>JACSVZ010000004.1:95661694-101186694 GCA_014706295.1 Lycocorax pyrrhopterus obiensis | reverse complement strand
AGATTTTTAAGCAGGATGCAAAATTTTACCTGTCACAGTTTAACTAGTGAGGAAACCTGCAGGCTCTATAGGAAATATATTTCAACTGAAACACAAATTTCTTCCTGTCTGAGTGTGTTGGTACAGGCATATTCCCAGCAGGATTAGAAATGGACACAGATGCTAACTGTGATAAACCTGGGAAAATAAATACACACTAGAAAGAAAGCTTGAAGTAAACACAGGTTTTTGTGTGGCAACGTATATGCTTGAGGATACAGCACTTATGGACTAAGGAACACACCTGTGTGCTTTAATTTGGTACCTTTGAAATGGCTTTTTTTAAAAAATGAAGCATGGCTTCATCCATTTAGGAAGATCCAGAAGATTCTCTTATCTCAAACAGTAACTCTGAGATGTAATTAACCATGAATAACCGAGAAGTCACTTTGTCAGTCTCCTGTTTGAATGAGAAAGCAAGTCCACAATAATAAGTGTCTTCCTGTACCAGTAAACATAATTCTGTCAATTAACTGAGCTGGTATCAGTTAAATGAGTTTATTGCTATAAATTTTTTCTTTGACTGCAAAGGTTTAATGTTGAAGGCTAAACTGTCCCGAGCTCCAAGAGGTGGAATCCACTACTGAGAGCAGAGGAAGTTTTGTGGCAGCATGATACTTCTTCCCTCCACCCAGATGGACCAAACTTTAGGATTCAGATTGTCAGACTTTTGACAAGCTTAGGGCTGAGTGAGATGTGTCATTAGTCAGCAGAGGGAACACAGCTGAATAGCTTCAGCCAAATATCTGTTTCAAACAGCTGATGTTAGATGAGAGAAACCTCAGCCTTGCCTTTCAGCACAGACTTTTGCCAGGTACAGTAAAAAAAAATAGTTTCCTAGTCAGATTTTTTCTGGAGCCTAAAAGAATAGGATGTGAAATCTGTTTTTAAATCTAAGGCAGTTTATATTAAAAAAAAATGCTCTGTATTGAGATACTATGAAGTTAGTTTGTGTCTGAAATGAAATAAAACAAACATTGTAAGTTTCTTACAATGGTGTTCACATTCCATGCTAAGTTCTACAGGCCCTAAACCAGATGGTGAGGCCTTTCACAGTCAGATATGCCACACATCAAGATGAGGAAAATGTTTTAATTTTCAGCAGACAGAGCTGATGACAAAGAAATAAACTACTGTAACAGTTGCTTTATAGGTCTGATGTTTTGAGGCGGCACAAGAACTACCAGATCTAACAAAATTTAAAGTTGTTTCACTGCTGGGACGTTTCATCTGAGATAATGAAGAACTGATTCAAAAGAGATAAAAAGAATCAGGAAAAAAAAGGAAAAGGAAATAAAAACCTTCTCCTCAACCTTTTCACACTTTCAGAACCAAACTGCAACCAAATATTTTTGAAGTTCTGGAGTAAGTAGAGAGAGAGTTTTTATTATGACAATAGTAATTGCCATCAAGGCCTGAAACTGTAACACCACAAAAATGATGTTTCTGGCCAGCACCTGAAAGGTAAGTGCCAGAAATCTCGCATGAAATGCTGGTTTTCAGGAGACTGCCAGTTCAAACTGGAGATTTGATAGGTTCAGATAATTTCAATAAACATTCGGACTTCTGGATGGTTGTCTGAACAAAACTTGCACTCTGAATCTTTCCATTCAGCTTTCAGAATAGAAAAATCACATTTATAGTCTGTAGATAATAGCGTTGTCTAGGTGTTTTTATCAGAGGGGTATAGTACTCGAACAATTATTCAGGAACATCTCGGGTTTATCTACCAGTACGTTATTTTTTCTCCCACTTACGTTCTCAGTACTTTGCAGAATGTCTGGATTTGGAAGACATTTTTATATCCAAAATTTGTTTACAGGAAGCAGGATTTTAAGACAAAGACTTTAGTGAGCTGTGAAAACACAATTAATTTGTTAACCATACTGATAACAAGAACTTGGGTTTTTATGCTCATGCATTTCACCTACAGGCTGATATACATTAACATTTGATTTTAGTTTCAGATTTGTCCCAATAGTACTTTCTTTTTCCTTTCAGTTGGTGGAAATCTCTGAAATGAAGAGCTCAGGCAGGTCTATTCTGCATAAAATAACATCAGTTTTCTGGGCACTCAGAGCCTATGTTAAACTACCAGCCTCCTTTATATCACAACTGCAGATTTGTTTAAACAAGTTTCCACCTGCACAACAACCCCTTTTACTGCCAGTGAAACACACTCTTCCCCAAGGAGCCCAGTATTATAAATCACCAAAGTGCACATGCTGCTGCTGCCAGCGTGAGAGGGGTCTGGCACGATGAATCTGAGGAGTAATGACGGGCATGGAATGGCCCACACACGTAAGGAAAGGAGAAACCAGAACACAGCCTTAGAGTGTAAAAAGCAGTGTATCTAAAGGTTTTAGACACAGCATATTGGATTCAGATATGTGGCTTTTGTCTATGAGCTGTGACCATGATGAGAGCAACCAGTCTCCAAACAAAGACAGAGAGCCCAGGATGCATGTGTTCATACACCTGTGCATTATGAAGCAAGAGGAAACTGTTACATCAGACTGCTCTGTGTGCATTTCACCATAACAACAAGATACGATCTTCAAATGGCTGGACAAAAACTCTACCGAATTGAGTAGACTAGGATCTGTGAGCCCATCTTGCCAAAGCTGCACATTTTCATCACTTGCCCAGTCTTACTGATTTTTTTCTCAATAAGGTCTCAGGAGCTAATTTCAAATACTAAAAAAAAAAGCAGTTCCCAGCTGCAGTTCCCGTCGGTAACAGTAAATTGCTTTCTGTTGCAAGAAACTGTAACGCCTGTAGTCTCCATTTCCCCCTGCCTCCTTCACTGTTCTTTCTGAAGGAAACTGGTGGTCTTACAGCATCCTGGGGGTGGTCTGCAGACCTCCTCTTAGTTGCAGTTGCTCTGGTTCCTGTCTATGCTCCAATCCATTCATACCCAGTTCAATGCCACCCACAGTGAACAGTTGCATGTGAATATCAGAAAATCCTCTGAAAGATACCAGCTCTATCTTCCTTTGATGTGCCATATTAGGTCCTAATGGGCCAAATTCTTCCCTTGCACACATGCAGCTCCTGCTGGCTTCAACTGAGGCTGCAGATTCACAACACACAGTTTTGTGCTGAGACTAACCACCGTTTCTGAAGTATCTCGGAACAGAGCTCCCTCCAGTACAGGGACTCGTGTTCTTCAGTGCCTCAGCTATACCCGTTGCTGGAATCTTTGTCTCCAGAAGAGGTCCATATCCATGTGCAAACATATTTTCACGGGTACACTATCACAAAAGACTAATTGTGTCAAACACTTCTCAATGCCTGGGGATTTTTCTGTACTGTGTTTACGAATCATACATGTAGACACAAGCCTTTTCTAAATAAACTAGCCTGGACACCTACTAGAAATGTAGCTAGAAATGTTTCAAGATGCAAAGCTCACAAGAAGACTGGGTAAAGATTCATTGAATTTATCCATACTATGTTCTGTACTGGGATAGTTGCACTCCTAGCAGTACCTAATGAGATAGTTTAAAGATAAATCGGCTTCAACGAGTGGTATGAATTGCAGACATAGTACAGACCTCGGTAGAGCCATCCCTCAAACAGTGATTTTTAAGCTTATGAAGTTATTTGCAGGATTGAATCTTAATTATACCAGAGCTGTTCCACTCCTCCATGCACCATATGTGTAGATGGCAAAGCCAGGTTAACAGAACATGACATCCACATGCCTGTGGATTTTTTGTTCATTTTTTAATAACTGACATATATTTTATGGTAGGATTACAGTGATGAGCTGGGTGCAGCTCTGAAAGCAATCAGAAGCAGTTATTTACATATACTTTAGAAAAAAGCACCATATGTTGAACCCAAGGCTGTTTATAAAGTACACAGGGTAGCAGGAATACTTCAGAACAATCCTTTCTGTAACTTCTCAAGTTTTTTTGAAAAACACATAAATATTCAACTGTCAATACTGACCTGAAAGTTTCTTGTGTTGTGTGCACACATGCTGTACTTTTTGCCAAGTATATTGGCACAGGATTATCCCAACAGCAAAGGCTATATTGAATTTTATATAGCAGACACTTACAGAATTTGTACCCACATCACTCATTCTGTAACAGCCTGCAATTAATTTGTTGCAGAAGAATAACAGATTATTCATCCATGAGTGGTAAATTTAATACAGGCTGAAAAATCTGGTGGAAAAATTAGGATTGGGCTATTCTCAGCTAGTTCAGGCAGTGATGCTTTGATAAGATAAAGCAAGGCAAGACAAATTAAGACAATATAAAGCAAGGACAGGCAAGGTGTAAAGCTAGGTGGAGTGTGGTGGTTTGCAAAATCCCTTATCACACTCCTGGTAGGGAAGGGTTATTGTGCTACCATCATTGAATTACTCTGTATTATTGTATTCAGATTATCGGCTCTGATAACATTTGCTCAGATAAAATAGAGGCAGTAGTAGTCCAGTGTAAGCTAAATGGGGGGATTAATTGCTCTGTAGCTCTTTGCTCTTTCCTTCCGTGTCTTTTTTTTCTTCTCTGACCTCGTGAGTTCTCCCTTTTGCAAGGTCACTTAATTCTGCAGAGCCTGTGAAGTGTGCAGCTTCCCCGGCATGCTGATTGCCTTGGCACTTGTCCCTCAGAGTCATAAGGCCTAAAGCTGTGACAGTCCAACAGGCACTTTACTTTGCCATGTTTTCTGGCAACAGGGTGGGAGAGGAACTCTGCCAAAACCATCAGTGAAATGAACTGACTTCATAGAGCTGGTTATTTTAGATTTCATTGAAATTAAGGACAGAAGAGACAAGGAAAAACTGTTTCATCTGGACCTTCTCTTTGTCCCAAAACATTAAATATCTGCAACCACAATCCAAGAATATGCTATCCTAAGAATTGTTCCATATAATATTTAAATCCCAACTCCATTGTCTAGCCTCAAACAGGGGCTCAAAAAGGGACACAACAGGGGGGCAAATGGAAGGTGACAGGGAGACTTAACTGCTCTCCTTCTAATGCAGCCAAACGTGTTATTCGCAATAAGCGTGCTGCATGGGCTCAGGTTCAATCTGGTTCTCACCTTCCCACCAGGTCTACTATTGAGACAGTTCCCAGTCTGTGCTAAAGCCTGGACTTTCCTGTCTCGAGTGCAGGACTTTGCACTTCTCTTCATTGTACTTCAGGAGTTTTCTCCTGAAAGTTGGCCCTGTCCTCAAGTTTACCCTGTTCCCTCTGAACTGAATCTCTGCTACTCAGTTTTTACCCGACTTCCCCTCATTTATTATAAGCCTCAAGTTCCCTGAAGGTATGTTCTGCCTCATTATCTTATTAAGGAGTAGCAAACACTGCAGCAATGTTCATGGCACAAAAGGTAAGGGATGAACAGAGGACTTCAGATTCTGAGGTTCCCACGCCAGGAAGACACATTCCACAATGTTCAGCCAGATCTTCTTCCCCCTTTGCACACCGGCTGTGAGCCATCTCCTGTCTTTTCTTACAGATAGGCCAGTGTGAGTAAGTCATTCCAATATTTAATCATTCTCACTGCTAGGAAATTCTAACTCATTTAAGTTTTTCTAAGGAATTTTTTTCTTCCCTTTTTCAACTGTTTCAGATTTCAGTCTAAAGCCTTAATACAGTATTACACGAATTGATATGGGAAAGCAACCTCAGATACAGACTTCTATGATTTCTTTTCCCATGTTTTTGAAATTGAAATTTGAAATATTTTCTTGGACTGCAGAGGGGAAAGAAATTTTTGGAAAGGTTGCATATGTTTTCTCACTTTATTTGTAATTTTTGAAATTTTACATTGAAGAAAAATTTAGATCCATTCCACTGTGTGTCATTTAGACTATACCTAGACAGCAAGAAACAGTTTTCCAACTGTGTTTTACAGATCTATATGATTTTCAAACAGTGATAATTGTGCACAATGAAATTGCCTGAGTCTGATACATATGAGAGACAGCAGATGTGAAATCTTTGGAAATTATTTCAATAAGTTAAGTTAACAAGCTCTCAGCCTACTCTAGACCTCATGTATTGCTTCTCAAAAGCTCTTGGTTTCAGAGTTGTGGAGCATGGTGTGGTGCTAATAAAAGCCAACTCAATATTTCTGTCTCTTCCTACAAAAAAATATGGTTGTAGTGAGTTTAAAAACCACATTAGTGAAAATTTGCTTGCATACTAACTAAAGAAACAGAAATTATTACCTGTTTGAGGTACTGCTGTTAAATTCTTGGTTTTTCTTTCTTCCCCTATTTATTTTCCGTGTATTTTTCACTGCATCTGGAATTGGTACTAATGTTTGATGAGAAAGTCAGAAAACTGAGAAGGTAGGAATGGTAAAACACTGCAATATACATTTCCCATATATGTTCCAGCTGCTCTGTACTTTTCTGGTGACACACAGCAGCCTTAAATTAGTAAATCTAGTTTTATAGCTGTCTTGTATCACTGGGGTAACATAAAACCACTGCACCATGTTGGTGAATCTGGTTCTGTGACTATGCTTTTGGCCAGCTTTGGCTTTTATTTTTATCTGCGTCATTCAGAAAAAATAATTCATTTGCCATCAGTGGAGTAGCACCTTGTACATGCACGAGGAAGTTAGAGCATGCCTCTGAGAAGAAAATGCTTGCATTTGCAGCTTTAGAATGAGACTTGAGAGCTCTGCATGCAGTTCCTTATTATCACAGCCTTTTTGTGAGAACTTCTGCAAGACATCATTTTCCTGATCATGACATGTAAAATGACTGGAATTTTTTTCTTTCATCCTTTGTATGTCCCATTTACTTGCGTTAAATACTGACATACAGCAACTGCTTCCTGGCATGTCTCTGAAAAAGCACAACACAGCCCTAATTTGTGATGAATTTTTGAGGGGGAAAAAAAAAAAAAGGTTAACTTTCCTTAATTCATGCCTAATGATTCTGTAGATGAGACACAGAGAAGCTCACATGCACTCCCTTTTTCTTAGTTACTGTGTTGAACAGTTTGACTAGAGCTGTTCTTGTTTCCTCCAACATGCTGGTAGCATTTTCTCTTCTACCAGCCAAAGAAACTGAGCCTCTGATAGAATCCTGGAAATGCGCAACACTTGTTTTTCTTGCCAAAATATTTTCAAGGTGTTGCATGGTGGTGAAAAGTAAATGTTGAAAATTGTTTTTTCCCCCACTGCTAAAGCTCATCCATTCCCAACAAAAACATTGCTCATGTCTCAGGCACTCTCTGCCTTACAGGCTATTTTATGGAGAAAAAAAAGCAGGAGGCAACACTCTGCATAGTTCCTCACAGTCCCCTGCCAGCACCTACCTCATCAGTGGAGTTAAGTCTGAGAGGTATTGTTAAATCCTTATTTCATCCTTTTGAGACTTGGATCCAATTTAGTCTCCCTTTGCATGTGCTTCCAGGTCTACTGGGATTGCTTCAAGATCAATTTAAAAAAAGAAAAAAAAGAAAATGACATGAAGCAAGAAAAAATCCCCAAAACCCTCTTACTAATGTGGGAGGTCTCAGCTTTTCCAGCAGGGCTCTGAGATGTTGAGCATGCTCATTCAGACACACATTTTGGCAGTTTGCCATCACTACAGGACAACGTGGAGCTGTGTACCACCACTGTCACTCTGTGTTTGAGAAAGGGTGAGTGTTAGAATAATCAGTGTGAGTTCAAGCCTATGTGTACTGCAGAATGACAAGATGCTTTCCTCTGCCCTGTCCTCTTTGGGTGTGCCCATGTGTGCGAGCAAAGGTGGAGAGCTGCCTTGGTCTCTCGTCTGTTTAGAAAGTGCTGCTCTTGCTGGCCAGGTGGGCGGATATTTCTTTCCAAAATTTCCAGTTGCACTCTATGCCTTCAGCCAGGTATGAGTCTAAGTCCTGTACATAACATTTCCATTCATTTGTCGTCACCCCTCTCTGAAACTACTCATTTAAGAATCATATTTTTGATTGATTGCACCAGCTCTGCTTGCCTAGCTCTCTTTTTTAAAGTGTTCCACCTTGTTCTGTTGTTTATTCCCAATTCACCTATGAACTGACTCACCTGTTGTATGCTGAAAAGTCTGAGTTGATGATGAATACCAGTTCTGTAAAGTTGTTCAGAAGAGGCAAATTACATGGCCATTATAAGCCACTTGCATGAAAATCCTTGGGTAAACATCATGTAAGTCAATGAACAGAGCTCCAAGTTGGCACATTTTCCTTTTAGGTAATGGATAACCCTGCATACAACTACTAGAGTGTTCCCTCTGAACTAATAATGAGGAGGAAGCAAAGATCATATTTGGATTTAGTACAGCCAAGTGTGAGGGCAAGAGTTTTATTAAAGAAGTTCAAACAAAAGGGCAGGCATGACCAAGATGTTATGCCTAAGGATTTAAATTTAGTTTCCTGTATAAGTATGCAACGTCTGCCAAGAGGCAAATTGTTTCCAGGGTAACACTTGAAAAGAGTGATCGTATATCCCTTAGAGCCAGGCTGTTGAACATTTGTCGAGCAGGACGCCACCATGACTTTGTGCTTCAAGTTTTATGCAGGAACTGTGCTCAGTGAAGTTGTACTGGGGGGGTATGTCATTCACAGAACTTTTTCTTTTCCCTGTCATTTCCCAGGAGAAGGGCCACCAGCAAAGGATTTCCACCTACAAGTTTATTGTTGTGGATACTGCTGAGTGAAAATACAAATGACTGTATAAGAGCACCAAGGCTTGAGTTTTCAGGGGAGACTGGTGGAATTAGGCATTCAGTTCCCATTCAACTTAGAATTTGCATACTTTCTGTCCAAGGTTTTTTGGAAATCCCAGACTAACACTAAGAGTCCCTGGCACTGTGGAATGGCTGAAAGACTGATCATTTCATGCATCTAATGTCTAATCACTGAAACTGTGACTCTTGATAACAGGAGTCAGTTATTGGTTTCTTATACAATAACAAGTACAATAAACATTGTATAATACTACATTATTTTTGAAGCCAGTGTGGATATATTTATCTGAAGTGTGGCTCAGAGGAGTCCTGATGGTGACTAGTTTCATTTCTAATGCATCCTGCTCTTCAATTTGAAAATATTGTACTGACAACTTCATGTTCATTTACTGGAAAAAAAGGAAAATAAATGCTAAAATATCTTTGCACTCAAGGTGTATCCTATATTTTTATCTGGGGTCAGGTTTCTGGTATCTGAGGTAGCTGAGATATTTCCTGATTTTTTTTTTTCATTTTTTGATAGTTTAAAAAAAAAAGGAATTTTAAGTCACTTTGTGCTTACTTGATTAGAGAGGTTTCCTTTTTTTTTTAACTGCAAAGTTACATGAAGCTAACTTAATCTAATATTCTGCTCATACCTTTTTTTTTTTAATAAAAATAAAACCATTTATGAAAAGGAAACATAATTTTGAATAAAAACCTTTTACTCTCAAAATCTCAACATTAAGTCTTTGAATTAAAAACCAAAACAATTCATTCTCCAGAATTGGCATCAATTAGGAAACATTTTGGTTTATCAAACTGAAAAAAAAGTGGTATTCTATTTTATTGATCTGGAACTGCTTAAAGAATTATACAAGCTGAGTGGAAAAGTTAGAATATAAAAAAAGGAAAGTGGCAGGGCATTGTACTGTGTTGCAGATATCCTGTTGTAAATACACCGATATCAATTTTCAGGGTTGCATTTTTTTTCTGTTAATGCAGAATCATTTCTCTCTTGGGTGGCTGGGAGACCAGTGAGCAATTTCTAAATGTCAGCTCATGCTTTTCTGCTCAGTGGAGCATACTCATTTCTGCCTTCCAAGGTTGATTTAGACTTTACTGAGAGAAACTTTTGTTTTGACCAAAGCTAAGAAGTTTGGCTTACTTCTGCTCAAAGCTGAAATACCCAAGATCACGCTCTCCTGCAAATAGGAGGTAACTTCTGCTCTGGAGAGCAAAAGTGTTTAAAGAACATAGTTGGCTTAAAAAATCTCCTTTCTCGGGCATTTGATTGAGAGAATGGGATGTGGGGGAAGGAGGGTTTGATTGTTTGTAGTTTTACGTCAGGAAGTCTAGCAGAAGCCACTGCAACATCTCATAAAACATTGTGCAGCTGTGTGCAGACCTCAGGGTGCACAGATGCGTGTGTATTATATTACCTTGGAAGGGGCACAAGCTGAACTTTTCGATTTTGACACCCGACGGCATCCAGCAAAGGTGAGGTCTGCTACTTGTGCCTCAGGTTTTCAAATTAAAACCTTGTGTGTTGCAGTGCTCACATGACATGTATAAATGTATAAATGAGGGCCATTAAGTAAATGCGTTTACACATCATTTAAATGAAACAACACACCTAACCAGATGGATTCCTAAAATGAGTAATTGTGTACTGCTATTTCCATAACTTTTGCCTTTGCTGGTATACCCTCACTTCTCTGGTATGTCCATCACTTTGATTTGAGCTTCCAGGTTGGGGGCCAGGGCCTTGCTTTTCTGTGTTTTCTGTGAAGATCCGGATGTTATTAGGTGCAACCAGGAGTGGGATATTTCTCACCTAAGTTTAGCCATCAAACACAAAGGCATCTAGTTTGAGCTTGTCTTTTGGGTGTCCTCATGAGGCAATGGAAAGAAAAAAGGTTTAACCCATCCAAAGATTTATATGACACAGATCCACATAGTCTTCTAGGTGTGCCTGTCATGGATTTTTTATGATAAAGGGGATCTTGACAACTAACTTGGACAAAGTGGTTACTTTTTGATGTAAACTGTGAGATAAAAGCCAGCTTATAAAAAATAGCAGAGAACTAAAAGGAATACAGAAAGGTAGAAAAGAGACAATATTCAGGGATTTTTAGGAGACACCAAAAGCTGTTACCGCATCTCTGCATATAGCAATTTCTATAGCATTTTGTTCAACTTTCCATGAGGAAGTCTGTCAACAGAGCTGCATTTTATTATGGTTTCCAGGATGGCCGCCCAATTTAAAACAGGAAAACCAGGTCTCAAATCTTGACATGCATGGAGGAGGACTCCAGAAGCCAAATTCTAGCTACATGTCTGCAACAGCTGGATCAAACTACCAAACAAAAATAGAATGTTAACTGGTCTACAATCCCTCTTTCAAGTCAGACCTAAAACATGCTAGTGGTGTGCAGTATAAACTCCTGGTTTTTAGTTTTTGTTGTCTTTGTTCTTGAAAACTGGTGAAGGTCTCATGCAAATATCACCCTCCACCCAGATAATCTGAGCCTATAGGAAGTTGTCAAAACACATCTTCTTTGTTTCCGTTATATCAATTTTTTTTTTTTACCTCCACAGATGGTAAGGGAGAAATAAAAATAATTCCAGCTTTTCTTGAAGCTTTTTTTTTGCCTTGGATTTCAAAGTGCTCTACCAAGGTCAATATCATTATTCCCCATTTTTCATATGTGGAAATTGAAGCATTTAGCTGTGAAGTGGCATCCAAATATAGAACCTGAATATTAGTTTCCAATTAAAACCATAAGTTGATAGTCTTTTCAGTACCATCTCCAGCAGCTGAAGTATGCTAACTTCAGGATAAGTATGCTAATAGTGGTGCCTTTAGGAGTTCTGGCACAAAGAGAAAGAGTTCTGCAACTGTCGTTCATTATTTTGACCCATTTTGTTGTTACGGCCATTTCTCTTTGCCACTTGGACATTCCAGACAGCTGCACAGCAAAGTGTTGCAACTTCTGGACTGTTCATCAGTTGGTTTTTTTATGATGATAAAGTGAAAGCTGAATAATTGTGATAATGCAGAGTATGTGTTCACGTGTACATGCAATGTGTGTAATATAGGTGTATATCTGTGTGCTATGAGCAGTTGTTTGGCTGTGGTTTGAGCTGCATCTGTTAGCAATGAAAAATAAATGTTTTCTCACAGACATAAAATTCTGGGCCACTTAAAGGTGAATATTTTCATCAGATCTCTCCCCATCCTGTAATTTACAATCGGTGGAACTAGTGAGCAGTGCTCTAAAATCATAAAAAAAGATAGAAAATAATAACGAAGGGAGAAGTTTGTAATGTTTGCCAGATGCAAATCCAGAGTCTACATGCTCAGAATTTATATTGGTGACCCCTGTTACCTTCTTCAACAACACAAGAAGGAAGAAGATAACAAGCTTATGTACTGTAGGGTAAGTAATCAGCAGTGTAATGGGTCATAATTCTATTAAAGTGTGTGGACAAGATTTTATAATTAATGGCCAAGTTTGTGCACATCCTACACATGTGCTGTGGGATACAGCAAGGGGACTGGGCCAGGGGAGGGAAGTTTTGGAAAGTATGTCAGAGGACAGATGTGAAGAGCTAAGGGAAGGTAGCAAAACAATACCACCCAGCCATCCATCTCTGAAAAGGGAAAAGTCTTAAATGAAGGATCCTTTCTAGGCTTTAAATTTGCCGTATATAATATACAGCTTTGTACTTCCTGTTTATGTTTTGTCTGTTTTATGACCTCAGGAGAATGAGTCAGTTGATGTAAAAATGGAAATGCTTTGCTGGAAAAATTTATGCTCTTTTCACGTGATATGAATCCTGAAATATTATTTTCTTCTGTCTTTTGTTCCTAATAGGACTACAAAGCACTTACAGCTCTTGGAGGCACTTCCCAGGACTCTCTGGCTGTATCTATACAAGTTCTGCACAGGCTATTCTCTGGCTTTGAGGTCAGTGGCACAAAGAGGTATCAAAGTCTGCAGAGGATTCAGAGGACCATAACCACACTGCCTCTGGGGAATCCCTGGCCCATGCATCCCATGGGCACTTCCAAAGAGTGCCCAGGAACTGCTTATGGAAGGTCCAATAGTAGACATTGTTTAATTTATTTGCTTAATAGATGTACCTTGTTTTGCTATCATCTGTAATGCAAATATTCCCACACCTCAGTCCTTGAAGCAGAAAGAAAAAGTAGTGAAAAAATGTCTATTATTTAGAGAAACTGCCTCATGTTAATGGTAGTGAGACAATGATGGCAACATGCTTGTCTTCAAAATGAAGTCCCACTCTATCTTGGCAGTACAATACTAACTTAAAGGAGACTATAATTTCAGATTCTTACCTTTACTTCTGTGCCTTTAGGTGTAGAGCTGGGGACTTATAAGCTCTATATCCAATGCAGAATTTTCTCTAATGATTTATGTAGGTTGACTCTCAGATATGATGTTTCTTCTCATTTATGAATTGAGCAGCTTTTTTTTTATTCAGAAGTCACTATGCAAGAATAATAACGAAGATACAAGGCTGAATTTGTAGAGTCTAAAAATTTAGAGATCAAGGTAAGATAAGCAAAACAGACTGTTTTCATTAAAAAATTATTGCTGATTGTGCAGTTGTCTAGTGTTTTGGGGTTTTTTTATCCTGGACCTAGGTAATGATAAAATTAAACCAGTTTCTTTTGAAATCGATAGAACAATTTCTACTGATTTGGTTGCATTTTACATAACTCTCTATTGTGAGTCTTTCTGGTACATCCTAAAAGGTAAATAGTGACAGAAGGTCTGAAGTATAAAAATACCCAATCTTCATGTAGACTCTGCTGTTCATAGGCACTTAAGTGAGCTTCTGACCTGAGCTCTGACCTGAAGTGCACAAAGCTTGAAGATTTTACATCCTAGCTGGCTGTACTCGTAGTGCCTTCTGGAGCTCTTCCAGAAGTGTCCAGAACTTCCTCTTGTCCCAGGATGTATTGTCTTCATCTCCTGGCAGCAGCCCAGGAAAATGTGCAGGTAGAAACAAAACAGAAAGTTTCTAGCCCATGGCATAGTATGTTAAGGGAATCTATTGTATTGACACATGGGTAACCAGAGATGAATGAACTAGTTCAGTTCAAATAACAACCAGCCTCAACCTTTGCCCATTCAAAAAGTGACCCTAACCCAAATCTTTTTCCAATTTGGTTTGGCTCAGAGAGACCAGCTGTCAGGTCTGTCAGCTGGTAGCCAGACATCGGAGCAGACATAACTAATTAGGATATACTCCCCCATCAAGAGATTAAATGTTTTTTTTTTTTTTTTGCTCTTTATATGTTCCCATAGTTTCAACTTGCATTAAAACCTCTTGGTCTGAAAGCAACACCTTCAAAACCAAAGCAAGTGGAAAAGTAGCTTTTTCCCAGAGAAACCTATAGAAGTTGAATTTGTCTTAAATAGATGTTTTCTCCCTCAATGAAGTTGAGTCTGCAGTTACTGACCTCCCATCACAGAATATCTGACTGAGTTTCAGAGCAACTTATTTCTCAGTTCTTTTAGTCAAACTTAGCCCACTTATTATCAAAATTTGTCCAACAATCTTATGATTTTGTCACTCATGCCATGAGAGTAAATGCTGCAAATCCAAAATCTAAAAGTATGCATAAGTGGTAACTTTTGTGAGATGTAGTGTATTCTGATGGCTAGAGTTCATGAGGTCACCAGGGAATATGGATAGCCCAAAGGACTGAGAAAATTTAACTGAGCAGGTGAGCTTTGGGTCTTTCTTAAACAGCTTTACTGACTGCAAGAGGTGGAGTACGAGGCTTCCATATTTGTCTGAAAACAAGCGCTGGTGCTGAGGTTATGTGTTCTTCTGCATGTGCTACAATTGCAGCTTTGAGTGACTTTCCTCTACCATTTATTATTTTCTGACCAGATTTCAGTGTGGTTCCACAGTAGTCAGACATTGTGCTAATGTATTCAAGCCAGAGTTTTTTTTCTCTGCACTTTGTTGCCAGCGATAACCAGAATCTGGAGAAAAGTTAATAAATGGAGATCAGGACCTCAGTAGGTTTTGAAACCAGGATTAAATATGCTTATGGCTAAAGAGACCATAGCACAACTTTTTGGCAGGGAGACTATAAACTCACATGTTCCATGTGTCAGCGAATGATGGGGAAAAATCCTGAAATATAGCATTTCAGAGAAACTAAGCATCATATCTTCAATTTCTTTTCAATATGGATTGTCATCCTGAAAAAAGATTTGATTATATCTTATGTATGTATGGCCAGAAATTATTTAGCCATGCTGCTGAGTAGGATGGTGCTGTTAGTTGTCTGCATAATTTTTTTAATGGCAAACTGTGGAATGATTACATGTAAATTACAGTTTTAAATAACTGGCACAGGAAATATACTTGTGCAATCTATGTGTCAAAACTTTAAGACAACTGGAATGGCTTTCTAGAAACTCTGCTTTCTGAAAGCCCATGCCTATCACTTTTTTTTTTTGTGCAAATCCAGCTCAAACTTCCCCTTGCTGAGTCAGTCATTGTTTGTAACAGAAATGGCCTGCTGTTGAGTCTCACTCCTTAAGTATTCAATGGAGTAATAGTCAGGATTTATTTGGCATAGTGAAACTCAAAAACATCTGTACCAGAAGGCACAGCAGCCACAAGAGTTGAATGGGACCTATTTTCACTGTCATTTGAAACTTCTTATGCATTTTATACAATCTACAATTCTTGGGAGCATCTTCTAAATTTTTTCTTCCAACATTGAGAAATAAAGGTTGAGACTGATTTAATCTGCTTCAGCTATGTACTCAGACATATACATACCAAAGCATGATGCTTTTGTGGACACCTTACTAGCTGTCACCCAGATGCTAGTCTAGGGAGGACAGGTGTCATGTGATGTGGTATTAGGTCTGTCAAGTATCCTACAGTGTTTCAAGAGGCACCAGAAACTTGTATTTAGGCAGCTGAGGCTGTCCCTAGGCTGTAGGAAACTGAATCACTCTGTGCTCCTTTGACTTTTTTAACTGCATCCCCATTGACCACTCAGGGAGCTTAGGCACCTGGCCCATGCAATACATGACTATGGGGAGAGTTAAATTAAGGTCTCTGAATTTCTTTCTGAAGTCTGCCCTTATTCTGTTTAATCATTTGTTGTTGAAGGAAAGAGACAGATATTTCTACCCATCTCCAACCCGGACTAAGAGATGACTTGTGTTCCCTCTTAAAGGTCCAGTCTCTGCTGATGCGAGGTGACATCAGCTCTTGCTGAAACACTTTCTTTCCTGGACTTTTGGTGAAAACCTTAAGCCTTGGGAACACAAGTTTCTGCTGTCCGTCCATGCTTCTCACAGGCAGGGTTGGGGCTGAACTTGCAGCTTAGAAGTCAGAGGAGCTTTGCTTTGATGTCAGTGGAAGAGCTTAGGACATAAGATTTCAAACTTAGGTAAAGCTTGAAATACTGCAAGCTCAAAACACCTCTACCTGAATCGAAAATGGGATATATTTGCAGAAGAGTACCCATCTGAACTGAAGGGAGCCAGAAGATGTCATACTGAATGTGTATTTTCAGTTGCTCTATGTATTTAACTGGAGATAACGTGAAAGCATTGACCTACGTGCTTAAGATATTTTGCTTTTTCTGTGAGTGTCACGTACACACGACATCACACTGAATGATGAACTTTGTATATCTCACCACCAGGTGAGACTGACCACCAGGTCAGTGGGACCTCCCTGATATTACCTATTCTGGACATTTGTTTTTGGGAGGAAAAGATTGCATATGTAAAACCAGAAATAAGAATGGCAGTACTTTCTGTGTGCAGTACATCTTGTCTATTTCTCTGCTTATTTTTAAGAATAGAAAAACCTTGATATTTTCCAGGTATTGTGACTGCTCTTCGTCTGAGAATCTCAAAGCATTTTAGAAAGATTAAAATTGACCCTCACTCTATGTGTATATTCTGTGTAAGTTTTATTACAGACAGTTTACAATACTGCCATATAGCACATGCAGAGAATCGGTTAGGAGGCGGAAAGCTGAAGCAGAGTCCAGTTATCCAATATCCTAATCTTGTCACTAGAAATCTCTGACTAATATACAAGCAATTCTTGTGGACATGGTTAAAGGTACCAGGACCTTCATGGAAGGGCTCAGTGCCTGTCAGCAGCTGCTATACTGTGGAATGATTAGCGGAGATGACTAAGAACATTATTTATGCTGTAAAAATGTATGGGAGTACTGGAGCTGAATGTCTGGATTGTTCATATTGCCAGGTTGATAAAAAAATCCTTGTTACCAGACTAATAGGTCCAACACCCCTTTCAGTATAAATAAAGCAATCACAATCTACACCAAGCAAAACTGGAATTTGAAGCATAGTAATGCAGCATATATATGGCATATGTTCAACAAGCTTAAAGCCACTCTGTGATACCTTCCAATTCTGTTGATCAGTAAAACTGTACAAAGAGTGAACATTTGCTTTGGCATAATATTCCCTATGGCCAGTGAAAGAGGATTTAAACCTGTTTTACTCACATTTCATTATTGGTATTCAAGAAAACTGACAGTATAATGAAATAAAGGATAAGAAAACTTTATCATAAAGATCTTACAGTCCAGGGCCAAGATATATAATTCTCATTCTCACACAATGCCAGTTGTCTTTTATACCACTGTTGAATTATTAGCCTTGGACTGCGAAATATAAAACTGCAAACGAGCACTGTGATATCCCCGCTTAACTCACTGCAACAGTCTTAGTGAGTAAGGTTGATGGCAGAAGCAAATAAGATGTAGACTACCATGTTTAAATGATGTGAAGCACAGGTCATTTCAAAGTTAACAGATTTTCAGGACCAGAGGTAGCACTGTAAACATCTAACTCTTATTTCCTGCATAAAACAAGCCAGAGTTCTTCAGATTAGCTCATGCTGTGGAGAGAATATTACTCCCTTTTTCAAAGTCAAGAATACTGAGCTCAAAAAGCGTATGTCAAACTAGACATGGAGGTGATGGTTTTGAGCTTATCCATTTCCTGCAGAACCTGCACAAGAAAAGGTACAGAAATCAATTATATCTTTCCAAATCTTCTTCCTCAATTGCCTTATTATAGCAGTGTTTATGATCTGGCCTATATTTATTGCATTCTTCAATAGCATAGGCCTTGCATTCCTCACTTGATGTTTGCCATGTGTTGGGCATTACATGAAATACATACTTCTGGTTTCCTTTCTCCACAGTCACTGGGCAAATAACTGATATAATATAGGCAGCTTTTGAAATTTCATTTCAAGCTATCAGTTATAAAGGTGACATATTGTTAGAATATTAGTATCAAGAAGATGTCAGTGAAGAAAAGAAAGGGGTAATAAACAATCAAGCTGGCACTGAAATCCAACAAGATTAGTAAAATGACATAAGCTGTACGCTGCATTCCTTTTCCTATCCTTTTCTCTACATGCACACACATGTACATGTATATATGGTTTTCTGTGTCTATGCACATAAATGGGTTCTTGCATCTGATGTAGAACATAAAGGGTTGGGTTGATTTTTTCCTAGATGTGAGAGCCAAGTTTCACTGGTTTGGTTTTGTGTGTCCAGGTTTTTCCTGTGGCTATTATTTCTCAGCACCTGTACTTCCACTGCTTCTTGTCTCCTGTAGCAAAGTAGGTCTGTTCAATATCGGAGCAGGTAAAGTGAAGGCTGTGTCTGAAGCCACTGCTTTCTATTTGTACAAGTAATAGGTACAAAGTGGACATTAAACAGGCATCCTGCTGAATACCTGATCAGTGTCTGTTTCATGTCTATAGCTTTGGTATATTTATCTTATACCTGCTCCAGGAGCAGTTTGTCTCTTTCTTCTTTTTTCTTTTTCTTTTTTTTTCTTTTTCTTTTTCTTTTTCTTTTTCTTTTTCTTTTTCTTTTTCTTTTTCTTTTTCTTTCTTTTTCTTTTTCTTTTTCTTTTTCTTTTTCTTTTTCTTTTTCTTTTTCTTTTTTTTCTTTTTCTTTTTCTTTTTCTTTTTCTTTTTTTCCTTTTTCTTTCTTTTTCTTTTTTTTTTTCTTTTTCTTTTTCTTCTCCTTTTTTCTTTTTGTTTTTTTTTCCTTTTTCTCTCCTTTCTCAAACACACACCTTTTTTTTTTTCTTTTCCTTCAAAAAAGGTGATGAGGGATTAATTTGGTACATTGTGACTTCCTGGTCATCCTGCAAGTGCTCCAGTCTGGGAAGATGTAAAACAAGCCTGTATTTTAGTTCCATTGAAATTTAGATGCCATCTCAACAGATGTGTGAGCACCTCTAAAAACTGAAGAGTGAGGTTGAGGTGATGGTGCCGGAGGTGTTGCTCACCTGCCTTTTGCACAAGGGGATCTTCATGGGTAGGACAGCTAGGAAAAAGGAAAGCTTTTCCTCTGTCTGTTTTTGTTATGTCACTTGCTGAAAGGGTTTCTATCATAAAGTACAACTGTTCAGGCTCTGGTGAGTAGAATCACAGTTTTTTCCATGCTGAATGGGTGAATACTAAACTCATGAACTGGTCTGCTTGCCTTTCCTCAAAGAAAGAAACTTTCAACACAGAACCTAAACATTTAATTAAGCAGATTGGGGTTGTTCATCTGAATAGACACACCTAAAAATTCTTTTATAGATTGGACTAATTTTCCCCAGTTTAGGCACACGATTTGCCCTCAAATTTAAAATTCCAAATTAAGATATTTGCATAAAATAAGTGACTAATTTCCCTATGTAGTTAAGGATGAGGGGTAGGTGCCTTTGAAGACCCATGGATGGTGATTTTCTTTACCTAATTCAACTGATACGTGTTGATGAACAGAGCAGAGAAAGAGGAGACTCCAGCTGGGCAAGATTATTTGCTAATATTTTTCATCTTGCAACTTGTGACTTCTCTGTTGTGATCACAGGAAAGTCCCTTGCAAGCTTTGTACTCTGTTGAGATATTCCCAAGGGTAACAACAGTTTTAAATGTGTCTTATTTAATTATATTGCCACTTGTACTGGATACTAAGCTGAATAAACCAAAATGTTCCATGTTTGGTTCCAAACAAAATTTTCAGTCGTTACTGATCTGTACTGGATTTAATCAGTGACCTAGGAACTTTAATAACAGGCTCCTCAGCTATTCCAGCTAGATCTGGTTTTAGACAAGTTTTATTAATACTAATTGGGGATACTATTTAAGTATCCAGATAGGATGCTAATTAAAAAGGCATTGTGTTGGCTGATCTTATGATAAATTTTAAGATTTCTGACTCAGATTCCATTTCTCTCAGATTGTCACTTAAAATATTTCAAGATGCATCTTCTGCAGTATGTCAGATCCATATAATGGCAATGAAGTTGTTTCAACACATACAAGAAGTTGGGGAAAAAAACCCAGCTGCATTCCAGTACTTCAGAAAGTTCCAAATATTAACTTGAATATAGGCATCACTCTTCCAAAAGATAATTCAGCTTCAAAAATGTTTACTGCCATATAATTAATTAGATCATAGAAAGAGAAGAATTTTTGTTTCTAATAAATGTGTATATGCATATATATCATTACTCATGTATGTAAAAAAGGAGTTCAATTTTGATCATGTTTTTTTATCATAAATTAAGTCCACACTTTAGAGATTAAGAAAATACTTTCTTAATATTTTTGCATAATCAGATTATTCTATTTACTTGAATAAAATTTGCAATATGCTCACAGAAAATGCAGAGAACAGATACACTGATTTTAAAATTACAGATTACTGTAAAACAAAACTCAAAATCTGTAATTGAGAGAAAAGACGAGATTCTTTCATACATTGCTTGTGTATAATCCCACTGACATCAAGAAGTGTGGGCATGAATAACTGGGGAAGAGTTTGGCCCAGGATGTGGAAACTATTTGATCGAAAATGCTGAATTAATTTAAATTTTCTGGGGCATGAGCACTATCTTGTGGAATGAAGAGTGGCTGAAGGACTATAAACAAAAGCAGGAGACAAAATATTAAAATCTGTGGGAAGGTCTTTTCCTAGTGAGGTACTTCAGGGGTCTGTATTCAGTATGGTTTTATTTAACATTTTCTCTAATGATCTAGGAGAAGTAAGTCACCCATTAATGAAATTCTCCTATGATGAACAAGAGGGTGGAGTTGCAAAAGGTGATGAAAGACAGACAGTAAAAAGTAACCTGGACATGGATCCAAGGTTCACACTGACTTCAATAAGTTTTGGAACAGATCAGCAGAAATATTAGAAAGATGAACAGGAAGAATGAAAAAAATGAGATTCATCTTGGAAAATATACAAAGGGATCATGTGAAAAATTACGTTAGACCTAATAATCAAAGGGAGCCAGACTCATGGAGAGCAGCATTGTAAGTGGGTTTGCAATCCATTAGAGCAAGGAAAATAATGTGAATAGAATTTGAGGTTTATGTGCTGCAAAAGGAAGGCACCATTTTCTGTGCTAAGGCTCAACACTGTGGAATATTACCAGGAAGGGTAACAAGGGAACCAAGGGCTAGTTCACAAAAGATGAGCAATGTGCATGAACAGGAAGTGGTGATACAGCCACCCCTACTCCAACGAGATATTGAGGAACAGAACCCTACTACAGCAATACCTCATCCTAGGCTGAGTCCCCAGCAGTGAGGGCAGCAGGCTGAGAGAGGGGATCCTGCCCCTCTGCTCTGCACTTGTGACACCCCACCTGCAGTGCTGCATCCAGCTCTGGGGTCCCAGCACAGGGGAGACATGGACCTGTTGGAGCGAGTCCAGAGGAGTGCAATGAAGATGATCAGAGAGCTGGAGTTCCTCTCCCATGGAGACAGGCTGGAAGAGCTGGGGCTGTTCAGCCTGGAGAAGACTCCAGGGAGTCCTCATTGCACCTGCCAGTACTGAAAGGGGACATGTGAAACGGAGGGAGATGGAATTTTTTCTACGGGCAGATTGTGACAGGACAAGGGGCAAAGATTTTAAACTGAAAGAGGGCAGGTTTAGATTAGATATAAGGAAGAAATTCTTTACTGTGAGGGTGATGAGGCACTGGAAAAGGTTGCCCAGGTAAGCTGTGGATGCCTCATCCCTGGAAGTTTTCAAGGCAAGGCTGGATGGGGCTCTGAGCAGCCTGGTGTAGTGATTGGCATCCCTGCCCATGGCAGGGGGTTGAAACAAGATAATCTTTAAAGTCCCATCCAATCCAAATCGTTTTACGATTCTATGATTCCCTAATACATATCCCACATTGAAGCAAGAACAAACAGCTCCACAAAATAACTTGAAAACTATTATGTTGAAGCTATCTCTTGCATGAGGTGCCACTGGCCTCCTCAAATCCCTTTCAGGCTAAAATATTCAATAATTCTAAATATTGGACTCTGAATGTCACAGTGGTATCACAAAGATATGATTGTGACAATTATTTTAACTATTAATTTAGGTAGTTTTGCCGCATCTATTTCTGTATTTTTAAATAAATTCTCGTGGCTAATCTCATGAAAATTCTATAGAGACTAACGGTGTTAATGATACTTGGACAAAATTATCAATGGGATAGTATTACTTAGGTTATATTTATTTACAAGTGTCATAGTAACTTTAACCCAGGAGGTAGAGTTAAATATGTTGGGCTAGATTTTTAGAGTGCATAAATAATATTAAAAATATCTTTAATGATGTTCAGCTTGCTAAGGAATTTTTATAAATCTTTTTAAATTTGATAGGTGACCCTCAATGACTACCTCAAGCTCACACAAGATACTCATGATAGGAAAACTGAGGAAATTAATAAAATGGATAAAAGCCTACAGCTCTGTAGGCCATTAAAATATCAAAGATCTCTAAACAAGCTTTTACCAGGCAGCTGAAACCTTCTGCTGCTATACACCAGCTTAGACCCACTGACTAAAAGCTTGAAAATCTTACAGGTCTTGCTGGTTACCTACTCAGACTGCATCTTTATTAGTGCTAGGATTCATCAAAGAACTTAACCACATGCTTAAGTTTAATTTTAAGCAAATGCTTGAGTTTTTTACTGATCTGGGATGCAAAATTCATGATTTCCTATTATGCAGACTCAACACTGCATATAACAATGTAAGCATTCTTTTCAAATAAAAGACACTTGCTATTCCAGTTCAGTTCTGAGCATTGTTCTACATTTGCTGGAAACAAAATAAGTCTGGGGGAATAATGTGTTTTGGAAACTTTTTATTCCCTCCAACATCAAGTGGAATTTCTTTTTAAGAAATACAAATATTTTTAAAGGTACAAAGATGTGTGAGAGAGATTGGGAAGCACAGCTTTAGCCTGATTCCTTTTCTTAATGCACCCTTTCAAATCAGAAGCAGTTCCAATGGAATTTAGCTATTAGGAAACCAAAAGATCAGAATTACAGGATTCATTTCTTTAAATAGATTTAGAATGTCTGTGATGCTGGCTCAAATATGTTAAAATACAGACACTTTTATATAACTCTGGCACTGTGAAATCATCTAATAACTCTTCTAAACCATCTAGTCTTTGAGTCAGGGTTGTGCCAAGCCAGCAGAGGTGACACCACTTCCCATGGAAAGATGACCACACCTTAGCTCTGCCTGTCAGCAGGGTGCAGGTGATGCTGCCCAGGTGTCACTGTGCTGTACCTGAAGGAATTCCCACCCCTCAACCATACGTCTGTCAGGGAAACTCTGGTCCCCTCCAGCTGGTTCCTTGAGGATCTCTGCACCAAATTCCACCATTTCCTGAAGCATTCTCCAGCGCCAACAATATTGGTGCAATAGAGTGCAAAGGACCAAGAACAAGCATAAATGGATATACATTAGTAAAATAAGATGAAGTCATTCAATGATGTAGGAAAGCAGTTGCTTGGTGATGTTTTTATTGGTATTTGAAGAGCTTCTTTTCTCAGCCCACCACAATTGCAACCACGAGGGTGTTAGCAGTGGTGGAAACAGTATTACACACTGACTCTGTGTAGAATCCCAGGCATGCATGCAGTGCTTTCCCAGCAAGGACACCTGAAGGAATGGATTTCAGAACATAAATTCTTTTTTTTTTTTTTGTCAGGACTTCTAATTTCCATTGTGACTCGGGGTATACAACTTAACCAGCCAACTGAACAAGAAATGATACTTTTGTGGCATAGTCAAAGTTAAAAAGTATTAGTGATGTAGGCAAACTGTTAGTGACTGTCTTTGTGCACCAAATGAGCCAAAAATCCTCAGAAAAACAAAGGTATTTATAGAACTGAAGATTGTGCATAGTAATCAATAAGAAACTTTCTCTTACAAGTGCAGCAACATGTAAGAGACTGCTCTATGTTCTTTATGGTTTGTTTTGAAGCGAAGTTAATAGATTACAACTAAAGTTTTCAAATTATTTTAGTTTCTTTTTTTTTTTTTTGCTCCAGAGATGTCAGTAAACAGATTTTTCTCTACTTAAATTATTTGTTGTGAAGTTTTGCTACGTAAGTTCACATTTTCTTGTAATGCTAAGCTGTAATTGATTGGAATCATCTCATCTGTTTTTACTCCTTAAATATTTCTATTCAGAGATTAATACACAATATTTTAAAATTGAATTTCCATGAGTGCTCACTTTACTTGATCGCTGATGCTATGAAAATCTAATAATTTGAAGATATACTTGAAATGCATAAATTGATGACAAAATAAGAATGATTTTGTAGTTAAATAAGTTTAGGAAAAGAACCCTACAAAAGTAGCAAACGCGGCTGCCAGTGTTGCAGTGATAAGGACATCAGAGGTGCCTCGATTACCCAGGTGCCTTGATTACCCAGGCAGACAAGAATTAATTTATTCCATACCTCTGAAGTAAGAATTGGCTCTGTCATACAGTAAATGATCATTTACTCTATTTGAATGATCAAACGTTGTAATGAGTTAGAGCTATAAAAAAGTGACTTTCCATTTTACACTGAAACACAGAATTCTTTTCTTCTCAGAGCAAATAAATTTGTGATGATGCCTTGAGGTGGCCACCTAAAAACAGAGACTAGACAAGAATAAAGAATAAAAGTAGATATTTATTTGAAATGCCTTCAAAGGTATACCCTTGGCAGTCAAAAGGCTACACCCAAGATGGACCCTGGGTCACGAGTTCTTCACACTTTTATAAGTTTGGTCCATTTGCATATCAGGGTTAATCCTCCAATTAGAACTTCAGTTAATGATGCAATTGCCCCAAGTTTGCCCTCCCTTCTCTAGGCTTTAGTTTACACATTTTGGGTCCTGGTGTCCTTGGAGAGCAAACCTAGAGAAGTTTTTATGTCTAACCAGCAAGAGAGAACAGTAGTTAACAGGCCACATGAAACTTCAGAGTTACACACTAGGCAGCACAGGATTTGAAAAATATAAAAGTTAAAACCTAAGGCATCAGTGATGATTGCTTTCTTTCAATTGTCCACAATGGTAGTGTGCAAGAAGTAAAAAAGCATCTTTTTGAAATAACAATTCCAACACCTGGTAAAAGCTGGAGAGCATTTCAAAGAAATGAAGTCCAGCTATCTTGTTGTTAAAGGTCCAACAGTGCTTTTTTGTACAGGAAAGGTTGTTTATCCTAACAGTTTTAATATTTTGGGAGATTACATTCACATTTTCTAAAAGCAACCCTGAGTTTTCATCTGGTTTCAGTATTGCTCCTTCTCTACTTTATATCAAAGCTCTTGTATGGTTTTCCTGTTCACTGCTAAAACAGTTATTGCTGTGCACCTCAAAGCCTGATGCTCTGGGTCAATAGATTAATGGCAAACCAGCCTTCTGAGACAGAATGCCTTATTCTGCCAGATAATACAGTTCAGCCTGTAATGCTGAACAGATATTATTCATATATGAGTTCATGATTTATTAAATTATATTTAATTGCCTCAAATAAATCAGTGTGAGTTCCTATATGGTCAATGTCAGAATACTGAGCTTAATGAATGAAAAAGTGCTATTCTCATGTCTACCTAAATCCCCCACCTTTCTAGTACGCATATAATTATCACCAGTACATCTGCATCACATGCATGCACACAGGATTGTCAGCATATTCTCTCAGACTAAATTTTATTCTTAGCATGTGAAGATTCTTCTCCTAACTGAATATTGCTCACAAAGACAGCATAGAGTCTCTGACATAAATTATGATCCCCTTTCCACCTGAAAAAGGTTATAATACCAATGTAATTTTTGAAAGCCCCAGAGGCTGATTTAAGTTTCAGCTAAGAAATTGTGCTATGAATAGTGCCAGAACTGCAGGATTTTGAGATCTTAGAAATATTTCAGATCTTCATTATTTGTTATATATTCTCTATGATGACAAATGACTTTAGAAAATACCATAAATACTTAATACACTGGTGATATTAGCCAATTTATAATAAATACTATGAGTGGAGTTATTTTATAGATGATTTAGAGTAATCTCTTTGGCAGACAAACAAACTGGAAAACGTTTTACATACAGTTCTGTTAATACATAATATGGCTTACTACATGATTAATAACCTAGTGCTTCTCACTGGGATACGTAAAATGCAGTAAAAATAAATAAAACCATAAAACAATTAAGGGGATTTGTAGTCACTGACTCGTTCCTGTTTATGAATATACAGTGTTAGTATAAACAGACAGGGGGTCCTCACTTTATCCTTTTATCATTTCCAAATGTTGTTGTAAGATGGTAACCCCACTGAAAACAAACAAAACAGCATGTCATGTAACTGTAACTTCAGTCTAACATTGTGTTAGGTCAGCTTGGCTTTGAGAAATATGTGGCTTTTTCAACAGTTACTTTTGCTGGAAATTTCTGTAAATGTCAAGGATATCACTTAAAATCAAAACAAGGAAACCTTATGTGCAGAAGTTGCAGAAATGGCATTCAGTAAAGGAAATTTTCAGTTAAATTCTTTGTAAGACTATGCATTTTATGTATTTATCGAGATATTGCTTTAATGAAGAAAACTCAAATTCATAAAAAGATTATCTGCATATTCTCCCCAAACCACACCCTTTGTATTAAGAAAAATATGTTCCCAGTAACATTTTCATTTCAGTGACTATTACTCTATCTTTCAGATGTAAGGTTACACCCCAGTGGTGCTTCACTTCTTCACTTCCTAATTCACAGAAAACAAGAAACATTTTCGTAAAGGATGGCTTGAGAGTGTGGCTGCCAAACAGGAAGGAAGCACAGCTGCATGGGCAAACAGAGAGAGGGCAGGAATCAGCCTGCAAGGAAGTGGCAAGATGATCATAACATCACAGAATGAAAGGGGTTGGAAGGGACCTTGAAGATCATTTAGTTCCAACCCCCCTGCCACAGGCAGGGACAGTTTTCTCTGGGTTACATCACTCGTGCTTGGCACCCCGTTAGAGAAACGCGTCCCAGCTAATCTGTGTGGTGGAAATCCTGCTGCCTCAGAGAGTTGCAATATTATAAAATGGAGAGACTTTGTTAATATTCTTCTGAAAACATAATGCATGGGAGTTTTCTATCAGAACATTACAGTGATGGCATTATAAGAATGTGTCTTGATTTCATATCATGGACTTGTAATAAAGGCTGCCAAAGAAAGGCTTTCCCTGTAACATCGAACTCACTGTTGCATATAAATATTACAGATAAATAAAAAGTGTAGAGGGGTTTAAATACTATTAAAAATCATGGAAGAATTAGATTTGGAAATGCAGCTACAGACCATCTTCTCTGGAAGCCTTTAAGCTATTGATTGCTGGAAAATGGAATTAAGATGTGGCAAAAGAAATACTCCTGCGGGTTGTTCTTGTTATACTCCTTCCCCCAGTTTCCCCTGCTAACAATGGTCTTCATCCAGGGGTGCAGGTAGGTGATGTTTTGGCAGGTGAATGGCTGGGCCCAAATATTTGACATAAAAAAAAGGCTGCGTTGCCTCATGTACAAAAAGTAGGTTGGGAAGGCAAGAACTTGAGAGCTGTAACCATAGTTGTGGCACTTATTTTGTGGACTTTAACCCACAGAAGTTTTAAATCAGTTTTAAATATTTTCACAATTTCTTGAACTACTAGTTTGGTGATGACCAGGTGATCTGTTGAATTAATTTATAAATCTCAGGGCTTGAAGAACAAAATTTTTTCTTTCTATTGAAACAAGTACTTAACAGTGTTTGCAGAATGCTTGTGTTCATTGTTAAATCTTCATTTTCTTTTGTTAAACATGGCCAATAAGCTGTATGTGATGTCAAAATTAATAGCTTTTACTGCTGATAACCTCTGATCACAAAATATATTTATTGCTCCATCTATTCAACTTCTAAGATAATTAGTAAAATTTTGATGGCCATACTCACAGGAGAAGAACTTTGCTGCTTGAGGAAACACTGTTCACCATAAGTGTCACAATCTGGCATTACTTTTTGAAGATGTTCTCAAAATAGTTTGCTTTGTGATTGTTAGGAGAAAGAAAAAAACCACAACAACAAAGGAAATGTGTTTATGGTGTGAATACATTATGCTCTTTCAGTTTGCATAGCCCCCTGAGAATTTGTACTGCAAGATGAGTGTGTGTGGCTCCATGTGTGTTTGCATATATTGAAGGTGTTTTTCATTTCTACAGTGTAATAAGGCTTGGACTGGTGCAAGAAGAGGACGTTTCGTTCTACAACTGTATGCTACAGGAAGAGCTCAAGAACAACAAAAATAAATTCAAATGCTCTCAGTTCTGTTCAATAATGATATTTTGCAGGACAGTCAAGTTTCCCACAGAGTAAATACAATCCATATTATGTAAATATGGTCCTGTGTATATTCATTTAATTTAACATCACCATCAGAATAGCACATTTCACACGTGGGAATGCAAAGCCCAGCAAGGGAGCAAATTAACTGCCCGCAAATTGTTTGCTAACGATGAAGTTTTCCAAAAGAAATCTCCAAGGTATGTCTTTACCAAGGGCACAGTATTAGAGCTCTACTACCACATGTTTCCATTTGAACAGATGGCAGGGAAAGGTTTGGTTTCAATGTGTTATTAGTTAACAGAAAAAAAGACTTACTGATAGAGATCAAGGGTACTGTTTAAATTTACTTAGAGAAATGGTGGTTTGTAATCCATTCATACTTGCAATTAATAATTACTTTATAATTACTTATAAGTGGATAGGAGCTCAAAGGTCCAGTGTCTTTTCTACTCCAGAGACAGTATCTTATTTGTTTCTGTAATAGTCTCTTTAATATCTCAAGAGATACACCCCCATTAAAGTATCTGCTATTGAACTGGGACTAGATGTTACATCATTTCTGTAATTTCACTTCTAAAAATTCAGAGGAAGCAACAGGTTTTATAAATCCTATATAATATTAAGAAACAAGAAATCTTTGCTTATAAAAAGGCAAAGTGTTCATTAAGTGACTAAAAGCCAAAGCAAAGCACATGTTTACATTATTCTTGTAAATTATCTGTGCTTTAATGAAGACTGCTGGGTTCTGGGATTCCTGTACCCAGAACAGTGACCCCTGACTGGGAGTCTGAGACTCAGCTCGAGAAACACAGCCTACCCCCACTTTCTTCCTGACCAGGACGTGTTCAGCGTGTGGCAGGTTCATTCCTCGGTCCTCCCTGTCAGATCCATAATGCTTCCCAGTGATGGGCAGGATTGAGTTAAGTGACTTCAGAGCATCTGAAAGTCCTGTCTGAAGTTAGTGGAACCACTCACATGGACATAGTTAGCCACATGTATCAGTGTCTGAAGGACAAGGATGAGGGGTGCTGGCTAAGCTTGCCATTTCACATTAAAATAGTTGTGGAAAGATGTATTGAGTCAAATTCTTTTGTATTCATACTATGTGCATAGATTAAGGTTAAAGTAATCTGTAGTTAAATAAGAACAAAGAATAATTCAGTATAGATGTCAGAGAGAGAAGTTTGCAACAAACATGCAGTAGAAATGTTGCATTTCAGTTCTGCAAAGATGTTCAAAGTAACAAGTGAACACACATGGAAAGGTGAATGAGTCACCTTTCATTGCACACAGAATTTCCCTTTCTCCGTGTGCAAATTTCCTTAATTTCCTTTCTTTAAAGGAAAAATATTGAGATTTGAGAAGTAAATTTATTTCTTTAATTCAAGATGAAAGTTATTGCAATCACCTAAATATCTTCAGAGATCGAGTGTTTTAAAATTAAAAAAGTAACATACTCCTTTTTTCTACATGTCAAGTACTATGGTACTGTAACAAAGCAGAAATCCTTTTGACATTTAATATGAAAAATGCAAATATACTTATCTCTGGTATGGGGAAATTTTATTAAATTACTTTCAGGGAAAAAAAATTAATATTTAGGACATTTTACTTACATTAATTATAGTTGTGACATAAAATGCTTTTTCAGTTTTACTGAAACCTACTAATGCTTCTGCTTTTTATTTTTTTCTTTTTTGCTTGAAGAAGATTTTCTCTGATAGAAAACCAGAATGTCGTGAAAATATAACTCCAGTACTAGGAGAAGTGCTCATGGTCTTGTATGTGATTCAACTGTATACTAGTGCCAAATACTAATAAAAATTCTCAGCTGGCATTTTGCTCCATCTTAAAATACTTTTACAGTCTGGTTTTGGCCATGTCCTGTAGGAGATGCTGAGAACATGATGTCATAGTCTTCTGAAAAAAAGGCAAGAATCATATATAAAGAGTACACACCAGATAAGTTCAGTGTAAGACTTGTAATTCCTTTACTCCACACTGTTAATCCATTTCTAAAGCTTTTCTGAGTTTTAGGAACCCACACATCAGGGAGAACATTTAGCCTTTAGACAGTGTCCAGCACAGAGATCTGAGGTCTTGAAACTGTGACCTCTGAGGAGAGATTGAGAGAAGAGGGTTTGTTTAGTCTAGAGAAGAGAAGATGAAGGGGAGACATGATAACAGTGCTCAAATATGTACAGTTGTGCTTCAAAGAATTGGGCAATAATTTGTTCTCCTTGTCCACTTAGGACAGTGCAAGAAATAGTGGTCTTGAAATGAAGCAAGACAGAAATATGAAAGAAAAAACCCAGTATTTGTTGACAATGAAAGCTTTGAATGCCAAGAATATTAGCAGAAAAGCAGGCAAACCAAAGTAATAGATCTTTAGTCTTCCAGATCTCAGACTTTGATCAGAGATCATTGTCCTACTGAAGCTGAGCTGTCAAGACAACAGAGTGAGAATCCCAGCTGTAAAAAAATGAAAGTCTGTTTCAGAAGGGACTTATTGGAGCAGAACCTTTGGTCGTTACAGGCAGCCAGCAAAGCCCTTGCTGAGCTGTAGCCTCGAAACAAAGGCTGTTTTCACACGTGACACACAGAATACAGGTGTGGCACATTATGCTAATTCTGCAGGCAATATTTACAATGCTCTCACTATTTCTTGAGCTTCGGTCCATTGCCTAAAAAAGAGGAACTTAGTGTCTGTCTTTTGAGCCATGAATACCTGGTGTATCTAAGATGTCCATACAGGAATAGCAGATGCAGCCCCAGATCTAAAGGAGACTCATTTTCTTCTGAAATTGCAGCTTAAGTTCAGGTGTGATAGGTAAGCTTTTATAGGAGTAAAAACCAAATTAATCAAGTTCCTAGTGCCAGGATCTTAAAGACTTGTCAGCTGGAAAAAGTCTATAAAAATAGGGTTAAAAACATACAAAGTTTGGAAAGTATGCTTTTTAATGACATTGAAGAAGCTGAAACAATTAAAATGGAGTGAGGGCTATGGCTGTGAACTTTTTCCAAACATTTTGATGTTTAATAAGGAACAACTTTTCAAATATTTTTATGCTGAACTCAAGTTCACAGTAGAAAGTTAACAGACATTTTTGGCATTAAGATGGTACAATTTAAATAAAGATATGATAAATTGTCTTACCTTTTAGAAATTTGATAAATTCAGAATAGCCTATTCAAAAAATACACTGTGCCTAAAACAGAAATTATGAATTGGAAAAGAACTGAATTTTTGGGTCTATGTTATGCACAATGCTAAAGGAAATTATACCAGCAAGTCTTAAGTAGGGCCACAGCTGAAATAATTATCCTTGGCTGTTAGTAAAATTTGAAATAATCCTACTGCCCTTTTATGTTTGCTGTAGCTGCAAACATCAACAGCAACAAATAATCTAAATTCACTATGGTGGATATTGATAATCATTCCTCCTGGCTGTAAAATATATGAACTTGTGAATTAACACGTCTCACATTAATTCAACCTCTGTTCCAACATTCTGCCTACTTATCTATGACAGCGCCAACTTCAGGGCAAGGTCAGTTTGTATGTATGTGTGTGGATGGATTTGGCCATCTCTTCTCCTGCAGTCTGAAGGTTTAAAACTCCAGGCCTTCATATGCTTAAGCACACGGACCCTGTTGTCAGTAATAGCAGTAGTTTTCAGAGGGCTCACAAAGTTACCCAGTCCAAGATCCAGGTTGAGGCTGAGGTGCCACTGTGGAAGAGTTTGTAGATGAGTCAGGGGCTTGAGGGTCTCTTATTGGTTGTGGAGGGTGGGATTGCATCCCACACCATCTGAGATGCCCTGTGACAACCTGCAAGTCTGCCATTCAGGTACTCTATAAGCTCCACAAGGTATCTGCCAGCCTTGGCTAGGTCACATATATTGGGTACTTATGAAAAAGCTTGAAAATCTTATGTGCTACTTGTTGTTTGTGCTTAGGCCACTGAATTTTACTCTTGCATAAGTGTAAAAACTCATGCATTCAAATTAATGACAAATGAAAAGGACTTAAACTGAAATATGAATTTTTAAGCTTCTCATTTTCATCTAAGTTTACTGTTTTAGTCATTTTTTATCCTCCTTGTGAGGCAGGGGATGATTGTTACTCTAAATTTGCAGGAAAAAAGAAAACATGAGCAAAACAATTACTCAGTGGGAAGTCTCCAGTAAAACACAAAATCCATTCTCTGGCAGTGAAGAAATATTGCATACTTCATCTTTGCATAATAGTAAATTTATTACTTATTTAGTCTAAAATCAATGTTTTTGTGGAAAAAAAAAATCAACTAAATTGACATAGCTAAAAATGTCTTTGACTGTCATATGGAAAATGTATGACAAAGAAATAGATCTTTCTAGTCCCAGATCTTTCACACCTTTCAGTTTTCTAGCTATCTGCCAGGTTTGATTGCAGTATTCTGTATTAAAAATTTGATATTCAGTCCATGAAAAAAAAAAAGAGAAGCAATATTAAGGATATTTTCACATAAATTTAAAACCACACTAGTGCTGATGTATTCTCACATAGGCAGTGCCTCTCCAGAAATCAATTTTCTCCTACTGTTATGTCACAAATCTTCATTTATAGTTTAGAAGGAGTACAAGAATAAAGGATAGGACGTGAATATAAAAAAAGTTGGTTTTCTTCTCTCAGTCTCCTTTTCTTTGGCCATGCTACCAAGATTTTGATAATGCACTTTCTCAGCACGGGTTTTTTGATAACTCTGGAGGACCTCTGCTACATCAGAACTCTAAGATATCCTGTCCTGGATAGTGAGAGCAGATAATTTTTCAGAATTATAAAGTTCAGAACCAGTAAGAACTAAAAACATACATGAGTTACTTTATTAAAAAAATTCCAGCTGAAATAGTGTACGATACAATGGAATATTTTAATAAATTGCTGCAAAAATGACAAAATACACAAAAAAATCCAAACCTTCTTGTAAAACACTAAAAGGAAGCTTCTGTGTTATTCCTTATACACATATTTTTAAAGCAAACAGCAGCTACAGAAAATTTTGTCTTTAATTCCAGCCTGTTTTCATTCATTCTTCCACCCTGGCTTGATATGCTATGCTTTATCACCTGGAGAAATGAAAGATTAAGATACTGATCCTGGATCTTCAATTGGATTAATTTTTCTTTAAAGCCAGGTGCTTTTTTCATGGGTTTCTGGACAAAAAGTGCAGACTTTGTGTTGCACCACAGTGATGTGGTTGCTGTTCTGTCCCTTGGGCAGGTCCAGCCTGCAGCAGCCAAGACTGAGACTGTGAGCTGGAGACTGTTGTGTCCACAGCGCCCGAGCTGGAGTGAACCTGGGAGAAGGGAGCAAAAGGCTTGCTCTAAATAGAAACCACAGCACAAAGCAGTGCCCAGGCAATGTGTTCAACCTGAGACTGGGCTCCAGAGCAGCTTCTGATGATACAGATGTTGTCTGGAAGACCATGGAGAGATGAACAGAGAATTTGGCATGTGATGATTCTCTAGTGTATTTAATTTTTTGGGGGCCATAATATTTGCTGATTTCATTCTTTCCTTAATGCACTATATAACACCATCCACCTGCCATGGCTTGCTGTACAATTGACCAAATATTTGTGACAGCCTTCTTCCTCCAACAGCCACTTGCTGATCTGTAGCAGATAGCCACAATAATGTAGAATAACACAGTCTAGGTGGAACAGAAGAAGATTGTCTTCTTTTAAAATATATATTTTATAGCCTTCAGGAAATTGCCATAAACCATTGCACCTTGGAAAAAGAATAGGGGTTTCTATTTAAAGCTGCCTTTGCAAACAGCCCCTTGACTTGCTATGTAGCTTTTGCAATCACATGGATGGGACTGGATGGAACTTATTATTTTTAGTAGAATCAGAGAAGACCTGCAAGGCTGGCAAACTAGGTGGGCTTTCCTGATGGCTTGCTGATCTCAAGGCGTGTGTGGATATCTCATAGCTTACACAGCTGTACCGTTCTTTCACACACTCTGGCTGGACTATCACATATGTTGCCACAAAATGTTAAGACATCAAGACTCAAATGTTCTTTTGTTCCCTTTTTCCTCTCTGTGTATGTTTTACTCAGTAGCTTTGTTTATTTTCTTAAAATATTTCCTTTTTGTTTGCATTTCTTGGCAAAGGCCTCCTTGTGTTTTTATAACTGTAATCTTCTTTTGGTCCCTCTGCCAGCTATATTACCCAAGATTAGCCACAAGTGTGCTTCAAGGGCTTCAGTTCCTCATGGTGTTAACAGGAAATCAAAAATAGCTTTTCATTTGCCTCAGTCTAATTTATTCAGTCCAGGTATAATGTTAAAGTACCAAAATATTTTACAGTATTGCTTCCCTTTTTTTGTTTCTCTTCTCTCAATAAATAGAAAAGTTCACTTTAAGTTGAAGAAGTTCTACAAAAAGCAGATAGCTGTCTTTGGTATGGAATAATTTATGTGGATTTCTTTATATGGCAGGGAAATGGCTATTGTAGAGCTGAACAAATTCCCTCAAATGCCATTTCTGAATCAGAACTGCCTCAACAGCTACTGGTGTTTCATTATGAATGTAGCAGTAGAAGCCTGGTTTTGGAGCAGGTAACAGGAATGCTATTCCTGTTCCAGCTAGGATTGTCCTGTGAGACAACCATAAACTTCCAGGTGCTCCTAGAAATGTTACAATATGTCTTTTGTAGGGAAAGATTAAGTATTCATTTATTAATCAGGTCAAATGAAATAGACAAACGTACTTTTTGTTCAACATTTACATATAGTTATATTAAACATTTACGCATAATAGATGCTGTTCATGGGGAGGGAGCAGAAGTTGTCTCTTTTTATGGAAATCAGAATTCCTAAATAGTTAATCTGCACACATTTTGCAAACAGCTACATTTCTAAGCTTGTGCAATTTTTTAAATTTTGTTTTACTAGCAGGCTGAGAATTGTTGGCTTGTCAGAAGCCTCCTTCAAAGAGCTAAATACCAGCACCTCCTGAACTAACAATAAGACATGTTTTACTAGTAGTGATGAAACATCTTCTATAAACACTCCCTACCTTACTGACCATCCTTTCCCAGTATTGATTCACCACTGAAATATTTGTGTCACTTGAGTTCAAGTACATGAAACCAAACCTTTCAGTGCTTGGAGTTGTATGAGTGCCACTAAAAGCAGCATGCACTTCAGCAGTTAGTGAATTAAATAAGCAAAAGCATGCTAATGGTCTCTGGGAGACCAGCACCGCTGACCTTAGAGAGAGAATGATAATAAAATGAAGAATACAAACAAGAGATGGAACCATGGGCCTTTTATGGGTCATATCAATAGAGCATGCAGGGATCCAGAGCTACATGTTGTCATTGTCAGACCATCAAAAGAAATGTATTTTCTGTTTCTTTAGGGTTGTGTTATCAGAAACTACTCTGAATAATTTCCCTGGAATATTTGCAGGATCAGATCCATATTGTATTTCTTCTCAATTCAGCAGCTGATAAGAATTGTAAAAAACTTAAACTAATCTCTTAAAGCCAGGAAATATTACACAGTTGTGGGAAGCTTTGCTTTTATTTTGCAGGAGCCACAATCTGATCAATAAAACATGGAATGCAAATAAATTATATGGAATTAGTTTTATTGACAGGATATTTTAGATTTGATCGGAATTTGACTCTTCTCTTACCTGGAATTATTTAATATAGTGTTTCGTTATAAGGACTAAAGTGACTAGTGAGCAAAACGTGTTATCAAACAGATATTTGAAACTGAAGAATATTACATTCAGGTTACAAGGCAGCAATATTTAATTATGATTTCCCTTTAAAATTCCCCTTACATTTAGTTACAGGAACATAGTCAGAGAATGTATGAAACCCAGAATAATTAAGGTGAGAATTCTTTTTTCGTCTTAATGTGCCTACATAAACCAAGGGGCTTCCACATAAATTGCATTTTAGCTTTTTCCTCTTCTGTATAACATTATGTATACTTCATCTCATGGTGGAGAGTACGAATGTGAATAGCATTTTAGATCCCCAAAATGGAGTGAGGCCAACTATGCACTTTTGGAAGTTTTTTGTTGGTTTGAATAACATGTTTTCTCCTGTGTTGTGAATATATTGCAGGAATATGTGTAAAACTATTACCCACTTACTCAGGCTTTATAAATCAAAGAAAGACTTGGGCCAAAGCTGGGAGAGAAAAACAGATTACCTCTTTCAAAATATGAAAGTATCCTGGGATGTTTTGTCTTGACATGGGCAGATGTTGGCAGTCAAGCTATTTGACCCTGGCACCATTTCACTGAGTACTTGTTTTCAGTCACATGAGAGGAGGAAAGAATCCGTGATGTTGCTGAATTCTGGATTTAGTGTTTTAAAAAGAATTTTATTTAGGGTAGCATAAACAAAAATATGTAATGGTGAATAGGATAAGCTACTTATTAGGGAACACTAGGAAAAATAAAAAGGAAGGAAGTGAGAAACTTTGTCTCCTCCCTCCCATTCCAGACAACCTTAAAATCATGTGTCTCAACCCCGTGAACATTTATCCAGAAAGATAATTTTACTGTCAAGAAAATTGTCCTGTGAATGATGGTAGACGTAGTCTGTTTGGATCACAGTTCATGTATGACCCCGTAGAATGGAATTATTACAGCAGTGAGGTAGTATCATGATATTTCCATGTTCTTAATCCATGTCAAATGAACATCCAGAATGGTTTTAGATATTTTTTTCTTTTTCTTACTCAGCAATGTAAATTTATCACGTTTATCTAATGGACAAGTGTAGATAAGAAAGGTAAGATCAGGAGAAACCTTATAATATGTTGGTGCTTGATTTATTCAGCCATATGTTGGCTAAATGAGAAGCAAAGCCTTGGTTATTTGGAATATCACCTGCATATGCTAGCTGACATACTCTAGGAAGAAAAAGAAGAAAAGGAAAATAAAAAGGAGATATTCCAAAGCTGCTGGTAATTAAATGCAGAAAACTTACACCTTTACAGACAGACAGTAACATTTCCATTTTCAATTTTAACCTGAATATAAAATATCAATATACTTACATCAATAAACATATTATATATTATATTAAATATATTAATAATACTTGAATTTTAATTACTAATTTGAATATTGAGAGTATAAATTTTAAACTTTGTTCTGAATATGTATTTGAAATTTAATTTAAATAAATAATTTATTTAAAATATATATGGTAAATTGATCAAATTTTAAAGAAGGCAATAAATGTAGTTTTCTGGAACTGGAAAAGTTAACTATGACTGCTGCTAGCCATTGCCAGTCTTTATTCCAAGCCAGCTTTGTTCACAGTCCTGTCAGTTTATCTCCTCTGTCACCTTCTTTTACACAGAGACTTAGTTCAATCTCTTCCTCCCTATTCTACCTTCTTAATTTTCTAGCCTGCAATCTACATTCTTATTGGAGAGCTGCTCACCTTCGAAATGTTATGGAACAAAAATACATGCTTGGCTTTTGTTTCCTGAACATGTAGAATAAAATCAAGGAATACAAAAGTCCTGTAAGTATCTTTTTGTTACTGCTGTGGCCACTGACATGAAACATTCCCTTCCACGTGTATGTTGAGGAGTGTTGCTCAGAGCTTACTGGAGGTATCTCACAGTGTGTCTTCCCACGTATATTCCTGTGTGTTTAGTACCTGCTGCTGATTTAATTACTGATATATTGCAGCATCATGCTGCCACAAAGGAAATGGCCCCAGGGTTATTTAAAGCTAAACCCAAAAATGCTGGAGTTTAGATGGAAAACTCACTCCCACCCACAGCAATTTGAATCTTGCACAGCCTGGAGAGCAGGCAGTTTGAGTGACACTCTTACCAGTACACATTCCTTTATTTACACTTGATTTATGACTCAGTCACATCCTAGCACAAACCTCCATCTATGCTCTTTACAACACCTCCTCTATCTAGCTCAGTGTTTTCAGCAGACATTAACCATATCTACATTCCCCTTTTGCACCTGCAATTAATAGGCTAAAGCAATCCCTGTAATGAAAGCAGTGGTGTGGCTGAGAGACACACCAGGCAGGTGTGCCCACAAAATACACAAAAAATTTTACTTTTGTTTACCTTGGTTGCCCACTAGCAACAGCTACACAATGTTTTGGCTACTTGAGTTTTGAGAAGGAATGTAAAAACACTAGGAAATGAGGGAAATTAAGGTCTCTGCAAGAATAAATCCAAGTATATGTTGCTAATTGCTCTCTCTTTAAAAGCCACGATTCAACCATCACTCCTACACAGCAAAGATACAATAACACACTTTTCTAAACAGAGTAACAGTAAGAAGAGCTGCTAGAGGAGCTGACTTTTCCTTTAACTACTGTTCTTTAAAAGTGATTCCGTTCAACAATGTACAAGGTCGACAAGTCAATGCAAGACCACCCTGCTTGGGGATTTGCTCTCAACACAGACTTGTGTTGAATCCCTCAGCTGAGAAATGTCAACCAGCACCTTTCATATTTATGGTGACTCATAAACAGGAAACTCAGCCCTGTCCACGACACTGGAGCTTTTTCATATCTTAGATCCTTTTACGAAGGAAAAAGAAAAGGGTAAGGGAAAAAAAAAAAAGAGAGAAAGAAAAAAGAAACCTCTCAAAACAAAACAAAGAACTTAGCAGGACATTTAAAGCAGCTGCCTTCTATTTTATGTGCCAAAATAAATATTGCCAAATTAGTAAGGCATATTGAACAAATTATAAGCTAAATGCAAATTTATCAACTGAAATTCAATGGTAGAGTAGCCAAGGAGCTTGCAATGGTATAGTTCATCTTTGTAAGTAGGTGTTTTGGTTGGCCAGTTGCTGTAGAGTGACGTGGGAACAGTAATATAAAAGAGAGCATTTCTGTTACACCCAAGATGAACAGTTTGTTTTACAAAGTTCAAGTAAACATTTTCTAACATACATTCACTAGTTTCAGAGTGTCTTTTGCTACCAAGAGGGAGATAAAAACTGGTTTTAAAAGTCTTTTACAAAAATAAAACATTTCAGAAATGGTAATGTCAACATGATAAATTATCTAACAAAATTTTTGGTGGAGTTTCTCATTTCAAAATAATGTGAAGGTCTTGTTTCTCTTCCCTTGTATTCTTATAAGGACACACATGGCTTTTTTGCCTGTGATGTGACTTAACCTTATAGAATTAGAAAAAGTATAACAAGACCTGATATATATATTTATATTATATATATATAATGTAATCTCCAATTTTCAGAGGGATATAACCAGTCTTATACAATAAATCCAGTGCCTGGGTAGTTCATACACATGGTTTACATGAGAGCTTGTGAACCATTATTGTTAGTGTACTGTTCACTTTTCCATAAGTAAATTTCAATGTTACAGGAAAAAAAAAAAATCACTAGGAAAGCCAAAGCTCAAAATTTTGCTTCAGGTCTGTCCAACCCAGATTTTCTTGAGTTTTGGCATTACTAGTTTGTTGGCCTGACACAAAACATTCATATTTAAATTAAATGTTTACAGTTTCCCTTTGATAAAACTGATAATACATTGCAGGAAACATACTGTGGTCTAAAAGTCTGATCCACATGTTAAAACCAGATTTTTTTTAAGCAAAGAAGCTTGAATGGATCAATAAGTTTCTGGGAGTGATACAGTTGATGTGAAACTGGTTTGGAATACTAGGCATATCTCTTTGTTCAATAAACCAAACTGAAGCATTGAGTTTCAGAGATACCAATTTATTTTTCAAAAAAGTGTGTCAGAACATCAGAACATCATAGTGATCAATTAGTGACTCACAGCTAGTTGGAGCCTCTCCCTTAGAGAACAATTTCAATATTTGAAATTTTAACACTAAATTCAGGGTGAAATAATACAAAATCTTAGAATGTTTTTTGGAACCAAACTGTATTTTTGTCCTGTTGCAATTTTCCCTTTTTAGTTAAGAGTTCCTGGCTAATAATCATATCTTTGCAGTTTAAGCAAGCTATACTGAAATAATCTTCATTATAAAACTAAAAGCAAACTAACAAGATCTCTCCCTGGCCTTTTCCCTTTCCACCAAACAGAAAAAGAAAATATCCAATTGCAGCCCTAAGCGTTTCAATCGTCTCTTTTTGAACAAGATGGTCAATGGCTGCATTTCCATCCTGTAGGGGCAGCTGCCATTGGCCTCATCTGCAATGCATCACCTCATCACAGCCCCCAGCCATGCACGGCTGGGGTGTGGGAGCAGAATGTTTGGGATCAAGTGGCACCTGCTTCTGACAGATGAGGACTTCGGCTTCAGATTTGCTCTCTTAGGCTCAAACATAAGATTGGTTTTGGTTCTCAGCTTTGGTTGAGCATCTACAGATTTGCAGCGGAAAACAGCCCTGGCAGATTCCAAGGAGAGATCGCTGCTTTGATTATCAGCAAGAACATTTGGCAAAAGATGTGCAACACAATTAAGAAAAAACAAAGTTGTGAAGTTTACTGTTTGAGTCAGCCCAGTTCAAAACAAACAAACTTAGTCCAGCAAAATGTTATTGGTTTCCTTGGCTATAGAGCCCTTCTGGAAGAGAAAAATCCCCACAAAAATCCCAGTGCAATTTTAAATTCTGACGCACTTTGGGGCTTAGATTTTCCTCACAGAACACTGAAAACACGTTTTTTTCGCATTAATTTAAGATCAGAGTGGATATTTTATGGAAAGCTGGCTTTCTGTGCTCTGGAGAGGCCTGCACATTTCCTGATTTGTCATGAAGCTTTGGTTGAGGTGAAAAACAGAATATTTCCATATGCTGAAAACTTAGGTGAGTCTTGACAAAGCCGAGACACAGAAAAGAAAGAAAATAAGAGCTGCTCCAGGAGTTTTCTCATAACTTAAGATGAGACAAAACCCCACTCCCAGACTGGACCAAGAAGGTGACTTTGCATCACCACTACTTTACATCCCACAGTGACTTTTAGGGTATAATCTTTAGCCCATGCTAGCACTGCTCCTGTTGGGGGAGGTGCCTTTCTCCCCATCTCAAGAGGCCAGTCTTGCAAGACAAAATACAAGATTATTTTTCTTTCTCGGATTTATACGTTTATCTCTTTTAGAATTCATCTGAAGTAAAATGGATCCAGCTTTCTTTCAAATAATGCAAAACATATGGGAACAGAGTTGTGTAAGTCACAAGTTGACAGGAACCAAAGCCCTTCGATGATTGTCTCAGACCCACATGATACGCTCCAATCTGACAGACCTGTTATGTGAGCAAATACTTGTAGTCCGCCAGCCAGCTTTGGAGCAGCTTCGCAACACAGGCAGAGTTATTCCACTTGCTCTTCACGCTGATTTGTGTTACAACATTTTGGAGGACAGAAATAACTCAATCTCATCTGGTGTCATAACACTTTTGCTGTGAGACAAGCTCCCCTTGTTTCTGAAGAGTCAATGTCTGTACAGGACCTACATCAAACTCACTTGCACAAATGAACAAGCTCTCAAAACTTTCTAATATCAATGTTCTCTAATGCTGAATTGATTGATATATGTTGCATTACAAACTGCTGTTGCAGAGGCAATCATTGCTTGGATAAAAATGGAGAAGACATTTCTTTTTTTTGAGATTTTTGCTTATATGTGAATTATAACTTAGAAAGTGTAGAAATTAGAAAGTTTAGAAAATTTCTTCACAGTGACAGCCATTGTTTTCTGCTGCTTTCTGCTTTATAGAAGGCAAAACACTTTGTGTAGGAGATTACCAGTGTGGGGCACCCTTCAAATCCACCACTGAATTTGGCTACTGGAGGAGTTCACCATGATTTAGATGTGCCTCCACAGTGGTTTAACCCAAGCCCCACACAGCGACTCACTCACTCCCTGACGGTGGAAAAGGGGAGAGAATCGAAAGAGTAAGAGTGAGAAAACTTGTGAGTTGAGTTTAATAGGGAAAGCAAAAGCCACACACACAAGCAAAGCAAAACAAGGATTCATTCACCACTGGGCAGGCAGGTGTTCAGCCATCCCCAGGAAAGCAGGGCTCCATCATGAGTAACAGTGACTTGGGAAGACAAATGCTGTCACTTGGAACATCTTCCGTGTCCTTCTTTTTCCCCCAGCTCTATATGCTGAACTTGGTGCCATATGGTCTGGGATATCCCGTGGGTCAGTTGGGGTCAGCTGTCCCAGCTGTGTCCCCTCCCAGCTCCTTGGGTACCCTCACTGGTGGGGTGGGGTGAGGAGCAGAAAAGGCCTTAACTCTGTGTGAGGCCTGCTCAGCAGTAACGAATACATCTCTGTGTTATCAGTACTGTTTCCAGTACAATACCAAAACACAGCCCCATACCAGTTGCTATGAAGGAAATTAACTCTACCCCAGCAAATTCCAGCACAGCCTCACAGAAAGCTCCACCAGGCCTTTCTTCTGATGTGGGGCCATGTCTGTGCCATGTTGCCTGCTGTTCCAGGCTGTGCATCTATACATCTGTCTAGTACAGCTGCACACACAGGTGTCAGGCAGGAAAAGCTGTATTTAGGCAATGCAAAGAGTACCATCCATGGTGTTCAGATACTTGAAGAGCTGAAAGCTTTTGTCTGACAGTGACCATCAACACCTGTGCTAGAGCACATGTACCTTCCAGATTCCAGAGAGCAGTTCAGAGAGGCTGAATGCACCCTTCCCTCCAAAAGCTGCAGGACACTGTGTCCACGACAACAGTGTTTGCTTTCCACAAGCAGCTCAGCACCAGCAGAGCTGCAGGCCATCCTGACTTTATGGCACAGAGCAGATCAATGTGACCTTTGTGCTGCATGGAGGGTAGCTCCCAGGCAGGAGCACTATGGGTGTGACAAAGCTGGAGCTGGAAGCAGTTAGAAATGTCACAGTATACAAGAAGCTCTAACTATGCAACAGCATAAGTTCTACACATGCCACAGGCAGAGCAGAGCCAATTACATTTTATCAGTCTCAGACTGCTGTATTGTCCCCTTCCCTTTTTGACATTGATCTAGTGGAACCAGTGCATATTAAGACACAATATTCTTCTTTTTTTTTTAAGTAAAAGTATTTCAAAGAACACCGTCCCATCAGTAATATCATATGGTTCTATTTTACTTAATTGTTGCTCTACATAAAAAGACTGGAGATAAAAGTTATTTTCTGCAAAGTCACAGCTGTATTGTCAGCTGCACTACTGGCAAAAATAGTTATTGTAACATGATTTGTTTTTCTTTTTATATTCTTGATGTACAGCTTAGATTTATATTGTCTACATTCATTTGTGTAAACTGCAATAATCTAATACCAGCTATCTGTATCAGAGTCACTAATTTAATGAAAACATATTTGTGTACTAAGCTTCCTAAAGCCATATGGAAAAATATCCCTCAACGCATTTCCTGCTTTGGGAAGACAATAAAGAATAATCAGAGGCAAAATGTGGCCACTTGGTCTTTTGAAAGAAAAGAAAAAAGGTAGAACAGTACCTATTCCTCCATCCCCCATATTACCAGGAGCCAATTTTTAACAAAGTGTAATTGTGTTAGGTACAGTGTGAAGAATACTGTATTCTTTAAAATGCTTAAGGATTAGTCTCTTCAGCTGCAGGGACAATCTATCTATTGTCTCCAAAGCTCACAGTCTTGTTTTATCTTAGAGGAAGTTTATTCCTAGATAGAGATCTTCATAACACAGAGTTGAGAATAGAGACATTGACAGTTAGTGGATATAGTTTATTGCTTCTTTATAAAAGCAGTATTTAGTAGCAGGAGTGAATATTTGAGTCAGCGGAGACATGCATTTGCTCCTCTCAGCTAATCCGTCAGGTTTTGCTTATTTATAGATCTTAGGAGCTTCTTTCTAACATTTGGCCATAGCCGATACTTTGTCTGATTGTTAAGTCTCCACATGCTTTTTGGAAAGGACACAGTTTAAACTTTAACTTTTATAGTTACACAGGACGTTTAAAATGCTTGCACAATGTGGTTTGTACACTGAAAGTTGCACAGATCAGAGAAGATAACTGGCACCAAGAAATTCAAGACACATTCACTAACCTGTTCTTGTGCCAATACATCCCTGAAGTTTTCAGAAGTCCTTTTGTGGTACTTCATTGGCAGTCTCAGTGCTTTCTCTGACTCTAAAAATCTCTCTCAGAATATCATCAAAACAGTTACAATTTCTAATTAGACATTGCAACTGTTGTCATTATTTTGTTGTTTTCTATGAAACATTATTTACTCTTCTGTTTTTAGAAGAATTACAGTGGTTTGTTATTTTTTTAATTGACTTGCCAAATGGATGTTACCAGAAAAAAGAAAAACAGAATTACTGAAGTGCCTTTCTTTCCCAGATGACACTCCTCTCTTTCTTTCATGGCCACTGGACAGAGTATCTTGAAATCTTGGGGAAAAAAAGGTCCTACTTCCGTTGTGTAGGTTAATCAGTGACATTTTAGAAGACGTGTCCATCTAGAAATAAATTAATTTCAAAAAAATCAGTCATGTTATCCCTTATTCCTGATTATTTTTTCATTTTTTTTATCAAGGTTGACTAATTTCACTTATTAAATAAGAATAGTTTGGGGAACTTTACGGTTTCAAGTCAACATAACTCTTTTAGCACCTGGCTTCTCAGAGTCTCAGGACAACCTGAAGAATCCCAGCAGTTCACACACAGTTTCCTCTAATGCAACACAATGCTCTGAAGTATGTTCTGCAGCCAGAACTGAGCACTGTTACTGTCTGATGAAATTGCTTTAATAATGTTAGTTGACAGTTTACTACTAGCAAAGACAAAATTTGTGGAATGAGAAGTGAGAAGAGGGCAAGTTTCTCTGTGTCTCTGCCTCTAAATCAAAGCTTCTTGTCAGCCCCAAGCTTCTGCCACTTTCTCCTTCTCATCCCAAACCCCCAGAGACCTTTCCAGCTCCCCACGGACTCTCCTAGCTCCCCATCAGACATCTCAGCATTGCTCCCAGCCCTCTCCCTTGTCCTTTCTGCCCAGGTCCCTGCCAGCTGACACTTCTTGTTGCCATCCACATCCACCCTTCTCCTTTCTGCTGCACATGCTCTGAAAGCCAAACCTCCAAAGTGCTTCACACTCCAATGGACCAGCAGCTGTTCCTGCCAGCCACAAGCCCTTACCGACATTTGCTGACAGCTTTGGAAGAACGTACCTAGACATGGGATGGACGCGAGTCAAACTGAGATGGGCCCCATGGGGGCAGGGTCTGCCTGGGGTAGGTGAAACCCAATAGCAATTGCCTGTTAGTACTACAGAAGTACTTCTGAACAGCAGATAAGAAGTATCCCTTCCTCCTGCAGGCATATTTGAAGTGATGATTTTTTTTTCAGTTTCCCATATTTTTTAAAAAATGACACTTCCAGTAAACTGCTGGAAATGTGCATCTGTCTTCAATAAAGAAAGGACTTAATTAGCACATCTTCCCCTCTGTTGAATAAGAAAAAAAGGCAGAGGCAGGAGGAAGAGATTTATTTTGGTGCCATATGAATCATAACTAGCCTAGCATGCAAAGCCTGAAATAATGTTAAAGCTTGAAAGAAATGATGTATAAATGGAAAAGTCATCCCCCGTGTTTAACAGCAAACAGTAGATAATACACCATGTTCTGGTGCAGAAGAGCAGCTTTCCAGTGGAATTATTCCAGATTTACACTGCGGTGGCTGAAATGAGAAACTGTCCCACAGAGCATATGTAACTGGAGAAGTAACATGATATTCTTTTTCCTTGGATCATTTTGTTCAAGCTCTGCTTCCTGTGTTTCAAGCTCTGCTTGAACTGCTACCCATGGCTGGCAGTCAGCAAGATTGTGTTAAGTGCTGTACAAGCACATAGTGAAACATAGGCCCATACCTGAAGAGTTTGAAACACAGGAGGAAGTTAGTTTGTTATTGGCAGTATGAAAATAATACTTTTGGCTTTTAGGCCAACCATTATCATTTTGTTTGAGGGTGTTATGGAAGAGAAGCTGTTTGAAGCTCTCCTGATATGTCCTGATATGTGTGGATGCTTCTTGCACACAAAAGTAGCAAAAATAAAGCCTCAAGCTATTCTTGGTAAAGTTGGACTGGCAGATGGTGTAGGTGGGGATCATTTGGGACAGAAAAAGAACAGTTTGGGGGCTAAAGCTCTATCGTCAGTTTTGCTCCCACATCAGCTGATGTTGGAACATGGGCCACAGAGGGTGGGTCACCACACTGGTTACAGGCTTCCAGCCCCTCAGCTGATTGTCATGAAGGTGGAGGTGGCAGATGATATTTTGTTGTCAAGGAAAGATGAAGAAATAAAAGAGGAGCAGGACCTGAAAGACAAAAAGTTGAAGTTTTAAAAGAGGAAAATTTTGATCTGAAATAGACAACAAAATGATGTTTGGAACACTCTTCTGAAATTTTTTTAAGTAAAACAGGATAGATTTATGTCAAAATTACAGAAGGGGAGGGAATGGAAACTAGAAGGTCCAGTTTGTATTGACATTCAACTTGTTTTGATTCTGCCTGATATATATTGGTTATGGGAAAAAAACCTTACAGAACAGAATAAAATGCAATTTAGAGCTATATGAAATACCTGTAAACGAATTCATGACAGAAAAAGATTAATTGCAAGCTGAGAAGCAGGGTAAATTAGTACATTTAAAGTTATTGGTGTGCTACCAGAAGCTACAAGCTTTAAAATAATCAGTATGGGCAAATGCTGCGTCCACAAAAAATTCCAGCTCAGCTATGACTGCTGTTTCACGGTAAGTAGATAGTGCCAAGCTGTTTTCTGTAGAAACTAAAAATAAGACTAGGCATGTTTTGTGGGGATTTCTGCTTTAGCCATATCAAATTTAAGCTCACAAATTTGGGCTCTTTTTGGGTGCTCTGAAAAATGTCCTAAGATTTGAGTTCATGCAAATGGAAGCAGAGCAAGGGAAGGATGTGTGGGTTACTAATAAAAGTACAAAGGCTGAAACTGTGTCTCAGTTTATTTAAACAACTGTCCTCCTTGCCATGTGTTCCAAGGACACTGTGAGGTTCTCAGAAGACAGGTTAATCCTCTGCCTCAGTGCTAGTTGAGCAGTAGCACTCATGGTTTTCTTTGCAGCTTGTGGTAAAGCCAGTTTAACTGAGAAGCAATCTGAGTCCAGTGTTCAGTAATGGGGGGAAAAAATCAGGGTGTTTATCTAAAAAAACGCTAAACACATATTACCTCCTTTCAAATATCCTTCTGCATCTACTGTCAGAGTATGTGCCATTTCACTTCATGAGTGACACTGTGTCTGTGTCCTGGAAATATCCTTCACAGATATCCCTGTGCAGCATTCCAGTGCCGAAGCCAGCCAACAGAATTAAAGCTATTTTCATTTAATCTAAAACTTTCAGAAATTATTAGCAGCTATATGTTACCCTCATTTATGCCATTCAGTGACTGCCAATATTTTTTGATTACCATTAGTGGTTTTATCAAGGTTGCCCATGTTAGATATTTGATATAATTTTTCTTTTTATTAAAAAGCTCTTGAAGGAAGAACAGCCTTGACTTGGGGGCATGTCAGTGCAATACCCCCCATTAAAAGTGGGTCCTTATTTTCTGGTCTAGAGTAAATGTTGAAAAATGCTATACAATAACATCTGTTATTACACAATAGTTCTCTATTTGCTTCCAAGGAGCTTCCAACCCAGCCTTGCGTAACTTTTTTTCTTCGCATAAAACAATGAGAGTGTATGTTGGCCTGTAAAAGACTGTATGGCCTCAAGTAATAAATACCTCTCAAAGACACCCAGCACAAAACCTCATTGTTAGAGCAATTTTGACAGAAAAGTTGCACTGTGGCTCAGTCCAATAAGGAGTAGCTGTCTTGATGCTGAAAGATTTAAATTGTCTCAGGAAGATTTTAAAAGAATTCACATATCAGGCAAATGAATCAAGATAGACATGGGCAGTTTATGAGGTTTGAGAGTACAGGTGCAGTGCTGGCTGCTCCATGAAAGCAAGGAGCTGGGGCTGGGATTGCATCCCAATTCTCACTAAAAAAAATCATCCTGTCCTAAGGGGAGTGCTCTTTGCTCAGTTTGCACAGACTAGTTTTGGAGCTTGTGTGCCAGTGTGATCATCTGCTCTTTCCTTCCAAATAGCACATGACACAGAGTTTATTGCCAGAGCAGTTGTAACTGGTTTTTTAACCATTAAAAATGTGGTAAGTGGTGGTATGTAAGTGAAAAGCAAAAAAATAAAAAAGAGAAGCACTTTTATTTCTTGCAGAGTTTTCATTTATCAATGGATATTTAAAGAGGAAAACCTCATTTGACTTTCCAGGAACTCATACAGGCTTGAGTATTTTTTTGTGTGTAGAGAGCTGTGACCAGTGTCAGCACACATCTTTGTGTCCAAAAGAGCCTGTTGCTGCTACATTCTCTGTAAAGAATTTGTTACTATTGTTAGTTGCTTAACATCTGAAATTAGATGCCTTCTGGACAATACATAGAAATAATGAGAGCCAGACGGATTCCATCTGGCCAAATATAGATGTTTACATCTAAACTGGTCCTTATAAGCTCTCTCTCTATTCTGTGGAAAGAAAAAGGGCACTTCCAGATTTTTATTTATTCCAGGTTAAGTTAGATGTCTAGAACTAGCCAGCTGAATAGCTGTTCTCTTAGTTCCTATTTCTCCCCACAGACTTCACACACAGATTTCAAAGGGGGTTTAGTGAACCATCCCCACTGTAGACACCAAAGTAGAAAGTTCAAGGCAGGAAGTCCTACCCCTCTTATCACAAAAATAACTTAATGCTTAAAGCAGTTGCTATGGTCCTATCAAAGATGTGTCTATAACTCCTAAATAGACTACAATCAAAAATACAAGAGGAAGAAGAAAAGAGATGGGACACATTTATATACTTAACTGGTTTGTGTTTGGCAGTGTATGAAAACTCACATGTTTAAATAAAGTCCATTATAAGCTCAGGTAACAAAAATCAAGCATGAAGCTACATTTTTTCATAGGATTGTTATTGATGCAACCCTGCTGATATCCCAAAGGGTGAAAAAGAGTAAAAATCAGTACAGAAGAAGCCTTGACAGTATCATAGTAAAGGATGTGCTTTATAATATGTCTGCCCTCCCACTCTCTGCTAATGATTATTGGTGTATGGGAAAAAAACCCAGTTATCTGTGGTCCTTCCTTTCTCCAGGTGTGAATACTGGCCTCATACAGATTGCTGTTGACCAAGACCATCAATCCTCTGTCAATGATTTTAATGAGAAACAGGAAAAAAAGGGAGATGGTTTTGGTCCTTTTATTTTTTTTTAAATGGATGACCCCAAAAGAATACTATGTAACATTACTCAACTCCAAAGTGAGTAATTCCCGTGGTTTGACAAGAGCATCCCAGTCCAGCTTTCAGGGGATGGCATCTTAGCCAAATAAGTGGTAATGCTCCAAAGCAATGCAGGCTTTCACTAAACATTTGGAAGAGTTAGACCATTAGGAAATTTTTGTTATGCTTATTTACCTTTGGAAATGTCAATGCATTCCTTACTCACCTGTAGGAACACACCTGGCTGAAGTTTGAAGCACACTGCTGCAATTCTTTGCTATTTTATCTGTTGTCTGTAGTACATGCTGTGCCACAGCACACAGAGAAAAAGTAAATTTACTGTTCTGATTTACTCTGCATCTTCAGCCTTGACTTCATGAATGAAAAATGCACTGTGACCCTGACTATGTAGTTCTTAGTGTACCCTATGCCATATTGACAGAAAATAAACCCTTCTGTGAAAACTGAGCTTGATATCTGAAGTATCATAAGATATATTCAGGTCACTGAACATAACGTACCTCTAACTCGGTAATTGACCAACTGACCCTTTGAAACTGCAGGTCATTGTTTCCTTGAGGAAAAGCTCTGGAAGTTAGTGTAAGAAGGGTGGAAGAGCATCAAGGTTTCCTGCAAAATGGAAATACAACTGAATTAAATTTTGTCAAAGAGCAATTTGATAGGCCTTTTCTTATTAAAAGAAAAAAAAGCGTGGGCTGTTATTTCCAATTTATTCTTTTGTTCAGCAAAAGATTGATTTCATATGATTTAAAGAAAGAGACTTCTTAGAGATGTCCAGAAGCATTTTTGGAAAAGCACACCACAGAAGGAAGGCCTTGCGACAATAAAGGACACCCTGAAGTTCTTTTTGTACTGGAGAATCTCCACAATAGAGCATTGAAAAATGTTAATGGAGTGATCTTATGGGAAACCATTGTAGAGATTACCTGCCCAGAATTTCCTGGAAAAAGTTCTTAAGCATTTTAATATGCATTATTTTGGACAGCCAGAAAACCTGGGAGCTGCGGGAGGCTGCAAAGAGGTCCCACAAAATATCAATCTTGTCTCCTGACAGTTCATAGTTCCAGCAGCATATAGAGAACAGGGTGAGGGATAAAAAAATGCCACAAACATACAGGATAAAATCAATTCCTTGTATAATTTCAGTGAATTTTTTCTTGATTCCTGCAGCAGGTCAACAGACAGGATGAGCTGCTCTCATTTTTTATTTCTAAGCAGTGTAAGGAGATGAAGCATAAAAGACAAAGAGCTCAAACATCATTTAAGAAAACGAAAAGAAGATTTGTTAAGTGTTCCAATTCTCTTTCCATACCTGCTTTGAAGCTAAGAAAAAGGGTAGTCTCAAGAGAAAAGTCATATTCTATAGAATGAGGCACCATATTCTCAACATTGTGTTGTGAACAACTTGTGCTTACAGCTCTAGAGAAAATAAGTGTTTCATTAGTAGCAGGAAGCTGCAATTACCACAGTCCCTGCCCACACTGCAATCTGAAGCTGAGTTCAATGCTCTTGAGTTTTGGTCCTACCTTGGGCCACGCCACCTGAGCTGCTCCCTGTTTGCTGCATGGCTACTTGCCAAGTGTTGTGCAGGTCATGTTTTGTTGGCACCCGTGGAGATCTAACCCACACAGGAAAAGAGTGATCACAGTGTGGACGTAACGCTTTCATCCCAACATAACCTAAAGCATTCAAAATTGTTTTAGAGATTCAATCTAGCTGAAAGACTCAGAAGCAGATGATGGCCTGATTGCAAACTTCCTGCTTAGACTTTTCTCCTGGGATTTGGTTCAGGCTCATTTCTCATTTTCATACAAGCTTGACTGTCAGTTTTTTATTTTTATGAAAATGGACTAATAGAGCCAAGAAAATATAATGAAGACATTGCTTACTGTAAATTTAATTTAGAATGCAAAATTGTCTGTTGCAATTAAAAAAAATATATTCTTTTCAAAGATAGACTTTGTAGACACAAATTTCAAACCACATTATATTGCTGGAAACATTTTTTTCAATGGAAGTGATGACACAACTTTAAAAGGCAACATCCTGAATAAAACATTGTAATGAGTACTCAAAAATAGCTACTAAGGGAGGAAAAAGACTTGGTTTTCGTATTACAATATGTAGCCTTTTGTCCCCTAATCTCAGCCTTATCCAATCTTGAAAGATTTACAATTTGCTAATTCTATAAGGCAAAAGAACATTCTTCTAACCAGCAAGGTCAGTCAAATCCACTCCAGGCAGTGACCAGTGGATTAAAACATGTCACTGAACCCTGTATGATTTTACTGCTGTCAGGACATTTCAATTAGAGACCACAACACTGTGAAGGTTGCAATGGATAGCTGGTTTTACCTTCTGGTTGCTGAAGACATAATTAAGTTAAAAACCCTGGGCAATATGTTTCTTTGGCATATCCCTGTTTAACAGGGAGTCTGCTCTCATCAGCCTGATAAAGATACATAAATACTGCTATTTATTTTGTTGCTATTTATATAGAAAGATAAGTTATGCATATGCAACATATATAGTTGGAGATTTCCAAACTCTGGAATATTATCTCCCCAAAATATTAGTGAAAAGGCTGGAAACAGATACAGAGCCTTGAACCAACTTCACTCAAATGAAGTGAAGTGAAGTGAAGTGAAGTGAAGTGAAGTGAAGTGAAGTGAATTTTTCCCACTGACTTTTACGGGAATAAATCACAGTCCTAGGGTGGGTGGTTCCTTCATCCTGCGGAGTGAACCAAATCATCCCCAGATTATAACTCACCATGTGCTGTAGTTTTTCTTCACTGCTGCTTTCAAATTTCAGGTTTGGTTGAGTCATGCAGTGAAAGGAGCACAACAAAGGATGGCTTCTTCACAGACTGATACTTTTGTCTTCCCAGCTGGTCCTCGGCACAGTTTGGAATGTCCTAAGGTGCTAAAATATAACAATTATGAGCAGAATGAATCAGTATTCAAGGGCAGTACTAGCAGGTGGAAATTACTGAAATGGGGTAGTAGTTACCCATATCCACTCCCTGGCCATTTAGTGACCTTTGATGGGTTTGTAACAGCTCTAGACACCCCCAAGCATCTCTTCAGCTGGCCTTTAGAAACACTACAAAATTACAAGGGGACTGGAACAGAGCTGAGTTGTGTGCTTTCTGCCATGGTACTTGGTTTTTAAGTCATGTGCAATATCTCTGCTCAATATTTTGAGGGTCTGGCTATCATTGGTGGTCCAAAAGAACAACAAGAGCAAGCACCAGCATCCTTCAGTACTCATAAACATTTCTTTTCCTTTTGGTGTTTCAGCACAGGTTAGCAGTTGTCCTTTTCTGGCCAAGCTGGTTAAGGTATACTGAAATCATGGAGCTGTAAAAATTACATAAGCTGAAAGCTGGATCCAATTTTTATTTCTTGTTTGCTGTAGAGTAACTGCGTAACCTGTACTTGATAATATATTAAAAGAACAAGATCTTTTTTCAGATCCACAAAGGTAGTAAACTTCCATAACACCTTTGAATTCCTGGAACAATATTGCACCTCTTTCAGCCTCTCATATACCTGATATTACTTGAAAGATTGTGTCCAAACATCTGCATACAGTTAAGTTCCAAAGAACAAATTTCAAGATAAGATTACACATAATGCACATTTATAAATATTACCTGTCACCAAATTATCCTAATCTTTCCAGGTCTGGAAGACAGTCTAGGTTTACTATAAGGTGGGTATTTGAGATATAAACAGCTTCTGGCATCTATAACTTGACATCTTCAAGCAAGGTACACAGAATTCTTTGTACTATTCTTTAGCAGACATGTGATGCAGGGTCCTCACAACTAGCATCTTGTGGAAAAAAAAAAAAGCACACATGGAAAATTACATCTATATTTAGCATTTGGAAGACACCATGCCTGGTTTACTTTTTTGGTCTATATTCCCCCCTCTGTTTTTATTTGTCAGTTTTGACCCCACATTTGAACCCCACACCCACTGCATTCCACCCACTCCATTCCTCATAACCAGCTACCTCAAATTGCTGGTTGTTCCTGGCATTTCTTTAGCAGCAACGGGAATTTGATCTCTCTGTATTTCTCACTATTAAGAATGTTTTACCAAAGATAGTAAATAACTAATGACATGCTTAGTATATTCAAGCAATGATTTTTTTTTTTTTACTTTTTTGTCTTTGCCTTGGTGTTTCATAATCATTAGAAAATTGTTGTGAAGTATAGGACATCTAACTATGGAAATACAACGTCATTTTGATGAATTATTGTATTAGTTTTCAGTGTCTTATGCTTTTATTCCACATTAAAATCTGACAAAAGTTTTAATATTATAAATTAATGTCTCACACTTCTGTGCATCATTTGAAATTTGGTTTAATATTTGAAAGTATCTTTCTTATTTTCATTGTGCCAGCCCTCAGTGTACCATAAGGAAGAATTTGGTAGGCCTAGCTTCCCTGCATCAGGTGATCAGCTTGCCAAATTATGAGGCAAATACCGAAAATATTCTGATTGTTAGTTTTACCAGTGTTCCAGAGTGCCCGGTACTAATTAAAGTTGATATCAGACTGTGCAGAATGTATTATATGCAAAGAATGACATTAAAGTGCTATGTGTTATCTAAAAATAGTATTTATTACATGCTACATTTCTGTGTGATGTTAGAAGCTGCAATGGAACAATTAATGAGATAAACTATTTGAAATAACACTCTGAGGCCCACACTATTAGGCAATATTTGTCACAATGGTTTTTATTTAAAAAATCAGACAATTTCCTCTCTGAAATCTCATCCAAAAACTTGAAACTGCAACTTTTCAAAACTTAAATGCAGCTCTAGGTTTTAGTATTTTTCAATATAAGAGGTACCAGAGCTGTTGTCATAATTCTTCCTCTACAAGTAATGGCAAAAGTCATGGTGGTGAGCTTGATCTCTGTCTCTTGTGGAGTCCAAGGGGTGCTGTGTTGGGAAATATGTCAATTAAGGATGAATCGAAAAAATATGTGCAGGGTTTTTCATCTGCTCCAGGTCCAGAAGACACAAGTGGGGCCCAGCCAAAGGATTTGTCCCTATTTTCAGTGGAAATGTATGTGAAGAAGAATCCACTTGAATAGCAAAACTTGGAAAATCATGTCATTTTTGCCTCTTCAGAAGAAACTCTGATTCAGGATATGTTGTCACAGGCAACCTCTGTGTCATTCAGAAATACGACAAATCCTAGGTATTAAGATGTGTTTGTGTAGTTTACTTACAGTGGAAATTCATAATGGGAAAATATTTTTATTATGTGTTTATAGAATGTGCAGTGGATGTGTGGAAAACAGCAGTTTTGTAGTGCTGATTAAAATGTGAACACTTCTGAATTAAAATTAGGGTTTTGGTTTGGTTTTGTTGAGAAGCAGCTCTGGTTTCTGCAAGCTTTTTCCCCTCTATAATTCAAAACACAATTCAGAACACAATTATAACAGAAGACAATATATCCTGCTCTGACTCTAGTCACTGAGAAGATTGGCATCTATCAGTTTGACACCAAGACCTCTCTTCAGGGTGTGGAGAGGAATGGCATCTCCCCTGCTGATGCAGCACACCTCTCCTAAGCACATCTTAGGATGGGGTGAATTACTCCCTCAAAGACACCTCTCCCTGTGAGTTGTGCTTGCAGGCTACACAGCGACCTTCAGCTGACACCTCACCACCAGTCATCTCCTCCATTGACAAACCTACTGCTCTCACCAGTTCGTAAGATGCTGCTTTACTGTTATTGACAGTCTAAAATCCAAATTAGAGCTGTAGCACTGTGCAGTATATTTCAGCAAATTAAAGTACTTAGCAGAATTTCTCCTGGACACTGTTCTGGAAATCTCTATCAAGTTGGGCTTTTGCTTGTTTATTTATTTATTTATTTTGGTTTGGGTTTTTCCCTCTTTCTCCTGAGTGGCAGAGAGGAAACGAAGAAAGATCCCTTATCTTCAAATTTTTAATTACTCCTTGAAAAACATATAAAAAGTCAGTAGTGCAGTTAATACTGAAGTAATTACACTAGGTTTCATTATTATTTAAAATCCTCAAAAGGCTAATATTGTTTTCAAAAAAAATTTTAAAAAGAAAAACTTAATGGATTTTGAAGTCTTTTTCTTGTTTTTCAATATCCATCAGCTATTCAATATCTAGTAGAGGTAAATTCCTACCAGAAAAATTGTTTCCAAAATCCATAGTAGTTGCTATATACCTACAGACATGTATACAAATTTTGCCCTTCAGTTTTCAGTGAAGAAATCTGTTCTCCTGCAAAAAGCTGACAATATGCTGTAGCAACTGAAGAAAGAACTGGTTGTCTAGAGATACAAATACTCTGCTTGCTGGAAGTTCTTGGTAGGACCAGATTTTTTATGAAATAATAATGATTCTGTTCAAATTCTACTTGGTCTCAGTTGTCATGAGAATACAGCAGAAATTTTCTGGTGTTATGATGAATCTGATTTGAATTGTATGACAAAATTTTTTTCTGAAAAACCAATGTCCTACACTGTTTAAAAATCAAGAACTTATGTGTCAAACTTGATGTAAAGCCTCATAAACACTGCTGTGTCTTTTGAATTGCGTTATGTGCTTAAAAGAAGGAAAAAAAAAAACCACCAAACAAAACAACAGAATAAACTGAACCTGAAAAGTGGATGTGTGACCATTACAGGACAAGAGACCATCTTTTTCCCAGGAATGACCATCCTGTTTTGATTTCACAAAATTTGTGTAGCTCAAGTAAAAGTATGCTTGCTTTTTCCAGACATAATAAAGTTATTTTTTACAATATTTATTATTAGATTTATATAGACTCTAGACTCCTTTTTCTAAACCATATTAAGCTCATAATGTCAATACCATTTAGTAACAGTGCTTTTCAAAAGAAAATAGACTATTATGTACAAGCTTCTCTCATTTTTAAATTGTATTTGCTATAACTCTGATGTACTGTTTGTTGATCACTTACACAAACTACATTTTAAACTAATTTTCTCCGATTTCCTTTCTTTCATTCACCTGAACCAATAATGAATGGATTTCCGACTCCTTCCCTCTAACCCCAGTAATTTGGATTGCCTTTAGCAAGATGTAAAAACCAAAACACACATAGCAGAAAATTGTCATTGCCTTTAGTGTTGACAAAATGAGTGGAAAGAAAGTTACTTTTTACCATCTCAGTCCTCTGTGGAGCTAAATTCTCTTAACTCCCCTCCAGTTTAATAGTTAAGGCAGATTAAAGCAGGAGGAGTTTTTACCTTAGTGGACAATAAGCAGGTGGATTTTGTGAGCAGAGGAGATTTCCCCTTCCTCTCCTGAGTGAGCCCTTAGTTACACATCTGCTTCCCCTTCCTCTAATCTCCAATCCACTTTAAGGGTAGCTGAGGATTTTCATCACAAAGCTGAAAATGTTTATGTCTTGAAATCTTAGCTTTAGCTTCTGAGTTGCCAGTCATTGGGGACTGAAGCTTATGGCTGTTATTTTATTGACCTTAGGAGAAAATTGTGGGATTGTAATAACGACACCAGATTAGTGAGACTCTGCTAAAATGATGCCTATTGCAGGTGAAAGCCAATGATGACAACCATAATCTGTGCAGCTCTAGCTACCACTATCTCTGTAGCTGATGCAGGATTTCACAGAGATTTTAATCTGGTGTGTTTACTATTTTCAGCTTGAAACTTTCTATGGAGAAAGATCACATGAAATATCTTTTTAACACTTGGACAGCAATCAGATTTTTTAAAGTAGTTTTGAAACAATTGCATTTAAATATTTCAAAATGGAAAATACCAGCTTTTTCAGTTTCACAAGCCTTTTGTTTCATAATTTCAGCTACTATTCCGTCATAATTAAAATAAACTGTTTAGAGATTATCAGAACAATAAAATCTTTCTACAAATTGGGTGGGACAGTCTGAATATTGTTTTCAGTTGTGCTTTTTAACCCTAATTCTCCAAAGGAAAGTTTTGAATATCTCATTTTTGCCTGAAGGATGGCAATGTGGTTTCCTGAGTAGTTGTATCCTTTTTGAAGCTGGTTTCTAAAAGGTGATTAGATTTTAAGATTCAGACTTGGTTTTGGTTATTTAGCTTGGAAGATTTCTAGAAGGAAACAATTCTTGCCTGTTGTTTTGTCTGTCATCAGTTTCTTTTGAGAGCCCCATTCTTGAACAAAAAGGTAATTGTTTCTATAAAACCATATCTTAGTTACTCCTTGGCATCTAGGATTCTTCCTGAATATTAAGAACACAGCATGATTTTGAGTTAAATGCCACTGGTTTTCATTAACTTGAAATCCCCATGTCAGAATGAAGGGACAGAGTAAAGAAACCACTCTGCTCAGACAGGCAGTGGTTTGCTCAGAATCCTCTAAGACTTCCTCAATATGAGACCCAGGACTGGTTGTTCATTCCATGCTCTTAGGAAAGGATTTTTCCCCTTTTATGTGTGTGGGGAAATTAGTCTGGCTGAAAATAATTTTAGGCAAGGATTCAGTACAATTTCTGTAATTCTTCCAGATAATGAAGCTGATATTTGTTGGTGTTTTGCCACCCTTCCTTCCTCACCAAGCTGCGCTGCCACAATCCAGCACTGTCAGCTGTGTGCACCCCAACTGCTCTGGCCTTAGCAACTTCATCACAGAAGGAATGAATGAGAGAAAACAGCCTCAGGTTGCATTAGGGGGTGTTTACAATGGTTAAGCACTGAACAGGCTGCCTAGAGAAGCAATTGAGTCACCATCTCTGGAGGTATTTAAAAGATGTGTAATGTGTCTCTTAGGCACATGGTTTAGTGGGGGACTTGGCAGTGTTAGGTTTACGGGTGACTAAATTGTCTCCAGGGTCCTTTTGAACCTAAATGATTCTGTGTTTCTATGTGGTCAGGCAGTTGAACTAGGTGATGGTTGTAGGTCCCTTCCAGCTGAAATTATTCTATTCTATTCAATTCCATTTGAGTCTGTTCAATTCTTAGCCAATATCCTCAAAACTTCCGATGTTCAGTGCAGAGCTGGTTTTCCTTTTCCTCTGCTCCTGGTTTCTGACAAGTATATTCAATCTCTCCTGGTAGATGAAGACCTCGGTCTGAGTTTATACAAGATTTTCTCACCTCCCATCTGGAATTCTGTAATGTGATATACCTGGGCCCTAGGCCATCTGTCCCAGGAATCTGCAACTAAATGCAGTAGCATAATCCACCAACACAAGCTTTATAACTATTGCAGAATGTCCTCTTCCTTCACTGGCTTCCTCTAAGAAGGAAAAAAAGTGAGTTGAAGGTCTTTCCCCTTTTCTGTAAGATGATTGATGGCCCAGGCTCAGGATAGCTAAGGGCAAAATAGACCACGGTCCAGAGAAGCACATTAGTGAGTCCATGCAAGTGCAGAGTAGGACTTCATGGACTCACCAGTTTGCATCTGGAAGCAGTATAGCTGCATGTACTTGGCACCATGCCCAAGATAATATACCCTGCCCTTTGTGTGTGAACGTGACTATTCTCCTTCCAGGCCTGATTTGGCAGCTTCTCCAGAACCACCCTTTTGGTTCTGAGGTTAACACAGGAGGAGCAAATCTGTCTGCAGCTGGCAGTGTGGACAGAGTTTCAAAGAATCTCTCTGGAACCAGGGTGGGAACCTGGGATGAAAAATCCCCTCCCCAGGCACGGCAAGGCTTTCTACCCAGAAGGTAACACTTGTCTGAGCAGAGGAGAAAACATTCCTTTCAAGAGGTTGGTCCAAGTTTCTGGAACTAATTCTCACAGGAAAAGAAATGTTAAAAAACCCCCAACAACTCGTGTTGTCCTGCCTATCACATGCCGTTCATCCAACCCACTTTTCCGCTAGATACATACAGCACATTTATCACTCAGCTCTCCCACTCCTCCTCCCCAAAACTGTTACCCAAATGCAATGATATGCACGGAGTATCTCCTCACTCTGCAAAGAGATAAACTGCATATGACAGCTATTAGTTACATGACATCATGCTCTTTAGAAAGGCATTGGGATATGAAGAGAAATAAGATTATTTGTAGGACTGAATGAAATAGAATGCATCTATATTTTAGTGTGGTGCTTTAGGACACACGCAAATTGGGTTTGCTAAGCCTTTTTCCTGCCAGATAAACCTGGACACATTAAACTATCAGATAAAAGTATTGTAATGTTAGTTCATGCTCTGAGTTGTTAGTTAGATATTACACATGCTTGTGCCTTACACTGTTCTAAGCAGGCTGTGCTAAACAAACAGCAAATAGTAACTGCAGAAAAATACTGACTTTCTGTTGGGAAGCATCTTTTTCACAGTTTCAAAATTGCTGATGTATTTCACAGCAGGCTATTGACAACACAGGAGTAGCATTCTGGTGTTAAAAATACTTGAGGCTGCCCCTCCTATTTCTTGCTCATTATCTGTCATCTTAGCCAGATCAAGCTTCCCTTGAGGAATATAGAAATGGGAGCTTTGCCTGAGGTGAGGTCTTCAGAGCTATTCCTGTTGATCACATTTTTGGCAGACAGAGAAGAGCTGGGTGAAAGTTCAAGGAGAAGGAAAAGTTTTATTTCAAATTTGGAACCTGAGTAGAGAACAAAAATTAATCTAAAAGCAAAAACTGAAGAGATTCCTTTGACTTCACATGCGCTCTGGGCTTCGGATAACCTAAACACAGAACTAAATCTCAGCCAGGTGTATTTGAAAGATTTGTGAACTTTGTACAATATTTGATGAAACTGGGCTGAATTTCATCTCTATAATGAAACATGGAAGCAGGTGAGTTCCATGTGTTTTGGAGATCTCATAAATAGTTTGCATTGCTCTAATAGCGACAAATTTAGAAAACTACTTTACCAGATGTACACACACAAAAAAAGATGTAATATGAGGACCATATAGAAAGCCTGAACACTGAGCTGACTGTTGTGCATTTCTGATCTTCTGAACTGAAACAGTCGCACAAGGCTGTGCCCAAGCTGAATGCTGACAAATTATAATGGATGGTTTCTGAAGTAAAGAAGTCCAGCTTCAAATAGAAAGAAAGGAAGAAAGGAAGAAAGAAAAACAAGAACAATGTGCGGTTCTGAGTAATTATTTTTGCAGAATTTTAACAACCAGAGCCATAAGGGGTCACAGTGAAAGCAGCTGTAAAACGAGGTTCCCTTCCTGAGAGTGTTTAAATGGCTGAGTCTCAAATGGCTCACAGCAGCTGAGCTGGGCCATGACTTTGATATTTTAATTCACAGCATTTTGTGTTGCAACCAGGTTTACCCGAAGAGATCTGGTGATTCAAACAAACACAGTAAGAAGTTTCATACCTCACAGACCTTAGAGTTCATAGTTAGTGTTGGTATATCATGCTTATTATGTTTGATAGGTTTTAATGTGTAATATGAGAAGAAGCCAAATCTCCTATTTATTTATTTAAAGAGATAGATGAAAAAAATATTCCCAGAAGAAATTTTTTGATTAATGTCTTTTGAATTTTCACTGCAAATAGAAAACAAAAAAAAAATCTCTCACTGAAACAAAACAAAATGAAACAAAAAAACTCCTTTGGGTAAACAGTGAGCGTTTCTATCCAGAAAATCCTGCATGCTTTGGAGACCTAAACCATACTGTTCGTATGACTCTAAGTTTCCTGACCAGACAATATCTCATGTGACAAACCATAACGCTTTATTTTGATGAGCTGACATAGTAAATTATGGAAATATTTAGGTGTAATTTAAAAAGATGATGACACTTTTCTGAAGTGGTAGTTTTGTATGTCTATAAATATCAGTATCTGTAAGCATAGGCATTTCCAGTATAAATAAAATATAGTTTCAGACACTTTGGTTGCAGTTCATTCCAGAACATTTAAGAAGTTACTATGGTACAAATGGAATCATTCTAATCCCCTTCTATAGTCAATGGAGGGATTGAACATCTCCAGGAGTCAGTCCCAGGAATATATTGACTTTGAAGTGCTATTCTGCTGTCAATGAAGCATAATATTAGATGAGGTAAGTCAGTAAGTCATGATCTTTCAGTATGGTTGCAAAACCAAAATAGCTCTAAAGAAGTTTTCCCTCATTAACTCAATATTTAGGTTTTCAGTACTAAAAGCTTTAAAGCTACACACTGACAGTTATTTTACACATGAAAAACACACTTTTTTTTTTGAAAGTTTGTCATTGGAAGACCAGTAAGCAGAATAAAAGATAAATATATTTAATACATTATTTACCTCAAAGAATTTACCAGGAACTGCTTCAGCATTGCTGCCAGCTCAGAACAAGGATATAATCCAATTCAAGGTCAATGTAGGAACTATACACAAATGCTGTGTATTCAAAATACAGGCTTTTGGGAAAATAGAGGCTTTGGGTAGAACAGGCTGTTATAATAAAACAGGAGTAAGTCATGACTCATGACTGCCCTTCACGGGCAGCAAAAATCTCTCTGCCCTTTTTAAAATCACTGTTCAATACAGATTTCATCTTTACGTATTGTTCATTAGAAGTCTGATATTTTTGTGATTCACTTCACATTGAATCCATAGCCCTGAGTCACAACTAAAATATTTGCAGAAAGAATGTGAACAGCCTGTAGGAGCATATTTTGTACAAATAGCAACCTTATGCAAAAAGAGCCAGATTCTTCTACTCTTATTTGCACTGGTGACTGTCCAGAAAAAAGCCTACTGAAAAGCTATACAGTTACTCCAGATTTACCCAAACACTACAGAGAAGAATTTTGCACATTATCATAAATTAACAGCTAAATTATACTTTTTTAGAGTGAAAACAGGCCAAGACCTACCTGACTAACTCATATAACATTTTCTACTAATCTTAAAAGTAATTCTGCCTGATTAAGGCAGGATTTGATTTTATGTCCATTCTCTGGAGGGTAGCTTCTCTGAGCTGATCACCTTCTTACTGCATTAGCAAATTTGAAATTATAGGTATGAGAAAAACCTAATTTTGTGGTAAATGCATTTACATGGTAACAAAGTTACTGATGTATTAACATTTTGCAGAATATTAACCGCAAAGGAATTGTGTTCTGGTATTAAAAATAATTTGAAACTGCCCCTGATATTTGTTGCTCATTATCAGTATTCATTGCCAGTTCCTCATTCCTCAAAAAAATTTAAATCCTACCTTGGGAAAATGAGGTAGGGAATATGTGCAATGGCTGATGACATCATCTGTAAGTAATGACTATAAATCTTGAGTGAATTTGTAAGTACAAATGTGCAGCTTGGAAGGTGCCAGATTTCACGCCTGCATACTTAGAGCCTGCAAATTCATCTCATGAACTTGAGAATATCATTTTCAGCCAGAATGTGCTCAACTACACCTTGATTAAGCCAGACCAGAAAAAAATTAAATCTCTACTAGAAAAAGTATAATATTTTATAGAATAATAATTTATATTCTATTTCAGATTATTTAGTTATGTCAAATGCTTCATTTCAGTCTTCATCTAAGCAACGGTTGAATATTCTGGAGACTTTTTAGAAATTAGCCTCATGATATAGCAGCAAAAATGTTCCTTGCATGTCAAGTGCGGTATGAGTGAGTGTTAACAAAGCACTAATGCCATTTGGATGGAATAAGACCAGCTAGTGTGTCCAAACCTCTTAAAAGTACATTCTAAACTATTATATTGCCAATTAAGCAGCAAGGTGGAAAATTCTTGTCTTTCAGTTGGCATAGAAAGAGCCTAAGTTGGTTTTTTCGTTATAACTTTTAAAAAAGTAGGAGAAAATTTGAGCTTTACCTCAAAAGGTTTATATTTCTTATACAATTCTGTGTGTATTTAAAGAGGTGCTTCTTAAATAACTTGAACATTGGGGCAAAACAATGTCACCTGGGAGAAAATTGGCAGAAAACCTGGTCCAAAAGAGGTTGGATGGTTCAAGGAACTGGTAATGAAATCCTTAGATTTTACCAGTCTGCTTCGTTCTGATTCTTGTCCAGCTTTGGTCATAGCCATTAAGCATTTCTACTGGAGACAAGCCAAGCAGCAAAGGCTCAGGTCCCCTTCTGAGTCCCTCACTAAGCATGGATTTAGGGAGAAGGTGGAGGTTTATCTCAGATTAATGCTGTCTGAAATCTCTCAAGTTGCATATACGGAAAGAGACTCTGACATTAATGTCCCTGTTGTTCCCAGTGGACAGGTGCCCATCTTCCCAATGCTGTTCAACAAATAAACTCCAGTTTGAATGATTTTTGAAGGTTCAGTTTTCACAAAGTGCTTCAAAGGTCATGCTGGTTCCTAAATTTCTGCTGACCCTTCAGTCCCTGAATTGCCTGTGGGCCAATGAGGTTGTATGGAAGCTCTTGTAGACTTGTGACCAGTCCATATTATTGTAGCACTCTGCCCCTGTGCTGTGGCATCACCAACATATTTCCATGTTTACATGAGAAGTTCCCCCTGTTTGAGATCTGACTTGGGCTATAAATCTCGACTCAGATTCTCTATTACAACTAAGTTTTTGCTCAGAGCTCAGATCCAGGAACAAGTAACTAGGCTCTGGAAGCCCAGACCTTGCTACACCAAAAGTCATTGAATTTTGAAAAAAAAAAATATCCTTGGATGAAGCTATAGATTCAGTCACATCCTGAACCTGCTAGCCAAGGCATTACAGATTTTTCTTGCCTGTTCCCTCTTTCTGCCCTTGAAGGGAGGTGGAAGAGTCAGCATTTGTAGTTGTCCTTGTCACCGAGTTGCTGACCCAGCAGAATAGTAGCTCACCAAACAGACCAACATAATATCTCTGTTTCTTCTTAATGACTTCTCTGATCTGACACAACACCAAAGTACTTGTGCCCTCACTAGAGAACTGTCAGTGGACTGCCATTTTTGTACCATAATTTGGTTTTGGGTATTTATACTAATCTGGAGACACCAACTCAGAACATTCCGTGATTCTTTGAAACATTTTAAGGAGCTTATTCTTTTACTGTATGTGCTCAAATAATAGCTCAGATTATACAGAGGCATTTGGAATGAGAAACTTCAGGTTGATGAAATAGAACCGTCCTATAGAAATGTGAATTAAACTTAATTAATTAGCTCAATTAGACCATTGATCATTTCCAATTCCTACCTGCTCAAACTTATAAATCAAGTATTCCACTATATATAATATATGTATGTAAGTATTACGCGCATGTTTCGTTCCAGTGTGCAATTTGATTTTCTCTAACAGATCTTCTTACAGCTACAGTCACTTCAGCTACAGTCCTGTGCTGATGTATAACATAGAAAGGGCTGTTCTTGGTACAGAACTTTGAAAATCTACACTTGGAACAAGTAGGAGAGAGCATATGTAGTAGGAGAGCACATGAATAAATTAGTTCTGACAATGGAAGTCAGGAACAAACCAAGAAGGCATAAACACATTTATTTTGAAACTTAAATGAATATTTTCAACAATTATAAATAAAATAATTAACATCTTATACCACATCTTGTGCAACAAACAGTCAACATCCATGAATACTGGGTTGTGGAAATTCATCCTAAAAACCATGCCACATTGTTCTAGTCATTCCACTATATTTTATGCCTTTGTGTTGGCCTTCCTCCCACTGTTAGTAATCTGGATCCAGGGAATAATCTCCAGAGAACCATGAGTTTGTTTGGAGGGAACTGTTTTTTCCTCACATGTGGACTCTGAATGTTAAAACTCCAAACAGTCCCTCGCAGGACTTGTGAGTCTGAACTAAAAAAGAACAGCAATAGCTCTTCTCAAGGGAAGAAGGTATTTCAGCTGAATGAACAGCTTGAGGTAAGACCGATCCAGTTCTTCCTGGTTCCAGAAGAACATTATCATGAAAACAAAGAGTCAGAAAGCTGAATTACATCACCTCATCAGAACTATCATTCACTGAATAATTTTCCCAAAGTGTAGAACACTATTTTTAGCTGATTTCAGAAATATCTGATAGCTGCCGTGTTTCCTGTTAACCTTGCTATTGACCTCATAGGGCATCCATAATATTTTCTTTAGGGATACCAGTGAGTCCTGCACAGTGAGAAGCCTTCTCCATCTCTTGGTAGATGTTATTAAATAAGGATAAACCCACGAACAACAGTAGTACAGCACAGGAAATGAGGCAGAAGTATTCAGGAAAAAATAATATGAATGTGGGGCCTTACGACAATTTTCATCCAAATTTTTTGGAAATTCCACCAAAATACCTGAAGAAGAACCTCACAGGGCTCATAGAACTCAACTTCTTTGGGTTAATTTTTCCCAGATAATTTTGCAATGGCATTCTTTTTAAAAGTGTTGCCAAAAGTACTATTTGTACTTTATTATATATTTTAGCAGACAGTTCATGCACACCTGATTAATTGCCCCTTATATCTGCTGTTTCACATAGTTATTTCCACCAGGACCTAAGCTACAGTTCAATATCTCCTTTGGCAAAATATTTTTATTTCCAGATATGATGGGTTTAAGAGAAATTAAGGCACTTATATTTCTAAAGTTGTCACAAAATTAAAATATTATTTTTGCCTGAAAAATTTATTTATAAGAAAAACGCTGTTTTTTCTGCACTATATGAATGTCTGTGCAAGCATATAGCTATGAGAGAAATTGCTAGCTTCTGTTTATATAAGACCCTCTTTTCATTGACTCACATTGTAGAAGTACTGAATTAGATCTTTTCTCTATTAATATCGAGTGACTCAAATTATAAAATAAAAATGCAATAATAAAAAATATTTTAAATTATGCATTTGGATGTAATTTTATGCACTCACATTTAAGAGCTTCTGCAGGTTTGTGCATTCGGAACATTATGCTGGAAAGAGTTTGCATAGATTTTCCACTGCTCACTTGCAGCCACCAGCAGCCTGAACACACAGAATCAAAGAATCGTTTTAGGTTGGAAAAGAACATCTCATATTTCAGAAGTCCTTGTTGCATTTGCCACTTATTCCACTGAGAATACATATGTGGTCTACCAAGGTAAGACTATTAAATTGCTACACATTACAACAATTCCAATTAAAAATATTCTAAATACAATTCCAGAGGGAATAGAGAGTAGTTCCCCTCTCTCTTTTAAATGGATTAATATATCCAATTAACCCTTTTCTCCCCTCACATTTAGTTGGAAAGTTCTACAGTGCAGTGTGGTTCTAGCTGGCTGTTGGGCATTGCTGGTTGACGGCAGCATCACAAACCCCCTAGCCTTGAGTTTGGTTTGCATCCTAGTGAGGTATGGATTTAGCCAGCCAAGTCTTGACATCACCTGAGCTACAGCAGGACAGTTGTTTATCCTCAGTCTCCCTTGGAGGGATTTCAGTCAAGATGACAGTTTTGGACCATGTATCTGGGCTCTGACTCTCTGTGGTGCTGAGCTCCCATAGACTTGACCTGCCCAACCCCTCTGAGACTTGGACTTAAAGACTGTGATGGCACAAAATCAGCAACAGCAAAGAATTAATTTGTTATTAAAATATATGGGGAGGGATTTTTGTAAACATTTTTGGGAGGCACCCAACTTCTGTTGCTTGCTGTAGCATGGCATGCATGTCACTATGCCAGCTCACTCATATGACCTACTTGTCAAACAGGCATGTCATCTGAGATTTTTGTCAAATGTCAATTTTCCCCATCTAAACTGTTTTATACAAAGCAAAGTATTTGGAAGAGATTTATTACTTGTAATGAAATTTTCAATGCTACACGTGTGAGTGACTATCTACAGATACTGGCTTGAGATGGGTAGAGAAAGGACTGATATGTAGATTCAAGCTTGTATTTTAACCACCATGGTTTCACAGCTGGGACCAACTCAGGCAAAGAAGGCAAGTCTTGATGCAGTCTGACCACCCTGGGCTTCAGGTTACTTGGAAAGAAGGTAGGACAATAAGATGCCGGGTTGTGAGGAAATCTCTCAATTTAGGGTACTCATAGACAACAAAAGCTCTTCTAAAGGTATCATAAATATATAGAAAAAGGAGATCAGCACACTCCCACACTCCTGCCATTTAAGGATGTTCCAATAAAATAGGATGCTGACCTAGAACCATTTCATTTTAACCCTGAAAACTCCAAATTTTGTCTTATTTCCATAACAGAATGACTTACATTTTAAGTCTTAACAAATGCAGTTTCAGTAATAAGATTCAGATGACATATTACAAAATAAGTTTTGAAATTTCAAGTGAAATTCTCCTGATCAAATGTAAAAGCTTTAAATCTGTATCTTCCCCCAAGTTCCCTTCAGATTCAATGGAGCAAAATAGACGGTTTAGTACAATTCATCTTAGGCATTTTAGACACTGACTTTAGGATAAACTGAGTTGCACTTTAGCAGGGTCTATTTCTCCCCACTGACTATAAGGGGCCTAAAGTGATAAGCTCAGATGTGCATGTCTAGACTAGAGATGTTTATAGTTAGGTGATTGAATCCCATTTGTTCAATCTACTACAGTTAGCAAAGTACAACATTTATTTACCCCACATGTCATTATTTTAGTGAGACTGGATAAAGCCAAACCTTGTATTATTTTTTGATCTATCTACTTATGGACACTGTTGGAGACAAATGCTTGAAGAGATGGACCCTAGGTCTGATATTGTGTTCCTCTGGTACTAATCTCAACATTGCAAACATAAAATGTAAAAGGAAAGAAAAAATAACTTAAACTTTGAAATGTAACAAAGTGACCATCAAAAGAAAGGACTCTAGACTTAGAGCTAGAGAAAAGACAGGCTTACAAGATAAGGAAAAGCTAAACAATTTAGACTGAGCCTCTTATGACCCAGTTCAAATATTTCTGGTGGGTTACACAAAGCTGATCTACTGTGTAGTACATAAAGCATGAAGTTTAAAACGTATGAGGAAAATGCAGTTAAAAGAGGTCATAAATGACCAAAGGTTTGCAAAGCACACTAGAACCATAAAAAAGTAGGGTTTAGAAATGCAGTATTTCTAGTTATTATCTACAGTTGCCTGCCATAGCAAAAGGGATTATGCTCTCCTTAATGAGAGGGCATACTAAGTGTTCAAGAAATTTAATTTGAACTTGGAATAAGTCCAACACTTAGGTGACTGAATTTTTATTTTCAAAGCTACAAGGAAAGAGGAAACAATGAGAAATAGAATAATTTTATATAATATGCCAAGTAGTTTATAGCACATTAAGTGATCATGTAAATGTCACAGATAGTTCACATTGTCATAAGAAGACATAACTTATCCTTTTGTGTCTGAGGTAGGAAGGATGGGAAAATTCATTTTTCATCCAGAAACTGTGCAGACTTTTTATATTGAAACATTGACCTCTCTTGTGCTCCTGGATCTATGTTGTGAAATTTTGTGTGACTGAATAAGCCACATTACGTTCTGTACCAAGGCCTGGGAAATACGAAAAGACTGTTGTTTCTGAAAACAGAAAAATGCTGTAAATTTTTTTATTCTGTTCAACAGAACAAACACATTTTTAAACCTCCCTGTAAAATGTTACTGCACAAATATTTTCACAAGTAACACACATGCCAGGTAAATAATTATAAGTCTTTGTCCAGTTTTACATGGTTCACTCTTTCTTTTGAAGGCAGGAGAACATATGAAGCTGTATCTTACAATCCATTTAAGGGCTTTAGAGTGAAGAAAATGTCTGTACCCCCATGTGGAATAATTTCCATTTAGAAAAAAAAGCAAAGGCAGACCAGAGCCTGTAGCTTGTCCATTAGCACAAATCTCACTGGCAAATATCTCTCCTGGAATTAAAGTCCCATAACTTAACCTAGATCATCCATCCTTTTTAGGTGTTATAGTCCATCTCATTTGACTGCCACATTTGGAAAGCAATTTGAAGCAAAACTTCTTCCACTACGACAATATTCTTTTCTCTAATGAGCTGTCTCTGTTTTGTGCCAGTAACAGCTCTGCTTTGTGGTCAGCTAACATACTGCTCATAGCTACTATATATCCCTCCTGGGGTCCATTTCTATATTCCCAGTTCTTCTACTGACAAAAGAGTTTTAGGTGGACAAGGAACACTAGATATGGCCTGGTTCCTAAAAGAACCTTGATGAATGGTCGATGCATTTTATTTAGGATTTATGAACAAATATATAATACATATTGAGGAACTTGTGAATAAAAAGGAGATAAAAATCCAGTACAGACCTTTTTTTTAAAAATACCAAATATTCCTTCACATTATGAATGTCCAAATGTTTTATGTTATTTTATGGTGAGGGCAGAAATATTTAGTGTACCAGCTGAATGAAGCAAAGATCAAAAAAAGAAAAGGTAGAAATCTGAGTTTATTCCATGTAGACTTACATTTATTTACATAAAAAATGCTTTAAAATTCATATTTACAATTTTAAATTATAATTAAACAACTGTTTAAAAATCATATGCAAGTCACAGAATAATTTAGATACGTAGGGAATCAAAGTAGCGAAATGTCAGCTTAACAATTTCCCATGTCTCTCCCAATCTTTCATAACATGGTCTTAAGGCTCACCCAAGTCCTGTCAGGCAAACAGCTTCTGCAGCATAAAACTAGAAAGCCATAAATTAAGCCTATTTTATACAAACTCATGCTTTTTAGCCCTATATCTGCTTATTGTTTTGACTGCTATACTTAAAACAGGATAACCTTTGTGAAATTTTTTGCAAGAAATAATATATTAAAGTGAATTTTTCAATGATATCTAGAGCCTCAAAGCTGTCAAAGCCACTACTGGCTGTACTGTGAAAAGTCCGCCTGCAAGCAACTGTACTTGCATTGAAAGGTAAACTACATGTTTGAGTTTGGAGAAAATTTAGCATTTATGTTTAATTTGCAAAGAGAGTGGAGTCAACTTTGGCTGAAGTATGGGTTTGGTTTTCTACAAAATAGTCTTGTTATTTGAAACTCAAGTGAACAAATCAGTGAGTGCTGTGGGACAAAAATATTTTGGTGTCCAAATAGACATAAACTGAAGTAAAGAAAAGAACCCTGTTCCTTCAGCTTCAGAAAAAAACCCCAAAGTAAAGGAGAGGTACCAATGACTAAGTTGTAGCATGCAGTAAATAAGAGAAAGGCATTATTTTTATTAAATTAAAGGCTATGGTTTTACTGGCAAGCATTGCAGGCTTCTAATCCTCTCTACAGGGGCAGTTCTTCAGATATTTCTCCAAGTTAGGCAGCATTAACTGTTCGCCTTTCCCCCATTTGGATCTGATAGTTGAGTGTTAATCTGTAACAAATTCCTATATTGTAGAAAGCTGACATGATTATTTCATAAATCATAGAGATAGAGCTAAAAAAGGCAACAAAATCCACAAACTATCTCTTAGAGATTCAGAAGTAGGTGACCCCTTTTCCCTGTGGACCAGCTGGGTGGCCGCCAGCACACACTGCTGGTCGTGGATCTGCTCTGTCCCCCGGGGTAAGAACAGTGCTGTGGAAAAAGAAAAAAAGTTTTATTAAAGTACAAAGGAAGCAAGCGCACAAAAGTGCTCACAGTCTGCACTTGACTGAGGATGGTATTAGTACTCAACATTATAATAATAATTCATTAAAAGCAAGGAAATTAATCTCCTTTCTGTGTCTGAATTAATCAGCCAAAATAGGAAACAAAACTGGCAGGACACTGGGTGTTTGTGTGCCACTTCATGAGGCCTCCCTAAACCAATACCAAGAGAAAACGGCTAACAATTTTGCTAATTAAAACAGTAATAACTCTTCGGATTTTGCATATTTAGCAACTGAAGCTACTAATGTGGGATCCAGCCTGCAGAACAAAATATGAAGTTAATTAAATATCTAACAAATGTTTGTGAAGCTACAGAAAGAAAAGCATTCAGTTTTTCATTTCCTTTATTATGTCCCCACCCTATGAATCTCCCCCAGGCCCATTTCCTTTTCTTGTTCAATTTGAACAGCAACTTTCCCAAGAAACTTAAGAGTTGGGTTTTCAAAGGAGCTTAAGAGATTCGATCTCTCAATCAAAGCTCAATTCCAAAGAGATGTAAACAACTCATTTAACACATTTTGTCTTACCTAAGTCAGTCCCTGATTAAAGATATGAAGTAGCTGATAATACAAGTAATACATATGAACTACGTCTATCAAAATTAAAAAAAAAAAATAAAGAAAGAAAATACTTTTCATCACACTGCTCACTTCAGGAGATCTTTCTCTACCTCTCATACCACAAAAGCCAAAAAAGACTGCAGTTTTTGTCCAAGCTTGGCCAGACCTTCAACTGGAGACCAAATCAATATTTCTTTTGCACTTGTCCCAGGGACAGAGAGCAGCCTGTTTTCATTAATGAAGCCACTACTGAGATACCCCTGGGTAATCAAATGGAGGTCTGGTTATAATTACAGGCGAGACGCTGGGATGATTACTCGAATGTAGGAGCAAGGGTAACAGTTGCAATGAAATCATTGCTGTGACAAGGGTTAGGAGTGCAGGTGCTTTTTGAGAGTCTCCACTGGGTTCACACTAACTGGGTTAAAGCTGTCAGAGATATGCCAACTCCAACCTACACAAGCTCTTCACTCGCTTCTGCTATGTAGCTCGTAGTTTCTTTTAATATTAGAAGATGGTGCTGTAGAAACATGGAGAATGACCCTTTAATGTATTTATCAAGGTTGTTCTTAAGGACAGTGAAGCAGGAAAAAGATTCAGCTTTGAAGTATCATGGTACTCTCATCATCTTCTAATCCTCTCTCCTGTGCAATACAGGAATCCAAACAGCCATTATTTTCTGTTCTTTTAATGTGCACTCTTAAACTCATCCTTGTCTCTCTATGGAAGACGAGTTCTTTTTCCATGTATACTTTGTGGACATCTTATCTACTATAAAACTTTAAAGTAACGAGTGCATGCATAATTTAAGTTCATTTTACCATATTGCTAATTTCAAAAGACTTCTCTTGGTTTTGCACCACTTTTCTCAAACCACATGTCAACTTTTTTTAAGAATAAAACCTGGAGTCAAGTAGTAGCATCAGATGAATATCAACAGAGCTGATATGATAAGCAGTTTGTGATTTTCAGACCTGAATTGTAGTGGCTGTAGTGCCACCATAAAATGTTCTGGTCAAATGATTAAATAAAGCGTATTATGAGGAGTTCTTTTCTTTACTACAGTCATTTGACAGCCTAAATGATTTCATTTCAGGTAACTAATTTAAAGGATTTTTGCAAGCACTGAGTGTTGGTATCAGATTTAGTTTTCTGGAAAGTAGTGATCTTGGTGAATATTTCCGGAAATCACATCTTTCAACCCAGCTTAAACTAGACTAAATTTTAGAGAGGGAGAGAAAAGTAAAATTGATAAATGGAAGACCAAAATTCAGACTCAAAATGGGAGACTCGTTCATTAGTTTAAGGTTTGAAAACAAGGTGTATAACTTTATCCATCTGTGGCCATTCTATGACAGAGATCACTACACAAACAGCTGCACAAGACAGGAGGATAGTGATTCTCAGATAGATGGTTTAACTCTCATAATACACTGCAAAGTGTCCTGGAGGATTAGTAAGCTCAGAATCTATGGCTTGCAAAAAGCAGCATTCTAAACAGCTGCTTGTTCTGGTGGAGTTTCTTTGTTGTTTGTTTTTTAGTTTGTTTATACATTTTTTTTAATCAGCCAGTTAGTAGGCACAAAGGAGTAGATCTTGCTGGAAAATCCTATTAAGTCTGAAGGTGGTTTATGTGTCTGTTTCAAATCTGCATACATATATATATATATATATATGTATATGGGGTCAGTCATGTCCCCATGTTCTTTCCTTACTTTAGTACACATCACCTCTTTCCCCAAAAAGTGCTTTATCAGCCAGATCAAAAGCTAAAAAGTACTGATCTGTGTATCATGAATCCTTATTCCATTTTTAGATTAGGATGGAAAACCTAGAGGGATTTCTTTTTACTAGTGCCATTTGCATGGTCACTTCAAATGCAGTAGAACTTAGTGAACAAGAAGGGAAGATGAGGGATGATATTTGGTTTGCCATGTTTCACTGCTGTTTGAACAAGGATCCTGCTTTCCAGGAGCACAAAGGCAGTGAAGTTTCCCTGAATTGCCTTCTAGGAGTTAATAAACACTTCTGCCAAAATCAGGACCCTTTTGCAGGAGGCCCTGTGCAGTTATGCAGTAAAGAGAGCAAACCCCAAAACCCTAATCCAGAGGAATCTCATTCTAAATAGACCAGAAAATGTGTTGGAGACCTCAAAAAAGATCAGCTCAGTGACAAAACCAGGAATAAAATCTGGGCCTGTTGGCTTCCAGGAAGCTCTGTGCTGCTACTAGCACCAAATGGATTGCTTTGGTCTATCCGTTCCCATATGAGTCAGTCAGCTGAAAAAAGTACGAAGGACAGAAAGAAAGAAGCCTAGAAACTGCTCTGGGAGAAATTAACTCTTTGCAGAAAACTATTTCATTTAGTATTTAATTGAAGTGAGCAAACTAGAGACTGAGTAGTGGTTCTGCAGCTAAAGAGAGGGGCATAAAGTAGAACAGCACTTATTTAAAAAAAAAAAAAAATCAAATTCTTGCTTTTCATAGATCCTGAATGCTCACGAGTTGCCCTTGCCTGAATGAGGCACCAATGGCTTTGAGCAGAGCCCGGTGACGTCTGTCCTTCCATAGGGTTGGCCACATGCCGTCCTGCTGGATGTACATCGTGTTCCGTGGACACGCTGACTCTGTGTTCTCAGCGCTCGCATCTGACTCAGAGGGAAAGTATTGATAGTGGATATGGCAGCAGATTGCACATGGCATTGAACTTCACACATCGAGCTCGCTGGGAGATATTGCCACCTATTGTTTTCGGTCTTGATTGCATTGCTGTCTTAATAACTAATTGGTCTTGCTGCATTTTTAACAGTGTTCCAGATAGAAACTGTATGAGAGGAAAACCTGCATTTTGTTATTGCAATTAAATAGTCAGATGATTTTCAAGAAGTAACTTGTCTTTATCTATATTTATGTGTTTTTTAGCAGATGTCCCTGTAATATTCAAATTTTGTCCGGACGCATGGAGACAAACTTCTGTCAAATTTCATAGTATTTTCTCTCCTAAAGTTCTAGACAGCTTTGCATATTTTATCTTTCATATGAAAAGCTTCACAGTTAGTTAGGAAAATGTAGGAAAATGTATGTTTCTGCTTCTTTTAGAAATAATCAGAATCTGTCATGCTAAACTGTTTTGTTTGCTCTAGAGAAAAAAAAAGACCTTTTTAGCCTTATTATTAGATATAAACATTTGTTTTTTCTTTTGGGCAGGTTATTGCAATACAGATCCCCAGCAACCACAGCTTTTCATGAGTTTATCTTGATTTTGCTGAATTGCTTTTGTCAGAGAGAAGCAGGTAAGATGTTTGACTGCCCAACGCATTAGTTTAAAAATATGCCTATATTAAATTAAATCCATTCAAAAAGGAAATTAACTAAGGATTCCCTGGAATTTAAATGACCTTTTATAAATATGAAATATGAAAGTCTTACAATTGTGTTCTCAAACAAGATCACAACTATTCTTCACAGCACTTTTTTTTCTATTAATGAAAAATTTAATTATGTGTCTGATTTAATGATCTACTTTCTCTGATCCTTGTTATATGACTAGATGTAGTTATTTACTACATCTATCTTAAAGTGGCTTGAAGGCTCAAATTCAGCAATATCAGGGTATGGAAAATCTAAATAAAAATCCTGATGCAACTTGGAAGCTTCTGGTTGAAAAGGAAGGCTACCCACAGGGGAATTTCCCTATCAGTTATTCTGCCACTGTCCCAGTCTTTATGGGTGGCATTTTGGTCTGCACCATTCCCAAAGAAAGGGATGTGATATCAGGATTGCTTCATCAAGACATGAGGCACAGACTATCAGAAGAAAATGTGGCAGCTGGTTGCACAGGCCATTCCAGCAGAGCAGCCTGTTTTGTGTCACCGTGAAGCCAAGCTGTGGCACTGAGAAAGGCTGGGAGTCCCAAGGGTCACCACAGAAAATAAGCTTTTTGAAACGGCACAGTGGGAAGAGGTTTTAAAAAAAATCCCAAACAACAACAACAAGAATGTTATGCGTAGAAAGAGACAGAAAAAGACAAAACAACTGCCCACTGTGTTCCTGATAAAAATGTCGAGTGCGGTTGTTGCCACAGCCAAGCACAACAACAGAGCTTGGACACGTAAGTCCAGGAATATACAGTGCATTGTCAGACATGACTGTGATGCCTTATCAGGCTTCCTAGACACAGAGACTAGACAGAGTAAAGGAACAAAAGTAGGTATTTATTTGAAGGGCTTTCAAGGTACACCCTGGGGAGCCAGAGGCTATTGCCAAGATGGACGACAGGTCACGAGTTCTTCACACTTTTATAGGTTTGGTTCATTTGCATACCAGGGTTGATTCTCCAATTAAAGCCCCAGTTAAATGATGTAATTCCCCTTAGCTATCCCCCCTTCAGAGACTCCTTGGTTTAAACCCCTTGGGCTCAGGATGGTCCAGGTGTCCTTGAAGAGCAGTCCGGAGAGGCTTTGTTATGTCTAAACTAGCATGAGAGAGCAGAAAGTAACAGGCTACAAGAAGCTTCAAAGTTGCACACTAAGCAGTACAGAATTTAAAAAAATATAAAAGTTAAAACCTAAGGCATCAGCTGGACAAATGAATTCTGAGCATTAGACAGAGACCAAATGGTATTTATTATGTCAAAACTCAGCTTCATCTTGACGTTACTCAAAATCCTGTTCAAGCTCATTTATTCTCATTGCTGGCAATGTGGTTCATCCTGTAATAGATTCATTATTTCAACCTGTAGTAATTTTCCTTCAAGGGCAGTTGATCTTGAGCTCTGTTGATTACCAGGTCAAAGAAAACTGTTATATGATTTTAGAATTACTTACAGATGAATTTTAGAAACTTACATTAAATTAATAAGGAAGTCAAGATTTGTGAGCTTTATCTAGAAGAAAGATGCTAAACAATGGAATTGTACTGCGGAAAGCAACTGGAGAAGAAATTTAGGTTAAAATAATGCAGGATCACCAATCAAGTTTTTGTAGATCCACAGAATCAGTGGATGCTTTAGCTTACAGCATCTTCAGATCACGTCTTTCTGGAAAGAGTGCATTAGTTAAATATAAAAACAAAATAAAGTTGTAATTTAGTTATATAGCAAAGTTAGAATAGCTGGTTTAATTGTTTCTCTGCCGCAAACTTTTCAGAACAAAATAGCATCCCATAAAAGGAAGAAAACCTTACAGAAGGTTTTCCTAAGTTTTGTCATATTCATCTCAGAACACTTTGAAAGCGTAACATAATAGTAGCTGAAATCAGAGGCAATAAACTTGTATGACTTCATATCACTTGGGAATGGCATTCAGCCATTTTCCTACAGCCTTCCATGATAAACATCCTAAGGCTTTCTTTCTAAAAGTTGCAAATGGGTGGGTAATTTGGTGACTTTTATGCATTAAAAAAAAACTTAAAAAATACATATATATTTCATTTTTCATTGCTAAAGTGAAAATTAAACTTCATTAGACTTGTCTTTTTATGTTTATAGGAAAGCTATGTGAAAATGTGTAATTTAACAGGCTTTACATATAGAAGCAAATGTGTCTGGTTTTACGTATGTTGACATATTGAGAAAATAAAAGAAAGTTTGTTTAATGTAGTGGGTTTATTTCAGGCCATAATTAACTTTTTTTCTTTCCAACAGATAATAGAAAGTGAGGACTAAATTGATCAAACTCCATGGGAGGAGGTAGCACTAATTCTCTCTTACCCAGTAGCAGAGGTTTGCAGAACACAGCCATTAGAGAATGGCTGTGTTCTCCATTAGAGAACTGGAGCTGCCTCAATTCTCTAATTTGTTTCAGGGCATCAGAGGCCATCTTTTACCTCTTCCAGAAAAATGCCTTATCTTACACAACTGCAGGGCACAAGGGTGGGAGGAAGACATGGTGTTCTGAAGCTGAGAGTGGGTGGATTTGAACCGAAGTCACCAGCAAGCAGCTGAGTATCTTCATTACTGAGTCAACTTCACTGAGGCTGAAAACACTCACGATGGAGTTGGATCACTGTGTGCATTTAAAAGATTGCTAAGAGAGAGTACGAGAGACTGAAAGTGACTTTTTGGCCCAGCAATTATCCATGTACCCAGGAAATGCTGATCTGTGCTTTGGGACACTTATAGCTCATCACAACCAATAACAATAACAAGAACAAGAACAAGAACAATAACTGTCTGATCACCAGGAGGAATTTGTCATTTGGGTGGTACTGATTAGATGTATTACCATGTACCATACATTAGATTATATAAAACTAAAAAATTAAAAACTATCAAAATTTCCAGTTTCAGGTAATTGAAAAAAGGTATTTGTGACCCAGCCAGAATATCCTTTCTCTAAGATTTTGGATAAAAAATGTGGCACCTTATTCTCCTCTGACAACTTCACTGTTCCATGTATGTGTAGTACATGTATATGGTAGAATTTGCAATTTCCAGTGAATTCAAAGCAAATCTAAATTTAACTAGAAATCCTGCATTGCTCCAGTCTAAACTATTTCCCACTCTCTTCACTAACACTTGGCCTTGGCTTATCCTTGGTATAGTCCCTATCAAATCTAATGTCGGATTGTTCAGTCAACTTTCACCATCACTTCACTAATGGTGCCAGTTCTTATCATCATCACAGACGCCTCTGCACCCTCTCCCACTTCCCCTTATGCTTGGAAAGAAATTCTCATCTATATTTTCAGTCAGGCTAGTATTGCTTTTTTCTATCCTTAAAACCTGCTTCTGGTGAGATATCAGCATTGTGGATATTAATGTGTACCATGATGTATCATGTACTCTAATGCTGTTTAGGATTTACTACACATAACTGTAAAGAAATTAATAAGTAGTAATAGGTCTTATATTGAGAAGGGTAAGACCTCTCTTACAGGAAGGTGAATCCCTGCTTGTCCCTAGAATTGTGTATCATAGCTTAGCTAAAGGAAAATTTCAGACCAAAACTCTCCAGAAATTTTTTTCAAGGGGAGAATAATTTATAGAAATGGCACAAAAATGCCAAAGTATGTGCATTGTCAGAAATACAGTTTAGACAGGTAGATTAAAACATAAGAATGTGACAATGAATAACCAAAATTACGTCTCTTTTAACACACTTCACTGATTCAGGTGAATATTGTTTAATGACAAACTGATTTCGCTTTGATATCTCTGTATGATTTTATTTAGAAAAAATGTGTGTGCAAAAATATATGCAAAAAGTATTTTGAAATATTGATCTAATTTAGGTGGAAGGGAAGCACTGAAAAATTAGGTCTTTCTAGAGGGCTTACTTTCCAGTTTTTTAAGGTTAGGACTTCCTGGCATGTTTCATAGGGACTGAACAGGTCTGGGAAGAGGATGTGGAAGCATGGCCAGAAGGCCTTGAGATCCTGTTACAGATAAAACCAAGAGATATTAACAAGGACATTCTTTCAGGTCCAAAGCTGTGCTTGTAAGTCTGGACTAAAAAGTACAATGCAAATGGATGAATGAAATGCAGAGGGATGATACAGCTCCTGTGTCTGGCCTTAATCATTTAGAAACCATGAGCCATGCAACAAACAAAATAATACTTTTTAATTAAAAAAAAAAAAGTCCATCTGTTTTCTCAGTCATTAGGTCAGACTGGTGTCACAGTTTTTTACCATTTCTTCACAATCAGACACTTGACATGTCTTTTTTTCCCTCTGCCTTTTAAATTAAAACACCTTGTCACAAGTCTGGGAGCTGGACCTCAAGAAGGAACACAACAAAAACCAAATGGTCAAGATCTAGACAATCTTTTGCAAGAATACAGTCACCCCTTCAGCAAGTGAGAAAGACACCTAACAAGATCATCACACACTTGCTGTTCTTCAGAGCAGGATTTTCTGCCTCATGCATCTCCAGTTCCCAGATGCTCTGAGGTGATGTCTTTTGCTCTGAAGCAGTGAACATCAATAAGGAAGGCCAGCAGGGAAAGCTCAGATTTTCTTTGGTCTTCTTTACCCTCTCTCTTTCTTTTATCACCACTAAGCAATTGGAGAATTGGCAAAAGCTGAGGTTTACTGTGTGGATGGCTCAAATGACCTCTGATGATGGAAAATGGTTAAGATTTAGATTTTCTTTGTCAGATCAAAGAATGAACATCAGTGGATATGCAAATATTAAAGTCAGTTTAAAGTAAGTTTTAAAATGTCTTCAATATGGTTTTGTTCTTTAGCAAATATTTTAAAATATTTATACAGAATGCTTGTATCTGGTCTGTAAGAAAACTACTAAACATCATAGATTGAGACAGTCTATGGCACAAACATCCCAATCACAGTACAACAGACTTCTCGAGAATTTTTTACTGCTACTCTTATAATTACCCTAATTTGAGCCAGGATTTTACCAGTTAGTGCAAATAAATGGTTCTTATTTACTCCTTTTTAGCATTTCTGACTTTATGAGACCTGAAAATTGACTTGTTTATGAGGCATGGATCTCTTCCCTTCAAACTAGATGAAAGTTTTGGTTATTTTCCAAGTGATAAAAAAAAGGCAGGTGCATTTCTTCTTAGATTTATGGAAACATTGATAAATTTCAGCAGAAAACATAGTATTAGATAGCATGTCCTCAATAGCGTTTTTATCAAAGCAATCAACACATAGAACCCCTCCACTACATGATTTAGAGATATTTTGAATATCTGATTATTCATAAATTTTGATTTCAAGCAACTTTTACAGAAACTTAGTCTACTTCTGTAGAACGCTTGCTTTTAAAAGCTATGGGACCATTTCATTAGGAAACTATTCATCTTACAGAGTATAAAATGTCTTCACTTAAAATTGTATTGTAGGAAAACAGATTAAAACTATCTTTTATCTTTTCTGCCTTTTTTCCCTCAAAGCCATAAAGAATTTTGAAGATTCAATTAATTTTTCCTTCTGACCATTCTTCATCCTTTTTTACATATTATAAACTTTTGTCATAATATAACGGTCTGTTAAAATAAAAGAGGCCACCAGCAAACTGGGCATGAAAGAGTCCCACAGGTTGCTCTAGACCTGGCCCAGAAAAGACTTTGTTAGAACTAGCCAAGCAAATGTGTTAGCTTGTTTCCTAGGTGCTGGAAAATTTAATTCCAGAACTTGCATGTGGGTGTTGCAGCTACCCAGCTTGCCTCAGAGAGGCAAGATTTAGAGTCATCAGAGGAATAAACTGAGGGACATCACTTTTATCCCACACCGCACTGAGGTCTCTAGAAGCAGCCCAGATGATAGTTATTTTTAGTCATTAATGATTTAATGCATGTTCATTTCAGCACTTTTTGTCATCAGACAGTGATTTCAGTACTTGTTCCTGAAAAGACCATAATTATGGAACTTACCAGAAGATTAATGCTTCACCTCTGCATAATGCACATAGCTGAAAAGTAGAGGAGGTTTTCTGACACCACCTCTGGTAACCATGCACTGCAGAGTTAACTGCACTGAGAAGTAGAAAAGTTGAGGTCTGGATCCAAACTTTACCAAAGTTCAAGTATGTGGGTTTGATCTGGCCTCTCCAAAATGCAATCTCTCCCATTAACATTGCATTTTCAACAGCATTTCTTCTCAAAGCTCAGAGCAGTTTAGGTGCCAGGATTGATTTCTGTTCCATTTTCATTCAGTTACAGTTTATGGATCATTGCTCTAAACCTTGGTGTACATTTATGATACTATATAAATAACAACAGTGACACAATGAACTGCAAAAACATGTTGTTAATAATGATATTGTGAGTCAAAGATAAAATATAAAAACTGGGCTTAAACTACAGTATTCTGATCCAAATTGAGATTCTCTGCTCTTTCAGTGGTTTTCATTGTCCACACGCACAAAACAAATGCGCAAATTAACTGTCGGTTTGCTGTTTCATCCAAGCATGTGTCATCTTGCAAAGTGCAAGAAAAAATACAAAGAGGGGAAGTGGTCTACAAGATTCAGCAATTGCACATCAGCATGTGCTATTTGAAATTTGTGATTTGTGGCCAAACACTTCAACAGCAATGACCACAGTCGAGCAGATATAGACATTATCCCCCCAAAGCTGTCAGATGTTTGAAATTTGTTTTCAAGATTACGTAGAAGTTATAAAATATGCAATAAAATGATAGAAGTGTTTAGCTATTGTGCATGTGCAAGTACATTTGTTTAATCAATTCTCAGTAAATTGCTTCATTACGTAGAATCAGTAATTTTTTAAAATTTGTTACCATAAATTACTGATGAACTTCGATTTCACATGACAACTTGAATCATATCAAACCCCTCTTCTAACTGATTTTACTTGATAAATAGTTCTATTTCTGTTTGGTAGGGTTTTAATGCAGTCACCCAGTGCAGAGCTGGCTTCCACTCCTTTCCAAAGTTACTAAGAGGCTCTTGCATGGTGTTTGCATGGTTTTGTTTAGCTATTTTTCACTGGCATGATTCAGCTGTGACACTGATTCCAAGTAGTGTGTCTGCATTCAGGGCAGACTCCTTGGCAAAATCAGCTAAATAAACCCAAGCTGACTGCAAGGAGATCCACAACCGAATTATCTGCCTTGTTACTCCAAAATATGGTGTCGTCCTGCTAAACCCAGGGCTCACCGGTAGGTCTTCAAACAAGGATGGAGTTATAATTCCCAAAGGTAAGTAATGAGTGTGAGCTTTTCCACTCTTCCATATTTCTGTAACAAAGTAGATGCTTTCCAAGGTGGGTAAATACTCACTTTGGGACAAAATGGATCGAAATCACACTCCTTTTGTATATTTTTGCCATGCTATCAAATACGGAATATAACTTCTCTGAATAACATGCACAGAAACTTCTGAAAAATGAGTTTACATGCACATAGAATAGTTATATTAAATCTCGAATAATATAAAATTATTACTTTCCATTTAATTTTATTCAGCATGCTCTGGATGCTATTATGTTACATATGACACACTGTGCTATATTAACATTTCATATATATAATCTAATATGCACAGCACTCCCAGTTTTGAGAAATGTGCTATTCAGAAAGAGGGGATAATTCAGATGTTATTGCCTACTGGTGGCCATTTTTTCATTGCTGGGGACAACATTGCAAACTATAAATTCCAATCACTCTCAGCCAAACACTTTTTGCATTATTCAATTTGGGTTCAATTCCCTCTAAAGATATGACCATTGAAATGGTGGAAGGATGTTGCTATATAATACTATATGGCACTTTGAAAAATTTTTCTGGTGTGAGTCAAATTTCTCCATTCTTGTCATTGTGTTTCCTACATCTTCTGTCCCTGGGCTTCCTCTAACCACTACAGTTTCTGCTGTTAGAGAACTGAAGTATTTCTTCCTATTAAAAATGTTAGCTGGCAGTTATCAAGCTGTCCTTCCTTTGGATGCGCACCCAAACAAAATCCAATCCCTCCTCAATTTCTAGGACTTCTAGTGTTTTTTGTATTTTTTCTGAGTAGCCTTTTTCTCTCAAGATACCCTTGAACTACTCATTAGGGTCTCTAGAATAGCTCTGAAGATCATGCAAACCTCTCAGCCAGATGCAGCTCAGATAACTGTAAGTGAAATTTTTAATTGTGTTTTCTTTTCCATCCTTCACATTCACACCTTAGCACTCAGGGCACTCTTGGGCGCAGATCTTGATGTACTTAAATGAGTATGTGGTTAAATTATTTTGTGTTGATTTTAATTTTGCAGTCCCTGCTTCTTTTTTCCATTATTTTAGTGGCTTGCAATGCTTCATTCTCCATGCCACGTATACTGCTGGATAAATGTTTTTATATTACTTGTTTCTGATCCTTATTACACAAGAAAGAGATTAAAAGTGCCACAGCACATATGCTAGGAAAGAGGTATCATCCTCTGGTGTGGCAGGGAGCACACAAAGGACATCCCTTTAGGATAAGCAACACCAGCCCGAAATAGTCCTTACAGGCATAAAACTCAGTGGCCTACTTCTATTTCACTTATAATATTTTTGTCCCATTTTGTAGCCATGCACTTCAGTTATGTCTCAACTTACACTGATGGAAGGCAAAAGACTTTTGGGCTTTAAGACTGTATTTGATCCCATTTTTATGGATTGAAACTAGAGAATTCTTTTGTCCTTAATTTTTCAGAACATTTAAATTATCCACATTGGAAACGACCTTCTGAGGTTTCCACTTCAATGTCCTGCTCAGAGCAGGGTTAGATGTGAGGTCAGGTTTCTTAGGACTTTTCCCAGCTGTGTCTAGAAAACCTATGAGTGGAACCTGCATAGCACCTCTGGGCAGACTGTTCCAGTGCTGCACCATCCCATGGTGAAAATGCTTTTTTTTCATAATTGGTCAAAATTTACCATGTTTCAGTTTATGACCACTGTCTTTCATCCTCCCACCACACACTTCTGTGAGGTGCCTGATCTTCCTGTAGTTATGAGTAGGACACTCCTAGGTCTTCAAAGTAATTTCTTCTCCAAGAGGAGCAGCCTCAGTTCCCTCAGCTTTTCTCTAAGTCATGCACTCCAGCCATGACCACCTTGGTAGCTCTCCACTGTACTCCCAAAGTTCTTGGTGTCTTTTACGCTGGGGGGGGGGGGGCACAAAACTGGATGGAGTATTGCAGATGGGGTCTAATGAGTGCCAAATAAGAGAATAATCACTTCCCTCACCCTTTTGGCGATGCTGCTTCTGGTACAGCCCAGTATGCCTGCAAGCCTTCATCACTGCCAGGGTGCATTGAGTTCCACTAAGAAGCTTTAGGGGTTTACATCCCACCGAGCTGCGTACACTGAATTGCTCTAGAGGGGTCTAGCTCTCCCCATTTCTTATATAGGCAGGCTAAAGGGATTAGCGCTTTTTGCCTAAAGCTAGATCATGTGAACTGGTCCTATGAAACCTTCCCAGATATGATTTATAAAGTTTAACAACCACCTGTAAATTGTTGCATATTAGAGATTGGTCACTAAAGCAGCAATATGCTAGCTAAGGATATGACTTTGAATAAATATAATTTCAGAAAAAAATGCCAAGGAAGAGGAAAACCCCGGTTCAAGCTGAAAGAATGGGAAAAGGACACATTCACTAAGTATATCTTCATAGCAGAACTAAATTCCTACTAAATAAAAGGTCATAAAAGAATATTCTGGTGAAAGAAAAGATGAAGAAGGAAGCAGTGACATTGTCCTTAGGATACTGGGTGCAAAAGAAGCTCAGATATTGGAGCAGATAAAATTATTTTTAAATTATGCTGGGATAAGGCTTTTTATTTTTATGTTTTTGTAGGTGTTTCCAAGTCTGTCATGAAGAACTTAACCTTTTTCTGTGGTTAAAACCACTATTTTTTTTTGTCCTCAACTTGTCAAGATGTAAAATGATTTGGGGGTAATTTCAAAGACACGAAGAATAAAACTTTAAGACACCAGTTCAGACAAAACAGATGTTTCAGGCAAGCTCATTTTGACGTCCACAGCCCAAGGAAAGGCTGGGAAATCTTAGCTTTCACCTTGTGTTCCCTACAAGTGTGACAGAACCATGACATTCCAATGAAAAGGCAGAAGATCCTCCTGGCAAATGTTATCTCATGTTCCTCTTGGAAGAGCAGAAAGTAACAAGGCAATCCACAATTTGAGAAAAATCCTTTCTTGATATTTGTTCATTCTTCAGCATGTTAAACATTTATTTGGGATTCTATATAGTGATCCCCTCTCTGCAGATCCAAACAGAAGTCTACTGACATCAATAGACTGAGAACAAACTTTTCTTAATCCTATTAGTAGCCTGAAGTCTTAGAGAAATTATTTATTAGTCTACTGTGAAACAGAATATTGCAGGCACCTTTAAATCAGAAACCTAAATGAAATGGGAGAATTTTTTGCTTTGGGTTGATATGGAGAAGAAAATATTTCAAGATGGAGTTCTCCTTCTTTTTGAAGTTACTCTCTGATTTTCTTGCAACACACCAGTCTGCCTAAAAATTACCTTAGCACGTTTGATGGCTGGGTTCTGTTATTTTCATAAACATTTTGAAGAAATGGGATGTAATGTAGCAGTGATATGCTGTCCAATTCAAGCAGATTGTGACAGGACAAACTCCATATGGATTTTCTCCTTTAGCAACTACTAGAAATGAAGTTCCTATGCAATTCTTTCTCCCAGTTAAAGTTTCAGAACCATGGTGATGGGAGCTAGCAGCAGTGACGTTACTTCAAATGCTTTCTTAAGAAAAATAGCACAGTATGTGAGACTGAACAGAGAAGGAAGAGCTGGGTTTTCAGCTTTCATGTCTGTATTTGGTTGGCTGGCTTCAATTAACACATTAAACTTTGTAATGCCTTTATATCTTCATTTTTTAAATGGGAATAATTATGAGTTCTTCATCATAACTGTGAAGATCTCTGAAGATCTGCTAACGAGAGAATGTCTTATCGGTGTAAGGTGTTATTGCAACACAGCTGATTAATGAAAGTATTTCTGCAGGGGAGGTGGTAGCAGAGGAGGAAGAGGGTGAAAATAGAAACCATACTTTCATCAGATTCAAGGAGCTAGTGAAGAATGAGGACAAAATGCTACAATGCTTTGTAGAAAATCAAGGATCACAGCTACATCTATCACCATAAATGGCTTGCTTGGATTGCTTGCATTCTCTGTCTGAGCTGCAATATTTCATTCAACTAACCATTCGTTAAACACACATCCTGAAAGCAAATAACTTCAATGTAAATAATTTGTGAAGCATTGTTCCATCTGTTGAAAATGTGCAGTAGTAGTTTCAACCCTTGTCTAAACCAGGCAAGCTACTTTCAGGCAAGTTTGGGAGGTAAATGAACTGTCTGGCTGCTTTTCTTGGCAACATCTCTTATTAGTGGGAGGTGGCAGTAAAGAGAACATGAGGAAGACTGAAAGTGTTTACTTAAAACTTTAGCCAAATGGCTAGGGAGAGTTAAGATAAATCATAACTGTCAATGATGACAACTTTAGACTGCTACTAGTTCACTCCTGTTTATGCAGTTTTAAATGTTGCACTTAGAAATGTTTTGGAGCAGACCGATTTTTTATTGACAGATGCCATAAGTTGTTTAGATGTAAATATTTTGGACTTGGTTCTAACAGTGACATAGAAGATTTGCAGGAAGAAGTCTGTAAAGCTTCACACAACACTTGAGAGATAATATTTTTAAGAGTGTCTCCAAACTATGCATCTGTGACTCATATTTCCCCAAAGAATAAGGTCCATAGATCAATGCAGGCTTATTACACTTTCTCACACAAAAAAAAGCCAAAATAAAATGTTACAGCTAACGACCATGTGGGATTATTGAACAGAATCAGTTTTTTCCCTCTTTTCCCAGTCTTGTCTTGAGCACCATTTCCCCCTCCCCCCTTTTTTTTGGTTTATTTTTGGGTTTTTTTGTTTGTTTGTTTTTTTGTGGACTGGGGGGGGGCTTGTTTGCTGGTTTTTTTCATTTGTTGGTGGGGGTTTTTTTTGTTTTTTGGCTTGGTCTTTTTTTCCTGGTGGTTTTGGGTTTTTTTGGTTTTTTTGGGGGGGTTTTTTTGTTCGTTTGTTTGTTTGTTTTTTGTTTGTTTTTGGTTTTGGGGGGGTTTTTTAGGGGTTTTTTGTTCGTTGGTTTGGTTTGGTTTGGTTTTGCTTGGTTTGGTTTGGGTTTTTTTTTTGTTTTGGGTTGGGTTTTTTTTGGCTGGTTCGGGGGTTTTTTGTGGTTTTTTTGTGTTCCTTTTGGATGGTGGCTTTCACGTTAAAATCTAAATAGCAGTTTAGATGTCATAGTAAGCTAGAAAAAGGCCAGTAGTTCAGCCAGTAACCTCAAGACTTTTTCTTAAATTACTGAGTCATGCTGACCAATGCCACAAAATACAGTACTACAGGAAAGATGAGGATGAATTGATCGGGGATTTAGATCAATTTATATTTTGCTTTTAAGTGTTACAGCTGCTGCTTCTTTGAATACGCTTAAAGTAAACAGCACATCTAGATGGTCCTTTGTTTATATAGCTCTGTAAAATTTTCTTTGTAGACTGCAATATTGCAGTACTAGTTCCAGGAGGAATTATAGCCCAAGAATTAGAGTAGTCTAACCCTGGGCTGAAATCCTTTCTCTGTTTAGAAATGGAAGTATCACTAAGAGACTTGCCCTCCTAATAACTTTGTTATGGAAAATATTTTTTTAAACAAAAGGAGTTGAGTACAATGGCACTTCCCCATGGGTTGTTCATGTACCCCTATGTGGATGGATGTCCTCAGTGGAGTTTAGTACCTTGGATGAGGAACACATGAACATAAATACGTTGTTTCCCAATTCTGCATGTTGCATTGCATGACACTGAAGTGAGGCACACATCGGCTCACTGGAGCAATGGGGCTTCAGTGCCGGCTCAGGTGGTGTGGGTGTGACTGCCAGAGTGGCTCCTGGACGGGCAGGCAGGAAAGTTTCCTTAGCAGGAATCTAGAGAACTGTCATATTCCTGCTAAAGAGCTGCACTGTGTCTCATGTACTGCATTGAGGATGGATTTCGTTATTGTTCCTGAACAGGGCATACTACACATGCAGAGCAGTGAAACCTTTACCACAGGATCTACGCAGAACCCAAGAGATGAGGGAGGGAGAGAAAAGAAGACTCCTGGATATGATTGATTTCTCCTCAATGATTCCTACAGTAAGTTAGGATGGGTTGTGCACTAGAAGAGCCTATTTCTCAGTAGACCATAAAAAATAGATAGATAGATAGATAGATAGATAGATAGACAGATAGACACCATCTGAGGTGACTAGACCAGGCAAAACATCTTCAGTAAGTGTATCTAAAGATAGGAGTCTTTAAAACTTTGTTGTGAATTCAATTATCTCATGCCATTTTTGATACAGTAGATTGCCTAAGACATCTGCAAAGGTCTAGCAGGCATGGCACACAAACTACAAGTGACTTAGATCCTTTTCTGGGGGATTTTTTGGGAGAACATCCTGAATCTTCTCAAATGACACTGGAAACCTACATCTTGCAACTGAAATGAGCCTTCTAAGCAAAACCAATGTCCTTTGTTTAATAAAGGACTCTCTGCTGGCTTCTGAGAGCTAACAGGAGTGTAGCTTCAGGCTCAGTTTGACTTGATGCATTAATGTCACTGATAATACTGATTTAACAAAATAAAATTTATTCTGACCATCATGTGTGCAGCTGCTTTATAATAAGAGGAAATCTGCTGAATCTGAAAGTAGTTTCAACAGTTCCAAAAACCAGAGATGTAACTGTTAGTCATTCTTTACCTTAGCTTTGAAGTAAAAAGAAATCCTAGAGAACCTGACAGTTTCAAAGTTAAAACATGAAAAATCCATAAGTATTTTTAAATGAGCTCTGTGAGGGGATTTTTAAGAACAGAATTTTTCCACCTATATATATTTGGAAAACTGAATTGTTCCAATATTCTTCAAAACTTGGCTTCATGTTAAGTCACTGAGATTCACAAAGTAGCCAGTTTTAAACATTATAAAAATAATTTTTTATCGCAGCAAAAGCTCACTTTATAAAAAATGGCAAATCAAAAATCGTTACAAAATTTGGTAATCCATATTGTAGTGAAAACTCATTTAACTCACAGCATAGAGGTCCTCCGACAACAAAATAATAATCTTCAATATTTCAACTATCTTTCAAAGGTTTTATACATTGCTGAGCACATTTTGAAAACTTCTGCTGTAAAAACTTTATTGGCTTCACAATATTCAGTATAAATCTGCAAAGATGAATCTGTACAAACTTTATGGGGCAGCAGTGGAAATCTTTGTGGAACTCTGGAGCATTAAATAGAAATCTGAGGGAAAAAAAAGGCACTAGGATTCATGAAGCACTTGGGGTTGCCTTGCAGTAGAGTACTGGAAAGCTTGTTTTATTCAGTTAACATACCACAAATGAAATGAATGGATAATACAGTACAGCTCTGCACAAAGTTGAAAAGGGCATTCTCAAGGAACTGCAGTCCCATCACTATGGTATTTAATACAGACTATAGTAAAGGACACGTTATAAAAGTAAATACATAGTGCTAAACTAACAGAGATAACAAGAATGATTTAGAAAGAAAAGGTCTTGGCTAACTTGATGCTTCAGGAGGCTGCAGACAAAGCTGATAAAACACAGCATAATTTATTTGGATCTTCAGAACATTTTGACAATGTTCCATACTACTGGTCTCTGTTTAAGCTAAAAGTTGCCAGGATCTAGGGAAGTACATGGGAGTGGATAAAGTGCTGATGGAAAAACAGAAAACAGAGAAGCTATGTTAGATTGTGGAAAACTAGATTTACTGGGGCCCGACAGGGGTCAAAATTTAGGCCTCTACTGTTCATGATCTATAAAAATGATATAGGCTAGTAAAATACGCTGACAGCACAATGTGGAAGGAGCCGTGAACCTACAACGTAAAGCTAGAAAAATTCAAAAGTGTTTTTTGCTTAGCTTGCTTGTTTTCATTGCTCAAAAAGCACTAATAATCTCCTTTGCGCTAGCTCGTCAACACAAATGCATTTTAAGAATGCCTAAGCTATAAGGTAAATAAAGACAGGCTAGAGACAAAAAAAAAGCCTTTTGGCTCATATGCAAATACTACATTAACGTGCCTTAAAGTCCTGCATTGCTTGGGGTGATGCCAAATATCAAAGATAGAACCCCAGGTATGACATGAGTGAATTCCCTGGGTTTATGCCCTTGTTCTTAAAGAGTTCATGACTCAGTAGTGTTAATATAGGAGTGGCAAAGAGAGCTTTGCAGTTATAGATATAACATCAACGACAAGAAGAGAAATCTAAACTGTATTGTAGGCATTCTTTCAAGATCCATTAAAAATATGAAGACTTAGTGTAACGCTATGCTTTATTTCAGTGGTGGACTATTAGCAGTAGTTTTGCAAAAAGTCAGTTCACTGCTACTACTGGTTGATCCCCATCAGGTAAAGTAGCAGGACTAGATAGACTTACACGGAGTTAACAACACAAATTTCTCTGTCCTCATAGGCACCGAAGTATGGTTTGTAAAAAGGTAATGAAAATGCTTTCTTTTTCCAATCCATTAATTGTTTAGATTTTTGTATATTTGGGGCATGGATCATCTCTTCTGGAGTGTATATTTTTGTTTATGTTAGGGGAGATCCCTACATTCGTAGATCCATAAAGTTTGGTTTAGGAATGTGGTTCTTCTAGTTGATAAATGGAAACTCTTTAAAGAAAGGACTTGGAAACAGTGCTGGCATTGGTGGTTTCTGCATTTTTGTAGGCATAATACTATCATCTGAAGCTGAGAGTTAACATGTAATAAACAAATTACATTTGTTGGTAAAATATTCATAGCAAAATGAGAATCCATGAACCAAGTAGATTGGGAATAAAAGTATATCAGGGACTCTACACAAGTTTTTCTTTCAAATGTATTTGAAGAATCCAGATTTCCCTGTTGCTTTTTTTAATTTCTATTTTGAAAAACATTTTCCTAACAATAACAATTACTGAATAGAGTTTTCAATACTGGGGTACAATAGTGTGTTTTTCACAAGCTTCCACACTCTGTGTGGCTCCTCAAACTGTCATGTGCTGCAAAGTCCCACAGCTGTGGGAGTGGTCCCATTGAATACAACAGTGTTTGACATCTAGGAGAGGAACCCAACCCAACCTATAAGTGAAAAGAGGAATGTGTGGCAGTGATTTAACATTTTAACACTGAAGTATTTAAAATTGCAACCAAAATATGCTAGGTGTGGTTTTGATTTAATGTTCTCATTGGAAAAAAGCATTTCCTGACTAATTCTATACCTAATTCTAGTCAGTCTTTGTTGAGATTCATCAGACTATTAGTGTTCCTAGGATAAGCATCAGCGTGTTCCACATTCAAATTAAGAAATCTGTCTACAACCCAAAGTAAATGCAGTTTTCTTAGGCTAATGTGCTGAAGCTCAATAAAATAGAATATGACAATATGTAAATAAAAATGTGAAAAAAAACCCCTTAATACTGTATTTGATAAAATAGTACACAGCTACACTGCTGTTAGACTTACTAGTATGGGTCAGACCCACTGGCTGGACCTGCATAACTTCTGTCCTCATAGTTAAACTCTTGTTTCTGCACACACATTATGGTTTTCCAATGCTCAAGCCAGTATCCCCCTACAGTTTATCCCGACAGGGGTAACTCACTGGAACACGATTTTCCCACATACTCACAGTCAGTAATCTCTTGGTTAACAAGTCCCAAGACAATGGAAACATCAGCAAGGAAAAGTCTATTATTTTGCTAACAGTGAGTAGAAATCCGTAGAATTGCTTCTGAATAAATGCGATATTAAAATATATACTTAGAGAATGCACTTCACATGAGAATTATTAATTTCCTCAGCCTAGCTATGATTCTCTCTGAAATACTGTGCTGCAGTGATGTGTTTAAAATTTTCAAAGGAGAAGCATCCAATTTAGATTGCGAAATACCACAACAAAGAGCTATCTAATAATATTTTTACTGGGTATGGAGAACAGAAAAAGATTCAGACCACGATTAGCAGAGCCAAATCCAGATCTAGAAAGAGAATCAAATAAGGTTCTAATTAAATTTAAAAGGCTCAATATTATCTTGTAAAAGCTTGCGATGAAGGAGAAACAGCACAAACAGAATAGACAGCAAGCCCATCAGGTGTCATAGATGCCAAATCTTTCAAAGTCTTAATGGCATCCAGAATAAATCTTTTTTCAGTTGAAATTTTTGCTCCTCATGTACCTGCCAATATTTTGGGGTAAGGGAGGCACAGTCTCCTCTGAACAGAGCATAGATGAAAGAAGGATGAAAGAAGGTGCATCTGAATTACATGACCTTGTTTGGATGATAAAAAGCAATATTGGTGAAAGAGTTGGCCTGTAGGGTCCATTGCCTTTATAACACTGGGTAATTTCTTGCATCCTTAATTGGCATGATTGTCCAAACCAATACTTCCTAAACCTTTTCTACTACAAGCCAAGAACCTTAATTTTTTAATTCCACAAATCAGTGTAAGGTTTCAGACTCTGGTCTCGGATCTGCTAACCTAATATAGTCTCAGGAAAGCCTGATATTTTTCATTTCATTAAAAGAATAAGAATCTCTGGAAAACCTAGATCAACAAATCAGAATATTGGGAATGGAAAGGCTTATTCATGCCTGAAACTGAGGCTTTGCATCTTAGACCTAATATGGGACCTGTGTGCCAAAGGGTTTTTGAGGTTTTACAGCTATATCAATTAATCTGTGAAAAGGTAATTTACAAATCTTACCTTGTTTATATCCTGTGATGCATTTTATTAGTATTAATTTGTCCCAATCCATTCAAATCTGGTTGTTATCCTGTCTATCATTGTCACTCATGTCTAGTAAAGATTTTACACTTGAAAAAGGAATTCAGGTGTGTATGTGCAGGATCTTCCTCTTATGCCTAATTTCTTCTCTGTTACTTTGATGATCTTAATCTTCTTCAAGCTCAGTGTGCCACAAAACTTCAGTGGAAGGAATGATGTAATATATATTAAATAATTTGAATTTTAAGGGACTAGATGGGTCAAGGACACTCAGAGTTTCACAGGCTGAAGCCTTAAGTTTGAACAAATGTGCTTCATGTTTCATGTTACAGGATCTGCAATTTTCTTTTGACATATTAAGAATGCAGAAGGAAACCTGTGTAACTGTTTAAAGAAGAACAATACGAAGGGAATAAACTTGCTCTCAAGAGCAAAGATAGAGTTATACACAAACCTTCTGCCAAATCAAAGCAACTTTTCAAGCCTTCTTCCCTGCAGCTGTGTTTTTTGAGTCCCTCTTCCTCTGCTAAGCAATGTTTTCTTTTCCTTGGCATGGAATAACTCCACATTTCAATGTCATTTCTTTCTTTACACAGGACAGTTCATTCTACTGGTGGGACCCTTTCCCAAAGGAACACTTCTTGCCACAGTTTTGATGATGGCAAAATGTATCAATTTAACCTTGAGGTAGATGGAGCATACAATCTTGAATTTTTAACTCATATTCACATTTATTGGTTTAGAACAGCTTAGGTGGTAAGCCCCTTTCTCCCATCACTGAAAATGAAATAACATCCAGTCAAAGAAAAAATTTATCCACCAAGCTGAAAACTTCACTGAGATGCTGTAACACTAAATTTTCCACCAATTCATATGTGATTCTTTCATCTCAATAATGACAGGCAGAAAAATAGAATTATGTGTTTTGTTTGAAAATACCTTCAAATATTTCAAACAGAAATGGTAGTTAGCTGCAATCTAGGATCATAAAGCAGTAATACAGAACAATACTCAGTTACTAATGTCTTAAAGATTAATTTTTTCAATTATATCAGCATAAAAAATAATAAGATGGTGGGTTTTGTCCACCACTTGTCTCCTATCTGCGCAGAGAATTTTCTCAAGTGAGATCTACTTCTGTCTTTATGCATTATGTGGTATTCATAGAGCTCAGGCTGGAGTGAATACTTTGGTATACAACTAGATGAAAAATGTATGCATAAAGATAATAGTGATACACCATTCCCTTAAAAAAATAAATCTGAATCTTACACCACCATACTCCCTCCACCCATTAAAAATTGGCATTAAATACCCTTAACTAACCTCATCTGGTGAATCACTGAACCTGTCTTCAGTCTAAGGAACCTGTCATAGGTGCTTGAATCTGCAGGTTAAAACTAAACTGAGAATCCAGTCCTGGGACAGCTGAAATGTTTATTCATCTACAGTAAGGCTGTGGAAAATAGATAAGGAAAGCAGTCCCTGTTCTCAACAAGGAAAGCCCTTCAGCTGTCTGTTGAGACTAGTCTCAGTCTCATGAGTTTGGAGATACTCATATTTATCTTCTAGATAAACAGACATACTGAGGCCAACCTGATTTTAGTCAGCGTCTGATGGAGGTGTAAGTTTTTTCAGGTTTCTAACTCAAAGACTAAAATAACAGCCTAAAAATGTACTATTCTGTTCACTTTAGGAATCTAACCTGAGTTCAGTAACCAAAATTTATGAGTGTAAATTCAGTGTCTGGTCACAAGCAAAAGTAGGGTACACCCCCAGGAGAATTCACAGTAATAACTTAGATGGATGAAGTTAAGGTAGAGTGAATGTCACCCCTTGAAGCAAAACACAGTCCTTTATGGAGCATTTAAGACATTCAATCCTTCCTAAAGAACAGTAAAGCAGAAATATGAGCTTTAAAGAAGTTGTTTATTTATTCAAGTTTGACAATAGATTTTTCAAATGTTGTGTTTCTTAAGCTGTGACACTTGGTACTTGAGACAGGTTATCTTATGGCATAGGAGAAATCACAATTCTTCCTTTGCTAAGAAAAACACCTGTATGATCTGACTATTTACAACAGCCATAGTGATGCTGGGATTCTTAAGTGATCATCCATTATTTCTGATCAGTTGAGCATACGAACTTGCAAGGAATATATTAGAGTGATATATCTTTAAAATCAGTGGCATGCCACAAAATCGACTAATATTCTTATGTGGGCTTAGGATCCAGTAAGAGTCAGTTCAGAGAAGTTAATAGATTATTGCTGTTAATTGTTCTGCTGGTCTTCACTTCCAAAGAGGCAGAAAAATGTGCCCTTTAAGATAATATTTACTTAAAAGCAAATGTACCTTCTATTAGCAGCATTTAAAGAATGTAATTAACAGCATTAAATTTTTTCTATCAATTGATTACATTTAATCAGTGTTTAAAACAAAGGTCCTCAATATATGCTCCTTTGGCAAGCTTATAACAGTTTTATTATCTTACTAACATAGACTAAAAAAAAGCACATAATGGCATTGAAGGAAGGCTCAGAGTTGTTGAGATCTCTTAGCTTCTCTTTTCAGCCTAAAACCCAAACTTTTTTCTTGGGCTTGGCTTTCTAATGTAAGCTGAGAGATAGCTTTTGTTCTTTATGATGTAAATATTTCTGGTGAAGATAAAATACTGTGAATATCTGCAGAAGCACCATGTGTTCATCCCTCTTGGAAAATACTCTGGAATCTGTGTGTGAATACTTCACTCTTGCCCAAATGCATTGCAATTCATGTCTTTATTCTGAATTGGTGTGTATTATTTATCATCCTTTTAACACTCTTAAAGCTCCTCACAGTGCTTTGTGTTAATTTTATAAAGGCCCAAACTCATTAATTGTTGATCATGTGACAGCTTTTGTGCGTTTGGGGTTTTTCTGAACTTGTGAGCTTGTGTTATAACCATTCAGTCTGTTGACACCTGTGATATAGGCAATGACCCCCACAAAAGAAACAAAAAAAAGACAATTTTCCTCCCTGGTAAGCACATATTACCGAATCATTATTAGAAAGAGGTTATGTTTGTCAAAACTTGAGGCCCAGAACACATTCAGGACCCATTCCAATTTTTCTGTATTGCTCCTGTGATCAGCCTGGACTCATATCCCATGCTACATTGCAGCATGTAATATCAGATATTTGCACTTTTGGAAAGGTCACTGAGCTGTCATACAGCTCTGCAACAATAGAAGATACAGCAGAAATGGTTGAGCCATGCATAATGTGAGGAATTAGCCATTCTGAAAATAAGCATGAGTTATGGTGAGCCTTGAAGTGCAGAGAGACTTGAGGTTTTCTCTTCACGATGCTGGCTGGGTTACCTCAAAGATTTCTTTGATAGTACTCCAATGTGTGCAGCCAGTGAATTTTGCCTCAAGCTGCCTTTGAAGGCTTCTTCCTACTTGGATCAAGATGTCAAAATGTCTTCAGTTCCTTTGACTCAGCTCCTGATTTAAGCAGTGCTTGGCATATCTCCAGAATGAGATTAACTCCTGCTTCTTTTTTGACTGTATTTTATACGGAGTTACCAGTACCTGGGCCACTGTCTCTACTTTTAAAGAACAATGTGCAAATATAGCAAGCAGTGAAAACGCCAGGAAGCCAGCTTCACTGACAGCTGGATTTTACTGGATTCTGTAGGTACTGAGATCAAATTAAAAAACTAATTTTCATTTCTTTAGCTTCAAATAAAAGTCCACATTATGCCTGCAGTTTAGAGACACTTCCAGATATGAAATTAAGTCAAAGGTGCCCTTGTGTCCTGTCTTGTCAAGAGAATTCCCCTGTGGCACCCTGACTAATTGTCCCATACAGCCAGATGTCTCTCTCTCTTTTCCTGCAGCCTTATCAGGTGAGTGAAGTTACATCCTGATCCCATCTCCATCACAAAAGTACTTCGTCTTCTCACAGGATAAGCACGGAATATAACACAAAAGTAACCTCCTGGTTCAGCAGACAGTCATGAGCCACCATGTCTACAGCTCTATTAAGCCTACCAAGCTCTGTTTTGAAAATAACTGAATTTGCTGTCTCCCTGGACTCTTACTGAAACATAATACATGAAGAGGTGAGGGAAGAATGCCTTAACTGGGCCTGTAGCTCACTACAATTTTGCATATCTTTCCCTCTGGACAAATCCTGTCGGACTCACCAAATGCTCAAATATAGAGGAAAGATTTGAAAAACAGGATTTTTCAAAACCTCAGGGTTACTCACTGAGGGTATCTCTCTTTCTTCCACTGACTGAGCAGTGCACTACAATGCCATAGTACACTACTGTAAATGCTGTTTTCCAGATGAGATACAAAATCAGATTTTTACCAGCTATGGTCATTAACATGGCCTTGACACTGCAGGAAGATAATTCGAGTTTGGACAGTTGCATTCCTTTTGGGTATGGGGTAAATTAAACCAGTCTCAAACTAGGATTATTCTGTGCTGATATGTTTATTTTATGTTTCATGTCACAAATCAAACAAGATAAAATGTAGCCTTAAATAGTGTTTGGAACATGATACCATCCATAAGTCTCTTGGGAAGTCCTTTGCAGAATATTCCTTTAGACAAAGCCTTGCTGGAGACAAAGCTTGCACAGAAATTTATCCTATAGAAAAAGGTTTTGTTATCTCTGTCTTTCTGAGATACCAGGAATTTTTCCAGTCATGAATACATCGATGAAACAACATCTTTTTCTGGATCATGACAAGCATATCACTTTAAGAAACTTGGCCTATATTTTCTCAGTTACTCTGATTCTACTTTGCTTTCCTAAAATATCTCTTATCATGTGCAGGCAAATTTTGCTTGCACAAAACATCTTGCAGTCCTCCCATAATGCATTTCAATAGTGAATGAGGGCTCTCTGTGTGTTTAAAGCCAGATTCCCTCAGCTACATTTGGAATTTCCTCCCAAACCACAAAAAGAGAAACAACTAACAAATGACATTTATGGCACAATGTATAACACACACCAGATATATATGACATTTTTTATTTGGACTTTTCTAGCTAAACAGAAGCAAACAAATGTTTTATGAAATTCTCTACGGTTGCTATGGTTATTTCTATCTTAATATCCACAGCCAAAAGGATTATCTCAGGTCAAGACCTTAGTTCAGTGAATGCCCTTATTTAAACAGTAAGGTCATTTAGGAAAAAAAATAAAGACTAAAAGACACAATAATATTTAATAATAATTGCTGTGTTCTTGGCTGAATTGCTCTGCAGCTGAACACCATGCTTCTGTTCCCAGTATTATTTTCCTCTAACCTTCCAGAACGATGAGTGTACCAGTTCCAGATACACTCCTTTTGTGGATATTTGCACTCAAGCTTTTCTGGTTTTCAAGAACTTTTGACCCAGGTTCTACCTGGAACTTCCTTTCCTTTTTTCTGTGTTTGAACATTTGCAGGCATATAGGACAACAATTTAAGTACTCAGAAAATACCTTGTACAAGCAGTGAAAATGGGGACTGAATCCACTACGAAAGACAGTGAGAAAGGGAAAGCAGGAAACAAAGGACATTTATAAATGCATACAGGCAGGTTTCCATGTAATCAAGGTACTTCTGCCGTAGTATGTATCATGATTTGCAGCTGACATCAAAATCCCCTTTCTGTATTCTAGTGCAACAATTACTGTTTGAATGGACATATGGGCTTAAAATCAGTCAAAATTCTAGTGGTGATTTCAGTAAGAACTAATTCTAAGTTCTCCTAATTAGCTAAACACTAAGTCAAATTTAAACTGCTCAAAACCAAGCAAGAATGTGTTTCTGAAATTTCTATTAGGGTTCTTTTAGTGTTTTGTGCCCAAAAGTACTCCAGAAAAATCTTTATTTGTATAATAAAAAATTAGTCATAATCCAGCTGCCACTTGCACCAAAGGCAATTATTTTAGTTGGAAATGTAAAGGAATGGACCTGAAACCAAAATCCAGTTAAATAAACTTCTTAATGTAGGGAAATTCCCTTCCTGCCACTTTGATATCAGCCATATGTTTGATGGTTTGTTGTACCTGAAAAAGAAAAATATCAGGAAAAACAAAGGGAGTGAGTTGGCAACTAGCTGATATACAAGCTCTGAAAGACTACTGGGGAATGGAAAGTGTTTTTTGTTACTTTCTTTTAAAAGAAAAAGACAAATGAGGAACAGATAGTGCAAAATTATTTAGTCCTGCACGGTGTAATCTCTCAGCGAGTTTGTCTTCATTTTATGTCACTTGAGTGAAGCAGAGTCTTTGTGTGAAAGAGTTTCCAAGGCAAGAAGCAGAGGGGCAAGGAGGAGTAACACTTGTGTTCAAACCGAATCCAGTGGCATTTCAGGGAAAAGAAAAAACATAGACCACAGTTGTGGCAGTGATTAAGAAAATAATAACCCCCGCCCCTAGTCACGACACATGCTTCCCATATGTTTGCCCTGGGAATTTGCCAGATACGGCAGGATCTGGTGACATTGCTGTAGAGCGATTCAAGGCCTGAAGAAGCCTTCCTGCCCTCGATACAGCTGGGGTGGGGTAGGGTAGGGAACTGAAATGGGTGCCTGCTTCTTGTTTGATTTCCCACTGAAAGGAGAAGCATTAAATAAAGCTGGCAAAAAGAACTCCCAACAGTGCTCTGTCAGGAAGAGTATTTCTGCTAGAGTTGAAAAACTGGTGGAAAAAATGTCCTCTTCTCTGAAATTTGGCCTTAAAAAGATAGAAAAAGGGAGAGTCTGGTTCAGCATGTTCATTCGGCTCTTGAGTGCACTTTTGAAGCAAATCCCCCGTTTGTTCCCACTTACCACACTCCGGTTCACATCACGGAGTGGTCTCTGAGCGAGTGAACTGGATTCCTTTCAGATTAAATTCAACTGGAAGATGTGCTCCAGAAGCACAGCTAATGTACTCCAAACAGTTTTGAATGCTTAAACCATGGGAACAGACTGGAGCTAGTGTGAATCAAAACCCCCGAAAGCGTGTCTAGTACAGATGTCAGGTCCTCAACACCAACAGCTTCTCACTGCAGACCCACTCCTGGGCTGCACGACTTGCTCATGTGGACACAGCCAGAGCCTCCCGCTACAGCTTTCCAGAACAAGCTGTTTTGATTTTAGAGTGACTCTTTTCTTGATTTGTTTTTAATATATAGTATATTATATAATACAAAACTCAAAACTGTAATACAATGCTTTGACTGACCTCAAACCATTCTCATTGTCTTTCATGGAGTCCTTTGAAATAACTAGGTTTCTTTCCAAATGTGAATGAGGACAAATTGTGAAATCTGAAAATCCTTTGCAATTCTAAATTCCTGTGTTCCATACAGCTGCACAAGAGACCTGGATTTCCTTGAATACCTTTGTACTTTAAATCTCTGAAACATTGAGGCCCTGTTCAATCCCATGTTCAGAATGCTATGTGCACTTATAAATGATGGGAAGAAGCTGCTCTTCCCTCTGGTATTCCCTACAGGACAGACCATACTTTATAGATTTCCTCCCCTTTCCAGTCTCCAGTCTGTCCTGTTCCCGTAGAGTGTGCAGCTTTTGCACAGTTAAACTCTGCATGTTACTGACTATAAGCTGTCAGTCTTATACAGAGCTGAGTATTTATGAAGGGAAATGCCTGTCTCACACCTATAAGAGATGACTACTTCAGCCACAAACCCAGCTCTTCACTAGGCAGCATGTTCCCAAAACTGCCTTAATTAAAAAAAGAAAAAAAAGGTTTCTTACAATGGCAAAAACAATGCTTTAAAGATTTGAGAGTGCTCTAATTGCCTACATTTCTGTCTCTTTAAGCCAAGGAATGGACCCATGCTCACATCTGGTAGTCAAAACTAAATGGAACCAGCTGAGAGAATACCCTCTAGAAATTAAATTGTACAGAAGAGGGCTAAGCCAGAAGGACTTAAGTGAAAGGCTCTTTTTAATAACTCCCTTGCTTTGCACTCATGCCTTTTGTTTACTTTGTTTATTTTTGTAATAAGCAAAAACAAATTAAAATGTCCCAGTTGTTAGCATTTAGCAAAATGTGTCCACTGTGCATTTAGGAGCGCATTTTCCATCCCATTTCACAATCAGGACGTCATTCATGGCCAGCAGTACTTCTCTGGAATGTTGGCCTGCAGCTTTATGAATTGATTTTAAAATGTAATGGAAATATACTGTATGTGCACAGTAGCCAACTCTTCCAATGTTAATAACTGGGACATTTTCATTTGGTTTTTGTTTATTAAAAAAGGCCTAGTCCTAGGAATAGCCATTTGACTCCTTGTGTTGAAACCGCCTGGAACTGCCTGCTTATGGAGCTGTCTTTAGCATGGCTCAGGCCACACGCAGCTTCCTTTGGCTTGTTTCATAAACTGCCAAACCATGCGGAGAGATGGGATGATGTCTTGCTTTCATTTTGCTAACAAACACATCCTCCACACAAAGCTTTTTGTCAAGTTGGTAGTTTCTCTCCTTTCTGCCTGAATTTATGAACCAGATTTTTTACTAAGTTGAAAGCTGCAAACAACAGCCCAATTCAGCCCCTCTTCAGCTCCAGAACAATTCTAACCAAGGTCAATAAAAACTTCAAAACTAAGTGTCCAAAGATAGAACCTTGCTGTACAGATACATTAGAAAATTTTTCATCAACAAAATCTCTGTAAGATGTCAGCAGTCATTGGTAATTCATGTACTTAATCACACAAAATATCAGAGAGAGGAAAATAACATATTTTGAGCATTTATCACCAATAACAGACAGATACGTAATCAGAAATAGCAAATGAACCCTTTCCGACTGTCTCATGCAAAGGAAATATAAAGAAAGAAATTTACCACTGATATTACTTCTGGAAAGGGAGCTGATTCTCTGTGATACGTAACAGTATCATGCCACGGTATTCACAGCCGACAATACAGCTAAATTTTCTTTCAAAGACATACAAGAACTACAGGGATGTGGAAAGTTAAATATTCTTGCTGTGACTTTAGTGTGGGCTCCCCCTTTCCTGAATAGGAACAGCACCATTCAGGGAACCAGCGACTTTAATGCAATCCTTCCCAATGTTTACACTGTTCAGGTATTTGTTCCTCATACTGATGCATAACTTTCCTAAAATTTCAAACCATCTAACAAACGCATCCTGATTAACTGATATTCACCATTGTGCATTTTTTTGTCCATGGTAACTATTGACCTTGAGAGAAGGTGCTTGCTTATATTTTCTCCTTATAACTGATGTTTATTTATAACACTGCTGTTGCTCAAAGACATGATGGATACAGGTCATGACTGGCTTGCCCCTGTGCAGACTAGGCAAACATTGGGGTCCTGTCCTTGTGAACTCAATTTGACTGCAACAAAAGAGGAAAAAGTGTTTTTAATGGATAAGTTACTGATTACCATGCATTCAACATACCAGATTTATTGTGCTGAATATTCTATCCAGTTTTCACAGAATCAGAGAACGTTTTAGGTTGGAAGGGACCTAAAAGATCATCTAGTTCCAACCTCTGTGTCACGGGCAGGGACAGCTTCCATGAGACGAGATTCCTTAAAGACTCATCCAGCCTGGCCGGAAACACTTCCAGGGATGGGACATCCACAACTTCTCTGGGTCACCTGTTCCAGTGCTTCACCACCCTGAGAGTAAAGAATTTCTTCTTAACATCCAATCTAAACCTACACTCTTTCAGTTTAAAGCCATTCCCATTTGTCCTGTCGCTATGTGCCCTTCAAGTTTCACAAAGGTTCTAGTGCAAAATCTTAGTTCTTTTAAACTAACTTTAATTGGGCTACAGCTAGAACAAAGAAGTGAGTGGTATAATAATATAAATAATTATTTTTATTGGTGGATTTTAACAAGTTAAAAACTTTTATGCATCAAAAAAAAAAAGATAAAAAATAGACCTGATAAATAAGGACATCAGGCTGCAAGGGACCTCTTGGTGACACCCTGAGTGTCACAGGACTCTGAACATATAATCCTTTCCCTTTATAACATACTGGTAGTTGTACTGAAAGTACCCAGGGAACCATATACATGTCCTTTGGAGGAAGTTTAGCTCTGCTTCTTAAAAAAAAAATCCAAACAAACAAAACTCCATGTTTCAATGTGGTGGAAGGACTTCACAGAAAATCCCAGCTGTGGAACAGCAGCTCTCAACCTTTGGAGAGCTTGCAAAAGTTCACTTTGAATTACCTCAGTTCAGGCCTTGCGGTCTTGAGACCGACATAAAGCATAACCTCTGATGAGGGTTATATAACTACAAGTCTCTCAACCTCAACAACTCTGCTCTCCCAATGCTACGTTGCAGGTGGAAGCAAAGGAGAAAATAACAAAAACTGCCAGTCCTAGAAGGAGCAGTGTTATAAAACAGGACTCTAAAACCTTGCTTGCAGCAGAGCTTGAAACATAGTGTTGCATAGACAGATGAAGGACAAAACCCCCTTGCCCTACACGCAAAGGCTTGCAGGAGCTAGGGGAAGTACTGCTGAGGGAAGACAATCACCTATCACATGCTTGTTTTGCTGGTGGTGCTTGCTGTTGCTTAAAGCAGAATACTTGCCCTACTGACCTTGCAGCTTAATGAGATTAATTCCCTTGGGCTGCAAGTGGGGAATTTGCAACTTTTAAGCATTGCTCTATTCTTTTCTTCTTTGAAAAGACTGCAGATATCTCAGAGCACTTCTCTGTCCTATTCTTTACTATTGCTGTGGCTCTATGCCAGCAAAAAATTGTGCTTCAGCCTCTCATTGTGATCCTGCGCCAAGCACAGCAATATGAAGGAAGCATCAACATAATCAGCACAATGTAGTGTCTCTGAGCCAGCAGGGATATGTCACAGCTTTATGTAGAATTCCCTATCTTTTTATTTTATTATAAAGACCACAGACTGGGATATTATGGGTCACTCAAAGGTCATGTTACAAAAAGCAGCTTCTTTTTGGAAAGATGAGCCCCTTTCTAGTGTGCCATTAGATTATTTTCCTTCTCTCAGTTGACTGCATGAAGGTGCAGAATGATTGTTTGTTTTCTGAATTCCTCAAAAATCTTCTCTTCTTCCTGTACTTTTTCCCTTTGTCACCTGTTTGGAAAGAGGAACTTCTGCAGTTTAGACAAAGACTTATCTCCCCAGCCCCACCAATGCAGCAGTCTTAAGCTGCCCTGTTAACTAGCAACTGCAGTGAAAAGCAGTAAGTCTTGGACCCCTATGTGCCTAAATTTGTGCTTCCAAGTCATGCCTGTATGTGTGAAACTTTTATACTTACTGTAACATTTAAATTCCATTAAAAATGATTTCTTATCTCAGTAGTTCCCTTTTGCTTGTCTCTCAAGAACACTCGTACTCTAATACTGCATGAAACAGTATCCATGTAGTCTCGTCTCCACCAAAAGCCAATGGAATTTAGTTACTGGAATTTTTTGTGTTCTTGGATGCTTTGTGCAAGACCTGGCACTACAATCACCATGGTCTGAATCAGTGACCAGGATTTCTGTCTCAGCTGCACAGTTTACAATGAAAGTCAGAGACACCATGATGTTCTGTTTCCAAGCTAATGATGGATGACATAGCCACACCACTGCAGTGCTATGATTTGAATTTTACATTGTGTGAAATGATAATGCAGCTACTTACATCTAGAGAACGAGTCCTGTGAGGAGAGGCTGAGGAAGTTGGGATTGTTTAGCTTGGAGAAAAGGGGTCTCAGGTTAGACCTTACTGGTCTCTACAACTCCCTGAAAGGAGAGTGTAGTGGGGTGGGGTCAGCATCTTCTCCCAAGTAACAAGTGATAGGAGAAGAGGAAACAGACTCAACTTGCACCAGGGGAAGTCTAGTTTGGATATTAAGAAAAATTTCTTCACTGAAGGATTGCCAAACATTGGAACATGCTGCCTAGGGAAGTGGTGGACTCACCAGTCCTGGAGGTATTTAAAAGATATGTAGATGTGCTGCTTAGTGCTGTGGTTTAGAGGTGGATATGACAGTTTCAGGTTTACAGTTGAACCAATGATTTAAGGGTCTTTTCCAACCCAAACAGTTCTGTGATTCTACTTGTGGCTACATCACTCATACTTCTCTTGATACTACATTTTTATATCTCTGTGATCTTCCTGGCCCAGTCCTGTCCTCTATCTGCTGCCTGGACATGTGGGTTTACCACTCTCCATCTTCACTTCTGTTCCTCTCTTTAGAGCTGGGACAATGCTATCTGGTGATATTTTTGTTCTAACAGCACAGAAGAACAGCAATAGTGGGAACTTATCAAAAGTGAAATTCTCTTTGACTGCCCAAATTGCCTTCAGTGGCTTGGTGAACGAAGACAGAAGATTTGATGTTTAACTTGAATCCAGGAGTGACTTGGACACAGACTTCCAGATCATCACAATAACCAAACCTGTGAAAGATGGACTGTGTAAATGGATGATTATGTAGGTGAAAGATTGGTTGTACCACTGCTCAAGGGGTTGTGATCAGTGGAATGAAGTCAAGCTAGTGGTGGTAACTAGTGGTGTCCCACTGGGATTGATATTGGGCCCAGAAATTTTTAATGCTTTAGTTATTGAGGTGATCCCTGTGATGAGGTACATCTTTAGATAATTTACGGTCTATATTAAATTGGGACGAGCAGAGCTGCCAGTCAGAAGGACTTCAACAGAGAATGCTCTGACTAGACCCTCAAGAAGTTCAAAATAGGCAAATGAAAAATCTTGCATTTGGAATGAGTTCACATCATGCAAAAGTGCAAGCTGAAGGCCAATTGGAGAGAAAACAGCTTTGCAGAAAAAAGACCTGGAGATCTTGATGGACAGCAGGTTGAACGTGAGCCAGCAGTGCTCATATGCTCATTCCCTACTGGGAATGGTCCCTGGATCGTGCTAACTTCTGAACCATGTTTGGACATTGTTTGAGAGAACACTAGCTGGCACGTGCATTAAACATGCCAAGGGCACTCCACAGTGTAACTGTACAGATGATTATGTGCCAGTGCCTGGAAGTGATGCCTGCCAGCATTTAGTTTATTCGTGTACAACTAACCTGAAAGGCTGTGAATAGAGAGAGAGAGAGTGTCAACATGAGGGTCCCATCCAACAAGCGAAACACAAGAGAGAAGTGTATTTCGAGGGTATTTCACCCCTGTCCAAAAGGTTCAAGGGTAATGCTCACACCATGAGTTATAGTGATATCTTACCTGGCATTGGCATAATGGAAAAGTAAGGCAGTACCACCCAGCACCAATATGAACCATGGGCAGGCCAACACTTCCTCAAAGTTTCACTTCTGCATTTTTGCTGACTTTAAATATCAGATTCTCCCTTAGCTCTAGTCTACTCCTGTCCCAGCACATTTTGATTCCCTTTTTTTAGTCCAACCTACAAATAACGTGTGGGTGTGCTTTGAAAAACTGCTCGGTTTGTTCAAAATTTCCAGAAGTGTAACACACCTTTTATTAATGAAAGGTCCTGGAACTACTGTACAAGGGTTTACATGTGGGTCATGAATAGCAACAGTATTGCAGGACTGTTCATCAAGGATCAATGCATGCCTGGAAGTCTTGGATATGGATATTTGGACCATGAAACTCAGCCATGAGATAGCCAAGGTCTTCTAAACAGCCTCAGACTTCACATATTTTCACAGCAAACCTAATGTTTTTTCAGGACTCATTGACTTTATCCTATATATGGCAAAATCTGGTGTCATCTGGGAAATGCCCCTGCTTCCCAGTGAACCCTCCTCCTTCTGCCTAAGGAGGCAGCTGGGACAAACTGCCCCTCTTGCTCCCCCTCAGGTGGGCCTCATTTCTCCCTTCTGTTCTTGGGAGTAAGGCTGCTCTGTTCTGAAACATATGACTAATCATGCACAAGTGCCCCTAAACTATTACATTATACATTAATTTAAACAGGAATGAGATTACGTTTACAAGCTACCCCCTCCCCCATCACATATTTGTTACAATTTCCTGCTATTGTTGTAGATTTCTTTTACGAAGCGATAGAAAACTTTGATGTAGAATTAACTGAACCTGTTTTACATATTCAGTTTTTGTTGGCAGTAGTTTTATGCTCCTGGCTTTGGTTTCAATGCACTACGTACACCAAACGGGAATTTTCAAACATTAATATATACATTTTAAATAACGAAGAAAATATAAACTCTAAGCCCACCTACTGCTTGTATGGCAACACTTAATAGGGTGATTTCTTAACATGCAGGAGCATGGACTTAATTATAAAAGTACTGTAAATCCACTAGTGCTCTACAGTTGGTTTTACATGCACACACATACACACACATTTATATATGCACAGAAGCTTCTATAGTGAGTGAGAAAGAACGAAATTTAGGCCAGATGCTTGCCCTCAGAAAAAAAGATAGGCAAACTCTGTATAGGTGTTAGAAACTGAGACGGTTAGAAAGATTTTTATCTTTTAGAAAACACTGAAATATTGAAATTTCAAAATTCTTTAGCTTAAAAAATCAAGCATTACTTCATGGCTTCCTGCTTTCCTATATTCCTTTTTGCCAGCCTGCTCACCTATGTATCTTCCTAGTTCTCCACCTTCCTATTATTTTTTGAATAATTAGAGAAAAGGAAAGATCGCAGAAAATAGTACAAAAAATAAAAATCCACCATCTCTGTTTCTTTCATTCTGTTTTGACAAAGTGCAAAAAAGGTTTATTTCCTAAGCTATTAAGATTTAAAAGTTCTTCATAATTTTGGACTTAAAAGTATAGATATTAATTCACAGATTTGTAGTTTTTTTCAACTGAACAAGGGAAAAATGGGGATAGGAAAACATAATCATGTTCCAAGGAGAAAAAATAGACTACCAAGAGTGCATTTTCTTTCCTCTCCTTCACTTTTATTGTTTATTATTGTTCTTGTGCTTCCTTTAAGAATGGTAGATAATTCAAGACCCAAAAAAAAAAAAATCTAGAAAAGAGGTTTATAACTTCTTTTATTTCAAATTTTTTTCTCAGTGGAAATCATCCATCACAATAACATCTGTATGAAAATACTAATTCTGAAGATTGTCAGACTGATGTATAATAATGCATTGGCTCCGTTCACTCTAGCTGTAATTACTTATTTGACACTTCTGCATTAGTATTTTAGCTTTCCTAAACTACCGTTGTAATAAGTAGAGTAAGATGAGTACAAGCATAAGTTGGTACAAATCTGAGATTAACTGAGGTCTTCTGTCATAATAATAAATATACTCATTAGAAGTTTAATTTAGCTTCCTTGCAATCAAAAGTCCCCAAAACCAACAAACAATCTTCTCAAAAACTTAATATAATTACATTGATTCTAGAGAAGAAGAGCTAAACGAGTGCTGAGTTGGTTAAAATATCTGAACTGGTTAAAATAGTTGTGTTGCAGATAATGATTATCACCTACTATTACAACCCTAACTTTACTTATAACTTAACTTCAACTTAACTTTAACTTAACCCATCATGCTCTAGACAACCTACTTTGAAGAAAGAGACCTTGAACTTAATTCTACCAATACCAACTTTTACCACAGTAGATACTAAAATGCATTGCACAGAGAAAAAAATTTAGAAAATTATCCAAGACTGAAGTAGAAAAAAAGTGATATTCTAAGATCATATTCCCACATCTTGATAAACACTTGCTGTTCTTATCTCAGAAAGGGCAGAGAAGGTCTGCAGTATGCACAGACAAGGAGAATAAGGATGATCATGTCTATGAATCATCCGACCTATGTTCAATATTTCGGCAAAAATTCATTTCCTGAAAACAGCATAAGTTAAAGTGATTGGAAGACATATTGTAACTGTTTCTGTTTTTCTTTCCAAACGCTTCCCAAAGAAATAATTGACAAAAGTGTTGTAATGGGGTTTTCTTCCTTTTGCTTTTTTGAAGTGTAATGTACTGAAATTGCATTAAGAAGGAGACTTATGATAATGGCAACATTTTTCCTTTTTTAAAAAATGAGAAGTTTTAAAATATTTGACTTGGAAATACTTTACTTCTTTTAAAAATGATGTAATGTTCCTTACATAATACAAAAAAGGTTTGCATCAATTTGCTTCAAGCTCTCACATCTCTGCATATTGCATTATTAAAGCTGGGTAACACCAAAGTAAAATTTCACGTAAAAGTTTATTCATAATATTCCTTTTCTTGTGTTCTGTTCCTTGTTCTGTTGGCAGCGGTGGAGGGGGGAGTGGGTTGTTTAATAAGGTTCAGGTTTGGGGGAAAGAAAAAGGAAAAACAGAGCAGTTCACCTCATCCCAAAGCTGGCATTCAGAATAGCACACACTGCCAGCGGTGGCCACATCTCTCTGCGGGCTATGAAGGGAGCTGGGTGGCTGGTCCAGAGGTATCTGAACCACTGGTGTCTAAAGGTGAGCTGAGTCCTGCTCATCGGTCCTGTGATACAGGAACAAGAGGGAGCCCAGGCTTCCTCTTGCACTTCTATTTGTAGCACCGCAGTTTAGAATGACAGAACAAAACCCTGCAGGGCACTGGTCTAAATGCCTCCATAACAACTATCAGATCAGACAATCACAGGATGGTTTGGGTTGGAAAGGATGCAAAAATCACCCAGTTCCAACCCCTCTACCTTGGGCAGGGACACCTTCCACTAGACCAGGTTGCTCAGAGCCCCATCCAACCTGGCCTTGAGCACTTCCAAGGATGGGGCATCCACAGCTTCTCTGAGCACAAGTCATATTTCAAATGGGAAAGTTCTTCCACTCAGGTATAGAACTTGCACATCAATGATGAAATGTCGAAGGTGAGGACCCATCCATCCTTTGCTCAGAGGAAAGTCAGGGGAGCACTCAAGCACAGATTGAACCCAGAGCCTGGCACAGGTTAGCCCTGTCTGTAACTGCTCTCTCTGGAACCTGGGATCAGTAACTGCGAGGTGGTTGAGCTGGATTGTGTCTCTGTAAAACTATGGAAACATTGCTTTATGGGCCTCTTGTTCCCTGAATAAGCATTCAGCTGACATGCCTTTGAAGTACATGCAGCTGCACATATTTACCCCTTTTCTGCCTGATATGCAACAGGAGATTTATATTTCTCTGCTAACTCTGTGCTTTTCTTCTCCCACAGCTCTCATCTCTAATTGTTTGGCTATTAATTAATAATATACTACATAGGATTAGGTAATCAGGAAAACTGGCATCATTTACAGCAGTATTTACTACATTTATCTTTGTTTTTATACTTAAATTTCATGTTTCATTCCAAGGTTTTACAGCCACATTTTTATTTCCATGCCTTTGCTAATGAAGACTGTTTGTGGCCAAAATACAGGATAAAATAAAACTTTATGATCTTAACTGCAAGTTGCTGTAGGGTCATTAGATTTGGCAGTCAAGCTAAACTAACTTGGAGTTCAATATCCAGTGATTGTTTCCAATTTGATCCACTTGGGCATTCGTAACAATAAATACTAAGCTTTCCTGTTTTACAATATTGTAAGTTCCAGGGAAGCGTTAAGATTAAATATATGTTCAGTTTTGCCTCCCTTGAATTAATTTTTGGTGGGTTTTTTTTGGTTCTCTCACTGCTAGAGAAGCTGCCTTCCTGAGGGATAAAGAAGGAAACTTTGATTTCATGGAACACCACCATTTTGAGCTCCACAGTCAAAGAGAGCTGAATCATATTTGCATTAACATAGAATCTAGGTAAGAAAACTTCTGCACTTCCAAACTATGTCTAACAATTAAAAAAAGTGACATTACTTTCCTCAAGTAAGCATTGAACCATTACATCAACATGATTTTAGGAAATAAAGAAAGATATCACCTTTCAGAGCAGTAAGAATCTGATCACTTGTGTTTTCTAACAGATATGTTTGGCCTTTTTTTGTGAAGTGAGGGAATTTTTTTGGCTTCTTGGCTTCTATGTTTTCCTACCAGTCCCTGTATTTACAGCTTTTTCCTTCCACTATATAACAAGATGTTTTTTTCATTTAAAGTCTTTGAATTTTCTTTTGATTTTTACTACCTCCCTGATATTTAGGATTCATGGTGATAATTTAAAAATTTAATATTTGTAAGAACTGATAATTGTTTCTCGTTTATTGTACCATTGTCTGGAATGTCACTATCTTGTTCTCTACCAGTCCCCAAATAAACTGGGAAAACAGCTGTCAGTATTTAGCTGGCTGTCTAAATACAAACACCATCTCAATGCATGGTAAGAATTAGAGACTTTCAACACAGGATGAGTTTTTGTGCATGTAGGTGCAGCTGGTTTTATACTACTATTTTCAAACAAAATGCTTCAAAATGAAGTCAGTGACTGCTGAGTTCAGATAAATTAGAACTAGAGCTCAACAACTCCTAACACAGTCCTTTTAACATGAGAATCACTTCTTTCAAGTCTAGCTCAATTTTCTCTATTGAGCAGTAGTAGAACCAAAATACTGTTTTTCCCTTATGTTACTTCAATGCCTCTTATCCATGTGTGTCCAATTTTAGAAGAATTACACTAAGAAAGTGTGTGGATTTACTAATAAGCTGATCTTTCTTTATTCTGTAATATCTGCCATAGAATTAGTATATAAGCTATTCGTTCAGGCAGGGTCTTGTCACCAGCAATAGTTAGCATGGCTTGCATATTGTAAAAGTGCAATATGCAAGTCAGTCTATTAATGAGCAGTCTGACAGTAAGCTCCTAAAAGTTACCTGTGGTGCAATTAAAAAGGATAATTTGGTTCTTCCAACTCAGGAAGTGAGCTAAGACTGAAACCAACAAGGAACATGTGTGTATGAAGTCTTGACGTGGTTGTAAAATCATGGTCAAATTGTCACATGTGACCTTCTCAGACAAATGGTCATGCAAGCCTGAAAATATGGGTCAGCTACTTCAATCTGTTATCAGTAACTAGCTTCTAATTCAGTATTTAATGCACGTATTTATTGAAGGGGCAAGTCCTGGCTATGTTTAGGCAAGAAAAATTCCTGTAGAAGCGTTGGGAAAGTTCTAAAAAAAAAAATTAAATTCTTGCTTTGATGTGAGAATGAGGCTGTCCTGCAGGGATCAGATCAGCTTGCCAACTGACCACAGCTTTGAAGGCCAGCGGCATGCTTTGCACATACTGTGAGCCATTGACTTCATCAGATGAAAGTTTAGTAGTTCTGAATAAACTTTAAAACTGAATCATGAGCTCCATGTTGACATGAGCTGTTTCCTCTAAACAAATTTTAAAGCTCCTAACCAGACTTTTCCTTTTGAGAAATGGTATTTTTGGGGAATTCCAGAAGTTCCTCATCCATTATTCTCCACACTCCCTAGTTTGAAGTATTTCTGATACTCTAAGATAGCTCAAGGTTCAGTGAGCATGACGAAGCATAAGCATGACGCTGAGTTTAGTGATTAGGGATTTCATAGTGTTAAAGGAGATCTTAAAGCCAATTAATGTTTAAAGGAGTCAGTAAAATATAGATGCATCCTTGGCATGAATTAAAGAAATGAGGTGGGTCCTCAAACCATTAAATTATGTGACTGTATATCAGCCTATAATATCTTTTTGTCCTAATGACACTTTGTATGAAGAACTCGTGAACTAGAAGACGAGAGGACTCCCTTGCCCCACAGATTTATTTCCATCCTTTTCAGCCTCCTTATTTTGAGTCTTCTAATGGGAGACAAGAGCCATGAGTTCAGATGTCCAAAAGAGTAAAGAGCTGAAATGGCATCTCTCACAGCCTAGCTGAATGTTGAGGTCACCGTGCATGACCAAGAGAAGAGCTTTATTTGGTGAACCTCAAGAACAAAAGTAATGGATGTTTCTGTCTTCCTTGAAAAGCCTGCTGCACTCTTTCTCTGTAATTGAAATGTGCTTCCTATAAAAGCTCCAAATCCGTCACGTATCAGTATAAGGATTAAAAAAAGCCAAACGTGTGATTTGGCTACATCTATTTTTTTTTTTTTTTATGTCCCAGATGAAGGCCAGGAGAATTGAGGGAACAAGGCCATTGAGTCTTTTACCCAGTTTGATACCTTAGGGCACTGGTAGCCTTTAAGGGCATGTGAACAGCCTGTCAGGAGACAGTGGTGGCCACCAACAGCAAGTTTCAACACCTCCTTGACATCTCAGACTCCTCTGGGTCAGAGGGACTCTAACCTCACTGCTGTCAGGGGTAAAACCCTTCTTGAATTTAGCTAGGCCAGGATTTTACACATATTTTAACTGCCAAAAGCCATAGCTGTACATGGCCTTTACCCCTCTGTGCACAACACTGCAGTGAAGGTGCTAGGCTAAAATTCAAAGGATGTGGGGTCAGCTCCCAGCTCTGCAGAAGTTTTCCTCCTACAGATGCTTTCCCCTGAAGTTTCTGGCAAGGCACTTAATCTATGCTGTGCTTTCTTCCTTTTTTTTCATCATTTATCTGTTCTCATAAATTCTCTAGAGCAAGTCTCTCTATATATTCACGTCTTTGTCTCTTGGTTTTGTTGACATTTTTATTTGTAATGCAAATAACATTTATCTAAGATTCAACTTTACCAAGTCATCCATGCCAATACTATAATACATTAACAACATCTATTTTCAGGTCACCAGAGCATCTTATGTTGCCTAACTTTTGACATTTAGTCTGACCAAGTAGGCCTGAGAAAGCCAAAAAAGTGAGCAACTGCTTCTGCTCTCTTTATTCATGTAAAGCCACTTAGATGTCTCTTAACCTTTCTCCTCCTGTTTTTGCTACCACCATGTAAAGATACTCATGAAACTCCTGTTTTGCTTGAGACCTCTCTAAGCTTTGTGAAGACAAACTAAAAATATGCACATGCACATATATGTACGTGCATATGCATATACAATACATGGTTGATGACTGCTTCTGAAACAAAGCTGTTTGTGGGATAAGGAGATCAAGGTTCATACAGCATCGTTTTTGCAGATGCCAATAAGCCAGTTTCAGGGTTTGCCTGCATAACAAGATTAATCTACAGACTGGAGAAAATAAAAACGCAGCTAGTTTCAGATAATCAGGTCAACTACATCTATCCCAGGGTACAATGAGGATCTCATAGACACATCTCAAGATACATTCTTCACCTGTTGAATACAGATGAAATTTAACCTATTTTTCCTACCTGAGAAGTCCCATTGCTGTGTATCTGATGATATTTGGTGTGTGTGGTTGCTTTCCCCTGCAGTCTAAATGCTTCCATTAGGTTCAGAACAAAGAGCAACCCTGAAGACAACAATGAAATCTGAGCTACGTAGACAGCGGGAAATATTTGCAAGCTGTGCGAGGTCCAGCAGTGATACTTAAACAAAACATCACGTTTTGCAGGAGAACGCTGCATGCTGATCACTTATGAACTAGACCCCCTCCCCTTTCTCTCAGAGAGGAGACAGTGTTCATCTCAAAGTACACAGAGAACTACACTACAAAAAGAAAAAAGAAAAAGAAAAGCACTTTGAGAAGATTCCCTGTACTAAAAGGACATATAGAGGAGTCTGAAAAAGAATGAGAGAAAAGAAGGAGGCAGAGATTGAAGAGGAGGTGATTCACACTGCCTGACTGCAGGCATCCATTTCAGGCTTCTTACAGACCACTGAGACAGCAAGGCTCCTGCAGAGCTCCCTTTGGGCTATATGTTTGATTAATTTAGAGGAACTGGCTTCCTATAGGATAGCTGGACTATCCTAAGGTGAATCTATCCCAGATGATTAACTTTTAACAACATCACTAGGAGGCTTATATTGTCTGTGATATTTACTTGCATCACAAAACAAAAAAGCAGTGGTGAGCTTAAGAGAAAAGGAATAAAAAAGTAATAATGTGCTACTTAATAATGGACTACGTCCTTGTGTGTAATTTTAAACATATTGATGATCCTCCTATCTTACATCTGTAGGATAATAGAAGTAATTTTGCACTTTTTCAGGCTGGTCCCTGAGAGATAAAAGCCAAGTTGAGGCACTGAAAGGTGAGGAGTAGTCTTGAAAATGGGTCTCACTTGTCTGAGGCAGATGATCTGTACACTATCTATCCACTCCTTTGGCTGTTTCCTCAGCTTCAGCCTGAGCTGAAACGTTCAAGCTGTTTAAACACGGGTGAGCTGACCAAAGGGACTGGGGAGCCACCAGCAGATGCTGTGTGTGCTTGAGAACTGAGCTGAAGTTTGTGTCCTGGATGTCTGGTGTCGATGGTGCAGGTTTGAAGGTTAACAGCTTTTTGGTGTGCAAGTCTGGTCCTGAGAAAGGGCTGAGATCCCCACTGAAGAGGCACTGCAGATATACCTACAGAACCTCAGTGTCAGCGCAGCTCTCCCTCTGGTGCACTGAAGGAGGGGGTGGCAGAGTGTCCCAAGAAGCACAGATTTTGCCTGGGATGTTTTGTTGAGAGTGGAAGCTTTCCTCCACTGTTAGTCGCACAGGAGTCAATTGTGGCCTTAGATCCTTGTCTTATCTTTGCCCTACTCTTCCTGCCAGCAATTATTCCACACTCAGACTAAGTTTAATTTTTCAAAATCAGATCACTAGTGGATATTTGCTAAATCCTTCACACTCAGGGAGGGCACATGAAACATGCCCTCTGCTTTCTCCTTGGTCCATCAGGTTTTTTTAATACTACTTCCTGCTGAACAAACTCTTCAAACATGTTACTGCCTGTGGGACAACTGTAAAATTATTTTTGTCTTGTTACTGTCCTGTTACTAGTGCCCAGATTTGATCTCTGTGTCAACAACATGGTTAGAAAACAGGTCATATTAGAAATAGATAAGGGTATCAGTCAGAAGATGGCTACTTCTTTTTTAAAACAGAACAATTTTGTGTGGGAGTTTACTGGACCAATATGAAATCAAATGGAGCATTTAAAAGAGCAATTTACTACTTCAAGCATGTTGCAAAAATATGTCAGTAAAGATAAAAAAGGGACTAATCCAAGATGGTGCAATAGCTTTCATCATTCAGGCTCATAAATGTCTAATCCCACTCACAGGGGATAATCCCACTCTCAGAGATAATAAACAGACCATGTTTATTTTAATATAAAATCCTTTAAATTGTAGTGTTGCTCTTTTCTTGTACATGGCTAATTGTTTTATGCTACCCTTGTGAGCCCAGTTTTCATCATTGCATGTTTTCATACTGTGCGACCCAGTTATATTACTATTTCATCCATTAGAGAAATTGAGGTATTGTAATACATTTCTAAGGCTTGCATATGTTTCCATGAGATATCCATTCCCCACGTTTCCCAAATTTTCTGAGTACAGGACACTACCTTCCATTTGGCTTCACTTTCTGTGGGTCACATTTTCTGCTTGATGTGTACCAGAGTTTTGGCTACTTGAGCAAACAAAAATAATTTAATGGACAGCAATCATGATCCTGGCCTTCTGTCTGGATATTAGGTGTTTCACATAGTTTAAAAGTGAGCAGAGTAGTTTCATGACAGTTGCAACTAAACTTTTAAGAGCTTCTGTGATAGAATGGTTCCCAGCCTCGACATTACAACAGGATGTAGGTGTGGTTTCCTAGATCCAGCCCAGAAGGGTAAGGTTTACAGGTAATTATTTTTTTCTCTCAGTAATCTCTTAATTTAGAAAGCCTGACATAACCTGCAAGGGGTTATGGTGGGTACATCACTGGAAATCATTCACCTTGTCCGTCTTCATGGATGATTTTTTGGAATATGGTGCTAGGATTGCAGATTTCTGCTTCTCTCATCTTTCATATCCTGTACAAATAAGGCCATTATCAGTTAAAAAAAAAAAAAGAAAAAAGATAAAAAAAGAAAAAAAAAAGTAGGCATTGTCTAGTACAAATATCATGAACCAGAGAACAGGAACCTCCTTTTCTCTATGTTGCCAGAGAAAAGGCACAATTTAGTACAAACTTTGCATCTCATAGACAGAGAGTTAACATTCCCCATTCCAAAATACCAGTATTGTGATTATATCTCTTTTAATAAACAAAAAAAGTTATTTTACGCCTTAGTTTTGATCACAAAACTCAAAATCCTTCAAAATATGTTCCCATAATATCATAAATGAGATAAAATAAAAGAAAAAAGTCTTGCATTCCTCTCAGGACCTCTCAGTTCTTCACTGCAGTTGCATTTAAGCATGGCTTTACACAGAATATGTCAGGAAGATAACTTCTGTTCATAAAGCTGTGTGGATGTACATGGGCTTGGGGAAGGAAGCAGGGGACTGATCTCTTGACAGAGTTCTCCATAATTCCAAAGTGCATGCTTCTAATTCATGCATGTATATATATATATACACACATTTGTGTTTAGATCACGGTGTGTGTGTACAATTATATGCAACTGTGTATAAATATTAGGCAAAACATAGCAAACTAAGCAATAAAATTGTGTACACCACAATGGGATGAACACTAAATTGTGTGCTATCTTATCAGAACCCGACAGGAAGTACATTTTAATCACATTATTTTTTTTTTCCAGGGCTGTATATTTCCCATACAACATGCAAAGGATATCACCAGATTTTAGTAAGAAATTTCAACGTTTTTATTACATTCACATGGGAAACATAACTTTGCATTCTTACATGTTTACTGCACTTACATAATACCCCAGTTGTCAGGAAAAAACAGGAAAATACTAAAAGAAAAACAGTTTAGATTAAAGGACTGAGCCCCCTATGGATATTCTCAGGTCCATGAAATTCTTTCTTCTCAGGATTTTTCTGGTAGATGCGGTGGCTCATTGCCTGAGCATAGCACTGACAGGAAACCCCACACCTTGAACAGGATGACCTCAGAGAAGCTGCTGAGTTTTCAGGCCCCTTTTTCAGACCTTTTCTGCTGGGGCCAGTGATGCACTCCATGAATAAAGATTTCATAGTGCTCTTCAAAAGGGAGCCAGCTCTGCACTCTCTAACAGCAGTTGTCTTTGCCTCAGGAATTAAAGACAGTAGGAATTGAACTCAAAACAGAACTTTTCCCCAGAGCTGATGAGAATTTTTTTCCCCTGTCCCTGGTATTTTATATGCCATGTACTAGCTGGTTTCCTCTCTTCCCTGTGACCCCAAAGGCAATTTCATTTTTTTTCTGTGTTTTACACTTGCGATTCACCAGCATTTTGGGTTCCTTCTTAGGCAACTCGTAGTTACCCTGGGTTTGATAATCAATCACATTAAAGTCACTTTGCAATTAGTTTATAAGAACCCTTTACACTGCTGGGATAATGTAAATGGACCTCACTGTGAGTGAAAATCAACGCTTTGTTTTTATACTTTCCTTCAAAAGTTCTGTGATTTTCCCCTACACAAAATGAAACAGAAAAGCCATGACAAAAAATGTAATCAATCTGTCTCCTCCCTTAGGAAGGAATGCCTTGACAACTTGTGCTACCAAAGTTTTATTATTGCTCACAAACTAGATCTTAGAAGCATTTACTGGATGCTACAAAGCATCATTAAAAAATTAAACTAAACTACAGTTGTCCAAATAAATACACAAAGTACATTTTTGATCCATTACCTCATTTTTATTGCATTTTTCCAATTTATTGCTACTTTCCAGTTCACTGATTTTTCATGGGTTTTCCAGTCATTAATGACAATTAACAAAAATGAACCACAAAAATGATAAAACCACAATGAAATGGGAAATCTATTTTAAAACTCTTTTATCCAAAAGAGTGCTCAGTATTCCTGGTCAAGGTATTAGGGCTGTTACTGACAATCCATGCTTTTGGAATAATCTTGTCCTCTAGATGTGATAAATTTACTGTGCATACCCAACTATGTCCAGAAAGGAAGGAAGGAAAGCAGATGTGACAGTTATTCAACTTTCCAATGAGAAAAACTTACTGTTAGAAAGCTTTCTAATTTTTTCTATGGAAAACTGAGTGGTTCTTTTCTGAACCATCCTTTGCTTCCTAAGAACTGGGGGAGGGGTGGGGCACTGGTGGTTTTTGTGTGGGTTTTTTTTGCTGTTGTATTTTGTTGGTGTTTTTAGGGGTTGTGCATGTGTGTTTGCATGTTGTTTTGTGTTTGTTTTGTTTTGTTTTAAAGAGGATAAACAAAATTGTAAAAGTATTCTTTCAAAAACTGAAATACTGTTTCGAGTGAGCTCTCGGGTCTTTTGTAACTGGAGTTCCCAGGTGTCTGACATTGCCCTTATTCTTTAATGGTACTCGTCTGCAATCTTCCAGAGGAGATGGACCCTGTCATTAATAACATAAAGAGAACTGCCTGGAGGGAGGTTCAGTTAGCCCAAATGATCTGAAACTGCGAATGGAAGAAAAGTGGCTTCTTGTATATTAGATGCATTTTCTCTAGTATTCCCGTAACACTAATTTCCCATAAAAGCTGGTATTCAACTGAAAAAGTAATTTTTTTTAAACTAAAAATAATTGAAATTATGTAGATTTTAAAATGTGTAGACTGGCTTCCATTTTTAAGGACTCAAACATATTTTCCAGCTATCCTGCTTCAGTTACTACCTATCAACTCTAAATCAATAGTGATTCTCAGTGAGGAATTAATTGAGAAAAAGATAAAATGACTGGAGGACTAGAATTTAAGGGAAAGCCTTTTGTTTGTTGCGAAAATCAGCAAGGACTTTTCAAACTCTTCACTTGCTCCTGGTGTTACTGTTTTGAAAAAAAACAACAAACCAAAAACAACAGAGGACCTATTTTCATAGTTTTAATTAAGGTGAAAATTCTAGATTCATTCCACTTTGGGTATGCAGCTCTAAATAAGAATCAAGGCTTGCTTTGTATCTAAAGGCAAGAGATGGATGTGACTAGAAGAAGTGTTCAATTTCGAGTGATCTGATTTAGCCTTTGCAGATCCCTGTATCTTTCTATTGCTATCTAATTAAATACCTCCTGCAAGTGCCTGAAGTTAAGTGTGCATTATATGTGAGTATTATAGCAGGAATGCATTTTCTAAAAATATATTAAAAAAAAAATTATAATATTCTGGTACTACTCCAAAGCAGAATGTTCCATGCTTGTTTTTTCATGATTAATGCATTCTTTGCTCTAGAGTGACAAGTAAGATCAGAGTCTTTGGACCACTAACTCCATCCCTTTAGAAGCCGAAAGCGTCCACTCTGAACAGGTGGCTGTTGCACGCGAACCAGTCGTGTATGAGCAGGAGATCAGATGAGCACAGGGTGTGTTGGAATGGAGGAGGAGGACCAGCAGGAAATGGTAGATCTGTGGGCCACTCGTGTCCCATTTGAGGTCTCTCCAGAGAGGTGCAACTCAACCATCTCCAGATTTAAAAATGGCATTAAAAAGCTTCATGATGATGATTTGGAAAACTCATTGACAGCATATGTATGCCTCAGTTGTGCTATGCTTTTGCAAGATTACAGTTCATGCTGTGATTTGTGGCGTTGCCTATGTTTATTATTGCTCTATTTTTGTGTTTTCAATAGTGCATCCTCTTTAATTATGGTATAGTATCCTCTTTGAGTGAGAAAAAAAGTTTGAATTAGCTCTGAAAAAAGCAAGGGACTGGAAAACAAGACACCAATACAATAGCTCTCAGCTCTGACACAATCCTTGATGAAATTTTAGAAGATTCCTTTCTTTATCTCTGGAACTCATCTTCCCTGTCTGTAAAACTGAGATAGTACTTCTCCCTGTGTATATTCTTCCATCAAAGAAAGGATAAGAAAAAGAATTAATCACTCGTAACATTTTATTGCTCTTCCTCTCTATGTTACTGGAGTGCATTCTGATAAACCAAATATATTTCAGCCTAATCATTGCACCATACTAATAAAATAAATAATAAATAATAAATAATAATAAATAATAATAAATTAGTGTCAAAGCTCAGTCCTTGTCCCAGAGACCAACTTGTGAAGTCTGCCCATAAGATTTAAATTATTTTTGCCTCCACAAGAAGTTGACTGCATCCTACCATTTACTGGAATAATGCCTGGTCTAGGCTAGACTGTAAACTCTGCAAGAGTCACTCAGGAGAGAGTTCGTTTGCTTGGGCTATTCAAACCACTCAAAAGGAGAGATGGCCAAGATCCAACTCCACTGACTTCACTTGTGCTTTGATGCCGTTTAAAGTATTTCTATAGACAAAGTCATTAAGAAAGGATGGGATGGGATGGGATGGGATGGGATGGGATGGGATGGGATGGGATAGGAAATGGATAGGATAGGATAGGATAGGATAGGATAGGATAGGATAGGATAGGATAAGATAGGATAGGATAGGATAGGATAGGAAAGAAAAGCAGCCTAGAGGGTACAAATGTCTGCTGAGTTCCTTAGGACTCCAGCAAATCTAACTTATTGATAAATAAGAAATGATACATTAGATAAACTAACCTTTTCCCTTCAGCAATGATTGCTGCTACCAGGAAAACAAAGTTTACTTTCAGAGATCACTGTGCTTAAATGAAAATGAGGATACAGGTGCCTTAATACTAGAGCTGGGGTAAGTTTTACTTAGCTGTAAAATGAGTTTCAGCTTTTAAGTTACTGTCTTTTTCTTTACAATAATAATCTCTTCACTTTTACAAGCTCTATATTATTTTTAGGTAAGAAAACACTATAAAGTTCATGTTTTATTGTTCCTTGCAGTTATATAAATTACATTTGGCCAAAATAAATGTAATTCCTACTGTGCGAACTGAGAACCTAGAATGTTGATTTTCCTCAAGTTATAAACAATGTGAAGATATGTTATACTGGGTCACAATTTTCCACTGTACAGCAAAATATATAACTCACTTTTAATAACAAAACTGCATATATCATTAAAGTTTCCTACTCCATGGAGCACATATTATGTTTCCCTGCACAGCAAGGGATATCCTTTCTATGTACTACAATTTCTAAAATATTGTTTGACTGAATGAAAAATATTTTAGTGATTCATTAGTAAAACAGCTGTCATTTTGAAAAATTATTCAAATTAGTCTGAATTTTTACCAATAGTATAAAATTCTTTTTGCAGGTCCTTTTCTTTTTTTTTTAATTTTCTTTGTAGATCTAATATTTTTTTGTACCCCTTCTTTTGACATGGTTAATGGAGAATTTTTTTTTTTTGGGCTGTCGGAAGTTAGAGGCACTTCCTAGCTAGGAAATCCACAATGTTCATAATGATACTTTGATTCATTAAGTTTCTAATTATGGGGTTTCCAATCCATAGACTTTCCCAAAACACAGGATTTTCTAAAGCATCAGGCTTTGCCCTAACACTGCTGCCATTCACATCCATGGTAAAATACCCAATGATGTCAGTGGAACTATTTAGGCCAATCCTGAGTGTTTTTGAATATCCTCTCTTAAAAGTACTACCTGACGATGTCATAAACCTTCATCTAAATCCTTCAAACCACAGCACCTCTGTCTAATCCTTGAGGTCATTACAAGTCTGTGAGAAGAAAGGGTCATTGCAGCATGCCTGGAAGGTTTGTAAGCCCAGGCTCTGAGATGACAAAAAAAACTCAAGAACCTTGTCCTCTTCCCAAAAAACATGCTTGCAGCAGCTAAATGGCATGAGGAAGCTCCATCATAGAATCATAGAAAAAATTAGGGCGGAAGGGGCCTCTAGAGGCCAAGAATCCAACTTCCTGCTCAAAAACATGCTAACTTCTAAGTAAGATCACACTTCTAGAAGTCTTATCCTATTAGGCTTTGGAAGTCTCCAGAGTTGGAGATTCCATTGCCTCTCTGATCAACTTCTTCCAGCCCTTAACTCTTCTCATGAACATTTTTTTTTCCCCATAACCCAGAGGGTTTTTTTTTAATGACTGCCTCTTGCCCTTTACCTGAGTAGCCCCTATCTTGGACACATAGAGAAGAATAAGGAAATTGCAGAGTTTCTCAAATAAACTCCAAAATATTTAGGGCATAAAAGCTTAGCAACAATGTATTAACTCCCTCAAGACCCTATCTGTGCCAAATATGGCATCTAAAGTGTTGACAGTAAACTGACTGCACAATGTAACATTCAACAATGCACTTGGCACTTGTGTGACCATCTGCGTGCAAACCAACAAACTTGGAGCTGCTGCATTAGTATGGGATTAGGCACTGAAGATCCTCCCTGGATGGGAAAGGAGGAAGGAAAAAGAAAAGAGGACATCACATAATTTTGTGGCAAAACCAGCATTTTTTGTTAAGACTCCTGTCAAACACATCATTTTTATCTCCAGGGGAATTTAAAAGTAAAGTGCTATTGGGAAATGAGGGAGCAGATTGAGGAGATAGGGTATTCAGTTACACATAGTTCTGTGTGTGTAACACACAATCATAAAGTTAGGCTAAATATGGAAGTGAATGTCTTATAAGAGTAGTGTTGTTGTTGTGAGAAAACTTTGTGATGTATATTATGCATCTGTGGGTGCAGTTCTGGTGGAGATGAGAGAAGAACAGCATTGGTAGATCAGGAAACTTAAATTCCAGATAAATTAGTATTTGATAGTTAGTGAAGGTAATTAAAACTTGGAAAAATGAAGGTATCAATCCCATAGGATCCTGCTTGCAGGAAGGAGATAATGGGTGAAAGCCATTCCCAAGCTGAACTATGAAGTAACTAGAACCAAAGAAAAACTGGGGAGGTGGGAGAAATATTATTTCTTTCTTTTCATTGTTAAATGTTTTTCTTGCATGAAATAGAAAAAACACTAATACATATAAACCTAATTCCCTACTGTCCCTCTGCATATGTCTGTCTTTAAATTAGAAAAGTTAAATTTTATTCTTTCTTGGCATGGGTGAGAACCATATTTGAGGAAACATAGAGGAGAGAATCACTTAAAAGTGATTCATTTTTATGCTTGTTTCTTCAGGCTTGATGTCTACATGGCAGAATTATTTATTCTGAAATCCAGTAGTATAAGAGCTTGAGAAATGTGTAATGTAGGGACAGTTTACTATAGACCTTCTCCAAAGCTCAGCTGAGCTTCATTACCCCTCCCTAGGCACTCTCTTCCCTGCTGAGGAGAAAAATTGAAGGAAATGCTTGCGTTTCTTCAATTACTTTGGGTCACAACAATTGGCGCTTTCTAAAAAAGAAAGATTTTTCTCTGCATGTTGGGATTTTATTGCCCCTATATATCATAATCACAAAGCTATTAGAAAAAGAAACATTTTCCTTTTTTAGCACTGTGGTTTTCAGGAGGAAAGATAATTTCCTATTTAGTAAATTACAATTTTTTTTTCTTTTGGCACAACATTTCTCTGTCTTGCTACTCTGCTAGCCCCCAAATATGGCTGGACTGATGCAACTTGAGTGAGATCATGGCTTACTGAAAGACATTTCAATGTTCACACAATTAGAGCAGAGTAACTGAGATGGGAAGAAACCTCTGTAGAAAATCTGTTCTTCCTGTCTGATCCAAAGCAGGATCCACTTCACTTCCACAGTCTTTTAGCAAACCTATTAAACCAATTGTGTACCTTTTGATTAATTACTGCTATTGTACATCTTCATTCAGCAAACAGGTGCAATCTGCACACCTCTTGTTGCTATTCAGAGTGTGACTTGCAGCTTGATGGAGGAATCTCTGAAGAGCACTCCTGAGCTCCAGGGGATCTGCCAAGACAAGGGCAGTCTGAGGAGCTTCAATAGGAAACTCTTCAGTGAATGCAGATCTCGTCACAGGTACAAGTGGTTATTGCATTTAGAACCATCATACAATATGACATTATAAGTAATAATGGTAAGTGCTAACATGGATGTATTTCACACATAAATATATTTTAACCCAACTTCATATTTTAGTATTTTGTCTCTGTAATAAGACTGTAGTAAGGTCTGGTTTGGAGGATCATAACCAGGTCCTCTCCTATTGCACAGATTTCTCTAAGCTTGTCATCTAAAAGTTATGGGGTATTTTGCTCCCACTATGGTTCCTGAGAAACTATCCACTAACTCTTCTGATGCTCAGAAACACTCAGCCCAAATTCTCTGCCAACTTTAATCTATTTTTTTATCTCGGTATTATTATTTATGTTTAGTTTTTCCATTCATACATGTTTATAGACAGATATAATTTCTATTCTCAGCTTTCAATTAATGAGCAATATGTAATACTTTCTGTTACAATGGGGTCTACCAGTCCTCTGGCATCCCAGTACAGTTTGGCTTCAGGGATGGCACTTCTACCAGACTATATACAGAGACAGAAACTGAGAATTGCTCAGTTTAAATTTATCATCTCTACTGCACTAGCTGGTAAAATTTCAGCAAAATTTGCAGAAGACAAGGCTCATATGAGACCTTTGCAAAAACATCAGTGGTACTGGGGACACTGCAGCAAAAACCTGGTAGAATGAAGGGGTCCTCACTCTGAGATCTTTAGCAAAGAATTTTGTTATATCATGCCAGTGGTGAGCTGAGCAGTCCTCAATGCAAACTGGCCATTCGTGGTGGGGTGAGGGAACTTAGGGAAGCTGATCCACTCCTGTCTGGAGTAAAACTCCTGGTAGAAATAACTATTAAGTGAGAAAGAGAGACAATGGTACTAATGGTAATTTGTTTTTTGGCACCCAGCTCAAAGACAGCTCTAGATTACAGGTTGAAAATTACATAAATTCATGCTATCTGGCTGTGCTCTGAAAAAGATTTGTGCCTTCCACAAAGACGTTTTACAGCCTTGCTATGTAGCATCACTCTGTCCAGACATTTTTCTGATAGAGATTTTGGAGAGGGATGATTGTAGGCTTCCCACAATGATAAAGGAGTGGGAAGGAGTTTCAGAAGGCAGCTGGCTGACTCAGTGCATGTGGAAGTGATTACTTTAATGGTGCTTTTATTTTATAGAATTATTAACAATGTTGGGGGGGAGGCTAGATGCCTTGGAAAGGCGTCTTTTTAAATTATCGTAAATGTAAATGAAGAAATTAAATAAATCCATATATTTGTCATCTCCCTTACCAGATCAGATAGCACCACAGTAGACAAAGCCACACCAATTACAGCCGAGACACACGATCAAGTTGCTGCTACTTAACCAGTATCATGCATTAACTGAGCTGTGGTATAAGCTGTAACCACAGCTCCTCCCCCAGTAACTCATACCTTCATCACATCTGTGGTGTGGGGCTGCAGGCAGCAGGATAAAGGTCCACCCTGTTTGCAGGATGATGGCTTTTCCCTGAAGCCTCTTGCTCCTGCAGCCCTGCCCTGAGCTCCCTGTTCCACACCTGCATCTCTCCCGGCTCTGCTGCCCACTCATGTACTGGTTTAGGAATAACCACGGAGTTGCTGCAGTTCTGCTAAGACAAGAAGCAGGTTAAGCTCACATATGTCTTGTACTATGTCATTCTGCCTCAAAATGCAGTGCAGGTGCTGTCCAAGATTTTTGTCTTTAGAGGCCATTCTCTGGGTAACTGGACAATGGATTAAGGAGTATCCTGCACTGGTAATACTTCAGCTTGGACTTCTGCATGCTCTAAATTTCTGTTCTTTCCATCTCTGTCCTATGCTTGTAAGCCTAGAAAGAGATGCTGTGTTTGAGAAAGCCCTGCAGGCCAAGCTTGCATGCCACAGTCTTTGGACAAGAGTAGGTCTTGACACACAGAAGTAAAAAGTGGTCTTCAATGTACTCTCAAAGTGCACAACAGATATCCTGATTTGTATGCCTAAGCCAGCATACGACTTCAAATTCTAGTGCTATAAATCAAAAGGAATATAAAAAGGAGGGAAGAGACATTTAGGCTGAAGGTAAAGTACTCATTAATTCAACAATCACTGAAGTAAAAAAAACAATTGTATGCTAGTCAAAAAAAATCTCTGTTGATGGAAACAAGACCAGATTATAAATCTTACAAAAAATATCCATCCCAAATATGACTTGAACTGTACTTACATCACCACCAGACACTGTTGTTTGCAAAAAAGTTATTTTAAAACAATATATGCCTATGTACATTCACTGACCAACAGTTTTAACCCAGAAAGGAAAAAAAAACTTCTTTTACACCAACATAATTTGTTTTATGAAGTGGAGCTCATAAATGAAAAAGGATAAAGAACTTTTTTTTCAGTCACAGAATAATTAAATGGAAAAAAAAGAAAAAAAGGGTTTTTTCTGACTTTCTTTTCTGTTTTCTGACCTGTGGCTCTGTTTCTGTTCAGGCATAAGTTTTTTCACAGCATGTACACTCTGTCATATATATTCATACTGCAGAGATGAAGGTAACCTCAGCTACTAGAAGAACAAAGTTTCCCATGAGGCAGGTTAATCAGTTCTTCACTTGACAGGATTTTTTTGCAGCTTGGCTCTGAAGAACAAGGCCATAGTCATCACTAATCCCTTCTACTTGGTACAGGAGAACCCTCTTTTTTCATTTCCACCTTTGACATATCTGTGTTAGCACTGCAGGAGAACTTTCAATATAAAGAGAACACAGCTGGCAATGTGAAAACACCTCAAAGTTATTTCTACCCCTCAAATTTTGTATTAGAAAATCAAATCTCATTTGAAACCCATCAAAACAGAAAAGCTCTTCTTGATGAGCAGGAAGAGATATGAAGGGCATTTTGTTTGCCCAAGTGGGCTAAAGGACTTTCCCCAGTAGAACAATAAATTCTTCTCTTTTCAGGATTCAAATACAGTTGATTCTGGGAGAATGATGAGTAGAATCCCCATTGTTCCACCATAGAAGATGACCACATTCAAGGCCATCTAAGGAACATGAAGGTGCAAAAGTCCATGAGACCTGATCAAATGCAACCATAGGTCCTGGAGGAACTGGCAGATGATGTGATTAAGCCACTATCCAACCTGTTTGAGAAGTGGCAACTTGGTGAAGTTCCCACTGACTGGAAAAGGGGAAACATACCCCACCTTTCTATAAAGAAAAAAAAGGAAGACGGGAAACTACAGGCCAGTCAGTCTCACCTCAGTGGCTGGCAAGATCATGGGGCAGATCCTCCTGGAAATTATGCTAAGACACATGGGAGATAAGGAGGTGATTGGTGACAGCCAACATGGCTTCACTAAGGGCAAAGCATGCCTGAAAAATTTGGTGGCCTTCTACGACAGGGTTACAGTGTTGGTGAATAAAGGAAAAGTAACTGATATCATCCACCTGGACTTAAGAAAAGTATTTGACATTGTCCTGCATGACATCCTTGTCTCTAAACTGGAGACAAGGATTTGACAGATGGATCACTTTGGGAAAAGGAATTGGCTGGATGGTCAACATCGCAATGTCCAAGTGGAAACTAGTGACAAACGGTGATCCTCAGGGGTTTATATTGGGATTGGGTCTGTTTAGCATCTTTGTAGGCAACATGAGCAGTGGGATCAACTGCAACCTCAGCCAGTTTGCTGACAACACCAAGATGCATGGGAGTCAACACACTGGAGGGACAGGATGTCACCCAGAGGAACCTTGATGGGCTTGAGAGGTGTGTCTGTGTGAACCTCATGAAGTTCAACAAGGCCAAATGGGACGTCCAGAAGCTGACTTGGGGCAATCCCAAGCACAAGTACCGTCTGGGCAGAGAAAGGATTGAGAGCAGCCCCGCGGAGAGGATTTGGGAGTGTTGGTGGATGTGGAAACTTAGTGAGAATAGCAATTCCAGTTGTACTAGAATAATTTTAAATGTTGCTTCATTTTCACCATAATTGAAAGCTATTCTCTAGAAGCTGCAGCTGATCATGAACCAGTTTCTTGGTACTTGCAATAGGAGTAATTTTAAAGTGAGACATGCTGTGTGTCAGGAGAGGAAGAGAGGAAAAAGAAGAAGGAAAAAAATTAAAAAGATGGAATGGTGAAAAGGGTGAAAAGATTTGTTAAACTGCCTCAAGAGTTGCAGCTTGTCTCTCTGAGCCTTTATTGTGTGAGTTCTAAGCAAAACTGGTGAGGCAGAGAGTAAGGTAATATGTAGTGGTGCTTCAGTGGACAAGCTCATCAAGCTTACATAATTGATTTATCTTATTATTATCTCTGTCTTCTTAGGAAAATCTATTTTAAACCTCCAGGATATCTCTTGTCCTTTTGCTTGGCAAGGTTTTCACTTTAAACCCCCAAAAAATATCCTGGAGTGCCATTATAGCTTTCAGTGATATTGTGCATTTTCACTATATTACAGATCTCTGTTGTTTGTAATTATGTGCTTTAAAATGTTGTCAACTGCCTGAAGAAACTTGCAAGGACTGGTCTAGAAAAATCACCATTAAATATGTTTCTTCATTATATTTGATACTGAGACCATGAATAATGACTTACCCTAGATTTCAGTAACCAATTACCATAATATTTACTGGCAACGACTCCGTAAAACTTGTTGCTATAGTGACTTAATCTTGGACTTAATCCAGGTCCCAGAGGAGGTGTCCATTATCACAAAAGCCTCTGCTAGAGCAAGCATCTGTAGCTGCAGTCTTGGAAGAGAGGGACCAGGGACTACACAGGCTGAGTTTCTAAACTACCGTCTCACCCCTTCAGGCCACTTGAGACCACTAGTAAGGCTGCATTGCCCTGTAATAAGCACGTGTTGGAAATTTTTCAATTTCTCTGTGCTTTTCACAGAAGGTAAAAATTTCTCACTGCTCCCGCTAGTTAAAAAAAAAACACTGAGAAAAGGGGAACCCATCTGCAAAACTGGAGCTGAAGAGAAATATCCCAACCACCACCTTCTTTTTCTACTCTTTTCTTGAATCATTCTCAAATCTACCATTTGCCATTATTTTACTGATGCCTTAATAATAAATAGACAGAAATATTTCAGGTCTTTTTTTTTGTTCCTCACAATATTTCCAGGAAGCTTCTCTTTAAAATAGAAGGGGAGCAGCACTTTTTCCCACTATGTGCCAGAACTGGGGAAAGATTGCCAGGTGTACTTGAGGATTTGACCAGGGTCTTCCACAAACATGTGAGGAACCATTTGCTCTGTTTCTGGCCCAAGCCAGGTTCTGCAGGAGCATCTAGATGGAGGCACAACATGGGGAATGCTGGCACTGACTCCTCCAGCCCTGAACTTTCCTTCCAGCAGCCTTCCCAGCCTTGTGGGTCAGCTGAACTGTCCCTGTGCAGGCATCCTGAGGTGGGTAATAAGGAATACATTGTTTCAGTTTTTCCAATAAAAATAAATCAGGTGTTATTTTAGCAAAATGCCATGTTTCCCAAGGGACATGCTGACTTTATGAAGTGGGACTCTCCAACAGAAAAGTTGACTGACTGACTGATGGACTGACTGACTGACTGACTGACGGACTCCCAGATTTACAAGTCTGCATGAGAAAAAGGCCACTGAATTCCAGATGTAGTGCATGCCAAACAGGCTGTGTATATAAAGGACCTAATTCCAAAATTTCACCCAAATAAAGTTGGTTTTACACTATCATTTCCTTCTTGCTACAACCCTGCAGGTGTTTGAAGGAAGATACAGCATTCAATTTGGGTTGAGAAGCCCTGAGAGGCTGGCACCAAGGATGATTGCAGAAGCAAGCACTTCTGACTACACAGAAAACTGGCAAAAGATCCTTTTCCTGATATTTTTCCTTAGTGTAGGACTTCCCTCCAATCTCCTAAGCAAGCACTTCAGGTCATCTTGATGTTTAAATAGTATTGTCCTACAAGTGTAACACATGTAATAGAAGTGTTAGCATGATCCCGGATTTTTTACTTGATGTTGTCTAATCTGGAAGCTTTGGACTGTGTTGGAAATATTCCTTCTCAGGAGCAGGAGTGTTTGCTCTGGTTCCTGAGCTACAACCTAAACTTGGATTCAAAAGGAGAAAGCTGACCTTCTGCATAGCCCCTATCGGGGATTGCCAATTTATCCTGAAGACACTAAAAACAATTTGCAGTTAGCTTAGAGTGACAAGTTTAACATTCACTTATCAAGTGCAGCAATTTATTTTTACAGTGTTGCAAAATGGCTTGGGCCCAGCTAATTTCACTTGGAGGAACAAATACTGCCACAGCCAGAAGGCACAAAATGTGCAACAATAATCCTTAAGGCAACACACTGTAATTTGCCTTCTTCTGTTTAATGCCATGTCAAACAGAAGGATTTCTACACATTTCAGATGGTGGCTGTGTTGCCTTCCCTTGGTTTGAGTTTAAAAAAAAAAATTGATTTACTTCAGAGAGCAGTGATAGATGAAGGATATGACATGCACTGAGCATGCCTAGTTCCTTGCTCATGCCAAAAAAATCCCAGAAGGATAAATCTTGTTTCCTGCCTTACTTCACAGAATTTAACTTTTTAAACAAGTCATGTTCTGTGGTTTGGATTCTGTGTTTATATCAGGGGTTGTTTCCAGGCTCATGGACAATAATAGCACATGGGTCTGAAAAATGTGAACATTTTCATGTGGAGGGGTGATTTAATCTTACTTTCACTCTTATTATTTGCATTAATTCTTATAAACCAGCCCTTACAGATAAGTTGCAATAAAAGGTGATATTTTCCAGGTATAAGCTGGAAAATATGCGAACTTGATCTTTCATTTAAGTCAAACTTATTTCCATGATTTCAGGCTGTACTTATATATTCGTACTGTAGACTTTATTTATTTTAGTAAATATGGAACTGGAAATTAAGACAATTTTAAAAATATGTTCTGTGTTTAAACTGACTTGTGCATTTTATACATACCCACACACACATACATATATAAAACCTTTGTGATCTACTGATTATAGCTTGATTCAAGTTGAATTGGAAGCAGAACATGAATTCTATTGAACCTGTTTGCCTGACTGCATTTAGAAGATTGTAAGAATATATATATTTCTTTCTCGAGTTCCATTAATAGCAAAATCATTTTAAAAATACACTTCTATGTGATTTGATTATATCTTCCAAGGATATGCAGTGTTATCCAAACATCTAGCATGAACAAATTTTAAAAGGTGTATGAATAGAATGTATACATGTAAGAGGACACATAAATGCACACACAGACAAAGGGAAGCCAAGATAAGATCAAACTTGAGACTTAACACAGCTTGCTAGGTTTAAAACTTTAACAATGCTCTGAATCATCTCCATAACAAGTACCTAAAACTTTATTCATATACACAAGAGCAGTTCTGCCTAATAGGCTAGTGATATTCTGAAAATGACCAGTCATGCTGTGAAGGAAACCAAAAAAAAAATCGAAAGAAAAAACAAATGAAAAAGTTGATGCTACAGCATCTTTTCTAATCTTGATGGAAACCTGATAAATTAGGTAGCCTCTGGTATGCTTGGCTTTGTCTGTAGTGCTCTTTGTCTAACCCACATTTTTTTCAAACCTCTGCTAACTCTAAACCATACTTTTGCCTCCTCGCATTCTGGATTTTAGTGCATTATAAAAATGAATAATTTCTACCTACCTAACACATACCTCAGTAAGCTTAATATATACAGTAGTTATTCCTAGATAGATAGTTGTAAAAATATGTATGTGTCTGTGTCTGTGTGTGTGTGTGTGTGTTGGAATATAAATATAAATATATGTATATACATCTATATAAAGTTACATAAGTCCATGAAAAATATGCAAAAATGGTTGTATTTTAGGTTACTTGAAAAGAAAAAGCTTCTTGGACAATAGAGGGAAGAGTTCCCCTTGGTACTTGGCTGAAGTCTAAGCAGAACAGCTGGTGTTTGTCCAAAGTGGCAGTTCTATGTGTTGCTGTTTGCTTCTACCAAATGATCTTCTTATCACTAACTATTCCTTTAGCAATAGTGTTATTTTTTTTCCATGACAGTGTGCTGTTTTATTACTTCTTCTCAGCGTAAGAATAAACTTGAAAATTTTAGGAAATAGTAGTAAAAAGAAGTGCGCATGATGAATTAGTTCAATATGACTCCTTTATGTTTCCATTTAACCAATACCTATGAGACTAGTTTCCAGAGCTCCAGCTTTATTTCTTGACACTCAAAACAAGTAATAAATACCAATCTCTGCTTTCATGTTAATACTCTCATATACATCCATAAACTTTGGTTCTTCTGCTTTCTGTGGAAGGATGAATGACCTTTATGTAGGAACTCAAAAAGCAGTTCAAAGAGGAATTCCTTCAAAGAGGGATTCCTTCAAACTAATGCAGACATCATTCATTCTTTGGTCCAAGAAGGAGTAACATAAACAGCTGCTTCCACAGTACTGCTGAGGAGGAGGGGTGAAAGAAAAGAGAAAGGAGACTGACATGCTATACTCTTGCTTCATGTGGTGCCATGTGGTCCCTGTTACACAAGACCAAGACATGTGCACCTTGGACATAATCCATGTATGAATTAGGATGTTCCTCAGCTGCTGTTCTAGCTCACAAAATCATAAGAGCTCTTATACCATCTGTAACACTGGCTAAGGGAACACCTAAAGAGGTGCAAAAGCAACCCCAAATACTCCCTCAGATTCCAACTATTTTTAGTGGATTTCCTGCATTTGACACTATTTATGAAGTCACTAATCCTCAGTGTATTTCTATTCTGTGTTCTTGTCCAGTCTCCCCTTGAGCCCATGTAAGTTTTTGCATCTATGTCATCCTTTGGGGAGACATTTCATGGGTCTGCTGACTGGTGGATACACAGAACAAGCTTTCTTTGGAAGTTTCTGCTTGATTCTTCTTGGGATCTTCACGGCACAGCCTCGCAAGAGGCAGTATCTAGCTCAAAGCACCAGTAATAAATTTCCAGCCACATGTGGTGGCCGTGTTTTTTTTTAAAGACCAAAATACTTCCAGCATCTTGCGCTCTTATGGCTAAGAAAGTGTATATTTGAGTTTGAGACATAGCGCTGTCCCGAGGCTTAGGCAAGCTCAGGTTGATGAACCTCTGTGGTTTTGGGATGCTTCCTGTCATGCTGAGATCACTTTTCCAGCTGAATCTAGACTTTCTATCCCATTTGAATGGCCCATTTGCTTCTTGGGGTGTGGGCAGCCTCATATAGCCTTAGTTCCCAGAACACAGAGACCAAAACTTGTCTGGGTAACCATGGCACTAGTAAATAAATAAAATGTGTATCAATCATTGCTATCATACAGTCCTCTCTATGACAAAATTGTCTCTATAAATGGGTAATTCTCTGTGATTGCTCTCCAGGGACCTTCTCTCCCTCACAACTACGCTGGGAACATTGCCTACACAATCATAACACCAAGTTCTCAACCTGGTACCTCTTGCAGTCTTTATATCTTGTTGCCTTAGCTCCTTCTCTAGCCAAATACAAATAGCCCAACTTGCTTTGCTTTTCTCCTATTGTCCTTAAATTCTCTTTCCACCATAACTGAGCCCTCAGATATCCTTCACTTTGTTTCTGTGCCAAAAATATTTGATAAGTAAATGCTTTTCCAGTATCTTAAGTTTACTAAATAATACCCCTAAATATTAAATTGAGTTCTTGGAATAGTTTTACATTTAATTACTCTTGCTGTATCAGTCTCCTAGATGGTTTTCTTTTGACTCATCCCCTAATAAGTGTGAGACTTTGCAGTGTTTACCTGAGGAGCAGGTATCTCCTGAAGGTCTGCCTGTTTTTATGTGAATTCTTTTATTTGCACACCCTGCTGATGCACTGAAGAAGGTTTTGGAAGTACGTTTCTCAGATAAACTTGGGGATTATGCCCCTGGAATTCACCATGGTGCAGATAATCTATCTGAGAAAAGGAAAATTTCAGGTGCTTGTGCAATTTTAACAGGATTTTTATAACTGGATCAAGATTATCTTTACAGCTGCATCTGCAGGAATTTATCAGTCTTCTTAGACTTCCCTATGTACTCAACTGCCTTCTGCAAAGCCCTGTCCCTTATCACTGAGGTGTACACTTCTTCAGCAGTGGGCTTATGAGTCTCTTCTTGAAAGCTATAAAGAGTATCTTCAGCTTACCGAAACAGTGAATATTGTCCAAACACATGAAGCCATAGGAACAGGAGTGAAGGAATTTTTCATATCTGAACTCCATCTGAATTACTGTGTCTGGTGCTGGGGCCCCAAACACAAGAAAGATGTGGACCTGCTGGAATGAGTCCAGAGGAGGTCACTAAGTTGATCACAGGGCTGAAGCACCTCTCCTGTGAAGAGAGGATCAGAGTTGGGACTGTTCAGCCTGGAGAAGAGAAGGCTCCTGGGAGACCTTACATCACCTTCCAGTACCTAAAGGGGCTACAGGAGAGCTGAAGAGGGACTTTTTTTAGGGTGTGAAGTGATAGGATGAGGAAGAATGGCCTTGAGTGGAAAGACAGTAGGTTTAGATTAGATATTGGGAAGAAGCTCCTTACTAGAAGGGTGGTGAGGCAGTGGAACAGGTTGCACAGGGAGATTATGGATTCCCTGTCCCTGGAAGTGTTCAAGGCCAGGCTGGATGGAGCTCTGAGTAACCTGATCTAGTGGAAGATGTCCCTACCCATGACAGGGGATTGGAACTAGATGATCTTTAAGGCCCCTTCCAACCTAAACCATTCTGTGATTCTATGATTCTATATTAAAATGTTCTCTGATTCTCTATATACTTAATACACTTCATGGTGGAATTCAAACTAACTTTAGCTATGCAGTTTTCACCAAATTCTTAGCCATTATGTGCCCTCTGCACTAGTAACTTAAATACAACTAATGAATACTCCCAGCCACTGAAATTTCAACAGCTACACCATTAATTCTCTGGTTTGATTTTTCAACAAGTTCAATCAACATATTTCAGAACAATTACTACTACAACTCAGGATTTAGCAGAAACTCTTCCAAAAGGTGTTTTCCAGGCTTAAGTAATTTAATAGCATGGAGGAAGCCTGGCCTTGAATTTTGACTTGGAGGCCAGAGAGTGGCCCCTGGCATATTTAATTTACTACTGCTATTGAAGATTAGGGAAAAACTGCTCCTGAAATAACAAGTTCCCTAACTTGCCAGAGGAAACAGTTCTTTGATAAGTACTTTAGAAAACCTCTAGAGGAAGATACCATATGCCTAACTGAAGTATTTGGGTTTAGATACCATCTTCACTGACGGCTTTGGGCCAGAAGTCTGTCAATAGGAGAGAACAGTAATGACATAATACTTCTGCAAAAGTTTCCATCTGGAGAATCACAGTCATTAGTTCCATGAAAGAATTATACTCATTAGAAAGAAGGAAAATGAAGCACAAGAAGAATCTGTAGTTCTCAGAACAAGAACTGTTCCTGTCACAGACACAACTCACTCCTGCATCCTCTGACTCAGTCTCTCTTCTCCCACTCAGGCCCTGTGTGATGAAATTGGGCAAATCAGGCTTAGGTTACATAGAAAACAAGCTAATATTTCTTTTGGATGGTAACTCTTTCCTTAACTTCTACTTATCAAGCAATGTGACAGGGCATGGATTAACAACTTGTTGAATCCAATCATGCAGTCACAGAAAATGGAACTGAAACAGGATTTGAGAGGTCATGTGGTACTTTGCATTGCCCCAAGGCAGAACTGGCTCTGCTAAGGACATTGTGGACAGCTGTTGGAAAAACAGCTGTTTTAAAGACTTGTAATGATGGTAATTCCACACTCTCCTTAAGCAACGTGTTCCAGTCCTTCACTATCTTTACTGCTGGAATGTTTTTCCTAGTGTTTAACTTTAATTACCTTTGCAGTAATGTAAGCCCATTATTTTTTGTTCTATCCCCTTCTGGCACAGAGAGCAGATTCCTTTCTTCTCTGCAGAAGCCTGTATTGGGTTTGAATACAGTTAGTATGTTTCCTTCTCAAATTTTTTTTTTTTTTGGGTTATGCATGTCCAGTGCTGTCAGTTTTTCAGAAATGGTCATGTTTTCTAGCTTTTCTGCATGTGCAGCTACTCATGGGACTACACAGACTGCTGGATGAGCTCTTTAAGCCAAACAACTGTGTACTGCCAAGACCAAGGAAGAGACCAATTATGACCACATAATTGGGGAAAAGGTAAAAAAGAGCAGTGAAGCCTTTTATAACAGCATACATTAAAATTTGCTTAACCAGCCTTGAAACTTAAATAAGAAAATCAAGTGATAGCAGCAGCAACAGCAGGAAAAAGTTGCTTTGAACTACAAAGAAAAAAAGTATTGAGTTTTTGAACAGTTCCTTCTACATGGGAAAGTATTAATTAGCGTGAATAGGTAGATACATCATCTTTCAGACGAAAACTTACTGCCTTTGCCAGCTTTTCCTTGCACTTTATTGTTCAGTCACAGTGTTACTCCAAACACTGATAGAAATAGAGTCATCTAGGTAATCCCCACAATCTTGAAGAGCTCAGGGTAGATATTCCTTCACTTTACTTCCATGTGAACTGGGTACATTTTAGGTTGTCTGCTTAAAGCCTTGGCTAAAATTCCTTGTTTTTTTGGCTTGGGGACTAGATTTTATTAAGAATTCTTGGAGAAGAGAGAGCAGAGGATCTGGGAGAGCAAATTCTTCATAAAATTCTAGGTTACTTGGAAGTGGAATTTTTTTTGGGTATCTCTAACTGTGTAACGAACTATAGGAGTGTTATTTTCTCTAATGTCTGCTATACACCCACACAACATAGTGATTCTGAGGTTTTCCATTTTGAAAATAGGTATGTAAAACATCTTGGACCTAGAATCTTTGACCATAATGTTATTAGTGAAGTGGACAGGACCAGGGCAGCAGCCCAAGAGCTGTTATCTGTGTGGTTAAATTGCTAATCTATTCCCTGGTGCCCTTTTGGCTCACGTCAAATTGCACTATCTGTCTGGGAACTAGCACATGCCAAGGACCATTCCCATGGGGAGGTTTGGATGCAGCCACTCTGTTCTGTAATGTAAAGGAATTTATTAGTGTGATTGTGGCCAGGCCATGTCAATTGGCTTCCAGGCCAACAAATGGGCCTAGATACTGCTTTCCTTGTTACCCTCTGTTCAAATAGCCTCGGGGTAAGAGTTTGAGGGGAACAGGTAACTCTAAAGTCGTGTGTCTAATAGTTTTCATTATCTACTATAATTTTAGAATTCCTAAAAATCTTCCTATGGATTAAGCTTTATAACTGTGAAGTTTAAAGATAACTATTTCTGGTAAGTAATTTTTTGACAGTGTTAAATAAAATGGGGACCTTTATCCAATAATGACTTCTTGGTTTTCACTGGAAATTCCCTGTTGACAGATTATGAAATCTTAACTTTCTATTAAATTCAAATTTGAATTTCAGTTGCAATGCAAACCACCATCAAGTACATAAACTAGGACTTGAGGTGAATTTCAGGGATCTTGGGCTTTATTCCCTTCAGGTGTTCAACTTCTTCCTTGTTATCATACCACACATTCTGGTAAATACAGGTAGAATGAAAGAGTTAACTAAAAAGAAATTTCTGCAACAACAGTTTGTTTATATCATTTTCAGTCCTGGCCCCCAAATACAAACCAGTATTAACAGTTTATAATTACAGTGTTAACATTTTCTTTTTCTAAAGTAAGCTAAACATTTAGGAAAGCTGTATTGCAACACATCTTTGTTGTCTTTAATGCACCAGAGACTTTTGTCAACTTATGATACATTTGGTTTCTAAATTTTTCTGTTCTTGCAAGTATAGCATTTATGTGAAGTTTCATTGATTCTCTCTCACTTATCCTCTAAAAAAAAGCCATGTCTGGGAGGTTTTTTTTTTTAATTTCTTTTTCTGTTTTGGTATAAAAAGTTGCATAAACAAATGAGTATAGTCTGATTACTGCAACATTCACAAAATGAAAAGCCATTGGATATACCAGGATTTAATTTTTTAAAAGTCCACTACAGACAGCCAGAGGTAGTTAAAAAAAAAAAAGTTTATTTTGCTTTCTATTTGAAAACATTTTCATCCATGGCAGTTAGCCTGATCCCTACTGGGAAAACAGAGACCTAATTCTGTCCTGCTTAATACAAACAGAATTCCCAGTGACTTCACTGAGAGTTTTGCCTGAGCTAGGAGCACAGAAGGCAGCCTTATAAACTTTCAAGAATATCCCTCTCCTTTCCTGTGGCCTAATCTAATCTCTATAATTTACCAAGCACTTATATTGTAGCTCTGTATCAAAGTGCTTTGCAAATTACCACAACCTTATGCAGTACTTTTGGACTTTTGATACAGATCATAATTTGTAGGAAGAGAACATAATTGAAAATTTCACATGTCCTATATAGTTCTACACTCCTCTGTACAGAGTTGACAGCTCTGAACATTGATACTGTATCAATGAAAATAACACCTGCTTTCCCAAGACTTTGCTACTAACATATTTAGTTAATAACAATAAATTAATATCTTAGATTCACAGAATAGTAAATAAAGCATAGAAAAACAAACCATTTCCAAGAATGTATTTTCTCTGTGGCTAGAATACATCATACTCTTCTACATTATTGAGGTAGTTACTGTTTGGAGAAGAAAAAAAAGAGGAGAAGTCTGAATGGGAGAGCCAGCTTTGGCAGGAGCACTACTGCTGGATTAAGGAATGAAAAACAGAAGTTAAAAAAAGAGAGAGAAGAAAGAGATCAGAAAACTTGTTTTTCAAATATGTATCAGACAAAGGGTAGATTATGGTAAAGAAGTTTAAAAACAGAAGTTAAAAGAGAAAGGGTAAAAAAATGGACGCTGTCTTTTTTTTAAAGATGGAGTGCAACTGGAAACAGCATGCAGCCAAAGGTCAGGGTCAAGAGTAATAGAATCCTGGCACTATGTGCTAGTTTATCTTCTACACGATGAACTCCTGCCAAACCATATACACAATGTCATACAGCAGGGAAAAGTGTCTGATGCATCTCCAGAGTATTTATGAGGGCTTCTGTTTTGAAGATAGTTTCTTAGGTAACAGAATAATAACATAATGGGACTATTTCTCATTTATCAGGGACCTTCTTTTTTTTGGTTTTTTTTTTCCTCTTTTTGGCTTATTCTGCAAATTAAACCACGATTACTTGTTTCCCCCTTTCTAAACTCCCTCTCCCAGTATTAAGAGGACTGGAGGGGTTCTTTTATTTTTCAGATTTGTGTTAAGAGAAGGATATAGGTGGTACAAGAGCTGATTCAAATAAGACCAAGACTTGCTCAGCACCTTGGGAAATAAATAGTTCAGTTGGAATGATATGCATTCACAAGATTTAAAGGAGGTGAAAGAAGGTCTTGACTAAGTTGTTGCCTGTTGGACTGTGTGCCTTCCTGTCTCTCATATAGTACTGTGTGTTATGCTTTGTTTCTTTTAGGCCTGGTAGTATATTTATACTCGGCCTGCAAAGCCCTCTCCCTCCAGTCAACAGTCAGAGCACAATCCAGTAGTTTGTTTTTCCACAGCTATACTTATTTCACAATTTTATAACTATTCCAAAATTAGTTTTAGAAAACAGTTTATCTAAAGCATATGACATATTTTTAACCAAAAACCTTGCAGGTGCAGAGCACGAAATGCAAGAAAACAATATGTCAGATTCTGACCCAGCACTAGGAGCAAAATGTCTTCATTAATGGAACGTGGATTAAACTCACAGCAGCTGCTCTGTGATATTTATATTCCAGCCTCTCATGAACTTTTATTAGGGGACAAGTGAGATCACATTAACTGCAGAAAAAAAATCCACATATTCCCTTACCTCAGAGTAGCCTAACTATAATTTTCTGGCTCTCATCTGGCTTCCTTCCAAGTAAATTATTCATGTGGCTGTGAACAATGTTGAACAAGTAAGGTAGCACATAAGATGAGTTGCTACCTATTTCAAAGCTTTGATTTCAACAGAAGCATCCACTGTTTAATTTTTTATAACTATTTGTAAGAAAAATATAGGTACAGGCCTGGTTCACTCTGGCAAATGAATTGTTTCAGTGAAATCAGTTGCCTCACATGGAGCAGAAACTTCCCATGAAAACTGTGAGAATGCAAAAGGTGCTCCTTCTGGTCCAGAAGTCCATCTGAAATCCCAACAATCGGTATTAAGCTATCAAGAAATGAGAAAACAAATAAACTTCAGGAAGTCAGTATTGAACATAAGGTTCAACGTCATGCATTAAACAGTGAAGGAGCTTTGTAGTATAGGAGTTTTTCATAGCACAAAGCAAAGTGTTGAATCAAAAGACAGAAGAAACCGTGCTGTCGTTACAAAGAGTCCCTTGTGGTGAACAAGTTCGTCTTCTCTCCCTTACCCAGTTGGACTCCAGAATTGTGATGTGATTACAAAAAGGGGTATCAAAGCAGAGAAGGGACTGCAAAGCAGTGCCGTGTAACACTGCTCTAAGAGTACAGCTTAGGACCATAGGAGTTTGCCTTGAGCGTTTTTTCCTGGAGATACTGGCTTTGGCACTAAGTTGACAGCCCCAGAGGGACTGTGGCTCCCAGCACTGCTCCAGGCTTTATCAAACTCCATCCAACACTGTGTGAGTTCTTAATTCCAGAGATCCACTCGAAGGTTATAATTTACACAGCAGGTCAAATCCTGAAAAACCACCTGCAGCTGCATTAGTCCCAGGACTAGTTTTTCTAGACCTATGGGCTGCTTAAAAATTCAGGCTGTTAGAAGGCAGCATTGATTTCTGAAGGGTGTTACTGGTACCTGAGCACACAGCACGGAAAATGGTAAGCAAAGGGTGATTCAGATCCAATATGAGACAGCAGTGCTGCCTGCACCAACAAAAAACCCAAGTTTATCCCTGTTTATCCCTCTTCAAATTAAACATCAGGTATAGCAGAGTTTTTAGCGTCAGTGATTGAGAGGCTGCAAAAGACAGCCCTTTCAGTGACATTCATCTACTTGCATTTAGACTTTTGAAAGAAGATGTTTTCTGATGCATATTCTTCTTGCTAATATACTTTTTCTGTATTTCAAGATTTTCTGACCTTTTTAAGTGTTCTGCTAAATATTCTCACTCTTAAATGTAAAGCTGCTTTCAGAAGAAAGGTAATCAGCTCTTTCCTTCCACCACATGATTTTCAAAGTGAAAGGCTACGCTGGGAAAGCAATGATTCTTGCTTTATAATACCAGTTTCTAGCCTTGTAAGCAGAAACAATGAACTCCTGTATCTTCTTGCATGTCCACCACTTGAGAGTCTCAGTCAGAACTCAGGACCCACACCAAGCTCTGATCAGAATCTCAAACCCATCATTTTTGAGATGACTTTAAAATGTAGGAAATTCAACTTCGTTTGCTTGAAAGTGAAGTTGAATTGTATTACTAATGGAATATGAAGCATAATTACATTGAAATGTTACTGGCCTTGTATACAAACCAAAATATAGTATTTCTTTGGCCAGGGAAAGCTACTGCTGAGTAGCAATGAGGGTTAATCTTGCTAGCTGTTGCAAAAGTCTGTATCCAAAATGTGCACAGAGTAATGCTGGCTCTAATTATTACACTGTATGGAGAGATCAGTCAACTTTATTCCTAGCAATTCACTAACTTCTCTTTTGTGTAAACTTGGCACAGAAAGGCTTTTGCTATTGAACTAAATAAAACCCTCAGCACATGGCCATGGCCCAAGGGGACACTTTATCATTTGTATATAGAGAGACGTTTGATTATGGCTTAATTATACAATATGCTGCTATTTATTTTCAATCAGTCTGCAAACTCCATAATTGTGGATTATTTACTGATGAACTACTTACAATCCATTATTCTATTATGTTAATGTATTCAAATCCAAAAACATACAAATGTTTAATAACCTAGTTTAAATCAGTTGGGCTTTTATTGGTCTTCGGGAAGAAAGATATGTGGAAACTGACAATTTGGTAAATCAGAGTTACACAACACGGAAAAAAACCTTTGTTTTGTTTCATTTTTTTCAGTTTCTAAAAATGTATAATTTATCATATCAGTATTATTTGCTACTGTACTTACGGTTGTCATCTTCTCTGGATGGTATTTAATCACTTGCAGAAATCAAACAAAAAAGATAGAGGACAACATTTTCCAAAGTTCCAAACAGTGTGATTTTCCAACCAAAAAATTTCTTTGCATATACCCCTTTGGACTCCTAATTTTAAAATTACAAATTACAGCTTTCTTTTTCTTTCATTTCTCTACCCAGCTTCTCCCTAGCCCTACCAGGAATTAGAATATTTGGATTTGAGCCAAAATCAGAGGTTTTCCTGAGTTCTAGCAGAATTCAAACTGCATTTTTCTTCATCTCCTGCAGAAGTACCTAAGCCAGGGGGTTAGAGACTCTTCAGAAGTGGCATTTTACTGCTGTGCAAAGATTTTAATCAACCCCTGGGTCAGAGAGAAAAGGCTAGAACAACTCAATACTCTGAGGTTACACGGCTGCATGAAGAGGGTGAAGTTGCAGCCCCTGCTTCTATTTGTGCAAAAGGTTATGGATTTTCTCCAAAACAGCTCAGAGGACAGCTGAATAAGAGTATTTTATATCACAGATAACTTTGTAACCTTCAGTTGTGCTACAGAAAAAGGAGAGAAGGAAGCAGGAAATAGGTGATCCAATTTTGAACTATTTTGTCAGCATGGACTGATTTGTTGCACCGTGAAACATCAGCAGAGACACCAGACTCTGAAGTAGAAGGAAGAGCCAAAGATGTGAGCAAGATGGGTGCTGAAAATGCATCTAGAAGCATATTTTGACTTCAGCGTCACAGACAAAATTTCTGATTTATGCAGCTCCTTTCCAGAGCCCCAGTTGAGATCTTTGGCAAATACATTAAGGACATGCCAGTCTATTTGAACTTGCCAAACTGTTTTCCTTATTTTTTAAAATCAGTTTGACTTGATTTGGAACTTTCTGTGTTTGCAGACTTCCAAGTCTCCTCGAATCTCAAAAGGTCGCTTTCTTCTCAGAAATACCCATCAACCAGTTGCTCATTATGGACTTGATGGCAGTTCACACTGGCAGTGACACAAAACCAGGACTCCAGCTTCTCCAGTGTGCAAGGACCATGAAGAGCCAACACTGCTTTCATTCATCTGTTTCTGAAGGGCAATTCCTACCTTTCAGGAGAGTTTCCTACAAAATCTCTTTAAAATGTCAGCCTGTTGACAAAGATAGAAATTACACATGAAACATTTCAGGTAAGAAAATAGGAGACCCAACAATTGCCTCTCTTGTTAACTTCTTTTTTATGACTTCTCAGAGGATCCCTCTATAATGTAGGCTGTAGGATCAGATGCAAGATTTATATAGTGAATTAACTGCATAAGCATGACAAAGTAAATCACTAATACAGTAATAAAACATTATATTAAGGCTTCAAATAAATGGTATGTACAGAGGTTAGTAATTGAATACTAGATATTAGAAATGTATTATATACTTTAGTAGTATTTGTTATGGATGGTTACAGGCACATTAGTAGGTGCTATTGATCTGGCCAGTCTATAATAACTTCTAATAAATGATTTAGCCTTTAATAAAAGGTTATTACTCAAGTATCAACTCTTCAGACATTATTTATAGATATTCCATAATGCTAAGCTTGATGACTACATCAGGTTTAATAAACCATTACTGTAGTTTTTCTTTTATTAGGTTTACTGAAATCATTTCATCAACATCTGTACAAACTTTTAAGATCTTTTTAGTCATGGATAAAGTTATGCTGTGCATATGAAAATAAAAATAGTTACAGTAATGATACCCATATTCAAAGATGTTGAAATCAAGTAGTGCAGAATTTCAGTATTCATTGTAGTTTAAACTGTTTCTCTAAAGCTATAAATCTGAGTCAAACACGGTCTCACATTGCCAGTTTGGTTTGCAAGGGGAAAAAAGCAGTTGATTTTGCATTTTCTACACCAGCTTTGTTCCCACCAGGATGTGCACAGTAGATCTAACTGGTCATGGAGAGTGTGACCATCAGGCAAACAGCCCATAAATGTCCCTTCAAGAGCACAGGGGCACATCTCTCCTGTTATGCTTGCAGTATTTTCATAGTGAACAGAACTTCTGAAAACAGAAATGAATGATGTTCTGGAGACCAGAAAGCAGGAGAAAATGTAATAAAATGTCTGCCTGGACTGGTGTGTAACTTCATGTGTCAGGTTGCTTTCTACATATACAGATTATATATGTGTATACATATAGACACACACATGATTTGTCGTTCAGTTAATTTTAAATATTTTCTGATAATTTCTAATATTTTTCATATCACAAATGAAAAAACAGAGTATTTTTTACCCTTTAAAATTAATGTTTGTATTAAGGAAAACCAAAGCTGTCAACAATCTTAAACAAGGATCTATTTGGTTACTGAAATATGATCAGGACATTCATTTACACTTTAATACTTTTGGGACCTTAACATGGACCCAAATAGTGTTCGCTTTCTATTTCTTCAAGTCCCAGTTCTCCAAATCATCTTATTTTGTGAGAATTCATAAGATGAAAAATACACCTCAGAAAAGGTATCCTGAAATGTCTGCTGAGATTTTTTTTTGCAGGACTTTTTCAGGTAGTCATCCTCCAGGATAATTTTCATCCTTCAGAAATAGATTAATTTCCTTTCTGCAGAAATCCCTATCATTCTGCATTTTCAGGAAAGAATTTCAGAAATATTAAAATAGGCAATGAAATTCTAGATGGGAACAAGTGTGTGAGATTAATTCCATTACATAAACTACTTTTCTACTGAAATTTTTAATTAGGCATATTTCTAGAAAATGTCATTAAGAGATGGCTTACGGGTGTTGTTGATTCCTTTGCTGATTAAATCCAAAATTAATAAACTTTTAAGTATATTTTTGTGAATACATTTTTGTCATTTCTTCATCCTCTTATTAGTACTTGTATAACTACACTATTCCTTCAACCCCTAAAGTATATTTTATCATTAATATTTTTCATTCTCCTCCATAAAGTATTGTTAATGATTTATGTTTCTAATTCTTCATGTCTTTTACTCTGTATTCCCCAAATATTAAATTTCCATTTCAATCTCATATTTTGGGTTTTTGAATGTTTTGAGGCTGAATTTTCTATTTAAATACCTCATTTATGCCTCACCACTGATGTCCTGCATGTAACAGATGTCAATGTGGCCCTTTGCATTTTTGGGTTATATCTTGGCCATTAATCTTTCTTTATTGCGGTATGCTTAAAAAACTGTTAAAAATAATGGTAGCTGGCAATGAAAAAGTGTGGTGCCCTTTAAGAGGTATTGTTTGAACTGATATTTAAAGATTCCTAATTCTCTGGGGTCAGGAAAGTAACATTTTCATGTTTTTACAAGTCATTTTGCAGCAAGTCTTATATTGTCCAGAAATGATGTTTAAAATTTCAATCTCTTCTGGTTCTCTGTGCCACATCACCTTGCAATTGCCCCCAGATTGTTTCTGAATCACGTTTCCGCTGGCAAGGAGTGGTAGCCCTCATTTTATATTACATTGTACAATGTACAGTGCTCTCACCCCACTCATAATAATGTTAATGTCAGAATGAAAAATGATAAAGCATAAATTAAATAGCAACCATATGTTTTCTGTAATATATCTTCTTTTGTTTTTTGACCCAGGTAAACAATTTCCTTATATCTCCTATTCCGATCTGCGTTTTCTTCTTCCCAATTTGCCTCATGAACACCAGAGAGCAGGCATCTTACCTGTGTCCAGACAGCTGAGCTAGAACTCCAGTTAATACAAGGTAGTAGTGCTCATTGCAGTTAAACAGCTTCTTATTTTAACCAGTGAGCTTGTTAAATAATGTATCATCTATCAGACTAAGGTCATTTTAGAGCTTTACAAACTAATTTAAGCTTCCAGTCTATGTTAGAAGAAAGAGAATCTTTCCATGGGATTATTCTAGCAAACCCTTAGTAAATTATCCGAACAAATAAATGTTACAGAATTCTACTGTTGGGCTCCCCAACCTCCTCCTCCCCAGCCTCCTCCAGGAAGCAGAATGTGCTCTGGGTATATCACACTGTCTAAAAAGAAGGCCATCCAAAAGCTACAGAAATCATTACAATAAAATACAAGCCACCAGTTTCCTCTGGTGCCGAAGGGAGTCTATCTATGGGCCAAGGACCTCTCCATCTTTGGTACTTAAGACCCCAGCCCAGCTGAGGGGTCAATTATTGAAAAATTTCTAGGATACAGTTTTATTCTTTTTCCCTGAGAGATAGTTTCTGAACTGCAGACACCCTTTTTTTTTGGTGCCCAGGGTCTATTATGATGATGGATCACAGGCAGGGCAGTCAGGAGAGGCAACGTATGTGTGAAGCAGAAGGTGACGTTCTCCAGGTAGCTCGAACAGCAACAGTGAGCGCTGTGCAGGGCTCTGAGCACTGCTGAGGTGCTCTGCACATTTTGTGTAGTGAGTGTTCTCACCTCCATGCTGATGGAGCATCCCTGGCAGATACACTGTTCTGGTCTCACTTGGCTTCCAAAACCCACTCTCCTAGACCTCTCTGTGTGGTCCTTCCTGCCTATTTCACACTGACATTCAATGAAGTTCCCAGGAAAAAATCAAACCATTTACAAAATCTTGTGTCTAATTTCTCATACTTTTTTCTTCCTTTGTTCTGTGTATTGCTCTCAGCACTCTTTTTGCTTATCTATTTCTCTTGCTTACTGGTGAGGGCAGCTTCCCTTGCCATCTCCTCTATGTGACAAGGGTTTTTTGCTACAGTGTGGTGGTGGATAGAAAAACACAACCAGACTTATTGTCACCAATGGTGTCACTGCACCACCGGAATGCATGCAGTAGTAATTTACTGAGAGGCAGGACACGCTTCCCAGTGGCAAACTTTGCTAGCTCACTTGTATCGTCTCTGGTGAGCTGCACTAGTTCTGTTCCATTGGCTCTGGTGCACAGGCTTGTCCAGTTAGATGAAAAATGATGGTGAAGTTCATAGAAGGCAAATAAAGTTAAGCATTTTGTCTCTCTGTCCTGATGAATAATAAAGAGAGACAGCCGACAACATTTTAAGTAAAATGTCTTCTAGATGCGTATAATTTTACCTCTGATTACAGGTTGAGTTCAAAGTAACAGCCTGGTCTTTATGCTTGGCTTTCAGAGAGCCAAAGGAGTCCATCCTGTGTGCTTAGTGCCAACCTGTGAGATGTAGCAGATATTAATACTACTTTTTTTTTTCCATATAATTTCCCAATAGTTTTAGCTAAATAGCACTGAAGTGATGCTAAACTTTCAGTTTCAGCATTTTACTGGTAATGTAGGTTTTTCAGAACTATAGTGTTTTTAGACAGATCAGGCATTTTTTACTCTGAATTCGGGTTTCTGTGTATACTGAACAATAATCAGCTCGGCTTTCCTGGTAATTATATGTCAGTGGTTAAGACTGCAAGGAAAACTGAAAAACCTGACTGACTAATGACTAAAGTCAACATTCTTTGTTTTTGGCCGTGGGTGCCAGGTAAGAGATCTTAATTCTTTCGCAGTTATATGAGAAATAATAGTCTAGATAGTGCAAGAATAATGAAGAGAAAGAGTTGTAAAACAATCCTATATTAAATGTCATGTACTCAGCATGTTAGGCTGATTAGATCTAGTGGCAATATTTGTAAGACTTGCATAGGAAAGCAAAACCTTTCATACATTCTTTTTCTCATCCTTTTTTTTCTTTTTCCCCTGGAAGAAAAGGCTTTGACTCAAGTCTGGAAATGTATTTTAAAAACCTGCACATACAATAGTAAAGACTATTCTGATATATGCTCTTCAACCTCTAATCTAGATTTGAAAGGCCATTTGGACCTCAAGTTAAAATTCTACATATAAAGAAACAAATTTCAGGGAGAGTGTTACTCGATTTGGTTGGAAATATCAAAGTGACATGGAAAAACAATAGGTACCAAGTTCTCTCTGTTTTTACTGAGTAACTCTCTAAAGTTCTTGGAAAGTTCTACCCTTTTGAACCTGAAACTGGAATTTGGCAATGCAAGGTTTGGCACCTTGGAACATCTTTTAATTCTTAAAACAGATTGAGATAGATGCAGCCCTGCCTATTTGCAAATAAAGTGTAGCACTCTACTCAATAAGAAAATGGGATTTGGTTTAAAGTAATTTTTTCTTCCCCTTTCTAGGAATCCTTTAGTCAGATTTCCAAATAGAAATATCTTTCTTTCATGCACACAATTCTGTTCTCTCTGGGACTCCCTTATTTTACTGTTCCCTTCTGAATACTTTGTGGTTTTTATCTCCTTGAATTCTTCCCACAGCTCCTTGCTTTCTGCTTCATCTGACCATAAGTCATCCCTCACTCTGGTCATAGGAGAGTCTGTGTGAAGTCCAGCCAGAAATCAGTTTACTCCATGTGATCTGTCCGCTCTTCAGACAGACAAGCACCTGAGCTCTGTCTGAGCCATCGCTGTGTGGCCAATACACCGCAGCACTGAATCAGACTGAGAGAGAACCTGGGTCCAGGGAAAGGCACAGGGCCATCAGGTCATCACTGTACCTCAGTTCATAATCAAGCCTTGTTCTCCAGGCACAGCCACCAACTGTAGCAAATTTGTGGTCCTCATGCTTTGGTCTGTGTCAGACAGAACCTTCCAAGTCCTCTTCACAGCACGTGGTAAGATATGCATAGGAAACACCCTGTACTACAAGACACATGGCATATGTCCTCATCTCCCTGCAGGCTAACTCTAAAAATCACACACTGAAATAGTCCAAAAGCTTCAAGCTTGTTCTTCTACTTCTTATGTGAACTCTGAGGTCTTTCCTACTTGAGCCTATTCTTATAATAAATAACATCTACAGAGACTCACTCACTGTTCACAGTTAGCCAGGAAACAGTTTCTAGACTGGCTTAAAAAAGCACAGGGGAACCCATTACCTCCTTTTCCAGTCTTTGGATGCCCTCTGTGTCTTTGTCTTGCTGGAAGATGAAGCAGTGAGGCCTGTCTAGTGCTGCCAGGATGAGATTATTCCATGCCTTAAGTTAAACACGTAAGCGTTTGAAGGATGGAGGTCATCATTCCTAAAGCTTTAATAAACTTTACAGTAGAAATAAGTTTCTCTTAACTCCATTTATTTAAACAGTCCATATTGTTTTATATAGAGGAAACGATCCAATGCAAATACAGCTAAATATTTTAATGGTTTACACATTCATTTTAGAAAGTTTTCTTTTAATTTGTTAACTTTTGTTCCTTTGAACCAGCTCAACCTACTTATTTAATCCCTTGAGCTTTCAAGGGACAGCTTGCAGAAAGTTATATACACAAATATAACAAACATTTCAAATAAAGCACAATGCATAAAGCAGAGAAAGGGAAAAATTTGACAACAGCTGCTAGATTTAACACTAATAGTTTTGAAAGATTTTGGCTTAAAGGTTAAGAGTATCTTATGACAATAAGCAGACTTTGTATATAATGTCAACAGCCCCGTTGCAACATGTCCAGTTTTAATTTATTCTTGTTCGCTTGCATAAGACAAATAATATAATTATGTATGTCTGGTTCATGACATTCAAGTTGGGAAAAAATCAAATAAATCATGGGTTTTTTTAAGAATAGCAACTTCTAAAGCCTTTGGCCTACGTCCCTTATTAACATTAGAGAAATTTTTGTCTGAAAGTGATAACCTGAAAGCCTGCAAGTCTTTATTTATTTTGATCAAATTTCATCTTTTTGAGCCTTTTTGCTTCTGAATATGCTAGTGGTAACTAGTATCCTCCTTAGTCTTTCTTTTCTTTTTATATCCAAAGAACATTGCAATTATATCAATTGCCTGATTAGCAAAAAGTTAAGGCTCTAAGGGCTGCACTCATCAAACTTGGAGGCTCAATTTGGACTAGCTAAGTATGCTGAACATTTGGAAAAATTTTTATTCCCTGCTTATATTGCTCTTATAATGGAAAAATAACACAAGGGATATTAAAACTATTTTTCAGTCACGTATTATAGCATATACCACATTTCAGTGTGTTTCCTAAGATTAGTCATCAGTAAAACTTTTTATCTTCATATATGTATTTAAAAAGAAGGAAAAAATACTCTTTTTCAGTCATGTTCTTATCTGATAAAGAGCAGCTTCATGTTAATCCCCTCTGTGAAGCTTTTTACATGAGAGGTGAAATTCATATCACACAATTTTAGATGAGATGATTTAGATGTGCAACACAAATGATTAGTATCAATTAATTTTAGTTTTCTATTAAGCTTATATTTTAGACCATTAGGCACTTCTAGAGGATGATAGACACAGCTGTGGGAAAGCTGGCAGAGCCTATATCTTTCTTTTGACTCTGAAGGAACTCCAGCGTGTGGTTTACTTTAGATGTATAACTTCTAGGAAGATTTAGGTAGGTGAAGTGAAACCCACTCCAGGTGGAGATTTGTACTTTTAATATATATTACCATATCTACTTTGAATAAAAATAGCAGTACATTTTAATGGTTTCAAATAATGCTTTTCAGACCTTAACAGGGTGAACTTGTGTTTAGAGTTTTTTATCTGCATTTGTTTTACACAAAGGAACTACTCTGGCTTCAGTTGAAAATTTCCTGAACTAGAGGAGATTAAATTAAATCAAAATCTCAATAAGGGAAGGATGAGATAGTACAGAGATGGATGGCAAAAATAACATCCATTATAGAATGCATAGGCTTAGCATGAAATGTGCATGGAGAGCTTGGAAAGTACACTAGTGACATTTATCTGTGTAATGGTTCCAAAGCATTTTCTTTTGGATGATATTAAGACTTTATAAAACAAACATATGCTCATGCTAATACTGTTTTGAAGCAAATGTATTAATACAAAAATGTCCAAACAAATGTGCCAGATTTCCTCAGGGCTTGACTCCCACAGCAGCAAAATAAGTAGTCCAGAGTGTTTGAAGCACTTTCCATGTGAGTGTTTTTACCATGCCAAAATGAAAGCAGGAGCACTGTGCCGTTGTGGCAATGCAGAAACCTCCACAGCAAAGCTATTCCTGAAGCCTGGAGGGGGAAGAGTCCAGGTGTCCTTCTTCTTGGGCATATGATGCAAGGGAACCAGGGTAGGTTTTCTTTACAGAAGGGAGTAGTAAGGAATATATAAGAGGGACAGAGACTGTGAAAATCTAATTTATGAGAAGAGTGCAAGAGACAGGCTAATCCATGTCTTTAGCAGGCAGACCTATGCCTTTGCAGGCACATCGGTGCACTGTCACTGTATTGAATCAAAAGAAATTGGCCTCAGTACAAGGGGTATGGCAGGACCTCCCCATCATAGGTACCAGCACAGACACGAGAGCTACAGGTTCTCCAAATCTCAGGGACCTACACTGGGTCAGGTAAAACCAACCCCACCTTTATTCTCAAAGATTGAAAGATCCATGACCAGACACAGAGTGATAACATCACTGTGGCTGGTTTTGTTTCTTCATATTTCACAATCGTTATGCAAATGCCATTTTCTAGAGAAATATGTTTTCAATAAATAGACTTGTTTCTTGGTTTGCTACCAGTTCAATCCTCAAACTTTCCCACCAGATCCAAATCTGCCATTAGGAAAAATGCTGGTAAACCTGGGCTGGCCAACCCAGGCAGGCAGGGTACCAACCCCTGGAGATGATCCTGTGATGATTAGAAGGTTAAGCCAGAGTTTTGCAGGCAGAGGACTGAATCAAGCACTTATTAACCAGATGATCTTGTTACTCCTGTAAAGAGCCTTGGATAAAAATGTACATTTAAAACTCTTTATCTGCTATATATGCCAGACTTGGATTTACTAGAGCAGAGAGAGAAGAAATAGAAGAGGAAATGCTGAGGGAACTCTAGCCGCTCCCATTACTACTCATTAGTTCAGCACATAAAATTGCAGTCCCTGATGCAAACCCAAGTTCAGTGCCTCTCCTTCCATATTGGGCCTTTGTTCCCTGCCCAAATATGTCCAATACTATCTAAAAAAGTGTGCAGATATGTATCGGGTGGAGTTCATGGTTTGTGTATGTGTGTGGGTATATATGCACACATGTATAAACACATATTCCTTTATATATCCGCACATACCACATTATCTTTCCTAATAAATAATTTGCATTTCTTAATATTTTTTCATCCTTTTCCTGGGTAAAATGTTAAATTACTGTTTTTTTCTTTCTTACTTTCTTTATAGGGGTCAGACTGCATTGTTGAATTGCTTTAAATCCTGACTCAGGAACATGTCACGAAGTTATAAAACAGTACTGTGGATGGAGCAGCCTAGTGCTGATAGGAGAGCTATTGATTGCAGATCTACTTTTAGATTTGTGCTCTGCAGTCCTTTTACCTGGTCATAAAATATAAGTGGGGTTTACAAAAAAATAGCAGTCCATTTAGGAAGTCTCTTAACAGGTTTTTTGAGCTTAAATGTACATTCCTTTAAGTACCTGTTAATTACTTTACTGTGATGATGCGCACCTGTACAATGTCAGACTGCCCACAGAGCTCATTGTTAACCTGCCCGTCAGCCATTTACTGCTCGTGATTCACAGTCAAGGGGTCCAGGATTATTGTCTACTGGGAATTATGTTTTAGTAGTACAACAGTGTGCTGGAGATGTCTTAATGGCTGCTCAAGTGAGATTGTTATAATGCCCGCATTGTTGTTCTAGCCAGAACACAGCCCAATTGCTTTTTAAGTTATGGCATCAGCAAGCTCCAGGTCATCTGCACTTAAATCACATGCACATATCTGAAATGTTGATGTGGTAACTGGTAGCAAAGTATACAATACTTTTAACCTCCAATTCGGTGGGTGCTTGGGATCATATTATATGAAGTGTGCCTGTATGCTTCAACCTCTAGGGCTGCAGCAAGCTTTGCTGATTTTAAATGTCATCGTAAATTTTGACTTGAACAGCTCACCTCAGCTCATATACAGCTTTCCCCTTGATAAGCCAGAGAATAAAGAGCATAAGTGGTTTGCATTAAAACACTTGTATACCTCCTGCATGGGTTTGCTCATGAGATTGCTAGAAAAGTGTTTAGATGAGTAGAGATGGAGGGTACAGACACCACTTCTTAAACTTCTCCCACTTTCATCAGCTACCCCTGCACTGCTGCACATGTGCACACACACGCAGAGAAATAAATACACTTATAGTCATGTATGCATGCTGTACCACAGGAAAATAGCATAAGGAGACTGCAGAAACTCCCGTTTCTAACATGTTCTGCTGGTTCCTTCCCTCCACCACCGCCTTGCAAGAGCTTGAGCTCGTTGGCTGAGTTCTCCAGGGAAAGCAGGAGCTGTTAGGTACTCATCTTTGAATTCACTGCCAATGGGACTGTGGCACTTAGATGAGGCCTTGAGCAGCATTATTTCTTTTTGAAGTCATAACCATCAGGTTAAACTATCCTGATTTTTTTTTTTTGATGGTGTGCAGGTACTGCAATACTCAACTAGATCTAGAAAGTAACTAAAGAATTTCTAATGGGTTTGGAGTCTACAAAGATTCCTGGCAGCGCTTGTAACTTGAGCTGATTGGAAATATTGGCTCTTTCCCACAGAAAAAGCAAAAAAAATCTTCCCAAAACATAACAGAAACGAGAACACATACACCACCCCCTACCTCAATTTTTCCACTGAAAAGCTGAAGAATGCAAAAACTTTTCCTAATCATTCCAGTTCTTTCTCAACAACAACAAAAAAAATCAGTTTATCTGCAGATCCTTTTCTAGTTAAAAACTCCTATCAGTAACCCCTCCCCTCAATTTTCAGCTCCAAGCGAATTTGAAGGAAAATGTTTTAACTCAACCCTTCGAAATGTCAAGAGCTTGACTCGAGAAAATTTTGCATACTTCAAGGCATCTGATCTAACCTAGTATCATATAAATAGGACTCATCCACATTAAGTGGATTTGTATTCCAAAAGCATTGATGCAAATATTGCCTCCTTGCCATCACTGAATCTTCCACTTCTCAGCTTTCCCTTTTATCAAAAACACAGAGCTGGAATTTTTAACAGATGGTATTTTCACTGCTTTGAAATTTTTACAGAGAATGAGATAAACACATTGACTTGGGCAGGGGGAGAGGTGGTGCAGGGGAACAAGGAGGGAAGGTAGGAAGAAGAGATTGTCATAAGTACTTAATGCAGACTTTTTTCCTGCATTAAAAATAAGAATTTTAACTTAGTATTCAATGGGATCATAATAAGAGCAACTCTGAGCACTTTGGAAAAAAAATCACACTCCCCAATGTTATTAATATGAGTCATAATTAGGGATGGAACATTTGATCCAAACCCCAATTAACTTCAGGGGAAATTTGGATCCAAACTTTATGGCTTGAATTTATTTGTGTGCTGAGCCAAGACAGAACTCCTGACCCAGTACTGTCCAATCCCTCACCCACTAACAAATCCTTTGGGGAATTAAAGATGCATATCTGGTTCAAGGTCTGACATTAGTGGTTTGGAGCTTGTTTGACAGTTTATTTTATACATAAAAAGAACTTTCCACCTCAAAATGCCATTTGTGCTTTAAATATGCATCTGTATAGGAGGCTGATTTTTAAGAATCAGCAGAGCAAAGTGATCTGCTTTCTTCATCCTGTTTGTAATGAAAATGAAAATATTTAAAAATTACCAAAATTCTCAGAACTTTCTGTCTTTCAAGTCAGAAAATTCTCCCTGGAGTACTAGGTGCATTTTCCAGTTCAAGAAATGATCCTGAGGATTTGACTATTTTTCTTGTTCATGTGGAATCACACTGGTTTCAGTTTGATTATTCATTAAGCAAGTCACTTCCCAGCCTGAAGATGTGTGGGTGAATTAGGTTTTAGCATCACAGACAGACCTGGGAAATGTACCTGCTAATCCAAGACTTTGTAAGACCATTCGCTGCTTCTGTTCATGTCATCTGCCAGTGAGATCTCCAGGGAGGTTCAGAAGGAGACTCAAGTGGTTATACATTGATAGTTTTATTCTAAGATCAATAAAATGAACTTTAACACTGCAAGGACCCTGGAATTCATGAGAATTTTTTTTTTCCCCACAAGGAAAATTAACTAAAACAAACAAAAACTGACATTAAACATAATTGAATGTTACCCAATTTTATGTAGCTCTAGGTCAGATAGGCTATGACCCGATGCATTTTTTCTCTCACTCTATCTAAAAATCTTGTTCAAAATTACTGCAAAATATTGTCTTTGGGAAGGCAGTCATTATTTTTTTATGAGAATTATTGTGCTGAAAGAGTTTAAGCTGTTTGCTTAAGTTATGAACTCCATGGAGAGTTTCGTAAAATCTTTTTTCCCACCTTTACAGTCAGTGAATGATTCATTAATCGCAGAGTATATACAAATATTGAAGAGGCAGCAGCACCCACGGGGTAAAGCATTTGCCTCCAGAAGAATTTCTTCTCTTCTTAGCTGAGCTGTGTAACTTAGCATGAGTCACTTCGAACTCTGCATGCCTCAGTTTCCAGTGTTGTAACTTCTCGTGTTTTTCATGGAGATAATGTGCTCTGTGGATGGGAAGTTCAACACAGGAGTTGTGCTTTCAAGTTTGTGAGAGCAGGCTCAGGGCCTAAGTAGGACAGAATACGAAAGTGATGGCAGGACCTGCCTTTTGTACAGGCACTGGAACCACTTGAATATTTGTGTACAGCAGGACTGCAAGCTGGAACAACAATAATATTCCAAGGGACTGGTCTGGCAATAATGACGTTACTAAAGAAATACAAAGGAGGACCACAGGTCAGTGTTCAGAAGAGTACATGGCATATGGTTTTGGTCCATAATTAAATTAATTGCATATTGCACTGTTATATTGCACAGGGGCACACATGTCCTCTGGCTGTGCTGCAGAGCAAGGAGATAATTCAGGCAGAGCAGCAGAGGCACAAGGGTGTGCTAAAGCAGTCCTGAGTAATCCAGCCTGGAACCACTTCAGCACGCGGGCAGTTAGCCTGGGCCTGCCTGCACTGACTGATGTGGGTGTACCCTCAGCTGCCTGAAGCCAGATTTCCACCAGTAACACTTAAGAACCTAAAAATTCATATTTATTTCCCATTTTTCCAAATTATTGGCAAAGAATTTGAATTAAGTGTTCAACTCTTCTTACTTTCACAACACGCCTAGGTCCAAGGACTATGGGCAGAAGGCTCTTACCCCTTTATTATGTGTCTAGTCTATATTACAATGCAAGGAAGCAATCAGGGCATGTTCCATTAACATCCCTCCAAGTCTCTACACAGCTTTCAGGCTGTACCTAGTTTACTACATAAGAACAGGACTAATTCACTGGTCATAAAAAGATTTCCTATAAATTTAAAAAGATTTCCTATAAATTTTGGCTTAATTTGGGATTCTGGACAGATCAATAGCAAAGTAAATACTTGCTATAATTGCAACACATAGATTTTACTGGATTCTGGGGAACAACAGAGTATTGCATCAGTAACAGACTTGTTTGTGACTATGTGTGCATAGGCACATATAGGTGTAGATATATACATGCATATATATAAAAGTAATTGAAATATTCCAGATTGACAACTTTGTAGCAGAAAATATTGGCCCCATGCACAGTATAAGATTTTTCCTTTTCATTTTTTCACTAAACATATTTTACCACGGGTGATAGAATTTTTTTGCATCATGAATATTTTATACCAGACCTTAGCCAAAGCCATGATATACCCAGAAATTAACTTAGGGAAATCTGGTTCTCATTATTCTCTGATGTTCATTGATTCATTTGCTTTCTCAAACAAAGAATTTTAGTCCCCAAACTTGGTATCTACTTAGCTTATTTCTAAACCTTCTGGGAGGTGTGTATGTGGGAATTTATTTCTTGGAAAAGTGTGGAGTGGAATAACTTTTTTCATGCTATTCAACTAACTTCTATTATTTACATCAGTATAAATTAAGACATTTTCCATCCATGTAAATAGAATTTGGGCCAACGTGTCTACTCTATATTTGTATTTAAAAACCTTAATGGCCTGATGAGAAGAAAAAAAAAAGATAAATAAGAAATATAATAATCTAAAATATAATTCTGTGTATTCTTTAGATATCTAAGTTGTAAACTGGAGATCATTCTCTTTTCTCCTCCCATTTCAATCCCAACCCAGCATCTGAGTAACTCTGAAAACATCTGAACTCATCAGTCGCACCACATTCGGACCTGGATGCTTTCTAGGCACCTGCAGTTCTACATTGTGTGCATGCCCAGATCTACCCAGGCCTTAATGGGATCCAGGAACTCAGCTGCATGGTGCCAAATTTCCCTAAGGATCTTGATCCTGTAAACATGACTAAAGCCCAGTTCATACGTTGTAGTAGGACCAGGCCTCTCACAAGCTGGAATCTTTTCTGTCAACTTTCAAAACAGCTTTCTGGAGAAGAAGGTGGTGTTCACTGGCTTTTGGAAAGTGGTCGGCTTATCAGCAGATTTACCTGTGAGGTATTAAAATCTGAGTGAAATTTTTCCACAGCCTGAAGGGAACTCAACCTACAGAGGTCTCTATCAAGCATCTGATAGTGTGTTATAAAATACAAACCGGCTTAGTGCTCCATTTGAAGCCGTGCTGTTGTACCAGAAAGACAGCAACTGAGGTCCCTAAATTATTTATGCATTTAGCATACATTTTGGTCATGGTAACATGACTAAAAGTAAAATCAAAGATTCAGAAGTTATATGTTTTCTTGTAAATCTCTTCCAGTCCCTATTTGTTGCATGAATAATACAAGCTCACATAAGAGAGAAAATTAGTAAACTACTGTGGAACTCAACGGTAATAAAAAAATATCTGTTTTCCTGGAGTCCACGAAGAGACGCTCAAACGTTGCTTTCAAAATTTCTACCAATTTGCCTTTCTCTGTATGGGATAGCTTCTTCTTTTCCTTCTGCTCTTAGAAAAAAGTCATACACATGGCCACGGGAAGCAGCCCTTCCCTACCATGGGGAGAAGCACCTTCCCAACATTGTGATTTAGGTGTTTCAGCGAAGCTTGGTGTCATGACTCAAGAAAAATCCCACTGAAGATTACAGATGTAGCAGGAGGTACAATTTCTGTGCAGAGACTTACTGGACTCTGCTGGTCAGGTTCACTGCAGTAACTCAGTGCAGTACAGGGCTGCCCTTTGAAATGCTGAGTATGCACAGCTTCTCTCAACTTCCCTAAAAACAAAAAAGGAAGAAGGTCATAAAACGGCAGGATCTGCTTTTCTTTAGGTCTAGCATTTCTTGAGCTATTTAAATTAAATGTAAGAGCTCTAAAAATAAATAAACTTAAAGTAACCCTTTGAATTGGAATTTTGCAGGATTCTAACTAGGAAGACTAGTATTAAGGCCCAGGACTCTTACTTCATGGCCATGATTTTAAATTAAGTAAAGAACTACACCAACAGAAACTATCATTTGTTATGAATTCAGTAGCTTGTGTGAAACTAGACAGCTATGCCAGGAAACAATGCCCATTAATTCCAGTAATTAACAGCACTTAATCATGTCAGTATTGTGTTTCTGCTTACCAACATGGCTACACATTTCATCACCTGCCCATTAATGTTTTAGTTTTACATCTTGTCCTGGATAAACAGATTCTTGTTAGAAGAAAACACTAAAGTAGGTCCAGTTGTCTACAGATGACTGGCAAAAAGAAGCTGATCTGAACTTAGGTCTGTGCCCACCTCCACCAGCAGATATTTCACACTGCTGCTCTCTCCAGCCCTCTGGTTTGTATTGTACAATCCTTCTTTTCAGCACATTGCATTATGAACATCTCCAATATTAAAGAAGAGATTTTATTGCGTGCGTTTAAAATAAACTTCACTGCACAACATGCTCCATGAAAGTCACCTGAGAATACAGATAAGACAACACCTTAGGTAACCCATTTTAAAATAATACAACCATTTCCTAACTTCCAGTCACTTGGGATCTCCTGGTTAGCCAGGACTGCTGGTAAATGCTGGAAAACAGGTCAGTAAGCCCTTCTCTCAGTCCACTCAGTACCCTTGGCTGGATAACTTCTGGCCCCACACACTTGTGTGTCTAAATTCTATGTCAGGTCACTGGCTGTTTCTCCTTGGATTATGGGAGCTTCATTCTGCTCTCCATCCTGTCCTCCAGCTCAGGGGGCTGAGCACCTGGACAACAACTGGTCTTACTGTTAAAGACTGGCTGAGGTTTATTTTGAATAGAAAATAGCCATAAGAGGTGTTTAAATTTTTTTAGTGATAGTAGCTACTCAAAGCATGTCAAAGCATCCGGGTTGCCACTAAATGCTTTTCACAGCTGATTCATCTAGAAGGTATCTGTGAGCTGGGAGACTCACAACTCTCTAAAATGGTTTAGCTGTGTCAGTCTCCTATATTGTATCCCCACCACCAGTATGACTTCACCATAGCTAGGCTAATCAGGTAAAACTTCATGGGATTAACATATTTGTTCTTTTACTACATGGACTAAAAACAGTGTGTCACTGTAAGTCATCTTTGATGTGAGATGTTTAAAATAGATTTAGTCTTACTGAAAATATCCTGAATTTAAAGCTTCTTTTATTTTGTAATTTTTTTAGAACAATTAAACATTGAAACATTTGTCATTAACTTTTTACACATTTTTGTAAAAAAAATCCTTTACACAAACCTGATGGGTTCTCTGAAACCATCAGACACTGCTTTTTTAAAAAAAAAAAAAAAACTAGTGTTAGTTTTGTTCTGAAAGTTGCTGTTAAACTTATATTTGAAATTAAATTGAAAAAAAAATAATAGAACTAAAGGCATGCCTAATTTCCTCCATATAAATTTAAAAATTCACTCTATGCACTATTGAGTGAGCAAATAAATAGCAAACTCACTGTTCTCTATAGCACGCTATCTGTCTTATACCATGCTAGCTTGTTGTTTAAATCCTTATGTCACAATTATTTTTTTTAATTCCTGAAAATAAAATTTTAGCAGTAACACTAAAACCCCACAGTACTAGTGTTATAGGCTGTCTGCCAATCTTTTAAAACCCATTGGATGCATAACATGATGAACATGAGGGAATATTAAAAATAAACTCACATCTTGTTGCTTAAATATTTTCTATTTCTTTCCTTAAGAAGTGATTGCTACAGCATATTTTTTTTGTGATTGGAAAAAAAAAAGCATAGGCAAGGACAGCAGAACTAGACGAAATTTTTATGTAAAAAATCCATTGAAAATGCTCTTTGGCTGTCTGCTTGTGCCCTTGAGTCTCATGAGTACAGTTGGCAAGAATAGAAAATCACTTATGGACTCAAAAAGTGATATAGTACATTTCCTACCCTTTTAAATCCTTTAATGTGTCCCCAGCATCTCATGTAATTTAGAGAAGAACATCAAAAAGTTTGGATGCTTTTCTGAACCTTGTTCAAAGAATTCCAAATCCTTTGTGTTGTAAAAATAAGATGGAAATTCTGTAAGAGAAGCCCTTCTTTCAGATTTTCATACCATTTACATGGAATTAGTACTGGTCTCTACAGAAATAAAAGAGCATGGAAAAACTGCAGAGGTTAATCATATCTTTCCAATTTCAGTAATTTGATGATCTGTATTTCAGTTGATTCTTAAGCAGCAGGAGCTGTTCCTTTTGGGGACAATGGTAAGGCCTGGTGAACAGGCTTAACTAATTTATTTCATTTCACTGGGATACACTTTAGGGATTAATAAGGAACAGCAATTGATGCCTTGCCACATTCTCTCTGGACTGTGATTTCTTTTGCTCTTCTTAGCTGTTTCACAGCCTTTCTCAAGCCCAGAAAATAATCATAAATCATACTAAATATTTATATAGCTTTTGACGTTTTTCATGCGTGAGTGAAAAAGATGATCGGTGAGTTGGTCATAAAAATTCCAAGGAAAGAAACATCCTATGGAAATTTGCCTATTTGTCAAAATACAAATGCTTTACAGAGGCTGTTTGATTATGTTGATGCTAGGGTGGGTGTAAAGAGGATCTATCATGCTTGCAAATACACTGCCCTGAGGGAATGAACACAGCGTTCAGAATACATCCCATGAAAGAGCTATGAAATCCATCAGTGGAAATGCTCCAGATTTTTACTAATGGAATACAAAGCAGGATTTGGTGTCAGATTTCTGCTTTGAAAATGCTGGAATCTAAAACATAGCTAGGAGAACATTAAGGTAAGTAACTTCAGTAATAAGGATAATTAGTGAATGAATGCACAGGGCAAGGTCACTGTTACCTAACCCAAGTAACCAGAATAGTTATCAAACCTCCAGAAGCAAATAACAGTGTTTATTTTCTCCAAAGAGAAGCTTTTGAGATGCACATGAACAATGACTAAAATAGAGCAAGGAAGCTAAATCTAGCTAGTTGGGAAGGTTGGGCACCCCATTTGCCTGACGTCTCTCTTTCCAAAGAAATATTTACATGTGGCACCAATCCCTTAATCCAAGGTCCAAAATACAGTAGAAACTCTACATACTTAATATAACATGGATAATTTGATTTTAGATAAAACTTGGAACTGGGATCTTCTGCTTTCTTAACTCCCTAGCTATGAGATTTCTAGTAGGAGCTATGATAATGTGCACCCTGTGGGCTGGAGGAATCATGGTGTCTGTTTCCCCTAGCCATGGATTTTTGAATTCTCTATATATATGAAGAGCATATTTATTTTAGCAATTTAAGGTGGATTTTGGGATTGGCTGCGAGCACCGAAATTTGGTCAGCTAAGCTGTTAAACTGATATCCTGGATGCTAAAACAGTTTTGGCTTGGGCCCAGTTAGCATTTTGCAAAATAGTTCCCAAACACAGTTCAGAGTTTACCACATGCCCATTCTGTTCTGGGAAGATCACAGTGCAGATAGGGCCAGATCATTCCAGTTGGACTCAAGGCCAGAGAATGGCTCCTTGTATTCCATTTTATAGGTACCAGTATAACCAGACTCATAATAGAAGCAGGTGAAGTAGTCCAGCTCTGCCTTGCTCCTGCTGCTTACCCTGAAGATGGTTATTCAGCCTGTCTTCTGTCTACTCTCACGAACAAGCCATAATCTCACAGGCAGGGCATTCGCACAAGAAATAGGAAATGTCTGCAACATTATTCATGCTCTTTCCCACTTCTTGTAGTAAGTATAGGGGACTAGGGTACTCAGCTAAGCTGTAGGCTGATCAAGAAGATCCATTATGGAATGCAAATGACAATTTTTTTTGGCTGTTTTCAAGTGAAAACAGCGAGGACTATATACGGGACTTGTGCCCTCTTCAGTCCATGATGTTTACATTATGGATCTGAAAAATCAAGATATCCAGTGTAAAAAGGAAATCAGGTATACAGTGCTGTGAGCTACAACTTAGCATCTTAACAGCCAGAACAGTCTCATGATGTCTTCTCTTTGGACAACCTATGCCAGGGCTTGGTCACTCACACAGAAAAAGTATTTTCTGATGCTCAGGAAGAACCTTCTCTGTTTCAGTTTGTGCCACTGAAAAGTTCTCTCTCTTCTTTACACTTCCATTCAGGTATTTATATACATTAATATATATTATACATTATTAGTAAGTACATTCGTACTTACTAATACTTAGTACATTCGTACTTACTAATACTTAGTACTAATGCTTACTTAGTACATTGTGCATTATTAGTAAGATCCCCCCCACTCCAACCCTTCTCTTTTACAGGCTGAAAAGTCCCAGTGTCTCAGCCTTTCCCCGTATAAATATGCTCCAGTCCCTTAATCATGTTAGTTGGACTCTCTCCAGTATGCCCATGTCTCTCTTGTGTGGGAGAGAGCACAACTGGACACAGTAAAATAAATCAAACCCAAGAAAAGTGGTAAAAGACAGTAGAGTTTGAAGTCAGGCAATGGAAATTCAGCCTGTATGCATGCATGCATCAAAGTCTTGAATTAAATATTTGCCTAATATACCTAAAATGAAAATAAAACCAAAAACCAACCAAAACAACACCAAAAAAACTGCAAGAGAATGACAAAATCTAACAACTTGATATTTATAGCTATGCTATTACATGTCAGAAAGTGAAGTAAAAATCAACATAAACAACCCCTGTGGTTTTTTTGTGATATGTAGAAAATTCAAGTGTGAGAATGATGAACTTCTGCTTACGCTGTGTAGGGAGTATTCAGACCTCAGGTATTGAAACTTGTAGAGAAACTCAGTCTAAGTTTGTCAACCAATTTACAGATGAATTCTAGCTGTCTCCTGAAGCTTTTTGCCCCAAGTTAGTGCTGAGATTTTCTATAAAGTGAACAGATAAAGGGAGGTGTCCGAAGTTGTAAAGGAGGAGTTGTTCTTAGCCTGACTTTAAGCATTTGGCATTCCTTCATGCTTTCACCCGTACCTGTTTTCTTTATTCAGAACAAATTTAGATGACTTAAACACTTTTGAAATGACTGATTCAGATACGTGAAGGAAGTGTATCCCAGACTGCCTGGGTTTTATCCATAACTTTTTAGCTTTCCAAAGATGTTGGCTTAAAATTCAGTGGATCTATTGTTCAGGGGATTTGGAGGCTTATTTTTTCCTAAAGTCAACAGCCTCCAAGTTGTCTCAAATCGGCCATAAGTCTAGGAAGAAATTAATCAGGACTCCAGAATATAACTCAAAGGAGTTCTCTTAGTTAAATTGTATTATGTCTCTGAATGTCTCAAATCCGTCATATAGTTAGAAACAGAAGTTGTGGTTGTGGTAGTGGGAATCTTTAAGTTTTCAGAAAGTTAAATGCTCAACATACACTTTGTCTTTTATTCCTAGGTCTTCAAAGAGACTTTCACCTCTGTCAGGGGATTACAATGATTTTTGTGTAATTTTATTCCAGGAGTGCAATCATATATATTCACATATATATCTGTATCTATATCTATATGGGTATATATATGCATGCTCATACACACACACACGTACATAGTCACAGAAACATATATGCATGCATATGCATACATATATGTGTGCTTGTGTATGGGTATATGTATGCATGAAAATATATATAAATAGCTTTACAAATAGTATTTTATTCAAATTTGTTGATAGCTTGAGTTAATGAGTGGTTGGAATTTTGGCAGGTCCCACTGGAGTGTGGATCCAGTGCTCATAAAACCAAGAAAAATCCTGGAATCTCATCTAAAAATGGACCTTTTGTCGCATGTCTCATATTATTGTTACATACGATCCATAAGGTCTGCTGAAAAAATCATAAAAAACTGGAAAGCAGAAATATTAATGAAAATCAGGTTCTATTTAAAGCTGGTGGTTTGGCATTATTGAAAAACTATGTGATTTCAGGCTATAACAATTTTCACTTACCCATTTCGTGACAATTTCTTTTGATTATATTTAGTCAGAAGCAATTCTCATTTTTATTGTCTGACAATTTCTGTCTTTTTTTTTTTAGCAATGATGTAGCCTGTTAGAATGAGTAATGGGCAGAGTAAGATTTCTCTAGGTAGTCTGTTAACACTTTTCTATGCTGCTGCATTCAACGTTTTAGAATCCTCTCTGAGCAACACCACGTATAAGTAACTTGCTCTCCTACGCTCTCTATATTTAGTAAAGAAGCTTGTTTGGAACCCCACTGTGCCCATGTGGTTTCTATATATAATTTGGTTGTATAATGAGAGACAAAGCATCCCATAACATGCCCAATGTTGCAGAGGACACAAATGAAGATGCTCTCTGCTGCCAATGGTTTACTGTCCAACATCTCCAGCTTGAGTGTTTCTCTGCTGGATGGACCCCCACCTCCATATGGAGCTCTGCAGCTGCCAATGGGCTCCTCCATGTGCACTGGTCCCTGCATATGCAGTTTATTAAGGGGCTGTGGCCCAAAAGGCATTCATGGGAAGGAAAACAAAGACGAGAAGAGGGAATACACACATTTCAGTTGGCATATTCACAGATTGCTCAAAGCCATGTGATTTCCATTAAAACGCAATTGAATGACACTTTTAGAAGGCCATTATGGCAGGTGACATAAAAAAGGAACACTCCACCTGAAACAGGTGTTGGTGATATTCTTTGTTGTTCCTGTAAGGATCTTCTGTGTGCTAGAATCAATGCAGTTTGCAAAGAAATACATTAATAAAAAGAATAAATTTAACTCTTTGAAGTCTTCCTGTTGAGGTCTATTGAGGAACTTGTAGCTGTATTTTAAAATTATTTGCAAATGAAGTTAGATCTTAGCTGGGATAATGCCAACAATCCTAAATATTTTAGCCTGTTCTACACCTTCAATGTGCAGCATAAAATGAACTACATTATATATTACTTGCAGTGGTACTTTAGTCATACTTTAGTCCAAATTACAGCCATGGAAACAACTCCAGCAAGGGTCAGCAGAAAAGATTTTAACACACATGAATAAAATGAGTGGCTAAGAAACACAAGGGTGAAATGAGAAATACACTTCCAATAAGATTTCAGCTTTTACACACACAAAAAAAAAAAAATTCAAGTGACCTCCTAGGGTGTAATTCCACGTGTAGGGACTGTGTTGCCAGGATAAGACACGGCGGAACTGCCTCTGTTAGAACTACTCCCAAATGTTTCAACTACAGAGGTTATTGACAGAAGTACAGTTAATTTGTCTGAACCCTAACCAGATACAATCGATATTTTTTTTCTGGGTTCTTCTTGGCTGGTGGGAACTGTTACTACAGCATGGGATTTGGAGTGGACAGCCAGTTTACCATGAATTTTCACCAGTCGAATTGTCTAATACAATCCTTGACATAAATTTAAAAAAAACAATAACCAAAGAAATAGAGAGGGGGGATGGGGCAGTGGACACAGACACAGGATGACAGTGTGGAAGGAAGAAGGGCAAAATGGAATACTTCTATATAAGGAAAGCAGTGCTTTCTTCAGCTCACAACACCTTCAAAACAAGACTGGATATGCAAGTAAAACCCAAAATATTCTTCTCAAAATCAAGTCTATAGCTTGTGAAATGTAAGTGCTTATATTGCATGAAATTTCAAGGTAGATGATAGTAGCATTCTTTCTGCCCTTACTACCTTTGACTCAGCAAGATTGTTATGTTACCAATAGAAAAAAATTGATCCCTCTTTATTCAAGGATGATTTTTTATTTCCAGTGCAAATTAGTACACCTAAAGTAAATCCACAGATTTTTTTCTTGGTTACCTCCTTTTCCACAAAATAACTGAAGAAAAGTCTGGGTAACAAACACACAAAACAGCCAACTCTTGATAAACATTAGTATCAAAGGGGGAAAAAAAAAGGTAAAAATATGTGATGTGTTCATAAAATAAAAACATAAACACTGAAACTAAAAAAACCTTTTGAAAAGATTTTATATTGTACCAATTTTGCCTTTCTTCATGCTGTCCCAGTAGTGTAAGCAATGTAGGATTTAATATTGCAGGAAAGTGAAAAATAAAACCTAACTCCATGCCTAAGCAGTGAACCATCTTTCACCATCCCTGCTTGATTACATTTTAAGGCACTGGGGCACAGAGATGTTACAAGTGAATTGCCCACAGTAAAAAATGAAGTAGCAGAAAATCATGGAAAAGCTCTGACTCACATCTGGTCTAACAGGAACTGCTGTTGACTCCTTTGAGAGCAGAGATGCAATGCAGAGAGACCTCATCAAGTTAGAGAGATGGGCAATCACCAACCATGTGTAATTTAACAAAGGCCAGTGCTGGATGCTGCACCTGGGATGGGGCAACCCTGGCTGTGTGCACAGACTGGGGAACGAGAGGCTGGAGAGCAGCACTGCAGAAAGGGAACCTGGGGGTCCTGGTCAGTGGCAAGTTGAACACGAGTCAGCAGTGCCCGGGCAGCCAGGAGGGCCGAGTGTGTCCTGGGGGCATCAGGCAGAGCATCGACAGCCGGGCAAGGGAGGGGATTGTCCCACTCTGCTCTGCTCTGGGGCAGCCTCACCTCGAGTGCTGGGGGCAGTTTTGGGTGCCACAGTATGAAAAAGATAATAAGCTATTGTAGATCATCCAAATGACAGCAACAAAGATGGTGAAGGGCCTTGCGGGGAAGCCAAATGCGGAGCGGCTGAGGTCACTTGGTCTGTTCAGCCTGGAGGAGAGGAGACAGAGGGGAGACCTCACTGCGTCCTTCAACATTCTCATAAGGGGTAGTGGAGGGACAGGTGCTGATCTGTTCACTCTCCTTGATTTATGTTAGATATCAGTAAAAAGTTTTTAACCCAGAGGGTGGTTGGGCACTGGAACAGGCTCCACAAGGAAGTGATCACAGCACCAAACCTGTCTGAGGTCAAGAAGAGTTTGGACAATGCTCTGAGACACATGGTGTGACTCTTGGTGTATCCTGTGTAGGGCCAGAAGTTTGACTTGATGATCCTGATGCTTCCAACTCAGCATATTTTATGATTCTGTAATTCTATGATGTTAGAGATTGCTTCCTTTGGAGTCTAAGTGCAACTCATGGCATATTCCCGCTCTTCAGAGTAGCCTGCTTTGAATTCAGATTGACACATCCTTAGATGTACATTTGATCTGCTGTTCAAACATGGACATGCATGAAATAGAAAGGGAGAAAAAAAGGGAAAGAAAAAAATTAAACATCATTTAGTGGTTGGAAGTTATTTTCAGATTGCAACCACTGGAAGGGTTGCCTGGAGAAAACTTTTCCCTCTGTTGTTACAGAATAATAGCTTGTGGATGCTGAAAACCAAACACAAGTTGTGGTTTTCTTTTAAGTCGCACTGCAGGGCTATCTCCTGCTTAGCGTTTTCACATCATGTTGTTTGGGAAAGGTCACGTTTTTACTTTCAAGACACCATTTGTCTTCAGCCCCTTCTTCTAATCTGCAAATAGTTACACACTAGTTTTGGGCTGGAAGCCAAGTACTTGATTACAAAAGCTGCTTCAAGTGGCATTTTACTAATCATGGAGGTCTGTATTATGTTAAACAAATACAGGTAGCCTTCACCAAACTATGCTTTTGCCTTTACTGAAAGCTGAAAATATTAGCCACAGTATGTGCAGAAATACAGCAGTCACTGTCGTCTGCAGTTTCAGGCCACAAATTCCTATTTAGGTGATCATAAGTTAAATCATAGTTACCTAAAACTTACTGTCACTGTTTTGGGATTTTTCGGTCACTCAGACTACCTCCAGTTACAGCAATATGGAGTGTATTTGGTTTTTTATTGTTTCAGCTAATTAAATAACTCTGTTATTTAATTTACACCAAGCAGCAAGTTTCTTTCAATATCTTTACTGCAAAGATTACACAACACTGGAAACAGGATTCTATTTGATGTCAAGGTTGTAGAGTTACTTAAAATTAAATCACCAAGAATTCTATGTTTCAATGAAGCTACTGTGTTTTTACAACAGTGTGAAAGATAAGATCCCATTAACTACTCTGCTTAGGTCCATTCCTCCATCACCCGATATATTTCTTATATTAGCTCCCAGGTTAAAGCCATGGATATGGATCTTGCTGTCCCTACTTTTAGATGTGTTCCCTATTCTATGAGTTTATCATATATTCTCTTTACCTTTAAATATATTGTTCTTTGATGCACCTTAAAATGTGATTAATTCTTCTATGGAAGAGTTGAGGACAGCTGCTGAATACTGCAACGAGACATTTCTATATAAAAAGAAGGAAATTTATTCTCAGGTAACAAAATCCTTTATGACAGAATTAAAGAAAATAAAATCTTGTTTCTTCTGATCCATATTCAATCAAACTAGCAATTCAATTAAACTTAAGTATGACCATTATCCAAGGTCTTTTACTTATGAGGGTCTTTTTAATGTGAACATCAACTATCAATCAGTGCAGAAGCACTCTGTGAAGGATTAAATCAGACCTTGAATGCAGCGAAAAGAGGCTGTATCTTTCCAGGTAAGTGATCACAGAAGCTCTAAACTGGTCTTTGAGAGCTCAGTATGAACCAAGCAGGGTGGAAGAAAGCAATTACAGTTTCTAGACTGATTTCAAGAGTAATGGGGCAATGGGTCTATTGACTTTTCCCTGAAAAACTCTGCCAAAAAGCTACATCCCATCCAAGGACAGTCAGGCACAAAGGCAGATGGTTTGGGAGGCTGTACAAGCCCCGGTGTGTGCTGCACTGTCGCTGCCATGCCATGCCCCAGTCATGCAGTGAGCAGAGAGAGCTCGCTCACATCTGCTCAAGTGTAAGTAGAAATATCTTCTGTTTGGCTTCAGAAAACCATTTCAACACCTCCACTGCTGGCACTGCCTGTTAGTATTGCACGCATGTTGGAAGATATGCTGGGATTAAAAAAAAAAAAATCATTGATATTTTTTTTTATACCAATAACAGAATTATTAACTTTGATCCAAACTGGGCTTGGTCAAGACTTCAAATCCTACCCCACCATTAAATATGGGTTGTTTTTTTTCTATGTGGAGAAATAAAAATAATCTTTCCTCCTATTTGCTCCTCCAGCTGCTTTGAGGAATGTAAATGGAAAACTAACTTTCCAAAAGTGTTATTTTTTCTACTGAGCAAATGAACTTCTAGAAGAAAGATGTGGAATCACTGGAGGATCTCAACTTGAAAGTTTTTTTACACAGAAGACCTGAATATTTCACATCCCAGCATTAAATTTCTCAACTCTTTCTGTAAAGAAAAAAATCCACAAGAAAAAAAGACTTTTTATTTTAATGTTTTCTAAAATAAAGTATTTAATATTTCAATTCAAAGTCATGCTTAGTTTTGAAGTATCTTGGGATCATTAATCGTAATAATAAAAATTCTCAAGAACAACAGAGTACATTTGAAACATTCTGTTTAGTCTGAATTTTACTTCTGCCTCATGTCTCTGTTTTTTAGTACTGTTTTGTAAAAAAAAAAAGCCACTAGGCAAATCAACATGTTATCCCTCGCCCTTGGGAATAGAATCCCCTCCACAAATGAGAGCTTTCTGGGATCTCTGACACCTCAGTTAGCTGTGCAAGTCAGCTGCTTGAGAGGTCTCCCAGGTGCAAAACTCCATGGCAGTGGTCAGAGAGCTGTGAAACTCCTTCTCTGTTACAGGAAAAGATCTTCACTTTCTCAGCTGCAGAGGACTGAACTTCGCACCCTTCCAGCAATAAAGGCTAACCCCATACTGGTCTGCACCACAACTAATAGATCAAAGAAAATGATTATTTCCTTTGATTTAGCATTCATGAGCTCCAGCTGGAACACTATGTCCAGTTTGGGTCCCCAAAACAAAAAAGGAATCAGTATAGAGGAGAAATCCTAGAGGAGAACCTTCAGGATGTGTAGCAGTCCACAGCACACGACATACGAGGAAAGGCTGAGAGAGAGAGGGGTTTGCTTAACCTGGAGAAGAGAAGGCTAAAAAGGAATCTATTTGTTCTCCAAATATCAGGCAGATGTAGAGGAGACAGATCTAGACGTTTTTGGCAGGCACACATTGAACAAAAAGCAGGGAGTGGATGCTAAGTTACAAAAATGGAGATCCTGGCTTTATATGAAAGGAATAATATTATAACTATGCCCGTTAAACATGGGAACAGATTTCACAAAGTTTATGTGGACTCTCCATCCTTGGAGATACTCAAAACTTGAGAAGTCCTGTACTTTGAGCAACCTGACCTAATTTGGACTCTAGCCCTGTTTGAGCAGGGATTCAGAATTTCCAGCTTGAACTATTCTACATTACTACAGTTCAAGAGATGTATTTTATTTTCAGAGAAGTACATTTTAAGCAATTATAGTTGGTTGCTTCATGGTTCAGCTTCAAAATTATGATTTGAACACAGACCATTGATCATTCCTTTGTGAAGATGATTGAATGTGCAGGTTTGTGGGAGATTATGGGAAAGGCTCCTAACAAAGTTTGCATCTTATAAAGTCTTTCCTTAGACATGGGAGAATGGAAAAGTCATGACAAGAGGTTGAATCACTTATAATAGGAAATGGTTCTACATAGCTGGGATACATTACCTGACAGGTTTGGTAAAGTGAAGACTCAGAAAGGACACAAAATCCATCCAGAGTTTGAAATATTTCTGAATTTCAAGAAGATCAGTTGGAGCTGGGAATTAGTTGCTTATTCTGGAATAAGTGTCTTGACTATTCTTTAGATGACACAGATGAAAAATTACTATGATAGCTTATGGAAGACAGTGAAAAAAGAAAGACCCTTAAATTCCACAGATGGGAAGAATGAATGAGTGGCAAAATAATGATGGTCAACAAATAGCTTGAGATTGTCAGCCCTCAGGGAATTTTAGGATGTTTGCCTTCAAGGAGACTTTTATGGATTTGGCTTTCTCAAAGTACAGCCACTGTCTAAGGAGCACCTACAATAGGCAAAGTATAAATATAGCATGAAATAGACAATAATTAAATGATAATATAGAATAGCAAGTGGGATTGAGAGTGTGGGGAGGAAAGCCATCTTCATTTGGGAAGGAATAAAATTATTACATGCACTATAATGAAAGTCAGGCAATAAAATTTCTTGAGAGATTGCACCACCCCTAGCTGGGGTACTTTGAGCTTGGGATGACTAGTCCTCCCTCAAGAAATTCCTGAGGCAAGGAACCTAAAAGAAAGGAATAAACAAGGTTTTCATGGAAGAGGTGAATATAGTATGGATTAAGAGAGTATGAACTAATTAAACTGATTTTAGAACTCTATACAGAAAAAAAGTGATGTTTTGGATTTTAAGACACAAAGGGATCAAGTCAGAAAAGGTTACTACACTGAGAAGATTAAGGATTTGAACAACCTAAAAGGCTTTATCTGAAATTTCTTTCCAGGTAAGAGGGAAGGTTAATAAAAAGAGTGACAGGGAATGGGAAGAATTAATATCACTACAGAATGATAAGGTCACCTTTAAAGAATATGATTCCAGTAAGTCATGTAAAAATAATTTAAATGGTAGCAGGTTTAGGATATATATGCCAGGTGATTAATATAACGAACAATTTACATGATGAAAACAGATTTTAAAAAACCTTAGTTTGTTTTGTCTCATAAAAACCCCTAAGTTATAAAACTTTTGTAAGAAAGACATCTGGATCATAAATATAAAAAAAAATTGTTACTTCATTTCAAGGATGTTATTGGTATAGGATAAGAAGATAAGCAAGCATAAAATGCTTACGAATAAATTTTGAGTAGAAATTTGATGTCTTCCAGTTATCCACATTGTAATTTTTAAGGACAGCCTCCTATAGAAGATAGGTAGGCACGAGGAACCTAAATTGCTTCAAGATGAACCCTGAAACCTTGGATAAATTAAGGATTCCATAACTGACTAGAGTGATGTTATAACCAGAAATCAAAAGCTATGCAATAAGAATCCATTTTTATAAAGAAAAATAGTTTTCTTTTTTAATTTAATATCCCTAAGGAACACCCTAAAGGTATCCTGGTCACCATTTGCTGAGGCTTGTTTTCACACTGCTTTTGTTCTATATTAAACCTGGACTTTGAAGTTGCTTCTGATCCCTGCTTGGGTTAGGAAGAAAAAAATTTTTTAAAACTCCTTGTGTCATAGTTTGACTGTGCTAAGAAGTGGGAGAATGTTTTCCTTCCTCGGCCCTTTGGAGGTAGATCTGGAATGGATCTGAGCATTGGGAAGAACATGCTGGTGTACCCAGAGACACTGCAAAATCTCTAACATGTTGGACTAGTGCAGCTCAGCTTTGCAGTTGCCAACCTTGGAGTCAGGAGTGAAGGAACCTTCTCCCAAGCCCCACTGTCTGAGGTGGGTGAGGACTGCCTGCAGTCTTCTGTGGCACAGGACACAGTTCATTCTTCAGGGCTGCTTGAGCATATTCACCTCTGAAATCCCATGCTGTTGCTCTTGACAACAGCCTTTGGTTTCTTAAGCCTTTTGGTAGAGTTTTTTCACCTGGTACCTTGGTAGTTTGTCGCAAACTAGGGAATATTTTGCAGCTTGCAATGGGCAGTAGGAAGGGCAGACGTAATGGTATCGATTCATAAACTTAGAATAACACTCTTCAAGCCTAATTGTAGACACCTTTATGAACTATCAACTTTCAAGGGCTATTTGTTCTAGATTTCTACTACAGACACTGAACTGAGATGGACATTACCAGGGGAGTTCCAATCCATGAGAGTCAGCTATTTTTTCCTTCTGAGTAAGCCTGACTCTCTCCTTGAACTATGAAAAACACCGAAACACAAGACACAGAAGTAGGAAAAAAAAAGAGTTTTCAGGAAATTCTTGTTTGCTCTTATGAAACACGTACATTGAGAAATTAGAACTACTCTACCTGCTGTATGCTATCTTACACTTGTAGAGCACTGAACTATGTTGCCTGTTTCATATTTATCTTTATATTCTTATTTATTTGGCCTATATTTGGTAGGGGAATGGTAATGATGACTTTAATTGAATGATCAGTAAAGATATTCTTCCCACGCTGTGAAGAGACCAGATATCCAAGTCACTCTTTTAAAAAATGTACGACAAAAAATGAATCAAAGAACTCATGCAAATTCAAAGTTTTGTCTGAAATCATCAAAATAACTCAATTAATTTTAGAATGATGGCTATAAAATTGCAAAACACATTCTCAAAAGAAAATAATAATTTCTTGAAAAAAAATATTTAAAATTAGCCTCCTTAATGAAGCATGTTAGTGAAGTAGTACACTAGTGAAGTAATCCACTTCTTGTGGTATTTAAATACTGGGCAATCCCACATAAAGTGCTCAATATAAAATTATGTGCAGATATCTGTACATACTACGATGTTGCAAACAGAGTCCTTGCCAAAGCTGAAAATAAAAGCAGAGATGAAGCCAATGACTTTGCAGCTGACACGGGAAACGTGTCTGTATCCAAAGGCGAAGTCATTATGGACTGGATTTGAAAGTGTAGGCACATACATTTGCGTGCATGCATATGAGCATGCCTAATATGGCCACAAATATGTCACATATGCAGGCAAATCACATTTCTGAAAACATGTATTGCTAATTATCCAGAAAAATGCCTGTTACCCTCAGGGACCAAGACTGAGCTTCAGCAAAGTTCCCTCAAGAACTAGCTGGGAAGACAGAGTAGTATGTGAGACCTATAAGGAAGAGGATGGTCTTGGAAAGTTGGGCTCTCTTGCAGGCCCTGGTAGTAATAACTGTTCAAATAGATAGTTTTTTATTTTCTTCTCTGCTTCCATTGCCTGTTTTTCTTCTGTGTTCATTAGGAACACTGCCTTATCAGCCCTTCATCGTGGAAGAGCTCTCACTTTCTGTCTTCCTTGTTGTTAGCCAAGTAACTATCCATTACTAAACACGGCTGTAGCATGGACAAAGAAATTCATGAAGCATACGGTGTCGCTTTCCTTGTCTGAGCCACTTTCTTCAGGGGTCTCTTACTACAGGCAAAAAGACTGTGCAGGCAAGACAAACCCTGCTAAAAAGTGTACAGTGGCTATTCATTGGCTGACACGTACAATAGGAGGAGGTTTGAGCCTCTCAAATTGGCCATTTGTGTGTGTTAGCAAGGCATATCTCCGTGTATACATTTTGACTTTAAAAGCCAATTCTGCATGCTTATTGCGTGAATGGGAAAGCAAACATCTTTAAACACTGGAACACTGGTTTGAAAGCACCTTTTGGGTTGGTTTGGGTTTTTTTTTTGTTGTTGTTGTTTTGGGGTTTGTTTTTCTAAAATTCATCTTTTAATGCTGTCGCTATGCCACATGGAAATGTCTTAGAGAGAAGTACCTTTTAAGCAGCCCATATTTGCAATGATATGACAGTGTCTTTGTAGCTACCCGATCTCCACTGTTATTTTTCCTAGTAAAGAATGGCAAGACATTCAGGAACCTGATTGGCTGGCATGGATTTTGTTTGCTATAATAAAATACAACAAGGGCTGTCAAGACTTATTGCTTCAAACGAAGAGCTGTGTACAGCATGGTTCCCCATAGCAGCCTGCATATGGAACCCTTTAAACATTCTTAAGAGACCCATTGGGGCTTCTAATTATTGTGAAACATCTCCTGGCAGAACCATTCCTACCCTTCCAAGAATGCGTTGTAAAAATAATTAGATGATGAGATTTAGATCGAAACCGCTAACTAGTGATTTAAGAGTTTTGCTCGTACCATATAGAAATCTAAGGAAATGAAATGCTAAAAATCTTTTTACATGAAAGGAAAACAATCCTTTGTGGTTCACATTTTGGGGGGAATATAGAGAATGAACCTCTCTCTTTCTCCATTCCTTCCCCCCCTCAACTTTAATACTTTGTTTCCTGTGGTTACATGAGGGGGTGGAGATGTTTCTTCATTTTCTAAACATTAAACCACTTGAGAATCTCTCTCCATTTCTGGGGAGCCTGCTATTAGAGAATAACTTGAGGAGCTTGCTTTAATCAAGCTTAAAAGCTACGAAGAATAGAATCACATTTTACGGCTTTAGAGGCTAAACCAACATGTAGTCAATTAGGTGACATCACTTCTACAAAAAAAGCAGAACATCTTTGTTTAATCAAAACAAACAAACAAGATTAGAAGTTAAGTGCTGTGATTTAGGAAAGATTCACATTTTGAATCAAATCCTGGAGGACTATGGACGTGGCAGTGATAAATATTAATCACAGGAAATCTGGTGGCCAGCTTAGCAATTGTGTTAGCTTAAATGTGAAGATGTGCATTTACACATTTTGCCAAGGAAAATTAATCCATGGTGTATGCAGGTGTCAGGGATATATTTGGTTCTTTTCCTTGTTTGTTATTTTCTTAATTAAGTCTTCAAATTTAGCTTTTCAACACCTAGATCCATAAAATTAATTTAAACAGAGCTGAGGGACTTATTTATATACTCTTATTTTCTATTAGCTCTTTGCCACGATGTAGGAAGGGCCACATCCTGCTGAGTGTTACAGAAAATGCAGTGCCTTCCCTAAAGATATTAAAATACTGACAAGTCAAAGAATAAGAGTGTCACCACACTGCCATCAGTCCTGTCATTTATGATCACAATTTACATGCAATCACTGAGCCATTCCTCTGTGGGTATTCCTATCCAGGCTCTATCTGAAATATTTTCCTTCACCGTGTTTGTAAAATACGACCTCTCCCACCAACCCCCATGGCTACTCCTCAAGGAAGCTCTCAGTACATCGCTGTTTTCTGAGTACCGCTGTGACCTTCTTTCATGGCCTTGACAAATGCAGTCCTGCCAAAGGGCTTGTTTCCATGGGCCATCCTCCTACCCACATGGCTGTCCTGCTGCAGCTGTCCCCTCCTTCATATCAAAGGACAGCGGTGGGTGAGCCTCCACCATCAAGGCAGCTCCCGGATGTTCTGCACGTTTCCTCCTCCTGATGGCTTTCTTAGCACCTCTGTTCTTTCATGTCCCATCTCTCACCTTTTGAAGAAGATCCCTATAGGCATCAAATTACCAGAGTTTTTGTCATCTCTTTAAGACATTTTTCTTGTATGGTGAATACAGACATGTTAAGGCCACTGCTTGTCACTCATTTCTTATTGTCCATTCCAGTTCCCTAGCTGTAGACTCTCAGCTTTTTCCAGTGGGAATTGTTCTCTGTAGTCTTTTATAGCACCTGGCACAAAGGGTTCTGGCTCCTAGATATACAGCCACACAAATAATCATAAATGAAAATAAATGAGTTGAGAAATTGCCTGCAGTCACACAGCAGGGCAGTGGCTGATGTAAGATTAGAAATTTTGGGACAGCTGGTTGGAAAACTTGAGCCTTAGTCATGTTTTTCTAATTGAAAAGTCATATTTGGGATGAAAATTTAAGCTGTAGCTGTAAAACTCAGGGACCTATCTTGCAAGGACAAGTTTCTATGATTTTCTTATAACCAGTAATGCAGGCAAGTCCTACAGAGCTGATTTTAGGCATGTGGCAAAAGTTGCACAGCAGAGCAAAAGTTTTTGTTGCCTTCCTTTCTCCTGCATTTTATTCTTCTTGCTTTGCCAGTGTTGCACGCCCTCATTGGCTAGAGGTAAAAAGTTTTTAGTCACAGCTCTGTCTCATGCACAAACCAAGCTTCCTCACAAAAGGCATCTCTTTTGACGTACAGGTCACTCTCACATATCAATGGCTAACTGTTGGCAATAGCTGGGCCTCTGGGGATTGAAATATAATCACTTTTGTTTTTAATACTGAGATTTTTTTATTTAAACTCTGTTAGCTCATTACTGCATGAGATTAAACAGAAGTAAATCTGACAATGTTATGAGAAGCAGAGGACTCAATGACATACCTTAAACCCAAAAAACTGTACTATTCACTGATCTGACTGAATTTACTGTGCAAAGACTGAAGTTTAGTCCAGAAGTTACTGTTTGCAATTTTGCCAGCAGCACTATTTATAGTTTCAATCAATTTGAAATGCTTCAGAGTTGGACAATGCTGCTGTGCATGTGTGCAGGTGGAGAACACATTTATATCCATCTAAAGCCTGTACAGCCACCATTCCACAAATTTATCAGAGCCAGGTCCTCTGAATAAACTTAACTAATAGGTTTAAAGCCTCTTCATCCCCCGTAATGAGGAGAAATTTAACTGCTTCATGGATTAGGAATAGTGCTTGGAAACAACTTCCTGGCTGTTTGAGTGGCCTCATCTCCTTAGCTGATAAGACCAAATGTATTGTCTTCATTTAAGGACAGAAAAAGAGGGATTTAAATTTAAAATGTTGCAAATTTCTCAATGTAGCATTAGGTTTCATGACAACTTTCCAGCTGAAGTCTAAAACGTTTCTGCATGCAAATGAAATTGCAAATGAAATTACAAAGAATCCAGCAGACTGTGAATTAGACATGCCTTAAGCTAAAAAATAAAAGAGCATTTGAAGGTACTCGCTAAAGTGACAGCAAGAAGATGTCCATCTCATCTAACCCAGGCTGTCTACAGATGCAGCTACCCCAATAAGATGATTACTCCAGACTGCTTAACAGCAAAGGAAGGAAACTAAGCACTTCTGAGGCATGATTCATGTGATCCATATTAGAAAGCAATGGCAAGATGACATGAATCACAGTGCAGAAGAGACTGTGTTCTTCGTTCATTGTAAAGGAAGTGTAGGCAAGCAGCTCAGATAAAGACATCAAGATTTAACCTCAATAACCTCTTTCTCTGAACACCTTCAACATGTGATTGTTAGGACACAGCCTCACTCTGTAAATCATTTTGTCCAGATGAGGTCTGGCAGAGGAGGCTGCTCAGAGTTTTAAATATCTACATTCATCTGTCTTTTACTAGGAACGTCCTTCTATTGTTTTGATATAATTTTCTGCACTACGTATTTTTTGTGTGCTTGCAAATTTTGGGAATTTAGCAATTCTAACAAACTACAATTCGTAAACAATCCCTTCATTAATTCAATTATTTATAAACTGTGAATTTACACGGAATGAAATAGCTCTTTGAAAATTTTGATAGTAAAACTAAGCACGTCTGCAGTCATATGCACTATCAATGTCTGAAAGTCTTACAGACCTATGTAAACTTTCAGCAACCCTGAACTGAATTTATTAATTTATAATTAAGTATTTTATGTGGAGGTGTTTGATGAAAGCAGATGACCAATTGCTCACATTCATCCTTAAAGAGAGAACACAATGTAATGGAATTGAAATCCAATTGAGGAAACCTAGGTTAAATGTTAGGGAAAACAAGATAAACCTGAGGGAAGTGGTGCACACTGCCAACAGGGGTCATGGAATCACCATCACTTCAGTGTTCAAGACTGGGCCACCCATCTCTTTCAGAATGGCTCAGGAGTAAAGCCATCAATCCTGCTGTGATGCAGGGAAATGGACTTCATGACTTACCAGCAGTATCTTCCAGGCTAAATGAGCCCATTATTCATAGGGCTAATAAAAAGACAAAGGGAAAGACTTCTGGGGAGGAAAAAAAAAAAAACCCAACAAAACAGCACTTAAAATGTTTTGCTTTTTCCTTTTCTTTTCCAGACGTACTTTAAATACCAGATAAAAGAAAAAAAATCAAAAGCATTGCATCTAATCTTGTTTGAAACTCTTTCTAAAGCAATAGATTTGAGAGATAGCTTAGCATAGATTTAGATCCAAGTTTTACACCAGATCTTTCCCATATAGAGGGATAAATCAAATCTTGGTAGCAACTTCTAGTCTAGATTTATGCAATTTTTTTTTTTTTGTCTCAGATCTGTCAAGCATACAGAATACAATTTGCCTTCCTTCCCCCTACTCAAAAATATGGATTTATTATCTTCTGCTTGCATCAAAAGTGTTCTGTGGCAAAATTCTTCAGTGAAATATAAAATTATGCACTTAAATTGTTTGGTATCACTCAGTTCTCCAGCAGAGCAGTCACAATGGTGGTATAAAACATTCCCTTACTTTACAGACTACAAAAGATGAATTCAAAGGACAAATTCTTAATTCTTTTCAGACTCCAAAGTCCTATTCCATATTCACCTGTGAGTGTCAGGATTAAGAAGTGTTAGCAAACTAAGTGCAATTTTATTAGCCAAGCAGAACACTCCTTTTGCCTGTAAATTTTACTGAAATGAGATAAAAATAATCCAGTCGGTAGGTGAACTCTGTTGTTCTGTGTTGTCTGAATTTCACAACAGATACATAATTTAGCAATCAAATATGAGGTCAGTGTAATTCCTGTTCCTGATAATATCCCTCTGATGAAAGTGGGATTATTATTAATTATGTAAAAAGGGGTCTTTGATTACTATGTTATCTAATTCTAAATGTACAGTGACAGGAATTACACGCCTTTATGCTTTCAGCCTCATTACGTGAAGATAAGATGCACCGGTGTCAGCATAGCACTCCTGCGCATTTTCAGAACCCCTAGGAACAGTTTTATTTCCTGGAAATTATTGCTACAGAGCTGACGTGGATAGTGCAGATCAAATGTATTGGCAATCGAAATTTTAATTTGATCTGTGATAATGTTCTTCTAACTCAGTTCCCAAAACTTCATGCAGTCATTATTTCAATACCACTTTTAATGACTACCTAAAGAATAGAATAAATAAAAACTGCAGCTGTTACATTTAAGCCTTCTTAAAACTTGCTTTCCAGTAAAAAAGTTATACGATTTTCTAAACCTTTTTAACCTCAGCAGCAATATTTCAAACTAACAGTTTATTCAATTAAAAAGGAACATTTAAAAACAGACAATATTTTTAAAGTATCTTAGCAACAGGTGATTGAATCCTTGCCTGGAACTGTGAGACGAGTTTTGCCAAATGGGCTACATTCTAATGATATCTTTCATATAGCAAATGGAATAAATCTAATATTGTTTTGGACAAGTTACATAAATTACATCACAATACAAAATTCTTTATGTGTTTTCAACAACAATAGATGATGGACCCATGAAAGAAGTGAGAAAAGAGTACATGATTTTGTCCTCTCCAGCTGTGGTGGTTAAAAGCAGGTAATGAGCTCAGATACTTGGCCCCAATAAATACTTAAATACTTCTCTCACCTTTCACACATACAGACAGCACACGAACTCCTGCTCTGTCCCTGAGGTGGTTTCAACGTTTATGAGACAGTCTTTAAGGAAAGATCTGTGAAGATTGTTGATAAGGTCCTTTCCCTCTCTGAGAGGTTGTTGAATGAGGACATGACTAAACTTCTGCAAAATCATCATGGATTGTACAAGGTCTCTTTTTTTTTTTTTCAGATGGAGATGGCTGCATATCTATGACAGAAAAATGATTCCTTGCAAGATATCAGTCCAATACCAGAGAATAGAAACTACTTGGTTATGATCAGAACAGTGATAGTGGGATTAAGAAGTGGGCTCAACCCACATTGCAGTAACAATAAAAATACCTCCCTTTGGTGCAACAAATTAAAAGCTTTTACCACAGCGAGCTCAGAGTGCAAACACATCTGTAGGCAGAAGGTATTTTTTTTCCCAGCCCAATACTGTCCCCATCCTAATCACAAACTTGTTTTCTATTTCCTGAGATCCATGCATGCCTTTGTCTCCTTTCCAAGGGAACTCTTAGAGAAAGGCCCACAGCATGGGTTGTGACCAGAAAGCCCTACCTGAGGGAAACGGGAGCAACTGCAGACATGAACATGTGACATGTCCACCCTACGGCAATGCACAACCAGTTGTCTCTTGAGAGCAGCACAACTCCTTACCAAGAACACCTTCCACTCCTGTACTCCTTCACTGAAAAAAATGTTTACTGAAGAAATGGGAATTAGAATTGTACCGCATAGAATAGAATAGAATAGAATAGAATAGAATAGAATAGAATAGAATAGAATGGCATTGTCCACTTGCCCCTTAAACATGGACAGTTTTGAGGCATTAGCTTCCTCTCTAAGAAGCCTGTTCCAGTGTTTGACCACCCTCTCAGTAAAGAAATGCCTCCTAATGTTCAGAATGAATCTCCCCAGATGCAGCTTTGAACCCTTCCCACTTGTTCCATCACTGGATTCCAGGGAGAAGATCAGCAAAGATCAGCAGCTCCCTTTCCACTTTGCCTGCTCAGGAAGCTGTAGACAGCAATGGGGCTGCCCCTCTGGCCTCCTTTTCTCCAAAGCAGACAAACCTTTAGTCCTTACATACTCCTCATAGGACATTCCTTCCGACCCTTTCCCCATCTTTATTGCTGTCATCATGACACAATATATTAAAGTTTTTATCTCATCTAAGGAAATCTCTTCAAGCCTAAAATGGTGATAGTATGCAATTGTCCATTCTGACACTCATTTTTCTTCCACCCGCTGCAGTAATCACACAAGGGCAGGGACTTCGCACACAAGATGGAAAAGTGCAAAGCGTTTATTGCGCACCCAGAATTCCTGAAATACCAGCACCTAACAGGATATCACATCATATAAACAGGAAAGATGTTCACCTCAGTGTCCCCCAATCACCTGGGGTATTGCACAGATGTTACCTATTATGGTAACAGGCAAACAAAACCCTATAAGGTCACAAACTACAATTATCACTTCCCATAGGTCCAACACTGTCCACAAACCCACAATCCTCTCTCAGCCCATCCCCGGTGACCTGGATGCACTCCCAGGGTCACCTCCGGGCTCAGGAAAGAGGTTCTCTCTCCGGCCCTCAGGGCCCATCTCTCTTCCAGCACATAGTGCACCCCAACACCCACTGTCTCATCCATCCACCACTGTCAGAGTCGTGAATACATCTAGTAATGTGCCAGAAAAGCAGCAGATATTGTATGCCTATATCTGTGCTCTTAGCTGTGAAACAGAACATGTTCTTCACCCACAGATCAGAGAAATGGAACTTCTTTGCCCTCCAACTTCCATCCTGTAAAACCTCTCAGTGTTTCACCACCTGCCACTAGCAAAAGTCACTTACTAAAGGATGTGCATAAGATCATTGAAATCAGCTAAAAAAAAAGATGGTACAGATCTTTAGTGATTTAATTATTTCTTTTTATTATGAGCAGTGTGGTTTAATAAAGAGAATATTGGACTGCAAGCTAAAACCCATTGGATTCTACTTATAACTTTGTCTCTAGTTTGCAAAGGGATCTTGGCAAGTCACTTCTTTTCTTTGCACCTGTTTTCCCATCTTTCTCACGTCCATAAAACTTAAATGTTTTTATATCACAATTCTTCAATAAATAATGTTTCATAAAATTTCACTTGTAAAATAATTTATTAATTTATGAAAAATGTTCAAGTATATTCTACTTTTGGCTTTTTTCCCTTTTTTTTTTAATTGAACAGGGTTTAGTTTTAACTTGGAAAGGAAAATTAAGGATATGTATGTACTTATCTGGATCATAATTTCTCAGGAGGTTCTAATATGAATGTATGTGGAATGTTACATGTTCGTTATGCTGCTTAAAACAATATAAGTGCTAGTTAAAGCAAGTGAATATTTGGAACAATAAGGTAATTCTATACACTTTAAAATTAAACCAATATTATATATTCTTTTACTGCCAGATTCCTGTCATCCTTTAATTCAGCTTTTAGTCATATGATATCTCTAATGGATATTTTCAGGCTTTTAATGTTGCAAACAAGTTATAAACAATATTCATACCAGCTGTATCATTGGGAGGTAAATGAATCAAGTATTTCAGTGCAATAAAAAGAAATAAAAAATGATATACAGTTGAAATAACATAAAGACAAAGTCATACTTTCCCTTCTTTCCACATCTTCATCACAATTCAAAAAGTTTCATCATTTTGGAGGTGAGTACGGAGATTTCCATGGACAGATAGTCTGTTTGCAAAGAACTGGGTGTTTCCCACTTCACAAACATGAAGAACATTGTGTCATGCTGAGTGATGACCCATTCTCCTTTGTCACTGACAGTGGCACTGAATGCCTTCAAATGTACAGCAAGACGTGCTAATGTGTCAAGTCAAGCTTCCTTGGAACACCTCACTGGGCTGATAAACACGAGCTACTGCACACGCACATGAGGGAGAATCTGAAGAGAATGAAGCAGTGTCAGTAGAAGAGACCAAACCAGGTCTGAAGGTGATGTTGAAGGCAAAAAGATCTGGAATGGAGACACATACAGAATCATAAAAATATCTTTTCCATTCCAGAAGTTGTTGCCTGAAGGACCTTTACAGATGGTATGCATTCAATAAAGCCAAAGTCGATTGTGATGGGTCAGTGGCAAAGAACCTAAAACATATCAAAGAAGCTGGGTTCAGGTCTCCTCACAGTCTGTATTTCCTTGTTCCAGGAAGACAATTGTGAGCAATTTTTTTCAGGGAAATAGAAGGAACATCTTATCTTATTATTCTGAATGTCTATGCCATTAGAAAAAAAAAATGGAGCTCATGGCAATTGCCAAGACATCCTGTGAAGACTTCAGGGAAATTAAAAGTGCAGCTAGAAATGATCAGACTGAACTTATATTTAAAATTGTCAGAATTATGATGAGTAACCCCTCTGATGTAGCATACTGCTTTATTTTTAACTTCTTTATTAATCAGCGAAACAGATATGTCTGTTTGTTTCAGTCCAAAAGCACTCCATCTTTGCCCCAGACATAAGATGAAAAGAGGGTTTTTTTAAGAGGTTTTCAGTTGTGCTCCTGTTCTGGATGACATGAGTAGGAGATATGCTGGTGCTTGTCCAAGAGCTCCCTCTAAAACAGCTCATACATTCCTCCATGACTGTGGCTCCAGAAATCCTCACTTAAGACAGAATTGTCAGAGAAAAAACAATGTCTATCTGATATCCAAGGTGGATGTCTCTGGTTGGATCACAGTATTTCCAGACGAGATGGATGCCCCTCTGCTATTTGTCTCCTCTCCTTCTTGTGCCCTGAGGAATGAAGACTAGGGTAACTAATATTTTATTTTTCCCAGGTTGTAAGCTTTTATTGGCTGTTTTTCTGACTTCTTTTAATCTGAAAATTGTAAAATATTATAGAATTTCAACTAGAATGTCCCAGGTTGTCATGTAGCAAAAATGACCTAGTCAGGTCTTAACAATTCCCTGGGAAGTGGCAGGATTTTGGTTAAGACTGGAGCTAGTCTCTTGATTATACAAAAAAATTTATGGCTGCTGGTCTTCTTGGAGAAACCTTCATCCATTTTGCTCTCTTCCCAGATTGGTCTGGTTCCTTTAGTGAAACATCTTATTAAGGGCATTCACCAAATGAGACAAATGCTCTAATCAACCTGACAGCAATCTCACACAGATGAGATAGGACCATATAAGGCCACTAGCTCTGGACAGCTTACTTATTCCTGGTTTCTTTCTTTCGATAAAGAAAGTGCCTGTATGCTCTCTCTTCAGTTCAATCACTTTTTGCAATATTCAGTAAAATGGAGGGAAGACGAATGGATTGCTGCTTCCCTTTCACATCTTGACCTAATAACAGAGTCTGCTTTGGGACATTATTACTCTTCCTGTTCTTGGCACAAGTAGAGAAGCCTACTTTTGCTTTCTCTCATAGTTTCAGACTCATATTGGTGGCCACTTAAGTGAATTAAACACAGCAATCCAAAGTTGCCTCATGTAAAATGAAGGCTGTTCTCCTTAGCAGATTTTGTAAAAGGACTTTTCAAATACAGGTGGAAAACAACAATATTTAGAGTATAAATCAGCAACCGTTGATGTAAAATTGATTATTGTAAATATCAGAATGATATCATTGAAACAAGCTGGAGAAGACCCACAGAAAGTATTCAATTAGGTTTTTTCCTATAATCTTGTTAGATAATATTTCAGAATCAGAAGCCTATATGCACATGCCCATGTTTTAATAGTATTGTATTCTACTTTTAAATAAAGGAAAAATTAAAGAATCTTTCCCCTTCAGCAGTGGCAGTGGAATAGTCTGCTGGAAGTTTCATTCCATAAAGTATCATTTCTTTTCCAAAATGAAATGTCTGAATGTTCTGCCAATCACACAGTCCAGTTGGCCAAACATTCGCTGTTGCTTTGTGCAGGAATATGGACACGTGTTCAGTGCTGGGCACTTCAGAGAAATTCAGCTTTGAAAATATCACAGACCAGTACAACAAATCATCATCTGGAATTTGCTAAAGCAGCACTATTCATTTCTTGTGCCATTTGTATGTCAAGATAGTCCTTGATCCTAGCATGTGGATCTTTAAACTGAGATGATTTTCAGGAAATAGTCCATTTTCAATGTATTTGTGTGTAAATGTATTTTCAAATGCACAAAATCACTCTCCTTTCTACACCCTGGGAAAGTGTGATTTTGGAAAGAGCATCAGTAAAGTTTCTTCCATCTTTCTGGTCCTCTAAGCAGACCAGGTAAATTACATGTAACAAATGCTTACAGAAACCACAACATGTTTGGTACCTCTTCAGCACATTTAGCTGATGAAGAACCCTCTCCACTATTCTTTGCTCAGTTAAGGAAACCTCCACTCCATAGAATATTTTAAAATTAATTCTTATTTATTTTTATTTATATTGGATACAAAATACATTTGAATTCCGGATACTAAAGGACTCAGCAATTGCAGCTTAATTCCAGAGAGCTGGCTATGGAGAAAACAGATCATGACATGAAAACACATGCTGACAGTGAGACATGTCACCCTTAAAAGCTAACTGTGACATTAAAGTGGAGTTCTATGACCCATGAACTTGCTCTCTGGCAGGCAGATGAAATGATGATGAGAAAGAGCTACTGCTGGTAGGCAATAGCAGAGCTCTGGGAGGAGGAATTTGAAGGGGCAGCAGCAGTGGATAAAATGGCAGGAGGACTCCAGGCAGTCAGGAGAGACAAGAAAGTGTTTTGCATTGATCAGTGCATGAAAGGGATGAAGAAGGAAACAGCAGAGCTTGCACAAAGCAAGGAGGGAAACCCAGTGCAATATGCAACGCCCAAATGTGGAGAAACATGTAATGACAATGGTGTAAAAAACCACTACATTAAACTCCATCACTGCAGAGCGAGCTCTGAGTGAACTGGAAGACAGACCCAAATACAGGCAGGCCAGAGACAGAGCAGTGTGGTGGAGGCGCTGCCTCACAGGCTCAGTTCTTGGAATCTCTGTTTTCAGATTACATTGCTCTCTATTTGTTTGGCTTGCACATCAGATGTGATCATCAGCTTTCAGCTTCATGAGTAGCTCATTCAGTGACTGTTCTGGTCCCACCATTTCACAATCAATTACTCAATGTAAGCAGATCCTAGCGTTTTTGTGGTTTTTTTAATGCACTTCTTAGACTCATAAGACATTATTAAGTTTTAATATTTTGGATTCAGAGAAAATTTGGTGAAAAGTCATTCCTAGTTAGACGAAAGTGGTTACTTTTCAATAATTACTCACTTGAAGAATCTAAAAATTATGTTTGCATTTCAAGCTACCATGGTTATGTTTATTTGTAACTTAAGTCTTACATTTTGACTATCTGGATGAGAGCGGCATCTGTAATTACTGGGGCTCTGAATACAACAGAGTGAAGGATGTATTTGCAGGATTAAAGTCATACATCTTGCTTTACCCGTTAAGTATCCTGTTCAATCAGTAATTACTTAGTAGTCACCAGGTGTCACCATAATTACTTAGTAGTCACCAGGTATCATCATTAATGTATTATCATTTAATGTGGTCCCCTGATCAAAACTCCCCAGTCAAATACTTTGAACATTTAAAGCTGTGGGATACAGAAAATGATACTAGAATCAGGATCGAGTATTTGATAGTAAATGCAATGTTTTTGAAATTACTAAACTTTACAGTGACAATAGCAGAATTAAATTTGAATGGCTTCTAGCTGCATGACATACAGTGTAACCATGTACAGGCTGTCTTTGAAGTCTACAAAAGGAACATATTTTAGTATGCTTTTCTATTTTAAATTATATATGGAAAAAGTGATGAGGACATTAGTAAATGATAGATCATGCTTAAGATCAATTTGTGCAAGCAGCTATATGATGCAATCAAACTGATGAAGTTTTAATTTGAAAGCAACTTGTTTACATAGCTGCTGATTTAAAAATGTTAGAAGCCAGGTAAAACCTCCTCTAAACTGGTTGTAGAGTTGAGATACATTTGTAAAACACTTTCAGAAAGAAGAAATTAATAAAATAGCTAGTAAAACATAGTGATTTCTGAAGGTATTAAAAGTACTGTATGTCAGTGATACCTACTTTGTTCCTCTCACTTTGGACCTCACAGACTGATAAGAAAGGAAAAGCGTTATAACCCAGAAGTAAAACTGTTGCGTGATTATAACCCTGACAACCTCCTCCTAATGAGCTTCCCTGCAGATAGAGAGAAGAAACAGCTTTGATCTTTCAGAGTGAAGGATCTGAATGAATCACTGTTTTAAGAAAAGGAATCTGATTAGGCCTACTCTCCTAGTAATCAAAGTCACAAGCTACTATTTGAGGTATTTGTGAAACTCAGATAAGATTAGTTGCTCCTTGGATAAGCCACTGCAGTCAGTAGGAGCTAATTTTGTCTGGGATGTGACCACAGGAAGGAGCACAACGGGAAATGAAGAATAATCTTGCTGAATATATTAGAGGGTAGAGCACCTTCTATTAGAAAATGTACAGCAGCTTTAAATGTTTGCAATCGATAGCATGATTAATAATTCCATCTCATTAACAAATCACAATTATTTAAATTATTTGACAATGTAGTTCAAGTTGTATCATATTTAAATGAAAGACAGTCCTAGCTCTAAGTAGTTCAAATAATTAAAAAAGAGAACATATTTATTTCTTATGACAACTCCCCTTAAGTGTGTTAAACTGCCTTATTAATGCTAGAGCCATGTTTGGCTTGAGAATGCCTCTTAGATTTGTTAAGCGTGGATATTAAACAGATGTACATATGTATATAATGAATAGCAGATATGCTGCTAAGTTTTATCAGTTTCCTCTCCCTTATCATTTCTTTGCCCACTGGAAATGGGATAGAATGGCATCTCCAGAACTGTCAGGCTGGGAAGCAAAAATAGACATATTGGTGCTTATTTTAGATTACACATGAACAGGAACATCTAGAGGAAAAATGATATCTCAATGAGGAGCACAAGAACATCTCTTTCTGAGAAAAAGGCATTTCTGAGCTGAATCAGAGTTCAGGTTTCAGCCAGAACATCTCCTTGCTCCTGTACTACCTGTGTCCAGCAAACAATTCACATGGCACATGGCTTTGTTCTCATTGACAATTTTAATTGCGACACCTTCGAAAAACAAGACTGGCCATTTAGATATACAAAGGGAGCAAGATGGATTTCAGTAAGTTAAAAGAAACCAAAACTGTTAGTTTTATATTATTCAAATTTTTTAGAAGAAATAACCTTTTGTAAAGTAATACTGTTGTTATATTATGTAAAAAAAAAAAAAAAAAAAAAAAATCTCTACAGCAAAACTCTTCCCACTGATAAAGATGGGTATCCTCCTGAACAGATTTTGACATTTAAGTGTCATACAAAGGACCCAGTAATGTTTTTTACTTTTTTTCTTTTGAAGGTATTGTAAAACACCTACGCTACTTTTCATCAGATTTTGAGACCAATTTGTAGGGGATAGGAGGGTTGTGGAGATCAGTGACTCATTTCAAGCTGTCACTGTTATTTGTGGTGAGCCAGAAGCAACTGATAACAGAGTTTTATCTCTTAAGAGAAAAGGAGGGCAAGAAAGGGCTTATGTTTTGTTGTTCATTTAAAATGAATTACCCCCATCAAAATGCAGCCTTGAGAATTTAATTATGCAGCTGCCTAAATACTGGTATTTAAGGATGTTAGGCATCTCATGTCAGCGTACTAAACAAATGGGACAATAAAGATGCAAACTGCTTTGTTTGATTGAAGACTGAGCTTTTTCACTAAGTCCTCAAACCATCTGGCCCTATTTGGAGAATGTGGGATGGTAGCTACTCTAACTCTTATCTAGTGATAAGACTCTCACTGTCAAACATGCACCAGAAAGGAAATATTACACTTTAAGGCTTATAAAATCTTGTTTTTTCTCTAGTGAAAGAGTGTGTTTTGAAGACAATATATTACAGAGCCTAGGTGATAATATTTTTTAGTGACCTAAAATTTCCAGATCTTTCAATGCCAACTCATAAACAGTGAAATGGCTTCAAGAGGTCCTATTCATCCAGTTATACTTACGGAACAATATATTTGAGGTTTCTCAGTTATCACACAACCATCTCCAAATTTAAAGAAAGGTTGATTCTCAAAGCTTTTTGAATAACTGAGCCTCATTCCAAATTGGGATTTTATTTGGTTGTGCTCTTTTTTTTCCAGCTCAGATACCTGAAATTAAAAGCCATTCATGAAAAAAGTTGGCTCTAGGAACTCAGCTTTACAGCCCTTCACAACTTTGTCCCTGCCAAAAATCTCACATCACTTCATTTCCTTAGATTTTCACTCTACAGCACCAGTCTGTACTGCTTCCACTTTCATTTCCAACTGTGTTGTCCACAATGCCACTTCAAATCAGGACTTTTTTTCCTAACACTGCTCTTCATCTGACACTATTTCCTCACTTACTTCCCTTTCAACAGCCCATTTTTTTCTGAAAACTGCTTAGAACAAAATTCACACACTATAGCAGCATTATTTCTAATTTCTACAAAAAAAAAAAAAAAGAAAAAAGAAAAGGGTAGGAAAAGCCCAAATGTGCTGTTGACCCTTTTAGAGACACCTGGATACAAGGAAGACGAGCTGTGTGAGCATAACCAAGCTCTGGCTGAATTGTTAGCAGTACTCCATGGATTACCAAGGGGCCACAAAATACAGCGTGGGTTTCACCAGCTAAAATGATGTACCCCTATTGTCCTGAATTAAGAGAGAGTTTCAGTTTGGACCAGCATCATTCTTCAAAAAACTTGGAGGAAAAATACCAGTTTTGTCTGAATCTATCTGCTTATATTAGTATTCGTGACTACTTCACTGTAATAGGAGCAGATAAGTTTATTAAAGATGCTGATGCAGTGGTCTCTGTTAGATGATGCTCCTTAAATCTTGATTGAACCTACACTCCAGGGTTCTCTGTTTCCATGACATACTTATGTCACAGCTTCCTGGGAGAAACAGTGTTCAGTGGAGATCATAGATGACGGGTCCACACATCTGCAAAAGTGAGCATCTAACCCCAAGTTTCTTATTAAATTACAAACCAGTGTAAAAGTAAATTTAATAACTTGATTTTTCTGTTGAACGGGATTGGCTTTTGACGAAACTGTACTTTGACTTTTTTCTCTTTTCCAAATCAGGCTTTTCTGAAAAGATTTCATTACTTTCTGAAGACCATTTTTCTTTTACATTGCTTGATGAAGTTTGAAAGAATTTGGTTTCTTGAAAAGAAGGATGTGCATCTGATGTTGACCCTTCAGATAAAATCAGAGAGGATTTGTCTGTTGATTGCAGGAGCTTAACTCTCACCAAATGCTTCCACTGAGATTTTTTGTTGTTTTATGGTTTTTTTCACCTTTTACTGGAAGAAAGAATATGCTGTTTACTGTATTTCTGCATTTGGCTCTGATAAGGGCATGCATCTTCCTTCAAAGGAGAGAATATTTCAGATTTTTTATGTTTGTATATAAGCAGTTGTTGCTGGAATGAGAATATTGGGGTTCAGAACCTCTGCTGTAAAACACAGAGCGATGCATCTAGCATTACTGGACATTTGTATATATATATGGTTATTTTTTAAATCTCCAATAAACATTGAACTCATTTATATATGAGTTCATTTATACACCCTTTCCTACAGAAAGAGATTTGAGTGATACTCCTCTCTTGCAGTGATGCCCCCATCCAGGTGGATTATGGGTGCCTGCTGAATGGCTGGGTGCCAGCAACTGCAAAATCAGACTTTATGACTTTCCCATATATATTCTTTCCTGATTTATAACATGAAACCAGATTAAATACCAGATGAACCTATCTTACAGGTATACAAACACAAAAGCTTTGCTCCAAGAATTCACACTGACTGTAGTGTGCACAAGTTTCTTTGGCAAAAGTGAGGGGCAGAAAATACAGCCATTATCTAGGATATATACTTGCATATTCCACAGCAAAGTAGCTATGTTATAAGCAGCAGACACACTTCTGAAAGCTGAAAGCATTACAAAGAAAATGGATATTGAGCAGTCTGGTCCTAAATCACCACTTTACGCACCAGTTCAGTGTCAGCAGCCATATTCCATGAAGCACATCTGTGAACATGTTTTAGGTATAAAGAAAAAACAACCTTTTGCTATTGGATTTTGAAGAATTGACCCCAAATGCAAAATCTTCAAAACTTCCATATCCAATACTGACACTTAAGAGAACTGGTTTGAGAACTGATTTACCTGAACCTGGTATTAACAAATTCGTACCAAAGTTCCGTGGGGACTTTGATCAGGAGAGCTGACTTTCCTTTGGCTCTTAAAACAATCAATAAGATTTGTAACTGTTGTCTAAGCACCTTAAGAGGGATTCAGTTTTGAATAGCAGAAGAAATGCATACTTCTTTTCAAGACGAATATAAATTATTACCATTTCTGAAACAGCCTTCAGTTTTTGTTCTGTGGCCTATAAGCATTTCTCTAACTGGAAAATTACATGCAGAGTACAGCAAAGTGTGGGGGTTTTATTTTTTTTTTTCCTCAAAGGGCTTAAAGCTGATCTTGCATCAGTAGGTTAAATGCATTCACTTCTAGAAGACATGACAGCCTGAAGTAAAAAAAGAATTTAAAGGTGAAAGGGTTATCAACTGGAGAAAATTATCCTGACACCAGTCTCCAGCAATCATGAGCAGATTGAATTATGTGATTTTAAATGAGATCTCTTTGGTAACTTTTCCATGCCAAACTAGAAAAAAAAAAAGGAATTTATCAAGGGAATTACTGTTTTGCATTTCTCTCTAACATATACAAAGGAATAAAACTCCTTGCATTGAAAGAGAATGCTTTTTATAAAAGCCTTTTGATTTTTCCTGAAGAGAAAGGCCTCTAGCATGTTTTGTTTGTAATTCTAACATGCTTGTGCATGCATGAATTAGTGTATGTGTATTTATCTCTAAGTGCCAGACACATGCATTTTCTGTTTCTGCACGGAAAATACACATATGGAGATATCCATGTGCACAGAAAACCAATAGTTAAGCATTCTGCCTTGAAGTCTTTTGAACTACAAACACTTTAAGCAGAATTCATCAAGGTTGGGTCAACTTCTTTGACCTGAACATTTTTAAACAGTAGTAGATCTCAGTTTTATTAGATGTATTTTACAAATGCAATGTTGTTGCCGTTATGCAGTAAGTATTGATTTTGTCTGTCAGCTTTAACATGTTTCAGAAGATTTTCTAGCTGTTATGGATAAATACTAAAAAGAAGAAGAATGAAAAAAAAACAACAACCAAAGCAAATATCCTCTCTCTCTTCAGCATAGCTGCATTCAGCTGGGAATTCCTAGCAGTTTTATAGACTACCCACATTACCACAGGCAAAGACATTCTTCTGTGACTTAATTTCTTCTTCTATATGAAGAGGGATTAATATAGAATTGTTAGTGGAATGCCATGTCCATGAGCAAACTGAGAGTGGTAGGGATTGAGCAAGGGCACTGAACAAATAAAGCTTTTCCCTTTCCATGCTGAAAGACTCCAAGCACCAGGCTAAGTGGGAGCAGGAACTCTGTAAACTCCGAGGAGTAATGTGAACCTCACAATTGCCCATGCTATGCCTTGGATCTGCTTTATAAAGCCTCATCACATAGAAGATGATTAGGAAAAGGAAGGAGGACAGCAGGATACCTGACTCTAACACCACGATTAATGGATGCAGCCGCTAAGTTCCCCTGACAGGTAAAGAATAACATCACCACTTGTAAAGATGTGTCTTTAATAAAACTGAAAGTCTCAGCCTTCGTGTGGGCTCAGAGCTGATCTTTTCACCTCCCTGAATAACACCCGTACCTTTCTCTAGACCTGAGACAATGTCACATGTTGACCTCATGCCTCCTATTCCAGCTTCCTGCTCTTCAAAACAAAGCAGTGCCTTCAAGCCACCCACAGGCAATGGACCCTTGCAATGCAAGGCCCATGTTAGAAATCCAACCTCAATTTTGTGTTGCATTTTCTGTTCAAACCAGACAAAACGTCAGAAAGAAATAAAGACAAGCCAGATCCTCAGCAGCTGGCTAACTCTAAGCTTATCTCTATTGCACAGAAGCCAACCAAACCAGCAACAGGGTAGTGCCAAAGAGCATCAGGACACCCTGCCAAAGAACAAGCCTTAGGCCTAGCTGCTCCTACTGGAAAACCCCAGACAAATGCCTGGCAAAGAGCTGGCCCCAGACTAACACATTGTTATTGTGGAAGAAGGAATGATGACACAATTTCCTGCACAATATTTATACACTTGTGCCCTGGAGCTTTGGCTTCTCACTTCAGTGGATATAAGAAGCAAACCAACTGCAGGAAAGGCGTTTCTGTTGCCTAAAGTATTGCTGTGACTCTTTGTCCTTTTTTTTTCTATTTTATATTAAGTTCCTTGATTCCCATAAAGACCTTAAACCAATGACAGGATTCCGTCATCACACAGAGTTTGCCATCAACAAGGGCAAAGCAATCAGCAGATAATGAAGAAATAAGGCCATCAGAAAGGTGATATGAGGTGTCACAGTAGGTAGAAACAGTACTGAAAATGAAGACTGGGTTTCCTGTCTCCCTCGTACATGGACTTCATCCTTCTTGCTCGGCTCATTCCCATCCAGACAGATTGTGACATTTATATTGCTGTGTAATTACAGCAAAAGCCAGACTTTTGTTGCACTGGCACATGCAGGCTCCTTGCCTTATGGATGTCTTTTGGGATAAAGGCATATAGAGCTTGCACAATTTATGTCAAACACATAATTCTGATGTCATTTCATATACACACTTGCTACAAGGTCACCAAGAGGTATTTCTCCCAGGGCATTTCCTCATTTTCTTTTAATCAGTGTTACTGTTCCTGGACTAGGATGGGGAGTTAAGGGATGAAGAATATTTAGATTATTTTGAATAAACTAAGAGATTTCACATTATAAAGAAAAACTTGTAAAACTCTAAGAGAATAAGCAAGATTTATTAACGTGATAAGCACACAGATAAGTTTTTATAAAGGATTTTGTGATTATGCTCAAAACTTTACGGGTGCTCCCTCAAATGTGCAACTAACCTCTTGTTGCAGGTAAAACTTTTATTAAACAGCTCTTCAGATCTTCCAAGTAGTAGAGTCATATTGGTACTTATTTTTTTCAAATTCATAGAATTCAGGGAATGATAACTGAGCTTTAAGTTCCCTCTCTGCTAAATTCACTGCATTGATATACTAGGAGACAGTGCAGCTCAGAAAAATTTACAAGACAAAGAGACAAAAGAGGTAAAAGGCTGAAAAAGTGAAAGATGTAGTAAGTCATTTGCATAGATGATCCATCAAGGTGGCAGCTGAGACCGGCCATTTTTATGTTTCAATCTCTGATTAAACCACAATGTCTAGTAAAGAAGCAGACATCATTTTGAATCTAGAAACATAATGTATACAAGGTTAAGTAGTTAATGATCTATTGATGTAACAAGGTAAAGTAAATGGGAAAAATGCAATTTGCACTACTGGCATAGGAGAATACTTCCTCAGGTTTGCGGTAACAGAAGGGCATGGAGCAGCCAAAATATATTCAGTTTGGCAGGATCAGACTATTAGGAGCAAAAAAGCATTTTGTCCCATTCAAAAGTATAACTGTTTCTACTGCAGACCTGTCAAAGTGACATGCATTAGCTGTCAACTTCTTACCCCAGTTTTATACAAGCTGACGTGCACGCAGGTAGTGATGGCTGAATACCAACACTGGTACTTTTAAAGCAGACAGCTGTTGCACTCAGCTCTTACTTAGAGTGCATGAAAACTGGTGTTATGCTGTGAGCAAATGACAGCAGAGCAGAGGCCAAGAGAATGCTCTTGAATGAGGTGGAAATGTTATGTTTTCTTAGTGTTAGCCATGAATTTTGTCCTAGCGCCAGAGTGGTTTCTATGCAGGCTTCTTGCAGAGTGAAACAGAAATGATGGCTCTGCTGCAGCTTTTCCTCAGTCTGTGGCAATTTATCAGCACGATACCAATCTCTGAAATGTCTAGCTGTTGTTCTTCTCTGAAAACACAATACAGCTAAGATAAACAGTGGTGCTTTACAGAGAAAAGACAGAAGGATAAACACAGGTTCTAAAACAGTGATCACTTTTCTTCATTTTGAAAAATTTGTTACTAGAAGTGGAAGTTCATGGGCAGGAGAAGGAAATAGACATGACACCATTTCTCTGGGTTGGTGCAACAGAGCACTTCAGTTTTATCTCCTACAGGAAAAGAGCTGCTATTTCAAAAGTCCAGCATAAATGAAATCACCTATAAAATAAAATATATCTCTGTGAAAAACGTCAGATACTATTCTGCAAAATTTATTTTTTAAAATAGCTCTTGTTTAAATAAAAAGCCCCCAGCTGAAGAGGAGTTATTCCTTCAGTGAGGACTGAAGGGTTTAGAATACATAAAAATGAACCATTTATTCAAGAATTAAAACAAGAAGAAAAAAAAAGATACGAGCAATTGAAATATTTACCAGCTAAACCAACAGTAACATAAGAAACATATAAACACCTCTCAAAAAAACAAAGTATTTACCACAGGACAGCAGCTATTTGCCTTTGCAACATGTGAGAGACTAGCACTAACTTCCCTCTGAAGAATGTTGCTTTAACAGGCTTCCTTTAAAACCTAAAGAGTAAAAGAACTCTTTATAACTCACTAATTTTTCAATGTCAAAACTGAAACTGCACTCCATCCTGCACCATTCTACAAAGAAGAACTGAACGGCAGGGCCTTTCTTGCTTTATGCTTCTCCCCACCTTGGGAAGGAAATTTAGTTGTGCCATAGTCTGCTCTAAATGATTTAAGCATGATGATCTCACTCGAAATTATTTTCAACATGTTTGGCCTCTTGCATTCCATGATTTACTTGGATTATGCCAGAAAATTTTTACAATTATTATATTTCAGGATGTAACCTTTGACAGCAACATCCATTACTCAGCATGTTGAAGACTTCGATCTATCTATTCAATTTTTACTCCCTGGATGAAATAGATAAGTTAATTACAACTTGGTAAAATCACTGGGAAATGATTGGATCCACTGGAATGAAAATCTGCAAGTTTTACAGTCAGTAACTAAAAACTTATGTAATTTTTTTGGTACCACAGTAAATAATTATAAAAAGTAGAAAAAAAAATAACTATGGGTTTAGATGTTCTTTATTAACTGCTTTTATTTCTTTCATTAAATTTAATTGGGATTTCCACTCCAGGAAAACTGTTTAACAGGAATCCCCTCTTTACGTTTTATCTGTACAGTGTCAAAGATGCATGATTCAGGGTGATGGTTATTGACTAGTTCTCTTACAAAAATGTTTCTTTTAGATTTTGAGTGCGGACTTTACTCACAGGTTGCTACAACTTCTGTCTCTACTACAATCTGTACTGCTACAAAAGATTTTGAGTATTCTTTTAATCCATAATAAATTTAGATTTATTTTTCTGCTGTCAATAAAATCTTTTCATCTTCAATGAAAAGTAAAATTACAGGAAAATTTTATAGAATGAGCATAAAGAAAAGTTTTGGGATTATTTGAGGGAGGGCTTGGGGTTTTTTTGCGGGAGAAATATTGAAAGTCCATAGGTTCAGAAAAACAGTGGAAGATTTTATACATATCTATACAAAGTTTGTTTATAAAATTCACAAAATTTGTTTTCCATACATATAGTTTCGGGTACTCTAAAGAAATCATCAACAGTAAGATTTTCTACTCAAGTCTGGGGGGTAGAACAACACCCAGAAAAATGGATACAATCCAGCTCAGGAATGATCCCTTTGAAATAAAATCTGTGGTGTAGAAATGAATAACTACTAGAGCGTACAGCTGCCAACTCTGGAATTTAGCATTCCGCATTTCACTTAACCATAAAAAATGAAGAGGACCCATGTTCAAAGACAAATGTAGTAGAACATTAAATTAATTTTATAGTGTGCATATTATAGGTCAAGCATGTCTAAAAGTTCTCAAAGAAAACTGGAACTATGTCACTGAAAAATATTTGCCATGGAATAACATAAATAAAACATAATAATAAAAAACCACATTTCTATTGTGTCTCTCTTCTGCCTCCTCATCATACTTTTAATAATACAGATGGCATTTTTGAGCATATATGTCAGAAACAAGACAACTCTCATTTCTTTAAAGATATTAAAACTGTTTATTATGAACAGAAAAGAAACAAACCAAGTCTGGGACCAAAACCAAAAACTAGAACCAAAAATCCAGGTCTGCAGTGATCAGAGATCTCTGTAACCAAACCGGCTTTGCTCCCAGGGCAGGGAACCTGCAATGCTGGGGTGACTCCAGCTAGCCCGAAGTCCAAAAGCTTAACAAAAGCTCTGGATAGGGCTAGAGGCCTCACAACTCACCATCAGACCTCACCAACAGCTAACCTGCGGCGACGAGCACCTTCTTCCTTGTGGCACGGACTTTTATACTGTCCTGGTCCCGCCCATGACCGCCCACTGCCCGGCCCCCAAAGTCTCTGTTGATTGGTAAAGTCCAGGAATTAGGTGATATCTTTCCACCAATGGCTCGCTTGCTGCTAGGGGACAGCTGCTCGGTGACGTCACTCAGTTGGAAAGGCGGGAAAGATCCTCATTAAAATTCGGGGTTTCCATGGAGCTCGGTTGCAGGGTGGCAGTAGGAGCTAAAAATAGCAGGTGGTCGCTTACGAAGGCTTGCCTGTTAGCAAACCTCAGAACTTATTTAAAAACGTGTGGGGGTTAAACATTTGTTAAAAACATTGATTTTGCTGTAAAACACAACTTTTCAACATTAGAGGGTCTCAAGGGGGGTAAGATAACATCATTGAATGTTCATAAAAATGAGTGAAGCATTACACTTTTAATAATTTTGGGGATTAAGAGGGAAAACGGAACAAACTTGGGGATCTCTTAACAATTAGGATTTTAACAAGGAAATATGCAAACATCTTTAATTAAACTCTATGATTTGGTGAATCATTAATTGCGGATGGGGAATTTGAAGATGCAAAAGGCCAATTATTAAATTTCATATATAACAATATATTAAAATCTTCTCTTGCTTTTTCTGGGCTTAGTTCTAATGATTTAACTCACACTAACTAAAATGTTACCCATAAAAAGGAATCATTCATTTCCATTCTACTTTCTTTGAGATAAACTTGTTTTCAATAACAGCTTTCCCTGTACATCATGTTACCCTATTTTGCTTTCAAGTATTCTTTTTTTCTTTTAAAACCCAAAACACTTATTGGTATATTCCCATTTCCCAAACTCTATGGGAAGGATCTTCAGCTATGTTACAGGAACATGGATCCCCTAACTCAGAGAAACCAGAGCTACAACATATCAGCAAATACTGGTCACGATTTCAAGAAGGAAAAAGTGCATATGCTTTTGTGACACTAGTGGTATTAGCATAAAAATAACAATTTTCAGGTTGCAATTATTTCTGAATAACATTCCTGTTCAAAAGAACTGGAAGCATCCATTTTGCTTATGAGTGTCTTCAGCTGGCTTCCTTTCCTATTGTAATATTAAGAAAATAAAAGTCCTGTCATAGAAGATACCAGCATTTATTTATATTTTATGTGAGAGAAGTTTTTAGAGGTACTAGAATATCAGATGTACCTGAAAACCTGATATGTGGAGTAATAGTTACCTGATAAGCTAAGCATGTAGATACCCTTGTTATGACCCTCTTTTTTCTCCCTAAAATGTTTTATTCTTTATAGAATATACATTACTACCTGTGAATCATAGCTGCCAGTAGGAAGAGGATTACATTTTATACCCAATCAAATACACTTAAAAAATCCCAATTGTTTCATAAGACTGAAGCATAAAGCCAGACCTACAAAAAGGTTTAGGGAATTGTTTGGTTCTGTTGTGGGGGAGGTGCAAATCTGAATCCTGAGACACTTGAGATTTTAATTGAGAAAAAAGTGATGGTTAAAACATGGGGAGAGCTACCATTTGTAGTCTGCACTACCTTTCTGTGGAACAGAAATTATAAATCAGTCAACAGCAAATTCTAAGCACTGCTGACAACAAGGACAGGGATAATGGATAGAATGGAAAAAGGAAGAGGGAGAATGAGAGAAAGAGGCTAGAACGAGTGAAGGAGGTCATGCAGCCAAAGGACCTGTTTAAAATCAGTCAGTATATATTAAAGTATTCTCCTGGGTCCCACATGATTGTTCCATGTAGAAGACTTCAGTATCTCTCAGATCTTCTTCACTAAATTTTTACCATGAAGAGAGAACTCCTAAGCTATAGCCAGATTAATGAGTAAAAAGGCAAAGTCAGCTACACGGATCTGTAATAGAAATCAAGAGACCTAAGTAGCTGCTAGGAACTTGAAGGCTGGTTCTATCATCGCTTAGTAGGTGGGATTTGGATAGCAATCATTGCAACATTAAAAGATTTCAGAAGGGCTCAGAATTTATGAGACTCCCCACTTATGCCTAATTGAAAGATTGTGAAAGTTAGCCTGGATTCCAAGATCTGCGTTAGTAATCATGTAAAACTCAGTGGGTTTGGAACTTGTGAGTGACACAGACATTTTCTTCGTGTGAACTAATGTTTCATCGTTATTTATCACCTTAAAAAGAGATCACAGCACAAAGATTGTGTTATATGTATTCAGACCTATTTGCATCGATGATTCTTCACCTTTAGCCTTTGGTTCAACAACATAGAAGGAATGAGTTCATGCATCACATTCACTTGAATTTTGTTTTATTTTTTTTAATTAGACATGCAACCAAAAGCTGCTGTAAAGATCTTAAGATTGACAGAGCGTGCTTTATCATGTTAGCACTCAAGAAAGTCATCACTCGAACAGAGGCGTTATGAATGAACCATAACATCAAGTACATTCTCCAGAAGAATGAACAATATGCTGCAATAACACAGCATGAATGTCACTGGTAGAAATAAAGTATGGAAACGAAATAAACTCTTGTGCTTCAAGGCGTAGATCAACAAAGGCTTTACACTCAGACTAGAAGCTAAAAGGATTAAATCTTGTCATCCAGTGCACGTGCACGGCTCTGCATAATGGGATCACTGGCTTCCTACTGAAGTACTTCGCTGCTGTAGTAACAATCACCACAAAAATCAACATGGGATAGTTGCAGCACTTGATCTTTTTACTGAGGGTATAAAGAAACCTTTCTCTGTATGCTCAAATGCTCAAATGATGATTTCTGACATTGTCTTCTGAAATATCGACCATTAAGAAGCGCCTCCAGCATTACTCTCAAGTTCAAATTCCCTACTTTTTACACAAGCTATGTTCACACTAGCAAGGTTTGATGGTTGCATATCTTTTGAGTTAAGGGTGCAATAACAGCTTTATACACACCTCAGGAGCTTGGTTTTCAACTAGCTCTGGTTTAACATTGTACATTTCAGCCCATTATCACTTGCTGCAGGTTAGGTCCAATGCCAAAAAACACCTTTTGGTTTATGTTGACTCGAAAAGTGTTGATTTCCTGTGATTCAAGACCACTGCATGTCTCAATCCAAGAAGCAGTTGGAGGGGTTAACCGGATGATTAACTTCAGAAGCCTGTTCCTGACCTGAAGTAAATTGCTGTTGTAGGCACACTAGCCTTGGCCTCAGAGCACACACCAAAGTACCACTGAAGCGCTCCATCTGGAATGACCGAAGGAAAACCCTAACAAGCCCCAGGTGTCACAAGACAGTTCAGTGCACCCTTTGAAGCCACCAGGAAAACCTACACCCTGCTGCCTCATGACATGGAGCAACTTGAAATGCAACACAGCTGTGAGCATGTTCCAGTGCCGGATGTCTATTCAAAAGCTGAGTGGCAGAGGTAGCACAAAATGCTCTCTTGTTTCTTAGTGTCTCCATGTTATTACACTAACAAGGCAAAGCCCCTAAGAGGAAACTTCTCCACATTGTACAGAAATTCCATACAGTGTTTCACCAGTAAGGACTAAGTATCAAATCTGGCTCCTTAGAAATCAACAGTCCCTCACTGACAAATGGAAAAGGACACATAAAGACAATCACATCTTTCCAATTCTTCCCATCATTTCTCAGGTGTTCTCAAACCTTGTGTTGCTCTTACTTGGGGTCTCTTTTCTGCTTTTAGAGGCTGACTACCAAGACCAAGTTTGCCAGACAAGCCAAGTCTGTCCAGCAACAAGGTACACCAGAGCTCAGGATAACATCAATACAACCTGATGCCAGCCCCAAAGGTGTGCATGTGACCTAAGCCACTGGCTCTCTTGCCACTTCCTGTAAGTACCTGTGTCTGGTGTGTGCTTGGACATGCCAGGCTGCCGAGGCCAAAACCAGGCAGACATGCCATTTCTGGGCACACAATGATTCCTTACGCAAGAAAACAAAATCACAGAGGTAGAAATTAAACTGCTGGGAATAGGTTTGACTTAAGAGGAAACCATACATCACACCACTGTCAATTATTCAGCACATCAGGATCTGTATGCATTTTTACTGGCATCTTTGGCTTTGAAATTTTGAGGAAGACTGAAAAGCTATGGATACCTTGTAGTGATCTTCCAAGCATCTGTTGTGGTGATGGAGAACCACCTCACAGATCTCTTGCTTTTTAGCTGCTTGCATAGTATGTCACTGCTGAGTCCCATCTCACACCAGCTATGTTCACTTAAGAGACCCTTTCAAGTCTCCTTATATTGTCTGGATTTTGTGGAGTCTTAAGCTCAGAGCTGAAGTTGACTCTTTGATAAATGCACTTTTTCTAAGGAGAGAGAGGCCCATGTGTCTACTGTCTTACCTACCTTTTGGACAGCTGGTGGGTCACTGTGTATTGGTAATGCTCTTCCTTGGGATACTGCTGTGAAGGTTTAGAAAACAGACAAGAAAAAGTTGTGGCACCATTAATATAGTTTTGTTCTCTCTGATGATGAAGTCTGTAGGTGGACTAGATGTCATCTGCCGCCTTGGTTCCTGGGGAAAAAATCTTTAAGTACAAAATTTCCAAAAACCATCATACAAACATACACGTGAATGTTTTAACATTACCAGCATATTAACAACTAGTTTGTTCTGTGGTCCTGGAACCCGTGAACTTTCGTAACGCCAGACTGGCTTATGAGCTCCTTCCTAAAAATAAAATATTAAATCCCTCAGCCACATGCCAATAAAATTAAGGGAAATGTAGTCACAATAATGTGTGCTGACTTGGAAGTCAAGCCAAAAAGGGCCGTCTTTCTTTGTCTGAGACAATAATTGATACTACCTTGTATTTTTTGATTTGCCAGTCGCATATATAAAATAGTTTGTAATAGATTCAGGCCCTGGCAGAACCTTTATTTTCCCTTTCCAGCTTTCTTTTACTATGAAGTACAGGTGGATAACACTTGAATTAGTCTCATATTTAGATGCATTGAAGAATGTTGAGGTACTCACTGTTTATTATATGTGTACACAGGTAAACACACACACACACGCACATATATGCACACACAAGATTTGAGTATCAGAAAACAGAGTTTTGAAACTAAAGGATGTGCACAAAAGTCAGTCCAGCATTTGCTCTCTGGTGTTTTCTCAGTGTATATCCAGACCCTTTGATCTCAGAGTCTTAGCTCTAAAATGAATCTATAACCAAGCTAGGAACAGTGAGCAGAAGCATGAGGTAAGCAAACAGGGTGGATACAAAAGGGTGTTGCTCAGGTTTGAGGCATTTGTTTGCATGACTACTTGTAGACCAAGGTGAAAAGTGCAACTGGCTTTTTGGACTGAAAGGAGTGTGTAAACAAGCATGAAAAAGAGATTAACTCTCACCATCGAGAAATGTTTGTGCTCTCGAAATCAATGGGTGATTCGTGACAACAAGAAAAGGGCAAATATTGAAGACAAAAAGGCTCCAACCTGTGGTTTGTATTCAATCTGCTCTTAATATCGGGTAAACTTGTTACAGATACACAAATTACTCATGCTCTAGGCTGTGATTTCACTAAGGTAGGAAGACGTGTTGATGTAGATAGAGTAAATATAAGCAGCAGACTGTCTTGTAACTGATCCCTCTTTAATCCTCCTCAATTGATGACAAATTGCTGTGTACAGAAAGCTTTGTGAGAATGTAAGCACTTCAGATAACTGAAACCTACAAGGCAGCAAGCTGCAGCAAAAGTGCCGTATTCCCACCAACCAACCAACCTAAACAAACAAATAAATATTAAGCAAAACACTGCAAATGTCAGCAATCTTTTTATTTTTCACGGAACTATGGCTTCTATGATCTATGGGAAAATAAAGTTTCTCCATGTGTTTCTTTAAACAGAGATTGCTGCAATGTTGATACATTGGTCTAAATTAAATACATGAAAGATGTTTGCAGAGGATTTTCCTTTTAAAGTTCTGATTTTGCTACACATGCAAAGACTCCCTAAAATCAAGTCAACACAGGGCTGCAGTAGGAACTCACTTCCTGGACAGAGGTCATGTCACTCCTGAAAGTAACAAGTGTCTATCAAACATAAAGGTTTCTGTTACAGGTAATGAATTTATTAACCAGCAAGTTTTAAAGGCTTTACCCCTACATATAAAATTTGCTTTAAATACACTACCATGGCTAAAATGCTTCTGTTGTATTTAAGTGATTACACAAGGCTTTAAAAATGCACCCGTCATCCTTCAGATTCAGTCTTTATTAGCATTCTTTTATTGTGAGAGGCTGAAATGGCAAAATCAGTCCTGCTAAAACATTGACTCAAAGCTCAGAACTCCTGGTCTTCTAGAAAACCCATTGAGCTCTTCCAGAAATTTACACCCTATAACTGGAAAAATAGGTAGAAGAGGAACAAAGACAGTGAGAGTGTTTAATGACGTAAAGATAGCAAATAAGGCTGGATTAGGCCTCGACTGTTGGTTGAGTAACATGGGGTATGTGAGAAGTCCCTTGCAGTTTAACAGTGAGGAAAAATACGCTGTATAAACATGGGAACTCAAGGGCTCTAACATAGTCAGGACAATTACGTGGAAATATTACTGTTTTATAAAAGTCCTGCATCCTCATTGGTTTTAAAACAATATTGATGTCTGCTTTGTACCAAAAGAAAAAGGTCAAGGTGTTTCTTTCCCTTCTGCTCAAAACCTAGATTGCGTTCAACTTAATGAAACCCAGATTTTAGCCTGACCTGTACATACCCAGGGGGAAGCTGGGAGGCTTAGAGCATATTTGCATTGCTTCACTTTGCCTACGGTTACCATGGACAGCATGACAAAGAGGAATTCTGTCTTAACAAAGCTGCGTAGGAGCAGGACTCAAACAAGCCTAGATTTTATTCATCACATCTGCTGGAGGTCTCACAGGTTACATTTATGCTGGTAATGTGTCAGGTCCATCCTCTGGACATGATACCGAAGGTCTCTGCATGTTGTGCCAATCTACTTAAATTCCCTTTTTACATATCACAGGTGATTGAGGCTCAACATTGGATCAGGAAGAACTCCTGCAATCATGTTATCATGAAATGGTTTGGGTTGGAAAAGACTTTTAAGTTTCTAAGTTTGATTTAGGTATTCAAATTTGCTTGGCTTGATCCTGCAACCTAAGCAATGTATGTGCCAAGGCCACACGACAGACTGCCAAGGAATAACCCATTAGAGAGACACGAGAGGTCTGGGAGGTTAATATGGGGTAAATCACTGCTTCTCTGGACACGTGGAAACCCAAATACTCTCTTCTAGTCTGCTCCTGAAAGAGAGAAGCTATACACTGTCCGACACATGGGAGTAGGGACAAAAATACAAATAACCCTTTCACTGAATAATTTGGGGAATTCAGTGCAAATGTCTGCTTGGCAATCATTTCCTCCTGTTTTTCTCCAGTGTTTTGGACTGATTGGAATCAGTAGGTATGCTATAAATAAAAACATCTATTAATCTCATTCCAAAAAATAAACAGCTTCTGAATCCCTGGATAAATTCCAAGTCTGTTTAGGAGGTTTTGTTACTAATTTTTAAGCAGAGAACTTAGAATTAAGCTGATGAAAGACCATGTAGGCAAGTTGAAAATCCAAAGAAAGCATTGTTAAAAGGTTAATAAAAGAGATTTTTCCCCTCCTTGTCTCTCATTAAAAGCAAACGATATCCTTGCATTTTTCTTGACTTCTGAGGTACAGATGTCACTTTTCATTCTGGCTTACTACCAGAGTAACCATATTATTTGCTTTGCTACTAGTATAATGCAAACTTGTAGATGTGTCTATTTCTTGAAATGAAAATACGCCTGGTTTTATAAAAAATTTGATTTTCGATTATTCTAGTTTATTAACGAAGGACAAAGGATGATAACTGTGATCTTTCTCCCTTTCTTTTTGAAGCATCTTTAAGTCTGCTTCTACGCTGACCTGGTAGCAGCCTTCCAGTCTCTGAAGGGTGCCTAGAGGGAAGCTGGAGAGGGATTCTTCATCAAAAACTCTTCGGAAAGAACCTTTATGAATCTGACCTCATGCAGTTCATGTGAAGCATTTCTATATGTATTTAGAGTCATTTTTAAACAATGTATAAATATGCAGAGAGGAAAAAATACTTTCATAAAAGAGCTTACATTCTACATCAATAAGATGAAAAGAGTAAGGGAATATTGTCCCAATACCTTGGATAAAACAAAAAGCTTTTCCGATCACAAAGGAAATAATCTGCTACATTTAGTAAATGATCCTGGGATTTCTGGGTCTTGGGCCCATGTAAAATACTAATACTAATACTAATACCAATACTAGTACTAATACTAAGTGTTACGTATGAAAACCTCCTTATTTCTATCTGCAGACAAGGAATTGTATGTTTCTCAATTAAGATAAGTAACGTGGAGATGATAAAATCTAAGGTGATTCAGAAGACGAAACCCAGAGATGAGACCAAAACCAAATTGTGACAGTAAGTTCAGAGATATGAACTACCTAATTACTATGAGTACATACCACCATTTGAATTGCTATGTATTGCTGTCTCAAGGATATCTATACATATTCCTATTTACACCTCTAAAGAACTACTATATATATTACTATTGACATTAACAAAGTATTATTTTTTAAATGTTCTATGAAAATTATTAAGAAAATATGAAAGGCCTATATTCTGATAACTACAACATGGCTAAAAAATCCCCAAACTTATCCAAGTTCATAAGTTTAATGCTTTATCTACATAGTTTTCTTCATTCTTCAAGTTTATATGAAAGTAAAAATGAACCAAAGACTAATATTTTTTGACAATGTTCACGCTTTCAGGAAGATCTATAGAAGCTCCAAATCACTTTTTCACCCCCTCAATGTAAAGAGAACATATTTCCATAAAATCCTCATGAATCGAGCAGAACATTTTTTATTAACCATTTGCTGCAAGCCTCTGCATATGTAGATTTCACAACCTGTTTGAATGTGTTAAATTTAGATTTTTCAACTATAATTCATTGGCATCCTTTTAGTTTGGAATCTATTATAACCCAAGATAATTTTGTTTAGATTATCTGTCTAGGGAAAAAATATTATTTTTAAGCAGATTATTTTTGTAACACAAACATAGTGTTTGCAATCTTTTTATTGGATTGAATATTCTTCAATATGAATCACTTGCCATTACAAAAACAAGAGAATGAATACATCTTTCTCCAAACAGGCTTTAATAAATCTATTTCCATTTATCTTTTATATGTGAGAACATCCTTGCTTTATCTTTTACATTGTTTATTTACTCTTTTTTCTTAACTCTGAGAGCAAAACTAGTCTTGTTGTGTTAAGCTTTACAACTTCTTTAAACTCATTTCAGAGATTTAGGTTCTTGGGGGTCAGCAGTGATCAGCACAACAGTGTGATGCTTGCATTATGAATACTGTAGGTCAATGCTTCTTTAAAAAAAAGAGAGGAAAAAAAGGAAAAAAAAATCCCGTTGGAATGCTGAGCTAATAATCATGACAATGTTTCATTTTTAAGACTTTTACAGGCTTTTCTTTATCAAAACAAAATCTGGGACCTAATTTGACCTGACAGAGTCCCTTTAGTGCATGGAAATTTCACACAATTACCAATTTTGACATCATATTTAAAACCGTGGTGTCACTCTTTTGTATGTCTTTCACCTTGGTGTTAACGCTAAGCACTGCAAACAAAGCAGATATTTTTCTAGTACACATGAGGAGTGTAATGTTAATACACTTACAAGCAAATTTAGTATGGATGAAAAACAAGAAAGGCCCTTACTAACTTTAAAAATGTATGTGTATGTATATGTATATATGTGTATGTATATACATATATCTATTTTTTCTAAATAGATATAGATGGGTTCACTTTGGATGCAGTTCCTTAGAGAAAAAGTGTTCTATTGACATGGCAGCTGTGGTTTAGAATAGTATTTTGAAGCTATTTTTAAAAGCCCACCAGAGACAAAATACCTAAGAGTCTCTTTTAGAAAAGAATCCCAAGACAAGACATCATTTAGGCATGTTGTTAATTGGTTTCCTGAACAGAGATGGACTGACACAGTGTGCTGAAGTGTGTTTTCTATATACTATAATCCAGAGTGGTTTTTTTTGACACACTGATGAAGAATAATTATTTTGGAATGTTTCATTTTGTGTCCCTTTGGACCAGAAATTTGGCTTGTCCAGAATTTCAATATCAGAGTGGATGAGCCAGAAAATGTTATTGTCATGAGCTGTCCCTTTAGGGACAGGAGAAGAAGACTGGAGAGAGGGTTTTCCAAAGTGTGACACATCTAGCTTGGCCAAAGAATTGTGAGATGAAACATTACTTAAGAAAAGAGACAGGCAGATCTCTCAGTGTCTAGAAATTTAAAGGAGCTTCTTCCAAATCTAGTTTTTCCTGTTTAAATGATTAACAGAAGATAAAAGAGGGATTGACAAAGATTGAGTTAAACAGAAAAGCCTAGTATTATACTAGAGCACTTCTAACTTCGCCGTTCTGATGATTCCTCTTATTTTACCATCCCTCTGGGTGCTAAAATTATTCATTGGGAATACTTCCCTGCTACTACCCCTGACCCTTTTTAGACAGCAGAACCCTGCCCTGGGTACAAGACCTTCGGTAAATGACAAAATGGGAGTGTTAAACACACAAGAACAGCAGTCAAAATTCAGCCTGCTGAATAGGAGGCCACTTAGGCCAGGAAGTGGGAGAGAAGGTCATGACTGTCCTCTGGAAGGGACAGATGCAAAATCTATCTTGAGTTCTGACAATTTAACAAACTCTGTCTCACAAAACACTGCTAGGAGTATTGGGGCCTAGATTTCTCCTAGTTGTCAAAGAATGGTGTCCACACTTATTTTTTCTTGGGCAGACTGAATCTATACTTACTCTCCCCCAGTACCATACCATCTAGATTAGATGCTATGCAGGGAGGGAATTTTTCTTTTCTTGTTTTGACACTTTCATTTTTATAAAATGTCTGGATTCAGGTCTCTTGTCTCCTAAAATATTTCCCTATCGTTAGCTATAAATTACTATGAGATGAGGTGCTTCCATCTCTTAAAGAATAAGTATTTGTTTGGACAAGGAAAGAAAGGATGTCCACACTAGTGAGAAAGTCCTGCTAGAAACCCAGGTTTGGCCTTGAGCATGACACAAGATGGTTTGTGTTCACACATCTCATTTCTCTTACTTCAGGAGCATAATGGTTGGATCCATGCTGCCTACTGGCTAATACTCCTGTACAGTTCTTTGGCACCATCAAAGAGAGTGCTAGAAAGCATCCAGATTAAAACCAGGTTTAGTCCTGAGGGGAAAGAGAGGACTAACTGCTAAAAAAAAAAAGGGCGGGGGGGGGGGGGGGGAAACATTCTTTTGTGCCAGAGAAGCCATACAATACTTGAACTATAAAAACTCCAAATAGTATAAGCATCAATTAAGTGGGTTTTAGGACTTAAACCCATTTAGGAGTGCCTACAAGCATACATGTAAGTAAGAAGACAACTAGACCATTTAATGCTGCAAGCTAAGAACATGGAAAACACTGGGTGGGAGGTAGGCACTTTAGAGCTTTCATGAGTTTTGTTATAAGTCTCTTCCTACTTTGGTTATAGTTAAAGCATTAAATATGTCCCAGTTATAACGAGTACAAAGATTCTACCCTGAAATTGCAGAGAGGCTATGACTGTATTTTTGTTGTGAGAGTTCCTCTTACATTTGCAAAAGAAAAAAAAGGTATCATATTTCATGAAGCTCAAAATGTCTTTATTTTCTGTTTCTGGCAATCAGGGAAAGGTCATGGCTTTAGAATGCTGAACAGTTTGTTCTAAATAATTTCCGATTTTTATATAAACCTTCAACAACTCAAGTTTGGACTCAGATGGGATACAGTGTTTTCATTCTTGAAAAGCTCTTGAAAAGTATGACAGGACTCAAATATTGGTTAAATTCAGAACTTTTCTATTGGTTTCTGGAGAAAAGGATCATCATGCTGCTGGGCCAGATTGCTCTATGAAACACATCCTACTTACTATGTCTGTTATAATTTTTTTTCCTTCTAGTGGAAGAAGGGGAAATAGTAACTTTGTTCTTAACTGAATTGAGAATTTACTAATACTGAGTTTTATGCTACTTTTTGAAGAACCATGCTGACCTAAGTGAAACAAGACCTTTTCATTTCATCTAGTCAGTGTGACAGTGAATACTGCAGTCTGGTCCTTAGCAATGAATCTAAACAAAACTCTACCATTTGTTCCAACCAAAACTGTTGATATTTAAAAATGAGCCATCAAAAAACATAAAGCATTCCTGAGTTCTTTGCAGTAAAAATTACTCATAATTATCTTGAAATATTCCTGTACCTGATGTGGTTTTAGGTCCATCAAAAATGTTAGGATAAATAAGTAATTTTCATAGCTATTAGCACCATAATTAAATATCCATGCTAGCTGTGGCTTCAGTAATGAAATTTCTTGGCAAAACCTTTCCATCAGAACTTGTTTTGTGAAATTCCATCATTTCTGAGTAAAACAAGACTTAAGATCACAAACTCCAGTTCTAATGGGAAACATTAATCTGCCTGACATCTGGGTGGGCAACATGGAAGCAGGGATGGATGTGCCACAAAGGAAAATTTTCAAAGCTGCCCAGGAATGCAGCAATGGTGTCAGGTAAGCCAAAGCTCACTTAGAGTTGAACCTTTAATAGTAAAAGGCTGAATGAAAACCAAATATGGCATTGCTGCTAAATGGGGCAGGTGACTTAGTTACAGCAGCCATGGATAAGGCTGAGATGGATCAATGCCTTCTTTATCTCAGTCCTCACCAGGAGAGTTTCCCAGGATTCTGTGGTTACAGGAAGGCACGAGAGGTACAAGCAGTGAATGAGGATCAAGCCAGGGACTCTGGTAAGAGAACTCAATCCCTGTGAGCCCTTGGGGCCATATAGGCTGCTCAGAGAGTGACAGCCAATGGCAAAGCAAGATCACTCTCTATCATCTCTGAAATGTCATGGAAATAAGGCGAGGATCCCAAAGATTATAGGAAAGTAAACTGTGCATATTTTTAAAGCTAAGTGCAAAAGAGTGATCCAAGGACTACAAATTGCTGAGTCTCATTTTGGTCCCTAGGAAAATCATCAAGCAAGTCTTCTTGGAATCCATGGACATGTAAAAGACAAGACGTAACTTGCAAAATCAGCACAGGTTTACTGAAAATAACTCATGCCCAACAACCTGGTTATCTTCTGTGAAGAGCAAATAGATGAGGTGAAAGCTGTGGATGTCCCTGGGTTTTAGCTGGGCTTTTAGCATTCCAGCTAGGATGCCGTGCTCTATACAGATGAATAACTAGGTGGTTAAAATCTGATAATGCCTGGGCCTAGAGGATGGTGATTAAAGGGTCACACTCTGTCTGTAGGCTGGTAACTAGTGGAGTACTGCAGGCATTTTTCACAGGGCCTGTCCACTTTAATGTTTTCTCTGGTGACCTGGAGGAGATGTTGGAGAGCAGTCTCACTAAGTGTGCAGATGGCAGCAAACTGAGGGGACTGGCTGACCCTGAACAAGGGTTTGGAGAGATGACAGACCCAAACCCTTCAAAGTAGCACATGGTGAGGAGAGGAAGAGCAAAAATAAACTAAAACAAGATAAACTCAGACCAGGTATAATGAAGAACCTTTTTCTCATGGACACAGTGAAGCAGTGAACCAGACTGTCAAAAGAGAGGAAGTGAAATCTCTGTCCTTGGAAGTTGTCAAGATCTGACTGGATAAAATATGGTCTGATCCCATAGCTGACTCTGCCTTTATTAATAGGTTGTACTAGAAGCCTGTAGAGGTCCCTTCCCACCTAAATTATTGTAGGATTCTACCAGTAGAGTAGCAGCACAGAATTGTTTTTTCACATAATTTATAAAGCAAAAAGGATGGTGGCATAAGTTTGTTTTAGTTATTTCTGCTGAAGAATTTTTGTGTGTGATGGTCTTTAGTTCTTATTGTTATCTTCATCTTTCCACAGTTTTACACTCTGCTTTGTTTAGTTAGTGTAATTGATCCTAGTTACTGGCTTGGTTAATGGAAACCACCCTGTCAATAAGGAAGTTTAAAGGAAAAAAAAGCAAAATGTTATTAATCAAAAAACAAGTCCCCTCACGGATACTAGCAGTGCCAAATACATTGCATGAAAAAGAATCGACCTACCAAGAAAGAGAAACAGGGATTTCAAGAACACAGCTGTTTTCTTTCCCAGTGACAAAATATACAAAGAAAGTACAGGCCCCAAATGTCTAAGGAGAGGAAAGATGTTTTAGTAGCTTGGCTTTATCCTGCATTGGCTGTCCTGAGTCAGGCTTCTTTGAAAGTGTTCATGGCCATAGTGGAAAAAAATAATTCAGTGCAGAGGGCTTCTTCTTTTTTTTTTTTTTTTTTCACTGAAGTGAACTGATTGTTTCAAAATTTCCAGTGAAAAGTAAGTATGGTCTCTTATTTATTGTTTCTCATAAAGAATAAAAATAACTCCACTGCTGGCCATTATCATTCCCGCAAAAAATAACCTCAGAAATATTTCAGGCCTCATCCTGTAGCTTTGAAGTCAGTGGGAACAGAATCATGTCCTTAAAACATAATGTTTCAGTTAGATTTTGTCACACAGTTGCTCACATCTTTGTTGTTTTCGATCAGTAAGATTAGTGTTGCCTACTTTAGGAACACAGATTGCTAGGTCTTCTGGAGGCCCTCGGAAACTTCTGGAGGAAGGGATTTCTATCCCTCTATCTCTCTAGAGACTGATTCCACTGAAATCTGTAGGAAAGTGTGACTTCCAGAGCGGGTAAAGTAGGTCTGATAGGAGTTGATTCCTGTAGGTACTAAGCCTATGTCCATACTATAAAATTAAATGCGCTCACAGCTGTGCTCTGGCACTGCAGCTAACCAGCACGGAAAGGCCTGCATCCATGGTATGGAATCCTTGTGCTCTCGGAAACTGAACAGCCACATCCAAACTGTTCACAACACTCTCTGGCCCCAGCTCACTCCAGAACTGGTTTGAACAGCGGTAGCAGCTGACCCAGTTTGACCCAGCAGAGCAGCACTCCTGCGTCAAAAGCAGCCAGGTACCATCCAAACTTGTTTGCATGGCAACAAAGTGGCAGGGTATGTTCCTTTCTACTGTTTAATTTATTAGTGTGCATAACTTCAGGGTGCAATTCATCTACCTTAATGTAGACATCCAAAAGTTCAACGTCTAAACCTTTACTAGTTACCCTGGGTTCCTGTTACACTCAGTGGAAGCAAATCCAGGCCACAATTCATCTGACCTGTCTTGTGTACTTAGCTCAATAAGATGGATTGCAATATGGGAATGCCCATTTTTTCTTCTGACTATAAAGTGAATCTGAGGTCTCCAGGTCAGACTTAGACCTCTAACTATTAGGCACCTGTGATAAGGTGAGAGATACCAGCCTAATACATACTAATAAGTTCATCAGTGCATCTTTCAGGTTAAAATATACTTTTAAAGACCTTGTAGGTTAAATTATAGATTTTTACTCAAGAAAAACAGTAGAAAAACTCACAGAGAAAATACCCTGTCAGAAAACCTAAACTGTTCTCCACAGAATAGAGTGTGGAAGGGTGAAAAGTCTGGGGTTCTTTCTGAATGTGTTGCCCAGAACAGTAATGTTCTCTCACATCTCCCAGAAGTATGATGGAATTCATCAGCAGACATGCTATCTTCATTCTTGTTCTAAGCATGGAACAATACCCGTTTCATTCATTTTGTTTTCAGGGGTGACTGTCTGAGAGGATCTACCTGAAGCAGTAGGATTTCATTTCTCATCTGTGTCTGGAGCTGCAGAGGAGGACAAGGTCAGGACTCTGCCCTCCAGCAGCATAACTGAGACAGTTTGCCTTAAGTTTCATTAATAAACCCCCTTCCACTCTGACCTTCAGTCATAATAAATACCTGGGAACCATAGCTGTTGATTACATTTGCAGTTGATGCCAAGTTATATCACTTCTGTTACCATTAATGTAAAGAAAATATTTGTGTCTGAAAATAAGACACACTGCAGCCTATACACATTTTTTTGCAACCCTTAGTCCTTGTTACCTTCATTAGATATTTTTCTAATGATAATTAACTAAGAAAACATGACCTAAGTAAAGTTATCAAAGGAGAGCAATTATGGGAACATGTGCCATATTATTCCAATTAGGTAACTGCTCATGGTGGTTTCACGTGGTAACAGCACAAAACTACTGTTCAGCCCACTATTCCCACTGTTACATTGATAAATGATCCCAAAGCTGCCTTTCATTCGACAGGTCTGTTTTTGGACAAGGGCCAGAAAAAACAAAATCACAAGATTTATAAGTACTGCAGTGGGAAGGGTAAAGAGGATCTGAAGGGCATGAGCCCTGCCTGTCTTCTCAGAACTAAAGCTTAAGAAAAATACTCCTGGTGGGCCAAATTGTAAGGACTCCATTCAATCCTTAGCCATCATTCAGGCAAGCTCTTGCAGACATTATTATCAATATATCTGCAAAAATACACAACTGAGGGGTAAATCGTGATTCGTGCTTTATTTGTGGGAGGACAAGAAAGTGCCAGCCCTGGCGGCACAGAATTTCCCTACAAGAACTTTTCTACCTGTGAATGGGTTTGTGAAACAAGCAGTAGAGAGCAAGTATTGCCTTGACTCCATGACTCACTTCAGCTCTGGATTGCTGTGAAACTCAGGGAACCAGCACTTTGCACCCTCCTCAGTGTTAGACAATGAGCCCTGAAAGAGTTACTGCTTCCCTGTAGTTCCCCTTCCCTCCTCCTTCATCTCTGGGCAGTGACACAAACGATATCAAGCTCAGTCTGGAGAAAGATTTTTTGACCATGGACTTCTACGGAATCTGTTGATTGAAATGAAATTGGAAGACTTCATCCTCTGAAATCAGGTGGAGGACCATTAATCACCAAATACCACAATCTCAGACAAAAGATGTCCTCAGTAGCAGAGTACTACTAAAAAAATGTACCTTCCTTGGGAGAATATGGTCTCAAAGGAAATAATAGCAAAGACAAAAGGAAAGGATAGGAAGTTAGCACTACGGCAAGAGGTTAACAGACATGATCTTACAATTAAAGATATTTACCAGAGAAATTTGAACCCCATTATACTCTGGCTCATGGTACATAAGGAAGAACTGGTTTACATCATCAAAGACAAAAACCAGGTCTATAGGTAAGCTTTAAGAATAATAAACATCCTGAATTCAAGAATAAGTCTGTCAAATGAAGGGATATTGATTTTGGAACAAGGAATATTATGTCAAACAACATTAGTTTAATTGATCTGAATTTAGTTTAAGTACTAAAAGCATTTATATACAAACAGCAAATGAAAATTAACTGCAGCTGAGTCCCTTGATTCTCAGATTATACAATATGCACAAGCAACTGAAAGTTCTTGTAGGAATCCCAGCAGCAAGGTCTGGGTTCTATTCCCATAGCATGACTCAATAGAAAAGCAATATGCTTTCTTTCAGAAAATATGAATATTTAAAGCCGTGTTTTGACTTTTAAAAATACACAAAACTTTTCCTTTCCCAAAAAGAATTTATAATAAATTGCAGAAAGACACTAGAGCTATGATCATTTCTAGCATGACTTAGTTCAAATATTTCCACTTGGAATGAGCCATCTTGGAAAAAAAACCCCATTCCTTCTGAAACAAACAGATTTGCCTGCTTTTGTTTTCCCTTCTATTCTCACTCAGTTATTTACTTAGCTGTCTTAGACATCTCAGAGCCTGCATTTGTAGGAACTAATGCATAGAACCTCAAGATACTGAATTCTGCAACATGTTGCTGTTGTTACCCATCAAGGAAAATGCAAATTTATTTCTGTAATTTATTTCATTTTATTTTAAGACCTGATTTTTTCAAAGTGGGAAGATTTTTTTCCACAACTTTGTTATGCTCTTTTTTTTTCTTTTAAAAAATTATTTGGATTTCCTAAATTAATGAAACTTTAAAGAAATTATAACAATACAGATGTCACAATATAGGCACAGAGGCAGAGAATTTCAGTTGCCACTTCTGACTTCCGAGTACCTAATTTACTTGTTAGCATAGGATTAATGCTTTAAAATTTCTTGATCTTATGCTTGTGAACACTTTGAGAAGCTTCAACCAATGAAAGTGCAAAAACAATGAAACTTTAAAAATTTCACCTATATTTACACTTTTAATTATATTGAGTAAAATAGTATAGTACTAAGAACATAATATGGGTATCCAAGACTTGTTAGATGAACTGTATGTCTGATTTAGGCATAGATGACTCATTTTAAATAGCTTAAGAATAAGTCCTGTCTGCAATGAATGACAGATTATGGGGTAAATAACCAAAACTGTTACCTGAATTATTAATTGAGTGATTAAACCCCAAGCTTTTAGATCATAATTGGACCTTTAATTTCTTCTTAAAAATGTCTTTCTATATCTTTATCTCATATAATTCATATATTTTTCATTAGTTTTCTTCACTCTGCTTTGATGTCATTGTCAATGCCAAAGAGGTGTAGGCACAAAAATCTTATCCAGAGTTGTAGTAATAATTTGTAAAAATATTTTTTACTCATAACACTCATTATCCATATATCACAGTGAAATGTTAGGCAAACATAAAAGGAGAGATTTCATTTTTTACACAGCAGTGCCAAGTTTGCTTCCAAGTCTTATGGTTCAGATTGTGTCAAAATACCATCTGTACATCTGCTGAAGAATTCACTGGGGAAATATCTGGGCAGTCCACTTTCCAGCCTCTTTCAGGGTTTGTCTTAATAAGTCAGGAGTTTTTAGCCTCTTCTGAAAGTTTGTTGTGCACCTCAGGAAAATACCAGTTACTCTTCCTGTTGACTGCTTGAATCCATAAGAAGGGGTTCACTAATTTCTCTTATTTACCGGTGATCTAGTTCTTGCTTAAAATGTATCCTCCTAAAAGCCTGGTGCCTTGGCTATGACTGACTGGAAGCCCATGGGTTAATCAATGAAGTTTGACCTCTCATATGGACAAAAACAGGCAGGATCCAGGGGCACAAAGAAACCCAAGAAATTAAGGACACATCACTGAAAAATGTGCACTAAGAACTTGTTGAATGATGGTGCTCGTTGTTGAGAAAGAAGAAAGAAACTCTCATTTGCCCATATAGAAGTTGTGGGACATTTTACATGTGATTTTCTTCTTAGTTTCAGAAGCCAATCTTAAGAATTCATGGGCTAAAGCATCACAGGAACACGTGTAGGACCCGCTCCTGTGCTGTGCCTGTGATGAGCTTGGCAAGGTTCCTAAAGTATATCAGAAGTCCAGCTGTTGTAACTTTGTGCACCAGCTTCTGAGAAATTCTTTCACTTAATTCAATGGAGCAACAGCTTACATTGCGCTTGCAGTCCTTGCTGATTTGTGAAGAAACCATCATTATGTAAAAAGACCTCTGCAAAGAGGTCAGTAGGCATAAGTAAGGCAGGATATCTGCTTTTTTTCCCCTTAATAATCTATCAGGACTACATTGAAGTCTTTCTCGCTGTAAACTTCTTCAACCTCTCCAGCACTGGCTTAAAAAGAGGTGAGTTTCTGCCTTCTTCTGTCAACAGCTACTCCCTCCAACACTGCCTTTTATTTTTGTCCAAATCCGATTTATGTCTGTCATTCATGAGAAAGTTTCTGTAGAACAAACAACCCACTGAAGACATTTATTATTTTCATGATTAACATTGCCACGAAGCAACATTTAGACAAAAAACATCTTGTTAATATTGATTGTCTGAAAATTGTTCTACAAGAAATTTTAGCTAAAACGTCATATTTCTTACAGTACTGTTTTCCTCTCTTCCCTTATTAGCCCTGTATCTCTTTCCATACTTTTTTGATTTTTATGTCAATTTTGTGTTAATACAGACTACTAATTGTCACAAATACACAGCAACTAACACATTACAGACAGAACTCTGCTGAAACAGTAGAAGTTTCTCTACTATATCACTAAATTCATGAGGCAGAAAGATGCCTGGATGACCTGGGAATGCTAACTGGCAGGCTGCAATTGTTCTTATGGACCAGTATAGACTGAAGAGCAAGAGTTCAGGTGGACTCTGAGGTTATGACTATAATGATAAATCAAATGCTGGTAGGGCCCAGACCAAGGTGCAAGAACTAGATTTTCTTGGTTGCTGCTGCAAATTTCAACACATATTTTGCCAATCTATATATCATACTCAAAAAAAAAAAAAAAGTGTCCAGCACATTTTGGGAATCTAACTGTTCACACCGGTCAGTTTTAGCATTGCCACACTATTTTCAATGATAAGATATTTTTACAGCATGGATTAGCAAGGCTGTGCAAGTTGGCTTCAAATCCAAAGACCCAATCCTAGCACTATTAAGTTAGCAGTACAGGCATAACTAGAAAAGATGTAACTACAGTCCAGTGAATTTGTGTTAGAGTTAATGCAGCTTCAGGGAACTGCAAAGCTTGGCTGTACAAGTCTTGGTACAAATTCAACATGTCTGGTTTTCTCTCTGTCACCACATCATTGCTGTATGTGTAATGCAGGCATGATTCTAAACCTCCAGGTTAATGTTAACACAACAAAAATTAAGTTCTAGCTGATGCATTTTTTTTTTAAATGTGCAGTGAATAAACCTGTCAAAAGTTAGGATAGTAACTAAATATGAATGACTGTATGGGTTGTATGCTCTTAGCTGTCATTCTGATAAGGAAAGTTTGGCACTGGACATGTGAACACCATGAGCAAAGTGTTCTTTTTTTATAGGATCTCCTACAAGCAACAGGGGTGGCAGAGAAACCACTTGGCAAGAGAAATGCCTTTCAGTCTCTGAAAAAAATTATTCCACGGAGGCTGACTTATTTACATTCCTTTTCTTAGGGAGAAAGAATTCCAGAGACAGGTAGGGAATGAAACACAAGTTCCTGGGATACATCATGCCATGATGCACAATTATGCAGATTGAGCACATCAAGCTTCTTAATATATGTGTCCATAGGACACTTGCAAAATGGTTTAGTCAGAGTAGTTGTAACTTTAAAAATATGCCTTTAGTTTGAAGATAACAGGATTAAGGAGATCTCTTCACTGAAATAATATAAAACATTTTTATAACTTGCCTGTCCAACCCAGTGGCCTCTTTACTTCTTTAGTGCAAAATAGTCTTTCTGCATTTTAAGATAGATATGTATAGCTATTTATGAAACTATGCTGGATGTTAGGAGAAACCTCAACAAAGCTGGTAGGTGTAAGAGCAGCCCTTTATTCAGAAACATATCAATGGAGCCTAACAGCTGAAAGAATAATCACTCAAAGTATAAGTACACACAATGCCACACTAGAAGTCAAAGGGTTCATATAGGATTAGTAGCACGCAAAATGACAGAGATCAGAAGTAAGGGAGCAGAGAAGCCACAGAAGCCAGAGATGCATAGTCCTGTGATGAAAATTAGGAGACAATAACCAAGGTATCTATTATATGTTTGCATATTAAATATGCTTCAGGCTAAAACTGTCAAGAAAAACTTGTGGAATTTTTTTTTCTTTTAAATGTCCTTCCCAGGTAAGGAAGTAAGATAGTTCCAATGGTAGAGAATTTAAGTTCAAGCTTTTTCAGTACTCCTGCCCACAGGCTTGTACAGATATCTCACAGTTCTAGGAGGCTTTACTTTCCCTCTCTCAAGGTTTCCTCATGCGAAGTAAAAGGGATATTCTTTTATTCTCATACCAAAGTCCCAGATTTGTGTCAGTATGCGGTTTCACTAAACTCTTAATTCACATTTGGCCATATCTAGCTGGTTCATTTATATTTAGAGGGAAAAAATGGTTAAGAAGAATTTGGATAACAAGCAGAAAGGAATGTTTCATTTTAAATGATTTTTCATTTTTAAATGAATGTTATCTGATGTAATAAAAAAGGTTGAAGCAAAATATCTCTCTGTTATCAAAACACAACATTTCACTGGCTCAAACCATTTTTGTTATGGCTGCTTTCAAATGGATTAAAATGAAAGCATATTTTGGAATGGAAGAATTTGCAAAACTTAGATTTCCAAATTCCTATTCTACTTGGAGTGATAAATTATTCATCTTTAGTAAATAGGGACTCAGATATGATCTACATAGCCGTGATTGCATATGCAGTGTGCATAACCTTTAGATCTTCCATCTCTACCTCTATTGTACAATAACGATGAATCCACAGAATAATTGTTATAGACCTTTTAATTGCTGAATCTACCTTGGTAGACACAAACTCAGGTCTTTCTGCCCAAAGAGAACCTTCTGTTTTATCTTCTGACAGTACAGTTGTGACCTTTATAATTCAACAGAATGGTCTTTGCTCTGCAATGTTCTGTTAGGTGGATGCAAGAGATTTCAAAATATATGTGATTGCGGATAGTTCGGTAGCAGCAGTAGTCTTCAGTCAATATCATGATGCCATTGTGGGCTTTGATGCCAAACAAATACATGTCCTGAACTGCTTAGAGAAATGTGTGCTGACCCCGAAGTCTGGAGATGGCCAAACACTCAGAGGAGCTCACTTCTGGTAAAGTGCTGCTCCTGTAAAAGCAAAATAACTTGCCCTCCTCCCACACATGCTCATATATATAAAAACATCTCAAATCACATAGAAAAAGATCTGATCTTTCCAACAAAGAAAGCCAGTACCGTGCCTGGAGTTTCTCTTTTCTCCCAGGTCCTTTCCAATAATATTTGGCTCAAGTTCAGCATGTTACAGGGCTCCCAAGCCTCTTTCCCAGATATATCTGTCTTGTCTCTCTGGGTAAAAGAAACTTATTTCTGGCTCTCTGTCAAGCTCCCCACAACCTTGTATTACCAAACAACAATGCTGAACGCAGGAATGCATACTTTTGCTTTGATTTCCACAGAGAATCATAATTCTTCTCTGCTTCTTTCTCTCCTCCTCCTCTCCCCTTTAGGTGACAAATGGCTCTCAAGAAGTCACCCTTCTCTTCATTTTGACCTTCTGTTCACCTCCTCCATTTTTTTTCCTCTGCCCTGGCCGATTCCAATTTGGGTAATTATTCTGTCTGCAGTACGTAAAATTGTCTCTTTTGTTGTAGTCAAAGATAATATCCTTCTCCTTCTGTTCTTAAATGTAATGCTATGCCTTGATAAATCATTACTGCGGTTTACCCCAAAAGGGAAAGAGTGAGTGATTCAGGACTGATATCTTTTCATAAAGTCATTCCAGTGTTTAGGAATACTTTGGGATGAGTGGTGTTATATTATTAGTCCTTAATCCCTAGATGATTTGCATTACAACTATTATTCTCTCTATTGTACAGCTTTTTAAAGGGTGCCTATTTATTAAAGAGAATTGACACTAAAAATATGTAAACCTTTGCCCGTGGAAAAATGAAAATAGCCATAGCTTTGGAAATGTTTTAGCAAACTGAAATTCTAGCTGTTCTAAATACAGCACTGAAGTGACATGAAATCCAAACTGTGACATTTTTCTTTTTTTCCCTAAGCCTGCTCTTAGATCCATATATTCTTATTCTTAGTACAAAAAAGTATATACAGACACAAAAGATGTAACAACCCTTTTTTCTGTCTTTCATCTTTAGAAAGGACCAATATCTTTTATGAAAACTTGAGTCCATCTTAAAAAGTATTTCTCTTATTATGCACATCAAGTCATGCCTTGGGTTGAAACACTTTGTAGATGAAGACAGCTGTTTGCTATGAAGTACCCACTGTTATTTTGGAAACAGATGCTTTGATTTGTTGGAAAGAACTAATATGTGCTGATTTTAGCCCCAATCCAGTATGACATACAAGCATGTGCTTAAATCTATCATTACTCGGAAAAGCACTTATACATATGTTAAAAATTAAGAATGTGCTTAAGTGCTCTGCTTAATGGGGATGATCTTGAGCACATATTTAAGTGCACTGTTGAATCAAGGCCAGAATGCCCAACCTTAGTTATTGTGAAGTTTGCTATCTTTTTACTGCTGTAAGTTCAAACAACATAGCAATGCTTTATTTCATGTCCTTTGCAGAGGAGGCAATAGCATACTTGACAAGAAAAAAGAGTTCATTACATCTTGCAAGCCAAGTAGTGGGGAGGATGGGAAAGCCTGCATAAAATTACCAGGCTCCCCTTTCTTACACTGGTAAGCATGTGAGATGTGATTCCATCTGTGGCTGCTCTTCAATGGTTGTGAATCTGTTTCAGATCTCAGCTGGTCATTTATACAGCAAGAGCTCCTGCTTTTTGCCCTGCCTCACAATCTGACAGTGGTCAAAATGATATTTGCCCCACAGACTGCAGCTAATGTGCCCATTCCACTGCATTCCTGTTTGCAGAAGGTGTATAGAGGAAAAGCAGGTGTAACTTTCACTTTTTATATGAAGATATTATGCATCATCTGTGTCCATGATGATTTGGTCAAACCCTCTTTCCAACACTGATAATTTCTTACTTGAGGAAAACTGCCAGATTCCATACCAATCTTTTTTTTTCTGTGATGTTTCTGACTTATAATTCCCTGTGAAATCCATCTACACCCCAATATTCTGGGAATACCTGGACGGATGATTTTCTTCTGCTTACTAGATTGTGCACCATTAGGGTTTTTTTCAGTCCACAATATCCATTATGTTAGATTCCATGTAAATTTCCAAATACAATGCATAAGAAAAACTGGATGTTTTTTGCAATTTTAATAACTCTTCAAAATGAGAGAGGAATGAAAAATTATACTCATATCTTTGCCTTCCTTTACACACAGTTCTGAACACTTGGACTATTCTGAAACAAATAGCTAGACCAAAATCTTGGTGATTTACTTTCTTGGGTTTAGTTGGAAACTCCCACCTTCTAAAGTTGTCTGAAAAATAGCAACACAAATCTGATGTGTGACGTATCAAGCCTCAGCTGTACCTTCAGATCATATCTGTTGTCAGCAGCAGAAAGGCAATGAATCTATGTGGGGAGCAACACGGATTCCCCTCTGCTTCGAGTGCCATTGAAGATGCCATCTGTGTCCAGATTATGGAAATTTTCTATTAGTTCTTATGATGAAAGAGTGAAGATTAAAACAAAGCTTGTCTCCCACGTTAGTTTGAGTTTGCAGTTCTGGCTGTCAGAAATATCATCTTTTGAAGTATTTAATGCCATTTATACATGTTCATGCATAAAAGTATAATTGCCATTTATCTAATGAAAAACATATTCTGATAATTTTCCACACTGCCTCATATTTATTGTATGTTGTGTTCTGCTGTTTCTTCTAATATCCTCATCTTTACTCATATTGTAGTAACAATATACATCAGGCTTATAATTAAAACATTATGAAAATAATGAAAAAAAGAAAAATGTAACAATAAAGATCAATTACATTTAATAGTCTGGTGATGGAAATGCACATTCAGAGCTCAAATTTACTACAAAGCCATGCTCAAAGTATTTCAAAGCTATGGATCCACTACAAAAAAACCTGCTTCTGTAATTGCGAGAAAAAAACTAGCAGTGGTACTGTTTAAAAACATCAAAGAACCACTGTCATCTTCTTCCCTACCTCTTTAAAGGAAGGGATTAGTTGAAAAGCAGTTCAAAGTGTAAGCCAGAGATGTTTCAGGGAACTTCAGAATTCGGAGCAGGTGTTTTTGCCATATGCTAGTAGTACATCCAGTAGCAATGCAAGTCATCCTGGCTTAAAGAAGAAGAAAACCTGACTCAGTATTCCCAGCAGATCTCCCAGACAATGAATCACAGGTTGAGGTATCGGAAGATAGGGACAGGCAGAAACAGGAATATTTTATGAGGGTTACTATGAGGATAAAAGAAAGGAAATCATGCTTAAAACATATTATCAAAGCAAGTGAGAAAAGTCAGAAGTTTCCTATTTGTTAAAAACTCACAAATTCTTAGCTAAATTCACACAGAGGATATGTTTTCATGACAGACCTATAGAAGACTGACCCCAGAATTAGTGCATTCAGATAGTTCTTCTCTAGCCATAAAGCACTGTTGCTTCTTAAGTGTTACTGCACACACCTAAGGTAATACTTTCCATAATTCTTCTTTCTGCAGTGCACTGGACTGCTCACTGATGATTTCCTGGTGAACAACTACAGAATTTGCCTGTTCCAAGCCAGTTTGGGGACTTTAAGGTGGGTACTAGAAGATGTTCAGCCTTTAAATTCTTGCATAGTTAGGTGTTTCTTTACATGAAAACAAAATCCCAGTATTAGTTGGATAGTTCCAGACAGCCCAAGTATAAAGTACAAATCATTTCAAGTACAAGAGGCTGTGGACAGAAGGGGGTTTGGGCCCCAGCTAGCATGCAATGTTATTTATGAATATCACTCAGATTTCATACAGAAGAAGATTCTATTCAGTAGTATAAACCATGAATAACAGGCCTGGAATCTGACCTTTTAAAAATATAAGCAAAGGAGTTGTTCCACTTGCTCTGCTCTGTGAAGCTTCACAGATAAAAAGCACAATCACTCCCAACTTCTTGTCCTTATTAATATCAGTTATTGCTGTGGTACTTGGCTGAAAAGACAAGTCAAACCTTCAGTCTGCCCTTACCAGAAAGACATCAAAATCATAGTTTCAGCATACATAAAGCAGTGCTCAGTGGACATGTTTTGTACTCAAAGCAGAGTAGGAAAGGCCAGGGAGTTTCGCTATGCCTACTCAAAGGAAGAGAAATTTCACTTGCAAAAGAGTAAGTAAGGAGACATGTCCATACTTACTCTTGTCACCAAGGAGGTTAAAGGAAGATAGAGAAGAAATTATAACTTTTTGTCCAGCTGCATCACTCATCACACTGTGTGACAAAACGTGCACTACGAATCACTGTTATTTCTTTACAGTTATGTACTGGAACCATCTCCAGAACTGAGCATCTTAATATTGCCCATAAATTCAGTGCAGAGGAGATCACAGTCCAACATTACTGTCTATAGGGTAGTCATGTCATTTCCTCTCTGGAATATGGCATCTGCAACCACCAAATGCTATAGACTGAACTTAGCAATAGGACTGCTGATGAATAAATATTCCCAGCGGGAGCCAACTGAGCAGTGTCCCACAGTGTCATGAGTCATTTGTTATTGCTGAACAGTCCATGCCTCTGCACAGTTTGGAGAGCAGTGCCATACAGAGATGCTGTACTACCTTCTGGGAAGAGATAGCTTGGCCGAGCCCATCATATTTAATTAAATTCTCCACTAAACTGCTAAATCACTTTCAGTCTTGAGATCATATCCTGAGAGCTGAGAAAGGAGGTAGTTTGCAGTTTTCTCACTCGGTGAATAGAGTATGGTTTTGCAGTGAGATACAGCTTTCGCAGTTTTAATGTCAACATTTTAGATAACTGCATGAAAGCAAGTCATCACAGATTGCCTGCATCGCCCGTGAAAATAAGTCAGCAATTTTGGAACACAGTTCCTCTGGCCTATATTAAATGACTGTGAGCTGACTCATATCCCAGAAATGCCTGTTTTTCTCATTGGTGGAAGGGGAGTTTAGGGTGAATTCTTGAGAAAGAAAAAAACCCTTATGTTATAGACATCTCCAGCCAGTCAGATGAATCCTGTGCAGGGAGACTAACAAGGCACAGAGCAGACAGGCAAGACTTAAGCCAAATATATTGAATATTTTTCACTCTGATTCACTGAGAAATTGTTCTGCTATCTACTCAGCACAAAGTAAATGAGTACAGCACAGCTGCTCTCCAAGAGTGAACACCGAAATATGGGACTGGCTGCAGGAATGATGAGGCCCACAACAGATTACTCAGCTTTAGACAAAACTGTTCCTTCTAGTTTGTCAGTCTACTCATCTAGGCCTGAATTTTTTCTTACTTTCCTATCTGCCTGAAGACATATTCAGCAAAAAAGTTATGCAAATTTTGTGAGGAAGCCAGAAACCATATGTTCTCCTTGTGACTCAACAAGATTGGAATTTGTTACTGATCTCATTCAAATCAGTGCAAATCAGGAGCAATTACATCAAAATCAATGGTGATAACCTAGTAGGAAGCGAGAATCTGGGCCTACTATTTTAAAAATGGCAGCAAATCTCACCTTACATGAAGATGGAATGATGCAGTTTGCTTCTAATGAGATGGTGTGGTCTTTTCATGTGACAGAGAAACAGCGTTGCAGCTGAACTGTTAAATAAAAGTTTTCACTTAACTTACAGTACATTTTGCTGTCATCAAAAAAGCATTTGGGAAAAACAGTTCCCAGTGAGTCTCTGTTGAAATTTTGGGATAATAAACTTTTATATCTTAATATTTATGATTCTAATAAACTACCACAATATTAAAATGAAAGATACAAACTCTGAGGTCAAAAACTACAATTTGTTGTAAGGCAAGACAATTCTGAATAATAAACCACTATTGAAATCTAAGATCACTTCCTATAATTTAATAAGTAATCCCCTTGGTGATATATCCCGGATATTAAACTAGTTTAGCTCGCTTGGACCAGCTGTTTTAAATTGGTACATAGCATTCTGCCAAATGATAATAGAAAACTAAGCATGAAATGACATGATAACCATTTCTGTTCTGATTTTTACCTTCATTGGTGATCACAAATTGCTTAATCAGGAGCAATTAATTCATTCATTATTGTTAATAGTAGTGAAGGACAAGTATAAAGATAATACCTTGTTTATCAGCTCAGCTATAGCACTGTTGGATGTCAGTTAACAGATGCAAATGTTTGATTGGATAATGTATCTCACAGCTCCCAATCCACCTAGCACGTGCCAAAGCAGTTAGTGTTTTCTTACCACAAGCATCCAGCTGCAGACTATACGTGTTTCCATAATAAAATCAGTATCGCTTGTACTTTTAAAACTTATTCAAAGGATACTGTTTGAGTCTGAGAGAGAAAACATTTTCAAAAGGGTCTGCCCCAAAAGGGTCTGCCCCATGTGCAACCAAAAATAGTCCATAAATGTATCTTTCACTATGTTTCAAAGACACTGGTGTTAAACTAGTTAGTCATTAGAGAAGATGACAATTCATCCATTACTTGTTCCATATGAATGTTTGCTGATGCTGCTGATGCACCAAGTTCAAACTTTTTAGTCCTATATGTGATTCACCATGGAAGCTGCCCTAACAACCACTTTAGAAAGACTCTGAGCCTAGGTCAAAATCATGACATATTGAGTCTTGACACTCAGTGGTTATGGTTTGCCTTATCGCTGCATGAGGAGGTTCCCACTCCAAATGACTGTGTGAACCCTTTAATTAATTGGAAAATGAAAAAATGCTGTTCCACTCTATGGCATAACGCCTTGTTCAAGAATAGGGCTTTGAAGTCATGGAAATACAAGCAGCAGGCAGCACAACTGACATAGAGTAGAAACTCATCGTGTCTGGTTCCCAGAGCAGGTGCTGATGCTGTTGGGCACTGTCTCCTTCTCCGGTTAAAGAACTGAACATTGTGTTGGTCATGCAATAGGAAAGGCTGCAGCCATGAGGATGTGGAACCACATCCCACAGAATCTGATGAGCTTGAGAGCTGTGTTGGCTTGAGGTCTATAAAAATGACAGTTTTATTTACACAATTTTTCCATTATACTTTACAGAAGGGAATAGAGAGAGGTTGCTTAACATGCTTCCAATTTGTTTATTTGTTTTCCTTTATTGGATAAAAATAGTTCTCAGGAAATAACTAATGTAACTGACAGCACTGACTCGAATGAAGAAGGGGTGATGGCAAACAGGGACAGTTCTGTTGGAGAGTGGTGAATGACAGGTTCTTTACCCACCCAGAAAATCCTTCTTCAAACAAGTGCCCTTCATGGGTGGGGACAGATGACCAAAAATATTTCCATTTGTGAAAGAATTGTGGTCTAACCTCAGATCAACAGACCTAATCAACACTAATCCAAGCAAGCACTTAGCCCTGATGCAAACAAGCATAGACTGCATTACTTTGGAAGCTCAGGAAAGTCAGCTATGAAATACAAATTGAAGGTCTACCCTCAACATTTCTGACTGACATTAATGGAAATGACAGTTTACTCCCAGGATAAAGATAGGTTGGGCTGGAGGAACATAACAATTCCCTAAGAATTACCACTTGATTACTTATTGCAAAACCTTTAGTGGTGTCAAATATTCCACAGAGGTCAGGAAAGAGCTATGTAGAACTGTCAATGCTCCTAAAAGTTTGTGCTGGATCATTAGAGTGTGGCTTGTAGACTGAAGTGGTCACAAAGAAGCAATATTTCATTGCCACTCATTGAGGAATACCAAATACCTTCTGAGTTTTGCAGTACTTGATATAACCAAGGCTGTGTGCTGAAACAGCCCTGCCCAATCAGATCAGTGGAACAGCAATAGCCTCTCTTCTGAATATCATATTTGTGTTTTTTCTCTTTCATTATAGTTGACAGAGTTAGGGTAAGACACTGAAGCAAATGTAAAACCCATCACTTTTAAACGTGACATCTTTGTATCCGATCCCCATCTGACACAGATGGGGAATAACCCTATGATGATAACAAAGTTGTACCTCTTTACTCCAGGCCCTAAAGCAGCTGGGCTTCTCAGTTTCTATAATTTAGACAATATAACAAAATTGTCTAGAAATAGCAGTTAGTATTCCCTCTGTTTTACAAAGCACCAAACACTCTGGGGGGCTCAGAAATAATTCTCAAGGACTGTTCCAATGTGTTTGAATTCACTGACTATTCTCAGCTATATGGGAGCACACACACATGCATACACAAACAGCCCTTGAAGGAAATCAGAGCATCTGATGGAAAAGGTTTACTTTACTCTGGGTGATCTCAGCTACATTATTTACACACAAAAATCTCTTAGAGGAACCATAAAAAACACATCAAAGTGAAGTGACTTTTTGTGCCCCTCCTTTCCAAGCTCTACAACACATTTTGCAGTTTATTTTCTCTTCCTGGTCAGTTTCTTCCAGATCTCATAATAAAAAAAAGTACATGAAAACTGAAACTTTTCAGGGAGAAAATGTTTTTAAATATTTTCTTTTAGAAACTGATTCTCCTTCATTGGATGTTTTGCAATTTTTTTAGAATGTTTCATTCTTCTATCTTCTTGGTCTGTAAGAGTCTCCATTAGGAGATGTATACATATATAAACATGGAGATGGTGTCAGACCCTGTGCTTTGTGGGCCTCATGCTCTGGTACCATTAAACTAATCTAAACCACCACCTTTGCATTTTGTTCCTCTCCTGTGCAGGGAGCAAGGTGGTTTGCAAAACCACCAAGCCCCTGCAGTAGGTGTGGTCCTTCAGAAACCTCCTAGGATGATTTGCATATGAGACCTGACACAGCCAGGAAGCATTGGATTTAATTGTGCATGTTTAGTCACAAAATTGGAGCAGAGCAGGGCAGCTTGCCATATTTGCTAAAAGTGGCCCTGTGGGCTACCATTTGTACATAAAAAATCAGAATCCAGGATACTCAAATTCTGTTCAAAAGCAGATTTCTTATGTAGATCTGAAATAATTGACCCACCCCTCCACATCTCAGGTCGTTCCCCATAACTTTGGGATCTTTAGTAGGGTATAAGTACCTAACATTCATGACAGAGTAGCAGTCAGATATTATGAGAATGAGGATTGCACAAGCCGTTCAGCAGAAAGAGGATTACACACTCTTCAGTTTGTTTTCTGGACTATCAGTGGATATTGCACTCACAGAAGAGTGGGGCACACCTACACTTCAGTTCTCGTGTGGGACACTTTCTCTTGGGGTTTGGGATTTAATTACTGGCTGGATTCTGGTTATCCACAGGAATTCACACTCAGGAAGAGGTGCAAACATGACTCAGGCTCAACAAGTCATCTGGCAGCTGCAGAAGGATATCTGAATATCTTGCTGTAAAAAACACTTTAATTTCTCATACCCACTATCTTCCCTCTCAGATGGAGGGGAGGAAGGAAAAGTCACAGCTTCATTATACAAACCAAGTGTCTTCTATCAACAAATTTGTTTTCTTCCATAACTGATAGCAAATCCACACTCTGGCCTGAATTTTGAATAATCATATACTTTCCTTCCTCTTTATCACTCTTGCTACCTCTGTCTCTCCACCTCTCTCTACCTCTGTCTCTGCACTTGCCCTGCTTGTCATGTCTCCTCCAAGATGCGCCCACTGAAAGTTAAAATTTCATATTTCAATGAAATGCAAGACTGTTGCTCTGGCTTGTATCTTCACCATAGCATGACATTTGTATTGGCTGCTGTGCTTTCAAATTTCTGAGTTACCCTTGAGTGTGTTTTGGCTATTTCCATCATTTTAAGGCCGCTCTTTTCCTTATGAGCCCACCTGGAAAATGGCAATAAAACTTACAAGCTGTAGGGGGCTTGTTTTCCAAAGTTCACTGCAGCTCTAGTTGTTTTTAAGAGAGCTTATCACTTTATTAGGCATAAAGGATTGCTATTATCCATATGCCTAAATCTAACTGATTAAATGAACAAAACAGCTTGGTTTGTGCAATATCTATTCAGGATGGGGTCTATTAAAATACAGGTGACAAAACTCTCAGTAATTCTAATTGTTTCTAAAGTATCTTTCACAACTCAACAAAATAATTCATCTTGCTATGTGTAAGCTCCAACTTGGAACAAGAATTTTGGAACTACAGTTCAAACAGCTGAAAACCATGAGAATCTTAAAAAGTTAGTACGTGGTTATTCATCTAAAGATGTTGCCTATGACAATTTTGTTATTTGTTGTCTTAAATACAGCCTTTTGGTGTTCAATACAGGTGAATTACTCTTCTAGACCAAAAAATGTTCTCTCTAGACTGAAGGATGTTGACAGCCTAGAGAAAAGCAATCATGATCTGCACTCTTTTAAGAATGTAAACAAAGAAAATTCCCAATTAATGGCATGGTTTCTCCTTCAAAAGACATAATTTCTAAAAGGTGAGGAATGTTTTGAGCAAAATTCCTGGAAATTGAAATGTAAGCAGAGAACTTTGAATGAAACTTGGACATTCTTTTAGAAGAGTTTATTAAATGGCTAAACCCCCACAATTTCACAATCAAGAAAGAACAAACTTTGGCTATAAGCCCCACCTCATTTTGTGGAAACTGTGAATATAAAAGCAATGTATAATGTGGAAATGAAAAAGGCAGATTTAGTTAGCAGTAAAAATGAGAAATTATCAACAAAATGAAATAATTAATAAAAGAAACTAAAAGCATGGTAAAATATTCCTGTCTATATGAAAAAGAGCAATAATTTTAAAAGCTTTGTTAAAGATAAAAATATGCTAGAAGTGATATAATGCTGACATTAGATAAGGATATTAAATCTGTTGGTAATCACAGAGAAGGATAAGATTTCAGTAAATATTGCCTTGTAGAAAAACAGGTTCATTTAATCGCTTCACATGAAGATGATCAAGATTTTTCCAGTCCTTCAAGTAGCAAGGAGGAATTTAGGCAAAGTCTGTTAAATATTTTTAAATCAGTAGCTTGAATCCAAGAGCCCTTATTTTCCCGAGGAGTCAGCTGAATCACTAATGCTGCTCTTGAACAAATGTTGAAATACTGGTGAAATTCCAGAAGACTAAAAAAAAAATACAAATCCTGAGCCAATATATAAAAAGTTTGAATTAGGCAAGTTACTGGACATCAATCCCAGTCAAAAAAGGAATAAGCTGATAAAGCAATAAATTTATATGGTTAAGATGGGCTGACAGTTCCCTAAAGTAACCAGTCATGGGGTACATCTCAGTTCTCAAGGATTGGCTGAAGTGTGACCACATGCAGTGTAAAATATTCCTAAAATAGTGGCAGAAGACAGTTGTGAATGACAGATGTAAAAAACTATTGAAGAACCGATAATGATACACAAAATTAGCTGACTTATTTAGTCAGGTGAGGCAATTTCAACTAACCAGGTACTACAGCCAAACTTCTGCAGCAGTTCTAAAATTAATCTTTAGAGATAGGCAACAGAGCAAAAGTTCCTAATGTAATTCTGAAAATATGTGAACCTTTTGTTGTGTAAACTCAGTAGCAAATACAAGCAGGGTGATTATTTTACCTCTGTATGTAATATTGATGAGATTGATACTAGAATATTGCATACACATCTGGTGTCCATATTTGGGGGAGAAAAAAGCTGAAAAATTGAAAAGGATGCAGAAAGGACCTTGAAAATCATTTCAGGATGGAGAAAATGCCTTACAATGGGGCACTGGAAATACTCAATCTATTTAGATCATAGCAGATTTAGCGGTGGCTTGAGTATGTATGCACATACATTCATTAAGAAGAACGCTGAACACTTAAAAGACTTTTAAACAAAAGCAAAAAGGCCTAAGGAAAATCAGTAGATACAGGCTAAAACCGGACAAGTTTAGTTTGGAAATAAGACACATTTTTCAGCAGTGAGGGAGATTAGTCAGAAAAGGCATCTACAAGGGAAAGTAGTGAATTCTCCTTCTCTTCATAATAATATTGGCTATGATTCAGAAAGATGTGCTTCAGCCAAACAAAAGCTATTCTTTAGTCAGAGATTTTTGCTCAATTTAACATATTAAATTGTCCAATTATTTCTTCTGTGCTTAAACACTTTATGTAGGATACAACTCATTTAACTTTCGTTGTCTACAGTGTAGATATCTGAAACTCACGTAAACTGTGCAGGATTGCTTTAGAGTCAAAAGACACTTAGAGGGTTGGATTTATCTCACCCATTTTAGAAACCTGAATTAGTATGAGATTAATCCCAAGAGGTTCCTCTTTCTCTCTACTACAAAAGAGATGTTATAAAGGGAACAAAAAGAGACTATTAAGGGAACTTGAATAAGTAGCCCTGATTAAAGATTTCCACTGAAAAAGCATGCATTTAGTCAGGTGAATCCTGGCTACGTTTTGTGTCTGAGTGTCAAGAAGGCATTCTGACAACGATTCCTGAGCAATGTATCTAGTTCAACATGAAAGGCAGTGCCTGGATTTCTGCTTGGATTAGGTAAGGTAGAGGTTTACAATATTTCTTCTGTGCCTAATATGTAGCTTTTTACATACATTTATTTAGAATTTGTCTTCCATTTTTTTCGGCATCAGATGTAATTTAAAGCCAAACTGTAAAAAATTATGCTTTCCCTATATTTCAAAAATAGATTTTCAAAAGGAAATTAATGACAAGGAGTTGAATGTCTGTATTTTCTAAAGGCTCAACATCTCATTGTCACCCAGTAATCCAGCCCAGCAGGAGGACACAGAACAAAATTATCTCCTGTGTGAAATAAGAATTTGCCGTGATTCTGAATTGTGGGATGTATTCCTGTTTGCTTTGAACTCCACATTAAAACAAAGTGAAATAAATATTTCCAACAACAGAAGAAAATTTGAAAATGAAATAACTCAGAACTCTTCATGGACCACAAGCCTCAGTCACTAGAGCAGGCACATGAACACACACACAGAGTGAAGGGCTGGTGAAGATTGAGGGGTTTGTGTTTGGAAATAAGCAAAATCTCCCACACCAGTCCTGGTCAACTTTTTACACAAACAACATGGCTTGAAGTCAAGGGAAGATTTGCCTCAGGAAGGACTAGAGGGTTGGATTCAATGTACTGTTCATTAGGGCTATTTTCCTTTTCTTTATGAGCCACATGGGAATCTATCTCCCTGTTTCAACTGACATGAACCATTTCGTTTCAACATTTTTTTACTGTTCTAGCCTGTAAGCTTTATTGATGTTGATTATAATTTGGTTGCTCACCAACTTATATTGGAAGAAAAGCTGCAGTCCAAACCCATTTCTGTAGTGATTTAAGAACAGCAAACATGCACGATGCTTGGACCAAATTTTCTCATTAAATAGTTATTACTGAAATTTTTATTTTTGCTAAGAAACCTTTTAATACCAGAGCACATTTCACTTACATATATTTTAAAGCATATAACACTTCTTCTAGATAGACTATTAACTTAAATAAGAACATTATACAAGCAATGAAAATGATTAAGGACTTAGAAGAGGCACTTGTGGAGCATCTGAAAAGAGTAGGATTCAGGGATTCAGCTTGGACATTAATCATGTGCAATAATTAATTATATATGTATACATATATATATATATGTATGTATGTATGTAACTTGGAGAATCTATTTAGCCTTACTGAAAATAATGAAAATATTAATGCACTGAAAACAAATTAAACTTTTCTCCCTAAAAATCACTTCATTTGTTGACTTCCTTGCTATGAGACAATTGGGGAAAAAATCTCAGCATGTCTTTTTTTAGATCATATTTTTAAGATTGCTCAGAGTACAATTGTAAAATGAATGAAAATTTGGACATTTATTGGTTAACTATTTAAATAATGAGCTAACACACACTTTAACATCTCTCAAAGTTCAAAATACATTTCTACGTGATGCCATTATTTTTCGCTTATGGAGATCAGAAAAGGTATAAAATATTATGCCAAAGTCTTAAACCATAATTGCAGTCTTACTCAGCAGACACAGTTTTTCACATATATTTTCTTTCCCCTTGAAAGACGCATGAAGCAGAGAATGGATCAAGCATTACCTAAATCAATGTATTGCTAGAAGATGGCTTTGCAGTACAAGATTAAACATGACCTAAGAACCTATCTAGAATAGGTGTGAGCTGTAGACTATCCATAGTCAAGGAGAAAATTTTCATCTGGAGCAACTGTTTCTATCAAATTGTCAACAATGGGACATCTCTGAATGTTTCTCATAAGTATGTGGCACTCCCTACTGAATCATGATCAGACTTAAGAATATTTTTCTTCTCTGAAACCCAGTTTCAACTTTAAAATACTGCCACAGTAGTGCCCCAGAGAAAACCCAAGCTCTGGAATGTGACTGTCAATATGCTTAAATTGTTAACACACCTTTGGTCTATGTCAGCTACCATTTCCTCAGGCAGCAGCTGAGCCTGGTTTAAGACAAGTACATTGTTCAGGAATAAATCCCAATATATTCTTTGGCTATAGCTAAATTGTGTTACAGAGAAAGGGATTAGATGTATGGAAGTGGTCCATGCTGTGCCATCTGCCCTCAGATCCAGAAATCAGGCACTGAACCATTTTCCTGACAGCACAGGTTTGGTCTTTGTGTACAAGAGATAATATAGCAATATGGAAATCCTGAACTCTGCCCTTAGGAGGATGTGGGAAATCCTAAGAATATCTCTGGAAAAGATGAGGGACCACAAAAACTTGCCTGTCAAAAGAATGAGGGTACCTACAAACAGCTGTTTCTGAGCAAGGATCAAGAGCAGTGCCAGCTGTTAGCAGAGTGTGCTGCTGGGGGCCCAGCTGGCTACGGTGAGGACAGCAGGATGGAAAGGTTGAATGGGTGGCAGGAAGCGCCAGTCAACAACAACTGGATCAACAAGTTTGGATCAACAACTTTGTGGCAGCGTCCCTACGGCCTTTCTGACTGTTTTCTGATCTCCTTTTTGGAAAGGTCACTGGCCCAGAATGACTCACATCCATAGTCTTCCTCCCTTGAAATGATTGTACTGCATCTAACAAAAAGCCCACCTAGACCCAAAGACAAATACAAAAAGCAAGTGCCAAGATGAGAGCATGGCAAGGTAAGGAGCTGGTAAAACTGCATTACCTCTAACTGCTCATAATTTTAGGGACTTTCTGAGCTCATCAGGTTTCTCTTGCTTGAATTTGCCTGTTTCTCCTCTTAAATTTTGGTATATACAGCATCCTATGCCAAGGAACTCCACCACTTAACTGCACCACAAGTGAATGAGCTTCCTGCTGGTTTTATGCCTTCCTTCTAACTCCTGCTAAACAATCAAACCTTATGGCCTCCTCAGCATCACTCTAGGCTAGATCAACCTTTTCCATGACTCCCAGTCATTGCTTTACCAGACCTGGGAGTCACCATTTCTTCAGCCTTCAGAAAGAAGTTTATCCATACCCCTGCTTTTGCCTGAACCTTTTTCAGTCCTGCTGTTGTATTTGAGTGATTGCAGCACTGTGCACAACTATTCCAGTTTTTGTGAATTTCCAGAGTAGCACACCATGTTCTCTTTTTAAAATTCCCCATTCCATTCCTAATTTCTAACAATTGGCTTATGCTTTTGTGCACTCCTGGTAATGTGAACTGATTGTGTCCACACACTGCAGCCCTTGGAGCAAAGCCTGGCTTAGTACTTGCCCCATGGATTTGGCACACACGGATTCACTGACCTCACATGATCTGCACAAAGTTCGTCGATTGCACTCTTCCCACTGGAAGCTCACAGCTGTGGCTGCCCCGCCACATCCCTGTCAGCAGCTCAGGATATTCTCACAGTCCTTTTCTTTCCTCTTGTGATCTTTCTCACCTCAGCCCAGGGTAGCCTGAGCTACCCTGCCACAAGGGCTAGAACTCCTCCTGCCCCCAAGTGGCCTGACTTTAGGACTGAAATGTTGGTATTCTTGAAGAGGGCACACCTTTCCTGCTTGCCCTAGACAAGAAGAGTATCTCCTTTTCCATCTGTCATATTTATTATTTTCTTCACAGTGACAACATGGGTGTAGATTGTGGACAGCAGGATGCAGCGTGAGGAAACAAGAAGTGTGAAAGGTCCAATGGGGTGAATATAAGTTGAAGAACTAGGTTTTGTGGATAGATGTTGGATGCTTGACTGATTCACCAGATCAGTCCTTGGACTGCCTAAAAAGTGAGCCGTGGTGTGTTCAAGAAGACACCTATTTTCTCAGCTCCAGAATGGATCCTGGAGGTGACCCAATACATGGCATAGACAGCCTGGGGAACAGGGCCATGGTGTAAAGCAATTAAAAGGTTACTGCAAAGAGGAACAGAATAGTCTGTTCTCCAGATCCCCTGACAGGAGGAAGAAAAACAGTATGTTTAAATTGCAGGAAGGGACAATTAGGTTAGACAGTGGAAAGAACTTTCTGATGGTGAGAAGAGTTAAGCCCTGGAATAGCTCGCCTGGCAACTGGTGCTGTTTTTCTTGCTGACAGGTTGTAAGAACAGGTTAGACAAACATGCCAGGAATGGTTTAGGTCTACTTGATCTTTTCTTGGGTCAAATGGAGAGATAAGATCACTTCTTCTGTTCTTCCCAGACTCACCTGCTACAATATTATCATTTTTCATCCCAGATTGCCAAAGGTAAAAATTGATTCTTTTTCCACGTTTTTCACTACTGCAAAGAGTATCTTGTTATATATGTCTAAAAATTCTGACAGACACAAAACCACATTCTGTGCTTGTAAAAGTCAGAAACCCCACAGTCAAATCAAAGGATCTCTGTCCAGTTCTGCCTGTTTTGCTTCATGTGCAGAAACTAAGTATGACACATTTTGTTTAATAATACAATATTTACTCATTAAATATATTTACCTCCTTCTTTGGAAGTCTTTGCCTTTTATCTGCTGATTATTTCACAAGCTGAAAAGTAAAATGAGTGTTATGGCAGAAAGTCTCTTTTCAGAAGTTGCAAATAGAAACCACTTCAGAATACTTCTGGTCAGAGTTCGTATTTGTTTGGCGCTGATTACAAAATTACAGATATCTGCTTAAAGTATTATAGCCAAATACTGGCCCAGGGGGGATTATATTCCCAGTTTTGAGATTAATGCATTGTACAGCCCCTGGTCATGAAATTTAAAAGCATTCTAAATAGTGGCCACTGGCCGTTTTATGTGACAGCCTAAATAATTAAAAAGGTCTGTTTCCATCCCATATCCATTGAGTACATTTTTGTAATGTTTTGCTGCCTAGAAATGGTCTCTGCACCAAAATGTAGCACTAAAATGAGAGTTTATCCTGTATCAGCTAGGAATCTGCAATCTGTTTTATGATTCTACAAGGATGTATAAAAGAAATAAGCTATAGCTATCCAGTAGAACTTTTCCCCATTCAGAGATTATTGCTGAACCTTATTCCTTCGGCTTCTGTCCAAACGATCCACACTCAGTATTTTCCTCAGTTCTTTGTTGACTGCTTTTTACCTATGTGGAAATCCTTAGATTGCTCTTTGGAAATCACCAACATTACATTGCCTGAATTCACAGGCTTAATTTCTGGCTTTAAGAGAAGCCTCACATTCAAGATTGGTTAAGCATCTCTCTGTCTCTACAGACACTTGCTGTGGTGTAGGTAGAGTCATTCCCAGAATTGTTTCTCTGATGTCACCTTCTCCATAAACACCCAGGTCTTTACAGTCAATATGTTTAAGCCGTGGGCGTGCCCTACACACCACAAATTCAGAGATGGTGCTCAGGCTACAGCAAAAGGCTTCATAGTTTATGTTCAATCTTTTCTAGGAAGCTCTATCTCACTAGTCCAGTGTAATCCTTTAGGCTTGTCCAAAGTATCTCTAATATTAGCTACCAAAATGTGAAGGGACAACTTGCTTTGAATCTGAGAGGTGATTATGGAATATACACCTGCCTGAACAGGACACTCATCTGAGACACCATGATAAAACTGTCCTTCTTGGACCCAGGATGTGTAGATTTAATCTTAAATTCTAAACTGTCAGCTGGATGCTTTTTCTGCAGGGAAATCATATGTTAAACATCTGTCTGATCCTAAAAAACAGGATCAGGAGAAAGCTGATGGGGCAGAGAGATTGCTATTGGACAGTTACATGTCTAAAAGGTTATTTCTAGGTGTCTCTGCCTAAGTCAGCTGCTTATGCGCCAAAAATTGATCCTCTTTCTATTCATGGAAGCTCTCTTCTATTAGGTGTTTCAAGCATGTGTCCTTTTGGAGTGCTGTAAATCACTTCAGGAAACAGTGCTTTCCTCACCCAAAGAAATGTGAAAGTAAAAACTGTCAGTGTTATAAACATCACAAATAAACAAAAATATTTTTTAGGCTCTATGAAAACCTATTATGAGGGACTGAATTATTCCTGTTGACAAAGGCTGATTTTCTGGGAAAATTTGCTGAGACTACAGAAAACACTAAGTAACTCTCCGCTGACATCCTCTGTCGGCCTTAATGTAATGGCAAAGGGGTTGTTAATAGCTCAGACATATAAAGCACCCCAAGTTTTTTTAAAGAATAACTAGATATTGATAGGGTATATTAAATACATTTATTTCTAAAAATATTACAAAATCTTTCATGTGGAAATGGCATTAAAAATATGCACACTCAAGATGTGATACTATGGTGGTAGGGGAGGGGGGTGTGTTCTCTTTTGAAGCAGGAATAACATTTATGAACTTTGTATTTCCCAGGTTTTTTTCTCCACACAAATTTTTTTCCAAAGGCAGGAAAGTGGTGTTTTCTAGTTCAGAGAGGATGTGTTGTGACATTGCCAATGTCTTGACTTTTTTTTTCTTTCCTTCCTCTTTAGGTTCTTTAGAGCTAGATACACAGAAGATAACAGTCCTATGGTTTATCTATAGTCCAGAGACTCAAAAACAATGAGGCAAGGTGAGTGAAACTTCCTGCTGATGACAATGTACCATAAAGAGAAAGAAACAAAAAAAGAAGGGAAGATGACACAAAAAAATTACAGTCATATTTGAATCATCTGTGTGATTGTCTTTCATATTTAAAAAGTTTCTAAAGATTTGTCTGACTAAAAAAGCAAAGGATATCCTGAAGAAGACAGAGGAATTTCCACTTATTGTAGTTCACATAGATACCAGATTCACACAAGAGGAGCAAGATGTGCAGGCCAGAAGGACAGTATTGGATAGCCAAGAAAAGAAAATAATCCAGAGTGGACATCACCATGTTGCACAACTCAGTGGTGCCAAACAAAAGGTAACAAAGAAGGCATCAGGTGTGAGTGGGTTAGAGCGCAAAGGAGCAGTGGTTGTCCTGAAACAACAAAGTGCACTTACATCCAACTCTTGGCTTCAAAACTCACCAAACATTTTAGGAGGTCTTTCAGAAGGATTAGGTAGACACTGAAGAGGAACATTAAGCTGAACAAATAAAAGTATCATTGCTCTTATACAAAGCAATGTAATAGCAGCACAAGAGATAAAGAGTAAAACTAAAAGTAGTGTATGAGTTAAAAGATAAATGCTATAGTTGGCTACACAATGTACTATACATCTTCAGAGAACCCAAAAAATGCATGGAGCTATGCTAAGGGAAACACTTTGCCAGATCAGTGTGGAAGATAAAATCTTATGGTGAAACACTTAGCTGAGCTGTAGGATAGTGTAAGTAAGCAGGGCAAAGAACAAATTGTGCTGGACCCTTGCAGCAGGTCATTGGGACTGGTAAGGAAAAGAAATCACTACTTTTTGTACAGCTTCTGAGGACACACCAGAAGTTAGTGCAGCGGGGTTAGCAACTCCACAGGAAGGTGTTTTGCCTGTGCAATATATTTTTGCTGTATACCTCACTGAAACACCAAGGAGGAAGAATATGTTACTTGACAAACTGACACATTAAAACAGCAATGGCTTATGTAGAGGAAAAAACACTGTTCCAGTAGGAAGATCAGTCAGAAGAGCCACACTGGATGAGCTCTATTCCAATCTGAACAGCAAAATCTGTCTCACAAATGCTCATTTCAACTTTAAATATAATTATTTTAGTCGTAGCCACTCTTGATTACTATCAATGGATAGTCCTGTGAAAAGACATTGTGTTATTCAACATCTTCAAGCCAGTGTCATGAGCTAATACACCATGTTAACATCCTGGTTCTTACACTAAAAAGTATCAACCATTATTTTGTATCAATCAATCAATCAATCAGCTAAAAAGTATCAATCATTATTTGTCTGATATTTTAAGCTGCAGTCACCCAACCAGACAGCTGGACATGGCCACCTCTAAATTCAAGTTGTCACTCACACTTTTTGTATTACAGTAGACATTATTAGAATATTGCCCATGTGAACCACTGGGGAAGTTTCTGCACATGGCAGCTGGAGTCAGGAACAGAACAACTGGCAAAGCAGGGCAGTGAAGCAGTGCCATTAATGGACAAAGGGGATTAATAAAAGGCTTGATTTACCCTTTGTCTATGACAACAACCTATGTTCGTTCCCCTTTTCTTGTGCCTCAGCTGTTTCACCACACACCTTTCCACTGGGCAGCGGAGTAAATAAAAACTGGTCAGGCGGGCTGACATTGATAAAATCAAGTTCACTGGCAGATATTTCAAACCCTTTATTAGCAAGGCCATAAACTACATATGCTGTTTGATTAGGATATGATGAAAAGAATTTATTAGCAGATGTGTATTCAGCTACACTGTTTTACTGGCAGCTTTATGAGATTCTCTCCTAGGCTGACAGGTGCGGCTTGCCAGCTGCCTTGTACAGCAAACAGGGGATGGAGACCATGCCATGTGCAATGATTTAATCAGTTACCCTCAACTGCTGGAAAATAAACAAGGTTTTGTGCATTTCTTTCAGTCCCATGTATATTAATTGAAACCAAATATTACAAATGACACTGAAAGAGAGTATCGCTGATCAGAGGAGACTTAAATTTAATAGGACACAGCCATGTAATACATAAATATAATAAAGCACAGTCATGTAATACATAAATATTTGGTTAAAAGATAGCAGAATTTTGTTAAACTTGGCAATGGGAAGTCTTTTGAAGTCTCATTTGTCAGTTTCCATTCGTGGGACAGTCAAATCTAGTCATTTGGGTCACAGCTGGCAAAAGAAAGATGATCCTCTTGGTTTATTGTTCTGATACAAAATTGTCATTACAAATTGAAAACATAGAGCAAATAAAAGAGGGCAAATGGGGAACTTGTGTGGTTACATATTTTCAACTGTTGCGTCTGGCTGTACTTTGCTTAATAGGGGTTGCAGAATTCAAGATGTCTATATCCTGGGTCTCATTACTATTGTTTAAAATTTCTGTACCACTAGTTTACAATTAAAACGTTCTTTCTCAATTCAGTTCTCATATCCCATGTTTTCAGTGCTCTAAATATGTGTAACCTGAACTAATATTTTTATTCAGTATCTGACAGCTGCCTTGAAACATTTTTATTTCAAATATTTGCATGTCAAAATACAGATATAGAAGACTTTTTTCCACAGCCAAATGAGAATGTTCATACAATGTAAAGAAAAAGTAATATTGCTAAACTGAAGCAAGAACATTTTACAGAAGATCCTTTAACTTTGTTTTCTGCATGTTTATGACAAAGAATTGTCATGATTACACTGTAAGCAAGGACAAGTCAAGAAGAGCTGTAAAGCAAAAAAAAAACTTGTCAAACTTATTGCATAAATAATTATAGCAGTGGTCTGTTAAAAATTATGAAAATTGAAGGCATGGAAGTATTTTGGAAAAAAAGTGGGCTTGTCTTTGAAGTGTCAGTACATTCAAATTCTTTCTCTCAGCCTAAGAATATATTCAGATATTAGTAGATTTTCTGTCCTGGTTTCGAGTCAAGTTCTTGCACAGAATCAGAGGTGCTAGAGAAGGAACAGCACTAGCAGCAGAAGACTTTATGCCTGTTTTTTTGAATGTAATAATCTCTCTGAAGGAGATTACTTTTGTTCTTTTGTATTTAAATAGTTTGAGAGAGATGAGTTTCTAGTAGTCACAGCCTGGGATCCCAAACTGTGATGATAACTGCAGGCCACATTGGGCAGAAATATGATATTTTATAATGGATTATGAGGTACTGATTTGCTTTCATTCACTCCTTTTCTCTTCACGTCCCTTGGTGTATTTTCTTGCTGAAGCACAGACCACAGCTCAGCCTTTTCAAGATTTTACTAGGAAAAGTGTAACATCAAGAGCATGTGCTGTGCAACTGATTAGAAAATAGAGTTTAATACACACCCACCCTTGAAATTAGCTTCTGGGGATGCCTCAGAGAATTTGTCTCGAGAAGCTAGTAGGCAGTAACTCAGTCTAGACTATTCCACACAAACATCCTCATCATATTGCTGTTCTGTATTTCCAGTGTAAAGTTTGCCTTAGGGCATGTATGAATGGAAACACTCCTTGCACCCTTCCCATGGAGAGGCTGTCTATCTTCTCCCAAGCAACACAACAGCCTCTCCATCAGCTTGGAGTCTAGGCCATGTAAGAGTGGGTTCCTCCCAGAGCCTCTGTAGGGAATCTATACTAGTAAAATAAATGATGATGTGACCCCGAAGCTAATTTAGCATGATATGGTTATCTGTCTTTACCTCCAAAATAAGGTGGCCACACTCAGACTCAACATGCGGAATATCTTTATCCCATACATTATCCTCAAACCACACCTGGGAATCATCAGGGAGAGTGCTAGTTATCTTGAGTCAAAATCAGGCAAGGCACCATTTAACATTACAGATAATGGAGTTTTAGTGTCTGTGCCTGTGCCCTGTTTAACTTGCTGGTAAAAATGAAACCTTAGGATACAGCTAAAAAGTCTGCAGTCTGGATCCACAACCACAACAGACTTCAGGATGTTATAAACCCATCATAGGATACATTTATATTGCATGTCAAGCTCAGGTCAGCATTCTGGATCTGAACTCTAACTTACCGACACTGCAAAAATTTACAGCCCTAAAACAAGGTTGCAATTCTCTCAATGGCAGGGTTTTAAGTCCTTGGGGCTCCTAAGGTCCAAGGTGAGCCAGCATATAATGTCCAGGTCTGTTTTGCAGGCTGAAATGATCAAGGGCAGTTTGAGAAGGTGTCTCCAACCATTTCCCAACATCTGGGCACCAGCCAGAGTTTGCAGAAATGCCCTCTCAAGGCACCAAGGAGCGTGAGGGAGGCCTGCAGGGCTGTGCTCAGCTGGCAGGAGGACTGTTCACCATTGCCTGCTAATCAGGTCCCACACAGCATCCACTAGGACATAGATTTAAGCCTGTGTTGCAAGTATTGCAGAGTGAGAACATAATCTTCTGTGAAGTGTTCTCACTGTTCCATTTTTTTGCAACACATCAGGTGTGTCATCCACTGGACTGATTGTCCAAGCAACCTTGATCTTCCTCTCTTATCCAAAAGTGAACTCTGCCATTCATGTCCTATTCTTAATTAGCTCAGGCATTGCATGACCATCATATTAGAGATATCCTGTTCTGGTTTCATTAGCAAAGTTTCTCCCCCCTATCCCAACTCTAAATTTCTGCTATAGGCAGACAAAGGCTGCCTCTATAGAAGCAGAAGGCTGTTGTACATGCCAAAGCACAACCTTAACCTCTCCTCCAGTGGCTTTGGGACTTTTGAGAGCATGCATATTCTTTAGTGTCCACATGTGCAGATATTAAGAAGTCACGAAACCTACATAACTGGCTGTCAAACTACTCTGCTCAAATGTCTGGAGTACAAAATATCATCTAGTTGTTATAATTGATTGATTTGAGATAAGCACATTCACTGCACCTGCACAGTCAGTATTTCCAAGCTATTTCTGGGTCTCAGCACCTGCATAAAAGGGCAACTTATTTCTCCTTTATGCATCTCTGCCTTCTGCTCATCGCACTGCTTCTACAGACCAGCGTACCTCCAGAGAATAGAAATACAGCAATAATTAGGCTCTTCTTTTGCGCCTTAATGATTTTCCAAATAGAATTAGTTTCATTTTTGTTCTCCAAACACAGAGAAGCACTAGGCAACATTTCATCTTAGGCACAGAGCCCCACTGAAACATATTCCTAATGTTATTTATATGGTATTTTTATATGGAGAGAAGTTATCCTCTGGAACCCTGCCAAGGATATTGCACAAGTAGGTGAGGGCCTAGAAACAGCTGCTAATCTCAGAGATGGCAACATGCTTCCATCTCCAGGGTCTTTGTTTAAATTCCTTGCTACAGATTATATACACCTCTGAATGTACTTTTCTTGGAGAGATTAATTTAACCACCTTGAATCTTGGCTTGCAGTCTGACTTCGGGATTGCTGCAGCACACCCTAGTTACAAATACAAGTTTATTGAAAAGAAGTAATGGGATTCAGTGCTGGAACTAACAGTAAATTTTCAAACCCAGAATTAAAACTGCCTGGTTTTGCAAAGTTGTCAGATTTCACAGTAAAATTATAAAATATTTTTCAGCCTTGACATCTGCAAAAGTAAACTTTATCAAAAACTGAACATGACTTGAGAAAATATTTTCTGAAAGTCTTAACAAAAATGTTGCCACTTTTGCAGATAACACACTTTCATTTTTAAGCACATTTTTTTTGTTACAGGCCAATGCTTCTGACCTGTCTCTGTCAATTTCCTCTAGATACGTCCATTCATTACACTCATGGTTTTGGTGTAGGTCAACAGAATATAGACATGTATACATTCCCAGACCCACCTATAAGATGGCATCAAGGACACTGAATGATGTGTGATGACAAAACACACTCCTCACCCCACACTAAGTCTTTCAAACATTCCTACACATCATTATATTCATACTGGTCGCAGAAGAATTTTCTGACCGTGAAAACTTGGTGGGAACTCAGTTGAGTGGTAACAGTTGAGATGGAAAGTGACGAGGTTCAGTGTAACTACACATGTAAGAGACGTCCTTGGTGCTCGTCACTTCTTGAAGGGCTGCGGTTTGAGTTTCGACTCAAACCAAGTCCCACTGGTAAATGCTGTTCACCTTCCTGGCAGAATAGCAAAGTGTGTGTCGTGTCCAAGACATTCCTCCTGGAAAGAAAGAGTTTGGCGCTGCAGTGAAGGGCAACCTGGGAATTGCTGATAAAGCAGAGGTGTTTTTCTCCTCCAAACAAAGATGCTAGAGTTAATTTGTTGCAGTTTTGTCTGCACAAGACCTATTATATGGGCTGTAATTTCACGAGATGGAGACTGTGAACTCCCAGGTCACTTGTAAACCGATCACTCCCCAGCCTCTCCTCCTTGTGCTTTTAAGTGTTTTGAGCCTGGTAAATTGAAACCTGAAGAAACACAGAGCTCTGATCTTTGGGACCTCTAGAGCAAACCTGGACTTTTGCTGATTTGCTCTAGGAAGTAACTGCTTACTTACCCCATAATTAACACCACAAAGCTGATCTTTGAAAGATAAAGTATGGGAGGTCAGAGACAGGATCAGGGAGAAGGGTTTCATTAGAACCGCAGCATTTGCAGCCTGATTTTCTTCTCATTTGCATTGGATTGGTCCTGGAATTGTTTCAGTAAAGTCAGAGGTGCTAACAACTATAAAATCTGTCTGGATTAGAAGCAGGTCATTACTATCACATCTAATGGATTTTAATCCATAAACTTAGTAAAAACAGCAACAGAAATTGCTTGTTAGCTACATGACTAACCACACTTTCACTCTTATCTCACAACAGAGGCTGCATTAGCACTTCCTTACAAGTTCCAATTTACACAAGGTTTCAGACACATAAATAAGTCTTCCAGTTGATTGACTTCCTTTAGCCAAGCAACTAGGTACAGTAGCGTTCAAAACATTGAATAACACTGTTAAACAAGCTTTGCATAAACTTTTTTACCAGTTTTTATTTGCATTTTTTCTTCTGGAAATTTAAAGTGCAATCTTGCATTAAAATGAGAAGAAGAAAAAAAAACAAAAAAAGACAGAAAAAAAGAGAAAAAAAAAAACAAAAGAAAAAAAAGGAAAAAAAAAAAGAGAAAAAAAAGAATAAGGAAAGTCCAAGCTCTCAACTGGTGGAAATCAGAATGGCCTCCCATGTCCCTCATTTCCTCTTTGGCAGGTTGATTTCAGGTTGACATCTAGTTTATATTAATGAGGAGTCAGTCCAAAATATGTGATATAATAAGTAAAAGAATCAGTTGCCACTGCTAAACTAAGACTTTCATGAACAATAACAAGAACTAAATAGGTATATATCATATATTTAGACATTCTTTTCCAACATCTAATTTTAGACTCAGATTCCTGCTTTCCACACAAATGTGGTTGTACCACAATTTTTTTGTTGACAGCCATTTACATCAGAAATAAAGAATCATTATTTTGAGGTTAGAAAAAGACTTATTTATACTATAGGACTGGATCCACCACATTTTAAATTTACTAGATGAATAGTTTTTGTGTGTCCCTCATTTTGAGTCTTTGTCACACACTGCATCCCACATTGAGTCTTTGGCATGCGATAGTTATGCATCCCAAAGACATTTTTCTCATAAAACTGGATGTTTACTTTTTGTACAGCAATACAACAAGCTAATATTCTTTCTTTTTAAGAGGGTCAGGCTCTTTGGGTCTATTTTAAAATGAAAAATGAAATAGTGCAGATCAATTAAACATAGGAACATAAATCAAACCTCAAATAATGGAAAGGGCAGCCTCCAATTTCTTACTCAGAACATGTGAATACTGAAGATGGATAAACAGTCTGTTAATCTGCCCTCTTCTTTTAATCTTTATCTAAAATGTAATTCTAATACACAGGAACAGAACTGCCAAAAATAAGTTCTGTCTTGCAAGCAAGAAGGCATTATATTGCCAGTTATGGACACAATAGTCCTTTTTTAGGTCTATTCCAGGGAATATTCTGGGCATTGCAACTCTACCACTTACATGGTGAAACTGTAAGAATGGTCCCTGACACAGTTTTGTTAAAATCACCTAGCATTCCCAAACAATTTCCTGGCAGAGTGCAGAAGTTAATATGGGATAACGACCACTCAGAACAGGCAGCTTGAAATAGTCTACATTTTGGAAATAAAGAAAACTTAATAATATGTAAATATCATGACAATGCCAGCTGGCCCCATGGTCAGAGAACAGGCACTTGCACTGTTTGCTCTGTAGTATAAACTTAGCCTGTATGACTAAGACACTTCAGCATAGGAACACTGCACTTCTGGATGCCCCTTCCCAGAAACCCTACGAAGTGAAAGGAAATCTGTGAAAGAAAAGAGTAGCAGAAATATCCAGAAGGGGTTTTCCCCCCACATAAAGCTCCACTTTAAAAACTCAGAAAGATGTGGGTTTTTAAAAGCACTTAAAACTCCAGAATGTTTTGTTGCTGACTGCAGGATAACAGTAACAGTGGGAATGCCAAAACCAATTCCTGACTGCAAATAGTAGTTGACCTGTAGTCATCATATGGCTTCCGCACAAATATACATCAGTGCTGCACAATTGTTTGAGGTATCTTCCAGGAATTCCCAAACCATGTGCAGATCCTCTCTCTAGGGCTCACTCTGGCTGAGCAGTGGATGGGGTACAGAAATCCCTGTGAGCTTCATGCACACTGTGTAGGGCAGTGCTGTGCAAAGCACCTGGTAAAGACACAATAGCGTTTGTCAGAGTGCTGAACCTTGCTTTCCGTTCAGGGACTACTCAGGCCTTTGCTTTTCAGGTCTTTCTTGCTCTGTGCTAATTCTTCTCTGTCATATAGGATCATAGAACACATTTAGCTGGAAAAGACTGGGCTCTGTCTGTTGTCCACATTTCCTCTCAGGTAAGTGTGTCTCCACCCAGGGAAGGCTGATCTCCACCCAGCTTCTCTGTTGTTCAGCCTCTGCAAAAGAAATTGTACCTGTAGACCAAGGCTGAGGACACTTTCCTGGATCTTTATTCCACTGACGAAGTAAGCTTTAGTTTAGCCAAAGTAAACAGGGATGTTTTAATTAACTCACAAGTTTATTCAGCTGGACCATTAGTAGAAAATGTGGCTCTGGAGCATCCCAGGTAGGAATGAGAAAAGAATATTTGGGGTATACATTTTCCATATAAAAGGTAAGATGTATCTCATGCAAGGGAAGCAAGTTTAATACGTAAATAGCACTTTTTCTTCCCCATGTAACCCTTCCTCTAGATGTTCAATATGTAATCTACCAGAACAAAATTGATGTGCAAATGACCTACCAGAAGCTGCTGGTCTCGGAACCAATTGCATCTTCAGCAGTGTGGCTGCTGCCACAACAGCAACAAGCAAGTACAGTACACGCAACAAGAAAGGAAGGCCCATACTGTGCCATAATTCCCACAGTCAGCCCATTGTCATTCATCATGGGCTTCTGAACATTTTACTAAGCAAAGGGCAGGAAGCCACGATCAGGAATGAAGGAATATAAGAGAATTCAAGTAGAGAACCTTAAAAATAAAACTTCACAAGGTCCTAAAGTGTTCTTCTACCTGTAGGGTTTTGTTATGGGGTTTTGTTGGTGTTTTGTTTTGAGGGCGTTCGTTTGTTTGGGGTTTTTTTGCCTTAAGTAGAATAAATTGATAGGAAAAAATATCTTGGGGAATGGTTCTATTTTTAAAACAAAGAACAGGGAACCTGTCAGATCTTGGAATCTTTGTTGCCTCTCATTTTATGAACAAAATGTGAGCAATATACTGTTGACAACAGCTAAAGAAGGGGATCGAATGGGAATGTTACTTGATTCAAACCTTTACGTTAACAAAACTCTCCACTGTCAAGAATCTGTCAAGGGAGTTCCTGTATTCAAATGGACAGCAAATTAAACATATCACTAACCTCAGGGATCCTAGGAATACCAAAACAAGGGATATTTTTAGCCTATTTGGCTACTTGGGGGTGGTAAGTGTCTGCTCTCATTAAAATCTTACAACTATTTCTCCCAAATGTCAAAATTGTAAAGCTGTTGACGGACGCAGCTGAGATAACCCAGGCAACGGTATTCCAATGGTTTAGGTGACAGTGGTCTCACCATGACAGTGCTGGGGAGCTAATTTAGCTTTCAGGGAAATTAGGAATCCTTCCAAGTTGGATTAGGATACCTTCAGAATCCAAGACGTTGTCTTGAGCTTCAAGCTATGTACAGCGGGTGAAGGAATCCACTGGCCTGGTCCAGAAGGTCTGCTTTTGTCTTCATTTCATAAACTTGCTCTTTTCTTCATGAGTTTCAGGTCTGTGGAAAAACCCAGGCCAGGATTTCTAGCTGAGTAAAAGCTCATGCTATGTAAATTAGAAGAAGAAAAAAATAATTAAAAAAAAAAAAGTTACACAGTCAAAACCAGCAGTGCAAAAACACATCCACCATGGGCAGGAAGCCAACAGCAATGTTCGAAAATACAGAACAGAATATGTACAAAAACAGCTCTGTCGTTTTGGAAATGCATATCAGAACATGCAGAAAATATACATCTGTGTAACAAAAAATAAGATCAGATGTGCATGTGCATGTTTCTGCATTGGAAGAGGAATTTAATTCCTTCCCTGAGTAAAGAACTTTACTCTTCTGCTTCCAATATTATGACTTTTTCATTGCTTGTATAGGAATAGTACGGTAAAATATACTCTGGGCTCAATTAATTCCTACCTCTGTCTCTCTGGTGACTTCTCTGAGTTGATGGGGAAGAACCTTTCACAAGTCAATGTGCTATTTTAAGCTCCTTTACATTTTGGCGCATCAAACAGCAACAGCGATATAATAGACCAGAGGAGCTGTTACTGCTTCTGGCCCGACCATTCTCAAAGCTCAAAGGAGAACTGAAGGTGTTTGGACCATGAGGAGAAGACAGTAAGCTGGAAAGTCTATTTAGGTTAGTTATAGGAATATATTTGAGAAAGGATTTCTTAAGAATGGGACATTTACTTGGGATTGAGAGGATGGGTGCAGGAGGAACATGTCTGCTTGTCCTTCTGCTCGACTAACCCAAATAATGTCTGGCAGAGCTGAGTGTGCACAGCCCAGAGCAGCCAGAGCTGGCACGTTCTCAGGCTTGTCCAGAACATGAACCTAAAAAGTTTCAGATTCAGTTCAGAGTCTCAAAATGTGTGAGGAGGCTCAAAAACACCACATCTAGACTGCACTTACATAAGACTATTAAATTAATTAGTCTTGCAGCACAGTACAAAGTGTAATTCAATCCTGGTGATAGATTGGGAGATTAATCACAATTTACAGCCTTGTGAAGGCAGATACACACACACACACACACACAAAAAAAAAAAGTATGTAAAAGGAAAGAAAGGAAAAGAAAAATATTCAAGCACTCAGAGACTTTAGCTTCCAGTAATAATTAAATGTATCGATGACATTTTTGAAAGATAAACTATTTCTCCCTTTTTCTCAGTTTTTCAGTTGATCATAAAACTGGGTTTTGACTTCTTTCAGCTTCCAAAAAAAAAGAAAGAAAAAACAAAAGCAGACAACTGAGGCTTTTACTTTTGAAAAGAAACCTTGATACTTAAAAACATTTCTTTTTTTTCCTGGTTTCTTTTTTAACAATTAAAAAAATGTCAGCAAAATTGACTTTTCCTTGAAAAAAAACTTCAGCTGAAAATTTGACAGCCTCCAGTGCTAGCCCTGGGCTAATATGGTCTTCTAAATTAGACAGGAACATTCTTACACCGGTTTTTGACTTCGGGGGTTTTTTGGTTTGGTTTGGTTTGGTTTTCTTTTTTTTAGCTTTTGATCAGAAAAATAGCTTGAATTTCAAGAAAGTGAAACTCCATTATAGTCTTGAGAATCCACAAAAACCTTTGTAGAGCATGGGAAGTGAAAAGTACCATTGTGGGCCCTAAGCCTTTCACATACTCTTCAACAGTCAACATAAAGTCATTTCAGCGGCAGAACTCCAATATTGTATAACCTGTATATGTTATTTGAAAATTATGTGCACGACTAAAAAGTGACTCTGTGTGCGATTACTTCTTACAGAAAAGGTGTGGGATCAGCACATTCCTTGAAATGCTTTTCATTTGTAGAGGACATCTATGATTTAAATTTTTTTTGCTGTTTTGCAATGATGTGCTATTTCTCCATTTTGGTTGAAAATCACATCAATAATAAGAACACCAGATTTGAATTCCCACAGTTGTTTACTGCAGTGACAGAAATCCCCTGAACACAATTATCTCGGATGAAGATTTTCATGTCCCTCACTCGGAGCCTTCCTAAACACAATGTGTTTTGCCCTCAGTTGACTGAGAGGGCCTGAGTTTCAGAGAATAGGGCTTCAACGCTTCCTGAAAGTGTGACAGCTTCAAAGCATGTCCAATGAGACCCTAGAACCACCAGTCATTTTGGAAAAATGTTGTTGCTGTTTCTCTGATCCATTGTCTTTTTCAGAGTGGCACAACTGTGTTTGCTGTGCACAATTCCCAACAAACTGATTGATGTGGAAGGCAAGCCAGGAAAATCTCTGCTCCACCCCACTTTGCGTGTTCCACGGTCAAAAATGTTCAATAACTGCCCAGATGGGGAATATATTTTTTCCTTTCTGTTCCTGTACATACTCCTTCTGCAAATTGCATTATTATTGGGTCACTTGCAGGCTGTTGACTTCATTCTACAGCTTGTAACCCTTTGCATAGTCTCCCACATTGCTCTGGAAATGCCACCAGTGAGCTCCTGCCATGAAATGTTCCTGTAAATGAGAACAAAGGGAGCATATGGATCCTTTGATTAATCCTTGCTACACACACACACACACACACACACACACACACACACACTTTTTACCACTCGAATGAAACCTACGAGCGGTCAGAACGCTTTGTGTGCAGCCCTGGGCTGTAATGACATTTGTGTTACGTTCTGCTCTTGTTAGGGTGTTGTATAGCCATCATCGCTCAAGCCTACGTCTTCATTCCTTCTTAGGTTACATGACCAACACTGAGATTAGGAACAGGTTTTAAAATACATCCACATACTGGTAATTTATCACACACACATTACACAAATAAATAAATAATACATACATATATATCAACTTAATTGCTGCACATGTAAGTACCTGATTTCACATAATGAATACTTCAAGGAAGCCTATACCCCAATAGATATTAATTACTCTGTCTGAACCAGAGGCCCCACTTTTCTCCTAAACATGTTACATTCAGTGGACTATTGGATTTATGCTGCTGCTTGTCACTGTGCTGCCTAAACACTTTATTTGCTAAAACAAAAGCAAAAATGAAATACCCAAAGGAGAGAAGTTTGGTTTTTGTTTTTTGGGGTTTTGTGAGGGATGTGGGAAAGGTAGGATAGTTTTGGAGCAAGACTCAAAGAAAATTACCTTTCCAGGTTTTATTTGCATTGTTTTATTTACACTGCTTTGGTGTCAAAGGATAAAAGTATTACAAGTATTATCTTTGGAGAAAATAAACCCTTCTGCCTGGGTATATGTCAGGATAACTTGCATAACTCTTAATTTACAACAGTGCAGCTAAAAAGTTATTAATTTTTCTGGTAGTGGGTTTGTGCCATCACCCAGAGCTGGGTTTCTGCCCAGGAGCAGACCCTTCTCGCTGACTCGGCATACGCAGCACCAGTAACAGCAGAGGTACAAATGCTTCCTCCCAGGAGGAAATTCCAGCTTGTACAGGGCCACCCTCAATTTCAGAGGAATTTTGTATGATTTAGGACCACTACAAATTTCTGGTCATGATCACAGCAAGTCTGAAGAGGATGCAGCCTTGCAGGCTGGAGGAACATTAGATACAACAGCCCAGCTTGTGTTTTGCTCTGTTAAAAGGACACCATTATTCTAAGTCCCAAGTAATTGCTAAACAGTTACACTTCAGCAAACTTCCATGAAAGATATACAAGTCCCCAGAGACGTTCTGGCACAGGAGTGTTAAGTGCAGCATCCTTATATTTTAAGTAGGTGATTCTTTGCTACATAAATGTCCCAGCCCGCCGCATACACAAAGGTAAGATGACCCTCCAGAGACATTAACAGGCTTTTTACCTCCTCTGTGCCTTATTCACAGGCAGGCAGCATCCCACCTCCCCTCTCCAGCCCTGCTTTGCTTATTTGTGTTTATGGTACACAAGGCAGTAGATAAACAAAAAGGAGTTTTAGACACTTTCTGTTCTTAGCTAAACCTTTTAGTTACACATTAGGGAACAGAAGTGTGGTACGACCCTCTGTTTATTTGTGGTTCTTTTAAGTGATGTCCAGAGACCTACATTTCATGGTTGTTTGAAAGTTTATATAACAGTGGGAAGCTGTTAAACAGCAGTTTACCTTCACTTTTTTTCTTTTTTTTTCATCATGTAAAGGATTTGAAATTAACACTCATTCTACCACATTATTTTAGATATTATTCAACATTCTCCAGGTTTTCTTTTCCCTTAGAATTTGTATTTCCTGTAAGTAATGACAAGAGCATTCATGTCAACAAAACTAAAATCTATCTGGTAACTATGCACTTTAAAATAGTCCTTGAAATTTCACAATAAGTTGCTGTTCAGCTGTCTGAAAAAAATATTGTGATTAAAAAGAAAATTCTGCACTCTTCACATTAGACCTATGAACAAGGAGAAAAGTACTTCCAAAAAGAAATTTTTTCTTTCTACTTCCTTGCATTCTATTGAGTAATACGTAATCTGATCTTTTAAATTAACTGGATAGGTTTTTTTTAAAATGCTCACAATGTTCTTGCACGTCTCTCAGTTCCTAAAGTTTGTCATGTTCAAACACTCTTAGGATCTCTCTAGCACTACAATGCATTCAGGAAATAAGTTTTTCTTTCATATGTATAAAATCTCCCCTTTTTTCTTCATATAATTTGACCCTAATTCTGTTTCCTAAAGGGTCAGTGGTACTTTTGCTTTGCTATAGGATCCACTTCTTTTACTGCCTTGTATAGCGGCAGCTCCTTCCAACACAGAACACTTCTTTCATTAAAAAAAAAAAAAAAGTAAAAAAAAAAAATCCAAATTAAATATATTTTATTTAGCAACCAGGTTTTAATGCAAAGTCACTTTGGGATATTGGATATGTTGTTTTCCTTCAAATCATCTTAAATCTTCAAGCTAAGAAACATAAAACAATTTTAATGTAAATCATTTAGCATATAAATTTGATTTGGACTAAGAAATAACTGTATAAAAACTGCCAAAATTTTAATGCAAAGTATGCATTTTCTTGGCTCCTTATATTAGGATGAAAGAAAACCCACTTTTTAATTATGAATTTAAGTGTTTGGAAAATAATTTTCAGCCTGAAAGACAAGCCAGTTTTGTTGTTTTTAAAATTATTTGTGTCCAGGAATTTTTCTGGGAGAACATAGATGGAATTCATAGTAAAATAAATTTAATGTAATTCCATCCTCTTTTTGGAAAGCTCACATGACAGAGTCATATCCCATTAATTCACAGTGATCACTAGAAGGCCAACTGAAAACTACAGAATAATACAAACTAGAGCCAAAAAATTTAAACGGTTCACTACACAAGACCTCATTTATTTTAGGTTTTATAAAAGACATGTTGTCTTCCCCATGATAACTCTGTGCAACAACTCTGACTTAAATGACCATTTTTTTATAAAAACAATTACCTTTTAGGGTTATGAATTCTCACGGTATAATGTTATGTGTTTATATTTTTTCTGGAACACTTTTGGATGCAGATTCAGACTCTGCTCCAAACTTGTAAAGTATTCTGCACTGCAAGGCAATGACTGAAACAAAATTTCTCTTCTAAAGTTGCTGAAAACGCCACAGCTCACGAAGACAAATTTGTCTTATTATCATTATTAGTATTTGTCAAGCTATACCTTCTATTCTCTAACTCTTCCTAAAAGAAAACCTTGGTGAGTGACAGAACAGCAAATCCAATCAAATACCATGAAAACTGGCCATAATAAACTTCGCTATAGTGAAACTCCACTTACGGGTGCAGCAAAATGCAAATCACAGAGCACGTTTATGCTTTTTGACCAAGCACACTACATTTACACAGCCACTTGAAACTGCTGACAGCCAAGTTTTTAGGGAGGGAAAGAGCCACACTGAATGTCTTAATAGGTAATAAGAATAACAATCAGGATTTCTGAGAATGCTCCCCAGTACAGCTCTCGATAGAGAGTAAGCAAAGGGACGAACTGTAACTTTTAAACATTTAACTGAAGTTCGGCTCGTAGTTAAAAGACAGATGTGGTTTGAAAGCTCTAATTCACAGTTATTAACTTCCCCCTCCTCGAACACATACAACGAAAAAAAAAAGAGAAGATATTTAAAAGATATAAAGCCCTGTTTAGGCCAACAAGTTGTTACATTTCTTGAGCAAGGACAATTTTCTAAGTACAATCACTTCCTCCAACAAGGTAACTCATGTAAACACCACCAGGGTCGTACTGTTTGTTCTGTGCTGCCAGATGGGGGATATAAACCATGCAGAAACAATTTCAGATTTCCACCCTGATTAGTTCATCTTGAATATTTTCACAGTGTGAATCTGGAAGTCAGAAGTTTACATAATGGTTATAAATTAGGGAGAAATCCTGCTGCCAAGAAAGTCACACTCAAGCAAACAAACTGTCTCCTTCCTAACATGTTTTAGGTGTTGCTTATCAAACACATTCTCAGCTGTAGGTGGAAAAAGACCTTGAATTCCTCGTCGGTTTTCGGATTGCTGTTTTCCCACCGCGGGCTGTTTAGTCACAGCGGTGATTTACCCGCACCGTCCCCATCCCCATCCCGTGCCTGCTGCCCGGCCCGGCGAGCGGAGCTTGCGGCAGCCTGCAGCTCCCTCCGGGGGCCAGCGGAGAGCCCGCAGCCTCCCGAAATCCTCCAGGAGCTCTGAGCCATGAGCCAGAGAGAAAGTTCACTGAGCAAAAAATACCCCCTGCAAGTCCTCAAGTCCTTCACACCGCAGGGTTTTGCTACAAGGCAGCCAAAGGGGTGACCTGTCCTGCACCCCTGAAGTCCTCTCATCCACGTTGTGCCTTCCTGAGCTTCTTCAGAGCATGGCTTTGGCTGGTTTTTACTGTCATCCCTAAACATAAGCCTTAAACCCAGTATTATTTTACAAAAACTCAACATAATGCCAGTTCTTATTAGACTTGATGGTGGCTGTGGTTGAAAGGAAAATAAAGATCACAGTGTGTGTGTAGAGTAGATAACAAATACCCAAGCAAGGTTTATGCAAAGGCAACTCTCAAGGAACAGGCAGATGGAGTAGGCAAAAGGTAAAGTTTACACATTCTTTCCAATTGGCTTGGCTGAGTGCTAAAGCCAGTAAAGCGCTTGCTTTTATTCAGAAATCAATTTAAAATCTGTCATGTGCCAGATATGTAATTAAAATTTCTGGTTATTGTAAGTACAGGGGTAAATTCTGCCGTCTGATACATGCACAAGTTCAGCTTCCTTTTAGGATCATCAGGGTTAATGTACATACATGTCAGGGCAGAGTTTAATATTATCTCCGTGGAGCAGCGAACAATGTTAGGTCAAACAAGCTGGTTTCATTTAATACTAAGCATGTTTAAGGAGAAATGTCAGAGTTCAGTTCCACTGGCTAATGATGTAAATCAGGAATCACTGAAGCCAGACACCTATCCTGATCTTATACCCAATTTGTGTTAGGATTACTCCACTGAAATAAATCAGTTCTTTACCAGGAACCCATTCTACTGACACATGAGCAGTCCATAAACTTTGTTCAGACAAGGAAATCATGCTATGCAGGTGAGTAAATTTATTTGTGTGGTTTAACTACTTGCTAAAGTTACTTTTTTTATTGCTGCTGCTGAAGTACTTTCAGCTGAAAATGACTTCTCTTTTTGAACAAAGTTTTGCAAGAAATACTAGCTTCTTTTATCCTTTCTTTTATCTTTTTTCTTTTCTTTCTCTTCATTCAGTCTTTTTTCTCTCCCCCATTTTCTTTCTCTTTTTTTTCTTTTCCTCTTGTCTGTTCTTCCCTTCCCCTCCCTGCACATACCATATGAATAAAGAAAACAACTCCTCAAACATATTTTTCAAAATTTTCTAACCAAAAGGTTTTGATGTTTTAATGAAAACACCACAGGTTTTGGGGTTTTGTTTGTTTTTTTTGTTTTTTTTTTTTTTCTTGTTGTGATTGTTTTGTCGTTTTGGTGGTGTATTCTATTGTTATTTTTGTTTGTGGTTTTTCTGCTGCTGTTATTACTTTGAGAAGGGAAGGGCATGTTTCCCAGTTAATTCATTTACCTGGGAAATGAAAAGAATAGAAAAGACAGACAAGTTTACCAGGAGGCAGCTGGAGCCCTGGAGCGCAGTGGACAGAATCCCACCCCAGTTCAGCCGTGCCGCATTCGGTTGCGTTTTGCCGGGGGCAAGACCTGTGCTAATATCAGAATGATCCCCTGCGCCAAAGGACTTCAAATACTGAAAGCACACATTAGGTAGCGTACGCTATGCTTTCAGATGCGTTTCTCGTGATCCGCAGGTTGCTGACACGTTCGAATCCTCCGCCGAGGGGCCGCCGCGGGTGCCCCCGCCGCGCGGAGCGGGGCCCGGGGCTGGGGGAGCCGCGGCCGGGGCGCACCTGGCAGACACCGGGAGAGGCTGCGCTGCTGCGGGCTGCAGCCTGCTCCTTCTCTGTGGCCAGGAACTGGGAAACAGCTGCTCTTTGGAGCGGGAGGTGCTGACTGGAACGTGTGAGCTGCCGGCGGTGCTGCCCCGGGCCGGGCCGCGGGTCCCGGCTAGGGCTTGGCATCCGCGGGCGCCCCTGGCCCCGCTCGCCTCCGCGCTCCTTCCCCCTCACAAGCTGTGTAATGGCGCCTCCTGCCTACCGGCACAAGGAAGCTGCCTCTGGAAGCTCAGCCGACGAGCTGTTTCCTCTTACCCCGCCGAGCTCCTTCAGGGCTGCAGCGCCGCGTCCCCGCGGGACAGGAGAGGAACAGCGGCGTGACCGGGGAGCTCCAGGCCAAGGTCTCCCAGCCCCACACCAGGTGTGGCCCCTAAGAGACCCACCTGAGCTCCCTCAGGCCGTGGTGGGGGATGGACAGGCACCCTCAGAACCCAACAGACCAGGGAATCACACCCTGTAAGCCGCAGTTCTCCCCACTGTGCGTCACAGAAACTTTGCCGAGATCCGGAGTTCAGTGGAGCTGCCGGGTGAGCTGAACTCTATTTGCAGGCCCACGTAGACGCTGTCTGCAAGGGCCCTGCCTCCTCTTGGGTTATTTTCCTCTGCTGCCTGCCTGCAGACCAAAGAAAACCCCTGGCACGGGTAACAGCAGCCACCTGGATCACTGTCCTTGCTTAACACCTGGTTATTTTTGAGCCTCAGCACTGTTTGGTGGCTATGGAGCGTACATGCATCCTCAAATTGGGGATAAAGCAGAGTTTTCCCCAGATAGTTACTACAGAAGAAGAAAGGGAAACTCAGAAAATGATGATGTTGTTCATGCCATTCTGATTCTGTTGCACACAGGTTCAGTACTGTATGAATTAAATTAATTTTAAACAAGTGGCTTTTCAGAGGAGAATGAGGTACCCAGACTTCTCTCAAATATATTCTGTGACAAGTTATTTGTTAGTATGTGTAAGGGGATCTGCCTTCATGTCTAGCTACAATTGCGTCATTTTTTTTTCTGTGTATCAATGCGGCTCAACCAAAACTCAGGCCAAATAAGACAGACAATACTAAGCATGTAGATTCTGGTCTGCCATATTTAACTCTGTAAATTCATGATTTTCTCACTGTCAAAGGTTTTCCTTGCCAAGTAAATGTCCAATACTCCCAGTAAGCATGATATAAAGTACAAATTTTGCAAACATAATTAGGACTTCTGTAGATGGTTTTAAACATGAGATGTAAGTTGCTCATGCAGATTTCCTCACACAATTTCTCACATATATGGCAATACATTCAAGTGAATATGGAAATCTCGTTCATTAACATTGAAATAGACATTTTAATACTCACAAGTAAACGTACTGCCCCTGAGCTGTCTGCACATGATATATAATATATAATAGATATATATAGTGAACCACCTGTGCATTTCATCTGAAGAAGATGACAGTACTTCAGCCTTTTCAAAACATCCCTAAGCTATGTCAAGAAATAGTCCTGGTTCCACTCAGCTATGTTTTTCAGTCCTCTGGATGATATCTAGCTGGTCTATGAATGCTGATGAAATCAAAATGTATAGATATACCATAACTGCAAGCATTTGGATCAGCATATAAAACAAATGTTCTCAGAATATCTCCAAGACTCACACTCCACAAAGCTCTGCCTTTCTTTTATAAACATAATGAACTCAAGGAAGAATGTTTAAACTCTCCCTTCACACACCTTTGCCCTTATTTTCTCTTTAGTAAAGGAAGAACCTCAGCTTAATGCAGTTACGTCTTTGGTGACCATACATCTGCAGGCTTTCAAGAGACAGTTGTTCTCTCTCAAGCTCTTCCTTTAGGTCCTAAAAAAACACAGACCATTAATTAAATGTGATTTAAATGGAGGCTTTCCCACCAAGGTGGAAGAACATACTCACCTGATTCCCAACAATGATACCTCTATAACGCATCTCATGTTAGGAATATCAAGCTCTGGCCATAATGTTGTTTCTGAGTCACCTCAATGCATGCCAAGCTTTTGTCACATCCTATTTCTGGACTTCACAGAGGATGTCTGTCAGAATTATCCAGGTGTGCAGTCAGCTTGTGCATTGGCGTCTGCATTTCAGATAATACTTATCTCTCCTTGTAACTATTTTTTTGTTCTTTCTTTGCATTCAGGAAAGTCCTGTAGGCATGTGGCCTACAGCCAAACTGCTGCTGTTCAGGACTTTTAATGAATTCACCACTCACATGACCAAAAATTGAAAAGAGAAGGGTTTTTCTGAATTTCCATTAAAATCTCTGAAGTGTAAAACAGGGAGACCAAATATTATTTACTTTTACTTTTCTTCATATTTTTTTCCAGTGATGCATTCAGTTTCATTTAAAGGAAAGAGAGAAGTGGAAGAAGTGAAAGGGAAAAGAATTGCTGTATTTGATAATTTCTCCATTTAAATATTAAAAAGGCTTTGACATCAGCTGGAGAATGCAGGGGTGGGTAGAACCCATTCCCAGGACTACTGCTTGCTGGAATCAATTTTCTGGAAGACTGGTTTCATACTGCCACATCACATCAGATTACATTTTGATTATTATATCTTTTTGACATTAAGAAAGAAAAGTATTTTGTTAATTTTTTTTAGTATAATTTACAAAAATATAACCAAATTCAGCAGACTTATTGCTGAAAACCATAAAACCACAAGAACTAAGAATGTGTTCATAAGTGTATTTCAATGTGACAGCCAATACTTTGCCAGCCTTCTCAAAGCTATTCATGGGCTTATTGGTCAAGTACGAGCTAATTGCACTCTTCAAAAATCAGAGGTAACCACTGAAGAGAAAACCTAATTTTATCTTTATCTCCAGGCCAGAAAATACCGTTAAAATTCCCAGCCACCACTACTGGCTTATGATGCCTTGTCAAAGTGAGTAGGAAAATATCTTTTTAATTCTATGTTCTTCTCCTAAAAAAACCCCCAAAATAAATAAATGAATCTTGAAATGTTTTGACCTAAATGCAAAATAAACAAGCAAAAAAGTCTTAAGCTGAAACTGAAGGACATTTCTGCACCCCATGCACAAAAAAAATTAGTAAAGGGTTTGTTTTTCACATTGAGTATGCAACATTACAAGACATAAGGAAATCTTTTCTGAAAGTCAGAAACATCTGTAACTACAATTACAATGCCTATGGTACATTATGACTCTGACGTTTAATTGGAAAACTCGCTGTACAAGACACTTAAAACAGAATCAAAGCAGGCTTTTTTAATCAGCAGCATCTATTCCAATCCTCTTCATCAAAGACAATGTGGGCAACTCCCTGCCTGACAGCATTGAGACCAGGTTTGTAGCTGATAGGTTTGTACCAGGTTTGTAGCCATGAGATTTGTCATAACACACCAGAGAAGTGGCCTCTGGTCTGATCAGACATAATTTGTTGGCTCTGAGGAGGAAGGGATGCTGTTTGAGAGACATCAGGTCTGTGGTTGTAGCTGGAAGGGAGCTGGCAAGTTTAGCTCGTTTAACAGCTCCATCTCTGTGACTGCTTATGGGGGTGATTCGAGAGCATCAAGATCCACTCAAATTCCTCACCAACACCCTCCAACTGCCAGAAGTGGAAGATGGGAGAGGGACCACACATAGCCACAGCTCCTGCCTGTTAACAATTAAAATGTGCTTGCAAAAAATTAACAATGAAAATCTTAGCTATGTCATATTTGTTCCCTCACACATGAATTATGAGGTGAGCCCTTACTTTTGTACATATTTGTGATACCACACTTCCCACACTGTACTGTAGTCTCCTTTTTGTACTTACTCAATGTAGGCTGGCTGGCAGCAAATTATACACTTTGGGTTTTCATGAATATGTTATATGCACATAAATTGAGTATGGTGGGTGGAAGAGAGCCCATGGGTCAGACGCATGTATAAATAAGAAATAGAAGCAGGTAATAGCCGTGATATCATTCTTGTCCTCTCACAGCATGCTGAAAATGGCATTGTGTGAACCACATGCACCCTGTAGATGCTTGCATATACGAAGGCTCCAAATGAAAATTAAACCAGGAACTATTGGGCCATCTTTGGGACTTTAGCAGTAGCTCCTCAGGTATCCCTGTGTCTGTCCTCAAAGTAAAGAATTGGCTGCACTTTATCCCCATGATACATGGGACAAAAAAATTTTCACAGAGTAGGAAACAGCAGCAAGAGCAAACTTTTGCAAGCAGAGACTAAAGCAGAGGTTCCCAAGTTCTGTATGCCCCATGTCAACACAATTTGGTGTGGTGTGAGATGCCAGCATCCATCAAGCTCCAGTCAGCCACCTGTGACCTGAAGGTTTACAGCAAGGCTGGTCACTCTGCCCTCCCTTTGTGCCCGATGGGTGGGAGTAGGTACTTCTAAGGGCACCAGGTGACTCAGGTGACAAGTTGATATTAAAATGAGATTGTTCCCTTCAGAACTGCACCTATTTCATCTCCATTGGCTATCAAGGAGACCCAGAACAACTACCTCAGATCTAGGTGTCTACATAGTAAACAGAAAATTAGGAGAGGGTCCTTCCACCCCAGCTAGGAAATGCAAACTGGGAAGTGAGCTTGGGTTTTTTCTTTAAAGGCCCAATAACCACACATCGTGGAATGGTTTTGGTTGGAAGTGACTAGGAAAGATGCCTTCCTTGATTTGTTTCTTGTTAACAAAGAAGGTCTCATGAGTGAAGTGGTGATTGGTGACTGTCTTGGCCACAGCAACCACAAAGTGATTGAGTTTAAAATCTGTTGGCAGGAGGAGAAGTGCCATCAAAACTTCCACCCAAGGAAAGCAGGCTTCAGACTGCCCAGGAAATTAGTGAATAAGCTGTCCTGGGAAAATGCATTTGAAGGTGCTGGGGTCCATCAGTGCTGGCTGCTTTCTAAGGACCCCCTCCTAAGGGCACAGGAGTAGGCAATTGCTAAATGTTGGAAGGGAAGCAAATGAGACAGAAGACTGGCTTGGCTGAGGAGGGATCTTCTTTTGAAGCCAAGGCAAAAAAGGAAGGACCATGGTTCTGAGAATGATAAACACCCAGTTGAATGTGAACTTGTGAGGGATCTGCTGCTCCAGCTGGATCCCTGGAAGTCTATGGGGCTTGATAGCATCTCCCCTGCCATGGAGACATTGGATATTCTTTAAAATTACCTCTTTCTACTTAGTTTTATTTTTTTCCCAAAACCACAGCAATGAAAAATTGAGATAGAATACACTGTGGTGTGCTGACATGCTTGCAGAAAGAGCAAAGGTTCTGATTTTGATGTGGAAGAGCCATTTTGAGGAATTTCTGGCCTGTTGGGAAGTTTCATGAAATGGAAGAAAAGAATTGAAATGAAAATACAGAGAAAAAGTAAACTGATGCACACGTAACCATAACAAGGAAACTTTTAGATGCTCAAAAATGTAGGTTAGTTCATCAACTATCTTTATTGGTAATGTTTCTTAACTTCCAGAGTAACACGGGTATTTGCCTCAGCCAAGCACTAGTGCTGCTTATGAGGCCCCAGTGATGGTGACCATGGTGCAGCCTGCACCAGGTGGCACTGCCAGAGCTGCTCTGGAGGAGCAACAGGGACTTCAGCAGGAACTCTTGCAAGTAGCAGAAGAATCCAGGCCTAGTATCTTAATTCTATTTAGCATAAGGGATTTGAGTTTCTTGATTTTTTTGCGGTTTCATTTCTCTTTTTTTGTTCCTAGGACTCCCACATTAATGTTTGGGTTGAAATTGTCAAATGGTAGTGCTATTTATGAGAAGTTCCTCTCAAAACCGATTTATGTGATAAAATTCAACAAACAACATTAAAAATAAACTCTGATGTGCCTTGCTAATTTATTATATGTAAGAAATGGTGCATTAATGCCTGGAATCACAGGGACCACATTATCACAGTGCTCTCTTGTCAATAGATTTTGTGGATTTGGAAGCAACCATTTCCAAACTATATACAGGGGTACAAATTGCTTCTGTTTCAGTGGCTAAAAACTGGAGAACATTGAGATGATTGCAAGGCTTAACACTCTTTAGAGAGACATCTCAGTTTTAGAAGTGTATGAGTACATCTGTGACAGGGGTATTTTCTCCTTCTGCTCATAGTTTGGTATGTTTAAAAAAAACTCCACTGAGTACCATTGTAACCAGATTGAGGAGAAGGAAGGAAGGAAGGAAGGGAGGAAGGGAGGGAGGAAGGAAGGAAGGAAGGAAGGAAGGAAGGAAGGGGGGGAGGGGGGATGAAGGAAGGAAGGAAGGAAGGAAGGAAGGAAGGAAGGAAGGAAGGAAGGAAGGAAGGAAGGAAGGAAGGAAGGAAGGAAGGAAGGAAGGAAGGAAGGAAAGACATCAATCATTTCTTAACAGTGACATTCTTTCAAACTAAAGTTTTCCTGTGTATTTTCTAAATTTCAAAGTGTTTGAGCCCCTTTCCACATTTTAAAGTATAAATCTGGAAAGAAAGGAACTATTTCTCTGAAGGTGAACTTGTGGCTTTTTCGATCACTGGAGTAGAATTTTGTTGTTTGTTTATACCGAGTTGGCCACATAACTCTCAGGTACAGCATCTGCATTTCTAGACTTCTGCTCCAGTTCTTATGTCACCTGCTCAAGGAAAATGCTCAGACTGTCTGAGGATTGAGCAGCCACTTCTTTGAAGCGGTTACCAGCACAGCTTCTGACTCCAGCCCTCTGCCAGCACACATTCAACCAGCCTGCAGACATCAGTAGCTGGCTTTCCCCTACTCTGAGGCTTCACATTAAATTGCTGTTGAGACTCTATGACATAAATTAAGAACAGAAAAACCAGTTTTAAGCTTACAGCTCTGAAGAAATCACTAAATGAATTCTATTTTGGCAGCTTGCTGCTCACAACTCAGAAAATACGACAGCAAAGCAAATCACATGTCCAGCGTGTGTTTTATAACCCTGCGCAGACTAAGCCATCTTGTAGGCACATGCTTGACTATTTTTAGTGGCTGTGCTCCTGCAAATATGGCAAAGTCCTTTAGTGTTGGTGAGTCACTAGGGGCTACTTGGAAAGTAGCAAGGGATGTCAGTTGCTGGAATTTTGACTGAAAATAATAATACCTGGATTTCAGATTTGCTGCACAGATTTGCCAAAGAGCAAATGAAGTCAGCTCTGGCAATGTGACGATTCACTGATTGCTGCCTCCAGCCATGAAAGCACAGGATCTGACTGTGTTTTATTTTCATCACCATTGCTACACCATGATTTTAAAGGTACACGATGGCCCGTGGGAATACCAGTTTTCCAGGGTATCCATCTGGGAATCAAACAGTTCTTCAGTTCCGAGCAGGCACTGTGGTGTATCCAGAGGACCTATAACTGACACAGCCCATTAGTCATAGAAACATCCCACTAAAATTAGCGGCAGCTTTTCATCTTTATGGCCCTCATGCCTCGGTCCATATGTAGAACATACAGAATGGATTTTTCTTTTCTTGGCATGTAACCTCGTCTTTCCGGTACTTTGGTTCCAGACCTTCATGAGCAATGCAGGTGGCTTTTGTTGTTCCACAGCTCATATTCTTGACAGTTACTGCATCTACACAATACTTTTGGATTCAGCCAGGCTGAAACATTCTCACAAACAGTTACTTAAGATTACCAGCATTAGCACGTAAATATAATAGTAATTAATAACACTTTGGCTTCTTGAAGATTCCTTATGCTGCTCTGTTGGCTCTATTTCAACAGCAACTAAAAAGCCAGCAGCAAGGTCTTTGCCCACCCCAATCTTGTTTTTAAGCTTTCTGTAGTTTGCTTTTAAGGTGTGCAACCGAGGCATGGGGATAAACTACTGTGATTTTCTCTTTGAGAGGCAGTGGTTTTCGTGGCCACTTCTCATTTGGTACTCTATGTATTTATTCATCTGTTGGGTCCCAGATGGACACAATTCAGACCTGGTTTTCAGAGGTGTTGGGCAACTAATAGTTTCCATGCGAGCCAAAGGGAGCTGTGACCAAGAGGTACTGTGCTAAATATGGCTTCTGGTTTTTTGAAGAGAGCATGCACAAGACACTGTTTAAACAGTGTTTAACTCATATCTTCACTCTGAATCTAAACTTATAGCAAACAGGACTTGAGTTACCTCTGTGTCATTTACAGCATTTATGAAATTAGTAATGGATCCAATCAGATATTTTACATCAGTAATATATTCCAAAAAGAAAGTCCAAGACTTCTCAATCCTACCCTTCTACTTGAGTTTCTTGCTTTCTGTCTCAACATATTGGTCAAACACTAAATAAGAATCTCCTTTTCTTATTAAATAGTTACTCTGAAGTAGGGATGAGGTTGTCAGTGGTGCTGTCATGGCACCATTGCTTACCTGGCACACTGGATTTTATTTTCCAGTGCTGTAAATACACAAATTTTCCAAAGCATTTCACATGTTTAGAAAGGCAAGAGTACGCCAGGTTGTCTTATTTGAAGTCCCCAAGTTTATATATCCCATTTTGTAAAAATAAAATAGAATATGTAAATTGCCTGGATAAAACTCAGAGGGATACTTGAAGTTTACTTAACAGTAGGGGCAGCACTTTTGTGCCATACTGTGCAACGTATTGCAATGCAGGCAATGGCTGTTCCAATCCAGAAATAGAAAAGGTGATTCATTTTGGTTTGGAATGAAACAGCAGCATGTCTTGGTGTTACTAATAAAAGCCTTTAGGGTTTGTCTCCCTGCAGGCTTCATTGCAATAATAGCAGTGCTTCTGTTAGCTCATTATCAACATTGCTGGCAACGGAGGAGGCAGAATTGGTTGCACATTCAGATTATTATTGTCATTACAACACTTTATATTAAGACTCCTTAAACAAAGGATTTACAAGCCGTGTTAGAGACAGTCCATCAATAGAAGCTGTTATAGAATCTATTACTACAAGGACTGATTAGCCTTTTATTGACACCCTGCTAAAAATCTGCTAACTACCCATTAACTGTTTGTAAATGGAGCTGTAGCATGCAGACACATACATTTGAGGAACATGAGGGACCATCTGAGGGATTAAATCTGGTTTCCTGCAGATTACAGGTCACATCATCTTGCCAGAGGAGTTCTGCAGTGAAATAGCACATTCTGGATGAACTATTTCATCTTTCCTAGAAAACCATCTCTTTTAAACATGAAGTTCTCAAGAACCCTTAATTACTCAATATTTAAGCTTGAAAAAGGCAGTTACTGATGTGGTTCCAGATTTCAGATATTAAATAGTCTGCTACAGCAAAGATCCTTCCACTACTGCAACCTTCTCCTTCTCTCTCACTTGCTTTCTTTCACTTCATTTACATTCTATGTTCTATATAAAGTAAAAATCATTACTTAAGATTTAGATTTTGGTAGAATCTGAGCTCAATCCAAGCTAGGGATCAGTCATGCTGATGTCATTATGAGCAAATGCTAACCCATCCTTCCAAAAATTACATAGACAACACCTAATGGACAGAATAAAAATTAAAAGGCTCAGAGGCTGGCCACAGAGAATGGAGTAAATAAGTAATGGATACATGCAGCTCCTTGCCACTTTCATACCATGGTGAGTTTTCTCCCCAGAGCTGCACCTGCAGGGCTGTATGCCTTGGGAGACCCCTCTGGAAAAGGTCTCCCTGCCTCAGAGGGAGATGGTGACCAGGCTGCCTCCTATGGGTAATTTGAAATAATGAATTAAAACCATAACTAAGATAAAATAACAAAATATCACCCATGCTGCATCACGCCCAGAATCACTAGATTTTGTTGGTGTAGCCGACAAGAGCTGTGAGATCTGCCTAAACCACTGGTGTTCCCGTATCCATGAGGTTTGTGTCACAGCCTCCGTTTCTAACAGACCACTCTGCCTTCCACACCCCCTCATGCTTCCCTTTAGCAACCCTCCTGTGCTGAGCTTTTCCGAGCACACAGAGTGACCTGGCGTAGAAACCTCAGCGTCCACTTCAGATTGCCTCATAAAATAACTTGGATCATCTCTTGTTTTTCTTGAATAAATGCAACACATTCTGCCTATTATTTTGCCAAGGTGTTTAGCAACAGTAAAGCTGGGAACTGCAGAGTGCTGGCAGGCCAGGCCAGGAGCTGTGCTTGCTGCAGCAGTATTCCTCCACCAGCTGGTTCTGCTTCCCTGTAATTTGTTCAGGATTTATGTCAGGACCTCTAAGTTCACCTTCTGCAAAATATTTATTAATTTTTTTGTCTCTCTTTCTCTCTGAGAGAACCGTTCCCCCTCTCTCTTTTTTTTAGAAGAGAATAATTTGCCACTGGATTAGAAACAAATTAGTACTATGTTGGCAGGGCAGCTCTGCCTGTTTCCCAGACACATGTATTGTATTTGCTAATTCTTTTCATAATGAAAATGGCAGAAAGGTAGAGGTGACATCGAATGTATGCAAGGAGCTCACTTAACAGAGGTAGATCTAAAAAAGAAATGAGGCTTCATCCTCCACAGTTCCATTCATTGTGACTGCAGTACACTCCTAAGGCAGGTAACTTTGGCGAATTCACAGTTCAAATCAATATCGACATGTAGCTTAAAAAAATCTTCTCAATTGAAAGATGCTGTTGGGTCTGGTTATTAATTACTTATTACACATATCTGCCTAATTCCTTGTCTTTTGAAAATGTTGGGCTATCTGCCTTGGTCATTAGATTTAAAATTTGCCGTGTCCCTAGGACATCGAAAGGTTCTCAAAGACTTTCCTGATAAAGAGAATTTGTGATATAAGGCCAAAATATGATGTAAAGTGAAAATAAAGTCTGTGATTAAAATAAGATTTTTTTCACTCTCTTTTAGAAAAAAAAAAGAATGTTCAGATTTTTCACTTCGACACACTTTGAGAGTAAGCCTACTTGAATCTAATGCAAAATTGAAATGAAGAAAAAAATAACTGCAAGATAAATGAGGTATTTTAAATCAAGCAGTGTGTTTAATTTGATCAGAATTAAAATACCTTTTCTTTCATTTTTGTGCTGGCAAAACTAACAAAAAAGTCATTTTGGGTTGACCTGAAACAATTTTTTCCTAAGTTTAGACAGAGAGTGGAAAGATTAGTTATTTAGACAGCACTACTCCTAAATTCAAAGGCTGTGCCGTTTCCAGCAGGCTATCCTTCCTGCCTTAAATGAGCTTTTCATCCTTATATATATGTTTATAACAACTGATGAGAGAAATATTGAGTAATCACATAGATCACAGTCAAAGTTTCAAAATTCCTTTAACTATTTGACCTTCCTTTCTTGGAAGGGGATCCTATGTGTGTGCAACTTATTCATCATTCCAGTTTATAATGAGATCTTTTTTTTTGTTTATTGTGGCCATTTGTTGTTGTTTTAAAAATAAAACCTTTCCATATTAATCTGATCCATCTCCTGCATTGTGGGAGATAATTTACAGTGATGTGCCTGGCCCTAAGTAAATGCAGGTTCGCTTACAGTAGGAAGAACTGTTGGAAAAAATACAATGAGTTGTCCCCAAAATAAACAAACCTTACTTTTCCATTTTGGTTTGGCCAATGGCTGTGTGATACTCAGTATATAGGAGCAGGATGTTTGCTGACCATGCTACAGATGTCTAATGTTTCAGTCATGCTGAATGAATCACTTTTGCTCCGTTGGCTCACAGAGAAGCAAATAATGTTTTTCTGATTCATCTTCTAGAAAGATATTACTTTGGAGAAGCTATTTATGAACTCAAACACACTGAGCAATCTCTTTGTTCTTTAATTTCTTCCCCATTTTTCTACTTATAACACCTTTTCTGACTTAACCATGTGCAGCATAAACCTTGTGTCATGTGTTACAGGGTAGAAAATCTAAAATGCTAAACACACTAGTGCTCTTTGGGTAACACCTACGATCGTAATGAAGTGTTTCCTGGCACGCCACACACTGTACCTTAAATCACTTTTGTATTGAGCTCTGTAAGTGTTCAGGCTTTTTCCCAGTTTCACCTCTACGTTGGTTCCTGAGAAAGGGGAGCTGGGATGTAGTAGGCAGCCCCTGTCCAGGCAGTGGCTCTGGTAGAGGTGTTTGCCGCCATCATCTTCAGCAGAATTTGGTGTTGGGCTGAACTGTTCCTACAGGCACTGCCCAATGTTGGGACAGGAGCATCAGCTCTGTCAGCAAGGCTGTAGAGAGGGGAACCTCTGGCCAGAGCCAAGGAAGGAGGGGTGAGGTGATCTTGGTGGCAGAAATATCTTTTTCCATCACAGCAGGCTCCAAGAAGGAGGATTTGTCTAGAGATTAGCAGTAAAACCCCAGTTCAGAAACATTGTTAAGCACATGTCCAGCTGAGAGCAAGTAAGGCACTTAAATGTCAATGGGTTTTCTCATGCTGTTAAAATTGGTATGCACTCCAGGGATCATTAGGGAAGATTTGCAATTTCTTTAAGGACAGAGAATTTTTAGAGAGACCTGAGAGAATAAAACACAAGAAAACTGAAAAAGAAAAAAAGTCATTACACAAGGAAGAAAATCGTACAAATGTTGATAATTAACCAAGAATTCAACAATTCTGACAGAAATCTAGGAAAGATGATGTAGATTAGACATAAAATGAGTCTGAAATTAATTGGAAATACTGTGTGTGTCCAAAATATGTTAAAAACACCTCAGTTGGGAAGATAATAATCTTTTTCCTTGATTATGCTGGAATTAAGTGTGACAGCTGTGTATTTTAATTGGCCATGAAGACCTTCATGTTCAGACCTTACATTTGCTGACTGCTGAACATTTTCCTAAAAAGCATGATCATATTGATGGCCATGACCACCTACAGGCCGTAGCTCCAATTGAGACTAGATCCCATGTAATCTTGTCTTTGTTTGAAAATTACCAAATGACAATTATTGGCCATAAGAGAAAGACCTAAACTTGCATTGCAAGTCTGAGAGGAGTAGATATTATTTGATCTCATAGGTGTTATCAACACTGCTTTCTGTAGACTTATGATGGTCCATTTATCAACAATTAATTGTATCTGCCAGTTCATTACTACCAAACTATTAACACTGTTGCTAGAACCATCCTTCTGCAACTCTGCAGATTGTATAAAGTTTTGCTGCTCCAAAAAATTCAGCAGTTCTGCAAAAGCTTGTTTCATTAATGCAACTCCAAGAATTACCTGTATCTACGTCCTCAGATTTATGTAATTAATTTAAAACAAATGGACATTAGTATCAGGATTGCACTGCCAAGCAGCAGCAAACCAGCAAGGGCTAGAGCTTAATTAGGCTCACAGTCCTCTGTGCTGGGGACACAAAGAATTCTGCAAGATTTCTCAAGAATCTAGATGAAGAAAAGGAATATCCACCCAGAGAAAAAATCTGTATAGAAGTGTACCTTAAAAATAACACTTATGTAATTGCTATTAAATGTTGACTATCAAATATTGTTATTACATAAAATGGAAAAATAAGATATGGCTAGAAGGCAAGTTATATGAATTTAATTAAAATCATTTTTAAAGTGTGAGTTAAGCAGAACTATAGAAAAGCATTTGATTTCTTCCTTTGATTTCAGTGGCTTCCATTAATTCCTCACAGAAATGGGCTCAAGTCACTGGTGAAGCAGCAGTGAGGCAAGCCAGGATGTGGATTTCTGGAAGATCAACCACTTCACCCATGGATGACCTTGTTCCATAACCAACGTAGGTAACTTACTTGACCTTTGGTACCTAGGCTGGACATTTGTATATGTCAGATGAAATGAATGTAAATCCAGGTTTAGAGGTAAAAAAAAAAAAAAAAAAAAGAAAAAAAAAAGGGTTATAGAGGATTTTAAATATTAGACAAAATTAGTTTATATTTACTGCAGATGTTATATTTTAGGTTAAAAAAGTCCTTAGGGTTAAGGTCGGAAAAGCTCCCTCACTAATAAAAATATTTTATAGACTATTTATAGAATAGTCTCCAAAATAATATTCATCATTGTGTACACTTCTTTGGAACTTTTAACTTCCTAAAAATCAAAATAATAAGAGGCTATTGTGCAGAAAAAAATCCGGCACAGGCCAGAAGATACGCCGGATAGGGTAGTGTTTATCTAATATTTGCATCTGCTGTAACTGTGAGTGAAACACTGAATATAACCTTCATTTACTTGCTTTAAGAGTATCTCTATCTATTTTAAGGACTAATTCTAAAGCAAATATTCCTCATTCTGCACATCTTCTGACTTACACTCATCTAAGCTAGGGACATTTGCAGACAGCTTGGCACAGATAACCAAATATTATTTAGTTATTTATTATCATTGTGGCTTCAGTTTCTTCTCTGAAATGGCTTCGATTGTTTTCCTGAAAAATGATCATTTCTCACCTTATCCATTATCCACTCATAGTTCTTGTGTGACCTCCAGGGAGGACACACATTTCTTCTCAAAGTTTTCAGAAAGCTCCAGCTGAAGAATCCTGTAACTGGAGTAATTTTTATTACCTTAACACTCTCTTCTTCAAGCTGTATCTCTCCAAAGAAAAGCCTAAGGCCATTCTAACAAACCAGAGGATCCTGACCCTTTAAAAATCACCTCTGATCTTGGAGCAGAGCTTCCATATTTCACGTGAATGCAGCCTTCCTTCCCAATCTATTTTGGATTTTTTTACAATCCCCATGTTAGCCAGGAAGTCTCTGAAGCTCAGCTCCTACTAGTATAGTTTTATACCTTATACCTTTGACAGGAACTGCTGGCATTCGCCTGCAGGAAGCTGACATGTGATTTAGGAGGGGATAAAACATGTACATGTTTGTTACTTCAGTTTTACAGCTCTGCAGGGAATGAAAATCTTTTTCACAAAGGATTTAAAACCTTGGCCTTTTTCCCCACTAGAAAATTTCAAAATTCTCTGAAGGGAAATTGCGAGATGAAATTAATTTGGGGTCAATTGAAAGGTTTCAGTCTGACCAAACCCAAAATCCTTTTAATTTTGTCTTTCATATTTACTTTTTTACATTACATTATAATATACTGAGCAGCATAAAATATGAGATGCTATTCCTAATGCTTTAAAGAAAGTCTTGAACATATGGCCCAAATGTAACTGATACATTGATGTCTAGCTGAGTTTATGGAAACCCTAAAACAACAACTGTGGGAGACATGAAATGAGCTATTCATCCTGACTTGTGTCCAGGAGTGATACTTAATAACAATGATATTTAAAATAGTTTATCAAGGAGTATGGGAAACAGAATAGGAGAAAAGGACATGGTACAGGAAAGACCAGGTATTGTAAGAGACAGCTTAATCTGGTGCCAAGAACAAACTGTATTTGCTAAAACTATATTTTGACATAGTTATAAATGTTCTTATATCCTTGCATACTTATGTGCTTTCCAAAACAAGACACACAAAACCTCCAGCAGCAATGAAGCTCTGCTAAGGGGAAGAAGAGTCTCAGGAGACAAATTTTTTGGTGCCGCCAAAACCAGCACTGGTTTAATGAACGGTCATTTGCACTGAGTGGTAAAATATTTTGGTGTATCATTTGACTGAAACCTGTTCCATCAGAGGAGCTTTCCATCCTCTCCACCACCACCACCACATTAGCGTTATTGCTTCACAAGCTTGAAGGATAGGAAGGTAATCATGAACAGTCGACATCAGCCGATCACACACCACCAGCCCAAGTGCTTTTGATGAAGAAATGAGTGTCTGTGCAGATAACATGTAATACACTCTGACTTCTGTAAAACTGTTGACACCATCCCACACAGTATTTTCATGTGTAGGCTGAGGAAATACAGGCTAGACAAACTGTCTTCAAGATGGGTTGAATAGTGGCCAAGGCACCTCATTCTAATTAGCGTCTCAGTATCAATTTGGCAGCCAGCAACAAGCGGAGCAGCCTGGGAGCTGATAGGACTCGTGCTCTTCATCATCTTTTGCCATGACCTGGATAATGAGACAGAAGCCACCCTTGTCAAATGTGTGGACAATACTTAATTAAGCAGAAAAGGCAGGCTTTGATACACTCTACAACTGGAGTTTCAGGCCAAAGGGGCCCTGACAAACTTGAAGATTAAGCTAACAGAAGTCTTACAAAATTCAGCCAGGAATAATGCAAAAGTTTGTACCTGGGACAAGCACAAGTCAGTGAGTTAATTGTCTGAACAGCAGCGTTTTTGAAAAGGACCTTTGGCATTTAGGGAAAACCAGACTAATGGACACCTGGATCAGAGCTTGTGCTCTGATCACAAGCACAGGAAACTGCAAAATGGGTCACATTAGGAGGAGTGTGGCCAGAGGAAGGCCAGATGAAGTTGCCCTGCCTTTCAGCAGTGATGGGGAGGCAAAGGGGTGATTTAACAGCAGCCTACAACTCTTTGAAGGACAGTTGTAAAGGCAATGGGACCAAACTACTCTCAGGAGTAGCAAATGATTTAATACAGGCAAGAGCAAAGTGCTGCAACTTGGGAGGTTCACCTTGAACATCAGGACTTCTGCAATAGGATAGTAGTGTAACACTGGAACCCACATCCAGGTGGAAGGTCTGTCCTGAGAGGGTTTCAGGAATCAGCTAGACTTGGCCTCAGCTGGTCTGATCTACCGTAGTTGTAGTCCTGCTTTAATCAAGATATTGTACTAGATGACCTCCAGAGATCCCTTCTAGTTCCCTTATTTCCTTGATGCTCTGATTCGCTATTTTTCCTCCCCTCCTCTTCAACATATTAGGAAGGTCAAATGAAAGTTCAGAAAAAAATCCTCTCAGACTATGAAGCCATGTAAAAATGACCTCAGTATACTCCTTTAATATAGACACAAATCTTTTAAAATGTAATTTGAAAACAACAGGAGGACACAAGCGTGTGAAGTGGATCACCGAGATAATGTGACTTGTTAAACCTTTATTGCTTAAGACAATACATAGCAGAATGGATTTCACTCGATTACTTTTTCCCACATCCTTTACAGCAATGACAATGGGCAATCTAAATCCCTTCCTTCCTTCCTTCTTTCCTTCCTTCCTTCCTTTCCTGATTCTTGGCAAGATCTTTACTCATCAGTCCAGTATGCAAAGAATGGGAATCACCATGACTAATTGGGAATGATTTCAGCAAACTGAAGTCCCTCAGGCACTATGGTTTGTGAGAGAAGGTAGTAGAGTACAAGTCTGGCCACAATCCAGAATTTTGGTCCAATACACTGACTCAATCCCATTTTATGCAAAATTTGGGCATGACTACAAACTACACTGTCCTTTTCTTTGATTATAGATGCATTGAAATTCTCTGTTAAGGTGAAAAAACCCAAACATATGAGAATCTGCTGAGGTGATATAATTTCAATTCACTTCTAGTGAAACTCCACTGAGTGGACAAATGTCACCAAGACATTTACCCTAAATCAGTAACTTCCCAGAAACTCAACTTCACACAGCCTTGGGAGGAGTTCAGCGTTACTTTTTAAGATACATGTAAGATAAAATTAATGTGGTGGGAAACACTACTTACATATGATTTCCCAAGTAGACAGATAATAAACAACACAGTGAAACAGGAACCACCAGAGAAGTTTGCTCAAACAGAGAATTGGAAGTTGTTAACACAGAGATTCTGAAAATGGGCAGTTCTGGCCTCTGGAGAGACTTTTTTCAGTCTGTGTGGCCCTTGGAATATTTTCATCCAAGAGGAGTTCCCTTGGATGAGATCCTTGGAAAATATTTCCCTTTGATCTCTGGTGTATTACTCCTCTTTTGCAGCCAGCCAAAGTTTAAAACTAACTTGACTCCCCTTTGACTGATACAACTTCTACAGTCAGATATAGAATTAGTATAGCAGGGATCAGAAAGACCCCAAGAAGCACTGCAAATAATCAAAACACTGCTCATGTTGGGCAATGGTAAAATGAAAATTTTGGATATGTCCGGAAGAGACTTGTCTCATCAGCACCAGATGCTTAGACAGACATGGGCTATGGAGAGAATCATAAACTAGTTGAGAACTCACAGTTGCACAGAAGACAATGCAACCAGATCAACTCATACCACCTGGGAATCCGGGCTCCGAAGACTGAAGTCATAACAATAGAACTAAAAATAAGTTCCCACAAACTGGCCCACTCCTCAGCACTGTATCTTGCCTTAGTGAAGCTGGAGATCTGCTACTAATACAGGCTTCTCTGCCCTAAATCATTTATTTTGGCAGCTCATAAAATATGGAAACTCTAACACTCAATATTCCCCACTCCCTCATGATTACTGTTCAGGGACAGACTCTTTATATCAAACAGAAATTTAAAGATTGTGGCATGTTATCAAAACCATAATGAAATCTTGTGCAAGCACAGTAATCAGAGAGGGCTATTTGTCAAGACATACTGTAGAGAAAAACAAAATCCCACAGCAGAAACAGGAGTGCTTGCTCTGCCGAGAGACACTGTGAAAATGAAATGAAGCTCTTTTTTCCTCCTCTTTAATCAAAACTCAGTATGAAAACAAAAACCTTACCAAATAACTTTTGCTGATAAAAAAATGTTGGCTGGAAAGGAGCAGTGCATAATTTATACAGAAATAACATTAAAAGGGGGATTGTTCCCATAGATATTTCTGAGTGTGTGATCAAAAATTTTGGCCCTGCGGGGAGCTCATGTTACTGCCACTACTGGGTTGAGGCTGGATTTCACTCTCTCTGTGAGACAGTCAAAACCTAGGAAGTTGCTCAGGGAATGAAGGTGTGGGCAGATCTGATATTACTTAGGAAGTCCCTGGTGAGGGCATGCCTGTGTTTTGACCCCACCTGCTATGGGAGGTTACCTGTTCTATCCACGAAATATCTGTAGAGGTTTAAACTTGACTCATTGCTTAATGAAGAGAAGTGCTGGAGGGGGAGTTATTTGCTCTGAGATCTCCTTCTGGCTGTGCTATTGATTTGCGAGCCAGAGGCCTACTCAGTAAATCAGGGATAACATTATTAAGTTACTTAAATGGACTGTTGGGATGTTAATTACCCAGCACATTTGCAGTCAGTCTGCCCTTCTGAAAATTAAGCCACTTGGCTGTCTAAATGATGCTTAACTCTGAGTGCAAAGATCAAACGCTTCAGCTTAAATGTCCCCATTCTCAGCTCCACAGGCTTTCATAGTACCATCACATTTGCAAATACCATCCCATTTCTAGAAGAGGAGGGCATGGTTAGGTCAGGATTATGTTTCAACCAGAGATCTGTAAGGAAGATCTTAAAAGAAACAGTGCTATCTGGTGTTATTGTTTGCACAGTTGCATGAGCACTGTATTACTGAATGTGTATGTAAGTGCTGATGAGTACGGGGCAGAAAGGGTGAGTGGCTACAGGGGTATAACAGAATACTTTATTTTTGATCATAAGTACAATCTATTATTGTGGCAAAGCAATGCAAGGTTAGTACCTGTCAACAAGACAGCTGGAGGCCTCTTTTTTGCTGATGAATGTTGAGTGCAGCTGTGCTCGGCACATGCTTAGGCTGTAAACAGGAGCCATGGCTTTAAACATCATTCTGATTTTTCCACTCCTGCTAATTGCTGCTTCCACTTCCTTAGGAGTGGTACCCAGGTGACATCCTGAAATCTATTAAAACCCAGAGAACAAATTAGCTCCTAGAGCTGCCTGGCTTTTTTGGCACCTCAATTCATTAATTCATCTGTACCAGCTGAAAGAATTATAAGTCCTTAATTTTCGTTACACTTACACCCTCTGAAGTTGCTTCATTGGTGGATAACCACACACAGAGCTGGGCTCTTCATGTTCTTCACAGTAACACACAACTTTTGCAGCAGCCCACACTCCAGTGAGGGAGTGGATATGATGATTATCATATCACGCCTACGACGGCATGATGGTCTCATTGTCAGGGCACTTGCCAGAGCTGCAGTTACATTATCTATAAGCTAAATAAGTCATGACTGCAGGACTCCTATTTCTTGGATTTCATGGTGATATGGAAAAGGTGACAGATGGAACTAGGCCCTCCCAGTTCCAAGAGGTGTGCATCATAGGAAGAAAACGTTCACAAATAGAATGAAGTACTTATTATTTTCTATTTGTCCCTGCCCCACGACACTCTTGTAGTTTTGCCAAATGTAACTACATGAACAGGAGTAGTCTGAAATATTTACGTGAAAAGAGAAAGATGTAAGACTAAAATCAAGATAATGTAGGACAGCAGGTATCAGACAGCAGAATCCACATTTTTAAATTCAGAGCACTGTGGACAGCAAATCAGGAAAGGTCTTCAATTTTCTATCAAAAAATGTAGAGATTAATAGCTAGCAAAAAGGAGCAGAAGAAAAGGATAAGTAGACAAAAACATCATGACTTGCCTACAGAACCTTCAAAGTGAGACAGCTAGAAACATCCTCCTGACTCATTCTCCTAAATCCATATCTGTTCTCCTTTCCTTGATAAATCTTGTATTTGTTGTACTTTTCTCCGCAGTAAAGTCTATGACCAGCAGTGCTGTTTCTTCATATAAGCTCCTGATTTTACCTTTCTGCCAGTTGTACAAACCTTCATGGCTTATTTCATGTCTTGTTTTGTCTCCATCTGTCCCTCTGGATGCCTTACCAAACAGCAGCACTGCTTTAAGCCAAAATTCTAAAGTCAATTTATCTACAATGACAAAATTAGAGGTGAGACTGAAAGGTAAATAGATGTTTACTGTTGTTTGGGTTTTGATTTTTTTAAAGCGTTCGATTCACATATGTTATGTTTGTCAAAGCTCTAGGACTTGTTACAATGCTCTCTCCACGTATCCCGGGGATGCACCTAGGAGGGCTTTGAGGTGAGTTGTGAACTCATTCTGCCTGACACCTATACCAGCTACAAGTGAAGCAGATGCAGATTCAGTGTGCAACTACAACTAGTGCTGCTGATTTGGAGCTGAATTAAAATGTTCAGCTGGCTTGAATCACCCACAGAGGCACCCATGAGACTTGTTTGGCCCACTGTAGGTATCCACAGCACAAGTGTCAGCATTTGAGTCAACCTTCTACACTGTTTTTACAATCACTGGAGAGGTACAACCTCCCTTTGGAGACCCTTTCTTTCTCAAGTGAATGCAAAGGAAGCCTGTGCAAATCTATGTCCAATTTTCCAGGGTCAGATAACAGTTCCTGAATGTGGATATGAATGTATCTGGCATTAAATGATTACACAGCTGAACCTCCATTTATAAACCTTTTGCCCAGAGCAGTCATCTGCTGGTGGTGAACTAGAAAACTGACAAGCATTTCCTTCACCATGGTAAGTAGTGCATTTTGAATGTCCAGCAAAGCACAGACACAGCTCTGGCAGCAGCCATAATAGTGGCAGTTTCCATCACCCATGGTGATTATGGTGCACTCTTCTAGCAGTGCACTCTTCCGCTGTGTGGTGAGCGGACATTGTATCACCACTTTATTAACAATATGTGATACATAAGTTACTTAATACTTAGGTGTATAAAAACTGCACTTAAATTTCCATACTATTCAGTAACTCTCACAGAAACCATTTTAAAAGATGTGCAGATTTATCTCTGCAAATAATTAAATTAATTCCTCCAGTGGTGCCCAGTGAAATATTACATATAAATCTGGAAATATTATTTCCCTTAAAATTTTCCTTCATAGTGTTTTATTGATCTCTTTCTTGTCACTGCCCCACTATGAAACATCTGTGTTTTTCCTTCAGCTCACCATCAGTTCCCACTTGAAAAGTCTGTAAATTCTGTGCTCCTCTAAAATCTATAGATAATTGATTCCAGGAGTGTGTCCACAGCAAACTGTGTAGCTGCAGTTCCACTTCATTTAACAATATACAGTTCTTTGTTAGGTAGAGATCAAAGAATATAATTTTATTAAGTTTTATTTGCCAGTTTGGAAAAGAATGGGCTTTATTTAAAAAAAAAAAAAAAGGCAGGCCCAGTGTTTTTCTAATAGAATATAAAGTGCAAAAGGAGTTAAAACAAAACTAACAGTAATTCATATATATATTGAAGTAATTGTCAATCAACAACAGCCTTAATATATACTGCATCCAAAATATTTTTATCACTACTACAGAAAAGTGTCATTACCAAACAATAGTAAGGGAGAAAAAGTCTTGGGCAATGCAGAAGTAAACAAGTATTTGCTACAATGTGTAGCTCAGGAAAAAAAGAGTTGAATGGAAAATAAAAATGGGGGTTATGTTTAATACTGTGTTACACTTCCATGCCTCTGACTTCATGCATTTGAACAACTTTGAGTCAGTGACTTTGTGACTATCAGAACTACCAGCTAATACGTGTAAGTGTCTGCAGGATCAGGTCTTGCCCGTGTAGAGGATGCCTAAAGTCCGGGAGCAGGGAAATACCTGATGCCTCAAGCACAATGCAGGACACCACTTTGTAAACACATGGTCCTTGTACACCTAAGTCAGGTGATACCTCAGTGGCACTGGATTCAGAATGCTCTGAACCATCCTGAAGGGCTTCTCTGGCTGAAATGTCCCCATTTTTTGATTTATTTTTTTTTTAATTAAGAGAAAACATTTCCACAATTGTTTAAAGTTCTTTACTGAAAGTGTTTGAAAAACAGTTGAGATGAAGAATAGATGAAATAGAAAAATCAAAACAGGATGTCCTGGAATGTAGCTGCCAATAGCAGCTTTGTTTTGGAATGGAAAACTTCTTATCTTTTCTTTGGTACTTTATTGCTTCTGTTTTAGGTTTTGGGAGGCCTGGGTGTTTGTTTCTGCTAGAAAGCTTGGTAAAGATAAAAGGCAGAGTCCAGCCTTTCTTCACTGTAAATTAAGTGGTTTTGGAATGTGCAATCATCTTAAAAATTTGACACTGCTGTGTACCATGGAACAGCTTAAATAATTTTGGATATTGACTCCAATAAAGTTTATTTACCTAGGTTATTATTCTGTGTGACAAAACAGCATAGTCCCTGATACTAATTTATTTTATAAAGTCATTTTTTTAGCTCTGTTTTCTTTAAGGTGAGGTTCATGTTCAGAGTGTGTAGAGTTAAAAAATGGGACTAATTATGTACAATGAGGCATTATAATTAGAGCAGATTACATCTGCTTGCCCAAGAGTTTTAAAACAAACAAACAAACAAACAAAAGCAAACAAATAAATAAATCCTGACAAAGTGCAAGTGGTTGGACAACAAATTGTTTTTTGCAATTTTGTGTTGAAAATTCTAAGCAATATGAAGAAAGTACACATTTTGAAATGAAAACTTTGACATTTTACATTTCTTTGTATTGAAGTTACTTTTTAAGCCATTTTTCAAATATTCCAAAATTCAAGATCTGAATGATTATTCAATTTTATCTAAACAAAGTGTTCAAAATGACATATGAAAGAATGATTGCTTAATTGTTTGGGTTTTTTAATCTAAGAAATATTCCCTTTTCAGATGGAAAAATATCCAAGAAGAGGAATTTCCTTAAATTCTTTTCATAGACATCTAACCTCTTTACAAAACTCAAAGTGAACATCAAAACCAAGACCAATAAATTGTTTTACGAAATGTGCTGTGAAAACACAAAAATGATGTTAACTTTGTCATTAATAACACTGTGCCAGGATGAAAACTGTTTCATTTAATGCCCAGCAAAAGTAGTCTTTTTGTTTATTCCCCAGCATCATGCAGAAAAGACAGTTTTTGTTGTCTTTTGTTTAATTTTTCTTTCAGACTTATTTTAAGCAGAGTGTTGAGATATGTGGTTTTGGATCATGTTTAACATCTCTATCTAATGTCAGTATTTTCCATGTACCTTGCTTTTATTTTTCTCAATAAAATTGGTAGAACAGGATTATTTTGCCAAAGCTGGAGATAACCACACTTCATTAAATTAACCAAGTTTGAGTATTGCTTATTAATGTAAGTAATCATATTTGACATGTTCTATTGCAATACTGTTTGAGTGTCTCTCAGGCTAATTTTCACAGTATTCTTTGGGGTTTTTTGAGCAAAACAAACTGAGAAACAGAACGCTGGATTAATTCTGCCTCATTTTAGAAATTTAACTTGGAGTACTTATGGTGTGTATGCTTTAGGATCACAGTTTCCCTGAGTTCTCTGCGTAGCCAAAGAAGACAGATGGGAGCCACCAGAGGGAGGCTGAGCCCATAGAAGGCCTATACCAAAGTAGCATACAAAACAGAAGGTGTTTCTGGAAGGGAATATAGAAGAAAACAAGAACAAGTAAGAGGGAGAAAAAAAAAATAAAGAAAAAAAGAAACACACCAAAAATTGACATTATTTTGTGATATAAATCTTTGGTATATGTGCAGTTTGATCATCGTGTCCTCATTCTCTCATCTCTAAGAGATTATGGCAACCTAGTGAGAGAGAAGGAAGATAAAAATGGGCACTGAAGTGGAACTAATTCCACCAAAAAACCTATGAAATTTGGCTTAGAGTCTTCAGCATGAGGAAGACCGTGTAGAAATATGTACAATTATGTCCCCCAAAGAAGTTGAATTTGAAGGAGATGGTCACTGTGCCTCATTGTATTCAAGAGGGGATTTTTACCAAATGAAATAAACCCATGGCAGACTTGAAAGAAATGTGGGGGGTATGCAACAGTAAGAAATAAAATGGCAGAACTCATTGCAATGGGATGCAGGAGCAGATTCAGGGAGATCAGGCACGCTCATGGCACAGAAATAATTCAAAGCCTGCTTTTAGGTATGGGGCTCTGGACAGTCTGGATGTTTGGCCTGACCCACTCTTATCCTCCTTGATTTTTTTTTCTGGATAAGTTTCTGTGGCCCACCAGTGAAGGGCATAGGAAGCTTTAACTCTGGCTGGTCATGTCAGTAATGTTTCTAAAGGTGATGGGAAGGTCTTAAAGCTCTGCCTTGCCTCACTTAGAAAATCTGTGGTGCAGCAGGGCAACTCACTCCAAGTCTATAGCTAGCAACCAAAGACATCTATCATGTCTAAACAACATTTTTTTTTTAACTTACACAGCTTTTTTCTGGAGTTCAAACACTTATTCACAGCCTGGAAAGAGGGCATCTGCAGTCACTTGGAAGATTTGGTCTCCTGCATGGCCATATGAGACACTTCAGTCAACTTGTGGGCACAAACATAATTTCTGAATTTCATGTGTATATATCTATGTTATCATATTCTTTCACTGTGAAAGCAGTAACTACTGTATGTGGTAAAATGATATATTGTTGTCCACAAAATGTCTTTGGCAACAGGATGTTCACTAGCCTTGGAATTTTGCCTTGTATAAATATTTTTAATCTACTCCATGTAGGCATATTTTGGCCGCAAAATAAAGGGTTTTGGAGATTAATATATCCAAGCTCTGTTCTGCTTATACATCCTACATACATCAAGGTTTTATTGAACTCTGCATCTAGAAACTTTGCATAGCAGCTGTTTTGGCTTTTTTTTCCTTTTGCCTGCTTTACTCAAAGGGGGATTATGACTATATCCTATTTTTATACCATACAAATGTAGTAATTTAATCTACAGATATGCTTTCATTCTTCAGATGTAACCTATATAAAGCATGTTCAAATTTATGGTCATTGCTTTTCCTGTAAAGAATATTATTGGCCTCTTTTCAAAAATCCACACTTTCCCATGGACTGTCCAAATAGCTATTTATCAATGAATAACAAATATAACAATTATTTGACAGTATCAAGTACCTTTCATACCTCAATGCAGTTTCAACAATTTATTCCTCCTCACCATGCCCTAGGGAGATATTTTTCACCGGTTTGTTTTACTGGCACAGCAACTGGGTCTCAGGGAAGTTGCATGCCTGGTTTCAAGTCTGAGAGTCCATCAGTCATAGCCAAAAACACAGCCCGGAGCTTCTGCCTCATCACTGCTAAGTGGAGCTGTGGGTTCTCTTGCTGGTTAAACTTCTGCAAGAAGAAATGTAAAGGAAGGCTAAGATGGTTGTTCTGCCCAGCTGCACTTTGCCATTTCTTTGTCAAGAGAAATTTATACATATACCTAAGGATACACCTGTATCTCATGCAACCATTTAACCAAGTTTTGTAGGTTACCTTTCTGCTGCACTGCAAGTGATGCTGGCTTTCTGAGTTTGTCAGTCTCATGCTGGAGAAGATGACAGGTAAAGAGTGGGTCCCCTCACACCCCAGCCCTTGCTCCCTGAACATAGGCTGTCCAAAAGAGGAGGGCTCACTACAAGAAAACAAAACTGCTGCTGGTGGAGGGGTGAAACAACATAACAGAGAGAGGGGGTGTTTCTCCAATTCAAATGTCAGCAGTTCTACTGAGAATACAGGAATAGCTTTCAGATGGACAATGGCCATTCACATCTTTGTCCAATTTCTGCCTCAATCTGGATGTGATAAGGTGTCTGCAAATGCCAGTTCAGAATACAATTTAACAGCTGCCTAAAGTGCCACTAGTTTAAGTCAAACCTCATTTGAGCAAAAAATGTGTTTCCCCCTTCTTACAGAGCTGGAAGTTGTTGCTTGCACTGGTGGTGTGTGCTTTTCTTCATGTAGCACTGTATACATTTCAAGTGCAATACAAGTAATATTATTTGAAAGAGACTGTGAGAGCTTTTATTTATACTTGCTACCACATGATTTTTTTCAGAACTTTGTTGGGACAATTAGTCTAATACTCCTGTAAGCTTATATCTCATTACAAAGGACCAGACTGTCCTCAGTAGCACAGACACACATACATCTTTAATTGGAAATGAAAGGCTGACACTGACACCATCCTCTGCCCCTTCAGCCCAGCTCCATGGCCTTTGTGATGTGTGAGAACGTAGGAGTGGAGGTGGACCCCCTTCCCTCCCACTCTCCTGCTCCAGAACTTAACAGAGTAGTGCAAGTACCTTTTTCATGCTTTCAGCAAATTCTGGCTGAGCTCATGTCCATAGGAACAAAAAACAGGTGGAGGAGTTGCAGCAGTGACTAGAAGCAGGTTTCTAGAAATGCAGAGTAATGCAGAGTGAGAAATGGGGCAGAGCTGTTGCTTAGCAGATGACAGTGCTAGTTGGAAATATAATGAGATGCTGTCTTTAGAGAGGTGAGGCAATATCTGTCCTCAGCTTGACATTGCTGTCACTGTTGGGCATGACTCAAAATCTATCACTGTCTGTGGACATATGACCTAATATATTCACTAGCCTGGAAAAAGGAACAAGAGTAACCCATGTCACATTGGAGTGACAGATGTACACTGCATTTTTCTTTCTGTGATAGAGAAAATAGAATAAATTCTTCCAATTTTTCTTGAGAAATCTCTTTATTCATTTTTAAATCTTCTCTCACTGTATTTAACTTTATCTTGAGCATATCTGTGTCCTCCTTGAAATCCAGACCTCATCACGTTACTTTATCTGAGACCTTATAATTTTCAATTAGTTTATCTGCCACAGGTTGTATGACTTTCTGCTTAACTTCTTCCAGAGTGAGACCAGCAAAAGCATCAAGTTGTGGATTAAGAAGCGCAAGATTTGCTGTAGCCCCAGAGCTACCTTCTGCTGTACTGATGGGATGCAGAATCATGGAGCGGGGTTGGATTTTGGATCCTGTGGTAGTCTTACAGCTATACCAATTCTCACATTCAAATGAGCTGTTTGTTTATGGGCCAGAGAAATATTATCTTCCCTTAAGGAACGATATTGAAATTTTTCATATTCCCCAGAGGCTCTCCCTGCTCTTCCTGAGTGGTTTCCCACAAGAGGGGAGTTATCTGAACCGTGAAATGGATGCTATTTTATGAATAGTTAGCTTCATGTGTTTACAATGTGTTAATGATAGTAAAGCATAGGAAGTCTTTAAATTAATGCTATTGCAGACTGAGCCACTGTGTACATAGAGACATTTTTCTTCCTGCCATTGCCCTTTTAGAACACAGTTTTCCCTCTAAATCATTTCTACCATAACTTCACCATCAATAAGAGTAAACTATAGGCCTCTCCCACAGACATGGATGATTTCCAAACAGAGACCAGTCTTCAGCAAAAGTAGGTCCCAAGCGTAGCCACAGAACAGCTTCTCTTCCCAAAAGGGAGGTTATAATATCATATAACCTCATGTGACCACTGCTGGCCACTCTTACACACTGTTGAAAGTGTTGGTGGTAGCTCTCCTCCTTGATCTCAGTCCTCATTCCTCCTCTGCTCTGTTTTACCACCAGAGATGATGGAAATAATGCCCTCACGCTCCCATTGTGACAACTTGAACTGAAAATACTTGGTCTTGCCTCAAAGACCTTTCTGGATACATTCTTCTTTAGCTTGACTTCACTTACTACACCCTTCGGGATGTTATAACATTTGATCTTCCTCAGTTTTATTTATTATGTGACAGTGTTGGCTTTGCTCCTTTGGCTGCACAGGATACACATTTTGTGTCCCAGGAGTCACCAGGGATCGTGTGAATATCCCAGTAACAGAGAATGCAAAAAGTACAAGATTTAAGTACAAAAATGAGGATTAAACTCTTACGACCTTGTTTTGTACTCAGAGTCCTCCAGCTAACATACCAGTGCTCCTGGCTGGAGTTTAGTAGTAAAAAATTCTAGTATTTTGTTCAACGGGAAAGATTCAGAATAATATTGTCTTTTTGGTTATACGCGTGTAATTGAACAGTACATATTTCTGTGGTCTAAGTAGTCATGTTTCACATAATCTGTAATAATTAGCAAAGTGTTGTTGACCTATAGCACTCTTAGCTGCAAAGAAGAGTGTGTAAATTGCTCCTTGAGGAAAATTCACCCTTAATGTAATTCCATTAACTTCATGCCTTTGAGATTTATACTGGTATCTACCACTACATCAAAGGTCCTGGATAATTAAAGTGTAGAATAAAAATTACCCTTTTCCATCCCTTAAAATTCCACCCAGGCCAGAAGGGAAATCCCCTGTGGTTTTTATTGTCCCTTCCCATAAGGATAAACAACCTTCTCTGAGAGCTCTTGTCTTTACCCACTGTGACAGTTAAATGGACACCGCTGGGTTGAAAGTAATGCTCCCAATTCTGATTCTTATTTGCACTCGTATAAATCACTAGTAGCTCCACTGTGGAAAATGAATTGCAATGGAAAAAAATCAGTATAGGTGGGAAGAAAAACAGACTCTCATATTTACAGCAAAGGAAAGAGCACTATCTATATGTTATCTATAATCTGTCAGTCTCACAGAAATCTATCCTTACAATTTAATTATCAGTTTTTATGGTGTTTATCTCAACATTTCCATAAACGTACAGAGTTTACATATTTCAATTATATTTTGTTTCCACTACATAGCTAAAAATATATTTTCCACTAGTTCTGTGGTGTAATAAATAAAATTCTTTTAAATGGTAATATCAAGGAAGCTTTCTACTATGACATTAAGAATTCTACTACATTAAACAGTGGAAGACGATTAGATGCTCCTGTCCCAAATAACATGTTGCTGTCAAAACCTGAGGCGCTTATATGAAAGTTTGGGTAATCCATGTGTATCATTTTGATAGCATTTCTGTGCCATCAACTATATGAGATTAAGTTGAAATTTTCTTTTCTTGGGAAGATATCTTTACTTAAAATAATTGCAAACCTCATTGCCTTTTGGAAAATTAGAAATATAAAAACACCTCATGGAAAAGAAAATCCATTTAAAAAAATTTGGTTTTGCCATAATGAAGATATTATTTTTAAATTTTCATGATCAAATAATTCTTGGAAGATCACCCTCTAACCCTCAGACAAGGTTTCCACACTGCCCAGCCCCACCAGCACTAGGGAGGGTCAGGACCCATGGAGGCTGGGGCAGCCCTATCAACATGAGTCTTAGGAGAATAAACAATTTCTGGTCCAACAACAACCTGTGTGGGTTGGCAGGAACATGGTAGATTTCCAGCAGGACCCTGTTTGTATTTCATCAAAACTTCATCAGACCTGACACATTCCTATGAAATACTTCTGTTTCCGCATACTGGCATTTTCCAACAAAAGAAGTGTTTGATCGCTGGCTCCCAACCAACTCGATTCTGAAGCAACCTGTACAAGCTGGCCCATAAACAGTAACAGGTTATTTCCAGCAGTTTACACCTGACTTACACATACTCAGCTCTCTTTCGCTATCCAAACTACTCCTCCAGGCACTTTTGTTTACAGACATATCTTTTGAGTAAGAGCATAATTTAGTCTTACTAAGAAAATACATCAGTGGTCACTGATCAATGTAATATACTTTAGAGACTAAACCAGATTAAAGTGAGCCTATTAATACCACAAAATACCAATCAATATTTGAACTGTTTATCTATATATATGCTAAAAGTGCATTAGCAAAATAGCAGCATATATACAAAGCCGCCCATTGTACCCACGCTGGTCCATTTTTCTTCAGTCTACAGCTGTGCACGTAGCCCCACTGGTTGTAAAATGCCAAAACACTGCTCCTGACAGATCACACCTGCTTCAAATAACACAACTCACCCCACACTAATCTACAGCTATAGGCTGGTTTTAATGATTTTAAAATGCTGGTATTAACTCTTAATGCTCAACTAGTTTTTATGGAAGATGCAGAGTACATTTTGTCCAGTTTCAATACAATCCCAATAAAACAGCTGGGAAATTGCAGTGCCAGAGAAAAGACATTCAAATCCACCATTTCCCCTATTGTAATAATAATCAGCTTGACAAAGTCAGATAGTAAAGCAGATTGTAGCACTTTGGGGCTTTTTATACATATATTTAATTATATTGTTAAATTCCCCATTTGAAAGCAATTAAAAAATACTTTCAGTTCAAGATTATAAAACTACCCACTTCTGATTTCAGCCTGACATTTTTATTGGTAATCTGAGTTATAACATGCTCAGGTTCATTCCTCCTTGATTGGCTGCTGAGCTTTCTGCCAGGGTTTTATAGCTTTATGGGAAAGTACAGTATTTAAAACACCTTTAAATTCATGGGCTACTCCTGCTTCTGAAAAAGCTTCTCTTGACTTCTCAGAAATGCATAACAAGAGCCCATGTTTACTTAAAAACATCTGCTTCATCCTTTTTCATGTAATATAAAAAGTGGGCTGATGTTTTCCATGTTTTCCATTGATTGTCCCTGGAGGTGTTCAAGGAAAGACTGGATGTGACACTTAGTGCCATGGTCTGGTTGACATGGTGGTGTTCAGTCAAGGGTGGACTCAATACATTCAGATGACCTAATTGATCCTATGATTCTATAACTCTACCCTTGTGTCAAACTATGAGATGATTTCTTTGGAGCTAAACCTGGCTTCCCCTCTACCTCACCACAGCCAGTGGAGTTGTGTGGTGAGATGGGGCAAAAAAGGGGCATCCCAGAGGAAGGGCTGACATACCATGTATAGTATACACCGGTCCTTAGGGACTTCGGCTGAGGTCTTAGCTACAACTTGATGTGTGCAAAGAGTGGGCAGGAGATCTCAGTGCCTGGGCCTATTGCTGGTTTCCCAGATAAGAATAAAAGAGGCATAAAGACCACTAGAAGAAACATAGACAGCAGAAATGTTCCTTTTGCAGTTTTACAGGGAAACTCAGATCATGTAGTGTTAGAGAGTACAAAGAGCTGGTCTTTACAACAAAGACAGGGACAAAAAAGAACATTGAAATGGTCTAATTTTTGTTATATTTTTCTGCAGCATTTCAGTTCTTCTAAAATTCTGTTCTGAGCTAATTCCAAGCTACAATTTTTTTGTTTTGGTTTGGTTTGGTTTGTTTATTCAGCTTTTCTTTATTCTTTATTTTCTTTATTCTTTTATACACCAACCTCTTGTCCCACTAGGAGGCAGGGGCTGGTGTGACAGGAGGGGAAAGAGGATGCAGGGCTGCTGGCCCACATCACTGGGACTGCAGACCATGCCCAGGGGCTCTGATTGTGATGGAGCAGCTCTGTGGAGAGTCACCAGCATGGAACCAAAGACATCAGTGTGCCACCTTCTGAGAGAGTGGTGCTCCCTCAGCATCTGCAACAGAAATTGGGATGGGTAAAGCTTTGGCCCAAGACAGCACAGCCAGTCCTACTCTATACCAGAGGATGCTCAGATAATGTTATAGTCATGATTTCTGAGGAGAATGAACTGAGTGCTGTCTGTACTGAGGCCATCCCTGTGTCAGGCACTTGGCACGGCTTCTGGTAAATATTGGTGAGCACCTGAGGGGCTACTGATGATAGATGTTAGTGCAGTGTGGTGAATAGGCCAAGTGAGTTTTATAGAAGCTAAACCTCTGTCAACAAGTGAGGATCATCACACCAGACTTTCAAAACATGCTTTTGATGCCTGTTAGCCAGAGGCTGCTACCTCATACTTATCCGTACCAGTGCAGGCTGAACCTCAGCAATGATTTTTATGCCACATAAATACAAGTTTGTTTTTCCAGAGACCTTTTTAAGAAGGTAAAAATTCACAGCTAAGTCTCCCCCAAACTTAACACTGTACTTACTGAAGGAACACAGGGTGTATGAAAACATAACAGTAAGAAGCTGTTTATACCCTTTAATATTATAACTCAGCTTTTGTCATAAATCTCTCTCCTTGATTGCACATACTTCCAGCATGAACTCATGCTCCTTTTGATTTTCCTCTTTATTACCCTTAGCCAACTGAGTGATGTGTGAGTTCCTGTCATGGTGCTGACTCTATTACAAAGTGCAAAGGTAATTTACATCATGGGGCTGGCAGGGCTACCAATAGCACCGTGCCTGGGAGGTGTGCAGCTCCAACAAGCCTCTCTCTTTTATGGGTAATGGGGATCAATATTTTTTTAAAAAACAAACTATAAATTTCTGTGCATAGTCAGAGGCAAGTCCTTGGGGTGGGAAAGCAGATTTACACTTAGCCCACTAGTAGCTTCGTGAGGAGTCAGCATCTTCTTTTGAGTGAATAGCCCCAAGAGCAGAGCCTGAGCCACCCCCTCACTGGCTGAATTCCTTTGGCTCATCGTGGGGGAATCAGAGGAGTGGGGAAAAACAGAAAATTCATGTTTCTTTGTTCAAGAGGTTCACTCTAAACCAAGACTCCCTGGAGTCAGAGCTGCAGTTTTCACACAGCTCCATACCCTGTACTATTGGGAAATTTTAATTCAGTTTGGATATAAACAAAACTTCACTGTATCTGAGTTCAGGCAGGGGCAAAAGCTCATCCAGGAGCACAGCCTGAGTGAACCGGGTCAATCTTCAGAGGGCCAGGAGGAAGCAAATCCTTTCCAGGTGGCACTCAGTGGATGTTCACAACATTAATGGAAGCAACTAATTTCAGAGGCCAGTCACCCTACACTCTCTTTATAGCCATTAACGAGAGATAGGCACCTCGAAAAGTGGTTTAGAGAATCCTAGTTATTAGGCTCTTAGTGTGATCTGTGCTTTGAAGAAAGCTTGCCTTTACCGGTGGTGTATAGACTTTACTCCTACCTGAGATAGGAGCCCACGGTTGGCCTACATGAACACACTCATCTGCTGCTCTTCATCTGTGTGACTTCAAGACTAGAAAATCCAAACCTCCCTGTGGCTGAGGACACAAGCACAGCATCAACCCCATCCCAGGCCCTCAGACAAACAGGGATGGTAACATGCACTCCAATGTCTGTCAGTTTTGATTAAAAATACTGCAGGATGCACCCCAATGCCCCAAATTCTATAAGCACTAGAAAAATTTCATTTTATGGCTAAAGGTAATTTTCAAAAGCATCCCTACAATCCTATCCTAGGTCTTCTTCTGACAAAACCATCTTTCTGACTCCAAACTTTGCACTTGGAGAAATATGTTATTTCTCCGTTCATACAGATCAATGGGAAGGGAGGAAACTTCCTCACCTTCATACTCATTCCATGCATTTACATGTGATAGTTCTGTTTTACTTTTTAAGAAGTTCAGCAATATGAAAGACAACAGTGAAACATGGGAGCCCTCATGCCACTTCTGCAGCACATAGGGAAAAAGACTGTCCTACATCTTCTTCAGGTGACTCATGGGCATGCTGTTTTCATGCTCCAGTGAGAATGTTGAAATAATTGTTGTAAAGCATTCATAAGAACAGCTCTTTCTCTCATGTTTGATAACATTTTAATACTAGCAATATATTTTGAAAATATAGTGAAGTTTGATAGATACAAAATTTGGGTCCATTTGATCAAAGCTATTCAAAGCAATTAGCTCCTATTTCAATTATATGGGACCTGGGGGCCCAGGTAATTTTGTGAAATAGGCTTCAGCACCCATCAAACTCAAATTCTGCTGTTTGTTGAACTTCAGAGGAAATAGTGTGTTAAATTTCAGTGGCAGTGATGTATCTTTACTCATGGATGTGCTGCACAGCTTCACCAGCTGCATTTCCTAGTACCTTGCATGCAAGACAATTCAATATAGTTTCCTCTATTGGCTTTCAGTGAACAGCTTAATTCAAGTACTTTCATAAAGGGGTTTAGTTTAAGCCAGGGATATTAGGACTGGGGATCTTTCCCTAAAAGTATAATTTTCAACCCCTCCCTTAGCAGAAATGGAAAAGAATTATGCTCTGCGTAACTTTAAAAGAGCCTCAGCATTAATACAAAACAAACCAGTGTAGCCTCTCTATAAATAGTCTCACACCAAACATTTCTACAGGACTTTTTTTTTGCAGCAGTAGCTTAATTCCAAAGCCATATAAATCTACCTTGTTTGTAAAACTACTGTAGGGCAATACAACACAGGCCAAATCTTCATTCCACTGACATCCATAAGACTGATAGCAGCAGAAGAAAGCAACCCTCCCATATGTTTATTATATCGTATTTTATGCGGCTGTCATGCTCCACTAGCTTTGCACCAAGCTGAAGTCTGACCTTCATCTTAGTATGGATGTGCAGGGCAGAGTCACTGCATGTAGGCTGCTTTATTTACCAGCCATCCCTGGGTGTTGCATTATCTCCCCCTGGGGCATGTTCTACATCTGCTTTAAGGGTGTGTTTACACTGGAGTGAGTGTAGTGTGAGCAGACATTCCTGAGTAAGCAATTTAAGGAGTATCTGAGGACTGTTTGCAGCACAGCTGTGATAGCGCAGGCTTCAGCACAGACTGGGGACCCCCATATTTGCTCAGTTTTAGGGCTAGTCTGCCTGTGCCCAAAACTTCTGGCCAGGACAATCTCTCCCAAGTCCAGGGAACTTGGACTTAGTATGTTCTTGTTCTCTGATCCTGTGCACAGAACAAGGTGGTGAGATTGCAGAAGACAGAGCAACAACCCATACGCAAATCCAGCAGATACTGTGTGCTAAATATATTTATTAAATATTGAATTCTAGACAGCCAGAAGAAAAATGCATAAACACACACTTATCCCTAGGCTGCCTGGACTAAGAGAATGCTCCGTTTGCCTTTCATATTGAGACCAGCCTGAGCTCTTAAGATTAGTATTTGGGAGTGTTGTAATGTTACAGAAGCATAAGATCATGCTTTAAAACTGGGTGACTTCAGTGAGAATATCTACTGATCAACTTCTGGTTGCTTTGACTGTTTTTCATGTCCTTTATATTCTCTTGGCACTTGGATCATCCCTCAAAACCCCAGGCAAGTCAGAGTGAAATGAACAAAATCAAGGGTGTTCAACAAGAAGCAGAGTGCAGACTTAGATGCTAAGCTGACAGAAGGCAAGAGCATGAGCATGTTTTTTCTGCATTGTTTTGCTTTACTCTTAATCTGATGTTCTAGTAAAGTAACTTTTGTGTCCTCCTCTCCGTAACTCACACATTCCCGTGTTTGTTCATTCTCTGTTAAGTCAATGAACTGTGACTGTGACTGCATCTGTGACTTAGAGTTTGCATCATTTTTTCTGACATTCTTATCCATGTTTCAGCAATTGTACACAGAAGAAGAGTATTTTCACTCATGTGATAGGGTCTGCCTTTTCTCCTATAACTCTCCTCAAGGTCCAGCCAGGCCTCCCAGATTGCATTCTTGTAGATGCTATTTGAAATGATATTGGTTATTCTGAGAAAACTGCACAGAAGGCATCGTTGTGATCTGAGGACTGTGCCCCTCTAAAGACACTTCCTTAATCAGAAAGTATCAAGTGTCTATTCAAGCATTTGCGTGAAGTATAACCAAGGCAATCAGTGCTATCATGATCCTTTAAACAGGGTATTAAATTGGACCTGGGACATCTGCAGTCTGACTTGTTGGAGAGTGCTGAATAAGCTGGGTTATTTCTGAATACCTTGACTTCTTCACCAGGGAAACAAGGATAAAATTAATTTCTGCCATAAGTCTTTTGAGATCTATTAACTAATAAAGATATCTACAGAAACAAAGTTTTATAAGGAATTATACTTAATATCTTCATATCCTTTTGACAAGTCCACTTGTGTTCAAAATCTGCTGTACTGGTGGAAATGAAAATTGTTGTGGCTCAAGTGTTTGTATAAATTTTATAAATCTAAATATTTGGGGTTTTTCTATGTTTGTATCTTCCTTGTCCTTAAAGAAGAAGATTTTTTTATCTGAACTTTTACTGTGCAACCCTTTGAAAACTATTTTAATTAGTAACAGTGGAGCTCTGTTGCATGGAGGAGAATTCTGGCTGTACCTTTAATACTTGTAATAACTTATTTTTATGTATCGTAACAGCTCCAAACAGTAAGCAGCACATTGCTATAGCTGGCTATTTATTACACCTACTGTAAAAAAGGAACCAAGTCTCTATTACTTTTTTATTCATATAGATGTTCCTATAAACCAGATAGTTAAATGATGTATTTATTTTGGTTTCTAGCCAAGCAGAAATATTTAAACCCTGCTTTTGGAAGCAAGAATTATCTAATCACTCACTAGCTTTTATAATAAAACATTTATCATGGAACATTAATCCATTAGTACTTATTTTCCATCCCATCCTTTCACTAGCACCTTGCTTTGAACAAGGTTGAGTTTGGCTGTGATTTTTCCTTTTATCATATATCATAGTTACATGATGGGACACACCAACATAGAATTCAGAAAAAAATCTTGCACTTTGCTTGAACTTGGCACCCAGATGTTCTGCTTGTGCTTCCACTGCTAACAAAATAGTGCATGTGTGAGTTCTGAAATAAGTCTTTCATCGTAATGTACCAGAGTTTCGTGGATGTAAGGAGGCATGTGGAAACAGCTAAGAATAATTACCTGCTAAAGAAAAACTTGTGTTTAACTAGCTTTGTTTTTTCACAGCTTTAATTTGCATAGCACATCACCAAACTGCCACACTTAAGCTCTCTGGCATTAAAGGCAAAAATTAAATGCTTCAGGGAAATTTCTGCTTTGCTTTGTTTTGTTTTGCCAAATAAGAGATTAAAGGTAACCCCTGACTGAAAAGTGCAGTCCCTGACTCTGTGATGCCACATCACCTATGGTGCAGTGTGACTGATCAAAGGTTGGATTTCCTCGGGCTCTTGCCGGACCTGGATTTTCAAAGCCACTGCTCAACCCAGTGTCAGCTCAGGACCAGAAGCTGACATGTCCTCTTACAGCACAAAGCCAGTGAGAGGAAGGAGAACACTCAGGAAACTCCACAGTCTCATTCCATTTTCTTCAGCTCCCCCTGAAAAGAGAGAAATAAACAAAGAAAAGGAAGGTGACAAAATCACGAAAAAACAGGTAGGAAGGTCCTCAGGGAACAAAATCCAGAATATCTGTGCAACTGAGAAGTGTCCACTTATCTACGGCCTTTGTGTGCTGCTTTTCCAAGCAGCAGTTGGATGCCCTGGTAGGTAGGTAGGTAGGTAGGTTAGGTATCTCTGGAGATATCTCTGGGGATCAGGACAGCTGGATCTCTCCTCCATTCCCCAGAGTGTGCTAGGACCAGGATCACAGTCCAGGTTGCAAAACTCAGCTGAACCCAAGATCATTCCCCTTCACACATCTCAAACATTGCACGACACTGATGCCGTGTGCCTCCAAATGGGGTTCTGCAGGCTGGTGTCAAAGTGGGGCTCCTGTGTTTGTTTCCCATTTCTATTAAGAAATGTTCCATTTCTGAGCCAAAAAACCACGCCTTTTTGTAGCATGCATTACAGAACGCATGAAACATCAGAGCCAAATCCTGTGAACTCTGGGTGTAATCTTTACTGCCAGAGAAGACCCCTTGCAACCCATAGGTTTAATAAATACTATGCCAAGCTTTTACAGAACAAGAGCCAAACTATTATTAATTGTAGCAATGGAAGACCCCGATTCACTCCACCTCTCTTTGCAGATTTAAATGAGGTGCCTGTGTCAAGTGCTGGCTTTAGGCAGGCTGCAACTCGGGAAGATTAGTGACTTGTATCACCGCAGTGATTAGTGAGGCTCGGGTAAGTCAAATAAAATGCACACACAGAAAAAAACTGACCACTGGAGAAAATTACACCTGGGAAATAGGGAATAAAGGAGGAGAGGATTTTGAAGACCATACATTGTTTCGTTATTCAGATATAAACTTTCCCTGCTGGTTGCTAATAGATAGATGAGAGCATTGTGGTCTCTGTGGTCCCCAGAGAAAAGTGCCTGTCACCCTATGAAAGCCTTTTATACTGTGGGGGCTTAAGGTGTCAGAAAGTAACAGAATACAGATACAGGAGTAGTTCTTTGTACATTTCAGACTTTAATCTTCATTAGAAGTCTCTCCTATGATTTTGGAAGAGAATAAATTTCTGTCTTTTCACTGTAGGTTTTTAATCTTCAGATAATTAATGTGCATCCTACACCTGTACTACTCAGAGAGCTTCTGTGGACATTACAAGAAATTTTGTGTGCAAAGACAGATGAAATGCAGGTTCAAAGAAAGCAAGCTAGTCACTAAGAAAACTCCTTAAAAAATCACTTTAAAAATTCTTTTTTAGTGTCCAAGTATTTAAAAGAAGACAACAATATGGTCATGGTTGGAACATGAAAAGTAGAATCCTTAATTTACATTTTCTTAACTTATTCCAGTAATTCCTTCTAATTTATGTAGAAGTTTTATCTTTGCAATACAGTACATATATATACACAAGGCTATGTCCCTATACTTCTAAAAATAAGCCTATTCTTTCAGATTACTTGCATTTTCAGTATTCTAATGTCTATATTTAAGATACCCTTTGTTTTTTTTTATGTATGCTTCACTTTTTTTATTAGAAAAAGCTCTTCAGATTATTTTTATCATAGGTAAATCAAAGTTATATTTAAAAAATTGTGTGGATCGAATATCCAGATATTACTCTTAACAGAAAAAAACTATTTTCTTTCTTCCCATTGGGAAAATGGTAACTGACTTCTCAAACCAAGCTATCAGCTCAAGAATCTGAGAATTTCTGTCATTAAAATGGTATTACCTCATTTTTTAAGTTCATTAAGTGCAGATGTGTGTAAATGATCTGATGGAATTCCCTCAGCACCTACTGAGCTAAAGATTAGTTCAGCACTTGTGTCAAAATGAGTAGCATCAGGGCCAGTCTAACTTTGAGCTGGGGTCTGTACCAGTGGGCTGCTCCAGAAGCCAGGAAGAGGTAATGAAGTCAAATTCAAATCACCTTTCCTCTTCTGGAATCAGATTTACTTGTACAAATAACAACATGTAAAACAATAACATGTTGTGAAATGTAATACAATACAATATGAAACAACGGAGTGCAATACAAGAAATAGACCTAGCATTGTTGAAGAGTTATGAAACCAGGCACTGAACATTCTACCAGTTGCTGACACTGGGACACTATCAGGAAAACCTCTTCTGACAGGGTCATCATATCTTTTGATGAGCCTTCTGACCTCTCCATGCTTTGCCGGAGGACATTCCTGCATTATACAAAATGTCTCACCCAGTGCGGTGCACAATTGTCCTGAGAGATGTTTATAATATATGAGAGAGCATTCAGAGGGACCTTGACAGGCTTGAGAGGTGAGCCCATGTGAACCTCATGAAGTTCAACAAGGCCAAGTGCAAGGTCCTGCATCTGGTTTGGGGCAATCCCAAGCACAAGTACAGGCTTGGAGAATGGGGAGAGAATGGAAAATGGATTGAGACCAGCCCTGTGGAGAAGGACTTGAGAGTGTTGGTGGACAAAAAGCTCAATATTACTTGGCCATGTGCACTTACAGCACAGAAAGCTGACCATATGGTCATGGAGATCAGTAGAGGTGCCTAAGAACTAGAAGAATGCAAATGTCACCCCAGTCTTCAAAAAAGGCAAGGAGGAGGACCTGGGGAGATACCTGCCAGTCAGTCTCACGTCAGTCCCTGGAAAGGTGATGGAGGGCCTCATTCTGGAGGCCGTCTCTATCCACATGGATGACAACAAGGTGATCAGGAGTAATCAGCATGGATTCACTAAAGGCAAATCATGCTTGACCAACCTGATTGCCTTCTAAGATGAAACAGCTACCTGGATGGATGAGGGTGAGAGCAGTGCATATTGTCTACCTTGATTTCAGCAACACTTTCAACACTGTCTCTCACAACATCCTCATAGGCAAACTGAGGAGGGGAGCGAGGTGGATTAAGGTAGATTGAGCAGAACAGAACAGATCCGAACAGCAGATCCCAGAGGGTCCTGATCAGTGGCACAGGGTCCAGTTGGAGGCTTGTCACTAGTGGTATCCTCCAAGGTCTGATACTGGGCCCAGCATTGTTTAACTCATTCATCAGTTGCTTGGATAAAGGGGTAGAGGCCTCCTCACCAATTTTCCTGATGACACAAAGCCAGGAGGAGAGGCCAATATCCCAGAAAGCTGTGCTACCCTTCAGAGGGACCTTGGCAGGTTGGAGAGGTGGGCAGAGAAGAACAATTTGAGATACGGGAAAAGCAAATGCAGGGTCCTGCTCCTGGGGAAGAATAACTCCAGGCACCATTACAGGCTGGGGGGCAACCTGCTGAAAAGCAGCTCTGCGGAGGTGACCAAACACTGGAACAGATTGTCCAGAGAAGCTGTAACGTCTCCCTCAATGGAGATATGCAAGAACCATCTGGACACAGTCCTGTGCCACATTCTCTGGGATGACCCTCCCTGAGCAGGGAGGTTGGACCAGCTGACACACTGTGGTCCCTTCCAACCTGGCCCATTCTGTGATTCTCTGATTCTATATCCTGGGCTGCATCAAAAGCAGCATGTCTAGCAGGTCGAGGGAAATTATTTCCCCCCTCTACTCTACTCTGGTGAGATCCCACCTGAAGTACTGTGCTCAGCTCTGGGGCTCCCAACATAAGAAGGACATGGACCTGTTGGAGCAAGTCCAGAGGAAGTCACAAAGATGATCAGAGGACTGGAAAACCTCTCCTATGAAGACAGGCTGAAAAAATTTGGGCTGTTGAGCCTGGAGAACAGGAGCCTACAATGGAGCTGGAGAGGCGTTTTTTACAAGGGCCTGTTGTGATAGGACGAGAGGTACTGGCTTTAAACTGAAAGGGTGTAGGTTTAGATTAGATGTTAGGAAGAAATTCTTTACTGTGAGGGTGGTGAGACACTGGAACATGTTGCCCAGAGAAACTGTGGATGCTCCATGCGTGGAAGTGTTCAAGACCAGGTTGGATGGGGCTTTGAGCAACCTGATCTAGTGGAAGGTGTCCCTGCTCATGGCAGGGAGGTTGGAACTGGATGATTCTGAAGGTCCCTTAAAGGCCAAGTAATTTTGTGCTACACCTGCACATTGGAGAAACAGACCCATTTACAGTTGACCCTCATCAAGTACAAAGGCTTATGACCATGCAGGACTGGCCTCCTACTAATCATCTTTATGACAGAGAAACTTAATCTTCCAGGACATGTGAGCATAGTGACAGACCTCTGTGTCTTCTGAATAAAATTCAAACACACATATTTGATTAGCTTTTTGCAGTCATTAATTAAATACTTATAGAAAATTCTACAGATGGGCAAATGTTTGCAAAAAATAGCCCTTATCACATTCTTCTTATCATAGGGATGAATAAGGGGCAAAGTAACACTGATACTTGAGGTAAAACTCAGACTTCCACGAAAATTTAAATATATTTTACTTCTGTGATTTCCTAGCTACAGGAAAGGTAACTCCTTTGAGATTTATCCTTTAGTAGACTACCAAATGTGACTACAATCACAGGAAATACTGCATATTTTTATCTATATGTACTTAAAGACATTAGAGGACTTCTTATACAGGGGGGGATTGTTAGCACTGTTAAAATATGAAAAAAAAATCACTCCACTTGAAAAAAGCTGCATGGAAAAAACAATCAAAATTGCCTAAGCAATACTATCACACAATTAGATTGCCTGGCATAAGCTTAATACATGAAATGTCCTCAGTTCTCATGCCATTCTCTGTCTTGATTAAGGAAGGAACTAAAAGACCAGACTTTTTCCATTGCTAAATTTTCCATTGTGAAATTTGACATGTCCATGACTGAAGAAGCTCTGTTAATCAATAAATCACTAGACAACTTTGATTAATTAACTAGTCAACAACTCATAAGACAGTTCAGTAAGAACATCTGCATTTCCTTTTGTCCTATGTGATTTTTTAGTGAAGTAAAATGTGGCTGTTTCTTTCCCAGACTGTTTGCTTTAAATGTTCTATGGAAGAATTATGGATTATTTTTATTTGTGCTTCAGTAGCAACTAACAGCCTCTTCTAAGTTCCAGGCTTAATTTGTGCTAGGTTTTACATGATCCCAATTTAATAGGCAAGGCTGGGGGTAGAAAGGGATGCAAAGTAGTTCCAGGGGTGCTTGTCCGGACCCCCGCACAAGCCCGGGGGCAAAGCCTGCACCAGAGCTCAGATGTCTGGAGCCCTCCCCCAGCACCCTGCCAGCCACACTGCCTGTCCTGCGAGGAAACACAGAATGCTCTGCTCTAAGCAAACAGCATTGTTTTCAAAGACAATTTGCCAGCGTGAGCTTTCCTGTAAAAGGAACTATTTTATTAGCACTCTGGGTGGGATGTCATCCTCCAACAGGATGTCTCCCATGGAGCCATCTAACCTGCACTCCAGTGTTGGGTGCTGAATGCAGTCATCCTTCCAAAGTCAGTGCCCAGCCCTTCCCGCAGGGTATGTTGGGGTGGTGGAAGACGGCAGCAAGCAATGCAGAGGCACATGTGGAAGGTGAGGGCATGTTCCCCACTGGAGAAAAACAAAATTTGCATGTGTCTTAGTCAACAGAAAGTAATTATGACTGTGCACAGGGCTGGGTTGTAGATTTGGTCACACCGGTGTCACTTGGATGCCTGTCACAGGAAATGGACTCTGCAGAAGGAGACATATAAACTTAAAAAAATAAAAACTTTATCTTACTTCATACCCATGTTCCTATTCAGCTCCCTCAGATTTCAAATCTTTTCAAGAACGCAGAAAAGAAACCCAGCATTTACTATTACCCACACAGACAGTTTACTATGCTGATCAGGCTCTTGAGTTACTTCGTGTTTGTTGCTTTATTTCAGACTTAATGCTCTGTCTCACCCAGCTGACAATTCCAAACTCCCCTGATTAAGGGAGCATTCAAAACCTTCCTCCCACTCGCAAGCCCAGCAGAGACCTCTGAGCCACCCTCGGCTGACCATGCATGGAGCTTTCATGCTCCTATAACCTCTGTACTTAGGACTGCACCATGCTGTGGTTTATTTAAATATGTGAATTGCTACCTTTACACTTACTTCCTTACAGTAGTTCCAAATCATCTGTATGTCTCCCACTGTTTTCATCATTGCTCCTCATGATAAGTTTTCTCCTCCATTTCTGTTGTTCTCCCTCACAAATCCTTGTTGCAAAACAGAATGAGAAAAATATGAAATGTTGGGATTACTACTAGACAGAAATCTCAGTATTTCAGGCAGACCTGTTGCTGATCTTTTCAATTCTGACAAAAAGGCGAGTTTTCCTACCATTTTCCAGAACACATGAGAAACAAAGTGGGGACCAGGGTGTCTTCCCCCAGAGCACAAGTAGTAACACAGTTTGGTAGTCATTACCCAGAGAACCATTTGAGACTTTGATTTCAAATACATAATAGCTCATTTTCCATCTAAAGCAGCCAACAAACAAGCAAACCAGAAAACACTACCCATAATCCTTTTTCTTAATACTTTTTTTTTTATACTTGCCTCAGAAACAAAAAACAGAGGCTGCAGAGCAATATATTGAAAAAGCTGAACCATACCAACCTTTGAAGAATCACATACAACATACTATTTTAAATCAAAAGTATGTGTTGCACTTTGGAGCAGGTTGCCAGCTGATGTAAAACAGTTCAGCTCCTTTAATCATATGGGGCTATGCCAATTTACATCAGCTGAGGATCTGTCTAATAATAATATGTGAAGCAGGGCTTCACCACATACTGTACTGAATGTTGGAAAACATCCTGTACTTAAATGCATGCAGCTCTTTCACTTGGTGTATGAGACTGGCCACATTGTTTGACATAAGGGTTAGTTTTCAGATAGTGAAATTTCAGTTGCCAGGTGCCAGAGGCAATTTATCAGACACTCATAAAATAAAGATCAAAAAGCCCATCAGTCTCCCACTGCATCTGGGATCTAGGAAGGAACACTTACAGCCCCCTATCCTTTAAACAGCTCTCACTTAAAGAGCTCACTGTTTATAATAACAAGAAAAGGAGAAAGGGGTCAGGTCAAAACCAGCTGAACAGCAGGTGGTGTTATAAAGTTTTTTTTCCACAGTTAAAACTTTCGTGAAATAGTAGTTCAAGTGTACTCATACAAGCCTGTTCCATATTTTTAATTTGTATTTTTAGATAATTTTTGGCAATTAGAATACAAGTCACAGATGACTTGACTTTTTTTCTCTGTTGTTTACTTGAATAAGTTACAAAAATAATCCTGAATGATTTCCTTTCATGCTTCCTTTTTGACTGAAAGCCCTTGCTACACACTACTGAGCTCAGCTTTTAAATCCAGAACCAAAATTCCTCCAAAGTTCAAAGGGGTTTCCGAGGCATGTTCCCGTTCATAACCAGCTTAGCTGGAATGGTGCAAGATGAGAAGTTTGGATTCAGATCTGAACGGTACTATTATTTAATATTTAATGAGCACTCACGCTCACTCTTGGCTGAAGTCAGAGATGTGAACCTTGCCTTCTGAAATGTTTCAATGTCAAGGCTCTGGTGTTGCCCTCAGGTCTCCTCAGCGGGGTGGAAGAAGCATCTCTCCACCTCCAAGGAATGTGTCACATTCTGGTTTGAGTCCATCTCTTACGACTTCATTCCTCAAAGACAAAACAGCCAGACTCTATCAGGCAAGAATTAGCCACACATGTTCAGAGTTGTCATCAAAAACTCACATAAGAAACCCCTCAAATGAGGTGAATATAAGACACATTGCTATTCCAGAAGAGCCAGTGAATGTCACATGAAAGCCTCATCTCTAGCCAGCAACTGACCGTGACAACGTGACAAATTTGATAGACTAATTAAAATATAGCATTACCCCTGAGGACACAGGATCGGAGGAATTCTGCCCCTGATGTACTAAACTATCCTATAAAGTACGGAGCACACACAGCCTCCAGAGACATTTCATGGCACTGAACACACTGGAGCAGAGGGAATGTAATTTGTCTTGACTAATTTTAATCCCTTAATTTAGGTACCTGCTGAGGTCCTGAGTATAGCAAATGGAGACAAGAAGGTATCTAAATTAATATCCTAATTGCAGTACAACTCAGATATTCTGCATCACCCTCCAGAGATGCTTTCCTCCATCAGTCAGCCCTGGGAGCCCTGGCTCCCACACAAAACACCTAAATTAGATCCTTACTACAGGCAATGTGAATGACCTCACTGATAAAAGCATTATTTTCTGCAGTGCGTGCTGTTTGCTCATGCATCCATTCAAAAGTGTTCTCCACTGCTCTTACCTCCGCTGAGTCTGAGAGTTTCTTCACCACAGCATTGATTAATGACCAGTTGTTGGGAACAGCGATGTCTCCAAGTTCACAAACACAATGCTCATCATTTTTCAAAAATGTAAATGTTTGTCAACAGTTACTGCACAGAGGTAATAAAAATCCATGGGAAAGAAGTGGTGTGCCTTGGATACAAAAAGTACGACTACCATTAGTATTATTTGCTGGCAAATGTGACTTTTGTAATAGTGACCACAATATTGTTACCATACATCAGCATTCACAGAGGCTAGTACCCTCTAATTTTCTGACTGCTATCAGGCTTCCCAAACACCTTGTCCCAAAAATCATTTTTCTATTCCAAAGCATGAGTCAGGTCTCCCATCTGCTTTGGACATCCATTCAAAAAAGCTTACTTGGCCTTAATCCCAGTCACTAAAGTCTGTGTGGTATCCAGTATAGTGTATGCATTATTTTGAAATGCTGTAATATTGTTATCTTTTCTTTGTAACTGTGATCCCTTAGAGCTTTCCTTTGTATTTCCAGCATTCATTTCCCAGGCAGTTTTATAAAAATGTAATGAGGTGCTATTATTAAAGCCTATTAACTTATACAGGATTGTTGCCTGATGAGAAATCAATTTTATTCTCCTTAAGCAGCGGGCCAGATTGCAATCAAGCAGTTTCTCCAGTGAGTATCCCAAAAAATTCATCACCCTATTTCTTAGTCTGAGATAATGCCACAGTAGAGATCAGGCCAAAACTTTTCTTTTTCAAAGTTACAATGAAAACATATTTACTCTTTTCACAGTAATTGGCTGTAGTAAGGTAATTCTTTCCTTCATTTTCTAGTTTCTTCTCCTGTTTTTCAACTTTCACCCCAGAAATTTGACTGACATATTTACAGATTGTGCTGTGCTTATGGGTTTTAATTAAGATTTCTACATACCTGAATAATTTCTGTAACTTACCTCTCCTAGCAAGACTAGCATTAGGCTTGTGCAGCATGTGTAGGCACGAGACCACACAAAGCAGGAGGCTTTGCATTCCAGGTCACCATCTCCAGGGGCCAGAGCACAGCAAGGGCTGCCAAATGCGTTTAGATGGGCCCCAGCTCCACCTGCAGCTGTCAGGGCCCTCCCACGCACTGACAAAGCTTTTCCCACCCTCCTCTGACCTCCAGAGATGTGCCTAGTATGGAAACCTGCTGAAAGCACCAAGGTGCTAGGCATTTCTGCTAAAAAGGGCTGGAGGAGGAGAAAGACCTTGCAATGAAAGCATTAGGTTGTCTGGCTTCAGTTCCTAGTCCACTTGCGGGTTGCTTGTCTGACCTTACATTTACTCCCTCTACTATTCTGTTTTGACTTTGTGTTTCATAAAGCATGAGAAGAGAACTTCTAGCTGTGATTAGTGGAGAAACACAGCCATCAAACTGTGCTCAGGTTATCAGTGAACTTTGTGAAAACAGAGCATAACTTTAAAAAAAAAAAAGTGGGGGGGGAGTTTTTCAATATAGACTAGGGAACACAAAGACCAGATTCATTATGAGATAGTGCTATACATTTTAAAAATATTAATAATTCAGTACCTTGGATATGTGATCCTGGTCTTACTTCTAAAAATGATATTTCATGCATACTGGCCTCTTGAATCTCAAAAAACCAACGTCTTCTGGCACTGCAAATATCTCATGAGATTCCTTAATTGATCCACTTGTGAGTGTCCAAAATGTACAGATTTTTGGAAAGCTACTTTAATTGAACTGGAATTCTTCCTAAATTTCCTTGGCACCCATCTAATGATATCTGAGGTAGTTTAACAAGTATTTCACAAATGCCAGACCTAAGACAAAATGCTACTTCAAGTTGTCTCTGTGGATAGGACATTAGTGGGATGGCTGAGCAAGATTTGCATGGCAGACCCTTCAGCAAAGCATACAGATAACAGTATATTCCTAACAGGGAAGTCATGTTAAAGGAGGTTTCTGCTTTTCCTGTGCAGTAAATTGGGGAAAAGTTAGTGCCTTTCAAGGCATCTACTAAGAGGCTCAATCTCCCTAATTTTAGGCACATTAGAGTGGTGAACGGAACTTCCTCTAGAGCAGGCACAGGTTACTGAGGCAGGTGAGACGCACCTTCCATTACCGAAGGGAAGCTGACCTAGTTGCATGTAAGGCCTTTCCATGGCACCAAAGAGAACCACTTCACACATCAATCTTTTACATCTAGTTTTGAACTTGGCTCTGCCCATGCATCTCCTTAAAATCAGCTAAGAAGCCAGTCCTGAACAGAACAAAACCTTCAGAGTATCAAACTTAGATCTCCATCTATAAATTTGCTGCATACTAAAGCCAGAAGAGATTGTTATGGTCACCTGATCTGTTGTGTAATACACCACCTACATATGCTCTCATAATATATTTTATGATAATATACTGGCTTTTAAAGCAATTCATTTCTAATTATACACTTTCAAACTCCATGTTTCCTTAGCTCAGCTGCTCTAAACTTTCATCAGTTATAGTACAGATCAGGTTTCACATGACATTAAGTTGGAGGAGTATGATTTAAAACAGAACTTGTGAGATTACCACTTCTGTGCATGTTGGTGTGCAGCTAGACAGCAAAATATATGCCTCCATATAAAATCTGACATACCTATTTCTGATGTGAGCCCTGTCATAAAAGGGTGTCAATTATTCCTTTTTGCTACTCAAAATTCTACCAATTCCTTCCAGTACAACTCAGGTTCAGTTCTTGGCTGCTTCTTCATGCTGGCTCTGTGATTTTCTCCTCTCTAGCTTTTCCACTCATTAAAGTCATAGCTAAATTCTCCTTTCCCTCCTCTCCCTCTGCTCCCAAATCCCTTCACCAGCATGTCAGATGTGTCTTATCTAGCCACAAGCAAGCTCCTACTCATGTCAACCAAAGCTCTGGAATACAGTTCCCACCTGCCTCTGCAGCCTTCCCTCTGCCCATTCCCACGGTCTCTCTCCAAGCACCTCCCAAGCCTTCAGCCTATCTGCTCCAGTTGGCTCTTTTCCTGCTCCCTGTGGTCCTCAGGAGCTGCCAGCTGGCCTGCTCTCCTGTCTTCCTCAGAAAATTAGATACTTTTGCTGTCCCCACTACCTAATGTGGAGTCAGGTTCATGTAACCCCATCTCAGAAGGAGAGCTCTAAACTCATGTTTTTGCTCTTGCCTTGCTGTTGACACCATTTCTGGGGCCAGGCTCCAGTAAAAGGAAATCAAAAAGTTGTGTGTGGTTCTTAGCAAAGATATAATGAGCTGGCTCATGAATGTCAGCTGCTGGATGGACTCTAAGTTTCTTGATGGTTTTATGAGCATGTCACCAAACACTGATTTGCCTGCAGCTCCAAATCTTCATTGCTTGGGAGGCAGAAGCATCTTAATTGTATGCAAAGCTGCTGAAAAAAAATCCAGAGTTGTCATTAAAAAGAGAAGAATATTTAAAAAATGTTGGCAGAAAAATATTTAATTTACAAAAGAAAAAAAAGCTCTCTTTCTCCCTTCACAGTACTTCAAAGACAAAACTGGCCATGCAGTTCTGTTGCAATGTCTTAGGTAGCCACTGATTCTTTGTTTTGGAGTGTTAATACCTAGTTTACAAATTGCCAAGTGTTGAGCTACTAATGATATGGTTATTTAATGTTTCTAGACAAAGGGAATTACTTTTCTCATATATTATGAGAACTAATCATCATGGGAACAAAAGAAAAAGTTGGCTACTGAACCAGAAGAACTAACAGATCCCTTACTTTCCTGGAAATATTTCCTTTTAGTTGGCTAATGTGCATTATGAGCTAACAATAATGCTGCACGTGACTGTACGGAAGGGATGACCCCTCTGTCTATTCTCTGAGAAGACAGACAAAATTTATCTCCATTTCAGACACCACACAGCACATTAGGATGTCTTAGTGTCTCTTTACACTAGAACTGGGTTTTAGGACAGCTCAGTAATTTCCAAGTCACAGATGGTTCATGTCTGGGCCATTCAACATACAGCCTGCACCCATTTTTATGGACATACCCACACACAAAAAGCTCAGTTCTTTGAATATCTTTCTCATCCTTTTTGATTATCTAGCCAGGAAAGTTGTTGTCTTAGAAAACTTATTTTCAAGCTGCCTTCTGGGAGTGAACTTGATTTCATTTGGCAGATGTAAATGAAAAGAAATTAATATACATTTCCCCCTGTGCCTTTCTCCCAAATGGTGCTCTGAACTGGGTAGCATTTATTTCTTTTATTCTGATAGAGGTGGCTCATTCTTACTCTTCCCAGCTTCATCTTATTTTTGAGACCCATGATATGCTGGAGGGTTCAAAGAACTCAGTTCAGCCTTTTTTGTTCTCCATCAGTGGGAAAAAAAAATCTCATTCTAGAAGTGTGTCCTCTTCCTTCTTTCATTCCCTCCCTCCACAGGCACAAACAGAGGAGGGGAGAAACAGCTGATAAGAACATCAGAGAGGACTGGAAATTTGCTGTATGAATAGCACCATGTCTTGCAAGGCTTAAATGGCACTATATGTCCTGCAGAGGAAAGTACTCCTGGCCAAAAGAATTTTTACACCTCCATGCCTCCTAGTTTGAAACATTGCTCCATTGAGGAGAAAGGAGGATTTTATTTCTTTTTTTTAAATGTACTTCAAAATTATTATGGTGCTGAAATCCCCCCCATAACACAAATCCCACAAATATGTTGTCACGCAGTTCCTTCTGGCTTTTGAAAATTTGCTTTGTTCTTCAGGCTGTTAACCACCATTTACAGAGGATCTGTGAAATCTGAGGCTGAAGTAACATACATGTTTCATAAAGAGATACATTTTAGAGATGGCATTATCCAGGAGGATAATTAAATAAGGTTCCTGAATTCCTCTGTGTGTGGGGCAGGGCTGAGCTTGTCTTTGTATGCCAGCAAATATCTAAGATGAAGCATGGGACAGTTAGTTTTTAGGTTATGCCAAATTCTGTATAGAAAGAAGAGATATGGGTAATGTACTATGTGAAAAGCTGAAGGCTTTACTCTCTGGTTTGGTCCCTGATTCAAAGCAGTCAATTTTTTTTCTGGAAAACACAGAAAGAAATTTTTATTATGCTTGTTGATTGACTGCCTCTGGCCCAAGACACCAAATGAAGCACAGTTACTCTTGGATTATACCCAGTTTCACCATTACTGATTGATCTTCCACTGAGAAATCAGCACGAAAGGCTCGTCGCCTGCTACTGCTTGGCAGAGAGGAGGCAGCAGTGTCAGGATGGGACCACTGTGTCAGGAAGGCAAAATCAGACTTCTGAGAGCGACTCAGATTTAATGTCAGCTTTGTAATTCACCTGTGGTGTTACATCCTTTACAGCTGGGAATGCTGCATTAAATACCAGGCATCATTTAAAAATAAATTTGCCAAGCTTTTTTTTGTTTTTCTTTTAAGTCTAGAGCCAGCAAAGAAACTGCTTTCTAGACAACAGAGATAGCTTAACTTCAGCAAACGCCCTAATGCTGATAGTGTTGAAGAAGAAACACATCTCTGACAAGGACTGAGCAGAGGCTGCACAGCAGATAAGGAAATTATTTTTTTTTTAAATGAAGCCAGAGAAAAATGGAATAAAGATAAAAAGAGCAATCAAAGATTTTATAGTTGGGGGGGGGGGGGTTTTTCCAAGTGACAAAAATCTGCTGGATTAATATAAAATTAACAGGACTGCCTCATTAAGGAACAAAGTTATCTTGAGACTTCTTTTTCAAATGAAATATTCTAAGAATCTGTTTTAATTAAGAACATTACTTCTATCTTTTACCAAGTGCAATCTCGTATTTGGCACAGCTTTAGTAACAAGTGGTAGATATTTAAACAAATGGGATTTTAGCCACGGAAGAAGGACAATATCTATCCATTGGTTTGTTTAGAGTCCATTCACACCTTGACTGATATCTATAGGTCTTGCACAGATGTAGCAAGGCAAATGCATGCTTTACTTCATGATGTTGGTTCTCTCCTACGTAGGAGTGAGTTGGTATCACAGAGCACCAGCAGAAGCTTGATTACACAATGCCGCTCTGTCCCCTTCTGGTAGGAAGAGCAAGGCAGGACACAGCCCCAAGAGTGATGAACAGCTGTGGAATTGTCTCTTCTCATATGACACAAATCACAGTTGCTGTGTTATTGAGGAGTTCATTCCTTTTAATTCTTCCTTCTTTTTCTCCCTTAAACTTCCTTTCTCTCACAGGCAGGTTTGTCCCAGCCAGGCACACCCAGGCAGTCCCATGTGTCTTTCCACCTTTGCACTGTGGAAGAAAAAGAGTCCCTGGAGTTCTGTACTTCAGAAAGGTAGAGATTTAGCAGTGCCATTCAAAACATACATCCTCATTTAAAGCAGCTACCTAGTTACTTCAGTAGTTAAACTTCAAGTGCTATTTTGGAGAAAAGCGTGGGAACTGAGATTTGCTAGATGTGCCCCAAAGGAGAATTTGTCTGGTTTTAGATTGTGAAATACTCCAGCTTCTGGTATTGTTGTTCCTTTTTATTTCTCAAAGTAAACACATATTGCTACTCTGATGTGTCTGGTCCTTCAAATGTTAACACACAAGAGTAAACTTTTATGGTTACACAGATCAAAGGGTTGTACAAAATTAAGAACACTCATTAAGTGCTTGCAAGATCAGGAATGCAATCCACTGTGCTCAAAATAAAAATTCAGAGAAATTAGAGAAAACATTGTAGAGATTTTCTTCATCTTGAATTCAAATCAATACATCAGAATGGCCTGAAGCTGTATATGAAACCTTGGAGTTTCAATTTGCTTCATGGTAGCAAATCTCTGTCTAAGGCAAAGAATAAACAACTTACAGAAAATGAAAATTGTGCTCTGGCTCTGCAAACTAAAGGCGTGTGCTTAACTTTATGAACAAAACCTTTGATGTCTGTGGGTTTACTCTACAATGGTTTGTCACACACTGGATCTGTGTGACTTATTTATGGCTTGGCATACTTAGATGTACTTTTTTTTGCAGGGCACTAAAAGGAATCATTGGTCTTATATGCATAAGTTTAGCTTTCATTCCAGGGGATTTTTTAAATACCTGGATTTTGTTGAGCAATCCATAATACAACAGTTCTTCCTTGCAGTTGAAAAACACAGCTTCTCCAAAACTAGCTGCTGTACTTCACATGCATATAATATTGCTATCAGCGGCTTATTGACTTAAAAATGTTTGATTTCTCTCTCTCTCCTACTTAGCAAGATTAAAGGCTTAGATGTTCTGTTATACCATACCATATGTTAAGAGGAAAGACTAATTTTGGCTGCCTACAACATTCCAAGCCCTATTTAAATAATATTAGCTAAAAGCTCAACTTGTATAAATGCTTAAATCTGCAGATGTAAAGCTTTGATTAACAAAGTCCTTTAAGGACCAAAATCTGCAATTTACTGCTTTTGAAAAGTCTGCCATGCTCCAGGGAGATGTACTGTTTCTTGGTGGAGCCCTGGCAGGACTCACTGATGTATTCACAAGATCTGTTCACACCCACTGAATTTCACTTAGGAAAAAGTCTGTGGAACTCCCCTAACCACATCATTATAATGGCTAAAAAGCTTCAAATTAAAGCCAATTTCTACTTTTCTCTTGCTTAGCTCACTGACGACTACAAGCAAATGCTTCAATTTTTTTCTGTATTCTGTTCCTCTTGCCATTGAACGAGGCCCGAATGAGGGTTTGCTTTCTGATGGCTGAGTATCACACCATGCAAGCACAGGGATGAGAGTGAGCAGAACTGCTGACATCAGCCTTCTGCCAAAAGCTCATGAGCTCAAAGGTCAGATTACACAATCAGACCTGTGATGAGATGCTAAGGGGAGATGATCACATCCTCATCAACTGGAAGAGTTCAGTAACTTTTTATGGTGTGTTCTCAGACAGCAGCTGACATTAAAATTATAGGCACTAAGTTAACGATTTATGGTTCTCTTATGGGTATAGATTCATTAAATCTCCATTCTTAGAGAATTTGTGGGGTATGGGTTGCTGCAGTAGGCAGGGAGTATCAACTGCTCTGGATTTAGCAAGTGGCTGTGTTTCAATCTCAAGTGTCAGCTTGTTTGAAGAAATCAGAAAAATATTTTTTCTATTCTGATGAACAATTTCAAGAGTTCTTCTGTTTATTTGCTCATTTTTTGTTTAGCTTTTGGGCTGTTGTTTTGGATTGTTTGGTTTGGTGCATTTCTCCTCCCTCTGTGACATTGCACTTTGGCAACCTTGGGACAGAACAGCACTCTGAGAGAATACGAAGGATCCCCTTGGCCAGCTGGGTCTTCTGCATGAAGATAAAGGCACAGAAATACACAGAGTTTGATCAAATGATACAATCATACTCTCTAGCATTAAGTGTAGTGAGATATATATATATATATATATATATATATATAAATTCACATATATTGGTATTTTAAATTATAAATATAATGCCATTAAACTCTGTTGTTTTAACCAGTATTATTTTAAAACAGGAAAGAAAATATAAAACCTATGATCTTTATAGCACACCCTTCTTTTTGTCCCGTGAAGTCATCATGCTTTGCTTAAGTACCCCTCTTCCCATACAGACTCACTTGTCAATCCTTCCGTATTTTAATTAGATGCTGGATCTGCTCTGCTGCATGACTGATCCACATCTTTCTCATGTGCATGTATGTAACCATCATTAGCTACAGGTGAGATCACCTCAACAATCACAGAAAAACCATTAATTACTCTGAAATTGCTTCAGTCTTTCACTAGAAGTCAACCTAAAGCTCCACATTGGAGCATAAACACATCTTTATGGACTTTTCTCTTAAAACTTGCATCTTGCTTACCATGACTTCTGAGAGTAAGCAGTAGGCAATTGAGTTTTAATGTGGCACTGTAAATATACATGTTCCACAATGCCTTGTAAGCACAAAGCGCTCCAGCTGATGATCTACATCAGACCATACATCTGGCAAACATCAAGAAGATATTGAACCTGCTGCCTTGAAGAAAACACCACCAGCAAACCCTGATTGTATTAGGACTTGCATACAAATATGTATTTCCATTTTGATATGTGAATTATACAGTGTATTGACTCTCCTCTCAAATCTGGACTTGGCCATTAAATGCCTTCCAGGCCTGTCCCAGCCACATGCGGTGGATGACCCTTCAGATCCCACCTGTTGGGGCCAGCCCCTCTGTATACTTCACTGTACAGTCAGAAAGTCACCATCAGGCTTTTCGTCAGGCTACCTGAGATGGCTCCCAGGAAGATGGGAGAGGCAATGATCAGAGAATATACATGTTATTGGCCACTCCTGGGAATTATCTTCACTATTAACAGACACAACTACAGATTCTGATTTCTTAAGGAAAAAGTCACTAGGGGCTACTGTAGAATAGAGAGACACAGTCATGCCTTACATCACACATTAGCATTATATGGTATGTTCAACAGTTATACCCAGGCAGATTTTGTTTGACATTTTTCCTTGTAGTACATTTCAGTTTCCTTACAGATATTGATACAGATTTAGGCAACCACAGTATTTTTATTTTGTTTTTAATTAATTGGATATGCTGTTGTTTGAATGATCTACAAAAACACCAGTGACTTTGCTTCACATGTAGATTAATAATTTTAAAGGACCATATTTGTACTCAAACCTGTGCCTTAACTATTTATTATTGGATATAATATCAATAGCTTATTTGCTTATTTATCAATTGCTTTTATGGATTTTTTACAAATGCTTCATTCCTGATCCTCTAAATGTACTACTTGGCTTGGTAATTGATGTTTTCCTTAGCCTAAAAAAATGAAAGACATTTACAGTGATGTGATTGTAACCCTGCTGGAATAACACTGCCAAGTGAAAAAATACTTCTGGAATATCAAAACATGCCCATATTTCAGGTATCTAGATGTGTTACATTCCCAAAAGAATTGAGAATTCAAGGGGCCAAAGCCCTGTCTCATTCAGCTGGGCATGATGCGCACAGCAGAGGCTGACCAGAAGAGGCTCAGCATTACTGTAGCAGTAGATGTTGTTAAGAGAAAAGCTGGAAAGGGGATTGGTACTACTTCTCATGGAAAATTCTTATGTGTTTCCTCCCAAAGCCCAGATGTGCATGCTCTATGGAGCCTCAGAGGGACATTTCTACACTGCTTACATCCACTGGTGCGTTATTTGAAAGGTCCAAACAGGACTTGCTTCCTTTCTGTCTAGGGAGAAGCTTCCCCCCAAGGGAAGCAGCACCAAAGGCATAGGTTGGTTTTATGCTGAGTTCTTTCTTTACATATGGCAAAGATACAAGCTTGTCTAACAGTGGTCTATAATGATATGTCAAAATCACAGGATTATCTTAGGCTGGGCTGTTAGGATACACGTCGTATATATAGGATATATGATACTGATCTGCGTCAGTATAATTTTAACTTGGTGCCAATTTTAGAGGTGTTTTGGACTCTGATAATGAGACACAGGATGGGGGAGAGAAAAACAAATTGAGAACAAAGACAGGGGGGTTTAAGGGAGCAAAATGCAATCAATAACAGAACAGATATTCCTGGTTATAAAAAAACCAACTTTGGAAACTAGCCATTCTTAGTATAAAGTATGTGCAAGAAGGAGAACCTCAGAGTGGTTCCATTTCAGCTATACCTCCCACTGTTTTCATCACTGTAGCTCATGATGAGCCCTCTCCTCCATCCCTGTCAGTCTCCCTCACAGACCCTTATGATCTTTCCTCCTCTTATGGTTTTGTGCTTTTAAATTGCTCTAAGTCTGCCAATAAAAGCGAATGTCTAAATATATAACTGATACACCCGTTCACCTTGGGATGAATGTTTTATTGGTTTGGATGTCATCATATTCCTCACAATCACACGTTCCTCCCTCCAGCACATATGGCAAGCAGCTGTATCATACGGGCACTGCTCTTACAGTTTAAACCTGGGACACTCGGAAGTTCAAAATTAAAACAACAAAATAAGAACTCTGACCTCTTCTTAGCAAGCCCTAGTTATAATCATTGCAGAAGTGAAGAAGGTCAATGACAAAGCAGAAACTGAGCAAGAAATAGTAGCTCCCCTGTCTCCCCTAAGATGCTATTCCAAAGGAGAAAGGGCACTATTACTCCATATCTGAGTGCAAAAGTTCTCAAAAACAGAAAGGAAAAAAAAAGGCCCAAGTTTCTGATTCTGTCTTCTTCAATTTTTTTGAAGAAACAGGAGTGAATGTTTGCATCTGGCATAGTCAGATGGCAGAGTGCTCTAAAAATAAGTCAGTGTTTAACTAGAACTTTTCATCCAGATATCTAAAAGCCATTTACAGGGGTGGATAAAGTAAATTATCCCCACTTTACAAGACAGAAGAATCAAGATTCTGTTGAGTTAATGCACGTGCCCAAAATCAGCCCTTATTTTCACCTAAGGGACGGTATCAGATTCATGGCAATCCAAGAAGCTGAATCCTGTTCTTCCATTCACTCATTCTATCATATTTCCCCATGGCAGCACATTTAACATTAGGTGATGAGAGAGAGGCCATGGGACCTTCCAGGACACCCTCATGCCATGCACACCCAGCTGTGCCTGGCCCTGTGGGCTAATAATACCCCAAGTACTGGGGCAGGGGTGAATGAACAGAGAACTGCTGAACACCTAGTCTACAGAAAAGCTTTAAATCACTAAGTCAAATGATCACCTAAACTTTGTCCTTTAAAAGTCCATGAGCAGACATGGCCAAGAATGCAGAGACTGCAGTTTGAATCAAAGCCTTTGACTACTGCAAGTTCTTGGCATAAATTACTCAGTGCAGAAGGAAATCCTCTCACACAGCAATGCACAGTGGTGGTGCCTGGTTGCAAAGAGCCTCCCACTCACATGGCCATCAGGACAAACCTTTCAGCATGACTGCACAGCACATAGTGGTCAGCCAATGCTACATTTAGACTGAGAAGTCTTCTTTCACTCCAGCTGCATTGATAGACTGGAAATTGCATTGCATACAAGACCCAGAATTAGCTCCTTGACTTCATTCATTCCACTAACACACCACTTGCTTTCTCCTTCCCTCCTGATGTCCTGACTTTTGTGATCCACAACAAAAGACCTCTTCCATAGATGAAATGGGACTGTGGTAGGTGGGTATTTTCTTGACACATCTATCCATTCATGCTGGATAGTTATTGACACATTCACTTTTACTGACAGCTTTTTTTCCTTTCTCCTTTTTAAACTTAGCATCTGCCAGTTCCATGTTACTACACCTTCTGTTTACTGCAGTGCCCTGCTCTAAACTTGCATTTATTTTTTCTGACATAAAGCATACTTCATGCCTTTTCCCTATGTTGTTTCTGTTAATAGAAAGAAAAAGTCCTCCCAAGATGCAAGGCACTAGTGAGCATTGGGCAGAAAGAGTCATGACTGTCACTTTTCAGGATAAGCACAGAAACATATAATCAGAACATTTTCCCTCTTCCCAAAGCTTCCCTGCCACCATTTCCAATGGGGCTGTTCATGGCAGTCTACAGCACTCATTATTAAGAAAGTAACAGATGCTCTTCCAGCTCTCAGCACCATGAGATGTGCTGCAGCTGAGCCGCTTGCTCTGCTCGTCAAATGGGTGCTGTTTATCATTTCATATTATTTGTCTTGCTATTGCACCAGCAATCTCCTGGTGTCAAAAGCTCTTGGGAGATAACTTAAACAGACCTTCACTTACAAGTTTGGCTAGGAATGTTTCATCTCTGAAAACAAGAATGCTTTGATTCTACACTGATGATTTCACACATGACCTCTGTAGTATAACAGATCATCTTCCTAGTGGGGCTGAGATGAAGAGATGTCAGGTGGTGGAGGTCAGAATCCCTGCTCCATATCAGTAACCAGAAGATCATCCCAGAACATGGCAGGAGACTTCTTGATGGATACCAGCAGAGGAAAGGGAATCAAAATCTGAAATAGTTGTGAATTAGTAGCCTATCCAGCAGAAGGGCTCAGATTGGGAAGTGGCCAGCACATGGAGACTAACAAGATAAATGTGCAGAATATGCTCCCTTTATTGCTAACTCATCTCTGTGTCTCCCTTTCTCCCCTGCACATTTATTGCCTTTTGATGGTGTTTTCCAACAGCACTGTAACTTTTCAGTGTACAGGCTGATGGGCCACAGTGTACAAATAAGAGAACAGTGAAGCCTGGGTTTTGAATACTTCCAGATTTCTGGGTGTATCCTTCCATTGTTCATCTTAATAAGTACATAATACTGGGATGACAGGAGGGAGCAAGGACAAGGAGATGCTGAAGGGAAGTGTAGCCATCCAGTGGTCACTCAGCGCTCAGCTACACAGCAACTGCTGCATGGAGCTGGGAGGATTTCCTGGGATTGTTCCTTAAAGCTGTGAAAGAGTCCTCTGGCAGAAAGACAGCAGGACACATACTCACTTGACATTTTAGTGACTCTATTTTGGCTTCCATGAGATGACAAGAAATCCCTCAAAACTTTAACAGAAGTCTTCCTATTAGTTAATTTACTATACAAAATAAATACGTAATATTCCTACAGCATTACTTCAAATTTGCATTCTAGTAGTACCCGCAAGCCCAAGCTGGGCTCAAAGCCTGATGATCAGTGATAATATAATGATTTCTAATGCATAGCAGCTTTGTCCATAAAGATTTTAAGATTAGACAGGGAAGAAATAAAAAAGTGCCTCTAGTCCTCTAAACCGTCAGAGACTCCACATGCAAAGAGTTAATGTGGCTTCCATAGTCACCCCAGGAAGCTGTGGCCAATATGAGAGGTGAATCTCTGTGTCCTGTGTTTTAGTCTAGTGTCACCCTCACACAGCTTTATTTTCTAACGCATTCTGCATTGAGAAGCTCATAGTTTTAAATCCACATCACCTTACGTTTGCCAAGTGGCTGTTAGGAAAATCACAGGAGCATAAAAAAAGGAAAAAAACCCAATATATTAGCAATTCAGCTATTGTGAAACAATTTTTTTTTTTTTGGTCACAGAAATAGAGTGGTTAGATTTCAGGGTTTTATCTTAGGTGTAACAGACAAGCTTTGTGTTTTGGATTCCAGATATCGTTGGGCACTGAACTGTCCATAAAGAATAAGATATCAACTATGTATTTTGCTGATATGTCAGATATGGTTTTCATAAAGTGCTTTTAGATGACTACAAAAGAGAGATCATAAAAGACTACAGAATTATCATTATGTAAGGACATTTGGCCTCAAAGGATCACAATTGATAAAACTATTCATTGTGAAAAAGAAAGTCCATTTTTTTTATTAGGAATGGGCTGATAGTGTCCAGAGCTAGGTTAGGGTTGTAATTTAGGTTTGAGGGCAAATTGGACAAATGCTCAGACATATTAACAGCAATATCCTGAGGCTGATTTTATGAAATTCAGGAATGTCTGAACTAGAGAATAGGCCCCTTCCAGTATTGGTTCCATCTGTTATTTTGATGTTAAACACAGATATACATAAAATAAAGTACAGAGAGGTAGGATTCAAAATTCTATTTGTGTCATCTTTGTTTTTCAGTTTTAATAAAAAAAACCCCCAATTTTGCTTAATTGGAGATTGCATGCTATGCAGTCTTTCCAACCTTAAATCCTGGAACCTTAATGAAATCTCAGTAGTGAGAAATGAGTAGGCACATTGAGTATTGGACTGTCTGGGGTTAAGCCTTCAAAAAAACCCCGATCACTCTTACTGTGATTCCACTATTGCTGAACAGTAAAAGAAACCCTGTTGACTCAGGCTGGATAATCATCAGGTCAGCATTAAGCCCTTTAAAAACACACTACATCCTCTCTTCCTTTAAAAAGAATTGGTATACAATTGACACATTAAACCTCACTAATCTGGTCACAAACCCCTCTCTAGTGATTATGTTAAAACAGATCTATGCTGGGAGACCTTGAGGAAAGAGGAGATGAACCATATTTCCCTTGAAGAATCTCTTTCTGGTCATTGGTTGCTGTTGGGTACTGGCTACTGGACTATATCAACAATGGATCTGATCCATTGTGGCAGTTCCTATAGCCTTCTTCCCGAAGTATACTAAGTAAAGCTTTCAAATTGAAAAATCTCCTCTGAGAAGGAAAAGGTAAACTATGTTCACAATTAATTGAAACATACTACCTTCATTTTTTTTCTCCTAAGGTATTTCTAGTAGGTAAGATAGAACAACTTCCTTCACAAAATGCAGGGATTTCCTCCCACAAGTTCAATCCCCTTTGTCATTCACATGAGTGAATTTTCCTTTCTGAAAGGTCAGAATGAATTAAAGCACCTACTCTTGAAAAAGCTTATATTTTATATATTCATATTTCTATAAACAACTCAACTGGCAGCATCATCCCCAGGTACAAGTTCAGAGTTGTAGGAAGATGTTCACAAATATTTATCTTCCTGATCTGTCATGAACTGTCCTAAGAAGTGGACTTCACTGTACAACTTTAGGAGTGTTTTCTTTGGTCAAAATACCATATGAAGCTTCAGATGTGCAAAGAATAAGCTTCAAACCACAGCATAATAGATACATAAACCTTAAAAAACCCCCAAAACCACCAAAAACCAAAATCAAAACAAAACAATGATCCTCAAAATAACAAAGTTAATTCAATCTGTTTTCCTATGGCTTGGGATTTCAGGGATAGCTGCCCCATTACCTCAAAAAGGGTTAACAATGATTGTATCGCCATGTTTTTATTCATAAAGGCAACTCCTTTGACAGTCACATTCCAGCCTTCTCCTCGAAGAGGACTCTCACACAGACCCTACCTAAAAACTGTAGGAGCCTGGTATGTTTAGTAGTTCTTCCTGAAATTAGTCAAAAGTATCAAAAGCTTTCACAGATACAAACATATCATTGCATAAACTCCTCTTCTCTCAGTGAAAGTCCAAGACAAGTGATGTCCTTTTGACTGCTTCTGGAAACCATAACCTGCTAACCTCAAAGATCCAATTTTGCATTCTGCAGAGCTGCAAGCAGTTTTATGCATGGCCAAACCAGGTCTGGCTGAAAACACTACATTTGCTTCCAATTGAGCAAAGTGAAACTTTAGTGCAAGTATACTCATACAGAGTTCCTGAATGACGTGCATTAGCGACCAGTGCTTTCTCAGTTGTGACAATAATTAGAAATGGGGTCTGAACCAAAACTCTTGGAAGTAAATAACCCCATTCTTGCATTAATTTCCAACTCAAATCCAGATGCAGCTCTAAATTTCACAAATTAGTTCCCCCTCAACAATGAGCAGAACTAAAACTTCAGACCAGATCCCCCAAATTCAAGGACTTTAAAATCCAGCTCTATATTTTGTGGTTTGGACACCAGTCTGTTTCTAGAGATATTTTCAAGGTTAAAACCTAGTAACAGGCAAGCAGTTTCTAGTGTTTTTCTCCTCAGAAAATACTTCTATATATCTTTCAGCTGGTCAAATTATCCTATTTGAAATGCATTTGTAATGACTGAGTGACCTGGTTGTGAGGCTCTATCTGATCATTTGCAGACCCTGTTAAACAACACCTTGTGCATGACTTTAGCAGATGGTTTAGCTAACATATAATTTCTACAGGTATATAAAATAACAGTTGGAATCAGAAAGCATAATGTCCTCAAGATTCTCTCTCCATTTTTGCAAAGTCATTTTTTTCTAGCTGTTACAGCATAGCAGCAAAAGACCATATAGGGAAAATGATGTCGGGGCAAACTAAGCTGAATAATAACACTATTTAAGTATTACTTTAGAAACCCTATTAATGTGTGTATGAAAACAAGCATTTCTCAGATAGTCACAAAAGGGGAGGTCTAAAACTTCCGTATCAACCAAAGCAGTTTGATCAGCACTGGTTTGGTCATGGTCATAAACATCTGCAGTCTCCAGAGAAGGTTTATTTTGACATAGTCAGCAGTAAAGAGCTGGTCTTTAAAAAACTTCACCAAACAATTCCATAATTTATTTTCAGAAGATAACATATTTTAAAGCATATGCATTATCAAAATTAAGAGGCAAGCCTTTGGTCAATAGTACTTGGATTTCATTCCAGATGATAAAGAAACAATATCTGGATTCACAGCTGATACTTTTCAGAGTTTGGAGGGACAGAAAATCCAGAGCTTAACTTCAGAAGTAAGTAGTAATTCACCCTATACTTCATCTATATCTGAGAGAGGGAGTTAGAGGAGAGAGCAAGAGGCTACTCTGCAATACCACAAGGGTACTTCATTGTTCCCCTTACAGCCCTGATCCCAGTATGTGGATCCATACAGCAGGAAAGCCATGCTCTGCAGCTTGCCCCACAACCTTTTCCATCAGGGTATAAACTGAAAGGGTATGTGATATCCTCCGTACCTGTGGACCTGCATTTCCTTTGGAAGGAAATCCTGATGTACAAGTGAATGAAACAAACCCTCACCTGCTCCCCTCAGTGCTGGAATGAGGGCATGGTGCTGCATGAGCTGAGCCTGCGAGGATCCTGCAAGGACCTGTCAGTCCTGTAATGTTGGCTCGGCCAAAGAGCCCCAGTGGGAAGTTCCTGCTTTGGATAATCCCCTAGAAGAACCCACCGTTCCCTACTGACCATGGAGGAAACTGAGCTCTGTGTCCAGAGCTGGCCTTTGTTACCACATTTGTTAATCATTTATCCTCTGTTAAATGCATGGCATTATGTTCAGCTAATATTAGTTCTGCCACGAACAGCGGTGAAAGACTTGCGTGCAGAGTTGTGGGTGTTCTGCACATGCATTAATGAGAGAATATGTCATCCTCTGGAGAAAAGTGAACATATATCAGAAAGTTCTGTCAAAATGCCTCCTCAGATATATTTTTCTTAAATATTACAAGCCACAAAAAGAGGATACAACTTTGCAAAAATGTTTACAGTTCCCATTCCAGTTTTTATTTCCAATCTGCCCTACCTTCTCATAGTATTTAGGATGCTGTAATTGTCCAGCTCAAACCTAAAACCAATCCAAAATCATTATTAAGTGGTGGGAATAGCTCTGCTCATTGACATCTGTGAATGTGGTGAAAGAATCCCCAACATTGTCAGAAAATAAAAAATAACAATCAACTCCAGCAAATGAAGATGGAGTTTATAAAACTATCAAAACATATAAAACTATCATTGCCAGTCCTGCAACACCCACATACATGAGTCTAATTTATATGAATTGTTCCAAGCCTCATTTACCAAAGAAAATTGCTGTCATTATGGATACATCAGTGAGTTGGTCAGGAACATTTTTGTTCTACTTCTCAAATTAGAACATATTGATTACTTCATATAATATTTTTTTCAAGGGGAAATGTTGGTTTTGGGAAACGAAAAGCATTTGCAAATGTTTTTTGAAGTAACAAAGTCTTTGTCTCTAAAAATGACCGTTCTATGTCTCAAAATTACATTTCATGAAGAAATATAAGCAACTTAAATTACAAAGTATATATTGAAAACAACCAAAGTATTTCCAAATTGCCAAAACAAAATGTTACAGTTGATCTGAACCAAAACCATATCTTCTGGATTTATAGCTCATGATGTTTTTAGATTTTTGACTTCTTTGTCCTGATTCAGGACATAAACATTTTTCCATACTGTTACATTTGGCCAGAATGTGAAACCTATTTCCTGCCTGTTTCTTTTTTACTACCACACTGATGGCAGTTCTCCTAGCACAGTCACAGCTGTAAGATATTGGCTCTGCTGTAACTGTAAGGCTGCTCTTGCTGAGATATTTTATATCAGTTCCACAGACCCAAAAGATAACTGTGCTGCAAACCCAATTTTTTTATTTGCTGGGATAACTGTAGATACATGTTTTATAGACACACACACACACACACACTCATCCATCAGATCTAGCTTGTGTTAGCCATAAATTTGAGTAGATTTTCCCCTATTCACATCAATTAATCTACTTCACTGAAAGCATTCCTGTAATTCACCGAAGTGCAAAGGGTCTCTTGGGTCCCACATGAGCAATTTCAATGTTAACTGTAATCCATATTTTAATACTTGAATATAGTGATGGGAGGTGCACTAATACCATGGAAATGATCTTATACATATATATATATATATATCCCCTGTTCAAAAGAAAAAGGCAGAATTATTAGATGTTAATAGACTTGCTGTATTGACTCTGCTAATTTTGTGTCCTGTTCCTAGTCTCTTTTTAACCTCTTTCTTCCTGCTCCAGGTGCTGTCTGTGAGCTCAGGTAAGACTGTTTGAATTCCTTCTGTGCTCCAGCACTTGGCTGTGGGAAGAGCCTTTCCCTCAGCTGGATGTGCTTCTCTGTTTTCCAAGCACGATGCTACAGCAGAGAGGTGTAGCCTTCCGTGGAATTTTATGGCATATCTACAATAAAAACCAGTTTGGGGTCTATTCCTATATTCCGAGGACCGCTGGCAGGGCACAACTCATGTTCACACGGGTAACATTTCTTGCCTCCAAAAGCAGAGGGTCTATATGGAAAATAGTTTGCTGGAAGCAATATCTGCCCCATTAAATCCCTGCAGCAGGTCTTGGTATGGTTGGGAAGAGCCCTGTGTGGCACAGCTCCATCGTGCCCAGGAGCACACTGACAGCAAAGCATGACAGACAGTCATGGGCTCATGCCTGAGTCCTTCCTCAACCTGGTATTATTTACTAGCATAGGCCTGCCTGTCCAGCCCAGAATCCTAAAAAGATTGGGAAGCAAGAAAACTTTGCTGGCAAAGGTTTCCAGGACCCCCAGCCAGCAGAGAAAGACTTACTGTCATGAATATAGCAAGTGCCACCTGGAGGGTAAGCCCCAGAAACAAATCCCTGACCATCCAGAGGGTGAGGGATCAGTCAGAGAACCTCGCCTTGAAAGCTCACTGAGCGCTCATCTACAACACACAGCAAAGGGTGGAGTGATATCAGTGGCGGAGTCATGTTTTGTTGGCATTGGGATCATGGAAGGCTCAAAAGGAATTATTTCATACAATTCCTAAAATAGCATTGTGATGAATTTCAGCTTGTTTAAATGAGTACTGACTTTTTTTTTTCTATTGGCTGAGACATTTCTTTAAGTCTATAAATACCTAAAAGCAATTTATTTTGGTGGTTTGTTTGTTTATATCTTACAGAGATATTGCTAATAAAGAGAGGGCAGGGAGCATGCAAGATGGAAGAGAGAGGTTCAACATTTTTAATTTTGACCCTAGCATTGCCCCTGGAAAAACCACTAAACAATTGAGTTTGCATATGATATAAATTTCTTAGCCCCTTGTGGGTAATGAGAACTGCAGGATAATGAATCACATCATCACTTCAAAAGATAATACATACAACCCTAATGTTTTCAAATTTCATAAAGATGACACAAGGGCAGTTGGAAACCAGCCAAACTTCAGAAGAGTTATTGAATTATATGCACAGTATCGAGCCATAACATGCATGGATGAAAAACCAATGTTTTGTAGAAAGAAACAGAAACTGGAAAATAATATGTTAATGGATAAACAGACATACATGGGTCCCCATTTATGTTCTGTGATATTATACAGGCTGATCATGTCTTGAGCTTGATTAATTAGTCTCCTCCATGTTGCGATCCCCACAATGCTTCTGAGATGGTAGATAATTCTGTTCTTGCTTTCCCTGTGTGTGTTTCAAAACTCTTGCAACTGCAAAAAAGATACCAGTGATCTCACACATAGGATCAGCAGTTTTATCACATTTATTAGCAGGTAGCAGCTCTCAGCGTAAAGTAAGCATATGACCTAATAAAGTTGTGTAAACACACAGTCATTAAATATGTGTAATAGCTGTTATAATTTGATATATTCTTAGCTGTCAGCAGGTTTTGGCCTGGGCTCTGGGTGTTCCTGCATGGCAGCTCAGGCGGAGGTGGCAGCCAGCAGATCCCTGGAAGGCATGCTGCCAGCTCTCAGGGCTGGCTGCTGATGAACAGGGAGCTTTTCAGAGGTGCAGCGAGTGATGCCTTGAGGGCGCCTTCTGGGGATGCCAGCACAGCCCCGGGAATGAACAAACTGCTGTGTTTGGCCTTTCTGCATGTGAGGAGATGTCTGCTTTCCTGTGTGGCTGTCACCAGCACTGAGGAGTCCAAAACACCATCAGAGCCAAACGTGGCACTTACAAGTAAAGTAAAATATATTAAGAGTTTTCTTTTTTGACTGCCACTGAAAGGCATTCGGTTTGTGTTTGTCTGATTTTCTGTTAATACTCCACAATTCTGCTTTTGCAAAACCAACAATAGTATTTTAGGACTTTATTTCAAGTGCACAATGGGGAATGAGAGTGACCAACTTCTTTAGTCAGGACAGGTCCCATTTCTATATATGCTAGCTTTGCCTTTTCACTCAAGGAAAAAAACTATTGAGAGCTGGAAAATAAATCATTAGATTTTAAGAGCAGAAAGGAATAGCCTTCTTTTTCAGTTGGTGCCAGAATCACTTCCAGGTATGACAAGAAATTGGGAACTTGCAGCTAAGTCCTGGGATTTCGTTTTGTTCTTCCTCATTTGCCATCAAAATGATGAAGGACTCAGGGAATGCTTTGCACTGGAGGTGGCAACAAGGATTTCAAACACCCATTTAAATATAAAACAACTACATAAAAAATGGCAAAAAATACGGGCAAAAGGTGCAGGGCTTTATTTCATCTGCCCCAACTTTATCACCACTCTGAATGGGGGCTCAGAATTACTGTTTATGAGATACTTTACTCTAAATACTAAGGGAGAAAAATTTGGCCAAAACTCATGACAAGTCCCTCTGTTTTGTCAGTGTGAAATACTTGATAATTTGTAATGCATTTAGCCATTAATCATTTTAAAGGGCTTTTAAATGGGCATGGAAGTCCTTTGAGTCTTTTCCACGTACAGACATCGGATCAGGGACCTTTGCTACAAATTACTTTTGTCTGGACTTCTAATACAAAATCAACTTGAGAACAAGGGAAATACATCACTGTTAAATTTTATTATAAGACAGAGCCCTTATAACACATCATGGGAAACATTCTTGAGCTGCTCTATTAATAACAGCAGTGCCTGATTTCTTTGGTTTAAACTTACCTTTTTCATATTTTCTTGTGACATTTTCCAGATATAAATTGTTATGATGAAGAGTCATTCCAAGCAAGCGAAAAAGCTGTAATTATGTTTCTCTTTTCTAAAAGAGAGTGGGGCAGGAGGGGGATTATTTTACACAGATCAGTGAAGGACACCCTAATAAAGATTGGTCTGGAACATTTCTTTTTATGACAATTGACTTATCAGCAAGAGCCATTGTAGCAAATCTGGAAATTACATAATTGCCAGAAACTGTAGATATTTGACTTGGCAAGAACTTTATGTGTCTCTGATTTATTATTGTAAGAATTTGGCTCTGCAAAGATGAAGAAATGTTTAATGAAAGAACAGTAGAATTCAAATGAAACAGGCGTAGATCTTGTTTTCAGACACTGCATTTAACTACATTGTCACTTCTACTGTAACACAAATAAACTAAACTGAAAATGTCCAGGGTGACAAACTGGCAGAAAGATCAATCTGCAAGAAAATACTAATTTCAACAGCTACACACTCATCTTTTCCTCTCCATTTTGTACTACCCTTTGGGCAAGTTCTTTGTGGGTCATTCATTATACTAGATGTTATCCCTTTTAGCACAGGCAAAATAATAAAACTGTAAAGCTGAAAGAAACTTGTTAATGAGAAATTGTATTTTTTAAATCTGTTTTTCACAAGGCACTGAAGCCCTTTCAAGTAGCAAAGTTTAAAGGCATTAGGTATTATTGAATCTAAGAGAAATGTAGGTTACTAAGATCAGAGTGGTGAAGTGGGAACACTATAAATACTTATTTTAGATTTGGAGGGCTTGCATACCACAGCAATTCTGAAAACACCCGTAATTATTCTCTGTATCAGAAGACCAGGTCACCGCACAGTAGGTTAAGGTGAAAGTCTTTGCTTAAACCATTTGCATCAAAGAGATTTACTTTGGCAAGTCCTCCAGGAGACATTTTCCCTTTGATAAAGTTCAGCCTCTTTTTCTGGAGAAATGCTGTTTCCTGAAAATGGTTTATCATCTACTCTTTAATATCTCCTTATGTTTCTCATGTTATCTTACTGCCTCACGGAGGAGTTGCTAAGAACATCCCACAGTTTATGTGTCTTGGCATTCAGCTGGGCGGCAGCAGCTGGAATCAATGCCACCACTGCTGCTCCTGGCAGCAACCGCTGACTGCTGCAAAGGGAAGAAATCCTGCTGTGGTGTGAGACCGACATTCCTATCTCCGAGAAGACACACATGCTGGCACCACCATCATCCATTAGACCAGAAGCTTTGAGTCTGCTATCAGGCTGGAGCTTCTCTGTTGGCACTTGGACAGACCACATCCCTGCCAGGGCTCTGATCATCTTTGTTATGGAGGAGTAAAAAACCCTGTTAGAAAGAATGTTTTTCTTGAAGTGGAAAACTCAGATTATATATTTCATTTTCAGGAGATTAAGAAGAAATATAGCAAAAAGTCACATAGAGCCACCTTGTTATCTCCTTATTTTTTTCCAAGAGTCAATAATGAATAGATGTTATTGGACATGTTGGGAAAGGGGAGATATATCAAAGTCTGACATTATTTTTCCTAAATGATGGAGATATTACTAGCAATAAATTAATATTACTCCATATTTCTCCTGTTCCATATCCACCTTGACATTGTTAACTACAAAGGCTGCATAGGCCTCCAGACACCTGAACACAGAAATCTGCCCCCAAGCTTGAGTAAACTATTCCAGTCAAGTTTTTAGCAAATAGGAGCAAATGAGTATTGCTGTGGCCATTAGCAACAAATTATGGAAGCATCAGAAAATGGAGCACCTCTTAAATGCTTGGCCTGGGCTTTACCATCCAGTCCATGTGATCAGGAGTAGCACGGCTTGTGCTGTATGTCATGTGCTACAGCTGAATGGGGTAGCTCATTTACTGGAGAGAATACTGTTTGATGCTGCCCTGAAGCCCTACATCAAGAATCAAACCTGTAGTTGTGTCATTCCAGGTGAATCTTAACCGGTTTGTGTTGGGGGGGTTACGTTTGGTTGGTTGGTTTGGACTTTTTTTTTTTAAGATCATTTAGGACAAACTGGAAAAAGTCTTTTAGATATAAGAAGAAATACCTATTTCTTTTTTTTTGTTTTCTTTTGGGTTTTTTTAATAGCTGAATCTATGAAGAATGTTGATTCTCAGTGCAATTACACAAAAGGAAGCAGGAAGTATTTTGAAATGGTAACAGGATTTGAACTCTCTACTGATGGAACATGACATGAGACCAACTCATAAAAAATTGCCTCAGAGTGTCTTACAGGAAAACATGGGCCTATTATAGATTATCATTTTTTTGCATGATATAAGGAGGGTTAGTATGAAACACTTTATGGGTGCTGTTTTCACATATTTTGCACTATTGCCCATCTTTATTCTGACATATTATAAAACTGGTACTCAAATCCTCTGAAAAATTCAATTTATGCTGTTTTTTACTATAATTTGACTACTTGCCTTCTTTTGCATTTCATCAGAATCATATGCAGTGCGTAGTCTGCTATTTAGAATCTTTTTAATGAGAATAAAAAACCCACAAGAATTAGATTAACAGTTATTTTACAGCTTTTTATTCAGCTGCAAAGACTTCTCCCATTTTTGAGTGAATACATTGTTGGTAGAATACATATAGTTTATATGCTACATCTTAGGGTGAGTAACAGTTGATTTTTTATTATTATTATTATTAATATTAATATTATTATTATTATTTCAACCCGGACTGAAAAAAGTTATTTTAGCAAAATTTTTTCTTCTCCTCTTAGAATGTAGCTAGGAAAAAATACATCATTTGGGTCGCATTAACACTTTAAAGCAACTTTTGTCATACTTCTGAAAATAAAATTTTCCAATTTTTGAGACTTTGGAAAATCTGTTTACACATGCTCAGGACAGATATACTTGAGTTAGCAAGAATCAACCTGCAATGAGAAAATTCCTTTCTCACCCAGATGCCCAAAAACCTCCTGCAAACATGCTGCAGTTCACAGAAAAAAAAAAAAAACCAAACCAAAAACAAAACCAACCAAGCAACCAAACAAAAACAACAACAAAAAAAGCACCCGCAAAAAAACAAACAAAACAAAAAATAAACAAAAATCTATTGTAAAGTATCAAGAGCCTTTTGGCCAATGTTTCTCAGCTATTCAGATGCTGTTATAGTGAGGGAAACTAGAACTACAGGATTCAATTTTTTCCCTTGCTCTCAGTGGTACTTTTTTGACATTCATGACTGACAAGGATTAATAATTTGATGAAATTCAGATGAGCTGGAGATTTAAGGAGCTTTAGAAAGAGTTTCTAACCTAAACAATTCTTACAGGACCGGAAAAAAACCCAAACAAACTATTGCTCAGATATAGTGCAATTTTTCCTTTTCAAAAGAATCTGCAGCCAACAAAACAAATCCAGTAACCCCTATGCCATTTTCCATTTCTGTGATGGTCTATGAAGTGTTAAAGATTTTAATTCTGTGTGGGCTGTATGAAACCCTTGTCACTGGAGGTCTGCTGTGGCTCATTTGAGATTCTTCTAGGACAGAGAAGCCAGTTTCTGGAAGAGTGAAATTCTCCTGATGAAAATATCCCACTTCCTGGCAGGAAAGACAGGATTTTGACCATAGAACTTATTTAAAAGATATCATGTGGAAGAAGGTCATGCATAAGGACAAATACTATAAAATCAATGAAAGAAGACAGTGAGAAATACCATGTACAAATATCTGTGATATTATTAGAGGTACAAGTATCAACAGGAACTGTGTCTCTTCAGTAGGAATGAATGGATACAGACTAGAGAACAAATGGTACCAGTCGTGATAAGCACTACTTACTTCTGGATTTCCTAAACAACATATTTCATCACACACCTCCTGCCTGGATAAGAAGTCATATTATTTTTACTTGATTAGTATAAATGGGAAGGCTATTAGAGAAGTGATATCTACAGAGAGAGTTATGGGTAGTTTTTTTATCAAACTAGTAATCAAGTCAGCTGAAAATAAATTGACGCTACTAAGTAGTATTCAAAGCTTTGAGCCAAAACTAGAAAGAAAGAAACATTGCATTAATTGACTAGCAGTGGGTATTGCAATGATGTTGTTAGAGGGTGAGTTCAGGACCAGCTCAGCCTTCTGACATGACAGTCGCACCCCAGCATCACACAAATCCTGATTTACAATAATCCTCTGAGTCCCTGCAAGCAGACAGGGCAGTACAAAAGGACATGGCTGCAGGTCACAAAAACACTCAATCCACTTTAATTAAAACCAAAAGCTGGCAGTGGCCAGAACTGTCACCAGAGAAGCGACAAATCTGAACAGGCCACTGGGACCTGTTAGGGTCTCTCCAAACACTACACTCAATCCCATCTCCCAGTGATTCACTGAGTTTAAACACATGAACAACCCTTCCTATCAACTTCCTATAACCTCCCTCCTGCCACAGACCACTGGATTTCACACTGTAATATACATACAAGCCCAGCAAAATAAGAGAATATGTATTTCAGATGGACAGAAGCTACTTGTTGAGGTGTGTTTACACAGCAGGAGGCTGCCAAGGTTGGTTGCTACAGCCCATGAGTAAACCTGATTTATCTGATACTGCCAGGAACAGGCAGAGCAGCACTGGCCTAGGCTGTACAAACACTTGCCAGTTGCCCTGTGCTCTTTACAGCTGCCACATTGACACACCAATGCCCAACATAACTGCTTTGAAGATCCTTGGATGAAGACTCTTGGGTGAAGACCCTTGGGTGATCTTTGACTGTAGTTCTCACAGGCTCTCCATCTTTCAGCAAGTCTGTAGCTTCTAGCTTTGGAGCTCTCCACAGGGACTTGCCAGGCAAAGTCCTGCAGTACCTTTGGAGAGACCGCACATTAATCTTGTTGAAAAGTGTCGGATTCAGAGGTCTGGATTCATTCCCCCACACTGTGCCAGCATTACACACACATACATTTGCCAAAGGCATCGACCTCGGCAGTCACCTGAGGCTCTTTGTGTGAAAGAGGGTGCAAGTTAAGCCTTCAGTGTAAAGAACTGTCTTCTACACATAAATTTTTTTTTCTTTACAGAGAAAGAGCTTAATGAATACATCCAACATGGAAACTTGTGTACAGGAAGGAAAATAGGATGAAAGCAGGACAGTGTTTTGTTCAAAGTCAGGAGCTGAAGTTGATAACCCATTTTTATGGTCCATGACCTACTGAAATATCATTGAGTTTCTTTTTGTTCTGTGATTTTACAGCACCATTTATAATGAGGTATAGCACCATTTAAAATAATTTTGTGAGGTAGATACTCACTACTAAATTGTAGAAGCCTCCAACTGGACACATTACTTTTATGTTATTACTGGTGTTGCTCTTGTCATTGTAGGTCATATCGTTATCTTTCCACACTCTCAAGAAAAACATTGAAAACAGAGAAATCTAAATACTGCTTTAATGTAAATAATACATTATTCAGTCACTTTCAAGGGAACTAAAAAGAGACTGCTGAAGTGTTCTCTACCCTGATGCAAGCACAGTGAGAACTGATGAACACGTCTGAGGAACATTTAAGCCACACAACAAAAGGAGAAGCCATAGCACGAGGAGATTTTGAGTGTGAGTCTCACCTTCAGCTGCAGCTGAGTCCCATAACCTCAGCTCATGACCCTCTGCACCAGGCAATTCCCACTAGCGATCACACCAACTAGGTCAGCCCAGTTTTCTTGGCTCTGTGAGGGCCAAGTGCAGGAGAGGGACTGAAACACTGCACTGCAAATGCACGACACAGCGGCACAGCTGTGGGAAAGCATGTGGAGAAGGGCAACTGTGGGAGCCTCACACTTAATGCTTGAGCTTGGAGAGGTCTGCAAAAATAATCTTCCTTCTACTGAGAGGATTCAAGAAGGGAGGAGGGGTGTCATATGGGGAGCACCTTCCTGTGTGTTCCTACAGCAGCAAACACAACAGCTCCCCAATGCTTTCTGAGGCCCTTGGAAACTAGCACAGCACAAACAATGACACATTATCATTGCTTTTAGTCCTTACCTGTTTTCTCCCAAAAATTTAACTTGCCAAAAGGAGTGAGGGGACCTAAACCAGAAATGGGACGCACATTCCCTGCAAAAGAGAATCACATCATAACTCAAGTAACAGAGATGTTGTGCGCAGGCTGCTGACAGGTTTGAAGCCATAGCTTAGAGAAGCCCTAAATCTCCTCTTCTGTTTACACTTCTGGCTCCTCTTTCCCCATCAGGAGTGCTGCACTAATCACTTACAATCCTATTCTTGGACCTGGGTGGTAACTCTACAGTCAAAAGCACTCTCACTGCAATTAAACCTTGTCTCCTTTATTAGTAGGTATAATCACATCGTACCACACCCCTCGCTGGGAGCAATTTGTACATTTTCTGACTATATTCTTATTCTTCATTGCCTAGGAGGGTGTAGAAAGTGTATTTTTTTTTTCACATACTGATAAAGAGACAAATAAAAACCTTTGTTCTCAAGGACAGCAGCAGGATGGCTGGATATGTCAACAAAATTCCTGTTGCCCAGTCTGCTCTGTAGGTGTTTCACTGTGGGGTAAGGGTCAAATGACACTTGGTATGTATGTAAAGAGGAAAGGCAGAAGCTCTGTTTTTGGACTACAGTGGATCTGCTCTCCCCAGTGTGTGAATGGCAGTCAGTGCTGTAGCACAGACAGTGGATGTTTTTGCTCTGATGGCTCTGCTCTGCCTTTGCTCCTGCTGCCCAGAGCCCGTGGGATCACTGCTGTCCCATCAGGGGTGCACAGCAGCCCCCATCAGTGTCACTCTGGTGCACACATTGTTTGACACCTTCCTCCATTCAGGAAATGGGTGGGAACCCACAGTTTGCTTGAATGGCTTTCTCTGTACACCCCAGAGAGGGAGGAGGAGAAACACATCTAATAGACTTGTTTCCCCCTTTTTTAAAATTATAACTAGCACAGTGCAACAGAAATTAAGTGATATCTTTATGGTATTTTTGCACAACCACACAAAAAAAATCTAAGACTCTTTTTCAACATGATGTTCTCATTAAAGATTTTAACCTAATTTAATACTTAACGTGAACCCTTGTGGAAGACAGCACAACTAAACCATGGGTATTTAAGACAGAATAGAACATGTAATTACCAGAGCGAATCTTAGAATAGTTTAGTGTCTTTTGTTATGGTAAAATGAATCAATAGGGTTTCAACATTTAGGTCTCAGTCTCGCACAGACATGTCCCTGTGTGGAGCTGCTTGCGTGACTACAGCATCCATTAATTTCCATTATTAAAGAGATAATTAGTGCATAATAAAAAATGCTCAAACAATTGTCTCTATTATAGAGAACGGAATCTAAAATTTTTCATGATATTGTACTTTTTATTCATTAGGATCTAGGAGCCTCAAAGGGTTTGTATGTACAATTTATCTACCTTCCATCTTATGTGTGGTTGTTTTGTAATATTTGCAAATATTCTTCTGTTTAAGCTTGGAACAGGGACAAACCTGTCTCCAGCTCATCTTTTTTTTTCCTTTGTGTTCTGTAAGAGCCTACAGAGTGATTCCAATGCTACAAAGTCAAATCCTGAACAGCCAAACCTGTTATTATTGATATAGTTATTGTCATTTGTCTTCATTTTTATGAATACAAAAGTTATGACTTTATTACTGGTTTGTTTCTAACTCAGAAAAAAACCCAATATGATTATTTTTGATAGCATATGTCCCTTTTGTAGACCCTTTTCTGACCACAGATTTTCAACAAGACTGTATTCTTGTCCTATTTGTCATATTCCACATTCTTGACAAGATAGCCAGGATTGCTTGCTCATTGGATGCTTCTCAGTTCTCCCTGTGGCAAACTACTAGATGGGGCAGACATATTCAGCATTGGAGTTAAGACACCTTTTCTTACTTTTTTAGTTAGCATCTAGATAAAAACAATATTTTATCTGAATTTCAGAATTCTTCTTAATTTGTTTTTAAATGTTGCAATTATGTGACAAGCCTTTCTTGGGGTAAAATTTTGTTGTTCAGCTTAGAATAGTTAGGAAGAGAGTTCAGGTCAGAAAGTTTTGTTACAGTTGTATTTTCCTAGGAAAAATTATATTAACTCCTCTAGAGCGAAGACATCTCCCAAAAGCTAAAGACAAAACTTGGCTGCTGATTTCCCTCTGAAAAGATTAAAGAGTAGGAAACTTCAGTAACAGGGGAAGTGAAACTTCTATTGCAATGATTAAAACGGATTTCTTAGGGAAAAGAGATCATGGCTCAGCAAACCTTACTACGCATTCCTCTGTATTTGTGCTGGATTTAGCTTTCCTTGTCACCTGTCTCATGAATATTGGAATGAATCATGCTCAGAATGATGGAGGTGGAATAGATCATTTTAGAAGAACAAAAGATCTATGTCATTAGGTAATTTATGTGGCTGCTGCAAATGAACATATTATTAAAGACTAGAACAAAGCAATGCCAGGAAAAGATGCAAGGCAGCTGCCATAGATTGTAATGCCACAGCTTTTTGCATTCTTGTTTCCCTGCACAAACACAGAGGGTGGGAAGTGGGGAAAGAAGAGAGAGAAAATGAAAAATACTGCTGAAGAAGGACCAAAAGAAATAGAAAGTGTCATAAGACAAAAAAGGGAAGTGAATACTATGATGCAATATGCGGGTTTCTTCAGTATAAATAGATGTGCCTTCAAGGCATGATGCAGCTTCATCATGCACATCTTTGGCACAAACCAACTGCTTTTTTATTTCTGCCTGTGTTAGACTAAATATGATAACAGCAGGTAGACAAACAAAGGAATATAGACTGCCTGAGATCCACATTGCGGATTTGTAGAAATCATGTAGAAACACATGTAGAAAATCAGCTGTTAACTGTTTTATAGAATCAGGTCCTCAATACTAGCATTGTATTAGAGGTACTTATACTATCTACAAACAGGAGCATTTTACTAATTACTTATCTGGCTGGTCAGGTGTAATGTGGCAGTGTTGTCACGCATTTTGCCATAGCAGGTTGACCTCGATCAAAGCCCTTCTCAGGTTCCTTCCTTCTGGGAACACCATACTTATTCTATGGGTCTTGGGCTTTCAGAATGAAAAATCACAATGCATATACGAAGTAAATGTCAATGCAATCACACTCTGAAGTGACCCTGTCACGATTCTGGGAGAGGTAGGCTCTGGAGTCTATATGAGGCACAACACATACTAGGATCTATACATTTAAAGAGAGATAACATCCCTCCATTAAAAAAATTCTCCAAATTTTGCTCTCATTATTTTAAATATTTGGAAATATTTCATGTCTTTCCAAATAGAAGTAGGTATCAAAAGAAGAAAAAAACCCACAACTTTTAAAAATTATTTTTAGTAGTGCACTTTGAGCTCATTCTTGAACACGAACATATAAATCATTCTGAGTGGTTGTTCTTAACACAGGAAAAATATCAGCAGTTCAGGCAGGGGGACTTTCTTTTTATTTGAATACTTGTAACAGATTTCAGGGACTGTGCATAACTAACTATAAAAATGCACATACAAATATAGAAACACAAATTCTTTTTTTTTTTTAATGTAAATGCCCTAGAAATCAATGCATGATAGCAGAAAATTCCTTTCCTTCCCTTTCCTCTCTAGCTTAGCTCAGAAACCACAAAGTCATTCAGCTTTGGATCCATTCCTATTTCTCAGACTCCCCAGGAGGTTTAGTGAAAGCAAGATATAGCTCTTTCCTGGAACCCTGTGGGCATTACTACATGTTTTAGATGTAGATAAGGTTGCTACACTCTGCATTTGAGAAGTCAAGATTTCATTTATAAGGTGCTGAAGCTGGAAGGCTTTCATGTCAGGCCCTCAGCTCACAATCTCCAGCAAAAGAGGAAATGGAGGGTATGTCAGCAGCAGGCAGCCAAGCACAGAACAGAGACATGGCAGCTCAGTGCATATGTTCACACAGCTGAGTGCTGTGTAGAGATACCATGTGGGTCTGGCAAGCAAAGTATTTCTGTTAGCATAGCACTGCTTTCAGCAGCAGCACGTCAACAGCACTGCTTGGGCCCAGTACCAAATTACCATCTTTTAAGTTTTCAGATGTCTTGCATAGGTTAAAAGGAGTCTTCACCGAGTGATGACTCTTTTCTTGGGTGGACAGGAAAGGGGGGAGCAAAAATAAAGAATGTGCCTGAGGAGTTCTGCTTTTGCTCCTGAGTAGATACAGGGTGGTGGGGAACACAGCACAACAAGAAGTCAACCTGGGCATGGCTCTGGAAATGTATTGCGCCATATTCACACACAGAGGACACTTCAGTTTTGTAACCACCAGAGAATTGGTTCCTGATTCCTCCTGTTCTTTTCCTCTCTTCTCCATGGGCAATGGACCCAACAATTTAACTAGGAATAGTCTCTTCTTGGAGATCATCTTCTTAGACTGGTGCTGAAGTCCTTTAACAGGACAGCACTGGTGACTGGGACCAGGAGCTGCTGGTCTATGGCTTGAACCCTTTTTCCAGGGTCAGCCTGGCTGCTCAGCCTGACCTCACTTCATGGAGGGGAGAAGGTGTTTTCAGTAGCATATGACATGCTACAGGTCTGAGCTCAGACACGGAAACACACTTGGAGTGAAATATTCAGGATAAAATTCAAGGGAAAAAAGCACATCAATCAGTAGCAGAGCTACTAAAATCAGGTTTGTTCAGATTTACGTTATGCCTTTTGCAACTTCCCATGACAACAGCCACTACAGTGATCCTAACTTGCCTTTTTGCATTTGTTTTCTCAGTGCGCTGCTCTCAGTATGTCTCCTTTTACCTCCTACTTCCAGCTCCCCTCCCCCAGTATGGTCAACTCCCATTTCCCATTTCGTCTAACCTCCCCATTTCTATCACTTCCCTGCTTCCAGATCCCTCCCTGGTTAGCTGAGCATCAGGCCATGTGGCAGATTTGGAGGTGGCAGATCAGCCAGGCAGTATTTGTTTGCTACAACACAGCAGAGGAACAAGCAGATAAAGTGCCTTCCCCAGCACGGCAACAAATTGCATGTTGCTGTTGATTCTCACTAAACATTTTAACAATTTAAATCTCTTCGAGATCTTTATCCTTCTGTCAAATTTGTTTGCAATTGAACATCACTGGGGAAAGACAGACAGATGGTATAATCACATAAGCCTCCTTTCACTGGGAAGCCACACTAAAAAAAAAAAACAAGGGGCAAAAGTAACAAAGCAATCCTGTTTCTTTTTCGGAGACTGGATGGAGGCAGAAAGATCTGACAATCAGATACAGATTATGTAGTGATCAGGGTTGGAATCAATATTCAGAGTCTTCATTCAAAATGTTAAAGGACCTTTGGATGGTAATCACATGTGCTGTGACACGGATACCACTGTGGGTCTGCTGTGCCATATCCTGAACAGGCTTAGGAGAAAATCTGATTCCTTCTTCACTTTCCACTCTCTCCTACAGCATATCAGTGTGGAAACCTCTGCTGTGGTTCAGACGGTGATCTGCAGAGGCAGACAGGACCATTTCAGAGAGCTGTATGAGTATTAGATGCTGCCCATAGCTCTGTGTGGGACTCTGGATTTTAGGACCACTCCAACCTCATGTCAGAGTAACAGTTTTTGTGGGTGTGCACGCACTCTCCACACCACTGCCCATATTGCTGTTTCTTGAAGGTATTTTCCATATTGCTGCATGGCACGAACGACCCCAGGGCACACACATCAAGCCCATTTTGATTGGTAAAACATGTTATACAAGAAATCTCCTGGCAATTTGTTGCAGTTAACAGTAAATCAGTTAAGCCATTGCAGTTAAATAATAAATCTCTAATGCTGTAGGTACACTGACATCAAGCAGCTGCGGGCACCGCTCTCCCGAGCACTGTGGAGGGCAGCAGCCGGAGTCAGCGTGTGCTGGAAGGGGCCGCCGCAGGTGCCGTGAGGGCGGTGGGGAAGGGCCGCAGCTCCGGCTCCCGCGCACCCCACGAACCCCACGATGAGGGGAGACGCTGCAGGCGCGCTGAGCCGCGGGGTGTGACGGGTGGGGGGGTCGCGGCCTCGCTGCCCCACGGGGCCCGTGGCGGGGCCGGGTCGCCCTGCTCCGAGGTAGGGCCACACCGCTCCGGGCCGCGTCCCCGGGCGTGCACAGCGCCAAGGCGAGGCAGCGCCGGTGCCTTCCCCCGCCCGGCCGGGGCGGGGCAGGAGGGCGGCCGCTGCAGCCGCTTCCCGGTCGCCCGCTACGGCCCTGGCCGCGCCAGGAACCATGAGCGGCTCCGGCTCGGAGGAGCCGCAGCCCAGCCAGGCGGCAGAGGACGGGCAGCAGGAAGCCGAGCAGGACTGGGCGGCGGCCAAGGCTTTCTACGACAACCTGGTTACCAAGAGACCCCGGCCGGTGAGTGCGGGTGGGTCGGGGGTCCGGAGCTCGGGGGTCCGGGGGGAGGGTGGGGGCCCAGGGGCTGAGGGCCGCGGGCCGGCGCTACCCTGCGCTCGCTCCGCAGCCCAAGCCCCAGAACGCCATCACGGTGGCCGTGTCTTCCCGAGCACTCTTCGACCTGGTGGAGGAGCGGCGGATCTACGAAGAGCATGGGGTGGAGAAGTACGTGGAGTACCAGCAGAACAACGAGAATGTCACCCTCAAGCCCGGACCGGCGTTCTACTTCGTCAAGGTAGACGGGAGGCGGCCCGGAGCGGGTGGCCCGGCAGCGCAGGGGAGGGTGTGGGGTGCGGCGGGGCGCGGAGGATGCTGCGAGGCCAAATTTCGGGAAGAGGAGGAGCCCGAAGCCTCCTTCAGCAGAGATAGTCTTGCCTCGAGGTGATGTTTTTGGGAGTTGTTCTCCCGAGGCCGAGCTCGTCGCGGCGGGGCAGCCCGGCAGCATCCCCCGCATCTCTCTGCGCGCTCTGGCCCCGCGGCCACCGCTTCTCTCCCCTCTCCCGGTTCCCTCTCCTCTCCTCCCCTCCCGCCGGCACTAATGCCGAACGCCTGCGGCAGAGCACGTACTGCTCGCGTCAGCGGGACCGGAGTGGTACCCTCAGCATCCCGGTTTGTATCCCGGCTCACAGCATCACGTCCCAGGTGTGGGTAAGGAGCAACGTGCCTTTTCTGCTGGACATGGGGCGCACGAAGCACCTTTCCTTTGAAGACCATTTCAGTCAAGATAGGCCCCAAATTGTTTGTCACAACCTTCTCCTCCCCAAAACCACCTAAAACAAAACAAAAAAACTAACTCACTTCCCTCTGAACCCCCCCCCCCAAAAGAAAAAACCCCAAACCAACCAAACGAACTGTTGATTTTAATTTCTTCTGGTCAGCTTTAATTTTTCCTTGCATCCGTTGTCACCATGGAAATTGTTCTTGAGGACCAGCAAAAGAAATGGACTCCCTACTTCTGAGTCAGGGTTTAAGAACAGCTGAAATGGAATATTTTGCTTTCATTGTACAAGAAAATAGAAATGGCCAAGGGAAACAGCCTGCAGCATGGAAAGCAAGTGAAATTACAGAAAAGTGAAAAGACTTGAAAATATGTATGGTTTTGAAGAGCACAGGTTTTAGTGGGACTGTCTTGAAAAAAACACTGTCTTACAGAGTTAATTTTATGTCCATTGAGAATTGTTTGGTGAGCTTTACCACAACGATTTTAGGAGATTAGTTAAATCATATTTAGAAATCATACTTGCTGACATCAGAGTTGTGGCAGAACATTTCAGATTTTAAAAGTAGATTTTCATTACTTCAGTTTTGGTCTCAGAAATTTAAAACATTTTCTTCATTAATGACTTTGTGAACATAGACAGTGGAAAAATTACTTATGTTACTACGTATGCTGCTGTAAATATAATATAGCTGTTAGGAGCATTAATGGCACAAGCACTGTAAAGGTGCTTTTAACATAGAAGCGTGCCCATAAAATAATTCACTTTGTACACCAGTGAGGGCAGATTGACTTGGGAATTTACTGCATCTTTTCTTATATGTAGCAGCCCTGCTACCAGTCAGTTTTTAAGATTTATTAGAGTTCAGTGTCAAATTTAGTTTGAGTATAAGCAAGATTTGACTCTTTAACTGCTCATACTTTGAAAATCAGAGCTGTTAGCTATGCCCAGCTAAATGCACCTTGATCTCTGTTCTCTTCTGATATGCTGTTTGCATTTGAATTCTTTATATTGCTTAGTCACAGGAATCATTAGTCTAGAGAACTGTGGCTTTGTTGAGTCACCCTTTCTACTTGGAGACAAAGCAAAAAAGAAACAATATATTTTTCTTTGGATTCCCTTATTGAAATGTTTAAGATACTAACTTAAAAGTATCCTATCTCATGCTTGTAGCGCTTAAGATTTGTAATCACAGGCCAGGGTGTCCCTAGACTGCAAAGTATACAGGCACTGGACAAAAAAAATGTCATCCCCTCCCCCACTCACCCTTATCCTCTAATAATTTAAGAAATTGCCAGTGTAGTAGAGTATTAACAATAGAAGTGAGTTATGACCACTTACTAAGATTTTTTCCTAGGCCTTGTACCAGGCTCTCACTCAGAATTTTCCTAAGCACAGTCCCACAATAACATAGCCACGCTTTTTAAAGTGAGATTCCCAGAATTTAATTATGAAATCTGTGTTTTAGTTCTGAACAATTGGCCTGACTTTTTAAAGTACCTTAATAAAAATCAATCTGTCGTGCATTCATTTGATGATTCATTGTTGATTTTGTTGCTCTAATCCCAAGGAATTCCATTCAGGGGCCAAGATCCCAAAGCAAAAAGATCTTACTCCAAAGGGATGAAGTTCTAAATAGGAGAACAGATGGATACAGAGAGACGTGAGCAGATGAAAGGTCAAGGAAATAAGAATGCCAGACTGTGGTTATAACATTTTGGCCCATTATCTTTGAAGAGATCTCAAATCAAAATCTGTCTCATTCAGTACTGCAATTAGAAACTCTCAAGCTAATCATGTTGACAGGATGTGATTTTGTACTTGCTACTTAAGGATGATCATTGATATCTGATGACCTGAACTGTGTCAATAAATCAGCATAAGTAAATTCCATACCTCAGAAAAAGAAATTTACTTGCTTCCTTTCAAATGAACCCAGTCAAATGGTTGCTGGGGGCAGCAAAGCACAAAGGAGTAAAACAAGTTCAGCAAGTTAAACTATCAGGTATTTCACATTCTCCTTCAAGACAATCCTATCATTAAAACTACAGTGACTAAGAAAGGAGGCACATTCCACTTGTCTATTGACTTCCACATTTTTGACCTGCAGGCACTGGAGCATGTCAACGCCCGGCTTCTTGAGCTGTACCCTGATGATGAAGAACGGTTTGATATTGTCCTGATGACTAATAACCATGCCCAAGTGGGAGTGAGGCTCATAAACAGCATCAATCACTATGGTAAATAAAATAAATATGAATGTATAGAATTGCCATCTGTTACATAATTTTATCCTTCCTGTTCTGACTTTGGAAAAAGCAGCTTCTTTGATATTGATTTTTGGGTGTCAGCATAAGTGAAATAGTATTAGACAGAATTTGGTCCAGTGCTCTAGATTTGTCAGGTGTCAACCATAACTTCTGAGAAGTCCTTAAACATTTTGTTGTTTGGTATCTATGCTCCCTACACATCCATCTTCACAGCAGTTACTCTGCTGTCTTAGAGGGAATTTTTTCCCCGAAATTCTCAGTGAGGATGGGCTGATCAAACATTGTAATCACTTTAAGTTGTGTAACTTATTGAAATTGAGATGAACATATTTTCTTTCTTTTAAGTTTACTGTAAGCTAGGCTAGTGTACCTTTTCCCAGGTTTGTAGTGTCAAGGCAGAGCCACACCTTGTGCTGTTCTTACTTTAGGCTTAACAATTGAACGTTTCTGTATGACGGGAGGAGAGAGCCCCATTGGTTACCTGACTGCGTACCTCACGAACCTGTACCTCTCAGCGGATTCTGAAAAAGTGCAGGAAGCTATAGAAGCAGGTTTGAATTTACTTTCTTTTGTTATCTCTCTGTTGAGCTTGTTCAAAAATTAATATATTGTGTCTTTCACAGAAAGTAGTGCTGCTTCATCAAATGCAGAAAGTCACCACTTAGTATGGTGCAAGCTTATCACTTCTTTTTACTCAACCAAATAAAATCATGTGATACTATTCCTCTCTGACCCTTCGGCCTGCTTAATAATGACAGCCGAATCACCCTACACCTTTCTGTCTTATCTCCTTCAACAAGAAACAAAACTCACACCTCTATTCAACTTCTGTTTGAGTAGCATCATCTTTTTGATACAACTTAAAAAAGCAACTTCTGTGTCCTATAAGGAGTTAAAAAATAAATACTTTGAGTGGTCTGCTTGGGATTTCCTGATTTTGTCTCATTTGCAGCACAGCTTGGGGACCATTTTTGTATAGTCTTATATGAAAGTTGAAGGAAGCATGTCCAAGAAGTTTGGGACAGCTTCCATGCATTTGTGTTACAGAACAGCCATCTCTAATTAGCTTTTGTGATCAGTCGTGCTCACCATATATAAAGGTCACCACCAATAAGTTGTTGGAACCAAACTGCTGGTGGTTCCATGAAAGACTTCGCAGGACATGCTAACTGAGAGTCTCTGATCTATTTTCAGGCATTGCATCAGCTACAATGTTCACTGCCAACAAAGATGTTGCTTACTCGGATACACAGCTGAGGGTGGCATTTGATGGGGATGCTGTTATCTTTTCTGATGAATCAGAACAGATTGTCAAAGAACAAGGATTAGATAGATTTTTTGAACATGAACAGCTGAATGAAAATAAGCCTCTTGCACAGGTTTGTATTTCTTGAATTTCTTGTTTAAAGGAGTTTCCAAAAGATCTGATGACTTTCATTGCTACTGTATTTCTCCAGCTTCCCCAGTGTGGATGTGTTCTTTGTGAAAGCTGATGGCCCTATTTATTTCCTTTTTTTAGGATAATCTTTAAAATACATGTTTCACGTAAAAGAGGCAACCATTGCCATCCTTTTACCAGGCCACCATTGCAGTCCTCTCTCTTTTCTCTGAGAGAACTGCATATATAAGACCATGATTTACAGTTGTCTTTTAATGATATCATTAGAAAAAGAAATGCTAGTACTGATTTCCTTGATTATTTTTTTATCAGAGACTGTAGGTACTGTTAATTTCAAACACTGAGATATTCTGGTTATTGAAACAAGATATCTGCTTATTTCCAAGCAGAACTATGCCATTTGTCTAAAAACACAAATATTTTAACGTTAGCTTAAATTGAAAGACCAATTTTGCTGTTGTTAAAAATAGTATAAATTCAGAATAAAAGCTTTACTTATGAAAGTACTGGACAGTGCAATATATTGCAATTTGAACCAAACTGACGTTTACTTCTATTAATTGGAGTGTACTATAGTCATTAGTCTGGAAAGAGTTCATTGATGGCTTTGTAATTAGGTCTTCTACTGGTTTTTTGTGCAGGAAAAAGAATTACTCATGGTTCATAGTAAAAAGAGTTCAATGTTTTTAATGAACATTTTATTAAAGACTATAGTTAAAAGTTAATATTGTAAGAGATCTTGTAAGCCTTAGGGAGAATTATTTTCCCCCTGATCCTACTATGTAGTGTTATGGTTTTAACTTTTTTCCAATGTGTGAATTCCTAGTGAGGGTGCAGACCCATTTGGAGATGTTACATGGAAAATTTGTGGAGTAGCACAGCATTAGGAAAAGGAATTCTGTGTGTAACTGGCAGTTTGGAAGAAAGCAAAAGAATGATTTGGGGAACTGTGGACATATACTAAATATGCTTCTGGTATTTCATACTCAGGGTCCTTTGAAGGGTTTTCTGGAAGACCTGGGGAAACTCCAGAAGAAGTTCTATGCAAAAAACGAACGATTAAATTGTCCTATAAGGACCTACCTGGTCACAGCCAGAAGTGCGGCGAGCTCTGGAGCCAGAGTGCTGAAGACTCTCCGTAGCTGGGGTCTGGAGATTGATGAGGCACTCTTCTTAGCAGGAGCACCTAAAGGACCAATCCTGGTGAAAATCCGCCCCCACATCTTCTTTGATGACCAGATGTTCCACATCGAAGGAGCACAGAAATTAGGCACCATAGCTGCACATGTTCCCTATGGCGTTGCTCAGAAGTACCGCAAATCTACATGACTGGAGGGTACCATTAAGGATAAGGTTCTTAACTCAGCCAGCCTCTAATCTACCAATAGTTACAAATGAAAACCTCTACATTTGTGTATTGTGAGCACTGTGTTTAAAGATTTAACTTCTGGCTAGAACAGCTTTTAAAGGAAATATTTTTTAATATTGGTAAGTTTTTAATAGAGTTATTTTAATATAATTCTTAAGCAGTTTAGATTTTTTACCTGTCTGTATCTAACACTGTGTTTTTGATATTAGGAGAAGATTTGTACTGTTTTTATAGCTTGAGACATATTCTGAGAGACAGAACAGTTATATTTTATCTAAAAAACTGTTGACGGGTTATTTATAAGAAAACCTATGCTGCAGTGCTGGTTCTTGACAGTTATTTCAGAAGTTCCCAAAAGCACAGTTTACACGTAACTGTTTACCTGTTGGTGGTTTGCTCGTTAAATATGTGTTCAGTAGGTCTGTCACCACAAGGCTTTGGCTTCTAGTAAAATATTAGTGCATTTGGTCTTGTGTTTACATGTATTTTTCTATATTGTTTTCTTATCTTAATAAAGCTGGCTTTACAGAACAGAGGTTTTAGCATAATTTCTTAGGCAGAGTTTGTGTAATCAGAATGTTCCTGATATTTAGAACCAGAAGTGACTACTTTCAGTCAAATCTGAGAGGGAGCTAGACGTCTCACTTAGACCCAACATACTTCACAGAGCTGGGTAGAAGTCTGAGATGCTGTGAGGATCTTGGCTGGGACAAAGGCTGAGGTTTTAGAGCACACCATAATAGCAGAGAATCTACCCAGAAATAATGCTGTTGGTAGAACTACTTGCTTCTTAACTAGATTTCCTTAGGATTTACAACTGTTCTGTGATCTGCGTAAACTCAGTTTGGCAACTTCATATGAGTTTCCAGGGGACAGGTGCCTGCTGCTACATGACTTCATATTTCACCATAGGTCTAATCTCTCTCTTTTGTGCTAAATTCCTGTATCTCATTGTTATCCGTGTAACTAAGTGATTCCAAATGATACCACTAACATCTGTCAGGTGGTGTTTGTTCTCTTTCTCTACCTAGTGGAACAACTGTCCTGTTTCATTTTTTATTGTTGTCATATGTTCATACCACAAGAGACAAAACCAAAAAAATGTGCTTTGCAGTGGGAGTAGAAATGGTGAATCAAGCTTGTGATGATCTGTGGTCCCTGGGGGAATTAGGCCCAGAATCTCATGTTAGCCTCTGAGCAAGTTTGGTCTCCTCTGTCCAGAGGAACTGTCCTGTTATTGTAGGAAGCTCCACTGCATCAATTATGGTTTCCCTCCTGGGAACATAGGCAATCATTTTAATATTCTGGGTCCAAACCACAAAGTTCTTTGGAAGCAAAGGCAAAAGCCTTGATCCTGCATGAAACATGAATAGAGACCATTGGAAAGGTCTTCAAGTGTTCACACCAGTATTTGATGTTGATGGGATGCACTGCAGATTTCTGGCGTACTTGGAGCTTTGTATGTGCTAAAGGCTTTGTGCCCAAAATGTGTCACATTTCCCAGCCCAGCCAGGAGGTGAGGAAGACATGAATAACTGAGGCCTGGTCATTGTCTGCCAGGATGGGATAGAGTTACCTCACCAAATGGAGATTATGGAAAATGTTATTAGCAGATGTTTTTATGTGAGAGCTCAGAATCCACAAGGAATTCAAAAATATTCCTTAGCTGTGGAATATAAATTGTGTGTGTACCTTTACCACAAAAGCATGGCTGCAATTTCAGAAAGACCGGTCCTGCCTTTTTGAAGCAGAATATGCATCAGCCATTTTTCATCCATGCATTGTTAGAGCTGTAGAGGTTGAGTGCAGGAAACAAAGCTGGCATTTGACTCTCATTGAACAATTACATCTTGATAATGAAAAGTTAATGGGATATTTGATCCCTATAGGAGTCCAGAGGTGAGTCTCATATCTGACAGGGTAAGCATGCCAATCAGTGAATAAATTGGAAGTTGAGTCATCTGGTCTATTATGTTTACCTTTATTTCCAATGAACCATCCACCTCCAGCAAGAATGAAACCTACTGGCCAGGACATAGGAGCTTCCAAGTCTTTTTTTGATCTGTGCGCACACAGTACTAGGGGACTCCCTCTTGCATTGTCCTCCTGACAGCACTAAGGCATGTGTGAAAAGAGTTCACAAATTTACATAGTAGAATTTACATTCTTAGTCACAGAATTCAAATTGGCATTAAAGTTCAGAAGCTAATTTTGAGGCCCACATTCCCTTTTCCTAAATTAGTTGAGCAAAATGTCCTTAGATATTTCAGATCACACACTGTCTTTTAATTGTCAGGCAACTGTCCCAGGCTCGACGGCTGCTTCTCTGCATATTCAGCTGGCAGCATGGTGGGGGAGCAGAGCCTCACTAGTTCAGGCAAGTACCTTCCAGACCAGTCTGGATGTTTGGGGAGAATTCGGCTTGCCAAGCAGCCTCTGCCCGTTAAAATTATTTTCTTCTGCTCCAAGGCACAGCTTGGCTAGTGGACCGAAATAATCTTTTTCAAGAAAATTCTGTGAAGTGGGGTGGGAGCTGAGGGAAAGTGTTTTCTATTTTTGTAGACATAGAAGAGAATTGTCTCTTAATAGCATTCCAGTCCACAAAACAAAACAAACAAGCAAACAACAACAACCACAAAACTCAACAAAAAATGTCTTGCTTCTCACGCTTATCAGGCTACCATGAGTTTATGCCCTGGCACTTCATAACCTTAAGGCAGTCAGAGTTAAAACAATAGAAATATTTTTCAGTAGGGAAATAGAGAGAACTGTCCTTTATCAGCCTGTCTACAACACTGGAAGACAGACTCATGAAAAAGAAACTGTCATCCTAGACAAAATCTGGAAGAGGATTAATAATAACACAGATAAATTCTGTGTGGAAACAGACCTCTGTCAGGAAAACCCAGTTCTTGTTCCCTTAGCTTCAAGTTCCTGCACCACATAAGAGTCCAGGTACAACAGTAAGACAAATGGGAATGCCTCCTATTGCTACCAAGCCCTGTGGACAAAAATGTTAGAAATAAGATTCTGAAGGTGTCTTCAGATGTTTGTTTTTCTGTTTTTTTACAGAACATATTCTCAGAGTGTGTTAGATATTTCCCGCCAATTACCAAGACATCATAAACCCATGTTCCCAGTTTCTTCCCATCTTTAAGACACCCTTCCAACTTCCAGGTTAGCATGTCATCTGGAAGAGCCAAAATATAAAGTATTTCAGATCAAAAATTGGAGGTGGTCATCATCACATGTCTTCCAACATGCGTTCTGGACTGTGATCTGTTCTGAGGATGTGGGATTCAGAGGGCTCCTACATCCTGAGGAGGATCCTCAGGTATCCTCTCAGGCTCCTCTGCCAGATCCTGTAACCTGCACTGGCCTGCAGTATTGCTAAACACAACCTTGAGTGCAACAGAGGGGTAGAGAAATCTGTAGAGCAGGTCAATGTCAGAAGAAATAACTTCCAGTTATCAAGCTGAGTATCTGGGACCAACATCTGAATGCATCATCCCTGCCTACATGAGCAGCTCCTGATCACCATGAGCTCCAGAGCACAATGCTCCTTGCACTCAAGGCTGGACTGACATCAACAAACAGAGGCAGCACCCTCAAGGCACTGCCCTCTCCAACACACCTGCAGCCTTCTAAGGCCAGAGGATGAACAGCAGATTCTTTAGTGCCCACCAGAAGGATTTCCTACAGAATGAATCTGGTCCTCTATAACAGGGTGTTTTCTGGTTCTCCTATTTTGACATCTCATTGGCAACTGCTCTTCCTTCCTCATGGTCCTTGACTGGGCGTGGCTGCAGTGCCTCCCAGTACACAATTTACTATGAGAAGAGCATATGGAAGAACACTTCAACATGGCTCTTACATGATGTTAAGGATGTCAAAATCCATCTGTTTTACAGACGGATGCAATAGTCTGGCTAAAACACAATGGAGTGAAGGGCCGAGAATGAAGAGAGTGTTTTCTGTGGTGAAAACAAAGACAGAAGAGGTCTGTCAATGAATCCAGAGTGTTTAGATGTGGTGCTGCCTATACAGCCCTTAAACTGCCTAAGAGTGTGACAGACAGTCGGAAAACACATGGTAAGGATACTTCCAGAAGAATCTGCTATGTTTGTGCTGCTGTAACATGAGCTGAGGTCAGCCTCAGAACAGATTGCAGCCATGTGACAGCCTGCAGGTAGCACCAACATGTGACAGGTGAGGGGAGCTTGTTATTGCAAATGGTTGTCATGTCCAGACAAGCCACAAGAAACCTGATTAAAGGCTCATGGGTTTCCTCTTGGGTTTCTTAGTCATTTCCCCAAACATGCTGGGTCTTGACTCAGGACAGACATGCTCCTTATCAGCCAAGTCAAGCTTGTTTCTTGTCTCCCCCACATACTATTTTCTCCCTCTACTCTGTTCCCCTGCATGCTCGCCCCTAGGTCCTGATCACAAATTTCTCTTAATCTATGTTGTTCTGTTCTCTTTGACTCTATCTGATCCCTAAATCTGCACTGAACTCCAGTATTGAATTCTTTTTTGTTGTTGTTAAACACCTTTTTTTTTTTTTTTTTTTTTTAATTTACATTGCTCCTAATCAAAATTCAGTCACCTTTTAATTCTCTCTCTGCACATTTCTACTAGTGACTCTAGCATGGCTAGGGTGAAAAGGATTTTTAATGGAGGAACCACAGTGGCCACTCCTGACTCCCTGAATGGGTTCTTGCTGCCCTGGTTGGGACCATCACTGCCTGGGATTAGTAACAGTGTCTGAAAACATGAGATTAAGTCTATGGCTGAAAAGAGATTTGGGGTTAAGGATTCAAAACAAAGTTGACAGATCTGAGGGGCCGCCCAAAAGCTTCAGTGCCAACAACTAGTGAGGTTCAGTCAGCCCCCAACCTGTGCTGGTACTTGGGGCTGCTCCCCACCTGGTGTAGGACCCTACACTTGCCCCTGTTGAGCCGCATTAGATTTCTCTCCGCAGCCCGTCCCCGTGCCGCGGACGGGCAGCCCAGCCCTGAGGGGAGGCAGCCCCGCCCCGTTCCGCCCCGTCAGCAGCGTGCGGCGGGCACAGCGCAGGCTCCCGAGCCGCCCCGGGACCACAAGCCCCAGCAGGCCCCGCGCGGCCCGGCCAGGCCCGGCATGGCCGCGGCGCTGCCGGCGCTGGCCCTGGGCGCGGGGCTGCTGGTGGCCGCCTGGCGCTGGCTGCGGGGCGCGGCGCGGCCCGTGCGCGGCGGCTCCATGCGGGGCAAGACCGTCATCATCACCGGTGCCAACAGCGGGCTGGGCCGGGCGGCGGCGGCAGAGCTGCTGCGGATGCGGGCCCGCGTCATCATGGGCTGCCGCGACCGAGCGCGGGCCGAGCGGGCGGCCCGCGAGATCCGGGCTGAGGTGGGCGAGCGGGCGGACGGCGCGGGCGAGCTGGTGGTCCGCGAGCTGGACCTGGCCTCGCTCCGCTCCGTGCGCGCCTTCTGCCACCGCATCCTGCAGGTACGGCCGGGCCCGCGGGTCACCGCGCTGCCCTCCCCGCGCCCGGACAGGGCACGGCAGGCACGGGCTGGGCGGCGACGGCGGCGGCCTCTGCGCTCCGTGTTGGCGCCCGGGTTTCCGTGTGGGTTGCCGGAGGCTGTTCCTCCTGCCGGCAGCGCGCTCGGGGGACTGGGGAAGTCGCTGAGGTCACCGCAGGGTTTGGGAGGAGGGTGTAAGCAAATTGGCCGTGAGTTAGCGCCTGGAAGCATGAACTTCATGATAGTTTGGTATGTTTTGGTTTAAAATGTTCTAGACCTTTTCTGTTCTGGAAAGGAAATGCTTGTCTCTGTGTGAGATAAATGATTTTTCTTCCTTTCTCTCTGAATTAACTAGCTTTAACCTTTGTCGATTTAAATTACTGTTACAGCTCAGCTTTGTCACCAGAAAAGTAAAAGTTGACAGGTGCACTGCTCACGTGCTCCAGACATCCTTCTGCTGCTTCCTTAGGTTGCACCCCTCCAAGGACTTTAAATCTCTCACCCAGCACCAGCAGAATCTAGTTGATAGACGTTTTTGGATATATAAAGTTTTTACAGATTCACTGAAAACCTGAGCTTAAGGAGAACAGGGACATCCAGTTGCTTTGCCTGACAGAAGTGGATATGTAGAGCAGAGGGAAGCACTGTTGGAGGCATTATTTCATTCCCACAAAAATCATCTTTTGGGACTTTGATCTCACCACATCTTGCTACTCAAGCCATGAGATGTGAAGTCATGGGAAGCTAGGCTTAATAAGTTCTGCTGCTGCTCAGAGATGTGCTTGTTAAGTACTTAAAAGATGCTCAGATCCCATTGTAAGAGGGAAACAAACCAGAGAGGGACTTTATTGCATAAATTTTCAAACTGCTTTTCTAAAAGTGTCAAGTTTTAAATTCTTTAGTGGGACAACTTGTAGACATACACATTCGTATATATGAATCCAGTGAAAAGGTCTAATGGTCCTTCAATGTGGGAAAACCTGCAGGCATGAAAGGAGTTAAAATTTGTGTGATACACACACACAGCAAAAAAAAAAAGAGACATACTGTTTAACTTTTAAGAATTACATATTTTATAGTACAAAATATCAGAGTGGCGTTTAAGTGAGAAATGGATAAATGAAAAGAGGATGTGCTGTCTGCAGAGTATTGCTGATGCCTGCATTGTAACTTGAATGCACCTGACTGACAAGGGATGCGAGTTCAAGAGATAGCTTTCAAGAGCTGTTCCACCCAAGTTCATGTTATTTACCTTCCCTGTTTGTCAGTCCTTTTTGGAGCTGTGGTTTTGGGATTTGTTTGGGGGTTCTTGTGGTTTTTTGTTTGACATAAAGAAGATGTAAACATTGGTAGGATGGGGAGACAAGGCACTCCCACTACTTAGCCTTATTCATGGGAGCTTTACTTTGCACAACTGAAAGTGATTGTCTCTCACTCCTTAGTCTCACTGAAAAACAAAAAAAAATGGAAGACTGAGGTGTTGGAGGGTTCCATGGGAAAAGGGAGAAAGTGAAAGTGAGCTTAAAAGGCTGCAAGGAGTAGTATTGCCCATTAAAGCAATGTTTCATGCACTCTGCTGCACTTGGTTGTAATAGCTGCCTGCTTGGCATTGATCACATCACTCTAGGTTATTACTTGTAGGACTTTCAGAAAATAGCACATGTGGAGGTCTTGCTTCTTGAGTGTTAAGTCTTGCAAAATAAATCCTCCAGTCAGATGTTTTTCTCTAAAGGAGAAAGAAGGATCACTTCAGTGAGCAGATCTGCAGTCAGTACTTCTTCACTCCTGTCCTGATTTAGTGATAATGACTGAGCATTGTGTCCCTTTGGGTGAAGAGAAGTGAGTTTGGTGCTCTTTGGATCATGCCTTAGGGACACAATTATTCGAAACACTAAGCAGTCACAAATTCCACGGAAATCAGTCTGAGATTGAAGTACTTGAAGTTTTGAGTGATCGGATGCCAGCACCTTTGACTAAATGCCAAGTGCAGGTTTGGGTTTCATTCTCTTTATATCTTTGCTGCTAATGGCAGTGAAATAAAAGGGAAATGGTGCAGAATTCATTTATGAGGTTCTCTATTTTTATCATCAAAATGGCCCGAGATTGTCTCAGCTTGTCTTCCAGTCCTTGCATTGGGTTTAAAGACTTAACAGCAGAGAAAAGTCCCAGTGCTCTTTCTAGAGAAAATGAATACTTTTGCCTTTGATTCATGCAAGCATAAATTGTGCTTTCACAATCTTTTGTTAGAGGTGGGTAAGGGTGCTGAATTCAAAGCTTACTTAAGCAGCTTACTTTAATTCATAGGTTTTGGGTTTTTTTTAAATTACAGTTTTGGGTAAATTGGAGACCTCTTATGAGCAGATTCTGGAGCATGAAGTACATTATGTATATATTTAAATTATCAATGCCACCTCTCTGTTAATTATTATTATTTCCTGGAGAGTGTAACATACATCCTTGAGACTGATTTTTACTGACCTGAACCAGAATTCTGATCCATTAAATCTCATGTGCTGAGCACCTAGGTATTTCAAGCCTGAGTAGACCTACTGGACTTAAATTTTATGAAACATGAATGTTACTTTTCTATGAGTCCTGCTACGTCGTTCTCACCAAGCAGCAGTGTGATGTGTACTGGTTTTAAAGTAAGACAAGTTTAAAATCGTGAAAACATTATTTGGCAAAGTTTTTCGTGGTATCATCCAAGTGAGATGATGGGTCTAGAGTGTAATGGCTCTTCGGCCCTGAGGTTACTTCCTTGTGCCAACACCTTGTGTTCCATGTTTGCATGTCTTTTGCACGCTAGATCCCTCTGCAGAGGGATTCGCCATAAATTAATGTGTGGCCTTTTGCAGTGCAAAAGACAGGTTTATTTTTAAAGAGGAAAAAAAATACATCATAAAGGTAATTTATCACTGAATTGTTGTAGAAAAAGCTGCTCTTACAGAAGCAGATGGTTGTGTTCTTTGCCTGCATTAGAGGTTGATACGGACATATTCTCAGGTTCTTGCATCTTACTGGGGTCAAGTGCACAGTTTAGTGGTAGTTCAACTTAAAGGTGGGTTTTTTCAGTAGTGCTTTAAGAGAATGTCAGAAAGTTACAATTCAGAAAACTAGGAATGAAATGATTTCTTTTTTAACGATGCCCGGTGAGAAATTGAAGCATAATAATGTTTTACATGAGAGTTCTAAAACTGAATGATTTTTTTTCTTTCCTATTTAAAGGAAGAGTCAAGGCTGGATGTTCTGATAAATAATGCAGGCATATTCCAGTGTCCATACATGAAGACGGAGGATGGTTTTGAGATGCAATTTGGTGTAAACCACTTGGGCCACTTCTTGCTCACCAACCTTCTTCTGGGCCTTCTCAAAAATTCTGCCCCAAGCAGGATTGTTGTAGTATCCTCAAAACTTTACAAATATGGAGAGATCAACTTTGAAGACTTGAACAGTGAAATAAGCTACAATAAAAGCTTTTGTTACAGCCGAAGTAAACTGGCTAACATATTATTTGCCAGGGAGCTGGCCCGTCGGTTGGAAGGGACAGGAGTCACCGTGAACTCGCTTCATCCTGGGATTGTCAGAACAAATCTAGGCAGGCATGTGAATATTCCTTTGCTGGCCAAACCTCTATTCAACTTGGTGTCATGGGCTTTCTTCAAAACGCCTCTGGAAGGAGCCCAGACATCTATTTATTTGGCCTCGTCTCCTGATGTCGAAGGCGTGTCAGGAAAGTATTTTGGAGACTGCAAAGAGGAAGAACTCCTGCCCAAAGCCATGGATGACTTGGTTGCAAGAAAATTGTGGGATATCAGTGAAGTGATGGTTGGCTTACTGAAGTAAGTGCCAGGGAGTGTCTGCAAAAAAGAAGGCACATAGCTATGCAATGCATTTTGGCAACAGTGAAATTCTCACTTTAAATGCTGTGGGAATACAGAGTATTTTGCTCAGTAAGTATGAAATAAGGGAGTGATTTATGTTGGAACTCTGTTTTGAAATAAAAGACAATCTTCAATAGACACAGGCATTCAGAAAAAATCTGAAATAAAGTTTGTGGGTGTGAATATAATTTCTGGTTAAATCTGCTTAGAAACTCGTGTTTTACAAATAAAAATTAGGCAGAACTGTGTTTTGCAATATATACACATATTTGTCACTACACTACACTACACTACTACATTGTCTGGCTGGACAATGCAGGGTACTGATGGTGAAACACTTCTGTAAAAAATTATTTGAAAATAAGTCTTAGTCATCTCTTTTTGAGCCATCACAATGAAAAATGAAATAAAGAGTTTTCCTGATATCTTGCACTGTAATTGTTGAGGCCTCTGAGTGCCTTTCAAAGGCTTGTCAGCCCCATGGTTCAGTGAACAGAACTGTTGAGCCGTGCATGGTTTTGCTGTGAAGCACAAAGTCAGCTATTTTTAGTGATGTTGCTGCTGGTCAGTGTGTAAGTACACTTGGTTGTGCAAGTTGTGTTTTTATTTCCATGTGTGTTGAACTTGCTGTTTCTTGAAGCCTTGGGTTTCATTAAAAGGGTAGTTGCAAAATGTGTAATGGCCTTGGCAGGGCTTTGCATGGCATGAACTGTGTAAGACGTCATGCAAATGAGACCGAAGTGAATAAGCTTCTCAGTGTGTTTGGCTTGACTGATGGCACTTTAACTCAGTAATGAGGTTCGATAAATGTCTCATACAGCTGACTGAATAGTCTTTAATAAAATCTTTTAAAAAGAAGACATAGTATTCATTATTTTATTGTGGGAGATGTATCAGAAACCAGCAGCCTTGATTGATGCAGTAGCCTTGTTTCAAAGCAGAAGATGAACCTGTGTGTTGGTTTAGGGAGCCTGTCATCTGGGGTTTGTAGAAATAAAATGAGCTCCAAAGAAATACATGAGTATTGCATGAGTCTGTACTGAATTGTATTTTTTTTTTAATTCATGTAACTTATGATTTCATATTGACATTTATGCCTTTCTGTTTTGGTCTACATTATTAAAAATGTAGTAGTTAAGATATATAGTATAAAAATGGAAGACTGATTTAGAGTGATCTATGTTACTATTACTCGAAGGAGAATCAATAAATTATGTATTCAGTAGTTCCTTAGTTATAAATACATCAGTTCTGCACTTCAGATGGTGACCAACTAAATTTTTAAAATACTTTCTGTGGTTGTTTACTCAGACTCTCAGAATACTTTAGCTTTTGCACAGTGGAGTGGACTTGATCTTGCCTTCCCCTTCCCCAGCAAGAGTCTATACTGGGCAAGTGACTTGGGTGGGGCAGAAAGCAGCATTCCAGAAAATCAGAAGGCAAGATAAAAAGCAGAGCAGGTTTGTAAAATCATGTAACAGGTTGAACTTTGCACTGCTCGCTGTAAGGCAAGGTGTAGAGGTGGATGTGTTGTCAAAGCACACTGTGAGTGTTGAGCAAAGTTCTCTAAGTGATGCAGGGGGAGTTGTGTTACACACTTAAAGAAGTCCTGCTTTGATCTTCAGTGATGCATTTCATGTTTGCATTTTAAATACCTGTAAATGGCTGCAAGCAGCACCTATAACAAGTAGCTGAAGAATGGAAGAGTTCATTGACTTGTCTGTAAAGAGGTATGAAGAAGCTGAGCCAAACTCAGGTTTGTGTTTCAATACTACTGTAGCAATTCTAAAGGAGCACTACTGCATTGTTCCTCTGCTGAAATGTGTGTACCCCTCTTGCAAGAAAAGCCTTTGATGCAAAGGTGGACAATGGAGAAAATGCCTGAAAATACTGCAGTAAAGAACTGCACTGAAACTGCCTGAGGAGCAGAGAAAGATGTAATTTTTAGACTGAATAACCTACGTAGGATGTGCATGTGCCTTCAAAACAGTGGAGGGGGATTTGTACTGCAATAGGAGAGGCAGAATAGGATGTCCCAGTTGTGCATAGCAGGCCATACTTCATACATCTACCATGTACTTGGTATTGTTCTTTTGAAATGTTGTGGAAATAAGAGCCATTGTCAGAAAGGGATTACATTCCTGTAATCATAACTAAATTATAGCCCTCATTCCAGAGTAGACTTATCCTTAATGGACCCTTAATGGAGTATTAACGGATGAATACTACTGGAAAACAATTTGAAAGGATGGATTGTTATGGACTTACGGAAAGGTAGGCTTTTTTCAACATCTGAAATAAGTAAAATTTGTCACTTTTAAGGTTGAATGTCATTTAACTGCTGTGGGCTAGAAAGCTTTGATTACTCCCTCGAGGCTGCTGTGAATGTTTCTTTATGTGATGCCTTTGTTATTCTAGTAGCATCCAGGAACTGGAGACCTCAAAGGTCAACAGATCTACAAAATCTGAGTGCAAAACCAAAGAAGAGCCCTTATTTCAACAAGCAGTGATGCTGGCTCAGTCTGGGTTAGAACCAAGAGTTTTGGCTAAGGCAGTATCTCTCCTCTTCCTCTCCCTCCCCTCCCCTCCCCTCCCCTCCCCTCCCCTCCCCTCCCCTCCCCTCCCCTCCCCTCCCCTCCCCTCCCCTCCCCTCCCCTCCCCTCCCCTCCCCTCCCCTCCCCTCCCCTCCCCTCCCCTCCCCTCCCCTCCCCTCCCCTCTTGTATCAAGAGCATGCAGCCAAAACTGTTGCATTCCAGTTGCCTTCTTTCACCATCACCACCATTTGAGCACCCCTACCCTCAAATTAAACTTATTTCCTATGAAGAATTAAAGTTTTTGAAATAAGGGTGAAAGAGGAAGGCAGTGACCAGGGATATCAGGCAAAGCCCATGGAAATGCAGCTTTCATTGGCAGGTACAGACACTGACCACATTGTTGGCAAGTACATTACAGATATGGAAGTACAAATATCTAATCACACCTGCAGATATGTAGATACAGTTAAGGAAGACACAGCTAAGTTTAAGATCTTGTTGAAGTTTCTGATAAACATAAATTTTTCCAAATGCAAAGTGTACCTTCAGCTTTCTTAGGTAAATGGTTAGAATTTGAGTGTTGAATTTTGAGTCCATGAGCACTGTTGGGCCAGCACTTCATACCTGTGCCCAGGGGATTTGAAAACAGGCTGGGATGTGTATAGGGCACAGTGACTCCTGAGAACATATTCCCTGCCCTTTTGCTTTTCCTGGGGAAAGTGCATCTGGCCTGCCATAGCTGGGAGGTGGAGGGCCACAGCAGGGATTAACTTTGACTGTTTGTAAACTTTCCCCACTGAAGCTTTTGGCCAGTGTCAGCAATGTTTCCAAGTGGCCCCATTTCTCAGTGGTCACATTTTGTATGGCAGCAACATCGCACTCTAACTTCATTCTAAAAGGCTTGTTTTAGAATCGGCATGTAGAGGGGGTGTGTGTGTCTGTGTGTGTGTGCAGACACGTGTGCAGGTGCAATTTAATCTCTCAGTTTAAAAGACAGGAAGAGCTGTCAGTGATTCAGAAAGGAGCTGAGGTATATCAAGGAGAGTGGGTTGTTAGCATGGGAGTGTCACCTGCCACTGCTGCTCTGGTACGTGGTGAGGCACTGGGCTGGGGACAGAGCGGTCAGGCTTGAGCTCAGTGTTGAGCTCAACTGCTTAAAGCCACGTCCAGGTACTCAATGTCTGCTTTTGGAAACAGACTTCAGGTATCTTAAGTGGAACGCTTTCTAACTGCTTCCGTATGATTTATTCACCTTTGGCTGTGGTGCTTTTGAAAGTACCCCTGTAATAACCAACTTAACTCATGGACAGACCAAGAATTTAAGAAAGAAAAGCTTCCTTTTTTTTTTTTTTTTAAATTTCTTTATTTTGATTGTGTTGCCAGCCCTAGCTCTGAGCCACCTCTCCCTGCACACATGTAGGTATTATAGCTGAGGTTTCTGCAAGCAAACTAAATTGAAGTTGCATGTATTTATTTTATATGCCCCATCTGTTTAAGCTAAGGGAGACTTACGTACTTTTAAAAAAGTACTCTGAATCTGTCACCAATTTACCTTCCTTACCTTGCTGCAAAGGCCAACATCTATCCCCAGGCAAAGGGACAACTCTGCTCTTTCAGTTACTCCAGTCAACACAGCAGTCAAGCTTATAAACCCAGTGGGGGTTCTCCAGTAAAAATTCTCCATCTTAATGAGATAAATGGTCAGTTTTTCCATGATGCAATAAAACCAGAAGTATTTACACTCTCCTCTCTTCAGCAGTTGCCTGGTTTGCCTAAGCTTCCTGCTACGTGAATGCTTCACAGGCTCCAAAGCCTGAGCCCTGTGAAAATGCGGCATGATTATGCTTTTGCTGAAAAATGTGGATCATTCCCACTTCAAACACACTTAATTTCTTTTCGCCTAAGGCTATAAACAAAATAAACAACTTGCAAGAGTCATACAAATAACTTTAAAATGAAAGGCCTGTTCCCTTTTTCACATAACTTTTTCCAAACTAATCATTTAGAGAGTAATTGACTTGCAAAACGATCCAGGAGGCCTCCACAGCTGAATTGCTATTTTTGATCTGTCCCAGAATGGTGCTGCTATTTCTCATAACAGAAAATGACAACCTCCCTCTAGACTTTTTACTTACGGCTTTAGCTACCACTAGCAACCTCACACCTGTTGTAACTGGATTCAGATCAGAGAAATTAATTAGAAAAGTTAATTAATTCCAAATGTCCTGTGTAACATGGAGAAAGGAATGCTTTCCTAATCGCCTTTTTGGGGGAAGCCTGGCACAATGACCACCAAACAAGGTTGAGAGCCCTTTCTCTCCACATTTAAGAATGATCACATCATTTCACAGGTAATGTGAAAGAAACTTAGTTAATCTGTATAAGGGAAGGCATCGATAGCTTATTTGCCATGAGCGATTCAGGAGGCCATCACATGCTTGAATCACTATATCAAGGTGCTGAGGTTTCCTCGCTGTCTGCTTCATGGGCAAAACAAGCAATCTGGAATCATGATCCCACTAAAAGCACTGGGAGTCAGAACCTAAATATTTGTGCTGATCTTGATCTTTCAGCTTTAGGTTTGGGCAGTAGGACCCTTACAGCCAGTTGGATGATGATTCTTTCAAGCTTGATGAATGAGGCTTTATGCACTTCTGTGTATGTGTGGCCTTTTTAAAGAAATACTTCACAAATTGTGGAATTATGAGGGTGGGGTGGTGGTGGCAGTAGCAGTGCTGTGTATATATTAAATATCCTGCAAAATTCTCCAGAAATGTGTGTTTTTTCCCCAAAGAAATGTCAGCCTGTCTCTGCAGTTGTTGGGATGTCTGCCAGTTTGCCACCTGGATTGCAGTTTGATGATGACTGATGTTACTTAAGTTTATCTAAGTCCTGTTGCAACCTTCCCCAACAGTAAGTCTGTATCCTGGGTCCTCCTAAGTCACAGCATGACCATCTCCTCTCCAAATGCCATCTGCCCTCGCGACAAGCGATACTAGGGTCCTTCTAGGTGCTTCAAGAAAGGGGTCATGAACAGCATCTGCAAAACGTCAAGTGACACACCTGGAGGCTCAGAACCAACATGCACTGCAACAAGGAGGTTTGGTATCATTTTACATGTTCAGTTATACACAGAAATACCTTCTCCGGCATACATAGATAGGTATTTTAAGCTTCAGGCTGCTCTGAAGGCCTGTGTATAAAACTCTGTAGGTGTGTTCCATGAGTAAGTATAGTAAATTGAAAATTGATTCAGTACAACCCATTTGCTACTCTGAAGGGCTTAGATCCTACAGGTCCAGTTGAAGTTATTGATAGTTCTAGTTGACACCTCACCTGTCTTTGAAAATACTTGGGAGGAGACCAGGCATAATTTTCCTTCAATCTGCCCTCCTCAAAATCTTCGTAGTCCTAGATGTGTCTCAGATAAATAACCACAGACATAGGGGGAAAAAAAAGTAAGATCGCTTTATGGAGGTTTTTGTCCATAAAATCTTGCTGTAAGTGGAAAATTCCACAAATTTCTTATTTTATATAGCAAGATGTATTATGAAATAATTATATTAGTGTAGCTAAGACTGGGATCTTGAGACAGTAGAGCAGACAAAGAGATAATGAGCTGTCATCTGTAGAGGAAAGAGAGGCAACTTGAAAACCCAAAGGAATAACTGAAAAACTTCAATTACCATTATGTTGTTTCTGCATTTGGGTTTTTTTGGAGGAGTTCTCCTTGTTTGTTTGATTCTAGATACTTGCTATTCTTTTAAAAAGGGTTAAAACTGCATTAAATATGAAAACAACAATGTTTCAACAAAACGGCACAGTTCTTCACTGTGGAAAACCCATAAAATGACAGGAAATGGCTTAATGTGGTAGGTGTTCATTTTTAAGGGTTCTGTTGACAGAAGTTGACGAATGAAAATATTGTATTTCATTTTTGCCTTTTGTTCAGTAAATAGCATGGAATTTTGATGCTGCCTAGAGGGACAGCTTTGTACTGCGGTGGTCTAAACTGGGATTTTTCATTAATGTAACTCAATCAGAGTAGATGGGGGTTTTTTTCTGGTTTTTTGTTAATTTTTTTAGGAAAAAAGCTGAAGTCAAAGAGAAGACCAAGAAAAAAGCACCACAAAGTTTATCTTTTACTCATCTGGAAGAGTTTATTTTAAACACGGAACATTGTTTGCTGCTGTGGAAATGAAAGTGAGAGAGTTGCAGCTTTCTTCCGATGCCATCTGGCAGATGATTTACTTGCGTATGGTATTCACTAATCCAAATAACCCCGTGTGTGGTAGCATTGTCTCTTTACTGATCATGCAGCTGAGTTGGCTGAACCCTACATGGCTCACACAAGGCTATCAACAGCACAGCACAATAGGTTGTTTAAAATTAGAACAGCATTAGGGAAAGGGATGTGCCAAATTCATTGTGCCTTTACCTATATTAAGCATTTTCCTTGAGTTTGCTGTTTCCTTTTCATTCTCTTCATGGTTTTATTCATTCCAGATCTGCTTGGGCTTTCGCCCATTTAATTCAACACTTACACGTAGCTCAGATGGGACCAGATCACTGAGCATCCAGCCCTAGGTTGGTATCTTTGCCTTGATGGTAATTGTATTTTCTCCTGTATGGTCCCTTCTCAGCCTCATGAAACTTGTATTCCTACTGGGAAATAAAGCTTCTTTAGCGGGACAGCTGTGTGATGTAACCAGTAGCTTTGTGGTTAAGGACTTCTCCCAGTTCTCAACCTGAGCCAAAACTGTCTCCAGATCAGGATATTCCCATTTATCAGGCAAAAGATCTAGCTACTTCATTATTATATTAATATTATTCTGCCTCCTCTTGCTGTAATACAAAAGAAGGAGCCGTGAATGGCTATACCTGGAAGTAAAATAACCAGGGGATTACGCCTTGAGAAGCAAATACCAACCCATGAGTAAATGGAAGCATTCCCTTATAGCTTGTGTTTAAATTCTACGGAGAGGCTGGTATTCTGATGCTCTTCTGTGCTCAAGATAATGTAATGTCTCCCTTCTCGATGTATTCTGAGTGATTTTTCCACAGTGCCTAACTCTGCGTGCATAATAGGTTTCTTATTTTGGATTCAAATTCTGCTCTTTGGTCTAAAGTTCTAAAATATAAGTATTGACTGTACCTTATTTGTAGTCACTTCTGGCTTTTAATTGTATCTGGCCTTGATACGTCACTTCAAATAGTTAATTCTGTGGTTCCATTTGCAGTTGAACAGTTTGTTAAGTGCTGATTTTCCTCAGAGATAGATCAATATAACTCATATGTGAAATTAAAATACATATAGCGTAAATGTTTTTGTTGCAGAAGACAGGGAAGGAATTGAGAGCTCAGCTCTTTTCCTGCAGAGCAGTTGACACTTTGAACTCACTGGCTGTATCTGTATTACTGGGCATTTATTGCCAGAATAAATTGTTTCCTTAATCACAGTTTGAACGAGATAGTGGGGCAATGTGTGGGAGCCAGTGAACACGCCTTTGTGTTGAGGTGATCGGAGTCGGCTCCCTTCGGAGTTCATTGCCCTTTGGTACGATCTGTCCTGGTTTGAATTCCCCGCTTGGCTTTCAGCCTCGTCACTCCCCCGGGACTCTCCCATTGGTCCCCGTTCCCTGATCCCGCCTTTCCCCCGGCCCCGGGAAAAACCCTCGGTGAGCCGTTGTTCTCTGAATTTGCTTGCCTGCCCTTCGAGGGTGGGGGTGTAATAAACTCTTGGAATGAGGGAGAAGCAAATTCCCTTCCCGCCTCTTTGCTACTGGCTTAATACCGAACCTGCCTGTGCATTCACGGAGCCAGGCAGGGACGGTATTAGCAATGTTCATGTTGCCATATCCTGTTCTCTCCCAGAAGATGCATAGGTGCATCCGAACTGCTTGCTAGGAGCGTCCTTGGCCCATGCTGACTCCTGAATGATGCAAGGAGTTATTTCAAAAAGTATTATTTGGCCAAAGCCAAAATTGTGCCAGGAGCTGCCGGAACTATTGAACAGCACAGATGATTGAATGTCAGTGCTTGGGCTGGTGCCCTGTAACTCCTTAACTGAGTACAATAAGCATAGCCAAAAAATGCCCCTTCCTCCTTCAAGTGTTAATAGATAAAAGTGATTTTTCAATTTACATCCATGACATTCAAAGACTGGTTTGGAAAGCTGAACCATATTTTCTCTTAATAATTTTATAGTGTGAAAATTCCACTGACTTTGCTGCAATTTCTATGGACTGACCCTGTAAACACATGGGGAATTGGTATTGTTATTAACATCACCATGTCATCATGCTTTATTCATTTCCAATTTTATAACAATAGTCTGATCTCTTGGAATTGCATCCGCTAACACAGCACTGGACTATGGAAACCTTATTTTATCAAAATGTGTTATTCTTGGACTAGAATTCACAGTTATGCAGTTGCATTTTGTAGATCCATAGAGTTTTTAAAGCCAGAAAAGGCCCTTAAATTATTTAGTCTGACTTCCTGAATGACACAAGACATTTAATTTAACCCAGTTAGTCCAGCAATCTGTGTTTGGCTAAGGCTTATCTTCTAGAACGGTGTCCAGTCAATATCTAAAGCCATCAGTAGTTGGGAGAATCCATCGCTTCCTTTGAAAGTGCAGCCCACCCTCTTAAAAATATGTGGTTTGAGTTTTGCCTGAATTTGTCTGGCTTTCACTTCCAGCAATCACCTCTCATTATGCCTTTCTGTGTGAGAGAGAGTGCTGCTGTTACTGCTCGGTGTTTTCTCCCTGTGGTGATACTTGCACACTGTAATCACTGAAATCATCGCTGGATGTTTTTATTAAAGTCAACAGACTGAACCTCTTTATTCTCTTATTGCAAGGCCCTTTTCCAAGGTTTCCAATAACTTCTGTGGCTCTCTTCCACATCCCAGCCAATTTTTTACCTATTTTGTGAAACAAGGAAACAAGAACTGGATGTAATACTCCAGTGCGTGTCCATTTGTAGGCAATCCTAGTGCTTCTCAGTGCTTTCCCTCAGTTTCTCTACATCTATCACTAATTTCGATGTGCCTTAGGCAGCCACCTGGCACTCGGGCCAGCTGGAATATCACAGTTTGCATCACTACTCTTGAATGCTTTTTATCTTTCACAACAGGATGTCGACATCCAAACTGCTTTTCGGTGTTGCTTCCTGGCAATTTCTGATACTGAGTCGGTGTTTGGAAATCATGTGGGAAAATGCTGGCAGAGGCCAAAAACCGTGTCAGGGATGAAAAGTAACCATCCCATGGTGTGTATGTTTAAGGGCTAATCCCTAGGAACTTTTCCTGGAATTTTTTTATTCAATATAGTAGCCTAAAATGGTCCAGTTACCTGCAAAGCATCATGTATATTTTTAGCTTCAGTGAAAGTATTAAAAAAGACACCTTTTTCTTTTTTGCTTTGAGAACCTAGAGGACAAATGTGTGGGCTCAACTGGTCACCTCGGCTAGATGGAGATATTGTCAAGTTAGAGATCTCCTGATTTTCATTCACCCCATTTTCCTCAGATGCCTGTGTTTGAACAGTTTCTTTGTCTGGTAGGATTTGCTTCTCCCCACTTCACCACTGACAGTAAGGGTACTTGGACAATTAAGAGTCCAAGCGTAAGTTTTTGTGACAAGATTTAGGTGAAATAACTCCTGCTCAGCTCCGCTTTTGTACTGACTCCTACTCCTGTGGGGATGACTCCTATCTGTGATAATTATGCATCTAAATCACAGGAGGTTTTTTTTTTGTTTGTTAAAATATTACCCATAAATATATTTACATGGATATAATAAACAGATCCTTAATTCATTTTCTCTGACTTTTACAGTAAGAATTGTACATGATATAAAACCTTCTATCCTGAGTTTTCAAAATTCAAACAGTGGTGTGTTTGTGCATGCACCTGGTTAGGTGCAAGCCATGGAAGGTCCTTGCAACCAGTTTTACTGTCTCCAAGAGACAGGTCCTAGTGAGGCATGGAGTGCTGAGCACAGCATATTCCAATTGTGAATATGAGACTCTCATATCCAGAGGCTGTCACCAATTTGGGCTGTAGAGTGGGCTAGAACAGTGGTAGTTTGGGACAAAATTCCTGCTCTGTTCAGTCAACCTTGATACAGGACAGTAACTCTTTGTGGAGAATGCAAGGGACAGCAGATATGATAACTCTCAGCCACCTGAGGCAGATCTATCAGCAAACATGAATAGCGGTCTTGGCTTTCTTCTCACTTGTAAACCAGCTTTAGTATTAATTTGTGTGAGTATAGAAAAAGCACAAATTGTTGTTCTTACCTCAGAAACACCTGTGTTCAGGAATAATTTGAAGTGATAGCTGATTTGGCGTGAACCAGGGCAATGCCTGTTGCAGACATACAGTGGAGATTTATTATTACTTTCATTACATTTATTATCATCACCTTCAGTGACACATACAGTGTTTCTTTCATCACCATGTAAGGGAGTTAAACACTACAACTGCAGTCTAGTATTTCTCAGCACCTGCCCATCTGGCAAGTCTTTGTTTGCTGAAGTTTGTTCTGCCATCGTTGATTTTAGATTTGCGCTTTTGCAGCTGATCAAAGAGATGAGACTACTTAAAACCAGGGCTTCCTGGGCAAATATATCACCGTTGGTCTAGTTTGGATTTAGAGATCCCCGGCAGTGAAAGACCTCTGGGCAGACTGGGTTAGCAAAAATGACTGTGCTTGCAGTTATTTATGATGCCACTCTGTTATTTTTAATGCACTGTACATTCAGTATTTTCTTCCCTTTATAGTGGAAGATCATTTAGATGTTTCTTTGAAGACTAATTTAGGAATGTTGGCAGACATGAAACATGCGAAATTTATTATATTAATAATATCTGATGAAACAACAAATGTGAATAATCCTGCTGAGTACCGAGAAAACAAATGTGCTCTTTTCATGCTGTAGTTTATCTGATCTTGGTAGACAACAGTTAATATATTTTGAAACAAAATATGCATGGCAAATGTTTTCATAATACTCTAATAAAAGTATTTCTCTTTCTCATTTTTAGTTTTTATTCTCTCTCTCAATCTTCCCTTTGTTTTCTTCAAATAAAAGAATACAAAACATGGATGTTGCCATCTGTAAAAAACTAAATTCTCCTCAGCCGTGAATTCTGTTCCAGTAGGTTCCTGTTCACCCTATGTACAATAATATAGCATGGAAAACAGTCCAAAATCCAATGTAATTCACAGAGATATTAATAAATTCTATGTTTCTTTTCTGGTAGGGAAGCCAAGCAGCTGAGCAAGTTGGAGCTTCACTGCTGAAGACGATTGAAATAGCATGAAGTAGGGCACTTGTATAGTGAAGTCATTAATATAGTAAGAAATCCATTTGCATTGTTGACTCAGTAATTTATTTGGTGTGCTATTGATTTGATCTCTGCCAAGAGAGACTAAGGGCTTGGTCACAGCTTTGTTGAATGCATTGTTAGGGCTTATATAGAATGGCTGGAAGAAAATTGTAATGGGCAGGTCATGATTGGGCTAACTTGGGAAAAGCCTGGGAATTTTTGGCTCTAGAAGTTGGATTCCTCTCTTTGTTCCTCCACTCCTCTAACTTGCTGAGCGTATTCCAAAGGGTTGAGGGCAGAGCCCATATGCCCACTGGCATCCCACCAGGCAGGCCACTGGGTACCCTTAGAGCATCCTAGAAACCATCCTTTAGAGAAGTGAGTCAGAGAAATACTCACTCGAGTGTCAGTCCTTCTGCTTAAAGCTTTCCACTGTTCACTGGGGGAGATTCAGAAGTGTCAGTCCCATTGATTTTCCTTTTTTTTTCACTTTGTTTGTTCCTAATTCTCTTAGATGAGGTTTTTTTTTTAAAAAAACTCCTTCCTGATTGCTAACTGCCAACAGGGTAGCTAGTGCCATTGCACTGGAGGAAGTCAGCAAATGAACCCATGTGTAAATGAATGTCATTAACCATCAAATTAACTTCCTCAGCAGTGGGGAATACTGTACTTCATTAAAGTTCCACTCCTATTGTCAATTTGCATCTAATTTACAATTTTAGTCTAGGAAAGTTTATCCCTGTTTTTTGTTAGCTAGATTAACTTTAAATACAGTACTTAAATTATGTTTTTTGGATCTTTCAGCAAGTCAAAGTGGCTGCCAGTTCTCTAGAAATGAGCAAACTGACTGTTTCTTATGAAACGTCCTGTTTTCTTGAAATTCGCACTGGGGCACGGCCATGTGTTTGTACATATGTTTCAAGGATGGATCTGCTCTCTGTTCATAAATTACAAAATTGCTTTTCATGACTCCATACTAATTCATCCTGAGTTTGATGTTAGCAAAGGACCCAGTGAGATTTCAAGGAAGAAATGAAATAATTTCAGATCATTTTGCCAAGTTTATTGATAATGATAATCAGCCTTTGATGGTAACCAGCTAAAAACCCCAGCTTGTAGAATTATCTGTGGTTTTGGGATTTTTTTAGTGTTGCTCAAGATATGTTTTTCTACAGCCTTTTCACTGACAAGAAATGTGGGTCTTCTGTTGCCTAGAAAAATTGATAAATGAATGGTCTTGAAGAATAACTGGAGGCTGGGAGATTTTCAAAGTAAAGGATGTTTATCAGACTGCTTAAAATATGTTGTTATTAAAGACTGAAAAAATGAGCATTTTGAGTAAAGGAAGTTTTTTTTAACTTCTTGGTAGATGGATATACTTATTTTCCAGTAAAATTGCCTATTTCTTGTATTTCTAAAGTTTAGAAGTAGCAGAAAGTATATGTTCATACTTTTCTTTTGCATTTTAGGAAGGCAGAGAGAAATTAGAAATATAATGTTCCATATGCTTTGAAGGGCTAATTATGCATTTTGTATAAAATACATTGGCAAACACAAATACGTGTGACAGAGGACAGATATCACTGATGCCTTCATATCTTAGGAGACATTTTTCTATTTTCAAGCTGGTGTCTGGACTATTGCAGTGAAATTCTCCCTTTGACTAAATTTAATATGTGCACATTCTGCCCATTCTAGCCTCAAGATCTGAATTCTACAGCTTTGGTAATGCTGCTAAATAAGACAGAATAAAAAATGTCCAAGAGATTCGGGATAGCAACCTTTTCCAGCAGGGTACTGACACATATGTCTAAATTCCTCTGAGGCTGACCAAAACATAAGTGTTTATTGAATTAGGGCTCAGACTACTTGGGACAGAATTAAGCTTATTTCAGATGAAACTTATCCTTTCGTGTATTTGTTTTCACACAAGAGTTTTGATGCATATCAAGAGATAGTAGATACTAAACATTTTTTTCTTTTTAAAAGTTTTGCTTCTCCTCTTACTCAGAAAATAGATTTGCTTCCTTTGGAAAATGGAGACATCCAAATGGCAGTTCAGGAATGGCACTTCCTTTTTAGCAAAGTTGTGGCAATAGTTCTTTTAAACATTGCATTGCAGCAGTGTTGAGGAATCTCACATCTGTAATAGTTTGTAATATTGTATGTATAGGTTAGATGTGAGCTGAAGTAAAACCAAGGTGAAGTGGCCAGTCCCTTTGCAATGTACCTTGTACACTCTTTCTGGTCACACATGCTATTCTGGTTGAATATTTTCCCCAGTCAAATGTAATTTCTGGAACAGGTAGTATAAAATGTAGATTTTTATCTTTTATAATATTTGAAAAATTGCTTTTGCTTTCACAGGCAAACTGCTGAAGCAAGTCAGAGTTTGTAGTTTTTCTGTCAGCACAAATTAATTTAAAGGCCTCCTGTGTAATAATAATAGATTTGAAGTGCTTATATGGTAGATTTTAATAAACACTGCATAACATAGAGCAGTGCCTATCATAACCACTTGATTCAGTGCCAACAAAATATCATATTTCATTGGGGCTCTGAAGAAATACCACAAACAATGAAAATGTCTGAGGTATGTCACAATACCATGATCAAAAGGAATGTATTATTTAAATATTGTAATAAGCCCAGTGATGTCTTTTGAAATAGAATGATTTTAATTCAGAAACATCTGCTTGAAAGTCCAGGGAGATTAGAAATGTCCGTTCATGAAAACATACTAATTAAAGGCTCTAAATACTTAGAATAGTTCTATGCCTATGTAAGTTAGTCCAACTGATAACAAAACTCGACGTGTTTCATATTATTTCAAGTTCTTTTATTTGAACAAGGGAATAGATAAACAAAAGGAAATGATCCTGTTGTTTTTAAAATTTTGTGAAAATATAACCCAAACAGAGGTCATTCTTCAAATGCATGGTCCATATGACTTGGCTGACACAAGTAGCTGTAAGGATAATATCACGTTGTAGGAACAGTGGGACTCAGCTCTCTCCAGCTCTGTGCAGTAGCAGAGTGGAAAGAAAATGTAAACTGAACTGCTCTTTTATCCACTACTTTTGATGTCTCAGATATATCTGCGTCAGTAGAAGCATAAACTGCTGCAGCTTCTGGGTCTCTTAATAAAAATTCCAAAAATAATTATCTTCTACTTCATGTAAAAGTATGGAATAACTGTTTTGTGTTTGGCCTGCAAGTCATCAGATGTCATTATTATAAGTGGGCTTCACAAGCAGCTATGTTGTAGAGGAATGGAGAAACGCTTCTGTTAATTGTGGCATTACTGTTTGGAAGAAGCTGCTGTTTAGATTGCTGCATTACACGTTTACTAGTCAAGTACAGTTCCACTACACTGGCTGAGCACAGACCTTCCTGCTAAGTAGGCCACATCAGCAAATATTGTTTTTGTTATTCATTAAAGAAAGTTTAGCTGTATGTGAATTATAATCTCATGTTTCCTTGAAACATTAGGAATATAAAATACATATGTAGTTGAAAGCCTGTTTCAAATTTCTTAGTGTCAAAAAAAAGGTGAGCAAGGCAAGGTCACACACATCCTACACACTGCATATTGGGCACAATGAGAGAATAAATACAACCCAACAACACAGTCATCAGGACTATATCTCAAGAGGTATTTGGGCAGCAAGCCTGTAGACTAACAAGCTAAGGTGTACATGCCCCAGCACCAGCTCACTTACACTTTAATTTCTGTATTGCCACTTTCAGTGTGATGCTCTTTGCTAACACTAAAGATCTTGCCAGAGCCAGCTTGACCATGGTGCTTCCTTAAATTGTCTTTGATTTATGGAGTGACTTGCTGGACACCTGGTGGCCAGCCAAGTCAACCCACCACAACTTCACAGTAGATGCCCCCTAGACTGATGACCTGTGACTGGAGTGCCTATCAGGGTGCTACTCTCAGCTGCATGGACAAACTCTCAGTGTTGCAAATCTTTATATTCAGATATGTCCCAGGCTACAGGAATCAGAAGACAAAAATTATCTGTCCAGTCTCCCTGCACAATCAATCACAAGACTTGAGCACCCAAGAGCAAGCTCCCAGATCAACACCCAAAGTGGTAAAACACCAGCTCTGTCAGGAGGAAATGCTGAAGAGACTGAGCTGAATATCAGCTGACCTGCAAGAACTTAGTCCATCCAGTATGCTGTTTTAATGACTATTAACTGTTTTTTGGAATTAGGTGTCTAAGCCAGGACAACCTTGAGTGTAAAAACCTGTAAAGGATAACCCCTTATGATGCCCAAAATAAGAAGCCCATTCAGATGGAGGCTCTGTCTATTTTGGAGATGAGATTTACAGGCAGGACAATGGTCACTGGTCCTGCTGTTGCTGATCCAGGCCAGGTGCCATTGGCCTTCTTGGCCACCTGGGCACACTCTGGCTCATGTTCAGCTGCTGTTGATCAGCACCTCTAGGTCCTTCTCCTCTGGGCTGCTTTCCACCCACTCTGCCCTTGCCTGTAGCACTGCAGGTGTCGTTGTGACCCAAGTGCAGGACTCACCTTGTTAAACCTCATACAATTGGCCTCAGCCCATTGACCCAGCCATTTTTCCCTGGATTGGATGAATCTTGTTGGATTTACCTCACTGCTCAAGTAAGACAGCTGAGAGAAGCTAGTGTACTGAAGTGGCAGAAGTGATGACAACTGCCTTTAGAATAACTCTAAGCAAGAATCAGCACTTCAGCCTCCACTCACATAGTGTGACTTGCACATCTGACAGAGCTGACTGCAATGTTGAATCAAAGAATTTGCTTTAAATAAATAAATCTATAAAATCTGGATTTTCCCTTTCTGCTCTTCTGATTGCAGCTGCAGATTCCTGCTCGCTGCTGTAGCTGCACATCAAAAGAGCTTTTCATAGACAGAACTGACCACATATATTTCATCTTCCAAAACAACTGTTTATGGAGACTCAGTTCTTGGTGTTTGATGCTTAAGATGTCAGTGGTAATAAGCAAAAACCAGTCACATGTGTAGAAGAACAAACAAATGAGTGGGTGCTTTGGCGTCATTCTCTCTTTTAGCTGAAGTTCCTGTGTTTCCACAGACTCTTTGGGACAGTCCCACTGGCTGCTTTAGGACACTGTCTTTGTTCTGTCTCTATGGACTCCTCTGCAGAACCCAGACTGTGAAATGCATTTGTAACTTCACTCAGCTCATGAGTACATATCTTTTTTCATCTGGATGTGTCTGTACTCTCAAATGCCTGTGTCCCCACTTCCTTCATCCATCATGGTCCCATGGCAGTCTACCCTGTGCAGATGCAGCGCAGTTGACTTGTAGGCTTCCTTCAGGAATGGGTTAGTTAGTTCCATTAGAAACCATCAGGTGCATTTCTTGGGGAAATTTTGCTTCCAGACTGCTACCAGTAGGCAGAACAGATAAATGTACCTGGCTTGGATCTCTACACAGCCCTGTAACCCTCTCCAGCCAGGGTGCTTGGAGACTTCAAGCACTCCCATATGTTGTCATGCTTCGAGGTATGCAGCACACAGTGTCTGTCTCATGCCATAAAAATGCTATTCTAGTGGGCTGCAGGACAGCATAGAAATTATTTTTAACACCGTAAACTGATAAAAGTTATAAGATAATCAAGTCTCACTGCCACAGAGATACCACACAGGGACAGAGGAGACCCACAGGCAAGTGCTATATTGTGTGTGTGTGTGGTCAGTGTGCTCTGGACAGACTGGGCGTGACCATTCTGCACCCCTCGAGCTCAAATCACTGCCAGGGGCAAATACTTTTAGCATATAGAATACCATTAGATGTAGCTTCTGTGACTTAGTTTCTCATCCTTCCTTCGAAGGGTTTTTTACAGAGCTATCCTTGTAACATCATGAATTTTCATAGGATACGGTGGGCAAGGGAGCTATGAAGGTACAGCTGCGAGAGAAATCAGATACATCACTGGGGACATCACGTACCTTTTTTTTTTTTGAAGCCTGATGGATCTAGAAATGGGGGTGACTCTATGCCACAATTCTAAGAATCTTTAAAACTGATGCCAAGGAAATACAGAACAAGAGAATAAACACAGAACTGTAACTTACTTTCTCTGAAATGGTGTTAAAAACCTGCCAAAGCACTGGTTTGTGGTCTCAGGTAAATCTTTCTAACTGTTTTTCATCATAACACAGGAGGAAAAGGTTTTGCAGCTGTCCTTGGTCAAGTGTCAAGCCTTCCCACCAACTGCTTCTTTTACCTTTGAAGCCTTCCCCACAGTGTTAAACATTTACTCACGATGCACAAAAGATGAACCCCTGTGTTTCCTTTTGCCTACAGAGGTTAGCGTATGTAATGGACTCTCTCCCCATCAAGATACCACTGCTAGGAGCTCCTTTCTCTGGAAACCTTTCGGTCAGGGAAACTCATTTACATAAGGTAAGATTTATAAGTCAGAATAATAAAATTAATTCCAATGGGAGATATGCAAATCTCACTTTTCAGTCCAAATCCAACCTTTTTCCTTATACTTTCCTTTCTGCTTATCCTTCCAATCTGGATTTTGCTAATATTTTTTAGGCCTGAACTAAAAATAAATACACACCTCCCTTTATGGGAGAAATTATGTTAAATAACCACATTGTTTATTTTTACCTTTGGAAGTCATTCAGATTTAGCATTGCTATGGTTATAGTATAAAACATCAACTGAACAGACCAATAATAGCACCCAGCTGTTAGACTAGTACTATGCAGGTCTCAAGGTGCTTTATAAATGTCGTCCATGTAATCACTCACTTTGGACAAACCCAGAAACTGAAAGAACAGAACACTCAGATTATTTTTTTCATGAATACTCATATGCCAGTGGTAGAAATCAGTTTGCTGGATTCCCGGACCGTATCTAATAGTCACTCTAGGCTGTCTTTGAACACTTGATACAAACCCTATTCCAACCATAATCTAATAAATTTTAGCCAGAAAACTTTTTGATGGAAATGAGAATTGCTTCTTACAAGCATACTACTGAAATTGTTCCTCAGCTGTAGTGGTCAGATAACTATTTTTAAGGACTAATTTTCTACTTTGGGAATGGCTCTGGGTTCCCGGCCAAGAGCTCTGAGTATACTCTGCCAGTTCTGCGGGCTGGGATAACTTGCCAAAAGCCCACTGGCGGCAACCTGGGAGTATCGTGAGTGTCTCTGAGTGCGAGACTCATCTTGGAAGCACCTCTGCATTTTACAGAACAGAGAGTCCTGGAAAAGAAGGGAAAAAGACAAAGAATGAGATAAAAAAATCACAGTTTTAGCATAGATTTTCATGAGGATTCTTAACCCAGCAATCATTGTTTTGGGCATGCTGATGCAACAAACCAAAAGTCTTCAGTGAAAGCTTACTGTACTCAGCAGAATGATGTAAATGCAACCAAAAAGACTTTTTAATAAGACTTTTTTAGTTTAACCTGGTGTCTTTTGCATAACATTTTCTAGTGGCTATGGAAGGCAACTTGGAGTTGAGACTGCTTCATAACCCTAGGGTCTGTCACATTTATTCACCTGCAGAATAATTAAATTAATGCTTCTCAAGATCCTTTTCATACTTCAGTAACAATGCTATAGTTCTTGAAGTATTTCCAGATAAAAGATACATTAAAGGGCAAAATAAGCTATTATCTGCAGCAATTAATACACCCATATGCAGTTTGTGGCAAGCTGTTGGCCCAAGTACATGGCCCCAGTGCCAACTCAAGGCTCCAGCATAAGGAAACACATGACAGAGGAAACATTGCTTCAGATCCATATTAAGGAAAAAAAAATGTCTGAATGAGATGTGATTTCAGATAACACAGTTGATGACACTGACCTCTGGTGCCAGACATCCATATAAAGGTTTCCTTAGAAAGCAGAGCTTGCTGACTTTTGTTGATTTTCAGTGCCACGACCACATTTCCCATCGTGGCTCATGGCCAGTGCTGAGCCTGGCACAGCTCAGCATGCGGGGCTTGTTCTGCAAAACCAGGACAAACTCATTGGTTTGCATCAACAAAATCCATGCAGAGGCTTATTCAGAAACTGCCCAGGACAATTCAATTAGCAAGATTTAGTTGCCCGTTCTGGTGAAAGCAGAGAAAGAGGGGATGTTGGGCAGAGTCCTCCACCAGTTTAAGTGGGTTCACTGCCATTGGAGCCAGTGGAACGGGGCCTGTGATTGTTGTGCATAGTTTAGCTCATTGTAGTTTCATGGAGTGTAACACCAATGAGATCACTGTGCTCAGTTATTTGACCTCCCACTTCAAACAAGCCACAAGACTTCCCAAAATCTTTGCAAACAGAAATCTCTTTTTTCCATAGAATGAAAAACCATAAACGTATATGTTACACAGAGGTACTTCTGTTTACTTTGCATAAGGTTCTGTGAATAATTTGGGGTCATTCTCTAGGACTGCTAAGTGAAAGGGAACTGTTCTATCTCAGCTGGATCACAAATGAAACACCCTATAATATGCATGGAAGCACTTGTATGGTATAAATAATATTTTTAATCAGTCATTGAAATAATAATATAAAGTTCATTTTATTAACATTTGAAAAATAAATGTCTTCACCTCCCTTCATTGGACTTTAAAGGAAGAAAGTTTTACATTCCCTGTGAAAAAAATAAAGTAAAAAATGTTTAGAGAAAGGAATGATCTGACTGGTTAGAGATCACAAATCACTAATAATAATAAGCTCTGAATATCAGATGCCAAACAGCTGCAGAGCCTCTTAAACCTAATTCCTCTTTCTTGAAGGATATGGCAAGTTTGGAAAAGAAATTATTGCCAAACTCACCATGAAATGTAGACAGAAATTTTTCTTTGAATAAATCACTGTCACCCTCGATAAAACCATATACAAGTGTCTTGGCATGAGGGAATGCTGCAAATTGGTGTGCACAATGAAGACAGAGCCCATGAAACCTGCAGACAGAAAACACTAATCCAGCCCACAAAGTGTAGTAAACAACCCAGTCATATGGAGGAGGTGATAGGTGTAGATTTTATTGGATATATTGCCAGGTATTGCATGCTTTCCCATTACATAACAAGGTACTATGCAGTTTATTCCACTGCAGTTTGCCACCTGGTATAAAAATGTATAAAATTCAAAGAGCAATTATTTGGAAAAGTCATATGAATGTTCAAAAAAGTATACGGAAGATGATTATGCCTGTGAGTCCATTCCTCACACTTGCACTTTACAGGGCAGGTGTCAAAATTGCAACTTACATATATAAGAATTACGGAAAGTTTTAAATCCTCAATATGGAATATTCATTCCTAGCAAGTGCCAAATATCCCAGCTTTATAGATACTGGAAAAGCAGTTCATCTACCAATCTTTGTCAGCCTCACTCATATTCCTAATACTCTCCACTATGTAAATACAAATCACAGCATTAATTGCTATTTTTGAGCACTTTGCATTATGGAAATATGGTGTATTACAAAAAATTATAAGGTATTCAAGTTTCTAGAAACTTGCAGGATAGTTACACAAGTTTCAGTCTGTTAGCAGCATCTAGAGTTCCCGCTTCAGAAATATTTATGCTATGAAACACCTCCCGTGCTTCAATCCATTTGCACTTTATCAGATATCAGAGCAGCAATGCAGTTAACTGTGTGACCGGCCAGCGCCCAATGAGCAAGAGATTTTGGGTTTAGTTTGGGGTTTTTTTAAACAATTTCTTCTGCTCAGTGCTTTCTTTCTGTTCCGTTTTTTCTCCTTCATTACTGGTAATAAGTAACACATTAACCTGTCGTGGGGAAAAAAGCAATATCTGACTGTGCTAGAAAAAGTTGTTCTCTCTCTGATTTACTCTGTAGTCATTCTGTCTGCTAAATCCATGTTCATCCTACCAAGCTCCAACCATACAGAATTATTAATTCATATAGTCTAGTATGGTGACAAAAAGTATTTATAGAGACACAGGAAAGATTCCTGCTCAGTGAAAGAAGATGGGTTTGCAGAAAAACAGTGACCTGCACTATTGGGAAAGTCAGTTCTGTTCCAATTCTGAAGCATGGCATCAGAATGATTTGTCAAATCCAAGTTACTTAGTAGAAAACTGACTGATACAGATGATGGAAAACAGGTGAACAAGGAAGGATGTGGCTAAAATCCTGCTCCTCTGGGACTAAAGCATCCTTTCTGTTTAGGATTCACATTTCTAGATGCTGCTGTGGAGTTGAGGGGCCATGGCACTGCTCAACAATGAATCTAGACCATTCCTTTTTTTTCACAGCTGAAAAAATCACATTTCCTCCTCATTTGTCACTACTGACAACACATTAGTTACAGCAATTGTTTTGGATCAAGGCTGTCACTGCTCTTTCTTCTTCATAGGTCTTTTGTAAGAATCAAATCTGGCCTTGTAGCATCACTGAGTGGGAGAAAGGGAGTCTTGGACACCTGTGAATACTTAATATGATCCAGATGAAGCTAAAAATAGCCCTGCCAGAACAACCCCTTTGTGCTCACTTTTCAGCTGGTGTGGCTGGTTTTGCCTGTACACTGTCTGAGTAGAGGTAGCCTTCCTTCCAGCCCCTCCATCTGCCCTCCCACACAGGTCCTGCACAAACCCACAGCTGAGCTGAGGATGGGATGCACCTCTTAGGTGCTCTATAGCCAAGACAGACAGTGGTGTGGGATAAAAGACAGGGAACAGCCACGTTTTGCCTGAAGCCTATTCTGTAGGGTGTAGGATGAGAGGGGACTGAGTGGAACAGTGTTTAATTTATGCCTTCTTTCAGGGCACAGGGATGATTTAACCACTGAGAAAACCATGATTTTCTCAGTGCTGCCAAAACTGAGGTAGCTGGGGGCTGAAGACCAAAACTGAGGCACCTGGAGTAGATTAATACAGACTTGACTCCATTAACACAAAGGTGAAGCATTTATAAGTACTGAGATGTAATTCGGGATGAACCTAGCTGATTTAAGTTTTCATTTTAGGATTTTTCTCTCCATTTGTGATATTGGACAAGCTAGGATACCTGTTGCTTGACCTGTCTTCTGTTTTTGCACTGAGATGATAAAAGTTATGCACCCACAGAGGTATGCTAACAGATAAATGTATCATGGCTGAAGCCTTCTGGTGGGCATGATATAAAGAAGGGATTGTTTTATACAATCACAACCGTTTTATTATCATCTCTCTTAATAATCCTATTGTGACAATACCCCATAAAGCAGTGTGGCTTTGCCATCTTCATTGCCACAAGAATCTCCAATGTCCTCACATTCATGTGAGGCAAACTGCTAGTCTACAGTTTCCAAGAGATTGGTGTCTAGAGCAGAGTCAGCAGGGGATCCTGAAAGCCTTCCAAAAGAGACTTATCCACAGGTACCTGTTTTCCCCACTCATTAGTCCTCAGCCTTGTACTGTAGATAGATTAGAAAATACATAATAATGCTATAATAAGGCTATGTCTTCCCAGCTATGGAAATTGTGAAGTGTTCTGGCCAGTGGTGAAAAAAAAGTGGACCCATGTGGATGGATGTGCACACCGATGTCCTTCCCTCTGTCTCATCCTCTTTCTGCTGTGCCCCTGCTGCACACCAGAGAGCAGCACTCTGGTTTGCCTGTGAGGTCCCCCCAACCTGCTCACGCATCTCTGTGCTGGAGTATCTCAAAGGGAAAAATTTATATCTCTCTGCAGTCCTCTTGTTATTATCACAAAAAACATGATTTTGTTTCCTCGGATAGCTTTTATGTAGGCATTGCCTGGATCCATGTATTTGTAATAATTGCTACTGATGTCTGGCTCCTTTAAATAATAAATCAGGTATGTGCAGATAATATAATAATCCAAAGAATTCCACAAATTATTTATTTTCCCCTGAAATTCTGAACTAAAATATGATACTAAAAATATTAATGAAAAACTTGATTGGTTTACTTTCTTTTACTTCCCCCGCACCTCAGAGGTACTGCAGTGCTAAAAAGGGATGCTTTGAATAATGGTATTTTATTCCTCAGCCTACTGCATGTTTTAGTTCTCAATGCTTCCAGTGCTTCCTATTCTGGCTTGGGATTTCGGGCTGGTTTTGGTGAGATGCTTTTTTTTAGGGCTTTATTTTTTCTAAATTGCTGCCATGGGGCTTTTTGAGATGAGAACATTTTCTGCATAACAGAACACATGTCTAGCTTTTCCTTGACTGTTTTCCTCTGTTAAAAAAATTTCCTATTGTCTTCAGCAATGCCCTGGACTACAGTGACACTACTGTTATATTCATTATGATATCACAGAAGAACCCTAGTCATACATTCAACCACAAACTCCAAGGACAAAATTCGTGATCCAGCTCCAAAACTGTATTAACATTTACACAAGCCAAATTCTAAAATTATTTTTAAATGCTTTTGTGTATCAACTGGCCTCTAATAAACTCTAGTCATGAATCATAACATGGTGCAGGTCATTGTCTTTCATCAGTATCATAATGCTTTGATGATATAGCAGAAGTGCTGGTATTTCATTATTTACATCCCTTGTTTATCCAGGACCAAATTAACTTTCAGTACCTGGTAGGAACCCAGACAACCAAGTGAGATTGTGGTCAGAGGTGGAGAACAGAAAACAGGAAAGCAAAGCTCAAACCACCCAGCTCTGAGGGGCCTCTGCTGGCCAGGACATCACTGGGATAGTTTTGGTTTCACACTCCTGTAAATTTTTCTGCATGACCCTGTGGGCCACATCTTTCCTGATCACTGGATGAAGAGAAACAGCTCAGGTTTGCAGTGCTGTGCACATCATCACTCACTTTTAACTGAACCCTGGTAAGATCCGCTACTAGAGGTCAAGCATCTTTGGACTAAGCAGGGCTGCAGCACATCCTCTGTTTCTGAGTCCCTCCTGGCCATGTCTGTTGTATTGAATTCCCATAGCCTCTAAAGCATGGCAGGTACATCCAAACTGCCGACCAAGAACAGTCTTTAGTCCTTGCTAAACGTTGAACAGTGGCTGAGGTTTGTTTGGGAAGACCAGAGACTGCTCTAAAAATTAAAAATGAGCAGATGTTCAGGTTCCCCTGCCAGTACAGACATAGCCACACAGTCATCCTAAGCAGTGTACGAGGAAAAAATGGGTTCATATCATTCAGATCCATTAAGAAACTACAGTAAGGAACCAAAGTCATCCTAAAATGTTTAGGAGGAAACTGCTTCCACAACCCCTTTTCTAGGACTCAGACACAACACCTTTGTCCATAGTGAGCTGGCAATGTCTGATCTCAGTTTGTCCACAGGAATATCTTTTAAAGTTCATCTAGCCTTTCTCATCATGTGCTACCAGAGGAAGCTCAGATGCCAAAACACTGCAAAAATGGTGACTGCAAAAATGGTGATTGAGAAAAATATGATCCTCCTCTCTCACAGAAAACCATTGATGGTCTGCTAGGTCCAAAAGACTGGTTCTGCAGTCACAAAGACATTTCCATGGCTGGAAGAGTTGGAGAAGGCAGTGATGGAGGGTGAGCTGACAACAGAAGTTGCTCCAGAAGAGAGATGGGGAAATGTCAAAGTGGGGAGAGTGCTGCAGTCCCAGAAAGGAGCAGCCAGTTCTAGGTATTACACAGTGTGTAGAAAGATGAAGATGATTTTCCTCTGTTTTCTGTTTTCACAAAGCGTCTGTCTGCTAGGCAGGAAGGATTAATCTCTGTCTTTAAAATACTTCAACCCATAGGATCTGGATAGATTTCATATATATTCTCTGTCACTATGTTTGGGTTAGTCTATGACCCAGAGTGGAAAAATGCCTTTTATTTCAATTAAATGTATCTTGCCATCATATGGAGAGCCTGTGGGACAAGGCAAACAGTTAGAGAACAGGGAAAAAGTACACATGACATCCATCACATATCATGCAAAGCAAGATAGGGAAGAATGTTGCATCCAGAGATTTTTACATAGTTCACACTACTGAAGAGAAAACACCTCCTTGCTATTTCAAACAAAACCTTATTATCGGCAGGGTTTTCTGCAGCGAAACTGTGTAATATTGGAGCTGTCAGGTGTACTTCTTTTGCACATACTTTCTGTGCTCAGTTATTTTCCTCTGCCAACAGAAGCTCCAAAAGTGCAGTTCTGAGTCTCATTCTAGCATGGTCCGTAATCCCAGTGAAGAATGGCGTTGCCTGGTTTTGTTCTAGGTTCTCAGGGCATGGGCTGCTCCAACAGGCAACAAGGGGCATTTTGGCTGGAATGCACCCTGGCAACAGCACAGAGATGTCATCGGCATCTCCATAATAGTTACCATAGTATAAGATTAAGACCAAGTCTGATTTCACAGACTGTATCACTATGGCTTTCGAATAGCCTGCCCAGATTGTCCCAGCCTGTTCCTGATATCTTCATTACTTAATACTGTGCAATAAGTATTACGTAATGTCTGTGACTTGCAAATATTTGATTATAAATTCAAATTGCTGTAAAATTCACAGTTAAATATTAGCTGCAGATAGGTTGAAACACAGATGTTTCTTGCTGGAATTAGTCCAGAAAGCCTGATTCAACACCATGACTTCCCAGAAAACCAGTTACAGACTCATGAATGGCAGGACTGTGGCTGGGACCAGTCACACCTACCATGCACTTTGTGTCTACTCTGGGAAATCTTTCAACTCCTTGACTACAATATCAGAAACTTTGCCATTTGTTATCCCATACACTTATGTATCTCAGCCCCACTATTTCCATCCCTTCCCTCTCAGCCTGCTTACAACCCTCCCCATATCTCCCCCCTTTTGTGCACTCTGTTTGGGGTGTGCTCTAACTATCCTGCAGTACCCAGTAGCTTTCACAACTCTCCTGCTACACACCCAGCATTTGACCCTTCGTGCTCCTCCTGCTGCAGGATCTTCTGCCTCCAATCCCCTGCTACCCTCCAAAGCTCCAGATCCAACACAGGTCGCTTTGCCTGGTGTCCTCCATTAAGGGTGTCAGAAACTAGGAATAAAAGAGTTTATGGAGAACATTTGAAATCATTCCATTGATCATGTACTGAACTGCTCTTAAGGTACCTTGGAGGAACTTTTAAAGTCCATCCCGTAGTACCCATTCGTGCGAGGTCATGGAATGCGTTTTCCTTGTACCACAGGTACCAGCTAACGTGTTCAAGTCATATTAACTGCAAATGGACCCAGCAGCAGTTTCCAAACTTCATGTATTTCATCGCAAGCCTTGTGCCTGAAGAGCCTAGAAAATGAACATGTAAGCTCCGTTAACACTGCACTATATCTTTTTCACTTATTCCAGAACAAATGGCTAAATTTTCCCACAGTCTCAAAACAGCAGGTGACTAACAACAGAAAATATCTTGCTTTGCTCCCCTTAGACCTCCTAAGCAATCATTTTCCCTGCTGCCTGAGCCCCTGGATCAGTGACAAATTCTCCAATGTTGAATTACAGCTGCAGAGATGTCAGTGGCCAGAGCACCTACCTGCCCAGAATATCTAGTGCCTGCTTCCCTGTTTCATGAAATAGTCCTGCCCAAAATTCTATCTCAACGTTTCCTGCACATAAAGGCAAAGCTGGTGTCTAAGCTTGCAAACCCACTGTTTCTGTGACAGAAACCTACATGAAAAATATCAAGCCAGCAATTTGAAGCAGTTGGCTGCAAAGACCTTTGGAACGCAAAGATTGTTCATTGCAACAGGACTTTCAGGCATATGAACATAGGTTGGAAAGTACTTACTATCTTCAGCCCCCTTGAGGCTGATGAGAGATTATGAGGATGACATTTTAAGACAGAAATTTTTTATTTGTGATAGAAACTGGAGGAAAAACAAACCCTTGGTTATTTTTTGAACTATGAGCAAGATTTAACAAAGCGGCTTTTGGGTACATTTCCCTTATCAAAATGTCTTGCAAAATCTGAGGGTGATTAAATGGTTGGAGAAATCACAATTTTTCAGAACTGCAGCTAAACATGTGAAAATGCAGCCCAGGAACTGGCAGAGAACAGTGTTTCCATGAGCAGGAAGTCGACAGAGAAACCTTGCAATGACCCAGGAGTCAGTGGGAAGGGACAGGGAGATTAATGTGATTCTGAACAGACAAGGAGCTCTTACGGAAAACAAGCTATACTGAAACTTCCCTCCCACTGTCTCTCATCCTGCAGCCTCAAGTGGCTCTGTGTTTGGATCCCCAGACCTCCAAAGAACTATCAGACTGGAAATGCAAGGTCCTCAAGAACCCAAACCACAGCTCCGCACAAGGCATTGACCACAGCAGTGCCCACGTCAGACCCCTCCAACCCAAATATGACTTTATTGCTGCAACAATATTTCTTCCTGCTCTTCAGATTCCTGAAAGGTCATCAGGCAGAAAACCCACAGCCACCAACAGCTGTAGTCTGTAATGTTCAGAGTTGTGGGAGCTGTCTGCATTGCACTGTCACTGATAAGTTCGAAGCATAGTATTTGCCCCATTTTTTTTTTTTATTTATAGTGATCAGAGTATGTATTCACTATTTTTGCAGCTTTGCACTTTTGGTTTTCAAAAAAAAGGGATTATTTTTACTCATTGCTGTAATTTTAGTTTGTGTTTAATAATAATGGTTTGAGGCTATTAAAAACATAATTTTAAAAAACTTTATTTGCAAGAGTTGAAAAGTTTGTGATGCACTCTGGGAGACAAGGGTACAGTTTACTGTCCTTTAAATGCAATCTAACTCACACACAAGAAAATCACTTTAAAAAACAAGGTTATGGGTAGTAAATGGTTCAAAACCATGCCAGTTCTCCAAATCAGAATACTAACATCATCCAGGCAGTGTCATCTTACCTTCTTTGTCTAAGTACATGTTCTAGTGCTCTCCTGACCTTCTCCAGATAAATATTTAGGTAATAATTTTTTGTTGTTTTTGTTGTTGTTTTTGTTGTTATTCAGTAAATACTTTGCCAAGGAAGGTAGAGTATCAAGCAGTAATCAAAGAGAAGGTAAGATTAATTGGCAGTGACATTATCAGCAGACTAACCAAGTCCTGGATACAGACCCACTACTGTCACCCAGTTATCCACAGAGTTTAATTGGCTCTCTGGTACTGCTTTTGGCATCAAACACCGTCCAAGAGAATGCTTGGGCACAATTCAGGTGACACAGGCTGAGGACCACCCTTCTCTTTGTTTTGGAAGGGTATGAATGTGAGCCATGCCATGCCATATGGCCTCAGGGACAAATCACAGTCCTTGGCCCATTTAATTTCCTCATACAGATTTTGTTCCTCCCTCTGCAGAGGACTGGAGACCTCATTTTCTTTAAAAATAGGGGAATGAGCTGTTGCAGCCCTAGCCCTGTGCATCAGATCATTATGAATCCTTCTGGAACTGCCTGATTAATCCTTGTTATCCGGACTTTCTGCCGGCACCCTGTCACTGCCTCTCATCCTAATGCTGCAGCACAACCCCTTCCCATCAGGTAACACTCAGTTCCACTGCCCAGAAGGGCACCACAAGGGGTGAAGTGTCTTCAGGAGTGTGCTCTGAAAGTTTTCAGTCCAGACTGGAAAGGCCCATAAGTAACATGTAATAAATGTAAGGACAGATTATTTCTCATCAGATACAGAAAATATACAGATGAAGACTGGGCTAAAAGGTTTTTGGTTTTGATGTCCTGCACTCAGAAGTTACAAAATGAAGCAAAGTGACATTTACAGCTGTCATATGAAGTCACTACTATATATTCTTTAGTTGCAAAATAAAAACCTTCTTTCTCATGAGATACCTCTCTCATCTGGGATGAGTTTAGGACAAATGCTAAGCTGATTCCAGTCATCCCCATCTGTATGCACCTCCTTTTTCTATTTGCATCACACCTTTTAGCCTACTCCAAATTACTGAAATATTTTCCTGAAGGGCTTTCTTTTGCAAACTCATTTTCTCTCTTGCTGGAATTCACTTGAAATACAAGAGACACAGTGTGTCCCACTGCTAAGGTGCAGCCTGGGTTGTGGAGAAGATTTTTACCACGTGGCCAAAGATTTTTGTCTCTTCTCTTATGTAGAATTAGTTTTTTACCATCCTTCCCACTCTTGCCTTTTCCACTTGTTTCATTAATTTCTATGCACCAATCTTTTTTTTCCTCATTTCCGTTTTTGAGTCCTACTCCAGAAAGTCATTGCCACAGTTTAACATACATGTAAGTCAATTTGCACCAAAGAGGGATCCTGCTGTCCTTCCACACCCCAAACATGTTCCTTCACCTATCCTTGACCACAGTTGTCAGTTCTTCTTCCTTATCCAAAAGCATATGAAAGTCACTAGGGTTCAGTGAACAAGTAATTTTTTTGGAATTGGTCAAGAAATGAATTGTCATAATTTAAAAAAATAACTTCTGTGTTCACCCAAGGTCTCCTAAAATTATTTCTGCTTCAAGCTAATACCTACCATTGAAAACAATGCTGATTGTGGGAGTTTAGAAAAATTATAAATAAGTTGGAATAGAGGTAGTTTCTAGGAAACATCTGATTTTCTCTTTATAAGCAGAAGCTTGCACTTGTCTGAAGGAACCTAGGGTTTTCATGCTACATTTATGTCTTCTGTCTTACCAAAAGACTACCTCATCTACTGGAACAAAGGCTGCATGCTGAGGGGAACACATCTATCTTCATGATGGATGTTTGGCCCATCGCCTGAGGCCACAGCTCTGTAGCTGGAGATGGTTCAGTAGGTTTGGTAGAATGGTTGTTAAAATCGACTGTAAGTCCTGAGCCAGCTGCCAAAAGCTGCCTCCAGCAAGTGCTGCTCCTGGTGATTCCTGTCCTCCCTCATTATCTTCAGAGCTTGCTCCTCCCTCTATTGCCACTTGTCTGTGCTTGGCTTTGGGGTCCCCGTGGCCCCATCTGCACTTGCAGTGCTCTCATCACCTCTAAGCCTTCGGCGACTCTGGTCACACAGCCTTTGGGACTCCTTTGGCCTGCCACTGAATTTGAAGAATGAAGTAGCCAAACCAGCTCATTCACTGGGCAGTGGACTCTCTGAAGGAAAGACTTTTGATGCTTTTTTCTCCTTTGGAGCAAAGGAAAACAGGCTAATTGAAACCAATGGACTTGGAGAGGTGTTAGCTGCTGCCTCATACATTGGGTTTGTAGACTGAATCTTGTTCTCTTTAGGCTTCCAGATTTTTCTCAGTTACTATTTCTCCTGTCACATACTCAACTGTTTCTTGTCATACATTCACTGCTTGTGCCTGCCCTTTGGAAAAACTTTTCTACAATCCTACACTTCATCAGTACAATCATTATTTCAGGTTTCCCTGTTAGACGTAGAGAGCTAGTGTGATGCACAGCAAAATGGAAGGAAGGAAGTCTTCTTCTGGATTTCAATATGTTTTGAATGAGGTATTTTTCCTTGCAGAATCCTGTTTTTTCGTCGTCTTTCACTTACTTTGGTATTCAAGATGTGTGTGTGTGTGTGACTGTGCTTGTGATCTCCATCTCCCAGACTTTCAGCCCTGAAAAGGATACAAATTTGGGAGATAAACTCTAAAAACATCATTGATGAAGCATTGAAGCCAATTCCATGTTTTAATCCTGCATAAATTATTCTGGAACTCAGCCCACATTTATGATGTGTGAGAGAATAGAAAAATAATGGGATTACTCAGAAGTTTCAGATGATTATAAACATATGGTGCAGGAGGGTATAAGAACAAAACATACTGAGGGAAATATCAGTAAATGAAAGGTTAATAATGGAAAAAGTAAGTTTGGAACCTCATATGTGGCCTATTATCAAACACTACTGACATGAAAGAATTCCTGCAGAACTGTTAAAAGTGGACAGCTAGTAGTTTAATGATTGTAGCAAGAAAACTTTAGGCATTGGAAAGGAAACTATATGATTATAAAAGAACTCATCACATATTTAAACCTCCTATGAAAAATGGTAGTTTCGTGTCTGAGGTTCCAGACTGGGACTCAGATCTTGATTTATTTCCCAGTTCTGCTACAGATTTCCTCTGTGACCTCGGGCCAGTTACTTTGGGAGAAACATGTTAAAGCTCCTAAATGACTTATGAATACAAGTCCCTTTACCAAAAGGGGCATAGCAGCAGATTCACAAAGGGAAAAGCATATGGGAATGCTGACCATAGCCAAAGCTATCCCCAAAGCAACAGTGTTCTACCACATCACTTGGCAGTTCTGAGCACCAAGAGGCCTCCGTGCTTCAAGGAGAATAGCTGCCTTCTGAATGGTCATGGAAAATGAGCAGGAGGTGGCATGGGAGGGAGGGATCAGCTGCCCTCTGACCTCCTGTGGGTACTGTGGAGCAGGCGGACTTGGGAATTGCTGTCTCTCATGGTTTCCAGCTTCTGCCCAGTTTTCATTGGTGGCTCATATCTGGGAGAGGCTCAGATGTGATGCCTGGATCTCTGCAGGCAGAAGATGCCAGGATTGACATGGTCAGGAGGTTCACCCTGAGAGAAACAGGGACTCCTGGCTATTTGCATCCTGCTCGGGTCGAAAGAGAAAGGATCAGGAACAACCATCTCTCTTGAGGGCAGCTGGTTTTGGTGTGGGAAACTTTTCACCTGGTTCACTCCCACTCATGGCCCTCTGCCTCAACACTGAAACCTACATCCCAAAAATCCAAGAGAAGTGACAAGAAAGCGGGGCAGTCTGCGCTCTCTTGCTCCCAGTCTGTGAAGCTGAATTGTAACCAAGACACAGTGTTCGCCTTTTCTTCCTTCGACCCTTGGGCTTCTTATCAGGGTTAGGAACAAAGTGTTTATTTGTTTGCCAGTGCAGGATTTAGCTTCCTAAGAAAACTCACATAGCAACTAAGCCAGCAAGTAAACATGAGGCACCTAAGTGTTGTTGCCTCCAGATTTCTGACAGCTTTGAAAAATAGACCCTTTTTGCTGTTGCCAGCTTGTGAAGTACAAATAGCAATAGCAGGATATTCTTTGTCTCCCTCATCCTGTATTAGTCCACGCTGTACATAGTCTCACAGCTCACACACAAAACAGGAATGCAAGCAGTAATAAACCTGTAATGTAAGTAGGAGAGCCAAGGATGGATATTGACTCTAGCTTTCCATATGCTGAAGCAATGATAAAAGGATCTTTCAGACATCTCTTTCTCTGTCTTAATATGCAGCATGGTCATAACTCAAAAACTGCTTTGGACAGGATTCACAAACTGCTGTGTCTGTGTAAAGTCAGTTGAAAGTAAATAAAATACTTTCTGCTTCAGTCCCTTGGATATCTCCAATTGTCATGGTTTGTTTCATTCTGCGTGGAAGTATATGAAGCTTAAGGTATGGGATAGATCATTAAGGTGAAAAATTTTAGGTTTCTGAGATTCAAAAATGCTCTAGCAGAGAATCTCCCTTTAAAGCATATATTTTGTTGTCACTGGTTTTGGCATAAGAAAAAGGTCCATATAAAACACAGGAAAGAACGTAGCATAAAGGGGAAAAGTTGGATTCTCATAATTTAGAAAGGAATATTTTAGTAATCAGTGTTTGCTAACAGGAGTGGGGAAGTAGAAGACAATTCAGAAATATCAAGGTAAATATTTTAACTTTCCTCAAAATATTTTCAACCTAGAATACTCCACGTACATCTTCTGCCTTCTCAGCAAAGCAAAGGCAGGCTGATCCCTCAGTTAGCTGAGCTTGATGCACTAAAGGAAAGCCTGTTCTGAGTATTGACTGCTGCAAATTGCATTTCATCAAAGTTGTTTAAATCTTTAGGGTGAGAATAGGAACAATTTCACCTATCCAAGTTGCTAAAGTCTCAGTTAATATGTTAGGTTCCACATTCAGAAAAAAATTAGAAAGTTTCTATCACTGTGACCTTTGGTATCTGCTTTTATAATCAGTGTGATCAAAGCAGTCCTTCTGTCATGGGGCAGGATTCCCTTCTGGAATATTTCCACAGATCTTGAGACAGCTGTTGCAAAAACATATTTTAAAAAGCTGCAGGAAACCTGTCTGTAGCTGATGCTTTTCCCAAGTTTTAAGTCTTGAAAGAATCTTTCTGTTTCCTGTAAGTAACTGTGTCTTTTAATTTGATGTATCTGCTTGTAGAGGGGAATCCTTTCAGTGTCATTTTTTCACTGATGTTTATCTGAAATCACTTTGGTCAAAATTATCTTTCTGAATCTCTTGGCTACTGTATTTGTCTGTTACAAACTACCACTGAGCCATAATCTTCTGGGTCAAGGGGGGCCATTATGATCATCCCATCAGACTTTGGGCATAAGACACAGCACAATTTCAGTGATTCCCGTGGAAAACCTGTTGCTTCTGGTTGACATGCTCATCCTTCAGGGGAACAGATTCATTGGGGATTAGACTGCTCCTGCTAGGACTGCCTCTACTAGGACTACAGAGGCCAGGGAATCAGCTTAGTAGTTGTGGTCAGTCATCCTGAATGTCCTGGCTGCGTCCCATCTGGGTCCAACATGCTTATTTTTAGAAGAACTACCAGTCCCAGTTAATTTTCCACTTATTCTTAATATTTTGCTGTCTGTAAATTACGCTGCAGCACCACAGGAAGTGCAAGGATACTGGAACATGGTGTTGTGTCAGGGTTTCACAGTGCAGCCAAAACTGGTGTCATCTAAGCATCAGGCTGTGTTGAGATACACTGATGTGCTTCCAGGGACCTGAGGCGTAATGAAATCACACAGACTGTGGAGAAGCACAGGTTCCCTGCCTGTGGACTGACCACCTCTTTTCACAGCTCAGTGAAACTCCATCTCTTCCTTCTGTCCTTGGCAGTGCATTGCTATTCTCTCACTCCTGCAGTCTGGAGGTAAATGATGGTCCTGCAAGACAACTGTCTGCTGATTTTTGCTCCATGCTTCACTGAAGCATAAAATGTTGTGTACATTGACTCCTTTGCTGTGGTTTTCTTTCCAGACACATAGCTTCATACCCATCCCAGGGCAGAGCCCCATGGCTGTGGGATCTCTGATGAGGGTTTTTCAGTCTAAAGGGTTTTGTGCCCAAAACGTGCATACCAGAACCTCTTTGCAATGAACAAGGTTCAGAGTTATTGGCCCCATGAACCATTACACGGCTGCTGAACTCCCACCACTACATTGTGAGTTTACTGTTTGACGTCCTCAGCCCTCTCCTTGCATGTTCTCCACTACCTTCAAAGTATGCGTTTCAATCCATTTCTATTTTTTCCATGATAATACACAGAAGAAACACCATTGTTGCCAGTTTTCTTTTCTTTGTACTTAATCATTCTAAATTCAAAATTTGAGGTGATAAATACAATAAATATGTTTTTAATTTGACCTGATGGATAACAATGTCTGAGGATCTTTCAGCACTTCCTAGTAAGAAGTTTTTACTGTACTGTTCTTACTGTCTTATTTTCTGCTTATGAGAGATATTGATCACATCCATTTTGGTCTCTATTACTATGTCTCATTTTATTTCTTTCAGGATGACTGAGGAGTTTTCCTGTCTCTGAAATTTAAATAATTAAGTCTGTTCATAGATTCATTTATTCAATAGTCTGTGAACTCTCCTAATAAGGTCGTATGCCATGAATTCTTTTTCAAAAAGAATGTAGGATAGTTTTAAGTGGCTGAACTGTGATCAACCTGTAGGTTTACATGAATGAGAGAAGCATTCATCTTATTCTGTTTTCAAACGCAGGTTCAGACCCTGTTGCAAAGATATACTTTGTCTGAGAACAAGCTATTGGCCTTAATTTAGATAGGAACAAGTTATATAACAGTGTTTACCAGGTCAAATTTCCTGATGTCTTGTCAGGTTAAAGTAAAATTAATCAGTCCATATTTTTTTTTTCTTTTTTGTTTGTTACCCGGTTCTGTAACTCTGAGAGAGATGGAATAGATTTCAGTTGATGTGAATAGAAGCCAATTAGGTAAAAGAGAATCCCAGATTTTAAGAATTACATTACAGCCTTTCTAGAAAATAGGTCATCTGAAAAACTTTCAGAGCTAATAGTTACTGAAAGTGGAATGGGTATCACTTACTGCCATGGCATCCTCTGATCTTCCCAGGACTCTACATGTGTCTGTTTATTACTGTTTTCTTTAAAATTGAGCCCTTCTGCCTTTTTTTTTTTTTTTTTTGTAATGTGCTCAGTACTTAAAGAGTGGAGTAGTAAAGTCTTAAAAAAAGAGAGACTATCTGTGACTAATATTTTAATCCACAGCCCTGGAAAATTCCCTGTGCATGATTTGAGCTGTTGCACAGCAGGCTGACTGCAGACATTGCACCTCTGTGCACTCAGTGTCCCATTGGATCTATTTATGAGACCTTCTGTAAAGGTTGCTGCATGTGGGAAAGGTATGACAGCTTTTCATTGCAGTTTCACTAACAGGCCCTTCTCAACAATGAGTGTGGAACCAGAGAACTTTAAGCAATGGGTAAGGGTGAAATATATGAATAAGAATAAAACCCTTCAAACATTGAAGAGAAACAGGCTAACAGATAGACCTATTTACCTAACAGAATATACCTTGTGTTTTCCCAAATTTTCACAGTTCCCTTGAGAGTCATAACATGTATCTTGTTCAAAGCTTCCCTTTAGAGCAAAGAGCTCCCTATTTGTATTCACTTTATTTTGCATACAGAACAGGCAATAGAGTGAATTTTAGGAACTTAATGAACCAATCCTGTTGGATAAAGTGATTGAGTTACTAATTTTATTAATGGAGACAGGCTGCCTTCAAAGTCAAAGAAGTAAGAGTCTGTATTCACAAGAGTAAGATGAAGCATTTTCTTAAGTGCATTTGGACAACAGTAGTGAATGGCACAGGAATTAGTTTTGTACCTCTCTGAAGTGGTCTCGAAAAACTTTTTAGAAATTTAGTCACCTCTGGTTTATCCAAGTCTCTGAGAAAGACTTCTGTGCTCATTGCTAGAGCTGTGAAAGCACATGAAAGTAAAAAATCCTAATATGGGTTTGTTTTAAATGCTAAAGTGAAATATTTTTTGATATATGTTCTCTGAAGTCAGAGAAAGCATAAATGTCCCATGTGTATGAACAAACGTTTTTCACACAGTATTTAACAGCAGATATACAGCTCATCTGAGCAATAGAAATTACATGAAATAGCTATGTCCAGTGTGCAGGTCTGCTCAAGTCCTTGTAATGTGTCTCCCTTTGTTCCTACTTCTCACTTAGCTAATACACGTTTTGAATATGTACAATGGGGCTCCTGCCTGCTGAATGGGCTTGAAGCAATCTTCCCTGGCAAAACATCCGAAGCAAAAGAGGGTGGAGGAGTGATTAATCTTACGGACTTTTCATGCCCCCTGGTGGAAAAGCCTCAGTGTAGCCGTAAGGATTTCCTGCAGAAAGGTCTATGAACAGATGTGTGGTTCCTGTGACAGAGCTGAGCTGCGTTCTCGTTCGAGGCACTTCGCTATTATCGGTGTACAGCCCGTGAATAAGAACACACAAGATCCCAAGTTACAAATGAGCACCTGGACTCATTTAAGTGCTGCTAGCATGATGTACATTGCTCATACAGTATAAATTGTTGGCCTGAAATTTCTTGCAGGCAAATGATGCCAAGCTCTTAATGTATATAAAATGAACTCTAGTAACTTAAGCAAAATAATCACAATTTTCCCCACTGTCTTTCCAGGATTTCAATCTGGAGAGTTTTGAAGGATACACAATACCTTGTTACAAACCATATAATGTTTTAAAAAGTATCCAACTGACAACCTTGGCTAACATTGTATCTTCTATCTAGATTACTTCAATATGTCATGTCCGTATCACACCACTCTGTCCATGGTCCCAAAGCCAAGGATTTCTGTCTTGTCCAACCTTTCCATCTGGAAGTAATGAGCTTAATATTCTGGCTTTACCCCCATAAAAGCTATGTCACAAAAAAGTAGCAGTATTACGAACTGTTGTATACCCTGAAGACAAATTTGAGATCCATGCAGCCTCTCGAAGTTCTACTCAGATTCATTTAAAGACAAGTTTTCCACTCTACTCCCATAAGACCTACAGCATACCACAAGACTGAGATCCATGTGACAACCATTTCTGCTTAAATCCTGTCCTAGACATGTCAGAGGACTTTGCTTAACAGATAATGAAGGACTAGGATGGTCCTTTGGGGAAAAACACATCGTGTTATAAGATTTGCTCTTACAATGGCTGTCCTTTTGGTTGCAATTCCTCTGCAAGCTAAAGCAGAGGAAACAGAAGTTCTTTGTTTTCATGTCTCCTCTTGTGTAAAGTGAATGTAAGCTCTTCTCTGTCTCTTTATATGTATGGAGCAAACCACCACGCAGGTAGAAGCTCAATACCCACCAGCTCAAGCCTGAACTCTGACTGCACATTCATCAGCACAGCCTGGTGCCTGAGAGCATCATCAGGGCTCCCTTCACTGCTGCTGTGTGGAAGCAGCGAGATCTGTTCTGAGGAGGGTCTGCTTTAAATCTCTTTTCCTTGCATTTTCTTTCTTTTATCACAGGGGGAGAAGGGTGGGACATCACTCTGAGCAGAGGTTTTACAAGTGATGTCCTAAGAAATACCAAAAGTTACTGAAACACTTATTATGAATTGTTTTCATTTTCTTGTGAGGCATTTTTTGTCTCACTTTTCTAGTATTATCAGCTTTTTGCAAAAACTGGAACTCTGTGCCAAAATGTGACAGTATTCCGCAGACACCTCACCCAGGCTGCATAAATTTACAGAGGAAAACTTATCTCATGTACCTTAGGCACCTATTTTTGGTTGGGATTAATATTCCATTGGAAGTGCCTCTCTCCTCTCAGTAACTACAGACAAAGATAGCCCTGGAATAATGTTTAAATAACTAAAATAAGGTGGCATCAGTCCCATTTTTTGATGCCAAGATTAAAAACAGAACTCATTGAGCCAACTCTTGTGTCTATCATGTTCTTACATCATTATAAGAACATATTTTATAATTCCTTGACTATTTTAATTGCATCGAAATTGAAGTCTTTTGCATTTAATTGAAACTTCTTTCAATGCCTCTCAAAATAGAAACTGATTTTAAGAATATTCTCTTACTCTTCACTAGGAAGATGTGCAGGTACAGGTGGATTAATCGTATATTCTTAGAATCACTATTATGCTGCTGCTGGGCAGAAAAAAAAAATAGTACAGTTTAAAAATGCAGATGTTCTGAAATGAAAATGCTTTGCACAGTCCTATTATATTTGCTGAAATTAAATTTTGGCAGATAGGAATATTCTGACATTGCCAAAATGTCCTGTTTTATAATTTTGGCCCCCGGCATCTAATATTTCCTTTCAAAATAGTTTTGCATGTTTAATGTTCTTATGATGTGTTTCATTTTGTGTTCTCAGTACAATTAAAAAGTCAACCATAATCAAATGTTTCTCTCAGAGACATTTCAGTTGGTATGAGATATTTTTCTTAAAACTTTCTCTTACAGATAATTTTGAAAATTTCAAAAATTGTGCCTAACTGGCCTAAAACCAAATCTGAAAATCCTCTGAAAATTTATTTTCTACATAGATATGATTTACTGTCGATATTCCACCAAGAGTGTGTCAGTTATAGACGTCTTAAAAAGCTGAAAGAAAAGAGATTCACTGCTCCTCAGGGAGAACTTCACTCTTGCTGAGCCAGGACTTATGATCCAATTCCAAAACTGCAAGAGTACCCTGTACAAAAACACTTTTCTTCCAGTGAATCTGAGGAGAAATTGGTGGTATCTTTTGAGTCATCCTGCAAGATTAAAAGTGATCAGAGAACATACAATAAAGTAATATCATCTCTGAAAATACAGCTGTGTTAGTGTTTAGCATTAAAATGCCTGACTGGTTTAAGTTCATGGTTGCTCTCATTTTCCTCTGTGAAGGTCATGTTCAACAAAGCAGAAAGGAAATATTTCTTCAGAGCTATAGATCCAGAGACATCAGGTTTGATCTGTTCATTTATTAGCATCAGTCTGTGTAGCAGTGTCTTCAAACACAAATTTGCTATAAGGAGCCAGATCCCTCAGCCTATTGAGTTCATTTTGTTCTGCTTCATAGCTCACTTTACAGCAGTGGAAAATGATGTGTACCATCTGGAGGGTCCTTCTGAATATTTCCTCTGAGAAGATGGACTCTCTGGTTGTTGTACAGCCAGCAGAAATGTCTTTGATGTCTATGACACCTCTGCTGTGCTGCCTGGCATGAGGAAAGGGATGCATTTACAGAAAAGACAGAGAATTTGGAGAGAAAAGCATTTTCACTGCCTGATTTTTCCCAAAGAATATGAGTTCAATTCACTGGCAATATTTTAAAGCATTTCTCAGCAGTGTTTTGTTCGAATGATGACGGCGCTGTAGCGCTGACCACACTTTTCAGCCACTGTCTCCCCTGCTTTCCTCATTAGCAGAATTCAGACCCAAATTGTTTCTTAGCACTTGGACGTCTTTTCTTTTTGCTTCTCCCCAGGTCACCACTTCTTCTCTCCTCCTGGGGGTATGTTGGCACAGGATATTGACTGTATTGATTGCTGTGTATTGATGGCTGGTTGACTCCTAGGCTGAGATGTCACCCTGACTACAGCTGGACTCTGCAGGGAGACAGAGAGACACCTCCTGAGAGGTCCTCTGGCAGGCTGAGCTTAGTGAAGAAGGCTCCTATGGCTATAGCAGATCCCAGTGTATTTGCAGCTCCTTGCCCTTAACAACTATTTAAGCTTTAATTTACTTCAATCAATCCAAAATCTGCCATACTAAAAAAAAAAAGAAGACCCTTAACAAGCAAGTAATCCTTCCCTACACCTGCAACGTGCATACTAACAAGCAAATTAACAATGTTTAAAAAAAAGTTAAATTCAGCTTTCAATGTCATAGTGATCTGGTCGTGCGCTGAAAGTCAATCACAGAAGCAAAGAGGAAAGTACTGCCTCTGTCCAAAAAAGTTTATGATGCTAGTATAAAAGTTAGAAATATGGGATAGTCACAGATGGGAAGAATAAGGAAACAATGAGGCTACCTTAGTGGCTGTGAAATGTCTAAAATATGAGATAAATTTTCCTGCTTCACTTGGTCTTTCTCCCTGCATGTCTGATTCTGCAGAAATTCTGTTTTGATAATGTTCATGCTCAAAATTTTTATAAAAGAGAGTTAATTAAATCACCCTGAGCACAAATGTGTCCAGGGTGAAAATTATTTATTGTAAGGACTGCAACTGTTCTGATGGTAGCTCAAGAGTTAAGATGATTATTTTCTTGCACAAAACTTCTTGAAGAGCAAGCAGCTACCTCTGAGTGATCTTGTGATATCCAATTATTTATCCACAGGTCACATAAATTCCTATTGCTAAGCAGGTTACTTTTATGCACTACTGTTGAAATCTGAATACAACTGCTTTTCAAGTTTCATCTAATTTTTCAAGACTGTCTTTCAGAGGAAATGGAACCTAATGTGATTTAACTGTTGGAGGAGGTAAAGGGGGGTTAAATTCAGTCAATTTATGTTCATTATAAACAAATCCAAATTCCTAGCTAGTATGGTATGACTAACATATGTCACATACTACAGCATGTCTGGTGTACCCTTTAACATTTTAACAGTCCATCAGACATTAATGTGACTTAAACATCAAAAACAGGTTCATTTTGCCATTAATATCCTGAAACAAGAACATCTAATATACACATCCTGAGATTTAATCTGTAAACATAACCAAAAATGTCTGGATGAAGGGGATTGTTTATATTTCAGTAGTGCTACTTCCATGAAGCATGTGTCTGCTATCTTTAGTGTGCAACTCTAGCATCCTACCACTGAGAGACCCCTCATGTCTTTGATACTGTTAGGGAGACTTATAAGTCTTCTGCTGACAAACCAGTCCCTTTGTAGATGCCCTAAAGTTAAAGCTACTGATAAACATAACTTGTCTTATAAAGAAGGGAAGAATTTTAAAACCACTTCAAACATGCTCTAGATTTCCCTATTCATTTTTCCATGGTGTTAAATCAGGTTCTGAAGTGAGCAGGAATTAAGTGGACATGCTTCTCTTTACTGAAATAATGACTTGTTTAATAAACAAGAAAGGAGAAGAAAAAATGTGTCAGTGCATGAAGTGACAAAATAAGATCTGAGAAAAACTTAATAAAATGCAAATGAACTTTCAGTTCCATCAAATCCCTTTGTTTATTTGTTCTATCATTACTCAAATACTTGGTTCTTGCATTGATGAATGCTCAAAGAGGTACTTTTCTTAGGAATTAGCATAGGACAAAGCATATGTGCATTTAGTCTCCAAACACGCTGTATCTATCAACTGTGTTAGGAGTGAGTGAAGCCATGACAGCCAGGAAGATAATGAAAAAAGAGAAGGAAAAAAAAAAGGAATAGTTATATCCTTTGATATCTGTAAGATTGTTTAATCCAGCTCTTACGCAGATAAAACCACAATGTAATTGCTATGGAGTGAATTGCATTAACAACTATGGCCTTGGAAAACCAGCCAGATACATTCAAGGCCTGAAGTACAGATGAATACTCCATGTCTTAAATCAATCATTGAACAAGTGGACTTTGTCAACAGCATGAATTTTTTGAAGAAAAATGCAGATTCATCTGAACTTTTTACACCAGTGCATGTGTTTCCATTAAATTTTTTGTCAGGACTGTTTTGCAAGCTGAGGCTGGAATTTCTCATCAAAACCAGGCAGAGAAAATCCCTTCTCAAAATAGCTAATGGCATGGAAAACTCCTTTGGCATAGGAGAACAAGAGCAAGGACTTCAGTATGGTCTCCTGAGCAATCTTATTTCAGTATGTGAAACAGAGCCAGCACAAACCTGAGCATGGGCAGATGGTTGTCTGTACAGTTAAATTGTTAGCATGGTCCTTGGCAATAGTTTGGCTTGGGCTAACTGCCTCTCTCCCAAAAATGTCCCAGCACAGCTGAGGGGATATTTTGAGCCAGTATAGATGCAGTCAGCATGTTTTTGGGGGGTAAAAGCAATTAACTGTGTCAACACAAGCCGTGCGAGCTGGCCTCAGGTCAGACAGCAGTCCCTGGGCAATTTCATTACTAGTACAGCTGCAATACAGTAGTCCCTGTGAGCACATGGGGGAGTTATAAGATACTAAGGGAAAAGATTTTTTCACATGCATTTTTGCTGTGGATTTTTCTGGAATGGTCTCAGCTTTGTCCCAGTACAGACTGAAAATGTTTTCTGAAACCATGACTTTTTGGCAAAATAAAATTCTTGTTTTCTGGCCAACGCTAGTACCAATTTGACACTATCAACATAGAAATGAACAGAATGTGTATTAGTTAAACCCCTAGTGTGGGTACAGTTTTGCAGATAAAAGAATAGTTTATACATATTTCTCTTCTTGTAGTGCTGCAACATTAGGGGATTCAATCAAATTTCTCACTCAGATTCTACGTTAAGTATTTTTCATGTCCTCTTTCAACAAATGTAGCATGAGAAAAAAAACAGGAACAAAGAGGGACTAAGATATGAATGGACACAGGCAGCATATTTAAATACCTCTGTATTCTGAGCATACACAACATTCAAGACATATACATTGCTCTGATGAGGTCTTAGTTGTTGATAAAATTTAGGGCATAATGGGGACATTGATAATTTACTTTAGGGGATATTGCTTTATTCCTCTGTACCATGAAAGCTGTGTGCATAGCTTTGAAACGTGCATTCATCTTTCTATGTGTAGATACCTGAGTTTGTCAGCTGAGGACACGGGGGTTCCACTTCCAGGTAGATGTCAAAAATACCAGATGTACTTCAGTCCGTGTTCTGCAAGAGCAGTTTAGAAAACATCCGCGCATCCACATGTCTACACCTAAAATTCTTTGAGGTTAGATGGGATTTCTTGCAGCCCATCATGTTTCTAAACTAGAACAATTGCCTTTCCAGTAAAGATCTGTGGACACACTCCCTGAGGTTTTCAATCTTTGTGTATGAAGATTTCTTTTTTTCAGAGATAAATCCTGGAAACTGAGAAATGCGACAATGGGAAGTAGAGGGGAGTGTTTTGAAGGAGAAGCAACAATTTGTAAGGATGTAGTTGTACACTCAGCTAAGATAACATGATGTTCTTATCTAGGAGCATTTCTAAAACCTGAAGTGTACAATTTAATAAACCTGAGAGAGTTTTAGCAATTAGTGATGAGGCCCTCCTGCATGAGTGCATCCAGACTTTTTCATCATCACCAAGTTTCACTTTAAAATTAATTTTCTTGCAGCCATGACTCTTCTAAGTACCCATAAGATATTCTTATGTTTACTGATTTCACTTGCAGAGCTCTGTAACTGTTTTCCATTCTGTGGGGGAGAGATGGTGTTTTCTTCAATTTTCAGTTCCTGGAGACATGTTGCTCTGCTTTATCTTCCAGGGAGCAGTAGCTGTCGTCCCCATCTTATGAGAGGAAATAAGAAATATGAATATTGATGCAAATAGCATTCATTATCGTCTTGCTCTCTCACACTTTTAAAGCTACTTGCATGATGAGAAGTTGACTCATGTTCATTGAACACTTGGGCTTAAAAATACACAGTTACCAATACTTCCAACAAGCTAATGTCTTTCTCTTTTAATAAGCTCAATAAAAGTTAGTCACCGTGACTTGGTGTTAGCATTTAATTTCTAAACAATAGTCCATGCAAAAATCAGGTCCTCCCCAGGGAATAGCTATTGTGAACCATATTTCTTTCCTTTCATTTTAGATTACTTGTGTTTTGCCTTACAGCCAAAATGAAACCTAGTTTCTCTCCTTTGACCACATCTCAATGTGGATAGTACGAAGCACTAAGAGCTTTCCATTGCTGTGGTATATGCTGTTAATTGCTAACATATTCTGCCTCATCATTTTTCACGGTATTGGAACTTTTTAACTATACCACAACTCAACAAATATTAACAGGACCAGACATGTCTTGGAAGATGGTACTGCTAGTATTTCCTTCCTCCTTTGGTTCCCACTGAGCAGATGTAAATCACTTTGGGACTGTGTTTCAGTTCTGAAACCTGTTTCAGTTTTACTCAAACCTAATTGGAGGTCATGCGGAGTTTTCTTTCTCTCTCAAAAACAGGGAAAAAAGAGCAGTCTTTGAGCTTTAATTGCCAAGAAGCTCTCCCCCACAGAATCCACTTAGGCAGATATCTTGTAGGAAATACATGAAAAAACACAGCCCCCAGTTTTTGCTAAGAAATGACACAAAATTGTAACTGGCAAATACTTAGCCTCTCAAGACCCTGACCACATGGCCTGCTCTTGTTCCCTTTGGCAGTTCCTCTCTCCAGCCCTCTTCAGGACCTGGGCTGTCTTGGGTGATGCATTCCGCGCTGAGCCTTCAGAGCAGGGCATGATCCTCAGTAGGGCCCTTGAGTACTACTAAGATTCAAACAAATGATTAATAAAGAGCAGATCCCAGGCTGTAAATTGCATTTCATTCACACCATTCAGATCTCGCTCCCACAAAAGGAGCTTGTCTACATTCATTTGGTGCAAAATGAGGGATGGACTCAGGTTTCGTGAGTCTAAAACCAGAGTTTTCTTTCTCCATTGGGGAATCTAAGTTTTCTTTTGAATAGAAATTTAGATTAAATAAAAAATACATTGCTGCTTTCACAACCTTCTTGGCTGGAAGCCAGGGAGTCCTCCTCTGTAATTCTGCTTATTCTTTGCAGGTAGTTTCTGAACATTTACGTCGCCCTGAGCGAGTGACTGAATAAAAGTCTATTTTTCCAAATGCAAAGTGTGAACAGTACTGCTTGTGACCAGTGATTGGGCTGCCTAACATCTCTGCCAGTGCATACATGTTATTTTGCTACTTGATGTGACTGAAACAGAATTTTCATTTTATTTCTTCATTGAGATCAGAAAAATACATGTAAATACATATCATGTTACTAGCTGAATTAGTTTCTTAACCAGAGAAAAAAGACTGGGGCAAAACCAACCAGACAAGCAAATAAACAAACAAAAGTCCAATACAGTCACTGCTGCCTCAGGAAAACAGGCTTTGACTCATTTCCCAATTTTTCTCTAAAAGAACTGTAGCAGAACATCAGTGGTGTGTAAGACTAGTGGAAAGAGATGAGACCTGAAAGAGAAAAAGAAAGGTTTTAGGGGTTGCTTTTTCTTCGGTTTTGGTTGTGTTTTGTTTAGTTTGGGGATTTTTTTTTTTTAATTGGAAATGTGCTATTTAACAGTCCTATAATTATTTATCTCTTGAGAAACATAAGTATTGACTATAAAGTGATCCAAATACACTTTTCCTCAGCTGTGTGTACATTCAGCTTCATTCCCTTGCATCTTTTCAGGGCCTTGGAAGACGACTTCAGTTGAAGCAGAGCAGAGTCCTAATTTTATGACTGCTAATACAGTATTCGGTTGTGTCACTGCAATATTAGGGTATGTATCCAGTATTGAATTGCTTGGATATAGGGACTTTTCTTCAGGCTGCAGGTTTTTAGGCACTGGTAAAAAAGGAATAAAAAAGCTTTTTCTGTCAGCTTGCAATGTAACATTTTCAAACATTGGGCAATTTTATCCAAAAGGAAAGCTTAACTTCTTTCAACATCATAGCTAAGTTGCATAATACAACACCTTTCTGTAATGTGTTTCTAAGAGATAAGTCTTGCTTGCTGTGCAACTTTAGGCAGCAATGAAGATTTTTGTTGGTTTTATAAAGTTGGCTCTTAAAAACATAGCTGGCCAGAAAACAAAAATGTTATTTCAGTTAAAAAAAAAATCAAGGTTTTTCACATTCATTTTTGTCCTGGTGGAGAAGTAAACCCAAGGAGTGTACTTTTTTTCTTCCTATTCAGAGATACCAGAATAATTGACAGCATTGCAATTCTAGTATATAAGTAGAATTAAGGAGAAAATTCTTGTCTTGCATTGAGCCACTGACTTTTTCAGTATAGATCTCATAGACCTTTTACTAGATTTGAACACAAAACTCACCCTTGACATTTGGCAAGCCTGCCAGTGAAAATTACTTGGAAATAATAAACATATTCGTGTGAAGTTTCAGGTTTGACAAATCACTATTCATAAGAAAAACAAAATCAACTCCATTCCCTGCTTTGCAAGATTATACATAAAGAAAAATGCATAATAAGACTATTTTTGAAATAGATTACATTGAGGTCAGAATTTAGAGATTCAGGGTGAAGACTCAGCTTCTTTTCATATTGTACTAATTTACAACACACTGGGACAAAATGTTACCATAGCAAATTTCACCAGCACTTTCGAGTGCATGAAGTACATAGAAACAATAAAACCCTTTTGATTATCATCTCCTCAGAAATTAATTTAAGCTTTAAAAAGCTAAAATACAAGCTCACACATTCAGCTGCTATAATTTACTTTAGCTCCATCTCAGTTTTCAGTGCTGGTAATACCATGCTCGTGGATATGATTACATAGAAATAGTCTCAGAACAATCTTCCACACCAGAGTTTTTGGTGCAGAAAATGAACAAATATGGTCTAAGGCAGAAGTGGAGCACACAGGACCCAGATTGCCTGAACTCCTGGGATCCATGACATTGCCAGGAAGGCTCAGAGGAGTGCCAGACTGAAAGCTGCTTCCCAAGAGCTGAGAAGGCACGAGGGGTGCAGCAGGTTGGCAGACACAGGTTCATTCTTCCGTGTGCTGTAGCCCAGCAGAAAGGACTCCAGTTCTTGTGTTTGAAAATGGCATTGCCACACGAGAGCAGGAACAGAGACAGCTTTACTCCTAATGATCCCAGTGTGAAAGCAAAGAAACGTGAAATGGGCTTATTTGGTAGCATGCCAAGGTGAAGGCAGAAATACCAGCTCTTGCCAAGTGAGAAGGATGAAGTCAGCAGAGAGGGTATTTTGTTTCTAACTTTAGTAGATACTGCAAACAATGGAAGGAGGGAAGGGGGTTGGCTTTTATTTTAAAAAGAAAACTCCTTAGCATGCAGTTTACTCTATTGTAGCATTTGCACTTAACATAGGCCAGCTTTATTTTATTTATTTTTACATGTTTGCTCAATTTCAGATGGGGTGAGTGAGCCCTTAAAACTATACCCTCTAGGTTCATGATATACATCAGAGCTGTATAAATCTCCTAGGAGACTTAAACAAAGAGAACCTAAAAAAGATGTTCCTTATTTTGCTGCAGTTCTGCCCATGATTAATGGAAGTCTCTGATGATGACTGCAACTCAGTATATTTCTTGGCACTGTCACTGTGTTTTCCTTTCTTCTCAGCTAGGTCAAGTCATAGTGACTATAAAAAGTAGAAGCACAAGATTTCTCTTGTCAGATCATAATATAAAAGAGGGCCTGCTGCTGTACAGGGTGTTGTTTTGTATATAACTGTAGGTGTTTGTGAGGACATGGTAGAGATTAGAACATGATAACTAGCAAAGAGAACAAGGATTCGGATGAACTTTTGCAAAAGGAACCCTGCCCCATTTCTGCGCCAGCAATGTTTCCTATGAATGGCTCTTTGTAGGTTTGTACATTTGCTAAAGAGGGCTTTATTTTGCTGTTCAGGTTTACAATCACCCAGTTTCTGTTTGGACTGCAGCATCCAGAGTGCCTTCTCTAGGTCCAAAGTCAAGCATGCTGAGTGCAGCTCAGGAGGCAAAGCTCCTGTAGCATTTCAACTTCTACAAGTTCTGCCAATTTTCTACTGTACTGACCTGTCAGAACCTGGCTTCTGTCTAGGTGTCATAAAATGGCCAGGGGACACCCCCTGGTCAGCTCACTTGAGAAGCAATGAACATTTTACTCAGAAGCTACAGAGGAGAGGCCACAGATGAAAAACCATATACATAATTGTAGCAAGACATAGATTTTCCTAACTTTCCTGGAGCTTTGCTATCTCATACCAGTACCTACCTTGAGGGAATTTTGCAGAAAATTTTTTATAATGCCCTGTACTTTAGTGCTTTTTGGTGCTTTTGCTTTGCTGCAGGACATATTTTGCACACAGTGACCACCAAAGACTAGAGCATGGATTAAGTCATGTCTTCAGGCCCCGTATAACTTGAGGAAAATAGAATTAAATCTTGAAGAAAACAACAACTCTTACAGATTTCTCCTCATTTTTGAAAACGTATTTAAAAAAAAAAGATTGTGACTAATAGGTAGCTCAGGGCATTTCACTGATACAGAGGCTCTTTCAGCTTGATGAGTAAGAGCAATCAGCATGTCCTTTCATTACAGCCCACATATCTGGGAATTTTCAGGATGTTCTAAATCATTCAAATCTGATCCCTCACATTAAAAAGTGGTGGTGGTGTTATAGACAATTTTCTTTGCCTTAGCCTCTCTGAGCCTAGGTAACCCAATTATCATTGTCTTTACAAGATTTGTTTTACAAATATTGGATAACTTCGTATTTAAACTCAAGTTGCTAATGTAAGTGAACGTGCCTTGTAACAGAGACCACAAAGTACAGCAAGGCATTGGAGCAAGAGGTCAGCAGTCAGCCATTGCCAGCTTCTTGTGATCAAAATCTATGGTCATGCTTGAGGGCTGCATTAAACAAGTAGCATTTTTTATTTCATTGCCAATGGCATTTTTCTTAAAATACGCATTTGTCTGTACCTATATGGCCCAATTCTATTGTCTTTTTATTTGGTTGAACTGCCTTAATGCACATTTACCATGCCAGATAACAAAGAATGAGCTGGAGAGCAAGGTGTCATCTCATGTAGAATATCAGTGATGAATATCCTTCTGAATAAAGGATGCTAAATTCAGATTATGGAAGCACCAGCTTTTGTAATCAAACAAAAGACTATGCTATCATTTTAGGTTTTGTGCTAATTCTTTTCTTGTGACAAACCAATGGCTTGAAAAATTCTCCTCTTTTCTTTTTTTAAGCAGAACATAATAAACAAATGTCTGTTTTTAAATTTAGACAGCCTTGGGGTAGATGTGAGAATAAGCTGTGAATTAAGCATCCCTTGACAGATGGAAGTTTGCAAAGTGAGAAAAACCAGACTGACCTTTAGTGTGGTGCTGACAAGTGAAGGATTACACCATCTTTGGTATTAGGAGCCACATGTTATGTGTACCTCATCAGAGGGGCACATGTACACAGGAAACCCACTGTTCCCTGCCATTTATTAATAGTAATACTTGCCACAGTCAAAATATTTGGTACATTTAGCTCTTTGAAGGATTAAGGAGCCAATCCCATTAATACTGAACACAGGAAATTACTGACTCTCAGGACAACACCAGGTATCACAGATGCCATTTTAAAAAAAAAAAAAAAAAAAAACCTCTGGTTGTGTGATTTGATCTGGCTTGTGGCTCCAGTTATACACCTGGGTGTGAGGGCACAGCAGGGATAGGGGCTCCATAGGATGGGCACTGGTAGTGGCAGGGTCTCCCTGGAGCAACAGGGCAGGACCTGGCAGCCTGTCCCTTCCCACCCTCCAGCCAGGAGCAGGGCAGCCAAGGGCACTGTGTCTGGTGGTAGCTGGAGAGTGGCAGTGCTTCTGCAGCTTTGCTGGGGTAGGGGCTGATGACCCCAAGGAGGATGAAATGAGGTCCTGGGATGTGGGAAGGGTGGGAGGAGGACCTGTTGAGGGGACCAGATCACAGATGATCACTGGCAGTATAAGTTAAGATAATAAAAGTATCCTTCTGGAACAAGGAGGACAAGAAGTTATTTATTTAATTACTTATTAATTCATTATAGTCCCATCTTTAGGAAGTGTATTAAACTGTATGGTTTAAACACTGATGTCTATCAGTACTGGGAACAGAGGAACTGTGGATCCCTCTGTATGAAAATGTGCACACACTCTTGGAGAGCATGCATCTGAAAAACCACGTGTGGCACAGCCTGTGCCTCTCTTCAGCCTGGTGGCTCAGATCCACAGTCAGCCACAGCCCCCAGCTCTGAGAAAGTCATCTTCTCTGTGAAGAGGTTCATGGTCCCAAAGGGATTCAAGGTTCCTTCTGCAGCCCCAGTAGCTTCCTTTCAGAGGCACTCAGAGGCATAAAACCCGGCATAAGCGAATCTGATTTTGCTTCAATTTCAAGTAAAGGTGGATTCTTAGACCTGAAAAGTATTCCTGAATATCTCCATTTTTACAACAAAAAAACCCAAACCAAATTAATACAGCATTAGAGAAAAATCCTCTGAAAAGTCAGCAGCAATATCCCCAAAGACATTAAAGAGAGGAAAACCAATAATTTGAAGATATTCCTTATCATTTTAACAATAGTTTTTACCATCAAAAGCTTTTCCCTTTCAAATATTTCCTTCTTTAACTCTGCTTATTATGCTAAATATTCTTTCACATTTCCAATCTCATTTTACATGCAAAGACTGTTCATGTATCTTTTCATCTAAGTGGACTTGAGAGTTGCAGCCCTAGGAGACTGACAAGTTAGATTAGCAGAGACACTTTACTGCCACAGATACAATAAATTCCTTTCTCGTTTTAGAAATGTCCCTCTGATCCAGGCATTTTTCCAATGATACCTATGGACATGGTGTTAAAGAACGTTTATTGGCCTTATGAATTTTGGAGGGAGACACACATTCTTTTTTTCAAGGAGAAATTGGAAACAGAAGTGCCAAGGCAAGATGTCCCTATTTGTTTCATTCAGTTGATATGAATATAATAAGGATTCTCCATCCCAGGCTTCTTCCTCATAAGAAAGGTATTTTGCTCTTGCAATTCACTCTTTCCATCCTGAACCACTATAGACATGCTCAGTTCTTTCACATAGAGCCTTTTCTGTGGACTTCTGCAGTGCTTCTATAGTCCTGTAGCATGAAATAATTTATCCTGAAAAATGAGTGGTGTTATTGAAGCTGTAGGCACAGTAGTCTTTGCTCTGACATAAAGTGCTTTGCAATGACTGTGTCACAGCTATAACTGTCCTCTAGGCATCAGAAGCTGCTGAGATACATGAACAGGCAGTGTAGATGTTCTCTAGGAAACCCACGGGCATTCAAAAATACTTGAAAAAAATTATGTTCAATGTTTCCTCTGGAACCATCCCATTAAAATAGAGGAAAAATTCATTTGGTCATCTCAGGCAAGGGTCAATTTTAAACACTTTAAACACACCATTAGGGTGCAGTTCCAGTTAAAGAGCCCCATGGATCAGTTCAGCTGCATAAATATAGCTGACATTTGAGGAAATCCCAGAAATTCTTATAGAGCTGGCAGATATGATATGGGACGTACAGGTGGCTTACATATTCAGCAGCTGAAGCTGGAAGCCAGTGGGAAATGTTAGGGCATATGAAATGGTACCAGACACCCAGGTGTAAGGAACTGAACCTTTCCTGGAATCTCAAGTGTCCCCATTGATGATATCAAGTAGACATCTATAGAGACATTTACACTGAGGTGTCTCAGACCATGAGCTGAATTTTGCCCACCTCATTTCTTCTGCTGCCAGCCTTCTCTCTGAAGGTAATTTATTGCAATATGGTTGTAGGGACTAAGATAAAAACCCATGCTAGTACACAAAATTTGAGTTTCCTTGGTGACTGGAGTAATGGGGATTGAAATATAAGCGCTCCGTTTTCCTGTGCTTCAGCTCAGCATGATTTTGGTGAATGAAAGCTGCTATGGGGCTCTCAAGCAGAGCTCCCTACTCTTTGATTTGTATTGGGACTCATGTGTTGCTCTGGTTTCCTCCTGCTATTTTGAATTCTGCAGGCCTGTGTGTCAGATGAGCACAGCCAGCAGTGTTCTCTCCCTCCCTGTGACATTGTCCCTGTGCCAGGACCACGCGAGGTAGGAGCATGGGGTGGCAGCCCGGGAACCAAGGAAGCATCTGTGCTGCCTTTGTGTGCATTGAGAGCTCCCACACTGTGAGGAACTCTCAGTTGGACTCATCTGGCTGAAGTCCAGAACCTTTGAATGGTTCCAGTAACTCACAGGAGTTGGAACACACTGGGGAATCTGGCCAAAGCTGCTCAGGGTTTGTGGTTGAATGGGCTAAATTGGGCTAGGGAGTGAGTGCTTGCTCTAACTGATTGCTTAATTCAAAACCATCATTTTTAACAGAAATACAGCTTCAGTTAACACTTTTTTTTTTTCTTCTATTTAAACGGAAGTCCATACCATACAAACCATGAAGACTTTTTGGCATGTTAGCCTACGTAGCCTCCTTAGCCTAAGATGATGCTGTAATCAGAAAATACATTAAACGATCTATAAATCCCTTCATGCCTTAAAAAATATTTAAACTCCTCCAGAATGTGAAGTTCTGCTCTGGACAAAGACCTTGAGGCTTTTGTGTGTGAACACAACATTTTCTGCATCTACCTCTGAGCTATAGAATCATATCATAGAATGGTCTGAGTTGGAATGGATTTTAAAGACTGTCTAGTTCCAAACCTCTTTCCAATGGCAGGGACACCTTTCACTAGACCAAGTTGCTCAGAGCTCCATCCAGCTTGGCCTTGAGCACTTCCAGGGTTGTAGATCCATGACTTCTGTGGGCAACCTGTTCCAGTGCCTCACCACCCTCACAGTAAAGAATTTCTTTCTATCATCTAATCCAAACATGACCTCTTTCAGTTTAAAGCCATTCCTCTTTGTCCTAACACTACAGGCCCTTGCAAAAAGTACCTTCTCCATTTGTCATTTTGCCCCAAAGGGGTCTCAATTGCTCTCATTGCTCCTTCTCTTCAGGAAAGAATACACCTATTCTGGTTTTAAGCAGCACTGGAAATAAGGAGTTTTGGGGTCTTTATTTCTTTTGATCCTGGAATTTTTGAGCCAGTTTTCATTCTGGTCTCCTATTGTCTGTGTCCAGTTTCCTCTAAATGCACTGCTTGTTGAAAGAAGAGCCATGATCATTAAGAGGTCAGAAGGTAAAGCAAGGTGAGTTAACTTCACTAAAACTGTTTATCATCAAGTTGAAGGGCAGACCTCAACAAAAAGTGTGGGAAAGATTTCTTTCCTCAGTTCCAAATAGATTGGAGACTTGTTTCCTTCCTTAGCTCTGCATTACAGTTTAGGTAGGCAGGGTTACCAAATTAATCTCCAGCATTTTCTGCCCAGAAATAATGCTCATGCAGTGCCCAGACCATGCATGGTTATGCAGAAAATCTGATATAATTTGGTTTACTACACACGCCCCCCAAGAAATGCACACATCTGAATGTCTTGCATGTGATCTGGGATTGAATTCTACCAGCACAGGAGATTTGACTAGCAGGAGGATTCAAGCAAGTCTCAGAAGCTTGAAATGTCTCTCAGATGAATTTTTTGAGCAGAAAAAGTTAGGTGCCTCTAGGGAAATCCAGGTATAGAGTAAACCCTGCACACACGTGAGCTCCAAGAACAAAACCAGACCAGCATCGATAAGTAAAGGCAGTAAATGAGAGCCTACAGGGATAAGTGAGTGCAACCAGTCCATGGTCTGAGGGAAAAACAAGGCCTGAGTCTGCCATTCCAACAGATGTGGGCACATCTTTCTTTCCTGAGACATCCAGATGTCTCCCATTCACAAACCTATATCTTTTTCCATGGGAGAATAATTGTGTCCTCAGGTGTGGTGGCTGCCTCCTGTACTTGTGACCACTCTAAGAATCAGCCTGTCCTTAAAATCAGCTGTTATTCGGCCCCTTTCTAACAGGTACAGAGTTCATTTTTGTGTCTGTGAGTATTGTTTTGGGTCCACAAAACAGAAAACAATGCTGATCATTTTGAAAGGCAGGGGAGTTCTGTGCAGAATTAATGTACGAAAAATGCACATACACGATTGTATAATTACATCCTGCCTTTCATTCTGATCGCTAAGCATTCATTATTCTTTTCAGGAAATTAATAACTTTACAAAGCAGCTGCTCCATCCACCAGCTTTAAAAAATAATATTGCTGTTGTAAACCATGGATTACTCTTTCTGATACAGGTAATCCTCTTAAAATTGACCATTCTGTAGTTTAACGAAATTATCTTTCTTTCAATGTGTTTTGAGCTTAGAACTAAATAGTTAAACATCTATAACACACCTATAATCTTGGAAAAAGTATTAAGAAATTTTGAAAAAATGAAGATACCTGCAAATAGTTTTCCTTAGCCATTACAATATAATTTGGATGTTTGAGAGTTAAGGGTATATCCCAGCATATTCTGTCTTTCACGTTAACTCTGTAAGGAATCACGCATTAACAACCACAGAAAAACCTACCCATTTGTATTTTAAAGCCTTGTCACCAATGGGAATATTAGTTTTCCCATGCTACAGTGTTTTACAGAGGCAAATTAGTCATTTAGTAAAGCTAAGTGGGAATTGTTCAGTAAAATGTTTTGTGTTGGAAAGTGCTGGTTTGTCAAAACAGAATCCATCCATGGGGACAGTGAGAGGAACCAAGGTTAAAAATTCTGCTGAAAACATCCTCAGCTCTGAGAATCATCTGTCCTGTGATTGCAGCACTCACCTGAATAGCCTGAGCTCAATATGTCTCCACTCACAGGGACATGGAGAGGAGGGCCTCAAAGCTGGTTGTCACGTGTGTCAATGTGTCATGTCACAATATACCTGGGTAACTGGGCTACCCAGAACCGTGCTCATGTTCCTTCTCCTTTCTGTGTATCAGTTCTGTGAAAAACATCATCTGAGAGGGTTTACATTTATCTCACAGTGAAAGGAGAGTATTTTCTTCTTTTTTGCTACAAAATACCCTCAAAGCAGGGTACTCTATTTAGTTCTAACAGTACTCACTGGCTGTTGAGTAAAAAGTGGTGTTTGAGATTGCTCTTGGCTCTAAACTTTTTGAAGGGTGAACTAACATACGGGTAGGAAAGTACACTATCAGGTTTCCTGGGGTCTGGTTTCAGAAAATTTCTCAGGTCTCCCATATGCTTTCATAATTAAACTACTAAGGGAAATTCTATGCTAGTGCAACTGATGGGAGTCTATGGTTTATTGCTCTTTGCACATGTCATATTCCTGGTGGGAAATGGCAGGCAGTAGGATGGTATCTGGCTCAAAAGTACATTGATAAACTCAAACATGATGCTTATTTCTGCCACATTTTTGTATACATAAGACTCATACCTGTTCCTATTTAAGTAAATCCTTTACACATTTTCGTAGTAAAGAATCTTGAAACAAAAGCCAATAACCAAGCCCGTGCAAGTATTTGGAAAGGTTAGTCAATTTTCCACTGTTATCAAATCTCTTTTCTTGAAAAGCTGTGTAAACAAATGCTATTTTGGAAACTCTTAGCAAATGTCTAACATTTGCATTCGTTCAAGTTTATTTTTATTCAAAAGCCTCTCCTAGGTTATTGTTGTGTCTGATTCTTTTACGTGTTCAAACTTGCTTGTCAGGAGCATTTCAGTTTGAAAATTTACTGCTTTGTGGCCTTTTATACCCCTTAAATCCCTTACCTAAGTGCTCCTGAAGGCCATGACAAATAAGGCACAACCTTGGCTTTTGAAGACAGAATGAAGAAAAAAACTTGGTGGCTCTTCTGAACTGTCTTTAAAAGGATCACTCCAGCAAGAGCCCTGCATAACTCTCTGACTGCTGAAGGTTTGGTGTGACAGTCAATGATTTATGGTGAAAATGGTGATAGGACAATTTTTGCAAACAGTTCAGCAATGGTCTCACTTTATTCCCAGGAAATGTTATTATTGGCTGCACTGCTAAGTGTGTTCAATACCAGGATTGATTTCTGGCCCCCAGTCCAAGTGGTGAAGGGTGGTTTGTGTCTATGCTGCTCAGAGTCAGCGCAGATTGTCTGCACCAGAGCTATGTAGTACATGGTCCTGGACCTCTGCTGGGCCCCATGCAATCCCCCAGTGACCTCGAATCATAACAATCTTTTCTGAGTATGGTTCTTAGTTCAGTTCACAGTGTCAGGAATAGTGAGGACTGTGTTACAGCCTGACAGAATTGTGTTTTCTTAGCATGAAACAGAAAGCGTGAACTGTGTGAACTGAACTGTGGGGCAAGGGCATGTTTGAGGGTGTAAAACCTGGTACAATGTGTTATAGGACTATGTGAGATGAGCAGAGCCAAACCTAATGGGACTTCCTCATCATGACCTTTTGGAAGTGGCTCCCAAAGCTAACCATCCCAAAAACTGTGTGAGATTTTGTTTCCCCAGGACGATTGATTGACTTCAGAGGAGAACTTGTGAGCAAATTAGCAACGCAATATGGATCTCCAGGAGACAAGGATCAATGGGTTAGCTGGGGACCTAAATTAACTGATGATTTAGACAGATCAGCAACCTCCGTAAGAGTTAGGATGGGGCAGTGCTGAGTAAAGCAGAAAATCCTGCTTCATATTTTTATCAAGTTTGATATTTAGAGTTTAGTAAAAGGCCAGTCTTCAGCCAGGTCACTGAGAACTTTGGTGTGGTGAAGGACCGTTGGGGCAGGACTCCAAGAAAATAGCCATGTGAAAATGAATTAATGACATCTAAGGTTGTTCAAAAGAATTCACTTTTCTATGCAGCTGATTTCAGAAACATGCTGTGGATAATCTAGTTAAAAATACAGAGACATTTAAACACTCCTGATGGAAGCACAGGACATTTCCTGAAGATTAATGACTGTTTGGGAGAAGCTGTGGCTTGAAATTCAGCTGAGAGCCATTAGCCTCAGCTAGCCATCAATCCTCCAGCAAGTTTTGGTGCCAGAGTCATTATTACAATTAGGAGTTTAAAATGTATAGGTGTAGTGTATTTTCTGTGCAAGATGAAGATGCCATTTTGACAGGACTCTTCTGGAGAATTGTGCTTTTGGCTAGATGAATGGCTTGGGGTCTCTCAGGGGTATTCTAATACTTAAAATAATTTCAAACCTCAGTTATGCAGCACCCTGGAAGATCAGCTGTGAACATCAGACCCAGTCATGAAAACATGTCAAGCAAATTATACCTCGTAAAGAGAATGGCCACTTTGTCTCATCAGTCGGGCGGTGCTGGATATTAGAGCTTTGTTGGGCAGTCATTAGCTTCAGCATAATTAAAAACCCAGGATCCAGCTGTTAATAATCGACTGAAGGAAAACTGTATGGAGAATACTGGATTTTGAGTTTTTGCTGGTAGTGATTAAGGGCTTATTACTACACGCAACAAAGCCAGTGGTAGACGCTGTGTTAGTCAATGGAAGCAAGAATGAGCACTTTTGGTCCTTTTCACTAATGTAGTACACGAAGTAGAAGGGTCATATCTTTTCATAGGTCAGCAGAAACTTTTCTCCACTGCCTTTTGGACTGTTTTAATCATACTGACAAAGTTCTAGCTAGCTATTTTTTAGTTATGACTGTCAATTCTAACTTCATAGATTTCATAAATAAGGAAAAATGGACCCATCCAACTTTACTTCTTGTATGTAGGAAGCTATTTGGCTTTCTGTTGATACTGAGCTAAAGGATGAGTCTTCAACTAGTGTGCCTTACAGTTTTGTGCTGTGAGGCCATCAAGAGATGGAAAATCTACCACCCTCCTTGGTGTTTCTTTTCATTCATTTATTACCTCATTGTAAACATGTGTCACTCCTGTTTCTGAATTAGACTGATCTGGCTCCATCGACAAGCCTGTTCTTGTAGTTAATAAGCCAGCTTTTCCTAGTAATTATTATTTGACATTTCTTTCCCAATCTTGCGCTGTAATTAAGTTAACTTCTCCTCTTACTGATAGCCAGCAAAACCCAATTCCTTTAATCTCTGCATTGAGTCACCTGAGCTACATAGAAAAATAGAAGCACTTTATGCTATAGAGATGTAACAGCCACATTAGCGATGTGGAATTTTATACCCTGTTGGTTTTCCATCAGGACAAACAATCTTACAGGACTCATTTCTTTCCAGGATAGCAAAGGCAAATCTGCCATTCCTTGATCTTCAATGCATAGCTTCATGTTTGAGTGTACTGAGTATTTTGCTTAATTGGTCCAGTTTCTTAATTGGTCCAGAACATTCTGCCATTAATTTTTACTCTGCCAATCTGTGTGTCATCTGGTAATTTTATTCATAGTAGAGTTGGTCAGAAAATTCCAGTTCAGCAATATTTCATAAAAAATTCTGGTTCATAAATCTAAATCATTTAAATCTAAACATCCTGCATTCAATGAACTTTTCCCAACAGGTTTTCCCTGAGACTGAGGACCCTGACAAAGGATGGATTTTATAGACTTTAATCATTATCCCAGAAAATTGAGTAATAAACACTGTTTTTTAAAAGTTGGGTTACTTTGGAGATTTGAGATAACTTTGGGACTGATTCAAAGTCCATTAAAGTCAGTGGGAATCTATGTATGGACTTAATTTGCCATTGGAAAGGTCTTTTTTTGTGTAATGTTCAGGTTTATTTTTTTCTTTATACACACGTAGTTTCCTTTTTACTGAAAAATTCCTTATTAAAAAAAAATAGTAGACCATCAGCAAAATCCCACAGCTACATTTAAAAATTATCTGCTTAATTGTGTAGCATTATATAAGCCTATAAACGTCTTTGGCTTATTCCGAAGAAAAAAAGGCCTCACTTCCTTCTTTTTGTAACTTTCCCTTCGCACCCAAGCACACAAGTAGTGGTGAAGGAATGTGAAAGAAGGGATGGGGAATGGGGTTTAAATGAAAGCAAGGAAGTAAATAAAGGCTTCCAAAACTGTGCAATTGTTCTTCTACAGCTTGTCTTGGAAAGCATCAAATTCACCATGAAGGGTGGAGGAGGAAAAGGGACTGAACAGGTGAGACTGGTTTTATCAATGCAGATTGCTACCAAGACAATATTAAAGGGGAGCAGTGTACTGTTCTTAATCCAGGTGACATAATTTCTGACAAATCAGCTTGTCATTGGTGAGGTGCAGGACCGGAAATTCTATTTTTAAGTTATTATGATTGTACTTTGGTTTCTTGGAAGTTTAAATGTGACTTCTAGGACAGCTCATTTTCCTAAGTTTCCCACAATCTCATAATACTTTGTTTTAATATCTCATCATTTGACCATTCACTCATACTTCCTTCTTGCCAGTGAGAATGTGTTCAGCAATGGGTACAGTGCCATGGGATTTTTACAGCAATGTGTGATTCCTATAGCAGAGGTATCCATATGTGTAATGAGCACCAGGAGAATTCTATGCTCAGAAGAAATGTTAGAGTAATTTTCTCCAAATGAGAAACTGCCAGGGAAATGTGTCAAAATGAACACAAGAAAATTATCTGCCATAAGCAGTCATCATTCCCAAGGGAGGGTCAGTGGAAAGGACAGGGGTGTTCGTGTTCTACTGTTAAAAAAGCTCACGCTACTCATGAGTGATCAACCTGCAAATCACACCGGTTGCCACTTTTTATTAGCGCTGTTCAGATAAGGGCTTATCCTCTCTAAAATGGTAAGCACTACCAACTGGTTTGGAGTCCATAAGTTTCCCAGTACAATGGTGAGTGTAAATCTAGACAGCTATGGTAGCTCTGCATTCTCACTGCAGTCATTTTCCAGTTTGACAGGCTACAAGGGAGCATATAAAGCAGCAAAGGAAATGCAAGACATCTGTAACAAAACCAGTGAACATGCTATTGATTTGTTTCCCTTGCTGGTGTGGTCCTGGCATTGGTCTCTTTCTCCAGAGAAATGAGTTAAAGAAACAAGTCCAGTAGAGAACATGGAATTTTACTTCCATTCATCTTCCTTATTTTGCAAGCACCACATTCTGCAAATCCCATGCCAGTAAAGCTCTTGGATCAGTCCTCAAATTCTTCTGGATCCTTAAGGGAGGAGATGTCAGAGCTGGCCAAGAATCTAAGTGGAAACTGATGACAGAAGCTGACATTAATCAGCTCCACAGTATGTTCTGCCCAGCAGGTTTCTTCCAATAAATCAAAGGGCTTCAGATCCAAAGGGCATTTAACCATTAGAGAGCAAGTGTTCACTGTGGTCTGTAGCAGCTAAAGATGATGAATTTAATATTGATTTTCATATATAACCCCATCCACATAACATGTTTGTGTGATTTTACATATAAATACACTGGAAAAAATTCTCAGCTGGGGCAAGTCAGCAAAATTCCACTGATTTTACTACTTTACATGAACTGAAGTTTTATTCCCCAATATATGAGTAGAATGAAATGGTGCTATGTTCTCATTGTTTTTCTTTCTTTTTTTTCCTCTTTTTTCTTTTTTTTTTGAGCTGACAGTGATGGGAAACAAAAACACCATCATATTTGCAAAATTTCTGCCATTCTTGTGATATGCTGTTTCCCCATGGTGAGCACAGAGCAGTCATTAAAGGAAAGAAAGTAAACAGAGTGCTACATGTAGGTCAAGATCACTCGCCAGTGGGAGTATGAATCCATACTTACTCACAGAGGTGAGTCTGTGGCCTCAGCTGGGTTGCTTCAGTGAGCAACACTCACCAGGGGCAAGAGGGTTTTAGCATTCTGAAAAATCTTTTATTCTTTGATTTTTAAATTTTGTGTGTTGGGCGGGGGCGGTGGGGGTGTTGGTTTTTTTCTTTTATCTTTTGGGTTTTTTTCTATAATATGCTTCTGTAAATGCATTAACAACAAAAGGAGGGCTAAGGAGAATCTCCATCCTTTATTGGGTGCAGGGGAAACATAGTGACAAAGGCTGAGGAAAAGTCACTTAAGGCCTTCTTTGCCTAAATAAGTAAGAGTTATACTCACAGAAGCTGCCCAGAAATGGACCCACTGGTAAGAGGTTTGCTGACCTGGAGAAAGAGTCTTACTCTGCATTAGGAGAAAACATATCAGTCTATGAGTGTGGAAGATACACAAGGTGGTTAGAGATCTAATCTAAATAGATATCTCATTCATTCCTGATCGTGCAGTGAAATTCAGGGACACACTAGAATCTTTGAGAAACACTGCAGTGGTTTAGAAGATTTGTGCCCACTGATTTGATCCAGCCACAGGGCTTAAACACAAGACCTGGGCATATGCTATTTGAAAACTTTTCCCCACAAAAATGTAATTCTTCAAAACCTCTCAGACCATTCAAATTTGGGACTACCACTACCAGAACTAAAAGCAGCTATCAAATATACCTCACCAGATTAAATAACATGCTTCTCTTCAAATGCTGTGCCTACAGCATTAATGGCGCTTTAATGTGTATACCCTGTAGACCAGGCATAGAAGCAAATACAAAATGTGGTGACTGGCAAATTGCAGAATTAAATTTAACCAGATCATAATGGTATCATTTTACACCCACTTACAAGCATGGATTTGGACAGAAACATGCAGTTCCCCATTCTGTTACCCGCCTCTATATTCTCACAGAATGTTCCTGCCGCCTCATGAAGAAGTTAGGCAGACAGGTATATTTAAAACACAAACTACAGTGTGCAAACAGGCAGACTTCTCTAAAACTGGATATTATTTCACTGCAGTACATAGTGCAAATACTGATTAAATTTCCACTTTACCTGGTAAAGATTCTGAATGGCAGTTTTTAACTCCAGTAATACCGTAATATCAGGTTTTCTTGTGAAGACAATGTTTCAACTGATGGGTTTCATGGTAAGACATGAAGAGCCAAAGCACTCTTCGGGAAACACTGGCTTCTGGGTGCATTGTGCACTGGGTAAAAAAAGCTGGACAGCCCAGCCCAGAGAGTGGTGGTGAATGGAGTTACATCCAGTTGGCAGCTGAACATTAGTGGTGCATTCCCAGTGCTCAGAGTTGGGACCAGTCCTTTTCAATGTCTTTATCAGTGATCTGGATGAGGGACTCAAGGTCACCCTCAGTCAGTTCACAGATGACACCAAGTTGACTGGTGGTGTTGATCTGCTGGAGGGCAGAAAGGCTCGGCAGAAGGATCTGGACAGGCTGCATTGATGCTGAGGCCAATGGTGTGAGGTTCAACAAGGCTGAGTGCCGGGTCCTGCCCTTGGGTCACAACAACCCCTGCAGTGCTACAGGCTGGGGAAAAGTGGCTGGAAAGTGACCAAAAGGAAAAGGATCTGGGGGTGCTGATCAACAGCAGCTGAACATGAGCCACGTGTGCCCAGGTGGCCAAAAAGGCCAATGGCACCTGGCCTGTATCAGCAATAGTGCGGCCAGCAGGACCAGGGCAGCGACTGTCTCCCTGTACTTGGCACTGGTGAGGCCACACCTTGAGTCCAGTTCTGGGCCCCTTCTCGACAAGAAAGACATTGAGGTGTTGAAGTGTGTCCAGAGAAGGGGAACAAAGCTGAAGGGTCCAGAGTACAAGTCCTATGAGGAGCAGCTGAGGGAGCTGGGGGTGTTTAGCCTGGAGAAGAGAAGTCTCAGGGTTTACCTTATTGCCTCTACAAATCCCTGAAAGTCGGTGGTAGCCAGGTGGGGATATGCCTCTTCTCCCAGGTAACAAGCAACTGGAAAATAGGAAGTGGCCTCAAGTTGCACCATGGGAGATTTAGACTGGATTTTAGGAAAAAATTCTTCAGTGAAAGGTTTGTTAAGCATTGGAAGATACTGCCCAAGGAAATGCTTACATCATCATGACTGGGGCACTTGGAGACGTGGTTTAGCGGTGAACTTGGCAGTGCTGGGTTCATCATTGAACTTGATGATCTTAAAGGCTTTTTCCAAACTAAATGATCCTATAAAAGCTCTCATATTTCTGCCAATATCATCTAGTCTCTGCTTATTGACCTTACTTGCTAAAATATTCAGGCTACTGGAGCAGGAAGAGTACATTATCAAGAGTTAGTAAATTAAATTTGCCTTCCGCCCTGCTAAAACTGTTTCAGAGATGTTACCTTAGGAATTTTCTGGAAAAATAATTTTGTTATTTTCAGAAAGCAGTCACTTGTTGGGGCTTAAATATTTTACAAAAATATGGCAATTAAAAATGGTCCAGGAATGGTTGTGGAAGGAATATCTGGTAGATGTAAGAGAGACACGAATACTTTCCCTCATTAAAAAAGTCAACAGCACAGTAAGAGCCTGTAAGATGTAGAAAAACAGCAGCACAAAGGCCTAAACTGCAAACCTGCTTAGATTTATGAGTGAGTGCATGGTGTCTTTCAGGGAGTAGTTTGATTTTATGCAAGCATTTGAAAAAATTCCATTTTATATGGGGTGCAGGAAAATGGTGGAAACAGGATGAAAAAGTACTTTTCTTACGAAGCTGCTGCTGTGTTGTTAGCCTCAATGTGGCAAATTTGGCACTACTAGTACCTTTGTGTAAAAAATTATTAGAGGAGTAATGATATCTTATTTCACAAATTTGTGGGACAGTTTTATGACAGAGAAGAGTTTTAACACCCACCTACTTCAAGGTTACTTCTCAGACGTAAAGGAAAAAATCCCAAGTCTGTGCAAGGGGCACGGCAGGGAAGATACCAACCAGCCTGTTTTCCATGAGAGAGACTGTTTCAAAATTAAGTCTCAAGTGCTGGATGAAGACCCCTTCCTTCCCACAAGTGAGTGAAGTGGTTACATAACACATGCTGCAAGTTATCTGAGGAAAGAGCTACCATGCTATTAAACAGATGGTAACTGCATCCACCTCTATGTACTCAGCAGAGAAAGAAGATTGTAGTTCTCCATTCAGGATCTGCCCTTTCTTTGGATGCTACTTCTGGCTTTAAGAGTCAGGAGGAATGTTCTCAATAGTCTTAAGGAAAATAAAATGAAGTTTTCACCTTAAGAATATCTGTATCTGTGTTTTTGTGTGATATGTGTATGTATATAGGGTTTCTTTCCTCTAATGACTGAGGATTTTGGGGGACAAAAATGATTCTTTTACTTTATATTCCTTTATTTTCAAGTTTTGACATTTCCAGAAAAAAAAAATTAAAGCTGTTTTTATTTTTCCACAGACACATTGATATTTTTGTAGCAGAATAATAAGATGTTTTGTCAAGAATGTAGAATAAGAAGGGTCTACTGTTGTCTCCAACAGTTGAATAGCACTTCAATACAAATGGAGAATATTTTCACCTATTTGAGACAGGGTAGCTGAGATTAATCACTTGCATCATTTTATTAGTCTAACCAGTGCAAGCTTTTCTTATCATCTGCAAAGATGGTGATGTGCAAACAGGAAGACTGGAGTTCTGACTGTGCATGCACCAACCAAGCTGACTACTTGACCCATTTGTGGGAAAGAAGGAGTGAAGGATGAATAAATCAGGTCCACATCTAGCATTTGAGTCTTCATTTAGAAAGGCTCTCTGATGGAGAGCAGACCTGCTGGTATCTTCCCCTCACATGACCCTTACATACAGCTGGGATTTTATTCTTTCCACTTTCAAGAGAAGTCATTAAAGGAAAAATCTTGGGGCAGCATCTGTAGGTGGTTACACCAGTTAGCTCAGAAGTGAAAGGAAGTATCTGTTCTCATAACTGATCTGCACATGGACCTGGGCAGAGACACTTAGAAGGAAATTATTTTAAAATTTGGGTTCAGTTTTTTGCCTTATTCAAGAGAAGCCTTTTCAGATTCAGAAAAAAAACCAAAAAGAATCAAGCTAAGTGGAGTGTTATAGTTTCTGAACAAAGTGTTTGACGAGGAGACGGTTGGTCAACAGTGGAGCCAGTTCCAACATTACAGCGCGTACAAAGATCCCCAAGTCCATATTAATTTCAGAATTGCCTGCTCAACTGATATATGGATACACCCGTTGGGAAATTGAACGTTTTTCCTCTTGTTGCTTGTTTTTTATTTTGCCCTTGCTCCCCTTCACCTATTAGTAGATGGGAGAGTGCCAGAGGTGCTGGGAGTTGCAAGGGAATGACCAAGGAGACTGCTGGCATGCCGCCCTGCAGCACTGTCATTAGAGAAAACAGATTCAATCCAGATTCAGGCAGCTTCCCAGTGCACCCAAGTTTAAATCATTGCCATCTTAGGTGCTACATCTAATGAATGGACCTTGATGGGTCCCTCCTGGAAGCAGTTCATTCATACTACCTTTTGAACCTGGGGATTAAGAGTTCATTTTGCTGACAGTCTACGGAGCCAGAGTGACCACACACATTCCTCAGGTGGCTGGGACAAATCCAGGCATTGGTGCTTTTCAATCAGATTGCTAAACTATGACAGCAAACCTCTAATCTGTAGTATAACAATATGGTGGTTTTCTATAAAAGTTTGAGCTCTCAGATAGATTTTATTGCTTTCTTTAGGAGTGATTTATTACTATATATTATATGATTGTGTACCTGGAGTGGTCCAGAAAGTTGTTTAGTTTCTTATGAAGCAGATGGAATACATTACCTTGAACAAAAACTGGCACTAGTTCTTGTTTTGTTCAACCCTGGAGCCAATTTACATGTTAAACTGGAGCCTTCTGAAGGCAAAGGACACAGAACACAGGCCGCCCAAAGTTCCTGTGCAGGTATCCTGTATCAGCTATCCTACCCACTCAGTTAATCAAATAATGCTCTTTCACCCATTCTCCTTTCTCATGCTCTTCTATTGTATAAGACATAATTTTTTTTTGCCCCCAAAACACTTACTCACTTTAGGAGAAAGCAAGGGTTTTTTGGAGGATGGGCCTGAGAAAGTTAATTGCCTGTACTACCACAGGCACTGTGCGTGATTTTGTTGAAGCTAGTCAAGGCCTCTGTCTTAAGCTCCCAGCTGGTAAAAAAAGGGAATATAGTGGTTCTCAGCTCCCCAAAAACGTGAGACATTTGAGATTATGAAAATCTCTGATACTGTGGGACCTGTAACTTGGACTTGGTGAACAAGGGAATATAGGAATTTAGATAGCAGTTTAGATGGGATTTAGAAATCTAAATAAGATAGTGTGATTGATAACAAAAATATCCACATACTGGTATAGGCCCATAGAGATCTTTCTATTTGCCAGTAGTTACTCAGGTATATGTATGTCCACTACTGGCATACTCAGAGTTACCACTGTCTTGACTGAAATGAGTAACTAGGTATTCACCTCCTACTTGAAGCTATTCGGAATTCAAAGATTAGGGCAAGAACTCTTAAAAGCCAAAACAACAAAATTACAACACCAAATGCAAGGCACAGCACAGCCACACAAAAACTAAGGTGCTGGATCCAGGTTTGGTATCCTACCTCAGGGTTAGCTGTGGCACGGAAGAAGCAGGAAAACTAGACATAATATTCTTCTCAGGTCTCTTGGGCTCAAACATACATCTTAATATCATGATTGTCCTAACTACCAAGCTATAGCAGATTCTGAGATGCCCTTTGCCTTTCTTTTCAGAAGTTGTACCTGCACATATTAAATAACTCAAAGAATTCTTAAGGCAAATGGAAAATACATACACGGAAAACTTGACTTTCTAACACAGTGATAGGTGGTTGTTCCTCTGAAGGTTGGGTTATTGGGTTGGTATATTCCATTATAAATATTTTCTTCTTAGCCCATATTCTTTGGAAGTGGAGTCTATGGCTCTTCTATTACAGAAAAAAAATACAAAGTCAGAATCATTCCTGCAGCATCTCTTGTTTCTGCAGAGCTTGATATTTTCAGCTGTTACAAATGAACAGACTGGTCCTGTATCTTCACTCTGCTTTTAATTTATTCTCATCTAAGGAGAAAACATGTGAAACTTCCAGACCCCTCCAAAGCAGGTTCTTTGCTAAGAGGGTCCTGTTGGTTTCTACCAGCTGTACTTAACCATATTCAAAGAACAAGGCAGTCCTAGACAGATTTTTACAGAAGTGCTATGACCAAAGCTGTTAAGGGAAGAGGTAGTATTTCAGACAAATCCCTCTCTCCAGTATTTCTTACTCACTGCAACCTTGTGTAATATATTTTGAGTCTGTATCTAAGTCCTTTTGCTCAATCAGGCCTTATTTTAAACACCTGAATTATTTCACTTACCTGTAGTACAACTTGGCTACAAACCCTTTATTAGCTTTGAAATATATATTTCACATGCACTGCATAAATGTTAGTTATTTGTGCCACTGTTCCGTGAGTTCATTAATCCTTGAGTCCTTCTCCTAATAGCATTGCTCCCATTAACAGTACATATTTCAGACTTCAAATCTTATCTACTAATGTTCGTGGTAGACCAAGTGTGGTGAGCAATTCCCCTTAATTGTTCTTGCCTATTCAAAGCAGCAACTACTTTCAAAAGAGAAGAAAAAACAGCCTATATGTAAGTGCAGGTTGGAAGTGGATTAAGTTCAAGTGTCTGTTGCTGTTTTACATCACAGAATCACAGAATAGTTGGGGTTGGAAGGGAACTCTGGAGATCATCTAGTCCAGCCCCTCTGTTCAAGCAGGTTTGCCTAGAGCAGGTTGCGCAGGGTCATGACCAGGTGGGTTCTGAATATCTCCAGAGAAGGACACACCACAATCTCTCTGGGCAAGAGCCTGTTCCAGTGCTTTGTCACCCCTGAAGTAAAAATAATTTTCCTTATATTCAGACAGAACTTCCTGTGTTTCAGTTTTTGCCCATTTCCCTTATCCTGTTCCCTGGCACCACTGAAGAGACACAGGCTCCATGCTCTTGACACTGACCCTGAAGATATTTGTATACATAACCTCAGAGACACTGAAGAAGTTACTCTGGATCCAGCTATTATGACCTTGGGCCTAAGAGACACCCTTCTATAATGGCAGCTGGATGGCCAAACCCACTCAGGTGGCATCAGACCATGCACGGGACAAATATATCAAGCTCCTGACTATATTTTTCAGTGGGTGATGGCATGGGACTCTATGCTTTTCTTATTCTTTTAGGGACGAGAGAGAAAACTCCACCCTATGTTTCAGGAAAAAAAAAAACGTGTCTACAAACACTAGATCACCTCAGTGCTCACAGGGCAATTGCAAAGATTGTTGCATTGGTAAAGGGCTGGTCAGTGGGGATTTGAGCACTGTCAGAGCAGTCAGGAGAGGAAGGCTGAAAGCAGACACAGGAAGATAACTGGTATCATTGCCCTCTTCTCTGTCGTGACAGCAAGAAAGGAAAAATTGGCATCTAGGTTGGTAAGCTGGATTTCATCCTAATCAATTTCTCTAAACCCTTTTACTACCTAGACCTCCTTCTGTACCTCTTAGTTGTGCTGAGCTAATAAATTATCTTCAGATTTAATAAGCACTGACTTCCACCTCAAGATTGAAGTAAATTTAGCACAAAATTCTAAAACATCAGGCTTTTTCTGAAATAGCTGTCTGTATGCTCAAAATTAGGGGTCATAGTGATCAATTAGTTTTAAACGGAGTGTTAAGAGCAGCCTGATGTCTAAAACAAGTGTCTCCTGCTATAAAGTTCAATCAGCTTATATTGCTGTCCAGCCGAGCTCATCTTTGTTGGCAAGTGCTTGTCACATTTCTCTCATTCTTCAAGTAATATTGGTACTGTCCTTCTTCAAGCAAATGTCAGTGAATATCTTCACTGTGTCTATAACTGTTTAAAAAATCTTTCCAATAAAATCAGAACCATTCCCAAGCCAGTTTAATTTTCCCTGGCTTTCCTGGAGAGGTGGAGAGGTGAAAACACAGCAGGATGCTTGCATTCAGCAAGATCAGGTTGAAAAGCATATTTGAGAAACTAGGAAAACAGTAGGAGCAGGGAGGTGAAATATTTAATTCACAGAAAAAAATATGGGAAAAGAAGAACCTTAATAATTACTTATATAATGAAACAGCAACAAAAATAAGACAGTGTGAACTTCCAGAGACTGAGGAACAAACAAGATAACAAATGCATTTAATGGTGTAAAAAAGGAAGGGATGAAATGGCACTGAGCAGTTTAGTAAGCAGTTGTCTTCATATATAAAGTACCTGACATGGATGCAGCAAAAACGTTTTATCTGCGAACTCAGGGGTGGTCAGTAAGATCAATTCATAGATGCTTATGGAGAACTCTAACTTAGCAAGGGTGTGGTAGGCAAAGGGACAGTCTAGATAATGCAGTATAATAGTGTTATATTGTTTATGACAGGAGGTAAAATGGAGTTAAACCATTGAAGAAACTCTTAAAATATTTCTTTTGAAACCTGTTGCTAGTGCAGACCTTCAAATGTAATAGTATTTACCTTCCTCATGGCTTTGACATTTACTTCATTCTATTACACAGTTTCACAAAGGTGCTCTGCAACCTGAGGAGCATTAGGAGAAGGAAGGTGAATATCAACATGATGTAGTCAAGAACAACAAAAAGCCATTTAGCACACCAAACATCTAAACTGCATTCACAGCTTTGGGTGGACTTTAGCCAGCCTGAATTTGGTTCACATTCACACCAGATTTATTTTACTATGGTTTGGATACAAAAATTGAGTGAAAATAGGGCATTTCCAAGACTCAAACCCAAAGCTTAAAGTGAAACTTGGAGCGTGTGAACCTTTGCAGCTTGAAACCAAAGAAAATGTTTGCATGAACCCTTGCTAAGCAAGCCCGCTGTGTTTCAGAGGAGCTCTAATAAAAACCACACTGCCATGAATCACTGAATATTCCGTACTTTGACTTGGTAAATTTATGTAAGTTCCATGACAGTCCTTTTAAAGAGTTCATTTTTCACTGAGCTCTGAGCCAAATCATGAAGTTGTTGATGAGTTTTGCTAAATCCTTACCCAGCCTAATCCTACTAAAGTTAGAGGGAGATTTGACTGAGTAGGGAGAAAACAAAAACTGAGTCAAGGTTTGGACTTGGATACAGTAGCTTGAATTTATACAGTTTATTTTTAAGAGCTTGAATAAATCTATCTCCACTAATGTGTATTAAACACTAACAAGTAACAGAAAACTCTGTTCAAAAACTAATGAAAGACCAAATTCAGACTGGTTTCCCAACTTGCTCTCAGTCATGTTTGTACTTATCAGGAGAAGGTCTTTAATGACACAGCTAATGGTACTTTTTCTTACAAAGCTTCTTCATTCAGAACTGCTTTGGCCACAAACAACTCCTGTGTAACGAATAAAGGCATTTTCTGCTGGGGTGTCTCCATTCTTTTAGGCATTGGAAGCTCAGTAGTGAATGGAATGAGTTTTCACACAGAGTGGACTTGTTAAAGCACTTGAATGTTTTCTTCTAGAACTAAATTTCCCCCTTTCTCTGCTCTCAGTTGCAGTGGTGACAGGGAGAATAATTCACAGGTGATCAGTAACTGCTCCTCTGTTAAAAAAAAAAGTTGAAACACTGTGAAATTCTGGGAATTGAGCTGTGACACCCAAACAGCTTCCCTGGTACTGCCTTTACGCCATTACAGGATGAACTCTGGGTGCGTGTCTTCTCTTCCTCAAAACTCAGTTCAGACAAGACCAGGTCCAGCACAAAAAGCTCATTGTTCAATGAACCTATCTAGCCAAATCACTGCTTTCCCCCTCTGTTCCTTATCCAGCAAAACCCAGGTTTCTCCTATAGTAACCTCTTTGCAGGCTCAAGATGAGCCTGCTGTTTTGTAGTCTGCAACCTCCTCTCTGCTTTCTCACACCTCCCCTTAATCTTCGATTTTTCCCTACCATCTGCCTGGCTATTTTCAATTCCTTCATCATATCTCAGTCTGTTTTCTGTGTCAATTCCAGTCACAATTCCCACCAACTCATCCCAGTTTTCTCCAGTATCATGTTTTCATACCTCCCTCAACGACCTTATTCTGTTTTTTATCTTATGATTCACAATCTAATGTCTCTCTCTTCCTGATTGCCTTTGATAGATTCAACATAGCTTTGATAATTTTGGAGGTTCGTGCCCCATCTGGAAGCAGACATGAGGATGTGAGGTGACAGGGAAAGGTGAAATCCAGTTTTGTGTTCTTTACTGGGCAAGGAAACTAAGGGGGGAAGCACTTTTTATTGACATATTTCAATTTCTTTCCAAATGGTTGTCTGTAGGGTTGCCTCCTCTCAGTAAAGTGGAAATGTTCAAGCATGACTGGTAAGTGTAGATTCTTTGGAGATCATGGGACCTGTTGTTAATCTTTTTTTTCAAGAGCTCAAAATTCCAGGAGATGTGGGTTAATCTTCAGATCTTAGCAAGTACTGCACAGATGCACAGATGCACATGAATTTCCACTGGTTCTGACTTCCCACATACAGAGCACAAAGAGGCTACTTAAACAAAATAGTGAGCAGAAGTTATTAACATTAAAAGCTCCGCACTTTTTGTGATTTTCCTTCAACTCACTGAATGATATGATTGGCAGTTACCAAAAATCAGCCTGAGGCAGGCAAAGTCATGGACTATTTCAGTCCAAATGGTTAATGTTCTGGCAGAGTTATAAGCAGCTGAAAACTGTATTTTTTAATGGCACATATCAAACAACCTGAATAACATGGAGTGCTACCAGACAGACCTATAATTAGAATTGGGCAAGAATCATTTTTCCCATAACCTCCAACATTTTTTTCAGTCGTACATTGGCATAAACCCAACAGCTTTTAAGGTTTTACTAAAAAAAGAGAGAGCAAACACACTCCTATAACTTGGTAATCAGTATTCACCTACACCCTCCACTTGCTGAGGATGAGCTCTAACTTTAGGTCTTATTTCCTTTTTTTTTCCCCTGGTATATCTGCTTCACTTTGTATATTTATTATTCATTGATCCAGATAAAGCCTCTAAAGCTCAATACACAAAGATAATCTGGTGTCTCATTCTCATGAAGCTCGATGCTTAAACGGTTTTATGGTTCCAGATCTTAATCTCTAGTTCAGCAGTCAGGAAACTCCCCTGGACTGTTAAAAGTCCACTGTGAGTCAGGCTGATCATGAACTAAATGAATTCCCAGGCTTCCCTTCTCACTCAGAAGTGGGGCTTTCTTTTTTGTGGTTTTTAACAGAAATTTTATCCCTGACATGAGGAATCTTTTCTACGCGGTTTTGGCCAAATCTGAAAGTTCTGCTTCTGACAGATCAATGCTATTCCAAAAGAATTTGTGAAACAATTTCTAGAAACCATTGGAAAACAAAAAGCAGTGTTCTGAAACCTGTGAGATTATTGCCAGGGACATTATAGTGTAAAAACCATCATGTCTGCTTTGGCAAGACACACATGTTACTGCCTCAGTAGAGGTCATTCTGCAGCTTTTTGTTGTTGTATCTAAGTGAACTTTAAGAGGCTTAAGTTAATAAGTAACAGCAAAGTTATCCCTACAAAACCAAACCAGAGCCCGACAGTGTTCTCTATTTGGTTTGGATGCTGCAGCTGGATGCCTGAATTCCCGGAGAAGAAGCAGCCATGAAGACAACAACTTCTTCTACTGACCCCAGTGCTTTTACCATTCCCCATGGTGTAGTGTACTTCTGGTTTGCCATAAAATTACTACAGCACTAGTGTCCAAAATATATTCATTATTTCTGCTTCCTCTGTAGTCTCACAAAAAAAGAAAAATAAACCCAAATGCATTATTATTGATAGTCTAATAGAGAAAAACATTCACAGAGATAATAAGAATAGAAAAGTCGGTTTTGTACAGAGATTGGGAGAAAAAAACAATGAACATGTTAGTGGTCCAACGTGCAATAAAACCTCCTTCCCAGAAGAAACTAAGTACAGAACCACATTATTAGCTGGACACGCTTAGTAATGTCACGAGTCTCTTCAGAAGCAATGATGGTCATTTTGTTTTTCTCTGGTTGCTTAAATACGGTGCAGCGTGTTACATGATTTCTGTAACGCCAGGAAAGCTGGAGGCCTCTGACAGCTGGAGTTTAGAGAGTGCATTGCTGACATCTGGTGGAAATATATATAGTTTAAACACTGTAAAACTTTAAATACTGTTTATATAGCAGCACAATTTTCCCTCATATAAGGGAGTTTGGAGACTCTGGAAGACTAGAACTGTAGAAATGTGAAACACGGGCATATATAATTTATGAAATCTAGAAAATGTGAGCATTTGCTGTTTGTTGGTCTGGGATTCTGGGCATGCATTTTCACTGTTTATTCACTAAACCCTACCAAAAGTGTTCGAACCACCCCAAAACAAAATATACACGAAGTCTCAAACAACTTGAATACTCCTATAGTTGCATTTAAAATGTTTATGAACAGCATCACAAAGATCTGCAATAAGAATATAAACAAGCAATTATATCAGAAAAATCTTCCTTTAAATGAATTCATGAATGAATAACATATTCTGAAAATAGCCACATTTTAAAAAAGAGGGAAAAAAGCAGCATTATTTGTGTCACTATTTAATGCTAATTAACTTCGAAGAAGGGTGACATGTTCCTTACTTCATGTTTTTAGTGACTAGTAAACATGCAAATACCATGTATATGCATACATGCATATACTCTTTCCTCATGCCAAAACTTCAAAAATAACATATGTATTTTCCCAAACACTCATGTTTCTTGCTAACAAGTTAAAAGTAAAAGAACTGAAAAGTTTTCTGTTCCAAAACTGAAAAAGAAGGAGCTTCTTTTTCTGAATTCTTCTACTTATTTGAAAATTCAGAAAAAAATTGCTCAGTGGAAAATCGCTATTGAAAATAGTTATTTCATATTTTCAAATTATGGAGTTATCAGAAAAATAAATACAGAATTTTCAGGTATCTCTGATAAGACAGTTCTTAAAATATTAAAATTCTATATAGTTCTGAATCTTAGAAAAGATTAAAGGTTTTATTTATATGCACCTATTTACCACTCAAGTGCTCATATTATATATTCTGTCTCAGACATAGGCCTTTTATAATGCTGTGTGTATTGTCATGTGTGTTTGTGTGTGTGAGTGTTTGCGTGGCCCCCCCTCCCCAGTCTGATTTGTTTTGTAAGAATTTGGAATTTCTTTAGGCAGCATCTGTGTATAACCTTATATCCCACACGCAGGCAGTTCCCATCCCTGGCTGTTTATAGCAGTATTTAATATGAACTGGTTGTCTGCCAGACTCACGAGGTAGTTGGAGTAGTTCCGGAATTACAGAAGTTGTGAAATATAAAAGAAAAAATGGATTTTTGCTGTTATTTAATAGCAAAAGAAAACAATGCAATCAGCGCAGGAACACAAGACATCTCAGCAGTGAGATTCCTGTGTTTCACAATGCTGGTAATGACAGATGTTACCAGGGAGCCTCACACACGACAGGGCAGGATGCTGATGGAGAACAAAACCAGAGGCTTCTGCCAGGACTGAGGCAGCAGCAGGTGGATGAACCTTCTCTACCTGACAGTCCCTGGCAGGCCAGGACCCAGCTCTGAGTGCTGGCAAATCTCTCCTCAGCAGAAGGGAAGTCTGCTATGGGTCATTATTTTTCAGATTAAATGAAAACACAGAAAAATGGGTGAGCTGAAATTCACATTGCAAAAAACATCCTGGAATGAATTTTTCTCTGGTGCAGCCCTTCTGGAGCCAATTGAGTTTTGCTAGGAGAGGATCTGGCTAAATGATTTTGGAGGGAAGGTTAAACATTCTTCTTTTATTATCCTACCCTGTACCATTACAGGGTCCTTTTGCCTGGCTAGAATAAAACCAATTCTAATGCTAAAATAATTAGAAGGCTAGTGTATTTGCTGTTTCAATATGAATAGCTCATGACATATGTCTCTGTGGAAACCTTTTGTACATGTTAGGTACCGTCTGTCAGACATATTTTTCTCCAGTTCTTTGTGCTATTTTTAATATCATTTTAACCTTTTTATATACACTCAGGCTGTGCCCCTGCCAGAATGGTATATTACAGGTTACACAGTTAGCAATACCTCGATCTAAGGTTGCCAAGAATCTTCTGCAGTTTAATACTATTTCCAATTTCTTATAGCTTTTCACTTTAATAGTACGAGCATAAAATATTGCATGTTTCTTTCAAACTAGATCATCATTTTGACTAGCTCAGCAAATGGCTGGTGTTTTGTTTTGGGTTGTTTGTTGGAGTTTTTTGTTGTGTTTTGCTTGCTTGTTTGTTTGGTTTGGATTTTTGGTTGTTTTTTTCATAGCATAATAGAATGGTTTGGGTTGGAACAGACCTTAAAGGTCCTCTACTTCCAACTCACCTGCCATGGGCAGGGACACCTTCCACTAGACCAGGCTGATCAGAGCCCCATCCAACCTGGCCTTGAACACTTCCAGGGACAGGGCATCCACAGCTTCTCTGGGACACCTGTGCCAGTGTCTCATCACTCTCATCGTTCTCTCCCTGCCTCTTTTTTTTGTCATTCCCATGACAAACTATAACCTGATAAGAAGAAATGTGAAAACCAGGAAATTATATGTATATATATCTATACACTTTCACACTCTCCCCATAATTTTTAACTTGTTTGTTGAGAAAGATACCTTTTTGTCACAATCATGTAGTGCCTTGATCTGTGCTCTGTTACTAAAGACCACCTCATCTCATCATGGTTCCATTGTCAATGCCAGCTGTGGATCACACGGAACATGGTGCTATTGCTTCTTCTTGCACTGCCACATGATTATTGGAAAATATGAAAACATGACAGTCTCCTCTTCTGATTCATAATCTGATTCTCCTGCTTAGAGAAATTCCAGCACCTTAAAAGAAGCATGTGAATCATAGCAATGCCAGTGAGAAAAATACTTATCACCTACATTTCACAGTTTACAAAACTAAATTTTGTTAAAAAAAATCAAGCATTCATGATGAAAGAAGTTGTAAAAATAAAAATTTTTATGTATAGACCACAAGTAAGGGAAAAACTCTACTGGCAATGTTCTCTTTGACTATAAAGAAAACAAACTAAAAATTACGAATCAAACCATTTCACGATACATTCGAAGCTCTTGCAAAATGGAATTAAATTGCATCAGTATAATATTTTAAAAGTCAGTGTGCCCATTCAATTCAGCAGAGTTAATAAATAGGAACTAGATTGCATAATATGAAAGATACATGTAGTCTTGACGTGGAAGTGAAAAGGCTAAGTTTATTTGTACAGCTCCTTTTAATTTAAAAAGTCCTATGTTGTGCCAATCATCAAATCAGTGACATCACAGCACTAACCATTAAAAAGCTTGTAATTGAGAAACATCAAACGAGATTATCAAAAGCCAAGCAACTTTTGTAGACAAAAGTCTTACTCTTGTTGCAGTGACAAGTTAAATAACACTCAGATCAGAGACAAATAGAAAACATAAGATTTCCAGGCTGTTAGAAAAATGAGGTCCTAAGTATGACAATGAGCAGCATTAGGAAACATTATAGGTGGCATTGTTAGAACAGCTGGGGAAACTGAAGGAAGCAGATGATTGAAATATCAAGGTTATCAGAAATGAAGAAGATGATTTGATATAATGAATGATGTAGAGAGAAAAGCTAACCTACAGAGCAGCACAAATTATTAAATGAGAGAAATAAGGGCTGAAAGATATGAGACCAGTCAGGCAAGATTTGGAAACAGATTAGAAAAAAATAACAGAAGAAAAAGAACTCAAGAGGGAGAGGGGAAAAACAAGTTTTATTAAATATGAACCAAAGCAAACTCTTTTCAAAGGAAGTAGGAAACTATTAGAGCAAAGCCAGCTGCGGTGCCATTCCCAGAAGCAACACGTACCATTTCTGCTGAGAATACCAGCCAGAAAAGACATGTCCTAGAAAAACATAAAGCTTTTAAAATTCATCAGCTGTCTGATGAGAATTTAATACTTTTGTGCCATATTTTTTCAGAGCGGACATTATACACACTTCCTCCTACTTTCTGGTCATGTTTTCTGGTGACTGTCAAAGTGGAGCTTGCAGTTTACTTGAGCTGTCTGAGAAAGAATCTGAGTCTTGAACAGCAGATTCTTCTGTTAATAAAATATCTACAGGTGTACCTGAGATATTAATAGGGGATATTTGGTTGCAAATACTACCTGAAAAGCAATTTTAGATTCCTTTTTATTGGAAAAGCAGCTGCACTTCTGGTCCCTAACAATTTTTCAGTTCAAAGGAAAGATTATTTATATGTTTGATGTCTCAGTAGATAAATTTATGGAAACAATTTAAATCACCAATCCTTCTTATATGTCGCTTTGCTATTCTGTTTCTTTCAAAAACATTTCAGAATTTAGATGTCTGATGTAAGTGTGATGCTTCTAGGGGTCCCATATCATCTGTGATTTACACCAGTTTTGCACATTTAAGTAGCTTACAGATATCTTCAGTTAATTTGGTTTTTTCACCAATCTGAATGCATATTAATGAGGAAATCAATTTTTTTTTAAATCTGTCTCACCTTTGGCATTCTTCAGAAGGTGGATCCTTTGCAGTCTATATGAAAAATAAAAGAGATGGAGGGTACTTCTCAGAAGATCAGGTTCTGATTAGTCTGATTATGTTGATTTTTCCTGTGCCTTTGAAATTTCATGATCTTCAAGGAAAAACAGAAGGGGAAATGTGTAGGTTCAGAATGAAATGACTAATAGGTATATTTGTTCTAATATGCTTTCAGGTAATTTTCTGGATATTTAGAGATTGTATAGATTCTTCATCAAAAGAAGTCTTTAAATTGATATTTGTTTCAGTACTTTAGGTCAATTGCAATTACAAGGATAGAAACAGGAATTAATTTGGGGAAATATTACAGTGTATGTCCTGCAGATGGTCATAAATGTTGTCACTTACACACATCTAGTCCTGGAGCTTAAACATTTTCTAACTGCACAGCAGTGGTGTTGCAGAGCAGATGCAAAGCAACCACAGAAAAAAACTAACCTACAGTATTGTCTCCAAATCAGTCATGTTGACAAAATCTTCTGTGACCATTTTTCTTTTACTTTTTGATTTTCAGGCTTTTATTGTTTGAATATAATTTCTCTCTCCAGGTCGTTGTAAAGCAGTTCGTGTAACACTATGCAACTTATTGCAAGCATCACATTACCATCACATCTAGTATTTCACAAGAATGTTTTATAAATTACTGCAAATTTCTCATTCTGTATAGGAATTTGTAGCCAGGGGATCATATCTGAAACATGAGTGTGAAACTCCACAAACAAAAGAGAGCTTATTTCTTCAGAACCTGGAACAATTTGTTAGATCTAAGCTGGTGTCTGCTTCCTCTTTCTGAAGAAAGCATCTCTTTTAATTCATAAGTCCCAGCTGATATAAAGTAATTCTCACTTAGATCTGAGCTGCATTGATATAGATAATATTGCTACTGGAAGGAAATAGGAGACAATGAAAACTACATATGAATAATTCTTAAGATCGAGCAATGTTTGTGAAAACAGTTCAATTATTCTTTCAATAAAAGAACTTCAGGGCATATCAGTCCTGTCTTTCTTACAAGTGTGAGAACATTTTAGGCAAAGAGTTGTTTCTTTCTGATTGATTAATTACTTTTTATGTTTCTTACCTAGATGATGAGCACTATTTACCCAATATATTAGGCATGCCTGCTGTTGATAACACAGCAGCGGGGTATACAAGCAAAACAGAATTTCTTCCCTCTTGTACCAACCTTGTGTCTTGGTACACATTTTAAACATTTTGAATCTGAAAACCGTATTTTTTCCACCTTCAAAGAATATATGATCTCATAAATGTGGAACAGCTCAAAGTGTATAATGAAAACTCCCAGAATTATAGATTATGAATGAAAAATCTGGTAAGCTTTGTATTTTTATTTTGTTGAGACTCCATTTCAGGAAGTGATCTTTATTTCTGTGAAGTTAATATGTTATTCATAAAATGAAATGGTTTATAGAAATATGTCTAGTTTTCATGAAAAACCTTTAAGCTTATCCATTGTTTATAGCCTGTACATCTTTCAGAATTTTCTATTCATTGCTCATGGCTTCTCAGAGATGGTTGAGCATGGTTTGACTCATAGTGTGATGCAGTATGTCAAAATCTACATTCTCTCATTCAAAGAAAAGTAAATCTCAAACAGCTGAACAAGCTGAAATTTAAACATATTCAGGCTCTCTGAAAAATACACCTATACTATTCACACAGAACACAAAGCGTTACTGCAATGTTTTCCCCTGAGTTTTCTCTGGAGCTTTAGATATTTTTTAAAAAAGGAAGGAAAAATACCATTTTTTTAGAGATCCACCTCATTTCAAGGTAGATGACCATTTGCCTAAGCTGAACTGAGAAGTTTCCATTTTGCATTGGGATATAATGTCAGATTAACTGAAGGTAAATTTCCTGGCAAGAACCCAAGAATAAATGAATTTTTCAATATTGTAAAATGCTTATGGTGTTTCTGTTTCTAAATATCTCCTGCAAGGAACTGAAATTCTATTCCCCACCAAATTTCTGCTAAACCCGCTGGTAAAGTGGTTGCCTCCTTCTCCATATGGTGTCTGTCCAACAGCAAAGGTGAGGAGTCTGGATCACATTGTTGAGCTAAGCCTTGCCATAACACACCAGACAGCCTGCTGCTCTTCCTGCAGCAACAGCATTTGGATCTTTTCAAGTTCACACTCTCTTTGCTCAATGAGAAGACTGGCATACTTGGAAGTGGGAACTCAGGTTTGCGCTGTCTTTCTGACAGGCAAACAGGAAAGCTGAAATCTTTGTCCCACTTCCCACTCATTATTTGCAAGTGCTGGGACAACCAAAAACTAGGCTATCTTGTAAATGAAACCATGCTCAGGTATGGACATGAGATCACTGTACCCTTAAATTGGTGACCCAACCAATTAGAATGTCTTAAACGGGAGCCTAACATGGTTCTGGCCTGAAATGATCAGCAGAACCGGAGAAATTCTCAGTTTAGGAATTTGCATGGACACAGAAGTACCCCACAAAGAGTTTGGGTGTGTCCACCATATTCTGAAGGCAGGGAGAGCTTGGCAATAATTGATAATGTCAGACTGTGCCTGTTGGGTCTGAGACACAAAGACCAGCAGTCTCTACAAGCATAGCTATAGCAAAAAACACCAGTGACCAAGTAGTAAGTCATGCTTAGGTCAAAAGTATAGAAAAAATAGAAGGCCCTGATGTCTTCCATTCTGTAGCCTTCCTCTTAACCAGCTAACCACTGGTTTTGATGCTGATAAGCATCAAAGACCTCAGAAATGAGTTGTTGTTCATGGAGAATGACATTGAACCTGAGGTACCATGAAGTAATGAGTTAAAATTAAATGGAAATTTATTTCATAAACATTAGCGTTACTTTCCAAAGGCCAAATTTTGATAAACAGCAGAAACTAGACAGTTAATTCAGCTGGACTTGAATTTGATACTTGAATGTAGAAGAAGCCTTAAAGTCAAGGATGCAAAACTTATCACAAGTCTCTGTCTGAGAGAGAAAAAAAAAAAAGAAAAGGAAACTTCAGGAAGTGATTCCAGATCTGAACAGATGAAAAAAAATATATTAGAAATAAGCAGAGTGCCTACACTGATTAGGGGAAAAAGAACTGATCAACAAAGAAAACTGCCTTAGAGGCCAAAAAATGTGTAGATAAAGTGAGAATAACAAAGAGTCAAGCTGAGTTGGACCTTGCAAAGAATATTAAACCACATAGCAGAAGATACTTCAGCCATGTGAATAAAAAGAACAAGGGTGGAAAAATAAGTAGGGCCAGAAAGTAGTAATGATAGAGTAGAAATGAAGAATAAATCAAGTATAGGCTGAAAACTGAATTATGCTTTAGCCCAGATTTCAAGGAAATAAGCAAAGATTTTGGACATGGGGAAAAAAAACCAAGGACACATTTTTTAATGCATAGAAATGGAAACCAGCAGAATCAAGGTAAAAACACAATTTGAGATGACTAATGTACTCCAGGAGGTAAAAAGTAGAAAATAAGTACAATCCCAAGAGGAAACTGGCAAACAAAATTTCAAATGGTGCAGCAGCTATTTTTAATAAATTCATAAAGCCTGTTTGGTGCCTGATGTTTGGAGACACATTGCACACACAGTAAAGAAGCTGGAATAAGAAAATAGTCTGAACAACTAGAGATCACCGAGATTTTAGTTCAGCAGTCTGATGTCTTTTAAAAAGAGACTGGAATAAAAGAATTATTAAAAGCATGGAGGTCAGTTACTGAAAGAGTTTATCTAATGCAAATAATGAAAAACTAACCATCCATTCTCTTTTTTAAAATAAAATAATTTCCAGACAGAGGAAATGAGGCAAATATAAACTTTCTGGACATCAATGAAAACTTTTAATGTGGTGGCCACTGAGAAATTACCAGCAAGGCCAGAGAAGACGGGTTCAGTAATGGAACTGCAAAGCTGGTCAGGATTTGGCCAGAAAAGGCATTAGAGCCACTGGCATGAGGGGAGGAAATTACTTTGCTATTAATACAAAAGATCTGCCCTGAAGCCTGTAAGAGGTACAGAATTAGAAGGCGGTGAATATGGAGGAACTGGGTGATATTGAGAATTGTGGGATTGGGCTGGGCTTCAACCAGATGAAAATTACATTTGGGTGTGTCTTTTTACGGGGTGGTGATATGAAGACCTAATCAGCTGGAAATTGCTAATATAATGACGAATTTCACATTATGAATTCTTTGCAAGATTACTATCAAAATTATGCAGAGATAAGTAAGAGATTATTGGTGTTTCACAAGGTACTAATAAGACGTTGCTTTTAGTCTTGCGTGCAATTCTGGTAACTCCTGCTGAGAAAAGATGGGTGCAGAAAAGAACAGCAGGTATGGTCAGAGAACAGTGGGTTTATTTAATTTGTCTTGCCTGGCAAATCAAAATCAAGAACCGATATAATTACATTCTATAAATACATCAGAGAGATAAATACCACAGAAAAAGAACAGTGATTTAAACTAAAGGATGCTACTGGCACAACAACAGAAAGGTATAAATTGGTCCCTGAATAGACTCAATCTGGAAATCAGAAGATTCTTATCTGTTACAGCAGTTAGATCCTAGAACAGCTTTGCAACAGAAGTAGGGGGAGCAGAGACCCAAACACTCTTGATCTGAAGTTCAAAGCCTTACACCAGGTGCACTGACACGCTATTTGCTTGTAAGACTGCCAGTCTGGTGGCTGGCCCAGCAGTTTCTACTGAGGTATATCATCCTGTTATCTATGTGTATATAGATACACATATATGCACCTTCACTTACACACATACACATTCACAAAACTCCAAGGCAATTTACTACATTGCATCAAAACCCAAGGAAATTGTATGAGTCAATGAGCTGATTATTGGGATCATGACAAGGCAATTTCTGCTTGTGAAAAGCTAAAAGGATTTATGTGCTTGAAATCCCTAGGGAGTGGTTACAAGCCGTGAATGCAGGAAATACTTTGGGTCTCTTGTTAGTCCCTAAATAACAAAAAAGGAAATGTTGGTGGGAAGTGCTGGCTTAAAATTTCATGCTGCCTTTAAGCAATAAGAAAGGACAAATCTACTTCTTTGAAATAAAGTAGGCCAAAAGCTTTTGAAATCTGTGTATTTCTATTATAACCAGCTATCGACACTTTAGGAAATGAATATTTAAATAGCAGAATCAACAGGGGAAACTAAAAAAAAAAAGAAAAAAGCCCGAAGTCTATTTCATAGCATAATAAAATGGTTTGGGTTGCAATGGACGTTAAAGGTCATCTACTTCCAACTCGCTTGCCATGGGCAGGGACACCTTCCACTAGACCAGGCTGATCAGAGCCCCATCCCATCTGGCCTTCAACACTTCCAGGGACAAGGTATCCAGAACTTCTCTGTTTCAGTGGTTTACCACCTTCACTGTAAAAAAGTTCTTCCTTATATGTAATCTAAATTGACCTTACCTAAATTTAAAACCATTAACCCTTTTCCTACTGCTACTGATCCAACTAAAGGGTTTGTGCCCATCATATTATCCCCCTTCAGGTACTGGAAGGCTGCTATGAGGTCTCTCCACAGCCTTTTCTTCCCAGGCTGAGCAGCCCCAGCTCTTTCAGCCTGTATTCACAGGAGAGGTTTTCCAGCCCTCCATCATCTTCATGGCCTCCTTTGGACTCACTTCAACAGGTCTACATCCTATTTATGTCGGGGGCCCCAGAGCTGGACACAGAACTCCAGGTGGTGTCTCAACAGAGCAGAGGGGCAGAATCCTCTCCCTTGACCTGCTGCCAACGCTACTTTGGATGTAGCCCAGGATACACTTTTCTTTCTGGGTTGTAAGTACATATTGTCAGGTTATGCTGAGCTTCTCATCCACCAATACACCCAAGTCCTTCTCTTCAGGGCTGCTCTTCACCCCAAGACAGCTGCGCTCACATTCTTTGACCAGCCACTACTTGTGCTTGTGCTCATGCTCACCATGACCCAGGACTTAGTATTTGGCCTTGTTGAACTTCATGTGGTTTGCACAGATTCACCTCTCAAGCCTGTCAAGGTCCCTCTGGATGGCATCCCTTCCCTCCAACATGTGGACCACACCACACAGCCTGGTGTCATTGGCAAACTGGCTGAGCGTGCACTCATTCTTCCTGTCTTTGTTCCTGAGAGAGATGTTAAACATTTTTCCTGTTCTAAAGCTAAAAGTCATTTTGGACGCAACTGGATGCAGCCATTCCAAGCAATGTTTTCATTGTTTGATCCTAACACTGCCATGCATAAAGCAGCAATTGTAAGGGTTACGTGACTCTGTTAAATTCACTTCCAGTGTTATCCCCTGCCAATAGAAATAACTAGCATGGAACAGCCCATAACCATCCTGCTGAACTCTCTTACACTCCAGAACAATGTGGTGGCATCCAAAGTGACTCTCCAGAGGGCTCCCTGGCCCACTGTAAGTTCCACACTTTCCTAGGAATTGTCTAGGAGTGTGCTCATTGACCTGGGTCAAAACCATGCCAAGGACTCTGCTAACAATTTAACAGTATATATGACTGACTGACTTCCAGTACCCCAGGAATGCTCTCTGGAACTGGTTAATTTATGATTGCACATATAATCATGGGGTACTGTTGCCTCTTGTTCCTTTGATCCCCTAGTAAATCTGCCCCAGCAACAAGGACAATGTGGAGGCCAAATCAGAAATTCAGTATTAAATAATTTTCCCAACTATCGCTTAAAAAGGTGAAATTTCTCTACAGTGCAGAAATAAGAACGTCATCTGGATCCAGCATGTTGAGGATATGCATCATATTTGAAACTTCAAGAGGCCTCTGTACAGATGTCTGACCAAAAGGGGTCAAAGCCATTCAAAGCCTATAGCTCATGGATTAGGGCCTTTGACTGATGAGAATATCCACAGCACATGTTAGAGCCGAGGATCCTTGCCTGCCTTCTCTGGATCATGCTAGGATTTGGGGTGAGTCTAACTACAGGAATATTTTGTTTGCATGTGTATGCATGGGCACCCAAGAAAGAAAGTAATGAAATGGGATTGACAAGCCGTTTTCATTTCCCATGAAGGAAGGTAAAGAAAAGCAACTAAGAAACCAATTCCTGGTTTTGGACAAGCCACTGGAGATACAGGATTCTTACCTGTAAATCTTTTTCCTGCTGTGGATGCCCTTTACCTGTATGTGTCCCTCCTCTGCAGAAGGTACAAGGTCAGATGGAACACAAAAAAATGTTATTTTTTATCATTTCCACAATGCTCAATCTGAGTTCTTTAGGGGCCATCAGAGCTGCTGCCTTTTGCTGTGAGCACTCTATCAGTGGTTTTAGTTTGCTGTCCCAAGGAAAGTGAACATCGTTGTATGTCAAAGGCTTTGGTTAAAGCTAAGAACACAAGGCAAAGACCCACCTATGATGAGGTGGTTTTTCCCTTGTCACACCCTATATTTTTCCCTAAGGACTATCATACTGTGTTAATTTCTTCTATGGCTTAAAGACTTCTCCTTTGTCTCTGCCAATGCTTTTGTGTTCTTTTCATTAGACACACTGCTACATCCTTGCAAATATATACATTTTCTCCTCAAGTTTGCTCTCTCTACCCAGTGGAAATTCTATGTGTGGGAGCTTTGTGGGCTCAGTAGGTGTTTTGGTGTTTATTGGAGTGCTGGGGAGGTTAAGAGGTTCTGTGACCTAAGTGCTGACATTGCTGCCTTTTACACTTTCAAACAAGAAGCTAAGCTACATATCTTCTGAATTATATACTGGAAACAGCAGAAAAGTCAGTGAGTACTGAACAGAGGCATGCAGTTCAAGTGCTTTCACTCTATTCCATCACTCCATATCAGCCCAAGATCAAGGACAACAGGAAAAAAGCCTTTAAGGTGTCCTTAGAACTAATCCTAGATGGAGGTACAGGAGAGTCAAGCACCTGGTTCTCCTGTCTTCGTCTCAAGATATCTGACTGCATCTGGCTTGCTGATGACTGGGGCAAATGGTTTCATGTTCTCATTTTATTATCTGAAATGTATATATTATCACATATTAAATAAAGATAATGGAGCTTTTGCACAGCAATTCAGGATCTATATATGAAAATGGCCCAAAGAATTAAAGAATAATACATACATTGCCATTAGATTTCTTTGTCAATAGAGATAACTTCTCACTGAAAGAGTTTCTGGGATTAAGCCAATTGATTTTTTCTTTAAACTTTTAGGAGCTATTTTCCCTATCTTGAAGAAGAAGGAGAAATATCTCCTCATAAGCAAAAAAGTAGATATTCTGTTCTGCTTCAAAATGCATTTCATGTTGAATAAAAATAACATTTATGCACAAAAGAAAAAAGTCTCTTTATCCTGCCTGATAAAAATGATTACGTCAGAGTCCTGTTGCAATTGTTTGAGAATTTAGGGAAGCTAGTGATTATTTTTCTGTACTCTCTCCAACTAAAATGTTGTGTTCTATACAAGTAGTCCTTTTCCCATTGGTGTGAATCCCAAGAGTGCATTAAATAATACACTTCTAGTTGTAAAACAGATGGAAAAGTGTTTAAAAAGGTGCCAGGTTTATTTATGGAAGCATGAAATTGAATTTAATAGGAGAATTTTGCCAGTATGAAATGTGAACTCTCAAAACAGGAAGTGGATTTTATTGCTTATTTATTTTATTACCGGATCAGCTGCCCAGAACTGTAGAATCCTTCCTCTCAGGAATTATTTACTTTCCAACCCTGAACCAGAACATCTTGACCATCAGTTGTTACATCTTCTGGCTGCCAGATTCTCAACTATAAACATATGTGCTGCTGTCTATCTCAGATGATCTTCTGCAGATTTATATAGAGAATGTTTTAGCTTTAGATTTATTTCTTGATTTAAAACAGTATGAACTGAACTGACTAAGCCAAGGGAAAGAGAATTTTCTTTAGCTCTCTATTACCATTTAATTAATAATATTCTATTTTTAGAGGGTTTATGGCAAGTATTCATTATGCATAAAAGATAAAAGAGCTAAAAGTCAAATTAGGCAATTTTTTTCTTCTCCTCTGCACCTCCAAACAATGACTAGTGAAAGAACAGGTGCTATTCAGCTTCCAAAAGGTGAGCAGCATTTGGGCAGATTGCACAGGGAAACAGTGTCCCATGTTTTCAGGGTTCAGTCTAAGCCACTATCCCTGGATGGAGTTGAGTAAGGCTGTTGATTACTGGAGGCTGTCTCTAAACCTGTACCTGGCTGTTGTCCCCTTTTCCTGTACGTCTGGCCAGTATGTAGAGGTATTTGGGATGGTGAACAAGCCTCCAATTTCAATTAAGTTGTGATAACTTGGTGATCACATTTTTAAAAAAAATCTATGGAAATATATTTTTCAGGTTATTAGGCTGCATTAATGAATATGATTTCACACCTCCACAGAACTGGATGCTGCGGCTGCCCATATTTACTAGAAGACAGCTGCATCTTTGTGGTTGTTACCGCAAGCAGGACAAATGCCTGCAATGTCACCTTCCATTTGGAGGAATCTGAGGCTCAGACAGTGCTCACTGTCACAAGGCAAGGCCGTGTTAGAGCAGAGCTCAGAGCTCTGCTCCCTGAGCTCCTGGTGCTGTGCTCTGCTGGTGCCACAATGCCCTTGGGCAGAGTTCTGACAAACACCCGTTGAGTGCATGTGCTCAGCTGTGCTCAGCTCAGTGCTGGCACTCACAGACGCTGGCAAATTTCCATTTTATGCAACAGCACTAAATGTTTTCAGCATGAAACTCATGGATGTGCAGTTTTGCATTGGAAACTGAAAAAAGTGACAGCCTGGATCTTGCTGCTCTCAGTTTGCCAATTATGGATAAAGATTGAAGGCAATGTGGAACAATATTATGGTCACGATCCAAATCCCACGTAGGAAAGATGTGGTTACAATAGGCTTTGTAGCAGGCATTAAATCTCCTCAAAGTGCATGAGTCTTTCTTACACCTCACCTGTGTTGTACTGTTGTCTCCTATGATTATTAAATCACTTGTAACTGCATCACACCTTGTTGTGGCTCCCCCCGGTACAAAAGCTTTTCTCTAAGACCTTCAGAGTGCCGGGGATCCAAGTGCACAGATATATTGAGGGCTGCTGACATGGTTTGGAGAAGCAACTCCTTCAAAATAAAGCATTTTAGTGAAATGTGTATTTTCATAAACTATTAGACCTAAACTTTTGTGCAAAGGAAAACAAAAGGAATCTGAACATGTAAAAGAAAACTCCTTATTTTAAGTTTCTGCTATAAATGGTAGTACAGAGCGCATGAGTTTTGTGAGATTTCATATTGAGCATGTGAACTGTTCATCAGCTTTATTAATATGTCACAAGCATAAATTTTGACATATATCAGAACCAATGAAGCTTATTTTTGTACTTTTTATTTCTTGGAGACAGATTGTTAGAGTTCAGAAGGGCATACAGTATCTAGCAGATCTGGTAATTCATTCAAATATGGGAGTAAAGCTCTTCTTTTAGTTCTGGCCAAAATTCCTCCAAGTTTTGTACAATGGGTTTGAAAGCTCTTATATATTTAAAGAAAATCCTTTCAACTCACTCTAGAGTCCTGCTTTATGTTTGATACTGCTTTGAACTTATTACCTCTTTGCAATGTCTTGGAACATTAGTTTGGGAGCATTTAAAGCTAATGATTAAATGTATAGTGAAACAACACTTTGATGTTGCCAGAAGCAATTAATTTTCCCTATTTATACACAAAAGGTCATAAAAGACTGTGTTATGACAAACGAAATGATTCACTGAATTCAAAGCAAGTTAACTGAATTCTAAAGGATTGTTACTTCTTGGTGGAAAAAAGGTATCCATCAAGCCTTATCTTAAGTCAGAAAGCTGTGATTAACTTATGGAGTTTTGAATGCTTTTAAAATTAGAAAAGAAGTTATGAATTTGTCAGCTACAGAAAACTAGCCTGTTAGGGGTTCATTCAGAATTAAGCTTTCACTGAAAATAGCTTACTGGGTGTAGATAAATGAAGTTTATGAGCTTACAGAAGTCACAGAGAGACCACATTTGCACATAAGCAGCCTGACCATTGTACGTTCTCTGCACAGAGGCCTGTTGGACTCTATTAACAAATGGAAAAATGTACTATATGTATTTTTACTCCTACATTTTTATAGGCAAAACATCTCACAGTTCATTGAATCCATGTGCTGGAGACAACAGACGTGATTAGAATATAAATCACTCAGAGACAGGGACTGGAAGGCAGGTTCTGCAGCTTCTAGAGCTCCATCTGCCTATGAGTGGGCACACCATGCTTTAGAACAGAGGAGGGACACCACACATGTGCCCATGCATACACACTTACATATGTGCATACATGGATCCATGTATTCTAAAACTGTGGGCATGATTAAACATAAAGGAATCCTACACTTTCAGCCATAAAAAAAAAAAAGTGAAAATTGAAAAATGCGAAAGAATGAAATTACCATGGATTTAAGAACATAAGGTGTTTATGTTTAACATAATTAATTTCTCAATTTCCACTGAACTTTAGAAAGTTTCAATTTCAGGCTAAATCTTCATCTTATTTGTCAGTTTAAGAAATATGTTTGTTACACTGTCTAAGAGATACACAAATTCTAAACATGATCCTGCACAGTAAAGTTTCTAAATTGATAATGGTGTGGGAACTAGCTATCAGGAAGAGAGAAAAACTGCTATGCATCTGCCCAGGAATCATCCCCAAACTTTCTGATAAACTGAAGGCAATAATTTGGCTTTCCTCCTCCTTTCCCTTCCCCGTGCCCCTTTATCACCTTTTGGTCTCTTCAGAATAAAGCAATGAACTTCTGTTTTTTACAATGAGTTAAAACAATTTGATGAACAGATCTTAGACTGTTTAACACATAGATTGTTTGCAGATCTCCAGAGCATTTAGGGGTATTATTTTTATATTAGAAGTTATGCAGTCCTAGCAAGAAACATTTCTTCGAATGCCAGGATCCCAGTGAAGAAAAACCCTGAAGGTTTTTGGGTTCAGTTCAGTTGTATTTGAAACATACTTGGGAATGCAGCACCTCTGTATAGGGATTGCAGATGTGTAGTTCCCACAGAAAGTCTATGTCCTTCCCAAGGAAAACCAGAAGCCAAAAAGACATGCCTGGTCATCTCAATTACCATCAGGCATCTAGGTTTGAGTAAATAAGTTGTGCCTTAATTATACAGGCAATCAAAAACTAAATAGTCTCCTTAACCTTCGTGAGAGCATACAGAGTCTTTGGGTGGTGAAGAAGAATTATCTGCAAAAATTAACACAAAAGAAAACAACCAACTGCATAAATATCTAGAGGGACTTCACAAAACACAATAACTGCTTTACACATCTCAGACCATTCAATGGAATTTCTAGCTCATATAGGACCCAGACTGCGTATAAGAGTGATAAAGAAAGAGAATTACTTGAAATTATCTGAAAAATCATAACCTAATTCACTGGTTCAAGTGAGGACAATAAATTGCTAATAAATGCTGAGAGAGAAATCAGGCCTCTGCCCATAAATCTTGTCTCTAAAATACAGTTAGATGTTAAACTCTATGTTGGATTTTTAACTGGAAATTATGCCCCTAGGTTGTCTTGTAGACACGAAAGAGAACCAAGTTTTCAATTAATGGATCGACTCTTTAGGCTTTTGCCTAGAAGGTGTTGTCAGTTGTAACAACTTCTGTCTCTTTGATCATAAAATACTAATTTTTTTCTTATTCATATAGAAATCTGAGTCACTAACTGTTAGATATGTTTGGTCTCCTAGAAACTATTATTTTTTTTTCCCCTTTAGATGTCATTGACAATAAGCAACAAATGGACTCTTTGGGATTCTTACCTAAGATGAGGGTGAATCAGGCTCTAGTTTTACTCCACTGAATATTTGATTATTTATTCAAAATGGAACAGCTTCAAAAATATTTTCCTTAAAAATGTTCAAACAAATCATCTTGACATTTCCAATATTTTTTTTTGGCTGAAACAATTGGTCAAATCTGGTACAAATTTGCAGATAGTTTCCATCAACACGAAAGTGCATTTTTGAGCAAACAAAGAATCCTTCCATAAAAATTGCCTGGCTCTAATCAGGGCTGAGGCAATTTTGCACATGCCAACCAGCAGAAAATTAGGTATTGGATAAGCAAGACTGGTGAGGATCTGGGTTCTACCTAAATCCCCTTGTGGCCTTCGTCCAAAGTGATTAGCCCCAGGTCGAAGAGAAAGCCTGTAGTGAATCAAGTAAATTAAATCCAACCCTCCTGAGCTATCGGATAATGTGCTAGTCCCAAGACCTCCCTTCTTGGAGGCTGGAAGGGAGGAGGTTATTAAATATAAACGTGAAGTAACATCCTGCTCCATGGAGGCCCAAGGCATGGTGTTCTGGAGGAGAGGCAGGGGATTATACGTACCCCTCATCTGGACCTGTTTCAAGGGAACCTACAGCAATTGTCTGTGCCAATGCCAGGAGCTGTCAGCGTCCCTGAGCAGTGTTCTACAGCTTGGAAGGCCGCTAAGGAGGTGTCCTGTTAAACTAAAGGGCACTGAGCTGCAGCACAAAACACTGCTTTAATGTGGACTTGGAATTGAAGGGACTTATCTCCTTTAAAACATTGTAGAACAGAATAATCCTCAGATTTATTTTGATTAGAAATCTGGATACCTTCTTGGCAGTGTTTATTAGATCTTAATGTAGCTCGGTTGGAAAGCCAGACATTTTGCTTTCTCCTCCTTTGAATCACTGACCATTATTTTCTCTGTTAATGAATCTGGACAATTTTAACTGTCAGATTCTAGAGTAACTCTCTGGATAAATTGACTGAATTGAAGCTGAACCCACTCTCTGTTCAAGCTAAGAATGAGCCTGAGCAGAAGTCTCCAGAGTTTCCTAAAATTTCAGGGAGTTTATTAGTGGAAAACTGGTTTTGAACCACTGAACCTGAAATGACTGCATAGTTTTGGTTTCACACTGATGTCAACTCAAAAGAAGATTAAACTCCCACTGCAGCTTAGATGTGACCCAAGGTGATTAAACTTATATCTGACTATTTCAGGGACAGCTATCACTGTCCCTGGAGCTGACTGTTCACTTCATCTTCCTCCTCCTTTTGACACATCTTTTTTTTTGAAGCAGATTGAAGTACCAACAACTAGAAACTATTTTTCACTTCTAAGTCTAGTCTTAAATGAATTGGTGCCTTAAAAAAAAAGCAGAAGCATGCTTCTCTTGCAGGTAGACATTTCGATTCCCATCAAACCAGAAATTAACACAGATTTTATTTCTCAATAACTGCACACTTCTGAAAAGTATTGCCCCTATGTCCATTCATTTGTTAGATCTGCATACACCTTCCCACCTGTAATTGGAGGAAATGTTCCCTACCCTCTGCAATACTGCATGTGAATATAGAGGATGTCTTGGTGGTCTCTGGCCTTTCAACCACAGATGCTGAGGTATCAGTGAGAGAGGGAAGAGCGGGAAGTTCAACATTCAGACCACACTCCTAAAACATATGTATTTGTTGATAATCTCATTGTCTGTGTTAAAGTGATAACCCACATGGAAAAACACCTTGTGGGCGATTTTGGCAGAAACCTGGTTTACCAGGAGCTAAATGTGGGATCCCTGCAGACAGTGAGCAACGAGACTTGCAAGACCACATATGGACACCTGTGCAAAAGCACACCAGGGCTTAATGAAGATATCAGAGGTGAAAACAACTTTTGACATTTGCATTTGACTAGGGTATGCTCAGGAGGCAGAATGAAGATTCGTAACAACAGTCCTACAGCAAAAAAAACTCGTTCAAGTGCAGTGGAACCAGATAATGGTTCAATCCCAGATAGATTTCTTTTTCTTCCTTCCCTTTCACTGCTAGAAGCTGGCAATTCTGCTAAATCTGAGCTCAGCTATTGACATTTACCACCACAGAAATTAGCCCCACTGTCCTGACACAAGAAATAATTCTGTGTACATTAAAGATATGAAGAACATCCTAATCTAGGAATAAAGCTTTTAAAAAAGGATTTTGTTAATTTTCTAATTAAAGGAAAATCTAGATCCATTAAGATATTGTATTAGGGAAAAATCTGAAGAGATCTTCCTGATGGCAAAGGAATTGATGTAGACACTCTAGCAGTTAATAAACGAGTCACAACTTCAGGCCTCGGAATTGAAAGTTAATGAAGTAGGAGACAAAGCTCTCCAGCTCCTCAAGGAAGGCAGGAAAGATCCACATTTCAGAATTTTGTAGAAAATTCTTACTGGCTTGGTCATGACTCATCTGAGTGTGCTGATTTTGGCTGGGGTACAGTTAATTTTCTTCGTAGTGGCTGGTATGGGGCTGTGCTGGGGAACACGGGGTTGATAATATAGAGATGTTGTGTTATTACTGAGAGGGCTTACACAGAGCCAAGGCCTCTTCTGCTTTTTGTACTGCCACGCTGGGGAGGAAGTTGGGGGTGCATGGAAGGGTGTGAGGAGACACAGGCAGGACAGGTGACCCCAGCTGACCAATGGGATATTCCAGACCATGGGACATCATGCTCAGTATGTAAAGTGGGGGCAAGGAGGAGGAAGAGGGGACGTTTGGAGTGGTGGAGTTTGTCTTCCCAAGTCACTGTTATGTGTGATGGGGCCGTGCTGTCCTGGAGATGGCTGAACACCTGTCTGCCTTTGGAGAGCAGTGAATTAGTTCTTTGCTTTGCTTTGCTTGGGTGTGTGGCTTTTGCTTTTCCTATTAAACTATCTTTACATCAACCCAGGAGTTAAAATCATGACACTGAGTAAAACTTCTGGGACCACAGTGATCATGGTGTTGGTCATCAAATTAAACTGAAGTTAGTCATGTCCTGTTTGGGAATTGTTACCCTTAATTAGTTGATTTCTGAACAGCGATGCAAAAATTGTTTCAGAAAGGCAGAGGTTTTCTTGTGCATCAGAGCATGCTTTCTTGCTAACATCATAACACAGCTTTTCTGTGTTATTCCAGCATTGCTTGTGGCAAGCATGGTGACAGGACTTTCAGGAACAGCTGAAGACAGCTTCAAAGTATCACTTTTTATCTTGTCTTTTACACTTTACTTTTCCAATTAGAATATTCATTTTCTACCATATTGAGTAGATTAAGTAATTAAAATGTAATTTTTACTGGCTAAAATGACAGATAATTTCTGTCACATTTACAACAACATTCATTGTGTTGGCTTGGTTACCCTTTTGCTACATTGCTAACCATAAACAGTTTTTGCAAACTAGCCAAGTAATCTAGTTGAAGAAAAATATCCTTCCTCTCCTCTTAGTCCCCCCATCCCCTTCTAAACAATGCACTTCCTCACAACACCTTTCTGGGACAGTTTATACATTTTGACATGCCTGAAGCACACTTAATTTACATTAATCAAATTTCCTAGTTCCTGACTTTCTCCTGCATGACTCAATAGATCAATACTACAGAACAGTGTTGGACTGAAATCCAAGTGCCTTTCTGCTTGGAGAGCAGCACTGACACTTTGAACAGGATTTTGTTTGAAATTAATACACTTAGATTTAGAGCCAGGATTAAGTACACTTAATATGTTAGTATATATTTTGTTATATAGGTGTAGTGGTTTCAGTTTGAAATATGGATTCTTTTGTGTGAGGTAAAAATTAGGAGAAAACAAAGCAGGCACATAACTTACAGACTATAAAGAAGTTTACTAACAGACTTAAGAAGAAAAACAAGGACAAAAAACTGCTGTGATGTGACACATCTCTTCCATGAAAACTCACAGTTTTGTTACACTGCAAGACATGAAAACTCACAGTTGTGTTAACACTGCAAGACATGGACCACTACATGGGGTTATTAATTTTTTAAGGATGAGTTATTTTGGCTTGAACGCAGAAGTTTTTTTCGCCCCCAGTCTTTAAAAAAACCCTTTTTCTCTCAGCTTTTAAAGAAACTGGCATAGGCACTTTTATCAACTTTTGCAAGCCACACATGAACTGTCCATCCCCCCATGTACTTTAAATGGATTAAAGAGACAGTTATGATATTACAGTCTTTACCACGGCATTGCAAGAAGTATTTTAAGCTGCACGCGGGAAGCGTGGCACCGCCCTCCGTCTCTTCCCGAAGCCATCTTTAGAGGCTCTGGAGCTTCGTCCCACCTGACCAACTTTCTCTTTCTCTCTCTCTGCCTCGGAAGTTGCTGTTACTGTTCAGAGTCCACGGAGAGGAGAGCCCCCTGCTCTCTCTGTGCCGCTCACTGCACGGTATTCGCTTCAGTTCGGGGTGAAGTGTGCTGGCTGTAGGCTGTAAGCTCCCGCCGGCTTCTTCAGAAAACTGCGTCAGACGGCTCCATAGTTCCCCTCCCAGTGACCCAGGGTCCGTGCTGCGGCGTTGGGACTGGGGGGGGCAGGAGGGGCAGGGGCGGCCCGGCCCGGCCCGGCCTGGTGGGGCCCTGGGCACTGAGGCCCCCCCTCCATCCCATCCCGGCACCGAGCTGGAATGGAAAAACCCTCCAAATCCCACCTTTCCACGCGGTTTAAGTATGTGAAATTGAGAGAAGCATAATTGGTTTAACAGGCTGTCTGTCAATTTAGGTCAACCCACCACGATAGGTTATACAATGCATATGTATAAAACACATGTTTTTATCTTACTATGCGTATATATATTTCTTTAGTTAGGGTACTTTCAGGAAGAAATTCTTTACTGAGAGGGTGGTGAGGTGCTGGAACAGGTTGCTCAGAGCGGTTGGGGGTGCCCAAATTTTGCCAGTGTTCAAGGCCAGTTTGGATGGGGCTTTGAGGAACATGGCCTTGTGGAAGATGTCCCTGGCATGGCAGGGTGTCTGGAACTAGGTGATCAAACCACTCTATGGTTTTATGATTCTACTATCCAGTGTTGCAACTATTCTCTAGTAGAGCCTTTAATATTCTCCCTTGGCCAGGGTGTGAATAAAATGAGAACATGCAGGTCATGCATCCCAGCAGGGCCTGTGCTCACTCATCGGCTGACAATATCTGTGTATGAAAAGGCAGACAGTTTGTTTTTTCAAAAGAGGAATCAACTATTTAATCAACTTCTAAAATCAATTTTGACTCCCACTGTAAACTGAGGAGCCCTATCATCTCTCAAAGGAGGGCAAGAGGAAGCTTCAGCTGAAGATCAGCCTTCAGGGAAAATGTTACGACTCGTGCTCTGAGCCCTGTAAGTGGCAACAGCCATGTCTGAAGAGAAAGCTAAGTCAGGAAACAGTGAAAAAGAGAAATTCCTCTTGTGGCAGGACTTGTTTAAAGGCAGGATAAGATGAAATGACACCAGCTATATCCATGGCAAGTGTCTGCTTTGAGATGAAAGATAGATTGCTATGGGATGTTTCAAGCAACAGGTTTTGCATTGGGGTATCTGCAATGCCTTGGCAATTAGAAACTGCTCTATCTACCCTTGGAGTAATTGTGTTCAAGGTGTTTGGTGTGTTACAATAGAAAGCTGGAGTCAGAGCAAAGCTCCTACTGGTTCTCAGGTTTGGACACGTATTGTGCTGTGGGTGAAATTCTTAACAAAAGTTCTTTATTGCCAGGAGTGGCAGACGGGATCTTAAACACTTGCAGGTCTTCTTGACAACTTCTGTGCCTGGATGATATGAAGTCTAGCAGGATGATTTTTTGAGCTTCCAAAAGAAACCTGCAGGTTTTCTGAGAAAGATCTCAATAGCTTTGAGTGCAGTGGGGGAACAGTCCTGAGCACTGCTCAGAGGCCTCCAGGTGCACCAGCTCCAAAGGAGCCACCTCTGTGTGAGACCCAGAGGTCTCAGATACTCTGCAGTCCTGATCTCCTGGCACTCCAAACTGACTAATTACTACTGAGAACTTGCATTTGTCTCAGGGACAAGGTGGAATCACGTGTCTGTAGTCACACAGGAAAGAAATGGCAGAACTCAGAATGTGATCCTCCTTCCCATCTCCTCAGTACTAAACTATAAGATTTACGCCTTTCTGAGGGTGCTTTATGATGATATTTACAGTTGCTTGTGGTTTCCTGCCTATCTGGAAAGAAATTGGACTCTCCTATTTATAATAAGAAATTTAGGGCAGTAACTGTTTCTAATATTTTGCCCAGTTCTAAAAATAACAATTTTAATGGGTACTGATTCTTTGTAATTAAGGAAGCTTCATCACTATACTGTTGCTTTAACTAAAGGCTTGGCAAATGTGGATGTAACACACTGTCTGACAAAGACCAACAGCCCGATTAGGCAGCAATGTTAAATTTAAAACCAGGCAGGGATGTTTGACTTTATATGGGTTTTAGATGCATCTGCATCTCTGGAGAGAAGGGCAAGAGTCCTGGGACTGAGAGCAGTAAATCTTTAATTAAAGAACTGCTAACCATGCCTACTACATTTATAAATAACAAAACATTTATCAGAGCTTTTATCTTTTCTTGCTATCATCAGGCTGTACTAGATGCTGACAAAGTCAATGATTTATGCCTCAGATTTTTTTTCATTACCAAATACCAAAGATGCTATTATCAGTGAAATCTTCTGCAACTTAAATCTTGGGGCTTTTGTTCCTCTGCCTAAGGAATATTGTGAGCCTTTCTCACAAGTCATTTTGGATTATGTTGGCCCAACAGAAAAGATTAAGGCTGCATAATGAAGTTGCATCCAGTTGCAAATGGAAATGTTGAGTGGTTTTCCTTAAAAGGATCAGTGGTTTAAAAAAAAAAAAAAAGGAAAAAGAGCACTTTAAGGAGTTTTTAAATTAATTTTAGACATTAAGATACCAGTTGTCAAATACTAGATTTGTTCATTACATTGTAATGTTTGCATTCAATTTTTTTCATTTCATGGCTGATGGAAGATTCTGACATACACATATACATGCATACATATATATGTACACATACATGTATGTTAGGTATAAAGCCACAGATAAATATACATATATATGCTAAAATGGCTGTCATCACATTATGTGGGCTGCATGGATACAAAGGGTCCTACAACAACTTCAGTATTCCCATTATTATTATGTAGTGCAGTTAATGCTCACCATTACAGTGAGTTTCCCAGTAGTTTGAATACTGAATACTTATGAAGAAAAATTATTAAGCAGTAAACTGGCTATTTTTCTGCGTGCAACCTTTTTCTCTTTATCAAAACAAAGTTCAGACAGGACATTTGCTATTCTGCACTTGTACTTTCTTGCCTTGACTACCCTGTCAAGAGCAAGCTCTTGGGCTCATTCAGGAAGTTTCAGTGTTTTTAATGCAACCAGAACATGTGGTTGGCCAGATCCTTCAGGCAATGAGAGGCCAGGTAGTATCTGACATGTTTTCCAGATACTTCAACAAGTTTGAAGTTCTTCAGACCCAAGAGCATCCAGTCTGTAATTTAATCACTGATATGTCCTCAGCTGTTGGTGAAAACAAAAATCTGTTGTAAATTAGAGTACTTTTTCAATAGCTTTACGTGACTTTGCTGCTATTCAGACTTTCTCTGATGTGAGTGTTCATGTTGAGCTTTAGAGTATACTTTTGTGTATGTTTGTAACTGACTGTTTCATTTGACTTTCATTATATCTGACAGGGAAATAAATGACTCTTTTATCAAAGCCTGTGAATTCATCATTTTTTCCCCAAATTTAAAATAGGCAATAACAAACCAGCTGAGATGTCAAACTAAACTTGCTTTATCCTGATACTTTTTTTTTCCTTTTGAGAGGGTGGAGTGAGGTGAAGAGAACATGAGTTAGAGTTGATTTTTCTATTTCATTCTATGTTAAACTCCCAGTAACCTCTACAGAGGTTACAGAGAGAAAAATGTGTATTTTAATTTTACATTCAGAAATGACTGTCTTGGATATACATGAAAAATACAAATGAGCTGCAGAGAAAGGAATATGTATGGCCTTTCTTATTGTAACTTTGAGTATCTTAGAAAAAGACAAATTAGTAAGAGTGATGAACAATGGGAATGTGGAAAGAGAATTTTCTTGCTGTTCTTTCTAATAATTTCTAACATTTTGTGTGTTTTTATTCCTCCTTTTCCTTTTTGTGCCTCTCATATAGGACTGTTTTGTTCTAAGCCCTGATGGCAGCTAAGCACCATGCAGCAGCTTGCTCACTTCCACCCCACCCCAGTGAAAGGGAGAATTAAAGATAAAATTTATGGCTTGAGAGAAGAACAGTTTAATAACTGTAAACAAAGTAAAATAAAACAACAACAACAGGTATTTTAAAGAAAATTTTGATCTGTAAATACAGTATGTCATGCTTTTTTAGTGAATGACCAATATAAAAATGGGATCAAACTAATATGATTTGCATTATTGTTTGAAAATGTTATTGTCACAGTCATATACCCTGTCTTAATCTAAGCACTATGTAAAACAAAGAGTTAACTGATCCTTGAAAAAATGTCTGCTACAATGATAGTACAACAAGTAAAATAAATACTCACAAGATGAAGTATAGTATGTATCAGGAACAAGAAATATCTCAATACACTGCTTTCCTATTTAATACTGACATTTCTTGTCAGTGAAGCACAGATTCACGGAGAAATTTAAAGGATTATAAAGAGATTTTAAGTGAGATATTGCACACATTACGAGATGTGAGAAGCCATGAGTATGTTGGCGGGAACGAAGGCTGACCTCTCAGTAGCACTGCAGAAATTATGGGCATGAGAAAAACTTTTAAATTGTTTATGCTCAAGATGAAAGGGATGTAGGGCCCTTGAAAGAATAAATAGCATAATAAGAAGTAAAACAAGGGCTGTTCCTTCAACCAATATGTTTGTGTTCATCAGTCCCGGCTTCTTGGCCTCAGGCCCTAATTACAAAAATGGTTGAATAGTGTTTCTCTGCCACATGGGAGAGCTGGGAGAATAAGTGAGCACTAATACACCACTGTTATCCCAGCACCAGTTCATGTTAACTTTACCAATTTAGGGGCATGGTGCCTGGTCACTGTTCACCCATATGGTTAAATTTCCAGAACCATTTTGTTGCAAGTCAACTAAAAGTTTTCCAGAACAATTCCTGGACATTGTGTGGGAGTTAAAGCTGGCCCAGAAAGAACCCTGCATAAGCAGTTTGGATGCAGCCACTCTCTTTGGACAGCACGTTTAAGAGTATGGCTGTGGCAGGACGGTGCCAGCTGGCCTCAGGGCTGGAGAACATTGACCTGGCAGAGGAAAGAGGTCTGTTCTAGCTTAGTGCCTGCATGCAGCACTGGGGGGCCATGATCACTGCTTGCCTAACTTACCCTGGCACACTGAGCACTTGGGGGAAATGCTGAGCTTAGTTTAAGGCAAACGGAAAAGTTAGGCAGAAAAATCAAGGTCGTCTGGCTCCTTATGCACTCCCTTGACATATCACCAAAATGCAGGTTAGAAGGACCCCATACTTGAGTCCCCTCACCCAAGGAGCACTGCAGCCATGTACACAACCCAATACAGCATTAAGATGTCTGCTCAGTCTTCCACATTTTCCATGATTACTCTATAAAATTATCTGTACTATTATCCCACAATGGGTTTTATTTCTCCCTCTGTTTTATAGAATGAAGTGTCAAGGACTGCATTAATAACACTAATAACAGATGTGAAGCCTGAGGAGTAAGGAGGACTGACACAAAACGCAGAAATACTCTGTATCTTCATCTCTATACTACATTGGGACATAACTGCTTTTCAGATTGTTGTGTAATGTAATGCATACGATACCCGAAGGACTAAGGAAACACTGTCCCTGAAAGACCATTACTTTGTCAGACAGGTGCCCTTGGGGCTGTCTCTCCTTGGTCTTCCTCTCTCCCCCCTCTCTCTTTAGATCAAGAACCGTTCCTCTGGTCATCTTAATGTTCTGGATCAACATTAATGATGTCCTGTCTCAAACTGACTCATTTATAGGCAAAGCACTGATTGGGTTGACTTTGTGGAGAATTACAGACTTCTGATGGTTTCTCCTTGACTTTCCAGAGGATAAAGGCTATGGGAATGACTTAATCATGAGGCCTTGAAAGGAGCATGATGACATTATCACTTATATTTGAAGCAAACTGGGTTCAGAATATTTGGGGTTTGTCCACTCTTTGTCACACTTTGTCTCTCATGTCCCTAGGAAGAGGCCTTCAAGGACTTCTCTGGAACATTTCAAATCCAGCTCTTTCAATGGGCTGGTTCAAAGACGGAGTAGGTGCCAAGCAACAGGAGCACCTCTAAGCAAGCATGTCTCTAAGGAAAAGGTTTAGAAAAACTCCCTATACCTGCTTTTCTTTTGGACATACATTTTAGGGAGTAGTGTGTTTATTTGGGTTTTTTATTCATGTCAGTTGCCTGAATTATCCAGACAGACAGACATAAATCTTAAATTAGAGTCAGCATAAACTATTAGATCAGGCTGTAAAATCTGTGCTGGAGGTCTCAGTTCAATGGGCTTATGTGATGGCCAGCAATGGACAGGATTTGTAATGGAAGAATCAGCTGAGGGCTGGGGCAGCCACCACCTTGGTCCCTGTTATATCCCTAAATTAAAACTGTTTAGTGCTGCCAGTGGATTCTGAAGTACCACTGTGATTCCAGGTCTTCTGAAACTGGCCACTGAATTCTGTCCTTTGATCACAGTCTAGAGAAGCCAGGGAAGAAAAGTGTTTGTCTTGGACAACTGCAACAGGTTTCACAGTTGCTGGGACAGCATGTTGTCACTTAACAAGTCATAGTTTTGCCTCTGATTGAGTGATCTAATAGCTTTTAATTGCAAAATCTCTCCCTCCACCATTTCTACTGCACACAGGCCTGAGGAGGAGCCTCTGCTTCTCCTGACAGCTTGAGTCACATCCTTGGATTCTGGTCAGCTCTTATTCTAGGCCAGGCCTTTGGGCTTCCCTCAAGGGAGAGAATCTTTATAACCTTGGCTCATGAAAGGAATCCACAGGATAAATCCAGGTATATGTGTTTCCTGAGAGCAGATTCCAGAAGAAGCAGAGAGGTGCAGCATCTGGACCAGGCAGAGAGCTTGTTCAGCAGAGTCTGGCAGACTGCACCAGCTGCCTGGGTGTCTACTAGCTGCCAGACTACAAGACACCAGTCCAGAAATCTGGCACTGAAATATCCAGCCCTTTTTTTGTATTTACTGGGTTTCCCCAGCTGGTGTTCCCCCTAATGTTGGTCAATAACTAAACAAGTTACTCCATGTACAAATGTGTGACCTGAGCTTATGAGTCTTGTCCTTACCAAGGGTGAAAGAGAGAACTGTAAGCTGGGACATTCAAGAGCAGAGTACTCATGTGCTTCACTGGGACTGTTTCAAAAGTGTGTAGAAATGGAAGACAGACACCTTAGGAAGCAGAAGTTTAGGTTAAACCCCTCTCTGCATTAATTTTAAATAAATATTTGTCAGCTGGCACTCCTCCTTCTGAACATCTTTCATTTTGAATAAATGCTGAGGAAGAGGAGGAGATAGGCAGAAAAACAGGGGCTGACTGGTAGAAAATTCACTTATCAAGTGTGTGGGAAACCAAGGCTGGAAGGCTCATAGATCTAACTGAGTTAAAAGATGTGAATAGCATTGGCAAGAGCAGCTGAACACTTAAAACCAGACCTCAGTGGGCTGTGAGGGCCAGTAGGCAGACTGGCAGCTGGGCAGTGTTTGAGAGTAGCTCTGCATACACCAGTATAGTGTGCATTTCACAGATGAATTAGAAAAGGGCTGTGGGAGGCTGTAGCAGTAAGAAGAGTGTGAGCCGAAGGCATATAAGTCTCTGTGAGAAATTTTCTTCACTTTAGCTGTTATTTTTATTGCATGTCTTGAATAAAGAGAATTGGGTGAAGAGTATGCTGGAAAAGGAATGAGCCCTGAGCGTAGAGAACAGCTGGAGTATTTCTGACATACACTTCTTTTACTTGCCACCCTATTTATGGGTCTGTAGGAATGTAGAGGGGAAAAAAGTTTACAGCTTTAATATTTCTTGTGAGCAAAATCCACACAAGATCCATATTGGAATGTGAGAGCAGAGAACAAAAGGATGTGTCTCTGTGCCAGTGTGTGATTAACTTGAGTGCAAGGTTTGTCTATACTATGATTTAAAGTTGCTGGACTCTTTTCCTTAGGTGTTCCTTATATACAGATGTGCATAAAGTCTTTCCACCCCAAACATTAAATACAGCTTTTAGAGGAAAAATAACTATGCTTTTATTTAAATGGATGGGGATTTTTTTTAAAAAAAGTAAATATTTATTTAATTTGGTTATTTAGTGTTATAGCAAAAATCAACACTCTGTTACAAATAGTCTTCCAAGTACAACTAGTTTTCTTCTGGCATATAACCAAATATTTGGCAGAATGAAGACTTGTTCTGCCATATTTAGTTGGGCAATGGAGGTAGAACAATTTCCTTGATATCAGTGGAGATGAGGGGAGCAGAGAAATATTGAGCCTTTTGCTCACAGACCTCTGTGGGATAATATACAAATAATCTTCAAGTCCATGCTGCATTTCAAGGACATTTACAGCTTGGGTCATGCTGAGACCATACGCCTGTGTTTCATCAGAAAGGAGATTTGCAATTGGGTTAGAGACAGGAGAAAGATGGGTATTGCTCTCAGCTGGGGATGCGGGTGGGGGGAAAATCCAGACTTGGCACAAAATCACACCTTTCTCCATGTGTCTTATGTGGGATCACCATACAGGAAGAAACCTGGTGTACTGTGAGGACACCTCATGAGACACAGGGCTTGAGGGGATACAAGCTCTACCCCAGAGCACTGAAGATATTAAGACCTCATGGTTAAACCAAGCCTGTTGTGATGTTCACGGGAGCTGTAAGAGATTCTGTTGAGAAGGAACGTCTAAGTGGAAGATTGAGCTGGCAGCAGAATAACTTGGACTCCAATTAGCATAGTTCCTTGAAAGAGAGTCCCTCACCATCTTTGCACTGTGGGTCCTCAAGGGACAGGTATGCCACCTCCTAATCAAACTCACCAGATCCAGCAAATTGAATAAATACAAGAAATTCTACCTTCAGGTGCAAAGTGCGTGTTTGAATCCTCATCATTGTCATCATAAGGGGATGTAGATGTAAGGAAATGCAGTGATAAAAAGTTAGGCTTGTCACAAAAATGTGGTTGTATTGAATAGTCAGATCCTTCTTTGATGTGACAGTAGCTATAGAAACAATTCAAATTAATTCTATAAGTTTTGTGATCAGCTACAAAAATAAATTCAGACTGTTAGAGCTTTTTTAATTCACTGTTCTTGAGTACTCATGCAGTCAAAGATCTATGAAAAACTAGTTTCAGTCCAGAAACCACAGTTCATTTGTTCAAGGGAGAAAATTCGTTTGGGGAATAAGTTGGTATAATTCTGAAACACTGAAGCCAATAGTAATTTTGCAGATGATTTGCACGGGAACATGAAGAGGTCTTTCCCAAAGACATAGTGTACAATTTTGTGGTTGAATAATGATGGAAAAGACAAATCAAAAAGTTAAAATAATACTCTCCTTAAGTCAAGTAATTAACCCATAACTCTTTGAACAAGTCATAGCTCAGATTGCAGAGAGACAGATAATTTTTAAGAGCTAATAATTTAGGAAAGATTCTATAATTTGAATGGCTAACATCAATCTTTTGAACACCAAATATTTGATTGAAATGATTTACAGACAATATTTTTCCTAGCTATAACTGATACATCACACAATATAAATAATGACATTTAAATGTAAATGTACAATCATAATGCTTATTGGATAACATATTTCCAACACCAGTACAGTCCTTTAGAATGCAAGTAATAGGATTTGATGAAATAATAGTACAGTAGTTGTGATGGTTTTGTATCATCAGAAGTAGCTTTATTCTCTAATACAATTAATTTTACTCTTTATTTGCTCTTGGGATAAAATATTTACAGTCAGAATTGAAGATTAACATAGGATAATAACACAAAACGGGGGTAAAATGTGGTATCAGTTTATGTAATGGCATGTTACATGCAGCTGTTTTGAATTATATTGCGTTTTATTGATGTGTCCAGAATTTTTTTCTTACAGCTTAAACATATGGGGGCTTTTAAACCTACCAAGTATAGCAAATTGCAGATGAATTGGTCCATGAGGATGGTTTAAAAAAAAGTCTCTTAAGGTATATTGTTGAAATTATAACATGAAAAACCAGAGGTACTGGAGGAAACTTTGACCTACTGGAATTCCATTTAAACTACTGTAACAGTAGTCATATTGTACAGTCAGACTATTGCAGCATTTGCTTCTTGATGAGACTTAGACTACTTAGACAATGCTAAGAAATAAGTACATTAGTAGCTATTTAATTTAGTTTTCAAGCAGTAATTCAGGCCTTGTCTTCCATGCTAAAAATTATGAATTTTTACTTGGATAAACGAAAATATACATACAACCCTGGAGTAAAAGTGGGCATTAAAGACAGAGTACTGACTGTTAGATAAATAAAAATGGTCTGGTAACCTTTCCCATACCACTTACTAGTAAATCAGATGTGTCTTACCTTGATTGTGTCAAAATGGTGGGCTGGCATTAGTTGCATTGAGATGTAGCTGTATTCTTGCACTAATAAAAGCAAATCCTCGCAAAAGGCATTCTGACTTGCCTTCCAAACTGGAAGCCTGCCCACTAAAATTCTGTAGTTACAGTTATAGAACCATATAATTTACATTAATTGGTTTTCCTTTCTGGATTTTACAGGCTGCTGCTGTTTTTCTGAAGTTTCATTTTCTATAGGAATTACAGTGCTCTATAGTGTAGTATATAAATAAGATGTACAGTATCAGTAGAAGAAATGCAAAGTTCCAGACATTTATTTTCGGTACAAGTCAAAACTGATTTGTAGAGGGTCACAGATAATCCTTTACTTTACTACCAGTCACATTTCAGGAAGTCCTGTAGGTGCATTGATATTTATGTCATCACTATGTTGGTTATTGATGCTACAGGATTAGGAGTTTCTGAGGGTTCCCTTCCCTTATGCACAAGGGTAATGAATTTGCAACGTGAATAAAGGTGACACCTAAATTAATGAGATACGAAGCATTTTTAATTTTACATTGTTACGTTTCAAAAGATAAATATATGTCTCATTTTACAGATGTAGAGGTAGACACTTCACAGGTCATTTTTACATTTTAAAAATAAAGAATAATGCAATATTTGTTTCTCGACCAGTTTGTATTACTCTGATGCAACAGCCCTCAGCAAAAACTATTTTGAACTTCTCTGAAATGTTGCACAGCCGAGTGATGCATGATCTAAAGCAGGGCAACAAATACAGGGTCATGCTCTTGCTACCACAGGTATGCTAAGCACTGCTTTAATGGTTGATTGCATGGCTATCACGATCCATTTGGAAGTCTTTCCAAGTGCTGCCAGATTTTCATATATATAATAGAAGGTAAGAAATATAAATAATAAAGCAAGGTAAAAATTACCTGCTGTCAGAGAATGAGCATCAATCTGAAGTTTACTTTAGCTCCAAACAAATAATTCCTGTTTGCAGATACTGGTAGGGATCTGTAGCACTATGGGAAATATAGAACCGTAGTGTGATTTGAGTTGAAAGGGACCTTAGTGTACAGAAATTGTATGTTTCAGTCCTGCTGACCTTGGTAGTCCAAAAACTCTTCCATGAGACAAATTGGAAAAAATGGTCTACACCAGTTAGCCAATTTCAACTTCAGGGAAAATCAATTACTGGGAAGGACAGGAAAACCAGAAGCATGAGGATTTTTTGTGGCAGAACATAGGTCACAAAGGTATAATTCTTGTTATTCTATAAGTTATTTGCAAAATCAAGAATCAGAAGAAGTTGTTTTAAAGAGAATATATATTAGGAAAAACTGCTATATATATCTTTGGTTTTGAACAGTAGAAGCGTGATTTTTATTTATTATTATGTGACTCCACTTTTGTGCTCCAGCAATGCCATTACTTTAAGTCAGTAAAAACTACAGTGACCAAGGGGCAGAACAAACCCGATGTTTGTATGAAGCTTAACAGACTAATGCTCTGACATCCGTTCTCTTCACCTGCTGAGTCAGGCACTGTGTCGGAAGACACTTGATGGGCATCCTTAGATACTTGAAGTCTTTGCTGCTTTCTCTAAGCTCAACTTCTACTTAAATTATATCTGTGACCACAGATGTAGCCATCTCTGGATATTTTCATATATTCAAATACAGGAAATGTCTGATATAGGTGGGGTGAAACTCACTTTAAAAGCTCTTTTCTGTCTTTGCAGATTACAGAATAGGAATCAGATTTCTAATCTAGAGTAGAGGTGTTGCTTTTAGATATTTAAAGATACGTAAGAAAAAACCTACCCCTGTTTTACTCTAGGTTCCCCTTCTGAGAATAGAAAATATAATACAATTATAGAACAGTGTAAAATTGGCCGTATGATCTACCCAGGCTTTTGTTAGTCTAGGCTACCCCATTATGTTCCCTATGTAACCTCACTGAGAATTAGATTATTATCAGATTTATCAAGATGCCTTTTTTTAAAAAAAATGGGGTTTTTCTCAGCGTGCAAGTAGATCTTCCTTTGGAATAGAATGAATGCTTTAAAGCAAAACACTTATTTCTACATTTATTAACCATCACCTACCATATCTTCTGAGTGCTAAAGTTCCAGCAGTGGTATGATATAGGACACAGAACCTTTTTCAATATGTCTCCTTGGGTTGTTAGTTTTCATATCATATGACCATATTCACAGTAGGTGTAGTATCTCAAGGGTATCTCTGCCCCTCCTAGTTATGCATGGAAGATAAGAATGACCTGGAAGGCAATGTGGACAGCTAAATTTATGAAGATCACTATCTGACTGTAAAACATCTGTCTGAGGACCCCGCCAAAAATCCATCGCTGGCTGGCTGGCTGGCTGGCTGGCAATTACACACAAACATGCTGTACCTGTATGTCAAATACAAACCAGCTGCAAGATCACTGGTGCTGATTCATCTGCCGAGCACAGCACAAGCAATTCACTTGACTTATGATGAGATAGAGTTGAGTTGCGTGATGGAGAAACAAGAACAGTAAATCGGCTGCCAGTCAGCTATGCCTTTAACTGGATGGATATCCTTGGACAACACAAGCACATGTGCTGTTGAGCTATTACCAACCTACAGGATCTTCAAAAGAGTGAAGGAAATAAACTACCGAAATTGTGTGCTTTCACACAACTGATCAGAAATTAGCTTTTCAAAGGGTCAAGAATAGCATGTGTTTGCGGCAATATTTACAGACATCTGCACCATTTTAATGATAACCATTGCATCTGTTTGTGTTGGCAAACCCAGACCCATCTTGGTCTGAGTTCTTCTGGATGGCAGTGTAAATCCTGCTGGGCTCTTCACCTCCATGGGGTTAGAGGCTCACAAATCACAGATCAGAGCAGAGGTCAAAGCCACAGTATTTCAGAGGTCTTAAACTGAGTGCCTCAAAATCTTCACTCCTGAACTTGTTCAGGTTATTTTGTGTTAAAAGATTTGGAAATGCTTTTTCCACCTTTCATTTTTCAAATGTTAATCGGTTTCTAACTAGAACCTATGAATTAGGTAACTATATTCCACTAGAACTCAATACAGTAACCCCCAGCTCAAAAGAGCTGTCAGTGACTCCAGGCAAGGGTGAGAATGGAAACCATTAAACCCATACCTTTTATTGCTAAAAGTTGCGGAAAAAATATGCAATATAATTATGTCTGCTCTAAAGTAAGCCATCTGTACATTTTCTCTAGTACTAAGTCACACTGATTATGCTCAGAAACCATGTATGTATTGTATTTACATATGATGGGATCCTTGTTATCTTCAAAGGGTTTGAGTTTATGCCCTGAAAGTCCTAATCTATAGAATCTTTGCTATTTCTTTTGGGACAAAACTCTTCTAGTAAACTGAAAATGCTATCAAGAAGTTATTTTCCTTTCACTCATCTTCCTCTTACATTTTTCTAACCTAGCCTTTTGGTTTTGTTTTGTTTTGTTTTGGTTGGGTTTCATGTTTTATTACTCTACTAAATAACTCATCTTTCATTAACTATGCTCATCCTTGGAAGAGACTCTTCAGCCACTGCTTCCCTTAGCTATATATGTTAGAATTCTTAATACTTAAAAGGTTAACTTTTCTTTCCCACCCTCCCCTTATTTTTACATTGTGCCTCTTTTTACCACCAGGCTAAAGACAGGACTGAAACAAGAATTGTTGAAGTACCACTAGTATTTACGATGTCTGGAACTTTCTGAAATACTGTGAGAAAGCCCATTCTTGTGAGATATCCAGCTCAGTCTTAAGATTCAGATAAGATCAGTACAACAATCCAAAATTTTAGTGATATTTATCCACATCTTCTGAGATTTCTTCATCCCTATTAAAAAGAAATATATATTATATAGTATATGCATCACTCTGATGCATTTTGTCCTCCAATACTTTTCCATCCAGTTAAGTTCAATGTCCTTTAGTATCATTAATAAATTGAAACAGATTTAGCCTGTTGTTCTTGATCCCAAGATAACAAAACACCCCAAAAATTGTAAGACCATATTCAGTCTCAGAAGACATCCACTTTAGCTTCTGACACGATAAGCAAGTCACTGTCTACACAGTCCCACCCTGGCTTCCTACTGAATTCCTACTCTTGCACAGCTTCTTCTGCAGCTCTGATGTCTAAACTTCCCCTGCTTAGTAATAGACCAGAACGTGGCCTATAGAAATCATATCTTTCAAATTATGGCAGAAGACCCACCAAAAGAAATGGTTTTTATAAAAATGCAACACAAAATGAGCAGCACCACCCAGCATTCTATCTCCCATGTAAGCCAGTCTACAGTGAAGAGGTTGTGATCATCTTCCATTCCTCCCCACTGCACACATCTGGATAAGCAATTATGAAAATCAAAATCATGAAAAAGTCCACATTTTTATGCCTGCTTAAGCTGTCACATCTTAATATTGTGATGCCTGGCACCATATAAATACCAGATGCAACTGACAATGTAGCTGCATTCATGAAAAGCACCTTAGTCTATTGACATTTTGAGGGGGAAAAGCTTCATTTTGGAAGACAAGACTTTCAGGACGACTGAAAACCAAATAAAATTACGTTTCAGCTGCGTTTGCCACCATCACTATGCCAGTCTCCTGTGGGGAGCTTGTCTGGTTTCTTTCCCTTTGGCTGTTACAAGCATTCTTTCAAAACTAGGTACTTTCAGAAACCTGAATGTCTTATGATCTCTACTTGTTCTTGGCAGCTTCTCTTTGTGCTGAAGAAAAAGGGAAAAAATTAACATATTAAGTATCTTTTTGTGCCTTGTTCCATTATAATACATTATACTCTATCTTATCTCAGCTTCCAAAATTGATAGGAACTGTATACCCTGTATTCTCTTTCAGCTGCGAAAAATTATTAGAAGGGCCTATCCTGTGTATATAGTGATATCTATCCCACTGATTTTCATTGAAACAGATTGGTCCTCATAAAGATAATTAACTAAGCAGAAAAACCTGGGTCAAATTTCAGCTGCATTTTTTTTTCAGTGGTACATTATACATTTGTCTGGTTGCAATAACATCCAACATATTTTGAATATTAGGTGATGAAGGCAGGACCTCAAAATGTTTGAATGTTCATCTCAGAAAAACACTCAGAAATCTGGCTGCCTGGCATATCTGCTAAGTCTATAAAATAACACAAGTGGAAATTTAATGTCAGCAATGTTTACATGAGATCTCTTGTATATTGCAATTCTCACTGGATTTATGCAGTTCTTTTTTTCTCTTCTTCTTTCCATGCCTTTTCTTTGCCTTCATGTTGAATTTAGGAATTTGCAGCTGTTATTTGGGCCAAAGCTGATGAGGGGAAGGGGCTTCTTTCTAGACGTGATCCTTTAAATCTCAGGCCAGACTGTGATCCTCAAATCTGTATGAGAAGAATCCCTTCTTTTAAATTCCTATTCATCCTGAGAAAAAGAGGACTTAGCCATTTCAGCAGAAATTTCTTTTCCTCAGAAATCCTTTGGTATAGGCTCTTTGCAGGTTATCTTTTTATCATGAAATGACACATTAGCACACTAATTTTTATGTACACCAATCAGTTTTGGCATTAACTTCTTTCTAAGGCTCAAAACCAATTTATGGCCAAAAAAAGTCCTTTGTAGTTCAGCTCCACAAGAAGCACGTGGTTTAAATACCAAGTCTTTTTTAAAGGTGATTTTTCTCATATGTTCAAAAGCATGGCTTGGACAGCATCTGCAGAGAATAATTTGGATCCTGTTAATAAAGAAGAAAACACAAAAAGGTTTCTCAATAAGAAAGATGCTGCACACACATCATGGACACTTCTCCAAAATGTGGATAAGCCCTTTATTCACCAGCCTGATGTGAAGGTTCTATATCATGATGCTGCTTCATCGTGGTTTCATCTTTCCACTCCTCATCCACCATTTTTTGGGACACAGAACAGCCCAGCCAGTACAGTTGGAGAGAAGAGCTTGATTTAGGTGAGAGAAGAGTCATTCAGACTCCTTCTGGAGACTGCTACAGAGGACTTCAGAGGAGCAGGAACATTAATAGGCCGCTTCCAGTGGGACAGTGGAAGCTTAGAAAATTTAAATGGGTTCACAGTTTCCAGAAATGAATTCCCTTTGCCATAAATCATTTAATGACATAGACACAGGTCCTGATTTAAAGGATATTTTCTTTCCATTTCTCTGGGGCTGCCAATGTTTCACTACTCAAAGATGAAAATCTATCTGGTTTTGTACTAATTCAGGATAACTACAAAAAGAGACAGTTCTTATACAACTGTGGTAAGAACTATGTAACGTCTTACATAGGAGAAATTGCACAAGTAGATGCAGAGATTGAAAGTTAATTTGCAATCTAGTAATCAATTAATGAATCAATCACTATTATTTGTGCGAGAAAGGGGTCCAAAGTCCTCTGTCAGACTTGAAATGTTCTGTGTTATTCATATTTTTAAGCACATGAGTAAACACAGCCCGTGGTCCAAAGAAACAACACAAAATTAGGTATATACAGTGATTGTAAAGAAAAAGAGAGAAATTATAGGAATAGCAAAATCACCTGAATTCTGGGGAAAACATTTAATGTTTAGTTGTTTTGATTAATTGCATGCCAATGGGTGAGCTAGCTCTGTTCAGCTTAGCCAGTGAGGGTAGGTGAGCTACAAGTGAAGGAACAAATCACAAGAACATGCGTGTTCACCAAAATGGTCACTAATGTTGGGTGTCATGCAGAATTCCTAAAAAACATAATTAGAAAAACGTATTCATTTGATTTAACTAATTTTCTGTCATACCTTTGTGCCAAAGCACTTTCTTTGAAACTCTTTGTCATTATTCAGAATTGCCTTTTCCTTTATCCACAAGTGATTTGACACAATCTTGGTATAAGTTGGATAGCTCAGCATCTTCTGATCTGCTAAAAGAATCAACAATTTGAAATAATCAGCCAGTGTTTTGTGACCTGATTTCCAAAGAGGAGCAGTGAGCTGGATATGCCATGAGGGAATTCTTTTTCAATTCAGGAGTCTTGTGCAGGGATGACTTCTGCATAGGATATACAGTTCTTTATCAGAGACTGAAAATAACAATTCCTCAGGAAAAAAATTCAGTTTATGTTTTTACAATTTTAAAGTGTAGCTTCATGTTTCACAGTTTACCTTTATTCCAAAACCTGTATTTCACATGCTTCAGTTTAAGGATAGTTAAGTAAATGTCTAAAGTATGGAACCACTCAATAATTGAATACACACATTAAATTCTGTCTGATGGGCCTTCAAATGCAATCCACATATCAAATTCTACATAAAGTTCAAATGCACACCTTAAATTCTGACTACATAAAACTTTGTATATGTGCCCATACGCATTGGGTACACAGAGTAAGGTGTTTCTAATACATGAATGCCTACCCTCTACTCAGAAACTTTCATACAAAACAGGGCAATAGCAAAGCCTCTAAAGGGTTTCTTGGATGCTTGTTCTTCTCCCTTACTAGGATATAGAATTCTCTCTTGGAATGGGATTAAAAAAATAAAAAAGTACAGTGGATTTGTGATTTATATTGTGCACATAGGACTGGTTGTAGCAAAATTGTTATCAAAGAGGAAGGGATCCCTGGTTTGGTTTGGTTTTTTTTTTTCCCCAAAAGGCACTCAGATTCCAGAATCAATTAATCTTCTCTGGAAGTTCATGCAGCAGCCAGTTACACTCAAATGAGTGTGCTCTGTCCTCTGGTCTCCTGTGACTCCTCCTGCGCTCCATTATGTGCTTGGGCTCTGACAGGAACAGCCTTGGCGGGTCCTTGATGAAAATGCAGTCTTAAAGGAAGCTTAGACCTGGTTCATTACTAGTCTTGAAAGAAAGAAGTTACATCTGGAAATTGCAGAAAGGCTGTAATTCACACTGAAGATAAAGTTGGATGTATAACATAAATAGAATTGGAAAGTTTGTGTTGTTTCAACAGATTGGTCTGTTAATGTACGGCCTGGTGTAGCCAGCTGTATATAAATATATATATACACACATGTACACACATAGATCTGTATATACATGTAGACATTACAAATCTTAGAATGACAGAGTCAATCCTGGAAGTGAAATTCAAATTAAAAAGACACACTTTGTCCAGCTTCTCACTGTAAAATATAAAGAAAAAGAACGTTCTAAAGTAATAAGTTTTTCCCAGTTACTTATTAGTAACTATATCATTTTATCATTATTCCTCCTTATTCACTACATAAATGTCCTCATTAGATATTGACTCTAATAGAAGTTGGAAGTCTGGAAGGAGAAATTTCTGACCCTGTGGAACCGAGAGTTCCAGAAAGATTATTAAATTTGGAGAACAAAATCATTTAAAATGTAATGTTATGGCCATGTGTAAAATGTTCTTTTATATTCCATCTGAACACTAACACGTCATTTGCCAGCACAGTCCCTGAAAAGCTGCCTCAACTGTAAAGAAATAAAAGTTATACCAGACCCTGCAAAGCCAGAGCTTAACTCACCACACAAATGTACGCTTAAATAAAAACTTACAAATAAGTTTCCCAATCAGACATGAATGTGTAGGTCTTGATACTGAAAGTTTAATAAGCATTTAAAAGCTGCTTTGTATAAACTGGTAGGAAATGCTCACTTTAGACTTAATGACTTTTCTCAAATTAAATTCTACATAATTTATAGCAGATGAAGGCCCCTTGCTGACTGTCTCTTACTGTGTGGTCATGCCCTACCTTGTATCTATCCAAACATTCTTTTGAATTATCCAACTGTTAAACTATTTGGTGTCAAAATGTTTCTGGATTGGTACTTAGGGTTTTTATGTTTCTTGCTTAACATTGGTCTGTAGTTTCTCTATACATAAATACATCAACCTGCATTAGAAATGGAGCCTTTATCTACACAAGTTGCTTGGGGAGTAACTTTCCCTGGTCTATAGGACAAGAAAAATCATTGTTTTCTCTTTGATTTAAAGAGTTGATTTATAAAGGTTTACTTTTAAAGCTTCTGTTTCAAATGTGCTAACTCCAGAGTTTTTATATATTGCCCAGATTTACTTACCCATGTTTACAGTCTGATTTATAAACTGCATGCCTTCTGACTCAGCAGGAGTCTTTGATTTAGCACAACACACTAGAAGTAAGTTTTTTAGTCGTTTAGTATTTAACTGAATTCAGAGAAATTACAAATGAGTGAATGCATAGTTCTTGTTTCTGTTCCGTTCTGGTTTTCTGTTTCAGAATTTTTATTTAGCAGAATATACAAGAAAAAGTCACTGTGAGAACGAGGGAATTTCAAAAAGTAAAGTTCACCAAAGCCTTCCAATAATTAGAGTTTCTGGGCTTTAAATGTCAGTGAAAGCAGGCTTCTAAATCACCTAACTACATTGGAAAATACTACTTTTTACCTCTGCAGTTGAATAAAGCCTTTTTCTGTGTATTCAAACAGATGCACTTCCAATTTGCTTCTGAGCCATCAACATTTTGCAGATGGTTTGTCCAACTGGGGTTATATGCATGCCCTTAAGTCTCATTATTGGCATAAAAAGTCCTTGACAGAGATGTCTGGGATGTACATTTATGTTAAGTGGTTTAGAGGAAACAGTAAAGAACTGCACAGAGTAGAGGTAATACCATATTCATTGTTTTCTGCCTATTAACACAAAGGTACAAATGTAGTTACCCAGGACATGAATTATCTATAATTGTCTATGTCTCTTTCTGTTTGCTAAATAGAAATTTCAAAGCTTTAGGATCTGCTCACAGATTGATATGTTCTGTAATATGAATGGCTAAACCAGCTTTTGGGGAGTAAAGCTTTCATTAACCTCATATGAGAATTCTTATTCCTCAAAACTACTTCAGTTATAGATCACTGATATGTGAATAGAAAAAAAAAAACATAACAAAACAAAGCCATAAGAAAGCAGTCCTATTCTTATATGAGTTATGCTGGGATTTTAAAAAATTTTCATTGTGTTCCTGGTCTGTCCACATTCCCTTTGTGATACATTTGCACACAATCTGAGTGGGAATGTGTGGCCAAGGTGACTACCCATAACCAGAGTAATTTTGTTGTAGCCAGGAACAAAGGATCAGAGAATCATAGGATCATTTAGGTTGGAAGAGACCTTTAAGATAATCAAGTCCAACTCTTACCCTTGCCCTCCCATGGTCACCATTAAGCCTTGTCCCTAAGTCCCACATCTCCAGGGATGGTGATTCCACCACTTCCCGGGGCACCCTATTCCAATGCATCACAACTTTTCAGTAAATAATTTTTTTCCCAATATCTAATCTAAACATGCCCTGGCACAACTTGTCATAGAGGTATTAGAAAATGGGCCATGTCCCTGACCTCTTCAGACTGTCTCACTGTCATCACCGATTATTTCCCAAGTGCTGCGTGGGCAGCAGCAGTCACAGCGGAATCAAAGAACAGGGCAAAGGGAACAAAATCCTTTGCATTGCAATTATTCCCCAAGACATACAGAAATTAAAAGAGAAAGCAGATATGTGTGAAAACCTGTGTGCTTAAGCAAAATTATTCAGAAATTAAATACGACCGTCTGGTGATATTGCACGTAGTGACAGGAAAAGGGGGAATGCCTTCACACTGACAGAGGGCAGGTTTAGACTAGGGAATAGGAAGAAATTCTTCCTTTTGAGGGTGATGAGGCCTTGGCACAGGTTGCCCAAACAAGTTGCGGATGCCCCATCCCCGGAAGTGTTCAAGGCCAGGTTGGATGGGGCTCTGAACTGCTGGTCCAGTGGAAGGTGTCCCTGCCCGTGGCATGGGGTTGGAACTGGATGATCTTTAAGATCTCTTCCAACCCAAACCATTCTATGATGATTCTATGATGATTCTATGATGATTCTATGACTTTAGAAATCATAACTTAGTTTTGAATGTCAGTAATGAAATTTTTGAAAAAAAAATTGATTCAGAAAGCTAATCTTAGTTTCATGCAGCTTTTATTAAAAATTATAATACATGTAGGAAATATTAAACTTGAAAAAATATTTGTGTTTTTAAATTACCTTGTTTTGACTAAAAATGCATCTTAAAATCTATTTTAATGAGTTTTTGCAGCTCCTCATTGACCATTTTTTTCTCCAGCTTCACTTGAATAGCAGGTCTTTCTAGATCATAGAATCATGGAACAGTTTGTGTAGGATCTCCTGATTTGTTTTAGCTATTCAACTGTTTCTAAATCAGTCCCTGTCCTTGCCATTATATTGAATACTGATGAGGGTAGAAAGACAATAGAAGCTGTCACTTCTGCAATGACCACACACACCATATCCTGTTTAGAGTTTTTTCCTTGGGGATGACTGCATTTAAATACTCTGCAGCTGAAAACTGCTTTGTGGATAAGAAACGTTGCTAAAAGATGTTTTCCACCATGTGATATAAGCTAAATAAGTAATAATTCGTTTTCTTACACAAAAGTATGGAGGCCTCAGGTATTCTTCCAATCTTTTTTGCCTGCTCACACAACACAGTTAATTCATTCCACCAAGTCTAAACAAGCTCACACTAGACCTCATCAATACTTGTGTTCATTGCCATGTACAAACATTTCAAGCACATGAGACTTGTTTATGTATGAAAGTTACTTGAACTCATTCTGCGCTTTTTAATGTGCAGTGATCAGAAAATTAATATACTTACAGTAAGAAAATCCAACCCCCCAGAGCCAGAGAATGAGGGGAACGTGAGAAAACACCCCCATCTAGTGGTGTTCCTCAGGTTTGGAACACCTCGTGTCCGCAATCCTTGTGCCGTTGGGAAGGTATTTCAGGAATCGTGACGGTAACATAACAGGGCAGATTTCATTAGTAACACCAGTGTAACTATGCTGGTGTAACTGGTGAGAGTTTCACGTGTAAGCAAAACCCGTGTTAAAGAAAGGGAAGGTCCCACGATAAAACTGTGCATTACGATGTGACCCTTCAGGTGCTGCTCCAACTCAGCCCAGAAGCTGGAAACAGTACAAACTTAATTCTCATGTCCACTGTTCTCGTATTGAAGTGTTTCAATTGTTTTCAACAGACTCAATCATGATTTCACTTTGTGGAAAAAAAAGACAGACATGTTTCCTCAAAATTTCAGATGTCACCATTTAGAGAAACTGGTTCATCTCTCTCTTGGAATGATAATAACTATTAGGAACTCAAAAGAATATTGGTTTAAGAACATGCTAAATTAAATTAGAATAAACATTAGATTTATTTATTACAAAATATTCAAATTATGAATATTAAAAAATAAAGGAAGATACAGTGCATTCAGACTTGGGTCCTGACACTGCTTCATTTCCTTGAAACATCTTATTATATTCATCAAAGAAGGCAATCCCTTAGATTCTCTCTACAATGGGAAGCAAATGGGAGCAAGAGGAATGGCTTCCTGGTTTCCTGTACCCATAGCTTGGTTGGTGGAAAACAAGACCACAAAAATTTTACTGAATTCAAGGAAATTGTTTAATTTTTCCACAGTGTAAGTGAAACCAAAATTTGCCCTTTGGTACCAGAAATTATCCTGAGAGATTCCCCTCTAAAGAGCTTAGTTCATGTAGACACTACAGACCCCTGCATACACATTGAGAAAGAATTTTCTACTTCAGATGTAAAAACACCTATTTCATAAACTGTGGTGGTATTTCTTAACATGCAACATGCATGCTATGAGAGAAAAACAGGCAAAACATGGAGTCATCTCTATTCCACAGTGGGAAAGTGCTAACAAAATTCAGAAATCGAGATGTAAAAGATGTAGAGGAAAGTTACTCACAGACAGGATAAGTCAGTGTCCAGAAAGACATGGAGAGGCAAAGGCCATTTCACACTGTGTGACTGTGTAAGCCCACTTACTCCCACTTCATTTCTTAAAATATTTTTTGGGGGGTTTTATAGTTCCTGGATCCCTTTGCAGGATTAAAAAAAAAATAAAAGTTAGGAATATTCTGGTTTTTTTATTGTTCCTGTTAGCCTTGCTGAGTTCATTGTTCATGTGCTCTTCATTAAACCTACAGTCTGTATGATGTGATCTTTCAGAATGAGCATTCACACAGTCAGCCCTTCAATGGACATTTCAATATACACTTCATGGCTCTAAAGTGTATATGTTCTCCACAGAACTACATTAAATGTAAACAACCCACTCTATGCAAACTGAAATTATTTTCCTGAATGTGTTACATTCCATGCAGTAATTTAAACATTTTCTGCTTTAGCATCTTTAATAAGAAGCAGCAATACCAACTTTTAAGGATAGGGAAGGAATTTTCTTGTCCAAAGGTTGCCTGGGAAATAATTGTCTTAGTCATTTTGATCCAACGGCCTAGGCACTGACTTTTTGGGATTCAAAATCTGAATTCCAGTAGTATCAATGAGTCATTATCTACTGTGATCCTGGAGTTGTGATCCTGGAGCTGTGATCCAAATTTAATTAGCTTTTCCACTCTGAGTTTACTTGTTCATTAAAAATGGAGGCAGTTTACTGCCAGACTGTGTAATCCACCCTCAGCAAAGTAACTATAAACCATTGACAATAAGTTATTTGAAGTTGGGTTTCTTGCTGGTAGGCATCACTCCTTAGTGACAGAAAGTAAAAGCTTGAGCTCCTTGGAGCCAGCAGAAGAACTTTTTCTTGTTTCTATGGGTTCATGATTTTATCTAGAAGCTTTTATCCTGAAGCATCTCATAGATTTTAAAATTTTACCCCCTTTTTTTCAAAATACAGAAACAGAAGGCCATACACAGAGACATAGCTTAAATTAATTTACTGTGCAAAAAAATACAGCAGTAAAGAAGGGGAGATTTCAAAGGGTCTTTAGAAAAAGCTGTAAAGCCCCAGGAAAATTTAAAGCAGTGGTTTGTTGTTATGAAACTGGATGTGAATTTTCATAATCTTGTATTTGGCCAGTAGTTGATACTGCTGTAAGGACGTGGAAGTGACAGCAGAGGGCAGCAGAACACAGCCATGACCCCAGAGCTCGAGCAAATGCAAGCATTTTTAAATAAGCTATTTGTATGCTTGGTGGCTTTGCAGTATTCTGCTTCATTCTGGCCATTCTTATGTGCCTGGCTGAAGCAAGTGTTTAATTGCAGCTATTAAGTTGTAAGTAGAAAGCCAAGAAAGATACTAAGCTCTCTGAAGAAATCTAAATTCAATATTGATAAGAAAACTCTACTAACATTACATTTGTCCTTTATTTCATTTAATTCAAGGAGACATAGGCTCAGGCTTACGGAAGAGGTACTATATCCCTATTCTGTATTTTTTGATTCTGAGGAGAATGTATTTTGGTATACATTGGGAGAATATTTAAGACTTTTTGTCCTGGTTTTGACTGGAATAGAGTTAATTTTCTCTATAGCACCTGGCACACTGCTATGTTCTGGATTTAGGATGATAACAATATTGATAACACACTGATATTTTAGTTGTTGCTGAGCAGGGCTTGCACAGAACCAAGGCCTTTCCTGCTCCTCACCCCACCAACAATGAGGCTGGGGTTGCAGAAGCAGCTGTGAGGGGACACAGCAGAGACATCCGACCCCAACTGACCCAAGGGATATCCCAGACCACACATGCTCAAGCCTATAAACCAGGGGAATGTGGGCTAGGGGCTGCTGCTGCAGAAATGGTTGGGCATCAGTGAGTTGGTGGTGAGCAATTGTTTTTCATTTGCATCACTTATTTTTGGGGTTTGTTTTGGGGTTTACTTCTCCTTCTTTATGTTATTTTCTTTTTCATTTATTAATAATATTTCTGTTATTGTAGATATTCTTATAATACTTTATTTTAGTTTAAACAGTTCTTATCTCAACCCACCTGTCTTCTCACTTTTACCACTCCAATTCTCTCTCCCATCCCATCCTGAGGAGTGAGTGAGTGGCTGTGGGGAGCTCTTAGGAGCTCGCTGGGGTTCAAACATGAAGTAAATATTTTGAACTGTATTCTCAATGCCACTCCCTGTTCTCAAGAGAGTTTTTTCTTTGTGTGCATGTTCCCCATGCCAGATAAAACCCCTGCATGTTCATCCTGGAATCCATTGGAGTGCCCTTTGTTTCCCTGCTCATGCAGAAGGGAGACAGTCTCAAGGCCTCTGTGGTTCTGCTGTGTGGTAATGTGAGGTGAGGTCCTGCTGCAGGTGCTGCATGTGCCAAGCTCAGTTTGGGCACTGCCACTGCTGTTTGAGACTAATACTGACTATTATAATTGTCACTGTTGTGCCACTGGCATACCTATTGCATAGGAATGGCCAATAAACTTCCCCTGTAAACTTTGGTATCTGAATTGGTTCAGATTTGTTATACAGATGAACTAGTGACTTGCTGTACCAGATGTTTGGATTTATATCATGAGTCCTCAACCACTAAACCAATAAATTACTCTTTCTGGTCAGCTCATGTTTCTTTTTGACTGAGACTGCTGCTATCCAAATCCACCAAATCCGTGATCAAAGATACAGCCTCTGTCCAGATTCCCTAACAGATGTAATTCACTCAGTCTGTGTGCCTGGACAACACACGACAGCACAGGTTTGTTTACCTCAGTCCCAAATTTTAATGCCAGTTGGAAAAGTCTGGATACAGAAATTCCCTGCGTGTTCTCAGAACAAGGAAAGGAGTAGCAGCAGCAGAGTGACCATGGTCTCTTCTTCAGTGCACCTCACATACCATGGTGAGGGCAGAAAGGGCATCTTTGCCATCCATTAAACTCTTGGCCTCACTGCTAATGCGCTCAGCTCCCTCCTTCCTTGTCATGGTGCTGCCAGGTGAAAGCAATGTTTGCACTGCAAGCTGAATTTTTCTGCTTCACATTACACATAATTCACAGCCACAATTAAACAATGCTCTGTCCTGATTATTAACTGCTTGGCCCATAAAGTCATGATGAGATGAGGAAAATCAGCATAGACAAAACAAAACTATTAATTTCCAGAAATGTTAACAGCCCACTTCAGCCCTTGGATCAGGTGTTTAAAAGAAGCTTTATTAATAAAATAAATCTGACTTCAATGTTATCCCTGACCAGCACTACTGGATCAGGATAGAAACCCATCCATTCAAAGGTTTGCTCAGTGGTAACAACCAAAGGAACTATTTGGGGAGGAATATAAGGACAGACAAAACAAGTATATTGTGACACACTATCTTCCCATCTCCCAGTATTTACAGTTTAGGTCTTCCTGAGATAAATGTAGTTTCTATGTACATAGTAGTTTAAGCGGATTTCTGCTTCATAAACTTCTCTGAATTTCACTTGAAGTTCACAAAACTACTAAATAATCCAAAACAAGCATACCTAATTGGATTTTCTACCTACTGGATATAAAGTTTTCTGAACCGAGGCAAGGAAAGAAGGAAAACACTACAAATAGTTGACAGAGGTGTTGTCTTCTCCCTGTCAAAACAAGCAGTACTTCATCAGTTCATTATTTACCTCTAAATGTTTGAGCACAATCATCTTGCCTAGAAGTGTAGAATAGCCTTTTTAGACTGATCTTAAGACATTCTCCTAATCTTCATCTGCTTTTTTAGAACCAGGTCCAGTTTACTAAGGCAGATTTCTTTTTTTCCTTTCTCTTTTTTCTTTTTCTTTTTTCTTCTCTACTAGATTTTAAAATATTTCCTCCTTTCATCTTTTTTTAACTTACTCTCTGTGTGAACGCAGTTGCTTTAACCCTAAGGACCTCTTTCTAGAAAACCATGAGTAGATAGAAGCCAATTTGTGTCAACAAAATGTAAACCAATCTAGCCTTTAGCTTCCTCCAAATAGTCAGTCATTTGACAATTTTCTCAGTGCTGGTTCAGTGCACAAAAGTCTTTCCTTGGAACACAATGAGGAAGCAGATCATGACTAAAGAGATTCACATTGTGGACTTAATATTACAAAGATCCAGGAAGTTTTATCAATGATTGCTAAAACTGAGAATGACAGAGCATGATTCAGCCACATAATGACTTCTGTCTTTTGGGATCTCAGTTGTGTCATTAATGGATTCTCAGATGTGTGATTTTTAATTACCTCAAAAGACAAGATACGCCAGCATGTTACCCAGTTCCCTCAGGCCAAATTGCTTTGATGTGAAGCAGTGAATTTCCACTGACTCTGCTGAGCAGGATTTTGAGAGTGTGGTAGCTTCATGAACTGATACTTGTCATTCTTGCATGAGAGTTCTCCTGAACTAATAAAGCTGCCAGACAGTAGCTGGAGGAAGTCCTGTGAAAGCCCTGTGGAAACAATACCTCACTGGTTCCATGAAAAAAACATTCCTTATTTCTGATAGAACTTGAAGAGTCTGAAGTAGAAATTCAGTGTGATTCTCAGCTGTACAGAAATACATTTTGAAGAGGTAGAAAACCCAATCAATCAGTTCCAACCAATCCTGTCTATTTTTATTCCACCTCACTGAGGAAGAAAGAGTTTAGTCCTGTGCTGACTTTGTAAGAGGTGTTGCTATAGGTAGGAGCAGGCAGTCTTCTAGAGAGTGAGAGAGATACAGGAGTAAAGGGATGAGGATTCTTCCCCTAAAGGGCTAGTCAAGACACTGTGATAACTAAAAGAATGGTTTGAGTCTCCTTTTTACCTAAGTATAATCTTTTGACACGACATATTTTTGCTTCAGCCTTATGAGACAGAAGGTAACACTCTTTGACTAGCTGCTACTGTTGGTCACTTTAGATGATTTATTCACCTGGCTGAATAGACTTTGCTTTCTTTTCTCAGACAAAGTCTAAAGTCAAACTTAGCTTCAGTAGATTACCTGAAGATAAAACAATGTGGTACTAGACAGAAGATTTTATCAAGGAAGAAAACCTTGGGGTGGGGAGTACTAGAGTTGTGTGTTCTTCTTTCCCTGCTCTGATGGAGCCAAGGACACATGAGTTCAACAGGGTGGTAACTGGTCCCTCCAGCCTTTACATTTATTTAAACAGTCAGGTGAATGGGTCTGTTCCCAAAGTTTCTGAAGCAGAGGGGGAATTCATGGAGGTCTTCAGGATATAACTCATCTGTCCATGGCAGGCACAACTATCCTACCATACTTACCCTGTCAGCGTTTCTGGAATAAGAAAGCAGACACTTTTTCCACTCTGTTTCTGTATTTCCAGGCACTAATGTAGTGTTTTCACTTCTTATAACCACTGCAGAACGGAGCCCGATGAATGAGTTATGCCTTTGGTGCCAGCTGACATCCAGCTGAACTTGCTACCAGAATTTTAACGACATGGTCAGAGCAGCATGCTGGTATGTGTTCTGCAGCAGTTCTCAGTTTCAGACATTTAGTTAGAACAGTCATTTCTCTGTCAATGGCAACAGCAAGAAGCAAATATTTAAAAGATCACGTGTTCCTAAAAACAAAACAAAACAAAAAAGACCCAAATTACTAAAAAGCAGCGGATTTGTGTACACGTTAAAAATTACTGAAAGCCAGATTGTTGCTGTAGTGCCTCATGCTGTACAACTTATTTAGAAGCAGCTGTTGGTCCTGGTTCAGGGAAAGGTAATTCTCTTTAGAAAATCATTTACCTCTAGAGGTGACAATAGCAGGTCCCTGTACAGCAGCACTCTTGCAGTTAAGCCAAGGTCCAGCATCAATTCAACAGTTCTATGTCACTGCCTTTTCCAGATTACTGTTTGCTTGGCATAGACAAGTACATAGCAAAATAAAAAAACACCTAAGGTCTCAGAATGAAGAGAGGAAAACAAAAATATTGCCAATAGCGTTTTTTCCCTCTTTCACTAAATCAGGCTCTCCAAAAGCCTGGCTCTTTGCTTCATTAGCTAAATGACTGTTAAGTAAAATCTAACTTGTATTTGTGAAGCTGCTTCTCTCTCATCTATAGACCTTTAAGTACATTTCAGACACCCAAGTGCTATGTATAAGAACAGACAAGGATTATAAATTATTGTTTTGAGGCCAGACCATTTTAATTGGTTAGCTTGAAGCGGAACATGAAACTTGAGACATCAGGGAGGCTGGAATGTAAGCCCAGGAGCACCTGAGAGAAATGAGGGTTGTCTTATCTTTGTAAACTATTTTTCAAGGGTCTGTACCTTTGTGTGGCTCACAGCTCATCATCAATCTAAGGACATGGGCAAAGATTCAGGCTGGTTGTCAGGAAAAGAAAAAAAAGAAATGACAGAAAGAAAAATTTGTCTTCTAAATTATCCTGTGTGTTTGCAAAGCCAACATTTAACCACATTGCTCTGAGGAGCTGTTTGTGTCCTGCTGGAGTCGAACCTGCAAACCTCTGGGAAAAGGAGGATCACAGTGTCCGGCTGAAGGACTGAGAACAGAGGGTGAATGCCTCTGTTGGCCTTTGTGCCAGTATTTAATTAGAGTTACATTTAGTCATGCTTCTTCCTCCCCTTCTATGCATCCTTCATGGAGTATTTAGTTCTGCTAGCAGCTCCATCAGGCATCTCCATCAGTAGCTCCATTGGTGTCTTTTTGCACAGATGCTCAAAATCATGGGTTGAATTGTGATTTAGACAATAATCTACAGACTAATGTGCATGTGCTGAAACAACAGGGAAAGAAGAGAAAAGATCATAGATATTCATTAATATTTCTTGGTTGCTCAGTAGGACTTCACTTATCACAAAGATTAAAAAAAAGCCAAACCAGACAGGAAGTTTACCTCAGCTAGTAGTCACAAATCAAACATCACCCCCTCAAGTACAGAGCACACATGTTGCAATTAACTACTAAGGCTGTGAGATTACATACTTTGATCATTTAATGATAATGATTCTGAGGTGAATAACTTCACTAGAGTAGATTTTGCTTTTGTAAAACACTAACTACACAACGTCTGCCTGATTTAATAGTATTTAAATTAACCATTGTTCTATGACCAAAGATGATCTGCTAAATTGTAATAAAAGGTTCCAGAAAGAAGAAAATGAGTGATTGTAATTTTATTTTCTCTGAGCTTTATGAGGAGGCTTTATGGTTCAAAGTAAAGAATTATTTGACTTCACTTTTCAGCAATGTAATTTTATGATAACTAGAATTAATGATTGTCATTTTTAAAGCAAACAGGATAAAACCCTTTCAGATATCTTTAGTAAAGTTCTCTTCTGCTTTAATAACTACATTAACATGATAAGTAGACCTGGCTCTTAAAACTTAGTGAAGAAGGATGAGGCAAGCAATGGGAAAATGGAGAAACATTGGCTCCAGCACCTTTTATCAAGCCCCCAGAGAAACCAGAGGGATGAGGCTAGAGCCCCCTTCTGAGACCCAAATGGAAAGGTATCAAAAGAGGAGCAGAACAGGGATCTCCTGAGATGGATCGATGTTATCAGGAAAATTATTGGAATTGGTAGTTAAAATCAGAGGTGAAGATGGGCATCAGCAGAGGAAAACAGAGGAAAGTTTAAGAGAAACCTATGTATAATTAAGAGGGCACCAAAAAGTTAATCTGAGATGCAGTGCATAAAATAATCAATCATCAAACTTTGCCAGCACCCAGCATACATGTTGTGTTTTCTACATATCTAGGAATGCTCATTTGCTGCTCAGAAAGGCTTAGTTTGAAAAAAATTTGCACTGGAAAAAAAGAACAAATCTGGATGGTGTTACAGAGTTTAACCCAGATAGATGCAATTCCTAAAAGCAGAATGTCCAATCCTTTGAATTTTTTGTATCATGACAGATTGCTTAATTTGAATATTATGTTGAGAAAAGTGAAAATTAGAGCCCAATAATTATCTGAAGTTGTTTGAAGGACTTTTATCAAATCCTGGTGTGAATCATTGTTCTGACTTTTGTCATGAAATTGGGCAAAATTCAATACAAAGCAAAGTTATAGACTAATATCTGGACATCGCTGAATGTGGCAGAAAATTATTCCCCTAATTTCATAAGCAATTTGACACCCTTTAAGTAAAAAGAATAATTTCCCATCTTAGACCAATTAAGACATTTACAGAATATATTTTGATATAACTTTGGACCTTGTGTGTCAGACATTGATGGTCTCCTTGATTCCATTCGAGTTCTACTTGATAGAACTACACATAGAAATATTTCTGGCTCTTAAGAGAGCACTCAGTTCAACGCTGTCTTAAATGCAGATCTGCTCCAGGTCATTGTGTCCTGTCCTCTTTCAAATAGCACTAGGAAACTGTGAGAAGAGAGAATGATCTCTTCTCTCTGGTTATAATTTACTCACTCTTCCCTGAGTGACATGTTCCATCAGGGCATCATGGTGAAAAATATTCAAGTTTCAAAGTCTAATCTGAATATAAAATATTCAATACATTCAGATACTCCTTCCTGGCTAGTTTTGCAATGGTTTTTTGGCAGCTGTCTTCCAAGCAGTGTGAGTGGACCAGCAATGTTTGGATGTGATTTGATACAATGCTGGGTCTAGAGGAAATATGTTGGTAGCAAAAGTGTACTGGTCTGCAGTGATAACTCTTACCTGTTTCCTGGCAGGTGAGAAGACAGGTCAGCTACTCCTACAATATCCCAAACCTGAATCAGCAGTGAACCTAAGCCTAACATTTGCATCACTTCTCAGGGTGGTATTCATTGACAAAGTTATACCTTATTTTAACTGAGGTGAGCTTGAAGAGGGGAATTTTGACCAAAATGGTTTTTGTAAGGAAATCTCCCTTTGCTAGCATAGATGGAAATATACTCTCAGAGCTTCCAACATCCAAGGAAGACATTATAGTAGAAGAAAAAGAGAAAGATAAACTGGAACACGGCTTAAGTGGATATGGAAGATCCAGACCACATTAACTACTCTGAAGCAACAGCATGTTTTATGCTCATTACTCTTATAAAATGTTTCAAAAATCCTTGAATTTTTCTTCTGCGAAACAGGACTCCCTCTCTCCTTCCCTGCCCAAACCTCCTTTTGAACCTCCCAGATTTTGAAACAAATGATTTATTCTTATGGCCAGCCATATGCAGGGACGGGTATGCAGATCATCTGCTAAGCAGTGTTTTTAAGTTACAGGGATCTAAGACCAGTCAGCTAGTACAGGGCAGACATTTAGCCACTTTTTACCTAAGACACTAACAAAGTGTTTGAAAATAGAATGCAGTAGGGACTATAGTTCAGTCTGTTCTGAATCACTGATGCAGAAAACCCAGAACAACTTCAGCAACTTTTCATTCCATAGTGGTAGCATTAGACAGCAGTCTTTAGGAGTAGGGATAAAGTGTGGTTTCTGGTGAGAGATTACAGAAGAAATTGAAAGCTGAAAGATGATTTTACATTAGGGAAAAAAGCAATAACTGGGGTAAAAGTAAAATAAAATGAGACACAAGTGGAATCAGTCAAACAACAGTATAATATTAATGGAGACTATGAATTTTATGTGGGTTTGGCTGAGAAGATTGAATTAAGAAAAGATTAATGGATTTTGGGTGCCATTACCTAACACACATTTTCTTTGCTAGGACAGCAGGGCTGATCTCAAATTGTGAAGAAAGACTCTCATAATAGATTTTTATATTGGAAGAACCAAAATCTTCAGTCTTACACCAATGACAATTTTCTGAGTCAAGCACAAATAGCTGGTATCAAAAGGCCAGAGTGTGGTTGTTCAGAGTAATCTGCAACATTATTTGGTGCCTGTAATAAAGAAAGAAGACTCATTCGTCCATATATATCCCTATCAGAATTCTGCCTGAAGATGGATTTGGCTCCAGCTGTTCAGACAAGTCATTTTGGGATGTAGTATCCTGTTGGCACATCAGTTTTCTGTTCCTAGTAGTGCATACTCGTTCCATGTGCATTTAGACAGAGAAATTTTGAAAGTAAAAACAGAACTTGGCTACTGGCTGACATTTAGGAACAGTGTGTACTTTTGACTTTGAACAATAGTCTTGATATCCTGGATGTCACTGAGACAATTCAGTATCTGAGGCAGAGACTGCTGAAGCATTTATAACAAGAACAGGCAGTAGAGGGAAAAATATAGGTGCAGATATGATCTTTCTTCTGCCATTAGAACATTCTTCCAGCCCAGCAGAAGAATTAAAAATCATTAAGGGCACATCCTGGTGGTTGAATATTGGCTTACTGATATATTTCAAGCTCTTGTGACTTAATTCTCAATGTATAATTTAAATTTCTCATTCAAAAAGACAGATACGAGGCAGCAAATCAAGGTAAGCAATTCAGAGTAAACCCAGACTCTGCAGCAATCCAGCTCAGATCTGCCTTCAGGCTCTAAGCTTCCTTTCAAATGTCCAGCCTTCCCTTGGCTCATTACTTCCCTCCCTTTCTGCAGCTGCAGCCCCTCCAGAGGACCTGTTATTTTCTCTCCATAACCCTCGTCCATGTGTTAATTCTTGTTATTTTGAAGTCTTTTGCAGTCCACTGAAAAAAAAAAAATACTGGGCATTGAAAGCAAGTTCTGGGAAATGCAAGCATTTTGTGGTAAAACACTGCAAACCATAGTGATTGCTCTAATGTTCAAGGAATGACAGAAAGAGTAAAAAAAGCAGTAGGTATTCTGAGAGAACAGAGGGAGATATGACAAAAAAAATAGCATAGAGAAATTCCAAAGGGCACTAAAGGACAGCATTTCTGACACTGACTATAAATAAAGAAAATATTTTTAAATATCTTAGACAGGTACTTTGTTGTACCAAGAAATTCTGGGACAGCAGAATACTGTAAGCAGTTAGTGAGGTGCTCAATCTAAGTTATAAGTTAAATTTCAGTTTCCAGGATACATTTTAGTTAGGACAGTAGATATGAAAGCCTCCAGATCCAGGCTAGCTGTATTGGAATGAATTGAATGTCATTGTGTGCAGTGCTGTGATTTTTTTTCTTGTAGCTTCAGGCAGTGTTTTACATTTTGAAGCAATGATCACATCCAATGATCTATGGGCAAAATACTGCAAGTGGGACTGTCTGAATTGCTATTTACCTTGGGACAGGAAATTAGTTTGAATTGAGGCTAACTAGGAAAGTATATTTTCATCTGTTTGGTCACCAAAGCAAGATTTTAAGATGCATCCAAATTTCTAAGTTACTTGAAATTATAAAACTGACATGGGACACAACTGTTTCTTTTGCAAGTAGAATATTTAACTTTTATCTGATATAGTATTAAAATGTTGTTTCTCTATAGATAAAGAACCATCTCTTTAGAAGTGAGACATTGCAGCAGTTGTGTCACACCTGTTACAAAAGGAGGGTCTGCTGGCAGGGCTGTTCATTTCCCATCTTTCACCAGTACTCTGCTGATGCCTTCTAATGCAGTTGTGAGATGAGACTTTTTTATGAAGCCTCCTACACTGGAAAGATTTTATTTGATTTCTGTTTACAAGAAAATCATTAATTTGCATTTATAAAAGTGATGCTTCTTCTATTTTGTAGAAAGCAATTGGATTTCTATAAGAATATTACTTGAGTGACTTATAAGACATGTAGAAACTTGGCATTTATTGTGATCTATGGGCAAAATTTGTTCTACAAATTAAGTCGTGCTAGCAGTCTGTCTACTTCATTAGTAGTGTTGTCTTTTGAATCCTCATATCAGTGCAGAACAAATTCTTCAGCCTTCTGCTGTGATGCAGCCTAAACAATGAGGGGAAAACTGGTGACAGACCATTTCCCTCCTATGCAGGGGAACTATTTCACAATAATTAACTCTCTCTTCGAAGATTCTGTTCAGGTGATATACTTTGATACACCATGTAATTTTTTTACAGTAGAAGATGATAGTAATTTACTACTTATGTGTCCTGCATAGGTTAGAGTCCAAAATAAAATTACCTCTGCATTCTTCTTCCTGTTTTTAATTAAAGCAATAAATGTAGACAGGTAACGTTTAGAATGAATCAGCAATTCTTGTGTTTTAAAATTAAACTTGTGTGAAAGAAATGAAGTGTCAGATATTGTTGTTTGGACAACATTGTGTTCCTGAAACATCAGAATTTTTAAAAAGATAAGGGAGAGGGAAAGAAATTATTTTCAATGCCCAGAAAAATCTAACAAAATTGGGAGAGCTTTTAAAACTGTTGTATACTTCTACAGATTTCTCGAGGACAAATAAACAGGACTGCACCAATCTTCTCTGCACTCTTGGATCTGTCAGCGTGTAGAATCAAGTTGGAATCCACAGAAGCTGAACCACATGGACAAATGGGTTTACATCAGAGCTGGATGTTATCCTCCACTGAGAAGGCCAATAAACAATGGAGGCTTAACCATGTAGGAGCACAGCAGCAGTTAGGTGCAGCATGTGGGAACAATTTCTTACAAGGATAGTACACTGAGTAAGTAGAAGCCAAAATTGACCTTTGCTTCCTGAATTTTTATTTTGTTTGTATTTCAAGATTTTAGGTCCTTTAACTGGACCCACTGCAGAGCACTCAGCCTCTGCTTTTGCATGTAACTTATGTTGCCTGTTACTCCCTACATGTAGATATGCTTGTGAGGATTATAAACTCTTTCAAAGCAGTCAAAAAAACAACTTTTCTATTGCTTTCTGAACTAATTTTACTGCGCAGGACAAATACAATTGAGAGGCTTCATAACAGATACAGCAGTAAAGAAAGCAGTTCATACTGGCTCATTATTTGATTCATTATTATAAAAACAACTTCCAAAGACAACTTGTAATGTGCTACAGAATGACTTCCTAATGACCTAACTATGCCTTAATGCAAATAATTGGGTAATTCTTCAGTTTAATTGAAGAATTTAGGATCTGTTCCAAACCTTGAAGATAGATGTAAAAGAAGTTTGCACATTCAACACTCTGCATGTCCTCCTACCTGTGCAAAGGAGAGGCAAACATTGTCATCCTAATTATGATTTGAGAGGTATTTTCTATTAGGTGTAGTCAAAAGCAATAAGGAAATAAAGCAATTTTCAGTACACAATGAAAAAGACAATCCACTGTTAGTGTAAAGTTGGTGAAAATATTTCTGTAATGGAGGACAACATGATACTTATGATGTTTCAAATTTAACAATAATTAGTAATTTCATGATACTATATTGCTGTAAAGAATAATTTCTCCATTTTCACCCTTGTATTTATCCTAGATTATATTCACTGACAATTTAGCTCATATTTCAGAATTGTTACAAACCATTAATTGCAAAATAGTCAATGTATCATTTTTCTAATTTCAAAGACGATATAATACAGTTGTGCTTTTCCTTGCCCTCGAGATTTATGTAGTTTCTAAAATAGACTCAAATGCAAAGTTTTTCAACATCTGGAGTGTTCATACTCAAACAAATCCTCATTTGTAAAAGAAGTGCTGTCACTTTTTAAAAAGGTTTTTTAATGGACAAAGGATAATATGTTTTTTCCTCAATCTTTTCTTCCAAGGGAAGTGAACAATTACAAAGGTGTGACTGAAATAAGTAAAACAGAAAATCCTGATACTTGGGCTGATTCTGTCTGTGTGCATCTGAAACTGACTGACCTGGGTGTCTGCGGAGCTGCTCCTCTCACGTATTCCCACTCCTCTCTTCCCTGAGCACAACTGCCTCTGGATCCTGGCAGACTGCAAGTGAACATGAGTCAGCAGCGAGCCCTCACAGTGATACAGGACCGCTGTACACGAGGCAGTTTTGCAGGAGAGTAGCCACGAGCTCAGGGAAAGCTTTTATTCCTGTGTGTTTGGCAATCAGGAGACCTCACTTGGAACACTGTGTCCTGCTTTGGGCTCCCAAGAGAAAAACTGAAGTATCCTCGTACTGAAGTGGTTCCCACAGAAGCCATCAGCACACGGGATAAAGCACCCAATGTATGGGGAGAAATTGAGACAGATGAGCTTGTTTAGCCTTGAGAAAGCTGGGGGGGAGTCTTGTTGCCCTTTACAACTTCCTAACGGACAGGTGGAAGAAGATGAAAGCAGGCTCCTCCTGGAGGTACACAGTGAAAGCAACGGAGTCACTGAACACAAATTACAGCAAAGGGAATGAGAGAGATAAAAAAAGTTTATGTTAGGTAGTAGAGCACCAGAGCAGAGGCTTAGAGAGGATCTGGAAGTTCCAGCCCTGTAAACATTCAAAGCTTGACTAGAAAAGAGATCCAGCAATCTGATCTAATTTTCAACTTATCCTTGGTTTCATCAGGGATATTGGACAGGATGACCCCCAGAGGTGCCTTTAAACCCAAATTGTTCTATGATTTTACGTATCTAAACAAACCAAAGGGTTTCTTAAGTGTTCATCACCCCCTCCCCCTCTATTCCCTCACCTCCTTGGGAATTTCTCCAGGCAGGAAGAATTCCTGATAGATTTGCAGCTAATACTTTTGGGAAATTTTGATACTAATTTTTTAGTCCTCTACATTTTGGTTCAGATTACTTTTAAAGTCGCACTGAAGATAGATGCCCACACTCAGAGCCATTCGAAAAAGGGCACTCAAGGTCCCCAGAGTATGGAAAAAATCTTTTGAGGGGAAAAATTGAGCAGTTCTATTTTAACTTTATCAGAAAATTCTTTTTGGTTTGGCAGCACCTGATCTGTAGATAGGAACATTTAAAATACAGCTCAGGACAAGCAAACCTGGTCCTGGGTAACCAAAGATCATTTCAATGAACAAAATGGTTTCACAAGAAATGTGTGTTTCTCCTTGTACTAGAGGTTCTCATTTTGATTGCTGTTGCTTAATTGTCTTGTATCATGTCATTGCTAAAGCAAGAAGAAATCTGAAAGTACCCACACAACAGAGAAAGGGTATAAAGTAGCAAGGGTGATCACATCTCTTGAGGGGAAAAGCACTATGACAGAAGAGAGCACGACATAGGTGGAGGTAGGAGACAAAGCAAAATTTCTACGGCATTCTTTGAGACTTGGTTCATATTCTGAAAAGCTTTTTGTATGCAAAATGTGTATTGACCATTGCAGTAACAGGAAAATGTAAGTTTGCAATGGGCTTCAACTCCAGCCTTTTTTAATTAAGCTGTCACTACCTACAGATATAGTCTAGGCATTATAGGTAAAGGGCAGCTCTTTATGAGAACATTTATGTATGGCAATTTGATTTTCTCTGGAATGTGTTGCTGCCTCCAGCTGTCACTTGATTTATAAACTGGAAAGCATTAGCTGGCTAAACAAAATTATCATGCATTTAGTAAGCAGAATTTTATTACTATGCATCTGGAAATGCAGCATGAGAATTTGACTCATTCGTATTGCAGCAATGGAAAAGGTAATTCTTGGTATTTTGGTTACATCTGAAATTCTACAGCACATATGAGTTTTAGTGGAATTACAGGATATCACAGTAATTCTTGTCATAAACTAGGATCTTATTGTATAATAGTAAAGTCCATCCCAACCCTATGGAATTAACAATCTAAATATTTCTGTGTGTTCTTTTTCTCTTCTTCATTAATTCTGTGACTGTAGAGAGCACAATTCCTAGAAATGTCAAAGAAAATTACCTATGAAGGGAAAGTATTATATCCCATGTGACCATTAGCAGGAGAATTAGTACACTTAAAAAATTTTATTCATCTCAATTAAATTTATTCAGCTCAATTAAATTCAAAATTCATCCCCTGAGGGCAGGGACAAAACAGGATCTTTATGTATCAAAGTTTAAAAAAAGCGAAAAAAACCAAAACAACAAAACAAACCTGAAAACCAAAGAAAGCATCTCAAAACAGCACTTCAGTTTTCTGGTCAAGTTATCTGTCACCTCTTATCTGTGACTGCTTTATATCTTTAGATAGTGAAATCTTCAGGGCAGAGGCTATGGCTCCAGCTTTGCATGTGGTTGAGCTGCTCTGTACAAAATGTGCACCAGGGAGCAAGTCATATTTGTTATTTAATTGTAATAACCCCTTCAAGCCCATCTGAGGTTGTAGTCTTACTGAGTTAGATACCACACAAAATACGAGTGAGAGCATGCAATTGAATTTTTCTCATCAGGAAAAAGTGCCTGGAGGCAAATAAGTTTTCCTGCTATAGTGGAGATGGCAGTGCTGGCTGGCAGCTATTGCAGAACAAGGATAACAGCTGGTCTCTGCCTTTCATTGGTACTTGAGAAAAAAATGCATCAGGATAGAAGTGGATCCAAATGAGGCTGCTGTTTAATTGCTTTTATTGCAAGGCCGCGTTCGCAAGACTAAAGAAATATAATCTGAGAAGATTTTACTAAGAAGACAGTGGAAAAACAATATAATAGTACCATATAATAAGGGGTGGCATAGATTGCTGATGCTTCCTGTGACTGGAAACATTGTCAACTGCTTCATACAGTGAGGGTCAGAGGCCACTGCTCTGACACCTGATACAACAGAGATACAGAAGTCCATAAAACATGGTCACCAAGGTGGAAGAGCAGAAAATTAAGTAAAAAAAATCTCATGTCTTCTGTCTGTATCTAGGTATTGGTTACACTCCTACATGGCTAAATGAATGACCTTGTCTTGCTGAAGAAGACAGATACTTCTGTTTTCATCTGTTTTGTACCAGGGCAATGACATGAAGTTTATGTCTCACCCTTCAATGGATCATTACAAGCACTTCAGTTAATGCTAAGGTACAAGATGTTCTCTGGAAATGATGGGTTTATTAGGTCTGTAAGCTGTGTGTGAGGAAATACTTGGTATCTTGGATCATTTTAATTTCTTTTGTGTCTGCAGGAGTAAAACCAAAGCTGTAATACTTGACCAAATATGTCATACAGTTTGTAACTGTATGAAATGCATTGGCAATGTTTTATAGAGATAGAATAGTTGCATCTAATCTTCTGACACACAGTTTAGTGCTTCATCCTTCTGTTTCAAACACTGCTTATTCTTTGCTTGCTTAGTGATCTCTCACTGCATGTAGACATGTGAAGGAGTGAATGTCACATGTGCCAAAACTCAGAAAAGACAAGTACTTTTTACTTTTAAAGATTATATTTCTAGAACTGCTCTGGAAGGGAAAAAAATTAATTTATTATCTGAACTGAATCAAGAACATGCTTTACACTATACCTTTCTCAAAGGAGAGGACTGTAAAATAGGCTTTAAACTGACCTTCATGTAACTTACAGGATCATGACCTATGGAAACAAAACCGGTTATCTAACTAGTTAGTCAGCAATGAATAATTTCTCACTAAATCACCTTTAATGAAATCTGAGAATGAAATGGAGAGTTAAATTCTCCATAGGCCTCAGCAATACTACTGTAATTAGTCTAAATTTTTTTTATCTTGATGCCTTTGTATCAGGTCTTAAATTCACAATTGACCTGAGCTGAACATTTTTTGTGGCTGGAGAATCTTAGGAGGAAACACAATATATGCTTGCTCTTCCTTAGCCATCAACACACGACTGCTGTCCGAGATAGGATCTTGTAACAGAGACACACCTCATGTGTGGACATCTGGGCAGCTGTTCAGATGTCTCTAGGGCTGTCCAGGATGCACTCATTAACATAACGAATAGCGCTGTGAATACAATTAAGTTTATTAAACTGTCAGGTTAAGAGTTGATGATCTTCCTGCTTAGGTCTTTTGAATTGTCACATTATTATATTTACCCTACTGAGCAATTACATTATACCTTGTCATAAGCATCATCAGCTTGAGCAATGATTTTGAATGACACCTTGATATATATTTTTATTCCTTCTAATTTTCTCTTCCAACTGCTTGATGTCTTTATTCTGCATACTTTCTTGCCTTTTTATCATGACCATCATAACATAAAATTCCAATCATGAGCTTAAATGCTTCTCAAAGTAGAATAGAGTCAAGCAATGCACATAAAGGATACTGCAACATTGTGCTGATGATGGAAAATACTGAAATATGTGCATGAATAATCTTTCTGTGAATAATTTAAGTCGAAAAAAAAAGCTTAATATGACTGGTGTCCTTTTTGTCACATAATGACACCTGCTTAAGTGTCTTCATGGGAATTTTTACTAGGTGACTTTGCCCAGCAAAACTCTTTCATTTAATGAGGCTGAAAACAATCCAGTCAGTGCTGAGAGGGCCCCCTGTTATAAATTGTATCAAATGCTGAAAATAAATTTAATGGGTTGAAATGGCTTAGGGTTATGCACTTTGGTGATATGCAAGGAAACCTCCAGCCCTTCTGTTGCTTGCCCTGCCCTGTGGATGAGCAGCCATCCACAGCTCCTGTTGCAGCTGCTCAAACAAGAAATTTGACAGCTTACACTGAAGCAAGCCCTGTTTATACTATGTCAGAGCAAGTCCCACAAGGAGTGTAAACTGTTTGACCGAAGAATGCTTTATTTCTAACGCATTCTGTCATTTCAGAATTTTCTGTACAAACACTGAAAATCATTTAAATGGCTATTAATTAAAAGCATGAGAAGTTGGAGTTTATTGGTTCGCAACAGAAGAACTTCACATTTGTTATAGAAATTTTATCTATTCTTATCTAAAACATACATCCATTCTTTGACAGTTCCTTTGAGAATTTATTTCATGGGTCAAAAATATGTGCTATTAGTCAAATTGCTCATGCAGCATCTGAGCATTTAGTGCTCTCAATGGGGAAAAATATTTTTGTGTTTGTAGTGGTTTAGGACCAGCACTCCAAACCACAAGCTGCTCCTGTCTCTCCCTCGGGTGACAGAGATGAAAGGCAGAGATCATGGCTTGAGATAAGAACAGTTTGCTGGAAACAGCAATGAGATAAGAAAACAAACAGTAACAGCAACAATATTAATAACAAAAGCATACAAAAAGAGAGTGATTTAAATGCAAAAAATGCTCACTGACCAACATGAAGCAGCGTGACTCCCAAGAAAATGAACAAAACTGGTGGATGGACCCCCCAAGTCCATGTTTTTCCCAGACCCAGTGCCACACACACCTTTTTTCAGAAGGGAGAATCCTTTATTTCTGCCCCCCAGAGATGATGAGAGTGTTATACAATAACAACCTGGACAGGCCCACACAACTCCAGGCTCTGCCCCCTCATGGCTACTGTGAAGAAACAATTCTGTCCTGGCTGAAAGCCAGGGTAGTTTAACTAATATACATAATCAAACAGAATGATCAAACCTTCAGATTCACAATGACTTATCCATATTATTTTTCTTCTTCTTTAAAGACTTTTTCTTAAAGATGAAATAGTAAAAGAATGCAAATTTTTATGGTTTTGAGGCAATACATACTGGCGTCAAGTTAGCAGCAGGGAAACCTCTAATAGCTCTTTACCTGTATGAAGTGTCTTCTGTGTAGTCAGTGTTGTCTATTATTAGTATTTAGTATGATGAAACTATAACTTCAAATGTTTTTATCTGTAGAGGATTAAAATAATTTGTTTTCCTGCTCACCATAAATTAAATGCTTTCAGTCAACAGTAAAAGGTCTTGATTAGTAGCAGCAGCTTAAGTGGAAATAGACTAATAAATCTTCATTTCTCTTCATATGGATAGTCTCCAAATCATGTACAAGGCAATAACTTTAAATGTCTAACCTGCAGCTGGTCTGTGATTAAACGAGAAACAACATTGAAAGTAATCTGTAGAGTAAGTTATCAATTTCATATCTATTTCTCCCATTTCCCCACTTTTTAAGGAGTTTCTCTTGGAAAGCAGAAGGAAAGAAAAATAAAAAATTCTTTATTCTTTTCCTGAGCAAGAGGTGTTTTAGTCTTGGAAGGTTTACTCATCAGAGAAAACTTTGATGGTGGTCTAATGCTAACATCCATAAAACATGTATATCTTAAAAAATATTCTCATAGCAAAATTAATCAGAAGAATGCTATTTATATATTTCAGGTGCTAAGAAATTATGTTAAGGATAATCAACACTGGACATTAAACCCAAGGAAAGTATTTTGTCCTTAATGAGGGTTGACTGTCTCATAAGAATTTTTGCAATAAGATTACCTGAAGGGGTAAAAGGAGATTTTTAGGTCATATTAAAATATTCCTTGAGGGTGAAGCCCAAATTTTAAAAAAAATATATTCATAATCTGTGGACTCAGCAGAATATATGAGTAAACATTACAAAAATAAATGTAAAAACAGTTTTTCTCTGTAGCTACCCCCACAGTTGTTGCTTCAATTTACTTCCTAGAATTCAGGGACCCCTTCTTTTTTCCTCTTTGGATCAATCCTCAAAACAGCTTTATGTCACCCTCCCCTGATACCTGTTCTTTGGATGATTCTGGCTGGCAAACTGTAGAGGCAGTTTCCCAAGTGGACTATTAGGCAATGAGTAGAGAGATTGGTTAATAAAAAGACAAGAAAAAATCTCTTTGGGATCCTCTTTTTTTATTCTCAGTAATGCAAACATCTAAATTTACATTCTTTCATTATCCAGTTTACAGTGAATTTGAAAGGTCTGTGACCTCTTGATTTATCCCAGAAGAATGTGTGCAAATATATATATAGGCATATATATGTATATATGTCAACTGAAGAAATGTTGTGATGAAGTTATATAAAACCACAATATCTGCATTATATTTCCATATAAATTGAAGTTTTGATCCAAAGATTATTAAGAAGCCATTAAGAATAAATCTATTTTTAAAGCAAATCTATAAGAAAACAGCTTTCCTATTCTTTGAAGCATCATTATTTTCCTTCTTTGCAGTGAAATGGAGAACAGTTTTCATGGGTGAGCCAAGTAAAAACGTGTGAACCACACACTTATTTGTCATGAGAATTACACAGGTTTAAGTCATTTACTTCATTTGGCACCTCAAAGCTCAAATTAGACATGGGCTTCCTGGGGTCCCATGTGCTGGAGGTTTCCCTGGGGTGGCTGCTAGCACAGGGCAGCCCCTCCCCACTGCTGAAAACAAATTCAGCATTCCCAGCTTTGAGGAGAGGTTTCTTCCCAAATGGTCAATCTGATCTGATACTACAAAGTTTTGCCTTCTACTAGATTACGGATGGGAAGGAAAAATCCCAATGAAATGAAAAAACCCAACACCATCCCAAAACCGATGAACCAATCAATCAACCAAAATGCAAAAAAACTACATTGCCTGAACACTTTCTAGTTGCTTTTTTTTGGGAAAATCCTGGACTGAGAGATTTAGGACACAGAGTGAAAAATTATGACTGTTTGCTTAAGAAGTAGGATAAAATGTGGCATCCATAAAATATGTAGGACACCGTTTAGATATTTAATTCTAATCATAATTTGATTATATATAATTATGTATGATTCTAGTCAAAATTGTAGCTCTTCAGATCTATAGCTCTTCAGGTAATAACTTCGGGTTTCTGTACATCTTACAGCTCTTTTTGAGATATAGTTATGGGAAGTACATTTTGGTAGTGAATGGTACCTCTCTTCTCAGGAAATCTCTGGAAATTATGGTGGTCTGCAAATGGAACTGTGCAGGTGTTAAAAACTTTCTGTTTATATTAATTTCCTCTTTTCAAAGTATGTCAAAAAATACTCATTTTTTCTGAAAGCAAATAGTTCTCTAGTGACTACTTACTCAAAACCTAAATAAAGCTACAAGCTCGGAGGTAGTTAATCCTAAAATACTGTCCAAACAAAACTTATGAACAAAACTTGTAATTTACAGGCTGGTTTACACTGATGCTAAGAGTATAATTAAAAAGTATCCATGGTCTCTGCAGTCCATAAAGAGAAATCTTTCTGTGCAAGTAGTGTGTGCAGAAGACTCTCTAAGAGTATAAATTGCATGCTTCAGGCTAAGCAGCAAAATTAGTCATGGACAACTACTTGGAAGGAAAGGAAGGAAAATACACACATGACCAGCTCCTCTGTTTTTGGCATGTGGGTTTTCTGACGTGTTACTCTTAGGACTTTTGGTCTGCAGTTTTTGGCTTTCAGATTGTCTTCATGCACAGTGATGAACAGAAAGCTTTATAATCTACAAAAGATATGTTATATGGAACTTCTTCATACATACTTACTGTATAGTCACCAGATTTCATGAGTTTGCATTTAATCTATCTGAAGTATGGAAGTAAATTATGTTCATGATACCAATTTAGCAGCTCCAAGAACTATAGATTGTATCGAGATAATTACATCTTCTTTTAGCTGATAAAGTGTGACTTGAAGAACATGTATTCTTCAACATCAAACGCAAAATTGATCTGTGTTCAAAGCAAAGTTAAAAATAAAAATTTCCAGAAGTGAGAGAGAAGGGCTTTGAGAAGCAATACAGAACAGTATAAATAAACCACTGCTAACTACAAGCCATATATCAAATAGGACACTGGCGATTTAGCAGTAAATTGAAGCATTCAGTCAAATCACTGCCTTGAGGCATAAAGGTGCCGCCTGATTTTTAGTGAGAATTTCATTTTGACAAGCTAAGTCAGTGATAAGTTTTTTTAACATGCATGTGTGCGTGAAAAGATGAGGAATGTGTGTTCTACTGAAAAATATGGCTTGTCCTTCAACTTGAATAAGCAAATCTACCTGCCTGATACACATTTTGTGGGGTGTAGTCCTGCAAGCAGCTTGTGTACTGAATGGTTCCATATTTCCATATTTACATATGAACATTTGCCTACAAATGCTGTAAATGAGATCTGAGATTGTAAGATTTCACCTTTTACCATGGGACTTGTGCCATTTCTACTACTACACCCAACCTCCCTTAGCAGAACACTGACTAAAAACGTTTTTATTTTTGTCCTTTACCGCACACATCTTAAAACTGGTAGCACAGCAGAGTGTCAGTCCCTAAATCACAACTGCAGAGACCCACAGAGTCTATGATGTTCCTGGTTTTGTTAATAATGTTCTTTAAAAGCCTGCCATGTCTCTGGCTGCCATACATCTCTGAGGATTACTCAAGAAGAATTCACTATTTATAGAATAACAGTTCCTTGTGAAGAAATCCTTGGGATACTCTTATTTCCTTGACAAATTATGGAACTTCATTAATGACAGTTTTCCACTAGCCAGTTTGAATCATTGCCAAATAAAACTGTGCAATAAGAGAGAAAAAGAGATAAGAAATGTCCTGGATCAGAGCTGGACAAATGGAGGACTAGATGTGGTTTTTCATTTTCTACTCTGTTAGCAACACATTCAGTGACACATCCAGTTGCTCTCTGAGGGTTAGATATCATTATGGGAAGCATCTTAGGTTACAGAGATAACATTGTTTATGATAAATTTAATCCATTAATTCATGTTGGCATATAGATAAGATACACTGACCTTATAGGAACCTTGATTAGCAATCTCACTGCTGTGTCAGAAATCATTTATGAATTCAGCTTTTCAGATTTTTTTTGTACATGCAAGAGCTACTAAGACCCAAAACAAAAACAAACAAACAAAAAACAAACAAAAAAAACCCCACCACCAAACGCCCCCCAAAAAACCCCCACCCAAAATAATGTATATACTTTTCAAGTATATCTCAATATCAATCTTTTAACTGACTGAACAGTTATAAATACATTTCTGAAATTGTTGCAGCTTTTCACCAAAGTGGAGTATTTCACTCAAATTAATATATTTTTTTTAATTTTTGTGTTGAAAAATAAGTTAGCACTGACTTTTCAGTGAATTTTTATTTTATGCAGCCTTTTTCCATATTCTATCATCAAGAAGAGGGGAGAGATGAGAACTACAGTTCAATTGTTTTGAAGAGGATGTGCATTTAAGAGTTCTGAGCTTATTTTAAAATGTAATAGGGAATTCTTACATTCCAAATAGCTATTGGCATGCTGTGAAAGTTATATACCCGCTGAGAGAAGTTATTTTAGAGGGCTTTAGTTTCCATCTGCAGAATTTCATAGTATCCTTTCTTCCACACCCTTTTCAGGCCAACCCTGTATGAGGTACTGGAATATGCATAGATTGTATCATTGGTGCACAAATGGTACACTCCAATACGCACTCATAAGCTATTTTGGGTTAGAAGGACTGAAAAAAGACACCTCATATCCCAGCAGCTCTTCCTATACAGATTTATATTGCAGATATTATATTGCAGATTTATATGCAGATGCTGGGGAAATAATAATGACAGAAGCTTCTCCCCGGAAAAAGATGAAGCTGGGCAGCCATAAGAACCCTGATTATGACATGCAGCAATTCTCAGTACTGCACACGTGTTCCTCAAAGGAATCTCCTATTCAAGGGCAACAAATCTGTGAATTTGCAAATACCTATTTTTTTTATTTTACCCTTAACACAATGATCACAGTCTGGTTCGAGTCTGCAAGGTTTTTTTAGACTTTCCAGCTAATAATTGATAAAATCTTTAAAGACAGACAGAGAAACAATACCTACATAGATTAATTTGGGTCTATATAAATAAAAAAAAAAAAAAAACTATATTCAATTGAATTTGCAGATTATTGACCTCAGAGTAAATTATTCCTTATCTTAAAGAGAACCTGAATATAATTTCTCTTATTCTTTAAATAATTTTTTGCAGTTCCCATATTTAGGTAGTAGCATAATACAAAATAAAAGATACAATAGAGTTTTAATTCTATGCAAATAATTGTATAAGTAAACTTCAATAAAATTGTTTCCTTTGTTTGATAGTTGCAGCCAGCAGCATGATTTTGATGAACTCTCAGGAAGGGATTCTTTGTTACCATGTTTGTTGCTAATTATTGGACAAAGCGAGGTTGCCAAAACTCATCCTCTGCTTTTGGGAGACGATAATAAAAACTACAGTTGTCAGCCTTTGTTCTGCTTTTTGGGGCTTTGTTCTTTGTTCTGCTTTCTGGGGCTGCGTCCAAGAAAGTTCTCCTTTACAAATTTGCTTCAACCTTGTTCCAGAAGTCTCACTTTTGCCAGTGTAACAGAGCTATCTGTTGAATCTTCCCCTCAGCCTTTTGGGCTGTCTCTTTGATACCCTAATCCTAATCTATAGAGCAATTCAAAGGTAAAACCTGAGAATCCAAGCATGCTCAGAAACTCAATGGGAAGCTGAAATAAAACTTGGGAAAGAGCTTCATATATCTGAAATATGTGTGTTCTTATCACTTGGCTAGGGACATACATATTCTTTCTTCAGAGGAAATTAAAGGACCTAAAACTGTGTGGCGGAAGAATGAAAAACAGTAGGCATAAATTGAACCAAGACAGGTTCTGACTGTAAATGAGGAATAACTTTTTCTCCATAAGGGCAGTCAGGCACCATCCTTGGAGCTTTCCAAGTTCTGACTGATCACAGCTGAGTGACCTGGTGAATTTAGTGTTTTCCTTTCTTTAAGCAGGGTACTGATCTAGAGACTTCTGGAGGTTTCAGTTTGTGTGGTTCGGTGATTCTATCAATCACCCTGCTTTTCCAGGATTCTTTTCACAACAAACTAAACCACATTGTGCTATTCTCACATGAAAAGCCAAAACCAATTCCAAATCTGTCTAAACAGACATCTCAATGCACTGGTGATATCCCAGTTGAAACCGGCACGGATGGTAACGAGGCAGTGTGGTCTCCAGAGAGCTTGTTCTAAACCCACCTCATGCCAGATGTAGAACATAACCTTTAATGATCTGAACTTGTAGCTTATAAAAAATTAAGGTAGTGGGCGTTATAGGGCGGTTGGAGGTAGCTGCTGTGTACCCCAAATTGTCTGTTAAGAGGGACAATTCAGGTGCAGCCTGGCTGCTAGCAAGCTCCCCTTTCTGCCCTGTGCTGCTGAGGCACTGGTGGCACGCACCCCACACCCAAGCCAGATAACTCAAATATTACCAGAGACAAGGAGCCAAGGAGGGCACTCTGCTAGCCCATGTTCCACGATCCAGGTTTATTCATCCGCAGAAGTGAGCAGGAGAAGAGAAAGCAACGTGGTCAGATTGCGTTTACATAGTGTTCTACAACCGATAATCTGAGGGCATAGGGGCAGTACAGAGTCAGGGTCAGGGAAGGGAGCCAAGGAGCAGAGGGAAGGGGCAGGGCAGCGGACCAGGTCAAGGAAGCAGCCACAGGCTGCTGGGAGAGGTAATTTTCCTTAAACAGAGTCTGGGGGGTAAGGTTACATTTCATCCACAAGGAACTGTGGAAGGGGCTTTTCCCTTACAGAGGTAGGAAGGTATTTTTCAAACTCCTGAGTTTTTCCACCAGCCGGCCTCAGCCACTTTAGAGCTCCCTGGCTCACCAGCCGGCCCAGTGATCCCAACAGTAGCTGGTGTTAGGGTAGATCCCGTTGCAAAAATTGTCGAGATTGGGAAGGGTGGAATTGGATATAAGCAGCACTTCCACTATCCATTTCTTTAGTATCGATTGCAAGAGCATATGTTTGAAGAAAGAAGCTTGTCTATGCTATTGTACAAACTTCTTTCATGCTGGACAAGACAGCAGGGTCAAGAACCCATAAGGATATTCAGAAAGTTTTGATGAGTGATTTTACATCAAATTCTGGGAAGGTAGAAGTTCTGCCGATTGCCAGGGATAGGCAGACTTCATATTTGATTTCAGGATGTTACAAAACCAAAGTATTTAATTTATAAAAGCAAATGGAAGTAACAGTGGCATAATCCTCACTTTGTAACCTTCCAGTTTTGACAAATGTATCTTGGTAATTTTCTTTCATAACACATTAGTTCCTAGTTTATGGCATATAAATGTCACCAATTGTGCACTTGCTTTTTTTTTTTGTTGATGGAATGCAATCATTATTTGTAATTTATGATAGAATTGAGAATATCTTGTTTTAATATGGAACTAGGTGAAAGATGTTTGAAATATTAGTCTACACAAATAGTATATAATATTGATCTTGAAATTCTTGAAAAACAGAATGCAAGAAATAAAAATAATAAATAATATTAACAGCATGAAATGAGTACCTTAAAGTACCTTAACTTCTCAAGCCAAAATATTAATGTATCAAGGTACATGTATAGTGTATATGTGTTCGGGTGCATGCAACACGACTTAATGATAAATGATTACAATGATATTATTGCAAATCTTGGTTATGAATATGTTAAAAAGATTTAAAGAGGAGTAATTGCTCATACTTAATGAATAGTCAGATTTTAGAAAGAAGTGACTTCTAATGGGCTCTATTTTACAAAATTGCCAGATGTCACCATCTTGATTAAATTCATCTTGCTAAGTCAGACTAAGCCAGCAATAACAAGAAAAGAATTTATCAAGTCCCCCTGCCAAGGCATTCATAACCCTGACAAGACCATTAAAATCCAGTAAATACATACAAATGGAAACGTCAAAAAATATATAATTAATTAATAAACAAGGTAGTGAGCATCTTGAACAAAAAAAATGCACATTGTAAAAAGAGGTTCTTTCTATGGGCACAGTCATCTCCTGCCTACATTATACAATCCATACTCTGGCAGTGATGATGTGGTATCTTCAAGAAATACCAAAGGGGAGAACTTAAGCTTGTGCTACTCCTTAAAAATGTTCAAAACAACCATCCAAATCTCCAGTTAGTTGCAAACAGCCTAGGCCATATTCCGATACTCCATTTGCTCCCATGGTAACAATGCCTAGCCTGAGGTCTCTTCCTATCCACCCTAAAATCAGGTCTCCATCAGATATCCATCTCCAAAATGAGGACTTCAAGCATCACCCAAGACTACAGAACAGTGAGACTTACAACTAAACTGCAATATTGGCATCTAGTAATGGAAAAGTGAGCACATTGCATTGTTCTCACTCTGGTGAGAGAAAGGACCAAGTCCTGGTTCTTTCAGGTCTTCCCTCAAACTGTCTATCCTGGTGATATTTTCTTTCACCTGGATTTCTCCATAATACTCCAAAACTACTTTGTGGTTTTTTTTTCCTCTTCTATTTAATGTGGTTTAACCGCAACAGTCAACTCAGACTCCTGCAGCTGCTTGCTCAATTTCCCATGGTGGGATGAGAGAGAGAATTGGAAGGATAGAAGTGAGAAACTCATTTGTTGAGATACAGACAATTTAATAGGTAAAGCAAAAGCTGCACACAGGAACAAAGCAAAACAAGGAATTCACTCACCATTTCCCACAGGCAGGTGGTCAGCTATCCCCAGGAAAACAGGGCTCCATCATGAGTAACAGTGGCTTTGGAAGATAATCACCATCTCTCCAAACATTCCATCCTTCTTTCCTCTTCTTCCCCAGCTCTACATGCTGAGCATGACACCATATGGTCTGGGATATCCCTTAGGTCAGGTGGGGTCAGCTGTCCCAGCTGTGTCCCATCCCAATTCCTTGTGCACCCCCAGCCTCCTCGCTGGTGGGGTCAGGAGCAGGAAAGGCTTTAACTCCATGTAAGTGCTGCTCACTGATAATGAAATAATCTCTGTGTTATCAACACTGTTTTCAGCACAAATCACAAAAAATAAAAGCCTCATACTAGGTAGTAGGGAGAAAATTAACTATCCCAGACCAAATCAACACATCTCAATGTAGAATTTGAGGACAAATGGAAGAAGTTCAGAAACACATACATACTCGAGAGAGGCCTAAAGTGACCAGAATCACGTAAATGGTTGTGTTCAGTGTGAATATCAGTTTTAAGATCCTGCTGTGATTTTCGTGTTAATACACTCATTACAAAGAGCACAATTTGCTCTTCTCCTAATCCTTCGTACTTTTATTCTACACCATCATAGAATTCTCTTTACCTTTCTTAGCTTCTTTAGCTTTAGTTCTCTTGAGCTTTAACAATATTTATTCCCTACACTGAGATAACCAGTTCCTAGCACTAGAGTCAGTATTTTGCCCATTAGGAGAACAGCAGATGGCACTACAGCCACTTTTCCAAAAGTATGAGATCCATGCAAAAGACCACTTTGGGAAGCGACCATCTCATTTCATTATTGTTATTTTACAAATGCTGATCAGTCATTGAAGATTCTTCTATGTAATGCACCAGATCTCAGCCCTGATTTCAGAAGATGGAGTCTCAGTAATGCTGAGCTATTCCTTGCGGTAAACAAAACTGTGAAAAAATGGATACAGATATGAACTATTAAAGTCCTTTAAGGTCAGTTATATATACATGGATTTAATCAGAAAGTTGGCTCTTTCAAACATTTTTTTTTTATACTTTTGAACAACCTGAAATGCTTTTGTGTGTATGTGTGCATAACAGCCAGTGGAGCCTGTTAATTTTCATATATTTATGTCCTTTTGGAAGACTTTGATTGGAGAGCGTACAAAAAAAATGGCTATTAATAATTTTTTCCTCGCACGATAATCACTAATGTATTGATCATATCCTTATTCAGTACTAAACTTTATCAGGCAAAATCCACCAAAACTAAATTGTTCCTTTCAGATATTTCTGAACAGTACATAATCACAAACTTCTTTGATAGTTCTGTTAGAGCATTGAGGAAAGCATTTATCTTTTTTAATACAGACATTTAGTGACAGACATCAGGTTAAATGAGACAGAATCCTGCCAGAATGAGACATGATCCTGCACAGAGGGTGGTGAGGAACCGGAACAGATTTCCCAAAGAGGCTGTGGATGCCCCATCCCTGGAACTGGCTATGTTGGATGGGTCTCTGAGTAACTTCCTTTCCTTTGGCAAAAGCCACTCCATACCACTATGCCTCTTCAAAATATTCAGAGACGACATTGTTCCACTTAGAACTCACAGTTTTTATATTATTCTTTTAATGGAGAAGATTGTTACAAATAATTATCCATGGCAGTAGAGACTGGAGCCATAATTTAGCTAAAGAAACATGGGGGGAACAGAAAAGAGGACAAGACATAGCTATGGTGAGTGGGAGATACATGGTAACAAGGACAAATGTCCATCTACTAATCAGTATCTAAAACTAAGATTAATGGTTCATGTTTGCTACTTGCAGGCTCAGGCTTCTCTTTATAGATTTGAGCATAAAAAAGATATGTGTAATGTAATTGAATTGAGCAACAAGAGCGCTGAATCAGCTGATCAGCAAACAAAACATCAGCTGATGCTTTTTCATGATCTTACACATCAAAAGGGACCCATAACTGCAAAACATGTCTGTGACATTCTTACTTGACTACCTGAGCTGTGTTTAATTTATTCAAGTGTTAGTGCATGGCTTGCACTTTGCTCAGGGACTCACCATGCTGCAGCTGTGGTACTGCTGCCCTGACGGACACACTCAGCTCACACCGGTGTCTGCCGGGGAAAAGCCCAGCATGTGAAGCTTGACTCGCTGCTTCAGGGTTTTCTGGGATCAGGATGATGCAGGATTGGGCTCACTGCATCCAGGAACCTAAGCAAAAAAAATCAACCTTTGCAATAATCAAGGGTGACTGAGATGCTGCAGCTCTAAGGGAAGATAACTTTACTTTTTGCTGGGTTTATTCATCACTCAGTGAAACTTCTGCAGATTTGATTCTCATAAAATTCTAATTGTCTTTTTGGGGAAACAGGAGCTAATTTGCTACTAGAATCACAACAGGAATATAGTGGATTCTAGTTTTAACTAGTTTTAACTGATTAAATCAGTTTTCCAGAACTGCTGGAAACATGCATACAATTAGAACATGCTGACAGTACCAAGCTGGTTCTCTCATCTCATCCCAGCTTCTCTGAGAAGCAGAGTGAAATAATCTGGAAACTGGCCACACTTACCCAGCTGTGAGTGCTGCTTGGATGTGACAGCTTTCAGCGTGTGGAAAGCCGGTCAAAACTGTTTCCTGGCTGTTCCTGAGAACTTGTGAACAGACTCATGCTGACCTCCCAGTCCGCTCTAAACTATACCAGGCTGAGAACCACATGATTTTGGCTGAAAACTGCTGTGAAAGTAACAATTTGTAACACAGAGCAATTCAGCAATGTGTAGCAGACAATCTAGTCCAAACTTTGAACTTTAAAGAAAAATTAGTCTTACTGACCTTTCTTCAATTTAAGTTGTTATTTTAATATCAGTTTTAAAAAGCCTCATCATATAAAAAATAACATCTAATGGGTATAGGTATGTTTTCAAGAAAAAAGGCTCAAACAAAGGTCTCTCAAAATATCCAATTCCTGTTGGACATCAAGTGCTTTGAGATCAGGGACAGAAGTCTTTCCAGTCATCTCATTCAGTTTAAACTTTGCTTGTGTATCAAACAGCTCTTTTGATCAAATTTATAACTCTGTATTTGTTTTAATATGCAGAACAAATTAAATTTCTACTGAAAAATGGCGTAAGAACCTTTATGTTCTTATGTGTCAGCAAGTTGACACAGGACCAGTTTATGCCTATATACACGTACAAGCATATGCATATGTAAGTAAATATTTATATAAATATTTATATCACACTTATTTCACTTCTTGTCATGTCTTTACCATGGGAAGATACGGGTGAGTAGAGAACAAACAGGACACTGGGTCCATATGCAGTTTTGTAGTTGGACATAGAGACATTTCTGTAAACTTCGCCTCAGTTGTTTCAAAGAATGACTATGGACACAGACATTTAAAACAAAATTGCATGGCCAAATATTCCTTTTTATATGTGCAAAAATATAAATGCATTAAAAAAAAGATGAACACTTGTCTTGAAAATTTCATGTTTACAAGTCTTAGAGTGAGGTTATTTGGGTTTGAACACCAGTAAAATGATCTTGCCTGAATTTTTCTTTTTTTGTTGTTTTTTTTTTTTTTACTCCATTTAAAAAGCCTCTACACATACAGTTCATTGGCTTGTTGATGAGTCTGGGTGTGGGAGGAGAAAATTATTAGTGTCAGTTTTCTGACTTTAATTTTCAAAATGCATGTGGTTAAGTCCCTTGAGTGAAATAAACACATTGATGGAGGAAATAGATAAAATCTTCAACCTTTTGCTCCGTTAATTCTGCACACTCTCAAACTCCAAAAGCTTTATATTTCTCGAGCAAAACTTAGACCAGATGAACTACGATTTTTCTAAACATGTTGAGTGATAGCAATGATTTATTTGTAATACACAAAGAAGTTATTGTCGTTCTGTGATTCTAACGGATTGAGCCATCAGAGCAGTGCTGATGTATGTCTGCCATAAACCAGACAGCTTTATTGCATCAGAGATTCAGTTCTGCAGCTGTGTTTAGAGGCAATTCTATTTAAAATGTGCCTATAACTCCCAAAGCCAAGACCAGCATATTTGTTTACTTTCTTGCTCATTTTGCCAGCCAAAGGTTTTTTCAGCCAAATTGCACCTATCCTTGGCCCTTGAATCTGCCAAATAATGACTTTGGGGATTTCTTCTTGAGACATTTGTAAATGTACATGAACTTTGAAGATTTAATTCATTAAATGATCATTTCATAATTACTTTAAACTCGAGAATTTGTGATGTGGTGAATTTATTAGTTATTTATTCTGGGACAACTATCTGGCCCCAAGAGACATCTGAACTAGCCAAAACTCAGAGGTCTGTGCTTTAGCTCTTTGAGGGTTTTGTGGCTTTCTGGGTGGGTTTTTTTGTTTGATCTTGTTTGGATTTTCTTCCTAAACACCTAACAGCTGCCCAGGTACTGAAGAATGCATAAAGTGAACATGTCCTGGAAAGGGAAGGTGAACACAAAAGCATGGGACAAATTTCCCCTTGTGTATACCTTTTACTGTAGGTGTAGCATGAGTACCTAGTCTGGGCTTTATTCCTCACTTTGATGAGATGAATCACACAGGTGATACCAGGAAGACAAGAAATGAGCTGTCTGAAAAAATGATGCAAATCCAAAGCTGTCCAAATGTCTCTGCAGTCAAGTTTGCATATACTCCAGTCGCAAGGAATCATGTAATGAACAAAGTAAAATCTCTGGGGTGGTGTGCCCAGGCAGATACAGGTCTCCCAAAACTAACAGATTTACATCAGCAGACATTAACAAGGATATGGACCTAACACAAAAATATGAGGTTTTGTCTGTTTTGTTTTTATCTGTATACATAGTTCAGAGCCCAAATTCTGTAGAAGGGTCAGGTGACCCCAAAGTTGTCCTCAGGACATGGATAAATATTCAGTAAATATTAGTGTTTAACACAACTTGCAGAGGAGCTCTTAGAGTGATTATGAAGATAATAATACATCTAAATGTACATGCAGAAATCCTGGTGTTAAATGCACACAGTGTGTATCGCCACTCTGCACCATCTAGCTCCTTTGCTATGGAAAGCTGTAAACTAAACAGACACTAACCAGGGCTGAGACTACCAGTTAGACAGCATCTTTTAGCCCTAAACCAGCTACTTTAATCCAGCCCAGATCAGGCATCCTCTTTAAAATATCTCTTCTTCAAACAGACTAAGAGTTTTAGTCCAGTTTCTATTTGAAAAACGGTGGAAATACAAAAGATAAGCTCATAAGAAAATGTATTACTATTTTTTCTTGAAAGCAGAGGCAATCCCAATATTTAACGAGACCCCTCATCAATGAACTTTAAAAGCTAATGAGTATTACAAGTAAAATTCAATGAAAGGGAAAGAATGGACATGTAAAAGTGAGATTTTTTTAAGGGAACTTCATTAAGAGAAGAAAAAATGTAAAAGTTCCCAAAATGGAAAAAGAGTACATAAAATGCAAACATCCTGGGAACAGGAAATTAAAATGAAAATTAAAAATGCTTGGGCATATATTTAATTACATTTAAATATATTTAGTTGCATTAAAAATTCTTGGTAAAAGGCAGTCAGAATAAATTAAATATAGACAAGATGAAGACATCAACAAAAAATCCACAGGAATTCACACAGCAGCATCTAAAGTAGAATGGAGGAGGAACTGAAGTCGATAAGGGACTGATGAAGGAAAAAAACCTTCTAACAATTGCAGCTTTTTATTCAATAAATTGGTAAAGCTTCTTGGGTTACTAAAAGGGAAAAATGAGCCTTTTTTCTGTTTTAGAGGAATAAAGAATTACATAGAAAAAGGGTGTTACTAAATTTGTAATGCTTACAAATTTTTCCAGAATATTAGTGACATATGAAACATAGTATGCTACATATAAACTATCTTCAAATTATCGTACACAATATACATTATATGCAAAATTTCTAACTGAGACTGCCTGCGAATCTCTAGATTTTGATATTTAATCTTGATAATCCCCACAATTTTGGAGAGTATAACAAAAGACTCAACATGTGTAGGTATTTCGCAGTTAATTTGAAAATGCTAAGCAGCATGGCCTGGCTAGTTATAAACTTGACATCAAACATGAGGAGAATGGAAAACGGATTTAGTCTATGAAGAATTAATGATTGGTAGCTGGCAGGATTTCATAGAGACTGTGGTGTCAAATAGACATATTTCCCGTTGATTTTGCTACTGTTGTTAACAAAAGAGTGTCTATGCTAGCATTTCTGATAAAGTCAGGGTTAAATCTTTGAAGCAAATCAGCATCCAGCCTCATTTTATGATTTTCATCTCACAGCTGTGTACAAACTGGACTCCTGACAGACTGGTGTGATTAGAGAATCCTTGGGCCTGCTTCTTACTGCACACCTACTGCACCCACAGTGCCCTGAAACTTACTGGGGTTTCCGTGTGCATTAAAACTGTCCTTAAGAAAAATCACGGGAATGCAAGCAGTGTAGGCGACAGGTCCTCAGAGCTGCAGCCTCTACAGCTTCACTCCTTTCACACCATGCCACTTTGTGGTGGAGAAGTATAAAATGTAGCAAAGTTAATCCAGAAAAAGTAATATTTCTTGGTATTGAGTCTTTGGTTGGATGACTCATCCACAACTGCATAAGTAGAAATTAATGTTGAATGTCAATTAAGCCTCCAGTGAACAGATAAAAAAATATTGACATATAAAAGAAAAGATATTAATTTTAAAAGAAGTTGCAAAATAAAAAGGTTTCCTTTGGGATCCTAGAAAGACAATTTCTGACTCGGGGGTTGTTCCATATGTTCAGCAAATAATCACAAAACCATGGATCATAAATTAAGGGAGGCTGATGAAAGACTGAAGTACTGACAAAAGACAACCAGAGAGTGCAGTCTGGATTATTCAGTAAATTTGGTCCAATTAATAAAAATGCATTTCCATCTAAGAAAATTGAAGGGAATGTGTGTAGGAAGACAGTGCAGCCATATCTATTGGATTGATATGAGAAGCAGTGGCTCTGAAGTCAGTTAGATTTAAAAGTAGGGAGGTACCCGTGGGTGATCAAATGCTTAATACTGGCTGAAGGGAAAACACAGAGTTCACAAAGTGATCCAATTGGACGTTTGCATCTTGAGACTGCAGCTCAGCTAAAATAGGTGTCTAAGTACTGCAGGATGGCTGCATCACCTCACGTGGTGAAATTGGATATATGAGGGCAAGGACTGTCTTCTTTCTTGCATTTGTATCGTGATTGGCCCGGTGGGATCCTAGCAGAATCAAGGACTTCAAGCATTATTCAGCTTTGTTGGCACAAAATAACAAATCCCATGTGAGAGGTTTTAATGCTAATAGATCCAACACAATTTAAGAAATATTTCCTTAATACTATGTCATACATCAACTTTCAGGTGAAAGTCCCCTTTCAGATCCTTTGCTCCACAACCTTTCATTATCTTCTCTTATTCAAAGAGAAGTTGTTTTTGTTTTTTTTTTTTTCCATATAAACCACTGTAAACCCAGTGAAAAGAACCACAGAAAAAATTCAAATCTGAAGAACTTCCTATGGAGGAAGGCAAGGATTAGACCAGCCTTTAGAGACCCAAAGTTTAACGGGAATTGAGTTAATTGATAATTGTCAAAAGTACTCCTTTTCCTAAATTATATTCTTATAATCCCTATAAATTCAATCCCCAGGTTATTTTGCTGATATTACTTTGCAGGGTGCTGAATTTTTCACATCTGTTTCTGGCCATACTGCAGTTATATGTTGCCACACTGAATACCACACACTCTTGTCATCTGATCCATAGCACTACCAAAAAAAATAAAAAAAACCTTCAGAGTCTCCAAAAGGCTTCAGAATAAAAAAAAAAAACAACAGAAGATCCTCCAATTATTTAATGAAGTATTTCAGCACCTGAAGGGGTCCTTGCAGTACCTGAAGGGAGCCTACAAGAAAGACAGAGAGGAACTTTTCGCGTGTAGAGATAGCACAAGGAACTTTAAACTGAAGGAGGAGAGGTTTAGATTGTAGGAAGAAACTCTTGACTGTGAGGGTGGTGAAGCCCTGGCACAGGTTGCCCAGAGAAGCTGTGGATGCCCCATCCCTGGAAGTATCCAAAGCCAGGCTGGATGGAGCTCTCAGTAACCTGATCTACGGGAAGCTGTCCCTGCCCACAGCAGTGGGTTTGGAACTGGATGATCTTTAAGGTCCCTTCCAACTCAAACCACTCTATGATTTTATGTTTCTGTGAAGTAATTAGGAGACAATATGGTGCAAGACTCAGCTGGCAACAGGAGTTTCAGCAGATTTTGAAGGAAGGAACAGAAATCATCTTGCAGTTTTCACTGAGGTTATGAAGAAGCTTTACACTCCTTATGACTGCTCCAGATTCAATGCTGCAACAGCAAAAGTGGCTCCACAGCAGCGTCTGCTCAGCCATGCAAGTCCCAGGTGCACCCCATGTGAAAAATGCAAATGCCACTTAATTTCATTACACTGTGAATGCTACCAAGCTTGCTTTGGTGTCTGGAAAATCCCAGCTTTGATGCCCAGTGGAATTTTAATGGAAGATATGCACCTGTCAGGTCTGTGTGTAATTGCTTGATAAAGCTGAACAGTCAAAAATCTGTCTTTAAATATGGACAGGAAATAATCTCAGCCTATTGTGTTCCAAATAGCATACTAAAATGAGCACACAAACCAAAAAATCAAATAGTTTGTATTATTTCTTACTGATTTAAGCAACAACCTGAAATCCTGGCCAAGAATAAGGCACCATAAAAAGCTTACTGTGGTAAAATGAAAAAGGCTAATGGCAAGCATAAGCCACACAACTGTTTTCCATTGTATACATTATTGGAATAGGTAATGTTCTCTAGTAGCCTAGAAACAGAATGCTGTGGTTAATACAATTTATGACATATTTTTGTTTGTAAGGCTAGTAATGTGCTTCCTTGCTCCTATTTTGCTCACATTAATGCATCTGTTTTATATATATCTTTTACAATACCAGATTGTGCCGGTTTGGCCAAAAATCTAGTAATATATCCCCTGAGAGAAAACCAAGTTACAACCACTCTTCCCCCCTCACCAAGTTCGGGAAAAAAAGGAAATTTTTTCATCAAAGGAAAGTGAAAGAAATAAAAACTATTTATTTTAACAAACACACAGGAAAAGGATAACGATGCCAAATAATGAAATGAAATCTCTCGCTATAGAGAGAAACCTGGGAAGATTTCAGAGTCCTTCTGTAGGTGTGGTCTCTCTCCTCCTCGGAGCTGGGTCGGCGAGGGGCCCACCCCCGGGCCTCAGGGAGGAAATTCTCCTGAATGTGTTCTGATGTTGTTGAAACAGTCCAGAAGAAAAGAAGGGAAAAACCAAAGTCCCAGGAAACAAAAGTTCAACCCTCTGTCTCACGCCAAGAGGGGAAAAAAAACCCCAGCTGGCTGAAGGAAAGCGAGCAGGGTGCTCCCTCCTGCTCCTGCAGCCAGAGAACGCAGAGGAGTGTAATCTCTGTGTCCTTGAGAAACTGTTTTGAAAAGTTCGTTTGTTTTTTTTTTCCCCTCAAACTCAGTTTAAAGGCACAGAAAAGGCACAAAATTCCTTTTTGGGCATAGAGCATGATAGGGGATACACATGATAGAGTCACCTCAAGACACAGATCTAATCTATCATGAAATAATTCCATTATGTATAATAATCTTAAGAAACTCTTAAAATATCAAAATTCGTTATGAAGTTCTAAAAAGAAAGAGCCTTCTTTATAACAATTCCCTTATATGAAGGGTATAATTTTATCTTCCACTGTGATGTCAGCCTGAAAACTGACTTTACAATGACAAGCTTAGGACATCTACAGACTTAGTGAAGAAATACAAGGTTTTAATGATCTTCTTCAGATTTACTATGTTAAAGAACTGAGAGAAGAAAAAACTAAGTAGGATACTACTCTTCTTTCTTGGGTGCTATCTCAACCATTTACATCCGTTGTTGTAAAATCCCACCAAAGTCCTTGATGAGCGTGCTCTGACAACTGTGGTTGCATTCCCTTCCTGGTTAAACTGTGTAACCAATAATAAAACAAAATAAGTGGATCTCTGGGATTTTAATGGCTGTTTTAGAAGTTCCTAGACAATAAACGTGGTTTTGAAATCCTAGAAAATAGTGAATTCAGTGCCTGATTTTAAAAGTATAAGCAAGGGAGTTAGCGATAGTTCAGTATAATTTCTTATCCTGAAAAAAAACAGTAAAAAATAAACAATATATTAAAAGTCACCTAGAAGAAATTGGTAAGTAATAAAGTTGATTTGCAAAGAAAAAACCATATCAGATAAATCAGTGACATGACTTTTTCCTTTGTATTGGAAAATAGTCCTTGGAGATATAAGAGAGAAGGTGTAAGAGAGAACCCATGCGTGCATTCGTGGATCACAGTCTGATAGTAATTTTGCAACAATCAACTTTTCTACATGAACTACAATTAGCCACTTCAATTAGAGACAAGGATTCAGAGTATATTAGAAAAGACAGAAAACAAATGGGAGATTCAGAGAAGAGGAAAATGTATTTGTTCTGTATAGAAAAGGCATTACCATATATTTCTTTGATGCTTCGCTATGTAAAACATAATCTCAAGATGAGATTTAGGTGAGTTTTAAATAAAACCTTTCACATGATGAAGACAGTCATCTGCTGGATAAACAGCTCAGATGTGGAGTATGACATTTCTATTCCTTGCATTTTTCCCATGAAAAAGGCATATGTTAGAAAAAGTTCATTAGTTAATTCTTCCTTGAGACTATCCTGGTTTCAGCTGGGATACAGCTATTCCGTCTCAGTAGCTGGTACAGTGTTGTGCTTTTGGATTGGGAATGAGAATGGTGTGGAAAACACACTGATGTTTTGGGTTTTGCTAAGTAGAGTTTTTTTTCTTTTTTTCAAAGACTTTTTTTTTCTTTTTTTGTGTCTCAAGCTCTGCCAGTAAGGAGGTGCACAAAAGAAACTGGGAGGGAGCATAGCCAGGACAGGTGACCCAAACTGGGCAAAGGGATATTCCACACCACAGAGCCTCCTGCCTGGTATATAGAAAGCGGGGAATTACCCAGGAGGGTGGTTGGTCTCAGTTTGGGAAGGAGGGTCTGGCATTGGTCAGCAAGTGCTGAGCAATTGCATTGTGCATCACTTGTTTGTCTGTTTTGGGGTTTTTTTCCTTTTCCCTTTTTATTATTATTAACCATTATTGTATTTTTCTTTGTTTTCAATTATTAAACTGTTCTTATCTCAACCTACATGTTTTACTTTTGATTCTCATCCTCATGCCACTGGGGTGGTGAGAGGCAGAGAGGGGCTGAGTTGCGCGATTCTTTATTTCCAGCTGGGGTGGTAGATTTTTTTCATCTTATCCACTCCAGTTTCCAAGTTCTGGACAGTTTGGGAGTTACTTAGTTTGGGAATCACTGGTAAGTGCATACAATGGAGTGATGACTATGGTTGTTATTAAACAAAAGCCACACAACACAGTTCTTACAACGCCAAGATTCCTTTAAATGGCAGTGTTTATGGCCTCTGAAAGTTCTAATTAAAATGGCAGGAAATTTCCCTCCTGTGAGGACTGGATACACAACTGCAAACAGATGCTTTGCCCTATGTTTCAGTTCAAATGACAGAAAAAACAACTGTAGGATTCCAATCCATCGAAAGAGACCCTCAACTACTTAATTATCAGCAATACTCAGTGAACACCTACTCAGACACAAACTGATACATCTTCTGACTTCCAAGGAAGCAAATTCTGCTGGGTTAATATCTGTCTCTTGGGATTTGAATTTTGAACACCCAAACACTGATTAAACTCAGGGGATGAAATGGTTAGTTCCTACAGTGATGATCCTCAGCATTTGGGTGATATTAGAGAAGTGTTCATCTTGGTGCCTGCCACAGAAATTCAGCAGTTTATCAGCACCTTCAGATAACTGCCTGATTTATCTGGTCTAAGGACTCCCTTGAGCTATTCAGAGGCATGGCAGATAGAAAACTAGAGTGCCATCTGTCTGTCACAGAGAGAGAAGGCAATTTTACATTCACAGTTGCAAGATAGTACAAAATACACTGCAAACTCTCTTATGGAGCCAATTGTTATGTTTTCATTCAAGTGAATAAATATTCAATTATCTGTAGCTTATGCCTATGAAAAATCTAGAGATTCTGCAATAGAGATAAAATATGATGTCTAGCAGACAAAATAAATCTCTAAGAAGGGAAGAGAAAACAAAAAGCAAATTTAACAAAATCCCAAAGCCAAATAAGAAACCAAATAAGGATGAAAAACCAGGGAGACAACAATCAATTTTGACACTGAAGCACTATTTCTGATTAATTCTGTTTCCTAATTGCATTTTATATCTTGGAATTAAAATGACACACTTTCTTGTGAAAAACTTAGAAATGTTGAAGGAAGCATAAAAATAATCACAGCAAGGATAAGCAAAAATAAAAGTGAGTAAGAATGATTTATTAAAGCATCTGTGAAGTAATCCAAGCTTTCTTGGAAGCCTTTGACATTAACTACCATTAGTTAGAGAGGTTTTTCTCATGAAGGTATGCAAAATGAATTTATAGAGGAGCTAATTCCATTTAAAGTTAGTACTCCCAGATACTTAAACTGTATTCAAATATTACTCAAAGATAGCACTGAGTAGCTAACTTATGCTAAATATCTATTTCGTATTTAAGGTCAATAAATGAAGCAATATTCAAAAACCTCATTACCAAACTGAATATTGCAATAAAATCACAACATTGAAAGAGCAGAGAGCTTCCAAGCCACAAAATGGACACTAATGCACAGAGGGATTAATCACTCACCAGCCTCTGATTTCTCATCCAATTTCTTAGTTTTATAGTCTTTGCTTTCTAACATGAATTGAATTAGTTTTAGTTTAGTTTCACAGAGAAAAAATGGTGCCTTTGTATTGGCAACAAAAAGTGTTCAGAATTTATGAGAATTTGCTTCAGGTAATGAAGCAATATAATTAACAATTTCTAAAAAAATCTCAAAAGCATGATTGCATTCCTTCTATTTTTTATTGCTTTCAAATTATTAACTTAGACTTAAAGAACAAGTGCATATGGCTTCATAAATTTAAAAAAAAAGTGCATTTTTTTTCAGAAGATTTTTTTTCTTAAAGTTGTTTTTTACTGTGAAATCACTGCAGAAGTCTTCTCAAGAATCAAAACACCTGCCCGGTATTTTGGTTCACAAATCTCTGAGTGCATCCATTACTCCACAGCAGATGCTTTTCCTAGATAATATCTATTTTTCTGTGGTCAATCTGGAGTAAGTAGTGACCAAAAAGGCAAATTTCACTCATTTAGAGGGAGAAGTAACTTTTTTGGTTCCATGAAGTAGTAAAACAAGTGAAATTAGAGGACCTTAAGTGGCCATTTAGTGCGTTAAACTGTCCATTCATTTAGTGCCTTATACTCTCTGTAGCTGCAATCAAATGGGCTCACATGCTGGTAGCTTGTGTAGGAAGATTTCATTAAAGTTTTTCATAAATATTTTCCTTCTCCTGTCTCATGATGGGATATAAAAAAAGACTGTGTTTCTCCCTACCGTAGAACTTTTCCTTGATATATGGATAAATTTTCAACTAATGTATATCTCAAGGGATAGCTATAGAAAGCACTAAAGACAGTCAGGTAAAGCTAATACTTATAGAACAAGCTAAATATAGCTGCATTCATAATGCTAAGAAATGCATTAATGCTTAACAATAACTCACCATGACCTTGATTTCATTGTATGGTATTGATTAATCACTAGCTGTTACCAGATAGCCATCATTCTGAGAACAAAGCTAGGATCATTCAGCATTTCTTTTTTTTTTTTTTTAATCTTTTTCAAGGTATGGGTCAAAAATGTAGCATATCTACCAAATCTGTTCTATTTTGCAGCACAAATTTCTCTGTCACCCAGCTGAAACTAAGAAAATCTTAGCCATCATAAAATTGTATGCCTCTTGAAATAAAAAAGGGCATGTTCATTTCCTGAACAGTCACTCATACAATTAGAATTGATTTTATATTTTCTGAAAAAAAAATTTGTTTGAACTGTCTAGAAAGAACTGAGCAAGCATTGAATTTTAAGGAATTAATTCCTATTATAAATATATGCTGTAGCAAAAATCTGATCTGATATTGTCTTGTTTTCTATTGTCTCACGAATATACCTAGAGAATTTCTTCAATATTTGTGAGCCAATAGTAGCAAAAGTCACTGGGACTGGTCATCAGACTTTTAGATATTCCTGGAATTCTCGCTTCTACAGATTTCTGTTAAACTCTTATTAATGGCCCATTTTAACAGTATAATTACCTGCTCTACAAAAGCCATTAAAATATCTTCTTCCTTTAGTAGCCTAAGAGAAGGAGGACTGTGGAGAGACCTAGCACAGTGAGGGTGAACCTCATCTATCTGCTACATTGATGCCATCTTTTTTTTTTTTTTCTGAAAAAAAATTGTAATTGACAGCAGCTATGCTGTTCAAAATTATTTTCTTTTGCACATTGCTCTAGTTCATTACATCTTTCTTGGTACAGGGATTCTGTATTCTAATAACAAACTATTCTAATTTTTAAGTAACAGCAATAAACCCATATTTTTAGTCAAATTGTCACAGGTTCGGTCCCTTAAAATTTACATTAATTTCACTTTTCATAAGGTAGGTGTATGGTTTCTGTAAGAAAGTGCAAAACTACAGGTATGAACTATAGCTGTGTATCTAAATTAAAATAAATATATATATATATATGCAAACATAAGATGAAAAAATTATTTTAAAATTGTAAAAAGACAGGATGACTGGAGACTTTCTCCCTCTGTACTGTTTCTATGGCAATTTTTCTGTAATAAAAATATATATTTCCCCTTTCCTAGCTGTAATGCAGTTCAGTGTTCTGGCATGACACACAGCTCCAAGCAGCTATTTTATATGTCTTTAATATGTCTTTTTGATGTATCTTCTGTATTTTGCTTTTGACTTTCAACAGAATGAATGGGAAATAAGTGTCAGTTTGACACTCAAGGTTACAACTGAGGTCATATCATACCATTAATCATACTTATGATTTACTCCTTCTCCTGTCTAAGATTTCATAGCAATGTGAACCATAGCATCCTGTTGTTTCTGTTGTTGGTTTTGTATGTAGATAGTGGTCTTTTTGACAACTGACTGCTATACAAAAATTGAGTACAATAAATGAAAAACCTGAGCTAGTTTGTCTGGAGTTGTATTGGCTTTTTCTTTTTAAGACACTAGTTAAATTTGCACTGACAATATATAATAACTCAATAGAAAGGTACAAAAATGTCATAATATCAATGAATGAAGCAAGACATGCCTTAAGGAATCCTGAAATTTAACTAGTTGTTTTGCATGAAACAAAAATAGAAAATCCATCTTTTAATCTGTTAGCTCAGCATTTATTGCAAATGTGACTAATCTCAACAGCTCCAAAAATGGTTTATGACAAATGTTAAGTTGAGCTACATGGGTAAACATGCATTAGTATCTTTTTTAGCAGCTTTTATTTTGTAGGTAGAAAACTAAAGCAATTAATCATGCAGGCCCTCACTCAGCATAAATTGTTTGTCTCCGATGGCTTAATTAAAATGTTGAGATATTTCCTTCTGATTTCTAGTCCTTACTTTTAGTTTTTAGCTTTGACAGGGAAACATATAAGAACATATCAGTGTTCTTGGAAATAAACTGGCAGATTATACCTCTAGGATTTCAAAGTGACCAATGCTCATCTTAAATATTTGCCTTGATTTATTTAAGACCAAGGTCCCTGCTGCTCTTAGTTGGTCACTATCGAAAAATCCTAATTTGCCTTTCTTTGGGTCTATGAGCTATGAGCTGAGTATTGCAAAACTTTTTACTTAAAAGTTGATCTTTGTTTCAAATTTTGTATATTTGATACTTTTTCAATTAAAATGTTTCTTGAGACAAACATAATTTAAATTGCATGTTTCACAAAACAGATGCTTCTCTCTGTGATTACCTTCATACATTTGTTATGGGATAAAGATCTTAGTTAAACGATTCCTGAAACCACTACTCACAACATAATTCCTAATAATGATGCCAGGATTCCACCTAATCAGGTGCTTCCATTAAGCGCAAATGCAATTTCATTTATAAAATTTTCACTTTTTAAGGTCCGTCAGCTAGACCCAAGAGGACACCTGAACAGCTGACAGGACTTCTAAGATTGTTTCTTTTCCTGCCTGTAGCAGTTATGGATATTCTGTTTATTTTGCTAAAAGTTTTTCTTTTGCCTTTTTGCCTCTGTGACGTTAAGTCTCATGTTATTCCAAAAGTCATCTGACTGTGACTATATGTGCCACCGGAGATTTGTTTTGAGGGTGTCACAGACTGACTGCACTGCGATGAATTCTTTCCATTGCTACTGGACTTCCATTGACTTTCAGCTTTTCTCTTGCCCCCTGCTCCCCTGGGAAGGCAGAAGTTTACACACAGCGCTGTGTGACCGTGGGCAGCCAGAACACTGCAGAGAATTCAGACCATGGAATTAACAATTTCTGTAGACTTTAAAAATTCCTGCCATTCCTGAAGCATGTTTTCCACCCAATCACTTGGAGAGAAAAGGACTGACTGTGCCTTGGAAAGGTCCCAATCTAAAGGAATTATTTGCAAATACATTAGAGCCAGCTTGCAGTTTAGCCTTCCTCCAGGTCTAACAACTAGCTAGGTATGTGCCCAATTGCTCCCTTTTTTAATCAAGCCTGGCCTTCACAGTTTTCAATTTGTATAAGTACTTTGCTGAAACATACCATTTATTAACAAAAAATCAAATTTCCATTCCACTCCCTGCCTGTCTTGATACACAAACAAAAGGTAGATGCAAAATCAGAAGAAAGGTCCTTTATTCTAGAGTGCCTTCCACCTTTTTCACATGGAAGACCATGTTACACTTGGTTAAATTTCATTAAATTGGATCAATGATAGGGTAACTGCCCTCATTTAATCATAAGGAAGTGCAGCATTTTCTGTGTAGAAACAAGTTCCAGGTCTAATGGATATGCTGGTGCTGAACCTGTCCTGGGACAAACACAGCTCCACAGCATTCAACAAGGGTTTGAACATTTTTCAAACCCTTCCCTAGCGCAGGCAAGGTTGATGGGAATCCTGCCATCACTTTCCACAAGGCCAGAAGTTCACCTTGGGTGAACAGGCTTTCAGGAGAGACTCTATTTACAGACTGAGCCTCCCCTTCCTGCTATTACTTTCTCTCCTGGCACTGCAGAGCCGAGATAAATTGCTGTGTGCTCTAAGGAAAGCTGATGGAGTGGGACTCTTTGATACCTTTCGTGGGGGAGGTCTCCCAGTGAGATTTATGGCTTTGCCGTAACAGAGAGAGTTGTTTACCTCATGCAGATGAAGTTTATTCCTTTCAATCCACAGACTGACTGCTGAGGTCTCATGCACCAGGACCTAGGTTAACTACTGCAGCATTAAACTAAATACAGTCAAAAAAGATGAAAAGAAAAAGAGCTTTTGGGAGAGTTCAGGATAGTCAGTAAATACAGTTTTTTTCAGGGGGAGGGGGGAAGGGGAAGGGGAAGGGGAAGGGAAAGGGGAAGGGGAAGGGAAAGATGCAGAATAAGAATTAAAGCACACTTTAGTGGCACAGAAGAAGTTTAACTCTCTGCATTCCTGCAGTGTGATGCATTTCCCACTTAACTTGCAGGTCTTCACAGAGGAATCTTTCACCAGAGCCTGGAAACTCTGGCTTTGTTCACAGGGACTGGGATCTACATCCAGGGGAATAAACTTGTTGCAAAACTGGGGAGGAAACCAAAGCCAGTATTTATGCTTTAGCTCCAGCCTTTCATCCTTCAGAACAAGAACCTCACAAAACAAGCACATTGACAGCTGGGAGACAAAGCCTCCCGTCAGCACAAATACAGCTCCGGTCACAGCTACCCACAGACCACAGAGCACGGAGAAAGTGGAGTAATTAAGGAATAAATATATCTGCAGTTTGTTTTAAAGGTTTTTTTAAAATCAGTAGGATAATGGTGCCCATGTTAAACATAGTACTGATAAACTCTTAAATGTCTGAATTCAACAACCAGCATGTGACTTCAAAAGGCAAACAACATTCTGTTGTGTATCAGTATAATTTATGATGATGCTCAGGTTTTCATGGCTGTATTGAATTAGTAGATTAAAAATTTCCATAATAGGCTATTTTTGAGACATTTTCCACATTGTCAAGCTGTTGTTCCACTGGAGTAGATTAAGTATGAGGTTGGTACATGGGTAGTGCTAGTTTTAGGGAGTTTTAGTGCAGGTTTTCTTGATTTCGTATGCTTTAACATCATTAGTAAACCTTCACTAACTATCAGACAATAACATAAATCATTAAATATGAAGAGAAGAAAAAAACAAACAAGATCTATAGAGCCATGCCATTCAATCTGTGGGCATTTTCCCCTTTCAATTTGCAATCTTCGCAACTACACCCAAGAAAAGCAGTTTCAGTCTTCAAAATGCCAATACAGATGAAAACGATTATATCAAATGGCAAACTAGTGTCCTTCATTTTCCTGCATTTTATACAGCAATCTATCTTTTCTGTACTTAGGCCCATTCTAAAATGTTCCACATCTTGTCTTTTAATTCTGATTTTTATATCTCTGATATCAGGTAAGGATAGATCTCTTGGCACTCCAGAGAGTTCTGCTAAACACTGAAAATGATGGGGAGGTGTGTTCTCTAGCTTTGCTGATTGATATATCAGTAGCATTTTAAATAATGAATTTTTGACCTAGAGGATGAAGAATGTCTTGAATAAAGTATCCACTATGCTACCTTTTGTTGTTGTTGTTAAGAAAAAGCTTTTCCAAAGAATTAATAAAAAATGAATCAGAAGAACAAATTCCAACAACCCATTAAAAACTGAAGATTGTTCAAGAAGTTCTTGCTTTTAAATTCTCTTTTTCCCTTCACTGTTACCTTGCTTTTGAGATCTATATCATAACGCTAATGCAAAGAGTTGTGATTTTTCCTCTGTCTTGATGTGAACATTTTCCCATTTTTTAAGTTTCAATCTCTTGGAAAATTGTGGAGTAAAGAACTAAATAAAAGCAAAAGAATGTTGGTGGTGGTGGTGGTGCATTATCTCCTCACACAGTGAGACACGATTGGACAGTATTTTGAAAGGCACTTGAAAGTTGCTACTGAGTAGCAACAGGACAAATGCAGATAACAGCAAACATGTTTTGTTTCTAGAACATTTCAGGCAACAGAAACATTTTCCTGGCAAACATACTGGTCTTCACGAACACTTTTTTGAAAGTTAATTGAAGTATAATTGACAAAAGCTCTGCCTTTAGTGATGACAGAAATTTTTCAGAAAGAGCTGAAATCATAGGTATGTGAATGACAACACTAAATTACACTTGTATGATTCTTTCTCTGCATTCAGTGAATTCATTAAATTGTTCATTTCACATTAAATAAGAGTTTGATATTTGACCATAGGTTTGCTTAATGCTCGTTTTGGGTTCAAAAAGGCCTAAACGGTCACCAGTCAAAAAATCCATGGGAACTTCCCACCTTCTATAAATGGGACACACTCTTGTCTCCCCACAGTAAATCACTGCAAAAACCAGGGAGCTGCACCCACAAGCCTTGTGAACTCAGATACCTCCTCTGGTAATAATAGTAGTCCTACTGAAGTTGCCTGCAATAAATGAAGGTCATAGTAGGTTACAGTCATTTAAAATGAGCAATAAATCCTGTTGTCTGGAAAATGTTTATTCTAACTACTAAAAAACTAAGTAATTGAAGAACTTCAAGAGATATTTGATGTTGCTCACATCAATGTCTTGCTATTTAAATTCTTCTATAGTATTTAATCCCATGTTAAATGCATTCTTCCGATCATATTGTCACATACTTTAGGTACCTCTGTACTGAAAAAAATTCTTTATTATCAATTTCCTTTGATGATCAGTAAATCAACAAATTCCAGAGCTTGTGCTCTGCTTCTGCTTCCTTGTGAGCATTGGTAGAATCATAGAACAGTTTGAGTTGGAAGGGATCTTAAAGATCATCCAGTTTCAACCCCCCTGCCATGGGCAGGGCACCTTTCACTAGACCAGGTTGCTCAAAGCCCCCTCCAACCTGGCCTTGAACACTTCCAGGGATGGGGCAGCCACAGCTTCTCTGGGAAGGCTGCTCAAATCCCTCACCACCCTCACAGTTAAGATTTTTTTCCTGATACCCAATTTAAACCTACTCTCTTCCAGTTTGAAGCCATTCCCCGTTGCCCTGTCATTACATGCTCTTGTGGAGATCTCTCATCTTTCTTGCCCTGACCCCAGCACAGCACCTTGCGCTTGTTAAACCAGATGAGGTTCCCATGGTTATTTTTTGCAACTTCTCCCTCTTTTACACGTAATTCCATGGATATGAGATCTATCATCAAATCTTAACACACTGTCTATTCTCAAGTCCTGCTAGCATGCTGCTTTAAATTCCAAAGTGAAAGATAGAGAACCTGTCTGCAATTCACTGGTTTGCTAAATATTTGAAGAGAATGAAGATATTAAAAAATCTAAGTCATACTTGGTCCAAATGAGCCAGTTCCTCAGCTAAGAAATTACAATTGTGGTTGAAACTAGTCCATAGATTTGTATGAAAATTCATGCAAAGTGTTTTGTATTTTAAACTGTTAATTAAAGGGTAATAAAAATTTGCCAGTTGAGGAAATATGTATTAGACATTTTTAATTTGTAATTTGTAATTTTTTATTATTTAGATCATACAGAGATACATTTTGGTTTCAGCTAATTTACTATATATCTAGGTTGTGAGAAGTTCAGATATATGAAAAGCATATTTGACGGTACCCTGCTATTTATGATGTCTGCAGAAGAATTAATATTAGATTTTTTTTTACTTTTTATTTTCTAATTAGGACAGTTATATATTCTTTAATATAAAGCACACCATATTATGGCTTATGGGATTCTAAGACATGTAACTATAACAGTCATGATAGTTTAAATGAAAAAATGCAGTTCCATTACTAAAATTTGTGACTATCTTGTATAAAGCCAAAGGAAAATATAGATCCAAACACACAGACTGAAAATGAGAAATAACTGACCTAGTTAGGACCTGCATAAAACATCTTTCACAATAAATTTTATTGTGGACAGAAGGTTAAAAGGGAACCCTTTAAGATGTTGGGGTGGTTCATTGCCATTCAACACATTACATAGGGGCTTTACAGGTAGTTTTGGTATGATAAGGACTTAAGGCTTTGCTGAGTGATACACCCTGATGCAGGTCTCACTTCATGTCATGGGAAAATTGGAGTGTTTCTCACAGGGATGAAAAAATTAATGATCGATTTCTGGCAGGTTTATCTTGCAGACATGTAGGACACAGGACTGGTTTTAGTGCTGGTGCTACCTCAGCATACCAAGGTCTGTTATGCTCTGCAGAGATATTTGAGATCTTTTAAGTGGTGTCCTGATGCCCTTGGCCGTTTTCCGTTCCCAGATGTCCATCTTGTCCATTGTGTCACCGTTCCCTCCTGGAATCCCTCCGAGATAGCTGCAGTTCAGCTCTCAAGACTGAGAGAGGTCCCTTGGTGAATGGGTGGAAGTTGCACCAGCTTCACGTTTTAGAAAGCACTCTGGGGTCTTTGCAGATGGAAAGCCCCACGAAATGATGCTGAACAGCCCCAGGCAGTCTGAACGTCCAAGTATCAGTTCAACCCCATAAACCTTGCACTTCTCACATTTTAAAATATGTGTGAAGAATGCTGAGAACATTTAAAGATATATTTTACGTATTAATATACTAGTTTGTTTCCCTGGTGTGGATTTAAGCACTAGGTCTGTGGAAGAAATTAGTATCTAATTTCTTTTTCTTAATAAATTGGAAGAGATCATCTATTTTTATGTGTTCTTTCACGTGGCTATGTTGCAGGTGCAAAGAAGTGCAAATGTATTTGGTTCATGATCTTAGTTCAGACAGTTATTTGTATATCACTCTGCAGAAAAGCCCCATAAATGTCAAATCTGTCTGAGCAGTTTCATTAAGCCACTCTTACTATGCTATTAGGCACTTTAAAAATAGTTCCTTATTAAGAAAGTTTTCTTACTTGTTTACTTTCTGAGTTTGTTAAAGTAAAACCTTTCCTCCTTGATAGCAATAGCCTGTTCTGGTATCCTTTTTTTAAAGACTTTTCTGCTTGAATTTGTCCTGGAATTCCGGTAGTAAATTCAAGCATTGGAATGAGAAAAAGTTATCAAATCTGAATAAAAAACACACCCTTAGGAGCAATTCTTTTCCTATTACAAAAAATATTATTCCCAGAAAAGGCTGTGTAATTACTTCACTATTAATTTCCCTGCTCAGTTTTATCTTCCATTATCACAAAAATATTTGATAAAGTGTCATTTAAAGTATTTACTAATCTAAAGATATAGAAAAAGAGGCTCAGCCAGGTTACTGGGCAGTTGGCATTAATTAATAAAGAATAAAAACCTTTGTTTATTTAGAAAGCCAACATGGTGTAGGGTTGAAGACTGAGTGGTACTCAGGGGCTGCTGAATTCAGAGCTGCTGTGGGTCAGACAGCAACAGAGCTCTAAGCCCCCTATGCTCTGCCCACACTGCCTGGGCTGACCTGCCAGCTCTGTACACAGAGACTCACCCCCCAGGCTTTCTGGAACCACCCTGGTTAGGTCACTTGAGTCAGAGGATAAAAGCCAACTCAGTATCTGAAGCAACGCTCAGGGAGCTCAAGTCCAAAACCACACTCTACAACAACTCTCCTAAGCATCTGCCTAAATTTAGAAGTAAAAAAAAAGCCCTCTTTCACCACCACCAGAGCTGACCTTAACCTTGCAAAGCAGTTTTGTAAGATTTGACTGACTTTACCAGAGCTAACAGATATGTCAGCCATTAGCAATAGGCATATTATAGAGGTAGAAATAGAGATTATAGAGATGATGGACCTTGTCTGCAAAAGTCAAATACAAAGTAGATAATAGTCTAAATTTCCAGAGAGAGGCGGCAGGGGGGAAATCAGATCTTCTGCGTCTTGACAAGAGAGTAACTTCAAACACATCTTCCCAAAATTACCAAGCCTGGGAAGAGAGATAATGAAAGCAAACCAGTGTGTAGGACTAGTGCTTAGGTTTCTCAGTTAAGGGCTGGGAGTTCTGATTTCCTACCACATTTCCCAGATCCTCCTAATTATTCAATCACCATCTAGTGATAAAGTACTCAGTACTTAGGTAAGCATGTTCAGCTGTGTAAATGTACCAAGGAAGATGAGTGTCTGAGCATCACTTCTAGAGCTGCTCCTAAACACAATTAGTTAAAGCTACTCTTCGTTCAAGAATGAGCAGAAAAAGATCCAAAGCCCAAGGATACAACTGAAACTCCATGTTGTTTCACTGAGGTTTCTGTCCTTCAGCACCTACCCTCAGTCTCAGCACAGGAATTTTTTTTCTCCTGTTATGTAGTTAAAGATAAATGAGATTTTTTTGATATTAAGCACAAAATAGAAGCAGAAATGTCAGGGTTAAAGGTATTGCAATGTAGAGGTCAATTGATTTCACGTGTCCCTGAGACTCAGTTTGCTGTCAGAGAATGCAAAAAAGGTGTTTCTGTGCATGAAAGCCTCCATTTCTCTCTGTTGCAGACTTCAGTGACTTGTTTTCAAAAAACCATAATTTTGAATTCTTTGACACCAGTGCTGCTGCAAATGTGGCATAATAAAATTAAATGAGAGTTTCACGCCGACATTATTTATACAACTGAAGTAATAAACTTTCACTAAGTAGGTAATAGCTGAGAATTTATTTTGCCATGGAGAATTTATTTTGTCATAATGTTGCTGACAGTCTTAGTTGTTTTTTTTGACTCAGGGCATACTTCAAGCACCTGGGCATGAGGATGGACAGTAGTGCAGACACATCCTTGTTCCGTGTTCCTCTACAGCTGGTAGGTGTTTCCCGGCCTTTTGTACAGGACTTCCAGGCGCTCAGTTTTCACCTTGCGTGACGAGCTGAACTCCAATTCAGTTCTCATTCTGCACGCAACTTCGCAATTAATTTCACTGCAAGAAAGGAATCTAAATGTTAGATGCTGCAATACTTTAAATCACTGTTTGGCCTGGACCAAAAGAGTTTGTTTTGGTTTGTTTGTTTGTTAAATATCATGCTGTGTGACTTAGGGATCTTAAATTAAACTGCTATTTTTGTCTGCTAAGTAAGAATGGCTTACCAGGTACTTGCCAGATCAATCAAACCTGCTTCAAGGACATTTTGAAAAGTAATTGCAGTGCCAGTGACTAGTAAACATTACTGTTTAGCCATGTTCCTATAAATAAATCCTGCCTGATGGAATTTTATGGGAACAGGTTGTAGACTGGATTAATTAAGAGACAATGCAGATAGAATCTGGATACGTACCACTGGGCCATCAGTGAGATCTGATAAAATGCAAAAAAATCTAATGATAATTAATATAATTTATATAATTATAATAAACATATAATGCAGAAATATGCTATTTCTGCATTGCAAGAATTATAGTTTCAACATATTCAAGGATCAAAAAACACAATTACCTCTTAAAACAAATAGATGAGTGTTTTCATGCCTTTGGGACAAGCAAAATTTCAGTCTAACCCTGGCTGGCTGGGTGAGCACTGCACACAGACCCTCACTTCTGCCAGCCCTGCTGCATTGGAAGGTTTTTGTGGTGTGTCCCGCAGTCTGTCAGTGATTCATCAGATAGCACAGGTCCGTTCTCAGCTAATTACTGAATATGCTTCCCCAGTGTGCTCAGAGGGCAAACCCTGTGACCTGTGTGGCCGTGTCGAGTGGCAGTGCATGCCTTTAGTGACATCAGTAAGAACTATGATGCAAATTTTAAGTAGATTTGTGTCCAAAATTAAAGTCTGTTATATTTGAGTATTTAAGGTTCATATATTCAGTGAAATTCCTCACTGAAATCGATTGCTCACTTTTTGAGGAACACTAATTTGGCACATATTGTAAGACTCTGAACTTCAGATGCCCAATTATTTCTTCTTCATAGAACAAAGACATTCAGACATGTTAAAGGAAATCAAATACAAGTAGCTATAAAATAAATAATTTGGAGTGGAATCATAGAAATAGAGGTCATATAGCTCAGCCTCCCACTTGAGGCAGAACCATTCAACACTAGATCAGGTCAGCTATGGCTCTGCTTAGCTAAATCTTGAAAACTTTCCATGGATTGAGACTCCACAGAATCTCTGGGAAAACTTTTCCAGGACTGCACAACCCTCCCAGTGAAAAATCTTTTCCTGATATCAAATCTGAACCTCCCTAACTGCAGTTAGGAACCATTAGCATTTGACATAACTTTGGGTACTACAAAGAAGAGTATTTTTATTTACCAGTGCCAATACAATCTACCAGCTGCATATTTTCAGCACCATCTAAGGCAGTCTGCATCATAGAAAAGATTTGAAAGAATGTCTTTATTTTGGAGAAGGTCATGTGTCAAGAATGTCATGAAGTAAGTCAGTAGTTTCAACCTGTGGTCCCAAGATTTCTGACAGTTTCTAGATGTCTTACAGATGATTAAACAGTAAATAAATAATAATAACAATTTTAAAATCCAGTAGTCTTTGACCCAGCATTCAAATTCCAAACTTCTATTAAAAAAAAAAAGAGCTCTGCTAACTGAAGTGACATTTATTATAAATTTTGTTTCAGTGGTCATGACTGGTGAGCTTTATTTCAGTTCTCTGTTTTGCTAAATCTTCTAGTTAGATCACAAGCAGATCATCAGAACTCTGCAGGAATTCTTCTTCATTGTAAAATTAAGCTAAGCAATTTTTTTCAGTATATTGTTGTGAAGAAAAATATGATTTCTTTTTAAAAGTCTCATAAACTTCAAAAAGGAAAAAAAGCTAAGGAAATTCAAAGATGAAGCCAGGTAACAACCTGAGAAAGATACAAAGGATCTGGGGGTTTGCTTGGGCTTTTTTGCTTGCTTGATTGATGGTTTTGTTGCTTTTGGGGATTTTTTTGTTTGGGTTTTTTTGTGTTTTTTTTTTCCTGCAGGCAATAGCAGTCTTACATTTGGCTTCAGAAGGATCAATTGAATGATGGAGTAGAACAGCACAGTGAGTCATGCTTTACAGTGGGAAAGACTGGTTAAAGGTTAGCATTTAGGAAAAATAGGGACACTTCTCCTCACTTCTTGTGATGTGAGAAATAGCCTTAAGCAAATCACTTCTCTGTCCTTTCCCTCCTCTTACTGCAACAATGGAATACTGCTCTTCACCTCATATATAAAGCACTGTGTGGAGGACAAGTGTGCTATAAAAGCTCAAAGTACGACAGAATGTCAAAGCCAACAAACATAAATACAGGCAATGGCATTGAAATACTTTGCTTTATCCATTCTTTTTCTTTTTTTTCTTGAATGATGTGTGGGATAATGACTACACGATCTCTTGTCTGCTAAGCTGACATTTCTGTATGAAGTGGTGAAGGGCATTGCCATTAGAGATTTTGCTTTTCCAAGTGTTTCAACAAGAATTTGATTGGCGGATCACTGACATTCACTTGGAACGTTACAAAATACAGGAACTGCAAATACTGTGTTTACCTTAAAACTTCCCCACCATGGATTATGGAAAATGTGTTATTTTGCTAACTCCAGGACAATGCTGTATAACCAATTACTGAAAAATAGAACTCTTGGATAATTAATTAAGTCTATAGTTAGTATTCATATTGGTTTCCTAGGACTCTTTTCAGTCCTTTTGGTAACCAGAAGGCAAGAATGATTTCCTGTATTTCCATTTTTTTCCTCTGAGGAAAGTTTAAATTGATTTCCTTTCTTATCTAAGTGTATATCACTAAAACACTTCCTTTTCATCACCAAGTAGCACTCAGGTGTTGTAAGTCTTCCATAAGGAGATAATCTGCATATGGAATTCACAATATAGAATAGAAGGAAATAATAGTCTCTAAACTGAGTATTTAGACTCAAATTTCTTCATGAATTCTGACCAAAAAACTTAAATGGCTGCAGCTGGAGTTCATAGGCATACTGAGAGTGATCTTTACTTTCTTAATAAACTAGTCCATTTTAAATAGATATATTCTGTTAACTCTTTCAGTACAGTTCCTTTAGCTGAAACTGTAAAAAAAGTTAATCTTGAGGAGTAATTCTTCTAAGCTACACATCGATGAAATAATAAAATCATGATTTTGTATCTATCTTTATGTTCATGTTTACTCAAAATTAATTACCATGGTTTCCCTCCCAGCTTTTTGCACACTCCCAGCCTCCTCACCGATGGATCAGTTTGAGGAGCAGAAAAGAACTTGACACTGTGTAAGCACTACTCAGGAATGAATAAGTAAATTATCCCTATTACATCATCACAGTTTTCATCACAAATCCCAAACGTAAGCCCATACAAGGTACTATGAAAAAATTTAACCCTGTCCCAGTAAAAACCAGCAACGTATCAAAAAATCCACATGGATATTCAACATCACGTTGCAATTCCATAACTTAGATCCAGCTTAATTGCAGTCATTATTAACATATTTATGAAATAGGAAGGATGAGCTGTTGTATTTATTTTATTTGCTGAGGTAGAGGAAATGTTATTAGAAAGGTTATACTGTTGAAGGATTTGTAACTTTTACTAAATAATTTGAAATCTGGAAATTATTTGCCTTAATCACTGAATTGAGCTACAGGGGGAAAAAAGACATTGTTTGATCACCTCTTTTCCCTGAATAACATGTAATAAATCTAACAAAAAGTTAGATTTAAAAAGTTAGAACCAAAATATTCTGTTTCAGGAACATTAAAGTTGAATCTGTAGCTGTTCCCAATTTAGAGGTGGGGGCATAGTGCTAATCCAGTTCTTTCTAAATTCCCAGATATTTTTTTCCTGCCTGCTTTTCTAGTGTATGCAAGATTTACCAACCAAAAAAAAAAAAAAATCCCCTCTAATACAGAGTGTTTCCCCACTTCAAGGGCTGCTTTAGAGGAAGGGACAAATTTGGCTTCAGTGGTGCAGGGATCCATGGGATCTTCTGGTACTGAGCTGAATTTAGTTTTAGAACCAGCTTAAGTCCTGCCATAAATAACAATTGCTTGTTTTGAGAATCCTTAAATTGAAGCTCTGTGTGTGCAAAGATGTGTGTTATGCAAGAGACTAAACATTTACAGAGCAATAGCTACATTCTCAAAGTTATATCAACACTGAATTACACAGTGTTAAGGTAATTTAAAAACTTCTGGAGTTTTAGTCTTCTCCTGGATGTGGTATTGTAATATCTCAGCTGGCCAGGTCTACTTGCTTATGTTGCATGCTACTGACTGATCACTGTGTATTAAATGCTATGCTGATATTTTAAAAACCATGGCTTATTGCCTAGATTGGCCCACAAAAATAAACATACATATGAAATTATCCTTTAAGGTATTGTGATAATTAAATAATTTTAAAATGGAGCTTTGTACTCTCTCATCCCCACTGATTTTAATGTGATGTACAATTAATTTCTCACTGGATTTTAGGTAGAGAAGGGGCAATTTTTGCTCAGATGACAGACCTCTTTCCTGCCAATTCTTGCTTCTTCCAGAGCAAAACTATTGATGTTTAGCTGCTTCAGAAGATTCACATGCTGTTCCCATTGTAGTTCTTCCTGCTAATGTCAGAGATCCATGTGTTTTAATGTGATTCACTGTAACAAAGAACATAAGCACATGAAAACAAACTGTATCCAGGAAAACCCCCAGGCCGTGTTCAGAGCAGAGTCTTTGGCAGTCCATCACATAAAAAACAAATATTTTTTCCAATAACAATTTGTTGTTGTTCTTCTTCTTATTTTTTTATCATTGTTGTTAGTTTTTCTTAGATATATGAACCCTAAGGGTTAGTGGTTATTTAATATGGATTTTTTTTTTCAGTACCGGACATCTAGTGCTCCATATATGGAGAGAATTTAAACTGAAATTGAAAGTCATAGCCAGTGGCAATGAATCAGATATAACTCAGTTAAGTTTGCCGTGACAATTTCTGACTATAAATCATGTATTTTGCTAAGATAAATTTTCTGGAACCTGAGTCCATGCATTCTTTTTTCATATGCAAAGAATTGGTATGAATTATCATCAACAAGTGATGATGAAGAAATTAAATGAGTTCGTTTCCAAAACTGAACCACAACTTCCAAATTATTATTTTACTTATTAAAATAGTGCAATTTCTTAGTTATGATTACTTTTCTTGAGAAGGAGACAACAGTCCCCCCGGTTTACGATGTGAAAAACTTAAACTGATAATTAATTCCCTCCATTCATGACAAAAATTAGGTGACTGAATGAGCAGTCTCACTGAAACCCACGGGGATGCTACAAGAGCAATACAATTGATAAATTTTCAATGGCACTACTGCCTGCTTACAGTGTATTTTAAAGAACATGTGGAGTACCATCAGCCACCTTGGAATCAAAAATCTTATTTCGCATTGCCAAACTCCTACAATAATACTGTAGCTGTGTTAGCCTTGTGTTTAATGAGCTGGAGTTGGATCAGATATGTGAGTTATTTAGATCACTTTTAGCAACTTAAACTTCACTCATTTGCACCATAAATGAAACTCTTGTGTGAGCATGGGGGAAAAGCCTAATTTCCATTCCAGCTGCAATAATAGCTGCAAAATCTATAAATTTAATATCATCAAATGAGCAGCTGCATTAAGAAAGAAGCATATGTGAATATATGAGGAGAGCTGAGAAATATAAATTGAAAAGTGTCTAAAATTCTCAATTCTCAAGTATTTTAATTTACACAAATTCTGGTCATGTATGGACTAATTCCAGATCTCATCAAACTCTGAGAAGCCAAAATAACTCCTGCTTTTATCCATGGCAGGGTGATGTAACTGGGAGCTGGAACTGGTCCACAGTCTTCGTTTTGGTTTAGATCTCTTTTTTTTCTCTGGATAGCAAGACTTTGTACCAATAAGTTCATTAACCCAAACTAAAAAGGTGCATTTTTTGTCCCTTGAAAGATCTCATTGCATCAGTAAATTTTCTGCCATCTCTACACGTTTTAACAACTCTCTGAAAGAGATCTGAAGAATTAGACATTTCATACAAAGTTTTTCTGGGAAGTATTTCAGAAGGGGATTCAGCTTAATTTTAAATTAAACTTGAGATTAAGTAGATTATCTTCACCTGCTCCCCTATAGTCAAAGAGGAGCCATTATCTGTGTAAGAATTCTGTCTCCATTATCCGTGTAAGAATTCTTTCTCAACCTACTCAGGGTTGTGTACACATCAGGTCATGAGAGTAGCATTCAGATGTCCAGCATTATTCCTTCTCTGACAATCTGAAAACAGAAGTAGTGCAAATGACTAACGGACCAGACATCTAACTTCAGGAAATAAAGTTACAGGAGATCAATCTGACCCTCCATATCCATTTTCACTCAATAGCCATAAGGAGCAACACTCAGAAATTCTGCCTTACAGGAATATGGGCAATTACTTTGTTCAGCATTCCTACTGTATCTTGTCTCAAAACAAGTAATTCTTGGTCTATCTAATTGATTCAGACTCGGCTCTATGTACAAACCAATCGCTCATTTTTCTCATTTGGAATTATATTTATTGTTTATCTGTGTAAGATCTTTTCCAGTGTCCAAACTATGATTCATTGTATTTATTACGTTTCTCTTCAAAAAAAAAAAAATAGAATAGACTATTTTGGATGTAAGGGACCTACAACAATCATCCAGTCCAACTGCCTGAGAACTTCAGGAACGGCCAAAAGTTAAAGCATGTTGGTAAGGGTGTTGTCCAAATGCCTCTTAAACACTGACAGGCTTGTGGCATTGGCCACCTCTCTAGGAAGCCTGTTCTGGTGTTTGACCACCCTCTTGGTAAAGAAATGCTCCCCAATGTCCAGTCTAAACCTTCCCAGTTTAGAACCACTCCCACATGCCCAGTCCCTGGATGCTGGGGAGAAGAGCTCAGCACCTGCCTCTCCACCTCTCTTCTTCAGGAAGTTGTAGAGAGCAATGAGATCATCCCTTAGCCTCTTCTCCAGACTGGACAAACACAGAGTCGTCAGCTGCTCCTCACAGGATGTTCCTTCCAGCTCTTTCATGGGCTTTGTTACCCTCCTCTGGTATGGATGCATTCAAGGACCTTCATGTTTTTCTGCCCCAGACCTGCCCACAGTGCTCAAGGTGAGGCTGCACCAACCCTGAAGGAGCAGAAAATGTATTAATATTACCGTGGGAGTAAGGTCTACTTTTTAATTTTCTTTTTTCGTTATTACATGAAGTCAATATAAATTTGTCCCCAGCTCTGGATAGATAGATGTTTGTGTATAGACAAGCATTTATTTATCTGGTAGTCTCAGTTCTCAGTGGCAGACCAAGAGTGAGGTTGGATCAATATTCAGTCTGCTGTGAGGGATCTCTGTGAGTCAATGTCTGCCTGTCATCACATCCTTTGCAATTTGGAGTGTCCCAAGTGCTTCAGAGGAACCAAAGTTGACATGATAGACTAAAACCTAGTTCTCAAAATAGGCGAATTTTAAGGAATATTAGTTACAGTTGTTATCTCTATTAGCAAGATGTCACTAAGCAGTTACACTGTGACTAAGTTGTAAAATAAAATGTACTGGAGGAAATATAAGTTGTAGAATATAATGTACTGGAGGAAATATAAGTTGTAAAATATAATGTACTGGCAATCTAAGTAACTGAGGAGAATATTTACAAATTTTCTGTCATGCTTAGATATTACTTTACCACAAAAACAAAGCATAGACCCCTTCTTGTCTCTTCTGCCACCTCTTCTATCTCCATCCTCTCCCAACTGCATGTCATAAATCAAACTACTGCAGGAAAAGAATAAAGCAGCTCTGTCATTCTTGGTCCCATCCTAACCCCCAGGAACTATGCAAATTCCTTCCAAGCAGCCATGGGCTGGAGACTTCGAAGATTTCTTGCCATGTACCAAATAAAAACTATACTCCTGGAAAATTCCATGACCATTCACTATGAATGGACAAAGCTGACATCTTCATTTGAATATAACAGAATTTATATATGTATTATTGCAATATTCTGAATGCTTTGAGGTACTTACAGCAATCAGTATAAATACATTACTTATTAGTGAATTTTAACTAGAACTTGATCTAAATTCATACATGAACCTTTACACAATACGAGACAGCAATAAAATAAAATTCAAACTACTGGATCTAAAGTCAAAAACAAGTTTCCCGTTGCCCTCCAATCTTTGCAAGAGAGCTGATGTTGCCAATAATGTAAGACCTGAAAGATACAGAAAGTGAGTCTGAATGTCCTGGCATATTTTTGAAGGTTTTCATTAAAAACACATAAAGGAAAGAGGTTTCAAGGGTGTACTTTATAATGAGAATGTGGGCTAGGAACATTTTTTGTCCCCACTGCAAATGGGGAAACAGCATCTTTTTCACTTCATGTGGTGCTCTCCTTCAACAAACAAAAGGCATAAAAATCACAGGTTAAGTGTGCATGTACCAGAAAGTGTGTACAGACAATAACTAGAATTCAAGCACTAAAAGAACAGGACTGTAACACAGAACATTGCAACAATAATTACACTTTTCAGTGCACTTCCACTTATCATCCTGCTCGCCAGCAGATGGATGTGAGGGACAGGTTACTTTTCATTTTAATACGTCACAATGGAGTAGACAAAGCAGACATCAGAGGGCTCTGAAGCACTGCACTCAGCAGTTGTACACGTGCTGAAGCAATTCTTTGTGCCACCTCAGCTTATAGCTTAGTCATAATTAGTGGCATTGTCAAAAAACTGTTACAGGTGTTTATCTTCCCACCACCGACAGTTACCTCTCATTGGTAGATGAGGAGCCATAGATTGGTTGCTTCTCAGAATACAAAAATAAAAATGTCTCTGCAAAAGTTTAAATTATTTTTGCACACTCAGAGTTAACATAGAGTCATGTAACCAGAAACTATTTACACATCGATAGCTCAGTTGGTTAGAGCAGGGTGCTAATAACACCAAGGTTGTGGATTTAATCCCCATATGGGCCATTCACTTCAGGGTTGGACTTGATGATACCTGTAGGTCCCTCTTGACTCAGAATATTCGGTGATCTGTGATCTTACACATACACATATGCTCAGCTGGATGCACAGATGAAATAAAATGTTGCTTGACCATGTTTTTAAAAAAAGCTTTTGCTATTCTGTTGGGTGGTTAAGGGAGGTTCCTACCTGTTCGAGCTTAGCGTTGGCCTCTGAATACAGAGCTAGAAGGTCCATGGCTTTGCCCTTTTTAATGGCTCCCTAGAAATCATGTGCTCAGTCCCCAGAGAAAGAATGGAATAGGGAATGGCAAACCTAATAGGTTTTCCATGAGGGCCGGTCCTGAGAGCTCAGCTGGTGCAGCACTGCTGGGGCTGGTGCCAGGGGGGCACTTACAGCAGAGCCAGAGCACAACTACAGGGCTGTGTCCCTCCTGCTGGAGCAGAGTGAACCTTTGCATTCCGCACGGCTGGGTTCTTCCAGTAATTCCTCTGTAGATAAACTAATGCTTTATTTTGAGAAAGGAACTATCTGAATGTAACAGTAGTGAAATATTCTCTCTTGTTTGAGTTTTAGTGCAGCAACAAATACTTTACCCTACTTGAAATTTTTAGTGTATTGTTTCTTATAAAAAACTACATCATAACCCTTAGCAACCAAAGAGTGAGTGTCCTCTTAAAAATGAATCACTAGGAAAAGGTTTCTGCACAGAACTGAGGATATTGAGCTGTATAGACAATAGATAGCTTGATAAAAACTTGGCAGAGAAGTGGTTCAGGTGTTTTACATGTTACGTTCAGCTGACTAATGAACTCAATGAGGATTTTTTTTTTCACTAGCTAGCAAAGTGTGTTCATGTTCTTTTCATTAAATAAGACAAGAAAAATCTTACATCCTCATTTTGAGATTCTCCTTCTCATCTCTCACCAAGAGAAGGAAAGACAAAAAAGGTGTTCTTCTAACAACTTTGTGAAGTTCTTCACATCCTTAATTTACACACTGTCCTAGCAGTTCCTGTACAGGAATTTACTAGGTACTACCAGCTCATCAAAAAACCTGATGTTAACAAGTAAATGAAAATAATTAGGTCCCTAAAAATTGTGTGGTGCAATTTAAGGCACCGTAGAATAACCAAGATACTTGGAGCAGAGTTACCAACAGAAATGTCAGAGACTCTTGGAGTGACTAAGACCCTCTGTCAAAGTTTCCTGGAGGCTAAGAAGAATGTTCTAGGAAAAAAATGCTTATCTTTGTAAAGTAAAATAGAAATTCAGGCCCTGCTATATAAATGAAGTAGATAATAAGTAATAGATAAAGTGAATCTATGTGATGACATTGTTTTGCAACCTTAATATTTAGATGGAAATAGCTGCTGAATCTAATGTGTATATGGAATTTCATAAGAGGATTCATTATGTACCGTGCTATGAACACAAAAGCTAATTCTGTTGTACAGAAAAGAGGGTGCCAACAAGAGATTATGATTCACACTCTCTTCTTGTATTTACATTTCTAAGTTTTACCTTCCAAAAAAGATGTCATAGCTACTCTGCTTTGGCAAGGGAGAGTGAGGAGGTTCTCCCTTGTATTCAGTGGATCGCTGGCTAACCCATCCATTTGGGATCAATCTTTATTCTTTAGGGAGGATTTCGTACTTTTATGGGTTTCATGGTTCATCAGCCTGAAGAAGACAAAAATTTTTATTTTCTACCTGCATGGAGAATATACCTGGCTGGTTTGCAATATGATTACCATCTGCTCCAGCAATTCTGCTTTGCAAAAAGAAACTGATACTTACTGGGCTGAGAGTACAAGCATCTGGGGAAAACAAATTGTAAGACCTGTATTCTAGCTTTAGTCATGAAGACTATTATATATTTTGTCTCATACAGGATGCATAAGCCTTTAAAATAGGTATCAGAACATATAATTCCCTGGTCCAACCCTAAATTACCACTTAGTGGATTGGTAGGGTTTCTGCACCGGGCACAGAGCACATCATAGAATATTTTTATTGGAGAAATTAATGGACTTGCCTAAAATTGAGTTGAATATCTTGCAGAATTTCCCTCTAAAACTGTCCAGCATTCTTAATTTGAGCTTTTTGTTGCATTAGTGAATTCTAAAGATAGTCTTAACCTTATGTTTCACTGTGGCATCATATTTCTTTTATTAGTGCTTTCAAGCTTAAAATAGCACAAAGGACAAGTGGACATAAACACCTGGTGAATATCAGCCCATAAATTGGCTCAAATAACTCCTAAAAATACTTCAAAAACATTAACTCTTCATCAATTTCAAGACAAGGTTGGTTTTAATTTGGTATGTTGGCTGCTACACGTTTGCAAAAGGAGAAGAAGATTGGTAAAGGTATACCACAGCCAATTATATTTTTTTTTGAATTTTATGTAATACATATAATTATATATGTATGCACCTCTATAATACATTAGTATATTGTCATATATTTTATACGCGGTGTTATTTCCTGCTAGAAGAGAATCATCTTTAACCTATAGCTCACCCTTAGCAACAGGAACAGTGTAATACAGTGTATTGGGTTTGCATAGCCAGGTTTTGTACCAGGGTGTTACAGAGGTGGCTTCTGTGAGAAGCTGCCAGAAGCTTCCCCCATGTCTGGCAGAGCCGATGCCAGATGGACATGCTGCTGGTCAAGGCTGAGCCCATCAGTAAGCGTGGAGCATCTTTGAGATAACATATTTAAGAAAAAAAGTTAGTGCCGTAAGTAACTGTGGCCAGAGAAGAGCAGAGTGAGATCATGTGAGAGGAACAGCTCTGCAGACACCAAGGTCAGTGCAGAAGGAGGGACAGGAGTTCCGCCAGGTAGTGGAGCAGAGATTCCCCCGCATCCTGTGGTGAGGCAGCTGTGCCCCTGCAGCCCATGGAGGACCACGCGGGTGCAGAGATTCATCTCCATCCTGTGGAGGATCCCAGCAGGAGCAGCTGGATGCTGGAAAGGGCTGTGAACCCATGGGAGGCCCACACTAGAGCAGGTTCCTGGCAGGGACCTGCAGACTCACGGAGAGAGGACCCCATGCTGGAGCTGGTTTCCTGGTAGGACTTGTGAACCTGTAGGGGATCCACACTGGAGCAGCATGTTCCAGAAGGACTGCACCCCGTGGAAAAATGACCCACATTGCAGCATTTCATGGAGAGCTGTTGCTCGTGAGATGGATTCACGTTGGAGAAGTTGATGGAGAACTGTCTCTCATGGGAAGGACTCACCTCACTGAGCAGCAGCAGAAAGAAAGTGTGATGAACTGACCATAACCCCCATTTCCCACCTCCCCTCCTGGAGGAGAACAGCTAGAGCTTGGGCAGGAGGGAAGGGGGTTGAAAGGTGTTTTTAAGATTTATTCTACTTCTCGTTTTCCTGCTCTGATTTTGTTAGTAATAAATTCAATTAGTATCCCCAAGTTGATTCTGTTTGGCCTATGATGATATTTGGTGAGTGATCACTCCCAGTCCTTGTCTCAACTCACGAACCTTTATATTTTCTCTTCCCTTACAGTTGCAGAGGGGAGTGATAGTGAGACTTTGGTGGGTGCTTGGAATCCAGCCAGGGTCAACCCCTACATACAGCTGACAATAAAATCTTTTGGCTAGGGTTATTTTTATGCCCACATAATTTTATAAGTGTTTTATTTTTTTTTATGGGACATTCAAATACTTTGATTTTGTATGTGATTTTTAAATCTACTGCACAATTGTAATTCATTGTAACCACCTCCTAAAGTTAACTGCTCCCTCAAGAACACTTGGGAAATTATCCTCAGGACAGAAGCAGAAACAAGGCATAGTGTCTTGGTGCCATTGGGCCTTCTTCTGAATATCTAACAAAGCTCCACCTTGGCTGCAGGTGATGAGACTCCTATAGATGCCGTTTTGTGACAGCAAAGTCTACCAGTGTTAAAGCTTTTGCTAAATAAAAGTTGCTTTGGTTAGAAAATCAAAACTTAACACACACACAGAAGACAGAAGAGTCTGTCTTGGCAAATGGAATAAGGGTTAAAAAGCAGCATTTTTGGGCCACCACTCTGAGTTAACTTGCTCCATCTCTACTTAACACTCCAGTGTTGTTTAGCTGGCTAAAGGTATGTCAGGCCATAATCAGGCATCATGACACTGCACAAAGGTCCAGATTTCTTACCCAGTTCTCTGTATTTCAGGAAAGAGAAATTCTATACTGCATGAACTCATCTAGTCATCCGATGCCATTCTTCTCTTCCACATTAAATGGTGAATCAGATGCTTCTAATCAACTGAGTATTACTGGCTTCCATTTAGCACTGTCAATTAACTCTGAGGGTCTGACTTGGTTTTTAGACCTCTGTAAATTTTTTCTTCTTAATGAGGGTTCCACTGTTACTACTGCTAGTTTTGAAAGCTATGTCGAAGTACTTGGACCAAGAGAATATTTTTTTTCCTGTTGCTGTGTATCACGTGGGCTCAGCAAAAGCAGAACTGCCTGTTGCATACGTGATCTGAGAATTGCAGACTGTTTTGTCTTGAACCCTAAATAGGAAATTGTTAAGCTAATACAGAAAATCTGTAAGTGTGCTTTCTCTTCAATTTTCAGGCTTGTACTTGCCTGGAAGAAGAGTAGCATCTTTTAAGGGAATTTAGGTGCCCAGCCTAAGAAACTACCTTGAGTGGAGGGCACTCTTTTATAATTAATGCAAAATCATGTTCTGAAATTCAATGTACAGATTTCTGTAGAGAACACACCCTACAGCAGATCAATGCATGCCCCAGCAGAGTCACAATACAGTCACTCGAGCAGATATATATGCACAGGTATTATTTTCTTTCTTAACTCCAGCAAAAGTTGGGTGGAATAAGCGTATTACAAATCTTCGATTCTTTGCATGTGTTTCTACCTTTAGATTAAATATTACCTTTTTTATTTTTTTTAATTTTAATTTACTCTTTTCCAAGGAAATTAATTCATATTCACAACCAATCTTGAAACAAGTCACCTGAATAAGTGTGTACTCTTCTAAGTAGACGACTGCAATCCAAGAATGCCATTTAACAGTCATAGGAGCTTAAGGAGAATAATGATTAAATTTGGAACTTTTTGGCCTTTAATGAAATTTAAATAAAGTGCTATTGTTAAAAAATGAACTCTGCTTATGATAATAAGTCAGCCATTTATTGGTTTGGTAATACCACATTAGAATGTAGGGTGACCCTTAGTCTCTGCCAGAGTATTACGTGTTTCTCTCAGTTCGCAGCCCTGTGCTAAGCTAATGCCTGATCTCAGTCACACCAGCACCAAACAGAAATAACTTCACTGAACAGAGCTGGGTATGACCAAACAACTCTAAACACCAATTCAGCTGTGTGGGCTCTTTCCTCAGGTATAAACATCCTCACTCCTAATAATACCACAGGCACAGACATTTTACACCATGTTCTTCTGCCTTTGGGGACGTATCCACTGTGAACAAAGATGAGTGATCCTGGACTTGCTTTGTCTGAGCTCCTCACTAGACAAAAATTATCCAGGTCAGGAGAATTGTGGCCACATTAGTTCAGTGCTGCATCCAAGCTGTGGCAGGCAGTGTCACAGTGTCACAGTGTCACACTAACACAGCATCCTGCTTTCCACAGGGCTTTCAGGCCCTAACATGAGGGACAGATTTTGCATATAGCTGCCCATACAGACAGGTCATAAGGCTCTTTGAGTGCATCTTTGTTAATGAATTAAACAGAGAATGGGCAGAGGTGTGAGAGCAGAAATTTGGGCACTGCATTTTTATGCTGACAGAGCAGTTCCTGCAACATCTTGATATGGGTAGTCTCTAAAATGACACCTAGGTACACTTTTGGAACTGTCACAGACTTAAGACCACAATTTACAAGCAGTAACCCAGTCTTGGGACCCAGGACAGTCTAGTAATTTATGGTCTGACCATGCCACCTCTGGTCACAGATCCAGGAAGCATACTCTACCACTGCTCCAGTTTACAAAAGATTTAACTCTTATACCACTCCACCCATGAATCATGAGTTTTGAAGCAGCCACATGCAGATTTCTTTATCCTGCCAAAGCTGTAACTTGGTCTGAATAGCAGATGCAATCATCTGCTGGCTTTATACATGCAGAATTTGCTTTGAGGCTCGAAGGAGGCTACTGCACTCTCTTCCCTCATTTAAGGAGCTGATTTAACTCTCAGTAATAACAATGTAAAGATTCTCATGAGTTTCATAAGAGGGAAATCATGTCTCAGACAACATAGAAAGTTGCATGGCCCAAGGAGTTCTTCAGAGGAAATACCCATGCAGCTGACTCCAGTAGGAGTCAGCAAACCCTTGTGGTATAGTTATAATGAACCAAGATCTGAATATGCACACAATGAATTGGATGCCTCACTTCACAGGTCAGTATATTGGCAGAAGCATTTTCATCTCCAATCTAGTTCAAAACATAGACATAATACACTTCTTTTCTTTCTGAACTTTTCTGTCCTAACCACAAGGCTTTCCAGATGAGTTAAGTGAACTGATAAATCTGTCTCTGTTGTTATTGTCCTCGATTGATTAGTTCTGCTTCATCTCACAAGAGATGTACATGAAGAAGTATCTTTTTGGTAACTAGAAGTAATCTATTATACGTTGAAAATAATACTAGGTGAAAATATAAAATTTTCATCAGATTAATTTCAAAAGTGGAACAAATTATATTTTCCAAGTTCAGATACAGTCATCACCATTGGGAAATTACTTCTCATCATTCAATACGTCTTTTAAATTTTCATACATTTTTTAATGTATAAAATGTTAAGGTTTGAAAATGCTATTTTATAGAGGACATCAAAGCCAAATGACTCATAACCACATCTTAGGTGGGATGGTGATTAGGAGTCAGTGAGTAAGCTCAGAGAATAATGAGTTCAGTGACAGGGCAATCCATTATCTGTTATATGGAAAAAATTGTGCTTTCCCATGAAAACTTCCAGCTGGATATTTGATAAATTGAGGCATATGAGACCTGTGTCTGTAAAAGGACTCGTGCAACAGCTCTGATGTGTATGGCTGAAGTTTTCTCACAGGAATGCCGCTACCTCAGAATTTGCTTCTATCTATGGAATCAAGTGCTGTAAATGAAGTAATCTTCATGGCATGCTGCAAAATCTATTTTTTCACCAGACTTTTCCACTGAGGAAGGTTTTGAAGAAACTAGAGACAACTGTAATAATATAGAAAATAATTACTGTGGGGATGGGGAGAGGAAGAGAATGAGGGTTGTGATGAATTACCTGGAATTCCTTCACTTTCACTATGCTTTCTTTGGAAGCATTGAGGCATGGGCTCTTTTGCAGGCCTTTAAAAACCACAGGCACATAAAGAGGAATAAAACCATTGATGGACTAGAGAAGATTTTTTTGCTCACAGTTTTGTAGATTTCCAGGAGCAAAACTTGCATGTATTTTCACTTGAAAGCCAAGCTCTAGTGCTGTTGTGAAAACTGGCCCTACTTCACTCTCAGTTTTCCATCTGCACTATTCAGAGTCCTGCTTATTGAAGCTTCCCAAACACACAGCTGCAGAAGTAGCAGCTTTGAACAAAGTAGGAGTCTTTAAAACCTCAACTGGGGTTGTAATCATAATATTATTTAGCTTGGAAAAGACCTTTAATATCATTGAGTCCAACCATTAACCTGATACTGCCAAGTCCACCAATAAACCATGACCCTAAATGCCACACCCCCACATCTTTTAAATACTTTCACGGATGGTGACAATGGACATTGCCTGGTTTTCTGGATCTTTCCTTTCTCTTCATACAAACCCACAAAGCTGAGAGGGACAGCATCATCCATCACCACTCTGCCATTTTCAGTGCACCATTTCTTCTGCTGAAGTCAGTCAAAGAACACATATATACATTTTTAATTCAGAATAGATTTGGCAAAAAGATATATTTCTTTTCAAAAATGCTTCATAAGAAGCATATTGTATTTTAGAAGAAAAGCTTAATTCTGCTGATTTTTAGGGATCATTTAAATTGTAAAGTTGAAGGAGTTTTCACGCCACTGTTTTATGTAGATCATTTTTATATATTAAAACACTCCTTTTACAAGTAAGGAATATTACAAAAATTTTCATTTTATAACATGAAAATAAATCACATGGAATCAGGTAACAAATCTCAAAACATTACAAACACACTGAATGAAGCATTTCTTTTCTCCTTTCATATAGGAAGACAAGGTTAAAATATATATTTCTTATAGAAAACACTGTATTTCCATAGAATGGAGATTTGTATTCTCTTATTTAACACTAGATACTCTAAATATGTTTTCATGTTACCTAATTTTGCTTATTATTTTAATTTTCTTCTTATTTCAAATACATTTAAAAAATTTTAATTCTCACAACCTTCCTAATGTCTTTATCTTACCCTGTGCCCTTCCTACTGAGCAACAAATGCACATTTCAATTTCCTTCAGCCAGTCCATCTTTTTCAATTTTTCATCACCTTCACAATATTCCTGGCTACCACTGACACAACACTGAATGGCATTAAAATAATAAAATAGGCTGAGTTATCAAGATATGAAATGTAATTCAGTATTGTTGAATGTTTAATAAGATTGTTCTTTTATTATTATGCTGTTTTTCTGACAGAATGTCATCAAAGCTGAGCACTTTGGGCAAGAATTATGTGGTTTAATACACCACTTTTTCAAAAGAAATTGTGCTTTAATGATAATTTTCTCTCTTCTATAACCTAATACAAACCTCGTTGATTTTTCAGGGCTAAGTGAACTTTCTGAAATGAATAGACAAACAACAGGAGTTCAAAAGAAAAAATTCCTCCTAACAAGTAATAAAATGAACAGATGCTGACATCTGTCTTTTCTACAGCTGGGTGTCAAGATGCTTTGTGGATGCTGGGAAGAGCTGGATAGAGGAGTTTTGTTTGCAACAGGTCTCAATGTCAAAACATCTGTTAAGTAATACGCTAGAAGCGTAGAGTACCACATTGGAAGGGACCTTAAGGATCATTTGATCCAACATTTCTTGGAAAAAGCATGGTCAAGACAAGATGGCCCAGCACCCTGTCAAGCTGAATATTAACAATGTCCAGTGTTGGGGAATCCACCACTTTCCTGGGGAGTTTATTCCAATGGTTAATTGTTCTCAGTATTAAAAATTTTCCTTTTGTGACCAATTGGAATCTCCTCAGAAGTAACTTTTATTCATTAGCCCTCATATTTTCCATGTGACTTCTTGTAAAAAGGGAGTCTCCATCTTTTTTGTAGCCACTCTTTAAACTCTGCAACCTGGTGATGAGGTCTCCCCTAAGCCTTCTTTTCTCAAGGCCGAACTAACCCAGCTCTCTCAGCCTTTCCTCATGTGTCAGGCTCCCTGGTCCTTTGAACACCTCTGGGCTCCTTCTCTGGGCCCTCTCCTGCTTGTCCACACCTTTTTTTGGGCAGCATGGACCATACCTGAATACAGTATTCCAGATGGGATCTGAGAAGCACAGAGCAGAGTGGGATAATGACTTCTTCGTCTCTATCGGTGATGTCCCTCTTGTTGCAGCCCAGCATCCTGTTGGCTTTCCTGGCCACAGCAGCCCCTTCTCACTCACATGGAGCTGTTGTCCACCAGGAACCCCAGGTCCCTTTCTACTAGAACTAATCCAAAACTGTAGAAGCATGCTTATGAAGCAAATGTGTGGTTTCACTATGAATAATTCAGATTTCCAACATTTTGAATTTTGTGACTTGGCACTGGTGGTACTTTGATGCTGATGTGTTGAAGAGAGATAAGGAGCTCATTTTAATTTCTAATATTTAGGCTAATATATAAAGACTCATTCTTTAAGAGTTAAGAGACACTATGCTTTTTTTAAAATGTAAGGTATTTGTCCATTTAAATTACATTTGTGATTCACCGACCTTCCAACTACTCATTATATCTCTGAGCGAGGAACCTATATTAAGAGATAGCACATTTTATATATCTCAGAAGAAAGTCTATGAAACTCATTCATGTTGTCAAGCTTAATGTAAGTGCTCACTTTCCAAGGTTTATTACTATTATTTCAACTTCAACATTATGTCATATAAAATACATTGTTTGGCTTTACAAAAGAAAAAAAATCCACTCTTTAGAAAAATATTTGGGGAAACTGCAGACATTTACAGTGCACTCGTTTGTATTAGATTCTTATTGACTTGAGTGTTCTGCAAAAACTTTGCCAAAGAGGAGGAACCTAACACAAGGCTCTTAGTTTCATCCAGCCCAAATTCCCTTTGAGTTCTTTGCATCGCCATCTAACCTTAGGTAGTGTGTCTTGACTTTTTAATGGTCATTTGACATACGCCTTAGCACTTCTGAAGACATCCATATGACTGTTGAGATGTATGTTATTCAAAGTTGATATATTGATAAACTCTGCAGCTTTTGACTGCGTAGGAAATCAAGACACTAAATTAATTACTATATTAATTTATACTTTAAAACAGATTTAGTTGGCACAAAAAAAATCTATTACAAGTCAAATAACATGTTTTACAAGTTAGAGCTTGGATTTTTTTGCAGTTATTCCCAAGTTTGAGATCAATGTCCTTCAGTAAATAATGAACAATTATTTACAAAATGTCTTTTCATTTTGAAAAATTTTTTCTCAATCTTACTTGTCATCACTTCGCACTATGTTTCCGTGACTAATTTTAAAACACATCCTGATCATAACAATCTATGTTATGTTGTGGTTGCATATTTTCAGTCAGCATTCACAAAGCATAGAAGCCTTAGCCTCCAATTGTGCAAATTTGGGTTATGGATTTCAAGAGGAAAGCAATATTGTCCTCAATGTTAGGAAGCCAAATTTTTCTTATGGTAGAAAGGGTCCATCCCTTTTAATGTTCTTGTTCATTCACAGAACATGGTGGGAAATCACAGTTCTGTTCTGTCACTTCCAAATCTGTTCCATTCTCTGTCAATGAGACCAAATCCCTGTAATGCATGTCTATCACTGAACTTCTCTGAATCACTCCATTGTTTTCTCCAGAAGATCTCTCCTTGCCCTTTTCTTCTCATATTTCGATCGGGTTTTTTTGCTTATTCCTTCCTATTAGGTTGTCTTCCTTCTAGGAGGTGCACATTTGCTTTTTTCCACTCTTCCATGTAGTCAGTGGCATCCACTTCAGGGAGGGACAGATATAACTTTCTAAGGACCTTAGTTGCTTTAGAAATTAGCAGGTTTGCACATTCCACTTGAGCATTTAAGGAAAGACACAAAGGTGTGAGAAGAAAAAGAAAAAGGAAAGGATAAATAGATGCTTTGTGGTTTCCGCCAGTTTGGTTGTAGCTTTAGGATTTTGAAATTATATGTTTGTATTTGATTTGTTGGGTTTGATCTGTCAAGGTAATAGTAGACCGATATTTATGTACTCGTAATTACGGTACTCTCCTTACCACCTCTCCTCTATTCCCAGTAGCATAGCTATAGTTTATAGTCTGTCAGTATTTCCATTACAAAATCCATTTTTCAGAGGTTAATAACTCAGCCATTTAAGACTACATCAGCTCAAAAGTAGATGCACAAGTTGTCAGAGACTCTTAATTCACTTTTTATTTCCGTGATGGAAGGAAAACATTTGTTGATTTGGGCTTTTTTGTTTTGTTTTGTTTTTTTTAGGTTTTTTTGTAATGTATGAGATTTTGTTTCCTTTTTCAGCTAAAACTTGGCTTTTGCTCTGAAACTGAAATGTTGCAGCTAAATTGTGACTTACGTGGGCTAAACATTTCAAGATTTTTTAAAGTATAACTAAACATAGAAAACTTTCAGATAAAAAGCACAGCCAACAAGCAGTCAGTGCAAATGGTTTTTATCCTTTTTTAAACTGCAGAAAATGTTAGCTTTAGCTGCCACCCCATTGGTAAATAGCATGCTATGAGTTTTCCAAGAAAAGCACATTTTGTAGAAAACAAGGCAAATAAAAGGGCTCTGATTCTCAGCTTAGGCTGTTTGGTGCAATTCCATCCAAGTGCTGGACTTGTGCCAACCTGTGCCACTGGAAATTGTATTCCATGCAATAAACAGAAGTGAAGATGTTTCTGTCAAATTTTCATCCACAGCAGCTCTTTCCACTTGCATTAGGGAACCATGAAGTCATAAGCTCAAGTGGAAACATCATTGTTTCCTAAGATATCTTACCATAATTAAGGTATACTTTGTGTTGTTTTGCTTATTTAAAAGGATTTATTTTGCCGTATCTGAAGAGACACCTTGAACCAGTAGAGCAGTTGCTTGTTTTTACTGTGGGCTGGTTAAGGACTCTCTGAAAGTTGGTCTCCCTTGATTAAGTGCATCTTTTTATGCCAAAATATTTTTGAGCACTATGTGAAGAAAAGGGGCTATAGCACAAAATCAGTGAAAGATGTGGTTTCTCTCTGTTGACAAAGAAGAAATTGAAAAAACCTTAGCTGTAGCTTTATAACAGTTTTCCAAGCAAGGACAATGTCTTTGATCCATTTGAAGGACCCAGGTGAAGTACTTTTTCCCACTAACCCACACCACAGTGTGACAGTGAAAGACAAACAGGCACAGACAATGAGAAAACTGACAGAATAAATTAATGTGTCCTGTCACAAATTTGTCATCAGCAGTTTCATGTGTATGTATGCTGTATTTGTGATTATAAAGATGATATTAGGCAATAACAAACTACAGAGTACATTGAAATCATTAAATAGGAAGTGCTTGTATTGCATTCACTATTGGTTCTGGAAAAATAAATCTGAAGAAAAAACAACTCCTGAATTATTGAAAAACAAGACCAGCAAGAAGTGGAAAAAATCAGCCACTACATTTGTTCCCACTAACGCTAGGAACAAGTTCATATATTTAATTCAGAACGGGTGTATACTGAACTCACATCCATTCTTTCCAAAAATTATCTTAGTTGTACAAACAATGGAGGTCTGGAATTTTTTTTTTCCAGCTAAGGTTAACTATTTTACTCAGGCAGTTTGCATGTGCACAGTCACTTGGAGGAAGAACAATGAGGACCAGAGATAGTGTGCATCTGCTTCCTGAGCAACCTGAGCACTTTGCACTCCGTGCTTCCTCTCTGCAGCAATGTGCTGCCATTCAAGAGCCACAGGACTTCAGGCAGCTGGCTCCCTTCCTCAAAACCCATCTGCACATTTTGGCATAGAATATGTTAATGCAGTATCAGCCAGCCTTGTCCTTTGGGGTTTGCTGTAGCTACAGAAGAAATGGAAATGCTGCCGTGCATGTGAGCTTTGTGCTGCACTGTGCAACACACAATGATCCATTACAGCCTACCAAACCTTTGAAAGCCCTGTGGCAAAAAGAGACTGTTACTGCCAGATGTGATTTAGCGTTCATATGGTTTAATTTGAAAAGTGCTGTATGAATGTGTATTCATATTTACTCATGGTTTGCATAAAATTTATCTATAAATAATCATGGAGAAAAAAAAGACAACAAAGATGGCTTCAATTTTTTCAGCACTCAGTTGGAAAAATTCTTTAATGGTTTTAAAAATGCTTTCTCATACTACAGAGTCATCAAAGGAAAATGCCAATAAAATCAATGAATAATCATTTTTAGTAAATGCTAATGGGAAAATGTTCTATTTAGTTCAAGTACTGTTACTATTACTCAGGTAATATCTGTAATTGTATCACAGGATGCAAGCTGTCAGAGTTCAGTTGCAAAATCCCAGTGAAGTGTCAGAGCAAATTTTGAAAACAGAAAACATTCCTTTTGTATTTTGACAGAGTTAATTCATGCCAAAACATTGTGGGCAGGACGTTCGTTCCGAATAGGATTTTATTAGTTTTTATAGTTCATATTAATGCTGTGCAGAATATATAATTGTGGAAAGTATGAGCCTCCTCTGAAACTGCTAACCAAAACTATTTTCCACTTAGAATAAATTAATCTCACTCAGCATTAGTGTCTGAAAATGAATGTATATAATCTAGGGAGTTGTTTAGGCTTTTCCTCTACCCAGTGGGCAGAAAAAGAAATCCCAGTGTTCTTCATTTTAGCTGCATAATACCCTGCCCTTATGAAAGAGTACATTTTTCTCCATTACTATTCAGGAAGAGTAATGACTGCTCAACCAACCAGAGAGCTTAGATCAGGTGCTTAACTGTAAGGAAGGTAAAGTTAGTTGAAATTATTCAAAAGCATCTAATCATTTAGGTTTGCATTAACTTAATTCTTTTGATCACAAAGGAATAAACCGGAATAACTTGAAGAAAAAACATATTCCTCCTGTCCCTTGTTCCACAACACAAACTAGCGGCCAGCCTATAACTGCCTCCTCGCTTTTGTCCCACCTTCATTATTCATGCAGATTAATAACTATACTTTTGCAGTTGAAAACTTATTGTAGATGTCTAACAGCAATATCTCAGGAGTATCCCACATTTTATGCCAAATTTGCCTGCTCAAGTGATCACTGCGCTTGATAGGGCCGGGAAGCAGGATGTTACTCTAAATCTCTAAATCAACACAGCATTAAATATAGAGACTGTAACATGGATACACTGGATGCACCGAGTATGCATGATTTGCACATGCACAGTCACAGAGAGAGATTTCCATTTATCCAGCCCAGACCATCAGAAACTAAGAGTTTCTACTACCAAGCTGACAGAGCAGTGAAATTTATATCTTTAACATTAGGCTTAACCAGCAGAAAGGACAGTTCCATTCATTTACAGATTCAGAAAGAATTGACTTAAAGCCAATTTTAAGGATATTGAATGATGTTGTTACCCAAATATGAAGCAAATTTTCAAATATAGGCTTGAATATTATTTATTTCAACACAATCTTATGTGATACAAGATTTTAAAAAATCATTAAAAACAAGCTTCATCAAACTGTCTCTAAGCATGGCCAAAGGTGCCTAAAAAGTCACAGAAAGCAGAGCAGTTAGATGGCAAAACTTCACCACTGTGCCTTCCCACCTTCCAGCAAGTTTTGGTTCAGTGATTTCATCAGTCAGAGGCAGCAACCTTAACTTTGAATGGACATTTAAATTGACATTTCTATGTGAAGTCATGACATAGAAGATTCACCAAAGTTATGCCAGAAGGTTGCTTTCTGCGCACAGAATTCCTCTAGAGTGTTTGTTTGGGCAGTTTACAAAATATGTTAGTAGCAGTAAATGAGAGAGAGTTTAATACTAAAAACTCTGCTTGGGGCAAAGAATTCAAAGCAGAGCTTGACTCCAGGGAGCATTTTCTGATTTATGACATCTAAAACATTGCCCCTGGGAGAACATCCATTTCTGTAAATTCACATAAAACATACTGAGTCTGTCCTGAAGTATAATGTACAGTTATAATATAGCTTAAAATCTCCTCAGGCGCTAGAAGGTCTGTACAAACAATGTTCTGACCTTTGGACTACTGGGAAAAAGAAAGAAAATGTTTATTCCAGATTTTTGAGACTAGGAGAGACGAAGGAGTGCAATTTAGTACCTGAGCAATGCCTAACAATAAGATTAAAGCTTACAAAACAGCAAGAACTTCTGTTTAAATCTGTCAATATATTTTCAGCTTGAAATGTTTTGTCTCTTCAGTATAGCAGCCAAGATCTGCTTTTTATAGCAGCCAGGACAAAGCTTTGCAGTGTTTTTTGCAGCTAGATTGCAGGTACAAATGCTTGCTTTCATACTGACATGCAAAGTCCGGGTCAAGATTCGGAGTCTTTTGTACTCAAATCTATAAATACACACGTCAAGACTTTTCTTAGATCAACAGTGCTACAGAACTCTCTGTTCTTGAGACATAGGTTGTATTTCAAGGCTACTATAAGCAACAACATTCCTCCAATTTAACTGTTTTCTATGTATTCTGTTCTGTGCCCTCTTGCCTTGGGGCTGGCTGATCCTGTGAAAACATAAGAAACGCAACATGTAGCACATCCCTCTTTTTTAAAATGGTCAATAATTTGAACCAGCTGGTGCTGGGAATGCTAAGTCACTTGCCCCCAGCATGGAAATATGTGTTTCTATGGAGACCTGCAATATAAATTGAAGTGAGATAGCAGGAAAGTCCAAAAGAGAGCCATTGCCTTCCACAGGACTGTTGCTGCTTCTTAAACCTTTTGGTGAAAACCTCATTTTTTATCCTCAAACTCACTAAATTGTTTGCAAGGTGTGTGGTGACCACCACTTCTCATGCTGTTCGCCATGGTCTTATTGGTGTCTTTTGTTCTACAGATGGTTTCCTACACCTCTCAAGGCTCTGACTCCTGACTTTGTGATGAGGGCAGTCCTTTTGTTATCAGCTTGTACCTAAAACAGCAGGGTCCTTAGTCCTGTTCTGGCTCTACGAAGTTACTGACACAATGCTAAAACCTTTCATGTTGGTCCAGCTGTACTTGGAAGGCAGAGCCCACCTGCAGAGCAAACCTGGTCACACAGAACAAACAACCTAGACCTGCATTTTCCACCCTGACTTCTCTCACAGGCATGTCAGCTGCACATGAAAATCCTGTGGCAAGGACTCCCTAAGCCTATAAGATGCCTTACTCCTTCTTCTGTACAGAACTGAGCAGCAGGTACTGAGAAATGTTCAACTTCTTTTGTACATATACCTGGTGTATTGTCAGAGTTATCTCAGAAGGAATAAGGAGAGTTATCTCAGAGTTATCCCAGTAGATCATATTACACAAATTTTTATGTCAGTGCTCACTGCTTCAAGTTTCATTTACACATGTGAAAATATTGTATGACTTCAATTCAGGTGTGAGGGTATTCCAGTTGTGTTCACTTTGCAAGAGTATAAATGACAATGCAATAAGAAGGATATCAGTGCTTTAAAGATGCAGAGTAAAACAAGGTTTACTGAAAAATCAGCATCATTGCCGCTCACTGACTAGATCAATATATATACAAATGATATAACTTATTTCTGTACATAAAATTTTTACATACTTTTCAGTGTAACAGAATTCTTGCACAGATTTATCCAACACTGATGATGACAATACTGGTTCCCATTTTACTGTAGATCAGTTTTAAATGTTAAATGGTTGTGCTTCAAAAACAAAACAAAACCAAAAAACATAAACAAAAAAGCCAGTAGTTTTCCTTGGACCATCTGGACGAAAGAGGCTTTTGTAGTAATAATTATATATGCCTTTATATTTGCATGTTTTGTAACAGTACAATACTTAGCACATTAAGAAAACAGTAATATAATACAGGAGCTGGAAGAATCAATGTGAACCAAAGCTCAATTAAAGAAATAAATTTTCATTAAAAATCTGACTACTGAAAAAGTACAGAGAGATAGGATCAAAGCCAAAAATGTAGCCACTTCAATTATATTTCAAATGCACTTGCTAATGACGTGCACATACTTTAAATTATTATTTTAATTAAACAACTACATGTTGTGCAAGTTACTGTAAAAATCATCTAGTACAAACATTTGTGTTTAATACTTGCATCATATTTTCCTAGGATAATCGTCTGGCTTTATGGCTTATCACATATTGTATTTTTGCCTTCCTGTCATTGAGACTTGGCTAGACTAGAATAAATATTGTTCAGGTATCATTTCTTGTTTTCAAAATGTACAAATCTATGTTTGTGAACCATAAGAAGCTACAAAATATGCATTTTTTAAATTAGCTATGAATAATAGAATAGAAGATCTGGGACTCTGTGTTAGTTTTGTGATCCTTCACTTGAAGTAATTAATAATGGTAATAGTTTTTCTCTTGATTACTTTGACAGTCTTTTGTATGATAAACCATCTTCTCTGTTATTACCTTTGATCTCCCTCAGAGAATGATTTTTTGGTTTTTTTCCATTTTTTTGTGGCTTACTCTACTGGTCATACCATCCTTGTCTTCTTTCTAGACCTTTTAGTCCTCATTTAAAATTCTGGTATTTTTTATTCAAACTGAAAGCACAACCACTGGGGTTTTTTCTGAACCTCCCTCCCCAGGATACATATCCAGTCCTCTCTATCAAATACCAATGTCCACTGAAGTCAATGAAGTCTGCAGATTTCCAAGAGCTTTTTTACCTCACAGAGCAAAGAACATTATTGATGTTGAACAATAAATGTTAGTCACAGAGTGTGATTTTAGCCATGTAGGAATCGATGGCAACTCTCAGTAGTCTCCAGAACATTAAGGACATCAGAAAGAGTATTTGTCTCTCTTTGCCTAACACAGGTGCTGCATTTAAAACACCTAAGAACATTGAAAGGTCCTCACCACATAGATGAAATACCTGGCTTTGCTCAAGGTAAGATCGGAGTGGTTTTGCCAAAAATACTTTCCTGAAGATAGAGTCTGCAGGTTTGCTGCACGTTCTGTGATGGGGTTTTCTGGATGGAAAGAAGAGCTATGCTCATGGCTTTCCACAGGCAATACGGTTTGTAGGGATTGGAGAGAGCAGTGCCAAGGAGCAAGAGGACTGGAGATAGTTTTTAAAAGAGGTCACAAATTGTGACTTTAAACCCCCTTTTTTACCAAAACAGACTAAAACCAGTTCATATGTAGCTCTGGTCAATAAGATATTCCATGGCATTTAGTAGCTGAGAACTTTATACGTCTTTCAGGAGAAAGAATATATATTTGTCTATATTGGTTTAATAAGTAGTTTCAAAACATCCCAGTCTTGAGTTGAGGCTGTGGTTGTTCCTGCAGCAGAGATAGCCCATTCTAATCATAATCACTGTGCCACTGGCAGCAGATGAATGCAGAACTGCAAGGTTCAGTTCCTTGTTGATTACCAGGCTTTCAGTTCCTTGCTTCCTCTTCTAGAAAACACTGAGATGCACAACCAGAACATTTTTCTGCAGTGAATAGGCAGATTTATTATGCAGAGCATGAATGTACTTTAGATTTTTGCTACTGCTCAGCAAACATCCTTTAGGGCTATACAATTGGATATTAGGGAAAATGGAAACTCAGCTCTTAGGAAACAGCCTGGGGAGAATTTGCAAACTTACAGTTACGTTTAGCAAGTACTATGCAGCCATTAATAACAAATATATTATGATGACCATTCAAAAACTGCCAGCTGCATTAGAATAGTACCTTTGTGTACTTTGATTCAATATTTTAATGTACAATTTTTGGCAGCTTGTCTTCCCACACAGATCCAGAAATATTAAATTTTGAGAGAAATACTAATGCTTTAGATAGCTTTATCTACAGAAGATCATGGTTACTCTTGTAGATATAGTCTAACAAGACTAACTGAGGATAACAGGGAACCCTGAGTATCCACTCATATTTCTAAGCTGTCTTAAACCACTTATTTTTACTTCAATTACTACCAGTACACACCAGAGTAAAACTAGTTCAGATATGCCTATGCATAGATACACTCGCAGCGCTGGCTGCAGCACAGACTCATGCTGAGCACTATATTACAAATATATACTATATATTATATTAGCTGTTCAGCTTTGTACCTGACATGACAGCTGGTTCTGCTCACTGCAGTGGGGAATGCCTCTGGACTGCAATGTTGTCAGTGTCTACAGATTCTGTTTAATCGCACTCCTGAAGGGAAAGTACAGAGTCTTGCTGGTGCCAAGATAACCATGACTTTTCTAGTAAATAAGAAATAGCCATAGTCTGCTCCTCCTTATTTTCGAGCCATACTTTTGAATAATTGCGAGATCCTTTCCAACAAGATGGACCAGCCTGGAGGGGAAAATGCAGCTGATCAAATTAACCAAAAAACAGCTCACAGATCAAATGCGATCTTTGTTGAAATTGTATGTCCCTCAAAACCTGCTGTCACAACAAAGACTATTCTTTTGTGTGAGTGAATCAAGAGTTTGGTCCAAGAGTAAATCCAGATTGCATAGAATCTACTGTTTTGTTCCCATCCCTATTCCCAAAGTGTTTATTGGACCTGATTTTTATTTTCTTTTAGTACAGTTTACTGTCAGTCATTATAGAATCTGCAGTCCTTTTGGAGGTATGTTCTTAAATGTTTTATGCAATGTTGCATTTTGAATACCATTCAAATTTGGTCAATCATGTACATTAAGAAGGGTATTTGTCTTGTCTTCAAAATTCCAAGAATCTTGACAAAACATGACATTTTGACTCTTTGCAATATAACTTTCCTTAGGTGACTGCATTTGAAAAACATGTGTGAGACTGATGTTGATGATTTATTCCTGAGCCTGAGCCAGCCGCAATCATGAGGATGCTTTAAGGTCAATCATCCTCTGCTTCCCTTGACCTTTAGGGACAGCTTCCATGTGAACTGGGAGTTCTCTATCCTTTCCTTGATGGGGCTGCCTGCAGCAAATCTGCTCACCCACAACTGCATTGCCAATGCACAAGGATGAACCATCACAGTTCCCCTGGTCCTCTGCTAGCATTCTCCCTTGCAGGTAAGATACAAACCAGAAACTATAAACTGCTTGTTAAATTATGAAAAAAAGTTGTCAAATGCATAGAAGCACGTGTAGTTAAATAAATTATAGCCTGTAATCAATTTGTCTGAGAGCAAAATGGCAAATTAGGGATTGAAGATTATTTGGAACCACTCACAGGACAATTACTTTGCACTAGTAGCACTGAACAAAGGAAATTATTGAGATGTTTCCTGTAAGAATTCTCAGTCACTGCATTGCAGGAACAACTTGGAGTATCACTAACACCTAACAGCCTCTAATGCTTCCACAAATTAAATCTTGCAAGTGGCTACTATCATTAAGCATTAGTTGTAAAGTGCTATCAAGCGATTTCACCTACAGAATCAGCCCACTGTAGCAACCACAGTATAGTTCAATCTCTGTAACAATGCATATTCAATTATCTAGCTCTTCTTCTTCTGTCTTTATTATAATTGATAGTCACAAACTGCTTAACTGCAGCTCTCCATAAAAAAAAAAGGAAAAAAAAAGAAAAAGAAAAAGAAAATTAAAAGTTTGGCATGTGATCATTCCTACCTGTAAGGCATATGAAAAGGTCAATCTGCAAGCTGTATTTTTCAAACCAACTTTGATTTTGTACCTGTTCTTAGTGCACTACCTTAGGACAAGCCTGTATACTTCATTCCTTACCGAATGTGGCAGATGTGCAGACTCCTACAAAGATGTCTGGACTGGTCCCAGAGTGTGGGTGCCGTCACTGGAGCTGGCTGCCAGCACCAAGATATTTTTGGATTGGCTTCAGTGTCTCACTGGCCAGGACTACCTATTTTTCCTCAAGAAATTCTTGTGAAAAAATCAGGGGTAATACAGACCGGGAACAATTTCCACGGGCATTCAACAGCCCTGTTTTGTAGCCTAAACATGTCCAGACCATGCTACAAAGCCTGTCCTGACATTATTTGCTGAACTGGTTCATAGAGATGTAGCTGGAATGCATCCGTACAAAGCCTATGCTTTCAGGAGCAAAGTCAGTACCTTAAAAAGTAGTTATGTTACCATGGGCCTGACTTCTTCATGTGACTCAGATTTTATAGCAGTGATTACACTAGCTGAAGGTAAGTCTGGGATTTCCACTTCTGGGCAACACTACTTTAGACAACTTATTGAAACACCAACTCACTACCAATGCATGTGAATTTGACTACTATGGTTTCGCGGATCTTCTAACTTTCCAACAACACAAAATGAAAGAACCTTACCTGGACATAGAGATATAACATAAAATATAGCATCATAGAATCAATAAAGCTGGAAAAGATGTCCACGATCATTGAGTACATGGGGGAAAATCACTTCCCTGGTCCTTTCTTGGCCACCTGGGCACAATCCTGGTGCCAGCTATTGACCAAAACCTCCAGATCCTTTTCTGCTGGGCAGCTTTCCAGCCACTGTGCCCCAGCCTGTAGCACTGCAAGGGGTTGCTGTGATCCAGAGGCAGGACTCAACACTTTGTCTTGCTGAATCAAATAATAGGGGGCATCACTGAAGATAACAGACAACTGAGAATCCATGAACTTCAATAACTTAGGGATGCCTAAAGAAAAAGCATAGAATAACGGCATGGAGCATTTTCTTCCTCTCAGTATTTACTTTTCAGCTTCTAGCAAACAACAATATAGGAATTTCTTGACTTGAAAATGACACTCAGAATCTTTTTTTTCTGAATTTCTGCTCTATAAATTTGTTCAAAATCTTTCTACAATTCATTATACTTTCAGTTTCCAAAAAATCCCACAGCAGTCCTACACAATTCAATCCTGCATTGTGTGAAAAGCGTGTAAGGGATGAATGACTAGATTACATGAAAGGGCTGGGAAATAAATAATGCATTCAATTTCAGTATTTCAGGAACATTTTTTAAGTGCTGTGATATTTTAAAAGATAAATGGATGAGCAGAACTTTTGAACTCTATACCTTGATTATTAGAGCATTCAGATCCCTTTATCCTCTGAATACTTAGACTTAAGGACATGACACTATTTGTCTTACTTTTTATTCACCTTTATAAACCTATAACAACTTTAGTATTTTCAACATGTCAGGAAAATATGCCATTTATACTGATGGTGTTAATGTTACCATGCTGTTCCATCGGTTGATTCAAACTTTTGATGATATTCTCATGAAGAATTTCCCTTTGGGGAATGTGCTGTATGCATTTAATTTGGTTTTTATGGTATGTTTTTGAATATTGAAAGACATGTGATTTTTTTTTTATAATCCAGTAAGAACAAAACAATGTGTTCATGTCATGTTTGCTAATCAGTTATACAAAGAGAGAATTTTATCTCTGGATAATTTGCTGATTTCTAAACTTTTTTCCTCCCTTATTCTGTTGATGTAGTGGCATTTTGCAGAAAAAAAATAAACTGTAAATGAAATAAATCAAAATGTAGTTGAAATACATAGCAAGATCATTTTTATTTTGGTCTACTGCAATGAAAAAGGTTACATTGGGAAAATCAGCTCTCAGAACAGCCTTTAGATCACAAGAATGTCATTGGACATTAAAGGTTGCAAGATGTGCTTTCTGATGCATTGAAAGGAAGTTTGCAGGGCTTGGGCTGGTGAATTTTTCTCTAGGTTAGCTAGAGTTTAATAGAGGCCTCTCCAGAAACTGTGCTTACTTTTTTCCTGGACTTTTATTCCTAGTGATAACTATGTGCCACTGCTTGATGAAATCATAGATATTAAGTGACCTGTTCTGAAGATGTAGCTTCACCAGAGTTTATCCTTTCCTGGCACACAAATCAAATTAGTTTGATATCACAGGGGGTAAGCAAGGCAAGGTGAGGTAGAAAGTGTTTCAGATATATGTCTAAGACAGGTGAGATGAGTTACTTTCTGAACTGATACAAATTTTTTTATTGGAGATAAAGAAATCTTAACTGACTGGACGAACAGACTTTGTAAACAAAATCATGCAGGGATTGCCTTTGGCAGTGAACCAACCAGATGTGATTGGTTTGAATCTATATCACTGCACTCTCTTACCTTCTCAACGAGTTGGCTGTACAGAGTGCAGACCATCCTAAACCCTAGACCATGCTAGAGCGTCAGGCATGGACAAGACACTGAGAAACCCACTTGGACCGGCAAGTTAGACCAGATAAATCCCAGAGGCACCTTCCAACCCAAATCATTCTACAAGCCTATGATTGTTTGGAAGATTATCAGGTCACATCGACCACACGCCTGCCAATGTGCATAGCAACAGCTTAATACAAGGGATCACATTGCATCAGCCCCAGGCTCCTTGGCTGGTGCAGGTGAAGCTATGAACTACATATACAACACGGGAACAGGAATTTTAAAAAATAAAAACCCGATCTTTTCTTGGTTGTACTTCTGATTTGAGTAAATACTATTTTCTTTTCAAATCTATTGTCCTGAAATTTCTGGACATCCCTAGTAAAAGGAGCAATTTCCTTATTTCTTGGTATTGTGACCATTTCCATGATAAATGGGGAGGATGTAACTCAGACTTCTAAGTTGTAACTGGCAAAAGATATATTATTAACAAAAAATCTATTGATGTACTCCTGTAAATTCAGATTACTATTGTGGCACTAATATTGCAGCGCTGAGATTTGTACTATGTTTTGTTGTTGTATAGCTAGGTCTGGCAGTATGCTGTCTTAAACAAAGGAAAAAAATAAGTGAGAAGAAGTCAGGAAAGTATCATACATGCAATTTTGTGAGTCTGAAAAACAGATTTCATCCATCTTGATCTCATGCAACACAGCTTGAAGTTCAAATTTTAACCAAATGTTGCCTCAAGGAGTAATTGTCTTTACAATTGTAGCAGACTCACAGAGGCAACATATGACTTACAGTCTGGTTGGAAATGCAGTGCAATAAATATATATTGTGTTCTACAGAGTTTGGGTATGACAACATTCATGTTGCCCCTCAAGTTAAAATAATTTCCTCATGAAGTTTTAAGTGCAATTTCAACACACGTGGCTGTATTCAGAACGTTCAGTCTGCTTATGTTTTGATAGCAGCACATCCATGTCAGGGTGGATACGCAGGACCCACATCAGGTCCTCAGGACTTCACACGAGGTTTTGCAGCACATGGAAGCTGTGGTTCTTCGCAACCGAACTGAGTAATGAGGGCTACATACATGAACACAGCCACACAGCTGGCACCATTCCAGACAACCCTTTTGTTTTTGATAGTACAAAAATGAGACTTAAGACAGAGCTCCTCAGCACACCCAGCCTGAGGTAGAACTCAGACATCTGTAGCAAATGGAAAGCAATGCAGTAGTGAGATGTATAGTGTTTATTCAAGCTTGATGTCAGTACAGGAAGGTATGAGGGAAAAAGAGGGTTCTGAGGCAGAGTTTGAGATGGGTATGGGTTTTTTTCAGAGGAACAGAATAAAGTGTGAAGATGATAATAAGCTATCTTGCTCATTTTAATTACTTTTAAAATACTTCTTCCCTTGATACGTACTGCAATTTTTATCTGCTGGCTACTGCCACAGATAATGTGAATTTTTTAAGTAACTTATTAATATGAGCCTGAGTATGGTTCTTAAAGCATTCATGAAGTTTGAGCATATTTAGTCAAACCTTTGTAGAAAAACAGAGCCACCAAATGGTCAGGGGATTGAGCAGCTGGCTTATGGAGGGAGGCTAAGGGAACTGAGCTTATTCAGTCTGGAGAAGAGATGGCTTTGGAAGACATAACAGCAAATTATCAGTAACTCGGAGGTGGTTATGGAGCCAGCCTGATCACAGTGGTGTATGGCAAGAGACTGAGGTAATATTTCAGGAGCTGAACCAGGAAAGGTTCAGGCTGAATATAAGGGAAAAAAATCCCACAAGGATTGTCAATCATTGGTACTAATGAGGTTATGCATCTTTGGAGGTTTTCAACACCTGATTGCATAAATACCTGGAGAATGTAGTCTGACCTCATAACTGACCATGCTTTCAGCAGAAGGTTGGAATAGAGACCTCCAGAAGGTCCCTCTCAAACTGAATTACCCCATATTGCTATGATCTTGAACATCAATTTCCACAAAAGTGTATTACAAACCAAGCAAGTCTAAGAAATTATTTTAATATTGTTGGCATTATGAGCTCAAAAACATATTTTTTTAAAAAAACAATTACAATTCTAAGTGCTTTTCCACTTTCCACAGAAATAACTTCCATTATTTTTTCCCAAGTAATATCTTAGCAGCTGAAATTATTTCCCTACTAAGAACATCCTGAAAAATCCATGGCACATCACTTTATTAGAGAATGCGGATATGCTTTCCTTTGCTTAACACTTTACTACATTACACCTTAAGAAAATCCTTAATTGTCTAATGTGGAAGGTAATTTCAAAGACAAGAAATTTAGTAAAATGAGCTGATACAAATTTCACTAATTAGATCTGAAAATAATCTCATAGAGAATGAAAAAATATCCTTAAAAACCCAACCCTGCAGCTGGAGTCCATGCGCATTTTGATTGGTGGGGTTTTGTTTTAAATGAGTGTTCTTTTATGAGGCATTAAAACAAAAGCTTTGAACAGATTTAGGATAGAATCATACCTGTTGAATCACATAATCTTTAATTTATAAAAAGCTGGAGATAACTTTTACGTTCTTCTGCACAAACAGAGCAAATGCATCAGCAACTGCTTTATTTTCTCTCCATTAAAACACAGTTAGGAAAACATTCTTTGACATAAGAAAGCAAAAAATACAGACTGGGGTGGGGGAAAGGATGTTTGGGGTCCAAGCATAACAAAAGTCTCAAGTCAAGTGGATATCCTTACTAGAAAAAATAATGGAACAGTAGCTCAGATAAATGATGGAAAAATGAAAATGTAAGCTGCAAATTAAAAGAAATCTGAGGAGTGGGTGGAGGGGGAAAGCAATAAATATTTTTTATTATACTTTTCTGATACAGAATAGAAAAGCTGTGTGTAATAAATAACCATGTTGCTTGTACCTGGGGGAAAAAACAGTTGCAAATGCTCAGATATAGGGTACAACTATTGGCTTTTTTGACAATAGTGCCCAACAACAGAGGAGTCTCAGGACACAGAAAATCTGCAGCTTACCCAAAGCTTCTTTCCAGCCTCCAGCAATTAGCAACTCAGGGACATCCTGAGCCAGAAAACCTGCTTTTTGTACCATTATATCCAATAAATTTCATACGATTTTCAAGATGTTTAATGAACCCATGTAAAACTTAGCACCTATAATATTCCATGAGAAGGAGTTAGCACCTAAACTATACACCATATGGAGCAGTGTCTACTTTTGTTGGTTTTGAACCCATCACCCACTGGAATCAGTTGAATCTACTAAGCCTTTCTTAATTTTCTGCATAACACTGAGGATCTATAAAGTCTGGAGACTTTTATTATATGTTGTCATTATCCTTGCCTCCCCCAGACAACTTCTTTCCAGTCTCAGTCTATGCTTTTAGTCATCTTTATGATCCTCTCTGGGTTTTTTTATATAGACTTTGTGAGACAAGAAAATCAGATTATGTGTAGTATTTAAGATGTGATAACACAATGTATTTCTACAGTGATGAAAGTTGCTGGTTTCTTTTCTATTCCTTTTCTAAAATACTTACTGATCCATTTTCTTGGCTGAATCTTAATGAGCATTAAGCTGATGTTTTCACAAAGTGGTTATAAAGTGAGATATTTTCTCTTAGTACCAATGTTCAACTTAAAGACCACCCTTGTAAATGTTTTAAAAAAAATCCTTAATGTTTTACAGATGAAAAACTTTTCCATTGACCTTGCCTTCACTTTGCCTCCTTTATGATGGCTGCTCAACAGAGGGAAATATAAAGCAATGCAGGAATTTCTTTATACTGGGTTTAGTCTCAGAGTACATTGGTGAGACATATTCTTCAGACATGTACAAGTAATATACAGGCAGGGTTAACAGTGAAGTGCTAAACCAAATTGATTAACAGCTGCAAGGTTTGAAAGCCAGATGAAAGACCTCAGAAAGTTCCAAGGTAAGGAAAACAAAACCTTACTTTAATCTGCTATTATCAGGGAGTATTGAAGGATGGAAAATGCTGTGCTTGTCCTTAAGAACTGCTTTGGCAATAATCCAGAACTACAAACTAGTAAGTTTTACTTCAGCACTGGGCAAATTGGAGGGGAAATGGATATTGAGAGTACTAGATGAACATATGGTGCTGGCAGCCTTCCATTGCTCTCTATAAAGGAAACCCATACCTCTCTTTTATTTTTTCATCACTTCATTTTTATTTTTCCAAGCAAGCTAGAAAAATTTAATTAAAACAAAACCTGATTATAAGAATTATAAGCTTTTAAAATTTTACAGTATAGAATTTTACTATTCCTGGCATTAAGAAGTTGTCCATATTTTACCAGAATTAATAAAAGATTAAAATTGTAATAATAGTTACATGAGAGGGAATAAAAACCTGATTTGTGTTGGCTTTTACCTAACTTTTGCAAATAAAGCTAAGACTTTAATTTAGTTGTCTGCAGTCCCTCTCCAGTCAACAGAGCCAAATATGTACATTTAGATAATGACTCATCATATCCTAACCCAAATCTCTGATCGATCAGAGGAATTGTTCTTTGTAAATATGTCTCTCACACTGATGGTAGATAGAGCTCAAAGGAGTTATTGAGATCAGTAAATGTCAGAGACTGAAAATAGTTCAGGCCTCAAACACTGATATAAAGTTTTGCTCATTATAAGGAAGCTACAACCAAAGAAGCCTCCCTGAAGACTGGGAATTCGAACTGAAAGTCAAACTGCTGATTAGATAAAGGGAAACCCTTTGTTCAATCATCCCTGGCTGAGTTTGGGGTAAGGGAAAAGCACAGCTCACAGAAGCCAGGTTCACACAGACCACCTCCCCAGTCGAGGCAGGGGAGTGGTGATATTTTCCTTATTCTGTCCCTGTCACTTTCTGTCCCCCCCACCTATTTTCTACTTCTTTCTTTTTTCTCTCTCTTTCTCTCTCTCATCAAATAAAACCCTTACTATTGTCATTGGCACATGGTCTCATTTGCACCTTAATTTGGGCAGAGGCATTTCTAAGAACCTTAAAAACTGGATCACAACAGTAAACAAAATTTTATATAGTCAAATTCAGTGAGATGCATCCCTCTCTCTACAGAGACCCAGGGAAGCCGCTGTGCAGAACCACTGGCATTGCACAATACTCGCATTGTGCTAGCCTAAAATATGGGGTAGAGTTACTGATCTTCTGTTTGTGTTAAACTTACACAAGCCCACAAAAACTGTCTTGTCTGAGAGGTATGGTTACAAAACAAAGCAGATTTACTTCTTAGATGGAGATTTGATAACTGGATCCACATGACTTTAGCATCTCTGACTATCAAGGCATCCTTTCTGAGATGGGCTGTCCTCATCTTGTGCGACAGAAAAAAAATCAAGAGGAAAAAAATATCCTTCCTGAGCTATGTGACCTTTGAGGAACTTCAGGGGTTTATGCCATCAGCATATTCTCTGCCTCAATGTGTTATACACTCACCTGTGCTGCGATGCCAGAGATATTTCTGTTTAGTTGCTAATTCAGTTTGGGAATTATATAACAAAATCAATGCTCCCATTACTTGTAATGTGACCTATTGACTTTTCCTTTACTTCAGATGATTCAAGTGAAGGAATTTTGCCATTGTAGAGGGAAAAGCGAAAAACAAAAAAGATTAGAAAAGTGTAGAAGGAGCAATACTGGTGCAGTGCTGTGCTCTGCTTGGAATGCAGTTTCTGTCTCTGAGTAATCTGGTCAAGGGGAAGGTTCCCTGCCCATGACAAAGAGATTGAAACTAGATGATCTTTAAAGTCTCTTCCAATACAAACCAGACTGTGACTCTATTAAAACCATCAACAAAGCTTATCACCAAGCTGTCTTTTGTTCTGCTTGTAGATTTGGTCTTTTCACATCATATCATTTATAAGTAGTATGTTTATGTGGCACCCATACATTTAATCTGATTATATTAATGTTCTCTTTTTCTTATTTAGGAGTAACAACTAAAGACCCTCTTATTATCAAAGATTTCTCGAATTTGGTCTAAGCAGAATGCAGAAACACCACTAGTCTGAGACAAGGAGAGAGCCAAATATCTAAGGAGAACATGAAGATGACCACATATATGCCTACATGCATATATGTGTCCCTGTCTGCAACTTTGCTGCTCTGCGCCATGAGGAACATAGAACACCAACTTACCACCCTTTGCAGGACCACCTTCAAAGTCCTGCTCTGCAGAAGGTAAAGCAGGCCATTCAGCCCACACTGTCTGCATCCACCTCTCCCAAGGCAGAATAAAGACCGGGAACTTGTGGAATCTTTCTTGAAGAGCTATTTGATGTCAAACACCTAAGCATACTTTGGAGACTGGATGCCATTCTCTTGTTTCCTAATGCACACCTTAAGATGAGCTGTGGACATATTTCCTCTTGCTTTTTCTTCCTATAGGACTTTGAAATTTGTACAGTTGCACAGATTTTGAAGAGGAATAGGATGTCCCTTCCCTATCCTGCCCCCACTTGAGCACATTCCAAATTTCGCAAAGTACCTTACTCAAAACTGTGAATAGTACCAAAGTCTAGAAGACAATGAACATTTCAGATTCAATCTTCATCTGTTTTCTACTGTGTTTTTTGCTCTCCCTACTGGATGTTTGGGCACTTAAAGCTGCTCCAATCTCCCTAGCTGACACACAGAAAACTGACTGAATGCATTCCAAGAGCTGGCTACCTAAAAGCTGGCTACTTGGCAAGATACAATTCAGGTCCTTTCTGGTTTGAGTATTCAGAAAAGAGGAAGCTATAAACCATCTTTAGGTAGTTATTATATACATAGTCAGTAGTTCTCACTGACAGGATGAGTGACTACTAAAATAGTCTTATGCTATTATTGATAGGAGAACAGAAGGGTCCCTCCAGGGCTTTTTGGCAGCAAGCCAGATGGCAGTGACTTGCTTATAGTTGTAAATTTCTTGAACAAAGGTTGAAAACAAAAATTTTTATCAGCAAATAAGGCTTTGTTACCATGCAGTGTTTAGAATTTTAAAAAAACCCATAACTATATTGCTATTTTTTTAGCAAGTGCTTTTTGCTGTGTAATTTTGAATGGAATTATCTATAACTAAATGCGTGCCTAGTGCTTGCCAACGAGAATCATATAACGTGAAGGGAATGGAGTGGACCTTAAAGATCATCCAGTCCCTCCTGCCATGGGCATGGACACCTCCTTTTAGACCAGATTGCTCAAGGCCTCATCTACCCTGGCTCTGAACACTGCCAGGGTTGGGGCACCCACAATCTCCTAAAGCAACCTGTTCAAGTGTCTTACCATCCTCACAGTAAAAATTCTTCCTAATATCTAACTCAAATTTCCCCTCTTGCAATTTGCACCCATTACTCCTTCTGTCATTACAGTTCCTGACACAGATTCCCTCTCTGGTTTCTTTGTGGGCACTTTCAGATACTGGAAGGTGCTATGAGGTCTCCACACAACCTTCTCTTCTCCAGGCAGAACAGTGAGGACTGAATCTTCCCTAAGCTGATGATTTATTTTTATCATTAGCCCAGAACAAATTAAAAAATCATTACTGAAAATCATGAGGCCTGTGGGATAGAGATGTAAATAATAGGCAGAATTACTCTTTCATGATCCATTTTCAAAAGAGCCAAGTATAAAATTGCATATGATGGCACTTACAATTTAGACTTTGTCTAGAATGTGGATTTCTCTTGTTAAGGCCTGGGTGAGCCTTAATCATTTGCCAGCAACAGGAGCAAAAAAGCTGATACAGTCTTGCAAGTATATGCAGGAAAATATGAAGTGGAGCTAGCAAGTGTAACTCTGTTTAGAGATTGACGCAGCTCTGATTGAAGGACTTGTTTTACATCTTGTATCTGCAATTCAAGCAGGAAGTAGAGAAATTTGAGAAGGTTCAGGAACGAGTCATTCATATACATGACTAATGAGAAATTTAGCATCATTGACATGCAAAAGGTCCAAGAAAAGAAACAGAAATATGATTGCTGAGAAGGCTTCCATACAGAAAATACCTGCAAAATCTGGTGAAGGTGTTCAGCTGAAGCTGTATAAATTCAGGTGTGATATTTTAGTAGTGAGGCTGTTTAATAAAGTTACCAGGAGACATGGAGGACTTATTTTACTGAAAATTAAATTAAATTTGCATGTGGTTTTCTAAATATGATCCATTTCAATCACAGATATTTGGGGATTTTTTTATCTTTAAGTATTATGGAGAATGTGAGAGATGATAATCAATATATTTCCCTTAGTATCTAAAATCTGTGAACAATACTACTCTTCTGGAGCAGGGATGGGAATATGTTCAAAGAGATTTTTTCATAAAGAGACAGAGCTAATGGCAGAAGAAAAAATAGGTTTTTAAAAATCTCTCTGTTTTGTACACATGGCTTAAGTAAGCAAGCTATGTCCTTGCACAAATCATCAGCCAGGTTGTTTTAAAGGCTCACTTAATTTCAAATGAATTGTGTTCTGCATATCTGACCCCAGGTGTCCCACATCCACAGAGTGCACCTCAGTTGCTGAAGCACTGTCAGTGTCACCTTCCCTTCCAAGTAGTACAGATAGGGCTGGGATGGGAAAGACAGATTACAGAGTTCCAGGGCTAAATGGTTAAATAGCCTCTGATAGCCTAGCAAAGTTCATAACAAAAGCAGAAAAGCAGAGACTGCTGCAGAAAATTCCCAGAAGAAGAAACTTCCCTGTGCTGACATTTCACATAAATAAGGAAAAGGGAAAACTTGGCTGAACCTCTGCTTCTGCTGTCCACAGCAATGATTTCAAGATTTCCAGCTGCCAGGAGGACACCAGCAAGCACCAGCAGGCTGGACATGCTGGCTTGGTGAGTTGCATTTCCTCTCAGGTTACAAATGGTATCAGCCCGAGAGAGTTACGGAGCTGCTGCTGTGGGGCTTTCACTCGAACAGAGGCTCCCAACAACCTAATGTCTTTAAGGAAATGTTGAGTTTTCTAGCACTCAGCTGGTGCAAGAGGCATTGACTACCTCCTCTATGCTCTGGCAAAGTCCTGTGCCTAGTTGCTAGATGTAGGTGTTTTTGGTAATATCCTTCGAATGCCAAAACGCTGATTTGAACATGAGAGCTCTTGGTTTCCATATTCAAGGATGTGGATATGTTATACTAAAGAGTATGACACACACCTCTTGGTGGAATTCTTTTCCACTAGGAAATCTCTTGCCTTCTTTGAAGTCTAGGAAGCTATGAAATGACCTCTTTAGTTTTGGACTTAGGTTTTACTCAGGCAAATTATCAAGGCTGAAGTTCATCTTGAAGGGGAGTTATTTTCATCATGGATTTCCTAACTGAAATCAGCAACTTGCTTTCAGAAAGTCACCTGCCGCTTTGCACTAATCACAAATGCAACTGAGTAAAAGAAATCTTACATTCCTCTTGATTTGAACAGTGCATGCCACACATTCTCAATTTCAATTGAAATTCCTGAGTCACACAGACTTAAAGCTCAAACAAAATTACTAAAACTAATCAGAAATCTGTGTATTTCTCCACATAAGATGCTCATTTTACTGGCATTCCTCATAACCCGTAACATACAGAATATCAGAAAAATCAGAGGTAAAAACAATTCCTTTCTGTTTTGTATGATCATAGCCAATAACTGACAGCTTCACCCAAATTAGTTTACTGCTTCTTTTTAACACTGGAGCTTCTTTTGTCTCTGCCCTTCACATTCGTTTTGATTGCTGTCTGGAAAATTTGCAGCATTCAAGATTGGTTTCTGATTATGGCAATTTGATTTTTCCCTATGCTTGGCTAATTGCATCTTTCATTTCACACAGATCATTATGAGAACAGATGACAACAGAAATCAATTCCTTCAGAAAAAATATTTTTTCTGTTCCAGAACTACAAACACACGAAAGCCTTCAGAATATTGTTGTATCTTTTTTTCAGAGGAATGTTGATATGTTTATTTATTTGTAATTTCTATCAAAAAGGAAAATTTGCAAGAACTTATCTGACTTACTGACTTAGCAACACACATCCCATTAAAAGCATATGTGATTCTAGAGAGACCTACAAACATCCTAAAATTTAAGCAATTTTTGTTCTGGAAATGAAAGCTCTTGTCCATCCAATAGTTTCATAGAGTACTCCTTTCTATAGCCTCCTAAATCTGAGCCCATAATTGTGGTCCCTTCAAACTGATAAGAGCTAACAGTGCCAAGAGAAGCTGCCTGGCCACATCACTGGCCTCTCCCTGTGCCAGTACGAGTATTTTCATGGCCTCATGGTAAACCAAACTGGGGAATGATTGAGACTGAATGTTTGCTTGCTTGGGCTGGTGGGGGGTTTTGATTAGTTGGTTTTTAATTTATTTTCCAAGGTCACATCTTCAAAACAGGGTTCTCGTACAGCTTGAAATTATAGAGAAACTGTAGAAAAACAATAGGAATAGAAAAAAATTCAAACTGCTGGATAGCAAATACAACAATAAGTGGAACTGTAGCAGAGTGTGATCTTATCTTTTTGCCTGATTTAGCCTGGATCAGACTTTTGCTGTGTATTCCTTCTCATGAACCTCACTATGTGGGTGTGCACTGGGTCTAGACACCATCTCCCCTTAAATGGATACTCTATCCTTTTGTCATCTACCATGAGCCCAATCATATACAGGTCTTAGCTGGCAATACCATGAAAATGTCATATTTTCTGTGTGCTTGTGAACTCATGCCAGCTGGAGGTATCCCACACTTGTTGAAGGCAATATTCAGAATATGGCTGTTCCATATCTCTCCTCATAGCTGCAATGCTTACTTATTTTACATTGTTTCCTGGGAGGATCTACATAGTCCCGAATTAGCTATATCTGAATGACGTTAAAAGTAGACAGACATGTAAAAAAAGGGCTAGCATGTGAAAATTTGGAGAAGATGGGGAGAGAATCAGTCTTGTATGTCTGTGGTATCCCAAAACCATTAACCTGCCATTTAGAACTCATCTCCAGTCAATCAGGCAAGTTATTAATGACCATTTTTGTCCCACGATGCAGAAATGCCCAAGAAATAGATTCAAACTAATAAGTCCAGAGACACCAGCAGAGAACAAACAAGTCCAGAAACAGTATAAATATGTGCAGAGCTGTTCCTGAGCTGGAAGGTGAAAAAATCCATTTCATTTCCAGTTTCATAACAGTTTTTGTATATCCAAGACACAGTTGCACATAGCTACACTCACATTTACATATAAGCTAAGAGGACTTCTGGCAACTCACTCTCTAGGTCCATGACTTTAGTAAATTGAGGGATGTTGACAAAGGATTTCCATTCAACTGCAACGCTTAGTGCATCCTATTGTTTTACAGGTGCATTGTATTGTTGCAGATCTGTAGGATTTCAGCCTGAAAATGATAGTTTTGTCCCTCTGAATGAAGTTGTTGTCCCTCTTTGCCTTTCAGTAGCTTGAGATAGAACTAAATTTCTCTGTCTTTTAGTACCTGAAAAGTGTAAAAGGATGAAGTCTACAATAAAGAAGCATGGCTGATTGTTGTATAATGTATTTAAACCCTGTTGGTATGCACTAGCCAAACTCTCACTCAAGACCAGGATCCACACCAGGATCCAATTATTGGCTCATTAACCTCCTACAAACAGCTGTGGCTGCAGGGTGGGCACAAGCCCTATAAATCAAGCCCTGGGAGGAGCCAAAAAAAAGGAGGTGGTTGTTCCTGGTTGCTTAGTGCTGCGTGTTGCTGGAGCTCTGTGCTGAGAAATTATAATCCAAGGATCAGAAGACTGCGAGCTCCAGCACAGCTGATAAACTGGCACAGATTTGTATCATCTCGAGTTCCATAATGAGTTCTGGTTTTAAGGTGTTCTGAATCAGCTGTCAATCTTGGTCTGACTTGCTTTCCTTAGAAATCAACCTGAGCCACATCATTAAATTCTGTGGAAGAAGCAATAATCCAGAAATTAAATTTATGGAAAAATTCATCCTTGTTAGAGAGATACAGTTGAAATTTGGTAACCAGAAGCTGCAGGGCAATCTACATTCTATTGAATATTCTGCTTTGCCATGACCAAGACATGGAGGATGCAATAGTCCCTGCCTGTCTATAATGACATGTGAAGGGCCTAGATCCATCAAAAGAATAAAAGATGTTACAATTGCATAAAACATTTCTTAATTTCTAAACCCACATTAATCCACAGAAAATATCTTTCATATGAAAAGACATATGCTCCATGACACAAATCTCAAAGAAACTGTACAGTCCACAGAAAAATGCCCCTTTCATCCAACTGCAAGGAAAGCATTGTTTTATACACATTAGTGGCCGTATTCTTAGCTTTATACTGAGCAACTGAATGTTTGGTTTTTTCTATGCTGACTAATGCTCCGTGCTGCAGGATATTGGAGTCTAGTGGACCATGCAATTGGAATGCCAGGGCAACCGCAATATGCAATTTAGATGAAATTTTTTGTGAAATAACATAACAATGTGCACTGGTTATGTTCCACTGCAAAATCTATCACTGGCTGAAGCATAACTTCATGAAGATAGATAAAAAAACAAGAAAAAAAAGTAGGAAGTGTAACACAACAAAGTGCTATGCCAGTAATATTATGTTGTTATCTAACAGTATCTGCTAACAAGAATGTAAAAATATAATTCCCTCCTAAAATGATTCGGCCACGTCTAACATTAACTAGTCACACTACCACAGATAGGCCTATGCTGTGCTTACCAAGTACTTCTTTTCAAAAACAGCTGAAAGAAGTGAATCATGCTGTAACCATATTCTATTTTTTCACATTCAGATATGACCTCCTCTTGAACTCATACTTGTTATTGCTTCCAGAAAACTTTCCTAAATTCACCAGACGAAGGTGAAACTCTTCTAGATTGTGTCAGTATCTAGTAATCAAGCATGAGACTGTTGATATGATTCTCCAGCGAATCAGATTTTGTATGCTTTGTTTTCACTGGATATTGGATTCAGAGGCCAAGATTGCATTGAAGAAAGATTAAACATTAAATCAAGTTCCCTCATTAAATTTAAGGTAGGCAGACAGGATCTCCTCTGAGGCATTCAAAGGCAGGTACTCTTGTCCTTCTACTATGCTGGGAATTTTGGCCCATCTTAAATGCTTAAATTAGACCCCATATTACATTATTGTTTATAAATGTTAGTTCCACAATTTACAGAAGTTGTAGAAGGCTGGTACAGATTTTTGTGCATCTTAAGATTTGACTACATCATTTTGCATATATGACTTCTAATAATCTGATTTTGTTGACAGTCATCAAGGCTGTCTATCTGTCCCTTTCCATTATAATTAGTAAAAGAAAATTTCAGGTTGTAAAATCAAGATGACTGGCATGGAAATTTATACAGCTTTTTGCAAAATCTGCTCTTTAACAATAAAGTTTTTGGTGGATGTAGTACCAATAAAATGCAGCTTTTTTTTTTTTTTTTTTTTTTTTAAAGATATGATAAATATTCTTGGGGCATACCCCTTAAAAAAAAGCCTGTCAGTAGATGCAGAATTTAAATTCAGTTTCTCTGGTCATTAGAGATGGATTTGAAAAGCCAGATGTCAAGGCAGGTGCTGCACTCTATTTGATAGTAAGTTAATGACCCTTGAAATGCAGAAGCAGTATGTCAGCCCTAACAGCCCCCTTTGTAACAGCTCCCCCTCTTTCTGGCTTCTGACTTTCTGTGTCTCCGCTACTTTTATTAAGATCATCAACTGAATGTAAGAGTGATATTGTTTTTCTGTTTAGATGAGCTAGCATATCATGTTATATCATTTTAATGTTCATCATCTCTGGGTCTTCATGTCTCTGAAGCTTCAGTTCTATGAGTGTTTTTTCAAATTCAGAAAAATTATGTTGGTGCACTCCAAATAAACCTTCTTTGCTATTAAACGTAGTTGTGCTGCTTCTGTTCTTGGTTATTAAAATTTTTATCTTAAGGCATATTTGTATGATCTTCTATCTTTTCTGCCTTATGAGATGGAGAGGAATCTTTGGAAGGCTAAAGAGAGAATGCTAAAATTTCACTGCCGAGTGCTGGACCAAATGCTGACTTTGACTCTCAAAACAGAGTTGCAGGTGCAATTTGCTTTCTTAGCTTTTAAAACATCCATTTGGGTAAGACAATCACTCTCTTTTCAGACTCCCTCAAGTGCCTCATCAGATGGTAGCAGAGTTTTATAGCCAGCAGTTGAAAGACATGGCACATACACTGCAGGGAATGAAAAGGATTTTTAAAACTGAGGCAGAGTTTTCTGAATGCTGTGCAGAATCATCAGTTGCAGTGACATTCTTTGCATATTTGAACACAGAATATCCCTGAATGTAGGATCATAGAATAAATCAGCCTTTAGTAGCAGAAGACAATCCTCAGCAAGCAAAAAATTTTAACTGTTTGCTGGGTTTTTATCTACCTGAGCATTTATTTTTTGCTCTTAGGTGATGATTACCAAAATTTGGCCAGCTTTAGTATCAGCTAGATAAATTTTCGTTGGTACATCTGTCACACTAATTATATTTTAGAAATGACCATAACATAAATGTTTAACCAAATCTGTGGAGCACTCAAAAACATCTGGCAAAACAAGCAATGTCTGCATCCCAGACACAGGACTTGCAGACCCAGGTCTTCACACTAAATCAGATTTTGGGCAGGTTGCTACAGATGAGGTCAATGTCTTCTCCAGCCATGGCCACCCATTCTTATTCCTTTTATTGGATCAGGTTTAGGCATGTGCGAGCCTGTGATGGCTCAGATCAGCTTTCACTTTGAGTGTCTTTGGCCCATCTAAGGATGGTCTTTAGGAAGTGCTTATGGTTCTTTCCACTGGCTCATTACGACCAGCTGAGTGAAATTAGCTAGTGTAAATGGATGAAATAGGCCCACTCACCATAACACGCTCAGCACCATCATTTCCATTTCACTGAAGAGAAGACTCCTGACACTTATTTACCAATACATTGATTTTGAGAAATAATTGTGGTGTATAAAATACGGTCCTAAGGGGGAGGATATAATAAAATCATGGGGAAAAACCGAAAGAAAAAGGAAAAACAAAACCCCACAGTATTTTGACTACAACCACAGTATCCCGGACATTTTTCTAATGACGGAGAATATTCAGAAGATAACAGTAAACTTCTTGGCATTTGTTCCTATACCATCCTATGTATTCCTGTATACCCATACCTGTGAAAAATCTCAGTGGTTATTTTAAAACAGAAACAGATGTAAAATACCCTGGTGCATTTAAAATCCCAGCTTCTGGCATGTGGCATTAGCCCACAATGCCTCCCCTCCGAGAGCATCCCTCTCCAGCGGCTGTAGGAACACCCAGCTGGCTGAGAGGCACAGGGAGTCCCAGGCGTACCTAGGGAACAGCCAACACACATCTGAATTCCTTCTAATTGCATCTCAGCAGTCACCCACGTGGAAAACAGTTTATGTAAACATGTCTCATGCAATTCTGTCATGTGGTATATTCCAGAAGTTACATTTTAATTCAATTGAGTCCGAGTGGAGAATACACAAAGGGCTGATGCTGGGCAATCCGAATCCACAGTGTAAGCATTTGCCAAGTCAGTAGTCCCAGCGGTAGAGCCTCCAGGGGGAAGGGGTCATGTGCAGCCTGAGCTCATCAGCAAGGGCACACTGAACTTGCAGCAGGGCTCAGATTTCAAAAAACTTACTCCACAGAAAATTCCTAAGTTACTTTTTACTCCACATCATTGCAGAAACATAAAAGTTGAATATATATTGAAATTCAATTTAAAAATGTATTATACATTAATATATTTGTTACACGATTAAAAAAATGAATCATTGTTCAGACCCAGAATAGGGGAAAATGGTCTCATTTAAGAGTTTTTAAATTTGAGTGGGAGCGCTTTAAAAGTGGAAATAATCTCCTTCTTATATTTATAATACTTTCTCCTTCAACATTAGAACAAAATGAACATGCTCCCATGATAAGTTTACATTTGGACGAGCTACTTTTTCTGACCAAAACAGTCCATTTGAATTTTACCAGCTCAATTGTTATACTTTCAGCTACAGGATGAATTAAAATGACAATTGTAGACTTCTTTTGCCATTGAAAGTTCATATAATTTTCCTTAAAGCCTATTCAAAAGTCAGATGAGAAGAGGTTCACTAAGAAAATATTCCATGGTGGTGTAATATTTCTGCTCAGCAAGACAGAAAGGAAAAGGGACCATGACAAAAGTTTGTCCCCTACGACAACACTTCCGCCTGAGACGGTTTCCTATATAAAAGTATATTTGTATAGTGATTTGTTGCCTAGTGAAGGATTTTTGAGATCAACAACCTTCTGCTCCCATAATGTGGCAAGCAGACCAGGTCCCCGTCTCATCCACATCAGACAGGAAGTTCTGGACAATTCTCTCATTTGGCAATTTACAGGTTTCAGAACTTGCGTTCCTGGCTGCTGGCTAAAAGAGGCAGAAGAGCCCCCTCTGGTTCAGGCAGCTCATTTTGGAAACATTGGTTTCCGTTCTATTGCAAGTTCAATAACACATCATGTTTCAGTCCTGTATCTTTTCAGCAGCAATAATAATACCAGCCTCACTTTATGACACTGATCATGATAATCAAACCAGGTCTGAGGCTGCTGCTGTAGAGAAGCCCAGTGGCTGTCTGATCTCCATGAGACAGAATATACCATGCCATATCTATTTTGGCAGCTACATTAGAGTATAATTTATTGGTACATGACAGATAGGAGGGGAAATCTGGAGATTTATTCTCACTTACATACAGACAGGATTGTAAGTGCTTCCTCCTTTGCCTGCCCTCCTCTGCTTCTTAATTCCTCTCCAAAGCCATATTTTATGTACTGAAAAATAGATAAAGAAAAAAATTACTTCTGTTACCACTATCCTTTAAAGAGTGTGTGATCAAGCCACAATGCAGTTTCCCAGAATTTCTGCAGTGGCTTCACAAACTGACCCTTGCTAAAAAACAGCAGCTGGGAAAAAAAAAAATAAAATGCTATAAAAAAAGAGCAACATGATTGCATAATCCTTCCTGGAGTATGCTAGAAAAATAAAATTGGCAGAAAGAGGCTGATCTGAGGACCTACAGAGAATTTTTGTCGTGCCACAGCCACCCATGAGACTTCCTCCTGTCACTAATGGGTCTATAATAAAGTGTCAGCTTTCAGCAAGGAGGTGTATTTTTATAAGTTCTACTGAAGCAAGGATTACCATCCAGGATAACATTACTGTTAGTTGTATTACAGTAGCTCTTGCACATCCTGACTTCCGCTTACATTTCCAGATGAAGGGACACAGAAAGGTTATTGTCTGTTTGTATTTACAGTGCTGTGTTTCCTTTCAAATTTGGTTAGAAGGTTTTTGACCTTGAAGGTTTGGATATGAGTGATATGCTGTATGGTATAAAGACATGTACTAGTAAATTAATTATGGTGGGTAGCAAGCACAGGTGATGGAACTTTAGCATCCCTTTTCTGAAGTGTCTGGAGCAGTCTTTTCACACATTTGGCTCATGCCATGAAGCACTATCCCAAGAAACTTAGAAATAATTTGGAAATTAGCACTTTTCAGGAAATATTCCCAAGAGGTAGTCTGGATGGAGCCATACAGATCTGAGACTGGAAGAGCTAAATGGTGTCCATGGGGTCAAAATGTGCCAGCTGGGTTCCGTGCCAAGAACAGGTCCCGACACTGTTATTTTCCTAGTATAGATGCAGCCAAAGAGAAATACTAATACAATTAACAACAGGTAATAGGTAAAGCCAATCCGAATACACTCATCTGAAAATGAACACAATGATCTGAGTGACAAAACTCTTCTTGGAAAAGTTTGGGATATAGGAAAACACCAGCATACACCAAACATTTCTAAGAACCTTCTGGGCTGGAAAAGACCTCTAAGGTTATTGAGTCCCATTTTAGACTGATCACCACATGAAACAGGGCTTTAGTACCCTATATTTCCACTTGAGTAATTGAAATGGCAATGCAAACTCAGTTGTGCCTGATTAAATAAATTATTATTAATACAATGAGAGTCAATATTTCTCTGACAGTAATTAAAAACACCTATCCAAAATGAAAACACCTTCCCCAAGCTTCAGCTACCCCTTCAACAGACCCTCATTTGTGCTGGATATTCAGTCTGGTTCAGCATTAGTCTGTGTTTATCCAAGACAGGATGGCTATTGCTGCAAACCTCTATGATTTAGCTACCTTGTAGTTTAAAAAGTTATCCTGTATTTACATGACTTGAAAATGTGTTACAATGATTTAAAAGAGTATTGTGGGCTGTCACGAAAAAAACTAAAAAATATATCAGTATAAGAGGTTGTAATTCTTTCTCTAATACAGAGTAAACTTGTGAAACTGAAATAATTCTTTCTGCAATACATTGTAAACTTGTGAAATTAAGAGAATGAAATACAGACTTTTCGCTTAGAATCCAGTCTAGAAAGCAGGTTCTGGTTAAATCTTTTTAAGTGGAACTTTTAATCCCAATATCTACTGTACAGATTTTTTATACTCTATATGTCTTTTAGGCCAAATTTATCCTTTTACATCATGCAAAGTTTAGTTGAAGGTGGTTCCCAGCTCTGAATCCCCTAAACTTAATGGTTTGCTGTCGTAAGGGGAAGGACACGACTCCATGGATCACTGAATGCCGCTAGCATCTTCTTCTAACTGTGTGCTGGAGGAGATTATGAAAGAGCAAAATGAAGTGTGCTCAGCTGGTGTCTCTCAAAGTATCTACATGACCATAATGGGACTCCAAAATCTCACTACCTGATGTCTTGGCTTGACAATAGATTTCCCAGCGCTTAGGTACCCTGAAGTCTTTCCAGCTCTGTCCCTCCCAGACATGCCACATATAATGTTGTGTCTGTCCATCTCCTTTTTCAACCTTGCAGATCAAACTCTTCCCACCTAAAGGAGAATGTAGTAGCCTCACTGTAATTACTTTCTGGTCATGTCATGGCTGTGTTCAGCAGCACATGAAAGGCAAAGGTCAGCTCATGTCTTACAACACCCAACATTAACCGGAGCAGTCTGTCCAGAGCCTGCCACTCAGTGTGGCAAAATGCAGCAGGCTCACGACCCACATGATAATCTCAGCAGTTTCTTTAGTAATTCCATCAGTCAATAAAAAAACCCTGCATGACATAAATGTTCAATCTTCATATCATAGGACAAGTTAATATTCATGCAGGGTTTCCGTTCAAGTACTATCTCTGCAGCAGCCCTCAGCAGCATGTCTCATTAGTCTCAGTGAGTATATTATCTTTCTTAATTAGAAACTCTTAAACTTTTTAGTCGTGGGAATTCAAGGGTTGCAAAAGAAGAAGAAATTTTGTGTGATTCATTTTAATTACAGATTTACACATTGGAATAAGAAATTGGAAGTAATAATCATAGTCTAACATTAGCTAGGTAGTCATGTCTCAGATGTACTGTGCACCACTCAGGAAACGTAACTAGCCTAGGATAAATGTGAAATAAAAAATTCAGAGTGCAAGGGAATGGGTATTTAATCACGCAGAAGGACTATAGGTTAGGGTTTTCTGAAGTGTCTTAAAATCTTCCCCTTCCTGTGCAGAGTTTTGTCAAGGAATTGAATACCTTACCTGTGAGGTCAAGAGAAGAAATACTCCAAATACATGGGGTTCTGGTGAAATCTTGGGGTCCTTTAGTCAACAGCATAACTCACACCAACCTCAGATTGTTCATAACCTTGCCCTGCTCAAGGCAGCAGAAGAAATTTGGATCCTTCTAAGGGAAAGAGGTCTCTCTTTACCTTCCTTGCCTTTACCAACCAGCTCCTACACCCTGTAGCCTCCTAGAAAAAATGATGGCTTTGGATATTTCAAAAACTGTAGGTGTTAATGTACATTTTGTAATTGTCTAATGTTGGGGCTTTTCTGTTGTGTTGTTGCTATTAATATTAAATCTATTGTTCATTGATTGCTGATTAAATGTTTTGAATAAATCAATAAACCATTTTGATCATGATCTGGTTTAACCAAATAAACTGAGCAGTTTTCCCCTACATTGTTATTGCCAAGTGTCGTTAAGTTGCCACTGATTTGAGACCACTCATGTGCCTATTTGCAGCTCAGGTCCTCAGCATAAGGATCTTCCCTCTCTTCCCAGCATGCAAGGTAGTGGCCTAATTTTGGAATTCAGCTGCTTGGGCTTGTCAATATAATAAACTCCTTGTTGTCTGATATTGAGGACTTCTCCCTAAATACAGGAAGGCTATATATTATTATTTTTCCTAGTGACACTAAAAACTTAATAATAATATCAGTATATTATACAGAAATGATGATTTTATTAAGATGGACAGAAAAAATCCGTCTTTTTGACACACATAGTACAAGCAAAGAACTTCTATCCATCAGAGAATACAGAGGAAAAACTATTCTGTGCTAAATTTACCTTAAATTTTGGTCCACTTAATGTCTTTCATCAATTTCTATTGTCTTAGTTTAACAAATGGAATCATAAATAATGTAATCTACATCAACTGCACTTATTTGCAATTAGAATTTTTTTCATTCTCTGTTTTATGAATATTTAATAAACTGTGTAACCTTGATGGAAGGAGTGCAATTTAGGAGGTCATAATGAAAATGTAGAAAGTCTTTCTTTGTGAGTTCAACTTCTGGCTTTAAATTAGCATCCAGTAAACCTTTCTGCACAATGCTCAGCTCATCAAGTCTAAGATTTTCCTTATCTAGAAGTGCATGGACAATTTCAAGATATGTTTTCTACTTCAAAGGGACTAGGTTCTTTTTTTAAGATTTTATTGATTATGACTTAAAATTTTAGAGTACATACTTTAGGGTATATGTTAAAAAGAAATACAATTTTTAAAAATTAAGAAGTTACTCCTAAAATGCCTATTTAGGATGTGCGATGCCAAATATAAATATTATGTATACCAATAGCTATGAAAACAGTGATTCACTTGAAAAGTCTTTGCTTCTTGAGAGACAGGAACAACAATTGAATAGTTTCATTTGATTTTGTTTCCCACAGTAAATTTATTTTAAAATATATTGTCACAGGAGAAATGCTAACACACTGCTAAAAATTTACATTTACCAGTCATTTAAAATACAATAAACTGCAACACTGTTGTCAAAAAAGAGAAGTACTTATGAGAGATATTCTTCTGACAATAAGAAAAAATTTGTGAGTGAGTGAGCACTACTCAATCAAATTAAGACATAATTCTTAAATATGTGTGAGATACAGGTGAACAGATCTTCAAAATTACATGGCAAAATTTGTAGCAAAGGGCCTAGATTCTGTTGTGGGCAACAAAAGAAAGCAAGAATTTGATTTCTGACAGCCTTTCCTTTATGTACCACACAAATACCATTACAGCTGCAAACGCTGGGGTGTAATCGTTGCTTCAAACATAGCTGCTTCATTTGGAACTGGGTTATTAAATTACTTGTTTGGTATTTGATCATAAAATAGTTTTGAGCTTGTTGCTATTTCTTCTGCCTTTCTTATCAATGTTGACACAGGAAAATATTTATATTTGCTAAGAAAATGGAAATTATCTTGTGGAATATGAACATTACTGCTTAATATATGGGTTTCGATGTCTTCTTAAGCAAGCTATTACTTTGTATTTCATTTCAGAGTCAGGATAAAACATAAACAGAAATAAGTTTGTTTCCCTGAAGCTGGAGCTGTTTTTAAGAATGTTCTGACTGCAAAGATGGAAACAATACGTCAAGTATTTGCACTGTAACTGTCTTCAATTAGTGTTTGTTAAAAAAAGGGGAGGGGGGAAGGAAAAAAGATTGACTTGGATGAGTGCTGTTATATAGTTTTCTTTCAAGTAGAAAATTTTCCATGAGGAAGGAAATGATTATTCAAAGGGTGAAGAGAAATAGTACATCTCACAAAGCAATCACACACGAAGAAGGTGCTTTAAGAGAGGAAGAACAAATTGTTAAAGCTCAAGTTGAAAAAGTTGAGAGCTGTGATTCACAGGTCCTGGGTTACCTCTCCCTTTGAGTTGGAGTCTGCACACAGAGCTGCTGACTTACACTGCTGTTGTTGAAGGATGACGCCAGTGAGGAAGTCTCTCTTGCTGTGCATTTGAAACAGGAATTTTTACTTCTTTGTTCTGCTTTGAAAGGTAAAACACTGTTAACAAAGTAACAAAATCAGACCACCAGGGATGCCATAAGCAGAAACTTCATCCATTTCCAGCCTTCCTGTAGTCAAATGAGATAGTGGCCTTACAGGTACAGAATTTACCTTTCCAGTGTAATTTGGTATTCCATGAAAAAAGTCTGAAGGAGTTATTAACCTATTCATTTTATTTCATTGAAAATAGCTTTCAAAAGAAACTGTCTTGAAATGACAGGTTTTCTAACCTGCAAGCTCTGTAAAAAAGCCCCACTTTTTTCTGGGTTCAGTAAGCCTATATATGTTAGATATACAGCAGTCTATAAGAGACTAGTGCCTGAAAAATTTGTTTTTCATGAAACAGCATTTTAGCAGACTGATTACAGCTCAGTGGATTTTTTTTTTTTTTGCAAAAACACCAGTAAACAATTTATATTCTTATAAGCTGTAAATTGTCATCTAAAAAATTCTTCCTCTTGAGGCTGAGACTACAATAGTTTTCAAATGATCAGGTAATGGTTTTTTGGTTAGCTTCTTCTTTTACTGGAAAAATTCTAAAGGGAAAGAAAACAAATAAATAATTGTAAGTTACTTCCTTAGAAGTTCTAACCACATTCCACTAACACATTACAAATGATTGACATAATTTGAAAAAAAAGTACCAGTAAAATCAGTCTCAAGAAATAAGCACTGTAGAAAATTTAACTTAATGCTGCAAACAGGCAGTCTTTCTTAGCTTTTTTTTTGTTGCAATCTGGGAAGACTGCCATTAGTATCAATGTATGTATGAAGTTTTCTGGCCATGAAGTCACAAAGAAGTTAAAGGCAATATCTCTTTGATTTTTATAGTATCAGAATATTTTTGTATGTCCTCAACCCTAGACAGAATGATCAGGTATAATATGATGGAATCACTAAGGTTGGAAAAGACCTCTAAGATCATCACGTCCAGCCATTAACCCAACACTGTCAGGTGCACCACTAAACCATGTCCTTAAGCATGCCATGGCTGAAGTTTGCAGAGCCAGCTCTGTCTGAGCCAGCATGAGCCAGCTCAGCATTATTCAACTGCAGGAGCTCAGAGAGAACAAGATGGACTTTATGTGCTGAGCTGGTTTCAGTACACCCACATCTGGGCTGCTGCTGTGCCTGATTGAGTCTCTCTAGCCATGGAGCTCTCTAACCCATGCAGGACACAACAGCACCCCCAGGCCCCAGAGCAGAACGGCTGATTCAGCCCCTGCTGCACCCTTGCAGCCCCAGGCATTCACCCAGGCACAGCACTGGCCAGCCTCCACCACCCTGCAAGCCTCCCTGCTTTTGTCACACCCTGTGCTACCGAGCCAGCATGAGTGGCACTGGTTCACTGAACTTTCACAGGAGCTGATTGTGCTCTCACAGCTGTCAACTCCTCAACAGCACCCAGGAGCAACGGTGAATATACTGCTTTTGATGTGCTCTTTCCTGAGCAGGGGGCAAATGCCAATGCCATTTTATCTAATATTCCCACTGAACACAGCAGTGTGATTCCCATTAGTTTCAATCAGTACATTTGCACCCCTGGACAGGCACGCTTTATGAGACGGCCATGGACCTATTAGACTTATTAGAAAGTCCATAGTTTCTTCCCAGCCCATATATTCAGAGTTCCTTTCAAAACAAACTAGGACACACTGGTCTATGGTCACACTCAGGTCTCATCCTCACAAACAGCTGGAATGGTCCAGGTTGCAAAGCTGAGTATCAGAGCAATGGCAAATCTATGAGGCATATCTGCCCAACTTTACTGACAGGACTGAAGGGCTCATGGCATTGTTTACGTTAAAAACTACGATTTCTGGACAAAGGCTTGTGACCTGGAGGTGAATGTCACTCTTTGTTATTACAGTTTTCCTGTGTCATGGTCAATTTCTGCTATTTTTGGTCACTTCAGCACTAAGAGTTGATAGGATAATGAATAGGCCAAGTGGACATTAGTTAGGTAAGTTAAGAAAATCAGAGGTCTATTATTTACTTAGAAATTGCAAGTTTCTAAAACAAGTGCACTAAAGCAAGTGCACAGAATCTTGGATGGCAAAAAATTACCACAAGATTTACTTTGCAAGTTCTTTTAGGGCACGAACTGGAAACTGCCGAAAAAGTAGTACAGAGAGGACCAGCCCACAAACTAAGTCGTTCTGACAGGGCTAATGCAATAACACTTTTCAAACTGTACAAACATTTGGAATAAAAATGGTCTATTCCATTCCTTTAAGCACAGCATGTTTTGCTCTACAAATATCTTGAGCTTTGGTTTAGCAAAGCATTCAGCCATGTTCTTGCCTCTAAGCACACAGTCAAACTCTACTTGCCAGTACTAGATTTATTATACTGCAGGTCTGGAAATTCATGGCATTTGACACTGAAATAGAAAGCTTCCCTTTGCTCTTGAGAAGTCTGTCATCAATCCATCAGTCAAGAAATTTTACCTTTTTTTTTTTTTTTCACTGATTGAGAAAGATGTACTTCTAGGAATAAAATAACCTAGGCAGTAAGAATGAGCAACTCCAATAAAATAAAGTTGATTGTATGCCGAGGTTATGGCTTGGCAAAAACTATTTCAAATTGTTGAATGCAGTACCCCTCTGCTTTGGTCTGTGCAGATGATATTGCAGGTTGCCAGCGTGGTTCAATGAAAGACAGAAAAGGCATTTATTCATGAACCTGGGGACCAAAGTGGAGCAGAAACCAGACATTTGCCAGGAGGCAAAATGTTTCCTGATCCTATAGTGCAAAGAGCAAGGAGGAATAGGAATAAACAAAAATTAACACCATAACCTGAACAAGCTCTAGAAACTCACTCTGGGAAAAGAAGGGGGATTTGGGGGCTAGTCTTGACTAAAAAGACCCTGTAGTTGTGTACTCACTTCGCTTAGATACTCTATTGGTTCATTCACAGTGAGTTCAGATGAAAAGGGACTTAGCATTTCTTTCCCAATTAACATCAAAGAATCATCCTGAACAATTGGCACAACCTCTAAGTTCCTGCATTTTTGGTTAAGTGTTTCGATCAAAAGCAATCATTTTAAAGACCTCCGACTATGTTCTTGTTCCTTATCCTTCTCTGTCTCTGAACCGACTGCACAAAACCTCTGCATTTAAGTTTATAATCAATAGATTTGTATTTAAATCACTTTTGTCCTCTCTAGTCTCATTGCATTTTAATATTTTAAAACCATTAAATTGATCATGGTGGAATCTCTCATCATAAAATACTCATTACTTTAAATACATGTGTTTCATTTAACATTTTAGAGCAGTCTCCATCTGCTGATTTTTCACTAGTATCTTTTTCATTATCTCCATCGCTTTCCCTGCAGTCTATTGTATAACCTTGTAGCATACTTGAAGAACAAAAAATGCACTAGGTTTTTATTTCACTCCCTTTATTGAAAATAGTGCCATTAGCTGTCCAGATTGCCCTTCACTAAGCCTTTTTACTACAATTATGAAGCACTTCACTAATAAAATTAACATTATGACTAAATGCTATATTCTATGCCATACCATTACTCTGTCTCATAAATCTGGTCTTCTTTTGAACATCCATGAATCTCTTCCTAAACCTCACTGAAAATAATTCCATACTATTTATATGCCTTCTAAGATTTGCACTTTCTAGTATTTCTTGAATCAAACATGACACATGACACAGTTCAGTATTCCAACTGATGCAAGATTAAAAAGCAGTAGTTGTTCTAGAACAAGCTGTCCTGTCTATTGGGACTCTCAACACCTGAAAACTGTTGATCAGGGTTCTGAGAAGTGACAGAGGCCACTAAGCAAGACATATTTAGCATGAGAAATTACAGCCAACAGTGGGTTTAATACTGCATGTGTTACCAAAACAGATTAAATTTGAAGACAGACTGCAGTTGCACATGATTCTTTTCTTTCCCTGCAGCTTCTAATTTTGAAGCACTAATCAAACAGCAAACCCTTTTAAGCATTTTTGCACTAGGAGGAGGAATGTTTCGTGTACCATAAACAGTATGCCTATCCCCAAATTAACCTCCTGGCTGCTTCCTCTGCTATTTTAAAGAGACATCATAACTGCAGACATGCTTTTTAGTTTTTAAAGGCTTTGACTTGAGTATGAGATTAATAGTTTGGGGAGTTTTAATCAGTGAAAAACAGAGTTGGGGGAATTAAATCACGTTCATAAATACTGACAGAGAAAGCACAGATTATTACACTAGAACTTGACCTTAGTCTTAAAAATAAATCTGTGCCAAATGTCAGTGTGAAGACTAAATATAATCTAAGTCAACCTTAATATGGTCAACTGACCTGGCATTACCCCACAGGTAACAATTATGTATTACAGACCAGGCTGGGAAACTTACTTGTTTTTCACTTTCAAAAGAAAATTGTCCATTTATCTCACTGAAAATTCTTTATGGTTTAAACTTTCCAACTAACCGAGGTTTCATCATGTTGAATCTGTCTAGACTATCCTAATTGCTACTGCCAGCACAATTGACATGATTATTTTTCCTATGTATCCTGAAGTTATTTTTAAAATGTTTTCAGTAAGACGGGTAAATTTTTTCTGGAACAACATCAGAGACCGCACTGTCTTCATGGTTCTCCCAGGCTCTCTGCAGTCCTGGAACTGAAGCGGGAGTTTGAATGATGGCCCACTCATATTTCTGACAGATGCAGTTCATTTGATACATTAACAAATATTTTGGGGTTGGTAGTCCATTTAAGGCAGTTGCTATTAAATTATCGTAATTTATCTTTGATTGTCACACAGTGATATCTACAGTCTGGAAACATGTCCTGGCTTTCGAATTAAAGCTAAGATGACCAACTGATCTTTTGACTCTGTTTTTAGCCTAAGACTTCAAGACATTTTCACCATTTAATTGCCAGTTTATCTCCACTACTGCAGTGAGATGGGTAGTGTTGGAATGGGATTTCTTCTGCCTAACTTAGCTACTTGAATTTAGACATCTAGTGAAATCCTGTCATCTAGTTCTCTCTAAAACTACTACAAAGAGTTCAGGAGCTCCCGAGAACAATCGACTGCTTCCCAATACACTTGTGCTCACTGGTATGCCAAGTTACCTTGTGAAGGTACATGCCTAGCTTAGGCTGAACACCTAATCTTGAAGCACTGTTTTATGTGAGATGAAGCATTTCCCTAATGGAGAATGTCCTCCTGAACTTCAAATGCTACAGCTAAAAAATACAGAGACATAAGAGACAATCCTATAAAAATACTTGCACTTGCTGTGCTGCAGAACCTCACTTTCCATTGTCTTTCCCTCAAACAGAATGTACATGTTTGATGGATTCTTCTGCTTTTTCTTCTGTTTTTTAAGTAGCTAACTGAAAGTTGATCTCATCACCTACAAGATGGAGCTTACACAAAGCAGAATGCTGAAGCTCACAAGAAGGTAAAATACAGGCCTGACCATGAGATCTGATGAGCCCATGGAAATTCAAGCCTTTCATCCTATAAGGCATAAAATGTTGGCAGCACAGCCTCATACACACCTGGGATTTTGTTTTTTCTGTTAATATTCTACAAAGAAACATTTTTAAGTAACATCACCTCTATTCATTTTCTCCTCTTAGAAAAAACTTTTGGTCATTTGACAGTGTATTTCAACCTGACCTCTCCTAAACAAATGGGATTAGTGTTCACGTCTGTACACACTAGATGCCTTTGAATGAACTGCACAAATAGAAGAGGTTGACATAGCCCACTTGGATACTTGTGAAAAGCGACTGGAGGTGTTAAAGGACACATTTATCAACCACTAGTCCTGTTATTTAAATGGTCTCTGCTCTTACATATCAAGCAGATTCAACAGGTTAGCATGATAGAAATATTAGACATCTCTTGCAAGGCCTGAGGAGCACAGGAGAAAAATGTCTCTATAATTGCAGTGCTGAAATCAGGGGCTCAGAAAATTTAAAAGAAAAGAAAATATGCAGATGAGCGAGAATTCACACAAACTGGGTGCAATATAATCTTATTGAGGGGTTATCTCTATAGAGACGTTTAGAAGAGACTTTGATGTTACCTATTCCACAGGAACACTAAATATCCAACAATACCTCCAGTCCTAAATTAATATTGTCTCTGAAATCCCTGAACACACTCTTTTTTTCCTCCCATTGTCTCAAAATATGGAATATTAGTTGTGTGCTAGTGATTCTGCCCTGCCCCGGACTCAAATGCTTGTCTTGGTTTTTGTGAAAAAAGAGCAGCTGTCCTAAAAGTAAAGTATTATTTAGTATTTAACTAATTCTTTATGAAAGACTGCTCATTGGAGCAAATAATTAAAATATCTCCCACCTTCTACTCCTCAAACCTGCACCTTCGAACTTGAACCTTCTCTGCATCTTCACCCGGAAGTTTTGGCAAGCTGTTTGGGACTTTCTGAGGATATTTGTGTGGAGCAAGTCACTACAGGACAGTCCTGCTCCACGTAGTCATGTATTGACAAGAGCAAGCTTCTTCCATGTGCCAGGTAGCACATGGACAAACCCCTTCAGAGCCCTCCATGTGTATAACCCAAGTATGCAAGCTGTGTCTGCCACCAGCGTGCCAGTCCTGTCCCTCTTGCTGGAATTCCCAACGTGTTTGGCACAGCGTGCCTGACCCTGTCCATCACCTTCATCCTCACCCCTGGACTCTAAGAATAAAGACTCCCCTGGCCCCTGGGGCACCCTCTCTTCCCTGCTCAATGCAGTGAGGATATGAGTCTTCAAGGGTCCTCATAAGATTTTCTGCAACTCCTTTTCTTGCTATTCCCTCCATTTTTCCTTCCTTTCCTTTGGGAAAATTGAGATGCAGATGTTCAGCATAAACAAAATAATCCTGTTCTACAGCAAACAAGTCAATCAAGCAGTTACTGCTACCAGACATGCCAGTGTGGCACGTACAGTTTTCAGTAATGGTAGGGACAAATACAGCTGGTTGAGAATGGCTTTGCATCCGGCCTGGAAAAATCCTAAGCAAAATAGCTACAGAGATAAAGGAAAGAAGGAGCACCTGTGCTCTCTGGATCACCAATAAAGTATCCCAGATTACAGCATTCACTGCAGTATGAATGAAGAGCCGAAGGGTCAAACAAAAGGGAGACTTCCCAAGCTTCTTTCTCAGAAGGGCCTTTAATAGTTGCACACGTATCCAAGGCTGGCTGACTGCTGCTTCTGCTGCCCGAGAGGAATGTTTATGGAAACTAAAAGAGACAAAAGTATGAGGAATAAGGGATGTTCAGAGTCAGTCTGTTAAGCACCAAAAGGTTCCCCTGCAGTTCTGCAGAAATGGAACAAAAATGGCGCTGATTGCCTTTGGCATATGCCTAGGCAGGGTGCTAAAAAAGAACACAGATTTCAGATACTTTTGTCAGGAAGGAGAAAATTAAGAATACAAAATTGTGCTCTGTTACCCACTAACCAGGGCTCTATGACAGTTATTTCAGTTAAAGTCTCTCTCCTTTCCTGCCCCTGGCAAATCAGATTGTATCAGCAAACAAAATAATGAAAAGGAAAAAGAATGTATAAATAATTGCCATAAATTATATACTGCTTTTTTCTATACAGAAGTATCTGACATTTTAACTGCTTCTGTGATGAGCAGAAGACTCAACAAAAGTCTCAGGTTTGCACAATCTTAGAAAAGCAGTAAATGCATTAAATTTTTCAACAAAACTTGGACTGTACTCTCAGGCTAGAGATTGACTGATAATGTACAGAGAATGGAAAAGAATCACCTTTACTAACCAGAGCTTTCCTCAGAGAAGGAAAGGTGTGTTTTTATCAATTGCTATTCAGAGCTGTAGATCAGTAGAAGTGTTGTAGTTGAAACCATCAAGGAATTATCTGCCCAAAATATAACTATGTAAGATAGTCATTCTCTGGGTGAGGATTTCCACATGTCAAGAGAAGTTTAGGCTCCCAGAACAGTCTCTTTAGTTTACAGATGTATTTGTCTGGCCCAAGATAACACAGCCTAAACACAGCTGAACAGTGCTGCTTCAGACCCTGTGAGAGCATCCAGGGCAGGCAACCTCCCCTAGATCTCGTGCATTTCTGCCAGCCCTTAGAGGACATTTTGGAAAATGAAGACATCTCAAACGGCAGCTGGTACCTAAATTTAGGTGTCTTACTTATTTAGGATGAGCAGGACAGATTTCCAGGCTCCACTGACAGTATTGAATGCATGTCCACTGACCACTCAACACCAGCTCATGTGCAAGCACCCACACATAAATACCTGAAGTCAGATACATTATTCGAAAGCTAAATCCCATCCCAATTTTAGATCTCATCAAAAACCCCACAGTTCATAGCAGGAACTGCACCTTAGATACAGGTTAAGAGTAGCTGTGGCCCTTGAGTCTTCTTGCTGTAATGTTCTTTTCATTTTGATTGAGCTAATCTGCCTCCATGGCCAGGAGCAGAGCTGAGCTTTAGGGCCCACACTTGCACATGAACACTGGCAATGAGACCAATATTTTTGCTGCTTTTGTAGCTTTCATAACACAGTACTTGAGAATCCCAGAGTCCTTTTTTACTGACATTTTCTTTAGAGGCTGCCTGCAAGGAGCAGCTACTGGTTTTATTCCATTTTGTAGAAGAGTGTGCAGCTCAGGGGTCATATTTTTAAGGTAACACCATCACTGTGAACACACATAGCCCAAGTGAAATTTTTAAAGCACCTCAGACTCTAATTTCAGATGAAAAATTAGGCTCTTTGTGTCTAAGTGCTTCTGAAAATCCCACTAGGGTCCCATTTGCTGATTCATTGCCTAACTTGCTTGTAAATTCTGCTATGGCTTGTTCAAGGTGACATACAATTTTGGATGCTACTTTTCATCTTCTTGTCTCCTCAGCTCACTTTGGTTTTGGTCACTAATCTTTTTGCCTCCCTGACCCCAAACCCAAACACACTCCTAAGGTCCATCTGGCATGAATGCATCACGGCGGGATGCGGTCTGGAGTGTCAGTTCATTTGCTGTTTTCCTCTGCATACAGCGAGACCCAAGGGGTCTTCCTCATAGCCCTGCATTCACTTTGCATTTTTGCTATTAAAGTCTTAGCACTGTGCTATGGGTTACTTATACTTGAATTAGCCACTTAAACACATCCAATGAAACAGGGAACACAATCTTTCTAGGTAGCTGCTGTACCACAGTTTCACCAGAAATCTAAGAAAAAAAGTTTATTAATATCCAGCATAAATATTTGCTGCAAATACAAACAATTCCTGTTTTCTTCTGGCAGTAGGAGACTTGGAAAATACTCTGTCATTGTTTCCTTTCTAACCACTTTTTCTAGACATGGAAACAGCAAAAAACATTTTTTTCTCTTAAGAAAATAAATCCATTTCCTCATAGTTTTAAGTAGATTTCTCTGTAACAAGCAAAGCTGCTGTTATTTGACATATCCCTGATTTAAAATGGGGGATGAATGAACATATAATAGAAGATGGCACTAATAAATGAGAAATGGTTTAATCCACCAATTAGATACCAGTTTCTGACAGCTTATCTCAGGAGATGTTGGCCTGCTGCTTGTAAGCTTCTTCACAAACACCTCGTATGCCTTTGACAATATATACAGAACGATGAAGCTTTCAAAAAGGAAATCTCTTCTGAACGTCAGAAGTGACTAATTTCCTCAGTATCTTGAACAATTTTCCAAAGCTGTAAAGTAGTATACAGGAGAATTAGCTCATAGCTATGCTTGATTTCCCTAGCCAGTAAATTCAAGATCTATCTCTACATTTTAAAATGTTTTTTAATAGGAAGTGAACTCCATAATTCATCATCCTACTCTCTCCTTATATGAGTTTAAAATTCAGCTCCTCATCTTTTATGAGGTAGATAAGCAACAGTGAAATTAAAATAGGATTTTTCATTATTTGTAAGAATTGTTATATCCTTAGAAGCGTTATCCAAAAAACAAACAAAAGAGCTTGTGGGTTACAAATAGTTTAGAAATTATGATGCGATCCTCATATTCAAAAGAAAAGTGATATACCGTATAAATGGCAGATGTCTGTTGAGAAAATATTAAAGCTTGTGCAGACAGCTTTGGACACCAACAAGGCACTTGCTGAAGGAAAAAAGCATATCGAAAACTTGCTGGCTTGAAGGACTTGGAAAGAGGTAGTAGAGATATGCTTCAGATAGTTTTTGCCACTATATCAGTAACACTGACGTTCTTTCTTTCTTTGGAACTGCGTGTGAGACAAGGATCAGAGAACATGTGGCTTCTGTGATGGAAACCATTATTCATTTCATATTAACTGAGCTGCAAATGTGCTTTTCTTGTGAAAAAAAACAAGAAGCAAAAGAGTCATAAAACAAAACATGATTTTATTTTGTAAATGAAAACAACTTTCAGAGAAAAAAATCTGATCAAATGGGAAAATGAAACAAAATTTCTGCCTCTTGAAAAAATAAAAAGAAAAAAAAAATCCTGACCAGCTATGATCAATTCAGGTATACAGATGCTGGTGAATAAAGCAATAGATGGCATTACTTTGTGGAATGCATTACTTTCAGGAATGATAGAAAGACCATGTTAAGCCTTTCTAACAGTTCTTAAAAAAAATGCATTATTATAGCATTTAATATCAGCTATACCTTTTCTCTTTGTTGTATATAGTTGTAGAAGTTCTGTCTTAAAATGTACATTTTATCTAGTTTTCTTTAGGCTTAACAAAAGATTTGCCAACAATTATATTGAAGAAAACTAAAAGGAACAGTTGATCTGTAACACGTGGGACCTCCCCAGTGGGTCTGCTACTGGGAAAATGCAATGTTATCAAAATAAAACAAATCATAATGGCAAATTTGTGCAACCACACTTTTTATTTTTTCTTCATAAACTTCTTGTTTTCCCTGCACAATTACATCAAATGACATTTTAGACTTTTAGGGTAGTTCAAGGGGAAAGCAGAAAGCAGGAGTACCCAGTTTCCAAAGAAAACAAACTTTATGCAAACCCTGTCTTCCAACCCCTCACCTTACCTCCCCTACACAAAGTCAAACCTAGTTGCTTATCAATAATTAAATGCTACAAGGTGGAATGGCAAGACCCATTAAAGCCTGAGATCATTTTGCTTCCATGTAGTAGGCATATAAACAATAAACATAATTCTAATTTCCCTTTTATTATGGCCCCAAAATGCTACGAGATTTTTGCAAGTACAAAGTTCATGGTATAACTATTAATATAGAGCTGAGTAGATCCAAATGGGCAGTGTAGTCAGCATGTGGAATCTACAGAATACAGCCAAAACAAAGTTGAACCTGAAAAATGCTCTTCAGTTTATGTAAACTATATAGCTCCAACAACTCTAAAGAATTTACAAGCTTATGTCAAATCCCACTTGTCAACCAACTGATCCATAATGCTTAGCCATAATCTGTAGACTTGCTCTAAAGAGTAAAACACAGTGGTTGACATGCAGAGAAAATGCACTAAGCAGTTAATAACATCTACTGCTTGACAGGTGTTTTCTTCTTACACATAATATCCAAACAAATAGTAATATAAGAGGTTTATTTTCTCTAGGATTTTCCATGCAAATGTAAGAAAGATATATGTTACTTATGTTGTTCAGAACATCTGACATTTCTGCAGTATGCTGGCAAAGCCCAGCTCGTACAGCTGACTCAGTGAGCATTGATACTCACTAAAAGCAATAATAGGGTGATATTGCCCTGATTTAGAGGTCTGGCAGGAAAGTGGTGGCAAGAGTCAAAGCTGGCCCCAAATTCCCTGTCTTGCTCCTGACCCAAGCATGCACGCACGTACACCAGCCCACAGCTCACTATGTCCTGCTATTAAAGGAAGTCTGCTTCCCACAGAGAGCAATGAGGTCAGGGCATGATCCACTTCAGTCTTGATGTCTTTCAACTGCAGCTCGCACTACAAATGTTGTGGCTTGCCATGGACTTGATAAGCTGCTTCATTGGCACACAAGGGCCAAAGTTTTAAAGACTAAAGACTGGTGAATGAGATGCTGGAAAGCAGTGCCATGGAAAGAGACCTGGGGGTCCTGGCCGATGGCGAGTTGAACACGAGTCAGCAGTGCCCTGGCAGCCAGGAGGGCCGAGTGTGTCCTGGGGGCATCAGGCCCAGCATCGCCAGCCGGGCAAGGGAGGGGATTGTCCCACTCTGCTCTGCACTGGGGCAGCCTCACCTCGAGTGCTGGGGGCAGTTTTGGGTGCCATGATATGAGAAAGGCATAAAGCCATTAGAGTGCATGCCAGGGAGGGTCATGAGAATGGTGAAGGTCCTTGACGGGAAGCTGTATGAGGAGCTGCTGAGGTCACTTGGTCTGTTCAGCCTGGAGAACACTGACGGGAGACCTCAATGCAGTTACAGCTTCCTCGTGATGGGGAGAGGAGAGGCAGACACTGATCTCTTCTCTCTGGTGACCAGTGACAGGACCTGAGGGGATGGCCTGAAGTGTCAAGGAAGGTTTAGGCTGGATATTAGAAAATGGTTTTTCACCCAGAGGGTGTTTGGGCACTGGAACAGGCTCCCCAGGGAAGTGGTCACAGCACCAAGCCTGACAGAGTTCAAGAAGTGTCTGAACAATGCTCTCAGGCACGTGGTGTGACTCTTGGGGTGTCCTGTGCAGGGCCAGGAGTTGGACTGGATGGTCCTTGTGGGTCGCTTCCAACTTGGCATAAGGTGTGGGTCCTTGACTCTCAGCAAGAAAGGTTCAGCCTTGAGCTGGGCACAGAAGCCCTTTATTACACACCAGGGGACATTTGTTGGTCTGTGATATTGCTAAATCACCCATTTCCCAGGAGAGATTCTTAGATAGCAAACTAGAAGTCATTTCTCTCTCGGGGTGTCCTGAATTTCTGCAGAAAAAAGTTTAGCTGGGCCATCATTGACACCAAAGCTCTCTGCCTTGAAGATGAGGTCACATGTTCCAGACCCAGCTCCTTAGCATGTTTAATTTATTCACTAGCTGTTCAATATTTAATATATAAACACTATTTAGGACAAGAACAGGAATCCACAATTCATGCTTTTTAGGCAAATTTCCTCATAACATTATTAAAGATTTTTGCTGTTCTTGTGTTTTCTGGCTTTTTGTAGTGGCTCTGCATTTCTTTGCTGCGCAACAAAAAGACTTCAAGGAAAAGGGGAAGTGTCTCACAGATGCCAAGATCATGTCTAGTTTGGATAGTTTCCTGCTGAATGATTTTGAACTTCTCCAGCATTAAGAGTTTGTTTGGAGTTGTTGTCTGTCCCCAGGGTGAATTACCCCTGACATCTGATCCAGGTGAACCACAAATTAAGTGATTTCTCTTTCCTGTTAATTAATAACAGTCTCATAAAAGCAGGTGATTCTTTTTTGCTCGTTTTCACAGATACACCATAGGTACATTTTGAATACCTTTGGTTGAGTTTTTCAAGAAACTAAATAGCAAAGCAAAACAAAAGATCTCAGCTTGGACTTGGGTAAGACAAAGAGCTGCAGGAAGGAGAATTTGGTGGGATGAACTTTAGGTACCTTTGCAATTTCACCAGAATTTGCAGACCTGAGGATTTCTCATTTTTCCTCCTCAGGTGGCATCCTAAATTCTAACTACGTTCATTTTAAAAATTCAGTTTAGAAGTTTTCAGTGATCCCATGTTCCTCTGTCTCGGTTTTTCTTGTTGCATACAGCTAGCACCATTTCCCTGCTTATGAGTGAGGGTTTAAGAACAACTACTGAAAACTTGGAAGTTTTTGTGCTGTTACACATTTCCTTGGATGAAATTTTCTTTAAGATTGCTGGAGTTCAACTCTTGCTGCTGCTAAGTTAGATCAGTATCAGGGTAGACACCCAGTGGGAAACTGGGTATGAAGTTTTTGCTCAACCAGGAGAAAAGAAAGATTGAAAATGAAGCAAAGGACAAAGAATGAGAGAAAAAAGCGAAGGAAGAAGTGGGACAGCTTTGTACTTCAGAGTCCTAGAAGCTTGTATCCACAGCAATAACTTATTGTTGCAATGCTTGATTTTAACAGATGGTAAAAAAATAGTTTCCTGCAAAACTTAGCTTTTCATGGTACTGATTTAAATGGAGTCCTTAATTTCAATTGGAAGTATAAACACTTATTTCAGTGATTGTGTTGGAATGACAAATTGAAAGAAATATGAGATTGAAAAACCATAGTGTATGTTAAGAATGCTCAATTGAACAGAGAAAACAAGGTAGCCTCCCTCCAGAAGAGATCACTTGATCAGTATCTCAGTCCTTACTCTAGCAAGATGCTGAAAGGGTCAGAAAGCAAATTTCTTCAATTCATTCTAGCTGGGTGATGAAAGAAGGATAGCCTGCATAGAAAGTGTATTTTACTAGAGCTCATTAAAGAACTTGAAATTAAGAATAAGGCTTTGGTCCTGCATTTAAAATACAAACTTGAGAAATGTTTCCCATATGAAAAGCAGGCTGAAAGAAATGTTCTTTAAAGAAAAAAAAATCCCTCCTAAACTAAACCAGACCTGTCCAGTCCTGTCCTAACCTGAGGTTAGACGAATATTTTGTGTGCTCCTCTGAGATACATTGGTTCTAGGATTCTTTCCCCATTTTAAGTAAGGAAGGCTGGAAGACAGACCATCTGATTTAAGCTATTTTACTGGGAATTTCTGCCATATTTTGAGCATGTGCCAAGCAGCAGTTGAGATATAAATAGCAGAATAAACAAACAGCTGCGCAAGCAAAGTTGAAAAGTCAGAGACCAACAAGATTATCAGTTGTTTCTGCAGTACTTCCAGCCTGCTCACATACCAAATGTGATATCATATGACAAACAAATTCTTTGTTGCCAGCAGCTAGATTTGGCATTTCTTCATTCCCTACTTACTCATTCTGAAGACTCTTTTTCCATATTTTCTTTCTGAAAATAGAGAAAATTATATTAAAACCACCAACAATGAACATCCCATGGTTTTGGTCAAAATTCCTGTCTTATACTTTGCGTTTCACTTGCTTTATGGTATATTTGTAAATATAAGGGTAGTTATATGTCCAGAGGTACAATAAAATGTTTCTTCCCTTCTAAACCTAGTTTTATTCAAGGCTTTGAAGTGGAAGATGTCTTTTATCCAATATTTGTGTGCAAATACTGTTTATGATAAAATAATGAGCAGGCATAAGACTCTCTGTATCCCATATTTGATTATGAATACTACTCATTTGGCATTCCTTCCTGACTATAAACACAAAGAAATAGACAATCCTGCATAATGAAATAGCTAGACTAATGAGAATGCCAGTCTTTTAATGCTCTCTACAAATGCAAATAAGTTAAAATGTATTTACTGATTGCTGAATAAATACCTGATTTCATTGGTTTCAATCTGAGTTTATGTCCTCTAGTTCACAGGAATTTTTTTTATTAAATTGAGTTAAAGCCTTTTGGTTTTTAATGGGCTACAGTGTATGTGACCAAAATGTTTAGATCTGTTAACATTTTCCAGAGCTCTGGTGCAGAAGATGATTTATGATTCTTACCAACAAGGAACAAAGTCTCTGCTGAAAGTACTGTGAAGAATCACATTCACTTTAATGCCTTGAAATTAAGCATAAAATTGAGCTTCTTTCATTTATTTTACTGCCAGTTTCAATAGTGTAGTAGCAGCATTTGAATGCATTGCATTGGTGTTCAGCCATTAATGTGCGAAGGAGGTTAAAGTCTATTTTAAAGACTCACTGCCCAAAAGTAATTTTTAAGCTGCTTTGAAATTCCTCTTCATGTTTTGACATTGTTTATGCATTTTGACTTATTTATTTCAGTGGGAATGGCCATTTGCCCTTTAAATGTGCCAGTCCTTTTTTGAATCCCGGTAGTTCATTTTCTAACTTGGGTGTAGGTCTCCTCTGATTCAGGTTCTCATGTCAACGTTGAAGTGATTCTTCTTAAACACTGCTCTTTCATTGTTGTTTTCTTGAGTGATGGTGGCACTTGTGAATTCTTTAAGTATGATTGCAGCTTGAAATTGGAGAGAGTTAATCTAGGAACACTTATTCTGCTGCCATTAAACCACAGTCTCATGGGATGAGCCGAGAGGAAAGTACAGGATGCCCAAAACATTTACTATATTGGACAAGAAATTTGAGCTCTTTGAGCTCTTTCCAAGTACTTGTGATGTTTGACCTGTCCATTAGTCATATTTGGTCTATGATCTCTGGAGTATCTTTTATAGGAGGTGAGCTAATAGCCGCAGAAGATGGATAGTCAGCTAAAACAGTTAAAGGGCTACAGCCTATCGAAACAAGATGCAGTTTCTCTATATTAATAGTTTAAGTAATACACTAATATGCCAATTACCAATCTCAACATACTGTAGAGAGGGAACGGGTATCATCATTCCCATCTGACAGCAATTATATCCGACTTCTCAAGGTCACCCACACAGTACATAGCAGAGTTAAGAGTAAAATGAAGGTCTAAGAAAACATTGCTTGCGATCAGCCAACAACAGGCTCTGTAACAAGCTACTTGCTGTCTAAAGAGTCATGGCATGGGGCAAGGAGAGAAGTAGAGCAGTGCAGTGAAGGGACAGAGGAGAAGCAAAATGACATGGCTTCCCCAAGGAAATTCAGTGACGAAGCCAAACTCAGAGTTCGTGCACGTCGCTCGTGGTCACGTTCACCCCACCTGTAGGACACCCATAGTACAGTGCAGAAGAATGTGTTTTCCTGAGTGTTGATGTTTACGGCACTGAATATCCAGCCCACCAGATATTTTAGAGGACTCTCCTCAGACAGTGTCAGGCAAGAGCTGGAAGGTGTTCCCATTACTTTCCTCAAGGTCCTGTAAATATTACTATTGATCCCAGTCTCTAAGTGCTAATTGCTATCCCCCTTTCATTGTCAAGAGCTTTCTTCTCTCCTCAGAGAGTACTGTCAGTAAGTTCTCATCTTAGTGTCCTTCACATTGCTCCTGACACTTTTATTGTGTAGAAATACCTTTATACAATTGCAAAACTCCTCTCAATGCTTTTCTTTGCCAGAACATTTCACAGTGGTTAACAAACAGCCTGCTATTTTTAAATCTTGCTGCATAAGTGAGTAAGTAAGTGTTAAAATACTTATCTTCTGTCTGTACCTAGCTATGGTCTCCAGATTTGTAAACACTTCACACAAGGCAATCCAGGTTAAGCAGAAGGCTATCCATGCACTATTGAAATACAAATATGCCTTTGTTCATGTTTCTCTCCATTTAATCTAGAACATGATTTTTGCATGCAGTCAGTCAGATATGAGAAGAGATTTATGTCAAAAACACTGACTCAGAATCGTTCCTCAGCCCTTACTGGGCAGGATATGTTACTGAGAAACAGAACTTCAAGAATAACCAGTTTCCTCAGATAACAAAAACTTTACAGAAAGAATCAGTATGGAGTCTGCTCAGACCTGTCAGGAGAGCATTCTTTTTTTATTGTAGAAATAGTAAGATTAACAGTAAATATAGATTATTTCTGGTATGTTACTCCTGATACTGGAACTAGTAACTGGTAGAATTAAGAGGAAATGAAGTTTTATTAAATATTTTTTTCAATTATTTCAAATATTGTATGCTTTTTATATAGCAGTGTGCACTATGTTGGTTTATTCTATTTACAGCAGCTAAAATAATGTATCTTCAAGATTACAGTTCTTAACATAATGATATATGCATTAGGACTCTAGTTTTGTATCCAGAGATTAGGTTAAATTTGTAAATGCAGGATTTTTTGTTCTTCAGTGCATCATTTTGATCCTAAATATTGAAAATAAACACATGCTTTGACCTCTTAGTATAAAGTTACAAAACCAAAATTACCGTGGACCTCTTTCTCTAGAGATATGATTGATATCATCGGGCAGAGAAACTTTCTAATAGTGTGGATACGTTCTGACTCTTGGACAGGTAAAGTCCATTTATGGAATTTTCTTATATTTTACGACAGGTACAACAGCATGGAGAATCTGACACCTAGTGTAGATTTTTAATGCTCATGTAGAAGTAGAGCAAAAATCTTGAGATTTGCTTACGGAAAGTTTTTCTCATCTTTCACCATTTAAACTATTTATTACTGTAATCTTTTACTTTGTCTGTTCCACCAGAATGTTTGAAGCTCACATGTCTGTATGAGAGACAAGATGATGTACCTCTTAAAAAAACAAAGCTAAATATTTTGTTTGAAACAGAAGCATGTCATGCCTGGGAAAGGGAGCCTCACGCTTTTTCTTCTCAGCATTTAGTATCATAACATTCACAGTAATGAGCCACTTTACATGGGACTTTGATTTCCTGGGGTGAGAGGGGATGTAATGGCTGACGTGAATATCACTACTTTGAGCTCTTCAGCTATTATCTCTTCCCATCAAAGGCAAATCTCTAATCAGATTATGATTTTCTGTCTCTCTTTTCCTATACATTGCAGTAAATCATCTGAGACAGTTAAAGGAACCAGAATTCTAGATTTTATTTCCTTTCACTAGTCTTGTGACATAAATTCAGCTCAGCTTAAATCAAGCACTCAAGCTGAGCTGCCTGCTTTGCATGCTGATCTGCCAGTTGCCAGCAGCAAGCTGAATGGAAATCAAAACCAGTATCTCAATATTTGAACAACTGTTATTGTAAATAATTGCAGGAGTGCAGCCTCTTAGAGAATGACTATATATTGAGGGTATGAATGCTGTGCTTCTGAAGTGCTTACACTGCTGCTTTTAGACAGATGAAAGACAGAACACATCAATGCAGCAAACAAAACAGAAAGAAGAAATGAGATGCAAAATTCTTACAGTTCACATAAATATTTAAATGTCATCTATAGTTAGAATTATCAATAACAAGGTTAATATCAGCAGCATTTCCAGGAAGAAGCTCTGATAAATTTGAGAGGAAAATGTCACCCTGTGTCTTGTCACTTTCTCAAGTTAATTGGAAGTCCCAAGATGAAATGCAACCTAAAGAATTCCATCTTCTTCTTTCATATGATAATAGGGCATTTTTTGTGACTATAATTTGGTCTCAGTTGCCTTGAAGATTTCTCCAGGCCACCACGAAGTGTTTAAAGTTGATAATACAAAATACACAGATTTTGCAACATCTGTTTCTCACTTTGATTGTTTTGCATAGTTAATTTTTCTCCATTCCCAGGCACTAACATGAACTTTTCAGGTCTAACAACACAATGTTCCTTTTCAGGTTACAGCACCTACTCCACAACAGTTCAATCAAAGTTCTTTTGAAAGAACTTCAGTTCTTTTATTATATTTCAAATAAGGAGGAATCTTTGGGGAAATAAGGAAGCATAGATAAAATGGGCGGTCTCCCCCATCTGTCTGAATAAGTGCAATTCAAAAGTAAAGCAGTGCTAATAAAATAGGAGAATGAAACACTAAAAAGGACCATTGAAAAGTGGAATAGAGAATAATAGCTTTGTTTTTTAAAGTCAGCAAGGGGCCTGCGTGTTGAATGCGTATAATGTCAAATGAGCCAGATGAAATAAGTATTTATCATTGGCTAGCACAGAGTGAATTCTGAATGGAAAGCAATTTTCAATTAACTGGTCATGCTACACTTACCTGAGGTTATGTTGCATAATCAATCATGAAGAAGTATTCTTTGCCTACTGTTTATGAGCCAGATGGTTCCAATACTTATTTTAAAACTAAAACACGATTTAAAAAAAGAGGGGATGCAATGGCTAAACTTGACTCCCACTGCAAAAAATGAATAAAAGAAGTCTGTTGACTCTGTTAATGTATAATTTCAAAATATTTTGACGATAAATATTATAGATGTTGGCATCTAACAGCAGAAAGAAACATGGCATTATCCTTCTAAACTAATTCCATGACTACTTTTATAAAGAAAGTTATTTCATGCTTGTTAATTACTCCAGGCCATAAAAGTGGAAAGAGGCAATTACAGTGGTAGGTAAAGGAATGCATGCAGATGGTCTGTATTCCCTCTTTGTATGGTGAAAGATGGTCAACAGTCCCCTTAACTAGCATTTATATTACATCATTTGGTGTCTTAGCATGTGTCTTGAAGTGGTTTCTCTCTTAAGCTAAGGAAAATTTCACTCCTCTGCCACCTAGAACCCCTTTACAATGCTGCTGCAAGGCTTTGTGTTACCCAGCTCTCCACGAGCCTGAAATTTTATAGAAAAAAGGCAACTAACTTGATGAAGGGTCTGGAGTACCAGCGTGATGAGAAGCAGCTGAGGGAGCTGGGGGTGTTTAGCCTGGAGAAAAAGACGCTCAGGAGTGACCTTAATCACTCTCAACAACTGCCTGAAAGGAGGCTGTAGCCAGATGGGGGTTGGTCTCTTCTCCCAAATAAAAAAGTGGTGAGGCAGGAAGAAACACCCTCAAGTTGTCCCAGGGCAGGTTTATATTGGATATTAGGAAAAATTTCTTCACTGAAAGGTTAGTCAAGTATTGGAACAGGCTGCCCAGGGAAGCAGAGTCACCACTGCTGGGGGTGTTTAAAAGATGTGTAGATGTGGCATTTAGGGACATGGCTTAGTGGTGGACTCGGCAGTGTCAGGTTAACAGTTGGACTTGAGGGTCTCAGAGCTCTTCTCCACCCTAAAGGATTCTGTGATTCTAAGATGGAAAGGCACTTAGGGACAGCCATACACAAATCTGCTTTGCAGCACCTTAGACACGGCATGTGGCTGAGACCAGCCATGGGTGCAGACACCACTGATGGAAAAGATGCAGAGGCTGCTCTGTCCTGGTACCACAGTGAATGACCCCACACCCCATGAGGTGTTCTCACACAGAGACAGATGCAGCTGCAGGCACAGTATCACACATTCCTGTGCTATACAGACACAGTAAATGTCCCATCCTGCATCTCCTTCAAGAGGGACATACTCAAGCATGATAGAATCAAGGTTTTTTAGAAGGAATCCATGATTTTAGGTTCCTCTTGGACATAACATATAACTATGCTAAGCTCGCTCCTTCCCAAAGTTGAAGTCCTTACAGTACTGAGGTCAATGGCAATTTATCACTGAAGGTATGTATCAGACCTGGTTCCTTTTCAGTCTCTTGAGCTTCTTTACTAGTCACCTTTGGAATTTCTGCCTATTGCCTACTTTTCACTAGTTAAACAAACGTATTCTGCACTCAAGAGCACAGAATGCAATTTGTGCTGACTTTACAATTGCTTAGGGCAAGGAGCTTTTTTTCTCCAAAGAAAGAACTCCCCAAACCTTTGTAATATAAACAAATATCAATAATACTCATGTCTTAGAGCAGCCTATGTTTCCCATGACAAAGTATTCAGTTAAAAATTGATATATGCATGGGGCAATGGGAGATGATGTTCATAATAATTTTAAGCATTCTTAAAATTTAGCTGGCTTCAAGCAATAAATAAAATGGCTAATTGTAATAATTTGATTTAATAAACACATATATAAATTTACAAGTGACTGTATTTGTAAAATGTCAAAGAGGAATTCTGTTTCCCACAAATACAAATATTCCAAATAACTTGAAAGGAACTGCCCATGTAATTGCTAGTAAGCACGTGCACAAAGACCTGAGGAATGACTGTATAGTCAGAGGCATTATTTTCAGAAGGCAGCAAAGATTATTTTAAATACAAACACTGAATCACCCTAGAATTTCAAGCATTTTATAAAGCTAGTTAATTATATTTCATGTTTACTGAAATCTTAATCAGAAGACCTCAGCATCTTTTGCAGGAGTTAGTTAATTTTCTCTTCTGACACCACAGTGAGGTAGGAAAATATTATTGTTCCCTCTTATAATTTGAGGGAAGTCAAAAGCAGTGCCTCTTTTCAGTGAGGCTGCAGGCCACCAGCTGCCTCCAGCAGCCTACCTCTGCAGCACACTGAACACCACTCACTTGCTGCGTGCTTTTTGCAGGTGTTGGAATCCTGTTCAAGCAGTGACATGTAAGAAAGTCAGAAATAGCACCTGACAGTGATGACTTTGAATTACTGAGCTAACCAGCAGGAGAACACTTTCTCTAAAGAATGCTAACTAACTGTAAGGCACTTCTACACTCTCTTTTGCAACATCTTTGTTAAAGTCAGCTTCAGACACTTACCAGTTGCTGTTAACCGAGTGTGCATTGACACCAAAGCGAACAGAAGGGTGGTGCTAACAGAGACAAGATGTGTTACAAAGGGAACTGAACCCTGTGAAACAGAGAAAGCAATTCCCCAGGAAGTGCTAACGGGTGAAAGATCTGCCTGCATCTCAGTACGTCCTATGGTGGAAGCCCTCCTGCTAACTAACGTCGTGCTAATTGAATGAGATGCACTAAGTTTACTGCCATGGTTATTATGTATCAGATACCACTCATCTCAAAACTTATGCAAGAATTTCGAGGTACTGCTGAAAGTGTAGTTGGCATTCAAGCAGTATAGGATGTACACAGGAAATGCACAGTGTGTTGTGTTGGGCTGGAACAGCTTTTGTGATAGAACAGGAACAGACGTTTTCCTCTTAACCTGCCTACCCATACCAAGGGCATGAGCTGCACACCTCAGCAGTGTTGGTTGCTGTGTTGTTCTTCAGCTAGTGGGTAGCATATTAGTGATGTGTCTGATGTAACTTACAGGTAATGTGCCTGGTGCATCCGCTCACATCCGCTGGAACATCTTCAGGCACGACTTAGGGACTGTTTTACAGAAACCACATGGATGACACTACTAATATATTTCACTCCCCATTTGTCCTTCTGTGCAGTTTTTTACAGCTACCACTAAGAAATGCCAGTAGCATTTTGGAGATGAAAGGAAAAGCAGTCTCTACATTCCTGATATTCCTGAAAACACTAGTCAATCACTTGCTTATCTTCCGCTGATAGCTGTCACCACAGCTTCGCTTAGGCAACCTTGCAGGGAAAGGGCAGAAAATCTGACTTGACTCACCTCATAAAATAGCAGGTCATCATCTTCTAGCTTCTGTCTAAGGTCACAGACAGGGAATATTTGACAAGAGTTAGCCAGTAATCCTCTCAGAGATAAGGATTCCCTCCTGCAACTGGATACTGCAGGGGTTTCAGTGGCAGAAGAGGATCTCATCTGCTTTCCATCCCCTATTTTTCCATCTTCCAAGAATGGAGCCATAAAAGTAGCTTTGGATGCTTACAGAAATCCTTTGAACATTGCTGAGAGTCAATGGCTGGTATGATCCAAGACTCTGTGAAGAGAGAAAGTGTTTCCTGGGGTGATGTCAATCAAATACCCTTATAAGCAGTGGCTTCGGCTCACGGCCAACATGTGCACAAGGACGGTATCGATGGCCCACTTAGATGGGGTTCATTGTTCAAGGTTGTCATACACCTTTCTCCACTTTTTTTAACCAACTCTGAACAATTGATACACTTTTCTTGCAAATACGGAATGGCATCTATTGAGGCATCTTTGATAAATGTAAGGGACTTCTCTCTCTTACTTCCAAAGGTATATAAAGCCATGATAGAAAAGATTATGCTATATATATAAAAAAAAGATATAAAAAACAGTTGGAAAAAAAGATTTATAAGACTGGTTCGGAGCTTGACCCTCACCAAGTTCAGTCCTAGCTTTGCTGCAGAATTTCTTTTAGATCATGAAAAACTCTGCATTTCATACTGAATGTAGAATTTTCTGACAACTCTCTTCTATCATGCCATTTACATTAATTTCAGAAAATAATTTTAAAGGTTCTTAAGAGTAGAAGCTTATTCTATGTGCATGTACTAATTCAATTAAATACACTCATACTCATGCAAATATATATATATAAATTTTGTGTATATGTACATGTATGTGTATATGTATAACTATATGCAAATATATAATAGATATTTTAAATAAAAATCATCCCTGTATTTTGTGATGGGCGTTCCAGTCAGAATATTCTAATACTCTGCCTTTCTTAAACTCTCCACTTTCAATTCAAAGAGGAGAAATGGAACTGCATTTCTTTTCAATTGTCAAGCTTATTCAGCACTTTTGATTCCAGAGATGGGATTGGTACTTTGTCAGAGCAGTAATTTAATGCAGGCCCACACGCAGAAGCTCAGACTAAAAATGCTTCATCAACAATGCAGTATTCCCTCCTCCTGCAGTGCAATTGCTCTTCAATTTATTGAAACCTGAAGGTGATTCACTGGGAAAAGAGTAAAAATCATCTTGTCCTGAGAGTTATTCATAGCACTAAAGATATAGGGACAAATCCAAAGAGATCCTGAGGACCTAAAACAATCATTTGAAGGATTGAGCTACAAAGATATAAAAGTACTGCACTGTAGTCACTTAAATTGGAAGTATCTACATCCCCTCTGTGGCAATAAGGACATGTAAGTGTATTGAAAGTCTGCAAGAGGCCTAATTGTGTACTCTTTGAACTTGACTAACTATTAAATATTCAGATCCTCCTTCTATAATTTACCTGATTCTTAGTGCTATAGAGAAAAATAGATTGTGATTAAAAATAAAATAAATACTCAATACGCAAATTCAGTATTATTACTCTACTACTTGTATTTACCCTGACAAGCCATATGGTTTATTTGTCAGCCAGCAAGATTCATAATTTTGCACAAAAAATCTTCACAGAATTTATTGTTTCTACATCATCTGAGCATCTTGCTCCACAGTACTTAGAGAAATGTGTGTACATGCATAGATGCCATCCCGTAATTAATTAATAAGTTTGTTTGGTAGGATTAATCAAAAAAATGCAGCCTAGGAGACAGATATATATGGCTGTTTCAGGGCCTTGATTAAGGAAAGGTGCTTTACTTTGTATTTGCTCCACAACAGACTTGCATATCAGAAGAGCTGCCCAACTAGCCGTGAGAAACTCAGTTGTGAGAAACTTGTATTTCCCTCACCACTCTCCTAATGTTCTCCCTGCCTGGACATATCTGTAGCTGGATATAGACTCTATATTGTGACATAGCCTCTCAACAGGTTTTCCACAAGGAGACCTTGTTCCTATGTTTAAATCCTCTCACTCGGTGTGTGCATATTTAGGCTTAAGATTGTTAAGTCCCAGGCTGAAGAGAATTTGTGTCTGGTTCACATCACTGCTCTTCTGGAGGTTTGGACTCACACTCATCAGTTAGTCAGCTCACCTTTTTTGCAGACCTTTCCAAGGTCCTTCCAGCCTGAATCCCTTGCCAGACTCTTCTGCTCATCAAAGACAATGCCCTCAAAGAGACCCTTTTTAGGAGATTCCTCAGCATCCATACTGAAAACACCATGGAAGCATGAAGGCAACTTCTGTCGCCACTCTTTATGTGAAGTGGCAGCTCAGAGTTTGGAAGACGCTTTATCAACACAATTCAGGGGCCAGAAACACGTGGCTTTGGGAAGGAAAGCACTTCTTCAACTCCTCCTGTGTCCGGATCGCCAGGTTGGGAAGGTAGCCACCCTATCTGCAACAGGTTGGTGCAGGCAATGTTGTAGGCTGTGTCCAAGCCTCCTCTTCCCTCTAGAGTGCACTGAACACCTCTAGGTGAAAACTCAGCGCCTTATGGGAATACTGATCATGTGGGACAAGAACTCAACAGCAAAAGGCCTGAATTCAGCACTCTGCTAGAAATGTGTTATCTATTGAGTAGAAGCTGCTGAAAAAATTAGTATTTTCCAAGGTTAGATGGCACAGCAGATGCTTGTCTGCACCTTCAGCTGAAGAGACAGGTTAAGGGGCTTATAAAAAGGGGAATGACAGAAGCATTGTGAGAGCTCCCAAACATATGCAGGTCCTCTGTAAACAGTACCCATACAAAATCCTCTTTTAAGAGTCGATGGAGTTTGGGCCTGTACTTGTAGTCTGAGAGTGTATTCAAAACACTTCGTACAGCCTGTGCACCCACTTGACTCTGCTTCCAGCCATCAGCCAAATTAGTACCATAAAGTAGCTTTTTTCTGTGAGTTCTGGCTTTGAATTGCAACAGAAATGTGTGCAATTCCAGAGAGTCATTGAGGAGAACTGAGGTGGCCAGTTTTGGCCAGATTGTTTTCTGAGTGAGTCTGTTGTGTGCTGAAAAGAGTGACAATGTTGTCTGAGGATCTGGTTTTCTTTCCAGGACCTTCAGACCACCTAATTTGCTATCACCACCAATAATTAGAAAACTGGTTTGCAGAACACTGGATGCAGTGGACTGCATAGAACTGGTTGGCAGTGGGTGGAGAAAGTATGAACAGCAGACTGAGAGGCTACAACACCACCAGGGACTGTAGCAGGACTGCGGGCAAGCCAATGCAAAATGGTCAAGTGCTGGTCACATTTGATACCTTCAAGATGCCTACATGATCCTACTGTCCCACTGAAACATCTCTTTGATCACCTTTTTTTGCTGCCTGTTGACAAGGTTTCAACAGAAGGATGAGTTTCAGGTGAGGGCTGGCCTGGGAACTAGTATTTGAAACAACTGTGGCTGAAAGGCAAGTCAGATTTGGCTCTCCTGCTTCCTAGGGGAGCACTGGAAGCATCAGGCTACTAGTTACAGTTAAATATGGCAGAAAGACTGCAGCCAGCTTCCCCCATATCCTATCATATCCACAAAGCTGTGACAGAGCTACAGAAAGACTCCAATATAGTTCACAGAGTTTCAGTGTGTCCTATGAACTGAACTTCTTCAAGCATCTGGGAAAGACAGGCAGATCCATATTAGCTACAAAGTAGGCAAAATGTGGCTGGGTGTGAAATCACTTTAAACCCCCTCAAAATATACAACAGTACACAGATACTACTAGGAGAAAGTATCAGTTGAAGTTCAATATCCTAGGCACATACACTGGGAAAATTTAATCACCATGAGCCTATGACAGAAGACAGTTTTAATGGTTTAATTACAGATATGACAGCAGCTTTATTGATAAGTCACAGGCAGTTCACAAAACAAATTAAAGAAAAATGCTTTGTGAGCTACTGACCCTCATGAAAATCCCATGCTGTGATCCTTCATTTTTAGTACTGTCTTTATTGCCCCTTATATAAATAGATTTGCTTTCATAAAGGTTCCAGACTCTGGCCCAGAATAACGCTGTTATGGACCAAATAACAAGGTTGGGTTTACCTCAAGCAGTGACATTAAAGACGGAAAATTCACTAAAAAACACAGGGAAAAATATACAAAGAAAGTAATGTTAACATTTTATTTGTGCTGAGGTAGCTTATTGTGGAATAGTCAGCTGAGATATTTGCAGTTTGTATAGTGGCATTTTTCAGTTTTATTGAGATTTTAAACAGTAGGAACAAGGAAACAGCAAGCAGCATCATTTACATGTGAGAGCATATCCAGATTACACAAAGGCAGCAGCAAATGCCAGCAGTTGCAGTGTGAGCAGCTGCACAGATCCCAGAAGCTCCATCGTCACGCGAGCACCGCGAGTCGTGCGAGCACCAGGAAAGTGATGTTGAAAAGGTGACTGGGAGGGGGGAGTGCGTGATTTAGTGTGAGCCCTCTCCTGATAAAGGAGAGGGATGATTGCAGTAGTGAAAGGTGGATTATCAGATGGAGAAGAGGGTACTGGCTATCGGATCTACTGGTGAATGGATTATATCCATCGCTACTGCCCTCCTCACACCGCATATGGACTGTGAGTTTGGCCATTGAAGATGGGCTGCACAGCCTTGCTGGCCACTTGAATGGGAAGGTGCTGCTGGGTCTCTTCAGGTGCTAAGGAAGGTTTTGCCTGACTGAGTTTATAGTCATGAGAGCTTCAATCACAGATGAGCCCTAAAGATGCTCTATGAGGAAACCAAATCAAAACAAACACACTTTTAAAATGGAGAGTTGACATCCAAGGAATTAAAAACCCACTGTATCTTGCAGCTTCCATGACTTACCGGAGGAGGAGAAAACTGAAACTAAAAGAAAACAAATGAAAAAAGCAACCAAAATTTAACTTCTTGCTTTGTTTCATGCTTTGTGCAAAGGAAATGATGCAGCTTACATTAATGTAGTAAAATTAGCATGCACAGTGTCTAAACAGTAGGATAAGCATGTGCAATTATATCTGACTGCAGAATAAGAGCACACAATTGTTTTTTCATTTCTTTTTTATGCTAAAGAAACTGCTGCAATTTTTTTTTTCTTGTGCTAGTGAATTTTTTTGTTTGGAAAACTAAATAAATGGTTACAAATGAGCCATAACATAACTTTTTTCTCAGACTAAGCTACAGAGAATAAATATTTAAATGTTCTTTAGCTTTCTGGTAGTAATTCTGGATAAAACAGATGGAGATTGTTAAGTCTACTTTCAAAATTTAGATGTAAGCATTGCTATGTGTCTAAAACCTCCTCTTTTCCTTCTCCACTCTTTACAAACATCTCTTCATTCAAGTGCGTCACAAAAACAAACTTGCTTATTCATGTAAATATGCATGTCAAACAGCTCATAAGATGATTGCTATAGAACACTGTTGGGTTTTATTTGCAAATCATAGTTATAAATTAAGATGAATTCTTAAAAAGAGATATTACTATTCCCTACTGCTAATTCTAAAATAAATAAAATAATAAGTGCAGGATCAATTTTTGAAAGGTTAAGTAGTCAAACTAGTTTGATCACATGTTTGAAAATCCACACTTAGACTCCAGCTTTGGAAACTGAATTGAAAATTTCCCTAAACTTACAGCAATTACTGATTGCTTTTAGACTACAACTAATATAGAAGTGGTACTTTTTGGTATTTTTGAACATATGATTTTGATCCCTGTCTGAATGAAGAAATTCTTTTATGAGAAACAGTGGAGTGAAGATGTAACATGGCCAGATTTTAAACCTCATCATTTATTCCACTTATTAGTAACTCTTATCCTACAATATCCATTTCTCTGAGAGCAATGACACTTCCAGAACTCTCATATTTTAAAGCTCTGGATGTAGTCAGTGGACTTTGCATGGGAAATATCTGAAGGACCCCAAAGGAAAGGGGATCTTGGTCGTGCCGGTGAGTGTAACGAAGTGCTGAGCAACTTGTCAGCCTGCCCAAAAGCATCCAGTCCATCACCATCCCTGCAGGACAGGCCTTTGTGAATTATCAGGTCCTCACTCCAGATTTCAAGATCAAAAGTATCATCAGTATCCACACACACACACCGTAGCTGCTGTCATTACTTGCTTTGTTATTGCACTCAATACTGGGGGAAAAAAAAGCCAGCTAGAAATTATGTAAGTTGCCAAGTTGGCAGAACACTACCCATAGGTGCACTGCCATCTTCTGGGAGATTTTATCCAATTTTTTAGTCAGGTGAATTTGTCATTTAGTCAAGTCTCTGTCCAGTGAGTGAAGATGTTAATTTCCAGCTAGCCACCAGTACAGCTAAAAGATTTGTATTTTGATTTTATGATCTCTTGCTTGACTCAGCACCAAGAAATAATCATAGTCACAAACTAGAGTTATGAGCACTAATGCATCAGACTGCTTAGAAAGATCTCTCTCATGGCCACGGAAGGCAAGAGATCACTGTAAAACATTATTTTCAAACAAAGTGTTTAGAATTTTTAACTAGTGGATCTCCTATCCAATAAACCAAAGGAAAACATAAGAAAATATTTGGGTTTCACATCCAGTCAGAGATTCATGATGAGTTTGAGACATATTAGCTGATCTTAAAATAATTGAAGTTATTTTTGTATCTATGTTTTCTTGATGATGCACACTGACCCTCTGGAGCAGGGTGTTAATAAACATTCTTGGACATATCAGTTGGAAATCAGCTTCATTAAGGGATATGTGCCTCTAAAAATATTTTTATACTGCTAATAAAAAGTCTAGATGTCTCAGATGAAAAGCAAACACTCCAGTCTTTTGAAACATTTTTTCTCAAAATAATTCTGTTCTCTTTTATAGAGAACATAGAAAAACACTGCCCAAAATCTCTTGCAGAAATCACATTAGTCTGTAAAATTTTTAAAGCTAATGTCTACCAAGTCTCCACTGCACTCCACTAGGCAGGCTGCAGAAGGTCAATCTGTCAATCCTGCAGTGCCGATGTAAGGAAATAGAGAAAAGAAAATTTTACTCCATCCTATTAGGTAAGTAAATGTTATTAAGTGAAACAACCTGCTTAACAAACTCAAAATATCCATTTTACTGAGCCTCAAAACCCTTTAATAACAATACATTTTGCTGCTTATATTGATAAGCAATGGACATGCAAGTAACTATCAGCAATACCAAAGAGTAACAAAAAAATGTATTATGGTGTAATTCATTTATAATCCCCAAACTCAGCAGGTTTCTTAACTCATACTCTTTCTATTCTATCTCCTTTAATCACAGGCTGGATGTATGTCAGGCTGAGCAGTTGGAAGGACTGCCATTAGCTAGTGCTGAATCTCATATTTAGTCTTTAGGCTAAGGAGCCATTCCCAAGGCAGTTTATCAGTTACTGTACACAGACTCTCAGTCACTCCACCAGGAATTGCACTCATCAAAACAGTTTTCAAAGCAAATGCCTTGTCTTGAAATGAAATTAAACATAGCAGCTACTACAGCTGATAAATGCTGGTAAGCTCAGGACAGGATGCAAAGATTCCAGAGAGGTCAGTGACTCCTCCTCTGCCACCACCTTGTCACAGCTCAGGCTCTAAGAACAAGGTTTCATTTGTTTAGTGGCTGCTTTCTCCATGTCTCCACTAACTCCAACCTCCAAAGAAGCTCAGCTGGCGTCTCTGCCCTGTGTTTTGAGGGCAAAGGTTATTACAATCAATTAGGCTACAATGAGGGCATCTAATGAACTCAGCCCAGTCATGAACCTTCAGACCTTCTGTGACCAAGAATATCTGTGATGTTCAGAGATGTCAACTAGAGGTGTGTTCCAATCACTGTTTAGTCAGCAACTTAGTTTGACCATTTTGTTCCTAAAAATGGGAGTCCCTGGGAAGCTCACAAGTATGAGTGTTAACTAATGGAAAAGGCTGCCAGATCCAAAGAGCGAACTCTGGTAAGATACCTTCTTATTCTCCTACTATTATCTACACAGTCAAAAGGACCTTGCAAAGAATGGCAGTCACTGAGCATAAAGAGAAGTTCACTGATAATATCAGGAATTAAATCCATCGTCAGTGTTTCTAGGGAAAGCTTATGCACACAAACAGGAATTCACTGAAGGAGGCATGTTTCCCTCAACAGTTATTCTGTGCCATAAATACCCTCCAGAAAATTTAGAACTGACAGACAGCTACAGTTGAGAGGTACCAAAGTTTGTTTTGGGGATGGGAGAGGACTGGGAGGAATGGATTGTGATGAACAGCAATGAAATTATGATCTAAGTGTCCATGCTCACTCATGTCAAATAAAAATGAGACAATTCAATTTGAAACTGGGACCAGATGCATTTCCAAGATCCAAGCAGGTTTCCGGGGCTGCAGACGAATGGAAATAATTTGCTGACCAGATAAAATCAATCCATGGTTTTGTCAATGCCAGCTGTCACAAAGTAACTAAGTAAACAAAAATTGTATTTTTCTAATGCTGATGGAGTGCTGCTATCCACACTCGAAAGAAAGAAAAAAAAAAAGGAAAAAAAGAAGGATTAAATGGATTTAGAGACAAATTTCATTAAAAGAGGGATATAGAAGTAGAGTAGATCTGTTTTTGTTTTCCAGACAGTATTACAGTAAGCTATAATGCCCTTCCTCTGGAAAGGCCAACGTGCCCTGTGGGACAGCTTCCATATTCTCCTCTGTTGAGAGAAGATGCAGAACCCATGATGGCCTAGAACACAGGACCTTTCCAAAACCAAATTTACAAACACTTCCCATCCACAGGGATCAGAAACAGAAGGACTGGAGAGGTCTGTAGTATAGGGGTTATTAAAACCCACTGAGCAAAGCTGTGACTGCTTGGGCTCCTCGCCCCTCTTGGTTTCATCTGTAAATCTGTGATGGTCTTTTTACCAACAGTGAAATTCAAGCAGTTTTTCCAATGAAGATGGCAGCTAACAAGAAAAGTTCCAAAAAGACTGCAGTTTGTAAAATAATTGCAAATTGATTTTCTTGTCCATGGAGACAATTAACTCCTGATCTCACTCTTTGGCTCCAGACTACACCCGCCACTCCGAAGAGTTTACAGATGAAGAAGTGCCTGAACAGCTCTCTCCATCACCTCAAGCCAGGACCTCTGCCCTTGTCCTTGGCCTCCTCCCAGCTTCAGCCTGGCAGAGGCTCTGCCCTGGGCTTCCCAAACCCACTCACCAGCTTTCCAGCAAGACCTCCTCTGGCTGGGAACCACACAGATGCCTCGGTTTGCCAGTGACCTCCAAAGAACAAACACACAGCTCATTCCCAGCCTGGGAGAAGTCCCTTCCCCTCTCGCCCTGTCAGAGGGCTCGGATGGGCTGTAGATTCTGTTTTTCTTTCAGCCCAAGTCCATTTGAAGTCCACAGACTTGTGTTGCTGAGAGCAGGACATCTGTCACAGCCACCACAGCTTCAGCTTCCTAGTGTGCTCCTAATAATATTTTTATGGAAGGGTCGGGAAGAAATAAAGATGTTTTGATACAAAGTATTATGAATTATTCTAATGCCTACAGTGTTTATTAAAGATGCATATTCATTTGGGACACGATGAAAATTCTGGGGTTTAAGAGCACCACCTACTTGAATACGACAAGAGATGAAAATGAACCACCAAAAATCATTAGATACTTAAGCAAAAGAAGCAATATATTTTTTGCTGACATTTGACTTTATACTGTAAGTGGCTTTTCTATACTCATTTAAGGATAAATTTTATGACTGAGTAGGGATAGATGCTGGGAAAAATAATTGTTTCTTTACACCTTCAGAAATTAGAAATGTTATTTTAAATGTTTACAAAGGCATGGACTGGAATACAGTTTCACAGTTTCTAGCGAATTAATCTAGAACAAAAGTGATTGCTGACTTTCCCACAGGAAGATATCCTAATGTTTCACTCATCCTCCCTTTCCTGCATGATTAACAGATACTTCTGAACCAACAGCACATGACCTCCAGTAACCATTCACAAGGGGCTAAAGTCATAAATAGATACAGTCATAAAAATATTTATCTAAAAGCAAAACCACTCTCAAATCAGCTGAGTGACATGATAGGTTTGCTTGGCACATATTAAGATATAAGGATTGACTCTTCCCACAGCTTAGAGCCTGTGCAGTTTTCTCAGATAATCCATGCAAGAAAAGCAATAAAAGATCTAACAACTAAGACAAACAAACCAGATATAGTTATAAATATCTGTGCTGGTAATGAATACAAGCTGGTTATATTTCACTGAGAGCAAAAAATAAAATTGCAGAGCAGCTTTATCATGACTTTCAAACAGTAGTGCAGAGTGCATTATTAAGCTCAGATCTCAACATTAACAGAAAACTCATTTGTAGTAGCATCAACAAAGTCTATATAATATAAATATCTATTAATAATAAGCAACGACACCAAAGACATGGATAAATATAGCAAAAGACTATAAATAAAAAAGACTGCATGTAACTGCCCGAATAGGCAATGATGGAAGTTAAATCTTAATAAAGCTTTAATAAAATGAAAGCTACCTTCTATCAGCACAAAGTTCTCTAAGAGTTGGGAAGCACCTGGAAATGCCTATTGTGGGTACCTGCTGTCCTCCGAAGAGGCAATCTATCCCCAGAAGCTGTATTCCAAGCAGATCAGTTTTTTCAGTTTTTTTCCTGAAGTTCTACAATTGTTGTGGTGGCAAAGCAGAGTTCAAAGGTTTGCACTGCCCCATTAGTTCACTCTGGGCTTTATCCTGTTGCCAGTAACTCACATGTCAGGGTTGTTGGCTCTTTTCTCCTTTATCAAAGTGAGGAAGGATGTAGATCTGCACAGCCAGGTGCAATGAGTGCTGCCTTAGTTTGGTTTTACAGAGAACAGGAAAAGCGTAGGGGGAGGTTTGAGGACCTATTAGAAATATTTTCCTCTCCAATTAAGGAGCCATGCATGTATTTCCAGCTCAGCTGGAGATGAACTAAGCGAGAAAAGTGGCCAGGCTCAGAGAGGTACAACAGCATTTACAGAATAATTCACAGATTAAGTACTTGCCAGTGGGACACAGAGATGGAATTCATCTCCTTCCTTGTGGAAGGAGCTACACAGGTAGGAAAAGCACAGAAGAATAAGACTGTCATGTTACTGACTCTTCTATTCATCTTTCACATTCAAACTTTAGAGGCTGCTTGAATTTAAACCATGTGTCTTGAAGCTTTCTAGCACTTAAGATAATTAGGTGGCACAGGTGACGTCAGATGTTAAATACAATGAGATTTCATCATTCATACAGTGAATGATGAAGCTCTGCAAACCACAGATGTCTGGCATCTATTCAGGAATTAATTGAAGTATTTTGTTCAAAATCACAGGAGACTCAGTGCAAAGTTTAATGATTATGTAGCTGGCACTCTTCAAGCACACTCATGGACTGGCTGGTGAACAGGTCAAACACTGTAAGATACATGAATGCAAGCAAAACATAACAACGACAGTTTGCTCCTGAATTTAAAATTATAGTGGTTATATTCCTCAACCTTGAAACTAGATTTGGAGTAAGTTCAGTGCTCAGACGTAATTTAAAAAGTAATAATGCCTCTAAGGAAAGAATTGAACTCCTAAGTATAAAATGTGGCTATATTTCTGCTATCAGCATACTGAATCAAATTATATCTGAAAAATAAAGAAAGTATGGAAAAAAACCTGTCTGTCCTGACTAAGGAGAAAGAGATTGGAATTCACAGAATTAAATGGAATCAAGGGGTTAAGGTCAGGGGTTCAAAACACTTGAGGGCATAAAAATGTAAACTGACATATTCAAAAGAGCCCAGGGAAATTAGACTTTTGTATTCAAACACTGTCAGAAAACAAATTTTTCTGTTGCCATGGAAATTGAAACAAGACAAAAACCCATTCACAACCACAATGGAAGGGTAGGATTTTGAAATTTCCTCTGGAAGAAAGCATCCAGGGAAAAAGAAAGATTCATTCAGAGCCATAAAAATACATTGCTTCTGGCAGATGAAACACTTTGTACAGGTAAGGAACAGGATTTCCTTTCAGTAGTCCAGCTCACCTCTGTTTGCATAATTAAAATGATAATAGCTATATGATAGCAAATAAACTATAAAAACTTTCTCAGTACTACATGCAAATATGTGCATAATAAATCGAACAGATCACAAAGAAGGCGATTACACTTTGACTTTTAAAATCAGAGAGGAAATAGAATTGTTAGAGATTCCTTATGACTGTGCTAATGGCAAGACAAATGGTGTGTGTAGTGCTCACATACCAAAATCATCTATACCAAGAAAAAATAGGCAAATACATCAAAGACTGGTAGTAGCCATGGAATTTGCTCTCATGGCAGACTGTCCCTGTGTCTCCATCATGTTCCCAAGGACCCTTTTACTGAGTAAAAAATTATTTCATTTTGTATTGACATGTATTCCCAGTTTTCTCCTCAAAAGTCCTTCTTCCTGTTCCGTGGGAAAATACTGGCCCATACCACCAAGTACATGAACCGCTTCCCTTGAGTTCAAGATAGAGTCATAACAGCAATTCAATGTACGAGGTGGGGTCCCATCATCCAGCTGTTTTATCCTCGGCACTGCCCAAGTTCCCAGCCAGGAACCCCTCTGGACACGGGTAGGTAGCCCAGTAAAGTCCTTACTGGAGCCTCTGAGTCAGAACTTCAATGAAGCACATTTTCCAACCCCCAACAAACTGACAAATTGTGCAAGTCATAGGTAGGACTCAACGATCCTGATGCGAGGTCTTTTCCAACCTCACTGATTTTATTATTCTGTAATTTGTACTGCTGCCACAAATATGGATTCAGTGAAAAAAGAGTTGAGTCTCCATCAAGGAGACAGTGATCCAAGGCCTTTTCAACTTTTCAGGCTCACATCTCACTTCCATCCACTCAGCAGAGAATTATTATTATTCTACACCTGGGTCATTGGAGCAATCTACTCTACCTTTACACAGATTTGGATCAGCATGACTGAGACAGTGAGCAGCTGGAGCTGGGGATGAGCAAGGGGCCCCAGGCAAACAGGAGGAATTCTTGAGCCACTTCTACCATCAGCCCTTCCTCTTCATTCTCCTTGGCTTGAGCTTTGCGCCCTAAACAGTAAAGTAAAAAAAACCAAACCTGTGCTTTTCTTGCAAAAGGCTTTCATATACAGTAAGATTTCTCTAACTGCCCAGGCCTTCTCTTCTCTAGACTAAACAGCATGAATATTAATTAATAATATTATAAAATTCCCTCTTGAGCTGACATATCCATTTAAGAACACTACAGCTTACCAGGCTTTAAGCAGTTACTGGTTGGGGCAAGTTTATTTACTGAAGAGTACTCTATTCAAAACATACTGGCTAACTACTTCAGAAGAACACACATATCCATTTGTAATTATTACTTAAAAGAAACCATGATTTTCTCTCTGACCAGCCTTCAGTTAGATTCCCATCAAAGGAATCACATGAACAGATGGGGTCCAAAAGGCTTTTCATTTGTTTTCTTTTTTTGTGCTTCATAACAAAGCTCTCCCTCATAAACTTGTTAAAATGGAGTTATTTCCTTTACCAGGATGTGATTTTCTGGTAACTGCTTTTCATTTTCTGTCTTGAGCAAAGCAGATAATTCATTTCTCTTTACCAATAACATGAGTGATTGGTTAAGTGTCACGCACATCAATGGATCCATGACAGCAATCATGGAAGTGACAAAGATTTTATTTTTTTCCTCTATCTGACTTCTCCAAGGAAAATAAGCATTTTCCAAAGAATACAGCTAAAACTGGATGAGAGCAACTTTTTTGTGAATAGAGAATTCATTGAAAAAGGCTGTGACAGAGACAGAAGCTTTATATCTGAAGCCAGCCCACAGCTGGTGGGAATCTTCTACAAAACAAACAAACCGAACAAAAACAAAATAAAAAAGGCAGGAGGGATTCTGGATCAGTGCACATTTCATTGTGAAATTTTGTGAAAGCTTCTTGTTTCCAAAGATGCTGAAATGTTGTATTTCAACATATCCTAAAAAAATATTTTTTCATTGTGAAACTTTTTTTTTAATGTCAAACCAGACTAAGTTTAATTAGATGCAAAATAATTAACTCTTCCAAATCAAATGAAACATTGAGTCAAAGTAAAAAAGGTCAAGGGGTCTTAAATTGCAGATTTTTTTTAAAACAATTTGGTTCAGCAATCAAGTAAAAAAATACGTTTTTTGGTGTAATAAACTATACTATTTTTTATATAACTACGACAGGACAGCACAGAGGACAATTACTTTTCTTCCCCCTTAAACTAATGTCTTCCTTTTTTTTCTCAGCCATTTCATTAAAGACATGAAAAATGTCACGTTAAATAACTTGGCCAAAACTAAAATCATTTCTTCCAATAAGCCCTCAGCTTTTTTCCACTTCTCTACAGAGAAGTCACGTTTTCCCAGTAATGAGGACTTCAAGATCCCCACCCCACTTTTGACCACCACACCCTTGCTAGGGAAGGAGCGCACAGACTGAGAGACCACTGCCACCCTATGTAGCTTAAATGTCAGAAAGAGAGGCAAAAGATGTGATGGAGACCAGAAGTGCTGGATGACAAGATGTGATGGAGACCAGAAGTGCTGGATGACAGCATGGCTGGCATAGGATCACATGGAACTTCAGACAGGGTCACAACGTTTTGCAGCCCGGAGCTGTTTCGCCGTGGGAAGCAATCCTTGATCCAGCCCAGATCTGTCCCAATGCTCCATGTCTGCTGTATTGCAATGCCCAAATTTGTCCCTTCCTGGTGGAAGCAGGATTGGCTGCTGATCCCTTCAGTACTCTTATTGCCAAATGACCACAACAAAATGCTTAGTGTCCACCTTCCCAGCACTTGATCTGCCTTCACACTGCCAAAGATAACTTTTAATTAAGGTGTCAAAACCTGACAAGATTGATCACAGAGGTGGTTTCCTCCATGCTGAGCTGTCTCAGATCCCAAACTCCTTTTTCAACTACACCTTTCAACCACTTAATTAACAAGTTGTTCATCATCTGACTTGCCAAGAAAAAGGAATCTCAATCTCCACAAAAGGAGTCAGAGACAGAAAAGAGCCAGCAATTTTTCTTTACTTGTCCTTAGGTTTGTGTTCACATTCAAATGTCTATATAGCTTCTTCTTTGATGATTTCACCCAACAATGATCACTTTGATAACTGTGGAATTATTTGGCCATGAGAGTTTTTATTCAAATATTTTTGCTTGCCCTTTTTCACCACAAAAAAAGCCAAGCATTTTTCTTCTCTTTTTCATCTTCATCCAAAAATAATCAATCAGCCCATGTAGGGTCTATTCCAAGTGGGGTTTTTTTGTATGCTGGACTAGATTTGTGATAGGGAAGTCATCTGCATTTTAAAGGAAATGGATACCGAAATTAAATGCAGAAGAACAGGATTTTAGTGATAAAAACTGTTTCTTCTGACCTTATTCCCTTCACCCTTTCTTTTAGTTTGCAGAATAGCTGGGAACATTGGATGGATTATAAAGCCTGACACAGGCTGCATGCATAGAAGGGGAGTGTGTGTTGCCAAAGCCCACTCAGATGCAATGAAGTACAGAATCAAAAGGAAAACAAAGACCACAACGTGAGCTAGACTGTTCCCTTCCCAAAACAAATTTATCTCCAGGTTACATTCCACAGCGGTTTATCAATTCCGTAATGACCGCAAGAAGGGAGAAGGCGCTTTGCAAAAGCCATGCTAAGACACTTAGTCCTTTCAGCTTCCAAGCACAAGCACAGGCTGGGCAGAGGCTGGATTTAGAACAACCTCAGGTAGAAGGACCTGGGGGTGTTGACGGATGAGAAGCTCAGCGTGACTCAGCAATGTGCTCTTGCAGCCCAAAAAGCCAATGGCATCCTGGGCTGCATCCAAAGCACCGCAGGCAGCAGGGTGAGGGAGGCGATACACTGGTCCACTCTCATGAGACCCCACCTGCAGTGCTGCATCAGCTCTGGGGTCCCCAGCACAGGAAGGACATGGACCTGTTGGAGCAAGTCCAGAAAAGCCCACAAGAATCATCAGAGGGTTTGAGCAGCTCTCTATGAAGACAGACTGAGCTGGGTTTATTCAGTCTGGAGCAAAGAAGGCTCAAAGGTGACCTTAACTGTGGCCTTGAGTAGACAAAGGGGAACTACACAAGAGCTGGAGAGGGACATTTTACCAGGGCATGTAGTAACAGGACCGGGGGAATGGCTTTAAACTGACAGAGGGTAGATTTAGATTGGATATAAGAGAGAAATTCTTTACTATGAGGGTGGTGAAACACTGGCACAGGTTGCCCACAGAACCTGTGGATGTCTCATCCCTGGAAACGTTCAAGGCCAGGCTGGATGAGGCTTTGAGCAACCTGGTGTAGTGGAAGTTGTGTCTGCCCCTGGCAGGGAGTTGGAACTGGATATTCTTTAAGGTCTCTTCCAACCCAAACCACTGACTCTCTATAGGAGTTGAGGAGCAGAAAAGCTTCAAGACATGGAAGATAAGATTTTCTAACAAAGCATCTTTGCAGCATGTTCTCTCTACAGATGTGGCTCCTGTCATCAGCCCCTCTTTCCTATTCCATTACCTCCTTCCAGTTGCTCTCATTACATCTCTTGTCAGTTTTCAGGTCTGAGGAAGCATTTTAACACTTGTGGACATGGGCATTGGACTGAAAAGGACATTGTGGAGAGGGCACAGAAGGCTGCAGTCAGTGCCACCTTAGCAGCAGAGAGCCACTGGTGCAGCGATGTCTTCTTTCCACCCAACACCTGGAGCACAGAGCATAAAACAGCTGCATGGCACATCCAGCACGCAGATCCCCTACCCCAGTCCCCAGCTTCCTTCAACGCTTATTTTCATAGGGACTCTCAGTGGCCCTAAAGGCTCTCCAAACTCCAAAGTTTGTTATGCCACTCCGATTCCTGCCCTGCCATTACTCCTATGACAAGGCAGAAAAGCCAGGGCAAAAAATTTTTGAGCCGCCTCTCCACCCTCATGTCAGTATTTGCTTTCAAGGAACACTTGTGTTTTATAAACCCTTTCCAGATACCATAAATCTTCTCGGGATTAATTAACACATTAGGTGGAGAACATAGATGTTTTCAGCAGGTGACAATACAGTGAAAGCAGGCCAACAAAACCCAGCAGTTCTGCTGCAAGTGCCTTTGGCAAAGTCCCACTTGCCTGTTCTTCCTGCACACCTCTGGAATGCAGGAGCTCCTGGGCAGATTAGCAGAGGTTACCTTTGGTGACAGACAGCTAAAAGCCTGCACAATAATGCTCTGACAGCTGTCCAGTTGGTCTGTATACGGCTAGATATATGAAATTCCAGAAGCACTAGACTGCCATTTACAGAGGCAGCCAAAGAGCCACGAGTACATTACTGTACCAGAATATGCAACTAGAACAGAACCAGATTAACACCCAAATTTTTATTAACCTTTCATTCACTGAACACTGCCAAAATTTTCGTTTTGGGGCTTGAGATACATTAAATGTACCATACCTATGCATAAATTCATATGTTGCTTAGGAATGCTTCTGACGGGTTTTTAAATTCATTGTCAAGACTGAAAGGCTGAAACCTAACTTTTCCTTCACATTCGATTGCCTAAAAGAAATCTGCAGATAAAGATTTTCTATTATTTGATTCTTCAGTAAATACACAAAAAAATTTCAAAGCAAAAGTGTGTGATGCCAAAGGAAAAGCACAGGATACAAAAATAAATTATAAAATCTTCATGCTCCCCTCCACGCTACCCACTGATTCTCTTTCCACACCTCTAACTGGAGCTAATTTAATCTTTAAAGTACCCAGCAAGGGAAAACAGTGCTGTGGTTTGGGTACATTATGTTTTTGCCTTTAAAAAAAGACTTGGAACAACATGAAAATTAATGTCCCAAGGGAAGTGGGGTGTTTACAAAAAAGTCATGTTCCTTTTAACTTCCTTAACTTTATTGTGCCCTTCTTTCATTCAACACTCTCCATCACCACAGAACAGCAAGACTGTTACTCCATCCCCCCCTGAAATATTTAGAGAAATAAGAAAAAAACTGTTTTCCTTTCCATAGAAGAGGCTTATAAAGCCATGCTGTCTGACACCAGGATCATTCTGGTTCATAAGGAATTCACTCAATGAGCATTCAACCAGCTTTTGGGCACCTGGAATTATTTATTCACCACTTTTTTCCCAGAAGATACACAATCCAAATATGCAACTGTGTAAACTGAAGAAATGGATACTTAGTTGTGTACTTAGGGTTACACCACCTGGAATAAAATTAGGTATCAGGACCTAAGCTGCTCTTCAAATAATTGATTTGAAAAAATACCTAAAGTCCTAAAGTTCACAATTCAGGAGCAGGGAAAATCTCTTTCCATTAAATGCATGTCATTTGATGCTGTCAAAAAATAATATTGAGCTAGAGAAACTACTTTGAACTCTTTCAAGCTTATAGTTTCCAGGTTTCTAGGAAATGGGGTAGAAGCTGCAAGGATGATTTATAGAACGTGCAACGCTTCAGAAAGATCCAAAGTCCAATCAGCCTGAAAGGCAGCGACAGCATCACGTCTAGAAACTGGCTCAGAGAAGAGCAGATATCATAGATGTAACTCAATGTCTATGGGAAGACAATGCACTATTCCACCTCATGGAATGGGTTCAAGGCTAAATACAGAATCCTACCTGTGATTCAGTAAAAGCCCTTGGATTAACACAAGAAAAAATAGCCTTCATATGGCTGCTGCTAAATGTCTGACCCTTCAACTTCTTCCTCATTTCTGCTTTCTCTCCCAGGTCTCCTAGACATGTAGGAGGGTGGCAACACCAAATTCAGTGATACTGTTTTACCTCCCCAAAGGCTATTTCATACAGAACTCATTATTTTCCCACACAACCACATCCCTCTCTAGGGACCACTGGCTCCACACCTAACTGCACCCAGGAAGCGTCTGCTGAGCAGCCCTTGAGGCTACAGGGGTCCCTCAGCCTGTACGGTCAGTGCCAAGCGTGCAAAAGAAGAAAGGGAAGCCTGCATACCACTGCTTGTGGATGGTCCCTTGCTCCTTCTCACCGCTGAGGCAGCTGCAACAATAAAACAGCAGTGGCATCTAAACACTACTTCCACAATTTCTCCAAGCCAAGATTTTTTTTTTCCATCTCTAATGCTGTAATTCCAGGACTTGGCTCCACTATTCCATTTGTATTAATGCACAGGGGCAGATTTAACAACACATGGCAGAGTAAGAATATTTTATATGTCTTAAAAGCCAAGAAATAATGCAAATTTGGGTTATAAAAGTACTGTCAGCATATTGCGCCTGCCTCTTTGCCAACACCAGTTTGCTCCCTCTCATATTTTATTATGTGTTTTTTAAAATTACTACAGGAGGCTGAAATTCCATTTGCAGGTCATTAAAGACTCTTAACAGACAGCTAGCAAGGCTTTTTGGGAAAGTCCAAATGAGACCACATGAAACCACATGGTATCGGTTCTCCCTCACTTCATGTTCCCCCCCACCACTAGCCCTCATCCTGGGAACTCAAATCCTTGGCCAAAGGTTCACGGATTTGTTGGGATGCTGCAAAGTCTCTCCCTCCCACTGGCATATGTGATTTGGAGAAAACTGATGTGTGTGTGGATGAAAGAACCCTCGAGCCACAGCCCTTGACCTGATAAAAACACGAGCAAAGGCTGTTCCTTCCAATATATTCATTGAAAAGATACGAGATGTAAGTGGTTTTTCAGCAAAAGTATCATACTTTATCTGATCATATTATATACCTAAATGAGCTCTGTCCAGAGGGCAGATATACAATCACATATAAATTATACCCATCCCCAAGGAGCTCTGCCTTTACTCCTTACTTACCTGTAACAGCCATCAGCCCATTCCACAGTGAATTACCACCCTATGCACCACCTGAATTGTGCCAGTGAGGTGGGAGGGCACTGCCCTGAGCTGAAGTCAATAACATCTTGTAACTTGTCTAGAGACACACAGTGACCTTTTCTTCAGCCAGATTGTGCTTGGACCACAGGCTCATCAGGAAAAATTAACTACAACTATGCACAAAATTAAAAGAAAAGGTCTCAGCGAGCCATGACATTTTGCTGTGCTTAGAAGAGATGCTGCTATTCTTGTGCAGCTGGAAATTGCTGAGATAGTTTTAATGGCATCTGCTGTCTCTTGATTGACAGAGCATAAATATTTCAGAAATACAGGCAACAGCATTGCAGCCACACAGCACCAGACAGCATTATTTACTGACTGCAACCAAGCTACTGCTATCAGTCACAAACTGCACATCCAGCTCGGGGTTATTCTGACTTTGTTTGAGAGATGTCCTCTTCTGGATGAAGATATATTAGCAGCTTCGCAAACACTGTCAGCTAATCAAAAAATATTAGAGAAGCTCTCCACAGCTTAGTGGTTTTTTGTCACTTGCCCTAGATGCTAGGAATATGTGAAAATGAATAAATGTATTAATACACAGCAGCCTGTCAGGAGCCCTTGGCATGCTGTGAGCCCGTGTACTGCATTTGCCAGTCAAATCTGCCTGAGTCGCAGCACTCCCTGACAGCAACCCATTCACATGGGAATCAACAAGGAATCTGCTTTTAAATGGTAATATCACAGAATGGCATTATCACAGAATCACAGATTATGCTGAGTTGGAAAGGACCCACAAAGATAATCAAGTCCAACTCCTGGCCCTGCACTGGACACCCCAGTTACCACACCACGTGCCCGAGAGCATTGTCCAAACACTTCTGTCAGGCTGGTGCTGTGACAGCTTCCCTGGGGAGCTGTTCCAGTGCCCAACCACCCTCTGGGAGAAGAACCTTTTCCTAATATCCAACCTAAACCTGACCTGACACCATTTCAGGCCATTCCCTCAGGTCCTGTCACTGGTCACCAGAGTGAAGAGATCATTGCCTGCCCTTCCTCTTCCCCTCACGAGGAGGTTGGGGACTGTGAATTTCTACCTAAGCCATAAAGTGGTATTTCATTTACAGGCCTGATGCAGATGTGATGTTTATTTACCCCACATTTATGTTCAATAATCTGAGCAACTGTGACTTTTCTTACAAAAAGCACTGCCTGAGCTCACTAATTTCATCCCTGCTAAGTTTTGCTTGCTGCTATCTAGGTGGATGGAACAAGCCTTTCTGGATTCAGAAAGACCCTCATTTTGGAACATAAACAGACTGCTGGATCACATGCTGGGTGGGAAGAGGGGCCAAGTTAGGAGCAGGAGGGGATGTAAGGGAGAAGGGAGGAAAAGGTTGATAAGCACCGGTGGAAAAAAACCCCAGGAAATAAGTGAAGGTAAGTGTGGACTCTGTCAACTTCTTTCTCTTTTCCTTTCTTCTGAGGTCCTCTTATGCTTCTCCACCATTCCTTTTGACTGACAGCTTCCTGCCTTCTCCCATTTATCTTTTGCAATTCCTTTACACTGGACTTTGTCCTTTACTTAACCTCTTAGTAACACATCCCAAAAAATGGTCCCAGGAAGGCAGGAGCTGTGGGCAGTTGGGGTGATACCCCTGCCGATTGGAAGCCTCTCAAACAGGGAGCTGCAATACAGTGCAGTGCTGCCTTCCCATTATACACTAGGGAAAACCACGCAAAGATGGATGCTCCTGTGGAAATACCGGATATCAAAAGGGAAGAGTTTGGCATCAACACAAAGAAAGCAACAACATGCCACTAAATTGTTTTGTATAAAAACAAACAAATCTCTCCCATGCAAAATGGGATGCATGCCTGAACAGTAATCTTCTCTGTGCTTTGGTGTCTGAAGCAGATCAGCTGGGTGGTGAGAATTTAAGAAGCATTTTTAAAGCAAAAAACATGAGGTTCAGGAAAACAAAAACAATATCCAATATACCTTCTGTTGACATCGATATCACAAATCAACAATATGCCACTGTAGACCAAGGAAGAAGACAAATTCAACAAGAAACAGTCCCCTAGAATGTGCAGTATCTCAGTCTTTGCTCTTATCTGTTTCCGCCTGGCGCTCAAGGCTTGTGACACTCTCTAGCACCAGTGCATGTCACAGCACTGCAGTTCTGCCTTGAGAGGAGTATCTTTTGACAGGAAACACAGCTCACTTCCTGCTCCCAGTTATGCCTGTGTGAAACCAAGGTGCTGGATTTATTCCAGCAAAGGGATAAGGATACAAGAAAACCATTTTTAAGATACAACTGATTTGAAAAAGCCCAAGATCTCATCACAGAAATCAAAATAGTGTACACTGAATGATACATGGATATGTACTTTACTTTCTGATGTGTTCCAAAAGATATTCTCACTTTGCTGCAAGCTGTAGCAATGCATTAAAAAAGGCAGAGGAAGTTAAACAGTGTAACAGCCTTAAGACTGATTCACGAGTTCGATCAAAAGCTTATCAATTTTATGACAAATTACCAGTCAGTAAAATTTAATCCACAAAGTTGTATATTCTGTGATCCTTGAGTAATGCTTGATACACAAAATGAAATTTTTCAGTAGCACTTTTTCAACTTTTTAGTACACTTCCTTGCAGGTTTTGTTGCATTACAATATTTTTCATTGCTTTTGATCTTCAGTGGCAATGTAATATATCTTTATATGGAGAACACCAAGAGATTTCTTTGGACAGAGAGTAACCTTTTTGCTGTTATTCTGCTGATTCCTATTAGATTCATATGCACATACATATTTAATATTTTGTATCATTGCATCTTTTTAATGTTAATTGTTGAGTAAGAACAAATAACATTTGGGCTAACTTTCCCTTTTGGTATTCCTAAACTAACTATGAGAAGAATTATCTTTAATTGTGAAGCATCACATACCCTTACAACAGTCAGCAAGTAACAAGCCAAATTTTGAGGTTTCTCCAAAGCTCAAAATATTTTCTTTAGGTCCCACATCACTATATTGATGCACAGCAGTCCTGAGGGACACATCTTTACAATGTATAGGTTGATCCTGTTCTTTTTGTTTATCCATCTCAGAAAGAGGTTGTAGCTCTGTGCCTTAGTAAATTTAAGTGCACCTCAGCTACTTACTTAATGCATTTTGCAATAGAAAATCCGGCAGACACATGAAAAATCAAGCTTCTGCAGTGGCTAAAATCAATTGCCATCTTCTGTCATCTTACTCAGTTTTGAAGTCAGTTTCCTACGGAGTTTGATCTTCTTGAACAGAAACTCAATACAGGCTGCTGTATTTGACCCTATAATATTAAAAAAAATAAAATAGTCAAACCTCTCTTTAAGGAAAATATTGACATCACAGTGTCTTCGATTCTCTGTTGCCCAGCATCTAATTTAGTCACCAGACAAATGAAAGAATATGAGTGTTCAGAAACACTATGGACTATAAGGTCCACTTAACACTATAAAGTCCTTGAGCTTCTCCAGCACTGCTTTATGCTAAGCCCAAGGACTGGCTTTCCTTTTAAATAGCCCTAGAAGATTCTGTTTGAAACACAGCAGAGTTAGCTGGCTGCTTAAGAAGTCCCTGGAGAGATGGGGAACACAGAGCTGCAGGACTCTGCCAAGCAATGAGCACTGCTCCAGCCCATAGCACACACCAGGAAAGCTGCCACCACCAGCAAATGAGCTTTAGAAAAATGAGCTGTAATAGTTTCAATACAGGTGCCCACCCTACATCTCTGGTGGGCAACATACGGCAGAGAAGAGCACATCCTGACATCTCCACTGCTTGGTGCTACAGCTCTGGACAGAGACCCAGAGCAGCCGAGGCGCTGCTCACACTGCTCCTACCACTGAGGCAGCAACTCCCAGCAAGGAGCAGCGCTGGCAGTCGGGAGCAATAACTTCTAAAGATCACCACAGATGTTTGCTTCAGTGCCCACAAATCAAAGTCTCTGGGGAAGCCACCAGGGTGGCTTTAATCACAGCAGGATCCTCTCCAGGCACCAGAATTGCTCAGGGTCACAATGGCAGGAGAGGTGGTTAAATGGTACAAGAAGCTCATACCCTGCCTACACCAGACACTTCATCCTGGGATTTATGATTTAAACCCTTTAGGACCTGACAGAGCTCGGCCATGGCTGGATCCTAGGAAAAATATAGGCACACTGGGAATCATTTATTTTAACAAACTAAAAATGTATTGTGCTTTTGGAAAGAAATTAATAAATATTATGCTTCCATGGAGTAGAAACAATATGTACCAATATATTTTCTGCCCCAACTTAGGAAATGGGTTCCCAACTCTAAAAATACATAAATGTGTTAGTGAGCACAGTTTTACATGTACAGAATTCGTTCTTTTATCTAACATATTTGCAGGTAAAAACTTCACTAACTTGTGCGATAGTTCTTATACATTTGTAATATATCTCTACCTGAAGAGCAGCAAATTATAAAAGCAAATTCTGTGTAAGATATCAGACTGCTTCAGGGGAAAAAACAACAAACAAATCAAACAACACCACCCACAAAACAAACTTATCTCACATTTAAAACTGTTTTCCCAACTTTTTGTCCCCAAAAATACATAACATCAGTTGTGTAAAAACTAAACCACTATATGAGGCATATTTTAAAGCCTTAATGAAGCTTTTATGGCATCCTCAGAGCAAAGAATGTCCAAATATGGCTGAGAGTTAAGTACCCTGAGAATTGACTGCTCTTAATGAATTCACTGAAGTTTGGAGGTCCACATTTACCAGGAATCAGAAGAGAAATAAAGAGAAGTGAACGTGATTCAACTCATTTTCCTGTACCATTCTCTAAAGATACTGGGTTATAAACATCCTCCATATCTTGGATACTGGAGGCATCTGTTGAATCTTTGTCACTGACTACAATTCCTACTGAAGAAAGGCTAGAAATGAAGGAGTGCATCTTTTTTGCATAAATATCCCTAATGTTAAAATAGGGTAGGTCACTGTTTTTCTCCTTGCGATCATTGTTGCACTGGTCTCTATCAATAGCTTTTTGCTTTTGGTAGTACTTAGAAAACTTATTGAAAATAATGGTGATTGGAAGTGCTACCACCAGTATCCCACAGATAATGCAGAGGGTGCCGAGCAGCTTTCCAGCAAGTGTGACTGGGTAAGTGTCCCCGTAACCAACAGTGGTCATGCTGATGGTTGCCCACCACCAGCAAATAGGGATGCTCTGCAGCTCTGACGAGTCATCATCCTTCTCCACTGAGTAGACAAGCACAGAAAAAATAGAAATCCCAACTGATAAAAACAAAAGCAGAAGTCCAACTTCTTGATAGCTGTGTCTCAACGTGGCGCCCAAAGAGCGCAGTCCTACAGAGTGCCTGGCCAGTTTCAGGATGCGAAATATCCTCATTAACCGCAGGATCTGAACCACTTTCCCCATGTTCTCAATATCTTCACTTTCTTCTTCCTTTGTGTCTACAGCCAGTGTGGCATAAAATGGGATAATAGAGACGAAATCAATGATGTTCAGTGGTTTCTTCCAGAACTTTTTTTGACTTGGAGCAGTGAAGAGCCTGATCACTAGCTCAGCAGTAAACCAGATGATGCACGTAATCTCCACAGCTTCCAGCACAGGGTCTCCAATCTCCCTGTCATTGGCATCCAGCCTTTGAAATTCTGGCATGCTGTGAATGCACATGGCCACAATTGATGCCAGAACAACACTCAGGGATGACACGGCAATTAACTTGGCAGACAAGCAGTATGCAGGATTTTCCATTCTGACCCAGATCTTCTTTCTTATTTCACCAAAACACAGATTGTCAAACTTTTCTAGCTCTTTATCAAATATGGATGACTCTTCATTGGAGGAGTCCATACTGTCATTGCTCTTCTGATCCCAGTCTTTATCGGGACCTTCTTCTTTCCGTTCTTGGTACCGATTGCTGCAGCAGGAATCAATAAACAGCTCATTTATCCCCCAGTACTCTATTTCCTGGCAGAAGGAAAAGACACAAAGTTCTTCCATAACGTGAAGTTTGCCCGTATAATAAAAATTCAGAACATACTGGAACAAGGAAGGATTCCTGTCAAAGTAATATTCCTTGTCTGCCACACTATAATCATCACACAGTTCTAGAATAGCCTCTTCTGAATGGCATTTGAGAAGTTTTCCCAGTCTGGTATGGGGAAATCGGAGCAAGGTGCTTTGATCCACTGATTGCTTAAAGCCACCCACATTCAAATTTATAAGTTCTGCATCTTTGCCAGGTCTGCGGAAAAATTCACCATAAACCATTTTGGACAGACGAGTTCCACTGCTGTTGCCCAGTGAGATTACATTGAACCTGAAAAGAACATAAGATATTGTTAGAGCATTTAATTCAGTTTTGCTCTTGTGACACATTGTTTTTTCCATCTCTGGTTACTGTGAGATGCTGTAACAAAACAAACAAAAAAAGAAACTAAATGATGAATACCCTTATTCAGCAATTCACAGGTGTAGTTTTAAATCAGTTTGGTTTACAGCTTTAGCAAATTTGAAAGCAGTAGGTTCTGGTTTAGGTCTCCTTTTTACCAGGGTGAAGGAAGAATGCTGAATTCATCTGCAAGTCAGTCTCTGTTCCACTATCACACTGATATTAATAGTCATGAAATCCATGTATTTCACTGATGCAAAAAATCTTTAATTTAAAGAGAAAACTTGTCAATCAATCAAAATATTTAGGACAAAACTTTTGAGCAGGTTTCTCTCAATCACAGCTTCAGCAGAGTTGTATTAATTTATATGATGTTGCAATTTACTATCCACTACTTCCAATGTTATTTGCTTGAATGTGGACTGCAATTACTTCTGTTGACATATCAATTCATTTACTTCTAGGGTAATCCACACAAGAGCATTCTGTGTTCTTGAAACATATCAAAACTGCATTTGAAGCTTTCCAATTCCTGACTTCAGAATGCTGTATTTGGGTATCTGCACTCCTTCAGGTATTTTTCAATCTGCCTTCCTACTCACCTAAGTTTCACAACTCTCTTACAACCTTGGTTAGTTCCAGAAGCAATTCCTATTCTGCCACAGCATAGCTACAACCACTGAAGCAATGCTGAGAAGTTGGTGCTGAAGTGTCATTTCTGGAAACAGAAGCTTTCAGAGATGGAACTTCCACAGTAATTTTTCTCAACAACTAACTGTGGACACCTGCAGATGGACAGAAGGATGTTTTAATGTTTCCATATTTTACTATAAATTCAGCTGCAACTGAATTCAAAAGGCAGTTATAATTACTAGTAAGTTAACCTTTACAGAACTGCTTTCTTGCTTTCCTTCCAAGGAGTTGTTGTCAAGCCAAGACTGCCAGTTCTTACACTTGTCATCAGATTATATCTAACTTCAGATCATGAGGAAAGCAAATTTTTTTGATCTCTGGCACTTAAACATTAATTGATGTAAACTAAGCTAATTTATTTCAATTTAATATGGAAATCAATTCATTTTAAATGTGACAAGATAGTATCAAAATCCTCCTGTCCTAAGAGATGACACCATATGGTGTCACGATCAGCATGTAGAGCTGGGGGAAGAACAGGGAAAGGAGTGGGACACTCAGAGTGATGGCGTTTGTCTCCCCAAGTCACCATTAAATGTGATGGAACCCTGCTCTCCTGGGGATGGCTGAACACCTGCCTGCCCATGGGAAGGGGTGAATGACTTCCTTGTTTTGCTTTGCTTGTACGTGTGGCTTTGCTTTACCTATTTTATCTCAACCCACAAGTTTTCTCATTTTACTCCTCTGGTTCCCTGCCCCATCCCACTGCAGGGGAGTGAGCGTGGGGCTGAGCTGCTGGCTGAGATTAAACCACGACAACATGGAAATGATTTTGCACCTTAAGATTTAGTTTGAAGGCAGGTATTTGCTAGCTAGTAGAATGGTTGGAAGACACAGTTACTCCAGACATTTCCCAAGGCTTCAGTTTTTAGGAATCATTAAGACATAAAATAAGAGCACTGATCTCTCCTCACAGAAGAAGGGCAGCAAGACTCATCTAAAAAACATTACCACACTTCACTCATGATCTAGAGCCAAGCTCAGTTTTATAGCACTATAAATAAAAAAAACCATAAATCTGGACTGGGGTGACTGGAAGTCAAAGTATATTCAGACCCAAAAAACCTCTAGTTATTGATTCATTTTGGTCAATAAAATCTCCACTTCTAGCAATTCATTAACATGAGAACACTGGCAGTGTAAGTGAGCACTATAAAAACCAGGCAAGACCTCAGACCATAGAGTCATAGAAAAATAGAATGGTTAGTCTCAGAAGGGACCTTAAAGATCACCTCATTCCAACCCTCTCTGACATGGCCAGGGACACCTTCCACAAGACCTGGTGGCTCAGAGGCCCGTCCAACCCAGCCTTGAACTCTCCCAGGGATGAGACATAATCCCTGGTAGAGTTCACGCTTCCTCTGGGCAACCTGTGCCAGTGCCTCACCACCCTCACAGTAAAGAATTTCTTCCTAATATCGAACCTAAATCTACCCTCATTCAGCTTAAAGCCATTACCCCTTGTCCTGTCTGGGGGCTCTTCTCACCATGACAAGTAATGACAAATACAAAGCAAGTTTTACCCAGAAAGAACTAAAGCAAGACTTTAGTGCTCAGCAAATTCTTAGTACACTAGACTGACTTACTGTTGAGACAGCAGTATAAAACCATATCGACTATGCAGATGATATTCATAATGGTGCCTCCATGAAATTGCTTTGTATAATAAATTCAGTGAGCAATAATTTACTGCTTTATTTTGAGGGTACTGTAGTCATAATTTGTGCAAAATACAGAGAGAAAGTGGATCTTGCTTAGAAAGACCATGATCTGGAACCTGCTTAATGTATTACTACTATTAAGAGATTTTTAGGTTACAGAAAGAATGTACAGGAAAGATTCATGATAACTATGTCAAGAGGAGCTTCATCATCTGAAGAATGTCTTGTTTGACTTGCAGAGACCTTGATTCCGGAGCCATGGACCAGGACATGGTTGTGCCAAGTACCATCAGAACAATTTGTGTCATTTTAACAAGTGATTCAAGCCACAGGGCAATGACCACAGATGACAACTTCTGTCTCAGCACAACATGCTCTCTACTCAAGGAAACCCTTTACTCACTCAGGAAACTTTTCTCCTCAAGGGTAAAACTGTGCTCAGCTAGAAATTATGTTTTCCTGGAGTGCCAAGGCCTGTGTCATGAACATCCTAAGAACACAAAGCTACCACAAACTGCAAATCTCCACTTGAACTGCAACATTAACCTCTTTGATCTTCTGCAAATATAGATAACGCAAACTGGTAACCGTTCCAAATCACATAATTCTTGCCCTGGAGAGAGTATAAGAGAGCAAATAAACACATACCAGATGTTAGTTACTTGTTTGCTTTAATTGCTTTAGTTGTTTCAGTGAGCTACTGGGTAAGAACTCATATAGAATAGAAAATGAAACAAGACACAGAAGAAAAATGCTTACTGGAAGAATGAACATTATTTTCCAAGATAATGAAGAAAACCCCAACAAATAGAAGTTCCAAATGTTAAGCTTCAGGGCTAAATAAAAGCCAGTCATAAGGAAAGCTGTGTGAAAAGGATGCAAACATTAGAACAAAAACCAAAATGACAGGATCTAACTCTTCCCAGTCTAATTTGGAGATGGGCTCTAGCCAGTGCTTCTGCAGTCACACATTGTTGGTGAGGCCACAGGCCCATTGTCTGGCTTGGAAGAGGAGTTGAAAATTTCTGGGTTTCTAGCATGCTGTGAAGTCCCTAAAGCTCTCAAAGGGGGAGTCAGGGAGACAGCTTGCATATACAGTTCCTTTGAGTCAGCTATGCCACAGATGTATAGCATACCCCGAAGTGCTGCGGTTTCCAACCTCTTGGGGAACAAACCACTAAGAGATTTTTAGTGACCATGTGGATCGCCCTACTACACATTTATTTGTCAGCAAAGTTTCTCTTTCTCAGTTATGTTTTGCCCAGTATCTACACAAAGTCCCAATTCTCTGTGAAGTCCTACACAACAAGCTTCAGAACATCTTTTTTGATGTGTTGCATCTTTGAGCATGGTACCACCTTGGCTACTGGTAACTCCAGACTGGTGCAGTTTCATCTTTTATTAGCGTTAATCTGTGATTATCCAGGCACAATAGAAAGAAAGTTGAAGTGGTTTACAGCTGTTGTGCTATGCTGCTAAAAATACTCAAAGGGCATGCCTATAGATTTTCTACCAGTTTCCTTCATGGTTATGTTGTCTTAGCCTCACCTCCTGCTTCCTGCACAGCTGCACTCCATGAACTTCTCAAGACTAAGTCCACATTTTAGCATGGTTTTGAAGGAATGGAAATAAAAGGGCCTAGTCCTGCTCACAGTGAAGTCACAAGGGATAGAACACTGACGTGAACCTGAAAGGGCACGCAAATCTTGGTAAGTCTACAAAGTATTTCCAGAGCTCAGAGTCATTTTTTCCCAAGGAATCTGATGATCTTGGTAGATTTTAGGGTTCTCAATCCAGAAAATTCAGTTCTGAGCAAATTCCTTCTAAAGAATCTTACTTTGGCACTCAGCCATGCCCAGGAACCATATTTCGTCTCCTAACGATGCAGGCAAACACCTGGGCTCTAACTTCTGTTAATTTCCCAACAGTTAAGAGCTTCTACAAATCATCCAAGCAACACACGTGCAGCTTTTGACATCTAAGCACTTCTAAAATGCTGTGGATAACAAACCCTAACAACCTTCAGATCAGGATCAACATTTCACTGATTTTTTAAGTGTTTGAATTTTTCCACTCATTATAGGGCAAATACTTGTCTAAGGCACCACCTAGAAGTACTGTCTACACTTTCTGACTCGCTGAGCAGAGAAAAACATTTAAATGCATATATAATTTACTTGATCAATCACAATTAGCGATTTGGACTGAAATTCAGTTGGCATGACTTAAGATGTTGTCTGTCAGCTGGGCAGTAATAACTGCTTTGGCACACATAATTAAGCCAGAAAAAATGTAAGGTAATATTACTTGGCACAGCCTCTTTCACTATGATATAAGCTGCAACATACAACTCTCCTTCGTAATACTTGACGCAGTTAAGTTAATCGTAAAGTCATTCACAGACTATGGAGGCAGAAGTTAACGTTAAAAAGTCATCTAGCACAAATAGCAAGACCATCTGAAGAAACCACTCTGTGGTTATGGACATTCTGTGAGGCAAAGAGGATAAATTCATCAGCGAAATTATTTTCTCAGCTGCAATTTATTTTTTGTATTCCATTGGCAGTATCATCTTTTGTGCAGCATATTGCATTAAAATGCCATGAAAATAATAGAATTATGCAACTACATTTCTTTTTAAATTGATTCAGTACAACCTCCCAGAGGACCAAAGGTAAATAAAGTTTGAGTTGAAATATGCAGGCCAAATTTTGTTCTGATGTTACTCCCATGTAAGCCTTTTGGCTATGTTCACTTCAGTACAATTCTACTGGCCCCAGGCTGTTTTAGAAACTGAATTTGTGACAAATGTTTGTGCAGCTTTGCAATACAATGAAGATCAGAAAGAGATGATCATCATTTGGAAACAACAATAGCTGCTAAAAGCACTGCTGACATTCAAATGTAAAATTATCTAAATATTCGCACCTATGGAAAAATGATCTTCAAATATAAGGGGTTAAAAAAAACCCCAAAACACCTCCTCCTAAAGACTGATAAGGAAGAAATGAAGCTGTTACAACTGAGAATAAAAGAACACAAGCAAGAATAGAAGAACAAGCACCTGCAGCCCATGGTTCACACCATTATTGGAGGCACAGGTTTTCGGGGGTGAATCACCAGAGGTGGGGTCCATCTCTGCCCTGACTAGATAAGTCGCCCGTATGAGTAGTGCCATAAGGTCCCATAATTAGTGTGGGACTAATACAAGGTAAAATGAATCCTCCCAAAGTGAAAATCTGCTATTCCCACTGTGAGGATGCTGGTGAGGACAGAGTACATGCCAAGGGATGGGTATGAGAAAGGGGAAAGGGAAAACACACCAGCTGTAGCCTCCACATGACAGAAGCTTCTTTGGGAATGCAGTTTGTGACCTGAATTGCTTTCTCATATACAAAAAGAACAAGCAGCAACATCTAATACCACCAAGTTATCAGAATGTCACCTTGTAAAATGATTAAAGTGAAAAAAAAGAAAAAAAAAGTTATTCTCTCTCTGACTTGAAAAGCCCCTGGAGATAACACACATTATGAGAGTTAACAAGGCTTGCACCTTGCAGTGTTCCCAAAGGCTCTGCAATTTATATTCTGCTCATATAAATTAAAAGATCATTATCCACAACTAAGTGGAAGCGACAGATTAAAATGTGCTTGCTTGAAAACCTCCCCGTAAATCCCCACCACTTAAGCACAGTTAGAATGCTGCAGTTACAATACCTGCTCCACAGACAGCTCAGACAGACAGCCGACCACATTAAGCACTTCCCTGAGTTGTACGGTCCCAATGGCTGAAGTTCACAGAAATATTTGAGGAGATACCAAAGACATTGTTACAAGCAGGCCAGCATTGCTGTGGTTTGATGGCAAAAGAAATTGTTTCTCTCCAGGTTATTTTGGCAATAATCTCGTTTGACAGGTCATCTTAATGGCACCCATCAAGAGTAAAGCTTCAAAACATGAAGTACTATGTGAAGTGGACATTGTAACTTATGGGTCTAGGTATCTCTGCAGTGAGGGCAATTTCTACGGATCACTTCCACAAAGTAATATTTTGTACCCCGTTTTCCACTGAGATCCCCATTGTTTCCATTCAAGTACTTCTCCAGTGATCACATTGAACATAAAATCCTATTGTTACACTTACTGGGGTAATTTGTGGTACCGCTAGTTGTCAGAAACATCCGATACATGATCCCAACATCAGACACCTCCATATAGATAAAAGTGATGCAGAACAAAAATATATCGATATACTTCTTAAAAATAATTCTGCATTCTCCCTTCATTGATTAGTCTAGCATGTAAGAAGATCCTTGGTGAAACTGTAATTCACTTATAGAGGTAGTTTGGTTTTGAAAGGTTACCTATGTGAGGAAGTAAAATGATGCAGATATCCAGACACAGAGAGAAGTGTCCCTGAAGTCACACAGCAGATCAGCCACCTACAAACAAGCCCACATCCCTTTCACACCATTACCCACTTCACAGTCTCCTCAATAGCTACCCACACCACTCCAGGCACTGGTACCCTGAGACATCTGGGCTCAGAGCAAGCAGTCAAATACATTCTGACAGACCAGTCCTATAGCCGCTAATTTAAAAAAAAAAAAAAGAAAAGAAAGAAAAAAACCCCACATATTTATCTAGCATAGAAAGTAAATAGTTGAGAAACTGCCCCATCTATCCCACCACAACTCCTCCAGGCCTAACATAGAGGGATGAACAATTTCTCTAATACACAGGTCCATGAACCATTGAAGACTTTCCTGAATTTTTAAGGAGAGTGTTAATGGCTCACAAGCCTCTGCACAGTGGCAAATTATACCCACACTGAGCCATAACTCTTCCATTTTTAGGAAAGTAATGCAGACCTTGGTGCAATTCAGAATATTCTTACCTCTTGTGGAAGGGGTACAGAGTGTTAAAATTAAGATTTAACTCACTGCCAAGAAGACTGATCTGATACTCAAAATTTTCCATTCATTTGTCCATCCTACATTTCCTAATTGCAAAGTGAAACTAGCTATTTTCATTTCTCACTTTGGAGTCTGAGGAATTGTCCTCCAATTCCTAGTATAGATGGCAGAACTGTTGATCACTTCTGCTCCCAGATCATCTCTTCCCACTTCTTATCTCTGGTTTTTGTTTTTAATTTTTTGTTTTTGGAAGCAAGGTAATATTTTTAAAGGACACAGAGTCCAATCACAACAGTCAGTTTTGCTGGGTGAAAAAGTTGTTCTGAACAATGTAAAATCTATGCACCCCATGAAGTAGGATTTTTCCTCCTTAAACTGGGAAGAGACATATGAATATAAACACTAGGATTGTGTTGTAACATATTATAGCAGAAAAAACTGTTAGGAGACCTGAAATCAGTCCTACCTGTGCTACCAGCCACACCTCCACCAGCAGCAGCCACAGGAGCAGAAGAGCTAAAAGGGCAATTCAGCTGCAGAGCACAGGGCTTAACCACTCACCTGGCTACACATAACTTTTGAATCCATTACATCTTTATTCTGCAAAGTCCTGGCCTCAGGATAAACTGCTTAAAAAAAAAAAAAATCTCTGCCCACAATACTGTTCTGGGTGTTACCTCAGCCCATTTGTTGGAGTTTTTTTATGCATTTATAAATAAGGTGCTTACATTAGTAATATACTATTGAATACAGAAAACTGGTTTAGAATGGACCTTGAAGAGTAATAGAATTCAATTCCTCCCCCACCTCAAGGCAGGATCAGCTACTTCTAGACAATTTTGGTGGAAGTTTATTTAATGTCCCATGATAAAGCCTATCCAGAGAGGTTGTGGAATCTGGTCCAGTGCTTGAATGCCCTTTTTCTCTCAAAATTATTTTCCTAACATCCACTTAAGCATACTGTGCTGCAGTTCAGGCCTGTGGATGTGTACACTTAGAGCAGATTTGGAATGGGATGGAGTCACTGAGGACGGACAGCAGAAACAGGCTATCTACAAATTCTCCACAACATTTTAGTCCTTCCTTTGCTATATATTTAATTTTACTTGGCAGTCTGAGTAGATAAAGTTACATTGTATTTATTATTTTATGTTTTGGAAAAATTCTATTAATTTCAGAGATAAACAAAGGTTTTCTTTACCACGGTGAAGTTCTCCAAGATATTCAGAGTCTCTCAGGCAACAAGAACACAAGAAATTGTTATTGTGGATATTTTGAGTGAAACCTTTAACTGAAAACCTGTAAAAACATTTGTGTTTGCAGCATGTTAATCTCACTAAAGGAATCTGTGTTGTTCAATATAAATCCTCCTGACCCAAGACAACTCTGAAACAGAGCTCCAAATCTCACATCCAAGTTCTGCAGTCTGCTGTGGTCCAACATTCACTTTCAAAGCATCTGAGTAATTTTACAATTTGCTAGTATGCATGACATGAGGTCACAGGGCAAGGAAGGATATGTGGAGGCAGCTGGAGAAAATATCTGCAAGAGATATACAGCTCAGAGCCATGGTGCAAACCTTACCCATACGGAGGCCCCCAGAAGCCTCCATTTCTTGGAGCACTCAGATTTTGGTACATGCTCACTGCTCCTGCAGTGGACACTGTTTAGTTACACCACTCCTCTTGACTTTCCAGGTAGCATCACAAACTAATTTGGGTTGAAAAGATCCTTTGGAGGTCACCTTGTCCCACCCAGTGTTCAAAGCTGGTTCAGTTAAAGAAGGCTGTTCAGGGCCAATTGATTTTTTTAACATCTCCAAAATTTCCCAAACTCTCTGGTAACACGGTCCAGTCAGCCCCTCTCACAGTGAAAATATTTCTCCTAAAGCCTAGTTAGACACTCTTTTGTTCCAGTTTGGGTTCAGTGACTCCTTCTGTGGACCTGCTGGCTATAGGCTTGTTAATAAAGTCCAGGATGCAGCTGGCCTTCACTGTGAGGGCACAGTGCTCACTTGTGTTCCACATGCTGCCTACCACAATGCCCATATCTTTCTCTACAGAGCTGCTCTCCATTCAGTCAGCCCCCCAAACTGTTGCATGGGGCTACTTCATCCCAGATGGAGTTTCTGCAGGATGCTGACAGCATCCCATCAGCGTATCAGAGTATTATTAGACATCTCAGTCCTTAAAAAACAAAGGTATTTTCCCTGATTATTTCAACTTGGCTGTCCCCACAAAGCATTCAGCAGAAAGGACATTCGCCAGAAAATGTGTGAAGCTAGTCCATGACAGGCTAAGATACAGAATTGCATCACTGCACCACTGTTCAATTGAATATTCATAGAAGAAGCTGAGGCATTGTCTTTGCACACAAAAAGGAACAGCCAGCAAATAAGGGTTTTTTTCACAAAATAAGCATCAGTCCTAACCAGTGCAATTCATTTCAGCACCTGTCAGTATAATTACCCATTGTTTTTTCAGGAAGTGTTGAGTAGACACCATCACCTGGATTTACACATGCAAAGCAACACCACACATTGGCACAATTTGTAAGGTACTGGAGGTGCTATGTGTGTGGGCTGGATTCTGGCTAACACATGTGTTTGCACAGCCCATAACAACACAGCCATTTAATCAACTCAATGTCAGACCTTATAAAATTACTCTGGTGCAAATTTCACTATTGTCTTCCAATGACAGAAAGTTTGGAACAGATATAAAGCCCAATCAGATTAGAGGAAATTTCAGGTCAGAATCCAGCCCTTTCTCCCCTTCCTTCTCCCACCTTATTTTTACCAATATATTTTTTCTAATGTTTAAGATCACCCACACAAATGTCCAGAGAGGAAAAATGAAGGAGCGTGGCTGCATAAATCCAATTCCACAAAATTAGCAGATGTTTTGTGGAAGACTTTAACAGGAGAAGGGTTTTCTTAGATTTTTGCCTGGGCTAAACTTCTGCTAGATAGATTAATAAACTCCCACAATGAGCCCCAAGGATTTTGAAGGCACCACATACCAAGAGGTCCAAAGGAAGATCTGAGATCCTGACTACATGTCTTCCAAGAATTAGAGTTAATTAAGCATATGCAGTGCACTGGAAGAAACTAAGAGCAATACATATTTGGGTGTAGTTGGTAGTTTCCCTTTATAAGCTGCTGCTTGAAGCAAAGCACTGAACATCACTGTAAGCAAAAACTTGATTGATCTTAAGGGTAGTGCTAACCTACAACTCTCTAGAAGAAAAAGAAGACAATTGAAATGATATTTTTTTCTTTCTGTCTTCTTTTGAATGAAGTACTTCAGTATGTGCTCAGTACAACTCTGGAGAGGAAAATGACAACTTCAGCCTCTCACTTCATTTGTGAGGCAGTTTTCCCACAGTCCCCAGACTTTGTATCTGAATACATAAACCCTTGATATCATCTGAAATAAGTAATATTTATCACTAAGAGAAACATGTCTGATTGCCTAAGCCCCAAGTCTCAGGGCCAGGAACTTTTACAGGTGCCAGATGAGACTTGATCCAAAGTTTTCAGAGACTTGGTCCAAAGTTTTCAGATAGAGTTGAATACACACAAGCAAAAGGAGTCTTTTCAAGTCACGTTGGATTTCTTACAAGCTAATGAATAAAATTGTGCTTGAGTATTGCCTCGAACTGGGGCTTTTGCTCAGCTCCAAAGTGATAGCTTAAGAAGGCTGAAACACATCCCCTGCCTCTAGCAGTTGCAGAAGACCTCAGAAAAGGCTGCCTTCATAGTCAGGAAATGGATGAAGCATCCCAGAGACCCAGGAACAAGCACTTTGCCGAGCAGCAAGTGCCTGCAGATTAAGCTTTTCTCATTTTCAAGATTCACAGGTTTCAATGTGAATCCACAATAATTCTTATTTGAGCACCAAACATACTATGAGCTAATTTGTCCTTTCTTTTGTTCTTTCTGTCATGATAACAAATTAATCAAAGTAAGTGGGAAAAACTTCTCTCTGCCTGGCCTAACATAGAGCAAACTGTAAAACAAAATCACGACTCCCTGAAAAGGACAGCTTACAATGAGAACATAAATAACATTACTGTTTCCAGACTAATAGAACTGAGCTAAAATATCACCAAGAACTCATTCTATCCCCCTTGTCCAGCTCAAGCTTTTACCAATTTCATGGGTGAATTGAAAGAGCAGTATTGATCCACGCTGGCTGTCCTTTTCAGAGCAAACATTGCACCGGACAGGAAGACACACAGATCTTCTTAGCTTAAGAAGAATATACAAGGCAGCACCATGTTCAGCACCTTATTCAAGGGAAAAGGTGTCTGCCCCTAAAAGGTCATGCTGGAACCATCATTCACTGCTTGTCACTAGCTACAGCCAAACCATGGAGGACTGATTTACATTTGTGCTGCAGTAATGAGTGAGCTGTTTTCAAAATGAAAACTTTACTTATGGTTCTATTTGCTCTTCTCTCCACTGGCAATAAATGGAGTTCATAAAATTACAAAGCAGCTTTGGAATAGTAATTCAATTAAATCAGCAGTAACTGATTGAAATAACTGAAGAATTATATATATATATATGATAAAATAAAGTCTTCAATAAAAAGGAGTCTTCTTTGGGACATACCCAATCTTCCACCACTCCTTGTTTTAGCCATAATGATTGACAGCAATTGTCCACAAAATTAATATTGTAGATTCATAATTTCATCTCAGAAACTATGGAGTTGATTCTTCTCTCACTGAAATCAGGAGTGAGAACCCCCTTGCTCTCTGTAACACACCCCACTGTGGTACCAAGAAGGTTTTAGAGCTGAAGCCTTCACAGCAGTTTACACCGCTGGAAGCAGCAACAGCTCTTGTCTGCCGAAGGAGAGGAGGTAGAAGAGAAGCAAGGAGCACAGCAGAGCAACCAGAAGTGCTTCCAATTTTTATGAAACTGCCCAGGCTGTGTCTTAACTCCTCCATGCAAATCAAAGCTGTCATAGATTTTTCCTGAGTTGGTTATCTGCCTCCAACAGATAACCTGCCTGTACTTACATGTACATCAGCAATCAATTTGTTAGGCTCGAAGAACAAAAAACACAAATATGAAACGCCTCCTCTATGTGGCAGAAAATTGCCAATACTAAGTTTTACAAGACTGACATACAAGATAGTTTGTGTCCATAAATCTCACAGCACTTTATTAAGTGCTGTGAGGCAGATGCCTTGAGCTCCATGCTTTGGAAGCTGAACCTGAGACTTGAGATGTGACCTTTTCAGTGTCATGTGGCAGGTCAAAATGTTCTACTCCAACATTCCCAAGTTCATGAATTCTCTATCTTCACTTTTAGTGAGAACAAAAAGAGAAGGCAAGCAATCCTCTGCACAGGTTGAGCTCTGAGACTGTCATTAGAGTAGAACTGGGCTAGAATGAATAAACACATGGAAGAATTAAACTATTTTTAAGATATCAGTTGGCATCTAAACTGCTTGTCCAAGTTGATGAACAAAGGACAAAAATGTAAAAAAGGAAGAAAAAGGGGGAAGAAAATTCTGGCTGAGCTCATAAATAACCTATCCTCCTCTCCTTAAACCAGCCACACTCCATTTTGTCCATGTGGCCTTTGCTGGTTTTTACTGGCAGGCTGGTAAGACCAAAAAATTTCAAAAAGAAGGAAAAAAGATAAGTTAATTTCTTAGCCTTTACCCTAATACAGTCCTGTTCAGAGCATACACAGCTCCAGCTGCACAGGTGCATCTCCAGAGTACTCACACAGCACAACACCTCACGGGGCAAGACAGGACAACTGCATCTCTTGCTGCTGCTGGCAGAGGGGAGGATGGTGCCAGGCTGCCCATCTGCCACCGTCTGCACGTGGATTGATTCTGGATTCACAATCCAGCAGCTCTCCCTGCTCAAGATCAACTTTTAAGAAATAAACCCACCTGGAGGAGATGGCAACAGACACTGAGCAAGCCGAGGTCCAGCTGATGTCTGCAGCCAGGGCATGTGGCTGCTCTGAACAAAAGGGAGTCGGAAGGGCTGAGCCATAGTGGCCTCCCCTGGAGACCCCTCCCAGAAATTCCTCAGCAGGTATGAGAGCTGGTAAACCAAGACCTCTCACCTCAGTCACCCACTCACCTGTCAGGGATGGGAAGTAAAAATGGATAAGACGCCTTAGTGTGAAGGGCAAGAAGATGAGCTGGAGAGTTTGTGAATAAAAGGATGGAGAACATAAATTTGTGCTACGACCAAGGACATTGGGAATACCCAGCAGACAGACCTCAGTGATAGAAACAATTTAGAGAGCTCAAAATGAGTGAACCCTTCCATGAAACTTTGTATCAACATTACCAGCACACAGGGACCATCATGATTACTCCAGACTTACCAGAGCCCCTTGCTGAACAGTGCATGAAAATCAAGGACTCAGGCTTTACCCGTAACACAGCAAATGGCCCAAAATCCACAGCAAACTAAGCAGAACAAGAATAGTGAACACAATGGGACCTTCTAATATAAATGATAAAGCTCATCTTCCCAGAAGACAGACGTGCCTTGAAAATTACTGTGGAATGAGCCCCCTCAGAAACTAAGGACCAACATGATCAACACCATCTCCCTCTGCAAGAAAGATAAATATTCCAGAAGTCATCTATCCTAAAACAGAACAAAAAACAAAAGAAAAGCATTACAAGCAACTGTCATATACAGAACTCCCTTGCAAGAAAAATGAGCCAGTTATCCACAAATGACAGACGACAGCACTTTAACACACTGCTGTTAGGACTTCAGGTACATTATGAATGAGACAAGATGAGCAGAACACATTCACATAAAATGGAAAGCACAGTATTAAGGAAAGAAGCATCAGTAAAATATGTGAAAATGGAAAGATCAGAAGGAAATTAGGTATATAAAAGAAAAAAAGGTAAAGAATGGAACAACATACTGAGCTACTACCTTGAAGCAGACGATCCCCTGGCATTAACTGGTGCAGAACCATTGTCTGGAACAGGTCAAGGACAATTTCTGTCATCTGAGGATTTGGTCCTCCACAAAGAACCAGGCAATGGCAATGACAGTATCCTGCCTGATTTTCTTGGGGTGCTTTCCCCTCAGAAAGTAGAGGCAACACAGGAAGAAAATAAGATCATGCCATAAATTAAAAGGCAAGGCTTAACAGAAATAAAAAAATAGATGAAAAGCAAGAAATAAAAACAAAGGGATGGAGCAAAGGCAAGATAAAAAGAAAATATCCACAGATTAGTGGAATATATTTTATTTATTCATGAGCTCTGTTTTATTATGTGCCCTTGGCAGATGTCCTACAACTGAAAGTTTGCAAGGCAGAGAATGATGCTAGTTTAGAGACTTGAGCCTTGTTTCTAGTCATTAGCCTTGGGCAGATCTTTTTAATATATGTGCCCCAATAGGAAGTAAACAAGTTCCTTAAATCAAGAGCCTTTGGACAGGAGACACGCTGCAAACAAATGGGCTTAGACAGGGACTCGAGGAGATTAGACAGAAAGCATGGTCTCAACCTGTTTTCAAGTAACCAAGGTGAAGGTCAGGCTGCTAGTAAGGATATTGCCCAACAGGATACGGTCTGCTTCTGCCTCTGGCCCTGATTCACACCATACCCTGTCTTTCACATGCCCTCCTTGTTAAGCAGCACTTATTTCACCTGAGAGCATGTGGGCTCAGCTTGCCCAGCTGGCAGGGACAGGGATGCCAACAGCAGGCAGCCACGGGAGCAGTGGCAGCGGTCTCTGGAGTGATCCCAGCACTGAGACAGGACACGTGTCCAATACCAGCCAGGCAGGGGGCTCAGTCAGAACAAAAAGCACACCTCTGGCAGGTGCACCAGTGCTGAGTGGGGAAAGCCTGGCTGCCTCCACTCTCCATGCAGGTTTAAGGTGCCTCTGCAGCTCAGCTCAGTCACTGCTGAACCTTGTTTTGCAATGAGGCGGAGTGGTCTTGGCACTGCGTGGTAGTAGTTGATTTTACCCTGCCTATGGCTGTATTTGCACAACTAAGGTGATACTGGTGGCTAAATACTGATTTATCATCTTTTCAGGTTTAAGGTGGTTTTATTCTTCTTGCCCTGGGAAAGTTGCTGAGTCCTAGAGCGGATGAGCAAAGAACCGCTTCTCCTTCAGGAGTTCTCTGCTTCTACAAAGGACATTTTAGTAAAACATCTGACCTCACCTGTCCCAGGAATAATGCTAGGGGTCACACTGGAGTTTGCACCAGCTCAGCTGAAAGCTGTTCATTGATTTTTCTTTTGCCCACATTCCCAAATAGGAAGTTGAAGGGCTGCTACAGTTTCTGTGGGTTGCCTTAGTGCTGAGACAGGTAACAAGAAAGACATTTATAGACAAGGAAGAAGGTCTCTAAAAAAAGAGCTTTAATGTCCTCTGCTATGAATACATATAGAGTTACTCTTTTTTAATTGCAAGACCCACTTAAACAAATCTGTCCAGACTGTATAAAGCAGATCTAACAGACAAGTAAAGAACTGTGATTTAAGAAATACGATATTATTTCTGGACCTTCCCCATACTTTAATTCCTGAAAAAAAAAAAATCTAATGATACTGCACCTCTTTTTAAAAAGAATTGTTTTGAAATCTACAGCCAAGAAGCACCCTTGTAAAAGCTAGGTATGATTACTGTCAGTTAAAGTTATTTTATCATCATTTAGCTACCTATCTATATTCAAATAATTTACACAATTTAAGGACATAAAATCATTTTTGTCTATCCACAGTGCTATTTCAGCAGAAATTTAGATACAGAAACTAAAAAATTCCTTCCTTATAAGCCAATTGTCTTTCACTCCCCCAAATGATTACTGGTTTCAACACTGATACAATGGGCAGCTTCTCCCCAGCAGCAGATATTAAATACACCTTGCAAAGTTGAAAAGCCACCTCTACTTCATGGCTTAGGATATCAACTCAGATCAAATCCTCCCAAAACTGTAGGTGATTTAACCCTAACTGATTAGAGGAGAGAAGGATTTTGGGAAATGCTGCAGTTGTGACTGAGGAAAACAAGAATGAGTGGCCCAGGACATGTTTCTGAAAATGAGATCTGCCCAAGGTGTCCCATGTCAGACACCCAGAACTTGACCCACACATCCCCTCTGAAGCTCCTGGCTCCTGTACAAAAGGTATTCTTGCTCCCTCTGTCCCCTTAGGACGTTAGCCTGAGTGCCTTATGCCATCTATTGGCCTAGACCAGCGACAGGCGCTCGGAGGAGAACTTTAATTCTGGGAAAGCGACTGTGTTAAAAGGAATCTGTCCGTAGATCTGTAAATTCCGCTAATGGAATCAATACACTGCCGCTGCTCAGATCTTGAGGTCTACCTTGCCCAGCAGACACACTGAGTTCAGCTCCCAGAATAACCAGCAGCTGTGCTTTGCATTAGGCAAATGAAAAATAGTACTGACACAGAGCAATCTCACAGGCAAGAAAATCCAGAAAATAAGCAAAGAGAATTTTCGCTGTCCTACAGATGCACATAAAAAAGTCATTTATAAAAAGAGAGAGCTCCTTCAAAATCCACTTAGTTCTAAAATCTGGTTAACTATCCCCAACGTAGTAAGTCTACTTTAAATTGGACACGCCGAGTGAAGAAACTTCTCCCACATTCCCTTAGCGAGAGAGGCTACTGTTGCCATTCACGTCTACTTAAATCTAGTTTACTTTTAAATCTAAACGAGTTTCTAAAAGACAAGGCAGAGCTCTGCAATGCGAAAGGACTCAGAGGCATCGCTATTGATCCGCTCCCGCACAGGCCGTTACAAAGCAGCCGCGGAGAGCTCGACAGGACGCGGTCCCTCCGAGGGCCAGAGCGGTGCCCGCGTCCGCGCTCCGGAGTCTCCTCCCTTCGGGGAGCGCAGAGCGGCTGCACGTCCCGAGTCGGACGGGTCGGGGCAAGACTTCGGCGGGGCAGCGAAGCCCGCCGAGGCTTCCCCTGTCCTAGGCGGCATCCCCTGCACCCCCTCTTCTTCCTCCTCCTCCTCCCCCGACTGTTTGCCCCGCAAAACGCATGGAGAAGACACCGCACCCCCGGCACCGCGCCGGCCTCCGCGCTGCCCCCGCCGAGCTGCGCAGCCGCTCCCCCGGGGCCGCCCCGCCGCGGGCCGGGGCAGCGCTGCCTACCTGAGCCGCGGCCGCCGCCGGCCGCCCCGCCGCGCTCCGCCCGGCTCCGCGGGGCCGCCCGAGGTGGGAGGGGAACGCAGGCGGCGCAGGCGGGCTCAGGCGAGTCCCCTCCCCGGCCCCGGGCATCCCCCGGCCCCGCGCCCCGCTCCCGTCCCGGCGCGAAGCGGGACGGGCGCTGCCTCCGCCCCTGGGGTCCCGCGGTGCCCTCGGGGGCCCCGCTCCGCGCCCCGAGGTTCCGCACCGTGCCTGAGCGGTGTCGCCTTGCCTCCGGGGGGCACCGCTCCGTTCATGCCTGGGCGGTCAGCGGTCCCCACAAGTCCCTCTCTACGCCCCAGGGATGCTGCTCCGTTGCTGCAGGGGATCCCACCCCCAAGGTTCCCCTTCTCTCCCGGAGAGTTCCCACACTTTGCCTGTCGGTCCCGCACAGCACCCGCGGCGTCTCTCCGCGCCCGGGGAAGTCCCGCTCAGTTCCCTCGGGGAGTCCCGCACCCCCCGATCCCGTGCCCGGAGCACGCGTGGGGACCTGGCTGCGCCGCTCCCTCGCGTAGGCACCTACCAGGCACCACCAGGTAGTCCCCGCTCTCCTGGAGCTCGGGGAAGGCGCGGGAGGGGGGCAGCCCGTCCGGAGGGGCGATGCTGCCGGGGCGGAGCGGGCTGGGGCGGCCGCCTCCCGGCCAGGGCTGCGGCAGCGCGGCGGAGCGAGTGCTGCCCCTGCCGCCCTGCCCGCGCTCTGGGCTGCGGGGCTCTCACCGTCCCGCTTTTGTGCGGCGCCGGGGCCGGCACTGCGCGGAGTTGTCAGCGCGAAGGGATTGATCTGCCATTGATTCCCAGCGCCGCTCTGCTGAAGGGGCACATACGCGCCTTGGTTTGCGGGCGCTACAGCCTGAGATGCGGAGTGTCCCCCGCACGCTGCAGAGGGAAGTAATTTGTTTTCCGTGTTACGCCCTAGAGTAGTTGTCTGGCTGTATCAGGGCTCAGTTCTGCCCGAATTAAAGGCAGAGGGCAATGGGAAGCCAGGCCAGCTCCCAGTGTAACTCCAAAGCGCAGCTGCGACAGCCTCCCACGGTTAAACATTTTGTCTGTTTCAGTGGTGTCCTTTTGAAAACTGCCGAGACTGAACGTGGAGGTTTATTCCTTCACTACAAATTTTGCCACAATGTATTTTATGCACTTCTGCCAAACTTTTCAAAACTTTTTACTAAGAAAAAGTACTCTAAAACATCATCATCGTCATCATCATCATAACCAACTGCAGGATTAGGGGAAAAAAATCTGTTTCGTAACTATTTCTTCCAATTTTTTCCTAATCAATTTTACCTTGAAAAAAATCTTGCACAAATATTGCATGAAATTCTCCTCTGTTTTGGGGGCGGATTTATTTGTGGTGGGCGTTTTTAGAATTCATTACATATTTTAAGAAGAAGAATTCAAAGACCTCTTGTTTTTGAGGCAACAAAAATAGTTACTATGCTGTTGTGTTCTTGGTAATAATTTTTTAGTCTTATAAGAGTCGTCAGTTGTGAAGACTGAGGAGAGAAAGGATCCTGAGAGAATACATTTCTTTCTGATTTTGTTTACTGTTATTCCCTTAAGATAATACTGCTGTGCAGAAAGGATTATTTTCATTACGTGCTGTGGTGTATAATAGCATTAATAAATTAATTTTTTATCACATTTCTCTTTCATTAATCACAGAAGTTTTAATCACTGCAGAATATATTTTGTCCAGGTATTACATCAACCCTTCAATGTTGTGCACAGCAATATGCATTTATGCTACACATCTTTTTCAGAAACCATAATCAACCAGAAATATGGAATGACATTTAGTTACAGAAAGTTTGTGAGAAAGCCATGCACTGAGTGCAAAGTGAGTTCCTCAGAACTGTTGAAATACAAGAATGTGAACAGAATACTTCCTGAAGACAAATGAGGTCATCTTATTGGGTCATTTGGAGATTTCAGCATAAAATTTGAAAGATCCTGCAGAAATATTGTTACGGACTTTTGGAAATGATACTGCAGCACAGCAGCCCATCAGATGGTTACACAACCTCAGTCATCACAGGCAAGAATGTGAGATGCTGAAAATTGCCCAGGAAGGTGAGCTGCAGCTGCCTGGGCAGCAAGGACACACACATTTCTGAAACACACAGTGACATCTGTTGTGGCAGAGGGGGAAATGGTGGGCTTATTGCCTATGTCAACACGCCTGGTGACACTGGTGACTGTCCTCAGTGCCTACTGTGGGCACTGGATATGTCCCATGGTGCTTCTCTGCATGGTAGGGAGGGCAGAAACATGCTGTCTTGGCTTCTCATCAAGGCTGTCGAGCTGCAATCTGCATTATCATAACTTAGAGCTCCTTACATCAGCATGATCTTGCATTGCTCTTTTCTAAACAACAGACCCAGTCCCCTGAGAGCAGCACATTTAGAAAAGCCAGTTCTCTCCTCCCAGTGTTCTGCAGACCCAGGCATCTTCTCTATTTTATCTGCATCGAGAAATATCACAAGATGTAGGAATTGCATTTATTTTTGTATTTGATGCATCATGGTTTCTTTTCACATAAGCAGTATCTGAGCACTGAGATGTCTGAAGAAACATCTTCCCTTTTCAAATCAGTTTTTCACATGCTTCCTCTAAAACACAGCAACTCCCCTGAGCCATGATCATGCTTTAACGTGGAGGGCTGACTTGTGGTTTTTTGGCAGGTTTCAGCAACTTCATTTTAAAACATGCCCTGGAATTCGCTCGACTCAATCATCTGGAAAAGGAAAGAGGTCATTTCTATCTTCCTGATGCAGAAAAACTTATTGGCAGCTGTTTATGGTGGGCATGAGCCTAGTTCCTGGCAGTGAGGAAAAGAGTTGAAATCTAAGCTGTAACACCATCATCTTCATTGCACTGCAGTGGTTTACAATATTGCAAAAGGGTTTTAACTGTTGCTCACCAGCTTAAAAGGATTGTGAGACAAAGACTGTTAGGGAAAGTGGCATACATAAGGCTGGCTCGTAGTATCTTGTGCTCTAGCCAAGGGTCAGCTAGGAATATTTGTATTTGGGAACAAATCATTACAAAGTGTCCAGATTAGTCTTTAAAAATATTAACTCCTTCAAAGTTGCTGGAAATCAGTTAACTCAAGACAAAACTGTTGTTTTAAATTCCTCTGTAGATAAGCAGATTTTCACCAACAGAATGAATGGAGTGAGAAGTTTGAAGGAGTGAACATATGGCTACATCAGAAGGGATTGTGATCCCCCATAAAATCGCTTACATCCTTTTTATGGCTCTTTAAAGCACACAGTGGGCCTATCCAAAGTCAAGCTGCCACTGGCTAAAATAAACTGGAAACCACAATGCCCTGCCTGAGCACTGTTGGGCACGTGTTTGTCATGTTTGTGTAATGTTTCCATCCCTAGGGGCTGGCCACTGTCCCCCCTGTTTGTTTTCTTCCCTGAATTGCCTTCATCCAACCAAATTCTGTCAGCAGTTACACCAGGGGGACCCTATTAAAGGCAAATGGACTCAATGTTCTTCCTGAAGGAACGCTCATAATTTAAGCTGGGACAAATTTAAGTGGGACAAATTTAGAGTAACTCTGCTTCAGGTACTTTCTTGAGAAAAAAGGAAAAAAAATGGTGATTAGAATGGCAATTCTCCTGCCAGTGAGAGCTGAATCTGCTCTAACTCTGCCTGCTGCAACCCCACCCATTCCAGCCTGCAAGAGGGCACATGGGACAGGGACTGCGACACCACTTGCAGCCTCTGCAGTGCTTGCTAGTGACCATCCACGGCCACCACAGCAGCCAGCACAGGGGTTTCCACTTGGTGCACAAAAACACATACGAATCACAGTTTTTCACACTCCCATTGACTTACATGTGCCCCGGTGCAGGGCTCTGGGTTTCATTTGCAGCCTGGCAGGATGAAAACTGACAGTCTCATTCAATTGAGTTTTACATGAGGTTTGCACCACCTCTAAAAGCTTAGTCTTGCCTCTCATGCAAATCAGAGGAACTACTGTTGCAGTATATGTTTTTTGCATTTTCACGGGTGAGAGGTAGATTGGAAACTGGGCCCTCTTGTGCTTGCTTTGGTATTCCAGACCTGGGGACTGTCTCATGCTCTTTGGATTTAAGAAAGTCAGTGGGAATTTTCAATTATTTTTATTCAGTTCAAGAAGATAAACTTTATCTGTGAATGGCAGGGCCTCTCCTTAATTACCCTGAGAAAATAACTTCGTATAATGCAGTGTAGTGCCTTCAATTCTCTAAACAGAATATTTCTAATAATAAAAATTATTACCAGAAGAAAGTCAAAGGGTTTTAAAGGGTTTGTGGGGCAGCATAATCCGGTAACTTCAGGAAACACTGCATCTGCTGCAGAGCCAGGAACATAACTTAGAGCTCTGGAGTTTTTTTACTATTTTTAAATGCTGAGTTTGGTAGTAAAGTATGAATAGTCAGAGGAGAATACTGCATTTGAATTTAAAAGCATCTGCAAATGTTGCTAGGAATATGTGAACCATAACAGATCTTCAATTAAGCAGAAGGTAAGAAATTTATCAGTGTCAGCTCCCTGGTTACCAGGCTATTGACACAGTTCTTAGAAAGAGAAGTCAAATGTACATGTGCATTAAGCATATTGCATTTCTGAAAATGATGTTTTCCATTAATTATGAAAATATATTAACACAGAGCCTTGTTAACAGAAGATGGACTGTAAATTACTGAATCACTCAGCAAGGTAGGTAGGAAATTCTTGGTACCTTGTCTAACTCAAACCAATCTGAAATTACAATGTGACGTGTAGCAGGATGTGTCTAAAGTAGGGCCTTGTAAGCACAACATATAAACAACAGCTCCTGTGGAAATGTTGAATGCAGCAGCTGTCGTTACACAGGCTACCAACACAGTAATTACACTTTGGATGCGTAACCTGGCTTGGCCATCACAGCTGAATTCTTGTTTACAACAAATACACTGGGATTTACTGACCTGTGCCTTTTTAAAAAAATAGTGGGAAAACATAGTTCCTAAGGTAAAAGAAGACAAGGTCTTTCAATAGAAAAAGGATGTCCATAAAGAATGGTGAAAATGGCTTGTATATAATTTTTAATTTCTCCTACAAGTTTATGGCAGTGGAAGGAGTGGGTGTGTGTGCTTAGGAAGCTACAGCAGAAGGTGGGGCCTTCTTTCTTCAACCTTTTTTATCTTTATTTTTTTCATTTCTCCTTTGCTGTCTTTCTTCTCCATTTTCAACTCCATTACTATTCAGCATTACCAATGTAGTCCCTGAGGAACCTCAGTCCAGGCACGAAATTTCATTTGGGTAGTTGGGATACAGTCAAGTACAAAGGAAGAAATTCTGAAGATTGAACAAGACAGGGCTATAGAAGGAACTGAAGATCAGGGTTTGGAAGGCAAGATAATACTAAAATGAATAGAGCAATATTAAAGCTACAGCAGTGTTTCAATTTTCCTTAATTCTTTTCTTCTATTTCTCTTCAAATCTATAATACTTTTTCTTCTAGTTCTAGTTTCTTTTCATTCCTTTTGGGGATTTTTCATTATTTTGCATTTCTGTTCAGCTCCAAAGTCCTTGACATGTCCATTTCTCCGACTTTCTGTCACCACCTGTGTGGGTGAAAAATAGGATTGCAAAGATTTTCTTTAGTACTTCAGAGAAAAATGGGCCAGGAATCAATATTGCTATAGTGGCATAAAGCAATGATTATTGAGATGGAGGGGTATTTACATCTGAAAGCATTCTACCTTGCTCTTCTCATGAATAATGAAAGAAATCATGACATTCTTGTTGGGCTGGGTTAGTCAAAAAAATCTTTGGAGCACATGAAAGGACTACTACATTTTCATTTCCATCCTTTGTTTACTTATTGTGTTCTGGGGGGAAAAAATGACCACTAAAAGAAAAGATTTTTGTCCCCATTTTGGAAAGCTGCTATTCTGAAGAATCTATGGATGCGGACCATTGACACCACTACTGTATCAGCTCCAAAGAGGTTCGATACAAAAGTCTTTCAGTTCTAGAGACACTGCATTTTAGCAAAATGAGAAGAAGTTTGCCTATTTTCATCCCTTCAAAGTCTAGGTCTTCAGCCTTAGATAAACAGGACGTTTTTTTTCTTACCAGTGACAAGTGTTTTGATGTATTCTGTGTGTCTTAAACACGCACCTGATAAGAAGAACTGTTTTTCTGGGGGAATGCTCATCTTCATGTGATTGAATACAGGGCAAGCTTAAGCCTAATGGCTTGGGCTAGGAACCTAAAATCAAAGGATTAAAAGTAATGTAAAGGGAATCACATTCTATGTGATTAAAGAACAGGGAAATCTATTTCTGTTTAAGACAAAGGATATTTACATGACTATTTTTTTTGTGATTTAGCAGTTGTGCAAGAAGCACTCTCCAAAAAAGGCAGCATCAACAAAATGACTGCACAGCTCATTGCAGATGAGACACTAACATGTTCTTGATGACAAAAGAAGAAACACTGGCATTCAAGAAGGAATGCTTGTTCTGCCCTCAAAAGAATTTATAAACATCCTCATCACTATATCTACAAACAAGGTAAAAATGCAGATGTCGAGTGGAGAAAGTGGATTAAATGGGATGTCTTACTCTGCTTTGCCAAATTCTTATTTGGCTGCTATCTAATTTTCCATCAAACGGCAATATAATCTGTTGCATTATGCTCTATAGTCTCCCCAGAAATCTCCCTGAACCCAGGACATTAACATCTCTGAAACCCCAGCTTTAAACTCGTCAGGTCAAATTCCCAGCAAAGAGTGACTAAGCAGGACACAGGCTGTACTGGTGGTTAATAGTGCTTATGATTGGCTTACTTTTCACAGTGCACGTGATTTTTTTATGGAGCCTGTCTGTCCCTTTTTAAATGTAATCAAGCTACATTTCATATATAGCTTTATTGGCGGGGCATATAGCATAATACAGTTTTGTGCTGCTTGAAGGTGGGAGCTATTTCACATCCAGCAATTCAAATACAGCAGTAAGGAGAAAGGCCTTTTAGGGAACCCATCTGCTCAGAGTTTAGACTCAAAAGAAAAGGTGTCATTAAGGTAACTGGTCACCACATGGCTATGAGCCATCAACAGAACATGACCATAAAAACCTCAAGGTATCTTCAGCAGAGATTAACCTTCATATCATTCTGCACAGCTCTGGTGAAACCTCATGTGTGTTCTAGTCATCTGTATCACAGAAAAATATGCTACTAGGATGTTCAGACAAATGGAAAATCTAGTGTAAAATAGAATGAGAAAGACTAGGGTCTTTCTTCAGTCCACAAAATGAAGAGTAGCAGTATGAGTTCTCCTTTTGAAAATGAGGCAAAAACCAGGAGGTGAATGAGAGTGAATTGGACTCAAAAGTTGTACTGGTACAAGAAAAAAATCAATATAAACTGCTCAAGAACCCAGACTGGATAAAAATGAGAACATTTCCCAATGCCAATGAAATAAAGGTCTGGAACATTCTTTCATTAGAGAGTTTGGGGGAGCAAAAAATTATAATGGTTTTTTGAGTGGGTTTTTTGGAGCTGGTGAAAATGAGTGTCTAAAGGATTTCCTACAATATTGGGGTACTAAGTATGGGGATTTATGGGCTCCTGAACTTCCGAGATTTTTAAGAATACCCCCACAAGTAAATGTGGAAAACCTCCAATTTAAAGTAGCACCATTTAACATTTGCACAAAGGAAGCTGTGATTTGTTACCACGATCAAAAGCACTTTTAATTCTATAACCAATTTCTTACACTGATTAGAATCAGGTGCTTTAAGAACTGCTTCCTTCAACAACAAACCTCTATTTACATGCCCAGTTTGAGTGTGGAAGCACTAGATAAACATAGATGCAAGCAATGCATCTGATGAGACTGGTCTTACCAAAGTCAAAACAGGCAGGCCAACAATAAATCAGCTATGGAGCAACCTGATTCCTTAATGGAAAGATAGATGAATCCCACAGCGAGCTTAGGTTTAATGGCACTGTAGCACCCCCCTGTATATATGCAATAAATAGTACAGAACTCAGTAAAATATTTATCTGAATGAATTATGAGGGTTCTAGCACAGTATCAAAACATGAGCTTTCATGCCCTACAAGTGTGTGAAAAATATTTGGATGATCCCTATAACACTTGGATTTTTCCAGGTATCTGAGTTAAAGTAGTTGCAGCAGAATCTGTTATTTTTATTAATACTTACTTGAACAGCAGACACTGCTCATTGACTGCATGAGATAAAAAAACCCTACTTCCACTTATCACCTTAAGGAGATGAAGACATTCAAAACATATTGAAAGAAAGTAAACATCGGTGTTTCTTCCTAATGCTGAGCTATAAAGAGACTGCAAAGGAGTTTAAAGCAAACTGCTTTGCAAACACAGGATTCAGTTGCTACACACAGAAGCTCTAAAATCTGTCCTGGGACACCATCTGGATTAACATGCAGTATTATCAGGCTGATGGATAGTTTTGAAAGCGCCGTCATTACTCCGACACTGATGTCAGAGTGCTACTCTTTAATTTAACCACAATATTGAATGGGGATCCCTTCACCTTATGTAAAATTAAGCCATATCACCAACTGTAAAATGATTTTATTTTACTGTAGTAGTCTTGCCTCCAATATGTATAAAATCTAGAATAGCATATTTGTATGTTGTTTAGGGCATGGCCATGCTACCACAAAAAGTCAAGTCAGTACTCCCCAGCTGGAGCCCTTCCTGTGCTGGCAGGTGGCCAGGCCATTGCTGCTCTTTCAGCGCAGCTGTACTGGGCAGGCTGGAGCTCCAGTGTGAACTTGAGCTGAAGGGACTGTGACATGAATGAGTCCACGATGGAGCAGAGATCCACCTGCAGTCCATGGAGAGTCCCCTGCCAGAGCAGGTGGATGCCTGAAGGAGACTGTGGCACTCAAAGGATGAGATGGGGGGTGGGTAATGAAGTTGTATTGAACAGTGTGGGACCTGGGCATGATGAAAATGGTATGGAACAAGGGGTGGAATGTGCTGGTTTGGGCTGGGGTAGATTTAACTTTCTTCACAGTGGCTGGTATGGGGCTGTTTTGGATTGGTGGTGAACACAGGGTTGATAATATAAAGATGTTTTTGCTATTACTGAGCAAGGCTTACAAAGACCCAAGGCTTTTCCTGCTTTTTGTACTGTCATGCTGTCAAGGGGGCCAGGGACACATGGGAGGGTCTGAGGAGACACAGCCAGGACAGGTGACCCTGACTAAAGGGATATTCCAGAGCATATGGCATCATGCTCAGTATATGAAGTGGAGAAAGAAGGAGGAAAGGGGGGGATGTTTGTAGTGATGGAGTTTGTCTTCCCAAGTCACTGTTACCGTGATGGGGCCTTGCTTTCCTGGAGATGGCTGAACACCTGCTTGTCCTTGGGAAGCAGTGAATTAATTCCTTGTTTTGCTTTGTTTGTGCATGTGGCTTTTGCTTTCCCTATTAAACTTATTTTATCTCAATCCACAAGTTTTCCAGCTTTTATCCTTCTGATTCTCTCCCCAGTCTGACTGACGGGGGAGTGACCAAGCAGCTCCGAGGGGCTTGGCTTCTGGCTGGGGTGAAACCACAGCAGGGCTACTTCATGAACAATCTCCTGTTTAATTTGTTCAAAAGCTAACTGTTGTTCAGGACCCCATTTAAAATTGTTCTCCCATTTCCCATGACAGAGAGGGTTTACAATCTGACTCTGGAATATGCATCCTCCAAAAACCCTCAGCAGATAGGAAAGTTTGTGCTTCCTATTTGCTGGTTGGTGAGGACATAGCTTTTGGAATCTGGCGACATCCATCTTGCCATTTTACTCCTAAAAACTGAATTTCCTGGAGAGGTCCCTTGACCTTACTTTACTTTATGGCAAAACTGGCCTTCAGGAGAATCTGGATTATCTTCTCCCTTTTCTCAAAAACTTCGTTTGTAGTGTTGCCCCCTATGATGATATCATCAATGTACTGCAGGTGTTCTGGAGCCTCCCCCTTTCCCAGTGCAGTCTGACTCGAGTGCAGCCACGCTACCTCAGCTGCTCCTTCCACCTCGTAACCGGCATTGCCCCACAGCTCCCCCCACCACGTTTACTTGACCAGAAGAGACTGGGAAGAGACTCCCTTTCCCTGCTCCCAGAAATTATGTGAAATGAGTAACCTCCAAGTCTTGGCCGTGCTCCCTGCTGGCTACCGCAAAAATTAGCTCTGTCCTTGCCAGAACCAGGACACTGCCAAACTACAAAGCATCCACGGAATTCCAAAATGTTTGGTATTGTCATTCTGTCATCAGCTACCATGGTACCCTGTGGGAGCGGTGGTTCAGTTATGGAATATCTTCAATTTCTCTCTATGGAGAGGAGTCTCTTGCCATGCAAAAACTTCCACGCTGCAGGACGGACTGTTACCCATCAAGACACCAGAGCGCATTGCAGATGGGGAAGTCCGGCAAGGGAATTTGGCCTACTGTGGAAAGAGATGAGATCACAGAATCACAGAATCATTTAGATTGGAAAAGACCTTTACAGTCAGCAAGTCCAATCCTAAAGACATTTCGTCTATAATCTTAAAATGATATCCAGAACCGCAAGAGATTTTGGCCCAACATCAGAGCAACCTGAAGAAAAGCCCCTGGATTCTTCTAGATTGAATTCCTTCTGAATTCTTTTTCTCTCCAGACTGAAGTTCAGTTCTTTTGAACTTTCTCTTCTGCTAAGTATTTCATTATTTCTGCTCTTTGTCTCTATTTTAGAGTAAAACAAATGTCAAACTTATTACTAGGACATGATGCCATTTTTTGACTGAAACTAATGAATGTTCAATGACATTTATTGCGGAATCAATAGAGTATGTGAAACACAGAACAGATGTGACCGGTATCTTACTAGGCCACAAACATTTCTCTTTCCTGTAAAATACGTAATCCAGAGCAAATTTTCTGTGTATTCACCCAAAGGCAGTGTAAATCTAGGTTGATTTAATTTAAAATAATTATGTTACTGAAGGTCACAAGCAATCTTCCATTTTTGTGTGGCCATTTTGGTGCATGTATTTTGTAGCGTATGAGCAGTTCACAAACTTTTTTTGTATCTTGCTTTACAGTACGGTGAAATATTATTAACCCTGTCTTACAAATGCAGATACTGGTATCTAATGAGACTTCCAAGATCACTTAGAAAATCTGAAGAATGTCCAAACCTCAGTATAATGTTCTAATTCAGTACAATGATTCCTGGTTTGTCGTATTGCTCAAGATGAAGAGGGGAAAAAATGGAAGAAGAGTTTGGAAGACCCAACACAGCTTTTCATCAGCAAAGTCTTTCCCATATTCTGTGGAGTTCAGTTGGACGTTAAGACCATTCTGCCATTCTGGCCTTATTCATAGGGTAGTCTCCATATATGAGACTGGTTCCTTACATTATCCATTGGACAAGATGAGGATATTCCCAGACCTTATCCATGTGTTTCATGGTCCTGCATAAAGGTTATTCATCATTTGGCTTTTATTATTAGAATCTGTTTCCACAGAAGAAGGAAAAGACAGAATTGTTTCCTAACCATCATGAGAAAATGCTGTGAAACCTTTAACTTAACCCTGAACAGCTGCCAGTTCCAGGGACAGGAGATGCATCATCTGAATTTAAACTTCTGTTCTCCCCACAAGCAATATGGAGTTCTATAAGCACTGCAATACAGATAAACACTGATGAAATTGAGTACAGTTATTCAAATTATTCAAATTTTCAAAATAAATCAATCATTAAAACCAAGTTTTTCACTGATTACAGTGTGCTGGGAACACATCCTCCAATCTTTAAGAGCCTAATCCAAAACTCACCAAAATCAAAGAGGATCAGATTGTTGTTCATTCAAGACTGCAGCATTAAACATTAGACTTCAATAAATAAGCATAAAAGTGTATTTAAATAAATTACAATTAGACTTACAAGTTAAATTTTATGAAGATGCTCTGGGAAGATTTCTCTTGCTTATGTATTGCTTCATTTGAACTGCTAAGAAGAACTGGAATTACTTGAACAGATGGAACAAATCAGTTTATTTGTAGGTGATGACACACTATTTTCACTTGCTATCTCTGTTGCTACAAAGTCTGATTAGTACTGGTATATGGTTGCACACCAGAGAAAATTTCCTACCTTCTTGCAGCACCAAAGACTTACTCACCAGAGAAGTAAACAATATTGCAAGGTCTCCAAGACTCTACACAAATAAAGACAAGATTCCACATCAGTGAAATATGAGTATAAATCTAGAGAAATATTGATAGTCCCCAAGGAAAAGAAATCTGTCTGAAGAGAAGGAGGATTGAAGATGAGCTAAAAATACGAAAAGATTCTCTTTGTGTGACACACCTGTATGACGGGAGCTACTTTATGTGTCCATTACTTTGAGGGATATAAATGTGCAATAGCATCTTTAAATATAGACAAAGAGAGAGAATGGGAGAGAAGAGTAAAATGTGTTTGTCTATATTTGAAATAGAACTAGATCATAGATTGTATTTTCAATTTAAGAACGAGTCATTCTTTCCTTGTTTATTACAGTCATCAAGTAACCATATATAACTGCATATAGACAAAGAGAGGGTTGTATGGGGGCAGCAATTATTAATGGACATTACTGAATGATAAATAAAGAGCTAGCTCAGAACTGGTATTCATTGCACACAGATGTCTGGACCATGGGCAGATGTCTTAAATCGTCTACACAAAGCGCTTTTGTGCTATCACAGTAATCTAAATTGCTTTGCATTTGGTTCCAGGCATTTCCACACACTGCTCTCCACCGCACATAAATTCCTATTCTCTAATCCCATCTAGGCTTGAAGGGCCAAATTACTTGCTGGTGAAACCCTTTGGCTTAATTTGCCTCAGTTTTATTGATGCAGACAAACTTTGAGACTGGTGTTTTCAATCACAGGAGAATTCATACATAACTCCTTAGGTTATGGTGCTGGTTCTGGGGAGGGCATCCACTGCTCCTGGAGCACCAAGTTGAAGGAGATGAAAGCACGAGCAGGAAGAAGGAGGGATGATGCCATGGCTTCATGCACTGTGTGCAAACCACAATGCCCTTCACAGGACAATATGGTTGTGACCAACACTCTCGAGGGAAGGCTTGCTTCAAACATCCTGCTCTTCCCTATTCAGAGAAGAAAGGACTGCCATAGCCTGCCTTCTAAAGCTTTAACTCAGGACTTCTGTCCTTTTAAATTCTGTCAATCATCATACCTACTGCTCTGGGCTACAGGGGAGCTCCAAGAAAACCACCCATAACTCTGAGATAGGCACTTTCTTGACTCTCTGAGGTCTTAGAACTACTGCACTCCCACAGCAGGACTGTGCTTCACTGCAAATCAAGTCGGTGATGATTTAGGAAATAATTCATATCCCCAGAGGAGGCATATCTTGCAGCAGAGACAGCCCAGCATAAGTTGCTGAGTTTTAGTTAATGGCCTCATTCTATCTAATGTGTCTGCTCTTGGAGATATCACTTACAGATGAACTGAGTGTTTTCGGTCTCCCCATTTTTTTTCACATGAAAAATATTTGAATTAGACTAGCACATAAACACACAGTCTAGGAACAGATTCGTGGGAGAGGAGTTAACAGAGAGAGACAGATGGAGCAGTAGTTTGAATATCTTATTTTGCATTGCAACCCTGTGAAGACAATGAGTGATGCATTTCCTAGTGGACATTTTACAAGGGTCACTTTATAAGGGTGAGATTGCAAAATCTCTCTCACTTTTACTATTCCTATTAGCACAGAATTATCTTTGATGTTAATTTAGTATGCATTTTTGAATGCAGTGAAAATAGCTTTCAAGGTATATTTAACAGCCATATTAGGCTGTATGGACCTCCTTTTTTCCTTCTTGCTCACCTGCTTGCTGTGGGAGAGCTGTCAGTTATCAGCTGAAAGGCTGGGAATATTAAGATACCCTGTACATAGTTGTTAGTACTGAGAGTGTACATAACACTACACCCTTTCTTCCTCTTCTTGCCCTGATACTGATTGGAAGGCCAAAAGGAATTTTTTTTCTGTTACTGGACATTTTTGCTATATAGTTTGAGTAAAGCCTTTTAGATTTCACTTAATCTTTAGCAATTAAAACTGTGACAGACAAGACTTCTTTCTTTCTTCCACAACCCAGAAACATAAAAGTGTATAGAAATTAATCTACAATTGATGGGTAAAAAAAAAAGAAAAATCAGGAAACAAAGAGTCACTGAGAGTGACTGTGTGGGTAAACTGGATGGGTGATGCTTTCAACAACACTGTGATAAGGCTGTGCTGTAGCAGAACTACTACTACTTCCATTTCAGTAAATGGTTTTTAATTATTGCGATACTGTTTAAACTCCAAGGAGTAACTAAAACACCTCTAGAATTCCACTTTGCCCTATAACCTCAGCCTGCATGTGAGGAGTGGCAGATTGAAGAATTAAGGGAAACATGGCTGGAATCTGTTTGGGATGGAAAAGCATAAGCAACCTTGACACTGCCACGGGCCAAGGTTACCATTACTTGTGATGTGCTTGTCAACAGCGCAGATCTTCAAGTGTTAAGTGGAGTTGATACAAACTAGATGAAATCTCAGGCAGTTCTTTGGTGGCACCTAAAATCAAGCTCTGGAAAAATTGAACAACCTTTTTGTAATATTGTAAAAGCACACTGCACGGTGAAATAAATCCATAACTCAAATGGTCTCAGCTCCAACAATAATAAACAGTGTCATGATATCCAATATTTAAACCCTGACTGCCTGATCACAGGCTTATTTATTATTAGAACCCATTATTTATATAATATCTTTGGTGGATACTGGTTCTCAGGAAAACTCCCTCTAAAGTTAAAAATGTATCATATAGGGAATTTCAGAAGGAAACAGCTGCAACACAAACCAGCTGGGAATAACACTTGTTTCTGTAGTAAAATCCAACATTTTGGAGCACGGCAAACTTTGGATTTCATATTCAATTGATTGTTTTGATACTCTTGAAGATGTGGGAGGGGTTCAGTAGGTGACCTGTGACAACAGCACAAATACACGCCAGTTTAAAACGATCCTGTGCAATCTTTGCTGGGTTTAAGAGCGAGCCCTGAACAGCAGCCGCCGCCCGGGCTGCGCTCCCGGGAAGGTGCCGGGAGCGGAGGGAGCAGCTGGGTGATCCTCCGGCTCCCTCTCCAGGACATCGGGCTTAATTACAAGTAAATCCTCCAGCTTTGCGGCTCCTGCAGCCTTCTCACGGGCAAAGCTAGGAGCAAACCCCAAAGTCACAGGCACAAGCCTAGGACAGAAGAATCACCAACATAAGGCTAATTTCGATATTAAACGCAGTGAGAGAGGGATGCGGGGAGCTCTGAGCACTCCTTAGGAAACAGTGCCAAGCACCAGTAGTGCTCAGGACTCAGAGACAATGTGAATAAACTCCACAACAACCCCTTTGCTCACTCTGTGACCCGGCCGTGCTCGGAGCATCAGCAGCTCAGCTCAGCAGCCCCAGGAACATCCCGCTCTCACACATCACTCACGGTGACCAGAGTGCACTCCCGCTCGCGTGGTGGGAAATTGTCACTGACCCAAACTCAGGGCCCAGTGTCTAACTTCTCCGCCCTCAGCATGCAGCAAAGGCAGGGTCCTTTTCTCAGATCTATTTGTAGTCAGATTCACTCCTCCACAGTTTTTGGGTTAGTTTTCTTCAAATTTGAGCATACTTTCTGCTCTAGGTGTCCTACAGGTCACCCAATTAGATGTTCATTTAATTTGTGATGCCAATCAGTCTCCAGCTATGTTCCCTTTTACTATTAGTTTTGACCTCTTATCTTAAAGGTTAACAGCTCCTTTCTATTTTGTTAACCCAGTTGCCTTAAAACTGTATTTTAATCCTCCACAGAGGAGGCAGGGTGAATTGGCTTTGGGCAGCAAGATTTCCATAGCAGGGGGACTATAGGGGTGGCTTGTGTGAGAAGTTGCCAGAAGCTTCCCCCATGTCCAACGCCCAATACCAGCCAGCTCCAGGACAGACAGACAGACTCACCGCTGGCCAAGGCTGAGCCGATCAGGGATCGCGACAGCATCTCTGGGATAACAGAGTTAGGAAGGGGGAAAAAAAAAAGCCCCATACAACTGCAGCCAGGAGAAAGGAGAGAGAATATGAAAGCAGCAGACCTGCAGATCCAGGGACAGTGCAGAAGGAGGGGCAGGAGGTGCTCCAAGCACCAGAGTTTCCCCTGCAGCCCGTGGTGCAGACCATGGTGAGGCCACTGTACCCCTGGAGGTCCGTGGGATCACAGAAATCCTCCTGCAGGAGGATCCTTCACCAGAGCAGGTGGATGCCCGAAGGAGGCTGTGACTCTGTGGGAAGCCTCCGCTGGAGCAGGCTCCTGGCAGGACCTGTGGCCTGTGGAGAGAGGAGCCCACACTGGAGCAGGTTTGCTGGCAGGACTTGTGACCCCATGGGGGACCAACACTGGAGCAGCCTGTTCCTGAGGGACTGCACCCCATGGGAGGGACACACATTGGAACTGTTTGTGAAGAACTGCGGCTTGTAGGAAGGACTCATGTTGGAAACGTTTGTGGAGGACAGTTTTCTATGGGAGAGACTCCACACTGGAGCAGGGGAAGAGTGTGAGGAGTCCTCTCCTGAGGAGGAAGGAATGGCTGCAGCCACCATTCTCTGTCCCCCTGTGCTGCTGGTGAGGAGTAAGTGGAGTGCAGGAAGAAGGAATCGGTAGGGGGAAAGTGCTTTTAAGATCTAGTTTTTGTTTTTCATTATCATACATTGATTTGATTGGCAGTAAACTAATTTCCCCAAGTCAAGTGTTTTTCCGCATGACTGTCACTGGTAACTGATCTCTCCCTGTCATTGTCCTGACCCATAAGCCTTTCCTTACATTGTCTCCCCTACCCAGCTGAGGAGGGCACCTGGCATCCAGCCAGGGCCAACCCAGTACATAAGAGCACAGGAGCTGCAAAACAATGGATTACCTCATGCTTTACCAGAACAGCACCAGTTTCACAGAATCACAGAATACTCTGAGTTGGAAGGGACCCACAAGGGTTGTCAAGTCCAACTCTTAGGTGAAGGGCCCATAGAGAGATCAAACCCACAACCCTGGCATTACCAGCACCCTGCTCTAACCCAAATAAGCCTTGAGAACCTGATTCTTAGGAGCTGATAGGCATAGAGAAACCTGAGAGCCAAAGTAGGAGCAGATTTAATCAGTAAAGCAAATAATCAGGTGATGTGAATTACAGGTTCATAATTAGGAGGATAAACAGCTGAAAAAGGATTTCATCAGTATAAAGGTGGCAGCCTTTCTCTTTAACTCAGGGCTAAAAAGGCTTTGATTTCTGTGCAAATCTGAGGAAGGAGATTTTTGTGTGGTGCTGTAAAGAAAAAAGCACCACACAGAGGCTGAGCAATGGAGCTGAGCCTGGTGCAGAGGTGAGAGCTCTCTGGCTGCTAAATATAAAAATCTTATGTAAGACATTGAATATATTGACTTTTCTGGTTTACCTTCCTTAACTCTCTAGTGATGACTAAGGAAATCCTATTTTCTAATTTCCTAGTCTAGAACTGTTTCTCTAAGCTTTAGACTAGTTTAATATTCAGATGAGAGCTTTCTGAGCAACAAATTTGCTATCATGTTTTCAAAGCTGAAGCTGCTCCTAATTCCTGTCTTCTCTTACAGGTTGTTACTAATAGGAATATTATTCTCTGGAGTATGGACTCAAGAGAGGCCAGGTAATGCTGCTATACACTGATTTCACATCAGTTTCCAGGCTTTTCCATGGGTGATATCTAGGCTTATGTGTGTATTTCAGAAGAGTCTGAAGCTCTTGTGGCAGCCTTACTTGCATGTTTTTCTGAGAAACTTTAAACATACAATTTGTTGGAAACCACACTCTTTAGTTTTACGTGTCACTATATTAAGCAAATGTTTCTACCTTTCCTCACTCTGGTAACAAGTACTGATGAATCAATAAGGACTTTATTCCTATTTTCTTGAGTGTAGTTGTTGTTAGTCACCATACAATATGTAAGATCCTTTATCATAGTTTAACTCAGCTGGCAGCTAAGTACCAGGCAGCTGTTTGCTTATTCCTCATTCCCAGTGGAATGGGGAGGAGACTCCGGAAAATGCTTGCGGATTGAGAACAATATTTTAATAATGTGAACCAAGTAAAATATGAAAATAATAATGATTATAGTCACAATTTTAATTTTTAAAATTATAAAATACAAGAAAAATTTGTGATGCGCAGTACAGTTGCTCATCAAGACTGATTCCCAGTCTGTCTCTGAGCAGGGATTGGTGTCTCCCAGCCAACTCCCTCCAGTTTATATGTAGGTCATGACACTCTATTGTATGGAATATATATTTGGCCAGTTCAAGTCAGGTGTGCCCACTGTGCTACCTCCTGGCTTCTTGTGCACCTCCTCCCTGACACAGCATGAGCCACTTGAAAAGTCTTTGACTTGGTGCTAAACACTGCTCAGCAACAACCAAAACTTCAGTGTGTTATCAACATAATTCTTGTCCTGACTCCAAAATACAGCTCTGTACCAGCTCTTAGGAAGAAAATTAACTCTATCCCAGCAAAACCAGGACAAAATATTATAAAGATATCAGCGATTTGCCTCAGAGGAAACAATTTTCTTAGCCAAAAGTACTTCCTTACAAAACAGAGCTGGTCCTGGAGCAGCAGGTGCAGAGAGCTGTTTCTAGGACTGTCTGCCCTGCTCATGGTGGGTCCTGTACAAAACATATTGGCAATTCCCAAAGGTCAAAGTAAATAGATACTGGAGAGGGTTTTATCCAGCTTGGAGCAATTATATAGCTTCTGCACTGAATCCAATTGGTAGCTTGGAGTATGGGTGGAATAGGGTCATGTTCCCCAGCATCTGTCTGATGCTCCTTAGTGTGACCATCTCTGACGCGGGAATTGCATCACTAATTAACTTCAGGCTATAGTGCTGAACCCTCTAGGAAAAGGAATCCTCTCAGCTCTTAAAACACACTATTATCATAAAAGGTCTAGCTGGTGTTAGCTCATGATGCCATACAAATGCCTGATTGAAGCAACAAATCCCCATTTATTAGAAGTGCATGTCAAATTAGAAACCTTCTCTGGTCTCTAGTCTGACACATAGGACAGTTTGTACCTGCTTCCTGCCTCTACCTCCTTCCTGCCAAACCAAGAGGTTTGGGAGCCATGGCCTGGTGTGTGCTGTGGTGATGTCTTGGGACTGGAGCTTCTCAAGCCACCGCCTTTGGTCCTGTGCAGTCCTTTCCCAGCATGAGCCAGCTGGCTTCTGGTACTGGTACTCGGGCAAGTGACCAGGGCAGGCTGATGGACAGCTTATGTGGCTGCTCCCCACTCAAACTGGCTTTGGGCTCTTCTTGAGAATAGAGGGGTAAAGGTGGAGGTTTCTGGTTATTTTGTTGTTTGTTTGTGGGGTTTTGTTGGTTGGAATTTTTTGGTTTACATGGCTGGGGTTTTTTCTCTTTTCAGGAGTGTGTGGGACTTTCATATTCTGTTTTATTTCATCTGAGGTGTTCAGATTGGGGCAGCCAATGTAGTACCTTTTTGACCCTGTTGCAAAATCCTATTTCCATGACTGGCTGTTGCAGGTAGCATTGCCACATCATGAGACAGTGTTACTACTAGGATACAAATTTTGGGGCTAGATTTTCCCCTGGAATTACTGCCGGTATAAACACAGTCTCTCACCCCTCCTGACCAGACATGTATGACTGTCACAACACTGACTTTATAAAGCAATCTGGGACGTAGCACATTTGTTTGTATCTTATTTTCAGTCCCCTACTTACCAGCCTTTCAATACATCCAACACAGGACCCGTGAGTTCAGAGTGCTTGGGGAGCCTTCTGAGGATAACGCTGAGTGCAGAATACTTTGAGAACAAACACTTATCTCTTTTTGTTGTTGGTAAGTCGATGTAGAAGAACGTGGTGAGAGATTTACACGTGGTGAAATGTTTAAAATTCTCTGAGGTGCTACTATACTAGAATTCCCTGTATTATTCCATTATAGGGCTTAGTAGGTTGGATTTCATTGTAAGTAAAGCCAGCTGCTACCTTGATTTCTGTATAACCTGTACTATAGACTTGTATTTTGATAACTTAGCCATGATTAGATTTGATTCTGCTATCTTTGAGCTCAAATTGAAGTGCACGTGGTAGTTTCTAGGCATGTTAAAGCTGGTGGATTTTCTTTGTGATAAGAATGTTTTCCAGTAACAGTACATATGCTCTGAAAATTCACTAGCTGAAGCTGGCACTACATTACTTATTTTTGCACTAGTGGCTTTTCACCTTCTTGGCTTCAGCTTGGTGGAGGCATATACTTAATGAAGTTTAAGAAAAATTAGCTGGGCCCTTTAGCTATGGACTTAGCAGTCAGCAAGTGGTGTGTTTCTGTGAAAAGCATCACAGAATGTCCTGGAAGGGCACAGTGATATTGCTTTTGGGCTATAAACACCTGCTGTAAGATTATATGTATAAAATGTAAATTTGGCCTTGAAAAAGCTCTCCATGCCATCTATTTTTCTAGAAGGTTAAACTTGTGTCAAAACCTACTTAAAATGTGTTCTTTGTTCAAGCATCTTCACTTGTACACAAAGACACTCTGCAGCTGAGATACATATATCTTACTCCATAAAGCAATTATTTTTGGAAGTAAAAAGCCCAAAACAACTAAAACACAAAACAATAAAAAGCTCAAAACCATGAAAATGGTTTTGTATACTGAAAACATCCAAGCTAACCTTTAGTATGTTCACCATCCTGGTGGATTTTCTCCTGAAGAGAGTCTGCTGGGCAGGCATCAGAGAAACACGAACCTGTGCCAGCCACAGGTCAGCGTCCGGATGTTGCTGTTGTCATTTGTCAGCCCTGAGGACTTGGACACTGATGACCCATCTGACTGTTCTGTGCTTACTGGGGGTTCACCCCTTCAGGATTTAATATCTTTCCATGTTGGTGGTTTTAGGGGTTTTTTCTGTCTTCAGTCCTTCAGCTGCAAGTGTTCCCTGTCCCAGTGTGCCGGTAGTCTTACCTTTCTTTCTGTAGACTCTGTCACAGCTCTTTCCCCACTTTGCAATTCTCTGAGCCCAGCGGATGGAGCTGGGCTGTATCAGAGCAGGAGTTACACTTGTTAATACAGCTCTTTGCTATTTATTTGCCTGTAGATCGGTCTGGCACAGCCTGGGAGCTCGATGAGACCATGGCAGCCCAGTGTGGCTATACAGTAACTTACAGCACCTGGGGGAGCATTGAGTTCCGTGCTTCTGCACTGAGCTGCCATTCTCACTTAGAGGTAAGTCTGTTACAGACACTTTGGCTACAGTGCTCTTGTACACTAACTTTATGTGAGACATGACCAAATTATTGATGGGGATTAACTGAGGTGTCATAATGTCTTGAGTATCTATTAGCAGAAAATAATTTCTTTCTCCGCAAATGTACCCAGAGGTCTGAGAATATTCCATGCTACTGCCATTTGGATGGCCTACAGACGAACACATAAAGTATATCACATGTGCCCTTGAAGGGCAACTGCTTTCTTGTGGGTAACAATAGGGAATTCCATCTGGCAGCCGTGTTGCACTCTGCCCTAATAATATTTAGTGTCTGGAAACACCTCAGGGTAAAAACTCAGGCTTTGGTATGTGGCTCACTGCTACTATGTCATCAAACACAAAATCAGCTATAGTTTAGGTTTGTTTGGTCTTTTTTTTTCTTATTGTACGCTTCTGAGGCTGTGCGAAAGGAACAAACCTGCTGCCTGAAGCGTTTCTGTTTGCTGTGTAGCTATACACCTACATGCATTTATCTTGTATAGTTAATGAAGTTGAAAGTGATAATGCTTCAGTAGGGAGTTGCTCTGCTGTGCAGAGGCTGGTGGGTGTGTTTTGTAATTTACTTTTGGGTCACAAGGATAGGTGATGCCCAGCTAGGGGAAAATCAGTCTAACAAGCAAATGCTCCCTTCGTCCATGCAGAAAGATGTGTTCACAGTAACTATACAAATCAAAGCATCTCTTACTTCTGATATGAGTAATGCCACAACTCATCTGAAAAGTGCAAGTTGCCATTATGGTCCGTGGAGTCCCAGAGAGTTAATATGTGGCAGTAACTACATGGAGGTGAGTACTTATGGGACAGTGCTAAAAGTAAGGAGGTAAGTACTGCAAGGTGCTCTTAGATTCTGTTTCCAATACATATTCCTAGAAACTAAGCAGCTTCAGACTGCCCCACCATGAGCAGATTGTTAGTGAGTGCACAGTGTGCGTCTTGAGTTATATTATATTATACATTTATATTATGATTGTAAACCTATATTAGCATTAATAGCTAATAAAGCTGTGAAATGGTAATCAAAGGGTTAAGCTCATGGATTGAACCCACTGAATGTTGCCCCAACAAATCTTATTTGAGACAACAGAGATGTATACTTCCCGAAGGAATTTTCCCTGCTGAATTTGCTGGGGAGGAGTGCAGAAGGGGAAATGAACTCCTTTAGGAAGAGGACATGGGAGTCAAGAATAAACTTCTGGTCTTAACTGGAAATAGGAATTAGAAAGGTAGAAAATAAAAAGAAACTGAAATAATTGAGCAGGCTATAGGTGAAGCACCAGGCATGGTAACATCTCTGTCTAGGAAATGGTGGTTTCCCTTGAAAAAGTCCTGTAGGGTGTTGAAGACAAGGAAACAAGTGCTATCCACAAACCCCTTACAGATGCTTTTTCACTTCAGGTTTCTGTCAGGAGGGAGGTTCCGCAGACTATAAAAGACTTTGTTCAAGATGAACCTGAGGACTGGACTTCTGTCTTTCCAGAGGTACAACTATAAGTTTTCTTCCTAATAAAAGCTACTGCTACCTCTGGCCTGACCATCTTTCTAGTCTATAACTACACAGTACTTTCAAAAAGTGCTTAAGTAGGAATAGAAGAACTTCTGTACCAAGTGGTTTTAGTATGTTTTTGTAGATTAGAAGTACAGACAGCTGTCTGTAGGCCATGTCTCCAATGAAGAAATCAATTTTTCCCCAGGCAAGAGACTGTGCAAAAAAAAAAAGTCTTTAAGACCCTGTGACCCAGAAAAGAACTGTGAAGAGGCTTTTTTCTTCTTGGACTCTGTATGTGCAGGGTCTGCAGCAGTGCAGTTAGTGCCATTAGTTATTCTCTGATACCCTTAACATGGAAAGCTTTCTGTATGTGTGAGGTGGGGAAAGCTGGAAGGGTAGCCCACTAGCAAAATTTAAAGTAAGGCAACAAAACTGCTGGGCAATTCAATACAGTAAATCATTTAATGTAGTAAACTTGTTACTTTGAACATCATATTTAAACTATTAATGAATTTCTCTGGGTAGGCAAAAGCCGAAGAAACCTCAATTTGGCAAATAGTGTTTCATCAGCCACAAGAAAAAAGGGCTCTGCTTGTGAGCAATGCTTGGAGTGCAGGCTATGGACTCAACACCACGGACTCCAGGGTTCTGCTGCGAGTGCCATACACTGCTGCCCAAGTTCAGCTGGTCAAGGTTGGTGTGCTCCTTCTGGCCCAGCAAGCTGCCAGGCTGTGCAGGTGTAACCAGGTGTCTTCCTACAGGATCAGGGAATTACCTTTTCTGTGCTGAGATCAAGTACATTTTACAAATACCAGTGGGTGATCCTGATGGTGGATACTGCTGTGGCATGTCCTGTAGGTAAGGAGGGTCTGCTTCAATGCCAAAATGTACAGGGACAGACTCATGACTAATGAGCTGACAGCTCTCACATCTTGCCTCTAAGATGGTGTGGACTACGAGAACAAAACGATCACCTGGACTGTCCCAAAGTACATTCCACCACTCTCTTCTGGAGTGCCAAGCTTTAAGGATGTGCTTGTGGAAGCTGGTGTGGATCTACACAAACTCTCTGCCAAAGAAATGGCTTCCAGGAAATATGTGTTGTTGAATGAATTAAATGCAATTATGATGAAGATTCCTATAGGTGCAGAAGGTGGTTATTACAAGGTTGGTGACTTATGTTAGGTGTGAGGCAAGCAATATTCTGTGTTTTTTGTGTGTTTGTTTTCTGCTGAGGAATATTTCTTTGTCTTGTTCCTTTCAAATGAAAGATGGGAGTGAGGGACAACAAAGGGTTTGTTAAAAACTCTGGAAGATAGCTTTTGAAATCACCACTTTATGAAGAATTTCTTTTCTTGCAAGCACAGATAGACAGAATCCTACACAGAGCTATTGATTTGTGATTTCCTCAGGTTAACACAGAGCTTTCATCTATTAGTCCTGATGTCATGCTCCCTAGAGACAGTCCTAACTGGATTGTAAAGCATGCATGGGTTCTGTTGTATTTTACAGAGACCACTTAAGAGAATGGGAATAGCCCATTAGTCCAGCAGACCATGTGCTGTTGGGATGGGCTGAGACTATACATGTAAATCTAGCTGCTTGGGGTGAACTGAGTCCTGGGCAAATGTAGCAACTGCACTTCTACTGAAGTCACAGGAGCAGCCCTTTCGCTGTGAAATAGTCCCCTGCTGCTTTGACACTTGGGGAGTGGGAGATAATTTTCCAAAGGAAGTCTTCTGAGTATTCTGAGATAATCTAAACAGGGATACAAGAGCTCAGGATTCCTTAGCAGAAAGGGCAATTGGTTGGTGCTGTAGTTTTAGCTGACCTTGAAATGATCCAACATAACCAATGCAAAATCATGCTATACTAAAGGGTGCTGACTTGAAATTCTAGACTTCTGTGAGCAATGGACAGCTTGGGGTGAAATACAGCGTCAACTTGTTCTTGGAACACCAGTGGGAAGACAACAAATGGGGAGTAACCAAACATACTATAATCAAGGAAATAGAAACACCATTTGAACAAGCAGAAATTGCTATCACCAATAGTAAGTAGCTGAACATCGAATTTACCAAAGGTTTTGGTACTGTTAAGAGCTTAATGCTATTTTTCCTTTTCAGATTTAAATCTGAGTGCAAGGCTAATGAATGTGACAGTGGGAACATTCCTCCCAGATGTTGAACTTGTGAACTTAACCATTGAGGGGGTTGCTGTGACTGTACCTGAAGCTGTTCAGCATGGCTACCTAGTACGCAGGGCCAGATACACTAATGGAAGCAAAGCATACATAATACAAGTCCCACTTGATGCACCAAGTGTTAAAAAAGAGGTGTGTACTAAGACACTGCAGCATCCCATGGTATAGAAATGATGATATCGTTTGGTGATTTTTCCTGTCTAAATGTGATTTTCCTAGTACATGAGAGAGGACGTGAGAGCATACACCCTGAATGTCACACTCACATTCATCACCCATCCATCAAGGGAGACCTTTGTCATCCCAGTCATTGCACTGTCAGCTGTGAAAGATGCAGGTAAACTTTGTGGAACTTGAGCAAGACTGTACCAAGCTGGCTGTGAACTCTGCTGTGAACTGTGCTAATTTCAGCCAGGGATACTGCCAGTCCCGAGGAGCTGGATTAAACTGATGGCAGCTGGCTGACTCTTGGCTGTTTTGCAGTACTGCCCAGCGCTAGAGGGTTTTGTGATGGGAGGAACCTTCATCTCATTATCAGTCATGGGAATGTGGACCAAAACTGGCTACCTTTCATCTCAGACTGGCACCTGACCCCAGAGGGTGCACAGAAGTACAACTACAGTCTGAGGGACAATGGCACTCACCTGGCAATTTCTGTCCCTTTCCTCTCTTCCCACGTGAACTATGAGGTAAGGCTGCCAACATGTAGCAATTGAAAGGCATGTTCTAGCTGGGAGATGTCAACATGGCACAATAAATTCTTGAAAGCAAAATAAAACTTCTCTTTGAGACAGTCTTCAAAGGTATGATGGAGGATTGTTTTCTGCCCTTGTAAGAAAACTTATTTTTCCTTGGTTACTTTTGGCAGAAATAGGCAAGGAAAAAAAGAAACATATTCTGCATTTATTTTAAGGCTGAGCATCTTTAATGACCACTATACATGCAATGGAGTTCTTATTGCATTCTATTGCAAAACAACTGAAAAAAGCTCACTGTGTGAGCTTCTGGATTAAAAAGATACATCCTGTGATTTGACTTTGCTCAAGCACCATTACTTCAGTTTGTGTTAACCTGCCCTCTTAGTTTTTGAATGCTTTAGTTGAACAGGTTGTGTTTATTCTCTTGTTTAACCTGTGATTGTCATCTCTAGGGCTTTCATACCTCTGCAATAAAGGCTTCATTCTACTTAACCTTGAAGGATGGCATCACCTTGGCTCAGAGGAGGAATTTCTCAGTTTCCTGCATATTTTCACCTTCAGAGCTAATACGTAATAGCATGTTGGGGATTAGCTGTTAATGCTATTTGAGTTGCAAAACTAAGTCATGCAGTCTGAAATGTTTCTGGGTTTTAGAGTTGTGAGGCACTCTGTTTGCTTGTCAGACTTCCTACTAGCTAATATGCCACAAGGCAAGCCAAATTAAATATTGGGGTGACTATCCTGCCTAGTAGGGGAATGGGAGAAGGAGGTGGGAAAGTCTACTTCCCCTCACACCTCCAAAATCAAGAAGCTTCTTTAAAGGGTTTTTGTGGTTGTTTTGAGAGTTGAATGAGGTGGGGGTTTTTGGTGGAACGTGGGGAAAATCAGCATATAAATTAGTCATTCTAAAGCTATTCATCAGTATTAAGTCTACTGAATATCTTGGGTAGAAAAATCCCCTTGAAGAGGGTGAGAGCTCCGTGTGAGCTGCTAAAAGAACTTGCCAACAGATCCACACAGAACACCTTTGTTGTTAGGCTACAAAAGGAGTTTGAATCCTGATTTGTCTGAAAATATATATTTCTCTTTCAGAGTGCCTGCCTAATGGCACTGTGATTATTACTGCAATAAAACTGGTAGGTGATGAAGACCTGGACACTTCTCTACTTGTCTTGAGGGACAGACAGTGCAAACCCAGTCTGGTGACAGAGAAGACTGCAACCTTCAAGTTCAATGTGGACACTTGTGGAACAAGTAGGAAGGTAAGGACTTAATCACATGAATTTTACTTTGCATTGGGGTAGGGTTATTGCTAGACCTGGCAGAGGTTCAAAGGTGAGCAGAAGCTGCATGGAAGTCACAGCTGAAACCATCACAGCAGTACATCTATACTCTTTTTCTGAGCTTACTAAATTTGGTTGAGCAGAAGTTTTTATTTTGTAAAAATGTTTTTTTCAAGGTCAGAGGTGCTTTCTGAAACTAGCCTTCTGTTTGACACTTCTGAATTGTTCAGTAGTGGGCTTGAATGCAAGTTAATGCTGGTGAGATATACTTGTATGCCTTGCAGAAGCTGGTTGGGTGTTGCTAATGATTATGTGGCCAAAGACTGGTGTGGGTACTGTTCCTACCACCAAAAACTGTACAAATAGAAAACAGATAAAATAACAAAGAGTCAGAACATGTCTAAATTCAGATCACCATAAATGCAGCTTGCTTCCACATTGTTGTATCTCATTCTACTCACTGATTCAGTAAACAGACACAGCTGTTGTTTTTCTCAGGACCCATGCACTCCCTTTCTAGGGTGTTCTGTCGTATTCAAGCTAACAAACTTTCTTCTTGACCACGACATAGCTGTCAGCTGTGGTCAGCTTTAGTTCAGTGGGCATTGGGATGCTGGCTGGTAACTTCTGGCCATTTCTAAGCATATTCTCAGTGCAATCTTCCAGTCAAGTGGAGGGACGTAGACATTGTGCCAAACACAAATCAGACTCTAATGGGACTGTCCTGTTTGTAATGATGTTCATCTTCCAGTTCAACGGCACAGCTATGACGTATGAAAATGAGGTACTCTATTTCAGACCTGGCAATGATACACCCATATACCAGTAAGTGTCATTCCCTATAAAAAGGTTCCACATGTTATTTTAGTTGTAAAAAATCTAATGCTAAACCTCTTCTCTCAGACTGAAATTTCTCTGCTCGTATGCAGTCGAGCGGACAGTTGATGTCAGAAATGAATCTAAGAAGAACCCACCACCCAGTATTAAACCAGGGTTTGGCTGTCTCGCTCTTTCATTGAAGCTTTTCAAAGGTAACATTTATGAGTTACTACTGTAAGATGATATGTCTGCCAGCAGAAAGGGCTGACTGAAGCCAGAACTAAACACTTACCCTGACTGGAGTGGCCTTGATTTTCCCTTCTCAGTATCTTTATTGAGACAATTTTGAATTAAAATCTTACTCTAATGCATTTTTGCAGGAGTGTCTCAATTCTGGATTCTCAGAGCCAAGGAATATAGTTGAGATGTTCCTCTTTCATTGCTGATCTTGCTTTCTTGCCATTCTATCTCTGTTTCTTGACATTCATATGCTGTCCCAAGTTTTACTATTACAATGCGAGAGTAAATGGTAGTGGAAAAAGGAGTGAAGCAGAAAATTCATGAATACTTACTCCATAAAGAGGAAGCTCTAATATCAATACTCTCTTGCAGAGAAATCCTATTCAGAGCCTTACCAGGAATCAGAATATCCTGTGGTAAAATACCTGAGGGAGGCCCTGTATTTTGAAGTTGAGCTGCTCCAGCCTAAAGATGCAAGACTGGACCTAAACCTGGATGACTGTTGGGCTACAAACTCCCAAAGCCAGGACAGCCTTCCACAGTGGCACATCCTCATACATGGGTGAGGAGGGCTTCCCTCCTGTTTGGGAACTATTCAGCACAAGGTGCTGTACCTCAGGTGGGAAGAGAGGGGAAGAGGTAGAAGTCACCTTGGATGCAATTGCTGCTAGGCTATGGGGCACATGTTGGTGTCAGCACAGTGGCTGTGCCTTCTGGGGGCAGCGGGCCATGTGAGTGGCCAGAAGTGATTCTAGCTAACAGTTCTGGCTGGAAAAAAACAAGCAACCCTGACTGTGGCCAAAGGCAGGGATCATGAACTGCGGAGACTCCATTCATTCCCCTATGGCCCAAGGAAAATGGAGGGGGAAGCTCCTCTGTATTTCACCTCTTTGCTCTGTTTGAAGATCTGGTTGAAGGTTTAGATTAATTACATTTTCTCTCACTTTCCCAAACAGGTGTGAAAACAACAAAGACTCCTACAGAACTGTCTTCCACAAAGTTAATTACAGCCTCAGAGTAAAATTTCCTCAGCACCTAAAGAGATTTGAAGTGAGGATGTTCACCTTTGTCCAGGGCACATCTCTGTTACAAGAGCAGGTGAGAGGTCTCTGTTCTGTCTTGAGCTGTTAGCAGTCCCGACAGCTAAGCCTGGGGTGGTGCATGCAGCCAGTGCTGCATAAGGGCTCAGCTGGCCATGTGCTGCCTGGGGCTATTGGACACCTCCTTGAAGGAATAACACTCCAGGAGGGGTAATAAAGACACCAGGCACTTGTGTTTGGTTCATAGAACAAAATTATAGACTCATTCAGGTTGGAACAGACCTCCAAGACCCTCAAGTCCAATCTTTGATTACCATCATGCCCAACAAATAATATTGTCAACTGCTACATCTACTCATTATTTGAACGCTTCCAGGGATAGTGACTCCACCACTTTCCTTGGGAGGTTGTTCCAATGCTTTACCACTTTTTCAGTGAAAAAGCTTTTACCTAATATACAACCTGGTGCAATTTGAGGCCATTTTCCCCTTGTCCTTTTACTGGTTGCCTGGGAGAAGAGGCCACCCCCCACCTTGCTACAACCTTCAAAACCTTTAGGGTTGGTATACATGGGATTCCAGATAAGACTTCCCTAAATATAATCTAAGTATTCTTGTCTTGTAGCTGTTTTTCCACTGCAGTGTGGTGATCTGCAACACTAAGCAACAGCCTTTAGACATTTCTTGTCCAAGGAGATGCAATCCTGGGAAACACAGACTTGGTAAGAAAAGAGGCATGTCTCAAGTCTCTCCTGAGTCATGCTCAGCAATTTGGCATGTGCTCTCATGAGTTGTCAGGTCTCAGACTTCTAGTCCTAGAATATGCTGTACAGGGAATTAAAAACCGTAATGTCTTACAGCCCACAGTGCACATCCACATGGGCAAGTGTCATCTGGACCAGTGCTTGTTAGGAAGAAAAACAATCAGGAGAGGTTGGTGTCACTCTTAAATTACACTACTGGAACACCAAGACTACTGCTGCTGCAACATAACAGACTTGTGTGTACCTCTCTTCTCCCTGCAGATGAATGCACTGACTTCTGACAGACTAAACAAGAACTACTTTGTTTTATGAAGTCGCTGTTGGGTGGCCTAAGCAAGCATAGCCTGCAGTCCAGATTCACAAGTAAATCTGTTCCTGCAGTATCTACTGGAAAAATAGATTGGCAGTGCCTACTGAGAAAAGGATCGGCTAACCACTATTGGGTGTAACTCTGAGTTAAATTAGTGGTGTTCTTCTCTGTTCCTCTACAACGTTAAACTCGTAGTTCATCTGACCTAGTCTGCTCAGCTAACATGTCTGAAACTTGTGTTGATTTGCAGTTGGAAGCATCTGTTTTTGGGTAGGGGAGGAAGGTGGCAACAGGTGTGAACTTAATTGTAAATCACTTTGAGGTTTTTTTTTAAGCTTCAGTATGAACAAAGGACTGCAAGGAGCTTAAAGTCAGTAAAAGAAAGTGGGTTTTTTTGAAGTAAGATGGGAATGAACATCCTTGATCCTGTAGTGGCTGTTGACAGGAAAGCTGTAAACTGTGATTCTTGCAGGAGTGTTGTGGCCCTGCAATGTCAAGTTGCTTTCCCTAGGTGGGTGAAATCACTTGGAGGTAGCATCAGTGACTGCTTCGCTGAGTATGCTGTCAGCCTAAATGGAAATAATCTTTCAGTGAAGACTTGTACTGTCATTATTACTATTACATGAACTCTATCTGCAAAGTGTTAAGGATTCTTTCCTACTAGAGAATGTGATGCTTAGGGGTTCCTATCAGATTTTCCTGTGTGTGTTTTGTTTTGGATTTTTTTAATGGGTAAAAAATTTGACTTCTTTGCATCTGAACAGTGGTGTGAAAACAGTTTGGATTCAATATTGTATTTTCCTGTTCTAATGAAAGCTACTGCTTAGCATGAATCATGATCCTTTAGGGGTAAATACACAATAATGAGTGTCTGCTTTTTAACTTTAGATTAAAGAGAATTATACAACAGGAAATTTCTGTGAAGGCTAACTTGAGCAGGGAAGTATTTTGTGAATCTAGTTGCACTTTGTGAGACAGCTGGAATTGAAAAGATTGTATCTCTGTTGTTACATGTACAGAGATCCCACTAAACCGTTTGTGCTGTAATTGCAGCTCATGTTTGTAAGTCTTGTTTGTCTTCCAGTTGCCTACTAAGCATATCTGTAGTAGGTGTCTTACTGTCATTTCTGGAAAAATCTGTGTGGGCTTCATGATGAGGAACATATCAAGACTGTTTTCCAGTAGACAATGCTATTGTGATGAAGGATTCATTTTGCTACTCATGTTGTAGATAAAGACTAAAGCCATGGAGCTGTGATATGAGGAATATCAACATGGAAATAGCAGGAAAATGCAGAACACCTGACAGCAGATTTGACAAGTCAGTGACTTGGTGCCCAGTGCTTTCCCCTGCATTAACCCTATGGGCTGAGGACTGGGCAATGCTCAGTCTGCAGGCAAAACCTATTGAGAAATCAAGGGAGACACCTCTAATGTGCTTCCAGGGTTTTGCACCTAAGAGAACACAACTATGGGCACTTTAGGTGGTGTGGTGACTTCCCTGTGTCTTACATTGTGCTGACTGTCTCCCCAAGAAATGGGGAGTTTTCTCCAGCTGAGTGAGTGGCAATCTTCATCTGCCATGACAGTGCTCCACCAGCACAGCACAGGCTGCCTTGAGCAGCCTGAGCCACCTTCTTTCTTGCATTTGCGTGGGGGAAAAGTGCAACAATTAAAGACTGCTGTGAGAACCAAGCCTGAAGCTGGGCAGCATATTTCAGTGCTGTTAACTCTGTCTTGGTTGTGGCTTCCTGGGTTTTCAGTTTTTCCCTTCAAACCAAGACTCAAGGACATCATCAGGCATAGAAATTTGGTATTTACAATCTTGTCTAAGACACCTTCATTTATTTTCATAAGCTTAGTCAACACCTTGAGATGCTTTATCCATTGATGGGCTTTTAAGAGTTGTAGAAAAGCAAGGTGATGTCCAGGTTCACTGTGGCTCTACTCTTCAGCTCTTCTAAAAGCTTTGTTTAGTGCCATTTTGAAGGATGAGATACGTAAAGAATCGTCTTATCTATTAACCTTTCTGATATGTGGGAAAATTCAAGGACATTTCCCTCCATGGTTGGTTTACATAAATCCCTCCAAGGATTTATATAAAGCTTCTTGTCAGATGTTCCAACAGCCTATGAGATACACAAAATCCATTTGAATATCAGTAAAATCTTTTAAAGACATGACAGTAGTACTCTCTACCTTAGAGGTGTCTGTTTATACTAAAATTCAGGAGCTGCCTTCCTGGTTATATATATATAAAAAAGAAAAAAAAGTCTTCAAGTGTTTTATCAACACCTCTTTGCCTTTTAAGTGGATATTTTATGACCACATGCTTTTCCCCTGGTATTTGGGATGTTATTTTTATATCCCTGTTAACACAAGTTGAAAGCAGATCAATCTTCTTTGTTTATGCTTAACGTCTTCTGCAATTTCAACAGGTGAATGACAAAAGTGTAAGGGAAAAGAGAAGTCTGGTGTGATTTGTTTTTATAGGAAAATAGGAACAATAACAGAAATGTACTGCAGATAGTTATTTACATTTCAAATAAATGTTGAGTCACTGCTGATAAGTAACCTCATTATATCTGGTCACTGATAGAAAGGGAGAAATCTTTTTTTTCTGTAGTCTATATTCAATGACCGCTAGTATTTTAAAACTCTACTGTTTTCGTGACTTAAAGCAGCAACGACTTACTATTAATACTGAAAAACTAAGAAAACTGACACTTACTTTTTTTGTCCCAATTAATTTTCTCACCTTGGCATGTTCCTTTGCTTTTTCTTTTAAATGTCAATGTCTTCAGTAAATGCTATGCACCTAAATCCAGAGCAAAACATGTTCTGACAATGCTCTAATGATGTGGAAAGCTTAAAGAAGTTCAAGCCTTGGCTTCTGCCACAAGTCTATTTGAATCTTTAGATAGCCACTTCCATATCATTTCGTGAGTCCAGAAACACCTAAAGACAGTGTTAGCTAGAATGTTAGAAGGCCATGTGCTTGGAAAGGAATGCTTTAAAGCATAAATATGGTGAGTCTTTCTCCTTGTCATGACATCAAGTACTGTAGGAGAGCAAGCCTGGGCTGATGTTGGTGTATAAAGAAGCAAAAAGTCAGGGGCTTGATCAAGGAAGGGGGTTCAGAAGGACCCAGCTTCTATAACTCATGAGAAACAGACAGCTTTATTGGGATCTGTGAATTCTCTTTCCGGTTTCCTGCCTGTTAAAGGCAATAAGAGGATTTGTGCTTGCATGGCAGATAAGTTGGGGAGAAAAAGTCAGTCAGACACTGACTCCTTAGAAGCTGGGGGTGTATTTATGTTCTTGTGGGGTATTTTTTAGCTACTGTTAGGCAGAGTTGGAAGGATAGCTCCTGGCTTCCCTAGTCAGAGGGGATATGGCAGCTCCCAGATAAGCAGCTCTCCCAAGGAACTGGCTGAAGCCCATTTGCAGGAGGTTTTCTTTGTCCCTAGCACACCTATGTGCAGCCCAAATGTGTTACCATAAAACCTCTTGGCACCTACATGGTGCTCCTCAGCATAGAATTTCAAAGCACTGTGTGTGTGCGGGCGGCCCCAGGCTCCCTTCTGCTTTGGGGGTGGGGGGTGTGAGCTCTGTGGATTACAGAGCTGGGGCTTGCCTACGGAGTTTCTTCCACGTGCGAGCCTTTAACCACTGGGGTGTATTCTCTCCAAGGTACTTATCCTTACCCTCAAGAGGGTATTTAGTCTCCTTGCCCTCCTCAGGGTCTATGTCTAGGTATTGCTGCTGCTGGCAGACAACACTGCTGCATCCTTTGTATGGAGTAGGCAGACAAGTAGTCATGCTCCTGGATTCAGGTGGAAAGCCTGCGGTGCCGTGTGAGGCTGTGCAAGCCTCCTGAATCCTGGCCTGATGCCCTGCCTGCAAGGCCTACTCCTTTGCATTGCTGTGCCTCCTTCTAAATAGAGCAGTATCATATCCTTCTGGCTGCCCCAGAACAGCCTCTGGTTCCTGAGGTAGAAAAAGAAACCCAGAATCTATTCTCATATAGTTAGTACCAGCAACTGCTCCCTCCAGCAGCACCAAGTGCCTGGCTCATGGCACCAAAGCAGTTAACCGGTATAAAATCCATTATATGTAACTGCCTCTTCTGGCCCTGCCTTTTCCTTCCATAATAAAAGGATTAGGGTGGATGTGGGGCTGAAATCCCTCTTTTCCCTGGCTTCTGAAACTTTTAGCACTCTGTAGTTACACCTGGTTCCCCCTCAGCAACTCACCCAGAGAGGAGGCAAGGGCACAACTCTGAGTGTGAAGAACAGCTCAGGAAACAGCTGATGGGGTCCTGTCATCTCACCTGATTTGGTGCCACTTGCTCATTTCTCTTGCTCTCAGCCTGCTTCTGGGCTGTTTCTCTCTAGCTCGGTGAAAAGTGTATGTCTTGAAGTCCAGAAATACTTGTTTAAAAGGCAAAAAGTGTACTTATGTGTAGCAACTGATGGTAATCACCTCATCAGTAAACAGAGAGTGAAGGAGTCGTAGTTCAACCAAATTGCTAGGCTTCTGTATCTCAAGGCTTTTCCTGAAGTTGTAAAATCCATTTTAATTAACTAATTTCTTTAGAAGGAATTTCAGTGATGTGCTAACCTGCAAACAGGTGAGCTCTTGGGGACAGAAGAGTTAATTTAATTGTGTAAGACTAACCCCAGTTCCCTTTCCTGTATCTTTTTGGAATGGTAAACAACTCTATCCCTTAGAGTGTAATTTATTTTTTCAGCCATGGCCTTTCAGCTGTTTTAGCTTTATTTACATGCGTATTTTTAATATATTGTGTTGTGAGAAGGTGCTTGTATATGAGATACGTTCTCTACTTCTGTGACTTGTGCAACTTTTTCAGACTGTGGTTCAAATTTTTGCCTCTCTTCTACAGACTATTGTGGTGTTGCTGTTAGAATTCACTACAGTTTTGTGGACCTTACCATCCTGAAAGTTAGACCTCATAACCCTAAGTGGGGAGCTTGATCTCTTTCACATTGCTTGGATATCCTAAACTCCTGGGCGTAAAGGAAAAAGAAGAGGAACCTTAACTGTATTCAATTTTATTGAGAATAATGAAATCTAACATTTGATAGCAGCTGGCCTTGTACTGCCTTGTACTGTGAATACAGTAGTTCAGATTATTTTCTCTGGATCAGAGAAATATGTATGCCAAGGGGAAGAATTTCAGAAGGTGGGGTTTACAGAGATGTTTTATGTTAGGCAGAGCAAGAATTCATTTCTTTCTGGGAGGGGAGGAACAAACCCGACGTATCCTGGGAAACCTCAGTCACAGGCAGGTACTAAACCTACTTCTTCCTCCTATTCCCACACCTAATTTGCTCCTACCCCCCACACAGGTGAAAGGAGAGATCCCCTGAAAGGAGATCAAACAAATGGTGCATGAGTACAACCTATTCTAATAAAGTGTCTGCATTGTGGATGTAGGCTTTGGCCCCACTGTGGCACAGTGATTTAGTGCAGCACTTTCCCCAAGGTCAGCTTTGAGGCAGCCCTGTCTTTCTGGAGCCTGGGGCAGTGGCCCCTGGAATGCTGTGGCCAGGGAGTAGGCACAGCCAAGGTCTGGTTCACTGACACAAAGGCAGTACAATGTTCTAAGACTCACAGCCTTGCCTTGGTGATTACCTAGAGCTGTTACTCCACCTTGGACTTGCAAGGAGACAGAGGAACTCCCTGGGTATCTAAAAAATTACAGCCCAGCTAGTTCAGGGCCTTTACCTCCCTCTTTCATGGGAGTGGTGGGAAATTCTGACTGAGCCACTCCTCAGCGGTGCAGGGTATCTCCTCTTGGGGCACTTTCTCCATACAGCATCACTCAGCTTTGTGAGCAGAAGATCAGTTATCAGTCTTTGTTTGCAGATGGGTAAACTGAGGCAGCAATGCTGGATGACCAGCCAGGGTCATAAATAAAATAACAATGAAAGCAGATCCTTTTAACTCCTTATTTCTCTGCTTTAACCATGATGTTATGGGCTTCCATAGCTGGAGACCACAGTCTCTACCTGTAGTTTCATGTGTGGAACATTTAAAGGACAAGGTTAAAAGTCTTCCCACAAATAGACTTTTGGGTCTTTGAGAAAGAATGTGGGATCAAGCTTTCACTTATGGGTTTGTGCAAGGTCCCATGGGTCTTGTGCAGTTTCAATCCTTTGCAAAATAGATCCAGATTGACCTTCCCTATGTGGTAAATCTGCTCAAATCTGGATCAGCTGCACAGGCTTACACTGAGGACTGCTCTGCTGACATTAGTGTTGCCACCTCATATCTCTAATTTGACAATTTTATAGGTCTTTAAAAAATTATTCTGCTTCTATTCTTGCTGAAACACTAAAGCCTGTGACAAATCTAACATGGGTTAAGTACAAACAGAAGCATATAGGATAGGCTTAAATGTGGTTACTTCTGAGTGACAGTGCTAGTTGCATAAATTTGAGGGTAGTTGCTTTTTTGAGATAGTGCTGGATTTCATTCTGATTGCCCCAATATGCACATACCATGTGAGAGGAGCACTGAATCAGCTTAGGCTGATCCTTGGAAGAAAAAAATGTACAAAGATGATTGTATTTCTTTCCAACAAACAGAGTGCCAGGAAAAAAAAAAAAAGAGGATGCAATAAAGTATTAGCTTTGCGATGCTCTGCTACAGGATTTATCCACAAACTTAAACCATCTGCCCCACACAGACATGGTGACCTGTGGGGAGAAAAATCTGTTACCTTTCAGCTGCTGTGCTCTTTATGCCTTACGTCTCCCCCAGCAGAAAAAGTTAATATGACTTAATTAGCTCCCCACAACTGAGGTTTGCTCCTCTCTGGCTTGCTTCATAGGCCAAGTCTTATGAATCAGTCAGGCAATGAGATTTACAAAGCAGTGCATACTTTTGGTGGTGTGGTGCCCAGCAGCTGAAAGTCAAAGTAATTAAAGATCAAAACTACATCCTCAGTTGTTTTTGTTTTGTTTTGTTTTTTTTTTTTTAATGTTTTATGTGCATGTGTTACAGGACTGTGACTGGCTGTAGGAAACAGCTGCTCTGATGGCTTTTAATAAAATTACATGGTTGCCAGAGCCCTCCTAGATTTCAATACACCTTGAGAATAAAACTTTGCATCTTTGTGAAACCTGAATCAGTTTATTTCACGTCAGAGACTAGAATATTTCAACCTAATCTTATTTGTTCAAGAAATTAGATGTACAAATGTCTTCCATCATTTATCAGCATTGAAGAAGGGGTTTTTTACACATTAAATACAGAAAAATTATATACTTCTGTATATATTAATAAAGAGAGGACTTAACAGCAATTTATCTATACAAAATGTCAGTTTGCTTATATTTCATTTTCATTATTTAGCAGTCATCACTATATTTTACTTATCTATCAATCAGATTTATAATACAGGATACAGACTATGACACTAATATTTATTTGTTTACATGCGAAGATGTTCTTGCTATTACTTATTTTCTTGATTTTTAGGTACAGTGGAAACATGGATAAATAGAAAATACTTGAACTAAATACATGTTCTTCCTTATCCTATTATTAAAGTGCCTACAACTCAATACACTTAGTATTCTTACAAAGTTGTTGTCATTTTTTGAAATTCAGTTTAACACCTGTGGATTTACTATTGTCCTTATAAAACAAGATCAGTCAGAACAGTGATATGTAAATCCTAGGAAGATCAGTTGGCTTTTTTTTTTTCACTTTTGTATCAGGCTAGGTTTAATATTTGTCAAAATGTTATTTTAAAAAAAAAGTAAAATGAAAAAAGGCAAATAGCAAGGCTTCTGTCTCAGCAACCTGCAGCTCAGGTTTTCAGGCAATCCTACATCACCTTCCAGCATTGCGTCCCACGTACAGCGGTGGCTCCCCTTCCCTCACGCCGTCCTCCTCTCACACCGTGCCCCACTGTACGACGAGGAAGAAATTTTGATGGTTTTTTGTTTGTAAAGCCCCTGAGCGTGCCAGGGCGGGTGCTCCCAGCGGGCTCTACACCCTCTTGACGCTGTTGAGGAGCTCGGTCAGTTCGCTGATGTACTTGATGGTGTACTTCAGGGTCTGTATTTTGGTGAGGGGCTGGCCCCGCTGGCTGTAGACGGGGGGCAGGTAGTTGCGCAGCGTGTGGAGCGCGTCGGCCAAGGTCCTCATGCGCAGCTTCTCCCTCTCGCTGGCCTTCCTCCTGCGCTGGGCAGACATCCGCACCTTGGTGCCCTTGGGCAGCCGGGCCTGCCCGGGGCTGGGCAGGTAGGCGGGGGGCAAGTCCACCAGGCCGTACCCCACCAGGCCGCTGCCGCCGCTGCCGTAGGGGGTCTCTGCTGCCGCCGGACAAGGGGACGAGGAGTAGGACTCGAAGGAGGGCGTCGGGGACAAGCTGTGCGGGGGCGAGATGGGGTGCAGCTCGAAAGACCCAGCAGAGCTTTTCCAGTCCCAGGATGACAAGCAGGCGGAGTGCTCCGAACCCAAAGCATCTTCCATGTTTATCAATGTCTCGTGCAATTTGTCCATGCTGGAGGAGCACTGGGGAGAAGCAATGCCCTCTGCCCACCAGCAAAGGCTGGAGCCGCCGGCTGCCGAGACCTTTTTATGATGGAGGGAGGAAAGTGACAGAGTGGGAACGCGGGTTTGGTGCGAGGAGTTCAAAGGAGCGCCAGAAGTGCTAAGATAGAAAATGAACTCCTGATGTGCTAGTTTCTTCTCAGTGATAATTATCAACCTTCAGCTAAAAAGCCTTTAAGCTAACAGGCAACAGCGAGAAAGGGAGAAAAAAAGATTATCTTCTTGCAACTAAACCAATTAAGGCTGCACATCTACATTGAGCGTTGCACTGGGGGGAAAAGTGGTGAGAGAGGAAAAAGAAAATTAACCATTTTACAAAACAATTTACAGATCTAGAATTTATTGGTTGCTGAGACAAACCCTAAATTTAAGCCATCAAGCCCTGATTTCTGGGTAACTGAAGGTGATGGCACTACAGCAGTGAATATGTGATCCGTGCTCACTGCTGCTGAGGTAGTCTCTTATCTGCATCTTAATTGTGAAAGTCAAAGATGGTTTGTTTGGATTTGTGTGTGTTATGGCTCTGTGGATTTCCCTTCTCATGAGATTGCAACTGGATCATTTTGGTTTTCAACACGAGAAAGGAGGAAAGACCTGCAATGCGTCCCCTGCAGTTTGTACCTTTATTTACTATTTTAAAACATCACTGGGAAATCAAAAAGGAAATCTGTAATTGTAAACAAAGTCAAAGTCCCATTGAAAAATAAGAAAATGCAATTAAAAAGAAAGGTTTAAGAAATCAAATATACAGCATATAAACTTTGCGTCTAGATAAATGGTTTACATAGAAATTTAATTCAAAGCAATATACATATTATATACGTGTTAGAGAAGACTAGAAGCTACTTCTGTAAAATTTTCTACCTCTAGGAATCTGTTCTTCTGGCAAAAAAAACCCTTTTCCATCCTGACTCAATGCAACAGTGGTTATATATTACACAGTTCAAGTGAAAATGTATAACTTATAAATTAATATAATTAATAACAAACACTTTTCATCTCTAGACTCCAGTACAGCTTACAGTGATGATTAATGTTCTCTGTTACTCTGGGGAAATGGATAAGTGGAGGCAAGGAGGAACTTTTCCCAAATCACACAGCAAAGCATTAGGAGAGCCAGGAAAACTGTCCAAAACTCCTGAGCTCTGCAGCTGTTGAGCAGCTCGGCTGCCAGCCATTACTTTGTGTTGGCACATAATGGAAGCAAAATGTAATAGATAATGAAAAGAAGATGAGAAAGTGTCAACCTGGAGGAAAAATCAAAGTAGGATTTATTTTAGAGTTTCCTTCTGTGTAACGATCTCTGTGTGCTCCATAATCCCCTCCAAATAAAGGCAGGGAATGCCTCTGAATGGCACAGAGCCAAAGCATGCTGAGATTTTCTGGAATAAGCCACTTCTTTCTGTGAAATCCTCACTACAACCACACAGAAAAAACTCAATCCAATACTCAGTATAGTCACTGGAAGGCTTTTGTGAGTTTTTACGAGTTTGGTATCCAAACGTTAGGAGGCAGCTTATGGAACACTTACTGATTTGATGCTGAGATGAATGAAAAAGTACCAAAAAGTGAATGATTTTTGCATTTCAGCCTGGGCTGAGATAGTTTGACTATCATGACATCTACCCCATACAAGAACTCAGGGCACAATTCCCACAGACAGGATTGCTTTGCGTTTTGTGGTTACCCCGTTATTTTCTGAGCTCTTCTTTGGTCCATCTTTAAGGAAAATGAGCTGAAACAGTCCTAAGAAGCAGAGATGTCTGCTAAAAACTAAAATTAAAAAATATGAAGGACAGGTATTTTCTGTGACTTCAGTGATCTGAATGATTTCATTGAGTACCAAGACAAGGGTTGCAACGTCGTAAGTTAGACACAAGGTCTAATTTTGCATCAGAATAGGGAACCTGTTCTGTTCCACTCTTTTTCCTTTTTCCTGCCCATATTTCTGTTTATAGTGTCTTTTCCATTTGTCACGTCCCCTGCTCTTATTTCATGTCTGTCTTTTTTCTGTTTCTCCTGTTAACACAGCAATTAAAAGACTACAAATAGAAAAATACCAGGAGGGGGAGGTGGAAGAGGAGGGACTTTTGTCAGGGTGTGAAAAGAAAAAGAAGCTTCCAAATATGTGTCTGTATATATGTGTATATACATGTCTACATATACATAATATATGTATTTGTAATATATAAATATGTTAGAAATACACATAGTGAGCACATATAAGAACTGTTCTGCACAGCAATTTTCATTTTGGAACAAAATGGTAATTTAATACAGTCAGATTTAGAAGCAAAAACTTCAACAAGTCACTTGTTTGCTGACTGTAAATAATGAACTTTACCAGTTAATTTATGGGTAAATCATAGAAAGTGTTGCTTAGACACCAAGGGAGGAAAAAATTTTGTGCGTGTCCAATATTTTGTACAGATTTTTGCTGTGAGTGACAGATGAACACATTCTGATTTCATTTCTGTGTTCTTATGTATTGGGATTCAGATGAGATCAGGCAGGGAAGAGGAATGCAAATTATAGCAATAGCTGTATCTTTTCTTATGTCTTATGAGTAAATGTTTAGAGCAACCAAGGCAGGATATGAGAGTATGTAGACGACTGCTCTGGTTGCATGAAAAATCACTGGATCTTATAACCTTATGCTCTCATAAACTGTTACACAAGCAAGAAAAAATTACAGGCTTTTCTATATTAATAGATGATATGGAGCTAAGGCCTTGCAGTTGTTGTGCATCCTTTTTATGACCATCGTGCTCCCTGACACTGTTTTAGCTTGGACACACCCATTTATGTCCCAAACACTGCCTGACTGTGGTCCAGGAAAGGCCACTGAGGGCACAGGGATGGGCAAAGGGTTTCCCCAGACTAAAGCAAGAGTTGCCACAACACATCTTCAGAGCCAAAGAAGGGGCTGTGGCCCTGTTTGCTCTGCTGGTGGACATGCAGACAGAGGTTCTGTTTGGAAAACTCACCACCCATTTCTAGCCACAGCCCCCAGGGTCCCTAAACGAACTCAAATGAAGTGTGCCTCAGTTTTGGCTGAATTGGGAAGCTGTGTAATATCTCTCCATGATCTTGGTGTGTTCCACAGCCTGCGTAAGTCAGCAGAGTCTCATGGTATGCAACTGTTCTTGCATTAGTTAGATTTGGACCCACTTGCACTCACATGTATGAGAATTCTCACTTAGGAAATTATCTTGCAAAGTAGAGACAATTATAACAGGCAAAAATCAATGAGAACAGTTCTCAGTGTTATAACACTTTAAAAAGTATCATACAGAGGAAGGCAAGGCTGCAGGCTGGCTACCAGGTTTATTTTTCTATACCCTAAGACAATTGGATGCTCTTATTAAAGTGCTAAGAAAGTCTAGTATTTCAGGTGGCCTCTTCCTAGACAGTAAATTCACAGCAAAAGAAAAAAAAAAGAAGTTTTGTGATCTTTATTTTATTCTGCCTCCTGCAAATTTTAGGAATTTCCTTTTTGTCCATTAATAATGTCACAACATTGAAGGAAGGTGAGATACAAGGCTAACACCAATGAAATATGAACTGATAAAAAAGGATAAGGCATTTTCTTTTTGACCGGTAGCTTGGATTTTCATTTCAATAATCTATTCTGCAGTACAAAGATTACATCTCAATCTTCATCTCCTTTAAAATGAAATGTTCCCTGCTCATATTTTTGAATTCATTACAGGAACATGGATACATAAAAGGAGGAAAAAAATTTCCATTTGAAAAAACTCGAACTACCCATGGCACAGAAAATTTTTAAATTTTTCAAATAAGAAGTCCAGATAATATGCCACGATTATGTACAGTAAAAAAATGCATTTTTGTGTACAGTAATTTACAACTGATCTAATTTTTTTTTTTCTGTGTTAGAATGTATTTCCACCAGAGTGTGATTTTGGTAGGAGAAACAGACAGTGAGCAAAAAATTATGTTAGCTGGGAAGAATGCAGGCTGAAACTGAGTAAACATGGATAGATGTGTTTAGATAACACTAATCCCATCACAGTCAGCCTCCTTTATAACTAGGACAGAAGTCTAAGCTTATTTTTCACACGAAGCAGCTCATGCTAATATCCTTGTAGAGCACTTAGATGATACAGTCTCATCTTGCAGTTTGTAACATGGAAAAAAAAAATACATCTTCCAAAAGCTTTTAAAGCCACTTCAACTCCTATTTCACAAGAGGTTTCCCAAGTATTTGCTGCAAAGCCACCCGCTCGCTGTGGAGGTGGCTCTGGCCATCCTGGACGAGGAGCCAATCGCCACATACAAAATGTGGGGCAAGCAGCTGCAGGTCTCGCTAACTTCAGCAGACGCAGCAGGTGTTCAACACTTCTGAAAAACAGTGTTGAACACCTCTGTTTACACCCAAGCCAGCAATAAAGGAAGGAAAGGATCCACTCCATTTGTTATCCAGAGTCACATTAACCACCAGACAATGCTTCTCTTCTTTTTAAGGTTTTGCCTCAATTTGGATAGAAGAATTTTTTTTTTTTTTAGAATTTTTAGACTTTGAAGCTTCCTTCCTATTTGTGGAAGAACATTTAATCTGGGTCTAACCTCAGCTGAAACAAATAAGACTTCTAAATAAGCAAGTTGATCAACAAGTCCATATTTGGGGGTTTTTGAGGTCAATACGCCAAAGAATGCAGATGCATAGCCACTTACAATTCCAGACAGAAAGAAGGCAGTAAGAGAACAAGGACCAATTCTTAGTCCAGCCCTAAGAGAGGGAGCCCAAAACCCTTACTATAATCATGGAAAATAAAGAGTAAATTGGATGTCTAATTGTTATTAGACAATTAGACCATCTTCGGCCAAGCAAACCTGTGGCTAGCACAAGAGATTAATTTAATTAATGTCATTAATTTGTCGTAAGACCAGAATTAGGCTAGTTCTAGTGCTGTTAAAAAATCCTGCCATAACCATTTAAAACCTTTAATGTTCTCCACTCCAAAATGTCCAGACTGGACCCTGCTCATGAAGAAGAAACCATCAAGTGAGTATCACTGATTTCTCCAGAGCTTGGCATAGTGAACAAGCATCTCTCTGGTGTTAGCCTGGCAGGATAAGGACTTACGTATTTGCTTTACATCCTCAAATGTAAGTATTTGATCCTCCAAATAGTGTCAGCCTCCACCGACTGACAAGTGACATCAGCTCTGCAATTCATTTAAAACATCTGATCTCCAAGCAACTGGCTTCCCAGATGAAAAGCCCTACATGTGGAGTTTACACCTACCCACCTTTTAAGTAGAGAGTTTATTACCTAGTGGTTTTCAGCTGATATTTAGGAATGTCTTTTTAATACCCCTGTTAACAGAAGTTGAAAGGAGGTTTGACTATGTGGTTGGTCTTTAATGTCCACTGGCTACTTCAGCCAGAAGGAAAAGGCATAGCTGGGGGGGAAGGAGAGCCTAATAAGATTCATTTTGCTCAGAAATGAGAAGTAACAGATATTATCAAAATAATAGAAGCTGTTTCTGCAGGCGAACTCTATCATCACTTAGTGCAGCTTAATTATATCAGCTTTCACTTTTAGTTTTAAAAACTGTTGTCTGCTGTAATGGAGTGGATATATCTCAGTTTTTCATGGGAGATGTGGAGGGTTACCCGTTTCAAATATTTCAAGATCAGCAATGCCTCCTTTCCTACCCAAAAGCATACATTCAAATTTAATAAATTTTGAAGTACAATGTATTTTATCCCCAAGTGTTTCTTCTACTGTCCCATGGACAGTAGGATGAGCCATGTGTAACAGTAACAGGCCTTATTGAAAAACTGCAATAGCACCTAAGGGTTTGTACTCTTGCTTTCCAGGTATTAAAATGGGCTTTCATGCATTCATTTTGCAACATGATGAATTTTCCAAAACTAGGTAAATCTTACAAGAAATTCCAATAGCCAGGAAAATTGCATTAAAAGCTCAGTTGTGACTATTTGCAGTTGAGTTGCAGAGCTGAAGCTGGCTGTTTGTGAAGGGAGCTATTTTTCAATTGCTGTGATTATACTTCAGCTCAGGCTGTTCCCTTTTGTCCACTGAACCTCCTCATCAGGAGCTGCTCATTTCTTCCTCCCCCACATACTAGCACTGCTGTGTGCTGCTGACAGAAACCATGTTTCATCTCTGTGCTAAACGATGTTATGCTCTGGGCACAGCCTGCAGTTCAGTTTAATAATTATAAAATGAATCAATAGTCTGGAGAAGAGACAACATACAAGTGTTAGATTACAAATTTTATTTAGCACTTACATATTTCACATTCTGAAATAAAATGCTGTGTGTCTGTTTGAGCACCTTTCAGGGCACGTGGTTAGCCAGTGGGTGAGGGCCATTGACTTCAAACTGCAATCATAAATTTCTTGGCAAGTTGCTAAATCTTAATTTTAATCACATTCAATCCCACCAAAAAAAAACAAGTCTGTCCTTCAGGCAGAATCTGAATGGGGTGTTAATCTGGGAAATTTTTTTTGCATTTGCTCAGAATGCTTCCATGTATTTTGCCTACCAAATTACACTCAGTCTTAAAACAGTCCCATTAATATATCTGAGTAAAATTGTTCACATTTTTTTATAGGTAATGCTGCATACGCAGAGGTCTTCAAATGGTATTGAAGTGTGGGTAGTGGTTAATGTCTTGAAGAGCAGAGCTTTCATCAGAGGGACTGGAGAAAATTATCTGGGAGCAGCCTTGGGATATGCAAAGAAAGCAAAGGCAAATCCCTCTGGTGTGGGGTCTACCCCATGCAGCAGCACAGGCTCAGGGAGATAAGCCAGGAGGCAGCTTCTCAGAAGACCTGGGAAGTCTGGTGGGTTGAAACATTGGAACAAGTCCAGAGAAGGGTCACCAAGCTGGCCAGGGGACCAGTGAATGTGGTGTGTGGGCAGAGGGCAAGGGAGCTGGGTCTGCCCAGGGGGCTCAGGGCAGGCGTTATCGCTGCCTGCAACTACCTGGTGGGAGGTGAAAAGAAGAGCAACCAAGCTCTTTGCAGGAGTTCACACTGGAAGAAAGAGGGAGCAAACACAATTTCTGAGTCTTAAAATCCTTTGACCTTTCAGTGATGCACTATAAGATTCATGCTGGTGATAGAAGACACAGATATTTTTCCTGCCTGATTAGACTTTTGGACAGTTGTGTTTGGGTTACAAGGCCATAGTGCAGAGGTCTGTGTTCTCTACCATTGAAGACCCTGCTCCTTCTCTCTACCTCATGATCAACTTTTATGTTCCACCTCTTCTCAATTTTTCTACCCCTAGCTTGTCCCACTAAATATTAATATTACTAATACTATATTCTTGTCCCCCAAATATTAATATCACTAAATATTATTTTCCTTTTTTCTTTATAATTTAATTTCTCTCTCTCTCTCTCTCTCTTTCTTTGAGGTTTCATCTACTTGATTTTCTGTCTCACTCTTTTTGATGCTTCTTGGTATTGACAGTAGAAAATTATGCCTTTTCTTGACATCCCCTGCTCATATAAATCATACATCTCTTTTTATCTACTCAGTTGCATGGATATAGCTAACGTTAGAAGAAGGAAACAATTATCCACTTGAAACAGGCTTTTCAGGCACTTCTAAGCCCAGCTTATCAAATAGTTATATTGTTACAGTATATACTTACAGATAGGGACTCAGTTAAGGTTGTAAAGTTGAAAAAAATAATTTACTTTAGGTCATTGCTGTTCAGAAAACTATTATATTATTTTTATTTCTATTTTTAAACACAAAAGAGAGTAAAAAACCTAAACTCCTACCAGGAATACTTATGTATGGGCCATTTAGCCAAACTTACGAATCTGTCAGGTCAAACAAAGAGAAGGTAAAATGTAGAACCAGAGGGGAAAAAAGGATTACCAATCAAACCCTTAGCTTGCCTTCATTCTGAGAGCCCATTTAGCTGTGTGCTGCTGTCCCCATCACTCTGAAGAGACACAGACATCTGTTTTGCACCCCGCCTGAGTTCCTGCCTAGTTAATGGTAATTGGGATGTGTAAAAGCGGTGCATGCATGAATAAGCAGGTAGATTTCACAACAGCAGGTATGCAAATCCAGGAGGCAGCTGGTCCCGGCTGCAGCTCCACTCTCTTAGGATCCAGTTTGCTGCAATCCAGGGAGAACAGTAAAGCACTGTCTGTAGAGGCAGCACAATCAGGTCACAATCAGGACGGGAAATCAGGTCACCAGTGTCCCGTTCTAGCCCTGCCACTGACCTGCATGATCACAAACACACCCTGTCTTCTGCTCTTGCTCCCCCAAATCTCTCCCTTCCTTGGATCCAGGCTGTGTCAGGGGAGGGATTACCTCTCTGCAGAGATCTCTATTGTGCCCACCACAGCGGTCAGCTTAAAAGACTGTATAAAATGGAGACGGAAATAGCCAGCAATTAAATCTAAATTCTCCAGTTGATACTGCTTTAAGACAGTTTAGCTTCCAGAGAAGTGATTCTCTATAGGAAATAGTGGCAAATGGGTTGTAGCAAAAATAAAAACGAAGAAAAAAAAGGAAAAAAGGAAAAAAAGAGGAAAACGTTGATTTTCCCTGACATTGACCTGCCCTGTCAGGCTGGGACGCACATTCATCAGTCTCTCGGCTCTTATCTGGTATCTGACATTCTGTGATGAGTTGAAAGCAAAGCAACACAGATGGATGGCGTTCTCTTTTGAAGAACAAAATGTACCGGGAACTGAATTTTCAAGTACATTCAACGTGAAGTTAACTCTTAGATTGAAGGAGCATCTTTTAAAGGAGAAGGAGGAAAAAAATCCCCGCAGACTCAGAAGGGCTGTTGGGGTTTCCCTGCTGATGTGTATCCAAAGTAAGCTAACATTTACATAGTCCCTGCTACTTCCAGGCTGCTCCAGACAATGGCTAATCAATACTCATTACACAGCTTTAAAAAGGCCGAGTATTCTGGGGTGGTGAGCTGAATCCTCCCCAATAAAACCCAGAGCCTGAGGCTATTTGGCCAGACACCTCCATCCTTGGAGTTTTCCCGAGATCAGACTGGCTGTCCTCCTCCAAGGAACCTACCAAGCCTTATATTCTTTCGGAGGAAAACCTCAGTCTGTAGAAATATCATTTGCTAATGGCACAGGAAGGAATTTCACACAGGGAATTTTTAATTAGTGAACTCAGACTACTTGAGGAATCAAATCTGAGATGAGAATGAAAAGAGGCACTGGCTCACACACCTGGAATTCATCATTATAATCCAGCAGAAGAATCAGCTAGTTACGTGGAATTTTAATGAATCATGAGGGATACAATAGTTCTCTTTCAAATACTCAGCTATATTCCTAGTGAATCCTTAGACTCCCTATTTTTTTTCGGGTCAGATAGTAAATATTAAGAACATCTTTTATATATCCTAGGGTTCTGTGTTTGATTATGCTTGCACATGCTTATGGTGCCAGTAACACTCTGATATTTTTTTTTCAAGGCTTCCTCTTTCAGCCCAAAGATAGCTCTCTTGACCAGAGAGTTAATTTTTTGGGTTTTTTCAGCAAAACAAAAATAAAAATAATATTTAATAAGTGGATCCATGGCAGCTACAGTCTTTTCTCGAGTTTACTTGGCATCAAAATTCTTCAAGTGTCCTGCAGCAAGAAGTTCCTTTCAATAATAAATTCAAACCTATAGAAGAAGCCAATCTTTATAGCTAGTGGGCCAGCAGACTGTATTCTTTAAAATTTTCAGTGAGGACTTTCTCTAATTTAAAATAAACTCTAGTAAAAGAAGTCTCAATGTATTTATTTCTAGTGTTATATAAAGGCCACTCAAACTCAGCAATAAAATATTTACTGGACACAAATAGTTTAATTATTTTTTCTAGTGTACATCTTCAGGGTGACTCTCAGAGCTGCTTTTGCTCCTAGACCTTCCACCTGGTAAAACGTGAATGTAGGTGTCTGGGCAGGGGCACAAGCACTGAGGGGAAAAGATCAAAGGCCTATAAATGTGTCAAGCTTTCAAATGCAAATCACCTTCCATAACGCTGCTGAGAACAAATCCTTCATTATCACCATTCTGTGAAAGGCTTAAATTAGCCTGAATTAGCTGAAAAGAGCAAGAAAAAGAAAGCCATCTATCTTCCTGTGAGTTTTATTACCTTTAGATTTATTTGGCTAATGGTTTGATAGCCCACTAATCCGAATATGTGCATAACAGATTCTTCAAATGATCCATAAATAAAATATGTGATCACATAATGTTGCTATTAAAGTTAAAGTGAGATCTGTGACAATAGATTAATAAAAGAGCACTTACAATAAGCCACTCCTTTTCATTGCCAAACTATGAGCTACTGTGATTGATATAATAGCACTTATCAACTGGCTTCTCAGTTTGAATCACATTTAAGGGAATTTTTTAATGTGCACTTCCTAAAGTGTGTGTTCTCCAGATAGATGCCGTAACCATCTTTACTTTTGCCTGTCATTCTGCAAACATAATTACTTTCCTAAGATGTACTACGTCTTGGGGTTTTTTTTATGGATAGTTTCAGTGATGTAATAGAATATTTGAACAATCTAATTGACTAGAAGAGCAAGAGTTATAAACACCCACAATCGCACTATACTTTATTTATAAGGGGAAATCCTAGCACTGTATTTTGTTAAATGATCATCTGCAGAGAGGTTTTGTTAAGTGAACTTTATTTGGAACTTGAAAGATGATAGGCTGCTTTCAGAAAGCTCTTGGTTGGGTTGGACAAGGCAGTGTCTGAGAGGAGCTGGCTGGGGACCCTGAGCTCTATAAGTGTTGTCAGAAGGTGTCCTCGTGTGGGTCTGGTGAGACTTCCCAGAACATCTGTGCTGGTAACTTCTATCTCCACCACGGACACTTTGTACCTCACTGTCTCTTCTGTTAGTCAGATTTTTAATACATTCCCCCTCTGATACATTCATCCTGCCACAGTCACTTATACGGGTTATATTCCGAGTTATATCACCAGTTAATCGCCACATACAAACTCAGGTCTTTTCCCCAGGGGTGAATAACAAGGTTGTAAGATTTCCACACAAGAGGGCTATACAAGGTCACATGGACACCCACATGGATTGTGGCATATGAATGCGAGACTCACAAGCTGAGAGCAAAACGAATCTGTTTATTGCAGAGTTAAGACAGTACTTACACACTTAGTGTGAGAATCTCCGCTCAGTCCTTTGCACGCAACCCGGTTGCAGGCCTGTAATAAATCCGCCTGACAGTTTGTTAGTTTCCTCAAGGTTTGAAACGGGATGCCTTTCCTGTTCTTAGATAGTGTGTAATCTACTTTCTTCTGTGCTGCCCAGGAATTTTCTGCAGTGTCAGGCTTATTTCTTTCTCACAATGGATGGGGACCCTACAGCTTTGAAATCTCCGTGTTCACTGACATGTCAACACAGCTCCAAGTCTTTGGCTTCTTTGGCGAGAGTGGCCTGGCCATTGTAAAACACTAATGATTGTTGATAGCATTTTTTTCTGAATCTGTAACTTATGGCTTCCCAGCACAAACTGTTTGGTTCTGTAATAGAAAAGAAAAAAAATCCCACGCTTAAAATGCTGGTATCTTACCAGGTAAATATATTATCACAAAGAAGTTTTTGCAAGATACACGCCAGTATCATTTGAAGAAATATAATATTCTTGATGGATTTGTTCAGTTCTCTGTAAAAATTCAAACACTTTCAATGCCAGAGCCACATGCCCATTTTACAGTTATATTCTTCAGCTTATCATTGTGGGGAGAGGAACATTCTCTCTGTAAGACCTCAGTGGTGAGCTGTAGATAACAGAACGAGCAAAGAATTAGTGGCCTTTTAAAATTTTTTTATTAAATATGCTAGGTTGTTATACAGAAATCAATAGATTATTACAAGACAGCTTTCAGTCCACTTTCCAAACCACTAACACCAGAGATTACAATGTGGAAGGTGCTGGGATAGAAGGTTCTGGATAAAGGTTTGTTTGGTAGATAGAAGCTTGGCCTTTGAAGCAGAAAAAGCCCAGCACCAACCCCAAACAGAAAATGTCACTGTGCATCCTGCTTGCTTTCATTATTATTTCTCAGAACCTCTTAACTATGTGATTATTGTAGCATTTTCTTCTGGTATTGCTAAAAAGAATATTCTTAAAACAGAAGAGCAGAATAACATATTCTATGAGTTTTTACCATTACCATACCAAAAACCATAACAGGTAGCAACTGACTGTAATACTGGGGGAAAATAACAATATGCCATCAACTGAAAACAGTACTTCTTTAGAAATGACAAACAAAAATCATGAGGCTACAACTTTTCCCAAATATCTTTCTCGCAAATTCTAAGCAATCTGCAAGAAGATTAGGGATTTTTAGAAATGGAAACAAAGTGACATCCTCTTTGATGATGGCATTTCAGTAGACACCAGAACAAAGGTGTATTTGTGCTTGGAGATGTGTGAGCACAAACCCATCACCTTCCCTTGGACTTGATAGGAAGGACACCTACAAATCCCACACATCTCATGATAAATAATAAATACAGAGAACACAAATCACTACCTGAAACCATGCTGTAAAAGCTCGTATTTTTCAGGTTAAAAGGCAACAGAAAAGCAGGAGTAGATGTTGGGCCGTGCATGTCTCACTAAAAATGGTTGTAGGACCCACAGACAGGGAGGACGACAGTTTGGCTGGGTTTGTACAAAGGCAGAGCTGCTGATCTGCATGCCTTGGGCTTTCCCAGGGATTTGTACCAAATCTGGCAACACAAGTGCTTGGGAATTCAGGATTCATATATTCCCTATGCCACCCCACTGTAGTATTTCCTGCTCTTCTGCTGTATTTCCTAAACTTCTCTGTAATATCGACATCACCTTTCTCAGTTTTTTGAGAAGGCAAAGTTTTTATATACTCATGCACCCCTCCTGCACCCTCTGTATTTTTTGGTGTGACTGACAACCAAAGACAGCCCACATCACAGCTCAGGGAAGCCCATGTGAGCTGGCTGCCCAGCAGACTGTCAGCAGAGCCACTGCTGATTTCTTTCCTTATCAGGAAGGCATGGCACTAATTAGCAGAAATCAGACTATATTCCACATTTCTAACTGGCAGGTCTGATTTGGTAAAGAAGCCATTCAATAATCAGAAAAACTAGCAATACATTAGTCTGGAGATACAGTCCTATACAGCCCCTGTATAGTAGGTAAGCATGTGGCTGTTACTCTTGAAGCCCTTTGTTCCACTAAATCCCAGGTTTTGGGGATTCTGAGACCAAGTTCAGGGCTCTTTCCCACCCAGATGTAGATCAAGCAGCAAATTTAACTCTCCAGTGCAGAAGGTTCAAAGAAAATGTTTACAACACATTGCAGTGGGCTGAGAGACAGAGAGGCTTAAAGGCTAAAGCTGCTCTGGGACCTGGCATTCCTGTTGGACTGGAAGACAGCCTGAACTCAACCTCAAATGGGGCCACAAATTACACGTTCTTGCAGCAGATAAAACTTGGACTGTTTCTAAGGCTGGGCTTATCTCGTCTGTCTGTCATTATGTGGTGTCACTGGCAGAGCAACACTGGGATGCTGGGATGGGGGAAGAAGACAGCGTGTAAAGGTTCATCTAGTTTGCCCATGAAATTATCCAGAACAGACCACACTCAGACTTCCTTCTACCATGTGCCAAAGAATACCCAAAGCTTACCACAGACCCAACCTTTGTTAAAAATACTTGGTGAGAAAACTAACTGGGCTTCAAGCTTGGCTGCAGAGGTGCGCTAGCAGAGCAAATTGCATTTTAAAACACGATATTAAAATAAAAAATACTCATGTAGAGCTACTTCTACACTACGTTGGCATTAAAAATATTCCTGATTGACTTCTTTTCCTTAACTGATTTTTAATCAGGCAGCTAATGAAAATTAAATATCTATCAGGAACTTTAGTAGGGGTAGCTGTTTTTAATGAGCAAGATTTTCAAAGGTATGTCCCTTTCTCCAGTTGTGCTCAGTCTCTGAAGTGACAAAACCTCTACAACTTGGTCAAGGGAAATTGGGGCAGGGGTTGAGACAAGGCTTGGGCTTAAAGAACTTTTAAAGTTTCATATGTGATTAATCTTAAATTCGGTACTGATAGTAGCTACAGTGCACGATACATGAGCAGAACTGTGCAGAGTAGCTCTGTCACCCATTGTAATTTTGTTTTCTTGAAACAGTTAAAGTGTTTTGTTTCCTGAAGGAAAAAGCGCTAAATCTAGCGCCGAGTTTACGGTTTCGTCAGTAGCACTCGGGTTTACAACAACTCCCAGTAATATTCGCACTGCAGTTTCCTTTTATCTGCTGTTATAATATGGCAGGGCCTGACACCTTTTTAGACATGAAAAGACTATCTTGTCTCAAGTAACAGCTGTCATTAGTCTCTTTCGCCACTCCACTTCCAAGCATCTTCCTTGACATAAGAGCACAGAGCCAAGGCTGTGCAGATCCTAAAAGTTAAATAATCCCCTTCTCAAATTAGGAAATTTCTTGGGTTAACTAGCAAAAGATTTATTGCATTCATCAAATTTTTGTGTTTGTTAAGCAAGTTTATATGTGGATAAATATTTCAGTACTCTCCACCAATGGGAAAATGTCAGTGGGATACAGAGACATTGAGAGATGGTATTTTAATTTTTTTTTTCCTAGCTCTCTATGTATATATTCCATATAAACAGCATTTATTTTCCTTTCTTGTTGATTGTGGACCTGAAATAGTGAGTTACAATCCTTGAAAAGGCCAAGTAAATGTTTCTCTTTGTCAAGCTATGCTAAACAAATGAGCTGCATTTAATGTTTAATACTGTTTATAAGAGGAAATAATGATATTTATACCACTAAGATAGAACCTGTGACTCTGCTCTGTATCTCTGTGAGCATCATTCAAGCTAGAGGGATGCCAGCATGTGGAGTGACAGATCAGGAAAAGTAGTCGGGCTGGGACAATAGTTGTGCAGAAAACCTTTCAGAAAACTACTTTAATAACGATGAGCCCCTTACCTGCCCCACCTCCATAGTAGGTACATTTTATTACTTTGTATGAAGCACCCTGGTAAAGCCTATTTGGACACATCGGGAAAGATGATAAATGAAAATCTATTCAGGCTCATGAGGTTGATGCATCAACTGATTTATTCTTACAGGCAGTTTAACATAATCCTCTAGAAATATTCCCTGCAGAAGAAAGTTACCTTACACTCCCTCAATTTATTTAAACATCATTCTCACAAGTGTGAGACGTTGCAAAGCAGTCAGTAGAGTAAAAAGCTCCAAAGAAAAATCATCCCTAATCCTTAGGCTGAGTAAATTACATAAAGACGAGAAACCGAAACACTTTAAAAACTTTAATTACCCTTCTGTAATAAATCACAAGTTTAATTCAAGCAATAGTCACCCCCAACGATAAATGTTATAATTGCTGCAATGAGCAGCTACAGCCTAAATAGAGGGAGCATCCTACACAGTTGTTTTTTCACATCTGTTGCTGCTTCTCAAGTAGTGGCAGGAAACTGGCACAAAATTTGGATGCACTACCTACGAAAAAAATTGAAAATTTTCTGCTTTTCATTATTGAACTGGACTTGTGAAACCAGATTAACTAGTAGGAAAAATCAGCAACATAACATTTTTTCCTCTGCAGTTCTTAATATCTTATATCTCATTTCTGACTTGAATCACCCACAAAATATGAACTTGTCATAATTCTGACACAGTATTTTCATCGCCTCATCCATTAAAGCAGTCCTCCCAAGCGGATTTGGAAAGCAAAGAAAATTCCCTCCAAAAACCACTCTGGCTCCCCAATTCTAAAGAAAGCTCTAAACCACAGAAATCCACACATTGTGGGTGAAATTGAATGATTGCCCCAACAAAAGAGCACATTCCCATACCTTGGGAGGGAACAAAATCGAGTTTGTTCACATGATGTTGGCATTTTTGTTAATGAAAATTTAAACTCTTGATTTCAACTTTCAGTATTCAAAATCATCGGCAAGAAAAAAAAACATTATGCATAACTGAGAACAATGTTTTTCCACAAAAAACCCCCCACTCAGATCACTCCATTACTGTCCACTGAATAAGGAATGGCTCCCGGCCCATGGCACAGAGGTTGGAACTAGATGATTTTAAAGTCCCTTCCAACCCAAACCATTCTGTCATGCTATGAATCTCTCCATTTACAGTTCCCAGGTGACTCTTACTCTCCTTCACAATTCTTCCAGCTGGGTGCTTAAGAGTCTCCACAAGAGAAACACCATCTTCAAAACTGAAAATAAGTTTCCAATATTTTTGATTTTTTTCTTATTTCTAGAATACATTTCTCATTTGGAAAATCAAATATAAATAAAATTTTCCATCTACCCACAGAGTAAACCAAGAAACTCCCATTTTGGCTAATTATAGACTGTATTATGTATAAGCTACCTATGTATTCCTTAAACACATCTGGAATTCAGCTTCCGAACTTGGTCTTCCCCCATTATAAAGAATTGACATTTTCACTAAGACACAGATATTCTAAATGTCTCTTGTTAACAATATATCTTGGCAAGAGTCATCTTCCTTCTGGCTGGTGCACAGAAAGAGTTACAAACGCTTAAATATAGACAAGGCATTCCTTCAACAGGCAACCGTTGAAGACAACTTTTTTTGGTGTATGAACAGAGCCTGCTTCTAGAATAAAGAGGTAGGAAGGGCACCTTCAAAACTATAATTGTATTCAAGTCTCCTCTTTAAAAAAAACCCCAAACATTTACATGATATTATTCAAAGAACTTGCAATATGATTAGATTTTCTGTAACTTAACTTTCACTCTATTATGAAGTGAATGTTAGATGGGATTTCAATGTTCTTTAAGAAAAAATGCCCTAAACTATAACTGATTAATTAAAAAAGTCATCAAATTTCCTTAAATATTAGATATGACAGCTACAAAACCAGAGTATCTTTACATGGCTTATTCCACCCTTTGGAAGAGGCACACCCCCAAAGAACAGCTTATTTTGGGGCATGACAGATGTAAGTTTAGCTACCCTGCAAGGCACATCTACTGTGCATCTCCATTTGGTCCTTCAGAGATCATCAACACAACCAGAAACACAGGATTTCAAAACCCATTTCAAAACTTGCAAAAATTAGGTTAGTGGAGCAGATAAAAATGCTGCATCACTTTGTCTTATTTAGAGTACCCAACAGCACTGCAGGCACTACTCTAGTAAGTGTGTTTATAAGCAAGACTAATAGCTGTACACAAAATCCTCACAATTGGCTGGGAAAAAACCCCTTATTTCTTAAATAAATCTCCCTCATCCTTATATATTGTATCCTGATGCTTATGTATCAAGTTCAGAACGAAAACACGGCCAGAATGACTGGTACTTGCCTACAATCAACTGTTTGGTACTTTTGTTAACATTTTAGTTTCAAACTTCAGCTCCAGTGACAGCACTTCCTATTCATCAAAACTGCGTCCACATAAAATTGATAGAGCACACTGCAGCAACTTTAGGAAAGAACTCGTCAAGAACTGACAGTTAACCGATAGTTAACTGATAAATAATTGTTATCATGATCTATTTTATGGAGAGCCTAATTGATTTTGATTCTTCCTTTCAGTCTTTCAGACAAGGGAAGGGGACTGTCTGCCCACGCATAAGTCAGAACAGCCCTTTTGTCTTGCTGTGTGGGATCAGAACCCGATCTCTCAACTGGTTGCTCTGGACTTTGGGAACAATTAACTTCCTCTACAGAGGACGGTTTTGGAGATACCTGCACTGAGAAGCTATTAACATCTTTCTTTAAATTGGTTGCTTTCTTCTTCCCCTTAATAGTAAGGGCTGAGTCACTGTTTGTCCTTTTGCTAGTAACAACGCTACTCCTTTTCTCGGTAAAACATTTTTTAAACTGGCCAGGGTTCAGTTGCCTTTTTTGCTGCTCATAAATCAGGATTTTATCCACGTGCCCATCATCACTGTCTTCACTAGAAGAGCATCTGTTTTGACAGACACTCTTTTTAGAAGAAGCTTTCCAAGTAGTTTCAATACAAGCTTCTTTAATGTGACAGCCAGTTGCATCTGCTGGCTTTTGAGATGCTGGAAGCACGTCACACCCAGGATGAAGTGTCTCTGTTGTTTGCCTGCTGAAGGATAGAGATGTTGAACCGCTTATGTAAGGGCCTTTTTGCACCATTTCAGCCAGGATGTCAGCTTTTTTGTACTCATCTGGATAGATGTGCATGCTGGATTCACTTGCAGAGTTTTCCGAGAGGACATTTTTACTTCCTTGCACTGGTTTATTTAACTGACATGAGGAAGAGACATAATTCCTATCAGGATACAATGTTTCCTTTGTTTGTTTAAAACATTTCAAAGACTCCAGCTGCATTACATCTTCAGACAAAGGCTGTGAAGGAATGGGAGCCTTTTTCAGTATTCGTTCACTTAAAGACCACTCCTGAAGTTGTCCCATAGCATCATTTGAAAACAAATCATCTTCACTACCTGAATATGTATCAGACTGTGTAACATCAGAATATTCTGAGCTGTTTCTTACTGTTTCGTGACCTAGTGGATGTGAGTGTTTTATGCATGTGGTTAAGTCAGCTGCTGGATCATGGTCATCACTTCCATGGGCTGGTGAAGTGCTGAAGGAGGTTCCTTCCCCATCAGTACTGCTCAGTTGCAGACCAGCTGGTACGGAGGAAGAGGATGGTATCCCTGAATATTTAGTGCTTTGTGAGGGCACAGATGAGTCAGCAAGAGCAGCTGCTGATGCTGGCATGTGAACTGTTGTTAGGCAGGAAGCTGCAGCTAATGCTGCATCTTTTGATCCAGTACTTCGCTGCTGGGTCTCATCTTCTGGGGGAGCTTTTGTATCTGACATGGAGTGCTGCACAGGAAGAATTCTGTTTGTCGGCTTTAAATTAATTTGAGACAGAAGATTGGTAACTTCATCACAAGCATTTGGTAATTCCTTTCCTTCTGGTCTGTCTTTCCTTTCTGAAAAAAAAAAATAAAAAGTGCACTTCAAATAGCATATAAATTACAGTTCAGGTTTCTTAGTGCTAAAGTATAGAATAGTAAGATTAAAGCACAGTCTCTGCAAGGTATCATGACCTCATCTTGTTTTGGCACGATATTGTTCAAGAGTGGAAGAAATGTTTTTTGCTTTTTTGCATTCTGGAAAGACTCATAAATTCATAAGCTTCTGGACTTACTTTTCTGTTTCTTCAGAAGAACTTCTGACTTTTCCTCTTGATAGAGGGCAACAACATCAGGATAAGCAGCCTGAAACAAAGATTCTTCTTCTACTGTGACTACAAACAACTCCACAGGCTCATCTTCTGGATCAACATAATGTTCTGAAAAAATAATGAATGTACTTTTGATATGAATATACACACATCAAAGCAGGGAATGAAAAACCAAACAGCACAGATTTGAGTACAAAGAATAGTATGATAATTGATATTTACCTACAAGTGAAGTCTTTCTTCCTGCCAGTCTCCTGGTACAAATGGACACGCTACAGGGGAGAGTCTGGCAGCATAGAAAATTTTCTAGCTAGTAAATAGTGACAGCTTCAGGTACATAGTGAAATAAGGTATGAAATACACAGTTCAGATCTTATTAACATGTACCAGAAAAAGTAGCTGAAGACTGAGTCCCTTGCTTTCTAGGTGAATTTTTTTCTCTTTAAAGCATTGCTTTTACTTTCAGGGTATGTGAAATTTGATGCACATTTTCTGTTGTTTCCACAGAATAGTTTCCAATCTCACCAACATTTCATTGCCTCAGAGTGTCACCAAACTCTTGCCCTCTTTAAAGCTTGATTTTACCGTTTTCTATGAACTGTTTTGTTCCATAATGTACATAGAAACCAGACCCACCTGGTTTTTGCCATTCAATTTCAAAACAAGGAATTCCATTTTTAGTACGTGTCTTAACAATCCTGTAAGAAGAGAAAGTCCATTAAGTGACTTAAATCTAGACTTAAATACATTTCAATATTCTAATTTGGATTGATTCAGAGAAAAAAAATCTTCTCGTAAAACTGAAATTACTACACCTTTTAAAAAAATACACTACTCTGTATACAGTGAAATTTGGACTACACATTTGAGCACTGAAACATTTTTATTTCTTTTAACACTCGGAAAACCATTTACACAAAATAAGAAAGCTCTTCTGTAACAAACATAATGCATAATTCTACAAACATCAGGTTTGGTATCTCCAGCTGACCTGCCTGAAAGGCAGATCCTGCTTGACCAACCTGATCTCCTTCTTCGACAGGGTGACCCACTCAAGGGGATGAGGGAAGGGCTGTGGATGTCATCTGCCCAGACTTTAGTGAAGCACTTGATGCCATTTCCCACAGCTTACACCTGGGGAAACTGGCTGCTCATAGCTGGGACAAGTGCACTGGGTTAAGAACTGTTTGGATGGTCAAGTCCAGAGAAGGGTAGTGAGTGGAGTTACATCCAGCTGGAGGCCAATCACTGATGGGGCTCCCCAGGGCTCAATACTGGGGTCAGTCTTGTTTAATGTCTATCAGTGATCAAGGTCACCCTCAGTCAGTTCACAGATGACACCAAGTTGACTGGTAGTATTGACCTGCTGGAGGGCAGGAAGGCTCTGCAGAGGGATTCGGACAGGCTGGATTGATGCTGAGGCCAATGGTGTGAGGCTCACCAAGGCTGAGTGCCAGGTCCTGCCCTTGGGTCACAACAACCCCTGCAGTGCTACAGGCTGGGGAAGAGTGTCTGGAAAGTGACCAAGAGCCAAAGGATCTGGGGGTGCTGATCAACAGCAGCTGAACATGAGCCAGGAGTGCCCAGGTGGCCAAGAAGGCCAATAGCACCTGGCCTGTATCAGCAATAGTGTGGCCAGCAGGACCAGGGCAGTGACTGTCTCCCTGTACTTGGCACTGGTGAGGCCACACCTCAAATCCTGTGTCCATTTCTGGGCCCCTCACCACAAGAACGGGTGGTACTGGAGGGGCTGAAGTGTGTCCAGGAAAGGGCAATGGAGCTGATGAAGGGCCTGGAGCACAAGTGTGAAAGGAGCAGCTGACGAAGCTGGAGGCGTTTAGTCCAGGGGGGACCTTATGGCTCTCTGCAACTGCCTGAAAGGAGGTTGCAGGCAGGTGGGAGTCAGTCTCTTCTCTCAAGTAACAAGTGATAAGACAAAGGAAATGGCCTCAAGCTGTACCAGGGGAGGACTAGATTGGATAGTAGGAAAAATTTCTTCATGGAAAGGGTTGTCAAACATTGGAACAAACTGCCCAGGGAAGTGGCTGAACCACCATCCCCGGAGATATTTAATTTAAAAGATGTGTAGATGTGGCACTGAGGGACACGGTAGTGATGGACTTGTCAGTGTCAAGTTAATGGTTGGACTTCTCCAAATTAAACGATTCTCTGATTTTAAGATACTAATGGCAGAGAAAGCTGTGGCCCTGGACAGTAATTTTCTGAATAACCAGGCAGGGTCATTTATATCTTTTGCGTGAGAGCATGAGGAGAGAGAGAACTTGAACTGACCAGGGACAGTCACTATGAGATTTTTCTAAAGACTATCTACACCCCAGTTTAGTAGGTTCCTATGTGTGAAGAGTAGGATCATGCTGATCCTGCTGAACTCTTACTGCATTTTTAAACACTTGTTAACAAAAGAAATCTTTGAGAGCATGCAGTGTCTTAAACTCTTGAGACACTACAAAGTGTTATAAACAGAGAATGCCAATGAATTAATTCATCAAGGTAAATGCTGGTAATTTATCTTGCCAATCTACTTAAAAAGCATCCCCCAACCAGTCTCCCCGTTCTTTTGAAAGATAACATGGAATAGAACAGCATCTCTGGAAGTAATAATTCAAGACTATGACACATCAACCCAGAAGAGATACTATCACCCTGCTATTGACTGTCCTCCTGTGACCTAAAACTAATGTCTAAAAATCTTGACCAGCATGGAAAAACTACTAACCTTGTTCCAATAAAAGAATTAGGGGGAGCAGAGGGAATTTGGGTTTCATTTGAGAAGTGAAACCATCAGATAAATTTAAAGTCACAATTCCCTTCACACAGTGAAGTTCAGATCTGCTAACAGACACTATAGATTCTAGAAGTTTACTTAAGAAAAGATTAGATCATTAAAAAAATAAATTACATTGAAGGCTGATAGAATAAGAAAATACTAATTCTGGCTCAGAAAACTCCTGAGTTACAGAAACCTGGACAGTGGGAATTATTCTGGGAGAAAGTAATTACATTGCTTTTTTCCCCTGCATGTCCATTTTTAGTAACAGTATACTTGGCCATTTTTACATTCCTAAATGCAGCCATCCTGAATGAAATGTAGTTTTGACACATAATACAATGACAGCTGGTAGGTCTAATAAGCAATCAGAGACTATGACTGAATCTGCAGATGCTCATTTCTAAGCCTGAGCTCTTACTTTGAGACACAGAACTGAATTAAATTTCTGCTAAGAACCTGAGCAGAGGACCTAGGCAGATCCAAGGAAAAGGAACAAGGAGCAAGCATAGGAGAACACAAGCACTGCCAGTTAGAATGAAAGGAAACTTCTCTATGTATTTATTACTTTGTGCAGCAGTAGTAGAATTGGTGCAAAGATGTGAATTTTTAACCTCTATTCAAAACAAGCAGAAAGCTTGAAACAAAGATGGAAAAAAACTGTATTTCCTTTTTTTTACAGAAAAACCTTGTGGTTTTGTTCTGTCAGCAGAAGTAAACATATTAAGTTCAAGTAATCAAGCTACATTACCGTATTGCCTGCAGCTGCTTTGAGTCAATGTATCCAGATTTTCTCTGGATCATATCATAACGTGTCAACAGTGCTAACAGCTTCTTACAAGCGTAATGTTTGGTCCATTCCATTTTCTCTGAAGCAAATATCTGTTTATATAAAAGAAAAAACCAAAACCAAACTTTAAACCTTTCTTTATTCTGTTAGATATCATGCTTAGACAGTTATGTAGTTGAGACACCAGAATAAATAATTAAAATACCTAAGTTGCTTTTATACACTAGTGTAATGCCCAATGGTACCTCACTGCCAAGGGAGGGAACAGCCATCCCTACCAGGGCACATTCATCAGCTGTCAGTGACAAGCCAAGGGAACAGTTGTGGGTGGCAGCAGAAGGGATAAAACAGTTGTTAAACACCTTGTCAGACTCACATCAGCTTTGCAAGGAGCTGTGAAAGTTACAGATTTCACATGTGAGAGAATGAACATGGATTGTCATTAAAGCCACATTGTTTAACTGGGGTCTACTATACTATCCATAACTCTTACACTGTCATCAATCCCAAAACATGAAACATTGTAAGGGATCCGATTTTGCCAATAAAACCAAGTAAAAAGCCTTCCTAGAAAATAATGCTAATGTGCATATATTAACACCCTCACCCCCTTCTAGTAATATACTGGACAATGAAAAACAAACACAAATGAGTTTTCTCTTTATTCCACTTTTCTATCCACCTATTTACAGCAACCAATTTTTTCCAAAGTCTTCAATTTTAGGCTTTCAGAACAGTGAGGTGTATTAAGACGTTGTAGCAAGATTCTTTAATTCTTATTTCCAGTAAAATTACCAATGAATATCACAATTATCACAGATGCCTTCCTTAGCAATAAACAAAAGACTACAAAACTGAATATCCAATATTTTGTTATATACCTGAAAGGACAATAAATTCGGCCTTCGACATTCCTTTATGCTGATCAATTTGTTTTTGTTTACAAGAAACTCTTGGATAACCTTGAGATAAAACATAAAAGAAACAGTTTAAGAGAGGGCAGAAAACTGAAATTTCAACTAATCAATTAAAAAATTTAATATTTAAGCAGGCTTGTTTGTTACCTCAGAGAATGGAAAGCCCTCACAACTCTTGGCTTTTCTGCAGGTAAAACAAATGTGTTAGGAACTGAAGGCAAATGGGAAAAATGCAGAATCTAAATGCTCACCCTGCACACAAATGCAGGGAAAAGCAGTTAAATTTTCAGGCCATTCCTACTTTCTGATACTGTCCTCCACTGCATTTGCTTGTTTCACTCGCTCCAACTGATGCCATGCACAAGGGCAGCAGCGCTTGGAGTCACTGGGTTTGCAGCATCTCACAGTTTCACAGAATTTACATCCATTGTGCTCATGTTCCTTGTAAGATCCTGTAGCAACTGACACACAAAGTGAGGAGAAAAGGGGTTTCCAAAATCTCCAAACCTATAAAGCCAATGTCACAAATATAAAGCTCAGAATATGTATGAATCTGATGTGAATAGCAGTTGTAAGCAGATCTGAGTGCATCAGCTGCATTTGTGGATCTAAAGTAAAAACTGAAAAAGACAGGCAGACTTCTATTTTTCTGAAGACTTTTTCCCTCAACAGTTTCAGATCTTAAGCTGAAAAGTTATTATCTAAAAACTACAGAAGTAATGTGTGATAACCTGGAAAACACATATAAGTAACATATATGAATCACACTTTTCCTTCGCCAAACGATGGGTTTGAATGAGTTCACTGATCAAAGATGATACCAAAATGAAGGTCCTTGGGATTAATTTCTTTTTAAGAAAACACTGCTGCAAACCTCATCAATGCTAATGAGATTAGGTCCTCTTGATGTAGGACCAAGAAATAGCTGCTGGGCAGTATAGAGTATAACATGCTTTCTTTAGTGATCATGTTAAAAAGGCAAACATCTGGCATCCCACAACAGCATTGTGATAATGTTCCATCTACTGCCAACTAGTTTCACATTTGAAGAAAAGTAGACCCAAGCCTTAAATGTGGTAATAAAAGGGTACATACATACAATATTGAAAATGTGAAGATGGAAGCTGAAAAGCATTTTTAACGCTAGTAGTAAAAAACCCCATAACCCAATAAAACAAAGAAAAACCATCATCCCTCACCCTATAACAAAAAGCAAACAATTAGGCTAAAAGTACAACTCAGCTCTTTTCACACTGACCTGGATGATGGCACTCTGAACAGTGAATTACCCTTTTAACAACCAAAGGTGGATTATCATCATACTGAAATTGTTCCTTCCACTGCTCAAACCTAAAAGGATGATGTTAAAATGATCAAGAAATATTTTTAACTTTCACACCTAAAACACTGAAAAATAATCTGTTTATACTTCTCAAGCATCTATCCAAGAAACAGTTTTCCAACCTATGAAACAGGGTTCTTCTACAGTACATTATGTTGGATTTCTAGTACTGACACACACATTATGATAACAAACACAGAAAGCACTTGGTATCTCAAATCCTTATCCACAACCCAATTAAAAGTCTCTCATCAGTCCCTACAACTTTCACTCCAATACATCAACATATACCTGCTAGCTCAAGAGCTAGGAGCCAGCTAATGCTTAAAACAAATAAGAGACTTGCCTAGCAAAACACCCAATTCCTTTAGCAAACACAAGGAAAGGAATGTGGTAATATCCTCCTTAAATGAAAGTATTACAAATATTGTCTTGGAGCTGAAGTACATACTATTAAGTCTTTGAATAAAAAAATACTTACGTAAATTTCCATTTTACCTTTGCAGTAAGTTTTGACCTCGCAGAGTCTCAATTAACTTTAAAGCTTGTTCCTTCCCGACTCCTGGAACCCCCTATAGAGAAACACGAAACATTATTTAATTACAAACAAAATATTCATATTCTCACAAAAAAAACCCTTTATAATATTATGCAGAGAAATGACAAAAAGTGAGTGCAGATGTTGAAAATAAATTGACAAAAATATTTTTGACCAAGTTCTAAGGGCAGAGAAGGTGACAGATTACAGTTGTACTGCCAGTGTAACACACAAGCTGTTTTTATGCTCAATAGCACCCTAGATAAAACAAGGCAAAGAAAGGAGAAAGTAGTAATAAAATAGAAGATTCAGAGTAGAGAAGTTACAGTGAAGTGGTGAAACGCTGGCATAGGTTGCCCAGAGAGGTGGTGGATGCCCCATTCTGGAAACATTCAAGGTCAGGTTGGAATGGGGCTCTGAGTGACCTGGTTTAACTGAAGATGTCCCTGCTCAGTACAGGGGGGTTGGACTAAGTGAATTTCAGAGGTGCCTTCTGACCCAAATTCAGTCTATGATTTAAAACACACATACTGCTTTCCAGTTCTTCTTTCCATCTTTACCCTATTTTGCCAAGAATCAGTACAGTGTATGTATTACAGTATATATAAAGATTGTATTGAGTATACTTTCTACAGCATCATTACACTTGTACAGCTGTAATGGCAGAACTGAATACATGCAACCACATAAAATAAATCCACATTCCAAACCAAGTCCTCACTGGACTACAGTCAGTCATCCGAGCAGAATCAGATACTCAGCTCCTGCAAGGAAAGCATTGTTTTGATGTATTTTCAACAAAATAAGTGCAAAATAGCGTGATATTCTCATTTACCTGTCCTGCCAATCTCCATTCCCAAAGCACTCCTGTAATTCAGCTTTCCTTATAAGTTTCTGTCTTCATCTACTTTGCTGAGCTGCAATAACTCAAAGGACCTATCTGACATGACATAATTGTGACACTTTAGGACTATGTAAGAACCTGGCATTCCAGGAGCTGCTTTGGTACAATAACCACTGATTATCCACTGGCTTTTTTTACTCCCTCTCTTCACACAGTAGTAACAAACTATTTAAAGATTCCTGCAACAGAAACAAAATTAAAAAAAAAAAAAAACCAAACCAAAACAAACGCCCCTGCAAAAATAATGAAAGGTATGTGTTTTTCCAGCAGTATCAGTTGTTTAAAGGACAGTTTTATCAAACCAGGACACAATTACTTAAGAATAATTAGATATCCACTGTAAGCCTGAATGGGAGCAACCACTGCCTCAAGTCACTACATGATAAACTGTACAGAAATCAAGTTTCATCCCACTTCTTTTCCCTTTCAAATAGCCATTAGAATAGCTTCTGTTCAAAGTCTCAAAAAAGAATTCAAGAGCTTACAGGAAAGAAAAAAAGAAAAAAGTGAAGTAGTAATGAGTGAGATTCCTCTCAATTAATTAGATAAACTTTCAAAGATCACTTCTAATTGTTTGTAAATTATGTATTTACAAACAATGGAACAGGAATACGTCCAAATTGCATCCAGAACCCCCTTTACTAATAACTATAAAGCTCAAAACCATCACTACTAAGTCCTCCAAACAGCACAGACAAAGGCATTTTTTCTCATTTTCCACGGCCACTCTGCCAGGGGTGCACTTGTATATGACTTATTACAAAGCATCCTCACAAACAATGGAGTTCTCACACTTCGGCTCAATGTAATCAGCATCTGAACTTTTGCCTTCACCTCCATTATAGGAAAGGTTTGGAACAATACGAAACAGTCTTAGAAAGACTGATGTTCATGAACCATTTTGAGTATCTTTAGCCTTTAACAAATAGAATTTACAGCGACTTACTACGCATATTCTACTGGATCTCAGTAATCATGCACTGCATACAGCTTTGCCAGCATGCACATCCCCCTTGATACACTTTGTTGTTTTTCAAGACAGTGTAAGCACATAATAAAAAATAATTGTATTGCTTACCTTTGGAAGATAATCACAGCCCAGAAGAACTGCCAGCCCAATCAAAGACTCTCTGTCACAACCAAGCTTCTCTTTAATAGAGGACATGTTGTAACAGTCAAGATGTGGATCCTGCAAGAGAAATTTATTGCACATTATTTCTGTTACATCAGGGAAGGAACTGCCCTGAGTCACATTCAGTTGTGATTGCTTACTCACCCCTATTCACCCACACCAAAGGAATCTTTGAAGGGTAAAGGGACTCAAAACCAAAATGAAAACTTGATTAACATAATCAAAACACAGGCTACTGCCTTTTTCCTCAAAAATGACAAAAAAAATCCCCACACAAACCAACAACACAAAGTGATCCATTTTTCTAGAACAGATGACCCTGACAGACACACAAATTATTTTTTTATGCTTATTTATATATGTAACTAAGGACATCTGAAAGACTGAGCTCGCCTTCATTGTTGGTGATAAATTGCAAGGAAGCTGAATGAAAGAACCAGGTCAAGGACGAACTCAAACATAGTGTCACCAAAGCAAATAACCTTCCATCAACTTTAATTTTTTTTAAAGAGTTAATTGTTTGTAGCGCACTTCTTTTGTTCTATTGATTTTCTCATATCTCTGAAGTATTTTCTCAACAAGTCTTTTAGATGAACATTATAAATTACAGAAATTTGGGCTAGCCTTTCATCAGTTCTGGAAAATTGTATTCTTAACAAATGAACACTTCAGTTCAAGGACATAAATTATTTAGGTTTTTGAATGGTCACAACAACTGATTACGATACAGATGTACAATCCCTACCCTATTCATGTTCAACGGGGACGAACAGCATTAATTACAAGTATATTCATATTAAAATGAACCTGTAAGATGCAAGTATGTGAACACTTATTAGACCCAGGAGGCTGACCACTCCCATATGACCTAAGGGTAATATTTCTAAGAAGGAATTACTTCACTCAACTTCTCCACTGTAAAGGAGGAAACAGGAAAAGTTTGCTATTTAGCTTTATGAGAGACACCACAGGGTACTACAAACACAGGCAATATTACCCTGTTCTCAGTAGTTTTGCTCTTTTAGCCAATACAAGAATTATCAACAAATCAAATAAAATGTTCCTGTCTTATTTTAAACAAACCCAGCTACTGCAAGGTAAGTTCAATAACATCTAAGTACGTTTTTCAAGTCCCTTTCTTTCTGTTTATGTTTCTATAAAGAGTCTATAGCAAGGATGGGAACACGGTGAGGTACATCACCTTAGCATTCATGGCAAAGTTCCTATAAACTGTTTGAGCTCCATACAAGAAAACATCTCCATCATTGGTAATGCAGCCATCAACATGTCCTTTTGCATTTAGGTAGGCACACATTGCCTCTGCTTCTCCAGCTGCTTGAACCCAAGGGACACCTAAACACTCCAGCAGTTCAAGACACTAAAAGAAGGAACACAAAAGGAAAGAGATTTAATAGCTGAGCTATTAAATTCGGTTATTAGCATGCATTTTCTCAGACACAACTGCATATAAAAACTGCTACTGCTGCACTGCCTATGTAACACGACATCAATGACAGCACTGCTTTAGCAAAAATAGTTTAGTTCCCTGTAATAGCGAAAAGTAAACATGCACAAAGAGTGCATGTATTAACTACAGGACTTGAACACAGCATGATTAATGGGTACCCCTTCACAAAAACCTTTTCATTTTAAACAGATATTCAGAATGTTTTCAGAAGAAGAGTAGCAAAGGACTATTTATCTTTGTAAAGCAATGCTGTTCAGACAAGTAGTAATGCTGAGCCAGAACAGGCATCTTCCAACAGGTGCCAAACCCCCCGAGAATATCAAGCACAAAAGTACGATGCTGTCATCCTACCAAGCCTGGACCACTGTATAAGACACATTGATATATACTTACAAATTTCAGAGAAAATAACTTATTTTAGAATTTAAGAATAAACATGAATTGGTATATACAGGGTAGTGTAGCCCCGAGTGTCCATAAATTCCACTTCATAAAATTTTGAATAGACAAAAATGGTTACTGGGAGTGCGAGGATACAAAGTATGGATACAAACACTGTAAAAGAACAGCAAAGTTAAATTTTGCAATAAATGCTCAATTATGGTTGTCAATCACAACAGCACACATGCACAGGAACATATCGAATAAGAAAATAATTCTGACATTGTTTCTCTTCTACAACACTAAATAGATGCTGTAAGGCCTGCCTTCAAAGGTGCACATTCCTTCAAACCTCAAAATATTGTTTACGTTTGTTGTGAATAAAGCCGAGAGACTGAAATGTTAGGGGTTAATGACTCAAACAATTGGCCATTTGCAAAAGCAGCAGGTGCTGTGCTGAGGCCAGGTTTGCACCCCCCAGCTGAACAGGAGGAGAGTTTTTGGGTGTGTGCTGGTGAAACCTCTGATTCAGTATGACAGAGGGGTGCACACCCAATATGGGAAGATGACCACAACAAACCAGGCTTTGTTTAGCAACAAGCTGGTTTTTGAGCTGGGTGAGGCCAAAAATAAACAGATCCTGTGAGGGGGGATGATGCTTTTTATCTTTCCAATTTCCTCCTTTACACAACTAGCTGAAGTGTAAAAGATGTAAAGACCAGTCTTTCACAGTGTCATTTCAACCTAATCCATTCCAGGGGATCTATTAACAAGAACCTCTGTTACTCAGCCTTTGGGGGTGGGTTGTAACAAATGCTATTAATTATTTCAGGTTCCTGTATTTAATTTGGTTAAGATTTCTTTCTATCACATTAAAAATACTTAAATACTCTGTTACTCACTTCTTTTAACATGGCTTTAAATAAAGATCTCCCTGTTCTTGCAGCTCCAACTTTCTTTGAAGGTCCATAGCGTATCTCATTCCTCTTGCTCATGGTGTCGGCTTTCAACCTGGGGGCCTCTCCTTCCATGACAAACACTAGTTTAATTCCCATTGATGTAAAGAAAGAGAACCGAAAAAATAGGTTTCTGCAATAAAGCAAAGTGTTCCATAAGCTGTACTATTTGTGAAGCCTGATTTCTTCAGACATTTTCCTTATATCCCCTATATTTTCCTGAGCCTACCTCTGGAAAAATCCTAGCATTGTCTTCACCTCTTGTGAGTCTCTCGCCCCCAAGCTAAACAAAGCTTTGATCCATATTCCTGTCTTTGGTTGAAGTTGTGACACTATGAAATTGTAACAGCTTTACAAAATTCCCAAGAAAATACCACATAAGGACAAGAAAGATCTTTTTTGGTGTAAAGATGTAAACAAACTTAAAAGGCTTAATAAAAAAAATTTCAATATCCAAAATCTGCTTCCAAACACATATTTACATTGATTCTTTTATATCAAATATTAATCCGAAATCTATCAATAGAGGTATATCTGAAGTGACTGAATGCTGTGGTATTGGACAGACTTACAGATACCATTACCATGCCAATTTATTTCATATGCAAACCAGCACCCCTGATGGGTGGGATTTTACAAGGCTGCAGTAATAAATATTTGGACTACAACAGTAAAATTAATAGCAGTCATATTAAACAGCATATGCTTTTACCAGTAATTCCAGTATCAACCTTTCAAAAGGAGTACATCAAACATTTATATCTCTTTGACTGACATGGAGAGACCATTACTCTACATTTAATTTTGTACAGTTACTATTGGCAAAAAACAGTAAGCTGGTCTTTTGAGGTTAGTTCTGTTTTCACAAATGATGCAAAAAAAAATCAATCCATACAGTAAGTTACTCGAAAACACAAATTCTCAAAAAAAATGCGCTGATGAAAATTGATGTATATTTTCATTTTTGTCAGTACTGTATGCAGAAAACAGTGGTTGAAGGTATAGATGCTTAGATATGCTCATTCCCTGGGCAAGTCATTTAAATTAAAAATATGCATATTCTTCAAGATTGTTCAAATGCCTGAAGAATGATTTAAACATATTTAATTCAACATGGCAGTCTACTCAGAATTAACTTCAAACCCTTTACATATGTAGCGTAAGTGATAACTGAATCAAAACACCAATTATCTGAATTTCAGAGCTACTCTCAGAAGTCTTCTGAATAAGTAGCACATTTAAATTATACAGCTCCAAGATTTTTGGCTCGAATAATTTATATGGATACCATACCTGAGATGTGGCTTGGTAACTACTCCAACCATCTTTTTAACGGTCTGTGCTTCACAAACCCACAAACTTAAATCAACAGCAAGTGTTTTCCCTCTGAGACTACTCAGGTTGACAGGCTGTCTCACAGGCTCAAGGATTTGCCACAGATAAGTCACTCCCATAGTTTTAGCTTCCTTGTTGTTAGACAGTAGATTTTAGCTGTGAAGACCAAACAAAATAAAATCATTTCAGAATTTGACATGAAGTATTATGAATGTGAGGTTCTGAAAATAAATATGTTTGCCATTATCAGTTCTACTTTTATGATCCAAGAACACTTGCAACCAAGTCTTCTAAGTGTAGTGACTCCAGTTCACAGATGGTTTATTACTAAATACCTTCTTTGGACTGAGCAGTTGCATTACTAGTAAGCCAAACATAAATAAAAACAAACTTGGTTGAGGAAAAGACAAAAAACAAACAACAAAAAAATACTCATTTCCAAGTCTCATGTGTCCCTTATATACATACAATCTAAGTTTAATTTAAAAACCACTGGATTCTTGAAGGAATTACTTCCTGATTTGAGGTAGGATTCACATTAAAATTTTCTGTTCAAACAGAAGTAGCTTAAAGCTATTTGAGGAATATTTACAATGACAACAGAATTTAAACTTTCCTTGCATTCCAAGATGATACAAGAAGGGTCAAGACACACAGATTCTGGCTTGGGAAATTCAAGCCGGAGTTCAGGAAAGAAAGACAGATGGTATTGCAGTGGTTGCTCACAGGTTGCAGACATTCTTAACATCCAGCTGGCATACTGTCCTACTGCTTTAATCCAATGCTGGTAGAAGTCTCTCTGAGCAGGGTATCAGCAGTGATTGGCACTGAAGTTCGGGAAGAGAACTCCAATGTAGTACTAGTAAGAAGGCATTACTTTATTCTGGCCCTGGAGGCCTGGGGAATAGCTCCGCCCAACATGCACGCCTGGCTCAAGAAGGTGCACCTCTTTCTTATCCAGGGAAATCAACATTTATCAGAAAATTGTTACATTTCTGAACAAATTGTTACTTAAGGCAGGCACAGAACCCAAATTTACTACTTCAGGCAATCACAGAGCACTTAAATAGGACTGGGCCAACTTGACTTTTTACTATGCTCTCAACACGATGACCTCTGACTGACCCTTCCAACAAATGTTTTGACATTTCTAACACTGTGATTGGAGAGAAACACCAGTGCGTGTGTTTTATTGTGTCAATTTTGGTATTGTGTGACTAGCACTACCTATAACGCATGCTAGTTGAAAACATACACCCATTAGGTGGTATATTTCTTTACCTTATTTAACTTATACAGCTTCATTCTCCATGGTACCCCATTACCGTACTCAATTTCTTCTGTTTTCATTACTCTTCTGGTTTTCACACCTTGCCAGTTTTACACAAGGCCTCTAGCATATACTCTGCTTTCCCCCCTCACAATACCAGTTTATTCCTGCACTGTCTTATTGTCCAAAGTTTGTCTCGTGCTTATTTATTTTCTCTCTTCTCCCCCAAAATTAGAATATAAAAATCAAATAACATCTGGAATGTTTTGTTTTTCTTTATGATTTTGACACTACTGTATACTCAGATAAATTAAAATGCTCCTTTGAATAAATCAGACTAGATGACCTACCTGCTCTCAGAGATCTGCTCAAGACACGTGAGGAGCTAAGCCAATGTGTGGTCTCTCACATTTAACACCACAGTCTGTCAAAACAGCCAGCCTTTGGAGGGTTGCATTCTTTTATTCTCCAATTTGGCTTTAAAGCAAGGCAGCTATTCAATTCCAGGTTGTTTTTAAATCAAGTCCGCATGTTAAGATCCACTTTCAACAGAATTTAGGCCTCTAATCCATTTCTTTAACTACTACAATCACTCAACCTCATTTTAGTTGTATGCATACAGAGCATAGTGGATTGCTTTTGTTGTTATGTATCAAGCCATAAAATTAGTTAAAAATACAAACTAAGCATCCAAATACAATTTCTTGAAGTCCAGGATGAACAATTTCTCTGATGCACAGGGGAGGTATCCAAACCTTCCCAAAAGACAAGCACAATAATTCAGCTTCACCGAGAGAACACCTAACAAAGAAGGGAGTTGCCTTTTTGGTGTTATCATTTGGTTTCTGCCAGTCTGCATCAATACAATTTCCTAAAAAACAACCGTGTTAGTTTCTAAATATTGTTATGGAGTGTCACATGGTACTTAATTAATGGGAAAGACAAATACACTGCAAACACCCTACATTCCATTAGATTACAAATTTTTAAAAAAGTATGTAAGTTGAAAACAAAAAAAAAAAGGCTGACTTTTTCATTGTAATAAAGTATATTTGAGGACTATAAATAAAGCTATTTGAGGACTTAAGTTTTTCATATCCCATTGAATATATACCTAAGGGTGAGTTATGAAAGCCTGCCAAGACCTACCCGTCTTAGCTATTTTTGAGTTTATTTTGTAAAATACTTAAATTTGGATTCTGCATACAAATAGGTCAACTACTCTTAATATGAATGATCTGTCTACTCGGATTTTATTTAAGAGCTTCGTTCACCACAAGCCCCCAATCCTAAAGAGATGCCAACTTCCACAGAAGCAAGACTGAACTTGATTTATTTTCATATACTTAGAAATCATTGAAGACCATTAACAGTAAACATTAACATCCCCCTACAAAACCTTCTCAATGTCTCTTTAGGCCAGAATGTGCTAAAGCTATAAAGCTTTTATGTTTTATATCGTGTTTTAAGACTACATTCCGCTCTACGAACTTTTTTACACAGCCAGAAAAGCCAGTTACTTGAAAATAACTACAGAAAGCATTTAACGCTGAAATTCAATTCATACAGAGATACTTTCATACATTACCAAGGTAATTTGCAAAGACCACCAAGCATACGCTTTACGTCTCACCCAGAGGCCTTCAAAAAGGAGGAAAAACAGGGGGAGGAAAAGAGAGGAGGAGAAGGAAGAACACAGCTGAGGAAACACGAAAGTCCAGACGTTTTTACCAACTCTCCCCCTTTCTCTCTGCGCTACCCCAGCACAGCTTTGCCAATGAACCTGCGCACCCGAAGGACAGCAACGGCGTGCTCCAGCATCTGCAGCTTCCTCCTCAAACGCCTACGGATTTTTCCCGCTGGATGAACACAGCCCCGAGCAGCTGCCCGAGAGCGAAGCGCTCGGACGCGCGGGCTCCCCGCACGCAGCGTTTGAAACTCCCGCCCCGCTGCGCCAGCGCTCCCCGCGCACCGCGCCCACAGGAACAGGCGTGCCCGAGCTCCCCGCGGGGCGCTCAGCCTCGGCTCGGGTCCGCCTGCGCGGGGACGAGCACGGACTCACGCGCCGGTGCGAGGCCCGCGGGGCCCGGTCGGACCCGCTCCACAGGAGCGACGGCTCCGCCCCCCCACACCCGAAAATGGCGCGCGCACGGAAACGGGCCCCGCGGGACCGGAGCGCGCAGGCGCCGCGCTCGCGGCGGCCGCTCTTCCGCCCGTTCCGGCCCGTCCCGCCCCGTTCGCCCCGCCGTGCAGGGATCGGGAGCTGTCCCAGGTAACGCGGCGCGGAGCAGGCGAGGGGCGAGGGGAGGGGAGAGAAAGGACGAGTGACCCGTGCCGGGCGAGCGTCCTGGCGGGCGCTGTCCGGGCGCGCACCCGCTGTCTGGACAGCTGGGAGGGGGAGAGGGCGGCCTGTCGGCCGCAAGGCGGAGCAACGGCTGCCACCCGCTCCTCCCGCTGCTCCCGGCCCGGCGCCAGCGTTGCTGTCGCAGGTGGCTCTGCGGGGCCGGTTAGCGGTCGGAGCTGGCCTTTGTCACCCGCTGCCTAGCGTGGGCACCCCGCCGGCTGTGAGCGCTCCCCCCGGGTGCCCACCTCTGCCGGCGGAGAGCAGGAGCGGCGGCCGCCCGGGCGTTCCGGCCGCCAAGGGACCCGTGTCTCTTTTCTAGGGGGTGGGGGATCCTTCCGGGTCGTGTGGTGTTGGTAAAAGCAACAGGTAATCATGAACTCAGGGGATTTCTGCCCCTCTTTCGTTTTCGCTGTCCGTAGAGGAGGCGGAGCTGCCCTCTGTGCCGCAGTGCAGTTCTGGGCTCTTCAGTACAAGGGAGAGATGGAGCTCCTGGAGCGGGTCCAGTGGAAGGCTGTGAAAGATGATTAAGGGACTGAATCGTCTCTCTTATGAGGAGAAGGCTGAGGGAGTTAGGCCTGTTCAGCTTCGAAAAAAGACTGAGAGGGGACCTCAATCTCTATAAGTAAAGGGAGGGTGTCGGGAGGATGGACCAGGCTCTCCTTGGTGGTGCCGAGCAGTAAGACAAGAGGCAATGGGCAGAAACTGATGTACAGAAAGTTCCACCTGAACATGAAGAGAAATATCTTTACTGTGCGGGTGACCACGAACTGGAACAGATTGCCCAGAGAGCCTGTGGAGTCTCCCTTACTGGAGATATTCAAGAACCGCCTGGACACAATCCTGTGCCATGTGCTCTGCATGGATGACCCTGCTTGAGCAGGGAGGTTGGACCAGATGACCCACTGTATTTCCTTCCAGCCTTACCCATTCTGTGATTCTCTGGGTCAGGCAGTGCTTTTCCAGTGTTTAGATGGGATTGTATAGGCTTCTTATGCACTGGCTGCAAATATATTAGGAGAGGAGTCGTGAATGTTGGACATGTAGCCTAACGTGGAACATCTGGCTTGGATAGTCCCAAAAAATGTAGAGCACCCCACTGCTGTGTATGAGGCTGGGCTTCTGACTTCAGCCATCTGGAATACCTCCCTTTAAGTACAACAGATAGTGTTGTACTCCCTTCATTATTATTGCTAGTGTTAATTTGTAATTTTATTGCTATTTTTGTAACTGTTAAATGCAGCATGCTGTACATCAGCTAAAGATCTCAGGTATTTTCTTCCTCTTCTACCCTTTGCTTCTTCCCATATCTTGTGTTCATCCCACCATGGGTCTGTTCTGGTGTCTTTGCTTTACCTCTGTTTTGCCAGCTGGATGAAAGGCAGCGTTATAGCTGGGCTGGGTCCAGGGTGTTTAAAGTGGATGTCCCACAAGACAGATGGGACGCCTTCCTACCTTACGTGGACACCAGGCCAGTTAGGGCTGCTAGAAAGCCATTGGTTTGGATTTGGTGACAGCAGGTTTGTTGTGTCAGCTCTGGATGAGGCCAGCTGTGACCAGCCAGGTAGGGAAAAGGGAAACAGTTGTGGAACTCCATTGCAGTGAATACTGTGGAAATATAGGCCATTGAGTTGGAACATGGGTGAACATCAGTGGATGCAGCCTCTGCCTTCCTATCCTTTCATGTGTACTGGGTAAGTACTTTTCTACTATAACATGTAGCAGTCTTTGTAGTTTTATACAGGACGTTTGGGGCTTGCATTTTTCTTTTGTGCTCTCATTATATGCATAATTTGTCATAATTTGCAGGGATCCTTTGATTGTTTTTGTAATTGAATCTGTCTTGCCTTTATTTGCTCCCAGTTATAGGTCCAGTTTTTATCCCTAACTGTATACTCTTATGTTCCATGATAGTGAAGTTTATTTTCTTTATTAAATCAGTACTCTTGATTTCTCTTCCTGAGTGACTGTTGGATTCTAGTTTGAATTATTGACTCTGCCATCACAAATTTCCATTAACATAGTCTTGCTTTTTATTGCAATATACTGAAGTGTATTTTATACTTCAGTTTTTAAATATGATGCCTGGTCCATTAAAATAATCTTTTGTTAACTTTTGTCAATAATGTCCATTGTTGGCTTCTCAGGAGTCTCTTACATATTTTAATATGCATTGATGTATGTTTTTGCCAGTTTAATTGTTTCCAGTATAGTATTGCATACTTTAATAACCTTCAGATAGGTTGGATCAGCTGCTTTTCCGTTGCATTGAATACTTATACTCAAACTGTTAAAGTTAGGATGAGTAGTGCTGAGGCTGAAAGTAACAATTTTTTCAGTTAAAAACTTAATGAAGAAAATTAGGGGTGTCTTGGTGCAAGAGTTATGGGAGCAGTTAATGTAAAAAAAGGACTTTTCTTGTCAAAAATATTAAGATGATGTGAAAATAAAATTCAAATATGTGTAATTTTCTGTGTATTTATTTTTTTAAAGGTTGATTATTTCTTCCTGTGCTTTTTAAACCCTTGTTTCTTGTAAAATATTATTAATGGGTTCCTTGTGGCTCTGGTCAGTTTCTCACTCCTTTTGGCTTTTTTGTACTCAGGGAAGGTGCTGCATCCACTGATATTTGTCATAATTTCTGAGGCTACTTAATACAGTTTGCTTGTAGTTCCAGTTAAGTTTTGTTTGCAGTACTAGCTCTTCAGCAGTTTTGAGGTGCAGACTGTTCTTTTGCCTTCCTCACAGTTAGATTACGTGAGATTATTTCGTTCTGTTTTCCACTCTTACACTCTTTTCCTTAAATATTCAAAGAGTATAGCAATGGAACTCATAGCTCTCATCTTTAGTTTGCATGTTATTAATTACAACATTTAAAGCTTATGTTTTCCCTTCTTTTTAGAGAGAGATTTTAATGGAACAGCAGATTCGATGAATACTTGTCTTCATATTTGGGTGATGGATGCCAAGAGCTTGCAAGTGACTGTTTGCTCGTCTGAGTAATTTGAGCATGAAGACATGTTTTTATAGTAAACCAAGAGTAGCATAGCAAAAGGTATGTAAGCTGAATCATGAAGTGTATTTGCTCCTTGATTTCTGTGTGTGATATTGAACTACATAACTAAAGTGGATATGACATTTTGCTGTAAATACTTCATGGACATCATCATTGTAATAGAAATAGTAATAATAATCCTCAGTAATAATCATCATTGTCCTCCTCCTCTTCCTCTTCTAATATTTGATAAAGAAATCCCTACCATGCAAAATTATTGTGACAGTGTCAGATGGGAAGTTTTTTGCATTTCTGCATTTGCTTTGGATTTTGTTCATTGCACATAATGGAAAGGGATTAATACTGATTTTCCTTTATCTTTTAGATGCTGTGTCATAGAAAATTAATGAGGGGATCATAAGACACTGTATTTTATAAAGCAGTCAACAAATATATGGAATAGAAATTAGTTGTTCTTTGTAATGATATAGGAAATTTTAATGTCTCTTGTGTCTCTTATAATAAATACTCTTCTCCGTGACTCTTGGTAATATGAGCTGTCTTGACCTCCCATCATTGAAATCAGGCAATAGATTGACCAGAACATTAGGCTGACACAAGGAAACTTCTCAGAGAAGCATCTCTTTCTCCAGAATGACCCAAGCATACAGATCTGCATGGTGATGTGGCTAGGGAGTTCACCTAACTAATATTAAAAGAAAGAAGTTCTTTCTTGCATTCCTTTTTGGTAGAATCAGAGCCTTGAGAAGATTTATTATTTTGTTGTATAAAGAGCTGCTTGGACTCAGGGGAGTGAGACAGAGGGAAGAAGCACTGCTCCTCTCCATTGCAGCACGAGTTCTTATGACTAAAGTTGTACTTCAGCAGTCTTTGTTTAACTGAGATCTCTGTAGATTCTCTAAGTAACTAATTGTAAAACATTTACAGAGAGAATGTGGAGCAAGACCCACTTAGAAGCTCCAGGAGGGCCTCAGGGCTTTAACAACGGGGCCCCACATGGGGTCCTGAGGCTGTGAACTGCACAGCTGGACCTGCTGTGCTGACCCAACCAACTTTCTCACAGACCGTGTCACCTCCCTCTGGGATCCAGCAGACTGTGTTAGGAACTGCTAGGCTGACCTGATCTCTCCTGGATCATCCCATCTGTCCTGTGGGACAAGGAAGTGCTTGCTTGTTATAATCGCTTGTATCCATGATTAGGAGTGTTCTGGCCTCCAAACCCCCAGTGTTTTTAGACATGTGTTACGAACTTTGGGCATGCTGCGTCTCTAGTGCTGGTCATTCTTTCCTGCACCCCACACACTTTTTAAAAAAAGTAATATTTTTACTAATTTTTTTCTAAAAATAAGCAGCCTATTCTTAGGCCATGTGTCATGCAGTGATCTTTCTATAGCAATGGATGTTAAGTACCTTTAATGCCTCTGAATTTTGCTCAAACTGGTGATATGCATTAAAGTTGGTTGCCATCTTTCTTAGAAGGGAGCTCTAGATTAGATTCCAGTAAACAAAGTTGAGTAGGAGAACATTAACCATTTCAGAAAAGTTTTGATGTCAGAAAACTGTGCAACAGATGTCAGTTTTAGCCTGTTTTGGATACTTACTAGTAGCTGACAACTCCTAGCAAATAAAAGGATTGTATATTGCATTTGTGTGAATAGCACCTTGCTTCTGCTTTGGGTAAGTATGTCAACCTCTGTGTTTTGTGTAGGGCTTTGGGCCTCTAGGTATGAAGAATGCAGTATGTACTTCCGAGGGAATAAAACCCATGCCATAAGCTTACGGTTACAGAAAATACGAGATTTTTATATGTTTTTAGTAAAGCTTGTTACTTCTGCAAGATTTGTTTCAGACCAGTCCTATTAGTGCTGGAAGTCTGTGTGTTATTTATTGATTTGTAGAGAAAATTTATACGTATGTCCTTTATATAGAGAGAATAGTTATCCTTTATTAGGAGCATTATGTTTACTGTGATCACATTATACTACCTTGTGTGTAAGAAACAGCACAGTGCTATGAATCTGAATTTTCCTTTATTCGACTTTTATGTGTTCTGCATATTAATTTTCTCGGCTTTTGTCAACCACAAATAATTAATACACTTTCTTTTTGCCGTGCAGCTGACTTCAATGAAACCTGTGTTGATGCTGCTGATCATACTATGTTAGTTATGTACTTTTTACCACTAGTCTTCAACTCCATTGCTAACAGAAAACAATTCTAGCAAGTATTCCAAAGTCTAATGTGCTAAGGAAAACAGAATCAAGGTTGATTTTATTTTTAATCAACAAATTCAACTTGATTAGAATAATGAAGCTGTGTTTCTTTTGTTTTGATGCAACTCTTTCATAGTCAGCATAGCCTTAAATTACCGAGATTTCAGTTCTGGAAAAGCATTTGTTGCAAAGTTTGCTGTGATTTTAATAATTGTTTTACCGAAGTAAATATTTTGGTATGTCTGTGCTATTACCTGTAAGTATGTTGTCACCTAGAAGACTGAAACCTATAAATATTTCATTACTTTCATTTTTCAGTACTCATGGGTAAGAGAAAGGAAGAAAATGTTTCAAATCCTGGATCCCAGAAAAGGCAGAGAAAAGAATACACAGATATACGTAGTGATGAGTCTAATGAAGAAGAATCTTTAGAGTTCTCAGCTAATAGTAGTGCCTCTTCACAGTCGGTAAGTAGTTTACAAAGTCACAGGGATGAAGATATAAGAAAAGTTCTATCCTTATTGAAATAAATGTCTTGGATGTAGGCTTCAGTAGAACAAAGATAAAAGAAAGTAGGGATACTATCTGTGATGAGGACTCCTGCATGAGGTTATTCTTAACTTATTTCTTCTGGGTCATCTAGTTATAATAGTCGATTATAAAATAACAATATTCTGGTTTTGTAGAAGGAATACTATTGAAGTTGTCAAGTAAATGCAGGAAATGGATTTTGATAGAACTATGGAATATTTCATTTATGGTTGTAGTAAAAGCTGAGAAAATATTTAGAAAACTAATTATTTACTAGAAGAAGTGCCAAATACTTGTTTGTTTTGCATAGCTGGCACTTTCAGATGTCTAAAAAGATCTAGTGTTTGAAATGCAAATTTTGATGGAAAAGAAACTTGAAAACAGGAATATTTTTTTTCTGCTTTTCTTTTAGTAGTTGAATTTTAATTTGACGGAGGATTTTTAAAAAATAATTTTTGAGATTGAAAATACTGTCCATTAGGAAATATTTCTTTACCAGTGGTAAAGACACTGGACCAGGCTTCTCTGGGGGGGTTGAACCTGTCTGGATGCAATGTGTTCACCAAAACCAGTCTGTCACTGCCCTCCTCACCTGGGCAGGGGAGAGAAAATAAAACAAAAACTCATGACTAAGGGCAGGGAGAAATCACTTCCCAGTGATTGTCATGGGCAAAACAGACTCAGCTTGGGGAAATTAAGTGAATTTATTAACAATCAAATTTATTAAAAATCAAATCAGGATTTGAGAGATAATGAGAAATAAACCCAAGTCTTAAAAACATCTTCCCTCTACCCCTCCTTGGCTCATCTTCACTTCCAATTTTCTCTGCCTCCTCTCTGCAGCAGCACAGGAGGACTGGGGATGGGGGCTGCAGTCAGTTCATTACATGTTGTCTCTGCCACTCCTTCCTTTTCAGAGGGAGGACTCCCACTCGTTCTGTGCTCCAGTGTGGATCCCTCCCTCAGGATGTAGTCCCTCAGGAGCAGCCTGCTCCAGTGTCGGTCCCCCACGGGGTCACAAGTCCTGCCAGCAAACCTGCTCCAGTGTGGGCTCCTCTCTCCATAGGCCACAGGTCCTGCCAGGAGCCTGTTCCAGTGGAGGCTTCCCACAGAGTCACAGTCTCCTTTGGGCATCCACCTGCTCCAGCATAGTGCTTTCCACAGGCTGCAGGTGGATCTCTGCTCTGATGTGTGGAGCACTTCCTGCCCCTCCTTCACTGACCTTGGTGTCTGCAGAGCTGTTCCTCTCACATATTCTTACTCCTCTCTTCTCTGGCTGCACTTGCTGCAGTTGCAATTTCCCTTTCCTAACTCAGCCCAAAGGAACTACCACTGTTGCTGAGGGGCTCAACCTTGGCCAGCAGTGGGTCTGTCTTGGGGGTGGCTGGGACTGGCTCTGTCAGACACAGGGTAGCTTCTGGCAGGTTGTTATAGTTGATCATAAAATAACAGAAGCCACCCCTGTAGCTTCCTGCCCCTGCTACCACAACCTTGCCACCCAAAGGCAGTACAGCTTCCTAGAGAGGTGATTGGTGCCCCAAGCCTGTCAGTATTTACAAGACATTTGGACAATGCCCTTAATAACATGCTTTAGCTTGATCAGCCAACTGTGTAGATCTGTTGTCTTAATATTTTGTATTGTATTGATGATAAGTTAGTAATAGGGAGAACTGAAGGTTACTGTGTGTGAAGGATGAGCTTTGGTAACTGTTTTATTTTTCTGCATAACTGCTCTATAGCAAGCAACTTTACGCAGTGTCATGAAACCCTTCTGCTTCCTTATGGCTTGTAGCAACTGATGTTTCATATCATACTGTCGTTTTAATGCTCATTGCATTTAAAATATAAAAATATAAAAATATAATCTCATTAAAATGCATACATAACTAGAGTTTTAATTGCTCATTCTTTAGCCTGACGGTGAAGTTGGGATAATTGAAAGTATCCAGCTGAAGAACTTCATGTGCCATTCAAATTTGGGGCCTTTTCAGTTTGGATCAAATCTCAATTTTGTTATTGGAACCAATGGAAGTAAGTATTAATTGCATAGTGTTTTTGTCAAAGAACACTTCTGTTAATAGTACAGAAGATGTTATGTTTATTTGAAAAAGAATTGCTGGCCACCTTTTAGGCATGGACAAGGATTCACTTTTGAAGTGAGGTACCACACAGGTCTATCTCAGTAGTTAAAGGCGGGTGAGTTAGGTCTTAAATTTGGAGATTTTTGCAAAAGATAATGTAAATATAAATGTTTTCATAGCTAAATAATACATAAATTTTTATTTGAACTAAATGTACTTCTATGTTTATTATTAAATGCACAGTAATTGTCCAAGTGTCTGCAGTTCCCGCTACTGAGTTTGGAGGTACCACAGTGCTTGTAATGGGAGGTTGAAGTACTGCTAATAGTTGCTTAATGCTAAACGACATCTGAACCACATTCAGCAACATCCTGCTTCCTGATGGTTTCAGCTTCCCAAGGATATTCACAATTTTCAAAAGCTATTGTAATTAACCTGGAGAGGAAGGGGACGATGTCTCCTCTGTAGGTTGTGTCTCGGAGGAAGAGTAAAAGGTGTAATTGTGAGCAGTTGCCGCTAGATGGTTCCCGCAGCCCACCGGTGAGAGTGGTGCCGAGTGCACGGACCCGGCGAGTTCCACGGCCAGCAGTCCTGTCACGTCATGTCATATCATGTCATATATCACATCAGCCAGCATTACAGAGAACTTCAAAATGATAACCTTAGCCCAGGCCCCAAAGGTGATAAACACCAAAACAGGGAGCGTGTGCTACAAGGAAGGTGTTACATAATGCAGCTCTGAGAACCAGCACAACAACTCTGACAGCAAATAAATCAGCATTGTGATCAGCAGCTATTAAACTAATAGCATGAATGCTTATAGCAAATTTGTTTTAACGTACTCTGGTCAGTTATTTCAACCCTTCGAGCCCCACAACAACTCTGACAGCAAATAAATCAGCATTGTGATCAGCAACTATTAAACTAATAGCATGAATGCTTATAGCAAATTTGTTTTAACGTACTCTGGTCAGTTATCTCAACCCTTCGAGCCCCACATTGGGTGCTGGAAGGGACTGTTGTCATTTAATCCCTTTTGGCAACTAAATATTGTGCAGCCACTCACTTCCCCATGTCCCCCAGTGGGATGGGAAGGAGAATCAGAAAAAGGTAAAATCTGTGGTTTGAGGTAAGAACAGTTTAGTAATTGAAATAAAATAAAATATAATAATAATTATATTGAAAAGCAGAAAGAAAGAGAGGAATAAAACCCAGGAGAAACAAGTTATGCATAATAGAGTTGTGCACAACCAGCCCATCCCCGGGGAGCAATCAGTGGCTCCTGGACAACATCCCCCAGTTTAGGCACTGCACATGACATGCTATTATATGGAATATCCCTTTGGCCAGTTTGGGTCAGCTCTTCTGGCCATGCTCCCTCCTGTCTTCTTGTGCACCTCACAGGCAGAGCATGAGACACTGAAAAGTCCTACTTAGCAACACCCAAAACATGTGCGTGTTACCAGCATTATTCTCGTGCTGAACCCAAAACACAGACCTGTACAAGCTACTAGGAAGAAAAGGAATTCTATCCCAGCTAACCCAGGACAGTATGGCACATAGAAACTATTATAGAAAAAGGAAGTGATATGTATTTATACAAGCTCACTTCCTCTGGAGAGAGAATTTAAAAAATTAAACATAAATTTTGAAAGAGAGCTTAAAATCTCTCAGATGGTTAGAGAAATGGTAATGTGTGTTTGATTTCTTTTGTTATATGCATGTTTTCAGTATGCTTATAAAGAAGAGGAGATTCCTTCCTTTTAACCTAGCACATGTTGTTGAGTGCAAATTGCTAAATAGAAATAACAGAAGTTTGGCTCAGCATGTTGGGTTTTTTTAAGGGAGAACCTTGAAAATGGCAGGTATTTTTCTAGCATTATTGTTATTTTATATGTTCAATAAGGACAGAATTTGGACTTCTAATGCATGGATATATAAGAAGTCAAAAAACTGTAATGCGGGCGAACTGGAGTAGAAGTTACAATAGCTTCTCTTTAAACAAGTTCAATGTTTCAATTACAGGTGGAAAAAGTTCTGTATTAACTGCACTGATTGTTGGACTTGGTGGAAAAGCCACTGCAACTAACAGAGGCTCCTCATTAAAAATGTTTATTCAAAAAGGAGAGACGTAAGTAGGACTTTAAAGTTGCGTTTGTCGTTCAGTGATTGTCATTCACGTTAGGTGAGTTTTCTGTTTACCCTATTTTTCTGCGTCTTCTTATGAGATCCACCGGACTTGAATAGAAAGCATAACGCTGAAGAGACCATATTTAAACAACATCCTCCCCCCCAAAAAAACCCCAAACCCTGAAAACAAAAAGCCTTAGAAGTTTTATCAGTAGTATACCATTATTTCTGAATGTTGCGGTTTGAAACCAACTGGAAATTAAACTCCAAACAGCTGCTCTCTTTCCCCTCCAGTGAGAGAGGGATAAAGGTAGAGATTATGGGTTGGGATAAAAATTTGCTGAAAAAAGTCAGCGATGAGATAAGGAAAACAAACACTAACAGCAACAATACTAATAACAACAATGTATAAAAGAGGGCGATTATATGGAAAAATGCTCACTGAGTCTGACTCAAGGTGGCTGCACCACAGCCTGATCCATGCAGCTCCTGAGACAAAGAAGAAAATGGTGAATGGAAGTGTCCGTGCCTGTGTTGTGAAAAGAAGAAACAATGGTGGACAAATCGTCCGCACCCACACTCCCTCCCCAAGCCCGAGACAAGAAACACCATGAAGCACAAAGCCCGTGGTAGGACTGGAGCCGCCCCACTGCTTCGCTCACTGCCTGCTTTCCCTGGACAAAAGGAACAAAATGGTGGCAGTTCCACTTTGTGTTCCCCTTCTCTTCCAGCTGAAGCCGTGCCCCCAGTGATGATGTGTGGGGCATAGAATAACAACACTCACATGGCTCCAGGCTCTGCCCCTCACAGTAATGGCAAGAAAATTAATTCTGTCCTAGTTGAAATGGGGCACGGACCTAGCTAACACAGTGGTGTGTCCTCTGTATTGCCTGCTCTCATGTCTTACTTCCACTCTGTCATTGAATATCCTACAGAAAGATGGAGTACACTAGAAAAAAATTATAGGGAACTAGTTATCATTGTTTTGCAAGCAGTGAGATTAATTATTTTTCAGTCTTTCTGGTGTCTTGAATGAGTATACAATAGAAAGACCTTGACCTATGGCTGGGTATTTAAACATGCAAGAAATGGATTCACGTCTGCTCTGAGAGTGGGGATAACATGTTTAGAGAAACCAATAAAAAGACAGGAAGTTTAGGAGCTTACATTTACATAAAGCTGTTATTCTGAGTCCCAGCGTTTTACTTTCAGAGGTGCTTAGAGTAAAATTGTTGGCAGTACTTGCCTTATGTGTGTTAAGTTAATGTTTCAACACTCACTTGAGAAACAGGAAGTTGGAATTTGGAACTGAAATCACATCTCATCTTTTCTAAAAGAATGCCTTAAGCATTCTGCTATAGATTACTTTGGTTAGGCTGCAGAAGCCAGGCAACTGTTTTATACAGAACCCCGTTTGAAAAAAGGATAACTTTTTCAAAAGCAGCTTGATTCTGCGATGTAAAATGAGGGCACTCAGATGGGAAGGGAAGGTGGAGGGAATCTTCTCTCACAAATATTTGCTTTTGGCTCATGGTATAGCTGAAGCATAGGAGGTGCAAGCAGTCAGTGTATGGCAGCAGTGTGTCTGTCATGGTTGTGGAGAGAAGGGCTAGAGTTTCTGGCAATGTCTGATTCCGTACCACCCATGTCGTGGCAGGGCCGTGGTGTCAGCACGAGGAAGCTGGGGCCAAAATGGAAGGGTTGCCAGCTTTTGCATTTGCCGGGGTTGAGGGAGGGGGTGTGCAGGTTTCAGGGTCAGCCTGGCAGACTTTGCCCCTCTCTGCCACTGGCAGTCTGTCTCAGTTTAGAGACAGATTTAGGAGAAAACACTCTAGAATGAGTGTCTCCTCTAAAGAGAAGGGCTTCAGTAATCCCTTTTGCCAGTGAGAAAAATGAACACCAGTGGGTGAAAGTGAAAAAAACCTGTTTATTAACAAAGTGCCTGCACGGTCCAAAAAAAAAATTGTATAAATACTAGATATTGAACTTTCAGAACCTTAACCCACACACACACACACCCCCACCCACAGCAGAACAAAAAACCCTCAAAATGACAGGGGAAGAAATAAACAGGCTGGGTACGTGGCAAAGGGGGGACAAAATGGTGGCTGTCTTTTGTCTCAGGGCAGGGGAAAAAAGATTTCATGCAGCAGCTCAGTCAAAACAGATGGGAACCTGTTGAACCTCTGGCATAGGTCTCCTCCTCACAGCAGGTGAAGCTGGTGGATTTTGGTGTCCTTTCCCTTGTTGAGTCAGCTTTTCCCGACGTCTTGGGCTGGCCGGAGTGGTCCGTGCTGGTCTCGGTGGTTATCTGATGTCATACCAAAACCAAGCCAGAACAGTTCAAGAATAAAAACAAAAAAAAAACCACCAGAGGATTGCTGCTTCAGTCCAGCGAAAGGTAGAGGGGGAGAAAAAAGGAAACTTCTTGCTTAATCTATTGAAAATCTACTTAATCTACAAGTTAGCTAAGCAGCAAAGTAACCACCGATCTCCCTGCACTGAGCATGCCGGGAGTGAGACTTTGAACCAAGCCCGCGCAGGACGCCGCAAGGCTCCCGGCCTTCCCCTGGACCCACCTTAAAGCTGCAGCAGCCATTTCTGGGCATAAAGCAGACGATCAGGAATAGAGTGTCATCATAAAATCACCCCAAGACACGGTCCCTTTCCCCTTCCTCCGAGCCACGGCTTCTCTGGTTTGGTGCTGAAAGACAGCGCTGGCAAGCCCGAGATGCCACTCGGAGAAAAAGAAAAGGGAGGGAACAGCAGCGGCATGGAGTGGAGCCCAGCCAAGCTGTGTGGAGCCCCAGCCACGGCAGCCGTGACCGCGACAGCCACCGAAAACACCGCAGCCGCTGCAGCAGCAGTGCAGCACCACTGCTGCCGGAACCGCCGAGCACTCCGGTCCTGCTCTTGCGTAGTCAGGCTCAGGAAGAGGGTCCCCTGACCTGTTTCAGACCTGTCGAGTCTCACCGGGTTTTGTCTTGTCCCTGTTTTTCCGTTGGTTTCGGGCTAGGGAAGGGGAAAGTTAAGCCATGAGCATCCCAGGCATAGTGCCTTTGTTTTCTCCTGCACCACGTGGCTCAGCACGGGACCAGTTGCCATTTTGTGTTTGTCGGGAAACCATGCCAGGCACTGTCTTGGGGAAGCATTTTTGTTTGTTTGGTGGTGAATACCCTTCTGTGGGTAAAACTCTCTGTTTTGTACATTCTTATTAATATTGTTGTGGCTTTGAGATTTTACAGTAAATTGTGATTCCATTTTATAATCTCTCCTGTTGATTCCTCCACTATGGGAAGGGGGTGGAGGAAAGGGGGCAGCTTGTGTGGGTTTACTTTTCCTGCTGGGTTTTAAGCCAGCAAAGTGTCTTAATGCTGTTTTGGCTCAAACCAAATAAATACGTGTTCTTCTGATTGGTACTATGACTAACTTGCATTTGTGACCTTTAAGATTCATGACAATTTGTCTGGAAAATTAAAATTTTTGTTGTTGTTTATAGATTTGAAATTAATTTCAGTTGTCTTTTTTATTATTTTTGGGTTTTTTTTAGTTCTGCAGATATTTCCATAACTTTGCGGAACCAAGGTAGAGATGCATTTAAACCAGAAGTGTATGGTACCTCTATTACTGTGAATCAGCGCATTAATCAGGATGGAAGCAGAACTTGCAAACTGAAAAACAAATCTGGTTGGTGGTAGTTTGCTTTGTTCTCAGTCTTAGAAGTTCTCTGAACTTGTTCATGGCTTTGAATGCCTTGGTGCTAGTAAAGGATGATGTTTCTCATTTAATAAAATCATTCAAGGATGATGATGATGTCCATTTTTTTGTCTTTATCCCAGACTAAGAATATATTAGTATGTCAAAAGCATTATGTATTTATTGATAAGTATTATTTAGTATGTCGGGTTTTACATTATGTATTTGTTTTTACAAAAAATCTGCTTGTTTGATGAGGGTGAACATAGTTTTTAGTCTTTTTTGAGGTTTATTGAATTTGCTGATATATCTAAATTCTGTCACGGGGGTTTATGAGTCAAAGAAGGACTTCAATTAGAAGTCTTCCTGTTCAAATGCAAATATATTGAAAAAATAATGAAAAAAACCTCTAAGCAATGTTTCTCATTTAGGACTAAGTCTGGGTTACAAAAAGATTAATCTCATTTTTTACATTTTCTACATTGAACAGAAGACTGGGGCTTTGTATGTCTCTTTACTTTCAACCTATTGATATTTTTCCTTTTTTTTTTTACCGCTAGGGACCATAATTTCTTCAAAGAAAGAGGAACTCATAGGAATACTGGATCACTTTAATATACAGGTAGTTGTTGTAGTGTTTAAATTCTGTGCAATTTAAGAAGATATTGGCATGGGATATAATTCTTCAATTAGAAAGAAATGTGCCATTCCTTAAAGGAGAGAGTTTTACCCCTTCTATGTTATTTAAAGATCAAATGCATCAGCAAAAGGAAAATTGAAATTTATACGTTGCACAATGCAGAATAGGATTCTGTCCTAGACAAGATAAGTGTTTGCTGTCATCTGTGAGCTGTGAGTCGTGTGTCCTGTTGATAAAAGTCTTGACATATGTAGGTTTCTTTTGTATCTGGAGAGTTTTTTCTGCTCATTATTTCAGGTCTTGCTGTTTCAGAAATTTGAATGTGATTTTACTGCTAAGTGATTAATAAAGGATCAGGCAGTGCATGTGAAGTTTAAAATATTCGACATACTTACAATGTCAAATAATATAAACTTCGGTTAGTATGTATTGTTTTTATTTTGTGACAGTGTCTGTAAGAATATATGGGTCATTTCATTGCATTTATTGCAATACTTTGATACAACAAGAATTTCTAATGCTTATTTTTTTAAATAAATGGAACTTACAGGTACTGTTTTTATAGAAGTCACGTATCCTCTTGGAAGCAGTTCCTTAGTTGTCCTTAGTGTGGTTCTGTTTTGTAGTTGATATAGTTGGATTTTTAAATTTTCTGTTTGTTATTGGTTTTGTTTGTTATGTTTTGGGTTTTTTGAAGATGTGAGAGAATTAGAAAGTTTGATTTCTGAACCTTAGCTTATTACTAAGTTGCCAGACTGGAACAGGGTGCTCACTGTCATGGATTTGGAGTTACATGGTAAGTTATAATTAAAATAAAATGAAAATTATTTATTTTTGCAGGTAGATAATCCTGTGTCTGTTTTAACCCAAGAGATGAGTAAACAGTTTTTACAGACTAAAAATGAAGGCGACAAGTACAAGGTAAGAAAAACAATTTATCATAGTCATAAAACATGGAAGTACTGATTGCAAATTTAGAGTATTTGGAAAAAAAATCAAATTCCTTAATTTTAATAACCTGTTCTAGGCTAACTCAGGTAAGCAGCTAAATACCGCACAACCACATGCTCACTTCCCTACTCTGCTGCCCCCAAGCTTTGGATGGGCAAATGGGAAATGAAGAGTAAAAGTAAAAAAAAAAATTAGATGAGATAAAAATTGTTTAAAAACTGAAGGGAAAGCTGGAAGGAGGGAGAAAGAAAGTGAAACTAAATAAGAGATGCAAAGGCAATCACTCACCACCTCCTATTGGTAGACTGACGCCCAACCAGTTCCCAAGCAAAAGATGGCTAATCCCCCTAAACCCTCTGTTACCTGTTTTTATTTCTGAGCATGACTCTGCTGGTTTGGGCTGGGTTAGAGTAAATTCTCTTCATGGCAGCTCATATAGGGCTATGTTGTGGATTTGTGCTGAAAACAGTATTAATAATGTGGAGATATTTTCATTACTGCTGGTTTTGTAACTGCTGAGCAGGACTTACACAGAGTCAAGGCTTTTTCTGCTTCTTTTCCACCCCACCAGCAAGGAGACTGGGGATGCAGAGGGAGCTGGGAGGGGTCACATCCAGGACAGATGACCCCAGCTGACAGAAGGGATATCCTAGTCCATATGGCAGAATGCTCAGCATATAGAGCTGGGGGAAAAAGAAGGAATTTGGGGACTTCCTGAGTGATGCATTTGTCTTCCTAAGTCACCATTAGGCATGATGGGGCCCTGCTTTCCTGGGGATGGCTGAACACCTGCCTGCCCTTGGGAAGTGATGAATGAATTCCTTGTTTTGCTTGGCTTGTGTGTGCTGCTTTTGCTTTATTAAACTGTTTTTATCTCAACCAATGTGTTTTCTTGCTTCTACTTTTCTGATTCTCTTCCCCATCACACCCCAAGGGAAAGTGAGTGAGTGGCTGGGGCTAAACCACAGCAATGATGTTTTATGGGGTGGCATATCTCTTTGGCTACTTGGGATCGTCTGCCTGGTTGTATCCCTTCCCAACTTCTTGCACACCCTGCCAGTCTATTCACTGGGAGGGCAGAGTGAGAAACAGGAGGCCTCAGTGCAATAGTTAAATTATTAGCGTGTAGTCAGTATTGTTTTGATCATACATCTAAAATAGAGCACCCTAACAGTTGCTACGAAGAAACTTAACTCCATCCCAACTAGAGCTGGTGCACTGTCTGATTGCACCAGTCATCCACTTGTACAATCAATTTTTTTTGAGTTTTTTCTCTCTAAAGCGATTGATAAATTTAAGTTTTAGGACACTGCTGAGTTTGTTCATTACTCATAAATACGCCTGTCAGAAATGGGTGTTTTAAGTCTCTCAAAGAACCACTGGTACAAGTACCAGCAAAAGCAGGTTTAATATTAAAGTGAAAGCGCAGCTAAATTTGTTGGCAAGGTTCACTCTCCTACTTATATAGATGGTTAAAGCACACAGAGGAAAATTGGACTAAAACCTGAAATCAATCAATGTAAAACCAAAATCAGCCTAAAATGATCTACATGGAAGTTGGGATGGGAAAAAGGTAAGGATAAAAAGAAGTGAGAGAGACCTTCCCATTAAGTCACAAGGTTCAGAATGGACCTCCTTGCCAAACGCAGCTCTGGACTTGACCAAAGTTTAGGCCTAAAGGTTTTGGCAGTGCTTTAACCTAATAGTACTTAATTAGTAGCCTGATTTAAACAACTTAACAGAAGATTCTTATAGAGTTTACGATAGCACAGTGGTAACTCACTTGTAGGCCTAATTTTCTTACTGATCTAAGTACTTAAGAATCTTAAGAAACATTCATAATACAGTTGATATACCATATGCACACTTGTGTGTAAACAGACCTAAAGAGTATGTACAAGTTGTGTACCTGTGAAAAATTCCCCTTGAGCTCAGAGAAGTACTCATATCAAATGCCTTTGGATCTTCTCAGTGGGTGAAGGGTTGATCCCTGAGGAGTGGGGATATCAGCCCAGGCTCTGTCAGCTTTTGGCAGCAGTTGTTGTAGTAAACTTGAGACTTCTCTGGCTCACAGTGGTGTCTCACTCAGAGGGAGATGCTGTCACAGCCCGCTGTGGTCCAGGACTGCTCAGTGGGTCTCACTTGGGACCATTGTTTATAGGGTCACAAGAGTGACCACAAGTGGGCTTTAGTCATAGTAACTGTCTATCCTGACCACAATTCGGGTCGGTGACTTTGTTTGAAAATTCAGTAATAAAAATGTTGTTCCATTTGGGATGTTATTCAGGCAAGAAAAACAAGTTTTTAAGGCTGTTCATTATAAAGAGGAGCTTGTCAGACAGTATAAGTTCCTGGGAGCAGAGAGTATTTCTGATAAACTCAAGAGGGGCAGAGCCCAGCTTCCGTTCATCAAGGCTGGGGCCTAACAAACATTTCAAATATCACATTGTGACCCAAGGAGGGGGTGGAAGTTGTACCACCACAACCTGAGCAGTTTTTCACTTTGGGTATCATTCAGCATGCAGAGATGTTGGGATGAATTGTCTTTCTGTCATAATTATTGGAAGTCCACTTAGATAAGGTGCTTATCTCACATCTGCATCTTTTTATTCCTTTTTAGTTTTTTATGAAGGCAACTCAGCTGGAACAAATGAAAGAAGATTATTCATTTATTGGGAAAACTAAAAAAAATACCCGTGTTCAGATAGAACAAGGGGAAGAGGTATGTAAAAGTTTAAGTAATTCTTAGAACAGATCTGAGCACTGAAGGAAGTATAGGAGTTAAACTGCATAGTTTTGGTTTTATTAGGTCTCAGTGGCATTAAATTTCAAAAAACCCAAATCTTTCCAAAATTTCGTATTTTATCGCAGCTTTTTGCAATAATGGTTGAACCCCTGTTTTCTTTTTTAAGCGTCTTGAAGAACTTAAGCAGCTTTATTTGGAAAAGAAGGAAATTTTCAAAAGCATTGCATTTGTGAATGACATGCAAAATCGTCTCAAAGATTTGAAACACCAAATGGCGTGGGCAGTGGTAAGTGTCTTGCTAAAATATGTTTGTTCATATGAAATGTACTTCATTCTCAGTCTGCTGTGGACATGCTAATGTAGGCTTCTCTTTAGGTGACTGAGATGGAAAAAGAAGTAGAGCTGCTCGAAGAAGGTGTCAGAGCTGAAGAAGGAAATACAGAGTTCCTTCAGAAGGTAGAAGAATGGCAGGTACATATATGGGCTAAACTATATATCACTCTGGTTGTAGTCACCCCCCAAGTCAGAGATCTGTCATGTAGGTTTTCTTGGGTATTACGGATGCTGAAAAAGCTTCAGCAGAGAATTTCTTCAGCTCTCTGCAGCATTTTGTGAGAGCTCTGTCTTTCCCATGCAAGTAACTCAAAACAGTATTACAGTTCTGTAAACTTCTTGCAGTTGCAGGTTGTTTTGCAGGATTGTTATGGTTCTAACTAGATAGATATTTAGAAATGGGTGTCTTAGAACTTGACCAATCCCTTCAAGGGGTGGATGGCCAAAAAACCAATTACCTTATGCCATTTAACACATTTTTGCGAACTAACATATAAAAGCCTTCGGAAAGATTATTAAATCGCTTCCATTTATCCCTGAGCCTGGACTCTTGTGTTGTTTCTCTACTCGTCCACAGTGAGAACAGCGACAGGGTATCATTGCCTTTAGAAAAGATCAATGATTTCAGCAGACCTCTGGAAGTTTTGGGGTAGTTCTTAAGACTTCTGTAGGTAGCAAGAAAGAATAATTTTGTCATACATTCAGAGTTGCGTATGAAACACATTTTTGCAGAGAAACAGGCATCATTATTTTGACTCTAGAATCATAGAATAGTTTGGGTTGGAAGAGGCCTTAAAGATCATCCAGTTCCAATCCCCCTGCCATGGGCAGGGACACCTTCCACTGGACCAGGCTGCTCAAAGCCCCATCCCACCTGGCACTGAACACTTCGAGGGATGAGGCATCCACAGCTTCTCTGGGCAACCTGTGCCAGTGCCTCACCACCCTCACAGGAAAGAATTCATTCCATATAGCTAACCTAAATTTCCCCTCTTTCAGTTTAAACCCATTTTTCCTTGTCCTATCAGTACAGATAGTGAAGAGTCCCTCTCCCGCTTCCTTGTAGGCTCCCCTTCAGATACTGGAAGGCTGCTGTGAGGTCTTTGTGCAACCTTCACTTCTCCAGGCTGAGCAGCCCCAAAACTTTTCAGTCTATTAAAACTCCTCCGAACTTTCTTTGTTCGCACTCATTTTCCTTTTTTAAAAAATCTTTTTATGGCTTTTTTTCTTTCTTTTAAGAAATATTTGTTTTACAATTGAGGCATTTTTGCTTTATGGTCAACATGTCTATGTAGAGATGAAGGAACATTGTCCAGATGCTGATTTCACTTCTTTTGATATTGTGGTACTTGGCCTTACTGTATTAAGAGTCCTGTGTTTGAGTAAACCTTGAGATAGAAAAAAAGGTTGCTGTCTAATTCACAGATTTGGTAGTCTGTTGACTTCCCAAGAATGAACATTTATGAGTTTTCATCTTAGCATATCCATAGTGGCAGTGACTTGCTTTATTTTTTTAAACCCACCAAAACTCAAACGATTGAGACATGTCGGATGGATCCTTTTGAGAGATGTTTGTCCTGTAGCATTAAGAGGTTTTGGAGAAAATTTTTCTCCATTACAACTTGGGTATTGTTATATATGAAATTTAATAATTGGCCTTTTGCATCTTTAAATTCCCCATCTGCAATTAAAGGTTCATTAAGTTATAGAGTTTAATTAAAGATGTTTGCATATTTCCTTGTTAAAAATCCTAATTGTTAAGAGATCCCCAAGTTTGTTCCCTGTTAATTCCCAAAATTGTTAAAAGTGTAATGTTTCACCCATTTTTATGAATGTCCAATGTTGTTATCTTACCCCCCTTGAGACCCTCTAATGTTGAAAAGTTATGTTTTACAGCTAAATTAATGTTTTTTTATCAAATGTTTAACCCCTATAAGTTTTAAATGAGTTCTGAGGTTTGCTAACAGGCAAGCCTTCGTAAGTGACCACCTGCTATTTTTAGCTCCTAACTGCCACCCTGCAACCGAGCTCCATGGAAACCCCGAATTTTAATGAGGATCTTTCCCGCCTTTCCAACTGAGTGACGTCACTGAGCAGCTGTCCCCTAGCAGCAAGCGAGCCATTGGTGGAAAGATATCACCTAATTCCTGGACTTTACCAATCAACAGAGACTTTGGGGGCCGGGCAGTGGGCGGTCATGGGCGGGACCAGGACAGTATAAAAGTCCGTGCCACAAGGAAGAAGGTGCTAGTCGCCGCAGGTTGGCTGTTGGTGAGGTCTGATGGTGAATTGTGAGGACTCTAGCCCTATCCAGAGCTTTTGTTAAGCTTTTGGACTTCGGGCTAGCTGGAGTCACCCCAGCATTGCAGGTTCCCTGCCCTGGGAGCAAAGCCGGTTCGGCTACAGAGGTTTCTGATCACTGCAGACCTGGATTTTTGGTTCTAGTTTTTGGTTTTGGTCCCGGAGTTGGTTTGTTTCTTTTCTGTTCATAATAAACAGATTTAATTTCTTTAAGAAACGAGAGTTGCCTTGTTTCTGACGTGTATTATTCTGTTTTTTCACCAAAGGTAAAAGTGAATGAAGCAGAAAAAAAGTACAAAGCCATACAAGACAAATTGATAAACATAAATGAGGAAGCACAAGCCCTTCATCCTCAGTGTATTTCTTTGAAGGCTGAAGTGCAGGCAAAAAGAAAAGCAGTCAATGAAACCGAGGTAGGCAAAAAAAACCTTTCAAAGTTTATACCAATTTAAAGCTTTAAACTTGTCCATGCTCTACCCATCTGTTCTTCTACACCTGTATCTTGGCTTTTTGAATCCATAGTGGAGTTCAAAACAAGGGCGATTTCCTGCCTGTCTGGAAGTAGTGTCTGTTTTGGGGCCTGGCATTTATATCTTTACTTAGTTACTAAACAGTGTTAAGCTTAGGTTAAAATAAATAAATTTATGTAATTTTTGTAAATCAAGTTATGTTTCTCTGGTTTGGTGCAGTTCAGTATTTGCTCAAAACTGTAGTTCTTTTGGAAATTATTTCCTCTTTTTTTTAAACTAATGTAACCGATTTTCTTCGTAGATCGTTTATAATCGTTCCAAAACAGAGTTAAAACGTCTGGGAAAAGACAATGAACAGCTATGTAAACGAATTGAAGAACTGAAAAGCTGGTAAATACAGATACAGTGATTATGGTGTATGTTTATTAAGGTGCAGGGAAAAAAGAAGTGAGCTTTTCTGATTAATGAGAAAACCTGCAGTAATAGAAAATATTTATTTGGTCTTTAGCTGGGTCCAGTTAAATATTTGAATATTTCTGACCTGCTTCATTGCGTACCAAGATTTTGACTAGAATATGAAGAGGCAATTGGGTAACAAAAGTGCTTTTGGTTTTGTTTTGTTTTTTTTTTGTGATAGTAGACATTCTCTATCTTCCGTGATAGTGCAAACCAAATACATTTTAAACTAAATGCAGTAGGAATGTAACTGGGGAGCGTAACAGTTACATGTGATTAGAAATTTTAAAAGAGAAATTAAAATAGGTATTATTGTTATGTAGATCTTGCAAGTTAACAGAATCTTGAACGTAACTGATGTGTAAATCTGTATGCTACAAATAATAAAGTTCATGTCACTTGTAAAACATTGGTATGGTTTTAAAATACGGAAGTATGTTCTTTTCTAGTGCTAATCAGGTTTCAGAGCCTGAAAAATTAGAAAGACAAAGGAGGATTACATACTTAAGGGAACAGTTAAAGGCATTCCATGATGAAGAAATAATGATTGATCAGCAGGTGGATCAGTTTCAGCAGGCTATATCTAAGTGTAGGGAAGAACATTCTAGACTCAGGTAAGTTATGCTTTTTGAATGTAGTTGTTTACCTCTGTTTCAGGTTAGAGAGAATCTCTTCTTGTATGTATCCCTTCTTATGTACCTGTAATCCCTGAGGTATTAGGCTCCAGTTTCTTTTTCACATGATAGAGAATAGATACACTTAGGAGTAATTATTGCTTCTATAGTTGAGGCAGATTCACAGAGGCTTTGAGGCAAAGTGGTTCAAATACCAATTTAGCCCATACCCAAGATAGAAAAACAAAGCACTCTGACTTTGATTTGGAAACCTGAACTTGGGCAGTGATTACTGGAGGGAGTTATGGCAATGTCATTTATTTAAGGGATTTATTTAAGGATTTGAGAATTCTTCCTTATTGCACCTGATGTATTAGTTTAAATGCCTTTTATCAATTATTGTAACTAATGCTTACTGTGTGTTTTGTTGAAGATCTTTGAAGACAGTGAAAGTGAAGCACGTAATTAGAAATAAAATAAATTTTTTATAATTTGTTAGAAATAAAGAAGTCTTGTAAAACTGTTCCGAAGTAGTCATTTTCTCTTTTGGTTTTTTGTCTCACGTTTCTTGAAACTATAAAAATATTGCATGTGTGTACCTAGCTTTTTATTGAACTACTGACGTCTTGATACACTATGCTATTAGTAACTGAAAAACAAGGCTTTGGAATTATTTTTAGTGCACTTAAGGCTCTATAACTACTGAAAAAAAATCTGTTATCTTAGGAGAGAAAACAGTGATGCGCAACAAGAGCTGGATGCCAAGCAGAAACAGCTGAGAGACCTGAGAGATAGTAAAACAAATACTTTGAAAAGATTTGGACCCCATATACCAGCATTTCTTGAAGCAATTGAAATGGCCTATAAGCAAGGACACTTTAAAAAGAAACCTCTTGGACCTTTAGGTAAGAATAACTACTGAAACATATTTTCTCATGGGATTTTTTTTGTATGGCTGGTAATGTAAATAGTGGTCTTTTAGGAAAACTTTGTTATTTAAGGAGCTTCAGATGTACTTTTTTCTTCTGTGCTTCCTGGACTATAGGTTTTATCCTGGTAGGTTATCTTTGTCATGCTTCTGTTATGCACTCACTAACAGCTACTGGCTTTCCCCATTTTCCAGCTGTTTTTGTTGAGGTATTTTACAATGGTAAACTTTCAGTGCATCCTTCCGACTCCCCCACACCCTCGAAGCATCAGACTACTGTGCTTTAGCTGCTTGTTCCTCAGTGGATAGCACTGTCCAGGTCATGGACAGATTTTGTTCAAGATGTCCAGTGGCTGAGTTGTAGGTTTGTCAAACTTGAGATGTTTTTCATGGAGCAACTCAGACAGACCCAATTGAGATTTTCTTGGAAAGCTGGCTTTTATATGTCTTTTGTCCAGCTCTGACAGTGGCTGCTATTGTCAGTTTGTGAATGGAAGGAAAGGTTTCAGCATATTCTGGATGTAAAGTACATGGCATTTACTGCAGCGTAAGAATGTACCAACACATGCTACTGAAGACAGGTGATATAATGGAAATCTTCATGATTTTATTTTTGTTTTATTTGCAGTGTAGTTGTTCCACTGCCTTCATCCTTAAAGCACTAAATTGTTGATAAGCTATCTTTGCCCTGATACATTTCTGCTAAGCTGCCATAAAATTGGTACCTTAATGGAAGAAAATACAGGCCTCCAACTATGTGTAGGTGTCTCTAGGCAGAGAAATTACATGTTTGTGTTCTCAGGTCTGTTGTAGAATCTTTTAACTTATAGTCAACTTCTTAATTTTTTTTTCTACCTGTAAGGTTTATTTTAGACTCTTAAAAAAACCTGCAATACAACAAAAAAAGAACCTTGTGTGGTAAAAGTGCTCTGCTGAATGTTTTGTCATGGAACACAGCACCTAAAGCCTTGCCTCTTATGTTTGTTTAGGTGCTTTGATTCATCCAAAAGATCCTGAACTGATCTTGGCTATCGAATCCTGTTTAAAAGGCCTTCTTCAAGCATTTTGCTGTGATAGTCATAGTGATGAAAGAACTCTTCAGTTTCTGATGTCAAAATATTTTGCCCATGGACATAGACCTCAAATAATTGTAAATAAATTTCAGAATAAAATTTATGATACTAGTCAGAGGTAAGTTATGTTTTGAATTGTATTGCGTAGCCTTGATGGTTGAAAAGAGCTATTTGTAAATTTTTTTGTTTTGAAGAATCTCATGTGAGTTTTATGAACGATGGATTTTTTTCTTTTCTTCAGAGCTGTTTATCATCCAGAATTCCCATCAGTTCTGACAGCATTGGAAATAGAGAATCCAGTGGTTGCCAATTGTTTGATCGATATGAGGGGTATAGAAACAATCCTGCTGATTAAAGTAAGGCTTTATGCTCCCTATTGATCTTTAAAGAAACGTGTGGAGCATATATGACACCTTCAGTGGTAGTGTCTGTAATGGATAAAAGAGGTAGAGTAAGTTTTGCTCCCCTCTCTGCCCCATGTGTTTCAGGACCTTTCCTGTTTGTTTCTGGGTTGTTTGCCACTACCTTTCTGGGCCTCTAAGTGGTGTAGTTTCCCAGTCTAAACAGTCCATGTGTGTGTAACCAGCCTCCTAACTGCTGGCTCTGTCTCACGTCTCTGTTAATTGGTGGGTTCAGGATGTGCCAGTTTTGGGTAGTCCGGGCGTTAGCAAAATTTGCAACCAGACTGTACCAGTTGTACCAAGCAGCTGGTAGCTAAGTTTTCTGACACTATCTGATTTCTGATCTTAATTGATTTTTGGTTTTCTGTTAGTACTGAAGATACCAGCACCTGCAGATAAGATTACAGGTAAAATGTTCAAAGATAAAAATGTGTATGTTTTTATACAGAGAAGGCAGGGTATTCCCTAAGCAAGCAGAACTAATGATGCTTACTTTTTGTGAATTTTATTTTTCTCTAAAATCTCTTGTCCCAGTTTATCCTCTGACATTCCTACTGGAAAGAGGCAGTTCATGCTCTGTCTAATGCAGAGCTGACTGTTTATCAAGCATGGCTGTCACTGAATGAGTTACATAATAGCTGAACTTGCAGGCTTTTCTCATGGCAGGAATGTCGGAATCGTTCTTCCCCCTCTGCCTGAACTAATCAGTGATTTTCATAATGTTACTATCTTTGAGCCCTACCTGAGCAATTTCAACTGAATCTGAAAGAAGTATTCTGTGGAAAAATTGATACTTTGGAATGGATAGCATGGTTGCCTTGGACGAAGCCACTTGTGACCACTTAGTCTGGCACTGTCAGTGTTGGGATTTTTTACCAATATGTTTCCCTGAACTTTAATTGAATATTGTTTGATGTACTTCATACCTTGCTTTTTAGAAGCTTGTTTCCTGTGTGTTTATTCTGAGTTTGACAGTTGAATATACCTGCGCATAGTAACCTTCTGGTTAGTGATTTTTTTTCCCCCAAAGCAAATTATAAGGGACTGATTAGACTACAGAATTCACAAATATATGACCAACTAAACTTAGTGGGTTCTTGAGAACATAAATGTCTTTCTCAACTAAGAAAAGTAGATTCTTGACATTGTAGATAATTTTCACATTCTTTCATTACTGTATTTCTTTTCATTTAGAAATTGAATTATTTCTGGGTGAAAACGTCTAGACAACTTTTAAATTCTTGTCTTTAATTATGGTTGCTTTTCTGCTGGTATTATAAGGCCATTGTATTTTTCAGAATAGCCGTAAGGCTCGTGAAGTCATGCAGTGCAATCGGCCCCCAAAAAACTGTAAAGAAGCTTTCACTGCTGAAGGTGATCAAGTGTTTGAAAGACGATATTACTCTTCCAGTTTTGTCAGACCCAGGTTCCTAAGTCAAGATGTTGAAGCAGAAATCAGGTTAGCATCTTGCAATGTTGTTTGTAAAAAGTGCACTTGTTGGCATGAATAGTGGAACTGCATATTTGTCTATTTGCATGTACACTACTCTCTAGTCTCGCAGTTTTCTTTCTGAGATTCTCACTTCCTTTTTGGAGAACTCTAGAAAATCTCTTAATTTCAGTGCCTTTCTGTGATAGGGAGAAACTTGCATTGTATCTTGTTAGCTTGTGGCTTGTAGATCTTACCCAACAAGTAGGGATTTTCTGTGCTCAATACTCAAGGAAATCTAGCTACCTTCTTTTTTAGTTTATGCTTGGTGAAAAAGAGTATGGAGTCAAAGCTGTTTCTTTAAAAATACAGTGAACAGTGATAGTGACAGTAAAAATACTTGAACAGTGGTGTCATAGTTTACTGCAAGGGAAGCCTGACTATTCAAACCAAAGTTGTTAGCACACATCCTCCTCCTACTGGTTTCAAACTTTGCATCTATGTTTCCTCAGGCTTTTGACTTCATTTATGGTAGGTATCTCTGAGAATTCCCTCACCTTTTATAATTTCAGGGGTTTTTTTCTCTCATTGCTTTCAAAATGGTAGTTAAAAAAGCAAAATGCACTTCAAAGATTACAAACTTGAACTATCACCAAGGAAATTCGTGACAGTAGAATATTTTCATTTTGAGGCTCAGATTATATTAGAGACATATTAAATAATTTTAGTATTAATAGCTGATAGTATGAACTGAATTGACTGTTAAAATTTATTTCTATAAACTCAAAAGTTTTAAATATGTCAGTTAACTGTACTTTGTTCATGTCGGTATATAATGAACTTCACTCAAAGATTATTTTGACTTTCAAGGTGTTACAGGCATTCCATTACCAATTTTGCTATGGGGGAATGATGTAGGCTAGTTAAAAAGGAGTGCATTTTTACCCTTTGTCTTGTCACTCATGTAATTTCTATTTGTGTATTTCTGTATGTGTATGTCACAAATAATACCTCTGTAGTATGTAATATCTCAATATCACTTTGTTTATAAAGTCACTTGGATAAAGAAATTGAAAACAAAAGGGCACAGTTGGCAGCATCTCAGCAACGTTTATATTCCATTGAAAATGAGATTAGGCAAAATGAAGATCTTCTCTATGGTCATCGACGACGCCAAAAACAGCTACAGGTAAAAATAGGTACAGTGTTAGTTTGTAGAAACTCCTCAGTCTTTCCCTATTTCGTTTCGACTTCTGCAGTCTATTTGGAATGCCTGATAGTTTTTAATGTTTATCCTTACTGTTGTTATTTGCTTTCATGTTTTTTATTTTTGTAGTATGCTCTTACAATTGAGGACAGAATGATAGAGGCCACATCAATCCTAGCATATGCTGTTGTGTCTGTTTGGTATCTTTCCCCCGCCTTGTGCTAAATCTTACAAATTTCTACTGCTTTTTTTGACACTAGTAGTAAGTTGTTGCACAGAAGAGACACTTGCGTCATATGATGCTTCTCCCTCCTTTATTTCTGTTGAGCCTTGCCTCTTCATTCCCAGAATCTTGTTTATCTTCATGCTCTTCCTGTATATTCTTAACCCATCTTGATATGCTGAATATTTCTTCTTCAAGTTTTCTTAGTTTTAATTTCTTTATAAACCACTTTACAACTGTTAGCCGCCTTTCTGTGGTCTCTGGTATTTCTAGGTAGGATATATATTTGTGGTGGGCAGTGGTGCTCCAGGTAGACAGTGTAAGCTGATACCTACTATATAAGGTTATATTCAGTAAATAACAAGTAAGAAGCAGCAAAAAAACCTGGCATGTGGTTTGAAATGCGGAAGACAAATATGTGAAGAAAAAATAAAATGTATTTTATTCAATTGACATTTCAAATGGAAATACAGTAACTTAATTCATTAAAGTGCACAACTTTCAGAGCAAGTTATATCTTATAAAAATGAATTCCATAGGTGGCTGTGAACAGTTGTGTCTCGTTAGTCATTAACAAAACTAAAAAAAACAAGTATCCTCTTTCCTGTGATGACCTAAATGAACAAATGTGAACTCTTCTCTTTAGTTAAGCTTCAGAACATGTATTTTCTTTTTCTTGTCAGATAAAAGTAAGAACAGCAAATGCAGAAATAGCAGATCTTGAAAACGTGGAAGAACACCAGTCAGCGGACGTCCATATATTAGTAAGAATAGATTATCCAGTTATGTCTTATCAGTATATGAAATAATGTCTTTTAATCTTAGCAATGTTTTGAAATAAGCAAAGTTGAATAGTGAAGAATGTAACACTTGCCATAGTTCTAAACATTTCTGTAAATTGAATGATTTTATTTATTTTTGGTGATTTAAAATTTTTTTTCCCCAGGTTTTGCAATATTTTTCTTTTTGAATCAGAAAGTATTTATGATGATAATTCATTAGGAATGGTGTCATTTTCTAGGAGACAACAACAATCCACTTATTCTTCCTGCATTCCATTGTATTTTGGATGTATATGGGCCACAGATCCAGAGGGAAGTTACCTTGTTCTTTTTCAATCTTTTCATCACAACTCCCAAATAAAATCCTCTTAATTTTCAGTCACATAAATATGAAGTTTCACTTTTATTTTGCAGTTTGATTTAGATCCTACAAGATCTGTCAGTCTCTTCCTTTGGGCTTTAGTGACAATTACATTGAGCTGCTCCTATTCTTACTATAGAGTACTTCATGTAATAGTGATAGTAAAATAAAAATCTGGTACGGTAGTTTACGAATACGTCTCCTTTTATTATTCTTAACTTTAACACATTTTGACAGCAAGATGAAGCTGAAGAAAATAAGGCCAGGATGGAATCTGTAAAACAAGACATGCAGCTACAAAGCAGAAAAATGGAAGAACTGGAAAATAGTCTCCAAGCAGCTGAAAAACAATTAGAAGAAGTGAAAGAAAAAATTCATCGAGTAGAAGAAATTGCTGGCCCAATTAAGGTAACAATAATTTTGTATTGTATTTTTGATTTGTTTCATTTGTGTGTCAAAGTGAATGAGGTTAAGAAGGGGTGAGGCAGGAGAAAGGAACTTGATGTTTCTTGATGTACTTAAGGTCTACCTATAAAATGGAAGCGGAGGATTCCATCTGATGCATGTTGGAAAATAAGCTTGGCAATATTTTGAAGGTGATGTTGATTGTTGAGTGTAGTTGCTGTAGTGTTTTATGTTTAAAGAGAGTTCATTTGCAGGTATCTTTAGTCATGGACTGAAAAGGAAGGAAAACCAGCTTCCTTTACTTTCCTTTTTTGTGCATCACATTTGTTGTTTTTGCTTGTTTGTTTCTAAGAAACCTTGGCTAAGAATGTTCGTAACTGTTCATTTCTCAAAATAGTATTTGAAGTTCTATATGAAGTGGTTGTTATTCTATGAAGTTACATAATCACAGAAGGTACCAGTACATAGTTCTAATTATTCAAGACTACAGAAGGCACCTGGAAATGGCAGAGACATATCAAGACCTAAGTTAAATAGCAGAATGGTGACATGCAAAATTTGGTATTGGCAAAATGAAGGCAGTCTCACGTTGGCAAGGAGAACTCATGGTTTGAAAACAGAAAACAGAAATAGGAGTCCAGGGTGTTTATAGTATTGTAAACTTCTAGAAGGATGAAATGAAGAAAACTTAAAAGATCATGGGAATCTCTTATATGTCTCACTTAAACCGTATATTGCTATTTTGTCAGCCCAAACTGAAAGAGCAAACAAAAAGAGTAAGGAAACAGGTCAGGAAAGCAACAGATAAATGTGTTAGTTCTAATGTATGTAATATGGAAGTTCTAGAGATATGATCTATTTTAAAAGGACCACCGTGTAAGGAAAGGGAATCGATTATTCAGAATATGAAAACATTATTGCTTGTTATTTAGAGTACTGAACACAATCGAGGGCAACACTGAAATTTCTGAAAAGGTTTTAAATCAGATGTGTTAACTGTTCTACAGTTGTTTAATGAGCTGTTGATACACATCAATTTGTGGTTTTAATATAGGATTAGAAAAAAGTAAGAGCGTCTGTTGCTGTTGGTGATGGTTGGTTTTCTTGTTGTTGTTGTGGGGTTTTTGAGTGTTTTTTTGGTTTTTTCTGTTTGATTTGGTGGTTTTTGTATTCCTTTGTTGAGACAAGCCATCTAGCTGACAAGGGATGAGGAAGAAAATTATGTCCTAATTTATGTAATTCTTTATACCTCTTTGCTTCTCTGGAAAGATACATCATTTCAACAGTATCAATACTTACATAGTATAGAGGTTGGTGGTGAAGGGTCTGGAGCACAGTTCCTGTGAGGAGCAGCTGAGGGAGCTGGCGCTGTTTAGCCTGGAGAAAAGGAGGCTCAAGGGGGACCTTACCAGTCTCTACAACCACCTGAAAAGAGGTTGTAGTAAGGTGGGGCTTAGTCTCTTCTCCCAGATGACAAGTGACAGGAGGAGAGGAAATGGCTTCAAATTGTACCAGAGGAGGTTTAGTTTAGATATTGGGAAAAAAAAATTTCATGGAAAGGGTTGTAAACCATTGGAACAAACTTCCCAGGCAGGTGGTTTTATCACCATCCCTGGAAGCGTTCAAAAAATGTGTGGGTGTTGCAGTACCTTGCCCACACAAGGGCATGGACTTTGCCCACAAGATGGAAAAGTGCAAAGCGTTTATTGCGCACCCAGAATTCCCGAAATACCAGCACCTAACAGGATATCACATCATATGAACAGGAAAGATGTTCACCTCAGTGTCCCCCAATCACCTGGGGTATTGCACAGATATTACCTATTATGGTAACAGGCAAACAATACCCTATAAGGTCACAAACTACAATTGTCACTTCCCATAGGTCCAACACTGTCCAGAAACCCACAATCCTCTCTCAGCCCATCCCCAGTGACCTGGATGCACTCCCAGGGTCACCTCCGGGCCCAGGAAAGAGGCTCTCTCTCTGGCCCTCAGTGCCTATTTTCCACCACATAGTGCACCCCAACAGGTGTTGTACTGGAGGACATGGTTTAGTGGTGTATATGGTGGTGGTGTTGGGTTGATGGTTGGACTTAATGTTCTTAAAGATCTATTCCAACCTATGATTTTATATTATGGGTATAGCAGGGCACTGAATTTTCACACAGGAATGCAGTTCTGGCTGATGTCACACAGGCATCAGAAGTTCCAGATAGAATGTAGTGTAAAAAGTAAATGCAGTATCCTGAGCTTTAGGAGAAAGCATAGCTTTTTTTAAAAAATGGAAACATCACCTCAGGATATAATTCCTAAAATCATTGCATGTATTTATTTCTTGTCAGAATTGAGCATAGTCTTTCTCATAAGCTGCTGTTAAAGCTCCCAGACTCTAGGAGGAGTAGTGTTACTGAAAGGAAAATAAGTTAGAACAACCTGTGATGAGTCAATAAACACTAGAGAGATTCTCAGGAATCTACCCCAAACAGCTCACATCGTGATTTGTTCCAAACAGGCTGAATTAACCCAGGCTGAGTCAGAAGTGGAAAACAGTAAACGCCGTTTGCAGCTCTATGAAGACAAACAGAGAGAACACGAGGCTTGCCTGAATAAGCACAAAGATTTGCTAGTTGCCAAAGGAAAGGAATTAGAGGTACGTGTGGTGGAGGTTTTTTTTAGCTTTTGAAGTCAGATGGTCCTAATTCTTCTAATATTTAATAATAAATCATTCCACTTGTATAACATACAGACTGTATTAATATACTCAGCTACAGTGAGTATTCTCTCAGCTGTGTCCTGCTCTGTAAAGCAAGTAAAGTAATTTTGTATAAGTGAATTGAGGCCTCTTTTTTTCTGACAGGACACCATTTCTGTCTTGACAGATAAATTAGGGTTCATCCATCTAGGACCATTTCTTCCATCTTTTGCAATGAAAACATTAAAATTACTTAAAATTTTGGGTTTAAGTTAAATTGAACAGTATTGTTTTGCTTTCTTGGATGGTAGGTTTTTCCTTGTACAGACCCCATATCTGATCCTTTGAAGACTTACCTAATCAAGCTTTATTAACTAACTCTGAAATCACATCTGCAAAGACTTTTGGAAGACTGCCCTATTTAAATATGGTGATTTTGGTTCCTTATTTATCTGCATTAGCTAAATAACTGTGCTTGTATTAAAAATCTTGGATATTTCAGTTCTTGGCACTGAAATAACTACCCATGTATAAATGTTGTCAATAAAATTGTTAACTGGGATTGCTGTAAGGAAAACAGAAAGAACAACACAAAAATATTGTTCTTGCTTGGAGTCCGTGTTTTTCTGTAGCATAAAATATTTGTTGTGAAGACTTTAAAGATTTTTGAAAAATACGACAATTATTTGAGTTTCAAACATTTCTTTAGGAAAAAATGGCAAAAGCGAGGCAAATCTTCTCGGAGCGCATCAGGGGCATAAGAACCGTTAAAAGTCTCGATGCAGAAATGAATCGCTTGAGAGAGAAGATAAATTCAGAAAGCAGTCACCGTGGAAACAGAGAAGAAATAATACAGTAAGTCATCTTTACTGTCTAAAACAGTTCAGGAAGGTTGGGAAAGAGAGGGGAAAGAAGAGTTTTCTTACTGACTCACTATGTATTTATGTGTATTTTTAGTACTTAAGCTATGTATGAAGGTGTGGAAATGTGTTGTACTAATTCTCAGCCAGCCAGTAGTGAACACATTTAGGAGTCCTGAAACACTTTCCAGTGATTTTAAGCAGCATCTGTGCTAAATATATGATGTTACCAATAATCAGATACTCTATTGAAGTACCCCAGTTTTGACTACACAAATTTAACTTGCCATTGTTTTGTGATGCATTGAGTATTAAGCATAATTCTAGTTTGAATAACTAATGCACAAGTTAGGCAGTTCATTGAGGTTTTGACTTCAGTGGATTTCTAGGGAGCACTCTCCTCAGATATTCATGAGCATGGGGAACCCAGTCATTCATTCTCCTTGGTGAAAGAGTTTATTTTCAAAAGAATTAAAAATAGAATTAAGATTTAATTTTTGTCCACATTTCATTTGTCAGTAGTGTCTTACTTGACTCATCAAATGCTTTTAGCTTTAATATAAATCATCACAAGAAAGTTTTCATTTGAATATTTTGATTATCAAAATTATATTCAGCATTTACAACAACAGCTCAGTTTTAATGTAATGCATATGGCTCCTAACCTTTCTGTTAATTAAAACAGGCAATTTCATTATGCAAAGGAAAGATACGAGGATGCAAGCAATAAAGTAAAGAATTTAAGGAGATTTATTGCAGTGCTGGACGAAGTAATGACAGAGAGGCTCAAAGTGTATCGGCAATTCTTAAGGTGAGTTTAAGGCTGTGTTCACAACAATCTTTTTAACCTAAGCTTGCTCCCAGTTTCAGTCTTACCGTGCCTGGCAGTTTAGAGGCAGCCTGGACTGACGGCTGGAAAAGCAGTGTGATTGTGGAGCCTGTATTTTGCTTCATCCCAAAGGCCTCAATTGTGCTGCCTTCATCCAAGGCAGTTGTGTTTGAGTGCTGGTTTTGGTCAGTAAAATACCAGCAACATAGTTGGACTTGGAATAATCTGGGCCGTCACTCATTTTGATTGATTATAATTAGTGGTGCTGAGCTCCCATAATTTCATTGTGGGCCAAACACTTTTCCTCTGCCCTGTGCTGAAAATATTTGAAGATCTTGATTAAGATTCTGTAATTTGACAGCTTCTTCTCCATTACTGGGTGTACACCCCTTCTGTCTTGCTTGAGTCCTTAGTATCCTATACCTATCCATGAAGATTTTGTTGTTGCCTTCCTTCAAAAGGACTGGTCTGTTTTCTGTTGCAACACTTTATCATTCCCTTTAACAGAAATTGAGGGGTATTTTGATTGGCTCTGCATTTTGTACTTTTTGATGTGCATTTGGGGGAGGTGCCAGGATGATCCTGACAAATGGTGAGGATGAGGAGAATCCCAGCCTTTGCAGGTGGAAGTATAGATACAATAGTGGGCAAGATTTACCTTCCAAATCTGATGCTTGCCTTTTGGTTCCCACATATGTCACATTGAATCTTAGTCCTAGTGGCCAAGTTTAAGAATGAATTCCACCTTAGGGGATGTAAAAGAACCATAGTTCTTTCTTAAACGAACTGTCGTGTATGGTCTAGGATATGCTAGAATTGAGGGGGAAGAGGATGGACAGAGAAATTAATACACAACACTCTTTAATTCCCAGAATCTAGTAAAGGCCATGCCAATTTGTTACTGTGCACTCCTAGTACTGAATAGGGAAGCAGTGGAATGTGGTAATTTTCTGTTGAGGCTCTGTAAAAAGCTCCCAGTTGTTACAACCCACTCCAGAAGGCGAGGGTAGCCTAGGTTGTTGTTGATAGATCCCTTGGGGCAGATTGGAGTGAAACAACACTGAATTGGTGTTTGTCTATATATATATATCTCTATATATATGTGTAGCATTTATTTTTAGAAAAATTTGGTTGCATGGCAAAAAACAAGTATATAGCCATTTTGGTTGTTGCTATCCATAGTACTATGACAACATAAAAGCATAAAAATATCGCTTAAGAAAACGTATGAGAAAGAGAAGGAAAGGATAAGAATAGGAAGATCACCCAACCCATAGGCCTTACAACAAATTTTGGTTTTTGCAACTTCAGTGTCTGTTGGTTGAAGCTGCTGTTACAGACTGGGTCTGTCAGATGGTGAAAGAAATGCCCAGAACACAAACTGTTTTGGGTTTATATTCACCCAGGCTCAGCTGGGAATGTCCAGATACCTCCCCTGGAGTCGGGAGTTTCACACTGGATGATGTAGTGCTGTGGATCACAGGATACTTTGGGAGTCTTTAACACCTTCTAGGATGAAAACAGCTGTCTATGATGTCAGTGCAGTTGAGTCCAGTATGGCCCATCAGCAGAGATTAACCACCTTCAGGGTACTGTGAATGGCCTAGTACTTCTGGCAGGGAAGTGATCACAGCTGAGTTCACCCGAGTAAGGACTAAGAGACAGGACCCTCCTCCAGGGTTTGCCTCTTTCCTAATCTCCGTCAACACCAGCTGTAGCCTGAGCTGGGCTGTGCTTGCCCTCTGGGTACTTTGCACTTCAGCAGCTTGGCCCCTGAATGTTTGAACCGTCAGCATCCCAGTCTCTCTTCCAGTATCACTTGTGGATACGTTCTTCTCCCCAGACCTGGGTTGACTGGACAATATTATCCCCTTTATCTTATCTCAGGTTCCCATCACAGTTCGAATTCCAATTAGTAGGTATATTTGGGGAGGGGTGGGCTTTGGTGGTCACACATGAACAGCTGTTTCTCTGCAATTTGCTACAGTGGGCAAAAGTCCTTCGGTGATTTTAGGAATGTTTAAACTGTTGACCATTTCAGTCTCTCACACCAACCTGTTAAAATAAAATTCTAGAAAATTCAAAGCTGTACATCTGGATTTCTTACATTCTTACTTTGAGTCAGTGATTCTCTCCAGTATGTTTAATGTCACCCACTTGAGAGCATAATTATTTTGGGAGAATGTCATTAGTGGAGTAGGGCTTAATACTTAATGATGTGGGACTGTTGATGAAAACCTGTTGTTGCTTTTTCATGTATTTTAAATCTTGCTGCCCTAATGTTTATTTGCTTGATTTAAGGAGCCTTTCTATGCAATGCAAACTCCATTTTGAGCACTTATTACGTGTTCGAGGTTGCTCTGGAAATATAATTTTTGATCACAAGAATGAGACACTTTCCATAACAGTAAGTTATTTTATATTACTTCAATTACCATAATACATAATGAATTATTATTTGTTTTAGTCTCAGGTGCTAGAAATGCATTACAAATGATAGAATAAATTGTCTTTCCCTCTCCAAAATGTGATAGCTTAATTGTAGTGTTACAAATATTCTGATCATGTAATCAATCATATAAAAGAGTTAGTTATGATTACAAGTAGAAAATTGTGAAGTATAAGGTATAGAAATGTTAGGAGTGTTGTGTTTGAAATATGCAACCATAGGAAACTCACGAAGAAGTTACTGGACTTCCTATGTTTTGGTCAAGACATTATGGGGACTATCATGCACACCAGTTATGCTGCTTGGAAACCCCCCTACCCTTCCCATCTTGGTTTGAATATCAAGGATTCCAATCAGTGCACCACAGTAGAGACGACCAATTATGGTTTTAGGATAAGAATATTGATGAAGTTATGTGACTAACAAAACCAGTCATTGTAAAGGTTAAATTTAAGGAGCGGGCATATTATGCATAGTATGTAAAAGAACTTATGTAACAAAGGTGCAGCAGAAAAAGTATGTAAAAATGGCTGGATTTTGTCTGTTGTGCAGAACACACTGGAGAAGTTTCCAAAAGCCTGAACGAAGAAGTGTCTGCTTATTCACATCAAATCAGTGTTGGATAAGTTTCTGTTGTCCTGTTTGGTGACAGTAGGATGTTGTTGAAAACAAGGAAGAACAGAAAACATTGCCATTCTAAATGGGCAGGTTACTAGATTACAAAGATAAAATGTGGATTGTTGTTTTATGCCAATGATAAGGACTAAGTAGTTAGTCGCCCTAGTCAGTATTTCAAAGTAACTCATTCCTGTTTTGTTGATAGGAAGTTCACCGGTATTTGTGTGATTGTATAATGGCTCTAGTTGTTGTTTAAACAACTTTATGCATGAAAGCTTCGATAGGGTTTTTTTTTGTGTACCTTTTAACACACATCCCAAAAAGTTTTGTCATGGATTTATTAGCTTTTTTCTCTGTGGGAGACTTCAGTTTTAGGGATTAAGGGGAAAAATGTGCAGTGACAACATAAATACATGTCGCAGTCCTAATTAGACAGGTGAAGCACGTGTATCTGAAGAACTAAGTCCATAAAATATCAAGTCATTACTTGACTTTATCAGAATATATTTTTTTAACAGCTGATGTCTCATGTATCTCACAAAAGAGATCTGTATTTAGTCAAGGAATGTAAGTTGCAAAAAGAAAACAGTTCCCTGCAAAAAAAAATCCCACTTCAAAATAATCCTTATTTGCCTGCTTAATTTGTTAAAGGTAATGCAATTAGCAGGGCAAGAAAATGCCCAAGTTTCCTGTTACAGAAGGAGTGCCGCAAGATGTCATCATAATCATTGTAACCAAATGACTGTTCACAATGTTTCATGTATTCCACATAAAAAAAATTTCTTCCTCCTTTAAAATTCTGCTGTAAATCAATCACCTGCTTTTCTATTGTAGCTGGTAACCACTTGATTTTACTGTAATACAACTGCACTGGTTGGCATTTATTAAACATCATTTAATAGCTATTAAAAATAGAGATTTGAATAACAAATCACTGACAGAGTCATTCAATCTGTTCATTGTGTATGACTGTGATAGAGGAAGTTGCAGTGATCCTAGAAATGTGTTTCTAAATGGTTAGGAGCCATCCCATTCCAGAATGGCAGTTGCAGTGAAATGCAGAAAATTGTTTTCAAGTGATCTCTGTCTGTTCATGTGTAATGTGTTTGCTGTTAGAATTATGATTCTGTTAGTATGTCTTCATCTCAGATTTAAAAATTGCTCCAAAATTTTTATTTCAAGGTTCAGCCTCGAGAGGAAGAAAAAGCTTCCCGTAGTGATCTGAGATCCCTATCAGGAGGTGAACGTTCCTTCTCCACAGTTTGTTTCATTCTTTCTCTGTGGAACATTTCTGAATCTCCTTTCAGATGCATGGATGAATTTGATGTCTACATGGTATAGTTTAAACTTAAAACTACATCTCCCATTCTGATTTGTATAAATTAGTGAAATAGTTGGGTTGTTACTTGTATTTGGTTAGATTTGAAACCACTGTAGTTAACTGTAAATTATAAAAAGCCCCCAAAACCAAAATCTCCAAAACAAAATTTGTTAGGGATCTTGTTGACTTTGTTTGGTGACTTTTGAAACTTATTTTGTTTCTGAAGTTGGTATCGAGAAATATGAGCATTTCTGGTAATTCACGTGCTCAAACCTTTGTTCAGCACAACAATAATAAATCAGCTGTTACTGTGTTTGTCAGAGGTTGACTCTGCATATTGCTGTGACATTCTGGGCTTGGCATGTGCTTTGATTTCTGCCAATTTTGAGATCAGTGTGGGGTTTTTTCAGAGCAAGTATAGCAGTTGAGTTCACTGTTGCTACTCATTTTATAGAAACAGACTTCACCTAGTAGTGTGTTTCCAAGATGCTGAAATGCAGAATAATGAACAATAAATACTAAGGTTATCTAAAACTGATAAATAATATCTTTGTGTACAGCTTCCCTGGACAGGCCACTAACCCATTTTGAAATTTATTTTCTTTTTTTTTTAAGATTTATTTCCTACTTATTAATATGCAGGGTGGTACGAGTTTGAGAAAATATTTATTTCTATGACACAAAGATTTGATACTGGCTTATTTAATTTTGCCTCAGTGTCCCTTCCTCATCAATCACTGATTTGCTAGGAATCACCTAGAGGGAACAAAAATAATATAGTTTGTATTAAAGAATTGCAAAAAAGGACAGTATGCATCTAAGGTAGTGAAGCAGTCGTTTTTCAGCCAACTTTCAAATCTTAGATCCTCTTTTAAAAGTTAGTTGTACAGAAGTTTATCCGTCTTTCCAGAAGAGGGTGGATACTCAGAACTGTAGGCCTTGGAAAGAACTTGCATGTCATCTATTCCATAAATAATTCCACACAATTTGTCTTTCCACCACAGTGCCAGTAAGTGCAGCCTTACTGTCCACATGTTCTGTAGTTACTCTTGGTGTAATCACAGAGCCCCACCACACGAGGACTCCACGGTGTATTTTTGTGGGAGATTCCTGGTTTCATGAGGAACAGTGCACAGCAGCAGAGCTTTGTTAGTCCCTGCTAATAACAGCTTCCTGTTGCACATCCTTTTCAGTAAGCCTAATGCATAAGGTTGCATTCAAAACAGCAGTAATGATAATAATAATAATAATCCTAATAAAAACAACCTCTATAATATCATAATATCAGAGCTTTCATAGAGCCCTTAAATTCTTTTAGGTGATTTTTGGGTCAGGATTTTATAGGAAACATTATTCTGCTAAAATACAGTTCATCTCAGCATACTCAGTAAGAAGTACTGTATGTACGTCAAAGCTGATAGAAAAACACTGTTGAGTAGATGAGTGTGTGATTGTTCTGATAGAAGCTTTCCATTGCCCATGTATACTAAAAAGTACAGTTTAAGAATTTCCCAGACTATAATTTGTAGCTTTTAGAATTTAACCCTTATGTTTATTCAGTTTTTCTTAGCTTTTATTAGTAGTATTTAGATATTTTCTGTAGCTAACCTTGACTGTATAGCAATTAATTCTGGTAGGTTTTCTAGAATCATATTTTCTAAGGTACTTATTACTGTCAGTATCACTACTTGAAAAATTTTTTGTCTTTAGGACATGGTTAACAGAAGAATTGCCATTGATATGATTCTGGAGAGGGCTGACTTTCAGAGGCATCGACAGTTCATTTTGTTCACCCCCCTGAGCATGAGGTAATACTGTTGTGTTTTATTTCAGGCTACAAGAACTGCAAGGGAGTTCTCTTGTAAGGAGTGTAACTTGTAAAAATTAAGTATGAGGAGAAGGAAATTCTGCTGTTTGTAGCAGTAGAACATAAACAATTAATTAGTTAATTACTTACGGTTCTGTGAATTTAAAGGGTTTTTTTATTAGTTTTCTTTTTTACCCTTGCTTACGTAATTGTAATTCAGTGGGACTTGAATCAGTTTATCTGAAGTAAAACAACGTTTTGCAATGTTTTATTTCGTCAAATTTTAAGGCGCTTCTTAGCTTAGAGCCCTGTATGTCCCTTTCCCCTTCCAAATATAACAAAAGACTTAGAATTTTTTCTGTTAATGCTACAATACTGTCAAGGTGTTTGTCATTTAAATTGATTTTATTTTACTGGTTTTAATATTGCTGATCTAGACACTCATAACTTGCACCATTTTTTGATTTTTTGATATAGCGGTTCAAAATTCTTTCAAAACCTCCATATAATTCCCTGGTAGAGCCATCCCAGCTTAAGGGGACAGTCATGTGTTTAACCTTGTGCAACCAACTCCTCTCTATTAATCCAGTGTAACCAGTGAAGCCTGAAGAGGGTAATTAAAGCAGTCTTCAAAATGAAGTTGATTGATTTATTCCTAAATGTCTTCCCTCACTAAAGTATATAAAAAGTAGAGTAGTGGTATCTCTTGTTACTTCAGTGGAAATGGTTTTGTGGAGACTTTCTGAAACTGATAAGCATACAGGACTTTTTGTATGGTTACTGTTGAAAAATTTAATAATTCAAGTTCAGTTTGGTTTTGTTATATTGTTACATGTTTCATGTTCAGCAAAGATTAAATTTAACAAAAAATATGGGGGCAACTTGAGGAAAAATACATTTAGGATAATCAGTGGAGAAGCCTGACTAAAGGTGTGCTTAATAACTTTGCTCATTCGTAGTATGATGTGATTGATTACATGTGTGTATAGTGTGTGCTACTTCAGGATCTGTAAGGCAAGTCCTTATTTGTATTCCATCATTTGTGCATTTGGAGGTTTTTGTAAAGGAACCTTTTCTCAATAATTAAAGCTGTCTAATTATTGGAAATCACGATTGAAATGAGTGCTTGTCTTTATCTCAAGCTTTTACTGAAGTCGGGGTCCAGGATCAGTTCAGTGAATCTCAGACTTCACCTCATGTTACTGTTTTTTAAGGCTGTCAAAGAAAAAAGATGTAGTTATTTAAAGGAAAATATGTAATGTAAAGAATCAAATGGAAATACTAAAATTTGTGGAGAAGAAACACTGTTTAAATGATGCATCCTTTATTTTTAGTTCTCTGCCTACGAGTCCCCATATTCGAATCCTCCGCATGCCAGACCCTCCAAGAGACCAAAGAGCATTGGATTTCCAAAATAGGAATGACAGAGATGAAGATCAATAAGTATCTCTGTATGAATATGGTATAATATTGAAGACAAATGTGGAATAATATGTGTAAAATTATTGCTTCCTGATGCTGAAAAGGATGATGATTTGTTAGATACTCTCAGGAAGATATTTCTGTATTGTTATTAATAATTTTTTAAAAAATTACTGTGTGTGCACAGAACAAGAATAAGCACAGTTTGGATGAGGAGAAAATTTTGAATGTTCTGTTGATATTTTTAGCTACCAACTATAGAATTTTTTTATCTGTTATTCTGGTTTTTCTTCTGGAAAAGTTGAAATATATTTTGTATAACTATGAAGTAATATTTTAATAAACCGTTTGAACTGATACCTGTGGTAATGTTTTAGTATGTCTACACACTTAAATTAGCATTAAGTTAAAAATATTTTCTTCCTAGCTATGCTTTATTTCTTAAATGTGTGCTAATTAATACATGCAGTAAAATGTGTTTCATTTATTTTCCAGTGAAACCACAGTAGCTGAACATGGGAAACTATTAGAACTTATACTTTCATAATTAGAAAAGGGAAAAATTTATTTGTAGTATGTTATCTTGGTGGGAAGAAAAGTCCTTTCATTCTTTTCCTGAAGAGTTTGAGTGTCTTTGGACATGAGCTTACAAAACCCAGCAAGCTGTGTTTTTATAAACATAGATTCCTAATTCCAGTAAACTAGTTCTTGCACACTCTTGAGTTTCAAGGTATAGAATAAGTCTCTAAATGTTCATTTTATTATGATAAACTAAATAGACACAAGTCTTTCCAATATATAGGAATGAAGTAGAATAAGAATTTTGGGAAATAATACAGTAACTTTTGTACAGCATTGTAGCCCTGTATTTTGTTGGGTCTCCCTGCCCTTCCTCCCCTCCCACGTCTCCCTGGCACTGGAGCACTTAAACTTGATTTATTTAGATATTGCAAGCATTTATTGGGGATAAGAGGGAGAAAGAAGAACCAGATTTTTCAAACTCCCTCAAATTAACCTTTTCTCTCCTGTTCTTTTTTTTCTCCAGGAACTTGAAATTGTTGGCAGCTCTTCAAAAATCGCTTTTTAGAGTTCAGCTGCTTTTCTTTTTTGTTATTGTTGTTTTGGGGGATTTTTTATTGTTGTTTGATGTTACGCAGCTACAAAAGCCATTGAGACTACTCAGAGAACAACATTCAGCAGTTTCTGCACTTTTTTAGTGAATAGCAGTTCCTCAATAAAACCTTATTACAGTGTAAGTTTTAACTTGAGTTTGTAGTGTAATTTGTTTTCAGTCGCAGCACAGTATTAAACTTGTAGGTTTCTTTAAAACATGGAAGCTAGGTAAGACTTGAAGGAAATACACTTCATAGCATCATAGAACCATAAAAAATGTTGAGTTGGAAGGGACCCATCAGCTATATGATGTTCTGAGTTGATCTCTGGTAAGTTGAAGTCCCTCATAAGGAGAACAGCAGTCGAGCTGGACGTGTCCCTCCATTCCTCAGAGAACCATTCATCAGTGTCATCATCCTGGCCAGGAGGTCTGTAGTAGACTCCTAAGATGACATCTACATTATTTATATGTCCTTTGATTCTTACTTAGAGGCTCTCAACAGTGCCATCGCCAGCTGTGGGTTCCATAGATTACATCCCTTCCATGATGTACAGTGCCACCCCTTCCAGATCTGCCATGCCCATCCCTCTGAACCTGTAACCATCCAACACGGCACTCCAATCACAGGACTTAACCCACAGAGTTTCACTTACGCCAATGATACCAAATCTCTGGGACTGGGCCAAAGGCTTGAGATGTTCTTGTTTGTTCCTCATGCTGTGTGCATTAGTGTAGAAACATTTTGGGTGTGATGCTTTGCAGCCAACAAATCTGAAGGAGATGGATCCCGTTAGTGCTCATTTTCTCAAGTTCTGGCACACCATCCCATCGCTCCCCACTGGTGAGCCTGGTTTTGTCCCTTTTCCTCTTCCAAGCTGGTTTAAAGTTCTGTCAATGAGCCCTGCTGGCTCCTGTGCTAGAGCTCTTTTTCCCCTCTGAGATAGGTGCATCGTATCAGGTGTCAGTAGAGCAGGTGTTGAATAGATCATCCCATGGTAAAAAAAAACTTATTTTTTTTTTTGCTTACACCAGCCTTGGAGCCATGCGTTGACCTTGTGGATCTGCGTATTCTTGTCAATATGATTCCCTGTTACCAAAAGGATTGTGGAAATCGCTACATGTGCTTCTGATCTTTCAACCTTCAACCCAAGGCCCTCAAGTCTCTTTTGATTGCCCTCAGAATTCTCTTTGTTGTTTTGTTGGTGTCACTTAGAACAACCAGTAGTGGATGGTAGTCAGAGGTAAGAGGACCTTAGTAGACTGGGGAGTTTTCCAGTAATGTCTCTGATCTGTGCCCCTGGGAGCCATGAGAATTCCCTGTGAGGTGGGTCTGGTCTGCATATCAGGCCCTCCATTCCCCTTAGAAGGGAGTTTCCTAATACACCTACCCTTCTTTTCCCGTTAACGGAGGAGGTCTTGATGTGGTGTGCAGAAGGTGTTGCTTTCAGAGGCCCCTCTGTCCCAGAAGGACCTTCACCCACCTCATAAATTGTCTGGCCTTGTTCCAGAGCCTCATACCTGTTGTAGAAGGTTCCAGTCCTACTTGTTTTCCGGAGGAGGAGGAACCTCCTCCTGGTATGTGGAGTGACCTGCTTCCAGCCTTCATCTTGAACAGACCCTTGACTAAAAGTCCCTTGACTAATTACTGTGCAGGGTTCTGAGTCTACCTGCTTCTCCACTACAATGGAGGTTTGAGACTCCTGAGAGTCTTGAGACTGTGGCATCTCTGTAAATAACCTATCTCTTGCTTTTTCACTCGAATACTACGCAGCCTGTTCACTTGCTCCTGTAGCCCCTTCACCTGGAGACAGCTCCTCAACCACAGCACACCGTCTGGGGCTGAAGGGATCTTTTTGTGCTCTTCACCATATGCTGACTCTTGCCTCTATTGGCAGACCTCGGAAAGCCCAGGGTAATGGGCAGACTCCCGGCAGCTGTGAGGAGGTTGCTGACAAAAGAGGACCAGGGTTTTTGCTGATGTGTGTGGTGCAAGGAAGTGGCCACCGATTGAAGTGGGGAGGTTCTGGCTGAGTAAACCAGGAGGAGGGATTGTTCATGATGAAGATAAGAGGCATTTGAGCATGTTATGCAAACAGGCTGTAAAATCTCCGTTCTTGGATGTTTTTGGAGTCTATTGAATAGACTCCTGCATCTTCTTCAAGCAGGAAGCTGGGCAAGAGATCTAGGAAGTTCCTTACCAATCTGAGCAATTCTATAATCCCATAATTCAAGGTACTTACACCTTTAGAATTATGTGAAGATACTGAGGGGCACCTTGCCAATTGTATACTTGGCAAAACTTGTCTGGAACCAGCAGGTCAAGGGATGTGATTCTACCACTCTACTCTGCTGTTGTAAGATCCCACCTGGAGTACTGCATCCAGGTCTGGGGTCCTCAGCGTAGGAAGTGCATGGACCTGTTGGAGCAGGTTCAGAGGGGGCCACAAAGGTGCTCTGAGGGCTGGAGCACTTCTATTATGGAGACAAACTGAGAGTTGTGTCTGTTGAGCCTGGAGAAGGCTCCAGAAAGACTTCATAGCACCTTCCAATACTTAAAGGGGCTACAAGAGAGCTGGAGAGGGTCACTTTGCAAGGGTTTGGGGTGACAGGACAAGGATGAGCAACTTTAAACTGAGAGATAATAGATTTAGACTAGATATTAGGAATAAATTCTTTATTGTGAAGGTTATGAGATGCTGGAATAGGTTGCCCAAAGAAGTTATGGACATCCCATCTCTGGAAGTGCTCAAGATCAGGCTAGATGGGGCCCTGGGCAACCTGTGTTAGTGGAAGGTGTCCCTGCAGAAGGGGCTGGAACTGGATCATCTTCCAACCTAAACCATTCTTTGATTCTAGGACATGATCATGAGCCACATGTTTAGCTTGACTTGATTTTATGATGAAATTGGAGTATTTTTCAGACAGATGATAGAATGGCATTGCATTATTTTATCCTGGTTTTCTTCAGCAAAAAAAAAGGCAAAAGTGCAGAGGCAGTAAAGAGTAAAGCATTTATCTTCATTAGTATTTCTATAATGAGTTGTGTGGAGAAAAGAGATTAAGGAAAATTAGTGCATTCCTACTGAGCTAACACTTCAGCTTTCTCCCAAGTTTTTTATAGACTTACTTGAAATATTGGAGGAGGTGGCAACAATTCTGGTCTTTGGTTCAAATTAGTACATTGTATCTATTCTAATCTACCCTGTACTTGATGAGGATATGTTCCTGACTGTATAATTATTATAGGCATATTTTCATGGTGGAGGATTAATTCTGAATAAACAATTACTGAAGCCCTTGCATGGATGCACTTATTTTTGCAGTGATCCTACTAAGTCTCAAAACTATCATATGCTTGGTTCTTTAAATACAGAGTTTGCTATAGGGGCTACCTAGAGAGAAGATTGCAGTGCTGATGTTAAGTTTTTGAGTTTGACTGTGTTTGAGTTGTCAGCCATTTTGGATGGCAGTGCATCGTTGCTTAATGCTGCACTGAAGTAAATGGAGCCTGTCCAGCCTGTCCATAACTTCAAGGTTCAGAGAAACCTATATAGAATGAGGTATTGCTTCTCATACATGTAAACCAGAGGCATAAAATCTGAGACGTATTCAATGTGGGCATATCATTCTCAGAAGTATGTAATTTCTAGAATGTGTGTTTTAAGTTACGGCCAAATGCATGAATTATATCCCTCCCTAATTTGTTAAGACTATTACCTGTGTAGTCTAAGTAAAATTCTGGTATTAGAAAATGTAGTTGGTATTTCTGCTTTTGCTGTTTGTTTGGAATATGAAGGAAAAATGAGAGAATGGCTGTGGTTGTGGCAGCAATTGATTCTATGATCCCCCCCCACAACAGTTCTTAGCAAACTGTGTAAAGCTGGTTTTTGTTGCTTGTTTTCTTTTCCCTTTGATTTTAAGATGAGCTTCACTTTTTAAATTTGAAAATACAGAGAATGATTTGGTTTGTGTCATGTTTTATTGTTCGATTTTTAGCTATTAAAAGTACGGTCTCATTTCTTAATAAAGTAAGGAAGAAATATCAAACATGCAATTGTAAGATGTTCAGATTGCTTTTTTTTTTCTTTTAATCCAGCAAGCAACCAATTGTTTAAAGCATCAGGGAAATGGGGCATAGGAAAGTTTTTATCTGCAACTTCTGCAGTCTGATCTTCAATCTTTCCCAAGGCTGTGCAGAACTTTTCACAGGATAGAAAGAAACTTGATTTGTGCACATAGAATTGAGGAGGAAGTTGGTTCTCCTCACTATCCCTCCTTTATCATCATACTTCATGGTTAATTTATCAGTAGTGATTTTTAACAACATGTCTGTTTATATTAAACATAGAGTAGTTTAGTGTCATATGGTAAGAGGAAAGTCTCTTACTTCAGGAGGGAAAAACATTAAAAAAACAGGTTTAGGCCAAGAAAATAAGCTGTATTTGACTTGCACAGCTTAAAAAGCAGCACAGGTCTAGTAGGTGTGCTGGTAAATCTTAGCAGTAGCATCTTAGAGCATCAACAGCTGCTCCATCCCTAAATACAAGAACTACAACTTTTGGTTTTGTATAATATGACTCTTCTAGTGAGTGAGTGCAAAGCATTTTTCTTCATGCTTCAATAATGAAATACATATTTCCCAGTGTACAGTGACAGATAATTAAAGAGATTGAACTTTTTTTTTTTATTACCATGCTGAAGACATGAAATAAGAATTAGGGGAAAAGGTCAAATGTTATAAATTTATTTTGGGACATATATATTGCAACCTCTGTGGAAGCTTTTGAAAATTCTGGCAAAGATCAATACACTTCCAATAAAACCTTTAAACTTGCAATAAAACAATATTTTAAACATTATATATATATATTTATATATATTCTTAATTAAAGGGTTAATTTTAGCAGGATTTTCTTTTTTTTTTTTTTTAATATACTGCATTCCTCTGACATAGCTCTTTCCAGATTGAAGGGATGCAAATGAGGTAAGAATTAAGGCAAACCTAAAAGGCATGCAAATGAAGTACATTTATATCCACTGACAATACAAGCACGTGTGGATCAGACTTGGGAGCTGAGGAGCTCTTCCCTTCTGTCTGTCCACTACTACTTTACAGCAGAATGGTGACATGGTTTATAATAAACAGTTAACATTACCATGGGAATTCAGTGTCACTAACATTACTCAGTCTAGGAGACACAGAGCTAGCATCAGTAAAACATGAACAATAAATAATATAATTCACTGCAGCACAGGCCTGCTGCACAGGCTTCAGAGGAAGAGGATTGTTATGAAATGACATTGCACACATCACATTGTGGCAGTTTATTTTTATAATATATACTTTTAAAATTCTTTAGCAAATGACATTCTCATGCACACAAGTGTTTCAAACACAAGAAGCAAGTCCATTTATAGGTAGTCCAAGCAAATTTTTGTGTGTGTGGAAATAGCTGCAAACTGAATGGAACATTAAACTTCTGTGCAGTCTATGACGCATCGTACACAAGCTCATTTTTGAATGTCACACTGCAGGAGTAATACAATGGAGGGATCACTCTTTGCAGCTTCTTTGAATTCATCCAGTGTGATCTGATCGTCTTTGTTCTTATCCATCTTACTGAAGATCTTGTCTACCCGTTGCTCAGGCGTCAGACCATCCTCATTCATTTTCATCATTATCACAGTGCCCACCATTTTGTAGATGGCCTTTGGAAAGAAACCAAATGGAAAATTCAACATGAAATGCAATCTAATTTTTTTATGTGATCAAATTCTGGAAATATTCTAACAACAAAATGATTGCAAATTTCTCTAAAGATTTTTTTTGGTTGGTTTTTTTTCTGGTTGGTTTTTTTTCAGGGTTCTTTTTTTTTCAAAATCCAATGTCCAGACACTTAAAACAAGGAGGAATATATCTTACTTTCTTTACATGTAGGTTTATTTTGCTTATATTTTGCATCCCAGAATGAATTTCTTTGTCTTCCTGTTTCACAATGTAAAACTCTTGTAACTTCCTCTCTGGATCAATTATTTAGTTGAAATATTTCACATAAATTCTGAATAATTAGTTTTAGAAGTTATCACCTTTAAATAGGTTTCTGTGTGTACATATGGGCACAATCTGGTATTAACTACTGTGTCAAGTTGCCGGCAGATGACGAAGGAGGTGAACTTTATCCTTCCTCTTACATGTTGTGGTCATCTTAAAGCCCATCTGTGAGAGCTCACTTAAAATAGCGTGTTGTTATCCCTGTAAATTTCTGTAATCATCTGAAGTTAATCTCCAGTAAGGCTTCAGCAACTTGAGCTACAGTCCAGTAATTTCATGGGTGTCAAGTGACTTTGAGATTGGCTTTGTAAATCCTGTGCCAGGGCTGTTCTTATGGTTAATCCATTCATCAGGAAAAAAAAAATCTCTGGATATTTAAAAGCTTATATGCACATATGTACTCTCTGCAATTCTCCAAGATTAAATCTATTAACATGTTAGTGTGCTTGTACCACTTGGGCACCAGTCGGTGCAGGATTAATGTGTGCAGTGTGCATTTAATGTACTGTACAGCCTCTGGTGAGCCTAAAATCTAAAGTCTGTGTGAACAAGGAATCAAATTTTATTAATGTTGTGGCGTTTTTGAGTGTCATATGGATCTCACCTCTATAATTTCCAGCATTTCCACTCTTGTAATTTTACCATCACCATCCAAGTCGTACATGTTGAAGGCCCAGTTCAGCTTTTGCTCAAAACTACCTCGTGAGGTGATGGACAGGGCACAAATGAACTCTCTGAAGTCGATGGTTCCATCTCCATTTTTATCAAAGGTTCGGAAGGCATGCTGGGCAAACTTAGAAGCATCTCCATATGGAAAGAACTGAAAAATAAAATAATATATAGAACTGTGTTAATGCAAAGGAGAGAGCTGTATACCTGCCTGCAAAACACCAAAGTGAGGCATTTATGAAGAGTGGCTGGTGAGCTTTGTGGGAAACTGAGGATCTGCAGTGTAAGGTTCCCTAACAGTTACACTGGAATGATTATTAAAAACTTATTTCTACAAAAGCTCTCAGGTTTCCACAAGCTATAATACAAATATATACAATGCTGCTTTAAAGCTAAATTAACTATGAATCTTAAAATGAAGTTGGGTGTAAATGGCAGATTGTGTGTAATGTTCTCTGACTCTGAAATACAGCAGCCAGGGTGCATTCTAAGAGAATTTTAACCAGCCCTTGACATGTTGCAACCAAATATATGCGTGGGGTTGTTGTTATATAACTTCATTTATTTAAAAAAAATAAGCCACACATAACATAAAAACCCCTTATGAACATATGTTCTGTTCTGCCAACCAACATTCAAGTACATAAGATGAGAACAGAGATTCAATTAAACAATACAGTGCAATGCTTTTCATGTTTAATATCCATTAGCAGTGAACACTAATTGACTGTAGCTTAACAAAATATTTTAAATGACCATAACATGTAGGTTTTCAGTTGATATATTTTCCCCTCAGGAGGTACATGGTTTAAGACATTTGAGCTGGTAGTTGTTCTTTCTGTGGGCCAGACTCAAGAAAACACACCCCTAAAGAAAGGGGATTTTAAACCAGTGCTGGAGTCCTATTGCAGTGCAGGGACCATACACAAACAATGTTTGTTTCTCTATTCCCAGCAAAACTTCATGGAGGTTTTCCTGCTTCTAAAATATAAACATGCATTACTCCCCATATGAGAGCCAGCTTATTTTGTGCTTTTAAAAATTCCAATTCTTAGTAAGTACTGCATTTATAATGTAAGTTTGCAGGAAAATCTTCAGTGGCAGCTGAAGTGGGGCTGCATTTTACAATTTTCCATTTCCCCATCCAGAGCTGTGTCTTGCCTTAAAAATGCAAAACTGAGAGCTCAGCCAGCTGCTTGCACTATGTGGCCATGTGGGCCATGTCAGGAGCCACTGCTGTGTTGCCACAGGGGTCCCAACCTGAAAGTGTCCTTTCAACTTTCTGTTTTCCCTGATACCAGCTTTTCAGACACCATTGTAGATAGCATTGGCATTGCTGAATAGGACTGCTACAATTGCTTCTCTGGCTCAGTAGCATCAGATCAAAATCCTCCTTTTCACCCCAAAAGAGAGAGCAGGGTTAAATTTTGCCCACCTCTATCCATTCACAGTATTTCCCTGTTGTGAATTACTCCTAAAAGGGTACAAATTGCTGTATTATCCCAGAAGTGGTATCAAATATGCCTGTCTCACTTCCCAAGTACCTTTTTGGGAAGATATTTGAACATGCTGTGGAGACATCAAGTGAGCAGGATGCTGTACCCACTCCAATGGTAATTTATTCAGGTTAATATCTCTGTTAAAGTTGTGATTTTGTCACCTGGCATTGTAAGGGTCAGCATCTGCCTACTGCTTCTACACCCCTTCTCCAATAGCTGAAAGAGCATTTGGTATCGTCTCCTCCTGAAAATGTAACCTCTGTGCCTGTACTCAACCCTAGCCCTGTTTCTGTTTTGATAATCAAAACTGATGGAGCTGTAAATACCTAGAGGCACTGCTGCAGCCTTCTGTACTTTCTGCTCTTTGGCCTTTAAGTATGATCATGATTGGGCTCATCAACAGACACAAAGATCTTTGGGTTCTCTGATACAATTCAGGATTGCAGTGACTGCAGTTACCAGACTTTGCTAAATTGTTCTTCTAGTGACAACCTCAACTTTTTGTCAAAGCAAAGAGAGCTCCCTCCATGGGAAGGCTCCTTGGGCTCACAGCCCTCCTTTCAGGGTCAGAACAAAGATTGTGAATGTTATCCAAAACTTCAACGTTATTTGCATGTTATCTAAAAGCCTCATTGCTTCCTCTTCTCCATGATCTACCTCCCCCTCCAACTCCTGTGCCAGCTGCAAATGTTAACATAGGTGATATTTAATTTTATGTGTATGTGTAGATCAATGTGCACTTCTCCAATCCACTGCTGAGAGGTTAAGAAATGGCTCTCATGGCCTGTATTCCACCACGAAAGGTGGGGTTCCATGTCCCCCACCTTTTATTCTTGAGAGTCTGCTGGCTGTTCAAAGCTGAAAGGACAAATCTTTTGCTTTTTAAATCTGTGCTGATGACTATCCTGTGATGTATGTGTTACAGAATGAAACACCTCAAAATTTTACAGTCTTCCAAGTATTTTTGCTTGGAGCTGACTGCTGCTGAGGATGCTGCCTGATCTCTGTTCCTATGACTGTCACTCTACAGTCTCTATAAAAGAAAGGTAAATAGCTGGAGGGAACTGGGACTGTTCTTTTCACTGCCCAGAAAACCAAAACACAGAAATGGTGCAAACATACTGGTGAGACCAAAGAACTAAATTACAATGAAAAAGCACACCTACCCAAAAAGGGAAGAAGTGTCAGACACCCAAAAACATGTAAGAGTCCAAGAACAAAGAGGGGAATTGGGATGGGTCAGTGGCTGGAGATGATGAAGACCATTTTTAAGTTATTCTGGAACATATTTTTTGGTCTCCCACTGGAGGAGCATCAGCAAGCTGTGACTACCTCTTTGCTGGTCACACCATTAGCCTCATGTAGCAGGGAAAAAAATATCCTTTTAATTTTTTTATCACAGACAAGTCCATGATTTTTTCTCTTCTGAGGTGAAGAAGACAGTGGCACGGCTCAGAGCTAAGCCTTGGCCTTTACAGCCTCGTATGGAACTGTTACCTTTTTTTAATTTTTTTTTCTATTTGTCTTCCTGTAGGGAGCAAAAGCAGTAAAAGGTCCTTTAGGGACTGAAGGCACTGTTCTGCAGTCTGTACCTGCTGATTTGTATTATTTTTAGCTCAGAACAACTCAAAAACATTGTCAAAACTTGTTTAAAAACCTACTTGAAGATTTCCATTGGCCTGTTTTGAAACTATTCATAAATAAGACATGAAGTAAAAGAAAACTAAAACAATTACAGAGCAAAAGAAGCCAGCTCTGGTAAAACATTTTTTGACTATTGAAACACAGTGAGACCTTAGCAAAGTATAAAGGCACAGGCTTTAACTACTTTCAGAGCACTCTAAGCCAAGTGGCAATGGGAGACAGGGATCTCTGGAAGACAAACACCCAGGGAATATGAGGAGGGTGGTTCAGTCTGCTTCTGGCATGAGCTCAGTGAATATTTCAGAAAAAAGTAAAGAAACACAACTGGGATTTTCAGGTACGCCTTCAGCCTTCAGTGTTTTCTGCAAACCCTTGACCAGGTGATCAATCTACATATGAAAGCAACAACCTACCACTGAAAAGGACACTCTGTGCACCAGCATTGTCTCCTGATTTACCATTTTCATCTAAAAATCAAGACAAAATATACCAGCCAGTTCCATGGGTGATCCAACACTGTTCATTCCTTTGTTTCTGCTTCTCTAGTCTCATCTAGTGAAAGGTCTCCCTGGTCTAGAGAAAGGTGTACCTGCCCATGCCAGGAGGTTGGAACTAGATGATCTTTAAGGTCTCTTTCAACCCAAACCATTCTAGGATTCATCTTTTGCTTGGTCTGTGTATTTTCTAACCAGTTAGATCAACATGCTGGGGTGTGAACAAAATGTTATCTCTGCAGTCAACTGCTAATTAGGAAACGAAAAAGGAAGATTAAAAAAATTCCCTTAATCTACTTCTAAATTTTGTATGAGAGGATTATCATTCAAGCAGTCCTGGAATCAGAATATCTAGCGAATAACACCTACAAATTGTACATAACCCTCTGGGAAACTGGTCAAATACCTGGAAATATTTATCTGCTTGGCTGCAGGTGCTTTAGCCTCTTTGAAGCGATGCTGTTCACAGGCAACTCAGTGATCAATTCATTCAGATCATCTTTGGGAGGGAATTATTGCAAAAGCATAAAGCATATGCTAAAGCATATGGCTGAAACTTTAGCATATGGCTAAAACATAAAGAAAAAAAATGCAAAATCAACTTCCCCAAAATTCCCCAGTGATGGGGAGGGGTTGAGAAACAAAAGGTCTCTCCATCCACCCCCATAGGACGGGGTGGAGCGGACCTGTAGACTGGTCTGAGTGGTGCTTTGTTTTCCATGTGATGTTCTATCATGGGATATTGAGATGCATTTCTATTAAAATCGAAATTCTGCTATAAAATAGAGAAAGGCAGAATTAGACTAGTGTACAGAAAGCAGGGCACACTGCCTACACATGCCCAGGTGACGACTTGGTCACTGATGTAAGGTCACAGCTTCCAGAGCTGGGATGGGAGCTGGAGCACAGAACAGGAAGTGGGAAAGCAGGAGATGGCACAGAGCTTCTGTATCTCGGGCTTGGAGAACAGGGAAGAAGCAGCTGCTGATTCCCCTGTCAGAGCAGATGCCCCCTTTGGGGCTCAGCACTACCAGCTCTGCTGAGAGCTGCAGCAGAGAAGGGACATGAGGGGGCACAGCCAGTGCAAGGAGCAGCACGAGCGTTGTCAAGGGCCAGCACATAAAAAGAAGCCAAGCATTAAACAATTGATGCTGTTATGCTTTAGGAAGGATTTACCTACCCTTCTTATCTGCTTTATTAGGGTTTTATTTTATAAGTCTGCTAGGCACCCAGGTTAAGTTTGTCAATGGAGAACATGAGCACTTTGAGAATCAGAATGTTTGGCTGCTTTTGGAAGCTCAGACAGGTATTTTTTTAATAGCAAACTCTTAAAGTTGAACCCAGATGCTGATAGCTGCTGGTCTAGCCTGGACTTATAGCTCCTTGGAACCAAGGTCACTGGGGAGGATGCCTGAGATGATGGAGAGCAGGTTGCTTCTCGCTAATTTTCCAAGAAGATGAAGTTCTGGATTCCTGATAGCAGCACAAACAAAGGAGTTGATGAGATAAGAAAAAAAGATTACTCTTTAGTTGTCTCCTTTAGAAAAAAAATAATTGAAATTTACAACAATGCACTGTACTCCTGCACTTCATATGTTAAGGCATAAAAATGAGAAGAGGTGTCCAGGCTGTGACTGTCAGGACCTGTCAGGAAGGCTGTGCCACTCTGGTACCAGGGTCACCTGCAGGGCTGCAGCCTGTCCCTGCCACCACCTCTTTGTTAAAAAATGAAAACTAATGTAACAAGGGCATAGCCAGACCAGCACAAAAACACACAGCCACACATCTGTCCTTGTTATGGAAGAGATTTGACTGCTGCACTCTGCAGCACATCTGCAGTGTAAGGTAGAAACAGCCCACCTAGGAAACTGCCTCCAGCCGCCTGGCTTCAGCCTGCCAGAGGGTCCCAAGGAGTGGGCACCATCCACAGCTGTGGGTCTGTAGGTCTAGCAGCATCTAAGCCACGGGGCTGAGCCTCTGGAGAAGATGATCTTGTGAACTACCACAGACCAGAGTTTAAATGTCTCTTTGGATCCAGGACTCAGTTCTCAATGTGTAAATCTGTGAGCTGTCCCCACCTCAGAGGTGCACTGGGAAGATAAATACAGAAGATTTGTGATCATTTCAGATGCTGCAGTGGAAGTCACAGAGCTGGCAAGAACTGGGGAGAGCTGCCAAACCTCACGGATGTTTGCTTGTGTCTCTGCTCAGCAGCTTTAATGCTGTGAACACGTGAGCATGCAGAGACATATGGAGAGGCTTATAAACAGCTCTTAGTTCTTTACATAAAGAAAAAATATTTAGATGAGCCAAGAAATGTAACTTCTGTTCACCTGGAAAATTCACAACTTGTACAGGCCGAAGTGGGATCAGCAAAGAGTTTGTGTCTCACCCAGACCTCCAAAGACTGCAACTAGCCCTTACATTATGGTTAAGGACTAAACTGCTCTGTCTTGCAGGCGTTTCTAAACACCATAGAAATGCTCATTTGAAGAAATGGAGAAGAAATATTTGAGAATTTAGAAGCTGACCATGAATTATCAATACCAGTTCCTTGCAATTGTGTGAGGCATGAATTAAGAGACCAGAGAACAAGCACAAACCACAGACCAAGATAAATGGAGACTAAAAATCAAGAACAAACCAAGAGATTGGAGGAAGATGGATGGGAAAAGAGAAGCCATGCTTCTTCTTCAAAAACACCCATCTGGCAGAGTCTACCTCTAAAAAAACATTCAACCTGAAAAGTTAATCTTTATATTCACATTTGTGGGGAATTAGTCATTAACTAGCAGGAAATGAATCGATTTTCAATCCCAGCTTTTCTCTGATTAGATTTGGACAATAAGAAACTTAATTGAGCTGTGGTAGTGCTATAGGTCAATACACTAGAAGCTCAGCTATTACTCAGTGCTAATAAAAAAAAAAAATCAGGGAGAATTCACATCAAAACAATTAGTATTGCTAGTGCTTAACGCCACAACTACCACTGATTAAATGTTATTTCTCTTTGATCTTCCTTAACTGAGCAGCAGCACTGGAACACTTTATTTACTTTCAGTTGGCACAGTCTTCCACTACCCCAAGGTCAGCGACAGCACAGGGCTATCAGGATCCTGCTGTATTGTGGCTATGCCCCAGCCTAATTACAGCTTCCTTTTTCTTGACACTGTGTTATCTCTCTAGGAATCTGGGAACATACCAAATGGAAGATACACTGGGATGTTTCCTTGGGGTTTTTTTCCTCCTTTTTTTTCTCGCCCCAGTAAAGATCATCTGACTTCTTTTCATTTCTGAAAGAGACTTTATTTTCCCAGTGAGTTTTAGTTCCCAAGGTTCAGAGTATTAACTTGAATGCTATGCCTGCTGTGTTGTGAAGTCCTTAGTGCAAATTTCTCAAAAGAACAGGACTACAGAAGCATCAGTAAGTGCCATTTCCAGCCAAAAAGGGATTTGAAACACGAGTCACTAAAGTCTGAGACAACCATCTCATGAATATACAGATGGAACTGCAGAAAGAAATACTTGTGCCTGAAATATCTGACTGTCTCATATACTTATGTAACGTGTCCTCCTAAAATTCCTCTACATATGGAGTTGTTATAGCCAGGTACTGCAGAAAGGAAACTGCAGAAAGAGAAGGAAAATGGCTGTCGCTGGGCCTTTCAGAAAACTGATACTTCCCAAAAGGAGGGAGAGGTAAGGGAATGGAATGGACCCCAAAGTCAAAGGGGGGAGTTGGGAAGGATGGCAGCAATAGTGGCAGCAGTTGGTACAATAGAGAAGAGGCAGGTGGGCAACAGCTTGGTGTGGTCATTTTTTCCCTGTTGTCCCTAGGCATATCTTATTGACTTTTATTTTCAGTACTGAGTTTGAAAACAATCCAGCAGCTCACAGAGGAGCTGTACTGAAATGAGGTTTTGAATCATTTAAAATCAGGCCTGCATTTTAAACTACTGCAAGATCTGTCTAAAAGCTTTTCTTCTGCAATGAAGCTGAGAGCAGATAGGTTTTCAGGCATCCTTCTGAAAATTCTGTACAGCCTTACCTATGAGATTCATCCCTCTGTAATGCTTCCAATTCTGTTCTTGAGACTAATAACAAAAAAAAGACTCTTTTACCACAGTACAGTTTTAAGAAGACAGCTTTCCAAGAAAATGTGTTTTCTTCCATAATCTATCCTTCTCAAATAGCATAAAGCCTTTCAAAGGTCAGTGCCAAGACTTACAAGCCCAACAAGATATAAAAACCTTGAAATACCAGCATTCTGGTGCAAAGAATCATGCATCTATATATATATATATATATATATCTCTATATATACCTAGAGAATCTGTATCTGTATACCTATAGAGAAACATACATCGGGGGGTGGACTAAATGAGTTCTTGTTTAGAAATGGGACAATACTGTTGAACTTGTTGGTATCTTAAAAAAACCCACTTTTATTTATGTGAAGCATTGTGCACATTTGCAGTCCCACATGGATAACTATTATTATTGCTGTTATTGATAGTCACAGTATCTAGGAATCTTGGTTGAGCAGCATTTGGATAACACCTAAACCTCAACATGTAAGAAAGAGGAAGAAACAGACCAAGGAGGCTGGAAGACTTTTATTTGTGACTTGAAAGGATTTTCACACGGGTGGGAAAGAAGACAGGAATGGTGCAACCCATTGGGTCACCTTCTGGGAATTAAGAAGCTGAACGGGCAGGTCTAGAATAAACCACAGGGATTCCAGCAATGACAGCGCTCAGGTACACTGCCTCCTTGGCTTCAGCCTCACAGAGCAGATCCCCTAACGGGAAGGGGACTTGAACAAAGACTTTCAAAGGATGTCTGAAATCATAAAAAGGAGCATCACTCTCTTGTTCCTTGTCTAAAATGGTTCAAGAAGGGAAAATCCTCATCATATACAATTTATTTTTTCTATCAGTTGTGTTCTTTTCTCTCTGTAGAAACAGATGTAGAAAACCTCCCTTTGGGCCATATGGATAACTGCTTTCACATAGAGATGCCATCTCCCTGAACATGCTGTTGCTGGGCTGGTACTGGCTGTGGTCAGCCAATGGAGACAAAATGTGGATGTTGATACTAGTGATACTCAGTACTAGATCGCTCCCAAAGGTGTCTCCTTTTCAGGGGAGACGCCAGACAAAGAAGACAGTATCATCCCACAGAATCGAGTTCCTCACAGATTTCATCCCAATCAACTCCAGTCAGCTCTTGGGGGATGCAGATTTTTGTGATATTCCATTAATTGGATCTTCAGAGAGGGAAAATTACCCACAGATTCTGTTTCCTTGGAAGGGTAACTTTGTATTATCTCCTTCCAGTGAGTTTCTATGGGTTTAGCCCCTCTTCCAGGTATCAGACACAATCACAAGGGCTCTTTTTAGGGAAATCCATAAACCTATTACTATAAACTGGAACATGCTGCCTTTTGGCTTAAAGCACTGCAATGGAGAGGGAAGACTGTCTCCTCTCCTGCATTTGCCTGCTAATGTAACCTTAAATCCTTCAGTGCATGGTAACTTTGAATTCCAGCTCCTTTTTCCCATGATTAAACCACCACTGATGCAAGAAAACTGTGAGTAGAATAACCTCTTCCATTACAGAAAAGTCAACCAGGTATGGGCATAACTGCCACTTGGTTCCTTCAAAATCTTATAATTAATCATATACTTAGTCTGCAAGAAACTTAACACTAGAATGCAGTAAGACCATAAAAGGGATAGTAAAAGATAAATTCTAAAATCTGCAGAGAATGAGTTACCTTTAATTAAAAATTATCTTTTTCTAAAAAGTGAGAAAAACTATACTCACAAAAAAAGCATCAATATGCATGCTTAAAAGAAAGCTACTATCCATGCCCATTCTTCCAACACTAGGATATCTCATGGCATGCACTATTTGACATCATTACAGTGACTGAAGTTTCAATAACATAATTAGGAGTCATGTGAAAGGAAGACACAACAAAAATCACTTAAGCAATACACTTCCCTGATGTTGATTCTTTGCTGCTTTATTTATCACAGAAGCTTAGTGTAGCTACATGTTTTCCTTTGGATTAAGTTTCCCTCTGTGCACCAGACCAGCTGAACACTCCCGCACCACTTCAGTTGTGCATAGAACTCTGAGCCTGACAAATGTAAAACTGACATCCTCACTGGAGTGGTGAATGAAATTTCATTTCAACATCAGATCTATATAAATTTTTCCCATCAGCTACAAAAAAAAATATCTAAAATCCTAGAAGTCCAACTAAATAAAATTGCACGTAGCAAAATACAAGATCTATTCATAGGTATGGCAAAGCGTAACTAGAGGGATGTATCATAATCAACGTTTCCCGTTAATAAACATTACCTCAAAAACATGCTCAAAAATGTAGAGTGATGCAATTTGAACTGCCCAGCACTGTAATTATAGTAACTACCTCACACTGGGGAGCAACTTTTATTTTTTCACACTGATTAATGAATATGACTAATAGATCTGAGTTCCCCCCCCCCAAGTGTTCTGGTAAACATGTTAAATAAAATCAGATTGCAGGGTTTCATGAATACACAACAACAGCTACTCAGTCCTTAGCAAGCACACAAGAATACAATAACAATAATAATGGCAAAAAGTTCAGTATTGAGGTGAGAACTCAAAGGAGGTTTGATTAGTCCCATGTGCCTTCAAAGAAGTTAATTCTTTGATCTTGTGAGAGCAGTACCCTGTATCACCCTTAATATTCTTGTACCCCAGAGTCAATAAAGATGATTAAAATGGTGTATAGACATTAATAGTTGAAAAATAAACTGTGTAATTGTGGCCAACCTATTACACTACCAGCTGCTTTCCAAAAGGATTCTGGTTTATGCTTGCCAAGAGGGAGCCTCCCAGGAACACTGTTCTTGGTGAAGCCAGTTCCCAAAGCGTCCTTTTAAAGTTTACAGCTAGGGGATACAGGCCAGTTCCCAACATCCACAAGTTCTTTCATCTCTCCTCCGTGAGTTGACTGCATATAATGCTCTCTAGAGACAAGTTGTTTCTAGAGGCACAGTAACAACATAGATTTTACACTTACTTGATGGACTCACATTTCGTAGAAGATGTAATTAAGGATAAAATATAATGGGTTAATTCTAGTAAGGTGTTAAATTCTCAAACAAATGAAAAATATCAAAACCAAAGTCACAAGAAGATGAGAATTAAACAAGAAAGCATTCTCTCAATTGTTTGCTGCTACCACAGAGGTAACAGGTAGGCCTTTTCTCCAGCATGGGGGCTTTTCTGAATTTCCTCCTCTATTGCATTCCTTTCTCAACACACTCCTATCTTAGAGTCTTCTTGATGATCAAAGGATTTTAGAGGTCAAAGACTCTAAACATTTAATAATCCATTTGCAAGAGGCATTCAATGAACAACCACTCTCTTATGGCAGCTGTCTCTAGACTGCAATGAGTTTCACAGAGACACCCTGTGACATCTTTAAAAATATATGACAGGGCTGGTGTTTCAACTGCTTTAGAGTTCGTGTTCTTATGAAAATAGGGCAACCTCCCCCTTCTTATAGCATGAGATCTTTATGGAGAGGTGGCAACATCTTCATAACTAAAGTTACAACCAGATTGCCTTGTAAAGAACTCTCAAAATTCTTTTCATCTTTCCTCAGTGACATCCAAACACCTAAGGGTGACATATGCCCAGGAAATAACCTTCTACAAACCAGCCAGTCTCTGAGGAAGTATCAAATACTGACTGAACAAGAAACACAGGAGAACTGTGTCCAGTCCCTGTTAAACAATAGGAGAGAAGAAACTTGAAATATGGGCAGGACGTGTCTAGAGAAAAACAATAGCCTACCAAGCTGGTGGGTGCCAATCCTTTTTAGTGCTGTCAAAATACAGACAAGCTTATCTGCCAGGCTGGGGTCTGGGGTCCAACTAGAAATCACAACACTGGCATTTCTTGTTGCACCTGGGATGGAGCCCAGAGGATACCTAGTCCAGCTGCCAGGGCAGATTTAGCAACATCATCTGCTATGACCCTGGGAAGAGACAGCGCATGAGAAAGAAGGCAAAATCCTAAGCAACAGATCCAGAGCTCTCAAATTCAACATTTTAAGCCCTCACCCAAGAAGACACCATTAGCAGTTAGCAGCAGTATTTCGGGTTGTTCAAGTACACTGGAGAGAGAATTCTCTGAAATTTATGAATGTCAGTCTGGGAGTGCTTTCTGAGGTAGCTCTGCTCTTCTTTTCTTACACAAGTGTTGGCAAGAGCCTGCACCTCCAATAGCTCAGTCTCTCCTGTTAGGATGTGAGCAGACCGCCAAATCTTTGGAAGCTCCCAGAGCTGAATGATATTTTCACAAAAGTCTGCCAGCTGGAGACTCCTTGTGTCAAGGTTTTGGCTCTCATCATTTGGGAAACAGTGAGCGTATACTCAAAGCAAGCACTGAAAAAGGTAGATTTTTCACAGCTGTCTGGATTATTCATGAAGAAAATTGTCTAAATTCAATCTAAATAAAGCCCCGCTGGCAGAGAGAGGTCTCAAATTTAATCACTTCTACCTGCTGTCAGCATCAATACTTTTTCCAGCCCTACCCTAAAAAATGTTTATATCTGGCTTCTCTTATTCACTACATTCATGACACCCTCTCAGCTGTGGAAAAGTCCTTATATCCAACTGGTGCCACAGGAGCTACCCCTCTCATCTGGGAATATACCATCTTTTCTTCTGGTAGCACTGTTTGCCAAAAAAATTTTTTTTGAGTTGATGTGTTTAAATGGTTTGTCCCATTTAGCCCAACAAACACCAGTTCAATGCTCATTGCTCAATGGAAAGAGATGCTGCATCTTAGTGGGGTGATAAATCCCAAGGTGGGTTATAAAGCCCAACAGCAGGCATGACCCACATCCCATTCCAGGTGAGAACTTTGTGATTTCTTGGACTGAATACATGAATATCTCAGTTAAGTGTAAGATTTTAATTCTCAACTGAAAGATAAAGTGCTATTTCCTTATTCAGTCTTAAACTGATGATGTACCTATAGCCCTTCCAGATTTACCAATGAACAAGACAGTCCTGTTGCATGTCCAGTAACACACATAAATTTCTGCAATCTACAACTACCTGTTCCAAGTGCTGATCTGAAATTACAGGGAGAGAAAGGGATAGTGTGGTGCTGAAGCTTGACTGTGATGCCAATTTGAGGCCACAGCATCATGTGTTTGAGACCTGTCATGAAGCTGAAATACAAGTGAAGCTGTCACAGCAATGCAATGACAGCACAGTTCAGCATGCTCATGAAGTGACTAAAATCCAGGATGACTGCAGAGCCAAGGGGAAAAAAAGCTGGTTTTTTTCCTACCCTGGGTACATAAATAGGAAAGATCTGGTTGTGTTGTCCTGTGAGAACACTGAGATGTCAGTCTAAAGCAGCAACTAACCTGAGCTATAATTATGGAATGGAAGAATGTGTTGACTTTTCAACTGAAATGTATCCTTGGCTGTTTCTCTTGCTGCAGCAGTGTTGTGTTTTCACAAGAGGGCAATGTACATTTTCTAGTCACAGCAAACCAGTTTGTGCTTTTCCCCCGACAGATATCAACCTTCCCATTGTCTCAGGAGAGACAACAATCTGCAGATGCAACCAGCTATACCAATTTGTAAGATGTGTACTTAGTAACAGGTTTTCAATTTAAAAAAGAGCTGTTTTCACACCTACAGAACTGAGTGATCCCAAAGTGCTTTGCTGGCATCAATCTAATCCCACAGCCTACACACATGGGTGGACACCAGAGAACCTGCAAAGCCAAGCAACAAAACAAATGAGCTGGTGAGATCACACATAAATAAGCCATCTACCAGCTTTTATACCTGACCTATCACCTTATTACTTTTTGGGTCCATCTGCTTGGGGCTATCAGGTGAAAACAGCACAGAATTTGTTTTACGTAGGGTTTAGGGAAACTCAAATTCCCAGATAAAGGATCATCCTGCATTTGCAGACTGAGTCCCCAGTGAAGCACAGCCTGTATAACACGTACCAGGAGCACCGGGGCGGCTGCCCATGCGTTGCAATCAAACAGCACATGAACAATATGCCCAGCACTGATGCCAGAAGGTGCAAAGCTCATTGTTTCAGTGCAAATCAGTTATGCAACATACAGACATCAGTTACACAACACACAGACATCGGGAGGAGCCACCTGTTATTCACACAGAGTGGTGTGGAAGCACATAACTCTCCCCAGGAAGACTACTGAGAAGTCCAAACACAACTACAAGAAACAGCATTTTTTGAATTTGGATATTGGAAAGAATTATCACATCTGAATCATCTACAGCTCTCAAGCCATGAAAGTAAATAACACACTACTGAGAGGGCAGGCAAATTTCTGGCTGCTCTGAAAAGCCCAGGAATTACAGTTTCCATGTAAAGCAGGTGAGATCTTGGTTTCCAAATACTTTGGATCATGAATCTGATCTTCTTCCAAATTCTCAATGGAAAGGTTGGTTTTTGGTTTTAGGCATTAGAAACAAACACCAAGGCCAGCTGATGAGCTCAGAGGCTTTTATGTCTGTGTTATGTTTCTGAACAAGTCCCAACCACTTACTTAGTCATTTACATTTTAATACTGTGCCATTCATTGCTTTCCATTGCAGTGTTTAATGCCAGGTTTTTAGCTTTACTTAAAGATTGTCTGAAGGTGAGGGAGAGTCTCAAGTGTGAAGGACCTTCCAGGAGTTCCCACAGTGGGGGACCAGTTTCATACCGTCTCAGCATCTGATGCTGCTCAACACTTCTGGGCTGCTAAAAGCTAGGCAGCATCCCAAGAAGCTTCAGGGAATTGGCAGAGCTCTGGGGCCCTGCAAATAGTGACCATTTTCACTGGAAACAGTTACAACACAGGAAGGAAGGTTCTCCCATGTTCCTTAGCTTGCATCAAAATCCTGTGGGCATGTCCTCCCCTGCCTGGCGAGCAGATGCAAAGAGGCTACAGCACTGCTGTACCTTCAAAAGCCCCTTCCACCTCATCTCTTTTCAGTTTAACTTGAAAAGATAAAAGCAATTTAATCTTTCCTGCCTTCAACTTAAAGGTTTTTTCCTAAATATATTTTGACAGCAGAAATAAAGACAAAGTTTTAATAGAACTAACTGAACCACAAACTGAATTATGTCTTTCCATTTCAGGAGACAATCTCGCTGCTAATAACATCACTCTCCCTCCAAAAGCATGCATGACAAAATTCAAGGCATTTCTCTGTTCCTTCGCGGCCCTTGGCGTCTGGCAGCAGCTATGCAGCACAGAGAGCTGCCTCTCACATGTGTATGTGTCGTGTGTCTCACTCGCTTTGTCCGGGAGCTGGGGTGGGACCATCTGAATTGCTGAACCAGTCTGTCTGGAAAATTTGTATGCTAGCGGATTGAAACGCAACTGAACCCTGGCAACATCCCTGCTTTGGATCTCTGCCTAGAACCTTTATTTCTTCAGTGTTCTCTGGAAGCATGCAGCAGATGCAGGCTTTCTGTAGGACCCCCACACCAGCAGTCCTCCCCCAGAATGGAAGCAGGGTCTAAACTGTACTGACAGCCTGGAGCATCTTAATTTTTCAACACTGGATTCTTTATTTGGTTCCCATCTTACAGAAACAATAGCAGTCACCAAGCAGCTTACTAAACCAGTGTCAAATCCTGAATAGATGCCTTGCTCACAGATTTGTTCTTAATTAGCCAAACACCCTCTGAAATCACCAAAAGTGCCAATCAAACAAAGGCACATTTTATTTTGTGACCACAAGGAAGGGGATTGAAAGAATTTACATTGGCTGCTAAGCATATGCTCTAATGACCACCACTGGATTTTTGGTAGTGACCTAGATACAGAAAGCTTTGATCTCTTGGTTTATTACTCAGTTTCTAGATAACCAGAATAACCACAGTGAATAAAAATTTGGATGGGTAGAAACTGTGTGTGATATAAGAAAGACGACCATGAAATACCAATCCTAGACATTTCACCAACTAAAGTAGGCAGACACCAGTAAACATGATTAATAAGAGCAAGCCAGGAAACGGCATTACATTTCAAAGAAGTCTAGGGGTGAATAGCTTGAGGAAATGAGATACAAAGTCTTTCACATGTAGGTCACCAGACTTAATCCAGCTCTGCTCATAGCAAACTCCAGTCATTAATATCTGACAGCTGTCTGGCAGCCTCGTAGAATGAGATGGTGGTCTTTGTTTAATTGCTAGTGGTATCTGCAAAATATAACATATCAACAGAACTGCAATGCTGAAAAGTCTAAGGAGGAAGGTCAAGGACTGACTGGGCTTTGACAGAGGATCTCTACCCCCTTACCAAAAAGCTTCATTTCCTATTTGTGTCAACCTGATATATCTCAAGGGTAATAAATCTTTGTGGGTGAACAGAGGATAAAGAGAGCAAAAAACAGTTCAAAGAGAGCTGTGGTAGCTCTGCTGCCTTGAACTCAGACCAAGGCCCAGCTCCCCAGCTGGTGGTTCCACTGAAGTGCCAGCACAACACCAGTCCACACTGGCCCAGGCCTGCTCCCTGCTCCTTCCAACAAGAGCAGCACAAAGCCAGGGCCAGCAGATCCGAGGGCAGACACATGGAGCCAGGGAAGGGGGGCAGTCTCTGTTTTGTGGTTTTCACATCTTGGTCCAGTAAGAATTTAGGATGTGCAGTGTTGGTCCCACTCTGTCTCTCAGAGGGGTCACAGAGGACACCAGGGGCTGCAGAAACAGCCTGGCCACATAGCACTGACTCACCCCTCAGCCCAGGGTCCCTCTCCAGAGTCACAGCAACTTGCCAGTCAAGAAATACGGTGTGGGGAGAGGTTGAAGTTGAAATTCACATGATTGGAATAAAGGGTCCAGCCATAAATGATGAGTAAACAGAACTCTTTATTGCTGCCTTTTCAAAGCCTTTTCTTTACAATAAGAGAAAGGTCTGAATTTCCAAAGCCCATGTGAAATACCTAACATTCGCCTCAGGAAATGAGAGAAGAGATTACTTTACAGCTTGCAAGACAAATCTGCCTGATTGCATATCAGAACAGAAAGCTATGATTTCTATGTTTAACTAAAAAAATAATATTATTTAGTTTTGTGGGTTTTTTTAGTAAAGGCTAGGTTTAAAAATTCAACTTTGATCCATAAAAGCAAATGGTGATTTTTTTTCTTTTTCACTAATAACTGTGCCTTTGTTTTTTGGACAAACTTTATCTCACTTTATCTGTCCCAAACCCGGGTATTCCATCTCAGCGAGTTATCAAGCTTCTCTCAACAGTGACTGAAGAGAAGCAGTCACCTCCAACAGGAGATTGTTCTTCTTAAACTAGAAGGATGTTTGGAACAGGTAGGATGAATTCTCCTCTCAGGTGGTGGTTGCTGGAGGTGCCTAATGCATACCTAGTTTAGACTCCAACATGACAAAGTTAAGTAAGTTGAACACAATCTTTTGTAACCTGGAGAGACATTTCAAGCATTTTATGGACATTTGACATGGATATTTTGGGTTCTGTCTTGACCAGTGTGCTCTTGATGCTATTATGTAAAGCACAGTACTTTCACGAGTAATAGTCAGATTGCCTGAAGGTTGTTTGTGAAAATGACAAATCAAATACGTGTCTAAAAAGAATAGTATAGAGTTAAAAATGATGGGTGTACATACTTCTTCTTCACAACTACCAGTGCTGTTTAAACTGCTCAGAATAAGAAACATGCCAAAAAGGGAGTCATGGGTTTTGTCTGGATTTTTTTTTAAAGTGTTTTCCTTTTAAAACTCCTCCACTTGCTTTTGGAACTGTGTACATGACATTCAAGAGTCACATTTGCAAGTATTTTGCATTCAGCAATATCTTATAAAAAACAGTGCTCTTTCATATCACATTTTACATTCTCTACTGATCATTCACATGGCCCCTCCAGCTGTGACACAGGGACAGACTTCCTAACAGACTGGTTTTTTTCATTGAATATTTTCACTGAGTAAACAAATAAACGATGCAGAAATGTATTGAGGTAGAATAGCTCCCCCCAGGTGAGTCCCCAGTTTCCAGGCTAACGCTCCAAACAGCTATCCATCAGGCTGGAAGGTAACCACCACTAGATGGTGGTGGTGGATGCCACACTTGGGGCACCTGGCATTTCTTGGTTGGCTTTCTCACAAGAAACACTTGGGCACACCGTGCCGACCTCCACTGTGCTGTAAGTCAGACATTATCCTGGATTGCACCCCAAGCAGGAGCCAAGTGCTTTAACTTGATACAGGCTGTTGTATCACTGTCAAAAGCTGCATAATGGAAAGTCTTAAAACTCTGGAAAAATGTCGTGCCCGGTGTGAGACAACTGAGCACTGCAGGACACTGACGAAAACAAAAATGAGGAATGCGGGAGTTTCTCTAGACTTCATTTAAAATAATCACACTCTGCCCCATCATGCTACAGCTGCCTTTGTCGAATTTAGCTCCTTAATTGGCAGTGGAAACCTTTTTGCTTTCTCTCTTATGGAATTTACATGTTCTGCTGCTCTTCCTTCAAGCAATGTAATTAAAAAGCCTGCTTAGCATAATTAATTTGCAAACAGGTTGGATGAAATGGGATTGTATCCCAAAGGCTTTTTCAGCATTAAGTGGAACTACTTCTTCAAGTATACTTTAATCTAGAGTCTCCTGTATATAAATTTCTTGCATTTTGCATTTTAAAAGTGCTTCATTTTGAACGGTGCTACAATTGGCAGCCCAGTTCTGCCTTGTGCTGCTGATACGGACCTAGATTATACAGCTCATTCAGCAAACCTTGTCCCCAGAGCATCCAGTCCCTGAGCAGAGGGAGGCTGTGTAGTCAAGAGCTCCTCCATGTTGAGGAGTTTTTTTCTGAAAACAACTTACCTTCCTCAAAAATCCTCACTCCAACCTGATGTGAAACAGCAATATGGCATTTTAGATGTTAACGGGAATATTAAAATCAGTTCTGCACAGCCAACCAGAGGAGTGCTGAGGGAACAGGGAGGGAGGAAAACCTTCCCACAGGGAGCAGCTGGGACCTCTGCTCCTGTGCCACCGCTCGGATCAGCAGCTGTCGTTCCCCTCCGAGAGCTGTTCTGCCGCCTGCACCAAGGCTTGGCATTATTCCTCCCTCATTTATAGGCTATATTTTAGGTTGGGTTTTTTGGTTTGGGGTTTTTTGTTTGTTTGTTATTTTTTGTTGTTGTTGTTTGGGGTTTCTTTTTGTTTTGTTTTGGGTTTATTATTTTTTTTTTAACTGAGAACCTGTCCCCTTCACTCTACAATGGAGAGATTTCAGCTCCCTCCCATGACAAACTCATTTCCAAAGAGTGATAATAAATCAATCATTTATGGCATTAACAGCTTAACTCTAGAGACTTTTGATTCCAATACAATCACTAGTAGCAGGTAAAAGCAGGCAAATAGAAAACCCTACCCCCCCAAACCTCATTTAAATCTTATCATCCCAGATTAGAAACAAAGAGGATTATTTCAGTGATCTAACCTGAGAAAAGATCATTTGGGTAGTTTTACAAAGAGAGAAGTACACTTGTGATGTGACAGTAATGGACAAGTGATGCAGTAAACAGTCCAGTCCCCTTCATCACAATCTTTCAACCACTTGAATTTACATGGAGACTAACAGAGTTGGTCTGTCAATTCAAGGCAAAAGGATTATTCTCTGCGAATAAAAACTGATGTGTTTTAGTGACGCACCTATTAAACTCAGCTGTCATGCAACAAGTCATTTAGCAAGCTCATGGTTTCTAGTGATTATTGCTATTACCTGCCAATACTGTTTCTACTTAAGCCCTCATTATACTGCTTTTATAAGCAGTTATTTTTTTAAGTCAAGCTATATGGTTCATCAAGGAGTGAATTGAGTGATGCTGCTCAAGATATCACCAATGGAGAATACTGGGGAGAGAAGTCACTGGACTTCATCTGTTGCTTCATGACTGGAAGCAATGAACATACACGGTGCTGTCTGAGGCACTGAACTGGTCATTCCTCAGAAATCAGACATGAATCTCAAATAAATGCCAATCTAATAATGCTTCTAAGCCATGGAGGCATTTGAGTAAAACCAGTTATTAAAAGAGCTACTACCTTTATTAATGAAGTCCTCTTCCACACATAATCACTGTATCACATCACTGGAGAGTTACAGGATATATCACAACTAAAAAGCCATAAAAATGGTCTGCAGGGCATACCTGAAGCCTTGAATTACAAACTTATAATAGACGTGGAGGTTTCTCGCAATCTGTTTGTAAGGCTACTAATCATAACCTACTACAGTTTGAAAAATAAATTTAAAATCATAATGATAAGACAAAAATAATGTAATACATTTTATCTTGTTTTAAATTATTAATATAATGAGAGAGAAACAAGTACTTGATTGCTTCCATAGGCTTCATAATCTTAATTGGTTAATATCAAATACTTTATTGAAATCGTTAATAATTTAGTTTCATTATTAAGTACGATATTGAACAAGCTATTAAACTTGCTAACAGGGGACAGATAACCTCTTGAGCATCAGGCTCAGAGAAACTCATCATTGCATCTCACAATTGAGTGCCCATGTGAATTATCTGATACATGAGAAGGTTTCGGTGCATGGTGGTGTCTTTCCTCTGTGTGAGTATTATGTGGATATTTTTTATATAAAATTTGCAGATTTTTTTTGAGACTTTTACTCCTCTGTCTTAATTGTATGAATCAGGGACAGAGACTCAAAACTCATTAGAGGAAGACAGAAAGACACAAACATGCACACAGCTCAATCACATCATCTTTACTTCCTTAAGAAAGATGACAGCAAATATTGCCCAGACAGATATGACAGACCAGCTCTAGGGCCAACCAGTGACCTTGGCCAGCAGCTGTGACATGGCACAGCCAGCATTGCTCCCTTTGCTCAGCATAACAGAGAGGAGGTTGAGGGAGACTGACACAGCCACATCAATACCAAGTGTCAAGGGGACCTTAATGAGAGCTCAGAAAACTAAGTTGAAATAATACTTTCCAGTGGTGGTAAGATTGCATCTCAACCCCCAAGTACTTCAAGGCACTACTTTATGGGCTCTAGAGGAGACAGAAACACGGCTTTTGTGGAAAGGTTCGATTTTGCTTTGGTGCCCTGCTCCAGGAAGGGCTCTCCATCCTGGGAATCAAAAACTGACAGACACAGCCATCTTCAGCCCAAGTCATGGGATGCTTCCTGGGAGCACTGTTAAATCCAAACCCCCCACCCTCCTGGACATTTTTCATTGTAGAATCAGCTCTCCCCTGAAAATATTGGCTCAAGTGACTAAGCTCACCCTCCCATTGAGCAGGCACATAGAAACACACCTTCTTTGAAGAAAAACGGAAAAATATATTTCCTCTTGAATTTGTCCAGTTAGGTTAATTGTAAACTTTTTGTTTCTTTAACATCTCTATTATGCTGGTACACCCAGGATCTCTTGTGGACACGCTGGTTGCACAAATTCTTCCCAAAAGTGCTCTTCGTCTATACAGGCTGTTCACGCTCCTTTTCCCAAATTAGCCCACTAGAGCAATTCACAGCTCTTGCTGTGGAAGTGTTTAATTTCTTTGAGACAGACTGTCAGCACCTGGATTTCACTTCTGTAGTCTGAGTATAACAGAGGGATGCTTAACTCATAGACCTTACCACTGAATCATCCATCCTGGATCCCTCTTTCTTGGCAAAGGCAGACAAAGAATGATCTTCTCTCATGCTGAGAGAAGAGACCAAACCCAAGCACAGATGCTGTAATAAACTGGACTCTGACTTGTAAAAAATAAGGCTTGCCATGCAGAACAGCCACTGCTCACATAGTTTATTGACTACACACAGCGTGTTGAGCCTTCCACTAGCAGTGGAAAGGAAAATAACAACTACATTTTCTTGGTGTGGTATCCCACCACACCATGGTGGAGAGAGAGCTCACTGACATCAGTAAGCCTTTTTGCCAGAAAGGTTCTCTTATACACAAGAGGAAGATCTCTTTTAAAAACTAAGCCAATGAGAGGAAGACATCCTTAATGAGTTAAAAATTTGCCTCAGAAGACCAGCCAATCATTTATTTCATCTTAATCTAGTGATGGTTGGTTCTCCAGAGGAATTAAAGACTGCTTTGGCAGTTGAAACCATCTCAGATTTTGGACTCCTTCCTCCAGTCTGTCTGTTACCAGAACTGTCCATCTGACTCTGGCTTCTCCTTGTATTTGTAGATGGCTCCCATTTGACCAATGGACTATTTTAGCAGGAGGTTGCTCCTATTTTCTCTGTAGGTGAAACAGCACTGCCAGCTTCACAGCACTGTTCCTCACTCCCTCAAAACAGAACCACAATTTGCAAGGACACTTTTGGGTGACAGCTCAAAGAGGATAGGAATAAAGACTACCTGCTTTTTCTGGATCTGCCCTATGGTCCCAGCTTCAAAAGATGCTGGGTCAGAAGTGACAACATAATCATTGTCCCCCGAGGAGTTCCAGCTGGGGTCATGGTGAGCACAGCTGCCAGCACAACCATTGGCAAACACAATTTCCCACTGTCAGAGCAGGCGCAATAGAAGCTCTGCTCTCATCCAAAATCAGGGGGATTAACAGATTCATTCTCTTGGATGTTAACCCAAGGACACATTTCCTCTATTTGCAACAGTACTACTGGAAAGAATGATTAGTTGTTACCTTGACTGATGTCATCCAGACGTGGGGTTTTTTTAGAATCATAAAATCAGTTAGGTGGGGAAAAACCCTTAAGATCATCAAGTCCAACCATTAACCTGATTCTGCAAGACCATGACTAAATCACGTCCCTAATCACTATGTCTACATGACTTTTGGCTCTTTTGTTTTTGTTTTTGGTTTTTTGTTTGTTTTTTTTTTACTTACAAGTCTTTTATTTGTGACCCATGATCCTATTTATCCTCAGCCCCATCCTGTATTTCACCTTCTCCCTGGGTACATTAGCTCAAATTCCTTCAGTTAAGTTAAAACATGGGACTGCAGGTGAGAACATTCATTGGAAGAGCTGGCATGAGGAATAATCAAAATATTTAGAAGTTTATTTTTCTTCCCATGGTTTTTCCCCACTAGTGCTGATGACACAATCTCTTTATTCCAAGCACTTCAGGTCGGCACCTTCAGGTGTATTCAAGAAGTTATATGATCCTCCTTTATGAATCATAATACAGATGAGAAAAGAAAAAGGTAGCCATACTCTGTGAGATAGCAATCACTGCTCTGAGAACAGCAGTAAGATTTTCAAATGAGATTGCTTCTCCTTACAGCTTTAAACATATCCTTAGGGAAAAAAAAGACAGTTAAGGCTAAGAATACATTGCCCTTCAAAACAGCATCAACATAATATAGTCAAAAAAATAATAAAGTATTATGAGGCACAGGAATCCAGAAAATCCAGTTAGAGACCCAGTATGGATGTTAAAGTGAGAAGTTGAAAGGCTGGGGTTATCTGAGGTGTAGTTGTTTCTCAAAGTTCCTCTGCACTCAGTAGAGATATCCTTGTTCCTGGTGGTTCTACGGAGAATTCGTATCTCGTTTCAATAACTTTTCTATAAAAAATATAGGAGACACTAATTTCAATCTGGTGAAGGGCTTTGCTATATTCTTTGGAAAGTCAAGGAAATGGTATCAACCAGATTATCTGTACACAGATGTCCACCTAGCCCATCAGACACCTCTAAGAGGTAAGGAAAGAATACACAGCGTTGACTCTCACCCAGCAGACTGTAAATACATAACTAGCAATGGATACATTTCAGACTTCATACTAGTGATGCTGACAGGGGAAATATAGTTAAACTGGACAGAGTTACCTGAGTGCTGAAGAAAAAATTGTTCAGACTGACCCATTGATTTAATCTGAATTTTTGTATGTCACTTGTTCCATGTCATTTGCCATTTTTTTTTCTAAAAGTACAGTGTGGCTTTATTATAAAAAAATAAACTAATTTATTTTTAAAAAATTCTGTTACAAATCCAGTTGTTCTATTATTATTGTGCACAGCCATAAATGTGTATCTTTTTTATTTCCGCATAGCATTTTGTTTCATTGTTTTTCACAGTCTAAATATTTTGCCCCAAATGTCACAACAGTTTTGTTGCCTAATTTCAACAGTTTTGTTAGTAAAACAGTGTGTACCAAAGTACAAACAATACATGTGAAAATGCTTTGTCTCTTACAACAGTATTGCTAAGGGATTGCATGTATATATGTTGGTTTCAAGACAACCTAGGGAACTAAAGAATTAGGAATTTATTGCATAAGCTGCCTGGCTAAAATGACATTTTATGATGTTATATTCTCATCAAACTGAAGTGCAGGAAAGTGTGACCATTCTGTAGGAAACTTCCCTTGAGTGCTTTAATACAGACAGTCACATGTGTTACTTGGCATATAGTGTTATCCTAGAGAAGAGAATGCCTTAAGGAATTATAAAATGCCTTCAAAACTAGGGAAACATATGAACAGATTTTAGAGGAGAATAAAGAACTTCTGCTCCTGTTGAACATAATGAAAATCTGTCACTTTCTCAGCTCAAACAGTTTGAACTTTCTCTGTCCTACAAAAATTTGTCTTCCCACCGTTAACATCATGCCAGCACTGCTGCAGAATTCATTTGCCTGTCAGCTGTCCTGCAGCCTTCATGGTACCTCTTTCTTCATTGTACCAAGGCACAAATGCAGACTGGGTCTTCACTTCAAGCAGTGGATGTTGCCTGTTACCAATTACAGTTTTAGAGAAAGCAGTGTTACTCTTTCTCACTGCAGGATAGTTCCTCCTTTTCAAAATGTCTCCTTGAAGTCCGTCTGTTGCTACCCGAGGTTTGACAATTAGGCAGCTGGCACTTGGGCTGTGGCTTCTAGGGCTCTTGGTGTTGTTTCACTCTTCACATTTATTCTCATGGTCCATTCCCCTCCATGCACTGCCTCCTCCTCCAATGCAGACTATTTTGCAGGGTAAAGATCATCTGTATGCCTTGTGTTGGTACAACACTACTGATTATGCACCCTTAGACTTAAATGCTAAAGCCATTAACTGCAACAGCATTTCTAACATCCAAACCATTTCTTAGAAACAGTACCACCCAACTGAGCGAAAGCCAACACCAGAAACACCAATGGAAAAGAAAGCCAATCAAGCCTTTGAAAAGCACTTGACTGACTCATTTCTTACTCAAATATAAATACATTTGTCTCTAAAAGAAGAAGCAAAATCACTATGCAAAATACAATGAACCAAACTTGGCTGGAACTAGATGATCTTTAAGATCCCTTCCAACCATACTATGTGCATTAAATTAAATTTTCTTGGTGATGTTCTCCCTATTCCTTACTCCCCATTATCCAACATCGCATATATACCTAACACTTCTTGGTAAGGTTTGGCAAAGCAAAACCAATCTGACCACAGTGCGTTTTCAAGAAGACATCACCAAAATATAATAAATTGATTGATTTTCTAAACTTTCTCTAACATATTATATCAACCTTATTCACATGTTTCTAGAATGGAATTGTATTCTTCTTATACCTCCACATTTCTACATATTTCCAAAACCACATTCCTCACTAGTTATTTTAGGTATCTTATACATCTGTATTTCTATCCATCCTCTTTACAGATCTGGGATTTAACTCCAAGCTTTGGCAGGTAACTCAGCCCTGTTGCTTAGCAGCAGCTGAGGCACATGTAAATGCAATAATGGAAATTCTCGCGGTTACAAAAGTGGAAAGCCTTTGCCTGCTAAAAGCGGATGTTTATAAATCGTCTGGGAGTGGAGTAAGTGGCACTATTAGATTAGAAAAATTCTTTCCAGCAAAATACAGTTTTGAATACAAATCCAACTGGCCTGACACAAGTAATAGAGACTGAGGCTAAAAAAGCAAGAGTCAGTATTTAATTATGATTGCTTTTATATATTGATTACTCCAGTATTTTAACCATCATATGATTACCTGTAAAATAGGCCACTCTCCATTTCACTTAATGGGTGAAATAATGGATTCACGAAAGTCAACCGCAAAACTTTCACCGCCTTTATAGAACTGGGATTTGTTGCTATCTAAATCTGTTTTCATTAAATCTTATTTTAAAAAGCATTGATCCAAGTGTCAATGTGGATCCAAAGCCAACTGCTTAGCACTCCATCTTTGCTTAAAAAAATACCTATTTTAATCTGCATTTGACAGACCCATATGCTCACAGAAACATGCAGATTACAACTCAAGCTTCCTAATTCTACGGTACCATTAGCAGAAAGGAACCTAAAATGGTCTCCAAACTGAAACAAATGAACTTGAGAATGACCCCAGTCAATGATGAGAGTGGTCCCTTTCTACATGTACTTAAGTATCTTCTGCATTGCTGGCATGTAATATGTTGCGGGGTGAGCCCATACTCCTCATGCAATTTATCTCATTTGCATCAAATTTGTCTAAGTCTGAAAGACGGCTATGAAACATGAGAATCCCTCTATAGTGAAAGGAGAATGGCACTTCCCCAGCATCATTAATTTCTTTGAAAAATAAAGGTTTATGGTCAGATTAATTCCTTTGAGAACTCTCCTTTGGTCCATCAGCTATTAAAGAAACAAAGGTGATTCTGTATAAGGCAGACAAAATGAATAACCCCAAGGAACTACCTCTGTCTTTCCATTGACTCTAGTGCAGCCTTAACAACAAACTAGGCTTCAGATGGCACAATTAATCCCAGCCCTTGACTCTTTGCAGAAGCTCAATGGCAGAGATGAGGGTGACTAAGTAATCAACAATCTATGGGAGAATGCCCTGGATTTTAACTGACAGACCCCGCATATCATCTCCAGAGGTGCAAATAATCTCCTGAAGATTAATTTATGTCTGTTTCCACCTCCAACCCAGACTGATTCTTACAGTCTGTAAAACAGTTCTTTTGATACACAGATCTTGCTCGAGACTTCTTTGACCTAAAGGTAATTTAAAACCTCATATTTTGCTCTACAGTGCCACATTCCCTGAGTTCTAGCTCCATTTTTTGTTTATACATTGCATATTTATACATGGCACAGGATTGTTTTTCTCCACTGAACTCTGTACAGGAAAAGGAAGAAATAACAGATTTTCCTATTCTAAATATTTGACAAAAGGTTTTATTTATTTCAACGGAATGCTATTTATTCATGATTTTTTTCTCCCTTCTAAGTATGATGGTTTGTCAGCTTGTGACACTCATTTTCTATTCATTTTCATCAGCTGTGTCTCTGGCTCCCATGAGAACACTTTAATTTTGTTGCATGGCCCAGAAATATGATAATCAACAAATATTTCTAGGCCAAATCCATTGTCACAGTGTCAGCAGGCTCATGTGAAATACTGATGCAATTAAACACTGTTTTGCCACTCCATCTCCCAGCAAGACAGACATAAAATACAGTTTGGTTTACATAGATCTTTTTAAATGATCCCCTTTAAAAACCTTATGAAAGATAATTGGTTATACTGAAGAACTGAAACAGGAAAAATGCTTAATACTTTTACGGTGTTTTGCATTTTACTGCTGTACAAACATTAACTAATTAAGCCTCACAATACCCAAGCGAGGAATGGAAGGAAGCATTATTATGGTTATATATTATAATTATACTGTCTCATTTAGAATTTCCTGGGTTTTGACTTTTAAAGTAATTATTATAATTATTACAAAACTAATAAAAAGTCAGAAACAATCTTTTTTTTTTCCAGTATGAATATGCTCTAAGCTAAGCAAACAAATAGTTTACAAATGCCTAAAAGCACACTTTTTTCCATGTATCTCAACTTCTGTTTTCCATTTGTCCATTGAGTCCACAGGATTTGATTTTGTTCCCACCACAGGGGAAGAAAATCTTTTCAATGACCACAGTGGATCCTTGAATTTAACAACAACAAAAAGATAAAGAATGTGTGAAGTAAGATTATTTCTGTGATTTTTACCATATTCATAAAATATTATGAGATCTTGATATAAAACATGTTTATATGTTCCAAACAACATTATAAAATCTGTATGATAGTTTGCAATTGGGATTAATTTTTAATTATTATTGTTATTATGCAAAATTGCTTTTCTCTCATATACTTCTTACCAAGGTCTGGATGTCTCCTCCCAATTCCAGACATCTAACAGCTCACTGGCACCCTTTAGACACAGGGAGATAGGTTCTTTCCAAGAATGATTTCTGCCATGTCTCTCATACATCTATCTTGTAATGAGATAATTTGTCTCTGGAAGTGCCTTTGCTCTCCACTAGTAGCCAAGTCCCATGCATTTCTCCTATGATACTGGAATTTTCAAGATCTATAGGGATAAAATCCACTTTATTAACCATATAAAATTGTCATACAATATTTGAATGTTCAATTGGCTCCATCATAATAGCTAGTCACTGCAAATTCTTAGAAGTCAACCACAGCTTGATCATCCTCTGGGAGAATCTTCCTTATAAGGCCATAATCAACCAAATGATAATTTGGAAAGGATCTCATGCAGTTTCTTTTTAGCTGGAAAAATAGTTTCCTTCTTTTTTTATTATGCAGGATAGACCTAAAAATAATAATGTTTGTACAGTGGATCCAGCAGGAGAGAAGAAAGAGAAGTAGTCTAATGAACCCAAAATATACACAATACTCTTTTGTTGGCAAGTGCTGGAAAAATAAATAAACAAATAAAGATCTGATAATACATCGAGCAGGTTGAGCCAAGATTAATAGAAGACACAACAGAGGGATGGGATGCCATCCAGAGGGGGCTGGACAAACTTGAGAAGTGGGCCCGAAAGAACATCATGAAGTTCATTAAGGTCAAGTGCAAAGTGCTGCACATGAGTTGGGGCAATCCTAGATGTGAACACGGATTAGGAGAAGAACTCCTTGAGAGCAGCCCTGCGGAGAAGAACTTAGGAGTTCTTGTGCGTGAAAAGCTGGACATGACCCCACAGCCCAGAAAGTCAGTCGTGTCCTGGGCTGCATCCAAAGCCCCATGGGCAGCAGGACAAGGGAGGAGATTCTGCCCCTCTCCTCTGCTCTCATGAGACCCCACTTGCAGTGCTGCTTCCAGCTCTGGAGTCCCCAGTACAGGAAGGACGTGGATGTGTTAACAGCAAGTCCAGAGGTGCCAGCAAGGCCACAAAGGTGCTCAGAGTGCTGGACTGGCTGAGAAAATTGGGGTTGTTCAGCCTGGAGAAGAGAAGATGCTGGGGGGGCCTTATAGCAGCCTTTCAGTACCTTAAAGGAGGCTTATAGAAAGGAGGGAGAAGGACTGTTTATATGGGCGGATAGTGACAGGACAGGGGCAATGGTTTTAAGCTGAAAAAGACCAGATTTAGATTAGATGTTAGGAAGAAATTCTTTACTGTGAGGGTGGTGAGGCACTGGCACAGGTTGCCCAGAGAAAGTGTGGATGTCTTATCCCTGGAAGTGTTCAAGGCCCGGATGGATGAGGCTTTGAGCAACCTGGTCTAGTGAATGGCATCTCTGCCCATGGCAGGCAGGTTGGAACTGGATGATCTTTAAGATGCCTTCCAACACAACCGATTCCATGATTTTATGATTCTAATATTAATAGATTAGTGTTCCCACCTTGCAATCTAGAAACCAACCATAGCTCTACTCAGCCTGATAGGCTTCCACCTACCCAAACCATGGCTGGAGATGGTGCTCAGTTCATTTGCCTGTTAGAAAAGGAAATTGCCATCAAGTGCCGTCAATAGGGGTTTTCTGCAATGTAACTCCTTTTCTGCATCAAGTTGCCAATACAATCTTTGTGCTAGTTATAGATAGTATTTTGACTGCACTTGTCTCATGACACTAGAAAGACCATCTGGCTAAACAGATGTGGTAATCTGATTTGTTTGGCCAATGAGCTGAAAAAACCCACAATAGCTTGAATGGGAGTTCCCAGGAGTGCCCAATCCAGCATCTTCTCCTCTGTGCTTCCAGATACCACGTTTATCACATCAGGAACATCTTGGTAATGGATTATTTGCTTGTGGGAGTTAACAAGAGAGAAGGAATTTCCATACAAGAGACAAAAAGAGGTGACCATATTTTCATCACAAAAAAAAATTAGTCATAAGGCCATCTGTCATTCTTTTGCAGTGTTTCATATGTTATAAAACAAGAAACTGGTAAAATGCAAGCCAAACCTTGGTCCCACAGAAGGTGTCAGGTCTCCCACGGATTTGAACAGGACCACTGGTTATTCAATCTGTTTATTTACAACCTTATCTAAAGGCTGCAGTCCAGGTCTTCTTACAACCATATGTTTTATTATAGACGTATAACCTTAAATATGGAATGGCTTGTCTATATAATGTCCCTCTGCCAACATTATCTTCAGCATTTGTCTTAATTTTTAGCCCCTCAGGTTTATAAAAATAAGTGCAATTTTAAATCTTCCAAAGTCTAAAGCAAGTTTACACTTACCCAGCCTCAATTTGTTCTCTTTTAAATTTACTTTCGTTTCTCAAGCCTGTACTGTTTGATATCACCATGTATATAACTTGCATTACTGCAAAAAAAGTTTAAAAAACTAAAAATTTACAAAGAATGCTCCCCCCCTTCCCAACCTATGGCATTATAAATTAGAATTTTATACGTTTGAAGATTAAAAGGAAGGCATTTCAAAAATCTTTCTGGAGACATTTCATTTTAGGTCAAGTAAAAGATTCTGGATAGTTCCTTTTCTTGAAGTGTTTCTCAGCACCATTAACAACGAGTAACAAATACTTAATTATGCCCATTCATTTTGCCTTGCTAGGCAGTATCTTGCCAGTGTTTGTAGACTTATATTTTAGAAAAGTTTCCAGCTATAAGGTTCTCCTTTGCATAAAAGATTGGGTTGGCTTTCTGATATTGGACTGCCCTTGTTGTGAAGTAAGTAGAGAGACAAATTAAAATAAAATGACCAAGCCCCAATCATAGGCTGAATGAGCACAAGTAACAGCAAGCTTCTCATTATGCTGAAGACACAAAGCCGAGTCTGCAGAAACTCAAAAGCTGGAGAAGAAAAGGACAGAGATACAGACATCCCACCAGGCTTCACCACTCATCTAGCCAGTGCCCTAGGGAAGAAGGAGAGGAGCTAGCTGAGAAGGAAAGAAAAGGACATTATGGTTAAGAAAAAGATGGGGAGGTATCTGAAGGTTCCACATGCCTGACAGCCAGGATCGTACAGGAGTTTGGAGATGACAAGGTTGCATCTCCTGGAAGAAGGAGGGCACTTTGTTCCTTGAGGAGGAAAATATTTATTTTTTCATTATATTGCATTGTGTGAATTTAGGATAGCAAGACAGCAAGAATTGAGGCTTTAATGCAATAAATGAGTACTGGTAATTTAAAAAAGCACATTTTTAATCCATCATGGATTATATCAAAGAGCTATCCTCCCTTTGGTCAAACTCTTACCCTCTGCCATAATGTTTCCACTTCACCTTTAGCGTGTCATGCACTGTTACCACTCCCTTTGGTTATACAGTAAGTGATCCACACAGTACCTACGGACTGCATTTCTTGTAAAGTTTCTTTCTCCCTTTGTTTTTCTTTTGGCTCCAAGACATCCTGTCTGCACAGCAACACGACTTCAGCTGTCCCTTGACCCAGCTATTATACCAACGTGCTGGCAATAAAACCTGTGTGAGGCTTCTTCAGCCAGCAAGCTATGTGAACTCACTCACACCACCCACATACAGGACTACCATGGAATTTTTATATCCTGTCTACATAAAAGGGAAGGAGAAAAGATACAAAATATTCTCATCCACTGATGTACTTTGCAGTGACATGGGCCACTCCACAGAAATCAGTGGTCCTCTTAGGAATACATACTGGCTTTCACAGCATTATATGTAGAACAATATTTCTATGAATCTGGAAACATAAATATAGCCCAAAGTACTCTGGCAACACGTAAAATGCACACGCACGAGCCCAGAATAGATGAGAGCAAAGAAAATGACTGAGATGAACAGTCACGTGGAAATAAAAACACTGGGTACATGTATAGAAAATGGAAACAAATAACTGAAAACTGCCTCAAGGCAAGTACTACTGGTGATAATCCAGGGATAATGTTTTCGTAGGGATTAACTGTTCTGGAGCACTTTTCCCATGTGTAAAGCACAACATACTTTTTATTCAGATAGGTTGATTTGGCAGTCTCTTTATTTCTAGGAAAAACTATTTATTGTGCCTGTGAAGAAAAAAATTCCATCCTTGGACAGCCAGAATACAGTTGTTTTTTTTTTCTCTCCCACTGATAATTGCCTGCTGGATAGAGCTCAAGAGCTAATTTCCCAGAGATAGTCCACTTCTATAGGATTATTAGAAGCTTGTGTGCCAAATTAGTAATTTTGAATCTTGTATCTTTAATAAATTTGGCTACCAGTTAATGTAATTTTTATACTGAATGTGTTCAATTCATCCTTTGGAAAGAGTTTTCATTTCTTTGGCAAAATGTCATTATTCTTACAGAGAAGTAACAACGAGGTACATCACTTTAAAAGAAACTGCTGGGTACAAAGACCAGCATTTACCTTTTGTCAGCAATATTTTTTTACTCAGTTTTATTGCTGTGGACCTGCTGGTGATTTTCTGTATGAGAAACTAAATTTTCTGAGAACAAAAATAGCATTTCCTTTCAGGTTGTTTCAGAGCATGTGCTCTTTCTCATGATTTTTCATGTTTCAAAGACACCCCAGGGTAGTAGATACAGGAAGCAGAAATATTCTTATTCCTACAATTCTTGGCCGTACATTAGAATAACCCCAGAATTTATGTCTCTGGGAAAATAACCTCAGGTCCATTAAACATCATTTTCCTGCTATACAGAAAAACTCCTGGGGAAAAGAATCTTAAAAATAAATGAGTGGATAGACTAATACACCACAGGGGCTAATGTGTGGCACTGAGAAAGCAATTCTAACACAAGGCCACTAATTTGTTGGGTTTCCCTTGTCATATACTATATTTAATTGTAGCAAGAACTAATCGACAGATAAATAATTGCTCCTTCAAGCCAGGACTAATATAGCACCTTTACAATTAAATATGACTATTACTATTATAAACTGCAATTTTCAGCATCATGTTCTAGGCTTTAACCCCAGTTTTATTGCTGGGCTTTTAAGAACCACAGTGTAGTAGAACTCAGAAAATGTACCTTTCTCAGGCCAGGTGTTATCTGAAGTACTATCTTGTTTTCCAAAAACACAATCAACCAAACAAATGTCATGTATGGAAATTATATTTAAAAATTAATAAATATATAAAATATTGGGAAGTTTGACTTGTAAGAGTAATAAATAGAGTGTTAAGACGTCCCTTGTTCTGTACAAATATGCAACAGAAGAGATGAGCTGAAAACAATTGTGCAATATCATAAATGTGAAGCTGATGCTCAGCTGTACCTTTCTGTGGCTCTAGATATACCTGAGATGGTGTGACTGTATTGCTCCAAGAAAACTCTGGGATTTGGTCACTCCTGAGCAACTGTGAGCTCAGAAGTGATTGCCACCTAAATCACTTGTCCTAATCAAGAAGTTTAATGTGTGTGTGTAATGTTTGTACCGAGTGTACTGACCCACACGTAATGTAAGACTCAGTGTGCTGAAGATGCTTTGTACTTGTAGAAATTGGACCCTGAGGGAAGGATTTGTGTTTTCCTCCTGAATGAAATTAGGATTGTTAACTGAGCACAGGGAACAGCACCTGACCTTCCAAGGTGTGGGTGAGAGGGTAAGTGGGAAGCAGAGGGTAGGTGGGAAGCAGCGATTTCACAGAAGAATTAACTCCATCCTTTTCTGCCAGGGCTAAGGCATGTGTGTGTGGACAGAAGGACTCAGAAGGAAGCTAAGGACATCTGCAGTTCACCAGGACCACATCCAAACAGCATCACCTTCCAGAGACCAGCACTGAGCAGCTAGATGAAAAGCAGCTGGCTGGAGTTTATTCTGGTGAAAACAGATCCATGCTAGGAGGAAGTACATCCCCTAAATTCATCTGCAGACCTGTGATGTCTTGTGAGGCTTTCACAACACAGTTTCTTGTTTCAGCTGATCCATTCTTAAACAACTCCATCATTTCAGTTAAATGATATAAGCTGTAATTATCTGCACTGACACATAAATTTAGGCACTGTAATTGCTGCATTAATAAACACCAACACAATTAAAGTTTTTCAGAACCGAAAAGGTATTTAGAAGAGGGACACAGATACAGCCAACATGGACACGAGTAGTAGTAGCTGGAGCCTGCAAACACAAAAGTGAATTCAAGGACTGTTCCTTTTGATCAGTCCCTGTGTATCTGGTCTTAGCACCAGGGACAGGAATCACACAGCCAAAATTCATATATCTTGGAATAGGGTTTCATCCATCTCCTACCCTAATGGGTTTGACAGAGAGGAGCAAACCAGAGAGTATCTGTCAAAGGAAGCTGTGAAGAGTCATAAGTATGCTCAGAGGTGTGTAATCTCCTAGTAAGGGATAACAGCAATCCTAGGGTATATCCTACCAAATGAAAGGGGACCTCTAGAGCCATCTACAAATAACTTAATAATTTAATATACTTCTTCTGAAAGCTGCTGACAAGGTCCATATACAATTTAATTTCAATTAATGACATAAGAACTTTAATTCCTTTTTTTGTCAACATGGAAATAAACCCCAACTGATATTCTCTTTGAGGCGAATTGCAGTATTGATTTACACTTTTGTATATACTGCTCTTTCTCTGGACTACAGGGAGATTTTATTTAGAGCTGCATGTTCAGTTCTGGGCTATTCATGCAGCCAGACAGCCAAACTTCACAACTCCTTAACCTGGTGGATTTCACATCACATTTTTCTGAGAATGTTTCATACTTATCTTCTCCTGTCTGATTTTCCTTGTGTTTATTACTTTATCTTCCAAACCATATGTTTTTCTCATTTTGCTTTGTTTGTGACTGAAAACAAAATTAGGATAGCTACCTAATTCTCATGCCAGGTAGCAGTAAGTCATCTCAATTCGGCAATCATTGAGTTTGTCAGTGCAAACAGTCTATTCCTGTGAGCCTTAATTAAACATGAAAAGATGGAAATTTACTCTCATTGAAGAAAAAGAAAGTGGATATCCCAAGGTACTGGAAACATTCAGACTACGAGTAGTAGAAATATGACTGTAATGTCAATTAATATCTACATGATAATAAAAACTGTGTTTAACTTGGTAACTAACCGAGCTCCCAAAGGCTTTTCCATATCACAGTACCCTGAAAAAGCACTTGGTGTTTCATTGCCTGCACAGCTATAGCTTCCCACAGCAGCATGTGTTGCAGTGGTAACAGTGATTTGCCATCTCAGCACACCACAAGCAGATGGAGCAGGCTGACACCGGCAATACCTGGCTGCAAGCACCATGGTTCACTCTAATGCATCCCTTTAATTTTTGAGATATTCACACCCAGCTACAGTGACCCAGAGCTGTCCATCAAGCACATATTAGTATGGTAAATTAACTTTCTGCAGGACTGATGAGTTTCCTGTGAGGAGAGAGGGAGGAGAAAGTGAGGCATGGAGTCAGAGACGGCCCAGTGAGGTGAAGGGATGTGGTTCAGAGCACCAAGTTCCTGTCCATACCTTGTGAAATAAGAATGCTGTTTTCAGCTCCAGGCCTTGTGCACAAGTGAGATATTGAAAGCGCGCTTTGATACTAGATGAAAGCACTTCAATGTTTAGAACCAAAAAACTTTACATCACAGTAATTCACTCCAGTGCTGAAATGAAGTGCCCTGGTTCAATGCTTCCTTCAGGAACCCTGTAATATTAAACAGCTTTTTTTTTTATATATATATTAAACCAACAGAAATGTTTATAGTTCAAGAAATGTGACAAGAAGAAGTCCCTGAAAGACCCTAGTTCACTTTCTCTCAAGTAACAAAAACACATGCTTACTAGCCTTCAGAATAAGGCTGGTATCATCCTAAAAGGATGATCTGCATTTCAAAATCCAAAATCCTGTATCTAAAATACTGGTTTCCACTACGACATGGTCACAGTTTAACTGCAGAGCACAGAAACCTGTGTAGATCTAGAGTAGATATTTGATTAACATCTGGCCCGGAGTGCCATACTGTTATATGTATGTATGACTCCAGGAAGGCATTGCCAAGACATTCTGTAGGAAAAAAGAACAACCCTCACTTCAAAGAAATGAAGTAAAGGACATTTATATTTTGACCCATGAAGTAATTTCAACCCTGACTTTGCAAAAAGCATCTAGCAAATGGTTTAACCTTTTTGTATTTCAACTGTTCACACATAATATAAAGATTTTATGTGCTCCATTCATGATGATTTTATTTGATTGCAGGAGAAGGGAAGATGTCTGAAAGAAGTACAGTCAATATTATCTCTCTCTCTCTCTCCCTGGCACATCCTCAAGGATTTTCACTGGTTTTGTGAATACTCTTCCTTGTGATGAGAAGGAAAGCACTGAGATGGGATGAAGGGAGGTAGGAAGCAGAAGTTTCAGGATGAAAAATGTCTGAAACACATGACTTTTGCAACAGGTTGTATAGAGGTTGTGAACCACTGATCAGTTTTGATAGCTGCTGTGAGGACTATGTAACAGTGGTAAAATAAGCATTGTTGCAACAAATAGTAGGTCTGAAAACGGTAACAGCTATGGGACTTGGTGCTGACAGTTCAGGTTTTTTCTTTGAGCACTTTCATTCTTTGTGTTAGCAATGGCTCTCTCCATCCAAGCTGCAGCACTCCTTTACTACCCTACAGATAACCTTATTAATAAATTCAGTGTTTTGCTTCAGAAATAATCACAGTATCCCAAATTCATTGTTTTGATTTCTCAGAGGAGTACAACATAGATCAAAGGTGAGCTGTAAGGGAACAAGGTCTCTTATAAAAATGCATGACAGTTTTGGAAACTGGTGAGCTTCCTTCAAAACAAAAGATAAGTGAAAGTAATTTGCATGTTATTGTTGGAAAATTTACCCAGCCTGCATTCTTTTATCAGACTATGGTGGAAACTAGGGCATGCATGTAAATGGTGATATTTTTAAGCATTCCAGGCTGGATCATCTTGTCCTGTCTGGATGTACTCTCTTCAATGCATTGCAAGTCAGTTTTGAGTGCCTCCAAGAACCACATATAGCCACAGAATTACAGATATATTCAGTACTTGGTAATAATCAGAGGTTTGGACTAAACCTTTGCATTCCCACACATATGCTGACTCTGTAAGCCCTGGAGATGCCCATTAGACAGTTGGACTGCTTTTTGGATTCATGTGACCATGATTCCTGCCTCTTCCAGACACAGTGTCAGCATATGTTACTGATTTGTTCAAGCATTAGGAAGATTCATTCCACTAGCCTGGATACTCCACAAGCTACTCTTTGGAGAAATTAAGATTTAGCTGTTTAGATTTCATCTCTTAAATTTGTCTGACTTCCTCATTTTCCAGATTTAGAGTCTCCAGAGGAGATTGTCTGGAGGGTATGGGCCATTATATGCTCTGCAACAGAAGCAAAAAAAAAAGTATTTTAGCCTTTAAAATTAGCCACTAGCTATAATACTGCAAGTAGAAAAGGACTTGTCCTTCTTTACTTTTGAAACTTTTTTTACCAGCTTCAGGACCTTTACTTTCATCCCTTCCCCTCACCCCAGACTTAGTCTTTAAACCATTGTTGCCTTTAAATGACAGGTCCCAGTGTGCACGTTCTTCGCACATGATGAGAGGAGCTCTCCAGACTCTAGATCCAGCTCGTAGGACTGGACACTAATGGTTAATGGAGCTTGCACCAGACTTCACTGCACTCGGGTGTCACAACAATAAACAATTTCGGGAGCTCAGTACAGCCCTAAGAGCTTAAGTAAGGATCAGGAATGAAAACTCCCATTAGCTTCACTGAGATTAGTGTTTCAATCTAAACTGACTCCATTCCACATTGTTAAAGGCTCTTAGTATCCAATGTTGTGATTTACAGCCATATTTTCAGAACTGTTTGCTACCCAGCATGCTGGTCCTCTTCTGGAAATTACTGTTTTCAATTTGCTTTGCAGCTTAAATGAGAATCCGTGTTTATTTACTCTATTTTGTTTTTCAATATGGTTGCTGATCTTTAAAGCTCTGTTTACTAAAGACAGATTTTAAAATCTGTTCCACAAAATGATATTAAGTCCAGACATTATTTTTCCTGGGATAAGCACAGAGACAGAAATGCAGCAGAAAAGCACATTACCAGTATCCCCTTCCCTGAATTGCTCAAAGTCAGCTTCAAAGTTAACACTGCCTTCAGGGTTTGTTTGATTTTGGTTTTAAAAGAAAGAAGCATTCTGGCCCCTTGTTTTAAAATTCATGGAGCACAATCTCAGCTTCTGTTTGAAATATATAATAAGCCTTTTATGTGGTTTAGGAGTAGACCTGCATTTTGGCACAGCACCTGCCTATTCATATCTATAAGGAGAAGAAAATGAATAATGGCAAAAGCAGTTTTGTATGGAAAACATCCAGGCAACAAGACCATGCCCTTTTTCTTTAGCCAAGTTCTGTTTGAAAAGCAATTGCAAACTCTTTGGGTTTTAAAGTTATCAGAACCCAGTTTTAATACACTTTTGGAGCACCAAGCACATTGCTCATCCTGAAAAGCACTCTCCAGTGATAGTGCCGGACCACAAGCACAGTTGCTTTTCAGCACACTGCTGCTTAGATTCTGCTATATTAAATTTCTTTTCATAGGAACTTCACTGAACGTCTGGTGAAAAAGAGAATTTCTTTCTAATGATTCACAGTAATTGTCTCAGATGTGCAGATTTGTATTAAGTGCTTAAGGAATGCATTAAGAATCTCTACCTCATCAACTGTTTTACAATCCCCATGAGCAAAACTTCTACTGAGGCCAGTAACATTACTGTCATTCCCTTCCAGCCTCTATTTCCCTATCTAGATATGCACTTCTCCTTATAGAGCCATATTGTGATGACCCCAGACCAGTGCTATTTTTTGCTCTATTTGTTTGCATCAAACATTTCTAAAATAACAGTATTAGTTTTATTATTCCATATCAGTTTGAAAAATTCAGTAACACAGCAGTAATATTAACCAGTTTAAAAATTTTTCAGAGTCATCTTTATAAATAAACACATATGATGTTTTCTGTGTTGCAGTTAAATTCAGGTCATATATCCAGCAAATATCCTGTCATACTGTCCAGAAATACTGCTGGCATACCAGATGTGATCTGGAAGGTAGCAAAAAGGCTAAAGTCATTGTGTGGGTAGATAGATCAGTATTTCTTATAATTATATATAATATTTATACATTATTTCAAGACACGTTGTAGTTCCACAGTAACACAGGATTGGTATAATATGCTAAACATATTAATTATATTTGGCATAATATACCTAACATTGGTATAACATACCTTAGAATTATTCCTTTTATAGGGAGAGCTTAAGTGGCCAAAGCACACTCACAAAACCAGCACAGCTCCACCAGCTAAGAGAAGATCCCAGGAAACATCAGTTTCTGCCAGTACAACTGCATCTGTGTTTGGGACATCTGTAAACACAGCTGTGCCATTCTGGAATCCTACGTTTTTTACAGCCACTAAAAGCCTGAAATCCAGCTCTAACCTGATATTTTGAGGAGCTCTGTGCCATCTTTAGAAAGATGCTAGTCTGTCTTGAAAGAGGCTGCAAATACACCCACTTAAATTTCAATAGATTTTTGAGATTCTTTTGTTCTACACATATTAAAATGAAGGACTAGAAATCGATTCCCTTCAAGGCTGGAAATGTGAGATAGAAGCAAAAAATATGACAAAACATTTGATTGTAATTAATGAAACAGCATTATTTTTTCTTTTTTTTTCTTCATTTAAAAGTTGCCTATAAGACTCCAAAACATAGCTAAATAATATAGATGCAATAAATTCACAAAGTTACTTCATTTAATGTTAGCATTATATCACGATCACTCCTAACCCTACCCTTCCAGTTAAAGGACCATTGGTGCTTGTTTCTACTAATGCAGAGATATGCTTCTCATGTTCAGTGACCCAGTTCCAAGAAGTATCACAATATAGAAGCCTATTTTCCACTTAATAAACATGCATAATTCCTGTGAATATTAGCAGTGATTATGCATGCTTACACACTCTAGGGCATATTCATCTAAATCCAGTGAATTCAAAAGATCTGAAGGAAAATGTGTTTGGCCCTCTAGACTGCAAGAAACCCTGAAGAACGATAGGAACACTCAAGAGTTTTTTATTGGTATATTTTATTTTAATGACAGTTTTGTATATTAATTCCTTAGCTCTCTGCCCACAATGCTAATGAAGTTTTATGCAAGATAAAAGAATTAAGGACTTTTTAGGAGAGAAAAAAGGAAAATTAAGACAGCCAGTAGGGATTAAGCTTAACAGTTAGGATATTCTCTTTGAAGAAGGAAATTCTAGGTTCCAGCTTGTCTAATGCTATTTCCTACAGAAAAAGAGGTTAATTGGGATATTTCCAGCAGCCCAGAAGGTCATATCTCATCACAGGTAGATAAATGGGAGGGCAGGCAGTACAGATTCAAACAGAGACATGATAATTCACAGAATGGGTAAAGTTGGAAGACATCACAGTAGATCATCTGGTCCAACCTCTCCACTCAAGCAGGGTGATCCCAAAGCACATGGCACAGAACTGCGTCCAGAGAGTTCTGGAATATCTCCAGTGAGGGAGACTCCTCAGCCTCCCTGGGCAGTCTGTTCCAGTGTGTGGTCACTGCACAGTAAGGAATTTCTTACTCACGTTCAGGTGGAACTTCCTGTGCATCAATTTCTGCCTCTTGTCCTGTTGCTGGGTACCAGGAAGCAGAGCCTGGTCCATCGTCTTGACACATCCCCTCAGATACTGATAGACATTGATGAGGTCCCCTCTCAGTTATTTCTTCTCGAAGCTGAACAGGCCCAGCTCCCACAGCCTTTCCTCATAACAGAGATGCTTCAGTCCCTTCATCATCTTTGTAACCCTCTGCTGGACCCTCTTCAGGAGCTCCAGCTCTCTCTTGTCCTGAAGAGCCCAGAAATGGACACAGCTCTCCAAATGCCCCTCACCAGGGCTGAGAAGAGGGGCAGGATCACCTCCCTCGACCTGCTGGCAATGCTCTTCCTCTACTTGATTCAGTTTAAGGTTAAAAAAAGGTCAAAGCTTAAGGAGTACTTAAACTTCTGCGATGAAGGTAAGACAATTACATTATTTTTGTCACTTAAGAGAGAAACCAAAAGGACTCCGGTCAGTTGATTTTGCCTTTTCTACTGTTCTAGATAGTTTTCTGCAGTAGAAAGATGCAACTCTCATATGAAAACAGATACATATACCCCAGAGAAACTTAGAATTTCGCACCAGCTCCTGTCCTGAGCAATACCTTGTGGTTTTGCACATTTGTTTACAAAATGCTGGCTTGAGTTTTAGCTTCCTCAGAATGTTATCCACAGATTTCTCCCCCTCCCATGCTCTGTGCAGACTGTCAGGACAGCTAACTCAGTGTTTCAGTACTTAAGTCTCTTTGTGGCTCTGGGCTTGCAGTATATAACCAACTCTTCAATAAACTACTCCAAAAACTGCTGAAGCATTCACTTCATTCAGCACCATGTAGGGAAACATAAGACCTAACAGTTTGCCACACATTTTGTATCCCAAGAAGAATCTATCTACCCAAAAATGGACCAGTATTTTTAATGAACCTATGATATTGCAGAAATCATTAAATATGCAACAGTATAAAGTATATTTCTGCCTATTAGCTGCTTATTTAAAAGGGGTATTCTTGACTAAATATTTTTATAGACACTTCCACTAAAAGTGTTGCAAATAATTTTTCTGTAAAGTCCATTTGTGTAACTGCTATTTATTTTAAGCATTGGATGATTAGTATTCGTAATGGAAACTTCAATAGCAAATGCTTCCAAGCCAAACTAGAGTAATTCCCCCTTTAGTCAATACAGTCTTCATCTACATCAGTAAACAGCACAGTACAATTGGTGCAAATATGTAGAGTTGGAAGGGTTCGTGTTGAGGACCTGACATCCACATCACACATGTTCTGGAGGTTCCACTTCAGATCAGCTCAAGTTTTTTAGAAGGCATTAGATACAGTAACACATTAGGTGTGATCCCAGGACACATCTAGTTATGTTTCATAAAAAAAAACAACCCCAAACAGTTTCTATGCCCTGAGATTGAGCACCCCACTCTGCAATTCTGACGGTAGAGAAGTGGAGATAACCAGGAAATTCACCTCAAAGTATTGCTAATATAAAGTGTTTTGGATCTTTAAGCTGAGGATATTTTCTACTGTGTGTGAGTAAAAAAAAAAGTTTTCTTTGCCTCTAAGTTAGGTGACCATCACCTTTTTATCAACACACACGAAAATGCCCCACACAGCTCTCACGAACAAAGAAACAGCGTCATCTTAGGTCAACATAAATTGGAAATGAAGGAAAGTCTTGTATTTCTTTTCAAAATACATTGATCTATGGAAATCTTCTTCAATAAAATCCAGTTCAGAACAACAGATAAATGTCATCATTCCAAATAAGTTCATGCAGAGGAATTACGAATCAATACATGCTTCATGTATTTTCACCCTGAATATACTTTAAGTGAACTGAAATGCTATAAATGTAATCATAATGATTTAGGTCTCCTGCTGGTGGCTCAGCCTGGAAACATCAAATTTCACATCTGGGGATTTATCTGCAGCCAGCAGCTGGGGCAGACAGAATGTCCTACACAAGAGAAGTCGCCACCACGGCCAACACTCAGACTATGAGCTCCTCAGAGACATTATTTTACAAGCATTTCTGCGACACAGAGAGAAGTAAAGCTCTGGATTTACTACAGCTAATCATATTTCTCCTCTGCAAAATAAGTATTTTGCCCTGTACAGACATTAAATATAAGATGACAATAAACTGGACTAAATATATGGCGGTGCCATTACAGAGCAAAAATGAAACCCCACGACGACCAAAGCAAGGGAGAGAATCATATTTGATGTCCATATCTAAAGATACACGAGGCTGTAAAGCTAAAAGCTGGATATTGCAGGTTAGGAAGATTACAAAGCTGTCTTCAAATTTCAAGAGCAAAATACTGCTTGCGCACTTCACGTTATTTTTTGCACTACCATCTCTGCAAACGTGATATTGAATTTACTCTCTGATATGTCTTCATGAGTAAAGTATCTTGTGAAATATCTATGAACGCTTCAAACACCCCTTTGAAGGAAGGAAGTCCTGGCAGTTCTGACGTGTTTTCAGAAGATGTTTCTTCTCATAGCACACAAATTCACAAAAAAACCCCAACAACAACAACAGCAACAACAACCACCCCATAAAAAAAACAAACCAACCAAACAAAAAACCACAATCCAAAAAAACCACCCCAAAATACCCAATCAAAAAAAACCCACAAAAAAGCCAACCAACCAACCAATCAACCAAAAAAAAGACAAACAAAAAAACCCTAAAAACCAACCAAACAAAAAACTTTTACTCTGATTTTCCAAAAAGAAACAATGATTTCTGAAGAGTTGACATACTTTATTACTAATTTTGTTAAGACCTTTTACTTTTCCCAGAAATATGTATGAGAAATGACAGGATGTCTGCTCTTGCTGGATGTGCAGTGAGTACTGTTTAAAATGGGACTTATAAATTATCAGTCAATAACAAGCAAAATACTTGAGGCTCTACAAAGTCTTTCATCTGAAAATATAATTCATTACAAACTCATTTGTTTGTTAAGAAAACAATTGCTAGGCAACATCTTCAGCCATAAATACTAAAATATGAAGACAGAAACTTATTTATGTAAGCTCAGTTAGAAGTTTTTGCTAGAACCGTTCATTAGAAAGAAAAAGGGTCTAGGTAATAATTTGGGAAGTGATCTGGTTCAAGGCTGAAGAAATTTAGGAAAGAACTGTAGCATACGTTTGAGGGAAACAACAGTCCCACTCATCTGCAAAAATTGTCATTGTGCTCAATATTAACTACTTACATTTGCAAGGCTGCTTTATTTTTATTCAACCTCACATTGTATTTATGAGCTGTTCTGATCCTGCAGCTCATCACTGCCATTCAATATTTCTCCTAATTAAGACTACTTTGAAGTCTCTGACCTTTAGGCAGACACTCAATTCTGAATTAAAATATAATTATCTTTGTAACATGAATACAATTTTTATGCTACCCCCATATCCTTCTTGTTACAGAATAAATACATAATAAATGTAAGGAAAAGACTGCATTGAACTTGGTAAAGTAATGAAAAATAAGAAGAAAATAAACAGATCAGCCTGCTTTCCTTTCCCAATAAAACTGGAATGAAGTGACAGCAGGGAAAAAATAAAAGCAATACCTATAATTTATGGAAGAAATCCTTTGTGCACAGTCCATAATTTATCTGCAGGTCATACTATCATGAGACTTCACCACTTTTGTAAGTGTGTCCAGCAATCATGGTTTATACGGAATAGGACTACAGCCATCCTTTGAAGGTGAATGAGGTCCGTGAATTTCAGAGCGCAGAGAATATATTGTATTTCTTGTGAATAAATCACAGCTTTTTTTCTAAACTTTTGGTTCTGGTCACTATAGTTACATGAATCACTGGTGTGATGAGGGTAACACTTCCCACTCACCTCCTCATCTTCTCCATTGCTTCTCCCAGCAGAGTTACTCCTTAGTCTAAACGACCAGCACCTCTGGACCATATGTTTGCTTCACATTACTTCATAACTTTTTCTACAGTCAAATAACTTACTTTTAAGTTAACAAATAACTTAGTAAACAACTTACTTTTACGTAGAGCTGCTGAAACTCCTCAAGGTTCAGTCTACCACTTGGACAGTCCTTTAGAAATCCTTTGTACCACTGTTTTAGCTCGTGTTCATTGAACTCCGTGCTCTTCACCAGATCCTCCATCACCTCAGGGGCCAGCTTACTATTTTGTTTCCCCATTTTGCCTTAAGAAGAAATAAATGAATACAATTAGCCAAATGTGAACATTTTAAACTGGAATTAGTCATGTAACTTGAACTTAACACTTGTTTTGTATTCGCTGCTGCTTTCAGTCAAACACAACTTCACAGATTCACTGGTGAACATGAACCGAAGTTATGCTTGAATATTGGAGGCTGAAAATAGTGAAAAAGGCAACATTCTTCTTTTATTTAGGAATCTTAAGGCCTGGAGACAGACTACTCATTTGCCTTAAAATTAGGCAATTTACAGTTTCTCTTTACAGTAAGATTGAAAAAGATTACTTTTATTTTATTTGAATGTAACAAAAAAAATTCACAGATTCAGGGATGTCCACTGAATTCCTCTTTGTCTTGAAAATATCTTCTGATATGACAGCCACATTAGCAGCTACTCCTCACATGTCCAAGTCTGTGGACAGACAGGCTGGAAACATACAGCACTAGGTATTCCACTGGGAGGAAGCAATGCAAGAGTCCACAAACTTGGTCACAAAAAATGATGAAACCAAACTGGAAAAATAAATTTAATTCTTATACATTTCTACATATACATGTATACACAGACATATGTATAAATAGATGTAATTTATATATTTAATGCGCAGTTGATCAACATTAGATGGTTTATATTTCATCACTGCTTACATTTCATCATTGTTAACTCTGAAGATATTCACTGCATTTGTTATATACATTTTTTATACACTTAAATGTATTAAATATAAACCAGACAGAAACACAAAATTTGCGTGCATGTATAGATAAATACAGTAATTTCAGTACTACTCATGTTGGCCCATTGAGATAATTTCAGGTTCTTTGACATTTGACCAAAGACATCCTTTGAGAGAACTTTAGAGAAAACCTCATCTTTAACTTTTTCCCATTTTGCTAGTTTTTTTCATGACAGATGTCTTTCCGTTACTTTTTAATCAGATGACAGACAGCACTTAACTTGTCCTGTAGAGAACTGCAAAGCGATGAATAATTTCTTTCCTGAGCCTAGTTTTGCATTTCCATTTTTATCTCCAGTATAGCATCTGTGTCTAATGATTGCACCACACTGAATGCATTGATTTCTAGGCCATATCACCACCCATTCCTCATTTTAATCTATTGCTTTTGGCATCTTCCCCTATTTCAAAGCAGAAGTTTCTTTCACCTCAGAAGGACATACTTTGATCTGTTTCAATAAATCAATATATTTATATAATTTCCTTTATGGGAACATTCCTTGAGCAGGTGCAAAGTTAAAAATTCTTCCTGGTCTCTGTGTGTGGCCAACACGTTCCCTTGTGCCATACTGCCAGCAGCAACAGGTCTGTTCCTAAAACACCTCATGGCCCCCCTCCCTCTTGGCCATGGTCGCCCCTGATCTAAACTTACTCCATGCTCTAAACTCACTTTGAGGCTCTGCCAAGCTCCCATCCACACGTTTGGGCAAACTTAGCACAAATATGTGAGAGTTTAATCTTCCAGTTAATTGCCACAGGTGAAACTGTACACGCAAATGTCCAGAAATCTGCTGTTTTGACTAAACGATGAGTTTGTAATTTATGGTATTTAGAACAACTACCCCAGCCTTATCTCTGAAGTCCCCATCTTTTCATGTATGACACTGACCCAGTTTGGCATAATCTGAATTTAAATACCACAGAGACTAAAGTATACGAATGCAGTTAGCTCCAACTCAGCTTTTACAAGAAAACAATCATTTCTTAAATTTTTTTTTATTCTTTATGGGGCATGTTTACTTCCCCTTTTTTCTTTTTTATTTACATTCTGTTACCTTTTGCAATCATAAGGTGCTTTGCTTAGGACCCAGAAAACCCCTGAAGATACTCAGCCATTATAGTAACTATCCTAGGTAGATTCAAAAGGCATTCTTTTGCTCGCTTAATTTAGCCAAGTATGCTTTTACTTAACTCTTCACCTGTATTCCTATCTCCATAACAACATTTACAGATGAAAAAATGCATTCTCAATGGGCAAAAATCAGCTGGTTTTGACTGATCATTTTTCTGTTACAGCAGCTTTTTAATCTTTATCCACGTTAGCTTTACAGCCCTTGGACCTGGCTCTACAGAGAGGTGGAACAGAACTGTGAATCTCCACCCTATCTGCCAAAGTTGCCTATGTTGTTTTCAGTAACGTGAACATAATACACTGTAGAACATCTACAGAGCATGGAGTGGGTCTGCATTGTGTAAGAATACATGAATAAAGCCACACATATCCACACATAACGTGTCATCAGAATCAGAGAAACAAGTCACCAGCTTTTTGCCTCTGTGGTCCAGATCCCTAATTTTGGGCAGTTGCCTGTGTGCCACAGGTTGTCCAGTAAGTGCCAAACACCTTTCATCCATTTCTGATGTACCTCACCACAGAACAACCTCTAGTAAAGGAAACCACAGCTGACATTTTGATAAACACTCTCAGAAACAATTTTTTCCACAGAACCAAACCAATATTTGAGGAAGGTATAATTTGTGACTGCTGGGTTCTGTACTCTTATTTGCTGCTCCAGCACAGAATGGTGCATAATCTGCTGGGCTCTGTTTGGGGCAGAGTGAGCAAACCGACCGAGCTAGTCACAATGCTTTCCTGGAATTAGAAGCACTCATTCTTCCTTCATGTTTTAAAGCTCTTTTCTTATGGAATTGAATTACAATCTGCAAGAAAGCTCAGGAGTCTCATATAATCATCAAATATAAACTCACACTTCTGGCTCTGGGAGATCCATCTTATTTGGGAATAAAAACTCAAATACATAGATTATCTAGTTAATCATATCCTAACATCTTCTAGAGCTTCACTGAATCTCTTATTATTGTTGAAAAAGTACAATCACCCATTAGCAATGAGTATGCTACTGCCAACACATTTAGTCTTCTAAAATGAAAACTATTTTTAATTAATTTAAAATCACAGTTTCCCAAACATGCTTTTTCCTTGTGAAAATCTACAAATATGTCTTAGGAAAAGACAGGAGAGAACAGCTGCACAATCACTAAGTTTGCAAGAGGAGGAAAGATCACTCTGCAAGCATTTTTTGTTTAGTAAATTTTATCATTTTCAACTATAAATTTGCCAAGTGCCATATTTCCAACAATGCAATGTGACAATCCAAGCACTGCTATTCATATTCGGTTGTGTTTTCTGGCAAAAAGTCACGAAAGGAAAAAAAAAAAGGCAACAGGCTTCAATCTCAAACCCTCGTGGGGGAGAGATTCATGATCCAAGGAACCAGGTACATGGGTGCCACATAGCACCAATAAGGTGTCTGTTCCCGGTGAGTTACTCTGGCAGGAAAATGCTTATTAACACTAGCAAGGGTAACACAATCCAAATTAGAGATCAAGAAAAACACTAAAACTCTATTGTTGTGCAACAAGTAGCAAGAGCAATGAAGGCTGTGTTTAAAAACATCCCTTTTCTGAAACTCCTGAAAAGGCCGTCAGCTATCCAGAGAAAATTGCTTTTCAGAAATGCTTAATAGGCTACTCCAGTACTTCACTAATTAATACCTTAATTGCTGCTTTTACAGGTCCATAGGAAAGTCAGATTTAAAAGATGGAGTTTTATTAAACAGCCAATCCCCAACCTGAAGCAGTCCAGGATATGCCAGCAGCAGGCAGGGGCAATATGAGGATAGATCTGACTGCTCTTTGCCCTGCTGGACCTCAGGAGGCCCACGCCAGACAGGTCCCCCAGTCTTAAGACTTAGCATTGTTTGTTTCATATATTTCCTTCAATGCTATCATGTGTCCCACATGTTTGTCCTGTTTCAAAAGCTCTTCACTCTCCACTCTATCATCATCCAAACCTCCTGGCCAATGGCAAGGTTTTTTCCCTAGATTATTTCACACCAATTCCCACACAGGTTTATCAGGCCTGCCTCTCCCATTTGACTTGCTAGTAGTAAACTGCCAGTATGAGCACAGTTTTACAAAACAAAATTTAACAACCTAAGAAAAAAAGTTTAATTTCAATAGCAAAACATGACTTATGGGATATTGTTTGCTGTTTAATGATTTCAAAAGACTCCCCAAACTGTTGCTTACACAGCTCCATTCCCAGCCTTCTTCTTTCCCCTCCTCTCATTCCCCTTCAGCCTCCTTGGCATGTGCTCAGTGTTCAATGGGACCAAGTGCAAACAAATGGAACTCTGGCTGTTCCTAAGGAAGAGAAAGCTGAGTGCTGCCAAAGATCTCCTATTTGTGGTGAAAACGGACTGAAATTCCACTGAGAAGACTGCACCAACAATGTTCAACAACGTCCCTAAAACTCAGCTCTGTGTTGTTTTGCTTACTTTCCTTAGTTACATAAACCCATCCTCTTCCCAAGTTGCATTAGGAAAAGTGTTGCCAGCAGGTTGAGGGAGGTGACCCTTCCCCTCTGCTCAGCACTGGTGAGACACCGGTCACCTGTCCCCCGTCACTGTGTCCAGTGCTGGGCTCCCCGTATCAGACACACATGGACTTACTGGAGTCCAGCAAAGGGCCACAAAGGTCATACAAAGGAAGTCTGAGAGGGCTGGGGTGCTCAGCCTGGAGAAGAGAAGCCTTGTGGGGTCTTATCAATGTGGGTCTAAATACTCAATGAGGGGAACAAAGACAGCAGAGCCAGCCTTCTCTCAGAGGTGCCCAGAGACACAAGAGGCAATGGGCACAAATTCAAATTTAGGAAATTCTGTCTTGATGTAAGAGAACACTTCTTTACTGTGCAGGTGATCCAACACTGAAACGTTACCGAGAAAGGTTGTGGAGTGTCCATACTTGAAGATATTTAAAACCCAACCAGACACAGCTCTGAGCAATCACCTGTAGTTGACCATGCTTGAGCAGGGACTTGGACTCGAACTTCTTTGGAGGCTCCCTCCAATCCTGGTGATTCTGTCATTCTGTGAAGCATGGGGAAATGGGGCAGTCGCACCACCTATTTTTGATATCCACAGTAGCTGCCTAATTTCACCAAATTCCCACATGGGTAGCTGAAAGAAAAAGTGCTCCTCCAAGGGAACATTTGGAGAAGAGGTACTGGTGACTGAAGCCACCTCCCTCCCCTCACGGATTCCAGAAGTGCAGAAAGATTCACCTCATAACCTTGGACACAAGCACCAAAGTGATTTGGGCTACCCCAGCTTATTCCCACATACTCTGGCTGCTTTGACACCTGCCCATGTTCACAGGCTCCCTTTCCCAGTAATTCTGGAGGAGCTGAAGCAGCTGGTAGTCAACCAATACCTCTGCAGCCTTGAGAGGTCTGTGCATTAAATGAATTCCCTTGTATGGTACATGTTTTTCTTGCTCTTCCCTGGCTTTGGGAAGTGGGAATGAGTCGTGTGGACTATGCCAGAAGCAAATGACAACATTCACTTTGCCAGCTCAGCTGTGCTGGCAGGCACTCATTAGGCTGGAAGGAAAACTGTGGTTCATCCCCACCCCTCTGTCCACTCCCAGCCCACAATCTCCCACAGGAACGTGCTGACTCCTGGGGACGACATGTGAAATCCAGGCATTGAGCAAGCAAGTGTGGTGGGCGTCTTTGCAAATCTATAAACGGCACATCAAACAGTGTTTAGGCTCCAACATACACATGCATATAGGGGTAACAAAACCCCAAACAATTAATGCTGGGGAAAGCAGAGACCTATGTCTATAATCTACAATAGCAGAATAATTTTCACATGATTTTTAAGCAGGCTGTTTATCAAATTTCCAGCCTTGTGCTGATAACTATAACTCCTAACAACTCCCAGCACTGTTCCTTTCTCTTCAGGCTATTTCAGATACTGCCTTTTCTCTACTAATGTCAGCATGAAGGATAGATAGAAAGGCTATCAAGCCACACAGATGCCTCATTCCTTCAAATACATTTATTATTTCACAGAAGAAGAAATTTGGAGCTAAAGTCTGTCTTTCATGCACAAAACAAACAACGGCCTCATACCCAAAGCCCCATGGAAATAAGTATCCAAGGAACTATATGTGTGGAAAATAAGAGGAATTTTCCCATCCCCATGGCGACAGACTCTTTACCAGGGGCTGTAATGACACGACAAGAGGCAATGGTTTTCAATTCAAAGAAGATAGATTTACCCTGGATATAAGGAAGACATTTTTTACGGTAAGGGTGGTGAGGCACTGGAACAGGTTGTTCAGAGAAGTTGTGGATGTCCCATCCTTGAAAGCATTCAAAGCCAGGTTTGATGGGGCTATAGGCAACCTGTTCTACGGAAGGTTCCTTGCCCATGGCAGGGGGCCTAGAACTGGATGAGCTTTAAGTTCCCTTCCACCCCAAATTGTTAAACAATTATATTTTCCCTAGGCAATTAGTGAAGCACTTCTTCACATCAGTTGTCAACACAATTTCTAAGTTAGCTTGCATGAAACAGGGATGATGCTGAGGCCTGTCCTATAACTTGCATAGTAGAACCACTCTGGAAAGCCTTTTTTTCTCCCAATACATGCAAAAGATGAAGATATTTTAGAGGAGGTTCTGGCGCTGTGGCATGATACCAGCTCTTAAGATTCTGACACGATATAAGTCCTACACTATGATTAAACCTTCTGAAAAAGGGTCAGTCAGCTTAAAAGGGACCTTCTCCCTTCACTATCTCTCCTGTAGGCCAGCCAACTCAATCCTCCTCAGTGGCCTTTACTTCATGATGTCATGGCATCTGCAGCTCTCCAAACCCCTGCAGGACAAGAACTCCCTCACTCAGCTCAGTCCCATCTTCCAACTCCTTTCTCAGAATCCTGGGTCGACACGCACAGCAGCTCCACACCTGCACTTTGCCCACAAGAAAGAAGGGCTGCAACAACCTGTAGGAGTGGAAGATGAAAGCAATCCACCTCCAGGTGTTTGCTGTCAGGACAGAAAAGCCAGGCAAAGAGCAGCATGCCAGACGCTGGCAGAGGTACCGGGGCAGAAGGCACCCAAAACAGTGACAGCCATACGGGGCTGGGCAATGCCAAGCACTGCAGCCCTGCTCTAGCTGACCCTGCACTACACAGTCTTCAGAGGTCCCTGCCAACCTCCACAGTTCTGAGACTCAAAAACTGCAGACATCTTTTCAGTAGTAATTGTGGGAGAAATTTGATCATCAGGTATAGGCAGAGTTAATATAGTTTCATATTGTTATACTGCCCATTAGTGACCTCAGGACCACGTTGTTCCCTTTACCCAGAAACAAAACTGACCCTAAACTAACGTGCTTCCTCCTTCACACAAAACTTAGGGCTCTATTCTACGTTTTTAACCAGCCATGACCAAAGAATAAGGATTTACATATATGTGTGTATGAAGAATAACTTCTTTATTGTGCAGGTGACCAAGCACTGGAACAGATTGCCCAGAGGCTGTGGAGTATCCCTCACTGGAGATATTCAAGAACCATCTGCACACAATCCTGTGCCATGTGCTCTGGGATGACCCTGCTTGAGCAGGACCAGATGACCCACTGTGGTCCCTTCCAATCTGACCCATTCTGTGATTCTGTGTTTGTGTAACACAATATAGAAATTAGAAGCAGTCACGATTTACTGCTGGCAACATAAACTTCAAACTATGGATGAAAAAAATTGGCTAGGTTCTGATTTATGTGACACTACAACAAAAACTGGAATAAATCCAGTGATTTCAGATTACTTTACTGGCTTTACCAAATATCAGATTCAGGCCTGTAATCTCTCTGTGTAAAAGAAATGGAGGAAAATAGAGAGTAATGGCATTAAGGAATGCAATTATCGAACCAAATTGAATAATAAATGAAGAAAAGACGTTTAAGCAGAAGAAGAGAGATATATTTTTATATTTTATTTGAAATGAGATGGATATTCAATTAGATTCCAGCAATAAGCAAAAACATTTGAAAGGGTAAAACCTGTGCAGGAGGATGCTCTAACAGAACAATGACTGATATATAGGGGTTTTTTTCTCGAGGTGACTAGAAAGTTAACATTGGATTTATTTCATTAAAAGTATGTGTTAGTTTTCTGGTACATCTGGAATAAAGCAAAAGGGTGTTCTCTACATTTTGAACATGAAAATCAAGGGCAGTACCAGACCCACAAGTAGCTCCACCGTTGATGCAGCCCTGTGAGTCACACCAGGGCTCTATTCAAAGCCCGATGCTGATGCCAGCAGCTTGGGTAGAAACAAACCTGGAGACACATGGTCTGAACAACATGGCAGGGTCTTATTTCTGCCCCCTTTTCTCATTTGGATTGGGAAATTGCTTACAAAAAGCCATAGCTGCCTTTTCTCCTTTGCAAGCAGACACAGATGACAGGACACAGTGTAAAGCTGAGACTTACTTGAGTTGTTCAACAAGACACAAGTGCTCAGAAGATGTTCCAGGCTCTACCACCTAGTTTTAGACTTGGAAAGACAGAGACAAAATCCTTCTTTTGCTTGTTCTTTCTCTCAGGCTCTTTTAGATCACATGGAGGAGTGTCCACATTTCTGGAGAAAGCTTAGGCTCTGAATGATCAGTTGTCCTTAAGAAAATTTTTGCTTCCTCCTTACCTCTGTTATTTCACTTTGATATGTCATAACTCAAACTTGTTTGTGGTTTGTTTTTTTTCCAAGCCCACTTCTTTTCCAATATTTCAATAGAATTTAGTGATTTATATGTTCTAGAGAATTCAGTGATTAATTTCTGATGAGAACAATAAGCTTGCTGAGTGTCAGACACATACATGAGTACATCTGTTGCCATAGTTTTATTTTGCTATTGGTCCAGTGTCTATTGACAGTGGTGATGAGTAAGTAACAAGGAGGTGTGATTTGAGGAGGAAGACTCGTTTTTCAGCAGTGGAATGAGTATTTTCTTCACTGGACTGTTGTCCAGTAAATTTTGTCCTTGTAAATAATAATCTTAAAATACCTGCAAAACATTTACCTTTCTCTCATAATTTATATGATGAACACCATTGCAATCACCTAATTATCCAGAATGCTCCAACATCAGAGCCTTGATTGCTGTGACAAATTTGTTTTGTACCTTACATGAAATAGAAGAGTTTTTGATTGCTTTCTCTGAGGTTTTATTCTAGAATATGGTTTCCAATAGGCTTTCCCTCAGGAGATGAGAACTGTAACCTCCTAGACATTACTACTTCAAAGTGGCCACTGGAACAAATCACACATCAGCATTATATAAAGGTCACTTTCTGAGCCTTGCATTTCAAAGCAGTGGTTTATACAATTTTAGGTATTTCAGAGAACTATCCAATATTCAGCACTGCACCTTTTCTGAGACAGTTGCTGTAAATGTCTTTCTGGGGGGAAGATTGACAAGGCATGCCTGAACATTATAGCTTCCCTGAGTATGTTCCAGTGTTCTGGAACCATGGAACAACACTTGTGTAGACTGTAAACATCCACCTAGTTTTGTTATGCCAAACTGTATCAACATTTCCTCTGTCTGAGACACAGGTTTTTTTGTCAATTTGTAGAGACTAGTGTCAATTCTAGTGTCAACTAAAATGCTGCTTTTCTTGAGATAAAGATTATCAAATGCTCACACTTGGGGATAAGGTTTTTCAGACTTTAGCTGTTTCCTTGACTTCATTTACATATATGCACAATTTTTTTTTCCTTAGTTTCCATTTGTCTGCAAATAAATATTCATTTTTTCTTTCATAATGCTATAAAAAAGTAATGTGTGCTTTCTCTCCCCTTGAATTACAGGATGTCTTCTTATTTGCTATCAGTTTGTTTTATTGTTAGTTTGAAATGTCACTGTACTCCTCTGTTTGATATGTGCAAAGCCAAATTCCCTAAGCCAGCATGCTTACCAAGAAGTACTTTTACTGTTCACCTTCCAGCCTCATTTTAATTTGAGTTTGAATCCATCAGGTGCCTTTTTAGGACCGCATCTCTGACTCATAAGTCACTGGCTTTACTTAATAGTATACGCTGCAGCCTTCATTTATATCGATGTTCCACATCACAGCTCTTAAACAATAACTGCCCTGCCTTCTGCAAAGGTGGATTAATCAAATCTTTGCTTTTTAAAAAGTCAGTTTTCTTTGGTTCCTCTGCAGTCAATGGAGATGCCCAGAAATTTCAGTGAATCACCCCGTGCAGAGAGAGATGTCTGAAAGAGTCAGGATGAATATATGCATGCATATTTTAAGACAAAATGAATCAGCAAGCGTCTCTTTCTTTCTGCCACTTGTAGAGGCAGCCCTGTAAACTTTCTTAGATCTGAAACTGTATTTCTAAATGCTTAAAGTGACGCAAGAAAAATCTCACCTTGCCCATTGGCAGTGGATAACCTAACGCTGTTCCTGAACTCACTAGGAAAAACATACATTTGCCAAAGTTGATTGTTATTCCTATGCATCACAACACTTATTCATGTGTGATTAATGTCATTACAAGTGCAACATGCTGGTGTACCAAATGCAGTCCTTCCTAAAATGCTATTTACTTCCATCAAAGCAGTGGAAAAACTCTTTTCCACTCTTTTCCAGGCCCCCACAAACCAAAATAGTTTTAAATAGCTGAACTGCAGAGATCAAACTGTTCAGGATTGTTTCATTATGCCCTTGTCATTTCCTGCTTTTCCCTCATTACAGTTCTTAACCAAGTAAAGTCCTGGTCTCTAAGAAAAATATTTTTTATTATTATTAAATACAATATTCTTTTGCAACAAATTTCACTCTGACCATCTAAATGCTGTATTAATTTCTCCAACTCATCTCTAACATCCAGCTCCCTATTTACCCAACAGAGTCCCTTTAGCAGCCATGTCCAGTGGTGCAAGGCCGTGTCACTGCTCTGGATTCTCAGGGAGAAGCAGGTGTGGTGAGCAGTGTGGCCCTCCTCCAGTCTCTACTGCGAAGAACAGCAACCAAGATCAGTGCTCAGACTGCTTTCTCTCTGTTCCCAACTCACACAGCAGTGAGAAGGTCTCTTTTTCTTCTAGTTCATGCTCCTGTGTCCTGTGATGACAACTGTGACTCGCAAAGGACGGAGTAAAACTCTGAGCACTGGTATCAGCACATGGTCTATAAATAGTGCTGTGATAACTGAAATAAATATGAGCTAACACATACAAGCACACCTTAAACCTTTGTTTCCACTCCATTTCTGCATGAAAACAAGCACCCCATACTCCAGTGTCAGCTGGCTTTTGCACACCCATGACTGCTGTGCATGAGCTGATTTCAACAGATCATTTTGACCTATGGGCTAAGCACTACATTACTAAAAACCACATCTCTATTATGGCCAACGTTAACGGGAGCGGTTAGCAGGAAAGCAGATTACAGCTTTTTATTTCACTAAAAACCTTTCAAAGTCAAAATAAAGTGTTTGTATCATTGTGGCTAGTGATCCATTGGCGCAATGCTCGCCCCAAATTCATTATAAATGAATCGTCAGAACTGTCCCTTGTGACTGCTTCAGATAGAGCCTGATTAAATGCAGAGGAAATATATTACTGAGAAGATGAATCATAATTCTGCAGAATGAAATCAATGGCTTTACACCTTTGAGTTGGACACTGAGGGTTGATCAAAAATGTTACTCATACAAACGAGTGAATAGATGAATCACGTACACAGCTTGAACAGGGAAAATGTACTTAAAATTCGATCAGAAGTAGCACTGACTACGAAAGAAAAACAGAAGAAAACCTGAAAATGCCTTTCTAAGGTAGAACTTTCAAACAAAAACTCTTTCTTTGTACTACTATGAAATGCAAGGTTTTTCCATCACTTTTGATATTATGTTTAGAATAAATGTAAAAATTTTACTTAGATCGGTTGAATGGCTCATTTGAAACAACATTTTGGTTTCTTCAATCTAGCTCTTCAATCTAAGCAGGCAGGTTGGTAACAAGGACGAGATGCCCTAATAAGTACCCACTGGTATGACTTAAGCCACTCCAGTCAACTCAGCTGCTGAGACACAGGGTGTCCCATGTGGGTGTCTCAGACACCTTAGGTCCTTTCAGGTGGCACTAGACACCTCTGCTTCAGCAGATGGATCAGCCAAATGAGATCTTACCCTTCAGACTTTGACAGCTAACTTAGAATCACAGAATCTTTAGCTTGGAAAAAACCTCTAAGATCAATTCCAACCGTTACCCAGCACCACTGTGTTCACCACTAAACCATATCCCCAAGTGACACATCCCTGTGCCTTTAGAACACTTACAGGAATGGTGACACCACTACTTCCCTGGGCAGCCTATTCCAATGTCTGACACCCTTTGAGTGAAGAAATTTTTCTTCATATCCAATCTAAACTTCTAATGCAACTTGAGGCCATTTCCTCTCACCCTGTCACTTGTTACCTGGGAGAAGAGACTGACTCCCACCACCAACTTGAACCTAACAAACCAGTCAAAGGCTGCAGTGCCCTGTTTCTATAGCAGAGAAAAGTCATTGCAGAGAAACCTTGCTCACTGAAATTAATTCATCAAGTTTATATATGTAGGCTCTCCCTCTGAGTCCATGAAAAATGCCTGCCTTCCCTTAATCCCCACTTATGCTATGCAGGCAGCACCTGAAAGCTGGGAGGGAAATAAGGTGTTTCTGATGCCGCTTAACACACTGACTCTGCTGTGCACTGCTGTGTTACACAACAAGCTGTGAGCCTCCCTGCCCACTCGAGCAAGCACACGTGCAACCAGCAAAGACGGCACCTGCAGCCAGCTGCTGTGTCAGCAGTGCCCAAAGCAGAGCTGCCAACTCACCTGCTCTTTGTGCTTGTGCATAGATCCAAACACAGAACCATGGAACCGTTCAGGTTGGAAAAGATCTTTAAGAACATTGAGTCCAACCATTAACCCAGCACTGCCAAGTCCCCTCTGCTATTTCATAGAGTAATGCACAAGAGGTTTAAATCACAGCTGATCTCATTTTTCAACCTTGACTGGTATCCTTAATGGATATTGGAGCAAAAAAGGTCAAAGCTGGGAATGTGTGAAACTGAACTGGTCCTACCAGGACTGACTTTAGAAGTATTCACTGACAACTGTGCTTCCTCGTCTAGGAAATTCCCTTTCCAGAGCTGCCAATCCAATTTCTGTCATAAAGCACAAAATTGATAAAAATTTTAATATGGCTTTAATGCAGAATGAGAACATGAGTTCTTTAGTGTAGGCCGACTCTATTACATGGGCAAGCCCAGCACCAAAAAGCAATAATGCATATAAGCATTACCTGGTGTTTCCCCATTAATTAACACATGTTAGTAACACTTTCAAATCACTCATAGATAATACAGATGACCCTCAAAAACCCTTCTTTCTGGAAAAATGTAAGTATTTTTACAGATAACAGAGCTACTAGCAAGGTTATATACTGAGAGGAAGAAAGAATGCACTGACATTAATATTGATAGAAACTGCAAAATGAGCAAAAAGGACAAAGCAAAAGGAATGCTGGCTGTCTCGGAGGAGACTCTATGTCCCCAGTACAGGAACCTCATTATTATTTCATGACCTTAATGGCAAGCCCCTGAGCCTCGTGTACGTCCTTCATAACTAAAGACTAAATACAAACACAACCCAGTAAATCTCAGCTATGCAGCAAGTGAAAGCTGTTAGCTATTTCTTCCAGTTTTGACTTCATTTATACAAGAAAACAGTTCTGCGAGACAGCAAGGTAAAACATACAACATTCCATGGGTCTCAAATATGAATCATAGCATATGGTCTTTCTATTAAAAGATGCCAGAGGGAGAGAAAGAAAGCCTCTCATGCTAAAGGACAGCACAATTTCATCATTTCATACATTAAAAGTAATTGGAAAAATTTCTTCCAACTGTCTTTCAATGAAAGCTCTACTGGAATAAATTTTTATAAAAACAGGTTTCTGTCGCTGTGCTAATAAAACTGATAAACTGATCAGCTGAATCCATGTGTGTAAAAACATGCTTTTTTTCTGGTGAAATAATAAAAGGTATACAAAAAGAAAAAAGAGAGAGAGACATAGTCTAAATTTCAGTAGCATTTACCACGGCCAGGAATAATAAAATCTATACTGAAGAAAGAGGAGAAGAGACCAATACTCCACACCACACATTTGTAGTACCACATCATCCATCTTCATCCAACTTCTGTGCCTCATCCTGCAAAGGACAACAAGTTTATTGTGTTTTGGGCTTTTTTAGTCTAAAGAGATGCCTACTTTTCAGACCACTTTCTAAAATGCTTATTTTTCTAGGACACACAGTTCAGGAGTTATATTTTTAGTGATGACATAAAAAGGCAAGCAACATTTTTGATTTGGATATATCAGTGCATGCAGAACTCCTTCAGCAAAGGACTTGGAAAGCTGCTACAAAGGAACAGCTCTGGGACAGGCCATAGTAATAAATTCGACAAAACAGAAAAAAAAGCAATGGTGAGGCAGACAAAAATACTGAGGAAAACAAATGAAAGCTACATAAACACTTAAATTATTATGAAATTCACAAAAAATGTTGCCTGAATTCCTTCAGTTTAGCAACCACCAGGATAAAGCAATTGATCGAAGTCACTAAGCACAGACAAGCTGACTCAGAAATCTTTCCAAAGGTCTCAAAACCGCAAATCTAAAATATCAGCCTACAGTTCCATTAAATTGTCTAGGAAAATATAATCTTGTTCTGATTCACTGTCCACCTTTGGTAGATAAGGACCCACTGAAGAAACTGTATTAGAAAATCTAGCAAGAAAAAGACATTATTGTAGGCTACAAATCCTGGAAAGCATGACATATAACTCTAATTCTCAAGGAGCTAGATGTTTTTTCCTAACTTAGGGCTGTCTGTTGCTGAATTGTCCATGGGAATAGTTGAGGTCTGTGGAACTGAACTACAAAGGTGCTGGATAAAAAAGGAAAAATAACCATAAAAAGACATTTTCATTTTATAGCAGAGCTGCATTTGCAGACACAACCTCGAGCCTCTTGCCAAAGCCAATCAAGGAGGACCTCTCCAGATGAGGAGGAATTGTTGGAGATAACAGGCAAGTGCAAAGAGCCTGGACAGCCTTCACATGGCTGTGCCTTTCACAGCAACTGCTACTCCCAGGTGACAGGAGACAGCAGTGGGTGAAATATTTTTATTCCCAACCTTGATACTAAGCAGGAACTGCACTGGCAGCTACCCTGGACTATTTAAGTCTGTAGAGTCTGGAAAGCTAGAAATATCAAACACTGCCTTCCTTGGCATTACCTCATGATTACCTCACTCATCACTGGAGAATGTGGAGGCAAAAAGGTTTAAGATAAAAATGGTTGTTGTGCTCTCTAATGATTCCAGAGGCTGGGAATGACATAATCTCTTTGGGGATGATATAATCTCTTTCATATTTATTATACTTCTGCAATAAAGCACACAAATTAAACTGATGCTAAGAAAGAACAAAAATATCATTTCTTTATAATCAAACACACTTTTCACCACTGAATTGCACCCACACCTTTTTTAATTGAAAAAATGCCCCACATCTTTAGTATAGGAAAATAGCCTCTACAGTGGGATTTAAATCAGCTTACTTTAATGTTCTCCAATTTTGGGGTATGTACTAAGTTAGTAACTTAGACCAACAGAGACACAGTCATCTCCAGGTAGAGACTCAGCAAGTTCATCTGAGATACTTCTCCTAGGATGGGATGAGTCATACTTTGGAGGTGCTGTTCTCTCTCCACTGATTCTCCAGACTATCATGTCTAATAATCACTGATTAAATAAGCTTTCCTGAATTTGTCTGATCCCTTTTTGGCCACATTTATATCTTGGTCTCCACAACATCCTGTGGAAATCAGTTTTGTAATTTAATTAAACGTTATACAATAATTTCATTGGTGACCCTCTTTCTGGCACTGTGAGAGACAGTGACTATTTCTTATTCACCTGCTCCTTATGAGGCATGAAACAGCCAGACTCTGCCCAGCCCATGTGCCACATTTCTAAACAACTTTACTCCCTATTTCTAGGCTTTTACAAATGTACTAATTCTTTATCATGCAAGTGACTATAATTACAAATGGAATGCTCCACATGCTTATAAAACAGAATTTGTTTCTACTGTCCTACTAGTCCCTAGATATTTTAGCTGCTATTTGATACAAATTGGTAATTTCGGAGATCTATCATCATTAACTTCCATTTCCTCTCCCACTTTCTACTAGTTAGAGTATAGTCATCAATGTCCCACAGGCACTGCCTTCCTCTTGTTGCCAGTAAATCCACCTGATGTTTTATATTCCCAATATTCAGTATTACATAATCATGCTGCAGCAATTTATAGTCAGATTTAAAGCCAATTGTTATGGGCAATCTCAAATCATACACGAACCTTCTCATTTCACTAGTCAATCCCACAAGTAATTTATGAATATTTTTCATTCTTTCCCATTCTCCATAACTTGCAAAAAGGTGTGATAACTGTTTTTAAGTCTATTACCTTTTACCATATTATCGGTATATAAGTACTACAAATAACTTGGAAAATTCAAAACTAGACAGAAAATGCCTTAAACATGTTGTTATCATTAAAGGCTAAAAACTTGATACAATATTTCATAGAGTCCTGTATTTTAACAACTTAGGAAGAAGAGTATATATCATTTAGGGCAGAAAAAGTACGATTTCACACACAAATTCCTGATTAATCTCTGATACTTGTCATTGAACAAAAATACAGTTTTTGGATAGGCACCTGGTCTTGATTCAAAGTTTGAAAGCAACAGATAATCTGCCAGGTCAGCAGCTGGATCAGGCCCTGCTTACATTAAATGCTGTGCTGGTAGAGCTGTTAATTCTCTCTGGTGTGACAACACAGGAGAAAAGTTAAACGAAATTAAGGCTGTAGTTTAGGTAAAAGAGAAACATCAGAATAAAAGATGATAATAACAAAAAAATCCCCAAATCCCCAGAATCCAGCATCACAAAACAAAGTAATGTTAAAAACGATTGTGGCACCTCCCAGGAGTTTGGGACACCTACTAAATCAAATCAGAGGATGTGATATAAGAAATGTCCCCTGCCAGAAGGCAAAGAACTGTTTGAGCTGGTTATACTTGTAGCAGGGTTTGGGGTTTCTTTTCTTTCCCTTTCTTTCTTTTTTTTTTTTTCCCTGAACTACTCCCAGAAGACTCAGTATAAAAAGAACCTGTTACAGAATGCCCTCTGGAAGTGAACAAGGCTCCAAATGATGGGCTTCTGATAGCAATATTTTTTGATCTCCATGGCAAAAGAGAGTACAGAACAAATGGTATTCAGGAAACCTGCTTTTTCATGGTGAAAAACAATATCTTTCCTGATCAGAGTAGCCCTGTTACTAGGACCTAGCAAAGAGGGAGGAGAGTGAGTGTGTGTCAAGAAACAGATGCAAGAAAAGGGAACAAAAGTCTTTTCTCACTTATAAAAATCTGAGAAAAATCTGAGATTTTTTAATTTTTTTTTTCTTTTTTGGAAATGTGCATACCTTGGAAAGGAAAAATGCAAACTTCAAGGCAAGTGGTTTAAGAAGCCAACTTTATAAAAACATGTAAGTGCTTCTATGGGTCTGGATTACTGGCTAATGTTAAGTACTGTTGTCTAATTGCTTTGGTTCATTTCTATTCAAGTAAATCAAGGTGATGTTCAGTATAAACGTATCAAGCGTCCCTCCGGCAGCTCGAGTGCTCTTCAGAAGTCTCACCAGGTACCAAAATAGCTATGCAAATCTCCTCTCAAGTATTTAGTTGCTGCATTCCCTGCTCAAAATGCAACTTAAACTCTGTCACCTTTACTTTCTAAGAATACAACACCAGCATACAAAGCAGGCCAGACACTGAACTTCATAAGGCTGTGAATCCATGCCTTGTCTCATGTGGTACCACTTCTTAACATTCTGAAGGTCCCAATTTCTCGCACACTGCCACTGTGAACCTGTGAAAATTCAGGTTGGCATTTGATTCTTCATAAAAATAGCCAGGACTGTGAATGATCCTGTATTATATCAGTGTTAGTCCCGGGTAACTGTGAGTGCACATTAACAGAGTGGGGTATGCCTCGTAATATAAGTGTTGCTGAGAAACAACACCACATACAGAGATGTACACACACAATAAATATAGGCTAAGCTGGTTTTATTATGCAGACGTGCTTAGCATTAAGAATGCCTACACAGAATTACCATGGCTCTGCTAGGAGACAGACACTTAGGTAACAGCAAATCGATTGTAAATCTCAGGCCCATGTTGTCCCTCTTCTTTCTTCCTTGTCCATCTTTACCCTGTACTTTTGGCTCCCTGGCTTGCCAAGCCAGTCCCACTAAATCTGTACCAGCTTCTCCTGACTCTTTCCCCCACTTCCCTTCCCTCTTTCCTTTCTGTCTGGTTCTTACTCCCCACCCAATGCCAATTCTCATCACCCCTGGTGTTTCATCTGTACTCTGTCTTTTCCTTATCTGACTTTTCATCAGCAAAAGCAGTGAGAGAAGTGATGTTCATAGCATGCAAGGTGGATACACAAGGGAAAAAAACCAGAGGTATGCTTGTTTAAACTACACAGGAATTCATCTGGGCAACATCTTGTTGACCTTTAAAGAGTCTTGGCATCTTCAGGCACAAAGATAACACAGACACTCCCAAAGAACAGAGAGGGATGCATGCCCAGGCTGCCAGCAGGGCCGTCCACATCATTCAGAGAGGCCGAGGCTGAATGGGAGGCATGGCAGCAGGACACAGCATGTTTAAATTATGCTGAAAACTGAAAGATATTGGAGAGCATTTTGTGTTAAAAAACAGATTGTAAAGCTAAGTGAATTATGCAGCTTATAATTATGTTGTGTAAAGCCTAAGAAACCCAAGACAGCCATTAAAGGAACACCATGATTTACAGGTGGGGGTGCAGATGCAGCAGGGAGGACAAGACTGATACAAATGTTGCCCTCCCATGTGGGCAATCTCCAACCACCCCAAAGCACCACACACTGGTCAGAGGAGAAAACACTCAAGGAGAGAGCCGAGGTAGAGTGGTTTTGTTTGTTTTTCCCAGAACAAATGCAGATATGAACCTGACTGATGCTGATGCCAGTCTGCCCCTGATCAAAGGATGTAATGAAAACGGAAAAGGCATTGAGGCCAGAGATGTCATGTCACTAGCATTTGTACTCTCTCTTTTAAAAGCTAGTTACACTTCTCAAAAAATCACTTTCAGAACATCTAGGAAAAACTTTTTTTAGTGTTAAGAGAGCAATCAATTTATTCCTCTGCTCTGCTTGCCACATAGGTCTGTTTCCAAAAAAAAAAAAAAAAAAAGAAAGGAAAAAAAATCTTAGATCTGACATGCATGGGAAAGCCCTGAGGAGCTACAACCTCCCGAACATCCAAATAATTACCATCTTGAAGTTTCCATCAAATTAGTGCCTGCCTCCAAATAAAGCCATTTGACAATCGGCTTATTCTTTGCTAATGTCATGCTCCCACCCTACTCCAGTATCTGTGTTCCAAACTTTCTTAGAAACATTTTTTTCTTTAACTTGAAAAGAGTCACATTGATTTATGACTCCAAGAAGCTGGCTAGAATCCAGAAAACCAACCAGCTGCCAGCCTTTAATTTAACCTGTTCCATCATGAAAATGAATTAAAGTGGTTTTTTAAATATTATTAATAATTACAGTAAACAACAAAAATGCCACAATTTTTAAAACTTTCATATGACCAGGAACAACAGAAAACTGAGCAACTGTACTATTAATGACAAACCATTTGAAGATACTGCAAAGAAAAACAAGAGAAAATTCTTCTCCTCTAACACAGCATGCATAAATCATGCACCGAATAGTAACAGGGAAGTTATTATAGTCAGTAGCAGGGAACTTGATTAATCCAGGTTATTTCTACCTGGGTGGTAGCTATTAGAAGCTGGATATCTAATCTAAACTAGTCATCAAGGCTCCAATGTGCAATGGAGAGAAACAAGCACCAATTCAGCAAGAGGTAATTCATTCCGTGCTAAAAGTATATATAAAAGGTGACCGGGATTAATTGCTCTCTGGAAATGCCTACTCTTGTTTGACCAACAAAAAAAGTCAACACAATTAGTTTAGACTAAACGTTTAACTCCTAGACAGCTAGAACAGCATGAAAAAATATTCTACCCCCAGAGCTCAGACTGAGATGGCTCTCCCAGTTCAGGGACAACTGCAGAGCCTTCAGCCAAACTGTGCTCCACGCCTCATGACCCCAGCCTCAGCACCGCCTGGCTGGTGAAGCCCAGCAAGGAGGCAGTGGACCTTTGCTGAACTTGTGGGACAAAATACCTGCTCAGCATTACAGCAGCCCCTGCACAGACTCTTCCCAAGGAACTCTTTCTGCCAATACAGTTACCAACCAGTTTCAAACAGCAGATTAACTAACAAAAATCACACAGCTTTTTGTTCTCTGATTTCTCTGAACCATGTCATATATTCATTCGGTTAATAAGCTTCCCCTAGATGAAAAATGGGGACTTTGTTAACTTAATTATTTTTAAAGGTCTTTTTGACAGGTTAATACCATTGCTGACGACACTTCCGTGGGGAATGACTTAATATCAACTGGTTCCAGTCTTTGGTAATTAATCTACAGGAAAGAATACAACCATTTCTACAGTAATTTATTTCTATAATTCTATAAAATAGTTTTGTACTAATGCATCAGTAAAAGTTAACTGTAGAAAACACCATCTATCTGATGTTGCATAAAGAATTAGTTGTAGCATCCTCACTGCATCTACAGTGTGTAGTCTGGAGCACTGAGAGATAGGTAAGTATCCTGAAAGTCCTGCTGCTCCAAACAGCACAGGTCATTTTGACATTTTTTAAGAGGACTAACTTACCAGGCATCTGAGCTCAGTGTAAATTAAATAAATGGGTTGAAGCACATCCAGTCACAGCCAAGGGTCCCAGTTCAGATACTATGTACCTCTACTTCCAGGTTTTGTGACATGTTTCTCTAGATTCTTGTTTTTCTTAAAGAATTGTCCTCTGAATATAGAGCTGGCATGCAACCATTGCTAACTTCAGCCTTACTTAAGCTTCTTTGATTTGCTTTCAACCATGACATATACTCACTTTGTCCTTGCTTTTGTTCTCTAAAGCAGTTTATAAAACTTGAAAAAAAGGAGTGCTTTGTATCGTATGGAAAATAACTGTGCTGTAAGGAACAATACCAAGGCTGAAAAGCCTAAAATTAGACCTGTAAGCTTTGCTTTCATTGGCAGCGGTGTGTGAACATTCATATTGTCCCAATCCCACATTCTACCTCTTTATTCTGGCTAAACACACTACTTTCTGAAAAACACTGAAGTTTAAAATTAGCAAACCTGTCTAATTCAAGGGTACACTGACCTTGGTGATGGGCTATTTTGATCACCTTTAGGCCTTAAGAGTGAATTACAAGATCAGCCATTTTCAAAAGAAGCAAAGAAAAAGCATTCATAGAACAAAAAGCTGAACATCTCTGAAATGGTGCCTGGAATAATACTGTAATTTCTAGCTTGCTTTTTTTTCCCCCCCTCTCCTAAGAAAACTCAAAAGCAAATCTAATAGCTGTATTTTTGCTGAAAGCAAGCTAGTGAGGAGATATGCACTGCGTAAAGTTCCTGGTGCTGGGCAACGTGGGACTAGCAGGGATAATTTAGTCCTAACAGGTTAACATCTATGAGATACCCATTCCCTTCTCAGCTATGCTCATTCAGTTCCTACTGTAGTCAACAGGGGGATAAATAAGAGCAAAATGTATTCAAAAGGTCAAGCTTCAAGGATTTTCAAGAAAGCCACAGAGAGGCTAAAGTGAAACCTATGAAACGATGCTTGCTACTGCCTTAAGTATAATTCAAGCAGTTGCTAGTGTAGTGTTTATTTTGAGTCTCTCCTTGCGGAATTTCAGGATAAAATATGAGATTGGCAGTGAGCCTAAAGGGGGTATAGTCAGAGCAGCCCAATTTCAACAGACTATCAAGATGAACTGTGGTGAATTATTTTACAGGTTTATGGCTATAGCTCACTCTGAAGCAGAGTGTTATTAATATTTGTAGAGCACTATGATATAAATAGCAACACTACATCCACCACCTAGATACCTGCGGTATGCTCTGACAGAGCACTTTTTAGATAACCAAATACCATTAAATGTGCCACAAATTCTATACTTGAGACAGGATATTAAATACAGATGTAATGCAACAGTTATTTATGCATCAAAAATGCTGATGTGGATCTCTAATGCGGCACTAACATTAGCAGCCTCAGGCACTAACTATGGGGTGATTTTCTGTCAGAAACTAGAATTAACTCTAACACCGTTACAGCACAAGGAGCCAAATAGTTTCTTGGAGCTAGGACCAGTGGAAGCCTAGATAAAGCTGGTCCTGAACTGTATTCAGTGTTTCCCACTGGAAAATCTGTGGCCATAAAAAGTAATGTTTTCAAAGTAAGATGAAGAGCAGCTGGAGAATACTATTTATTTCATCACACTGATGTTGTCAGTATTTCCTAATGTTTCCTACACCCTGGAAACAGCGTAGGCTGTCCATCAAGCTTCATGTACCAGCAGCAAGCTCCACGGGTCACACAGTGGCATTTCAGACAAAGCTGAGCTTTTGGAAAAAGAACGGAGGCTGATTGCGCCACTGAGACAAAATGGAGATGTTAACCACCAATTAACCACCAATTGCCTCAGGAGCAGCAAGTAAACCCTGAGAAAGGTAAATACACCTTTCTCAGGATCAGAGAGTTTTGTCCTAGTTCCAACCTCAGGATGAGGTAATTTCTTCCTGGGACAGCGTTTCTTTTGTGCCTAATAAAGCCAGGTAATTGCATCCAGGATTTTGTGGGTAGGAACATGATGTGCAGCAAGACCATTTATGGAGCTGTGGTTTCAGTCTCATGCTTGGCTTTCTATACTTACATATAGAGAACTACTTTTACTGCCTTGGTAACTTGCATTTTTCAAGTTTCTGCAATTCCTTCAAACACTTCAAATGATTCGATCATTATGAACATGCCTATACTTGAACAATAGGTCAAATTAAAATCAGTAGTGGATATGAACTACAAAAGGCATTCCTGAGAAATTCAAGGTGATAACGTTCTCATTCCTTCCTTATTGTTCAGAAAAGCATCTTGTTAATACAGTTATGTTTCCAGAGAATAATAATTCCCTAGACTAAGAGTACTTATACATAGAACTATTTTGGAATAGCATTTCCCAAAGAACATCAGGAACAGGAGAACTTCTATTTGCTATTTACTTTACTACAAAAATGGGGGCTCTCACTTTTCATGGAATCATATAATTTGGCTTGGAAGGGACCTTAAAGATTATCCAGTTCCAACACTCCTGCCACAGGCCGGGACACCCTTCACTAGATCAGGTTGCTCAAAGCCCCATCCAGGCTGGCCTTGAACATTTCCTGGGATGTGGCATCTACAACTTCTCTGGGCAACTTATTACATTTTCTCACCATGCTCATAGTGAAAAATTTCTTGCTAGTATCTAATCTAAATCTGCCCTCCTTCAGTTTAAAGTCATTACCCTTTGTCCTATCACCCCATGCCCTTGTAAAAACTTTCTCCAGCTCTACCCTTTTTGGTACTAGAAGGCTGCTATAAGGTCTCTCTTATAGAAGGTATAAGATACACGGACCCAGATTCTTACAGTAATAAATTTCATATTATTTATTAATTCTTAAAATGGATAGCCAGTAGGAGAATTCTTTACTGGGAGGGTGGTGAAGCACTGAAACAGGTTGCTCAGAGAAGTTGTGGATGTCCCATCCCTAGAAGAGTTCAAGACCAGACTGCACGGGACTTTGAGCAACCTGGTCTAGTGGAAAGGTCTGCTCCACTCCAAACCATTCCACACAGGAAGGAGAATTACCACATAAAAATAATGAAAAGAGTTAAAGACTCTGCAGTGAGCTGTAGAATCCGTTTTCAAATATTTAAATTAAATTAAATTAAATCTACTTTAAAAGAATCCCCACAGATCCCTAAATCCCCACACAAGCTATGCACACTGGTGCTGAATATTTTATAAACTTACATACTCCATACTATACCACATGGAAGTTCAGCACAGATGCAGGAGATAGATTTGCAAATTCCTTCATGAATAGAGTAGGTAAATGTACATTAGACTCTCCCAGAGCCAGCTTACAGAGCAGAGGTAATGGCACAATATCCTGAGTCTGTGTGTCACTCAGAGGAGCACGAAACTTTTCCTCCAAGGTTCACAAAGACCTTGGGGAAATGGAAGGTTAGATGTGTGACCTGGGCATAACTGACATGGGATGTTTATATCTTAGGCAAAAATGGGTCATCATTCAACCTGTCTGTGCTGGCTTCAGGTTTCCATTCTCTTGGGAGTACCTTCATGGCAGGTGCCAGTTGTCACTAAATGGTGGATGCTGAGGTGAGCTGTGCACTGGATTTTGGAACTGCCCCAGCTCCTGGGCTTGTCCCCAAGACAGCTCTCCCCAGCCTGCCCAAGGCAGACACCTGATGCTGGCTGGCTGTGCCCACTCCACATGCAGAAACAGGACCTCAGCAGCATCCTCTGTGCTTCACTCCACACCACCTACTCCCCAGCCAAGAAAATATTTATTCCAGTCGAAAGCAGTCTAGACATAAGATAATATATGCAATGCAGATGCACAGGAGATTATACGTGACACAAAACTAGAAGAAACCATCTGATAAACTTAAGAGAAAAAATTGAGACAGGTTGAGTAAGCTTCATGCTAGTGAATATATTCCTATCATAATCTTTTTTAAAAGCTACTTCATCTGCTCACTATAGGAAGGGCTGCTTGCCGCTTCCTACCCGCCGTATTCTGCCTTTCCACTACTTGCAGCTTGTTTTGATTTTGGCTGAGTGGAACATAGGTATGGAAAATCCTTGCAGGAATGGCAGAGTGCAGGGAGCAGCCTTGCCTACTAATCGATGCAAGCTGCCCGGGAAGAGAGGCAGGATGATCATTTCCTCCCTGCTTGTTCATCTGCTCCCCTGGGAACAAGTTATACTGCAGTGACACATTAAGGCATGTGCTGTCAAAGTGCTTCTGGCAGAAAAAATAAGTGAAGTATCAAGTGACTGAGCCCTTTCAGCTAGCCATGGGATGCAGGGCTGTTCCAGCCAAAGCAAAGTCCCACTACAGCTGAAGCATACATTTAAATTTTTCATTTAGAGTCATAAAAAGTCCCATTGAACAGTCTGAAGGTACAGGAGCAGAATAAAACTGGCAAGTTCTTTTGTTGAAAAATAACCAGAATTTGCAGTTCTACTTTTAGACTACACACCTAGGGTGGAAAATTTGCTGTACAAGCTCCTGAGTCTTGATGTGCTGAAAAGAAATTGTACAACCAGCTCTTACACATGGCAGATTTTCTTCTCTTGTCTTCCATAATGTGGACTTGGCTAACAGCACTTAATAACAACTTGATGGAGCCTGATGGATTTGAATTGGCTTATATCCAGCATGACTGGTGCTCAAATGACTCCATTTTTAAATATTTTGCCATAATCATAAATGGGAAGTAATGATCACCTACAGTTGGCCCAAGAAATAAGGGATTTTTCAAAGGAAAAACAGGAAGCACACAACTTATGGACCATTCCACATAAAATACATACCTTTTATTTTCTTCTGCTCTAGTACTTCTAAAACCACTATTTTTACCAGGTCTTGGTCTTTACATTGTCACACCCATGCCCCTCTGAAACAAGCAAGAGCAGGTAATAGCCCCCCCTGCCAACGCTTATTGCAGTGACAAATCTCAGGCACAGCCCATGGATTAGCAGAATGTAACTGGTTATGCCTGTTCTCTGCACTGGACTGAGACATCTTCACATTTCTGTTCATTCACACTCACAGTGATTTCCAGGTAATGCTTCACATGTCCAAGGGGAAAAGCTACAAAGCCTGTCTAAAATGGAATTTGGCTGTACATTATAGGAGAGCTTTGCCATTTAGCTGTATGGGACAAAGCTCAGTCTCATGCTTCTTTCTAAAGGATAACTTCAAATCCAAATGAGAAACTGGTCAGACTTCATTTTTTCATACTACTTTGACAACCTTGTGTGCATGTGCAATGAGCATGTTGACACCTGTATTTTTTTACGCAAAAGCCTAAAAAGGAAAAATATTTCAAGGACTATGGCTAAACTAATAACTAAAACTGACATAAGAATTCTATGTAAATACAATATAATGATGTAACTAAAACACAGAGATAATGGAGAGGTGCACCTCCTCACTATCTACTCAATGAGCCCAGTCCATGCTCTGCAGTTCATTCCTCATCAGCTTTAGTCCAAGTGGATCATCATTATCACAACAACATCCGACAGATCTCACCAGCAAAAGCATGGGAAACTGGGAGACATTTACCTTCTTATTTCCACTTTATAAATATTCCAAAATTAGACTGGTCCTGATACTGATGATTTAAATTTAAGCTATACAATATTTATTACTTTTATTACTTATTATTACTGATATAATACTTTTGTTAAATTTTTAGTTCATCAACTACACACAATCACTTTCTCCTGTAAGAATTTATAAGGTTTGCCAATATTACTCAACTGCAATGTTTAACTTCCTACCAAGTACCTCAGAGAGCCAAGAGGAAAGACAAGCCTCAGGAACAGGTCACAGGTAGACAATGATCACAGCTCTGTATTGCTCCCACTGCACCATGGGATGATTACACACTGATTTTAATCTGACACAATCCAGTTCTACTGCCAAAAAAGGTTACACTCTCCAAAGAATCATATTCATTTTTGGAAAGAACTCCTTGCCTAATGTCTTGTGTGTATCCCAGGATTTGTGTGGCCATGTGCAAGGTAGATAAGAAAAGACTGGTCATGCTTCTTCACCCAGAAAGAGTGGTCATTTGGGTGAAATAAACCACAAAAAAAATAGGAAGGGTAATAGGAAAGTGAGACAGCAGGGAAAACTTCCCTTTCAAACAGATGTGACCATAGAGCCCTGCCAGGAAAGGCTGGGTTGGGCTGGATGGAGAGCTCAGCTCAAGCTGGTGCCATGTTCCCCTTCCTGCTGTCAGGAATGTCGGTCACCTGGTGCTGGGGCAATCAGACATCACATTTCACTCAAGGTAGACCACACCAGAAGTCCAATGGGACACTGCTTTCATCCAAATTTCTAGTCCTGCATCTTCATTCTTTAAAATCCCAGACGTGGTCACTCCTCCAGCAAATCTTGTACTTGTTGTCTCTCTGACAGAAGACAATTATCGATACGGGAATGATATCAGAACTGTATGGACAACTCTTTTGAGGCAGAGATTGGTGTTAACTGATGTATGGCCCTGAAATACTTAAGAGGTGAAAAATTTACACATTTGCCAAATGTTTTTCCACTTTGACATGCAACAACTACAAAATTTTTGAAGCTTTGCATAACCTCTTTCAATTTATCAGTGCTAACTGAGCTCCACCCATGACAGGAACTTCATTTATAGCACTGTGGTCAAGCACATGGGTAAAATAGGGTCTACAGTTCTCTGAGAATAAGGGTTTGGGATTCCATCCTCTGCTTTGCCATCAATTCTCTAAAAGCCCTTGGACAAGGTATGTTTCTACCTTCTGCATCATCATGTGATGATGTGAAGTGAATGAAATCATCTTAAATTCTATAAATTTGCCAATACTTAGTAGTTGTCATATCCCATTCAAAACTGACATCAGCAGTGAAAAATTACATGGCACATAAATACAAATGCAAAACAATGAGCAACTTATCACATAAATACTTCAAAATCAGCTCTCCAAACAGGTTTTTACTTCAGAAAAGCAGAATTTTTAAGAGCAGCTGTTCAGTCATAAGATCAATGAATCATATGATGAAAGAACATTTAAAGTCTTATGCAAATACTTCACATTTTATTTTTGAATCCTTCTCCCCACTTAGCTTCATGTCACAAATGCCTTCGGATGAGCAAATTCCCCTGCACCCACACAGAGCTCATTGCCAGAGAGAGCCTGCACTGGGGGGTGTTTCTGTGGTCATTTTTAGGACTTGTATGTGACTTAAAACCATCTCAATTCTCTTCCCCCTTCTCCAACAGCTACATCTATCACCCATCTGACACACAGTAAAGGCTCAGCTCAGGTGGTCATTGGCAGCTCAGTAGGGGCTTCCTCTGAGCACCTAACTCAGATGCTGCTGCCCTAGTAAAGTTCTGATACAGCTTGTCTGTCATTACATCTGAAGAAGCAGTTCAGAGAAAAGTGACAAGAATCAGATGGATTTATCATTAAATTTAATGTCTCCTGCAAATTCAAATTTTCCCTGCAAAGTTTTCTCACAACACCTAAAAAATCACAAAAAATAGTGAATCTGTTAGCACTTTTCGTATTAATCACCCATTTTGTGAGAGACTCCACTCCTCAGTCTTTCCTAGATGTTGACACCTTTGCCTTCTGCTATCTTCAAATGTTATCCTACTCCTTTTCCTCGCTCCCCTATTCCTTTTTGATTCATTTAATCTCCCTAGCACTGAAATCCTCACAGATCTGATCCTGCCTACATCTGACATGATTCATGATCACACCTTCTCCTTTTCCCCGAGTCTCATATTCCTTAGACTATGAGCTTGCTAAACACTTACACCTACATTTCTAGTCAACTCTGTGTGTTCAAAGCAACAGATTTCCCCATGTATTTAAATCTAGTCACTCACAGACGTGTTTTGGTGGTTCAGTACTTACCTTGCACTATTCAAATCCATTCTTTGATCCAATTTTTTCCAGTAGGGATCAGACACATCAGCTCACAGAATGAGTCCTTACATTTGTGTGGCCTTGGACTTTGGTCCAGCTACTTCAGGATGGGATTGATCCAGAAATCTCCAGTTCATATTTAACTCTATGGGAAATTTTAATAATGACCATTGAGCCATCCTTCCATGTGTTCCTAAAGATTTCCTGATGTCAATGTCTGTCAACAGCACTGCTAATGCCACTGCCCACTGATGGCACGCATTTCTTTTCACTGTACAACCACATCTAACCAACTTTACTGTAATTTAATTTTTGAAGCATGGCAAACTAGCATAGCACAACTGTCAGACAGTGACTTTGCTCCTATAAGTTGAATGAATTTGCTACCTTTTTTTTTGTTTGTTTGTTTCTTTGTCACAGATTCAATGTTTATGCAAGAGTACCTCATTAGTCAAGTGTCCAGAGCAATACCACTAACTTTGTTCATTCAGAACAAACCAAAAATGCTAATTTCTGCAGTCTTCTTGAAGGTATTTTCAAAGGAAAGCAGAAGTACAAGACTCAAATGGCTGCAAGATGCTGTGTAGGTCTTCATAGAATTGAGAACCTTGTAAGTTACTGAGTGACAAAATGCAGAGTTGCAAAAATAAGGGAATATGTTAGTTGTCTCACATAGCTTCAGATGCTGATGACCTTCAATGCTGTCAACAGTAAATGGTTGGGTTTACTGGGCAATACAAGAATTACAATCTCCAGCTATCTCTGTTACATATAATACCAGAACAACCTTGAACATTTCCTGAACTCTTTCTTTTATCTGGAGATGAGCTGACATTGATATATTGTTACTGGTCTTCACTAATACACTCCTGTTGGCAACAGGCAGATGCTAGCAGCTGAAATGAGTCACATATTGCAAGACCTTGCAATTTATATGGAAGAAAGAGCAATTTTAAAAATATCTCTGTCTCCTCCTCAGCCGACTGTGCAATGCAAGACACCCACTAAAACTCAAGTCATAGTCAGACAGTTATTTTTCATATATTTGAAGCACACAAAGTTCCAGGGTTATTTTTTTATTTTAAATTGACTAGCTGTATTTCACCAACATTAAAACAGCAATACAAAGTAATGATAGGACCGTTTGACACTGAAATAAAAATTACTCTTGTATTTTATATCTACCATGGATTTCTCATGCAACAATTCAGAACCTTGTTACATTGTTTTTATTTATTTATAGTTGCACATTATTAAAAAAATCTACAGTTGGCTACAAATATTTGAGGGAGGTAATAATCTAAAATAATGTATCTCACAAACAACAGAAGTAACTAGCCAACAGTTCTCTAGCTCATTCTCATCTAAAGAAAGCAAACTGCTTTGTAACTGAAGGACTTGCACTGATAGATTTTGTTAAGCCAATTGACAACGCAGATGTTATGGCATTAGATGACAGGTACATACAATAGAACTATTTACAGCACTGTGCAGGAAAAAAAACCACAGAGTATGTTTTGCTAAATTATTGTAACATTTTCATTCTCCTATATTGAATCTTCCTACCCCAACATTCCACAACCCCAGAAAAAAAACAAAAAAAAAAGGAAAAAGAAATACATAAGCTGTGTTTCTACTCTGCAGATTTACAAGAACATCTTGGGTCTTGCACTACGATACAGCGTTAAGGCACTGAAGAGAGCGACTCAACAGAAAAAGCAGACAGACACACAGAAAGAACACAGCTGTACTCAACATCTGTTTACATTGTGCTGTGACTTCTTACAGACTTCTCTTTGAAAATACCAGACACCTGGTACATATTTAGAGATATCTAGGTACAAACCCAGCTGTTTAGGACATATTCTAGGATGTGTCTACACTACAGCCCAACAGCTGGAGAACAGCATGTGCTTCAGCCAGCTTCCAACTCCCTGGCTTTGCCACTGTGAACAGCCCCACTGGGGGGAAGCAGAACGTGCATGAATGTATCCTAATTAGCTCTGCAGGAGGCAAACCCAGGGGCTGCTATCAGACATGGATTGGCTCAAAGTCACTCTATGAAATCCCTGTACATGAACCTCATCTTTCTGCACAGGTTGTAGGTACAGTATAAATCTTCTATGTTGTTAGAATTTTAATAAAAGTATTTAACCTTATAGCACTGTACGTACAGTTGCACTTTCTAGAACATATGCAAAGGCCAGATCCTTGTTTTATAAAGCTCACAGTTTAAAAAACAAACACAAAACCATAGCTAAAATGCAAGATGAAGGAGGCATCCACCATGGTTAAACACGCATAGCCAGTATCGTCAGGGAGAGGGAGGCTCTCAGGCAACAGGAAACCTTTGGAGCAGAATCAAAGACAGGAAGCAGAGCCAGAGAGGGAGGAAAAAAGGGATCAGTAAAAGCTAAGGATAAGATAAGACAGGAGGCAGTTAGTACCTGTTGACACTTCAGGATTACATTCTCGTATAACAGAGTGGGAAGCCTGATTGAGTAAAGGTAACCTCTCAAACCACGTAGAAAAAAGTGTTACTTACTGATCTGTGTTCCAGTAGCACCTCTTTGTGGCAGACACTTGAGAAAAATGTGAAAACATCATAACCCCTTCCAACCATTCTATTTTCCCAAACAGGAATCAAAATGAGCAAACAATATCCATTGAACTAAATAGCTAAGAACTCACCCAGTGTGGGGGACAACTCTTGCAAACAAGACCTATTTATGAAGAATGATCAAGGCTACTTTGTTGTCTTCTTACCATACCTGAGGAGGAAAATGGAGTCTTAGAAGCTACTTCCTGTTAAGCGCTTTGGCTTTTCAATAATACTGGTGTATTGTTAGGATTTCACTGACAGAAGGAGGCAAGAATATTTATGCATACGGAAAAAACAGTTTCTGAGTATTTGACTCTCTTTATTTAACGATGCATGATATAAAGTTTTAACAAGGTTAAACATGTAACATACTGATTTCATACTATTCTAAATTTTCTCATTCTGCATGGATGGCAGGGACCAGATTCCAAGTCCACTTGAGCTCTTTGTAGAGCATTGTTCAACCTTACTTGTGGTTGACGAGACATATCCAAGCCAGATTAAAAAAAGACAAACAAAAAACTCCCAACACAACAACAAAAGCCCAATTAAAAAAAAAAAAAGAGGTGAAAAATACAAGGTCAAACTTTGTTGGACATTTGAAGATGCAGTCCTTTTGTATAAGTCAGTCTGGTTCACAAAAATCATCAGTACCATCACATGTTTCATGCATCAAACTAAAATCCCTTTTCAGGCTATCAAATTTCCAAACAGAAAGTCTTCTATGCCATTCAAAACACGAATTTCAAGAATGTTCATTAATGTTGGTATTCATTTGAATGATTTTTAAAAATGTATACTTGAAAGGAAAAATGACTGCTTAAAAAAATACAGTATATTCTGGTGTAATGAAAGAACATCTACTATAATGAAATTGACTGGATATGTGCTGGATGTTAATACTTGCACAAATAACTTTTTGCAGCATTATTCATTATATAAGCTGATTTTATTTTCAGTGCTAAAAGCTTGTTAAAATGTTCACTTTCACTAACTTTAGAAAATCTTAACTTTTTCCTCTACATATACCAACTTCTACTAAAAAACAAAAGCATTTTAATTCTAACTACTTACTAATGTCTCAGATTTCATTCTCTAAGCGTCTTCAGTTACTTCGTATTTCTAAATATAGCAGATAAGAGTACAGAGAAATATGCTGTATTGTAAGAGCTTTTATAAACAAGATTTTCTAATTTTAGACTACTCCATTCTGAATAAAGTCTAATTAAATCACATATACTCTCAAATGCAGTCCACAAAAAGGATCATATTCACGTCTCCTCACTGCTATTTGATTCCATCTTACAGTGAATGATTTAATATCTACTTTTGAGTAAAAATGTTTTATATGAAATGGAACACTAAACTTTAATTAAAAAAAATCAGTAACATATAATCTTTGTGAAATTATTTTTAGACTTTAAAATCTAGTCATAGGTACTCTACAGGCACCTGGCTGAACAGTTGATCTATTTAAGATTTTTTTTTCAACTACTTTGGGGATTGATTGGTTCAAGAACTTGTAGTGAAGTCCAAAACTAAGACATTTTAAGATCAAGAATAATTAATTACTAAAAAAGCTCAGAGAGAACAGAGCTACATTTTCCATTCTCCATGGTCTTTAAATCAAGACTGATTTTCTTTTCCCCCTCAAAATTTGTATGTGTTTCATGAACAGGAGAGTAGAGGCATCGCTGAGTCAAATGCTATGGCCTCTGCTAGATATGATTAAAATGTTCATTAATCTCCCTTGCAGATTTAAACATTTATGAATCTAAGAGCTTTCATCTCTAACATACAACTTTCTATTTAGCTAGCAGTTAAAACTAATAAAAGTAATTTTCATCAAAAGTTTTAGAGCCTTATATCTATTAGTCTAAAAACTGTATAAATTACTGTCACAACTTCTTTTCTTCCTGAGTATACATTTTGACTCGTACAGTCAAAGTTAGAACAACCAAAGTAATCCCATTGGTTGTTATTATATTGGTTGATTCGACTCCTTAGGAGTTAAAACAAAACTATGCTATTTTTTATGCCTAAGTACTGTATGAAAATGCCTTGACAGGACCAAAAAAAAATTTTCAACACCACTTGTAAGTCTTACCATTATGGATCTCAGTTTTTAAATCTTTTCATAAATGAACTTTGAAAAAGTCTAAGTTAGTGAACAAGAAATAAGAAAAATTATTTTTTCTGGTATTTAAAAGTGTTGCATAAAAAACAATGATGCTTCTCTGAAATTTTCAATTATTTAAAATTAAAATTACTTTAAGCCAAAAGTGATTAAAGGTCATTTTAACCAAAAAGTTTAGTATCTCATACATACATTAGTGTAAAAGCTGTAAGAATCATCGTTACATCTTTTTTCCTGCACATCAATTCAGACTTTTTAAATGTGGATTGTGTAGAGTCTTCCTCAAATGGCTTTGTGATGATAAAGTGATTTTAAAATTCTTTATCTTCCTATTAAGAAATTATTTTATTATAATTATCTTAAAAGATTCACTTGGTAATCTCAAATTATCACTTCTCATTACTTCAAAGCTTGTAGGTTGTTGACAAACTCGTAGCAAACTCCTGCTTTTTCAGAAGAGTGAAACTGAGAAAGTTGTAACATATTCCATTACATTTTTACAGTCTGGGATTGAAAATATGACTTCATGGGGTTTATTTCTGAAGATTCAGAAAATCTTCAATAGTATCTGTAATTCTTATTCCTTTGTCCTTGATATCATAATTTTAGAACACATCATGCTTAGTCCAACAAAAGATGCAGTTGTCCTTTCACTCCCAAGGAGCACCATTTATTTCAATTAGCTGTGGTTTTACAAGTTATTTTACAGAACATATTCTGTTCCTTACTTTCCTCAGGGGAATAATCACAAAGAAAAACAGCTTGATATTTTTATAAACACATCAGTGAATTCGTCTATCAAGTGATTTTTATCTTTTTCTCCTTCAACTGTCTCCTAAAAACTACTTACTTTTTTCAACTTTCATCTATGAGATGATCTCTAATAATCTGCCTTAATTTCCTACATGTGTATTATTGTCCTTTGAGTCACATCCAAATGTGGAAAAGCTCTTGAAGAAAGCAGAGACCCTGTGGATAACATCCACATAGTTAAAAAGGAAAAAATACATATATATTCTTCACACTTTATAACTTAAAAAGCAATATGGATTTGTAGCACTACCCCGAGATTTCGTATTCCATGAACAAGTATCCTTTTATCATCTGTTTAGCTTCCTTTGAAAAGGTTTATAGCTATTACTCTCAGACCAATAGTACAAAATTCAAAAGATAAGATTCTCTCTCTATGAATAAAGACAAGCAGTTGGAGCTGAGGTAAGAAAGCGCCGCCCTGTGATGGGAGCCCATGTGGATCCTTACATCTTCCAGCACAGCAAATGCTCACAGCCTTCCCTCTTGGTGCTGCATTCCTGTACCACACAGCGCTTTCAGCAATGCCATGGAGAGAAGCTATGGAGTAAACCATGGTCTTTCCCAAGAAAGAAATAAACAGCAAAGAAGATAATTGGTAAGGCAGAAAGTGATCCAAAGATGCAACGAACGGACACAAAAAGAAGGAACAAAACTACACTCCGAAGGAAGAAAAAATATCCCAAACATGTAGAGAACAGCAAAAGGTGTGCAAATGCAGGTAATAGTGACCCAAAAGAAAATGGGGACAGATGAAATAGTCTAGGCTCATTACAGAGTAGTCTGAATCAAAATTAGGCAGGAGAAATAACGCAGGAAGATCACACAGTTGCTTTTCTCTATTAATGTAAGACAAAATTAAAGGAAAACAAAGAATCCATGGGCAATCAAACCCACCTGGAAACAAGCTTCTTTACAGACCATTCCAATGACAAAGAGTATTTAGCCCCAATGCACACTGTTAAACAATATGTATTGAAAACAAAAAGATGAAGACCAGTGCTGACAATGTTTAATATCACAGACAAGGAGCACAGCTGTTCAGGGTAAGTGCTTTGTGTTGCATCTCCTAGGACTTTAAAACCAAATCTGTCTACCATATTTTAAATTTTCTAACTCTACCTTCAATTAGCGTACATTGCTGTTTGATTCACAATTAGAGGATGAGCCAGCACTTTTTGGCCAAGTGACATAAAATTCTGGAAATCTACGGGAATCTGCAAAAGTTGACAGAACTGAATACCTAAACTGGGAGCATGAGGCATAGATACAATACAAAAAAGCTTAGGAATCCATTGTGCAGACAGACACAACATTACAATTCCAAAACTGAAAAACAGAAGCAGAACAACAGCTTGAAACATAAACAATTCCAGAATCACCCGCAACAAAGTTCACCACGTTCATGTGTTTGTGAAGGGAACCTATATTCTTAGATTTAGAGCCTTCCTGCAGCTATACTGAGTGCATAGATGGAAAGAAAAGTCAAGAGGCCTGTAGCACCACAATGGTGCTGCAGCCCCCAAGCAGGATTCTGCTGGAAGGCACATGGGATCCCCCCAGACCCCAGACATGCTACAGTCAGCAGGATGTTGCACCCCAGGACACGTGGGTTGGACACGTTTTACAAACAGCACCACAGCCAGCAGCATTGCACCGCTTCCATCCTGCACAGCCAGCCTGATTTCCTCTGCTCTGCTCTGCCCTACCCTGCCCCATCACATCCTGGGTGCACTTGGCCTCATCATTCTGGCCAGAGCACAGTTTTCCTTCCAGCTGGTGCTGTGGGGTTGTATCAGCTATGACTCTTCTGGCACAATACACCAGGGGAAGGCACACAGGGAACCGCACAACGGGACCGACAGCGGCGGAGACATCTCTGCCATTTGCTCTGTGTTGTGGGTTACATAACGCTGTGATACTCCGGAGTAGATGTTGCCTGACGACACAGCTGATGTGCTGGCAATAGCTGGATGTTCCAGAACAAGGAGCACGTTGAAAAATCAGTGGTGTAATTCTGTGTGCAGGTATACTTTTGTATGAGGCAAGACGACAGGGCAACCTAGAAAACTGGTTGAATATTGCAGCCCTATGTCATAAAAGTTTGTGGCTAAGTAACAAGATTAAGGATTCAGTCCTTAATTAAAATGCAGAGATAACACATAACCAAGATGAAGAACTTGTTTCCTTACTTTTCCTTGACAGCAACATTAGCCCAGACTACTTCATGCTTTGTTTGAATGGAGAAAAATATAATTAAAGTTTTAATTAGAATTGATTGCAGTCCACAAACCTGAAATGGATTGTGCTGCTTGAACACTGTACTAGGTCTTTCAAGCGAACTGATGTTCTTAAGTGGACTATGTTCTTTAAAAAGGAAAGGCACTCTGTCACGTAATACGGTAGTAGTGAAAACTAATGACTCTGAAAATGTGTTACAAAAACAACTACTAGTAAGCACACATTCTGAAAGGGACAGTGATTATGTATTCACAAGGACTGAGCTTCCACATACACTTATTTTTCTCTGTGATGAATCTGTTGCATATCATATTCTGGTTATAAAAATACATACACCGTTTCACTCTTCATAAAGAGACGGTGATACCTCTGAGATCTGAACTTTCCAATGTATAAAGGAAGAGAATGGCTATCCACAGGCACACTAATAAAAAATTGCTAAAAATATTTTGCCAACAGAATTGCTGGGAGAAGTACCTGTATCTCTTAAACCCATCTGTTACATTAACATCTTCTGTACAAGAACACGGAATTTATTCATATATTTGGCCTTTTGATAATTGGCTACGGGTCTAATGCCCAAGTAATCACCTTTCAATTTTAATGAAAAGGGCAGGTGTTTTCATCACCCTGTTATCTGCACGTTTCCTTGTCAGCCGAAAAGCCTGGCGGTGCAGGTAAGACCCCTCCCCGCCTTGCTGCACTGCTCCGGGTCGTGCGGGACTCGGGAGCGCGGTACCTGCGCAGCGGCGGGAGCTCCGCCCGCTCCGGCTCCAGCTGCCCCTCGCCCGAGGAAGGCGGAGAGCCCCGTCTCACCTCCGAAAAGCCCCTGAACAGGCTCCTCCACGGCCGGGGAAGTGGAGGGTCTGCAGTTGCGTAAGATCAACCCTCCCTTCCCCTTCCCCTCCCAATTTCCGACGGTTTCTCCGCATGCCAGAGGCCGGAGCAGCCAGCCCGGGCTGGGGCAAGTCAGGGAGGTGCCGGGGGGACACCCGGCAGAGGAAAGGCTCATGGCATTGGGCACAGGATGCGAAGCTGGGGTGGGGGGAACCTTGAAAGTGGCTTCATGCAGGAAGGGGACCGCCCGGCTGGGGTGGGAGGAGGGAGGCGTTCCCTTGTGGGGGCAGTGGGGAGAGCGGGGGACTCCGGGGCGTGGGGACACCCCCGGCGGGGCGGGGGAAGCCTCGCACCCGGGGAGCCGGCGGCACGGGCAGCCCTGCAAAGGACAGCGAGCGGCGGGGACCGAGGGACTCGCGGTGCCCGGGGACCGGGCTGTGCGGGAGGGCGGCAGTGCTGGGGACCCTTCTGGCAGCCGCCGCTGGGAAACCCGCAGCGGCCCGCACGGCGCTGAGCAGCCATGTCCCGGCGCGGCACCCCGGGCGTCCCCGCCGCGGCGCTGAGCACCGCGCTGTCCCCACACCCCGCGGCCAGGATCCCGTCCTTCCCGGCCGGGGGCTGGAAGAGGAGGGCGAAGAAGCCCTTCAGCGTACCGGCCGGCGTTCCTCTCCTCGCCCTACACACACAGCTCGTCTCTCCGGGAGCGAGCAGCTTATTTCCAAGAGATGCTGGCGCGCAAAGTTGCGCCGGTCGGGCAGCCCCCGCCCGCGCTCCCTCCCTCCCTCCGCGGCCGCGCACATCCTGGCCCCCGCAGAGCCCCCGCACTCCGCTCCGCTCGGGTCAGCGCGGAAATCTCCTCCCTCGCTTTCCGCCCCGGCTGCTCACGATCTGCCTCAACCTGCTCCTCCTTTTGTTTTGATCTTTGGAAATGAAATTCTCTCTCCTGCCGTCTCCTTTCCCTCCTCCTTCTCACGCCTTCGTGTGGGAGATGCCCAGGATCGCACACCAGCTTTTGTTATCTCCTCCCACCTCCATCTTCACTCCGATTGATGCCCTAGTAAATAGCAGAAGCGCGGCACCTCCGCCCCGCAACTACCCCGCTCCCACCTGCAAAGACCTCGATTGTTAAATAAACTAAATGATAAAATAAAAACATCCCTTACAGGCAGTAAGAAAAGCGATAAAGCGACCGCATGGATCGGGAGCACTTTTGCCTCCCCCGTGGTGTGATGACCTTGCGAAGGCTGCTCTGGCGCTTGGTTTCGCACGGTCTTTTTTTCCCTTCCTTTTTTTCCCCTCTTTCCCTACTGGAAAAAAAATCACGCCCTTTTCGCTATCGCTTTTCAAAGAAACACAAACGCCAAGGACTACCACTTCCACCAAAGCGTTTCCAAGCGCAAATTGTTACGCGACAGCTCAGCTCTTCCTTTGGATGCTGTCAGTGCTTATATCCGGATAGGTGGGTGATTCGGTCTCTCATCTCTCAACAGTGAACCGCAAATCGCTCCGGGTACGATTTCCCTCCATCTCGCCAGTGCAACAACTCCCGCACATGGACCGCGCACACCAACTTTCCCGGTGAGGATGATCCCCGAGCGCTGAGCAGCCCCGAGGCCGCGCAGCCCTCGCCTCAGCCCCGCTGCGCCTCCATCCCGCCGCCTTCCCGGGAGGAAAAGCCCCGCGCGGGGCAGCCCGGCAGACGGTTCTCGCCCGCACCTCGCGGGCGCGGAGCCCGGATCCCCCCCTCCCCCCTTTCCCCCTCCGGTCCCTCCCCGCACTTACTGCGGGCGCGGGGTCTGTCCGCGGTGCGGAGGAGGGCGCAGGGCCCGGGGTCCCGCCGCGGTGCTGGGGCCGGAGGGACACGCGGCGCCGCCTCGGTGCGCGCCCGCCGCCGCTCGCGCCGCAGCTCCTGTGCGCGCCCCCGCTCCGCCCCGCGCGCCGCCCGCCGCCGCCCCGCACTGCAGGACCGCCGCCCCGCGCGCCGCCCCGCGCAACGAGCATGCGCGCGGGGCCGGGGAGCGCGGGCGGCAGCGGGGGAAGCCCCGGGGCGGGCGGGGCGCGGGACCGGGACCCGCGGGGGCGCGGGCAGAGGGGCAGAGCGCTGCGGGGGTCGGCCCGGTGGCCCCGGCGGCACTCGCGGTGGAGCGCAGGCTCCCTGTGCCCGGCGTCGTCCGTGCCTTGCCCGGCGGGCTGCGCTTCGCTCGGCGGCTCCTTCGCTCCGCGCGTGGAACCGTGGTGCGCCCTGCGTGCGGGGACGGCGCCGGCAGCGCGGGCGGCGCGGGGCGATCACAGAATCACAGAATCGGTTAGGTTGGAAAAGACCTCTGAGATCATAGAGTCCGACCTTTGACCAAACACCACCTTGTCAACCAGACCATGGCACTGAGCGCCACATCGTCTTTTCTTTAACACCTCCAGGGATGGTGACTCCACCACCTCCCTGAGCAGTCCGTTCTGATATCTGATCACCCTTTCTGTGAAGATTTTCTTCCTAATGCCCAACCTAAACATCCCCTGGCACAGCTTAACACTGTGTCGTCCTATGTCCAGTTGCCTGGGAGAAGAGGCTGATCCCCATGGCTCCTTTCCTGTACAAGGTGATGGCACTAGTGCCCCACGCATGGAGCCTCCTGTAGCTGTCACACGTGTGTATAGGCGTCACCTTCCATTGCAAGCCACGCTTCCACCGTGGCTCTTGTCCACAAGCTTCTTATACTATCGTGAAAGTTAATGTTATATAGTTTGGCTTTAAAACATCGTTCAGCCCTTCCATGTGAAATTCAACTCATCTTGCCCTTCGGTATAAAACCCAGCTGATGCTGCCCTGCCCTCGCTTTTGTCACTGTCTATGTAGTACTCGCTGTTGTGGTAGGAGTAAAAGATCAGGGCTCCTCCACAAGACACTGCACAGCATGTAACTAACTGTAGGTCCTTTTTAAGGCAGAGACATACATTAGTGTTTACTTTCATGCATGGCAAGTTCTGTCACTGACTGTTTACATAAATTAAGCATATTTAGCATGTCCTAAGCACAACACTGCAGAAAGCAGATGGATACAGCAAGGAGGTGAAAGGAAGGCAAAATAATGACATATATAAAAAAGTGTAAATTACGCCGTGCCTGTTTTTAACTATCTGCTCATTATTTCAGAAAGAAAGATAAAAGCATGAAGATTGTGTGATAAGTGATAGAGATGGAAATAATTCTTCGTTTACTGTTGAAATGCCCAAAGAATTAAATTATAACACAGGCTGATGTGTACAAATGTACAGGAAGTGACAATATTTTCAATGTGCTAATGTAGACAACTGAATTCATAAGTTGTATTTGTGTGATTGGCAAAATGGACCAATTTTTCTCCCAGAATTACTTTTTTTGTGTAAGGCAACAACTTTATGATTTTATGCCTTTTTTTTTTTTTAATTTCCCAGTGCACCCCTGTCTTCAGTTCATGTTTTGATTTTCTAGATGCATAAAAATACAGCCTGAAAATGCTAAAAATTAAGTTCCATTCCAGGCTTAGCAGACAGAAACAGGATGTGATACACTTCACTGAGTATCTCTGAAATTCATGTTTTATTTGTTCTGATTAATTTAAATTATTTTCTGTCATCTTCATATTTTGCTACCTCATTGCTTTCTTGGCTTGCCAGATCATTAATAATCATCTCTAGCATAATGAAAGTTAGAGTGCTGTAACATCTGCTTCTAAGTTTTAACCACATTGTTCCCTCGTGTTTTCTGTCTCTTGCTCAGTTCTTTGTAAGTTTGTCTGTTACCATCACAGTGCAACATTAATTCTGTGTGACCTATTTTGATTTTGTCCATATTGCAGTTACTGCATGACTTCATCTCATCTTTGTAAGTCTTCTAGTGGCAGCAGCATAGCTATGGGAGTGCAGAGCTCTGTGGTGGCTCTAAACCCAGGTGTTTACTTGGTGTCTTAGCTGGGTTTTGCTGTCTTCTTCCACAACTGCCCAGGTAGCAATATCTCAGGCAGCTGGTAGAAAGCTACCTTAGGCTTGAATTTCTGCTGGCTGACTGGGACTTAGAGACAATGCCCCTTTCCTCGTCATTCGAAGTCATCCTTTGCAAAAAGCTGAACACTTGCTTACCCTCAAAAAGCAGAAATTATAGGTTGAATTAAAAAAAAAAAAAGTGGCTAAAAAGCATTTAAATAGGACTTTCTGTGTCCATAGTATGTTTTAGCTAATTCAGTGGCAGAATTCCCATCAGCTACAAAAAAGGTGTAAATCAAGCAGAAGATAGTATGTGGTGTGTTTTCATGTAAGATTTTCCCTGTCGACATTCAGGTAATTCCATCTCAAATCAGGTTACTTAGACTCTGTTTTCAAATGCATTTGAAAACATGATGCTCATCCAAAAAAAGGTACTCTACTGTATTATTCTAGAAAACTGGCTTAATTTTACATGTACTACAACACAGAAACAATGCAATACAAAATCCCATTTGAAAAGTTTATGTACATATAAAACCTCTCCACTCGTATTATTAGTGCTTTGTCAAAAATGCCCATGAAGAAGCTTCATTTTGGTGTAGATCAACAATTTAATAAGAGTTACCTCTTATTCTATTCATGGGGTTATCACTAGAAAGGTAGTAATGACATTATCAATGAGTGTGCTATTATGACATCTTACACTGTTCTGTCCTACACTGCGTGCGATTCCTGGAGGCTTTTGTAAGTTGGGTGTAAAAGTTTACCAGTTCAGATCACTGGCATTTTCAGCCACTTAACATTCACTTTTTATCTATGCAAATGATACTGTGCTTTAGACTGTGGAGAACTACATTCACTACACTTGCTTCTCAATATAAATAATGGTAGAATTTTCCAATTTCTTGCTGTACAGTTCTTTGGATGCTTCCAATGAAACTAGTTGTTGCCAACTAATTGTTGCAACTTCAGGTGATTTGTTAACCTAAATAACATGATGCTCATAATGGAGCTACAGCAATGTAAAAAAAGACAGGGTCTGACTCAAAGTTTTCTATTGAAAGTGTATATTTTTTATTTTACCATCAGAATGAACAGTGTAAATATAAGAATTCTTAGCTTATGAATGAATAGCATAGCAATGTGGGTACCTGCTCCTTTTACAGTCTTCCATGGCTTGCATGGTTCTCTTTTAGGCTTTGAATCTCCTAAACATTCTGCTTATACCTTTGAAAGAAGCCAAGTGAGGCCCTAAGACTCTGATCTTGTCAAGGGAGATAGATAGGCATCTCCAGAGGGGAATTCAAAATCTAATGAAATCGAGGAGCCTCATCTCCTTTTTTCTCTCCCTCCTTTGCTCCAGAGTAGAAAATTCAATATTAAAAGACACAGTAGTCTCTGAGAGGACTCACTATCTCAGCAGGTGGCTTACTGGTAATGAGTTGTTGTTTTGTTTTTTTTTTTAATTTAGCATGATCTCCTGTTTTGCAGACACCAATTTAAATGCAGTATACCATTTTGGGGTTTGCATTTTCCCCTCTCTCTTTCATGCTCAATACTTGCTAAGAATATATTTGTGTATATATTTTACGAGAATCAACAGCAGAAAAAATATAATTAGAAGGAATTTGAGTCTATATCTACATCTCTAGCTGTGTGCTTTATGTTCTGCCAGGCATTTTGAAGGAATGATTTCTCCCTTCTGTGTTCCCTTGGTGCAGTTTTTGCACACTGAAATGTACTTGTCTGTTAGATGGGGAGCTGAAAGCAGCAATGCGGCTGCAAGGATTGGCAGAAGGGAGCTGCTTCAAGGCTCTGTGATTAAATGAAGCTGCTGCAACACACTGCAGTTGGAAAAGGGTGAGATTCTTGATGCTCAACAGCAAACAGTGAGCGTGGATGATTTTATCACTTCCAAAATGACTATAGATTGTCTTGCTTCTTTAATGTGCTATATATAATTATGTGAAAATGACATTTTTATATGTGTATTATCTTTCACTTTCATCTCTCATTCATTTTTTAAATAATGCCCCTAAGAATACAGATAAAACGAAATGCACTTACTTTACTAAAAAATGCAATTTTTCTTCTTTATAAAATGTAGTGATTTCTTGTGTGCAGATCACCTTTGTTTGTGTCAAACCAAATAAATTATAATTCAGTCTTTTCATTAATGAGAGCATTTATTACTCTTCAATTTCTTAGGCTCATGGAATGAAATGCAAAGAAAATACCATTTATGTAACGTCATCTCCGATGTTGTATAATACAGTCACAACTGGGGAGTGTGTGCAATGCCTAACTTTAGATCCTACATTTGATAGCTACATACTTGTCTATTTGCTTGCATTTCCTTTCATGTCAATGAAAATACAAAGAAGCTGTCATAGAGTGATTCAGGCTGGGAACCTGGCTAGCAAGAGTCAAGAAAAGAAATATTTAAGTTCAGGCACCTAAATGAAATGTCTAAAGCTAAATGGCACGAGGCCAAGTTTCACTCCAGTAGGCTGCTTCCCACAGAAGCTGTTCCAGTTGTTCTTCTTAAGTGAGGCATTTGCTCAAGCAGAAATAAAAGGTTGACATTCTGGACCTGAGAAATATAAGCTTCAAGTAAATAATGGGTGTTTAGAAGGATAGGAATGACAAAACTTAGAAGCATTTCATTTTCTGCAAATGTCCTAAACATAGCTTTCCTCTGCTATTTAGCTCAAGGCAGAACTTTTACATACACAAAATAATTCCTGTGAAGTCACGCTGGTCATGTGCTCTTGAGATGTTCCAACAGGGCTTTGCTTATTTGATCTGCAAGTGATTGTTCTTAGCTAAAATATTATAATGGTGACATGGAAAAATTGGAACACAACTGTAGGAATAATAGCAAATCATGAAATGAAAACAGAGGAAAAGTCCACAAATTGCAGCTAGGTTAGCAGATTTATTAATAATGGAATTCTTAGTGTAAGCAGCACACATCAAAGCAAACGATGCCATGTAACCTTTTTTTTTGACACCAGATTATCTTACTCTGCTTGTCATTTGTGTCATTATTTTTATTGTTAATCTTTGTCATACAGATCTGTATGATTAATAATGCACTTCAATGCTGTGATATGAGTGTCATGAAAAAATGGTGGGAAGGGTAAATGGAGAATAAGCAGACTTTTCTTGCTTATGGACAAAATGTACTCACAACTTGGTGGATACATAAGTATTTATCTTTGTGTAATTAAACTGCACTGTGAGACATGATGACTTTGTATAATAGTCTTTATTTCAGAGGTAATACTTTTTAATATGATTTGATTTGAGAAAACAGCAGTGAATCAGCACTCTTGGACCATAATCGCAAGAGGAGGATGTACTGCTAAGAGCGGAGATGCATCTCAGAAAGTGGGCTAGTGGACATAAAATCAGTTCAGAATCAACAGACAGAAAAGAACCATCAGAGAAAAGAGATGTTAAACAAAACATTGAAAACTTATTTCATAATTCCCTTAGCAATGAAATCTCTCCATGTCTAGTGCTAGGCCATCTTTTTCTGCATCTGTTAACCCCTAACATAAATGCAGTCCTCTGCCCACACCTTTCTAATTGCCAACATCTCTATTTGTCAAAATCCTGCTGCTGCTTCTCTCCCCAAAGTACATCACATAGCCTCCAGTCTTGTACCAGGTATCAGAGTTATCAGCTTAAGAAAATTTTACCAAAAGCAAAGCAGTTACACGATGTTTCTTTTACAAGAACCCCTCTCTTTGTAGTAGTTTCAAGTTAAGGAACATGCAGAGTTGGAGTACGTGTTTGGATCACGATGCTTAACACGTACTGATGAACTACTTAGTAATGAGTTTGTCATTATTGAGGAATTTATATCTGTGATTTCTGTAACTTCCTGTTGAAGTGAGTTCTACATTTAACTAAGTTTTAGATATGTGAAAAAATATTTACCCATACCATTAGTCTACAACCCATTTTTCACATTCAGTGGTGAAAAATGTATTGTCACACTAAAAAAGAGCTGTGCAATATCAGCATATTAATTTGAAGTAACATTGAAAATGATACTTTATAAATATTTATTAAAATACATGATATAAAAATATAAGATATTAATACTGAGCTAACTGTACTGATTCTTTTCTATCTGATATAAAAAAAAAGGTTAAGCTTCAAAACAAGTGTTCTGTGGCATATCCTGTCACCATGTATACTTGTTACAGAATTCATGGGCCTTTCCCCAAAGTCACACCTCAGGGAGCACCTGGGGATTGATTTATTGATTTGATGTGGGAGGATGAAGAGGGGAAGATGAGGAGCATTGGTGTTCTCAGAACCAACCTCCTAAAACTCGATGTGCTTGAAAATCATTTACCTGTGAGAACCATCCTAGGCAGTGTAGCCAAATATCAGACTCTATTCTGAAGTGTTTCTTCTTCCCTGGGCCTCCCCGAATAACTTCCATTCCCTTTTGAAGCGCTGTGGGTAGCCCTTATTGTTAAATTTCCATGCACTCTGACTTTTGCCTCAGGTCCCTGTCTGACCATCCTGCATGACTATTTACTGCTTCATCCCTGGAATGTCCCGTGCTCTCTGCTGCGCTGAGAGCACGGGACTACCAGGGGCACTTGCCCTCTTCCAGAACAGCTGCTTCCTCCCAGAGGAAGGTTCTACCAAAAAGTAAGAAAGGGTAGCTGTGTACACATTATATTTTAAATTTAAGATATGGATTATTGTCTTATGTATGTAGCCTATCATGTAAGAGAAAGAGAATTTTAATATTTTTACTTGCTCTTGTGACTTGTTCAGCGTTGATGAAAAAGTAAACAAAGCTAAAGGGAGAACAGTCGGGTGTGGCTGTCATAAATAAATATATAGCAAGACAGAACATTTTAAACAAATGCAGCAGATACTTTGCAAAACTTGTCTCAAATAAGCATTCTAAACTTCTCTAGTTATATTTATTAGTCTGTGGCTGCCTGAGATATCTATGTCTCTAGAGGTTATTGAAAAATATTCACATACGTGCTAGCTTATCCAAATTAGGTATAATATAGCAATAATAAATGTTTGCTGTGTGCATTTTTTTAAAATTTTCAGTATGGCTGTTTACTTTTTTTTTTTAAATTTGGTAGTTTATTTCACATTTTACAGCACTGTACACTGTATGAATAATTTTCCTCCAATTTTCAGACTCTGAATGATCGTGAGTTTTGTCCCCATAATTATTTTCTATGTGATATCTAACATTCTGGTCAGCATACTTCAAGTATTCTCAGGTGATGTTTTGTTCAATAATGAGACCATCAGTGTCTGTAATTTGGGAGATGAACCAAAAATCATGGAGTTAGTTACATTAGTTTGAAATCAACTCACTGTGAAAATAAGATTGCCCGTAGTTCTCTGTTACACGATTGCGGGCTGCTGCTAACTGGGCAGTACATTGTAACACAACACTGTATCACAGCAGGAACGGCAAAAAATTGAAAGCAATACTGAGTTGGATGAATTTTAATAAACCCAGAAACTAATAAAGGCCTTAGACTAGGTATTTTAATTTACCATTATTTATAATGTCTTTTAATCAGATATAACAGGGTCTTGGGAAATGCTGAGTATATTTTATTTCGGGTAATCATAGAATCAAAGAAAGGTGTGGATTGGAAGGGACCTTACAGATCATCCAGTTCCAACCCCTCTGCCACGGGAGGACACCTTCCACTAGATGAAGTTGCTCAAAGCCCCATCCAACCTGGCCTTGAACACTTCCAGGGGTGGGAAAAGCCCACAACCTCTCTGGGCAACCTGTTCCAGTGCCTCACCACCAACAAAGCAAAGAATTTCTTGCTTATAACTAATGTAACCCTGTTCTGTTTCAGATTAAAGCTATCCCCCCTCTACATGCCCCGGTAAAAAGTACCTCTTCAACTCCCTTGTAGGCATCCTTTGGGTACTGGAAGGTGCCCTAAATTCACCCTAGAGCCTTCTCTTCTCCAAGTTGAACAGCCTCAACTCTCTCAACCTGTCTCCATAGAAGAGGTGCTCCTCTGAGCATCTTCATGGTCTCCTCTGGACTCACTTCAACAGATCCATGTCCTTCATATGCCCCAGAACTGGACACAGTACTCCAGGTGGGATCTCACAATAGCAGAATAGAGGGTGAGAATCAGCTCTTTGCCCTGCTGCCTGTGCTGTTTTGATGCAGCCCAAGACACATTTGGCTTTCTGGGCTGCAAGTGCACATTCCTGCATCATGTCAAACTTCTCATCCACTAACACCCTCAAGTCCTTCTCCTCAGGGCTGCTCTAAATCCATTCTCCACCCAGCCTGTACTTGTGCTTGGGATTGCCCCAAACCAGATACAGGACCTTGCACTTGGCCTTGTTGAACTTCATAAGGTTTGCACAGGCCCTGTTCTCAGGCATGTCAGAGCCCCTCTGGATGGCATCCCTTCGCTCCAATGTGTCGATCACACCACACAGCCTGGTGTCATTGGCAAACTGGCTGAGGCTGCACTCAATCCTACAGTCCATGTTGCTGACAAAAATATTAAATAGCAGTGGTCCCAATACTGATCTCTTACGAACACCAATTGTCATTGGTGTCCACTTGGACATTGAGCCATTGATGACAGCTCTTATAGTGTGACCATCCATCCAGTTCCTTATCTACCAAGTGGTCTATCTATCAAATCCATGCCTGTCCAATTTAGAGACACAATGTCATGCAGGACGGTGTCAAATGCTTTGATTTTGCCAGGCACCAAAGCAGGGTTGCCTATGCCTTCCTTTTTCCCTGCTTTTTAAAAAAACAGGTTTTATGGCTTTCTCTTTCCCAGTCAGTGGGAACTTCACTGGACTGTCACCACTTCTCAAATAAGATGCTGAGCCACTTCAGCCACCAGTTCCCTTAAGATCTGTGGATGCATCTCATCAGGTTTTATGGACTTGGGCACCTTCAGGTTCCTTAGACTCAACAGTCCTGAGTTTTTGGGCAGTAATTTGTCTCTCCAAATCAGAAGTGTTGGATGAGTAGCTAAAAAATATAGTAAGCTTGTCATCCCTCACCTTGAGTAATTTAAAAAATAATTTGATAAACAGAATGGTTTACCTGGAATGCTGTTCTAAGTTAGAAGAGCTAGTATCTTCCCAGTTAATAATTTGAGAGTACAAATAATTTTGAAATAGCTAGACAAGAACTGAGTAGATCTGTGAACATAGCAAAGCAATTTAAATCTGTTCTTTTTATTTTACTGTACTTTGTCATAAATCGTTAGGCTGTACGCACACACACATGGATGTGTATGTGCTCATGTGGCATTCATGGTAAGAGATCCCATCTTCACATTTCTTCAGTATCTTAATCATGAGCTTTCCAGAAGCTGATTACGACATACAATTCCTGTGCTCCTAACTAGTCTTATGAAGGCACAAGACAGAGGAGGGATACAGTTCCTCATTCCTTTTGCTCTGAAGAGCTGTCCACTAATAAATGCAGAGCATGTTCTGCTCTCATTTCTGAGTTGAGCAATTCTGCAGGCACACAATCTGGAAACTCAAGAGGAAGCCTGGGTGGCTCAGCCTAAAGGTTTGTTGCTAGTGTTAGTCTCAGTGAAGATAAGGTTTCCCCTTGTGATCCTGCTGAGCTTGCCTACTGGAAAAGTGACAGCTTAACTATTGGTTGAGAGGAGGGGAGAGGAGAGGAGGGGAGGGGAGAGGGGAGGGGAGGGGAAAAGAGACTCCAGGGACACCTCACTGTGGGCTTCTAGTACTTAAAAGGGACTTATAAAAAAGAGGGAGAGTGACTTTTTATACAGGCAAATAGTGATTGGACAGGCAAGAACAGTTTTTAAACTAAAAGAGGAAAGATTTCGATTTTGGTTTTGATTTAAATTAGGAAGAGGTACGATACTGTGAGGGTGTTGAGGCACTGGAAGAGATTGCCCGAGAAGCTGTGAGTTCCCCGTCCCTGGAACTGCTCAAGGGCAGGTTGGATACAGCTCTGAGCAACCTCGTCTAGTAGAAGGTGTCTCCACTCATGGCAGAGGGGTTGTAATTAGGTGGCCTTTAGGTTCCTTCCAACACAAACCTTTCTAATGTTTTATGAAGACATGTCTGTGCTCCAGAATGTTATTCCAGACAGACACCTAATCCTGAATGAGCTTACTTAGGTTCCAGCAATATGATAGTCATGCTAATGCATGCCTGAGCCCAGATTTATTTAGTCCCTGGTCCAACAGCTTCCTATATGCAATTTTTTTAAAAGTTCATGACTTTGAATTCTGCAATGCAGTTCATTGCACAGTCTTTTCTCGCATTATTTTCTCTTCAGCCTTTTGTGAAGCAAGTTTACCAATTTCTCAAATGATTACCATCTAATTGCAGATACCTTGGCTAAGATTCGCTTAGCTGAATTTAGACATTTAGACTTTGGAGTAGCCCTCTGCATTTTCAGTTAGACACACTGTCTTGCCAGTATAGTCAGTTGAAACAAACAGGCATTTTTAATCTTTTATCTCAGTCTTAACATTTAAATCACTTGATATTTAATGTCAGCCGAGAAGTGCCTATTTTTTCCCACTGGCTATAAAGGGAACCTTGAGTGGTTAGCTCAGATGCAGATGTCCTAAATTAGGTTACATGAAAAGCACCCTGTAGTTTTCAGACTGAAAAGAAATATCGTTAATTGTAAAAATGGCAGTCCTGGTGCTCAAATCTGTGGGACCTACACCACTGACCCAGTTGCTTCACTGTTGAATTTGCATTAATTTAGATTATATTTCATCTTCTGCAGACATAATGTATTTTAGAACACATAGGGAGATCCAGTCCATGTGCCAACATTTGAATCTAATAATCTCTTAATCAGTACTCTGGTTTTAATCTTAACTTTTAGATAAACTCAGTAAGAAATGGATAATAGGTCAAATGAAGTTTTACCTATTGGACCTACAGCATGTTGATATTTCAGAAGTTTAGGTGGAAATAATTGTACTTAATTTAATCTTTATTACAAAGATATTGCCATTACTGCAAGTCGTTTTACATTCTCTCTGTAGCTGGGGACATATCACCACAAGGCAATGTATCTTTTCTGTATCAGAGTCTTAGAGGAATCACCACCGACGTGAGAATCTCCCACATTGGACATTTAACTTTTAAATTACAGAAGTGAGGTGATAATTAGCTACACGGTGAAAGGGCCCAGAGTTAACAGCTCATTTGCTTATTACCAGAATGATCTCTTTCAGTGGTAATGTCGTAAGAAAGTGGTGGGTTAGGTTTTAATGTCATATGGTGTTCTAGATAATTTGTCTTTACAAAACAGATGCATTCACGATCCTTAACTCTGATGCCATTTCAAACTAGTGAAAATCCTAATAAGTGTTTTGTCCCATTTAATTTAATATGAGCAGTACTGTAACTGAGATTCTATTGCTTCTCTTGAGAAATTTATCTCATGAGTTCAGAGAATTGTGGAATCACAAAATATGCCAAGCTGTTTAAATGTGGGTTAGTGTATATACATAACTTGTGTGTGTATTTGCAACTACACACACACACAGACACACACACACACACACACATACACACACATACACATTAAAGCTACATTATTTACTGCCAAATTTCATGTGTTAAATGATTTGTCTTCTTTACAAAATTTGTTTAGAAATTTTTTAATAGACCACTTACCTGCCTCTTAGTAGTTCTTAGGCATCTGAGTAATTTGGAATAGGCCTTCCTATAGGAATTAGCTTTCCTGTGGATTGGTTTCTTTTACCAATTTGTTGATGTTTAACAAAATATCTGAGCTATTTCACAGATGCTTTACAGGACATCTGAGCTGTTTCATAGATATTTAATCAGCTTTCTTTCCTCATGTTGAGTCTATTCTTAATTTCTATCCATGGTTGAAACGGGGGTTAATATAGGAGTGTTGTAAAGACTTACTGAAGTGTCATTTTTAATGTATACCTGCATTTACACATAAGAATGCCTCATATAAAATTGTATGAATGTACATGACTGTGATATACAAAAATATGTATGATAATTTCATACAGGTATAAAGCCAGCATATATGTAATTGGTCAATCATTTATGTGAGACCAGTGATGATCAGTTTACAAGATACTTTAGAAAAAATGCCTCCAGTCTTTCTCATGTTGATAGTTGACCATGTTTAAGACTGAGCCAAGCAGGAGCCAGAAGCTATTTCATTTTGCAGTTGTTCAGCATGAACCCCGAGAAAAAGTTCCATGTTCTTAAAGCATTTTACCCCCCTAAGGCTTTTATTCAACAGATAAATTTCTGATTCGTATTCTTGAAAAAAGAACATTAAATTCTTCCTGTGTTTCCTCCACCAATATTTTTTTCCCTAAGACCATGAAAAACATTTAAAAGGGAGATTCTGTTTTAAATAATTAACGGATCTCTATTCATACCAGAAGTATTAATGAAATTCTGTGTCTCTTTCAAACTAGCAGCACCTGAATAGATTAAAATAGATTAGAAAGAATAATTGCTGAATTTAAAAGTGAACTGCTTATTAAATCAAAGAAGTCTAGCAGTTGTTTTAGCAGGCAGTCAGTGTGGAAACCATTTACCAGTTGCTAGGATGTCTCATTTACAGTGTTGACCTTCAGCTGTATCAAATCACTGCATGCTGTGAAAGAGTGGAGAGGAGCAGCCTACCTACCTGTACGTGCCGCCTGATTCCTGGGACTTGCTGAAGACAGACACAATGCTCTGGCAATTAACGCAGTGCCAGGAATGCCTGGGATCACAGGAAAATATACTCCATTGGAAACTATACTCCTGTCCAGCCCACTCAACAGATGAGCAGAACTGAGTGGTGATGACTGGACATTTTATCCCTGCTTTGTCTACTTCAGCAACTTTTCCTGTCTTCCAGTGTTTTTCTGTGCCTGTGGAGAAGATCTTTTTAAGTAAATAGATGTGTATAAATAAACACTGTAGCTACACTGTGATTTCATGATATATATAGGAAAGCATCTTCTACATGAAAACATAAGAATAAAAGGGCTGCTATTTTTTCAAGATAATTAGAAAGAGGCAGTGATTTTTTTTTTAAAAGAACCTATTTTCTGGTTGTTGAAAAGATTGCTTTAAAGAAATAAAACCAAAGAATCATGGATTTTTTTAAATGTTGTATAACCGGTATTTTAGACTATTCACTTCCTGAAAATTAAAATAGATTTTATTTATTTTTATTTATTTTGTATTTGTTTTTAACAGGTAAAGGATTTCTCATATTAATGGTCACATAGCAATCTTTATCATCATTTACATTCCTTAACGTATGATGTTATTAATTTTTCCTAGACTTTTCAGTCTTGCATACTAACAAATTAAAATATGCATTTTGATTTAAAATATTTAATATATGTTATTATAATTAGACAGTCTTATTCATATCAAGATAACTTTAAAAGATGCTAAGAGAAAAGTGTCATCCACTATGTCTAAGATTGATCTGGATAAAACATTTTAAACTCATTTTTTTTCACCTTACTAATACTGCACAAGAGGTAAAAGTCTTATTATTGACAGATTATTTTGAATTGTGCTTTCACAGGGAAAAAAATTGGATTTTGATTGCAAGCCACTTAGAGTATTTCATCATTATAACCTACAGTTTCCTCAAATACTATCAACGGTATTCCTGCTTATGGAAGTAAAGGGAGTTTCAACTTTGTCAATTTCATTTGCATCATTCATCTTTTAGTCATAATTTTAAATATAGAAGATAATATATTCCAGTAAGCCGTAATATATTTCCAATGGTTCCATATTAAATTCATGAAAATATGTACTTTACTGAATGTGTTTTATGCTCACATTTTGTGCCCACAACTAAAACTCTGTATTAGATCACGAAATTGTGGGAGAATAAAAAAGAAAAATAATGCATCTATCAGTTAAAATGTGCCTGTTCTCTTACATTGTAAGCACTGAATTAAAGAATTCAGAACATATTTGTCGTTGCTAATATATAGGAACAAAGGAACATGTGTCTGGAGGAGAGCTTTAGCCATGGACTGCATATGTGAATAATTGGAAGTAGAGATTTTGGTAAGAAATACAATTTCTTCAATTTTAATCCCATTTCAGGAAATGGTTTCTGAAGTCCAAATAAGAGATTGTCGTTTTGAAGAACTTGTGGGATGCTAATATGTAGTGAAAGCTCCCTCTGAAACATTTCCATGGCATAGCATGCTCTTCAAATTCCAGTCAATTGTTTTGAAAGTCAAAACTTTCTATCATGAGAACAAAATGTACTATTATGCTGTTCTGTCTGCTGAAAGATCAACATATCTTCTTGTCACTGAAGAGATAAGTTTTTGAGGAAACTTCAAACAGGAGTGATCAAAAAGGCAAGGAAGAACTCATTCAAAAATCTTTAACAGATTTAGAGAGGGATCGATATTCAACCTGTATAATGGGCATTGAGTTTGTAACGTCAGTGATTTATTATTTCATAAATACTTAGGCTTGATTACATTTCATTAGTAGCATATTTCATCACATAGTACATTCCGAAAATGTAAAAATATAGCACATTTTTGAAACGTAAATAACAATCTGAAATATGTATCTAATTAAAAAAAAAGAAAAGTTAAAACGGCCGTACCAGATCAGTTGTTTGTGTTTGCCCTGGATATAGATGGCACAGTATATTGTCTCCAACACCAGTAGCTGATGTTTAAAGAAAGTGTAAAAGAAATTATGCAAATATAAAATAATCCTTCATTTACTACCTTGTAGCTTCTGACAAGCAATATTTTGCAGTTTTTTTAAATCTCAGTTTGCTGTCAAGTCATTATGCTTAATAAATTCTGGAGGTCTCTTTCCTGGATTTGTTTTAAATGGTTTTTAAACCTCATATCTTTGATCCTCATAACTACATGCTACCATGAGTTCCACAATTTAGTTATATATGAAAAATACCAGATTTTGTTTGTACTAAGCTTCTGGAACAGTAATTTTAGTGATATGTCCCAGTTCTTGTCCTGCAAGGAATACCTTATTTGATTCATCCAGAAATGATCTGGAAAGGGGAATGAATAGAATGGTGACCAAGTTTGCTGATGATACTGACCAATTTAGAGTAGTAAAAAAGAGAACCACATGTGAAGAACTGAAGAAAAACCTTGTGAGGAGGGGCAATAAACTGGCAGTTGAAATTTTGTTTGAAGTAATGTAAAATGCAGCAGAGAGGAAAAAATAATCCTAGCTTCACATTTAAAACAATGGGCTCTGAAATGACCCGTACTGCAGAGGAGCCAGCTCTTCAAGTTATGATGGATGGTTCACCTAAAATGTCAGTGATCATCAGCAGTCAAGAAACCAAGCTAAAAGTCAAAAATTATTGGGAAAAGAGTAAACCTCAAAATGAAATAATATTAATATGCTGATTCTTAAATATGTGAAGCACCTGCAATTTTACCCTTATATGCACTTCTGATCCCTCATCTTATAGATGAGATGGTAGAATTAAAAAAAGCTCAGTGAAGGATGATCAAAAGTGTGGAATTTCTTTTGTAGTGGGATCAACCAAATAAGGCTCTACTTCAATCTGTAAAGAGATGCCTGATCAGGATGTGATAGAGGTCTGAGAAACCTGAATAGCATGTCAGGGTTCTGTAGGGATTGAGTGTTCACTTTGTATTTCAATGCAAGACAGTGAGGTAGTAAAGCAGAGCACTGGTTCCACATAAATAAAAAAGGAATTTTTCATAAAATCATCGAGGTTAGCTGTGCAGTTCTTTGATCCTAAATGTTGTGGGTGCTAAAAGTTTATGTGGAATTAAAAGGAGACTGGAAAGAAATCATAGAATCATAGAATGGTTTGGATTGCAAGGGACTAAAGATCATCTAGATCCTCCCAACCTGCCATGGGCAGGAACACCTTCCACTAGACCAGGTTGCTCAAAACCCCACCTAACCTGGACCTTCAACACTTGCAGGAATGGGGCATGCACAATTTGTGTGGACAACCTGTTCCTGTGCCTCACAGTAAAAATTTTCTTCCTAATATCTAACTTAAACCTACCGTCTTCCAGCTTAAAGCCATTCCCCCTTCTCCTATCACTACATTCCCTTGTGAAAGTCCTTATCCAGCTCTCTTGTAGGCCCCCTTCAGGCACTGAAATGCCACAATATGGTCAGCCCAGAGCCACCTTTTCTCCAGGCTGAATAATCACAACTCTCTACTTCTTTCTCTATATCCCTCTGTTGAATACAGGAAAGAAATCCATGGAAATCCTGACTATCTGGACAGTGACCAAACTAGAAATGGTTGTAGACTGAGACCTCTTAGGACATGCACATGGTTTACCCCAGTCTTACTCTCTCTACATGGGCCTGAGTTTTTTGTAGCTGTCAGGATGCTGGGCTGGACTGACCTGACTACGGTCCAATATGACCTCTCTTCAGCTCTATGAATACTCTTTTTCTTATTTCTTGTTTTATACTACCGAAGACTTTATAGACTCATATCTTCTTCACCACTAATGATCTCTTTTCTTCAGTTAAAAGTTACAAATTCAGTTAAAGTATATATTCTTTTTTCCATAGGAAATTTCTTTGTATATTGATTATCACTGTTGCTTTTTCCTACATTTTCCAATTCCATTCATTTGGGGTTTTTTTTAAGGTGGGATGACTGGAGTGCAACTCACTGTTAAAGGTTTGACCATACTGTGGGTTACAGAAATACAATTTTCTCAATAAATTCTTACTTTTTGTCTTTTTTTTTTTTGACTGCTTGTGAATGTTGAATTACTGTTTTCGGAAATTTTCTGTAGAATGCCCCATATCTTTTTTCAGAGTAGTAAGTAGCTAGTAAATGTATCATAAATGTACCTGTACAGACAGGGTTATATTTCTTTTATATATTAACTCTCATTTATCAATAATGAAATTGATCTGTATTATTATTTTGCAGTTTTTTAGTATTGCAGGATGATTCTGGGATTCTTTCTAACCAACTATATCTTTGGGTACCTCCAATACCTGTGGTCTTTCTTACATAGTAAGTAATTTATGAGTATGTCAAGCAGCATAGTTCTCAGCACAGGTTTTTCGGAAATAAAAAGAGAACAAATAAAAGCTTTGTCAAGCTCATCAGTTTGTTTTCATATGAAGTTTGATGCTCAAAGGTAAAATAAATACACACACCTCAAAAGTGCACTTCAGTTTTTTATAGTCTCCTTCAAAAGGCACTTTCATCTTGCACACTTAATTTTCATCTGTTCTTGCCAACAAAGCAGGTATTATAATCTGGATAATTTTAAGAAGCTAGATGAGAAGTGGCGGAACAAGACTTCAGAATTCCCCTGATAAGAGAACTAGAAGAGTTTATTATTTTCCTGCTTTTGATACAGCCCCAAACTATCATGAAATGATGCATAATACACTTTTGGCAAATACCTTTTTGTGAGAGTTCAGGGACCCAAGTCATTAACCTGCAATGCTTTTATTGCCTTAAGGCAATAGAGTATTTTTTGTCCTCTTCTTGTACAGAAACTGAGGTCAACGGATGTGAGGAAGAGTACCTTGTGAAACTCCTCCGCTGTCCCATGGATATTTTGCACTGTGATTATATGCCTTGGAGGAAAGTTTTGTGAGTACAGCTCATACTTTGCTTTTACATTGCAGACCTCTCAACGCAAACTGTATTTCCTGAGAGTTTCTGCATTACTTTATCACCTCTTAAACAGCTCCACTTGTTTGAGAAGTTGCTTGAGCAGCTAAGCCCTGCAACTTCTACAATACACCAGGGCTAGCAATGGCAGAAGTGGCACAGTGTTTGTTGTTAACCAAGCTTATTTCCAAGGAGATAAAAAACTACTGATAAGCAGATATGGCTAACACTTAGCTTTACTATTTCATTCTGAAACATAACTTCTTAGCTGTAAAGAGTATTCAAGAGAGAAATAAGAAGTCCAGATATTTTACATCTTCATGACGTGTTTAAAGAAAAGGAGCTATTTTTTTAAATGCAATCTGTTATTCTGAAACTTTTTTATCAGAAATATGTAATTATATAAGACTGAGTGAAGAGCTACGTGTGTCACTCGTATTACACATGGTTTAGTTAGTCTATATGTGATCAGCATAGAGTAAAAGAAGACCGCAACAGTAGAAAAGGGAAGACAGATTACTTAAAATTTAGCACTATAACCAGCTTTTTGTATCAAGCATTCCAGAGGCACTGGGGAATCTCTAACCCTGGAAATATTCAGATCTTGACTAGAAAAGCCCCGAGCAGCCTTGTGAAGGACTGAAGTTAGATGCAACTTGAAAGCTGGCTCTGCTCTGAGCAGAGTGGTCCAGATGATCTCCAGAGGTCCCTTCCAAATGAAATTTTTTTTCTGTGGCTCTATGAACAAGCCTGTATGTTCTATGCAGTATCTAGAGCAAAAGTAAAATAGGATTAGGGATCATATGGACTGAGTTAATTGCCCTGCTAGCATGAAAAAAAGAACACTGCATCTCAGTGCCTTTAGACGTGTGTGACCTGAATTCAGCAGCACTGCAGATTTTCAACAAAGAGGTTTTGAACTGTCTGGCAGGCAGAACTATTTTCACTGCCCTTTATGAAGAAGATGGATAGTAACAGATAAAATTTGATGCAGAACATTTGTATCTCTGTGTTTAGTGCTCTGTATACAAATGGCCTTTTTTTGCTTCTTCTGTTTTGGAACTAAACTACAAACAAGGTATTTCAGCTGGAAAATGAGAACAACTTTGAGATGTACAGGGACTCAATATAACAGAGAATGATACGGTGACAGCAATGGAGTGATATGATCAAGCAGTGTATCAGGTGAAAAATAATGTGTCCAAAGTATCAAGTCCAATAAACAGCAGTTTTTATTCAACTTGTCAGCTGTCAAATGAGTAGGACGAGGCAGTCAAGCAGTGACTTCATTGCAGTGGACAAAATAAAGGGGTCATGGAGGGGAATGATTCACCCTACAGTTAAATAGAACTGGCTTAAGTTCCTAAACACCTTTTAAGCATGCTGTTTTCATATCTCTTAATATGTAAAAGAACTCCCTTTGAAAGCAACACAAGAGTCTGTTCCCAGTGGAAATCAGAGCTGGTAATCGTGGTAGTCAGGCAACAATGAAGACCAGTGCAGGGAGAAGATGGTGCTGGCCCCTTTCTGGAAAGTTAAAGACAGGGCTTTGTCTTGTACTTCCCTGTTACTCTCAGCTTCAGACACAGCGCCTTCTGAATCTCTTCATACCCTTTGTTCCATAATTCAATTATATAGCAAAAGTACTGCACTTTGGTTGTGTCAAGCTTCTGGAAGAGTAATTTTACTTGTATGTCCCAGTTCTAGTCCAGAAAGGAATTCAACATATCCAAAAATTATTTGGAAAGGGGAATGAATAGCAAGGTCACAAAGTTTGCTGATGATACGGACTTACTGAGAGGAGTAAAAATGAGAACTACAGGAAGAAGAACTACAGAAAAACTGTAGGAAAACCTTGTGAGATAGGGCAATAAACTGGAAGTTAAAATTCAATTGGAATAATGTAAAATGCTGGATAGGGAAAATCTCATCCTATCTTCACCTTTAAAATAATATTTTACATAATTTTAAAACCCCTTTGTTTTACAGCAGTATTTTTCTTTCAATTTAGCTCTGTATGGGGCTACAAGAAAAAAAAAGTTTTATGGAACAGCTTCCTTCTTTTATGAGAGCTGCTTTGTGTTGGTCATAAAAGAGTTTGTAAAGGCAGAAGCAAAAACGAAAATGGGAGGAAGTATTAAAATAATAGCATCTCAAGAAATGCTTCTGAGCTCTTATTAAACTTGTACTAAATAACTTTTCAGAGAGCCTGTGATTTTCAGGGCAGCTTTATTCCAGGCCCGGCTTGGAAGGACTAGCATATCACTGACTCACTCCAGGACTGTTTCTTGCATACACATAGAAGCTGATCATCACACTGAGTACCTTCTACATGATGTTTTTTATTTCTTAATCAATATGGATACTCTGTTGGGAATATGCAATTCATACATGCAATTCATACAGAAAAAGAATTTAGCTCCCTTATGATTTAGAGTACATTGGGTAAAGTTGAGGTTTTACCTTTATTGTACCAAATAAAAAGTTTATTAGCAATAAATAAGTCTGTCAGTATTAGTTGTTGGGGACAATATGGGATACTCTGGGACAAAAGGAAGGACTGAAGCTTTTATTTAGGCTATTTCAAAATTACATGGATACATAGGAAGTATGTGCATTAAGGCTGCAGACAGAGCAGTTGTGATAGAAAAGATTGAACCCCAACTTTTTTATGATTACTTTTAATAATTACTTAATAATAATGGTGGTTGTGTGACGTATCAATAAGATGAGCAAAAAGGTAATTAGTAAAATGCAACTTCATATGGTTAATGACCAATATCCTGTACATAAGACTAGTATCAAATTGAAACTTTTCCTAGTCAAACAGTAAATTCCCTTTAGAATATTAATTATGACCTTTGATGAATCAGTGTTACGAGGTGAGCTGCTTTCAGGGCAGAAATATTAGCATTACAGTGCAGGATACAAACATGATGGATTACAACAGTCCTTCAGCCTTGAAATTTGAGGTTCTGAGAAGGCAGTTTACTCACAATGAATTCTAAGCACAAGGCTGCAGTCATTAAGCCAGCACAGCTAAATTGAGGCAAAGGACTTGAGCCAAATTGTACTGTTTCACTTGACAAATCAAGATTGTCAGATTTTAGTGTCTTATGGATCACATTGAATACCATAATTCATTTTGGTGCTGTCTTTGTGGATATTTAACTTAATTTAACAAAATTTATTCCTGACCTTTCTTTTAAAATATTTTTCAATGTTTTTTTCTCTTCTAGTTTTCAATAAAAAGAAAAAAGAATAAAAAAGAGAATGAGAGCTGCAAAACATTTTATGAGAGTTTTAAATAACGAGTTGAAGAGGAGGAATATTTCTGAGAATTGGTTGCTGCATCAGTACCCAAAACTTCTTTGATGACTTTGTCAAGAGACTGCTCTACAACCCGCTTCATCAACTTGCAAACACAGTATAAGAGTTGAAAGAAAGTAACAGTTGGAAAATAACAAAATTCTACAATGAAAGCATGATGTTTACATCTTATATTATTGAACCAAGTAGTGGGGAAAGCAATTACGTCTTTTTTTCTACTCCATTACCAAAAATATGCTGTATCCAATTTGTACTATCAGTAAACAAGTGTTACAAATAAATCTTCGTGAGTTGCAAATTGGAAAGTGCAGAGCATGGAAGATATGCTCCAGTGGAAGTCTGTCAGTTTATGCTGGGTATCTAAGTTATATACTACAAAGTAAGCCATGGATGTGGAACAGCTGGATAGGGTTTAATAAACAATCTTGATTTATAGCTGTGTAGATGCAAGAAAAGGCAGTTTTCTTTATTTTTCATGTGATTCTGGTTGGTTTAACTGGTCAAACACTTGAGTAATTTTAGACTGGCTCCTGTTTACTTGCAACGCACCAAACGTACAAAGGGACTGTAGGCAGGCGGGAGAGGAGGGAATATTCTGTTCAGAATATGTTAGAAACAATGGTGAAACCTACAGGATTTCTGTTCAGAGAAATACAATACTTTGCTTCAGGAATAGTTCTAGATGCTAATCCAGGGCAGAGCAGTAGAAAACATAAGCGGCAGGGTGAATCTCTTACATACCTTAAAATCTTATTTCTGGTTTGTATGATGACCTTCATTCCATATGGTATTTTAAGTATTTTAAGATTTGTATGTAATCTTGATTTAATAGGAACTATCTCTTGTTTACTAAAGACTGATTAATTAATAATATTTTTAAGTATTAGAAGCAGCTATTTGGCTAGCTTTGCTTATAAAAGCAGCAATATTGAAGAGGAAGCTATTTTAAGGCTCAGTTCTATACAATTCCTGTGTGTAACATTCACTTCCAGGAACAATGGATCTCTTGGGCTTCAGTGGATTTGTTCACTGTAGTATGGATGACAAACCTTGAAAAAACCCATATATTTGCAGCAACAGGCCCTCAGGATGTTTCTATTTTTATTGCCCATCTGTAATGGTATTACAGTGACCTGCTAGTTTAGCACAAACTTTGGAAAATAACGTTTTGGTCATTCCAGTGTTTGGAGAGGAAATGTCTGTTTCAAAGGCCCAGAGCTATATGGATACTGTTTATTTTGGGAATAAAGTCCTTGGCTGGATCAGCGCTTGCTGTGGTGAAAAGGGAGATCAGGGAAGCAATGCCTGCCCTGGAAAGGAACACAGGCATAACCTTTTACTCGTGCAGGACCTCATATTTTTGGAATTAGGGAATTTGGAAAAACACATCTCGCTTGTGGAAATAATCGGCGGCGGGATGCTCCGCTCCTCTCCATGACACGCCTTGCTTAGGCAACAAATAAAAGTTTTTCCAGCCAAACCGCAGCCTCTTGGCAGCCAGGCGCCTCGACCTGCAGCTTTTGGCACACGAATCCCAGCAGGGCCCCTCGGTGCCCGGGGGCGAGGAGAAGCCGCCGGCCTCTTCCCCGGGCGCAGGGACAGAGGGACAGGGCCCCAGAGGGACAGGGCCCCCCCTCACGGCGGGCGGGATTTTCCCGCCTCCGAGGCTGTTCCCGCCCTGGGGCGGTGGCAGCAGCGGGAGCTCCCTGAGGGCCCCGGGAGGACCCTGCCCCGCGCCTCCCGGTTTCCAGCTGGGACAGTCCAGCGCCCCGTGCTCTGAAGGCAGGGGCACGCTGGGCATTCCGACCCCTGGGAGAAGACAACCCCCGGAGAGGGCGGAGGAGGCGGGGGGAGGCAGCTTGGCTGCGGAGGAGCCCCTCGCCCCTGAGGGATGCTCCGCCGGGAAGTGCCACAGGACGAGATCGGGGCTCTCGGATAAACAATCGCTGTGGAAGGCTTGGAAGGAAAAGCTTACAAGAGGTTATACAAACCGAGCGGGAGGGGCTGCTGCCCTCACATGTAATTCCCAGAAGAGGGAAGAGGGTGGGTGTCTGCCAGGAGGGAAACCACCTCGGCGACAGGACAGGGGAGCCCTGTCACCTGCAGCGAGGGGGGAACGCCTCAGGCAGGGTCAGAGCAGCCTTGAGAGGGGCGGAAAACGTGAGGATTCATTTTACAGGTATCTCCCGCAATCACAGGAGTGTTCATTGCCAAAGTGGATTTTCCTCTGCCATTAAAAAAGTAAACGTTTCAAGTTAGGAACAGTACTTGATTACTGAATCACGGTTAAGAAAATTAATTATCCTGGTTAAGAAAATTAATTATCTTAATTATGTACTTAATAAAAGGTTTTGAACATGTTCCTGTCGGCTCTCAGATATCAGCTCTGCACCGTGACTGAGTTGTTCAGAGACACTGGTGAAACAGGCTGCTACAAGTGGGATAAATCTTCTCAAACACTATATAGAATTTCATTTTATTCAAATTATGTTATTCACACGAGGTAGATCACTTTTTAAATGAAGCTGATGAGTGCACTTAGCTTGAAGAAACATGCACTAAACATCACCAGCACCAGGACATGTAACAACCTAGATTTGTGCCTGCAACACCACTGCCTCTTTATATATGAGGATAAAACCAGATACAGTGTTTCGGCATACCTGAGGGCTTTCGATAAACTTTCCTACAGTTGCACTTTGCAACTTATCACACAGTGAAGACAAGACTGGCAATTCCTTTTAACAATTAAAATTTTAACAATTTGAAGGATCCCTTCTCAGATTCACAGGAGTTCATCGGTGGGCATTACTTTCTTGACATTTGTTCTCAGTATTCGGGGGTTTTGGGCAAAAATACCGTGTAACAAATGCATTAAAAAATGTAATTAATTTACTTAACTTTTTAACACATCAAAAATACCATCCATTCTATTTTGCAAACATGCAACTTTGGCAAACCAATTATATCTTAAGTTCTTCATCTTGGCTTTAAATGTTGTTCAGTGATCCTACCTTTATCTCAGGTGTGTAATGTGTACAGACCAAATATCAATGTGGTAATGTATAGATGATAGAAATACTGATTTTCTTTTCTTACGCAGTTTGGAAATCATTAAGAGATCATTTATGCCTAAACTTTAATATTTCTTAAACTTTCAGGACTGTCTCAGCAAATATAGTACTTATTTTTGTGACCATGAAAAGTACATATTCCGAAAGATTTTTATCTTCATCACCAGATGAAACTGATTATTACCTGTATGCAAAGCGAGTTAAAGCAGAAAGTGATCACAAAAGCAGAGAGAAAGAAGAGCAACAAAAGCTAGAACAAAGCATACACTGTGGAAGCAGTTACCAAACATCACCACATGAACCCCTCTGTTTATCAGAAAGACAAAACAACTGGTCATTAGAAAAGCAGAGTTGTGATACAGCAAGAAAAACTTGTGTGAGAGAGTTTTTCTGTTCTAAAACTTGTAGTAAGGAAGGATTGTCATGTAAAGTATCAGAAAATGAACTGTCCACCAAAAAATGGAGTCCTGAAAATGAAGACCAGAGTCCTATAGAAGATGACATTTCCCTGAATGTAAGTGGACAGCCCTTTGAAACAGAGCTGCTCAGTGTGATGAGTGCTGCTGACACATGTCAAAATCTACAGGGACTAAACCCACCCCAAGAGCAGCAGAACAACAGTACAGAACAAAATAATAAAAGAAATTGGTATAATGAACTCAAACAAAATTCTTCGGTTACATCCTTAAACAGAAACTTGTTTCAGACTGAATTGTTAAGTCAAAAGTCTATCTCCAAGAAAAGGTGGCAACAATACCAGCTTTTTCAAATTCCATTTTTGAGTGGTACCAGTTCTGTGTTTTCATGCATTGAAAATAAAAAAAGCAATTTTCTGAAAAGTGTATGTTCTGCAGAAGATAAAAATTATTCCAGTAGCAACAAGGAAACTACTGCAGAAAGAGACAATAAAGAAAAAAATAATTCATTGTATATAATTCCAACATTGAAACCTTTTAAAAGTATACAACCACTGGAAATCCCCAATTTTCAATTTCCTAGGATTTCAAATAAAATAAATAGTAAACAATCATCAACTAACTTTAGGGAGACAGATTGGAAGAATTTTGAAAGCAAAACATCTTTCATGCAATCTAAACAGATACATGGTGTGCAAAAAATCTCTGAGATAGGGAAACAAAACATGAAAAATGATAAAAGCAGTGTAAGAGCTTCAACTGTTGGTTCTGAATTTAAAGAAAAGAATAGCTCAGCAATTAACAAACAGGAGCACAGTGCTTTTGCAGAAGGAGAAGTATCTGGAACTTATTTCAGATGCAACAGCACTGACATTGAATGTAATAAAATATTTGCTGAAAATGACTTCAAAGATAAAATGCTGGAGAATTCAGAGGGTGATGATGACCAGAAGTCAAAGATTCACATTTACATTAGTGCTAAAAATGTTCAGAATGAGAAATGTGTCAGCTCTAATGATCTTTTGCAGAGAAGGGGGAGGAAGAGCACTAATGAGAATGCGGGAACATTTCATTTACAGATGAGTATTCCAGTAACAACAGAAGCATTAGAGAAAAATAAGTTAAACCTACACTGTGGTGTGCATGATTCCAACAGGGATATTAGTTTGTACGAAGCAGAATCAAAACTCTCCACAAAGGAAATACTTGATTTCCAAAGTTATGTAACAAAAAATATTACATTTGAAAGTAATTGTCCTTGCAATATTGTGCAGGATTTTCCAGATAAGAGAGAGAGTTGCAATATATTTAGGGGGAAGAAAATGTTGAAATTGAAGTTTTCATTTCAAAACATGTTGTTTGGATGGGTTAGGACGTGGACTGAGTCTTTCCATGAAGATATGCCGACGTATCAGGATGACAGTGTTACACCTTGGTCTCATTGCCATGACACATTAAATGAGCAGTGTGATGTTCAAGAGTTGGTAAAGAGCACTATAAATAGGAACCAAAACGATAAAATATTCATGTGTTTGCTGGCTGTTATTTCAAAGCATCTGAAGGTGGAGGTACTAGAGACAATTCTTGCTTCCTTTTTCAGTAGCACAAATACTTTCTTGACAACTGAGGGAAAGTCTATGCGAGAGGAGAAACGGTATTTATGTGGCAGAAAGCAAAATCAGTTAAACTCACGCACAGATGAGTCTTTGAGGCAAACCACAGGATTTCTTAAAGAAAATGAAACTTATCCAGGCTTTTTAAGTTCTAAGTTGATGGAAAGCATTGATTTTGAGTTACATAATGGATGCAAGAGAAGATGCTTTTCTAGAACTTTAGGTGAAGAAGAGTACACTTTCCCACAAAGAGGAGCCCTCTTTCATAACCAAAAAAGCAGATTATGTAAGAGAAGACATGTCAGGAAATATCACCTCTTATCCAGAGCAAGTGAAGGGTTTAGCACTGATTTGAGGTCAATCAGTCACAAAAACAGTATGAAAAAGCAAATTTTTGCTGCTAAATGCCTGATCTTGCTACAGGGCTTTTCTAACTGTTGTTCGCTACATGAGATCTATTGCTACAATATCAAAAAAGTACAGTATCTGAAAGGAGCCAATCTTAGCTTTCAGAGTTACTTTCCTGCTAGTTCACAATTGAAATTTGAAGAGGTAAATAAGGAAAGTACAAGTCAGGAAATATCAGTGACTTCTGTAAAGCAGGAGAAGAACAAGCCAAGCATAAGGCTAAATAGTTCTTTTCATATAGAATTAATTAAAGCTTTCCCTTTTGTTTTATATGAAAGTAAGAAACACAAAGCAACTCGATATAGAACTTGTATATCTTCTACAAATGAAGTCACTAATGAAGTAACGTATACCATGAAAAAATATTTGGGTAGCTCTAGTTATATAAATGCTGATGAAAAATGTGTTAATACAAAAGAGTTGCAAATAAATCGTCATAACTTTCTTTCTAAAAGATCTTTTTCTATTTTTGACACATATGAAAAAATTCCCCTAGCTACTGATCCTGAAGACTTGGACCAGATCCCAATTGTGAAGCAAGACAGTTCTATCAGAAAAAAGTTTCGTGAAGAAAGTGCAGTCACTGGTTCAAAAGAGATTCAGTGTTTGCCTGTTAAATCAAACAATGTCTTAACTCTGTCTGAGCAGCCAAAAGCAACCACAGAAAAATATAATTCTCTCCTGTTGCTAGATAGACAAACAAACAAATGTGAGAATTGCAAAGACTTAGATACTTGTAGCCCACATTTAGCAAATAAAAAAGTAGAAGACCAAGATACTTATTTAAATTCTGAAAATTTATTTCCTAGTTCCTCAAATATTTATCAGTCTGTCACTTTGCCATTGGATAGCAGCTCTTTTGTCAACAGAGAAATAAGTGAAGATGGGCACTGCAGGAGTTCCTCAAGTGCAGACAAACAAAAGGCAAGTGAAACAATTCCTGCCGTGGTACAGTATCCATGCATGGGAAGTCCTGCCATGACATATACATACTTGCAATTACAGGCTAAAGAAACAGCACAGTTTTCCTTGCATGGACATGAACAGACAAATAAGACAGGCAGCTCAGAGCCAGCAACTTTGAAACATCTTGAATATGTAAAAGAACAGGAAGAGAGAAATTATGAACAAATGCATGTAACTAATGAAAGTCAATGTGAGACTGTAATGAATTACTTGATTATGTCATATTCAGAAGATAAAGCTAAAACATTCATTGCTGAAGAAGAGGAATTAAAAATGCCTTTATCCATAATGAACAATGGATGCCTTGAAGATGTAAAAGATACGTATTTACCCTTAGAAAATAAAATCACACTTGAATTGGAACTGAAGAGAAAATTTGATTTAGTGCTAGAAGAGCTACGTGTGTTTCATGAAATTAGCAGAGAAAATGTAAACACTGTATCTAGTTTGGAAACAAACTTGTCCAACATTTATTCGGAATTAAATAACGCTGAGGGAATAGATGAAAATGTGGCAAGGGTTTCTCAAAGGAAAATATGTATTTCTTCTCCAATCTGTGGTACCAAAAAAGGAAAACACATAACTGACATTAGTGAAAGTTCATTAAATGAAAAGATATTAAATGAAAATGAAGACCAGAAAGTATCTAAGGAATGTTCTACTTCAAGACTGTCAAGGGAAGAATTGCTGCATTCACCTGCAGAAGGTAATCACATGGAAATACTTTGTCTTATGTAATTAAGAAAATCTAAATTTTAGGCAATATTTTATTTGATTTAAAGCTGTATTTCTCAACTCAAATAATTCCATGTTTTCATGGAATTCAAAGTTTGTTGGACAAATGTACTTGCCTATGAGCAGCCAGATGAAAAAGCCCCCACACTTCTGCAGCTGCCTGCACACTGTGCTGTAGCAGATGTAGCTCAGAATTCAGCTGGTCAGCTCCAGGCTTGCTCAAACATGTATTAATGCAATTATGTTACAGATTATTAATGTTGTCTTTGATTTCATCATAATGAGCCCTAAATTCCCTCAAAGAGTAAAAAACACAATGAAAAAGCCAATGGATTGCACATACAAAAATCCAGAATTAAAACATGATACAATGTTTCCAAAGCAGACTACTGTTTCCTTTCAACTGGTGTCATGAACTCAGAGTCATGGAATAGTTTGGGTTGGAAGGGATATTTATAGGTCATCAACCCCCTGCAATGAGCAGGGTCATCTGCAAGCAGGTCAGGTTGCTCAGAGCCCTGTCCAACCTGATCTTGAATATAACTATATAACCCACATAACTTATATAACTATATTTATGTTTGTTCGAAGTTTAGATGCTGCTGGTTTTAACACTTTCAAAATTTTTCCCTAGAGATCCCCAATCCCCACTTCAAGCAGTATGTGGGGAAATCTGATTTGTAAACTCTAGGACTCCTACTCCATTTGCTGCATAATCAAGAGGTATTTAATGAGTAGACAAAGGGCACTGGGAAGAAAACCAGTTGAATGCTGTACCTTCTTTTACTAATTGCTCAAATGTGATAAGTAAATTATTAAAACACTCTTCAAACAGTGTATTTATCAGATTTTGGACCTGAAATTCAGTTTGCAGAAGTGATGAGTTCTCACAGCTGCAAATAAAATCAGTAAGGGATATGCTTTGGTCACATCTGGTAAATTATCTGATGAAAATGCAGCCATCTCAAAATTGTCATCAGAGCTAAATTTCTCAGTGATTTGGCTCTAAATTTATAAAGTGAACATTTCAGAGGGGTTATGAAGGTAAGTAGTGCTTGGGAAGATATTATTAAAGTGTCACAGAAAAATGCCAGAAGGAATTCTGTTCAGTAGAGCTTTAACAGTATAACGAGCTGCAAGTTACACCTGAATGCCTTGCAGAGGATGAAAACCTAACAGATACTGGGTAAACGGCTCAGCAAGTGATCACTTTTCTGCCTAAGCCTGGAATAACAAGATCCAAGTGGAGTAACTGATATATCACCAGAGAATTAAAACCTGCAGAATTGCATCTATGCAAAGGAGAACTTCATGAGATGCAAAAACAGCTTTTGCCAAGTCTCTGAGAATGAGACTTTGTAGCTTCATTAATATTACCTTTAATGTGCACATACGTGTTTTAATCACATCAACAAGAACCACAAATTAATAACTAGATGAAACAAACTTAGTTATTTGTTTGTAGAAATCAAATTAAAAAGTTAAATGTTGTATTTATATTTTTGTTTTAACACTATTTAGGTGCAGCCTATAGAAATCCATACACTTGGGATCCAGCTTTTTTACCCTGCACTCTTCTTAAGGAACAAAGCTATAATTTACAGAAAGAAGGAGGTAACATTTATATTATTCTGCAATTTATACCACAAATCCCAGTGCTAATAGACTTATTTTTCAAACATTTGTATTTGTTTTCTTCCTTTTTTATTTCTATCTCTATAGAAATCACATTTGGTTTAATTGTAGCTTGCTAGAGAAGTGTCCTGTCTTCGGCTTGGTTCACAGAACAAGTCATGCTGATGAGCATTTTTGTTCTTTGGAGAGAAGAAAAGAACTTTAACAACATGGAGTTTCCTTTGTTGCTTATTTTGGAGCCATTTGGAACAAACATCTTTGCGCCTCCAATCATTGTGATATAGCCAAGATATACTACAGGGAGAAAATGATTTGTTATACTTTTTTTGAAGATTTGCAGTTTTGTACACATTGTGGAAGGAAATTCAGAAGGATATTCTGAAGTGAACTATTGGATTTCAAAAAGCATGTTTTGGCAGTTTTTCCAAAATATGGAAACGTTTAGTAAAACAAGGCATTTCATTTATTCTGAAATGAAATACTAAAAATTTGTCATGAAAAGTCTGTAGATAAACTTCTGTTTTACTTAGTGAAATCTTGTAGTGCTGTTTCGACTTTTATTCCTCATTGCATCTCTTAAACTGTCACACAGTTTTCTGGTTTCAGAATTCAGAAAATTGTTTCCTTCATTCAGGCCATTCTGGGAAATAATGAGAATGAAATACTCAGTTACAAATGACCTCTGGTGTTCTTTTCACCTATAATTTATAGAAGTTATGTCATCTTGTGAAAATATTCCATATACCAAATGCAAAATGTTGCAGAAAATTCTGCTCTACTTCTTTTCTCTTTTTGACTACTCTGTTTTATACTTTTTTGTGATGTGAATTCTAGTTTCTGACTTACATAGTAGATAATGTTATTGCTTAGGGAAATTCAGATTCCAGAATGCTGTACTGTGCATAACAGACCACAGTGGTTGATATTAACATCTTCTTGGGAAGTTTTGTTCAGATGAGATTGAAACTTGCTAAGTAGAACATTGTTCCTCCCATGACTGAACCTGGATCATTTTCCGTTTCTTCTTTCCCTGCTATTTTGGGCTGCAGGGCCAAGGGCAAAGGAAATCAGATGTTTTCTCCATTGCCATTATGTCTATTTCCTTCACATTTCTTCCTAGTGTTCTCTAAATTCCCATCTGAGCTTTTCCAGATATGTTTGGGAACAGACCTTAGCAATGAGAGACTCCTTTTTCCCCCCATGATTGCTGAGGAATTCTGCAGGTTGTTAGGACAATGGCATATTTCTAGGGCATTTTGTACCTTATTTCCAGAGTTTTGTCAGAATCAACAGGAACCTAATATTCTTCCAGTAGAAGAAGCTGAAAAAATTGAATGTTCCCCTCATCATCCTTCTCAGTTGATAGCAAATAGGAAACTGTTGAGTGTCGTGTTTCCTTGAGGAGGAACATTGGCAGAGACAGTTCTCTTCCATTTACACTGAATGTTGCCTTGGAGGTTATTGTGAAACCAGATTTTGTCAGTGGTAATACCATACTTTACTGATAGGAGTTAATGTCAGATGTTTTGCTGATATGTGACTGTCTCTCTATTTTTCAGTAGGATTCTGAGCCATCACATCTTGTCACAGAACCTGTGGCTGCTTTGGAAAGGAGGTACCTAGATGAGACAAGAAGATTTATACTCCAGTAGCTTTGCAATTTACCATGACTAACAACCACGCTTTCCTGGCTATGTATAAGCCGATAACACTTGGCTGACTTTCAGTGCATGCCATTCCTCTTCCTGTTAATTCTTAGGAGTCTTAGAAAAGACATAGCAGCACAGCTGTCTCATCACTGGCTTAAGAACGGAACTTTGGGGGTTTTTTTCTCATCCCATGGTTTAAAATTCTTGTAAAAGGCTTAGAGAATTTTTTTCTCTCCCTTTCATAGGATACCAGCTGAATACCTAAGGCTTTTATACACTCATTATTTGATGTCCTGGCTAATTGCTCAGTGCTTCATCATTTTATAGAATAATGCAAAATAGAACTGGAAAAGATCTTGAGAAATTTGACCCATTCTTCTTCCAGATGAGTCGTTGTCCTAATCTCTAGTTAACAAGGTCATGGTCTTCTATTCTGCCCCAGTGAGTATTATGTTATGCAAAACAGAACAGCTTCTAAAGGATAACTGAATTATGCTTCAGATCACTACATGATGCATACCTTACCTAATAGAATGTGAATCAGAAAATAGACATCCTCCTATCCTGCTTTATGTAAAATGAGTGGCATAGGGCAAGGCATCATGATTATTATCACCAGTAGAGTGGTGCCTGGCTCTGTAATTTTGATTTTTTTACATCTAAACCGCTCAGACTAACTGTAAGTATTAACGTGTATCCACCTCAGCATGTCCACTCCATCCTGAAATGTTAAATTGCATGCCTTTGCCAGTCTGTTAGGAAAGTGTCTGGGGTTGAGGATTCAGAAGGAATCAGAAGGAATCTGCATATGACCGAGCCATGAGCATTTCCTTTTCAGCCCAGAAGAGTCTATTAGATGCTCTGCAGCAAAATGGAGGTGGGATAAGATGTAGCAAAGGATTGCTTAATTAATATTGGTCTAATTTTTTTATCTTGTCAGGATGTAATTCTTGTCTATATGATACAGAATTGTGGGTCTTTCATTTTTTATTCTTTCTTTTAAATATAGGATACTTTCTGTCTCGTGATGTCATAAGAGTACAACCTCTGAGAACATGCAAGGGCCCCATCAGGATTGGGCTGTCAAGAAAGGCTCGGCCAAAGAAGCTTCATCCTTATCTAAAATGACTTACTGGATCCTTTTACCAGCCTTCACATCTGGGATCACTCTGCTTGAAAACTGTTGAAATGTTTTAATGGGGTTTTTTTTGGTGCTTTGTTCTCTGTGGTTTAAGGGGTTTTTAGATATTAATATTGCAGTATTTGCTAGTGATTTATTTAGGAATACTCCTGTGAATACTTGATAGCAAAGGGATTTATAATGAGTGTTTACTAGTAGAAGTTTTAATGGAGGGGTGAATTCTTTTTAAAGTTTATGTAATATTAATAAAATCTGTTATGTGTTTTTCATCTATTAAAATATACAGTTGAAATTTTCTGTCACATCCACGCATCCTTAGAATCCTCTGTGTGTTTATGTAGTTTTAAAAACTCAGTAAGTATTTTTAAAGATTTGTTACAAATGTTTTGAGTGATGTAGAAGAGAATTTCAGGAAGATAACTTAAGATTGCTAAAAAGAAGATTATGTTTTAGGCTTCAGAGGTTGTTTCCTCTGAGGTACTTTCAGTTCCATGTACTTGTCCCGTTAGACAAAGAGTTGGAAAGGAATAAAGCTATAATTGCTATAGACAGATTGTTTCATTCTGAGGGTAGTGATTCCATTGTATACAACATGGATGCAAAATAATAGTACATAAATTCTGGAGATTATGTATCTCAAGAAATGGGGACACTTGGGCTGCTCTGAAGCATACAGATCTTGGTTAGGAACATCTCTTAATTGTTATTATACTGATATTTTTGTTGTAAAGAATAGGGACAGTTTCAACTGAATAAAAGCACAGCAAGAAACAAACCTGAGTGAAGTCTGAAAAAAAATCCTGAAGTGTCAGGACAAGAGTAATCTAATAACAGGTATTCAGAAGGAAGCTTAAAACCCTCTGTGATTGCACAGAGCTTTTTAGAAAGAGCATATTTCACCCTGCAATGGATAAGAGAATTCCAGTATAAAAAGTGTTACGGAACAGTGATGGAATAATGATAAACCCCCATGCAAATAATAGTACATGGTTGCAGCTGACACAAGGAAACTGAGCAAGCTGAATTGATAGGGAATTTATCTGCAGATAAATTATTCTATAGAATCTATAGCAACAGTGCGAAGACTAAGTAACTGCACTGTTTCATTTCTTTAGCAGTGGCATTCAGAATAGATCATATGTAATAGTAAGCATCTCAGTATGTTTATAAGGATCTAAATAAGAAAAGCAAATTCGGTCCACAATATTGAGAGAGATTAATGAAACAAATCTAAAAAAGAGTTATAATTGGGTTCATAATTCCTTTTGTATGAAATAGTAAGAATGTCAGATGAAAACTTGTTTCTAGGCACAGCTGCTTCTAAAATTAGAGTTTCTAAACTGATCTGTTGAGCATAGGTTTCTGAAAGTTATAGTAAATGGTGTGCGCCTGGTTTAAAAATAATTTTAAACAATAAAAGTTGCTAACTTTCCCACTAAAAATTTGATTACACAAGTGTAAAACTGTCCATGCTAATGGAAAGCATAGTTCTGCACAGGACGTTGTCCTTCCTTTATCAGTACACCTGCTTCATGGAAAAATTTTAAAGGGCTAAGCAAATGAATAACTAGAACACAAGTTCAGAAGCAGCTCCTAGGAGGGCAGGGCCATTAGTCAACTCCCTTGGGAGTATGCAAATGAGACAGCAGCTGAACAGGAATGGATGGATGGATGGATGGATGGATGGATGGATGGATGGACGGATGGATGGATGGATGGATGACTTCATTGCACCTTCACCATCAGCAGCAGACATCTCTGTCTCAGAGATGGTAACTTGGCATCACAGGTCAGAGTGACACTGCGGAGCAGCTTGAGGACCTATGGATGATAGCAACTCCCAGATGTCAGCTGAGGGTCAGTAGAGGGATGCTGATTTCTCAGTGCTCTGCAAGAAGCATCAGCTAAAGTTTCTCTGGATCCCAGCAAGAAGCAACTGATCACAATCCTTTAGCTAGGTGTTGTTTATTGTGTACTGGCACAGAGCAAGGAGAGCTGGTCTGTAGGCGTTGGAATGCCCCCCTGGAATTTTGTCCTCACAGTTGGGCAAACTGTTCTTGAGTGCTGCCAGACAAGAACTGGCTGTCAGGCACAATGTCTCATCAGTAGCTTCTTAAGCTCATATTTGTAAAGGCTGATATTTAAAGTAGGAGAATTTCTTTGAGTTTGGGAGCAATACTTCTGTATTTACAACATGTTCTGTGAATTCTTTGGGAAAGCTCTCTGTGTCATTCCCCACAGAGAGCTATCTTTACCCCATAGAGTGATTTTCCTATATCCTCTTCTGACATTGGCCTGTGATCATTAATGACATATGGAATAGAATTAAAACGTTGCATTTTTAATAACTGTGGGGCAGCTCTGATGTCCGTGGCTTGGAAATAGGTGTATCATTTCTGTCCTAGCACTTCTGTGCTCCCACTGTTCAGAGCACGGTGATACCAGGTCTCAGCCACCTCAAAAAGCCACTAATCCCAGAACTTTAGAGATCAGGGCAAGGATGGCAACCAGAGCACGTGTGTCTACCACCAGCTTCCACACCACAGACTGATCCAAGTCTGTGATGTCTGGGGGTCAAGGCCTTAAATGCCAAGTATGGAGGCTTCATAACTCAGATTCCTAGTTAATAGTGTCCAACAGGCCCATGAAAATGGCCTTTGTCATTCTGAAATTGGTTACACAATACAAAGTCATGTATGGAGATGATATGACCCCACCAAAGCGTACCTGTAATGAACGTTCACATAGGTAATTCTGAAACCGAAGAATAAGCTTTTCCTTGAAATACCTAGGCAATTTCATTCTGTCTGACACTACACTTTAGGATGCCTGGAAACTCAGATTAGTCTAGAATCTGCAGGAATTAATACCATGGAAAGATTCCATTAAATGACCTCAGCATTATTTATACAGCAAATCATCCTTCCACTGAAGATCATTTTTGCCTATTTTTATGTCAATGAACTCACCTGTTTTTAGAATATGCCTCTTTATCTGATGCTTTTATAAGAAAATGCTACAATTCTCTTGTCTGCAGAAGACAGAGGTGCCCAGGCTACATTTTCAGGACAAGAAGTAAAGTCTTAATTAACTGAATTTATACTCAGTAGCAAACTTCCTTGTGTTTAATTGGTGCAGTTTGTGCAAGAATGTCCCCAGGTATCCTGGAAGAGATACTGGAAAATACCCAAATACAAAAAACCAGACAATAAGTCAAACAAAACAACAAAAATTGGACCATGCAGAGAAGTAGAATAGTCCAGCTGAGATATTGTGTAAACTTTATGTCTGACTGCTCATTCAGCTGGAGAGAGCTGCTAACAGCATGCCCTCATCTTAAATAACAGAGGAAGGGTTGGCACTGGGAATGCTGCCTGGCCTTCTGCCGGCTTCAGCTTCCCCAGCCACCGTCAACTGGAAAAGCTCAGGTACCTTGTTCTGCTGGGGAGCAGCACAAGAGCATTCAGCTGTGGAGAGCAGCGATGGAAGCTGGAGCCATTCCATGGACTTTGAGATGTGCAAGGGAAAATGCCAAGCAAAGATCCTGCCATATGTCTTTGCATATCTGTTTGAAGCAATATGTGTAGATTTTGAATTTTTCCATTGCAGACATGGTATCTGGTGATGTTCTTTGAGTTAGCTAAGCTTGCTAATGCTGACTGTAACAGAAATGCAGATGTTAAGTGTCATTATACTTTAATAATTATGCAGAAAAGCTTAAATATAATTTCTGAATCATTGTATGTCAGCTGCTAGAACAATAGATATAGCTTGGGCTTGTTTGATACAAAAGGATTCTATTATAGCCTACTGAAAGCCTTGAATTCCATTATATCTACCAATACATGTGATTTTTTAATAAATAGTAATTGAATGAATTTTTTTCGTCTGCCTTTCAAATGACTGGATACAAAACTAAAACTGCTCTTCTCAGTGTATTTTGGATAAATGTGGGCGATTAATGAGTGAACAAATGCAAGATTTTTAAAATCCAGTTTAATCACAGCACCTGTATATAGAAGTATAGCTATTTTCTCTATCAGGAAATTGAATTGAAACAGGTAATTAAGTCCTGCTACTCCCTTTACTGTTGGAATACAGTTTCAAAACCAAAATAGATGACAAATTTCAGGAAAGGCTTTGGAGAAAGGGTTTGAATGACTGTTTCTATCAAAAGGTTCTGCACTACGGAAGATGGTGCCATGGCATTTTGTGAGTATACTTTACCAAGAAGCTTCCTGTGGTCAGGAAGGAGCTCCACTTTTGCTCTTACAGTTCACATTAGGTTCAGATTTTAATTCTCTGCTCTCAGCACAGACATGCCATCATGTTGTTTTCACAGAACACTGGAGAATGTACCTGCTGTTGTCACCTAGCCAAGTCAATGAGGTCAGTTTACCTGCTGTGTTCCCGCTGAGCCAGAGGTAGAGCATTTCTAAACAGAGTGTCAGGTAAACTAGAAGTACATTTTAAAAATATCTGGGAAAATGAAAAGTTAATTTTGTTCAAAATTATTTCTGTCAAGAATGGTTCAGGTGAAAATGTAAATAATGGCACTGGTTTCAACATTTGTCCATTGACAGTCTGCGTGGTAGATGAAAGGTTAATAGTTGTATTTATGAAATGCAGCAGTTTAACAAGTTATAGTTAATTTCATGAGCAAAATTAGTTTATCATGATCTGATAAGGTAATAAAATTAAGGAGATGATTATTTTATAAAATATATGCTACCATTTGGTATTTGGTCTGAGTCAATGCCAACATAGAAGCGCATCCTCCAGTATTTAAAATTTTCCCATTACAAGGCCCCTTCAATTATGAAAATATTTTTAGCCAGGAGCTATAGTGAAAATTCAATATATGTTCAGTGTATGCACTAAGAAAGATGCATAGAATAATTCTATGTTAAAGCACTTTCTGTCAAAGCTTAAATATACAAAAATATGCAAAGCTTACCAAATAAATGTAAAAAATAAATGCATCAGGGTGCAGATATATATATATGTGTGTGTTTGTGTATGCATATGCACATGTATAACCTACCATATTTGAAGTATAATCAAAATATATTCTTATTACCAATGAGATTTTGGAGCCTGTAACTTATCACACTGGCAATGATAGATTTCAGAAATTGTAACAGAGGTTATGGCTGTGTGTGGAGAGATGGGAAACAGATTGAATTGACTTGGGAAACCCCAGTGAATAAAGTATGGTAGGCCCTAAGGCAACTTGAATTGCCTTTGGGACAGAACTGTCTTCCTCCATTGATCAGTGAGGAGACTTAGGGGAAGCTTGTGCCGCAGTCAGTGCCCTCAACAGACTGCAAGAGTTGAAAAATCTCTTTTATCTGTTACTTGGAGCTAAGGGTGGAGGAGTTGGCTGTTTAAAGTGCTCTCTAGCACTGAAATTCTATTATTCTTAAGTTTGTATTCAAACAGCATCCAGAATCTCTGCTCACAACTCACCGTTTTCTGCAAAATCTTGCAACAAAGACTTGGTTTCTGTCCCAGAGGTTTTACAATTAATTTTTTTCATTCTGAAAATGTACCTTTATTATTGCCTGTTACTATGATATTTAAAGGAGGCAAAATGAAAATAAAATGTTTTTAAAGAGAGCAATCTTTGGTTTATTTCTACATGGTAGATGAAGGAATCTTTCAATTTTAAAATATTTCTGCTTATTTGGAGGAGGATGTTGATGGATTCATAAGTGAATAGATCCAACAACCAGGCATGTCCATGGCATATGCAGAGTCCTATAGATTAGTCTGGTGATGGGTCTTGAGTCTGATTCTTCCCAAACATTCTCACACTTTTTGGAGAAAACCTTTCCTTGAGAAAATGCATAATGTTTTATGTGCCATTTGAGCCAGATCTTTGTGTGCCTTATCCTATATATCAACTTGTACTTCATGTCTCACTTTCTTCCCCCCTCACTTTTTTTCTCATTTGCTCATTTTCTTTTTTTCATGTATGTTTCTGTTTTGCATGTATATTTTATTTTTTGTTTTTAAAAATCCCTGCCATTATCAATATATATATAAAAAAAATTTGGGATGGGGGAAAACTGTAGAAAAATATGTTTTGACATATTTTCAGAAGAGGATCTCTATTGACATTTTTCAGAAGAGGATGTTTTTTAAACGATGATGAAAGCTTGAATTATGTTTGCATGCCACACTATACTGCTCTTCTTTCATCCCATATATTTAGTATGTTATTGCTTGAAAATAATTATAGGGTACAAAGATTGGAACCATGAGAAATGAACATTTGAAAAAAATGTCAAGACTGTTCACAAAACTGAAGACACAGCTCGCAACATGTTCATCCTTGTGAAAATTCTTCCTTTGTAAGTGCTGCCAAGGTCAATGTCAGCTTAAATACTCTAATGCATGCTGTAAATGTAAGCCATGCAGATTAGATCTGCCGAGAGCTATTCCTATTTGTTCATCCAGCTTTTAAAAATACATGTTTGTGCTCTTCTATTAAAAAATTTCCATTAAAAAAATCAGCAGTCCAAGCTTGTATCAGGTGTTTCATTATATTCATTCTCCACCTACCTTTCATTGTGCCCCAGAAATATATACAAACAAGTTTCCATCTGTGCACTGCTGAATGTATTTTCACATTCAATAACAACAGCATAATGTATTTCCTGCATTTTCCAGATAAGTTAATGGAATTAGATTATGCAGGGAATAAAAATAGTTCAGTGTTAGGACTCATTATGGGAATCTTAACATTTACTAAAATGCTGAACTAATAATATTGAACATGGAATTGTATTTTAATTGCTTTTATCTCTAGAGTGAATCTTTACCTGCATGAACTATGTTATTAAGGGCACAAAGTAATCCCAAGTACAGCAATACTTCATGCAGTCCCAATTATTTTATTAAAGCTCCTATTTTTCTGAAGCTTCCAAGGAAAGAGGGGGAGGAAAACAGGGGGAAAGAGGGAGAAAATAGTCCCTCTTCAATATGATTTCTTAAATTGTGAAGTCAAATGTGAGGTTGTTTGGCTATTGAGAGATTTTAGAGCCAAATCTTGTAGTATTTTTTTGTATCAAGCTGTTTTTCTCTAGCTAAGAAAATATTGGGAAAAAATCTAAATCAATGTCATTCCTAGGCATGGTCCTTATGGATTCCTGGAGATGCTTGTCTATATGACAGGGAAGTATGTGATGCTTCCCAGGCAATCACAAACAGGAGCAGTAGGAACCTGTCAGTGTTTGCACCAGAATCTGTACAGAGCCATTTGTGGCTTTGCCCTTGGCAGTCTCTTCCAAACAGCTCAGGAATGTCTCTGTAACAGCAGATGGACACTTTTGGACAATACTGGTGTACATACCTGTCATAAATCTTGACAACTTGTTCAGGAAAATTGAGGTATCAGACATTTTCTATCATCATCAATTATTCTGGACTACCAAAGGAGGTGATACTTGGCTTCCCAATTTGATAGCAATTGATATTGTTTCATTGGCACTAACATCTGCAATTCGGGGAGGTGATGACCTTACAAATATTCCCCTTGATTGCCATGTTAGTAAGCAGCTCACTGTCTTCTGGCTTTACTTTGGAAAAAAAACAGCGGGTTTTTAAAAGTTTAAACTATTTCTTCTGTTTCCTGCTCACTCATCTATCCTTGCTGTGCTCATTGCTGCTGCTGGGCTGCTGCTGGCTTGTCAAGCTGACCCTGCCATTGCCTCCTGACACTATCAGGCTGTCTGTTGCGGCACTGACTTTGGATCCATGGCAGGATGCTCGATTTGTCACTCCCACACTTGTCCCCCTCTATACTGTTGCAGTTCTTACGGTGCTTCTGTGAGTTACTGACACCTTATGTCATACTGGTTCCTTATAGGAAAAGTGATCTCTCTTAAGACTGTGCAATAGGTTATTTTTTTGATTGGTGGATGAGCCAAAACTGAAAAGTATTGCCTGAATTGGAGGGATTTTTGTTGTTTTGGGTTTTTTTAAAGATTTTCTTTTTGTAGTAGATTTATTTATTTTTAAAGTTTTTCTCATAGATATGAAAGATTGAAAAGTAGTCATTCTGGATCAAGGAAACATTTAATTCAGTGTCAAGCATAACATTTTGTTTCCAGTGGAGATTGTGCTAACAAAAGTAAACGATAGAAGTATGGCACTAAAAGTTAAGCACCAGTTGCAAAACTGGCCAGGAATATTGTGCTCAGTGAGTAATCAGGACATTTACACAGAATGTGGGGGGCTTACATTCAAATCCTCCCTCAAGAAACATCACTTCACCTTCTGCCTGCCTGATGCATGTTCTAGATGTCACATTGTGTGGGTGTATCTTTACTCAGTCATTCGACTGCAGACATTCTACTTTGTGTAATTATTTTAATAGGAACTGACAGCTGCTTGTTCTACCTTCTCAATAAGTGTGTGTGTAACCTGTTACATCACTCTCAGCTTATGAATTCTCCTCCCTCATGAATATTTGCACAAGATGAAAGAGCTTCAGAAGAAGAAACTGGAACCACTTATACGAGAAAACATTACAGCCACTGCAGTGGTCACATACCTTGATCTGAGACACAGTTTCTGAGATCCCTATTCTTAAGTGCATACTGTGAAACTGCTGTTATCTCCATGTGACCTTGTTGAACATAATTCCAAATGGTTTTGTTTGTAATAAAGTAGTTTTTATATTCCTGTGTCACTGAGTTCCAGACTGTGCAGAGAATACAGTGACCCCTGGAGCAGGAGCTGTGCATGTACCAAGAGAATTTGTTCTCCATCTTTATCTCAGGTTAGCATCAGTTCTTGAAGGAGGATTAGTTTCTGAGATGATGGTATTAGTAATGAGTTGTGACTACTGAATAAAAAATTGGCTCCTTACTGACTGATCACTTCTTAGACAACTGTAAGCTGAAGTATGTGAAACTAAGTACTCAGTCTCAGTTTCACTGAAATCCACTCCACAGAGAAATAAAATCCAAGTATATATGCTTAGAAAATTTATGATTTTGGTGTCATAATGACACATAACCTTTTGAAAAGTTTGCAATAGGTTCTTAACTAATGAGAGTCTCCAAAACTTTCTCCTCGTTTCAGTCTGATAGTACAAAAAATGAATAAAAACTCTTAAGCTTAGCCATAACTAAACTGAGGATATTATTTCGAGCCATGCTATTTCTGCGCACTGTCATGATGCTCTGGTATTTGTTGCTTGAGGTTATTTGCCCAAACTGCTTCTTCTGACAACCCAAGCTGTAGGATAAATCTGGGTCCAACCCATTTTCACAGGCAACACTTTTTCACTGCTCAAACCACAGCTTCCTTCCAGCACCATCTCACCCACCCAAATGGTTAGACTAAGGTGGTGAAGGGTCAGCTGAACAAATCCCATTATGAAGCATCATTTTTCCTTTCAGTGACAGGAAAAAATTTGGCATCAATACGTAAGTCCTCTAGTCATGAATGTTTTGAAACAGAACTCTCCTTTAAGCTGCCCCTCTCATGAGCTGACCTGTCTAAAGAAGTAAAGGTCCTCTTTTTTATATTTAGTCTAGCAATATCAGGTGATAAACCACAGCATTTGGGATTATATCCTTCTATGAAATAATACTAACTGAGTCTACTAGAAGCTTTCTCCCTCACACTGCCTTCATATTTAATTAATTTAGAAAATTGGCTTCAACTTCTCCCTTCCATGTATTTCTTACTCCGTGTTATCATTTTTGTCCAGAAGTATGTTATCTTTTCATTTCACTTTTACTGAAACTTTTTTAAACTTTTTTTTTATTCTTTTGCCTGTATTAAATGCTTTTGTATCCACAGTTGAAAGCTGTACTGATTTTGAACTGGTCTTTTGGAAATTGCTGAAATTATTATAATTTGTTCATTTTCGGACAGAACGTCATATCTTAGACCACTCTTTTTGTTATGAAGACTGGGATTAAAGTGATCTGATTGTCAAGATCCCTACTGTCAATTTTATCAACAACTTGTAAACTTCTCTGTCATTTTCTCAGTTTGGTAAGCCAGTTTTAGGAGAGCTGCCAGGCTATGATCCAGGTGAAAGGAGCAGCAACTGCAGAATCTTTGCATTCCTAGCTATGCTGTAATGTCTTGGTAAGCACTTTCATAGTCTGGACCCTTCCTTAGAAACTGAGGGAGGTGGACTGGTTTATTAATTCTCTCATTTATTTGTCTTGTAGAGCATATGTTTGTGCTAATTTCCTGAATCTAAGAATCTAAGACACTCCGGTAGAAAGTGTTCTTTTCTATAAAAGCGAGGAATTCATGATGTCCATCTAATGATCTCCAAATCATTGACAGTGGTTATGTGTACTGATATCCTCAGTCTCTTGTTGAAGCAGGCTGAGGTGGATAATTCTAGACTTTGCCCCGGCCATGTTGGCACCCTCCAAGACTGTTTTGAATGAGGATCATCCTTCCTTTGGGAGAAACACAACACAATATGATTGTGATAACATTTACCTAACATTATCTCAGGAGCCCACACCAAGGCGAACTTTCAGAATACAGACTCTTACCTGTATTTCTTAGGATACTGAATTCCCTGTATTTTTATCTGTTTCTTCATATCAGTTACAGGATTGCTGCCATGAATAATGACATTGTCTGAAAATTATGAATAACATGATGAGGAGATTGTTCAATATAGATTTGGGAACAGGGAATCATAAAATTAGTCTGAAAAAAAGGAAGGGGGGCAAAATATTTATCAGGCAAATATGATTTCAAAAGCAGGCTCTTATTAATCTTTCCTGAAGAGTAAAACTCAATGTATTTGCCAAACTTCCAAAAGACATGTGCTTTGTGTGAGTGTACTGTTTGGCCAAAGAGAGCAGTGTGCTGTCCTGCCTGACTGTCAGGCTGTGCTTCCCGACTGAGAGCAGATGTGAAGCTGCTTACGCTGTTGGAATATTTTTTTGCATTATATTGAAACCCTGAAAAATAGAGGAATATTCTGCAATTATTCATCTGTTCACAGATCTGCACTCTTCTCAGATCTGCAATCTGCAGATGTCAGCCACATGAAATCCCATGTTTAAAATAAGAAAATAATAGTATTGAGCAGATGAAGGTATCTGGTATCATCCAGCAGGTTATTGTACCAAAATTTTCACCTGATATGTCATAAAATTTTCTTGAATTTAAGATGAAAGTACTTTTTTTTCAATTTCGTATGGATTCATGAGTGGCTTACATGTTATTTTACAGTAGATTAAAAAGCTTGTTTTTGTTTTCAGCTGTAATACTCTAATGCAATCTACTTGATAAGAATAAATTCGGTTTTGACCCTGAAAAGTAATATGGAGGTTGAGAACCTGAAATTGTTCTGAGAGTATATGAGGACACACAAGCAAATGCCATGAAAAAGGATCTTATCAGTACAGTCAGTATAAATCATCACTTTGTCTGCAGTACTACAATGTATCCACTCTTTTTAAACCCACAGCAATTCCGGCACATTTCTTGTAAAATGGCTTTTAAATTCTACACTTTCTCCATGTAGTGAAGACAAATTTATTACAATTTTAAAGATTTTTTTTCCTAAAATCAACTAAATAAAACGACCAGAAGGGTTTTTTGCTAACACAGGAACACAACTCATCAGAATATTAATCTACCAAATCCCTTGGCATTGTTTGACTTTTCTGTAACCATCTAAGCATGTTTAAAGTGATATTTCTTGATTCAGCAACTAATTTGACTATTCCTTCCCAATTCTGATTGATGCTATTGATTATCTTCTCAAGGCCTCTTGAAGTCAGTAGGACACCACTACTTCAGTCTGTGTGCTTTGGATCTGTCCTGACATTTAATCAGAATAACTGATGCCTTTTTCTACACGTCTTGCTCTTCACTGTCACTGATTTTGTAACAGACTGAAATCAGCATTAGCTGCAATTAAACTATAAACTCTTAGTTCTTCTTGTAACTAAAACATATACGATATATAATGAAAACATGACAGAAATTATTAATGATAATTCCTACTTAACAGAATCACCTAATTATATCTTGAGTGGAAAATTATTTGGGAATACTATGATTTTGGTTTTTTGAGTGAGAAAATGGAACTAATATTAGAAATTATAAAGATCACAGGGTACAATATTTGTAAACCAAACTTAATGAATATCTATAGTGGGGTTAGGATGAAATATTTTTAATTTCTCTTAAGTCTATTTCAATATGAAGCTCCCAATTTATCACAATCTGAAACGAAACCCCACTATAAGGTTAACCTTAAATGTACTTTTGTGGTCTTCCTCTAAAGTGTAGCAAATAGGTTTACAAGGTAAAAAGGAAGTAGCTTTCCAGTGTTAAGTAAAATACTGTGTTAAGTAAGTTCTTCTTATTAAATTACTTTTGTGCTGGAGGTTCATTAATATTCATTCTCCAAAATCTAGCAAAGGTCAGCCAAAAGGTAATTGTGTCAAGAATGAATACCTTTCCTTGGAACTTTCTGTACATATTAAAGCCAATTTTTTTTCTTCTACTTCTGTAGAACTAATTTGCAGCGGGATTTACTGGCTCTGTCAGATCTCTCTTACTTCAAGACAACCTTTTAGAACCTTTGTATCTTCTGCAGACACGCATCCACATTCCCACCAGTGTTGTAAATTTACATTGCTGTGAGGAATTACCAGCACCCCTGGAGAGCAGCCCACTGTGAGGCGCAGTGGAGAGCACCACGCCACAGCTGGAGGCAGCAAGGAATTGTGTCACGGAGAAACTCCAGTGGAGCTGGGAAAAATTTTCCAAGTGCCAAATTGGTATTTGGCCAGGAGACTGCAGCAAACCCCTTACATTTAAAGGAGTAGCACTTGAGCATTAAGAAATTAATGAATGAACCAAGGAATTGAAGAGCATTAGGGAAGAAAGTCGTGCTGACTTCACATTTCAGCCAAAAAGTGAAACCTCTGCACACAAAGGGCACATCAGCATTATATAACGAGGAAAGGCTTCAACTCAGGCTCAGAATAAGAGTGAATTATTATTTATTGTAAACAACTAGCTGCTTTTAAGCTTTTCTGAAAAGTTCAAGTTGAACCCTAGGGGATGATTAAGGATTGCTAACTCAAGCTTGTGTATCATCACTATTTCACCCCAAGAGCAATGGATAGTATTTTACTTTTTGTTGGAGTTTTGTCCTAGGCATAATTTATAATTTGCTCTGGTATTTGGGCAGCAAGGGGAGACTCCAGCTCACCTTTGTGTGGCTCTCACCCTCAAAAGGAGCTCCCTAGACAGGTGAGGTTGCTCTTTCCTGGGGAGATAGTGAGGGTTTGTGGATGGGAAAAACTTCTGAAGGTGAGGGAGGAAGGGGCAGAGACCACACTGGGAGAAATTCTGCCACAGGAGGAGAAGATGGGAGATTCCTTAGCAGAGCAGGCACATGATCAGGCTTCAAGGTGCTAGCAGGGAGATTTTCCTAAGACTGCAGAGGGTTTTGTCATGCCCAATTCACTGAGAACAAGGATAGGAAAGACAAAAAGAACAGGAGAAAAATCTGCTATTATTTTAATCACTCTCACTGAGCAGAGCCATGTCCTGGACCTAGAAAGTGATTTTGTGATAATTTTCATTTGAATCAAACAGCATCTGAGATTCAGAACTTCTTGATGTCTTTGGTGGCTGACTTGAAGCTTGCAAATCATCTTATTCAGACTTAACTTTTATGTAAGCGCTGTGGAATTGCTAACCAAGCTAGTCAAATGCCAGGAGCTGCTGGCTGAACTGGCAATGATTCCTGAAATCTCACTGTGCCACAGGGACACTGGGCACTGCTGAATCCATTCTCTCTCATAATGAAAGAAATTTAAGACAGGTAGGTAAAAGGTTTTGCAACTTAGCAGTTACAGAGAATCATCACATTCTTTTGTCAGAACTGTTTTATTTGGGCTTGCAAATGCCCTGGTCCCCCCAAGAAACTCCCCCCAAAAGAGAATTAGTTATTCTTTTTTTCAGAGAAAATCTAATTTCCTGTCAAATGTTACATTAGAACGAACTGAAAACAGTTATGATGCTAAGCAAACCCACCTAGAGCTGGTAAGAAAAATCTGACTAGGGCACCTCTTAGGTCTTGGCCCTCTTTTTTGGTTTCAGATGTCTCACATGGCTTTACAGACCACCATTGCTCTTTTTGTTCCATGCCTGGGAAGAGGTTCTCACAGTTTTTTTCTGGAATCAACCATGCAGCAAATATTTTATCCACACAAAGTAGGCAATGAGGCTGAAGGAGGAAAGATACAGCTCATGACCACTGTCATGGTACATTGACAGGATCCCAGAGACCGACTCTTACCTTCCTCCCAGCTCAATAAATGTAAATTGGAATGTGGTGCCACACAGCTTTGCATATATACACCTGCATAAATACAGAACTGAGATAATGAGAACATTCCTGTTTGGTTTTTTGCCTTCGATTTAAACCAGATTTTCTCATTTTGCTTGAAAATACTGTAACAGTGAGGATTTCCCAGCCTTGAGGAGCTCCTTTTTATGCGTAGGAAGATAGGTTCCTCTCAGAGCTCACTGGGCCAGAAAGGAAAGGTTTATAATGGTTATTATTATTTTTAAGGTAATTTGATAAGTAGGCACTCAACTCAAAGTGACCCACTGATAGTTTTGGGTCTTGTTTTTGTTCCTAGAATTGAGTCATATTTAATTAAAAAATACACAAATAATTGTCAGATAGTAAACCAGGACAAAAGTCTGCTTTCAAGCAAATCCCCTAGACATAATTTTACTTAATGTTATTAACACTGTGGTCTATAGAAATTTGAGTGGGTTTCTCATGGTGAGACTATTTCAGTGGGGAAGACTAGGATATCATCCTCCATCCTCATTCCACCTTCAGGAACAGCTACCTGTTGTGGTTAGGAGATGGAGATTTGACCTCCTAAGTCTGAAAAGAGAATTCATCCCACTTCAAACAGAAAAGGCAGTGTAAAAGGTAGATAGTACTGTAACAAATGTGTCCTGCAGGGTGTTTGCTTCTGTCAGCATCCGATATGGTCTGAGAAACTTTGCAGATCAAATTCCAGAGGCCCCTCAGGGAGATGTGTGTTCATTCTGAGACCTTGGGCCTGAGCTGATATCCACTTACTCACAGTAGGGTGGCTCGACATGCACAGAGGTACTTTTTTTAGCACTTAAAGGGAAAAGGAAAAAAAAAAAAAAGAAAAGAGATTAGATTTAGCCAGCTGCTTAGAGTGGATTTTGAAAAGTGCATTCTGCCCCATATATCTGACATGAGTCAGGTGCTAGTTACATTGAGTGTGGCAGAGATTTTTGTGGTCACTTAAGAGTTAGATGTATCTGAAAAAAAATAATGCATTTTGCACGGTCTGCTGGAAAAGAAAATTAAAATGTATGTGTCTGCTTTTATGGAAAGAAATGGCTGATCAGTCTGATTCGGTTTCACATGCTGAGAGACAACATACTTCCCACATTGCTCATTCTTTCAAGGATAAACAGCATCTAAAATGAAGACTGTGAATAAATGAAACTGTGCTTTTGAGTGTAATTCAAGGTAAAGCAGATGTCCAGCACAAGTATATATAGTACCTCTACCTTGAGAATAAGTTGGCTGAGTTTTTAAAAGATACTTTGCTATAGCTGTTATCAGTGGTTTTCCTAATTGAAGATACGAGCGGGTGCAGCAGACTCGCAAGAAAATTTCTAAAGCCAATCTAATCAAAAGGCTGAAAGTGTTAACATTTTAAACAGCAGACTGATTGAAATGCAGACTTCTTCAATGCTAGGCATGGCTTATCATATTAAGAAACTGTTATATGTGAAACTGGGTAAGAAGGATAACAAAAACTGAGGCAACTACAAAAATACAAAAAAGAGGAAGAAGAATGTGTATTCTGATATTACTGCTGATATAAAAGTTGTTCTTCCTGTATTTATGTATGCAGAGATGTTATGACAAGTATTTTGCAGGGCATGGGTGACATTTCTCTAATTTATACTGGGAACTAAGGCAGACCAATCCGCCAGCATCAGCTGAAATCAATAATATCTACAGCAATCGTCTGCAATGCAGAGGATACAAGGACGTGCATTTAAAAACAGCGGGGGGTAAAGAAAATTATACACTGATGCCTGGATACAGATTTAAAAAGGAAAAAAAAACCCAAACATAAACCCCATGTAGGCCAAAGTTGTCCTCACAAAGTCCGCATTTTCAACACATAGCAGAAAGCAGTGACCAAGTGTCACTCCAGAAACAACCATGAATTAGCAGCGATTAGACAAGCTTTGGATAGAAAAAGTACTTCTAAATGAAGTCATCATGTTATCTTGTTTCTCCTCCAGTTAATGTGGAAAGGGGTAATTTAAAAGGAAGATCCCACTCTACCAGTTATAATTGAGTTTTATTTTATCTGTTTCACATTCTTACTAGAGAGAATTGAAAATGAAAAATGCACTGAACTCCTGTTATTCTCAGGACCCATCACTGAAGTGAGGAATACCTTCTCCTGTGAACTGAAATCCAACAATTTAGCATCATATATCATGCTGATATGAGACAGACTCTTTTGCCCAGAGGACACTCTAATGATACACTCACTCTCTGTAGCTAAAGTTGCAAATGATTTCTCTTTGAGCCTGGGTTTTAATCTTGCCATTTAAAATCACCAAAATGAAATTAATTGTGCAATTGATATATTTGTTTGTTCCAGAAAATTAAAAGCTTGGTGAGAAGCTGATAAGCAAATTGCGTTAATAAGATATGTCAGTTTTACTACAATTCCTTCAGTAAACTTCTGACTTCCTTTTTTAATGATGATTATGTCTCAAAAGCTTCTGGGCTATAGGGGCACCATACATCGTTAATTTTTATTGATCTCAGAATTCAAAGTGAAACCTCTGAGTATTTTAAGATTGTAAAGTGGTTGCTATTTAAATCATCTCAAACATATTTGGAGAGCATAAATGAATTTTATGATGTATGGAATTTAAGTTAGACTTTCTTTATTGAATCTGCAGATTTACTATAACATTTTATTCCTGACAGGAAAGAAGAGTGGCTGAACTAAGGTACTTCTCATATAGCACTTATTAATGTTCTTATTAAGTGTCCAATTCATGTCTGGGAATCCACAAGTATTGAATTCCCAGACACTCTGTCACAGAACTGGAGCCATGGTCCAAGGAATGTTCTAGGCAACACCATGGTAAGAAAATCAGACATAGGCTGCACTGGACTGGTAGGGTTGCCCACAGGTGATAGAGCTCAGATAAAACAATCTTATTCATCATCATTCAGATGATGTCACTACTGGCAAGTTTTAAGAAAAAGAAATAAAAATCAGGCTCATATCTTGGTCTGACTTTTTGGCCAATACCACTCTTGACTTAGTCATGAGCTGTGAGTGATAGCTCCTCCTGCTTCTGAGCAAAGTTTTTCTATTCTTATTTTGGGAAGTTCTGTTGAGAACTTATGAGCTGGAGAACTGCAGATTAAGCTAGAAGCTACTTAGATTCAGTACAGATCTGAACAATTCTTCAGATATCTAACCTTATTTCTGGTACTATTAAAGTATATAATTTTTTTTAATTGCCTCAAAATTAGTCAGAAACCTCACTCTTCAGTCTAGGCAAACAACATCTTTGTTTGATCTTTGATTTTGCAATTTTTATTCTCATTGAGCTGAGTACTTCAGAACTCTGGCTTTCAGCTATATTTATGGAAAGTACTACCATGCACCAAAGCAATAGTAGTGTGTAATTAGTAGTGTAGTAATGTGGCGATGCTTAAGATCACAAATTATTTGGCATCCTTTGTAAGTTCAGTGACATATTTCAGGCACATATTATGTTATTTAACTGTTAGACTTGAAATGCCTGGCACTAGACTTCAAGACTGCTGCAAGTAATAGCACAGGCAGGCCTCTCCAATTTGGCTCTGCTTAGTAAGTGATCCAGAAGGCCCTTTTAAAAAGATATTTTAAGCCCATTTAAAATCAATAGACCAAATGGCTTCTAGGATCACTTCTGACTTCATTGGGCTAAGCCATTGTATCACCACTCTTCTGGTGCCAAAAAGATAAGCAGAATTACATTACTCCTGTTTTTTTACCGGTCTGAAAACTGAATCAGTGCAGGAGTGCCTCACTTTCCTCAGGTGACTGCAGGAAAAATTTCTAATTTAGTTAATGTAACGAAAATACCTTTTTAAATGCAAAAATTTTGTATAGACAGTGCTGCTCCTGTGTTTTGAGTATTTATCCAGGTAAATTTGAACGAAGTGCTCTGAGGGAGACAGGTGCACCTCTCATTTAATGGCAGGATGATGGGTCTGGGAGGGGCTCATTTCACTCCTATTGCCAGGCTGTGCATCCAGGATTTTGTATTCACTTGCCAAGAGAGTTTCACATTTCATTGCCTGGTTCAAAAAGAAGCTGATGGCACAGGTCAAATTCCAGCCAGGTGTAAGTCATCAGAGAAAGGTTTGAGCAGTTACAGATGGGATTTCATTAGGCAAATGAACAGAAGAAGGAAGAAGCACATAACAAAAGGACCCAAAACCACTCATTTGGCACTTAACAGTGACTTCGTGCCTTTGCAGACATCAAAAATATTTCAATAGATTCTGCTCATAGCCTTAGAAGAAGTTTCTCCAGGATAGAAGAGAAGCATCAATTCCACGGATCTGATGGAAGTGTTTGTTGCCTTTCTTCGGTATCTTTCCTCTACAAGGTGTGGTTTTAGCATGCGGAGCAGAGAACAAATTCCATCCACTGAAGTGTATCTTCCCCCTGTTAGCTGAGATGGCTTCCCTGTAGGGGGTACAGAGGACAGTGTGTGAGGGAGTGTTGCAAATCCCTGTTCCTGCAGGAGGGCAGTTTTCCAGGTCATCATGAAGAGTGGAAATACAGGCTTCACTCCAAGAGTGCTAAAGCCAGCATAACTTGCATAAACATCAGTGGTCTTTCACAGAATCACAGAATGGTTTGGGTACTTAAAGATCATCCAGTTTAATGCCCTTGTCATGGGACATCTTTTATTTGCTAGGGTTGCTCAGGGCCCCATCCAGTCTGGCCTTAAACACCTCCCGGGATGGGGCATCCGCAACTTCTCTGGGCAACATGTTCCAGTGCTTCAACAAACTCATAATGAAAAAATGTCTTCTTTGTGTCCAACCTAAATCTAACTTCTTTCAGTTTAAAAATGTTGCCCCTTGTCCTGTCACTACAGGCTCTGGTAAAAAGTAAAGTCTCTCTCTGTCTTTCTTATAAGCCTCTTTGTATAGTGAAAGGCTGCAATAAAGTCTTCCTGCAGCCGTCTCTTCACGCTGAACCACCCAACTCTCTCAGCTTGTCTACCCAGGAGAGGTGTTCTAGCCTTCTGATCGCTATTGTGGCCTCCTCTGGACCAATTCTAACAGGGATTATCTTTGAATTGAGGTTGTTCTGTGGGCTGCAGCACAATACTTCATATTCAAGAACATGGTAAAGACGGTAGCTTCCCATCACCAAAACAGTGTATCTTCCTTCTCTTCAGGAAGTTACAAGTGAATATTAATGAACTTGTGAGGAAAGTAAATAAGCTGCTGGTTATTCTTCCTTGCTGTGACAGCAAGGAAAGGCCTTGAATTCCTCCCCTCTCCCCTACATTTTTTATACGTGGCTCATAAAGATACAAGGATATTTTTTTAAATCTCATTGTTATATGTATTGTAAATAGATTAATTTTTTTTAGGTGATCCAGTTAACCTGGAAGTGTTGAGAATCATTAAACTTCATTTTATGATTCCTGTAAATGCTATCTCACCACCAGGGACCCGCTTAGGTAATACCAGCTATACCCGCTGGCATAGTAAATACCAAGGTATGTGCTCATTCTGGCATTAAAGTTGGCTCAGAGAGTTAATTGCTCTCAGGTGTCCTCAGCTCTGCCACATAAGGGAACCTTTATTTCCAAACCACTTCATCCTTTAAACTCTTGAGTCTGAATTCAATCCTGTCATCACTCTCATTGGATTTTATAAGTGGCGGTGTTTGGGATAGAACCAACACAGAGTTTTGTGGCATCAGGACAATTTATCTTTCTATTTACAAATGTATACAATGTATTTATATCTTTTGAGCACACAGCACAACCTTCTAGCTCTTTGCAGTCAGCCAACAGACCCCAGGGACACTTACACCGTACATTTCCCTGGGTCCAAGTAGGATGATATAACTTCTCATGCCTTTGCAAAGATAGCATTCTAAACTTGTAAAATGGTGTCCCTTTATAGGTGGGGTGTTGAAACCATAACTGGGTACAGATGGAGTCAATGTTGGATTTCTGTGTTATGTCATTGTGGTTCATATAGCTGGTTTATATATTTATCTGTTTAACTTGAAGTAGAGCAGAGGAAGAAAAGTGTTCCTGCTGCCACACACCACTATTGGCTTGGTGATGGCAGCAGAGATGATGAGTCCTCCTGACTCTCAAGAGAGACCTGCTAATTTGGTTTCTCCTTTTTCACTCTTCTACAGCTGAAACCTATTTGACTACCACCACTAGAACAAATACATGTTTGCAGAACAAACTCTGTTGGGAATGACAGGTATTGATGCTGCTTGCTGAAACCACTGTGATTTTAAGTGAAACTAATTGCACTTTAACAGAGCAGGAAAAAAATTAAGAAAAAGTTCTCTCAGCTGGGAAATTAGGAGCTCACTTGAGAAATGTATCCTGATTTGGGCTCAGAGCCAAATCACACTCTGAGATATTGCTGCTCACAAGCACTTTTTTTGGTCCCGGTTCTTCTGCATAGTGTCACATTCTTGACTCCAGGAACGAGCAGACCCTGAGTTGTGTGAGAGATTCAGATTTCTAGGATAAAGTGGCAACTGAGCTTATCTTACATGAGTGCTCCAAATACAATGAAGTCATTATAAAAAAAGACAGACTCCAGTTTTTCTTTGGGTTTTGTTTGCTAAATGGCCATACATTAATTTTTGAGACCTTAAATATTGAGCAGATGTGTTAAATGTGCTCTAAACAGGACATAATCATGTCTGCTGCATTACAGCAGGGCAGGACCAAATCTAATTCTGAATCAGCCCTGGTTGGGAAACAAGACTTGCTTAGACCTCTGAGGTTCTGGTTATGTGCAAAACTCTAGATAACTCTAACATAAAAGGAGGATGTCTACTATATTTTATGTCTAGTTTGGTTTAGGCTGCAACTGATAAAGTCTGGTGAAATATTTCGATTAGATACAATTTATTTTGAATGCTAAATATGTTAGACACATTATCCCCTCACTGAATTTTGTAGACATAAAAACTATTTCTGTATTTGAAATCATCAATCCAATAGTGAAATCATGTAACTGTAGTATTTATATAAATAATTCAGTGATTTTTATGTCCTTGCAGGTTATTTGTCACAAGAATTAGCTGCTAACTTGTCTTTGTTTCTTTTTCTAAATTGAGCCTCTTGCTTATTTAGTCAGGAAGGTTTCCATTGAGTCCCAAGGACTGACACAGAGGGTTTGCTCATCCTGTTCAGAAAAAGCAAGGTGATTCAAGAGCTGAGACAGAGGGACTCTAGTCTTTCATTTATTTGTTTTCCCAATAAACTTGTCAATTAATATATCAAACAGTGTCACAAATCCAGATTCATCCAAACTTATTTAGACATGGAATCAGAAATGAGTTTCCAGAGGACAATTAAAATTGTAGTTGAGTTGATTTGCTTCCAGTGATGTCTATATTTTCTGGTTGACTTCAGGAGATAAGTACAGCATCCAAATTCCTGACTAAACCACTGCAAGTGCCTAAAGCCAGCTGAGATGAATATAGTATCTAACTCATCCATTTTATCAATTACTTGGATTTCTTAAGCAATGGCAGTGAGCTGCATAACACCATGAGCACACATATAGATTCATTTCCTATACCAAGAAGTAGTAAAGCTCTTGGAGAAGAGTTATAGGGCTTAGTTGAAAACATTGTAATTGATGAGGTGATATTTATATGAATTAGGGTTTGGCAAGCTTTGCTATAAACAAAACATTATTGCCAGGGTTTGAATGGAGAGCCTGTCTCACTACCATTGATCATTATTCCCAGGAACAGAGCACAGCATGGAAGTAAGGGGCAGAAGAGGCAACAAGAAAATAAAACCTACCGTTTTTATTTACTACTTTTTTACCTACTCCATTAGAGACAGAGCAAAACGGGTCAGAGAGAAAAGAGCCATAGAGGTTCTGTAGAAAAAGGCAGTGGATACAATGGGATGCTAAATGAAGTTGCTAGAGATGAGCATTAGAGCAAATAGGTCAAAGGATTATTTTTAAGGATGGGAAATGTCTGAGATGGAAATTGATTCACTCCTTAATAATGAAATTTTTGTTTTCATACATCCTGGGGTGCATCATATTATGCATTTTCATTAAGTTTCAGCAATTAAGCCCTCTCATTTTGCATGATCCCCTTGATATCTAAGCATACACTTTTATCGTGAATGAGGTACCAAACAAGATATCATGAGTATTAAAAGAATTGCTTCAAACCCAGAATCTTGACTAGATAATTTTTTAATAATAATTTTTCCCTCTGAGAAATTAGTGAGTTTTAAGTTCTGAATGCCCTTGTTTCAGACACAGAAAGCTGCTTTTGTTTTTAAAATAATGTTCTGGAAAGGTAATTTAAAATTGAGAAGGAAAAACATCGAAGTGATCATCAAAGAAATGATAATGTGGCAACTCACTCTTCCTAGAAAAGCTCTTATTCCTTCAGTGCAAAAAAAAAGTAGAAAGTCCAGGTAGTGAATGTAAAGCACAGCAGTTCCGGGCTGGGCAGGATTAAAAATTTCCTGAAAAGGTCACCAGAAGTAGGTGGGGCTATCACTATAAACACCTTTCTAAAGGCAGAAGCTCTTACTTTTGCTTTTGTCCTTGGAAGAGACCTTGAAAGAAATCAGCAAGTCCATCACCTTGTGTTTTGGATAAATGAAGTTCAAATGCTTGAAACAAAAGGAAAATTTCTAAGCATGCTGTGCTGAGTTTTTCAGATTACATTCACTGTGATTCATGCTGCCATCCTTCATTTCTTGGTACTGTACTCTTGGGACTGCTGGAAGATTTCAAAGGGATGAATGAACATTACTTTGACGAAAAGGTGAAAGGCATATCTATCATACCCTGGTTTTTAATCAGGTAATTTCTGAAGAGGCTGAAAAATATTAGTAAATGTTCTAGGTAGATAGATGATATTCTTTTCCTTTTGAAGTTAAGAACTACCTGGTTTTCTGCAATTATTTGTAAATAGCAAGAATCCCAATTCACCTGAAAGGACCTGCCGTGCTAATGTGATGTGTAATGTAATCAGGTGGGCATTGAGTGATGTCCTAGAGGGACAGACACATAAAAGCAGCACTTCTGCTGAACCTCTGTTTCCAAGAACTTCTCTGACATGCATTTCCATGTAATAAAGGAATCCTAGCATACAAGATAAGACATGTCAATTATCAGTGAGTCAGAAGAGAGTTGTAACAAGGTTAATGTGTGTGTAGGTGGCAGAAGGCTGTTCACTCTCCTGGCTTCTGCTCAAATTGGTTTCTCTTCTGTTTCCCTACAGTTTTGGAGTAGAATCTTTCTAAACAAAAGCAGTGCTGACTGTCAAAGACCACCCATTGGCATAGAACAGTTATCTACTGGGCTTTTATTTTCACCACTAACAGAGATCCTGAGAATGGCTGGGACACGTCTGTGCAAGCAAATCAAACAATGCCCTGGGTCTGGACACTGCAGTTGGGAGAGTATATGTGGGTCCGTATGTATGGGACTGTATGGCCCAGCAACCATCACATGGTGATTCTTTGCCCAGTTCAGTAAATAAAATGCACAGAAAAGATATATACTGATGCTGTTAGGATGAAAACAGCCTAAAGCAAACCCATATTTTCCCTTTGATTTAGCTATACATTTAATTTCTATAGTGAGGCAGCACAGATGCACAAAAAGTTGGTCAAATAATTATTCAGTTGTCTGTCTACTATAATCACTTGAATTTTAGAAACCTGAAAATGGAAAATAAAAATTTTTGGTTGAAGTTCTGCAAACATTTATACCAATGTCATGGGTACTGAAATTCTGAGGCTACATTCCTAGTGCAAGAAACTTCCATGTTGCACAGGTGGAAATCTTCTCTGACTAGAAAATACAGGAAGAACCTGATCAGTATTTGCCTGTCTCAGGCTGAAGGTATACAGTGTTTTCCATTTTACTGTAAATATATGTAAACTGTAGACTCCCAATTCTAAGGCTTTTACTCCCATGATACATTTTAAACTTTCACTAAAAAGGAAAAATCTCTAGATAGCAAGAGTGGTGAGATCCCAATTAGCTTGCTATCCTCCATGGACAATAAACACACTACACGGCTGAAGGGAATGAGAAACTTATCCTCCCCCAATATACATAATCCACATATTGATATGTGTGTTTTTGTAGTACCATTAATTTCCTCTTTAAAATTTTTCATGTTGTTTATTGGTCTCAGCAGAAAATCATCTGGCAAAATATTGGTGTTTCAAAAAGAGTCCTGTTCCTCACTATGATTAAATCCAGGTTATTTTCATTCTGTGTTAAAGGGACAAAAGAGACACCATGCCCAAATCCTCCTTCATGTAGATGTAACATCAATTGGCTTAAGGAAATCCAGGTGGATTTTCTAACATTTCCAAAAGGTGTTCAAATAAATAAAAATTTAAGTGTTGTATAAGTTTTTATGTTGTGAGCTGTGTAACAAAAATTTTTGTTTGTGAAAATTGTCCCAAAGAAAGGGCTGAAAAATACCTAGCAAAAAAAGTTTCATTTCCAATAAACCCATATTTTCTGGAAAAAAAGCCCAAAACTTTTAAAACCCGCTTTTTGATTCAATGTATGCTAAAATGCAAGAATAAACATGTAATTTACTGATATAATTTAATACTTTCTTTTTCCATGATGTAAGTCCATGTAATCACACCAAAATCTTCTCGCATTTAAGATAAAAAATAAATTAACTTTTAGTGAGCTTTTGGTGAATTAAGTTAAATTAGAGCAGGTTTTTATTAGATTTTCTATATCTGCTGAAATTTCATATTTTGCACGAAAATAAAATGTTACATGAGACATTTAAAATTTCTCTTATAACAATGGAAGGAACTGTCTTAGTGTATGAGAAATTATTCCCTCAAACAGTTTATTGGGATTAACGAGTCTGGCTTTTGGCTGACTCCACTGCGACCCAGAACTCACCAAACTCCAGGGAAATAACACTAATGCACAGCCAGCACAAGTGGAAAAGAAAACCTTGGTGGTCCTCTGGAAAGAGAAAATAGGAGGGAAATGTAGTAGAATCGTGTCTGTGGACTATATTATATGTCTTGCAGAAGTAAATGAGGAGCAGAAGCCACAGCCCCTGTCCTTAGGGATTTGCAGTCGGAGAAGAGTGATTTGAGAAAAGACTGATTCAGCTAAATAAATTATGGTGATACATTCTGGTTATCTATATGCTGGGATCCAGTTTGGTGGAGATACATGTAAATATTCACTACTTCTTAAACATCATGAATAGATGTGAAACCAGGGAGATTTTATAAAGGTTATGTTTTATACCCATTCTTAATTTCTGTAGAGCTATCATTTGAAGCTTTTGAATTACCTTACTCCCTCACTCCAGTTTTGCTGTAAGTAGTAGTTTCCTGCTCTGAAACCTCAGTTTATACTCATCATATATTTGCACTTGTACTAAAGCAGAAATGATGTGTTGATCATTGCATGTTAAAAAGTGAAAAACACAGCCAGGTGTTAATTCCTCATCCATGGGGTAAACTCAAAAGATCTTGCCTCATCAGATTTCAGCTTTTCAAAGAACTCTTCCAGTTTAACATCAGAGAAAAGCACTGGGAATGTCAAAACTCTTCTTGGTTTGCTTTTAAGGTTTTGTTAACTAGAGCTCAGGAAGGTTGTAAAAGACCCACAACATTGTTTATTTGCATCCATGTCTGAGATCCAGGTGCTTGGCATGTCCTTTGCCTGGCTTTTGCAACATTTCTTTCTATTCCCTCTCATCCCCGACACTGATTCTCCTTTCCCCCGCCCTGTAGCACAGGAAAAAGGGTGAACTAGGTTAACCTGCCAGCTTTATTTCTAGTTCTGATTTTTTCTTGGATATTGGTTTGCCCTATGCTGGCATGATATGAAGATCTCAGCTTTTTCTGATCATTTTTTCTCTTTTTTTTTTTCCCCATGGAAATTGCAAAAAATATTACCAAGCAAGATTGGCGTAGAAATGCAAAAGATACTACAGATTTCGGGTTTTTTTAAGAAAACATGTACTTAAAATGGCCATAAGTTGTCCACAAGTTTTTGCAAACTTTTTACTACAATAGATCATAGCGAGAAGCTCTTTATCTAGTATTTTATAGATTTTCAAACTCTTAGAGAAAGAAACTAGAGAAAATTTGTACCTGGCTATCAAATTTTTTTTTTCCTATCTATGACATTGAAATCTAATAAACTGGTTGTCAGTTATGCACATTAATAGATTATCAGTAATAATTTCACTTATGTACATTATGTTTACAGTGGATATCTGGCAGCTGCCTCACCACCACCGCCAGGATCTCCATTAATTCTCTGTGAAGTTTGTTCTGCAATTACTGATTTTCCAGGTGATCTGGAAAACAACACCAAGCCCAACAGCTACAGTGATATTTCTAAGGCATTCTCTTCTGTTAATAATGTCAGAAAACAAATCACAAGATGAGCAAATTCTTACAGTCAACCCGGGTTTTTTGCATCGTCTTTTACTACAAAAAAAATTACTTGAATTTTAGGATGGAAAGATTGGAATTAGGGCATTGCTCTTGATTGCATTATGTGAAGTGATATAATTCAGTGTTTTTATCTTTAAAGGTATTATCTGTGTTTGTGGAAGGTTGACAGGCACTAGAAAATGAGAAACTCTGTTTCTCATTTGAATGGAGGCTGCATGCCAGGGCACTTTTACATGGGCAGATAGGGATAGGACAAGGGGGAATGGTTTTAAACTTAAAGAGGAGAGATCTAGATTAGGTGTTCTTTGCTTGCAGAGTGGGGAGGCACTGGCACAGGTTGCCCAGAGAAATTGTGTATTCCCCACCCCTGGAAGCGCTCGAGGCCAGGCTGGGTGGGACTCTGAGCAACTTGGTCTAGTGGAAGGTGTTGTTGGCCATGGAAGGGATGTTGGAACAAGATGATCTTTAAGGTCCCTTCCAACCCAAACCAATCTATAATTCTATGAATTCATATAGATATGAATACAGTTTCTCTCCTCTTGTCACAAAAGTTCAGCTCAACTCTCCCAGTCGCAGGTGTAGGTTTTGTTAGTGTCAAGAGGAATCTACACAGCTGGATTTTTGGTATCTGGATTTACACCTCAGACACCAAAACAGGCATAAGTATGTTTTGCCTTAATTATTTCAATATTTTAAATTTACTGTGGAATAGACACAAAATAAGCAAAACAAACTCTTCTCACTGAAATTTTAGGTGGAGAAATTCAGACTTGGAAAAATACATGCATTTTAAGAGAGATTGTCTGTAAGTCATAGATAGAACCATCTGCTAAGTATTAGATTATCTTTCACCAGCAATGTAAGATTTTTTCCTAAAGAATTTAACAACATAATAGAGTTTAGATCAATGAAATCCTGTTTCTTGTCTTCTGGAGATCGTTGAAATGTTTATTCCATGAAACTTCCTAGTACAGCCTTTTAAATTGTTCCCAAATTTTGAAATATTTTTGTATTGATTTAGGCATATTATATTATAATAATGTTATATTTTCTAAGTCCAGAAAATAATAAATGAGAAAAAAAACCCCATTAAAAGTATTAAGCATTGCTTAATACGTGAATGCAAATCTCATTTCTTATTAATAGCACATGTATTATTAATGCTGTCAATGCATATTGATAATATAGTGTATTTTATTGAAATGAAATATACTAAGAGTATAACTTGTTTTCAGGTTTATCTTGTTCCACACAAGTTTTACCCATAATCCGATTAATTTGCTTGGTGTCTCAAATAACACCATTCATGACAATAGCAATTGAGCTCATTTCCTTGCATTCGAGTTCATACTCATTTTGCCATTTTAAGAAAACTCACCACAGTGTGATGAGTCCAGGTCTCAAGGCTATTTTAGACAGGTAAGACACATTTTGACAAATTTCAGAAGAGATTTTGAATGAGGGGGAGGGAGTTAAATGTAAAGAAAAATAACCATCTATCTAGCAAGATGTGGAGGAGGGGGAGAGAAGCAGATCTTGTGGCTCCATTATTTGTTTATTAGGAAATTAAACAATTGAGGACAGCACAGAATAGCCCATGTCTGTACTATCAAATCATTTTATCCTTAAAAGCAGTTTAGCCAAGTCATTGCATTAAATGGAAGAGGAATATGTTAGAGCAACTGGAGATTAAAGAGTTTCCTTTACATAATCTAACAGCAACACATAGCTGATTTGTTGGTGCCCACCCCCAGATTATAAACCCCTCATTGTTAAGTAACACCTGCCAGTGTTCACTAATCCAGTGCTCCAGCTCTGGGCTAGAACGAGACATCCCAACGTGACCCAGGCTCCAGAGAGATGTGACCACCTTTTCACACCCAATTACCCTCACAGTCTGTAGCTCTGTCCCAAAGGTGGGTCACCTGGATCACCAAATTTTCTCAGTGAGCTTGAAAACCAGATTTCTTCCCATGGTTTGTTATAACTAATTGGAAAGGTGTGCACACCTGGCTCTGATTGGGTTACAAGGGAAATACAATATCCCCTCAGACATTTATCTTTGTACCAGTTCTTGTTCTCTTGCTCTTTCTCCTTCTCCTCTTCAATACCACTCATTTAAAAATATATCTAAGATTAGGCTGCTGAAATGATGCAACTCCCATTTCTAGAGGAACAATTTTGGGATCAATATGAAAACTAAGCACTGGCTTTTACACTGTTGGCATAAGTGCCCCTCAATAAGTAAATAGCAAAGAAACCAGCTAAAGCTAAAGATATATTTCCACCTTTCAAATGGAGATAAGCAAATTCAATCAAAAGCAATAATATAATATAAATCAAATAAGCAATTCAAATCTAAATATGATTTGAATGCCTTTATTTTAATTTAATTTAGAAGTAAAACAGATAGTCTTGAATATAAAATCCTTGAATACCAGAGGAATGGATTTTTTTCATAGCAGGTTCAAACTTCATGTGAGCCTCTTATGAAATTTCAGTCTGGCTCTCAGCCTAGCTCTTTTCTGACTTTGATCTCACACATTATATTGATGCATTCCAGAAGCAAAATTTATTTCTACTTAACACCTCTATTCTTCAATAATGCATATAAATAAATAAATACATATTTTAACAAGGGAAGCCTCTGGGTTGATGTGTCTGTATTACTGACATTGGTCAAGAAGGCCTTACCTGTACTTGTAAGAAATGAGCAAGACTGTCAGCACTCAGATTGCCAAGACCATCTCAGTTCATCTCTTTACTCATCTTCTTGAGAAAGAAGATTAATGTTGAAATGAATGGGAGAACCTGTCAGTGCATGAGAAGCTTTCAGGAAGACTTGAAGCTTGAGGAAACAGTTTGGTTATCAGCTAATCCAGGGCACCAAATTAGACATTTCAGGTTCAGTTTTCAGAAAAGTATTCCTGAGCTATATACACAAATCTGCAATTACAAAACCAGGATAAGAATATGCCATATAATTCAAGAGCATGTAATTCAATTATTTAAGCAATGACTCTTCTTTGAAATAACCCTAAAATAAGATAAACTATGAAAGCATACATTTATAGAACAACACAAAATGCCATTTGAGATTTTTTACAATGTTTTGTTGATTTAATTTCTTAGCCTTCTCTAAAAATCAAGATAAAATAAAATGCTTTTAAACAAATATGGCAGTGCCCTTGCCCACTATTTCTATATTCATTTTATTCATAATTGAAAAATGGAAACTTAGAAATTAATTTTAGCACTTAGTATGCAAATTGCTCGTAGCAAGAAGCCCCTTTATCTTCTGTGTTGTCTTTTGTTGTGGCATTAGGGATACTTACATAAAAAATCTTAATATTCAAGACAATTATTCTGAAAACAGCTGTTCTCCAAGATTTATCTCTAAATGGTATAATCAAAACATCATAGTATCCATATATATTTTGCCTGCTTAACATTTATCACTGAACTCTTTCAATATGACTTTTCATCTGTGGTGCTGTTATTTTAATGACAACCCCTAATTAGGGTTGACATTTCACTAGCCTTTTTTCCAAATTCAGTTCATTCTGACCTCAGACAAATTATTTAAAGCTGTTAAGCTTCAACTCTTATCAAAAGTGGTGTGCAGAGTTTTACTTTTCCAGACTTCCTTTTGAAGTCTGTCTTCATTTGCAGTATGGAGATGATGCTTATGGAAAGGTCCTATCTTCATCTGCATGAATCACAGAGTCATAGGATCAGAGAATGTCCTGAGTTGGAAGGGACCTTTAAGGACCATCAAGTCCAACTCCTGGCCCTGCACAGGACACCCCAAGAATCAAACCATGTGCCTGAGTGTGTTGTCCAAACACTTTTTGAACTCTGGCAGGCTTGGTGCTGTGACCACTTTCCTGGGGAGCCTGTTCCACCATCTGGCTGAAGAAACACAGTTGAGAAAGCTGGCACAAAAAATGAAGAATAGATTTCCTCAGGCTTGCATTCTGGCACCAGAATTTCTTGATCTGGAATAATGTAAATTTTGTATTTTGAATGAAATCATCAAAGTAATAAAAATCAATAAGTATTGCTGTCTGGGTTTTAGTACATGGCTTTTATTATACGTAATAATGTAATTGTGAGAGGGCTAGATCTTTGTTATTCGCATGGGTGGAAGGTAACAAAAACTTACAGGATTAGATGAAGTGGAAATGCTGACAGTAAATATGTTGTTTACAGTTCTGCCTTTCATTGCAGCATTGAGCTGTAGCAGCTTAAACAGCTTATGGACAAATATGTGTAAAGAAACTTCAAAGGTTAATTTAAACAGTTTAATGCTGTGAAAAGTGAAACAACTTATCTGCAGTGAAAATGTGGTGCTTACAGTGAGTTCCTCAGATCAGGGGTGATGCTTTTCCCTTTTCATCAGTGTGACATAACCATCATCCCACCTCACAATCTTATGAAAAAGAATTGTGCTGAAAATCTGTATTAAAATTACGATGTTCTCATGGCATTTGACAAGCATTTTTTGGTATGAGTTTCCATGCTTGTATGCAATGTGCATTCATACATTTTACGTTAAATCAAAGGATTAGCTTTAGAAATGTGAAAATAATGACTACTTGTAGTTGTAAAAAGTTAATTCTGTGGCAGAAATATATAAACCTGAACATTAAAATCACGAAGTGATGCTTGTTTCTGAAAAAGATTTCCTGCAGATCTACTTGTGAGTTTTAAATCCTCATCTACAACTGTCTTTGTAACAAAACCCAAGCTGTTGTATAGCTCTTCTTGAGCACAAATACATTTTATTTTGCCTTTTTTCCCTGTCTGTATTTTGGGTATTTTTCCCCCTGTGTGCTGGTTTTGGCTGGAATAGAGTTAATTTTCTTTACAGTGGCTGGCATAGGGCTATGTTTAGGATTTGTGCTGAACACAGGGTTGATAATACAAAGATGTTTTTGTCATTGCTGAGCAGGGCTTGCACAGAACCAAGGCCTTTTCTGCTTTTTGCACTGCCGTGCTGAGGAGAAAGCTGGGGGCACGTGGGAGGGCCGGAGGAGACACAGCCAGGACAGGTGACCCAAACTGACCAAAGGGATGTTTCAGACCATATGGTGTTATGGTCAGTATATAAAATGGGAGGGGTGGGGTAGGGTGGGTAAAGAAGGAAAGAGGGGACATTTGGATTGACGGAGTTTGTCTTCCCAAGTCCCAGTTATATGTGATGGGGCCCTGCTGTCCTGGAGAAGGCTGAACACCTGTCCGCCCATGGAAATTGATGAAAGAATCCCTTGTTTTGCTTTACGTGCACATGTGGCTTTTGCTTTCCCTATTAAACTGTTTTTTCCTTATCCCATGAGTTTTCCAGCTCTTACTCTTCTAATTCTTTCCTCAATCCTGCTGCTGGGGAAGTGAGCAAGTGGCTGCATAGTACTTGGTTGCTGGCTGGACACCCTGCAATTTGTTTAAGAGAGTGTTCAGGTTTCTTGTGTCCTCTCCAGCACAGTCATATTTGAAAGAGCAGAGAGCGGGTGTCCCTAGGCTTCAGGACAATCTCAGAGAGATTAATGGGAAATGAAAGATACCTTCTGCTAGAAAAAAAGAGTATGGAAGGGATGAGTTTAGGATGGGAGGTCTTGAGGAAATATTTTTGTCTGATTCTCCTTCCATTTCAGGAAATCATCATTCTTTTTACCTTCACATTTTCTCATGGCTTTGGAAATAACCACACGAGCATCTGTCCCCTAGAGCATTTGTGTACATCTGTTGAGCTCCAGAAGTCTGGCTGGAGTCTGGGTTTTAGCTCGTAGGAAGTCAAAGCTTTATGAAAGCATTGGAAGCAAACTTCTGTCTGCTTCTTTTGCATCCATAGGTCTTGTGTGCCTGAAAGCTTTTCTGCCATGAGCAGGGACACCTTCCACTGGATCAGGCTGCTCAAAGTCCCATCCAGCCTGGCCTTGAACCCTTCCAAGAATGGGGCATCCACAGCTTCTCTGGGCAACCTGTGCCAGCACCTCACCACTCTCACAGCAAAGAATCTCTCCCTAATAACTAATTTAAATCTCTCCTCTCTCTGTTTAGAGCCATTTCCCCTTGTCCTGTCACTGCATGGCCTGGTCAAGAGTCCCTCTGTGACGCAGCTATACAACAGCTATAGCAGAGCTATAGCTACCCACAAAGGCAGATGTGCACACTCACCAACGTATTATTTCCTCTTTTCTTATACTACATATTTTTTCAGTATTTTTTTATTTCTCAAATATAACATTTCTTCCTGGTTTATTTCTACACTTAGAATTATTTCAGAAATATGAAAAGTTGAAGAATTATTATTATCTATTAGCAACAATTCTTCATCATTCCCATTTCTCTATATAACTCAGAGGATCTCCATCACACAAAAAAGCTTGATGTAGCACATTTTATGATCCCTAGTGCCCAATATTTGACTTTATATAAAAGAAGCATGCAAAGGATTATATGTTAATTTTATCTTTCCACAAAAATAAAATGGACATCTTCTAGTATTGCAAAATTGAGATCTAAAAAGACAAAATAAATCAAGAATATTAGGCAGCTCTGTTTACAGTGATTAACTCTTTTGTCTGATATAAACTGTATAATCTTTCAGTCCAAAAGACAGAGTTCCTTTTGGGATTAAACACTGTATGAAGAGATATTAAACAGCCAACTCAGCTCTCCTGTTTCTATGCCAAGTATGGTTTGTACATCTCTGTCATATGCTTCTAGGTGATCTCTTTTCCAGGTTTGAAGACCCCCAGACTACTCCATTATTCTACACATGGATACTCTTTCACACTGCTGATCATCCTTTTTTAATTTTTCTGAAAGTTTTTGGTCTTCGATATGTCCTTCTTCGTACTAACAAGACAGAAATGCACACGGTGAGTGAGTAATGGATTTGTATAGTAGCATAGTTGTATTTGTTCTTTTGTTATTCATTGTTCTAGTAATTCTTAACATCTGGGGGAGAGATTTTTTTTTGGTCTGGGTTGGTTTTTTTGGTCTGTCACTAAGTCCTGAGATGATGTTTTAATGGAACTATCTGTCATAATCTCAAGGTCTCACTCCTGAGCAGTAATGCTCAGCTCAAAGCCTGTTATTTTTTTTCTGAGAATCTTGGATTGTTTTTCTCTGTGTTCACAGTTTTATGCATGTGTACACTGAATTCTATTTGTACATTTTTCAAGGCCTATGTAATTCTTCACAATTAGATCCTGTTCTTCCAAGCATGAATAACTTTGCAACTTCACAAAACTTTTTCATGGCTCTGCTCACTTGTTTTTCCATTTTTTAAAATAAAATAGTAAACAGCACATCCTTCTATTACTGTTGACCTCTCTTCACTGTTAAGAAACCTTAACAGTTTCTTATCTTTTAGTAGATTATTTAACCATTCTAACTAGCTGGCACATTGTTTCTTCCCCTACCAACTGTTAACTTCTGTTGTGACTACTTAATTTCTCTACAAGCTTTGGATGAGAGACTTTATCAAAAGGATTGAAGAAATTCAGATAATTCATCTTTATCCATGTGCCAGCTCAGCTGACTCATTCAAAGAACAGCAAGAGGCTTTTCACATCTGTTTTTATTTAATATTTTGTTATTATTATTATTGTTATTGTTATTGTTATTATAGCTTTTCTATAGCAGTTCTCATCTAACATGCACATAGTTTTCCCAACCTTCTCCAAAAATTCTAAAGATTGGCCACTTGTTTGCTCACCTCCATTTTCAGTTTTCAAGGAAGTTTTAGGTGAGAGTTTACACACAGCTCTCAGTAGTTCAGCTGTTCCTTCCTTCATATCTTTTGAAATACTCTAATGAATTCTCTGTGGTTTTGATGAATTATTTGAGTTCATTTGGTCTACTTATACCATATTCACTTCCTCTGTTCCTTCAATTTCACAGAAATTCACTGCTCAGTCCCTCCATCCCCCACAGGTTTTCCCAGGTGGGAATGTACCTCATTCCTTCTATGGCAAAAAATTTGTGGGATCCTTTGAAATGGTTTTGTCATCTCTGAGTGTTCCTTTTATGCCTTGGACATCAGTACTATTCAGTTAAACAAAGGAACTTGATGACATTTAAATCATTAGTGTCTGATTGGTTTTGACAGTCAGACAGCAATTCCCACAGTTTCAGGCATCATTTGGAAAGTAACACGGTACAGGAACTTTCTCCATATTTTAGAGGGAGTTACCCTGCTATACATGGTAAGATACTGTATGGGGATGATCATGCTGGACCAGCAGGTTAAAGGACCAGGACACAGCTTTGTTTTTCAGAAGAGATGTAAATGGTTCTGTGCTCATGGTCCTGTGTTGGAACAAATCTGCCCAGAGTTTGCATTTGATATCCAATATTTAGCTTTTCTCCTTCTTCTGAATAACTGATGTGAGATGGATTTTGCTAGTTTTCATCCTGGCAAAACATTTTCTTCCTGCCTCCTTCAGTCAACTCTTCACTAATGTGAAGGGATTCCTCCTTACAAAATTATATCATAGAAATTCAATTAGAATACCAGAATTTTTTTTTCCTAAAAGAAAACAGAAAAGCTGGACCACAATTGTAATTATGGCTTGAAAACATATTTCTCTGTGAAACAGACACCAAGGGCAAGATACAGCTGCCTAGATGTTGGAATCTAGGGCTATCTGAGATGCTCTGTGGTGTCTTACCTGTTTCCCATCTTGTGCTCAAAGATAAAAGGGGTATCTTGTAGGTATTTTGTCATATCTGACAGCCTAATGACAATATGTCTCAGGTTCCTTAGGGCATCTAAAATAGCACTCAGTATCTATGTTTTAGTCAACTGAATTAAGCTTCCTGTCAGCTGAATTTCTCTCTAGGCTCTACTGACTGTACTAATTCTATTCATTGTCTATAATGGGAACTTAGAAACCTACCTCATACCACCCCTGAGAAACAGATATTTAGGCAGATTCTATTGACAGTAATAATTTGATTTACATTTTATTGGAATAAGATGGATTGGAGAGACACTGGGATCAAATAGAAAGAAAAAGGAAGCAGGTATTTGTAGTGCATTTAGGAACTTTACAGGAGAAAGAGAAAAGGCGGGCATTTGGAGAGGTAGGCATAGCAAAGTGTGTCTGAGTTGTCTTAAATATGTCCTTTCTGTGAGAAGGAATGCACTGATTAAAAAATAAAGACTAGATTCATATTCACTCTATGGTGCCTTTAATATCCCTGTCTGTGTAAGAGTACCTGAGGCAGGTATGACATCTCAAACTTCTTGCAAGCAAGGTGAAAAGTAACTAAGAATTCAATCCTGGCTAGATAACTGGCACTTCTGAGTTCAGATTTATCCTGTCTCAAGAGAAGGTACCTTGGAAAGGACAAGAAGCTCCACCCAGGAACCCTCAGGGTCTAAATAGCAGCCGTGAATAAAAGCTTTGTCTTGGATATGAGAATTATCTTGGGTGTGTATTAGCTTGTTCAGTGTCATCAGTAATCAGCATTTAGCAGAAAGGTTTCTGCATGCCTGCCCTACCCTTTGTAGCAGAAGAAATAATGGAGATGCTCATTAATATCTCTTCACAGCCTATTCCTACAGTTACCTCAATCAACATCTAAAGGTCAGATTCTGCCTTTGCTCTCATGTATGTATGACAGTAAAAATCTGAAGAAGCAGGCTTTTGTTATAGAAAATATATCATCAACTTACAAATTGGAGATGTGTGGAAATAAGCCTTCCATTAAGAGTTGTTTTATTCGAGTTCAGCTCATGGAAACGAAATTATTTGTTTTGTTCTGAAGGATTTGAAGCCACAGAGCCCTTCCGGCCTTGTGGCTGTGCTGTGTTTTCTCACATTGGATGTTATCACAAAAACACCTCACTTCCAGCAGAGAGTTTGGTCCCAGAGTTTGAAGTACATAATGGTACCTATTTGACTACTGAGTGTGTTGTGGTGAGGAGGACACTTGTGTGATTGGAGAGGCAGCTGGAATACAAGCAGAGGCTAAAGAGAGGACTGACACTTTAAAACCATGGCACAGAATTCTGACAGATTCTCTATTTCAAACAATCTACAGTCATCACAGGCCTTTCTGCTATAATAACCTGAATCCATTGGACAGTTTCTCCCAGATACTTTAGGCACCAATACATTTGTTTCAGACCTTCTGACTCTGACCTTTTTTATGCTAACTTTAATAAAATGCAGCTCCATTCCCCTTGAGTTATACCTGAATCACATCAAAAGAAATGGGAGGAGAAGCAAGCAAGCACTGGAATACTCACTTTGAGTCCTCCATTTTAATTCAAAATATTTTCTTTCAAGTTCTGAAGTATAGGTTTTAAAGCATTAAAAATTGAAGTATAGCTCGAATGAAAGATTGTTCTTGATGTCCCTTCAAAATGTAAAAATCTGGGATGCAAAAAAGGGAGGGAAGGAGGCAAGCTGGAAGGGTTTCAGTTTGATTCATCTCTTTTATAGAAAAAAAATATTGACAGAACAAAGTTCTGCAGCAGAATGAATGAGCACACAGGCAGGGTGTAGGGAAGCCTCTAGGTCATGACCCCTCTTTTTAACTCCCCTCTATGTGTTCCCCATAAGCTGATAAAATTGAGTGGGGTCAGAGGGACCTCTGCATCAAGCTGTAGCAACACAGAAGCTAAATTCTTTGAGAAGTTATTTGGCTTTGACTTGTGCATTGTTTGTCTGTCCAGTGCTGTCTGAAAGTAAAATGTATGGCTGTTTTGTTCAGAGTAGGCAAAAAAAAAAAGGCAATGCTCAAAGTTTGGGGAATTTCTTTTGGAAAGTCACCAAAACTCAGTGCAAAGAGATTTTCTTCATCTGCTTACTAATGAGTGTTTTGTTTTGAAACGAGACTGGCTGGGGTTTCTTCTGAGGGAGAAATATTTCCTCGCTTCCACCTGGAAGCCAAATCAGCAAAGCTGTGCAGCAGCCTGGGCTCTGTTCTCAGGAGAAGCAGGAGCAGTGCCTTTGTGTAGCATCAGCTAAAATCACTGCGCAGTCCCATCTGTTCTAGCGGATCACAGAGCTTGCTGGAAACTTTTTGTACAGTTATCTCTAAAGAATTTTTTGAGCAGGTGTATTTAAAAGCATGACTGTCTAGAACAGGGGACCAATATCCCCATATTCTAGCTCATCAGAGACCACCTCATTTTTGCGGTATTTCTTTCTCAGGTGTTTCTTACAGAAGACCATGACTGAGAAAAAACATATCCAGAGTTTTGGAAAAAAAGTTTTATTTGTGTTGGGAGAACATATATCTTAGCATTATAGAACTGCTTGGATTTTGTCTTAGATTTATTTTTTAATGGTATTCCCATTCCATTCATATTTCCTCATGGCTCAGGTTTTAATACACAGCTTTTCTTGTTTATCAGAACCTCACAAACTGCATGTCCTTTACAGCCTTTTAGAAAAGGCTATAGGGAACTCGAGTTCACTCTGCCTGAAGATAAATCTGCAAAAGAGCTTCAGCACTACAGAGCTCAGTGCTGAAATGCTTAACCCTTGAGTGTTCTGCTCTGTGCAAACCTTGATGAGCACCTGATGCCTGATGCCTCATAGTAAAGTCTAGGCAAAATAAAAGCAAAAAAATGAGAGAACATCTGCCAGAATTGCCTAGTGCTGCTGTTTAAGATTCTTCTGGAGTTCAGTGTTCAAAGCAGGGAAAACAAAAACAACAGAAAACATGAAAAAAAACCTTCCCTCAAGCAGAATCTATACACAGCTAGTGGAGAGGGCGTCCAAGGCGGATGGGAAGAAACCTCTGCACATTAAGGACAGACTTTCTGAAGAGCTGGAAAAAGTATATGAAATGAAGTGCCGTAAGTGCAGAGATGCACAGCACTCACTGCCTCCATGGAAATTGCTCTGCTTTGGGTATTTCATTAAGCCCTGGAACAGCAACTAGAATTTTACTCTTTTTATCTCAGTTCTCACAATACTTAGACCAAGAGCCCAAAAAACCAAGTTTTCTCTCTGGCTTTATCAACAACAAAGAAATTAACTGAAATAATATAAAAATGAAAGATGCGGGGTAATTTTCACAGAAAAAACAAGAGTTTGGAGAATTAGAAACCCTTTTCTGATGTGTGTGGCCAAGTCTCTGTTTTGAAACCACCAGGAAGAAAAGGAATAAAAACCTACCTGCCAGGTAAGAGGTCTAGCAACTGGGTAAAATGGACACAGCTGTGGTCCTGGAAGGTCAATCATCAAGACCTTTTGCAAAAAGTTTAATCTGAGGAGTTTAATTGGAGTTGAATCCAATTGATCTGGTTTCTCAGGGGAATAGGACAGGGAGAATCCAGAATGAGATTAATTATATCTGTGATTACAGCATAGACACAGGCAGCAGGAACACTTGGGGAAGTTGCAAGTGGAAGAGTACATTCAGGTGCAAATTTTGAAGTACTTTTTATTCCTTATCTGAAACTAAAATTCCTGTTGAACTTAACCTTTAGAGACTAATAGTGGTCATCCTACACGTGTGTTCTACTGACTTAAAAAAATTGGCCTTACTGGAGAATATTCTGATGACATCAAACCCAAGTTTCAAAGACACATTGTTCCTGAGGAAAAGTGAATTTGCTCAGTGAGGATTTAGATGCAATTTCTGTCCCTGGGAGTAACCATCAGACCAAATTAAGTACCTGTACTGGTGATGGTGCCCTAATTTTACCTGTGTCGTGAACCTTCATTCCACATTCTGCATGGTCTGAGGGCCAACTCTTGGAGCATGGGTCAATAGGAGAAGTGACAGGTGCCACCACAGTTTGTTATTCTTGTATATGTACCCGCAAATCACCGCATTCCTTACACCTCATTGTTCAAGATTAGACAGGATTTCTCAAGGATATGTGCAAGATGTGCAAATCAAAGCCATATGCTGCAAACTTCCCCCCCCCAGATATATTATGCCAGGCCTCTACTTAAACCTCTGAGACAATAAATGTATCTGGAAGGATCTCTCCAGATTTGAAAATGATTAGTTAAAGGATGGGTAGCTAATACGGCACAAAATGCTGAGGTGTCTTTATGAAATATTTAAGTAATATGGCACAAATTAATCTCCTCCAATGGTAGACAAAGCAGTGCACCCCTTGGGCCAGAAGTGTGGCTATCTGTGTCTCCCTCTGTAGTCAGTGGAAAGGAAGAGTCACTTCAGGATGGCGCTTCACATCACATAAGGTCTGGTGCTTTGGAAATCTCTTTGCTGCATGTGTGTTTTGATGAGGTGAAACGTACCTAGAGATCTGCATGGAAAAGCTCGTAAATCATGAGGTGAGGAGACAGATATCCTGAATAAAACTGGGAACAGATTGCCAGCTTTTACAATGTCAGGCTTGTCCTTGTTGATCAAAGGTTTGGGTCTCTGTTCTGCAGAGGGAACAAATAACTTTTGATGCTCAGCAAGTGGTGGGAGGGTGAGATGGCCCACAGGAAAAAATAGATTGACACACAGATATGAGGGAACTTCTGAGAAGATTGGGGGGTGACCATAGACAGACCACAGGGATTTTCCAAAGGCTACAGATTGGGCTGTGTCAAATTCTTTGCAGGTCAGGAAGCCTCCAAAAATTGCTGTACTCAGAATACTGGAGAAACAGACACAACTTCCAAGGATGTAGAGAGGAAGAGATTTATTTTCAAACTTTTTTTTTCTTTTAGCTTGTCCTACTTTGTTTTTTCTCTCTTTAAAAAGTCATAAATCATGAACTAGCAATTCATAGCTCTCTTTGTATTTTTGGTGTTCAGCTGAAGAGAACAGCAAAACCCTTCAAAGCCCTGGCTGGCTTGAATGTCCTGGCTCCCCGTGCTAGAAAGTTGTGAAGAGCTTTGTCCTGGTTACAGAAATTGAAGCTTCTGAAGAAGACAGATGCTATCTTTCTCATTTCCCTCTGGGCTCCTAATTTTCACTCGACTGAACAAAGAATAAGACTCTGGTTATCCAATTGTTGTATAGCAATGAATTTTCTTGCAATCTTTTGCAGCAAAGCTAAGGGACAGTTTGAGGAAACACCTTCCTGTCCTTTTTTCCTCTCCTTGCCTATCCCCAACTCCGTTTTTAGCAGGCAGAAGGACAGGGTCCCTGTTTCTTCTGCAGAAAAATGAATCTTTCTGAGTGGAAGTGGTTCTATGCCTCCTTTCAGTCCTGCAGAAATTCAGTGCAGCCATTTGGCTGCTGTTGTGTTTTAAGTGATGCCAGAGGGCAGTGACATCCTTGGGGACAATCCACCTGCCCAGACCAGCAGGAGTTCAGCATGGCAAAGACCAAGAACAGCCAGTTTTTAACCTCTTTAACATATAGCATTGTTCATGAGAGAGAACACCGGGATAATGAGAAAGACCTTAAAATCAGCTGAAGTTTCCATTATCAGAATTTATAGCTTCCCCCAATGCAGCAGCTATTATTCATTTTGAAATTCTGCAGGAACATATTTGCAGAGACTGTTTCATATCTTGAATTAATTAATGCCTGGGCCTTAAGGAAGCAATATACAATTAGCAACTGGGTTAGCTTAGCTCTTTTCTCCTGTTTCTTTTCAGTTTCTGTTCTGTGGCTAACTTTTGAGAGTGATTTCTAACACTATTTTTTTTTGTGGCTAACGCAACAAACATGCTGCAAAATATAAATATTTTCAAGAGTTTTCTATAGAACTGTTGAAAATATGTTCATTTATTTTTTTCCTAGAGAAATAGAAGCATTTTTCTTGCCTTGGCTCTGCTATGAAATGTTGGCCATTCAAGTAGAATTAGTGCCAAGTACATTTCAGTCATGCAGTTGCAAATGAAGGTAGCCTCGAATTGCAAATTAAGTTTGAGAGATCTTTTAAAATATATTTCTGAAATTTAAGGCATGGATTCCCTTCTCTTAATTCTAGGCCCTTCAGGTTCTGGTCTGTCATCAGCTTCTCTGCCTCTTTGGTCAATGGGAGGAGCAGGTACCTCAGGACACACAGGAGAGTTTACATGGGCTGGGTTAATGCTTCTTTGGTGACATGAACTGAATAAAACCTAAGGAAGGTGATAGTTCTACTCCGTAGCTTCCTTGGCTCTTTTCAGGCAGTCCAGGAAGCCATCTCAAGACTTTCCCTGAAACCTCTTTTAAAAACAGAGATCAGTGTTCTCTATCCTCGCATTAGATAGTACCAAACTTCAGAATTGTTTCCTCTTTAATTCACATAATTTTTTTTCAGAATAAGTAGTTACTGACTAGAAATATCAGGTGTCCAAACAGAGCTTCTAGATGAAAAGCCATCTGTGATATGATAAAAACTGCAGGCTCCCCAAATATATATATTTCTGCTCATCCTGAGAGGAGAAAAACTTCAGCTGTTCTGACATTTTATGAGTGACCTTTTGTGTTGGGACAGAGATCAAAGAGAACAAAAATCAAAGGGGAACACAAGCAGAACTGACCACAATATGTCCCCTTTTCCCAATGGAACATTAAAAATACAAAGTAACAACCAGTTCCCAGATCACTGATTTATCAGGTTATGAGAAGCTTTATCATTCTTCCCCAAGTCCTAGGTAGATGGCAGAGAGGGTCAGAAGACCACCACCATAGATGCAGCACTAACTGAACAGCCACACCACCTCAGAGTTACTGCTTTGATTTTGTTCATAGGGCTGTAGGATACACATTACTGAACAAGAACAGTTGGTCAGAGTAGAAACTGCAGTGTAGGAGGCAGAAGAGGAGATTGGATCATGTAACATCTGCAGAGCTATAAAAGTGCACACTGTGGCTTTGTAAGGCTGAGCCAAAAAGAATAAAATGAGGACTCAAAATATAGATATCACACAGGGGAAAAAAATCCCCAACCCCACAGCATTATGCTGACCCAAAAAATGAGCACTGAGCAACAGGTGAAGTACAATTTAAACAATGACACAATTCCAGAGGGCACCTTCAGCAGCACAGGGCTTGCTAAAGACCTGCTGGAGATGGCTGGCTTAGCACTGAGGAAAGCACATCCTCTTGCTCCATCTGTGACAAGCTTTCCTGCAGAAAATGGGCTCCTTATTCTTTCACTGAGGTGCCTGAGGATGCCTCACATAGCTGGACTGAGGGCTTTTTTGGTAGCTTTTACACAAAAAAAAAGGAATGGACCAGCAGCCTAGCTGTCTTGAGAATGTACATCACTGTGCAGGAATGGACTGGAATGGTTGCACGTCTCACTATCTTTAGTGTAGTTAACCTCAGTGATAGAAACCTGATGTTATTCTGATGTTTTAGAAGGGAACTTAAACCAACAAAGCCCATGGGCTATATTCAAACAGAGATGTAGGCATTGTTGTAGCAAAGTCTTCAGACTTGACAGCTAAGAGCTCTGGGAGCAGAATTTGTGCTGCTGAGGTAGCTGCTGAAGCTAAAAGAGCTGACAGGCCAATGCCTGAGGTCAGTGGCCAGGCACCCAGCTGTCTGCTTGGCTCGGACACTGACCAGCAGCCTGGCAGTGAGGGCTTAGGAGAAAGTGGGATTCACAGCTTGAACTTCCACAGGTACCTATAAGGTGGTGACAGCCAACTGGGGGTTGTGCAGCCTGCTATTGAGAGCACGTACTGGAGTGTGAGACCACTTTTGAGGTCTGTCTGAGACACAGAACTTGCAGGATTTGAATTCAAAGTGCCTATTACAGAGAGGAGCACACTAACCGCAAGGATAAGAATAGGCTGTTCTCTCTCCATCTGTTTCAAGTAGGTCACCGGCAACCCAAATGCAAACTCCTGAAAGCAATGGGCTCCTCTTCTCCAGCAAGATCAGCAGAACAAGTGAAGGAGAGAAAAGTGAAAGGAGAGATCCCAGTGTTCAGGGAATGCCCATATATTCTGTGTTCTGAGAAGTACGTGTCCTTTGAAGATATGTACCAAGAGATCACTGAACAGTCATTGTAAATTCCCCTGGCCAGCATAGAAGAGTTTCATTAGCCACTAATTGAACTCAGCTTCTCATATTAAAAAGAGTTATTAGTAAGTAGATGATTATTTTAATGACTCTATTCGTATGATATTAAGCTGTACTCTCTGATGCCCACAAAGTACTGTGGACTTTAACTCATCATAACAATTTGGGAAAAAACTACATTAAAAATCTCATGCCAGTATTGAGAATTTCTGTAAGGTTTGTCCTTTAATTCGTTCTTTACCCCACACGTAATTAAAATAAGTTTTGACTACTTAAAAGAAAGCATGAATATCTTAAAGACATTAAAAGTCTTCAGCAATATCTCTGTATGTAATATTTTTTGTGAGTTGCCTAGGAAATAGTTTATCTGCATGTAGGAGAGATATAATTTTTAGTCTGAGACACAGAACATTTATCACAGCTTTTTAAGTATGTTTCTGCAAGAAGGCAAGAAACAGGCTCTTTAATCTTATCGATCAAGTTGCAAGTCAATGCATATCCGAAAGACAGTCCAAGTCTGGATTAGGCTGTACCAAAAGGAGCAGATCTGGTTTATGTATGTAAATCGAAATGAACAAATCTCATACTATTAAGAAATATTCACTGAATCCTCCAGGAAAGTAATTTTGAAGATATTATTTTGGAAATAACAGGAAATAGCTATCTTTACAGAAGAGCCATTCACTTTTCATTTAGGATTAGAATCTGCCAGGTACTTGAGTGTGTTACAGAAATAGCAAAGCTGGGATGAATCCACTGTCCTTTCTAACTTACATAAGACAGGGAGACATTGCACATCCTGCAGCTGAGAACACAGCATTACATCATCCCAGCCTCATGGCTTTTGGTGCCCTGAACCATGCAGGGAAAGGACACGGACCTGTGATGCTACAGTCCCGTGCAAGCCTGTTCCGTTTCTAAAGCTCCAGGATAAAGAGTGATTCAGACACAAGTAAGACATGGCAGGCAAAAAAGAAAACAAACCAAACCAACAAAACCAAACAAAACAGTTTCTGTTTTGCACATAAGCTTTTCTACAGAGCTGTTCAGCTGTTCGAGGAAGCGTAGGAACATAGGGAACTACCTGTGATGTGACTTCAGTGCTCCATCTATCCTGCTCCCAAGAATGACTGTTGGAGATGCTTTTTGGGAAGAGAGCATGAGCAACCCTACTCTCTACAGGCCATCACCCATGCTGTTTCCCAAAATTAGATTAGGGATATTACAAGGTCCATCCCTTCATACACCTTGGTAATCTGGCTGTGCATCTGTCATCCTTGACTTGCCTCACGGTTTTTGAACATGCTTAAATTATCAGTCTCCAAAACCCACCTTAACAGAAATTCTCATTACTCTGTATGTAAAAAGGGACTTTCTTTTATCTGCTTTAACTTGTTGCCAATCAGTTTCAGTTCTCCTTATTTGTAATATTGCTGGACTTGGTGAATGCCAGTTCCGCACTCAGTCTACACAACTTTCCAAATTTGAAGTCACCCTGCTATGAGCAGAAAGTAGGACCAGATGACTTTCTGAGGTCAGAAGGTGATCTCCTGAGGTCTCCATGTAGTTAATCTTTCATCTTAAGTTATTGTGCTATTCATGGTTTTTGTAAATCCTAATCATATCACTCTCCATTCTTCCCCTAGGCAAACTGAAGTTTCAAAATATCTTGTCTCTCTTCCTAAGGCAGCTGCTTAAACATTTTATGTGCCTTTCTCTGTAGTTTCTGTCATTCCAATTTGTCTTTCTTGAGGGTAAAAAAGAAGGGACAGAATCAGAACTACACACCATAATCAAGATATGGGCATCCCAAAATTTTATTCAATATATGTTTTCACCTGCATAGCCTTCCTCACACTGCTCACTGCTCTGTTGTCTCACTTCAGCTATTGCTGCACACAGATTCGGAGACCTGACACTGACAGCTCTAAGATCTCTCTTCCTGAGCTGTGGATGCTGCATTCCCTAAAGCTACATGACATGGCTTTCTGTGGTTCATGCCTGTATGACAACCCAATTTTTACATCTCGGCTTTGACTAGTGTCCTTAATAAACTTCAGATTTCCTACTTGACATTCGTAATACAGCACGGAAACAGGAATATGATGCAACCATAGTGATTTCACGTGGTTTTCTCAGAAAAAAAAGGTAAGGAAAAAGAATGGATAAAACAACACCAGCTCCAGGGCTTCAAAATAACTGAGCAATATGAAGTGACAAGTTTGCTGTGTTCCAGTAATTTTAATGCTGTCAGATTGTAACACACATCTATTCATCTGATTAAATGTTATGCAATCCCTGTGCTGTGTTTACTATTATGGAGACTCTTCTTCTCTGTGTACAAGGTTGCTCTGATTATTTTGCAAGCAAGAACAGCATTCAATGTCTTTACTATCCATGAAGAGTGCAGTAGCATCCTCCAAATTACAGCTCTTATCGTTCGAACAGAATAGAATTTTAGAGATTGTTTAAGTGTGTTTGCTAATTAGTCCGTGAATAAAATTTAATTAAAAATACTTTCTTAAAAGAATTAATCATGTACAGGATTCTTTTTATCTTGAATGATCTTGATAATTGACTAACATGGATTCTTCAAACATGCCTGAGTTTCAGTAATTAGTTTCAATTAAGATGCTTGTGACTGTCATATACAATTTTTGTTGCTGGTGGATAATAGATGCAGCAGCTCACATTTTCCAAACCGTGACATCTAGGCATGATCTCTTACATCATTCTGATATCAGAGATGGTGCAAGTGTTCATTACCCTTTCTCACCACCTCATTTGTATTCTGTGCCTTTCTTTTTGAAAAGATTCCTCAATGAAAGTCGCTTCTCAAGAATTCATATAATTATTAGTAGATTAATATATTTCAGTGAAGTTGCACCAGGTTTTTACCCACAGATTCTCCCTTCCTGAACTAAGCAATTTTAGTTTATTTTCATCCTTCAGAGAACTAAATAAACAACAAATCCTTGGTGAATTTGGAAGAGCAATCTGATATCATAAAGCAGATGGGTGGTAGGGCATTTACAGCTTCTCCGTGGGGAAGTGTTCTGGTGGTGGATTAGACCTCACATACCTTTGCCTGCAGAGTCAGGAGGATGCTGCTTGGGGAGTGCTGAGGCAGGTTACAGGAACAGATGGCTTTTCCAAGCACGAGTCTCACCTGCTGCCAGCTATTTCTTGCTGCTCAGGGTGGTCCTTGTACAACATGTGCCATCAGGTTCTAAAAAAAGTACCTTCAAGGAACATGGTGAACACACATCCTATGGCATAACACATCACATTACCAAGTTGTAGAAAGAATTTTTTACAACTATCTGTAGAGACATTACAGACTGAGACCATAGCTCTGATATTTTAATTTCTAAGAAGTTGCTTTTATCCATAGTTTTGCTAATTTTAATCGTATTCTTTCTGTGGCTGGATTCTGATACCCTGGTTCTGCAATCTTTCTTGCTGAATTTTCCTGTGAGAACTTCAGCCAGAAATCCACGGGACCTTGGAACAAGCCAAGAATAAAACAGTGCTCAGGAGGAGGATGTATGAAATGAATGCTTACCAATACAAGTGAATCAGAAGATTGATGGCAAGTTTTGCTAAGAATGCATCTGGTAATTTATTAAATTGAAAGTCGTATCACCATTGAGGTTTTCCAGCAGTTTACAGTGAAGATTTGACTGCATGGCTCAGGGAAAAGAATTGTTCTAGCTGTCCATGCACCTCGTCTAGACTCTTTCTCAAATTTCTTATGTTGTATTTTTTATTGTGTTTGCATGGCAAGGGTTTGGTAGCAGGTGGGCTGTGAGAATCTGTCAGAAGCTTTCCCATGTCTGATAAAGCCAATTCCAGATGGCTCCAAGATGGACCCACTGCTGGCCACGGCCGAGACCATCAGTGATGGTGGTAGCACCTCCGGGATAAAAAAAATTAAGAAGGAGGGAAAAAACCCAGTGCAACTGCAAAAGGACAGTGCAGATCCCAAGATCAGGGCAGAAGGAAGGGCAGGAGGTGCTCCAGGCACTGGAGCAGAGATTCCCCTGCAGCCCCATGTGCAGCCCATGGTGAGGCAGCTGTGTCCCTGCAGCCCACGGAGGCACATGGCAGAGCAGAGATCCACCTGCAGCCCATGGAGAACCCCACCCCCGAGCTGGTGGATGCCCAAAGGAGGCTGTGACTCTGTGGGAAGCCTCCACTGGAGCAGGCTCCTGGCAGGACCTGTGGCCTATGGAGAGAGGAGCCCACACTGGAGCAGGTTTGCTGGCAGGACTTGTGACCCCGTGGGGGACCCACACTGGAGCAGCCTGTTCCTGAGAGACTGCACCCCATGGGAGGAATGCACATTAGGGCAGTGGAAGAGTGTGAGGAGTCCTCCCCTGAGAAGGAACGAGTGGCAGAGACATGTAATGAACTGACCACAGCCCCCATTCTCTGTCCCCTGTGTTGCTGGGGGGGGATGAGGGAACAGGAGGGAGAGGAATTGGAGTGAAGCTAAACCTGGGAAAAGGGGAGGGGTGGGGAGAAGCTGTTTTAAGATTTGTTTTTTATTTCTCATTACCCTACTCTGATTTGATTGGTAATAAATTTAATTTTCTGGAATTGAGTCCAGTTTGCCCACGACTGTCACTCGCGGGGGATCTCTCCCTGCCCTTATCTTGACTCACGAGCCTTTTGTTATATTTTCTCTCCCCTGCTCAGATGAGGTAGGCAGTGATAGAGTGGCTTTGGTGCCATCCAGCCAGGGTCAACCCACCACATATGTCAAGATCTGCTTACTCTCTGAGAGCTGGATGCATTCATAGATGTTTGAGGATAAAACTTTTAGGAAAATAAATAGCTTGAAAGCAATGTTTTATGTTGAACTGCAACTTCACCCAGTTTCATTTCTCCCTTCTGCCTGTATATAAATCAAGGATTAATTCTTATCTCATCTGACTTTAATTACAAAACGTGAGGGTTACTAACTTTATTTTAAACACTATAGGAATTAGTAAAGATTTTCTCTAGAAATATTTAGATACTCAGACTAGATAATGTAATTATGGTCATCATTCCTCCCCTAATGACATGATTATGACCTAAGAAGCAACATTTATCAGGCTGCAAGAACTGTCCAGTTTGCTTTCTGTTTTGAGAGAACAAAAATGAATTGAACCAACAGGACACAGTAGTAATAAAAACGTGAAATCTATAAAAACTAATGGAGACTCCATGCTACTCCAGGTGACACAATATGGTCTAAAAAAATTTGGTCTTCATACACAGATCTTTACTGTTGTCTTGCTCAGAGGGCTGTACTTCTCTCTTGAAAGACTTTTCAGAGCACAATGAATCATCTACAGAATTAATTTTTTAGCCAGAAATTGCTTAACTTAATTACTATGAATTTTACACATTGAAAATATAAAAGCTCGGCAGCATCAGACTTAGAGAAATGTCTTGCCTTGTATAACCCATACCTCAATACACTGAGATTCTTCTACCCTATTAACACAATTTCTACAATTTAGGACTTTGATGCTTCATGATAGAAAATAATTGGGGCTTTGTCATTGATGTAGAACGTTGTGCCAGATCCTGAATTTAAATAGTAAAGGCAAAATCCGAAGTGTCATTTTGAGGTTTTTTGTTTTGTTTTTGCTTTAGTCTGGTCAAAACATTCACACTTGCAGCTGCTGTGCTAAATGACGTGTATCCTCACAGTAGATAATCTCACAGGTCAACTGAAGAGATATTTATATCACACTAATGATGCAGAAGCATACAACTATATTGCTCAGAAATCAGAAGTCATAAAGCAAGGGGCAGTGTTCTTGAAATTCCTTTCGTAATACTCATTCCTCAAAACCTCCGATGCCACCCGGATCATTAAGTTTACTATTTTTATCTTTTTAAAGTTCATCGCCATTTCGAGCATTGCTGTATGAAATGAGAGCTTGCAGGAATGGATGCCTCATTACCTCAGCCCAGCTGCGCTTTTGTGAATTTGCCGTTTAGTAAGTTCGTTTGAAGGCAGACAATGATTTTGCCCCTTAGCAATACTTCTCAACAAATTTAAGAATCCTTGTTCAGAACAGCTTTAAACACTGGCTTAAGCACAACTGGCTACACTGTGCTAAGAGGTTGTGCTATGGTATTATTGGGAATCCCAGACTTCTTCTCAGCCTACTGGATCCTTCCTGGATGAACTCCCTCTGGCTAACACTGTGAATGCTCCTAATCATGATGCTCCACTTAGCTGAACCTTTTTCAAAAGCTGCTCCTAACTGTGACTTTGTTTTGCACTATGTAATGTTGACAATATATGACAAATATAATTTTCCTATGAAATTTCACAACAAGAATGATAATTGCTTTCCTTTTTGTTTTTCAGTACAGCAGATCAAGAGTTGTTATGAGGAACAAACATCATAGTTATTATATCTCTGGATATATCTCTGGTGTGAGGAGGAGAAAGGAAAGGATGCTACAGGAGTTGGAAATCAGGACTCACCCAGCACAGACATGAATGGAAATATTTCAGAGTTTAGGCATAGATATTTTGGAGCTGTTTGCATCCTGGTATACAATTCCTTAAACTATTGTATTTCGTGTATTTAACTTAATTCTGAAAGATCATCATTTGAGACCAGGGCATTCAGGAATTCAAATAATTATTATTTCCCAGGAGGGAATCAAAAGGAGTGGAAGACCATCCGTGCTAAATGGTGTTGCTCTCACCTAGGGTGAGAACGGACCTTGAGTCACTGCTTGTTTCCTGTCAGGCTCCCAGAGGCTTTTTTCTGCTCTGCCCACTTGTATCATGGAGACAACTGATGAGATGCCGTCTAGGACTTTTGTCACAATCAGCATGGAATTGGGTTGGCTCAGGTCTAGTAGTGGGACCTGTCAGATGGACCTGAACTCATATTCTTCAGAGCATTTTAAGGAACAGCCTCATGTCATTGAGTTAAGTAATTATATTTATGGGAAATTATTGATGAGTCAGTAGAATTAATGAACTTCTGAGAAGAAATTCAGCTGGAGTTGAACTGAATGAACTAGTTTAGCCTGGAATTTAATTAGCTTGGCTTGGCTATTCTCTGAAAGAACAAGCAGTTCTTATTGAACCATTCAGGTCTCTTAGGCAAATATGTAATAAAGTATTTTTCTAATATAGTTCATTATTTAGCTGAGAAATCAGAATGAAGAAAACAAATTAGTAAAAAGTTACATCCTTTAAAAAGTATTTTCTCTTTCATTACAGAAAAAAATTTCCTAATTAAAATTCATATTATCTACTAGAGTTCATAAAAGTACATAATTTAAATATGCTAATACTGGGATACTTTAAAATTACAATGTATTTAAAACTGTATTATGCAATTAGTGTTTTTTAATGTGAACTGTTTACCCCAAAGATTTAACCAGCTCCAAAATATTTAAGGTAGTTTCAGTAAAACACAAATCTTCTCTGAGAAACTGTTTTAGGTCACCCCGTTACCACCAGTGAAGAGCACTCTGTGGCTGGTGTAGAGTAAGCTGAGTTCCTTGGCCTTGAACGTGGAATGAAATGCACCCTGCTGCTGCTGCTGAAAATGTGTCTGTGCTTTGCTGAGTCTGTATGGGTTCTTACATTGTCCTTCAGCCCTATAGCACCCAAGGACATCCTACTACTGCTTTAAAGGACTTGACCAACCCTTGGTATTCTTTCTTACTCTCCTCTCCAGGGACCCACAGCCAATGGCGGCTGTTGAAAACAAAGATTTGAGATGTCAAACGTGATAAATTTGGTATAAGTGGAAACACTTTAGGGAGAGACTAAGGGCGAGGGCTGAGTACATTTGGAAATGAATGGGCTCTGGTGGCCTGCAGCTTGTGGGCAGCAAGGCAGGGAAATGAAGATGCTGGAGGAAAGGGGAAGAGGGGAAAAGAGAAGGGCTGACAGCAGATAGTCTGCTTAATTGGCTTTATACTTACAGGACAGTGAATGTTACCAGAGCAGTACAATACGAACATACAGGGAAAAAAATCATCTAAAAATCAGCCAGAGAATCTTCCAAATGCTGAAAAAAAGGGGTGGAAAAGATTTCTATTCAGTCTAAAGGGAAATTTAAACACATTTCTTTATGTGTAGGTTCGAACATAGTATTACTCCTGTATTTTTTTCTGTTTTCTACAAAATTGGTGCAATTAGCAGCAGTGGATGATACTGGGCACAAATCATATATCCTAGTATGGAAAGAGAGATCCATTGATATAAAGCCTCCAGCTTGGGGGTTCAATGCTGTGCAATTGCCTTTTTTCTCAGACACAAGCCAGTGGTTCTGAACCATGGGATATTTCTTGAGATGCCTGCTTTTCTGCAAGTTTTTGAGGATTTCACCAGCAGCTGCAGACGGATCACACCCCCAGCATGCCTGGAACACCTATGGTGTGGCAGCAGCAGCCACAGTGCAGCTTCAGGCTGTGCAGAAACAGTCCCTGCATCAGTTGCATCTTCATTTTTCTGACATGTCCTTACAGCTACTGGGGCCACAGGAGCAGAGGTTCCTGCATTTCCCCAGGGTCACAGTGAATACATACTTCTGACACTGCACTGGCAGGAAGCTTTTAGAGCAAGGTGCAGATTAGAGCAGATGTTTTTACCAGCTTCTGATTATTTTTCCTTTTACAGGCCTGCTGTAAATTACTGGCACTTCTGTTGCTATTAATTACCCTTATTTTTTCACATTAGCTATCAAACCTTTGTCTTTGAAGCAAAGACGAATATTTGTATGGATTACTAATACTGGGAGCTGTGATCTGTATCAGAACATTCAAGACAGGATAAAAAGTATATGAAATAGCCCCTGAAGTTCATTTTTGTGGGGAATTTGGAAACAATTAAAATCTCTAAAAGATCAGTGTTCTCTAATACTGAATTTTACGTTCACAGCTAATATCCAGAGATATAATTACTATGATGTTTGTTCCTCATAACAACTCTTGATCTGCTGTACTGAAAAACAAAAAGGAAAGCAATTATCATTCTTGTTGTGAAATTTCATAGGAAAATTAAATTTGTCATATATCATCAACATTACATAGTACAAAACAAAGTCACAGTTAGGAGCAGCTTTTGAAAAAGGTTCAGCTAAGTGGAGCATCATGATTAAACAAATGCTACAGAAAGAAAACAGGAAATTCAAACTTTCATGTTAACTTTCGTGCCTAAAATCCATGCATGGAGACTAGATTTATCTGGGTTCCCTGGGTCAGGATACACAACTGTAGAGCACGAGGAGATTTAAGCCTACAAACTGTGAATAGAAAAAGGGAGAAGTGTTTCTGAAAGCCCTTATCTCCTGCACTTCAGAGGGGCTAAAGCAGTAGCCAAAAAGTACAGAAACTGAGTTTTAGGTCTTAGATTCAAAGGACTCAAACTCATGTATTTTTATTCAGAAAAACAAAACCAGTGTCATAAATTGTCCAAGCTATAGGGCTCTAAGCTAAACTGAAATATGAATGTTCTTCATCTGTCCTGTTGAATCTGGGCCTTTACTCTGAAGGGCTGGGAGGATGCACAGAGAGCAAAGTGGGAAGTTATCTGAGTTCACAGCCGTTTGGAAGGAAGAGCAGAGAGCTTTAGCTATGGGAGTATAGTGGGATTTGCTAATGTGGTCTAGATGGAAGATGAAGTGCTTGGGGACAAAGGATCAAAGAAAACTAAGACTGTGTGTACTCAAAACTCAGTAGAAATCAAAGATGTTTTAAACAACTAATTCAGAAACAAGATCAATAGTACTAAAATACTGGAAAACAATTTCCTCAACATAAAAGTATACTCATTCAATGCACGCAAAATTTTTTGTAGAGTGGCAAAACTTGTCTTCCTAACATATCTGCTTGAAGAGTGAGATATTCGTTATAAATGTAATATGTGAAGTTTGCAGAAGAATTCTGTAACTTTTGCAGAGCTTTGAATTGTAAGTAGATAAAAATGGGTGGAATTTACATGGCAAGAACCTTTTCCACAGACGTTATTTAGCCCTAGGCAGCCCAGCAACTGCCTCAGTTCTTCCCTGTTTTCATTTCACATACTCAGGTGGGGATCTTAGATATTTCCTATGTTTAAGCCAAGAGAAACTAAGCAAGAAATTGCAAAATTATGAAAAAAAAATCACTTAAATATTTAATTAAACTCGAGCTTCTATAAAAATAATAAAATTTTTCTGAAGTATTGAATCATCTTGTACTATGCCTTCCCCTTTTTCAGTTCCTAGGTATGGTTTTTAGTGTCTTTCAATAGTTAAAAACCATAAATACACATTTGACATTTTTGCACCTTGCAGGTTCTGTGATGTTTCCCATTGCCTGTACTACCAAAGTAATAGGAAAGAATTCCAGCTGTTTCATGGTCAGAACCAAACCCCTGCTACTTGTTACCCACAAATGGTGTAAATGAATAGTCACTTGGGGCTGAGCTGGACAAATGCTTGTGTGGTGGTTGTTATCATTTGCAATAAAATCATAGAATGTCTTGGATTGGAAGGGATTTTAAAGATCATTCCATTCCGGCCCCCTGCCATGGAGATGGACACCTTCCACTAGACCTGGTTGCTCAAGGCCTTATCCAGCCTGACCTTGAACACTTGCAGGGATGAAGCAGACACAATTTCTCTGAGCAACCTGTTCAGAGTCTCACCACCCCCAGAGTAAAGAATTTCTTCCTAATATCTAATCTAAACCTGCCCTCTTTCATTTTAAAGCCATTCCCCCTTTTCCTGTCACTACATGCTCTTGTATGAACTCCCTCTTCATGTTTCTTGTAGGCATCCTTCAGGTACTGAAGGACCACGTTTGGATCACCCCTAAGCCTTCTCTTCTCCAGGCTGAACAATTCTCCCAGCCTTTCCTCATAGGAGAGGTGCTCCATCCCTCTAATCATCTTGGCCTCCTCTGGAGTCACTCCAACAGGTCCCTGTCCTTCCTGTGCTGGGACCCCAGAGCTGATGCAGCACTGCTGGTGGGGTCTCACCAGGGCAGAGCAGAGGGGCACAATCCCCTCCCTCCCCTGCTGCCCTCGCTGCTTTGGATGCAGCCCAGGACACAACTGGCATTCTGGGCTGCAAGGGCACATGGCTGGGTCATGTCCAGCCTCTCATCCACCAGCACCCCTGAGTCCTTCTCGGCAGGGCTGCTCTGGATCTGTTCATCCCCCAGTCTGTGTTGGTACTGAATGCTGCCCTGCTCCAGGTTCAGAACCTTGTTAAGCCTCATGAGATTCCCATGGGCCCACTTTATGAACTTGTCAGGTCCTTCTGGATGGCATCCCGTCCTTCAGGTGTGTCAACCCCACCCCTCAGTTTGGTGTCATCAGAAGTTCCAGGCCAGCTGCCTGTATCTATGGCTGATGCATTGCCATGGGGCTGTGCTAGACCTTGCTTCAGCCTAGCTCACTCAGACACCATTCAGTGAGTCTGGCAGGCAGGCAGGTAGGTGCTGAACCGCACTACTGACTGTTCCTGAGCCATCACCAGCTCTGTGAAAATGTTTTGCAGTCCCAGAAGCAAGTGGGGTTGTTGCTGTGTTCCCATGCCTTGGCAGACAGTGCTGAAATCCTCAAGAGAGATTCTCTTAAAACACCAGTATCGATTTTAACTTTGCTTGATGTTCTCCTGAGGCCAGTGGCTTGAAGCCACCCACAGCCAGACTGTTCCCATGAGCAATAACTCAAATGTATTTCCCACGTGCTGCTAGCCAGTAACAGCTCAAAGGAAGAAACCATGTTATTTGTCAAGCATTCAAAAGTAGATGATCTTCACAGATAAGAGCAGGAAAAAGAGTAAGATTCCTCAATCAAGCTGATTCTGGAGGGATACAAGTCTCTCCTAGTAAACAGCTTCCAAAGTTGGGATCTGTGCTGGAAGTCTGCTGAACCCACAGGATCTGGGGAGTTGCTTTACCCAAAGGTAAAGCAAACCCTCCATGGTAGTTTCTCCTTGATTTCTAAATAAAGTTTATTTCTCATGTGCTTTCTATTGGGTGTTTTATTAGTTCCAGTTGCAGTGGGGACATAAGGAGATCCATGCTGGTTCACTGTGAAAGGGAGAGGATTTGCTGCCAAAACAAGGCAGTAAAAGTGTACCTGTTTATTTCTCAGTTCTAAAACTTGCTAATTTTTTTTTCTGAACAAAGAAGAAATCTTTCATGGTTTTATACAGTCTGTGAGTATCATTAAAGCTATGTTCCACACTTAGTGAAATAGGCCAAACAAGGTCTTTTCATATATCCTATGCTGTTATCTTTTTTCTAGAATGATAATCACAGGTGTCTTTTTTCCCTACCTTTTTTTCCAAATCTGTTTTTCACACATTTCTGTTGTACTTCACACTGGCATACGGCTTGGCAGCCACTCAGCTGCTGCTGGAGTTGTTCTTGTGCGGTTTTGGCTATCGTACCCTACCTCCCAAGATGCCTTTTAAATTGATTTAATTTTATTATTGAAAATTAATTTGAACATTATAGGCACAACCTTTACAACCATTTGCTCACATTTGCCAAAATGCTTTCACGGCCTGAAGTAGGGCATCATAATTATGTATGCTTGACACAGTTCCATCTTCTGTTTTTACAATTTGCCTTTTTCCTCTGATTCCAGTCCTTATGCAAATAATAGGAAAGGATGCTAACATGTATAAACTGCTGTTTTTATTTTTAGATATGTATGTATGTTATAATTTATTAAAACTTCTATTAAAAAAAATACTATGTATATTTGCCCCTGGTTGCACAGAAAGTTGTCACTTTTAGAGGATTATATATAGTATTGTAGGATTCAAGAAACATGGATTCAGTTTCTAAATCTATCACCAGGTTTCTGCACAATCTTTTAATTTTGCTCCCTGATTCAGTTTTCCGGCTGTAAGAGGAAGATCACATTATCCACTTTGCTTGTGTGGTCATTTTCCTGGCTTTTGGGTGGAACAATCAGCTGATGTACACACGAAGTGTATATCACAGTGGGGTATGCCTTTGTTTCAATCCAACAAGTCTCTGTGCAGTCACTGAACTGAGGAGCAAAGGAGCAGGACAGAGTTTACAGGTGTGTCCACTGGAAGCACATGTATCATATTTGGCTTTTTGAAACCAGAAAATGACGCTGTTTTGCCTTCTGACTGTTTCTTGCTGGAAGATTTCAAAAAAAAAAAAGGTGCGTGATTTACATAAGTATTGAATTATTTATAATTAAATTGAAACATTAGTTTGATGATTCATAACTTTTTTCTTTATTTTGAATTGAAATTAATCATTAATTGACAGATAAGTGTAATACATTATTTATCTCCAATCTTTGTCGATGCAGCCTGGCTAAATTATATGAGAACACAGAGATGAATAAACAACCTTTTTCAAAGGGAAATGGAAAACCCATGGTCTTTGAACTTTGATATCTGCAGCTTTTGGAGTCTTCACTGTAAAGAAGGAATTAGAGCTCAAAGGAAAAAAAGTTCCTTTGTTTATTCAGCCCAAACTGCAACTTTAAACACCTGTGCAGAATATTTAAAACATACTGTAGTCTTTAAAACCCATTTACAGTGGATTCCTATTCTTGTCAGTGTCAAAAAACTGCATGAAACTTGACCTAAAACCTCAGCAGTTTCTCAGAGCCGACCATTTGCTCTCAGACCCTGAGATCAGCTCAGCTGAACAGAGCAGGGTGCTAATAATGCCAAGGTCGTGGGCTCAATCCCTGTATGGGCCCTTCACGCAAGTGCCGGACTTGGTGCCCCTTGTGGGTCCCTTCTAACTCAGAATATTTTGTGATACCACCTGTAGGGCTCTGTGTGATAGGGATCTTCAGCCCCCAGCTGGCAAATCAGCCAACCAAACTGGTTGAAATAAGACTTTTTTGGGTATGTGTCATATTGAAGTAGAAGGGCTGAGGGGATGAGGCTTTTGGTTTGGGAAGCTGATTTTCATATCTCTGTGCTTGGACTTGAATTTTATTTTATGAGCTCCTGCTACTGCACTGCCTTTAGAGTGCCTGTCTTCCTACTTTCATAAGAAGGGTCTGGTTTAACTCAGGCAACTAAGTCCAGGAGAAGATCCGTGGTTAAAGTACTCTGCCTCAGCCTACCATTCCTGCCTGACAGAAATTAAAGCCTAGCAAATACACTAGAAAACCAGCCCAGCTCTCTTTGGTAGCAAATCTTCAGGAGAGCTTTAAAATTGCATTCATTTTGTATTTCTCACACTGTGTAAGGGAGACTATAAATGAAACCTGCTGGGCTACCCTTCTCTACTGAGCATCTAATGAAATCCTTCAACATTAATGACAATACAGAGGACTCCAGAGGTTACCTCCAAAGATAGATTTCAAGTGGCTCACCTTCTTGACTTTCACATAAGCAGGGAGTCTGATCCCCATCCATGCCTGAGTTGAAAGCCCAAGGCTTTAAAGCTGTCCCTTGCTCTAAGCTGTACTTGCTGTTCTATCACCAGCAGAGAGAAACATCAAACCCTTGCACCTGGGTTGTCTTCATCTCCTGACCTCTGAGGTTTCTAATATTTCCAAATTTGGCATGTTGAACCCCCTTCTCAAGTCATACTCTGGTACAAGGTTTTTTGGAAGAGCTTGCATCTGAGAATGTATCTGTGAGCATCAGAGTGATGTGCAGCTGTATGACCTGAACCCTGACTTCACAGCATCATCAGGGTCACAGCTGTGTCACAGGTAGGGCTGGGATTAGAGCAAAGCCCCAGAAAAGCACATCCACACTTTAACTGCTGTGTCCAGAAAGCTCTGCCAACCCCCTGTTCCTCATGATGCAGTGGAAATTCAAACTTGCTACTTTCTTCTACTTTCTCTTCCCACAATAGTAAGGCAGAATCACTATTTCTGGGATGTCCATTCAGCATTAGGCACAGATAATTTTTTTCCTAAAAGACATTGTAAAAATTATTTTTAAGCACACATGTATGCAGGTAAAAGGCATTGTTAAACACTTCATTATACCCTTGTAATATGTTATTTTGAATCTTTATCACCATCTAGGATGTATTTTATTTATATCTATAAATCTCTGCCAAGACCATGGGTTAGAAACCACCTGCTTTTTGGAAGGAGTCTGGTCCCTGGCCATCTGGACAACTTGCCACATAGCAAGATTAAAGGCATCTGGGAATGGAACAGAAACAAAGAGTAATTCCTCATGAGTGATTCCCTTTGGTGGCACAACAGGCATCAATGCAGTGACTTTCAAGTGCTAAAATAAAGACACAATTGTGGGGCACATTTAAGCCAGGCATATGATGAGTGATGGGGGATTGTGAGTCCTAATTTATTCACTAAAGACAGTTAGATAATATACTGGATCTTCTCCCACTTGCAGTATTTGTTGAAAAGTGGTTTATCAGCTGGCAGCTCATTTAAGGAGGAAGACGACCTCATGAGAAGTTAATGGTATTATCATATTTTACATCAATTCAGTGTGCTGCACAAAACCACCAAACCCATGGATACTAAAATATCCAGTCGTGGTAGAACTGCAGCTCTTCTACAGCTCAATCCCACTGGATATTGCTGGAAGTTGTTCCTCACAAACATAACAAAATGGGGGTGTTATTGAGAGCACCAAAGCTCACAAGCATCTGTGGCCAATTTGGGTGTTTAACAGGCAACACAGCACCCCAAGCAGACCTGCTGCTACTTAACTTCCTATTCAGAGTGGGAAAAGCTGATTTTCTGAGTCAGGAGTCTGAAAACATGAGGTCAGAGCAGAGGAAAACATGGAAGGGCGAGCAAGAACATATGAAAATATCTAGAAAATTGAAAGTATTTTTAAAGAAGATTAAATAAAAGAAAGGCATCATAAAGGAAAATTCATTTAATATCCAGAAAATTTTAAAAAGCAAATTTTAAAATGCAAAGTGATTTTTTTGTAACAGTATATCTAGAGATTTTATCTGTGAGACACAACTAGGAGCTAATATTATGCTGAGCAAATATCAGCATCAGCTTAACTCCAGTATTAGATCTGTCATAATGTCTGAAGAAGAAAAAGGAATTTTTTTGGCTTTTAGATGGTTGAGTATTTTGGTGTTTAAGAAATAAAGTCCAGTCTGCTCCTTAGCTTTGCCTGCCAAATGGTCATAAAGACTTCACATTTTAAGCCACATTATACATTCACTTCTATCATGTTAATGATATTAATTATATTATTTTTTTAATATTAATTATATAATTATCTTTTAAAAATATTATTATTCTATTACTTTTTTTCGTTCTATGTTTAAGATAAAATCTCTTTCCCCCAATCCTCCAAAACCTAACTTACCTTTAACATAGGTGCATAGGCTATATTTCCTATAAAACCAAGCATATGACTCTGTTCTCTCACTGAAAGCTGAATTCTCACGCAGTGTGTACTGAGTGTGAGATTGAGGAAGACAAGGCTGAAAAATATAAGAATATGTAAGCATGATAAAATGTATGAAGCACCAATAGACTGTACCAGAGCTTGTTTTAAAGGTTGAATTCCTACTCCCCAGGTAAAATTGGTACTTAAAATAGCCAGAAACACAATACTTTATGACTTTGAAAAAATACCTTAAGCATTTTTAACATGCAATGGAAATTCTAGAAAGTTCTGATTTTGAAAATAATCTGTTTCATTACTGTATGAATAGAGGTGATCTTACTGAGAAAGTCTTTGTTTCCAGACAGGAAATTATAATGTTAACCTTGGGTTATTTTTTCAAATGTACAAACCCACACTGAAAGTCTGCTTCAATCCCACATTATCTGCAAGTAGGACTGACAAATATCAGCCCAAGATAATTAATTTTGGTTAGATATTTAACTTCTAAGGATCTAGAATTAAAAGAACTGAGTCCTTTATAAAGTGTTTTGATGCTGTGAGATGAATCAGGAATGTTGAAATACATCCATTGAAAATATCAGAAAATTTACTATACGTCTAAAAAATCTTTTATCTTTGTTAAACACATTTTCAGTCTAAAATTCTTCTACTGATTTTTAACTAATATTGGTCTCTTTTAAAACCAATAACCACTGTACACCTTCAGTTAGTACTGTGTAGAAGCATTCTTTTTCTTCTTATATTTTGATTATGCAGTTAGATACTTAAGGACATTTCTCTCCAGCCATTCATTTAAGAATGAAACCTTGATCAATATTGGCCCTATAAAATTTTGCCTTTCATTTTCAAACATTGTAATAAGTGAATTCAAAATGAAGTCTAATAATTTGCCAACAGTGAAATCAAGTAAGTACAATTCTAGTCCCTGAAAATAACCTTTACAGGGTTTTTGCATTTTAAAATTAATTTCTGATTTTAGAAGTGTCCATCTCTACTCTTCCCTTTTTCTGGGATGAAAGACCACACATCAAGATAAGTTTGTTTTAGTGTTATAAATGACCTTGAGCATATAGGAAGTTCTATGAATGGAGTATTACAAAATATGAAAACAGAGAACAATTATTGTGAGGGTTTTTTGTTTGTTTTTGTTGGTTTGTTTTTTTTTTAAGTAAAAACTTACAGGTAAGAGTGGTCTACACTTTAGGGCCTATCATGGTCCTCAAGAGATCTTCCAGTCCACCCTCCATGGTGGAGGAATACTGAGTATATTTTCACTGAATATTTATCGAAACTGTACTTAAAAATTGCCCATGATAATATGCTATAACCTGACTCAATAATCTGTTATACATCTTAATTATGTTTATCATTATAGTAGAGAGTGGAATTCAGACTTTCCTGTTGAAGAAAGGGAGAGAACATTTGTTCATGGTAAAAATCTACTTGTATTTGGGGACTGAGATCTTATTGGATAAGATGGGTATTGGAAAAATAGAAACAATCTTTTATTCCATTCAGACCAATGAAATGTCTGAGTCCATAACAAAATACAGTGCAGACCTATTTATATAATAAAATACAGTGCAGCTCCATTGACCTGAAATTTTTTTAGGAAGCTGACCAGTGGAAGACCCAGTGCTGAGAAACATCATGAAGGTAAAAAGTATGACGCTTTATACAATTTTTTCAGCAGCAAATTAATGCAAGCTCAATTTTACAGATCCATTACAACTGAGATGAAATGAAAATAAACAAAAAACCCTGCTTGTATTGGAAATCTCTTTTCTACAACTTCATCTGCTTTGAAATGTCCAGTAAAAATTTTATTAAAAATCAATTTTTGAAAAAATTCAATCACCTCTAACCATCTATTGTCTTACTGGAAATTCTGTGTGCAACCTGCAGTTATCTGTATTTAAATATGACGATTCAAATCACTTAACTCTTTAAACCATCAGCAATTCTGTATATTATTTACTTCTGCAAAAACAAATAAAGCTGTAGGCTGAGCACTCTGCATCATCTCCTTCACTTGGTTTTCTCTGCCCAGGGAGGCAAGTGACATGAGCAGTTTGCCCTCATGACAAAGGGGATGGATTTTTCCAGCTCGTTAGAGGCTGTCCTCCCAGCACGATCGCTCACGCTGCACTGCTGACACCACACTCTCAGCACTCGCAGCAATCATAGATGGTGTTTAAAAAATCCTATACTTAACAACAATATCTGTGTTTTCTTGTTTTTGAGTTGAGATCATTCATTTGCTCTGCCTATACAAGACTTTTTGATTAATGCTCAGTGCTCTGCTACTTAAAGCCAATTTTGGAAATGAACGCTCAGATGTTGCTGAGATCTCCCAATAGGGATCCAGGAGCTGGTGCTGTGAGAAACCCAGCATGCACAGTGACATGCACAGGAGTCTTGGAAATGGTAACACTATGTGCAGTGTGTTTTCCAGGGTTTTCCAATCTGATTTGTGGGTAGAATATTCTGGTCTAACACTTCTCAGCTTGTTCCCTGATAGACAGCTTACTATTTCTTTCCATCCTAATTATAGCCCCACACATCACCCCAAGTAATCTCCCCAGTTAGCAACAACTTACGTTTTACATCTCTCCCTTTTAACTTCAGAGTCCATTCAGCTCTCTGCCTGGAGTGACTAAGATATCTAAGTCTCCCACAGGTTCCACATTTTGAATGGAAAATAAATTATCAGTATGAAACCTCAAGGCAGCCTTGAATATCTTCTCTGCCACTGGTGCTTTTTGGCTTTACCACTCTGCTCACTGCCCCTGAACCCTCTCTGTTCCCAGGGAATCTTGGAGAAAAGAGTGGTTGTAGCATCCACGCCTATTAAGGAATGAAAAAGGTGCAGTATGGATAATTTGCATGAGTGCATGACACGGCCTTTCCAGAGAAAACCTTTCCCTTTCCTCCTAAGTGATGGAGCTCTGTTGTGTTGGTCAGAAATGAGAACACGATAGAGCCAGGAGGAAAGAGTTCATTATTTTTCTTCTTTGAGAATTTTTACCACTATCCATTTAAGCATCTTGAATATTTTTTTTTTTTTAATCTGTCATTGGCAGACTTTAGAGAGCATCTGGCAATACTTTATACCTCTTCAGAGAAAAATTCTCGCTCGAGGCTTGGGATTTTTTGCTTGAGATTTTAAAAAAAATGTCTTCTATTTGTCAGAGAAGAAATGTGTTTTTAAGGAGAAAGGTTATGTAGATTATCCCGTGGCTATAAACTTGAGACTTCTGCTGAATCTCCTGAAATAAGGAGTTTGGCTAGAGGGGAATTTATGTGGATCCATGTGTACAGGAAGCCCGCAAATCTCACAGAATACAGCCCAAGCCATTAGCCTCCATTCATTGTCTTCTAGGAAATAAAAATCTCAGGAATTTGGTCTTAATGTATGGGAGTAAGTAAGATATCTACTTCTTCCTACCTACAATTACTGGCCATGTATTTACCCCTGCAACTCTTTTCTTATCTACCTGAAAACTCTTTTTATACCTGCTTGAGAAAGAGCTGGCATCTCTCTGTCTCCATTCTGACACTGCAACAACCCTAGATCCCAAACTACCCCTCCAATATAATTTAAGGAACTCCTGAAAAGTTTAAAAAATTGACTTGCAATGGTTCCACTCCCACAGGCCCATCCCCACCTGACACAGTGGGGCCAGGCTGATTCCTCCAGGCACAGCCCATGGCACCATGGTGGCTGTTCAAGCAGTGAGTAGGGATTGACCAGGACTGCAGGGTGAGCACTTTGCACACGTTTCAAAATATTGAAATTCCTTGGCAAGACATCCTAGCCATACCTTGGTCTAGTTAAATGGCTTTGTGAATGCTTGCTTCTTGTACTTTACCAGAAATATGTTTCCTGCAGTACAACATACATTATCCACAATACTACAGTGCAGATAAATGAGCTTCTAGTTCTCCAGCTTTCCAGTGGTTGAAAAAGAAATATAGAAAATAATTTACTTCTAATATAGATAAAGGAGCTACAGGAAAACAGTAAAATATTTGGAGATTCTTTCCCTGTTTTGCTATGGATTTTCCTAGAACCTATTAGCTGCCCTCTCTCCTAATTTCTTTCAGGGAAAGTACCTGGGGAAATAACATCTTTTATGGAGTTTATTTGGAAAATCCCCAGATGACATTAGAGGTAAATGTATCTTGGCCCCTCCAGTGTTGTTTAATTTCTGCTATTTTAAAGTTTCTCTTTTATTTGTTATACAAGGGAAATGAAAGACACTTCTGTTACACCTGCATTAGATACAGAGATTAAGGATTAGTGAAAGGAAGACTTAGACCAATAACACTCTTTTTATGCCACTTCACTGCATCATCTAATTTATTCCTAATTCTAATATGCCTGGTAAAATAATCCTGAAGTACCTCACTTTCTTATGTAGGAAGAGAAAGTCTCTTCAGGGCCGGCTAAACTTAGGCAAGAGAATTTCCTCTATTACAAAAGAATAACTTCTCTTCACGGACTACCAGGGTAAAATTACTTTAAGGAGTTTGTTAAGGAAATATTTGACCCTGATAAGGGCAGAAGGAATCTCTTCTGTATTTCCCTGTGCAACTTTCAAAAAGAATTTTCACTGGGAATGGATCTTCCATATTAAACTGTGGGTAAGCAGAACAAAAGAGAAAACAAATTATTTCCCAGATGAAAGGAAGAATACTACCTCAGGACATTATAGATGAAAACCATGCAAAATTGAGACTCTTATATGGCATTATGAAAAATTTCTTATGACTTATAAAAAATCCATATATTTTGTCATGAATAACTTCAATACCTATAAAATGTAAATAACTTTGACCTTAGATATTTTGAAACTGAAGAATCCTTTTAGCCTATAACATAAAGAATACCTTTTCAAAAGAGGCCTTGACACAGGCAAAATGTTAAAGATTGACAATCATAACTTCAAACCAAACACCATTACACTGCCATTTCCTTCTATTTATCATGATTAATCTTCTCTTTCCAGGAATATAGAAACCACCCAATCTGGTGCTAACGAGGAAAGCTGCAGGTATTTTAAATGTCAATAGCATTTCAATAACTCCTTAAAATTGTTGCAGGAAAACCTGAAATCTGGACTGCTGGCGGTGCTTTTTCAAAATCCATTTGCTGAGGTTAAAGAAGCCTCGACAGGATGAGGGAGCACAGGGCTGTAACAGCACTTCTGAGCATCCAGGTCTGCAGCTTGTTCCTACTGGCATGTTGCTTGTGTTACCTGGTTCTGTGACAGTACTGGATTGTTAGCAGAGGTGATGGGAGCACAGTCTGAGCAGGCTGGTTGCTGCTGCTCCTATTTTTTTGCTGGAAGAGCTGCATATGGCTCTGTGTGACCACATTGATTACATCTCTTTAAGCGGTTTAGTTTTAGATACTGGCTCTTGTCGACTGCAATTGAATAAACACCTCTATGGGATGTTCTTTTGTGTATTCATGGCCTGCATTCTCAATTTGTTTATTCATATAGAGCTGGGTTGTAATCGCTTTTGCACTTGTCATAAAAAAACCTTCCACCATTATCCTTATGGTTAGTTTTAATGTGTTATGCAATTCCTTTTCCTCAGGTGTCTTCTCAGTCTTTGGAGGGAGAAGTAGAAACTGAAATTCTGTTTCAAATGTAACTAAATTCAAAGAAGCAAAATGCATCAAGACAAAAAAAGCTTGTGTTCTCTCAAACAAAACTAAATATTTAGGAAACTGTCTTAAGTGACACCTGTGAACATTTATTGTACAATTGTTATACCTCATTCTTCAAACGACAACAGTATTTCATGAAATTTTGAGTATTTATTTCATTTTCTAAGACACATTTTTAGTAACTTTAAAAATAGCTGGTGATTTGTTGGTATCATATTTTTGTAGGAAAATTTTTACTTGGTCCCTTACAGATACATGGAGTTGGAAAATATAAGCACCAAATGTTTTGCTTCCAGCTACATGGAAAATGTTCTTAACAGAACTCAGCAGTCATGGTTTTCCGATATGTCTATTTCTCTGCCCCTCATTCTTCCTGAGGATCTCATGTTTAATCAGTTCTGGAAAGTCTCTGTACTCATTTCAGAAAAACATCCAACTATTTAATTGTCAACTCAAATTGTTCAATTCAGCCTTTTCTAGAAAAAATTATTTCCCAAATGAAATACAGGTGCATTAATCCAGAACCACTTCTTGAAGAATAACATTTCCCTGAGGAAGCTGGTATGTAAGTAAAGTTCCAAAAATCAATATGAGATGGTTTGCTTGGAATTTAAATTACCTTTATTAATTATGGTTATATTTTTTATAAATGTATTAAATATAAGTATAATAATAGATAAATTCCTCACAATTATTCCCAATGAGATTCCTTCATGTCATATCTATGAGAAGCTTTTTAATTTATATATATACTAGATGCTAGATATCTTTGGAAAATAGAGCAGTGAATGTCTTCTATTTTTTTATTACTATATTCTTGTATTTGTAACTATCTGCTTTTCTGTGTATGATACTTGAAGGAACTTGAGAGGGAGGAAAAAATAGCAGAAAGGGAAGGATGGCAGTTAATAATGAGGCAACTTAGTGATGAGGGCAGTTGCTTGGAGACCGTATGCGAATCTCATTTCTTCAAGGAGGGATTGAGTACAAATCTCCCTTTACATCTCAGTTGTCTACTGCATCATCCCAATACTATATGTGAAGAACAGGTATGTTCTATGGACTTGTTGAAAAAAAAAATTAATCTGCAATAGGATTTTTGGAAATCCTCATACGTTGTGAACCGAGTTTATTTCATGTATCACACTGCTGTCTTCAGATTGCTTCAGTTTTTATCTTTGTGTGTATTAGTCCTAGACATGAGCAGGACTGAAACAATGCTGAGGAGAATTTCGAGTTCAGCTGGGTTGTACCTGGTAAATTTAAGTTCTCTCTAAATTATTCAAAAACTGAGCAAATGTTTTCTGGATCATGACTGTGGACAGAAGTAACCAAACTTTGTCTTACATTCTTTTTTGACAGCTGAACATTCCCCCCCCCCCCACCCCCCATCCAACCATTATGTTAATGAAACATGCAACACCAAATCCCTAACTTTAGGTGATATTAAGGTGGAAGCTGAAGCTGCCTGTATGGCCCAGAGAGGCCTCTGGAAGGTACATCAGGCTGCCTAAATTTGCCAGTAGTTAGGTCTCTAATTTGCGTGTCCTAATTCCTGTGTGGCAGCACACACTTCTCTCTGCCGACTGTAGAGGGAACCTGGGCACCAAAGGTAGGTGTTTGCAGAGGTGGTGTCAGTGTTCTCCATTGTCTGCAAGCTTTCCATACAGGAATGGCAATTAAAGCCTATGGTCTGTGCTCATCTCCTGGGTTATGCTAAAGTATGCAGCAATAAGATCTTCCCTGTACCTTTTCCTTTCCATTTACTTCGGAAGTAGAATTTGCATTGCACACAAACCTTGCTCACATGTGGGCTCATCATTTCTAACACTTAACAAGTAACATTCGTCTTTGAAGTTAATTATTAGGTTTATGTTTTAATACTCTTTGTACACCTTCTCTGTGTGCAAGGTTGTTTAGAAGGTTTATCCCTTTCTGTAAGTAGTACTAGAAAACATATTTTTTCTAAATTCATATTTCCAATACATGTATGCAGACAAAAACTGTGCAAAACTAAAAAAGAAAAAATTAAAAAAATTCATAACATTGAAAAAGATTGTCCTGATATTGTTTATTTAGTGTTACAGCTACAAAATCTTTCCATTATATGTATATGTCATTAATAGGACTATGGTGAAGAAGCAGAGAAACAGTAATTTTTCCTTTTACCACTGAATAGGGAATTTATTTATTGGCTGCTTGAGAATATGGATTTGCCAGGATTTTTCTATAGATTTTTTTTTTTCATTTGCACATATGCCTTCCTATCTTGCACTTTTCTTTACGTACACAACACTTCATGGAAATGGTTAAATCTGAGTTTCCTTCCCCCAGACTTCGTTAGATTCATGCCTTTAGGACAGCTCTTCCCAGCTTCTTTTCTTTGGCTCCAGCAGTATTTTCCAAGTCAAAGTTAGCTTGCTTTGCTCATTCCTCGAGCCAGCTAGAGTCTGTGAAACATCAGTAGTGTTCCACTGAGCTGGAGTTAACAAACCCCACGTCTCAGCAGGATTTATTTGGTCTGAGGAGTTTTGCTCCCCACTAATGCAGCCACAGTCTCTCATAAGCCAGCAGGAGGGAACCAGAAAAAGAATAAGCCTGTGAACCTTAAGACACTTTTGCTGAATCTTGTGCAGCAACACGTGAGCTGAAGTAGAGTCTTTGCCCTGTGATCAGCTGCATGAAGAGAGACAAAAATCCGCCCAGCCGCAGTCCTGAGCAACTGGCTGCACGTGGCCCTGCTTGAATGGAGAGCTTGGACGCAATGACCTTCAAAAGTCCCTTCCAACCTCAACCATTCTGAGATTCTGTGAATTTCATGCCACTCCATTTACGTCCTTCATAGCATGAAAATATGTTTTCTTGATAGGTCAAGTGTAACAGTAAAAAAAAGGTGGCTTAATTATTTTCTAGGGAAATTATTTATGCCTATTGCCTATATCTCGACCTTTGCTTTGAGCTACAGAATGTAGCTCAAAGTTTTTTTGCCTGAGGCAAAAGGAAATTTACATTTAGCATCAGGAATAACAGCCTCAAATAAAATGGAGAAATAAGTTTTAACAATATTTCAAATAATTAAGATCATGCACTTGTTTGATGCTATTAGTTCTTCCATAATTGCTATAGAGCCATCTGAGAAACCTCCAGGTTCCCAGTTATCTCTAGATAACTGATGGAAGATAAAATGATTTGAATAAAAAACTGTCATACCCAATTAATTGGACATGGCAAATGTACAATGTAACACAACAGAAAAACATTTGAAGGCTCTGCCAGATATTTACCTAAAAGAGACACTTTACACAAAACTTCTTGGAGAGATGAGAATTTGGCCTTCCAGTCATACAATCTTGCCAATCTCCTTGTTTCAAAGCACAGTTCTAAATGTACCTGGATGTAATACCTTTGATGTGTAGAGCAAAAAACTCTCCCAGCCACCAAGAACATGCAAGGATCTTTTGAGTTTTAGGTGGCCACACAGAATGGTTTCATGACGGGCAGGTGAAACCTTCCACATTCAGAAGGGGTAAGAAAGACTTGTGCTAGTTTTCTGCAGATTCAAGAGAGCAGCTGATGGAGAAGGAGTAAAGAAATGAGAAAACCATCCAGGGAAGTGGAGGGGTTGAATGGGCAGTGACCTACAATGGGTTATACAGGTGCATCGTTGTCTTTCTGCCACATGCTTGCAGAACACTTTGGGTGAGATTCAGCTGTAGATTCAGACAGTTAAACACAGGGGTCAAGATCACAGAATCACAGAAACAAAGACTATGTTGAGTTGGAAGGCACCCACAGGACTCATCAAGTTCAACTCCCGCCCCTGCATAGGACCATCCCCAAGAGTCACACCATGTGCCCGAATGCTTCTTGAACTCTGTCGGGTTTTGTGCTGCGACCACTTCCCTGGGGAGTCTGTTCCAGCTCCCAACTGCCCTCTGGAGGAAGAACCTTTTCCTGATATCCAACCTAACCCTCTCCTGACACAACTTCAGCCCATTCCCTTGGGTCCTGTCACTGTTTCACACGTAAACTTCTCATTCACCTGCAGTGGCAGATGAATTTAATCTTTACTGCATCTCCAGACTGCACCAGTGTGCTCACAGATACTTACATTCAGCTCTAAACTTGGAACCGAGCTCTTGCCCTTTGTCTCTGGGGTGCAGGTGTCCCCAGTGCTGCGAGAGGACAGCTGTATTCTGGTGGTTGCTAAGGACTGTCCTTACGCATCAGGCATCTGCTGGTCAATTCTGCAGTAGCTACATATGTAATCTGACATGGGGAGCACAGTGCTGTCTGCAAGAGTTGATAGCAGCATCCTGTGAAGAGCTGACTGCCACAGCTTCTCTGTTTCTGTCAATCTCATCTTTCTGAAATGAAGCGGGAGTTGAGGAAGAACCAAGGCATATGCACCAGTAATGACCAAGACCATGCAGAAGTGACTTTGGGATTAAACTGTGTGAAAAAACAAATAAATTAATTCAGCACTTTATATCCAATTCTTGAGAGGCTTCACCACCTCACTCTGAACTCATTCAGTAAAATAGTTTTATTTATTTTGTTTCCTAAAACAGAGTGAAAACCACTTTACTTATTACAGCAAGGAAGAAATCTAGTACAACTTTGATTAATTTCTTCATCTCTTTCCTCTGGGCTGCTATCTGTGGCTGTACCAAGGAAGGGAGGGTCCATGAGGGTTGCTGCTCCCGGTTTGAGGTCAGGACTGGAGGAAGGCACTTGTCCCGTTGACATGTTTGCTCCTTGGCAGGTTTCTTTAGGCTGGCATCTTGAACCTCACTTGCTGCCGCATATTGGGACATCTCTTAAGCACTTTGCTGTTAAATGATGGAGGATTATTTATTTGGCGGGTTTTTTTTAAATGAGCACTGTGTTATAGCCCATTAATTCTCACACTCTGTTCTATGTATGACCATAGTATGAAGAGTTCATATTTTAGTTGTCCCAAATCTTTTCCAACAGAGCCAATAAAATTTTCATCTTTAGATTCAATAACAACAGAAGGAGAACTATGTCTCACAACTGCGCTTTGCATTTTGATGTCTGTGAGCAAAGTCACATTACGGGTTTATAGTCTGAATGTGAAGATGAATTCATCTAAAACTGAGACGAGTATTTTTCTGTATGTTATAAAATATTTGAATGTGTGGACAGCATGTGTTTCAATATGTGGTTAATTGAGTAGAAAAAATGCCAAATAGCAAACAATCATAGCTTGTTGCAGTTTTCCCTCACTGTGCCTAGATGATGCCCAAACTGTTGCACAGCTCTGTATGAGCAGAGGCTGGAAATTCATCACAATGACAAAGACCTCATATCTACCGGCATTTGGGGCAGTTCCTACAAGGAGAGCTGAGTAGTGAACTTGTTCCATCTTTAGGGAAAGCTGAGGACAATCTGTGTGAGAGCTGTTTAAGAAAAGGCTTCATTTTTTTTCCCTGTGTCCCAGTTTCTCATTAAGGCTTCTGCAGGGAGGGAATCTCCTTTTCCTGTCCTCAAAGATTAAATATTTCCTTTCTGAAGTGTTGCTATGCTGCTTCAGAGAGGTTGTGGTTGTCACTGTTAACCTGTTCAGGAGTTAACTCCTGGTGCAGTAACTTGTGCCATGACCAGCCCTGGTGCTGTACAGAAAGGGCATGGGCTGGCAGCTTCACCACCCCTGCCTGGACAGGGCCTGAGCTAAACTGCACAGAGGTATCACTCCAGAAATAACCTAATCCAATTTTCATCTCATTTTTAATTTGTAAAATAGAATAAAATATTGGGTTATTTTTCTTCTAAAAAAGATTATTTGGAAAAGACCTGTAATTTGGGGGAAAATTTTCAACAGTCTTTGCACAAACTCTCATGACATCAGGTCTGAATTATTTCCAGTGCTATCTTTGTAGTGCCTTCTGAGCAACTAAATTGCTGTATTTTTAGGTGCATAATAGCAGGTTACTGTGATTCAACATCTCTGTGAATTATGTGAGTAAGGATAACACAATCCTGAAACTCCATTTCATTGCTCACCAGTTTCTGATCTTTCACAGACGATATCCTTTTCCTCAGATGTCCTTGCTCTTTGGGAGCATTATGTACAAAGTTTGACCTGACTACATCTCTGAATAATCCTGCCTTGTCTAAGGTGCTGACTTTATGCTGATCTGAGGATATGAACTGGGGGAGGACTAATATTCCATTCTTAGGATTTTTAAAACAGTATACATTAGGTAGTGCAGTTTGTACACAGAATGACATAACAGCATTGGTGTCTATCAATGGAATTAAACTGATGGTGTAAAGAAAAATTAAAAATTTAATCAATACAACAGTGTTTATTTATTCTTGCTTTTATTGCCTTTTTTGTAAAAAGTATTGTTAAACACATTATGGAATTAAAATATCAAATGAAGAACACAATGTAAGGGAGAGAAATGAAGGTAGCTCCAAATGTCAGGAGCTGCACTGACCTGTTTGAATGATGAATTGCAGCACAGAGAACATTATGACACAGGGCATGTAACAATATGCCAGTGCAGGAAAGGTTGCAGAAATGTCACCTTTCAACAACTCACACTACACACCTTTATCACCGGAGTCACCCAGTATCGTGACCTTTCTGCATGCAAAGTTAGCCACTGTGATGAGAATGCACACTTAACGTATGTGTTCTGGTTAATATTCACCTCTGAAAACATCATTTTATCACCACAAATACAGCGACAAAATTACACAACCAACGATCACAAAGTGTCTGAGCAAATTTAGGGAGTGTGATGTGGCAGTAAAAATCATGGTTTTGTTCATGTGTTCTTCAAAATCTAAGAAAACTATCAGTTTAGGCATTAGGCTCCACTGAAAGCATTTTTAAATTTTTTTAAATAATGTTTTGATAATCTTAGCATTGCATGGCATTTCAAGCTGGAAGCTTGTTCAGGTGTGATCCAGCCTGAGGAAAGGGGACAGGTAACCTCCTACCCTACCCAGATTACCTTAGGGCAGGTAATGTGTGGTACACACAGCTCCGGGAACCCATTTGTACAGGTATCCTTTGGTCACCAACACAATCACAAAGTTATTTTGAGAAATGGTTCAAGTTTCACCAGGAAAAGTTTCAGAAGTTTCACTGGAATGCTTGTGCCAACTTTTCCAGTTAATTTTTCCATGTAGGTGAAGCAGGAAGTCAATAATAATCAGTTTGTAGGAAAAAAAAAACAAACCCTGGCAGTTAAACAAATTGACAATTTTTGTTTATCTATGTACTGATCACAGGACCTGTTGGGGATTTTTGTGAACAGACAAGCCTCTCTGGTTGCAAGTGAAGGGCATAAGAGTTTTCTGCTTCCTTTAGCCTCCTTCCCCTTTGACTATCATCTTTTCAAATCTTCTAGTAGATGTAGTCTGTGAAAAAGATCTGGGCTAGAAATATAAAGCTGTTGGCATCCTCCTGCCAGTAATCCCTCAGGCAGCAGGAGTATGAGAAGTCGTGTGGGGAGATGCCAGGGGAACATTCCCTCGGATGAGGGGACATGGAGTGAACTGATGGGCAGCAATGCTCCATGAAAAGCAGAGGGTCACCCCAAGAAAGTACTTCTTTACAGATGATGGTCTTACAGCAGCCAAGGGTTTTATTTTGTTGTTTATACTGAATACTCACCTAGGGAAAGGGAGTAAATATTTATACTCTATCCTGCTCCACTCATGGATGAAAAGTATCAAGTAACCAACATTGAAGCAAATTGCCTTCACAGCTCAGTACCCTTCTCTGCCTTGTTTGCAGTTTCTCCCATGCTTCTGCAGGTTATGATGAAAAACTCAGCCTCATGATACCAGGTGTGGGAGGCATCCACAACTATTACATGGGAACATGCACAAAAATTGATTAAAGAGACAAAGATTTCTTTACCAATGTAAGACATGCAGACAGGATGTCTGAGAAGGCCAGTAGCTTTCCTCTTTGCCTGTAGCAGTTTTTAAACTGCCACCAATTCATTCTCTCAGGCAGCTCTTTACGATATTCTTTAGACCCCTGTCTGAGGTAGAGCTCCTGAAAAGTAATAAAGTGGAGAGTGCTGATGTCTTTAGGGACCATGGTGTTATTACTTACAGAGCTGCATAAGCTGGCAAGTCTAAGGAGAGCATTGCACTGCAGGTACCTCTGCAGAAAACTTTAAGTACAGCCCTGAGCATAAATCACACGATCTCAAGAATACTCCTGGGAAGCATAACTCAGAAAACAGGTGACATTATATGTAAGAGTAGTTTCTGTGAGTTCCTTCTTGCTTTCAAGGGGTAATCTTATACTTGTGTAGCAGAAAAATTGCTAAACAACAGTTCCAATCAAATGTACTAAATTGCACTTGTCCAACCCATCCTTACTTTCTGCCTTAGGGCTCTGTTCTTGGCAAGCTATAACAGGGATAGAACAAAGATCCAGGTAATACAGTTGGACTGGTAATACAGTGTAAACAGCACGGTTGCTTCCCTGTGCAGGCAAAGCAGCACAGGGATTAGAAGATTTCATTCTGACATGATAAACTTTCTCAGGAGAGGAAAGTAGCCACACATCTGATGCAAAATCCACAAAATATTTTACCTTCTTTTTTTTCCTCTCTGAATCTCAGAAAAACAGGCTTACTTTGAAAGGGAAGTTGCACCTTTGAGTAAAGAACAATACCTCAAAATATTCTTGTCTTTCCATTTTCATTTAGCTAGAACAAAAGCAGATCTTTGTCCATAGTCACTGTTCATTTCTATCCTTTCCATCTCCACCTATCTCTGCTTAAGCTTTACTTCTTAATTTAAAATAGAAATCTTATTCAGAATGTGATAGCAAGATAGTTACCTGTTGTGTTAAGACCTCTGCTTCTTAAGATTCATTGACAGCCAAGTTCAGGAAGCTTTTATTCACTGCCAGCTAACCCTGTATGCCTTATTTGCAGTGTGTTAATTTGCCACTTCTTGGTCAGAACACACAGTTATCAGGTCCAGGCTTGTGAAAAAGAGTAAATTTAAAAATCAAAGTGTGAGAAGGTATTATTCTTTCAGAACTCTTGTCTCCTAATCTGATCTGTGGATTAGCAAGGTTTTGAGGGTATGTAATTGAAATCTCTGCTAGTGAAGATAAAAAGAAAGAAGGCCAGATATTGTAAGTTTTTAAAACATCAACCTACCCCCAAATTCAGTAGAAATTGGTGCATTAAACCTTTGGATGTCTATACCAGGGACTGCTGCAAAGGTTCCCATTCAGTGTTAGCAAATAAACATGTGTTTCTGTAGGTATGGGACTTGTGTCCCACAGGGCCACGGCTGGTTTGACACTGAAGATGAGCAGATTTGTTTGATGAAGCGAACAGCTTGGTTCTTAAGACCTTAAGATTCTCTTAAGGGTTTTAATATGAGAATAATTTGAACTTCCTGTGACTCTTTCATGTTTCCATGTACCATTTTTAAGTATTGTCTAATTTCAAACCAAAGTCTTTAAGACAAGAAAACAATACCAAAATGTAGTCTTTGGTCAGACATGTGGTTTGATAATCTAGCAGTCACTGGATTTCCACAAAGACTGGACAATCCTAGAGGGAGTATGTACAGCACCTCATCAAATTTGATACCACTAGAAACTTAGCACAAAGAGGAAAGAGTCAAATTATATTCTATTTAATTTTATCAGAATAACAAAACATAAATAACCTCCAAAGTAGTTGTTCTATAAGAACAGACATGCCGTTATAACAGTGCATAATGTGAGAGAACATGTGAACTTTGTAAAGTACCCTGTATTGACAGAATACATTGCCTCTAATAAGTATTAAGAGGAGCATTTTGTATAAAGAGCAAGTAGTAACTAAGAGAGAAGCCTCTGAGAGAGCTGCACATTTTTTGAGCTACTACTGGGTACTAATGTTTCAGCCTGGATGCTACTCTGATCTTTTGAACCTGCAAGACAATAAAGAGGTACTGAAAGTCCATGGCTGCAAACAGATGAAGGTTTGCTAAGAACTCATTCCCCTTAAAATACAATGCTGCAAACTCTGACAGTCCTTGGAGGAAATGTAGCTGATGGAAGAAAAGGACAGCATGAGACAGCTACAGCCTGCAAAGTGACAGGAAACACACAGAACAGACATTTATATATCGAGTAAACTTTCCCAAGAATCCCTGAGAGGAGAGTAAGGGTCTGTCTCCCAGGCTTTGTACTTCACTTTTTGTGAAGATATTTGGCTTATCCAATCTACAACATTGAAACTGCAGTGTTAATGTCATATTTGAAAATACCTACACCCAAACTAAGTTTTAAGGGCTTGAATCCTAACTGTAGTTAATTTACTGGTAGTCATAGTATGGAAAAACCCTAAGCCTACTGAAAATCAGTTCCCATGTTGTAATTTGACCATTCATGAATTTTTCTGGGTATGTCGAGTTTTCAGGCAACATTTGGCCCAGTCTGGGTGAAGGTGGAAGGCAGGAATTTATCCACTGATGCAGCAAAGAGGAGCGGTGAGAGGAAGAGAAGTTATCTTGGATGAAGGCTGGTGTTTGGATACACGATCACCTGCCGGGTTTCCACAACATTGCATTTGTTTCTCGCTGTCCACTATGGAAAAGCAAAGTATCTGCCAATCCACACAAGAGGGCTGCTGCTTGCCAGGACCTGCACCCGGCCACCTTCCATTGCTTAAAGCTCCTGACATTCCTCTACCTGCCTCCTGTGTGACTCCTTTCTTCTGGGACAAGGCTGGAGGCCTGGGATGTCTGTTTAGAAAATGCTGCTAATGCTTGTGAACCCATCTGGATGTTACTGACCAGGATTGTGATGTTCCCAAGGGCTACTGCTAGACAGTTAAGGGAACCTAATGTCCTTCCTCTAAGAGGGAATTTGCCCAACAATTGCATGAAATATTAACTCAAATTAAAGCTTTTTTAATGGAGAAAGGGAGAACAGAAGGGGTTGTGGGGAATATACTTATTTTTTCTGATCAAAAAGCAAAGAGTGGCTCAATAAGAAACTTGTGAAAGGAAGAAATTTCCTAAGAGTGTTTTCCTTTATTCTCATAGAGTCCATGTTTGGTACTAGGGGAAACCACCACTGTCTCTGATTTGTTTCTTACAGTTACCTCATATGTGAAAAAAGATGATGACAGACATCTGAGGTGAGAAGAGCACAGTTCCCATAATTAGTATTTGTGAAAACATCACTCTGGTGTCCTTGATAAAGGGAGTCTTCTGTCCCAGCCATACATTAGCATCTGAAACCTCGCAGACCTAACAACTCATTTCTTTGCTACTGTTTGAGACAAAAAAAGTAGTACTATTTCTGCAACTCAAAGATTAGCTGATGAGTACTGGAGTCTTTCTATACCTTTTAGCAGAATGAGTGATTTTTGATTGATGCTCATTCTGAAAGCAGGCAAATGATCTGGCAGAGGGCAAAATTATCCAGTGACCTAATGTCCTGTCACTGATACACAAATAATTATATGAGCACTGATCCACATAACATCCGTTATGTGAATTTGAATGCCCATCTGTTCACTCCAGATTAATTGTGACACTGATAGCTCCACATTATGAAACTGTTATTTTTTAAAGCCTTCCATGAAAAGCAAACCCCTCTTTCAATCTCTCCCCCAATTCCAAACAAAACAAAACCCCAAACCCAAATCAAACCAAAAAATGACCAGTTGTCAAAAAAAAAAAAAAGCAGGTTCATAAGTTCAAATATTCTCTTCACTGCCAGATACAGCATACCAGGACCCAAGGGAATAGGTCATAGCATAAAATCTGCTTAGAAGTTAGAAAGAAGATATTATTCTTCACCTTAGCCTTTTGATCCTAAGTAAGGTTTAAAGCAATACTGAAAGGTCCAGTTCATCTTGTTTGACATTAGACATCAACAATGTGGATGCCTGTATTTGATCTAATCAACCTTTGAGGGAATGATTCCTTTGACCTATTTTGGATGTCTACTTTAAGACAAGACATTTTTGCACCAGATTTCTCTAAGGAACCCTAAGGCACCTTAGCAGCTGAGATCTGCTACGGATTCTATACTGCAGATGTCTATATTTGGTGAGATCAGTTGCACCCTCAACTAATTTGTGGGTAAATTGATTAATTTTGCATGCCACATCTACTTTAAATGCATTTTCTCTTTGTTGACACCTAATTCTTCTCAGATATTTTGATTCTTTTACATTTTGACAATTTCTCATTAATATACTCATTTACAAGTTTTGCTAGCTCTGTCCTTCTATTGAGCCAGAGAAAATAACCCAAAAATTAGCATTATTAAGCATTTATATCTCTATAAATGATTCCACTTGCAGTTTATGTCACAAGATCATTTGTAGTGGCCTCCACTAGAAATTATCTCCCAGATCTTAGAGATGTACTCTCAAACACAAGTTTAATTTTCTGATATTTTGCAGTGTAGCTATTAATTTTGAGTTGTGAACTTTTAAAATAGTGCCATAAATTTTTGCAAGCAAGTCATTATATATGTAGTTGTGTTTTAAATGTCTTTCATGTAGCAAATTGAGCAACACTGGCTTTGTGTGAAGTGTATTAGTTATAGAAGCCTTTATACCACTTTGCTTCCACTGCTAAATTCCATTAACAGATGCTTAAAATGGATGGATGAAGTCAGTGGCATCATATAAAGGGTGCACCTTAGTTTTGATAAGAATAAAACCAGAAACTGCCCTGTTTCATAAGAAGAATTCATAGTGCTATTTATTATTGATATTATTTCAAATTATCCACAATGATCCTGTTATTTACATATGACATATGAAATGCCTGTTTTCTGGACTAAAATGCACAATTCATTATTTCCACACTGTTTTTCTATGGGCAGTAATGGGAAACCTGTAATTCTTTCTAGTTTTGGCAAGAAAAAGTTGATGATATCACACTTGGGAGTAAGAAGTTATGATGGCTGGACATATACGTAAGATAATGTCCTTACATAGAGGCTTCCATTTTAGTTACAGTTTCATACTCCAGCAATTTTGGGGTGCTCATTTGCATATTAAGGCTGGGATATTATTCACCTATTTTAAGAATTTTACCAAATTTTAGTATTCTTGTATGAGTCCCACTTAATTACAGATGTTTAAAGTGCAGATTTTTTTTCCTTTCTGACCTGGTCGTTCCATTTTAAGAACTGCATTCATGATTGTATTAAGGTGCCAGGCATTATGGATGCAATGATTCTCACTCCTCTTGTGTAATAAACATGTACAATGTCAAAAGGTGAGCCATGATCTAGGTTGTCTTTGTAATTAACCAAGAGAGGAAGGCACATCTCTGCATTACTAAGCTTTTCTGCAGTTCTTGTGGTCTCTTTAAATGCCTATCTTAGCATGACATGAGCCATTCTCCCGAAGCTTCCTGTGCATTTCAGACACACAGGTTTACATTTGTGACATCTAGATAATATCTGGTGAATCCCACCCAATTCATCCCTGGGAAAAGCTGTTTCAGGGTGCAAAGAATGTTCAATTTTGCTTCTGTTCAAAAAATCTGAACTATCCTAAAGGAAAAATGAAGTGTTCTGGAGAAAGTACAATAGAGCTGCATTGACTCCTGAACTGAGAAAAGAAGTTGGCCCAAAATAACCTAAAGCACATAATTTCCTGCACACTTACACAGATTTTCATGGTGTAGTCAGATTCATCACTCTATTCACAACATAATTCCATTTACTGAAATGTGATATCATTTTGAAAATAGCTGGAAATCTCAGCACATAGCTTGTTTTCAGCCTAAAATACTGGAACAGATCTCAGTTTGACTTTCATAGTTTGTGTAGACCATATGGTCTCATGACGTTGCCTGTCATGTTGCCTCTGCTTTTCCTTTAGACATCTGTATTCTTTGACAACGGGAAATAACAGCAAATCTATATCCAAAATTAGATTATTTCACAGAAAAGGACCTGCATACTAACTTTTTTTTCCACAATCAGGCACTAGAAAGACAGGTTATGGCCATATTTTTCCAGAAAACTTGAGTATTGGAAACCTCAATATTGTTGCAATATTAAACAATAAATGTGTACTTCCTTTTAAGTGTACCTCGTATCATCTTTGGATTCTGTGTATGATGTATCTACACATTTTTTTGGGCTGTGTTTTCTTTTTTTCTGAATATTTTTCAGACATTTTTTCTAGAGAAACAACCAGTATTTATACATAATAAGTATATTTGATTAATTGAGGGTGCTTCTGAACAACAATTGACATTAGCTATCCACTATTTTAAATTGTTTTCAATAAAGTGATTCAGTTATTGATAAAAGAGATTAAACTGGGAAAGTTAAAGTTGGTATGGTATTTTTTCATGGTATTTTCTAAAAAAACCCTACCCTAAGCAAAGGAGATAATGAAGATAAATTTTTCCCATGTTTATGACTCCATTAAATACAAAACAACCTAATCACTATTGACAAAATTTTTGTCATGTTCTTTCTTAACAAATTTCTATAGTCATAGTTTATTATTATAGAAAATCATAGTGCTTATTTTCTTACAGAAATGAAGATTCACATTTAATAGTGGTTCCTTTTCTGTCTTTGAAAGATTGTTCGATTTAGATATAGATAGAGCTCAACACTTTAGCAGGAAATCTGACTGTAGAACATGAACTAAAACAGCAATTTTAGGAAATTAAACAAGAAGTAGACAATGCAAGTAGCTTATGTTGTCATATTTCAAGCTAAAAAATTTAAGAACTTTTTCTGAAAAATTAAAAGGAATCCTAAAAAGTATTGACACAATATTTTTTAAAATCACTCCTTATTGGTACCTCTTGGGAAAAGGAAAGAACCCCTCTGTCAAAGAAAAGTGTAGTTTAAGTCACAACATGATTTAGTTTTGAAATTTATACTTCAAAATATGTAAAAAAAATTACTGATTAGAAGATTAGATTTAGATTCAAAGTGAATCTGATGAGGAAAATATTCATTTCAGTAAATTCCACAGACTGCACATGTAGGGTGAAAAACAATTTAATTGCTAATAAAATCCAGCAATATCTTTTTAGATATACAAATAACTAGTGTACTGCAACTATTAAATCAAAAACTCTGTAAGTGAAAAGCAGTATGAAAAATGTAATAGATGTTCCTATAATTAAATTTTGACATTTCCAATAAAAATGGTGAATTTTTATTGTGATCATTATCTCAGCCAACCTGAAAAATTATGCTATTAAAGTTTTGTGGAATGGCCTGCAGTTATCTTGTGTCTTGAGCTGATTATTTTTATTATACTGTGCAGTATGTCAGTAAATGCAAGGCTGAAATTATAGAGGGGTATAAAGGTCAAAAGAAGAAAGCTACCTTGCATAATAGCCTTTCTGTATGGCTTTGGCAATGGCTCTGTGAACTGCTCACAAGACATCAGATCAGGTAGACAGCAACATAAGCTTTATGTTTACTTAGACAAAATAAGTTTCATTAAAAAATGATTGAACTCCAAAAGTAAGAATTATATTTTGGTTTCAATTAAATATGTAACCAAAGAAATACTAGCAAAAAAGTGAAAAGCATATTTTACCTAATTTAGATCTGCTTCCCTCAGTCATAATTGGAACCAGATTAGTTTTAATATTTCTTACTTTCAAAAGAATTTCAACAATTATTTTTTAACCAATACTTAGGATAATGCCTCCTTTACAGAACAATAAGTGTTCGTGGTCTTGTGGTGGCATGAATAGCTTAGCAAAATCTCCCAAATTCAATTATTACTCCTGAATGATTTACTAATATTAGTTCCTTCCGTGTGTAGGAGTTTATGAATAACCAAGTTGATGGAGAGCTAAAACTACAATAAGAAATAAAATCATATAATGGAAACCTAATGCACCAATCAAATGAATGAGAATGACGATAATAAAAGAGAGATATTTAAAAATATCCCTGCCTACTCAGAAAACATAAATCCAAGGAAGTGTTTCACAAGCTGTACTTGTGATGGAAAGCACACAATTACCTAAATTGTTAAGCAGCTCATTGCTTCCTTTGGGCAATATTGTCATACAGTCATATATTTAATATAAATTTTTATATTTTAAAATGTGTCAGATTTTCTTCATCTCATTGAGCTAGGTGAACAAGACCCAAGTCTTTGTCATTGTTGTTTTAAAATGCAAGATTATTACCAGGAAACACGAAACTATATATATAAAATTGTGTCCTAGACCCTTCTAGAAAACTCTTCACCTATTGAAGTTGTTTGTGAATACTTCCTCTGCCACATCTGTAGGCCAAGAGTCCTTAAATATGGTACACTATGGTACCTATCACAGTATATCAACCACTGAGATCCTTCTGCAAAAGACAAATTGTATTAATTTTTTTATTCGAATCTACCAAGTGCTAACAACTTGGATCATTTACTTGAGTTATATTGTTTACAAGACTATCAAGCCGCAAGTGCAATCACTGCTTGTTTTCTATACCTTTCAGGCTGACAAGACAAAAGTTCTTTAACCAGGAGATAAAAATGATAGTGCTCAATATTGCTGATCACAACTTTTCCAATCAAATGTATTTCAGGCAGGCAAATCCAGTTTGCCCAGATCCCTATACACAGCAGGAGAAGGTGGAAAAGAGGGAGAGAGACAGCTGAAGAACTGCGGTTTAGGGACCACCTAGAGAAGCTGTTTGCATTGAAATCCGTGGGGCGGCAGGGGATTTCCTAAAAGCTTCTAGGAGTACTGGCTGCCATGAGTGTGCCACCTTTGATTTTGACCTCTGCAAAATCACTGAGATTGATTGAAGTCCTTTGAGGGCTGTGACATGAACAAAGGAAGACTGTGCTTTAGTTGGGCTTTTGACTTTTGACATCCTCCTCCCCCTGCACTGTGTTCACTTTTGAATGCTAAGGAACTTGCTGGGTTGATAGATGGGTTAAAATTGTCTAAACAGCTGGACTCAAACGATACTGGTCCATGACTTGACATCTCTTTGGAAGCTGCTGACAAGAGGAGCATCCCAATGGTTTGTACTGAGGTTGATGTTGTTCAATAGCTTCATAAACGCTCTATATGGTGAGACAGACTATCCCTCAGTAGATTACAGAGGGTGAATTTCCCACCAGAGAGTAGAGCTTCAATTCAGAGATTACTTAAGAAACATCAGGAATGGGTTCAAGAGGAAAGAGCATGAAGTTTTTCACATGTGGGGAATAGCTGCACTCATTGAAAACTGAGATGGGTAGATAGCATCCTGCTGAAAAGCACCTGGAGGGTACAATGGAGTTACAATGAAGTTAAGCATGAGCCAAAAGTGCACTTTCACCACAACAAGTTAATCAACATACTGGGATTTATTAGGAAGATTGTAATAGATAAGCCAGAGAAGACACTCTATTACACAAAGTGTTAGTGAGATCATAACTGGAAATCTATGTCCACTTTCTGGTCACCACAGTTGAGGAGTGACTGGGAAAAAAAGGGATGAGTCCGGATTGTGAGGTTCACCTGGGAGATGAAGTCTAGTGAGACATGACCTACCAGGCTGTGGGAGCTTCCCATGTCTGGTCAGATGAAGATGAGGTGAAGGAGAGAACTATTATCAGTCAGCAGTGAGTCGAAGGGTACTTGCTTCTTGGTAGTGGCAGATCACGCAGCATCCATTGAACCCAGTTAGCCTAAAACACGTAAACTCCTGAACCTGCCACTGGATTCCTTCACTGAAAAATGTTTCAGTGAGTATTCCAGCTGTTCCAGTTTTCTTCTCACTTGGCTAAGATTGCTCTCTTGAGAGGAGTTAGCATTAAGTCAGCAAAATTTTAACTGAAAATACAATATGCATTGTAGCAATGATAGTAATTTCACAATGAGAGTAAATAACCATTTGTACTTATTCTCAAAAGACATGTATTTGATTTGAAGTCTTTACAATTCAATACCTTGCTATAAAGAAATGCTCTAGTTTAATTAGGAGCAGCAGGTCAAATTCAGAGATTGAACAACTGAAGTCTATGTTTTTTTCTATAGTCATGTTAAATGATCACTGTCATTCCAGCGGGCCTAAAAATGGAAGATTGATTTAACTTTAAATAAAGTCCTTTTTCAGCACTTCCCATGTGCAAAGTATTCTCAAAATGAAAGCATAAAGCTCTGAACATAAGCAAATAAGATATTTAGAAAATCAGCATTTTTAGCCTATCAATTTTCAAAATTTTTTACAGTGTTTCAGGCTGAGGTTCAATCTGCAGAGTTTCAGAGTCATCTGGGAAATAAAAGAGTTTACTAGTAAGTGCAGAATATGAAAAAATAATTGGAGACTTTGAAAAAAAATTGTTTAGAAGACAGAGAAACTATTATTAAGTAAAGCAAAACAAGCAAGAAAACAAACAAACAAAAACTAAGAAATGAAGAATGTAAATGACAGACAATTCAAAACCACCTATTTCCCTTGTGGCTAGTCTTCCAATGTTTTGAGGAAGCACGAAGAATAGTTATGAGAGGCTTATTTTCTTCAGCCTGAAGAAAGGGAGGAAAACGCTGTCAAATTAGATATAACAAATATCTGGTAAATAAGCAGTGTCAAATATCTGTGTAGATTGGAAAAAGCACATTGATTGTTTCGTTAAACACGCTGTTCAGTGTAAACAGTCTGGCTATGCAAAAATGTCACGATGTCTGGCAGGGTCATGAACAATGTAAGTCCCCAGAAAAAATCCCTGATGTCCTACCCCAAAGGGTTCTTTGAATCTAACTAAAATGACACATGGGTGCAGGAGCATTTCTGGGGGCGTTCATAGCATGCTGCCACGGGTGCAGATGAGGGCATTTAAGTGAAAGGGTGTTCTGAGAACACCAGAGCATTAAATCGGCCCAGAGCAAACACCAAGCTATGAGAATGACTAATTATGACATAAATATCTGGGATTACAGATAATCTACTGAAACCACATGAGGAGAGTGTAATCATCCTATCCACTTATATGTACATCTGAACATATTTGTGTATCTGCACCTAATTAATCTGCAGCAAAGATACTGCTGGTCAAAACCCTTGTTGCACAAATACTTTGAGATTGTGATGGAGAAATAAGAGCCAGCATTTTGAGCAATTAATTGCTATTAGCGTTTAAGTGATGCATTCTTTTTCCTGAAATACAGTTTCAAAGAGAAAACTTGACATTTTACAGCAGTTATTTACTTTAGATGATGAAATTCATCTCTGAAGTTTGACTTAAGTAGGCGAAAAATACAAAATTCTCCTAAAATTGTTTTTCAGAAAATGCAGTCCCCTGATGTATTCTGAGTGCAAACACCAGGCAAAGCTGGGCAAATAACAGCTTTTAGAGATAGATACTGTGCTCTTTCAGCAACATGTTTGACAGGCACAGAAGGATTCTGAAAAATGTTTCCTTTTTTTCAGTATCTGAGTGCAATTTTAGACAGCATAGGTAGAAAGTGGAAATTACCATAAAAATGACACAGTTTCTTTCCCTCTCCCATTCCAGGAGACCATTGCCTTTTTTTCCTGTTTTGTTTTGCTTTGTTTTGTTTATTTTTTATAAAGACAACCCAATACACTACACGAGGGGTGTAGGATGATTGGCAGGAAATTTTCTTACTGATACTTTCTCTAGGGCCTCACCCCAGACTCCAAGAATTGGGACTCTTCCACATTTCTTGTGTTCAAATTAAGAAATATAGGTCTTATACGCTGTAAGATATCTATAAGATATATAAAATGAAGGTATGAATTTTCACCCAGTTGACTGAAGAAATTTCTGTGTGAATTTGAAATTTTAGACTCAGTTTTATGTTGTAATTTGTAGTCAGTTGACTAGAGGGATGTTCACAAATAGATAGACTGAAAAATCTAAAGAATAAAAAACATCTACTGCACTTGCATAAAAGCCTGATACAATTATGTGTTTTAAAGAATGACTATACTGAACAATCAGTTTATTTTAACTTTAAGTAGTTTAAGTGAATCTGAATTTTTTATAATGTGTTGATTAGAACAGATGATCCAAATCCACATCTACTTGTCACTTTTGTGTTATAAATACTGTAGACATTTCAAACAAGATTTATAGAGGTTGTCTGACTTGCCTCACCACCTTAACTTCTTGCAAAACTCTCCTCTCCCCTCCCCAGCGCATTTGTCATGGTTAGTATGACACCTAACTAAACGTGAGTAAATTCAAATGGTGGTTAAAGTCTGCCAAAGGCAGACTAATGGCAGAAAGGTTATGAATCGTGGCTTATTTTACTCAAAATGAGAATCTGCAGTGGCTCCCTTTGTTGATATGACTTCCTCAGAACACACAACATGATTTCATTTCTCTCCTTTCCATGGCTTTTGTGATTATGCTAAAAGGCATGAGGAAAGGTCGAAGGAATTGGGATTGTTCATCCTGGAGAAGCAAAGGCTCCAGGGAGATCTTATTGAGACCTTTCAATATGTAAAAGAGTCTATAATAAGAGTGGGGGAAAATCATCTAGCAGGGCCTAATGCTACTGATCAAGGAGTAATGGTTTTATGAAAAATATAAATCAGGTATGCTCATAAAAATGGTGGGTTTTTATAAATTCATGTGTTTTTGCAATATATCTGTAGTTTTACTATCAAGTCCTTGCAAAAGGAAGGAAGGATAGGTCGATGACAGAACTTGAGGCTTTCTAGCTTCTAACACCTCCAGTTTTTAGGTTAATGACTGAATTTAAGGATTTCTAGCTTCTAACACCTACAGTTTTTCTTTCAGTCACACCAAGAAACAGAGATTCCCTCTCTTAGTTAAATGTATTCTTGTTAGTCTTCATCTTCCTTGAAGAACCAGCCTCAGAAGGATGAACTTGTAAGGGCTGTACATAATTTCAATTCTTGGCATAATTCCTACTTTTGTAAGCATACACACTTATATGATTCTATAAGTCACTCTAGGTATCAATATAGATATAAATGGGTCTAAGAAGCCCTACTCCATTTTAAAATTGATCATCTGGAAGATCTTTTCCAGAGTAAATGCTGTGTTTCTTTTAAAGTAACTTTTTAATTACTGTATGATCACAGAACAGTCCTGGAAAACAAAATTGTGAAGTATTTCTGGGATTCTATAATGTTGCTATATAGCATTATTACTTTTTATATACAGCCATCCACTAGTCTATTGATTTTAATGCATAGTCCATTTACATTTTGTTTAACTTTTTATTGTTACATTTCAAGGGCTTTATTCAAGGTGAATTTGTTGTCCTTGTCTTTCATCTCATTGATTGGCTCTCTGCAAAGCACCTCGAGAGAAAAAATCAAAAGCTTACAAAGAACTTCCCACAGCACTTATATCTTCTGTTCAATGCGTATTTTCTTTCCATTTTAAAAGGAGACAATAATGAATAGTTCATTGTCTGAATGAGAGATTTTTGTGCTTACTGGAATAAGCATTTGACTATTTCTGGAGTCATATATGTCCAAAACCCCCTTCCTGAAATGGAGGTGTAATGCTAGTTTAATATTCACTGCAGCACAATGCATGTCTACAAACAGGCACGAACTTCACTGGGCTCAGTTACCCTCACCTTTGGTACAAATGCTCCCAGTAACAGCTCTTTCCCAAGAGGGTCAGTTATCATCCAGGGCAAGTTGGAAATCTCACAGATTGCAGCTTGGCTCATGGGCAGACTCAGTATAGGACTGCCAAGCAATAGGGACCAGAAATTAACTAACAGGCCCTCGTAATAGTCATCACTCTTTTTGGATCTTGAACCCAAGGGAAGTGAATAGTTACATTTTCTCCATGGTCATGATAACTAAAAAATGATCCATGTGACACATCTCTTGCTTGTGGTGTGGTGGGGTTTTTGTTGTTTGGTTGGTTTTTGTGCAAAATTGACCCAAGAACTGTGAACTGGAAAGAAAATACCAGCTACCCTAAAATTATTATTAAACTATTATGACTGTTGGAAATAATAGTACAGGGATTAGGAAGCTTTTCTACAAGGAGGGTTAGAAAGAGAATAAAAAAATCTCCAGCATCTATGGCACGTAGGGCAAGTACAGTAGAAGAAAATCATATTGATGGAGAACTGTGTAAAAAGATACAATAGCTCTTTCCAACACACAGACTCATAGAATCATTAAGACTGGAAAAAACCTCCAAGGTCATCAAGTCCAAGCATTGACTGAACATCACCACCTCAACTAAACCGTGGCACCAAGTGACATATCCAGTCATATCTTGAACACTTCCAGGGACAGTGGCTCAACCACTTCCCTGGGCAGCTCTTCCAGTGGTTAAAAACCCTTTCAGTGAAGAAATTTTTCTTGGTGTTCAACCCAAACCTTCTCTGGCAAAGCTTGAGGCTGTGTCCTCTTGTCCTGTCACTGGGTGCCTGGGAGAAGAGGCCAACATCCACCTTGCTACAGCCTTCTGCAACAGCCCTGAGACAGCTCCAGCACGACACGGATTGTCTGATTTCATATATATTTAGTATCAAAGAACTGGGTGATGGATTCAAGACATGTATTTTAATAGGTGTTTGTCAAGTAATGTCCTGTGTGTAAGAGAGGTGTGGATGATGGTTCTGTCCCTTGGTACATGCTGTGGGAATTTGAGAACATGTCAATTTAATTGTTCAGGTGTAGCTACTGCTCTACTGTATTTCCTTATTTGACCCTAAAATTCCAGAGGTAAATTCAGATGCACTATTGACTAAAAAATTGAAAAGGGTATCTGATAACTGGGCAAGCTGGGATCAGGACTTCCATCATCCTTCTTATACAGAAGGAGTAAATAAACAGAATTTGTTCTGCCAACAGCCTTTTGTTACAGCATTTATGCATAACTGAATGTTTTTGAATAAATAAAAGTTGCATAAATTAATGATTTCATAAAAGGTTTTTCTGTCCCACTCAGATTTCCCAAACCCTCTCAGGTCACAGACATCAGCCTATGGAAAGCCACTGGCTCTACTCTCTTCCAGCAGCAGAGACAAAACCTTCCCAGAGTGGCTGTTCTTCCCACTGTCTATGAAATGAAGAAATACTGTCATTCTCTGTGAAGTTTGAAATGAAATCTTTTTATAGTCAATGAAGAAAGGATCCAAAGCCTCCTGGCCATTTCACTCCTCCTGGCTTCTGATAGTTTATTTTCAAGGTCTCTGGATACATCTCAGTCTTTCCATCCTCAGATCCTACATAGTACTTGTGTCCCTGTTAAAATGAGGCAGGGATAAAGTCCAGGTGGAAGCTCTCCAAGACCTGTTATGTCGTTTATGCAGGCTGTTGCAGGAAGGATTTGTAGCTGAATGTCACTTCTGTTCAAAAGTACCAAGGGGTTAACACTGGTATTAAAAATGTCATTTTCAGGGGAAGCATGCCAGATAAATGCTAATCTGCTCCTTAAGCACTTTCCAGTGGCTTTCTGTAAGAACTCTTCAAAGAGTAAAAAATAAAAATATCCTGGTACAATGTAGGAATTACAGTGCAGACACTCTTCAGCCCGTGTGGTTGTAAACCTTCTGGCCTGAAGCTATGAAAAGCAAGGGAGTCCCTGCCACCATCTAAGGATAAACAGAAGGAAGGACAGATTCTGAGAGTTTTCTTTCTACCTGCAAATCCTCCAAACAACATTTTGGGGAGCTGACAACTTGTTACGTAAGATGAAAATAGTGCTGAATCTGAAGTAAAGAGAGTGAGAGACTTAGGCAGAAAGGATTGTTTCGTCCCTTTCACTGAGGATTTCACAGAAATATGCAATGGACATATTTTTTCTTGAAGAGAGTTCTCATGTGGCTCTTTACTGAAGCTAGTGATAGCAGCTAAATAGAGGCCAGGGATCTCAGATGAGGTCTCCTTCACCGCAGAGCCCCGGGAGAGAAAAATTAATCGTGTAGCTCATTTACGGATGCAGCAGAAGTTGAAGTTTTCAGAATAGAGCAGATATTGTTTCCCACAAGGGAAGACACATCAGCACTCAACTGTACCAGAGGACTACAACTCTTTATTGCTCACTAACAATTTTATGTTCAATTAAGTACTTGTTTGAAGCCCCTGTCCTGCTTTTCCCTGTGCAATATCTGTAGCCAGCACATCAAAACAGGATAGGGAATTTGGTCAGTTGTACCTGACCAATAAAAGGAAGCTTCAAGGGGTTCTTTGCATGCCACAGGTCTCTCAACATCCTGTACACACACCAGCTTCTCCCAATTCCTAAGGTGCTTTGTTGCTATAAATAAATTCAATGAAAATGTGAGAGGTGATGACAGGGTGCTCCTGAGGGGTCTGTGTGCTGCACCACAGCTGTGATCCTCTAATAGTCAATGGGAAAATATTTTCTCTTTTTGCAGAGCCCAGGACAACCCTCCTGATCACATGTGCATGTCCCACATGTCATCTCCCTGTCCCTCAGGTGTCCCACAGCACAATCACAGCAGTCCAGCACACCACACAGTTGTGTGCCACAAGACTCCTGAAGAGGAACAGAAACTGCATTGCTTCTCAAGAGCCAAGAACTGCCACTGTGATGTCCAGTCTTGGTAAAGCCCTTCTAGAAGTGGTCGAGTCACCATTTCTGGAAATGTTTGAGAAACAAGTAGATGTGGCAATTTGTGACATGGCTTAGTGGCATAGCCATTATGCCTTTGACCAAATGCTTAGTGCCATTTGGTCAAAGGTTGGACTTGGTGATCTTGAAGGTCTTTTCCAATCTTAATGATTGTATGATTCTGTGATTCTAAACCACTCATTCCTTGGCTGAAGGAATGTGCCACAGAGACATGATGTTTACAATAAGAATGGACGCTCTGCCATACAGCGTGACGTGAACACCCCTGCTCATCATACAGTGAACCACTCTATGTCATTTCACAATGGGGAGAAGAAGGAAAACCAGGAAAAATGTTGAAAGAGCACTTGGCGACTTCTGGTTTGTATGAACAGGCTTGGAGTAGACAGACTTCTGTCTTCAAATTGCCTTAAGTGTTACTCCATCACTCATTATGAAGTTATGGTGTAGTAGTCAAAGTCACAGATTTGATGGAGAGAAAGTGTTGCCTTCTCAAACTGCCTGGACTTTTAGGTAGAGTTTTGTGCTAGCAGGGCCTGTGAATTTTCACAGATACCTTTGCTTTTTGAACTAAGTAGTTGTCACAGCTGAGATCACCTGCTTTCTGCAATAATAAGAGCAAGAAATCATGGCTGGAGACAAAACATAAATGATAAGTCTTGCTTAACTGCCTGCCCACTCCTGTAACCTCCATTAACCTAAATCTCCTTTGAGGACAATTGGATTTATCAGTCTGTTGTGATGTTACTTTCATTATGGTATCAGATGCCTGGCTGCTTTCCTGCCATGCCTAGATGAGTCTTGACCCTGCCTGATCCCAAACTGAAGCACTGATTTTGCATAGAAGAACTACAATAATCCATCATATCCACCTTAGAAAACAAAATACCATTAGTCATCACCAGGATACTGTTCACCAGTAGTTCTGTACCCCAGCCAGTGCTGGAGAATAAAATCCAGAAACACTTAAAGACAAGGACAGCTGAAGGCCCATTTAAATGAAGGTGACATTATCTACTCTTTATAAAAGTTAGGTATCTGGTTATACAAAGCTGATTGACAAGATTTTCTGAACAGCCAAAGAAAAAAAGGTATATTCCCTAAAATGGCAATTCAGCCTAATGCAAGCTGGAATAGGCCTTGCTCTGTGGAGATTCTCTCTCTCCTCAAAGACAGAATTAAAACTGGACACCTGACTTCTAGACAAGAAAAGACTTTTCCAGTGTAACTGAAGAAGTTACAATTCATGGAGGTACACAAGTTTTTCCTCTTTTTTCTTAACCTCAGAATGACGTGGTGGTAACACGCGCATAAATGGCTTTTTTACTTCTATGAGCCTTACTTATCTGAAAATGCAAGGATACTTTCTCAAACTAGTTTACTATTTTTAATACCTGTCAATTCCTTTGACTATTTTATGTCTTTGAAACTTTTGTCTCATGGTTTTTATAAGAATTCTACAAATTTTAAGATTATAGAAAGTGTTTTATGCTGAAGTGAGACAAATATAAAATCCTCAGAAATCTTCGCAAGAGAAAACAGGAGAATTTGTGTTGGTCAGTCAAAACATTTTGTTTTGATTGCTTTGACCAGTCCCATTTTGAGTTTTAGTTTTCAGGTTTTTCTTAGGTTTTTTATTATTTTGCACTATTTTAAATTGAAAAGCAATTTTAGAGAAAAAAATTTTTTTTTTTAATTTTCAAAGTGTATATGCAGGTCGTTTGGAGAGTTTAAACCTTTTAAGAAGTTTGGTTTTCAGTATTTTTAGAATGTTGTCCTAAGTGCTCATAGAAAACAGCACTATCTTATAAACAGTTTTGTTTTGATGAATTCCTCTTTCTGAATGAAAAATAATTTAATATTTAAAAGCAATTTGTTAACATAGTTTCTTTTTTGTATATGCATCTTAAATTTACTTTGTAACTTTTTTTGAATTTTCAATTTGCATCAATCTTTCTATAAATGCTTTGATCCATAAATTGATTGAGAAAAATATTCCTTAAAGGGGAAAATTTTATTGATGAAATTGTACTACATTTGAATTATTGTTCTGTGTTTAAAATATTTTATTAATTTAAAACATTTTTTAAATTTCAAAATATCTGTGGTAAATAAATAAATCCATTGCCATCATAAGCAGTACAAAAAATCTGCAATTATGTTCACGAAAAAGGGTAACAAGGAAAGAAAATGAGGAAAGAAATTAGAACAAATGACATTTAAAAAAATAATAGCCTATTGCTCATAACTGTGCAAACAGCTCTTCGCTATTTTAGCTTATTCATGGCTAAATATAGATTCCAACAAATTAATAAAATAAATTAGAAGGTATAAAAGGTAACTCCACAAAGAAACATATTTAATTAATCTTTAAAAGTTTATGCTTATTCAAGAGTAACAATTAAAAATCTAAAGTCTTATGTTGAAGCCCACCATAAATAATTACTTTAACTCACAGAATTCAGGCATTTTATAAGTACAAGCAATAGAATGTTACTGAGGATTTTCATCCCATCTTGCCTAGCGTAAGCCAGTCACATGATCAGGTGAACAGGATAACAGAGCAGAACCAGGTGGTATTTTTCACTAAGGTGTTTCGCAGAGTATAATATAAAGTTACTTTATTACCTTTTCATTATATTCCAGACATAATTCCACAGCTTCATACACTGGATAGTCATTTGCACGAAAGGGAACATCAGTACTGTGTGGTGTCTGCTCCTCAAGAGACAAGTGGGAAGAGGAGGTAGATGAAAAATACAGTAAGTCCTGCAGCTGTGCCTGGAGCCTACTAACAACGAGTAATTATTATTAAAGATGAGATTAATGAGTAAGAGATTACGAAAAGAGAGCAGAACTCCAAGGATCTGGTTTTTATTACATGAAATATTGTACTGGGCTGGTCTAACTTTAGACTCATGTAGTTTAACTAGCTATACCTTCGGTGGTATCTAGTTTGTCTTCATGGTCAGTAATAAGAAATACACCTATTTATGGCATATTCACTGTAGTTATCCATTTCAGACATCTCCCTCAAGATGAGATGAAATATTTTTTGGAAGGTGTTTCCTCTTTAGTTAGGGGAACTAAGGACAACTAGCTCAGGTATAAAATTAATTGATTAGGTGTATCCCATCCAAAGCAGAGGGTGACCCTTAACTTTTTGAAAAAATCAAAATAAATTTGCACTTTCATATGGAAATACTAATTTTTTTGCATTCCAAGGAATATTCACATATACATAGATAATTCATGCACCTTCCAGTGCTCTGAGTCATTCACTGGTGACACTTGCTGTCTTTTTCGGCAGATTAGAAAAATCGTCTCACCCTGAGTTGCTTTGATTTGTGCTGTGGGTGACAGAGAGGCTAAAGGAATCAGGGTGTGGTCTTGTGAGTCTATAACTGTCCTCAGACTTCAATCTCTGTGCAATAGGTGAGGTTTTGAAAGAAACCATTCCTTATTTCAGTTACATTTTCCTGTCTATGCTTTCATGTTGATGGGAGTAAATGAGATGAAGTGCTATCTTAAACTAGCGTTTAATATAATTTTATTTCTTTTTTGTGTAAGTCAGGATAGATAGTGATTTTCTTGTATAAATCTGCTACTAAAAATATTCTTGGTATTCTTCATTTATATCTCCACTGCAAATGAACAAAGAAAGATGAAGATGGAGAAAAAAAAATCCAAAGAGAAAATCTCATAAAGAGCTTGCAAATAGCATTGGGCAAACAAAGAGTTTGTGTGTTAACTGCAGGACAAGAAGAGTAAGGAAGAAAAAAAAGGGAACAAGGAAGAGACTTCACTCAATATTTTGCTGAATTCGTAATATCCCGTTATAAGCTAGAAGCAGAACTGTACCAACTGATACCTGTATAATGAATTAGAGAAACAGGCACGAAACCTCCATAAAACTCCTACCCAACCGGAGACAACTGTAATTAAGGGTGACCTCTTTTCTTTAGCTGTTACCTCTCACAATTTCTTCACCATTTGTTTTTGCAGAAGTGTTTACATACATAATTTGTGAAACAGGGCACAACAGGGAACAGAATCTCATGGAGTGCACTGACGTATGAATAATAACAAAAATAATACATGCAAATCAGACCTGGTCAGACTGGTTTTTTCCCCTACAGGGGGAAGCAAAGAGCTTCTGTTCCTGCTCTGTTTTGGGGTTTGCACATACTCTGCTTCCTGTCATTTTGGGCACTCCCTTGTCATCTTCCTCTTCCTTTTCTCTGTGTTTGGCTATTGACCATCTACAGACAGTTTTTGCATTTAACTCTTTCAGACATATGTTTGCACATTTGCCTGTAAATGTTTAGCAAAATGTGTCTTCTATAAATAAAATGGGTTATTTTTTCGTTGAAAAGTAGATCTGCTTGAGACTTCAGGCCATCCGCTGATCATATCTCCAGTGTATGGCTGGGAGAGAGCAAAGCTTGCAAATAACAAAACATTATCAGCAACCACCTTCCTATGTGGGTGCCTTTGTTGGACCTGGTATAACATGCAAACCTTCTGTTTCTTAGTATTTACCTATGCATATGTGTACATTATAAACACCATGTGCACCTGACAATGTGTGCCTCATCAGTAACTAAAGCACGAATTTCTTTTCCACGCAGCATCTATACACTAAATCATTAAAAAAACAGGTAATTCTGAGCAGTGAAAAAGCACCACAAAAACCTTCTCAGCTGCTATTATTAGTCTAAAATCCCCAAAGTAGCAACTTAAATAACAGATAAGTAGCTTTTATTCTTTATGTAATCCCCATGCCTTATATTAGCACTGGTGTTGCCACCTACCTTTACCGTCCCTTTCTTTTACAAAGGAATTAGAATGACTAATTTCTCTATTCTCCCTTGTGAAGCTTAAACTCTATTTTACATCTCCAGCCACGCTATTTTTTCACAAAACCTTTCTAAACCTTCTTTTCAAAGTACAGGGAACCTTAAAAAAAACACGAGCTATCACAAACATTTGGACTGTTTGCTGCAGTCTCTGGTTCTGTAGCAACTTAGCACTGTCCTTCATTTCTAGGAGAGTAAACAAAATACTGCATTGCAGCAAATCTAATTTAAAGAGACACAATAGGGCAGAGGTCTGGATAAGTAAGACTCAGTTTTGTTTGCCTCCTAGCAAAATATTAAAGGAAACAAGAGACACACAGAGAAGCAGCCTATTTGTTCTTTATTCTCTCTTTTAGTTATCAAAACTTAAATAGACCCTGTTAGACACATCATATTTCAACTGAGGAAGTCAGTAATATGCATTGTTGGAGCAATATCACAATGCTGCTTTTTAATATCGTTGTAGTGAATACAGAAAGTATGAAAAACAGAGATATATACTAAAAAGATAGTAATTTCTATCTGCTAAATAAAAGGTTATTTTCTTAAAATAATCAGATCACTTTAATAGCTAAAAATATTTTCCACTTCAAAGAAGAGCACTGGAAATTAGGTGGATTAGAGCGATCATATGAGAACTCCAGACAAACATACAGCCAATACTTTAAAACTGAGGGTTTTATTGTGTTTTATGCAGAACTCAGAGTCAGCACACACATTACCAGGGGAGTGAAAACACACCAAAAAATAAGTTAAATGAGAATTATCTCTGCCTCAAATTTGCAACAGTTCAGGTCCAGTGGACAGGCGCACAATGTGGAATCACACAAGAGTCCATCACACATGGAGCTTAGCTCTGCCTGATTTTCTGCAGCACTGTGAAGAAAACATGCTTTGGACTGATGGTTTCTCCATAGAGGCAACTATCCTACTGCTGTATGCCATGATGGAGATCTCCCCCCAAGACCTGCTACTGTTATTGGGTCACACAACGCAATGTTTGGGTCCAGGAAAGGACACCTTTTTGAAACTAACACAAGGACCAAAACGGATATTTCAAGCCTTATTTCTCCAACATGGTCTCCACACAAAAAAGTTTGGAGCAGCTGAGCCATTAGAGTCCCTGGTGATTGTATCAGCAGCAGTGAGTTTTCCTACATCCCCCAGCCTTTCTGCTACTGTTAATCTCAGCATAACATTGCATGGTGGCATCACAAAGACACTTGTTTCCCTCAGAAGCATCTGCAGACCCCAGTGTCCAATCCACATCCTCAAAATTCCTGATTAGATGAGAGCTGCCTCTGTCTCCCACTTATTTGAAATCTGTCTGTGTTTTTAGCTCTCAGGCTGAAAGTTTAATACCTTGTATGAAGATCATTCCTCCCAAAAGCAAGTGGCCTGTTCTGAAACCTGCGTCTCTCCTTTTCCTCCCCATTCACACAGAAAATACATGAATTAGCAGGGACAGTCTCCATTTACACTCCACTGGACTCAGACCCTCACTACAGGGACACTGCTGGATGAATCAAACGTACAAATTTGGGTGAGACTCCCCTGGTCAGTACAAGGCAGCAGAGGGAGGGCAGTCAGTCAGATGGACATTCCCACCCTTGTATGTTGTCCTGCAGGTTGAATAGTCTGAGTATTTTTGTAGTAACACAGAAAATGAATTGAAGCTTCTTAAATGGAAGTTGAGCATGTTGTGCATGAAATGGAAGTGGCATTTACCCACATGACTTTCTGTTCACATACCAGAGACCTATGTTTGTGCACAGCTTAGTCCATATGACTTTATACATCAGTTTCTTAAAGGTGAGCACTTGACACGATTGCTTTAAAGATTTTTGGACCCTTTTGGAGGACAGATCTGCTGAGGGCTGAACCCTCCCCTCCCACAGAAGGAGGTTGAGAACAAGATGGAAGTTGCCTACTGTATTATCTTTTCACGTGGCAGTTATGTTTCTTGAAAAGCACGCTGTGCTTTGCACAGCTGATGAAGAATTTAATCTAAATCCTGATCTGTAAATACAGCCCACACACTGTACAGGCAGCTATGCTGGTGTTTTGGTAGGGACTAAATAAAATTCTCTTTGGCGTTAGCAAGTTGAATATCAGCCTTTCAAGCAGCCCAAATGTAAAAATAATTAAATTCCTTTATGTAATAGAGGTTTATGAGACTGCAAGGAAAGCTGCCCAAAATGCGGACTGGAGTGGGAGTTAAGCCAAGTGTTGTCTCTGGAGTCTGAAGCCAAATGAGTGTTTATTTTTTCAGACCATAACACTTCTACAATATATTTGCTTTGGATTGAAGGGCATAAAGTAATGTTTATATACCACAGCACCACTTTGACTGGTGAAGTCTCCTCATCCCCCAGGAAGCAGATGGGGCTGCTAAGGTAATGTCAAACCTGTGGGTATCAGGTACCAGCATGAAATCAGCCTGAGTATTGCTCATACCTCCCTCACATCAACCAAGCTTTCTTGTTTCCTCATGGAGCACAGAAAGAACTTTGTCTCTTATGCACTTGTAGGCAGACATAGACATTCTTTTCTGGAAAAAAATCTTATCCTGGCACCATTCCTATGATGTGCTCTGGACTTTGCTTCCCTGTTGACACAAATAGAACTTCAGTATGAACAAATGGACAAAAAATATTAAAACCCCTAAATACTGCTCTCTTGAAATTGTGTGTAAACTTCTGCAACAGCACAAAGATATGGCCAAACAAATGTTTTCAATAACAAAATGAAAGTCATTTGCATAGAAATGTATAAATAAGATGCAGTAAAAGGATAAAATTTCTAATTGCTTACTCTTATGATAAGAAAGGATCTGCCTCTTCAAAGGGGCAACTCAGAGCCTGAGGACACTAAAATTCAATTTGTATTTAGAAATATCTTGATGTTTTCTACTAGATTGGGAATAGCTGTCTTGGTTTTATGCTTGCTTTTGAAAGTCTTAACTGAGCTTTCATGTACTGAATTTTCTCACAACAGTTGTTACAACTTTTTGATGCAATTCTTGTTCCAGATGATGCAAAAAGCTTTTTAATATGCTTCGTAAATTGCAAATGATAAAAATATTTTTAATTTCAGAGTAAAGGAGAAAAGGAAATTGGCTGAATGGAGATGATAAACTGGGTTGGCTGTGTGAAATTGTAATAATTTCATTCTAAGGTGTAACAGCAGCAGGATTTGTAATGAAAGGTTTCTTTCTATAGTTGTTTTTTATCTCTTTTTGTTGTTTTTTTGTTTTGTCTTATGAATGCTTCAAAACTGTATCTATTTGTACAGGGAGGAAAAGATAACATGTCACAAAAGAAGCTGGAATTCAGGAGACAATGAAAGCCCAATGATGAAGATGCTTTCTTGGGACTAAGACAAACCAGAAGCCTTTTTCTGCAACAAATTCAGCATACTGTGACTTTGAGCAAGGCATTTCAGGCTATGTTCATAAAATAATTTTTGTTGCCAATTATTGTTGCTTAAATTCAAAATATTGGTCTTCAAAATATTCTTGCTGTCTAACTGCAGAGCTACCTCGATTTTCTTGGTCCCTGTAAATTATATTAGTAAATTCCAAAGGCACCCACATTTCCTCTGCCTTCAAAGTTGATCTACACTGCTGAATATTGAAATAAACTTTGAGCCAGATGGTGAGCTGCAGACAGATTCTGCAGTCTGATGGTTACAGTGCTCAGCTGAGATGTAAATAGATCTTGATTTTAGTCTCCATAGTCATGGGTTTATTATTTACAGGAACTAGAACAGCTTCAATAGCAAACTGAGGGAGTTACTCTTCATCACCAATAAGACTGCATGATCTGAAGGTAGGAAATGTCATGTGGAAAACGAGGAAGAGAGATGTTAAATGTTTTCACAGGCCCAGCTGATATGGAAGTAATGAGCTTATCATGAGAACTGAAGGGAACAGAAGAAAGAGGGTGTTCTGTGATGTATCTGCAGAGGGGACAAATTGATCTCTGTCAGTTCCAGTTTCACCTCCCAACTAAAAAAGGACAAGGTTAGCCCAGGAGCCCTAAGTTTTGGATGGATGACATTAGGTAACTCAACCCCTTTTCCTCACTCTAGGAAACCATATGCTTTGTTAGTTTCACACTAAGACACTCCCAGTTTCTCACTGTGAGGTAATGTGGGTTTTTTTAACAAACACATCAATGGTTTTGGTGTAAATTTATGTCAAACCTTGTCTCTCCTATATATACAACTTGTTATGCTACAGTGACAGTACAAGTGAGCCTTGCTACCCATTGTGCAGGGAAACAGTCTACCTAAACCAGGCTTGAGGATTCCACAAGATGGCTGAATAATTAGAAGTTTGGTGCTTCAATGCCAAGTACATGCTCTTAGATCCCTGTTTATTCACCTGAGAAATGTGAGCAGTTACACTCCTCTAAGGGATGCTGAGACCTATGTGGATAAGTATTTTAATGACTGTGAGACACTCTCCTGTTAGGGCAATGTGAGACACATGAGTATGTTTAGAATAGAAATGCAACTGAGTCAGGACATCGGCCTTTTTATTTTGAGGAGAGATTTGTACACTATTAGAGTGCTTCTTATCACATTCTATTATTTTTTTCTTGGATAAAATATGTATTAAAATATAGAAGATGGTTACATCTTGACTTTGAAAGCAGAAAAGTTACTTGAAGCAGAAAACAGTTACAGTAACATGGTTCAGAAATTCCAGTTAGACGACAGAGTTGGTAAGTAATGTTTTGTTTTACTCTTAAAATACTTTTGAAGTGAAGTGTTTGAGGCTGAAAGTTATTACAAAGACATTCTAAACACAGAAATTCAGCTTTTTTACTACTTGTAAACTGATCTGCCATGAAATTACCATTGAGTGGGATATCCAAAAATTTTTGACAGTTATTTTCAAATGAGAAATTTTATGTTGCCCCTGGTCTAGGATGGATTTTAAACCCTGATTTGTATTTGTTAAGGCGAAAATGTAATAAAAGAACACAAAGCCTATTTGGGGCTGACTAAAGCTGCTCAGTTGCCTTACACGTTCGAGAGATGTATACGAGATTTCTGAGAAGTCTATTCCTGATTTCCAGGAGAGGAAATTTTTAAGGTTCCATTTTATAACAGGCAGGTATACAATACAAATCATACTGTTGTTGTTACTGCTTTCATAGTGCCAGGGAGCATCACCATCCAGGGTGTTCAAGCTACAGTGGGCTGTCTCCACACAATCTACATCAATCTCAATATGAGCATTTGCCATTTCTCATTGCTCCTCTTCCAGTAAGGTAGCTGATGCCATGGTCCTTATTGGAGTGATTTCTAGTGCAGGAAGTTAAAAAGTGTGAAGATGGGATATTCTAAGCAGCCTGTAATGGCAGCCATAGTATTGCTCCCTGAAAAATAAGTTTCTTGCTGAAATCTCAACTAGTATGCCTGCATCTCAGAGAAATCAAAGAAAAAGGGACTGGAAGCGGCTTAGACAGCCCTTCTCCTTTCCTCTGTTCCAATGAGCTGCATCATAATATATTGGACTCACCGTGAGACATGGGCACTTCTATCCTATCCCAAAGGGTATCAAGAACATTTAATAATTTTCCCCTTTCTAGCAAAAATTGACATATTTGGATCACAGAATCCCAGAATCACAAAAAGGCTGGGGTTGGAAGGGACCTCTGGAGACCATTAGTCCAACCCCCCTGCTAAGAGAGCTTCACCTAAGCAGGTTGCACAGGGTTGTGTCCAGGTGGGTTTTGAATATCTCCAGAGAAAGAGACTCCATAACCTGGCTGGGTAGCCTTTCATCTTCTTTCCTCTTAATTTGATTTTTGCACTGTAATATTTTCAGGATTTCTTACTTTTTCTTCTCTTTTTCTGGATAGTCCTGTGCCTGATTAGTTGTTCCCCAGTATAAATCCATGTTGTTCATCATTCCTCTGCTATTTCATTCAATTGCCTTGAATCATACCATAAGATTCTTTTACAATTTTCAGTTTAGTAAAATGATTTTGAAATTAAATCCTGCCTTCCAAAGTGGTGACCCTCCCTCCAAACTCAAAACTTCTATATCAGGAAGCTTATTGAGTCAAACACTATGTATGTAGTACTGGCTCTAGAACAGACCTCTGTTATATCCCTCTTGCCTCTTTCTTCCATATTGTCAATAAACAAATGATATCTTCTTGTTTCATAGCATTTTCAAGCCAGCTGCACGCTGACCTGAGAGCTGTCTTATCCACACTCCAGTGCTTTTGTTCTCCTATGCAAATGTCACGTCAGACAGTGTCAAAAGCTTTACTAAAGTCATGATATGTGACATCCTTTGCTCTTCTCCCATTCATGAGGCCTCTTACCCTGTCATAGAAAGAAATTAGGTTGTTTTGACACAGTTTGTTCCTGACAATTTCATGTTAGCTTTTAGCAGATCCTTACAAATAGACTGTTTGATAACTCTGTAGAGTCATCAGGACTGCATGAATTAACTTTAATGAAGGAGAGCAAAAAAAAGAAGATTTTTCACAGAGGCTGCCCATCCAGAAATTGTGTAACCAAATAGTGGTATTGCTTTGTGGCCCCAAAATTTACATCTCTTGTCACTCTGAGTAATATATTTTGAAGGGCTATGGGAAGGATACAAGTTGAGGCTGTCCCTGGGTTTTTACCTGTTTTATCACATCCCTTCGAGCACCTCAGAAAAACAGGCAGCACAGAGATAAAGGTGATTTCTGGACTACCCTAAAGATAACTAGAAAATGTGTGGTTTGCTACTAGCTAAGAACTATGCATCTGAACTAGTCTAAACCATATTCTTATTTTTATTTCTCTTCCTTTTCAACTGTTCTAGATTCTTTGAGGGCAGGGTCTTATTTAGTATGTATTTGACAATTGTTTTTCCACTGTTTACTCAACCCTGTGGCTAGATACTCTTTCCCTTTTTCATAGAGAATGGTTGGTATTAAGAACTCTAAACAGTTTTCAAAATTAAGAAAAGAATCTACAGTTTGTGGGATTTGTATATATATATAATTTATACATATTTAGTACATTTTTATATATAAACATACTCTGAACTTGGGTTGTTTTTTTTTTTTAACTTTTAATGTTCTTCAACCATAAGGACTTTATCTTTTTCAACTTACTTTGTTTTCTAGTTAAGTGAATGCTGAAAGAAGTATTTTCAAGTCTTGGAATTTATGGAAGATTCAGTGTGTGATTAAGCCATAAGAGCTTGAAACTGGGTTGAGACACTGCAGTAGGAAATGGCTTTGCTCTTTCCTTGGGCATTTATGTTCACAAAGCATCCAAAATGATAGATTTTAAGTCATTAAGGAAACAAATATAAATTTTTAGTTAATGTAAGCACACAGGATTTTGGATGGCCACCCTCCGAACACAAACTGCTGTTTCTGGGATCCAGAGAACAGATGAAAAAAACACGAGGAAAATATTTATTTCATGCATATTTCAAGGGATATTTAGTGTCTTCTCAAATGCAAATGAGTATTTACAGCACCTACAGTCTGTTCAGAAGCCCATATCTCCAGCTCATGAACTGGGAATGATGCCCAGTTATGATATTATAAACTGGAAACTTTCATCTTCTCCTTTCATAACTGAGTATATTTGACTCCTTTCTCTGATGTGACAGAGTGAGATATTGGACTTTATCAAACAAAGTAACAAGAGAGAGAATAAATCTTATGATGCAATTATTCCATGGGTAGAATCAAATCAATAAATTAAGCAAATGTGAAGGTTTTTGGTTGTGCATCGGAAAGGTCTTCTCTTATTTTCAGCAAATCAAGTGGATAATAGAGTAAATGCCCCTTAAAATCACTCCTAAAAATGAAATCTCCTAAAAATGGGCTCTTAAACTGACCCTTCCTAAGACAAAGAAACTGATATTCTAAAAGTGTCTTGCTATTTTAGGAATGTTCTTTAGCTTCCCTTCCTAAAAGAACCCCAAAGCCAATGAAGAAAAACCAAACCCCATTACCCTATACTAAATCTCCACTGGTCTTGAAATGTCTTTCCTCTCCCTTCTGCGGAAACAAACTTTTAAGCTTTCAACTGAACAGCACCAAGGCAATATTAGAAAATCTTGAAGATCTCCATGTTTTGTTGAAAAGGTTAAAAATGTCTTAATTTCATTATCATCATCCCTAAAACCTTGATCCTGAACAATTCCTGATGTGCTCTAATAACATAAACTGTTATGTCTATAAAGTTGTGTAACAAATTATCTTTAGCAGATATGTGACTATGCAATCTCTATGCAGGAATTTAATAAAATATGTCCCAATTAAACACACATGTTTGAGGAAAATATCCTGTCTCAAAACAAACACTGAAAAGAGACACATAAGGAGATTTTTGTTTGTGGATTACTAGTCTTGTACTCAGTTCAACAGAAAATAGATTCATCTGAGTTCTTTTGGCAGAGGTTTGCAAATATGCTTTTTATCACTTATGGTAGTAAAGACAACTTCATTGCTCTAACAAAGAGGTCTGGCAATACACTACATCAGATTTTATGAGCTTGGCCTTGCAATTTCAGAAACAACAAATGAGAAATGAGACTAAACAGCAAAAACTATCAGGACTTCTTGGTTCCACAGCAGATGCTGAACCTGGCTGAACATTTACTTTCAGATGCCTCCTGCTTAGACCTGGGGTGCCATGTTAAATGCATGATGCATGATTGTAGTTTTTCAGGTATGATGTAGGTGCATTACCTACATGCCGTTTTTGCGGATTCAGTATGGCTAATTTCCAAAGCAACATTGAATAGCTTCTTTTTTTAATCAATCTACTATGCGGAAAAAGTGCAACGACCCTTTACAGAACCAAGCAAATTTCAGACAGATTTAACAGTGATTGCTGGAGACAAAACAGCTAAATTTATCATTCATTGAAGAGGCCATTTCTTCAAACTTTACTGAAAATTCAGGAAGTACAAAAGGTCATGAAGCACTTCTGTACTCAGGAGAGGGAGTAACAGATCGCACTGCAAAGCCAATGCAAACTGGGACGTTCAGTCTTTTCATGCCCTTGAACTGGGACAGTGTGTCTCAACTAAGGATTTGTCATCGGTGGTGATCCACAGATTTTCTCTTGTATGACATCTCCATTTAAGAAAGATATTGGAATAAAAGTTTTGGTTTGTTTTATATTTGAAAAAATAAGAGCAGTCAAACTGCATTAAAAGTGTAGGTAACAGACAAAATACTGTAATGATACATTAGGGATCCACTGATCACAACCTTATGAAATTTTAATAGGTGTGGGATTTAAACTGCTCGACGACTTGTTTGCACAATTCTATAACAATATTATAGTATTTAACAGTATATATTATCTTTTTTCCTTCTGGGAAGAAACTCCTATATTACATAACACTAATGTGTGCAACAAACTTCAGTTACATATAATTATTTAACAAACTGCAAAATTGTCATTAAAAAAGAAGATGTGTGTATACGCAAAGTTGGGAGAATGAGGTAGGAGACTGAAGCTAGACTACCCGAAAATGCCCTGTCATGATTTTCTACCACTACAAATTATTTTTAACATTTCTAAAACAAAAGATATTTTTGGAACTGTGAAGAATAATGCAGATGAAAAGGAATTTTATGTTCTATTTTCTCAGAAAGTTGGGACTTCCATTTATTATAAACATATTGGATGGGCTAGGGCTACCCAAACCAAAAAGGCAATCTTTATTACCCAGGAACCAGGAATACGTTGAATTCTGCTAAAGATATAAAGAAGCAAACCAGGACTGGTGGTGAAAGCAAAGTGGTGTCATACTCAAAACTAGAGGAGGTCTGTGAAGTGAACATTGTATAGCATGTGGTGCACAGAAAACCTCTGCCAAGAGGTTGCTGTCTTGTTTGAAGACAGTGTGGGAGAAGGATTGTGCCAAAACCCCAGTGGGAGGTTCTGGGGCAAGTGCAGTTTGCAAAAGTTGCTGTGAAAAGGGCAACACTTTCTTCCTCATGCACTGGAGGGCTGGAGAGGATTATTGTGAATCATCTGCAGCACACTCATGTTCATAATTCCTTGCAGGAGTTATCGAACTGTTTCTGACAGCTCATGGGATAAAGCTGGCATAAAAATTGTTCCAGCAAGACTGCTTGTATTTCCCTGGAGACAGGGGTCTCAGCCCTGGGGACAGAGACAAGAGAAGTTTTCATGCTTGCAAACCTGCAGTCTGAGAGCAGGAGTTCAGGCAGTAAGAGAGCTTTGAAACAAATTTAGAAAGCGGATTGATAAAAGCTGTGTGGAAGGGAGGCTTGAGAAGAAAGAAAGGCTTGGTCACTGGTTCTGGAGGAACCAAGAGTTCTGCTCTTATCAGCTCTCTCCATCCCATCAAGTTGAAAAGTCTCAGTCATTTCCTGAATTCCAGGAGACTGCTAGCAAAGAGGGTGAGAGGAATTCACTGCTGACACCATGCAAACTATGGAGCCCTGTGAAGCATAAAAATGTGAGCAAAGACCAAAGCTTTTTTCATGAGACCTTACTTTTTTCTCAATAGAAGCCCTCCCTTAGAAGAGCAGTGAGATCTTGCTCTTTATCCCATGTGTTAGAAGTGATAAAAGAAAATGAAAAATATGAAAAACCACAGATCTTTCGGGCTTTTAGTTATGAAATGGAAATTAGGATTTCTAGTGGTGGTACTTTTTCCTCCAGGACTTCTTCTTTCTACATATTTATAGGCCACCTGACATAATTATTTTCTTACAGTATAAAAAATAAGGTGAATCTACCTGTGTTGGGCTGAACAAGTTAGACTGCAGTACCTCTGTGCCAAAAAGGCTTTTCCTCCTGGGCACTTATCATTCAAAAACAGTACAAAGTTTGCATTGCTACTATGTAACTTAACTGCTTTACAGCAAATATCGGCAGAAAATCTCTGGGAAGGTTGCGTAAGCTACGGCTTTATGCCCTATTAAGCCTTCACACTCAGGTGCTTTGATTTTTTTATAGAATCTAAAAAGAACAGAAGTGGCCCAAATTCTTTCATCACCTCTTTCCGGTTTAGGACTGACAGGATTCCTTGTAAAACTGGACTTGTCACTTTATGACTTTTTTTCACTTTTTTTAAGTGAGCTTAGAGGTTCTTGAGAGGGATAAAAAAGAAGATGGGAGAAAGGTAATGAAACTATAGACATGATATATATCTATAAACCATTAAAGGAAGAGAAGTCCCTTTCAATAGGTTATTTATGGGTTTGCTTTTTATGCTGAAGAAAAACAGATCTTTTCTTTTCTAAGCTGGTGTCTGGGGGAGGGAAACCAAGCTGCAGTTATTTATTGGTGTCTTTGCTGTGGTGGGAAAACATCTTTTGTACCAAGTGCAAGCACTTCCTCCAGTCTCCAGAAGAGTTCAAAGATAAGCTGTTTTCTATAGAGCCAGAATTCATCATGCAAGAGGAGGCCGGAGTGGTTATAGCATTTGCTGCAAAATAATATATGTTCAATGTACATCTGGCTATAGCGTAGGACTACAGTTTCAAATTGCCATTAAATATAGGAAAAAGGCTGACTGTTCTCTGCATCTGACTGACTCTGGGTAGAAAAGCAGAGAAGAGGCTCTGGCAGCAACACCCTTGAGGCCATTTTCACAGGGGTCCTGGAGGAAATCTGTCTGAAAACTTTCCTGGGACCATCAATGCAGGCTGTGACTGTGAATGCTCAGTATTGCCTTTGTTCTTTCAGCTTCTCTTTTCCATGCTGTATCTGCCTTTCTATCTGCTTCGAGAGGACAGGAAGGAAGTGCTTTTATCCACTTCCTGGCCTTATGTATTATGGAGCATCACACTACTGGCAGCTTTTCTCTGGATTGTAAAACCATAGCTATAGTTTTGGTGGAGGTTCTTTTCAAGGTGAGCTGTATCAAGGAGATCTGAGACTTTGGAAATGTCAAGCTCAGAGCAGTGGCTGTTTACAAGTGAAGAACAGTATTTTTGCTCATAATTGTGTCACTGGGTTTTACAAAAACCTCATGGTTTGTGGCGGGCCTGGGACAAAGAAAACTAAGAATCTATGTGGTGCTTGACTTGTGTGCAATGAAAGCTTTGTGTTCAAGGTGTGATGAAATGTAACTGTTTTTGGAGCACACCATGACACGTACCAGTGAGGGAATGTCATTCCTTTTGCTCTGGGCAGTGGGTGGAACAAGAGGAAAATACAACATCTCACTTGTGACTTTAATAATTCTTAGGGGGCATGATTTCAGTTTTTAAAACTCCTTCCTGACCAAATGGGCAAAAGCAGCCTGGGTCAGTGAGCCCCGCTCCGAGCAGATTGACTCTGGCAATGGTGGTGAGCCCTGTGCTGCCATCATTCTCCATGGATGTGCTCCCATATGCTGACCTGGCTTCAACAGCTGGTACAGGAGAGAGGGCAGCCCTGGAATTTGGGAAAGGGCGTTCAATAATATCTGCAACTTGCTTTTATGTTTTATGACAATGGCTATACCTGGCTCTGACACAACGGCTATATGGAATAGGGACAGGGTTTAAAGATGTCCAACACTTGCTTTTCAAGATTTGGATGCTAATACTAGATTAACCAGTGGCAGGGAGGGTTTTTTTGGTACTTTTTCAACTCTGCAAGGAACCATTGCATTCTTGGAACTTATTTGCCATCCTTCTTCACTTATTCCAGGTCAGCTCATTTATACTTACAAATTCTGCTATTTAACTTCTTGATGATTGTGTCTGTTACTGATAGTGAAATTGATTTGTGGAACTGTTTGGCTCAAGGCAAAACAAATTAACAAAAAGAAAATAAATCTTATTTCTGGAAACTTTATTGATGATTATTTTCCATAAGTCTGCTGTTTCTACACTCATTTAGAAATACATAATAAAAGGGAGCTCATATTTCCATAATTTTTTGCAGTTTTTGTCTGACAGAGAGACATGGAGACAGAACTATTGAATTCTAGACTCCACAGAAGCATCATCTGTCTGGAAAGAGTCACATGGTGCTAAACCTTGAGGCGTCACTTATAAACTATTCATAAATAGAAGTATTCTTAGTAAAATTTATGAGATAGAACACCATATAATTTCTGAATAAAACAGATATGTGATACATGCAAACGTAGTAGCACTTAGGTCTTTATGAATAGCTTTTAAACAAAAAACTATCACTGGAAATTTGTTAATGTACCTTATACAGATTTTCTCACATTTTTACTGCTAATGTATAATGCAAACATCATGTTTCACCCTCTTTTTAGTGTGTATTTATTAAGACTTCTCCCTTAATTTTCTCATAGAGATGATCTGTCACTGTGACTACAACTCCCAGTTCTTATTTCTGACCTCTCTAGAACATGACCAGTAATTTATTTTTCCCCAAGATTTCCATGGCTTCTGCCAGTGAAGACCTAATGTTTCTTCACAGCTATGAACAGTTCAATCTTTGATAGAGGGTTGGTTTCAGGACATGGCAAAATTCAGTCCCAGTCTGTGGAATAGGTATTTATTTAGGCCTTGTGTTTTGTAATGGTCTGCAGTTACACAATAAGCTCTTGATGGAATGAAGAATTGCTTCAAAGCATCATTTTTCCTGTGCAAGAGGCACCTCTCCAGCTAAAAATAAACACAGGCAGTTTTAAATAACCCCAAAATAACATTCTTTCATTTCTTCCAAGCAGAAAAATTATGTAAGAGCATTCCAATAAAGTAAGGTAGCTGTATCACATAATAGGGGCCTGGGAAGTAGTCAGATGTCACATTGATAAGGGCTGTGTAAGGATATAAATAGAACTTTGTAGAGACTGCTCTAAAGCTCTGGAAGAAGTGTTCCCTAGCTGTATAGGATTTGAATACGGCAACATGCTGAACTAGTAATAGGGCAACGCTTTGTAAAACTTTTCATTGCACCTTCCAATTACCCTGGAAAATTAATGGAGAGGTTTGTAATGTAAAAATTATTCAACAAATGGTGATTAGTCAGAGCTGTGTGACTGATCTAACATGTCAAAATTGATTAAATATATACTTTACTACAGATGAAAGAAGTATCTTAAGAAACCATAAAAAGAAAGTTCTGTGGTCTCCAAAAAAGAAAATTTGCTGATCTAGAAATGAAAATTATAGATTTAAAAATGATAAAACTGAGCTAGAACCAGCTTTCTGCTCTGCTACAACATCTGACGTATACTGTGGTCTCCATCTTAAGTGCTGCATCCACACCAGTCGGCTTTTCTTATCCTAAATACTGCTTTCAAACAGATTCTCTCACAGCTTGTTGATATCACGGCAGTATCATGACATAAACCAAATCTCACAGCTTCCCTTTCCAGTGCAATGAACCCTGATTCACTTTCCAAATGTTCCTGTAAAGATACAAGGACATGATGTGTCTGCTGTGTTTTCCTATCTGAAAACCCTTTTTCTGTTTTTTCGCAGCTTGCAGCAGGGATTCAGCACAGCTCTCACAAATTTTGCTGTCACGTTCCTTGCCTGACATGCACATGGGAGCTCCGGGCTTTAATTAACTCATAGAACTTAAATTGCCTGTGATGCCACCTTACTTTGTTCTGCTGTGCTCTCGTCCAAGCTGAGCACGCCCCGTGTAATTAGAAGTTAAACTGTTTCACACACCAAAATGTCACAGGAGGTGCACTGCACAGGTGGCAAGTAGATGCTTATTTTGTGTTTCTCCTGAAAATAAATCTTAAAAATGGCTGCTCTATTGCAATTAACATATTCAGTGAAGGCGCTATTTTATTTTCAATGTCTGATTAACAATTTCACAGTGTCAAAAACAGTAGACTGAAATGAAATACACACAATATTACAAACTATGTGATACAATTCAGTTTAGGAACATGCTTTATTCTGTTTATTTTTGTCTACTCAAATTCCTTGAAAGTACTTAAATGATTACTTAAATGCTTTGCTGCTTTTCTGCCAAGTGTCATATTCAGTCAGCTGCATCTCAGCAAATCTGCGTATCCGACGGGAATTGTGCAGCAGCCTTCCATGCATTGCTATAGTATTTTTTTACATGAAGGTCGACTTAATGACAGTTTGGATTTCCTCTATTTACTGTTTAAAGCAGTTAGTCATTAAAATTCCCTTTCCTCATGTGCTTCACTGCACAGAATGAATAAATGCTTTAAGGCATTTTCCTGTAGCCACATTGATTCAGTTGATGTACAAGTATTTAAACATGGACAGCCTACATCAATAAGTATCACAATACATTGAGCATTTTCTTTAAAAGCAACTGATTCTTGAGCTTACCTTATTTTTGTAAATAAGGTGCTTCTTAACAGACAGAAAGACATAGAGACTAATGCAGATAGCAGATATTTAAGATGTAGTAATGATTCTAAAAAAATAGGAGCCACTGGGAGTTCCATAAATAAATTTCATTCCTCTCCTCATTTGGTTAAATGCTGAAGAGGAGACCTTTTCAAAACCGGAAAACACAGAACAATTCCACACAGTCACTATTCAGAAATGCCTGCCAAAATCACAGGTAAACTTTGACATTTTCCTCGGTTGAGTTAGATTCATAAGGAAAAACTGATTTCCTTTTATTATTGCAGAAACAGTATCTCCTGCAAGTAATGCTGTTTTGCTTTTCTTGCCCAACCATTTGTACAAAAGTGGGAAGGGCAAAATTACTTCATTTGCTGTTTAGATGAGAAAGAGCCTTCTGCCTTCATGAAAAAAAAAAAAAAGAGAGTGAGAGTGAAAAAAAGGAAATTCTGAGCTTTTTAATAAGATGTCATCCGGTTGTTTTCAGAACAGTCTAATTTTATCTTCAATAGGATTTATATTTTTTTTTGTCCATGATTTTTAGTGGGCTCTATGGTTTCCAGAAATTTATAATCAATAGGCTGTGTTCTCAGTGGTTTTCTGTTCTTTTCTATATTTTCTTAAAGATCTTGTTGTTTTCCATTTTCTTTGCAGTGTCCTTGCATGACCTCCCAGAGAAAGGAAGACATATCCGTCTTTTAGCTCTGCCTACTCGCAGTTGTGCTGTCAATGCACATCTCAAGTTCCTCCAGCCGCAGTTTGATTTTTCCTTTCCTTGTGTTAGCTACTGAATTTTCATTTGCACTCTGACTCTGCACAGCTTGAGTGACTTATGTATTCTTTTCCCCTGTAAGCTTTTTTTCACCTGTGCCTACTTGTATTAATTACCAGTATTGTGTTTTCATGCTCCACTTGATTTTTCCCCCAGAACCTTTCATCTTCTTTATTGTGCTATCCAGTTTCTTCCTCCTGGCATTTGTTTGTACATTTTTCACAAGCTAAAGCACTAACTACAGAGTTATTTCTTTTTCTCCACCATACCTGATGTGTTGTTGATCTTTTTATTTTGTTTTTAAAATCTGTGTCCTTATGGGCTGTCTTTTTCTATATTTGGTTTTATTAGGGATAACAAAGAGACCACAATCTGAATTTCAGTCCTTAAAAAGCTGCTTGCTATAAATAGTACATAATAACTGCTAGCAACAAAATTGTTGGTTCCAGCCTCTTGAGACAGCTATTTAAGGTTTTTTGCAGAACCTTATTTCTAAGATGTTTCAGATTTACATATTGGAGAACTACTGCCTCCCCTATCACCAAAATCCATGGAATGTTTTACTTCCTGGATCATCAGGTCTGGAACACTCTCATAGTGAAGAATTCTTTATATCCAATATCCAACGTAAACACGCCCCCTCCAATATAAACCTGCCCTCTTTCAGATTAAAGCCACTCCCCCTTGTCCTATCACTACATTCCTTGTAAAAAGTCCGTCTCCAGCTCTCTTGTAGCACCTTTCAGTGCTGGAAGGTGTAGTAAGGTCTCCCCACAACCTTGTTTTCTCCAGGCTGAATAGCCCCAACACTCTCAGACTGTGTACAGAGGGAGCAACTCTTGGGGTGCACTATGTGCTGGAAGAGAGATAGGCCCTGAGGGCCGGAGAGAGAGCCTCTTTCCTGGGCCCAGAGGTGACCCTGGGAGTGCATCCAGGTCACCAGCGATGGGCTGAGAGAGGATTGTGGGTTTGTGAACAGCGTTGGACCTATGGGAAGTGACAATTGTAGTTTGTGACCTTATAGGGTATTGTTTACCTGTTACCATAATAGGTAATATCTGTGCAATACCCCAGGTGATTGGGGGACACTGTGGTGAACATCTTTCCTGTTTATATGATGTGATATCCTGTTAGGTGCTGGTATTTAGGAAATATTCACTGTGCAATAAAGGCTTTGCACTTTTCCATCTTGTGTATGAAGTCCATGCCCTTGTGTGATTACTGCAAGGAATTCTATAGGAGAGGTGTTCCATCCTCTGATCATCTTTGTGGCCTCTTCTAGACTTGTTCCAATAGGTTCACATCTTTCTTGTGCTGGAGACCCCAGAGCTGGATGCAGCACTGCAGGTGGCGTCTCACCAGGGCAGAGCAGAGGGGCAGAACCCCTCCCTCCCCTGCTGCCCTCGCTGCTTTGGATGCAGCCCAGGACATGTTTGGTTTTCTGGGTTGCAAGGGCACATGGCTGGGTCATGTTGAGCAGCTCGTCCACCTCAAGTCGTTCTGCCCAGGGCTGCTCTCAATCCATTCTCTGCCCAACCTTTATCTGTGCTTAGAATTGCCCTAAACTAGGTGCAGGACCTCACACTTGGCCTTGTTGAAGTCCAGGGCATTTGCACAGGCCCATTTCTCAAGCACGTCAGGGCCCCTCTGGATGGCATCCCTTCCCTCCAGCATGCTGATCACACCACACTGCTTGGTGTCATTGGCAAACTGGCTGAGGCTGCACTCAATCCCACTGTCTCTGTCACTGATAAAGATATTAAACAGCACCAGACCCAATTACAGCCCCTGAGGAATGCCATTTGTCATTGGTGTCCACTTGGACATTGAGCCATTGACCTCAAGTCTTTGAGTGCATCCTGTTCCAGACAATTCTTTATCCACCAAGTGGTTCATCTATCAGATCCCTGTCTCTCCAGTTTAGAGACAAGGATTTCATGCAGGACAGTGTCAAATTCTATAGAAGAATGAACTATTGTAAATACATCTTTTTATAATATCTCTGATTATAACAAAACTTAATATAAACCACTAGAGTAGAGAACTTCTAGGAAATTATCAGGGTATTAATGTTATGCAAACAGTTTATTAAATATCACAAATACAATGTTACCGCAAAAAGAAACACAGCGATGTGTAATGATAGTATTGTGGCATTTGATATCCCACTATGTCTCATTATCACTAAACAGGCCATTAAGAGGGAACAGGGACTGCTCTGCCAGGTGGCTCCAAAGCTGGCAGATGTGCTTTATTTAATAAGTAGGAAAAATAACTTTTGCTGCTCAGAGAATTAGGAAGGCAAAAATGAGGTTTTTGCCACTAGAGGTGAGATATTTCTGTGTTACAGTGTCCACTAAAGGCAAGAAAGGAAGTACTTGTCGATGCAAAGCAGAGGTACTTGGGTTTTGGCTGCAGGACATGCGTGTGTGCTTGTCATGGGAAATGGTGCACTTGAAAGAGCAGTCCGAAACGTTGAAACAGAAGGAAAGGGAGAACAGCAGACAGAGAAGGTGAGGAAAAGAGACTGCAGTCACTTATCAAAGGAAGAATAAAAAGTGAAGCTATGGCAGAGAATTCACAGTATACCATCTTTTAAGCCCAGAAATGTTGCTCAGTGCCTTAGATAACTTCACCTTTGTAATTCTAGGGCATTTATGGGTGTGGTGGCCACTTAGCCTGTGGTACAAAGAACAGAGAGAGTTCTCATTAAGACAGTCTGTAGTACCAGAGACTTCTGTCTAGGTCAGAGTGAGAAAAGGAGCCTCTCCCGGAATGCTTTGTTCTGTTATGGTAATCTACCCCAGTTCTACATTCCTGGTTGGCTGTTGGCCGCCCGCCCCCTTGCTACCTTATATGTTCCATGCCCTACAAAGTTCTCCACTCCAAGTTCCCCCCATTGGCCTTTGCTCCTCGCCGCTCCCCCAGAGCTTCCCCATTGGCTCCCATTCCCTAGTCCCGCCTGTGTACCGCCCCCATACTTAAACCTAGACCTTCCAGTGTTCTCGGTCTTTGCCTCTGGAGCCCTAATGGACTGCTCCTGTGGAACTCTATGCAAAGACCCTTCCAGTCTCTTTGCCACCGACCCATATTACTGAAGCTATCCGTGTGTTTGTGCATGCACGCGTGTGTGAGTGTGCGGCTGATCCTTCTGAGCGGCTTCGCTTTGGAGATGCTTTTAGAGATCTCAACGCCTCATGCTCCGGCACAGAAGCTGCAGAGCCCGAGACAGCGATAATAGTTGCAGTTCTGTAACCTGCCCTTGCCTCAAAGCTCTGCAGTGTTTCACTCTCTGCCGCAGAGATTGTCCCTTGTTGCTCTCATGATGTTATTCTCATGTTATTATTCTCAAGGCCTTATTCCTCCCAACCCTGACAGCATGGTTATGGTGGGTTCTCTTGAGAAACAAGTCTCTCCCAGAATCAAATAATTCTTTTCCTCTCCCTGCCCTTTGGTTGTAGCCTTTGAGTTATGCTATGAGGACTCAGTAATACACAAGTGCATACCTTTTTCATGATGTAGTCTGCAGCAGCAGCCCCAGGGGAAAGCATGCTCCAGCCAGCAGTAACAGCAACAGAAGCAAACACCACTAGGAGGGTTGAGTGGATTCTGATGAAGATTATATAGCTCTATGGAAAAGGGTGGATGGTGTTTGCCTATGTGCTGGAGAGGAGCCCATGGAAGATGCTTTTTGAGGATGCCAATTGCTTCGTTTCCCAGATGGTCACTGGGGAGAATTTTGTTTTTTCCTTGTTTTCTTTCTGTCTGCCCTTAGCATTTATTTTTCCTTGAAACCAAAGTTACTATAGAATTGATGTAAGCCATCATCTAAACAGCCTACTAATAAATGTTTGTGCATGAAAGCCTATCTCACAACACAAGGCCAACATATGTCTAAAGCTATTCAAAGGTACACTGCATTGCTGTAGTTTTAAATACAAACCCCAGATGTTTCAAACTACCATTTAAAGTCTCTCTGAATAGGAACATCTTCTAGCAAGGCAAGCAAAAGGGTCTTTCAGTGCTCCTTCAAATCTGAAACCTTTAGCGACCTTAGTGTTCATCTAGCTTTAAAGCTGCATTGGATGGGTACAGATTTCTAGGAAACCTAAGACTGGGAAGGGTGGGGAAGATGGATTCACTACAGGTAAATAATGGGAAAGGAAGGGTTTTGGAAGAAGCCAGAATCTAGCAGGTGTAACTGGCTGTGAAATGGGAGGCCGCATCATTAATGGAAATGCTTATGGATAAGGAGCAACCACCAGGAGAAAAGCTGCCTTCAGGAGGTTTTGCAGCTTCTGCTCAATAACCTGTATGAGAAATGCGGTGTATCTGGCATAGAACTGGAGTTAGGTTGCCCCTGACATCTCAGATTAAACACTAGGAGCCTGTTGATGATGAGAGATTGATGGCTGGATGAGGAGAGGGTGTGGAGCCCTGCCCCACCTCTACCTGGAGACTGCTCTCTATGAAGCAGCGAGGGAAATAACAAGTCCTGGAAGGTTTCCTTTAACCTTTCCTTTTCTCCACTTGTACTTTTCTCCCAGACTTGTGTAGACCGTGTCTGAGGAGCATGTCAAGAGGTAGGTGCCCACACGTATCAGAACAGGCATGCTGGAGTCCTGTGCTAAGTGAGCCCATAGTCCCCTCAGGGGAGGAAAAGCCCCCTGACAAAGGCACTGGGTAGAGGAGTGGGAAATCTCTGGTAACATCCAGTCACCTCCTGCACAGGAGACACTGGTGTGGACAGCAGCTGCTGCTGTTACTGATTCCAAGCCAGCCTACCACACGTGTATTCCAGGGTGACATTTTGAAAGTGTAACTTACAGCAGTTGGTTTGGCTGGCGTGAAGATGTCAAAAAGTTATGGCCAGTTCTGTGTCCATGCTTGGACAGGAAGGCCAAGGTGCTTGACAAGGTGCTGCCAGCTTTGGGGCTGTTCAGCTTCAATCTGAATTTCACCTTGTGCTACCCTCCCTTGCTGCTATCTTGGGAGCTGCTAGTGGAATGCCAGTAGAATGAAACCAAGACCTGGCACATTTCTCATGCAGACCTGTTTTCAGTCACAGCATTTAAAATATCTTCCACAGCAAAATATTACTGTGTCATTTATTGAAATGATTCAGGTTTAAAGATGAATTCAAAAACATCATTCATTCTTTACTCAGCAATGTGTGTCTAGGGTAAGCCACTATATATAAAGAAGCATGTAAAAATTTCTTATTTTTCAGCCATTTCTATGAGGAAGGCCAGTCTTCCACTGCCTTACTGAAGAGGGAATGATCAAATGCCCTTTCTGAAGATCTTCCTACTTCCAGATTCTAATTCTCTTGTTCAGCTCTCATGGGTTCAAAAGTAACCCCAGAGTTGAGGTCATGGTATATATTCTGAATTTTCATAATTTTTCCTAAAATAAAAGCTGTGTGTCTTGTTCTGGTAAGAGTCTCATGCTATTCTAGAAGCTAGGTTGTTAAGAAAATAATGGAAAAATTTCCTCGCTTTGGAACTTTGCAAACTTTTTTTTCTATTATTCACTTAAACCAAAATACATTAAACTGTCAGTGTTGACAGAAGTCTCATAATTTTCTTTATAAGACTAAAATACAAAGACAAGAAAAAAAATATTTCCCATTATACAGTTGAAGGGCAAAATGTGAAAAACCTGGCAGATGCTGAACAGTTTCATAAAATTATTGAATAACTGCTGAAAAACAGGTCTGAAAAACAAAAGTAAATATGTGCAATCATGTAAGATAGAGATCCATAAAATGGAAATTAAGTATATATGCATTAGCTCCATCACATGAAAAGCAATTTCAGTAATAACATTAAGCAGAACCATCAAACTTCATTACAATGACAGAAAATTATATATCAAGGCACACTGTTAGAAGTGGAGAAATAATGCATTTTAAAGCAAAAGTTTCCATTTCGTTTTCTCTTTAATAAACTATGTGTCAGAGGATCTTAATGTGACTTTTACTGGGCATCCCTTGGAATCCTTTCCCTGTTATGAACTCCAGCAGCAGCTGGTAAAAGCTGATGGTCCAGTGCACCTTTTAGCTTTTTTACCAGTCAGCATGGTCATTCCCAATCTCTTTTTTGACAGTGAATTAAAGAACTGCTGTAGAAGAACAATAACTTTGTGTCTCATATCTGGGACTGCCTGCTCATAATCTGACTTTCTGACATTACTGAGTTGCTGCTTCTGTCTATGCTGCACTTGTACCACTGGCAGATGGAGAAAAACTTGTACTGGCTCTAATGCTGGATTTATTCTTCCTAGGTATATATAAAGCATAGGGATGAAAAGCACTGCCCATATTCAAAGAATGAGCTTGAAATAAAATTTCAGGTGTTAATCTGAACCTTTCTTTTCCCAGTTTCACTGCTCTGATGACAATGAAATTCATGTGGAAGTATACACAGCAGTGTTCATTTAGTAGACTGAAAAAAACAGTGTGTTTTTCCCTGTTGTTTCTATGAACAATTTCAGGTTTTATTTTTGGTGGCAGTTCCACTGCAAATGGCCAGATGGGATTCCAGTTGCAATTTGTCAATACACTTTTGGATTTCTCAGATACTTTAAAATGAGAAGTTGAGTACTTCATTTAGTGCTTGTATCTTCATGGGAGAATTAATAAAGATCACTTAATAGTTTTTTCATGGCCCCTTTGAGGCTGTGTCCTAGGGTGACTTTATGATGCTGTATTCCCTATCGTCTGCCCTGTGCCAGACAGAGTTCTGTGCCTTTAAAGCTAGCTCCGGGAGAGGAGGGAGAGCTGGTGGAATTCCTTTGGCGCTGTGTTCAAAACCACAGATAACTACTTCTTCTGCTTGGCTGCTCTCGGCTCTCTGCAGCAAGGAAGAGAGTAGCAAAGAGAGTAGCATTCTTTTGTTTTTTGGCTAACTTCTTGTTCATTAGCTAAAATATGGAGCCCTGGGACTTTGGCTTCGTCTTCTTCTCTTCTGGACTGTTCAGCAGCGCCAGAACACCATCGGGAGGCTCTACACCATTGGCCCGGAGGGGCCCACGCTGAACTCCACCTCCGGAGAGGAGAAAGCTGCACCCACAAAGGACTCTGGAATCTACCCAGATTCTCTCCACAGTGAGAGGTTTTATTATTTAGCATTATTCTTTTTTTTCCGTGCCTGCGTGCACTCTGCTTGTTAAATAAATAACTTTTTTTTCACTTTGCTCCGAGGAATTTCTTCCTGAATCTGTGGCGGGGGTGGGGGGGGGGGGGGGGGCGGTGCCAGCTGAAACCTGCCTTCTTTGGAGGAGATGTTCCTTCCAGAGCATTTCCCTTAATTTGTCTCAAACCAGGACCGGCTGACACTAGACACATCGAATCACAGAACCAACACAGGATTTGAGGTGTGGCCTCACCTGTGCCAAGTACAGGGGGAAGATCACTGCCCTTGCCCTGCTGGCCACACAATTTCTGTGTCGATGCCGTTGGCCTTCCTGGCCTTGGGTGCAATCGCTGGCTCATGTTCAGCTGCTGTTGACCAACACCCCCAGGGTCCTTTTCCTCTTGGCCTCTTTCCAGCCACTCTGCCCCAGCCTGTAGCACTGCAGGGGTTGTTGTGACCCAAGGGCAGGACCCAGCACTTGGCCTTGTTGAACCTCACACACTTGGCCTCAGCATCAATCCAGCCTGTCCAGATCCTTCTGCAGACCCTTCCTGCCCTCCAGCAGATCAACACTCCTGTCCCACTTGGTGTCATCTGTGAACTGACTGAGGGTGCACTTGATACCCTCGTCCAGATCACTGATAAAGACACTAAACAGAATTGGCCCCAACACTGATCCCAAGGGAACACCACAGGTAAACTGCATCCAGCTGGATGTAACTCCACTCAACCTCACTCTCTGGACCTGGCTATCCAAACAGTTTTTAACCCAGTGAAGAGAGCACCAGTCCAAGCCATGAGCTGACAGCTCCTCCAAGAGAATTCTGTGGGAGACTGTGTCAGAGAGTTTACTGAAGTCTGGGTAAAGGTAAGCCCTTGGCAGGTAAGGCAGCTGGAGTGATAAAATTCATACATGCTACACAAAATCAGAGCCTCTGAAAGAATAATTTTTGCATTCTGCATTCTGAAACCTCTGACTTAAGCCAGCTGACAAATGTGTTTATCCAGAACACTTCAGTGAGGAGTAGGTTTTGGCAACATTGCCTCTGATACTGTTTTTTAAAATTCCTTTACTTCCATTCAGTAGGTTTAAAGCCAGTAAATCACAGAAGCTCAGGTGACATTCCTAAAAGTTATCAGCTCTCTGCATGCCAACTTCTCACTACATCCTCCCGGCTCTATATCTAAAGGTATCAGTGAAAATAAAATCTCATGGAGGGAGGGTACATAGTCATCATATTGCCAGCTCTGAAAATGAAATGTCAGAGGGAGTTCAGTGGAAATGCCAAGAACATATGAGAAAAATTTCAGTGTGCTAAGATCTTGCATTCATTTGTCTTAGTTTATTTGAATAGCTCAAATTTGAATGCTATGCCTGGAACTCAGATCCTGATTTAGCTGGTGGGAATAATGGAATTTCTATGGTAAAACCCTTAAACCATGAGCACAAGCCTGGGAATAGCCACAATGAAGCCAATGTTTCTCCTTCAAGTATGCATTGGTGATAAGTGATCAGTAATTGAACACATGCCAAAGCCCAGTGAGAATCTTTGCAAAAAATTCTTTAGAACAGGCTTTGAATCAGTCAGAAAGTACCTCAATGGTCTGACTATTTTAGTGATATGTCATAATTTCAAAAAATTATGAAATCAGGCAATCTGCTAATTAATGCACTTGACATCCATTCAGGAATCTGAAAGGATAATTTATGCCTGTAAAGGCAAAGTTAATATAAACATTACTATGTGAACAGAACAAGGAGTCATAACCAAAAGAAAATGAAAAATACTCCAACAACAGAACTCCAGTTGCACAATTTTTTCTTGAGGATACTAAAAAACACCTTAAAATCTTCTACTGCAAAAAACCATGATAAGTATTGGGAAATTTGTGACATTATAGTAGCAAATGGAAATGACTTCTCAGCTATCAGAAGAGTCATAAAACACATCCATTCTTAAACAACACATGTAGAAAAGGAGTGTAGTTTAGGGATGTGAGAATGGTTTTCATGGCTATCAGGTGAATTGCCTCTTAAATTTCTTTTTCTCCAGGGGTACATTCCTCAGGCCAGGGATCAAAGTTCTTGCACTTTCTTCCCGATGTTTAGATCCAGATGATCTAATCATCCTGTCTGACTTGGTGGATACAGGAGCACATCTTGTGTCCTACTTCCACCTAAAGGAAGTACAGAAGCATCACCTAGTGCCTTTCTGCCACATGCTCTCTCATGCACAGGGATGTGATTCCCAGATAGGAACCAAAGTGGTAGATTTGGATGATCAGTGACCAAGAATCTCAGCTAAGGTCTAACATGTATCTTCACTGAAAGAATGGTCAGACATTGGAACAAGCTGCCCGTGGAAGTAGTGGAATCCTCATCCCTGGAAGTGTTCAGAAAATGTGTGGATGTGGCACTTGGGGACATGGTTTAGCAGTAACATGATGGTGATGATCTAAGAATAAATTTCCAACATCAAAGATTCTGTGATTCTCTGTTTCTGTGTATGCAGGTCAGATAACACAAAGATTTGGCTCCTGTTCTCAGGCCTCCCAACGTATGTAAGTATTGAACAGCCAGTGGTCCCCAAACTAATTTATTCACAAGACTTTGCTGTTAAAAAAAAATTCGAAATAAAGAATAGTTATCCTCCAATTTATAGTCTTACAGCATGTACAAAAAGAATAACCAGAATAAAAATCCTAAGCATTTTTATACTAAATAATCTTGATCTAGTCCATAGAGCATGTGTAATATTTTGTTTGCCAAAGTAAATAAAAGTTCTGGCTTGAGAAGGCAGGCTTTAATAATCAGAGAAAGCTCTGGTGTTGTGTTTATTTGACCTACACAAATTTTAGCTTCCTGAGTACCAACACTTCTTTCCAGCATCAGAATGAAGGTTAAGGATTCCCCCTCCTCTTGCTTTTCTCAAGTCTGAAAACTTAAATCATATTAGCTTGGTGGAACTTCAGCTGGGACTTTTTACACCTATGTTTCTTCTGTTCCCTAAGGAAACTGTCATTGGTTTGCCTTTTCTAGTAGTCACCTTCAACAAGCTCTGGGATTCAGGCAGTACAGTAGAACATGAGTATCAGGAGGTTTTTATAGAAATTCTCTTCTTTCTCACAAGGACAGATAAATGTTTTTCCTTAGAGATAATCTTAACTCTCTCATGCAAGCATCACCAGCTCTGATAAAAGACATACTTTAATATGAATATTGGAGCTGAGTGATTAGAAGAAGAGAGGAAAAACATGTTTATTTATGAGGCCGTGTAGCAGTCAAATGATAGAGTTTATATGAAGAAGAAATAACCACTACGGCAAAAAATATTCAGAGTTTTCCAAAAGACAGTGTCAACCAATGGCATGGAAACAATACACAGGAAGAAATACAGACAAAAAAACTTGCTTGAACCTCAGTGGAACTATTTAAATTACACCACTGACTCTCAGAGATCCAGTGTTTGAGGAAGCACAGGCAGACAGTTGACCTTGGACAACCAGTTATTCCCAACAGAGTGAGAACAAAATGTTATCTGATGAGATGAGATTTTATACTCTTACACTTACAAAACAACCTATTTTAAACCTAGCAAAAGGCAGTGGAAGTCTTTACAGTAATTGTAATTTTGATATGTCCTCAGACTACAGTTTAACAAAATACATAATCACAGGCTTCTGTTCAACAAAATGCATAATCACAATCCAAGCTTCCATAGTATCAATTGAGATTTTAAAGTCTCTATGCTTGAGAATCGATTGAAACAGCTCACTGAGGCAAAGCTTAAACTCACTGACTCCAAAAGGGTTGTTTTTGTCTACCTCTAACACATTCCCACTTTCAATTTTATACTTTTGTTGTCTAAAAAATACTCAATCTGGTCCAACATAGTTCTGTTCACAATCTTCAGAAGCTCAAAGTATAGGAATAATAAGCCAGATTCAGTGCTGTTCCAAATTATTTCCAATTTGAAGTCAAATTATAGCAATGAGGGAAGAGTGAATTCAGCTATCCTCCACTTTATTAAGGATTCATTCTTTTTTACAAGAGTAGGAACGATCCCACAAAAGTCCATCAAATTTACCGCCTGATAACAAATGCATTAGATTGCATATCTGTTTTGATTTTCTAACTTTATGGGAAGAGTTTTGGATTTAATTTGCTCTGGGTACTTAAGAAAAAGGTCAGTGATGCTGACTTCTATTTGTTTGATGCTGAAAAATTGCTTATTAATTTGTACAAGTTTTTCTTTCTATCATCGTTATTCACCCCTCTAAGTCTGCAACATTTTTATTTGTTTTGGGCTCTGAGCAGCTGATGTTTCTTACATTTTACTTCTCTCTAGCTGGGGAGGTCAAACAGAACATCATTTAACCACAGCACAGAGGTGCAAACCTTATGGAATAAGATCCCTCTCCTTCAGCTTTTGGTTGCCCTACTCTACATGTTTTACTTTTTTTTGTAGAAGTGATGGATCTTCCGTCTCTGTTACTCCCTCAAAAACACTTCTGAGCAGCCCTAGTGAAATACTTGCATCTGCAGCAGTGAACAAGACAGAAGAGTAGAGGTGATTTGAGACAGTCTGAGAAGAGCTAGGAATACTTTTTCTTGTCTCTGACAATAGATGCTCTGTTTTGGGTAGAATAACAGAGTTGTGTAGAATAACACAGAATAATCCCTGCCTGTGCAAGGTTGGCCCTTGTGCAGATCTATTTTAGGGATCATTTGGTGTATAAGTCTGTTTGTTTGCTTTTTCCCCTTAGATATGGTATGATTAGACATAATCTGACCTCTCCAGGAAAACCATTCCTTAATGTATTGATAAGCAACAGCATTAATACATTGCTTTAACAATTATTGGGGAAAAATTTGTCATCATATTTTACCAATCAAATCAGTAGAGAAGGAACAAGCTAGCGATATTTAGGCGGCCATTTTCTACTCAACTTCAATGGGAACAATTTTAACTGTTGTTCTAGAAAGACCTTAAAATTATTTATCACTTTTCCTTTTTTATTCTCTTTCATGTTTTGCATTACCCAAGTTACTGCTTCTAAGCCTTTTTTATCATTGTACAAGGGAAAAAACCACAAGGAAATAATCTGTTACCACCCTCATTCTCATTTGAGATGATTGGCTGGCCAGTGAGTCAGCAAAAGAAACAGCTGTGATCATTCTTCCTTCCTTTGTAAGTGTAATTTCTCTCTCCCACCCTAGTATGACTTAGGTGTTTTTTCTAGGCTGGTAGCCATTCAAACAATATTTTGATGGAGTAACACAGAAATCTCTGCAACAAAAGGAAATTAGAAGAGGTTACCGGCATTTAGTGATGAGCTAAAATTAAAAAATTAGCGGTCTTATGCTGCACTCCATATAACCTTCCTGACCACAAAATAAATACATGCTGAGGAAAAAGAAAAAAAGCTAAAAGGCAAGTGCATTGACCTTGTCTTTAGGATGACTGAAATTACTATAAATAGTAAAAATACTCATACGACGATTAAAAGACTAATGGAAAGCTGTTGCTCTTAGTAACACTGTCTTCTATATACATGCAGAGTATCTCACTGCACTTTAAAATTTTTATTGAGTGTCTAATTTATTTTTATTTGGTGCTTAGGTCCACAGTCAGTGTTACAGATAGCACTCAGGTACCAGAAACCCTTGTTTTGTTTGTTTTGGTTTCTTTTTTCTTTCCTTTTTTTTTTTTTTTTTGGTTATTGTTGTTATTGTTGTTTTGGGGAGGGGTGTGTGTTGTTGTTTTGTTATGTTTTTGTTTCTTGTTTAAAAGGCACAAGATAGAAACGAATTCCTAAAAGCAATACCAAAACCCCCACACGGCTTTCACCTAAGGAACTGGATAAGCAGGTAACCAGCCAGCCCTCTTACCTCTAGGCCTACTTTTCTAATATTCCAGCCTTTCAGTGAGGAGAGAGAGAATCTGTCAGAAAGACCACACAGATGAGTGGGACGTGATGTTTTCAATCAGTTGTTGCTTGTGTTGATTTTTTGTTACATGGAATATTTAGATTATTCTGTCTTTCCATGTTTCTGGAAAAAAAATGCTCAGTTGAAAAAGAAGAGTAAAAAAAGCTTTTGTCTGTTGTCAACATCTCTAAATAAACTAGCAATTTGTACCATGCAGGAAATTAGCACCTTCCACAGCACTAAATCATGAATCAAGAGAATAGTATCTGTTATATTTGTAGAATGGTAAAATTTTAGTGGTTTTTTTTTACATTTAGATGGTCACTGAGCAGGCCAACAGAGATATAGCCCAGAAGCTGTATAAAATGTTTCTGCAAAAGCAAACTCTGTTCTGTCTTAATTGACTCCAAACTCCAATGTTTGCTAAGTAAAGCTGTGTTTTCAGTGCAAAAAAAAAGAAAAAAGGAGATTTCTGTTATTGTAGATAGTGGCAGTTTTTAATTTTAATGTGAACATTTCCAGTGGTTTAAATTGCTTCAATTCAGAAGGCCATAGAATGAGTCCCTGCTGCATTTCCAGCAGAGATGAGGACGTCTGATTATACACTTGCCTTATTCCAAGATGACTGACATAAAACTACCCTCTGGCACTGTCTTTAGCTGAACCTGGAGAACAAGGGAGGGCAACACACCTGAAGTGTGGACAGAGGTGCACAGCCATGGGCATCTGCCTTTGACCTCCACTCAGATGTCCCACACAGCCTTGAGACAGCAGAGAGGTTGGCTGGGACCCTTCCTTGAACCTCTGCAGAAAGACAATTTGAAGGCTAATGTCCCATCTGCCATTGGCTGTCAAGCATCAGCTTAGGAATGACCCACAGGAGATCTTGCCTTCACTCTCTTTGCCATATGTCTCTTTGAAGGGAATGGCTGCACCTGTAGCACCAAATGAGGTTGCTTTTTTCTTCTTTCTCCGGTGAGATCCCTTCCTCCAAGGAGCCTCTCTGGAGTTAATGGGGCCACTCATCTTGTATGACACTCTACAGGGCAGGGGAACGAGAACATTGTAAACAGGAATAACCAAATCACCTGATGTTCCAAACAGCAAGTACATAAAACAGTGTTGTGATTTGACTTAGCTGGCCATCATGTGCCCACCAAATTACTTTATCCCTCACTCTCCTCAAGAGAACAGTGGAAGAAAATACAGTGAAAAGCTTGTGGGTCAAGATATGGACAGGGAGATCCCTTACCAGTCATGGGCAATACAGGCTTAGCTAAGGGAAATGAATTTAACTTATTGTCAATTTAAACAACATAGTACAGTGAGAAACAAGAAGGTATTTTTAAGTGGCCCATCCCTACCCCTCCCAGGCTCAACTTTACCTCTGACTCTTTTACCTTTTGCTCCCAAGCAGTGAAGGGGACAGGGAATGGGGGTTCATAACACTTAATCTCTGCTCCTCCCTCCTCACTGTTCCTCTGCTCTCACATGGGGTCTCTTCCACATGCTACAGCATTTCAAGAAGTACCCTGCCATAGCATGAGTCATTTAGACATGGTGCAGTCCTTCAGAACAGACTGCTCCGGTGTGGGTCCTGCCGGAATCTTGCTCCAACACAGGCTTCCCACGGAGTCACAAGGTCCTTCAGGGTATCTGATACCACAGATGCAGCTTCACCTCTTGCTGTGCTGCTCCCCAGCTTTTCCTGCTCTGCCCTTTGCAGTGCCTCATGAGTCCTATTTGAGCATCACTGACTTGTTCCTTTCTAACCTGTACCTTTCTACATCACCCTTTGCAAAATGCATCCCTTCTGTAATGGTGTATGCGTGTCTCTGCTTTTTATTGGTGTGATAAGTGAAGTTTGATTATTCCTTGAAAGGGTGAACTTTGTAAAAAACCTTTGATTTAGACAAAATACTCATTTGGATTGATTTAAACAGCCTCTCAGCAACTCACTATTAAGCAATTTCAGTAATTAACTCTGCCCCAGCCCAAACCAGCACAAACACAGAGTCACACTCTCCCCAAGACAGTTTTCTGATATCATTTAAGAGCTGATATTAGCAAAGTCTGCAACAACCTACTGGAAGACAGAAGGCAAGGTAACACTTCAATGAGTTCTGTTCTCCCATTTACAAATCAGTCCAGTTCCCATAACTTTTAAAAAGCCATAACGGGTATAATCAAGGTCCCTGTAGGTAAATAAAAAGCCTTATTGTTGTATTGGACTGTATATGAGTCCATATAAAGTATATATATATATATAGTATATGTATAAGTATATATATAATATATGTATACTTTTATATTTATATACACACATATATACATATATAATTATATACATGTATATAGTAAAAATATTAACCAGAATGATGTATTAGCTCTTGGTCCTCTGCATAATTATTTTTGTCCATTATATCTGGCTTCCTCACTTTGTAGTGTTGTTTGTCTACAGGGTCTTCACCCACATGGATTAAGGTGATATCACAAAAGTGTAATAAAGATGTGGTTGCTTTTAACATTATTATTCTATTTGTATTTATAAATATCCTTGAACATGTTTCATGCATTCCAAGACATCATTTAAGATCTTTAACAAAGAAAAGCTACTCTTATGTCTTCACTAAACCAGTTTGTTGATAACAAACAGATTTTAACTAACATTTGGACTATCCATGATTTCAAACACACAGATGGAATCAATAGCTGTTTGCTGTGTAACAGAATATGTCTAACATAACAAATATGCCCAGAGTGTAAAACAAGAAGAGAAAGTAAAGAATGCAGAAAATGAACTTGAATGAGTCACATAATAATGTTTACATACCACTATGTGGTTGTCTTAGTCCTTGTAATCAATAAAAACATTTCCATGAGAAAAGAATTCCACATAAATGAAATAAACTTATTTTCAAAGTCAGCTAAAGAAAAAAGTCACAATAACATGTGCATGATACCTTAAAATTAAACATCTCTGGATGTTGTTCAACTTAAAACAAACAAACAAAAAAACCCCCGAACCACAAAACCCTCTAGTTTTGTGCAAAAATCTCTTAGATATAAAGGCCCATCTGCAAGTTTACGACATCAAAATTCCTCAGCTTTGAAACTTTGTACAAGCTTCTTATTATATTTTGGTACACTCCTTGGTAAGGTGATCGCATCCTCTAGATTCTAGACTAGGCTACGTATTTGGAATGTCTGAACCCCTCTGGAGTCTGATTTCAGTGGTGAAGGAACTCTTGACTTTGAGCTTTTACTGTTACTGGGCGAAATTCAACTGCATGAATCTGAACTCATCACAGCACTCGAAATCTCTTGAAGTGCTCTGATTTCACCAACATGTACCAACAGGTCTAGTTCACACAGGGACGTGGGAATTTTTCTCTAAGTCTGTTCGTAGAAATGAATATTTCACAAGAGTGATGTATTCAATAATTTGATTTTTGTTTGTTGATTAATTCATATAAAGAGTATAAAAGAGGTAATTAAGCTTTTATAAAAGTGTCTCTTCCGCAGGTGGAGCTATCATCTTTTCAGTTTAATGTAACACCTTGCAGCTTAGTATACCCCAGGACAAGAAATGACAATGCAGTATGAAATACATTTTTCCAGTGTCCAGTCTTTCAGGCATAAGAAATCATGGTTGTCTTATACTGGTTATGGTAAGCAGAAAGAAAATTTGAAAATGCGCTGTTAGATGCACTGAAAATGCTTTTTAACGGTTTCATTTTGAAGGAAGGTTCACATTTAATATCTAGAAAGGAGGAAGTTGGGTTTTTATAATGCATTTCTCCACTACAAGTAGTCTCTATTGGCACAATTTTCTAGTGAAAAGAAATATGTGAAATATTGGATACATAACATTCATAAAGCTGTGGAAATGTATATGTTTCAAATTTAAAGTAGCCTTTACATTTTGGAGACAGGCTATGGCTGAATTCATTTTTCACTTTCAGATCTAAATACCTACTCAGCTGAAGGATCTAACTTTGCCATCACTTACTAAAAGATGATCAAATAGGAAAATTCCAGGAGCCTGTTTCTTTCACTTCTCTATCCTCTTTTAGCAATTTCAGATATAAATAATTAATATATGCATGAGGGTTAAAAATAACTTAGGACTGAATCCGTTCATATAATAAGCACGTACAATAATTTGTAGTACTACTTAATTTGTAGTACTACTCATGATATAAAAATTTAGTCCGATTTGTCACAGGGTAATTTTCTTTGTTCCCAGAATAATTTAAAAACTCCTCCATCTTCTTGGCCTAGGGGAGAAAAAGATTTTATTTACTCTCCGTCTTTAAAACAGCAGCATCCTCTATCAGTTTCACAATTAAATATGGTACATATAAAAATATGTAGGATTAAAATATTAGAAATTATCAAAAAAACCTTGATTTTTTTAGAGCATATTTTGTACAGTATGTACTACTGAAGGGCTGCATCCCTCCTCTCTTTCTAAACATGAGAATTCCTTTTCTTGCTGTTTTCTGTTTAGGGATACAGGAACACATGTTTTCTATTTAGACGCTTCAGTAGTTGCTGAAGTCTGGAAAAAAGTCTCCAAAGCATTAATTATCTCCTTCAGATCCTGAGCTCATCAGTGCTACAGTCAGTGTCTGGGCTAAAGGCAAGACATGAGCTTTAAAGCAGCACAGCTGAAACACAAACCTGGATCTAGCTTGGTGCAGCAGGAGCCAAACCCTCACCTGAATACCACCTACAATGTCAGATAAACCTTACAATCTCCGGAGAATTCCAAGTATCCCTTGCACACCACTTCTGCAGCACAAAAAAGTGATTACATATTTAACCAAGGCAGCACTTAAGAATCAACTTTCATTCTTAAGAGCTCCCCTTTGCTTTTTAAGAGCCAGAGGTTTAAACTAAACAGGGTTGTACAGTAGACCAAGGGAATGGCACATTTTTTGGTTTTGAAGTTGAGCATATGTTGAGCAATATACTGATGGACTGAAGGCTAATGAGAGATGGTCTCTTGCCATTGCAAATTGCTTGGAATTGCTTCTTATTCTTTCTTCTTCGATGTCTCAGAAAACATACTGCTGGTTTGTTTAAAGAGTTTCAGGATTTAGAGCGATAAAAGAAGCTCCATGAAAGAATTCTGTACGGTCAGGGTTTTTTGTCATGTTTTTTCCTTTCTGTCCTTAACCAAGGCCCAAAAAACCAGTAGATTGGGGTTTTTTTTTCACATTAAAGTGTCATTAACCTGCAATAAAAGGTTTTTAAACTTAAACTTGAGATGACTAAAACTGACTTTTGGCTTTTCGATATTAATTTTATAATTAGTTTAATGATACTAAAAATCTATACAAAACTCTGTAAGGTTATGCTAATTTAGCAGGTACCTCTCCTGATAGTCTTAATTATGTTATTTTTCTATTCCAATGTAACATTTTAAGCCTCTGTAACATTAAAAAATGTTAAGAAACTATTTTCAGATGTCACTATGACCTTTTAAAATACCTAATCTAGCTATTTAGAAGCTTTATAACTCATGGGCTTATTTTAAAAAGAGTGTGGGAGTATAATCAAATAAAGTATTTTCGTACTGAGCAAAAAAAGAAGTGCACTAATTCTACATTAGTAAGCACACTTATAGAAAGTTGTCCTTCAGTACAATTGAATACCACTGAATATTGTGGTACCACAGTACCACTTGAGTGTCCTTCAAGATGCCTTTGTATGTGGTTAGACATCCATTTAAAATTCCTTCTGTCAGATTATTATATTTTTTTTAGTTATTTTTATGATCTGCATACACGCTTCCATATGCAACCTTATTTTTATGATCATGTGAAATACCTGGTTGGTCTTAGTAGATTTTTCTGCATGTATGCAGCAAAAGATAGCCATCAGACAGTGTGTGCTGTCTGGACACATATTTGTGTGTTGTATCCATGGGACCCACAGAGCTGCATGACTCACACACACACAGGTGTCATGTGTAAAAAATGTTTGCCTCTTGGACTTCACATCAGAATTGGAGATGTGTTGACTTAATAATAACAACATAATTAACTGGCAATTAGTGAACCATGCGTTCAGGATCCACTTGATGTTAAACCAGACAAACTACAACATGAGACTCAAGACTTAGACAAAGAGCTGCAGATTTTGAAATACCTGCTGTAATTGATCACCCAACATTTCAATCACACATGCATCCTCTCACCGGCTGTTTGGGTTTCAGGCACAAATACTTCTCTAGGCAATCCCTACTTGCACCTTCCTCCCACAGGAGAGGTGGGTGCTCCAGTGTTCTGTGTGTCTAGGATGTTCCCTGCTGCATCCAAGCACGTGCAGGGGAGAAATCTTCCTTGAGGGAGCACCTGGGGGTTCCTTCAGGTTCCCCAGCTGTCCCTGGGAACCAAATGGGTGCCTGCTCCCTGTGCTGTCCCAGTGAAGAATGCTCAACACAGCCTGGGCATGGTGTTGCTGCTAATTTTCGTGCTGACATCTCTCTGTTACTGGAAGTTTTCACTGTCTAAAGTCCAACTAAGAACCATTGTAAGATGCTTCCCCTGAGTATGAACTCTGTCTCTCCTGTGCAGGTTCACAAAGGGTAAGAAGAAGTCCAGAGAAGCTCAAATATTGGAAGCTCTTAGGTTTTACCTTATTTCTGCCTCTACATTTTAACAACCTGAATTTGAAAAAAAATTATACTGGCCCAAGAGGTAAAAAATCTTGCTGTGAAGACATCAAGGGATGAAGAGCTGTTATCTCTTCAAATCGTTGTTTCCACCAGGAGATTCCTACTATGTATATATATAAATATATATGCACGTATATATACAAATACATATACAGGCACATGTATATATATGCATTCCTTCCCATAAAACAGCATGTGTTTTTTTAAAAAAAACCTCAGCCTCTAGCATTAGGTGGTATATTCTTCAGCACTTGAATGTTTTAGCATTACAAAGGCATTCATCAGTGGCAAACTGAGCTCTTTAAGTGTCCAAATAGGAGGCAGTTTCTTCTATCACGCAATAATTTTCTCTTTTTTTTTTTTTGTATTCTTTCCTAGTTTTAATTTTATCAATCCTATAAAAAGAAGAAAGATTACCTCCTGGTCCTGATTCAGTTTTCCATTGTTTTTTTATGATTGCACTGTCCATTTGAATCCCAAAGGTACAGTGCAAACTCATTCTGAATTGACCAGTAAACATAAAAAATCATTTTCCTAGTAGCTGTTTTCCAAAGTGTCACAGGTGAGACAAAGTAAGCCACAACTTGGAGTGGGCCTGAATGCTGGCATTCATTTAAAAATCAACAAGATTAAAGCTTTTTATACATTCTAGGTAGTCCTGAAAGAAGGAAGGAGTTGGACTTGGTGATTCATATGGGTCCTTTCCAAGTCGAGATATGCTATGATTTCATTAATTATTTCATGTGTTCACTTGTTCCCTCCCACAGCACTGTGCTCATAGTGCTGGGCTTTGCAGGTTGATCATTGTTGGTCTGGCAAGGTCAGGCAGAAAGTTTTATTGGTTCCTGCTGTACAGCTGCTCAGAGTTACCTGTTTGAGGTGTTATTGGCTAAAATCCCTGGGCATCCCCAGCATTTGATTCCATACCTCTCCACGACTCTTCCTCTAGCTGGCATCTTTCCCTTCTTTCATGACATTCTAAGATCACCTCTTCTCTTCAAAAACCTCGTCACTACCTTTTCAGGATTGCCTCTTCCTTTCTGACTCCAAGTCCCTACGTTTAAAAAGAAAATACTTTGCATAAGGAAATGTCTGATCAGTCTCGTAGTTAATCAGAAGTTCTGTCTCTTTGTTAGATAGTTCAAAAGTTTGGTTTTGGACATTCACAACATTACGCAGACACCCAACTATACGCTGCCTGCTGGCACTCACATTTCAGCTATTTTTATAACTACCAGAGGAAGAAGTGTCTATACTAATCATGCAATGCATATGGCTGGTGTTCCTATCAGGTATGTAAATTTGCTATTAGTTGCCTTTAAATTTCATTTTGTCTAAATAAGTTTTTCCCAAAGCTATTGGATTCACTTTATGTGATCCATCTCACCTACTTTTAGCCGTTTAAAAAGAGTTTCAGTCTGAAACTGGACTTTCTATGTGTCCATTGGTAAACCATGTGCCTAAGCAGCCTTTGTCATTTATAAACATCTAGGTAATGAAGTTACTGGAAACCAGAAAAATATTCTCTCACACTGCTGTTGACACCTTCACTGGGGCAGCTGAATTTGCTCTAGAACATCATGTCTCTGTTGATTATATCTTCATCCACCATAATGAGAGCCTAGACAGCCTTTATGCTTTTGGACAAGCTGAATTTTGTCTGGCACATTAATTTATGTTGACATATAAATTACTTGAATCAAATCCTGTCCCACCAGCCTAGTCTATGTTTATTATATCTTGTCCTTCTCCAGTCTGGATAGGAAGAGGTGCCTCCAGAGAGTGATTCATTCTGCTTGCTTGAGGATGAGGACAGCATTCTCTCTCCTTTTCTTCTATTTGCAGAGAATCTAAAATAATTATCTGAAGCTATACAGTAAATCCTTAGATAATTAAAATTAGGTAAGAAAAGCACAGCCCTCTGCATTATGTACAGAATTCTTATTTTTTTATTATTATCAACTTAGCTGGCCATGATTTACATATATATGTGTATGTATATTTTTATATATTTGAAATTCATTATTTCCAATATGTGTCTTTGTTCTTATTCAGACAGTTCTAGCTTCTAATAAAAAATTGTAATTGTAGGCAGACAGGTAGGTTACATAGACTCAGAAGATTTCCTAATGCTAAGAGACTTATTCTGCAGGTTATTTATGCTCTTGAAAAGTATAGTTTGCCCACGGGGATTTTATCAGGGAATCTGCAAATCATTACAGTTCAAATCCATAGCTGTTTTTACATCTTGTATGATATCCTGGTACTAGAAGCCATGTGGATTGTAATTCATAGGACTGGGGAAATTTATGCTTGATAATGTCCCTCATATAAATCCTGCATTACGTGGAACAAAATTGTAGTAATTATAACAATTTTTGTTTGTTCTGGTTTTGTTTTCAAGGCTGATGAATAAGGATATTAAGTTTGATGCTTTTTACTATATCCCTTTCCTCAATAGGCTGCCCTGTGGACAACCTTATTATTTAGGGCAACTGTCATAATAAAGCAGAATATAGATAAGAAATAAAACCAAATAGAACATAGTCAAAGAAGATGAACAATAGTCCTTAAATAGGCACTTCTAAAATGTGAGAGTCTGTGTCTTTAAACTCAGTCTGAAATTTAGTTTGACTGCTGTTCTTACAGAAGTAAGCAATGTCATCTTAGTTTCTGCTTCAGATTTGTCTAGGACTCCAAGTTGACATATTTCATTTTAATTGGGTATTCTATATCTGCTCTTCTTACTTAAAGAAACATCAGTCCTCTACGTACCCAGACAACCTCTTCAGGTTACCTTGAGGTCAGCACCATAAATACAGCAAGGGAAGAGCCGCGACCTACATACAGAGCGGGCTCGCTGCTGACAGCACTGCAAGCAAAACTGAATACTGCAAAACTGAATCATGTTGCTCCAGAGATGAGGATCCAGAGATGAGCTGGGCCTTCCTCCCACACAGGCTAAAGAGGAAGAGTGATACATAACTGGGGGAGGAATAGGGCTGAGGGAAGAAGAGAGGTCCTGGAGAGGCTTAGTTCTTTCTTTTGGAGGGCAAAATGAGACAGTTAGAGATGGAATATTTCTGTGGGATGCCACCAGTTCTTATCCCTGCTCTGAACAGCAGCAGTTAACCTCATCTTAGTCATACTGCAGCCCTATTTTTTTTGTGTACACCATAACCAGGTGACTGTTAACTCCATGTGTGTCTGGAGCTGGCTCTATCAACATCTGCATAGTGAGCAGCTATCATGAGGACTATCCATCTTATATGTCACAAAAAAAAAAATGCTATCTTTCTTTTCTTAACTTCATTTATTCAATGCCACGTTGTACAGTAAGAATGAAAAGTTAAAGCAAAATATTTCCTGAGGAGACAATTATTTTATTTTGCTATTAGGTTCTAGTTAGGATGAAAAAAGTATTTTTGGTTTTTCATGCCTGTAGCTTTCTAAGCGGCCTATAACTGTAATTGAAACCCAAAGTCAAAAAACAATTTGCTATTTTGTAAAATAGTTTCTAAAATAAAAAATTAAGAAAGCTATTAAGTGTTTTCCAGAAATTAAATATTCAGAAATACAGAATTAGGATTGGTCGTTTAAAATTATCCAGTCTATAGCAAGCAAACCCTTAAATAACACTGAGCAGTGAAGAAGAAAAAAAGATTATGCTGTGAATCTAAAGACTATAATACACTTTCAGGATTAGACATCAAATGGAGATTGAGAAACAATGAGCATAATTTGAACCAGGAAGAGATCATGCTTTTAAAATAAAGTCAAAAATGAAAACTTTTTACCCTGGAGAAATTTCAAGTAGTAGAGCAGGTTGCCAAAAGAGGTTTTGGCATCTGTACCTTTGCAATAGGGATGAAACCTGGAACAACCTGGTCTGACCTCATAGATGACATGGTGCAATGCATCCAAATCTCCAACAAACACAGAGTTGGAAGAGGAGAGTGAAACTCTTTGCTTATTTTTCTTGGTAGTTTTCAATGTTTCTGCCCAAAGGTCCTGAGATGAGATAAAATGTAATCCAGATTTTCCAAATACAAATAAGGATAGATTCCACTGGTTTTTATGTGTTCTAGAGGACATGGAGTAGTTTCCTGGAGTTCCAGGAAATTCATTGTGTGTATTAAATGCACAGAAACCACCTCCACTTTGTTAAAATCCCTGTACTATAAAAGCAGAGACTGGGAAAATGTCAGGGGAAAGTACCCTGTGCGCTTGCTTCATATTTATACTCAGCATGAGTATGCCTCAGAAATTTTGGAGTCAGGAGAGACCTTTAGTCTGAATCAGGCCATTCTAATAATCATCTTCTAAGTAATGAGTGGTGATCCTGAAGGAATCTGATCAACACACGGGCTGAAAAACACAGGTAGGAAGGGTACTGTGGTTCAACATTAATCCTCTTTGAGCTTGTTTATTTTCATTATGAATATATTATGTACAGAATCCAGATCAGAGTATTCAGCATTCCCAGCTTGATTATTTGAAATCCCAAACTGAATACATACTTTCCCAATTTCTAATATATTTGGATGTAATTAAGTGTAGTAAATTAAAACTAAGCAAACCCTATGGCATGTAAGGGTATCACAGTTAAACTTCATTTGCAAAAAAAGGCTGTGAGATACGGAAAGCAAGAAAATTAAAAGGCAACCCTCTAAAACAAAGGGTGTGTTAAACATTTGCTGTTCTGGTTTTAGCTTGGCTACAAAAAAAAAAAAAAAAACTTCAGCCAAAGAGAAAAAGTTGTTACATCCTCCAGCACTAATACTCTAAGTATAAACTGTAGAGTGTTCAGATACCATTGGATTATTGGGATTGTGCTGGTTCAAAAATTGGTTATTATGACAGCAGAATAAAGGAAAAAGAGATTTTCAGCACAGAATGTACAAATGGTAAAGAGAACTGCAGAATTAATTTTGCATTAATGAGACAACTTCTCCAAAGCTAACAGGGCAGACTGTTGAAGCTAGGTTTATATTAGATATGTCAACTAACTTTCATCTGTGAAGATGCTACAGGGCATAAACAAAGCTTTCTTTTTAAGAGATACTGCTTTCAATTCTGTCTTTCTAATATACACTGATTTTGATTCAAAAGATCATTATTTTATTTGTGATATATTTTTCATATTACTTAGGAACAATTTTAATGAGGCTCAAGGGCGTATTTTAAGGCATCAGCAGGCAGCTGGTTTTCAGTTCTGCAATGCAGAAAGCCAGACAGCAATGGACTCAATAATATAATAGTCTGTGACTAATTTAAAGAAACCCTATCAGCAAGATGTGTGCAGTTCAGCCCTTCAAGAGAAAGCTTTTTTTGGTTTGGTGGGTGTTTATTTTTTTTACGTTGTGTTTTTTGTTGTTGTTTTTGGTTTGGTTTGGTTCAGTTTGTTTGTTTGTTTTGTTGTTTGATTGTTTTTTTAAATATACCTCCGAAGTATATACGAAATAATAAACAGTAGAGATTTGTTTATTGGTGATGTCTCTTTATACTTCACTATGGAGACATGTAGACTCTTCCGGCTGGAAATGTAGACCAGATTTTTGCTCTGACACTTGTATCCCAAACACAGACTGTACATAGTTTTCTATTCGGGTATCTTACCCAAATGCCTATAATTTTCAGCAGCTTTAAGCATGTGTTGAATATATTGAATGTACTTCATTTCATTAAACGTAGTGTAGTTTCATTAAATTCTGCTAGTTGCCTTAAACCTTGGATTGTTAGATATTTTTCTTTCAGGAATTGACTACTTTCCCAGAAAGAAAAGATGCTCTGGACTAAAATGGAATACTGAAGAAGAACAAATTATCTGACTATGCCACACACCTGAATAATCTGTAAATAATACTAGAAATAGACATGGTCCTGGATATCACATCTTGTACGTGTCTTCAAGAAAGACCTTAGGGCCTGTTTGAGTTCTGGGGACTTGCAGATCATCTCCGTAGTGGTTGATGTTATGGAATAGGATTAAGAGCTTCCTTGAATGGAACTGAATTTGTGAGTTAATCTCTGTTAACTTCTTCTGTCTTAAAATTGCATGCCTAGACTGAGGTTGTTACCTCTATGTTTCATAGACAGCTGCGAACTCATGGATCTCTGAGCATGTCTTGTAAAAGGTCTAGTGAAAGCTGTCCCTGTCCACAGCAGGGAAGCTGGAACTAGATGATCTTTAAGATCCCTTCCAACCCAGGCCATTCTATAATTCTATGACCTGTTTATGAAATGATGAGGGGACTTTAAAAGCATGAACCAGTGTTTTTCAAGAGAGGTGGGATGAACTGGTGTGTACAAGTTCCATTTCCAAAACAGCCAGATGAAATGTATCTTAAACCAGACACCCAATTTTTTAGGTGGTTAAAGCTGAATGAAGTGAGTCTGGCTGTTAGGTTCCTTATTCTCTGAGGAACTTTTGACAATTCTGATGAAAATATGAAAGGCTTTAAGGTATTCCATTGTATTTTGTAGTTTGTCTAATGAGGACATCCACTTGAAGTTAAAATAAAAGTTTTTCATGCTGTTTAGGAAGACTGAAATATGTTTTAGTGTGTTAAGCAGGGACTGGGAACTGAGTAGAGTTGTTTGGGTTTTTTTTAAATCATATAGTATTTCTTAGACCAGAGGGACTGAACACCACTATGCAAATAGTGTCTTAGTTGAGAAGCTAAGCCCCCCTCCAGAGCCTTATCCTGTCTAAGGAGCTGATTCCAGTCAGAGACCAATTTTGGTGTTAATCTTAGGGTATTACTGCTCAGTAAAACTGTGCAGTAAAACTCAAAGTACCATACTCTATGTCTTCACAAACCTGAATGTCAATTTGCAAATTATGTGTATAAATTCTACACCTGCTGACAAATGCATACTGTGCCTATTATATGTCCAGTTAATCAAAAGGAGGCAAGGATCACCCTGGGGTGTCATCATCTTTGAACTTGGAAATTCAGAGACAGATTCTGTTGAATATATTGTAGTGGGTTTACCCTGTCTGGATGCCAGGCATCCACCAAAGCCTCTCCATCACTCCCCTCCACAGCTGGACAGGGGAGAGAAAATATTATGAAGGGTTCATGGGTTGAGATAAGGACAGGGAGAGATCACTCACCAAATACTGTCACAGGCAAAAAAGAGGCTCTAATTAGAGATATGAATTAAATTTATTACTAACAAAATCAGAGCAGCACAATGAGAAGTAAAAAAGACCTTAAAAAATCTGCCTTCCCCCACCCCTCCCTCCTTTCCAGCTCTACCTCCTACCCCGGTGGGGCAAGGAGACATCGAATGAGGGCTATGGTCAGTTCATCACCCACTGTTTCTCCTGATGCTCAGAGAGAGGAGTCATTCCCCGGCTGCACCGTGGGTTCTCTCCCGTGGGAGACAGTTCTGCATGGACTTCCCCAATGTCAGTCCATCCCATGGGCAACAGTCCTCTGCAAACTGCTGCAGCATAGGTCACTCTTCCATGAGGTGGAGTCCTTCGAAAACAGGCTGCTCCAGCATGGGAGCAGGGCCCCTCTCTCCACAGGTCTCCCATGGGCTCACAGCCTCCTCTGAGGCATCCACCTGATCCTCGGTCTCCTCCACAGGCTGCAGGTGAATCTGTGCATCCCCATGGATCTCCATGGTCTGCAGAGGCACAGCTGCTTCACCATGGTCTTCACCACAGCCTGCAGGGGAATCTCTGCTTCAGCACCCAGACTACCTCCTGTCTGTCCTTCTGCACTGACCTTGTTTGCTGCAGAGCTGTTCCTCCCACATGTTCTCATCCCACTCTTCTCTGGCCACAGTTACAACAGCACAATAACCTTTTTCTTCTTTTTCTTCAGTGTGCTACCACAGAGGCATTAGCAGGATTTCTAACTGGCCTGGCCTTGGCCAGGGGCATGTCTGTCTTTGAAGCTGCCTGGCATTGGCTTTGCCAGACACAGAGGAAGTTTCTGGCAGCTTCTCACAGAAACTGCCCTTGTAGCCCCACTGCTACCAAAACCAGGCCAAGCAAGCCCAATACAATGTACAGTGTCAAAGAAACCCCCGGGGGAGCTCAGGGCACATGATGGTCTTTTTGGACATCTATTGGCAATTATTCATGTCTTTCTCAACAAAGGGAGTGAACAACTAAGAATCTCTTCAGCTCTCACAGAGGATGATTCACTGCATGCAGAGATGATTCACTTGAGCTGAAGACCCACACAATACCAAGTAAGAGTTGTAGAAATAGGCCTGAAAAGCTCATTTTGATCAGCAGGCAAATAAATAGCGAGTCTTCGGTCTGCAACTCTTGGGACACTTGTATTTCTGTGCCACAAATACCTTCATTAAAGATTAATCATGTCTTGTAGCAAAACTGCAGATCTCTGGCTCTTATCACAGGAGAATTTCCCAGTGGCATTAAAGGAAACTGTGCTGTAAATGTATGCATAATTTCTAGGAGATATTTTTCAAGTATTTTCAGTTATTTTATATCTTGATATTTTCAGCCTAAAGCTGGTTTGTATGTTTTATGTGCAAAATTTCTTATGCCTTTGAATTTCTGGAAACAATAAAGTAATTTGGTATAAAGCAGCTTAATAAGAAGGAGAGTCTATATACACTGCAAATTATTTTACTCCACCTATAGTCTTTTATTAAAAACCATTACTTATATCCTCTATGAACCTACTGAGGTCAGAGGAATGAATGTTGTTGCCTCTGGCGGACTGTGACTAAACAAATACTGTATAATGTGGACGAAGATACTGCTAAACATACCCAAATCCTTTGAATCATGTAAAAGGACTTCTCAGTAAAGAACTTCACAGAATGCAGTCTCTAAATGAGTCACTTGCACCTTCAAAATGTGAAGATGCTTTATTTGGATACCTCTGCCCCCCATGTTTGTAGCTTTCCATCTGCTTTAATCCTCTATTTTGTAGAATTGATTCTGCAGGTGTGCAGCTGCTCTTGTCTTCCCACTACTGCTCATGTTACTGCAGGAAATCCAGTGGTGACTGTGCGTGGTGAGAAAGAGATTACTGAACAGTTTTGGAGGGTACATGCCTAAGTCAGACCCAGTTTATGTACCAACTTAATCTTACCGCTCAGGAGTGCATAGTCAGCTCTAGAAGATTATTTCAGCGCACACAAGATCTACAGGAAAGGGGAGGGTCTCCTGAAGAGCAGATATCTACATCTCTGGAAATTGCCTACATTTCCCAATTGAATGAGTACGGACAGTGGCACCTATTGATATTGGGGTCATGTAATACTTGGAAATGAAAATTATGAGCTGTTCCAAGAGCTGAGACTTGAATAGATAATTACTTTAATCTTGTTATTTCTGTATTTCAGGTGTCAGTAATATTACTACTGGATAATTAAAAATATAGCCCAAGAACCTCTGTGGTTAAGTGCCCTGCTGCAAATACCAACACACACTGCAAGGATGGAGCAGACAACTCACTACCAAGACACTATTGCAGTAGACTCCAAGTTGTCTTGATATACATGGAGTTAAATTAGACACATAGAGGTATCATTTGCTTTATATAATATTTTTCAAGACTACTATATGAGTAATATTTACAGCAAGGCACTATCCTATTTGAACCTTCACTAATTAACAACGTGGGAGTCATTAAATATTTTAATGAGATGTAATGAGCTGCTATCTGCAGAATGGACACAGATGGCAAGGCTGTAAGAAGAAGAGGTGTGGAAGAAGTAGTATTGTGTAGCCATGGAAACAATGCCTCTCTTTCTTCCTCCCTTCTCTCTTTGAGGTTCAGCAATGCTGCACATCATTAGGGTGTCTGCCTCTCTTGACAATGGCAACTTTGCAGTGTCAGTCAGTAAATCTCTGTATTCATTCATACTGTCAGCACTAAGTGATAGAAAGCCCAGGGAAGATGTGAGATGCATACCAAACAGGCTCCTGCTCTGTGACAGTCTTGTCACGTATTCTTATGCAACTGTCAATTTTGAGGCTCAATTCAATAAGAAAGAACAAAATGGAACAGGCCTGGCTAGACAGTGTTCTGTTAATGTAGCTTCTAAAGTTCATTTCAGTGCTCAAGTAAGTAAAAATGCTGAAAAATGAGACTTGACTGTGTGGGTACATGGGACAAATGGAATAAAGCTGTGGTTGAGCTCTGGTTAAAAGCAGTTTTGTTAATCCACTGCAGTCAGACCTCAGTGTTGGTGTTTAATTGTGCTAAACTGGATGGTGATATGCTTTTGAATTGGTAGCAAAAAAGAAAATGTTAAAACCCTTGAATGTCAGTTATTCTCACACAGAGCTGTTCCCATGTGTACCAAGAGCACTTATTTATGCCTAGCAAAAAGCCTTATAAGAAGCTGAAGAAGAAAAAAAAAAAAGGGCTGAGTAAAAATAGAATAGAAACTCAGTCTAAATGCACTGAAAAAAAAAAAAATTCAACATGAGCTCTATCCTCACCCTTTTCCTCTCATTTTTAGCAGTAATTAAACTGATTTTAAATGCCTTATTTGACTTATTTGGGTTTAGAGATTCCAGAAGGGGATGGAAAGGCATGAATTTATGGATCTGCCAAGCAGAAGGAATAAATCCCATAATTTTAACACAGATTTGTGTTTCTTAAATCTTTTAGCCCCACAGAAGTCTGAAGCACAAATGATGACATCAGAAGAGGAAAACATCAGAGTAATTACCAACTATTCTAACAGAAGAAAGGGAATGAAAACAACTTGGGTCTTAATTTGCACAGGCAAATGCAGAAGTATATCCCCTCCATGGAGTGCATGTACTACCTACATTGTGCATTGGGGAAACGTGATTTCTGTAGATCTTGGCTCTACATCTTCCCTGCTGCGTAAGAAACAGTCCTGTCAGGAATGGAGGTGCTCCTGTGGGGAGTGTTCCTCAGACCCAGGAGGATGCTGATGAGACAATGTCTGAGTCACTGTCTGCTTCCCAATCGACTTCTGGGTCAGCACAAAGCCACACAACCTACCAACCCCAAAAGCACTGATTTATCCCAACCCATAAACCTAAATAAGGCACAGGACACTTCTCAGATCAGACTACCCTGCTTTTCTGACCCGATGAGTCACAGGTCAGCATCTTATCTAGAAAGGCTGGACTCTATGATCCTAGAGATATTTTCCAACCTTAGTGATTCTATGATTCTATTATCTTCTCCTGGCCAGGGGCCAGTGGAAATGATACATACCATGGATCTTCAGCCATGATCCAGGAACAGATCCTGCCAGACAATGACAGAAAGCAGCTCCACAGGTAGGGAGTGCAGGCTGGTGCTGAAATTGACATGTATTCTGGTATGATCAGTGATGTGTGCCTGAGCAGTCCCTGCTGATGTTCCCTGAGAGATTTGGATTACAAAACAGGAGAGCAACTCACATGGAGCTGCACTTTGGGATGCTTGCTCAAAGAGAATATTTAATGGGGCTCACAAAGGTGTCTCTCCATCTAGACTTGGCTGCTGAGCACTGAGATTGGGTCAGAAAATGTGAACCACCAGACAAATTATGAGAATGTCCTCCATCCAAAAGGACTGTTCTGTTCTTCTGGACTGAAAAAAACCCAGTCAGCCTATAGCTTAATACATATGCATTTTCCTTAGTATATTTAAACCTTAGTATATTAAAACAGAAGACAAAAAAAATGCAGAATTTAGAAACCTTTGGCTGTTACATACTTAGTTTACATGAGCACACATGCTTCCAGCTTATTTTAATTCTTCAAATACTCTGGTTGTCTTTGACCATCACATTTATCCCTGCTGTGCTTGTGCAAATTGCAATGGACTTTTTATATTTAGAATACCCTCTGTTCATGCCTGTTTTTAATTCAAGAAATGCTTCACTTAGCTATCGAAACATAATATAATTAGTAAATGATTTTGACAATTGAAATTTAAACTCTAGGTATTACACTTTGATTTTCTCAATTGTAACTCCTCTTTTATATTTTAGAGTTTGGGAGCTCTGTCCTGTCTGACTGTTTTCATGTCTGGTCAAACTCTGAGAACTGACAAACAGCAGGGCATATGAACAGCTGGGCAAACTGCAATTTGGAAGAACCAGATTAGAATCCGGAGCTTTCTGTTTTAATAAAGAATATCTGAAATATTGAGACTTTTGCAAAACTTAAATGCTATCTGGTTGAAAACTAAACCCCTTGTCAACTAACTAACAAGATATTTTTTCATTTTTGTTTTTCAGTTCAAATATTATGTGTTGGGGTTGGTTGTTCGGGGTTTTTGGTTGGTTGGTTGGTTGGTTGGTTGGTTGGTTGGGGCTTTTGTTTGTTTGTTTGTTTGGGGTTTTTTGGGGTTTTTTTTTGTTTCCTGGGAGAAAAGGCTGACCCCACCTGGTTACAACCTCCTTTCAGGTAGCTGTAGAGAGCAATCAGGGCACCCATGAGCCTCCTTTTCTCCAAGCTGAACGACCCCAACCTCAGCTCCCTCAGCTGCTCTCGTATGACTTACTCTCCGGATCTTTCTCCAGGTTAGCTTTGGACCATAAAAAAGCCCGACCCAACCAACCCTAAAAAATTACTTTGCTAATGAATATTTTAATTGTGAATGCTTCCTGTGAAGGTTCAGAAATTTTTCACATAAAAAATTCAAGTTACTTTTAATCTGAACATGATGACCTTGCGAGGCAGCCTCCGTGTCAGGAAGGAAGGAGAATTTTGTTATTAAAGCCTTGGACCTCAGAGAAATGGGTTCAACTCTTGCATCTCTTGGTGTCTTTCTTCTTAATTTGTTTATATTAAGGAAGATTAAACAGACTGAGATTGTGCAGGTAACAAGGCAAAATCTATTGGGGAGAGAGACATGCCAACAATTTTCAAGTATCTAGAACTACCGAAAAAGAGAAGGTGAAAAATTTGGTTTCCATGTGCATGATGAAAATAATGGATTTGAACTTGGCAGTGACTTGATTTACAGGTTACAAAAATAGGGACAATAACAGAAAGCAGGAATAAGACAAGCCCATGGAAAACTAGAGTTATTAGGAATACAGAGAATGTATTCTGCCAGAAATCACCTAGATATAGTTGGTCCTACTCTAAAAGAAAGAATGGCTTAGACAATGTTTTGAGTGATCCCAGAATCATCTCTGGCCGTGTCTACAGTAGGAATTGCTTTGGTATCGTAGGAACAGATCAGAAGAGTGAGGCAGCAGGAGACATCTACACTAAATAGAATATGCAGGATTTAATTCAGGGTTAATTTAATCAGAACCAAACATTCTCACAGGCACATGGATGGGAACTGACTCAACTTACCAACCACTAGTTCAAATCCTTATGTTTTTTTTGAGATTTGAAGCTTATTTGATGTGTAGCTGAAGTAGAGTCTGTGGTACAGTAGCCTTCAAAATTTGAATATATCAAAACTAATATGCTACCTGAATTAATATGAAATAAAGGTGGTTGCCTTCCTGACCTTGCTATTATTCCAAACCAAATGCTAATGTGCTTGCAGCCTGTTATCTGGAAGGAGATTATCTAGACTGTACGTTAGCCAGGAGTTGCCTTCACTCAATATCCTGGATAAGGCAAAGTGCCGGAGAGGGAGTTGTGCAATGCACACACTGCTCACATTGTGGCTGGCTGTGCACAGTGGTAATTAAAAGGCTTCTACAAAACCTCTTTGTATTTTTTTCAAGGTTGAATATGCTAAAAAAATGCTTTTTTAATGCATAAGAATTAACCTTTTCTTTTGCCTTTTTCTGAGGTTTTTAGTTATATCTTCCGTCTCTTTGCTCTGTATTCAATATTGAAAATATAATCTCTTCAGATTTTATTCTTCTATTTATGCAAGCATAGGATTGTCATAGAATCATAGAACTGTTAAGGTTGGAAAAAGCCACCAAAATCATCAAGTCTAATCTTTGAATGAATACCACCATGCCCACTAAACCATATTATGTAGTGACACGTCTACTTATTTTTTTGAACACTTACAAGAATGGCTACTCCACCACTTTCCTGGGTAGGCTGTTCCGATGTTCAACCACTTTTTCAGTGAAAAAAATTTTCCTTATATCCAACCTAAACTTCTGGTCCAACTTGAGGCCACTTCCTCTCATCCCGTCACCTGTTACCTGGGAGAAGAGACTGACCCTCACCTGGTCACAACCTCTTTTCAGGCAGTTGTGTCAGGAGAATGACAAGGTCCCTGCTGAGCCACCTTCACTCCAGGCTAAATACCCCAGCTCCCTCAGCTGCTCTTCATCAGACTTGTGCTCCAGACCTTTCCCCAGCTCTGTTGCCCTTCTCAGGACACATTCCAGCTCCTCAATGTCTTTCTTGAAGTGAAGGGCCCAGCACTGGACACAGCACGTGAGGTGGAGCTCCATAGTCCCCATGGAGAACTTGACTGGGATTTTTGGGTGCTCATACGCACGTGAGAGACAATAATATGTGATCAGTTAATGTACATCTTACCCAACTCCCACTCTGTAAAATGCAGCTGTCTATAACTAAATTAGTCCTCTGAACAATCTTTTTAATCGCTTGAGACCAATGCCTCAAGGGCATAGGATCATAGAATAATTTAGTTTGGAAAAGACCTTTGAGATCATCAAGCTCAACCATTAATGCAGCACTGCATGATTCTTTGCTTCCTATGGTAGCCATCTAGAGTGGGTGAGATGAATGCAGAACGTGCCACTGTTGGCACTGGCTGTGGAAGGAGCCTTGAAAAATAGCTTAAACTAGGAGGAAAACCTGCTAGTGGGGGGTAGAGAAGGCTGGGACTTTGTCTTTCTGGAAGGTTATGCAGCCATGGGGCTCATAGCTTTGAGTGAACATACTTAGGCATGCTTAGCTCTCCTGCCTTATGCCTATTTTTAGCATCATATTAATAAAAGTACCAGTATGTATTTTTTTTCTGTCAATAAATTCAATTCCCAAGCACACTTGCCTAATCAGTTACATTTACATATGTATTTTATATATATATATATGTAGGTATATTCTGTATTTTGTTTCATATTGTATTATTATTTTTAGATTTATTGTTACAGTAATTGTATTATATTAATATATTTTTATTTTCATTTGGTTTTTATTTGTATATTTTATATTTTAGAGATATTTTATATATGTATTTTACATTTACTTTTTCAAATTTACCTGCATTATTGGAAGTTTACATAAATTCCAAGTATTGTCTTTCTCACCTCCCTTCCTCTTTACATAATTTCAGATTTTACTTTAAAATAGCAGCTTTGCTTGTACCATTCAAAATAACAAAACTGACCAGTTCATTTCCCTGAAGGATACTCTCATGATTTCATCTGTCATAGAAATTACTACACAAAACATAAAATGAACGGTAACCAGTCTGAATAATTTGCATGGAAATGGGATTATTTTGATAATTCTTTCACTAGTTGACACTCAAGCTGTTTGTAGTAGGCCAACACATCATTCATTCACCTGTTACAAAAATGTCAAGTTTTTTCTTGTCTAGCCTTAGCTCCTGTTATGCCCAGGATCTCTGAGCTGAATATATAGATCCCAGAGAAATAAAAGGGCAGCATTATTTAAATAGTTCTTTCCTCTAATTTCTGGGTTAGGGACATTGCCAACCTGGAAATTCAGGTTGTCACACCACAAATATCACCTCTGGTGGTACCAGTAGTCCCCAGGAGTTATTTCTCCATCTACTGACAAGTTTTTCCATTTTTCAACAGATTTATGCAGCTCAGACTGCATCTTTTGTATCTTTTGGGCATTCTTTAGTTTTTCCAGTAGATAACAGCCTGCGAAGGTGTCCCAGAGCCTCAATTTATAGAGGCACTACACTATTTCTTGGGAAATAACTTATTGTCTGGAGAACTTGAATTATACATAATTTCAAACTTCTTAAGAAAATAAGGTCAAAAAGAGTGTGGCAAATGAAACAAACCCAACATCTAACCTCATTATGCTCAAGTGCCTGCAGAAAGACCCCGTCTCCCTACTTCCTTGTCCTGCAGAGGTGTCTCCTGATTTCATGGTAGATGGGATCTGTGCTTAAGGTCTTGTCACAGAATATACCTGTAAGACAGGGCTCCATTACACTCTGCTTATCAGCAGACCTAGGAGTACACTTCCAGATGGGTTCAGGTTTTGCATTGCCATTTTCTTTTATTCCTTTTTGTTATCAGACATTTGTTCTTTTAGCTACTCTCTCCTTTGAAACATTTCAAAGGCTGTAGAGAAGCTTAATTTTTTCAGTGTGAAATTCATTCTGCTCCCTCTCTAATCTGAAGACAGTCCAGCACTCCTAAATTAAAATAAAATATGCTTCTTTTTAAAAGTATTTAAATGTCTTTCTGCAAGACCTGTCGTTCTCTTTTTCATGTTCACTTTATTTTGTTGAGTGTCAAAAATATCCTTCCCTATGGTGATGGCTGCCAGTATATTTTAGTTTACGCTTTTCATTGAAATTTATAGTTATGCAAATCTCAATATTAAAGTTATGTAAGGTTTTAACATCCATTGTTAAGTGTATGTAGTTCATTATTGACTTCTGTCTGAGAATGTACATGAAGGATACCCTGAATACTGGCCAGCATAAAGCACTGTGACATGAAAGTCATTAAAGAACAAATGCCAGAAGAGTCAGGTGTGCCATAGACTACGTGCCAAGCTTAAGATGAGACATCACCATCTTCCCAATTTACTCTGGATTTCTGGGAACAGTGTGTTCACATCTGCCCGAGTTGTCTGGTCACTCTCAGGTTTTCTGCTCAGTGCTCTCAAATCTGTGAATTCTTAGCAAAGAATACTTTCCTCCCTGAGTAGCCTGAAGGGCATGATTAGAGAGAGTTTGGGCTGGGTTGAGATTTGGGGAGAAGAAAGAAGTAAAATATTCTATGATCTGAGTTACTGCAGCCAGTAAATGCCATTGGCAGGACACCTGGCCAACTCTTCCAGAGATGTGCAGGGACCAGCACAGAGCAGGGAACACCAGGCAACCTCTATGCATAGAAAACTTTCAGGTGCTGTGATTTTCTCTTTTAAACATTAGTCATGTAGATTTTCTCTGAGATGCAGTTCAGTCCCTGTGATCTTTGTCAGTCAATTACTATTGATTTGATTTAAGATATGTTCAGACAATAAATAAAATTGTCTTTCAGGAGAGCTAAGAAAAGGCACTAATTTGTCAACTTTACTACTTTATTCCAACTAGATAAAGAAATACCATTGCTATAGAGGAAAAAAAGAGACAAAGGAAGACTGAGTCTGAAGCCCAGAAATGCACCCAGAAAACCTTTGTAAACAGTCCTTATCATAGTGTAACAAACACTAACAGCTAGCACTATTAGTGTAATCCTATTAGACTCTGCAGCAAACTTTGGTGGGGACCAAAATCTTGGGTAGGCTACAACAAATGAAGTCTTGAATACATCATCTTCCAATGGCAACTCCCAGGAGCTCTTGTGTTTCCTTACAGTTAAAAGCATTCTATTACTTATGTCTAATACTGTTTAAGTTTAAATTGTAAGTTTTTCTGTATTTTTATGTAGGAGTTGTTATCTTTTAAAACATGCTAGCAATTACCATATTCAATAAAAATAATAACAAAAAACCCAGGAAAATTTTAGCCGTATCTTCAGTATTCTAAATAGAATATTTAATCATGCCACATTCTATATTTACAGGATGGAAACAGCAGATTGTGATACATTAAATGGGGCAAAAATCTTTGGCCTTAGACCAAAATAAAATTTAAAGAAACTACTTGAAATGAAATAACATTTTTTAATACGTGTAAACTTTTCTGGAATATAATTTTTCACTAAGAAATTCTGGTGTTTCTGTTTTTCCTCATGATCCAAAAGAAATAATTACTTCAGATCTGAGAATATCCCATGGGATATGTTTTGCTTTTGGAGAACTCTAACCCATGAGTGTTAGCTTTTTCGGATCAGAGATAGCTTTTGGTTTCTTCATACAATAATAGTAAATATTATTTTGAAAGTTTAAATTCTCCAGTATTTTAAATTTCATTCTAAAAGTGCCCATAAACCTTTTCCTTAAAATTTTCCAGAATGTGGAACTGAAAAGTGAGGTGACAAAAGGTATAGTAAATCCATCTAGAATTTTTCTCTGCATAGTAAAATCATTTTGTACATAGTTTTGGTATATTTAAATGACCAGAGTAAAACAACACAGAGGTAAGAATCACCACACAGAAGAAACAGAAATGCTTCTGCAGAATCACACTAGTTCCTTGAGATTTAACCAGTGACAAAACTCTGTCTGATGTCTGTTTTGTCACATTATGCTCTCACTTTTCTCTGTAATAATATTTTCCTTGAGAGAGGTAAGATGGGAAAATGTGATAGATTCTGAGAAGCAAATATGCTTTGTTCTGGGTTGTACCTGCCAAACCACAGGTGATGGCAGGATGAAAAGTTCTCATGGTATCTGATGCTTGATCATTCCACAGATTCTTGTTCCTGCACAATCCATGAACTTGTCACCTGTAGTACATTGTATGTTTATCCTTTGTCATCTAACTCCAGAACTTTTTCACAGTATGAGGAAACTAAATTTCCAAGTACAAAGCAGCTCATGCCAATGTGTATCTGGTGAGGACCTTCTTAGGCAATGTGAATCTTGGAAAAACAGGTTTTTTGCTGGGTGATGTAGTGATAACAAAATGAAATTAAAAGCTGAAAGAGAAAAAAAAATAGCTAAAAGGGTTCTGGCTGCAGGAGACTGCCTGTCAGTGCAGATGGAAACAATACCTCAGAAAAGCTCCAATTAGAGGTAACCAGGAATGGAGGGATGGGGTGGGAGAGGGAGGTACTGGAAGGAAGGAAGGAAGGAAGGAAGGAAGGAAGGAAGGAAGGAAGGAAGGAAGGAAGGAAGGAAGGAAGGAAGGGTTTCAGAGAAAATTCTGCACCTGGATTTCTAGACTTATGATAATGCAAACAAGGGATACCAGGTAATTGTGGGGTCAGCATCAGCATATATTTGTCCTCTTGAAAGAGAGCTGAGAAGAACACACTTCAGAGCTAGCATCAGTTTCCAGGGGCTGTGGGACACCACTCAGAGATCCTGCTCTAAGCTCTCCTGCTTTGCTGCCTGTCTCACTTCTCAGGATGTTTCTGTCTGTAGAGAACAGGAGAGAACCTGCAGTTGCTAAGGCACCCTTGTAGTTACATTGGATTTACACAATACAGTAAGCAAAGACAGATGCCTCATCTCCAGCTCTCAATGAAAGTGTAGCCTGAGATATAGTTATCATTTCAAGGTTCTCTGTTCTAGGGCTGAGAGGTACATGAACGTTCCACTTATCAATACAAATTAATAGCGTTGGATGGCTGAGTTAAGCAACAATTCATAAATCTGTATGCTGCTAAATGACATTGTAATTCATCAAATCAGGGGCAAATGGAAAATAACTAGCCTTTGAGTTCCAGCTCACTGTATCTCTGCCAAAGGTGAGACTGTCTCCCAAAGCTTCTCAGAGCTTAAACATACAGATTTGTATTTAAGTCAGCACCTTCTCTGATACTATTGATTAGTGGGCTGTACAAGCTGTGGTTGTCCTCTCATCCAAGCAAAACATTGGGCATTTAAAAATCAATGCAGAATGCTCGCTGTTGCTTTCCTGAATGCTGCTTGATTTCTCTTCCTTCTGACAGCAAAGGGATTGACTGACTGAGCACCAGCACAAGGCCAAAACACAATCAGCCCAGGGTGTGTCTCAAGTGTGTGTTGCTCAGTACTGTACTGCAGACAGTCAGGAACAAGGAGCAGAGCTGTTTGTGCAGCATCATGTGTCTAAAACTAAACTGCCTCTCCAGCAGGGCTCCTGGCATGCTCACAAGAAGTTAACTGAGGGATTGAGTACTCAAGCAAGGGGTCAGGAAACAAGTGAGGTTAGCTAGTGTGAAGCTACCGGCATGCCAAGGCAGCTCATGTTTCAATAAAATGAAGATGACTAATTAGTAATTGTCGTGGAGCAGGAGTACAGAAGTGATTATGGCTTAGAAGAAAGTCATGGCCTTCCAAAGGCAGATCTTCTCTTCCACAATCTGTAAGAATCCTGCAATATGTTTTAAGACCCTGGGATCTTTGATCTTGAGCTGACTGCAGGATGCAGCCTTGCACTCACTGGTTACCTTTAGTTGTGATGGTCAGGATTTTTAGTTTTTCACAAGCAGCAAGTACATAAATGAATGGATCCCCTAAGGTTTCTGAGAGAGTTAAAAATATTGTACTTCACAGAAATCAAAGTGCAGGATGTATTAAGTGGAGGATAACAGGTTTTCTGTTGCATTGGTGTAATTCCAGAGGGATTAAACTGAATTCAATAGAAGTACAAACAATTTACGTCGGTGACAATAAGAGAAAAATTGTATACTAGTAGGTACAGTAGTAGAAAAGATGACTTTATTTGTCTCCAGTTTGAATGCAAGTAATTTTTAGTATTTGTTGGCTAGTTTTTCAATGTCCCTGTGGAATAACATGAAATAGCATTTGTGAAACAGGAGCTTCTGGCAAATAATGCACAATCTTATAAAAGAGGGTGAAAAATAGCACTGGGAATGCTACACTCACAAAGGTGTATGGGTTAAATACAACCAGTGGAAAACTGATCAGAAAATGTTTCTGGCAAGGTGAGTGATCAGTGAGTGACTGCATTGCTATGCTGCAATAAATTCCTTTCTTTTTTCTTTTCCTAACATTTGGAAGTAACTGAGAAACAAAGAAATTATAAGTTGAAAACAATATCAAGCCCTTTTTTTATTAATCCCAATTAGGAACAAATATGAGCAGCCTGATTTTCTGAATTACTTTTTATATGTTACAAGCCACAAAACAAAAGTTATTTCAGTCCAGAGGGAAAGTCCCCACGCTGTCCAATGTAAGCTACAGTTCCTTGTTTCATCTTGATTTTCTATTGCTTTTCTTTCATTTTTGTTACTTCTAATTCAGATATCATACTTGCTTACCTAATTTTGCCTGACTGAAAAACAATTAAATATTCTGTTTGCTTCAGGTTGATGCTCTGTTCACCTTCCCCTTAAATATTGTACAATGATTTCTTAAGGAACTCATCCAATCCAGAGATGCTGTTACCACCCTCTCCATCCCTGCTGAGTATGTTATGCTGGCTCCTGCAAAGTGTGGTATCCGCTGGGTTCTTGCAGCATTTTCCAATGCCAGGAATCAAACTGAGTTGTGATATTTGTTGTTGTTTTCAAACTGGCAGTATTTATTTTTCATCTTAAAAATCTTAACTGTAAATCTACAGATATTCCGTAACATCCATAATGTCAGACAGTTGCTTTTTCCTTTTGAGCATCACTTACTAATTTTTCTGCCAAAGAAGTTCTAAGTTTGCTGTTGTGGTTGTTGAGTTTTTTATTTGTCTCTTAATTGCATATTCTGTGTCTTTAACTATTTTTAAGTTCTCTTGATGCAAATCTCAGTTACAAGATTTCCATCAAGAGGTCTGAGCTCACAAATGACTGGAGAATTCTAGCTGAAAGAAAAAGCCATTATCAGCCTAAATGAGCCACTCTGATCCTTGTTCCTTCATTGCATGCTCTTTCCTCTAGTGATTGCTATTTCATCTATTTTTAAAGACTCAGTTACTTGTTTCATTGCTAACAGTCATAACAATCAAGGACTCAGTATGTCCTACCAAACTGCAAAATTTATATTATAAACATTTCAATACAAGACCTTTTGTGGTCTTTTCTATCTTCTCTCTTTTTAAACTTCAGGAAAAAAAAAAAACAAACCAACAAACCAAAAACCAGAAGAAACAATTTTTCTCACAACTGTCATATTCACTTGTAGACAACCAGTGTTCATATGTCTGTAATACCATTTATAAACCATGTCCTGAATTAACAAAAATAAATGGAAAGCAACTGAATACTTAAGGAAGATTTTTTCACTCTTTTTATTATTTAGAGTTATGAAATAAAGTACAAAGTCAACTTTGACTGCTTCTTCACATTTTCAAAGAAGTTAAGTACTGTATTCTTTTCTTGAGTGTACCAGCACTTATTTTACTTTTAGTACCATGTGCTCTTCAGAAACCATTCAGAAAGTGGTCAGTCTTCTTCTGGGCAGTAAGCCTTAGTTTTCACACGATGTGAATTTCTGCACGTCCTAATAGCTTCATGCAAAAGACCGTTAAAGTCAGCCTCCTAAGGAACCACTTTCCTAACTTCAAGCGCTTCTAAAAAACCCTTTAGGAACTGTGAGAAATAAAGAGAACATGGATGATACTGATCTGAGAGGACTTAGTCCAGGCCCAGGCACCTTTCCAGGATGCAGAGCTTTGTGTCTGTAAGGCTGACTGTACTGTGTAAGTGGTGCCAGCAAGCCTCACCACCAGAGAATTGTCTTTATCTTATTTTGTCCAATAGCAGCTGTAGCTGGAAAACTGACTGCCATGGCACAGTACTTAACCCAAAAGACTGCCTGCATAATGCCCACAGTAACCTCCAAAATAACTATGCTTTTCATGGCTTCTGACAGAAAGTGAAAACGTTATTGAAAGCTATTTGAAGATGTGCTAAAAGGCATAGCAAGTTCTTCACATGAGTGACAGATTTAGGCCAAAATAATATTTTGGAGCCTGAAGTCCTTCATGAGTGTGAAAACTCCTAATAATAAGGCAGATATGTGGATATGAATCTTTTTCCTAGCTATACTCTGCAAGTAACCCACAGTATTTTTTATAATAATGATATTTTATTTTTATAATAAAGGTATTTTCTCCCACCAGCATTTTTTCATTCTGTTTTTCTGTCTTTTGGCTCAATCTCATAGAATCACAGAATCATAGAATCATAGAATGGTTTGGAGTGGAAGAGACCTTAAAGGTCATCTGTTCCAACCCCCTGCCACAGGCAGGGACAGCTTCCACTAGACCAGGTTGCTCAGAGCTCCATCCAACCTGGCCTTGAACTGTTCCAGGGATGGGGCATCCACAATTTCTGTGGAAACGTGTTCCTTTGTCTCACTATTCTGACTGTAAATAATTTCTTCCTCATATCTAATGTAAATTGACCCACTCAGTTTATAGCAATTGCTCCTTGTTCTATCCCTCTATGTCCTTATAAAAAGGCCTTCTCCAGCTCTCTTGTAACGCTTTAGGTCCTGGAAGGTGCTGTAAGGTCTCCCTGGAGCCTTCTCTTCTCCAGACTGAACAACACCAACCTTTTCAGCCTGTCTGTACCAGAAGATCTTATCATCATCAACGTCCACCAGACTTGTTCCAACAAGTTCATGTATTTCTTATGCTGACGGCCACAGACTGGACACAGCACTACAAGAGGGGTCTCTTGAAAAGAGAGTAGAGTTGTTACTATCCTCATGGTATTTGTCCACTCCCTATTCATTATAAGAAGTGGAACTGGAATTCTTTAATATATTTTTATTCTTCTGATTCCATTGTTCACCTATGACTTTTAGAAACACAAAAATGTTGTCCTGGGTTGGATTATTTGGAACTGCATAATTTCATTTATAATGGACAACAATGAAGTTCATCCTTTGGGGATTAATTTTAAGGTCTGGAGTTAGTGTCAGAGAGATTTCTCTTGCAGGGTCAGATTCTGGTTCAGAAGTAAGAACTCAAGTCATTGATCATTATTGCCAAGGGCTCCAGAATATGAAAGTATCATATCTTTTCTGCCCTTTGCAGTTTATTTTAATTTTAATCTGCATTGGTTTTTTTTTTGTAGTTGGTGTTCAGAACGAATTGTGATAGAATACAAATGGAAAGAGGGCTGTTAAATGCCCAGCACTGTGAAATATTTGTTCATAAGCTGGAGAGTCTCCTGAGCTATCATACTCAAATTTCTGCCATTACTAGACTGGCCAGAACTACAAACTGATGTTCTTTGGCAATAATTATATTATTTACAGGTTTTGAGTGTGAGATTCCTTCTGGTTTTATTTTTTTACATTATCTCAATCTTGTAGATGCTGATGAAGTTCACAATATATTCACAAAAACACGGTATATGGTAAAAGGAAGACTCTGATTAAATCAATCTCCATTAATTTCTGACTTGGCAAATTCCAAAGGATAAGTGTTTTGATGACATTTCTTGAAGTATCAAATTAAAAAATGGAGATTTCCCCCAGTACAGTAGAAATGACTCTTTCTCTGTGTGGCCGATAGTACAGAGAAACATATGGCAAAATCATATTTTAAATGAGCTATTTCACATCAACAGTTTTCAGCATTTTAGAGGCAGATTAATAAAAATGTTTGGAATTCAAGCAGTTATGAATTCTAAAGATGTCCATCTCAGCAGGGAGCTGAGCTGAATTTCTGTGTATCAAAAAGTAGTAACCGAGCAGTCTCATTCCTATCTTGCCATGTATTTAAAGTAGTGCTATGAGATGTACAGGTTTAATCTTGGAGGCCGAATGTGATTAACCATGGTATCTTTATGGCTACAAATGTACTGACATTTGTGGTACAGAACATTTTTAGGTGCTACTGCTGAACTGATTATGAATTGAAATTCAGGAATGTGGAGTCCCTTCACAGATTTTTTATGGCATTTAACTTATTAAATTTCAGCTAATCAGTGTTTTCCATACCATTTAAATTACCATAAATATTGTTTTTCATTCATTCATTTATTCAGACAATGCCTTCTGGATGTTGGACCCACTAAAACCCACATCTTTATTCATCTAGGTTTACATACTCACATTGCCTAGTAGCCTATTTTGCGAACCAGACTACCATTCCACTAGCTTGTATTAAAGTACAGTTTGAAAAGATAATTTCTATCTCAAAGAGAAAACAATTGGAAGTACCAACACACAGTACTTGAATTCTAACAGATTTTGTAAGAAATTTCTAACCTCAGGATTTGTGTATTACAATTTCTAAATTGTGAATGTGGAAGGATGTCTGGGGGTAAAAAAACTGAGAAGTTATATTCACATCATAGTAGAAGTTGTAACTGTACAGAAATTTTGTGGCAAAACTCAGTTGCTACTCCCTGGATGGAATGTGGTCAGCGCGCTGGAAACCTATTCCATGATGATTCCCCACACCCACAATCTGCAGCCGTAGCAGCTGCTGAGGGGGATGGAACTGAGGGTGGAGTGGAGACGCCACGACCAGGCTCTGCTGAAATCCTCATGGTGAGGGGAATTCAATGGAACTTTGCAGCTGAAAAACTGCATAACACCTGTCAGCCAGGGGAGAGAGGAGGAGATGTCCTGCTGCTGAGCCAACAACTGTGGTGAAATCGCTCTCCTCAGATGAACTTGGTTCATTATAACCTAATTGTAATATTAACACACATTTTCATCCCAAGGGTACCCTCTGAGGTACAGCTACCCCTCACTGGGCTGTGCTCTAGATTTTATTGACTGTGTCTTTAAAAGAAACGCAAGAGATTTTTGCACCAATCAGTAGCAGAGGTATGTATGACTAGAGTCACACAAGCTCCACCTAAACACAAAGAAATAATATAAAAGTGAATAGAAAATTAGGAGAATTTAGGGAAGACTCCATTGTTACTAACAGAATCAGTGAAGGGGCTGAACCTGTCTTCTCCCCCGTAGGGGCACCTATTGGGTAAGAACAACACTTTGTGTGTGCTGAATGCTTTTATTGGGGATTACAGCTTGTCTGTGTGTTGCTTTGAATATGTTTTTGCAGTCAGATACTCTCAACAACAGTCCTTGAACCTTAACCTGTCATAGTTTTATATTAATAAAGAGTTATCCATAAACTGTTAGTGTGAGTCCTTCACAGTTGCCGGCAGAAGGGAACATACCCAAATGAAAAGACAGACCCCTGAGGGGTCATAAAGTTGAGGGGACCTGCTGAGGGGTCTCCCTTATGCTGCTGGGGTGTGTTCCTGAACAAGTCAGTCCCATTCAGTGGGACTGTTCGGTGAAGGGTTCCCACAATGGGACGCTGACAGACAGGTGGGACAAAAGGGTCTTGGCTTTCCTGGGTCACTGACAGACAAATGAAACACTACAGGTTGAAGAAATCTCCTCTTTTCATGTGACAGTGTATTCCAGTAAAACTGAGAAGAAAAGACTCAGTTGTCTTGAATTGGTTTCTTCATATGATTCAAACTCTTGTTACTTCTTGACTGGATTTTAGAACTTGGTGCTCCATGCAGACCAAAAAGTTATAGGAATATATTCTAATTCATGCTGCTACAGGGATCTTATTTTTAGCTTTATTTTGTTGAGTCTTGCCTGTCAGCCTAAATATGGGAATAATAGATCGTGTTGATCAAAACGTGCTCAGTGTTTGAGCAAGGAGGACTTCTGATGACTGTGATGATGCAAAGTGGGACTCCATTGCAGAAAATCAGTCCATGCCAAAGACAAGACAACTTTTGGAGATTGTTGTTAGAGAATTCTGGCTATAAGAACGAGTAAAACAGATGCTGGGAGAAGTATGATGGTTGTGTACTTCTATTACTCAGGAAAGGGGCTTTATTTTGGTAATAGAAAAGCTGGGGTTTGCTGCTGAGAAACAAACAAGTTTATGAATATGTGCAAACCTGAGGTGGCAAAGAGCAAATTCTGTTGTCGTATTGCACTGCAGACTCAATCTATGTATATAAAACAAGGCAGGTGATGACAAAGTGCAAAGAGGGGAAGATAAGGAAACAAACCAATACTATTAGCATGAAAATCGTGGGGTAAATGTACTTGCAATCTTATTTCTGTCAAGTTTTTTGGAAATAAAAGAATAAAAGAATAAAAGAGAGGGAAGAAGCATTTAGGGAATATGTGCATTGTTTTTATGGTGAGTTAGAAATTCCACCTGAACATAAAGAATATCATGGGAAAAATTCCTTGAAAATTCAGTGAGTAAGGAATGTTGATATGAAAGGCACAGTGCAGACTTGATAAGAACTTGAGAAAAGTTAACTAATTAGAAGAACAAGTGATGCTCATGAAATATAAATCCAGTAAGGGGATTTATAGCAAAGCTCACTAGGCAAAGTTGTGAATTTATACTAGTTTTCCATCTCTGTACTTTCTGGAGATACAATAAGGAGGATATATGGATGTATACAATGTTGTTGATTAGGTCACTACAATTCTTTAAAAGTTTACTATTTTTGCTGATTCTGAAGTTTATACCTGTTATATCATATAGATTCCTGTTACGGACAAAGACTCCTTGGGTGGTCAGGAGGGTTGGAAATTTTGTAAAAGCAAGGTTTTGTCCAGCAAAGTGGTATAAATTTCATAAATTAGAGTCTAGAGATTTTCTGTTGCAGAGGTAAGCCACAACGAATTGAATACTGAATATTGAATCTCCCAATTATGCAAAACCATAATTTGGGTTATGCTTGAGTCAAAAAAAAATGCTTTCACCATTGACAGTGTCTGACAGCATTCATATCTCAGTTTTGGTATTTGTGGGTGGGTTTTGTTTGTTTTTGTTTTTGTTTTTTAGAAAGGACTATGCAGTGAAAAAAATGAGATGAACAAAATGTCACAGAAAAAAATGATATAAAATTCTAATCTCATAATACATCCTGGAAGTTTCCGAAGTCCAACCAAGCTTTTTCTGCCAAATTCTGGAAAAGGAACAACCACAACAATGAAGATCAGAAGTCAAGGATCAAGTCAAATTCTTTATTTTTTTTTTTTTTAAGTTTTAAGAAAGCAACAACTTCATCTATGAGGGTGTGAAGTGTGAGGATTTGTTGGGGCAGCACATCTAGTAGCATCCTGCTTGCTTTGAGAAATCTGTCTTCACATTAGGTATTTGATTCTTCTGAGCTAAAGTTTTTTCAGAAAGTGCTATTTTGTCTGAATGTAAATCTTACTGTCTTACATCAGTGTTTAGACTATGTTAAGTGAAGAGGGCAAATAAGAAAAACAAACAAATAATGCATGGTAACAATAGGATGTAGAGGAAACATTTAACTGGATTCACTGTAGGTACTCAGAGTGCTCTGCATCCTGTAGCAAAGTAAGCTGTGATTATCACCTGTTTGGGTGATTTAGCTTCACTAGCAAAATCAGCAGATGGTTTTGGTGCTTCGTGTTGTGCTGTTTTTCATGAAGTAAACAAAAGTACTACAGCAACATAGTGTGTGCTTGGCTAAGCACGTATTTCATCTTGGTTATGCACCTCTTCACCTGTTTACCTCTTTATCTGAATGAAGAAAATGAGCTCCAATGATACTACCTTTGCTCATTACACCAAAGGATCCCTAATGTAGAATGGAAGTCTTGGTTCATTAACTGCCAATGCCACCAGGACCCCTTGCAGGGCAAGCTGCTACAGAATACAAATTAAATGTTTCAATGCTTATTCTAGATTTTCTCACTCCTGGAAAAATTTGCATTAACTGGCAAAGGACTTTTTTAAGAATTCCTCAGCAACTAAAATACTAGGATTTTTTTTAATGTAGTGGTATTTTACTAATTGTATTTGAATAAAGAGGATTTTTCCCTGTGATTCGTGGACGTAGCAAATGTCCGTCTCCATGCATTCTGAGGAGATTTTGTCCAAGTTCACAGGTGCCAGGTTTATATAAACATTTTTGACACAAAACTGTACTTAAAACGACTGAAATTTTCACTTGTCAATAGGTTCTGAGTTCTGAAGTACAAGGCAGAAAACCTTGTGAAAATATGAGAATGCATGACTACAGTGACACTGAAATATTAGTGTCATTATAGACAGTGTACTGTGTGCTGCCTTTCAAACAGATTTTATATAAAGTTAGAGAACTTAATGTGCTTGTTTAGATGACCTTGGAAAAGGTGTTTCTGAATCTTAATTGGATACACAAACTAGTCTTCAACCTTTAAAGTGAATAGGTAAAGAATAAAATACTGCCCTTGCTCCTTATATAAAATATTTTAGTTTTTCAGGTCAGTTTATATGTGTATGTAAAACAAGCTATTAATGAGGGTAGCTTATTTTCTTTGAATGCAAGACTAACCCCTTCAGACTACTCATTTGTGTTCTAATTAGCTGATTAGAATTGCAGGCATTAACTCCTCAGCTTGGAAGCAGTGGAAGGCAGGAGGGGATCATGTCCAGCCTTCCCTCTTGGCTCAGTTCTTGACATTTAGTAACGATAGCAGAGAAGATGAACTCAGGGGAATCAATAAGTAAAGATTTTTTTTGTTATTGTATTTTCAGATATATTCCTCCTAGTTTTGCTTTTGTCTAGATATGTTTTAAATATCATAACCAGGACTACTAAACTATAATATGTTAGTAAATTAAACAGGGCGTGTGCACAGGTTTCAGCATTGGTAGATTTATCTGAGCTGTAAGTTTGTCAGTATGATTCTTGATGAGATTTTAATTGCTGCTAGACAAGGCTCAAGCTGATGGGGATAGCATGGCCTATGGGCCATTCCCACAATGTAATTTAAATTTAATTAGTCTGGTACTCAGGGATGAGGTGAGAAAGTTAAGCTGTGAGAAAGAAGCAGTTGATGAGACAAAATGAGTTGGAATTATTTTTAAATGTATACTGGAGTCCAGGAAACCTTAGGAGTCTTGGTTTTATTCTACTTCTCCCAGACTTAAGTCAAGTTTGGTCTTTCTTACACATCTCTGACTCTTGAGACATTCTTTATTCACTGTTTTATTAGGAGAAGGTTATGATGGAGATACAGAAAAACCAGTCACCAGAGGTGGATGTTTACTGGTTAGATAACATTGGAAAAGTGGGGTTTGATTGTGTTATTGTGAAGGAAAAATTTAGACAATAATATCTTTTGTATACTTTTCCCTTTTAGAATTAAGGAATAGAACAGAAAGTATCCAGCTGATATTTATTATCAAATAAAAACTTAGTTTGGAAAGGATCTTTAAAGATATCTGGTCCAAGCTTCTGTTCAGAGCAGTGCCAAATTTGCAGTTAGATCAAGCTTTAAAGTTAAATAGGGTTGCCCAGGAAATTGTGAAATTGAGTTTTGAATATTGCTGAGGATGGAGATCCTTACAAAAGCTGCTCTTCCTCTTTTTTCCTCTAAAACAAGTGTTCAAGAAGTGCCTAGAGTTTCTACAGGACCACAGTGAGCTTCTGAAGAAAAGGCTGCAGCAATTTGGGTTATTGCCATTGAGGCCACGACAGTCACTGCCTGAGGAGGACTATTATAATATTCTGATACGTCCAGACAAAGTATTGCTTGTTTTGTGATAGTTGCATTGTGACTGTGATAGACAAAGACCACAAGAGAGGGAAGGTTTGCACAAGGAGACCATCGAGTAGATCATCTGGTGGACCTGGTGTATGTTGGGGGAACAAAAGTAGATGCAAAACCAAAAATGTTTTTTATATTTTTGCTGAACTCAATAAAACCCAGTTTCACTGGCATGGGACTATGCCAGCCAGTAAGTGTGTTCTGGTAAAGTTTGAAAGCATAGAAGACAAACTTAATTGTGAAAGCCTCATAAAAAACCAGCAGTTATTTAAAAAGAAACCAAAATAACATCCAAACAAAAAAAAAAGTAGTCCTAAGTGCAATATCTTATAACCTGAAAAACTGTGTGAGCTTTATCAAGTAAGAAGCCTCTGTATTTAGAAATGTGCAAGTTTTCCAGTGTACCTTTCCAGTGTACCTTCAGTGTGTCCTACCAGGAACACACTTCAGAAATGAGACCATCTGAAATGGAAATGCATCTTGGCACAGAAAAAAATGATTGATATCCTGTGCATTTTCAGTTATTTTTTAATAGTTAAAGACTGAATCTATACTGTATAGAGTAAGTTTGAATGATTCATCCCTTATGAATATGTCACATGAACTCCTGTAGAGCTCTATGGAGGACTCAGTAAAGGGTGAACTGAATTTTACAAAGCTGTTACATTTCAGATACACTTTTTCTGTGTGTGTCCTGTATGTATAAATTAGAAAAAAAATCTTTATATAAATTGCTGATCAGCTAAAATTATGTATTTATGTTTTTCTCAAATATTTCTGAGAATGGTTTAAGCTTTATTCCTACTCATAAACTCTTACAGGCCACTGAAATGAAGTCTAGCTGACAGCTTTCTTGTTAACATCAACAGGAAAACAGGGATGTACCCACACCAGTCATCAGTAACAAATTCCACTTGGTTCAATTAAACTCAAAGAGTAAACATATATTATATTTTGCTTAACCATTTACTTCTGAATTTTATGCTTTTTTTTTTTCTTCTTCCCCTGTATTGGGAAGCAAAATTAGTTGGAATTTTCTTCCCAATGTTGTTCAATACCCAATTCTTTCCTCTCTGGTAGGCCTTTCTCATAAAATATAATTTGACCCAAATTTATATTTGGATGCCAATGGATGAATTCAAGTTCATGCAATTTAAATCAGTTTTTTGTTGACTACATATTTTCTTGAAATTATGCAGACTTTTGAGTCACAAATTATAAGTGATGGAAGATTTACCTACAGCTCTTAATATCTCAAAATGTGCAACATCCTATTTCCATATGTGCTAGAACTGGCAGACCAAATTCTGGCATTAATGATATCATGCTGTCAGAAAAAAAGAATAAGCCAAGACTCATTAACAAGTTTTTAAATGTTAACCTAATTCCTTCCCAAAATACCCCTCTGAATTTGTGAGAACTTTCCATCGTGATATGTGCTGCATTTCTGCATTCAAATGAAAGGCTGACTCAGCACTAGAACAACCAAATTGGTTGGCAAAAAGTAGGACAGATGAAAACATTGCCTCTTTGGCTGCACTGTCGTCCTTTTGTCATCTTAAAAAAAAATAAAAATAAAAAATAAGCAAACAAACTCTGTCTTCTTTAAAAGAAAAATGAATTGTATTTTACCCTGTTTTTCTTGATTGTCAATCGAATTTTAAAAAATACAGCAAAGTGATAAAATTTATATGAATATTTTCTATTCTCTTGTCTGGATAAGCCCCCTTGTCTGAATGGTGATATTATTTTGGAGTGACTGTGCTGTTCAGTGATGTGAAGTCACTCTGTCATGTTTGAGGGTGAAAAGCGATTTCAAGAGATATTTCTAGAGACTGAGAGGAGACCAAACCCCCAGTTGGATGCAGGGAAATTAGTCAGTAATGACAAGGGAGGGCTAAATGCTAGACAGGTAACTTGTGTTATTCACAGTGCAGATGTCCACATTAGAGGTAGTCCTGCCAGTCTCCAGGGAAGGTCTTTGACTCATCTGGTCTAGATATCTGCCTTTTAAAGTGATGAACCATGTTTTGAATTATCAATCTCTTTGAAATGGCTGTTGTTATTGACAAGTTTAATACTACTTAAAGGAGTCAGTGGGACAATGCCAACATGAAGTTGTGGGTGTCCCATCCCTGGCAGTGTTCAAGGCCAGGTTGGATGGGGCTCCAAGAAGCCTGGTCTAGTGGAAGGTGTTCCAGTCTATGGGAGGGTGATTGGAACAAGGTAATCTTTAAGGTCCCTTCCCACCCAAAACATTCTGTGATTCTATGATCTCTCCAAGTAGGTATCAGACCTGTGACCTGTGTTGTATCTGCCACCTGTGAAAGGATCTTTTCAGTCCTGTGAAACTCCATGAATAGGAAATAAGAGTTGACATCAATATGTAGATAACTGAATCAAGTACATTGAGTAGGGATGTGATCTAGTTAACTAAGTATGTCTCCGGATGATTTTGTGTTACCTAGTGTAATTTACCCTGCCTCCAGCTCCCATTTGGGAAACACATGGGTTTCTTGGGACAACAAAGTGCTGAAGCATGTCACCAAGAAGGATGATGAAGCAGTGAAGGGTCTAGAGAATATATCTTATGAGGAGCAGATGAGGGAACTGGGATTGTGTGGTCTGGAGGAAAGGAGACTCAGGAGAGACCTTATCACTCCCTACAGCTACCTGAAGGGTGGTTGTAGAAAGACATGAGTCTTTCTTTCCAAGTAAAAACTGATACGATGAGAGGAAAGAGCCTCAAGCTGTGCCAGGGGAAGTTTAGGTTGGATATTAGGAAAAATTCTTCACTGAGAAGGTTTTCAAGTGTTGAGACAGGATGCCCAGGGAGGTGGTTAAGTCACCACCCATGGAGGTATTTAAAAGATGTGTAGACGTGGTGCATAGTTCCATGGGTTAGTGCTGGACTAGCATGGCAGTGCTGGATTGATGGTTGGGATCAGCGATCTTTAGGGTCCAAACCTAAATGACTTTCCAACCTAAATGACTTTATGATTCTTAAAAGTAGCTTGACAAATCTGCCAGCCCTTTGTGTGCATTTGGGTATATGTTACAAATGAGGCAATCCAGAAAGTAAAATGAACACCAGTTATTTCATAAAGTCTTTCTTTTTTTCTCTTAATTTTCCAAAGGGATACTGGTCTAGCATGATGGTCAATATACATATTCTATGGATACTTCTCTCATTTCCTTTGGCAGTCATAACAGGGTTTTATAAATTACCGTGCTCAGCTGTGTTTAGCTGAGTTTAGTTGTCCTTGTATCCCCTGGAAAAAGTTTTTCTAGAAGTGTGTCCTGTTTCAGATGGAAGGAACTGTGCCCGTGTGATCCCTTTCTCCCTCTTCTGCTTGAGCAAGAGCCACCAGTGGTGGTCACGATGGCTGCATCTGGCTTACAGATAAGAGCAAGAGAGTTAAGAGTCATAAGTCTTGGTCAGCAGCTAAGGGCTCGTTGAGCATTTGCAAACCCAAAATAAGTCAATAATCTTACTCAATAAACAGTGGCCAGCACAGGACTTCTTGAGCTCCCCTGCACGGCAGCGTTTTGCACGCCGGGATCTCCTCTTGGGCAGGGAGGCCTCTCCAGTTACTCCTCGAGGACGAGCAATTCCTTGCCATGGCAGATTCTCAGTAAGTGCCCAGTAGCACACTAGACATTGAAACCGTAGCAATGTGGTATAAAGGATTGGTTGTGCACACATAATCCTTCAGATATAAACTGTTAACCAAGCCTGGGACTAAGTTTGGATCCAGCCACACCTAAACCCCCCTTGGAAAAGAGTTTGGAAAACAGGGTCCTCTCTGAATCTTATGACTCAGCAGGAGGGTCTCCCTAACAATTTTGTCTGACCCTGTCCTCTACGCAGAAAACAGTCAAGTTGCTGTGACAAGGGCTAGAAAGAACATCTTGGTCTTGGTGACATCCTTGCTATGTGAAAGTCCCAAGAAACCTGAGTTGCTATGCCAGGAGGGAAGTGTGGGTTTCACAATAACCTCTGCCACAGGTGTAAATAATTTCTCAAAAGCAATAATTACTATTTCTGCTCCTCTTACTGTAAGAAGAGTCCAGACTTCATCCTCAAGGCAACAAAATTCAATTATCCTTGCAGAATTGAGAAAACAGAGGTAGTTTATGACAATTCATAGAAAGCCAAGCAAAATAACTCCTTACTAGAGAGATTTTTTCTTAACCCACTTTCTGTGTACCATTTCAGCTGTGCTCCTCTAAGTGAATCAATATGCTTTGTGGGAAAGTGCAGAGTAGAAATAAATATATAAGAAATGGTCATAATAGTGCCAAAAATCAAACCGAAGTGAAAAGTTCCTTATACTGAATGCTAATTTTTTTTCTTTTATTGTTTTGCCTTATCGAGAGAGAAATTATTCTGCTGCTACAGTTATTTCGCCTCCTTAGCAAGTTGCCAGAGAAGCTAAAATTTTAAGGTACATAGTATTGTAATGATGTATTTTCCAATAAAAATGCTGTGGAAAATTGTTGGATTTTTAAAATTATAATTACATGTTATGAACTGAATATTTCAGGTTGTATAGAAGAGTTGTGAAAACTTGTCTATAAGAATGATTTATAAAACTTGTGACAAAACAATTTCTTGGAATATTTGAAATCAACAATAATATTTTTAATGAGATTGTTTAGAAAACCAATGTTTTCCCATATGATTTAGCTTTCTAGTTTATGAAACCAAGACCTAGTTTCATTAAACCATTTTTCTGATGAACATGTACATGTGCTTTGAAATGCTTAGAAGCCTCATCTCCAAGGAAGACAACCTCGTGCAGACGGCCAGTGTCCAGAACAGCATGTAAATTAACCCTTCCTAGAAATTAAGGTACAGTGGTTGGTGAAAAGCATTGCAAAAATGTTGATGTTATTTCTTTATTATAAAGCACTACCTCAATTGTGTTATAGATGCCATAGATTCTACAATATCTAGTGGTAGGAAAAAGCTACAGAAAAGGGCATCACTTGTAAGTGATTATGCAGGACTGTAGCAGAACCACAGTTTTGCATTCAGATCTGTGCTACGGTTTGCCATTAGGCAATTCAGTTTTAAATAGAGTCTTTTAAGATCACTTAACAGTTTTGAAACTTTTCTAAAGCCCTAGGTAATATGCCATTTCCAACTGATTCACTTGATTCAGTGTCAGGTGTTGATTTCTGTTACTACGTAGCAATGGTGTCTGGTTCTGTCAATTAAAGGATGTTTTGAAGTTCGTGAATCTCCCACTGAAGAAACAAGCTGCGGATCTAGGCTGTTTCATAAGAAAAGGATTTTCTTCACCCCTACCAAGACTATTAGTATGCTCATTAGAATACAAAAGACCCCAACTGCTCTTTAAATTAAAACTCTTTACACTTGCTTTAGGGATGGCAGAACTGACATCAGATAAAGGGATCTGTGGTAACATGCAGAAATGATGCTGGGAGGTTAAGATTCATCTTGCTTAATATAAAATAGCTGAAAATTATACATCTACATTAAGCCCTTAACTCCTCCTGTCATCAATGGAAAGAGCTGGGAGCTCCTGAGAGTGGTTCATCTCAGCTGTCTTTGGCATATGTCATGGTGACATGAACTACATTCTGAAGGTACCTGTTCTCTCCTGTGACTACAAATGAATCAAAATGTGGCTAAATCAGACTTAAAATCTTGGAGTTAAAACTTATTTTTTGATACCTAACTGGGAGTAGATGAATCCCACTTCAAGAGTCTTTTTGTTTTCACTTTTTTTGAATATAAAGAAAATAAACTGTATCAATCCAATCTTTAGCCTAGATATAAGTCTTTTCTGTGGCATAATATATATTTTCTGTGATTTTGGTCGAAGCTTGGACTTGATCTTGGAGGTATTTTCTGTTCCTAAAGATTCTATGATTCTATAATGGAAGATCTGTACAAAGAATAAAGCTTGTAAGTGATTAATAGCTGTGCATTTTCAGCATAATGTACCGTAATCTATTTCCTGCTGTGCTCATGGTTAAATTCATCACACTTAACTTCACCAAAGCTAGAATTTACCTGACTAGAAGTTAGAAATCTCTAAGATAAACTATATATGTAGACCCTAGTGAGTGTCACTATTGAAATAAAAGCACCTCCAGGTGATTTATCATGCCATTCTAACATACATATCCATTGCAAGCAGAATAAATTGTCATTTCTAATGACAACTCCAGAGAGACTTTAAAAACTAGAGTAGGATGGATTATCAGGAAGACAAGGTAGCTGAAACTTTTTGAGGTAGCTGAAGAAAACCTCATAAGCCCAGACCTTGATAGTTGTTGGCATTTTTACACCAACACCTGCTGGAAGAGAAAAAAAGTCTGAGCACAAACAATGCGGAAGATATTTGAAATATAGCAACACAATTTCTTGATAGAAGTGATCAATGAACTGGGTAGTAAGGGTGCCCAGGAGGACGTTGTTTAGCAGGGAGGCTGGACTAGATGACTTCTAGTGGTCCCTTCCAGCCTTATTACCCATTCTGTGATTCTTTGGCAGTCAGTAGTCATCTGATTAGTACAATGGGGCCAGCTGAGCCCTGCCTTGAGGTTCAGTTCTGGTGTGTGGGCCCACTCCCACAGCATGTAAAGACACCCCATATTGCATGCAGGAGTGTAATACCCACAAAGCTGGCTATCCAAGAGCAGGAGATGGAAAACCATTCCTGTCATGATTAAAGATTCAGATAAGTGAAATAAATAAACAAAATCCCCCGTTAGGAAATAAGCAACAGAGGGCCCAGCCAATAATTAGATATCTTCAGAGATTTATAATCATGAATTATTGTTTTAGAATATCACTTCAGTGAAAAAATAATTATGTTAACACAGAAAAGACTTTGCTGACCTTTCCTCTATTTAGATTGGCATAAATATCCTTTTTAGGCATTTTGATGGCTTTAGGATTAGTGCCAAAATAAACCCAAAATATAATTGAATTAAATTTGAATTAAACTTACAATGCTGACGTTTTGAACAGATATTTCAGGCACAGGCTCAAAGTTAGTTCAAAGTTTAGAAAAGCTATGGAAAAGATTAGGTAATAAATAAATAAAAAGCCTGAAATATTTTTGTTAAATCTCTTTGTAAGTTTGTACTCCTTGGCGTTTTCATCCCCCAACAAAACGTTCCTACAATGGAATTGCTCTGCTTTTAAAATTTTAACCTTGTTTGCTTTCAAATGTTATCACGTGGGATCTACTTGCAAGTCTTCTCATGTAAGCGAACGTAATTTTAGGGAAACCTTCAGTAATTTCTGACCATATAGGCTATGGACTCTTCCCCCCAGTTCTGTCCCACTGGTGATCAATATCAGGAATTCAACTTTTACTCATTTCTGGTCTCTCTAGAATTTTTGCTCTTCTTAAAAATCTTCAGCTTTAGCTGTACCTTTAAGAATACTTCTTTTAATGGAAGTCCTCATAATGAAATGAATCTTCATTTCTACTCAGGCGTGTGTTCAGTTGTGTTTGGAGTAGCAACCAGAATGGAGGCTTCACAAGCTCCCAGAGAATCTGTTTCTGTGTCTGACAACCCCCACAGTAAATCTTTTATGTGTAAATGGAATTTCTTGTGTTTTAGTTTGTGCCCATTGGCTGTTGTCCTGCCACTGAGCATCACTGAGAAGAGTCTAGGCTCTGTCTTCCTCATTTCCTCCCATCTATTATGCATATAGGTTGATAGGATTCTATCTGAGTGCTCACTTCTACAGCTGGAACTGTGACTCTTCAGCCTGTCATCATGTGATGGATACTTCAATTTGTTGCTCGCTGTTATGGCTCCTAGCTGGACTCACTTCAGTGTGTCTCTCTTGTACTCGGCTCCAGGTGTGTCTCACCTGTGATGGGCAGAGGGGAAGGATCTCATCCCCTAATCTGCTGATGGCACTCTACTTAATGAAGCCCAGGACTTATTTCTTTTTTCTTTTTTTTTTTTTTCCAGGGTGTGCACAGCAGGCTCCTGTTCACATTCCTGACCATCAGGTCGTTCTGTGTCTAGGTCCCTGGTTGATCCCCAACTTGCACAAGTACATGGGACTATTCCTGCCCAGATACAGGACTTTGCATTGCCCTTTGTTGAATTTCATGAGATTCTTGTTAAATCTTTTCTTCAACCTGTTGAGGCACATCCACGTGGTATATACATGACATACCATGGCATATGGTATATCAACGACACCTCCCAGTTTTGTGTCATCTATAAAATTGCTGAGATGCACATTGTTGCAGATGTCCATTCATCTAATCTGTACTCCCTCAGTGTTTCTGTGAGAGAAACAATCTTAAAAGCCTTGCTGAATTTGAGATAAACTATCTACTGCTCTCCATTAGCCCACCAAGTCATTCATCTTGTTTCGGAAGACTACCAGGTTGGTCAAAAATGATTTCTCCTTTGTAAATCCATTCTGACTACTCCCAATCACCTTCTTGTCTGTCCTTCATATGTTTTGAAATTGTTTTCAGGATAATTTATTCCATCTGCTTCCCAGGGCTGGTTTCCTTCAACCATGCTTTATGGCTTCAAAGTCTCCCCTCTCTGCATCACCTCATGTTCTTTTCTTGCCAACCTGGTCTTCACTTCCTCACATGACTTTGGGTCACCATGTCTCTCCTGCGCTGTTCCTAGTTTAAAACTCTCTTTACCAGGCTGCCCACATTTTGAGTGCCTTGTTAATATAAGGATTAGCTTCCTTTCCAAGAAGAGACTTCACAGTAAAAAAAGCATAAACACAAGGGAGTTTTATTCTTGTAACTGGCAATTGACATCAGCTGGGTAATATTTCTTGGAAATTCGTGAGACTCTCCCATGGGTCAATGGTTCCTTAGTACAAAAAAGAAAAGAAAGGGAAAAAAATACTCTTTAAAAGCCAAACTAACAAGACTATGCTTCCCACTGGGCTTGTGAATTCTTTGCTTGCTGTACCTTGTTAAATGTAAATTTAAAATAAGTCAGTACCTGCTGAGAAGCATGTAGTTTCACTGTCTAACTGGGTCATACCCAAATCTGAAACTAAGGACATAACTTTTAAATAATGTAAAAATTATGTTCATGATCAATCCTTTTTTTTATAAACATACTTTTCTGCCCCTAAATTTCCCAGCACAGCCCCACCATAGGATTTGGCATCAGAAAGACTGACTTCAACCTTTATAAAGAAGGGACGGGGTTTTTTTCTGATGACTGTATTTATCTCACCTAAATTTAGAGGCAAAACTCAACTGAAGATTAAGATACCTGCATATTGATACCTGTATGTAGCTGTCTTTATTAGATGATAGCTGTCTACACTCTTTGCGAAAGGAAACCATAACTGTACTATCAGTGGATTTAGGAGATGATTCAGCTGACCAACAGCCTAATAAATTATTCAGTTTCCTCAGGCTGTGCAGTTACCTAAACTGCTCAGGGCTGCTTAACCAGAGGTACCAAATGCAGAGACTGGCAGTTATGGGACAACAAATACGTGAGAGCTCCTTCCTGCAATGGCACTGCAAGATGGGACTGCCCCATATGGGTATCCTGGGAGTATGATAAGGTTAAGGAGAGAAGGTGGCTAATTTTCCTGCCCAGACTTCTGTAGGGTGAATACTTGCCAGAATATGGTTTCACTGATGATTTATTTTACTTTTTTTCTTATAGAATTTTTATTTCTATTGGCTCCAGGAACCTGCAATGATCCTGCCTTTTTTTCCTGTCATATAGCAGAAATTTTTCTGCAAGAACCAACACTAATGAGAAACCTACAGCCATCTCCTCAACCCTGTGAACCTTCCTTTGCTGAACATGCATGAATGGATAAAAGCAGGACTCAGCATTTCATTTTGTACTGGTGGCTTTCAAGCTTGGTGAACCTTCATCCATTGTTGAAGTTGTTAATTACCATATAGTGTATATCATTATTACTATTTCTACCAAGAGCACATTCAGATATTTCCATTGCATAGGCGCTGCAGTGTGAGAGTTATTGGATTTATTCTGAAGAGTGCAAAACAAACCAAATTACAGTTTTTGTCATATATGGTCTGCTTCAGCAATTCCTTCTTGACATTCCCAAAAGGAGTGATTGCTGAATTCACAATCATAAGAAGACAATGTATCTATTTGAATATGGAAATCACTGGTATTGCAATGACTTTCCTTATGTAAAATCATGATCAAGAAAAATATTTGCATCTATTCAGCAACGTGAAATTTCAGATAACAGTAATTCTTACATTTGTCTGCTGCTTCGCATCAGTTGTCTTAAGTAATCCTTGCCATCTAGTGTGTGTATTCCTAATAATACCATTATTCAGTTAATGAAATTTAGGAAGAAATTATTTCATTTGCCACAGCTACAAATGGAGTTACTTTAAAACCAGGAGTTCCTGAAGACCTGAATAAATAAAGATATGAATGTGAAAGTAGAACAACCATAATGTTTACCAGTGGATATGTATGCCAAATGCTCCTAGTGCACTTTAGTTTTGGCTAAAAAGTATTTTAAAATCTTTTTTGAAGTACTAAAATATAACAATATTTTTACAAGTATGGAAAATACTCATGACACCTTCACATTATTTTGGTTTTTAATTTTTGGGGGTTTTTTTTCCTAAATTCCATCAGTCCATGGAATTTTTTCTTCATTTATGTTAATTGAGAATAACAGACTGAATATGTGGAGTGTCAGTCTTTCAGGTGAACTGATATAAGCAAAATGATTAGGGTGACGAAAATGTCTTTAGTGATCTCTTCTGCACCAAACATGTAAGCCTCTACTGCTCACAGAGGCAGAACTGTTGAGCTTATCAGTCACCCACATACAGTGCTAAAACATAGTTTTCTTAAAAGCAAAGGGACGTATCAGCAGTTTTCAGCATGCCACTGCAACTTTTGACTCCTAGTTGTGTGTTATATTTTGCATTGTCCTTCCTGTCCAGTGAACTGCTCCAGTCTGTTCAAATGAAAAATAGACACACTTCGAGTTGCTAAAAATTAAATAAGAATAATTTAATTTTGTAATGTGGAATATTGCAGAAATCATGAGTTCTATCATTCCTCCATTAAGGCAACTATAGGCTAGGGCTCAAGCAATATGTTGTAGATTCATTTGAAATATAAAACCTGTTCCAGATCCAAACTGTGAGATTGTTCTTATTTTTATTATTGTTAACAAAAAAGTGGAAGTGCCTGACACATCAGCTTTGGCTGGGCCTCCACTTGGACAATTTTCTCAGCTCCCTGGAAATGTCCTGGGTTCTTCAGGATATGTCAAATGGCAGCAGCCTCCTTCCTTAGAAGGAAATTGTTTATTATTTCTTCCTTAGACACCTGAATTCTGCCTTCATGTGTAGTGGGTTTGAGTCCTCTGGACACCTTGGACTACAGGCATTCAATGCCAGTTGATTGAACTGGAGATTTAAAAACATAGGCCTCTAAATGTCCTAGTCTTTTTCTCGAGGTAAATCTTGTTTTCTTCACCCCCACTGTTTATTTAGGGTATAAAAAGACTAGAGAAATATGGTTGTAAGAGCTTACACTCCAGAGACGTTTGAGTGAGATGACTGTCAGAGGTACCATGGGCAATAAAGGTCTGTCAGAATTGCAGGAACTTGAGGTCAAGCAGTTTGTCATTGTCATAGGCAACCCGAGACAGCATGATGCCCTTGCAGTCTTCACATGGAGAATCCACCACAAAGCCACCTGTCCTCTCAAACAAAAACACAGGTTAGAAGCATAATTAATTAGCAAAGGAAAAACTGGCTGTGTTGAAAGAAATGGAGAGTTGTTATCCTTCTATTTTCAAATAGCAGTGGGAAGGGGTGGGGGAATGTCTTCCTGGCAGCTGAAATCATGCAGGCATGTTCTTCTCCATCTGGCAAACTGAGCGTGCAAATTCAGTTCCTGAAAAATGGAAAAATGGCAGCAGCTCAAAAAAAGAATTTTCTTTCCTCCACAGACAGGTGTTTCTGGTGTGGCTGTAGCTACAGAAGATCACAAGAGAAACTTACATGCAACCTGTTTTCAAGGGAAACAGTACATTTGGATGATTCAATATGCATTCTAGCAATATCTAATATGAAAGCAAAAGGAAAACATTTTTTTGCAAGTAGGTTTTGGTAAACGTATACTAAATAAATAAGTTCTAAGCTTATTTTACAGTATCACAAAAAGAAAGAAAAGCCTAAATTGGCAGAATATTAATCCCGTTTGCAAAACCCGGGTCAGGTGAATGATCTTTACCACTTTTTGCATTTTATTTCAATGCAAGCTTTTGCTAACTTAGTGGTCTTGTAATTTTCTTACCAGTAGATATTGTAAGAAAATAGTTAACCAACAGCTAGATGTATCTTCCTGTGTTTTATTATACATTGTCCATTGATGTATATTCTGAGCTCCAGTTATGTGGTCTAACTGAACGCATGTCTAACTTCATTTTGATTTCATGTTTTCAAACTCCGTTGTTTTGCTCAAATTCAGTATTCTTGTATCCATGGCAACAAGAAGATGTGCATACTCTGTCTTAAATATTATCTCACCAAAAAGTCAAGCGATTGAAATGGAAAGTACTTGGCATGTCAGAACTTCACTGTATTTCAGATAGACAATTATGAGCAAGAAATGAAATGTGTAGTGACTTTGCTGCTGGATGTACTGTAATTACATCTCTGCTACACAATGTACTTTTATGGCTCAAGGTTCTTCAAAATGAAAAAGAGTGCTGCATCTTTATTTATTAAATGCTAATGCATTCCTAACAGATAGGCTTAACTCTATAAATGTTTGACAATTATGCAGAATGCACTAAAGTGCTCTCAGCTTAATCAGTTTGTTTTCATCTTTTTTATTTTAATTTTCACTGAAATTCAACAGCAAGAGATTGATTTTAATAAAAATACAGGGATAGGAGTCAGCACACTTTATAAAAAGACTCCAACTCACTGCCAAGTTTTGTTGAGCTAGAGCTGATACCTTGTTGGGGCTACCTGTAAACAGGCTAGACAAAATTAAGAGAATGAAAGCGGGTATTTACTGAAGGGCTTTCAATAAGGTACACTGTGGACTAGGGCTACACCCAAAATGGACGATGGGTCATGGGTTTTTCACACTTTTATAAGTCTGGTCCATTTGCATATCAGGGTTAATTCTCCAATTACAATTTCAGGTAATGATGTCATTACCCCAAGTTTGTTCCCCCTTTCTAGAGGTTTAGTCTACATATTTCGGGGCCTGGACAACAAGGCGTCCTTGAGTCCAGGCCTGGAGAGGATTTGTTATGTCTAACCAGAGTGGGAGAACAGTAGCAAACAGGCTATAAGGAGTTTTAGAATTACACACTAAAGCAGTACAGGATCTGAAAAATATAAGAGCTAAATCCTAAGGCATCAGAACAGTACAGACCAGCACAGCCAGTGAGAAGTTCTCCTTCAGTGTGATCTTCCCATCCAAAATAAGTCCCTAAATTCAGTTAAACAAAACCAGCTTTTGGAATAAATTCTGACATGTAGCCAGTAATTTCAAACAAAGAACTTTCTTTACGAGTGTTGGCTTCCTGGGACTCTAAAATGTGCTTGGAAGATCGGTACACAAAATAAAGGTATTAGAGCAAACGTTGGAATCCAGACAACTAAAACTTTGAGAGAATCCAGTTTCATATCAGGTGCTAATGTCCAAATACCTTCAAAAAGAGTTAGAACAATCACTTAATCAACAAAGTTGAAAATCTCCATGTATGAAAATACCACTCTTATTTTTGTTTCCTGTGTAGTGGCAGTAGAACAGAGAATAAATCATCAGATGGGAATTACTTTTTAAAAAACTGGACAGAATTTTTTGAGGTAAAACAAGCAGATTCTGAGATGAGCAAGAATTTAACTGAGCACTGTAAGGAATTTTCTGTGTTGAATTTTTAAGGGGAAACGCAGGAAAAGACCTGCAAAAATTAGAGTCTGTTGAATATAATAAACGCTGTTTTGAGAACAAAATTCTTCAGCATTGTCTCCATCTGCATAAAAAACCTGCAGGTCATGAGCAAATCTTTGATGTTTTTGTTTTCTGATGATGTATTAGAATAGAGGTACATCTTGGTTTCAGACAACTGCACCTTAAGCCAACATATTAGTTTGGAGTTGCAATTCTGCTTTCCTTAGTGAATTTGAGAACCACTACTCCACACTGACTTTTCTATACCTCAGAGTGAAAATAAACTAGCGTCTTCAAAAAAGCAATTCCTCCTCAGGTCGAAGAAATTTCAGGGTGGTATGAAGAAACCTGTGTTGGAAACCCTTTATTTTGTGAGAATCTAAGTGAAAGAAACAGGCGAAGTTGACACTGCAATTTCTTTTCAATGTTTATAATCTGTCCTGAAATGACAGTTCTCAGAGTAAGACAAAAACATTTGGAGCAACTCATTGTTAATAAAATTTCTCTGTTAACTGTTATCTTATTCCTCTTTTGCTTTTTTTTTTTCTTTATTCTCATTTGTGTTTTACTCTTCTATGTCTTCTCTTTGAGGCTTTGGGGGGGGGGTTAAGTTTAGTGTAAACTCATGTGAAGCACAAACTGGGTGCCAAGCTAAGGTCAACATTTCCAAATGCTGTCTGCAGTACTTGTTCATTTAAATTTTCTCTTAATTCAATTTTCTCTTCCTACTGATCAGTTCTTTCATAGGTGCTCACTGCTCACAACTTCCACTAACATGTTTTAAAATTGCTACCAACTCAAGTCTTAAAAAAACCTCTAACTCAAAGGTATCTTGAGTTTGGATTGACACATAAAAAACCCAAACCCAGCAACCTGACACTCAGTTTTGTTTTCTGGTTGAAGTGAGCCTCTTGAGACCTGATACCCAATAAGTAATTTGCCCCTTACATTGCTTGTTTGAATCTTGGTTCTGAATGAAGGACAGTCATACTTGGTTCTTGTACCTTTAAAAATTGTTATCCCACTAGAAGCTTAGGCTGAAGTGAAACTTATTCCATCCCTTGTTTAATCCTTTCTTTAACGGCATTTGAAACATCACTGCAGTCATTTTAATTGCTCCTCGGCCTAAAGTTCCCATACTCCCTATGTCTTCTTGCTTAATTGCTCATTCAATTTTTTGATGTAACTTAAAATTTCTAAAATACAAAATCCCTTTGCCTTTAAGACCTTGATATCATGGCTTGAAGGTAGAAGATCCCTTCTAAAGATCTTTTCCAGTCTCTGAGACATAGTCTTTTCAAAAGATAAGGCTGTGGCTTCACACATTTTTAAGTGATGATCTGTTCTAATGCTGCTCTGAAGAGGGCTGACATCTGGAAAAAAAAAAATAAAGATGTTATACTCAGTTAGATGCTGCAAGTGATGGAAAGTACAAAAAATAACAAAAAAAAGGACTCGTAGGAGGACAGCCACACTGTTTTCCAGAGTTCACTCCTGCAGAAACTCTTCCATATTTTATGGAGCTTTCTGCTTGCAAACATTTTTCCAGCATTTCTTCTCTGCCAACATTAATGCTTAACAAAAATCTTTCAGCTTAATGAAGGTTGCGTGAGCTAGAGTTACCAAGTTAACTTAAAGGCAGGGGCAGATAAGAGAAACAAAATAACAATGGATCTGAAGCATTCAAAACTGCTCCCTGGTGGATGAGCAGCAGGACCAGCAGGAAAGCAGGATGCAGGCGGGGGATTTGGACACTTGGAAAGAGGAGATTCCTGCTCCCTGGACTTCATTTTGTATTTTGCTCTGCTGATCTGGTAAAGATCCATACACAGCCTGAAGTGTCAAAGTTAGGTTTTGCCTCATCCAGACAGACATTATCTAAATAACCAGGGATAGAGATCTGAAATACAGATACACCTGCACCTGATATAAACTTAATCCATCCTTCCATCTTTGGTGTAAAAAGGGCAGGTGGAGGCTAATATATTGAGAAACAGTAGAATTACATAATAAATATTAGACTTTCTAGTTTGCATTGGGATATTTTATGCATTGGCTGTTTTGTTTCCTCACTTGATTCCCAAACACCTCTATAATAATATATTTGTTAGCAAGAAAGCCATTGAAAAACTATATTGCATTATGCATATCTGCAATATTTTAATTTTCATTCACATAGTGTGCATTCAGTTGTGAGCAATTAGTAAAAAAAACCCCAAATAACTTTCTCAGTTCTCCATACCTGGTAGAAAGAGATACTTTTTTTGTTTTGGTTTGGTTTGGTTTTTTTGTTGGTTTTTTGTTGTTGTTGTTTTGGTTTGGGTTTTTTTGTTTGTTTTTTGGGAGTTTTTTGTTTTTGTTTTCGTTTTTTTTGTTACAAGTTTCTTCTGATCTACTTTGCAATAGCAATATTCTCACTTGTTTTCTGGAAGCTAAAATCACTGTCTATGTGTGGCTGATAGAAGCGATGCATTGCTTTTACTGCATTGTTACTTCTGATCCAGGAAAAACATCCAGATTCTCTGAAGTCAGTAAAGAGGGTCAGACACCTCCTTTGGATCTATAGAGATGACTGGAGACAACTTAGGCACTCCTCTTTGAATGAGTTAAATTGTTCCCTAAAAGATGACTCTGGGATTAGATGGTTAACTTCAGATTATCTCTTACCAGTGTGTTCAAGACATTGTGATAATCTGAAAAATCTCAAGTTTTAACAGACTTCCTAAGTGTTTACTGTGCAGGGAAGTAGCTCACAGACTCCATGGAGGTCTGACCTCTGATCTGTGCTGTACAACATATTTATGAATATTAGCAATGAGGTGAAAAAATTTGCTTATGAGACTTGATTAATTGGGATAACAAAACTGATGGTTAATGGTGGAGAACTGCAAATGTTTGCAATATTGATTCAGTGGGCAACGAATTGCTGACAAAACTCAAATGTAATAAGTCACACAGGAAAAATAAAAGCACTTTTTTTTTTTTATTTACAGGAATGAGTTCTGAGTTAACGATTATTGCCCAGAGATGAGATTCTTGAGTCAGAAATCATCTCAATACTCAGCAATAGTAAAAAATCAAGTGAAACCATGAATGAGCAGGAAAGGATTAGACAGCATGTCAGAAAGTGTCCCAGCAGTGGTGTATAACTCTGTGGTGCACCTACATTTGGAAGCAGGTATGATCCCTACTTTTGAGAGGAAGCACAACACAACTGGAATGATGGCATGGAACATCAAAAGTTAGGATGGGTCTGACCCCGGCCCAACAGTGAGTGGACTAGGACACTTCAGCTAGAGTGAGATAGCTGAGAAAGAAATCGATACCCAAAACAAGCCGAAAGAGAAGCTTCTCACAGACGTGCTTACATTGCAAGACTTCCCTTTGATGTGCAGAGGTTTAAAGCTTAATATAGGTCCAAACCCAGTTTTCGAATCGTGGAGGGAAAAGACATGAGAGGGCATTAAATAAAAATACAATAGCTGAGGATTGGGCAGCTCTTGAGGCACAGTCTGCTGCATGATGAGAGAATGTACAAGGAAGTCTCATGTGGTGCTCTCTTGGTTGTAATCCTTCTCAGCATCTGCTACTTGTCCAGTGCCAGGAACAAGATACTTTTCTAGATGTTCTGTTATTTCTATTATTTTGGCTCCTACTATATAATTTCCTGCACAATCCTTTCCCTACTATGACTGTCTAGAGTGTATATTGAGTCTTGAAAGTTTCCATAATTTCATTAAATATTACTTCTGAAATTTAAAGGAATAAAGATTTTTTTTTTAAGCTGAAAAATCCATTCTCTTCCCATTTTATTTCTCTTCTTGCTGTTTCACATTTATGTGTTTTGCAGAATATTCAGCTTAGAGGATAAAACTGTTACCACTTTGCTTGAGACGAAGTTAGTGAAGAACTATGGAATGATGTTTGACTTTCCAAACCTCTCCACATGCTGCACTTGTGCAGGATTCTGTACATTAGTAGATTTATTTGACTTCAGAAAATTGACTACTGTATTTAATTTTTTTAATTAAAATTGGGCGATCAGCTCATGTTGCAAATATTGTTGAAGCCGCTAAAGAAAGAGAAAAAATGTTGCATATTTCATACCTGTACATTATTTCTTTTAGTATTTTGCCTGTTACAATATTTTCTTTGTCTACCTTTTAACAGTTTATATACAACTTGCTATTCAATTGCTTCTGTCATTGGCCCAATAGTACTTTGGAGCAATTGTAGTATTTCCCAAATTTTTTTGTCTTTATGGTGAATTAGAATCACTGAATTTAGAGTTTTTTGTTTTACCTTGCTGTCAGGATCATGCATATATACAAATATCCTACATTAAAGCATTTTTTCCTCTGAATGCTTTAGAAGTACACTCAGAAAATAAATAATTTCTTTCTTATATAGAATAAACAACACATTTTTTTGCCTGCTTTGAACAGTGCAATACACTTTTTGTGTGTTCACTTGAGTTTGTCTTATTTACATATTTAATAAATAAATTTTAGAAATAATTAGGGTTAATATCAGGTGAGGTGTGGAGTTATGTAATACAGTTGCTTATAAGTTTTATTTCTCAAACTTAGAGCAGATTGGCATGGATGAAACAATAGGAGTTGTGTGATGCGGTACTGAACATTCTTTCAATTTTCACCTCATAGTGTAATTTTAAATTCAGTTTCAAATTTAATTTCCACTTGATTTCAAGTGAACTAAAACTCTAATGCTCTAAGTCTTGTTATCTGTCAATCCTGCTTAATCATCATCCTTTATTATGGAAAATAAATTAACTCCACAAATAATCCCTCAAGATCTCTTGTTTCTAAAGGAATCCTCTCTGCTTCTCCATGTATAATTCCCCCATCTGTTCATTCACCCTTCTGCACAATAATGAGTTACATTTGCAGGAAACAAGTGTAATCCTTCAGTGTGAAATGTGTAAAAGAAGCTACACCAGCAAATTCATACTGAAGGGTATGGCATCCTATTTAGAAGTGGTGTCAGGGTTTGTGGGAATAAATTAAGGAATTTTATTGCAATAACTTCTATTGCGTAGTGCATAGGCAAAACAAAGTCCATAAAAGCCTTCCTTAAAATTGTTCATATCCTCTCCTTTCTGTCTCATTGCCCTAGCTACTAGGATGTGTCCACTGTTTCTTATTTCCTTTTCTCTTGCATTTGTGGTTGCAGAGTCCCTTGGGCTTAGAGAGAAGGATGAAGAATAGCTTTCCTGTCCCTTCCACCTTTGTATAAGAGGCTTTGAAGAATAGGTGAATAGGGATTTGAGTTTCTTTTGATTGCAGATATATTTGATCTATAGCAGATGAGTGCAGTTGGCCTTGAGCTCTTTCACAAGCTGTTCTGCTGCTCCCTATCTGTGCATGCATGTGCTTTTTGAAGACGACCTGACACTGAAACCTCAGTGGAAGGAGGCAAACACTTATGTGGCCATTTTTTTCTCTCTTTAAAGGGAGGAAGTGACGGGACACATTGCTATATATCTCATCGTGAGGCTTTCAGCACTGTTCTTAAAGTTTGAGAATTTCAGTCTGAAACAAAAATGTCTCCAAGGATTGTGCAGGAAACTTAAGTGGTCACTCAGGTAATTCACTTAGAATCACCCTATTAGCCTGGATACCTATTTTTGGTTCACTGCATCCTCCAGGTTGGTTGATTGCAGAAGGTGGTCTGACTCTCTCCCCTAACCTCTGTGCTTGCCAGACTCACATCATGGTGATAGAATATGACACTAATTTTATTGTAGTGTCCTATAGCCAAAAGAATCACACTATTTAGTGGGCAGTTGAGTATCTGTGACAAGTGAAAAATAGTTGTGTTGAGAGGTACCCTAAATTAACTGCTTTTCTAACGCCTCCCCTAGGTGCAAAATTGTGTCTCATACTCCAGCACATTCCTCTGCTGAATGTCATTGAATCCTCCTCTGGATTGCAAGCTTAAAGCACTCTAGAGGCTTCATTTGATGTATGTAAACAGATATAATTGCTTCATTGAATTACTTCATACTGGTGTCTTGTTTCTAATATTTAGCTCTTAGAGTACAAGTTAGTTGGAACAAATGCATGGGCTTGTGTTTTTCTTTTTTTCTAAAGCAATGGAAAGGATTACATTCTTAGGAAAGAAACAATCTATCACCTTTTACCATAGTGCTATTTTAATCCTAGTCAGCATATTCCATAAATTGACAAAACAGAGAGACTTTCATTATTTATGTTTGTAAATCATTTAGACAGTACAACAGACTGGTGGGGTTTCCACACTGTGATATAACAACTTCACATCATTTGGGGGCAAGAACTGCTTTGCATGCTACGCCATTAGAAAACTCATTACAATGGTTCATTCAAGGGCATGATATGAATAATACGAATCTCAAAACTGCTCTGTGCTTCAGTGGATTCTTTCTGTCAAAACCGATTATCTGATCCATTTAGATCCATTTACTAATGTTTTTAATATCCCTAGATACATTATTTATTGACAATTAACACCTCTAAACTGTAGTCTCAAGAGACTGTTAGAAACGTTTTCTCCATATATATGGAGAGAAATGTGTTGGGATTTAAAACAAACGTCAAGAAAATTGCAGTCAAGTGAAAATGACTCTTACTGCATTGCAGATCCTAAGCAAGTACTTCATGAAAAACAGCAGACTGCAATGAGCAGCACAGAGTCAGGCAGCATCCAAACATTAATCAGCGCTCTGTTAAATTGGATTTCATAAATGATCCCTGCCTGCTATGTTTTGTGTTCTTTACATACAGGCCACTATACATCTTCATCTGTTTTGGGACTGCGGTGTGCAAATATGCAAAGAAGATCATCCAAGGTAACCCACTAGAAGCATGGCATAATAACTGAGGTAAATTAAATGAGGAATGTAACAGGGAGAGATGCTGGTACTTGAAGGAAATGTATCCAGTTTCTCAAACTCCAAAGAGTATTATGTCCAAATGATGCTATCAACAAGAAGAAAACTTGTAATATTTTAAAGAAAAATGTGAGAATGGATGTTTCTTTCTTATTGTACAGGATAGGCAGAACAATATGCCTGGGTTGTTTCACTGAAATTAGCTGGACTTTCATCTCTATGAGCTCTTATTTAATTACAAAAATCAACCTCATGCACCAAACTCACCTGAAATTCTGATACCCTATTTTATAGAGATAGAAAAATTTCTATTTCATTCACATTTCAGACAGAAATTTTGCATGTGCATCCTCGGAATGCTGTTATTATTTGGTACTGGAAGTTTTTTGTAACATTACCAGTGAAAAGTAATATTTTCAAAGTTACAGTAAAAAACCAGTATCTAATTGTGTGTGGGTGTTTTCTCTCATAGTTGCTTCCAAAACTGTCCTTCACCCATTGCAATGGGCTGTATCCAATGCAGGAATTTCCCTCAGGTGCTGGCACTGGAAAGTTCCCATCCTTTGTTCTCTTTATGAATCAAGTCCTTCTGGAGCTCAGAGCAGCAAGTGGGGAGTTCTGTTCTTGCTCCCCCTTCAGCAAATGTTAGCTCTGTGCATTATTTATTCTGAACACCTTTAGATAAGTCAGTTAAGGACTCTTCCTGTGTGAGGACAATATATGTGGAATAGACCAGTGGAGACTAAATGTTTTGACAGCTGGAGAGAGCAAATTAAATCTGATAAGAGTGTAAAAATATATCATAGGCCTGCAGCTGGTCAATAGTGAGAGTTTCTGGTTTATCATTACCTGAGTGGCTCTAGGATAACTTCCTGTCCTCCCACTACCTTCATAAAGCAGGTGCCTCCTGTAGGTTTTGTGTCAGGTCCCATAAACTGTTCCAGATAGCCTAGCTCACCTTGAAAAACAAGGACTGGAAAGCTTGGGCTGTAAAATTCCATTTATGGTGTTACTCTTGCTTCTAGAAATGTCTGTGAATATTATAGAAGTTGTTTTTGGGTTTGTTTTTTGTTTTTTTTTTTTTTTTTTAATGTGGAAAGGCTAAGCAGAAAAAGCAGAACATGAGACTCTGAGAGTTTTCCATTTTTCCAGAGTAAAGGTCAGATGTTGATGTTTCATCCCTCTAATTGAAATGTCAGAGGTACAAGATGCCTCACAGAAATGACATATCATATCTGGGAAAGCCAATTAAGTCTCATTTTTTGAATAACCATTGAACAATCTGGACAGGGCAAAGTGTCAGGAGCTGGCAGGTGTGACAGGAAATTAAGTAGCCAGAGGCATTGTTTTCCAATACAGTTGTTCTCTGCGAACTGTAGAAATTCACTTGTTTGGTTAAACAAAAGACAGATACAACTCACCAGAGCTTCACAGCTGTAATTGCCTTTGCTCTGGTATGTTTGAGAGCTTCAGCAAAGACAAACTGAAAACGACCAGTGAAAACAATCTCCATGGCTTTGCAAATCTGCCAAAAGAAAGCACGCTCAATGAGCCCCCATACATCTTCCTGCTCCACTGGGAGAAACTGAGCCATTTTACAGCAAGGGACATTGATTCCACACAAATCTTGTACTTGCCGAGGGAGTGTGATGATAAATTGAAATAGTGCTTTAGATCTTGGCATTCTCAGGGGTGAAAGAGAAACATCCATAATAATAGCACTTCGGGATAATGTTGAACCAAGGAAAGGCATAAATGGCTTGTTGGGAGATTGCTGCTCATACGGGATGAGTGTTTTGCTTACACTTCAGAAGTGCTGACTCCGTGCAAGAGAGCATTTATGTTAGCTCTGCCAGTTCAAAGCTGACTGGAGCTGTGGTATCAGCAGCAGTTTCCTACAGAAAACAGTCTTTGATACAATTTGATACATTTGTATACAGCTGCCAATCAAACCCTAACCAAAGAAAATTCCTTCTGTCACGATTTTAAAGGGAATTTACAGCTGCTAAAGTGTCAGCTGCTTAAGGCCAGGTTCATTTCAGAAACATTTATATAGATAGTCCAAGTCCCAGATGGGCCTTCACATATCCATGTTCATGATCATCCCCTACAGTAGTGGCTATCAACCTGATTCAAACATGGTAATTAATCTTTCTAACTAGAGGTCTATATCTGAAAAAGTCATGGGTCCCGTCTTGATAATCTAGGCACAAACATTTTACTTATCTGTAAAGAGATACCTATGCCTTAAGAGGTGTTTATTGATGCCTGCAACAAGTTTCAAACTCATAATAGTTTAATTGTGTTTGCCTACATCTACATATAGCTGCAGTATAAATGTATGGCACAACTGAGTAGCTTTTAAAGCACAGCATAAATTGATCCCTTCTAGTCCCATCTGCTTTGGAGTCACTCAGAACACACAAAAAGATTGTCTAGGCTTGTATTAAAGTAACTGTCTGAGACTCTGAGGGTTTCCTCTGTTGCTGCTTCAGAATTTGCCTGTTCCCAGTAAACCTGTGTATTGGGCTTACAGGGCAAGGTTTTGGGAGCAGGGGCAGGGGCTGCACAAGCAGCGTCTCTGAGGAGACACCAGGGGCTGCCCCTATGTCAGACAGAGTCAGTTCCAGCTGGATCCTTCCGTGGGGGCTACACTGGAGCACTGGAGTATCCATACTGCAGCCCGTGGAGGACACCCCCCGGAGAATGTGAATATGCCCTGACGGAAGCTGCAGCTCCTGGCAGAGCTCTGGCCTGTGGGTAGGAGCCTACACAGGAACAGGTTTTCTGGCAGAACCTGTGGCCCTCTGGGAACCCACACTGGAGCAGCCTGTTCCTGATGGATTGTACCCTATGGGAATGCTCCATGCTGGAGCAGTTCTTGCAGAACTGAAGCCCATGGGAAGCACCCTCACTGGAGAAGTTTGCAAAGGACTGGGAGTCATGGAGGGCACCTCCTGATGGAATGGAGGAAAAGAGTGAGGAGGAAGGAGCAGCAGACATGAAGTGTTAGACTGACCACAACCTATATTCCCCAGCCATCTGAGCTGCTTAGAGGGAAAGAGGCAGAAGAATTAGGAGGGAAGTTGAGTCTGGGAAGGAGGGATTGTGGGGAGAAGGTATTTAGTTTCATTTTAGTCATTCATTTTAGTCAAAAAGTCTAGAATGCAGGTGGGATGTCTAATGCAGATAGTGACTACTGTTTATCATGGGTCTTTATACAGGATGCTTATTTGTAGGGCAAAAAATGAAGAAATAAAGTATGGAAAGGTCACTGCAGTAGCAGACTTGGGGGTGAGACCCAAATGTCCTCCTTTCCTTGGTTTTATCTTCTTTGAAAACATGTTTATACATAGTGAAAAAAATTAATTCTGATAAAAATTACAGAGAAGATTATTCATCAATATTGTAAAGAGGGCACCTTTAGTCTAAAATGTTGTAATACTGGATTGTATTTGGCTGATTAAAATAAACTTTACACTAAACCTGACAGGCAGGAATAGGGTCCGAATATGAGCAGGAAAAACACAGAGAGATTCAGCGGGGATTTTGGATTCCTTATTGACAGACACCAGTTCATTCACCCTCATCAAAAATAATGGAAGAAGCCCAAAAGAAGTGATGTATTTTTTCATGGTAAAGCTTTTGCAGGTGGAGCCTGCCTGTGCTTAGCACAGCTCTCAGCTCTCACACACCACGAGCATTCTGCAGTGCGGGTCTGGAGAGAGCTCTCAGCAGCGCTGCATGCCATTACACACATCAGAAAACTAAACCAAGCTGAGCTCAAAGTGGAGGCAAAAGATCCAAATTATTCAGAGGGGAAACATAGCTTTTTATTTATTTTTCATGATCTATTTCAGAAGAGAACTTTTAGCTGCTTAACTTAGGTGCTTAATTGTACCATTAGAGCCAGCAGAAAGCTCCAGGAGGGAAAAGAAGGCCCCGGTGTGGACTTACAAGACACATTTTGAACTGAAAGTAACGGTAATTTTCCTTCCTGCAGATCAGAAGTCTAGAAAACAGCCAGACAATAACATGTTAGACTGAGTTAGATGCTTTGCAGTCCTCAGTAACCATAACTACAATCTCTGTAAGGTTTAATGTGTATTTAGCATCTTGCAGTATCAAACAATGCCCTTAAATCAGAATTTTCGAAATTTTTGAACATAGAACATTTTACAACAATTTATTAATTACTGTAAGTTTTCTATGGTGGCAAAGTGATTTAGTTCAGAATAAAATTCCCTGATTTTACAGTAATTTCCATTTCTTTCTTACTGAGGTCAGAAAATAATTCCTGTTAAATAAAAAACTGCAAGAATAGACCTATTAATTTATGACAATAATGTGTCTGCTTAAAACTTTTGTCCAAAAGTGAAGTGGCTCAAGACATGCAATACTGGAGGAAATGATCATGTTTTTGAGATATCAAAGCTTTAAGGAAGCACGATGTCAGTTACCTGTAAAAATGACTTCTTTGTTTTTCCTTTGAAGATGAGCTCTTAATAATGGCACAACAAGAACTTGACATAGGAGGTAACCTAAAGAAAATACCTCTTTGTGCCCTTAAAGAGCTCTTTACATTAATGTCATTGTAAACTGGAGAACCAGACATAAACATTCAGAGAAACAGCACATTGCTCATGCTCCTTTACATTAAAGACTTCCTTTGATCTCTGTGTCTAAGCTTTGATAGCTTCCCCACAGAACAAATCATTGTATAACATGCACAGCATTCAAAATTAATAAATTAGTGTGGAAGATAAGCCACTGGCATCAAACATATCTAGAGCTTTGATGCTGGATTTGTGTTGCTAAGGCCCTTGTTGGAGTTTTGCAGTTTTGCTAATCGCTTTCTTTTCTTTTTTCCTTCACTCTCTCTCTCTCTTTTTTTCACCTTTTTTTTTTTTTTTTTTAAAAGAACATGTTATTTTTCCATAGAGAGAAACAACTTCATCTTCCAAATCTGAAATGCTGGAAATTTTGGAGAAGCTTGAATCTCAAATTGAGATCTAGGATGTTGTTCTTTGCTTCCTTCTGCTTCTCTGTCTGGTATACTGGGTAGCTGATGAACTGAGAGGCATGATCAGAGATCTGCTTTTCATACCTACCTCAAAGTTGAAGAGGATGGAATATGTGTCCTCTTTACATCCTTTAGGTCTCAGATTCATCTACAGAGTGGACCTTCACCTTCCAAAAACCCCTGGGCTAATTCTATGCATAAAGACAGATTTTGACTGTGGAAATATTAAATTCCTGTTCATTTTCATGACAACTAATCTAAATTCCATGAATATTTGCAGGGATTAAACAAGGATACAAGGAAGACCACAGAAATCTGCACCTAATAGAAATGAAGAGGGAATCTTCAAGGTGGTGTTTGCCTTTTGGTGATTTTATTATTTTAATCCAAAGACCAATGCTGTGGAAAGGTTGGTCTTGAAATTCTGTCCTTGTTTTTAAGCTTAAGTTGTATTACCAAAATTTTTATAACACACAATTATTCACATGCATAAGCATTAATAGTTTTAATTTATAAAAAATAATTAAGGTTTTCCATCCCTATAATGTCTCCAGTTTTTTAATGATGAAATATGCCTCAAGACTGCACTGAAAGATCTCTTGTTCTATATCACTTTGGATATGGCTTTTCTCACCTAACTTGAATCCGACTGACCAATAAGAATCCCTCTAAGAACAACAGCAAGAGGTGGGACCAGCTTTGAAAGTGAGTGTCAAAATAAGTGGGAGTTCCTGTGTAGAGGTTTAGCTGTCCACGTGTGAAAGTTGAGATATCACGGGGATTGCAAGGCACCCACATGTGACCACAGTATCTGGAAATATTTCCCTGGGTCAGTCCAGTCATGATCCCCCAACTGATATCAATATTTAAGTAACTGAACTGGGTTCTATTTCTACATCTCTGCACACTGACTATCTTCCACACCCTCAGTCTCAAAACAAGGGACTATACAAATTTCAACACTTCTTCTTGATCTTAATAAAACATCAAAATTAATCTCTGCACACTTTGAAGAACAAGTGCTGTTTCACAAGTGGTACTCACCTGCTAAATGTCACAGAACCATCAGATGTGATCACAGGCAACATTCCTGTCTTCTATATTCTCAAAGTAACTATTTTTTTTATAAGCCTCACATTTTTGACTATAAGAATTAATATTTTAGTACTTACTATAGCTGTAATATTGACTGTGAGGAAAGTCTGAATCTCATCCCACAGGTTCCACCAAATTTTTATTTTCCTAAATAATGCAACTCTGAACTTCACTACTGACCTCTTTCTGAAACCTTTGCCATTTGCTCAGAAGACAAAGCTGTCCTGCAACAAGAACTCTTGCAAAATTCACTCCAAGTAAATAAAAGTGAACATTCTTTCACAGTAGTATAATGAGTAGGGGAAAATAATTTGTCACTTGAGCTGTAGGTGTGATTTTTCCGCTTAGCTGCTCTATATAGTTAATAATATTAAAAAAAAAGCTGAACATAATTTTGAATAAATTATAAACCAATTGGGGAAAAAATACATGGATAACATAAAAGGGGTTATATAAAAATTATACTTGAACAGCGAAGGAGCTGTTTTAACGTGTTTGAATCTTATAGTTTTTGCAGAGTCCTTTAATGGTGTATTTTATCCCTTTAGATGTACTTGTGTGACTCAGGTCAACTAAAAGTTAGCATTCACAAACATTGAATACCACTGATGGGCTAATCAGGCACTGAAAACTTCCATATTGTCATTGAAAACTGAATGATCAAACTATCTCAGGGAGGTTTTGGTGTGACCAGAAGTTCAGTGCTTGTATAAATTGATTAACATTGCAAATTTTGTAAGCTGAAATTTAGTGGTCATTAACATTTTCCACCATGACTGAATATTTGTTGCATAATGTTTTTGAACTTTAGTAGTATGCACTAGCCAAGCTCTCACTCAAGACCAGGATCCACACTGAGATCCAATTATTAATTAAGACTACCTCAACCTAAGGTGTTCATCAACCTCCTACAAACAGCTGTGGCTGCAGGGCGGGCACAAGCCCTATAAATCAAACCCTGGGAGGAGCCAAAGGTAGAGGTAGTTGTTCTTGGTTGCTGTGTGCTGCTGGAGCTCTGCTCTGAGAAATCATAATCCAAGATTCAGAAGACTGCCAGCTCCGGCACAAGTGGTGACCCTGATGTGATACCAACATGCAGCGTGAGAACCGCTGTGGCAAAATTCCAGTGGTCCAGCATAACCGAAGAGGTGAGGACTACTGTGGCAGGAGGGAGTTGCAAGATGACTCCCTTTGAGGCCCTGGTCAAAAACACCCAGAGGGGTCTTCCCAGATCAATACCTGGGTGAGAACTGCCACAGCAGGACTTTGGCAGTCCATACCCAAAGAGGTGAGGACTGCGACAGCAAGACCGCAGCGGGGGGGACGTCGCAAGATGGCTCCCTCGGAGCTCAGGAGGCTGAGAAAAGGCTCCCAGAAAAAGAGTTCCCGACTATCACCAGAAGAGGTGAAGACCAGGGGCTGGAGGGAAAAGAGTCTGTCAACAAAGAACAGGCCGTATTTAAAGCCCTCCAGCATATCCTCTCAAAATCTTTAAAAAAGAACTAAATAAAAAACACCCAAAGAAGCGAGCAACCGAGGAAAACAACAAAAAGAAAAAACTAATTTAAAGGTCTTGAAAAGAAATGGAGTCAGAAAAAATATTAATTTAATTGTTATTTATTAAAAAATTAAAAAATATATTAAATACAGTTTGGCTAGTGCAAAAGCAAAAAGGGGGAATTGTTGTATAATGTATTTAAACTTTAATAGTATGCACTAGCCAAGCTCTCACTCAAGACCAGGATCCACACTGAGATCCAATTATTAAGTAACGCTACCTCAACCTAAGGTGCTCATTAACCTCCCACAAACAGCTGTGGCTGCAGGGCGGGCACAAGCCCTATAAATCAAACCCTGGGAGGAGCCAAGGGTTGAGGTGGTTGTTCCTGGTTGCTGTGTGCTGCGTGTTGCTGGAGCTCTGCTCTGAGAAATCATAATCCAAGACTCAGAAGACTGCCAGCTCCGGCACAAATATTTATGATTTAAACAACTATCTTGAATATCACTAAAATAAGATTTTTTTAAAAGGAAATCTTTGTGTCTAAACTAAGATGAGAGATTTCCTGCAGCCATGATATCACTAGGGCAGAATTTCAGAAGAGCTGAATTTGTGCAATGCAGTCCTCTGCAAGAATGGGTGATTAAAATAAGGTGTCTTTTAAGCTGTCAGCCTAAGTTTTCTCTGTAGTTTATGGAAGAAAGACATCTTCAGTGAGTAACTCATCCTCCAGAGGAGTCTGTCATTAGGTAGCAAGAATTGTCTCTCAGGAGGTTTTGTCTGTTCATTGAGTCAGAACAGTTAATTGCCAAAGCCCTGAGCCTGGTGATTAGGGGGAGGACACTTATGGATGCTGAAAAAGCTTCAGCAGAGAATTTCTTCAGCTCTCTGCAGCATTTTTGTGAGAGTTCTGTCTTTCCCATGCAAGCAACTCAAAACAATGTTACAGTTCTGTAAACTTCTTGCAGCTGCAGGTTGTTTTGCAGGTTTGTTATGGTTCTAACTAGAAAAACATTCAGAGATGGGTGTCTTAGAACTTGACCAATCCCCTTAAGGGGGGGATGGCAAAAAACCAATTACCTTATGCCATTTAATACACTTTGCGAACTAACATATAAAAGCCTTCTGAGAATTCATTAAAGCGCTTCCATCTATCCCTGAGCCTGGAGACTTCGTGTGGTTTCTCTACTCGTCCGTGGGGAAAACAGCGACAGACACTTTTCCATACTGAAAATTCTGAATGTCACTAGTGTGTTGTGCTGCCAACAAGACAGGGCCATGGTCTAAGGCAAGATAGCAAAAATTCGGTGGTGCTTGGGTGAGATCTGGAGACTCTTGTCTGACATCTGATTAAGACTAACACAATAGTTGCCATGCAAAAACTTGTACCAGCCCACAGGTATCACATGTCTACTCTTGGCAAAAGTTATGTTATTGAAAATGTCAGGGGAAGAATGCAGCTAAAATTTGGCCTTTGAAGATGGCTGTTTTATGTTATTCCATGAAACAATTTCTCAAATGTTGATATGATTAAATATTCTGGATTCCTTCCTTTGAAAAATTTTTGGTGATGATATGTATCTTCATGAAGTTTCATAAAATAACCCCCATTAAACTTCATATGTTGTTCTTTTATTTTCAAGGTATTCAATGCAGTTTAATTATTTTTCTCTCTTTCCACTTAGGCTATTATAACATGAAAAATTACATCTCAAAATGTGGAACAAATATTCAAATAATGAAATTTAGTTGCTGCCTTTTTCAATATTACTTTTGCTGTAATTTAAAAATATAATTTTGTAAATAACCTTTGTTTATTTGAAATGATAATTTTCCAGGCATTTTCTCTCTGTTGAAAATGTTGATGACTCTCTTGTCATTTTTGGACTTTTAAGAACACTTGCATGGCCTAGAAAAATTGTAGAACATTTTAAAATGGACTGATGGTGGAAGGAACAACAGAAATGTAAAATATTGCAATCATTGCTTTATATAACAGCTTTACTTAACATAATTATGAGATAACCATTAAGGAATAAATTAAATGCTGAAATGAATGTTAAGGTAAGTGACAGAATGCAAGTTAGTCAATGATAGAGCTGGTTAAATAGCACCCAATGAATAATAGATATGACTTGAACTCTCTTGAATGCATAATGAAGAGAATATTCTATTGAATTATTTATCCTGTCAGAAAGAAGGTACATGTGCCAAATTTGCAGCAGTTCTCTGAAAGGATTCAGACTCCTGAGGTGTGAGGTGATTTCTCACTGGAAAACCTGAGAACAGCCTATCCAGAAGTTGATGTGCTGATGTGATTTAGGAAGGAAGGTCTCATATAAGCACCATTGGAGGTAAAATGTGAGGTTAATGACCTAAGAGATAATATAAGGTCAAGTGTCCTCCCATCCATTAGAATGTGCACTTGGGCTAGAGGCCACATAACCAACCTAGTGCTGCCTTCAAGCCTCGGAGGACAGGCTTCTGCAGGAAGACTTGTTTCAATATTGAAGCATTAAAACCATATAAAAACCTGATCTCCTTTTATTATGTGAACAAAGACATATGACAATCTTTAAAAAAATGCAAACTTATTATTTAGCTTGAAATTTTTAGATAAATATGTTGCTTTTTAGATCACTTCAAATTCTGATGAAATTTGGATGCTTAAATCCCTTAACATTTGCAGAAATCTTTTATTTCCCAAATTAGCATTAGAGTCTATTAGGTATCTGAAAAATGGCATGATCCTTTGAAATCCCAGTTCCAGAGTGATTTCATTAGGCACTGCTGAATGTTTGGTTGCTATTGCAGATGTCTGAAAACTAATAAGATTTGGGGTCTACAAATCCCATTCAGAAACTCCCCCTGCTGTATGGTTTTGGCTTACTTTCTATCACACATCCCTCCTACACAGGAAAATCTAGAAAGATTATTAATCAACAGAAGAATAATTACTTTGATATACTAAGACTGTAAGACAGAGCAATGTCTATGTAAACTGCTTCAAGGTTTGGTCTATCAAGCTAAGCCCAAATCTGGGTCAGCAACTAAAAGGCCAAAAGCTGTGTCACAGTGGTGTGGGAAGGATCGCAGGAAAGCCACTGCTATTGCATGGCAAGTTTACACAGGCTAATTAAATATTACCTCTTACACAGAAAATGAATTTTGAGTTAAACACAGCTTTTCAGAGGCAAAAACATTCATAGCACTTGAGATTGTTTATAGTTGTTTGTATATGAAAATATTTAACACAAAATTGAAAATATTGTCATCTTCATCTATCTATTACAACATTTCTTTTTTTAAGAAGTAAAAAAAGTCATTATGAAGTGTAATGTTTTACTTTAATTTATTTCAAAATGTTATTCGGTGAAAATAACCACATAGAAAGTTTCTCATACATCAGACCCTCCTGAGAACAGAAGAATAAGTCTGACTTAAAACTCTGGGTGCTAACTACACTTTGCAACAATTGAAGAAAAACTTAAATGCAACTGCTCCAGTTTAGCTGTGCATCCACTACCTTTACTTTGCTGGGGAAATGACAATAAAATGAAAAATATTCAATACATAATTGAAAATAAACTGCTAAATCCTAAAGCCAGCTCATCTTTGCATTATTAATCTCATGGCAGAACTGTTTTTGTTTGACTTGTACTGCAAAGACTATCCTCCAAACTAAATCAAATGACTAGAAGAAGTGTCATTGATGATTTCTGAGACAACAATCACATCATAAAATAATTATTTAATTTACAGCCACCTTGGTGTTAGGAAATCACAGACAATGAAAATTTGTTGATAAATTTGTATTTTGAGAAGAAACTAGAACATGAATATAATTAGAACACTGTAGCCTTTCCTCCAGCTAATTACAGGCTGAATTTGTTTACCTATTTGTTAGGACATAAAGGTTTCCATCAGGATTTTGTACAACACGCTGGGATCAACTGCTAACCATGTCTCAGCAGTGCATTTCCCACTGAACTCCATGCCTGTCTGCAGTCCTCGAAAGGGCAGCCTCTGGAGCAGGTGTGGGTACAGCCTGTGCTGCCTGTTTGGTGATGAATCCACAATGGTGCGACACCTCAAGGCTCTCCCTGTCTCAATGAGTCAGTCTAGAAATGAAGTGTGCTTTTATTCCCTGTTAATGCCAGGCAAAGGAAAGAGAGGGCAGAATAACAGTTTTAATGGCATGAGAAATTATCTTTCACGCAGAAAATATCCATTGCAGAAGGGTATTCTGAAAGAAATATTTAATACAATGATTTTTTTATTCATGTTTTCTGAACAAAAGTAGAATGCCTCCAGTAAATGTTAAAATGAAATGTCATTTTAGTTGAGGCTGTTCCTTGCATTAATTTCTCATTTTAATTATGTATCGTTGGGTTTTTTTTGAATCACAAGGAAAAGTAAGGAGGATGACATTTATAAAATCTTCCAAAACTTTTGAACAAGCATGGGGCAACTATAGTTTCTAGTTTCCAGTTTTTGATTTTGAGTATAAATGATGTTCTTTTCCATTTCACTTGATCACCAAAACCAGCCTGTGTGCCTACACCAACTGGTGGGGCACAGGGATGTGAGGAGAGGGCTTCAGTTTGTTGTGATACATGTTGCTATCTGCATTGTGGATGTGTCTTTGCCAGCAATGAAATTCTTTCCAGTCCTCAGACAAAGGGAACTGTTTACAAGGGGTTGCAGTGCCAACAAAAATGGGAAGTCTTTGACGGTACTTCCGTGCATGAGTTCATCTGTGGTTTCACCAAGAGAGACAAGCCACACCCCAAGACTGAGCACCAGGCAAAATCACACCTCAGCTCTACACTTTCAGGGCACCAAATGAGAAATATGGGCACACCCAAGGTTTCCTGAAAAAGTACCATACTGAATTGTCACGAAATACTTTTTCATGCCGTTAGGCCAAATAAGCATGCCACCAAAATATTTAAATTTCCCCAAAAGGCATACAAGGGCACATTGATTGTTATTAGATACACTGGAACTGGTCTTTCTAGACTATGGCTCAGCTATAGGTGATTCCTACCTGAGTGAATGCTATCTAATTGCATGCTATGTGGTAATGCACCTTTTGATGGAGACAGCTAAGGAGTTGTGAAACCATTTTGAAGATTGATTTGAAAGACAGAACAGATAAAACTTGGAGCAACATCACTGATGCTGACTAAATTTCCTCCACATACTGTTTGGTAAAGCAGCATGCCTGGCAGGCTTAGAATAGGTTGCTAGGGAACATGATGCTGTAGTGAAATTAAGTAGGCTATTCAAACTAATTAGTCTAGGAAGAATGTGTGTTTTTTAAATTCATAAGATGGCAGTTACAAATAGACAGATGACAGTCAATTATGTTTAAAAAGATCTAATGTTCAGAGGGGTGGGTCAGATTCTCTCCAAATAAAAACTGCTTTGAAAATTATTTGAACTGAAAATGAGCTTAATTCCTTTGGAAAAGAATTAAAAAGGTAAATCAGTCTCGCCTAACTTCAGCAACTTACTTAGAGGCCAAGAGTAAGTTATCTGTCTGGGTTGCTTATATAGGCTATGGACACAGGCAGGTGTCTTCACAGGACACAGTATAATAGAACGGCTTGGGATGGAAAGGACTCTAAAGATCATCCAGTTCCAACTCCCCTTCCATGGACAGGAACACCTTTCACTAGAACAGGTTACTTAAAGCCCCATCTAACCTGTCCTTGAACACTCCCAGGGATGGGGATCCACAATATCTCTGGACAACTTCGTCCAATGTCTGACCACTCTCGTATTTCTTCCTAATATCTAATCTAAACCTACTCTCTTTCACCTCAAAACATCCCCTCTTGTCCTGTATCCTTGTAAAGAGTCTTTTACCATCTTTCTTGTGGGCTCCTTAGAAGGCTGTAATAAGGTCACCCTGGAGCCTTGTCTTCTCCAGGCTGAGCAATCCCAATTTTCTCAGCCTTTCCTCAGAGTTAAGGTGCTCCATCCCTCTAATCATATGTGTAGCCCTCATGTGGACTCACTCCAGCAGGTCCCCATCCTTCCTGTGCTGGGACCCCAGAGCTGGATGCAGCACTGCAGGTGGGGTCTCACCAGGGCAGAGCAGAGGGGCAAAATCCCCTCCGTCCCCTGCTGCCCACACTGCTTTGGATGCAGCCCAGGACACAACTGGCATTCTGGGCTGCAAGGGCACATGGCTGGGTCATGTCCAGCCTCTCACCCACCAGCACCCCCAAGTCCTTCTGGGCAGGGCTGCTCTGGATCTGTTCATCCCCCATCCTGGATTGATACCAGGAGTTGCCCTGACCCTGGTGCAGCACCTTGCATTTGATCTTGTTAGACTTTATGAGATTCTCATGGGCCCAATTCTTGAGCTTGTCAGGTCCCGGTGGATGGCATCCTGGCACCCCACCACTCAGCTTGGTGTCATCTGCAAATTTGCCGAGTTTGCACTAGATGCCTCTGTATATGTCATTAAGGAGAATATTGAGTAGCACTGGTCCCAGTACAGACCTCTGGGAGACACTGCTTGGCACTGTTGCGCATCAGGACTCTGAAACAGATAAATAACCTCTGTAGCCCTTCCCTTGTCCATTCAGGTACTCACTCCATCGTAGAAAACCACTGGGTTGGTCAGGCTGGACTTGCCCTTGGTGAAGCTGTGCAGGGTCTCTTGAATCACCTCCCTGTCCTCCATGTGCCTTAGCTCAGCTTCTCGATGGATCTGTTCCATGATCTTCCGAGGCACAGAGGTGAGGATGACCTCTGGTCGGAATGTCCCAGGGTCTTCCTTTCTACCTTTTTTTAAAGATGGATACATGGTTTCCCATTTTCCAGTTACCTGACTTCACTTGACTGCCATGACTTTTCAAATATAGTGAAGAGTATCTTGGCAACTACATCAGCCAATTCTTTCAGGATTCTGGGATGAATCTCATTTGGTCCTGTAGACTTAAGTACATTCAGGTTCCTCAGGTGGTCATGAACCTGATCTTTACTTACAGTGGGAGGGACTTTGCTCCCCAGTCCCCATCCTGCTGTCCATCCATTCCAAAGATGAGGGAAGAGAGGTTACCATTGAAGACTGAGGCAAAAGAGTTGTTGGGTACCTCACCCATCTCCTCATCTGTCATTGTCAATTTTCCAGCATTATTTATTGGGAAGGGGGAGTACACCTTCTTTGACCTTCCTTTTCTGATTAACATACCTGGAGAATCCCTTTTTGTTATTCTTTGTGTCCATTGCCAGGTTCAGTTCCAGCTTTGCCTTGGTCTTCCTCACACAATTCCTACAAAACAGAAATTCATCTCTCTACTGTTCCCAGGTCATCTGTCCTTGTTTACACTGCCCGTGCATTTGCTTCTTTCCTTTTCATTTGGCCAGCGGTCCCCTACTCAGCCGTGATGGTCTCTTGCGTTCCTTGTCCAATTTCTTGCTCCTGTGAATTGCTAGCTCTGGTTCATGGAAGACTTCCTTAAAGGTCTACCAACTCTGTTTGGCTCTCTTGTCCCCAATGACAGTTTCCAACGGAACCCTTGAAGAGGTGGAAGTTTGCTTTCCCAACATCCAGGGGCCTAACTTTGCTCCTTAGCCGAGTCATATCCCTCAGGACTGCAAACTCCACCAATACACGATCCCTGCAGCCCAGGCTGCCCCTAACCTTGATGTTCCCCATTAGCTCATTTACATTGGAGACCATGAGATCCAGGATGAGTCATTCCATTCTATCTTAATTGCTTATTTTAGGGTGCCAGCATCTTTCTAAAGTTAGGTGATGGGAATACTCAGAGGGAGTCTTCTAAGATAAAGGGTGCTTCTATACCTACCTGTAGAACTTCTGCACTTTTATTCTTTGTCACTCGTGGGTGTGCTACTGCTGTTCTGCTTGGGAAATTCAGAAATAAATTTTTCACTTGTTGTCATTGCTTTCACAGAATCAGCACTTTTTCTGAACTGAGGCTTTTTTCCTTTATTGGCTGTTAACCCTGGCTGTTGGAAAAGACAGACAGTAAGCTTTGTTCCTTTGGGCTGGCTTCTGCCTCCCTATCTCCTCAAATCCTTTAGCCTGTTGGACTGAAGTGTCTTGGTATAGGCAGACCATGTTCATGAAGCTGTCGCCATAGAGTGCACAGCGAAATTGATGTGGCTTGGGTAGATGTGCCCTAAGGATGCTCTAATGATAAATACCAATTGGTTCTGAAGACTCTCAGAATAGCACGTGATGAATGCAGATGTTGAGTTGATGCCTCCAATGAAGTGAGAAAATTTTCACTCCTCTCATGAGGAGTATTTCATTTGATCTTTTGTGTAAACAATATAATTTTTAAGGTATTAAAAAGATTCCATTGTGCATAAACTAGATGGAAAATACAAAAGAAGCTAAGCCAAAAAAACCCCAGAAATAATTGTTCCATAATGTTTTTGTGTTGACATTTAGTGTTTGCATCTATCTGTTTTATTTTAACTAAGCTGTATGTTTTGGAGAGATAAAACAATACTGACATTATGAAAAGAAATGCAAATTTAAAAAAAAATAAAGAGGGATGTGTAAATATGCAAGGAGTAGAGATTTCACTTTTTAAAAGGGTTGACATCTTCATTAAATGCTTCATCACATATTCCATTAACATTTGCACTCTTTCCATTTGTACAGTCTGCTGCGTAGGGTAAAGCACTGGTAATTCTTGGGTTTTACCCAGAGCGCAGATATATTTTTCTCTATTTTTGCTGTTGCCATCTCTCATCAGTTTGGCAGGCTGTGCTTTAGTGCCCTTTTCTCTTCCTGTTCTGTCTCTAACAGAAGCTGCAGTAAAGAGTTAAACTTGGCAGCTGCCCATTCCAGAGGCTAAATTCTTGGCTCTCAATCTCACTGGTAGTTTTGTTTTTAAATTTGGCTTCACATGCAGGCCAATTTCTCTGCAAAGTAGCTGTGGAGGTCAGATTGGTACCTATGAAACTGTCAAATTTTACCTTTTAAGTAATCACACTTGAAAATTGATATTCCATGACTACTCTCCAGTAGCTGTGAATTGCTTCACAGGACAGAAGACCTGAAAGTAAATATAGCTGCTTCTCAAGAAAATGGTGAAAGAATTCACATTCAGATAAGAAGAATTCACTTCCAGATAAAAATAAAAATGAAAAGTTCAGAGATGGTCAGCAAGTATTTTTAGTTCTCTCTTTAGAATTAGTGAGAGCCGACATGACTATACTGCACTAAACAACGAATGCAATAAACAAAATTTACTCAGTGTATCTTTTTTGTCCTTTCTCAAAAAAAAAACCAAACCAAAAAACAAAAAACAAAAGAGAAGAAACCACAGTAAATAATTATAGAAATATTTTGTTGCTGAGTACCACTGAGGTAACAGCCTAACAGAATGGCTATTGCCTTTAGACTGGCAATGACCACATGCAGAATTAAAATAGAAAGGCACATCTTACACAGGAGTAAAAACATTTGTGTTTTGGAGATTTAATCAATGGTTCTGATTAAAAAGAAAGTTGCCTTTGGACAGGTTATTCTGTAAGTGCTCGCTGTGACCTTTGTTTCACCTCATTCTTGTACTGAATTTTGTCTCCTGCATGGGTATTGAACTGGTCTATCAATTCCTATGTGAATGACCTCCAGTTGAATTTTACAGTTGCACTCTCTTGTCAACACTAGGAATTACATTTTTTTTTCTGTAAGGAAATGTATCTCATGTAAATTTCTTTATATATTTCACATATGTGACAATCTTCAGAACAGGCAGAACAGACCACGTTACTAGATAAGAATTGCTGCATTTTGCTTTCAATAAATATTTTTTTTCTTTGTCTCCTACTAGACACTTTCTCATAAGTTTCTTTTTGAGCTATAAATCCATGTACACAAATGCAATTTTTGACCATAGGACAAGGGGTAATGGCTTTAAACCAAGGGAAGTTAGATTCAGGTGAGACAGAAGGAAGAAATTTTGTGCAGTGAGACTGGTGAAAGACTGAGACAGGTAGTCCAGAGAGGTTGTAGATGCTCCATTTCTGAGATCATTCCAGGCCATGTTGAGCTCTGAGTAATCTGATCTAGTTGGAGATGTCCCTGCTCATTGCAGGGTGGGTTGGTGACCTTTAAACATCCCTTCCAACCCAACTATTCTATGATTCTCTGATAATAACCAGTAAAAATTCAAAGGTGGTAGCGAAACTGAAGATCATTTAAATAGCTGATTATGAAATGTAACCCAATAATTATAATAATTACTTTAAAATCACAAGTTCTGTCAGGCAAATTCTGTTCTCAGTTGGGAATGATGAACTCAGAAAAGACCCTTTGACTCATCATTGAAATCATCTGAAATGGAAAAGTAAGGGGAGTGGAGCTCTCAAAACAGTCTTGGAAACTTACTCATTTAGGGAGAAAGACAAACAGTACCAGCAGGTGAAACAGAAGAGTTTGGGGATTTTTCTTATTAGGGAGTTGAGGACAAGTACAAAGGCTGATTGTAGAATTAGTGGAAACACATTCAGAGTAAGCTGCCCTATAATTAAAACCGTTTCATCACAGTTTCACAGTTTATGTAAACCTAATTTGTTTTCTGTGTGATTGTTTGGTTGGCTATTTTGAGGCACAGAAAAGTCCTGGAAAAGTTATTCTTCTTGTTCCCACTTGAATTGTACTGCACCTCCTTCTCTTTGGGGACTCACTGTTGCTTCTGGCCTCCTACATTAGGTGATATAGGACACCATTCTTTGTTCCCAGGACAAAATCACAAATGTCACCATGGCTATGTTGCTAGACTCTCATAGGTTTCTAGGCTTTTTTCTTTAAATGAAATGTGTACTTATAAAGTGTGTCCTTACTTGATGGCTGAGACATCAGTCAAAAGAATGAAAAGGATGTTTTAAGAAAGGCTGTCAGAGGGTTAGGGCTTCACTGATTACAAAAGCAGTTTGCTTAAATTTATTTCAGTAAGAAGTTCAAACCTGTCCTCAAGTTTAGAACAAAGGAAAATATAGAAACATTTTTTAATTAAAGTTGAATTTTGTACATTAAACCCAACATGAAAAAAAAAAGAGAAAAATCTGATAAAACCTTGCTATTAAAATACAGCTATTCCACTGTATTTATTTATTTTTTTGGGGGTCAGAGCGCTGCATGATTCATGGAACTAACAATTTAAGGATCCTGAAGAAGGAAGGGGATAAGACAAAAAGGATGAAGTGAAGACGTCTCAGCTCTGTGAGAGCTGGATGTGTGACAGCGTAGGTGGGGAAAGAATTAGAAAAATCTGTTTGTTGAGCATGTAGTGTGACTCTTGGGGATGGTGCTGTGCAGGGCCAGGAGTTGGATTCAATGATCCTTGTGGGTTTCTTCCAACTCAGCACATTCTGTGATTCTGTGATTACAGCCGAGATATGAAATCCCTGGTACTGAAGCTGAAAACAATGTGAGCACTGGAAGTGAGAGTTATTTCTGTTTTATCATTGTCTTGAAGCTATAAGGGACACTTTTTTGGTAAAGAAAAGAGTGAGTTGGCTTTCAACTACACATCAAAATAAAAAATCTTGGAGCCAGCAGGTCCAGGAAGGTCAACTTTCCCCTCTCTATTTGGCAGTGCTGAGGCAGATCTGGAGTGCTGAATTTAGATTTAGGCTCTCCAGTACAAAGAAGACATTGATATTCTGCATCGAGTCCAGCAGAGGCCACCATGCTGACCAGGGAGAGGGACAGAGCACACAATGTACAGGGAGAGGCTGAAAGAGCTGGGTCAGTTCTTCCTGAAGAAGAGAAAGCTCAGGAGAGACCTTACTGCTCTCTGCAACTACCTCCTGGGAGGACAAAAGACACATTATTTTCTGGTTAGACAGAAGGAAAAATACTTTTATCATGAAAGAGGTCAAATTCTGGACTCCAGAGAGTGTGTGGAGGGAACCACCCTGGAAAATGTTCAGCACCCAGTGAAATACAGGCCTGAGAAAACTCATCTGGTTAGCTCTGCTTCAAGCAGTGAGTTGGAACAGGTGACCCCTGGGGGTACTTTTCAACCTAAATTATTCCATGGCTGTATTATAAGTAAAATCAGAGTGCTCTTGCTAGCAGTGTAAGGTCTGCCAAGGCAGACAAGCAGCACTCAAAGCAGGGGAAGTATGTGAGAACTGGAAACCCCCGCATCACAAAGAGGCAATCTGCCCCATGCAAAAGAACATCTTCCTCCCATTTGCAGAACTGAGTGAGGTTTGAGTCCAGTTACCTCATACAGGAGGAAACAGAGCACATATTCCCTAAGACAGAGCAGCTCCTTTCTTTTGCTGCAGGGCAGAGTGCCTGTAGCAGAACAAACACCTTCTTGCACGCGAGCAGCAGCTGCTGAGCCAGCGGCTCTGCGGCGCCCGATGGGTGGAGGAGCTGCCTCCCTCAGGGAATCCCGTGGCTTTTTCACGAGGCAGCAGCTCCTGCTGAGGAGCACATCCATAGTTCACCCTATGTGACGTGCCACGCCAATGACAGACAAGTGTGTGTATGCTATGAAGTGTCAGCTGGCTTTGGATACCCTGTCTCAGACATCTGCAAAGTGGGGTTCATGTAATCTCAGAAAATCAGTAGGTACTCACCTACAGCTTAATTGACCACTTGCATACCTTTTGTATTCAATGAGAAGAAATGGGCATGAGAAGGTGTTTTGGTGGGGTTTAGGGTTTTTTTTTTTTTTTGCTTTTGGATTGTTTTGTTGTTGTTGTTTTTCTGAGGGGGGGGTTGGTTTTCTTCTATTATTGTTTGGTTTTATTCTATTGTATAATTTTCCTCACTGATTTTAATATGTTTCACAGTAGAATGAATTTCCCATTCTGAAGCTTATTTCCCCTCATTCATATAGTGACTTATGCAGCTCTGAGCCTCTATACTGTAGCTGTCTAGATATGATCAGAACTCACCTATAGGGCTATAAAGTGCCTACAGCTCTACTGGAAAGGCTGGGAGTTACTGGTGTTTAACATCCTCAAAAATCACATTCAAAAAACTCACAAGAGGGCATGAATATGGATTGGAAAACTTACACCACAGCAAAAAAGAACAAGTAGTACAGCAAGAATGGGTGCATCTGTGTGCATATACACGTGAGGGATAGCTGGTCTCTGTGAGCCACTCTCTGTTGGCACCTCTGTACTTTGGCCTTGTGTGGCAAAATTGCTGGAATAATTTGTGATATACTTACTAAGTGGGGATTAGAGGTTGGGGGTGTTTTTCGGTTTGATATTAAACTCCATATTTTTCATCCTATAACAGCACGATATGGGAAATCATGCTAGAGAGGATTGAAGGAAGTCTGCATCCCACTACTACTGTTGCTGGCTTCATAGTGCTAAAATATTCCCTGTGATTCTGATAGCTCTGCAGATTGGTGCAGTGTTCTTCGTGGCCAGTATGTAAAACACTGCTGCAAAAAAAAAGTCTCTCCAAAAAGGGAGAGCTCCTTTTAGTAGATGCAGCAAAGGTATCCACACCAACAGCACTGCTCCTTTATTGTTTTATTGTGAGCTGAATATGTGTCTGAGAGGCTATTTCAGCCCTATAGGTCTCAAAAAGTTTTAAAGCACTGTGTCCTTGAAAAGTCCTCAGTCTTGTCTATGTAATGGAAAACTTGCAGCTCTCCTGAAAGCAGTTTGTGGTGTAGCACACCTGCACATTAACATCCAGCCTGGTCGGCAGCCAACAGTCTGCGCCACCGAGGTGCTGGCTGTCCTTTGATCCCAGTTAGTTTCTATGGGAACTGAAGGTACTTAGCACATTGCAGGATGTACCCAGCAGCCTTCAACATAAAAGTTTATGATTCTTAATTGTAAATTCTTTCTTCTTTACAGCTGGTCCAAGAAGTTGCCAGAAATGGTTCCTTTCCTTCTGCTTGAGCATGGAATTTCAGGCAAGATCAGAGTTAAAAAATAAAGAAGCTGGTTATTCTTTTAGGATCTTTTATACCTCATCATGATTCCAGATCAAAGAGAAATTGTCACAACTAACTTTAGTCTTGAGTCATGGGCTGGGTATTTTCAGAGAAGACAATAATAATTAATCCTTGTGATCCTAAAACAATACATTTGATGCATTTCAGCAGGACTGAAAAGTCTTTGCAAATAAAAAACCAAGACAACAAAAAATGCTAATCTGCTGTTATGAAGTTGTCTCAACTACCAGGAGACTAAATGTAACATTCTGTGGAAAACTTGCAATAGCAAACCCAGCACTCTTTTAGGGAAGGACAAACCCGTTTGGAGTAGCACAAGAACAACTGCCTTATTGTCTTCCCATACTGCAAAAAGCTTCAACATTCAAACTTTTTCCTGAAAAGTGTGTTGGGTGTCTATCTGGGAATGTTAAAATATTTGTTAATACTTTGTGGCAAACCCCAAAACAGGAGGATGTGCAATTCACATATTCTAAAATTCAGTCCTTTCTTATTTTGAACTTTGGGAAATTCTCTGTTTTATTTCACTGGGGTAATTTTGGACAGTTTCTTTGCCTTCTGAATGAGGAAACTAGCATGTGCTTCTGCATACTCAATGTCTCACAAACTCTGGTTTGAGAAGGCTTATCCTGACATTATTTGCCAGAAAACTAGAAAATTTGACCCCAATATTCAAGTCTCTTCCTGAAGAAGATACTGAACTGTATGAGAAATTTTTACCTTATGAGGCTTGGTGTGAATGTTCGTGTCCAGTTTTCACTCAGCTCTTCTGTTGATTTGAGTTTAGCTATTCCTCAGTGATCTCTTTTCAGAATTTTGTATCCAAAACTTGCTGCTTCATGAAGAACCCAAAAGAAATGGAAGTGCAGACAGGAGCTAGTAGTCAGGTATGGAAATTCAATTCTAGTATGATCCTCAGGCTTAAATCGGATAATCACAGATACTGTGAAACTGCAGAAAAGGCAATATCCAGATATACCCTTTTCAGCAAGGTGAGCTGCCAAAAAATTTTAAGAGGGAATTACAGTAGCTGCAAGAATTAACTGCAGAGTCATGCAGGCTGCTAAGCGGGGTGCAGTAGACTGAGGTGGAAGCAGACTTACATAATTTAAATGCAGCAAAGGAGTGGGAAATCGCAGATGATGAAGCTTTTCCCACATTCTCACCACACTGCAGATGTTTTTCCTTATCAGAGCAGCAAAAGCAACACAATTCAAGAAGTAAAGGAACACAATTCAAGAAGTCAAATGAATTTTTCTAATAAAAAAAATCTGCTTAACGTATCTGTCTCTTGGTAGCTGATTTATCCATATAAAAAGGAATGTGGGGATGAAACAGAGCCACAGGAAACAATCCACAACAGATATGAAAGCATCTACAGGAATTGTTAGTAATAAAAAGCAGTGAAAAAGTCAAATAGAGGCATTTTGAGGATGCTCAATAATTATGGGAGATAGAATAATTTTAAGGATCTGGTGGCAGATTCCATGCTGCACAAGACTTGTGGTCAGTTGAGGATCAAAGGAAGCCAGAGCAACTCCTCCCAGCCGGTCAAAGCGAAGTGTTGTCCTACGTTTTGCACTTCAAATGGGCCATGCAGAGCATCATATCTTGGAAGAGAGCAAGAGGAAAGGCAAAGACAACTGAGGGTGTTCAGTACTGTTTTCCACTTTGTCCATGAAAGAAAATAACAGAAATACATCTAAATCAAATACCTCAGCCACCCCAAAGGTGCTTGCAGTTAATCTGATCTGTGGGTGCTGTCCCTTTTTGTGTGACACATTTCTTTTCACCATGTGGAAATGGCTGCACATTCAGTTGCACTCCTGGGCATCAGAACCTTGTCATATTCCTGAAAACTGGATGTTACAAATACATGGTTTACATTTGAAGGGTCCCACCTTCGTATAAGATCTGAAGATTTCTTCAGGGAAAGCTGTAGATAGGCAAACAGCAGCACCTTCAGAAGTCCTGCAACCTAGAAAAGTGTCAAATTATTTCAGTAAAATACATGCTTCAGAAGGGGTGCAGACGGAGTCCCAACTAGCTCCATTAGTTCTTCTCCCACGCTTTGTAGGCTGGATGTAAGAGCATTTGTTTTAGAAAATTGTTGTCTTTTTGTGAGACTCTGGATCTAGATTCGAACAAAGGAGGCAGAGTGGTAATATTCAAAAGTATTTGAATGCTTCCCCGCGTAATGCCATATATAAATGGATTTAAGATAACATTAAGGAGCAGGGGAGCGCAAGCCATAGTTCAGCATTGTTACCTGTGAAATCATAGATCTTATTTGAGGGCAAAAAGAATAAAAATCCTCCAAGATTCTTTTCCTGGACCCAGTGTTTTCCTGTTTATGAAACACACTTGTACAAGACATAGTTAACCACACCTGTTGCAAAGCTGCTGGCAAAAAAATAAAATAAATTCTTCCTTCTCAATACTGTGCTTAAGAGATTTACGTGACATTTTTGTAAGCTAAGGTTAATGTCATCATGTTCCCAAGGTTAGCGTTTCTATGGTCCTTGTCTTCTAAGGACACACAGAGCAAATGTCATCCATCTGACCCTCTCTGTGTGGTCCCCTGAGGGTACCACTTGGTCACCAGTAGTTGCAGTAGTAACGCTCACCTCTGTGGAAAGGGCAGGTGGCAGCAGAGCAGGACAAGGACCCACCACCAAGCTCATCTACTCAAGAGCAGATGAAGGTGACACCACCACTTCCATCACCCACTCTCAGTTCCCAACTTCTTAACACAGTTCCCAGTGCAGAGATATTAATGCTGCTTCTGCCTGCTCTTCTCCTACTACTTCCTCAGCAATATGCTGCATGATATTTTTAGGGTGGCTGTGAATGAACTGTATGCATCCCACTCGGAATATTGGCATATGTTCAAGCTGCCTTCCATAAGGCACAAGGTGACTTTTGTCTGATACTTCAGGCTCTCTGCTTCTTGTATTGCTTCATTTCGAGGAGACCCAGTTTCACACATGACACATTAGTTAATTCCCTAAGCAGCAGTAAAATTTTGGTTTGTTTTCACTTGATCCTTTTTAGGAAGCCCTCTGTGTAGATGAAGGGTTATGTCGTATATATGTCTGTAAGTAATCCTCTCTCTCTGCACATTGCAGCTCTTTAGGAGTAAAAAGAAGTCAAGTGGCAGTGTATCCACACAATCAGTGCTGTTTCCAAATCCTGTTGATTTCAAAGCACAAAGCCACATCATTTAATGCTGGTAAAAAAATCTTGGCTATGGGTTTTAGTTATCATTCAACAGAAGAAAAGAGGGATTTCATTCTTGCATACAGCAGCATATTCCTGTCTCAATTCCTAATTTTTGCAGGAACTTTAATGATAGAGTGTGGCATGAGCTGGCTTACTTCAAAATCTGGTCATCTTCCTGCCAGTCAAAGAGTGGACACATATTTTAGCATGTGAAGTGTATTTTCCACTAGTACTCCCTTCTTTTTTTCTTTTTTATTTTTTCTCCCATTAAACTTTCTTCGAGGAGCTTGAAGACCCCTCTTTTGTTAATTAGGTGTATTCTTTTATCTCTGTCACTACAAGCAGCCCACACAAGTATTGGCCAAAAGTTATAGTGACAATATTGTCTCCACTAATGCCTTTGAAAAACAGGTTTTCAAATGGTCCTCCTAAATGGGATCCATACATGGATAATCCAGCCCATTAATTAGCTTGTTTTTATCCAGTCTTAGCATGTAAAGCAAGGACATGAAACATGAACATGTTTCATGAGGGTTGTGAATGGTTTAGTGGTGGAGGGCAGATGACTCTGGGGAGCCTGCCTGAAAGGAAGCTGCAACACTGCTCATGGCTCTGACAGGACACAGATCACTGGAACCAGCGAGAACAATTTTTAAAGTGCAATTCGATTTATTTTTGTGGCATTACCAAAATTTTTTGTATCATCAAGTTATGTCAGAAAGACCAGTCTGTGGTGAAGACAAAAAATTTGATGTATATATTAATGATGGATTTGGCCTGTAATCCATTAAGAAATCTGTTTTAAATTTTAATTTTTTTTTTTTTTTTAGTATTCCTTAATTGCACAGAATCCCAAGTGATGGAAAAGGCATTTAGGAGATTTTGTCAGAAGCATTCTGGAGATTTTGATAACTTATTAAGGAGGATTTTAATCTATTTTACTTCGTATTATAGGCACATTTTTCATCCTTCAAGGGGGAGGAGGGAAATTCCTCATTTTTATTTAATTTCCTAAAGGTCAGAAGATTGTGCTTCAGGAGATGAATCTTTTGGACGGGAAAAAATGAAAGAGAAGTAGAAGAGGATGTGACATATGGTTGCTTTAACAATTATTTTATGATTTATTTATTCTGTTTTCCTATGAGAGAATGCTGCTCTTTTAAGATGCAAGCAACCTTAGAAATCAACATCAGTTAACCATAAAAAAATGCACTGTGACAGAGCAAGCGTTTCTCGTACATGATGCTATGTCTCCTGTATGACCCCTCAAATGACTTTGTGATGCATACAGACATAAATGCATAAAATAATTTGGTGAAAAAAAAGAGGAGGAGATGGTCAAAGCTTAAACATTGTGACACATTTTATGTTTCATTTTTGTAGCAAAGAAGTGAGCGTGAGTTCCTTAAGATTGTTTTCCTAAAAGGGATATCTGATCGTCTTGGCTTCATCCAACTGTAGTGAGTGCCACTGATTTGCAAAATCTTTAATTTAGTATCTCAGAAATATTAATCAAATTGGTAGCAACAATGGTAATTTTGGCACTACTTTGACGGTTTTCCTGAAAAAAAAGTTGGTTTTATTTACTAATATCTACTAATATGATCTTTGTAGCCACAACTGTTTTTTTCATTGAGGTGATTTCAATTACACTAAGCTCAAATTATTTTTAAATAAAGTGGATCAGCCCTTTAATCTCCAGCACACTATGAAAGGCAGGGAAAACTGTCAAGACTTTTCAGAATTATCTTTTCCAAGCCAATATTAATATTTCTTATGCTAAAAAATACATAATTTCCTACATTTTCCCATGTATTTGGTAGCATTATTCAAGACCAAGAATTTATTGTAACTAGAAGTTTCATATTAGATCATTCTAAAAATTGAGACCAGCCACGCATCAAAAGGATGATTATGTGGTTTATATCAATGAGAAAAACTAATTCTTCCCATGTGAAAAGAAACACAATGTGCTATAGCCTACTAACTGCAGCTACAAAACTGTTCAGCAATATTTTTCCAAACTAAATACTTAGTGGAAAAAAGATGGAATTTCTGCGGCCTATGGCAAACTCTACCATTTTGTTCTTAATTGGATATCTGCAGATGGACCCCAGGCCTGCCTGTTTAATGTGGTCATTACAAACCATAGAAAATCGATTAAACTTTATCTGTGAAATCAGACATGAGAAGACGTGCCACTGGCATATTGAACACACCTAAAATGACAAAGTTTCAATTCTGCAACGAGGTGATGTACACAATAACATCAGAAATTCTGAACTGCAGCTGCAAGGAGGGAAAGGAGAGTCAGCTGCGCAGAGTTCCCACAGCTAAGTTAAAGCCACTCACATGAAAATAAATTTTCATACTGAAATAAAAACCCATCTCACCGTTGCCCAGCTCCTTACTGAGTCATTTTGCAAATTAATTACTGAGGGTAGAGTTATAACAAAAAAGAAAAGAACTGACTCAGAAGTGGTCAAACTGAGAGTAAAGGATGTGAGAATTTTTCATAAATAGGCAATATGGCATAAAACTGTAAGAAGAAATATGGATTTCCGCTAACACATTTTTAGCCTGTGAAACTCTCTGTCCTGAGACCCTGTAAGTAAAAAAAACTTAAACGTTTACTACGGAAAAGAAAATAAAGCAAGAGATGAGTCTTTAAGAATCATGAAATTAAGCACTCCCAGTCTCAACTCCCAGAAAGAACAAGCAAAATTAGATATTTCAAAAAATTTGCCCAAACTACCTGTACTATATCCCTCCACAGTTCATGTGGATGCAATTCTTTGGCTGCCTTAAAGCGATGTGTGTAGGGCAATTTACTCTGTAGATATCTAAAGCAATGGATAAGTCATGGTTAGGTGTGCCCTGCTCTCCCAGTTGATTCTAGATGGAGAAAATGTTGGCATAATGCAGGGGGATGGGCTAGATGACCTTTAAAATCCCTCCCAATCCAAATAATTCTATGAGCCTGTGATTCTGTGATAATGTCTCAGGTTTTTCACTTGAATATTTCTTTTCCATCCACTGGTTCTTTTCTATTCTTTTAAGCTCCCCCCACTATCTTGCATCTCTCTACCAATAATGAATGAATAAAACATACAAGGGGCAAGTAAAGGTCTTGAATTAGACAGATGTCTCCCACCTCCCTGCATTTAGCTTTCTTAATTGTGCATCTTCCTGGGGAATATAGATTTCTCCCAGTACCAGATTCAAGGGGATTTTGATGTTTTCAGCAGTCTGTGGGACACCCCACGATAAAATTGTCTTTCAAGAAGCAGCTAACACGTCTGTGAGGAGTTTGGTTATGGTTCTCAACCACACTTCTCTGGGAACATTATCATTATCTGTTAAATGAACAGCTACAGTGAGAGGTTACATAGCTACTAGTTTTATAAATTCAGTAGAGTTGTTCTGGAATAGTACTTTATCATCCTCCTTCTTTTTCCTTTCCAAGGAGAACTTCGTGCAGATGAAATATACTGTCCTCTAGTAAGGTTTTAATACTGCCAGGCATTGGTGTTATTCAAATCCTACCTTTAAAGACGTTTGCCTCACTTATTTTATCCTTCTGTACTTAACCTGTCAGAAGCAACACTCGAATAAATCCCAAGTGCTCTTTTGAGATCAGTATGTAAATCACACATTCGCTCCCAGGTAAGCTTCCCTTGGTCTGGCACAGTTAGACCAAAGAAGATGGGGTCTTTCTCTGTCCATTTAAATTAAGTGATAACATTTTCAGTTAGATTCTTGAAGCTGCAAAATATTACCTAGTTTCCAAAAAAATACCTAAACCTTCCCTTCTTCAGCTTGCATACATCACTTCAGAAGTTTAGGTCATGAACATTCACAGGGAGATTTTTAAGGAGGCCCACAGTACTTAAGGACAAGTAATTCCATTGACTTCACTGAGATTTGTGCTTTTTCCTTTCATTTTTTTGATGATCTCTGACTGAAGACACTTGATTAGTCTTACAAATATGGTACACTGTGTTTTTAGTCTTGTGGCTTTCCATCCCTATGAAAAAAAACCTGTTTCAGTTTGGTGATGTAGTGGCCAGGTTCATCTGTTTTCTGGAAGAGGGAGCAGGAAGGACAACTCTATAGCCTGGAAAATACATCCCCAAAGAATGAGTAGGAAACAGCCCCTTTTGCCAGGTCCCAGGAAAGATGGACCTGTTAGCACAGTAGCTGCATTCCTTTGAGATATCCCATAATTTTCTCACACAGCTTCCTCAGCACTCTGAAGAAATTATTCAAGCCCACTTGAAAAAGTTTTCTTCACTGTCCTGGAATCAAACCTGCCTGCCGACTCATGAAGGATGCATTGCTTGCTAAATAAAAATCTACCACCAGCTGCAGATCCTATCACCACCCTTTCAATCTGTTCTACTGGTTTAGAAACTCAAGAATTAAATGTGAACAGCTGCAATTATTTCTTCGTAAAATTGATCACAAATTTTTTTTGGTCTAACTTTACTTCCTGGCATATTAATTAAACTGTCATTGGGAAGACCTTTAGTGACATTTTTGTCACGTTTATGCTGACATGAGTTCATTTTTAGTTTTATTAAGACTGGCTTATGATAATCCTGATATAATTAAGTTGCTTATCTGAGAAGCTTCTGCCACTGTTTAATACCTGTCACTTCGCAAAAAAAGGTCTAGTTTGAATCCTTTTGAGTTCTCTGTGTCCAATAAGGGATTTCAGGACTTTGTTCTAATCTTATATCCATTTATTTTCTACATGTCATTTTGCTTACAAAATTTCAGTATCTTTGGGGGTTTTTTTGTTTTGTTTTGTTTTGTTTTTTTTTTTTTAATAATAAATGGATTCTTTTTAAGGATTCAAAATTGCTTGATCCAAACCATGACTAAACACTAGCCCAAGTCTTTTTCTGGGTCTCTTTTCTGCTCAAGAAAGTTAACTTCTGCCCACCTGTACTTTCCACTGGCACAAACCCACAGGATAATGTCTGTAATGCTATGCCTCTTGGGACACATAAGTGGGCTTATAAAAAGTCAAGTGAATACCTCTTGTGCTCACAGAACTGTGCTAAGTCACAGCCTGAGCTTTTCCATTGTGCTGAACTTTCTTTTCTGTGGTCATTATAACACCCAAGAGAATTGAGAGAAGTCTGCTTGCATCTCTTTCTTAAAAGAGCAAAATCACTAAAAATATTTTCCAAGAGCAAAGCTAAGTTTTATTAAAAAAGATAATTTTCAAATAGAAAAATCCCCAGATTTTCTGGGTGAGAGAATACATCTGATCTTAAAGAGCATTTCATGATTCCCTGGCAGCTGCATCCCCTAAGATATCTTCCTCTCTTGAGTCTTGCTCCCTGTAAGTCCCTTCAAAGTTTGTCTGTTTATTTCTGGATTAAGGTTCCATATTCTTCTTTGCACTAAGTTTTATCTTTTCATCTCACGCATCTCCCAGTGTCTTCTCCTGCTCCAGATTCCCTGTTTGTTCTAATTGTCTCTCTGCACTGCAGGACCACCCTGGCTGTCTCATCCCCCAGGCTTTCCTCCTGGAAAATACGATCTACACCTCCCTCTGCAGGGTCTGCACGGCTCAGTGAAACAGCCAGAACAAGGGGACTCCTTCCTACCTTGGCAGCCTTTCAGCCAAAACAAATGCAGAACCACATTCAACATACAGTGAACAAACCAATAAAACAAATTCCAGGCACAACAATTGTGAACATCACCTATAATAATCCAGGGTATCTTTTGAGGAGGAAACCTTACTGTCATATAATCATAGTCAGAACTTTCCCAGAACTTTTCCTCGCAGACTACTTCAACTTTGGTCGCAGTATAGAATGGGTTTCTAGAATATATTGATTTTAAAAAAACCCATCACAAAAAAAGGTCCATCAAAATGGGAATTTTCTGGTTCCTACTAAAATACTAAGCTTTGACAATATAGCTATTATTTTGAACACTATTCATTTCAACCACCATCTGCTTTCCTGTGTCTTGTGTTTGTCTCATGAAAGAGATGCAAATTCCATATTTTTCCTACCAAATGGTGGATTCACTGTGCATATGCAATAAGACAGCTTTCAAGAAGCGCAGTGTATTCCTATGACTTTCACAGATGCTGCAGTATTAATGTATATATGAGACAGAACTCCAGAGCAAGCCTTGTGCATCCAGTGTCCTCAAGGAGGAGATTTGCAGTGCCTGTTCAGCATTCAACTGCTGTACAGAAAATCTGGTGTGCAGAAATGACAGGTTTCCTTCCCAGAGCCACCCTCATACATTCTTCTTGTGTTTGTGCGGGGAGCAACAGGGAAAGGCCACCAAGCTGAAAAATGGCATAAAAAAGATGCTGCTGTTCTTAAGGCATCTCCTCTGGACTGATTTCACAACCATTCCTCTGCTGCATCCAGAAAGCAGGTGGCCAGGGCAGGACAAGAGGTGATGTGCAGTGCTTCAGCACTGGATTGCCACCTCAGGCTCTCTTTCCTAAACTATAGGACAGAAAAAGCTGTCTAAAGCCACTGGATATAGTTCATTTTTCTCCTATTTTTGGATGAAACTTGATGGAGATGCTTCAGTAGTTATAGTGCCAGATGCAATAACAGAAGCTGTGATAATGGCCCATTTTTTTTCTCTTGAGGAAAATTCCAAGTACTCAAAAGAATGTGAAAACAAACCTCATGGCAGTAATAACTGAGATGTGCCACCATCCAACAATAACCCTGACAAGTAATCACTCTAGATTACATTCAGTAAAATTCCAACGTACAGCAGCTTTCTATTCAGATTAAAAAAGAGCCACATAAATGACTATAGGAATCAGAAGGAAACTGGAAAAAATGGATAGATTTCTGGGAGTTTCCCAATATTCCTTCAAATTGGAATGAATATAACTAGTCAGATTTAACCAATCTATTATTTGTCGTGTTTAATTGGGCCAGGGTACAAAGCACATCACTCTAAAGCTTGTCATTCTAATGTACCCTGGTGAAGTTTCGAGATTGGGTGATACATGTTGGATAAAATTTTCATTTCCTTTTTTCTAATTGCATTTCTCAGTTTTAGTTTGCTCAGATTATCTCCTGTCTGTTACACCCTATTTTTTTCTGCCATGATGATGTATGTAGAAACAAAGTTAGGTGGTGTCTCAGACTTTTGGATTTGGAAAATAAACTACAAAACTGCAAAGGAAGAATGAAAATAGCAAGTTAAATTCTTTATTTAATATCTACATTGTGACTGAAAATGCATTGAGCATTATGGGATATGACTAATTGGTGTGACAGGATGTTGGAATGACTTCTCCAAAGTACTTGAGATAGAAATGATATGTGAATCTACATAAAACAACCCCTCCTCCCCCATTATATTTTTAGTACATAAAGCTCCATAACAAAGCTTTAAGTAAAAGTCTGGTTTTATCAGGTTTTGGTGGTGAGGTTTTTTGTTTCTTTGGTTTGTTTTGGTGTTTTTGTTTGATTTTTTTTTTGATTTTAAAAGATGTCATGATGTGTGAATTTTGAAAGCTGGAGACTCTGAGTATTGAAATCTATTTCTTGTCTTTGACAAATGCACAAGATTCTTCTATACTTCATTGGATTTTGAAAAATGTTAGCAAATCTTTCACTGATTTTTAATGAAATGCCACATTATGTTCATGGGGAGTTTAGAAAGGAACAAAAAAATATTTTGAGTCCTTCCTGAGAAATGAAATGTAGTCAGAACTAGTTTTATTATACAAACTAGCGTAAATTGCCTGTAAATAACAAGTGTCTGTTCTGAACGCAATAGGAAAAATAGAGAAGTGCAAGCTAAGAGTTTGTGGGAAGTAATCTTTCCTAAAGCAAACTATAATGCTTTATGCATTAATTATTGGTTATGGCCAAGAGAGGGAGGGCAAGAGAGAGGGAAGGGAGGGAGGGAGGGACGATGGGTGAGGAACTAATAGGATTTTTACAGTATTTGATTGCATAAACATCACCAGCTCACATCACACTGAGAGCCCTTTGGAAACTCTAAGCTATGTATCTTAATTTCCACCTTCATTTCTGAGCAGCTGGTACTCAGTGTTTTTTTAACTGAATTCTGTGGCATCAGGCCTGAATGGGAGTGAAGATATTAATACAAGCACCTTCTTCATATATCCTTAAAATGTGGGTTGAACTCAATACTGCATTTTTTAATTATTCCTTTGGTTTTTTTGTTTTTTTTTATTTTAACTGCCATATACTGTTAGGGACTGCTGAATCTGGCAGCCTGTAAGCATGAGGCTCCATGCCCCAAGCAGCAGTGAAGGTGAGCCTTTCCAAAAGCACACATACACGTGTGTACATCACATATGACATAGAGGAACGCTCTTTCCAACACAGATGGCAGCACTGGTCTTGTTCACTGGGTCCACTGGTCACCCTCCTGTGACTGCCCTGGTTATTGTGATTACCCTATTTGTCGTGGTTTTTCTGAACACCTCTGTATTTGTGGAGATGAGACCTCAACCCAAATTAATATTTTTAAAGAAGATCCCAGGTAAAACTTTTTAAGTGGTAGTGAATCCACTGTAGAAGATGTTACAACTGGTGTGAATGTAATTTATACTCACAGGTGACATGGACAGCTTTCTATCTCGTACCTATCTAGTTGTTTCCATATTAGTCATATTTAATTTTAATTTCCAGACATTGGACATATTACCTTGGTGAATTATACATTAGAAAACCCTGCTTTCAAATGATTTGTCCACAAGCAGCTACTTACAAAGGCATCAAAATATTTTATGGTTTTGTTTCTCTAAATAAACCGAATGTGTTTTAATTTACACAAAGTGCTGTTTTGAAGGAAATCAGCTGTCATTCCCACTTAATAGTTCTGGCTTCTCCTCGTGACACAGCCTTTAATTGCACAGACTGGACTCTAGATGGATCCAAATCTGGGTGATACATGCTTCAGGAATTCTTTGATTTGATCCTGTCACTTATGAGCATGCAAAAAACAGGACCAGACTGGAAGTAACATTAGATAAAAATGTCATCCATTTGTAGTGTGGATGTTTGGTGCCCAGCACTACCTGTATTAATCTGCAGATTCATTGCTACAACTTGCATATTACTACTTGCCAATGCAAACTCAGGCAGGTTTGAGTGTCTCAGTTGAAGACACTGGCACCTCATCCCCATTGGTCTCTTCCAAAATAATTTCTAATTTTTGCTGCCCATGAAATGAGTAGAATCTGATATTTTTCCAGTGGTACCCACATCAAGGAAAATGCCTTATGCTTTACAGAGAGCTCACTTTCTCTTTCAGTCAAAAATGTAGTCCTAACTTATCATAAGCAAATCTGGGTTCCTTGGGCTTTTAAATTGTTCTCTAAGATTTTCTTTCCAGAATGGTTTTCCATCCTTTAAATTGAAAGGTTTTACAGATGACAAATTTAATTCAAACTACCTATTTGTCTATACTAAATAAAACATTACATTTAATTGTTGATCCAAAAGTCCTGCTTCTTCAGTAATCCATTATCTTCATTATTTATTACAGCCTTGACCTCTGTGTCGTCTCCAACTCTTTACCAAAAAGTGCTGTTCCAATCTAATCCCAGTCACTGATAGAGAGACCAAATAACATAGAATGAGCTGAGAAAAACGTACTAATTGCCGCTGATTAGCAGAGTAGAAGTAAAACTTAGGGGTTTGTGAATTGAACTCTGGGCAATTCTATTTTTTCAGTTTTATATATGAATTGTTAACACAAGAGAGGTTCTTAACCAAGTTTTAAAGACATCTATGGCTGTAACATCAGTACCTGTGCCCGAGTGCAGATTTGCCTGCAGGACACCTTCATGCGACAGACAGTGGCATATTCTGTCTGTGGGTTAAAACTTGGTGACACTGCTTTGTACTCATTTTTTAGAAGACAATATTCTTTATTTATTTCCCTTGTGTGTCAAGCTTTTTGTGTTGATCTTTTTATTCAAAGTTTGCAGCAATCTAACTGGTTTTCCATTAAAAAAAACGTCCTCAGTTATCTTTTAAAATCCTAACAAGATATTTGATGTTAATAGTATTTTTCCAGGTGAAATTATTAGACTTTTCTCTGAGAGTAGATGTGTGCATATACTTTCATTTCCTTTAGGTCTCAACAGCACATCAACCTAAAAAGCTCTTGACAGGAGGAACGTGAGCCGTTGCTTAGTTGCAGTTGGCTGTGATGATAAGGGCTCCTGTCTTCTCTGTGATTGGATATATCTCACCACCACCACCTCCTACTGAATCTAACTGGAAGGTGAGTCCTCCTTTAAGTCAGGTGTCATGTGAAAGACCCTACTTGGGATCAGAAAGAAATGGAAAGGAAAGTAAATTTAGGAATTTTCCACTCCTCTGGTTTTGGGTCTAATAAGCTTTAGTCAGCCTGAAAATATTTTGTACTATGCACAGAAATAACTCAATATTAAGGGTTGGATTTTTTTTAACAACTGAAAAAATTAATTGCAAAAGGAATCCAAATTATGCAGGACCAGACCCATCCTGTACTACCAGCGGGTTGCAGTAACAACGTTGGGAATATGGTCCCTTGGCATAATAGCAATTCCTATCCATAAAGAACATGTCATTGCTTCTTGGTTTCTGTGGGTGTTCAGGAAGATAAAACAAAAATTGGTGGAGACAGAACACAAAAATTCTAGATGGCACAAAATCCAGGCAAAGGGTTTCATGTGACATATTCATTGGCTTTAGTTTTCATCCATGCCTATTCTTCAAATAAATCTTAACTGCAGAGAGAAGGAGGGCTGAGGTTTCAAAACATAAGCACATAAATATTCAACAATATAAATATTGTTTTTCTGGCATGTGGAGTGAAAGTTAAAATAATTTCTCTCGGTTTCAGTGATCTACAAGGCATACTGTGTAAGCAAGTGCTGTAGCAGACCAGGGAAGAGTGATAAGCACATTGGAAAGGATTTCATCCCACTCTTAAGATATGTGAGAAAGACAGATGGGATGAATCAACCTCTGGTATATCCTTTTTTCTTCACTGACTTTGGTGGGAACTCCAATGGTTAATTGGACAGGTATCTTGGCTTAAATTAGGTGAGGTGAATTCTCCCGCAATTTACCAAACCATTATGGTACAGAATAATATTTTCAAGCTGCGCACGTGAAATAAGTTAAATCTAGAGTGTGAACTATATGAATAGTTTGTGGTTCTGACAATCAATGCTTGTAACACTGAGGAAGTGGCAGCTGACAGCCTAAGATTTTATTCTGAGTTCCTTTCACTTCCCTAGGGAAATAAGCCTATCATAAAAGCTTTCCCAGACACATGACTAAGGAATACAGGAGTTAGAAATTTTTTATTTTTAAGATTTTATTTACTTCGTAGAACCAGAAATATTTTAAAGTGGATGTGCTAACAACAAATCTGATTTATCCATTCTTTTTTTTTTAATTGAAAAGGCCATGTTTGACTCTGGATAGCAGGTAGGCCCGCACTATCTCTCAGTGTGGATACAATAACTAATACATAATTTTATTAATTTTTAGTTTACACATGACTGTATTAAAACCAGGAGTTATTTAAGTTGAAACTGGAAAAAGGAAATAAATAGTAATACTGGTATATTCAATGAAGGAATGATGTAAATTGGGATTAAGTCCATATCCACGTGGGAATGATGGTGAAATTTTTTTACAGGGGAATTAACACACTCATAATCCGTATATATTATATTATTCTTTGTTTTCAAGTCTGTTACTCTGAAGAAATTATACAAGGACAGTCAAACTGAGTGACAACTAGTAGCAAATTTCTCATAGATCCAGAATAGCCAGAATACATTTCAGAAAACATAAAGAAAGCACATCTTTAGGCAGAGACTGATCAATGTTCATGGTTTACTTGAAGTTTTCACTGTTGCTACTTGTGCTACGTTGACTGTCTTGATGAATAAATCAGCTTCATCTTCATCTCACTTTTCCAGTGAATACTAACTTGGTAACAAAATATTTTAAGACCTTCCATACAGAGTTATTTTACAAAATTGTATGTACATCTTTTTCCCTTGGTTTATAAAAACAATCCTACCTGAAATGAAATAAATAACCTATGAAATAAAGGTAATATTCCAGAGTGATGATGAAACTAGAGAGAATATTGCTGGGCCCTGCAAAGATTGGCATTTTGCATTAAGCCATGTGAGAAAAGGAGCCAGCAGGAGAATAGATACAGACTATGGCATTTCCAAGTACTGACACACACAAAATATCCCTTCTGCTCAGTTAATCAATCATATTCTGCTAGATGAACATATTATCCTTCCAAGAAAAGAATGCAAATAACAGATGCCAAGGAGAAGACTGAAATGCTTACTAAGATATTTTTCTGTGATCTCTTTCACTCAATCTCTGTCTATATATATATAGACACATTTTCAAATACTGGCAGAACACTTTGTGTAACAATTTCTAAGAAAGCTAAAAAGAGAAGGGAGTGGTCACAATAAAGGGAAGTGGAAGCAAAACATAGGCATAAGTGCTGTGAGCAGCATCAAATGCAGTACCTGGTGCAGCTATGAGGAGTGACTTCATTTCTCCTAAAATTCTGTGAGAAGTTATTATAGTGCAAGAAGAAACTATCTAAAGTAGTTCATTAATTGTCAGAGGATTTCAAAAGTACATGGGGAAAGATATCAATAGAATATTTAGTAGCTATTTTTAAGAAAAATGAATATCAAAATAGTGGTAGTGTTGGAGACCAGTTGGTTCATGAGGAATAACAGTTCATATAACTAAGGTCAAGAGAATTAATTACATGGCAGTGCATTTAAATGCAGTACTTCCTAACAGAGCAGAGAGGGTTTTTTTAGATAGAGGAAAATGAGGAATTTTTAATACAAACCCAACACTTAACTACTCTGACTCAGTCAGAGCCAGATTAGTTTAGATAAAAACCTTGCTTTTTCCTTTTTCATGTATGAAAATTTCCTGAGAAAATATTAGAAAATGTGAGTAAACAAACAGTTGAGGATTGTTCTTGTTAATTTGTTTCCATCTGAAAGCTCATGAAGACTGGATACTGAAACAGATAAAAATCCTGAGCATGAAATTATCGTGGTTCATAATTAACATGGCAAATTCTTTCAAGCCTGGTCTTTTAAAAATCAGTAATAAAGGCTTCTTCCCATTTTTCAATGCCAATACTGATAACAATTGTGTGAGCTGATATGAAGTCAGAAGAGACAATGCCCATCAGATTAGTCTTGTAAACCTCAATGCATAATAAAGATGGTAGAAAATGGAATTCAGTGAAGACAAAGTGCTTTATACAAAGAACAGCTCTACTTCTCTGCTTATCACATTACCCTCATTTGGATGTGTTTACACACATATTCTTATTCATCATTTTGGCTTAATATATTTTTCCAAGCCTGAGCAATTTTTCAAAAACTTGTAAGCATTTTGTAAAATAAACTTTATGGCATAATTGTGGAAAATATATAAAGGTGAGGAATAAAACTATTCTTCCACAGTCAATCAAGTTTTCCTCATAAAATTAGTGATAGTTTTATCATTCATCAATAATCAACATCTTGAAACATCACACAAATTCCTAAGCTTTTCCTTATAGACCTAGAATACAAAATCAGATCTGTTTCTGACAGTGAAACTAGGTAATCTCCGTGGGCATTTCAATTTGCCCAGGTTGTCATCTGAATTATTTAACTGATGCTACTCACCACCTCAGGTGCTATTCAACAGTACATGTACTGTACCTACACATCAGCAAAGCACAGCAGAGCAGGTATCCTCCAGAACCCTTGTTAGTTTGTGAGCTTGGGACATCACATACAATCTTTTTTGGTTTATGCTTTCCAATGGAGCAATTTTCTCTGGTAGAGTTCCATCTAAATTCTTAGTGTAACATTAAATTAATCTTTAAAATTAATTTAAATTATTAAATAAATTAATGAAAATGAATTAAAGTAATCTAAATAAATAATTAAATAGATTCTTAATATGATTTAAGGGTACATTTTAACTAAAATGTTGGAATTTTAGTTCAATTCCATATATTAACTCTTGTGATATATTTGCAAGTTATGACATCTAATGGCTGACAAAATAGTAGAGAAGAAATGTGACCAAAATTTATCCACAGTGAAATTGTTGGTTGTGTTTATTATCCTTGTAAACGCAGAAGTTTAAAACCATCAGGGAATACTCCTACCTGATCACCTCTCTTTCAAAGAGGGTCTCATCCTAAATTTTCTGTTGCTGGCTCTGGACAACGTTTCATGAGCAGAGTCCCTTTGGCTTGACACAAGAAAAGTGCATAGAAAAGAGTTTAATGGTAAGAAACATGTAGGCATTTAATAAAAATGAGAAATTATTTACTTAGCCTGCATTTCTTACCCATCTGACAACACTTGCAGAAGTAGATTTCACTTCTAAAAAGCCAGAAATAGTTAGGTTTGGCTCTAGCTTGTTGGGTTGAGATCAGCACACAATGTGTGAGGCATTCCCTAGTGGGATAACTTTCATCATTGTGACTTGGCAACAAACGTTTGTGAAATATGAATATGACAGCTTCACTTGTTCTGCTGTAAAGATCAAAGGATGATGAATGTTCAGAATTTTCCAGACTTTTTTCTGATGAGGCTAAATGTCAGGAAGAAATGGTCTTCCACTACTGCTGCCCTGGTTGTTAGGAGGGATTGCATAGTGACCCTGTAATTTCTTCCTGTGTGACAGATGAACAAGCAAGCAAGCTCTTTTAAAAAAATGTAATTTGTTTTTTTGTTTTGTATCAGAGTCATGTTTAGGATAAAACTGATTCATAACAGTGATACCATCCTAATTGGACCTTCCCAGTACACCCCCACCCCCAAATTTTATGTAAGTACAGTTCATACAGACAGTACTTTGAAAAGAAGAGTAAAGACTAAAATCTCCTACACATATGGAAGATGTGAAGGTGATGTGATTCATGGTTTTCAGTGCTAATCTTAGCTGCTTCAGAGGCTCTGAAAAGTGATGGGAAGAGGTAAAAGCTTGACCGCAGTACATTTGCTTCAGGTATTTTCTCAGGCTGTCACGCTGTAACAACAGTGCAACTGTATAAGAAATTAGATTGTTTTATTAAATTTTTCTCAGAAGGTAAACAATTCATATGTCTTCATCTTGTATCTGACCTTTTCTAGGGAGGAGGTCTGATTATATGTCTCCTTTGCTACAGCTAAATATTTGCTGGGGTTTTCTGCTTTATCAAATTCACTTCTGTGTTTCTCTCTTACAGAATTGTCTTCTGTGCAGCTGCGCCTGCCAGAAAAGATATGTAACAAAATTTCACCTTCTGCAAATGTAAGCAGCAGGGGTATTATGCTATGCAAAGAAAACCTTATATCTTCCCTTTCATCTTTTGAGCAGCTCCTAACCTGATATCATAAAATGCATTTTTCAATGCAATTTCACATTTCTACTGATTTTTTTTTTTACGGCAAAATCTTCAGTGCTAATGTATTCCTTGATTTCTTTCATTTACAGATGGTTTTTTAAGATGAGTTCTTGTGCTGCCTCGAGAATGGTTTCTGCTGACTGATCATGCATCAGTGTGACAAAGGGATTTAAGTTGCTTAATTTATATGTATAGCAAAACAGAACTAATTGCCTTTAGTTTGGAAATTCAAAATGCATTTTGCCTATGAAAGCCATTGAAGCAAAAATATAGCTTGGGGCAGGGGGAACTGATGGGGGGGCAGCTGCAGTCAGCAAATTTGGGAAATTAAATGGGAATTGAAGGTGCTCTGGAGCTTATTACTATACGAAAGTGATTCTCTTTTGTAAATTATGTTAATTGACCAAAATAGTGAAAAGAATGCAGCCTTCTTCCCAAAGCTGAAACTCTGAATTCAGTTTTCAGGCTGAGTGAAATGCGAAAAAGGAAATGAAATGCTACCTCACAAACATCATGTCTGATAATATTTCTAGTCAAAAGAACTAAGGCAAATGTAGTACAAGAAATAAAAGAGTTTAGATTTGATGGGGAAAAAGAACATTCTTTTCTATTATATTTGCAGGCACATATTTTGAACCTTGAGTTTAAAAATAAACACTGGAGTTGCATCAGCCACAGAATGCCATCTTGTGATTTTTCAAGGATGACATAACTACTGCCTTTTTCAAAGTACCAAGAGTTTTTGTAGATAATTGAAGACATTCAAAAGGAACTTAATATATGGAGTAAAAATATTATGATTTTCAGAAAATATAAGGTAATAGTAAAATCTAGTAGCTGTTACCTGAGAGTATTTTAAGGAAACATTAAACATGTTTAGATCTGTCAACAATGTCTGTGTTTACACTGCTCAAAAATGGTTTATAAAGTTGGGGTTTTTTTCTGGAACACTGTTGTAGAGTATTTTTCACGGAGTTAGGAAGAAACAGGAGGAGCAGCTGCAGGCGTGGCCTCTCACAGATCAGTTTCTTAAATGTTCACCTATCCAGCTGTCCAGCTGCAAGGAATTTACTGCAGGTGAAAGCTGAGGCTGTCAGTGAGGTTTTTGTGATGTATGGGAAAACAGGTTTTAAAAAGGAAATAAAAAAACCCCCAAAACTAACAACAGAGAAAAGAGAACAGAGTGAAAGAGTGAGAAATAATAGAGATCACTGAGATCAGAGAAGGAGAAGGAGAAAGCATGCCAGGAGCTGGGCAGATATTCCCTGCAGCCCACGGAGAACCTGTGCTGGAGCAGATTTCCTGCAGGACTGCAGCCTGCAGAGAACCCACGCAGAGCAAGGGAAGTGACAGAGAAGTCACTATGACCTGACCATAATCTCTTCTTCATCCTCTCTGTGCTGGCTCAGGTGGGGATAGAGCAGTCTGGAGTGAAGGAATAAATCTATTTTAATTGTCAATAAATGAAGTTAATTTTCCCCAAGTCTGATTTGCCAGTGACAGTAATTGCTAATTAATCCCCCTGTCTTTATCTTAACCCATGAGCTTTCTCCACACAGTTTTTTCCTAATGTCTCCCCCTGTTCTGCCAAATAGATGGAATCAGTGAGTGGCTGGGTGGGTGTTTAGCTGTTAGACCCACCACAGAAGCATATAATTTGTATAAAGAAAGAATGAAAATGTGAGGGGTGCTCATTTCATACAGTCTGTAGTAAAGATGAGGAAAAGAAGGACCCATAGAAAGTTTGAATTATTTGATTTTATATTTGCTTATTTTCAAATTAAAGAATTAAACCAAAAAAATATGATTCAAACAAATGAAAACCTAAATAGAGATTCAATAGCACTGACAGGAATACTTAAAGCTGTAAGAAGAATATAACCTATAACAGTGCAAAGTCAACTTTTAGAACTCATTGCTATGAATGCTAATAATACTAAGACTTAGGCAGGTTTGTAAGAAAAAAGGATTTGCATAGATGTTGAGAATGTCCACATTTCAACTGCAAAGGATTAAGAGATAATCAGAAGAGGGTGGCTGAAAGCATGTCTTCATGCCAGCTCCCTACAAGATTTCTTGCACTTCCCTTTGAAGAAGATTATACTGGTTCCTGAAGGAGACAGGCTAATATCTCTGTCATTGCTCTGGTTTGCTCCAGTTGTTTCTGTATTGCTTGGTGAGTAGTTAAAAATTCACTTGCAATAACAGGATTGAGTTCCAAATGGCTCACCACACTGATTATCTAATGAGGACAATTATTCTTTAATCAACATGATACAGTTTTAAGTGCGAGACTTTGGAAAAGCAAGTCTGGAAAAGGAAACTGACAGAATTTAGCAGGAGCTTGTCACTAATGGTAAGAACTGGCTGCTTCACAGAATTGGAGCAAAGGATGGTTAAAAAGGCTCAAAAAAATACACTTCTCATTCATTCAGGACCAAATCCACCCAGAAAAGACATCTGACTTGTTCCCTGTTTGAGTGTTTCACCACCCTTAAGCTGTCCAGTGACAGCATCCCCATCATGTCCTAATATCAAACCTCACTTCCTCATGTCCTGCCTTTGGTGAGTGAGGAGAAAAATGTCTATCAGCATCTATCTAGAGAAGTTTCATGTACTGCAAGATATCTCAGGTTGTTCTTTTATAGTCTACACAGCCAGATCCTTCAACATTTTCTCGTGGGTTGTGTCTTCTGTATCTGTTATTCTTGTGCTGTCTAAACTCCCTGATTTACCTGAATTTTCTTTAAAAGTGCAGTGCTCAGACTGAACAGATTTTTTCAGAGTCTTCTACCAGAGTAAAGTAAATGGAAGAAAATTACCTCTTTTATCATATGCATAATATTTGTAATATTCCAAATTAGCCTGAGTTAAGATACATTAATTCTTTTTACAGTTCACTGCCCTGGTAGAACAGAGTTCACAAACAAGAAGGGCAGTTCCATTCATAGTGCAGCTTTTACAAATTTAGTAACCAATTTTAAACTTTCTTTTTTAAAGAATGGCATCTTGCCTTATTGTACTTGTCAGCAACACTCCCTTTGAAGACTATTAGGTCTGAGTATCTAAAAAAGTCAACATGGCTTACTTACAGAACTCGATTTAAAAAAAGATATATGTATACGTAACCAGTTTTGACTGAAGGTTCTAATTAGGTGAGCTTATTATTTAATAATATACTAAGAAAGCATATGTGTGAGAGAAAAAAATATTTAAAACTTTTAGCATCACCCAAATTTTGGTATTTTTAAGCAATTTTTTATGCAATTTACTTAATTCAGCTAAATATATTAATCCAAACATACTCTCCTTTGAAATAAAAAAACCCCACCAGATTTTCAACGTTTTTTACAAAAGAAGAAAATACCCTGCTTAGTAAAATCTTTACTTTCCCTTTCAATTTCTTCTTTTTTGCCTCACAGGGCTCAGAGGTGGGAAGGGGTGAAAATTGTGGCCCACAGAGACGATTTGTTATTATCCAGGTTACAGTTCTTGCCTCTGACTCTCACACCTGTGGGAGCAGTGGTTATTAAAAATTCCAACAGTTAAAGCAAAAGAAGGAGCAAGAGTTTCATGCCTAAATATTTATCCAATACAGTCACTGTACAAGAGATGGCAAGAACACGGACACATGAAAATATTGGGGGCTGTTGTCATGCAGACATAACACACATGAATCAAGAAAAGTTTTCTGCCTTCCTTCAGATGGAATCTGTAGTAGGAATATTTCTGTACAGTTGTCCTCCATCAGGACCACCATGAGTGTGAATGACAGATAATCAAGGTTATTCTATAATTTACTGTGACAATTTAGCCTTCATGTTTATTTCTGTTTTGAGATGGGTTTCCTAGAGAAGGTAAGTTTATACGACCATGCTGACTGGGTATATGTTCGTGTCCTAGATAAATCTCTTAGTCAGTGCAAAAAAAAAAAGCAAAAAACCCCACCAATCTCAGATTAGTTCATTTCCTGCAATTCCTAGGAAATGAGTAGCTGGGAAGAAGACAGAGACCTCCTAAACACCACCTGTAATGAAAAGGCTGCAGCATGACCAGGGAACATGACTGACAGGTTAGTCTGTCAACTCAATAACTAAAATGCCTTGATTCTGCACCTGTGCTGCAGCCTGGCTCTGGGTCTGTGGTTATCATGAACGGCAGCACGAGGGAAAGGAGAACAGATTGTCCATCTCTAATGACACAGAACTCTTTTACAGCTCTGCAGTATCACAAACGTGTTTTGGTGAAGATTAGTGCAACAGGAATTTGTGATTGGACTAGGACATACCTCTGAACATCCAGCCTCGTACCTGTCTTTCGAAGACATAAGATCATTTCTCAGAGAGGCTCCTGCTGGCCTCGTATCCTACTGTGCTGCTTAATGGATTATCTGCTACGTTACACAGGAGATATGTAATATCTGCTATATTGCATAGTGATTTCCTGCTACTCAGTCTACAATAAATTAGGTAGTAAATAGCTTTATAAGGAACTTGATGAACGAGTGATGTGAGAAAATGCTATACATTGCAATGGGTTTATCCATTGTTCTTAACTCCATATTGGATGCAATACTTCTCTGGTATCTTATTAAAATATTACATCATTTTAACCTTTAAATTTTTTTATCAGTGAATATAGCCATCCTGTTTCCCATTTCTGGTGGTAAAAAATGGTTAAATTCAACTCCAACCCTCAGCCTGTCCCCATAGCGGAGGTGCTCCAACCACCTGATCAACTTCTTGGAAATTTTTTTAGAAGAAAATGTATCTGCAATCTTGAGAATGCAATACTGAAAGCTAAAGGCAAACAGAAAGTACCAGAAAATTCTGAATGAGTTTCAGATATTAAATTAAAACTGGTCACAGACTATAAACATTCAAATTATAGAACATAGTACACTATAAAGCATAGCTGAAAGAAGAATGAATTACTTCACTAGAGAAAAAAATATCAAGTCTTGAAGGAATGGAGAAACTAGTTACAGAAGGACTGTCCTCACTTGTGTAACAAGGTGAATATACAATTTAATTTCTTAGTACATCATATTAGTACTTCTCCTCTATCAGTTAGATAAGGGATATAGAGTATGTTACCGGCAATGCTTACATTGTGCAACGGTGCTGTGAAACAAGGTAATATTTTACACTGAGAAACAGTTCACAGATTAAACTACTTATCTTAATGTAACGGAGTCAGTGATACAGATGAGAACAAACAAACAAAGATAATTCCTGACTCCAGCTCCCAGGCAGTAATTACTAGGCAAGATGAATCCCCAGCTTTGTAAAACTGTGATGAAACTACGTAGCAGCTCTGCAACCAAATAATTTTACAATCTATATTTCCCTAATGAAATGAAAATCCAGGCAACCTCCCAATTTGTGAGCTTGATATGTGTCCTCTTCTGTCACCTTTAGATGTACGATTTTCATATTAGTTCCATGAGAAATATAGGAAAGGCCCTTTCGTATGAAAGTGAGAAATCCATAACTGTCAAAAGAGCTGCTATAGCAACAAAAAAAGAATATGAAGTACATCAAATGGCGGAAAAACAATTGCATGAAAAAGTAAATAAAACTGCACAGGTTGTGTGTATTTCTGGATTCATTAGTCATGTCCTCCTTATGTTCCTTGATAGGAATTTCCAGTGCAAGTTCTGTAATGATTTTAATGAAAATTTAGTACAGCCATAGTGAGCATAAGACAAAGCTACACACAGGCACCATAAAAGGCTATAGTGCAGGTTTTCTGTGCTGCAGGATGCAAAAATCATTCAGGACCTCAAGATACAAGTAACCAACTGAAAATAATCAGTCATCTTGGTGATTCTTGGTGTCTTCTTTTCAATTTCTAAATAATTTGGATTACCATATAGAGTCATTTTCTTTGGGAACAGCAGAAAGAAATTTTTCTAATGACATCATTATGCTACAATTTGCCTATAATAATGCTGAGCATATTCTTACTCCACCTTCTTTTTTCTCAGATTTTCAATTGCAGGACTTTTTTTCACCCTAGGTAGGAATGGGAAGAATGTTGTAAATCTTTACATTGTTCAGAAAAACAAAAGGAGTTCCAGTCAGTTTTTTTCCCTCCATCAAGACCGTCTGTATTGCTGTCTCCACTTTAAAATAAGTGAAATTTAATGCAGTACTGCAGTAATGTAACCACTTATTTTCTTTCACATTTCAGATCTGCTTGTGGGGTACAACAAAAACAAGTGCGAGTAACTAAAGAAGCTGTGAGCAGCTCTCTCATTCTCACTTAGTTATTCAGTGGATGGACATACCAATACTGTTAATAAGGCTCAATCCAGTTCTGAGCACCAGCTGATATATTGGAACTAGCCTGTGTCAGGCTCTGCATTATTAAATTGCTACAAGAGAAATGTATTCTGTCTTGATCTCCTCAAATATTGCTGCCAATCAAATGTAGTCTAATAAAAATAATGCATTTTTTCCTGTAGCTGTAGTTACAACAGGAAAAATATAGACTTAGCATGAAAGTCCCTATGAGACTGTGTTTATGTTGTCAAATATCTTTACCAGGATCAGGTACCCTTTCATCCATTTTGACAATCTACCACATTCATTTCATCACCTGGAAGTGTTTCTCTTTTTCCGTTTTTATAATTATGAGAGAACCATTCACAAATTTAATATCGCCTTACTAATGATAATTTTTATAAATTCTTCTCCTTTAAGTTTTTCAAAGTAATTTCTTTCAAATGTCTGATTGCTTTGAATAGATGAAAAATAAATTGCAAGTTACAGCAGAACTAATTTCTTAACCATGACAGATATTTTAATTATTTAAACAGCTTCTCTCCAAGGACTTCCTTTCATTAGTGTAATGTTTTTGTAGGTAGAACTCTCTGCGTGAGGATTTGTGAAAGATTGAATTCTGTATATTGTATATCTCACAGAAATTTTATCCTCACACAGTCAATAAAAATAAATATATAAAAAAGCTAATAAAAACAACTCCAGACATTTGTATTGCCGAATCTCATCTTCCTGTCCTCAGCATTATGGTGATGATACCCCTTTTAATACACATACTGAATTTGTTTTCTTTTATGCTTCCTCTGTTTCTGATTGGATTATGGCAACTTGTATTATTCTAGCTCTTGTGAAGGGGCCACAGAATCTCTCTGAGTATGAATAGGGACAGTTAATAATGTTTCTGTCTATTCCTCTGGGCTCAGTTAGAAATAAATCCTGGATTCAGCAGTTGTAGAAACAAGACTCACCCATGAGGGAGTCCTTCATGGCCTTACCCCAACAATTCCATGGTCACACACAAGCACCAGCTTCCTCCCCTTGTGCCCCACAGCTGAGGGAGCACTTCTTGCACAGCCACCCTTCCCATAAAGCCTGGGACAGATCAAATCTTCAGGCTGGAGAAGCTCCACTGCCCTGGCCTCACTGATCAACAATTCCTGTTTCAGCCTTCCAAGGTGCAAACACACTCAGTTTCTCACAAATCGAAACCCAGTAGCTGCCCTTTGAGACATCATTTGCATCTGTTAACCCTGACGAGGCTGTCAGAGACTTCCACTCTGTGGTAGAAGAAATTTTCAAAAGTAACCTTTCAAAGGTTCCTTTTTTTGACACAGACTATGGAGCGTAGCAAAAAATTATCTTTTCTGAAGTTAGTAATTATTTTAATCTTCATTGTCCTTTGCCCTGAAGAATAAAGAGAGCTAATTGTCAAGGTAAGGCTCACATAAATCCCTGTAGCAGGTCTTGATATCTTATTTCAATACAACAACTGCAGGATCCATGTTCAGAAATGATGACACCAATGAAGACACTGAACTTCTGGAAAGAAATGCTTTTGGAGAAGCAGCTGAACAATAATAAAGCTTATGGGAAACTCCTGTAGCATTTTTCAAGGGAATCCTTGCAATTCTGTATGGGCTTTAAAGAAGCCCACTGAAATGCAGCACTATACCCCATAAATGGCCAGACTGGCAAACTTCCACACAAAACTTGCTGCTAAGGACCCTGAAGCAGGGAAAAAGATGGATCTGACTGGAATCCTTGTGACAGAGATTTGATCAATAATATTGATCATTCATCCATTGAGTCTGAAAATAAAAACATTTCAGGCCACATGAAGGGACTCTAGATAAACAGGGACTTTTGACATGGAAAGGAGCAGTTAATTTATCTGGAATTTGAGATATTCTGAAGTTTTCCATACAGATCACAGGAACCTTGAATTAAAAACGGTCTCTCTTGAGTCTCAGCTTTCAGGCGTGGAAGTCCAGCAGTATATCAGCTCAGAGAGAGAAAGTAATAAGATCAGAGAATGAAAAACATAATTAATTCACTCTTTGTATTTCTCTCAAAAAGATGAAAACCACTGTGAGTTATTGTGAGCACACACATTCAACTTCAGGCATGACTTGCTTACATTTTGGAAATTACCAGCTGTGTATTTTTAATTTTTTAAACATTTTCTAAAGATCTCAGTGTCTTTTTCACATTCATTGAGAATTAAATAAAGCCTCTTTTTGACATAGATGTCATTACACCTGAGTAAGTGGAGACGGATAATTTTTTTTTACAAATTCATCCAGCAAGCTGGTAGGATCTTGGACTCCTGTTCTCCCTCCTAGGGCATTCTAAGTATAATTATAAAAATATTACAGTCTTATAAGTAATCTGCGACCCTTTTTCTCCCTGAGAAGGATCAAAATTTTCTTGATTTTGCTTGCTTTGTGTAGTAATGTCTGTTTTTAGTCTGTCAGCATTATAGGATAACAAATGCCTTCTGCTATGGAGATACTCTGAGATTTTCTGTAGGGAAAACAGTAATCTCCATTTTCCATCTACAAATCCTGAACTGATTCTACCTGTCAGTACTTCATATTTAATGCAAACAAATCCAGACTTCATTTAGAAGTCTCTGGTCTCCTCCAGAATATTGAGGTAGGATTTATGGTTATTCAGCATTAAAACTTCAGTGGGGCCCTATTTCGATGCATTTAATCCATCAAAAGAAAGTGCAGCTGGAGCACTGTGGTATAAGATACAAATGTATTTTAAGTATTAGTGTAGTTTGGTTCATCTTTCTTGAAGAAACTCTACCAGTGGGCAGAGTATTGCAGAGACATTTTATGTGCAAACTGGAGTTCCTCGAGACGTACGGAGTTCTCTGACCTTAAGAAGACAATGTTATTTTTGAAACACGGTGATAAAAATCTAAATGCAACAATGTAACCCAAATTAGTCACAACACTTTGTGGATTTTTGCTTGCTTCCTTTTGTCAAAACTTATTGAAAACCTCTAACTTGCAGGTTCAACTTCTCTTGTCACAAATTGGACATCAATGGACGTGGACTACTGATGGGGATGTTCAATTGTAGGAAATTTGTGCATCACTGACTGAACTCACTCACGAGTTATTGCTGCATGTGAGTCAAAAGCCCTTTTCCATGAGTTCTCAGATATCCTGCTAGTTTTTTACATACGCTGCATTTGACACTTCAGTTCTCAAAGCAATAGAAAGAGAATTCTATTTGTTTTTAACAGCAAGGCTTTAATGAGCTTAAAAATTCAAAATCGAAAGTATGTTTTACTTCCTCTACCAGGACAGTGTTTTGCAATGCCTGATTTTTTGTTTGCTTTTTAGTTCAACTCCTTACATTTATTTCATTGTATTTGCCTAAATTTCAAAATGAGACAACATAGTATTAAGAATCCTGTGTTTGATTTTACTTTCTTATAATTAGTTTGCTGCATCCTGGCTGCTTATCTGTCAAGCAGGAACATGGGCACGTTCCTGCTCCATGACTGGAATATGCATTTGGCAGACTCCAGACAGAAACCCTTTCATGAACAGATGTATTCCTGAGGTGCATTATCTGGAGGCAGGCTTTGAAAATACACAACGATTTTGAATTACTGTTACCAAGGAATTTCTGGGTTAATATTTTGTGAGATGGATTCACTAAACAAATACTGAATGCATTGTGTGGCTTTTACATTTGAGAATGACGCTTTGAAAAAGCAAAACCTTCTATATGCATTTGCCTGTTTATCTGGACTAAATACCAACTAGCCAAATATTTCAGGATGCTATGCGCATTAAAAAGATATATTTGAAATATATAGAAAATAAATAAAGTCCAGTATAATAAAGATTCAATAATGACGGTAAAAATGTCTGTTCTAAGGACAGCATTGACTGAATATTTCTTTTTTCTGCTTGGAAAAGAGCAGGTTTTTGTCATTGTATCGTCCATAAAATGAGGAAACTCTTCTTAATTACTAAGCACAGAAAGTTTAAACATCAACTATCACAATTTCAAAAAATACCATTAGATCTGACAGACTGAATTGACCAGACTGAGTTTTCCAAGGCTAAAGAATGTCTTCTTTAATGAAAAAGGCATATCACATGCTTAGAATGCTAAAGTATAAATTATACCTTATTTTTTGTAACATTGTGTGTGTTGTGTTTATTTTTAGGGAGAGCATTCAGTGAGTAGCAAACAGAACAATTATTTACTGTAACAGCTCATTGGTCACCAAATTGGAATAAGTGTCATGGGATATGGCAGATTCTTCATCACTTGAAAGCTTTCAATCAAAATAATATTTTGTTTTAAAGTGTTTCTTGCTCAAATAATTGTTTTATGACTTTGGTTATGCTTGAAGCTTCTTCAGATTACCAAAGTATTTCTGAAGTTTTTTTCCTAGATTTCATGATAAATACCCCATGAATAAACAAACATATCTTGGAATAAAGGCACATGTCATGAAGTGATAGGGCTTAACTTCCATGATAGTAGCTTTGGGTTGCAAACAAAATATATTGCATTCTTCTAATAAGTGTAAAATTAGCTGTCCATAAATCAGAACCACTCTCTTTCCTCACTTAATATGAGCAGGGTTTGGGTTTAAGGTTGGTTTTATGAATAAATATTCAATATAATGTGATGGAAGGATAAGCTGGCATTCTAACTGATAAAGTAAATTTGACAGTACACATGTAAACATGACAGCACCGTAGTAACTATACTGGTTTTGGTATAGCAGGCCTTTAAGACATTTTTACGACTCTGGAATTAGAGAAATGGTCCCAAACTAAACACCTGTTGAATTTCCTATTTCAAGTATTTTCAAAATATCCGTACTTTAAAAAAAAAAATCTATTAGGTACATTTTTTTACCCCCAGAGAATTATGAATTACCATCTGAATCTACCACAAAACCTCCATTGTAGGACTATCTTCAAAATTATTTAGAATGTCAGATGCTGAATCTTGATCACATACCTTTGAATGGAGTGGCAGTAATTTGCATTTCTTCCTGGGTAAATCTGGTTCTAGTGTGATTTTTGTGATGTGTTTGATCAATGACCTTCAACATGCCTGAACTTATTGAACTACATATACTGGTTATCTTAGCACTTTAAAAAAAATATTTCTACCAGCACAAATTCTCTTTTTTGTGGTATTTGACACTGTACAAGCATATGCTGATCTACAGGAGAAGACTTTCATCTTCTCTAACATGTTTAAAGTATTTCACCTCTATTCCTCACTTTAGTTTTCTGGATTAAATATGTGGAAAAGGTAAACTGATGCCACAGGAAAAAAAATAATTAAAAGGTAAGAGGGGAAAAAACTTGTCTGAAGTTACTGTCTTTTAAAATATTGACAATGAGAATCTGAAGAGTAATTGATTTTACTTTTTGACAGACAGTTTACCTTTGCATTGTCACAAATGCAAGAAGTCTCAGACTGAAAGGAAATGGTTCAAAAGGGCCAGACAAGCTGGTCACAGCACATGCATTCCCAAATGCTAGTTTCCACCCTCCCTTCAAAGACATCTGAGAGACTGAGTGTGTTCCTTTCTCTCTCCTTTAGGATCAATATCATCAATCACATCAACAGGGAGACAGAAATACAGGTGTTTGAGCTGTCTCCCAGAAAATACCCTACGTTTCTTTTAAACTGACCAGAAATGAGTTGGCAGAAATTGCTGGTTAGCTCTAGGGCAGTGAAGGAGCAAGTTTGTCAAGTATTAATGAATTCCATGTCCTTTTGGAATGGCAGAGCATAAAAATCTATTCTGGATGAAGGTGCGAAATTGAAAAATATGTACTGCCAAAAGCCTGGAAAAATTATTGTACCTTCTATGCTACCATTCAAAGTGTTTATTACAGTAGTAACAATCTTCACTTTTTAAGTTAAAAATTATGTTTTTCCTAGGTTTCATGATAAATATGCCATAAATAGATTAACACATCATGAAGATACATAATTAGTTTTCCCAAATATCTTATTTTTAATTGGTAGTCTAGTTGTCATTACTTCAAAAATTATACGTGGTTTCTGTTTTATAAATGGAATATTAGGCAGTTCTTGGCTGGAGATGGAAGAGGTGCTGAGCGAGCTGTAATGAGCTGATTAGGAACTCCCAGTGGGGCTGGAAAATGAAGAGCTGAGTCATATCTTCTACAAACTGTTCCACTGTATGAAAGGGAATCATTTTGCCAAACTGCTGTGGCTAAAACTCTGTTGTTTAGGTCTGAATTAATGATCCCAAACCCCATTCTGAACTTAGTGGAGAAAGAGAGGATCTTCTAAAATTTGTTCTGCTGACCTGTTTTGGATCCCCTTTTAACATGAATTCCTCAGTTTTCTTCTCATGAGACAAATTTATTCAGACCAGTCAGTGACCTTCCAGATGAACCTTGATCCATGTGTTCCTGGCAATTTACTAAACCATCAAACAGTTCTCATGGCCAAGATTAGAATTCAAACTGAGATGTTTCAATATGTACTGTGTTCAACACTCTGCCAAAAATGGCAATAGGTGTTTACCTGACATCACAGTATTTATCTACATTACATTACATGCAATGACATCTGATTTTTTTATACCACCTGACACTGAACCATCTTGAGCTCTTTTTTTTTTTTTTTTTTTTTTTGTAATAAAGCTCCAAGAAAGCCTGAGAGTTTACTGACTAGTCATTTAATGAAAAATACTGGAGAATTCCCATGTTCATGGAAGTCTGCGTTGAGAAAGCTCTGCTCTGGGCTCTAAGCCCTACTTGAGTCCCAAGGAGAAATGCAGCAAGGACAGACACAGAGATTCCCGTCACAAGTGATTACCAGGATGTACATGCAAATGGAAGCTAAAAAATAATAATCCTGTTAGTTGCTCTTGATGCTCAGGACTAGCAGTTTTAGGTCAGCTAGGAAGCCCGAAGAATAGAGAAGAGAAACAAAGAGGTGTGACCAAGGCTTCAAAGGCTCCAAGTGGATGGGGAAGATTTTTTCAGCTCTATTCCTCATCTTGCTTTAATAAAGTGACTGATCAAGTGATCAAGGATCAGATGCTTCTAAAAGAGAAAATTTGAAAGCAAAGGGGATAGACATTTCTCAAATTCTAAAAGATATAATTTGAAATTATTTTTTTAAAATCTTAGCAGCTGAGAAAAAACACTAATCAGGGAGAGTTCAATCTCAGATCTTCTGTCATACAGAACTTTGAGTAATAGTTGCATTTACTTCTTTGACATAATTGATAAGATTTGTAGGAACTAGCTGCTTCACTTCTATGCACAAATTGATTTTTGTCAGGAATCTCTTACAACATAAATGAGAAAACAAATTCAGTTTAGTTTTTCAAAGCTTTTATTCCTCACAGGATTTGATTAATGTGTTGGTAGAGAGTTCATTGTGATCAAGATTATAACACATTATGAGAGATAGCAAGTAGCAAATCTCTTAATGAGTTCTCTGAATTTCCCTTTTGTGAGGCAGAAAATGGTCCAGAGGTTAGGACTTCTCAAGTGGTATGTGGTATTTACTTATTTGTTCCCACTTATAACTAACATAAATGGATTATAAAAAAAGGCTCATGGATTTTATGTGCCCTTCTGTTTAAGGCTATGGGAGCATATATTACTAAGGTTTCTGATTCAAACCCATCAAAAATTGATTAAATAATTTTGCTTCCAATAAACATGGACAGGACAGGCCTGGTTGTTTAAAAATTATAATAAATTATTATTTGTATATCAAGTAGGGGACCAGCAGCCATCACAGGTGCATTAACCAGGTAATCTCCACTCACTAATTCTAAAGGAAGCTCACAGAGATAGAGGATGACCCAGTATGAATTGCTGATGTAAAGAGGCTCAAGACACAAAACCTGTTATCCTTTTATTAGCATCCTAAGAAGCTGTGATGTCAGGTTTTAGCAGTGAGAGTGAAAAAGCTATTAGTTTCTATTAGCCATTAGCTTTTGACAAAGAGAGAGAGAGAGAGCACTTGTGTACACCTACAGTGTCCCTAGAGTTAACAAATTTTCTGGATTAGATATATGATTATTGTTTATGTATTTTAACTAACCATTTGAGATGCCCTGTGCAGAGTGCTTTTGATCTCATGAATAGATTAAAGATTAAATTAGTTCATTTACCCACATCTTCTTTGTTTTCTGCTACACCTTTTTAACATTTGTGCACCTACTTATTCTCCTGCAGGCAACACAAAAAAAACCATGAAATGTATCTTTCTCTCATACAAAACAGTGTCTGAATTTTTATTGCATGTGTTAAATGTCAGAAAACTGGAAACCTGTTTATCGTTATGGAACAGCTATTTTTGAATGGCTTTGCAGACTTAAGTGTATAAAAAGAGTTTTGTCACATGTTGGGGATGAGGTCTGGTACTAAACCAGCTTCCTTGGAAAGTGACAGCCAAGGTAGCATTCAAAAATCAATTCAGCCCTGTGTCTCCTGGGTTGTTCTTAAATCTGATTAATTTCTACAACATTTTGAGCCAAATGGACCTGCTCAAAACAGCAGGCTGCTTTATGAGTTGCTTGGAAACACCACAACAGTCTGCTCTGATACCTGCCTAACCTCAATCAACAATCTCCCTCTTCTGGGAGTTGCAAGTTGACCTTAAGAATCAGACTTATCTCCTTCAGTACTTACTGAGAATAAGCCTTGTCACAGGGAGACAAGGCTCTTACAACCCTTTCTCTAAAAAAAGAAAAAGAAAATTATTGTAGTAGTATGCATTTAAACCCTGATGGTATGCACTAGCCAAAGTCTCACTCAAGACCAGGATCCACACTGAGATCCAATTATCAATTAAGACTACCTCAACCTAAGGTGCTCATCAACCTCCCACAAACAGCTGTGGCTGCAGGGTGGGCACAAGCCCTATAAATTGAACCCTGGGAGGAGCCAAAGGTAGAGGTAGTTGCTCCTGGTTGCTGTGTGCTGCTGGACCTCTGCTCTGAGAAATCATAATCCAAGATTCAGAAGACTGCGAGCTCTGGCACAATTTTTTTTTTTTTTTTTTTAATAGAAAGGGAATATAGAGAATAATGCACTGGGAATGAGACTCAAGGAATACATGCATATAATCCAGTTGGGCATTAAAATACACATTTCTTTGAAGGGAAGTCTCCAGCCTCTCTTTCAATACATGACAGATGATCAAATGTACTGGGACATAAAACTTTCCTAACTTACAGATTAGCTCAGTTCCGCTGGCCTTGTATAGTGCTGATTTGGAGTGTTGTCCCTGGCGTCCTGTCGCTCCTCAACAATAATTCAACTGTCCAACAAGTCCCATATTACAGCTGTTAGCAGTTAGTCTATCTCAAATCATGTGGATGCCTGTATGTGGGCAGATGAATGTAGCTCTGCAAGTGGACTCGAGCTCTGAAGGAAGAAGCTTAAAGAAAGGTGGACAGTAGAGGCAGCGGAGATCTAGCAACCGGTCAGATCTAGAAAGCAATTAGCTGACATGGTCTGCGAGAGGCAGAATCAGTTTCCTAAATTTAGGTGTCCAGTGCCATTTTTCATACTCTTCTCTATCTGGAAATTTTGCACAAAGCTGAGAGATGTGACATAGGACCCACAAGAAGCCAGTATTTTTCCGGAACAGTAGATGGAAACACAATGTGCTTACATGTTTCATAAGGCAGTAAACTGAGTTGAGCCTGCTGTTGTCTACAGTGCAGTGAATTCTCCACTAGCTTCAATCAACTGTGTTGACTTAATTGCCTTAGCAACACAATTTTTAAAAATTTACACACTTAAATCACATGTAGAAACTCAAGACATATCTTAACATGTACCTACATCCCACTGTCGACATTCTGTCAAGTTCTTCTGGCTTCTGAACAGAGAAATTTGAACACAAGTTTAATGGAAACAATATTTCCATTTTAAAAAATTCATTAATTTACCTTTTATACCTACTTGTTATAGTACACAAGTCTGTTTTCCAGACTTTGCTGCTGGGAAGTCTTAGTTCACTTCTTGTTTCTGATATCTGTTTGTTGTATGGGTTTTTTTTCTTTTATTTTCTTTCTTGCTAGCCTGATTTTGTCCACATAAAGAGAAAATCAAGCCTGTATTAATTAGAATTATATTCTTTATATATTCCTTTGCAAAAAAATTAGCAAAATATCATCCTTAGGTCTGTTAGAATAGATTAAAATTTAAAAGGGCTTGGAACATAAAGGAAAAATTTTAAGACTAGCCTGAAACTTGTAAAATATATTTCTTCTGAAATAAAAAATAAGATGGGTTATTTCTGACAGCTCAAGGGTGTCATGCCCTGGAGCATCCACTAAGAAGGCTGATAAAAAAAGATGACCTTTGGATACTTCAGACCATAAAGCTACTCATAGCTTAACACTGTATCACAATTTCTTCTAAACCTTGAAAAAGATTGAGGAATTTGTGCACTGTAAAAGATGACAGAAGATGAAGAAATCATGGGTTTCCTAATTGACACAGTGAGGATCATTTCCAACAAAACATCAAGATAACAATCCTTATCTTTCAAAATTTCAAGATAGGTAATCTCATCAAGTCCACGGGCAGAAGTCTAGCACCCACAACATTCCAAGCTTAATGCCACTGGAGGAAAGATTTCGTCAATATGAAAACACAAAATAAAACTTTCTCCTTGCATAAGTCTTGATTTTATTAACAACCAAGTACAGACAATAAAATATCTTCCCAGTAGGTCTGTCCACAATAAATATTTGTCAGAATTATAATTGACATTTTACAGATACCTATTTCCAATTTTCCTCTTTTTTTCTTTTAAATTGGCTGCAACAGTTCACTGTCGTACTGGTCATGCTCTTGAATTACATTGTGATAGGTAATTAATGTAGAATACCAATATACTCCATTCTATACTCAATTATTCATTGTGAAAAACTTATTAATGACTTTAAAGAAAGATAAGTAAACATAACAGAACACAGGTATTGTGGTTTTGTTGTTCTGCTTTTAAGCAGGGTTGAAACAAGAAAACTATATCTAAGCACAGTATGAGTGTGTTTCATGGGGCAATTGTTGCAAAGTGATATCTCTTTCCCATCCTGCTTGCCGTGCCTGCAAATCATTATCCTATACATGAAGAATCTTGATGTAGAAGAAGTAGAAACATTTCTTTTCCTGTTTGTCTTTGTCTTCTGTAAAAGAACAGGGACACTGAACAGAAACGATACTTGTATAGCCACAGATATGTACAGAAGGAGACAAGAGTAGAGACAAATATGGACTAATGTGAATTAATCTGTTTCTTCTAGAATATTTCCATTTAATCCTATTAATAGTCTCCTTCTTCAATCACTAAGCAATAGCTTCTTTTATTCCACTGTTGTTAATTACAGAGCAGCTTGTTATGCAATGTTATTAAAATATGTCACAGTAAGACAAACTTTACCAGTTAGTTCTGAGCTTCCTGGAGGAGATCCAGGCTTGAGAAACTTCCCTTCTGTTATTATCAGTGCCAAAAAAAGAGAGGTGGAACAGGAAGAGTTTGAGAAATACAGTACTCAATATAATGTGTTTTTTTGAGAGATAAGCACAAGATTTCCATCTGAGTCTCCTCAATGGTATTCAGAGTAACCAGACACCAAAGTTGGCAGTGAGGCAGTTTCCACTGCAAAAAAGAAAGGGCAAAAGAAAGATAAATACAGTAGAAATTTTTCAAGAATATTCTCTGTGATAGAAATAGTTCTTGTTGACAGGATGCTTATAGCATGTTTCCATTTATAAGCATGAAAAATATTTTAAGGAGCTAAATTTATTAACACTGATTATTACCTTACAAAAATGTGACTGTGCTAAATACCTTCCTGGAAATCCTTTTGTTGCCTTTTCAGATTATGTTTTGCATTCATTGATTTCAGATTGACTTATTTTTGTACAAGCTGGCAGTTTGCATGCAAGCAGTAACTGTAAGAAAATGGTGGGACCAATATTTCAAGTATGTGCTTAGGGAAATGAGGGATAAGGAAAGAAAAGAGCTAGAAATTTCTAAGAAAGGTTTTGTAAGATACGTATCTTCTAATAAAGAATATGATTCAGTGTACCCCAAAAACAATGAAAGGAAATTTTGGGCTATCTCCAAGGAATTTGGGTTCATTTGCAGTTTGATGCAGCTGTGTGTACTTGAAGAGTTGGTTTTGAACTTTTTCCTTTTGATACCTATTAGTTTATTTTCTCAGATTACTGTACAACATGTACTTCAGTTGTCTTCTTCCTGACAGCAATGAAACATTTTAAGAATATCAAAACCAACTGTATTCTGATCAAAAAAGGGAATCAGGAGGGATGGGCTTGTTGCAAATAAGAAAAGATGTAAAAAGTCACAGATGTACTTTATGTGCTGAAAAGAATAATTCTAAACGAAATATTAATTAGCAGGGGATGCAGTCAAGGCAATTGCTGGATGGATGAATGGTTCCCAGGATATCTCTTCCACTCTGAAAAGGTATGGAAAGTTTTGAACAGAAGTAAAGGTTACAAATGCTGAACTGAGAATAGTAATTATTGTCTTTCTATCCTGTTTATTATAATGAGAAAAACGAAACTTGCACTATGATAGGATTAAAAGAATTTGTCTTGTTAGATCAATGACTGGAACACTGAAATGTGATATGCAAGCATAAGTTGTGAGTCTCAAGTTCCTTTTTCCCTTCTAACTTGAATTAATTTACTGCAAAGACCAAATGGTCTTTATCAGTGCATTGGGACTTGGGGTTTTACTCCTGGATCTGGCCATGATATACTGAAAGCTTCTGAGAAGCTGAATTTTGGAATATCCATTCTGTAACCTGGGATTTTCAAAATGTACAAGTAGTGTTGACCATGTCTTTCACGAAACACTGCTACTGTTAGCACATGAAATCACACTATTTTGGAAATTTTATTACCAAGAAATGTTAGAAATCGGAATCAGTTAATATAATAACACTATCTAAAGCACAAGTATATCCTGATACAAACTATATTTAAATTCAGTTTAGAAATATTGAATATGGAACAGCAAAGCCAAAGGGCCTCTCTGAACTTAATTTTCGGTAACAAGCAGCTTAAAAGATCATATTAACCTTTTAAATCACAGTAAATTGTTTTCCTTTAATCTTCATTTTACTTATTACCTTTACTTTTTCTATTTTATTTTCTTCCCCTCTTCTTTTTCCTGATTTAATTTTCACTTTTATTAAGAACATAGAACCAGGAGTTTGGTCTTGGCTTGCAAATCTACAATATGAAGGTTCAAAAAATCAGGCACCTCATTCCTCCCTGAAGTGATCGAACTGTGCAAGTAAATCTAGTGGAGGATCATGGGGCAAGACTTGCAAAGACTGACTTCCCTTTTACCCACTGTATGATAATCCTGCTCCAAATGAGCCTTCGTAGCTTGCTGGAAAGAACATTCCAATCTTAGTGTTTCCCAGGCTTGTTTTGGTTTTAATTTACAAGTAATCCAAAAAGCTGTTCTGGAAACACCTTACTGATAATTGTTGCTTTCAGGAGGGAATACACTTTGTTGTCGTCAGGTCTGATTAAGGTCATTGCAAACTAGAAAAGTCAGAATGAAAAAAACCAACAAGTTAACACAGTGAGGCTTTAAGTCCTTGGCTGTAAAGTAGGAAACTGATGTAAGAAAGGCACGTGAAAAAGAGACTATATATTTATATTGAATATTATATATTCAATGTCTGAACCAAATCTTGCCCACCTTTTGGTTTCTGAGTAACTTCCCAGAGCTGACTTAGTTTTAGCTGCTATTACTCTAATCATTGTTCAGGGCTATTAGATTGTCATTGTGTACTAATTAGTGCTTAAGGAGTTCCTGTACCTTCCAGTACTTCTTTTTTCCCTACTAGATTAAATTAATAAAACTTGCAGGTTTAGTAGTTAGTATTTACAACCCTGTAAAAAAAAATCCAATGAAATTTAGTGTCTACAGGAGCAGAAATTTACACAAAGCATCTATGGTAAGTTTTCTTACACCCAGGTCTTCTTCCTAGCAGGGAAAGCTTATGGTCTTGAAATCTTTCTGGCTGCTTTATTTCCAGACAATTTGTCTTAATCTATAAAACTGTTTGAGGCTTCTTGTAATATTGCAAAAGAATTATTCTATATACAATTTTCATGCTTTCATGATACAAGATATTTTCATTTCTAGAGAGATCTCATGAAGTATAATGATACAAATGAGAACTTGACTGCCAGCTCAAGTGCCTCACTTTTCTTCATTTGTGATTTGGAGAGTTAAAGGCTCTCGTTCATTCCCTCTGATGCCATGCCACAGCTCTGCTGCACACTGCTCCATTAGCCTTGATTTGCTTTCAAGCCTTCTGCCACCCAAGACATCGACGACATTTTCTGCACTTGGTAAACTCCAGTTTAACAGATTTGAATAAGTGGTTTTACTTTTCTATAAACATTTCAGTAGAGAATATAGCTAAACAAGCAAAACTTTTATTGCTTGATCCTTACAATAGCATAACGTACCCATTAAGTGACAAAACCTGTAGCTTGCTAAAGGTTAACATTTTTACTAAAAACAAAGAAAAGAAAAAGAATGCAAAACCCTTATCCTGTTTCTTTCTTTCCTTCCTCCCTTCCCTATTTGAATAATCCTTTCTAAATATGTTGCTTGGTGCACTGATGCAAAATTCAAATATGCTGTCAAAATTGGATGAGCTTCTTTTACCTGTTCAAAATGTTGATTTCCTGGATGTTTTTTAGGGAGGTTTTGTAATGCAGAAGTCTTTATAATGACAGTTAAAATGCTGCTGAAACCTGAGGTAATAGTTTGCCAATCCTGTTAATAAAATGCTACTCCTAGACACTGGCCAGTTAATTGTAGCATCAGCTATAGGAGAGCATGTTGTGTTCTTTGGTCCTTCTTCTTGAGTTGTACTCTTAAGTGAACTGCTTCACCTGCTCCTCTTGGCCATTTGGATGCTTTAACATTCAGACTCATCTCTCTCAATGTTTCTATAAGAAAATTTCCATGAGTCTTTAGACATGCTGCTTAAAGAAGGTATATTGAATGTAGACGGGAGTCTACATACATTTGATTGGTCTCTGGAAGATATTTCCTATATCAATTAGTAAAAAATGGAAGAAGTTGAATCAGAAGAAGTCCTATATTTGTCCTAGACACTCTCTGTCCTTCTGCATTGTGACCTCAGGGGATCTGGCAGTATCTCTTTCTCAAATCCAAGGTGTGAGATATGCAACACACAAGAGCACAAGACCTGTATTTGCATGACCTTGTGGGGTTTTCCAGGTGTTTTGTCTTCAGTTCTCTTCTCCTAGATTTAGGGCCAACACCTAAGCATAAATAATGTTTTTGAATTAAATCTCAGTTTTATTTGCCACAGGCATCCATTCACTCCCTACGGGATGATCAGAAGATGAGACTTGCATTGTAGCTTTCACAGCACTGCAAAAATCTTTATCTGCACAGCCTTGAAAGTTTCGGTATCCAAGATTTTCAGTTATATTTTTTATAAAACACCATGTTCTATGTACATCAATCGAAAGTCAGTTATTAGGAAAACACAGGTTTCTCCTCTTGCCTGTTATCACAGTGGCCTCTAATTAAGCCCACACTGTTTGAACCTACTGAGCACTCTCCTGGATCATTTGATCACCTAAACACTTGTGCCTTTTCATTAGTTTTGCAGTCACCTGCTTTCCTGCTCTGCTACTTCTCTTAACCTTTTCCAGGCTAAAAGATGCAAGGATGGCTAATTTATATCCCAATTAAGTCTACCTTTCTTCAGTTCCTGTGGAGTACTGATCCCTCATTAATCTCTCTTTCATCTTGGCCTTTATACCTCCCAAAGGTGTTGACCCAGAAAAGGGATCTTCGGGCAGAGATGCTCAGACCTGTGTAAATTCTGCAGTGAGAAGGTGCAAATATTGTTCATCTGAAGCTGTAGTGCTAGAACGGTATGGCATGCACAGGTACTTGCAGAAAAGGCTGAGACACTAAAGTAATGATAGAGACAATGTTCTCTTAACGAAAAGAGTAGATGTGAAGAAAGTTCATCAGGCAGCATAGTAGGAAATATTCCTTATGGTGATTTTTTTCTTCAGTGCCCATATGTTGTTTTAAAGAGTCTTAGAAATTCCATGATTCTGTAGTACATTATTAAGTTGTGCATCGTCTCATTTAGAAATCATTCTATATCATATATATAGCACTTGATTTCTGTCTGAACAGCACAAAAACATGGAATAGTTTCTGCCATGAAATGAAGATTTATGAGCCAGATTGGGTCAGAGCACTGTTGTGAAAATGTTCATCATCTTTGACTCAGACATTGTGAGATTGTGTGCCAAGGCTTGATTAGATTTAACACTGAAAGAACATGTTGAAAGCAGCATAACATACCTCTTTTAAAACCAGGTATGCTCCAGAAAACACTAAACTTTCTGGGTATGCCAAAATATCTGCTGATGCCTGATATCATTGCAATATAATCTGGCATCAGATTATTTCTCAAAAATGCTGTAATTGTTTTAGAACAGTCTTCCCAAAACTTTGCATGTTCACGTTTTGACAAAACACCAAAATAGCTGGAGAAACTAGACAGTTCCTCAGACGAAAGGGACATTGTCTCAGAGAATGCAACTTGCACTCATACTCAGCTCTTGACAAGCAATTGCTGGGTGTGAAATATAAATTAAAACATATAGTGAAAGTGCGATAGTTGTATAGGCTGTTGACTCTGAACTATTTTTGATCTAAAATTCATATTCTGTCCTTTAAATATTCACCCTAATGACAGAGAGTAATCCTATCTGATAGGAAGCATGGGATGGTGTACAGGCATTGCTATGGTTTAAATAAGTTTCATTATTTTAAAATTTAATTACTGATTTCAAAGACAAGACACCTGAGCTAAGAAATTAATGTGTGGTTACACAGAGGAGTTTAAACTAATCTTATCACAGACATTTTATAAATTAATCAGTCCTGGAATTAAAAATCATTATACAGTGGTTTTGGGGTGTTGCAATATATACATATAATATAGTTTACATTAGTATTCACAATATGATTAGTGACTCTAGTTGATGAACACCAAGGAACAATAAAGATGACCATTAATCAATACAGAGGACAGGTTGCAATGAATGTGATACATTTTTTCATCAGTTTCTCATTTCAAATTTAATTTGATGTCCCAAACTGCGTTTCAAATTGTTTGTTTTACTCAAAGTCAAGGAAGTAGCACCTCAGTTTCAGATGGCATCTTTTACTTGTAAGAAATCAAACAACTTTTAAAGTTTTCATTGTCTTAATAATTTTCAGACAGCTGTACTAACCCTTGTGCCATCTGGCTTCGTGATCTGAGTCTGGAGTTCAGATTACAAAACTGTATTTGTAGAAGCAGTAGAATCAAAGTCTTTCCTAAAGCCTTTATTCATAAAGACTGCAAACATGATGCTATTCACTGCCAGCAAAAAGCTGGTTGCATTTTCCTGGTTAGATGAAACTGATCTTTGCAAAGAATGAAACAGTCTAGTCCAGTCTGTTATCATACAAGATACCAGGCTAAAAAAGACTTCTTCACTCATACAAGGTACTGCACATAAAAATAAATCTTAAAATAAGCTAGACAGGTTCACAACACCCTGTTACAATCAGGGAAGGGAATAACAGGGAATAGTAGTTGTTTATCTGTTTCAAATAACATCAATTACTATTTGGGCTATAATTTCATGCTCGTGGAATCATTCAGCAGATTTCAAGTGTAGGTGGGCATAGACAGGGTTCTATAATAATTTCAATAAAGTCATTGGGAAATGTTTAATTGCTATATAAACCTGAGGAAAAAAAATGCATTATTAGATTAACAATGGATACATTAATGGATAAGTAGCAAACTGGAATTGGAGTGTTTGATCACTAATGTACACTTGTAGCAACTGTTTTCCTTGATGCCTAAGTTTTTGTTTAGCACTAACAAATATCCCCCTATACATACCCCTGAAGGTTCTATGGCACGATTAAGTATTGTCCATCAGTTTTACCAGACAGTACAAAATTTCAAAAGCAGGTCAGTTGGTTTAAAAAAAAAAACTGTTTTGAATGTAAATCTAACTACTTTAAAGTTTTAAACAGATTGGAGTCTATATTGAGAATATTTCGTTGTGAAAAATTTTGTATTTTTCAGAGACTCTAGAATCTTGAGATCTTCTTGAGAGATTCAGAATGTTCTGAAATGCATGCCTTTCTTTCTCTTATATTATTTTGTTGCCTGAAAACTAAACTTCATGTTTAAACAATTAAAAATAGATGGGAGCTGGGGGAACCACCTCTTCTGGAGCCATATGGGATTCAAAGTCAGAAGTTAAAATATGAACATTTCAACCACTTCCATTAATTACTAGTTAGAGATGCCTTTATTAAACAAAAATCATTGTGGTTCGGTGTCTAATGGGATAAAAAGTTATTATAGAAAATACTAGAGGAATAGTCATCCAGAAAAAAAAATAAAATCATATTCCTTACTGACGTGGCTATAATTTAGCTTAAACATACCAACACATATTTTAATAGCTAACTGTGAAATACTTTAGGTCAGGATTGGATTTACTTTTCCCCTTTACCTTCAGTTTTCCATCCACCATTCACAGATGGTTTCATCTCCCTCTGTTTGCTCATGCTACATGCTAAAAATTCTGATTATTTGATTATCTTCTTTCTGTAATATCACGTGTCTCACGTAACCTTCCCCAACTCCTTTGAGTACTATAGTTTTGTGTTATTATCAAGCTGTTAATTTGCCATTTTCTCAGAATCTTCTTCATGCCTGTAGCATCATTGCAGAAGTGGGTTTCTGTCTCCTTGGGACTTGTGTGTCTTTGCTTAAGCTTCCAGATTGAATTGTCTAAATTTATTTCATTGGTTGCTAATGGAATGCTCCTAGATGAACGAAATAAGGAGTTAAGATTTTCTTTGTTGGGCTGGTATACCACAGATATTCCTACAACACTGAATAGGTTATTGAGATTCTTTCTAGGAGCAGCTGATAGCCAGAATAGCTTAGATTCTGATGCAACTTCTCTAGATCTATTGACCTTGACTACGGTGCAAAGAATTTAGCTGTTTGGGTGTTGGTCTGTTGTCAAATCTCCTATATTGCTTCCATGAAGATTTGTAAGAGTGTCTTCATTTTCTTACAAAAAATAGATATTCTTAGCTTTAATGGCAGAAATAGATTGATTCAGTAGTAATTTGGATACTCAATAAATAGCCTAGAATTTCCAGGTTAATTTCAGATTCAGTATTTGTAATGACAGTCTCACACAGATGGCTTATTTTCAGAGAAGGATTTCAGCTTCTTACTGAAGTTAGTCACAGAGCCCTGACTATTTTAATACTTTCATTTCTGCTCTCTCCTGGTTTTATTTCTCACCTCACTAATATAATGCAACCTCTAAGACATTGAGAAAGTAAACTGTATCGGTTTAATTAGGCACTCAGAAGAGCTACTGCGGTTCTTCTGGCTCTCGTGCTTCCCAGTTGAAGGCTTTCTGAAGGTGGTAACCAAGTAGACTGCAGATAAGGTCCTAAATATAGGCTGCCCCCACCATTCTCACATTTCCTGCGTTCCAACCCAAAGATGCGGTGCTAACTTGACAGGACTTACATAAATTTTATGGCTAAATTTGTCATACAAGGACATTTCTGAGTGTACAAGCAAGATACCTTCCATGTTCACCCCACTGAAAATACAAATAATTTAGAAAATGTTGAACTCTATAAAAATAGCTGTTCACTGGGTTTAGATTAGATTTTTTGATCACTATACACTGCACAGGTCTTGTGACCTATTCAGCTGCTCATATTTTCCAACCTTGTTCCCAGCACAGGAAAGTAATAGTTACAACGTCAAGACAAGAGGTTGTCACCTTCTTAGGCAGCTGAAACAGGCAGGAGGAAAAGTGAAGGAAGCAGAATGATGATTGCTGCTGAAGTGCATACAGAACAAAGTAAGCTTAGAGGAGGGATAATGCAGTTTCTAGGAAGACCTTTGAATTAATTCCTTTTAGCAGAAAACTCCCAATTTCTCAGCGAAGTGTGAACTTTTCAGACTGTATGGAAACACGTCCTCCCCCCCAAAAAACCCAACCAAACCAAACCAAAAAACCCCATCAGACCTAATTCTAAAAGCTCCATAAATTGATTTCAAAAGCTATTTTAAGAATAAGGACATACCCTATCAAAAATAGAAACCTTGAAAGAAAAAACACGGCTGTATGACTACCATCTGAAGTCATGGAAAAATCTGAGGAGAGATGAAGAAGAAATTACCATTCCATTTTGCTTTAGTACCTATCACATGCTGCTAGAGCTCTCTTTTCTTGGCTTCTACAAGTGTTTTTAGACTTCTGATTACCAGAGTTTTGAAAAAAAAAACATTTTGGAAGAAAATATTTGGAATTTACTAGATCAACTGAGCTAAAAATGCAAATACTCGTCCATGAAACTATAATTGATTAATATTTTTAGTTAAAGAAGTCGTGTGAGTGTGTCTACCAATGACAGTCACAATAAGGATGTCAAAGAAAAAGCATAAAAAAATGCTTGTTTATACTGACACAGATTTCTTCCTTGTCTTTATTGCAGAGATAATGAGAAGACAGGAAAAAAACATCCAGGACACAGTTTAAATACTTGGTTTCATTAAACTAAGCAACCAGTAACATTAACATTATTATAGTGCTGAATGCACAGAGAAATGTATTACATGTTCCCTACGTCATATAAATACGCTCCTTGTAAGCTGTGATAATTGTACTTTGATGTCTTATAGAATCCCAGAATGGTTTAAGTTAGAAGAAATCCTACAGATCATCCAGTTCTAACACCTCTGCCATGGGCAGAGACACCTTCCAGTAGGCCAGTGGGTAGATTTTATTCTAGATTATCATAGTGTCCTCATAGTTCTTGTCAAACATAAATGAACCTACTTGGGTTTCAGTCACTCTTATTAAGCTTCTCTGCATGGTGCTCATTATTAATTACAATGCATAATCTTTCAAATTGTCATGTCCTCTTCCTACATCATATTTTTTTCTGTCAGAAATCTATGTGTGCAATGTGTCCATTTATTATAGCTACAGGCAGAAAATATATCATGCAAGAACGGAAAAATACTGAATAATGCGATCTGTTAGTTGATATGCCTAACCAGCCTTTCATGATCTATACATCTTTATTCAGGTTTTTACAGAACAATGTAGTCACAAACTGTCCCTTGCCTCTTGCTGGCAGGGGCCAACTGTCTCACTGTTGAGGGCCATGTATCCTCACTTCTCATGGACCAAAGTGATCTACAGCAGTATTCCCTTAACTAGCAGCCTGAAAAGTGGCACACCTGCTCTTCTGGAGGGCTGCCAGTAAACAGATGCAGTGCTGTGCATTTCAGTGGCACTGAGCAGGGTCATACCAGCACACATAGACTGTTCTCACAAGTCAGACAGGTGGTGTATACTGGCTTGGCCACCATCATTAGTGAATGTGAGCTTGTGTTTTACTGGTATAAAAGTCTCATATTTATATTTATATATTTATATATTTATATATTTATATATTTATATATTTACATATTTATATATTTATATATTTATATGTATATTTATCTTTTATATAAATGACTTTTATAATCACTGATCAAAACAAGCCCTGTTCTTGATTTGTTATGATGGTTGAGGGCTCACCCAATGCCTGCTGGCAGTGAGCCCGTCTCTGCAATTCTGAAAGAGATGGGGGTGTGCAAGAAATACAATATTAGTCCAGAAATAAGCAACTTAATTGCAAGTCTGAATTCTACAGGATTGATTTTAAACATAGCTCACACTGAATCAGAAGTTATTTAACTGAAATCTACATCATTCTACAATAAAAAAAAAAAATTACATAAGAGGCCAAGACTCCTGTTTTGGGCTTCTCACTACAAGAAAGGCATTGAGATGCTGGAGCACATCAAAAGAAGGGCAATGAAGCTGGGGAAGGGTCTGGAGCACAAGTCTTATGAGGAATAGCTGAGGGAACTGGGGGTGTTTAGCCTGGAGAAGAGGAGGCTCAGGGGTGACTTTATCACTCCCTACAACTGCCTGAAGGTTGGAGGTCAGTCTCTTCTCCCAGGAAGCAAGAGAAAATGGACTGAAGTTGTGCCAGGGGAGGTTTAGATTAGATAATAGGAAAAAAAATCTTCATTTAAAGGGTGTTCAAGTATTAAAACAGGCTGCCCAGGAAAGTGGTTGTGTCACCATTGCTTAGTGTCTTTAAAAGACACGTGGATGTGCCACCTGGGAACATGGTTTAGTGGTGAACACAGTGGTGCTGGGCTACTGGTTGACTTGATGATCTTAGAGGTCTTTGTGTTTAAAAAAATACTGGATGTGGCACTCAGTGCCATGGTTTAGTTGACAAGATGGTATTAGGTCATAGGTTGGACTTGATGATCTCAAAGGCCTTTTCCAACCTCGTTAATTCTGTTATTCTGTGATTCTGTAATGATTCTATGATTCTAAGACCCTTGTTCTGACACCAAGTTTTCGCCATTGTCCTCATATAGCCCACCAGATATGCTCAGGAGGTACTGTGCTTTACATAAGGTGTAGCTCCAGGAGAGCCGAGGGCCACCCAAATTACTTTCTCTCCCGGGCTTCCAAACTCTGCATCCCAAGACTTCAGGTACCGGGAAAGAAAAAAGGTGAAGCCTAGTCCACGTAGGCATTCAAGTGGCTGCCTACGTGGATAATGTGACATAAACGCCTCAGAGCATGGCCTGCATCTGTTTGCAGAGGCTGTGCAGCAGATGAGACTGCTGCACTCTGGGCACAGCACTGAATTTGTGATGGGTTACGTTGACTGACATGAAAGACATAGCCGGGGATAACTTTGCTCCATAAATATATCTTCTATAGTGTGACACAGTGAATTCCTCTCTGAAAGTATCTATATGTGCCTCGTGGGCAAAACCTCCTCCATCGTTTCCCTTGTCCTGGTGCACCAGCAGCTGATCTGTGTCATGCCTAGAGATCTACAGGAGACACAGTACGTGGGCCTTCAAGAGGTCATGCATGGTGCAGACAGATGGAGCGTGGCACCAGCTGCTAGAAGGAACGACTACTGGGAAATGGAAATTTGGAAGGGCAATAAATGTGGAGCTGAATGGAACTAGGGACCCTTAGAGATGCCTTTGAATGCAAAAGGGATGCTCCAATATGGATAGTCCTCCCCCACAGAGCAGGACAGAGGTGGCCATTGACATCATGTTCAAAGCAACACTATGCAAATGGAATGGAGTAAAGACTAATTTCAATGTCTTTTTATCTTTTTACAGTGGTACAAACCACAAACCACTTATTTCTCTGACAGAAAGACTATAGTAGTGGAGAATGGCAGCCTGACATCAGAATACAACACCATGTTATCCTGATTAGTCATGAACAGGAAGAAAGAAATCTGGATTCTATCTATGTTCCTAAAAAAAAAAAAAAACAAAACCAAGAAGTTTACCAACTGTATGGAATGCCCTCATTTACAATTCCTCACTCCTTAGAGATTCTGTAGAACACTGAGTGCTTAGAATTTTCCGTCTTACTGATGAAGCAGTGTTCATCAAAAACATTAAGAGCTAACTATAGATTAATTTTGAACATACAACTTTAAAGTTCCTGACCTGTATGATAAGTGATTATCAAGGCTTTAATTTTTTTTTATCAAATATGAAAAGGAATATCCAACTCAAAGTCATGATATTTCACTCAATGTATAAGGTTGAAAACTCTCTGAATTCAGGAAATATGATTCAAAACTAATTAGAACGAATAGAAAAATGAAGAGGGACACAAAGAGCTTCTCAATAGACGGAAGGAAAAATAGTGTTTGAGAAGAATAATGTAACAGTCAGAAAGGAATTAATGAATAGGACAGGTACATACATGCCTAGAAATAGCTGTTAATACCACAGAATTATGCACTACTCAGTCATTAACATCACATTGCACCTGGCAGTTTAAAAGGCAGATTTTAGTTCTTTGTGAAAAGAAATTAAGGGCTCAATTATGGATCTGAGCATGCTGAGAAGGGAAAAAGATAAATACTCTCTCGTGGTGAGCTGGGAAGCCATATGCCTGTGGAAGGCACAAAATAGAGGCCTGTCATTACACCTGCAACACATAAACCATGCTGATGGGCCAGCCATTCATGGAAAAATATTTTCTCCAGAAAAACTCATTAAACTTCAGTCTGATTGTAAGGAAAAAACCTTAGGTGTAAGGGAAGTTGGGTTTGCCACTCTTCTGACAACTTCAGGGAAAATATTGCTCTACAAGAAGTAATGGTACTTCCAAACAAAGTTTCAGTGTAAATTATGTAAGCTCAGGAGCTGAGGATTCAGGCGAGCATCCCTGGAGCGCTATAGGAGGCAGATCTATGTCTGGTTTTAGTCCAGTGGTTTCTGAGCTGGACCTTTGAGACATTGGTTTGCCTGAAAGGACTGTTTTCAAAACGGGCAGCTTTGGTGATTTTATAGGACCACATGATTCTATTATCTTCAAATGAATCTTCTCAGGCTGGTCACATTGAAAATACGTCCCTGACTCCAGTGACAAGAACGCACTGTGTCCTCCGTACCTGAGCTTTGCACCGATACATCAAGCTATGGTATTTTTAGCTCTGCCCTGTGAGTTGCAAGCAATTCCAGATGCACCTTTAATTTCCTTCCACCTTGTAGTATAGAACATATTTGTCTGATCCAATGATGATTCACACTGCTCTTGTTCTTGATATGGGCAAAACATCCCCTCTTATGGATCTTATCCCTTCTCAGTAAATGCACATGACTACATTTTTACCTCTGTATCACTCATCCACATATCAACTTCCATTGTTAACAAACTTATTTTTCTATTTACTTCTTATAAACTTTTGTACTGATACTTTAATCTCAGTTCTTAATAATTAGATTTTTTCTTTGTTAACTAATTATAGATATTATGTAGGCAATGAAGCACTATTTAAGAAATTCGACATTATCTTTGTCATTTAATTTTTTCCTCCTACTTTCTTCCGCTCACATATACAGCTATGTGAAATTTTCCTTTCTGAAGTACTAAGAAAATACATATTGATATTTTTGCAAATAATAAAAGCAATTTTTCATTATCATATACAATCACAGAATTATTATTATCACAATAAACTGTTGCTTTTATCTCTTAGAAATGCATCTTTAATAAGTAGAATGCTTCTAAGATATCAAATCTTTATATTTATATGGTACTATCTGGTTTGTACTTACTCTTTCTTTTTAAAAAAGTCAGGGACACTTTAGTAGTGATGACAGAGGACTTCAAAATACATTTTTCATTTTCCGCTTTGGAAAGAGTTGATCCTGTTGCTATTTCCTTGTGCCTGATCCGTATTAGTCACCTGTGCTGAAACTCATCAGTCAGAAAATCAATCCCTAAGTATTCCAAGCTTTCTGAAATGTCAACGACTAAGGAAAACAGCTACAACATTTTTTCATGGAGATCACATCCTCCCCATCTCCAAAGTAGGGAATGTCCATGGCATAGCAGTATAGTGTGAGAGCCTGACAAATTATGGCTGATATCTAAACCTAATTATTTAATTTCCTGATGCCTAAATGATATGGCAATCCCAAGCTAATCTAAAACTTTCATATTTATTCCAGAATTATAAGTGTGCTACCATTTCTCTCCTAGGTTACATTAGAAATCAAATTTCCTGATGTAAAAATCCTTTCCATTATCAAGCCCTCTAGAGTCTTGGTTCTAGCATCACACTGATTTTCAGTTGTGCCACAAAGTGTAACTTCTGAATGAGTGGCTTTTCCATAGTAGAAAACATGACGTACCATCTTTATCCTGACAAACATTCAGACTTTCCCATGAGTTTATCAACCCCTCCCCCTAGGTGTCAAAATCAGAATCCTCAGAACCCCAGTTCAGTTGTCATATAATGCTGGAATATCCCCTCCCAAAACAATAGCAAAAGTCTCTAAGCTTCCAGTATTTGCCTTTTGATGTGCTGAGGACTGCTCAGATCGTGACAATATTAAGAAGCAAGATGTGCAAAGCATTCACCTGACTGACCTGATTCAGGTCTGACTGCAGTCCTGGGGCACAGCCACGGGATCACCCCCTGTTACAAAGGACACCTGTATCCACACATCTTTAATCCAGAAACTCCATGGTTTTGCGCATTTCTCTAGGATATAATGACCCATATTTTTCTCCTGTTTCTAAGAAAAAAAAGACAAGCTCCATCTCTGACTTCTCACATGGATGTTACTTAATATAGGAACAACTGTTTTGGGGTTCTCCAAATTCCACATTGGTGTTCAAGGTCTCCTAGAGTCATCAAGATTAGAAAAGATCTCTAAGAACATCGAGTCCAATCATTAACCTAACACTGCCGGGTCCACCACTAAACCATGCTCCTAAGAACCATATCTACATGATTTTTTGAACACTTCCAGGGACAGTGAATGCACCACCTACCTGGACAGCCTGTTCCAATGCTTGTCCACCCTTTCAGTGAAGAAATTTCTCCTAGTATCTAATCTAAACCTTCCCAGGCGCTTGACTGACTTGCTTTTAACACTTCTCCCCTTTATGAGAAAGACTTGTATATTCTTGAGCCAGATGAAGAGGGAGGTGAGTCTATACTGTAGCTGATACCACAAACAATCTGGAATATCCATATCCCCTTTCTGTTGTCAACAAAGACTTATATATGGAGCTCCTAAATGATGAGTGTGCTGTGTGCTACGTGTAAAGAAAAAAGTGTTGTTCTTTCTGAGGAAAAGTTGGCCATTTTGTCTCACAGGAAGGTTCAGGAGGATGAGATTGGAAATAAACTGGTTTGGTTTTAATCTTTTGAAAAAGACACTGGAGTCACAGCAATGGCCACTTTTTATTTGCAGATTTGCTTCAGCAGTTTCTGTCAGTGAGCTTGTATATGTAGTTGTCTAGTCATTCTGGTGATTTACTGCCTACAAAATGAAAAACAACATGATTTTAGAAGTATTCAAGCCTTTCCATGTGAGAAGGTGTGTCTGTACAAGATCTAAGAGAGGTGCAAGCTCAGGGTACCCTATAGCAGTGTGACCATTCCATATTGGTGCTGTATTCAGGCAAAATAACCATACTGACAGTGCCTTTAGGTTTGGAGCTTTAACAGCTTTGCACTGCAAGGGAAAACCTACCCTAAATCACCTCACATATCATTCACAGAATGCAGCCACCTAATGAGCCCTAAAGCTTGCATTGGGAAAAAAAATCTATCTAAAAATCTGTGCAGCAATTTTGAGATATTAAGGTAACTTTGCTCTTCTATGGGTCATGTTTCAAGCTGCCTTCAGAGTGGCAGTTGAAACTGTTGAAAATATAATTCACGTGGGTGGGAAAGCGGAATGTTTTTCCCTCAAAGAATTCAAGACATAGCCCTAGACATCAGACTACACTGCAAGGATCACAATTTTTAAGTCCTTACTGGGGAAAAAAGCCTTCCCAAGAATCTGATTAGTAAGTATTCAATAGATGTATAATTTAAAAGCTTCACTGGAGTTGGCAAATTCTAACAAAAGATACCTAAGTCTTGCAAAAAGACTTTGGTTACTGAGAAATTAAGTCCTAGATAGGAATGATTCTGATAATGCTGCTGATGTGGGGATATTTGCTAGATATTTTTAATGAATCATTATAAATATGATGCAAAAACTTTTGTACGAGTCAGTTAAATGAAGTGAATTCGTAGTTTATGGACTAGTTTTAAATTCAAGTATTACAAAATATCTAAGAGAGTTAGACACAGTGACTTCAATTGACTGCATGACACTCACAATTAACAATTGCCATTAATGTAATTAACTTGTTGAGGGGACATCCTACCTCTCAATGTCAAAAGAATACTTTGTGTTGTACTCCTGTCCCCAGGCTTTTGTTATACAAGATTTTGTTCTTTAAGATAAACTATTTCTCTGTTTTTCTTTTCTAGGGAATGGAGAGAGAATCTTTGTCTCATGGGATGATTTATCTTTTCCTAAAATAATGTTCCTGTAGGTGCATCATCCCCTATAGGAGGAGGATTTTTCTTCTTTGACTATAAAAGGTGTGTAAAAGAAAGATTTTTGTCTTCAGTGGTTAAAGCAGCTGCATACAAAACATCTTCTTGGGCTTTAAGGAGCAAGACGAGGTGCCTATCACAGACTTCTGCTGTTTTGTGTGTTGCATTATTCCCCTTTTGGCATTCAAGCTATTCAGTGAGTACAGGTTCAAGTAGTAAACATGATGTTCAAAAAACAGTACTTTACTGGATGCAGCAGTATTTGGTCTGTCTGCACATCCTTCTGTGAACATGAAGTGTTTTACCCCATGTCACATTTGCCACTTGCTTAAAGGTAGCTGAATCCCTGCCATGAAAGCATAAGGCAATTATTAATAGTTGCAGCATCCCTAAGCTACTGAAGCATAAAAGTGGTTACAAACACACATGATCTAGTAGTTCCAATCCTGGCCAACATGTCGTGAATGGAAAAATCAGTAACAGTGTGAAAAAATCTTTCATTGACATGATCGGAAAACACATGACTGAGACAACAAAAGACCTTTAAAGAACTGTTTTCATTAGAGTACTTTTATTTTCTGAGCTTCATTTGAGCCAAAATTGAGTGGACCTACACATGCTATTTTCAGCTGTCAGATGCACTAATGCATTTATTTGGCAAGCGATCTCGTTCCTGGTTAAAAATGTTGTGCCCATGACAGCATTAAAGGAGTATAATGTAGTACATCAGGCAGCAAGACGCACAGGGGAGGCAGACGAGGAAGGCAATTTTTCAGCTGGTTTTGTTTCTGGTCTGCTCAGCTGCTACAAACAGGCATAACTCAACAGGGATGCATATATATGAAGAAATTTCCAATATTAGCTGTGTTGAGACCTCACTTTTGAAGTTGACCTAAAAAGAAAAAAAACCCATTAATTTTAAATATCCTTTTCATAGGGACTGCCTAATTTTTTGTCCTATGGAACCTCCCATGTCTATCTGATTGTCATTTGCAGGCTTTGAAAATGACTGATTATAGCTATTCTGTAGTATCTGCTACAGTCTACCAAACCAGTCTTACATTAAAAAACCCCAAGACAGGATGACCACATCCCGAGGCTGATATTGCTATTTATTTCTATCCTTGATCTAGTGTCAACCCCAGAACACTGAAAAACGTAAGCTTTCCTATCTAACCAGATCCTTTATCTCTTACCTTAACCTCTGCTTGGGAACAAGGTACTAAAAGCTACTATTAAGTGTGAATGAAGCTCAGATCCTTTCTATTTCCCACCTAGGAATGTGCTCCAGCCCTCGCTCAGCGCATGGGAACTCAATTCCTTAGTGAAAACAGACAAGTAATTTCTGAGTTGCTGAGAAACGAGTGTTTGAACACTGGAAGTTACCAGGGGAACCAACATACTGAAAGCCTTTAGTTGATTGTACATTAAGTTGTCCAACTCTTTCTAGTACAATAATAAAAATAATAGCACACTTTTCAGGTCAGCTAGTTCTGGAAAGTAACCCTTCATGTTTCTGCTCTCACTCTTGCTCTTGTAAGATCAGCACTATCTTGGTCTCTCCACCTTAGTTCTTTTTGCCACTTCAGCAGGGTGTACAATTCCAATTATTCATGCACACAAAAGGGAAAATTAGATTCAAACAGATATAAGGATATGCAGGGATTGTTATTTCTTTTTTGCCTCATGATCTGCTTACACAGGAACATCAAATAGAGATTGATAGAATTTCTCTGTGGATGGGCCATTCAGCCAGCAGATGGGAGCCCCTGATTTCAATCCCAGAGGCAACTTTATCAACTAAATTTTACCCACAAAGTTAAAGTAAGGTGAGTTTTTCCCAATACCCCTCTTTACTGGTATTTTGTTAACAAAATAGCTGTTTTTCCTCCAGTCTCCAACTCACTTTCCTTGCTTTCAACCTCCTTTTATTTGATCTAGCCTAAATTAACACTTTCAAAATACGCGAAGACCAATTATTCCCAGTTGCTTCCAGCATTATGTTCATTCCTTCTCTAGGGAATGGAAACAAAGATAAAAAGCTGTGCTACTTCTCCATAAGCAATATCCTATTCTAATAAACCAATGCCTTTTTACTTAATCTGTTTTCTAACGTCTCATTCTTAGTGAGGAAAATATCCATCCTAGGATGTTATTCCTTATACGTCCCTCTATATAGCCTGTTTTCCACAATACTTTATTTTTTCTTCAGTTTTCACAACTCCAAACAGTAATGAGTCACTATGTCAAGGGAAGAAAATAAAAAGTCACTCTGAAATCTGTCTTTTTTATGCTTTATTAGTCTTCACTATTCAAATCTTTTTCTTTATTCAAATATATTTCAGCTGCTGGCTTTTGTGTCCATCTCTGCTTCATCTCTTTTGCTTTTAACACTTGCTTTCTACTTCAAGCTTTCATCCTAGGCACAGTGAATTGGAAAAGGCACCCTGCAAAATAACTCCACCCCCGTAGCTAGGAATAAATACTGCTCTGAATACTAGCTAAGCAGCTGACAGGTCTTGACCATTGCTTTTTATGCTATTTACAAATTGTCCCTCATGTTTTGCCCCTCATCTGATATCTATTTGCTGCTTTTGTCCACTGAGTGTCAGGCCCTGGGGTCAGGCACCACTTCTCATTATGTGCAGAAGAGGGTATGAGGGAGATTGTGTGCTGCCAGTAAGCTGCACCTTGATGGGAGTGTGGGAAGCAGCGCCTCAGCTCCTCCTGTTAGGAAAGCTGCTGCTGTGGCCCTGATTTACACACAGTCAGATCCCACGCTGCTGTCTTTGGAAGCAATCCACCCTCAAGTGTTTGTTTTGTTTAAAGATGAGATCTAGAGCTGAGCTCAGTGCAGCAAAAAACTATTTTATTACTCCATTTATTGCCTTTAAAAGACCAGGACAGAAGCATAAGTACCATTTCTGTGCTCTTTTCACAGTGGAAGAGAAAAGATCATTTGTTCTGAAAAATGGAGCTCTGATGTTTTGTCTTGGTTTCTGGCAAGGTTTCAGCCTACCAGACTAGGATTCTGTCCATCAGGAGCTGCCCCTTCGCAGGCTCTGGTGGGCTTCTCTCCTATGCTTATTGGCTGGGAGAGCTATGTGCAGTATTTTCCGTAAAATATTAAAAAATCCTATTTTCTTGCACAAGTGTAGGAAGATGAATCCCAATCTAATAGTCACACTTCTGTTGATCTTAAGATCCTATGCAGCTATTCTGTTAATGTACCATTTTGACATCATATATTAGAGTGTTTAATTTTTTTTCTAGCAGAATTTGTCAAGTATGAACAAATATGAGGCTCATCTACATAATATAGACAATTAGAATAATACAGACATTGTTACAGAAAACTTATTCACTGCTGGACTATAAAGTTAAACTATTAGAATCTAGTAATTTTTTTCCAATAACTGGTAATTATTTTTCCAGTAGTAAGTTTAAAGGATCAAAGAAATATAAGTGTGTAATACAACATAAAGTTTTTTATCACCTCCTCTTTCAAGGCTCATAAGAATAACAATGAATGTCAAGCAATGTTACAAATTCAGGAAAAAAAATTATGGGTATGGAGAAGAGAAAAAAATTTTTAACAATTATCTTTACATTTTTATGCAAGTTTTAGAAAAAATTTTATCTCATTAGGCTTGTAAGTATTTCCTCTACTATTTCCTGTCAAGTCAACATCTCAATATTGATTTTTTTCTCTTCAGAAAGAAGAAGAGAACACTTATCTGAGAGGGGAAAAAAACCACTGAAGGAACACCTTGGGAGCATTTAGCATTCATTGTAAGATGTGGGTGAATGTATTCCACATTGCTGTATCCATCCTGATAGGAAGAATTTGGTGATAGCAAGGAGTGGCTCTGGAAGAAGCTTCATGGATGCTTTGTAACAGGAGCAGTCACCTGTTAGTGCTCATATTGCCTGCCATGAAGACCTCCAGGATGTGATCTGAGCAAGACAACGTTTCCATGTCATGTTTAGAAAGGACCGTCATTGCTAGGAGTTCCTCCCCACTACGCTTCTGGGAAGAAGGCTGTACGTGATTAGGTGGATTAAAGTAATTTCTTCACTTGGTTCACACTAGGGGTTTGAACCAGGGTTTCCTGTGCTCCCAGGAACAGCCAAGAGACAAAGAAACAATTTTGTTAATACCAATCTTTACTCTCCTGCAAATATATTAGAATTAAAATTGCATTGAACCTTCAGAATTCAAATGCTCCATGTTCCTAATACCAATTTTTTTTCTCCAATCCCACTTAGTTTTTTTTCTCAGTTTTCTACTCACTTCTTGCTGTATTTAATACTGTTTTACATATCCCTTGTCTTGCCACTACTGCTCTGCAGAATCCTGCTGTGCAAATTGGCACTTTAAGTGGAGGCACTTCATATAAGTGACTAACAACCACTCCTGGGGAGATACTTAGAGGAACAATTGCCCTAAACTGCACCTCTTGCTTTGAAGAAAAATTAGATAGAAGAGAAAGAACTCAAGCTAAGAGGAGATAATAATTCAAGCTTTATATAAAGTATGAAACTATGTAAAACCTTTAAGACCTGTAAAACTGCAAGAGGCTTTTCACAGTTAAAGGAAAAGATTAAATCTCTACTTGGGAACCAGAGCTCAAAGTCAGTGAAGCCCCAAAGTGTCATTAAAATTTTGCAGCTCCTGAGATGTCTGCTTTGTCATTGTTAAAGCTGTTCTGTACTCACTGAATTACTACCCTGGCCTATTTTACTTGGAGTGGCCCTTAAAGTCAACTTATTTTTTTATATTTTTATGCCTTAATCCCTCAGGATAGACAACAAAACTCTTATGTAATTCAGGATTATTCATAGTTGTCTGTGATCTTTTTGACAAAACTATTTTTCACTGGCAAAGATCAGTTTGACACACTCCAGACTGAAGGAAAGGTTTTAAATTTAATTTCCATTAAGACCAGATACTTAGGGAAAATTTATTTTTTAAGGTCAAAATGCGGAGGTATCTTGCAGGTCATTGAATGGGATCATTGTCCCAAATATTAAGTGTTTTATGACCAAATCCATAATCTGAAAACAATTAGTGGATTAACTGTTACTTTCTGATGAACCAATGCCTGGATTTTTTTTTCTTTTTATTTTCTAAATAACCTTAAATTTTCCTTGCTGTGGAATTAGATAGTATTCTTTATATACAGCTTAGAAATTAGAGTATTTTGCTAAACTAATTCCATTATCTCATTTCAGCTAGTGATTCCTAAATGGAAAATGCACACACCATCCCCACAGCAGAACCACGTATATGGACCAACTGACAGGGAAGACAATCAGTTATTGCTGGGATGGAGAAAAATTTCCTTTTTTCCTTAGGTGTTCTTAAGTGCTCCATCTCCCTTTTTCCTTTTTAACTTGGCATTTTGGGCCCTTAGTGGAAGGAAGAATAGACTTTGCAGCCTCAGATATTTCCTTAAGATAAGCAGAGTATATTGTTTTCTTCAGTTTTTACAGGTACCAGGATTGCTGTTTCTTCTTAACAACTTGAATTAATGAACATTTAAGAGTCCAAGGGTAATGCTATTGAAATGTCAAGTTATTTTCCTTGAGGTTAATTCACATATCTAATTAAAGCCATCCAGTCAGGATGAAAATGAAGTTTACCTTCTCTGAGGTGAAATCCAGGTTCCATTGAAATGTTTGGAAAAAGCTTTTACAGATTTCAGCAGAGCTATGATTTCACATATAATTAGAAAGTGCTATTTTAAAACTATGTATTGGGGCTTGGGGGCAGGGGGCCACAGAAATGTAGGAAATTTCTCTGACCAGGATTACTATCCAGTAGCCTCATTTGCAAACTGGGAAAATAGTTCTTTTTTATAGAAAAAAATATATTTTCATATGAATTTTATAAACTACAAATAATATAATATGTAACATGAAAATAAATTTGTTTTACCCTCGATTTTTCAAAGCAGTGGAACAAGTATTTTTCCCTACAGCTTTGTGTGCCAACTAATCATCAACTGACAATCTGTTTACAATGTTTTCTGAATATATAGTTCATATCATTTTTCTATTTCATTCCTAGCATAAAAAATAAGGAAAAATACAGCAATAAGAAAGCATATCAAGCGAGAAGAGAAAGATCCATGCTAATTATGAGCAACTTGCTAGCAATACAGCAAAGAGACTGATTTATGTGGTTGAAGGTAAGGGACAATTTCAACGTTTCTCCTAGTGTTATGAGGATGATGAATGACCTGTTTTGCTGTTGCAATTTTAGTAAGTGCACAGAGCTGGGGTAAAATCTGTTCCTCTGACTCACTCTGGAGACAAAGGAAGGAATAGCTGTGGCCATTCCAACCTCATGGAAGAAACAGTGTTTTACACTTTCTTTATAAACCGGAGCCAAACTCATTTTTGTTTGGACACCCATTTTCTGTCTAAATTAGTCCAAGACTCTACACAACTTTCGAAATTAACATCTGGGTAGCGCATAGTAGGCAGACCACAGTCCATAAGGAAAAGAGCTAGTTTACATATTTTTACTTTTATGGCAATATTTCATTATATCTCAGAGGTTGCCTTTCAGAGGAGGCGAAGCAGGAGTTATTTAAGCTGTATTGTTTTATGATGAATTGCTTGCTTACTTTTAAGGTTTGTTGATCTGAAGTTGAAAATTAGAATAAAAATATGCTCTCCAGTCTTTGTCATAAAAATGTATTTATTAAAGTAGAAATTTAAGGAAAAAAATCCAATTATATTAAAAATTAAGGCATATTAAAATTTGGAAGTTGTTTTCTAGTATTTGGCTCACTTAAATAAAGTCTAGAGTAAAAAAAAATGTGCAACTAGAGAAAAGCAAAGAAAATAAGCATGCCACCTATGATTTGTGATAGTGACATTAAAAAAATTGAAAACAAAGAAACAGACAATATTTCAAGTTTTCTTTCTTTTCATGTCGAGGACAAAATCTTTGATTTCAGAAGAATAATAAAATAAATCATGTTCTAAAGATGATGGAAGTACAAATATTCACAAAAAAGAACTTTCTGAAATGTCATCTCAAAGATCAATTTGACAAAAGGGAATAAAACTCCAGTCAAATGAGACTATGACTCCATTGAAAGTTCTAAAATATTTGTCTTAGTTTGTTTCAAAGTTGCTATCAATCAAAAAAAAAAAGGCTCAAAAATGAGAGTATCAGAACACAGGTGAACTTTCAAAGGTAGAAGGGGAAGCATTGAGGACCAAGATCCACTTAGCATTATTGATGTTTTCCACCTCTTTAGCACGTTCTGTAGTTTAGAAGCAGCCCATGTGAGCCAATTTCTTAGAATCAGTTCATATTTAAGTGAGGATTTAAAGAGTCATAGGTACCCTTCCCTGGTGTAGAGGTTCATTGACAAATGCCAAGCTTGTTAAGAATTAAAGGGGAAATATTATGCATTAATCATGTCTAATCATTTCTTGAAAACTCTCATGAATGTCACAAGCCCTTGGTATCCTGTTAACTCACAGAGCTGTCTGTCATTGTGTCAAACTCCTAGAAACCTGAATGACAGAGTAGGGTATTCCAAAGGGCAGGACCTCTGCTCCTCAGCAGATGGAGAGCTGATTAACAAAGCTCTGGAGTCACTCTGCTGGTTTTCACCAGGGTTGGGACAAAGATCCAGACCTATGAACCTCTGACAGCCCCTCAGTTCACTGAAACTTCACTGAAATGTGGGGTGGGCTGAGAGGACAGGAAAGAGTCAAGACCGACATGGAATTTAGGCTGTGTGAGTGTGACTGGTACTGACAAAGGCTTTTGGGAACCTGAGTTTTGAAGAGGGTGAATAGTGCAATGCCTGGCAAATGCAAGGGGCCCTGTTATCTGGTTTTGCTGCAGCACGGTTCTGGGATCAATGGCAGCCCAAGAAGTGGTACCCAGGTGTGGTGCTGTGCTTGCTTGAGCGTGGCAAAGGGGCAGCCAGGTCAGGGGTCTGTGACCTGTGCTCCAGGGACTCCTCACTGAAATAAGCTCCTCTTGTCTCTTCTAAAGTCTGCTGAGGAGATTAAAACTGGTTTTAGGGGCCCGAGATCACGCCCTAAACTTGAGGCAATGAAAGCACTGACTTGACAAATTGTTAACCTTTAAACCAGGCATTTTTTCACAATAAAAATATGCCATAAGTCTTGGCATTGCTGCTGCAACGAGCTTGGATGACTGGATGTTCCCAGCACTTTGAAAATCAAGTATCTCAAAGAGATTTCAAGCTGTGTATTCTGTTTTCTATTTCTTTTCATCCTAAGTTTCAGCTTCTTATAAAACAATTGCATCTGAAAAGTTCTATTAACCTTAATGCTATGGATATTTACTGGATAAATTGCAGATGAAGGCAGAATGAAAAGCAGTGAATATTAGGAGGAGCAAATATCAGCAGAGAAATAAAATGATAGAATTTCCCAGTTAGATCAGAGAGAAAAGGAAGAATGGATGTAATTTTCTTCTATATCCAGGAAACAAATGTAATCGAGCTAAGTCGATCATGCAGCATTTTTTTTAAGCTTAAAAAAATCAGGTCTGTGTACTTTTTCATTTACTTCTAGTATCTGTTTTCTATTGCAGGCAGTGTGTGCCAGGTACTAAAACTGCAAATATGGGGACTGCAATTCCTTCACTAGAACTGCCTGATAAGCCCTCTTCTCCTGGTCAGATGGTGGGGAAGCTTCTATTCTTCCTGCAGGCATGCAGGGAATTTGTCTAGCCTTGGGGAAAAAAAAATAAAAGATAGATAGATCGATAGATATGTACTATATATGTAAATAAATTTAGACCACTGAAAAGTTAACTGTTGAAGCATTTCTTTTAGCTGTGGATTTTTCTGATATCTGAGGTCTAAAATCTCATAGAAATTGAGCTTCCTTGTTAAATATTTCATTGCAAGGAAAATATACTTTCTCTAAAGAATATGTAATATGTGCTACTGAGGAAAAATCCCTCTGAAGTAAATATGAATTTTTTTTTTGTAGTTCAATTGCAAATAGAAAGGATCATGTCCCAGTCAAGTTAAGTGCAAATCGGTAAATTATAGCAGAGCATGACTAATTTTTTTTTTCCTACAGATGGAAATCAGTGGTTGGATAATAATAATTATGAATAGATTTGTGTTTAACAGCTCTATTAAGGCACTATCAATCCACTCAATTTCTCTCCTATGTAGTGTGTAAGTACTGGTGGCAGACTGCAGTTCAGAAAAAAGAGAGAGAGTAGTTAATGACTAAAGCCACGGCAGCAGTGCTCTAGCACAAAGACTAAAAGTGAAGATAGCTTTGGGTTCTTGGCCAATTCTGATTTCTTATTCACTGAGTTTGGAATTTGAAAACAGCCATTGCCAGCTAAAATACAACAGGATGCAAACATCTTCAACAGAGGCCTGAACGTGGGTCTAAATTCTCTGGAATATGAGTGGCAGGAGATAATCACCCAAAAATGTCAAATTGACAGCCAATACAAGTGGTTAATGACAGAAGTCTCCTAAGAGGCAGAAGCAATGGTAAAAGGTCGTAAGCTATGTTCAAACAGACTTTTCCCTCTCTTTTAGGGATTGTGGCCCTGTTTTTCAAACCCCTACATTCCCAGTTAGTGGAAGAGGACCTAATGATGATTGTCACTTTATCCACTGGCTCAGGAGTTAAAAGCTGCACTGGGTTAAGGTACATGTTCTAATAAGATTATAAAACTAACACCACAATATCTGGTGGGACATCTCAGGAATTGCAGATTTTCTGTTTGCTATTTCCAGCTCAAAAGCCATTGATCTCTCTCTGTTCAGCTTAGTTGTCTGTGTTTAAGTAAACAAGAGACTTTCAAAAGCACCTGCTTTTTGCTAGATTACATAAGCATTTTAGGCATTTGCTTTAAGGAGATTTGTACATTAGCAATCTAAAATTTAACCATATCCTGGTTTCATGGAAATTTTACCTTCTCTAGAATAGGCAACAGCTGATGAGAAATTACAAGCGGAACAGTTTTAGCCCTAAACTCCTAAAGTGTGAGTGGAAAAAAATAAAAAGGCACTTTTGCACTGTCTTGTATAGCTGGATAGAGCTGACATTTTTAGCACTTACTTCAAAGACCTCTCTAAATCTCTGCACTTCACACCAGCTGCAGGCATAACGGAGCAGAGCTGAACAGAGCTGGAAATTATTTCAGTGATGACAATTGCCTTACAATCACAGCAGTTTTTCCTTGAGTTACTTAAATGCCTGCTCCAATTTTAAATGTCTGTGGGAATTAGAGAAGATCTTAGGTTTACAATGTGATTCTAACCTGGAACCCTCCATTTGGCAGTTTCTCCTCCATGGTAAATACTAGCACTTTTGCTTTTTTGCCTTCATGCTGTATCTTTCTCCCAGACTGTCAGAAGCCTGTACCTTGAATTACAGATGACCAGAACTGACTGTATCAGTGGGCTTTATGTGAGATCATTCCTGCACAAGTCCACATATAAACTGTAGACAAAATGTTCCCCAACCCACTGATTCTGCAGCATTCAACCCCCCATGAATATGAGAAAGCAACACAGTACTGACTCAAGGGATAAGCAAGACACTTGTTTTATTGTCTAAAGTTTTCCTAAGTAAAAGTTATCAAAAAGAAGAGATTTCAAAAATGTCTTGGAACAGGATCTCAGGGAAAAGATGTTACTTTTGCAGTCATGAGTTCCACACATTGTATCACTCTGAAATGACTCGCACGGCATCTGCTGTCCTGGCAGAGGCTGTGAATCAGACGCTTTCAATCAAACATATGCTGATAGAAAAACCCACACCTGCAAGAAGACACTCATGGTTTCTCTAGGTTAACCACAGGGACACTGAAAATGGTGTTGGACTCCACACAGGTGTTAACAAAGTATAATTATCAACTGGAGCTAACCTAATGCCCTTTATTCTTAAAAATGGAGCTTGACAAATTTATCTTTATTTTAGCTAAATTTGGGATGGAAATGGGAATTCCTTATAGTCAACTAAGAAACCAAAATAATAAAAAATTTCCATGTTGAAGAGCAAAGTGCTTTTAAATAATGAAGGCAAGTTCCCACTTCTATCTGAAGACCTCATCTAACTGGATTCAGAGTGTAAAAGAATGATAGACAATAAGAGCTCTGAAAAAGGCCCTCTGTTCTGGGGAACGTGAAACAAATTACAGGAAATTGAAACAAAAGGAACCTTCCTGATGTAAAAAAAAATTACAGTAATATAAAAAAAAATGACATTCATGAATATGAGTAATTTGAAGAATTCAAGGATTTGAATCAGCATGTCCTAGAGAGATTCAGATTTTCATCTTTGATATATGTTAGGCATTCCACAGTTTCACTCTTGCAGACAGTCAGTTTTCTGCATGTATAATTTGCAGTCACTTCCATGGTATATACATTTTATTGAAAATGTACAGTCAAATATCACTTGTTTGAAGAGAATCACCTAGGGTCATAACTTCTTATTTTAGTTTTAACTTCTTGCTTATATTGTTGGCTGAATAGTGGTGTATTTTGTAGGACTCCATTTTAGCAAGACATGTTGGTATTAGCTATCAAAATTTAAAGAATTTCCTCTTGTTCTGGCAATAAACAGAGGTTCAAATTCTGAAACCTTTGCCTCATCTGTCACAGGGTTTTGCCAAAAATGGAAGTAATCTATATTTATCCCTTAATCTTTAGGACTTCAGGGGGGCTGAGAGTAGTCAAAAGGGGTCAGTGAGATGTGTAAAATGAGCAGTCTAATTCCCAGCAGGAGAATAACTTTACATTGTACTTTTTGTCTCAAACTTAAGATAAGAATGCTATTGTGTGCTAAGGCTTCAACACTGTGCTGAAATTTTTGTCAGATTGACCAAGCAGCTCCCTCCGACATGTCAGCATGACATGACAAATTGTGCTAAGATGCTGTTTTTAGCCCAATGCTTCAAATTTATTTTCCATTCTTTTGTGTTACACCTCAAAATCTGGATTTTGTAGTTAAAGCCCTTGCTTTTCACTTAGAATTTAATTTTAGTTTCTAAATGTACTTTGGCTTCTACCAGTTCTCTCAAAGAAGTTCTCTTTACTCACTGAGAGCCCAGCAATGCCCTGCAGTGCAGAACAGCACCCCAGGGGCTCATGCCACTGACTCATAACAAAGTCCAGAACGCACCGACTGAGGTGCTGTTCACAATCCAAAGAACCAAGCATTGTGTGCTACAAGCACAGGGTTTGCATTCATTCCACTGTCGTCTCCTACTGAAAATTAACCTGACTAATAACAAGCTTGCCATAACTTCTCTGTTCAGCTTGCAATGGAGAGCAAGGAACTTTAGCCAAAAACTCTTCAATCTAAGAAAAGAGAGCTTCTGACAGGACTCTTCTCACAAAGTTCCCCTTGATTTAGCACTTGTTTCAAACTGTTCCCTGCAATAACTCTACTTTTCATGCTAATTGCAGCTTACAGCTCATTATTTTCGGGGTTGTTTAAAAGAGGCTGCTGTTATAGAAAAGGGTCATTTTGAAGGAGGTGCCATCTTCTACACTCTCTGCCTCACTCTTCCCAATTATTTCGTTGTCATTCTAATTGGCTACTACTCAGAGATAGAAAATATACTGCTGTTTGATCTTTTGCTTGAGGATATTCTAGTGTTTTGGGTTCTCTAAAAATGGTTGAAAACATCTACAGATCAGGAGTGACATCCTGTTCTGTGTGTTGCTGCTCACAGCTGTGCGAAGCACAGGCAGTCACCTCCCAGGTTTGGAGACCCTTGTGCCTTCTCCACCACAGCAATAGCTGTCATCTCCCGCCAGTTCCCCAAATCTGCTCAGGACTGGGGTTTGATTCTCTCCAGCTTCCTAGATGACGGTATGAGGTGAAAAATCTTTCTACTGTGTTCAGTTACCACCTAAACTCTGTGTTCAGGGTTTCAGATGCTGTATCCTTCTGCATTCTCAGCTTTCTGTGAGTTGCATAACAGGGAAAATGGGTGGGTATTTAGTGTCAACAAGGGGAATTAACTGAGCATAGAGAAGTTCCACAGCAAATCATCATCCTTTGGGAACACACAGTCAGAGCAACTTTCCAGGAAAGGACTATGACCATGAGATAAGCTCTCTTGAGGAAATCTTTCCCAAGGTATGCAGGAAAGATGAGTTTCTTCTTGCCACACTTTTCCACTCCTCCTTACATTTGGTTTAAACTTCAGTGATGTGGACATGATGAAATGCTTTCCCATGCAGCCACTCATTGCCAGTAATAACACTGTTCTACAACAACATTATAATCCTGACTTTTCTGACAGAGATAACTGCTTAAAGCAGAACACCGAATTTCAAAATTGACTTAAGTGAGAAATGACTTACACTCATGGTTGGTTTTTCACATCATTAAAGTAGGAGGGACATGAGCGGTACAAAGCAGAAACGGGAGGAACTGCAGAGCTTGACAGGGAGGGATCTACAAGGTAGTGCTTACTGACAAGGCATTACAGGACTACTTCTTGCAGCCCTCCCACAGGCATAAGTGGACCTGGTTGGCAGTAGCCAACAATAAATGCACCTATTAAGACAGAGTGGGGATGGACCACCTGCATGTCTTTTATGGTGGCACAGTGGTCACAGCAAAGTTAAGGCTTCAAATATAAATTGGCAACTCTGTCTTTAAAATTAGCTATATTATTGTCCATTAAGAAAGAAAATGGACAATTTTCCTCTTTTTTTCAAGAGGAAAATATTCTAGGTAACTTGTAAGAGAACCAGAAGAATCCTGGATCAGGGAAAAGGATGGAAAAAAATATGTGGTGGCTCCTCTTCACTTCAAGGAAAAGAAATATTATGGAAGAAAGGAGGTGTATGTGAAACACTCATTTTCTCTATTTAAATGCCTGACAGCTACCTAATGTCACTATATGTTTCCAAACACATTTTCTAAATTATTTCTCAGTAATATGTTGTGAATGTGTATTGTAAATTAGAATGGAGAATTAAAAAAAAAAAAATTAAGGAAGTCCTACTTTCAGAATTGCAAGAGAACTAAGTTTTCAAGAAAGGGCCATTTCATACTGACCTTTTGGTGTGATGCTTCTTAATCCTGGATCTTTCAGACGTCTCCTCTTTTTATCACAAGACAGCATGCTTTTTCCTTTGGGAAGTCATGTTATAAGGGTGCCAAAGAGCTCCTTTTTCCTGACTCAAATATCAGCACAAGATAATATCCTTAGAAATGGATAGTCACTCTTTAAAAAGCATGAAACCTGCTGTTCCTGAAGAGCTAATCTGTGTTGCATATTAGAACACAAAATACATGTTACATATATACATGTAAAATGATAATGTAAATGTATTGAGAATTCTTTAACAATGAAACAGGAAACAAAATCTTCAGAGATAACAGTTTTTTTTAAGAAGCAAGGCATACTCTTCTAAAAGGGGGACTACAAAAATCTACATTGTTAGGGTTATGCTTTTACATGTATTAGAGAAGTCATACTGTTCACTTTTTTAAGGAATAATTGTATGCCTTTAGAAGAGGCAGTGTAACTTCTAGCTATCACTTACATTCAGGAAACAACTACTGAGATTCACCTTCAACCCAGTATATTGCTGGATCCACTCCTTGCTCATGACTGAAATCTTCCTTCACACACACCCACTACCAGCCCCCTCCACCCTGGCAGTAACTCGTGTCAATCCCTGCTTCAGCCACTTCTGAATCACTCTCCCTCCTGCCTCATTTACATCAACTTAGGTCTCTTTGTAAGGTCCTGGTGATTTAAAATGGATATAATTAGCATCATTAAAAACAGTTCTCAGCAACAATATTGGATTGATTTAGCATGGTGTACCTTTAACAATGCAACAATATATCTGATTTTAAAATTTATCCCAAAGTTTAATTTAGGTAGGTAAACTACCTGTGTGACATGTTGTCTCTTTCTTACATTTTGAATAAAAAAGGTAACTCTTTAGTAGAAACTACCTTTATGTATGACTCTCATCTTAGAGCTTTTGATACTTAATGAAGGCTTATTTGTGTTATGTCTTTATGTAAGGAAAATAAGTAAATAAACCCAGCAATTAATCTTCCTCCATTTAATGTAATGAAAGCTTTTCAAATTTAATTGATGTTATGTGTTTCTCATAAAAACAAATAACTTCACTTTTATAGGGCATGAAAGAAACCTTAATTTCTTTCAAAAAAATCCCCACCCTATTTTGATTAATACTAGGCTCATAGACCTACTGAGAGTCTTTAAATAGATACTCCTGATTCTGTGTCTTCACTTCCTCTGTCCTGAGAACTTTTGGTCAAATGTCTTAACATTTGGTTTACTTAGGCATGGTGGAGAACCATTGATCCAACAGTCAACCATCCAGAACTGATGAAATGCTGGTAGAATTGATCAAGCTTTTAGAACATTCAGGTAAGTGAGGGCTAACCTAGTGAGGTTGTCTCAAACAATGGGACTGGGCACATATAACAGCTGTTTGCAATAAACCCAACATGAAAGAAAAGGATTTGACTGTCATCATGTCAAAAATGCTGCACCTTTCCTCAAATCCTTAACAAGTTTCCAGGCAGTAAAGAGTGCTATCAACATTCTTCAAGTGTCTGAAAAATTATTTGGTTTAGAACAGGGTACTTCCCATGAAAACTTAATAGTAGCAATGGCACAAAAATACCGATTCAGCTGCCCTGAAATGGATATCACCTTTATGTGAAGATGATTTTGTGACTGTATTCCTAAAAGTATAGAAAAAAGCAACAGTCCACCTTTTGAATACCACTGTTTTTGAACACGTCCTCTGTGACCTGCTTTGCTCCATCTGAAGAAACATGAATTCACTTCTGACACTTTTGATAGCTATTCTGTATTAATTTAATCATTATTTGAACTTTGTTTATGGGCAAAGATCTGAACTGGAGCCTCCCACCCGTCTAGAGAATTCTCTGGTCACCACAGCATGGGGTATGTTCAGGTTTGTGTCCTTGTCTACCATTCCTTCACACTTGTTGAAAATGTTTCTCATTCCATGCATCTCTGTCTGAGCAGTTAAGAGTCCAGCCTTGAAGCTTAACTGCTTTCAATCCCTGCTGTAAACAATGAGGGGTCTTTAAGTAAACCAAAATGACACCAAGCAAAAGTGCTAGACCATCAGGTGCGGGATAGGACACCTTGGTTCGTTTTCCCCAGGCAGTCAAAGAATTTTAGCCAGGATTTCCAATACAACTCCTTTAGCCCCTAAGCTTTTTCAGCTCCTTTCTTGGTGAAACTGCCCCCTTCGTTCCTGTCTTCTGTTTAACTATGAGTCTATTGACACTTTCTGCTCACAAAATGCTGTTTTGGAATTTAATTTCGTAAACAAACAACTTTATTCTAGGAAAAAGAAAAAAAAAGACTTTTTTCTTTGTTTACATGTTTGGTTTCACTTCTTGGCCAAGCATGTCCTGGGTTGCATCAGGCACAGCATCTCCAGCTGGGCAAGGGAGGGATTGTCCCACTCTGCTCTACACTGGGGCAGCCTCACCTCGAGTGTTGGGTGAAGTTTTAGGCACCACAATACAAAAAATACATTAAGCCTTAGAGAGCATCCAAAGGAGGGCAACGAAGATGGTGCAGAGCCTTGAGGGGAAGCCACGTGACGAGTGGCTGAGGGCACTTGGTCTGTTCAGCCTGGAGGAGACTGAGGGGAGACCTCATTGCAGTCACAGCTTCCTTTTGAGGGAAAGAGGAGGGGCAGGCTCTGATCTCGTCTCTCTGGTGACCAGGGACAGGACTCGAGGAAATGCCATGAAGCTGAGTCAGGAGGAGTTTAGGTTGGATATCAGGAAAAGGTTCTTCATGCAGGGAGTGAAGTTGAGCACTCACTGGAACAGGCTTCTCAGGGAAGTGGTCACAGCCCCAAGTCTGTCTGAGTTTGAGAAGTATTTGGACAATGTTCTCAGACACATGGTAGGATTCTTGGAGTGTCCCACACAGGTCCAGGAGTCGGATTCAATGGTCCTGATGTTTCCCTTCCAACTCAGCACATTCTGTGATTCTGATTCACTACCTGATCTCTCCTAATCAATCAATCCAAAAAACAACTAACATTTGTCCTGCAGTTTTTGCCATAACCATTTCTCCTAACTTATTTTCTTAAAAGTGTGCCAGCTACTGTACTGAGTGATTAAGCAGCCCAGTAATTTAACATTATATTCAGCTTTGAATTTAATGTTTTTGGGTTCAAAATCTACTTGAATTTTGCACATCTTCTATACAAAACATCTCTTAGATGCAGTTTTTCATCTTCATCTATGCATACATCTAAGCATACTCTCACATTTTTTTAGAACAGCCTTTTCTCTGAACTTAGCAGATGCTATACTGTGGCTACAGGCATCCTCCTCACACCCAGCTCATTTGAGCTTGTTATCACTTTCTTTAAATTACTACTCTATATCTCCCTCGCACTTCACATGCAATTTCAGAAACTGCCTTTTCAAGGCATCCCTGTCACACCCATCATCTTCTAATCACAATCAGAAAGCAGAATCTTGCCTCTGGTCATTCTGTGGTGTCAGGCTCCTCTGCCCATGTTTTACGTTTTCAGACAGGTGTCATCAGACTTTTTATCACTTTCATAGCTGGGAGGATCTCTTTGTAAGCATCAGCAGAGCTGGCTACCTTCAGAGACATGGCTGGAATAAACATTCAGTACTGTGATGCCTACAAAAATATGCAACAGTGAGAGGTTGCTGTGCCTAGTGATATCATCTCATGGTTTCTTTATGCTCCTCATGTGTCTGTGCTTGCTCATAAATATCACCTCTTTACAGCAGGCACCACCCTTGCATTCTGCAACTCAAGTCCCATGCCACAGTAACCCTATGCTTACACAAAAAAATAATACATGAGTCTGTGTTTCTTAGAGATATTCCAAACCTTCCTCTGTCCTCATGTTGAATGATAGCAAATTGCAGTGTTACCCTGCTGCCAGGTATTGGTGATGGTGCTGGAATATGAGTAAAATGCTGTTTAGAAATCTCTGTTGCATCCAGGGATCCAGCAGTGGAATGTTATCCAGGCAATTATTTTAATTGGAGATAATCACTTGGGAAATGGATGGATGAATTAATCAATTCCAGTTAATTAGGATAATGACATTATTTATGCTGTTCACCTTTTTTTACCACCATCTGTAGGAAGATTCCCAACAGGAAGGCCAAATTCTTCCATTATACAGATCCACTGAGGCTACTGCAATTAAAGCAGGAATGAATCTGGTGCACTGTAAGTATGGAATAAATTGCCTCACTTACTTATTTTGGAGAAACCATGTGTGCAGCTGACCTGGGAATACTACAAATTACTCTCTTTATTCCACTGTTGCTATCCTGTCATTAGTAATGTTGCAACAGGAGATATTCTTGGCACTTCTTCTAACATAAATATATAACTTTTGTTTTGTTTACATACTTATGCAGCTCATTACTATGTGAAAAACAATCTGCAGCTTAGCATTTGTTAATGGGATGGAACAAGGAAACAGCAGATGGAGTATTGGGCTACTGAATGTGTAATAAGTTTGATCCTGGAAGTCCTTGTGTAATTTTTCAGCTCAAGATGGTTGTTAAATTCCACTGCAAAGCTGAGCAGAAGCCATGCCTGTGTTCAAGCAGTGAAGGCACAGTTCCTCCACGCTAAACAGACACGAGGGTCAGGCACTCTCTGCACCTGATCACCTCTCAAAGGGAAGCAAAAGGCACAATTTTGCTTGTGATTAATTCTTTGGTTTCTTTTACTGTTCAGAGAGAAAGCTCTGAAAACAGGATGGTGTTGTGGTTTGACCTCAGCTGGCAACCAAGTCCCACAGAGCCACTCGTTCCCTTCCCATGCATCAGGACGGGAGAAATAATCAGAAGAGCAAAAATCGCAAAGTGAAGCGAAACAGCAAATTCATTCACCACTTTTCATGGACAGGCAGTAGTTCAGCCCAGGAAAGCACGGCTTCATCACACTTAACACTGACTGATGACAAGTGCCATGACTGAATCTCCTTCTGGTTCATACACTGAGCATGATGCCAGCTGACCTGGAATCTCCCTTTGGTCAGTTTTGAAATATCCTTTTGCAGCTGTCCCAGCCATGCCCCCTTCCAACTTCTTGTGACCCCTCAGCCTACTTGCCAGTGGAGTGGGGTGAGAAGCTGAAAAGTCCTTGATTTAGTGTAAACATTGCTTACAAACAACTAACACATCAGTGTGTTTTCTTTATTCTCATCCCAAATCCAAAACAGCAAAATATCAGTTACTAGGAAGAAAAGTAATTCTATCCCAACCAAAGCCAGGACAGATATTTCAACCTCCTACAAGTGATTGAAGATAACCTTTGATGTGATATTGTCCCACCTATTTCTGTCTTCATCTGAAGAGAAATACAGTTCTGACTGTCCTCCTCTGCTCAGCTGTATGTCTAATGCAGACTGGTGCCCACAAGGCTCACTAATCTGAGAACAAGTAGGCAGGGCTATAACCACTTCATACAAAGAGACATCAGTTAATGTATTATAGCACCTTCACAAGTCTCAGAATGAGATCTTGGGTCAAAATGATTCCTGTAATCTGTTTGTCCATCTTCATCTTCATGTCAGACTGAGAGGCTCTTTAAGTCTGATGGAATAAACTCAGATTTGTTGTCTTGCAAAGATCAAGATCAAATCGTTCTGTGGCACTTGGATCAGGATACACTGAGCCTGGGTACATCTCTGACTGCAGCATGGATTTGACATACCTGCCAGGTTGTGTCGAGCTAACTCTGATTTTAAGAGCTTTTTCTGCATCAGAATGAATCTCCAAATCATATAACACAGACTTGTTTAATAAATCACAACCTTTCACACTTCTGGGAAGTGTCAAGATGTGGCAAATAAAGCCCATATTTAGACCCACAATAGGGTCTTTACAATTGAATCCTAAGTAGCTGCAATAGTTTTCTGCAAATACTACGCAAGACAAGAGCATGATGGATGAGAAATCTTGGTGTTTTCAACTGCAAGTGAAAGTGCTGCTCCAGCAAACTATGATTTTTTGGGTTGGAGATAAAATGGTTGGTAAATGTTAGGACAGGCATCAAACCTGGAATTTCTCACAGGCTCACAGTTCTCATGGTTCCTTCATTTCCAGAACTCCTTGAATTCAAGCATGGTCTCTCGTGTGACCACAAAGGGGAAAGCATCACCGGCAAAAAGTCAGTGCCTTGGAGTTCCCCTATTTTTGCACCAGACTGAATTCAATCGTCCTGCTTCCCTTGGAAACGTTCCAGCAAAGACAACATCTGTGACCCACAGCACGAGCAGCTCTGGATGGAGATAATATTTTCAGTTAAGTGGGACCCAACAGGCTGCTGTGTATGTGACTTTTGTTCTCCCACTCACAGTGATCCTCCATGCAGCAGGGCACAGTGACAGGACACTGCAAGAGCCACTGAGTCACTGCATGCAGGCCCTGGCTCTGTGCTGACACAAAAGAGCAGCTGGGGCAGGGGGACCTCACACCATCACCCCACGTATCTGCAAGCGCCTTGGGCCAGGAAATGCTTCCTGACGTGCCAAAACACAATGGCATGCCACAGGAAGAAAACAGGAGGAAGAGAGAGCATTATCTGCCTACCAGATTCCTGGACCTCTGTCAATAAAATTCCCAGATGATGATGATGATGATGATGATCCAGGCTACAAAAAAATTAAATTTTGCCTCTCCAGAAATTCTTTCTAATTAGGAGAAAAAATTCCTCTGGACCTCTGATAATTGGTTTAACACATTGAGCTGGATAAGCAGCTGAACACCTCTAATGTCACTGTAAAGGTTTTTAATGTCACTAAGTTTTAAGTAGAATTAAGTGCCACAAATGCCTGTAGTTTTATAATTACTTAAAATTATTGATGTTTTTAATTATAAAGAATCAATATATCACATCTTCAACTTTGCTTCATCAAATTAAACCAACCAATCTCATTCAGTAATATAGTATTTATCCAAAATCATTTTATCACTCTGTTGGCATCTTCAGTTTTAGTTCATTTCAGTGGTGGTGACTAGAAAAGACTGAACTATTGAAAACTAATTTTTATCAGTATTTTCTATAACAGTACTAATATTTTCTTGTTTTTTTCTAAAAATACCTTTAAAAAACCAAGCTATAGCTTTATCACTTGATTTCAGCGAATCCAATGGTCAGTATTTCTTTCCCACATTCATAAAAAATCACTTTTTATTTTGCCTACCTGTGGTATAGGAAGCACAGCCTGAGGTTTAATGCCAATGTCTTTCTCCTAGGAGCAGCTTGTTCCAGCAAGTGTTGTGGAATGAAACATGGTTCAAATACCACAACCTAACAGCAAACTGAATACCTGCATCTCAGTTAGTATTTCTATGGGTCCAAGTCATCTCATGATAAAGAAGACAGTATTTGTTTGATTTCAGACCTAGAATTAAATCTCAAACACAAATAAAACACAAACAAAACAAAAACGATCTCAACTATACAGAGCTTTCAGTTTTCTGCAAGCTCCACTGGAATACTGTGGAATTTGTGTGAAATGTTTACACACTTGTTTGGTTGTTCCTCCTTTATGTAGCTTAGAGTGTTTAAAGGTTTCTTTAGGAAATAAGCATTTGACTCCTAGCAAAAAAATGTAATTTCTAAAGAAGGGAGGTGCTTTTGCTGCACACTCCATCAGCTACAAACATAACCACAGACCCCATGGAAGGGCTGTGAGGTGCATCTTCACTGCTGTGCTCAGCTCTGCCTTGTCTCCATGGGAACATTTCAGCAGACGTGGTACCCGCTGGCGACCAAACAAAGATTTCCCTATTGCTCTGCAGAAGAGGCAAAATGTAAGCTGCAGTGTATACAGCATCTTTCCTTGACCCTGAATCTGTAAGCATTGGCAGGCCAAGACATCACATCTTTCCTTCCTTTTTATTTTTCTCCCTGACAAAGAAGCAGTAAATGGGGAAGAAAAGGAATGCGTCGTATTTTAACAATAAGAAATCTATTTACAGCAAGATGAAAAATTTTGAAGTCAAAGACCCAACTCTTCTTTATAAATAAAGAAAAACCCTCAAATCAAAGCCACTTACAGTTCAGAGAAAGGTGTTTTAAATTGCAGAGGTGTGCTTGCTGAAATTAAGATTGTAAGACAAAGAAATAAGAATAGTGACTAAATCATGAGATGAAAGAACAATAACCTCCACTTTCATTTCAGCTACTTGGTACTGATTGTATAGCCAAGAGAAGGTCTTTTCCCAACGTTGAAGTGACAAGAATGGTTACTGCTTTTGAATAGAGTCTTCAGTTGGAGACAGCACAGAGCTGCATTACAAGCGTAGGAAAAACAATCTATGTCAGATCAGGAAAAATACAGGGAGAAAGAAACCAACCAAAAGAATCTTGTCTTCTGTTCCAAGCTAGAAAATAAAGAAATCAGACTTAAAGTATACTTACTTTAGCCTTTGGAGAAACTCCTTTAGGGACTTACAAGTTTGAGTGAGATGAAACTAATTAATAACTGATTTTCCATGCATTCCTCTCAAAGCCCAGTGCTCACCACATGGAATAGAACATTAATTCCCCTTTTTCCCCACAGCTTCTATTCAAATATGAAACACATAGCCAATCAAAAAATGAATCTAAAATTTACACTGATAATTAAGACAGGGCCAAATATCTCTACCTTCTTTTCAGTTTCTGAGTATCTTTTGAACAGGGAACGGTGACCAAAAAAATTTTCCCAACAGTCTCATCCTTCTGTGTAAGAAGGATATCAACACCATCAGTATTCTGAAAAAAATGCCAGTACTCTGCTCACCTTATATTTTCTCTACACAAACTGAACCTTGTTAAGTGGCAAGGACAAACCATTGGTTTGATTACTACTAGGAGTCTGCATCCCCTGCATATAAAAAACATCCTGCAATTAAATTTGTCAAGCATGACAGAACATGTTTTATTTATTTTTAAAATAATTATCACACTGATATTGTTGGCTATGTTTACCACAACACTGATGATAATATTTTCTTCTAATTAGAATGGAGATTTTATTTAAAGTTCTCTGCTCAGATGATTCGGAGTAAAAGCTCATGTAGATTTCAGATGATATTAGATTGTTCTCATCCAAAAACTTGAAACTACAAAGCTGATATTCTTTCTGAAGAACCTGTGCTTTGTTCCTTTTTCTTCGGAGGCCAGACTGATTTCAGACTTTCAGAACTAAATGATTATAATGGAAATAGTGATAACCAAAGCTGGGTGTGCCTGTGCTACCTCCTGCGCAGGCAGGAGCTGGCTCCGAGCTGCACTGGGGGCGGTGGTACAGCTTGTACTGCTGCAGGGCTCTCAGCTGCAAGTTAATGCCACGGACGCTGTGACTTTGCATCAAACCTGTGTCCACCTGTGTCCTATGTCATTCCAAACAGCAGGGATTTGTGAGCATCTGCTTGCAGAGGAGCATGTGAGTGGAGCTGGTGCAAAAGCACAGTCAGCTGCTTCTCACACCCACACAGGAAAATGAAACCCTTTAAAATTCGAACGCAAAGCATGTTTTCTTAGTGTGCCCCACCTTAGCTGGGATCCTTTAGTGATTTGGCTAAGGCAGGAAATTAGTGAGGATGTTCACATTCATCTGTTAAGAAAAATTAGTGATAATATTCCACTTTTTAATGTGAAAGGATGCGATTATTTAATAAAATAACTTCCAGGTGTGTTTAGCCGTATCTCTGTCAGGAAGACATTTCCTTCAAGAATGACTTTGTTGTACTTCCTGACCTCATGGTGGATTTGTTGCTGCCTTCGTGACCTCAAAAATAAATTGCATTAACTCCCCTGACCAAATGAGATGGTCCCTAATTTCTACCTTCTATAGACATGAAAGGCAGAAATTAATTTAAAAACCTGCTGCTTAAAGCAATCTTGCAAACAATGACATGGCATAAAATACTTATTTCTAAGAGTAGGAGAATTGCGTTCAATAAGATTGCATTCCTTTTTGTGGTGATGCAACAGCTACCAATTATTGGTTCCTTTGTAATCTCCCTCCCAAATTTGGTATAATTCTTAAAATGTTATGTCTGTTGTTATCATTATATGAATAATTTTAAATCCTTATATTTTGTTGTAATCCAATGCAGATAAAGTGAGGGAAAAAAGGAGTCTCCTGCTCCCACTTTTGGAAAGAAAACCAAAATCTTTGATTTTATTTCTGAATTGCAAAATTATCTTCAATGCATTTAAAACACTATCAAAAGGGGGAAATATGTGCAGAATACATATCCAAAGGAAGAAGAGGAAAAAGTATTTGGATTTCTTTACTATTCTGTCGTTAGTATTGAAATTTGAAAATCAATTTTTTACTTATATTCCAGATAGTTTTTCACAGACAGAAGAAAACTTTTCTTTCCAAACCTGAATGCATATCAAAAATTGAGATTTTTAAAATTAATTTTGAAAAAAGATACACAATTTTTCGTTTCTTCTTGAAAAATAAAAGACTTTTTGCATTTCCCTTTTGATATTTTCTTCTTTTTCCACAGTAGAATGGAAAAAAAAAAGACAAAGTGGAAGAAAGAACAAAAAAACTTGAAAGCAAAGTGGAATTAAAAATTAAAATTATGGAAAATTGATGATCATTTGAAACTTCTATATGCAACTGAATTTTATTTTGCCAATTATATTACTTTGAAAAAATAGTTTAATGCTTTCTTTCCAAATAAGTTGATTTTGTTAGCGATACCTCTTTATAGAAATGTTTTAAAATCAAAATTCTTTGTCAATTTTTAATTCTGCTGGAGTTTATCATAACCTGGTATAAGGAGAAAATAATTTAAGTAAAATGAAAAACTATTGAGCAACCTTTTTTTTATTTCATATAAAAAGCTTATTCATATCCATTCAGAGTATTTCCCCCCTAAATGCAGGTTATTGAACCAATAAATTAGAAATGTCCTTTCTATAGACCACACAATGTATTCATTAGATAGAATTCATATGAAGCCAGTTAACTCAATAAATTTTTGCTGAAAATATTTTTTTAAGTTGTCATTATTTATTTAGCCTTAAAAAGTATGCATTTTCTTGAGAGTCACATATTCATTTGGAGAACAGGAGACATTTTAAATGTTATTTTTCTAAACAAAAGCAATCACCAAAAGACATTAAGCTACTTAAATACTTAACTTCTGTTTCTTATTTAAAACAAGCAAACAAACAAAACACAAACAAAACCCAAAACTCTAAAATAATAAGTAAACTTGAACATATATAAAGAGCATCCAGCGTGTTACAGGTCAAACAGTAAGGAGCACAGCCTTGAACTTCCATCAAGTCACAACGACTTTTTACATTCATATTTTAACTTTCCAACACAAAGAAGAAAACTGTCTTCAGGTTCAGAAATTAGCATGTGCACTCTTCCAAGCTTACTTGAATCCTTACAGAGGTGAGAGAAGTGGAATATGAATTTTCTAAAATTTCTTAAAAATAAATCACAGAAGATTGTTAAAAATAGCAGCCTTTCCAAATCCTCTGTGCCATGGAAAGGCTGCTAGCTTTTTTATTTCCCTTATTTCTTACCTTGCTTTGCCAACAGCTGGAACAACTAGTATTTCTGTGATTATACACTGTAATTCCCAGTTTTCATCTCTTCACCCCACCTGTGTCGCTTCCTTCCTTGCTGAACTCTAAGGAGTCTTTCATGAGAGCAAGATAAGATTCTTATATTTGGGAGTCTATTCCCTAGGTTTTGAAAACCAGAAACCAAAAGGCTTTTCTTCACTCTATAAAATCCATTCTTATTTAACTTAAATAACTACTCATATGCCTGTAGCATTTGTAGTCTATTTCAGCTCAAGGCAGCAAAATCTTTAAAGGCATTTTTTTTAAAGGATTTCATACTGAAATGATTCATCTTCTGGTGAAATGTTGTGATATTTTCCCATTAATTTTATGCGGCATTGATTTGAAAACTAAAATACCATTCAGTGCTCAATGTATTAAATAGTGGATTCCAATGTACATGCACACATGAAGGAATAAATAACCAGCATCTGATGTTTATCAGAATGGAGATGACATCAAAGATTTGAAGGTCCTTGGAAGGGCAGAGAAAGTTCTTTTCTGGCCCCTTGCTGTAGATGAAGCTATGATTTTGTTTTCCTGCTAATATGTTTAGCCATCTACAATGATCACTACTATTATTCTTTTGATTTGTCTTAACTCCTGGTGACAAACACTTTTTCATATGCAAGCGTTCTGCACATACAAGTTTAACTGGTTGGTTAGAGTGTCATCATTAATTTATGACCAAACTAAGAAAAGTGATTTGGGAAAGATGTAAAGGACATTTCTTGCTGATGGGAAGTTAGAACACATATAAATATTGCATATGATACTTTGAACAACGTTGAAGTACTTAAAGCAGGTTTAAAGCCTTTTCCTAAAAATGTATCAAACAGAAAAGACTTTATTTATGCATTGTGTTTCAAAGATGCTGTACCTGAGTTGTGAGACAAATGCTAGTCTAGATCCAAGTAACCCTGTAGAACTCTATACATTTTCAGAACACCTTGACTACATTTCTTAGGCTTCTCTAGTGTTTTAAATGTTTATCCTCTGCAACAGAAAAATGTCATTTTTTTCCATTAGGCATCCATTGTCACTGAGCCATTAGAAAATAACAGCAAACCTCAGTGTTCAAAAATTATTTGCTAATATAGATGGAAGGTGCTATCTGCTAGTAACCTGGAATTTAACTTAACTAAAAATGTTATGCCACTACTCCTTTTTTGTTTGTTTGTTTTGTGTTTTAATTCACGGACAAATATAATCATATTCCCTGGGTTTCAAAGTTTTTGAAGCTATAGTTCTTCTAAAGTACACTGAAAGTTAATTTCCTCTTCCATTTTCTATTTCAGAATTTCTTTTGAAATAAGCTTCGTACGTTTTATCTTTTCATCTACATCCTGAGCTGAAGAAATTTGAGGCAGAATTGAGAACTATCCTAAAATAAACAAGTGTTCTGAACATGCTTTGTTCTCTATTTCACTGAGGCTGGAAACAGCTATGTGTGAATGAGATACACTCAAATGAACCTGTATTTTTTAGTAGCCAGAATTAAAAAGAAAGGGAAATTGCTAGTTAAGACAGCCCTTAGTTCAGAATTGAGACTGAGGCATGCGCTGTCAGTAAGCAAAGACTGTTTTCTCTATTTTTTGTGCAGGATTTGCTCAGTAGATAAATTTCAAGAACACATTGGTTAAATCCCAGAAATACTGTATGCAAATTCTTTCATGACATTATTCATACCTATTATCTGAACCTATTTCTGATTTTTCCTCCTCTGACCAATTACTCTGCTAAGAATTTGGGGTTGATCTTATACTGGATTGCCTAATTTAACCTTTATCAAATGGAGCCACCTTCAGGAAAGCCTGCAGATCTGTGAATATTTGTCATTCCACATGTCCAGAGAAGAACCTTGACATCTTCAGTCGTGAGAAATATTCAGACACTTAAGACCAAAAAAACAATGAGACTAAAATTGCTAATTCATAACCCAACTTCATATGTCATAACACTGTGTTTATCTACATTACAGTAATTTTAAATAAAAATTCCACAAACTTTGTTATTCCTTATTATGTAGGCTTTGCTTTTACAACCATAAATATAATTTCTTGAAGAAAATGGAATATAATACTGGTTTTACACAATAGGAAATTAAAAAATGTAAATTTCCAAATGAGATGCCAGGATTGGTTTTACAGTAAGAGTTTTTATGTTTTTACAAGCAGAAAAAGTGAAATGGCATTCCACCACTGCATGAGTAATATACAGAAAATATTATGTTGATGTAGACACAGTTATGAATTATTTAATAAATTAATTTCTTTATACAGTCCAGCTCCTCCTGCATTTCATAGAACAACTTCAATATTTAGATAAATGTTGCCTAAAAGAATGATTTTTATTAGCTCCTCCTTAGCAGTTAGCTGTGAATGGCTTCTTGGGCCAGAGTATCATCACTGGATAGAGACTAAGAGCTATTTATCAAGTAAAAACTTTCCCTGTTCACAGCTGATTTCCTTGGAACAAATTATTACTTCATGAAAACCTTTCACAGTTTTCTTTCTAAGTAAACATAATTAAAACTAAGCAAAATATTGCTCCACCACAAAGGAGTAGAGAGAGTACATGGGATAATTCATGGTACCTCTCCTTGGCTACAGGATTTTTTTTTTTCCCTCTAGTTAAAGAAATTATTTTTTCATTTTTAGCCACAAAAGGACTGTGATTGCCTTCCTGTAGCTCTAAATCTAAACAATAAAAGCATATGCCTTCCAATACCTTTAATCCTGTATTTGATGCCTGTGTGCTGCAAATCGGCACAAGTTGGCATTATGCAAGAGCTGAAAGAGACAGAAAGAACAAGAATGGGGAAAATGGGGATCTAATCTTAAATATGGAAAAGCAGTATCTCAGTCATTGCAAATGTGGCAAACAATAGGATTAGTGGGAGACTTACAGCAATTCTCTAACTAGATGACAAAAACATAACTTGATTCCTTGTACCTGCAGGGAAATGGAGGACACAACTTGATTATCAAGAATGTCTCAATTTTTTAAAACTGGTAGAATTAAAAATACAGGAATGTGGGAAAAAATGTCTTGGTTTAGCAGAATGCAGACAAGGTAATACAGAGGAAGTTTTGACTGATTTCTGAGAAAAAATGGCTAGAAAGAATATCTGCAGAATATATCTGCATAATCTCTGCTTTTCTTTGTATTTCTGTTGTTTTATAGGGATGCTATAGAAAGAAAACAAAAAAGTTTCATATCCCTGAGTGCTTACAAACAAAATGTAGCTGGAAAATAAGAAGTACAAGCAGAAAACAAGATGAGTCCAGTGAAACACAGAAATAAAGTTAATCAGAAATAGACAACAACATGGACAGTGACCAGTGCAGGATGAGTATTGCCTGTTGCTGTATGGCCCGGACACACATTCTCTGCAGAGCTGCAGTGCATGAAGGGCTCGTACGAGGACCTTTAGCACTCATTCCCAACGGAGGCAGTTAAACTCAAAGGAGAACCCATTAATGTCAACACTCTCTGCCTTCCATTTCAATTTAAAATAATCGAGAAGGGAGAAAAGAAGCTATCGAAATCTTTCTTTATTTGATCAAAGAACAGCAGGTCTAAAAGCAACAGTTCCTTCTAAAGAAAAGAGGATATGAGGAAACAAATTGGACACAAATGAGAACAGTGCCATCAGTAGCAGAGTCAGAGAATCATAACTGAAACACTTCATGAGCACTTTGCTATTAGACTGAAATGTTCATACAGTGCCAAGATACTGCATCTAACGCAGCAGAAAATATAAATGCAGCTTTAATACCCAAGTAGTCCAGAATGTTATTATCTGTTTGTACAAGCACTGATCAGAAATTTTTTGTCATCTGTTTGTCGTGCAGTATGAAAAATATTCCAAAATATTATGGAGCAAGGAGCAATAAAAGCATCTTCATTCTTTAAGAATCACAGAATTGCACAATTGTTTGGTTTGGAAGGGATCTCAAGGACCATTTAGTTGCACGCCTCCTGCCATGGGGAGCTGTATGGCATGTTTCATAGATCTCTTGAAATGGTTATGAGCAATATTACTGGTTTTAATGACCCATTTCCACACCTGTTTCCCTAATCTGAGAAAATAAGTAATAGCAAATGTTCCCCATCAGATCCATCAAATACTACAAACGTTTCAGCAGAGGTCACGATGATAAACTGAGCATGGATGCAAACCAATTCTGAAAGTAAGAAAAAATTAATGCAAAAAATGTCTCAAATATCAGTCTGAAATGGACAGTGAATTAGTTGTCTTGTGTATATGCTGTGCCTTGATAAGTGTTTAATTTCGTATTACAATGCTTTTTAGCTTTCTTCCTGAGATACGCTAACAAATTACTTTATTCGGTTTCAGAACATGATTTTCTCCTGTTTGCACTTGAACTGGATTAGTACCTTAATTAACCTCTTGTTAAAAAAAGATGCTTTCCTTCCCTGATCAAGATTTATCTTCTACCAATAACAGAAAAAGGAAAATTCTGAATTTAAAAATTGATGGCCTGATTATGGCCAGCAAACAAAAGCTTTTAGTTCAAACTATTTTGTATGCTTCCTTCTTAACATCGTCCAACATACATGGTATAAATGACCAGAATTTCACGCAACAATTATTTCGCGATACAGATTGACACTATAGTTACTCTGATGTTTCCTTTGAGCAAGTGTCTTGTCCATGAATGGTGACTCACTGAAAAGAAAGCACAGCCAGATGAAAACAAAGTGATACTTAATGCATGAATGACCAGTTAATTAAACAGAATTCATTCAAGAAAGACTTTCAGAGAAACTAGCACAAATAATGCCATAACTTATGTCACACGCTGTGTTCCAAGAGAACACAGCATATGTTACTGGAGTCTCAATTGTTGCATTACTCCCACCAACTCTTACCTTCCATGAGAAGTAATGAGTGGGAGAGTGGGGAGTAAGACTGCATGCACCAAAGGTGACTAGAAATTCAAGCCTGGTTTATCGGAATTCTGTCCACTTGCTTCACCTGGTATGGGCCAATAGATTAAGCTAATCTTCTGCAACATGGTCGCAGATTTCGCTTCAATCCTACCATTCTCAGATCCCAGGGTTGGATCCATTCATCACACAAGTGAATTGGAGACCTCTGAAGCTTTAGAGGTCCTTTAAAATAATGCAGTTCTTCCCCGTCACCCCAACAGACAGCTTTGCTGAAGGCTGAGTTCAAAAGTGTCATGGAAAAGTGCAAACCAAGTCATTTAGTACTGCTTACACTGTGCCTCAGTAAAAGTAAATCTATTTGCCAAATTTTCTGCTTTCGTGATGGGTGGAAGTATTCCATGTTAAGGCGCTTCATACTTCTCAACCTTCAGCTTTTTGCAGACAAGATCAAGACACATTTAGAGGATTGATCAGTGAATTTCCACCTGCCTCTTATTGTCTGCATCCCTTCTTCAAGCTCCAGAGCATTCAAGAGCAAGTGAACCTCGGCTGCCTTAAGTTAAATTCTGGAAGAGGATCTCGTGGCCTCCTGATTTTGGCTTAGATACCTATATTCTGGCCACTATGCAGTTCAGCACAAAAATATTTTGTGAATCCAGCCCAGGTGTGCTTTTTGATAGACCTGTCAGTACTTCAGCTGGAAGGCAACTGGAATTTTGAAATGACTAAAAATGTTATAAAATTAAATTTTCAGCTCAGTAGCTTATAAATTCATCAATTTCCTGAAAAAGCAGACCCATACAATTTTCTATGCATCATTTACAGTTAAATAGGAAATATAGAAGTTATGGAAAATTGGCCAATTGAAAATTGTATAAACATTCCTAAATGTGAGCCCTGCTGCTTTCAAAACAGAAGTAACTGCTTACTTTGACTTGGTAGCCTGTAATTATTAAAGAGCTAGTAAGGTAAAGAACAGTAGGCTCAAGACAAGTACAGTAGCAGCCTCTTTTATGGATGATGGAAATTTCTTTTACAACTGAGAATACACAATACCTACGTTCTACTTCCACATCTTTCTGCCCTTGTTGCCCTTGTTGAGACACTAAAGGAAGGGAAAGGTGTATTAAAATCTGATTTATAAGGTGCCTAATTTGGACAGACTAAATCCATTCCATACTCATATCTGAAATTTTGACCTAAATTCTAAGGACAAATTAATTAGTAAATCTAAATAACTGATTTGTTTCTTAGTTAATTTCTTAGGGAAGATGTCATAGAATTCCAGATGTTTGTTTTTTTAGTGACAAAAGCTTAGAAATAATGTGGCATGCAGTTCTCACAGAAACGTGATTTAAAATTAGGCTTCTGCCTTGTTTAAGATACTGGTCATATTCTCTGAATTTTTCGTATTAGTCCTTCATAAAATTTGACATTCTTTCCTGCAGTCCTACATTTGCTGCTCCCCAGCCTTAGGCACACCATGTCCTTCATCTCACTCTCTGCATGTATAGTTACTCTACACCAATCAATCAAAGAATCAAGTAATAACATCTTTCATAAACTCCCAGAATATCAGTACAAAAGGCCACCAAAAAAATTTCACTAGACAAAATGAATAGGTGTAATTTCTCTACGTGACACACTATTTAACTGGCCTAACATTTATTAGAAGTAAATGAACCTGACAGCTAATTGCAACCTGGGAAAAAAAAAGTAATCAAATAATCAAATAGAGTATATAAGAAAGTAATAGGTGAACATCATCTCTGCTGAAGTCATCAGCACTTCCAGACACATTTTGGTGGTTTTTTGTGAAATGAAGATGTACAGGAAAACACACTCTTCAGCAGATAACAAAAGATTAAAATAGTCACAAAAGTTCAACATTTTACAGTTTTTTATGTTGTACTCTGGCAAGGAGAAGACTCATCCTAAACAGTATTGCTGATACTTATCACCCACAACCCTGAGTAAAAAAACAACTATATTTCTTAAGATGAACTTCATATAGTCCTGGGGTGTGGGAGGATGCTGATGGAGGTCCTGAATAAGATATTATATTACATAAACCTGATTTTTTTTTATAGTTCGTTCAAAAATATACATTAAATAAAATTAAGAGCAATGCACAACCCGAGATATTTTTCTAATTATTTTCTTGCATGCAAGAGGGAGTGGCTATCCATAGGCTTGCCATTTTTGACTTTTATGATTGGAATAAGGCTGGATTTCATTACATTAGCTAGGTTTCATTATACTAGCCTTATTTCCTTTGCTGCTTTAGTTTGAGCTTTTTTGAGTGGAAAGTTGATAGAAGTAAACTTGCAATTTAAAGTATGACAATGGTCTGTGACAAGAGATTGGACAGGAGATCTCCAAAGAGAAAACTCATTAAAAACACATAAGCTTTGAAGAAGTGGGAGTTTTTCTGAAAAATGGGTACCAGTTAAACCTGCAGTTAATTTCTGACTTAGGAGCAGATGAATGTAATGATGTCTAATGAATGAATGAATGGCTGTTTTGAAATAAATGACTACATTAAACTAACTTTGTTGTATGTCTTTAGTAATCCATTCAGTATAAATACAAATTTTCTCTTAGAAAATGGACTAAATCTTTTTATTTAAGTCAAAGGCCCTCTTCCTTTCAATGAAGCATTTCTCTGAATATTTATTAACAGGTGAAAGGAATGAACAAATTAAATGCCACACATAGGTAGGTACCACATTACAAGTGGCTGGAAGTGAGGTCCTTCACAATAGCTCTGAATCAGATAAAGTGCATACTTCAAAAAGAATTCACTGAAGTTACCTAGTCATAATGCAGACGGAGTCAATCAAAAGTAGATTTTCTCATTTATATTTGGTTCTTTTCCTTTCCTTAGAGAAGGATAGAAGATCCCATAAAACTGATTGCTTTCTAAATACCAAAGACTATTCTGTTAATTTTGAAATGAACAATTAGAAATAAGACAAACATATTTTGCTAGAATTATCACTAGTGGCTAATTTTATCCCGGTGGAAAAAAAAAAATTAAATTTCACAGGATGGAATTTTTATCAATAGAGGAACAGAAAATTAATTTCAGATTTCTTTGTGGTTAACTGGAGAAACAGTTTTTCTGGGTAGTGTGTATGAAAGCAGATCAAACTCTGCACAACTGAGTCAGATACCATCATGTGCAAAAGTTCAGGCCGATATGCAGGGGATGGGAAAGAAAGGACAACACAAACTGAAGAAAGGTGATTTGCAGATATTTGCCCATGAAAATATGAAAGGGCTCACATTGTCAGAGTGGTATCTCCCAGGCAACCACTCCATAGACAGAAATGGCAACAAATACAAGACGTGGCTGCTATCTGTGACATACTCATAATATTCTAATTCTTTATTCATTTGGCTAGAATATGTATTCCTGCTTGAAATATGGGCATGGTTTATAATTGCTCAATATTTAGTATCTGCATATTGAATACAAATAGAACTCAACCAACTGTATACAATTTGCATCTTTTTATTATATTTCCCTTGGAAAACTGCTATCCAGTCAAAAATGTAAATGGGAGAAAATAGTACAGTTCATATAGATAGATGGATAGATAGATACAACAGATGGATAGGAACAATGAATATAATGTGAATCTATAAATATTACTACTGTAAGCCTATCTCTACAACATAGATATGTCTGAGATGCAAATTGATATACACATATATATTTTCACTTAGATATATGCTCGTTTATGTTAACCATGTCTGTGCATATATACTACACACCCCCCTATATATATATATTTATCACATAAAAACAAAAGATTGGAGTTGGAATGACGATCGTCCTTTACAATCCTCTTTCTCGAGCGGGACCTCCTACAGCCAGTTGATCAGGATAATGTCCAGATGCCTTTTGAATACCTCCAAGGACAGAGATTCCACCACCCCTTGAGCAATTTGTGCCCCTGTTCAGTCACCCCCACAGTGAAAGTCTTTCCTGATGTTCAAACAGAACCGCCTGTGCTTCAGTTTGTGCCCATTGCCTCTGGTCCTGTCTCTGGGTACCACTCTTTGCACTCTCCCTTCTATATCTGTTCACGAGATCCTCCCAGAGCCTTCTCTTCTCCAGGCTGAACAGCCCCACCTCTCTCAGCTTTTCCTCACGGGAGGGGTTCTCCAGCCCTTAGTCACCTCCTCGTGTATGGAGGAGCCCAGAACTGGACACAGCACGCCACATGTACCTCACCAGGGCTGAGTAGTGGGGAAACATCAACTCCTTCAACCTGCTGACAATGCTTTGCCTAATGCAGCCCAGGTTTCCTTTTGCCTTCTTTACTCCAAGGACACACATCTGGCTCCTGTAAATATATACAAACTTACATACATATGTCCTGAGTTCTTGATAGAAAGGACTAAAAGAGCATTTTTAAAAAATAAATCTTATGTGGAATAATGTGCAGTATTTTTCTCTTCATGAGATATGGGATTGATTAGTGTGCCCCAATCTTTTTCAAAGCACCAGTTCTTGTATAGAGATACATACACTCTATTTTTATTTCACCAAATTTTTACTCACTGACAGTACAAAGTTAAATAACAGCTTTAATATTCCGTTTCCATCAAACAGGATAAAACATCCTTTGGGGAATGGAAATTAGGGAATAGTATATATCTATCAATTTTTCAACCTTGCTGGATCTTGGAACTCAGCCCAGATTTATAGTCATTAATTCTCTGAATCCAAAAGTGTCTAGGCTTCACTTTAACTAAAATTAAGGATTCAGATTCTTAATGGCACTCAGGAGTTTTCACCCAGTTTAAATTAAACCTAATGGAAGTTAGTGACTTTGTGAACCTGCGTGTAGGTACATAACATAGAGACCAAGCAGGTGAAATCCCTGCCTTCCTGCTTAAATGCCTCAGCATCAAAGACGTTGTATTTCTATTAAGAGATTTCACAGACTGAAGTTCTAGTACCCTTTATATTTTGAGATACATCAGCATCTCGGTTTATTCAAGGTTTAAAAACCTGAATGTTTTTCTATCAAAATTCCCCACTTATATTATCCCTGTGCATGCCACCAGTGCAATACCCCTGATGTCATATCCAAACTGAACAAGTTGGCTTTTTGCATGACTGAGAACTAAAGAAAGGCCCATCGGATGACTGGGAACAAGTTGTTAATTAGAAGTTACCAGTTAATAGAGTTATGTTAATTGTTTAAACAGTTCTGTAGTGGTTTTAAAGTTCAAAGTTACTGTCATTGTTTTAAAACATGTTTTTTACTGCTGTTAAAACCCCTTATAAAGCAATTGTCAAAGGTTCCCTAAAAACCCCCTTTAAGTAAAAGGCACCCTTGGCACCAGGTTCCAACGGACAGTTTCTAAATTTAGCCACCCCTGTCACTGAGCTCCATGGCAACCTCGCATATTAATGAGGCTCCTTCCCGCCTTTTGGACAGGCATTACATCAGCCTGTCATCCACCCCTGGAGACACGAGCCCATTGGCGGGGAGGAATTACCTCACTCCACAGCCACACCAATCGCTGTGGGCCATGGAGGAGGGACAGGGGCGGTCCAGGGAGGAGCCAGTACCTTATTTAAGGGCTTGCACATGTTCCCACCTTGCAGTTTCTCGGACGACCAGCGCCCAGAGAGCCCGGTGCCAAGGCACGGCCTCCTTCACCTTTTCCAACCTCGGATCCCTCTCACCAAGGGTCCACTTGGCACTGCAGACTCCTGCCACAGGGCAGCCTTGTGGCTGCTCAGGTGCCTGATCCCTGCGCTCGGGATTTCTTTTTCTCGGTTTTTATTTTTCATTCGGTATCTCGGCCCACTCTTGCTGGCACTCAATAAAACACCTTTTAAACACAGCAATAGTGAGAATTGTCTGTTTTTATGACAATTCTTTTGGGGACTCGTCCGGGATTCTCTTTTTCCTTATTTTCTGACGATTTTGGGATTTTTGGATTTTTTGGAGTTTTTCTTATTTTTCCCGGATCGTCGCCAGGACACGAGGACACCAGCAGCGGAGGGGACACCTCCACCAGCAACACAAGCAGGATTCCGGTGAGGCCTTACCCCTTTGGGGCCATTTATTAGGGAAGGGATCTAAAGATCCTGGGTTTTTGGGGCTGCAAAGCCTAAAGGCTGCAGCTCAAAACATTTTAATTTTAGGGGTTCCCTAACGCCCGGCTTTGCTTGGGGAATGAATGTGGGGGAATAGGCCATCCCCAGTGTGAGTGAAGTGTGAGTGTGCAAAGCCAAGGAGCTTCCCACAAAAAGGGTTTCATCCCTGTTGATAGGGTGCCAGGGAAAAACCGGGGAAAGTGGGAGAGCGACTGAAAGAGAGGCCTCAAATTTAATTTTAGCACTCAAGTAAAGAAATAAAAAGGGGAAAAATAAAAGGGGGGATTTCTGCCGGCCATCTCATCTGTCTTCTTCTTCTTCCCCTTGTACCTCCATCTTATCTATCCTTCTTCTCTTTCCCGTCCTCCATCTTGTCCCCTGCTTCTTCTTCTCCTCCTCCATTTTGTCTTCCTTCTTCACTTTCTCTCCTACCTTTTTGGTGGGAAGGGATGCCATTTTGTTAACTAACTTTGCTAGCTGCCATTTTGTTTTTCTCGAGCAGCCACCTTGGTTCAGCAATTATTTATTGTTATAGACACCTAATTGTTTTATTACATATTTCAATTATTAATTAATATTGTCAGCCATTTTGTTACTCTTATAGTAGTCAGCCATTTTGGTTGTAATTGATAATTATTCAATTGTTTTATTAAGTGGTTTAATTATTGATTGTTGCTGTTGTTGGCCATTTTGTCGTTCTTGTTATAACTTGATAATCATTTGGTTGCCATATTGTGTAATTTAATTATTAGTTACTATTGTCAGCCATTTTGTATTATTGTCAGCCATCTTGTTTCTCATATTAATTTATATATTAAGTAATTCAATTATTACTTATTATTGTTGGCCATTTTGTATTATTGTTAGCCATCTTGTTTCTATTATTATTATATTAAGTAATTTAATTGTTAGTTATTATTGCCAGCCATTTTGTTTAATTGTCTGCCATCTTGTTTTATTGCATTAACAGCCATTTTGTCCTTTTGTTAATATATCGTTGCTAGTTCTTCAGTTGTATAGTTAAGTAACTTAATTCAATTGCTAGTCAGTTATAATTAATTGTACTGTCTGCCATTTTGTTTTATTGTACTCCATCTTGTTTTTTCCCACGGTACTTCCATCTTGATTTAATTCCCATAACTTATACCAATTGCATTTAATTGTTTTATTAAGTGATTCTATTGCCAGTTAGTTAATTCAATTGTTTGTATTATTGTCTGCCATTTTGTATTATTGTCGGCCATCTTGGTTTTTCCCATAACTTACTTTAATTGTTAGTCAACTTCATATTTGGTCATTTTCTATTTTGCACATTTACATTTGGTATATTACAATTATTTCAATTGTCAGCCATTTTGTTTCATTGGTAGCCATCTTGTTTTCCCACGCTTCTGCCATTTTGTTTTGGTTCCCATAATTCAATTCAATTGGACTTAATTCTTAATCGTTATTTAATAATTTAGTCAATTGATTTATAATTTAAATTTATTACCATTGTCCGCCATATTGTCTTATTGTCAATCATATTGTTTTTCCCACGGTATTGCTATATTAATTGCGTTCCCATAATTCACATACATTGCATTCATTTGTTTTTATTAAGCAAGCTATTATTATTTGCATTCATATTATTTGCTATTTCCCTTATTGTCTGCCATTTTGCTTTTCCCACGATAGCAGCCATATTGCTTTAGTGTTTACAATTGCATATATAGGTTCTAATTACTTATTTGATTATTACTATTACTATTATTGATTTTAATGAATAAAAGTTGTAAGAATATACACATATATTAGAAATAAGATATATACATATATAATAAAATAAATATATATATATATTAAAATAAAATAAATAAAAAGGAAAAATAAAACATTCTGCAAAGAAGGACAGAAGAAGGACAGCACAGAAGATCCTACTGGTATACTCTTAAAAAGTTAGTTGTTGTTATAAATTGTTAATTATTATTGTTGTTTGTCGGTGTTGATATTTAATTACTATTGTTGTTGTTACTGTTAAAGGTTTACACATAAAAATAGAACAAAATAAAAATAAAATAAACAAAAACTACTAAGGAAATACAAAGACAAATACGCAAGGGGTACTCCCAAAGTTTTTGCTGGTCAATTTAAAAGTACTAAGTTTAAATAAACAAAAATGGGTCAGACCTTCAGCAAGAGAAACAATCCCCTTAAAAATTATCGTGTTATCCCAGATAGCCCATTGGGCATCATGTTAAAGAATTGGGAAAACCATGATTTAACAAAGGACAAAGACCAAATTCAAATGATCCAATATTGTGTATTAGAATGGCCCAAGAAAAAATTAAGAGAGGATGGACTTAGGTGGCCAAAACACGGATCCACCGAGCCCTTGCTCTGCAAAGCCCTATATTTATATTTACATTATAAAGGGCCGAAAAAAGCTGAACAATTAGAATACGCACGAATCTGGCTGAAATATTGGGAGAAAAATGAGACAAATTTGCAAAATATTTTCACACTAAAAGATAAATCTAAATTGGGCAAAAAGGAAAATCAAAATGAAGGCATCGTAAAACCAAAACGAGAACAGCAGAAACGATGGGACCCCTTAAGTGTATTACCTCCTGTCTCACCTGCCCAACAGAACACCAACTGCTCAAGTAAAGAGGAATGCGAAAGTGAGGATGAAGGTCCATCGGCCTCACTTCAGCCATTCCATCGGCCTCATCAGGTAACACCTAACTCCTGTAGTCTTCCAACTCCTCCTCCCTATCAAAATTCAACACCCCCAAATTCTAATTTGGCCAACCCCAAGGGCCCAGCCTTCGGGACAAGAAAGAAACAAATTAAATTAGCTTGCTCCATGTGCCCAAATTGCACTTCGGACACCCCAAAAACATCAAAAGCCTTCCCATTACGGGAAGTGCCAATGGGAGGTGCCCGGGGAGGAACTGGGTACGTGGTCGCACCTCTGTCCTCATCAGAGGTGCGAGACTTCAAAAAGGAGATGAAAAGTTTACTTAGCGACCCGGTGGGACTGTCACAGCAGTTCGACCAATTTTTAGGGCCGAACATTTTTACGTGGCCAGAGATGCAGTCCATTCTGCAGTCCTTGTTCTCCCTCGAAGAGCAGAGGCTGATTCGAACAGCTGGGATAAAGATTTGGGAGAGGGAGAACAACGACAACCAAGGTCCCCCGGGCGAAAGAAAAATGCCGATTGAAAATCCAGATTGGGACCCGAACGCGGAAGAGGACAGGAGGAGCATGGAAGACTATAGGAAGTTGATTGTAAAAGGTATTAGAGAAGCCGTCCCTAGGACAAATAACATCAAGAAGGCCCTTGGGACGGTGCAAGAGAAAAATGAGTCGCCCATGGAATGGCTGGAGCGAGTCCGAAACAACATTCAATTATATACACAAATGGACCTAGATAGTGAAAGTGGTGCCACCATGTTAAAGGTGCACTTCGTTCTATACTCCTGGCCCGATATTAGAAAGAAATTGGAAAAGTTGGATAAGTGGCCGGAGAAAGACCTAAAAGACCTCTTAGAAGAGGCACAAAAAGTTTATGTACGGAGAGATGAAGAAAATTGGAAAATGAAGGCAAAAATTATGAGGGCAGGTGAAACAGAGCCGAAGACATTAGAGAAGACCCAGGAAGTGACACCGCAGGTCTCCACACCAGCTACAATGGACAGGAAACAACATTTTTGTACTTACTGCAACAAACAGGGCCACAGGACGTGGTACTGTTATCGCAGAAAGAAAGATGAGGAAACCAAACAAATGGAGAATCACATCCTCAATGACTGAGGGTGTCATGGGCTCTACCCTCTGGGGACCAAGTATCATCTTAAGGAGCCCATGATAACGTTATGCGTAGGTCCCCACAAACAACCCGTTACTTTTTTAGTAGATACTGGAGCTGAAAAAACTTGCGTGACTGTGCCCATAAAAGGGTATTACATCAGTAAAGAAAATACTATAGACATTTGTGGGGCCAAAGGAGAATCCTTTGCAGCCCCAGTGATCAAAGATATTACCATTGCCGGTAATGGACTGATACATACTGGAGACATTATATATTTACCCCAGGCAGGCGTTAACCTCCTGGGAAGAGAATTTCACGTCCCTTTAAGAATCGGGGTGGTGCCACAAGGACACCAAATGCAAGTAAAACTGTTTACTCTATCTATCAAAGATGAACAAGAGATTAACCCTGTTGTCTGGGCGAAGCCCGGCAACAGGGGATGTATTAACATGGCACCCATCAATATCACTCTACTTCCAGGGACACAGCCAATCCGCGTGCCCCAATACCCCCTGACACGGACAAGACTTGCTGGACTGAAGCCTGTGATCCAGGAGCTGCTCCAGGATGGGATCCTAGAGAGGTGTAAGTCCCCCCACAACACACCAATTCTGGCTGTCCGCAAGCCAGATGGCTCTTACCGTTTAGTACAAGATCTGCGAAAGGTCAACGATCGAGTTCAGACCAGGTATCCCCTGGTCCAAAACCCTTATACACTCCTAAGCCAGGTACCACATACTCATGGCTGGTTCTCGGTCGTTGACCTCAAGGACGCATTCTGGTCATGCCCTCTGGATCCTTCCTGCAGGGACATCTTTGCATTTACGTGGGAGGATCCAGACACGAGGAGAAGGCAACAGTTGCGGTGGACCCGTTTGCCTCAGGGTTACTCAGAGGCTCCCCCCTCTTTGGCCAGGCACTGGAGGAACTTTTATCCTCCTTGACTCCACCAAAGGGCACCAAAATTATCCAGTACATGGACGACCTGCTCCTCTCGGGGGAGCAGGAGTCCACGGTCGGATTGGCTACCATCAAATTGCTAAATTTCCTCGGGAGAACGGACTGCGAGTCTCAAAACAAAAATTACAATTTGTGAAAACGGAAGTGATGTATCTCGGACACCAAATTAAACGAGGTACCCGGAAATTAACTAATGAGAGAATCCAAGGTATCCTAAATTTGAACCCTCCTAAAACTAAACGTGAAATCAGGCAATTTCTTGGTTTAATTGGCTATTGTCGGTTGTGGATTGACAAGTATACACAATCGGTCAAATTTTTATATGAAAAACTAACTGAAAATGAACCCATAAAATGGAATGAATCAGATACACAAAAACTAAATGACCTAAAACAGAAATTGGCATCAGCTCCTGTCCTGAGTCTCCCCGAACTGGAAAAGCCCTTTGACTTATTTGTCAATGTGGAGGAAGGAGTGGCCTACGGTGTCCTGGCCCAAGAGTGGGCAGGGTCCCGCAAGCCTGTTGCCTTCCTTTCAAAGCTTTTAGATCCTGTGTCACGAGGATGGCCAGTCTGCGTCCAGTCCATCGCTGCTGCGGCCATTCTGGTTGCGGAAAGCCAGAAAATTGTGTTTGGGGGGCATCTAAATGTTTTTACACCACACACTATAAAGACCATCCTAACAGAAAAGGCAACTACCTGGATCTCAGACCCCAGGATTATCAAGTACGAAACAACTTTACTGCATTCCCAACATTTAAAATTGAACACATGCACGATTCAAAACCCGGCTCAGTTCCTTCACGGGGTTCCGGACAACACCAACTTAACCCATAATTGCCTAAATGTTATTGACCTCCAAACCGAAATCAGAGAGGACCTTACAGATACCCCTCTTGCCGAAGGTAATAAACTGTTTATAGACGGGTCCTCCAGAGTGGTAGACGGCAAAAGGTGCTCTGGCTACGCCATCGTCGATGGCATTAAAATGAAAGTCATAGAAAAAGGAAAGCTGCCATCGTCTTGGTCTGCCCAGGTCTGCGAGCTCTACGCTCTGGAGAAGGCCCTTGACCGCCTATTTGGGAGCATTGGAACCATCTACACAGACTCCAAATATGCATATGGTATTGTGCATACCTTCGGAAAAATCTGGGCTGAGAGGGGACTTCTAAATTCAAAAGGCAAGGACATTTTACATAAAGAACTTATTTTAAAAATTTTATACTCTTTACAAGGACCCCGAGGAATTGCCGTGGTGCATGTGCCAGGGCACCAAGCTGGACAGTCCGTGGAGGCAAGAGGCAACAATCTGGCGGACCTGGCAGCAAGAGAGGCAGCAACAGGAGCCGCAGATAACATCATGGAATTGAAAATCATGACCAAAGACGACAAAGGAGAGGAACAACCAGATTCAGGTGGGAACAACACCTTACCCAGGCCCATTTTCACAGAAAAAGAAAAATCAAAATTGGCCACAATTGGTGGAACTGAAGACCCGGAGGGCAGGTGGCACCTGCCCGATGGGCGACAAATTTTAAATAAACAATTGGCCAGAGAAATCCTCTCTAGCATCCACCAGAGCAACCATTGGGGAACAAAAGCTCTGGTGGATCACTTTACCAGAACTTTTGGATGCCTGGGTGTGTATGAAATAACTAACCAAATTATTCGAGATTGCATAATTTGCCAAAAAGTCAACCGTAAGCAAATGAAAAATGTAACGGCAGGGGGAATTAAATTAGCAATTCGGCCGTTCCAAAGTGTACAGATCGACTTTACAGAGATGCCCCCCTGCCAACGGTGGAAATACCTATTGGTTGTCGTGGATCATCTCACTCACTGGGTGGAAGCCTTTCCAACCGTAAATGCTACTGCACACACAGTGAGTAAGGTGATTCTCGAACAAATCATTCCCCGTTTTGGAATGATCCACCGAATCGACTCAGACCGTGGTACCCACTTCACTTCACAAGTTCTACAGCAATTGGCTCAGCAAGTGGGTATCGATTGGAAATTACACACCCCCTGGCATCCTCAAAACTCTGGTAGAGTAGAGAGGATGAACCAAACTATTAAGAACACGTTAACTAAATTAATGATCGAAACAAAATGGACCTGGGTAAAGTGCCTCCCACTGGCTCTCCTTCGAATCAGGTCCCAACCAAGGGCTGATATCTGCTGCTCTCCCTATGAGATGTTGTACGGGTTGCCATATCTGGCAACTCCATACGAATTAGAAGCCAGGGAATACGGAGACACCAACATCCAAAAATATTCCATTCCCTAAAGAAACCTTATCCCCTTAAAGTGCAATACAAAAGCGTCTAGTGGAAGGCTAACCCAGCCGTTCCCAAAGAAAAAAAAAAAAAAACCTACTTCCTAACGTGCAATGTTGTTACTGTTACATAAATATTGTTATTGTTAAAATGTTGTAGTTGAAAGTTTGCTAACTTGTTCTCGTTAAATTGTTTCAAAGCCAAAAGGAGTAACCTTGTTTTTCTAACTTCCCTAGGGAAAAAAGCCATACACGCAGCCCATCGCTCCTGCCCAACAACCGAACGAAATCGGACTCCAAAAACTCGACATTGCCCAAACAAGAGAAATGATGACCAAGGCCAGCGAAATGAACTTCTCCTTGTCTGATACCGAAGACGAGGTCTTCGAAGATGCCAGGGAGGAACCAGAAACCAAAGGGCAAGAGGTACAGGAGCCCTGGGTCAGCAAGATCAGTAGCCCAGGTAGCTCCAAGAAGACCTTCATGCTATTCACCCTTGCTTTACTAGTCTTATGGTTCCTCCTCACCGATGCGAACTCCCGTCGGTGCAGTGAATGCTATCGAACCATCTACCAGACAAAGGGAAATTCACTCCAGATTCGACACTTTTTCCGTGCACATACCTATGTTTCACCAGCATGTTATAATATCACCGCACTAAGGAAGTGCTCGGAAAAAGGCCACCACTATTGGATGGGAAAAAACCTTAACAGTAGTCAGGGGCAATGCCCATCCGACAATTGGCTGTGTTTTAATTTTAAATATATTAGATCAAAAGATGACATTCTAAAAAAGAAACCAATTGACGTTGACCTTATCCAAGACATAGTGGTGGAGGAAAAACAGAAACAAAAAGAGGCTAATCCGTTGAATTCGCACAAGAACTTATTCGTAGATCTGGCCGAGCGGATTAGTCAACAATTAAATTTAACAAATTGTTGGGTTTGTGGAGGGACCTTTGTTGCGGTGACTCAGCCCCTGGACAGGTCTAAAGGCATTCAGTGGATTGACTTCCCCACTCATGACAGTGGTTCTGAGGGCGGCACCGAGGCCTGAGGGTTCCTCCCCCTGGGTGTCACCCTTAGAGGCATCTCCTCCCACTGTTCTAGCTAGTTCTTTGTTCCTCAGTTCTCAATTGGTTAAGTTCCTTTTGCATATTTATGTATCTCATTGCTTAGTTAATTATGTTCTAGAAAGTTCATCTCTATTGTAAACCCCATTGGCTTGCCTATGTAAGTTCCTCCCCTTGTTATTCCCCATTGGTTCTCTGTCATTCCCCATCAATTCCCTATTGGTCTTCCCTTGGATCCACCCCTGAGTCTCCCCGGTTTGAAAACTGCCCCCCAGCCTTTCTCGGGGCTCGTCTTGTTGCTTCTTCCCCCGCGGGAATAAAGGGGACACTGTTGTAACGAAGAGCCCTTCTCTCCTCCTTTGCCTCCGTCGGTTGCTAGGCAACACCCAGACTGCAGCCCGCTCCCTGAGAGCTGAGGGCAGAAGGCTCCCTAGAGAGCGGATTCCAATCAGTCTTGCACCGAGTGGTTTCCCCTGCCTGGGACACCATAGCAAGTCGCCTGACAGGCCTCCGGGCGGCCAGCGGTCAACGCGACAGACCTTGACGTCGGAAACCTGGCCTTGGCGTGGGGTCAGCATTGGGCCTCCTGATTTTCTTAAATTGACCGACACTCCCTCAGCAACCCGACATGACAATGAAATTTGGCATTTAGGGAACACTGTTGTTGGAGAGGAGTGTATTTGGAGAAAAGGCAAAAGATACACCAAAGAAGTTGGAGAAACAACGTGCTCCAGATACCTAGTCACTGATAGGCAAAAACGATGGTGGCTCCCGAAAGAACCTACATCCTACTGGTCATCCAACAAAATTAAGGGCAAGGACTGCATGTTCCAGCAGAACGAAGGACTGTACCAGTGCTGGGAAGGCGGGAACCCCTACACTGCTGCTCCACATATAGCCAAATACTGGGCTGCAGCATCCATCACGGTGCCGGACTTTTGGGAAGCTCCTACGGACCTTTTTTGGATCTGTGGCTCGAAAGCGTACTCCAAATTACCCCCCACCTGGAAAGGCAGCTGTACTCTAGGAGCAATCCAGCCAAATTTCTTCCTTCTAGCAGAGGATGCCAAAGAATATCTCGGTGTGCCGCTTTATGATGAACTGAACAGAAAGAAAAGACATGCCATTGGGGGAACCCAAAACTGGAAAAATGAAGAATGGCCTCCGGAAAGGATTCTATCTGTCTATGGCCCTGCAACCTGGGCGCAAGATGGGATGTGGGGATATCGAACCCCCATCTACATGTTAAATAGAATTATCAGACTGCAAGCACTCATAGAAATTATAACAAATGAAACAGCCTCTGCTATTGATCTTTTAAACACACAAGCACAGCAGATGCGCTCTGCAGTATACCAAAACCGCCTGGCCCTGGACTACCTATTGGCGGAAGAAGGGGGAGTATGCGGAAAATTTAATACATCAGACTGCTGCTTGCACATCAATGATAATGGAGAAGCAATCACAAAAATCACTCAAAATATACGCAAGCTGGCACACGTACCCATCCAAAAATGGCAATCCATCACTACCCCGAACTGGTAGAGCAATCTTTTCCCAAAGGAGTGGTGGAAAAAGACACTAATGATTTTAGGGGTCTCCCTCGCTGGACTAATCTTCCTTCCCTGCCTGATACCTTGCTTCATCCGCCTGATCACTTCAGTAGTGCAGTCGATGCCCCTGATTCAAGACCTGCAGAGACAGCACCTACAGCAAAATCCAGCTAGTCCTGCCCCAAAGATCATGCAAGTAACTTTCCCACGCAGAAAGAAAGGTAACAAATTAGCAAAAAAACTATTAGAGGATTTCCAAAAGCCGGAAGCCACCATCCCAGAAGAACTATCTACATTCGTGTAACAGAGTTACCATTGTTGGTATCTCCCCATAATGCAAAAAGCCAAAGACCCTCAAAAAGACAAAAGGGGGGACTTGTCATATACAAACTGAACAAGTTGGCTTTTTGCATGACTGAGAACTAAAGAAAGGCCCATCGGATGACTGGGAACAAGTTGTTAATTAGAAGTTACCAGTTAATAGAGTTATGTTAATTGTTTAAACAGTTCTGTAGTGGTTTTAAAGTTCAAAGTTACTGTCATTGTTTTAAAACATGTTTTTTACTGCTGTTAAAACCCCTTATAAAGCAATTGTCAAAGGTTCCCTAAAAACCCCCTTTAAGTAAAAGGCACCCTTGGCACCAGGTTCCAACGGACAGTTTCTAAATTTAGCCACCCCTGTCACTGAGCTCCATGGCAACCTGGCATATTAATGAGGCTCTTTCCCGCCTTTTGGACAGGCATTACATCAGCCTGTCATCCACCCCTGGAGACACGAGCCCATTGGCGGGGAGGAATTACCTCACTCCACAGCCACACCAATCGCTGTGGGCCATGGAGGAGGGACAGGGGCGGTCCAGGGAGGAGCCAGTACCTTATTTAAGGGCTTGCACATGTTCCCACCAAGCAGTTTCTCGGACGACCAGCGCCCAGAGAGCCCGGTGCCAAGGCACGGCCTCCTTCACCTTTTCCAACCTCGGATCCCTCTCACCAAGGGTCCACTTGGCACTGCAGACTCCTGCCACAGGGCAGCCTTGTGGCTGCTCAGGTGCCTGATCCCTGCGCTCGGGATTTCTTTTTCTCGGTTTTTATTTTTCATTCGGTATCTCGGCCCACTCTTGCTGGCACTCAATAAAACACCTTTTAAACACAGCAATAGTGAGAATTGTCTGTTTTTATGACACCTGAGTCTGGTGAGTGAAAGATGAATGAAGGAGCAAAAGACCTAGATTTTAGACTCTTGGCAGGAGGGCTTTAGAGGATCTTCCTTCTCCCTGAGAAAGTTCACCAGGATTGTGAGAAGAGAGTGGTTAGCAAGAAAAGAAAGCTTGATTCAAAATTGGTGTCAAAAGGGACAGTTTCTGGGTTTTTAGATAATGTTTGAGTAGAGGAGCCTGGATTTTAAAATTCTTTTGTACACTTGGACTTTTCACCTCCGCTGCCCCTAGAGGCCAGGATGTCGAAACTCACGTTATATGGGACCTCTGCAGCCCTGTTGGGACACCCATGCAGAAAGAAAGGAGTTGTCTGGGGTCAGGGAGAGACTAGGCATGGGTTACCAAGCTCTGCAGCAAAGGGTGGCAGTACATCTCATCTTGCTACTCTGGGTTACAATCTCTCACTAAAAAAGAGAACCTAAGACTTTCTCCCCACCAATCCCTTAGTAAATGCTACTGGCCTTGACACCAGGCCTATTTCCTTTTTAAGGAGCATAATCTCATAGTTTGTGGTAATTTTTAGCCCCTAAGGATCTGACAGGAAATGTCCTAATCCTAGCTTTTTTGAAAGTCTGATAGTTGATGCAATGAAAAATTCCACAGGGGAAGTTATAGATTCACAAATCCCAGGCTGAGGTGAATTTCTTCTGCTTTTTGCATGGGTACCCTAACCAGAGGATTTTTATGTAAAATATCGGGTCTCATGCTAAAAGTAGATAACTAACAGAAATAATTAAGTTTAAGGTGATTTCAAACTGATTTATTTCTTTGATGTGTTTAACTGCAACTCAGGTAGACACACAAATCTAAGTAAGTAGTGGATTTCCAGATACAACTTTCTCATCTATTTTTATTCCACACCTACCTACTTAGTATACACATCCTATATATCCTCTTCAATAAATATTTAACTTTCCCCACCTACAGAAGACTTGAAAACTCGACATGAACGTTTTGATATCAGTTCTAAAGCCAGATGTGTGGTAATACTCAATGAAAATCTGAAAATCTGAACTGAAAAGCTTTTACTCTATGTGGAAACTTCCTTGCATGTGACAGGAGATGACGAACTTAGCTCAGCTCCTGGAAAATACACCTGCTCAAAAGTAAAATAGCATATGTTTTCCCCTTCTTCATTACTCAGTAAGAAAGGCCCATTCATTTTCCAAGTGTCAAAGAAGGATCATGGGTGTGTTGGACTTACCAGACGTTTTTCATTCAAAAATCCCCAGAAGCTAACATTTTCAGACTGGAACCATTCCCAAATAGAAAACTTCCTTATTGACTCCTTTTGTAGTTCAGGGTTTTTTGTTTAATTCAGCTGAGTACAAGGTGAATGTTCTTGTTTTTTCTTTTGACCTTTATGTTTTCAATAAATGGAGATCTGTCAGGTGTTCTTCTAGCCAAACACAGCACCCACGGTGTAGTGGCATGTAAGTTAATTAGCTTTCATGGTTTAAAGTCAGGCGAACCCGAACATCTGCTTTATTTCTATTTGTCATTCTACAAAGCATTCATGAGTGACCAGCTGTGTCTCATGCCAGGTTTTTCTTTCAAGCAGGCTCATGTAGTTTGTTCTGAGTGAGTGCATGATGAAGGAAGGACACAGAATCAGGGTGGTTGCAGTAGAGCCAGAGACAATGTCCACAGTTGTCCAAATAAAACGGACAACTAAACAAATACACAAATTTTTGTCCCCCTTTTTATCCCCCTGAAAACTCTCTAATATGAAGATTTCCAACAGGATGGATATGCTGATTTTTATCTATTTCAAGGTGCAGCTCAAGTGAGATTCATGGCAGCAACTGAAGCTGAAGTAAACTAGGTAGTCAGAGGGAAAGTATCAGTATAAAATTCCAGTGGGCTGCACACAGCACGAGTGTGGAAGAAAATTAATTCCAGCATCACAGACAAAGATATGGCTGAGGCCCTGCATTCCTTAATCACCATGTGCACAATATGTATTTCACAGGATAGGTAAAACAACAGAACTCTGGCTACTATCATTACTATCTTCATGCAGATATGGGCAAGAACAAAGCCTCTTGAATAAATGTTACCTTTTCAAGATGCAGGGTGACAGGGAACATCAAAAGCTCACTGGAATATCCCAGCCTAATTTAGTTTAGAATATCCTGGCCTGGGTGTGCCAGTTCTGGTAGAGAGAAACTGGAAGTGAATGCAGAGACCTCTAATATAGCCTTTTTAATCAGTTCTTAAATAAGATGTCAGAGTTTCAGTATCTAAAATACCCTCAGTGAGTCACAGGATTAAATCTACTCACAGCCAGTAACCGAAGACACAACTGTGAAAAAGCAGCAGACTGACAGAGGTGTCCAGCACTGTGTTTCCCAGGATCGCTTGCCAGTGCTGGCATCCTGGAAAGCTGGGTTCCTGCTGCTGGGGACAATATAGACCTGAGGCTATCTCTGAACTTGGTCCATAAAGAGAATTCAGTCTCCATCCCTTCGGTTCTGTAATGGCACTAATCCCTGGCCATTTCTTTAGCAGTGACCCGTCCCTTTACTCCCTGTCTAGGCTTTTGCTCTTTAGAAGAGCAGCAAAATTCTTGGTCTGCAGTGCTGAGAAGCTTAAACTGCCAGTGAGCATTTTTTTCACCCCACTGAGTCTGATAATACTTTTATTCACTGCACAACATTTTTCTCTCTTTTTTTCTTTTCCTCTTTTGGTCTTAAAGCATAGGAGCTTTGACAGCTACATAATATCCCTGAGTGTTTAAAAGTACTCATTATAGTCTTGCTTTGGGAATTGCAAAGTTTTCTTCTTACCAGTCATTTACTGCCTTTAAACATTCAATATCTTTTGATGAAAAGGGATTCTTTGAGGTAATGGGAAGAAAAATATTCTCTCCATTTTACTTTGCAACTTTCTTCAATTTGTCAAGACATCTTTATAACTTTTCACTTCAAGTGTTTGAAATCAGTTCTTTCTGCCATCAGAAATGGAAAACAAGGATTCATATTACTAAACTTTACTTATATGTTCAAGAGTTCCACAACAGGACCTTTATTTTTAAATGAAGCTCTAGAGACTTAGAAGAACCAGCTTCTTATATGTTCAATGCTTCATCCCCCAGTAATTTTTCGTGCCTTTTACTGGACTCTCCAGTTTCTCAACATCTTTTTTGTACTCAGGAGAGGACCAACTTGGACTCTTCCGGGTGCAACCCCTGGTGTATAAAATAAAGGGCAAAAATCATGTCCTCCAGCCATCTGTCTGCCTATGCCATTGGTGATTCAGCTCACCACATATTTAGATTTTACTGCTGCCAGGGCACACTGCTGACTCCCATCCACCAGGTCCCCACACCCTTTTCTGCAGATTTGCCACTGAGCCAGTCAGCTCACAGCCTGTATCACTGCACAGGGTGGCCCCAGGTGAAGGACTTTACCTCTGATGCTGTTGAACTTTACGTGGTTCTTGCTGGCCACTCCTCCAGCTTCCTGAGGTTCCTCTGGTTAAGTCAATGTGACCCTAAAACACTTTCATAAAATATTTGGAAAGTCATTGTGACCTTTTTGATATTTTAAATACATGAAAATATAAGGTAGTTGAAGTTTAAGCAGACAAGAAAGAAGACAAATTGTATTGCATGGCATATAAACATGCACAAGCTGCATAAATGAATGTATTAGAGGTCTTGTAATACTAATAGGAATTTTTGAGAAATGGTTCTTTAATATTTTTACCAGATATATGTGGGAATATTTACATTTAACACCTGCTAGTCATTTTATTTTGCTGTCTTAAAGAAATTATAACTATAAACCAGAAAAAAACCCCAGGCAGTACGGCTTTGCTTGTCAGGACCAATAAAAATAATTATCTTTGCCACTGATTCAGTGAAAATAATCTTGCAGCTTGGATACATGAATGATAGTCCCAGTAACTAAAGAGACGTGGTATTCATGAACTTTAATATAACTTAGAAAATGCTTTTCTTTCATTATTTTTTTCCTGTGCATTTTGCTAATGGATTTTACTAGGGTTATCCAAGAAAAACCCCCAATTCTTTAGCAAAACACTTAAAAAAACAAAAAAAGAACCAGGAAACTTTTTAATTAAAACCATTAACAACTCAACACTATTCAGATAAATAGCAGAGGGATTTCCACACGTGAAAATAACTTTAACAGAGCATCTTAACGCAACTCTTTAGAGTAATGCACACATTTCTGCCTCATTCTTGTTCCTCAGGGACCGTGCAGCAGGGATCTCCACACCCAGACAGGGAGCAGCCTTCTCTGAGTTATGTTTTAGGAACTGTACGGAGTGAAATACAATCAACTCTTTTGTCTATAGTGTCACTTAATAAAATATAGGTTTATTTTAAGATCCATTTTCTAGAGTGGAGCTTGTCAGTCATATTAGGTTATGGTACTCTGGAAAATGTCAAACAGAAATTTGAATGTGCCAGAGGCATGTCACATACTGAAATGTCTCCATTTCATAGTAGCTGGGGTAGGGGTTTTCTAGAACAAATTTAACAAATTTTCTAAGATTTGAAAATTCCCTTTTTAATCCTGAAATTGTAGACAGCTGTGCCAAAGCCACACATTCCTTCAACCACTTATCAGAATTTAAATGAACATATATTGCATAATAATAATTACCTATTTCTATGAAAATACTGTGCATTTCTTAATGTGAAATTGGGTGCAAACATCAGTTTGTATTGTCACTTCAGATTATCTGACATCTTTGACTCGTGGTATACGATATCCACCATCAGTGAAGCTATCATATTTATTTAAAATGCTGCCTACTCTCCATTTTCATCCAGGAAATATATTCCTCCTATTGTCAGTACATCTTGACAGTTGTACAAATAAGACAGATGAGTTTTGGGACCTTTTTGTTCAACCACATTGCTTTTGCAGAATCTTTGAAACCTCTTGGGTAGCTAGATTTTAGGAGCCAAACATCTTGGCTGAATCTAAAATAGGAAAGCTCAGCTATTACCACAGCCTGCTGGAATTTTCATGTTCTCACAAGATCAGGACCAGACTGCAGGTGTTTAGATCCAGATTATTGGACTATGAGTGCTAGAAAAGTCTTCCAGGTTATCTGGTAAAAAGCACTTAACAATGTGCTCTGCCTGACAGCATCGCCACCCCTAGAGTTGTGTCACCAAGACTGTGCTCCTCCAAGAGCACCAGTGGCCTCTCCATACCCACTCTTTCGGATGGGATTCGTTGTTTTGCAGAGCAGCTCAGCAGCGACTCAACCAATGGGGCCAGGAAGGTCTTTCTTGGTGAGTAAATATCAGAGACAGAACTTACATGTTATAATTTCACATACTAATTAAGCACACATATAACTACCAGCATGTGCTGGATCCTGAGGGCTCCTGTGTAGATAACAAAATGGAAATATTGTCACTTAATTCCTTGGAGGTTTTCCTCCTTGTTTAAACTTTCTGGTTTTCTTATTGTTTTCTAGTAGTTGACAGATCTGAATTACAGTGAATTACAGTAAGTGCCTAAGAACCAATTGTTGATTTGTCACTGTGAGGAGAAGCTGTTATCACTATCAGTGGTGTCATACACTGGCATTTTAAAGCCAAATCCCTCATCCAGTTTTTCCAGTCAAGGTGGTATCTGCTAATCTATTCACTGAAATTAAACGGTTCCTAATTTTCATTCAAGGTCTCATTTTTCTTATATTATCCAATGGCCTCATTTTTTTTATTTCTTCTAGAGGAACACTGTACCTGCTTTCGCCCTCTTTCCAGGTTTTATATTTCTGATACAAAAATTTGTAAGGCAGAAACAAACCTAACAAACAAAACATTCCTGAGTATTTGACTAATAAAAGGAAATTGGGTCCTTATGTATGCTCCTATTAAAGAAGCTCTTAAAATTCTTCAAACACTCTGTATTCTGTTACATCTTTCAGAAGGATATTATGACAAGAAAATCGCACTATTGACAATGTTCATTAATTTTCTTAATATCTTGCCTAAACTCTCACCCTGAGCAAAGAGAAAACAGCCAGTGAGTGCTCTGATCTACACATAAATCCAGCAACTGCTGACAAGTAGGGAAGAGGGTGTTTTGGACACACTGAAATTGTGTGCACTGTCTCTTGGAGTCTCGGGACTGTTCCCAAATAAGTATGGGCAAAATGTTGCCTGAGCCTAGAAAGGCGTTTTTAATGACAGTTGCTTTGTATGTCTTAATGAGAGTTAATAAGTTTTTTTAATCCTTTGGTTGTGTTAAGATCTGTAATGGATCTCTGTAGAGCAGCATTCCTTCTTTTCTTATCACAATACGAAAAGTAGCCTCTTTGTCACAGTATTTCTATGTTATACATTCCTGTAGCTTTCTTTTCTTTCTTCTTTTTTCACAGCACTGAAGTGAACAGAACAAAAGCTACTCCTTATTTTCATATATCCCAGTGTGAAAAGTAGTCTTCATTGTCTTTATGTTCTTTACTGAGACTGAGCTTATTTTAGTTACATTTATTTTCTCGTGCTTTAGTCATGGAGAAAAACATCTGTCTTAAAACTGAAGTGTGTCTTGGTCACAGTTCTGATGCTTAAACCAACAGCCTGAGAGTCTTTTGGCAGGAAGGTTAAATTTGCAGAGTTGGCCTGAATGAAGGAAAAGTATATTGTGTAATTCTTCAAGTTGTGAGATGGTATAACTCTGACCATACTGGGGTTAGGGTTTTTTTGTAGCAATAAGAAGCTAAGATAGAGACGGAAAAAATGTTTAGTTGAAGAAGCAAATATAAAGGGAGTCTCCAATCCAGAGTTTAATTATGGGCGTGAAAAGACAAGCTTCATTTTAAAAATAAAATAAAGAAAGACATTATATACCTTATTATAGCATTTGAAAATGTCACTGCAGGAAAAGAGACAAGAGAGCAAAAGTTTACCCTTAATGTCCTGTATTTCAAAAATCTTTACCAAAAATATTTTAAAAAATATTTAAAAAAAAATTTAAGGCACGACATACCCACCCACCCACACAAAGAAAGTCCTGATCCCTAGAAGAACTGGTTGATATTATGTGGTATGAGTGAAAGGTATTTGGAAAATAATTTGGATTTAAGATGATTGTCTCATTTTGATAAAACAACCTAAGCTCAGTGTACATACACATAAAAACATATATTGATATTAAATTTTCCCTCATAGAAAAATGAAAAATTCAAAACACTTTCAACAGTTTCTATCTTTTAAGGCTTTAATATCTCAGCAAGACTGCTAAGCAAAATGATAGATCAAAATATTGATCAGTAAAGTAAAAGGTTTTATTTTAATTTTGTTGTTTCTCAGATGATAACTGCATATTCACGTCTTAAAGCTTCTCCGTACCTAATATTAAACACCATAAGAGAACGAACTTTTATTCTTCCCTCTGCACTTTTTAACAGAAAAAAAAATTAAAGTCAGATCCAGGAAGGAAGGAGTATAGTTTTCTCTGAAGGCTCTCAGTGTATTTCATGCCTTATGATTGATACTTGAGCTCTTGCACCTGAGGTTGATATCCTTGGACTCTGGAGGTCCTGCAATGCAGACATCAACATCCAGGGGAAGGACCACAGTTTCTTATCATACAATAAATAAACATTTTGAAAGTACCCTTCTTCAGAAATTGTAACTACATCTTAATTTTATATTTTTTATCAGTTTGTCAAACAAGTAATATTAATCATCTTGTTCCTATTTGCCTGCATTGACTGCAGAAAGGGCCCAGATGACTTAAGGCAGAGGACTCTTTTCAGAGTTAAGGATCAAACCTGTACAGTTTTGTCTTTATTCAAGCAGCAAGATATCCAACTCCTAACGTGAATCCCACTTTAATCTACAAAATAGGTAGAGCAAAGTAGGGTTTTAAAATACATTAAGTTCCTATGATCAAAGGTACCACAGAAGTGCAAAGCTGTTATCATCCTTGACTACACATCTGCAGCTGCTTCTAACATATTTACTATCTTATTATTTCTAATGTCATTGCTCTTTTAGTCTCAGATGACATCTTTGATGTTCACATGATTTACTGCCAATGTTGTTTTATTTATTATGCATGTCTCTGTGCTACCTTTTTAAAACAACTGATTGATTTCATGGTGTTCTTTTATCAGTGTTCTTTTGTCAATAGTTAAACTATTAACTTCCACAAACCAATTAGTTTTACAATAGTTTTAAATTTTCTTCATGTCTGTCTCTGTTGTCCTATTAAGACGCTCTATATTATCATCAAAGTATATTTTGAAAAGCCTGTCATGACTTCAGGCTAGAAGAGACAGATATTACAGGGAACAGAAAAAATCTTTCACTGTATTTTCGACTAGATATTTCAACTTGTTTTGAAATTGAGTTTATGCCAGATAAGAAAAAGGACTGAACATCTTGAAATGCTTTCAGTGCACAAAGAATATTCTGTAAAGACAAAGTATTCACTTCTATATTCTGCCCTGGCATTCATTTCTCGTAGCATTTATTGGGTTTTTTGTAACTTTTTAAATATTCTCACAGTAACTAATATATGAAAGTTAAAAGAGTGATGGTTTCATCCAAATATATCAGAAATTTTCAATATTTTTAATGTATGGGACCATAGCTACTTTCAGGCAAGCAATAAGTATTTATAGAGGCTCCAAGTACACAAGACCCAATATGGCATATATTCATTATTTTTCCTTTTGATCTTAGTTCTGAACTCCATAAAAATAATTCACAAAGTATCAGGGATATAGAAAACCAAAAGTGTAAATGAGGAAGTTCATCATCGTTGCCCAGTAGTGGATAGAATTTTTTTTGACAACTATTTAAGAGTTAAGTAAGGAGGGTTTTTTTATGTATTTACTTTATTGTTGACAAAGATGCTACAGTGCTGGTGTTTAATTTATTGGATTTCATCACAACTTGCTAGAGTTTGTTGCAATATGGAATTTCTACTCTTCAGAATAAGTCGACTTTAATTTTTAATGACCTGTGTATCCAAAATGGGTGAAAATATCAAAGGAAATTAAACAAACAAACAAAAACCCAAACAAACAAAAAAACCACCCCACAAACAAACAAAAAAAAAAGAAAAACTCAAACCAAACCAAAAAACCTCAAGCCAACAAAACAAAACCAAACCAAACCAAAAAAACCCCCATAAACACAATTCCAGTTCTGCCAATTTAATTTTTCTTTTGGCTTGAATTTGTCTGCCAGGGCACCAACCTTCAGATACGTGAAAAGTCAGGAAGCATAGAGACATGGATGTTTGAAGTGCCAAGAAACTCCTGAGGGAGTTTCTGCACACTCATTCCTAAGGGTCTGGAAGTTGGTCAATGGGGTAGTGCCCGAAGGGAGATGTTTCCATGATGCTCAAAGAAAAGCAACAGAAGGCAAATCAACCCACTAACCTGCTTTCAAGCAAGCTTCAGCAACATACTGTGTCCTTGTAGGACCCTTAATTCTATCACATTATTATGCTATGGTGCGAAAGAATCAGCGAGTACTGAGTTTTGATGTTTGAAAGCTGAAAAACTTTATGATTTCTGAAGAAAGAGGGACAGATTCCATCCTTTTTCCATTATGAAAACTGTGAAGTCTTTTACCAGTCACAGAGACACACAAATACTACTCACATAGTACTATCTAATCTGTAAGTGGTTACCAAATTTGACATCCAAACCTAACCCTGAAGACACAATACTCACATTTTGCATGTGGAAGGAACAAGATAAAGCAGTGGAATTCTGCTTATGCTTCCATTGCAGCATTTATTGCCCTTTCAGTTGAAATAGTTACAGATAAGCCATGTCTGGAGAGGTGAATGCTGAGATGTCTTGGTGGTATCTGAGCATCTGTTGAGCTCAAAAATTACTAAGTATTATTTATTGTAAAAAAAATTGAAAAAAACCCCCAAAAACCCTCACCACCCAATACAGAAAGATTGTATCCAGGAAAAACAACAAAACAAAGTAAAAATGCAATATTGTGGGTACTGCTTATGACCTAAAACAATGCAGTACAAAAAATTTTGCCTTCAGTGAAGCAAGTGTCACGATCCACTAATACAAGCAGGAGTCGTGATTGTTCGTTTACCGATCTCAGAGTGCAAAAGACACAATGGGGATTTCAGTTTTAATCAAACAGTGCATTTTTATTGAGTGCCAACAACACAGTTATGCGATAGAGGAGAGAGAGAATGAAATATAAAGAAACAAAGGAGGGGGGGGGAATAGCTACCAACAGATGAGACGAAGTCCTCGTGGTCCTCTGCCAATAGACTCGCCGGCATCCGTGGGGAGATCTCATCAGGGTTAATTCAGAAAGTCCCTTTATAGTCTTTTTCGAAAGCGAAGGGCAACTGGCCAAGAGGTGAGGAAATCTACAACCATTGTGTTGTGAGGCCCGTTGTTTTGGGTTACGGGAACAGGTGTACAGGACAGGTCATTCCTTCTTGCTTCAGTGCAGTCCTTCCTATCTTAAGCAGAAAGAACGGTGCCTACCACCACTTGTTCCTCAGGAATCCATCAGTGGGCGCACCTGCAGGCAACACTTGGCAAATATCTCACCTCAGCCAGGCCAGGACTCCTGTGCAAAAGTCCTCTTTTCCTTTTGGGGTTTTTAGGGTTTTCAGTCTCTGTCTTAGTCGATGATTGTGAGGCAGATGAGGGATTTTCAGACTTTTACAGCAAGGTGAGAGTTAGATCAGCCAACGAGCAATCTTTCATTTGGCTTTTATTCTCCAGATTGCTGACAATGTCAAGCATGTTCACTAGCTCAGATTTCCAAAAGCACTGAGTGGTGGGAGATATTTTTATGGTGGAAACATTCATTGACACATTTTCAAAGTGGAAAGAGGTAAATGCAGTTCTAATTATGAAACATTGCATCAATCTGTAGAGACATTGGAACCTGGAGTCAAAGCAGGGAGCAGCAAGGAGGAAAAATGGCTTCAGAACATTTGCAACACTCTATGGCAGTCATTTCACCTTGCTAATATTTTGAGAAAACATATATATAAGAAAATGATATTTTGGAACAGTTTGGAAGTAGTGTAGTGCAGAAGCCAGTGGCTTAGGTCTTTAAATTAGAATCAATAATTAATTTCCTAGCATGAGGGTCTGATTCCATCCCACCTAACTGTACAGTTGTAAAATAGTGCCTATTAAGCACTTTAATTTCTCATAGGTTACCCCTAAAAATGGAAAAAAATGAAACATTTCAGCTACCATCTGGATATTACCACCCTTCTTCTATAAGCATAGGATCATCCTAATTGAGCTTTCTCATGGCAGAGCGTAACGCTGGGTAGATTAATCAAAGTTTTTGTTTCCACTATGAATCTCATACCTACATATCACATAGCTACCTATGCTTCAATACAGCACACAGAAACACAGAATGTCTCAGAAGGAAGGGCTGTTCAAAAACATCAGAGGTTATGTGAGGAGCTGGCAAATGATGACGGAAAGTAAACCCACACTGGAGCAGATGGTGACGGTGCCACCACCACAAAAAGATGAGACCATATCTGTGTTTCTAGCTTGAGAAGACTCAAGCCCATGTCATGTTTCCTGGCAGAACACTCCATCCTTCAGGGTGCAGAAAGGGCAGGGGGACTGGGGAAAGGGGCCTTTGCCCAGATTCTCATGGTTTGGAGTCAACAGAAAACTAAGCCAGGAAAAGATTTATGCCAGGGAAGCAAAACCAAACCAGGGACTCTGTACCATAGATACTGCACTGCAGCTCCTTCAGAGGGAAATAGTTTCTCCTTCCTCCAGAATTTTGTATAATTTTATTAATTAAACCAGAGTCCAAAAGAGACCTGCAATGCAGAATTATGCTAATAGCATAGAGACACAGGGATCTCCTCCTACTTTTGGTATGCAATAGCCATTTTTCAGTACTCTCAAACGACAGGGTGCTGAGTTCTGAGAAACTAAAGATTGGCACAATTTACCAGCACTGTGCCTTAATTTTGATTTACGTTTCCTTCACTCCAGAAATAAAGGGAATTTAAAAGTGATAAATGGTTGCAATGTATCAAAGTCTGATTTTATTTTCTGGAATTCTCTTTGTTCTGTATAATATTGTGAGAAAAATTCCAATTATACAGGCTTTAAACCTTGCCTGCAGTGAACAGCCTTTTTGAATATTAATGAGAACACACACACAAAATAAAATTTCAGGCAGAAGTTACAATTGGGCTGAAATGAAAGAAAACAATTCTTTTGCTACCAACAATGAACAAGCTGACAATCTTCCATGACTTACAATAAATAAATCAAATAAGCAAATTTAATAAATGACTGATTTTAGAAATATTATTTTGAAATAAGTAGAGAACACAGGTAAATAAGATTATGTTATAAAAAGTGATATATTACTCCTACCAGAAAAAGGGACTATGAGAAAGAGTTTACTGAAAAATAAACAGGTTCATACAGTAAACATCGTGATATTAAATCAGGACAGCAATGGCACATTGCACAGAGCAGCAAACTTGCTTGTGGGTAGTGTCACAGGCTAGAGCAGCTCATTTAGTCTCTTTGCTTTTCCTACAGATATAGATATAGCCTGGGATTCCAAGGTGCTCTTTGGTGAAACTAAAAAGAATATCAATTTCATGGAGCAGCTTCAGAGAACCGTGGGGTTACATTTCCTGTCAGAAGTGCTGAAATTACTTCTCTTGTGAAATTTCATAAATCTTCATTTCAGTCTGGTTTGAACTGGACAGGTAGTCCTGCTTTCTTGCCAGTTATAATCTGTGATGGCATTCTGGAATACATCCATATTTTTTTTGCTTTTTACCAGTAGAGATAACATAGGGTTTCGAAGCATATGAAAGGTAGTGCAGGTTCAACAGCATATTCCCATGCAATTTATTGAAATATATCCTGTAAAAAATCTGATTTATCATAGAGATACTGTGCAGTCTGATCCATTTATTTTATTAATTTTGTACCATTTTGCTAATCCTTGGCTACTGTGGATAAACACAAAGGTAGTTTGGGCACCTGTATTTTAATGTTGACATGATTACATGTGACTATAGTGAGTGAAGTCACGGGAAAAATGTTGTTGATACTAAACAAAAGAGAAATTCCTCTAGGAACATCTGGGATAAAGTGAAGATTGCATAACTTAGAGCTGCCCATGGTCACACTGAATTTTCATTCTCTCTGCTAAACACACTTCATCACCCCATAGTGAAGTTTGTGAATCCTGCTCTGCAGAGTTGTTATGGAAATAGTAACACATTTGTCAGCATGCTTCATGAAGCCAAAGATCTAAATCCTATAGAGACCCGCCACACCATGATTGTCATGTTCCACAACTCATTCTAATACAGACAACCACATATTTTTTATTATTTCATGTTGCTTTAATAATGTAGTTTCATATCCATAAAGACGTCAATAGCTGCAGTGAAACTTGGCTTTCCAGAGTACACTCATTATATTTCGTAATGTTAAGAGATACTTCGCTGGCTTTGGGCCAGAAAGTTGTGTTTTTGTAGGGAAAATCCCATTTTCCTGTTTGTTTTCTTTTTCATTTCTGAACCATTTTTGTAAGTATGCAGTTTCTAAAAGCAGTACTGTACCACAAAATTAAAAGAAAGGGAAAAGTATGATGGAGGGAAAGATAAATACTTCATGTGATGAAAACATATTTCATTTTGAATCAAGACTCTTGGCTTTGAAAAATGACCCTGAAAATAAATCTGAGAGAAGTATTTTTCAGTGTAAATCCAGGCACTTTATTAGTGTTATTAAAATAATTTTTCCATGGTCCTTGGTTGATGAGCTAATTTATTTCTTTCTAGGTAACAGAAAACAATGGAGTAGAAAGGAAGGATGGAGGGGGACAAAATTCAGTGATGCAAAGCATGGTGTGCATATTGCTTCATACTTTGATGGCTTGTGTGAGGCCTTTTCCTGGTCTTAAAATCAAGAGTCAAACACAGTTAGAAGGAAAAAGGGATTTTACCTGGTATTTATGTTAAGGATCCTTAGGTGCACTACATCCAGGTCGAATGCACCTCCATGCACACCACAATGCCCCCCGCAAAAGATCTGGTATAACATTGTAGGTCTTACTAATGAGCATATCTATCATAAATTCCCCAACGAGAGGCTCAAATGAGCCCCCCTCCCCGAGGAACCTTCCCCTGGATGGTTCTGTCTTAGTTTACAAAATGTGTTCTGGAGAGGACCTTGGGGTCTGGGGCACACCGCTCTAAAATGTTTAGTCTCCTAGCTTGACAAACAAGTCTAAGAATGTAGGCTAAAGCACTGAGAATACAGAAATTGTAAAAAGATGCAACAGGGGCATAAAAGACAAAAATCATCATGGCATCATTGTACCTTGGCAATTCATGGCATGAGAGCAAAACTGAATCCCTTAGTTAACTGGAGAGAGGTCGCTCTTTTTACGTATCATAGAATCATAAAATGGTTTGTGTTGGAAAGAACATTAAAGACCATCTAATTCCAAGCCCCCACCATGGGAAGGGACACCTTCCACCAGACCAGGCTGCTGAGAGCACCATCCCACTCGGCCTTGAACAATTCCAAGAATGAGGCATGCACAGCTTCTCTGGACAACCTCTTCCTGTGCCTCACCACTCTCACAGTAAAGAATTTCTTCCCAATATCTAATCTAAACCTTCCATCTTTCAATTTAAAAACATGATCCCTTGTCCTGTCATTGTCTGCCCATATAAAAGGTCTTTCTCCAGCCTTCTTGTAGGCTTCCTTCAGGTATTAGAAGGAACTAAGTGTCCCCAGAGCCTTCTCTTCTCCAGGCTGAACAACCCCAACTCTCTCAGCCTATCTTCATAGCAGATGCTCTCAAAAAAACCCCTTGGAAGAAAAACCCCAGAGGTATTCCAACTTAATATCGAGAACTGTAGGAACAGTCAGTCTGCTCCAACCAATTTGCTTCAGACCAACTCTTAAACTTTTGGGGCCCACTGCATCCAGAAAAAACAGACCTATCACACTTCTGCATGGGAGCTGACGACTATATGAAGGGGGAGCCTCACATGGTTATTCTTTCCCTTACATCAGTGAAGAGGAGATGGAGAGCCTTTGAGATGACTAAAGGTGCAAAGAGGTGTCATAGTTACACACTGAGGAAGGACAGAAGTCCTAGCAGTCTTACTTGCTGGGCATTTTTACTTGGGGGGTGGTCTTACTCTAACAGGAAAATGGAATAGGCAAGGCTGGAGGTGCTTCTGCAAAAAACACTTGTATTAAAAGAACAAGAAAAACTAGTAGCAGTTGTAGTCAGTGATGCAATATTTTCATAGTTTAGTTAGTTGTCTTTCCATTTCTTATAAAATGTCCTGAAATTCACTTTTTTTTTTTGTGAAAAACATTTAATCTGCTGAAGCCTAGTTATATATCCTAAGTCTGGAGCTGGGAAATATCCAATAGTAAGTAACTTAGGGGTAAGCTAACAAGGACACTTCCTAAAATAACCTATTGCTTAATTTCTTCAGCAGCTACTTATAATCCAGGGGCCAGGTTTGTGCAGTGTCTGATCAGCAACGCACAGACCTATTCCCATGTGTTACAAGGAAAACAGTTTCTCCCTGGTCTTAAATGTACAGTGCTCTTAGGTATTCTTCTCGTGGCTACAGAGGAGGACTAGGAGCAGGAACAGTAAATCACACTACTCTTTTTTGGTGGAAGAAGGAAAAGATTAGAGTCAGCCTTGCTGAGGAGAGAGATGGGCTTGCACACAGTCACAGTAGCTCTGTGAAACATCCCTAAGTGCCTTCCTGCAGGACCAGCCTCCTTTATGGACACTTGGCACATTTACAAACACCAATATTTAGACACCTCTGTTTACCAGCCTAAAATTAAACTCCCTACTTTAATATAGGAGCTAATGTCATTATAAATATTTGACAGCATCTCTCCAGGCCTTCAGCAGCCTCCAGGAGGATTCAGGCTCTCCACACATCCAGCCCCAGGGATGCATCTGTGTTGCAGCCCTTGAATTGAGCTTTGTCACTGATTGGCTGCAATACACACTGGCCTCATTAACTGTATTGATCATTGACTGGTAACTTGTGAATGCTGACGTCTGTTTCTAGTTCTCCACACACACATCTGTAACGCCACGTGAAACGCTTCAGGATGTGAAACCTCCCTGGGTGGGACTCACATACGTAACACAGGATTTGTGGGAAATCGGCTGGAAGCCAGGTGAACTTCCTGATACAGAGCAAGTGACAAAACGTGACTGCACGGGCTGCCCAGTCATGCTTCCAGGTGGCTTCACAGGGAGCTAAACTCTACAAGACTTGGCGAGAAAAAAGCCAATGATATAAGTATTCATATGTTTCTTGTGCCTTTTCATGGTAATTGAAAAATGAGACTTTCGTCAGCAGTGTCTAAAAGCATCCTCATTTTAGATGCATAGCTTGCTACCAAAGACTGGTACTTCTGAGTAGAAAAGAATTTTTGTAAGGAACTATGTGATCTTCTATTTGAAATTTTTAGTCCACACTGATATTAATACGAAGGGATCTAAATATATACTTCAAAGTTTCTAGTATGGCTTATTCAGAATAGCAAAATTGATGAGATCAGCAGTACATACTGCAGGATGGAAAATCTTTAACTGAAATGAAGGCCAGTATTTTTTGTTTGAGAAAATCTTTGACTATCTCCTTTTGTATATGGCAAGATAATCAGAAAGCAGAAAAACTTTTGGTCAAAAACTCTGGGTCAAATCCCTCTCAGAGTGTTCTATAAAAAAGTAATACTCACTTATTCCCTCCTTCTTCTGTTGTTCACATGCAGTTTGCCTAGAGGTCTCATCTCAAATTATTTGGTTCTTTGCATTTTGAACAGATTAATCTATTATGATGGGGGAGTGTTTATTTACTTTGAACTAACATGCATTGTTCAGATAAATTGAGTTGTTTTCCTATTTAACATTTTAGGATTTTTGTTTTAGTGTTCTCAGAGCCCTCTAGGCAATGGAACAAATTGATGGAAAGTAAATTATTAACGTACGTTCAGTCAGGTATATCTAATCAGCCCAATTTAAAGTCATTATATCTCATATAAACAAGTACTGTATATATTTAAATATTTATCATAAAAATTTATAGAGTGGCTAGGACGCAGAATACCCAAACTCTTTTAAACAGTATCTGAAATGTTATGTACAGCTTCAGCAGCAGTAAGCACAAGATCTTTAGAAAGGGAACAGTGAATAGGTGGAGAATCAATTTGTTTATGGTGAATTGGGTTGCAGTGACTGAAAAAGGACATAATGATCTGTTGTGATGATGAGACTCAAAACTTTATTCCTCTTTGGGCATTTCATTTCTAATTTGAACCTTACTAACCACTTTTTCCAAAATGTAGTTAATGACTGAATGAGTAGAAAGGATGAAGGGCTTCCTCTTTATTTGGTAAAATTTACTTTTGGCTAACACTGGGTCAAATAAATGGAAAGAAAGCAATTGAGTGAAAGAACTGTGAAAAGATGCCCACATTTCAAAATCTGGCAGAAATTTCTCATTGATATATTCCAGGGAAGCATATCAGTTCCAAAATTTTGTCCTTAGAAAGATATCGCAAGGAAACATTAATGCAGTTGCATGACTGCTGAAACTGTCTTTGAGGTCTTCTTCAGAAACCGTATCTTTTCAGGAGAAGAGGTTTAAACCTGTAGTAGAAAGGACTCTATGCCAATAATATCTTCCAAGGAAGGAAACCAAAGTTAATAGAAGATATAACAAGTCAATGCTGGAATGTCACAGAATCACAGAATATTCTGAGCTGGAAGAGAACCATCAGGATCCTCAAAGTCCAAGTCCTGGCCCTGTGCAGGACACCCAGAGAAGCAAACCATGTGCATTAGAGTGCTGTCCAAACACTTCTTGAACTCTGTCAGGCTTGGTGCTGTGACCACTTCTCTGGGGAGTCTGTTCAGTGCCCAGCCACCCTCTGGATGAAAAATCTTTTTCTGATGTCTAAGTTAAACCTAGCCGGATTAAGCTTCAGGCCATTGCCTCGAGTCCTGTCACTGGTCACAAGAGCAAAGATATCTGTGCCTGCCCCTCCTCTTCCCCTCATAAGGAAGTTGTAACTGCAGTGAGGTCTTTCCTCAGTCTTCTCCAGGCTGAACAGACCAAGTGACCTCAGCTGCTCCTCATATGACTTACCCTCAAGGATGTTCACCATCCTTGTGGCCCTCCTTTGGGCACTCTCTGATAGTTTAATGTATTTTTTATATTGTGGCACCCAAAACTGCCCTCAGCACTCGAGGTGAGGCTGCCCCAGAGCAGAGCAGAGTGGGACAATCCCCTCCCTTGCCCGGCTGTCGATGCTGGGCCTGATGCCCCCAGGACACACTCGGCCCTCCTGGCTGCCCGGGCACGGCTGACTCGTGTTCAACTCACCATCGGCCAGGACCCCCAGGTCTCTTTCTGCAGTGCTGCTCTCCAGCCTCTCGTTCCCCAGTCTGTGCACACAGCCAGGGTTGCCCCATCCCAGGTGCAGAATCCAGCACTTGCCCTTGTTAAGCTCCATACGGCTGGTGAATGCTCACCTCTCTGCCTCTTATGTTTCTCTCTGCGAAATTCACTAATTCAAAAAATTTTTTTAAAATGTTGCTTAGATTTTAATTTTCATATTTCAGCTTTAAAACCGAAACAGAAATAACAAATATTTGGTTTGTGATTTGGGAGAATCTGTCTTCAATCCCTGTTTTCCCGACCATTTTGATTTCTCTTTTCTCTACCTGTATTTTCACCTAAACAAATGATGGAAAAGAAAGAAAGAAAAGGAAATTCACATCAAACTTTGAAGTAATTTTAATACTTTTCAAACTCTCGAAAAGCTGAAAATTATTGAAGTAGAATACTTAGTTTATAAAATAATTTCTTCAATAAAAATATAGGGTTTAGGGGTTTTTTTCTTTTTTTTCTACAATCATTTGCCTCTCTTGAAATACCTGAGGCCTTACTATTATTTAAATACTCTTAACAAAATCTAACAGAGAAACAGAATAAGAAATCATTATTCAATATAAATTTTTATACTGGTCTCAAAATGAAGATTTAAAAGCCTCTTTCCAAAATGTCTATAAACATCAGAAAGACAGATATTCATGGAATATTGCTAATATCTCTGCAACAATAAGTTTTACACATGGTGCAAAGCAAGATATCAAAAAGATTTTATGCTAAAGTATGAAATAGTAAAAAGTGATGAGAACCTTCAGATTTGTGAGATATTGCTAACATGAAGGAACTGAAAAGCTGGCAAAACTTAACAGCTCTCCTTTGCCTTCAAAGTGTTATTAAAAAGATCGAGCAAATGACGTGATTAAATAAATCCAGCACACGCCAGAAGGAAGACCTCTACAACTCACGATATGATTATGTTTTGCCTTGGATGACTTTGCTCAATCAATAACGATAAAGCTTTTAACGCTGAAATGTGGCATCAGCTAATCAAAATATTGGCAAACTCTCAGACTGTAGTATCAACTTTATATGGATTCTAGGAATTGTGGGAAAGTATAATTATTAAAAGACATTTTTGAAGATACTAATTACAATAATATTCTTAATATGTCTGTTCTTATTAATGGAATATGACATACATTTATTTAACTGTCTTCACAGTTTAGTTGGGATTGTGTGGTAGCACCTGCAGGTTGTAATTCTTGCACTTTCTCTTCCCTGTGTTTTCATATCCAGGTACTTGATTTTAATGTTTAACTATTTGTATTGCAAGTAATTGTTAGTAACCAGTATCCAAATTTAAGAGAATATTTTTATAATCATTTAAGACAGCATCAGCAAATCATACTTGAATGTTTGAAATTCTGAATTCCTTCCCATGCTCATCTTTGATACCATTTTCCTGTTAAAAAAGAATAAAACTTGACTGTTTTGACACAATACGTGTGAACTCAGTTTATGTATTACAGCATATATAAGAAGTAATATTTTACTAAAGAAGAAAAGAAGCTGGCTTTGTCTTTACTGCTATAAGAAATAAAACACACATTCTTGAGATTTCAGAGTGGTTGTGAAGACTCCTCTCACCTGAAAAGTCTAGGAATTCTTTTTATAGGATAATAAAGCCTTTCCTATGGAACGTGGGAAAATGGATGTAGCCCTGAAACAAGATTCATGACAATTGTTTTAGCTACCTATTTATTCTTCTAGAAATTCTCATCCTTCTGTAGAAAGCTCCCAAATGATGTGGCTTAGACTTGGCTAGCTGAAATTACTTTATATATTGCTTTTCATTTTTATGGTGTTTTTCTGGATTTTTAAAGCAATACCAAGTAAAGATGGCCTTGAGATACAAAGGTGACAGTGCTTTTTCCTTTGCAAAATAAATAATCAGCATTACTAAGGTTTGGCCCATACTGGGAACTAAATGCTTGTAGTGACTGGCAATTTATGGAATTGAAAGGGGATTCTAATATATATGTAGTGTATGCCTTGTTGATTTCCAAATCTACATCTAAGCATATTTTAAATTACTGCTTTAGTGATGATAAAAATCGTGTTGTGATATTTATAGGAGAGTGTTTACAAAACCTAAAGAGATTTATTAATATTTCCCTGACCAAGCATATTTAAAAAAATCTTGTATTCTGCCACACATACAAGAGATTTGACACTTGAAAGGAGATACTTGGAAGGGGAAATAAAAATTGTTTGTGAAGCCAGACCAGATAACAGGAAAGCATAAATGGAGACAGGCTTCGGAGATGTCTTTGAAGTCTCGTAATGATAAAATTTCCTCATTAGCCTAGAAAGTTCAACTTGAGCAAGTACACAAAAGTTGCCAAAGATGACCATATCTCTTAACCAACAGTAAAAAGACTTTAAACAGTTCTCTCAGGAGGACTCTTTGACCAGGCACCAGAGTTTAACATAAAGAACTGTGGAAGGTGTCAAGGAGGTGACACCCGTAATTTTCTGTAAACTCGCGAGTGTTCCAAACTATCCAAAAACCACAGCTCAGAAGCAGAATAAGTACTAGTTCTGTTTGTTCTCCAAATGAGAGACACACATCACATAAGTTTTGACACTAAATATTTCAGAGTGAGTAAGTCATTTCTGCTACACCGAGTAGACTGCATGCCTGTGGAATAATAAAAGCTGCTGCAGTTTCTCTCTTCTTATTTCTGGTTCTTGTTTATTAACAAAACATGGAAAGAATTAAATATTAGATTGGCAAAACTGAGTTTCTAATTGCCTTGAGAGTTTGTGCATCAATATTTTACCAGAATTTTAATCTTAGTTGATTCTTTTAGATTGCTTGGACAGGATATTCAAGGTCTTAAAACAAGCCACTCTGGCAAACTTTGCAAAATTAAACATGACAAAAAAATGAGAAACCCTGCTGAGGGGCAAAACGTAATTTCGTAATTTCAAATTTAAAAGTATATTCCATTCCCTCGGAAAAACACAAGTCTATGGGTTCTTAATGAGTAAAAAAAAGACAACAAAAATTTCTGACATTGCAAATACTTTGGAAGGCTAAAGGCCAATTTAGATTAACCTTAAAAGCTTTATTGTTTCAGTAAGATCCCAAGGAAATATGATCCATGAAAGTCTCATTTTAAAAACACATTCTTTGTTGTATTTGCTCTCCTAAAACAAACAATTATACCTACCCTTAACCTAACTACTGGGAGCCCACCTGCCGAAAATATTTGAGCAAATCAGACAGGAGAAGCAAGAAAGGTTATTTACTTGTGGGTTGAGTTTTTGTTTCCTCTGCAGCATTGAAAGGGGTGTTTGGAGGTTTCTGCCTTGGAAGATCAGAATGCTGACAGAGAAGGGTAGGTAGTGCATTCATTATCATATTCTGTGAGGTTGTTTGCTCTTGTATTCTTTCTGCAGTTCTTGAAGTGCACAGATGAAACACCGATATGATTCTCTGCTCATCCATAGCTTTTTGCAGTGTCAGCCCTAGAGGAATATGAAAACAAAATGACACCTCCCCCCAAAAAATCAAACCTGATAATGTTTCACAGCCCTTGTTGTACATATCAGGTTGCAGTAGCTCAACTGTTTTTCTGGGACACTATTTTATACCATTGACAAAAGCTGTGAGAACGGAAAAGACATATTCCCTTTAATGCACAGTGTAAACCTGCATAAAACCAAGGAGAAATTAGGTCAAAGAGTAGTAATTCTTCTATCTAAGGAGAAAAAATAATCCAGTATCTGGGCTGTGAAAGGATTACTTGTACGTTTCATACATTTAACCTGAGAATTATTACATCTGTAGCTCACTTTCCTAGGGCACCACATCTGCATACCAGGACTAATTTTTGGGAATAGCTCACTGGGGTCTCTGACAACCTTCCAGTGCAGGACAGCAGATTGCAAGTAGCTCATTCAGAGCCTGGACTTTGCTAAAGGGTGAAACTAACAAATACCAAATGGTGATGGTTCAAAGAATAAAAGCATCTCTAAACAGAATTTTGAACTAAAATCAGTGGCTTCTCCCTCCTCCTGCCCACCTGATACTTCTCCTAGAAATGTCTTATACTGTTGCAGATAAAATTTTTCTACATAAAAAAGAGTGCTAAGGACTATCCAAAAGATATATTTCCTTATATTTTTTTTTCAATTTCCCTTTTATTTTCAGACAACTATTCTGTAACTGTGTTCCCTTCTCCAAATACTTGAATACCTGCACTTGCAGCAGGACCTGTATGGTATTAGTTGAAGGAAAAAAATAATCATTCAACCAGGCCTGCCTTGCTGATTCTAATACAGCAGGATTTACATCTCCCACCAACAAAGATGGCTATAAACTCCAAACCCATGAATCGAGATAAATTTTTCTCCACTTTTTCTATTACAGCCACAAAACTTCCCAAACTTGCTATAACTGATTAATAATTCACTTTTAATCAAAAAGGGCTACTTAAAATAGTTTTTACTTGCTATGAAAGTTTTTCCCATGATGACTTGCATTTGAGTGTGAGGAAACAATCAATCAAAAATTAATCCCTAGCAGCAACAGATTAGTGGAAACAAATTAAATGAAAATAAATTGACTTTTGAGTGAAGAAAACTACTAAAAAAAATAGCTTTTCAGGCAGAACAAGAAACATTAGTATTAGGCAAGCAGTATTCTCATTTTAAGATTATACATTTTTTTAAATGTTTAAGAGTAGCAATTATTTTTCCTGTATTAACAAAGCAACATATGCTACAGGACATAATGCAAGGGCAATGCCTAGGTAATCCACAATCACTGTTATAATTTGGCATAAATGTGAATGCTACAGCATTGTCTCCTTTGTAGTTATTATTATGACAAAATTCCAATATAAAATTCTACATATAATTGGAAAAATATGTACTAATTCTACTTCTTATATTTAATTCTTTTCAAGGATTTTTTATCTTTCCTGAACACCTTGCAAGATAGTAATTCATTTCCTGATGAGGCACTGAGGAGTTCAACATTTAAAACAAATGTTCATATTTTTAGATTTATTTTATAAATAGTTTATAATAAATAACTTCTTAGGATCAATAGACAAATAAATAACTTATAAATAGCAAGGCATGCAGAAAAAATGTAGCATATGCCTGCATGGTGAATAAAAAGGGGAAGTTGAGTTTCTTTTTTTTTTCTTTAACTTCTCTGTTGCCCCTCCTGGCTGACCTAGATGATGTGTAAGGTTAAGATAGATAGATTTTTAGGCTGTTGTGAAACATTGTATAGGGTCTTTTACCTCAGTCTTTAATAATATGGATAAACTTGGGCTGCTCAGTCCTCCAAGGACCACAACTGCAGGAACAGTGATTTTTCATTTGGGGATGCCGAAATTGTAAGGCAACAGTTTCATCAGTTAAAAGCCTGATGGAATTCAACCCAGAGTACTGAAGTAGCAAGCAGAGGTGACAGCAGAACCTCTCTCAGTCATCTGCCAAAGGCCTTGGGTGTCTGGGGATGTCTGCAACTGCAATCTGAGGTGCATTAAACACAGCCTAACCAGCTGGCAAAAAGATCTTACCCCAAGCACTCTGCAATTCTGGCCCTCACAACTTAAGTAAAATATCAAGGTCCTTCAATGCCTCCAGAGGAGGGCAACAAAGCTGGTGAGGGGCTGGAAAGAAAGTCCTGTGAGGAGCAGCTGCAGGCTCTGGGCTTGTCCAGTCCAGAGAAAAGGAAAACAAGGGGCAACATCATTGCTCTGTGCAGCCTCCTGAGGAGGGGTGGTGGACAGGCAGGTGCTGAGCTCTTCTGCCTTGTACCCAGTGGCAGGATGCATGGGAGTGGCTCAGTGCTGCACTAGGACATGTTTAGACTGGACAATAGGATACATTTCTTTACTGAGAGGGTGTGCAAACACTGGAACACGCTTCCTGGAGAGGTCGTCAGTGTTCCAGGACTGTCAGTGTTTACATCCTTAAGGACAGGCTTTAACTTTTGGCCAGCCCTGGAGAGGTCAGGTAGTTGGATTGGATGATTGTTGTTGTAGGACATGTACAACAGAAATAGACTACTCTTATCTATTCTACTCTACTTTGTTCACTCACATTTGTCAACTGGTGTTTGACAGAAATGAGTTGATGGTAAAAATTCTTTCTTTGGAACATGGGCACTTCTAATTATACACTATTGCCAGAAAAGGAGGATCTTCTTTCATGTTTGGGACAGCGTTGCCATTCTGCAGTTCTGATGCATGCTGAATTACATGTAATTTTAGGAAAAGACTGAGGTTTCTTGTCAGTCTCTTCTCATAAAATATTATATCATCATAGAAACTGTATTTTATCAATACAAACCATGCAGGTAGTAAAAATGATCTTGCTCTTGGTAATATCAAAAATACAAAGCTGCATAGGAAGCCAGGTAGATATCAGCAGTCTCTCTTTATTTTGCCTCATGTTCTGAAAAGAATGCATAGTATCCTATATAAGAGCTTGATTCTCTACAGAATATCTAGATCCAGCTGAAACAAAACCCAGTATCTGCCATCAGGCAGAGCTTGAAGGATTGCCTTGGAATTGATAGCAAAATACTCTGGGTTTAGAATCAGCTGCCTCAGGTAAATGTGACATCTGTTGCTACTAATGTTGATAGTGTTTGTCCATATACATCCATCTATAAGGTGTACATAGCTTGTTTTGTTTTTAGGTCAACAATACCAATTCTTCTTAGAGAAGAAAAGCAGCCTTAAGTTAATTATTCATGCATACTAATAAGTTTATAAATTTATAGAAAACTTTCTTGATGCAGTACTGGAAAACAATTTTTTTCCAGAAATGTTTTACCTGTAAAACTCCAAGACCCAAGAAGCAGAACTTAAAACATAATTAGGTAATTAATCAAGCAGTCAGCTGCCTAAGAGAGACAGAAGCTCCTAAGATCTTTCTCTCACTGAAAGATAAGTGACTAAATGTTAGCATCGGGTTTAAGCAAGGCATGATAGATCTTTCCCTTGCCAATGGAGGTAATGAGGCACTGCTGGAGGGCTGTTCATCTTACTTGTTGGACAGACATTTCTCAGTGTGGGAGAAATCTTCCTGTGCAGAATTTTGTTTTTTCCCTTCATTGACTCAAAAGGAAACCTTTTAGCAGATTAACTAATTCACTCAAGCCTTGAACCAGCATAATTAATGCCAGATCTCACCAAATTCAATGCTTTACCCAATTCTTAGAGTTCTTGGAGAAAAAAAAGTAAACTCCGTACTTTCCTGATGATATGCAAGCAGTGTATGGAAACTATTGACTACAAAAGACAAATTTCCTCAGGGAGGGAGGTAGGTGGTCCCAATACCTACCAGGAATTAAATGAAGTGTAAAATGATTGAACTTTGGTAAATGTGCAGCCAATCAGGTCCGAAATACCACCCTTTCTTTTGACCTCCACCCACAATGTTTTGCTTTTTGTCACTGGCCCAGTGAGGGCAAGATGTGTTCAATGCTCTGCTCTAAACAAGGAACAACAAATCCATTATCACGACTCTGTCCACACAACTGTAAAGGGCGTGTCCAGTTCTGGCAAGACCTATGCACAGCTAGAAGATCCACAGTTTCAAATTTCAGAGGCAATTGATTCATTATCTTGTCTTTCATCACTATTTTCTAAAAAATAAACAGTTTTTCATACTTGCTTGGTTTTATGCATATGATCTCAGATTTTATTAAGAGCGACCAATTAATCAAAAACCCATCTTTCAAAGCCCTAGATAAGAACAAGCAAATAGGAAGCATGCCAAGTATATTAAAGATGTGAGAATCCTACTGAAACTAATTTTTTCTTGAACAGCAAGAGATTTTTTCATGAAAACATACTTTCCACACATATATAGAACATACATTAATTGTTCTGCATTACATTCAGAAAAAAATGCATCTTATTGCATCTTTAATAAGATTCCTGCCAACTTTCAGAGTGTTGCTATTGCAAACATCACAGACATAGAGTTTAGCTTATGCAATATTCAAAAAACATCAATATGAGATTCAACGAATGAATACGTCTATTTATAGAGAGATCTGACCTCCAGTTAGTGAAAATGAATAATGTCTGCAGATATTTGGAACCATGTGTCTTTACAAATGATTCATATAGTTAATGATCTTTTTATTGATAGTACTGATGGTTTGACATTATATTTATTTCTGTGTGACAATTATAATATTTGTCAGGGTTAACCCTGGTGGTCAGCTGAGTTGCTTGCTCACTTCCCCCCCATCAGCCCCAGTGGAACAGAGGAAGAGAAAAGAAAGAACAAAAGCAAGAAATCTTGGAAGGTCAAGAAGAAAAAAAACTAAAAAAAAATTGTTTAATAAGTGAAGGATAAGTGGAATAAGAGAAAAGAAAACAAAACTAGTGATGAGAAGGCAATCACTCACCTATGGGTAGACTCTTGCACAGACAGTTCCTGAGCAAAAGATCATCCTAAACCTCTCTTTTCCCTTTTATTGCTCATTAGGATGTTATGTGGTATGGAATATGTCTTCGGTGAGTTCAGGCCATCTGCCCAGTCATGCTTCCTTCCAACCAATTGTGCACCCCCAGTCTAATCATGGCAGGGGCTGGGAGAGAAACAAAGGACTTGATGCTGGATGAGAACAACAGGATCTGTCTGTTGGGATTCAATGCCTAAATAAAACAGTCACAGGGTCACCTTTTTGATTTTAATACAAATATCAAAACATTACACATTTTCAAAATAAAAAAAAAACTTCTCTGAAAGAGAAGAAAAATCTAAGTAAGTTGAATAGCTAATCTGACATAAACGTAATAACCCTCTTGTGGTTGTTATCAGGTTGGGAAAAGTACAATTTATAATCTCAGCAAAGATACCAACACAAATAAGGTCTATCATTCATCTTCAGTAAGAAGGTGGCAGAAATAACAGGGGCTATGATCAATGCACTAAAATAATAATTACTTTGTTAGGTTCAAGCCAACCCAATTGATCATATTATTTTATTTTACACATCTATAACTGATAAGGCAAGTCATAGGGTTGGAAGTGCAATTTCAGATCAGGCAATAAAATGACCGATGATTAAGAATGAAGTATATCAGCTATGAATAACTGCATAGTACATATTATGAAGCCAGAATAAGAAAGAAAAGGACTAAATAACCACTCTACACTTTTAGGTACTTCTCTGATCAGAGAGGGAAAAATTTGTCATGAAAATCTGAGGCTTTCAGAACTGAATGTGAGACATAAGATACCTTTATTTAAACAGGAAAAACACCTGGCAATAGACAAAACTGGTGGGCTACTTTTTAATTATTGCCTCACATAACACAGCCTGGCAAAGCGGATGTCCTACTTTGTGTATTCATTTATTTAAAATCTCTCAGTCTAGATACGTTTAACTAACTAGAATATTGAATATTTATATCCTCTTTTGGAGAGTTGGGCCAGACTACCTCTAGAGGTCTCTTCCCACCCAGTCCATTCTGTGATTTGATTTTAGATTAACTTATTTATTTACTTACTGCTTCTTAACACTCTGCTAGGGGTGCAACCTTGCAAGTGACCTTGTTTTACAAACCTAAAAGAATTTCTAGAAAAATAACCAAACTTCCTAAATTAACCTTTCTGTTCTAACCAGCAAATTTTTCTCTACTGTAGGAATATGACTTCCGACATCTGTATAGACATGTATTAATCTGCTTGTTTAAAAAAAACCCTTTTCCTCCTTCTTGTACAAAACTGAAGTGTCAAAAGCATCAACAATAGCAGATACATTCTAGGGCACCTTTGCATGTTTTGCCAAAGGTAATTAAACTGTCCTGCTTCAGCCTGTACTTCCTAGTGACAATGTTCCACTTGATTTTCCACAGAAAAAAGTATCTGACAAGTGGCTTGAAGGAGGCACTATTCCCTTAGGTGTAACACTCGTCTCTGTCCCCATATACCTAGAGGAAAAACAGCAGAAACCATGAGAACCCTGGAGATGCATCTGGATATTTGTTTTACAGATTACATATGCTGATGGCCAGAAAAACTCAAGTAACGCCATATTTTCTTAGTTATAGATCTCCAGACTAAATCAGAAATCCTTCAGGTTTGCCCTTGACCTTGAGCAAGGAGGCAGAAACATCTAAATTAAGAAAGCTCCTATTTTCTCTGTGTTTTTCTTTGTTATCATTCATATCAAAATCAAGAAGATCATTTGACTTCCTATTTTAGGCAATATCTTCTGATGTTGATATGTTGATATTCATGTGCTATCATCACAAAAAAGCAACTTACTGAATATGAAAAACTACAAAATGAAAAAAACCCCAAACCTACGAAAGAAAGGGTAAATGAAGGTCTGTAGTGGGTTTAATTCGATAACTGGGCAGAAACACCAATTGAAGTGTAGTGGTTTTCATTTTAAATTTAGATCACTTACTGATCTCTTTCGTGTGAGATAAAAATTAGGAGAAAACAAAGCAGGCACAAACTTACAGGCTTAAAGAAATTTATTAACAGATCTAAAAGGAAAGCAAATGAAGAAAAAAACACCAACTGCTGTGGTATGAAACATCTCTTCTATGAAAAAACGCTTACAGTTTCTACATACTGCAAATACTGCAAGACACGATGGACTATCACATGGGGTTATTAATCTTTTTTAAGGATGAGTTATTTTGGCTTAAACGCAAAGGTTTCTCCCTTACTAGTCTGTAAAAAAAAAAGCTTCTCTTTCTCAGCTTTTAAAACAACCGTGGCATAGGCATTATTCACAACCTTTGCGAGCCACACGTGAATTGTCCATCCTCCCATGTACTTCAAACGGATTAAAGAGACGGGTATGATATTACAGTCTTTACCACGGCATTGTAAAAAGTATTTTAAGCTACGCGCGAGAAGCGCGGCTCCACCCTCTGCCTTCTTCTGACGCCATCTTTTCTTCCAGCTCACACGACCAGTTCTCTTTTTCTCTTCGTGCCTCTGAAGTCACCATGTTACCGTGCAGGGCCCACGGCGGGGAGAATTCCGTTCTCCCTTGTTCCGCCACCTGCACAGTTCTTCTATTCTCTACAGTTCGGTGTGAAGGATGCTGGCTGTGGGCTGCAGACTGTACGCTACCGCCGTTTTCCCAGGAAAACCGCGTCGGACGCCCGCGTCAGTTCCCCCTCCCGCCTGTGATAAATAGATGCTATAATATTGGCTTTCTGCAAATGTTAAAATAAGTGATGTTAAAAGTAGCCTTTTAAACAGTAGTTTTGTCACAAGTAGATGCTATATGTAAAATAGCTTTATTACAAAACAGATGCTATATAAGGTAGTTTTGTTGTGAAGATGTGGTTTTTTTAATACTTTTTCATTCAACCAAAAACTTAGAAATAGCTATGGTTATGAACTATTCGGGCTCCTGCTACCAACTATCAGCAACAGATAAGATATCCCCACAGCGATCTGCTGATTCCGGGAATTATCAAGCCGGGCGAACCAAGCTGGGAGAACTGCATTCCATTTTGAACTTTTCCTGAAAAAGGTTTGAATATGCGACGCCAGAAGGCTTATCCCCACAGCGACCTGCTGATTCCGGGAACTACTGACAAAACGGGAAAACTGCATTCCATTTTGAACTGTTCCTGGAAAGGGTTTTAACATATGTTATGAATATGTATAATTGTTTATGAATATGGAATACTCCAGGTGTATGTAAAGGGTGTCTCCAAGATAGCAAGTGTGCTCTTGGCAGAGTGCCAAAGCACCCAGCGCTGTGACTTTTGCTTGATTATCCTTGTCCCTTATTGTCCTTTATTAAACTTTTCAATCCTAACAGGAGAGTGAACCTTGTTTTTCACACGCCGGACCCCCAGGGTCCGTGCTGCAGCGTCGGGAGCGGGGGGCAGGAGGGGCAGGGGGGCCCGGCCCGGCCTGGCAGGGCCCTGGGCTCGGAGGTCGGCTCGGGCCGGCCCGGCCCAGCGGGGGCCCGGCGGGGCCCTAATAGCCGGTCCCCCCTCCCGGTCCCGTCCTCGAGCTGGGACGGGGAGGAAGTCCCTTAATCCCGCCTTTCCACGCAGTTAAAATATGTAAAATTAAAAGAAGCCCTATTAGTCTAGAGAACTGCCTGTCAGTTCAGGTCAAGCCACGACAAGATCTCATTCTGGAATTTTTATCCTGACAAACTAACTTTTCTTATCTTTATAATCCTTTTGATATGTAGATATAGTTTTCTAAGGCTTCAAATCTGATAAACAATGTTCACAGTTTGCTGATGAAATGAAACTGCTGACAGTCATTAAAATGCAGGAGAGGCAAAGATTTCTGATTCAATCAGATTGTTTTGCACACCCAAATTTGCATACAGGGGTGGCATGCTGATTTGTAATACTTACACACTGATTAAGGTTAAAAATTGACACCTAAACTTTCAATATATTTGGGTATAAACACATGGTATCTTTTTACATACATGGGCGAAAACTATAAATATATATATAAACTATTTGTTACACAATTCTAAGTGGAATAAGAGGCTCTTATGAAACGCTAGCCTTTCTTCTGACAGCTAATGATTCTTTTTGAATGATCCAAAAATTAAATTAATTGTTTGAGTGCTTCGGGTATGACAGATATTTTTATTAGCCACATGGCTGTCAGACGTTAAATAAAAATTGAAAATGTGTTGATAATTTGACATCCACTCAGGGGTTTTGCTTTTCCCCTTTTTATCTTGCTTTGAGACTGACTGCTCTGAATGTGAACAGTATTGGGGTTTCTCCACCAATAAACTGTTTCCTAGTATTCCTTCGATGGATGCTGCCATTTCCACTGAGACAGTGTTAATTACCAGTGTTAAATGAAATGTACTGTCATCCCAGAAGTTGCAGCTACAGCAGCAGAAGGACAGCAAATGCTTTGGAAGATCTCCACAATTAAGATCTTGGCTACTTTAAGCCCTGCATATCTCATGACATTTTCCAAAGCGTGGAGAGGCCTTAGCTTGGTTGCCCAGCTGAGCTGTAAACATGCAATGAGATTTGGCCTAATTTAAATTCTTCTGTAGCCACAGTCTGCCACGTATAACATTATCTTTGTCTGCAGTGGATAAAAATAACAAAAATGTTCAGCTCTAAACCTGGTATTTTGCAGAAAACTTCAGGACACGCAAGGTGGTTTTTTTGTTTGTTTTTTTTTTTTTTTTTGAATAAGGGAATCACTGTTAATTCCACAGCAATTTTTCATTTTATAGTATAGCCCCTGTTTCAGCATATTTCCCCTTTCAGGAAAATACTTAGACATGTCGCCAGGTACAACCAACTTAAGCATAGCTAAAGACATTTAAGCACTGTTCAGAGATAATACTTGCATTGAAGCTGGAAACAAGAGCAACAGGGAAAAACACACATTGTGGTACATTTTTGCATCCAAAGTAAATGCAGAAAATAAATACTGCTCTGAATTTAAACCAAACAAAAATCTCTGGGAAAACACGCATATACTATAAAATATTTCAAGAAGACAGACTACACAGCAATAAGGAATTAACACTTGATTTTAATTACAGCTATTTGAGTTTTACTTTGGACACTTCACCTTCCCCTCTCCCAGGCTACACAAAAAGAGTATTTGAATTTTGCTCATCATTAATTTGATTTTTGGAAAGAATGTGATTACCTTGGAGCTTTTTTGGTTAGTGTGTAACAAAACAGGAATTTTGCACTCATGTTTGTAAAAGGCAGAGTGCTAGATAAGCACAAAACAAATTTACATTTATCAATGGTTCTAAATATAGTTTATTGACAATATGTTCTCTGCATGATTCTCCAACAACACCAGAGACCAACGGAAGCTGTTGTTGGTAAAGCCGAAATATGTTTATGCAGAGCGAACTCAGATGTTGCTGGCAGCTTATTTCTCCTCAGGCAATGTTGCCAGTAAGCTAGAAAAGGTTGGAAACCACTGACTAAAAGAACAAACTTGTCTTTTCTTAATGTAAGTTGTTCTGCTTCTGTACCCATCTCAGTATCCCTTCCAGCTACTGGGCAACCAAAACAAAGTAAGTCAAAGTTTAAGGTCTCAAACCCTAGTTATGAGACTGATCTTCTGCTGGTTAAATAGGATCCAGTTTTGTCATCATAACCTAGACCAATACTTGCTGGTAGTTCAGAAGCACTATCAGAACATTACAGAATTAATAACTGAAGGATGATTGGTGAAATTCTAGATAATGGTACACAGCTGGTGTTTGGCAGAGACAGTTGTTTTTGTTCTGGCTGATCACGTATAATACACTGCATGTGGAGGAAAAAAATCCCTAAACTTTACATTTTAAGCCATTACACTGATATTTGGTATACTGGGAATTAGTATTTGTGCTTGCTATACAATTTCACTCTAAAGTAAAATGCAGTCTTTACTTTTTCTCCTTCACATCACAACCATATATTTGCCCCTTGACACACAAATTAAGAAAAATATCTCATTTATATGCTTTAACAAAGGTAAGTAAGCCTTTGGGCTCTCTCAAAATAACAGGAAAGGGAAACGTGACTGCTGCGATTGTCACTGCCCTGGGAGATGGGTCGGCCTCGGAGGGTGTTCGTCCCTGCTCCGGAGGCAGCAGTCACCTTCCCGCAGCGGCACTGGGAAGTTATCACTTCCCGGCGGCCGCTTGGAACGGGCTGCCCTGGCTCGGTATCAGCAGGCGCACCCAAAGCGAGGGGACCAGGTGGTCTCAGCCTCTCGGAATTCCGGAGGCAAAAGAGGCAAGGGAGAGGACCAGTCCGTGAAAACCTTCCAAGGTTCATTGTCCCCAAAGCGGTGGGGATGAACTGGCCAACGAGAGCCAGGGGTGCCGAGATTTTCAACAGGGGTGGCACCGAACAAACAACCAATAGGAAACAAAGCCGGAGGAGGATCCCGGGGACACAGAACCAATGGCCAGGTTACAGAGGAGGGAATTTACAGAACAAACCTATTAACAGCCGAACTTATCAGAACTTTCTGGAGAAGTGGTACGGGCTCAGAACCGGGTCTCGCCCACGGACTGGTCCTCGCTCTCCGAGTCGTCTGCCCATTGGGCAGGCATGCCGTGACAGACAGCGGGCGGACCCCGAGTGGTCCGAGGCACCCCAACATGCGATCACAACAGAAAAACATAGATTTATGTCTGGTCTAATGTCATAGTCCCCGTAAATATTAAATTCCATAGCGTTTAGATATCTGTGCTGCTGTAGGGTAATATTAAAGCCTTTTCGTTACTGCTGGCAGCGTTCAGCACATTTTCAAGCCTCCATAGATCACCTCATTAAAATGCAGACAAGGACTACAGACCTTTGCGAGACGGATAAAATGGAGCCATAGGTTTAAAAAAAAAGTAAAGTTTTGGCTGACATGGGTAACACAAGTTTTATAATAGCAACTGAAGAGAACAAGAACTCATTTGAAATAAAAATTTGGTAATGTTTTCAGTATTGTGAAGGACTATACAAAACAGCAGAAATTCTTTTTTTATTTTTTTTCTTGATAACTTAGAACACAGATCTCTTTTTTCTTCCCATCCTAATAAAGAATAGTATCTACAGAGGTACATCTAAAGATGGATTTAAGTACAACTTTGGGAAGGCTTCTGTCTTGAATGCACATATAACTAATCCATGTTAGGACTTTACATGGGATGAACAACTGTTCATATAAAAATTAAGGCAATCTAAGCCCTCACTAAGACATCATTAGCACATTAATGAAGTAGTTGTCTGTAGCTTCCTGCCCTGTTTGCCATTTGTGTGCAATGTTTAGAGACCTCTCTGCCCTGCCCTTTTGCTCTACACAAGGCTGCTCTGAGCCACTGCACAAACTCCTGTGCAAGTGTGCTGTGCTTGTCACTTTATTCTAACAGGATAAGTCAAATGAAGGGGAGAGAGAAAGCTACTATTCTTCTGCACAGGAGGCAAAATGAAGAACTATTAAGTAGCTAATGTTAGGTTTCACAAGAAAACTTTGGCTGCCAGAAGCTGGATATAGATCACAAAACCTTAATACCCTGTCTCCCTCACACGGCTGTTGTCTCCACTGGTACCCATAAGTTCTAAGACGCTTTGATGTTCTGTTCTTGCTAAGGGAAATAACAAAATAACACTAAAATACATTGAACAAATGTATTCTAGATTCAGTGTGGTTCAGGCATGAAATCAACTTCCACAGGAGTTTAGATCTGGATCCAATAAAACTTTTATTCAAGCTATAAGGACCAACAAGGAAAAAAAAAGGCATTTGATACTAAAATAACTGTCCTGCTCAAATCTGGTGCTTTTTTTTTTTTTTTTTTTTTTTTTTGCATGGCTTCCCAGAAGCGGTATAATAACATCTCTGTTCAAAGTAATTAAAGATGCTAATTAATAGGGGGAAATCATATTTACGTATGGTATCACTCCAAATTTCAATTAATTGTTCTAGACAGGAATTTATTCCAAATTCTCTTCCTGACAAGCTGCAAAAGTCATTACTAATTAGTCTTTTTTTTTCAAACATGATATCCTGACAGAAAAGTAGTATTGTCATTATTATAGCACCAGATAACAATCAAAGTTTAAATGGAATAATGAGTATATGACAAATCTTTCATACCTAGGAGTGAATTTAGTTATCAGTATCAGTTCTGGTATTTTTCAGGTAACTCCTGAATGGAGAATCTGGATCCACTACTGCAATTCACAATGTTATTCCTTGAGAGTTGAAACAAATAATTGTATTTATATTTATAGAAATAATTGTTACTTCTATCATCACATTTATTTACTTACCATGAGGTCCCTGGAAACATTCTAAACCCGTTTCCCAACAAAATAGGATCAGCTCTCTGCACCCGTGGACAAGTTGCCTTTACAGGAAATTGTTTGTAAATAAGACATGCTCAGATATTACGGGATCATCCTTCCTGCTTAATAAAATGAACATGTGACATATGAAGATGAATTTTTCATTGGTTTTGTTTGGGTTTTTTAATCAAGAAAACTGAAATTAATCCCCTGTCAATTACAGCCTCCTCTACATTTTCAGACAGTCCTTATTCATTGATGGAATTTGAGGCAGATCAACGCAAATAACATTTTCTGTCACTGCCTATCCAAGTCTAACAGACTCATTCACATAACTTAGTTTTTGGCCTTGCAATTAGTCAAATTTGATTGAAGACACATTATTTTCTAGCTGTGTAGTTTCTGAATGAAACACTGATTAATGGTGATCCACGATATGTTTTTACCTTTGATTCATGTTCAGCCCAAGATACAATTCACTAGAAGCTGTTTCCATGTAATTATAGGAGACTGGGTAGATGTGAAGGATCTGTCCGCTCTTAAGCTCTCACAAACCATCTGTCACATCTCTGACACCTGAATATTCTTTGACAATCTGACCCTAAGCATGTGACTCTTCCCTGATTAACAGACTACAACTAGTTTTCTGATCTAAGATAATCACTCTAAATCACCCTAAATTGCACCACACTCTGTAGTGAGAACAGGATATCACCTAAACTGAGATTAATCTACCAGGGTTCCTTTTAGGTTAAGGGAGATTCTTGTGGTCGATTTAGGCTTTGGCCTTGAAATTACATAAGCTAATTTATTTGATACTACATCTGTTCCACTGCTGTATCTATAAAGTAAATAGTGCCAACCATCTGGATTGTTTAATTATTACAACAGTCCCTGTCACAGCATTGTCTGTGGGCAAATTGCACTGTCCCAAATGGTTTCTGGAAAGGTTATGGGCTATGATGGGCCAGGAACCATTCTTAAGAGAAATCCTGCATGCAGCATATCTTTTTCAGGAGGTTAAAAGAATTTAGCAGCATGGCTGTGACCTGCCTATGCCAGCTAGCCCAGGGAATGTGTCCCAGCTCTGCTCAGCTCCCTAGGATAGATGCAGCCTCAGCCTGCAGGCCAGTTCTAAATAAGGGTTTAAACAACACTCCAGGCTGAGTGCCACAGCAATAACCTCTCTTGGGCACTTCATGACACTCTTCCTCATGCAGCCAAAGATGCTGTTGACCGTCTTTGCCATGAGATCACTCTGCTGACCCTTGGTCACCATTTTGACTATCACAATCCTCAAGACCTGTTCTGAAAATCTATTCCAACAGGTTGGCCTCCAGCTTGCCCTGGTGCCTGAGGTTATTCCTTTTAATTATTTCATGAGATTACTATTTGTCAAATCCTCCAGCTTGTCAAGGTCCCTCTAAAGAGCAGCAAAACCCTCCTGTGTATCATCAAATCTTCAGAGTTTTTAATCATTTGCAAAAATGCTGAGGTTTGTGATCAAATTATTAATGAAAGTTTTAAATAGTACAGGCTCCACGGTCGACCCCTCAGGTGCACCTCTAGTGACTAGATTCCAGCTGGATTTGATGCTGTTGGTCACAAGCCTTTAAGCCCAGCAGCTGAGTCCACCTCACTGCTCACTTCCCTAACCTGCATTTGAGCAACTTCTCTGCACGGATGTTGTGGGAAACAGTGTCAAAAGCCTTAGTACGGTCGAGACAAAATGTCAATTTCTCTCCCGCCCTCCACCAACACAAACATATCAACATAGAGAGCTATCAGTTTGGTTAAGCATGATTTCCCTTTCATGTATCCATACTGACTACTACAAATCACCTCTGCCAATGTCTTTGCTCAAAGAATTGCTACTGAGGCTGGTAGAACCTGACCCGTCAGTGAGGACCTTGTGATTCCAAAGTAGCTATGGTATATGGCAAATAACATCAGGCAGCAAGCCAAAGAAGGTAAGCAGCAGATAAGGGGGAGATGGGTAAATTACGAGCAAAAATTATAGGAAGGAATTTGTCATTAGAATTACAGCATTAGAGTACAGCAGTGAGGAATACAGAGTACCCATGAGACATCTCCTGTGCATATATAGGCTGTCAGGCATCACTAGTTCTGCTTCTCATAGAACAAATTGTGCTGATAAAAGTGGATGACACTGAAGTTTTTGTGCTGCAGTGAATGCTAGTGCTTACTCAATACAGACTCTTCAGCAGTCAAAGGTGTCACACTGCTTAATTTCTGAATCTCTGTTTGCTGACTTACTGCAGAGCAGGGCAACTTTGGGTGTAGCTAGATGTAAAACTACAAATGAAAAGTGGTCTTTCAACATACTCAGTGGGATACTTTGAGAGTTCACATATAGTCAAGTCTAGGAATTCACATTACAAAAATGTTATGGAATACAACTTTGTGTATGGAAATGTAACAATCAGGTAAATTTTATTGTATATGTCTATTTTTTATCTTCTCTCTTTTTTTTTTTTTTTTTATTCTCACCTCTATATCCTCAGTCATATTAGTTTGATATTTTGACTTAAAATGTCCATTAAATAGATTTGGAAGTGCACTTCCTAAACCTCATGACACAGACATCTAGTTTTAAAGGGATGTCAGAGGTGCATAATGCCACACCACAAACCATTTGGGGGGCAGGTGGGAAGGTGGTTCAAGGGACTGTATTGTATCTTCATTTTTCGCTCTATTAAGCATGTACTTTCTCCCCAGCTCATACAGTTCCATTTCTGTACTGGAAATTTTCAACATGTAAAATTGCTGCTTCAATCCAAGAAAGTTCTGCTTATGAAAAGCCCGATCAGGCCCCGCACACAAGGATAATAACACAACATGATACACTTCATAGATAACAGTGTGTATGCATAACATCATACTAAGAGTAAGTAATTCAGACCATTTTTAAAACAGACTCAGAAACAAGGATTAAAGCGCAATTTTGATAGCGATCAAGTTCTTGGCATGCAGGTCCATGGTACTTAGTAACTTTCAAGGTCACATACAACAAATCATTTTAAAAGAGGAGGACGAAAACAACCTTTACTTTTCTTTTCAGCAATTTTCTCTATCTTGTTCAGTTCTCTGTTTCATTTGATACATTCTTGATGGCCTTTTAGACCTGGTTTACTGCACCTGACAATGCTCCTCAGGATAATGCTGCCAGGACGATGCTGCCAGGACGATGCTGTCAGCTAGGCAAAAAAAAAAAAAATAGAGGCTAGGAGGTGAATACAAACAAATCATATTTGATTGTATGGCTTGTAAAATGTGAATGACCGTTTTCTTGTCTTACTTGTATGGCTTGGAAAACAAAAGCAAAGATATGTGTGGAAATGGGAAGGAGAAAAAATATCAAATAGAGGTGTAACTCATCCAAGAGCCTGTGTGTTGGTGTACTATGTTTGCACAAGCTCCTAGTAAGTGCAGAAGTACTGTTTAAAGCACTAAAGATTCTGAAATAATTATGCAGGTGTGCAAGTTAGTTCTTAGCAGTTGTAGAACATTTGTGACACAGAACAAGAATTCGTACCTAACCAATGGTGTGACAACTAACAGATGTCAGGAGACAAACTGACCCTGGAGAGGGTATGAAAATGTGTCTATACATGGATGCAGTTTTGAGACCAGAGGAAAATAACAGCCTGTTATCAGAGCATACAGAACAGTTTATCTTAAACCCCAGAATTTTTTAATCAATTATAATAGAACATCTGTCCTAGGATTTATTTATTCCCAGACTGAGGATGTGTTTTTTCCAGCAACAGGAAGCATCATCTCTTACATTTGTTTTACAATGTTTAACTAAAGTAATTGGAAAATATTATCCGCCATATGCTACTTCATGTCAGTGAATTATAAAATGCACAGAAGCACAGGCATAGAAATGATTAATAGTTCACCCTGTTTCAATGAATACAGACCCTGGCATGCTAAAATAGAATGATATCAATGCTGTCTGGCTAGGATTCCTTGCAGCATTAGTATCAGTGGAGGAGTAGGATGTTATTAACACTTCAGAGGAGGAACCGATTTCTCTCTTGGTAGTAGAGGCAATCCTTAAATAACATCTCCTTATTTACCGGCATAAATAAAACTAGCTCATTGTCTTATGTTATACCATTGGCCTTTGCTTCACACTGTTCGATAATTATCTACCATGCCCTCTGCACTGCAGTTTTGTAACCTGCTCCTTTATTTATTTCAACATGACTCTTCTGAGGCTTTTGACTTCAGCTGGCCTCCAGCTGATAAAATCTGCCTTTATATCTTCAGGTCTTCACATCATGACTCAGTGGCCCAAGAGTCCCGTCTTTGTTAGGCATTGTCCTACATTCCCTTTCAATTCATTTGTAAAAAGAGGCTTTGGGCAGCAACTAATCACTGTACTGTCTTTAGGCAGCACATAAAGTGGATGCAGAGTTTCATTCCCATTGTATTTTGACCTCTACTAATTAGCCTGCAATTTTTCAATTTAAGATTTATATATCTACTTTCACATGGAGCTAACCTAATTTGAATGTTGTGGGAGTGTCTAGCAGAAGTGCAGGCCTGTCTCACAATCTCCACTCCTAATCTCATGTGCTCTGTGGGTACACTGTTCCTGCGAGGCTTGTTTTGCCAATGAAGTCAACAAAAACACATACTTATTTAAGAAGGATATGAATCAGTGCTTACATCTAAACATAATTGCAAGGTATAGATTAAAATTTAAAAAAAAAAATCTGTTCATCTGTAGAAAAATAATGGTAGTCCATCATTTGCCCAACCACAACTGGAAGTTGGAGCATCTGGCACCTCTTTGTAATGTAATGTAAATTAAATTGCATTCTAAATTGGAAGTGAAGGAATGCAGCATAATGCAATTGTATTGTCAAATATCTGTTTTAGCACTGCATATAAATAATTGTATGTATTTTTGTATTTCTGTATATTACATATAATTTAAAAAACCTGCATTTGTGTCCTTTTCGAAAGATCTATAATGGTCTATAATGTTGACAACATTTTTATTTTTATTCCATAGATTCATTGGATGAAAAGAACAGAACAGCTCTTTCTGGTTCTTTGCTCCTGCTATCCATTTCAAGCCAGATACATTATTTACCCTTTACCTAAGAAGCTTTTACAACCTTGTCACCCTTAATAAAGTGAAACAAAAGACATTACCAGAGCTAACTGCAAAGGCTGAGCAGTGGGGATGACATCTGGCCACTGTCTAATTTTCATGCAGCTGTACCAGCAATTTTTTCTGTTGCAGCTGACATTCTTTGTGTCGGGTTGCAGTGAAAAGCTAGCAGAAGGAAGGTGAGAAACAAAAGGTGATAAATAGCTAGACAAAGATAGAGGAAAAACAGTTCCATTCTTCAGGATCCAAACAAGTAAAATACTTCTATCTAGATTTAAACACACACACAAAAATGAAATAGGAACCTTGCTTATTCCTCTTTTGTAGAACTACAATCAATATGCTCTTTGTAATTGCCTTAAAAATATTCTGTGTCATTTTGTTAACTTGAGAGAATAAATTGCCTCAGAGCTCTCTGCCCTCTTACTTTTGTAGTTTGTTCTTTTATTTTTTTCACCTATGACTGCAAACTTCAATTGATGTGAAATACGTGACTCTGAAAGTGGCAGGGGATTAATTTCTTTAGTGATTGGCTTAAAGAGATAAAAAACAGGAGCACTGAGAGCCAAAGCTAGTTCCCTGTTTCAGGGGACTACTTTTCTCTGTAGTACAAGAAGTATCTCTATGAGCTTTATTTCTTTTCCAAGAGAGTACAAAGGGGTCAGCAGAAATCAGTAGCTAATATTAAATTGCATTTCAAAACCTTAAGCTTCCTGTGCTAAAGATTCATCATTTCTACGGAAAATTTGGTTCCTTCTGGCAACATTATACATCACCCTGAATATTGCTGCAGCAAACTGCCGAAGGTACGGAACAAATGAAGCATTAAGGGTGCTGTATATTCACATCTTTTGCTATGGGAAAAATCAATGCTAACAATTCTTCTTTCATAGGCCCAAAATTCCTCTGAAAATGCTTTCCCTGCAGGTCTCCTAAGACCATGCCATTGCATATATCTTTGGTAGATTTGGGAGTGATGCCTGCTTGTGCTAGTGGAGAGGAAAGGAAGCAATGCTGAATTTTCTAGGGTAAGTACTAGCTGTGTGCTGATTGCTTCTGACCACATAAGGAGAGAGAAGAGCTGACCTGTGATACTACTTAGCAACAAACAAAAAGATATGACTGTATATTGTTGGAAAAGTAAAGGCTTTAACTCTCCCCACACACAAGCCCACTCCTCTCCCATATTGCATCTTGGGGATAAAAAAATGGTTAAGATGAGAACAGCTGTGGGGTGAGATAAGTTAGAATTGGGTTATGGGCTGTGGGACGTGCCTGCAGAGGCACATGGTGGCACGGAGGAGCACATGGCAGCACAGAGGAGCACGTGGTGGCACGAAGGAGCACATGGCAGCACAAAGGAGCACATGGTGGCACAAAGGAGCACATGGTGGCACAGAGGAGCACATGGCGGCACAGAGGAGCACATGGTGGCACGAAGGAGCACATGGCAGCACAAAGGAGCACATGGTGGCACAGAGGAGCACATGGCGGCACAAAGGAGCACATGGTGGCACAGAGGAGCACATGGCAGCACAGAGGAGCACGTGGTGGCACAAAGGAGTGCATGGTGGCACGGAGGAGCACATGGTGGCACGGAGGAGCACAGGGCGGCACAGAGGAGCACACGGCAGCACAGACAGGCTTGTCTCCACCGGACCCTGGGGGGAGGAGGTGTCACATCGCAGACCCCTACAGAGAGGAGCCTGCCGGGAGCTGACGGACAGGTGAACAGCGAGTGGTCACCCCATAGAAGGACATTTAGAAGGTGTGTTGCTGATGTGGCGACATGGGATAGGTCACGTAGTGAAGATTACCATATAAGGAAATACTGTGCCTTGGAAAAGTGTATAAAACCAGCTCATGTCTTTGAATTAACGATTCAGTTTCCCTGCCGGTCTGGGTCCATGCCTCAATCACTACAAATAGGAGGAAGGAGCTGATCCTGACAGGTTTGGATGGTTGTATGTTTCATCTGATGATTTGCTCTCTTGTGATTTCTAAGTAACATTGATCTTCGTATCCCTTTGGCGAGCAGAGAATGGGTAAATCCTGTTCTTTCTATCCAGTGCGGTTTTATGTAGGTTTGTACAAGCATATGGTCTTCTACATTGGTTCTTCAATGATTAATCATGCCTTCATTTACATTTTACTCGTATTAGGATGATGTGTGAATTTCTACTCTGTCCATATAAGATTATGATATTGTGCAGGACCAGAGAGACCATGTAGTTATATTAATGACAGGAGTGTGCTGGGAGTGGGGAGGGTGTTAATTCTCCCTGTGGAAAAGAGATCATAATTGTGAAGCCTCTTTTTGATCTCTGGTTGTTGTTTTTTCTTCTTGTCTCCCTTTGCTAGACTAGAGGTGGTAAAATCAGAAACATGAAACATTTATTTCTCTCTCAAAGTTTCTGGTGGAAATTGGCAAATTTACAAGTGATAAATGACCTCATTTTGATATTCCACTGGAGACTTAGACTACTCAGCAGGCCTTTTACTCTGCTGAGAGAGCTTCTGACCATTCTGAATGAGGAAAAATTGGAGGAAACAATACAGGCAATAAATGCATATTATATGGTGTATGTGTTTTTTACATATTTTGAAAAAAACAGAAAAAAATTTGAGTTGTGTCTCTGATCCTGGCGTTTCTGTTTTACTTAGTTGGTCAGGGAGATGTTCACAATACTGCATATTACAACTATAGACTTTATTGGAAAACAGCCTGGTTTAAGTTGATAACTGCTGTTTTCCAAGAGTACAAACGTCTATTATTTAATGAATAAATGCTACTTCTCAGGTCATTATTACCATCTCTTCTTAATTACTGGGACTTGGTTCACTCATACTGATTGCCCATGTGCATGACCTTCATTAAAGGCAAATCCAGTCTTGTCAAATGCCCTCAGGATTTTGCTGACTTTCTGTTTTGTTCTCATTCAGTCACACTCAGCTATGAAGGATGAAGACGATCTAGAGATACAGGTGCCTCCTCAGTGGTACCTATTATTGAGCTGCTGTGCTCCCTGGAGCTGCATTTTCTTTTTCCCTGACTGACAAGAAGGCCTGCTCCCGCCTCTCGATTCCTTGATCATAAATATGAGAAATCATCATGGGCCTGTACCTTGTTATTAGAGACAAACAGTACGGACACCTGTGAGAACATATATTGACTTAAGAAGGCTGAGCACATGCAGAATTGCACAACAGATGCAGGGAATAATCTGAAGTTTCTTTATTCTGATTATTCTGTAACTAGTTATAGCTGTTTTATTTTTTCTCTCCTCCCACTCTTCAGCTTGTAGCATAAGTTTATCCATATTCCAGGCAAATAACAAGCACAGTGAAAATAATTTAACTGGAAGAGACCACTTTTTAATTTTTTTTTTTTTTTTTAATTAAAAGGTGTTTCTAAGATTCTTTTGCCTGGCAGTCATTTGCATTGTTGCTACGCATGCAATTATTTACGGCACAATTTTTTCAAGAAAACTTTATATTGCCCAACAAGTGTATCCTAAGACATTGAATGCTATTTGTCACAAATATGTGCTGTCAAGAAAGGCATCCCAACACAAAGCAACAGGAGCAGTTGTGCTAAATCTTTTGTGATACATGTATATCCTGTCACTTTTTGTGGAAAAATGATGAGGGCACAAAAGTGCATCTCTGGGAGACAGCGATGAACTGTCAGGGCTGGAGATGCCGTGATTGAATGGACGAGCTGCTTGTTTTCTGGAGTTGCTTCTGTGTGTGCTGTTATAGCAGCTCAGCTGAACAAGGCTGACATCAAGATTGGTATAACTTTCTGGCTGTGGAGCTTCTCTGAGAGTTGTTCCCAGCCTCTTTGAGGAGGAAGGAGGCAGTGAATTGCTCCATGTATTTGGTGAGGTGTGACAAACGCTTTAATGGGGTCTGATGTGCATCTGCATGTTTCTCCACGTTCCTTCCATCAATGGCTTATTTCAAAATGCCATCATTTTACTTGCTGCTCAAAGTCCTAGAGATTATTAAAGCAGTGTAAGGCTGGTTCTTCAAGCATATACTTGTTTTAAGAATGAGAATGACTTCCTCTGCCTTCAGTGTCGCTCTTCATGTATCTGACATTAAATGTACGCTTGCTCATCTAGATTTTTGTGAGCAATCCTCAATTTTCACTGAAGTTAGTATGAACTTTTACATTAAATTTGATAAAGCTTTGAATAAAGCCTTACATATACATACATGGGAAATTAATGTCTATTAATTGCAGAGCTTTCAAAGTACCATAAAGGCTCATAGTGCTCTTGCAGCTGATCTACTTTGAGTTAAATATCGGTCTCGTTAAATTTATGTTAAAAGCTTGGTGCAAATAATGTGTCAGACAATAGAACTTTTGCAATGTGGAATTAAGTCCAAATTTAGATTCCCCATCTCAGGGAGAAAGATAAACGTATGTCTCGAACTGCCTGAAAAGCTGGTGAAATTTAAACTGGGTCCCATCTTTTCAAATCTGAAAAGAGATGAAAACTTATTAAATTTTGATTTACATTACACTATTCAGTTCATCTTAGGTTAGTTTGTCTGAGACAGAAAACTCACACTTTACAACTTGATTTTGTTGTCAGTGCAACACCACAGGGCAGTCATTTTCTATACTGATATTATTAAAAAAATGAATGTGATGAAATATGTACCAAACACTACGACTCGGAATTTAAAAAAAAGAAAGAGAACAAATGGGTTTTTTTATTGTTTTATTAATTAAATCAACCATAACTCAGATGTCTGCATGTAATAAAAATATTTTTTTAACTTCAGGGAAATAACTATACTAATTAACTCAGAGATTTTTAGACCAAATTTTGGTTAAAGATAAATTGGAAAGCATTACTTTTGGATTATAGTTTGTATTTTTCAGCCTAAACACAACTTCTCTTACAAATAAAAAATTTACTTGATTTGTTGAACATTTATTTTGCTTATAAAAGGTTTAGATGAGGACTTTTCTGTATATCTTCTGGGAAAACAAATTTTCTCTTTTATGTAAAATTAACCTTTCAAGTTTCAAGATAATAAAAACCATATTTTTCTCACAAAAGAAAATTTGATAAATAACATAGACAAAATAATAGAATTATTTTTCTTTTGAAGCATATATAGTAATGTTTTAGTCCAGTTTGACTTCTTGGTTTTTAGCATCTTGGAAAAATCTGATTTGTCTAAGCTGTACAGCACTCTTGAAATTCCTTAAAATATCAGCTTGTAGTATTGTGTAGCATTCAGTCTGAGCACCACATGAGGAAGCTGGAACTAGGTATAACATAACAGTGTAAAATAAGGCTGCAACAAATTTGTTACAATTCTTCTATTAAAAAAAAGTATTTATTAATATTTTTCCTTATATTTACAATTAAAACGTTACTAAAAATTCCTTAATCACACATTTTACTCCTTGAGTCTTCAAATATTTTTAATCAAGATAAGGGGTTTGTTTTTTTTTAAATATTATAGTTGTGAAATTGTAATATTTATAAATATTATTAGCACATTTCTGCTTGGCTTGAAGAATTTTGAAGTAATGAGAATTTGTAATTACTTTTATTTATTTGAATCCATTTATCTGAATCTACCTAGCTACTTGGGGAATTCTATATCAGTCAGCTACATGAACACAGAAGTATACAGAAAATAGTGAGCTAAACAACTGATAAAATGATAAACAAAAAGAAATCTGAAAAGGAGACTTGACAAAGACATATTGCAGCAGTTTAGAATTCCTTATACCTTGGAAAAGGCCATATATAATGGACGAGAATTCTCTTTGCTTGAAGAGATATTAGAGAAACCCAGTACTTTATGAAAACATGCTAAAAGTACGATTATTTCTTAATATTATGTTGAATAGATGACAAGGACACAATTAACTGGTTGAAATAAGCAAGTCAGCTCTATGTAAGGGGAGACAGCAAAGGACTCCTTAGAAAAAGGCAAATGATGTCAGACATTCCATAGCAGGAAAATCCTGTAGAGTGATCAGTGCTTACCAAGTAAGACCCAGTTATTCTGGCTTCACAACACACTTGGAAACAGAACTACTACAAGCCAAAAGCTCTTTTAATAAGGTTAGCCTGTTTTAGCAACATGTTTGCTGAATCTACAAGTGTCTTCAATCATGAAGGACCCATATTGTGTTCTTGCTGTTGTGAAATTTTACTGTTTAGGCAGTAATGCTGAAATGCAGGCATTTGCTATTATAGGCACTTAATGTTTTGTCTCAAAAGTTTAGGTATATGCATGCTGTTCCTTCTTCAAATTAGCAGTGAAGAATGAAAAATAATGTTTATGTGGATAGGAAATCTGACAGGTTTTTATAAATTGTCGCACAGTTTTTTTCACACAATCAAAAAAAGTAGGTTTTTAGCAACATTTCTCCATTGCTCTATGCAACAAAAATGGAGACAAATGAGTACAAGCACCAGACACACCAATATTAAACTGTCTGTATGTGAATCATTTCCCATCAAATGCTGCATCACCTGATCAATATTTTTGTCTTTTTCTTCTGACAGGTTGAATCTTCTGGCATCATGAATTTAACCTTCAGCAATTGGTCTTTCTAATCAGATTTAGGTAAGTATATTCCACAGTGTGCATGCCACCATTGTGGCACACACATTGATCAGTCAGGTTTTTTTAATCTAAAATTAATAATTACAGCTTAAATATTGTAAAGCATAGCTCAAATCTTCCTGGGGTTAAGTTAGACACTTACCTAGTGCATGAAGTGGGTGTCCCACGTTAGTCACATAGTGTCACTTTTGCCTGTCATACACCAGTCTTTCTTTACATGTGTGTATAAATACACGTGTAAGAACTTGTGTATTTGAAGAAATATGCAAATGTCAGGGAAAAAATGGCTCATTTTCCCCAGAGAACACCAGTGTAACACAGAGTTAAGGATTTTACAATCCATGTTTTGCCCCTCAGAGTAAGAAGAGGGGCCATAAAACTCCATTGTCACTAGCTTGTTCTTCAGTCGGTGTTTATTGTTGAAAAGAGCATGGAGTGAAATGCCTTTGTATTTCTTGACACATTTCCTGAATGCTACATCTCATATAGATTATATATAGATCTAGATATATATACTCAGAGTATAAGGACTTCGGAAAAGGATAATGGTTTCAATTTGAAGTATGACTTTCAGTAAGCTATTTAAGATGGTAAGGCATCCATTCAACAGAAAAAATTGGATGTTTCATGCACTAACAAGTATTTGGAATACTATGGTAACGGAACAGAATAAATAAAGCTTAGACAGAAACTTAATTTTTGCTTTATTTCAGTAATATAAATAGTTATAATATCAAAATGCCAGCACACTAAAATAAATTTGATATGTTTGTAAGCTCTACTGTGAAGTAGGTGCTTATAGGCAGGGTTTAAATATTTTGGCTCTGCAAAGTGGCTCAAAAAAGCTGCATATGTCAGGTAAGGTATAATAAATTTCCACCTTGACTGTGCAAGTCCATATGCATTGTTTTAGGTTTGTGAACTCTTGGTGGAATGTCTTAATGAGTGAAGTACAGAGTTGCATAATTGCTTTGATCTCTTTTCAGTCTTCTACAATTTGGAGTCAACTCGAAACTATCATCTAGTTTTCCATCTGATATTCGATTCTAATGACATATTTTGTAGTTTCTGTATGAATTGTGTAAGCTCTTATTACACAAACATTGAACTATTATTACAGTGTAGAAAACTTGGAATAAAGAAATGGATAGCTTCAAATTTTGCATTCAAATGTTAAAGAAAGAGGCACCTTCTAGATAGTAAGTTAAATTAGACTGCTGCTGTAAAAAGCATTTAATATGCTTTGTTTGTTTCAATATACTAGAGAAATGGCTGAGACACTGTATTTGACTTCTTACAAACCTAATGCATAAGCTCTGAATAATACATAGAGCCCATAAAATACAATAATTAACTTTTTTACACATGACAGTTTTATAAAATGCTTATTTATATTATAAAAATTGGATAACCATTCTAGCAGGGACTATCATAAATGTGCTCACCAAAATGTAAAATAGGCAATCCAAGAGAAAGGCAGTAAAGAATGAACCTACTGAGACTGAAGAAGATGGATTTGACAGTCAAAAGATGCATAGTTACATGAAGTGAGTGACATACAGTTGCCATTTTTGATAGCAGACATCATAATTAGATCATCTGCCTCAGGAAGAACATTTAAAATAAAATTAAAAGCAAGATATTAGCAAGAAAAGAGGTAGTGTAAGATTACCAATTCATTAGACAAATATTAAACAGAGGGAAAAAGTTTGAAAACCTACAAAATAAATACAAGACTTCTGGAAAACATAACTCAGGCATGTGAAAAATTAAGGAGACAAAAAACTGAAAAATGCAATCTCTCAGTGTACAAAGCGCAGATATGATATTGAGCGGAAATGGAGTCACGAAATTAATGAAGCAAATGATGCAGCCTAAAAAGTTAATGTTAAAAGTAATAGAAACATCAAAACCTACATAGATGGCAAAGCAAATGATCATTGTCATTAAAAGGAATAGGACAATACGCTTACACTGGTGATTAAAGCATAAAATGGGGTTTTTTTTCAAGAGATTCTGAAAAGATCAGGATAATCTTCCAATTGCTTCCCAGATCTGTTTATCTGCAAAGAATGATGCATTACAAAGGGAACTGCAAATTCTACTCAGAAGTTGAATTAACCTCCTATCAATAATTGCAACAAACTTTTAAAGGTGACGAAAATATGACTGTCTACACATTTCTGAAACAATGTTTGAAAGGAAGAGAAAGTGGGAATTACAGTGGTTTTAAATGTCTAACTGCTGAAGCAAAATACTTGCCAAACTGCAATTGATGTTACAGCAGAGCTTTGCTGACAAATCATTGTCCACAGTGGAAGAACCCAAAGATAAGAAATAAAAATTAAAAGTATGAAGTTTCAAAATGGGAAGATTATGTATTTTGAATCATATAGAAAGCTTGGGAGTAAATTGCTAGTCATCATTAACTGTACTTTGATGCTTTTGTGCTACTCACCAGAACATTTCATGGCAGGATAATGGGCAACTAGAGAAGGCACTACAGATTTTTTTATTAATATAAACAACAGCTGAGTGCTCACATGTTTTATTTGTTATTCCATGAACGGCATACAAGAGTTTTCCAAATAAATTGTACCCTGGCTTGAAACAGCAATAGAAGTTGAGTAGTAATGACAAGTGCACTCTTGCTGCTGAGACCAGTATTAGACTGACTCACAGAAGCAGAGTCTATGAGATTTGGAGTGACGATAAACGGCCAAAGATTTGTGGACAGTGTATCTCCTCCCTTAGTTTCTATGTGCAGTATATACACAAAATCCTAAAAAGAAAGAAGACTGGCTGTCTCCAATGACCAACCATGAAAGGTTTCAAATTAAAAACAAAAATAAACAGACAAAACCCAAATAAGCCTACTAGAAAAGCTAAACCAAAACAGATGCTGAAACTAAGTTTGCAGGAAGAAGTATTAGATTATATGAATGACAATTACTGATAAACCTGAAATAAAGTTAACAAGCTATTTGCAAATAAATCTTTGTTCAGGTCAGTTATTATACAGATTATCTCTGCCTGGAGAAAAGGAATCTCAGGGGAGACCTTATCACTGTCTTCTACTACCTGGATGAAGGTTGTCTGAAGTGAAGGAGGTTGTAGTGAGGTTATGTGGGGTCATTCTCCCACATAACAAGTGACAGGATGAGAGGAAATGGCCTCAAGTTGCACTGGGGGAGGTTTCAATTAAATATTAGGAAATATTTCTTCACCACTGGGGTGATCAAGCAATAGAACAGCCTGCCCAGAGAAGTGGTTGAGTCTTGGTCCCTGGAAGTGTTAAAAAAAATGTGTTGATTTGGCACTTAGGAACATAGTTAAATGGTGAACATGGTGGGGATGCTGGATTGACAGTGGGACTTGATGACCTTAAAGATGTTTTCCAACCTTAACAGTTCTATGGCTCTGTGTGGCACTTGGGGACATGGTTTAGTGGTAGATGTGGCAGTGATAGGTAAACTGTTGAACTCACTGATCTGATAGGCCTTTGCCAAACGAAATTATTCTATGATGTCTTTATTTCATAAAATTAACAAATTTATTTTAATGTCATCTATAGCTTTTCTATATTTGTTTTTCATTAACAAAGCCAAACCCTACTGTAATTAAAACCCAATGTATACTAGGCATTCAGACATATTTCAGTGGAAGCTGAATCAAGCTCTCTATTGAATTTCCTGTGATTATCAGTCCAGCCCTTCAGACTGAATTTGTATGGATCTAAAGGAGCTGTCTTCTTTGGAGTGTTTCAGCTCTCATAACTCAAGTGTGAAGCTTATAAGAGGAATCTTTTCAATCTCCGTGTGCTTTAACAAATTCATCTGTATTTGCAATATATATTCATGACAAGTCAGGAGCCACGTGGAACTCTTGATTCTCTTTCTATGTACATTTGTGACAAGGAACAGTCAAAGACATTATTCACTTTCCTTCTGAATTTTAAGGACTGTTATGGGAGTGATGACTGGATAAAACAGATAACCAACATTTTGCCTCCCTCCCATCAGCCAACATGCTCTTTTCCAGAATGAGTTTTACCAGCCATTGAATACATTTTCTCAAATGGAGCAATTTGTCTATTTCTCGCATGCTGATTGAAGAAAATCAGAAACATTTTACAAGCAACACTAATAATCCCCTTCAGATTTGTTTCAGATGTATTTGAGTAATTTAGTCTTAGTTTAATAACTATGCAACCATTAGTATATTGCAAAGGTCACCAATGTCATTCATGCACTGAGTGATTTAAACACTTTCTCTCTCTTTTACATTACCCCATAGATGTAAACTTCTTTTTGACTTGAGAAACTGCTTCTGAAACAGCAGTTGCTCAATCATATTTTTTTTCATTTTCATTCTACCATGCTGTGTGTTGCAAGAGGGAAAAATAGCTAGAAAGGATTACAGGCTAAACTCAGGCTATATAAATATTTGATCTATGTAGAATTTAAACTAGTTTCATTTGGAAAAATGTTCCTTTTCATCCTTTGTATAAAACACAGGCATACTTCCAAGATATGCAAAGAAATCTATGTAGTTCATTAGAAGTTTTTTTCCTTAGCTACCATGAGAATTTAGATTAGTAAAGTTATTTGGTTTTAATCCTTCAGTTCTAGATACGTAAATACTATTCAGAATATTTTTCACGAAAGGATGGTGAGGCATATTGGAATGAATCAATTTTACAAGTATAACAAAAGAACATATAGTTTATAGCTGGAAATATACTGTGAAAAACTCAATAGGGAATAATGTTGCACTGCTCTGGGGAAGCAACATGATGTTTAATGGCTTTTTCAGTGTTTCATTTCTTGTACATAAGAATACTAAAACAAACTGAGCTATTTGATTTATCTATCTACAAAACAAAACTGTGGGCAGATATATTTAAGAAGATATATTTAAGCTGTGCAATAGTGACTACTGCAAAACCTCACTAATTCACAGAAACTCTTAAGGGGAGAGTCATCTAAGAACAGAGACACTTTCCAGCACTGAAATAGGGAACGATTTCAACGGGATTCAAGAGGTTTAGCAACTTCAGTACTAGGAATTAGGCACCTTCTCTAATGTTGCAAGAGGAAACAGGGATCCATTTTCTTTCAGAAACGTGAGATGGGGGTTTCAGTCCCAGTAGACTCAAGACAGGAATGAATCAGGACCTTTGACATTCTTTTAATCACTGAGTATATTGAACGAAATACATCACCTTCATTCCAGTCGTGTGTAGAGACTGTTAGGTATGGAAGCTCTAAGAACCTTTCTTCACTGAGTCTCTCAGCAGATTTGGGCAGAAAATATACCAGTGTTTGGAATTTTGAAGAGGTGGGCATGAAGCTGATGCACAGCATCAAGAGAAAAGTGTTTATATAACTTCTATGTAATATTTTGGAAACTGGAGACCTTCTGCTGCCTCTGGAAATGAATGGTAGCTGGAAATGATTTTGTGAATCTAAATTATGGATACAGGGGTATAAAATGGCGGCTGACAAATTCAAGATAACATTGTGAATCTAGTTTCCCAAACACTAATTCGATGGTGAGCCCTAACTATATTGAATTCCATTATTTTTACACAGTTCAAGATACCAAAACCAAACAGGTGCAGTCTGACCAGAAAACTTTATAGAAAGTCCTGTCAGAAGAACTAACTGCATTAAACTGAATTTAGACATTTCAATTTTGAACTGAATTCTGCCATTAAAGTCTGACACTGAACTTAAGTGTAATTCATATATCACCTTGCAGATGAAATATTTTCTTTTTAAGAACAATGTTGCTATAACCCTTTGGGGTTTTTTTCCCTAGGCCTCTGAAGACTGTACTTATCCAGTGGAAGCCACAACAGATGTATCAGACATAAATATTAAGCATGAAATTCAAAAGATACATCTATGAAAAGAAGAAAATCACATTTAAAACGCATGCGTTCATTTATATCTGATGTAAGAATAAAAAGGAATACTGAATGAAGTGATGATTCAGCTAAATTTAGTTAATATTTTTTACACCAGCATAAATCAAAAAAGCATTCATTGACCTAAATGCATGTGAGCATATAAATTATTCACTGGAGATTGCACTGCAGTCTTTTTTCTGTCTCTGAATCCTGAAGCACTGCACAAATTAAAAAAAGAAGTGCTGAAGGATTTTTGAATTAAGACTCTCTCAAAAACAAGTTGATTGATTTTCCAGGCTTGCAAGATAAAATAAAACTGCCTTTCCATTGTAACCAAAGTTTGCTGTTATTGCATAATTAGTGTGTAAGGAAAAGAGAGCTTCAGGAGGATGTACAGCAGTCATGAGAAGACTGTTTTGATATATGGCAGTCATTTGTGCTGCTATCTTCTGCTTGACTGTCTAAATTCATGCATTATTCCACCCTTTCATGTTAAAATTATGCAGTCACAGTCTTGCATTTTTGTACTTCATCAGACGTACAAAAAATTTTAGAAGGGGCATGAAAAAATTTATTTTTTTAAGTTTTGGAAGCAATTAATTTTTATTCTGTCGTTCTATCTTTCTTGATACAAAGGAGATACAAGAATTTTACAGACATAGATACATTTAATGTTCATTTTAATTATAAAAGAAGTTATTCATATAGGAGATGGTATTGATAAATGAAAGTAACATGGATTAAACTCGAAATTCAAAATGCATGAGTTTTAAAATTGCTATTTCTGAAGATTTTGAAGAAACCACAAATGAAAGTAGTGATTATCAGAACACCTTTCTACACTGACAAACACTTTCACAAGGACAAGATTTTCAAAATGTCTTCAACATTGAAAGACATAGGGTTCTTGGAAAATTGTGCATGAAAAGTGGTAAAAAGAATGCTCCTCATGTGAATAACAGCTTGTTTTTCCCTCTGATACAACGTATACATTGTACACTTAAATGTATTTGTGTGATGACAGATGAGACCACCTCCACTTACTAGGTTATGTTTAAAAAGATAAACACAGTGGAAACAAAGACTGAGCAAGCATCCAAGGAACTACGGCAGGCCAAGGCACCCAGCAAGTAACCTGATCAGTGAATATGGAGCACACCAAATCAGATACTTCAAGATTATCAAAGAAGAACAATTAGACCATTATCCCTTGTCCCACATGCCAAGATGACTCAAGGAAAGTTTGAAGTTTTCTTCCTGGAATACCATACAAACCAAGGGGGATGATTTTCCAAAGTGGTACAGTACTTATTTTGAGATGCAGGCAGAAGAGGGTTTTGAGGGGGAGCAGAGAGAATTTGAAGATGGTATAAAACTATGGGGTGTCTTCAAGGGGAAGAACATGTGAAACATTTAGAGGAAGGAGCAAAAGTAGGGGAAGAGAGTGATCAAGCTGGATCAGCAAGAAAAAAGTGGAATAAAAAAGAAAAGTAGGCAAAAGCCTGGCAAATCAGATGACTGATTACCACAGCCTGTCATAACTTCTTATTAAATACATTCTAATTATTTTCTGTTTGGGTGACTCTCTAAGCCTCTGAGTGAAAATTGCCCATGAACTTCAGATTAGACCAGTGTTAGGTAGGAAGAGATCCATACAGGGAAATAGCCAAGGTTGCAGTCTGTGTCTGTGTGTGTGCCAAGGATGGATTTAAAATGTGTGTTAGGATTCAAGAAACCCCCAGATGTGTGTTTGTGAATCCAGAGTGAGGGTGTGTATATACTCTGACTCCAATCCCAGCCATCCTGGAAGGACGAGGCCATCTCTGATCTTCCTGTCAGTGTGGGTGCTGTGGGTGTTTATGTGGGTGCTGAAACCTCTCTCTGTGCTGCTCTGTGTGCTTTTCCACGTGTGCCAAACACTCAATGTGTGCGAGTGTGCACAGATGTACCATCTGGGAATGCATGCTCAGCCCCACTGTGGCAGAGAGAACACGGACCCACAGCAGATTCCTTTCTCTCTCACTGGGATGAGAGGGACCATGGAAGGATTCATATAACCATAAAATTACAAAGTATGACTAGATTCCATATATTGCTAGTCTGCTTCCACAAGGTGCTGTGCAGATGCAGCTTCACAAGCTCATTCTTAAGTACAACATTTAAATCCTCCTAGTGAGGAAATGAAAGTATTAACCGAAAGCTAACTTGCTTAAAAATGAAGGCATTATTCTTTTCCATTTCTGAGAAGAGTATGATAAAAAACTTGGTGAACCGGTACATTTCATTGTCGAAAGTGTTGGCAATGAGCAGGAATTGAGGCAATGAGAAGTTGCTCATGTGAGTCTCATAACCACCCAGGGTGCCATTGTGTGTTGGTTACTCAGATGAGTAGCACAATCTGCTGCAGAGCAAAGGACATGAGAGGCATCTTGTGTAAGAGAATGTGTTCCCCTGCAAATATTTCTAGTGATGGCTCTCCTTTTTATTTTTTAAATCATGATCCTTTTTCATGCTGCAAAGAGGTTGGGGATTAAAATAATGACGGTGTTTCCATCATTGCATCTCTGAAACAAGATTGCAGAGGGATATTTTATGCACAGATTGACCAGGCAGAATAAACCCTGCTATTTCATTGCACATCTGTTACTGACTCCAAAAAAAGAATATCTAAGCAGCTCACACCACTGAGTTGAAGGCTCTAAATTCTTTATAAAAAGTCTGTCATTAAAGCACTGTCTTATACCATCCCTGCTTAACTGGGAGGACCAGATGGGATGATGATATGTCTCAGATATTCCCAGCACGTGCAGTGCTGCCAGAATTGACAAGTGTGTCATTCCTGCAGTTACACTGTTGACAGAACACTGACACTCTTGCTAGTGACATAGCAGAAAGTGCTCTTGGAATTAACTTATTGACAGAAATCTATCAATTAAAAACAGTAACAGCAATATGTCAGAAAGTGATGTGATGCTAACAATCTACTATTTGAGCTTTAATTGAGAGAAGAACTCCATAAAGCTCTGTAGTTTACATACTTAGCATGTTAGAAGGAGCCATGGAAAGCAATCCTATTCCTTTGATCTATTTATCTACTCGTGTGCCTTTCTGTTGTCTGGGAGGAGCTGTTGAGTTTAGTGTGAATTTCTTCTACTTCATCCCTCAAAAGTAAAGACCATATGTTATTTATTTTCTCTCCTCAGAATTAATCTTCTCTACCTGGCTTTTAATATACCTCCTGCAAACCTGGAAATAAACTGTTGGTCATTCTGAGTTAATAGATTTTAGGATGGCCTATTACACATCTACTAGGGCTTTTTTTCTCTCAGACTTCAACACTCCATCAGATTCTTTTACCTCTATTTCCCACTTCATGAAATTATGATTTTGAAACTCTTCCAAATTATGTTACCAGGCCTCTAATAGTCCACCCTGATTTGTCCATTTATCTGCTTTCTTTCCTAATTTGTCTTGATTTGCAGGTTTCTTCTCTGTTTTCAATACCAGTGCAGCTATTGCTGTAGCAAAATTATGGAGGCTAATTCTAAGGACACAGTTATATATTCTCTAGGATCACATTAGCATTGAGAAAACTTCAGTACTTCACATGGTCCTTAGGGTAATGCTTTAGGACTGAGCAAGGTGGGAGGAAAATCATATGTGTGTTATAGATAATCAGGGATTTTGTTCACATGCAGAAAATACCAGTGGTAGACTACAGGTTTGTTTTCTGAATACAGTCACAGGATAGAAAGGCCATAAAAACTGAGGGAGTAAGTAGAGGCACAGTTCCTTCAGGATCCTAATCCCTGTTCATTGAGCACAAAACAGCTGCAAGGCTGTGCTGGAAATATAAAAAGCAGGTACATCACTATACTAAGAACCAAGACAGAATTTCTTTTTCTTTCATTCCCTTGCATCTCTTGGCTATTTGGGTCACCAAGACAAATATCTATGAGCCCAGTTTCAGATATCCATGAAGTCCTATGAAATGCAGTTGCTGAACAAAAGCTTCTGTAAGCAAGACAGAAGTCACTATTGAGAATACCACACAGCACCAGAACAGAAGAATGAGGAATATAAAGGAAAAATACCAAAGAATGCTCACTTACATTCAAGACACTTTGAAATAAATTAAGATTAAAAGCTGTGCAGTAATTCACCATGCATAGATGAAAGATTTACATTTAAAAATAAAGTTGGTAATGCTCTCTGCAATAACTCCATGCCTCAGCATTTAATCTTGGAAATATGCTCGCTCTCCCAGACAACAGCAACGTAAATAATATCCTACAGTTGGTAGCAGCAAAGTGACTCTTTATTCTCTCAGGTCAGTGGGAGTTTCAATACTTTTGCATAAACCTAAATCAGAACCTTGAAAGTTCTAGGACAAATTTTGTGCATCAGCGGGACCATTTATTAGTTTTTATAAAGAAAAAGCTTTGAACAAAAAAAAAGAAATTAAGTTAACCAAAAATAACTCTTTCTCTTGCTAAAAACATGAATCCTGGTAGAATTTTGCATTATCATGAATAGCAAATTGCCAGGTTTAGGTGAAAAGCCCTATTCACCAGGAGTTTAAAAGGTGGAATATTAGACTTAATGTAACTGAAAAACATATGCTCTTAATTCTTTACTATTACAAAAGCCTTTCAAGTGTCTGACTTTGAAGATAGACAAAGAATATCATTCCATCAAATATCCTTTACCTTCCCAATGCCTCCCACACGCAAATGAGCGATATCGGGGTAACATTTATCTATCATTAATACACGCACGAGAAACTTAAATTTAGAATCTGAGATACACTGTGGATACACTGGATGTTGAAAAACTACATCACATTCTGTAAAAATATTCTTTGTATTTCACTACCCACGTTTTATTGACATGATAGTGAGCTTGACTAATCTAGAACAGATCAAACTCATCAGGGTATTTAGGTGTGTGCGTGTATATCTCAAATTGGTTTTTGATCAAGAAGGTGGTTGGGGAACAATCAAGTATCAATAGCTCTTAAAAGACTCCACCCACAGAACAAGTAGTCAAGGAGTTTGGTGAGTGATTGTGTTGATTTGCAAGAGTCTTGGTAACCAAATCATGACTCGCACAGTCCTTCTCATCTCCCACACAGATGTGGGTTTTCAAGCAATTTTCACTACAATAAGAGACAGAGAAAAAGTAAAAAAAGTCAGAGAAAAGTAAGTCAGATCTCTCTAGAGGGAAGAAAACACTGAAACAGATCAAGAAAAATGTAACATTTTTCCCCCAAGCTCACTCTGAGGATATGAAAGACAGCTAAAACCTTTATCAACCTGCATTGACACTGCCGACTCCACAGTAGGATTTATAGCAGGTAATAATTCTGAAAGCCACAATGTGCATCCAAATTAAGCACCCAGCACAGGGAAGAATGTCATCGTCCTCTGATGAAAAGTTCAATTTTCTAGAATAAGGCACAGTTTCGTACACATTTCCTTGGCCTAGAGAGAGTAAGAAAGGAAAATAGATGGCAAACAGTAGTTAGGCTTCTTAAAGAACAACTGGCAGGAACTTAGATGCTGGTAGTGAGAGCAGAACTAGAGGCAATACTGACCTGGCAACAAAACTAATCCTCATTACATGGCCTATCCGTGACAGGAAGGGGGAAAAAGGGTACTGTGAAAATTAATTTCATGATTAATGGGATTCAGTATCCATTTTGCTTTTGTTCTATTTATGTTGATTAATGCTATCAAATCTTTCTCTACAAACACTGTGGCTGGATTCTCCCTGTGCACAGTTAAATCAGACGGGCCCATGCTCGCTTTAGCTCTGTATCTTGCAGCGTGGTACAAATGATAGTGAAAATGGTGCTATAGGTTGCTCCATTGGTCTTTTAATTGCAATAATATACTTCTGCTGCCATCAAATTTTAGATACAATTCAAATTCGGCGGAGCCGTGAGACATAAACTAGATGAAGGGGGAGATTTATAAGTAAATTCAGCACTGAACTGGAGGATTAATGAAAAATGAAGCATTCTGGTTGCAACATTAGTCTCTGGAATGGCATTAATAATGTTATAGAGGAAAAAATAGTATTTTATATTATAATCAAAATTTCATTAGCATTTCAATAAACTGAAAGTCAGTGCTTAGAACACCAGCAAAACTAATCATTTTTAAAGTCCACAGTAGGTCTGCAGGCAACTTGGTTCATTTATTCCAAATGTGCATTTTAATGGTCCATTTTGCCTTTGGAAAAACAAAAACTTTGACAATTTCAAGATTAATCTTTGCAATTGAGAGTGCTGTAAATATGGAAGAAAATGAAACAGCATAAAATGTCCATCTCCCTCTTCTCCTTCTCCCTCCCCAATCCCCCTGCCAGGAACTACACTTGAAAACAGGACCCCATTTTATTTCTAAGGTAAAGTGCCTATACATATTTGAGAAAAAAGAGTAAAGGAGAGAGACCTGATTGATAAATCACTCAAACAAGTGGTCCAGCATTACTGGGTTACTTTTATTGTGTGTGATGGACTGACCCTGGTTGGATGGCAGCTGCCCACCAAAGCTGCTCTGTCACTGCCCTCCTCAGCTGGGCAGGGGAGAGAAAATACAACCAAAGGCTCATGGTTCGAGATAAGGGCAGGGAGAGATCAGTCTGTCATGGGCAAAACAGACTGGACTTTAAAATGTTTAAAAACCAAATAACATGTTTAACTCAGTTTTAGTTACACTTTTCATTCTTCATATCACCAGCCAACACACAAATCAATCAAGGCCTTATCAACAAAAAAACATCTGCTATTGAATATCGAAGTCCAAACAGATTTACCTTTAAATTCAGTAGAGAGAAACAGACATTTCTGTTGATGACTCATCTAATCTAACAGATGTCTCAAATGAGAAAAACCACATTCCTGGACTCATATCATGTAATTTGAGACAACACATGGAGAAAGTCCTGTTTAAAAGGTGGTTCCTGAGCCTGAGATGATCATCCTTCCTCTCTCACCTGGCTGAATATATCCACACTAAGAGCATTCATTAGATATTTGCCGTCCCCCATGACTCCCTACAAATCCTCTTGCATAAACGTCCCCGTGAGTTCCTGTGGGCTTCCCTTCCATCCCTTTTTAATGCAGGGGATCCTTAGGCAGACGTGAGATTTCCAACAGCTGAACAGCCCAAAGGAATGTACTGATGGGAAAAAAGGGGAAAAAAGGGTGAAAAAAGGGGGGAAGTTTGTGGGAGAAAGGCTGCATGCTTGATTGAGAAAGAAATAGGCTCACCAAGACTCATTCAGGTAGTATCCCCAATGAGGAAACTGTTGAAGGATGTGATTTGAGTCAGAGGCCTGATTACATACTGAAGTTCATCTAATTAAGGCCAGCATGTTTCAGATTGGTTTTTTCCCAGATTAAGCATTCTTTTTAGAAAATATGAAAGTGGTGTGGATCGGGAAATTATTTACGGAACAAAATGCATTTAGGATACCTCTGGTCTCCAGCATGATCAGAGTCAGAGGATTACACTGAAAGACACCTCTATCAATCAGCTGTGTAAGGAATCCTCCTCTCCTCACTGCTTTCTTCCAGATTTTTCTTGTCACTCCTATATCTCATAACACATATTACTAAATTAAAAATAAAATGAAGGGCATTTATTCTATCTGGTTTTTTCATGCTTCTCTCTTCTCCCATAGTACATAACGTCTGTTAATCTGATTTATGTTTCTCCTCTTTTTCCTATGTTTTAATTGTTTGTAGTTTCCCCCAAGCCAGAGGAGCTAGAAGGTGGTAGGGATTAAATGGGTCCTGGTTTATTTATGTGCAAGAAATAAAAAATGCACTTCCGTAATTGTATTTTTTCTCTTGCAGCTCTATGAACCCCTGAAGAGTCACATCACTCAAGTTACTAGTTTTCAGTAAACAAGCAGCTGGATTTTGTTGTACTTATTCCGTCCTGATAATTCAGTCTCATCTACTATAATGATGTAGAAGAAAAATAAAATCTTGGGTAGTATATTTTTAACAGAAAATTTCATTTAAGAGACCTCTGAGACCATGCTTAGTGTCAACCTTTTAGTATTTTCCAGGATTTAGTTATGGAAACATCCACATTATCTATAGAAAATGATCCTGGTTTACAAAATCAGAGCTGCTGGATGTTGAATGTTTTCACACAGGTAATTTGCAATGAACAAATATTTTTTTCTGGAAATTTCTAGGACAAAACCAAGCTATTTCTTAACTTTCTTACCTCCGTTAAAAGAAGAAAAAAAAAAAGAAGGAAATAAAAGCTGTCTTGTGCTTGCATGTCTGAACCTTGCTTCAGACAGGAGACTTCAGCCTTTAAGGAGTGAGCCCAAGTGATTGCCTTCTAGGGGAAGAACCCACTTAGTCCCAGCAGCTTGACAAGTTACTGCCTTCACCCAGACCCTGTGGAAATGACCTCCCTATCCTATGCCTGGTTCCTCCACTGCTGCAGCCGAAACAAGCTGAGCTAGCAAAGACCTGCTTATTTTTCCAGCCTCTTCAAATGGCATCACTTGCTCAGGTCAGCAGAGATGGCAACAGAAGGCACCAAGGGCACTGAGGAGGAGCAGAGGGCAACAGCAATTAGCAAGGGAAGCCTACAGGTTGCAGCCTCTGATGGTGACATATTTGCAACCTGAGGAGTTTTCTCTTTAGAGGAGTAGCCACCTCTAAACCCCTGCTCCCTGTGTAATTAGTAGTCTTGCACTATGCAGTTTCCTGCAGCTGAGTAAAACTGTATGAGTTAATCGGTTACCATCTATTTTCTGCTCAAGAGGCATGTAAAGCTAGTTTCTCTTCTCATTAAATTAAAGCCCAAAACTATGTCCTCTGCCTCTAGATGTATAAAACTCCTTTCTTCCCTCCAAACTAAATGTGGCAACTAAAAATACCTTTAATTATCTCTCCCACTGACCTCTAATTACTATCTCCCTGATTATGATCAAGCAAACATTTAATTTAATTTAATGGAGAGGTGCACGCTTACTTCAGAAATCTGAATATATTATAGGTTACCAGATGATAAATTTGATAATGCAGCTGCTGTGTTCTGCTCAAACGAGAGAAGAAAACCACCATGAGGGTTTTCACTCACTGATTTCTCCTGGTATCAGATAGCTTTGTGGAAACAATTTGCATTTCAGTCACACAAAGAGTTTATTTGATCTGAATTTTTATTATTAAAAATTGAAAGTCTTTCTTATTATTTCTTGGTTTAGTCAGGCTTCATTTTGCTCTATTGGCAGATTTAAATTTTCCCTAATCTTTGTTTTCTAATGGTCCATGGTATTCCTAAAACTTTTAATCTACTGTGTTTTTCAGATTTTTCTGTTTTACACTTGGAAAGTATCTGAAGAGATCCATTTTTTCTTAAAACTGGGTATAGGTTCACAAAGAAGCAACACAGCCTGCGGGATGACACTTCAAGTTGTGAAGAGGCTTTTTCTAAAACTGTATCTTATTTTCAGAAGGGATTGGCTTTCAGCTACTTTCTCCACATTTTACACCAACCTCTGACTCTTGTAAACCCATGTAAGGCCTTTTCACAGCTCTCCACAGGAGCTTACCACTCCAGGTGATGAGACATGGGATTTCAGTATTTCTCACTCTTTGGAACAGGCTGCTCTGACTTCCATGTGCGCACCCGGCTGGGACAGGGGGATGTGATCGCACTCAGGAGCTCAGCCGGTGTTAAAAGAGAGCAGCGTGCCAAGAGCAGGTTGAAGGTATGTCCACAAGGCAGCACCGGTGCCACGCGCGTCGCGGCAATCCCTCCGAGGGTGACGGGCAGCAGAAACAGGGGAAGGACAGAAAAGTGTTTGCTACTGCAACACTTCAGTAAAGCCACCACGTCCCTGTGGCTGCGCTGTGCGTGGTAGGGATCACACAAAGCCAGAGCCAGCAGTGCAGCCTGGGGCCGGGAGCCAGGGTCCAGCACAGCCCAGGAGGAGAGCAGTGCTGGTGGCAGCCCCAGCTCTGGGCCCAGGCACCGTCTCCCTGAGCATGGACCCATGGCCAGGCAGGGCTGGGCTGCAGGGACCTGGAAACCAGCCCTGCTGCGGCATCACTGGGGCGGGGGCTGACGTGGGGTCCTGGACACGGTCCAGGGCAGCTGATTCAAGAAATTGCTATTTCAGTGACAACTCCTGCATGAGCTGGTATTTTTCCAGTTTTGAGTTAAAACTTCTGAAAATTCTTTGGGTAGGTTTGCATTGCTTTAATTAGAGAAAAACAGAACTTGATGGTTGGGGAGTGCAGATTGTATTGAAGTCACAACAGAATTGCTTCTTGCCATTATGAAATTATTTTTGGATAATTTAGGGTAAATTGTACTTTGTTCAGAGACTGTAGAACTACTTCTGATCAATTTTCTTTCTGTGTTTTTTCTTGACTGGAGCTCTAACTTTCTCTGATGTTTAAAATACATTTCTCTTTTTAGTGATAGTTTCTTCAAGGGTTGCATCTTGAAGACAATTGCTCACATGTTAATGAAAAAGTCTATCTGGAAAGACTGACACGAAATGTATAGCTTCTAAACTAAATACACAGGCTATAATTTTTTTCCTGAGTTTTGTGTAAATATCCCAGTTTTTGAGAACTCAGCCTAAGCAGTCTGAGAACCCTTTGTCTTTTCAGTACTTTTATTCTATGTCAAAATAATACATGGGGCAGAAAGATTTCTTTAGAAACTCTGAATACAGATAAAGCTGGTGTGTTGTGTTTAATTGCACCTTGAGCTCAAAATACCTCCTCCAGGAATCACAGGTAACTGTTCTCAGTCCCTCAGCTCTTAATTTGTTACTAAACTCAATTTTTCTTACTTCTACTGCAGAATTGCTTAGATACTTGTAATGAAACTCCAGTTCCACAGGAAACAATTGAGGTTTTTATTCCCTGAAAGGCCTCAGATGTAATATTTTTTAGTAATATTAAGTAAAATGTCACTAATACCCATTAGATGGATGAGGACTCTGATATCAAGGATTTTGGTACTTGGAAAAGAAAGATGATTTATCAAAGCACTGAATCGAAGAACTGAAAAAACCCCATAATCTTTATTGTGAACCTCTAGTTTTTTGGCTATGACAATTACTTTTTCTAGTGCCTCCTCCTAACATGAATACGTGATTCTGGAGTTTCTTCCTAAGCTCCTTTAAGCTGAGACAATGCTAGTTCTGGCCAAACATACTCAGAACATTGAAAAGCAAAATTTTGACAAGTTTTTAAAACTTTCTTCTTTTAATCTTTCTTCTTTCTACTTTTCTTTCTCATCTACTTCAAATTAAAGTATATAGTTAATGATTATTACTGTTACTGTTCTAGTCAGCACAGCAGTCCCCAAAATGAGGACAGACTGGTGTCCTGAGGAAAGTTACTGAATTGCATAACTCTGATATTGTTGTTCCTCTGAACAATTTCTCTGCCTGGTCCAGGTGTTCTCACATCACAAGTAGGAGGGAGAAGGGGATTACTGGAGAGATGGCACACACTGAAGCACACACTGTTACAGAATCATAGGATTTCAGACTTGTAAGTGTGAGTTTTGTCCTGAAGTACAGTTATGTAACACTGTAAAAATAGTTGGCAATCATGAAGAAAGGATATGTAGCAACACTGTGCAGTATTGTGTTCTGATTATTTGTTGTTTAGCAGCATTAAAGATGAAAATATTTTCTGTAGAAACTATTCACAACTAAGCAGCATTAAAACATTTTTGTTTGCACTTATGAGAAAATCTCAGGCGTTAAAAAATTGGCCCTGGTTTCTTCTGGCCTACAGAACTTATTCAAATGTTCATCTAGAGACACCTCTGGGGAACTGGCTAAACAGTATGACTCTGCAAGGGCTTTGACCTTGATGAGACAGACCTCTAGATGAAAAATAATAATAAAAGCTGTAAATTGCTAGTAATTGGAGAAGAGCTGGCTTTGCAGAACTCTAATGAATGCAAACATAATTAAACCTCTTAAGATAGCATCACTGGCTGCAAATTTCTAATAAGTATAAACATAATAAAGTCTCTTTAGATAGTGTCATTCCTAAATGTTAGCCACTGTCTCATGTGAATAGCATGGATATGAGGAACATTTGTGCAGAGGAGATGGTTCACATAGCCTCTTACAAAGTCTGCTAGGATCCCAAAACATAGCTGGGGTAATGGTCTGTTTATCAAAACTGAACAGGAACTTGAAGCTTATTAAATGAGAACTCATGTGTGATTTAAACCTGGAAATCACAAACTCTGAATTCTGTTAGGCAGCCCAATAATAAGTCCTCCATATATTATTTTATTAATATTTGGAGGCGTGGGGTGGTAATACTATTTTATCCTATGCATCCTATAGCACTACAAAATTAGAATGTATGGATCAGTGTTAATTGAATTTATTAAGAACCTTAATGGAAGAAACTGAGGTCACTATAGGGACAATGCTCAAGATTATTTTTGTTTTATGAGTAGGAATTCTTAGAGGAGAACAGCAAGTTAGGATCCAGGTTCACAAAAAAAAAATATTTTTGTATTCTATTCTCACATGAAAGGTTAGAATGAAGACAACTTCTGTTTATTATAATTTTGAAACATAATTCAATAAAGTTCAGAGAGAGGAGAATATTATCAGTGTATTTGTTGCTGTGCATCTGCACTGTGAAAGAAGTGTTCCTGTTAACCACAAGCTTTGAGCTGGCAACTCTCCCTTTATTTTATTTTTCCAAAATGAAATAATACATCATTCCTGAACTTTAAGAGGTATAAAATAGAAAAGATTAAGAAAAATCCCCTTCCTATAAACTTTCAATTCTTAATGGGACATAGAGAATTATTTTTACTTTATGATTGAATGAAGATGGACAGTTTATACCACTAGAATTTTGACTAGATCTGAGAATTTAAATGAGCTAGATGCTGGCATCTAAATGATCATTCATTTGGTGCAGTATTTCTTTAACCAAAGTAGAGTCCTGCCAGATTTCAAATGGGAATGTGTTTTAATGGAAATGTTTATTTCAACATTTGACAAGAAAAGTAAAAAATTTCCATCTCTTGTTTAGCTTTGAAACCTATTTGTGCCGGGGTTTTAGATGAAAAATTATACATTTTTGAATTATGTATATATATCAGTATTGTAAATTTTTATTCAAAATGATAAAGTCAAAATACATCATCCAAATTAAACATTTCTAATCAGTGGGAGCAGAATTCCTTTTCTAAAGGAGATCTTAGTCTTCCTTTACTGTGTGATCCACCTCATCTGTTGGGTTTGCCAAGTGCAGGACATGGTTGCCCACTCCACATGTAGCACAGGAATATGTAGCCAGGCCTTCTAGCATCTCCGTGTGAAAGCTGGCAGAATAGCTACAAATTGTGCTCTGGCTATTCTAGAGCTTCAAAGACTGTCAATCACATGTAGTTTGTCTAGGAGATAAAATGCATATCATGTTTTTCACATCAAAGCAAGTCTTAATTGTTCCCTTTAATTTCCAAACTAAGTAATTGTTTATACACATATTTGCATATTGCATATTTTTCATTAAAAATAAACCATTATCATCAAGGTGGTCTCAGTTTTGACCTCTGTGAAGTCAAAAATCATACATATTCCCTAGAATGTGTTTGTGTGCATATTTTATGAAAGCATTGTGTCCTTATAGAATTGATAAATTGAGTATACACAAACTGCTTTGAAATAAATTTAGTAAGGAACTATCTGTTTATCACTGCATAGATTACTTGCTGACAGTAAGCAAGTTTTTAGATAAAAGAACTTCCAGCGAGGGTTAAAACTAATTGATCTTTGTTTGTTTGTTTTTTCATTGTAAATCCTTAGGAAGCTTGAAAAGATTGCTTTAGTCAATTTGCTGAAGCAGGCTTTCATTAGAGATATACTGAGCAGTGCTTTAATCAGTACATAAATCCACCAGTTTCAGATAATTGGTGCTAATCATCATTTCTCAGCATAAAAGGACTTGAGCAAGGACTTTTGTCAACAGCAAAGTTGAATGATACAAGAAGGCACAAGTCCTTTCAGTCACTTTTCAAGCTCATCCTCACTCATAGAACAGAGCTCTTCACTGTGCTGAACTTGTGCTAGACCTACCAAAGGCCACAGACTAACACAAATTACATTCCTGGAATTATGAATCTTGGCCACCTTGCAAGAAATCAGCTGTTCAGTGTAGACACCCAGCTGCATTTCCGTAACAGGAAAACAGGACAGGTGGCAACTCTATCCATCTAAGGCACTGAGTGGCTTGTGTTCAGGCAACTATGCTTACTCCCTCCTCACCAAAGCAGGGTAATTGCACCCAGTCTACTTTTTTTTGGATGCTCCTGGGTCCCTCCTCACCCTTGAGCAGTGACCAAACGTTTGGAAAGCTCATGGGTTTAGACTGCCCACAGATTTGCCATGGACTCCGCCCGCAGTTCAGGACCATGTTTTGTGTTCTATTACAGATGTGGCCCCTTTTCACAAAGGCTGAGGTGCCTGACAAATACTGTCCAAGATACTCCAACCATTCAAAAAAGACCATGAGAACTGGGGAGAAACTGGAATCTGTTCTCGTCTATCAGGTAGTAATGAGGCATAAGGATGAGTGAGTCCTTGCTTTTTTTAAGAAGTGTTGGCTATCATGTTTGAAGATATACTAATTATTTCTTAGATCATTTGCTTGCAAAGAAAACTGGTGAGTCCAATATCAAAACACATCGGGAGAACTTTTCCCCGAGGCCCGGGGGGTGGGCCCTCGCCGACCCAGCTCCGAGGAGGAGAGAGACCACACCTACAGAAGGACTCTAAAATCTTCCCAAGTTTCTCTCTATAGCAAGAGATTTCATTTCATTATTTAACATTATTATCCTTTTCCTGTGTGTTTGTTAAATAAATAGTTCTTATCTCATTCACTTTCCTTCAAAAAAAATTTTTTTTTTTCCCCAAACCCTGTAAGGAGAAAGGTGGTTGTAACCTAGTTTTCTCTCAAAAGATATATTGCTAGGTTTTAGCCAAACCGGCACACTTTGTTAGCCCTGAAAAAACTCAAAGGCCCAACTCTCTGTCTATTAAAGACTAGGCTTCCCTCAGGTCATCCTGGAATGAAAAAAAGCCAGAGAGGATTATCTTGCCTTGCTCTCATTAAAAATGGTCAGTTGTACAACAAAAAGAATTACTCATAGGTGACAGAGGAGAGAAAATTGTGTTACTGCACAGTGGGACATCAGATTGCAATAGGACAGCTGTGAAGTTACCAACTGTTGTGGAATGCAGCCTCGCCTCCCACTCACATTGAGAGCCAGAACAGGAGGCTCCAAGCACATCTTGTACCTCGTTGCAGACCTTGCTCATAAGATTTGGGCTATAATTGTCTGAATGGTTCTCCTCACCTGACCCAAACAATAGGCTTTTGGTTAGGATTGTTACCAGCCATGGAAGTGTTCTGGGTTTGAATACTTTCAAGGTTGAAAAGGGAATTCAACTGGTCTCTTCTCTTCAGGATAAGTGCTTTAAATCATAGTTTATGATATAAAAGTTGGGAACAGTATATTTATGTCGTTTTAAACGTAGATCCCTGCAGTGAATTTTTCGGCCAACTAAATCAAATGTGAGTTTTCTAGGACAGGTAGAAGAGGTCTCAGCAGACTTGGGTAAATGAATGCCACGTTACTAGACATGTCTAGTCCACGAAGTTGGGTTGTTGAAGCAGGTTTTTGAAAACAAATATGTTAGATTTAAAAATGCAAGTATTTTTTTACACGTTTGAGATTTAAATTATTTAAATCTGCCTTTATACCTCTTAGATGGCTTCTATGAGAAACAGATGGCATAAGTCTAACAATAATGTACAGGACGTGGTCTCTCTTGTAAAGTAATTTTAAAAATTTCAGTCACAGAATTCAAAGATGGGCAAATGTTGCACCAACATGTTTCTAGAAATTGTTCCACAGGACAGGAAGCATTCTTCATCCAAATGTCTGATTTTAAGGCATTTTTTAATGTTAAGAACATAAGAACCACCTTCTTGGAACAGAGCAGTATTCCATGCTGTCTGCCAGGGACCAGTGTCAGAGGCATGTCATAATGTTGCATCTGACAAATCAATGCATAATCGTTACCAATGCAAAATCTTGCAGATTTTGGCTATGTAGTAATTTGTTTAAAATCATATTCCTCTTATGTATCATCTTATACAGGCTTCATTTTTAATTATCTACTTTGTAAAATATAAATCAAGTTTCTGAGCAAAATACCATCTTCCCCAGAATCAGCTTTTCTTCTGCAAGATGAAGTAATCATCTCTCCACTGCAAATATGTCTGAAATGTTGTGGTCAGGAAAAAGATAGGTCAGAATAGATGGCCATTGTGGTGTTTTCTGGCGTAAAATCTTTGCTACATAATACTGTGATCATGGATTGTATAATCTTAAACTACCTGAAATCCATGTGAGTTTAGCTAAATTAATGCACAGGCTTTACAGCCCATGTTGTCTTTCATTTTGCAAAGCTCAGCTGGCAAAATGTAACAGGATGAATTTAGGGCTTTGTTAGGCATTTCTGAATGGAGAGAACAATGTTTTTGAAGTAGAAGGTAGAGCTTTAGCCACCTGTCTCCAATTATACTCAGAGTGACTGCAAGACTAAAATGCCATCTAGCTCACTGTGAAAATATGTCCCATAACATCTCCTTTTAGCTCAGGAGCATTAATGCTAATAACAGACCAACAGAGAATCAATTTTATTTTTATACTCTCAGTGATTAAATATTTTATACAGAGCTCTGGCAACACTTTCAAAAACTCTCAAACACAAAATTGGAGTTGCAAACATGTACTGGCACTGAGAAAAACTGCATGTGAAACAGTTTTTTGCTAATTGAATGACTAGCACAAATGGTAGCCAAGAGAAGTACATTCACCAGAAATATTCATATGAAGCAGAATATGAAATCAAAAAGGCTGTGAAATAACTATGCTGACAAGTAATGATTTCAAGTTAAATTATCAGACTGGAATGATATTATTACTGTTGTTGTTTTTGTTGTTGTTATCATTATTATTATTATTTTGAGTGCATGGCTACTTTGCCCTTTAAAAAATCTATGCAAAACTGGCCAGTACTTTGGTTACTACTATACATAAAATTCTGTAACTGGTATTGATGCCAAATTTACTTTCTAGACTTCCTCTATTCTTATTCTGAGTTACTAGGCTCCAAGGCTGTAACACCCTTAAGAAATCAAGTGCAAGCCATAACCTGCCATGTCGCTGTTTTCCCCACGGACGAGTAGAGAAACAGCACGAAGTCCAGGCTCAGGGATAAATGGAAGCGATTTAATGAACTCTCAGAAGGCTTTTATATGTTAGTTCGCAAAGTGTATTAAATGGCATAAGGTAATTGGTTTTTTGCCACCCACCTCTTAAGGGGATTGGTCAAGTTCTAAGACACCCATCTCTGAATGTTTTTCTAGTTAGAACCATAACAATTCTGCAAAACAATGTGCAGGTGCAAGAAATTTACAAAACTGTAACATTGTTTTGAGTTATTTGTGTGAGAAAGACAGAACTCCCACAAAAATGCTGCGGAGAGCTGAAGAAATTCTCTGCTGAAGCTTTTTCAGCATCCATACTGTCATGCACAGTCTTTCCAGTTGGTAGTTAAACATTATTTCTGCCAAACTCACACCTTGAAGGTAAAAAGATTAGCAAATCTGGGCCATCCGGACAGAAATGTTAACTATGGAGATACTGCTGAAGGTATCATTATTATTTTTAGAGTCTTTAAATATGAATTTCCTTTTTAAGTTTCAGGTGCTTCATTTCAATGTACAAACAGGTCCATTTGCATTAACGATAGCCAAGATTTTTTATGTTGCTTAACAAGTGCCCCTGCTTAAATTCCTTTCTAGAAAAAAAGGCTGAAATAGACTCTGAAAGAGAGTAGCCATTGAATCAGACCCAGAGATTTCTACCTCACATTTTTCATGCAGGATTCTGAGCCTAAACAGAACAGTTAGGACTGTCTTTACTACCTCATACAGTAATATACTTAGAGATGCTAATTCCGGAGAAGGTTAACAAGCCAAGTACTAGACTTTTTCACAGCAAGGGTCTTTGAATTATCTTTACATCAATGCACATTTTTTTCAGACAACAATAATTCATAATCATTGCATGGGAGAAATCTAACAGTCTGCATTTGGTATACAAAGCACTAGAGATGCTAATTTTATAGAAGCATTTATATTAGAAAAAAAAGTTGTTTCCCTTTCTGCTCCTTAGTGCTGAAGCATTTAATCTCTTATTGGCTTTGGAAAAGTAACACATCCCATTTTTAAATGGAGCAGATCAGACGTGCAGAACTGAATCCCTGAGTGTCTATAAAGTACAAATTCAGCTTCAGATCTTGTGATGCCCTGCTCCCGCTCTGGAAACAGCAAAGACTATAAATTACATTACCATGTTGAGAGTTATAATATGTAACCTCCCCGGGTGGTGCAAAAACACTGTGTGCAGAGATAGAAACAGACCTCACATCTTTTCTATACCTTTACATCACGTTTGATCCTTCAGCACTGTACTCTACATAAAAGAATAAATTTCAAAAGGAAAGGACATAAATGGTCTATTTGTATTACCATTATTTCAAACAACATAACTCCAATGCTATTCCCTGTTAAAAAGAAAGTCTATCGTATAAGCCAGGACAGTATTTGAACAAATGGATCCAAATGACCAAGTGTGTGAAATATAATTCAGTGTAGCACAATTTAAGTCATTGAAAACACCAAAATACAGAGGACCCTGTACAGATGACTAGCACAGCTGTGTTTCGACCCTGATGGATAAAGGAGCTTTCTATATCTTCTAAATGCTAGTGGGGCTGTAGAAATGCTCTTAGTGCATTCTTTGGCTTTTCCTTTCAATATGCCTTTGGGTTTGTTGGGCTTCTTGTCATGCCAGCCCACTGCCATCTCCTCTGCTCACTCAGGCAGCTTTACTCTTATCACTCATCACCTGAATTTTGTGCAGAATCATCAGTACTGGAGAGTTTCTGATACTGCCAATGAGGCACAGCAAAGGAACTTTTTATTCTTGTGCAACTGCTGCACATTTATTTGCCTCTCTTTGCAGAAGATTTATACTAACTCTGGAGAATACCAACACACTCCAATTAAACTGTACAGGGCCATAAAATATCCTGAGCTGGAAAGGACGCAGAAGGATTATTGAAGTTTGACCCACTAGGATCATGAAGTCCAAACTATGGTCCTGTGCAGGACACACCGAGAGTCACACCATGTGCCTGAGAGCATTGTCCAAACACTTCTTGAGCTCTTTTCGCCCGGTGCTGTGACCACTTCCCTGAGGAGCCTGTTGCAGTGCCCAACCACCCTCTGGGCAAAAAACTTCTTCCCTGATACCCAACCTAAACCTCTCCTGACTCAGCTTCATGCTGTTTCTTTTGGTCCTGTCTCTGGTCACCACAGAGCAGAGATCAGTCCCTGCCCCTCCTCTTCCCCTCACAAGGAAGTTGTAACCGCAATGAGGTCTCCCCTCAGTCTCCTCCAGGCTGAACCGCCTCAGATGGCTTCCTCTCCAGATGCTTCCCCACCCTCATTGCCCTCCTTTGGATGCTCTCTTATAGTTTAATATTCTTAATATTTAATAATATTGCTGTGACCACTTGCCTGGGGCTGATAAGGTTTGCCTTGTGCTTTACCTCACGGTCATTGGCATGTTTACGTGCAACATCTTTGGGCATCCAGATGTTTAGGAAGTAGTTGGCTCACATACTTCTGGAAAAATGTGTCCTTTGCAATGATATGCCACCAAAGCCAGGCAGAAGAGCTATACAAGTTCCTTCACTGAATGGCCTTCAAAAGAAAAAATGGGCTATGCAGACAGGCTGAACCAAAACAGCCTGCAAGGTCAATGACTGGGTGTGTAAACTCATGTCTGGCAGCACTGACCTGTTAGAGAAGAACACATGGTAATTTTTCAGTTTGAGGTTCTTTTACTAGGATATCTAAATGTGAGGTATGATACATGTATCTAGCTTGACAAAAAATAGTGACAAAAACCGAAATATTTATTTAACATTTTGCCTTTCACTTTTTTCTGGACCTTTGCTTCAAATTTAAATCAGCTTTTGCACTTACCTGGAAATATCTTGGAAAACACTTATAATTTAATATTTTAGATGTTCCAGTTTTTAAAGGGGGAACCAACCAACCAATCCTAAAACCTGTGTGTCAGGCTTTTACTGTTATCTTCAAACTTCAGCAGTCTCTGCTTGTGGAGTCTCAGCTGCAGACATGGCAGAAATGTGTGCAGCCCAGAGACTTCAAGAGAGTTACGGCACAGCTGGTTCTGGGAAAGGGAAACAATGGCTTGTAATTTCATGGTGGTACATCCAAGGAAAATTTGTAAAAACTATTTCCAGCACCATGGCACCGTGTGGATGTCAGAGTGTGGTTGCTTTGATCTTGTCAGAGCAACACTCCTTTGTGCACTATAGACGTATTTCATTCTAAAGGAGCAGTCTGACCATTTTTTACCTTAAATTAGAGGAAATTACAATAACATAGAAAAAAAGTTGATATTTTTAGCTGCTTCAATATTATACACTTTCACAGCCCTCCTGTTATGAATAAAAATATTTCCCCGTTGCTGTCCAGCAGTTACAACCAGTCATTCCGTGTATTTTCATGCAAGAAAAACAGATAAAAAAATAGTAACCTTTCCAGTAACAGAGATGGCACTCTGACACAGGTTCCTTTTGGTAATGCCGTAACACTGACAGATTTGTCTCATTTAGAGATAACTATAAAACCAAATAGAAGATAATTTAATGTCTGGAAAATGTATCAACTGTCCAATGAATATTTATAAAATAGGCAGGCAATGACAATTTTGGGGGTTTTTTTCTGACTTTCTGGGCTTTTAGCCATTTGCTTCTTTCTGCTTTCCTTGCATGTTGCTGTGAAGTTATATGTGCCTCAAAGTCAGGAAGGACTGGAAGATGCACTTAAAAGAGCTGTGTCTGCTGGTTTTGAACCTGAAGCTAAAATAACAATTTTTTCTTCCTCAGCATGTGAAAGGCTAGTAATGATACAGTTGTTTTCTCAAATCTAAAAGCAAGAAAGAAAAATGGCAAAGCCTACTGTTGTAAGTTTTGGTGACAATAAACCCCCATCCAGTTAAAGAGGAGACCTCACTGCTGCAGGGGTCAGCATTAATAGATGTCAGGTAAATTCACATATGAAAGGAAACCCCAGTTTTGTTGTCGTTTATTTTTCGCCAAAACTGAAATAGAGATACAAAACATACAAAATTTATAGACAAAACAAGTGAAAATACCCTCTGTAAGCAAACATATATCATAATAAAATACACAAAGCAAGATAAGTTAAATACAGAGGCAGATGACTTGAATCCCTGATAACTGGAGAGCCACTCCATCCCCTGTTAGAAGTTGTTCCTGGTCTGACCCTCACATCAGAATAAAGAATCAGCAACTCCTTTAATTTTATCTAGACATTTTCTGATTTTCAATTAAACTCTTCTTCTTAGTGGGTGATCTGCACTGGTACCTTGGCAAGTAAAGTCTTGCTGTTTTCCTACTTTTTACATTCCTTTATCAAGAATCATTTATGATTTGTAAGATGTTTTTGAAAATACAATGTAATTGAGTAATTAAAGATTTTCAGCCTCTTAAGAAAAATAGTCAGCTTTTGCTGCATTGTATTTTCAAGTTCTATAGTTTGTAAACATGAAGGGGACCTTTCTATAAGGAATTGAAAATTAATGCTATTGAATGAACTGGATGACATAGCATCTCAAGAAAGGGAGATTTATAATAATGGTTAATTCTCCAACGGAAAAAGCTATAATGGAATCTAATGTTTGAAAAATGAAGCTGCAGGGATTCAGATAAATATTGAAACATAAAAGTTTAATCAAAGACAATTAATTGCACAAACTAGCCCTAAACCATTTGTTGTAGTTTTAAATCAAAACTGAACATCTTTCAAAAGTCTACGAGGCAGATACAATATTGCAATTATGTGCTTGAGACAGATATTCATCAGTTCTTCTGTCTTCAGAAATCTGAGAAACAACCACTAGTACTTACAGTGTTTTACCATTTATGTAATTAAAACTGTCATTGATATTTTGATTGATGAGGATTTAAACATTCCATTAATGAAGTAGCATTGTTAAATGTTTGAGTGCTCAAAGTTACAAAATGTCAAAACCCAGTTTGCCAACATAGGGATTTATAAATTGGGCAAATCCGGCTACATTTTTATGTCAGCAGTCAATGACATACCTAAGGCAAACCAACACAATGGAATATTATATAGCTTTTCCTAAAGAAGGCAATAGGGATTTATTCATCTTTACTGACATATATATATATATATATATGAAGAATGGAATATAATTTTGCAAATTTAATTTTAGACATGTCAATCGCTTCTTGGTTGACATTTCAAAAATATTCATGGGAAATTTCAGCTTACATCATTAAGGTGGACTAAGAAGCGGGTGAAAATGCTTTCTTACAGAGAAAAATCTTGATCAGTCTTATCTTTAGATAAACTCAGCTGCAAGGTTTTGCTACCTAATATCTACAGAAATTTGTCTTAATTCATGCTGAAAAAGACTATGTATTTTAGCCCTCCATGTTTGCTTCTTAACAAGCCATTCATAAGGAATATTTGGCAGATCACAACCCAGTCCTCCAACATATGTTTATATGAATACATTCTGATTCGTGCAAATATCACTGATGTACATGAGCGTTTGCAATGGAGCTGCTCCTTCCATAGTGGAATGACAGCGGTGGGTGCCAGATCCAGGACTGTAGCACCAACAAGTCCTCACCTGTCCTCTCAGACCCAACAGCAAGTCCTCTGACAGAGAACAGTGTCTTCTTATATAAAAAACTTTAGATTTTATGTGCATATTTCTCTATGAACTAAAGTGGTGATACAGCACTGGGCCTATTTTAGAGCAAATCCAACAAGAATGACCAGCATCAGTTTCACAGTGGATTGTTGGTTTGCTGGTAGCCTATTGAGCCAGATGCCCTTCTAAAGTCAAAGTAATTAATCTACAGTGTTTTCAATCTACCTGTGTTTCTTTGAGTTATCCTGCAATTTTGCTGATAAAATAAATATTTGTGTTCCCTAATTAGACTGGAAAAATAATTAATGGAGTCCTTCATTATTGTACTAGCTGCTGCATATACAAATATGCATTTGTGGAAGTTGTCCTCCAAACTTTTTGTGGCACTAATAGAAACTAATTGTCATCTAAATTCCCCATTGACAGCCACTTTATAGTGCCAATTCACCTATTAGTATTCTCAGTTATGCATGAACAGAATAACAGGTGGAACACTGCAAATGTTAATTTAGGAAATATCTAAAATGCTTTGTAAATGGAAAATACTGCTATGATTGAAACCATTCACTGATTAGATTATGAAGGAGAGGCATATTAACCTTGGTACCTCAAAAGTATTATTTCCCTTACTGAAGGTGAGTCCAAAATATCCATAAAATCCTATCCCCACTGAAAGCAATGGTAAACATGTCATATTCTAAAGGGAAAAGGAATTCACTTTGTTAATTTGTCAAATCTCTCTCAGTAAATGAACTAAAAATTGTAATTCTAATCAATCAGCCAAGTACAAGAAAATAAAGGAGTAAGGTGCAATTTTTGCAATAAGTTTCAATCAGAAATTACCACACTGAAATTTAGCCAGCTACAAATTTAAGATTTTAGTCATTTAGTATTTCTTTCTAATCAATCTATGGAAATAGGCATTTACAAAGAACAAGTCACCTACCTTAATAGTGGGGAAGAGAAACTTGTCTCCCTGTGTTGACTTAGAAGAGTGTAACAAACTGAATACCTGACTTTGAGATGGCTGCTTCATTTCCTCAGCACCAGGAGATATTTCTGCTGATGAGACAGGATCTTTCAACCATGTATAATATACAGTCTGAACTTCTCATCACCCTCTTCTTTTTAGATCTTGCCATAACTACCAGAGTTTTATGTGCCTTAAGGGATATGGCTAACTCCTGGTCAGGGTCACTGCTCTGCAGCTGCATTCAGCCCAGCCTGATGTGCAGAGAGGTGCTTGCCATGGGTAACCTGCTGGAAATTTGGCAATGATAGGCAGTGTCGGGGCTTGCGACACCACAATAAACAACAGAGTAAGACAATTACAGCTCCTTCCCTCCAAACTGGTTTTTCTCCATGTTAAGTGCCAGATAAGCTTGAGATATCTCAGGAAGTAATGAGAATAACTGGGGGCAGTTGCTTTGATTTCGTGGTCAGTATTCAGTATAGTATCTACTGATATTCTTAGAAGATCTGAAGTATGACTACTTTTTCTCTCCTCTGCTAGCATATTTTTGGTAGCTATTAAATTAACCATTCTTTTTTTTCTTAAATCTTATCTTTAAAGTTTAATTTCAGTCTGTAACTGTATTTTTCTGTCATAAATCTCAAAAGTCTGAGAATCCACCCACCTCAGACAGTTGCCCAGGTGATAAAACCTCAAAGTATGTGATGTCCTACAACACCAGCTCAAAATAAAAACTATCATCCGTGATCATTCCTGGGCCCTGGTCAAAAGTGACTGCTTCACTTTTTTGATGTTCCCCCCGGGAACATCAAAGAACGTTATTCCCTTTTCACTCATGTTAAGCTTAGCAAAGAGCATTTATACTTCAAATGCATCTGCAGTTCCTGTAGATATATACAGTATGCCTGTACCCAAACGCTTTTTTTTCCTGAAGATAATTGTTGACATTTATTTTCTAGAAAAAATTATTTCCCCTGTACGAAATTAAGGGAGATGATGCATGAGTGATCACATAGAGGGAGATACTGAGATGTGAAGTAGCAAGTATGTATTTGGCAACAAAAATAATTCAGAATTAAAAAATATTTACTTTATCATGTGCTGATGTGAGTGAGGGACTTACCGAAACAGATTCAAGGATGGAAAAGTAAGGAAGTGAGTAATTTATATTTATTTAGGGGGGATGATAAAGGGATGATGTGTATTACTTTGGTGAATGGGCAGTCGCCTTAGCAGACCTGTTGAGTCATCTGTGTGGTACCGTGTTGAGTCATAATGTATTGTTAGCTGCCGCTGCAATCACAGAAAGACTTACTGAGCAGAAGTAGACCACGTAAGAAAAGTAACTAAATCCCCATTAGAATTCTGCCTGAGACAGAGTGAACTCAGCTTATGTGCTCACTGTTTGGAAGAGTCTTGAGTGACTGACAGCCTCAGTGTGTAATGCAATATTTGGGGTGCCTCAGGGCTCCCCTGTTGGGGTTAACACCATTGTAGGGAGCTCAGCTGCTCTGTGTCACACAGCCTGAAGTGTGAGCTGGCTGGAGCCGTGAAAGCTGCCCTCCTGGAAACCCCTCTGCTCCACACACGGCACAGCAGAGACACAAGCAGGAGCAATGTTCACTTGAGAGTGAACAAAATATAGCAACAGGACAATTTATGGTTTGCGTTTTAACCCAGCTAATGCACTACTGCATTGTCTACTGGAGAAAAACAAGCAACAAGCACAGTTTTTATTTTGTCTATTATTAAATGTGGGTTATGGGTTAACTGAGACGATGGCATGAAGGCCAGTAGCTGAATTTGGACTAATTTTTAGTGGGAACAGAAGCACAGAAGAAAACAAGCTATATGAAAACTGTAGGCATACCTGCAGCTTTTTATCCCAGGAAGTCAATGATTCCTGTTGAATTCAAATGTTTTTATTATTCTCCTTTGAGCAAAGATTTTGTAGACAATTGAGTAGATGTGTAGGCACTGTCTCAACTTCTTTGAGGGTAAATTTGAATTCTGACCATACAGTTAGTATAGTCAAGATCATTTACCCAGTCTAAGGACATGACCCCCAGCCAATACTAAATACAAGACTCTTTGTCTGGATAAAGTAATAAATTATTTCAGTGGAGGCAGTACTTGATTCTTTAACAAAACAGGCCAACAGTATCAGGCTATTCTGTTCTTTGGTTCCAAAATAACTTTGCACAGGGTCTCAGAATAAAAACTTTAAAATCTTATCCTTGATTCGGTGAGATCAGAAATCAAAAAGAGTTTTGTCTGAATTAGATTTCAGGCTTTAGCATATATGTTTATTACCTGTACTATATTATTTTCATTCTTTTTTAGGTTTGGATTCACTGTTACTTGACTGCTGAACAAAACTACCCTAAAGGTTTTGCACATTGAGAAAAAAATAATTAGCTTTTTCTGGCTTCTCTACTCACTGAGCTCAGTTGCTATGGCAACCAAAAATTTTACCACTTTCTTAACATCAGTCCTTTTGATTTCTGCAGTTTAAAAAAAAAAAACAAAACAAACATTTGAACTGTGTAAAAAATTCTATCATTTCAAATGTTCAGAACGACATCATTCACCTTCATTAATACTGGCCACACTTAATAACTTTCTTAGTGTCTTCTGGGAGTCAAAGAGGTCTTCTAAATTTCAAAGAGGTCTTCCAAGGGCTGCTGATGGCTCAGTGAAACAAGTATTTGTAACTCACCACTGATCTCTACAAGCTCTCTTATCAAGGGATAATACAGACGTTACAGTTGAAATAAATAATTGATGGAGTTCTGATGTCAGAAGATGGCATGCAGCACATCCCAGTTTGGCAAACAGGGAGCTTTAATTATTATTTTGATTGCACTTGGGAAATTCAGGTAATGAGGCATTTTTGTGATGGGGTGACGTGATGCTCATTTCTTTTAGATACAGCTTTTCCTGGATGGGAAACTTTCAATTTGCTTCCAGCTGTTCTTCACACTATTGTAAAAACAAGTTTCATTTCCTATTTGAAAAAAGCCTCCTTTTAGAAATAATATACCATATGAGCTTTCATTGAAAGAGGATAAAACATTTATGTGCCAAAGGCTAGAAAACAGAGGACTGTATTGCTCATCATTGGAGATTTATGTAAGATCTTGTAGATTTGTGAGGTAAAGATAAAGAAAAAAAATTTAGAATGGGTATCAATCTACTCCGCTCTATTAGTCACATGGAGAGTAAACCAAATTTTGATGACTCCACACCTGCATTCCCTGAACATGGTCTGGACAAAATTAAGTACTTCAAAGTAGAGCTGCATTGAAGCACATAGAGTCATAAAATAAATTAAGGTGGAAAAGACCTTTAAGGTCATCAAGTCCAAGCATTAACCCAGGGGGGCCAAGTCCTCCACTACACCATGTCACTAAGTGCCACATCTACCCATTTCCCCAGGCAGCCAGTTCCAGTGCTTGACAACATCTTCCATAAGAATTTTTTTCCTAATATCCAGTCTAGCTCACCCTGGCACAACTGGAGGCCATCTGCTTTCATCCTGTGACCAGGCCAACCCCCACCTCGCTACAACCTCCTTTCAGGGAGTTGTAAAGAGTGGTGAGGTACCCCCTGGACTAAACACCCCCAGCTCCCACAGCTGTTCCTTTCATACTTGTGCTCCAGACGCTTCACCAGCTCTACTGCCCTTCTCTGGACATGCTCCAGCCCCTCAATGTGTTTCTTGTCAGGAAGGGCCCAAAACTGAACACAGCATTCAAGGTGCAGCCTCACCAGTGCCGAGTACACGGGCACTGGCGATCACTGTTCAGCCCTGGTCCTGCTGACCACACTGTTCCTGACACATGGAATGAGATTATAAAAGTGACAAACAAAAAGGTAGTTCTGCAAATCAATTCCCTATGAACTTTTATACATAAAATGAATGGGAAACTAAGGAAGTTATCTGCCCACAGGGGTTGAAATCCTTCTGCTAGGTAAATATCCATGAGGTATGTCCTTGAAAAAACAAATAAGTTTGATTCTTGTTTTGAAATGTGGTAACCCAAAAAAGGTGGAGATTTGACAGAACTGGAAATGTTGCTCCATCACTTACAGTTCTCTTTCCGAAGGAGATGGAACCATTTCAGAAGGCATTTCTGGCAAAGCAGGTCTTTGTAACTGTTTAACTGTATTGCACTAAATTGGGTTCAAGTCTAGAGCTACACTACATGAAGCAAGGGCACACTCAAACACAAACATGATTATCCACATTGCTTAATTTGCACCCAGTTCCTGTCACAGTTTTGGCCTTTGAATGGTTTCCTCTATTGTGTTTTAATCACAGCAGTAACAGAGAACAGTTGCTTCTCTTCACTCATCTTTCCTGTTATCTTCTTTCTGCCTCCTATGCATGGTTTCTCAAGCTGAAGGCTGTGATATTTAGAGTACAGACTCATTGCTTTGCTGACAGAGAGATCAGACTCACTGCAACCTTTCCAAATGCACTGCTTCTTCATTTGTATGCACCACAGCCACCTCTTTCCCTGCAGACTAGATCAATCTCAGTATTAGGGAGATTATACTGCTGTCAGTAAGCCTCAGCTTTTGCCTCACATTGCTCTAGCATGAGGCTACACATTGAAGACTAGATGGGCTTGTCATTTCATTTCACCCCTTCAATATACCAAAAAGGAATTTTGCTTGAGGAAAAAGCAATTCCGACAGAACATGATGTAGTTTGTAGGAAACAGTTCCTCTTCTTTGAGATCTAGTTAAAGACAAAGGTCCTCCTTAAGTACAGGTGACCAAGAACTCATTTAGTGTTTAGACAAAAACAACTCGGAAATGTTATAAAGTCCTGTAGGCAACATTTCGTAGCGCAATGGAAAAAGTGGGGAAATACAGTCAAGATTTCTGAGTTCTGATCCTATCTCTGACTCAGTCTATGATGTGGTTTAACCTGTCACAAAATAATTCTTTCTCTTTCCTTCTAAAACTTTTAAGAATCTTGAAAGACTTTTACTGATTTTTGGTGAAAACTTGCCAAATATTTTGATATCAATGATGTTTTAAAAAATACAAAACTACATAAACTTGCCAAATTTTTCTCCCCAGCAAAGCTGCATTAACACTTCCAGCTTTGACATTTCTGATGCCTATGGTTTGGAATGGATGATACAAATAACAAATTTCAAAAGAAATTTCAGATTTGAAAAAGTACTTTTTTTCAAAATAAATCACACATTTATTCAAGAACTGCATACTAGATAATAATATAGCTCTGTTTTAATAATGGCTTCATGGTTGCTGGATATTTTTGTTGTTGTTGTTGTTTTTCTAATGTAAATCTTTCACTTCTGAGGGAAAAAAATAATCTAAACATTAATAATCTCAGCTATGTATTCGGGGAGGAGAAAAAGTAAAAAAATAGAGAGAGAGCAATGAGATTTGCCCAAGGTAATAAATGGACTGGATCATTTCCAATGTGATTAAAAGGGAATTTAGGATGTAATCAGAAGGGAAAACAACACTTAATTTATAGATATTTATTCTGTAAGGCAAGATTCTTCTATCTTTCACTGTCTCACAGCATTCCTAATACCTTAATTTTCCCACTTGGCTTTATCATTGTGTTTTCATTTGAAAAGTAGAAGTTAGAAAGAAAAAGTGACATGCCTGCAGCCTCTCAGAGGATTTTTTGGCTGCATCTCCTGGAATCATGTTTTGATGCCATGATGATTTTTTGTCTTTTCTTTTATATACCTTTTATATAGCTTTTACATATCCTCAGTGCTCTTAGTGTGCATACTTGTAATTCCTTAAGTCCAGTAACTTAGCACAGTCCTAGTATTCTGTTAAGCCAGGAGACCAAACATCCTGGAGGCCTCACAGCTGGAGGCCGGAAAGCCCCACGCTATCCTGAGAAACCAAGGTCCTCTCTAGAGCATATCCTGTAAACTCAGATGAGGGCCAGCCAGGGGGGAATTCCTCGGGATGGGGAGAGATCATGCTATCCATTCAAGCCTCTCACTGGGGAATCTTTGTAGATATGCTAATTTGCAAGGTCTATAAAATGGTATATGTGATCTATCGTGGGTGTGCATTTCGGCGCATTCCACCTTGGCAAAGTGGATGCTTATTAAATACTGAGGTAAAAACTCTTTTTCCCTTAACTGTGTCTGGCTCTTAAGACCAGGAAAAGGCATCAGTGTAAATCTTTGTTTATATGAGTGGCTCAATTGCTGCTTTTAATGTGTCCATTTGGATGTGTAAGAATTGCAAAAGTGGATTGCAGTTACCAGACCTGGCACAAAATTTTGCATTCTTGGTTATTTTGGGCGACTGCATGGGTGTGAAATAAACCCAGAAATCCGGGGCGTGTCAGGGTGGCCTGTGGACTGAAGAACACAAATGTACAGTTAAAATTGTCCTAGAGTCAGAGGATGCCAACAGGATGTTCAAGGTTGTGATGGGCAGAGTCCCTGCCTTATGTAACTTATGGTGCTGTTAGACGAGTTGTTTTGTTATATTGAGATTAATATTATTAAGTGCCTTTACATTCCTTACCAGAAGGGTTGCTAGAAAGAGAGAGCATATATCTACAGTCAGATTTATGGTGAGGAGTATTGTCTTTTGTTTTATTGTCTTTTGTGGGGTGGGATGTTTTTTCCCCCTTCTTCCTTTTACGTTTTCTGTTTCACAGCTTCTGTTAGTCCTGTCTCACCCCAGCACTTCCTTCTCTAGAACAATTCTTCAGCCTCTTGGATGTTCCTCCTGCTTCCTGTTGGTTTGTTTGTATAAGGGAAGCATTTTAGTAATGGTTGTTAACAAAATTCATTGCTAAAGACTAAATGAGGCCAGAGAAACTTGTTGGCCAGATGTCCGACATCCAGAGCACCTATCTTGTGAAGGGGTTTGGGATTTATTTCTTTGTTTTGCTGCATTAGAAAGATTTTCATTTGTGAGGAAAGTGCTGAAAGAAATGGGAAAATTTAATCTTATCTTCTGCAGTGTTATTTCTGGCCAATATGAATGGGAGCAGGGCCGTGTGATAACAAGGAAATTACCATTTCTGTCACTTTGTCCAGATCTGAGCATGAAATAAGCAATGGAGCAGAGCAGCAAGACCACAGAGGTTCAGGCACAGCCCTGGAAGGCAAAATATGGGCTGTTCTTTTGTCACAGGCCAAAGTGGGCACAGCAGCAAACCCCAAGCCCTGTGTACAAGTACAAAGCCAGAAACACGTTTAGGTGGAGACTGGGTTGAGTTGCCAGAGGGGTGAACTCTCTTCCCATGCACTTGGTCTTACCTGCAAGGCACGTCACCTCTTTGTCCTTGTCTTTCTATTGACTGCATGTGATGAGTTTATTTTTAGTTTTATTTAGAAATATCTGCAGAATTATGTGATTTTCAGTTATCGAAAGCTGCACATGTGTTATCATTTATGAAATTACATGGAAATAACTGTTCATTTCTCCACAATTTTTTCCTAAGTGTTTATGAAATATAAATAGATTAAATACTCCTGTGAGCTAATGAAAGAGAAAGAAAATGCAAAACTGAAACTTTAGACATTAGGAAATACAGTTTGTCAGGAAATTTTGGAATAGTTTGGTTTCTGTGCCAACCTGTGCTTTTATCCTGCTTTTATAGATTAGAATTTGATCTAAGAACAGCTGACTGGGCACTGGATATTTATTTTTTAATTGTACACACCTATTGCCTTGAAAATAGAACTGCTCATCGAACAGTTTACACTTGCCTTTTCTCCTTTCTACCTGCAAGATATTCACAAAAGCATTTAACGCCGTCATATTTCTTCCAAATCTGCAGCACTTTGCAGAAGCCTGACTTCACCATTAGGAACTTCAGAGGAATTCACAATTCACATCCCTGAACTGGAATGTCAGAAGTTCTAAACTAGGACTTGCTCTTTAGATTGATCACATGAGGCAGGAGGAAGCTGGGGAAATCTGACCAGTCATTGTCTGAATTGAATTACTTCCATGTGGATTGAACTCTGTCAATTAAGAGATGTTTTATATTGCAGATTTTTTTTATATTGACATTATGACCCATGATAATAAAGTTACTGATAACAGGTAGAAAAAGGTGCCAGAATGAAAGCAAAAAAAAAATGTTTAAAGAAATAATATCAAGTTAAGAAGACCTCTGAGTTAAATGTGTTGCATAGGACTGACTTTCAGGAAAATGGGGGAGAATTGGTTGTTTTCCACAGTGCACAGCTGCAACAGTGATGTGAAATTAGAGAACAGTCAGTCTGTTGAACTCTTACTCACGTTGGTGACTTATTTGTATGAGAGTTCTCATCCAAATGAACAGAACACATCTGAAGTTACCTGTTATCAGTATTTATTAATAGTACTTGAGATTTGACCTGAGCTTTGGTTTTCCTTCTTTCTACAAGCATTCAGCTCTTACCCAGATTTCATTCAGAGCATGATCCTTTGAAAGCAGCAATGCCAAACTCCTTCTCCTGTTCCCCTTTTAAACCACGGCTACTGAGTACGTGAGTATTTGCATAAGCTATTACACAAATACGACTAGGACATTTTCAATTTACGTGTACATAACACATTTGGCTTATATGAGCCGTTTCAATAAACCAGAAGAATTGATGGAGTTGCAGCTGTCAATAAAGCCATTAGCTTCAGGGGAATTACTCACTGAAGCAGGATGTGTTTTGGATTCCACAGAGGAAGGGAAGATATGAGCAGCTTGTTTTTCACTGCAACAGCCCTCCTGATACTCACTACTCCCTGAGCTGCTCATATTAAACTTGTGTTTTGAAGCACATCAAAGCTGCAGGGCTACTTTGAGAAAAGCACATGCTGAGGATCAGTAAGTTATACTACAGTTAATAATGTGGTTTAAGTTTTGAAATGTATACCAGAGATATGAAATCACACAGTCTTTTTCTAATGACAGACTGTACTCCCACAACTATGCAGTAACATTCTTGCCTTTAGTCCAAACACAGTTTTTTTCCTTAATTTCTTTAACATAATTAGGTGCTAGTCAGTATAAGAAAAATTCATAGATTTGAGTCTGCTAGTTTTGGAGAGGAGCACAAAATTTCTTGTTTTACTTGAAAATGAAAGAATATTTATATCCAGAGGCCCATCCTATTACCTTCTCAGCTTTGATTAATTTATTTGCATATTAACTTACAGGTTATCCCTGAGTGGGTCTCTAATGTCAGTGGCTGTTGCCAATACTAATCCTCTATTGCACTCTATCCTGTGCCCATGGATCTGACTGCCACACACGACATTGTGACCTGAATTCTTTTCCATAAAAGTCTGGGCATAGGATGTGGCTCACCTCAGACCTCCATGTGGAACAGGATTGATGCTGAGCATCCCTAGCTGTGCTGTGCAGGAGCCAGACTGAGGGCACTGCTGTCACATTTTGACTTTTATCAGGTAGCATTTTGGAGATAGCTGTAAAGCTGCACAGTCTCATTAAACTTCTTCCTGTGATACAACATGGGACAACAATGCTCCTTCCTTACCAGAGGGGGAAAAGGAAACTGGAACATTAATTAATGCCTGGGAGTATGCTTGCATTGTGGGAGATTCATAAGCAGCAAACTTTACCATGTCACTACATAAGTTCATTACAATACAGTGACAAACTCTCTATATCTGTGAATATTAAAACAATATTTGTTGTAACACAGCTCCTCCTAGGCAGAAGTAGAGCAATTGTATGTTTGGAGATAGATACATTGCTATTTCCAGAAACTTCCAGTATTGTGAAGGGAATAAGGAGTTTTGTAAAGATGAAATAAAAAATTAATAAACCCACCCCAACTTATTACTGTTGTTGCTATGGAAACTGAACAAAGAACAATAACTACTTGCCAATTTCTTCTGGCTCCTACAGTGAATAAGCCTAAAATACTGAGATTTCAAGGACAAGAATTGCTGTCAATAACTAAATATCTTGCTATTCTGGGATTTACCAACACATTACCTTGGACGTGTTTAGTTTCTAAACCTTTGTGAAATTCTTTTTTTTTTCTGAAGTACAAGACATTATAAATACACAAAGAATGTTGTTATGGAAAGACAAATACATTTTACATGGAGAAATCAATTAAAGAGTCAATCTGGTCCTGAAATTAGGAATGTATTCACTGCATTTTATTTATATTTATAAAGGACAATGCTTTTATAAAAAGAAGAAACACATTAAATTTATAGGTGTGCCTAGCCCTGCACAGCACCTGGGAGCTTATAAGGAATGAAACATCCTTGTTTAGATGTTTATTGCCACTCAGTTATAATATGCTCAGTGCAGCTGTATCTGTATAAGAGGCTACTGCTGGGACTCCCTTCTTCTGACTCACAGGTGGTTTTTCTCTATGTGGGAGAAGCAGCCAAAGCATTTCTGCCCAATAATAACTTAAGGTTTACAATATATTTTTAATAGCCTGCACTTTGGACTTCATCTGGAAATGAAGGTGTAGTTATTTTAGGGCACAGAATAAGACTTTCAGTATGCTTTCATCATGTTTTCCCACTTTCAAAACAATAACTGAATCCTAAACTTACTGGAATGAAATGGCAGCATTCATAGCTTGGCTTGGCAAAAATTTTTACTTGTTAAAATTTAGAATAGCATAGGCAAAATTAACCATGGGAAAGTTTGTATCTGTGGGAGAAAAGGTGTCTAGACTCTTCTGGCAAGTAAAAGGTGAGAGAACTCACTTCTGTTCTCCTTTGCCTAGATTTACAGTGGGTGTTCTTGTTGAAAAATGTCTCTTCAGTAAGAGATGGACACTCTCTTATTCAAATTCCTCAAAATATTCTCCATCTTCATCTTTCTCAGCCTGTGTTTAAGTTATAAGGTATTCTTCCAAGCAATTTTCTCTGTCAGATGTTAATTTGAGTATCCTCCTATGTGCAACAAAAAGATATAATTGAAATATCTCTCAACTATAATTTATCCTACAACATCTCAGTGACATGAATATTCTTGATGTGGGTTGGAGAGGAAAAGTGATGGACAGAATGGGTGCTTTCAAACCTGAAGGACCCCTTAATTATGAACTCTAAGAAATATTAAGCACTTGTCCAATAACATTTTTTAAGGATCTTTACAAGCAGAATAGATTTTTAAAAAAAGTCTGAATCCTGAACAAATTAAATAAAAAGTAGTCATGGAAATCACAGTTTATAAAGAAGGCCACTTACCATCAGCAACATTCTCTAGAAAGAGTCGGTGATTTTCCTATAGTATCATTTCTAAATGGTTTTGCAAGTGCACTTCAGTCATAATGGGTGTGATAATCTGAAGGAGGAGATGCTATCTTTCAGAATACTAGCAGCTATAAATACCAATATCCTCAAAGTTAACGCCTAAATTCCCAAGCATTTCCAATTCAATTAGGCTCTTTCCTACAGAAGAGTTTCATAAATTCATTTCAGCCATGTACAGGAGCATCTGGAATTTCTAAAATGTCTTTTAATGCAAGGCTTTCCTGAATATAATGTAAGCACAATACAGCATTGCTAGTTGTTACTTTGTGCTTTTATTGCATACTTCTTTCTAAGATAGACAACTTTAAAGCATTTTCCTTTCAAGAGTGCATAATTCTGGAAATCCCTTGCTGTTACAGCACATAGCATCAGAAGATTCTGCCTTGAATTAGAAGGAGTTTCCAGTTGTATTTTTCTTCTTCATTTTCCCAGTATAGCAGTGAATGCAAATGACATTTCTGCCTGGGGCTTTTCAGCGTGCAATCCACTTATGACACAAACCTGCCTCTCGTTTGTCACTCTATGTCCATAGACAGTAGTCAGCCCACCAAATGTGGAAATTTAAATTATCTATAAAATCTTAGAATTATAGCATTGCAGAACCACTACAGTAGGTGGGGGAAACAATGAATTTAAAATTAAACTACAGAATAATTATCTTATTGTTTTAATATAACTGCAAAGTATCTGCCTATCATACATAAAGTTATATTTTAAACAAATTTCCTTGTATAGCTTGTCTTGTATTTCTTAGTAAATTTAATTCAATCATTTTGACAGGATGCAAGTAATAATGGATATAGTACGCTAAATAAAGATTCTTTCTTGGTTCTGCTCCAATAAATAGGGCTACTTTTAAAATTTCTGATAATTTATTTACAAGTTAAATAGAGAGAGTTAAGAGATATTTGCAACTCAAATCACCTGAGTTTTGCCATACCATGAGTGGAGGGGAATATATAAACTCTGCAATCCTAAATATAGGTCCATTAAATTTGCCTACTATTATATCAAGACTAATCAGAATTTTGTCTACTACAAAATTTGTTCATCGCATGGTAGCAGCTCACTCCAACACTCACAAAATAACCGGTGGATTTTTGGCTGTATGAAGCTGAAGGGTAAAATGCTTGTTATTTATAGAGAAGCCAAGATTACACACTGCATTTTTAGATGTTTTCAGAATAAAGACATCAGGAATGTTCATCTGCAGGAAGTGATTTTCCTTAGACCAGATTTCCTTTAAAAGCGTGTCATAGCTTGACGTGAAGTCACAGCTTGCACTGGTAAAGTCATGTTATTGAAGGAATCACTAGCACCAGACTTCCTGGTCTGTAAAATGGGTTCAAAACTATGTCAATATATTTCACAAGTTGGTGTCAGCAATTTTGAACGCATTTGAAATTTGATGGACATCCTACATACACATACCAGAAAAAGGATTCGTACACTATAATATCCTAGAATGGTCATCCCTTGCCCCCAAACAAGAAGTAATACGAAATGAAGCTGTAATGATACTTTCAGTTAGAAGTGTTCAATAGTTTAAATGTCACTCCCATTTGCTGGATGACCCCTCTTTCCCTCTGGAGCAGATACAGTGGAACCGCGGAAGAAACTCTGAAATAGCGTTCTTAAAAGGGTTAATAAAAACTTACCAAATACCTTTACAGTTAAAAACTGGGCTCTTTTGCATAAATGTTTCTATTTATTCATACAGAGAATGGGCAATACAAACAATTCTAGGATTTTTTCTGACAAAAAACATAGTTGATCGTGTTGCTTCCACACTAGTAAACTGAGCAGGGAATGGACCTGAGCTCTGTGACTCTGTCATGTGATCATTCCAGCTCCGAAATCAGTAGGATCCATGGCAAGGGTCTGGCTCCAGCTCACTAATGCTCCCTCAGACAGTGCCTGGATGTCAGCACCTGCCAGGACCATGAGCAACAGAAAGTTTGGGTTTGAACCCTCTGTTTTGTGGGAATAAGGAAGACCAGCTGTAAGGACACAGACTGCATCATGGTCATGAATGTGCCTGATCTATTTTATTTGCACAGATATAGCAAATGAGAAGAGACAGAAAACCTACTCCTGGAAATGTTTTTGTAGAAGAATAATATTCACTAGGTGAAAATTATACTTCTGCAAGAAGACTTGCAAATATTTCATTAACAGCAACCAGGTTGTGTATAAGATTAAACTGAATATCACTAGAGCAGCTTCTGCTTTCATGCCACATTCCCTCACTGAGGCCTGAAAGAAATGAGGAATATTTGAGCTACTTGCTAGTGGGATCAGAAAAAAGGCACTTGGTCGTCTGTTTGTATGTGAAGCCATAAAAGCAGAAAGGCAGTATGAGTATGTGTGCTGTTAGAGGATTGATTTTTCACATCAAATAGGTAAGAAAAAAAGGGGGCTCAAGTACAAAAGGACATTGTTTTGTCTTAAGTAATTATCTGTTTATGTCTTGTATTTTGTTTTGCTTGCTTGGTTGGTTTTTATTAGTTCTTCCTACGTACTAATCTTTCAGCTCTCCTTATTTTTATCTTTTTTTTTTCTCCTACCTGTTGATTTTGCCTTTATCTTTTGGAGCTATGAAATTGTTCATTTCTTATTGGCAAGCATGAAACCTTGGTATTTTATCATCAGTATTCACTGCACTATTCAGATAAGAATTCACTCTGAATACAACCCTGTGTGAGGAGATTTACTGCAAATTACTGCTCTCTGTCCAAGGTTACAAGTGCCAATAAGATACTGGTGACTCAGAGATAATGCTCAGCCAACATGTAAGGGTCAGCTAGATAAGTAAAAGGCAGATTGCTTTCCATCACACTGATAATTTCTATTTCATTTGGCATTTTGTCCCTGCTTAATTATATACTTTATCTAAATCAAGTAGAATCCAAGCAACATTTTCATTAAGATTTTTGCATCTAAATAAAAAATAATTAAAATCATTTCTATGCAAAAGAGTGGAAAATTTTGAGTTTGTATTGAACAGATCATGCTAATACAAGAAGCCACATGAAAAGATCTCTCTAAATTGTTTTCTTTCTCTCAAAAGTGCAAGAAGTCACAGTGTCAGCACATTTCACTTGCAGATTCCTCACTCAGATCTTAGTGTTTTTCAATAGTATTCAGCTCCAAAAAGGATAAAAGTGGGGCATAACCATCCATTTCCTTTCTCTGAGCTCCTACATATTGCTGTTGTATTAGATCTGCTTCCAGCGACTCCCCTTTTCCCAAGTACATCAAACCCTGCATATGTCAAACATCAACACAAATAACAGTGTGGAGAGTAAATATATTTGGATACTACAGCACTTAAATCACAGATATTTGCAATTTTCTTAATGACATGCCTTCACTGGGCTGTGGTGGAGATGGTGCAGTGGGGAAGAGAAGCCAGTTGGGTTGACATAGGTACACAACCTCTTTGCTCCATGCAAGAGATGTGGTCCTGCTGGGAGGCTTGGTAGTGAGCACACGTTCCTGCTGGGAGGCTTTTATGGGCTCTCCCCTGCTCCATGAGTCCCCCAGATTGGGAGATGATCTCCAGTCCTGGAGCATGGTGGGGACTTTCGTCCCTAGAGCTGCTTTTCAGCCACTTTTGGTTATCGCAATACTCCAGACACTTGAGTGTCCTTATCTTTAGTACTGGCTAAGAACACCTTGCTAATGATCAGATCATTTTAGTTTTGATTTGCTTTTGGTTTCTGATTTGCTTCACTATTGCTGGTGCTCATGATCTGCTTCCTCTGGACACTATGAGTGGGACTTCTTGAAGATCTACAAGTTGTTTTGCTGATTTGGCTACTTCTTTTGTCACAGTAAAACTATCCTGCTGCCTGAGACAGGGGGATGATCACGTTTTCATCAGGGTTCTATGATCATAGAATCATAGAATGCTTTGCGTTGGAAGGGACATTAAAGACCATACAGTTCCAGGCCCCCTGCCATGGAAAGGGACACCTTCCCCTAAATCACATTGCTTGGAGCTCCATCAAACCTGGCCTTGAACGCTTCCAGGGATGAGGCATCCACAACTCCCCTGGTCAACCTCGCAGTAAAGAATCTCTCCCTAATATCTAATCTAAATCTACCTTCCTTCTGCTTGAAGCCATTATGTTTTCAGCTACTTCTGCTGCAACAAAAAGTTGATTAAAGTGCACATTGGAACAACTGTATTACAAGTGGGACCCATTGGGAACAGTGGTGAATCGTAGAGCTCAAGGAGAAAACATCTGAAAAACAGACAAATAATCCAACCAGGCAGAAAGCCTTGGCAGCTTCATTTCTATATTCTTGACCCTAATCTCAAGTATTAGACCCCCGATTTGTGAGGAATCTGACTGGGATTCAGCACATAAATATATTTTATCCTGTTCTAGAAGGAGATCCAGAAATTCAGTCTGGACTGTTTTAACCTGTATTCTTTTACTCTGCACTTGACCTTCAAATTCTAATGCCTTAAGTAGAGAAATTTGTAACCAAGGAAATGTGAGTTATTTCCCTTATTATTCAGTAAATTTGACACAAACTACAGAAAGCATCCATCCATTAGCAATCTAAAGCTGGAATGTTGTCCTACATCCTTCCCTATAATTTCTTTCTGTCTTTGATAAATGACTTATAGCTTCAATGTCAGATATCATGGATATACAGACCATGGTAGAAGAAATAAAAAGAAAAAAAGCAATTATTCTCCCTGACATATATGAAGAAAGATTTATGATTTCTCTTTCCTCTGTAGATGAAAGTTTCTTACAGAACTTGCAGTACATTACCCAGCAGTTCCCTCTGAAAAGGGTTGTAATGGGAGGGGGGGCAGTTGTGTCAAAGATTCCAGATTGTTATGATTATTTCTGGTTTTAATTAACAGTTTTGACACCTTTCAGACAGAGCTAATTCTGAGAAAGTGCTGATAAGAATAGTGATAATGTTATGATTAATGCACATAATCAGGACTAAAAAGACCAAAGTTAATCCTGTAGGTTGGCTACACAATTCTCTGCTCTGTTTAAAACAATGTTCAAGATTTCCTAAGCTTAGTTAGACCTCAGCCAGGCTGAGTATTGGAGAAAACATGAATATAGCTTTTTAGTGAAAGAGAGAAGGTGATTAGAAATAATCAATTAATGCCAAGCAAACTCTTTGGCTTGCGCTGCAGAAGTAAAAAATAACATCCTGCATGACTTTTAAAAGTAATACTGAATTTTCCATTCTTTGAGGTTATATTTTCTGTGTTTCTTCTTTCTCTGTCTTCAGCACCTGAAGTGCAAACAAATATTTGCACAAGCCAGAAGAGTTTCCCATGTTGCTGTGTATGAAGATCTGTTGCAGGCAGGAGTCATCCAACTGAAAACTTGCAAGGAAACCTTTCTGTGAAATTTCTTACCAATTTGAGTTGAAAATCAAGGTGTCAGATTGTGAAGGTGCAAACAGCAATCAAATTGTTCAGAGCCTTTTACTGTAAGTACATGATTTATTATTACCTGTCATAGTACCAAAACAATTGGTGATTGGGGAAAGAGAAAAAAACTTGACTTGGTGTGCATAGAAATTGAGATTAGTTCAAAGCTTTCCAGTGTTACTATATCAGATTGTCAAAATTATATGATTTATGGACTGTTAATTAAATTTCCCTTCTCTGTGTCATTATAAACATCTTTATCCAGAGAACCAAGCCATAACTTATCTGATGACTGTACGTGGCATGCTGATGAAAAACTAGATTCAAACAACTCAAAACTTGGCAAATATGACAATAAAAGACAACCACAAGCAGAATACTTGCCAACTATCCACAAATAAAATTGAACATACAATCAATAAACAGTCCTTGCATTTTCTGTAATCATGTAATGAAAATACTTTTATAAATATATTGAGGGCAAGTTTGCTGATGACACCAGGATGTGAGGTGTGATCGACACAGTGGAGGGAAGGGATGCCATCCAGAGGGGCCCCGACAGGTTTGAGAACTGGGCCTGTGCAAACCTCATGAAGTTGAATCAACAGGGCCAAGTGCAAGGTCCTGCACTTGTTTTGGGGCAATCCCAAGCACAAGTACAGCCTGGGTGGAGAATGGATTTAGAGCAGCTCTGGGGAAAAGGACTCAGGAGTGTTTGTGGATGAAAACCCGGACATGTGCACCTGCATCCTAGAAAGCCAACCATTTCCTGGGCTGTATCAAAAGATTATACGGTTCAGATTAGACAATGGAAAAAAAAAATCACTATGAGAGGGATTAGACACTGGAATAAATTGCCCAGGGAGATGGTGGAGTCACCATCTCTGGAAGTGTTCAAGAGGTGTCTGGATGTGACATTTGGGGATATGGTTTAGGGGTGATTATGGTGGTACTGGGTTGACAGTGGGACTAGATTACCTTGAATATCTCTTCCAGTCTGGATGAGTCTGTCATGAGCTGTGTGACCAGTGGGTCAAGGCTCTCATGAGACCTCACCTGGAGTACTGTATCCTGCTCTGGAGTCCTCAGCATAACAAGGACATGGATCTGTTGCAGCAAGTCCAGAGGATGTCGCAAACATGCTCAGAAGGCTGGAGCACATCTCCTATGAAGACAGGCTGATTTTCGTGCCTCTTTAAATGTTCACTAAATCTTGATTTTCTTATTTGCTTGAATAATTAAATTTTAATTGTTATGAGAGTTCAGACATCTTTTTGCTGTAGTATTCTGTATTTGCATGGCACCTCTCCTCTAAAAGGGTGACTACATATGACAGGTAAGTATTTTTTGTATTTCTGTCTTTCCTTTATGCTTCAGCTACATCATCTTGGCCTCTATTTCGTGTTGTCTATTATGTTACACCCTATTCAGCATCATGGAAGGCCTAATGTTGATGGCATTGCAATTGTACCATTTGTCAACAGAGAATAATAGTGAAATTGGAAAGGATAATCACTGAATGTCAGAAAAGGGGACAGGTGAAAGCATTCTATAGTTCTGATATTACTGACATTATTTCTGTGAAAAAAATGAAGAAAACTCAAATTATTATTCTTCACAATATTTGCTGGTTCCAGTGCTATCACAATTTCTTTTGTAATAAAAGACAAGTAATCACCTTAAAATAATCAGATAATTAATTCTGGAAAAATTATATGGGATAGGTTTTTGCCTATGGTACAAAACTTTTATCACATCTGCACAACACTGCCATCCATCACACCAATTTCACTTGATTCTGTGTGCGTTTAATTGGCTTTATTTTTCCTGACTTGTATCTCTGGCTGTGGCAGTTTGGATGCCCACCAAAGCCACTCTATCACTGCCCTCCTCAGCTGGGCAGGGGAGAGAAAAGATAACAAAAGGCTCGTGGTTGAGATAAGTGCAGGGAGGGAGAGATCCAGTGACTGTCATGGGCAAAACAGACAGCTTGGGGAAATTAATTTAACTTATTAACAATCAGAAGTAGAGCAGGATAATAAGAAGAAAAACAAATCTTAGAAACACCTTCCCCTTACCCCTCTCTCCTTCTCTGGCTTAACTTTATTCACAATTCTTTACCTCCTTCCCTCCCAGTGGCTCAGGGAAGTGTGGAAGGGGGGTTATGGTCAGCTCATCACATGTTGTTTCTCCTGTTGCTTCCTCATCAGGGAGAGGAGTCCTTCCTCTGCTCCAGCATGGGGTCCCTCCCACAGGAGACAGCCTTCCAAGAACTTCCCCAACATGAATCCTTCCCATGGGCTGCAGTTCCTCACGCGTGGATGCCTGGAGTGGGTCCCTCCCATGGGGTGCAGTCCCTCAGGAACAGGCTGCTCCAGTGTGGGTCCCCCATGGGGTCACAAGTCCTGCCAGTAAACCTGCTCCAGTGTGGGCTCCTCTCTCCACAGGGCTACGGGTCCTGCCAGGAGCCTGCTCCAGCAGGGGCTTCCCACAGAGTCAGAGTCTCCTTTGGGCATCCACCTGCCCTGGGTGGGTGTCCACCATGGGCTGCAGGTGGATCTCTGCTCCCCCATGGACCTCCCTGGGCTGCAGGGGCACAGTTGACTCAGCATGGGCTGCACCAGGGGCTGCAGGAGAATCTCTGCCTGGAGCACCTCCTGCCCCTCCTTCTACACTGACCTTGGGATCTGTAGGATTGTTGCTCTCACACGTTCTCACCTTACTCTTCTCTGTCCACAATTACTTCTGCCCAATAACTTTATTTTTCCTTCTTAAATATGTTATCACAGAGCTGTTACCACCATTGCTGATTGGCTTGGCCTTGGCCAGCAGTGGGTCCATCTTGGAGCCAGCTGGCCTTGGCTCTGTTGGATGTGAGGGAGCTTCTGGCAACTTCTCAGAGAAGCCCTCTTTATTGCACCCTCTGCTGTGAGAACGTTGCCATGCAAGTCCAAAACATTTGCTCTCTATCCAAAACAGAGACACAACAGACAGTTCCATTGTCTGAACATGAGCATTCCTGTCTATTTGAGTTACCCTAGAGATGCCTCCAGCTGCTGCTACAGAAGGGTGCAAGACTTGCCAAGACATGTGTTGCATTTGTCAACCCCACGCAGGTGTTTGGACAGAGTTGGACATCCCAAATCACGTCTTTAGGGGTCTGAATTGAGACCACACATATTTCAGAATATAACTCATCCTCTTTGTTTGAACCATGTAACTCACAATGATGAAGTGTGTTGAGAGGAGGTACCTACCTTTTCTCTGCATTTAACAGAGAGAGTTCAGGGATTTCTTTCTGTTCTCTTCTGTGGCTATGCTTGCCACTAAATATGTGTTCATCATAACTGACAAAAATGGAAAAATATATTCAAACAGTAATATTTCATAACATCAACTTTAAGTTTTACAATGGGAGGATAACCTTAACCTCTACTGACACTTTCGGGGAGACTGGGTGGTGGTGCTGCTTCTAATTTGGGTTCAAATTTTAATCTTCTACTAGGAAAAAGCCATTGGAGATAAACTAGGAACAAAGATCTATGGGAAAGTCTTTAAAAAAAGGACTGGAATACTTTTTGTGTTGCTATTGCTGTTGTCAGATATGTTAACACAGAAGATAATGAACTTTTGGGGAAGACACCTCTACTGGATATTTTTGCAAATATGTTAATAAACTACACAAAATGGTATCTTCCATGAAAAACTGTAGCACTGAAGTCCCAGCAAATAAGTAACTCAAAAGTTAGTTAAATAAGTTTAATTTCTTCCTCCAGTTTAGGACTTTTTTTTTTTAATTTGCAATAATATCTTGGCCACTAGTATACAATATCCTTCTAATCGTTCCTGACTGATCTTTTCAGGTTTGTACGAACATACCTTAATAGTCTTTGGAACATGGATTAGAAAGCAGGTGTTTGACTTCTCAGGGGCCTGTCCTAACCCCCACCCTGCAGAGTTGGTCAGGTGCCCCATCTCAGAGTGTGGCTGCTTCCACAGAAGCTCCAGAGTCAGGCAAGGCTCCAGTACAGCAACTGGAGGTAAATCCTATAATTATTCTTTTAGGTAGTATGAAAAAAATGCTAAAGATTTTCAAAAATTCATTGTTATGCTGAATCCAAAGCAATTACTCAAACAGCTAATAATCCAGTGCTTATTAGTACAACATGCTTTTTTTTTCAAGCATCTGGATGTGGGTGTTAAATCCCTAACAGATGTTAGTGATTCCCTGCTGTATTCCTGTATTTTTATTATTGTGATCCATGTATCTCTTGAATATTAGAAGCATTTTAACACATAGAGTTACCAAGCAACTGCTCAAAACAGCTTTATTATATGCACATTTCTTGCATGCTTCATGAGGCTTCTCTGTGAACAGAATTATCAAAGCACAAGCACAGAAGACTGAGCTGCAGAAAGAGACCAGCTGAAGGAGACAGCAATTTTAGAGGACTAATTCTATGAAACTCACTCTAATAAACTTCAAAGACTCAAAGAGCATAGAGGCTGTTAACTTTCTACAGCTCCAGGCTTCACACTCTGACATGTGAGGCTGGCTGCAAGCTTCTTGCCACAAACAGGATTTTAAGGACTCAAGTCTTTCTATCTTGGCCCTAGAATTATACTTGTGTAGAGCATATTCTCAAACATTCAGCCTTAAGTACAAACCTAATGACCCAAACACAAATGAGCAGCTTAATATGACAGTGTTTGCATGTAGCAATGCAATGTCAGTATTCCTCATTTTATTTAGTCTAATTTTTTCACCCTTTATTTGCACCTCATCATATTTTTAGGCCTTTTCTCCAATAACAAGAAAGCTCAGATCTTACATCTTTTATAAAAGTCAGATATTTCCTGTAATCACGTGATTTCACAAAGCTGCAGTGCTTGGAAGCAAACAACTACATATTTATTTTATATATATTGGTCAGCATACTTTGATTATGGTTAGATTCTAAAAAACTGTCATTCCATGGTGTTTTTAGAAAAATGTAATTTATACACACATAAATGCTTAAACTGTAACAAATATACAGTTTAATTAGAGATATGAGGAGAAGATGGTAATAATATTCCCTTCTGGAAGATGAAGTGTTTCTGAGAATGACAATACCAAACAGGAGTAGAGCATAAAAGAAAGTGAATATATGGGATGTGAAATGTTGTACATTGAAAGGATTTTGGGTTTAAGGCTAAGTACTTTATAAGAAAATATTATTTTTTTCAGTCTGAAAAATAGAAACTGTTTTTCTTTCCTTCTGTACTTCTAACTCCAAGTGTGCTATGGCATTGGAAAATGAATTTTCTGTATTTTTTTTTCTAGCAATAACACCCACAATAGGATCTGCAGGAGTTAGCACATCTCCTGCAGAGCTTGTGTTCAGGCAAAATTAAGAAATCTTTCTGGATAGCAGCTGACATGGAATAGAGCTATTTGTCTTTTCCCTGTAACCTTGAGAACTCTAGCTTCCAGGAACGCAGCTTAGTGCTATGCTAACATGTCTGTTACTGACAGGCAGTTGTCTTAGGCTTTGCTGATTGCCTTGGGAGCAAAATAAATGCATTTACTGGCTACTATGCTTGGACTCACATGATAGTTCAAGCAGAACAAGCAGCAGCATCTGATCTACAAGCTGGATAAACTATTTCTATATAAATGAGAGTTTTCATGTATAAGTGAAGCATGCTTTCACATAGCTAATCAAATAGAACGAAAACATGCTGAAAAGCTGCAGCATCCATAGATCCCGTTAAAAGGATGCTCACCTTAAAGAAAGTGAAAAGCTCTACAGGATAACTTGAAAAAAATAGTTGTATGTTATTAGCAGGGCAAATGTGATAGTTTTTCCAAAGTACACTTCTGGGTCAAATTGATTTCAGATTACTTGGAATGTGAATTCACATCAAAAGCTGTGGCAATCCTTTCTTGAGCAAGTCACATACACGTACTGCCGCAGTGGTTGCCATAAATTGCCACCAGGGAGAGGGAGCACTGAAGAAATGATGGGATGACTTTCCGTCCCACACCTAAAACCATAGTGGGAACCATAGCAACAGCTGGGCAGGAGACTACAGCATGTTTCACACGACATAAAGAACATGATAAGTCAGGTGGACACACACTGGGAGCTTTTAATTTTTGAGTGGTTTATCACAACATGCAAAGCCTAGTTTTATGTTCAAGGACACAAAGAAGATTTGCTTCTGGTCCATTAGTAACTGGCCACACAATTTCAGACATTAACATCCTGCTTCTCCTTCCCCAAGCAGCTCCAAAGTTAAACCTGCAGTTGTGGGTCATAAAGCATTCATCTCTCAAGCACTATCTGAAAGACTCACCTTTGTTAGCAAGTAGGTCCACTGATTTTTGAAGATAGACTAGCAAAAGTCAGCACTAGAATGGCACAAAGCATTATAATGGCCATCCTGTTCCAGGCATCTTCTCTGGAAATACTCACCAGCATTTCCCCACTCACCTGAGGAATTATGCAGGATAATAAAGATGATTTAAACTTTGTTTCTTCGGGCTACTCCATTTTAGCTGCAGAAGGAACATGGCATTGTAGGTAGAATATGCTTCTACTAAACTGCTTTTTTGGTGTAATATCTGGAAAAAGAAACCAGCTTTGTGTTTCCTTTTGCATAATACATTAACACCCTGTCACCTATAAATACTCAGATTCAGCCTCCTGCCAGATTCAATTTGTATTTCTATTTAATATTTTCTTCCCCTCCTTTCAGCACACTCTTTGATACTCTTTGCCTTTTTACTGGCTTCTTGGGAGCTTGTCTGCGCATGAAATTAATTTACAAACTCCTTTTGAACATCCCTGTTTTGAAATCTTACTCACTTTTAGATTGATTTAATTTCTGAAGTAATCTAAATAGGTGATAAAATATCATAATGAAGATTTCTAAATACATTGATATTGAGGAAAAAATACTACAGATTACAGTCATTCTCTACCTTAATCCAAAATAACATTTTATTTCTGCTTTTAAAATAGAGTCTATTGCTACTAAGACTCTCCCTAGTGAAGTGAGACTATGACTGATGTCGACTATATAATTAAATGAATAATATAATATAATGTAATTTGTAATTGTAAAGTAGTTCTACCATAGCAATCTTTTTTTTAATTCTACTTTAATCACATTTGATATAGTTCCCAGAAGCTATGAATGATTCTGGGAACAGAAGACTTCTCATCTGATAGACTTCCGACTTCCTGCATGACCATTGCAACACAGAAGTGTCCAAAGATTTTCTACAGTGAATACTTTTAATTTGATTAATAAGGTCCCTTTAAATAATTTTGTTTCATATATTCATTGTACTTCTCATCACTCTGAGCCACTAACATGGGGGTGCCCACATCATTCCATTGACTATGGATGGAATCTGGAGGGTTTGAATAAAGAAAAATTTCTGACTTCTTTTATCATGCAGGCTGCCTCATCTGGGCACCTTCTCAGCTCTGGTGGATTGACCTCATTATTGGGATATTGAATCCACAACTGCCTCCTCTTCATTCTCATCCTCCTCTTCCTCCTCCTCCTCCATGGTCTTCATATGTCTGCACTGCAGAGCGAGACATGTCCCAGGAGGGACACTCATCACTGACACCCTTTTCCTACTCTCAGCACTGTTCTTTTCCCTGCCTCTTTCTGGAAATCTACAACAATATCTCTGCAAGTCAAATCCTAGGGCAGTCTTGGGGGGCAGTTTACCTGCTAGGAGGCAATATCATTAAATCTACCCATTTCCCAAATGCAAGTATCCCTAACTCTCACTCATGCTGGGGGGCAGGCAGGTTGCACCATAACAGCAGAAAAAAACTACAAAAATGTTGGTTTTGGACCATAAGGTCATCAAATGTGGACACACAGTGCTGTGCTGTATGGTCACATACAGTCTGTCACAGAGGGAGCTAGATCAGGACTGTGGGGTGTTTTAAATAGTGAGTTTAATTTACTCATTATTCTTACTCCTTCACCATCACCCCCCCTCCCCTCCCAAAACAAAGAAAAATTTTACTACTATTCACTTCTTCCAGTGAAACGTTTCTTAGAATTGGCCTTAAAGGGACAGAAAATTACCTCAGTGCAATTATATAAATTGTTGATGCCAGTCCTGCAAATCCTAACATTTCTTTTTTTTGAAAAGTACATATGTGCTTGTATACATATATTGCAACTGAGAAAAGCTACTGCTTAGCAAATAAAAACATACTGTCAATGGAAAATTTGTCAAAATCCCAATTTCTGCAGGCTCTTACAATGGTATATTTTTCTAGCAGCTTTTATATGTCACAAGTGCACTTGCTGAGAGTAGACAGATTTTGGGGGTTTACATAGGTTAAATTAATTTATGACATTGTATGATTGCTTTGGAACACAGCAATATATCTGCTAGATCCAGTGCTTAGGTTCTAGGCACTAGCAACATTATTTAAAGCAAGGAGCTGTCATGAAGATTCTGCACTCACTCGCTGCCCCTATACAATTCAGAAGGAGGATACAGCTGCTTCATGCTTCCAAAGATTTAGCAAAGGAAATCACATTTTTTGTTCCACACGTTTTATTCTGCTTCTGCTATTTAGATAGTTAGGATACAGACCAAAATAAAGATTTCTTGCATATTAAATGTAGTGAGAGCTCAGATCTGAAGGGAGAGGGTTCAGGAGCTCTAGTTTTATTATCAGTAGCTTTGGGCATCTGTCCCTGATCTTTCCCTGGGCTTGGGATTATAACAGTTATTTTCTGCATTGATGAAGGAGGAAAAGAAAAAGAGGAACAAATGTCAACACAGTGATGTGTTTAAAAGGTCAAAATTAAACATGAAGTTAGATCCGCCACGGGACAGGACAGCAGTGCACTAAAAAAGGAATGACCATCCCTGAGGAAGTGTCCTGGCAGTTCTGCAGCAGGGCAACAGCCAGGAGTTTTCCCTGTGTTTGCCAGCAAGGACACAACTCCTGCCACAGTGGCATCAGGGACAGTGAAAAGCCAGTCTCTGTCCTCTACATGGACTCCAGCACTCTGCCCAGCTGCCAGTGGCTCTGCACTGTCCCGTAGGCATGGAGATGTCACAGGTCCAGCCTCCTGAAAATCTGCTAGGCGGTTTCCAAGCCACTGTCAGATCCCACTGACAACAGACCTCAAGGCTCTTCTTTCCTGTACAAAAACAAAACAGATATCTGATATATCCCTGGTTTTACTTTATAATATCTAATATGACTGGTAACAAGTAATTTGTAAATATGTACAATATTTGACTTATTTTTAATTTTTATTTTAATCAATATCCCAAGGCACATCCCCAAGCAATTAACAGATGTGATTCTTCTGCCAAATGTTAATTAAGGTAGTACAGTGAACAACCTGTACTAAGACTAGATCTTGAAAGGACGTGCAGAAATTCTCCTTAAAAATCTGGTGCTTTTCCACAGCAATTGACAATCCTTTCCATTCACGTTATGATGAAGTCTATAGGAATTTATGGGAATCTCGAAGCATTCTGGATCCCAGACGATGCCATTAAGAAGCTTGCAGAAGATCTGTCAACAGCTAATCAATGCTCTGTCTCACCTATCCACCCCCTAAAACTCATTATGAACAATTGTCAGTGACCCTATAATATTTGCTGCAGGATGATAAATCACAAAAAAAAAAAACAACCAACCAAAAAAGCAAACAAAAAAAGCACCCCCAAACAAATAAACTTTAAAACAAACAAACAAAAACCCCCAAACCCCAAAAAACCAGAACAAAAACAAAAACAAAAAAAACCAGAAAACCCACCGAAGTAGCTGTTAGTCACAGGGAAATGTAAACAACAAGAAGAAGCTTTCCCTGCTTCTTCTTTTTTTTTTTTTTTTTTCTTAATATATTTCATTTTGTTTGTTCTGAGCACCACCTGCTGGATGTCGCCAGCTTGCACTAACATCCATCCCTGGAGAGAGAACAGGTGATTTACACACACAAGCTGAGTGAGGTGGATCCTGCTCCCACATACAAAGACAACACCTTTTATATAAATATCCTCCCAATCCTCATAAAACATAGGCAAGTGACATACGTTTTACCATTTATTTCTAAACACATGAGAGGCACTCAGTAGGTCATGGACTGCATCAGTGTTGGAGGTGCTGAAATAAATCAGCGGTCAGTGGTACAGCTGCATGCTCCTGCACCACGCACTAATCTGCTCTTACCTCCAGACAAGCACTGGCCGGAGCGTGCCTGGGGAAGGACAAGCTCTAATCCTAATTATCAGACTCATGTTTACTTGGTGTTAGAAGGTGTAAAAAGAGGGGTTTAACCTTCCAGTTTTGTTTTAGGCTTACTATCCTGCCTTGTAATGTAGTGGCCATACTCTGATGTGTTTGCTCCTTAGAAAATCCCAGCTGAATTTCCCCAAAAGGTCTGGTTTCACTGACTCTGGTACTTCCCTATTAGAGCTCACTAGACTTGTATGAGGAAAACACAATCTTATCCCATCTTGTGATCCCCAAGACACCTACTTTAGAAGCCTTTCAAACTATGTGCATGTAAGCTGTGACATTAAAGTGTTCACACTGGTCTTTATTAGCTGCTGCTTATTTTTTTTTACATTAATTTTGCAGAAGTTAGGGGGTTTTGGCAGGTATTTCATGCAAATCTCGGGGAAAAAAATAGCAATATCATAAATTGTTATCTGCTGAATTGCTAACATACAATTATTATCTGTATTATTGTATCTTCATAACTGTATCGGAGCTGATACAGTTATGAAGAGAACCGTACCAAAAGCTTTTGAGCGGAAAAGTATCCCTGACTGAGCTATGCCTTGAAGAGAGAATGAGATAAAGAAGGAACCCTCTCTTCCATAATTGTCTTTTATTTTTTGCCACAAATCCCCTGACTTCTCCCTGAAAACTGAGGCAAAATGGAGATGTTGCTAAGGGCAAGGCAAAACTAACTAGTGCAGAGAGAAGGAGCAAAATAGGACATGTCTAGAACCCCATTTGAGAGGGATTCTATCCATGTGCCCCAAAATTCAAGCCATTTACTCCATAAAGGACACAAGTTAAACAGAAACCACTTCAGGACAATTTCCACTTGTTATTTTTCCTTTGGTAGCACAGGATATATAGACCAAATTGAATATACAGTATACAATGTTTATTTTATATATATATATTTATATATTTATCTATATATATATTTATACTTATATATTATATATATACTTTTATATATATAATATATATCTATAAATATACAGCGTTTACAAAAAATAAATTCATTCTACTTTGGATTTTTTTGTGACTATATGAAGAATATAGGAGTCTAGATAATAGTGTCTGCAAGGGGTAGATCAAGAACCATCACTGTGAATTTTAAAACACGCTCATAATTTCCTTAGACACTTTCTTTTCTGAAATAGAAAAATTATTAAAAAGTTGGTTTTTTTTTTCTTCCTTAGTCCCAATGTGATTGCTCTAGCATTCCAAAAGATAATATGCAGGGTTCAGAAGCAAAGAAATAAGATTGCTGGGTGACAGAACAAAAGAGTGAAAAATCATACGCCATCATCAAAAGATGAAATCAGATGCACTATTGTTAATAATTTACTCCAGATGAAACAGCACTATTGCCACTGTGATCCAACTGAAGTAGAAACAAAAGTATTTAAGATTTACGGAAAAATGGAGGAAGCTGATGTTCTTATTGCCTGAGAATGTTCTTGCAATATCTGATAACATTAAAACACGTTTACTGAGGTAAAATCAGAGAGTTGTGCCATAACATAGGTTGAAATGGATCTTTGGAAATCATGTGTCCAACTCCCCACCCAAAGTAGAGCTGGTCGCAAAGTTGAATCCAACTTTGAGACCATAAGGTTTGTCAAGCCAAATTTTGTATCTAAGGATCAAGATCCCACAGCCTATCTGGGCAACCCCTTCCCGTGATTTATCACCCTCATCATAGTAATTGGCTTTGTCTTGCCTCTTAATTGGGATTTTAACTGTCTGCGGCTTGTGCCCGTTTCCCTCAGCACTGGAGGCTGTGCACCTCTTAGGGGAATCTGGCTCCATCGTCACTATAAACACTCACTAAACAGTTGGAGAAAAAGCAGTTTGTTTCCTCTTCTGTGGGCTGGGCAAACCCATCTCCCTACAATGTGTCCATGTCACATGTACCAGTCCCCCAGTCATGCTGATGGCCCTCTGCCATACTCAGCTCAACTAATCAGCGTCTTATTTGTACTGAGAAGCACGAAATTGGACGTAGTACTTTCAAGGTAGTCTTAGGACTGTTACACTGAATAGACAGCAGCAATCACATCCCTCTTCCTGTGCCTGTGGTCTTACTAGTACAGTTATTGATGTTCTTATGTGCAATACACGCAAACCAGTTGCATATAAACCAAACACTGCTGGGTATTGTGTTGCTCTAATATAATTGTAATGTTGTTGTGTTGGACTGTAACTGAATTTCCAGACAAAATGTGTCATTAACTGCAGTTGTCATTTAATTAATAAACATATAATGAAAGCCATGTTATCTATTTTTAAGATAACATCTTAATGAAGCTCTGTAAGCTGGAGAATCTCTCCTATGAGCTATACAACAAAATACCATGTGGAAAGACGCAGCAAATGCAACTGCAGTAGAGGCACCCACCACTTTGCACTGCTGCAGTCAGTTTTATCCAATACTAATGAAGCTTTGTAGAACTCCTACAGAGCAGATAATTATTACATTATGCAGACGGGAGGAACTGAAGCATAAATAAGCAACTGAACTAATTTTGAAGTCTGCAGTTACGGCCTAAATGACCTCTACTGAGTAGGAGTTCTAGGAATGATTTAATTAGAGGAGAACTGGGTCAAGGCTAAATGCTTTTGAAAATCTCAAGCTACCTTTTCTAACTCAAGGTCGAGCAGAGAACAGAAATCAAAAGAAGGCTCCCCTCCTAATCCTTTAATTTATTTATGCATATCATACTCATAAACAGTGAATCAGATTCCTCCTATCCAGGTTCTAACGTTCCCATTGGGAGCAACACAGAGTAAAAGATGGGGAAAATTGGTTAGCTCCACAGTTCTGGGGAATAAAAATAGTCAGCTAGATAGTGGATGGATGTGATAATATATGGATTTTTTTAAACCATTTAGTAATTCAGATATTTAGTGTTTATGTACAATACATTGGTATCCAGAACACTTTTCACACATTGCAAATAAATGATATCCCATGAACACCATGTTAGCAGGGCAACCTGTCAAGCTACCTGCTTAAGAACATGTTTTCACAGCATGATAAGACACTTTGCTTACCTTCAAATCCTGAAATGTCTTTTAGAAGATGTACGGACTTTTTATTTAACAGAATGAAAATATTTGTTAAAAGTGAGATAAAAGATCTCAAAAATGTTTCTGGGTGAACAGTGAGATTTTCTTTAATTGCCTCCTTATAGAACATTTCACGAATAATATTAAAGACCTTAAAATCAGGGGTGCTTATCGTATCACAAAAAAAATTAACACTCTTGAAAATGTCAACTTTATAAAGTAATATAACAGAAAAATCAGGAAATAGCCATACAAGTGATGAGTGCCACAAGATGGCACTGCTTCATGCCATCGGCTCTATTCTAAGTGTCCTAAAACTACAAATAGGTTAACAGAGATGATAAAATAAAACCTGTAAAAGATACATGTATAGGTTTATATGTATATAATTAATAGCAATAAATAAACACAAAATATGAAATATTAGCTATATAGCAGATTCCATAGAAATAGGGTTGAACTCATTCAGCAATGACATATTTGCCTCAATGTTACCCCGAGGTGGAGAGGGCCTGGAAGTAAAGAAGTCATCATTAAGATGGTCTAGTATTAAAGCTTTCATTGTTAAGATTTAAGGTTCAGGAAATATTTGTCCCCACAGCATTCCTCAACCTTTTTCTTTTCTTTGAAAGATAAAATTCATCTACACTGGTTTCTAGGGTCAGAAAAAGTATTTTGCAGAAGAAAGGAGTTCTGTAGCATGGGCACTTACGCATTTGTGCAGAATGTGTGTATTAGCATTATTGACAGGCCTAAGAAGGATTGTACCCAAGCTTCCCAGAACAGCAGCGTGATGCAAAGCTCCGTGTTTTGATCCCGGAGAACAGGAATTTGTTTCAAGTTGGGAGAAAGGTGGATCAAAAGAACTTCTTGGGCACACCCAATACATTCAGTTTGGTATTGTTGGTTGAAACTTAAGACAGCTGATGCTTATTCAGACCTAAAAAGTTGTGTCTCTTCTATTAGTGGGTTGCTCCATAAAGCTCAGGTAGCTTTATTCCCCACATTCCTGCATGAATGTCAAGATCAATTTTACCTGGAAGGTCTTGTCCTACACCTTCTTTGCATTTCTCAGGGAACATTTTGTTCCCAAAGGCCTATGGAAGAAGGCATTCATTCCCACTGACATCACTGGGAAAATGTAGGCCATTAAATCTTTGTCTGGGTAGCAGTCTTAAGTCCTACATACAAGTCCTGCTGGCGAGCACGTCACAAAATTAATGTACAGCCTGTCTGTATGTCTGTCTTTATGTCAACACAGGTGAGGGCAACTTTCTCTCTTGTGGGAAAATGTTAATTTACAATATTTTTCAGGTGTGTCTTATAAAAACAGTCCTGGGACATTGGTCTGAGTTTTGAGTTGCAACTCATGACAAGTAGATCTGTGTCTTCAAATAAAGACGATAAAAGGAAAATCCCTGCTGAATTTAAAGGGATGTCTGAAATTCTTTCCTTTTTGGATTATTTAAATATTACCCTTATTTTTTTGACCTCTGTATTTGGAATATGCAAGAAAAGAAAATATTTAGCTACGAAATGTGCATGTCTGTGTACAACAATATTACCTCAAGTAAGAAACATCAAATTTGATAAGCATTGCTAGAAGCCTTTCTAAAAAGTATTAATCTGCTATTCTAAAACATTTTCCGACCCTTTCTTAATAGTAGAATCATTTAGGTTGGAAAAGACCTTAAGATTGAGTTCAACCATCAACCCAGCACTGCCAAGCCCAGCACTAAACCATGTCCCTAAGCACCACATCCACACGCCTGCAGGGTTGGTGACTCACTTCCCCATCCCAACGCTTGACAACTCTTCTGGTGAACAGATTTTTTCCTAATACCCAATCTAAACCTACCCTGGTGCAACCTGAGGCCATTTCCTGTCGTCCTGTTGCTTGTTACTTGGGAAAAGAGATTGACACCCACACCACCACCCAACACAGTGAAGTGCACTGGAATAGGCTGTCTTGAAAAGCTACGACTTCATTGATCAAAGGTCCATTCACCTCTACTATTGGAAAAAAGATTTTTTTGCAGGCATTATTTTAGCAGCCTTCATGGAGAAGGAAAGCAGCAAAAAAAAAAAACGGGAGTAGGATGAGGGATTTAGGATATTTTAATATATTCAAGACAGGAAACGAATAATTGTGAATCTTGGCAAAGGGTTTCTCAGCTCGGGTCTTTATGTGTTTGCTGAGAAGGGAGGAGAGACAGGAGCGGGGAAAAACAGACATAGTGTTTGGAAGGTTGGCTCAGGACTCTGAAATATGTGTTTGTAGAGAGTTCCTATTCTGCAGATAGTCCAGCCTTGTCATGTCTCTAAGCAACAAGATCTATAATATGCACTTGCACTGAGAGAGAGTAAATTGCCTCAAATGTGCATAAATTTTAAGCCAGATCTGAATCTTTATTTAGTGATTGCTTTCTTATCACGGTAAGTAGGGGAATAAATATTGTTATGACTTCAAGACCTTCATAAAGCTTATTATTTTGCAGTATCCATATAATATCTAAAAATTATTTATATTCAGAGCTCTAAATAATGCTCAAAATTACTGTGTGGGCAAGGCCCTTCACCTGCAAAATTCACCTCTTAATATTTTTCAGAGGATAGTGATGACAGAATGTAGAAATCTCTTGATTATGGAATATTCATCTGTGTTATACCTTTATGTAAAATACACATTTTTATCAGTGCTTGTGATCTATATGACACTAAATGTTTACATAAATAGTGATAAATGCATGCTCTAAATCTTGGAATAAATTGAGTTGAATTATGAAAAAAACATTTCATAATTCCATTAGAAGTAGACTTCTAAATTGCCACATGTAAATATGAAGTATGCTACCTCTATTCCAGGTATATTTATATATTTACATAATTATATTTATTTTTTTATAAAAAATGTCACAAATTAGATTTAAATCTTTCTGGTTATTTATAACACTCATTAAAAACTGTACAAGAACTGAAATAATATTTTAAAATGGAAAACCAATGTTTTGAAGGTTAGAAAAAAACTCAGTATTTATGCGACTTGAAAATTGGACTTTTTTTTCTTTTTCTACCTGCATTAAGGTAACTAGAAACATTTCAATATGACTGAATAAGTCTACTATAAATGATCGAATTTTTCCGCACAGAAACAACATTCCATAGCGCAAAGAATAAAGAGAAGATAGTAACAGCTCAAATGACATATTAAAAGGTGTGAATTTGGCCATCATGATAAAGTTGGTGCTATTGAAGATATGGGACATTTATTTATTCATTAAATATGCCAAGGTAGGTGTATAGCAACAACATTCTGACTGGTAACATTGGAGGTCAGCGTGTAATCAATACAAATTGGTACATAACTCTATACAGGACAATACAAATTAGCTAGGTTGGACAAGAACCTGGAGAGGGTTTGGTGTCTGTACCTCTCATGATAAATTCTCTTTCATTGGTAACGTCCTCTGAACTGGATAGTCTTGTCGAATAATAATAAACACCAAGCACACATACAGACTCCCACAGTTAGAAACATAAGCATAGGTGCCTCCATCTCAAGCTGAATTCCATCCTAGATGTATTTCTAGAAGACCATTAGAGAGCTGACATGATTGTCCACACCTTGACTTCTAGGATTGTTAGATACATGTTAGTGTTGACTTGGTCCCTACCTGCCACTGCAGAATGGCCTGGATCACCTTTGCATTTGACACATCTCTTCAAGGCTTCCAAGTATGCAAGACATGTCAAAAAGCAGTGGGTACTTATGTGTGAGCAAGTGAACAGAGGATATTCTGAGTTTATGTATCCCTTCACAGCACAAAAATGGCTCAGCAAGCACCCATCATCTATAATTTTCCTGGCACTGAGCAGCTTTAGTATCCCTTTTTTTCCCCTTTCTTTTGTGGAATGTCTTACGTAGTCTGGTCTCTGTTTTCAGATAGTTTAAATGGTATTCATCTGTCCTATTTTTGATACTTTTATATGATCCGATCTCTTAGAATAATTTTCTAGTCAAGGAGGTTATGACACAATTTTAGACTGCAATTAAACTCATCCTAAGGTATGTGGTTAAAATAGGTCAGATGAATCACATGCCCATTTCTCCTCATTGTGTGTACAGTATGGCTAATCAGGTGTACACTCCTAAAGTCAGGTCAGATGAATCATACAATGTGGTATCCCCTCAAGGACAGATTTGGAGGGAGGAGTTGCATTCCTTCCAAAGTGACTTGTTACCACAGTGTTGTCAGAAGTCAGAAAGATTAATTCTGCTTGCATATTTGTGTAAGTGTGATTGTCATTTTGCACGTTATTGTTTGTAAGTCTCAATAAGTGAAAAGTTTCACCATGGGAAAATGGGTATATCATTAATATTTGACTGAGCAGTTTAAAATGGTTTGGTTTAAAAAGAAGCACATAATCATGCTTTCACAGCATTAGCGTCAAACATATGGCACAAAATTTGTTGGCTTTATGTCTTTCTGCCATGCTGAACACAGGAGAACAGCAAGCATTTTATGCAGCACAAGGGGGACCAGATAGACAATGACTTAACAATACATAAAACCTAGCAGTGCAAGGTCCATGCCTCACATAAATTAATCATTAAAAGAGACTTGAATTTACACAGCTGGTTTATACCAGAATAATTATTATTATCATGTGCTTATTTTGTTCTGGTGCTAGGAGTCCTAGACCTAAATTTACTCTGTCCTCTAAACAAAGACTGAGAGTTGAATGAGGCCTTGCTGGGATGAATATTTTACCAAAAGCTTTGTTCAGCACAGAATAATCCTCTTCACTTTTGATCCAATTCATCAAATATTCCTTCATGCAAATAAAATTCCTACGGAAACTGGATTGTACACAGATCAGTGAAATTATGGAAACTATAAATAACTGGCACCATCTAAAAGTTCAGCAAACAGGAGGAAAAGAAAGAGCAGAAAGCAGGAATGAGCAAGATGAGGGAGCTTCACTGTCAAGCTGGCTTCGGTGTCAAGAAAATGCCACATGTTTACTGCTAGGCAATAAATAACTGCATATGGCCATGACATATGCATATGCAAGTTGCTAAAGCTCAAGGGGCTGAACAACTATGAAATGACAAGCAAGTCGAAATACCTTCCTGATGGAATTGAGGACCAAGAAATCCTTAAAGAAGGAAAAGACATGGAGGACCAAACCTGAGTATTCCTGAAAGGCAGTTCTGAAGAACTGTGTGAGTTCAGACGTGTACCAGCTCCGGTGCAGCCTGGAGATTTAATATTGGAGGAGGTACATGCGTATGTGACTGTGAAGCATCTGTAAGTTAGTCAGACGAAGGATGAGAGAAACCTTTAGAATCTAAATATTACGTAAAAACACATGTTACTAGTATTTACATTAAAACTGTTTTCTAAGCCTTTATGACAGTATTGTTTACCTTTGCACGTATGCCTTCTTAATGAGAAGGCTGCTCTCTTTAGCAACTCCCACTTGGATGACCTGGTTCCAAATCCCCAAAGCCTGGAACTTGCAAGAGCTGGACACCATAGTAATGGATCAAAGTTATGTTTAACACCTTGCTAGTTCACAGGAATTGAAAACAGAGAGACACAGAAGAAGAAGCTTTATAGAAAGGGAAAAGAGATAGCAAAAATTACCTGTGGTTTGCAGTAATCAGGGAGATATGAAGCTTTATTAAAAGGGATGTTATGTGCCTTTGGAATTTTTTTGCCTCTACTTTTAAAGCACATTAATGATTATTATAACATGGAATTTTTTCTTGTACCTCCATGCATTATATATTATCTATAACTATTTTGTCTCTGGGAAAGTTGTGAATATTGAAGTTATTTTACTGTCTTGAATTTTGCATCCCAGCTTTCTCACAAAAAAAAAAAGGAACAAAGGGGAAAAAAAAGCATTAAACATGTATTCAAATGAAAGATAGTCTCTATAAAAAAGATCATCTTGAAATAAGCCAGTAGACCTCCCAGGAATGTTCTATTACAAATATTGTCGCAGTTGGAATGAATACCTCCTGCAGCCTAAGCCTGCTACCATAACTGGTCTGACTCTGTTACAAGGCGTCCCAACAGGAAAAAAAAAAAGAAAAAAGTAGCGACATTTTAACGACGTGCGATGACTCTTAAGGGCTGTCCTCATTGACTATGACACAAACATCTAATGTTCCTAGTGTCACTTTCTACAATCAGCACTTTAGTATGTGCAGCAATTTTTTTTTTTTTTAAAGGAGATCCTATTTCACTAGATCTTTTGTAAGGGCTTTTTAGAACTGGTTGCACAGAAGCTGCCAAGACCCATATTTGCCAGTTCTTTGAACAGTTAAGCCTTCTCTCAAGTGACCTCTCTGGTCGCAGTTGGGCCACCAGGCCTACACTTTGTTCCTTTTCTTTTAGCATGCTTATAAACAAAAGTAGCTGCAAGTGTGTATCTATAAAGAAGAAAAGCCATACAAGGTTTGATCAAGAACCAACCTGTACCTTTACAACTGCCTACAAACATTTGACTTGTGACAGACTCCACATTACATCCAAGTATCTGTAGTGCCACATATGGATCTCTGAGGCAAAAAGTGATGACATGCTCCTGCAGGCATTTGCAGGTCTGACAGAAGTGCTGGTGGCCTCTGATGAAGATTCAGAATATGTATAATGTATAAAAATGGGCCATTGGATTTTTAAATAACTGTTAAGAAAAATAATTACTCATTTCTGACATAACCAGTGGGAAGACAGAAGTTAGGAGCTTTGCTTTTCTCAGAACACTTTTTGCTTGAGCCTAAGATACACTCAATTCCATTGAAATTCATGTCTCTTACAGAAATAATTAAGTAATTATTAATTACTGTTAAGTAATTATAACAGGACTGCATTTTGCTGGCCTTGGCCACGTGGCACCATGGCAGGGGCCATGACTGATCCTATTCCCCCATCCTGGGCTCTGGCACTGGGAAGCGGTGCTGGCGGGGCGAGGGCACCCTTGGTGCTCCCCGAACCAACCCCTGCCCCACACCCCGCTGCTCCATGACACCTCATTTGAAACACAGAGACCCCCAGCCCTTCCCAAGGTGCCTGCTGCAGAAAATGAATGGGAGAAGCTCAATATGCCATGTCCTTTGCAGAGGACCTCCAAGGGCAGCTTTGACCCCAAGGAGAGGCCAGGCTGGCAGGCAGAGCTCTGCTCCCACCCTCAGTGGGCACCAGGAACGTGTTGACAGCTTGTGCTCATCACCTGGCTGAAGCACAGAGCCTATTCCTGATTCCTAGAATGGGCTTCATCTGTGAAAAGAGGGTGTAGATGCTTGCTCTAAAATGACAGAAATTTTAAGTAAAGGCTCAAATCAAGGCTGTACGAAACACAACTGATGAAATATTGAGGTATCTGTGAAATAAAGTAGGGGTTTTGAGAACTGCTTTCCACGTTAAGATGCCTCAGCCACAAATATCACAACTTGCACTCATCGCTAGGCACCACCTATGTTTTGAGGTGACAGCTGCTACAGAAAAAAAAGATTTCCATAATCACAACACACTTTTGTGAAATACATTTTGAGATGTCTTCTTTTTCTTTCCTTCATAGGGTGTATCACTGCTATAGCCATGTCAATTATCCCAGCCCTTTATTGCTGTTCTTAGCAACTTATCCAGGCCATGATAGCGATTATGACTTGCTGAGATGCACACAGCACAGCACAGAACTAATGCTCCAGCTGTGAATGGGAAATCAGGGATAGAGTCACATTTTTCCTTACTGCATGCAGGTAGTAATTAAAGCTACCAGAGATTTTCTTCATTGGATTCTCCCCAGCTCCCCAAAGTTCCACTCCCAAACTTTATTAAAATACAATCTGTGCAATGTTTTTCTGTGCAAGGTATAAAGTCCCCTTGAGAACAATTGTTTGTGAAGTGATGGGCTTTTGTTGTGCTTTAAAGTAGTTCTAGTATTTCTGTATATACAGGAACACACGTCACTGTACACATGCAAGTACTTTGTTTGAAGTTTGAGTTTTATCAGCCTACACTAACATAAACACGCCCTTGACAGTTATGAGACTATTTAGATACAGTATCATAACATCTTAAGACTTCAAAGATGAATTCTCACTATTAGAGGGTTTTTGAGGTTCTATTATATGCACAAGAAATGGTTACAGACAGAAGGAAATGGAATCAGAATGCTCAGGTTTATTTAAGAAAATCTAATAAATATTGCTGCTCATTTTCAGCTCTTACTTTACAACTTCATGCTTCATGTTTTCTACATAAAACTCCTCGTGGTATATTTGTGACTTTTCCACACTGCAGACTAAAAGTTCAGTGCCAGCTAACTTTGCCTTCTATCAATTTTTTCAATGACAAGAACGTGTGCACATGTGTTTCCTGCTCGAGGTGAGATTCATATTTACAGGATATGGAAAGTTAGCATGACAAAAGTAATGACTGTGTAGAAGGAAACTCACTTTCATTAGCAGGCATCCTATTTACTCTACTGTCACCTCCCATGATATGCCACATACCATTTCAGACACCAAAGTTCTTTCAGTGAAAACTTCCTGCAGAGAAAATGGAAACTTTGACAGAAAAACAACAATAATATTAAAAAAAAAAAGCTGAGTTTACCCTGGGAAAAAATGTATCAGTGAGATCCTTTCCTCAGATATACCCACCCAGCTTCTACTGAGTCCTCTGATCACATATGAACTTGATCACAGAAGATTATGAAGAATTATTTGTTTTAATAAAAAAAAGAAAACAAAAAACCACACTTTTTTTTTTTAAGCCCACTGCATTGTACTCACTGAGAGGCCTGGCTGTCTTCAAAATAGTTTTTCCAAAATCTTTTAATTATGACCAAAGCTTAATTTTTCTGGCAATGGGGGAGCTGCAGGGCTCACTGTTACTGCCCATCTGCGTACAGATGGGCACCACAAGAACCGGAAATTTAAGGGAAATCATTTTCCATGCACTTAACTCTCCTACAAGTCCTCTGCACTTAAAAACTGGGCTCCATGTGATTGCAACTCAAAGCACTGAAATTAATACAAAACCAGGAGAAATTCCTGTGAACTGGTGGAAAGACTAATTTTGTTTAAATTTTTTTATGATTTCCAAAACATAATAAGAAAATAACTATTAATCTGAGTGTTGCAAGAAATGGCAAGCTTTGCATTTTTGCTTTTAAATGAAAGTTTAGGATGCTGATTTCACCCCAGATCATAATCACCTGCAACCGTTCTTTTGCAAAGGCCATAACACTAAAATTTAAAAGGATGTCATTTACCCACATGATAAATTATAGTCTGTGAAGCAAGATTTGACTATAAGTCAGCTCATATGAATGACTGAATTTAGAATCATGGAATAATATTCTTCTGTGCTCTGTGATGCATGAATTTAATTTTGCACAGTGATACGGATCACTGAAAATGACCATTTCCAGGGTTATGGAAGAGCTTGCCACTGATTAGAAACCATTGAGTGCAGCTGAATCTAGGAACAAAAAGGCTGAGAATCAGTATAAAGATTTCAAGTTTTAGCTTCTGAGAAAAAAAATGTGTGAATGGTTCACTAGTTACCAAAATAGATCAAGTGTTACAACAGCAAGAGCTTGTAGACGTTACTTGTGTAATAAAAATATGGGTGGTAGCAAATTATATTGCTGTGAAGAGCAGATGAGGAGAGACGCCTACTGAAACCTGATTCTGCCTTTGAACTTTAAAATTTTGACTTAGTAAGCTTTGCAGTGGCGCTGCTTAGCAAAGAGCTGTCACGAAGGGCAGATTTGTTTCACAGCAGAGTTGCTTTATTAAAAATCCTCAGCATTTCCATAAAGTCCTGATTCAGAAACAGAAGGAGGAGCTACACTGAACTTGACTGCTGACCTGACAGTGAGAATGGAGCTATTGTGCCCAGGACTGAATATGCATATCTGTGCTTCTCGCCGAGTTTCACAGGGCAGTTCCTCTCCAAGAGAGATGAACCCTTTAGAGATCTGAAAGCTGCTACTGCCAGATACTGAAACCCCAAAACAGACCCTAAAGTCTGTAGGTTTCATAGCCATTAAGAGGTTAAAGTATAACTTTTAACCTTCTCCCTTTTTTTCCTCTGTTTGCTGTAGGGTAATCAATGGACTGCAAGCCATGTGCAGCAGCGTGGCCCATGGCGTCATCTTTGTGCTATTCAGCAAACTGCAAGCTAGATGTGCTCAATTAATAGTAAAGATTGTCAGGGAAGCAGAGCTGGAAATGCTTATTTGGTACTGCATGAATTGAACCTGCTTGTTTGAATAAAATACTAATTACCTCACTGACTCTTTTGCATTAAGCCTTCTCTTTATACTGTGCTTTACTTGGTGGGAAGAAGTTAGTACAATTCAGCACAAAATGTGATACAAGCTAATGCTTGGGAAGGAAAAACTCTAATGGCACATTAAGTGTTGTCAATTGCATGGCTTTCTCTATTATTGCTGAGCTTTCAGGATAAAGAAAATACCATCTGTAATCATTGGCTGCACAAATAAAACACACAGAAAGGAAATTAAATCCCTCATCTTGAACCTCGGAAAAAGGCAGGGCTCTTTTCTGCTCTGCATGTGTTACTAGGAAGACTAGCATGCAACTAAATCACATTTTTTCCCAAGATTTTAACTGAATTTCAAACTCTGTGATGCAGATAGATCTGCTTGTGATTTTATCTAGTAATGATGAAGAAAAGGTATTTCAGTTGATGACTTCTGTGCCATCCTTGAGACATAGAGGCTGTCTTTTCTAGGAAATTTTTTAATCCTTTTTCAATCTTCATCTGTGGTTTTCTTCTGTCTTCATCCTGATGGAAGCTGTGGTGCAGTTAAGCATTTTCTTGTTAAGGCTGCACTGAGACAGAGCTCTTGGTTCACTCTAGCAGATCCTTCTAAAAGTGATACCAGCAGTAGTAACCACTTATTTTAAGCAGATATGTAGAAAATACACTGAAAGACTTAGAGAATATGCTTCATTCCTGTTTTGAGATCTGTAAGGAGTCAACAGAAGGCTTTTTATGTTTCATTTGTTTTATGCAAAATTAATTGTTCTTCAGTTCAGTGCTCAGTTGCTCCTCTAACAACTGAATGAGCAGAATTTTTGTCATAGGAGAAACAGTTTTCTATTGCCACCTATTAATGAGCTAGAAAAGATGTTTGCATATCCTGTTGTCCGAGAAATACTTTTTTTTCAGTGACAAACTGAAATCACCCTACAAGGTAGAACTGCAGGATGTCTAAGTAGGACCATTGCAATAAGCAATGCCAATGCAAGGAGACCCTCTGAGCTCTTGTCACCAGTGGTGAGAAGCTCCTCTCCCTAGAATGAAAGCTCAAGGCAACACCATGATGGAAGATGGCTTTGTGGGCTTTGGGATGAATGCATCTCAAAAGACACAACAGGGAGGGGGATGAGATTAGGAAAGGTGATATTATTGGGTAAACAGAAGAAAGTGAGATGGAATAAGATATTTATTTCCTATTCATAGTATTGGATGGGAAAAATGAGGCAAAGATTTACTATCTATTGCATATCTCTACTAGGTGTGAACTAAGAGCAGTTTTCTAACCCTTGAGAAGGTTATCAAGAAGACCCATCCCTTCTGCATCCCTGGAATGTTTTCATTTCAGTTTTCACGGCCAGATTGTATGGAGCCCTGAGCAACATGGCCTCATGGAATGAGAAGATTTTTAAGGTCCCTTCCAACCCAAACTCTTCTGTGATTGATTCTAAGAGAGGGACATGCTCTCCTGAGTGGCGCATGGCAAGTGGAGGAGTTTCAATGTATGTATGCTGAAAAAAGGCGAAATTCAGACTGGTTGTACGGCAGCGTCCTCAACACAAGGACAGTCACGAGCAGAACAGCTTCCACACAGCGGCTGTGCAGTTTCCTTTCTTGAGGCTTTTCAAGATCCAACTGGATAAACACCAGAGCAACAGGGTCTGATCTCACAGATGACCCTACTTGGAACAGGATGTTGGAGTAGAAACTGCCTGAGGTCCCTTCCAACACGAATTATTTTATGATTCTGTGAGCCTATGATTTTTCAATTTTTTGTGGACACAGGTCTTTTTCCATACATATAAATGAACCTTCCATTTATCCTTACAATTGACTCAGAATTAATCATTGTTCATTATAAACATTTGTTTGACTGCTGACTATTGACTTTCCATAATTACCGCTGTATTTATCTTTCAGATTAGTGATAATTTATTTCATTTACATATAGACTCAAAGCTTGTAAGAAGAGATGTAAGGTTATTTAGAGAACTCAGAAGAACATGTTTAGCTTTTCTAGTTTAGATGCCAGAAGAGGCCAAAATAGTTTACTAAGAATAAGGATATTTACTATTTTTTAAGTAGTTTTAACATCATCTAGCTGGAGGATAGTATATGGGCTATAATTATTCTAATTCTAATAAGACAGAAAAAAGAATAATGTACTTTTGGAAGTGAGAAAAGCATTATCTCAATGTTCCTAACACTTCTGTTGCTGTGCTGTTTGAATTACATGCTAGACAAATGATAGTCTAGGCTTGGAATGTCTAAATTGTAGAGGGCCTAAATTTTCATGTTGGCACCATCTCAAATGGAATCTAACAGTACTGATACACTTATACTTTCTTTGAATTTTTGTACTCCTTTTTAAAAAGGTAGCATTCTTGATTTTTCAGATTTTAGGTGAAAAAAATAATTATAGGAATGTGAGGGTTTTTTTGTCAAATGACATGTAAGACAGTTTTGAACTTAACTTCCTTGTTCTCAAATAAAAGAAAGAGAGAGGCCAGTCTCCTACTGGCTTGCATGTATTATAGATGTTCTACAGTTTGTCAAACATGGATAAAAAGAATAAAGGGCCCTGCAGAAAAAAACTCATTAGATTTACACCAAGTAATTTTTATACATCCTGATATTTGTTTTGACACAGCAAAGAACAGATAAATACAAGTGACTTTAATAAAAGCTATAGCATGTGCTTCAAGTTATTTCCTACAGCAGAAGAGCCAAATAATTGTAGGAGAATTCAGTTTTTTAAATTCCTTGAGTTTGCTGGGCACTAAGTCAATGCCCACTCCAGGAACAACCAGACCATCTCTCTCCACACTGTGCTGGAGGCTGTCACATCTGCTCTTATCTTCTTCTAGAGTTGACAGGGTGAGCACATCTTAATACGATTCGGGCAAAATGAAGTGACCCAGGAGAGACCTACTATTTAAACTGTTTAATCTGTCTCATTTTTGACTGTAATAGCAAATTATCCCAGAAAATCTTTGGGGACAATAAACACAGGCAAGCTGGGAGTGGTGACGTGGTGGTACCAATACAATGGAAATGAGAAGATGACATCCATTCACAACTTAATGCTTCTGCAAAGGATGGTCTGGATCCTGCAAATCCTTTCCAAATAGTCAATGCAAGACAGGATATTAGATCATATTTGGTTCGATGTATTCTTTAAACAATGGTACTGCATACATAAAGCATGCGTTAAAAACAGTATTTAAAGCTGCAAAGTTAAAATTTCAAGAATTAGGAAATATCAGAATCAAGATTTTAATGTACATTTCCCATGGTCCATCTGGGCACCTACGCTGCTTTCTGGCTGAAAAGCAGAGGCTTGGAGAAATGGTTTATAAACAATGGACATTTATGTACATGGATTTTGCAGAAGTGTATGTATTGGATCCACACTGAGATAATATGGGAAATTCAAAGCCTGGTTTTTCCTATTACAAAAGATAGGAATCTAATTTAGCAACCCAACTGTTACTTCAAAGCACTTGTGTAATTTCCTATAACAACTGCTCATCACTTCATACATCTTCAAATTGGAGTCCTGACCTTTTAAATTACTAACAAAGATTTCAGCTCAATTGAAGTTCACTGACTGACATGTAGCAACCGGGCAAAATCAGACGGCTGATATTCCATTTCCATCATCTCTGTCCTCCTCTCCTTTGACAGAGCCTGCTGTACTCAAGGAAAGCTCTACTGCTTATTTCCTGAAGCATATTTTGAATATTGTGTTGGTCAGTAGCTATATGAAGGTCTAGGCCACCTGAAAACTTCAGTGACTCAGGAGTTGCTTCAGAAAGTGTTTTCTTGCTATATGTACATTTAACTCTGATACGAGTACAGGAAAAGTGACTGAGGACCATTTCAGTTGTCTAATTTGAATTTATTCTGGGTATAACTGAGTCCTACTGGTCAGCAGAGGAAAATAATTTCAGGGGTAGAACAACAACAGCTATCATGTTCACTGAGGACTAGCTGTAGGGTTGTGGTTCAGCCTACCAGCTATGCTGCTTCATTTATTGTTGTTGCTTTGAAAGGAACTACATAGGCCTGGCTGTTCAGAGTATTCAGACTCTATGATCGATCCAGGCTGAGAGCTCGTGAGGAACACAAATCAAAAAAAAAAAAAACCAGGAAAGGATAATCTACTTTTATAAGTGTTCTGCAATTATAGGGTATTATACATGGTACATTTCTATAAACAAGCTTTGTCCCTGCTGAAGTCCATGGATCTTATCAAATGTTTTTAAAAAAATGTTTCGTAATACTAGAATATACCAAAGATACACAGGTCTCTGTAAAACATCTTCTATAGCAAATATATTTAAAAAACTGACACATAACCACCAAAACCAGAAGACAGCTCTCTGAGAAATGTCCTTTCAATGACATTCACATATGATGTGATAACATATATACAGCACCTCAACATCGTGTTTGCTGTAGATGCTGTGTTAGCTTCCCAAGCTTTCAAGTCAGCATCCCTAGGTGTGGTAGGGTTGGGAACCTTTGCTCCTCTTCTTCTCTCCTTAAATTCTATGTGAGTTTGGTGAAAAATACAGGATTTTCAACACAGAAAATAATAGAGAAGAAGCAGGGCTGTGGTTTGGGATAATCGTGACTTCACAACACGCAAGTTGGGTTGCTTCTTGCTTTCCATGTTTGAGTAAAAGTATGCGAATCATGCCAGATACACATTTAAGCTGGATAAATACACTGAAGAAAATGTTTAACAGATTATTAAAAAAAACAAAATCTAACTCACATAAATTCCTAATCATCTATCTATAGCTCTGAACGATGGAAGTTATCTATCTTGTATTCTCATGATTCCTGCAGTATTGGTTACCTCATTTGCATAAAATGAATAGAATAAATTGTAACGAATCCAAAAATATACGGTTGCCAGGATACATCTTGCTCGATGCAAATGAAAATGGGTTTGTGCCGACCAGCTTAAAGTAGTTTGGAACTTAAGACATTTTCTTATTAACATTAATAGTGATAAATGAAACATTACCTATCCAGTGAGCTATTGAAATTATTAATATTTGTTTTGCAAAAGGAATGTTATTTCAAGCAAATCTGAACTAATGGTTGTACAATGTAATTCTACTAAAATACCCTGAGGTTTTATTGTAGAAGCAGCATTCAGAGTGAATATTCAATGCTTGCTTCTTTATAAACTTTTTAATTTAAAAGGTAAGTTTCTTGTTAATTGTTTTTATGATTTTCATTGCTACAGCCTTAACAACAAGCATCTATCAGTGTATAGAAACACTATTGTTATGCTTTATCCATGCATAATATGTGGTTAAGGTAGTTATAGTTGACAATCATATCCAAAAAAAGTCCTAGGGTCTAACCACATTTCTATACAATGACATAGACAAACTCTTATTTAATGTATATTATTCTGACTTGCTAAAAATGACAAAAATATAATTTATTTTTATTTTAAGCACTATATTTTATAAATCTCGATTTTTTAAGCTGTACGCATGCACATCAATATTTTTAAAAGCCTATATCAGAAATTAAACTACATCACTTTTTTGTGTAAATTTCTTTAATTTGCACTGAATGCCTAATGAAGATAATTAATGAACAAAATAATTACATTTTTAAAGTTTGTCATTCAAGGTGTATACACGTCTTTAAAAGGGGATTATATATCCTATATATTGACTTCCAAAGAGGTAGATAACAGAGATCAGATTTCCAGCTGTATTCAGATGAAACTCCAGTGTTTTTGGTGAGTGGTGTAGCTGCTCTAATCTGCCATGGCTGGTTCCTTGTCAGCAAAGGGCCTGCTGCCCATGCCTCTGCCAATTTCATGTGCCAGTGGATACAAGAGATAAACTGGGGACTTCTGCAGTAAAGGCTCAACGTGCTCTGAGGAAGAAAGCTCTTCAATCTGAAGATACCTCAGACAATTGAGGTGAGGAAGTTTCCTCTACCCCGTTACTAATGGCTGGTTCTTTGAGAGGAGAGAAAAATACTGACAAAGCCACAGCAGCACTGTTCTTTCATAAGAAACAATTTCAGACACAACTCAGAGTTGTAAAATTATAGATTAACTCCCTCCTATCCTCTTTTGGTTTGTTGTGTCTCAGAAGCTACTGGCTTCACTCCTAATTTTCAGTCATATAACTGAAAAAGAAGATTATGTGCCTAAATTATAAAATAGCACTGAGGTTCCTCTTCACAAGTTGCCGTTAAAAACAATATCAGTGGTACTGTGAATTATACAAATGACAGGATTGTACTGAATATTCATATAATTTACTTCATAGAATATATAATTAACCTTTTCTTTATGTGTTAACCACAAAAATAAAGGGCTTCCAGACTGAGGAAATGATTAAGGGGTTGATGGAATGGGTACTGAAATTAAAGACCTTCTGCTTTGAATTTGGTAATTTCTGAACAGAGCTCTAAACCTTTCTTTTCCTGATAATGCTCTTTGTACTAACCTTCTCCCTTTCAGTCTGCACAGAGCTAAAATGAGCATTAAGGAAGATTTCCTTTTATTCTACAAATAAACTCTCACATGTAATACTGGAGAAAAGTGCCAGATAAATACATTAGTTCTGCTTAGCAAGTTAAACATCAAAAGCTGAAAACTCATGTGCCCATCTGTTCTGAGACTGCTGGTTGCATCCAGGTGATTTTGAATGCAATTCTGCATAAAGCCATGAGTTTCAAGACTTGCAAGGCACCATGCTGTACAAAAGACTAAACAACACTGTCCCAGGTAGATAAAAAACCAAGTATTTGCCACTATTGCAGATCGTTTTATGAATCATTCCTGTTTAAAAAAAGAATCTATGTCACCATTCAAATTTCAGCAGATATTATAAGGCCAGCACCTAAAAAATCCGGAGATTGCTGCTATGCTGCTATGTCCCAGTTGAGCCATAGCAAATGGTTGTGTATACATTGTCATAACTGTGAAATAAAATGTGTTAAAATCTCCTCAGATTTCAGATTGCAAATCGATTTGGATGGGATTCAGTGTGAGATTCAGACTCCTAAACTTCAGATGTCTGTCAGCAGGTGTCTTTAGCTAAGTGACTCTACCCACTGCAGTGATGACAGATGCACTTAGGTAGCAATGGGCATTCTGAGCTACATCTACAGGTCACAGGACCTACAGGTGCTTCTGGAACACCAGTAGAAAATATGGCAAGATACCCAAGGGTAACTTAAAAATCTCTGGATGTTTGTGCTTATCCCACCCATGGATCTGGACTAGGGTAGCTTTAAGCTGTGATAACACAGACTGTTACTGGCCAGCCCATAGCACCACTCACCAGAGAACTGAGCGCAGGTGCTTACCTGCTTCTTGTGATGTGTGAAACAACCTCATGAAAGCACCAGACCTGGACTCTAGCACTGCCTGTAATGGGAGATTAGACATTAATTATTATTATATTATTATTAATTAATTAGTGTCTAAGAAATTGAGGTGTCTGTATACCCAAATTTAGGGTATATGAAGGTCTTTTCAATTCACACAATTCACCTGTGTAAATGTAATCGGATCCTTTCACCTGAGAAAGTTTAGGGTGCTTGAGGTATTGGGATGGCACTGGTAGAGATGAACCAGAAATTTCCAGAAATGGGTATCCTGCATCTCTTCAAAGAAAAAACTAGGTGATATGTGAGATCACTCACAGAGTCCAAGTGATAAGAAATTACTTTATTGAGGAATCTGATCCCTTTGTGCTGCAAACTGAATTTGTCTCACACAAGCACTAAGATAAGAGTTCCACACAGACAGTTGTGGCTTGGCTAATATGCCAGTAGCCAGTTAAATAATTATTTCCTGGTCTCTAACATCATTGTCCAAAGCTGAGAATCTGAAATCTATCACTCACCTGCCATTTCTCCTACAGGCTGATCAACTTCAGTCTTATGGTAGTATGTGACACTACGTGTAGATGTTCTACAGTTCATTTCATCAATATCTAGCAGTCCCTTTTTTTGGCAGGATTTAAAAGTTGGAATTTTCTAACTCCTAAATCTGTATGCAGAATAAAAGTATTCTTCTGGCTAAGTCCTTGATGCATTCAGTGCAGACAACTTGAGAGCATACATAGCATGCACTCATAGAGTCAGAATATTTCCAAAAGATGGGTGACAGCTGTGTCTTCTTTTGTAAAAGCATCCAGTTAAAGACACGACCATTATAAAGCAGCCAGAATGCATGCCCCAGAAAAATAATTAAAAGGGGACATTACGTTGCTAGCTGGGAATCTGAGGTTCAGTTCTTTCTCCGGGTTGAAGTTTTCCATGTGACTGTTCTTCCCGCTTGAAAGTGGAGCAATGCTATTTACTTCTTTTAAAAAGTACTTTGAGACTCGTGGGTAAAAAATGCAAGCCAGCAGCTCAGTGTTCTACTAAGCTGGGTGCCGTAAGGGTAGCTATACTAAATATGTGCTACAGCAACAGACACACAGCCTTTCCATAGACTAAGCATGTCACTTGAATTATTTTCTAGACAATTTGGAATTTTCAGACCAAAAAAAAATAACAATTCAAGGACATCTGGATCCAGCCTGGGTAAAGGGAAGAAGTTAAATTATGAAAGTGATGCTGCTCTGGGGTACTTGATCAGAGAGAGTGACAGGCCAGAGGGTCAAGTCAGCAGCAGGCCCTACATCCTCATACCTCCACCAAACCACTCCGCTTCTCGAAGCACTCCAAAACTTGCCTTATTCATGAGAATCACACCTCTCGGAGCACACAGCTCTCCTCAACACATTTGCCCGAGGCAGGAGGCAGCTGTGAACTCTCAGGCTCACTAGCACAGAGCTGTGATAGCTTTGTGGTCAGCATCACAGCTTCTCACATTTAAAGAGCTCAGCAAGCAAAGCCCTGGTATGAACAAATAAGCAGGTATTTCTGTACTGCACTCCCAATACTGTCACTTGTAGGTTTTGTTTTGTTTTTCTTTTCTTGCTTTCTTTCTTGCTGTAAATGACGCACAGACTGGCTTTTGGGGAAGGGGGAAACCAAGTGCTGCACAGCCGTTCTGACGACTTTAACCTCATTTAACCCTCCACACAGCAAGAGGAAGTACAAAGTATTTTCGCGAGCTGTGAATGGGCTCAGATCTGGTTTTGACGTCTTGAGGAAGCGCTGTCTTCTGCAAAGCCAGAAATACAAAAAAAAAATGTATGTGAAGTCCCGAACTCCAGCGTTTACACAGACACCGTCCCGTCCCACTTCCCCCCACCCCGAAACAGAGGCCGCCGGAGAGAGGGGGATGGAATCCCTACGAACCGGGGAGGGTTTGGGTCAGCGCCGATGTCCCCCGGCCGGGCGCAGCGCGGGTGGCAGCCACACGCACCCCTGCACTGATTCCTGAGCGGACACCCCAGCGCCCCGACCCGCCGGCTGGGGACCCAGGGCGTCCCTGCGTAAGGGCTGCACGGGGGTGGGGGACACATCCCGATCCCCATCTTCATCCCCATCGGAGGGCGCCTCGCCCCGCGGCGGTGGGAGGCGGGTCCGGGGAGCCGCGCCCGGGGCGGCCGCCGGCGGGAGCCGCACGCAGCCACCGCGGGGCGGGGCGGGTCTGCCAGCGTCGCGCTGGGCCGGGCGGGCTGGGCCGCGCCGCAGCGCCGGCGGCTGACTCGGAGGCAGCGGCGGGGGATGGACGAGGGTACCTGCGGCGGCCAGCGGCGACGGGCGGCCCAGGTAAGAGCGGGGAGGCACGGCGGAGCCGGGGGACGCCGCCCGCCCGGGGGCTGCGCGGGGTGGGGGCTGAGCCGCCTCTGCCGCTCCTTCTCTCGGCGCCCCCGCATCGCGGCGAGGCGGGGACGGCGCGCTGCAGCCCCGGAGTTTCTCCGCTCCCCTCGCCCCTTGAGCCTCCGCAGCCGCCTTTGTGCCCGCTCCCCGGCCCCGGGTCACGCTCCCCGCGGTGCCCCTGCCCCTCGCACCGCGGGGGCTGCGGGCGGTGGCGGGGGGACGCGGAGGGACACAGCCAACTGTTGCCTGGGAAGCGCCGGCCCCGGAGCGCTGCCGGCGGCCCCGGGGCCGTGAGCGCCGGGGGGCTGGATTCGCCCCCAGCCCCGCTCGAAGAGGCATCGGGTGCGGTGCGAGCCCGAGCGGAGGCTCCCGATTGGCCTCGCCCAGCCGGGGAGACGCTTCCCCGGCCACTGGCTCTCCCGGGTAGAAGTCTCTGGGTGTTCGCTGCCGGGCGGTGGATGCCGGAGCCGCCGCGGCCGCAGGGACGAGCAGCGCCGGTGCGGGAGCGGGCTGTGCCCGCGGCAGGGCCTGCGGGAGCCCGGCGGAGCTCTGCGCTGGCCCGGGGTGTCGGTCAGACAGCGCGTCGCTGTGCCTGGCTGGACTGAGTGCGGTGAGGGGCAAAGGGAGATTAAGCTTCAAACTTTGGTTATACCGAAAACTTTCTGTTCCAGCTGCTGGTGGTTGCTGGATGCGGGGTGCCATAAGCATGGTGCTTCCAGTGGGATGTACCTAGACAGGAGATGAAAGACAGGCTCTGTAATGCTGCATTCATCTCGTTTGAATCGCTGTCCGTGTTGGGAGGTGTTACAGTGAACAGATAGCACGCTTGCATCTATTCTTCCTATTATTATTTTTCTCCTAATTTGATTCCAAGAACGTTTAGTTTTTTGGGGTTTTTTTTGATCTGGGGTTTGTTCTGCTAAGGTCTCAGTAATCCGTTATGCCACTGTGCAAAATCGAATGCTCCATAATTCACTGGCAACACAGCGAGTCACTTAACTGCACAGGCTTTCAGTGGTGCTGCTAATAACTTGCCGAGGGTGATGATGTGAGTTGGTTTCCAGCCTGTTCCTGGTCTCTAATTGCCATACAGACTATCTTTACACTGTTTTTGTTACCAGTTCTAAAGGCAGTTTATATGTGTTTGGGGAAAGGGTAGGTTAAGTGGGACAGATGTGTTTGCTTTGCTTCTTCTGTTTTGATCACTGCAAGGCCAGAAAAAAAAAGAAGATTATTTTGGCAGTGAACTCTTAGGTGGGGAGATTTGGAATGAAATGCTGTCGTGACATGAGGTTGCCTTGTGGGCAAAGATTTTCACATGCTCAGCACAGCTCCACAAAAATATCCCAACTCCTGTTACACAGGGAAGAACTGAGCTGATACTTCCCTTTTCTCTGTTATGGTAACTTTCATATTTCTATAACATGTAAGGAAGACTGTTATATCAGCTATGTACTTTTTAAAAGTAATTTTAAAAAAATAAACCTTGTAATTTCTTATGTTTAAATATGCTTTCTACTCTCCTGTAATACACCCATTCCCCCATCTCACAAGGCCCAAATTAAAAACTAATGATAAAGTCCTACTACTTCCTACAGTAGACTTTAAAAATATGTTTTAATGAAATGAAATTACAGATTATGGGAACATCATGAAAGGTTTGACTTAAGTTTATAAAAAGCATAAGGTAGCAACTAAGAATAAAATTCTTCAACTTGAACTGCTGTAGTATTGTTTAACTGCTGGTCTTTAAAGTTTCACTTGATGTAGATGATGGCAAGTATGAGCAAGGCTTTCTGAGTTACTTATATGGTTTCTCAAAGACTGTGCAATATTTTATTGTATTCTGCTGTGTACTTTTTCAGTACCCTCCTGTGCTGCTGCTTTTGCAGTGATGCTTTGTTATTCCCCCGTGAACTTAGATTCTTTATTAAAAACTGAAAATAAACAAACCACAAGCGATTAAAAAGACAATGTATGCCAGTAATTAGAATAAAACCCCCTTGATTAAGTCAGAAAGGAAAAATGGTGATCATCTTGGATACTACTGCATACTTACTGTTGTCAGATGTCATTTTGCCGTGACAGTGAGTCTATTAGTGAATTTTACAGTGGTGAGAAGATAATTCATTGTTAGTGTGCTTAGCTTGTCCTCATGACATCATTTTTGACGCTGTTTTGTCAGGCTGAAATATCTTGTCCTCAGCAGTATGGCAGCCTTACAAAGACATTGAGGATTTGCATGTGCAATATGTTGTAGATTTCCAGGTTATGTGATATACAAAACGAGCTTAAAATGTCTGTCAAAAATACTAGATGTTATTTAGATGAATAACAATTCCTGTACTTGGAAAGAAATAATATTTTGTAGGTATACAGATACTATAAGTAAGACCTCTGTCATATTTTTATCTACTTCCAAATGCCGTTCTAATTAGAGTTTTTGGAGAAACTGTAAACTATTTTTGTGGAATTACTGTCATTCTTTAGCAATGGATGCATATTACATGCAATAGCACATGAACTTAATCATTCAGTTCACATTTTATACAAACCAGGAAAATACTATTCTATATCCAAACCCTGTATATGATCCAGACCTCATTAAGTCTCCTTTTAAAATCCTGATGGGACAAACTGAGTATGTTACTGGGACCTATAACATCAGTGGATAGCGGTGTATGGATGCTAACAATATACGCTAATTTGAAGCAGCCAAACCTCTTAGTGTTCCCTCTGTACTGAATTCAGTATGTATTTGGATCCATTTCAATATTATCAATCATTCTTTTAGCAGTGCTTTCTATTCATGTTATCTAGGAATGCAAAACAGTAACACTAAATCAGAGAAAACAGTTTGAGAGGCATGAATTAAAATATTTAATATATGGGGCAGTTTGAGAGCTGCAAAAAAATGCAGTCATAAATTTGAATTTTGTTTTTTAAATTAAAATTGTAATAGATGCTGCTCTGCACTCGTGTGAATGATGAGAGCAATGTGAATGATTTGAGTTGTACAGGTCCTAATTCTTATGAAGTACCGAGAATTTACCATTCTTCTACTTACACAAAATTCCAACTCTCACTTCCAATTAAAATGAAAAATGTGCCTAATTTTCTGTCTTTACATACTGCTCAATACAAGTTCTTGATTTAAACTGGTAGCACTAGTTTAGAATTTAGTATTATGAGTTTAAAATATTAAGAAATGATGCCATCATGAGGATACCAACCATGAGATTTAGTTAAACATCAGTCAGCCTTACCTTAACTCAGGAATGGTTACTTTTGCATGCTAACAACTAAACTACTCTTGTCTAATTTATAAACTTGTCAATAGACTAGAAAACCAGTGCTCTGAGGGACTTCTTTGTGTATATTACCTTTTTTTTTTTCCCTCCTGTCCACTACAGTACTTCTGTAGTGCTTTTCATCGTGGACAGGTTGACTTTTAACAACATGGTTTGGATGACCAGCAGTGCAAAAGGTGAAGCTAATGCTTAAGTCCCAGGATTATCTTTGAGTAAATCTGTGTAAGGAATCGATGATGTTTGTAATGTATGAAAAGTTAATTTTGAAGGTTCCAGTAGCAGTGGAGCTTGTGGTGTTAGGTGTGCCTGTCATAAGTGCTAGTCTGGTGTGATTCAGGTCTTGGGTTAATAGAAGTGATTCATGAACACATGTTCCTCAGGCCTGGTGAAGAGCATCCATAGCATCCATACAGCATGGGAGTTGTCGTGTCTAGAATATGGCATGGAGCATACTGGAATCTTGAGTTTCATCCCATGTGTCTGTGGTGAGCTCGAGATGACAGAGTGCGAGTTCGCACAATATAATAACACTGTGGAGGTGGTTTGGTGTTTTTAAGGGAATGTGTAGACTTATTTTAGATAAAAGTCATTCTGTACTGTCCTGTATCTCTCTGATACACATAGGTTTAACTTAAAATTTAAATAGTTGTTAGAAGCTTTCTTATATATAATTTATGGGATTTGGGCGAGGGGGGGGAGTCCTTCTCTCTGCTGTATTACTGCCTGAATTCATAAATTATTTGAGTGGCCTATTTTACAATTAGATGCCTCAAAGCTGAGGTTGATGGTCCTAAAACCTGTGTCTGAAAGCACACTTTTCTACAATTTTTACTGTGAAGAAAATGAGATGCACAGAGCTTCCGTTCTGCATCCATCCATAGCTGTTACCACCGAGACTGTTCTGGAGAGTAGAATCTCTTTCCTGCCTCACTGCCTTTTGGCATCCAGAGATGGGAATGTTCCCTCAGGATTAGAAAAGCTTGTTTTGCTAAGAAATAAGTGTAAGCTATTTACTCAAACTTGAGTAGAAGCATTTGCAATGATGTTAATCTCTCTTCATGTTTTATGGTGCATTAGTTGCATCCCATATTCATTGTGTGACACTTTATTCTCTGTCCTTTTCAGCTTTAAGTACCTTGAGCTCACATCACCCTCTTCCCGAGAGAGTGAAACAAGCAGAGTGTCATAAGCTGTCCTTTATTTCACCTGCAACCTTTGGAAAAAAACCCAAAACAAAACAGTAATTAGGCCAGAGGGAGAGTGACTCCTGCCCTGTGATTAAAGCATTCAGGTGAGGGAAACCTGCTTTCTATAGGTGTTTCATTCTTTCATCCAGTAAATATTTTTCCATTTCATAACTTCAGCAGGAATAGTCTTAGGACAGACAATAGCCTGTGGTTTAGGGCACTACCCTGGTGTGCAGAGATGTGGTTGGGAGCCAGTCTCTCAACCTGAAAAGAGCCTACCACCCACTTCTACTTCCTCTGTGGTGGCTTTCCCGATGCTTTCAAATAGCTCGGTGGTGCTTAAGGGCATGCTCCTGCCCTCTCATCCGAAACTTCAAAATTGCATGACTCCTTTCCTCAGGAGCTTGTGAAAGGAATGACTTTGTATCTTGCTTCTAGAGAGGCCTGAGGGTTTTACAGCCCTGTTTAATAACATAGGTACCTCCTGAGTTTCCAGGAATAGGTGACATCAGTTTAAGGTGCAGTCTTCACAACTTTCTTACCTATTAGGTTAGATGGCTTCCTGCTAGCTATCCTAGTTACCTTACTTTCCCTTGTATATCCGAATTTGTTGCAGCCATGCTCAAAATTCTCCTGTGAGTCCAATTTGGGGTTCTAGACTTACATGGATTAGTAAATCTAAGATGAGTATAGATTTTGAAGGGATGAAGGCCAGAATTTGGCAAGACTGAGGACTTCCAGAGAAAGTCTTTCTTTTGGGTTTAGGACACAATTTGAGTCTGGTTTGATTCAGTTGTCCAGTGTAAATATTTTTTTTCCTTGATGAGATGCTTTGTAACATCTGTTGCATCTATACTTGGTTAGCAGATGCAAGGAGGCCGGAAAACCCATGTCCTGCATAGACCCACGTCCTGGAGCACCTACTGGGATGTTTTAAAACAGCTCAGTACTATTTGCCTCTGCAGCTGAACTGAGCCCAGGAGAGTCCTAAGACTATTGTTGCCTAAGCTGAATGTGGTTATACTGAGAAGTGGGAGGGAGGGGTTATTTTCATGTTTTTCAAGGATATTTCAAAACAAACCTGCTTTCTGTTTTATTTTCTTTATTGTGAGTGTTTTTAATATCTAGCTGGATAATTATAATTTTCATTTTGTAGCTGCTCCAGATAAAATCTGGAAGGTTAGCTTGAGTTAATGGCTTTCTGGGAAGAAGAGAGAAAGTTCGTCTTCTGGTTTCTCTCGTTCATGTTAATAATGGTGTGGAGCTGTGGGGTAAAAAATTCATTACTGATTTTGGCTGGTATCGAAATGCTGAGTGATGGTGCCACTTACAGAGCAGAATTGGTTTTGAGGAAGAAGGACAATTCTCTCTGATAACTGATCCATATGATTCTATCTACGGTAAATTGATTCCAGCATTGTGTTTAAATAGCCTCCATGGGAGACTTACAGTAGTATTTATTTGGTATGGGTGATCAGTTGGTCCTAATTTTTCAGAGGGGATTGCCATAGTGCTGTGGAAACTGGGGAGGGAAACAATGGCAAGGGGAAAATTCTGTAACATTTCTCAGAGTTGCGAGATCTCTTTAGATTTGAGAAGACTAGATTGTTAAATTTGTTATGTTGTATTTCCAGGTACAGTCTAATTTTGTCTCAGTTGTACTTTGTCCCACCCACATACACACGGTCTGACTCCCTGTACTGTATTGCTCTGTAATTGCAGTGTTTTGCTTCAAGGATCATCTGTAGGCAGTTGGCGACTTCTTCAGATACAGATTTCGTGATGGATATTGGCATCTTTAGAAGCTTCTGAGAATATGTCCTCTCCCTAATAATTGATGGTGGAAGAGGAAGTGGGTTCTGATATTTTGTAACCGTTTTCCCTATGTTATTATTAAAGCGTAAAAGCCCTGTAGGACTGACTGGAACACTTCCCTTGCCCTCTCACAAGGCTGTGCTGCAGCAGGGCTCTGTAACACCAATTACTGTGGGGACAGTTTTGCTGTTCCAGATGAGATCATGATGGGGGTGCTGGAAAATGAGTCTCCCTCAAAATGTGTTTTATGCTCTGAATACAGGAGAGATTGTGTTATTACAGTGCAATGGTTAGGTCCATGCGGTTTATGTTTTTAGTTAGTGAATGTGAAATCCACTTAGGATTTTTTATCAACGTCTCTTGTATTCGACAGGAAAACAGAAAATATTTCCTGATCTTGAAGTATTTTGGGACTGTGTTGCCTGTTGAACTGATATGTATTTCCATAACTAGATAATTTTACTGCTTTTATTCATTTTATTTTTTTCCCTGAAAGACAAGGACAGAGCACACATATTAGAGGTCCTACATGTATAGGTAATATATTTGTCCGGTTTTATACTGTGAGACAGAAAATGATTGGGGTCTGACTACTTACGCCTTTGTTTTACAGAGATTTTGATTCATTGAGGCACAGACAGTATCATGTTGTCCTTTACTGAACTAAAAGTAAAACTGCCAAAAAAAAATCCCCTTTTGTTCTGCTGCTGAGGAACACTGTGGGCTGCCAAATCCTGACAGTCTGAGTCACCACAATTGTAATAAAGTGTTTGTACTTTGGCGGTTGCTGTTATTCAGCGTCTTCTAATTTATTCATAAGGCAAAGGGACACCTACAGGTTTAAAATACTACTTTTTAAAGAAATAGTCCATGTTTATAAAGAAATGACATTTGTCAATAGAGAATTAAATACACTGTGGTAGCACTTCAAAGCTTCTAAGGAGTACATGGTTAATCTTTAAAAATAAGAAATATATACATATATTTAACAAATTCCATGTTTCGTGTAAGAGCAATGCTAGACTTCAAAAAATGATGGGATTATTTTAAGCTCCTTACTGAACTCTGCTGTTTTGGCCATCTGATCTGATAATGATCTGATAACCAGGGAGACTGCTTCCTTCCTAAAAAAAACCCCCCCAAAAAAAAAAGTTTTGAGGACAGGGCCTCTCACCCTGGAAATGCTTATCTACATTTTAGCTTTGAAGTGTGGGCTGTGACCCAGCAAACATAGCTCATGTAGTTGAATTCAGGTGTTTTCAGTATCACTTCCAAACAAAGTAGTCAAGTTTAAGTTCTAGTAGTCAAATTAAGTTGTAATAGTCAAGTAAAACTCAGAATGAGTGCCCATAAAGAGCTGGAGGAAAGCAGGGTGGCTCTGACTCAGGGATGATACCTGTAAGGCTGACAGGTGTGTTCCCAGACTCACAGCCGGTGTCCTGCCTGTGGCCATGTGCACACTGTGGTGCTCTGCCTGATGGATCCTGCTGCCTGTGCTTGGGTGGGAGATGAGAGTACTTACAAATTCTTGATCCCATCACCTGTGCATGGAGAGGAGGTGTGTTTCTTTATAATTTCTCAATACTGTAGCTGTTTCTGGGTGTGAGTCCTCATATTGTCTAGTATCAGTTATTGAGGCAGAAACAATGATTCTTTTCTTTCCACTTATAAAATAACAATAAGGCTTTTATTCTTGATACATAGGGAATTTTGTGTGTCATTTACCTTTCCCTAACATTAAGCTAATGACATTTCCACAGTTCTCTCTCTTAAAAAGAGCGACAGATTTGCTAAACTGGATTATTAATAACTTTCCCTGCTTCCATCTTATAGAGCTGCTGAGAAAAAGGATCGAGGTGGGTGTGCGTGGTAGTCACTGGGGCAGTGTGGGACACGTGAATTCTTGCAGCAGAAAATACTATGATTTTATTGCTGCTCAGTGTCATACTATCACTACAGCTGTTTCCCAAAGAAGAGGTTTGCCTGCTATTGACAGGACATTCAGACAAAGGAAGGAGATGGTAGATAAGCAAATGCAAATATATTACATGTCTTCTATCCTTTGGTTTTTAATACATGCTGTGGTGACGAGTTCAGCGTGAAACACTCAGTGACATGTAATTATACATGCATTAAGTGGAAGCTGATTCATAGTGTCCCTCTCTGAGAGTATCTATCCATAAAGCACTGAGGTAGGGATGCAAGAGGAGCAGCACAACTCTGAGCTGCTTAATTCGTGTGGGACTGCAGTCCCGCTCAGCTGCTGACTTCCTTTCTCCTTTTTTTTTTGCCCATAAAAGGAGAAAAGTGCTGCCATATGACTCGCTTTAGAGAGAATCACAAGATGAGGTTGGGGCCGGAGGGAGGGGGACGTGGGGGGGGAAGTTATTCAGGTAGCTTTGTTTCTTGTACGTGGTACAAAACATTCTGCTTTCTGTGTTTAATATGGTATTACTAGCAAAGTATGTGGTAGTATTTCCTTCAACTGACATTGAAATCAAACATTTCATTTTTATAATAACTTTTTTTTCTTTTTTTTCTTTTTTTCTGCATGGATGAGCGATTCTGAAGGGAAGGGATATAAATGAGTTTGGAAAGGAGATAACTTCAGTTCTTAGGGATTAGGCTATCCTTCAAACCTGCAGACACTTTCCTGCTGGTTGTTAAGGAATGACTGTATGTGGTATTCTCCCATCTTGTGCCAGTGATGGTAGGTAGGCATGCCTGAATTCATTGCTTAATTTTGCACTATTAAAATCTTCATCTCCAGTTTTTCCAGAAAACAGACTAATTGGGTGATACTTTGAAGACTTGCTCAGAGATCAAATCTGGACAGCTCTGTGCCTTTTCACAAAGTGTTTGAGCTCTCTTACTCTGCAGTCTCACAGTGACTCTCAGTGTACAATAAAGCAAGAGTTGCTTGAATTCCTTTGACATATTCTGACAAAAAGCACAGCCCTCTCACTGGCGAGGGTCGCAGTTTCTCCGCAGAGTGAAGGCAATTAGCAACTCTAAAGAGTTCCACCCAGTTTCTGGCATGGTTACTAGATGGTGTTTGATGGGCTCCTGATTCTGTATCAGAGTGCACAGCAAGCACCAGGATGGTCAACTCCAACCATGCTGCCAGCTAAAGTCCTGTGTGTGTGTTCAAAGCCATCTCTCAGTCGATGATTCACAGTATTGATCAGCTTGGCTTTAGTCAGCCTTGCACGTTCCCTTTATTTACTGATGCCGTGAAGCGATTTGACATGGGGGCTCATAAATCAGCTGTCTCTCTTCTTGCTCAGTCCAACACAAGATGTTTTAGAAATCACAGCAAAATGGATGTGTCTGTGCAAACCAGACTTTTTTCTTTGACAACTATGAAAAATGGAGATCTTCGACCCAAACATTTACTTTCACATGAAATGAAGCATTTTGTCAAGGAGTCCAAAGGGAGCTGGAGAAAATTAAGATCTTAGTAATGAACAGTCAATTCCTACATTTCCTAGCATCACCCTTTTCTAGTGTCACTGTAGGTATCCTGGGAACAGAGCAAAAGGACCATACTAATTATGGATCTAAAGTAATTTTTTCTTTTTTTCTCTCTAGCTGTTGTTTTTTGGGTTTTTTACATCAGAACTAGGATGTAGGCCAAGATCTTTGAAAAACAGATGTCTGTCTCATGCCTGCAGTGTTATCATCACTGGGATTTAATAAATTTGTTACCTCACATATGTGGGTGGGTTTTTGTTGTGTTATAGACTTTTGGTTGTTTTTCTTGAAAGATCTGATGTTTTATGGTTTATTGGAGTGATGGTCTTTAGTTGAGTGTTGATGTCACTGTTGAGATATATTTGTCATCGTTTCATCTCTTTGGAAGAAATTGTACTTGTAGTTCAAGGCACTACAATTAAGGTATTCACAGGTAAATCAGAGTGTAGGAGTTCATCTGGGACTATTAGGTTGGAGCAGATGGTTATTAGGTGGATTATTAGGTGGACTCACTGGACCAGATTGGCAGCTGGTATCCCAACGGTTATAAATGGGTGCTCAAGGTTTTACAGAGTAATAAGCAGTTTTGTCAATACTGAGGTGGGTTGACCCTTGTTGGATGGCAGGTGCCCACCAAAGCTGCCCTGTCACTGCCCTCCTCAGCTGGGCAGGGAAGAGAAAACATAATGAAAAGCTTGTGGGTTGAGATAAGAGCAGAGAGAGATCCCTCATCAGTGACTGTCACGGGCAAAACAGACTCCACTTGGGGAAATCAGTTTAACTGACTACCAATCATATCAGAGTAGGATGATGAGAAATAAATCCAAATCTTAAAACACCTTCTCCCCACCCTACTCTTCTTCCTGTGCTCAACTTCACTGTCAAATTCTCTACTTCTTTCCCTCAAGCAACACAGGGGGACGGAGAATGGAGGTTGCAGTCAGTTCAGCCCGCCTCTGCCACTCCCTTCCTCCTCACATTCTTCTTCTTCTCCAGCATGGGGTCCCTCCTACAGGAGACAGTCCTTCATGAACTTTCCTAACGTGAGTGCTTCCCATGGCGTGCAGTTCTTCATGAAATGCTCCAATGTGATCCCTCCCTCAGGATGTAGTCCTTCAGGAACAGGCTGCTCCAGTGTGGGTCCCCCATGGGGTCACAAGTCCTGCCAGCAAACCTGCTCCAGTGTGGGCTCCTCTCTCCATAGGCCACAGGTCGTACCAGGAGCCTGTTCCAGTGGAGGCTTCCCACAGAGTCACAACCTCCTTTGGGCATCCACCAGCTCGGGGGTGGGGTTCTCCATGGGCTGCAGGTGGATCTCTGCTCTGCCGTGTGCCTCCATGGGCTGCAGGGACACAGCTGCCTCACCATGGGCTGCACATGGGGCTGCAGTGCCTGGAGCACCTCCTGCCCCTCCGGCGCTCACCTTGGGATCTGCAGGGCTGTTGCTCTCATGCTCTCACTTCTCTCTTTGGCTGCTGTTCTGCAGAAGTTTTTTTCCGCCTTCTTAACTCAGTTATCCCAGAGGTGCTGCCACCATCACTGATGGGCTTGGCCTTGGCCAGTGGTGAGTTGTGTCATCCTGTCCTGTTCCCCCTCACTGCCCTCCCCCCTACCAAAACCTTGCCATGGAAACCTAGTATACAATACCATTGCACTTAAGACTCCAAGGTAAGGAGTTGGCACTGAAGATGATGATCTGTAGGTCAGCACTTGTGAAAGGGTTGTATGTTTTTGTACTGTCAGGATGATTTTTCAGTCCCCTATGACACTGAATAATCACATCTATACAAAGTTTTACACAGTAATTCTGGCCAAGTACAATATTTACATCCAGATTTGCACCACGGTAGTTGTGTTTTCCATTGGAAAGTTTTATGTGCCTCTCTGGTGTTTACAAGAACTTCTTGATTGTGTTCCTTTTTGAGCAAAATAAGGGTAAATGTTTACAATTCAGGTTTGCATGAAGTTTAAGTAATTAATTTGGGATTTCTGACTTAGACAAAAGAAACAAATTTGTGAAGACATATATAGCTTTGTGAATTATTAAAAAAAATGCACAGATTTGTTCTTAAAATGCTTGTAAGCATTGATCTTGTAAGATTAATTTCTTCCTTGCCTATCAACCCGATGTGGGTGAAGTTTGGAGAAGCAGAATCTCAGCTGTGCATTGGGATGCAGTTGATAGAGCTATGCCCACTTCATACCAGCTGATAGTCAGGGCCAATGTTCTACTGGCAGCAGTCCAGGCTTGCCGAAATTAAGAAATCAGATGCTCATGTTCAGTACATCTGAACACATTAAAAAACTCCAAAACCTAGAGAGTGCAAATTTTCACCTGTGCTGCCTATGACACTTGTGGAAACACAAATGCTCAGCTCTTATGTTTATGTGGTTCTGTTCATCTCATTTGAAAGCAACAACCACCTAGGTGGGGGTGACCTGTTAATTCTGAAATGCATTTGGCTGGTTATGGAATTAACTTCTAAAAATTATGTTCTCCAGAAGCAACTGGGTACTGTATTTGTGATGCATGTTCATAGTAGAAACTAAATAAGGAGTGGATATGGCATGCAACTCTACTGTTACATTTTTAGTACTGCTCATGACACAGTTTTGTTCTATGCCAACTAACACTCTCTCAGATAATGCCCAAGCATAGTTCTGGGGTTAGGAGATACGATGGACTGTTTCCAAAAGGCTGTTTGGATCTGGCCAGGCTGTATGGAGGAGTAGGATTTTAGTTGTCCAGCTACAAGCTGTAACATGTTTGCTGGTTCCAAGCCCAGAACGTGGCTGTGTGCCCTGGTCTGTTTTATTTTTTGACATATATGTGGCCACAGATCCTGCTTTCCAGGAAGCTGGGATTCAGCAGCTTCTTTGAGAAGGCAGTGGCAGCATTGTCATTGTGTCCTTAGGAAAGTAGAAGAAAAATTCTTTCAAGCCTGGAAGTGAGAAGCTGTCTGGAAAGCAGGAAAAATAAGCCAGAGCAACTTAAAGTCATAGAATAATTGAGTTTCATATTTTTTTAATAAGACAAGCCCCAGGGAATACACAAGTATGATCAGCCATTTTGAAAGCACTTGTTTAAAAAAAAAGAATATATTTGAAGAATTATGGCCTGGCATTTTAAATCAAAATGAATAAACTGAATGTTAAGCAGATGGCATCTACAACATCCTCAACCAGAGGATGTATATCCTGGCAGTAGAGTAAAATTTATCCCTGACCTAAGCTTTGCCTTCTGTTAGCTGAAGGAGCAGTAGCAACATGCTAGTGCAAACCTGAGTTGGCATGATCCTTAGCTTTTCCCTGGGGAATCCCTGTCTTAAGCAGATGTCTCAGCCCTCTTCTTCTAATTGTCTGTTTGCCTCCTGTCAAGGAGGTGCAAGTCTAACCTTATATTTAGCAAAAACTGTAGGGCGTGAAGTTTTGTGTGTGGGTGTGTTTTTTCTTTAAGCAGTGTTAAAGCTATTAGCATCCTAATGACTTAACAGTGTCTGGTCCAACAGACAGCTCACGGGTTGACTCCAGTCAGTAGAGCACAGCCATCTGTCTCAGCACCTCGCTTCTGCAGGGCATGAGGAATAGCTGCTGGGATGGCATAGGCTTCTTGGTAACCTTGTCATGTATTCCCCCACCTGGAAGTGGTCCAGCAATCAGAAACTGAGCTCCCAGTCCCCACACTGACAGTGACAAGGCTGAGTGCCATCCCTGGGCTGGGAATTCCTGGTGCAGTTTGTGCTTTGAGGGTTGTGTGGGGAGAGAATCTGAAGTGCAGGTCAGGATGCTCTAAAGATGAGCTGCCCTAAATTACCTATAGTGCCATTGACGTCTCTCTCATTTTTCTGCGTAATATTTAAATAGTACTGGCTTGGTAGTAGAAGTTTTAATGATTCTGTGCTTTTTCAGTTTATACATAGATAAGTGTGTTCAGCTGCTGCTCTTTTTTTGTATTTTAAATCAGAGTAGAATTCATTGCTTCATTTTGGAACATTTACTTTCTACTTCTTGAGTAAAGGACTTTAAAACATGAAATAATGTTGTGGTTGCATATTTAGGATTGAGAGTTTGGCCTCTGATGCACACTTCATCTCATTTAACTCTTCTCTTTTGCCTTTGAACTACAACATTATGTATTCCGTTCTGTAATGCAGCTTCACTTAACTCTTTATTTCCAAATAGAATTAATTTAACATCTTTGCTATTTATGCTTAGTTGAATACTGATCGTACTGCCTTAATTATTTCTTACACAGCAGGAAACTTTCAAAATAGCAGCTGTGTTTTTCCTTAAGTCAAATTGGTTGTGAACTACGACTGCTCAAATCCCTGGGTGGATAATAAGCTTTACTCCCAGCAGGTCCCCCAGACTACTACACTGAGGGAACTGAACTGACTCCCGTGTTTCATTGTATAAATGCATTTATTTTAACTATGGATAAATTGACTTGCTGGATCTTGCCAAAATAGTAAGAGAATTTTCTCTTCTGTGTTAATATGTGATGCCTCCTTGTTAATATCCTTCCCTTAAAGCAGCATTAAGGTTTTTACTAAAGTTTCCAGTGTGCCTTATTTATTTCAGTCCATTTTTATCAGGCTGATGTTCAAGAAATGATCACTTTACTTTCTTTCTGACTCACAAATTCTCCCAAGGACAGGAGCGGTTGCTCATAAATAGGTTTCTTCACCCTGTGGTTAAGTAACAGTGTGGTAAGAAGTATCTTGATATTTAGTTATTTTCTAAACTCATTAAATTGTTGTTCCTCTTCATTCCCCTCAGCTTTCCTATGGAAAACTCTTGATACCAACCTTGGGATGTTTATCTCCACTTTAAAAGGAATATTTTAAAGATACGAAACTGGAAACTCTATAAACTTTTCAGAGTAGTTTATCCTCCTTGCTTCCCAAGGCATTGGCTTTCCCACTCAATATCATCTCACTGAATCCAAATGTGATACCTCAGTGAACTTGCCTTGCAGCCCATTCCATGCAGTTATTGCTCATGAACAAGAAATGCTTCCTGGCATCTGTTCGTAGTCTTTTTTTAATGCCCATTTCATACCTGCTAATCACATTAACCCTGTGAATTACACTGACATTGTTTTTACATCCCATTTGATTTTGTGTTTCATTTTGTTTTATACTGAAAGAAATTTAGATATCTGAGATAATTTTTTTAAAAGATTAAAAAGCAGACTTCCAGAATGTTGTGTGTATTTGATTAAAAAGCTAATTCAGTCCTAGTTATTACTTAAGCTGTGCTGAGGGATAGCTATTCCATATAAGTTGCAAAGGTTTTGTAATTTTATAATTCAGCTGAAAAGGAGGTTCTCCTTGATAGTTGCTGGGTTTTTATTTCCAAAATTTAGTTTTTCTATATAAATGTAATCAATGCTGGAATTACAGAGCTTTCAGACCTGTCATTTTTGTTGTTGTTGTTGTTGGTTCAAGAGGTAAGGGGACAAAACAATGGTATTTAGAGCTGGTTTTTGCAGCCCTGTAGCACTGGGGAGTCAGAAGTTGTCTCTTACTGCATCACTGCTCTATAGGAAAGGGTGGGTTTCTGGGTTCTGTGAGGTGCTGCCAGTCCTCTCCCTGTTCTGAGGTGTTCCTGCAACAGTAGTTCACTACCCTGTTGTGTGGTAGTGTGAGATTAATTGACCTTTGGCTCTGGGAGTAACGCACAGTAGAAGACACCTTGCAGAGTACTCTTTGCTTTTGGGAAAAGGGAAGTTATTCCCTATTGAGGCATTTAAGTAACTTTTCTGATTTTTACTAAGTAATTAAAACAGTTTTATTGATAACAATCCTTTAAAATAAATTTTAAAATCCACAGATTGCAGCCTCTGACTAAGTATTGGGAAGGCTCTGGACCATCCTCAACAAGGTAAGAGTCAACTCTAGCACTTTCAGGCTTGCACAGAACAGCTGTCGAGCAGATTTGAACGTCATCAATCATAAATGAACACTCAGCCCCCCTTGAATACCCTCCTGTATGCAGTTTTACTGTTGCACCTCACTGATGCTTTCAGAACGCTATCTGGGCATAATATTCTCGCCTTGAGGTTTTTATTTGTTTGTTTTTCTTATTATAGAACAACAATTGAGAATAATTCTTCCCATGTACTTTTTTCATTTACTCCACTGTTTGTTTTGAGTCATTTCACTGTTATTGTTCTGGTCCGTGTAAACCCTTGGGACAGAATTGGCTTAGGCAGAGAGCAGGATTTGTTCACATCCCTTTTGAAGTCCTGGTTCTGTAATTTTTATGGGTCTCCTACTGCCATTTTTTTTTTCCAAATCTTGACCGAGTTCCCATCAAACTCTCTGAAATATAAGTTGTAAACACCATGCATTGCTACAGAACTGGAGAGAATTTGCAGCCAGCAGCAAAGTAAAGCAATGCTAAAAAAAAATGTTTTTCCCCTAGAGAAAGGGAGTTTCCTGACTTGACTGGCTACTAATTGGTACAAAGATTTGTTTACACAGAGGAGCTATAGCTAATTAGTTCCGTGTGTGGGTGTTCTCCTGGGAAATTAGTGTTACATTTTGATATAATTTAATCAGCTTTTATAATGAATTGTTACAATTTGCAGTAAGGAACGTATTTTTAGGAAAAAAAACGAATCTGCACTGCACCACTCCTGAGTTTCAAAAGATAATTCCTCTCTAAGCAGCAGTCAAGGTTACTATTTGGAAATTAAATGAATAAAAGTCCATAATTAGATTAAACCCAGTTTTTAGTCACATATTTATAAATACAGCTCTAGAAACACAACCGTGTGTTTTTCAAAGCCAAAATTTAATTAAGCTGATTAATGAACCGGATAGCTTGACCTCTGAGCTTGTGAGGATAGTGAAACTGAATATTTGGGAAGAGTGTTTGTGTAGTTATATTAACATTATTGAGGTTATGGTTGAAATGGAAGTTCACTTCCAAGCTTTTGTGCGGGGAATTTATTTTCCTTGTTACCTTCACCTTTATTTTGGGAGCAAGCTTGCATCTCTCTTAAGTTATTTTAGAGAGTTGAAAAATTAACATTAAAATAGCTGTCCTATAAAACCTTATGAAGGAGCTGGTCCCCATGTTTTTCTAGGGGCCTCCCCTGCCTCAATACTTGCAAAATGAAATGACCACTATTGGGCATTTAAATGACATTCTTTATTTCAGTAGTTTCAAAAGATTGGAAAATAAATTTCTGAATTTAGAACTGCTTTAACTGGACTTTTTTCAATATAAATATTGTTTTACATAAATATAGCCTTTATACTAAAGCTCTAAATGTTTTGGAAATGTATTCCTATTTCCATGATTTCATTATTATATCTTTTAATTCTTAATATAATGCATACCATTACCAGTGCACATTATTTTCCTTTGGCTGTACCAGACTTAGCAATAGCCTATTATAAAATCCAACTTAAATTGAATCTGTTCAGCAGAATTATATGGGATAAAATCTAGTTTGAATACCTGATCATTTCAGCCCAGCTGCATTTTTAATGGTATTACTACAAAAATTTTTGGATGTTACAAATTTCACTTTGAATAGAATAATTTCCATTTCTCATGGAAATTTCTTTTTTATGTTGGACAGTTGCATTGCAAAATTGAGATAGGGAAGAGCAAAGTGATCCCAGATGTAATCTTGAATGTTTTTCGTGACAGACGGACGTTGAATGTTTAGCATCACCTCTTCAGATTTTTGAATGTGAATCGGAACCACTGTATTTCTAGGTAAGACATAACCGAGTGTTTGTGTTAAGCACCCCCTTCCTTTTATACGTGAATTGTGAGAAAGCTAAAGAGTGCAGTATGCTGGACTTTGCTTTGTGCAATGTTTATATATTTTGAATGAGTCCAATTTTATTTGAGATTTTAAGTACTAATAGTTCATTTGTCCTAAATTTCTATGTTCCCTGAGAGAAACCACAACAGCCACTCTTGTATGGTCAATATAGGTACAGGACTTCATTTTGTGATCAGGTGTATAGTTGTTCTATTAGCTCATTGCCATCTAGAGGGGCAGGTGAGTGCTGTCTGCCCCTTCTCTTGCATCAACACCTTCACTCAGCAGGATATGCCAGTTCAAGGAATTTGCTGCTGAAAATCTGTGGGATTGCAAAGGCTTCCCAGAGGATTACTTTTCTGTCAGTTTAGACCTCTGCATCAGCTCACTGCAGATTCACACAAGTACTGGTGTCAGTGCAAGGGAATCAGTGCCAGTACCTGCAGCAACAAATTGTTTTATTGGCTTTGAACTCCTTATTTCTCTCTGCTCCAAGAAAAGGTTTGATACATGAGGAAGACTATGAAGGGGTTGTGAACAGCTGCAGACTTTAATAGCTGGGGAGGAAGCAGAGGGTGATAGAGATGAACTAGAAGGTTTTGATCTGTAGGTGTAATTAAGAGAAAATTTGTCACTGAAGATTACCTTCTTCTTAGGGAAATCCTAGAGGTCATGCCAGTCTGGCTTCACGTGTTTTCTACAAAGGTTATAGGGACCAGAAGGGAGATCTCTGTCACACTTCACATGCAGCTGAGTAGTGGCCAGCGCGGCACCGGGGCTGCACGGCTGAGAGTCACAGACATAGTTCTGGTGGTTGTGACCCAAACAGTGCTGTTTGCCAGCCCTTCCTGGACTCCGGGGAAACGTGAAGCAGACAGGACATTTGACCTGGAGTGCTCTGCAGCATGTAGAGCCTAAAATCTGAAAGACAATAGTATCTTAACTGTATTGTGGATAGTAAGGCTGTGCGAGATGGTGGCTTTGATCCAGTGGTTTCTCAGAGAGATGGAAGCCACTGAGTATGGAAGGGATTCTTTAAGCTAACCCTGCTTTAGTAACAGTGAATGCTGTCATTAATTCAGCTTGCTGTGAGAGGCATCTGAGAAGTGGTGCTGTGGGCAAAAGCCCGCAAAAACTACCATTTGTTGTAGGTTGAAAGCCTACAACATAAGCCCAACATGGCAGCTGCCTGGCTGGGTTTCTGTCAAAGCTGGTTCACAGTACCCAGGTGAACCCAGGGCAGTCTGTCAAAATAAAGGTGTTTGCTGGTCATGTGGAGGATTGTTCAAAAGAAATAAAGCCACCTGCAGAGGTGGAAGGTGTAGAGATTTGTCACTTTAAGGTCACAAAGGATGTGGAACCAGCATAGCTGACATTTTATTGGATGGCTGAACAAACCCACGTCCAAGGGGGGAAGTGGATGGGAAGGGTGGCAGGAGAGATTTAAGATGAACAGCTGCAGTCAGAGCTTTGACAATTTCTGCAGTGTGGAAAATTATTCTCTGTGTTTTAAACTACTGATGTGAACCTGTAAGGACTGTATACATAACCAGCAAAGCTATTTTGCATATTTTATTTTTAGGTTTTATTTTCTCCGTCAAAAGAGCTTCCAACTTTCTATTTTGTTACAGTCATATGGGATTTGAAATAGGAATTATGTATATGACATACCTATTAAATTTTATAATAGCTCTTCAACTAAAATTAATGGCCCAGGACGATCCTTCTGGGCCAGAGAGGAGAGAAACTCAAAAATGAGTGCTGAGCATGGACTTATCCACTCCAGTGGGAGGGACTGAGATGAGTTGAAGGGAGATCTTAGAGGCAGTACAAGTAGAATGAAAAGGAAGAATAAAAGGAAAAATGGTAGGAGTGGTGAATAATACTCTTGACGTGTCAGAAGAAACAGGAAATGAGAAAAAAAAAGGGAGTGAAATGAGGGAATAGAGATTTGTTAAATTATGGACTATTTCATATTTATTCCATAGAAAGTTAATATGACTGCAGTGTGCAGTGTGGTTCACTTTTATTAAGTTCATTGGTAGGAAATAATAAACTGGTAGGAATTACACCTGGTAAGAAGATTAGTATTTTGTTATACCTGATATATTTGTGAAGTCCTCAGTGTTTGCTCTTAGAGATCTTTTACAGTTAAGACTTTTCTTTTTCAAAATGAAACCCTTAAATATGACTTCATTGACCTTAAAGACTGGGTTTTTTTCAGACTGACAAAATACAAGCTCTAGAAACATATGAAGATTTTTTTTGTAAAAGGAAAGGTTCTGAAAATCAAATCTTAATATAAAAGTGACAAGCCAGTAACAAATTTTAAATACTAATGCAGCAGAAGCAATTTTTTGTGCTCTTAGCTGTGAGCTGTTTGAGCTGTGCTGGGAATTTTACATGATAAGGTTTTAATTTCTGTCAGTGCAAAGAGACTGAATCTTGTACACTATTTTTAAATGGCCAGTATCCCTTACAACTTTTGAAAAGTGTGACATGTATTACTGCTTTAATTCTCCAGAGTTTGAATGTTCTTATCAGATTAAATAATTGTATAACTGTTTTCAGAAGTGTTTTGTGTATACATGTATATGGTGATCTATTACTGTTGTTTTTTTTAAATGACCTTGGGAGCAGGAGCATATGCGGTGGGAAGAGAGTAAACTAGTTTTCATTATCAGTTTCCTGTTTTCTAAGAATACATTGGAAAGTTTCTTAGTTAAATAATATCATAATAGACAGTTGGAAGACAGACTATGATGATTATATTCAGGTCTTCACATGGTAAGTATGTTCTTAAAATAGTAGCTGCTTGACAAGAATTAGGCATCATTTTCTACCAAAAGTAGTGTGAACTGTTAAGATGAAGTTAGCAGTGCAGGGAGAGCAAGATCAAACATTTAACCTAATCCAGACAATTAAGTTGGATGCGTGAAGCAGGCTTCACTAACTGCTTGAAGATTGATGCTTAAGTGCCAGAATTAATATCTAAAGCTGAATCTCTGGAGTGAATTTGTACTTCACACACAAATGTGTCCTTAGTTTACCTTAGGCCATGATAACTTACTTACATCTCAGCTATCGTGATAAAATGAGGAGCACTGTGGTCGTAGAAGTTCAGAATGCATTTCAGACATTTTTTTAGGAAGTAATTAAAAGCTCATAAACAAGAGGATAACTTTCCATGCCTGTTGCTGTGCAGTTTCTGAGACTGATTTTATCTCACAGAGTATCTCGTATGGGCATGTTCTGTACGGTTATGAGGAGTATCATGTAATGAAGTTTTCAACACAGACCTCTAGTCTAATTCATTGCCAGGTATTTTACAGATAAAATGCATAAATGTGTTTCAAGGAGAACTGTGAAGAAAAGTACTGTGGTAATTGTAGAGGTTGCCTTGTATTGTTGGCCAGATGTGTTTTCCCAAGAACTGGGCACACTCAATCTGGAATTCAGCTTTATGCCAGATTTTGGGTCTGTAGTGCTAGACTGTGACTCAGAGCCTAAAATTAAAATGCTTTTCCTGAGTTTTACATCCTCAAAGAAGGACGGTTTTCCAGCAGGTGTTAATGATGAGATGTCTGCTAATTTACAGACACCTCAGTGAAACTTAATGAAGTTTTTGAGATTAAGGGTAAAATTTTTCAAAAGTAGCAAAAGACAGAAACCCAGTCACTTCTTCTGAAACAAAGGCTCTAATTTTTCACGAATAGGAAAAAATAAGGCCTTTTGTTATCTCTTTTTTAATAGAAAACCTCTTTCAAATATATTTTTCTTTCATGGAAAAGATTGCAAGCCCGTTTTTTGCAATGCTCACCTTCATTAACACAACTTGCTGACTTCCTTCCTCAGCTGCAGTTCTTCCTACACTCAGAGGTCAGAAAAGAGCAAGATCAACAAGCCACACATCTGGCTGTCTCTCTTTCCAACTGGAACAAAGAAACAATTTTTTAATGGCTTTTTGAGTTAATTGTAAACAATTTGGTTTTGGAGTCGCTGACTTGCAGCAAATGTTTTTCGTAGGCGGATGTAGGGAAAAAGGACTATGTCCTAATGCAATTCCTCTGTGGCCAGCGAGGAGAAAAAAATCACTTAAAAGAAAAAAAAGAAAAGGAATGTCTTGCTCCTTGTAGCATTGAAGTATGCTGAGAATTTTGAGTGCATATATAAGACATTTCACAAGCTTAAAATATATGCTTTGATGAGGCAGAGAGACAGAAGTACTTGCTCATTTAATTTTTCTGTAATCTTATATACAGTAATACTAATTTTTCCACCTCCCTTTATTTTCAGGAGCTGTTTATGTATGAACAAACTGACAGTGATAAAAGACCAGGGACAAACAATAGGAATAGGGAAAACTATTTTAAAATGAGAGTTCTGTTCTAATACTTTTCTCTGATATTTATATTGTTCCTAAAAGCGTTTTTCCACTAAACAATTGTCAAAACCCTATATTTACAGTCATTAACCCTTAATTAATATTTTGAAAACAAATCCTCAAATAATTAGTGAAGTGTAGTAATTTTCTTACTTTCCCAGTTGTTGTAATCTTAAATACTCTCTAGGATCAGGTAGCATCAGTATATCTAAATTATTAGAATTACCTATTTTTTTTAAAGTGTTTTATCTAAAGTAAACATCTGGTGTGACTTTTATACTTTTACAGTTCACAACAGGAAATACTAGACTCGTTGATTTACAGCACTTCTGAAACCCCAGCTACTTTTAAAATACCTTGCTGTACTTTTATGTGTCTTAATTTGAACTCACATTGCTCCCATGTTTTGGTTGCTTTGTTTAATAGGTTTGTCATGATGATTTTATTTCTGACCATCCTGCTAAATATTTGCAAATGTCTTGATCTGAAAAGTAAATTGCTAATGCTGTTTGGAATGATGCCGAAGCTTATGACAAAATTGAATAAAATGAATCATTCAAAGGAAATGTTTTCCATCAATATGTTTGTAGGAGGTAAAGTGTTCTGTATTATGATTACTTTTTGTCAAAATTAGGTGTTTGGGTTGCTAATGCCACTTAGTGGATATCTGCCTTAACTGCAGCCTGTTCCAAAGCCAAGTCAGGTGCATGGCAGCTCTCCTGATTTGTATATCGGAGTTTTCCTCCTGCCTAAAATACGTTGACTATAGCATGTTTTCAAGAAACTTTTAACTATCAGAAGCATTTTAGGAAGTTTATTACAGCTAGTTTAGTTTTTGGATTAAATGTATTAAAATGTAGGAATTATTTATTACAGAATTTTAAACTTAGAGGAAAATGAGGATCTTATTTGCATATTTAGTTTGATTTGAAACATTAAACAACAGTCTTGGTCACTTTGCACTGATTCTTTAGGTTAATGAAATATAAATTGATACTAAGGTGATAATTTTGGTGGTTTAGGCAATGCTTTGTTTTAGCCCTTTTGGTTGGAAGATTGGCGGCTGGGCAAGCACTGACCTGGAACAAGCTCATAGTTCAAGAACAGAATTGAAGAGTTGAAAGTAGTGGGTGCCTGACTGAAAGTAGTGAGTGCCTTTTGTTTGGTGTATCCAAAATGGGAGTGGGATAGGCCTGCTGTAGTTGGACTTCCTCAGGCTTCAAATAATTGGTTAGAGCAGGGTGCCGATAATGCCAAGGTTGGGTGTTTGATCCCTGTATGGGCCATTCACTTCAGAGTTGAACTTTATGATCCTCTTGGGTCCCTTCCAGCTCCGAATATTCTGTGATTCTGTAATTCTCCTTTGGAAGGTCAGAAAGGTGAGATAGACACCAAATGTCTGTTCTACCACCGTCATTGAAAGTTACAATTTCCGGAATATATTTTTTTAATAAAGACTCTTTATTGCTAAGTAGTTTGGATGGTAGTATTAATAACTTGGTGTATTTGATACAAAATTTAAATATATTAAAAAAAAAATCTTTTATCTGATACCAATACATATACACATATATAATCTATATTATATTTTTTTTCTAATATTAGTGTTTCAAAAAAATATATAATAAAAGAATATAATCCTTTTTGCAATTTAAAGGCTTTTTTTTATGGAAAAGATTTTTTGCACTTTTGAAGTGCATATTGATTTAGGTCTTTCAATTTCTTTTCAGTCCTTAAACTCTGTTCTTTGAACTTTTTATTTGACCTCAGTAAGTTTCCATTATTTCTCATCAACCCTGATAATCTTCAATCACTAAGTATTTTTTACCTAATCTTTCAGACTTTTCTGAAGTTTTAATGTATGCTGTTTTTATTAGTAAATCACTTGAATAATTTGCATCTAAAATAGTAATTGGCTCAGAGGAGAATAAACCAAAATTCAGTTTCCAGGCATGTTTTAGTGCTGTATTACAGGCTGTTTAAATTAATGGTAAAGTTTGCAAGACAATACAAAGACTTTGTTGGCTTGAGTAACAATATTTTTTATAAAATTTCTTATCTTCCATTTGTTTACAGTGAAATTAGGAATAATTGCAGAGTTTTATCTGCCTTCTGCCATCCTCCAGTGAACTCACAACATCTTAAGTCATGAGCTAAGAGGAACCTGAGCTGTAGGACTCTTTCTAATGCAGCTGAAGTCACTCAGGTGTTCCTCCTGCCCATAGACAGCTTTCAGTCACCAAACAGAAAGCTTTGGTTAAGTCAATGAGTTTAATGTTTTGATTTTGTTAACAGTTTTAATCTTGATGTATCTGACATTTTTTTCTGTAATAAGCAGCTAGTTCCCAGTTCTTGCTTAAACAAGCTCATTTGCAAGTCCCCGTGTACATGCGTACAGTGGGTGTTTGCATGTCTGCATGTGTAGTTTTTACAAAATTTAAGTTTTTCAACAAAGTTGTAAAATATTTTTACATTTCCTATTTAAATAGTTGTTTATAATTTGAAATTTTCTCAGAAACTAATGAAAGTTGCCTTTTCAGGGATGTATTTTAGATGTGACTTCTGTCACCTCCAATGTGAATGGCAAGTGGAAATGAAACAAGGTTGTGCAAAAGTAAAATTTAAAATTTTGCTCTAAGCCTAAATATAGTGTATTTTCTATAGTTCCTAGTTCTAAAAGTCATGATTTGCCTTTGAAACAGGATTCAGCAAAGGCAGTAAGAAAAGTCTTGGATGTGACTACTTCCTTCCATTTTGGATAGCGGGTAACTGGCATTTTAAACTTAGAGATGTCATCCCGTGTATCTTTTAGTCAGACTACAAAACCATTTTTTCTTTCTCAACTTCTAGGCTGCTTCTTAACTTCAAAAGAAATAATGTTAATCCATACTGCTTGAGAAAGTGTGACTAAAACCAGTGTTCCTGTACAGATGGAGAAGACAGGACTGGTGCCAGAGCTGATGTGGCATGTGGCAGATGCCGAGCGGGGAAGCCCTGCTGAGAGCCCTCACCAGCCTCAGGATCTCGCTGCGCTAAGCCTGAGCAGCCCCCATGTGTTGTTCAGCCTTTGAGTGGAAATGACACTGATGATAATTTCAGATGCAGTCACAGTTACTTTTAAGCTAAATTCTGAATTTCAGCAGGAAGAAAGGGAAAGCAATATAATTTGGTTTTTAATATTTGTATTAGTTCTGAACTGTGGTTATTATATTGTTGTCTGAATTAGTTTGGGTTTTGCTTGAGCTGTAAGTGTAGAAGAGAAGGTCATCCACTGGTAAAGGAGCTGGAGCCCATGCAGAAATCCAGGCTGGCTGTGCGGAGGGAGGTTGGTGCTGTTGGGCTGATCCCAGCTGGTGTGAGGGCTCTGTGGCCTTTACTGAGGTGGGAAGGTAGACTATGGAGACGGTCAGGGAACTGGTGCACCTCACTTGTGAGAAAAGGCTGGGGGAGCTGGGCCTGTTTAGCCTGGAGAGGAGAAAACTTGAGAGTAGACTCCATCAATGTGTGTAAAAGGAAGGGTGTCAAGAGGATGGACGAGGCCCTGCTCGGTGGTGCCCAGCAGTAGCACAAGAGGCAATGGCAGAAACCGGTGCACAGGAAGTTCCACCTGAACATGAGGAAGAACTTCCTTGTACGGGTGCCCGAGCAGTGGAGCAGATTGCTCCGGGGGGCTGTGGATCGCCCGGAGGGGCTGTGGATTGCCCGGAGGGGCTGTGGATTGCTCAGGGCGGGGGGGCTGTGGATTGCCCCGAGGGGCTGCGGATTGCTCGGGGCGGGGGTCTGCGGATTGCCCGGAGGGGCTGTGGATTGCCCGAAGAGGCTGCGGATTGCCCAGGGCGGGGGGCTGTGGGTTGCCCGGGGGGCTGTGGGTTGCCCGGGGGGCTGTGGGTTGGTCTCCCCCGCTGGAGCTGCTCCGAAGCCCGGGGCGCTGCGGTGGCGGGCGCGTGGCAGCAGGGGGCGCTCCCGCGCCGTCCCGTCCCGCGCTCCCGGGTCGGGCGCGCTCCGCTTTCCCGGGATAATGGATAATGGATAATGAGCCTCTGCAGGCTTGTGCATCCCCCAGGGCGGGGAACAAACTGGCGTGAATGGGCCTGGACCGGCCGCCATCCGCACTGGTCAGTCAGCAAAAAATACATACGTACAGGAAAGTGAGAGTAGGGTATAAAGTCACTACGGTGCATCAATTTTATTGTCTTAATAAAAAGTTATTGTGCAAATTTCATTACTATACTAGGAATGGCTTCCAGGAGTGATTAGAATTAATTACTGCAGAGCTTGCCAGGGTCAGTACATGCTTTCAATTTTCATTTGCACTTACAAGAAATCTAAGTTTTAATTAAAAGGATGGTTTTAATTCTGCACCATCCATAGCAGTCCTTCCCTGTTTGTCGTTTTAGGCAAATAGTAGACTTGTTAATATACCCAAAAAAAGTTGCAATGGTTTTAACAGCTCATGTTGAGGCACAAGGCTTGTTTACCAATCAATGTAAGTAAAACACGTTATTTGAAAATAGATTTACTAGGGAATGTGCTTCTTAAAGTATTAGGCACAATGCAAAATTAAGAATCTCTTTGTGTTTTCATCATTAAGAGGGCTAATGTGCTTGTCTATTAATAAAATTTTCAAGGCAGGCTCTTTTGCAGAAAAATGTCATGCACCCATTCTGCCCTGTATGTCTTAATGAATTGAGTCTTTAATTTGAAAGTATGTGCACTAACAAAATGCTGTCAGAAGGATTAAAAAATTACACAGATGTAATTAAGAAAAAAGGAGGAGTTTTGTTGAAATTTATACTTTTCAGTAACTCCTACATACTTAAAGGTTAGACTAGTGTTTTGGAGAAAACCTCTTATTGTTCAATATTCAGTCTCTTCATCCCTTAACTTGACTGTGAGAGCAGTCATTGAAAAATTCCAGAGTTTAGCAGCTTTCTAGCCTGCCTTATGTTTAATTTATAGTCCAGTATAATGATTAAATATTTTCTCCTCAGTCTTTCTGCTTACCGGTCTATCTGCATTTGTGGGATTGATTTGCTTTTTTCCTTGAGTGGAATAATTTACATTTGTATTTATGGAATGTCTTCTGGATAGTATCTCCAGCTTATTAAAGTATTGTGAATTATGATCCTATTATCCAAAATATTTTAATTCCTTTTTAGCCTAGTGCATATTTTAAAAGGGTATTTTCTTATTCTTTGCCTGTTACTAATTAAAAGTATTGAACAAAATCAGATCTATACAACCGATACTGTTTAAAAATACCGTTGTCTTCTTTTTTTGCCAGTAAACTGCTGACAGCTGCTTTTTTAGATTTTCAGTGTTCTAGCAAATTTATGATAGTAAATAACATTTTCTCTTTCCTCATCTTTAGTGCTTTGTCAAAGCTCCCTCTATTTCTTCAATTCTGCCCTATGCTTATACAGGTGTATTGATTTCTGAGCCTCCGTTTTGTCTTTCTTGTCCACCAGAAAGACCTGTTGTGCATTGTCTTAACTGCTGAGCTTCCTGCACTCCCTTCTCCCTTAAATCAGCTTGCCAAGAGACCTGTCCTTCCAGGTACCTGGGATTACTGAAACTGCTTTTGTGAAATCAGTTTAATTTGCTGTTTTCTCCTTGTTTAGTAACCTTCCCTCTTTTTAATTTCTCCTGTATTTTCATCCTTATATTCAGTTATTTCTCTCTGTAACTACCATAAAACTAAAAAATAGCCTCTAGAAATGACATTACTTATTCCAGAAGCCTGTACAGATTCATGGTTAATTAATCCTCCTGAAGCTTCTTGCCCCATTCTGTCACTCATACACCTCCATACTTCAGCAGAACCTTCCTAAACACTTTCCTGGGTTAGGTGGTCTCTCAAGTTGCTGTTTTCAGATGTTACCTGTTGTTTCTTTTTTTCACTTTCCCAGACACACGTAGAAGTTTCTCTTTTACCTTTTTCTGAAATCTTGAATACATTTTAAAAACATACGTTGTCCTCTAGTTCATTTACAGTGGTTTTTGGTTTTTTTTTTCCTAGTGGAACTCTTGCTATTTCCATTAGCAGCCTTGTAACAGCCTTGTAATAGGTCAGCAAATTTTCTTATTTTTGTAATGAGATATTAAATAAGACCACTATGACACAAATGGAAATATTTTAAACTAAAAGCAGCAAATCCCTAGAAAGATCCACATTTCATCTTTAATTCCTCAAATCTTGAGCTATTGGTAAATATTGTCAGTCGTATCTGTCTTAATTCCACTAATGTCAATATCTTTCATTGAATTAATGGTCTGTTCAGTATTTTAAGATGTTCTTTTACTTCTCTCCCCTTTCTTAGGAAACAATACTTGTAAAGACTGTTTCAGATCCATATCTTATAGATTATTACCCTCCAAACCATAAATACAAAATGGCAAAATGCATTATATCCTAGATACTGATACATTCAGAACAGATCACTAGGAAATATGCACTAAGAAATCCAGCCCCTGTAGGATTTACATTTGACTTACTGAAATTAGGTGTACTGCTTTGGCATTTACATATTAAAATGAGAAGTAAAATAGAAAGATAAGAAACCTAGCCTGCAAAGACAAGCAAGAACTAGACTCTGTTATCGACTGGCACAAGAAATAACTGGAAAATAAAATCACTCTGAGGAAAGTTTTTACCATAGTTGCCCAGGGAACTAGAGTATGATGGTTTTCATCTTGTTTTTCGGACACGTGCATTGGATTTTTTGTGAGTGTAATAAAAATACTCTGTGTGGCATAGTCATAAGGCTGAATAATCAGCAGTCATTTACCAGCAGAAAGGACCAGGAACATATTTTTTCTTTTTCTGATTTTTCGTCCAAGAGTCATGTTTCTGATTCTGTGTCTAAGAACTTACCTGATCTCGCATAGATTTTTCACTCATTATATTCACAAGTGTTGAAACCAGATACCTTCTCAAATGTTCAAATCATTAGATTGCCAAAACTGAGTGTGTTCTAAGATGGCTTATATCTTTTCTCACTATGAATTTGGTGAGAGATGATGAGGACAAGAAAACTTCGAAGAGGAAGACGATGGTGTGGCTCTCTTACAAGAGTTTGGAGGAACTTAGTCAAACTCCACTTGGAACAAAATATAGTGATTTTATTTTGAAGGAAGAAACACTCAAACTAGCCAAACCTGTCCTGTATCTTTTAAAGGTGTCTCCCTGCTGTGAAAATTGATAAAGGCTCCATTTATTGTGTACAGAGGAGTTGTGTCCTTGGTTTGTGTAAAGCATCTGTGCAGGCAACACCGTATTCAGACTAGATTACTGTAGTTACTCTGCTCTCAGGCAGAAGGATCAAAGTGCAACAGTGCTTTTTTAAAGTCAAATATAATTTTACTCTAATTACTTAATTGGATTCCATTCTACATTTTTGTTGGTGGTTTTTTGTTTGTCTGGTTTGTATTTTGTTTTGTTTTTTATTATGACCTATGAATCAAAATCCAGATATTTTGGTTGCCTGGTTTTCTTTCTTTCATGATGGCTGCTCTGACATTATATACTTAAAAATATACAGGAGTTCTGTTCAAAGTAAATTCAGGTGTGGGGGTTGGCATATAGAAAAATCCCCCCGTTGGATATGTTTTAGGTTCATCTAAGGTAATTTTTTCTTTCTTTACCTTTTAATTATAGAGAAACCACAAGCCAAGCCCTGTAATCCTTGGGGCTACAGGTACTAATGTTGGCCAAATCTTTAAACATTTTATGATTAGTGAAAAACATATTTGTCATTACAAAGCATTTATTAATTCCTTTTGACTTGCATCACTTTTTTTGTAGGTTTTAATTGACAATTAAAACCTACAATCTGCATATCAGTTAACAGCAAAAGCTCTTAGCTGGAAGTGTTCCTTCACTAGGAATTTTAATAAAATGGTTGTTCAAAGAGGGAGTGATTCTTTTATCTTGAGTTACTTTCACCTTGAGCGACTTTCTTCTCTTATTCCACTTTTCACTTCTTTATAGCTATTTTCTGGCTTTGAGTTTTTTTGGGGTTTCTTTTTGTCTGTTTATACTTCGCCTGCCTATGGAATGCGTGGCACTGATTTTCCTTTGCTTGCATATAGGTTGCCACTTGGTGGACTTTATGTATGTTATTTACATTATGAAAACCTTATAAATACAGAGTTTAGAGGCCAGCATTGGGGATATTTTTTTTTCTGGAAAATGAATATAGCTTGCTTTCTGAAAAGAATTTGGTTATGTTTTTCCACTTATCTCTGCCTTTCTAGAGAATACTGTACATACTTCATTACCAAATGTCTTTGGAGGTTTTGCACAATTAGCACCTCAAACACAAATGTATGACTATTTTTATTTTTTTTCTTAGTATAACAATATATTTTTTAACTTATTTCTAGAATGAAGTCCATAGAGGAATAGTACCATTTTTGAAAACTAACTGTATTTGCACAACTGACACTATTAAAGTATCAGTTGTTATATTTTTCTTCATCAATGCAACTGCAGTTTATAAGATTTAAACACTTAGTAGTAAAACAACTGAAGGTAGTAATAATACCATATCCATGCAAATATTCTCATCTATAAGAAAATTGAAGTGATTATTGAAAAGAAACCTACTGTGGAATTTGATGGAAAGAAGTAATAGAAATATAGAATCATTTAGGTTGGACAAGATCTCCAAGTTCATTGAGTCCAGCTGTTGACCTGATCCTGCCAAATCCTCCATGTCCCTAAGCATGACATCTATGAGTCTTTTAAATACCTCCAGAGATGGTGACTCTTCCACTTCCTGGGGCAGCTTATGCAAGTGCTTCACAGCCCTCTCAGAGAACAAATTTTTTCTAATATCCAATCTAAACCTCCCTGGTGCAACTTGTGGCCATTTCCTCTTGTCTTATTGCTCGTTAACACTGCCCTGGTCCTGCTGCCACACTATTGCTGATACAGCCAGGATGCTATTGGCCTTGTTGGCCACCTGGGCACTCCTGGCTCATGTTCAGCTGCTGTTGACCAACACCTCTAGATCCTTTTGCTCTTCATGACTTTCCAGCTGCTATTCCCCAGCCTGTAGCACTGCAGGGGTTGTTGTGAGCCAAGGGCAGGACCCGGCACTTGGCCTTGTTCAACCTCCTACAACGGGCCTTGGCCCATAAATTCAGCCTGTCCAGATCCCTCTGCAGAACCTTCTGCCCTCCAGCAGATCAACACTCCTACTCAACCTGGTGTCATCTGACACTGAACTGAATGGGAGTGCAATCAATCACAGAATCATTTAAGTTGGAAAAGAGCTCCAAGATTATCGAGTCCAACCTTTGGCTGAACACCATCATGCCAACTAGAGCATGGCACTAAGTGCCATGTCCAGTTGTTTCTTGAACACTGCCAGGGGTGGTGACTCCATCACCTCCCTAGCCAGTCTGTTCCTGTGTTTAACCACTTTTTCCATGAAGAAATCCTTCCTGGTGTCCAACCTGAGCCTTCACTGGTGCAGCTTGAGGCCATATCCTCTCGTCCTGTCGCCAGTTGCCTGGGAAAAGAGACCAACCCCCATCTGGCTACAACCTCCTTCCAGGCAGTTGTAGAGCGTGATAAGGTCTCCCCTGAGCCTCCTCTTCTCCAGGCTAAACACCCCCAGCTCCCTCAGCTGCTCCTCATCAGACTTGTGTTGCAGACCCTTCACCAGCTTCATTTCCCTTCTCTGGACACGCTCCAGCCCCTCAGTGTCTTTCTTGTAGCAAGGGGCCCAGAACTGGACACAGCGCTTGAGGTGTGGCCTCACCCCACTGCAAATCCTCTTGTCCAGATCATTGGTAAGTATTAAATGGGACTGGCCACAGAACTGAGCCCTGGAGAGCACCACTGGTGTCCAGCCACCCATCTGGATGTAACTCCATTCACCACCACTCTGTTCCAGACAATTTTTCAGCCAGTGCCTGATGCACCTGTCCAAGCCATGAGCAGCCAGTTTCTCCAAGATAATTTTTTGAGTCTTGCATTTCTGCTGTTTCCTTACAAGCACCTGAACCACCTGTATGAGTGAATATCACAAAGATTTGGAATCATGGTTTTGATCTGAGAGATCTTGAGATTGTTCAGATGCTGGTATATTTTTGAAACCACAATTAATTATTCATGCAGTAAGTTCGGTTCCAGTGCTTTAATGATGCTGATGTGCTTAGTACATTTCCCTCAGACTGTGGACTGGATGCCTCCTGTCTCTACCCACTTAGGTGTGCCACTAGAAGTTATCATTCTGAATCATCCATTGCCACTCCTGAGCTTGGGAGCCTCTGTTTCTCCTGAAACTCCCAGAGGAGTGAAAACACGCACAGCCCTGCTTTCGTTAGGGTGATCTAAATGAGGTTAAGCAGTAGGTATTTGCTGATCCAGCTCATTTTCACAAAAGCCTTTCAGACCATGTTTATGTGAGCAGGCAGATTTAGGAAATATTATCTGGCAGAGGAATACTGGTGAGCTGCAAAGGCTTGAGCTGGTGAATCTGTCCTTCTTCACTAACACAACGTTTTAAAGCTTTGTCCCTCTGTTGCATCTTCAGTGTACCGCAGTGCTGCTGATGGTGTTGAATTAGTCCTATAAGAGAATAAATCAATCAGTACTTCTCTAGCAATTTGTATAGTACTGTAGCTGTCATTAGAAAGTGGTGTGAAACTCCACACTTGAAAATTGTGTAGTTGCTTAAAACAGTGTGTGAATAAAGATCTTAAAGAAGAGTTGAATAACATGATATTTAGTTGGACATTCAGTGTTCAGTTAGTAATACCGAGTTTGGGAACACTTACTAAATTTTCAAAAGTGGATTTAAGTATGTAATAAATGTATTTCAATATACTTTCAGTATATGTATGTAAAATCCATGGCAGGTTTGTAGGGTTGAATTCTGATTTGTTTTGGGGGGGATAGTATTTTATATATCACAACTCAAAAATAAACTGATTGCTTTAGTGGGGTAGAAGGAGTTTATTTCCCCATACAAGGTAATACCTCTAGAATTTTGAAACTAAATCCGTGAAATTTTAGGAACACAGTTATCTGTTGGAAAACCAACCTGTGATATTTTGTTCAAAGCTCAGATTTTTAAACATGCAACTGGATAATGGTAAATAAAATGCAAAATGCTAAATGTACTTTCCTGTTCATTGCTGGGTTGTGGTTTATTTATGTCTGTGGGCTACTAATTAAGTGTTGAGCATCAAAAATCAAGCAATGAGCTTTAAAATGTCAACAGTAGCTTAAAAGCTATTTTCTATGTGCTTATGTAATATCTAAGGGTAAACTTTAATGGTTTGGAAAACAATAGGGAAAAATAAAATGCAAACATCATTTTCAACATGTCATAATTTTTAAAGCATAGTTAAAAGTTGAAATTTTAAGGGATTTAGACACTAAAGAGAAGCTGCTAGCATTTAGTGGTGCAGCATCAGCAATATTTTTATATACGCATTGAGTCTCAATCAACATTTAAACTGATTTTACAGTAAGTAAAATAAAATGCTTTCCAGTTTAATGAAGTAGAATTTTATGCTCTTGCGTTAAACCTTTATGATTTGCTTCTGTACCTCAGCTGTTATTTACATTTGTCTTGCAACCACAGTATATATTGACCTGCTCAGAATGTGTGCAATTAGCTACTTTGAAATCTCATTAAAATTATCCTGGAGGTGACTTTCAGTTCCTGAGGTTTGGAATATGTTATTAGAGTTTTTAAGGAAAGACAGTTTGAAAGAGCCAAGTACTGGGAAGCAGCAGGCTATTCAGAATAAAAGAATTCAGTTTGAGGCAAAGATTTGTGCTTATTAGCACTTCCTTTAAGGTGAAGTTTGGCCCTTTAATTCGGAATTAAAAACTTAGTGTTGAATGATGAGTTACACTTGAAAGTGAAAATTTCTTGGAACCAGGTGTTGCTTTTAGTTTGGGTTTTTAGGAAACCATAAAGAAATTACATAAAATCATAAATAATTAAAACATGTTTAGCAGCTGCCTGAACCGTATTTTCTAGATGTTGATGTTGAATATGACTATTTTTGGGGGTGCTGTGCTTTGGAAGTAGATGGTGTCAAACCAGAGCCTTCAGGATCAGTTTCTGCACAGGGAATAAAGTGAAAAACAAGCTAGGAAATATAACAAAAGTTCTGGTAAAATACTCAGAAATCTCCCACGCCGAGATGTGCTGTACTTGTGTAAGAAGGATCAGAGGCAGAGCTTGGGCACATGACCTCAAGCTACTCAATGCAATTGAGGGAGCGTATCCTCAGGTTTTTGGCACAAAGGGTTCCTCGCTGTTCGAAGCATGCTATCAGCTAAACCAGTTCTGGATGCAGTGCAGGCTTTGGCAGTAGAAGAAATGCTTGGATACTCTCTGAAGATTGAAGGCGATGAGGTAAGATGTGGCTTAGAAAGAGTTGAAAGTGAAGAATCCAAGCTGAGTCAGTCATTTAGATTGTGATAGTATTACATAATGTAACTTTTTCTTTCAAGGTTACGAAAAGGAAAATAAGTGTGTGTATGTTACCGTGTTTCTCCTAGCTGATGCTGATAAAATGTGTGATACCAGTGTGATGAAAATGTTAAATTATTGAAGATACAGGTTTTAACACTGTATAAAATCTATTTTGCTCTGTTTGCATGTTTTTTCCCCTTTCTAGGCTAATCAGAAAGTCAAACTCAGTTTATAAGGTGCTGATCTTGTTCAGAAAGTAAAAGTGTAAATATTTTTCTGGCATATAATGAGTGTGACTTTACGAATAATGGAAAATGTTTCTTTATGTTTCAATTTTGTATATGCAATATGTTGCTAATTACAAAGGGCTTGACAGTCTGCTGACTGGATTTGTTCTGGAGAGAAAATTTTGAAGAAGTATTAAATGCAAAACAAAGCCATTTATTTATCAAAAGCCTTGCTTACATGAAACTGCATGTTCTGAACAGACTATTGATTAAATTTATATCATTTTATGGTATGACTGTGGCTGCTTTGAAATCTCCAAGCCTCACATTACTTTCCTAGGTTTTCCTGATGTAGAAATACATCCTTTATACGCACATAGAAATTAGGGTTGATGGTACTTTTCCTACTGTAATGCATGTGGGAAAACTTGAAAAAAGCTTTGTCTCCTCATGTGGAGTATCAGCAATGTACATGCTTAGAATAATTTTTTGTGGTCTGATTTCTTACGAGGGAAGAGAGTTAAACTGAATCGCAGATGAACATCAGATGTGAGCCCCAAGAGCTGTGGTTTAGAGTAATGAGAATATTTCTCTTTGAGGCGAAAATCAGTTTTCAATCTGTGTTTTAAATCTAAAATTACATTTTTCTACATCCCTCCAGGCAGATCTCTTTATCCTGATATGTGCTTTTTATGGTTTAATTTTTCTGTCTTCTGAGAAAAAGTTTAAGTTTGACCAAGAAAGCTCTACTTTTACATAGTTTTAGAAAAACTTATCTTCATAAGGACTGTACTGGTAAAAAGCATTTCTTCAAATCTCCTTCCTTTTTATCTTCCATAGAGACTTGCTCTTTTGAGAACTGGTCACTTTTTCTCTTGGGATTTGTTCATAACTTGAAATGCAAAGAATTCCAAGATGATGAAAGATAGGAATAACAGATAAAAAGATAGGGTTCAAAACTCCCTGTTTTCCTCTTTTTTTTTTAATGCATACATACATTTTTAAAAGCTAAAAAGCTTTTTATCTGTCCTTTTTGATAGAATTTTATAATAATATATTATAAAATCTTTACTGATTGGAAATAACTAGATTTTTTTTCCTTATGGTGAGTTATTTTCCTAAAATGACATGGATTTTTGCTGAAGCTTCTAAGACCTCAGTTTTCATTTTGAGATTATATTCAGTAATCTGGAGTCCAGCAATTTAGAGAATTTACAAATAGAGATGTAGCTCTGAGTTTGTTTCTCTTGCTAAGTAAATAAACTCATAAATATCTGTTTATACACTGGGATGTTACCCTGATGTTTAAATTCCAATTTGTTGAATAGAATTACTTCAGTGTTTATCTGAGGTCTTCCTCTTTCTGCCCCCATGCATAAATATCATGACCATCAAAATGTTTCTCTTGGTCCAGAACTTGCCAAAATGTTGAATACATGATGCAGACTGTGTCAAGCCCTTAGCTGTATGAGTTTACATGTATAACTGTTTATGATTTTGTTGCATTTACTAGGTTTGCTGGGATGGGTAATCTTCTTAAGGTCCTTACCAGGGAAATTGAAAACTATCCACATTTTTTCCTGGATTTTGAAAGTAAGTTCAAACAATTACAAGACAATGAGAGAATCTTTTCCCTGACTTAACAGCAAACTGAGGAAAAACTTTTAAAATATAAATGCTTACAGTGTGTATTGTCCAGCACAACCAATCTGTCCAAGTCCTTGTCTCTAAAATCATTCGTTCACTCAGGACTCCTTTTCTCTTCCTTTTCTATTTTTCAGGAACCAAATGGGAAATCTTTTAAAAGTTCTCACTTGCACAGAGCTTGATCAGGGGCCAAATTTTTTCCTTGACTTTGAAAGTGAGCAAAGCTTCTTGCCTGGCTTGCCTTCTTTGCTTATTATTTCCGAATAAACTGCATGTGCTTATGCATCATAAAGCAATTCAAAAGGGATTTGCAAACAAATCAAATTACACTTCAGTAGAATATTGCTTTTTGATTTTTATAAAACCATACAAAATCACTTCATTCTGAGCAGAGAAAGGTAGATATGCAAGTAAAACCTTATCTTGAATTAAATTCAAAACCTTTATGAGCCATTGTTAAATTTACACATGGATAAACTTGAACTCAACTTTCTTTAACAAATCAGGGTTAAAAAATGTATGATTCTTTCTTGAATGGAAATACATGTTGGAAATAAAAAGATGAAAAAAAAATAAGCAGTGGGGATGGAACTATTTTTACTTGGTTCAGTGATGATTTAGCTGGATTAATAGTTTCTAAAAAGTAGTGAAGTGGTCAAAGTGTATGTGCTTGATTGCATCTCTCTTAATTGCATGGTTATCAGTTTGCAGAACAGTGTTTCCCATTCCAGTTTTCTTGCCACCTCTATATTTGATTCAAAGCTGTTTTCACTTTTGCTGACTACAGTTTCCCTGCATGTACTTCTAGACACTGTCATCAAATCCTTTAATATGGGTTTAATCTGTCTTCACTACATACGTGAAAAGCATTTTATTTGAAGGACTAACAGTGTGCGATGTTTTCTCTCTTAATACCTCCACTCTAAAAAAAAAAAAGAGAAGCCAAAAAGTTTTAAGAAAATCCAGTGTTTTAAAATACTTTCCTTTTGTAGCGTGGTTTCAAAGAGTATTTCAGGTGATTAGACACATATTTTGTCATCTTGAAATAGTTTTGTTCTTTAATCATTTATCCTGAATTATTTTTCTGAAAAGAGTAACTGACATGCTGTAAGCATATATGTCTGTGTACACTCAGAATCACCACTTCAGAAAGTCATTTAGACACATAATTAAATCTCATGAAATTGTTCAAACATGTTTTCTTAGGTGAGAGCTAGAATGTATGACTGGAACTGTGCACGTACCTTAATCTTCTCATCTAGATCTTAATTACTTCATTATGAAAAATCAGTTTTAAATGATGAGAAAAAGGTTAATTGGTTAGTTTGGGTTTAGGAGAAGGTGCCATGAGCCATGGTACCTTCTTCTCTGTGTGTATAATTTGAAAATTTTACTGTCATCCCAGGATGTCAAACCTATATCCAAACCACCTCCTAATTTTTTTCTACCAAACTTTTGAGGGCCTTGGCACTGCTCTGTGGCTTTGCCGAGCTACTGTGAAAGTTTTCAGCTGCTCTGAGCTTCCAGGTTTAATCAGCCCCATTGTGTCCTTGTTGGCAAGAATGTGTTCCTGACCCAGGCTGCAGGCTTGGCAGGAAACAGCTGGTCTGGCAGTGGGGAGCCTTGGTAGAGGTGGTGGTGAGAGGGGGAAATGCCGAATTTGTTGCCTTGGCAGCAAAGGTTGTTTTTTTTCCCAAAAGCATGTGGCCAAGAACTGAATGAAGTACCCTCTCCCACAGGAGGTGCCAGTGGTTAGGGCACACTAGTAACACATATCTACCTGGGGAGGAACACAACTGTCATCTCCAAATTTCAGGGAGTTTCATGCTCATGAGTGAAAGTTTAAAAGTTTTTCTCGCGAAATACAGTCCCAGAGGTTTTTAGTGGCACAAAATCTGTATTGGCTCAAAGGGATGTGACTGAAAAGGGCTGTGGTTCTGTGCTTTGGTCTCCTTTAATTGGCCATTGTGCAGTGCAAAAGGACACTCTGAATGAGTGGACATGGGTCAGTCTGGTGTGGGCTTGCTGGACGTGTGGCTTTCTGTGGCCTGAGCTATCAGTTCAAGCTCATGGGTGAACATGATCATTACAGTTGGCCATTCAGAGGATGAGGGGTGTGCTGAGCTGATGTGTTTACTGTATTCATTATTTGCATCAGCATCTTGCTTTCTAGTCTCTGTGTGCTTTTTCATTAGCTGGCCACAAAAAAAAAAACCAAAGAACAAAGAAGTTTGACATCGTCTCTTTTCCCCTACTTTCATGCAGGTGACCACATTGTCAGTTGCAATTCTTTTTGACACCTAAGTTTATTCTTCAATCCAAACTGGAAACCAAGTTTTGTGACTTCATGGTCATACTTGAAAAAACTTGAATCCAGCATTAATTTCAGTTTGTGCTGTATAGCAAAAGCAGTTCTGTTTGGTCCCCAGTAATAATTTTAGAGCTGAGCAGTTACACTGGTTCTCTGTGGAGAATAACATTGTCCATTGTGCAGGTGGAAAGGCCTTTTCTTTGAGGGGTGTTGCAGACTTAATGCATTCAGCCAAATTACTCTTTTTTAAGGTCTACTGAAAGGTTTAGATAAAGAAAAATAATTTCATCCTTCTTAGAAAGTGCATATTGCTATTTTACACTTGGATCTTGATGGGAATATTTTTAATCAAACTGCTACCTCTTAGATTTGATTACATACCACTTACTTTACCTTAATTCCTTCTTAGCTCTCAGTTTGAAAATAATGTTAGGAAAAGTCTGGCAAATCTTGAGAGTCTGGATTTCAGGATTTCACAGCAAACTCTCTTGAATGGATTTTGTCAGTTCAAGAACTGTTTTGTTCTCTAAATTTTGACCTTATTTAAATTAGTTGCAGCGAAATGAATTCTGGGTATTTGAGCTCTTTCTGTACCATTGTAAAATTGCTCTTTTTTTGCAGAAAATCTGTTGTCAAATGACTGCTGCCTTTTTCAGGCAAAGTAAGCAAATAATCCTGCATGAATTCTTGGCAATAATTTGAAAGTGGAGGCAACAATTTATTTTGAGTGTAAAAGACTAAAGTTTATAGATTATTCAGAGGAGATGTCCTTAAGTGACACCTACAGTCCCATCGTCTCCTCAGATACTTTTTATAGACCTCTCTAACCTTATTGTGAGCAGGTTCTTTTTTTTTTTTTTTAATGTTAGCTAGGTGGACTTGATCCTAGTTAAATCCCTCTCATCCACTTCAGGAATCTTATTTTCTAGGATTCCCCCACATGCCCAGAAAGATTAGTGAAATTTTTAGTTATTGTTCATGTATGATTAAAAGGGTCTATTATTAGAACGTGTCTGGCAGCAGAGCAACTGCCCGCTTTTCGCGTAATAGGCTATTAATTAATACCCTTTCTGCACAGACAGCAATGCTGGGGATGTAGTTGGGGTCCAGCCTGAGGGAAGGTGCGCTCAATTCCTGAGCTGTGAGGTGCCCTGAGCCAGAAACAGCAGCTCAGTCAGAGAGATGCTGTGTGTCCATCCCCTGTCTACCACGGAGCTGAAGCAGGGCACTGATCTCCCAGGCACAGCACCCTGCCTGGAGCCAGTATTAACAATTTAGTGAGCTTCACTTTATTCTAGCTAGTTTAGAAAGAATGAGATTCAAAAATCCCTTGTAGCTGGATGGGGTACTGCTTCTGTCCAATACTGGGGATTCTTTAATGTATGGAGTATAGCAGGTTCTGGTATCCTCTAAAGTGCATTACTTGCTGTAGTTGTAATGCCTTTGCCCGTTTCTAAGAGTTTTTCTTTTAATTTTTGTCCCAGATTGTCATGGAAAAAAATTGTCATGATGATAAATCTGAAATAGGACTTAAGCATTATGCATTAAATATGTGTACTGCTCTCTAACTTGCTGGCTGATGGAATTATTTGCCACATTCAGCAGTGGACATGACAAGAAAAGCTGAAAGCAGAGCCCATGAAAGCTCTTGTTTGACTGCTGTTGAGGCCAGAAGGGTATGGTATTTTTATGACAAATATGATTCTACATTCACTGAAGTGAAAGAACTAACCAGCCTCAGTGGGAATCTTCTTAGCCACCTAAGAGTGGAATAAAGTTCTGAGCTTTTGATCTGCATTTCAGATTCAGAAAGGGAGTGTGAGTTGGAAGTGCTTCTTTTAGTACTATTGTTAGTACTGTTCATAGTACTGTTCTTTCTTCATTAAAATTAATTATTGAGATATTGTTACACTTCATTTGGTATTTACCAATACCAAATGAAGTGTAACAATATCTCAATACATCCTTTCTGTATTTAGTCTTGTTCTATGAGTACTAATGTTTTACCTTCCTAGCAGTTTCTATTTTTTTTTCTATTGCACATTTGGTGAAGGATGAGGTAGATACCTTGCACTGTTAGGAGGGTTTCCTGAAACAAATGACAGGTATTTTGCTAAGAAAATAATGATGACCCCACTTTCATGCCCCACCATTCACCTGAAATGCTTAATGCGTCCACAAATGAATTTTAGTGGGTTCAGGTTTCCGCCTGTTCTTTATGAAGTCTGTAGTTCCATCCAAAATGTAGCATAGACCATGTGTAAATGTGAAAGAGAGCATATGTTCATGGAATGGATGAATTACCATATCCTGGTTATTTCTGATGGAGCCAGTGGAAGTGTATTTCTCTCCAGAGCTAAAATTTTCAAATTTTGCTGGTAAAATCTATATATGGAAAATTCAAGCCTCATCTGACTCTTGTATTAATTTGATACAGGATTCATGTAGTTGTTTGATTTAGGTTAGGATTCACATTAGAAACATTGTACAAAGGGAGGTAAAAGGGTTCTCTGTTTTGTCTTACTAAAGACAGAATACTCTGAATGCTAATCATGAGTACTTTAAAAACTCAGACTTGAAATGCAGTGAGCCTGGCCATTATGGTAACTTGTTACTGAGAGGGCTTGGATTCACTGTGGGTTAGTCAGTGGCAGTGGTTTCATTTATAAATGGGCTCGAGTTCCTGAAGCACGTGCTGGTTCTCTGGTGGTGTGGGGATAAGAAGTGAGCACCTCCAAGCAGTGATTCCACACTGTGATTCAGGATTGGCATTTTTCAGTTGAGAGCAGAGAAACTGGCTTTGGTTTCGTTGGAATAGAAAACCAGTTTTAAAAGCCAAAATCCGTCATGAAGAAGTCTCGATTTCTTTTAGTTGTTGTTGCTATTATTGTTGTTGTTGTTGACAGTAAGATGAAATTGTTTTCAAGTGATCCATTACAGTTATTTTAGCTGACCATTTTTGGCAGGATCTTCTTGTAAAATCCCTTTTGAAACATGGTCATGATCTTATCAGAACATCTGTTTGCATAACTGCTATTTCATAAATAAGATGCATGCTTTTTTTTAAAAAAAAAGCCTGAATCATCCTCCCTACCTTTCTTTTTAATCTAAATACTTCCAACATAAATATAAACTGCATCTGCAAGCTAAGCCTGTTGCTCTGGAGCCTTTGCAGCCCTCCTCCTCTCCCTTCCCTTTCTTTCCCTCTTCCACACATCTACCTGCCTCTTGCTCCTACTTCCCCAAGTGCTGGGATACTACAGAAAGCTCAATGAGTTTCAGATATTCCTCCTTCCACCACCTTCCAAAAGATGAATTCAGAAATTTTGAAAAAGACTTACAATAAAGGGTGTTACTAAAGGCCATTTTGAAGTCCCGAAGTGCTGGGCAGTCTATAGCATTTACATCCCCCTTAAGCACTAGTACTTTTAAAGCAAATAAATAGTAAAAATTAACATAGAAGTACCTTGTTAACCAACAAGGTTAAACAAGATGCTTCAGGTGACCTGCACATGCAAATTTTACGTTCATGAACTGCACTAACAAATTATTTATTTTCTTGTGCTAGTATTCACTGAAAATGTTATTTTCGTTAACTAATTTAACTATTAAAATACCAATACTGATTTTTATGTGACTCCTACCTTCCCCTGCTCTGTTGTTGTATGGTATGTAACTGTTTTGCAGGATCTCTGCTTTCCTTCTTAAAGTCAGAAGAGTTTTCTGTTTTGCTTCTTTATCACAAGGTGGCAAATGCCTTATGGTGTGTACCTGAGATTTCTTGCAGCTTGAGGAAAGAACCAGTCTGGAACACTGTAAATTAAATGTGACTGATGGGTCAGTTCAACAGCCATGTCCCAGATGGGATTTTCCTGTGGGGACAGCTTTTTCCTTCTGTGCTCGTTCCTCTCTCTTCTTGAAGGATAGTGGGATCTTTTAGTTACATGAAGTATTTTGGCTATAAAACCCAGCTAAGTAAGCCCAGTTTATGTTTATTTTCACTTTTTAAATAAGACAAAGGAAGACTTCCAGAATAAAAGGAAAGTCCAGTCAGTATTATGTGCCCAGTTTCATGGGACTCATGGTACCTAGGAATATGGGAAAGGTTTTAAGTACGAGTTGCTTTGGAGCTACAGACATTTAAATCTCAGCCATTTGTGTCCCATTCATGCAAGATCCATAGATAACTTGAAACATTTAAACAAATTATCTGAACCTGAAACACCATGGAGAGAATGCCAATTTTCCATACACTCCATTGTGAACCAGTGCTTTTGTTCCTAATGGGGACTGGGTAAATGAATCCCATTCTAATACATGGGTGGAAAACACTGTCAGTTTTCTTAAGGAGAGTGAGATGACTAAACACAAAACATATTTTTAATATTTCTTGTCTGTTAATGTAGAGATGAATACAGTATCTCATCCTAATTGGTAAGTTTTGAACTGAACTTACCTCGTTGCTTTTAATTCAAACAAGTAGTCTTTAAGTTCTAAGATTCAACTTTAAGGTAATTTTTTTCTTTCATAAAAATTAACATTCTGTCTTTACAAGCTAATACAAATCTAAGGGAAAAAAATAGTTTTGTCTCTGTAGAAATCTTCTGGGACAATGTCATTGTTCCTTCACATACAGACTGCAATCCCATATATAGGTTATCCAGTCTTTGGTCAGTGTCTGTCATCTTTATGTTTTAAAGGAAAAGAAGACAGAAGATCTCTACCTTGTCTAATGTGTCAGTATTCTGGGGATAACATCACTCTCTGGTGTCACACTGCTGTGTAAATCCTATAGGAGGAGATTTGAATAGGAAAATTGATCTACTTTCAAATGTCATTCTCTCAACAAAAAAGGTCTACAGGTCACTCACACCCTGAAAACTGATTACTGACAGAGCTGGATTTATTTTAGTGGCATGAATGATCCCTGACATATATGAGGAAAAAATTATTTTTAGTAGTACTATATCTGTGTTTTACAAAAGGAGAAATAAATTACCCTGGTTAAGGAAGCCTGGACGAAAGTCAAAGTGGAGCAATATCCCACTGCTCCATCCATTGAAAGGCCTGATTTTATCCCCAAGCTGCAAGAAAAGTGAGCAATTCTTTGTAATTGAGCCATGGAGCTAGTGAAAGAGAGGGACTGATGCATTATCCTATTTTCTAATAACATTGCTTTATGATACTACTGCTCTTTAAAATGCTGCATTTTGAGAAGAGGCATTATGAGCCAGAGCATACAAAAACTACTGTTTTTCCTTCCTTGCTATAAAAAGCAGAAGCTTGGATTTTAGCAGAATGGCAGTATAATTGTATATTTGAAAAAAAATACATCAGAATAGTTACACATAGTTAAGCTGGATGTGGTATTGTTAAGTAGAACTGAGTAATCTTGCCATTTGTACTGCAGCTTCCTTTTGACTTTGTGCATTTTGCTTTTCTCGTTCTTAGATGCACAGCCCACAGATGGAGAAAGGGAGGTCTGGAACCAGATCAGTGCAGTTTTACAGGACTCGGAAAGCATGCTTGCAGACCTTCAGGCTTACAAAGGAGCTGGACAAGAAATTAGAGATGTATGTTTGTTAATGACAGTTCTTTGGAAGCAAAATCGGGCAAAACTCGATGTGTTCCCTGCTTCTGTTCTCTGTCCAAGCACATTCTATGAACTCAAGTGAAAATCTCCTTAAAACTGTGTTTATAAAATACGTAACAGATGATGCAGAACATTAAGTATAAAGCTCTAATTTGAAATCATTAAATGATGTCTGTTGGAACTTCTTTCAGGTTTTCTGTTAGTAATTAGTTGTTATTTTTCACTTCAAGAAGCACCATTTCATATACCTTGTTTCATGTATCTCATGGCAGAAGTCAAATTTGAGGACATGGAAGAATACTCAGGTGTCAGAAATATGTGATACAGATAGTTGTTCTTTTGTGTAAGTGGAATAATGAATCCTAATAAATTATAACTTCACATCCACTTTAGAGGCATCTTATTCTGTGAAACTGGTCTTGAAGTACAATTTTGAACTGTAACTTAGAATTTTTCTCAGGTTACCAAAACTTTTCCTTAATCAGATTTGTAGATGCTCTTAGTGTGAGCTGTTGGTTACTTAAGAAACTCAGCATGTTGAAGATTTCAAAAGCATCAAAACCTGAAAAAAGGCTACTTTTGCAACCAGTAGTCACATAAAAGGTTTTACCTGATGCTTCTACAATAGTTTTGCTCCCAAAAGAATATGTCAGTGGTTCACTGTAATGAATGATTTTAAAACAGTATGTTACAGGGGTGAGGGAAGGTGAAACACATGGTATTTTTTGGAATCCTATGCAATGTAATTTCTCAGAGTTCTTCCATGTTTTACAATACTTTTTTAAATAATGTAGAAAAATTCCAAACCACCTCTTGCTTGTTATTCATTTATCACAAGTCTTTATGGTAATATTTTCATTTCAGGCAATACAAAATCCCAATGATATCCAGCTGCAAGAAAAAGCATGGAATTCAGTCTGTCCCCTGGTTGTAAGGCTAAAGCGCTTTTATGAGTTTTCACTCAGACTAGGTGAGCCCTGTTTTAGTATGTATGTTTAATAGGTTTTTTATATAAAATGAAAGAGGAAGTTTTGTCTTTCCACAAACATTTAAAGAGTTTTAGAGTTAATATTATTTCTGTTTGATATCAACAGACATTTATCTGCAATTGCATTTATCAAGGCATCTCTTTAATCTTAATTTCATAGTTTGTTAGTTTGTCTATATTACCTAAATAGCATACAAACAAAAAACATGATAAAACTATAAAGTTTTTCACTGTTTCCTGCCACTTTTCTGCACTTCACTGGTCCATGTTGGACGGATGCAATTTATTTTTTGTAATTTGGATCCTTTGGCGTTTTAGAAGGAATGTAAGCCAGTAATAGTTTGAGACTTCTTAAAAGCAGGGATAATGGGGAAAGAGTATCAATAAACTCTCTCACTGGGTGAAAATACAAAGTTGAATGTGTTGTACACTGACTTTGTCATCCCAACAGACACAAAAGATGATGTAGTTACTTTTTGAATTAGGACTCTGGAATGCAAATATATGTGTGAAATGAGAGGGCTCCCAGTGCAAGGGAATTCTTTTACAACATCCTCTAACTATGTCTTTCACTTTTTGAGTTATGCTAGTAATTACAGGCACAGAAGCTGATTTATATTGCTATCAGTGCCTAAGAGTACACTTTTAGTAACAGAGATGCCAGAATAATCTCTATACTGAGCTGATCGCTAATTGAGGAAGATGAAAGTGCTGGATATCTGAATGCAAGAAAAAAGCTTCCACTAGAATTTTTGATTGGGATCCCAGATAAAGAGTGACAAAAATGGAAAAGAGTTCAGTGATACAAAATGGAGAGAAAATGGCAGAGCCTGAAGAGGCAGGTGTCTTCAATTAATGCTTCTCACTTCAGAATAGTAAGAAAAACCACTTCTGTTAGGTCTCTGCATGTGTGGAGGGTTCCTTCCCTTCGAATGCAGTATGTTTAGATATGTAGTTAAAACTTTATCTTTGTGTGGACTGACTACAGTTTGTGCTTCTGGTTTTTATTCAGAGAAAGCCCTGCAGAGTTTACTGGAATCCTTGACATGCCCTCCCTACACTCCAACTCAGCACCTGGAACGGGAACAGGCTCTAGCAAAAGAGTTTGCAGAAATCTTACATTTTACTCTTCGTTTTGATGAACTTAAGGTTAATAAAATCTTTGAATACATGTTGATTTTTGCTGTGTATTTTGAACCAAAACTGATTATTTCCTGTTTTTCTTCCTGGAAGATGAGAAACCCAGCAATTCAGAACGACTTCAGTTATTACAGGCGGACAATAAGTCGCAACAGAATAAACAACATGCATGTAAGTAAATAAACTCTGTTGTGCTGCACACAGTGAGATATTTATTTATCAGGATGCATTTTTGCCATTTGGTAAAGCTTTTGCTTTTGAATCAGTAGCTGTCATGTTCTCTCCTTCACACCGAGAGTTAATCAGCAGTCGGATGAAATGATTAGAGAGAACTATTCATGCAACATTCTGCTTGCTGACATGAACATGTACTGTATCTTTTTCTTGCTGCTGGCAAGATTTTAAAGAGCTTTACTGACTATTTTTTCTCCTGTTTTCATCAGCTAGACATTGAGAATGAAGTGAACAATGAAATGGCCAATAGGATGTCCCTGTTCTATGCAGAGGCCACACCAATGCTGAAAACCCTCAGTAACGCAACAACACATTTTGTATCAGAAGTACGTAACGGGGGAGAAAGGTCTAACACAGACATTCTTGATTTTAATTTTAAAAGATAGTTTACTGAACATTGACTTTTTCTTACCCTTCCAGAACAAAACGTTACCAATTGAAAATACAACGGACTGTCTAAGTACTATGGCCAGCGTATGTAAAGTCATGTTGGAAACACCGTAAGTTTTATCTTAAATCTTGGGAGGTTTGTACGACAGAACTTGTACTTTAATTAGTCACCTGGGATAATGCAGTTTTTCCGAGTGAATTCCTGTATCTTTGCCTTAAGTTGTTACTACTTTTGTATACAGAGCATGACCTGGTATTAGAAAGCCTTGCCTCCTAACCACCTTATGATATCTTTAATGAATCAGTGCTGAGTTTTGTTGGGGAGAGCTTGCATGGTCAGCCTGCATTTCAACAAAAGGTCAAAATAATCTTCTGCACTCACAGGCTTCAGTGTCTGTGTCTTGTCTAACCAGGGCCAAAGGCTGACTACTGCCTCCTGCTTGCCCATGCTGCTCAGTTATTAGCACACAGAGGGGCAAGATTTTGGCTCTTGCAAGCAGCACTTTAGCAAATACACAAGGACTATTTCAAGTATCATTTAAGTAGATCTTTTTTTGGATGCAGCCATCTTATTCTAGATATGAAAAAAATCAGCTGTATGAATTTTCATTCATATAAATGTATTCAGCTCCACAATTGTGTTTATATCTGCTAGTGTAGATAATAATAGCCAGTGGGCTATTATTGGTTTTTTATTATTATTATTATTTTACTATGCATTTAGTGGAGTATGTTTTAGGTTAGATGTCTCTTTCACTGGAAAACACATACAAGATAGACTCAAGGTAGTCTTTCTGCTTATGAGTCATTTGTTCATGGTGCCGTGTAAAGGGTAGAATTCCTGAGGTTTGTGTTTGTTCATGAAAATTCTGGAGAAGTGTCTGTAGGGGTGGGACTCATCTCACAATCCTGACACATCATAAAAGTAGCAATTGAAAAGTAGCCTTATGAGTCAGCTCTTTTTTTGACAAAAGCAGAGAAAAAGAGTTGTGAGTCATCTAAAAGATTATCTGATATTTGATTCTAATTGTGGGATAATCAAGCATTTTCACATCAAAATTTCTGTAGCCTTTAAATCTGTTCATGTTACGATGCTGTGGAAGAATAAAAGTTGAAGTTATTGTAAACTGAGAGGTTCTACAGTACAGAGAGAGAGAGAGAGAGAGAGAGAGAGCACAATGACTATTGCAGTCCACCTTGGTGAAGCCCTGAACTTCCCAGCTGCTGAACTTAGATCCCACTTAACTATTCCAAAGTAGGAATTTAAGCAAAAATACTAGCTTTCCTTTGTGGTCCCAGCATGCAGTGTTTCTCAGATTAAACAGAAGTATGATCAGTCTCCATCATATTTCATGAAGTTTTCCATTAAGCCATCATCACATACATTTTGAGGATCCCAACTGTGCATGGGTGTGACAAGAGGTTTACATCTATCTACTCTCTAACCATTCTTCCAAATTGGCAAGGGCTTATGGAATTCACAGATACTTAAAGTCTTATTAGTGTGCATCTGCAACCTTAAAATACACCTTTGGTTCAGATTTCACGCACTCACAGTCTAGTTTTTAAAGTTGTCTAGTAAAAGGTGTAGAATGTTTATTTCTTTTGTTCTGTTTTCCAGAGAGTACAGGAGTAGATTCACCAGTGAAGAGACCCTTATGTTCTGCATGCGGGTAATGGTTGGAGTTATTATTCTGTACGATCACGTTCATCCTGTGGGAGCTTTCTCAAAGACATCAAAGATTGACGTAAGAAAGGCCTTTCTTTAATACTCTGTGGGTTTGAGAATACTAGTCTGCAGCTCTTTTTCAGCACAAGCTTACAGCTTGGTATAAATAATTTTAATTACTTTTGAATGGCAAAATTTAGAATTTGTCTTCACCTGTGCACGTTAATGCATCAGTTTGTTTGAAAATAAAATAAGGACCAGCTATTTTTATTTTCTTGCAGACACAGATAATAATTTTTCTTTGTTAGCTCTGCTTTCTTGCCAACTGTATAGTTAGGCTAAAATAATTTTGTATTACACCTAGCCTGGAATATGTTCTGTGGTCATAATTTTTTTTAAATCATGTGATTTATCAATGCTGAAATGCTCATCTTAGGCAGTAAATCTCTTGTAAATAAGTAGATATTCAATGTTGTCTCTGCTTTTTCTGAGATCTGCAGTAGCAGAACTGAAATGTTACTGTTGTATTGTTGATAATGACCCTTCAGTTTTATCTTTGGCATGGCCAGTCACAGAGAAATCAACGTTATTTTTCCATTTGAGGAATTGCAAGCACACATGAAAAGAGTACTCATTTTTTCTACATGTTTTTACAAAGCTAAATCTCATGCACCACTTTGTTATTAATGAAAAAGGTGCCAAGTCTTTCCCTTTACAAGAGAGCCTGCTTCGAAAGAAAAGAAAAAAGCAAATATTATTGCCCTCCATGACACTGGGTCTTCGTTAGCATTTTGCATCTGCAGATACCAGAATTTTGCCACATCTCCTCTTTGACTCTGTACAGAGGGAAAGATTTGTCGCAACAAGGTGAATAGATTTGCTCAAGGTCATGAAGCAGATAGAGCCTGGGACTTGAATGCAGATTTCTTGACTGCTAGTTCTTGCCTACAGAAGCAACACAAATGAAATTCTGATAGGACCAAATATACATTGTGTGTACTTTGTGTCTCACATTCATCCTAAAGCCCTGTAATCTTACAGGAGAGTTAGCTAGATGTAAGTGGGAGGCAGGAGATGTATGACGCAGTTTTAAAAAATGACTACATGGTTCCAAATCTTGGTTTGTGTAATTAGTTTAGTGATTTTTCTGTAATTAAAAAAATCTCCTAATGTTTCAAATTATTAGTTTGTTTTACTGTGGTAAACAATTCTTTTCTCCAAATTATTCACTTCAGGCATTCAAGCCATTTCAAGAGAATTTCAGGGACAGTGGAGTATATTACCCTTTCCTTACTCTTTCAAGACTGGAGTCTGTATTTCAAGCTATTAATTACAATCTCCTAGCTTAGACATCCTGATTGTTTTAAGGATTCTTATTCTAACAAAAACTAAAAAGAATCGTTTGAATTTTCATCCCCTTTGACCTGGTCTGATCAGATCTGCTGGGGCAGGTAAACCTGTACTGAGTGATGTGCACATAGACTTGAGTTTCTCTAACTTAGAAAAAATAACTGTGTGACTTCAAAGCACATGGTGCTGGCCTGAGAATCTCATCTGATCTGTTATTTGCAAAGTGAGTTAACACCTTCCAGGTGGATATGAGCCAGCTGAGCAGTGAGCAGTGTCTGTTGGGCTGGTCACTGTTGAGGACGCTGAGCTACATTTTCTGACTAATTTTTGCTGGCAAATAAATGGACCCTGACTTCAATTAAGTGTTTCATCATCCATTTCCTTAATAAGGCAGAAGTGCTCTTTAGCTGAAAAGAAAATTCTGACACGTAGATTTAGCACTCCAGTGTGACTTGGAAAATTAAAGGATTCAGATCTTGACTCGGCCGTGTCTTTACCTGTCACTTTGAATAAGATGGAATTAATCTGGGCTAATTTCTGGATAGCTAGATTAGAATGTCTTCATAGCAGTGGGAAGAAAGAAGTACTTCTGGGGCATAATTCATTACATATGAAAACAGGTTCTGAATAGGTGAGAGTAACTTCTTGTTTCTCTCTACTGACTAGCTAAGGAGTCTGTACAGTGGGTCAAATGAGTTCTACTCCTGCTTTCTCTGCTTCATTTCCCCTTTTGTAAATTTGGACAGATTTCAGCCCATTATTTACAGTCTCCACAAAGATGTTCATTCAGTGTGGTGTTAAAATCAACACCATGGACTTCTTAGATTAAATTTTTAACCACTAGTTATGAAACAAATCGTAAGTTGTCACTGGTTAGGTTTACAGTTAAAAACTGAATACTGAAAATTACTTCCTTGTATCCAAACATAAAAAGTCTATGTTGAAACATCTCTTCTTAGAGTTCTTAACAGCAATGACACGTAACTCCCAAACTCTCTTTTTTTTTTGCTTATATCAGCTGGTTTTGATTTTTATATTTTTAATTTGGAATTGGAGAAATTGTGTGCAAGTTAAAATATAGACACTTGATATATAGTTTACTCTCTACAAATGCTTATTAAAGTAGATGTTTTCTCCAAAATTGGGTTTTTTACTTTGAGATAACTTTTAATAAGTTACAATGCTTTTATTGTGTCATCTAAAGCAGCATTAACACTCAGTAAGAAAAGAAACCTGCCTGTATATGGTGAAAATTTTCCTTGTTTTCTGCTGGTGCAATTCATATATTATTGTTCAATAGTGGCATGCTTCTGTTCCCAGATGAAGGGATGCATAAAAGTTTTAAAGGAACAACCACCTGACTCTGTGGAAGGACTTCTGAATGCTCTCAGGTATGTGTGGTTCAGCCTTAGAAAATTCCTCTTTGTTTTTCTCCCGGTCTCTTTATATTTAAGACTGTTCACTTCAGAAGCTTGATTTAATAGGATTATCCTTTCAGGTTTGCCTTCATCACCTGAGGTTTTCTTGATATTAATTTCTTTCCATTTAATTTCACTTGATTAAACAATTCCTATTAATATTGTAAACAGATTTGCTATATAAAGTATCCCAGCATCTAGAACATTTTAGAAATGAAGTATCAGATTTCTGTTTCTCAGACCCATAGTACTTCCCATCTCCCTTTCCATCTTAATAAGACTTTTTTTTTTTTTTTAATCTTGCTAAATTAAACAGCTTCAAGAAAACAGCATCCTAAATCCCAGTCCTGTAGCTGAGTGTTTATGGTGCTGTCTTGGGAAGGAAGACATGCAGGAGTCTGACAGTTCTCTGAAGCTGAGAAGGGAGTCAGTACCAAGTTTTTCAGAGCTGTTTTGAGTTCTCTAGCTGTTGAATGCTTGGATAGAGGGAGAACTGCACCTCCATATTTGCTTATCATGTCTTTTGAGCTGAAGTTGATGTGGAGTTAAATCCTGCAAGTATCAAGTGTGTTTTGAGCTTATGTAATAATCAATGTCCCTATAAGCATAGGCGGCGGAGAATGTTTGGGTTTAAATGGAAAAAACACACTAAAGCTCTTCAGTCCTCTCAGGATGTTTAAGAAAACTGCTTAAAGTCATAGATTGTGCCAAAATTCAGTCTAGGTTCCTAATTGTTTTTAGTATTTACCATATTTCTTGTCTTTTCATGATTTTGCTTCTTTTGAGGCTTTTAACTGGAAAAAATGAGAAATAATTTTGACCCAAGATTATGACAGTGTCATAAACAGATAGCAAACAGGATTTAGCCACCTTTTAGCAGGGAATAATTTATTGCGTAGGGTATTTAGAAGATAAAGAGCACCAGACTCTTCCCAGTTAAATTCCAGTGATCAGTAGAGGAACATGTAAATTCCTCCTTTGTGTAACTGAACTGTGCTGATTTCAAAAATGGGCTCAAATGTTCAGACTTTTCTTATCCCTGTTCATTTTATAAATTATTGTTCTAACTTGTAATTTCTAGGTTCACTACAAAACACCTGAATGATGAATCTACTTCAAAACAAATTCGAGCTATGCTGCAGTAGTATCCAGAGACAAGTAGATGTTTGTATTGATCACAGAAGATGTGTATGTTTACATAATTTAATACAGTTTGATGTTAATACTTGTGTGTATTTACATAACCATTTTCTTCACATTGCTAAAATATATGAATCTGTTCATAACCTGACTGACTTTATATAGTGCAACCTAAGTTTTTATGCTAGCCTTTATCTTTTGACTTTTAAAATACTTTTTTACTTAGATACTTCAGTTATGACAGTTTATCTGTGCATTTTAATCCTTAAACACCTTCTCTATCAGAGAAGTAAGTAGTAGTGAAGACAAAATGGAAGTCAAACTGAAATGTCAAAGGTACCACAGAAAAGAAACTTTAAAGAAGAAGAAAGTTAATATAAGAGAAAGTAAAATGCATTGGGCATGTTTTAAAGAACGTGTGCACAGTTTTTTGGTCAGTTTTAGGATCTTGTCAAACTAGTATGCATAGGACAATACCTGAATGTTCATCACTCTCATAAAATGCATTGTCTTTCCTGTAATAAGTGGAGATCCACCTGATTTTAAGGATTATGTGCTGTCTGGCATCCAAAAATGTATTTCAAACAGGTAATTTTACCTTTTTAATTAAGTATAACCTGTACCTTTCAACAATTGAGGTAATTAATATTCATTTTAAGATTCAGTATGAGTAAACAGAAAATATGCTTAAAGATCGTTGATAGATTTTGAAAACTCTGTATAATTTTATTAGATTTAGAAAGGAAAGGGAAAGTGCTAATGCCTTGACTTAACTGGAAAAGGTTTGTCAGTGTAAATATATCACAATGAACATTAACTCCCAGACAGCTCTAGCCGGTAAGTAATTATTTTACTGATCTAGACTAGTACACTCTTCTGTAGCAAACTTCCCTAGTGTCAAATCAGCCTCATCAGACTAGGGATGGTTCAAATTTAAGAGCTGAACTGTTCTTAGGAACTCCATCAAGTTCCTGATAGTGTTATTCATTACATGATTCAGAGTCAACACAGAAATATTTATCAGCTGACTGCTCTTCACTGGCTTTTGAGATTTGATTGATACTTCAAGGAGTTAAGTTCCTTGCTGAGTTGTTTGTTCCTACTTTCTGGTAAATTTTCCAATTAATGGAATAGAAATACTTTGCCAAAAGCAGCAAAGTGCTTATGCTCTGTTAAGTGTGTTTACTGGGTGGTCTGCAGTTGCTGTACATATTCTTGCAGAGGTCACGTTCTGAAAATGTGTTTGGTTTTATGTACTTTGCTTGCATGTACGTGTGGAAACTCCAGTGCTTGTGCACAGATTCAGATTTGTATTTGCTTATTCCCGTGTAGATAAATCAGGGTTTGTGTGCTTTCACTGGAATTTTCATGCACATCTCTTCTAAAAACATTATCTTAAGGCTTTGAAGATGCATTTGGTCTGCTGGAACTCGGCTGCACTGTGACAAACTGTCGTTGAACTCAGTCCTTAAACAGAATTAATGTCACAAGTTCTCTGGAGTAGGGATTGACTTAAGAGTTTATTTCTGAGCGGAGCAACCACTGTGAGGTTTCTCAGGCCTGCTCAGAACCCACAGGTGCCAGTGTCACACATGCCATGATGCTGGACGGCACCACAACTCCAGCATTCGTGTCACGCCTCTGCAGGTGCAGCAGCCGGTTGCTATGTTGTTGTCGGGGACAGAATTAGAGCTCACTCACATTAGGTTTTTTTCTTTTTCTGAAAGCAATGATCACATTTTTTTCACAATAGTAAATCCACTGTTTACAAGCTCCATTTTTAATGGGGGGACATTTAAAAATGTATATTAGGGAAAATCCTGCTTTGTTCATAGTCACTTCCCGTTAGGTAAATTAGGTGGATGACAGGCCATTCTGTTGAGCTTTGGTAACTGAAGTTAATATATGCTTACCTGCAATTTTTTGTCAAACAATGAAGTCTTATCTTTAAGTAGCCCAGAAGAAAGCTATTTGTCACTTGTATAATAAAAATGTAAACCTTAAAGCATTCTGTGAGTTGTCATGTGCTGTTTGCTGAAGTCACGGGATTTCTTTGCCTGCTTTGATGTTTTTGTACAGAAGTTTGTTTGAAATAATAAAAAATTTGGTACAGTAAGCTTTGGGACTCCCTATATTGAGAGACAACATAAACAGGTTGAGAAATAATCATTTAGAGTTCTGAATCATATAGCAGTCTCACTTTTATGTGTCCAGTTTGTAGTTTATTTTAAAAGCACTTGTTTCGTTTGTATGCTACAACAGTATAACCTCACGTGACATTAAAAATCCTGTGTTTTTCTGACATGTCTTAGCACTTGTTTGTCATCATGACCAAGGGAAATTGTTGATACTGCTGAGGGCATGAATCCCTTCTCTGACTTTCATATCTTCATGTTAGCAATCCTGGCCTGTCGGGGCCATCTCAGGTTGTGTTTGTAATCAATAAGGTCACCAGAAGATGATTCATTTAATTGTAAGATAAATTCAAATGAATGGCTTTTGGAACAAGAGCTATATAGATTAATGGTCAAAGTTATTGATCTCCATTTTGTCAGTGCTGCTTCTTATTTTGTCTCATCGTTATGTAAGAGTACAAGTTTGTGGTATGATAAATATTTAAGCTTCATAATGACAGCACTTCAGAATGCTCATAAATGACTGTGAATAGTTTGGGTCAGAAGAGCCCTAGAAGTTTGCTAGTTTTGTGGTGGAAGAAAATACTATTTGAGGGTTGTGTGAATTTGAAAGACAAGGATTTGTCACTTCGAACGATTGAATGTGTTTGAAACATAATTTTTGACTTCTAAGCTTTTTGCTGCTCGTAAGTGGCTGTCATGAATGATAGCTTCTGAGATTGCATTTACTGGTATCTGGTAGACCACATCACTCAGATAAATTATCTTACGTTTTCCATGTCTACTAAAATTTACAAACCAACAAAAAGTCCTCTCTGTTGATTTCTGTGTTGTATTTCAGCTAAATCTAAACTGGAAGTAAGACATAAATATATGAAATTGCTTGCATTCTTACATATGTTCTGAATTAAAACAATGTAGGATATAAATTCTCCATGCGAAATGATCTGTCCTCCCCCTCCCCCATTTACTTCTTGAGCCGTTAATTGTAATCAATATATTCCTAGGCCAATACAGTGCCGGTTCAGTAGATTCCCATTTGGGAAATGGTGCATCACTTTTTCCTGCCACATCTGAACCAAAGCAGTACAGGTGTCCAGTTCTCAGTCTGTCAAGGTCCCTCTGAATGGCAGCACAACCATCTGGTGTATCAACAACTCCTCCCAGTCTTGTATCAGCTGCAAAATTCCTGAGGGTACATTCTGCCCCACCCTCTGGGTCATTAATGAAGATGTTAAACAGTATTGATCCCAGTACCAACCACAGGAGAACAGCACTAGTAACTGTCCTCAAGATGCATTTTGTGCTGCTGGTGACATCCCCTTTGAGCTTGGAGTACAGCCAGTTCTCAGTATACCCACTGCCAGTTTATCTCATCCAGAGTTCACCAGTTTGCCTGTGAGGAAGTTACAGGGCCAGAAGCCTTGCTGAAGCCAAGATAAACAAGACATTAGCCAGCTCAGTCCACATTTATGGTGCATCCCATCAGGTCCCACTGATTGTGTAGGTCCAGCTTGCTTAAGTGTTCCCACCCTGATCCCTGATCTGCCCAGAGTTAAGTCTTTCTTGCTCCATACTTTCTTTTTTCAGAGGCCTGGGATTCCTGAAGGCAAATCCTACCATTAAAAGACTGAGAGGCAAAGTGGACACTGAATTCCTTGACCTTTTCTGTGTTCTTTGTCACAGGTCCCAAACCCCATTTAGCAGCAGGAAGACATTTTCCACAGCTTTCCTGTGTCTGCTGATATACCTATAGAATCCCTTTTTTATAGACCTTCATGTCCTTCACCAAATTTCATTTCAGAAGGGTTTTGGCTTTCCTAAGTCCAACCGTGCCATCTTTGCATGTCAGAAAAGACCATTCTTGAGCTTGGAGGAGGTGGTCCTTGAAAGTGAGCCAGCTCTTCTGGACAAATCTTCTCTCTGGGGCTGTATCCCTTGCAATGCTTCCAACCAGATCCCTGAACAAGCTAAATTAAAATTCCCAAGTTAAGTCTTTTTTGTAAATCCTCTTGTGGCTGTGTAGTCAGAAATAAGCTTTTAAAATTGCATGCATTCTTGGACTGTTGGAAGTATGTGGTTCTGTGAACATCAAAAGTCAAGAAATACAAAATCCTGTATGTCCAAAAGTTTGCTAGTAGTTGCAAATAGTTGGAAGAAATAGGGTTTTGGTTCTTTTTCTTTAAAGTGTGGGACACTGATTACTGTTTCCTTGCCTCAGATAAATTCTCTAATCCAAAATTACAGAATCTGTTACTTTGTACTGTGAAGTACATTAGGTAACGCAATGCAAGTGAGCAGGCTGAAGCAGTGACATGAATTTGAATTGCCAATAAGAGAATAAAACCCAATTTTTGTAAAAAAGCCAGTATAGCAAACTAGTATTTTAATTTAGCAGTCTGTAATGCTTCCTGCTACAAACTAATAAATGTGAATTCCTTGCTGCCACATAATCCAGATTTAGCAAACACAGAAATCTTTCATAGGGATTTGAGGCAAGTATAACTCAATGGATTTCAGTGGAGCGGTTTCTGATTGACACAGGTGTAAACAATGCCCTTTGTCTTTTCTCAGTCGTGGCCTTTGACCCAGGTTACTTATTACTGAGCAAATTGAGTCTTCTTCTCGTGAGGATCAATGGCATAATGTTATAATCTTGCAGAGCTCTCCTGTGCTTGACTGCTTTGAAAAATAAAGCTAAAATGAACAATGCAGTAGGTGTTCTAGAAAATAAGTATATAGTTAAAAGGCAGGCCAACCAAGCACTATTCCCTAGTTTAAGAGGAAGAAACATCATGATTTTCCAACACATCTTTATTTGGGGTCGAGCTGGAATTAATATAACTCTCTTGCCTTGGGTATTTGGGCTGTTGACAATTAAATATGTAGACTTTGGTATTAAGAACTTGACATACCTCTTGACATTTTGAAATTGCTCACAGAACTTAAAGGTTAGAATATTTGTATGTGGCTTGGATCAAAAGTGCTACTGCAGCTTGTGATAATTCTCATTCTGTGAGGATCCATTTCATGTAAGAGAATGGATCTTGGTTTTGGTTTTGTTTTCTTTTTGTTTGGTTTTGGTTTTATTTTCTTTTTGTTTGGTTTTGCTTTTGTTTGGAGGGGGGAGGGAGGGTTGTGTTGCATACAAGGCTGTGGTTAACTACAGGCACTTCCACTATTAAACTCAGGCTTAAATAACATGCAGCATCAGAGCTCAAAGGCTCTTTAGTAGAAACATTCCCAAACAGGATTCCTTGCAGGGGGACTGAATTAGGTTTCTTAGATGAACTTACTGAACAAGTTAATGTGGTCCTAGTTGCTGAGACACTGAATGTATCAGTGTAAGACTGAAGCAGGTATTACATCTCTATGGAAATTTTTAGTTTGGGGGAAGAAAAGTTGTGGTATATAGCCAACCTAATTAAAGGATTTTGTAGAGATTTTTGTTATGGAACAAATATATCTATCAAATGAAACAAACATTTCTTCTGATTAATTTTGAATTGCTCATATTCAGGTATACATTCGTAGTAATATCTATGATACTTATACAATGAGAGATTTTTTGTAACCACTGACTTAGCCAGTTCTTTGCAGCTGTGTTTTAAAACTACAGAGTGAATGCCACATTTGTTTTACACAGCCTGTCAGATTGACATTTGCTTTATAACATTTGAAGCTTAAGATTCCTTTTGTTCAGTGGTTTCAGATTCACAGAGACCCACTGTTCTGATTATATGTTGTACAACTGTAAGTAATTTGAGATGCACAGATAAGACCATTTTTTTTTCTTTATTCTTGTCATTTGCTATATAATTGGCCAGAGTTTTACATAATACAAGGTTAGGTTAAATAAAATCAGCAGAAGTACTCAAATGCATGCTACCTGAAAATCACTTTAAATTATTTTGTTGAAAAACATTACTTCTGAGACATTATTATTTTTCAAACAAGTAACAGTATTTTGTATTTTTCAAATAGAAACTGAGGGTTTAGTGTTACAGATATTGCCTGAGTATGTGAGTAGTTTAAATCAAGAGGTGCAGCGCAACTGAGCTGAGAAAAGACAGAACAATTTTGTTAGAGTTTGACACGGGTTCCCAAGACAGTGATCACTGTTCGTATTGGAAAGTTAGAGATTCCTCAGTTCTTTCATACTGATGAAATTAGAAAAAAAAAAAAGTAATTTGTCTTTGACCCCCAAGAACAATTTGAGATGCCATACTTAATAAAAACTAGCCAGTCTAATAAGCAAATGTTGTGAGTTTTAGCTTTGAAAGGTACAGGCTTCAATTTAATTCAGCTTGTTTTCATGCCAGATAGTAGTGGGGACATTACCATGTGAAACAAAAAGTCCAGGAAACAGCAGAGATTTGGCCCTGCCAAAGTCAGTCTGGGATTTTGCATGTGTGTGGAAAGTTAAATTCTCCTGGGGTTTTCATTCAATTGTATCATAGTTGTATTGGAAACTTCTGCTGGAAGAATTCTGGGACATCTTCTATTGACTTTATGGGTCAAGAAGGAAAAAAATGAAAGATAGCCTTCTTGACTTGGCAGTATCAGATCATTTAACTCCCTGATCTTAAGAGCAAAATTAAAATAATTCCGTATCAGAGTTCCTAAAATGTCATCCTCTCACATTCTTTTTAATGGCATTAATTCTTTGATTTCTTTTTATCTCTTTTCAAAATTAGAAAATGTATTTTTGCCTCCATTTGAAGTAGACTAATTCTTCCATAGCTTTGTTCATATTAACCTGATACGCTGTTTGAAACACAGAATTTTATGTCCTGCCTGACACAAACATCTTGAAAATACAGGTGACAGGTGTTACAAGCATAGTTTTCATATGACATTTCAAGGGAGAGCACTTGGAACAGCCATAGGCTTTGCTTGAGGTAGCAAATTATGCCATATGTGCAGTCCTCGAAAGTGTATGGAGAGACAGACCTCTAAATACCCTTGTTCTTTGTGTTAAGGTAGACTAAATTGTCCCGAGAAATCATAGAATGGTTTGAGTTGGAAGGGACATTAAAGTTCATTCAGTTCTGACCACCCTGCAGTGGGCTGGGACACCTCCCACTAGACCACGTTGCTTAGAGCCCCATCCAACCTGGCTCTGAACACTTCCAGGGATGAGCCATCCACAGCTTCTTTGGACAACCTGTTCCAAGGCCTCACCACCCTCACATTAAATAATTTCACATTAGATGTTATTCCTAATATCTAAATTGACCTGCTCTCTTTCAGTTTGAAGCCATTCCCCCTTGTCCTGTCACTACAGGATCTTGTAAAAAGTCCTCCATCTATCTTGGTGGCTCCCTGCAGGTACTGAAGGACACAACTAGGTCATTCCAGAGCCTTCTCTTTTCTAGGCTGAGTGATCCCAACTCTCTCAGTCTTTCCTCACAGGAGAGGTGCTCCATCCCTCTAATCATCTTGGTGGCCTCCTCTGGGCCAGCTCCAACACATCCATGTCCTTCCTGTGCTGGGACCCCAGAGCTGGATGCAGCACTGCAGGTGAGGTCTCACCAGGGCAGAGCAGAGGGGCAGAATCCCCTCCCTCCCCTGCTGCCTCGCTGCTTTGGATGCAGCCCAGGACACAACTGGCATTCTGGGCTGCAAGGGCACATGGCTGGGTCATGTCCAGCCTCTCACCCACCAGCACCCCCGAGTCCTTCTGGGCAGGGCTGCTCTGGATCTGTTCATCCCCCAGCCTGGATTGATACCAGGGGTTGCCCCGACCCTGGTGCAGCACCAGCACTCGGTCTTGTTGAATCTCATGAGATTCCCGTGGGTCCCATTCTCTGTCTCTCCACTGTTGCCTGTGGAGATCCTGGGTTATTACCTTGGATGAAATGCCAGCTCTTACAATCATCTTCAGCAGAGGCAACAAAGCATCTAAGTGTTCTCAGTAACTGAAAGCTTTTGCTTTGAGCAGTGTCTGTTGCTGTCCTGTTCTGGGATTTTTGCAACAGTAAGAGGGAGGCAACACAAGCAGCATTATAAAATAAATGACATGGTTTTCATTCTAATTTAGTTTATCTTTGAGGGTCTGATTCAAAGCCTGTTGGAGTCATTAGCTTTCAAATTTCCATGCTGAAAATAAACCAAAAAAAAGCCAAGCAAAACTTCACTCTTACAACCTGTAACTTTTTCTTATGTGTGCTTATAAATCATCTTCTCTGTCTAGTAGCACTCAGCTACCTGACAGCATCACCAGCGATGCTAATTTCCTCGACAGGGTTCAGCAGTTCAACCTTACTGGGTTACTAGGAGCTCCTTTGACTTACCCTCTCAGGTCTCTTCCATCTGTATTCACTTAGAATAAATGTCCTCTAAATACCACGTTTTAAGACATGTTACCTTACATTTGCCAAAACACGAGTTTTGTGCTCTGCCGCAGTAGTGGAGACTTACCCAGCATTTCTTTAGTAATGTCTGGGTGCAATTCTGCACTCATTGTATGTCTTAATTACAAGAATCTTAATTGTAATTACAAGTAATTTTTAATTCTAATTACAAATAATTGTTCAAATGGAACTATTCAATAGATACTTAAAGCATTTACGTCGGCAACAGTGTGCAACAGCTCATAAAAACACGGAGCTTTTTTATCACATATATTCTAGAAACTGCAGCATTTACTAAAATAAAACTAAACAATAGATATAAATAATATCTATTTATTATATTCTGGGGGTTTCCTTGCATTTTAAAAGAAAGATATTCCCCATTTTATGCCCGTTACTGTGTTTGTTTTCTTTGAGATGTAAGGAGTGTTTGCTGATAGAACAAGGTCTAAGTGTGGATTCTAGAGCACACAGAGGAAAGATTTTACCCCTGAAACCATTCCAAAAGTTTGGCTCATCCTAACAAATAGTAAGCGTTCAGCTCAACTGGAGATTTCAGCATCAGAGCAAACCATTGTTTAATAACAGCTTTCAAAAAATATTTATATTTTGCATTGGAATCCATTGAAGAAAACTACAAACTACTGATGGGAAAAACTAACAAAATAATTCAAATTTATGTTGAGTTTCAACTTGCATTCAGTAGAAAGACGGCATGAATCTTGTCTGACTTTGGACCAGGTTTAAGCTGATTTGTAATGATTGCCTTTGTTTTGATCAGATCAGGTGCAACTAAGCATACATCTCATTCTCAAATTTACTGTGATAATATGAGTGAGAGTTTTTCTAAGTAAAGTTGCGGGACTGGATTGTTTAATAAGAGTGAATTTGCTTTTATTGTTTTTATTTTTCCCTGAGTTAGACTTGATTACTTTGCCCATGGCTGGCAAACATTCTGCCAGCCATGGGCAAAGAACTCTGTGCTGGCATAACCCCCTTAATGTAAGTGTCCTAGACATAAAAACCAGCCTTTATCACACATGTGGTGTGTTGCATGAGGCAAAGGCTTTCATGTGCTATTTATACATTGTGAAATGCAAGACAGCATAGGGAAGGACAGAATTTGGCCCTTAGTTTAATCTTATTAGGCATTTATTTTTTCCTGGGCTTTCATTGTGAGACAGATTTCTCCCTTATTACCAGTCCTACTATGGCAACTTTTTTTTCCTGTACTTACATTTCATATAACTTTTTTATTTTACTTCTAGTCAGATCTGCTTTTGTCTTATAGGGAAAGAAAATTAAGAGACTGGTCCATTATCTCACATTTCAGTTCAGTCTAACATATATTTGCTTAGGGGTAAAAAAGGTTGAGGAAAAAAGGGAAATGTCAGAAATGAATAATAAATGGCATATAAACAGAAGCAGATTTTCTCTGATATGTTACCCTTGATAAACTTGATAATGTTTCCCAAATGTGTTGCCTTGGTTCAAATCCAAATCTACTGGTCAGGTTTTACGTGCTATTTTTAATTTTACTGCTTAAAAAACTTTACATCATCTTGTAGGAATTCCCTCCTACTGCATAGCTGTATCTAGTTATTTGTAGGTTAAAATTCATCTTAATATAGATTCATATAAAACATGTGTCACCACAGAGGCAGCAAAAAGGCAGATCTGGGTGGGTAAAACAAGCTGGATTTTCAAGGAAACTCTTTTTTCTTTTTAATGAAATATGTTTTCCTTTGAGGTCAGTCTGCTGTTTGATATTGTAGACTCAAGGTCTTTCCATTCAGTAAACTTTCCTTGCCCTTTAAACAGTGAAATCAGAACGTGAGAGGCGAATACAAACAACCAGAGACAGGGAGACCTGGAAACGTTTAGGATCCACAAAAAGCCTCTAGAACTAGGCAGTGAACTTGAGACATTGCAGAGCAGTTCAGCTTTTTGGAATGCTTGAAAACAGAAACTGTCTCCTATAAGCATTGACTTGGTAGAGTTACTCTACTTCTACATTGATAGTAGTGGAGATATTTATAGAGAAAAACTTTCTCAACATAAAATATTAAAGATGTGGAAGCATTTAAATCGATGGAGAAAGGAAGGGAATTATGTTTCCATTGGCACAATACTGAGGTGAGAAAACAGAACTCTAGTAACAGAAGAGCTTTGCAGTGTTACTTGCTGCTCAGTCCATTGGCTAGTGTTTATTCACCATTATCCCACAGCATGTAGGAGATATCACAGAATCACAGAATATTTGGAGTTGGAAGGGCCCACAAGGATCATCAAGTCCAGCTCTTAAGTGAATGGCCCATATGGGAATCAAACCCAACATCTTGGCAGTATTAGCACCCTGCACTGACCAACTGAGCTGATCTCATATGCTGCAAGTAATATCCTTAAATTCTGAGTCCATGCTTCAGTGCCCTTCTTAGCTAATTGCAGTATTTTGGAGTAGGTTGGGCCTGATGAACTTCATTTTATGGAATTTGATGAACTCGGTTAGCACAGAGTGCAGTTACTTCTAAAGGGGAGGTGAGTCATGTGCCTGCCCTTAGAAATCAGGTGGGGGTGTGAAAATAAGCCTGCATAGAGAACAGACTGTGCCAGACCATGTCAAAATTTCCTTCACAGAAAGAAGTAGCACAGAAGAAGCAGCAATATGAAGTTAATTTGCCTCCATGAGGCTTTTAGTACTACCCCACACAGACGGTCTGTAAGCAGCTACAGCAATGTGATCTAGATAAATCTGTCAGAGGGTAAATAAAACCCCTTTCTGGAATGCAGACACTCCAGCTGTACAGGGCACAGGGTGAGGACTGAGAGCCTCTTCAGCCGTGCTCCAGTCCCACCCTGTGCCGCAAGAACCCACAAAGGTCTATGCACAGCTTGAGCCTTTGCTCTGTCAGTTGTGGCAGGGTTGTTTTGGAGGCAGAGGCAGAACACGGGCATGGCTGTAGCCACATCCTGCCAGTCAGCCCACTGGCCAGCGACATGTTCAATTTATTAGTAGTGATGTAGCCTTTATGAGTAGGCACTTTGGATCTTACTCCAGGTAACTGTAGCTCAAGAAGACAGAGCTGTTGGGTGGGGAAAAAAAATGGTTCACCAGACATGTTTTGTATTCCATTATACCTTTTGTGTAGTTATTCCTTTAAACAAACAGCAAAATCTGTTGATTTCTATTAAGGAAAATGTTCAATTAAGTGTTTAATTATTAAGTGGTATTATATAAAAATGTAGCCAGCTGATGAAATACGACCTCTGCCATGCAGTCTAAAATGTGAAGGACTTAGATGTCATCTCTCATACCCTGCTAAAACACCATAATTGATTTAAAATGTGAGAGTTTATCCTGACTGAATTTTGTGAACATTAAGGCAAAATACTGACTTTCTAGCAATAATATTTTTAAAGCTTCAGTTAGAAATTGATGCATAAGATACCCTCGTGCTGACTCTCACTAGCAAAGCCACCTTTTTGCCTTTATTTACCAGTTCATAGAACAGGAATAATTATGCAAGGCTAGATCATTTAATCAGTGGGTTAATAGGGCTTGCATGAGTACCCAGGAGTCAGAGATTACATTTGTTTTTCTTCCTTATTTGAGTGCCCTTTAACTATGAGTGGTTTGCAAAAGCCATGAATTACAATTAATATAATCTGAGAAAGGTGAAGTGTAGCATAATTGAATATGGGTAAAATGTTACTCTCACTCTCTTATTCCTGCCATATAATCATTATCACCAGGTAGTCAAAATAAGTGAGACAAAAACAAATGAAAATCTAATTCTTATAACGACAAATTTAATAAACATAGATGCCAAACAACAGCAGAATTTTGTGAACCATTCTTTATCTCACTTCCATCAGTCCTTGATCTTATCTGGGGACAAAAAGACTCCTCCCTTTTCAGCATGAACTGATGAGAACAATATTTTGGCAGCAAACTTAAATCAAGTATTACACATTTTATTATTTCTTCCCCTTATTTTTTTTTTTCCTCAGTATGGCTGTAGAGTAAAACCAGGGGCATGTGAGTTACAGCTGACACTGGCTAAATGCTGAGCCATGGAGTTCCCCACCCTCTGGCTCAGTCTGCTGCCAGCAGCCGAGGGTCTCGGGATCTGCTCAGAGGAGCTCCCTGTCCCTGGCCAGGGCTGATCCCACAGTGTGTTCCTGTGGTCTGCAGGCTGGTTTGGAGAGAGCCACTCTTCGTGCTGGAAGGCAGGAATCCAAGCTCTGTTACATCCTGCAAAGAGGCCAAAGAAGGAAGCAGGACACAGCAGCAGTAACAATAAAAGGAGAAAAATGGGCTGTGCACAGGACTGGAGGAGAAGAAAGCAGCAAAAAACACACAAAGGCCTCTGAATGAGTTGGAAGAGGGAACAATACAGCTTTTTACAAGCCACACTCCATGGAGAATGATGTGTGTGCGGCTCAGAACAAGGGTTTCCTCATTCAGACGCCTGTGTAAACATGGCTGAGGAGCCCGACTCTCTTCTTTTGCATTTTGTTCATATTTTTATGTAATTCCATTAGTTTAAATCCCATCAGAAGGCAATTCACACAAAAAAAAGACAAACCCAACAAACCTTTCCTTTAATCTAAAAGTTAGGAAAATAAATTATTATCCCTCTGGTGAAAGACTAAGAAGAGAAATCTCATCTGTTAGATACACGTAGTATTGCGCCATTCATAGTGGGAAGGTAACAAGGGCAGGGCAGTATAGAAATTATATATGCTTTGTATCCTGCTGAAGCAAAAAAGGGTGCAGGTACAGTTTTTGAGTGCCTGTCGATGAAAGCAAATTAATACAAAGATACAGTGATATCTAGAGAAGGCAGCTGAGATCGCTGGTGAACTGAACCCTTCCACAAGGTTTCCACGTGAGTAAGGTCTTGAAAACTGAGGAGAGATCAGTATTGGGTTTAATTCTGGATATAACAGGAGAGATATGAAGCCACCTTGCCATGTCATTTAGGTTGAGATTTTTGCTTGTGAGAGCAGATTTTTCCATTGTTTTGTCTCCTGCCTTGTTTACACAGGGATTACTACAGGTGTTATCTGCAGTAAGAATTGGCAGCAGGTTTAGTATTGGCTCGATGACTTGTGGGACAGCCTTCTCTCTGTTTTGCCCTACTACTTAATCATAACCAAACTGGAAAGACAACCCAAACGCTACATAGGTACCGCAGAAGCACAGGATCAAGATGGTGCAATCAGAAATCAGCATGGCCATAAGCAAAAAACCTTCAAAGGGGGAACTGCAATCTTGTAATCCACCTACAATGGACATTTATATTTCTTAAGTACAGTACTTTACTCCTATCCTATTTAATCCTATTTCCAATGAATTTCCCACTTGTCAAGATTTTGAACTCTGTTTCTGGTTTCCAGTGCTTATTGGGGTGCAATTGCAAGGTGCCTTTACAAAGTCTGTGGCTGAAAGGACCCACTGTTCTGAGCCAGGTGTCATGTCGCTTTCTCCTATATCATGTGCAGTGTCAACTCCTGTATGAATGTGCCTGAGAGAAAGCAGGGGAAAATGGCACCATTTTTCAGTAGCAAGATGTACCTGAGTCTTTTTTGTTGCATTCTCAGTCCTTCCTACATTGGTGTTGCCTACAAATGTATTGGAAGTATTCTCTAGTTCATTGGCCATTACTTTTTCTTTCTCTGGAGAAGAAATTTACACTCATAAATCTTTTTCTTCTGGCAGTGAACTACTGATTACTCTAAGTGTGTTTTTCCTTTATGAGATTCATTTAAGTGAATTACTTTGGATTAATCTGGATTTTTTTGTTTATTTTGATTTTTTTGATTTTTGTAGGCAGATTTGTCTACAACAATGTTCATGCTGAGTTGGTAATTTCTAAGGACAAGTGTTGATGTGCACTTTTAGGATATCCTTGGATAGGAGCTTTATATGTACAGAGATGTTAAATCAAAAAACTGTCCCTGCCAACTGTGAGGATTATATTCCTTCATCAGTCTTCAAGGATGCAGTGTCTAATTTTTAGGAACTTTTTCTTTATATCAAAAAATCTCCTGATTTGGCACGAATCAGAATAGCTCTATTTAATGAGTATCTCTAATTAATCCAAGTAGAGGATGTGCCCTTACCAAGCACTGCATTCTGAGGCAAATTATGGACAGTTTATGCTCGAACCCTGTGGAACTATGTTGTCTGTCTAGAAACACAGGCTCCTATTTTTGGTGTTCAGTTATATAACTACATTTTAAAAAGGCAAAAATAGAAGATTTCAGTGTGAGCTGAGGATAAAATGTAGTCTTTACCTAATAGGCCACAGCACCTACAGAACTACCAACACTAGAAGTGATGATGACTGGGACCCCTGGGCATCAGGGGTATCTTCATCAGTGCCGGGAAAGCTGCACACACAGAATCTGCAGAATGGGTTTTAGCTATACTAGTTTTGTGCAAAGCATGGAGGATTTTGGATGCATTTGTCTCTGAGGTCGGGTGGTAGGTGCTGCAGACTTAGTGTGCTCATGCACTCTGCATTCTGCTCCTCGGAGAAGATAAAATAAGAGATGGGTACACCCTGCTGGCTTCCCAGACAGGAATACAATTTCATCATCACGTCCTTTTTCACCAGTCTCTGCCAGAGTGTACAACAAATTCAGAAAGCTTTGTCATTCCCATGAAAAAAAAGCTGCAGTGCCACTCTTTTGAAGAGAGAAATTTATCTGACTCTGATGAAACTTTTTTTTCAACGCTCAAAAAAATTAAATAAGAAAAATCAAGAGGTGGATGAGAGGCATGTGAAACTTCACTACAAGAAAACAAAGCTTTTACCTGAGGAGACTCTGGTTTTGGAGGGAAGAGATCTTACATGTATGGGTGTGAGCCAAGCTGTGATCTTTAGCATGGTTTATTTTCAAGCAGAGGCATAGCCTGAGGTCATCAGACACATATTTCCCACTTCTTTAATGTCCAGTCTGCAGATCAAGTTGAAGAAATGTGAGTTGCATTTACCCCCTCTTCTCCTGCAAATGAAATGTATGTGGTAGGGGCAGGACTGTTGTGGCTCATTTTGCAAAGGCAACAGCCCACAGGTGGACCTGAGATGACGGAGAGTGACATGGCAGAGTTTGCATCCATGTGCAGCAGGCCCATGGTAATAATTAAGCAACGTATTTGGGTGTATCTGCCTTAATTTTTTAATTTATATCAGGGGAATGAAGTTTTTGAAGCAGGTCTCTGACCCATGTGGTAGAACATGTCTTGGAGGACACAAAACAGCTACTGTGCCCTGAGAGCAAACAAGGTGATGTGCTCCAAATATTCACTTCACAGCTCTGGCTTCTAATGAGCATTCAGTTCATGTCCCCAGAATAGACCTGGCCTTACACAAGACCTCCAAAACACACATACAGGGGACATCGTGTCAGCACCATGGATTTTGCTCTGCAGATTCACTCCTTTTCAGTATACAGTTATTACAATGCTTTTTATCACAATCAACTGGACATGGCGGTGGAAGGCTCAGCCTCTTCCCTGATCTCCCAGCAATCACCGGAAGATGTAACTTGCATCAATATTCACCTTTAGAAAAAATTTCTATCAAGCTGACCAGTGCTGCAGCATATCAAACAAGATCCAGCAAAAAAATAACAAAAAACAATCCTCCCAGAAAATTATACCAAAAACCAGCAAAGCCCAGTTCCCTACAGTCAGGTGAACTCCTGCCTGTGAACAACAGTGAGTAAAGCATACCACTATACAACAGCTTACTTGCAAAGTAATTTGATAAAAATGAACTTCCCTTTAAAATCCTGCTGTTGCAGTGTTGCATAATAAAACAGTCCCAACATTCTGTAAAACTTAGAATTCCCAGGAAACCAGCCTGAATTTTTGCCCATGTCTGGACGTGTGCTTCACTGGAAGCAATTTCACCCAGATGACTGAGCTGGGATCCAGTTTGGGATGATCATCCCAAGGGGCCAAAACCCAAATTCTCTCTCCACTTTTTCCCATGTTCATCTTCTTGTTCCTAGCAGTTGCTTGTAATAATTTCCAAGTGTGGAAGCCTGATAGGATGAAATGATGGACAACTTTTTGCTGTCAGCAGCAACCTGAACTAATTCTGCTTTGTTAACATTGTGCAGGATAATTTCTTGCCAAACTGTAAAGGCTTCCTTGGGAATATTTCTAACAAAATCTTCTAGAAGTTGGTTTCATCATGAGATAAAGATGTTTTCCAAATTCCGTACTGTATGTTTTCTGTCAGAAACATTTAACAGCTGATTCTAATCTCATTAGGCAATCTCAGTAATCCAAAACTAATATACATGTATAGAAAATTGCTCACAGCAAAGTTTTTCATTAGTGAGAACAGTAAGGAACAAGTTGGAGTTTCAACACATGGACAGGGACTGTACACAGAAGGATCAGATACTATAATTTATGGAAGCATATTATCAGGGCAATTAAAAATAAATACTGTGACACAACTAACTTTTATCAGTGCAGGTAGCAAAACACTAATGGCATGATGTTACACCATATGGTAGTGTTCCTCAGAAAATGGCATAAATGTTGCACAATTCCCCAATGTGAATAGTTTCATTAAAACCGTGAGGAACATATGAATGACAAAGCAAGCAGGTTTTTAATTGTAATTTAATATTTTGACTGTGCCCAGCAGTGCTTCTCTGAGTCATAGTGAAGAGAGGTATTCCCAGGGTTTCTGTTCAGCTGTATTCACTCATCTAAGTCAAATTCTTTGGACTGTATCCAGCAACTTTATGCAAGTGCAAGTTCTGCCTGCTAGAAATGTCAAGATCACCTGTGATTTCAAAGCAAAACTTATGTGCTTGCAAACAGTTGTGCTCCAGCACCCCAACAGCCTCATTAAAGCTGGTCTCAGGAATGCAGAAATCCAGCACCAGAGAATGAGCAAGTTAAAGGGGGGTGAAGGAGGAACCTGTAAAGCACCAGTTAGGGAACTTCACCAGGGTCTCAAAACTGTCTCTATTAGCTAATCAAGGTAAAATACAAATTGTTTAAACCACTTATTAATTAATTAGAACCACTTTCTCTTTCTGCAAAGTATCACAGAAAATTATTCATAGATATCACCAGTTCATGCCTTAAACTGAGCACGGGAGAGTGTTTGCATCAAGCAAATTCATTGAACAGTGTGGAAATGTCAGCAATGGTTTGAGAACGAGCAGTCTAAAATCATCTATTGCAAGTTATAGAAATAAAGGAATTAGAGGTTTTATTTTTTTTAATGTAAATCCATACAGCTTGCAGCTGGTTTATTCAACAAGAAGGGTAGCATTTGGTATACAATGCCAATCAGAACTTGAATTTTTTGAAAGTCTCTCTAATACTGTATTGAATTCATTTTTTTTTTTAATTTAAAATAAAAGTATCACTTTACTGCACTGCTTCTAAATGGCCTGTTTATATGCTGACAAAATCTAAATAAAATCTGACCATCAGCAGTATGAAGTGCTTCATGAAATTAGTAAGAGCAGGTCTGTGTGTTTTGTGAGGTTCGGAAATTGCCAGACTTAGGAGCTAAAAGGTGATACCAGGTTTCCCTTTTACCTTTGAAAGCCGGAGCAGTTCAGCTCAGCTTTCTGTCTTGTTGCTTTTCCAGTCCATGTAGCTGTTGTTCACATGGCTGCTTTCTCGTTCAGTGTCTCGGTGTTATTACCCGTGTAGCAGCCTGCATTCCTCGTTGCTCACCTGAAGTTTGAATGAGTTTGAGGTGCTCACCTGTGAGCTGTGTAACACTGTGGACTCAGAGGCCTTTCTGTCAGTTTTGCTGTGTTTCACTGAAGTATCAGTCTTTGTGTATTGGCTGTTGGCTGGGGCAATTCTGGGTACATCGGGCAAGGTCTGTCAGGAGCAAGCTCAGGCCATTTCTTGTTGCTTCCCCAAGCTTATTTTTATGTCTCTGAATCATCATCTACAGGTACAACTACTGCACCCTATGTGAACATCAAAGATGAGCATTTAATCCTCTCCCTAAAGCACAATCTCCCCCCTCCCCCCCCAGAAATTAGCTATTCTCAATAACTCTGTTTGCAGGGAAAGCACATCCTTATGCTGGTGATCTTTTTAAAGATCACTTCTTTTCCATTCAGTCCTTATCCCCTTCCAAGGCTAATTAATTACATTATCTCTTTTATAATATTTGTACTTAATCCTTCATGACCCTTCTTGTCTCATTATCGGGCATATAATAGAAAGTGAGTGAAAAAATCCAGGTTAAACTGCAGGGTAGCTCCTGCTTTCTAATCAGGGATCTTTTTAAACTTAAAAATGGCACTACTGATGTGCTAACAGAATTTTTAAAGCTTCATTTTTTTTTCTTAGTAAGTATGACTTTGAAGTACATATCCAAGAGCACTTTAGATACTTCACAGCATCAACAGGGCTACAAATATAATCAGGGGAGGGGAGCATCTCTCTTAGAAGGAACAGCTGAGGGAGCTGGGCCTGTTCAGCCTGGAGAAGACTGAGAGGAGGCCTCATCAATGTCTGTAATTATCTGAGGGGAGGGTGTCAAGGGGATGGACCAGGCTCTCCTTGGTGGTGCCGAGCAACAGGACAAGAGCCAACAGGCAGAAACTGATGCACAGGAAATTCCATCTGAACGTGAGGAAGAAATTCTTTACTGTGCAGGTGACCATACACTGGAACTGGTTGTCCAGAGAGGCTGTGGATCTCCCTCACTGGAGTTATTCAAAGTTGAGGCACAACTCTGAATGATGTGTTCTAGGGAACCCTACTTGAGCAGAGAGGCTGGAGGACATGACCTCCAGTGGTCCCTTTCAGCCTTAACTATTCTGTGATTCTGTGATTCTGTGATCTTAGACAGTTTTGAGGCAAGTGATTGAATCACAGAGTTAAATGTTTCCGTTGAGAGCAAAATAAGCTGCTGTAGAGCTGTGGATATTTACTCATATGGAAGCAACTAGACTGAAACATCTTGACCTGCCGATGAGATTAGATAGTTGCTGTCTTTTTGGAAAAGAACCATATATGTTCACAGGCTAACATCTTCTTGAGCTGGGACTTGTGAAAGACTACCTTCAACTGTGCAGTGAAGGATGGAGCAGGAGGAATCCACCTCTTGTGCTCCTGTTCCTCTCCAAATGTCTCCCTCCAGGAGTCTTGAGTTATATAGTCCATAACATTTGTGCAGTAGTCACATCTGATGGCAATTACAATCACAAAACACAGAGTACCTAATGGATGAGAAGGCCATCCAGTGCCATCAGGGACTAAAAGTGTGAGGGACTGATGGCAGCCAACACCCAGGAACATGGATCAACGAAAGGTCTACAGGCTTGGGTGCCATCAGCACACACACAGAACACTGCGACACCTGGACAACAATGTCACACACTGCCACCCCCAGCACTGCCACCCCCAGCACTGCCACCCCGCAGCAATGCCACCCCCCAGCAGTGTCCCATGCCCCAGAAGTCACTCCCCAGCACTGTCACCCCGCAGCAATGTCACCCCCAAGCAGTGTCCCATACCCCACAAGTCACTCCCCCAGCACTGTCACCCCGCAGCAATGTCACCCCCAAGCAGTGTCCCATACCCCACAAGTCACTCCCCCAGCACTGTCACCCCGCAGCAATGTCACCCCCAAGCAGTGTCCCATACCCCACAAGTCACTCCCCCAGCACTGCCACCCCCGAGCCGTGTCCCGCGGGCGCAGTGCCGGCTCCGGCCGCTGGAGGCCCGGGCGGGGGTCGGGGATCGGGGATCGGGCATCGGGGATCGGGCGCTGCGTGCCGGCCACGGCCCCGCAGTGCCGGGGAGCGCCGGGGCAGCCGTGTCGGATTCTGCTCATCCATCACCCGCCGGGGCTCTGCCCGGCAGCCCGGGATGAAGGGACCCCGCTTTGTCTATTGCCCCTCTCGCCGGCCGGGCTGGAGCGGCTCCCGCCCCGCCGCGCTGATGCGAGTCCCGGAGAGCCGGGGCTGCCCGGCCGCCGAGTCAGTGAGAAATCATTTTGGGGCAGATGTTCTGTTGCTCTGCCTTCCCTGCGATTCCCTCCGTGTCGTGCGGCTCCGGACCTTTCCCATCATCGCCAGGGCTCCAGGTGTGGTTCGGCTGTGCCCGCAGTCCGCTCCCCCGGTGGTGGGATCACTGACAATATGGACTCTGCAAAGCCGCACACAACTCTCTGCAAGCTTTTTGTTATCTGTTAAGCACATATTAAATTTTAAAATTATCAATTAGGCATGTACTAGTAGAGTGTAAGGAGTGGTGTCTCAACGCTGAACTACAGGGACAGGAGTCTGCATCTTCAATTCTGCAAGGAACACCTTGTCCCAGTAGCAATCTGAACATGGGCAACCTGTTCTGGAAGCACCAAGAGTGGTGATGAATGATGTCCCTCAGGGTTCTGTATTGGGACCACTGCTGTTTAATATCTTCATCAGTAACATCGGGATCAAGTGCACCCTTAGTGAGGACTGGGAGAAGAACTCATTGAGAGCAGCCCTGCCCAGAAGGACTTGGGGGTGCTGGTGGGTGAGAAGCTGGACATGACCCAGCCATGTGCCCTTGCAGCCCAGAATGCCAGTTGTGTCCTGGGCTGCATCCAAAGCAGCGAGGGCAGCAGGGGAGGGAGGGGATTCTGCCCCTCTGCTCTGCCCTGGTGAGACCCACCTGCAGTGCTGCATCCAGCTCTGGGTCCCAGCACAGGAAGGACATGGATCTGTTGGAGCAAGTCCAGAGGAGGTCACCAAGATGATTAGAGGGATGGAGCACCTCTCCTGTGAGGAAAGACTGAGAGAGTTGGATTGTTCAGTCTGGAGAGGAGAAGCCTTTGGGGACACCTTGATACAGCCTTTCAATACTTAAAGGGAGCTGATAAGGAAGATGGGACAAGAATTTTTAGGAGGGTCTGTAGCAACAGAACAAGGGGTAATAATTTTAAACTTTAAAAGAGTATAGATTTAGGCTAGCTAGAACCACGAGGATGGTGAAACAAAGAAAAAAGTTGCCCCCAGAGGCTGTAGATGCCCCACCCTGGAAACATTCAAGGTCATGTTGGACAGGGCTCTGAGCTGCCTGATCGTGTGGAAGATGCCCCCATTTGCAGGAGGGTTGGATTAGATGACCTTTAAAGGTGCCTTCTGACCCAAACTATTCGATGATGCTAAGAGCTCAATACTGTGGATACAATCAGCTCATGCTGGTTGACCTGGAAGCCCAAGGACAGGACTTTGTCTCTTTCATGCTCCCAGGATTTCAGTCTCCAAGGAGTTCACATGAAGAGGAGAAAGTGAGGCTGCAAAAGGTGCACTGATATAACAATGCACACAAAGTGAAAGCCATTTGCAAAATTCATGCCTTCTTGTAAGGTCTTGAGTTATCTCTCACAGAAAAACATAAATTTCTTAGAGAGCTAAGAGTTCTGGAAACAAAATACAATCATGCTTTCAATCAATATTAATCTGCATATCACCAATATGGTATGGTAACATAACTGGAATTTAAATGCTCTGAAAAGAAAGAAATGTCTTTTTCACATTAACATTAGCCTCTTACTATTATTTCTTCACCAGTCAAAACAGGGGGTTCTGTCTCACTTTAAGTCATTTTGCGCTAATAGGCAAAGGAGCCCTTGGTTAGTGATTCTTTGGATTGTTTTTTGTTTTTTCTCTGAAAATCTGCTACCTTCGACATACCTGTTCTCTTTCTGGAGTTTTTCCAGTGACTTTGGTTCGTGCAAAATTTGCTTAATGACATGCTTTTTGAAATCCCACGTTATAATTTTCATTTAGAAGCTGCTGGAAAAATCAGATTTTAGTGGGAAACAATCAGTAATGTTGACAGGATGCAAGTAATGCACATATAATAAGGAAATACGATGCATTTTCAATCAGTTTTTACAAGAACTAGGGAAGAATGGACTTGCAAAGAGACTTCTACAGTGCAGGTTTTCTCAGTGCAACTAACTCGACCAAAGGTAATTTTTGTGATTAGTGCACAGGAGGTCTGGATGCAGAGGCATCACCAACACGTACGCTGTACTCTTGTATTTGTATGCTGCTAGCTTGAACTAAGCTCAAGGTGAGATTTTACTTCTCTTGGCCCATAAGAAGACTCTATTACCTTAGAATAGTGAGGCTGAGTTGCAGCTGCACAATACCAAAATATGAACAAATATGGACAGCTCCAAGGCTCATTAAAGTGCCACCCGTGGAAGGTAGTTCAGGGAAGGAATTTTGAAAGCAAGGATCTAGCATTTCTTACACCTGCTGGCCCACAGAAACTTCTCCTTTCCGAACATTGTGTCCATAAACTTTTGATGATCATTGTAGCGTAGCATATTTTCTTCCTTAGCAATACCATTTCAAGAGCGTTCAGTGGCTTCCGCCCCCTGTGATCACGCAAAATGCCAATTACCTAGTAGTATTCCCACTCCCTGCTCCCACCTAGCTGGTGTTATCTAAAATCAAAATATTTCTTGTGGATAGACTCCATGTGCCATTTTCTGCAGCAAAAAAAAAAAAAAAAGCCCCAACAAATCCAAGTTATCTCCCAAATCCAGAAAAGACACTTTTTTTCTTTTTTTATATTGTTTAAAAGCTTTGTTGTGCTGCATATTGCATAGGAGAGGACCAGACTGAGACATCTTACAGACATGAGGCTGCACTGGTCAGCAAAAAATCTCTTCATTCTCTTGGCAAGGGCGTGGTGCCCATGCAGAGATGTTCTGGTGAGAAACGAGGTTTTTTGGTGTGATATATAAGCTCCTTGGTGGGAGAGCTTAGGTACAGAGGCTGTTCTCTTGGCAGCTGAAGGATGTCTTTTTTAACTCAGGAGATATTTGCTAGTGCTTTTTCTACCAAACTGACATTTGACGTTGCATTTCAGAAGTGCATGAGCAACTTTGACGAATGTGACTCCTGATTTCTTTGTATCCCCTGTGACCAGAGTTTCATGGCTTAGTGCCTGTCAGCTGAGTGGCAGTAGCTCCCTTTTTTTGTGTGCGTTTAGTCTGTAGCAAATGTGGATAAAAAGAATCACACCAGACCTTGGTGAAAGAGGTAATACTTGCGTGTTATCCTTGGTGGCAGCAATGGGCTGCGATTAAGTACACAGGAGCTGCTGTGGTTCAGCTGATGCAACATAACTCATTAATATTCAATAACTTGATCATGTATCAGAGCCCTCAGTTTTCTTTAGCTCCTTTAAAAATTCTTAGGCAGGGATTGTACCTTGGGAAGGACCTACCGCCTTGGACAGGTATGGTTTTCCCAGGAGTTTAAGCCTGCAGCAGCTGGAGGGTGTTCTGCCCTTGAGATTCTGCTATGAATCACATCTAAGTAAGAAAAAAATTCAAATCCTACCCCAGCCTATGGCTGCTACAGTAAATCTGTAAAAATCACTCCTGCTGAGCTGTATGGATCCACATAGGCCTGTGCAGAATGTAAATCACATAATTCTGAGAAAGCTGCCGGGGCTGCATAGGAGAGAAACTGCAGCATGCACAGAATATGTAAGAGTGTGGAAAGGCAGGCTCTTCCCCTCACAGGTGATTTGTGAGAGTTAACATTTGGGTTGTGAGATATTTAACCAATGCCTTCTTCTCCCTCAGCTTGTTTGGTAAGGGCTAGAGAGGAAGATGCAAGCAGCCCCCTGAAGCATAAAAAACCCCTGAGCTGGGGGACAGGGTGTGGGGGGGGCAGGTAAAAATAAGTGTCACAAAGCAGGTTTTTAAAAACAGGGAATTAAGCTCAGGACATTATATGCCTTCTGTCAGCTAAAGTGGATTTTTATGGATATAATCTCGTGGTGCTTGACTGAAGGTATGCCAGGAATGCTGGGTAGGTCGGCTGAGTAAGGAACTGACATGTCCTAAGGGATAAAGATATGATGCAAGAGCAATACCACCATTAAAACATGTGTTAGGGTATGTCAAGACAGAAAATTATGAGCTTTTAATAGTCTTCAGTCTGCACAGCAGCAGTGAGTGGACCATGAGGTGTTTTATTGATGACACCTTGCACTGTGAGACAAACTCCACAGATAAAGATTTTCAGGTTTGCTTTATGGCCTTTCCAATAAGAAGTAATCTTTTTTTCAATAAGATAAGAATTATTGGCAAGCCTTTAAATTATAACAGATGTGTGAAATATACCTTGGCTAATTTAGCATTAATAGGAAGATAATTACAGAGCCAATACATACCTATTGATTGCTGCAATTGTGTTTACTGACCTTCATCATCTATCTACTCTTACATGCACACAGCCTGCCAGATCTTTCAGTTCATTTTTTAAAGTCTTAGAGGGGGCCCATATTAAGGATATTGTTTAGGTTATTAGATATTAAGGTTAGAGGAGTTTCTGCATACAGGAATCAAATTTCAGTTATTTAGAAGTTTTCCTATTTTCTCGGCTATTTTTTTTTTAAATCCAAGAGTCTGTCTTGTATGGAATTCTGTGAATATGCACAGAAATTTTTATCGAAAATTCTTCAGCTGTTTCTGAAAACTAATACATGAGTTTTAAGAAAAGTTATATGATTTTATAGATGTTACAGAGAGGTGATTTACTTTAAGTAATTGAATTACCCATGTGCTATGATACTTTAAATATGGAATGGGGGGGGGGGTTGTGCTTTTTACATCTTGGTTTTCATCTTCCCACAGCAGCACAACAACATGTCACCACATTCTTCCTGAAAAGTCATTCCTTTTCTCATTTCATTGTCTGCACTTTTACAGACCCACGTGTTCTCAGGCCAAGGCTTCTTTCGTGCATGAGTGGGAGCTTGGACAGAGACCTCCCAAAGCCCCAGCCTAGGAAGCTGGTGTGACCTCGGTTTCTCTGTCCAGCCTCAGCTACTCACATCCTGCTCACAATCTCCTCCCAGTCTCCTGCCACAAGCTGCTTTATTACTATTACTATTATTATTATTTGGTTGTTTCTTGTCGGTTTTTTTTCACAGAAAGAGTGTCAAGTTCAAACCCTCATTTCATATTCCTAAAGCTTTGCTGTTTGTGAACTTTATTGTGGATTCCTTCTCCCTACATTTTTTTTTCCTCAATTTTCCCAGGATCTTTTCCTTTTTTGAGGCACATTTAACCCTGTCCGGATCCTTCTAAATTCCTGTAGTGCCATGCTAAAACTGCAGCTTCTTCCCTACAGGGGACCAAAAATATTAGAAAGAGTGGTGAAGCTCCTTGAAATTTCACCTGCACACCTGCACAAGGATGAGGCTTCGTTTGTCTCGTAAAATCCTCACTCAGGTAAAGCTGCCCTTGAAATCAATGGCTGTAGAGACTAATTAAGGACTTCTGATATGGAACCAGACATCTTGTTGGAAGCTAATTAGGGATGATTCAAAGTTGATGGTCTACAGCAAATAAAATAGGCATTCTTGGTTTTCTTTTCTGCTCTTCTGGGAAAGCTGAGTGGCTGAAAAAAAAATGTTTTTGTTGATGTTGTGCTTCATGTGTGGCTGTATGTTGGTGGCTTCTCTTTGTGACTGTTCAACACTGCACAAAACTTCTTGCTAAAAGAAAGAAACAAATGATAAAATTTTTAAAAGGTGCTAACATTCACAGCATTCTTTCAATGACCATGTCTGGGCTGTGTACAACAGGATATAGTTCCTGTAGACACAAGAATTCCTGTAGAGCTGAGTTTATTATTTAAGAAAACGTGTTCTCTGGTAACAACAAAAGAAACTAGTTTGTATTTAGGATGATGTTGTAGAAGCCTGGGTGCTGATGCCAGGCAAGTTGGCTTGAGTATTTACACTACAGTCTGAGATATGTAGTTTGTGTGAGAAATTTTCAATGAACAATACCAAAACACTAAAAATTGTCATTTATGACTTTATTTTTTCTCTCAACAACCTTTGGAGTTTCATTCATGCTGATATTCATGGACAGCAGTTTTCAAAAAATAAGCACAGAATAGTAGTTTTTTGTGCAACATATTTCAGATGTGGTATTCTTTCTCTGACTCCATTTCTTTCCTTGACCAAGTGGGGGTGTTCTTGGCATAATATTTCTCAAGAATACAATCCACAAATACATGACAATTCTCTGCTGACACCTGAGAAGAGTTGGTTTCAGTCTAGGTTCCAGCTCTGACAGCAGCCAGATCACCACTTTGACTGGATCTTAGGAATGGTCTTGTTCTGAGAGTCCTATTACAACAAAATCCACAGCAATAGTTCTGGAGAAATGCATTATAATTAACGTAATCATTGGACACAATGTGAAATAATTGCCCTGGCAAAAATGTTTTGTTTAATGTTTAAATCTCTAGCTGAGGGAAGTTTTGTCTGGGGGGGTGTGGGGGAGGAGAGAAGGTTGTTTATTTGTTTTGTTGGTTTTAAATAATGGAACAAAATAAGAATTCTGCAAATAGTTTCCTGTAGTCTGTAAAAAGTTAGCCTTTCTTCTGAACTCAGTTGTTTATCCTACCTCTGTGAGTGATTAAGTAGCTCTGGAATTATATTAATCTTGACTTAATGTTTACATGGATGTATATAGACTTTTATACTGTAGTACCCTTATACATAAAAAGAGAAAGGAGTCATCATTTGCAAGGACCCTGTTGGACAGTGTGAAAAATGGTACAAGATTTCAAGTCACAAAGAAAGGCTGTGACCAAGTCAGGAAATGAAGTCAGGGTAGTGCCAAATATAACACCATCTTTTCTATTTTCTTGTCACTCTTTAATGATTACTAAAAATAAGAGTTAAGTAAGTAGCTCAGAAAACTGATCCACTTGTCCCACTGCCAAGAAGAACTGAGCATGAAGAAGATTCACTTTAATTTTGCCGACCTTTACATTAGAGCTGTGAACTTTCTCTTTAAGATGACTTCTACTTCCCAAAAATGAAAGTGCTGTCACCTGAAATATCTGCTCCCTGATCATGTAAGTGGGATAACCAGCAATCAACAGTCATGGCCATCATCATCATCATCATGTAAGGTGAGAATTCCTCAGCTTACAGGGGCCATGAAATTGTGATGTGAAAGTAATGAAGGGGTTAACAATGTGGATGGAAGGGATACTATTTTCTGTTACTAACAGGAGGTGTAGCTGAAGCTGCTTTTCCAAATAAAGCACAAAGTTAGATTTCATGTTTCCTTTGTCCCACACAGTGCTCTACGCACAAGCCTGGACTGACTCTTCAGCCAAAAGGTGTGTGTCTTCAAGAACAGATGTGTACTCACTGTCATCTCAGCAGTCATCCTAACCTTGACACAAGGCATGTTTCAGCTTTTGTTATTGAAAACACAAGCCAGGAGATGATATCCTAGGTCCATGTGATGGTCCCTGCAGTGAGCAGTGAGAGATTACACTCCACTTGTGCATATACAGGAATCTGTGCACATGGGTCTACCATACTGTCCATTTACATCCCAATAACTCTGAATCACTTAACTAGTTTCAAGCCAGGATAGGAGAAGTTAGCAGGAATTAAATATCCAGTTCTGTAGGAACAGGTGGATGAGCAGGAACAAGAGGTGTCATTAGTGGTCTAATCAAGTCAGATCTTCTCTGATCACAAGGTTGCAGTGTGCTCTCCACGCACTGGAGAATTCACACAGAAGACAACTATTATGACTGCCCCAACCACAGGAAGAGTTTTAATTGGTACTCACACCAAAGAATCCAACCACAAGGCACAAATCCATTAAAAAACCCAGGCTTCATTAGATCTGTTGCAGATGGATCTGCTTGTCTCTCCAGGAACCACTCTATATTTTATTTGTGGCAATTTCACCAGACTTTTCATGTTTCGTTTCATTTGAGCTAATCTCTCTCCACCACAGCTGTCCTGCTGAGCTCTGAGGAACAGATGTATGCGGTCCCTGACTGCTGCTTGGCAAACCTGGCTTGTGCCATTTCAGTACTGAGTGATTCTGCCACATCTGCTCCCTTTCTGATCTCTGAGCACTTTGAGCTATCACAGGGCAGCTGTGGATCAGTGAAGGTTTCACAGAGAGTCCTCTTATATTTACAGGGAAAAAAAAATGTCTGCAACTCCTTTATTTGTCTTCTTTTTCCAAAAAGACCACCTCCAGTATCCCAATGTTTGCTAATGGAGGCAGTGAATTGGTTTTGGAGCATATGTATTTCATCCCTAAACTAAATCCAGTTGTCTGAGCAAGCTTGGTACAACCTCCTTTTATCAATAAGGTGTTTTTTCCTGTCTCTATAAACTGCAGATTTTCCTCTCTGTGTGAATTGCTTAAAGGATCACTCTCCACAGAGAAAGGCAGGAACCTCTGCAGAGAGACATTCAGGCCAGCTGTTTTTAGGACATATTATAGGCACCCCTTCACAGTGCCTCTGTATATTACTAATGTGCAGGAGGGGTGTGTTTGATGAGTAGCTTTGATTGCGTATCTAAACTTGAACATTTGAAAATGTTACAAAATATTACTCAAAATATATGGACTATAACCTGTCACATACATAACATAAAGCAGGACATAATTTCCAGTTGAGAAAGGAAATTTGAAAGTTAAGTGATTTTTTTGGTGACAGCCCAATCCTCATTTGAAATAAACTGGCATCAGCAGCCATCAGAATCAATAAGATCATGTAATAAAACACCAGCTAAGGATGTGGACTTAAAATTTTTATTTTCACTAGGTAGAAAATGCTAGGGAGGCAGCTGTGGCCTTGAGAAGAGCCAAGCAAAGCCATTCTTTCTCTATGCCCATCTCTATCAGCAGGTAAGAAATGCTGACACAAAAAAAAGTGTCAACCCAAATGGACAAGAGGCTAGTGAGGTCAGTCTATTTCCACCCCAGATGGGAGCTCCATATTCTCTTTGCCAAGAGTGGACAAGATACAATTCCCCATGATGACAATGGAGTCACAGAGATGTTAGCTGCCCCTTCATGTTTTATTTGTAGTGCTCTTTACCTATAGAAGAAGGAAAACCCTTAAGCTCTCATCCTTAGCTTCAATTCAGATGAGCTGCTTTAATTACCAGATTCTTAAAGTCCTCCAAATGCTCAGGCCCTTTATATAGGTTACAAGGAAAAGGAAATGCAAACATTAATGCTTATTCAAAGTTATATCTTACCCTTATGGGATCTAATCAATCCTTTATACCTCTAATTATAATAAATCCTATTTTATATTAACATATAAGGCTTTTTGATTCAGATTGCTTTCCTCATCATTATAAAAATTTTTAACCTCTTTATCCATTTTTAATGTAAAATTCTGCAGTATATTGGAAGTACATGACAGTACCACTCTAGATTTTAAGACAGGCTAGTGGAGAACATCTGTAACTTACTGAGATAGCCAAGAAATTTCAGAAAACTGCCTATCCCCAAACGAGTTTGTCTGCAGATTGATATCCTTTTGCCTTGGAAAACATGCCCTGCAATATGCAAAAGCCTCCATCACATTTTTATGTCACCCAAGGGCAACTACATAGAGGGCTTTAACACAATTTAAGGAATACATCATCAGAATTTTCTGAAATATTTCTTCTCTAGGTACAGTTCTAGAAGTCCTTGATTTATGTTAGGTCTGATAGGTTTAGTGACTACTGTGGAGCGTATTCCATTATGTGTGATGCGTGATATTCTTTTAGAAAATCAGCTGAATGGAAAGATGGGACCACAGTAGCCCTATTACCTTTTAATTTTTTGAAACCTCAGGATACCAGAATTTCTTACTTTTAACATCTTCATGTGAATATCAGGAAAGAAATGACCACTACTGACAGATGTGCATATTCCTGGCAAGATGCCAGGCGTTCCTGTTCAGTTGCATTGCAGTGCTGGCACCAAGCCAAGGAGTCAGCAGTTTTGCTTTCCATGAGGAAAAAATTCTTCCCAGAGAGTTTCTATGCGATGGGGTTTTAATGTGATCCAGGATGTTTCTTAGGTCTGCAAGTCGTTTCTGTGTGGTGAAAGGAAGCATTATGAAGAGGAAGGCCCTAAAACCTGGCAGTCAGGGTGTTTTTGGAGGTAGCCCTACCCCTGCTCTTGGCATGCTGCCCCTCACTGCATGCAGGGAAACTGTGTTCAGTTAATGATATCCATAGCTGGGGACTTCAGAGAGCTGTGACAAATGCAGCTGATTGATTGCTTTTCTCAGGAGTTGCTAGCTCTGTTTTTCAAGTGCAGAGCAGCTGCTGGGAGATGTTACATCAATTCTTGCTGTAAGCCACAGCTCTTAGTCTGAGGTGTTACTTCAGCCTTTTCTGGAAACATCAGTTCCCCCAAACTGAAACCATGGACACTGTACAGGGGCATTTGATTAATTTTCCTTTTGTATTTTAAGCAATATCTGTTAGCATTCAAATTATTTGCTGCTTCCTGCCATGCTCCCTAAGATAAGAGCGGTTCAAGAATGTTCGTTTGTGGTAATTAAACCGTCCTGAAAGTGCAATGTCAGGAAATGTATGGTTCTCTTCTCTTTTTTCCCCTTCTCTTTTTTTTCCCCTCCTGCCAGCTACTTGTCTATTTATAGAAATATACCTCACCATTTACTTCAGAGCAGTGACATGGAGAAGCAGACATTTAGAGGAAGTCCATTCACTTGACAAAAACATCCATTACCTTTATCACCAGTGGAGACCAAAAAAGAATCAATTACAATACTTCACTTGGGAATGACTAATCGAATTGTGAAATATACTGACACTCTGAAGTCACCGTGGTGAGCTAAATACTGGCATATGTAAGAGGCAGGAAATGTAGATAAGATGCTGATTCAATTGGTTTGAGGCTAGAAAGCATTTTCAGTTTATGTTGATGCTCTAAGCTTGTCTAATTTCCACCAAGTCTTATTAATCAAGGGTCAGGGAATTAACTCAGACGAGAGAACTGCAGAGGATTTGCACCTACTTGGTTCACTATGAAATTAGCTCTGAGTGCTAAATACACCACATCTCATCCTGCAGCCAGAGATCAGCTGTCAGCTCCTTGTTTAATCACAGAACCGCTTAAATTAGTCATTTGGCTGGCTCTAGTGGTGCATCTATCATACGTCCTCTGTCATCCTCCTCCACACTTGCTAGCACCTTCAAATCCTGCAGGGGAAGGCAGAGAACAGAGGCAAAGGGTGGTGCTGGGCGGCCTCAGCTGGATGTGCTCCGAGTCCTGCTGCTGTTTGCCTGCATCATGTATTAATGTACTTTGGAAAGCTCCACTGGACATTCCTGGAGACTGGAGCTTCATCTTAGGAAGATCCTTGGCACAACTTTAGCTGGAGCCATTCTCCCCATCCCAAATGCCTCAGAAAAGATTCAGAAGCTATCACAGGGCAAATACCATTTCCAGAAGGCACTTTGGGTGAATGGCCTCCATTTGGACATTCACGCTGGGTGCAATGTTCTCAACACAGGTTTTACTGTGTCGTTTGACCTCCGTGGCAGAGAATGATGTATCTCAAGTTTGATTCACTGGTGCAAACATTGTTTCCATGCTGCAGTAAATAACCGTTCAACATAAAACACTGAAACTCAGGAAGTCTAGCCAAAAAAATTGAGGTTTTTATATATACTGCAAAATAATCAAATAATGTGCCAATAAAACTCAGTTAATTCAAATATAAAAAGCTGCAGATGGATATAATATAATTATTATGCTTGCTTAGTAACAAGCATGTGGTTCATTACTGAAGGAGACTTGCACGTGCTCAGGGGATCGTCTCTTTCCCATTCCCCTGAGCTCCAGAAAGGAAGAAGGGATGACCTTCCTGCCCCAGTGGAATCCACCCTACAGACACATCCAAATCAAAAGGTAGCTTTTATTTCTAGGGCTTTCTGAAAAGCTTCTGAAGAGGAAAATGCTTTGGTCTTTGCAATGTCCTGGGGGCCTGATCCAAACACTTTGCAAGCAAAGAGAATTGCTGAGTTTGCTACAGAAGGTGAAATCTCAGTGCCATTGAAATAAATGCTGTCGTCCCCTTGATTCACTGAAGTTAGGATTTAACTTCATTTCTTCTTCATCAAATTGAAGAATTCTATCTCCATGTCTGTCAGCTTCAACACTTTGAAAGAACAATAGTTCAGCAACATGCTTCAGTGTAGTCAATGCTTCTTTTACCTACAAAGGAAATAAAAGAACATTCTGCATGTATATTTAATTAAAACCAGTTTTGAATTGATTTTTTCTAATACATTTGCTTTAAACACTAGAAGAGCTGGTCTTGTTTACAAGATAAAGTGTTAGATTCTCTGGATTCTCTCTCTGAAATTGACTCAGTCTCCTTTGTATCTAAGGGATTTGTGATTCATCATGGTGTCAGGAAGGAATGTTTCTGTTAGAACTGATCAGGTTATTCACCACAGCAGAAGAAAAAAATTCAGGATAGAAATGTGTGTTTATGACCTGTGATCTGAAGAACAGAAGCTTTGAAGGGTAGAGAGTAAGAGCCTGTGTCTACTACTAAGCTCAAGGTGGATGCAAAGGGAAGGGAGAAAGAGAAAAAGAGGTAAAAAGGTAATTTACTGCATACTTTTAGTTATCAAAAATAATATATTTTTAATTATTTTAAATATAATATTTAATTATTATTAAATAATAATATTTTATTATTATTTAAATAATACTGCATATTATTTACACTGCAAGATGCTTTGATGCTGGGCATCTCATGAGAAATGGTATTTTAGGTACTTTCTACCAGTGTGGAATAACTGGCACAAGCACCTTTCCATTTTCAGGCTGGACCAAGGTGTAATTTTACATTAAATAGAGTGCACATGGCCCACTGGATGACCTGACTCTTTTGAGTGGGACTTGGCACTAATTCTGTGTCAAACACTGCTGGAGAGAGCAGTAACCATAACTTAGATGGACAAATATCAGGGGAAGAAACATCTGAAGTTGGAGTAACTTGCCTGTGGACAGTCAACAGCAAGCTGGCAGGACTGGAGGTTAAACTTGGTTTTCTAACTCTTAACCCTGCTTGTTCAGTGATAACAGGCAGAAGTGTAAAACAAAACAGAAATTGCAATGAACTCTTCTCTTTTCCTTCCTTTTTCCTTCCCTTCCCTTTCCTCCCTAGTGGCTTAAGGTAAAGCTTTTACTTAAAACGTGACTTCCCAGCTAAACTGTTTCCTTAAACCTCATTAAAATAAGATGTGAATCAACGAGGATACAATTTCGTGTCGGAGAATTTTTGATCAGTTATTTCTGCTTGTGGATAAGATGCAAATTTGTTTATTAATATAAAGACAAAGCTAAGAGTCCAAAATGTAACTTCAGAAAAAGAACTTAAAGAACACAGACTTGTTAAACAGAGATGCCAAGTCATTTCTGTGCTCAAACACTGGGGACATAGCAATTCTGTATTTTAGAAATGTTTTCACACATGGTGTGGATGCCTAAATGAACATGTCCTAGAGCTCTTGAAATCCAACAAGTTTAGAAAATTGTGATGTCATCATGAAAAATCAGACTTTTTTACAAGGAAGCTCTCAAAGTATATACAAGAACAAGTACACATTTTTTCAGTTGTGTCACATGCAAAAAAATGACACTCACTCCAACATCATTGCCAAGGGTTTGCACCACATATTTCCAGTGCACCTGTTATGCAAATAAAAATTGCACTGCCAACTGAAATTTTATCTGACCATGTCCACATTCTGTAGTAAAAGCTGGCTTGCAACTGAAAAGTGAAACACTAGAGCCTGAGGATGGGGCTGAAGAAAAAGACCCTCACTTTTCTCATGTTTTCAACTAAGTAGACGATGAGCTTCTTAGATGAACTTAATTTTGTATGAAAAGGCAGTCATGATTATAGATGTGGGAAAATGAGTCTGGCCGATGAACTGGAATGAGATGGACAGGAATGCAAGCTGTAATTCCTGCAAAGTCCTTTGGCAACATCTAGTTAGGTTTATCACAATACAAGAATGATATTTGACACAGTAAAGCCTTGTTTGTGTTCCCTTCCTGTAAATCTTTACACTAGCACCTATTTACAGCATTTCCATTTCCTGAAAAATTACCTTTAGTAATCTCTTATGGGAATTATACCCATGTTGCTGTCAATATATTTCACATTGTCCTTAAATGATGACAAGTGTGCAGAGACCCCAACAACTGGTTAGAGCCTTGACAACTGCAAAACAAAGATGTTCTGTGCTGGCCTAAGCTTGCGAGAATGAGAGAAGTGCTGGAGCCAACCACATATTTTGGGAGTTTTCCAGCTCTGTCAGAAAACCCTTTTTTTTCTTGTTTGGCAACAAATGGCACTGATGAGGACAATGAATTCCAGTAATTGGGTTAAGAGGATTAAACAAACAGCCTAACTAGAACAATGAAAGATGAAGATGGGAATATAGATTATTGTGAGCTTATTGTCATTGTAGACTGATGACAGTTTAGTGAGCAAGCTGGCATCACCATTATTCATTTCATCACGAAGTTCATTCCAGACCTGCCCATTTCTCTGTCTGCTGTTTGGGTTTAGGAGCAAGAAAGCTGCATAACAGAACTGGAAGAAAGTAAATCTGAGAGGTGCTGGGGGGTGAATTGACTGCACAGGAAGTACATTCCTTGTTCAGCCAAAGAACAGCTGTAGGTTTTTTCAGAAAGGAAGCTCAGTCCATGAGTTAATGTCTCATAAGTTTTTGGAGAATAGGGTTCAAATCCCTGCTCTTCTGCACATTTTTTGGTCTTGAACAATTCACTTGAAGTTTCCTATTAGCTAAAAATGGCACTTAAATATGGAAGTGTTGCAAAGCTTATGACATGCTCAGATAACAGATAGTGAGTTCATTTATACATCTTACAAACCACTGTAATATATTGCAAATTACCCTACTCATTGGCTTTGGCTGAAACCTGAAGACTTTTGCATGCAGGTAGACGTTTTTTGGTGGGTTTTTTTTCTCTGTGAGACTTGTTCAATGGCTCTTCACCTGTGAAGTTGCTATATGTTTTCCAAATTTGCCCTTTTTTTAAGCTGTATAGTCAGTCATGGCGAACATGTTTGCAAAGAGAGTTCATGTTTAGAACAATTAGTAGAGAAATGAGGAGGGACACTTCACTGGAGTGGGAACAACTTCATTTTAGTCTTCAGGGCAGAAATTGATGTAATCATAAAAGTCAGTTTTGCTGATAAATTTCCTCAGGAACAAGTGAAGCTTCTTTCCACGCTTTCAAGCTTCCGTAGTGGTGTAACAGGATGTGTTCAGGTAGAGGGTAAAGGTAAGAATGGTCTCAGACTGGAAACATGCTGCCGAAAGACCAATGATTGTAATATTTAAGGTGAAGAATATATGTCTCAAATATTAATTACTTAGTATTTACTTCAAAGTGTCTTCAGAAGGGTTCAATTTATAAAGGCAAAACCAGTTTGATGGTGAGGAGGGTTTGGACTGGAAATTTAGGCTGATAATGTGTTTTGCTTTAACACATTATTCGCTACATACCTAAACTTTCTACTAATTCACATCCAAGTCTCTCAATTGTTTGTAAATAAAGCTTGATTATATTAAGAAGTAAGACAGCAGTTAGGAAAAAACCCAAACATGATATACAATATGTAACTTGCATGCTAAAAAATACTGAAAATAATAATGCTAGAAACTAAAAATATGGAGGAAAAATGTTAGCATGATAAAATGTAGGTTTTTAATGTATGTTGGTATAAAAGTATATCGAAGATAAAGTGATGTTGGAAAACATCAGTGTCATGACATTGGAAATAAATCATCAAATTCTTTTTAGAAGACAAAGAATAGTTAAAATTCATAAAAATAGCTGGATTCCTAGAAATAAAACACAGATACTGTACTTCTACCATATAAGAACAACAAATTTTTTTCTGGCTTGTCATGGTCTGAGGAAAATACAAAGCAACTTTAAGTAGAATTAAACACTTCTAATTCAGTGGAAACAGATAGTTTGCACACGAATTGCTCTAGGAAATTTTTAATCTTTAATCCTCATTTTTAACAAATTCTGGAATACCAGGAAAATTCCAGAAGACTGAAATTGAGTTTATAGTGAGCCAATATTAAAAAAAAAAAAATCTGACAAGATGATTGGAGTCAGTGTAGGTCAATTAGTCTGACATCTGTTCCAGAAAATATAACAGAAAAGCTGGGAAGAGAATCAGCTGAGAAATAATTAAAGGATAGAAATAAAATTAATTCCAGACAACATAGTTTTATGAAAAGCAGATCATGTCAAAGAAATCTCACTTTATTCTTTGATGAAATTGCAAGCTTGTTTGAGTAATCTGATTTTTGTAAAATATTTGAATTTGGCAGCACAGCATGTTCTGATTTAAGCGTTGGCATCATATACTATTAATAAAGCAAATGTTTTATGAATTAAGAACTGGTTAAGTGATAGATCTTAGAAAGAGATTGTCTCCAGGAAATTATCAACAGCTGAACATATTTATAATGGAGTTTCATGGGGATCAGTAGCAGACCTGATACCATTCAACGACTTCACTGATTATTTTTGAAAGTAAATAATAAATCACTTATGATAACATTTGTAATTAAAACAGAAAAAAAGAAAAACAACTGGTAAAATAGTACATAAGGATAAGACAATGAGGCAAGACAATGATCTTTTCATAAACAGGACCCTGAAAAAGACCTAGGGATCAAAATGAAGGAGCGACATAATGTGAGGTCTCAGCATGGTAAAAGTGCTGATAATTAGCTGTAATTGCAGTCTACCTGCAAATGCAGCTATGCTATTCTCTGGGTTCTGGCTCTTCAGTGTGCAATCAGCACTGGGGTGTCTGTGCTGCACTTCTCTACACTTCCTCTTGTGCTGGTTTGTATAAACTGAGACAGCTCAAATGCCTTGGATGCCTCTGCCAGCATGATGTAGTTTTGCCCTTGATCACAATCACGCTACTTTCACAGGGAGAATGTAATGGGTATTAAATAACCCTTCAATCTAAGAGGAAGGAAGTAACAAGAACCAATGTCTGGAAGTTGAAGACATGCACATTTGAGTTAAAATATATTATTGTTCCTATATACACATCACTGGAAGAAATTATCAGGGGAATGTCCAGCTTTGGTCAAGCCTGTGCCTTTGGAAGCATGTAATTTTGTGAAAGGGGGTGGCAAATTCCATGAGACCAAGGTGAAAAAAAACACTGTATAACTCTCTTTACTGTTTTTAAGAGCAGTCACCTGGTTGCAAGTTCTGTTTACTGCTCAGAACAATTAGCTTGTTGACACTGATTTTGGAGGGTAAAGGGTTGAAATCTCATACTTATAGGCAAAGAACATAATATGTATAGAAGAATTTGTAAAGGAAAAGAAAGTTCATAATATAAAGCACTAAAAGTCAAATCTGAAGCTCTGCTCTCAGGCAACAAACCTGCCAATTGAAAAAAGAAGTCTTAGATTGCCCATGGTTAATGCTTTTCAGATGACAGAAAGGGTATGACCTTGAGAGGTCATCCCCTATCTTAAGTCAAGATCAACTCCACTGAAAGCTGATTAAGAGAAAAATGAAATGCCAGAAATGTTAAACTCACAGGTATAAAAAATGTCCTTGCTGCAACAACATAAATTACTTCTAATCCAACTGAGCTCCCCCCTGTCCCAGGCACTGCAGGGAAATAACAGCTTCTCCTGCAATCTGTGAATGCGTGGACCCTTCCAGAAGAATCCTTAAATTTCCCAAATGTGTTGTTCTCTCAGAGGCTCCAGGCTACAAATCTGTGTATTGTAACTTGTTTTGTAAGTTTGAGTCAAGGATTAAAGTCCTCAGAAGTCCAGCTAGTGCGGAAGTGCTGAACAGGTTGTATTTCAATGGCAGAATGAGAACAATTATGTCAACTACAAGTGACTGAACTTCTCAACACAGAAAAGACTCCTTATTCAAGAATATGCTCTTTTAAAATCAATTTTATAGAAAGACTCTGTAGTCAGTACCCTAACTTGCCTGTACCTCTCCTTCTGCCCACTGCTGAAACTAACCCTTCTGGACTTCAACTCCTGTAGAATCACTTTTCCTATCTGACAATAATATCCTAAGGGATCTTTAAATTAAAGATTGTTGATTTGGAAAACCACAGTAGTTTGCAATGAAAGAGTGATATTGAAAAATTTTCTTGGTAAAAGGACCTTAAAAATCACAGCCTGTTCAGTATTTTTTAGATGGTGTATAGTTGCGCATCTTCAGTACAATTTCATGTAGGAAATGTTGCCATAAGATGGGCTGACTGGGGGAGCATGCTGCTGGCAGTGTTCATTTTCCATTATGGATTATTTTGGGATGTAGCTGCTCTCCCATTAATGATTTGAATACAAATATTTAAATATTGACTACAATATTGAAAGAGATATCCTCCTTCCTTCTAGACAAAATAATGCAAGAAATAAAAGAGCGCTGATACAGCTGCTTTGGGAGCATCTGAACTGTTACTTGTGTAAGACAATGATTGACACAATCTACTCGAATTATATCTTACAAACCCCAGACCAAGAGATAAAGGAATGTAGAATTGATAGCATTACATCAATTTTAATAAGCAAGGCTTTGTCTAAAAATAGTCCAGAGGAGGCCACAAAGATGCTGGAGCACCTCTCCTGTGAAGACAGGCTGAAAGTGCTGAGGCTGTTTAGCCTGAAGAAGAGAAGGCTCTGGGGAGATCTTATTGCGCTTTCCAGTACCCAAAGGAGCTGCAAGAGAGCTGGAGAGGGACTTTTGACAAGAGCAGGTTGTAATAGGGGGAATGGCTTTAAACTGAAAGGGGGCACATTTAGATGAGGTACTAAGAAAAAAATTCTTTCCTTTGAGAGCTGTGTGACACTGGATCAGGTTGTCCAGAGAAGTTGTGAGTGCCCCATCCTGGGAAGTTTTAAGAACAGTTTGGATGGGGCTTTGAGCAACCTGGTCTAGTGAAAGGTGTCCCTGGCCATGGCAGCGGGGCTGGAACTGGATGATCTTTAAAGTCCCTTCCGACTTAAACCATTCTATGACACTATGAATACCATGGTCTCTTTCTGCTCCCTCTCACTTTCACAGTGGTGTCTGTCAAGAATAACGTATTTTACAGAATTACAGAATATGCTGTGTTGGAAGGGACCCACAAGGATCATTGACTCCAACTCCTGGTCCTACACAGGACAGCTCCAATAGTCACACCAGGTGCCTGAGAGCAGAGTCCAAACACTCCTTGAACTCTGTCAGGCTGGTGCTGTGACCACTTCCCTGGGGAGCTGTTCCAGTGCCCAACCATCCTCTGGGTGAAGAATCTTTTCCTAATATCCAACCTAAACCTCTCCTGATACAACTTCTGGCCATTCCGTCAGGTCCTGTCACCAGTCACCACAGAAACCTATGGTTTTCAGTTTACATAGACTAAGAAATTGAAACTACTTTTTACATTTTATATTTATTTAAAGTGAGAACAAATTTTGAGACAAGTGTAGGTTCTATCATAAAGGCACTTGCACCAGTATAAGAACCTGTATTAACTGGGAAGAAACTGAGGTAAGGAGAGAGCAGGATTACCTTGTCAGCAGATGGGTAGGTGAGCTCAAGGCAGCTGTGAAACCCCATCTGAAGTCTCTTTTGTCAAGTTAACCTGGAGCCAAAACTCCCTGATGGGCCAAGTCTTGTCCAAGGCAAGTGGAGCAGGTCTTCAGGCAGGGGTCCTGTTTTACATAGGAGCTCTAGCCACACATCTGTACAGTAGAGGTGGCTCAGGCCCTGGCTTGATCTTGCACTGCTCAAACAAGTGGTGCAGACATCACAGTGCTTCACAGACCCCCCCATGCTGTGTGTGATGCATATACACAATGAAAAGAATGTGCCTGATCCAGTTTTAAAGAACTTAAAAGACAAGTCTGAAAAGAAAGGAGGTGGCAGAAACCAAGAGATGCAGCAGAAAGAGGTGTGTGGGAATTACCACGGGAACAGTGGATCAGTTGTCCTTCCATTAAACAGCTATTTATACACAAGATGAGACTCTAACAGTGAACATGCAGCATGTAAACCCCTTCTCAAACTCAGATCACACAGATGACATTGCCATTTTCTCCCAATACCAAAGGCAGTACAGCAGCAGCTTGTGTCTCCTAGTGCTTTCTCTAATGGACATCACAACCATTCTCCTTTGGGATAATGTTTGCTTGGCTGTGCCAATCCCAGCTAATACGCTCCATAACAACTCTGTGGTCATAGGCTGGAGGCCCTGCTTGATGAGAAATATCAAGGAGGTTATATGTTTACTATCCAGATTCCAAGGCTTGATGATCAGGAGGATGGAGAGCAGCCAAAATAGCCTCTCCCACAAAAGTGGGGAATTACTTCTGCTTCTTTGTGGGCTTACCGACTGTCTTCCCCAGGTTAGTAAACATAGGTGAAGGAGACACCTGTGTTATTCCATCCCCGGAAGTGTTCAAGGCCAGGTTGGATGGGGCTCTGAGCAACCTCGTCTAGTGGAAGCTGTCCCTGCCCATGGTGGGGAGGTTGGAACTGGATGATCTTTAAAGTCTCTTCCAAACCAAACCATTCTATGATTCTATGATTCTATGAGTCTATGAGATGAAATTGATAAAGACAGAGAGGAATTTAAATAGTCTCTCTAAAGGAGGTCACACATTGCTCTTGCTCAAGTAAACCAAACCCTCGAGCCTAATGCATCAGAGAGGAACATGCAAAAGACTTCATGTAGAAGATAGAAGCATTCTTATAGACTTAGGTTATATTAACCCGTGTTACACTGTGTTACAGTAAATTACTCATTGCTTTAAGAACGAGTATGCGTTGGCTCATTGATGACAGTCATTAAAGGAAAACCTTTAAGCTGCCTCAAGATGTGTTCAGCAAAGGTATTTCTCAGTCCCTGCAGTGTGGATTGGATTCACTGCTCTGCTCCTTGTCTCAGAGGTTATCTAAAATAGAGTCCTTAATAATTCTGTTAGAACACTACTCATGCTTTACTATAAGCACAAGCTTATATTTCTGTAACTTTCTAAAGAGTTACTCTGGCAAAAACTCACATACAGATTCAGTTACACAAGTGAACAATATCAGCATATTCTTGTGTCGATGCTGGCTACCCTCATCTGAACACCTCTGTACAGGCACTTCTTCATTGCCTGGAACTGTAGTCACACTGTGCTCGATAAAGCACTCTATGCTGTGCTGTTGTCTTTCTGGCCGGGGGCAAGAATTAACCCTGAATTTTTAACTTGAACCATTAAAAGCCAAAAGTGGTGTAGCTGCAGAATGATAGCTTTTCCTCTCTACCTCCAACTGCCCACATCACAATCAGCTTTGCAGAACTCTGAACTTATGGGTTCTCTTTGGTGCAATGCACAAGTACAAAGAGTAGAGGCTTCAGCTGTGAGTTTTCATACATATGCAGACTTCAGCAGTCCTGAACGCATAAACTTTACCAAAAGTGATGTGGTTGGTTCATTAATATTTATTTAAACACTGTAATAATATTTTGTCATAGAACATTCCTATTTGGGGTGTTATCGGCTTTGCTACTCAGATGTAACCATTGCAGAACCAGAAAAGAACTACCAGCTCAGAAGATGGAGAGGATGTCAAATAAAGGGCCACTGGCCAGCCGAACATGAGAAAAGAATTAACACATTTTGAGAGGACAGTGGCTGGTCTCTGAAGGATGAAACACAGTTCAGTGTTTCTGTCACTGCTCCAGCTGGCTGACCTACAGATTGGCTCCAGACCTGGGAACAGCCTGACCAGTTATCAGCCCAGAAACAAATGCTTCAGCAACTGAGCATGTCAGATAGAAAAGAAAGAAAGAAAGATAAGTGCTAATGAGATTTTATATAGAATTTTGTAAGTGAAATATAGAAATAATGAAATAACACATCCAAAGTTGTAGTGTTTGAGAGGGAAAAGAAAAGAAATTTTTGTCTGGATTTGGAAAGTGCTAAATTTAAGAATTTAGAAAGTAGCAGACATTAAATAAATAAATAAATAATGAGGCCCACATAAATGAATAAACTTTACAAACTTACATTACCAAAGGTGCTAAAGAGAGTGTTAGTACTTATTAAATATACTTCCTAATTAACTGGCAGCCTGTTTAGGTCTGTTTATTGTGGAAATGCAGAATCTCATTCTAAATCTGAATAAGGTAGCACATCCACCTGGAGAATGTGCAGCCCATGTAGAGGAGTTGCCTCAGTCTGCAACTGTATAATTACATCTGTTCGTGATGTAAGTAAGTAAGTGAGTTCCTTATGGGAAGAGTAAAAAGCCATTGGATAAAGGTGGAGCATCAGTTTGTGCACTGTGTGCTTGAAGACTGAGAGAAAAGGTATAAATGTGCTTATTTCTACATACAGTACGTACATCTTTATTAGCTACGTAAAAATCTGCAGAAGCTCTTTTTTCCTCCATTACCTGAGTCACTGAAAAATGAAATGTTGAGAAATACAATAATGCAGAATGTTTCTCAGCTATTTGGGGAAGTGAAGAATACAGGAGAAAAGTGTAGACTCACGAATGAATAATGCTGAAAGGCTGAATGTGACTGGAATGTATGAAAGGCAGAATGTGCCAATTCTGTGGGCGCAGGAAGGACTAAACACCAGTTTCTTTCGTGAGTGGAGGTGCTGCAGTGATGTCTCATGGATTGCTACAACTTCAGTGTTTCATTCAATAGTAAGGTGCAGGATTGTTGTGCTTAGTAAATGGATCCTGGATGATGTTTCCTCAGTCTTTTTGAACTGCACTGGTGTCTCTAGGTCTTCTCTTGTGTCACCTCAATTTCTCCTGAAGTTATCACAGCATTTGCTTCCTCAGGTGCTGCAGTCAGTCCTGCAATGTCCTGTTTTGGTACCCAGTGAGTCCTGGTTAGACGATGGAGCATAAACCTGCTTTATCCGTGAGCAATGACAACAGGCCCAGCCACATATCCAGGGCAGCAAAGCAAGAAGTTGGATTGCATGTTTGGGACCTTATCCTCCTCGCTTTCCTGCGTTCTCAGGAGAGACTCAGCTTTACAGAGGTGGACTCTCTAGCATGGCTTCAGGCTATCTTTTCCCTCTGAGTTTCTGCCATACCACAATAAACATAAACAGGAATAAGGAGAAGAAAATAGGAAAATTCCAAGCGCAAAACCAAAGCAATTCTTGCAGGATGCATAAAATACCAATGTGTAAGCAAAGAAAAGGACTTGAACACCTGCCGTAATAAAGGCTCTTCTGCAAAAATGTGTTTCAATATTTAAATAACCATCTCTGGTAGCCTTTTGGGTAGCAATATAGCTTGATTGCTGGCCATTTCCTACAATGGAAACATAAGGGACATCCAGTATAATTTTACTGTAATAAATAGAATCTGAAAAAAGCAAACTGTAAGGTTGCAAAGCAGACTGTTTTTCTTCACTGCTTCTCCCTCTGAAATATTTTGTTGGCATGACATACACTGTTTATTGTTTTACGTGTCTTTATAGCCTTCAGCCTCTCTCTCTGTCAACACATTACTCTTCAGCTTCATTATGCTCTTCTGTCTTCTCTGGTGCCGTGGGAACATAAGGCAAATGATTCTACTGTTCCCAGCTAGAAATTGTTTTTCATTATAATTTCAAGAGGGGCTTTGAAGTATCTACTTAGGCTCTCACAGCTAATAAGAGACAGGGCAGTTGCTATGCTACTTGTTGATTAAATGAAAACCAGACCTGATAACATGTCAAATCTTCCTGAGGGAGGTGTTTCTCTTATGGAGATGAGTACTGAACAGTTAAGACCTGAAGTTGTATGTCTAAGGTTAAATGTCTAAATGGTCATTTTAAGCTCTGAAAGCAATGAGCTGGCTATCTGGAGCCAGAGTGTCAGCGGGTGTAAAACATCACTGACACTTCCCGAGCATTTGGGCACTAGGGGCTTTGAGGACAAAATGTCCATTTTATATTCCGAGCATTAAAAATGCTAAATTTTCATTTACAAACTAAATGAAAAAAATTCTTTTTCTGAGGTGCAATGTGACTGAAAATTCTAATGACACCCAGGAGAAGAGGATCTACAGCTCTGCCAAAACCAAGATATGATATTTAAGGCAATAAATAACATGTAATATAACATGAAATAACATTTCACACTTGTCACAGTTTGAAAATTACTTTATTCTGAAAAGCCCAAAATACTATTTATGTTTCTGAAACAGAGTATAGACCTCTAAATTCAAGACATCAGTCTAATCTAAAGCCCTGAATCTGTTTAGACATTGGAAGTTTCTTATGTGTGTTGTAACCCTTAAATCAGATTTAACACATTCTGAGAGCACCGAGTTCGGAATAAAATAAAAGTCTCAGTGATTTTCACAGTGAAACACAATACAAACAGATTCCAGAGCATTAATGGTTTTGTATATTTAATTTAAAATATCATACTTAAAACTGCAACTGTCTTTTTTTTCCTTTGCTGTTGAAAATAGGTAACTCTGCAGCAGAGGTTGTGACAGTCGTGAGACCAAAGAAAGAATGAGTAAGAGAAAGCATAATTTTATAGCCCAATGATTTAAGCACTGTTGGAAGAGAACAGAACTGGTTCTGCTCTGTACATCATTTCCTCTTATGTGTGTTTATCTGTTTCAATTGAAATGCAGAAGCAATCCACAGCAGAATAAAAAATATTACACCATGTCTCACTGTATTTTTGGTCCCACACTGTGGTTACCATGTGAACTGCTTGAGGAGTGGTGAATGTACCTACAAGATTGTGGTTATTCTCTTAGAGTAGAGATCTGAGTTTAGTTCCCTTAATCTAAGAGGGGTTTTCTTCTGTTCCATTTATTGACAGCAAAACGCTTGATTTTGTAGCTGCTCACAAACCAACAGGATAGCAAAGATCTGCATTCTGGCTTAACTGAGGAGCAAACATCAACTAGATGTAAACACTGGATGGCAAAATTCGAGGCAAAGAGAGATGCACATTTTTCAGATACATTTCCATCTCCAGCTAGAACAATCAGCCAGCTCCTGTCAGCACGCTCCTCTCCCATGTGTGTTTTCCACCCCTTCTCCAGATTGTCTGGATTTGAGGTGATACATTACTGTCTATTGCATCATAGGACTTCTTTGGAATGGGATTCTACACAGGAGTGACCAAGATGTGTTACCCACCAATGTATTTCTTGTACATGATGTGTTAAAATTTCAATGATTGCCTTAATGCCTTCCCCTGTGTACTAGGGGAAGAAATAACTGTTCATTATCAATGTGTTGTTAGACAGTAACACTGGAATTTTTCTGAAAATACCAGTTTCTGAGAGAAAAAATACTTTAGATGTTACAATACTAGCACACTTATTCTATTAACTTGTGCTTTCTGAAAAGGACATGAAAGTAGGGAGATTACCCTAGGGCAGCAGTGTCCACAGACATTCCCACTTTATACCTTTATTTCACCTTCATAAAAGGAAATTATGTGCTGGGATAATTTTTTGTTTATTATGTCAGATTTCCTTTATTGTACTTGGCAATTTCATGCAATCTCTGCACTGAAAAAAAGGAATCTTGTATTTCCAAAACAAACAAAAGTTCCAGTTGCATGGTAACCAGCCCACACTAAGCCCTAGAAATATCAGATCCAGAGAACTCAGGACTTTGCCAAAGAAACGGAGTGCTTTTAACTGATTTCTTCATAAGATAGTAACAGTGATTTTAACCACTACAGCATACAAAATGATGCTGTAGCCAAATTCTTTACTGTCACTGAAGTCAAGGGAGTTACGCTATTGGCGAAGGGGATTCCAGTTCTTCCCCAGCAGTGTGTCCTTGTGCAGCCTGAAGAGGGGAGTTTGCCTCCAAAGAGCAGAGGTCCCACAAGGCCACATGCCTGTTCTGTCAAAAAGGAACTTTACTTTAAAGACACTGTGAACCTTAGAACCCTTCAATGTTTGCCATCCCTCTCATATTACAGAGATAAAAAGACAGACACAGTTGCATGATTTTTCGCTGGGCATTTCATATTAACTTGATAGTTTCAAAGGCTGTAGTTGCTTTGGCTCCCCTGATGGTGTTCTCCACTGGAGATACGTTTCAAGAAGCTGGAAGGAGCCACAAAACTGTTGGAAGTGCCTTGCTGAGGATCATGAGACAGGGTACCATGGTTTAACCCCAGCCAGCAACTAAGTACTGTGCAGGCACTCACTCACTCTTCCCCCCTTCCCAAGTGGGAGGAGGAGCAGAATCAGAAAGAAAATGTAAAACTCACGGGTTGAGATAAGAACAGTGTAATAATTGATACAAAGTAAAATACAACTAATACCACTAACAAAAAGGAGACGGAGAGATAAAAATCCAAGAAAAGCAAGTGATGCATGACACCACCCACTGACCAGTGCTGAACCCAGCCCTGAGCACTGTCTCTTCCCAGTCAACTCTCCCCCAGTTTATGTACTGCTCTCTCAAGCAAGAGAAAAGAAGGCCCTAAACCAAAAATTTCTTCACAGTTCAGTTTGTAATTCATCTTCACAAATAACAAGCTAACAAAGTTACTTATTCAGAGTGTGTGGTTTCTCCATAATCATGAGCTTAAGCAAGCGAGCTGACATCAAAGTAGTCATTGAGATATTCTTGATTTTCTGCCTAACATTGAATGCACCTTGGACTACGACTTTCGCATCAATGTTTCATTCAGTTATAGTTTTTAATTCACTTAAATCCTCAACCAGCCTTTAATCCACAGGCCATGGCTGGGGTAAAAGAGTAACTACTGTCTATGGCAATGTAGACATTGTGCACTGAAATCAGTATTGGGTATTCAACAGAGGGAGCTGGAAATACCTGCCATAGTACAAAATTTCAAATAAGGTAAAGATCACCATCATTGCTGAATACATGTTTGAGCGGGAAGGGTACACCTGACTCTCACTACCAAAGTTTGGAGACTCTTTTGATTCCACAGTTGATTCATTTTGAATGATGGAGTCAAAGAGCCATTTTTTCAGCTGTGTTTTCAGCCTGAACACAAACACATGCACACAGAGGCACCTGGTATTCCAGGGGTATGATTTCTCACAAGCATATGAACTCCAAGAGAGAACTGTTAATAACTGGGAGGACTGGCAATTCAGCAGACTGACAGTGGTGAATCTCAGCTGAAATGAGCCATATTTCATCCATACCTGTTGGCTTGTTCTCTACATATCCCCAGTTCTGTGAGCAACACTTGGTCCTCAGATTTGCCACAGTTCAGTCTGATACACCTGTTTGTGGCAGCCCAACCCATGTGGTCTTTTTCATTGCCCCTCCATCTCTCCTTTTGTCCCAAGTCCTTTACTTACTGAATTTTTAACTCTGTGCACGTGACAGAAAGAATCTCTTTTGACATTTTCAGGTCTATAAGTTTGTCTCTTGATTTAGATGTTCTCTCTCTTGCTAACCACCAAAGTACCAACCAGCCATAGCCCCAGTAATACATCTAGGCTTGTCCAGTCTGTCTGGACATAAATCTGGATAGCACAAGGGCAATAGTCTCCTGCTCTGTGATTGTCACTGAAGGATCTATGCTACCCATGCCCTCCAGGGTGGACTATCAGACTTCTAATGGTCTAGTTTCAACTGGTGTGGTTGATTGACCTGAAAAATAAATGGGTGAAACTCAGACTCTTTGATCTAGGTATGGTGCTCTTGCAGCAGATTTGCTGTTGGAATGAGACAGGATTCAAGAGAACCTGCTGGAGTCTGGTATGTAGGATTTTCTGGACTAAAGCCAGGGAGCTTAGTTAATAAGTCAGTAAGACAGGCTGCTCGATCTTCTAATTGGCTGCCAACTTCAGGCTCTGAGTGCCCAGTTACTCATTCAGGGACCAGCACAACTGAAAAAGACCTGTTTAGGTACAGTTTTCATAGCTGGTTTATTCTGCCAAAAGTGGTTGAATTAATCTATCTCTTTGCACATAAAACACAGGTTGCAAGTGGCTTGTGGGCTGCAGAACCTCTGAATCAAGCCATGCCCTTTACTCCATTTGAGTGTCACCAGCCTTATAAAGAGCTGGTGTGAAGTTCTGTGTTGTTTTCTCAAGACAATACCAGACCTGAGGCCCAGAAAGCCTTCTGTATTGTGTCTGTCTGAGCTGGAGATAAAACAGCATATGTGATACTAGGTGAGACTATTCTGTTCCACAAAAGTGTCTACACTCTCAGTAGTTGTGAGTGACAAACCTGTTGTAATGGGGAACAATATCTGATTGCAAGGGATCCTTCTCTAATATCTGTCCTACTTGAGTCTTTGCCTTTGGACATTTTGTTTCAGAATTATGGTCTGAGCTGAACCTCACAACCAGGAACCTATAAGATTTTTTAGGCAATATGAAGTTAAGTACCTTGCAAACAGGCGGTTAAATCTGTAGAAAACCTCTTGTAAAGTGCATGCATCAAAACCAGTGCCCTTGTGATGTTCAGGCTGACAAAGGATTTGGGGGAATGCTGCCTTAGAAGAGATTTATGTGTGCCCAGGACACTGAGGTGGGAAAAACAACATTTAGAAGAGAAACACTGGTCACTCTCCAAACTAGTGTTGAGAGCCTGGTTCTCAAAACTAGTAAAGAGAGCTTACCAAGAATGACATTTTTGGGGGGTAAAGCGCTGGCTGAAAAAGGCATGAAACTGTTCTAACAGGAACAAACCTTCTCTTGTTTGCTTCTTCCTAAATTCAGCTGAACAGAACTTTGTATAATCTGTAAATAAAAGAGATTGGCAAGACACCTGAGTTGAGCATTCATACCTCCTGTAAACAGAAACAAGCTTCAAGGATCAATTGTTGTCTAACCAGGAATATTAAAGGAGGCACTGTAGAGAGTCCCTTATGGAACTGCATTCAGAAGAGGCACAAAATCCTTAAGCATGAAACAGAAAAGGTTATAGCTGAATTATCCCTGTGGAAAATCATGACACTGAAGAATAGAGAAATGAAAGAGCAGGAAAGCCACCACAGCAGTGGCAAGACAGGCAGAAAATATCTACAACTGTATATGAAATTATGTGGAAAATAAGGGAAGAAGGGAGATCATGTAGTCTAGAAGAGAAATTATGCCAAACAGGCAATATGTCTGGGCAGCAGAGATGTTGAGGACGAGACTGATTTTGTTGGTACTGTGGAAAAAGGAGCAGCAGGACATTAGGGTGGGAAAAAGGGTGAAAGAAATGAAAGGTGACATGAAGGTTGAAAGCCTGAAAAGAGAAAGAAAATGTTTCAACCTCCAAAGATCCAACTGTGATTATGCATCTGTCAGCCCTGCCCCTTTAATTAAGTAATTGATTAATTAAAATAAAGCATTTAATCTCTCCATTTACATATTATGCCTCCCACTAACCAGCACTGACTGCGGGGTCCTCATCAGAAAGCTCCTTCCTATTTGAATTCATGTTGGTTCCCAAACATATTACTTTGTAAATAGGAAATGACAACATTGGCTCGGTGCCCCAGTATCGTCGCAGCACTGCCATATGTCAGTATCATGCTAAACATAGTAAGCAGAAGACCCAACAATATAATTATTGAGGACATCTGTCAGCAGCACAAGCTACATCTGGGATTAGTAGCTGTAATACTGGGAAGACCTAAGAAGCAGAGAGGAAAGTCCTTTTGTGTTGGCTTGGATTTTCAAGAATAGGAGCCAGATCCTCAGCTGGTGTAAATTTAAGCCATTCAAAGAAGCTAATGAATCCAGCATCAGCTGATACTAGCTGAGGAACTGACACTGAAAATGAGGCCAATGTCATTAAGTATGAGGTTTAATATTTTCTGTGTAAAGACAGAATGCCTCAAAACAATCTGAGTTTACAACATGGAACATCAGTTATTAGTGGAGCCAGCAGGTACAGACTTTTATCTCAGATCTGAAGGACTGTGGACATGTTTGGAAAGCTCCTGAAGAATATTAAAAATTCTCTTTAATGTTCTTTGTACATCAAGCATGCGGTAATTTTATATTTCAAATAATTATAGGTAGAAAAAAAAGAATCTTTTGAGCACATTTAATAACACTTGCTGAATTTTCTTCACCCACAGCAGAGTTTATCTTGTAGTCTGCACAGGCAGACTGTCCTGTGAAACCAGTGACACTTACAGATTATACCTATTTATTAATCTGAGGGCAAGCTCCTGTTGGGAAGCCAAGTAGCTGCATTAATGGAATGCTCCTTTTGAGTTAATATCCCCCGTAGAAATCATATAGCCGTGTCTGTACCATGCTGTGCTCATTCTGACATACTGTAGTTCTCAGCAAGCCTTAATATTTCAAACACCAGGTTGTCCTAATATTGGTTATATGGCATCTGGGATGGAGGCTATCTCTGTTTAAATACATGGCAGAAAGGCTTCACTCCATGGATCTGCACACAAGCCCTGAGGACTTCCAGTCTGCTCCCAGCCCTGTTGTTTGAGCACCAAATATTTGATGATGAGTTGCATCACTGTGTTTAACAGAGAAGCTGAAGGGATTATGCCTAAGAAATGTTAACAGGCACATTTTGAGCAATACCAAGAAAAGTTGCTTTCTGAAGAAAGTGCCTAGTGTTGTATTAGATGAGAAAAAAAGGAGAAGAAAGGTTGATCTCCCCAGAGAAAAGCTCTTCCTTCATGTGTCACATGAAACTTTTCACTCCTTTACACTCTGTATTGATGAACAAGGGCATCCTTGCCCCCGAGTCAGGTTTGTAATAAAGAGAAAATGAGCTCCTGTACTGATCTCTCCCCAGTTTTTAAATTTTTTTGCTTTGCAAGGTTTCTTTGAGCCCTAAATCCATAACCTATGTGTAACAAAGGATTAAAATAAACCAGCAGATTACAGAATTGACAGAATGTAAGGGGTTTTTTTCTTAAAGTGAGAAAAAATCTTTCCTTATGTCAATACACTGCAAATTTGGGGGGATCTAAGAGAAGTATGCCTCTTCACTCATTCAGCAGGAGATTCACCAAGACACTTAGCCTTATGAATGTATATCTGTGTGCTTGTACATGAGCTAAGTGTTTAAACTCTTCCTGTAAGTCAGCAAAGACTCATCCCCGGAAGCCTCTACGTCTACAGAGACACCCAGCTGACTAAAGGGTCTACTTGCACTCCAATGCTTTGAATTGCCTTGCTGAGGTGTTTATTGCTCTCTTGTGACTGTAGAGGAAGCATATGGAAGCCTAAAGCCATACCTGAGTGCCTCTGTACATTCCCCCAACAGCATACTCTGTTTAGGCTGGCAAACAAGGTGGCCAATTAAACGAGGTTAGAAATATTGGTTATTTTGACAAGACGTGAAATAATAATCTGATACAAACCTATGACAACACTCAAACCATCAATATATTTTCATTTGCACAACACATAAAGAACTTTTTCCTTCCAAAATTCAATTGTGTCCTTGCTGGGTAGGACAGGAGGGAAAAGGGGTATGAGCCCTGAAATGCAGGGTCTTGCTCCTGTTGGTGCTTTTCAGTGGTCTGGACGCTGATTGAACACTGCGCAAGTGTGATCTTGAAAACACATGATTGTTAGTTGACTGCAGGTATTTTTCTATCAAAGGCAGGATCTGAATGAGCAGTGGCTTTGTTTAATTACATTTTCTTAATAAAACAGAAAAAAAGCTCATCTAAAATTGTTTCAGGCCTCTGTTCTCCCACCAATACATCCTCTCCTCTTCACATGACAGAGTAGTTGAGAAAATTTTTCCCTCAGGTAGAAAAATAACAAAAAATCAACCAATCAAATTAAAAAAAACCCAAAACCAAACAAAAACCCAAAACCAATCCCCCCCTCCCCCAAAAACTCCCATCCCCACACACAGCAAACCAACCAACCAACCAACCAATCAACCCCCCAAAAACAAAAACAAACAAAACCAACCAACCAAACAAAACATGACAGGTTATTTAGAAGGCAATGGAAAAGTTAAAACAATTAAAATTGGAAATTTTTTATTGTTTGATTTTCAGGAATTTTTTTTCCTCAGATAAATGAGGATAGCTGCTTTTTTTGGTTTGTTTTTTTTTTTTTATTAAAATGCAAGACAATCCAAATGGCTTGAGTCTATGGTCTGACCCTGAAAACATAAATTTTTCTGCATCAGTAAACCTATCTACCTCGTTGACATTACTTACATTTGGAAATCTCTGTCTTGAAAAATAGTTTGTAGGACTTGTTCCAAGTGGGGCTAAAGTAAGACTCAGGTACACACCTTCAGTTTGGGGGTAGATTTCACTATTACTGTTGAGGGGAAACACCCAGTTCAGAAAACTACTCTATTTCTTTTTTTAAATAAAAGACGTTTCAGGAACACAGGCATACAGAATGAATAACTAATTCTTGTCTGATTGCAGCTCTGAAGTGAATTTTGATGGTCGAGTTGAAAATAGCGCTTGGATGAAAAGGAGTCTATAATGGAAACCATGCAGGAACTTTAACACCACCAGCAGTGCCAGCAGAGAGCTCATAAGAATATCTGTCATATGGGGAACTGTGCACCTATTGGACGTGTTCACCAAAAGATTAACTTCAAAATCTATAGCTTCAATTTCCTGAGTTTAACTGTGTTTGAATGATCTGTGAATTTTAGGGTTATGTGTATTTAACATGCATCTCTATAGGAACTATACAGTGTGTCTTTATTTGCAATGCTATAGACCTTACAAGCATTTATTTAGGTGTAGCGTATTTAATTTTTTAATGGGCTAATCCTTGTTCTTTCAGGAGAGTTTTTCTACATACAAAGCAATTACTTAAACTAGTGTTTGTTTAGCTCACCTAACCAGAGCAGTCGCGTAATCTTTGGGCTTTTTCATATCTTGCCAACAATTTTATTAATGGAATCAGGCTGTTCCTGTCTGAAATATTCTCTTGCAAATGTTTCCAGGCAGGACAAGAATGTGAATAACCTAGTGTTCAGCAACGAGTTTTAAACAGATTCTTATTCTCCTGTCTGATTTTGATAAAGTAAATGCAGTAGCACATTGACCACATTTATACCATTGCGGTTGATTTTTGTTTATGGCAGTTAGCTAATGTTTATGTTCTTGCAGGGAGGATTTGAGAGAGATGGAGGATGGAGGATGGAGGATGGAGGATGGAGGATGGAGGACGCGCACATGGAGGATGGAGGATGGAGTTAGTTTCTTTGTTCACATTTCCAAATCTCCCCCAAAGCACTATTCTTTTTTTTTTTTTTTTTTGGCATCATGCTGCAAGGCATGGCTGAAATTTTGACTTCCATTTTCTCAGTGTCCTGCCGTATTGTTTTGCTGCTCATACTTCTACCTCTGTTCCCCCTCAAGAGGGCACATCCATACACACACATCAAATGACAAAGAGAACTTAGATTCCAATCTTTGTTAAAACCCAAACTGTACATCCTAGCCATTGCAACAGCTCCTTTTTTAGTTACCAGTTTCACAAAGGCATTTCATGACTCCTTATGGCAGCTCCTTCTTTATGGAATTAATTCAGTTCAACCCTCAGGATAATGGCATTTACTAAAAATAAATTAATAAATAGCATCATTATTCTATTTTTGTACTTGCAAGAACCAGGGACTGACTCTCATTTTGGCCAAAATCATAAAAATTCTCCTGACATCAAAGGAACTACCTTCATGTCAAAGTGCTGTAAGCTACTAAAGAATTTGGCCTGGCCATTTCTTGTTGTATGGGAAACGTGTAAATTGTGATTAAGCCTGTAAAAGTGAAGCAGTCACAGCCCCTTCTCTGCTGTACATTCAGCAGTCAGACTCACCATTACTGCATCTAAGGCCAGGGTGCATTAGGGCACGATTAACATCTATTATATATTTGCTTATTCCTCTTCTTCCCAGGCAATAATCCTGTGCAACGACCAATGGAGTACTTAGAATACACCTATGTGCTTATGCTGCTCACGGTAAGGTCAGAGACGTGCACATTGCTTTCCCAGCAGGATCTGGTGAGGTTTGCTGTAACTCTTTGTTCCCGTGGGAATTTATTTCCCAGTTTGGGTCAACTCTGAGGGAACTCAGTCTTGTGCACTGACACCCTTACCAAAGTCTTACCGAAGCAGCTGCTTCCTTCAGCTGGGAAAATTTTTGCTGCGACAGCTTTATGTGTGCTTTCCTCTCAGGATGCTACCAGTGGGCTCACTTTGCCTTTACTTTTCCCTCCTTCACAAAAAAAGAGGTCTTGCTTAATTTTGCACTTTCCACTTTTAAAGTAAACTCATATCCTTCAAGGGGAAATATCTTTATTTAATACTGCACCATACTGAAAGCGGTGCCTCCAGAGTACTGCTGGTTTCTACCTCATGAGTAGAGAGGATATCCTCCAAAAGCACCACCTGGAGTTTGCAGTTGTTGCAAGATAACCATCCAAAGGAATTAAATGCAGAAGAATGTAAAAATATTTCACAGCAGGAAAGCAGGGAGAAGGAAAGCAATCAATGCAGAAAAGTGAATATATAGAGGAAGTTCATCATAATGGAAGAAACACATTGAAAAAAGGGGGACTTAGAAGAAAATTCTGCATTTGAAAAATATAGTAATTGTGATAAAAGCTCATAAAAAAATAAAATATAATTGCAGGGTACAGAATTTGAACAAAAGAGATGCCTGAATGGTTAACATGCTGGCTTTGCTCGCTGCCAGTATCGTTACTTCAAAGTGGTGTTGAACAGTGTTACAGTCAAGACTAGGAGGCAGATAAACTGTTAAAGCATTACCTGCTACACAGAACATTATTTGCCAGCAGACTGGTCCCAGGTTCTTTATTTTAAAATAGCATTTGCATAGCTGTGAACATGCTTAATTTTTATGGCAAGCCATCGCCTTCAAATTGGATTGAATTATTGCAGTATTTTAAAAATTTGTGATCTGATTCTGCAATTTTAAAAAAATTACATGTTGTTGCTTTAAGTACAGCAGATTCCTTTCATTTTCATCTACAATGAAACACTTCAGTACAATGGGCTCTGAAGACAATTTTTAATGCTGACTCCTCTGCATTCTGGTTTCATTTGTGGAGATACACAAGCAGCCACAATAACAGCCTCAAACATGACTTTCAAAACACACTGCTTTTGTACTTCAAAAGAGATATGTCCCCATTTCTTTCTCATATGTATTTTCCAAGCCTTTTATTCTTCACAAAGAAACACAGAGCTGACCCGACAAAAACACTTTTCTTGACACAGTAGTCAAAATTATCCTGCCTGAGTAAATCTGAGAAGTCTTTTTCTGGTAGAGCTACCTGGGAGCATAAAGACATATATTTCATTTGTATCTCTTGGAAAAATTGTGGGCCGGGATGTAGAAGAACGTAATTATAATTAGACCTAGAATCTTACCAGTCCCTGATCTTCACGAGATAGACAGCTCTCACCTCAAAAGGAGACCCATTGAATTAACTGAATGTAAAAAATGGTCTTGAAGACTATAATTGTATTGGGAACCAAGATGCTGACCTGCTTCACCCAAAACATCCCTACCCTGGAAGGCAACACGCTCCCTGGTTTTGACACCCTCCAGTTGTCCATACTGCTTTCAGGGTCAAAGCTGGTGAGTACGGTATGAACTGATTTCCCAGAGTATCCCCAGAAAGAAAAACTGGTGTAGCTCCTTTTTTCACTTACCTGGAACGAAGTACATCCTCTGATACAGTGGGCTTGCTCTCATCTGCTTTATTGCATTCTTATTGCTACATAAAGCCATAAAAACCAATTCTTTAGAATGGCTTCTTTTCACCAGTCCACAACTAAAGAAGGTTGTAACTAAAGAAAGTAGAGAAACAACTCAGCCCAAGAAGGGCAGAGAAATATTTCTGTGGGAATGTAATAACTGCAAGTCTTTGCACTAAAAAAAATCACCCCCCAACCAAGTGAAGTCCCCCTTATTCGGCAAGAAAGGCAAGTCATGCGTCTTTGCAGCGCCTTGCCAGAATTTATGTTGCACTTTTACCCCTTCATCATGGTCCCCTGTTCATCCATATGAAGCTTGGGTCATGATGGTCCCGCCTGGAACAGCTCATCTGTGTTTTCTTTGCATGGAAACCAAGGATGGGAGGGAAGAACAACTGACTTTCAGCAAGGCCAAGGCACACACTTGAGATGGGGACCAGACAAAGTCTAGACAGGTTCCTTAGCTGTTTGGTTATTTTTTAAACATTGTTTAATACTAAGCATTTGGTCTTTATAAAACATTCAGAATGTTGTATGTATTATTACTCTTTGGGTGAAGTATTAAAAAATCTTTTGCTGTTCTGTTCTGAGTCTGTTATTTTAATAAATGCAACATCTCCTGTTTCTTATATGATTTAAATGCTAACATAAAAACCTTCAAAAAGACTAATTGGAAAAATACATGTCTGAAAAAAATGTTTTAAACTCATTTGAAGGAGGACTGAGAGTAATGTTATGTGTTCTTATTTATAAGGCTTTAGTAAACGAAGAACTTTCAGATGCTGACTCTCTGCTTCACATTCTTCATTGCCTTGTATAAAATAAACTCTCTTGCACTTTGGGAGGGGCAGACGTTCCCAGGGCTGGACTCACGCAGTGTGATGGGAGTCTGTGCCATACACAACTGCTGCTGGCCACCTTCCCCACACAGATCAGACAACAGCCCCACAGTAATGTGGAAAGCTGTAAAGCTGATCAGTAGAACTTTGGTCAGCTGCTTTAACAATGCCGCCTTTAAATCTTGTATTGTTAAACCAGTTATGTATTAAAAATAACCTCCATGAAAACAAGCTTGAAAGATAATGGCTTGGATAATGAGTCAATAGTTCCAGAGATTCTGAGAGACATGACTCTAAGTCTGGAATTTATATACATTCCTGGTATTTTCCCATCTCAAAGGCACAGTAAAGCTGCTTAAATATAATGGAGTGGGGCAAATCAGCCACACCAGATGATTCATGTGTGCTTCTGCCTCCACTCAACTCATATTTTAAACATCTCATTGAAGTTTATAATCAAATACTTCAATAGTTTTCTTTATGGTATTGGTAAACAATGGTCCCCTTGTCTACAGTCTGTTTCATAAATATAAAGTCAACTGTACTTCATGTTGTATTAGATCTAGGTATAGGAGACCTTTGTTAACCTAAATAGTTCAGAATTTTCCTAGTTATTACTAATTTTCTTAGAACCCTGGAGTTAAATTTACATTGGCAAATTCATAGATAGGTCTTTGCCAAGAGAAAAACTCATATGGAAAAAGACATTTCACATCCATATAGTTGATGAATATGTCTGATAAAGCAATTGAATAATATGTTATCTTTAAAATATGTATGTTTTTACTCTGTGAGTGACATAAAAGTTTAGGTAGCTTTAGCAGCAAATCTCTATAGGAAATAGGAGGTGCAGAATCAAAATGTTTTCTACTGTCATTTGTTCTATATTATTGTCCTCTATTTGAACAACCTAGACGCCAAAATGCAACTGTCTTCGTCTTTGTTTTCTTCTGAATTTTCCAACTTAAAATGTATATAACTTATCACAATCACTGTGCTTTTCACTTGGGAAAACTGACTTTCCCAATCCTTTTTTTTATTTTGTTAGAATCATGCAGGAGTGTATGATTGGGGAAATTGTGCCATTACAGAAATTCAAAAGGGTGCAAATAAGACACTTCAATGAACACCCTGCTAGCACATATAGAAGACAGCAAAAATGAAGGAATATCAAGTAAATCCATGCCAGACTCCAGGTCAGAGCTAAGAGTGATCCTACCATCATTCTCTATGTAGATACTTTCTTTTTATTCAGGTCTTCCAATAAAATAGAAGAATTACCCAGCAGGCTTCACACAGTTAAAAGGATATGGAACTAGTAGACCTTCTAAATCTCTAGTTTTTAAAATCTTTCTTTACGGCTGAAGTGTAGATCTGAAGCAAACTCATTAAAGAACGGGATGTGAAAACAGCTGTAAATTTGTAAGGTGATGAGGGACTTCCTCTGGAGAGAGTGTCAGACAGAGAGTACACAGCACATCGGGCACAGATGCAAGGAGCCCACTTTGCTGGGCACTTGCAGCATCCCTCGTGCATTTGGTCCCAGCAAGCTTGACTTACTGAAATGCAGCAGGGTGGGCAGGGGTCTCAGGATGACTGTGTTCTGGGCTTTCAGCAGGCCTGGCAACCACAACCAGAAGATGCCTGATGACCACCTCTGGCGTTTCTGAATGTCAACCATCTGATCAGAGCCATTATTTTGTGCGGTGCATCAAGCATTTTTCTTGAGCAAATGTATTTCATCTGGCAGAAGTGGTAAGAGGTAAATGTACCATTAGTCCCTACAATTTTTCAGGCTGAAGCTTGATGTGTTCCTTTCTTGAGCTGGAGATGGCTCTGTCTTCCAAGTGTTTTAACTGTCATTTGCAGACCTCTTCCCTATTTCATTCCACAAAGACTCATTATGAAATAGGGCATTTGCCAGATAATCAGGGAACCATCAAATACATCTCATTGTCAAGTTTTTCTTGGTAACATCCACTTGAATTGCTCCAGTATCATCTCTGTGTAGATACAGAAATAACTCCCCACTTCTTTCTTATTTACATTATAAGGTTATTTGTGAAATATAGAGCTGTCTACCATTGTCCAAATACATGTAGTTTAATTATCATTTCAAGAAATAGGCTCACTGTTTCCACAGAATAGCCATTACTTTTTAGAGTTCAAATATGAGTGACCAATTGAATCACCAGTTCACATTCTGGCAAAAACATTATAAAGTTTATTTAGATATTTTTCAATCAAGTCTTGCAGACCAATTATCACACTCCTTTGATAGTTCCTACTTGGGCAGAGTATAATTTGTATTTTTTTAATTGCTTTTCATGTGCAGATTCCTTTAGTCCCTTTGAGATATGTTAAAGGACATGAGAAATATGCATTATAGTTATACATACCATTATGCCTGAGTAACTGCAGGGTACTGCTAATTCTGCTGTTAAAATATTCATAGCTTTAACTGAAATACAGTTTGGATAACAGACGCAGCTCTCTTACCCACCTCAGTCAACTGTTTGCAGTACAGTTTTGTGATTTCTCATTAGCTAGCGTGTCTGCCTTCTGCCACAAACTGACTTACATTCCTCCCATCTGTTGCAAACCCAATTTAATTATCAGTCACTACTATGAACACGAAAACAAACACTTTTATGCACGAAGGTTCTGCCCTTTTCCCCATTGTCAGAATTTTTGTGAGGTAGTGTTTTGAAGTAAAGTTTTCATAGAAGATTAATTCAAAAGATCTGTTTCTGGATATACTATGTTTTTATGAATGTTATGTTACAAATCCAGTAAGATCAATCAGTAATTCAAATGAAACCTGTATTTTCATACTGATTTATTGTATTATTTTTCTACTTGCATGTTTGCAGAATTGAACATTTTTTAGAGTATTTCTACAAGTAAGTTAGAGATTTTGCAATTACTTAGTATTCATATACTGCATGCATCATGCCATTGTCAGTTATTAGGACTATCTGAACCAGAACGGGAAATAGAAATGAGAAATCACTAAAAAATTAATTATTATTAAACTGAAAGGAAATTAACTAAAACACAACAATCAATACATAATGGAAATACAAAGCAGAATATTTAAGTGCTGAAGAAGAATGGAATAATTTAAATATTATTAAATATAATAATTTAGTGGGAAAATAAATATCTCTAACAGGAGAACCTGGAATGGGTTGCCTGGAGAAGTTCTGGATGCCCCATGCCTGGAAGTGTTCAAGGCCAAATTTGAGCAACCTTGTCCATGGCAGGGAGGTTGGAACAAGATGATATTTAAGGTCCTTTACAACCCAAACCATTCTATTTTCCTATAGATTTTCTCTGTACTACAGGTGATTTTAAGTCCTAGTAATTTTGGGTGAGAGCATGATTTTGCCAGAATTGTTTTGTTATAGCATCTCCAAGCATGTGTGATGCTTATGCTAGGACAGCAGTGGGAGACACTTGAGAGGACAAGACCTACCCAGGAGGATTTTTCTAAGCAAAGGATGCTAAACCTGGCATAATTAATGTTCATGTTATCTGGCCGGAACATGCTTTGTTGTGCACAGTTTTATCATTCATAGCTGTCTTTCATCTGGGAGAAAGCTGTAATTTCAGCAAAAGACTGGAGAAATGACCTGGCTCATATCCAATATAAATAAATTGAGGACTGGACCTGGGAGTAGTTGCCATATCTAGAAGACAACTCTTTGATAAATGCAGGTGCATCCTAAAACCAGGATATGAAGAAGCTGGATACATGACAGGGGACCAAGGAGGACATTGAAAGAGTCAGAGTATTGAGAGAACTGGAACAGGGGTGGGGGCAATCACTTCTTGGAGAAGACAGGGAATCGGAAACAACAATAAAGTTTTGTAATTCTTAATTTTCAAGTAATTTTATTACTCCCCTTCTAATTTTTCTGCCTTCTTTATGACCTAAACTGCTGCAGCCCTCTCAGTTTCTCTATAAAATGCTTTCCAGGTCCCATTGTTTGAATATGCTCAAACACCATGGTCACATGCATGGGTCAGTCTGAAGAAAGTCTATCTGTCTGTCTATTAAATGATTTTGCATCACCTCCAAGAGTCAAATATAACCCCGGATTATCAGTGCTCACCTTCCAAAGCAAAAACTTTCAATTTTCTCTGCTTTAAAATACAAAGTCTAATTTTTTCCCCTCTTTTAAAGCTACTTGTTCACATTTATGCCTCAAGCTTCACCTTTCTATTCATTTATTGACAACACAATCATTCGATATTTTAGATTGCCTTTACTGGCAAGCTCAAGAGAGGATCAGAAAAGGCTTGGCATCCTTTGAGAAGGAACTGCTTTCCTACCTCTGATACAAAGTAGGACAAACTAGTGATATGCTTGCTGCTCACTCCACCTAGGACATCCTCAGACAAGTCTGTCAAAATAGAAGCCTTAATAGCAACTGCTATACGTCTTAACCTCTTCTTGATCAAAACTTCTGTGGAAAGACACACTTCTATGATCAGCATTTCAGCAAATAATACCCTTTAAGCTACATCTGATGTGATTTTCAAACTCATTTGCCATCATCTGAATGAGTAGAGGAAGACACTATTTAAATTAATTCGTAAAAGTAAAAGAAGAGAAGAAGTAGTTGGGATATTTAAAAGCAGAATGAGGCAATGAAGCGATCAGACTTAGTTGTCAATATTTGAATTTCTTTTGAAACATTGGAAAATCTAATGAAATTCCTGTATGCAATCTGTTAAATAATTCTGGAGAGTAGAGACCGAAAAGGCATATTTGATATAGATACATAGATCTTGTCTGACATTATCTCTACCATTTGACAATCATTTGGTTTTTGGTGCTAAGGCAGTTGCTTTGTGAAAGGAGAGAGGTGTACAAATTTGCAGCTCTGTCTCAAACTGTATGGACAAATTTCAGCACCTTACGTATCACTCCATCAAATCTAAATTTCATGCAGAGAGCTTCCATTGAGAACCATGACTGGATTTTTTAATTCAGGCCTTGAAATGTCTGTGTTGTATCATCTGGCCTTTATTCGTGGGTTTGTGTAATAAAATACTTTTAAAGACCACAAAGTACAACTGTAATTACTAATTTTTAATTTTTTCTTTTTTTAATTTAAAACTTCAGTAGAAATCAATTCATTTCAGCTTGAATAGCTTTTTGGCTCACTTGCAGTATTTCTGCAAGTGGTGACATTGCATGCTGTAAACTGACTGTGCAGTGCTGACACCAGCAAGTCCAAATGCAGGCCAATACTGTACACAGTAGTAGTCCAGGGACAAGGATAGCAAATGAGCCTGTATCTAATTAAAGTTCTCTGATAGGATTAATCAGTTGACATTTTGCCACATAAATCAATAGGTGGATTTTCCTCCCAACAAAAAGCCTAATTTTTGCTGAGGAAGCTGTTCACTCAGCTAGAATGTCAATGTTTTTGGCAGATGATTGATTCCCCCTATATTTTATGCGTTCAGATTCAAAATACAAACAACAGATGGCTTTCTCTATAGTCCTAAACCTGGATTTGATTGCTATAATCCACTCAACACTGCTGGAATTCACACCCTGCAAACTTAAGGTGATCTGTGGATCTCTCTTCTACTCCATCTCAAATGTAGCCTCTCCAAATTATCAGGTATAGTGTCAAGTGATTGAGACCTCCAAGAAGAGTATGGTAAGACAAGGAGAATTGTGTCACTCTTAAAGCTGCCACTGAAGCAATGGTCACAGCAACCTCACTCTGGGTAGGACCATATCAAGAATGACTGGAAGAAACCAGACCACTCTCCAGATTAGAGCCCTCATCAGCTGGACCCTCCAATTAGTGTGCGATACTCGGAGCTGTTGCTTGTTTGAATGGAAATTCTTGGGCTGGGCCTGAGAAGATTTGGCTTTTAATTAGGTAATTATAAATCCCTAATTATAGGCTGATAATCTTTTCAGTATCTCTTCTTAACTTTGGCGCCAACCAGACCAGATGACTCGGATTTATCCTCATCCTTGAGGAGAAAGAGATTTTTCTTCCAGACATAAGAGTTGTTGTCTGTAGATCATGAGTGGCTGGGTGTAAAGATTATTAGCATTTCTTAAGGTGCTTAGACAAGGCACTATGGTCGGTTTTTTTAAATTGCAAATAGCAAATATGTTATAATGTGTTTTCTAGAATTAAATCTAGATCTGTACAACAGCAATACCAGAATTAGCAGGAAAATTAGTATCCATGCATAGTACCTGTGACAACGAACAACATGATTTTTCCATGCGGAATGCAGAATTCTGCAAAATTCAATAAAAAGCTCTTGTAAACAAGAAGGAAATTGGACCCTTTATATATGTAATTGAGAGGCTCTGCTGTTTCTTTAGTGAAAGCTGGCACTAGTGAAAGATAACAGACTGTTAGACTTACTCAGGGAAACTACCCACAGGATCAGTTTAGCTTCAGGAAAATACCAGTTTCACCCCAAAATTGATTTTAAGGAATACCAAACCTAATTAAGAATCAGAGTAAAATTCAGAGTACAATCATGGAAACAAATGGAAGAGACAAGAGGGGTTAAAAAATATTAAGGATTACTCCTTAGAAAAAGTTAAAATTAATGAGAATTCACATTAGACAACCAAGATAAACAACACTAAAATAAAATTAAATATTTAGTTTTGGATCACATGAACTATGTTTGTTTGCATAAAACCTTGAAATATTTGTTTAGTTCTGAAAAGCTCCTTTTTTTTCTCCTGTTAAAATAATGACTATATTGGTGCAGTCTACCTGCCTCAGTTTTTGTAATTATGTTTATTGGCATGAATGGTGGGACATGCAATGAATTATTATTGTTATTATTTATTATTTAGACCCTTCTCCCCTCTTTTTTTTTTCTGTAAAGAGAGTTTACTTTTAAATAGATGGGCAAGATTATCAAGTGTTAGGAGTTACTGTTAAGTAACTCTTCTGATATCCATCCTGATACCTAGATTGTGGTAGCCAAGAAGCTGGCCCAAATTAAGAATATGCAAAATCTACAACAGTTCTCATCAAATTACTAGATGTGTTATGTGCAAGGTAGCTTCCTGATCATTACAAAAGTTTTTTAATTTTTATTTTTTATTTTAATCAGTTTTGGACACATTTTCCTCTCTGGTTAACCTACCTCTTACTGGGATGAAAAAGGCATTGTCCTCTGCTGGAAGAGTGATATGATGAGGAAACCACTTCTGCAGGAGAAAAGCTTGTGGTCAATTTTCTCCCTGTGTACAGAGCAAAGAAAAAGCTTTCTGTAAAGGAGAATTTAAAACAAGGTTTCCATGAATCATTGTTTGCTGGACATGCCAGGGAAATCTAAATTAAGGAAGATATCCTTCCACTTAGTTAAGGAAAACCACAGTTCATAATTCTTTCAGAAACACACAATGGCAAACTTTGTACAACTTAGATACTGAAAGCCAAGCCAGATTAGATTAAAAACTGGCTAGCTGTATTTTATAATTCTCCAGGAAGAGGGTTTTTTTTATGAGAATTGGACAGGGAAAAAAATTAACTGCAGTAGAACTGATCAGGAATTTTTGACTGCATGGATTTTCATTGGAAAAGTTAAGTGTTCAAAACCTAAATTTTATAGAAATTTGAAAGTTTCAAAGGAATTACTTTTGGAAAGCTTCATGGTGTCAAAAAAGGATTTCAGAGTTTGTTACAATTAGACAAAAACTGCAGGGATCAAGAGTCTGGCCAATGTCCCATTGCCCTGAGGCACAGGATAACAGGCTTCCAATGTAAAACTTGGATGACGTGAAACATGAACACAGATTTGCTATACTTCAGGTGAATGTCCTAATGAAATGGTACATATTTAATGTTGCGCTTTTTTTCCTGAAAAAAATGTTGTTATTATTACAAGCTTAATTACACAGCTGGTGCTAAATAGTCTGATGGTGTGACATTCACCGGAAATACAGAAGGCTGAGAAGGAGTTCCCGGCTCCAAGAAGGCCAGAACAGTAACTTTCTCTCCCCTGCTTCATAAAAAGACAGGGAGGTACCCTAATTAATCAAATAGTCGTCATTACCAATTGCTAATAGCATAAGTGAAGTTGTTACTATGTCCAAGACATCTCTAAATTTCCTTAATTCGCTAGCTTATATCTTCTTAAAATAAACTGGTCTTTCACCATTCCTGACACTTTGTTTTTCTGAGAAACTTATTATTTCTTTGTTTTTGCTGTGAAACTTTAAGGTGAACATAGAAGTCTGAGGGTAAGATGTTTACCAAAACCAAAACCAAGATCCGAAGGATTATGTTCTGAGAACTTGTGTTTCACTTACATCTAGATCTGGAACCAAACTTTGTAGGAACTCCTGGAGTAATGAATTATAAAACCCTCAATGATGAGTCTAAAGCCTTCAAATTAAGGGTGCTTTAAATTTGAGTCAATATTATAGCAATGACATCAGAAGTCGTGGAAATATTTGGAACATTATAGACCATGAATAAAGTGAACCTAATTTTGCATTTGAACAGTATTCAAATATATTGTTATTTCAGTTACATTTGAACTGCATAATCATCATCTGAATCAGAAACAGGTATTCAGGAAGGACTGGCACGACATGAAAAAAACAAACAAATCCCATCATTAAGTTTTGATGATTCATTATAATCCTTTATTAGCTCATTCCTTAACTCCAACTAACTCTAACTCAATATTGTTCCCTGAATTGGCATAAAATTCTGAAAAATTTAGAAATGTTACTAGCATTTTACTTAGAGTCAGGTAAAGATTGGACCAAATCTTATTTTCATTGAATACGTTGAGTTAATTCATGTCTATTAGTAAGAAATAGAGAACATACAAGTTCATATGGATAAGAAACAAAGGGATCAGATACTTGCAACTTCATTACTTAGCCTCAAAAAATACAGTACACTTCTAGATACTTTCCTCTGAGTGCTCTTGATTGGCAAACAGATTAAGTCTTAGAGAGACAGTCCTGTACACTAAATGAATCAAGTGCAAAATTTGTGTTATTTCATCTACATCCAATACACATCCATACTGGGGTGTAAGAGAAAAAACATTTGCAGAGAAAATTAATTGAACTCTTGATACAGAGAGGAAAAATGAGGGTGCTGAGCAAGCCTTTTTTAGTGCTCAAGTCAAAGCAAGTTAAATACATGCTGAGAATAATAACAACTCTATTCTAGGCTTGACTGTAATAGTCAATTAGCCAGTTGGAGAGAAAAGGGCAGTTATTATAGGAGTGGAATATTAGCAGAAGGAAAGTGATAAAGGCTGTCAGCTCTGTGAGTTCCAGATGGTGGCATGAAAGTTAGCTCCTGCAGAACTATAATCAGAGACCATAAAAATGTTTGTATATGCTATGAAATAACATCTCTTTTTCAGTCCCTGCTCTTTAGAGACACCACAAAAACCAATACCAAAGCCATCTTTTGCAGATGTTTTAAGTATTAAGAGGTTGAAGAAAGCCTAGTTACTTTGAAGAGTTTTCTTCCATAGTCCTTTACTGACTGTCTTTGTGAGCTCAGTTGGATGCATAGCTCTAGTTTCACAGATGATGTTGGATGTATTAGCTGAAGAACGTTGCATTCTGGCATGCACGGGTTTAAGTCTTTGTGACTTAAATAGTTCTTTCAGCGTTGGGGGCATTTTCTTCAGGGTCTGTAGACAGATAATGGCAGGATTTGCTTATACAGAAACTAAGAAATGGTCCTGAGATATCATAAGACTTCCATCATACAGATTGACCCCTTTGCTAGGAAATCATGATTTTCCAAATTCTTTTAGGCATTATGGTAAGTGCTGGATTTCTCTATGGAAACACTTTTGAATTCCACTAAAGCTGGTTCACAGCACTGAATCAGGTTTCAAACTGTACCTTGATATAATCACTAAAATTAAAAGTTGAATTCATAAGTAAGGGGTAGAACATAACTTCATAACAAATAAAGACCACAGAAACCAAGATGATGCAATAAAATATCTGCTCTCGACCTAGCAGTCTTGTTTCTGCAGTTCTTTCCATACTAGTTTACATCATCCAGCTCCTGGGAAATCAGGTTCTTTCTGACAATTGAAGATCATTAACACTTTGAAAACAAACACATGGGTTTCTGTAGATTCTTGTTAGCATAATATTAAGGCTCTTGCTTTCTGGGAATAGATTTTGATCTAACTTCAGACAGGGAGGCACTTCAATGTGTCTTTTTAGCTCAAAAGAGGCAAATGCTCAGTTTATATCACATCATAAAGACATCAGGATAATAAAAGAAGAGAGACAAGAATGACATTAATCTCATCTAAATTTGGTTATCTGTAGTGGAAGATGTCTATATCTAAGCTAATAACCTCCTCAAGCTCCTTTTATCATAAATGAAGAGGAAATAGGTAATTTTGGTACTCTAAACAATCAGTTGAGATGCCAATGCTTACAGTGTAAATGTTTACATTTATTTAGGTGAATTCTACTCTGAATTGCTTTAACATGTAACATTTAAATGGTGATGTCATGCCCCTAAGTCTGAGTTGATTTCTGTGGCTTCAAATCAGCGATGTACTTAAACAGTATCTTAATTTTAAGCATATAAATAGTCCTATTGAAATCAGTGGTTTATTCACATAGCAAAGGTACGTTCCAGTGCTTTGCCAATGTGAGTAATGTGCCACATGTGTTTTTCTTGCAGTAACTCTGCTACATCACTTTACCTTTGGGCAGTAATTTCACTGTACTGTGGAATTAATGTTTTCAGAAATCTCTCTTAAATTTTTAAGATTTTGACATTTTTAGAGCAGATGCTGGTAAATTTATAAGGTTTGTATTCTTTCCTATGCTTCATAATAGCACTAAAATCCAATAAAACATAATTCAATGTTTTGACTACTGCATTAATTGAACACTAATGCTGTTTCCATCTCTTAGGGTTCAAAATATAATTAGAGAAATTCTAACTTTTATTTTCCGTGTTTCATGTAAAAAAGATGAGACCAAATAGTAATATAAGTCGCCAAAGCAGTAAAGGTCTTTTTAGCTATGTAACAGTTAGACACCTCAACATATCCATCAGTCATCTATGTAATTTCTAATCCTTAAAAACATAGATGGCCCTAACAAGTTCTGAGTGCTTCTAAATTTTTCAATTGTTTTGTAACTGTCCTTCATATACCGTTTATAGGATTTCATTGAATGAGTGTAGTTTAAACAGTAAATGTTTTACCTGGATCAGACTCTCGTTTCAGCTGCAAGAGGAGGGCTCGGTTATAGTGAACTGCAGCCTGATGTTGGAAATTGTGAGGAAGGAAATCTTGCCACTGAGGTGTTCGACGCTCTGTTTTGATCTCAGTGGGCATCTGAGCAGAACAAGATATTCTGGGGTCAGCAGCACCCTGGCCCCTTGGACCACGATGGAGGAGCGCTGCCAAGAACAGGGCATCCCACCCCCACTGCTGCAAGGGAAGTGCAAGCTGTTCAGCTGGGTGCAAATTAAACATGTGCCTTAGGTTTCTGATCAACTCCCAACAGCCTGTAGACTAAAACCTTGGCCTCTTCTCCACCAGGTAATGAACAATGTTTGGCTTGTAGTTAACTTCCATATCAGTCAGCTACTCAGTATATTGAGATCTTCCCAAACAGGCCTCCCTGTAAACTATTTTTATACCAAGATATCCTGTAGCAGTCTTTATAAAAATAAATGAACTAGTGACATTAAGCTGAAAGGTAAGCAAAGGTGTTGAGTGTTAAACATATTAAGAGCAGGGGAAAAATCTGTTAATCGTTTTATTAATGTTTTCTTTTCTGCCGAAATCCTTGAAAATGCTTGTAATTCTTTGCAGCTGACAGGCTGCTGATTTTGCAGAAAGAAGAGGTTTTTGAGTCCCTTAACTCCAAGTCACAGTTGTTCCTTGTTTTGACTGTTGGAGTATTAGTTCTATAACCTCCCAAATAGTAAGTGCCTGTGTTCTTAGAGTTTAAGCATAAGAAGGTCTGCATCTGAGAATAATTATAGTTAAGCAAACACTATGTTGAAACACAAGCTTAATGAGTTGCACTGAAGCAGTGTAAGGGACTGTCAAAGTCATTTTGCTGCTGTATGGATTTTTACAATGCTGTTACTTCACTTATTTGAAGGATTCCCCTCTTTCACAAACACTAAGTGACATTCAAGCATTCCCAGGCTCGTGGGAAGTGGCAGCAAGGGTGAGGCTTTGAGTCTGTGGTCTATTCTGTCCTTTCACCATGCCCATGGTAAAGTCCATGAGGCCCAGTCCCAAACTGCGGACTCTGTCTAGCACTGGTGCTCGCTTGAGGATTGTCATTGTGGCTGACAGCTTTTCAAAACTCTGATGGGGAACCTTCCACCAGCCTTCAGCTGTGCCAGAAAGGTTTAGATTGGATATCAGGAAAAATTTCTTCACCAAAAGGGTTGTCAAGCACTGAAACAGACTGCCCAAGGGAGTGGTTTAGTCACCATCCTTGGAGGTATTTAAAAGACCGGTAGATGTGGCACTTATGGACATGGTTTAGTGGGGGACCTGGCAGTGCTGGGTTAATGGTGGGACTTGATGATTTTAGAGGTCTTTTCCAACCTAAATGATTACATAATTCTATGATTCTATGACTTTTAGGCTTTCCTCTGATTCATGTCTCCAAGCAGACTGGATATTCCTCACCTTGAGAGGATATACCCCACAAGCCCAAGTCCACCAAGACACCCCCTGCAAGATGTGCTGCAGACCAGCAGCTTTCTCAGCCAAGCCAGTGGGTTCCTGTGCCCTTGCTCACTGCTCAGAGCACATGGGTCACCAGACTGGCAATGGAAATGGGCACAATCCCTCGACAGTAAGGCATAGAAAGTTATACAGGGACACTATTCCTACCAAATCCCTGAGGCTTTTTTGGCTTTCTAAGCAGTGTGCTGAATCACCTGATGTTCCTGCTCTAGTCAGACACCGAGAGTGGGCTTGTCACTGCCCCAGGTCTGAGTAGCAGCTGGCTTTGTGTGACCTGCAGGTAACAAAAGCCATTTGCCATTTTACGTGGTCATATTGGCCTCCACCACTGAGTCTTCTCCCCTTCGATGCTTTTATCCTCTCCTTTCCCTTCACCTTCCAAGGTAGTGAAAGGTGTAATGACAACTCAAAAGTGAGTAAGGCAATGTATCTTTCCCTTCCCACCAAGAGCTATTGCTTGGTGGACCTGGCAGTGTAAGGGTAATGGCTGGATACAATGATCTCAGAGTAGTTTTCCAACCTTAATTATACAATGATTCGATAAGAACAAGAAATTGCATCCAAATTCTCACAGCAAAAATTAATTTGATAGATTTATGTTATATTTTTGAATACTTTGGGTCTTGTTTTGATTTTCTCCACATTTATATCATAATAAACACATATTCAAATTTTGCCATGTGTGTTTTTGCTGAAGTGCTAGGCAGATTAAGGTTCCTGTACAAAAACACCTATGACATTTCTCATTGTTTTATGCTGACAGAATCACTCTGGCAGCCCTTTTTTTGTGGACCAACTCTTTCCAGAGACACTGAGAGAACAGATGCCAGGGTTTCAGGTTACAGAAATCTGGAATCGCTGTATCACACAAAGAGCATTCGAACACTTCTTATGTTGTATGAAAAGCAGAGGCCCTTAACATACTATACTTGAAGGAAAAAAGTTAGATAAGCCTCAGCCTTCCCAATTATAAAACAAGCAAGCAAAAAAAAAAGTCAAAATGAAAAACTATTGTCAAATCATGTTTATTCTTCAGTCTGAGCACGCTTTTCATATTTATCTGAGGACAATATTAAACTTGGATAATGAACTGTGTTAAAACTTTTTAAAGGCAAGATAACACTATATGGTCAAGTAGTTAGGAAAACAAGGAATTTTGTTTTATTTTCTCCTCTAATTTGTATGAACCATGTACAACTGTTAACCTTTCAAATGTACTATGGTCTATCATGCATTTTTCTTGGCTCTGTCCTCACTCTTGCAATCTGAACATTATGTTATTCTGTGAATCAGCTGTGAATAGGCCCCATTATCAGAGACCATGTCTGGACTTATGAAATAAATGATGAAACAAATTATGAGATTGAAACAGACTTGCACCATCTTTTTTTGGGCTGTTTTTCTAATTTTCTAATGTAAATTATTTTTATTTCTTCTGAATCAAACATCATTATGTATTATGCAGTCTCAGATAAAACATATACCTTATACCAGAAAAGCAGTGTTTCCAAAAATCTTTTTTTTTGCTACTTAAAGTATAATTTCCTGTTCGGTCTTAAATACCACTTTCACTACAATCTCTTCTACACTCCCAAATTTCAGAGTAATTACTGGGTTAATTCAGGTCAATGCCTTTAAATTAAATCTGAGAGCAACAGGAGCAGAGAAAAAGTAAACAAGAATAAAGTACAAAGCAGACAGTTACAGCAACATATAGGAATTATGTAGGGTTTGCCAGAAATTCCAATCTCATGTGGAGACAGGAAGAATTACTGCAGGGTACATATCCTCACATGGAGAAGAATGGAATAGAGAGTTCTTATTTCCAGCAAAGAAGAATGGAAGACTGAATACTAAAAAAAAAATAATCTATTTTAACCCAGGATTGAACAAAGAGATGATCAAAGCTGCCAGCAGCCCTGAGACTGTGACTGCACAGTTTTAGGACCATGCCATCATACCAGTCTTACACCTGTTTTAACCCCAACTTCCTTGTTATTCCCACGCAATCTCCCTGTGCCCTGTGGAATTCATGTTTGTTTTCATGGCTAATGGGCATGGGTAAAAGCCAAACTCTGCTTCAGTTTATGTTGGCATCTCTCCACTTTGCAATGAGAACACAAAATCACTAATAATCTTCTCATGACTCTTCTGTATGCCACTGGACTTTCACAGCTGAGAACTTTTGCAACTGGTATTATGGACTGAGAAGGATTTAGAGATTTTAGCTTCTCCTTGTGACAGGACAATGGAGTGAAGGTGAGTTTTCTCTGTGGAAAGCATCATGCACAGGCTGGTTAACCTTGACAAAAAAAACAAAACAAAAATGTGGATATTAGTGGTATAAAAGACATGAGCTGGGAGATGAGCCCAGCTTGGAAAGAATTATTCCTTTGTAGAGCAGATTGGGCTCAGTTTCTGCTTAGTTAATAGCGATCCTCTCTAGATGTGGCATTAGCGACATTGAGAACTCAAACACTGCCAAAATTAATGTAAAAATCCCTTAACATGCAGTTAGAACATTTGTAATTTCAGAACAGTGTTACCTCACTGGTTTCAGGGTATTTTGGGGCTGCACATTGCCTGTCTGCGTTTAGTTATACCAAGTTCAGAGTGACACATGCAATGCATATTCTTGTCCTGCTAAAACTTAAGTAGTATATAATGATGGCTGGAAACAACATTCAATCAGTCCAGAGAGGGCTATGCCTTTTTGATAACTCCTGCAAAACCTTTGGGAGTGCTTTGTTTCTCAAATACAGGCTGAATTTTAAATTTAGAATATGATCCCTGTCGTGTTAACGCTTTTTGATCTGTTTCCAGTGAGTTCCAGCAGCTTTGAGTAAAGCTTCTGAGGGGAAATGTTGGCTATCCTGTTCAATTTGAAGAAATATGTGAAACAGATGAAAGAACCAGAAAAAGAGATGCAATTCCTTGAAATGGAAGGGGATAGAAGTGCCTCTCTAGTATCAAGAATAGGTTGGTTGTGGATTGAAACTAAACATAAGGTGCAACCACATCTATTTTGGATAGTGGGCTTTAAATGACCCAGGTATCAAGGCTACAAGGGGCACTTTATTGAGTTAGTTCTTTGCCTGCCTTTTGTTTATGGAGGTTCCTTATGACTTTACCACCAGCTGGGTGCAGACTTCTATCAGTCTTGGCCATGTATTCTTACTCAGACACAGAATGCAGATGCTTTGATAGATGGTTTCTGTTAGATCTGGGATGAGAGGACTACAACAGGGTTTATCTTTCCCCAGTCTTCTCCTTTCTAGACTGAATATATTTGGTACATTTTCCCTAATACTCTTTCAACCTAAGTATCTTTTTATCTGTCTTCTGCTGGTTTTGACTCCAGTTGGGTACCTTGTTTTATAGCAGTGTAGTCAAAACTGGACTCCAGCTGAGGCCTCAAGTGTGCAGGATAAAGAATAACTACCTCCTCTGTGTTACTCCACAGCCTGTTGCTTGTTAATAGCATCACATTTTTCACCTGGACTTAGTTTACAATCCACTCTAACCTCCCTGCCTCAACTTTTTCTTTTTTCTAGCATGCTGCCTAGCTAGTTATTCCTGATTTTCTGTTTGTGTGTTCAATTTCCTCTCTCAACTGCTGCCCTTTTGTTAATTTCCATTTCATCGTGTTGCTTTTGGATCATTCCTCCAATTTGTCAGGATCGGCTCGAGCAGCAACCGCAGCCTCCAACGTGCTTCCAGCTCTGTATGACTTACAAATGGCACAAGTAGTCTCTGTACTGTCATTCATGTATTTAATGAAAGTAAGGAATAGAAGAAGGTGCTGCAGAAATGTGTTGCCAATTTGTGAGTGAAATGTTGACAACTTCTCTTTGAGTATTTTTTTTTTCAATCACTTGTGCATTTATCATAGAGTCATTTGTTCAAGATAGTATTTCCTTCTTTGGCTGAGGAGAATATCATGCAACACCACGTCAAAAAAACTTACCAGACCCAACTGGAAGAGGTTACTGCTCTCAGGATATCCAGCAGACCCTTCCAAACGGAAAGCAGGTAAAACAGTGTTTTATACCTTGTATTCGCTCTCCATTTGTTTCTTTTTTTCCTCATTTATGCTGTCTGCCTGTTTCTTTCCCTCCTCCCACAACTCAGTGGGCTCCACTGTACTGCAAATGCTCCTGTGGACTGCAGGAAGATGGGTACCTTGGCATGTTTTGCAAGAGCCTTGAGCAAACTAATGCAGAGAATCATGAGTAAGCAACTTCTGCAATTGCCCAGAGAAATGTGGCCGTGCCAGTGTTTAAAGGGAAAGCAAACTAAGAAAAAAAACCACAAAGTAAAACAAATGTTTCTTGATATTTAGGAATATTTGCTTTTGATTTTTGCATTATTGTGTGGCATGTTTATATTTCATCTGGTATATCATGTTTACTACTGATTTAACTGTATCCTAAAAGTTGTCTCATACTTATGTCATTCTCCCTGTCCAAGAACAAAAGGAAAGGTAACATTCAGTGAGATGAAGTGTCAAAGGTGCATCTGATGCAGAAGAGAGGCTTTCCGCAGAATATGAGATGATTCTGTGGAAACTGCTGCCACAGATCACAGTGACCAAGGTTGTTGTGGGCTATCTGACACACATGAGTAATGAGGAGACAAATTTAATATGAATGGTGATGGATAGCAGTTTTGTAAAAACTAATTAATTGGAAAAAATTATTAGTCTAGGAATTTAAGAAAGAGCAGACTTCTGCTGACAAGAGAGATGTCAATCTGTAGCTCTGGTTTAGATGGACTTAGCTTCAGAGCTAGTATGACAATTCTGCTTCAGAGTCCCCCTGTTTAGCACCATGAAGAAAATTATTAACAAACCCATAAATGCCTTATTTTACCCCCAGTGTGAAAAAATAGTAGCATAAAACCAAACTGGTTTTCCTGCCTTAGGATAAGCCAGTTGCCTGAGCCTCAGGCTCTGGATCCTGGTCTTGTTATGTCCTTGTGAATAGGGCTGGTATCTCCTGGCTCTGCTATCTGGCCGTGTATGCTGGGCAGCCCCAGCACCTCTGCCTGTCCAGGTAAGGCTATTGGAGCAGCTGCATACAGCTCCTGAAGACAAATCCTTCTCTGCCTTTTCTTGGAGAAAAATTGCCAAAAGTTTCAAAAATGACTGGCAATTCATCAGGTAAGCTGGAGGTAATATGGGATGATTAGCTTCCCTCATCCTCGGAAATATGCAAGAAGAAAAAAGCTTCAATAAATCAAGACATGGGACTTCTCTGAGGCTTCAGAGAAGTCTTTTTAATTAAAATACTTATTTAACTAAAAATAATGGTTTTGTCTTCATTCACAAAGGATTTTTTAAAATTTCTGAGTTTATCAATGTTTCAGATGTTGTGGAAAGGAATAGGCTAAAGTAGCTGAAGAAATGTTGTCCCACATTTCGACCAGATGCATTTTAAAACAAATTCTAAAAAATACGTTTGCATCTTTACTCTCTGAGAATAAGCCTTATTTTCTACATGGCAATAACAGAAATGAACTCAAGGGAAATTACTCACATATGTCAAGAACGTAATGTGCCCCTTTACTTTCAAAGGGTTGGCATCAGTGTAAATTATTGCTTACAGGTGCTAAGTAACCTCTTTGATGGTTTTTTTTTTATTGGCTGACTCAGATTTCTTAGGAAGATAAAAAGCTACTGTAAAAGAGTACTTATTTAATTAAAAAGAACTAAGGATTTTCATAGTAAAGACATGGGTGCAGATGGGTGGTTTTTTTGTTGAATGCACTTGGGCCAAGGCTGAAACTTTTTTACCAAGTATTCTCTTTATCTCACTTTCACATTGCTATTTCTATCATGGGCTTGAATATAACTTTTGTTTGAATAAAGACTATTACACAGACTTATTTTTGTCATTCAGTCAACACAAATAGTAACGTTTAGAAATTGTGTAAGCACTTTCTTGTGATTTTGAGTCATTCATGTAACGCAGTCCTTCAGATGTACTGTTTTGAATCTTGTCCTAGATGCTATTTCTTGCTTTCTGAAAGTTCAATGGAAATAAAACTTCAGTCAAATGTAATACATATGGACAAATTCCAGGAAGTTCTTCCTTTTGTATTCTCAAAGTGATCATCAAAAAGGCCCAATTTAAATAACTTTTTCTCCAAATTCAAAATTTGTTAACACATTTGAAAATGCAAAAGGCAAAAGCTTATTCTGTCTTGTTTTAAATACCAGTAATTTCCCATCAAATTAATTGCTTTTCTTTGTAGTGAAGTAAAGATAGATAAGAAAAACACTTCATGAATTTCATACCTCCAAAATACATTTGCAACAAAGCCTGTGTTTCTTTCCAAGAATTTTTTTTGATGGAAAACTCTGATAAATTTATGTTTTTCTCTCCTCTCTCTGAGACAATATTCTCCTTCTCCCCTAAAAAAAGAACACAGAAAGTCTTGCTGCTGGTTTGCATTACAATAAAGCACCCAGACACATAGTTTTATCAACTGTTAGTATGCCTTTAACAAATCACAATTAAATATTAACAGCCCATGGAGCAGCATGGAGGGCTCTGCAATCCTTTGAAGGTGTATTTGCCAATTAAACAAAGTCTGACATTAGAGTAAAGGTGGCAAGGATCCAAACCAGAGAAATGAGAGTCAACCACTTCAATGGCATTCATTAGCTAAACAGACATTCTTTGTGTGGCCTGTTTCTTTGCTACTGCCAAATCTACACCTTGTTCAGGAACTCACCCAGGCTCAGATAAGCTTATTATGGAAATAACACTTTGTCACCCCTTACAACTTGCTTCTTGTTAAATTATCTTTTATCTTCTTTGTAGTATTTGTCACCTCTCCTTGGGTGCCCCTTGTGTGGCCAAATGGTATTGTGATTGGTTTGAAATGATCAGGTTCTATAGCTAAGTTAATAGGACAATATTTTAAAGATTCCCTCTTCAGTATCATCACACAAGAATGGTTATAGAGAGATATTTATGTACATACATTGTGTTGGGATTTTGGCAGTGTGTGAAAGCTTAGATGCTAGTTTGGGTCATCTTGTAAGAGGTGCTGATGTCGGAGAGCACAAATTTTTCTGAGAAGGAAAATTTGGATGGGAATTCTCTAGCCTGTACATGGCCTTCCCAAATTTTTGTTTCTACTGCAAACCCTGTGCTGAAACAGCAGAGATGTTTTGTGTTGCCTCTGCATACTGAGGGCATGAGAGGGAAAGAAGGAGCCTTTCCACTGTTGCTATTTCTGCTGGCTGAGATAAAAGCCAGAAAATCCTGGTGCTGGATGCCAAGCACCACGGAGAAAGAGGCCATGACAGCCTTAAGTGTGCATCAGCCATGGAGCCTGCAGAATGCACACAAGCTTGTGTCCCCTTTTCTTCATTCTGCAGCTTCAGAGCCACCTCGCTAAAGGTAAGTTAGTCTTCAAAGACTTGGTCTAGCTTACATCTGTGCCTGGAAGAATATCCACGCAAAGGAAGTGATTTTTACTTTTGGGCCTCAAAGAGATAAAGATGTGGTCAGAGTAGAATTCAGTCTCCTCAGAAGCAGTTCAAAGTGGTAAAGGGAGAAAGAAAGGAAGGAAGCTGGGCTTGTTCCCAGCAGAAGATGCAGAAGCAGCCAGTCCAAAGACTGTCTCCTCAAGTGGCCCTCCTTCTGTGGCAATAGGTAGTTTTGCACAAACTCTGGGCCCAGCCTTAGCACAGACACCAAGAGACAAGTCCCGTGGATGTCAGTGGGTGGCAAAACACACACACCAGGACTGTTTTTCCATGTTCATGTGCGTATTTTGCCTATGCACACACCTGCCTGCTGTTGACATCTACATTTCAATACAGAGTTGTCCAACCTTGCAGTGCTATGCGCATATCTTTGGTGACATTCTCAGCTCTGCAGTTAGATTCTTTTTTTTCCTCTTTCTGTGCTGAAACACTGAATTTCATTTCATTTATCCTCCCACACAGACGCAGGGAAACAGGATATCCATCACTAAGTAACTACAAAAGACTGGAGAACCAAGTGAGGAGAGAAAAGTAATTTCTTGGGCAAATGCTTAAATTACTATCATATTTTGAATGGTTCTTTGTATTTGTCATATTAAAGTTGATGCCCTAGTCTGTGCTATTTTAATATGTATCTGTTGATTTCTAGGATTTATGACAGAAACTTTACTGGCACAGAAATTTTTTTCTAAATTCTATATTTTTTTTATATATATGCATCATGTATATTCACTGTAGTCACACAAATTACATTTTGCACATACAAATAGAAATGTAGCTTTCACCAAAGCAAGAAAGAACAAGAATATCTCAGAGCTGTGTTGGTCCTCTTACGCCTCATAGGCAACACTGAAATATGTCTCATTCAATGATATTATTGCTCGTATCTCACATATTACTTCAGTTCACTGTTTTTAAAAAAGGCTCTGTTTAGTGTTCCATATACTGGAAAAATCCTCACCCCAAGTCACAGGAGTATTCTCCTGCCTGAGACAGATATGAGAGAAATGTAATTAAAAAATAGGTTTTCTGTGTGAGCATCAAGATGAAAACATCTTTTTTTCCTTGCTCCAGTAAAGCACACTTCCTCTGAAGTTGCCAACCCAGTGCCTCAGCAGGTGTCTATCTGCCTCAAAGTTGCTGGAGCTGTGCAGATTTGCAATAGTGAGGGGTTTTTCTTCTAATCTGCTGATTTTGACATCACCCTTACTGCTGATTTAATGAGCCCAGTGTCATAAATAGGATTACAGACCCCAGAGGTCTAATTCTCAGCTCCTTAATACACTGAAGAGTAACAGTAACTATGGTAAATAATTGCCTCAAATCAAATCAAAATTACAGCTTTAAATTTGAACGCCGGAAATGTTTGTTCAGTGATCTGTATGGTGGAAATCACTTGCCTTTATCTAGCTCCCAAAGGAAAAAGATGGCACCCAAGGAGCAAATGTCAACACCACAAATACTGCCTTCGTGAGCATTTCACAGAAGGTAATGCCGAGATCAGCTGGGATCAGCTGAAACCAATGGCTCTGAAGCAGGAACGTGGCCAAACTGTGTCTGTTCTCTTCCACCAACAGCTTTTTTTTTACCTTTTGGACTTGGGTAAAATCAGGATCTAATTCTCAACATACAGATGTACCATGCAGTTCTCACAGAGTGTGATGGGAATTAAGTAGATGCTTCAGGAAGCTAATCATTATCAAGAGACTTAAAGCTTGTTCTGTGCTTGCTGTATGCCTCTAATTTTCAGATACAGCCTGACTACCAGGATGTCCACATGGGATATTTGGTCGCCTGGGTAATTATAACAAATATTCTGCTTTTATTTTACTATTCACATGTTTAAATTGAGTTTGTAAAGGAGAGTATTTTATGGAAGTGGAGATACTGTGAAGCCATTTGCTAATAACCCAAGGATGTTAGTAGATGACCAAAGTAAGAGAAGCCTCCTGTCTCTTTTCTGGTATCCTCAATCACATTCTTTTACAATCATCAGCCAGTTTTCAGCTGTTGTAATTTGGGCTGACATTAGTGAATGCAATCTGCTTTAGGATACATAGATGCAAATTCTTCAGGGTATTTTCTAGTATTCATGAGCAATGCTAAGTAAATGACATTTCTAGATGTGATTAGCTCTGCATATCCCCAGATACTGATGTGTAAATGTAAAATAGATGCAGCTATATATTTTAGCACACACAAACATGCAGGCATAGGCACATAAAAATGCTTCCTCTCTCACACAGAGATGTATGCACATATACCACTGGTGGCAGATAAAAATAAATACACCACAGGGAGACTTTTTAGATGAGCACGTATTGTGCTTGCCTTAAGGACTTTATGAATTTGATTATAATTTGTGCAGTACTACAGAACTATTTTCTAAATGAGATTAAATACCATAAAGATGCATATGTAGAGTCTATATAAGACCAATTTCCTATGGAGAACTGCAGAGTTAAACCAAAGAAGGCAGGAAGTATTCCAGCAGGAGAGGGAAAAAATACATGTTTAAGCAATAGACTTGAAAAATTAGGCAGCGAAGGAAAGAGCAAATTGAAAGCTGCTTAGATTTACTGTAGCTGTAATGTGTGTTCTGCTTATTTACATAAGGTCTATGTGATTATCTTCTCTGCTGTTCAGTAAGAATACTCCCTACTGTAGTATCTGCTGCAACACATGGTACTTTTGTTATCTCGGATATGCAGCCCACTTACTAAAGAAACACACTAACCAATATGTAATGCAAACTTTTGACTGTTCACGGAGTTTGGAGACAGAGAATTTATTACACCACCAGCAGACACTAAGGGCCAAGTCTGTATTCCCCAGTGGGCAGACTGCTCTGGTTTTATTTTAAGCTTAGCAAAATTTCTGTTTGTTCTTTTTTGTTGCTGCCTGTTTGTTTGAAAACAAAGGTTCTCCATTCTGGACTTTATTTCAATACAGTTCTGAGACCAAATATTGCACCCTATTGGTTGAGAAACCAAGGCCTTTTTGTGAAAATGATAGACTCTCTTTTAGACCTTAATGTTCCTCAAATGTTCTTTACTCACCCTGCATACCTAGACCTCTGTCTTTGATGTTCTCCAAGTGTCATCCTTGTAGTCTGCACTCATTCAATTAACACCAACTTTTACCCTTGGAAAGGCAAACGAGTGTGTGAAGGTCAAGATATGATGAAAATAACATGGACGTTTTTTTCTGAGACCAGCAGCATCATATCCTTCTAATGAGCATTCAGTTATAAATTCCAACAGAGAAGGTAGTGGCTTGGCTTCCAATCATTTGTGCTTTGTTTACTGGAAAGAGCTTTTTTATTTTTTTTTTTTTTAGTTAGGTTTTGGGGTTTTTTTAAGTTTTACCTATTTATCACTTGAAATATAAAGGAATTGTGGCTCAGATCTCATAAGGGAATAAATAAAAGACTCTAACACATCCCGTGGCAACAGGAGACTCTGAAGCTGTTTTAAAGTTTTCTTCTTGGCAAAGCAATATTCATGGATATTTTAAAACAAACAAAAAAATGCTTGTCTTAAACTAAACTTTCATGCACTTTAGATGAAGGAATTTTGAATTCACCAGTGACAGGAAATTATTAACAGGTTGTCTATTTTTCCATCATGAGCAAGAGCTCTTGGTACTGTCTCTCAGACTGTTCTATGTGGGAGAACAACATTTCACACTTTCATGATTTCTTCTCATTTCTTTTCCTTTCCAGAATGGCAGGACCACTATAGTGAAATGGTACTGAGTCACTGGAAATTAGTCAGTACATTGTTTGAATATGAATTTGGGAAAAATAGATCAAGATAGTGTTTCATAGTTAGGTGCAGAGGTAATTAATCAATTGTTCTAGGAAAAAGGAAAGATTTTAATAGGAAAGATAATTTTTATCACGTTTGACAAAGCAACGGTGGAATAACCCTGGGAGATGTGAAACATTGCAAAACTGCACAAGTGTAAGTGCTGAAAAGCTGCATTTGGGAGCTCTCAGATATCAGACGTGGTTATTAGTAACTCAAAATGAAGAACTCATAACAGTTTAGGGTAAATTTTTACTGTTTAACCAGCCTGTATCAGGGCTGGTCTTCAGCCCATGTGTCTGGTCACAAATGTTTATTAAACTGCCTTTCCTCCTGGTGGCTATCTTTATGCTCTCTACTGGGGACTAAATATACCCATCAAACACAACAGGAAAGTAAGCCTTAATTGCTCCATCAGCTAAGAAATAAAGAAAAAGGCTGATATTCTTTCAATCCTGTCCATGTTCGAACAGACAAGTTTTCCTATCTTGAATCCAGCATAGCCTCAGACTCCACTCCCAGTAGTGCTCTTATAACCAACTTTCTCCCAGAGCCCAAAGGCCTGGGTGTCCAGTGAGCTGCATGGTGGCCGATGGGAGCAATGCCACCCAGTAGTGACCTGGCCACAAGCCTCCAGCTTTTGTTCTCATCTAAGGAAAACGTTCTTGGCAAATGCTTTTGCTTTAGGTCACCTTGCACTGGTCCAAGAATTCCAATTCAAGTGTCACAATATGAATGCCCCCAGCCATTGCTCTTAATTATGGCTCTGCTTCCAAAAAACAACAAAAAAAGGCCTAGAGTCCTATTCTGTTATTCCCGGCTGGAGTGTCCTGTTGGCCAGCCAGCTTTGAACCCTTCAATTTCTTCCAAAAAATGTATCAGGCTTCTTAATGAGTGCACTCTACATCATTGTTAGTTTGCTTTGTAATAGTAGTAGTAGCAGCAGCAGCAGCAGCAGCAGCAGCAGCAGCAGCAGCAGTAGTAGTAGTAGTAGTGGTGATAGTAGTAGTAGTAGTAGAGTTTTTAGTGGAGGTTATTCCAGCAGAAAGGACAGTTTGGCAAACTGTGTTTTCTTACAGTTTCTCTGACTGACCTTATTCTAACTAGCATGAGCAAGAGCAGCTCTGGATTGGCAGTGAGAAGAGTTGTTTTTTCTTCAAAGCTTTCTTTCTAACCCACAATGTAAAAAACGCTCTGTTCTATTCCTTCTCTGCCTCAGTTTACTTCAACTATAAAATGGAAGTGATAATTTCTGTTGTAAAATACTTACATCTGTGAATTGAAAGCATTACAGAAGAACTAATTACTGTTATGCTTAAACATTCCAGCCTTGCGATTAAGTGATTTTTATGCCTTGATAATTATATTTCACTAGGGAAGAGTGGGCAACCATCCATCAAAGTCCCTGGCTGCAACTGAAATCTTAAGCTGACAGAAATTTTGTGGTGCAGTCATTGATAACCATGGTTTTGAATAGCTCTGAAACAAAGCTGTGAAAAATTCACAGTCTCTTCAGATTGACATTATTTATAGCACATCCCAGTATGACGTAAATTTCAGTCACGTACAGCTTGTTTAAAAGCAGAGTAAATTTTTATCAGTCTCTTGAATGCTAACAGATGAAAGACTGTGTTCAAATCTTTAGGCCTTATAGAGCAGACAGGATTGCAAGGCTAATTGGTGCTGCTGGCATTCGGTGTCGAGGTTAATATGAAATAAATCTGGTTTAGAAAATTATTATTTATTGTTTTGTACAGATGGATTTGATTTGTAGCTTGGAAGTTTCACAAAGCATCCGTAGTACCCAGAGGAAAGTAAAAGGAGTAGAATAAATAGGAAGTGCAATATGTACATAGCATGGTTTTAGAAAAATATCCATTTCAGACAGCTTCACTTTAAGTACAGCTTCTGAAGTCTGTATTTGGCATTCCTTCTTACTGAATCAGTGTTGAGTAAGGGCTCCATGATTTTGCTGAAAATTAGGCAAGAGGTGTTCGTTCTGGGCTTACATGGAACAGAGCCTCATTTTACAACTTCTTCCTTTCGTGCCATGGGGATTTTAGAAGGGCAAAGATATAAGTAAATCAGGAGTTGCAAAATGTTGGCTAAGGAGTGGTCATATCTTGATCTGACCACAGTGTGGCTAAACCAGACACCAGGTACCAGAAGTCCAACTTCCATTCATGCACATATACACTGCTGTGCCTTCCTGTGGCATGACAACATCAGAGCTCCCAAATCATCCAGAAAGCACTTCTGTTGGCCTTGGTTTTCTTGTGGCAGAATAACACCTGTGATAGTCTCTTTGGTGGGACATAGAGCATGTTTTGGCTCCCCAGAGGACGGATCAGCCACTGGTGACAGCAGCAGCCAAACCAGGCGTTGCATGCTGGTATGGAGGAAACCAGTAAAAATTCAAAACATTGTCCTGCAAATCATTGCCACTGCAATGGGGAGTGAGGCTGACTTCAGCATGACTACATTCACAGTGAAGGAGTGCTAATACATATTTCATAGCCTTTACAGTACTGCACCTTTCTGTGCAATAACTAATGAATGACTCAGGCCTGGACTTAGTAACTGTAACAAGAAGCACTGTGTTGCTAAAAACTTGGGAAACCTCTTCTCCAGTAGTGTTGAAATTACTGCATAAAGCATCTAAATTCCCAAGGTATTGAAGAGGGAGATCTGTGTGCCTAAAAATAGGATTCATTTTCTAGTACACAGAGTTTCAGCTAGCAAACAGAAAATACCTCAGAGAAAAAAAGTTCTGTTTATTCACCTCTCTCCCCACCTTGCCCACTGGCAGTTCTGTGGTAGGTACTTATGTTAAACAAGGATTCAGTGCCAAAAGCTTTCCAGATTCTGGGTAACAGATTCATACATTTCCAAAGAAATGACTGGCTCACTTTCTTTTGAAACCTGCAATCAGTTCATCCTACTCTTTCCAAACTAGTCTAATGGTTTAAACATTTCCCTCCTCAGCCTGAAGCATTTTGAGTTGCACCTCCTGCTCCCCTATGCAGCAGGTGATGGGTATGGGTTTTGTTTGCCCCTTCTCCTGCACATGAGCCACTCTGAATTGTGCAGCTGAAAGCTCAGCAGTGAGAGCTGCTTCTGCAAGCCTGAAAACAGAGGACAAGACTTGAGCAGAGTTGAAAGCCCACAGCTTCATTCTTTATCAGGAATGTCCTATCCATAACCTTTAGCCTCACTTGTGTATTGAAGCTTTGTTTGGTTCACGTGGGCTATTAATATGGGTAGCATGTAACTCTTAAGCATTGTCTTAGGTGAACTAAGGTATTTGTTTTTGCTATCCTTTATGTGTGAGCATTTGTCATTCTATACCTCTGACTAACTTTAACAAGAGTTGAGGGATTCAGATCGAGAGAAGAATTAAACTTTTTCCAATTAATGACATCAATGCAGCCCTTGGCACATTTTCAAAAAGCACTTTTCTGTGCTACACAGTAGGTACTGCATGGAGAAATAAGGGCAATCTTTACCCCTGGAGTTCAAATGACTGCCCCCAATACTCCTTGGAAATGAGCTGGATAATCTGTCTCAAGAAAGAGTGCATGAAATAATAGCTGCTACAGGCAGGGAAGTTATAAAAGTTATTTATTTCTCTCATAATAACCCTAGTTGATTAAGGAAAAAAGAAAAAAAAAGCCAGAAAAAACCCCAACCCTGTACAATAAAAGGCTCACATTGTGCGTTACTTTAATTTGATTTCACATCTAGACACCCATATGCATTTACTGTTTTGCTGGGAGGGTTTAAATACCCTGAGCTAATTATAGGACAATATTTTCCAAGTTACAAGGGTTAAATTGAAAGCACAGCTAATGAGATACTATTTCTGGCTATTAAACTGAAAGAAAAAGGGTCTATTTAATTATAAAGTATGTAAAAGAAGCATAATCATCTCGTAATGTAACAGCTCTCATCTGGATTATTATTTTGGTGCACATTTATAAACACTGCCTGGCACATTATTGAATTGTTTAACATTTATGTGAATGTAGTTATTCTACAGAATAACAATATTGACACTGAGCTGTTTGCCTTTTAATTTCAAGAATATTTCGTATCTACTAGATATATTTTCTTGTTTATCAGAAATAGAAAATAACAAAATATAAAGGAGATGGGAAAGACAGGAGGAACTATTAATCTTGTCTGCCAATACCTCAGTAGGTTTTCATGTGGTGATTTAAAATAGTATTTAATTTCACTTTAGAAACCTATTAAGTGAGTTTACTGTAACTTGCAATTCTCAGCTACCTGTAAGATGAACTAAAAAGCAAATTATGGGGTTTTTTTCCTTATTCTAACTCAGTTACTATACCATTTATAGTTCAGGTCGTTCTTCCAGAATTACTTGTTAGTAAAACTCATACTTCTAACAAACTGAGATGTGGGCAATTTTAATTGTTGAAAATATGACAGAGTTGCTTGGATGTCACTTCAGCTTTTAGTTCTCTTTCTTCACAGCATCCACATGACTTCTGTTGATTCTTTGCCTTCCTTCAGCTGTCAAGAGCTGCTGGGACTTGTCAAGTGGCACTGGCTACACCCTCTGCAAGGCTTCTGTGACTGAAAAGGTGAGCTGTGACTCAGGTATGAGCCAACTGAGACGAGCCATGGAGGGGAACAAGGTGAAGTGAGGTGATTTCTTTAATTTGGCTGACCTGAAGGTACTACACAGTTAAAGTAGAGGCACAAGTAACTTGAACGTTTTGGAGCAAATCACTGAGCCACTGAAGGTTCTCTGGCAGATTGCTGGGGAATTCTTGCTTGGGAATTCTTGCTATGGCAGCTGTCAGCAGCTAAGTTGGAGATGTTTATGCCTATGGGTTTAAGGACTAGTTTGTGAAGTTAATTGCATACCTAATAAAGGCCTTTCTTGAACTTCTTGAACACACTGAACTTCTGTGAAATAAGCAAAACTTTTGACTGGAGGGAAGGTGAACACATCTCCACATCTCCCAGGAGATCAAAGACAGAGTAAAATATATGTATTATGGCTGTACTGAGGCATTATATTTCGCTTCAAGAGGGTGACGTATCTTAACTATCTGTCTCCTGGATTTAGAAACTGAGCTTTTACTAAACTAGATGTTCCAAAATGTCACAAATAATTTCCAACTGTCATTAGCTCCCTGTTAGCAGCTTTTTGTCATAGAATTCCCTTGAATTTATTATAAAAAGAAAATGGAAATATAAAAAGAATTTGCTCATAGTTATCTCATGGGCCTATAACTGGAACCAGCAGTCTCACCAGATGCAACTTGAAGCCACTATTCCTCTCACTAGAGTGGAACAGGGATAAGGGCCATAACTTCTTTTACATAATTGCTCAAATACATGCTGGCAGAAATTATAAACGTTTGTGACTGTTATTTGTGGCATTATCTGGAAGTCAAGGATGTGAAAAAGAACTGATGTCTTTCTGTCCTTCTGTCTTCCACTATCCCCTAAAGCATACAAGTCCATGTTTTTCTATCACTGTTTTCCAGTTGATTTGCATTGATTTCTTCTCTTATTAAGCATCTAATTACCATTTTAGAAGCTACTGGCATACAAGATATTGCTCCTTCATGTCTGAGGCTCTTTGATGCTGTCCACGTGTCACTTGCAGCAGCTGACTACTCACTGGTCACTTGGAGGTGGATAATTCTTTGATCCTCTTGTCTGAACTTGCATATAAATAAAGGAAAAACTTTCCCCAAAGAACTGCCCTGTGAACAGGAACACGAGGAAATGCTACTCTAGATGAGCAAGCCCATGTGTTCCTGTGGGGAGACTGGAAGAAGAGCTAGCCATCACTAGATTCAGTACAGGCTTTTCAGATCCCACTTTATGCAAGGGAAAATGAGGATGCCTAGGATTTCCTGGTAGCTGCCTCATTTGAAAAGAAAGAGAAAAAAAAAAGAGCTTTTTTATGGAAGAGCAAGAAATAGAACAAGTTGCAACATGTTCCTCATCCTTTTAATTACATGGGAAAGCAGAATACATGGTTAATATTTCCACTTGCAATCTTTTATCTATTGTATTTCCCACCTGTTTAATTAGTGCTTCTTACTTTTTTTTTTAATTTCCCCCAGTCATTTCCTGATGTCTGAACTGTCTCACATCTTCTTGCATCTTTTCCCTCTAACCTTGCCACAGGTTTTCATCTTTTTGTGTGATCCCCATCTTGAAAACATTTGCATGTGGATTGTAATTTCTTTTTGAGCATAATTTTTATGCTATACAGTGATAACATTTCCCCATGAGTAAAAGAAAAAGAAAGAGGCTTTGCTAGAGGCACAGAATATGCCTACATTGAGCAAGTGCTATGACCAGACCTAACAGATGTGTGTCTGTGGAGCCAAACAGAACCAAGGACCTGATACCGGCACCGGAAGTATTTTGGGGCTTTTACTTTGGGCTGGTTCTAGTCTGACTGTGCAGCTTAAATACTTGTCAGCTGCTAAAGTGCATTCCATGTTCTCCTGCAGTGCATCTTCCCTTTCAGTTTCATCCAAAGGAGCAGTTTGCACACCCTGAGACTTGGGACTGCAAACCAAAGCAAAGCAGTGGGGAGCAGGAGGAGGGCACTGCAAAAGAATCTTCCCAGTCCACGTTAAAACACTGATGTAGCTGCACCTATACTGAGGCAAGATATTTTCTCTCCCTTCCACCTTCTCCCCTCAACTATGCTTTAGAAGGATCTGACAGAGCTTGCTCCTCTTCAGTGAATATTATATATTCCAGTGGAGCACCCACTTCTTAGGGAAAAGGAGTACATATTTCTTCTGGCTACTATGTCTGTGAAGGCTCAGTGTAATGTGCTTTGTGTCGCCTAGTCTTGTTTCTGTACGGAAATGTGATTTTATTATTTTTTGCCCATATAATTTTTAGTTTGGCTCATTTCATTAAAGTAGAGAAAAGCACTTCTCTGGAAATCATGGAATCATGTATTTTTTTCCCATATACTTAAATAAGTTGTTTAATTCAATTGGACACAGACATTAAAACAATTTATAAATTTAGATTCTATTTTAGTAATACTAAGACACATTATTGATAACAAAATCACAATTATGACTGGTCAGAAATAATCATATATTCCTTAAAATTTTGCATTCCCTTTGGAGTTATGAGAGTTTGCCTCAGGTCTGACTTTCTCCCTATGGCTTTTCAACTGATGTCACTGGCTTCCAAAAAATCTTCCCAATGAGACAGATACATTTCTGAGCAGATGTGAGCATTTTAAGATTTAAAAAAAAAAAAAAAGGTTCATTACAAAGTCAGACACAGTAATACATGCAAGGGGACTTCTGGGACCACTGATTTTATTTTCATGCTTCTGCAGGCAGGTATTTTAGGAAGAACTTTTTCCCTAAACCAATTCTGTAGTATTTATAGTTCAGATTTTTGTTCCTACTACTCCCATTGGAAAACTGCTCTAGAATCTCACTTATGTCTGGATGAATTAAATTTTAATCATTTATATCCAGTTGTTCTCAGGTCACATTGTTCTTCCCAACTTGATATTGAATTGATTGAGATATAAATGGGAAACTTTGTTATTTTCTTGCAGCCTTTCAGTCTTCATTTTGTCAGAATAACATAGCAAACATCACCAAATGAGGAAGAATTCACTGCATCATTTTTAAAACAGCACAAGTACTTACTTATATCAGCAGATTTAACTTGGGATCTCATTTACCATTTTCACAGGAACAGCTTGTTGATGATATATTCATTTCGTTTATAAATGGATCTCTCTGTCATTTTACTCGGTCATGCCTAGTTGATGAATACCTAGTTTATAACTGTGATGCTTTTTTATAAGTCCATAAGTAAAAGTTGCAGCCTGGCCTATTGAATTTAGTTTATTACTGTGGTCCTTGACACCCTCCTGCTATTCACCCTCCCTGACACTAATCATTAACTCACGTACTTCTTGGGCACTGAACCCTTTGATGCTTCTTCTTTTAGCATCATCCATGGACATCTCTTTCTTTTAAACAATAATGTCCTTTTAAAAAATTGCTTACAGGTGTAGAAATGTACGTTTTTTAATCCCCTGTTTCATCAGAGAAAGCTATCAGAAAAATATGGCACAGGCAAACCTTAGCAAATCCATGTTACAGTTGTTAGGATTTTTCAATTTATCCTTATTTACAAACCTATCCAAACTATCTTCAGGTTCGATCTTGTAGTTGGGTACACAACTTTCCTTTATTTAAATATTTAGTGCTGACTTGCTGAATAACTTCCAGTTATTCAGTACTAATCTCAAAAAGTTAAAAAAAAATTAAACTATTTGCTATGAGATCAGAATTTCAGAATTCTGGATGATTTTCACATATTGATGTACTAGGATTCTTGATTTCTGCTTTTAATTTTATAATTTCTATTTCCATGCCAATTTTTATACTTCCATTCACATTAAACCATTAGTCCTCTGATTCCATATTCAGAGGAACTATTAGTGTTAAAAATTGAGGTAACATTCATTTACTCTTTTCAGTCACACCTTGAAGTCTCACGGAATCTCACAATACTCACTGCATAAAAATATTTTTTTAAATTGCTTTCTCTTATTTATTTTCTCCTTTTTCAGGTGCAATTTTGAATTGTGTTTGGTTCCTGACAGTTGTTGTTATGCTCTTTCATGCCTTGTCTTTAAAATATTCTTTTCTTTACAGAGCAGCCCTTATTTTATTTTGGTTTGGTTTTGATTTTGCATTTCTTTTACAATCTCTGCTTATTCTTAAGTATTTTCTGTGATTTGGAAAAGTTAGTCTTCTATACAAGGGTAGGAGTTCTTGTATTTTGTACCTTTAACAGAGACAATTCCCAAGCTTACAGTACAGTGATGTCTATATACTCATCAATGCAGCTGACTTTATTAACTAGATAACTTAATTTGTCCTTTTGAAATTGAGAACCCTACTTATAACCATACCCATGAGCAGCTCTTCATTTCATTTAAGTGAATCAGACCAGGATTGACTAATAACTTTCTGTGAATATCTCCAAAGATCATGAGCTTAGAAAAGGTAAAGCTAAAAATATCTTACTGTCATCTTCGTGTTTATTTGGTTATTTTCTGCAAAGAAAATTACTCAGAAATGGCTGGGGCCTATTATTTTTAGCACCATTTGTCTTTCTCACTATACTTGAAAAGAGAAGTCATTCAGGCTACAATTCCAAATAGTATTTAATGACTTTATGCATTATTCAAGCTCATCATTAGGTTTAGAGGAACAGAACATGTGCTAGAGCACTCTCCAGGAATGATGCTGACACAGGCAGCCCTTGCTCTCTTCTCAATGTGTGTGGTTGTATTCATCTGTCATTAGTCTACTTTAAAGTCAATGTAAGAATGTGAATACACTGATCTACCAAGTCTTGCTTTAGTTACAGCTTTCCTGAGAAACACATATCCTTAAATACCTCTGTTTCAGTCATGTTTCCTTTTTAACAATGTCTTTCTTGTCCTATAATATTTCCTGTCAGTTCTTTTTTCAGTATTTCAAGATTCTCCACTGTATTCTACAAACATTTTCATTATTTCCAGTTTCTCAAGCAGATAAGAGAGGCCTTTTTGCCAATGATTGTTGCCTCAGATGAATACTTTTACAGCAGTAATAGTGTTGTTTGGTTATGTTCTGGGTTTTTTTTCTGTTTGATATTTGTCCTATACTTTCTGGCTTTCTTTTATAAATAGCCTTAACATTGACCAGCTTCATTGCATAAATTAATGGAAAACTCATTGGAAAAGAGTTTGTGGTCTGTTTGAAAAACATGCAGATAGAGTATGACAGGGAGGCTATAGAAAGTTAATGGACCAGAGAATCTGGACGTAGGAGATACCTGAGCTATGTATCTGCTTGCTGCACACTGTGCTTCAGCACACGTGCTCTAAAACACAACAGACAGAGCAATGTCAGAGAACAAAAGTGACCTCAAATGCTACAAGCACAATCTGCTGCTGTAGCTAGCCCAGTGCCCAGAGTATGGGGAGATATATTCACTTTGTCCTCTGCTTCACTCAGTGGTGAAATACAAGAGGCTACTATGGCAACATCACATGGTACATTTGTTATCTCTGAACGAGAATGTGTTGAAGGAAGTAGCAGATCAGTATGCCATGTGTGCTTTCATTTTCTGGAATGTTTTCAAGGGAAAACATCTGTTCAGATATTTTTCCTAGGATTATGGCTTCAGTTCACAAAAATGTGAAGAGGAAGGGATGCATTTCTCTCTCACAGTGCACGCTTTTCTTTTCTCCTATAAAATTAATTTTTTTTCCAAGAAAGTATAGCTCTTGTATCCTATACCATGCTGTTTTTCCTGGGTGGAATGTATTATTTGTGTCTTTACTAGTTTCCTTAAATGAATAAAAAGCTAAATATTCCTTTGAATGCTTGTGTAGGGATATTGTGGGTAGGTGGAAATGGAAGGTATGGCTGGGAGGTTAGCCAAAATCTTTCTGTACTAACTGCAAGCATTACTTCAAGATGTGAAAAAATTTATATTCCTACTCATTTCATAGAAAAGATAGTCTGTGGTTAAAATATTAGAATTCTGGAATTTGAGAAATATGTGTTCCATTCTTGGCATGGCTACTCAGGTGTCATCTCTGATGCTAGACATGTTCTTTAATATCTGTATGGTTCAGATCTTCTCAATATGATATCCACATTCTTGGTTTTGGATGCTAAACTCCCTGGATTCCTTTCACTTAACTCCAGACATCTGCAGTATAGACATTTACATTTGAACAAGCTGTCTAGGCTTCCTTTATAGTCCATGGAAAAATGTAGAGGCTTCGGATGCCATTCATCTGGACAATTTTAGACATCTCAGTCAGACTAAGACAAATTGCATCCAAAAAGTGCTTTTTTCTTTCCACTGATGAAGTCATAAGCAGAAATTAAAGATCGTATATATCAAAATTTAGATAGAGAAGTACTACCTTTGCAAACAGAATACTTTATGTGTGTTAGCAAAGTAGATTTTCTGATGTACCCCTTTGTTGTGGCTGTAGTTTCTGTGTGATACTTGAACACCAGTTACAATCAAAAAGTAAACTGTAGGAGGCCCCAGTGTTCTTTCTTACTTAAAGACCAAGGCAAATTTCAGTCAAACAGAGACACAGATAAGAAAACTGATTGAGAGAAAGAAAAAAATAATGTTGGCCATAATCCCAATATTAGGTTATTTTAAATACTAAAAAATAAACTTTTCATTATTGTGAAATGGTTTTTTAGATTGTTGTTTGACGTTATATCTGTAGCAATGGCCAAGTATTTTAAAAGAAGAAAAAAACAGAAACACATTTTTCTTTACTAGAATATGCTTGTTATTGGCAACTGAAATGTCTTCTGCTGCAAAAGGTTTTCAGTTCCATGCCAGGATATTTGGTTGAAATGCAATTGAGTGAATCTGACTGCCAGGGAAGAAAAGTTCAATTAATTTCTTTGTTCATGGGTACACATGGCTCTGAGATGCTCTAGTGTTCAAGATGCCCTCATGGGGAAGCAGACAGTACCACATAGGCCCTGTGAGAACTCCTGATATTTGGGAGAGCACCTCAAAACACACCAGACATCTAAAATGGGGCTGAGATTCCCAAGTATGCACAACTGAGCTGGGCACACAGAGAAGGGAGAGTCACAGCTCCTACATTAAGCACTGCTTTTGAAATGCTTAAGTAAAGTAATTAATGTCTCTAAAAGCCAGACTCATACTGTCAGAGTATTACTCAGAAGAGACAGCTAGTTTAGGGGTTCTGAATTGCCTTATCTAGGTTTTATATGTCTCAAGTATCTGCAGCAAGTTAAAAGGGCAAGATCTGGAAATCCTGACCTTTGAAAAACAAAGTTAGGATATGACTCATTTTTCACTTCCACTAAAATCAATGGGGAGAGGTGTTTCTAACATATATTATACAAAGCTTATATAGGCACAGGAAGATATCTTATTCTGGACGTACTTTAACTTTTTCTGTGTCTAAGGTTAAGGTGACATCATTCCATACCTACTCTGGTAAGAATCGTCTCACATGCAAAACCACACCAAAGAAGTAAAGGAATTTAATCTGAGGTGAATAGAGGACAACCTTAGGGCAAACTGTATCCATTTCTTCCAAGTTTTTAGTCAAAAATTAAAATGTCATCCAGATGCAAAATCCAAAGTTTTATGATAACTCAGTCAGTATGAGATACATTAAACACTTTCTTGCAGAGTTTTGTCACAAATGTCTGGTAACAAAGACCAATTTTGTGAAGATCTGTAGCTAATTTTCAGGCTTAAAATTTTACTTGTAATTTGCATCTCAGGTTAATCACATCCATGCACAACTGCAAGATGTTTGATGTCTTTAACTGAAGTAACTGAAATAGAATTAATGAACAAAAACAAAAGCATACAGAAATTTCCAAGACTTTAACTTTAGTCACAATGTTTTAGAGAATATTTCTTCATGGCAGCTGCATTGACTTGAAAGGTATTGTAATGTTAGGGATTTATGAAGAAGACAAAGAAGTTATCTAAAATACATACAGTCAGCTTAATAGTAACTAGGGCAAGGGACAGTGAAATAAACCCAAAATAATAAATAATAGAAATACAAGTAAAAAAACAGTTTAAAGGAAAAAAAGATAAACTAGATGAGCAAGAAAAAGTAGAGTGGCTCTGCCCTTGGCTACATTCTCAGAGTACTTAAGATGTCACAGGACAAGACCCAAGATTTTTCATTAATGTATGAGCTGAAGGAGCTTACAGTGCCTAAAGGAGACAAAGAGACCTTAACTGTTTCCACTAGGAGGGTCCACTGCCCTCACAGCAGGAGATGCTGCTCGGACTTCTGTCTTTGGGACAGTAGCAGCTAAGTTTGCCTTTTCTGGCACAGGAAGAGCTGGAAATGGGACTGTGGCTGTTCTGTCACTGTCAATAACTCACTTCCTTCAATGACTGCCTGCTTTGCCTCTGCACAGAGTCAGTCCTGGTGGGAAGATTTAGTTTAGTCTCAGTGCAGGAAATACTTTAAAACTCCCTTGTTCGTCCTCTGCCTTTGATGTCAATCTCAGAATTCGTACCTTTTGTGAGGACCATTGCATGCTGCTGCATATTAAAATCTTACCTTTCTGTCTGACTGTGAATATCTGCAGGATCAGAACTTTCCCTGGTAAACGTTGAAAGAGGAGTTTTCTGTTGAACCATTTCACATTTTTGCATATTGTGCATTGAAAGAAGCAGGAAAGATTTGCTGATGGCAACGGAGCTTAGGCTACGTTACCTTCTGCAAGGCTTTTGGAGTGGGTTGACTTATAGAGATTCAATGAAGACTGAAGTTTCATGTCAGACAGAGATGTTGTGAATCAGGTGAAAATTGGGAATAAGCCTAGACAGAACTAGCATGATCTGCCTGAAAAAAAATTAAGAACGTCTCTGTAACTCATCCTCATTCAGTTCTATAGACGGACTGTATAGCCTATAATAGACCCCTTTTATGGGATCAAGTAAATATATCCCTGACAACAGATGGACTTTGAGTCAATGAAAGCTAATTACATTTTACAATTCTACAGACATGTACATTTGTTAGGATGAAGAAAGGATTTTGGAACCATGTGCAGTGTTTTGATTGAGTCTAGATTTTGTACAGCAGCCTGACGAATTACCAGGCTTATGTAAAAGTTAATATTTTGATTGTTTTCTTCCCTGAGAAAATCACTTTCTTCCTAACCTGGTGTTGGTACAGCACATTGGGTACATAGGTAATTCCCATTTATGCAGTGATGTGCAGCTCTTGGAAATGAAGCATTATTACATCACAATTCTCAGTTTCCATTTCTGGGGAGATAATACTGTGTATATGCCATATTTAGCCTCTATTAGTTTAACAAGAATAAATGTCCAACATTGAAAAAATTTATCAGGACATAAGAAATGGCATTATGGGTCAGATGAGTAGAAACTGAGTGTTCTGCTTCTGACAGCGGCGGTATGAATTGCTGTTTTGGGAGAGAACTGCTCACACTCTGTAGTCCATCTCCCATCAAAATTTGTTTATAAGGAACAGAGAAGACACATCTCTGCTTAGCCCTGCCATCACTGACTTATGAATCTAGTGTTCATGAATTTATCTAATCTACTTTGAACCTGCTAAACTGTCCTCTCTCACAACTTCTCACGGCCACATATTTCAGAATTTTAACTAGCTACTGCATAACGAAATACCTTTCAGAAAACAGTTGTACACGCTATCAGGATTTTGCAGGAGTATTTTATATGCCTTCCAGCCTTTTCGTCTTGAAACAAAAATGTTCCAACTTTTTTAATGTTTTCTTGTAAAATAGCTCTTCCACCACCTGCTTACTCTTCTCTGTACTCTCTCTAATTCCACCAGGTCCTTCTTGAGATCACAAAACAACAAAGAGCACTGAGGAGGTAGGTGCACGAAAAGTTTTATATACATGTAAAACGGTGGCATTTGGGTGGTCTTCTTCCAATGATATCTGATGTCTTGATGGCTATTTCCAGCTGCAGCCAAAGACATTGTGAGATCCTCCTGCTGTTTCTTGTCACTGACATAATACTTAGCTATCTAAAAAAATCTTGATTTCATCACCACACTTGGAGATGTCACATTTCATTTCCATTTTCAGGTCATTGGTGAGGAAGTTGAGTGAAACAGGTTCTAGAATCAGCCTCTGAGGTAAAATAGTGCCAATTCTTCTCAATCCTGAAAATGAAACATTAAGTCTTACGCCTTGCATCCAATTCTTTAATTCAGTTTCAGTCCTGAAAAGAGCTCTGTTCTCATGGCAAATGAGTGTTCCAGTTATCGCTAAGGTTTTTTTTAACAGATGTGTCAAACCAACCCTTTGAAATTTCAAATGCATATTGTCCACATCATTCCCCTTATAGGTGGGCACCCACATTCCCTGGTTGTGTGTTCTGAAAAGCTTCCAATCTAAAGAAAAGCATAACTGTATCTGTTACCTTAAGAAGCTGAAACACAATGCTTTTCCTTAAAAATTTTCTATTTGCTCATTTGTGGCTCAGTTGGGCCCAATAACTACAGTAAGCACCTCAAGGCAGAGACAGACTTTGTGCTCTGATCCTACAGAACCAAAGCTCCAACTCAGAGCTGAGACTCTTGGGAAAGCAGCAGTACAACAATATCTAAATTTCATGTTATGTTTTTTGTCAGTTATCTCAAACCATTCATCATTTCCCTTCTCAGGTAAGGAAAACCAAAGAGGGAAAGGCACTCCAGTGAAAGAAGCAGCAGTTAAACCCAGGTCAACCAAATCCTAGCTGTACTACACTGGACTGTCTCCAAAGCTAAGGGATCCTAAATGTAAAGATGCATTAGCATTTTGTCCATATCTCTCCTCTCTTTCCATTAGCAGTGAGCTGAATTAAATCCCTATACCTGAAGAATGGAGATACTCCATTCCAAATACTGTGTAAATTAAGGGTTATATGCACTCCAGATTCTCTTTTTTTTTTTTTCAGTTCAAGCTCATCTCATATCTCAAAGACATTTTTTTCCTACTTAACAAGTTTCAAATCTTTACATTTTCCCCATCCTCAAGCTTTCTGTTCCTTGGCAAGTCTTCCAACCCCTAACACTGCACCACCTTTTGTCTGCTTCACACTTAATCAGCATTCCTTTATTAAAAAGCTATTAATTAGCTTCTCAGTGGTCCAATCTACTGACTATTGTGATAATTGTAAGACTTTTAGAGCTTTTCCCCCCCCACTTTGTTGACAGACTATTGGACTTAGAAACAGCACCACAAGGAATGCAGGCTCATCTTTGTTTCAACATACTTAAGGTGCTTTTATCTGTAAGTTTGCCTTGAACAAAATCCTGTTCAAATTGTATTAAGCCCCAGATAAACCTCTCTTTCAGATTATGGTTTCCAACTGAACTCCTGTGCACTGAAGAGAGGGCACCGAATTCTTGATTGTTTCAAGAAAACCTCTTTGAGTAATCCCTTGAGCTTGCCTACAGGGCTTGGATTTCCTAATGGATGCTTTGATGACAGGAGATAAGAGCCAAAGGTACCTTTATTCTCTTAGAAATTGCTCCAAACAAACAACCTCAATGATTAAAGCTAATAGAAATACCTGGAAGATTGATAGTTTGCAAAGCACTGCTGAGTGAATGAATAACTTCCCCTTTAGTTCCAAAAGCTAATATTTGTCCACATTTGCTGCCTTTTAAGAAAGTGCAATGGGTTTTTTGTATGCAGAGTGTTGATCAGGAACAAACAGACACCATTTAACTGTTATTTGAATTTTAAACAAAGCCTCCCTACTTCAGCTATTGAGGCAGCTTTCTGCATGGCCCCACTTATAATAATTCAAACATGGCACGGGGAGGGTCGCTAGAGTAAAGTACATATAAGTGTGAACATGATACTCTTGTAAAAGTCTTTAATGATGTGAATGGGCAGTGCACTATGGTATTCTATAGAGGGGTTTTAAATTGCACAAAGGGCCTGTAAAACTTCTATATCTGTTCCCAAGCAATACACCTATCAGAGGGTTGAACAAATGGAAACCAAACTCTGCAGCAAATAAAAATCTTAAATTTACAACCCTGGATTATAAAATGGTGTCTCTCAACAGCAGCCCTGACTTATTTCATGTTCTGATGAAATCATTGCTTGCGAATGCCAAGAAATTCAGCTGTAAACTTTTGGCAATAAGTAGACTTTCCTTGGAACTGATGGTTTTGAAAACATCTGTAAGTGAGGAATCCACTGCAGAACCAATAAAATAGGCTGAAGAGACCAAAACTTTCACTAACACCTCATAACACAGGCAGTGCTGTGAGTGCCACCAAGCCCTGCTCCCTGGTATGTGGGTTATGTACATACCAGAGTTCATTTCCAAAATGGAGGGCTTATGATTCCCAGTGTCACAAAGCATGCAGTGGGGGAGTGTATCACATAACAAAGTAATCTAACAATAGAGCTGAAAAGAGTTGAACATTTGGTTTTTGAAGTGATGCAGCCCAGGGTGGGTGGTTCTGATATTGAAAATTCCTCAGGTTTCTTTAACACGACATAAGTAAAACCTTAGAAGGAACTACTCTGAATGAGTGTTTTAAGGAAATTCTCCTTTTTCCATGTTGAGGAAGGATTTGAATTAATCTCATTTTCCTTAAAAGATAATGGAATATGGAGTTAGGAGTCCCAGGAAAAGACAGGAGGTTTGAGGGTGAGGAGGATATGGGTATGTTTTGACAGTTGAAAAGGAGATTGTGAGCTGCTGTTGCCTGAGAGCTTTGTTCCCTTAGCCCAGGTCATCACTGGGCCTGTGGAGTACAGCTAAAACGACCCACTGAAATGGAAAAAGAAGTCTGAAGTGAGACTTCAAATTATGTTTGGTTGTCTGACTGATGCTTGAGCATTCAACAGCTTTAAACGTCTCTTTTACAAAATCAACCTTGGGAAAGAATTTAGATACAGAGAAGGCACAGATTTAAGCTAACTTTTCCTCCCCTTGTTGCATTTGTCCCCCGTTCTCCCACACTACTTTGATACATCCTGTGGTCCCCTCAGAGGCTGAGGGTTCCCAGACAAGATGACATTTTGTTCTTTGAGCAGAGCCTCTCTGATTACACCTGAAATTTTGTGACCAAATCCTTTCTCTGTCCTCTGCGTTGTGGGGAAGAAAAAGGCTGTCTGCCCGCTCTTCTCTCTCACAGTTGCCTGGTCCCTCACAAACCATAAATCCCCCCCAAGTGAAAACAGTGCAGCTTGTTTGCTGATGCCTACCCAGCAGGAGTGAAGCCACAGCTCTTCCTGCCCCCAACATCAGTGTTTGGCAGAGAGGTGAATGAAATCCATTTTTCAATACTGTTGTCATGTTTTAATAAAACATGATGAAAAAATTATTAAAGATCTTATTGAAGGGAGTCAAAATAATGATTTCATATTATTTTTGACAACTGGATTGATGATCCCACTGCATGATAATTTTTTTTTTTGTAACAGCATGATTTCATGCTGAGGGACACAATTGCACTTCTTTTTGAGTACACAGTTGCACTCCAAGGCAACTAGCAATAGGATAAGGGGAAATGGCCTCAGGTTGCGCCAGAGGAGGTTAAGGTTGTATTTTAGGAAAAATTTCACCACTGAAGGAGTGGTTGTGCACTGGAACAGACTGCCCAGGAAAGTGGTGGAATCACTTTTCCTGGATGTTTTCAAAAATAAGAGGACATGGCACCTTGTGATATGATTTCATGGGCTTGACAGTCTTTGGTCAAAGGTGGGATTTGATGATTTTGGAGGTCTTTTCCAGCCCTAATGGTTCTATGATTCTGTGATCATTTACAGCTTTCAGGTGTTCAGGTTCAGATAATCTCTCTCTCACACTGACATGTCTTCCACAGAATAGGGTTTATGACTGATAAAAACTGTCAACTTGACTGCATCTGAGGTTCTTATGTGGATTTGTGGGATGATGATAGCTTAGATGAACAACAAAATATTTTTGCCTTTCACAATCCCTTAGAAGACTAGGGCACAGAATTCCCATCTGTCTACAAAGCTTTTGGGAGCATAGACCACCAGGGCAGACTGGAGGCAGGAAGGGTGAGTGTAGAATGGGAATGAAATCCGTGCAGGTTTTGGGGAGTTCTAGGCAAGGTGAATCTCAGGCTGAGTACAGAAGTGCTTTCCCTTGTGTTATGCTAAAACATGGCAAATCCTCACCTTTGAAGGACACTCAGCATGACAAAGAAAATCTCTCTCCTCTGGACTTATGCTCCTTTAAAGGCTTGTGCACAAGGAGTTTGAAGTAAAACCTGTGGTGGTCTTTCAATCAGGCACTGGGTCATACCAGGTTAATCTGACCCATGACTCCCTTCATCCCCAGCAGGGAAAAAATAAAAGTCTATCATGGTGTATAGTACTCAGTAACTAAGAATTTCAGAAATAATCCTAATATATGTAGCATACACTCTTCAGTGATGGGGAAATATTAAAATATCACTTAGCTGAAAAGACTTTATTGTGACATACTTTAACTTGTGCTATTTCTTTCCAGTCTCTTGTTTTATTTTCACTCTTGTAGTGAACTAAGATTGGTCACACTGACCCACTGCCAGTATTTCTTAATTCTCCTTAATGAGGACAACCTGCCTGCCAAATCTGATCCCGGAAACCCACATAATTTGTGAGTATGAGAAAGATCAGATTAGTACTTTAGAGCTGTTCTTAATGATATAAAATACAGAGGAATATGGTTTCTCACCCCAGATGCTATGAATGGTCTGTGCAAATGTTTTTTAAAGCCCACATTTTAAAACACCTTAACACTGAGTGAAATGAAAATCTACTTATAAAGAAGGAAGTTGAAAAACAAAAACTCAAAACAAATAATTTTTGTTAGCATACTTCATTATGTAAATAAAAGAGAAATACAGATATGATTTCATGTCTCATTAGTATTAACTACTGCTTGTCAGAAAGTAATTATGCAATTCTATTTTATAATACATTTTCAGAATTTAGCATTCTCTTTCACATAATCAAGAAGAAAATTTGCTTGTGATTCCTCAGAAACATGATAAAGAAATCATTCAACATACCAAAAAACACACCAAAGATGAGAGAAAGAACTATATTCTGGAATAATCAAAAACTTCCTAGTTTGGTTACCCTTCTAAAGCTGGTAGGTGAAATCCTTGACCAGTTCCTTTTAAACCCAAAAGTAAATGCTGATTTCCTTCACCAGGGCACTGTGTCTCAAACCATTGTCTAGCTGGTTCTTTGGAAGCAGAGAAACAGAATCTTTTCTGAAGCATGTTTGTAAAAAATAGCAGGTTCTCAATGTCAACAAAAGCAGAACAGCTCTGTAGCTACAGCTGAACTTGGGAAAGTGCAGGAAGGACCCTGTGGAACTTGGGATTTCTTAATCAGAACAGAGTTCTGCAGCCCTTTGAAGGCCCTGGTTCTTATTAGTGATGGTGGCAGTGGAGTCCCACTCCCTCTGGGCATACACATCCACTCTCTTCCGTGGACAGAAAGTAGAATAAAGGTGGAATTTCATGTTCCTTGATATCACAGATACCTTTGCAGTGATGCTTGTTCACACACAAAGAATATCCTCACTTCTATCTGACTAGTCATGTTCCCAGAGATCTGCCACAAGTACGTTGCATTCCCAGCTCATCTCTTTCCCAGTTTTACGTCTGCGTTGTGTCTGGTGTTGCTGCCATGGTGTGGTCCACAGGGCAAAGGGATGACCAGAGCTCCTCGTCCAAGGCCACAAGTGTGTGCTCACCCCAGATAGTCCTGTGCTCCTTGCAGAGACCAACTAGGGAGGCATTTTTGGGAGCAAAGGGCCTTTGATGTTCAGCTTGTTTCCCACTTTTCTAAGTGAGAGAAGGTGCTAGTGAAGAAATTATATCATTAAATCTGTGCTATCCCATTATATGGGAATTTTTGACAAAAAAATCCATCATAAAGAGAAGGCATGAGAGGTGAATAATAAAAGAATAAGTGAGTATCCAAGTTTATTGTCATTATCCCAGCAGATGAGTGGGGGTGCATTAAGTTCTCAGCTTTTGTCACCATTTGCTGTCAGCCCTTGGGAGCTGGGCTTGGCCACTGCTGAGGGCGCTTGAAAAATCCCACCTACGAGTCAAACAAACTATATTAGTCTAGTGACCTGTGTTTGAACCCACTTGCCTTTTAAAAATAAACCCCTGTACAAATCCCAAAAGAAGCATGTGGTTAGTTCACATCATGGACTAATAATAGCTTACATCATCTTATTTTTAAAATCTGTCTTTTTTTGAATTATGGGAATGTCAGAAATAGTGTTGGAAAATTCCAAAGTCTACCAATCCTATCTTAAATGTGGCCAATCCTTCTTTTTTTCTGAACCTATTTAAAATTAAAAAAAAAAAATCCCAAACTCTAAAACTACAATCTTTTTCTGCCAACTTTCAGCCTGGAACACATTTTTACAGCACTTATAATCCCTGAACAAACCAGGTTTATACTGGAAGTGCTGACAGACCTTTAGCTATTCCAGCTATCTTACTAGTTCAGCTGTATTTATTTTTCATTATATTTAAATATAATTGGCTGAGGTTTAAGCCTAGTTCAATTTGATGAGAACCTTTTCATTTAAATATCAGTTCTTGGAAATGAGTCCTTTCTTGGGTGTCTTTTGGGGCTATTATGAATATAATTTTGGGATTGCTTTTTAGATTTTTCTCTACTACCTCATTTGTGTGGTTTTGCTTTTAATTCAAAGTGCAAGAGGAAAAATAAGCATTCTTATGAAGCATATGGTATTCAACCGTGGTTTGAATCCCAATGTGAGGAATTCCACTAGAAGTTTCACACATTCTGGTCTGGTCTCAATTAAAAAATATTGGAGCTGGCCTGGCACATCAGTGGAAAAGCTATGGGCTGGTGTGCATGGATCCTTGATGCTTTCCTGAAATTCTTTGGACAAATCTGAGTGGGGGCAAAGGGAAAAGGGTCAAGGTACGAAACAACTGCGGAAACTCAGAACTGTTTGTGTCAGGGATTGCTGATGGGATAGCTGTGGGATTAGTTTAAATATGAGGTGTCTGTGCTCTCCAGATTGAAAAATACTTTTTTCTGGATGAAATATGACCAAGATGGAAGACCTTTGAAATTGAGAATTAGGAAACAAGGAAAATAAACTCAGTAAAATGACTTTGAAATACTAAATCTAGCCAATTGTTGTCTCAGAGGGAAAAAAATCTTCTAAAGTGAGAAATGTAAACTTTGAACTTTAACTACTGTCATACATAAAGCGGGATGGCAATGGAGATGAAGCCATAGTTATTAATGTTATTATTGATATTTAGTAAATGTTAGAAGTGTAAATTTAAGGAGAAATGAGAACAATATTTTTATATAATTTAGAGGAACCATTTCAATAACTTAATCTAATATTTTTCATAATGCAGGATAAAGAACCACACCAACCCTTTTCTAACTAAAGACTTAAGTGTTTTTTTGAAGACTGGGACCTTTCTCCAGATGATGTGATTTAGGTAGGAAGTCTTAAAGAGATGGATAATCCACAGGGGAATTTGTCCCAATTGCTCTCCTTCTAGTAAAAAGATTATTTCCATTTTTTAAATCTTTTTGTGTCTTTGTCTGCATGATTGCAGTCTTCAGCATCTCTTTCCCTTATGATTACATGATTAGTGATTATCTGTAATTATCATTTGGGTTGTTAGTTTACTGTTCTATAAAGCAAATATACTAAAATGTTTAAATCTCCTGTGTCACAGATATTTTTCAAAACCTTGAATAATTTCTCAGGGCAAGGACTGAGGTGACTTTCTTAGCTATATTATTGCATTGGAGGTTCATATAGATCGGGTTATCCAAATGATTTGTAAAGCCCTTTCAGAATCTCTGCTCTCAAAAGCACAATTTCTCATTTTGTGTTGTGGTACCTTCCTTTGCTCTTTGAGCATGAATCTTCCACTTTTCTGTACCATGTTAGGAAACATTCTCAGCTACTCTGACCCTGTCAAGCAACCTAGATAGTGCGAAATAGAGTGGGGTTTCATTACCAATTTCTGAATTATCAGCAGTTATTGAATAGAATACTTTCTTTCAGATAATTTGAAAAATGTTGAATTGCAACTTTCATGATTACCCATTCACAGTCAAATTAAAATATATGTGTCTACAATATCACTTTTCTTCACAAGATTAGGTGTGTTTTGGGCTAAGTTGTATGTCATAGAATGTGAAATGTTTAATAATGTTTAAAAAATTAATATTAACAGAAATAGTTTTAAAAACAATCCCATTTTTTCACTTCTAAGTGTCTGATAAAAACTTCTAGGGAAAGAGCTTCCTTCTACTCCTCTTTTCTTGCATCTGCCAGAGATGAGAAACTTAGATGGTCTCTTGTATGACCCACTGTGTCACTTTCTGAAGTCTTATGGATGAGAATTTGTTACTTAACCTTTGATGAAATCTCTTGCACTTCAATATATCAATGAAACACATACTATGCCTGACAGACATACAGAAACAGACACAGCTGTTTCCTGGTAATCATTAAGGTTCTCTGCTCTCTAATGGAGCTTAGGAAGGGTTGAAACAGACACAAAACTATTGCAAATCAGTGTCTGTGTGTCTGTAACCAGAGAATTTAAGCCTGGGCATGTAACATATACTATGCAACTGATCAAAATGCAAAACCAAGTCAAAATACAGAGCTTCCAGAGTGCGTTTTGTGTTTGGTACAGGAAAATGCACCACTTCAAAGCTAGTCAATAATACATAAGACACAATTTTTTACAGCGCTTGCTATCGCTTTTTTGTCAGAAAGAAGAAAACAGACATGGGCAAAAGAGGAACAAAAATAAAGGTATGTGGGAAATAAAAATAAAGAATGGAAAAACTGGTGTTAAAGTAGAACGAGTCTGTTTTGCATCTGCTCTGCTCATATCAGCCAGTTAGTAGCCACATAAACAGTGAATTTAAGCAATTAACAGAGTCCACTTTCCTTGGGTGGATTTACTATGTTTGTGTTCTGCTCATTAACACACCCAAGATTTTGCCTGTGATCTTTGTGATTTGCAGTCACAGTTCTGCCTAGAAAGTCAAAAATTAGCCTGGATCTTACAAGACAGGAGGAGCTTTGTTATGCCCATCTCAGATGGTAGTCGCTTTTTTCATCCCTACTGATGCCTGTCCCACATCAGATCTGGGAGAACAGCAGAAGAATAATGAGATTTGCAGGTGGTTGGGCTGATCCAGCAAGCAGATTTCTGGGCTAGGTGGTGATAGGAGCTGTATCTGGCTCACCCAACCATCAATAGGTACCGAGGCCGCCAGAGAGAACCAGAGCCTAGGGCAGGATATGAGAGATTTCCAGAACTCAAACAGAAATCTAAGTCTTGATGAAATTCAGCTTAATGATATTTTTGGTTTGGATTTTTTTGGTTTTTTGTTTGTTTGTTTGCTTTTGGTTTTTTGTTTGTTTGGATTTTTGGGGTTTTTTAGGTTTTTTAATTATTTTCTTTGTGTATATGTGTCCCTTTTTCTTTTCTTGTCTTCATGGTTATTAAGATAAACCTTACGTCCAAGTTTATTGCTAGGAAAATCAAAAGAAAAAGTAAGCTTTTTTCTGGAGCCAATAAAAGTTTTTCAATTTGCTTCTCACTTCCTATCTGGAATAGAGTCAGTCATAGTATTAACACTACTACTTGATAGCACATTAGTAGAACTGTTTGAAGCTTGTAGTCTCTTAAAATGAGATGGTCAGTAATATTCTGATTAAAATGGGAAAAAAAGGCAAAACAAGCTGACATCTGTTTGAACAATATTTTCCTCTTGCATGTTTTTAGGAGGAAAAAATTGTGGTTTTTTTTTTAAAGTCTTCCCATTGTTAGAGAGACACACTAACATCTATGACGCCAAATACTTCAGTCGGCAGAACTACTCATCCACAGTTTATGACTGCAGGACAAGTGTAGCAGCTGGATTCTCCCAGGGATACCAGGATCATAAGCAATCGAATACCCTCATCCCAGGAAATTCTCCCAGTCCAGAACTGTTTCCATCCCCAAATAGATATTTTGAGATGTCTGGGAGAATAGCTGGGATGGCTGCTGTAGAATCCTGAAATCCATAGGTTATCTCCACTGTATTTTGAGTCACTGTCTAAGACCACATTTCCTCTCCAGGCACTTCCTCATCCCAGCATTGCTCAGGCTGGGGCTGGCAGAACTGCAGGGGTCCTGCCACCTTTTGCTGTGGAAATCAAGTACCTCAGGCAGGCGGAGTGTTGGCATTATTCAATGTCACTGACGCTGGAGCAAATGATGACCCAGTTACTAATTCAAACCATTTGACTGTAGTTTACTTTCCTTTCTAGAGCAATTCTGATGCTATTTCATAGCTTTCTGGGAAGTGGTCAAGAAATGCTGGATTATGGCTCTTACAGCAACATGGCACTAAAAAGTTATCAAACACACTTTAGTAGTGTCTCATGTTTTCAGACATCAAATGCTTCAGAGGAAAAATATATAATTTTCTTTGTAGCACTCTTGGTTGAAAAAAAAGCTAGTAGAATACTAACAGTATACAAAACTAGTATGTTTTTCATGCTAAAATGTATCTGAATCTTGAAATACAGTAGTTAATTTACCTATTCTATGTTGATTTATTTGGATAATATTATAGTATGCTCTAATTTTTCCTGCATTCAACATCATGTATATTTTTGTATCCTATTATTTTTATCTATGAGAACTTTAAAAGTTTTTGTTTTTCTTAAATTCCATGCAAGATTCTTTTAAAATAATTTGCTCTACTTCCACTCTGATGCTACTGACAGCCCCCTATAAATAAATGAGAAATTCCTTCTATAAAGAGTAGATTAAGCCTTACTATTATCTTTATAAATCTATACCAAATAATTTTCCTGTTCAAATGGGAAAACTAACTCTTTTAGTAAAGATTTTTATTTGTTTTCAATCTGTTGCTACTAGCAACCAGAAGAAGGAAATATACTAAATTATGTTTCGCTCACCTCTTACATCATCTGCTGAGTCAATAGATTATCCAGGTATGTATCCAGGCATATCCAGGCATATCCCATCCTTAGCCTGCCATAAATACATAGGATAGAATGGTCTATAGCTGCTAAAATTTTGCATATCCTGTCTGCAGTCTGTAAGAAGAGCTTTATGGAAATACATTTCAATCTATCTTTTTTATTTTTTCATTTTAGTGGCACTAGGAGTCACTCCGTGCAAAATTTGTAGAAAAATAAAGAATATATTTATTTTTCAAGTGCTTTACCTTTATGCTAGTCTGTACAACATTGGCTGGGGGACATGAAGCAAAATTCAGCACACATAGCTCAAATACAAACATTCAGACGTCCCCACAGATCTTCACGATTGTCCACACAGCCTGTGCAATAGATCTACATTTCATAGTTCTTTGCCTCACTCTGGCCATATTAGTCCACCTTCAACCACAATTTTCAATATAGGATTTGAAGGAATTTCCATCACCAGCTTAACAAGGAATTTTCTACTTTATTATTATTACTATTCTTTTAACAGGAAATTTAATACTTCTCTCTGTCTTTGTCCCAAGATCAAAAATGAGGACATTTATGCTTCCAGTTTTGGCAAAGCTTTGAAGCCCCACTACAACTCACCAGCGTACTCTAAAAGCCTGAGACCTCTAATATGGACTTCTGGATTTGGATCAACCTTTTCAAGATCTCCAATAATGACTCCACCTTGGAAATGCAAATTCTTACAAAAGGAGCTGGTTCAAGTCTGCTTTCCGGGACCCCTACGTGCAGAACACACTCAAGTGAAAGTACTTGCACTATTGACTCAAGGAAACTTTCTGTATTGTTCTTTCTTACAAGTTGTTTACCTGTTTTATAGATGTCAAAGCAGAAGCTGAAAAAAATTTCCCATTTTAAGTCGTGAAGTCTCAAATAAAACAGGAAACCACATCCAGACTTAATTTCAGGAACCTATTTCCATCACTTCCAGGACATATGCAAAGACTGTATAGTTGCTGTTGTGGTGGTTTGGTTTATTTGTTTGGTTGGTTTTTGTTGTTGCTTTGGCTATTTTTAATTTTTTTGTTTCAATAAAAGATCTGCATTTATTCCACATTCATTCCTTCAGCAGGCTTAATGCTTAGATTTGATGAAAATGTGCAACCCTTTTTTATGAGAAAAATTAATTAAATAAAGGTCCATTAAAAAAAGAAAAAGTGTGACCATTTTTTCTTCTAATAGTCTTCAGTTACATTGAAAGCTCTTGCAGAGAGGAAGGAATAAACTATTTTTTTATGTCTAAGTTGCTCTAGCAAGAAGTAATGAACTTAAATTACCAGCAAGGGAGTTAAACTGGATACAAGGAAAAATATTTTCTGATGCTAAGGCCAATTAAGCATTAGATGGTCTAGGGAACCCACAAAATATAAATTATTGAAAGTTTAGAGAACATATTGGACAAAGTGTGATGTGACTACCATTCCTTCTGATTTCAGCAGAGGGAGAGCTGGTAGATTATCTCCTAATATTCCTTTCAACTCCCCTTTTTGCCATTCTATTTTTTAAATATTTTTTTCATATTTTAGATATCACATTCCAAGCTTTTTTATTGACAGTGCTTTGATTTTATTCATAGCTTGCCCAACATGAACTGTATTTTTGTCTTACCCTAAAAAGATAAACCAGTTGTAAGATGTATAACCTATTTATACTCTACATGTAAAATGCTTTAATATAGCACTTACCTTTCTGCATGATTTTGCAGCATAGAACCCAGAATCAGATATTTTGGCAGCATGAAATGAAATGGTTCACCTCTATTTTCCTGCCTGCAAGATAAATGTCACAACAATGATTTCATCCTTCTGAGAAATTTTCAAGATACAAATATTCTTTTTAAATCTGAAGTAAAGGTGAAGAAACAAATTCAATATTATGTGGCAGCATTCAGGAAACAGTTCTGCCACTTATCAGCCTTGAGAGGCCTTAGAAAATAATTTTTCTTCATCTTCTTTTATCTTTTAGTCTACAAGCTTGCTGGGACAAGAACAGTCTTACTTTGTTTACATTTTACCTAACACAACCTAAAGCAACCTCATTCTGGGATTCTGTTGCCCATTTTCCCAATGCAATTCTACACTAAGGAAATTAAAGCCTAATGATATAGCATCAAGCAACCTGCGATGAAATGTAATCAAAATGCAGCGTGTTGCCAATATATCACATTCTCAGAACAGCAGTAAGGACTAACTCCTCTTTCTCTGCTTTTCCTATATTTTAATGGATGCACTGATGGTGTGAAGCAGCTGTACAAGGCTTTGAGTGCTCCCATGAAAAGGGCCAGGAAAGCCCCCTGCACACTCTGCAAAGGGTAATGCTGAGCAACTGCTGCTCCCCTGACTCGGTGCTCTGTGCGATGCACACACATTTTAACTCTGGTGTAAGCAGAAACCTCTCTGACATGGAAAACCTCCACCAGAAGGAGCCTGTGAAAGCACGTTTCCTGTAACTTTTGCTTTGCCATCTTTTAACTAATTCATGAAAGCAGAATAACAACAAACAGCATTGTGTCCCTACTTGTTATTTTGTGGAAACGCCTTCAGCACTACAAAGCACAAGAAAAGGCAATCTAAACAAGATATGATATAGATTTAATACAGCTTTAGAGTTCATTTGGGCCCTGATTCAAATATCAGAAAAGTCATTGGGAAACTTTCCCTGAAGTCTTTTGAACATGTGCATTTAAAGTTACATTTGTCTTTCCTTCCCAGCCAAACACAGAGTGCTGTTGGCCTCTGTGAGGAAAATTATTAATCACCTCCATTTTTTTCCTAAAGATACTAACAGTTAAATGTTAAAATTATTATATAATTATGTGTCTAATTTATGACCATTGCCTACTACAAGAAAAATTATTTTTGCCTTCAGTACAAAAAAAAGCTTAAGGAATTGCAACTTCTATACCATTGCCTTAACAGCAACATAATTAATTAATGTAACTCATTAATTAGTGTATCTCATTAAGAGTAATTAAAATATTGTGGCACAAATTTGGATCCACATTAGTGCATTGGATTAATGGATTAATTTCAGAGTTAATTCATTCCTTGGTGTAACTGAGATAAAAATCAAGACCACCAAGAGATTAGAAGACTTTCTGAGTATTAAAAAATTCTTTCTGTTTTGTTTTTATAATTCTTTGAATTTGTGGGCTGTCATCTGCCTCTAGTTGGGTGGTCATTTTCTTCACTGTCTCCCTACTCAAGTGCTGCTTCATGCTAAGGAACTTGCTAGTGGTGCACTTTTCCCTCAGAAACAAGGGTCAAGCAACTTGGGAGCAGATATTCTTGTAGAGAAGGCTGGTAGTTCATTGCTCTTTTGTTTCAGCAAAAAATAAACCTACATATTTAAATTTCATTAGAAGTCTTTAGGAGGAGAGTAAAAGACAAAGTTGTGTTTCCAACCCAGTATGGAGCTCAGACTGAAACAGAAAGTAAAAAGAATTGTAAACTGAAAAATTCCTAAAATTTCTAGCTGGAAGTGACAAATAACAGAAAAAAATATTTAATTGAAGGTAGTCAGCATAATAAAACATATTAAATATAGAATAATTTTTTCCTTTAGATTCCCCTAAACAGGAAAAAAGTCCAAAAAATGTTACAGCAGCATGACTATCTTTACAGACCACCTTTTCCAAAGCCAGTATTTAGTGCTGAAAACAATCTATTAATAATAACAAAAATATTATTGTTTTAAAATAATAATAACAACTTTAAAACCCCTGTTTGCAAGTCTAGCATTGTCAGATAATTCTCTCCAAAGAATTCCACTGACCGAAATGCAAACGCTTCTTTCTGTTTCTCCTTCAGCCTTTAAACTTCTGTCAAAGAAAGTAATCAAATTCAGGCTATTTTATACGAAAGGAAAAATCTAATTCAAGTGTTAATTTTTTTATACAGTGTGCTCCACTCAAGAACCATTCCCATGTAATTTGGAGAATGTAGTTCACATGTTGGGGTGGAAGGGAAGGGACCGACGACCACAGTTCTGACAAGATGGCACTAAAAAATCTGATAACTTTCGGATAAGATAGATTCAAGCTTTTAATCTACACAAAGAATTTCTGGTCATTTACTGAAACACAGCTGAATTTTTTGTCCCTATTTCATGCACAATAAGACAAGACAGTAGATTTTTCAATTAAGTCAAATATTTACTTAAGTAAGATTTTTTTACTTCAAACCCTAGAGGGTCAATAAAGAATTGGATCCACAAACTAATAGAAGACCACAAGTGTGGATTTACAAGACACTTTTTTTTTATCAGCTGTCCATCTGCAGACTTACTCTCAGGAAATATGATGTGGTTTACAGTACTGCCATCAAGACATGGACTTCTCTGCACTGACTGTAAGGAAGAATATATAGGAAATTTTTACCCCAGAATAATTAATGAATAGCAGGTTCATAAAGTAGTTTACCTTACATATACACTTATTTTTCTGCGAGGTCATCATACCCTGAACTACAAGGGAAGTCTCTAAGGTCCAACTGCCCACACATTAAGGTCACAAGTTGGAGCTAAATTAAACCTTGCAAAAATGCTTTCATTTTAAACTTCAGCTTACTAACTACAGGGGTTGAAAACATGCAGAGGTAATTATCAGTGATTCAAAAGCTATTGCTAATGTGGTAATTTATAGCTGTGCTCTTTTGAATGTCTCTTTACCTTCTTTGCTACACAAATAAGGTTATTTCCAGAATCGTTCTAACCTAATTAAATATCCTATTATCTCTCAGCCAAGCATAATTCACACCCTATTCTCAACATCAAGCCTGGCAAGCATTACAAGGAGTATGCAGTGGAAAACCTTTCAGTGGAAAAAGCTGGTGGATCTCAGCTTTCTACATTCAATTATCTGATATTGTGGTGAATTTAAGGAGAGAGAGAGAGAGAGAGAGACATCAAGAGATTACTGTGTGATAGGAGGTTGTTTGATATAGTGTTAATCAGTTAAGGACAATTATGTTCAGTAAAGATTGCCATAGGTGAAAGATAAAAGCAAAAAAAATGAGGTAGCGTGAGAAGAAAAAGTAAGGAATAGTGTTTTAAGCCAGGATTTCCACTTAATCTTTGCTCTGGTTATTTCTTGGATCCTATATACCTGCATGTTGTTACTATCTAGGGATGTGTACAGGAGATTTTATTAGTGATGCTTGAGAGAGACACACACACAGCAAAACGGGCATACACCCATGGAAATGGAGTGAACAACTTCCACATTACTGGCATTTCATGTACCAGATGCCATTTCTTTTCCCTGTCTATGTAAAACTAAAACCAAGACGTGTAACCTGTCTGCTAGCTGGTACGGGCAGCAGTCAGTGTGTTTATTTTTACAATCCCATCTCAAGGATACTTCCATAGTCCTAATACGGGAAATAAAAAAGAACAAAAAAAGTCTTTTCCTAGTGGTCTTCCAGGAAGGAAGTGGTTCTTCCTGCCTAGAAGCACACTGGAGCAAATTGAAAAGAACTAGACTGAAAAGAAAGAGAACAAAACCAAACAATACAAACAAACAAAACAACAACAACAACAACAAAACCTATGGAGAGCTCAAGTATATTTACGCAGTTAAGAAACCTCAAAATAGTTCCCAAGGCCTCTGTTTGATGTCCATCATATAAGTACCTCCTTGAAGCCCAGGGTATATATCAGAATAGGTAACCCTGGTAACCCAAGACCCTTTCTACAAGTCCATCTTAGCTATCCCTCTCTCAGCTGCCCATTCTGTTCTCCTAAAAGTGTCTTCAGAGTCTTCAGACCTCCAGGTACTAATAAGCTTGGTTTAAAAAGGCACATCATCCCTTCTACCTGCTTATCAGTCCAGCTCAACCTGCTGGATGCTGCTAATTCTAGAGAATGAGGGTTATGAATCAGACAAAACTGTTTCTTTCCCCCTCCTCTCTTACACTAAAGATGAAGGAAAAAAAGTTTTCTTCTTCACTCAGTGCAATGGGGCTCAAGTTGGATCTGAGCCTTGACAACAGTAGGTTTCTATGCATAGGAAGACAGCAAGGATATTTTCATATGGATTTCAACCTAGTTCTTCAGATGCCCTTGTATTTTCACGCTATCACACAAGGATGACATCGTGTGTCAAAATGGGACTCAAGGACTATGCTGTGAAACTAATTTTGGAAACCTCACAGACCAAATCATTTCTCAATGAGGTTTGTCTGTGAGCAGTTGTACATGTTTAAGAGTTTTTTATTTAAGTAACTGCCAATGCCTTTAGTACACTTTAGTCAAATACCTGAAGAAGAAGCAGGCACTGAATGAAATTTTTAAAACATCTCTGGTTATGTAAGAACTTTCAATGATTTGGACCTTAAGGCTTGGAGCAGGACTGAAATGAAGGAGGGATAAAGAACAGAAGGAAAGATGAAAGACATACCCTCATCTTAGTTCAACCTTTCTATTACTACCACGCAATCAATCAACAAAATTGTATTCAAAAAGGAGAGTATTCTTCAGGCATTCAAAGGGCTAGTTTGGGGAGTACTGGTGAGGATCCACCTTTCTACATGGTCTCTTCACTGAGGCAGGCATGGATTCTCATGAGGTCTACTTTTTAATTTTTATTTTGTGGGTGTGATTGTCTGGCTTGGTTTTTCCCCCACAGAATTCTTTCAAACTAGAGTAAGCTTTCCTAAAACTGTTAGTGGGAGGAAGAAGAGCGAGTAGAGAGCATCAGGCTGTCAAAATGACATGTGGACAAGGAGGCAACTTAGCTTACGAGTGCAGCTAGTTCTGTAGCCAAGGGGAGAAAGCTGGAGATAAACGATCTTTTTCCTCACTGGCCTGAGGCCCTGGAAGTATGCTAGGAATGCTGTTCTCCTTCCAGAGGAGCTGATTCAGTTTCACTTGTGGCGGTTTAGTTCCCACTGTCATCACTCTCGCAGTGACAGTTGCTATAGTGAGTGAGAGAGAGCCTTGCCTGGCTTTGGGTACGAACACAAAAGGCTGCCTGTCTCCTCTGCAATTTGGCAGGAGATCCTTTAGTGTGGGATGATGTGTAGCTGTGCCCTTACTCGCTGCAGACCTCTCTGGAGCTTACTGGCACATTCCTGGAGAGAGCAAGCAAGTACAAGCAGTGCTGACTGGCCATTTTCCTTACAGGAAACCTACCACAATATCTGCACTTGACCCTTGTGTTTTCCCAGCTGTTCCCTCAGCACTTCATAGACTTTGTACCTGTTGCAAAAAGAGAAAATATTCGTTCATTCAAATGAAGCATAAAATGACTCAGCTGGCCACCAAAGATCCTCTAGCACAAAACCTGGCCCATGTTTAACTCAGCTGTACAGAACAGCCCTTGGGATGCAATTCAGTAAAAGACTGCACTGCTCTTTTTTGGGGGGACCCCATCTTCCAAAATGGAATTTAGGACACCTCATTTTACACCATTAATCTCCCTGAACAGGAAGAAACATTAAAAAAAAAGGCAGTCAAAAGAGATACAGATTTAAAAAGAGGGAACACCAAGTCTTCAAGCTACCATTTGGCACTAGCTGAAGATGCAGCTGTGAGGTTAGCTGTATCCATCAACTTGGTGCCAGAAAGTTACAGCAAAAGATTTGGTAAGAATTTCTATTTCATGCAGGTGATTAGTGCTTTTCCTTTCCAAATGCAGGACACTAGCTCTATAGCACAATATGGTATTTTAGAGACTGGGCCACTCCCACCTACCAAAGAAACCCAGTTTCTATCCCTTCCTTAGACAGAAGAGTTCAAACCTGTATTACCCCACTACCAGAGTAGAAAACCACCAAAACAGAGGTTTCTCACAGGAGGAAATTTGGTTACTTCCTTAAAAGCAAATAGTCATTTACCTGCAATGCCATGGTCAAGGACGAGATGCACAGATTCCAAAATTCTGAGATGAACACTGAACCTGGAGTGAAAAGCTGGTACTTCTTTTCCCAGTAGAAACGAAAGGGTTGGCCACCACTGCTTTTTCAGAGCCTTCATTTTAGTATGCTCTGAGAATATCTCCACACTAAGCATTTCAGAGAACTAAAATGAAAGAATATTTTGCTTCTAGCCTCTGAAAAGACACAGATATTAGCCCTCCATCAGACACGGAAACCTGATGTGTTGAAACATTTCTAAGTCAATTCCAAAGAAGTCAGATTTTTTGTTGTTGCAAATTGAAGCCATTAGCATTTATCTACCTCTGAGTTTGGGCAACAACTGGACAAAGACATTACTATTCACTGAGAGGAAATGTTGGTTGAAAATATCTTGAAAGCCGCTTTAACAACTTTTTTGCAAATTGAGTCCTGTCAAGTCTGACTCATTTTGGAACACTTAACACAGGTGCTTCTGAAAATATTCTGCTTTTCTGGTTTTGTGTGGCTTGCTTCAAAGAAGAAAAAAAAGTAGAAAAAACCAGAAGAAATATACACCTTCATTTTACAAATACCTGACCCGAAATGGAACAAAAGAATGGCCTCATGCTTAAGGCATTGAACAGTTATTCAGGAATGACCTGGAGCAAGTCATTTAATCTGTCTCTACCTTGTTTCCATAGCGAAGGTCTCTTTTGCTTCCCCAGCAATTTAAGCAGTAAGCTTTTCATGAGAGACTTTGTTTTACTTTGTGCATTTGCATCTGCATTACATGAGAGAGCTGCTTTCTGCAAGAGCTTCTAAGCACCACTTAGTTATAAAGATAGATATACAGAATATAAACATAAAGTAAACTTGGCAATTTTTATGATCATTTCTGAGGACAACACTTTAGATTTTGGAAAAACAGGTTTTCCTCTGAATATATTTTTGAGGATGTTGCTTTAGTTATATAAATCAAATATTGCAGAATACAGATTCATTTGCACACATCTCAGTTTTCCCCAGTCTTAAATGAACATTGCATAATCTGGAAGGATGATCTAATGTCATTCTCATTTGGTGACAGACTATCATGGGCTATATTCCCTGAAAGTATTATTATTGGAGATATTATTATTACTGCTATAGAAATTAAATTATCTCCAAGAAGGAGATATGCATTTAAAATGGAATCAGTGCCCCCTTATCTTCAGCAGTATTTATGTTATAAATTATCTCAGGGACCCAAATTAGAATGTCAAAGGAATTTGGCAGTGGAAAACAAAGGAAGTACATGAACCTCCTTAGGACAAATCCGATCTCTCTTTCTTGCATGTCAAGTAGGCACTGCCCTTACCAGATAACAATCAAACCCCAGATCCTCAGCTGGTGTAAGTCAACCTCTCTGCCAGTGGAGCCCTGGCCCTTTACCCCAGCTGAGGATCTGGCTCACATGTAATTTATTTCGAGCTGCCATGCCCCAGACTATGCAGCACAGGGTCTTTATTTGGGGATCCTTACGGCAGTCGTGATCACATTAATTTAAATGTGGTAATTAGGATTTTTATGCATGGAAACAAAATTTTGTTCTTTATGTCAATATCTTGTAAACGGACACTTCAGAAGTCTCATGGCTTAGTATAAAGAGCAGAAATAAGGTAAGTGGGCAGAAAGGTCATAAAACACTTTCTTCAACATTATTATTTCTGACTGTATTCAAATAAACTCTACTGTGTACCAGGTCTGCTGCCAGTGTATCACTTGACAGGAACTGCTCTGAATATTTTATTAACAAAATCAAAGCTCAAATAAAAAACTTATGTCATGTGCAAATGACATTAAAATTGGCAGCATTCCTATTTCCACACTGTTTTATCCCAAGTCCACTCTGAACCCAAGATTTTCAACCTGAAAACACTCCAAGAAAGACTTCATTTGGAGAAACAACAGAATATGGCCTTTTGCTCAGTAGTCTAAAAGTCAACGTCTTTGCCACAAAAGTGGGACATTTGACATCCATGTCCTCTTCAACTTGAGTGCATTTGAAGTTCTTTTCAGGTGAGTTCTGCCATCAGCTCCATATGCAGTTCCCTGGGCAGCAGTGTTCTCCTCACCCTCCAGTTGAAGTTGGGCCACTCTGTATACCCTAGAAAGAAGATTAATTGAATGCAGTAAGTAGGAAAAGAAGACGTCCATCTGTCCCAAAATTAAGCACACTCTTCACCTCTGATTGTAATACTCATTATGGAGTCAAAAGAAAAAGAATTGCCAGGAGTAAATGTCTAGGAATGAAAACTGATATTATGAAAGGGAAACCAAAACTCAAAGTTGATAGCTGGGAAGTCCAAGTAACTGGAATGCCCTTTCATAATAGAAGGATCCCAATGGAATTTGAAGACCTGTAGGAGGATTTCATGACAAGCAATTGTACCAGTTAGCAAAAGGCAGTGATATCTGGAGCATGGGGCGCAGTTCTGGTTCCTCAGGTGCAAAACAGATAAATTGAAAAGGAAAAAGACAGAAAGAAGACTATCAAGGTGTAAAATTAGAACACCTTCCCCTGGCTGATTTGGGGAAAAAAAGCATAAGATTGTTTTTTCTATAAACATGTAAAATTTAGTACCAGGAGGAAAAAAAAGGGATTTTAAGCTAGCAGTGTTGGCACAGGAACAGATGGATAAAAACTTGCTAGAAATATGCTGAAACCTTCACTGCTGCATCAAAGGAGTGAGGTTCTGGAACAGCTATCCAGTAGCAGCGGTAGAGACAAGTACCCCAGATCAAAACAACAACAAAATTAGTTTTTAAAAGGACTTTGACCACTTCATAAAAGAATTGCCCACCATAGCTGGCTCAGGTAACAGTGCATGGATTTCTGTGATCCAAGAGGTGCCTTTCAGTCTTGCGTTACTCTGAATTTAGAAGTTGTTACCAAAATCACATAAACACCTCAAGGTAATTTGAGTACTTAAGCAGGTTGTTAGATTCTGTTCCATGTATCTAAGACTGTTCATTAGCAGCACAATGATTATCTTTTAGCTGTATTTAAAAGGAAATGGCTTTCCATTTCCCACTCTTAATCTTTCCTCACTGCCTGTATTAATTATTAACATCTGTGTTTTAATTCTTTTTTCACTCTTCTTAAATGTGCTCGATGTCAGTTTGGTTTGCCCAAGAGACACTGAGAGATGGATGAATCAGCTGCTATTATTTCAGCTAGAAACCATGTTCTGTAACAGATTTGTGTTTTGAGTCGATCAAGTTCACAGAGCTCAACTTTCAGTAAAAAAAAGAAACCAAACAACAAAAACCCCAACCAACGAAAAAACCACCCCCCTCCAAAAAAAAAAAAAAAACCAAACAAAAAAAACCCAAACAAAAAAACCCAAAACCAAAAAGAAAACCAACCCAAACCACCCTAACCCAAAAAATGTAGTGGCCATCAAGTCATGTCTGAATCTCTCCCTGCCATACAGAACTGGCATATTTCCTTTTATCAACAAATTCTATCACTTTGAAGTTTATAACACCAGTAGACACAAGCTACTTTTGAACTTAGAGAAATCTCTACCCTTCCTCTGCACTCCCTTAGTGCCTGAAGGCTTCAGGGACAGTTTTGTGACAGCGGACAGGACCCAAGTCCTATGTACATGTATGCTGGGTGGCTGCTGCATGTACTTACCAACACCTTTTGTCTGAAAATCACTGATTACCGCAGAAACAATGTGGAAAGCACACAGAAAGTAAGTGAATAATTAGATTACAATGCTTCCTTGTAGCTGGAGTTTCTTGTAAGCCCTGACCATGTTTTGCTCTCAGCAGCAGCTCGTTGGAATCACATTACCCTGTAACAGACCCGGTTCACTTTAGTCATGAGCAGCTGGATCTTAAAACCTCACACTGGCCCATATGTTCATAGTACTTAACAATGATTTTTTTTTCTTCATTTATTTGTGGAAGAAACTTATTCTGAGCAACTTTTCTAAGATTTTTCTCAAGCTTCAGGGAGCCGGACGTGATGAGCAATGCATGAAGTCTACTACCTGGTTAATTTTATTTCAAACTGCAGTAAACTCGTCTCAGTCTGAAGAAAGATATGATAATGGGTAGTCATCTCCTCTCACTTATGTACTGCATTTCAGTTACAGCAAGAAATTGCAGTATAATGGAACAGGATGGAGGTTGTCAGGACTGTGAAGTGAAAGAAAATGATGGATTTATACACTTTTTAAAAAATGGGCAGCAACAAAGTGCTGGTGAGCCTATGTTGTGATATAAAATTAATCCAGTCTATGAAGCTTTTCTTCCTGTTCCATGCATTTAGCACCCTTTTGTAATGTTTGCACATTCATAGGCTAAAACTAGGTTTATGGAGGAATATATTTTAACTTCTCTTAATTTTCAAAAATATTTCTATTTGTCTACTTTCTTCTCAGAACCACTTATTCTTCATAAAATTTGTAATGCTATTTTCCAGCAGAACAAAATAAATCAGAAGACCAATAAGAATATTTTTGTCCCCTTAGGGAAATTGACATGAACAAATAAATGAGCAAAATTAAGCTACAGTTTCATATAATATTTTTGAATAATCTATCCTTAAGTGATTTTTGAACTTTAGGTTTTCAATCAAAAATCAACATCTGTTTATCAAAAGTCCTGAGATGGAGTAGTATGTCATACTCAGGCCTTCTGGCTACCCTCAATCCAGCTTCCACAAACAATTTTACACCAGTTTCATTCACGTTAAACAGTTGGGCAGGGCTGCCTTAATTTAATTTTGTTCATGTGATTTTAGTATTATTGTCTATAATTTGTGCAAGTTTATTAATGATTAAGAAAAGCTGGTAGCTATTCTGGATTTTATTGTAACAACAGATTCTACCTGCAACTTTCTAACAGAAATTATTGAAAATTTCTAGATCACAGGAGTAACTCTGTCCTTAAATCTTGTTTTAAAGAATCAAAATACATTCTTGAAACTCAGAGGTTTTATCTCTGCTATTTCTATCAGAAAATGTGTTGGACCACCCTTCTTTGTTGGTTTTAAGATATTTCTTGCCTCTTGACCAGTTTTTTTTTCCTTTTTTATTTGTTTTTTATTTGTTTGTTTGTTATGATAGCACAGTCCTTTATTTTAAAGTTTCATTTTCCCCCTAATTGCTGCATTATCATTTTGTTGAATCAAATACTTTATTACCTTTCCTCTTCCTTAATTGTACTTAACGTAATAAACCAATTTTCTCCAATAACTATCTATCCTTCGAATAATCATTCCTTTAAGATTTTTTGTAAAACTTGTTCATCTGTCAGTGAGAGGTAGTGCTTGACCATTAACTACAGAACAAAGCCAAAACTTTCCTGTAGAGAAAGATTTCCAGTCATGCTCTTCCAGTACTTTTAAGGCACCAGTTTAATGGTCACAGAGAAGAGGTAAAAAAGTGTTTTCTTTTTATATGTTTTTAAAACCAGAAGACAGGCTTCAGGATTACCAAACTGCGAGTAATGAATTTATGAACACTAAGAACTATCCCTAAAAACCCAATGTCAGTGGAGCATCTGTACCTGATAGATCTGCAAAAGGTACAACACAAAAACATTTTTTTTCCACTTAGAAATATTGGAATTTAAGGAAACACAGTTGGAAAATCTGAAATAAAGAAAATCTAGATGAACTAGAAAAGGCACAGTGTTTTCTGAAGGAGCAGGCTGAGCTGAATTTAAAAAAACCTCTCCTAACTCTGTGAATCAAATTCAGGATTAATCCATCTTTAGTAGAGTCATACAATATATCAAGCTAGAAGGAACCTTTAAAGTTCATCAAGTCCAATGTCCTGCTGCTGACAGTAATACCTAAAACTAAATTAATCATCTAAATGCTCCTTAACTTTGACAGACTTTGCTACTGTGACCACTTCCCTGGGAAGCGTGTTCCAGTCACTGACCACCCTCTGGGGAAGAACATTTTCCTCATGTCCAACCTGAGCTTCCCATGCCTCAGCTTCGTTCCATTCCCCTGTGTCCTGTCACTGTCACTGTGAAGTTGGGCTGCACATGTCCAGCTCCTAGCCCTCTTCCTCACCACCTTCACAGGCAAGGCTAGTTTCCACGCTATTTCAAGCCATCTCTTAAGTTTTAAAAGCTGTTGATAAAACTAATGCATTGCAAAGCCTGGTTTGGTGTTTGGGGGGTTTTATACTCAGAAAAGTTTTGTGCAAATATAAGCACCTGATAAGCACTTAGGCTTTGGGGTGATTCTGTGAATTGAATTACATCTTTGTATAATTCATGGTTTGTTATCACTGCTCTGTTCACACCTTGCTGCAAGTAACTCCCTGTTGTGCAAAATGCAAATCAGCTTTTTTTAAGAGCAAACTCAATGTGAAGCAGTGCCTTTTGACTTTCCTAAAAAGTAAGATATTCTGAAGGTATTTTTGATACTGAAAATGCAGTCAGATAATCATAAATTACAGAGCTTTCAAAAACTTTCCCTTTTATTTCCAATTCCTTTTTTTTTATTTGTAGTGTTGCAAGCTTGCATATGCCAGAACAGCAAACGTCAGGAAGCCTCTGAGGATTTAAGCAGTATAATATATTTAACAGCAGTGTTTCAATCTAGGGAAAAACCAGACACTTTTTAGTATGGTATAAAGGAAATGAGTGTGAATGAAATAAAAATAACTTAGAAACAAGAAACTATGAAGACAAAAGGAAAGACTACTATTTTTGAAGTGAAGCCCATACTTTTCCAAGTAGTCTGTAGGCAAAGGAACCTCCCTTGTGTAACACATCTGAAATGCAAAGAGAAGCTCCTGTACTCAAACTGCATCAGTTAGTCTAATAGTAGACATACTAATTTTAAAAAAAAATCTTTTTTTCAGTCTTAAATATTCCAGAAATCCCTTTCTTTTCTATCCTGAGTGCCCATCCTGCCTGGCACAGAGACGACACATGAAAAGCCACTGCTGTCCAGGTAGTGGAATGTGTGAGGAAGCTCTGAGCCAACTCCAGATCTGAAATGAATTGCAGGGTCCTGACAGCATGCAAACAGCTATAGATGAATCCCTTCTGCTTATTGACTCTATTCCGTTGAATCCATTTGGTAAACTGGAATTGCAAGGCATGATTTAATGACACTATTGAGGAACTGTTTTAATTAAATTTACAGAATTCTTAATGATTTTGGGATATATTTACACAGAACTAAGAAGTGTGATGTCTGCATTTTGCTCTGTTGCATGTTATCTCATTTGAACTTAGAAAAACAGAATTTCTACCTCAAAGTTGTGAAGTGTGTTAAATTATTAGGTCTAGCTCATTTTCTGTGCTTCCAGACTATCTCTTCTAGAGAGATCTTTGTGCAGTTAGTGTCTGGAACATATCTGCGGCTTCCTTGTAGAATTCCCGTGTGACCTGGAGCAACTATTTTGTTTTATCAAATAACACAAGGCTCTGACTGAGCACATGCAAATAAAACTTCCTTACCTCATAGGCAGGCTGTGGGAATCAGCAGCATTAAATACCTGAGGTACTCGATAGCCTGGTGATTAGGACCATATAAGTAGTTGCATAGTCAATCTCCCTATGGTTAGAACATTGTCAAAGTGTGTGCTCCATGTATCTGTGTCTGATGTGACATTTTACTAGTACCAAATTATCTGGAGACATTACAAGCAGAATTGTGGAAGGATCAAAAACAGCTCGAGTGGCTCACCCAGTCTTTTGTTGCAAGATAAAATGGCATGCAGCTGACACAAAACATCTCAAAGCCCTTGATTTGCTTTAGTGCCTTTTAAAGTACTTCTGAAGAAGAAGGAATATGTGTGTGCACACAGGAGTTATTACCAGCTAAGAACTCTGTCTGCTGATATCCCACGTTAAAACACCGCATGTATCTATTCTAAAATCAGATGCGACACTAAAAAAATATTTGAGAGGTATGTTTGTCTTTTGATCTTTATGAATTCCTCACATATTTCTACTGATCGTGACCTTCCTGCTACTTTCAGAGGTGTACAGAAATAAGAACCATCCCTTATGTGCTGCCAATTTTTATCTTACCAGTGAGTAGTGATAATTTTTTTCTTTTGGTACAGGGGGTCATTCACAGGCCTGCTTGGGAGTTTTAGCTTTATCAACCAGAAGAATAACATAATCATGATTATTAATGTAACGTAATGGCTGGTCCTATTATATATGTAACTATATATAATACTAAAGAGGCTTGCTGTCTTGTGCATTAATATTGATTTAGAGATGAGACCACTTGCCACAGAATTTAGTGCAGCTTTTATTTCAATTGCAAGTAAAATTATTAAAGCATGTCCTATTTTTAAGAGCAGGCCCTTTCAGCTGCAACAGTGAGTTTCTCAGTGGCTGATCTAAACTGGTTCATACAGTAAATATGAGATCACTAGAGCTGTTGAAATTTTGGGATGATGATGAACCTGATAAGCAGATGAGAGGCACGTCTGTAGATGCTCTGTATTGCTTCTCTGTCAAAGTTTCTAATTTGTCCACTTACACTTATGCTTGCTTCTCCTGAACAGAGCTTCAACCCCAAACAAAAAACATCTAACTTTTTAATGGGGTAAGAGCTTAGGTTTAAAAATTAACCAACATGGCTGATGGACACATATTTTTTCTGTTTGCACCTCTTTATGTGAAGAACTGCAATGCTGTGATATGTCTTCCATATAAGCTGTGAATTCATCAACATTTAATGAATCTGCTGTCTTTTCTAGCAAAATTTTTTGTGCGTTTTTCAGATCATTGACAAAAGTGTCATGTGTCGTAAGAACAAATCTGACACATTCAAACATGTTTACTGTTATATCTCCCTGTGTCTAAACTAACCGGGTTTTAATGCACTCATGTGATGTCAAGGTGCTGATTTTACTAATCCCTGTAACTTCTTAATTGTAGTGTTGACTAGTTCTGAATTTAATACTTTGCTGAAATCCATTATAGCAACAGTCTTGCTTGTAACAATTACGCATTCAAACTTGGGATTGATTTTTATCTGCTCAGATAGCATGATTTGTTTTTTTTTAAATGCATCTCTGCTCATTTTCTTCTAATTCTGTATTAAACAATCATCAGCCATCATTGCCCCAGGGTTGATGTCAACCTAATGGACTCCTTATAACTCGTGTAAGGTAACTGAAATGGTAAAAAAATGTTGGGGTGGGAGGGACGCTGTTTGGGTTTTTTCCTCTAGAATTTCTTCAAGTGATCTTAGAGTCAATGAAAACCACCACCAAGGAACCTAAGGGCTCCTTCTCCAGTGCATCATCTTGCTGTTGATCAATTATCAGTACTTGCTGACATCAAAAAATTCTAACTGAAATTGTTCCTGTTTGCCAACTTCTGAAGATTCCAACAGGGAAATGTGTGAAAAGTAAAATACAGTTTCCTTTCCACTTCCTTATCTTTTTAATCTTTCTGCCCAGCAACACAAAATAGAAATTGTACATAAATAAAATAAATATGCAAACTTCCAGAAGGCCTTAATTTGTGGGCTTGATGGTCAAGCATTCTTTCTACCTCTGCCTCTCTTATCAGTTCTAAAATTCTACAATATTATTATAAAATTTATTACTGTTATTAATAATATCTTATTTTTTACAATCAGTACACACTCAGTTTACTCATATGTGCATACACAGGTGTGAGACAACTTTTGCATATATGTATGTGTAGCTGCTTTCATTTCCAAAATCAGCTTGTGGTTTCAACCCCTGTGGCCTTTCACAGACCTGAAAGTGTGTATTTCTGAATATCTACTAAAGTGTTCTGAAACAATTTCTGATTATTATTCATGTGTTTTTAATTAAATTCTGCCTCCTGCCTGATCTGGTTCATAATTGTTTTCAGCCTTTTGAAACTGGCCCTTTGAAAGTATCAAGTGTAGATATTGCTGGTTTGGACTTCCTTCTTTTTAATCATTGCAAATATTAAACAAAATCACCTCTCTCCCAGGCTAATGATACGCTCTATGAAGAATAATTAATATCAAGTAAATTGTTTCATATCCTTGAGATTTTTGCATTTGCATTCTTATCCCTGATTGATTTATGCAAATTAATTTGGGAAGAATTAGCATCTTGTAATGCAGCTTGGGTAAAAGTCAGCTTCTGCTGCTTCTTAAATTGTTCTACTTTGCACTAAGTTGTTTCTGAGGCAGAAGCTCAAGACCAGCCTTTTTCCTAGGAGACCTGACCTTTTCTCTGTTAGGGTTAGTGCTGCACTGACTACCTGCCCTCCACACTCATGTGTTACCAGCATGCAGTTCTGTCACCTACATGTTTTAAAAGCATTGAGTCCACCACTTTTCCTCAAACACTGTAATACAAATATAATCCTCAGCACCAAATGAAGAAATTACATTCATGCTTTTAAAAAGCTACAAGCCAGATGCTAAAGTAATTTGGTTTGGCTTGGTTTTTTTAACCAAATTCATGAAAGCTGAACACCTGGATGAGGAAGATGCTTTTCTGTGATGACATAATTATACAAATATATTGGTTTCTTTTGACAAGGCCAAATAAAACAGAGCTCTCAGAATTTTATCTTATGGTGATAAGTGTCAACTCTGGTGAGTTAGAACCATTCTGCAGGAATCTGACATAGGTGGAGAGCAATGAAATGGAAAACATAGGCTTATTTTCCCTCTGAAATATCTGCTTTTTGGGTAGATCTTTTGATCATTCATTGAACTCTGAAAGACAGAAACTAATGATACAGTAGACATAAATAATCCCAGAGACATCAACATGCGGTAAAAGCTTTCACAGAAAATCTGCTCTTCCCTCTTACATCTGACTGCAGGTGCATTAATTTCCAGCAGCGCCCTCAGCAGGTTGGACAGGCGGATCTCCAGGTCATGCTGAGATTACAGTCTGATGTTCTCTACTCTTCACCCAAAGGACCTTGGGCCTCACAGTCATGAGGTCCATGGCATCTGCTGGTAAAGGTGTCATCAGTTCACCATTTGATCCATCTGGTCAAGCATTCACAATTGCTTGCTGCTGCCAGACTTCGAACATCTTCCACACAAATCTCTCCTTCACAGGACAAACATGACAAATCAAAGCCCACAATTGTAAAGAAAGCTACAGTGGAAGAAACAGGCTGATTGAACAGACATGGGTGGGTTTTGCCCAGGTGCAAGGCAGAGGAGGAACAGTGACTTAGAGCATCACAAACCTCCATCTGTCACCCAGTGGGTGCCTAAAGTAGGTGTACTGGGCTCAGCAAAAAGAGTGGTTAAATAAAATAGATGGTTAAACCTGTATCTTCATCTTTTGTGCTTTTACCTACCAGGCTCGTGTGGCCACAAATCAATGCCCTGGGTGACCAGCGTGGGAAACGGAGATAGGGTGCAGAGTCTGGCTCTGTCAAGAATCCCAGCTCTCAAAGGGCACCACTTGAGGCTCAGGGAGAAAAGGTGAACTTGGAAATTAAAATCTTGGTCTCTGCCACATGAAAAAAAAAAGAAAGCACATTATGACATAATTTAAAATAAAAGGTTTTCCTTCAACTTTCTTGAGACAGAATTAAAGTAGTATATTTTGCAGAAAAGTGTAAGATCTTCCTGCAGAAAAATCCTCACTCACCTGTAATTAAGAGATTTCCCAGTTCCTTCCATTTCTCCTAAAGCTTTCTGCACTTTGTGTGTGACTTAACATTTTGAGAGGAAAAAAAAAACCACACAAAAAACCTGTGGCTTACTGAGCCACTTAATGGCACAGGGCCTTGTTTAAATATCTTCCTGAAGTGGTAGGCTTGGCTCACCCTTTCTCTCAGGATTTCTAATGGATTTCTCTGCCTGAAATTAGGCCAAGTAGTTTCCTCAAAAGAATTGAAAATTTAAAAGGGTTTCTACCATTTCTTTTCAGTTTAAATTTATGAGCTGATTTCATCCATGCATTTGTAATGCTCTTCCTTCCCCTCATCCAAAATAACGGGTTTCTGGTTGTGCTCTATTACCTTGCCTCTGTTCTGAAAATCACCCAGAACTTCTCTGGCTGTTTCTACACTCATGGCACTGGTATTCACCCGTGACACAGATGACTGCTACCTCAGTATCACAGTATCAGTTCAGTAAACCACCTTTCTCAGTTTCTCATACAATTCCCTGGAGGATGGTCAAGCAGTGGAGCAGGCTGCCCAGGAAGGCATCCTTTGAGGGTTCCAAACCCTGCACAGCCTGCTCTGACCCCATAACTGCCCCTGCTCTGAGCAGGAGGTTGGACCCCTCTGGAGGTCCATTCCAGCCTTCATGATACCACAATCCTTTCCTGGGTGGCTGTTCAGCAATTAGTTTATTTTAATACAATATTAGAATTCATTTATAGTTAAAGGTCTTTGTCCATATCCTGAAATTCAACCACGGCTTCCAAAACACACAACTAAGCAAACATAGATCACTGCATAATCAAATTGCACTTTGAGATTTTCTTTATGTAAAATTAGGTTAATTATCAGGGCTATCTTGACACTGTTGTCATAAGCATACTACTTCTCTTAGTAGCTCTCGATCAATTCAGTCTTCTGCTCCTCCACACCCCTGGCACCTTTTTTACCTACATGGTCCTACTGACAAACAGCAGTAGCACATAGCACTGATATAAATTGCTGTTGAACTGAAACTGTGTTTTCCCATGATGAAAACCTGCCTCCACTTTTACAGATACACTCTTATCTTTGAATCTAATACTTTCTGACACTGTCTGGGAGAGTGTAACCAAATGTGTTTTTCTAGATTTTTTATCTTCAAAATGAGTGTCAAATTTTCTCGTGGCAACTGAAACACCTCAGAAACATAAAGTAGCCCAGCTCATACAGGTGTCTACAAGAATGAGCACATTTTCCAACTCTACAGGAAGATTTTCCTTGACACGTTCCACAAATTAATATTTTTCTGGGAAACCAAAAAGATTTGCTTTCCACTTGAGATGCTCCAAAGCAATTACTTTTACAGCCCTGTTAAGAGTAGAGATATTAAATAAATTATAGAATGCCAAGTATCAAAGCCCTTGCTAAGGACTTGATTGCACCAAAGTGTCAGAAATTCATAACATAATGTACAGAGCTGTCGAAAAGGAGAGGATTTGGAGGAATTCCACCTCCGTTTTTAAGTTCAGCTTTATATATGGAAACACTATTCTTAAGAAAATTCTCACTCTTTGAAATTTTCAAAGATGACTTGTTATGTATTCTGTTCTGGAGAGAAATATATATATCCAATACTGTGAGGATTTGAATAAAATCAGTTTCTGCTGTTTATTTCAACCTCACTACTCCTCATAACTCATTTGAAAATTCATTTTAGTATAACCCCCCAGGAGAAGTCAGTGAGTGCATTGTTTGTATCTTGGTGTTTGCTAAGAATTTGCATTTTTTCAGCTTAGGCAAGCTAGAAGTGTAACTGGTAATGCTGAAGAGTTGATGGTGATTTTTATGGGAAAACACAAAACATAGTGAATGCATCCCTGCAATATTTGTTAAAAATAGTTCTGAAGCTTGTGCAAGACCACTTTGAGTTCTATATAAATCATCTAACACATTTGTACTAATTATGATAATATTCAATTACTTATATAAAACCATAACAAAATCCCAGACTTGTGAAATTGGTATGATTTTTGGCATTGATTTCAGAGAAAAAAAAATCATTCAGTGTGAATTTCTAAAAGTAATACAATAACCTTTGAAAAGTGATAACATACTAGTTCTTGGCAAATTAATCTGTGGTTCAAAATATACGGTAGAAGAGGGAAAAAGGTCCTTAGAGGATTTTGGGGCTATTCTATGTGACAACAGTAAATGTTCTAAACTGTAAATTACTTAAAAGTGTAGCACACCATGACATTTCTTTAGTTTCAAATCACTGAATATGTAATGCGGTTGCTTCTGTAGACAGAACTATTTCTGTGGGATGCATGCAAAACATTTCTTCACCAAATTAAAAAATGTAACAAACTGTATGATGTCCAGTGAGACCACATACTAGGCTAATCTAAGATGTCATGGAGCCAAGACTAATGAAGAAAGGATTGAAAAAATTAATCCATTTTTACTCTATCAGTGGACACTAGGGGACCATGAGTCGGATGAAGACACTCAGTCCTTGATTCTGCCAAATCTACAGAATTGTTTGATATCATTATTATTTGTCCTTAAAATACTATACGTGAATACTGTGTCGCTTTTATTCTTTTTGCTCTATCTCAAAACACCTTGCAAATGGGACAGATATCTTTATTGGTTTCAAACAAAGAAAATACTTATTTTTGTTACATATCTTAACATTCTTGTTTCTTTTACCTTATATTGTAAAATTTATTTTAAAAAATCTTTATAGAAGGAAAATCAATCAAGCTGGAGAGGGGAAAGGCATCAGAGTGCCCCTTTTGATGATGGGACTATTCATATTATTACAGTTCAGTTTATCTCTAAGCTGGGCAGAATCCAGGGTGTGATTTGTGTCTATCGAGGCACTGGGGTTGAGATGTGACATGTTTCCATCAGGCAAACTCTGCACCATCTTTTAGGCATAAGCACATTTCTATCAGATTGCTACAGTGAAAAATGTTAAAGTAGAGGATGCATATCTTTATTTTTTTTACTTCAATATTTATAAACCTTGTCCCATTGGGCTAGCAGCAGGTTAGCAAGAATAACTAAAGCTTTTCAGTATGTTGAAAGAAAAAGCCTTACACAGGCAGTAGCTCTCGTTTGCAGCTGTCCCTCATGGCACTTAAATGTCATTTCAAACTTCACTTCATCACCTTGGTGAGCTAATGCGCTCTACAGCCTCACCAGACGTATTTCTCTCAGATGCAGTAAGCACTTCACATGGCTTCACCCTCTCACCCCCCTCCCGAGAAACAGTCTTGAGAGGATATTTATATGTTAAATTGCAGGAGAACTATGGATGAGAAATACCAATTCTACTATAGCCTATGAACTGATCTACATGTCTTTCAATGCAGTGAAATGGGGTCACACAGTTAGAGACACACAAACCAGGGAGGAAAAAACAGTGGATTACCTATTGTAAAACTGGAGCCAGATGCCAAGGGTATACTTGAAAGAGAAGCAAGCAAAAAAACAAGAGAATTATACTGGTAAAACCGTATACAATACATACCTGTCTCTCAAGACACATCTGCAGTCAAGCCTTGATTGTCTTCTGAAATGTATTACCTACAAGTGTAAATCCTTTTACTTTAATTGCATTTATTTCTGGTTTTAACAATCTGATGAATGATGGAGGTTCATGGTGCCCAATCATTGCCTTTTCTTCTAAGACCAATACCGCCTTTCTGCCAAGTAAAGTGTGTCTTTGGGCTTGATTTCTCATAGAATCACAGAATCATTTAGGTTGGAAAAGAGTTTTAAGATCATCAAGTCCAACCGTTAATCCAGCACTGCCAAGTCCACCACTAAAATATGTCCCCAGCTGCCACATCTACACATCTCTTAAATACCTTCAGGAATGTGACTCCACCACTTCCCTGGGAAGCCTGTTCCAATGCTTGGCAGTCTTTTTGATCAAGAAATATTTCCTAATACCCAACCTAAACCTCCCTTAGTCTCTTCCTCTTGTTCTAACACTGGTTGCCTGGAGAAGAGCCCGATCTCCCCTGGCTACAACCTCCTCTCAGGGAGTTCTAGAAAATGATAAGGTCACTCCTGAGCCTCTTTTTCTCCAGGATAAATGCCCCCAGCTCCCTCAGCAGCTCCTCATATGACTTAGTCTCGAGACCAGCTCCACGGCCCTCCTCCAGACACACTTCAGCACCTCAATGCCCTTCTTGTAGTGATGGACCCAGAAATGGACACAGCACTCAAGGTGTGGCCTCAGCAGTGTCAAGTACAGGGGGACAGTCACTGCCCTGGTCCTTCTGGGACCATTATTTCTGACACAGGCCAGGATGCCATTGGCCCTCTTAGCCGCCTGGGCACACTCTGGTTCATGTTCAGCCACAGCTGACCAGCACCATCAGCTCCTTTTGCTCTTGGTCACTTTCCAGACACTCTTCCCCAGCCTGTAGCACTGCAGGGGTTGTTGTGACCCAAGGGCAGGACCTGGCACTCAGCCTTGCTGAGCCTCACACCATTGGCCTCAGCATCAATGCAGCCTGTCCAAATCCCTCTGCAGAGCCTTCCTGCCCTCCAGCAGATCAATACTACCAGTCAACTTGGTGTCATCTGTGAACTGACTGAGGGTGACCTTGATCCCCTCATCCAGATCATCAATAAAGATATGAAACAGGACTGGCCCCAGTCCTGGGGAACCACATTAGTGACTAGACACCAACTAGATGTAACTCCACTTACCACCCCTCTCTGAGACTTGCCATTTTTCACCCAAAAAAAAATGCACCTGTCCACACTGTGGGAAGCCAGTTTTCCCAGGAGAATGCTGTGGGAAATTTTATCAAAGGCTTTACTAAAGCCCAGACAAACAACACACACAGCTTTTCCCTTATCCACTCAGTGGATCACCCTGTCATAGAAGGAGATCAAGCTTGTCAAGCAGGACCTGCCTTTTCTAAACCCATGCTGGCTGGGCCCAGTTCCCTGGTAGCCCTGTACATGCTACATGATGGCACACAAGGTGATCTACTCCATGAACTTCCCCAGCACTGAGGGATGAATACTGGGATTCTCCTTCCAACTCTTCTTTTTCTCCAAGTTCCAGCCAAAACTGTCTGTTCATCTTTGGCTTAACAAACTGTTCAGCTAGGACAGTTTTTCTCTCGCACCAGCTCCTCTTTCAGCATGTGGAGATGAAAGCACCCAATAAGATTTTCTTCTTGAAGAATGTCCTCAGCAGAAGACATTGATGGTCTAGGTAGTTTTTGAGCACAGCTTCATTGAATTGCATGTATACATGGGACAGTTAGGTGGAGAATTACCAAGCAGCCATGACAAAATCCAGCCAGACTTCCTAAGTGCTCCACTGTCTGGGAACAACTCCAATCGAATCTACCACAAGCACTTTTGGTGTTGACACCACACTTTCTCTACATGGGAAAAAAATGAACAAACCAAACAAAACCCCCAATACTTAAATTTTCTTAAATTTTCAGATGGTTTATGGCAATGTTATAGATACTGTCACAGCAGTATATTATGTCATCATGCCATTACTCTATAAGAAAATATTTCAAACACAGACATGCACTTCCTCAAGATTTCAGAACATAAGCCCTTTATTATTTTCATTATTCTTGAAATGCACTTTTATAACAGCTCTCAGAGTGGCCATCAAACATTCCTTTGTTGAGGCAATTTTGACAAAACTTATGAAAATATTTTAAAAATCCATTCTTTTTGAGATCACTGGACAATAAGTGTTGACTTTGCTGACAGAAATTGTGTCTTGGCAGCAAACCACATGCCTGGAGACAGATTATTTCACGGATTTGAGATGGAATTGTTTCAGTGCTATCTCGATTCAAACCAGCTAGGGGCCTGGACCACAGCTAAACCTCAGATGTACCTATGTAGTTTGCTGCCTGCCTAAGGTGTGTCATAACTACAAAGCTGTGTACAGTTCTTCTTACCATGCTCATAATCACTGAAAGGAGCAACACAGCAAACAATGCTTATTAGAAACTTCTGTAAACTAGACACATTCCTAACATATGGAGTATAAAGTATTATTAACAACTAAGTAAATGAGTTACAGAATACAGGAAGATTATAATAATTATAACATGGTCCCAAAGCAAGATTAAATAGTGTCAAGAATGTGGCATGGTGTGTAGCTAAGCTGATTTAGTCACAAGCTCAAGTGGTTTAGAGCAATGTCTTTAAAGGCCAGTGGGGCAAGGCTACAAAATGAAAGTCAAACATTACTTTTTTTGTTTGCTTTCATTGTACCTGCTTTCTTCCACTTTTTATCAGTACCATTCTAAGAGTAAAAAATGTAAACATGATTAATAGCAATTAAGAGAGAACTCTCATACAAATTTGCACCTCCTGTATGATCCAAGGTGTGCAGCCCAGTGTCACGTGCTACTGCTGGCATGTAGCCCATAGGTGGAGTTTGGTAGGTTTAGAAGGGATGCTGGAATCAAAACCACTGACCACTCCTCTCACTGCCTTTAAACTGCCAAGCTGGATAATGGTCTCATTTCATTTCCTAAACTGAACTAGAAGGAAACTATTTTCTTTTGCTCGTCCCTTAGATGAACAAAAGATGTTCATTAGTCTGTCAGCACTTATGAGACAGTCATTAAAACCTGTCCCGAACACAGGAGTTCCCTCTGATTTTACAGGAATCCCAAGACAAGATTTTCAGTGGAGGTATATCATAATTTCATGAAAACTAGTAGCATTATACTCATTTACAATATCTAAAGAGATAAGCCACTTATACGAGTTTAAAATGGGGTTTTCTTTCCAAAGCACCAAGAAAAATCACACAAGGCAAGTCTCTGGTGAAAGGATTGGAAGGAATGTCCTGTGAGGAGCAGGTGAGGGCTCTGGGTTTGTCTAGTCTGGACAAAAGGAGGCTGAGGGATGATCTCATTGCTCCTGAAGCTTCCTGAGGAGGGGAAATGGAGAGGGAGGTACTGTGGTCTTCCTGGGATCCAGGGGAAGGACACATGGGAGATTCAGTGCTCTGCCAGGGGAGGTTTACACTGGGCATTAGGAAGCATTTCTTTACAGAGAAGGTGGTCAAATATTGGAACAGTCTTCCTAGAGAGATGGACAATGCCCCAAGGATGTCAGTGTTTAAAAGGCATTTGGACAATGCCCTTAACAACATGCTTTAATTTTTGGTCAGCCTCAAATTGGTGAGGCTGGTGGACTGGATGATCACTATATGCTCCTTCTAACAGCAATAGGAAACTCTGTTCTCTTCTATGTGTTGTAAATGATAATTTTCTTATGACTTACTGTACAAATGCATCAGGGTTTACTTTTTTTATTCTTTGCAGTGCCACAGGATGCTGTTACAACACTATATTTGAGATGAAAATCCAGTGTTTCTGAAAACATGATGACAGCAATGTAACCATGGCTGCAAGAACATTCAGTTCAGTCATAATTTAAGCAAAACGGAGGGTATTAAGCATCAAAAGGGGCACTTCACATCTTCTGATTGGCATTTGTAGTAGTTTGAAACATGGCAAACCTGACACCACAGAACAGGATAAAATATTATAATAAGAAAACTGATTGATTAGTTAATGTCTGCATAGCACTTTTAAATATGAAACACTGCCAGTTTAATGCTAAGAAAGGAGTCAGATTGGCCTGACATGTATAAGATGAGATCAAAAATTATCCTTCTAATGAAGTAATGTACCTGTTAGACTGTAGCGTTTAAAATTCTTTTGTGTTCCCTCCAGTTATTACTATGGTCAAGCATTTTCTGTTGATCCATTGAATAAATGGTCAATTATTCTGTTGTACAAAATACAGAGAAGCTGATATTACAATTGCAATAGATCTAGAGCAATAGATCTAGAGTTTTATTCATTAGCTAAACAAAACATTTTTCCTTAGAAAGCCAGTCATGGTTCTCCTTGAAGAAATCAGGTAGGAAATGACAGCTTGCAGCAGCAACTTTCTGCTTCAAGTAGATGGCTAGAGTGATGGGAAGCTTTATGGGAATCCTGTACTCTGGACCAAGAGAAATTGATTCTCTTTAATGTGGTGAGTTCCATTTAACAGAGTAAATAAGAAGCCAATACATAAACATCCTTTAGAATACTTAATTTGCAAGAGAAGGGAAGGGACAGGGGATAAAAGTAGAAATAGTACAGGAGTTTCTTGATCAGACAATTTTAGTAATCTGAATGATACAGCAAAGGACCAGTGACTTTCAGGACAAAGGTTTCCAGACCAGCAGATTAGCAGTTTTTCATGCACTATCAAAACCTCAATATTCAGGCGAATATTGTCCATATTCTACACTCAGACGTCACTAGCATGACTACAGAAGCAGCAGAGACGAAAGGCAGATTTTGACAGCAATATGCAATGTTTTATAAGTCATAAAAGTTATAATTATGGAATGTATTTTTTTATACACTATGCAGCTAATCCAATTGAAAGTCTTGCTTTGGTTTTTTTTTAATAATAGTAAATTGTAGGCAGAACTGATGTCACTGCCTATATCACAATTGTCAAACTCTACACTACAAGAAGCTATTATCACATAATTTCTCACATAAGGCCTCACATAATTTCTAAACTAATCCTTTGTTTAATGCTCCATGCAGGGTTTCCTCCTCAGACTGGCTATTTCTGGGAAATTTCAGACTTTTTCCACTTATTACTTTCTGATAAAATTTTCTTCCAAAAGCTGTGTGGCCCTTTTTTCCTGGATGAAGGTTTGGCAATTTGACAAGCCGTGTGTTTACTACTATCCCACAAAAACAAACATGAAGGAAGCCAAGGTAGAAGGCTTTGTAACAGCCCTTTCCTCTCAAGAAGGACACGCTGGGTGCCACAGGCAGCTGTAGAGAGCCTCGGTGCTCGCCGTGTGCGCGCCACAGCTGCCAGCGCTGCCCCGGCTCTGTGTGTGTGCCAGATGAGAGGTGGGATGGAGCTGCTTTCATCCCGTGTCAGCAGCAAGGGGCCAGGCTGGAGAGCTTCCACCTGGAGCACGCTGCCTCCAGCACGCAGCTGCACCGGGCTCAGCGAGACTGCAAGGCTCATGCTGAAACCGTGCTGAGTTCGGGCTCTCGTGATGCGATTTTTATCCAGATGGCTGAGATTAAGCCGGCATAGGTATGCCAGTCATGCATATCCACACTCCCACTTCCTGCTTGCAGTGAGGACACGCTGCCAGTGACTAAGCACTGATGTAACTCACGGCCTGTTCACCAACCCTCTCAGAGCTTGGCTCCATTTGAGTTTTACCTTCATTTTGGAAATTGGAGCTATTTTCAGTTTAATAGCAAATACAGCTTGAAAGGAATTCTATATATGCCTGTTCTGATCTCTTCTTTAATGTGGCTTAAGTTATGACCCAGTTCTATATAAACTCTAGCTTCAGTGTCTTCCAGATGGGCAGTAAATCTGAACACAAGGGAGAGGTTCTCAGCTGCTCTAAGTCAGCACATATCCAGATGAGGTAACTTGTGCTAAGGGTTATGTATTCCAGGGATTATAAACCCACAGTTTCTGTAAATGATAGACACAGTCTTGGTGGTTATTTGGCAGTGTGGCAGGTTAGAGAAAATCAAAGGAAAGAAAGCCCAAGCTGGAGTTCAGTAATGGACAACTCAGGACATTGCAAGGAAAATATAATCTATTTCTTTACTTGATCATTAATAATCACTTCTAAGAAAATGTATTACATATTTATATTGAGGGTAACAGCTAAGATTTTGGTCCAGGTATAAATTTTAAAAGAGGGAAAAAATAAGTAGATATAAAAGTAGAAATGAAATAAAATATTACATCAATCCTCCGTAGCCACATCACTGAACTATTTTGTTTTTCTGATAAGACAGTATTATTTAACACAAATTAAAGGTGTAAGTTTAAGATGTCCAGACGTCACTAAGGCATTCAGTATTGAAAAATGTGATGGTTATGAGCCAAATTGGAGAGGATGGTACATAAGGTACACAGAAAATGCAGAAGGAATTACTCAAAGGGACAGCTCATGACAAAGTGGTCCTGAAAGGGGAATGAATGATTATGAGAAAGACTATTTGTGAAGTTCTCTGTCGATCACTCTGAAATCTTGTTTAATTGAATATTTTCCACAATGATCTGTGTTACTGTAGTGACATCTGCTAATGATACAAACATGGGAGATGTAATGCCTGTGTAGGGACAAGAGTGGTATTTGATCACAGCCGGGAACCTGGTAAATGCTCTCCCACTTTTGAAATACCACAGGCAGTGACTTGTAAGTGCTCTTTGTTGCTTACCCAAAGACAAACTGAATGTGTTTGAAAAAGTAGCTGTATGAATAAAACAATGTTTGGTTTTCATGCTCCTATTCTGTGAAAAGTCCAAACTATATAAATATCTACTGTCAAGAGAGAACAAAACTAATGACAATAAACCAAATTAAACTAAATTCGCATTCAGAATAATGCAAAAATTGTCAAAAATAACATAGTCATTAGCTCTTGCACCCAGCCCTGTGGTCAGCTGAACTGAATGGAAGAGGATTGTTGAGAGAGTTTTTGTAATGAGCTCAGACAGGTAAGTTACCTTCATCACGAAGCACACAAATTTGATGAAGTGCCATGGATATATTTGGAGCCTGGATATTTAAATAGTGATCAAGCTTACTAAAGTAAAAGAAATTGCTTGGGCCTGATTGCTTAAGCTATCAAACAAAAAAAAATAATTTTTCCAAATAAAAAAAGCAGGGTCATAAAAATAATTATGAGGTGTGAAACCCTACAATATTTAATGATAAAAGAATGGACATCCAGAGATGGGAATGACTTACAGAAGGAGTTAACGAGATCACTAAAAAGAAACAGTGGAGGGAAATTTAAAGAAGTTTTAAAAGACAAAACTCATGACCCATCCAAAAGCAGATGAAAGTGTTGCCAGAACCAAGCGTGAGCTAAAGTGAGAGATCTGACTATCAATCAAACACTTGCATGAAAAAGAAACGATTGTAATTGTACAGGAACAGGGTCATATTCAGCCAGGAAAGAGACATGCATAGTAAGGGCACAGATGCATTAGATTTGCTTTCATATGGACATCATCTTGCAATACAAAAGGAAACTTAGCATTATGGAAGATATGCATGAAATGCCACAGGTAATTTGTTTGTATAAGTCTGCTACTAAGCAAATCAAAATAGGGAAAACTCTGTAGAACAGAAACATTTACACTGGTAGTAAAAAATTTCTTTAGGCTCATAGTGTAAACTAAGAAATAGAGCAGATGTGACTAAATAACTACCTTCATAAATCCAAAGGATGTGAATTAGCAATTCAGTAATTTCCTTTCGGGTAGTTATTTTATATTGTTTCACAGATTTCCTTCACTGCGACATTTTGGGTGCTATTGTCAAATAAAGAATAGAAATTACACAGAATTCAACTTTGCATGGTCCTGGAAGGAGTTTAGTTAGATCCCTGCAGGACTTTGACTCTGTTCAACTCTCATTTTGAACTAGTTGGATTTGCCTAAAAAAGAAACACTCCATCCTCACCTTTGGACACCCAATCTGTAATGCAGAAAAATACCAGTAGTTAGGAGAGCAGCAACATATTTTTAAATTCAAGTTGATTTAATGCAAGTAAATACTATAAATTGAGCAACTAATAAATCCTAGACCTGCGCTGAGGCTTTAGAGCAAAACCACCCTTCAGAAATATTTGGATGTAAATGTTCTTTATTGTAAGGACACCCTTCTGAGAGGTCACTTTTCTGTGAGGAAAACCACCACAGAAGTAGGTGTTTCACAGTCAAACAGCAGAGAGGTAGGTCACACTAGGCACACAATGCCTGGGTTTGAATCAGGGCTGTAATATGAATCCCGAGACTTTACAGCTTACACCAGTTATCCCCCACATTCCTACTAACAGGAGCTGATATGCTGTAGGCAATGAAAAGATGGAGGCTTTGAGAGGAAAAAGGTAGAGATAAAAGGAAAGAAATATCAAGGAACAACTCCATGTATATTAAATTTTGGGGGAAGTTGTTAGACAGATGCAAAGTTTAAACGTTTTAACAAAAACCAGGCCACTCCATGCTCTCTTTGCACTAGTGTGAGAACTTCAGTGTTCGGATACCTCCTGAAGTATTTGATGAGAGACTAATAGCCTGACAGGCTAACACTTCACTTCCTTCCAATTAGGAGACTTTAACATCAAAGCCAAGGTCCTCTACTCAGCACGGGCTTACTTGAATGAATTATAGAGGAGAGAAGTCCAATAGTTTCTTGGTTTTTTCCCTTGCAGAGACACAGTCCAGCGAAGGCTTTAATAAGATGTTTGAGGTCAAAAGGTTCAGGTTCCTCACTGTGAGCACTAGGAAGCTGCCAGAGTGTTTCAATATGTGCGGTGTTTGCAATGCAATCAGACAAAGCTGAAAACTCTATTACACTGTCATGTGCCTGACTTCCTTCTGGAGTGCTCTTGTGCAGCCAACAGCCGAGTGTGGACTCGGAGTACACTGCGGACCTTCCGTGCTGCCGCTTCAGCTGCTGAGACTAACAATGCCTTCACCACCTCAGCTTTTGGCTGCCAGGAGGGGTGTGACAGGGGCTTCCTCCAGGGAATTGTGCCAGTTGGGTTGTTATCGATTGGTAACAGACCTCCAGGATTTAGAGGCTTTCAATGAGAAATGATGAATGTGTTTGATGTACGATGTTATTTGACTTGATAAGCTCAAATCTCTGGCAGAATCTAAAAAACAACTGTAAACAGTTTTGCTCCTATTTACATCATACCAAAAAATATTAAAATCCCTTTGAGATAAGCATAGAAGATGCCTTGTTTCTCCTTTTTGTCAAAAATATTTTCAGATTTCTTTTTTTCCTGTACATAACTATTTTTACTTTTTTATTTTTTAGTGTTCCCTACTCTCATAACTGCATCTCTCCATCTTTAAGCAACATCTTTTATTCTGAAGTTTACAAAGTACAGATATCATTGATTTTAATACCTATTTCACACAGAACAATTGACAACTGACTATAATATAGCAATTGTTTGCTTCAATATTACAATGGAATGAGGAAAAAGGGAAAAAGAGACAAAGGAATTGCCTTCTGTTTAATCACACAAGGGACTGGATTCACCTCACCTTGCTTTAAGTACTTAGCGGTCAAAGAAGAGAGATCAACAGTAGTTAACATCAAAGTTTCATTCCATGCAAAACAGCTAAGGTATAACAAAGACCAAGGACGACTGCAGGGGTAAAAAAAGTGGGAGACAAAAGACCTTTATCTGACATGAAAATCTCATAATTAACATCTGGGGAAGAGTTTCTACTGTAGATGGTCCCTACCTAAATAATCAGCAAATGTTTGGATGAAAATGATTTATGTAGCAGTTCGTTATTCTCCAAAAGAAATCCTCTCCAGGCTTTAGTTTCCAAACCACAGTATCTAAATCCACGCACTTTACAGAATGCACAAACTATCCCGTCAAAGAAAGCGCTGTTAATTCCCTGCCCTCCAATTCACAGGTAAATCTCTCTTTTTTTCAGTTCGTATTGATGCACCTTCCATATGGGAGGACCAAAAATCAGACTCAAAAATCAGCTTCAGTGTGAGGCACTTTCATAGCAATTCCGCTGTGGTCACTAAAGTTTTGGGGTAGTATTACTGTTTTCATTTATCTTCAGATTTGTTTGGAAATGACAGTCCCTAATTGGAATGCCATTACTGATAAAATAAGACCTATGTGTATTCTGTTACTTGCATTTTTCCTCCAGTACCAGCACCCCTTAGTTAATGCAATTTACTGAAAAAACCCTAATTTAAAAGAAATGTTTGCCCAGTAGATATAATAAACACAAATCCTTTAAAAAGTCTGTTTTCTTAGAATTTCTTGATGTATCTGTTAATTGTTTCTTTCTTTTTTTTTCTTTTTCAACCTCCTTTCTCAACACACTTGCCTTTCTTTCTTCCTTCCTTAAATTTTTATGTGAAGAAGAGAAATGAAATAAGATGATGATGATTATGATTATTATTATTATTATTTTAGTAACAGTTTAGGATGGTGGTTAAAGCCAGTTAAAACACTAAGCTAAGCTTCAAGGATAGACCTTCAGCATGAAGACTTTGGCCTTGAAAATACTCCTGGCAGTGGTCATTCAGAGTTGCCACACCCATAACAGCTATGAAATTTAACTTCTAGAAAGTTGTATCACAGACTGTCTCAAGGATGTGTTGGGCCAAGCCCAAAGAAAACCTTAATGAGTTTAGTTGAATGTTGGAAATATCTAGTGTACACAGAAGAGAAAGAAGAGAATGGGAAGATGAACTCAGCTTCTTGTTATTATTTAAGCTCTTAAAAGTCTGTTTCTTTGTTCCCGAATAAAAATGGCTGTGCATAATTCATAGGAATTCACCACACATGTGGCTCCCCTACAGGGGCCCAGCTTCTAAACCACTTTTGATAGAGGAAAATATTGACAAAGTTCCAGCTGTTTGAAATTCAAAATACCTCTAGTTGTAAGATGGTCTAAATACAGATCTTTTATATTCTACAGTATCTTGAAAACATGAGGTGCTGCAAGTGCGCAGCTCCTTAAATGCTTCCCTTTTCCAGTAACTTTTCTTCAAAGCTTCTTGGTGCAAACACAAATGAAGTTCCAGTGCCACTTATATATTTTTTATCCATCTTTAAGTAACATATCTTGAGGCTTCTGACTTATATTCACAGGTAGAGACATTTTCAGTTTGCATCTAACTCATAAAAAAACCCTGCAGATAAATAAAGCTCAACAATAAGAAATTAAAGAAAGTTCTCTTATGTACTTTGAGAAAAACGCATGCATTGCAGACAATTCTGATTAACATCAACAGCATATACTTTTTGCCATAAAAGTAAATAAATGTTACAAAAAATCTAATTATTCATCTATTACCAGACTATTTTTTAAAATAACTATAAAGTAATTAACCACAACTTTTGAAGCAAAGTAAGAAAAGCTTTCTTTTTCTTCTTAGTTTATGCTTTTTGAAATAAAAAAGAAATTTCCACAGGCAGATTTTTGAATTTCAGATTCTGAATAAAGTTTTTCGTGTGCTTCTGCAGTGTTGTATGAACACAGATATTACTCACGCTGATTTTGCCTTACATATATACATTTTTCTGCAAAATAAAGGTTGTGTGACACTAATCAGATAATATTATCTGATAACCACTTTTTTCCACATTTAAACATGTCTTCAAGGTTTTCACTTTATTTCAACAAAAATTAACGAAATTAACTGAGAGTATACTACGAATAAATCTTTGTTAGGAATAACTTTAGCCTGATCATACAAAATCCTCTGTGGATAAACTTTAGTGTGTTTTCTGTACACCACGGAAGTCAGTCTGAGCAAGCTTTTCTGTGATTCCTTGATGTGGCTGAATAAAAGATCATCCTAAGTATTATTTACAGTCCATTTCCATTTCCATACTAATCATATTATTACAGAAACTCAGTCTATATACACTTGCCAGTCCCCACTGGTGAAAGACAGTCTTTATTATGTTAAAAAATGGACATCAGAAAATTGTTTTTGAAGTGTAATGAAATGATTTAATAACAATATATCTTCATATTTCCTAAATGATTTTAAAACGGTAATGCACTGCAGGAGTCTGCCTCAGTGGCATAATGAAATGGGACAGTTCAGATTGCAACCTGCTGTGTGAGGTTCCCCCTGTGTACAGAACAGCATGACAGCTCTGTCTCCTTTCCTTTTCATCTTTCTTTTCCTCTCCAAGTGCTGGGTCATATTCTTGGAGAGGGAGGTGTCACTCAGTATCTCACACATCCAGCTGGTGTTTAATTTGCACAGAGTAAAGATGAGGTACTTCTTAGAACTAAATCTACTGCTACAGTTTGACCATGAAAGTTGCCAAAAGATTCAGAATAGAGCTCTGCTAACTACTGGGTTAGTGGAGATATTAGCCATTTACCTGTTATAACCAGCAAATTGGCCTCTCCACACACACACTCTGGACACATAGAATAGATGTGTAGCTCAGCATAGAGGTAAACATATACTTAGAGAGAAAACAGGAGAAAAAGAGATGTGCGCACACACATGCGCTGCTGACATGATGATTGTACCTTGTCTAAGGCTACAGGCAGCTGCGAGGGGAAAATGGATGTGAAAAGAAGTGTAAGTACACAGCATGAAATAAGTTCACAAGAACTTGGGCAACTCTTACAACTGTGAACCTTTGGACTTTGTACATTTAAATGATCTGATATTCACTGCATTACAACTACTTTTCTTTATATCCATTGGGTATAATCCTGGAGTCTTCTTTTAGCTGTGGCTGTGCCCTGGACATGGTAATAACCTAAAAAGAAATAAATATACTGATTGCTGCTGCAGCCTTCTACAGAGAATGTTTGCAGAGCAATAGCATTCATGAAGGAAGAAAGCAAGAGTAGTTGTGGCTGGAAAAGACTTTAGCAGAGAGTGTGAAGTGGTAATACTGACTGACTACACCTGTTTAACAAATTGTCTCGGTGTAGCTTTGCACTGAGGCAAAAGTTCACCTGAATCTACTGGGCAGGTAACAGCACTGAATTTCAAGTATTGTTTTGCTCAAGTGAGCTAAAGCACCAGTCCTGGGTTAGAGCTAAGGTCTACTAGATATTACTCAAATTCAAAATACAAGGAAAATTTTGGTTCCAAACTGTAGAGAATCTTGACTAGACATTCAGGGTAAAAATTGTTTCCCCTAAATTTAGTGCATAAATTTCTGCATATTATAGGCTCCTGTTTGAATCAAATGGGCACTTCTGGGCATTCCTCAACCTATTTTAGAAGTCTGCTTAAGGATAAGATGGATTGAACCCTAGAAGGGGCAATCTTTTCTGGTAGAGAGAGACCCTGGGGTGACTGTTTTGTATGTAGATGGATGAATCCCTACCCATCTCTTCCTAGAACAGTGCTGCAGCTGGATTATTGTATGTGGTGACCCACTCTCTAGCAGAACTACATTATTGCATCAGGATTAATAATGTAGGTGATCCTGCTCCATGAAGAAGGATTTCTCTACTGGAAGATGAGCCAAAAGTTATTTTAAGTCATACCTTATTTTGTATTTAATAGTAGCACCCTAATGCTCAGTTTTGCTCTGTGTACATTGTATGTGTAGATTTTCCAGTCATTGAATTGACATGAATAATCCTTCAGTCTGTAACAGGTTTAAGGAAGAGGGAAGAACTGGACCATCAGCAGCTCACCTGCAAGTTAGTGACACGTAAAATAGCACATGTTTTTTGCTGCCAACCTGTCCTTCCTACACTAAACTACACCTAATTCCATCATCATTTTTAACACTGGATTTCATCTCTTTCAGGACTGCGCTTTACAAACACTTTAAATAGTGACACATTTAAATAATCTACCTTCACTGTGAGGTAGATGACAGAAGAGGGAATCCACTCCAGATCGCGGGACTTTTTTCCAGATAATTTCTTGTGAAATTTTCCTGACCTAAATGCCATGAAGCCAGTCTTTCCATTTATTTCAAAGAATCTTAACTCAGTCCCCTAGTGGTAACCCTCGAAGACTATAAATATTCCATCACATATTCTTTGCTAGTTCTTTAGACACAGTTCCCTGTATAGGACCAAGAGCTATCTGTGCCTTAACTGTAAGTGTGGAGATACTCTTTCTTCATAAACTTCTAGAGTCATGTAGCCTAGCAGGCAGCTGTGTGACTTTATCTGAAAGTACTAATTTTTAAGAGTGACACACTGGTAGACCCAGATCAGAGGGAATTGTAGAATCATTTGTGTTGGAAAAAACCTCTGAAATCAAGCCCAACTGTTAACCTAACACTGCCAAGTCCACCACTAAACCATCTCCCATGGTTTGTATGTAACCCATATTGCTTTGTTTCAATTCTGCCATTGCTTAATCTTTATTTTCCTTTCAGTTGCCCTTACATCTGGGCTATGAAAGCAAGAAATAAAGGTAAAAAAAAAAAGTAATGTCCTGAGAAAAATCTTTTAAAGCAATAAAAATCTTGAACCTCACCATAACCTTACCACTAATAGCAACACCAAGATACGAAGATTGCAGTTAAGGTGTCCCCAGACTGTCATCTGAAGAACTGATCTCTTCTCTTGTGCATATTTGCAGAGATGAACAAGAGATATGCTTGTAAGAAACTACTTCTCTACTTCTCTCTATGCAGTGTGATCTTATTAACTTTTTTTTTTTTTTAATCTGAGGGCTAATTGAGACAAAACGCCTAAATTTGCAATGGTTTAGATGCATGAATACAATAACTTCCCCATTCTAATTAGCCGGACCACTGGTTGAGGTGACTTGCAAATAGCGACCTAGCATGCTTTTTTTTTTTTTTTATTTAACAAGAAATGAAAACACTTAAAAGGCGAGTCGCTCCCTTTAAGATGTCACTGAAGAAGAGCTGCCTCGCTCCTACCATGCTAATGCAGGTGAAGGTGACTGTGCCCCTCACATGGGGGTCTGCATTTATACAGAACTCGGACCAATATTTTGAAGCAGAGAAAACAAAAACATTGCCCTCAAGCTGATGACATTTCCCTGGTTAGCAATGCTGCACATGGCAGCAGAATTGGGCTGGGTGGATCGTGGAGCAGCTGACTTGTGCAGCCCTGGCAGGTGAAGGGGGTTGCCGGGGAGGCAGCGGGAGAGCACAGCTGGCCAGGGACCAGAGGGCAGGAAAGCCATTCCCTGCTTAGTTCCAACGTGTTCAGGCAGCATCAGATAAGGAAGCAATTGGTATGTTCACACCTGCTTACATTCAAACTATCTGCTAACTGCTGACACAAACCTTCTATCTTCCTACTGAGACATCGAGATAAATTCAGAGGAAATGGAGCTGTGCAGAAAAAAAAAAGCTACTCTTTGCTAAATTGAGTGATTCCTCCAGGCTCTGACCAACAGCTTGAGGTCAACATGAGCAGGAAAGACAAAAGAGAGTCCCTCAGGGATTTTTCAGAAGCTAAAATAAAAAATTTGCTCAGCTGTTTATCACCTGAGTTTGACCTCCCAAGCAATATCTTTTTTTTCACAATAAGAAGGCAATGAAGGATTTGGCAATGAATGAAAGGGAATTCATCTTCCCGACATTTTGTTAGTGACATTCTGAGGCTCTGTTTCTGACTTGCATTTCCTTTGGCGTTAGATCCTTAGGCTAGTTAGGCCTCTTTTTTGTTGTTGTTTGTTTTGTTTTGCTTCGCTTTGCTTTGCTTTGCTTTGTTTGAATGAGGTGAGTTTTATGTGGTTTTGTTTTGTATTGCACTACACCCATGAGCAGCAGTGCCAGATACTGTGTTTGTTCGCAAGGTACGGCTGGGGCCAGGCTTTACCTGTGATTTTTTTTTCCCAATTTCTTCCAAAATGGCACATCAAAGCTTTTTTTTCCTCATATCTTGTTTATTTTTTTCTTTCCTGTAGTGAATCTGTTGTCATTGAAAGGACTGATCTTATAAGATGCCTCGAATCCTCCTCTCCCATAGATACTGTCACAGAAGCAGGTGCTTGGCATCTCTCAGGATCAAACCCTAAAATGCTAGTTGCCATGGTGACTGAATGCGAAAGAACAATAAAGAGCTGTTTACCGCGGAAACTTATCAGCAGGGCTTGACAATGCACCACAAAACTGTAATTAGGGTTGCGTTGAAACAGCTTTATTTCTGCAGCTAAAACTAGGCAACAGCCTTTGCCTTTGATTTCTTCCAGATATTATCCCTTGTACATCCCTTGCATCCCTTGTGTAAGATCCCACCCAAACTCTAAGTAGATTATAGCAGAGTAGGCAAAAATTAGCATTTTGAAAAATCCATGAAAAACAAGGCTGCAAAACTGCATGCAAATGACTGCATGAAAAATGATGCTTTGAGAAGCAAAGTGCTTTGAAGAATCCTACAGACCCAGAGGTTGCTACACTCCACAGCAATCTGCAGAAGATCATGATAGTTTAGCATACACATTTGGACATAAGGATTCTTTTCATATTTGATTGACAGGGCAATATCCCAAACAGAACAGAGTCCTTTTTCATGTTAAATTTTGCTTGGTTTTTTGCCTCTTAGGATTCTAGTTTCCTATGCTGTTAGTGATACTGCTGTCATAGCTGACAAGTTAAAACAGAGATTGTTAATAGTAGTAATCAATGTTAGCTTGGCAGCTCTGTGTCCTGAATGAATTCGGAGGTGCACTGTGAAAAGCATTTCACAAATGCCTGTGAAGGGAAGGTCTTTACAGAGAAGAGTTTTCGCTTTAATTAAGCAAAGCAGATGGCGCTGGAAGGGAAACAAAGGCACACAGAGGTGAAGCATCTTGCTCACAGCTGATCAGTGACAGGTCTCAAATTGTTATTCCCAAACTGTTAAGATTCTGAACAAATGTCAGTCATCAGCAAAAATCACGGTGCACCTTTAGCATTCCATTTAAACACAGTGTGTCTGCAGGTCAGAGGTGATGATGTGGATCACCACCAGCCCACAGGCAGCAGTTTGGGAATCTCTGTGTTAGATGTACATCAATACTCCTGTTTCTGCATATAGGAATTGCACACTGAGAAAAGTTCCACTCTTCTGTCACGGCATTCAGGAGGGTATTGATAGATTTCAGTAACTCAGCAGGAGATACTTGGAAGCCTCATGTAGTTGTCTCATTCATATGCTGGATTATATATTGAGAAAAGTAATGGTAAAAAAAAAATTATTTAATAAAATCCTGTATTAAGGATGCCATAGATAGTGATCTGCAGCATTCATCCTCCCTGCTCTCCACAAGGTGTTTTTGTGATGCTTCCATTGTTTCTGCAGGTTGTGTTGCTTCAAACTTTCGTGCTAGTTGTTCACCATGTGACTCCCAGAAATGGGGCATCTGTTTCTCTTAGTGCAGTGTTTGAGTCAGTTAAATCCAAAACACTAACACTTCTATTTTTAGTGTGCAGCAGCAATAGATACCTAATATGTTCGCCTGAGAATAATTCTGCTGAATATGCAAAAAGCATCTCTTGTGTATCATCTAAACCCTTCTTTTATGTATGTAGAAGAAATGGATCATCTGTGCTTCCAGGCAGCACCCTTTAGCAGTAGATAGGGAATGATTTTCTAAGAAGGAAAAACTATTTACTTTGAGGATTTAAATCTCTGAACTGATTTCTCTTCCACTTCAATGTAAACCCATCGCCTTTGCTTCGGTGTGTTGCAGCTGGATGACAGAGAGGAAGGTCAAATTCTTTGAAGTGGTATAACCTGAATTACAAACCAGGTCTGGAAGAGATAGTGGGTGGAAAGAACACAAGCCAGGGCTGATCTCTATACAAGCTACAGCTGCTGTCAGTATTTGTACCGCTGGTCGCTGATAATTAGCTGCTACATGAAGTAAAATGTCTGGTGTGCCTCAGGTAACTGTTGTTGTTGTGAGAAACTGGGAAAGATAATGATATCTGTTTCCTGCAATCGTTTCTAATGTTCCCTCGTTTCCATCACTCACCTTTGGTAATCAGGAGGAAATCTGCTGGCATTCATTCCTCACCCTTGGCCCGGGGTGCCTCGCCCCGAGGGGCAGGGCACGGGGGGAGGCAGTGCCTGCTTATTTCCTGGCACGTGTAGAGACTTCAGAGAGAGTGGGAGGGGGAGGAAAAAATACCTCCTGGAGGAGAAACAGTTGCCAAGATATCACGAGTAGGAAATGAGAGAAAGGAGTTAAAAGCTGGATCATAGAGCTGCAAATGATTGTTCTCTGTAATGTGTTCTCTCCTCAAAAAAGCTACAAAAATGTTTGTCATTGATTACCTTTTTTAATTTGAAATATGGGACTCCACGCTTAAGTGTCCAAGCTTTCCTGGCAGTGAAAGCGGAGGCAAAGGGCTTCCCCTAAGATCCAAAATACCTGGGGCTTGGGGCGTGCTGCAGTTTCACTGCTTCACACACAGATGTCACCTGGTTCTGGTACAGCTATTCAAACACCTCTTCATTCCGGGTGAAGTCCTGCCCCATTGGCCCATGCAAGACTTGAAAGGACACAGAGATCCTTGTGTTAGCCCACTCATAATGAATTACACCCATAATGAAGATGATTTCTTATGTCATCTAGCTCCACAACATCTGAAATTAATTTTGTGGGAGCAAGGAAGTTGTTCACGTTGGGCTTCAGGGGCTGTAGCCCAGTGACTGTTAGCTATCAGAGGCAAACCAAGACAGCATCAAAGCTAAAAGAGTTTGGTGAGACGAAAAAATGTTTTGCTTAAGAACAAGAGCAAACACTCAGTTTGGTGGGAGACATCTCACACTGTTGTAGCTGGTTTAAGTTAGGCTTCTGATGGAGAAGGAAATGTTTAAGCCCACTACAGTCAGTGGGGGCCAGCGGACACCTCAGTAGTTCACCAATTTTCAAATGAGGATATTTCTTGTCCTCTACAAGTGATGAATAATATCTTAAGTCAGAGGCCTAATTTTGAAGGGTGAGATGGGGACCATCTTGTAGAAGAGGCAAAGTTCTCATGAACGGAGTGTGTAAGCTGCAGTAACTAAAATATACGAGGCAGTGAGAGCTTATCAATTTAACACAATAGGTGAACCACAAAGCCTTGTTATAAATCTTCTCCAATATACACACACATACTAAACCTTTCCACTATGTACTTTTTTTTTCCTTAAAAACTTCATTTTCCTCTTAAGGTCAGGAGTTTCATGAAAATCCATCAGTTTGAAAACTCATTAGGTCCCATTAAACCGAATGGGCAGCTGAGCCAGGCTGTACCTTGGTGCCTCTGAACTCTGTCTCTGAAAACAAGATATAGGGATGGGTGGGTCAGTGTTGACAGAAGCACTTCACCCACCTACTAGGAATTTGGGATTTTACTCATAGGATCGTTTCTTTACATCCAGCTTCCATGTGTACACTTATAATGAAGGAAAAAAAGCATTGCTGAAACCAGAAAAATAACACAAAAAAAAAGTTTAAAGTTACGTGTTGCACTATGTTGAGTGTCAGCCTGTAAAATGGAAGCTATTACTTTTTGGGGAAAACAATCCAAAATACAAATATTCCATGATATGTAGAAGTCTGTGAAAGCAAGGGCAATACTGATGGACTAAGGCTGGTAGTAGACAGGAAATGAAACATAAGTTTACAGTGCATCCTAAAAAGACATCTGGGGCTCCATTCAAAAACACGTTATTGCCTCACCAAAAAAATGGTCAAGATTTGGTAGGGCTTTTGCTCAAATACTGTTTTTAGTTATTGACACATAGTTAACAGATAAAAACAGGAAAACATCACAGAAATGATTGTGATAGAGGAGAAACTCTCAGGAAAAAAAAAGGAAAAAAAAAGAAACACAATCTGTAGTTTCCTTCTGCTTCACATTAACTGTGAAAGTCCCACAGAATATCAGCTGCGAGACCTCTGGTCAGCCTGGGTAGAGCATTAACCCCGGTGAAGGGAAGTGGACACAGAAACTCGATTAATATTTGTCAGAAATACAATGTAGGGTGGAGCAAAACAACAAAAGAGAATGGAGCAGCACAAGGAGATAGTGTCAAAGGACAAACTCAGAGACCTGAGTTCTTTCCCAGATTTGCATAGACGTTCTATATAATGTTGGCCAGAATCACCAAATTTGTTTTTCTCGATTTCCTTCCTCTCTAAATAACTACATTGTCTTTTATTTTGCCTTCTAACATCAGAAGTATGATCAGTCTCTATCCACACTGCTTCCTATAACAGGACATGGTCTATATTACTGCTATGACTCCTACTTCTACTTAATCACTTTCCTTAAGAGAAGGGGTAATGTGGAAGAGAGGAAATAAATGTGTTCTTGTGGGCCCCAGGGGTGCTGGAGGACCTGTTGCTACCTTTGTTTAAAACCAGATTCAATGAAATACTGCAAAATTTGCTGTTAAGTGCCCTCTGGCAGTAGGAAATAGGAGACAAGACGTGCTGACATTTCCGTCCCAGGGATGTCATGTATAACTGTGTGAGTATTTCACTCTTTTCAAACACACACTTACAAGTACACTCACAGTAACCTGGATTATAGAGTGCCAGCAATCAATCTCTGAAGATGTTTTTTAAAACCGTTAGAAAGTATTATTTCGCAATAGCACAGAAGTAACTGCCATTCTAATTTTCAGTATTTTTGTTCACTGTCAAAAGAAATCCATAAATGATATCTCAGATTGTCATATTTTTCTAGTTTTCACTTATTATCAAATCATATTTAAGTGGAAGGCTGCTAGGTAAAAAAGCTAGTTGTAATTAATACACTATCAAGGAAAATTAATCAAAGCTCTTCTTCAGACTCCTGGAAAAATTCTACAAGTTTCCCTGTCAGTGGTCCCAGCCACAATTTACCTCAAAATCAAACATAAAGTTAGAATCAAACTTCTGAGTTTCCTCATTTGTTTTCTTTCCCCTTCTTTCACTTCTGTCAAGATAAGAAGACAGAGCAAAGCTCAGAACTCTTTTTTTCCAGAGGATGCTCTTTTAACATGTGCTGTGACCTCTGGGGGGGAAAAAAAAAAAACATGTATGCATACAGAGAAAAACAAAAATACATCCCTCAGCTGCCCCTCAGATCCTTACTAAAGCACTAATTCCAGCTTTAATCTGGCCCACATTGTTTTCCTGAGCATTCAAACTTTGACAATAAAGCCATTTTTAGAGTAAGCAGATTTATTGTTTCACTAAGCACACTGGGCTGTATGGTCTGTACACTTTGAGTGAGCCTAGAAACAACAGTGGAAGAAAATGCTAGATTATTAGGTTATGTTTCACAATTTTATGTCAACAAATAGCTTCTACTTTTCTAGCTATGCTACCTGTCTTTCCCTGTCAGCTGTCAATGGCTTGCTTCTTTTTAATGAATGCTGGGGCCTCCAAAGTTCCCCCAGGCACACATACATCAAGAAAAATGCTGAGATTTGTCAATTCCCCTAACATCCATTTAGGATTATTGTCAACATTTATAAATCTATAAGCAAAACATTCCCTTGAGACTAATTCTTTTTGACGGTTAGTTGAGGTAGGTCACCCAGCAGGGAAAATCTTGGTGTATGGCAAGGACATGCTGCCTTTAATGCCTTCTTCTTATCAGTGATCTTTGAGTCATTTGACTGCTTCTAGAGGAGGATTTATCATTTCTGTATGTGTCAAACCCCTTGATTTTGTAATGGTGTTTGTGCATTTATATAGATTTGGTTTGTTCTTGGCATGGGAATGAAGTATGGAAAGGCATAGAAAAACCACTGTCCTGAAGAGTAACAAACGGGATTTTTATTTTATTTATTATTTTTTTGCTAAGGCTCCTGCATAAATGCTTAGCTTGCTCAGATAGAAAAAGAAATATCAAGTACCTCAGAAATCTTTTTAGTTTAAGTTCACTCAGAAATTTGTCAGTTCTTTTAAAAAAGGGAAAGGAAAGTACTACTCTTGTGCAGGGCTAAGGAAAGCAAGCACACATGGAGGAAACTGATACTGCCAGGCCATCAGTTAAGGGAGGCTGTATTTGTATCTTACATCTGATATTAGAAATTAGGTGTAAAGTATCCCTAACATAGATCAGAATTATTCTCAGAGAAGTCTATCTCAACTTTTTTAATTGCTCAGACATATACCAATTTACTAGGTTACTAGGAAAGCCTCATGGCATTTTAGTCAACGAAACAACTATCTTATTAACAAATATTCTTAGGAAGCCCATTTAAGATCTGTACACAGATCTACTGGTAGAATCAACACTAGGAAGTTAATTCAAACGCTTTCCCAACATCCATGGACACCCTGGTCAATGCAAAGTATCTGGGAAGACGTTGAAAGAAAAGTGAGAATTCCCAGTGTGTAGAGGAGTCCAGGGCAGTACAAAGCTTCAGAATATAAATGGGTTTGTAATGGTTCAGGTCAAAAGTTCATTCAGCTCAGTAGTCTACCTGCCACAGGAGGAAGAATATAAAGACCAGGCAGGGCAGAATAATTTCTCATTTGCATATACTCCAGGCCTCCACAACCTAAGGTTGACAGACTTCTGGAGCTGGATGTAGGGATGTTACAGCTCATTCCTCGTGAGAGGAGCTGTGTAGCTCAGTTTTGAGCCCCTGTAAAGTGTTAACTTCAGTGTCCTGTATTTAATTTCACATTAAGCAGAATTGTGTGAATTGTCACTTTGTGAACCTACCATCTACTTGCTACCTACTTCCTGGGGAATCTCAATGAGCCTGATATATTTGTTTTTAAGGAATCTTAAGACCAGCGAAAGGAGAATGGTACATCAGTTCATAGACTGCAAAGACCATGAAGAATTAAACAAACAAATTGCCACCAAAAAAAAAAAGAAAAAAAGAATAAAAGCACCTGAAGGTTTTATCTGCATCTGAATGCTTGTTATTAGGAAAAACAAGTGCCACACCAGCAAAATTTAAATGGTTTTCAAAGTTTGATGAGTTGGAAAAGGAAAACAAAAAGATTCTGGCACTCAACTCAGTGAAGTAAATGGGGCTATATCTGCTTCTTCTCCTGTTAGGATAGGCACACTTTTGAATCCTGGTTCAGAAATGGTTGTCCCATGTGCCTGTCATTTTCCTGCCCATCCAGGTTGGTCTTTAAGCATTTAGATTGTTTCTCAGGCTTTCAGAAAATGAATGAGTGCCAGAAAAGGGAAGAGTTATGTGCAATCAGCAAAGCTTGCTTAAGAGCACAACGTTTCCTCACAGACAGAACTGAGCTCAGTATGTGCTTTTTCACACATAAAATATGCAATTTGATTTCCGCATTTCTTACCAATGGTTGCAAGTGAACTTAATAACAACTGGGAGAAATGCCTGGTTACTAGAGATAAGGAAGCTACCAAACCCAGCGTTGTAAGAGGAATTTAATGAGACCTCATATGTGATTGTGAGGCAGCAGGATTTGAGTAATAGTAGACCTTCTCTGCCTCATCCAATTTGTGCCAAAGGCAAACAATTAACAGTGACATGAAGGGCCAACACCTCAGTGAGGAAAGTTGGGCTACAGTGGAGAAAATTTGCAATATTTGGCTATGGCACTAGCAGAATTTAGTCTTTATCATGGAGTTTAGTGCCATCTCTATAGAGAAGTTCTCAGGAGTACCACGTAAAGTGCTCAGGCAGCATATTTATGCCTCTGTATCAGAGAGAAGGGGAATTGGAGCAGAAAGCAGGGGAAAGAGACTTCAGAGCATGGAGGAAAGGAGAAGCCTTAGAGTTCAGAGAAGGAAAGCAAAGAGAAAGGCATGAAGAAAAATGACCCATGAAAGGTTAGAGCTCACAAAGAAAGGGATCGTGTGTATGGCAATCAGGGGAGCAGAAAGTCCTCCTAGGTTGACTAAGCAGAGCCAGTTTAAAGGCATTCAGTCCTACTAGTGATTATTAGTCCTTTGAAACCAATTAATCCTATTATGAGGCTGTGGAGTAATTTTAGAATTTAAACAGGCAACCAACTATATTTAAACTTTGTTGCCATGTATTTTCTTTTGCCTTTTTTATTTCATTTCCTCATTTATTTATTTTAGGTTTCATTTTCTTTTTTTCTCCTTTGCAACTTTTCTTCTCTGTCTCCTTGTTTCCTTACCTCTCCTGTTTCTTCCTACATTTTATTCAACTGAAGATTAAAGGGGAAAGGCTGTGTGACCTTTACTACCAGCATTCCTCACATTAGGAGGATGGGGAGGCAAAATAAAGCTCCTGGAATCTTTCAAGCAAAGCAGAGTATTATTGCATACACAGTAAAATAGTTCATAAAAGGAATTTAGAAAGAATACAGTAAACACCAGTATAAGCAGCAAAGTTTGGCCTCGGCCCACAAGCTCTGCCAGGCAGTTGAATACTCATCAGGCAAAAAGGCAACATAGCCAAACAGCTGTGTGTTCCTCAGAGAAGCTGCAGAAACACATGGTCTTAGAAGAAAAAGGTACCTTTCTCTTCTTTAGGCTTACAGACATTCTGCATAACAGTCAAACTTTTACTCTTTTCTTAAGAAGATCTCTGTACCTGGAGAACCATGGGGGTATGTGTTTCACGGACTCTGTTTTAGGCAGTTAATATTCACATGTTATGTTGAATTTGTAACTACTTACCAAATTGCAGTGAGGGACACTTTGTCAGCCTGGACATGTCCCATTCGCTAACTCCCCTGGCTGTTGCCACACATTTGCCATCAGTGCAGAATGATCCTTCCCTGGGCAACAGCCACTGTATTTCATTCATGTTTGCTTCCAGTTTGGATGCCAAAGTCATAAGACACATAGGAAATTGTTCTGGATCAATTTCAGTCCATGTGAATATAAACAGTCAGCAGCTTGCACACCACTTTATAAGTCATAGCTGGTGCAGGAAAGATATTCACAACAAAGAACGGGGAGTGCTGTGAAATTCAGGAGTGCTATGCACTGTGATCTGCTGGCATGAGGGACAGCTTGCCAAGTTACATAAGATCTCCAGGATCTAAGGGGATGATTGAGTCAAGGTGTTCCCAGTCAGTTAGAAGTGTAAGGTGAAGCCATGAGAGGCTCAGGAGCACTTCCCTCCCAATCTGAAAAAAAATACACAGCCACAGGGTTGCAAAACCAGCAAAGCAGCATTTGTGGAATTCACAAAGGGCAAAGTGCTATTCTCCATAGCAGGCATATTTATTTTGATGTGGTAGTCTGTGGGCAGCAGGGTATGAAATCAACCACACGACTGACATTTACATTACGGCAACTTCGCCGCAGTCTGGCAAGGGGCAGAGACCGGAGAGTAGATACAGTGAACCTTGCTCTGCTCCATGCTCCTTCTTACTGCTAGGTGCAAATGACCACAAAAGCCAAGCAGCCACTCTTTCTGCAACTACTGGAGAATTGTGTCCCCATCCACTTAATTTATTTTTTTTTTTTGTAATGAAGAAAGGATACATCCTTCTGGTGGGCTGATGAAAGTAAGAACCCTCTGTTTCTCAGGGCCTTGTGTTTGAGGGAAGCATCCAATGTGAAACTTGTATGACGCTTTCCCCATGCTAATGAATGCCTATAAAGCACATGTAGGGGTGAGGGTCTCTGCTAGGTAGGTTCATACCTGCTGTTCATCAACGTCTATAGTGCTGAAAATGCAGACAGTGGATATGTGTGAATCAGGTAGTGCTACCTGGATTCCCAAGACTTCATTAGCCACAATAGCCTTTTGCTTGCTATTAATTCATTAATCATTTTCTAGTGTAAAAGACTGTTCCAGAGGAAAAAAATAATTCTTTCTACACCACTTGCTCTTATGTGTTCTACATTTTAAGAGGACAGAATTCAGATTTCATTTATTTACACACATAAAAACCCTATTTTCTCTCTTCATGAGTCCTGAAGTTTACCATAGCAATAGGCTATCTCAGCTCTTCTGCATGTGTTAATACCTTCCACATGAGAAATAAGGCACATTTCTGACAGTGGTTAGCTATTTGAACAGACTCCTAGTGGATTCTGTGTTTCCTGGGCTTATCAAATAAAGGCTATAAACCTTGCCAGAAGTCATGCTATATTCAGATACAAGTTATTGGTCTCTACAGTATTAAGTAGAAAATATTATTTGAGAAGATATATAGAATGGCCCAGGTTGGAAGGGAACATAAAGGATCATCTTGTTCCAACCCCCACATTGTGGGCAGGGACACCTTCCACTAGACCAGGTGGCTCAGAGCCCCTTCCACGCTGGGCTTGACTTCCAGGAGTGGGACCTCCAGGACTCCTCTGAGAATCCTGTTCCAGTGCCTAACCACCCTTGTGGTAAAGAATTTCCTCCTAATACCTAATCTAAATCTACCCTCTTTCAGCTGCCTCTTACATTGTTAAAATAGATGAATGTATGAAATCAGTTCCTGTTTCTCCTTTATTAGCCTAAATTCTACATATGATTTCTATATAGGATGTGTGGTAACACAATTTGTTTGGTGTTTTCTGAAGGGATATTTTGTTTTTGCAAGAAATGTGTTGTAAAATAGTACAAATTTCAGCAAACATGAAAAGGGAAAAATAGGAGAAGCTTGGAATTTGATTAAAATTAATAAACTGACTGATAATCAGCAGATAATGGGCACTAAATATAGTTATAAAAATAAGTGATCCCTTATTATTTAACTAAAGGGTGGTTTAACATTTTATCACTGAAATTTATCATAAATATTTCACTATTGTATGCTAGTGTTTAAATATTTATGGAAAGAGAAGAGCTCTAACACAAGAAATTTGGATTGTACTTAAAGTACTCACACAGGACATTGGGGATCTAATTTTAAACACCCACTCCAAGTCAGATGGTTAAAAAACCTTTGAAAGCTAAATATTTGAAAGTTCTTGATTTTCTTATATTTCAAAACCATGAAAGAAATTATAAGCATAATAAAAAAAAAAATTCTGTCCCTTGTCTGTCAGAAAAATTTCATAACAAAATAAAAATATTTAATTTCACAAGTACATGGAATTTTGTTTTGTTGACTTAGGCATTGTGTAGCTATTATTTTTCTTTGTTGTAGAAGTATCTATTTAAAAAAAAATCTGTTTTACTCTACTTGCTATATTTTATTGCCAAAGTAATGATCAAACTAAATGATTGAGCTTAGCCCAGCATCTCTTCTCTGACAGTGGCCAATGCTTCAGACAAAGGTACAAGAAAATCAATGGTCAGTTATGCCACAATCCTCCCAAAGTGAAAGATTGTTTTCCCTCTAATTCTTATTATTTACTAGAAAGCAGTAGCTTGCTCTTTTATGTCCCTTATATATATATATATATATACATATATATATATATAGCGTATCTTGTCTGATGCACCTGTGAGGTTCCTAGTCACCATTCAGAACTTTAAACTCCTTAAAAATCATGTTATGTACCCAGTGTTGACACGTGGCAATGAGTTCCACAGATGACTTATATATGCTGAAACCAAAATATTTCCTTTTTATCAAACAAAAAAATGTAGCCTTTCAATTTAAGTGCACTCCCGTTTTGTTTTAAGATGCAGTAAGAACATCAAGAAAATATGCGGCTGGCACAGGCAGTAGTGGTCAATCTGGATTTGATTTAGACCTTCGTTCTTGATTTAGGAGACTTTAGCCATTACTGGACCAGAAACTCAGGTTCTCACTAACTTTTTGGGTGTTTTGTACACTACAATCACTCCACTTCTGTTAAATTATATAAATTTAAGGTCCAGACAGCAATGTCCTTTGGTACCAATGGTTAAAGCAAGAAGATGATGCAAAAAAGCATGTTCTAAACCTTAGAGGAGAGAGAATGTATTAAATTTAGGTTGCCTGTTCTCTGAGAGCATCGCTAGGTCACATTGTGAAGAGAAAACTGGGGGAAAACCTAATTATGACTATATTAATATTTGTAACTCTTATTTATACCTTAAATTTTGAACAATAATAAAGCCACATTTTTATTTTATTTCAAGGAACACTTATAATTTCCATCATTAAATGGAAATATTATCATACATCTTCTATACAGAGATAGTAATAAAGTATATTTTCAAGGTGTGATTCTCATGGAGCAGGAGACCATGGATGAAGAATGCACTTTGAATACACAGCATGATCAATGGCATAATAATTGATACCTGTTTTTCTTGTGTATTCTTCCATGTATAGTCTTTATAGGCACCCAAGTGTCTTCATAGTCTCAGAAGTGCTGAGAAGCAATTTGAGAGTCTCGGGTGTGTAGAAGGCACTTTCTAGGCACAGACAGGAAGGAGATTTGCGTTCTTATGGGTCTCTCAGGGGGAACATTGTGTAACATTTTGAAAGGCCACACATTTCCTCTCTTCACATGATTCTGTTTTGCGGGGTTTTTTCTTGGCGGTGAAAAAAAAGGAAATGTCTAAATAGTTAAACTGACTAGGTACACAGAGACAGATTTGTAGGCTTTGGATCCCATTTTAGGTACCTAGATAGGCAGCCAGATTCTTAAAAATCTTGCATCCGTCAGGTCCTGCAAAGACCAGTTTGCTGGGAGCAATGGCAGCTGCTGCATGCCAAGCCCTTTCTAGAACCTGGTCTGTGTGCCCCACCAGTTTCAGTTCTCCTCGTATGTGATCAGTTAATGAGCTCATTTTCCCTGGTATTTGTGGGGGCCTTTGGCATGTCACTGAGGGAAAAAAGAAACATTTCCTAAGAGGAGTTACAGTAGTCCCTGACATCAGCTTAGGAATAGCAATACTACTTGACCCAACTTTGAATGTACTGTTCACACCACTAAAAAGAGGAGTTGTTGAGGTCTGGAACTCTTAGACAACCTTCTGCTGGTTCCCAGCCTCCAAATCCAAATGAGTGTCCTCTGTTGCGCTCTGGGTTACTGGTCCTGTATGAAATTGATACGAAATTGGTGCAAATAAGACTGGCACCCTCTTCATAAAGGAGCCATATATAGCAGACTTTTGCACCTTCCTCTGAGGAAAGCAGAGCTCTTCTGAGCTCTGCACTTAAGCTTCATAAAGGAGGGGCCTAGCCACCACCAGTGGATTCCTGTTACAATAGGATTAGACAAAAAGCTACTACAAAAGATTCAGAATATAATGATACTCCTGATGCTTTCACTTTTGATGCCTTAAAAGCTGTCTTTGCATTATATGGGACTGGCTCCATTGCAGACTCTGGGGCATTAGGGTAAGTGAACATGCAAGGAAAAGGAAAATCAATCTCCAGCCACAGATAATGGAACTACTGGTGCAGATGGTCACTAAACACCAGTGGTTTATAGGCTTCACTCTAGGGCTTGAGTTGCTCAGATGATTCCCAGTGGAAAAGAAGGAGAAAACTTATGAAAAAATGTTGAATATCCTTCTCCTTATTGGGATCATATGTATTTCATTGCACTGACTTTTTAACATTTGATTGTGGCCTGGTCTGCATTCACAGCTTAATGCAAAATTGGGAGGGGCTCCGTTTTGTTTGTTTTAATTCCACATTCAGTCACTGCCTCTTTTAGGTCTCAGATACCACACTTCATGCTGGAAAGTGTCAAATACACAGCCAATGTCCATGATGATGGATTGCAATGTTGTGTGAGTTACACAGGAGAGCGCCATTGTGTGCAGTTTTCACGTAATTAGCAAGGAAACAGATCGTGTTGGGCACACACAGCCTTTGGAAACAGAATTTTTATCCTCACAGCTGACCCTGACCAGAGGTATCACCAAGGTATCATTAACCACAGCAACAATAAATGCTGATGTTTTTATGTATAGGAAAAAGATCAGAACTTAATGAGCACCACTCTGTGTGGTTTAAACAAGTGAAATATATATTTAGGAAAAACAGGCAAATCTAAAAACATGTTTCCACTTCTCCAGTTGGCCAGTCTGATAATTTGAGTTCTTAAGAATAAAATTCAATATCCAAATTCCTTTGGGCTTCCAGTGACTTTTTCTTTACTCAGACATGTTTATGTATTAATGAATCAAATGTTTTCCTCCTGATTTTTAGAATGGCATTTTCAAAACCACTTAGTTATTTCATTAATAGCAGAGTTGTCTCTTCTGTGGCGATCTTTGAAAAACCCAGCTCCTGGGTTTTTTTCCATGGGGGAAAAGGGGGCAGAAGGATAAGAAAATGAGTAGGATTTAAAGAAAGAATAGGAAGACATATTCAGAGGACATATTTCTGCAGAAATTTTAGATTTTAAACTTCTCTTAAATTTTGAAAAGTTAACATTCTTTTTACACTTTTTACAACCATCACTACATGTATTTTTACATACAGTAGACATGGAGGTAACTAATGGGTAATAGAGGAATAGCTGAATTAAATGTAGTATAAGTACATTTTTCTGGTTAAAATCAATGAAACTCTCTATATTTTGTCATATCACATGATGCATTAATGAGGACCAGAACAATAGTTACAGAGCTATTGTATTTCTATTTTTAGTACAGAGCTAACTTGTATTTTCAATTCCATGTGTGATTTCTGTGGAAACAAAACTATTTGCTAAATTATTTTACTGCTTGCTATGTAATTTTCATTTAGTTTAATATTTAGGCTTCTTTAATTTTTACAGACTTTTAGAATTAAATTATGGGGGTTTGAATGCATATATTCTGCACGGTTTCATTTTCTTTAATGTTTCTTAAAATTAAAATATGCAAGAAGGAATTTATATAGATTCTTTTCATTACTTTTATTTGAAATTTTTTGATGCACAACTCTTTTCAGGGTCTGGTTAATTCAGCCTGTCACTTTTGGAAGGCTTGTCTGGTATTTTTATCTTCTGACTTTAGGGTTTTTGGGCATCATTTTACACACATCAATACAAACCTGTGTTCACTACAGCTGTAGGGAATAAATCTCACAGATTTCAGTAGGTTTTCCTACAGAGGGAATGGAGAAAAAGAGAGTCCTTCAGGGAGGAATTCAAAAGTGTGGCTCTCTTCTCTTTCTCTCCTCCTCCTCTGTCCTCGAAGTATTACTGCACAATCAAGAAAACCTAAAAAAATCAACAGTAGTGGTCAAAAGCCTAAAAAAATATTTCTCACCAAAAGTAATAAAAAAGCATAGATATTTTAAATAGACACAAATCAGGGGGAACATAGTGAAATTATATGTTCTGAAAATCAAAATGATCTGAAAACAAAAGTCCAGGGAAGACAAATAGGAACTTCTGTTTCCTGACGTAAGAACAAGGATGTATAAAGGATGGGAAATTCAAAACAGAAACACCAAAATGTTTTTCCCTGCAGCTTTGTGATTAAACAGTGGAACTTACAAAGTAGATGAGACCAAGCTCTTGGCCAGGTTGAAAAATGGATATGCATTTATATGACTGCCAGGACCTCAATTAAGAAAAATAAATAGTTCCAAAAGGCTTTTTTAAGCATTCTTAAACCTGTTAGAAGACAGAATGAGGTGCTGCAGGGGCTGTTTTTTTCCATGTATGCTAGCTACAGAATTTTGCTAAGCCTTATGTAGCAACAGTTTTAGTCCTGATGGAAAAGATGCAGTGCTGTAACCAAGGCTTGCAGTGTGCCTGTGCTTCATTCCTAAATAAATACATAAAATTTCATGTACTTGTGTTTGCTGAGATGTGAGCATTGGTCCCAACACAACACGATACTCTTTGTACATCGGATTCCTCCAGTTTCTCCTGTTGCAGGGTTTCTCACATGCTGCTACTTCACTTTAGAAGTTTGAGGAAGGAAAGGAAACATCTGGAGCAAAGGCAGAGGGCAAAGAGGTTAACGACTGATGGAAATCGTGTACTTACCTCCAGTTCAGTAGCCACGAGCACTCCTCTCGTTCTGCATGCCTTTCCACAGGAAAAACTCACACATGTGTTCACAAAACTATCAGTGTTTGGTGTCAAAATGCCAAACCTCCTTCACTTTCTTGTAACAATCTGAATGTTAAATTTTTTTGTGTACGTAGGACCCAGCAAAGTGACTTCAAGGATGATGCACTGCTTAGTGAGTGGCAAAGGAATTCTGTTCTCTGTTTGAAGTGGGACCTCAGCAGTCCCAAAGTGCAAAGGCGATAAACTGGCAGAAACACTTTTTAACTGCATCCCCTAAAATTGGCAATCAGCCCTCTAAGTGGTCCAGTTCATAATATTAGTTAATTAAACAACACCAACTATAATATCAATTGATAATACTGCTCATTGGGAGGACCTCTGTGATAGGTCTCTACTGGTAGAGATCTGGTTTTGGTAGTGAGAATAAAGCACCCTAGTGCTAAATGATTTTAGAACTAAAAACTTTTTTTTAGGGAAACCGTGAAATCACTTTGGCTTCAAGGCACTGCTTTCTCTGCTTAAATGAAGTATTGTAATGTATGTTCTTTAGACTCTTTGGAAGACATGAAAATTATAACATACCATAATTTTAAATGGAGATGCTTTTTAGACAAACTACAGTACATTATAGACTCACTTTAGCTCAGTTTTGATTCCAAAATGACCCGTCTTTTAGCACATTTACTTTGTCAGCCCTGTGTTTTGCTAAGGCAGTCAGGCTGCTCTGGATTTATATTCCCCTCTGAAATCAATAAAATAGTAATGAAGCAACAGTGGACACAGTCGGGGCCTTGAAACAGAGATTCAGACCCCATGCTGGGTTAATGTACTAAGAGATTTTGCAGCAGCCAGATTTTCATTTAATGAATTTCCTCTTTCTTTCCCCCCTTTTTCCTGAACACCCCCACATTTCAGTTTGCTGCCCTTGCTCTTGTGTTCTTGCTCCCTTTCATGTGACAGCAAGTCAAACTTTGCCAGCTGTTATAAAATAGGAGCTGTGAGAAAGACTGTAGGGCCAGGAGGGGCAATGATGGGTGCTCCTGGCAGGGGGCTCTGAGGAAATCCTCTGTTGTGTCTGACTGGAAGTCACTGCCTGTCACTGCTGAGGTGTGTGGTACAAATGGCATCAGCCTGTCCAATGCCAGCAGGGATGTGGCTTAGAGGAAAGATCCCACCAATATTTTTGCATCTCATGAAATGTCCTGGGACAAGTAATAAGGCTTATTACTACAATGCAAGAGTAGAAATCGTTGCTGCTATACCTAAGGTAGAATACAGTCGTGTCTTCTCTCTCCTTGCCTGAAGTGACTTCAAACTCTGTGAAAATATGGCTTCTCAGGCTTCTCAGGCTGAAAATCTCCAAACAAAGGTTGTGTCTTCAGGTGCTTTTAATTTTGTTAGATATATTTGGGGTCAAAAAAGTCAAAGAATTTATTGTCTTAAATGACAATGAAAATTTCTATTTTGAGAAGTGCCATTTCCTCCCCTGGAAAAGGAGAAGAAAAGAAAAATTCCTGTTTCCAGAAATACTCAGAAAGCTTCTGCTGTGTGATCTGCTACGACTGTATTCTTGCCAACTCTATTACATTTGCATGTTTTGTCCCTATGTACTGAACACCTCTGAATGCTGGGTGCAATCTAAGCTGCGAGCACAGAGCAATCGTGCCTCACATGTGCAGGGACTCTGACACGTCAGGGTGCATTTGGACATGCAGTCCACACACCAGCCACCACACCTGCACTTGCACAGAAAATCCCACACAATTCGTGTTTGTTTCAGAGTCACTGGTAGCATCGGAGTCCTCTGGTAGATACTTCTTTTTGCTTAAAAAATGGCAGCTGGAGAGGCAGGGTCCGCTTCCGAATTTTAAAAGTTGGCAAGCATGATAGATTTGCTGAAACATTGGAAAAGATTGCTGGCTCTCAATGCCAAAGCATGTAAGCAGCACATGGGTGAGTGTAATGCGTTTGGCAGCGTCTTTGCATCTTCTTCTAAGCCTGTGTGCACCACTGACCTGGCTGGGAGAGCCCAGCCACACTGCTCTGGTACCACCTGCACAAGCTCCTGGCATTAAAGTCCATCTCTGAAAATATAAAATATACTTCTCTCATAACAAGTCTACCTTGGATATTCCCAGAACTAGAAACAGGTTGTTAAAGCTGACTGCTGACCTTAAAAAGAGCTTTGAAAGTACAGGACTAGTTCTGTTGTCCAGGGCACAACAAGTGTGTGCTCTCTAGACTGGTCTGTGAGTAACCTTTCACATGGACCTATTTCTACCACCACAGAAAGAAAATTTTCATTAGGATTAACTGTTGTCATACACACTCTCTTGTTAAATCACCCCAATGGTTGATGCTTTTTGTAGCCTTAAATTCCATTGTGTCATCTATTTTTGCGTGTCTTTTTTTCACACACACTTTTGCAATGCAACACAGCAATCTGCACTGGATTGTTAGTGAGAATGGCAAAACCTCACCACTGAATCTTTAATTCTCTCATATGGAATAGGACCAGAGAGAATTGGATTTGCAGAGTGGAGAGTCAAGGGATGTAAATCATCTTCTAAAATTATCTCTTTCTTGCTACTTGCAGTAAAGGAAGTAATTCTGGCAACTAAGTTTTCTAAATATGACATGAATAGTAGACATAAAGAGAGCCAGGAGAACAAAATTAGGTTGTCAAACTTACTAGGCAAGTACCTGTACTCACTGTTTTCTTGTTACGCATTTACTCACCAGTTTATGTCAAACTGATTCCCCATTGGAGGCAGATGTCTAACATGAGAAAAATAATCTTTTCTCTAGGAAGTTCAGTGATTACCTGGGAAATGCAAGATCTGGATTTGGCATCTTCTCTGCCCCTCCTACTGTACAGCTGGCCAGGAAAGCACCAGGAGGGAGTGCTAAGTGAAAGTGGGTATGACTGTAACTCACAAAAAGGACTTTGTAGGGTGCTGTTCCTTATGCTGCTTATATTAATTTTAATCTATGATACTAAAATGAAAAATGCATACAGAGTCTGCTGAACAAGACAAGATTCCCTCTTCTTTTCTTAGGTTAAAGTAGAGGAACGTGAACAGCCTGTTGGGCTCTCAGTGGACTATTCATCAGTGTGGAAATTAAAAAAAATTCCTGGGAAGTTACTCTTTCTGATGTCATTTAACTAGATGTAATTTTATTTCATTTGTGTCTCCCTACCAATGTGTACAACACTGGAATGCAAAACGGATAAATTTTAAAAGCAGGTAAGGTAAATGACAGTTTGATAAAAGTTAAACTCTGTCTAAATAGATCTAAACCTGTAAGATGATAGACCCTGTCTCTGACTTCTACTTGTGGCACGGTCTGACGGTAACAAGTGAAATTCCTTGTGTTGCAAGAACTGTTTACATGCATCCCTGTCCTGTGATAAACATCAGACAGCCACCATAGAGCAAATCTGGATTAGAAGTTGCTGCATCATGTAAAGGGAGGATAATTGCTCTCTGTGATGAATAGATGCCTTTGACATTAAGATACAAATGATTTAATTTATTCTGACAGTTTTAAATGAAACATACCAATCAGTATATTTAAAACAAATTTTTTCTTTTATTTAATCTGAGTAGAGAATAGCTAAAGAAGACATTTCAGTCTTTGCTAAGGCAGAACTTCCACCATGCTTTAAATCATTTTGCCAAATTAAGAAATAGCAAAAGAATACAAAAATAACTCTGATAAAACCGAGATTTACACACACACTTAGAAAAAAATACAATCAATATGGTGTATACGATGTCTTTTAATATGGATAATGCTCACATGTTTAAAGTTATGCACATTCTCAAGCCTTAGTGAGAGCATGGTTGGAGAAAAATCTCTATTTTTGTATATCATGCAATTATGTCATATAGAAGTGTTTGGCATTACTGATCATACAATCATGTGCAAACCATACAATTACAAAACACCTTTGGTCCTTTCATCCTTTTCAGAAATGTGTCCCACAACATCCTGTCCTCTGTTTTTAGATAAGAATAGCGTTCATACACAGATTTTTTTAAACTCCAACTTAGAATTCATTGAATTGCCTTTTCATATCGACATGCACATGTATATTTGTTCTTTAAAGCCTCATTTACTTTCTTGCTTTTTATATAAGCAAAAAATAATTTTGTAGCTAAAATTGTTTTTTTGGTACAGTTTGACTCAATCAGCTTTTAACTGTGCTGATATTTACCGGATGGTCATAAAAAGAAAGCAAAGTGAAAATGACAAAAAGCCCCATGTTTTGCAGAAGTTCACATTCAGTGCATCCAATCTGCAGTCCCTGGAGACAATAAGAGAAAAGAGCAGGTCTGTAATGCAGCTGCCAGTTTAGTGATCAAACCCAACAGATTGTGGTCTGGCCAGATCTGGTGTCCAGATAAAAATGGCATTCATGCTAACCATCTGCCTACAGGTCAGTGGGGACAAAAATTAAAAATAATTACCTCTAATGAATGAATAGACAATGGCAATCCTGTGTGAGGTATGGTATCATCTCTGTGCATGCACACACACATACACACAGATATCCACCCACACACGCACATATTGAACAGTCATTGGGTAATTTTTTTTAGAATGCTCTCAGTTACACTTTTCATTTATGTTTCACTCTAATTCCTCACTTTCTGGCTTTATGTTATTGTAGTTTAAAAATACACAGCTGTTTTTTTCTGAAACTAAATTGCACTAATGGTGATACAAATAATTAATATCTTCATTATGTCCAGTGCAAGACTCAGAAGTCAGCTTCTTATTCCCAAAATCCTAAAATCCAACTAAATTTGAATAAGGAGAATTCTAGACTCATAATCTCCAAAAAAGCAATTTGGATTATTTAGTTTCAGGTACAAACCCTGTGGAGAATTAGGAGACTTGAAAGAGTTAAGCTGAGCACTGATTACTGCAACTGGAGCTACTTGGAGGGGGGAAAGGAAAGGTCCGGACTGGGGTGTGAAGCTGCCTGGGGCTGTCCGATCTGGCTTTCAGATCTACGGATCCAAATCCACCATTTAGAGCTGCAGCTGGCATCTCTGTGTCACAAATTCGTGGGTTTTTAGAAAAGGAAAGTCTTGTATGTGGTGAAAAATACAATAAATCATGGAGATTCATGAGCGTCTCTTCTTAATAGCCCCTGAAATGGGCCTGCTGTTGCTACAGAGAGACTACATAGTCGGTAGGGTAATTTCAAGAGATTGCACTTCTTTTCTTTATTTCTACAGCTATGGAACAAGATTTATTTCTGTATTAGCAAATACATTATCCAAACAAAATTATTCTACTGTCTTCTATACCGAACAGCCACTAACTCATCATTTCCCCCAACTATTCTGGAACCAAACTCTGAAGATATACTCCAATTTAGCCAAAGTGCATTCTTTTTACATCTCCGTATAAACAAATCTGAGTGCCCATATAATTAATTTATTTGCAGAGGAAGCCAATAAGAAACTTTTAAGAAGATTTTACTGCTGTAAACCCTAAGGTTTTGAGCAAGCTAAAGGATACCTGTGCCTATAAGGCTTGTAAGACCCATTATTGACTTAATCTAGATTTAAATTACCTCTTTTGTACATATATATGTATTACATTATGGTAAAAGATGAGTTAATTTATTTTAAAAGTCAGGAATGACAGAAAAAGTATAAGGAATATCTATGCAGAAATGTGTGCTTCAGCTTTGATAGAAGAAGCCTAAATTTCCCAACTTCCAAGAAACTGCAGTTTTTTTCAACTCAGAGTGAGCTTGGCTTCATCATTCAACTTTGCACTCTGCCAAAGTTCACAAGAGCCTCTAAGCTCAAGCAGGTTGCTGTAAATGAGACCTTCATCAAAGAAAGATGAGCTGGTTTCTCTCAGCACCCAACATCCTCACCAAGTCAAGTACTCTGCCTGTGCACAAACTGCTCCCAAAGAACCTGTTCACAAGACGCCTCCTTGGAAAAATCCAGCACTGTCCCTGCAGGCTCAGAAGGGCCCACATTGCAGAAGGAACTGCACTGTATAGTCAGCTCCTATTTTGTATCAATTGAATTTCAAAAGCAAGATGTTCTGGGCTTGTGTCCTTGTCTACAGCTCTCCAAGAGCAGCACTGCTCCTGCCAAACAGAACCCAGCAGACATTCCCTAGCAAGGTGCAGTTAAACTGCTGATCTGTGGTTTTTGTTAAAGGCTGCTCAGGCCATTGTTTTGTTTTTAGTAGAATATTTTGCCATGGAAATCACAGTAATAAAAAAAAAAAATCTGTGAAACAAAATTACTACAGCTTGTAAAGTACAGGTCAATGTTAATTTCACAGTTGCCTTCAAATGCAAAGCTTATTTATTTATTTGAAATAGTCGTCTCTGCACAGTCCAGAGAGCAATATTTATGTATAGCTGCAAAGATGTTCACAGACATTTATATATGAAACTAAAAAAAACCCATTGTATATCAGAGTGAATTAGTGATTATGCATGTGACACTCCTTTGTGGGATAGGATGAAAGAATTGCAGGTGGCCAATGCTATTGCACTGTGTAATGCAGACAGGAGCACTCAGACATGGTAGAAACTGAACTGTAATATAAGAATATGTACATCATGAAGTAGAATACTTAATAACTTCTTAAAGTAGTATTCAAAACATTATGTTGTGCCTGTCACCATATGAAATCAGGATCCCAGAAATCCACAAAAAATGTAACTGAGCTGAAAAAATTGTTTGCAAAACAGCCTGGTGAACATGTTCCTCTTTGCATTTTTTTTAAACTTTTCTTCAAACAAATCAGGTTGACAACCAACCTAGCAACCAAATGCACTTACACATAGCCAGTCCTCAATCAATTCAGTAAAAATGAAACTGGAGACTGTTGGAAGTTCAGAATAGGAGTAATATTTCCACATGTATGTTGTGAAAGAGTATGTAAACACCTTGGAGAAGTTAAATAAGTTAAATAAAAATATAGGAAACAAATTTGGACACAGAATTTGGACTCAGAACTCATTTTTAGAATTTTTCCAGCAGTTTTGTCTCTCCTGGAAATACAAACTACTTTCCCTTCACATGTATTGAGCAGATGTAAGAGCTGCATGAATAAGGAAAGGTACCTTGCTAACTTAACTAAATTATTTAGAGCTCTGTAAATATGTTAGCATTCAATATACTTTACTTGCTTGCCATTTACATGTTCTGATTTGTTCTAAATCATTTTTATGGCTGCTCTGGAGGGTTTTTTCAGGTTCTGTGGAGGAAGGAAGAGATTATGTCTCCTTTATGAGTGATAGGATGTGCATAGACTATTAAAGCTGAGTCTTATTAGCACAATCTAGAAGAAACTTCTAGATGGTAAAAGGTGGTAGGAATAAAGCCAATGACAACTTGCAAAGAGCCTGATGTTTGAGAGGAGATTAAAAGACTGTTGAGAACAACGTGCAGACAGCCAGGGATGGAGGAGGTGGTGGAAGAAGGAGACAGCTAAAGCTCTTTTCTATAGACTCTGCTGTAGCTCAGGAAAAATGTTAAATGTCAGTAGACATAGAGCACAATCACAGGAAAGAACTCACCCTGCCTTTCTCTGTGTGAGTCCCTATATTTTGAAAGTATCTACTTCTAGATTTTGGTAAAACTACCTTTAAAATTTAATAGCCCTGCCCCATAGGTTTTTTGAAAGAGAAAAAGGCTTTATAGTTTCATCTAAATCACTAGCCTCACATCTATATATTCTCTTTTTATTGATTGGTGCTTTTATCTCATTCCTTTTAAAGCTACCTACAAAGAGAATCTTTGTCCCACACAGTGATACAAGGGCTTGGCACTGAGGGGTTAATGGTTGAACTTGATGATCTTAAAGGTCTTTTCCAAACTAAATGATTCTATGGTCCTATAAGTTCTCCTTTTGTCTTCTAGTTATTTCTCATGCATTAAATTTTGTGTTCCAGTCTGTCCTTATTTTCACATCCCTTCAGCTGCTGAATAACCAGGTTCTTATCCTTTTGCTGACTGCATGTTTTCCAGGAAATGAAGACCATTTGCTTGAGACAGCAGCTGGTCCTATGCTTCTGCGTGGATTTCCCTGCTGTGTGGTTAGCATTTGTCCATGGGAGCAGTGACTATCCCCACCTTGTCACACAGTGTGCACCAGCCATAATGTTCTCCTCTAACAAGGGTCACTTTGAGCCGAACGCCAACTTGTATGTGATACATTGGTGACCCCAGAACAGGGATTTTTTAGGTAATATTTTCTTTTGGGGACTCAATAATCCCAAATGATGTATGAGGAGACATTTGTTTCTAAGCTTCTGTGCCATGCTTGGCACAAAATTGAAGCTTAAGACATTTTATATGCAGTGTTACTCATACTGCCCATCTAAACCTATTGTTGCTCACTGTTAATGCCGAAGGCAAAAGTTTTGCCCAGCTTCTGCCTGGGCATCATGCCATCCCCACAGATGGGTATGAGTGTAGACAATCAAGAAAGTATGTTTGTTCATCAAACAAGAGTGGTTGGGGCATTTTTCCCAGCTGACACCAAAAACAGCTGTCTGCCTTGAGCATGCTTATTTCTAGTTAAAAGGTCTGTGAAATATTAGTAATTCCTCTCTGAACTATGCAAACTGTTAATAAATAAAAGTCATTTACAATTAGCTATGGTTACTATGTTTGAGGCTACTTTTAAAGAGTGGCCTCAAACAAGTGCTTATTTTTTGCTTCCAGAGTTAGGAAGTGAGGACCAAGTGTCCATGACTCATCTGAGTTGCAATTAAACAGAACTCACAAATGTATTCTCAGTTCCTGTGCAGCACTGTGCAGCAGCCTGCCCTCTCTCCTGATTGCCGTGGACCTGAAGGACCTGTGGTACCTGCACTCCTTTGTCAGCAATGCTGTTTGAATACTCCCTAACCCTAAACAAGATGTTTGGTTTCTATTGCCCAGGGAGAGGGCAATATGAAAGATTTACCTTTATTTTCCAATGAACAACTTTTTCATTAAAAAAAAAAGCAGCTATATAGTCCTTTATGATCTGCTGGTGCATTTCAAAATATTTCTTTCATGTTAAACAGAGCAACTCACAAATTTTTGCATTTCATAATCTCCACACGTAGCCAACTGATATTTATATTCCTGGAAAAGATTTTAGCCAGCAGCAGAAGGGAATTAAAAACCCAACATTGACTCATCTACCAAGACAACAGCAGTTCTGCTGTTTCACAGTGTCATAATGATCTATACGCTCAAGATTTTTGCTGTATAGTAGACAGTGATTTATAGACATCATGTGTATATACAACCCCAAGCACAATGGCTCTTCATGAAATTATTTACTTGCTATTTGCAACCTTTTATTACAGATGGTAAAAATTTTTCATCCTGTAAATTGCTGTTATTTTACTATAGTCAATGGATTCACATGGGATTAAAAAAATGATGAATGTATCCCAATGTGCCTCAGACCACTGCCATCATGGCATATGATGAGTGTTCTGAAATCTCTGTAATCCCAACCTATTTTTGAAGGGCACTCCAGAAAAAGACCTGAGACACCAAATTTCAAAGTTCAAATTTCAACAAGCATGTTTCACGTCAAAAAGACCCGTGTCACCGTATGAGCACTGACTGCGGGATACATAACATGCACATATACAAAAAAGACTTCATAGCATATTGTTTCCCACACCAAAACCTTTGAGAGATGAAGTTATACAGAATGTTTTCATTTCCCAGTGTTTAGCAGAAGTCCAAGCATAAGAAGAAGTAGAATAAATGGGGCCACTGTATCTATCACACATCCACATTTGGAACAAAAAGAGCTGGAATATTTACAGTGATTCCCCTGGGAATCCAAGCATTAATTCACATGGCTATTTTCCCACAGGTTTAATGGGGGATATCTTTGTCCTTGAAAATCCGCCAGGGCTGAGCCAGGCTCTGCAGCATTTATATCTACAGGGCACTCACTGAGTAATCAGAGGGATGAGCATGCTCCATCTGGTCCTTGCCATCCCACAACATACGCAGTTACTGGCTTCACCTAGGAGAGGTAGGCATGCATCCTAGTCCCTCTGCATGTGACAGTGCCTGGCATGTCCACCAGGCTGTCCCCATCCCCCCAGGGCTTCCACACTCCCGGCAGTGCTCTCGCCTGGGGGAGATGCCAAGCTGCCTCCCTGAGTGCCATGAAATGGAAAAACACTGAAAAAGGAGAACTCAGGTGACTCTGGAAAGGATACTGGACAGGAATGGGACTGTAGAGCAGCACTGGTCGTCTGGTTGTCTGGTGAGTGAGACACAGGCATGCTGCAGTAATTTCATGAATGGAAGAAAAATTCCCAGGAAGGGGAAACTAATCCTATGCACTTTTTTTCTTTTTCTTTTTCCTTCTCTTTTATTAGTCAATATAATGTAAAATTTTTTAGAGGACTGAGATGATCTCATGTCCTTGTACCACAGGCATACCTGGGCAAAATGATGAAAGGCCAGCAATTGCAGCTCTTCCTTGTGTTTCAGTGATAGGTCTCTGATCCTCATCAAATACGGAAGTGGGAGCTTTTTCCAGCAAGCTCATTCCCGAGATAAGTGAAGCTATTTTACCAGAACCATGGAGTATCCATGAAGAAAGGTAGAGAAAAACTGTTTTGAAAGACAGAAAAACTTTGATCTTTAATTCTTTCCCCCATCACCCATTCACAACTATGTTTAAAAGAGGAACCTTCTCCCAGTTTCATGAGGAAACCAGCTTCAGGACCACCCAGAGAGCTCTATTCCCTTCTCCTTGTCTAAATCACACAAAGAAAAATAAACAAATGAACACAACATTTGCTTTCTCATCCCTTCTTTTCACTAAAGGGTCAGGAAGGTCGGGGATCCTTCTTCTGCCATCTCTGGACACCCTCACCCTCTTCAACAGCCAATCCAGATGGATCATGGCCTTTGAAATCTTAAATCCTTTAATCAGTTTCTCCAACTTTCTCTGTTGGCTCCTTTATGTCACATTCCAGGGCTAATTCAGGTATGTTCATACAGCGTAAGATTTGGATGACAGAAAACACATGGGGAAGTACAAGTCCAGAGATCTGTGCAAGCGGTGGGTTGATTATCCTTAGCTTCATTAAGGTTGCTCAGCAACATGAGCTTGTATTAATCATGTCAGAGCAGCCGCATCCTGACAAGCTATCGGCACTGCCAGGATACAGAGCCTTCTCTCACACTGCTGAGAAAACATTCCCATGAACAGTCCCTCTGCTTCCAGTGAGGTAATGAGGGAATAAAATTTAGCCTTGTCAAAAATTTAATGAAGAATTATTCTCACTACAGTTATGAGTCTAACAGGAAAGTAACATAGGATGTGGCACAAAAGACTTTTTCAGTGACTACAAAAAGAGATATGAAAAGCGGCACTTGAAATATTAAATACTGTGGCTAAGTGATCTAGGTAATTAAACAAGAGATAAAGAATTCCTGAATAGATAGATCACTGGCTGCACAGTTCACAGCTTTTCTATGCCTGGAAAGATGGAGACAACGTATCCTTGAGAGATTCATCACTAAGTTCACAGTCATCATTTCCAGCTGGATTTTTTCCATTTGATAATTTTATACAGTTAATCAGAGCTCATCAAATACTGCAGAAATAGCATTCAAGAACTTCAGTTTAAATTCTAAACAGCTTCCTCATGTCTTTCTATTTCTTATTAATATAATTATGTTCACTCACAAATGTTCTTTTTTTATCTCAGCTTTTTAATGATTTCAAATTACCAGCCATTCAGTGGAGCAGCACTTCAAGCAGCATTACAGAACAAGGCTGACTCTTTCATGAACTACCCTTGCACTGTAGAGCCAAACAGGAATTTCTGTGGACTTCCAGATATTCACTATAGACAACATCAAGCTACACCTGGTGCTTTAAATTTAAGGCAGGGCTTACTGAAGAATTACTGAAGAATGGATTTATATTTTAGTAACGGCAGTTCTGGAAGCGGTTTTCCTTTAATGATATGTGGGTGAAATGAATGGGAGATGATATCAGTGTTTTAAAATGAAGTGAAGGTTTCTCAAAAACCTTGCAGATGATTTTAGGACCCCATCCCTAAAAGTCCATTAAGACAGCACAGTAACAAAGCCCCACTGAAGTCAAATGGGATGCTGGAAAAGCCATAAGGATTATTCCCTTATTACAAAGACGGAGAATTTTGTGTTGGAACAGTCTAGAGGAGATATAAACCCCTATCTTTAAACACATATACTTTTATTGCCTACCACCAGCTTTAATTATAAATTGAAGGATTGTGCTTCAAATCTTCTATAAATTACACCCTGGCTGTTACTACGCCAAAGGTGGAAAACTGTCGGGAACAGTTTGTGTTGGTTTCGGTTTTGTTTTTTTTTTTTTTTTTTTAAATCCCTCTCTTCATGGAGCAGGAAAAACTAACGTAATTATAGGGAGATTTGCTTCAAACAAACAAACAAATAAACAAACTCAGGTTTCAAAAAGCAGTTTTGAAACTCTAGGAAAGATTAGGTTCCTATACTCTGCACAAAGACAGAAAGATTTCTACGGGTTTGTTCTTACTTGAACATATATGTATGAAAGAAGCACCTAAATCTGAGAGACCATTGAGGCAAGAGGGTTTTCTTCTGTTTGTTTGTTTATACAATTTTGCTGAGGCTTCAAATACTTTCTAATAAAGGACACTTCAGGTCATTGAATGCTACGTGTACTCCCACACATTTTTTTTTTTTTTAAGTTACACATACTAAAAGAAACCACTTACTGAGAAGGAAGATTACTCTTGGCCCACTTCTCTGCTGAGACAAACTCCAGATCTCTGAGTCTGCATTAGAGTTGAAAAGACACCTTAGATCTGTGTTGTTGTCTATATTTCCTCCTCGTCTCCCCCTGCCAGCTATAAAACTAGAACAGTGCAGCTTGATTTGGCAATCACTATTTACAGCCTGGACTGTAAATTTGAATGGCTCATCCTATACACAGTATTAGCATGATGAACTTTTACTCTCAGTTCAATTTTGCTTATGGAGCAAACAAGTTAAATATTATTATTTCTAAAGAAAACTTGGGCTAGCCAATAATTTTTAGCAGTTAAACATCTGAAATATTAGAACAAAGAAATGTAACTTCCAGTAGTGGTGTGGTTACTAATTACATGGCTATGGGATAAATTCTGTGTTATTAATAGCAATAGGAAGAAATTCTTTACTGTGAGGGTTGGGAAGCACTGTTTTCCCAGAGTAGTGGTGAATGCCCCATCTCTGAAAGTGTTCAATGCCAGGTTGGACAGGGCTTGGAGCAACCTGGTCTAGTGGAAGGTGTCCTGGCCCATGACAAGGGGGACTGGAATGAAATGATCTTTAAGGTCCCTTCCAACACAAACCATTCTATGATTCCATGAATAGCTCTAAATGCCATTTATTTCTAGTTTAAAGAGGTGTCATATTGCTTGTTAGACACATCTGCAAATTTTTACATTGCATTTTCTTTCTCTGAAACCTAAGCAAAGGTAGTGCAAATCTGAAAATCAATATTATATGTCATGTGCCAACATTTTAGATCACTATTATGTCATTAATCACTTATTCATCATAAAAATAGAGTATTGTATCAGCATAAATACCAGTTGAGATATACATGTGTGTCTGTACATATAAAGCATGGATAAATCTTTCATTTTCCATCTCAAAGGTCTTTTCATTCAGGAAAGTGATTCCTCTAGTTCATGAAATTCCTCTTTTTCCTGCTTTTATTTCAACCAATCTTTAATCTTAGGCGTCAGAATAATATTTTTTCTGACCAAATCATTTGTGTCTGCCAGCTACAGGAGCTCCTTACTTTCATCTGAAGAATGCACCAGGGCTAATGTCAGAGTTAAAATACTCAAAGGGGTGTATCTTCCACCGTGTTGTATTAGGAGAATTTTAAGTTGGATATTCTTTTTTATATTGACTTTAAACATGTGGAAAACATCTAGCAGGGTAAGTAAATAAGTCTGTGATGTTCCTCTACCCCACACTCTACTACTTCAGTGACCAAGTCTGCCACAGAAGTTGGCCAGCTCAGTCTATTCTACTCTTGTTCAAGGGCAATGTGGGCTTGCTGATGGCAGAGTTTTCTTCTCCACACCCCACATCCAGGCACTGCCCTCTGCTTACTGCATACATAATGATTTAAGTAAAGCAAGACAACAAAATAAATAAAAATTTTAAAAAAAAAAAGTGCCCCCAAATAAACCACAACTGTTTAGGGAAAATATAGAACCTCTGAAAAAGCTTGAGTTAAAGAAAGAACCTTTGATGCACTGACTCTGGACACAATGTAAGACATAGCTAGAGAAAATTCACACAGCAGTGTCTCATTTCTGTTTTCTCTTGTGGGGACTGTAAACAAAAGAGGGATCCTGATGCTCAGTTCATGACATTATTCTTCTCATATTTATTCACATGGGGTTACCTCATGAACTGGCCTCCAGGGGAAGCAACTTCTTCTGTTCTTATATTTCTAACAGGTGAATCTCTCAAGATGGACAGAAGCGTTCAAAAAGACCAAGCTCTTCTGTCCTTTCTTGGGTTCATCGCTTCCATCTGGCAGCTGAAGTTACATAGTTAGGTGGGAGAAATAAGCTGAAATTATTGCTGACCATTCTGCTTACTGAAATAACTCTCAGAGGCATCTGAAATTAGGATCACTGACTTTCACAGAATGGTTTGGGTTGAAAGGGACCTTTAAAGGTCATCCTGCCCAACCTCTCTGCAATGGGCAGCAACATCTTCAAGTGGACCAGGTTGCTCAGAGCCCCATTCAGTCTGACTTTGTAAAACCCCTGAGAAGCAGAGGACTGTTGAAAGGGGGAACTGAGGATTTCTCACATCACCAGAATGATGTAAGAAGCTCAAATTGTAGCAGACGAGTTAGTGTGGGTGTCCTATTACTGCGGGTGTCCCAAGTTAGTGTGGGTGTCCCAAGTTAGTGTGGGTATCCAATTGACTCAGTAGGGACCACGTATCTCTCTCTGTTCTCTGAGTAAGCTGAGATTTCATCTCTTCCAGATTGGCAGTGTGACACTGCAGACACCTTGATTCCACATAAAAATTTTGATTCCACATGAAAACTCCCCATGAATGGTCTGCACATAAAACCTTTCAAAAACAACAAATCCAAGTATCTTTCCTTCCCCCTCGTACTTTCCATATCATTTACATACTTTAATGGGGAGTATTATTTTGAAAATACAGATGTATAGAAAAGTTCATCCTCGAGTTACTCTGGGCTACGTAACATAATTATCAGTGACCTTCCTTCTGTCACTTTCTTTTGGATGGGGCAGCCTTTCCTCTCTTGCAAGTGCTCTCGTTGCAGAGGGAAGACCATCAGATTTCCTGCCTCTCCGTGTCCTCCACAATCCTTGCCCTGCCACTCTCGCTGGAGAGCTCGCTCCGAGACATTCCCATGCTGGTGGGAGTAGAGGAGTTCAGAGCTCTCCAGCTCCACCCTCTTCCAGAGGAAATGTCATGAGAAAATGTTTTCTTGAGGTCTTTGCTGTTAAAATGCTATGAGAATGCCTGATATCAAGTGTGCATTTTTATGGCATTTTGACTGGAAGTAATGTGAGAATGTTCTTTCTCACATTATTTCTAGTAGAAATACCCTGAGAATACTGTTGTTTGTGATATTTCTACAAAATGTTCTTGGAGATTGTATGTGACTAAATTTGCCTTTGTAATCATGTTTTTTTTTCTTTCTTCCAGCTGAAATTTGGGCAGCATCTAATGTCTCTCTATTTTAAACATTTCTTTTACCATTATGCCTTGTCCAGATTTGTGCCAAATGAAGCCTTTAGCTGAAATAGCCGATTTGTTTCTTTTGTGCCCTAAGACCTATCCAAACTGAATCAGAGGTTAAGAAACCAGATTAAATTCCACAGCAATTACAGTATTTATAGGATTTTCTTCTGAGATGAAGCTGTTTCGACTGCCCTTTCTGTTTCAAAGTGGACCCACAATAGGGTTGAATAAAACTGTGGAGGAGTAGAGACCTGGAAGAACAAAGACCACATACTGTAAAAAAGCCATTCTAATTAAATCAGAATGAAAACAGAAGAATGCCTTTGCTTTCAGAGAAACAAGCAAGCGACCTAGAGAACCTTATGACTTGGCAGTCTACACATTTCTTTTTTAAAAGACAACTCACATCTTTTAAAGGAAATAAATCCTGAAAAAAATATAAGATGTGTCAAGTCAATCAGCTATTTATGCCATTTCCTCCGATCCTGATGTTTCCTTCATGAATTATGCACTTTCAGCTGCCACTACTTACATATGTGGGCCCTTGTGGCATGTTTCCCAGGACCAGCATGTGATTACAGATCATAAAAAACGAACATACACATTGCTCCTTCACTAAAGGCTGAGATGCACAGTTCCAAATGCTCCATGTTAGAAATGTCTCTTCTATTTGAAAAATAGCAGCTGCTATTAAAAACATCTATAGCTATAATAGCTGCAGCCGTGAAAACTAATCACCATATTTTCATTTTAAATTGCAACAAAAGAATTGAGAAACAGATGCCCCCGAGGAACAGAAAAGGTAAAGTAGCCACTAAGAGTTTCCCCATAGCCAGAAGGTGGTGCTGCATTGTAATGTAGTCGCAGGGGGTCAGGTTTGCATCTTTGATAACTTATGCTGTTTGATTCACTTTTTTAAAGTGAAAGAGAAGAAGAGATTAAATCATCATAACCGCGCTGTAGGGTAGTGTTCAGCAGAGGTAAAACGAAGCATAGAATTTAGTTCCTGATTTATTAAAAGCCTGTGGTTGTGCTGGTGTGACACTGGATCTTTCAGTGGAAGCTTTAAGTTCTCTCTCTGTATTTCTTTTGTTGCTGGTTTTATTAAACTCTCCTGCTTTGCTAACTCTTCTGTTTCATCAAGACACTCAACAACACAGAAGAGAAAAATCTGGCCAATCATCTTGTGATGTGTTTCCTTGAAGAAATCTTTCTTCTTGTAACAAATCGCATAATTTTTCCTAAGAAATTTTGAGCTTTTTCCTTTTGTTGAATAGAATCTGAGATATTCAGCTCCAGGTAGACACTGTTGACTTCAATGAAACTCTGCAAGACCTTGCCAGCTGAGGTGGTGCAATCTCCTTCCTTAACAGAAGAATAGAAGAAGAGCAGAGCTGCAGATGCTGGCTGTCAGTAAATGGGCAGACACGCTCTAGCAGCCCACCCTGGGCACTGCTGCTCCGAGGGACAGTCATGACACAGGATCGCTCCCTTCCTCCCTTCCTCCCTCCCTCTCCCAAATGCTGCAGGGTTGGGATGTAGGGCCTCAGCACAGAGTGTTTCTCTCCTACAGATTCATTCCTATTGATCTGCTTTAGGGGCTCATATAGCTCACGGGTACCTCTGCAAGGGCTAAGGGTCATATGGACAAATCCCATGTTCTCTGATAAGAAAGATATCCAAATTTGATGTGATTTTTTTTTAATGGGAAAAAAGTCAGTAAGAATCAGGCAGCTGCCTCACGGGAATAAAGTTTTGGCTGGGAGGAAAACGACCCTGACCATCAGAGCAAATCTTCTCAGGGACATAGAAAATTATTGCCAAGTAATGCCATTGTTGTTTGCATTACTGAGGCACATGGAAGTCGTGGGCCAGCACTCACTTTTACTAACTACTAACAAAACTGTGAAGTTTTTCACAGCAAGGGAATGAATCTGGAGGTTAACATTTTGCACGGATTAAAAGAGAGACTCTGTAAGTTCATGGAACTGAAATCCACTGAGAATTAATGAGTGCATAAAAACCACATCCAGTTCAGGAAATCGCTGGGCTGAAAGTAGCTGGAGGCTGGGAGAACAGTGAGGGGGATGGGCAGCTTTGCCCTCTTCTTACTGTTTTCTAATCACTACTTTGACCACTTCTCTGGCTGCTCTGGGACAGATAAGAGGTGGTCTTCTCCCCTGAGGTCAACTTCAGCCCCTTTCAGTCTTAGGGCTGAACACCTTCGTCCTCCCAGTGCTTTCCAGAGAATTGCCTGTGCAGCTCCCCTGAGTTCAGTTGTAGCAGCCTCTGTGCCACTGGGAATCAAAAGAGGATTTGGTCCCCTGAACTTTCAGAAGAAAATTTTCAATCAACTTGTTCAATTAATTTGGGCTAATTTATCCTTGGCATGACCTTTCTTAGTGATGGCTACTCTCACATCAGCATGGAACCTGTGATTATGCAGTGACTGAGATACGCTTATGTCAGCCATGGAGAGATTATCCAAAATGGAAATCCCTTTTCCACAGGAGATGCCACCTTTGCACTGTGCATAATGTCTTTCACAAGGTTGTAGAACCTTTGTGGATTAACTGCAGATTTTTCCCTAAATTTAGAGTGCCAGAAAGCTGCTTCCAGTTTGGAAACATACCAGTCATTCCTATGGGGGATGCTAAGATGTGCAAAAAAGTACACAGACTTTGATACAGATGAAAAATAAAGAGTACTTTTTTTCCTCTGACAAGGTCATGTGGTCTGACCAGCCTTATGTAGAATAACTTCACGAAAACTTTGAGTTCACATAGAAATAGATATGGCTTCATTTTTGGTGATTTTTTTCTGATTTAAATATAATTCCCTCTCTATGTATATATGCATAGTTACACAATAGCTTTTAAAATCACCAGATGCTTAATGACTGCTTTCAACCTGAAAAGTGGCCCATAGCAGATGGAATATGCCTAACCATTCCCAAAATCATGGAGTTCTATTGTATTAAATAAAATGAATTTTGATTAATGAGGGGGAAAACCGAAACCTTACTTTAACTTACGTAACAACAAAATAGGCAAGTTATTTGAATAAAATATTATTTAAAGCATCTAGAGGTCTCAGATCTTTCCTGGCAGAGATCATGTACAGCTTGGGGTAAGTGCTTGTGTGAGAGTTTCTTATTGCTGGAAACAGAGGCCCATAATGGAAGTGGTGACAGACCTTAAATTAGTGTAGTGCTACTGTACAATAATGTGTATTCTCAGTGCCATATGGTTGTGATATGCAGCTGTTTTCCTATGCCGATTATAAATTTGGGCTGTCTGGCAGACATTACAGAAGGGAAGGACATCATTGATCATTTTATCTATCCACTCCGGGTCAGTGAAAGATCATTACTGCCAGTCTCGATTTCTGTTTTTTAATTATTTGCATTACTGTAGTGTCCCAAATCCCCAGGCAGGTCAGTGTCCCCTTGTTCTGTGCATTACACACATCAGGGTAAGTGTTGCTTGCTTTGAAAATGCAGAGCATCTAATGTGCAGATGTACTGAGAGGCAAGTAGAAACTGAAGCCAAGGGGACACAATACTATATGTAAAGGCTATGAATTCTTTGCTGCTTCACTCTCTGTTCTTTTATTATAACTCAATTATCTTGGTTTGCTTACCAGGACACCTTAGCTGGCTGAAGGTTCACAAGCACCCCAGCAGACCTGGTGTGTGGAGAAGCAGCTCCCTGTGAACAAATGCAGAAGGGATGTTCCAGAAACAAGAACTACCACAGGCAAACTTGAGTCATTTGTCTGAGAAGCCAACAAGACAGACTGTCACAGGGAAAGAAGTGGAAAGGCAATGTCACGGGACAGAAGAGTGTGTAAAAACATTTGAAGAATTACTGGAAATTTGTCTGTGCCATAAAATGGTCATGTGGTAGAAATCAGAACTAGTGGGAACTCGGGCCATTAAGTGCAGACTGTACATGTAACACAGCACTGTGCCACAGTGACCTGTCACTGTATTTTCTCGGCAGGGCTTATTAGCTTGGGCACAGCACTGTCTGATGTGGGAACAGCACGTCAGATGCGAACTGGCTCGGGTCCAGACAGCTCAGTGCATCCCTGTATCACACACCCCAGCACACCAGCTCTGGGATTAACTTGGAGAGACCTCACTTGGGTCTGTTTTAATTGGTCCATAAATGATAAGAAGTCCACATTTCTTCTCTTATTCTACTAATCTCCAGTTTAATAATGGAAGTTCTTTCTGATGATTAGACACGTCTTTTCCTTTTAAAAAATATTTCATCCTAGTATAAATTAATTGCCCTCCAAAGCCAGAAGAGAGTCCTTTGAAAAAGAGACATCCTGGCAAGGCAAGCAACCGTGTGTTTTGTTGCCATTTGAGGGGACTTGCACTGAAATCCCAGCCTTTGCTGCCTTTCTCCTGCTAAGGAAGAAGTACCTCATATCACAAACCAGCAGCCCCTTCAGGCAATTGCCATTTAAAGAGTGGCATTGATGGACTCTGTAAGGAGTCCTATTCAGTGCTCTCTGGCTGGCAGCATGATGTCAGTGATGTGGGCGGCAAACCCCTGAATTTGCTTTGATGGTATTTGTGCTCTTTTTTTTCCATCTTTCACGAATGAGTGATTCATTTCTTTGAAACAATGTGTTTGGAAAGCCTGCCCCGCTAAGGAATTGTCTACGCAGTGGGGGAGGCTTGGAACATTGTATGTCCTCATGGAAGTACCAACAGGGGTTGTGCCAGATCCTTAGTGCAAGAGGTAACAGGGATGCTTGTATCAAAGCCAAAGCTTCATGAATCAAAGGCGCTGACTCTCGAGCACAAGTGCCAGCATTTGGGAAGATAACCCAGCCCGTGCCAATTTAGGGTGAGAGAAATGCCCCAGACTAATCCTGTGGATTCAAAGAAATGCAACATAATCAATTTTGAGTATCCCACAGCATTGAGAGTCTTTATTTATAGATATTAAGTGAAGAAATTAGGGTAATGATGTGGGCTTATTTCCCAAACAAGAAAAAGCAGAAAAATTTCTGCACCATTTTCTACCAAAAACTGATGTTGCCTCATGTGGTTTGTTCTAAAACACAGGAGGTTGGGGAAAGCAGCGCTGGAAGAAGAAACTGCGGATGTCAAATCACATGGTTTGCAAGTGGATCAAGTACAACATAAAAGCTTACGTGGCAGGTCACCAGAAGCAGATTTTGGCCAGTATGAGGGCTGTTGGACAATTCTGTGCTATCTCCAGTAGTAAGCACCTGACACTCGACATTCACCGACAGGGTGATTCAGACTGCTCAAGTTAGGCTAAGGTAAAATGTTATATGCAATGGAGACAACAAAGCACCCATGGAAAATCATTCCTTATCTTATATCCACAGCAGAGCTGGAGGCAGCATTAGATTAAACTCTAGAAGCAAGGTGAAGTCTGAGTTGTCACTCTCAATGTAATTCCTGGTTTGGGCTGAAAATTTTGTGCTTGTGTCCACTCAGAAAGAAAATGTGGAATCCCCTTCTGCTCAGAGTAATCAAGAATTTCTCATTCTCTTAAAAATGTAGCTAAAAAACAAGGTGCCTCCAAAAGTTTTGAATAATATTTTTGTGATTATAAAGAAAAGTGTGAACATAGCTTTGTAGCTTCAGACAAATACAAGGATCTTAATAATTTTACTTTGCATTTCATATATAAAATGTTAAGTGGTTCATTGCAACAGCTGATCTCTACCTTGCTGAAAAAATTGGCTTCCTCTCCCAACAAGTTTTGCAGGGGGAAGTCCCCATGGGAAAACTGATTGCCTGACTTCACGTCACAACCAATATCTGGTTCAAAGGATTGGTCCCAAACAGTGGGACAGAGGACTTTGTGTTAGCGATGTCCAATGCGATCATATATATCTAATCAGTGTTTCCTTAGCCCTTTTAATAACAGCAAATTACTTAGACTACTTATTCAAAAAGTGGAAGACCTGACTCCACTTTCTTCTGAAGTTTAAATTCTGTAATTCCTACATGACAGAAAATGTTGGACTGGACAATCTTCATACCTCATCTTAAAAGTAATCTAATGGGCAGGTGTCTAACTTTAATATCAATGTTGCTTTATTTGTATTTAAAGCGTCCTGGATAGAAGTGGATCTATATGCACGTTACAGCATAAACATAGAGCCTGATCCACATCATTATTAAAACGGTCTGCAAAATTCAGTAAGTCAGTGCTCAGATTCCATCCCAGTAACACATTTTGAAGTGGTGAGTTTACAGAGATACTAAATTTAATGAACTCTCCAATCCTACAAGAACAGAGAGCATCCTGTTCTCCTCCTTTCCTTCCCTCTCCCAGATGATAAAGTGCAAGAAGATGCTGTCCACAACAGATGCTGTGCTCCAGCCTTCCAACTCAGTTTGTCTGTTGGGCTCCTCAAGCTCCGTGGTGCTCAATCAGAATAGAGAAAACATCATTCTTGTTAAACATTCAAAAGCAGCTCCCCATTTGTTATGCAGTTACATATGCACCATAAAGTGAGTAAAGAGAAGGAAATGCTTTGAAATCAGACCCCTCTATTTTTTAGTCTCTGGAACTTGATATTCCATATACATTGAGTAGACTTTTCCTTCTGGTTTTGACAAAAATGCCATTATAAGTCTGAGAAAACTGCCTGGTTGGAAGTGTTGTCAAAATGGCACATACAAAAATTCATTTTCTAACAATCTCATTTTGGTAGGAATTCGCCAACTGGCCCCCTTAAATTATTTACAAAGGCATTTTTTATTCTTTAATATGGGGAACATTGGATTTTTCAGGGCAAATGTTATGAATATTATTTTGAGTAAGAGTAGAAATATCCTTTCAAGACGAGATATTCCTTGAATAATTTTCTTCCATGTGTTTTTTCGTAATATTGATGCAAAATAAAAAGAATCAAACATTCTGTAGAACAGAAAGTCTGAAAAAGTTTACTGAAAGTTTTGCTTAAATTATAATAGATTGATATAATATTAAATATCGTCTTGAACATTTAATGTTTATTTTTACATAAAACAGTTTATTTTATATTTGTGATACTCTATTAACATTATCAAATGAAAACCAAAGCACTTTCTTGTTTTATAATAATAATAAATTTTAAAAATCCCACCATTGACAGATTCCTGACAAATGTTTTTGGTTTTGTAAAACTGTGTTTTCTGGTGGAAGTCAGCACAGCTCAAAAACTTTCAGTCAACTTTAGAATTATACATAAAGGAAAAGACAAGTGATGCTGTGATTTTCAAACACTTGTGGAAATGAAAATCATATGGATCCTAATGAAGGCTACTGAGATTTGGGTACCATGTCCCAGAGGATCCCTTGAAAACCCGGAAAGAGTGTCTCAAGCACAGTATGTACTTGCTGCCTATTACTTGTTAAAAAAAAAAAGTGTTGGAGGCACATGTCTAGGAAAACTTGAAGCACTGTATGCCGTCTTTAACTTCGAAGGAGCTGTAGAACAATACTTTCTTTTTTAAATCCTAATAGATAGATTATTCCTACTTATAGATAGTAGGAATTTCAATATGTTTTATATGTTATATATTGGTGCTTTGTGATTTCTGTTATACACTTGTATCCCAAAATAAAAAAAAAACGGAAGAACCAAAGACAAACAACCGTTCAAATCACGTCTTAGAATTTTATTGGAACTCTGTGAAATACTTTGAAATTTTATTTGAAGTCCCGAAACTGATGTTAAGTCATCAAACGAGATTCCCTGCCTTTATATAACTGATTGCAATTCATTCTAAACTTCAGTTGTGTCTCCCTGCATACTAACTTCACAAACACAAAACTTCCCACTGCACTTTTATTCACAGGCTTGTCAATCAGGTGCTCACCGTTCCCTTAAAGTTTAAGCCTTATTAACCTACACACTGGATTTGACTGATGATAGGCCACAACAAACAAAGAGCACCAACTCTCAGGTTCCAAATCCTGTCATCCTAGTTCAGAGGGTCCCTGCAAACCCCCTGTAAGAGATGAAAGGATCAGTCAAATGTCTGATTATTCAAACACACAGGCAATGAGGGCACATTGTGGAAAAAAAAAGTTAGTGGAGTCCCCTGCTGATTGAGATATCTTCGAAAAAAAAATAACTTGGTGCTGATCTTTGTATGCAGATAGCATTGGTTTCTAGCCCAGGGCTTCATGGGTTATGTCAAACGCACACTGGGAGCACCATGTGGAAAGTCTGGAGTGAACATGTATTTGGCAAATATTGTTAAATTGAATTCACCTCACGCCAGTGTTGCCCAGCTACATTAGGAAGCCAGCATGTCAGCTACTTCAGAGGATCTGAAAAATCACCTCAATTCTGAAAAGAACAATTTTATTTCATTCATTTTCATATGTAATTTCATAGTTTAAGGCTTTAGTATAGGCATATACTTATGCCCTGCTTTGGTGTATTACAAAGATTATTTTGTTATGACAATTCTGCTCATTAATGGCTTAGGCATACTGGTCAAATGTAATTCCTGCTGACTAAGCATCACTGTATTTATCAGGATTTTCATTCCTGCTAGTTAATATCAGAGAATTGCTCACAGACCTCACTCAGGCATAAGACCCTATACATAAAAAGCAATGGTCCTTTCATGTTCTGTAAGTGCAAATCTAAATAATAACTATGAACTGTAGAATGCAAAGTAGAAGAGCTGAGGGAAAGAGAACAATCATGCTAATGAAGAAATCTGGAAGGTTTGGGCTTTTTTTATTATTATTTTGAAAAAAAAACTTTGGCCTTTAATATGAAAAAAATCAACGGAACACAAAGCAAGAAAGAACCATCTACCATGAAGGCAGACTACAAAACAGAAGCTGACCTTACATTTTCCCAAAAATATTTGCTTATATTCCTGCTTTCCTGCTCTTTTTTATTTTGGTTTTCTCCTAAGTAAAGAATAATAACAACTGCAGGATTCCAACAACTGTTGAACCTGCATGAAACAGCATTCAGCTTCTGACTGTAATGGCTTGTGAGCTTCCCACTGAGCTAACTACCAGCTAGTAAAATGTAAATGACACAATAAACAGGGCTCATGAGAGGATCAGATCATATGTACATTTTTCTATAATACCTTTTGAGAAGGGGGAAACAAGTGCAGGTTATAGCTGAATAGTGCAGGGAGCACGTGGCAACAGGTCCTTTATTCTGTCTACCAAAGCATTTTTTTTTCTGGGGAAAAAAAGGCATAAAAAACTGATGGGTGAAATACTTTTTTCACTGAAAAGCTAGTTTTCCACCCCAGAGTAATAGATTCAAAATCCAGATGGCTTTACCTACATGTCAGGACGATAAAAAAATTAGGGTAAAAAACCAGTAACAAATATCCCATCAGGATACGACTTTCTTGTAAAAAGTTGAGTATCCCACTTAAACAATATTGTCATCTTCCTGAGTCATAGTCATAGTCACAAAAATATTTCATATTTTTAGTATGATGCTGCATTAACACTCAAAGGTATTAAAATGTGCATCTTTCACTTGTTTTCTGTAGTCATTCAATGTTTGACCATTTATTTAGAAAACGATAACGCTAAGATTTTCATCTGTTTTCTGTGTCAGCTACATCTTAATACTTCTATCCTTTAAGAAGATTCCTGCCCATTCAATAAGCATGTTAAATAAGGGGTAAATGTATGAATAAACTTGTTCTTATATGATTCAGAAGCTCACAGCAAAAAAGCAACCAAGCATATACAAGTAATACGCTGTTCCTCAGGGAATACAATACTTGTTCCATAGCTCTGGCTTTATGTTGCAGAGTCGGACTGAGCCTGAGAGATGAATGTAAAAGATAAAGAAGCATTGTAAGGTCAGTGACTGAGCTCCTCTTTTTGCTAATCGGCTTCCCTTGTTATCCATCCAATTTACTAGAAGGTTAACCTTTTCACTACTGCTAGAAATTAGCTAAATTTATTTTTATTAAATGGCCAGGGCAACAAGTTGAACTTGTTGCTGTTCATACAGCTCTGTAAAAGTAAATGAGAATAAAAATAAATAAATAAATGAATAAACAAATAGACAAATAAAAATTCAGCAACTCAGCAGCATTTTTCCCTCCAAAGAGCATTCAAATGCAAATGGGTTTACATGAAAAGAGGTACCAGGCCTTCATAGATAAAATATTTCATGGAGATAGAGCTTCCAAGGCCATGGGAGGAATGTCAGTATCACATATTGAAAAAATGCTTAAGATGGACTGACCTGGAATTTTCCAAAGGAGCATATTCCTGTTGAAAAAGCATTTTCTTTTAAACTAGAACTTTATATGGAGATCCTGTTCCACATGTCTTTTAAATGTTAAATGCACAGAATATTGTATTTTCATGTTTTTTAAATGTAAAATTCATTATCCAGGTAGAAATTATCAAAAAAGTCAGAAAAAAAGCAGAATAGTTATAGATATGGGAATCAAAACTCTTTATGTATCCATAAGCTTTTAAGAGGTTTTGCTTTTCTTCTTGGATCAAGACAAACAAGTAAATTTGTTGAAAAAGAGCAAAGTTAGTTTCTTTTAAGCTGTATTCTACATCCCAAGGTACGAAGGAAAGAAAAAAATGGAATCAGGATGGGTAACCCAAACATGAGGGCTTTACCAGTTGAAAGATCAAGGCTGAGTGCTTGGTTCCATCACAAGATATTTTTTGTGGCTTTTGCCCAGACAGTTCATTCCATGTTCACCTGCCCTAAATTCATGAGAGCAGTTAAATCTCCAGGTCTCAGACAGCACCATTTGTGCCCTAGAAAAAAACACACAAGGAATTAGTACCTCTGTTCTAGAGCATAAACAAAGGACTGCCCCAAAAGCTGCCTTAAGATAATCTGGCAGATGGATACAGGCTCCTTAGGAAGTGCTGTCTCAGGAGAAGAATTCGCCCTAAGTTACCAGGACTTCAATGAGGCTGACAAGGAACAAAAGTCCCCAGAAGGACCACACTCACCAGATGTACCCCACCTATGGCGAATTTACACAGGTAGCACAAACTGCAACCGTTCTACACTGTAATTTCTTGTATTAAGAAAAAGAAGTTGATGTGTAAGAGATATTATTTTACTCAAACATTCACTGATCAGCCTAGATTTTAGTGGGACCCTCCTGGTATCTTCTACCACAAAGGATCAGTCTAGGGGTTAATACCCTGAGTTAGTATTAGCTCTGTGGACATCACGGTGATAGAAGGGAGGGAGGGAAGTGCCTTAATTCAGAAGACTGCAAGAAATGTCTACATTTTGCCTATCTTAAAATATGTATATCAGTGAAGAATATTAGGGAGGAGAACATATGAAAACACTTAAAATATAGGGAAGCAGAGGTGCAGGAGAAAACAAGAGAATTCAGATCACCAGCGACTATGTGGCACATTAAGCAAATTCAGCTCTAAAGATAAAGGAAATGATGCAATGACACCAAACACCAAAGAAAAAGAAAACCTTAGTGGCTGCTCCACATTGAAAATTAAACTTTCAACGTTCTAAAAATGTGATCTTAACACTTAAAAAGATATATTTTCTAGGAAAATCTCCATGGGCACTTTGAGAGTCATATTCTATCCCAATAGTAAAAGAAGAAAGTTGAGAATTTTAATGAAAATTATAACAACCTGCTGAACTTCAGTCATTCCATTGACTTGTCTTGCATTCTTGCATTCTCAGTCTATATACATTCACCCTCCATTTATCTTTCAGTTCTTACTATAGTACAAAAAAACTGTTGGATGAATCTCTGAAAAATCTTTATTCTTTAGGCCAGGCTTGTTTTTAATTATTCTTCTTAGAATATTTTAAAATAGTGATGAAAAGAAATGAACTGTTCTGTCTATTAATCTCAAGAGTAATAAAAGCATTTTAATAGGTCTATTATTTATATACACAACTAAGAGTATAAAATATAAAAGAAAAAGTAAGTGTTTGTAAGCTTGGTATCAAGTCAAGATAAAGATCCTTAGGCAGAGGAAGTGGGAAAGATCTCTGGGATAGTTTTCAAATGTGATAAAAAGGGAAGGATATTGAAAAATTGTAGGAAAATGTTCAGAAGTTTCAATTTAGGAACTTCAAATTTAATAAATGTTTCCACCCACTCCAAGTCTTTATAAACCTAATTTGACCCTTTGTATCTTCTGAGTGCCCAAATTATTAATGAAGAAATAGTTTTGCATTCTTTGCATAGTAAAAAATTTACACCAGTTTTGGACTTTTAATTTTGGGATTCCAAAGTGCAGCATTTAAGGGGTTTCATTCTACCCTCAGTTATGTATTGCAGGTGCTTGATATCTCTTAAGTACTGCTACTCATCATCTCAGTTTGGATCCCCAACAGTTTAGCCTTACTATTTTGACTTAATGTTGGCATTTATTATAATCATGGATAATTATGTATAATTATAATTAAGCCCTAATCCTCCTCAATTACACTGACATAAATTAGGCATAAGGCATAATTTAATCAAAATTAATGGATTTGCGCCAGTGTGGAGCTGACACAAGGATAAATCCAGATCTTGTATCTTATTATGAAGTATAATATTCCAAATATGCCAGAGTGAACCCATCTTATAGGTAACTATTGCTCAGTTACATTAAATGTTTGTTATTCTTTGACTGTCATTACTAACAAAAAGGGAAAAATGTATTGGTTCAGAAAATAAAGCAAAAATTTCAAAGGAAACACTGAAATTTGAAAGAATTTCAACTCTTGTACATAAGAAAAAACACTTGTAAGATCATAAGGATGTTTATAAAGATTACTTTTGTTTAAAAAAATCAAAGGAAAATTCATTCCCTTGGGCATTTTAAATGTATGTGGTAGAAATACTCACATCCAGATGCTAACTTTTCTGACTGACCAAGAGTGGCCTTAGAGAGGTGGTTGGGGAAATGATCCTTTACAAAACATGGGATACAAAGCTTATGTTGTTGAAAGGAGAAGCATGTAATCAGCTAAAGAATTCCTGAGAAAGACCAAGGGCAGCAGATACTGAAACCTTGAACTTCCTTACTTCAATGCATTTTTTGCATGCTTCCTGAAGAAAGGAGCAACCAAGGGAATTTATTAACTTTTAACTTAATTAGGTAGATGCCAAAAAAATGTTCATTCCTGGACCAGTCTATTTAGACATTGCAACCTTCAAAAAATTGTAGCTCCTCTCTAAGGACTCTAGTGGGGTTTTTTTGTTTTGCTTTTTTTTTTTTAAGAGGCTATGTGAATCTTTTCATCTTCTAAATATAACAAAAGAGACGCTTTAAATGAGAATTTCAGGTGCCCAATTGCATGAGAACATATCTAAGGCAACAGACAGTATGGTGTGTATATATGTATGTAAGTTTAATTCAGATGGTCTACGGAAATTTAAAATAAACCTTTATAAAATAATACAACACTCAGTTCCTGTGAAATCTAACAGAACTCTCTCACACGCACTACATATATATGCAAATATACTTTTTTTTCTAGCTTTGATTCCTATTCATTGCTCTCTGTCAGAGAATAAATAACCTAACTAACTTTACCAATCAACACTATCAAACCTATAAAATAATTTAAAGTTATGCTCTCCCTTAGCTTACTTGTATAAAACTTAGGTTTGGGTTTTTTTGCTTAAATTTAGTTGTCTCTTATTGTGAAATTGCTGATGAAATATAAAGGGACACTATTTAAAACTTTTCTCTTGTTAAGCTCACAAAAAATTGCCAACAGAAGCAACATAACTCAGATTCCTTGTTTCCCCCTAAGTTACAACCACTGTTTCACATGGTGTTTTCTGTGTCAATCAAAAAGACATGAGGAGAGGATGCTGTCCCTGGCAATGGAAACTCAGTGCTGGCCCTTCAGCCTGACAGGAGCCATGGGCTGTGTACACAGCTAAGAAAGAAAACAGATTTTAAGAACCACTTCTACAGCAAAAACAAGCTATAGGTGCAGAACAATCACTCTATGCTAAACCATAATCAGATTAATTTTATTCACTGGGTTGATTTAGAGTAATAACATTGCAAAGAAGGTTGAAACAAGTCCTGTTGACAGAAAGTACCTAATTCTCTAACCAAATTCACCAGCTACTGGTGGTGAATTCATTGGACTTTTTCCAAATAAATTAAAATGTGTTGGAATTAAGAGTAGATAAATTACAGTAAAGCTGCCAGACTTCCTCAAAGCCAGGGCCTAGAACTCCAAGACAAAATTGATATAGAATAATTTCATTTTAACAATGGGATTCTCAAATTCATTCAGAGGTATTCTCTGTTGCACCTCTTTTGAGGTATAAACATTATACAAAGAACAACACATAAATGAAGGCTATCACAGTCCTGGGATAATACTAAAAAACCCACCTGTAGTAACTCCCATGTTATCTGAACTGCTATTAAAGTGTGGGGGGTTTTTTGTCCACATGCTACAGTTGTGTCACCAGTCTTATACCCCTACTAGCAAATCCTACTGTTTGCTACCAGTGTTGCAGCCCTTTTAATATTGTCATCAGCTGCATATTCAGTCTTTGAATCAATAACTTTAATCATCTTTATGGTTGTTCTTTTATTCATGTCTATTGATTATAGTACCACAACATAAAATATCGAAGGAAGGAAATGACAAAAGACCATTGGAAAAAACCAAAACCAAACAAACACAACTAGGAAACCTATGAAATAAATAATTCTTCCAAAATGCTCTCTCTGAAGAATTTTGATGCAACAGGCATTGCAGGAAATTCAATCATTTATCTAGAGGCCTTGGTAAACTTTTATATACAATATATTTCAGTAAAGTCAAGATTAATACAATTTTGCGGAAAATTTATATACATTTATATACATGAGGATTTTTCTTAACCATGCAAAATAAATAGCAGATAGTAACTGAAAGACAAATTAGGTTAGCCAGCATAACTGAAAAATGGCTTCTGCTCCACTTTTTTTCAGTCACCAAGCAGTTAAGATGCCCAAATACTTCCTCACTTATTTTTAAACAAAATTACTTAGCATGTCTGAAATAATTCAGTAGACTACTCCTCTGACTAAGACCACATGGTTGTACATAATTTAAGAAATTCTTGAGTTATTCTATAGAGATTACCCTGACTCTGGACCTAGGTTCACAAAGGTAGAAGATGCCCAATTATTAATTTACTCCTTTGTTTAACTCCTTTTTTAAAGTTAGTTCTTTCGTTTTAGTCTTGGGAAAACCATTTGCTCCATCTCCTTACTGTCCACTTAGGAGAAAATCTTGAGGGCATGACGGAAATTTTCATTTTCTGCTTCTATCATCATTATAAGGTTATCCTTGGGGAGGGGGAAAAGAAACTATAACAACAATGACCAAAGAAACAAAGAAACAAAAAACCCCAGAAAAAAGATGTTGCATTGCAAGGATTATTCTCAGAGGTTTGGTAAAATCTGGATTATCTTTGGGCTAGGAGAATTTCTACAGTAACCCTTGCTAAAGGCTGTATCTGAGCAAATCAGAGTCTGTTAACAGCTTCATATGGGTGTCAGAAAACACTGAATTCAAACCCTTAGATTCAAACCCTCAGATCTATACTCTCAGAAAGCTCTCCTAGAGGTTCATAGGAGTTTCTACAGAAAACAGGATTTTGAGGAGGTACATGCTCATATACAGACCTTGCAGTTTATATCCCTTCTGAATAGTGAAAGAATAAAATCTATTTTGATGTGCTGGAAGTCAAAACAGCTTCCTGCATGTGATTCATCCATCTCTGTTACATTACACAGAACTGGGTAAAAACAAGCTTTCTTTTTTTTCCAGATTGAAATGTGGGCGTCAGGGGGCTAAAAGAACAGTTTTTTCTCTCTCTTTTTTTTTCCCCAAACATTTTTTTACCCCTCTTCATTGGAAACATAATGCTGTCAGCTGTCCCTGCCATCTTCCAATTTCAAGTTCTCTCTCTCCATCTGTGTTCATACTTTTTTTAACTCTTAATCAGGTCCTGCCTTGTCTTTGTATAGGAATTCATCATCATATGGCACCAATTCAGACCTGTAACATGAATAAGGGTTGGTATTTATCATAACTGCTGTAAAGGAAGTGCCTTTAAAAGGAAAGGGAGCATGTAATTCCCTGCCATTCACTTTCTCCTCAACCTTTCACCTTTTAATCAGTAGCCATAACCCAAGAAGATCTCACAATGGAAAGTTAATTATGAGGTCATGAAGATGAAAGCATCTGACTTGCATTTTATAAAGGTACTTTGCTTTTAAATTATCTCTGATTTACCTGCATGAAAGGAAAGGAAGTTCCCAAAGATTATTCTAAATGGACCAGACTTTCAGATGCCAGCATTTCCAAGTGAAAATGGAAATGCAATCCTGTCAAACGTCTTTTGAATACTTCTTAGGAAGGAGGCTTCCATTTACCAATATGATCTGACTCATAAATTGAAGATATGTTTATAGATATGAGTGTATGGAGCACTCAAAGACAATACTCCATGAAGACTGTATTGTTCATAACTAGAAAGGTATCTAGAGGCAAAAACTCCAGAATTTAGGTATTTGTATCTATCAGCTTTGAGAATCTGGTGTGTACTATTCAGAACTGCAGGGAAAAGTGTGTTTGAAGGGCATTGTCCCATTCTATGCTGAAAATTCTAAACTTCATCTGTCTTAACATTTGCATACGTTGAAGGCAGCAGGAATAACTGCAGAAAAAAATAGTAGTTTGTTTTATAACATCTAGTATCCAGGAAAGTAAGATGGAAAGTTTGCCAGCTGTAAATAGTAATAATGTGTATTCAAAATTGCCTTTTTTTTACATAAGAATGAAAACACTCACACAATGGTTAAGGCAAGCACCCCAAAGACAGCCAAGCAGTTAAATATGTTAATTTTAGAGCTATCCAGACTGAATTACCAGACTACAGAATACATGGTTTGTCTATCTGATCTGAGCCCCTGTCAACTTAAAATGTATTCTCTTTGAGAATTGAGGGTTGCTAGAGAGAAAGAGTGCCTCCATCAGACAAAGGTGACACGAGCACCTTTGCCCACTGCCCTGCTAACCTAGAGAGAAGTGCCAGTGCATGATGGCCAAAGTATGGGGAGAAGGGGAGGCAGGGAATAGAAAGAGTCTGCCTGGGGGCCATCCCGAGGAAAGCAGCATGAGTGGAGAACCATCCCCTCCGCACCCAATACATGAGCACAGGAGAGGGTCTTGAGGATATGACATTTTCTATAGCGTCTTTTTCACTGAATTTCCATACAAATGACTGATTAAGAAACAGACCATATTTCCCTCTCTGATCATAAATAGTACAGTGATACCAGCTTCCTATGATGTTATTATGGGCTCCACCGTTCCTCTCCTAATGCTGCTTTAAATTATGTCTACTTGGTTATTAATACTCCTTAAGCTGTTTTTGTTTCCTCTAAGGGATGGACAAAACATTTTCTTTGGACTTTTCATGACAGTTAATGGTAGAGGATGGATGGAAAAAGAGAGGTTGTGATTTGAGTTGGCAAAGTATAAATTATATATTGCTTCTCCCGAAATAGGACTTAATTCTGAGAACCGAAATCAGCAGTTATAAGGAATTTCTGCTCTTCTAAGAGCAAGCCCAGAGTGTCTGTATTTGATAAAGTAATAGTCTTTTGGCAAGTTTTTTAACGTGAACAAGAAAATGTTTTGTGCAAAAGAAAATTCTCCTTATAATGCTATAAACAATGAGGTCAGCTGCAGTACATAAAAGAAAAGAAGCACAAAGCTTAAACAAGAGTCTTATGTCTCTGGCATTTCCTTGAAATGCCTTGAAATTGTCATTTGATAGCACTACCCCTTTCTGTAAAATGTAGATGCTGAGTGAATGTATGTGTTCAGAGAACTGTACCTATACTGCTGAATGAGGATCACAGAAAATATGAATTAATAAAAAGATGAAACAACAGCACAAACCCGATCCAAATCTAGTTGTTGTAATTTGTTGTATAATATTACTGTTCCTTGAAGACATGGAATGATGAAACTCCCTTTCATTACAATATTATCAGTTCAGCTGTGACAGGAAGCCCTCTGGATACTATTCTCACAGGCTTCTTGTTCACGTTTTCAGATAAAGGGAGTTTCTGATAGGTTTTGAAGTTAGGCATGATTCAAACCGGAATTTGCATGAAAGAGCAAGAGTGAGTTTATAATCTATGCATCTGGTAATCCATGCCCCTATCCCTCCAAACAGAAACAAGTCTCTTAAGTTCACCATGGAACTTGGATGTTTAGTAATTTAATAGGCTTAAGTTTTATTACTTCAAGGTAATTGTGCAGATACCTTTAATAAAATACACTCAACATTGCCAGCAAACATTCTAGATAAATGAACACAAGAAACGTTAGATGCAACTTTATAATACTGTTAATCCTTGCTGGAAGGCTTCCTGGAGTGTTTGAGGGTAGTGTTAGTAGTGATGATAAACTAATTTGCCATGGCTCTTAAGTTCATGTTATCTTTTCTTATCAGCCTAAGGCTAGGTCAGAAAAAATACTGGAAACATTTGCCAGAGACAGCAAAGTGGCTAATTCAAATACCACTGCAGAGTGTCAATCCATCCATGTCTCCATAATGGTTAGTTTAATGGCCCATTTAAGTCTTCAAAGCAATAGAATTTCCACCCATATCCTGATAAGGTGATACACCACAGTAGTGTTGCCAGAATTTTTCATTTTATATGCAAGACAAGGTTTATATGCAAGACAATGTAATTTCTCCAATGCAGATTGAGCTAAAAGCAACAAAACACTTGAGATTTTTGCTCTTGTATTTTCACAGTCAAATAACTTCTAAAATTGTGAGTATTGTTGCTTTGACTTACTTTGGTTGGTTGGTTTTTTCAGTTGTCTCAAGAAAGTAAGGCTCAAAATGATAAATAAATCGTGGAGTAAGACATAAAGAACAACATAATGAATCACCAGCTGTTTCTATATCTAACAATGTGTGTTCAACTCAGTGAGGCAGTAACTCTCATTACCTTCAACCTGTGGGGCTTGCTATACCTCTCAGATCTCCCACTTTTTGGATTGGATTGCAAGATAAAGGATACTGAGCCTTCTTCTGTCTTCTACAGATCCTTTCTATGCTACTTCACAAATTCTGCTCATGTTCATTCCACACATCCTCATGAAGTCAGTCCATTGTTGGCTGAGGTTCCCTTGATTCTTCTACTCTATTTTATCCACATTGGATTCCATGAAATCAAACAAACCTACCAGATTAGAAACTACAAGAAAAAGAGTGAACCAAGACTTCTAGAGGATGTCCTTGAGTCTCCTGCCAATTTATAGTTCCTGCACAGTCCTTCCATTCCTGTTGGATTTGCAGCTATAATGATAACGTGCTTCCTATAGGCTGTGCCGTTTATATCATACATACCTTCACTTATATATGTTCAAATGCAGGACCAGGTGAATATAGTTTTGCTGGGGTTTTGACACTAGCTAAGTGCCAGGCACCCATGAAAAAACTATCCACCTATTTTCCTCTGCTATAGCTGAGCAGAGGAGGGGGAATTGAAAACTTCATGAGTTGAGATAAGGATTAGGGGAAAAACAATTTAAGGCAAAACAGGTTTAAAACTTACACAGTATAAAGAAAATTTATTAACAGAATTAAAAGTAAAAAGGTTAATGAGAACTAAAATAAACCTTTAGAACACCTTTCTTTCCCAGTCCCTCCCTCTTTCCACCAACCGTGCAAGGAGACAAAACATGGGGTGGCTTTGGTCAGCCCTTCACTTCTTAAAAATCTTTCTTCAGTATGCTGAAGGAAAAGAGTTTCTTCTGCTGTGCCACGGGATCCTTCCCACAGGAGATAGCTCTCTGCAAACTTTTCCAACGTGGTTTCAACTTTCACACATAGAAGTCTTGCCCGTACCTGCTGTAATGTGAGTCCCTTCCATGAGCCAAGCGGTCTTTCCACAGCTGCCCAGCATGGGTCAGTTTAGTTCATGGGGTTTAGTCTTTTAAGGATGAGCTGTTCTAGTTTGGAAGCAAGGGTTCTCTTCATCTCTAGAAGCAAAGGTCCTCTCTCTCTGTTCGAGTTCCTTACTAGATTACTTTTCAGCATCCTCTTGCTCCAGCATGGACACTCTTTCTCATGGGCTGCGAGTGGATCTCTGCATCCTCCCATGCACTTATGAATTACAGGGAAACTGTTGTATTATAGTCCTCACCACAGCTTGCAGAAGAATCTCAGTTCCAGTGCTTGGAGCACATTTTCCTCTCCTTCTTTTCACTGACCCCAATGCCGCCATGTTGGTTCTCCTCATGTGTCCTCACTTTTCCTCTTTCTCTGACTCGGGAGAAAGTTGGTGTCTGTGGGATCGTTTGTTCTCAAGTTCCATCAATTGAAAAGTTCTTATAGAGGTTCGCTGTGCTGAAAAGGTTGATTTCATCTGGGCTCCATATCTGGGAATTGTTTGCCACGTTTTCGTCACTGGCCACATGGTCTCTGCCCGTGCCACATGGGCGGCCCCGGCCGCGTGGTCCCGGCCTCGGGATGGCCTCAGCCGCGTGTCCCCCAGCAGCCCCTGCTGGGATGGGCCCCAGTGGCCACCTCACCACACTGCCAGAGAAGAAAACAAAGCTTCCCATGGTTTTTTTTTTTTTTCTTTCTTAAATATGACATCACAGAGGAGTTACCAACTTGTCTAATTGGGCTAGTAACCGGCCCGTCACCAGAGCCTTCAGTGATTGGCTCTGTGCTGGATATAGAAGTTTCGAGCACCTTTTCTCCCATCCCCACCAAAAACCCGGCTGTGTTAAACCAACACAGGTTTCCAAAATCTGATGACAATTTCCAAAAGGTTTAACATATTATATTGAATGGAATTGGTGCAATTGCCATAATTGCAGCTAGATGTGCCAGAATGCAGTTTTCCTATGTAGAAAAAGACTCTCTTCTATGTGAAACTTCTACCTCTTATGGTTACAGTAAATATTTTTGTGTAAATGAGCTTCAGCTGAAATATGGTTAATTAATATTCACTCAATTTTATCAATCAGCAGAAAATTATAAGATCGTGTACAATAAATTTGAGAATACTGAAATATCTTACATATGTTGTTACATATTTTTTAATTTTCATAATGTCTGATCTAATTCACACTAGTAATGTAATAACAGTCCATGAATACAGACAACCTTTCCCAGATGAAGATATACTAAGAGTAATGACCTTATTTTCAAGAAAAAGTATTACATTGCTTTCAAAATTTGACAGTGGTGAAATTAAAAATAGAGTTACTTTCAAGTCAATATGTCTGAAAGGTCTTTTAAAAGTGTTTTTCATCTCTGTACTTAACAGTTGAATTGTTTTTGAAATCTGCTCAGAAAGGCATCTTTCACACCTAAGTGTTGTCTCAGCAGAACTTTATTCAACCTGTGGCTTATTGTTTTCAATAAAAGTAAGAAGTCAAACCCAGATTAACAACTTAAAAATGTAACAAAGTCACATCATGACTGAAGTATGCTGTATATGCTTCTCCTGAGACATTAATGAGGGTTGATAGGTCTGTTAGGTTGAAAGTTTAGGGAAAAAGATTAGTGAAAATGTTCAGATTTTCACAACCAAGGTTTGGTTGTAGTATCAATAGTCTGGTTTGCCATGGTCTTTTCCCCTTGTGGAGCATTATTTCCTGAGACACTGGTATTGGTTAATATTGAAAAATAATATAATACCAAAAGAAATGAAATGTTTGTCAAGACTGCTGATAAAAAGGGACCAAAGTGAAGAAAACAAGAATTTTGTCTTTAAATGGACTGGAATTTTCTCAGTGTTGCATTACTTTCCCTCACTTACTGCCTAGCTCCAAACGTCTGCAACTGCTTTTTTTCTCCTCAGAAAAACATGATTTGAACTGTTTCATTAGAAAAGCAAAGGCAAAAACATATCTTGAAATCCTGCATGAGCACTTTTTAAACATTTGGAAGAGCATTCTTAAGATTAAAACTTCTTAAACCCAGGAAAAACATTGCCAGCAGGTTGGGGGAAATGATTGTGCCTGGTGATGTGGCCACATCCAGAATGCTGTGTCCAGTTCTAGGCTCCTCAGTACTAGAGACACATGGAACTCCTGGAGTCCACTGGAGGGCAACAAAGAAGTTTAGGGGACTGGACCACCTCATTTGTGAGGAAAGGCTGAGAGAACTGGTCATTTAGCCTGGAGAAGAGAAGACTGAGAGGCAACCTCATCAATGTGTGTAATTATCTGAAGGGAGGGTGTCAAGAGGATGGACCAGGTTCTGCTTGGTAGGGCCCAGCAACAGGACAAAAGCCAACGGGCAGAAACTGATGCACAGGAAATTCCACCTGAACACGAGGAAGAAATTCTTTACTGTGCAGGTAACCACAAACTGGAACAGACTGCCCAGAGTGTCTGTGGAGTCTCCTTTACTGGAAATATTCAAGAACCACCTGGACACAATCCTGTGCTATGTGCTCTGGGATGACCCTGCTTGAGCAGGGAGGTTGGACCAGATGATCCCACTGGTAGTCCCTTCCAAGCTTAATTCTGTGGAATTCTGTGAAATTCTATGAAATTCTGTGAGATTAATATTAGGAATCTGAATTATATAAATACTTGTGTGAAAATATGTATATATAACATTCTAGAACAAAGTAAATATTATAGATAGATAAGACCCTTATAAAACAGGGAAGGTGAAGTTAGTTTTAAATCAATGAAATCTAGATTTGGATCTGCTTTCTTTGACTTCATTAAAATTTTTGTGTTAGAATTGATAAGCTACTAATATTAAATAAGAAGAAGAAATTAAATAGAGGAAAATATCAGCTTTAGGACCTATGAATTATTTTCATTTGTGTGCTTTAATCAAAGGACATTTTCTTGCCTAGATGTGAGATAGGCAATTTTCTTTTCTAAAGATAACGCTCTGACTTAGAGCAGTCTCATCTTAAATATAGCATTCAGTAGAAGAGCTAGTCTGGAAGTTACCCCATTATTTTCTTATTGTATGAGTGCAGACAAGGAAATATGAGACTAAGTTTTGTGGAACTGCTCATGGCTTGTAGAAGGCACACTGAGAATGATAAGGGAAGAAGCACTGAAGTAATTTTTTTTTTTTTTTACATAAGTGTTATTTAGTCAAGAGGAAAGTATCATTAGATTCCTTCTTTCTCACACTGGAGCTTTCAATCAGAAGCTGTGTGGTTCTTTAAAAAGTAAGCTGCAAAAGTATAGGAAGCTTACATTATTTGGTACATAAACTTGTTTTCAAGCTTCTTCATGCTCAAGTGTACAAATTGCTGGACTGCAATAGGTGCAAGTCCAGTTCTTCCTACCTTTCAGAAGAATAATCTAGTCCTTATTGCAAGACTCTGCTGCCTATTGAGGACCACATTGTGTCTAGACGTGTCTTTTTGGAAGGTTTTCTCAACTCCCTGAAAGGCGTTTGGCAGGAATCTCTTGATGAAGTCCTCAGGCCTGTGCTACACAGGAAGTCAGATGAGATGGTCTTAACAGTTCTGGTGGTTTCAGTCTGGAAGAGTGTTAGACCTAAGTCTTCTTAGAGAATATTGCCTTTGGGACAGAAAGTCAAAAACCTCACTGTCCTTGCTGCCCACTCTCCTTCACACTTAAGCTTAACTCACTTTCAGAGAAGGTTTGATGCTTTGGGGAAAAAATATTCATCCTTAGTTTATTTGTGATGTAAATACACTTTGCAAATAGAAAAATTAAGACCTTATTTTAGGGGGTTCTCTACCCAAAGTTAATGAGTGAAATGAATGCAAAGCTTCTCAGAACTCTATAGGGAATAGCTCCTGCATTAAACAAATACTGTGGATAACAGCGAACGAGCACTCTTAATGTGCTACAACAACAGGAGAGCTAGAGACTTACCCACATTTCATTGTAGAGTCTCCATCAGGATTAGAGAACTTTGTTCTTTTAATTAATACAAGGCAAAACTTTTACTCCATGGCTTCTCATCCTCTTCTGTCCTTTTTCATTTCTTTTTAACATTAGTTCTTTAACAAATCCTTCTTTTCAGGGACCAAAAGCTGATATGTTCTGGGGAAATGCCAGCAAGATGTTAGAGATTGGCACAACTAGCTACTGTCATTCTATCAAGACAATAGGATTTGAGCGAAAGGGGTAGAGTTCTCCATGCAGAATTTAGCTGCTTAATCCTCTCTTGTGGGCTGGCACAAAATCAACAAAAGAAAGAAACCAAATTACCCAGCTCTGCTTTGGCAGATTTAGCCACTGTCAGCAGGCCAGAAGTTAATTCCCTCATATTCTTGTTTGCCACCAACTACGGCAGGCCTTGCTGAGCCAGCTTTCCTGTGTAAATCTGTCAGCTGAAATGATGCACAGCATGAAGAAGGAGAGAAAGGACATGCAAAGAGTGTGGTCCTTTTGCCAAATCAAGTCCCCAGAAGTCAGGGGCTGGCACTGGAACTGCCTCCTTGCTTCATCCTGAGTGACATTTTGGACACAAGATGAGAAAGATTTACAGTTTCTTAAACCCCCATCACACACACACACACACACATACACACACACACACACACCCACACATACACACACCACCACCCACACCCACACCCACCCTTCCTTGCCGATAAGTAGGGATTGCTGTTGCATTAAGTTCTGTGCGTGGGAGCCTGTTTCCCTTCTGGCACTCAGCACAAGCTTCCAGCTGCTTAGCATCTTTCTGAGACTCAACAGTGTGTAGGGTATGATATGTTAATAATGAGGACTACACAGTCATCAAGGCCAGTAAAATTGCAGTAAGGGTAGGAAATGCATCGTCAGTTTGCTCTGTCACAAATACTTACTGAGTAGTCACAGCGTATGGTGCCTTTTGTTGTGTGCCCAAACTAAGCTCTTGGGTGGATAATGTGACACAGGGGAATCAGGCTGTTGTGTGTCATTCATTATTCTCCTCCTTCCCTAAAAATCAAGTAGGAACATTAGTGTGAGACGAGGTAAGTTAGGTGCAAAATATTTGCAGCAATATGCAAAAGAAATCACACAGGTTTTGTCTTCTCATTATGAACCCCAAAATGAGGATCGATTCATGGAAGTTTTTACTTAGGGATGTTTAAAGCAAAGAAAATCTCGAAAGTTGGAAAATTAGAAAGAGAAATACGGTGTCCTTAAGAGTGAAATGAAGGAATACAGATCTTTTTTGAAAGGAATTGGTTTTCACATGAAAATCACAGATGCCCAGGGATTTCACATGTTGTTAGTGCAAAAATGGACATTTCCTTTAAGTACTTAATGAAACGTTTGACAGAATGAGCAATCCTGCAAAAATGTAGATCTGAAATTCTCAGTTAAATTATGTGTTAACACTTCTGGTTGACTTTATTCTTGTACTGGAAACATTTTTCACTAATATTAGACCAGTATATGCTGTGCGTGATGCACTATGATAACAGAGTATATCGCTAATGCAAGCAGTGTAATTTTGTGAGTTGTTCTTAAGTTCTGTTAATTTCTGTTTCAGATTATGTAAGTGCAAAATGATTTTGCAGTACAATTAGAAAAATGCTTTTTTTTTCTGCCTCTGTTGAGACGCTCGTCACAAACGTATTTATTGATTGTAATAATCGCATGAAACGAAAGGATAGATGAAGTATTTTCCTCCTAATATCTGGATTCCTTTCTTGACATCAGCCAGCTACTTCAACCTATTACAGCATCACCTTAGGCAAGTTCCAGACTTGGCAATTATGGCTACTGAACCTAAATATTAATGGGCAATTTCCTACTATTCATGTATGCCAATTCTTGACACAATCAACGGAGCAAACTTGCTGCAATTTCTGAATTAAATGGACAGAAAACTAGTACAAAAACAGCCTCTCATCTTTTTTATTTCTAGCTCTAACCCAAGACAGATGTTTGTGTTATTAAAAAACACTATGGAAATGTTGAACAGAGAATTTCAAACATTCTCAAGCAGGGTAACCTGGGTAAAACTGGATGGCAGGATGCTCCCTTGGAGAGACAAGTGCAAGATGACTTACTTACATAGAAATAATCAACGGCATAAATATAGGTTAGGGAATATTTGATGGATGGGGTTCCAGTTCTGCAGAAAAGAATGCAATTTATCACTTGTTATGCCATATTTTTTGTAATAGCCTTTCAGCACTAAAATTGGATTTTGGAGGCAGTTTAAATGGGAAAGAGGCGAGATCCAACTTTGGCTTCAGCTCTAAATGTAAGTATTTCATTGAAACACCTGACCCAGAAGTGAAAACCCTGTGCACTTGCTGTGTAGTTAATGGAGAGAAATTGGAACTTCCACAAGAGAAAAGATCTTGATAAGATTTTGGAGATCTTTCCTAACAGTCTCAATAAAGTGCTTAAATTTGCATGGAATATGTCCAGGTCTAAGTATCTGTGGAAACTGAATTTTAAAAATCCTATGGCCTTATTAGTTACCTAAGTGACTTAAGTGAATTTTTGAAATATGCTTCTGAGCTCTCATGCAAGCATTCCATCTAAAGTCCCATAGAGGAGACAGCAGGTGTTTTCAAGGCATTGGATGTGTTTACCTCATGTCTATAACTGCAAAGAGGTTTCAGTGATGCAAGACGATAAACCAACTCATGAATTAAAATTTATAAGGTTGCAATTATACATTAGGGACACAGTTTAGTGGTGGTCTTGGGAGTTCTAGGTTAACACTTGGACTCAATGATCTTAGAGGTCTTTTCCAACTTGAATGACTCATTCTGTGATTTGAATGCTGCAGTGCTGTACTTGTTGAGGTGTTATGCAGAGGTCACACAGCCTTACCCGTTGCATAGATGGCACTTTTCTACACTTGCAAATGGTGTATAATGCTGAAGTGCTTCTCATGCATGTTTTCTGTATTTTCCTACATGACACAGACATACTTAACAGCTCGAGAGCTAGCTCAAAAAGCAGTCAACACAAATCCCTCCAACAGAGAAGATCATGATAGTCCCCTGAGCCTTATATCTCTGGACATCTCAGTTGGGCACCTGGACATCTCATCCAGCTGGGACTCATACTTAACAAAGGCTTGGGGAGGAGGGAAGGGAGGGACATTGTTTTTGAAAACAGTCTGGATATTTTGTTGTAAGCTTGATGTAGATTAAGAAATGCTTCAGAGAAACAAAGCAAAAATGGTTCTGTCTGTAGAGAAGGCTTCTCTTTTGTTGCCTAGTCAATAGGAGTGCATGGATGTAGATGAGAGCAAGTTTTGGCTCACATAGTTTGAAATCTATTTGAACTCTTAAAAAAATAAGTTTTAAAAAGGATTTCCTTCCTGTCAGAAAAAAGCCACAGACATCAGAGGAAAAGAGTCAACCACATGTGTGTTTCTTTTTATGCTTCCTAATCAGATGTAACGATTGCTCACACTGGATAGATAGTTTTTATTCAAGGATGTGCATTCCTGAGTCTTAAGACCCTGCCAAGTGTAAAAGCAAACAGAACAAGCCACACATGAGGTGATATATGCCCTTAGGCTTTCCTGACTGCAGCAGCACTGGGGGAATCTAACAAGAGTCCCTCTTCCATCCTGGCTGTTGTAAAGTTCTCAAGAGAAACCACAGCTGGCGTAGGTCCAATAATTATCCCTTTATTGGGATGGTAAATTACTTTTCTGAGAGCCAGAAGAACAACAGCAGAAGGAAATGTGCTATAAATAGGTCTGCAGAAAGCCTAACAAAGGTGTTGTAGTGCATGACTTATTCCACCATCCACGACACCATTACCAACAGTGATTCTCCAATCTGTTACTGGGATAGAAGGGGAGAAACTAAAAAGTATATTAATAAACTGAAGTGCTGAGGAATTATCAAAAATTTTATATAATTTTTATATAAAAAGCTTCTAACTAGAGTCCACTTCTTCTAGGTCTGTCTGTAGTACAGATATCACAGCTTTTGCATGTGTAGCTGAGCAAGTTCAGGTGTTACCACAAAGTAGTAACAGCAATGCAAAACTGAGTAAAGATGAAGTGCCTAATTTTTCACCCCATTTTTCAAGTAATATTGCAGCTTTACAAAGCTCTAAGTCATTACAGACAAAGTGATACCAAAAGTAAATTGTTAAGACTTAATTAGGTCTATCTAAACAATCTCCATTATTGTGTACACATGATCTGCATTATGATCTACCCTAAACATCTCTATATCCTAATACTGTGCTGGTAGACAGCTGGTATCTTTGCTTTCTTAAGAAATCTGAAGAACTAAAATCACTACTGGGCTGAGAGTCTGGAGAGATGGGATTTATTTGCACAGTTTTTTACTCATCTGTGATCTTGAATATACAATTTCCCTCTGCCTTTCCTCTTCTCTGTTGATTGTCTTTGAAGAAGGAACGCTGGTGAAAACACAATGCCTATTAAAACTGGTATTAATTTTTGTGACTTCAAATCAGCTTTTCCAGTTTAAGTCCTATTTCTGGCCAGTATTGTGCACATTGTTTCCCTGCTGTGCACGCACATACACGCACCCCATAAAATAGCATAAAGAAATTAATTCCATTCAGGCCTGCCATTAGTCATGACTTTTGCATCAGGAGTCACAACTGTTTTCTTCAAACTGGGGGGAAAAGGTTTCTCATGATTAATATTATGTTACACTTTTTCTGCGTTCCTTAGCTTTGAATGGTGATCGGCAGACAAAATGACATCAGTTGTCTGAAATAGAACAATTGAGCTTGTGACATCACTAAAAAATTTCTCTGCTTTTAATTCTGAAGACATATGGAGACAGTAGGTGTCAAATATCAAATTCATTCTCCCTTTATGAGGATATTAAAGCTGTCTGTTGCAAATGTTCAACTCAGCAAACCTAGGTAACAAAAAAAACTCCTACAGTTTATAGCTGTGAGTATATGGCCAAGAGAATAAATTGCTAAAGAAAATCTAGATTAGCAGAATGAACTATTTTTAAAGTGAAATGAGCTTTTTTTGTAAACCCAGAATTTTTAGGAGAGCGTCAACTTCAGTACAGCCACATTTTACTGAACTGTAATATTCTCTTACCTTTGAGCAGTGGATCATATTTTGTCTTCATATGTTGGCTGGCTTTATTGAGATTGTGTGATGTCACTGAAATATCAGTGGTTTAAATAAACACAATTAAAATAATTCCCAAAACTATGCTGCTTGACACTGCTCTGATTTCCAAAAGAGGAGACACTACACATTGGTGTCTGTCTAATACAGCCGCACCATCCTACTAAACAAAATGTACCCAGGGATGTTCTCAGCTGTGGAGGCCAACTGGCACAGAGCAGTCTGTGTACATAGCAGTAAATTCCACTAGCAACCAAACTGCCCATTGGGAACAGTTTCTGCCCATATTAAATCCCAGGAATTTTCAGGGAGAGTGCTAGCTGACTGACTTCAAAAATCAGGACAGGGACCATTCTGGCAATTTCCTAGTCTAGATCACTGAATAGCAGTACCACAGAACATGCCTTGGCAGTGTTTAATTTATGAGTGTAGAGGCAGCTCAGGAGGGATGCAACTTCGGTGTGTTTTCTTCATCAAGAAAAGGAAATGGACTTGTTTTGGGTGCAATTCATCCTATACTTTCAACTATAGTCATGTAAAACAAGTTGAATGGAGCAAGCCCTGAAGGTGTCTATTCATTTTCATTGTCTGCAAAGTCAACCTAGAGAGACTTACTAAGACAAAGAAGAGAAATCTAAAGAGATTAATCTCCCTCATATTATTAGAGCAACAACTTAATGATGATGCACAGCCAACAAACATCTTTACTTTTCCAGCATATGAGGCTACCAACTTGGATAGCAGCTTCTTTCAGGCACAAAATCCAGATTGACTCCTAGTTTTCAGATATCAAAAGGCTTCTGTGTAAATGAGTTTTTGCTTATTTACGTGTGCAGTACAGGTTTTTCAGGAATCTGAAAGAAGCTGTTATTTTTGCAACTGTGGTATGAGATAATTAGACACACGGCAGTAAGAACTTGTATGATGACGAGTTTGAGAAGAAAAGTAGGAACATAAGATCAGAAGAGCACTTTCATGATACTAAGACCAGTCCCCTCCAGTGCAGGCAAATCACAGACATTACAAAATCGCTTTCTAAATATTTATCTGTGCGAGTAGATATTTGTTCCTGTGCTCTTGCTGAATGATTGAGTCAAATAACTTCCCTTCTCTGGTTCTTACAAAGCTTCTACCAGTTTACAGATTATATTTATGCTTGAATATTCTGTCTTATTCTTGTGCCAAGTTTGCCATTTATCTGAAATCATAATTTTCCTACCCTGCTGCTAGCCTCCATGACATCCTTGTGGTGAGAAATCATATCATCTCTCCGTCTTCGTTTCAGTGAGCAATAGCAGTGAAGGTCTTTGGGTCTATTACCTGTATCTAGTCTACCTTCTGTGTCTATTTCAGTTTAAATTAGCCTTTTTGAGCACAGCTTTCATAAAATTTACAGTTAAAATTTCTCTAATTCCTTGCAAAATTATTTAGCTTATTATTTATTTCAGCTGGAAATTAGCCATCAAATGCATCTGTTCTCATTTGTCTTTTCTAGAGAGACATCTTACTCAGTCTGGAGGTTATCCTGGTGCTTATTCTGTTTCTTTATTTGAATATAATGAGATCTTTGACTTTTTCTCACATCTGAGGTGTGATTGTTTCCATCCTGTTTGCATTAGATGGGGGCCTTTGCCCCATGTTCAACTTCTTCATGATTTTTGAGACCTGTGGAAAAAAAATCATATTATTTCAAACAAAGCTTTATTATCTTTAGTCACATTCTCATTCTGAGCAGCAGAAGTTTTGTTTCTTCTTCCTAAGATACTTTTACAGCTGAACAATTGTTTCAATAGCTGCAAGGTTTAACTGATCTTTTAAGTCAAATCACTTGCTTTTACTTATTTCTATGACATAAGGTTTGTTTGTATATTTGTTCATTTTTTAATTCTTTATGGTTCCTCTGCTTAATCCTTATATTCCTTTTGGAAGAAGTGGTTTATCCATTTATCCATTTGTCCACTGACTGGTAGGGATAAAACAGCAACGTAACTTCTGACCCTTTAAGGTTATCTGACCTTCACATTGCAGTTACCAAGTTATGAAATTTAGTAGTAAATTTTATATAAATTCTAAGCTTTATTCTTGAGTATACTGTTTTAAAACTGAAAATTTTAGTTGCTGACTTTATTTTGTTTAACATGTAATTTAAATTGATTAAGTCCATGATGACTTTAGGTAAAGTAGTTTTCTACAACTATTTGGCTACTACTAGTGAAAAGAGGATATAGTTTTTACAAGGTTCCATTACTTTGGCAAAATTCTGTCTTAGCTTTTGTCACTATACTATAATTAGTAGAATATGTTTTAACCTTTATCTGTGATGTAATATAACATAATGACTTTCTTCTTCCCAGTATTTATCTTCCTGACAGTAATAAATCTGTTCCCTGTCGAATCCCTCCTTGGGAGCCTGCAGCATAACTATGGTAATGAGATCCCTTCCCTGAGTCGAAGGAAAATCTGTCCTACCTGAGATATTTTGACATAAACACTTAAGGTTCAGTGAAGAAGCACATTTCTATAAAACTTTGTTTCATCAGGAATTTTTCTCACCAGTTCCACGCACATCCCCCAGATAGATGATATAAACTTTAATCAAACACAGATCTTGCAAACGACAACCAGACAAATTACCAAGCAACTGAGAAACAAAGACTTGCTCCTCCTTCTGTAGAATATCTTGTGCTAATTCCAGTGTTTTCTGCTTTTTCCATGCTGGTTCCTTTAAATTGCCTGAAATATTTGATAAAGACGGAAGCTATGTGGACCCCAACTATAAAAAGCCAGTATCAGACCCATTTTCTATTTTGGGAGCTTCCACAAAAGGAAACCATATCAAAGTCTAGAAAATATAATAAAAGTTAATTTTACAATATAGGACTAGTGATAGTCGGACAGCAGTTTGACACGTGCAAATTGATCTACAGTCGCAGGAGTGCATGTATACACGTACATAGGTACATACATGAAGGACAGAGAGTCAGGATTTAGGAACTTGAATAAAGGAATGGGCTAATCCATCGGTATTTTTCCACCTCCCAAAATAGAATCCTACAAGCTGTGACTTTGTGACATGGCTTAATATGAGATTATATAAGAAGCATAGAATCATAGAAAGATTTGGGTTGGAAGGGACATTTAAGGGCCATAAAATCCAACTCCCCCCTACAGTGAGCAGGGACATCTTCAACTAGATCAGGCTGGCCAGGGCCCTGAACAACTTGACGTTGAATTTTTCCTAGGATGGGGCATCCATCCTACCTCTCTGGGCAACCTGTACTAGTGTTTCACCACCCTTATTGTAGAAAATTTGTTATAGCTAGTGTGAACCAACCCTCTATTAGTTTAAAATTGTTACGCCTTGTTTTATTTCTACAGGCCCTGCTACAAAGACTGTACCCAGCATGGCTTCACTGACTAGCTCTGTAAGTGAGAGATCAAGACTAATCCCTGATTCTAAGACTCTGTGGTCCACTGTGAGTCTATATTGATTAGAGCTAGCTCTTTCACATCCATAACACTTGTCTTAGTGTTTCTTCCGGATCATGTGATTTACATGGTCTTTCTTACACTGAGATATAAATTTTCAGTGATTTCTAGGTCAAAATGTACAAATTAATAGGAAAGGTGTGGAGCAGCTGCCAAAATGCTATTTTCATGGCATGATACTTAGGATCTGTGTTGTACTGGTTGGGGTGACATACAAGGCATATAGGAAATGACTAAGATTGCTTTGAGACTGCAAAGCCTGCTGGGAAAATACTGAATGGCTCTTCAATAAAGAAAGACCAGGTTCAGGTTCATACATATTGCCTTGAGACCTTCTTTATATTTCTGAAATCCTGTGCAAGCTTGGATCAGTCAACACCAGAGCAAGCTAGCAGCCAAGGAGTGCTGACTTCCAAGAGTCCAAGACTTGAGGCTGTGCACTGATATTGTTATTTATTAAAGTAGTATGGCCTTGGGCTCTCTGCTTGCTCAGATCTTACATTTCTACCTCTTACTCCCTTTCATTAAAAGCCTCAAACCACTTTGTGGAGCAAACTTGCCCTACATCTTTAACAAAATGTAAGACTCAGCCTAAGTATGTCCATAGTCTAAAGAAACTGTTTGAGGGCTGGATCAAGGGTGTCAGTTTGGGTACATTTTTGCTTAAACTGCTGAGTCCAGACATAGTTCCAAGCCAGTGATGACCTTCTGTCTAAGCTGAGATCACAGACCATACTGACACTTTCATAATGTCTTTTTATGCTTCTAAGTAGACAGTAACACAGTTCTGTTGAATCTGACTGACAACTGATGAACATTTTCTACAGCTGTATTCCACAGTTGCATGAGAAATAATGAAGATCGTGGCATTTTGGAGAGATTCCTGAAGACTGAAAGAAAGCAAATGTCCCTCTTATCTTGCAGAAAGATCAAAAAAATGTTTTTAGGACTAAGAGCAGATCAACCTTACCTCAGTCCATGGAGATGTGATAGAGAAAATAATTCTGAAAATAATTTCTAGACATATGAAGGGCCAGAATATGGTTGAAAGTAGTCACCACATATTTAAAAAGGGGTAGTCTTGCTTCACCAAACTCATGGCTGTCTGTGACAAAATGAGGGGAAAGCAGTGGCTGTTCGTCTTGACTCCAGGAAGGCTTTTTTTGTCTCCCATCATGTCCTCATTTACAAACAAATGAGGTATGGACCAGAGAAATGGAAAGCAAGGCCAGCAAAGTATTGTATCCTTTAGGTATTTCCGTGACAAGAAGGAAATTATAGGTCAAGACCTTAAGCAACCTAATGTGACTTCAAGTCTGGCCATTGCAGGCTGAAAGACTTCTAGAGGTCACTTCCAGTTGAAATTATTCTTTACTTACTATAATGGCAATACAATGAAAGAATATAGGCAAAAATAAAGAATATAACTTTCCCTCATGTTTCACCAGTTCCAGTCCAACACAGGCCATCACTGTGTGAAAAGTTCTGTCAAATAATGATTGTTTTGTGGTTTAAGAGTTGGAGGGTAAGTTTTTTTCCACATCTGCTTCAGGTGATAGAGACTCAGCGTCCTGGTTTGAGAGACTGCAGGAAGCTATGGCTTTTGCTATTTATCTTGTAAAATATTAGTGGAGTTCACAAGTACAAACCTGATTATGATCTGAATTGCTCCCTTATACGTGCTTGGGACAAGCTGAACAGGTCTTGTGCCTCTGCTAGGTGTATGTGTCCTGGGCACAGAACAGAAACCTTTGAATTCCAGTTATGTCTACGATACTTTATGGAGTCTGATGAATTTGGTGGCAAAAACTATTGCTCTCCTTAATAATTTACATGCATTTTCAAGCAAATCTATCACCCCATGAGAGGATATGTGTGTGTATGTTTAAGACCGTGCGCACAAGTTTTTTGGAAGAGGAGCTCTATATTCTAATATTGTTTGCAAAACCATAAATCCAAAATAATAATTAGTGTCTTTGCTGAATATATTTGGGGTAAAAGAAAGGAGAGTTGGAATTGAAATGCATTAGACCCTTCTGTTTCAAATGATGGAAATAGAGGAATGGTCCTGAGCAGGGTTTTGGCCTTGATAAACTAACATTTTCTGAGTGCACAGTTCAGGAGCCATCATGGCCCAAGGACCATTCCCAAAACACAGTTTGGAGTTATAGTGAAAAAAAATGCTTAATACTGCAGACATGGCAAAATAATTTCAGCTGTCTTCTGGACACCCTGTTGTTTATTTCATTGTTCATTGTTGTTTATTAACAGAGAGGCGGGCAGTGTCTCTCTCCTTATAAACTTCTGGTAAGCTCCTGGTAACCTCTGGCAACCAAGTCTCAAGTTTTGGTAAGATTCCTTGCTCTGGCTTTCCATTAATTTGAAAACATAGCCCCAGTGGCCATTATCATAATTTTAGGAAACAAATAGTTTTTCCACAAACATTAAAAAGGCTTTCTCACTTTAGATCTGGCATTCACTTGAAATTAAATATGTCTTCAGTAGCTTCAGCTATTCTCTGAATTGAGGATTTTGGTGGGAAATAACATAAAAAAGCAAACAAACTGGAAATGTTTCTCCATAGCTCTTTCTGACAGCTGTATATATATACATGGAATCATATTTTTCTATAGCATTGTATCTATGTTTTTATATCTGTTGATAATACCTATCTTTTATGCTTACCAGGTTAAGTATCAGTCCTGGTAAGAGTTACCTATTCAGAACTTAGTTATCATGTTGTTTATGCATATAATTCTCATTGTTTTCCATAGGTATCACATAACCCAAAACAACAGCATAATGACGTCCCTGGATTGACTCCACTTATTGTAATGAAATTATCCCAGATTTACATTGGCGTAACTCAGAGCAGAAGTTGACCTCACAGTCTTTATACAAGCTGTGTCTTAACCCAGTTAGATTTTGGTCAATCCTTTTAAAATATAAAAAATGCCCTTTATAATAAAAGTCATAAGAGTTTAGAGCATGACCTTCAGCTTTAACAATTCAGAAGCTCCTAGGGTCCTTCCCCTCTTTAAAGAATGAGAATAAATTCTGACAGCTGAATAAATATAAAGGGTCTAGTGTCAGTCTGAGGAAACAGGTTTTCATTTTGTCACAGATGACTTCGGTTCACAGGTTCTCAGTGGAAAGGGAAATCATCATCTACTTAACACAGGATTAGTTGTTGTTCAGAACAGCCTATGGTCAGAGGGAAATAACCCCTGCCCCACACTTACTACAGTACTAAACAGGCAGCGACAGAATAGAAAACTTTTCCATACCAATGCAATATGACAGATTCACCTTCTCCTACACTTACTCTTTTCACTAGGTTCTTCCACACACTATTACAGTGCTATACCTTCCCACGTTAGCCCAGCTCACTTGGCTGGTATAAGGTCACAAGACAGTTTCTGTGTCACTGATACCTGTTACTGATTTCTATGTAAATGTGACTTTTCTATTATTGGAGGGGGTTTGTTTTTGGTTGGTATTCGGTGTTTTGGATTTGTTCGTTGTTTTGTTTTTTTAATACAACTGTAAACATAGAAATAATTCTACAACTATTAACTTAGTCTTTCAACAATGTTTTAATATGTTTCTGATATTATCTTTTCTACTTAAATAGATCACTTTACATTACGTTCAAGGAGTAGATATTTACATCCACCATGAAGACAAAGTAGCTGACACTTTCTCCAAAAAAAATGTCTTTTTTTTCTTATGGATGCACATGAGAGGGAAGAATGTGTTTGAAACCCTAACGCTGAAGGAGGCCCTTCCTTTTTCATGAGTATTTTAATTTATAACAGCCATGTGCTACTACTCTTTTCTTCTCCCTGTCTATTTTAATAGAGAATAATGAGACAAACTTCCAACTGAGGGTCTTAAAGCTCATCAGGGCATTTGCTGATGTGCCACAGAACAGGACATTTACATTTTTTATTTTCTTCAGCACTTTTTGCCATCTGGCTTAGACATCACTCTGTTCACGTCCTCCTGACATCAGTGCCGTTGTTCACCTAACTCTGTATGGGATTTTTAAGAACTTCATTTAGACCTGTGGTTTCTACTCCCATTTGGGTTATCTAATGTTTGGGTCCTGAGGTGCCTTGTGTGGCAGTGTCTAAACCTGGGCAGAGCTGCTACTATAAAATAAGCTTTAACAACAGAGTTGTAAGGCACAGTTCTACAGGCCCTCCTGTACAGTTTGCAGCTTCTGCAGTCACACGCACAAACATGCGTCTTGAGGCATGCAGCCAAAAATCTACCTAATGCAGGCTGTAGTAAATAATTCAGAATGACTAATTTATTTCAGAAAAGAGCCATGATATGCCCATGAACAATATGAAACAGAGAGAGACAGAATTCACTGAATACATTATTTTCTACTGATTATTTGTTCAGCTCCAGCCAGCAAACATCATTCCTGATTTGCGTTACGACAGAAAAATTAATATGAGTACAGTCACTCTTTCTTGTATCTTAAAGTCTTTAGACCATGAAAAATATCTAGGAATGTGTGTGTTCTTTCCCACAACAGATGCTAAATAACAGCTTGTAAGTAAAAAAAAAGTTATCAAAGTCAGTGGTTCAAAAAATGCATGTGATTTTTTCCTTTGAACACATTTAATATATAACAGAAGATTAAAAAATTATAAAGGTGGGTTAAGCTATAGATCAATCACAACTTTGATAATGCAGCAAACAAAAGCTAGCAAATGTTGACTTGATACAAAACATTTTGATCTAATAATATCTCTTTGCCTACAAAACTTCAAAAAGTATGATTTAAAGGCTATCAAAGGGCATAGAATTCCTTCCACCGAACTCAGATAGTCCGGAGCAGCTTCTCAATCACCAGCAATGGTACAGCAAAGTAGGACAATTCAACCTGGCTGCAAGTCAGTCAGTGGACTTCCCAGTAGATCCATAGCTGGAATATAGCTGAAGGATGAACGGCTGATGTTAATGACATAAACAAACACAGTAATGGTACAGAAATAATTGTTTACACATGTTGAAATGCTTGTATTATATGTTCAGCATCCACATATGGTACATTTGTGCCATAGGAAATAATCAGGTGCATTTTACTACCAGGCTGTGTGAATGCCCAGAATCACTAAGACCTCTGTGAGGTCCTTACTGATTTTTCCTATTATTGCTCCTCACAATTCCAGTAACACAACACTGCCTCTCTGTTACTTTAGATTGTCTGGTGGGGCCATTGGATGCAAACTGAGGTCAGGATGGGTCTCAGATTCAGTAGAGGGTCCAGCAAACCAACATCTGTCCTTTAATAGGTCCTCATTTGGTCCCTGCACTAGACTGAGCACAATAACAAAAATTATGTTTCCCACAGGAAAAAACGTATCCTAAACAGAAAGGAAGTGTAAAATTTATTGTGAAACCAAGAAAAATATTCTGTCTTATGGATATATTTTTAAGCAAGTTTTCTCAAAAATAGGTGAATGAAAGCAAATTATCTGGTTTTGCTTCTGTTTGTCTTTCCCATAACTTTTGACCATTCTGGACAGAGTCAATCAATCTGATAGAGAAATAAAAGTTTTACAAAGCTCTTAAAACACCTGGAAAACAGGGCCAAAAAGAGACCTAGAAGTCTCTTTCAGTGATGGCTCTCTTTTGCTGTGATGGCAAAAGAAACAGCAGCAGGACCTCATAACTCAGCAGACACCAGGTACCTAAATGCCAGTGCCCAGCCACTGTGAAATTCCTATCAGAGCTTGCAATGAACAATAAGTCGCAAACCGCATGGGAAACCATGCTTCGTTCAACCAAGAAGACCAAGTAGTTTATAGAGCTATCTGTGTTTCATTGTTGGAGTTCTTAATATAAATGTAAACATGTTCACAGTCACATGCAGAATAGATTATTTTGTGTTAAGACATCCTTAGTTTCAAGAGTGCAAATTATGAGCTATAATCAGTACAGCATCTTGAATTTTAGTCTTTTTTCTTTTTCTTTGCTACTTTATGATCTCTTTCTTGTTGATTCCTAAAGTGTTTCTTTAGTAAATTATTGCTATATCATGAGAGATTCACTGAAATTTTTGTAGCATACTTAACTCATGTTACAGTCTAAGTAGATTAACCACTAGACAATATGCCTACTGGAAATTATATTTAAAGGTTTAAATATGCCCATGGAAGACAAAATAAATATGTAGCTCCTATTTACAAATTCTTTACAAATATAACAAATCACAGTCAGAAAGACAAAAGTAAGCATGTCATAGGTATTTTATCAGCTCTAGTGCAGGATCTAGCACAGCGAAACGCAGCTCTGCAGCTTGGGACAAGAAGTCAGATTCAGTTGATACAAAGGATCTTCACCTAAAATGTTGATAAAGTGCTTATTAAAATATACATATACCATACAAATCCAATCTTGCTGTTCCATATCAACCAGAATTAAACTTTTATTTAATAATTTAAGAATTAAGTATTGACAATCTTAAATTTCATGGAAAATTTCACTCAAAACAAGGATTATGGTACTTGGCTCCAGGTTATTTTTCTTTTTTTTGTTAAACAAGGGTTAATTTAAAACAAAATCTGTGTCTAGTTGCTCTAAAGAGAGCCATATATTTGGATGCTGACAAAAATAGGATTGAAGGTCATTTTCAAATTGTGAGTCTCCCAGATTTTTGACAGGTAAATCAAGGAATTCAAATAAATTTCCATGGAATGTACACAGACAGATTTGGGATTTTTTTTTTTTAAAGAATGTTTTCTGTCATATAAATTGCGAAGTGCAATAACATAATAGCCATGACATGTAATTCTGAATTACTATGAAATTCTTTCATAATATTTAACAAATAGTTTCTCATAATTTCTGGCCAAGCTGGAGGTATGTTTGAAAAGGGTTTGATTAGAATGAGCTAAAAGGCATCTCACCACCACCCACTACTACTTAGCTACTATTGTTTTTTTATATGGGACTGCATCGTGTGAACCAGAAATCTGCAAGATGCCTAAAGTCACCACAGTGTCTTCCAGAGCACAATGGTATACCTACTGCAACAAGTAATTAATCTTGGGCTCAAGATTTCCTGATGGGAGCCTATTGACCCCAGCACAATAGATGAAAGTATTTTATCCTGTGTGTTCCCCTACTGACCCCTTGTCACCTTTTTTCATGCACTGTCTGCTCTCATACCAAACCACAGAATTCATCCTTCACTCTGATATTTGGGGTCTGCTTGACCCTCTCTTGCTCTGTGGAAGAAGATTTCTTGATTTTGCTTAAGAGGATCACTCAGCAAGAAAAACCTAGCGATGTTTTACCATACCCAGTGACAAACATGAATGAGCTTGGAAGTGTCAGGGATGCTGGGCTTTACTCTCACCCCTGATCCCACACAATTTTTAATGGGAAGCTGCATGTCATCTCTGCACCTGCTGGGAGCGTGGTTGCAGAACAACGGGGCACACTCAGGACTAACGAGGGGACCTGTGAAGGGACCTCAGTGCAGCTGCTCACAAATCATCATCGTGGTCCTTCTGGGATGGCAGCTGCAAGCTTGGAAAATGAACATTTGAGCTCTCTGGTACACTAAATACTCATAAGGGTGGGTGGGAAAATGAGATGTTGAACCACTGCCCATGCTTCCGTATTAACCCCGGTATCCAAGTCACCTCTAAACTGGCCCAGAGGCAGTTACACGTGGACAGTTTTGGCCATGAGTCCACTCTTGGGGCTAATGTCCATAACAAGGTTAAAAAAGCTACATCTAGGCTAGGTATCTGAAGTGAACCAGATTTTTAGAGAGTGGCTCTTCAGTGTCTATTTTCTCTGGGGTGTCTCAGGCTGCAAAGCCAGGAAGGGAGGTACTAAAACTGGTTCCTGAGCACCGATATAATATTTTGTCTCCCAAAGAGTTAGAAAAGGTGGACAGTAGCTTAGAGACCCCATCCAGCCAGTGCAAGGAGTGTGTAAGTACTGCTGCTTTCAGCTCTTGGGACAACAATGCAACAGCTTACACTGGCTCTTGCCAACTTAAAAAATTAAAGAGCTGTTTCAGACTCTCCTGTAGCAGCAATTACCCTCTGCTGAAAAAGCTGTGCTGTAAATCTTCAGGGTCCCCTGACACTCTCAGTGACAGCAGACCTCCAACTGTTGCCCACAAGACACTTCAAAGGCCATCTTGGATAAATATGTGAAAACTGTCCTAAACTCTTACGGTAACTGTGGTCCCACAGTGAGTGTCCCCTCCCCCATCCCTACCCATCAGGCTCCCATCTACTGTAATTACTTAATCTCCTTGCTCCTCTGTGCCTGTCATTGGGAATACTTTCCAATGCAACATATTCACTCCCCCACACAGGCTTGAAAGAGGGTGAAAAAGAAAACACTGACAAATGTTTCCCCTGCAGATAATCATATTGTCATTAGAGCTTTCAAACTATTCCACTGTCTTCCACATTCAATTAATAAATCACCCTGGCCCCAGATTCTCACTTCTCTAAATTAAAATAACATTCTTGTCATTAGCAGTAATCCTCTCATTTAGTCCAGCTACATATCTGGATTACCTGGACTCAAATGAAGTTTGCTGCTGATTTGAGCAAAATGAGAATTTAAAATCTGGATTCTTCCTCTCTTAAATAGTCCCCTGCTATCTACCGTATAAGAGTAATACAAGCAGGAGGCTGAAAACACAGTTCTCTGTAATGATGCAGCTTGGGCAGTCTGTCTGAACAGCATAAAGTGCTGCAGTCCTGGTGAGAGGGTGACTTGCAGCCCTCTCCAAAAGGGTGATGACCAGAAGGTGACCTGCAGAAGATGCCGTGACCTCAAGCAACTGCCTAGGTCTGCTTGTTCTTTCTCAGTTGGCAACATGGTGCGCAAGTGCGAAACTCTTGGTTGCACTCTGCTGTCAACTCTGGAAAATATATGGACAAGAGCAGATGAATGGGTAAGTCCAAGGAGCTTTAGGAAATAGAGACAGTGACACATGGTTGTGATGGAAGTTGGGGCACGTAGATATGGAAAAAGGTTAGGTAGATATACATAGAAATGTTTAAACAAGTTATGTTTTTTGGAATATTTAAAGAGCATGGAGAAGGGATGCTGAGCACAGAGAAGCTGGAGAAGGTGTGGGCAGGGAAGAATGCTGAGGAGAGATGGCAGTTGGAGGAGGAACATTTAGTTTGCTTCAGGGCCCATAACAGTTCTTCTAAGGTCCTGTATGTGTACATGGATACACTCATGTGGTTCAGAAAAATGTATAAACAATAAAGTTTTATATTTCACGTATATCTTTTCCATACTTTGAAGGCAATGCTGTGAATCACCTGTGCCCTCCTCCCACAAATTTTCCCAGTAATCTCTTTTAAATGGAATTTGGTCCTTTGGTCTTTTTCTCTTTGGCTGAAAGGTCACCAATTTTCCTGTCCTGCCAGCCAGCCTCTGTCTGGAGCAGATATTGATGATGAGGACTTAGATCTATTTTCTTTGAGTAACTTGTGTATTTACATAAGGTTCATCGGGTTTATTCAGCCCAAGAAGGCGACAAATGCTATGAGGTGTTTGTATAAATTACCATCAGTTAAGGTCTGGCCTCTGGACGCAGCTGCCTTAAGACATTATGTTTCTGTAAAGCTCGTGCAATGCTAATTGTTTGGCAGAAAGTTGAAATCCCTGCCCCAGACCATGAGTTTTACAGGTGGAATTCTCTAAAGATGAGGTTATTCACAGAGATAGCAGGGGCCAGTGGGTGGGTGGTCTTATATGTCCACTGGCATGATGCATTCAGCCTACCAACAACACAAAGGAGACATAGGAGTTCTCCTAGGAGAACAGAGCAGAGCATAGAATGATTTTATAGACACAGTTGTTCGGTGGCATCTTTGGGTCACCTAAGAGGAATTTCATCCTTAGTACTCACATATCACCAGTGTCTAACACAAAAACATTCTTTTTTCACATTGCTAAATGATGTAACCTTACTCACAAGACAAAGGGGATTACTTAATATTTATAACATTATCTACTGTGCAGTGTGCACATACCATATTTTCCTTTCAGATTTTTTGTGCTGTTCTTTGCCCTTTTTTTTAAATCAGTGTCAAGGGAATAGTGACACGATAAATATTCAGTGAGGTTAGATATAAACCTTGTTATATCCAAGGTACCTGATTCTGTCTAAATCATCTCATTCTTTTATGCTTTTTTTTTTTTTTTTATGGGTCCTTTTTCCTAGTATGAATTGGACTGAATTGACTACTTGTCAAGATTTTGCATCACTGTATGAAAGAGTACTAGGACAGATTTATTTACTATTTTTCTGGGGGAAGGGAAGGGAAGGGAAGGGAAGGGAAGGGAAGGGAAGGGAAGGGAAGGGAAGGGAAGGGAAGGGAAGGGAAGGGAAGGGAAGGGAAGGGAAGGGAAGGGAAGGGAAGGGAAGGGAAGGGAAGGGAAGGGAAGGGAAGGGAAGGGAAGGGAAGGGAAGGGAAGGGAAGGGAAGGGAAGGGAAGGGAAGGGAAGGGAAGGGAAGGGAAGGGAAGGGAAGGGAAGGGAAGGGAAGGGAAGGGAAGGGAAGGGAAGGGAAGGGTCCTACAGTGATCATCCAGTCCAACTACCCAGCCACTTTGGGGATGATCAAAAGTCAAAGCGTGTTATTAAGGGCATTGTCCAAATGCCTTTTAAACACTGAGAGGCTTAGGGCACCAACCACCTCTCAAGGAAGCCTGTTGCAGAGTTTATCCATCCTCTCAATAGAGAAATGCTTCCTAATGTCCAATCTACACCTTCCCTGAAGCAGTTTTGAACCATCCTCATACACCCTATCACTGGATATCAGAGCGCAGAGCTCAGCACCTCCCTCTCCATGTCCCCTCCTCAGGAAGCTGTCAGCCTCCTTTTCTCCAAAACAGACAACCCCAAAGTCCTTAGCTGCTAAGAGGAAAGGAAAAATTTATCTGACAATGGAGGTTGCCAGTCTCCTGGGAAGAAATCTGTTCTGGTAGTACATGTCCTCAGTAACAGAAAGAATTTTAGGAAGAAGCTTCTCATATGGGAAAAGGCCAAGAAGGATTTTGACTTTTGGAGACAGGGAAATATAAGCTCATGATTAAAAAATTTGGATGGACACATAGGGAAAAATGGAAGAAAACATGAGCACTTTATTCAATTTTTCTATTTCTAATAATGAACATTTCAGTAGTAGCTGAAAGAAGACCTACATGAATTAGAATATTTATTATATATTTTTCTTTTATACTTAATGCACCTTTTCCTTAACTTTTTGAAAAAAAAAACTTAGTCTGATTCTGACCAAAACAAATGAGTAGTATGGATGTTGAAAATACTGTACTACTGAAGCTGATGTGCATTGATGGGAATGAGATCAGACAATATAGGGAATTTTTTCAGACTTTTAAAGGTGTCTGGCATCATGAACTTGTCTGTCCAGAGATATAACATTGTGGGAGAAGCTTTATGACCTGATATTAAAAAAAAATCTTTTTAATATTAAAGCAAGATCAGACCTCACACATTTTTCAAGGAAACTTCTTTTCTTAAAATCCCTCAGAAAAAAAAAAAAAGCCAAACAAGCAATACCTCATTCAGTGCAAATATAAAAAGATGAAGTATTCTAATGTTCATCACCTCCCTTAGTGATTCTTAAGAATTATATTTTTTCATGAGAAAAATATAGTTAAATATTTTCTCAGTTCATGTTAAAGTAAAAGATAAGCACCGACCATTTCTGGTTTATAGATTTCGTTAGTCCAAGTGACTGTCTGAGATATATGTTTATTTTTTTCAAGAGATGAATTATCTTGATCTTGAGGTTTTAAATTTTTCATTGACTTAAAGTCATGCCATTAGGTATAAGCACCACTAGGCTCCTGGAAGTTGCTAATTTAAGTGATCACAACAGACCAGAGAGTTCTCCTGACTGACTCCACAGTTCATTGCTGGGAAGAAAGCAAATGGGAATCACTTTCTAACTTTGAACAAGGATGAAAATGCTGGTTAATGAGTGCTGAACACTAAGTATGCACTGCTCTCCAGGTCACTTCTCCAAAGTAGATGGTGGGGTTTTGTGGATTTATGTATTTATGCAGTCTGTGTTGCTGCTGATGTCTGCAAATAGTCTACTCAAAGCTAAGCAAAATATCCATATGAATTTCTGATATGGGAACTTTTCTATTCTTGTACCATATTCTCTGGCCAATTAATATTTTTTTCCAATTCTGAAATAGTTAATTGTGAAAATTTGCCATAGAAATCCATAATTCGGAACTTGATGAGTTTGGAGTATTTATACCTCGTCATTTAAATATCATGGTGTACTTAAGTTTGCCATATTAAACATTTCTTTAACCAGAAGTCACATTCATTTATCTATTCAATTTTCAGTGTTGCTAATTTGAGTAACCACAGCAGGGAAATAGGCCAAGCCTGCAACTGGTTGGTGTTTCTGAATCCCTGCTGCACTGGTGGAGCCTGATCAGCTGTAATCAATTCTCTCTATGCATCTTTCCTCTCTCAGGGGTACCTTTTCCACCTGTGGTGTTTATTCTTTACTCTGGACAACAGTAGCTGTCTGTGAAGGGATATCCAAACTATGTATTTTATAATGCATGTCATTGCCCCAAAGTCTATTAATTGGCATCTTCATACTTTAGTTTAGTAACAGTTCATGACAGGAAGAGATCGAGGAGAGGAGGGAGGCAGGGTGAAGAACTGAGACACTGGGAGCACCAGGCAGGGATATGAAACAGTTGCATCCAAGTTAATCTTGGTTACCAAAGTGTAGGAGAGTGTGATGCAAAGATATCCACACGGGCAACACATCAGATGAGGCTTTCTAAGTAGGGTGCCACATCCCATCTAGGGGATGCTGATAAATTCTCTCAAAGCACTGCACTGAACCAACTTACTGGCTCCAAAGTTCAAGAATTCCTTTTTTACATTTTCATGGTGTATACTTAATTAGAGATGGAGAACACCCTGGAGAGAAGGAAGTTAATGTTATCCCTATACTATCCATTGTTAGCAATATTCAAGTTTTAGCCAAGTTGCAAGTTTTGGTTCTCATCAGACTGCACTTAATTTTTCTTCTCCCTACTATAGTCACAGAATAATTGAAATTACTTTGGCTTTTGTATTTCATGTTTGCTAAGAAGAAAAACAAGACATTCTCTGCACTTATTCTATTTTGTCTTTTTTTACTTTGGATAGCCAGGGCTATGTGGAATATTCCGGGTGATATAGTACTCTGACTTTTTAAAATGACATAATTCCAATTCTGTACTGGAAAAAGTCCCTTTACTGGGATGTTCATAACTATCACTTGTTTTCAACTCACAATGCAATCCTTATCAGTCTGTAGGGTCAGATTGATCACAGCCAAAATTACATTTGCAGACATGTAAATTAGGAGAAGGGTCATAGTATCATCCTTAAATTAACAATGGTGGGACTGATTCAGATGAAAGGGGGATGATATCCCTTATCTCTGAGCCTCATCTAAATGTCTGAAATTCAACAAACTGAATCTGAATTCACAGTTCACCCATTTTTGATTCAACAATTTGAACCAGCACAACTCCTGCATTTTGTGCCAAATTTGTTACTAAAAATATTCAGTGAGGTCATTAAAACGTTGCCAAGGATAGCCATAGGGAAACTTTGTTGACAAGTCTTTCAGTGTGAACTGTGCTTATATAACCTTGAGAAGTTGTCTTAATTTTATTACAATGCTTCTGTTTAATACCAAGCTTTTTGCATGTGACCAATACTACAGGGCCATACTGGTCTGGCACAGTATTATGGGCTTCACTGAAATTTTTTATTTAGAAGTTCTGTTTTCCCATCAAAAACTATAAATTTGCATTACACCTAAGATGAGAGTGTTTGCTTTTTTCAGGATCGGGCTACACTTTAGATATGCAAATGAATCTGTGACCCGTATCTTCTACTCATTTTAATTATATCATTTCAATAATAGAAGGTGTGAACAAAAGGCCTTTACATGTCTTTAGAAATCTCAGCACATATCTACCTGTCTTTGAAAGATGTAATCAGCTGGATAGTTTTTGTTAAGAATATTAACAATTATATTAAGTAGCAATGATAACAGCAATCATAATAAGTCACAAGTAATAAAGGGATACACATGATCTTTGTGTCAAGAGGAATGTGAGGTCAATTCAATTGATGTCTGCAAAGACTCCTGGATCAGTTCAGATAATATAATAGAAGCATTATTTTTCGACAGCCAATGTATTTTGTAATTGTTGATGATTTTTGAGATATAAAAGAGAATACTAATCTGCTTAAACTATCATTAATTTTGCCAAAAAAGAGTAGTGTTTTAAATTAATAAATCTGTCTTTCATTAATACTGTATTAATTTAGGAACACAATAGTCCTGGGGCTCTTTTATTCAAGAATGCCAGTTTCATAATTTAATGACAAAAAGGAGAAGAAGAATTGAAATATGTTGCTCATCACTACCCTTAGGAAACTTAGAAGTACCTTTTCACATTTCTCCTGCATACTTCTCCCTTTGAGGATTTTCTCTCACAGAACTCAGAGTACAGTTAATGTCTCACAGTCAATAACTGCACACTTGAATAAATCAAAATTAAGCCTAATTCATTTTTAACCCTACACTCAGCAACAGTAATGATTGAGTATTTGTGACGAAACTGCAGAAGGGAGCTCGTACTTTAAGGGTCCAAACATTGCCTGTGTTGAAGAAAATGGAAAGCTGAGGTGACCTGATCTGCCTCTGCCCATTAGGGACTTTTTGATAGTCATTGTCTCTAAGAAAAATAATTGCTTCCCAAGAATGCTCAGCTAAATCATTTTATTAGTGTGAACTGGATTAAGGTTATAGGAAGGTCCCTCTTGCTTCTTACCCAATAATATCTGACCATGCATATCAAAGAGTGGAGGAGGCAAATTATTCATTATTTCAGCAGCATAATGAAAGCATAAGGGAGGTTTAAAAGGACGCTATCTGCAGCAGGAAACTGTCAAAGAACGTGGGAACACAGCCCTCCTGCATTTTTGTTTCAGCTCCGTTGATCAGAAGATTGAAAGGCCTGCTCTACCTACAGGGGTCCTCTGTTCAGGCCCCACAGTGCAATTATAATCCGTCCTCACCTCCTTTAGAATGACAGCCCAAAAACAAAGCCCAGAGCTTTTGTACAGCTTAGCATTCCTAAGAAACACAAATCTTCATTTCTTTCTTTTCTTTTTTTTTTTTTAACTGTTAAGAATTAATTAAAATTGCTCTTATATAATATCAAGGGATAAAACAGCTTAAAATTATCTAATACTTTTTAAGGGCAGAATTTTTTCTACAGAAGGATCAATTGCTCACTGCCACAAGGTAGAGCAGCTCTGCTTTTGTCTTCCTGTTGCCTCCAGGAATAAGGAGCCCAATTGGCAGTATTTTGCATGAGGCTGTTTAATTTCATTTTTTTTTCTGCCATTATTCTTGTTGTTTACACATGTTAGTGACAGAAATTTGCAAGTAGTTGGATCCTCAATGGCTCTTGCGGTAAATTTTTCTGGATCTCTGCTTTTCAAAGGGTGTCTAAACAAAAGCCATGCACCTCCATAACTAACATGTATACTAGGTCACTGTAAAAGCACCAAATGGTAGGAAATGTGATGGCCTAAGTATATTAAGAGATGCAGGAGACATATGAAAAAGTAACATTTTTATTTTTATAGCTTCCAGCAGCAGATTATTTTGGAGGCCAATTTTAAAACAACAGCAGCAAGCTGCTAAACCTACTAAACATATTGGCTCTTTATGTTCCTTCAGCTGGCCCACCACACCATTGTGGTTATCTGAGGAATGCTGTAGATTGTAGGATTATAGCAGCTTGAAAATTTCTGTGTTTAACATAAAATGTTGAGGCTGCATTGCTTTACCCTGCACAAACCAGCACCAAGCAGGCTAAAGTTAACTGTCAGGTTCCATTGCAGAGTGAGCACACAGAATGCCTTTGGCCAGCAAATCTCACATCATGTGCATGACCTTTAAATGCATATATTTGCAGAAGGTTAGACAAGATTGCAGGCTGCTTGAAAGCTTTAGTGGGTGAGATCAATCCGGGATGCCACAATGTAGTCAAGCTATGGATGTGAAAGTCTGCTTTGGAAATGCAAGACCAGGTGGTAATAAAAACTATGGCAATGGCATGAATCAATTTCACTATTCTCATCCTCTCATTCTTATTTCCCATGCAGGACAACCTAGAATTACTTTTAGGCTGATTTGGGTTTTTTTTCTAATACCTTTAAATTGTGGCACAGCTACAATGCCAGGAGTGAAATACGGCTTCCAAGAATACAAGTGTATTTACGGGTCAGGTTATATCTCAACTGTTCTGATACTTACTGGTGAGTTTACACTATTCTTGGTTCACTTAAAATTCACTGAAATTATTTGCTTTATTTAGCAATTGCTTTACATTTTTTTTCTTTAATTAGTAAAGAAATTCTTAATGTGAGTTAAATTGAGTGGTTCAGGATGTTTTACAAGCATTTAAGAATGCATTTTAGCAAAATCACACTTAAAAAGAGAAATATTTTAGTATCCCTTTCAAGATTTATTTTTGGGGAGGTGTAAGGCAATGTAAATAGGAATCAGGCTGCTCAATCATAAAACCAGTTCCTTTTGGTCTGTTATACATTGACTTCCTTTGTTTGAAAGGGACAAAGGCATATTATCTTATTCTTTTTCACATATGGTTTATCTCTTTGGCCTCTAAATGACACCAGTTGGATGGTTCATGTAAGATACCCAAGAGCCTCAGGACAGAAGGGAACTAAGCACTGAATAGCCAGTGGGGACATATCAAAAGCCAAGTGCCAGGTCTGTCATTCATTACCTATGCTATTATGTTTGGAAGTACTATGGCACAGAAGATCACTTCTGGAGCAATAGATGCATTCAGGGATTTGGTGGAACATCTGTTCCTGATATATTTCTGCATCAGAACCTGTGAAAAAATCTGAAGTGATTCTCTGACCTGGCTGGTGGAGTCCCACCAGCAAGGCATTTGTGGGGAAATGTTCAGAAACGTGACATTCTTCAAACATGCAGAAATCCTGCTCTTCGGGATGAGGCATTAGCTGTCTCTTACTACATCCTAGTAACAGTATTTAGCAGGTAGGACTTTTTTGTTTTATTTTACTTTCAGTAATTCTACAAGTTTGTATGTCAGAATGGATGTAGTGCTTGGCTGACCTTCAAAAAACTGGTGCAAACACATCCATTTCTGGAATTCAAAACACCTCTTTGGCAGCCTTTGATGATGTGCAGGACCAATCAGACTCCAAAGGCTAGGCATGCCTTAACACTAAGTGAAGGCTCAAATCAGATCAATCTATCTTGAGGAAGTATAAGACTCAAGGACCTCCATCTTCCATGGGAATATTGAGGCCTGCCTGGAAAACCAGGAGTTTTAGCTGAATTTGGACTTCTTTATAACTTGCATATAATTCTGCAGAGCTTCAGGTCAGAGATGGCTGAATGAACCATGGTAACTGCAGGTTTATTTCCACAGTTGGTAATGAAATAATTGTGGGAGTTTTAGCCATTTCTGTTCCAGATTCCTGTTCTGCTACCTAACACCCATTTTGAGAGTCTAATTAGCTAGAAAAACCTACTTACTGGTAGAGTTTATGGGGAGAAAAGAGCCTGTGGATACTATTTGTTCCTGTTAGACCCAATAGAATTAATAATTATTTTTTTAATGGTTTCACTTTTGCTTTGGTTTGGGTTTTCTTTCTTTAATAGGAAATAGAACTAATGAGCTTTTAAGAAACTCTGAAACACCTAAAGGAACTATGAGATATTTTTCAATTTGAGCAAATACACCATGGCCATAGTTCACAGTGTTCGTGGTTTTAGCCCTACCATCATCAAAATATTGCCTAAAGAAGAATGTATCATCCTGAAAGGTCAGCTTGAGACAGTGTTTTCAGTTTCTTTAATAATTTTTTTTAATAGTGTTTTTCTACAATGCTTCACAGGTCAAATGCTTACAGTTTTCCAGCAAACGCTCTTAAATTGAACAAAAGCATGGATATATGAAGTTATCTTACATTTTACTTCCCCCTTTTGTACATTGTCATCTTTCAGCTATAGTTTCTTCAGAACAGCTTTTCGGGTACAGAACCTCTCAAAATTTTAACTTTTAAACATAATGATAATATCATCCTTTCACTGTAAACTGAGGGATTCACAAGAACAAAGCAGTAGCATTGTCCCCCAAAGGAGCTGAAAGCCAGAAGGAACATCCATCCATAATGGTCTAGAAGTATCTGTCTCTGTTTCCTAATGCAAGGAAATCGCCTTGTGATGCATTTGAATAGAAATACATCATTCAGAGTTGGCGGACTATCTGTAAGGAAGTAGGCATTTGGGTACTAAACAGATCTTCCTGAATTTTCTTTGCTCCCCAGATGTTTCAGCTATGAATCCACCCTCTTTATGGTAGATTTCAGGAACTGGATAAACCAAAAGCTGTTTGCTCTGTGCCACCAAAACACCAGATTCCTTGTATGTGAGTGTGTGTGTATGCAACCCTGTCCTCAAAGGGAAAACTCAGTTTCTAATAATATTTAGGTTGTTCAGGTCAATCTCTGCTCAGCCAAGTCGGCCAGCTGTTCCAGCTACTACGGCCACACATATCCTTCCAGGAGTCCATAGCTCTAATGGTCTTCAGGCATCTAAAATCTCTTCTGTCTCCATAGTCTGAACTGTTCCTTGTATAATAGCAGAGTTATATTCTTAGTCTGATCCTTCCCACTATCCCTGTAGATATGAAAACTCAAGACACAGATCTGACACTCTGCATCTTTCCTTTTTCTGACAGGACCAGAGCAACAAATGATTGGATTTTCTCCTCTAAGAGCTCAGATATTGTAAATACCAAGAGGAGCATCTTTAATTTTTTCCAAACATTTTTTGCATCTGAGAAGTCTTTCAGAAAGATTCAGAGACTCATGAAACTACCATCAGTTTGTGCAAATTGTTACGGCTACAAGCACAGCTAGATATGGATAACATCTATTTTATTCACGGATTTCTGAGACACGAATGCCTCCAATTAATGCAAATGTTCATCCATTGATTTCCATCCACACACGTTGGAGTGGGAGGGTTGCATCTCTATTCTGAGTATTGTTTTTTACAACCTACTGGAAAGTAAGTGACAGCACAATTCTTTTCCATGCTTTGAAATTTTGTCCTGAATGCAGACATTTACCTGGACTGAACGCCTCCCATATCTACTTGTCATCTGTGTCAAATCTGTTTCACCTGGGAAAATTATGATTTGAAATAATTTCTTTACCCATTTAAAAAGAGTGAAAATGAATTTTTATTTGTCCATTAGCTAAAAGTTATTCATCTGGACATGTTTTCATCACGAATCACTAAGTGTGAATACCTTAATGAAAGAAGTGAGATAGAAGATAATTAAATTTGGTGATGAATATGTCTAAAAATGTACAAAGTAAACAATAAAAATAATTTCTTTGATTTTCAGTTTATTTTATTTCAGCAGTCTGTTTTGGGCTTGTACCTCACAATTAGTTTTAAATCCAAAATAGAGACAAAGGATGTGCAAAACATGAGAAATGGGCAGTTTTCACAAAGTTTTTTGGCAAAGCAACATACTGTCACAATTACAGAGTTTCATGACACAGAGTTGTGAGCCTAGAGCTAGGAACTAGGAGTTGAAATTCAACTTTTTAGGCACAACAAATGTCAATTCAATTCCATGCCAAATGTGCCAGCTATGTTGAGATAGTTTATTGCGGGTCACACTGGAGACCAAAATTTTCCATCAAACTTGCAAATGTTGACCAGCCATGGCCAGAAGGTGCATTCTGGATGCAGAAAATTTATTCTGGATGCACGTGCCCTGGCCCATCCAGGGCCTGGCATATCTGACATAGCACCAGGCAGTTAAAAACAAGTTCTCATACTCTGTCTGTGTGCTTATACGAAAAGTCACAGACCGTGATGTGCTTATGCCATGTGCCCTGGTGCCTGTCAGCTCTGATGGAGACTTCTGCTTCAGCTTCCATGCTGTGGGATGGGTACCTTTGTGGCTCTGAAAAGGTCCATGAGCTGCACAAGGACTAAAAATACGATTGTATTGTTGCTGTTATTTTGAAAAAAAAAAAAACCTGCTGATTTGAAAGGGAGAAGCATCTTCTCCCCAAAATTTAGCTTCCTTCTTCACATCTTCTTCAGAAGGTTAAGAGGCTTCTGGGTTAGTTGGGTTGGGTTACAAGTTCCTCATGGGTTACGCCAGTAAAAAATTCAGCTAGAGCTAATGTTGAAGGGAGGAAACTGCTTCTGTTGATGAATGGTGCAAACATGCTGCTCTCTACCCTGTCATTACAGTAATGTATTATACAGAGATAGTGCTGGAGGCAGTCACTCTAAAGCACCCCAGTCAATGAAGTTGAAAAATATTACAGCTTTGTGAGAACACCCTAAGCCTTCCTGTTTAATTGCTGCAGTCATGGAGTTAGTATCAAGCAATTGCAGTCATGTGGATGCTTTTAGTACCTTTTAGTAACTTTTTTTGAAACATTTTCACAAAGGTAGTTTGTTGCTTAAGGCTTTTGCTTCAAATACATATTTTTAGCTCCGACATGCTAGTACCTGCAGGGAACATCAACAGTTTTTATTAAGCTTTAGCAAGGCTCTTCCCTCTGGCAAGAACTTCCCCTGCCCGTTGATGATTTTATGGACAGAGGAAATGACACATTTACTGTCTGCAGCCTGTCAGAAGAAGGACAGTTGTAGCAACATCATGGTAAAATTTTGGAGATGGAATGAAAAAAAAAAGTTGAAAATGGCTATTAATTTTTTAAGTGGAGCTCATTCAGCACGCTGAGAAGCAAAAGAGCTGATTCATTGTTTCTCAGCCCTTTTGAAGTTGTGTTGATATTTTCCATGCAATATTAACTTAAAAGGCTTCTTCCAAGATATCTGTTTGAAATCATGCCTGGTCTTACTTTTCCCCATGCCAGCTGAAGCAGATGTAAATGAAGATCTCTGCTTTGTAGCATCAGATTTCTATTGCTGTGCCAGCAGTAGAAGTCGACTTTCATGCCCATACTGACAGAGAGTAAAACTGGAGAAGAGTTACAGGAGCACAAACCACCAGATCTTCTAATTCCTTTGCAGAGGGGAATTTAGGCAGCGAAGAGTTGTGGCCAGGGCCTTGGGGAAGGACTGTAGGATGTCTTGTTTAGATCCATGAGGTAAAATCCCCTACTGTAACCTGAATGAAAGGCATCGCAAAGGTTGCTGCATCCTCCCACTGCCACAGATATGTCGTCAGAGCATACAAGAATGAGTCAAATCCACTGTTTGAAAAATGCTTTTAAATGCTTTTTTTTTTTTTACTGATAAACCCTATGAAAATATTTTCCTTAACACCAGTTTCCCTGGAGACATTCTGCTTTGAAATGATAAAGAAGATACTTCCAGTGCATGAGTTCTTGCCCTCACAGGCACTCTTTGGACAACCAGAGGAACTCTTTAAACTCATGGGTAATATCCATAACAACACATGGCTTGTTATATCGTGCAGCTTAATCAACCATAAAATGATTCCAATTTGAATATGTTCTATTTTAATTGGCAATTGTGTTGCTATCTGTGCTTACAAATAGAAGTCAGAATAGTCATGTTAACTTCTGTCATGCTGCTCTGCAGACTAATTTGAGCTAAATTAAAGAATTTTGATTATTCAAAGTTGAAATAATTGTTTAGGTATAAATATTATATCAGAGTATAGATTTCTGGTTTTGAGAGTATAAGTAGTAGAGGAAACGGATTAAAAGTAGGTGAAAACAATAAAATATTTTAAATTTTTGTTGGTTTACTCTTCAAGTACACTGACAAATGCAACAGAAGGATTATCTAACCTTATATGTGATTCTGCTCTGAGAATGAAGCTGGACTGGACTTCCTCAAGTCCCTTCCAATACGAATTGTCCCACTTTTATAGATGCCAAAACCAAATAAAAGGCCAGAAAAATTCCAATTCTTCAGTGTGATTCTTCTGTCTGCGTGTTAACTATGACATAGCATGGAATTCCTCATTTTCATTACTGTTAACATAACTGCACAGTCAAATTTTTTTTCATATTATATTTGGTACACCTAAGCAAAATACAGTGTAATTTAAAATTCTTGATCTGTTACATTCCTGTTTAAGACGTTTCTTACACTGGAAGAGAGGGTGAACTTCAGTAAAGGCACGTATGGAAACTGGCTGTCCTCTACTGACTTTGCTTTTCCTTTAATCAAAGAGAAACTTGGTTCATTACAATGATGTAAGATCACTCAAACCATCAAACTACAAAGGAAAACACTTGACATTTGATACCTCTGATTAAAATTGTAAGAATTTTCTTGCACCATTAACCTCATTTTCTTACTCAACATTCTAGAGTAAATGCAAGAAAAATGTTAATGTAGACGCTGTGAAAATCATTCTATTTACCAGGTGCTCTTTATTTTTTAATATTTTGTCACAAGCTGTCATATTGCCTTGATGGTTATGATACAAAAAGAGATTTTAAAAAAAGAGAGAAGAAAAAGAAGCCATTATTCCCCCACATGCATTATTGTAGTATCATGGGTTATCACAGCAGCAATGGAATCAAGTCAGCCATCTCCTCACTTGAGACTGCTGTAAAGAATAAAGATATGCTTCCTTGCATTCTAATTAGGGAAAGAAATCTTGGACTATCTTTGGAAAAAATTATTTTTGGGGTATGGAAAACAGGTGCTTCTTCAACTCTTCTTTGCCTTCAAGCAGAAGGCTGGGAAGGTCAGAGGAGCCAGGCATCAGACCACATGGGGGGAACATGGTGCGTCAGCCAACATTGGGATTTTGGCTCAACAATAAACACAGACAGAGTAGTAAAACACAGGATCATTGCATTCAGATAACACTGTCAAATAACAACCTCTACAGAAGAAACATCTGGATGTACAAGATAACACTCATCTTTCTTTTACATGGTTAAATCAGCGTGCAGGACCGAGTGCTGGTATCTCTCTGCACTTTCAGCTTCCCCTGACTATTTCAGAACTCCACAGTTCACTGCTCCTTCCCTGCAGTGCAGAGTGAGGCTCTTGCTATGTAAACCAAAGGAGCTCCTCTCAATTTTTGGAATCACATTGGTAAAACTATTTACCCACACTACCTATCTCTATTGTGCCTAGAGATTAGCTCCATAAAATTTGATATTATGCCTTTTTTAATTATATGGAGGATCCCTTCCAGAGCAAAATCTCACAGTCCTTTCATGAAAAAAAAAAAGTATTGCATATAAAGGTAGTGCATAAACAAGTAGTGGAATTAGCTATTTAAATTCTGAATAGCAATAACAACCAAAGTAAAGGTAAAGATATATACCTCCAAAATGAAAGGAAAGAAAAATTTCTTATCCAGCAATACCAATATGGCAGAACTATTGCCTATCCAATGCACCACAAATATGCTGCATGTCCACTAGTGTGTATGTGTAGACACTGTGAAATCAGGAATCCTTCCCAAGCTTGTCAAACAGCTAAAAACTTCTTTCCAGCGATGCAGCACCTGATGAAATTATTCTCCAAATTGATGATTGCTTGAGACGGAAGATTTGAGCCCTGACCAATCACCATGTTGAACACTCAGGTGATCCATTTCTTGCTATGCAGACCCAGGTGACTGCCAGGCTGTTCCTATCAACAAGGTGGACAAAAAGAGGCCAGATATGATAAACGGGACAAAACAGGATTTTACACTGGCGATCAGAGGCATCTATAGCACCTTCTCATATAACTGCCTTGTCATGTGGCCGTGTCTCGTGTGTTAAATTTCTGGTTTCTCAGTAGTTTGCATGGAAAGTGATCACCATCGAGCTCCTGGGGTCTATCCTTTAGATTTCAGCAGTCAGTAAGGAGAAAGAAAGAACAGACAATACAAGAAAAGGGAACAAATACAAGGAGCATGGTAGAAAGGGAGCAGGTTGGCAGGCTGCATGCAGAACCTTCACATCACACTATAACCTGGGCAATTCCAGAAAGTGTAAGGACTATGTCTGCTCAAAAGCTGCAGTTCAGTTCCCTCAGCTTTAGGTCATTACATCTAGTCAACTATTAACAACGGCAGCAGTCATACCATAAATACATACTGCTTAGCCTTTGAAATAGTTACTTTTTGTTCTTGTTGCTATTGTGAGACTCTTGTCTAAAGACCAAAAAAGGGCCTTCTGATTTCCTAAGTGTATTCCCAGCCACAGCTCATTTGTCCAGATGCCAGCCTTTATTTTTAATGTTTTCATGGTATCTACCAGTGGGCATTTTAGAGAGTAGTTATGTCCCCTCTGCACCTTCTGCTGGCTAAGCCTGTCAAATCAAGCTGCTCTAACACAACAAATTCTCTCTTCTTTCTGATTACCTGAATAACACATCACCCCAAGCACAGATGATTCGTACATTTCAGGAAGAAACATCCTTTTGCTTTAGCTATTCTGTGCTGTTCCAGCTGCTCTTGAGTTGCAGCCTCTGACTTCCTCATTAACAGCTTCATGAACTGGTGTTGTACTGGAGGGAAATGATACTTCTGTCCTGTCCCTGATAAAACCTTATGTTTGCCTGGAATGAGAGGTAGCCAAGGAAACTGAATGATCTCTTTTTTTTTTTTTTTTTTTTGGCCCATTCAGCGCTTTCTTCAAGCCCTGAAGAAAGCTTTTCAGTAAAGGGTCCCTAGTCCATAAGGACAGCAGGGGTTTCTGCCCTAGATTAATACTTGGTAATATCCTAAGCTGCTTGAGCTTTCCCTGACACTTTAGGGAAGCAGATGAGGTAGACCAGTTTTTTTTCTTTTGCCCTGTATTACCATAATGATTTCACCAGCAGGTAAAGGAAGTCCTTCTTGTTCCTTTCCCTTTGAGATGTGAATGTGGCAACATCCTCAGAATGCTCCTAACCTGCTGCTTCTCACCCTAACCTGAAGCATGTGTTGGTATCATATTAACAAATAAATTGTCACAGAGACTGTGTTCCAGCCCTTTTTTCCACCTTGTCTATGTCACAACTAGTAATGTGATTCTGGGACTACAGATTCCTCAAACAAGGGAAAGTAGCTCAGTGATTCACAGAATAATATTGATAGTCATGAATCAAAATATGTGCCTATCTCCCAATACAATTAAATTGTACCTTCTCGCTTCTGCACCATCCTTTCCCTAACTCAGAATCAACCTGACCTCTGTGCACACATCTTAGGAATCCAAAATGCTTTTTGTTTCCCCTCATTTTGCCTTCTAATTTGCTATAAGATGTTCCAGAAGGTAACTATTTCTGATGGCTGTGAAGAGTTCAACACTCAACATATCTTCTATTCTTATAATTTGCGATAAGAATGCATTGATTTGAACCTTTTGCAAAATACAGGCTTTTTAAAAGGCACGTTGTCTGCAAATCTGGCATGCTAATTTCCCATGTGTGATTGGTTCAACATGCATCTGCTCAATGTTAAATAAAACCCAAGGTTTGCAGAAAAGAATTTCTGAGTAAGTTTATTAGGTTAAAAACTGTTTTGTTTTGGTGTGCCACTGTTGTTGTTTTTTCTTGGTCCCACATGGAGAGCAAACATGGCCTGGAAGAGTGTTATGTCAAGTACCTCCCATCATGCATTGTCACTGCTCAGTGAACTGGAGTCTAAAAAAAGTAATTCCTCATTTTCATCTTGACTAGGATTCCCCTTTTCTTTGCTGTGAAGCTGCACTAATCCTTCATTCAGCGCAACCCACACCCTCTGGTTCCACTCGGAGTTCTCCCTTTCTAACATCATTGTATTCTTTATCTGGGCCTTCTTCTTCCAATAGTACTCCTTGAAAGCTCTTTCACAGACAAGAAAGGACCAGCTCCATAATGGCCAAGTTGGCCCTTTTCTTTTCTCTCTCTTTTTTTTAAGCTTCCGACTGAGCTTTGCTATTTAATCTTCTTGAGGCGTTCAAGATGTCACTTGCCTCTGATGACTATAGACAAAAGGGAAATCCATCCAACTTGAATGCAGTGTATACTTGAATACATAGGGTTGCTTTGAAGAGGGTTTCTTGAAGTCTCTGTGTTTCATTGGCTGTCCTGGTGGCCTTCGTGCAGGTCTTTATGTGAAATCATATGCTCTTTCACAGATCACGTTTCTTGGAAAGCTACCTGAATTTATTCACCCCGAAATGTTATCAGGTGAGATATAAACCAAAAGAGATTTTTTTTTTCAATCAGGTGTTTTTAATAAGTTAATCAGTATTCCTTCCTCACCAAAAGTATAGATGAACACTTGATGCTTTGTGGATGATTTGACTGCTGAGTTTGCATGTATTTTACAGGTAGCAGTTTTACATTCTCCCTTCTTGCTGCTGCCAGCTGAAAAAAGGGACAATAAACAGAGGGCAGGGTGCAGCAGCTCCTTGCTCCAAGCCCTCAATTCCCTGTTGGAGCACTAAAAAGTTAACATTTGCTTCTCTGTAACGCATTATGTCAAGATTGATTTTACACTTCCTGTGTTTTATGAAACCTGAAACATTAATACAAGGTATTTTAGTAACTGTTGTGGACAATATAGGTAAAATGCATTTACTAATACTTATAAATGCTCTATATTTTATATATTGTTTAGAAGACCCTGGTTTTCCTGAAGCGCTGAATGCCCCAAGACAAGTAACTCTTTAGCTGCTGGTTACCTATGAATAGTTATACAGACTGACAACAGGCTGATGTTGTGAAGGATGTGGATGAACAGGTATTTGTCCATACAGGTTGTCAGTCAGTATAGATTCAGCATAGTCTTTGTACAGATTCAGTTTCATGAACTTATTTTTATGTCTCATCTATAGCTAAAATTCTAGAAAAACAACAAAACTGGTAACATCCATTGCAGTGTGGATGGAAGTGCAAGTACTTTTATTAAACGGAAATATAGAATAGGAATTTCTGTATTAAAATATGAATCTACCAATTCGTAGCATTGGTCAGGAGAAGAAAACTCGCAGTCTTTGTAGAGATATATACAACTTTTCATTTCCCATATCAATCATGAGAACAAGTTGAAGTTCAGATAATGGCCAGTTCCATTTACCCTAATTGTGAAGGACTTAGCCTGACTGTTTGCATTACAGACTGTGGCCACTGGGTTCTCAGTAGGGGTTTTCGGCCTACTCCATCCCGTAACAAACCCATGTTCATGCGTCGATTCAGATCCATCACCCTGAGATAAACTGTGAATATTGCCCTTTGTCCCACACTGCATTCTTTCATGCATTGTGTAGTGACTATTTAAGGATTTAAAGGCTCATTTGCACAATTCTTTTGTCAGCAGCCTGGGTGCAGAATGGAAAAGTGATGGCTTCTCTGTCTGGGTTATGCCCTGAAGCTCTTGTGAGAGGAATCTACATACATAAGTTTTTCTTACACATGCAGAATGTCAACACTAGAAGAAAAAAATGACCTGTCTGTTTCTGTAGCTTAAAAGGTTATGGGTTAATATAAGATGTGATTTGTTTTCCTCTTTTGTGGCATTTAAAAAAAAATCAACACTTGAAAACAAACAGTAAAGGAAGACAGAAACACTGGGTATTTAAAAATTCAGCTGATTAGAGTTGCTGGAATTTGCAAAATAAATCTCCTTCTCTGAAGGAGATTGATGACATTAATAATTTAGATGCTCTCGGTTGCTCAGAAAATGTAGGAGAAGATATTATTTCAAAGGTCCATCTCATCTGCCCATTATGCATGTCTATTTTGTTAATACATGTTTATTTAAACAAAAAAACCCTTGAAATTACATTTGTTTTGTATATAATGTGTGTGTGTGTGTATAAATGCATATGCATGCATTTATTTTTTTATTTTAGAAAAAGATCTTATTATTCTTCCCCTCACAACAAAGTTGGTTGGAAGGTTACAAAAAAGGTTAACATTTGGGAAAATCACCTCCTTGCACTCCAGCTGAGAGCTCAAAAGGCTGTGCTTACTCTGTCTGAACCACTTACCTGCCTTATTTATTGTATCAATGATTTTTATTTGACAGAGATGGATGTGTCATTATGTTAATGAAATTTACAGTAATTTCTCACAAATAAGCAGGATTTGAAAGCAGATAGCAAAGTCATATTTTAGCAAACTCAAGCTGCTTAGCTAGTACACCTGAATTGTGGAGGAATATCATTGCCCTTTCCATACAGCATTTTTCATTAAGGTTTATGACTCAGAGTGCTTAGGAATCAGCTGCACTTCTTTTTCAATGTTGTCTAAATAAATTGTTTTGTAATATTTCTCCTATCATTTTGTCTGAATAAAATGCGTGACGCAAGTGGCTCAGGCAGTTGCTAAAAACCTTGAAACATGCAAGATTGTGGCCTTGAAAGTAAATCTGGTTGATATTTTTAGACTGTTACAGCCACAACAATATGGTTATAAAAATTAAATACCCTTTAGGCTGTACTATTTTTCTATTTTCCACCTACAGGTTATTAACATTAGACTGGATACTGAATTCTGCCCAGACTGGTTTTAATTGGACTTGATCTGATTTTAATCAAACTCCAGCTGTTGCTGTTTAAAAATACTATGCAGGGGTATTCCAGTTTTTATATCAGTCATCCAACCCCTCTGTTCTGCAAACATGATGAGTTTTTATCACCCAAATGTTAGCTTTTCCCAGAGTTATCAAATAATTTTCTAACCTGTGTGGTCAAAGTCTCTAAAGATCCCATATTCATCAAATTTCTCCTTAAATCTTCTCTGCTGGAGTCCAGGCATCATCTGGCAACAAATGGAGGTAAGTGATATATACGGTCCAAATTATGTTATTAATGACAACAGTTGGTTTAATCAACCTACAACTAAGGCTTATAACTAGTATAACTCTTGCTAAAGCTTCTGACTATTATGGTGACCATGATTTTTCCCTGTCTCTTTGTCTACCTGCATGATTTTGGTTCATGTTTCACCTTGTGTTACAGATTACGGGTTGTGTGGCACAAGAGCAGCTACCAGTTCTGCAGGATCTCAAGGACTAGGAATCCTTATTCCTAGTCCTTGACTAGGACAATATGTGTAACTGCCTCAACAACCAGTTTTAAATCCACTTCCAGGGAAACATCTGCCTGTTTGAACTTAATATAGAGATTGTTGGATTGTTTTGGGTTTTTTTTAACCAGTAAAGACAAGAATGTAAATACTTTGAAAATTAAGAATAAATAATTTGTAAGTATTTTTATACGGAACATATTAAAACTACATTTACAATGTAGTAAGATTTTTTTCTCCTTCTATTTGCTAAGCTTTAAACAGAATGTTGAGAAATAAAAAGCAGAGAAATCTTGAGCTGGATACTTCTGATAGGATTGCAGATCCTTAGAAGTCATGTAGAGCATGGTCTCTCTATAGCTGAAGATTTGTCTGTCATCCTTAAGCATAATGTCAACTGCTGGTCTCCCCTCCAGGGAATTCCGTGAACTTTTATGCTATGATACATGTCTCGTTCAAGCATTTGTATTACTCTTCTTTTTTTTATTACATTCCTTAGCCTGAAGATATGCAAAATCATGTGAATCCCAATGTAATGTGCTCTCTGTGAAAGACTGATGTTACTGACATGAGGTAGTCTTTGAACCCTAGCTCAGGGTCCTGGCTGTGAGAAATGGCTGTACCAGAGAGGATTCGAAATATTGCCCCAATTTCAGAATAATGGGGGCTGAGCTCTGTCTCAATCCCATTACTTCAGTTGAATGCAAATGACCATTTGAAAATCTTTGTCTCCAATGTGTATTGATAGTTCATACAACATAGAAAAGATTCTGGTGTCCAGGAGAGTGATAAACATTTATTCCTAATTGCAACAGAAATGGTGAATGGTTCTAGACTCTGCCAGCTCCTAAACTGTGCATAGGTCTGGGAGAGCACTCACTGGCTGTCAAGGTCCATACTAACAATATCATGACATGGGTGATGCAGTTATAGAGAATTGGATCTGGTACATTTACCTACAGTAGTATGGCCACAGCCTGAGACATCTTCCAGGGTGGGAAAAAAATGGTCAGGTGTAGGAGAATGATGTCTAGGAATTTGTTACAATGCTATCATATTGCTGATGGGAGCAAGGAGCCAAGCAATGGATGGACAAAATGTGATACAAAGAGCAGCAAAGACAGCAAAATAAACCAATTATCATGAGGTTACCTTTCTATTTTCTCCTGATTGCTTTTGGCAGCTCCCCACCAAACATGCCAATTTTTTGATCACCAGTCAAGAGTGCATAATTGCACAGGGACTCTTGGACCATGTCTGAACAAACTACATTGTGGACTCCTGTGCCCCACTCCCACTGTCATCTGAAATGTTCACCTGATATGGATCCCTGTCCCTCACACAAAGTGCTCAGACCACCTTCTCAAAAAAGTTCACACACATTGCCTGGGGATGCCTGTTGCTAACAGGTGCTTAGATGTGGCCAGCCTGTTTTAGAGCCAGGGACTGTTTCATATCCATGTGAATCCTGGCCATGCCACACCATTGGCCACTCTAGTGCACAACTGTGCCTGAGTTATCTTATTTTTCAGCTCACACATAGTCGAGGTGTCAGATTCAAGGCTGTGAATTCCCACAGCTATGAATTTTAGTGAATCCCTTTACAGCTCTTGCCCTCACTGTCTAATCCCATTGACTTTGATAGGAGTTATGCATTTAGACACTTCCACAAAGGGCTCTTAGTGGAATTTTTTAGATGTTTATATATAAACATATATGGTTTTAAGAAAAAGGACTGTAAACTGCAATCTTTGGTCTATAGCTGTGGTTTAATTTGTCTTCAAAACTACGGTGTTGGTGACACTGTAGACATTATGTCAGCATAAAACATAGAGAATTACATTTATTATCCATGTTATTTTACTTCATTATTCTTATACAGCAATGCCCTTAGTGTAAAAGAAGTTAACTAGAGGCATTAATATTCATAAATATGTATTTTGAGGGCATTATTTAATTTGTTTTATTTTTTCATGTTATCTCTTCCTCCTTGCCCTTTAATTTTTTTTTTTTATTTTTATTCTCACTTTGGCACTTTTAACTGATAATATAACAATATTTGCATTTAATAATTTGCATAATATAATTGTAACAAAATTTAAAATAAGTGAAAGCTTGCAGATTACAAAACCGCAGAGCTCAGCAATACTTAAGTATACACAGAGAAGAATGATGCTGATAAGGCAGTCTGCCTTGTTAATAAGTGGAGTAAAATCTGGTTCCTTAAGCCACAAAACAAAGCTAATTAAGACAGAAGAATTCAAACACAAATTGAAAGTGATCTTTTTTTTTCCCCCAGCTGCAAAGAGTTTTTCTCTAAAAGTGGCATATATAATACAGTGTATCTTGGATTTATTCCAAGAAGAATTGTGAGCCAGTGCAAAAGGCCATGCTGGGATTAACAAATTCGTAAAAGAATTTGCACCAGGAGTACAGCTGGAAATAAACAGTGTAAGATGACCTAACATTTAATTTATGTTTACAAGAGTAAGAGAAATATACTCAAATTTAAAATGGAAGATGTCTAACTCTGTTCTGCTTGAAACTGTAAGAATTTGAGAGGCAACTGAAAAAATTATATTTTGTCCTCATTGCAAAAGACGTTTGAGAGCATAATTAAGTTCTGCAGCCCTGATTTTAAATTTTAAACTTCCCTATGATATGAAGGGTACTTCTTACTATTCTATGTCTCTTTCCTTGAAATACAAAAATCTATCTTTCCTTTCCTTCTTGCCTCAGCCTTCACACTTAATATGATTCTAGTCATCTCCTGCCACTGACACCTAAACTTGGGGCCTGTTCAGTTCTCTGCTGCACTTTGCCTCATTTTTCCTGAACTACCCTGTAGGTCTTTCCTTCCTACACACCACCATGTGCCCTCTCTGTGTTCCTGGATGCCGTATTTTCTAGGAACATCCCTTCCATTGAGTGTTTTCCTAGACAGTCCCTTTGTTCCTTCTTGGGCACCCTTACTGCCACTTGTCCACTTTTGCCCTCTCTCAGCTCTGTCCCTTAATAGTCACTACCTTCTACCATGGCATCTTCCTGCAGTCCAGGAAAGACTAGTATTTTCCTAAGAAAGTCTTGGGATTAGTAAGCCTAACTCGTCCTGGCGACATTGCAAAACAGTGAATCCTGTTGCCAAAGTAACGCTGATCTCCAAACTTACACGAGGTAGAGGAAAACCAAATTCATGTTCCTTTCGGTGAGGAAACACATGAATAAAATTCAGCATTTGGACCTAATTGTTGGCTTTTGACCATCTCTGTACTAATTTATATAGATGTACCCAGAAAGTTTGAAGAATGAATGCCCTGGGCAATTTCAGTGGAGATTACTGTAAATCTTCATTGCTACAGTTATTCTGGGGACAGACAGAAGTTGTGGCTAGCTTGGCATCACTTTGCATTACCACAGAAGTGAATTTTAAAATGAATAAAGGGAGTCAGCACAGCCACAGATAATTGACTGTGGTACAATAGCAGAATAAATAATGCTTAAGAAGAGGGCATTCATTGGGCAGGATGCTCCTAAGACACAACAAATCTTCATCCATAATTCTGTAGCTTGCTAAATGAGTTAACAAAGACACAGAGTGATCTGAACTTTAAAGGCATTTGCCTTCAATTCTGAGACAGCAGTTTTTCCTCTTGCATCACAGATTTACAGGGGAAAGTAGAGTGTGACTTTTAGCCACTGCTTCAAACTGTACAATAAGGAAAGCAACATGTGGGGAACCTTCATTTTTCTGTACCACTTAAGCATAACTCAGAGTAGTAAGAAATTAAAAGTCAAGGTTTGACTTCTCATGCTTTTTCCATGGTTGTATGGCTGTATGCTTTAATATCACCAGCTTTTGTCAATGCAAAATCAGCCAGTTCAAAAGCTGCAATATATATATATTTATCCCATCGAGATCTTTCAATCACAAAGGCCAACTATTTATGGCAGTAATGTCAATAAATTAATTATGGAGAAAACAAAGTTCTCCATCATCATCTTGACCCCTAAACTTACTCCTCTCCAATTTAATAGAGATTCCTTTATTCATTGTCTCCAAAAGTTACTGTGAGAGTGCTGATATGTAGCATGAAATCTTTTAATGGTAGTGGTTAGGTGAACTACAGATGGCACGACAAAAGGGTAAACTTGGAAAAAATCTTAGATTACAGTGAATATATGAACTTATGTTCCATTTATTTGATGTTCTGTCCAGTCAAATACCACTACCATTTGTTTTCAAAAAGGAAACTCAAGAGAAAGATGAATATTATTGGCAGGAATTTTGGTTTTAATTGAAGATATACTTTCAGATATAACTGAAAAATGTGTGCCACCAATCAGTGTCTATTTGCTTCTCCGGTCTCACTATTGGCAAGTTTAAAAGCAAAATCCTGCATGTTTTCTAACAACATATCCACAACCTTTCCTCTTCCCAAAAATTCACATGGAATGTGCAGTTCAAGCAACAGAGGAGCTGTCTGAAATATTTTGTCTTAAAATGTTACTGCTGTTTGAAAGATATTTTTAAACTCCCGTCCTCTCCAAAGACCTTATGGGGATTTTTTTCAGACTTTCACAATGTATTATTTCAAGTCACCTTTTGAAGACAGAAAAGCAATGTGTTCTTGGAAATACACAGTCTAGCAAAAGAATGCTGGACTGCATTCATAAATAGTATGTAGGACAGGAGTAACCCCGGGGGCCAGTTTGCAGCGAGTGTGTGCTGCCTTGGAACCAGAGAGCAGTAGCAGAGCTGCAGCTGAACAGAGGTCTTGTCAGAGCCACAGAGTAAATCCCTGGAGTAAGCTGACTGTGGTTGACTCGAATTTGTTGATTTACATTCTCTGAGACAATGTGTGGTTTCTTCTAATAATTACATGACCAGTTCTCTTAACTATTCATCATCTTTAGCATATGCTATTATGAGCCGTTTTTAAATTAGTCTTAAACATAAACATAATACTTTATTTTCCTCTTTCATATGTGATCCAAAAATAGACACTTGAAAGCACCCACAACTTCCCTTGTTTTAAAGGCAATTTCTTTCCAAATTGATTAAATTAGTTCCATGAAAAAAGGCCCAAGATTGAAAAAAAAAAGTTGGAAAATACCACTATAGGTTACCATTTGTGTACACCTTGGGGAGCTGCCATGGGAAATGTTTACATAATTTACTTCAGCCCCAGTTGAGAAGAAACATCCTTAGCAATGAATATCATCATCTTGTTAGACTGTGCCTGAAGTCTGGAAATACTTGTAAAAATCAGTATAAAATATAATAGGGTTAAATTAATCTTTGGCATAGGTTTAAGAACATTAAATAAATGGACCTACCAAAGAAAAATAAACTATGGATCTGACACAAATTTTCTTCAACTTTTCTGGTAGCAGAATGCAGGTAGTATAAAACCACATCTCTTATCCTTAGCTACGTCATAAAATAACAGAACATCAAGAATAATTACCCAGTTAAGGACTGAAGTACACTGTTTGAATAGTAAGAATTAATTCAATAAATTTAAAAGCAGATTATTTAAGACTTGTAAAATAAATTATTGTTTAGTAAAATGCCATGGGGAAAATGATAATAAAACGTATAGGGAAAAAAAATTATAAAAAAAAATAGGTCATCTGCAGCTGTATTAGTTTCCAAATATTTTTACCTAACATTTGCATCAGTGTAAAGAGTTTTGTCCATAGAGGTGTAAGCCAAAAAAATGTTGACGCACTAGGAGGATCTTTGCTGTGACAATTTCTCTAATACTGAGATGTCAACAGTGATAGTTTATATTGTTCTTGCTTTGATATTGCCTTTAGTTTTGTGAGAACTGCTGAGTAAAACTGGCACTGAGAGAGCCTGCCAAGCCAAGTCAATGTGTTTCTGCTCAGTGTTCAAGCAGAACAATCAGCAAGTTCTTTCTCTCTGGCCACTTCAGACCAGCATGAATGTGGAGTAGCTGTAGTACAACTGCCTCCTACACTTGGAAGGTGGAATACCAAAAGGGATGTATTCAGATGACATGAGGAAAACAGAAACACCATGGAAAACACCATGGAAACAACACTGCAGAATATTAGGTTTAATTTACCCAACATCAGGACTCTTTCAAGTGTGGAGGACATTTCAGAAGGAAGACAAAGAAGCATCTTTGTGGTTGGTAAATTTCAAAGGACACTTGATAAAATCATTTATGTCTTGGTGATGAAGACAAATATGGAAGTGAATGCATACTGAGTTGCAAACACTTAGGTTTAGTCAGAGGGTACCAACATCCCCTAGCTCCCCTATGGTTTCACCAGTGGTCAGTTAGGAAGCTGCTAGACAAAAAGACAATTCAGTAGTGCCAACTTGGTTTTGAAAAGTCCCTCCCCACACACCTGTCAACAAAACATACAAGTCAGAGCAACTTCTGCTCTTCTGGGCTTTCCCAGCTGTGTTGGGATTACTGATGGAATGTCATCTTGTTTCCTTCTTTTCTTCACTCTGTCCTGCTTCTATAAGAACAGATCATTCTCCATCAGGCTGCGAGCCACTGTATACAAACTCAGTTGTTCTAATGAAGGATTTTACGACTTCTTCATGGACGAAGACAAGCCAGAGAGGCAGAATCTCACATGCCATATCTGCTAAATTCATTACCCTTCTATTCTATCCCTGTAGTTTGGCAAACCCTCATGATGCCTGGGTGCATGAGATCTTCCAGCCTTGGCTGACAGTCCTGCCTAGGTTGTGTTTCCCCGAGCAGTTCTCAAGTCCCAGTGAATAATATGAACTTGTCTGTCTGAAGGCAAGTTCTGATCCCTTTTATCAACAGTGCAGCACCAATTCCCTTTGGTGACTATTGCCTCTTCAGAGCACTTTGGTTAAGTTTGTTCTGGAAATATGTAGTTCACCTCTTTGTGCTTTATGAATATGGCACTTTTAATTTTGTATTAAATGACCTGAAACTGAACTACAAACACAAGGATTAATATTTTGCTGCTCAGCAGTGTGGCTGCAAGTGATCATGTTAACTTACAACTTATTCTGTTGCTGTTAGTCTCTGCTGTTTGACCCTTTTCTTCTGCTCTGTGTCTCTGTCATGATTGCCTCTCTTTTTGTTGGTTGATGCTCCTCCCAAAATGCATTTTAAAAGCTCTTCTATTCACTGTGTTTCTCAGAGTTCATAAGTATAATAATATGTATAAAAAGTAGGACTGTACAACTTACTGCATCTTTTAAAGGTAATAAAAAAAAAAACAAAATCCAAACAAACAAACAAAAATGCAAACAAACAAACAAAAAAATCCAAGAAAACCCAAACCAAACAGAAAAAAAAGAAATTTCTATTACAAGAAATTGTAATAGAATGAACATTTTTATGGTATGCATTTTGGTTCACATACTGGGAAATAACAGACTAACTAACAAGCACTTACTAATACTACAGCAAGTTTAGCCTTCAACTTTTTGAAGTAAATAGCTTCCTAGTATTTGGACTTTCACATATATTTTACAGCTAAGTTATAGTGACAATCCATTTCAGCACTTCTATCACTGTTCCCTATGCTCTAATAAGAAACAATTGGTTTATCTTTATGGACAAGCGTTTGGAGTCATTTAGTCCATAACATTGACTATCCCTCTTTTTAGGCATTATTGAAATCCAAACTAAGCAGCCCAGTCAGAATGATCAGTTAACAAAGTGTTACAGGGTGTAGACAAGCTGTAACATGCTGGAAAAGCAACTGTTCACACAGGCTTCAAGTACACTTGTATTATGATAACTTGTAGCAGTAAGCTAATAGTTCTTAGCGCTGTTTATTAAAGTGTTTACCGTGCAATGACTACTGAGGAAACAAAAATAAACAACATTTAAAAAAATACACACAGCTTAGAACCATAGGCAGGTTTTTGTCAGTGTTACCTAGTTACCTGTTTTCAAAGTTAATAAAATCTCTCCTCTCAGGGGAGCAATTGATTCTCCCATGCCAGTTTCTCCTTGTTAATAAATTCACAGTGGAGGCTATTGGATTAACTACAGTGGCAGGAGGAACTGCAGGAGAAGGTTCTGCCCCAGAAAAAGTTGTGGAACTGTACAACTCAGTGGATAATTCGGATCCTAAATTCACATGCATAATACCCAGAAATTGATCCTATTCTCCAAGCTAGTAACTTTGGCACTATTTTAGGTTTTCTACTTCACTTTACTTTGTCATCATTTAAATGCTGGTCCAAAACACTCTTTGTCAGAGAAAGAAAAATATCCAGGGAGCAGATAACGTAAATATATTTGTCTATTGTACAGCAAAGCAGAATTGCATAGACCAATTACTTAATGTATGTGTAGTTCTTTGAAGATTTAACATTGATGTGTTATTTAAGTATTTTTGGCAAATAACCATGAAATGTTGTTGTTATTTTTTCACCTACTAAAGAATTTGTCTGTGTTGTAGACCTTCTTCCCACAACTGACTCGTTTTAGTAGCTAAATCTCTAGAGAATAAACTTCAATTATTCACATGTGAACATCCGCATATAAATAGTGGTGAACTCCTAAAACTATTCAAGATATTTAACTCATAGATAACATTTTTCATGAGACTAAGAATCCTGCAGCTGTTGTGACACAAACTACATGTTGAATGAATAGCTCTTCATTATCTACAACATACTTTCTAGTTTTTATTTTTGTTACTCATTTTTTTTTCTGTATGCTTTTCATTTTCATGATGGCTCAAATAGTCAACATAGATCATGTATTAAAGGAAATCTTTTAAGCATATTTCAATCTTGTGACATGAAAGGCCTATGAAATATTTGGTATGAACTGGAAAGAGCATATGATTGTACAAAGTGGTTTCATAAGAAGTGGATTGGGCTAATTTCCATAATTAGAAAGGGCATAAACAGATCATGTGCAAAAAGACAGTTCTGAAGAGTGTGATGTAAACACCTTCTTTTCAAATCAATGCAGTTTATTGAATGAGGTTTATTCAATTAGTAGCTCTGAACAAGTTTTGAGTAAGTTTCATGTGACAAATGACTGGTAGACTGTTCTGACTTACAAATCCAGGTCTATCATTTTCTAAGAACATTTCCCAGTTTGCTTTCTGTAACCCAGCCCTTCAAATTTGGTGGATATTAATTGCTGTTTCTTTGAAGTGAAAGTTTAAAAAGAGCCTGTTGCTTTTTGTCAGGCCCTTTTATTTTCTGTTACATAATGCTTATTTTATCTTTTATTCACCTCACTCCTTAGACAAGAGCAGCTTGTCATTGTATTTGTGTGGGTTAAATAAAATATCTAGGACTTCAATTATTAAACAAAGCCATTTTTTAGCATATAAAAGTAACAATAACACGGAAGCTTCCATTTAAGTATATATCACACATACATAGATGATAGATATAGACAGGTATGTGTGTGAAACAATCAGTGTGATTTCATTGTAATGTATTTAATAGGCAATGTTTCAGAAGGTTTTTCTTTTACCTAAGGAATTAACCAGCCATGATGCTTTGCTATAGCCACAATTTGCTGAAGAAAAGAAAAACTTTTGCATCTTTTTCTCTTCCCCTTATATGCAGCACCAATTAACTAAATTCAGGTGACCTCTATCGTGCATTTTGGATGAGTGCAGAAATTACTTGTTTAGCCTGTTCTGATTGTGCTGTAATGCATTCATATATTCTAGAGCTCATTTATTCAAAAACAAACTTTAGATTGTTCTGAATTTGTGGGAAGTGTCAAGTGTTTGAAAGAGCTCCATTTGTATTGTACAATGGTAAATGTTTTTGGTTGGTTAGATGTACAGGCAATGTGAGTATGGTTTGATCCTTTTTCTCTTGTCCTGTAAATGCTTGTTATTTCCTTGGAATTGCAAGTGATCTATTTTCCAGAGAAGAGCCTCAGATGCATAGAAATTATAGTGGCAGTTGTTTGTTGTTTACTAAAGTCTTTGGGTGGCACACTCTGCATGTAAACATGCCAGTCTTCACTAAGTTGTTCCAATAATTCTGAGCTGCTTATTTTACCTTCAACTTTTGAATTTCACTTGCAATTATAATTCACAGCTTATCTTATCACAGCCGATTAGAATCACACAATGATAGAATGGTTTGGTTAGAAGGGACCTTAAAGATCACCGAGTTCCAACCCCCCCCTCCCCCCCAAGGACAGGCATACCTTTCACTAGACCAGGTTGCTGAAAGCCACATCCAACCTGGCCTTGAACATTTCCAGGGATGGAGTGTCCAGGACTTTTATGGGAATCACCTTCCAGTGCCTCACCAGCCTCACTGTAAATAGTGTCTTCCTTATATATACTCTAAATTTCTTTCAGTTTGAAGCCATCTCTATCCTTAGCTCACTACCCAGGAGAGAGGCAATACCAACATTCCATACAGGGCTCACAAGAATAACTTAATTACATTTGAAGTACTGATACACCTATTTTAAGTACTTATTTCAGATGTTACTAACCTCATAGCATTTTGCATGCTTTACAGGGACTCATTAGGACATTGTGATTGAAACACAAGGATTGGAGGGTCATTTAGAGATAATATGCATAGTATGAGAAAAATACTGGCCTAATGCAGCAACAGGTAACATTGCTCCCAAGAGATATTTGTCTAAGCAGTTCTTTAAAGCTATACAGCTTCTGATAAATTCTGTTTCAGTGCTTACAAATCCCTGCCTAAAGAAAGCTCTTTCCAAGCTAGATCTTTCTTGCTGCATTTTACACTATTTACAACAGATGTAGTGAACAATAGCCAGCCTTTTTGCTACTTACTATCTTTAACTTAATTAAAGCTTTTCAGTCTTCATTTCTTTATACTAAATAATTCCAGCCTTTTCAGACTTTCCTCATAGGTGATGTGTTTGCCAACTTCACTGTTCTCTGGACTCTTCAGCTTGTCCACATCTACCTTGAAAAGCACTTGAGATTAGGTATAGATTAGACATCAGGCAGAAACTCTTTACTGTGAGGGAGGTGAGATCCTGGAACAGGTTTCCCGGAGAAGCTGTAGATGCCCCATCCCTGGAACTGTTCAAGGCCAGGTTGGATGGGGCTCTGGGCAACCTTTTGTAGTGGAGCTGTCCCTGTCCATGGCAGGAGGGCTGGAACTGGATGCTCTTTAAGGTCCCTTCCAACCCAAGCCTTTCTATGATTCTGTGATGCCATATCTCATGTCTAATGTGCTGGAGCTGTGGCACTGAAGGGTCTCATGGATGGAGAAGTTCTGCAGCAAAGCACAGCAGTGAGAAAAGCGAGCTAATGCTGTTCTACCCCACCGCTTTTCCAAAACCCACCCAGCATCACCCCAGAGACTATCCTGTTGTCGAGAGGATTGATAACCCTCTATTAAGAGGCCAGAGAGAAGAAGTTAATCTCATTTGTGTGCATAGGGAAAGGAACTGAACACAAATCTCCCACATCCAGTGTCAGTGTCCTGACCATCAGTTACAGACTAAAGACAGAACTTCTCCTGTTTTGTGCAGTCTGGCTCAGATGACAGGCTCTCAGAGCAACCTCAGCATCCTCAGCATCCTCAGGGTGCTCACCAGAGCAGGAGCAGTGAACATAAAAGGAAAAAACTTACCCATGAGACAGATAGAGGATTAACTTACCTGTGAATTCTGACAAGCTTTAAGTTCAACCATGACCCAAAACTGCTAAAAAAATCTTTCAAAGAGATGGAAATAGAGATGCAGGTGCCTAGGGACTGCAAATGACTAAAACTCATCCTCTGTGTAAGTTACATAGCACAATGCCATATTGATATACCTGTATTTTCATTGTATGAAATGGTATATTATAGGCATTAAAATAAGAAATTCATTATTTTAACTCTGAGAATCAGAACTATCACACTCAAATCTATTTTCCATAAAGAAAAAAATAAAAATATCTGCAGAAGGTGGCGACTTGGAAGTTCATGGTTCAAATACATATCAGTAAAGCATTTCACTAGGCAGTCTACAAATGCAGCTCCCTTCAATGAATGTTGATGCTTAAAATAAAGTCATTTTCATTATGGAATTGCTGGATAACTTTATTACAAATTTACAATTTATGTTCATATTACAAATTCAGGTCAAGTTATAGATGCTGTTAAAATCAAAGAGCAGATCAGCCAACATTAAATTACAGTAGTTCCAGGGCATAGCTTTTCTGTAATGTTGACCCAACCTGACTGAGGTGAACAGGTAGCTCTGTCAGCTCCTGTAAGGTTTTTAGTATGTTATAGGCTTGTATAAAAACTACCCATGAGGAAATTAATTCTGCATTTGATACAAAAGCTCAAATTGTAGGCTGTGGAGCATTACCAGAGTTATGGGCTGCAGCACAGGCAATTCTGTTCAGAGCCAGATTTTTCCACCCCTCCTGGTTTATTTAGAACCACAACCTGGGATTCATTCACCTGAAAAAGGACAACAGGGAATTAATTAATTCTTCATGTAACTCTAATTTTGTCAACAGTCAAGATCAATTTGGATCAAATATTTGATGATGCTGACAGTCCCATCATGCTTTCAAACTGAGCAACACCAGAACTCCATTCCAGGCTGCACAAGGGGCAAAGGCAATGCCTACCAGAGTTTGATTTTGAAAAGATTCAAAGGTTTTTCTAAAATATGCTGCTTTTCGATAAATTATTTAGGTTGGTGTTTTTGCATCAAACCACAATGTCTCTTAAACTCTTAGGGTAAAACCATGGTTAAGCAGTGTTTTACCTATAACCCTCAATCTGGTATTTCACCACTGACAGTGCTCAGAGGCGCAGCACTGGGAACTGCCAGATTATCAAGGACGTCCCTCATCATTAAACTGCAGAGGTTGCTCTTGACTGACTCCCTTCACATCCACTCCCCCTGCCAGATGGAAGAAATGCTCTGATAGGACTAATTTAGCCAAAGGATGAGTTGTAAAAGGTCACTAATGGGAAAGAGTGGTTTTTAACTTAATGTTCTTAAAATAACATAGATTATTAATTATCATGGAGTCATAAGCTTTACTCAAAGGAGACTTGATTGGTTCAAAACAAGAAGTCATTGCAAGATTACCAAGGAATTTATAATGACAGAATGTTATCTGGTATTACAAAGGGACCACAGACCTCAGTACCAAGGCCTTTGGGAGGTTTCGTTTTCAGTCTGCTCCTTCTCAAAAGAGAATCACTCTGCTAATATTGCTGAGCTTCTCTGGCAAATGTGTTCATCAAATAAATAATTTACATTATAAAGGCATAGGACTATAGATGCACAAAAAGCCATCAAAGGCGATGTTTTAATATAGTCTTTTCATTTAAAAAGTGGAGACAATGAGAATGGCAGTTTTTACTCTCTCAAAGCCTGTGTTAATTCCTATGCAAACATCCAAAGCTACCTGTGACAGCAGAAGTGCTCTGGAATACAATGACCCTGTGAACTGTGCATTAGGAAAAGATGTATTTAGAATAAAGTTGCAATCAGTTCACAGGAACATTGCTGTTAGCTGCCAGCCAAGAGAGTATTCACCCTGGCTGTCCTGGTTTTCTCATCTATGAACCAATAAGAAACCAAATGCTTGGTGAGCTGAATGATTAATTTGTGCTGTAATTCACAGTCACTGCATGATGCTATTTTGTATATATTATTTCAAGGAAGGGAGAAGCGAAGTCATTGAAGTTATGAATGTTCTTAACTGCATAAGTTCATTCATCCCCTCTTTCATCATTTGCACTACATGCAGCTTTGTTGCAAGACAGATGCTGAATAAATGTCTAGACCCAGATAGATCTATGCACAAGTGTACCCTGGCCTTTCTTCTGAACCTGTAAGAACACTGTCTTGCTGAGGCATGTTCAGGACCACATTTTGTAATGTTTTAGTCTGTCTAGAATTAGAAGCGTTACTATGTGCCCTCACTGCAATACCAGTACTAACTGAGAGAGAGTTATTCTCAACTTCCAAACCAGGACTAGGCAAATTTCAAATCCCCTTGTATAACACATCCTGCTTTTCAGTGTACCAGATAACCACTTCCAAAGCCTTTCAAAGCTCTTAGCCAGCAAGTTCATTGCTTTTTTCCTCTATCAGATCACACATCATCCACTACTTTCTCCTTCCTCCTGTGGATGTCAGCCAGAATTGCCTGTCAGATTTGTTCTCCAATAAGCCTCACACTTATGTGTATGCTTGTTCATGGAATAGCTCACTTACAGAAAATAATAAAATAATAGCATCTTTTTACAGTATCTTTTTATAACATCATATTTCTTTAAGAGTGTAGTAGCTAGAGTTCCTGCACAGGGTGGGGAAACATGCTTTTTTGAGGTTTTCCTGTCAGGAAAGCACATTTTGCATTTCAAGAGACAACTCTAAAGGGAAAAATAGAACCAGATTCCCTTCTCCCTGTCTTTTAGTATACGACTATTTAAATACTTGCTGTTTGATTTCCTGGCTCCAGGAGGAAAGATGGAATGGAGCAGGAGGACGTCCTTAGTCAGGACATTGAAGAGCATATTGGTAAGGACAGTCTCTTGAATGATGAGCCCAAAGCTCCCAAATCTGAAGACAACAAATATCCTAGCAGTCACATTTTCTAGGAATATGTTGTAATCAGTGGGCTATTGCAAAATATAGATTATGGCATGACCTTTCTGTCACTTACTGGGCAGGTAAAACTGTGGATTTTTTTGATAAAACATGGGATTGGCAAATACTGGAAGGAGAGAGGCCTATCTCCAAGAGCAGGCTGACTCAGTAGGAGTTGCTCTGCGAGTGTGTACCTTTGACTAGAAAGTAAGGCTGAAAGGAATAAATTACAGCAAATTTAAACAACCAGGATAAGCTACTGAACAACCTACCAGGGGAAACCTTCAGTGTGTTGACTGTCTACAGGGTGGATGCCTGTACCTGTGCGAGTCACCAGGTCCTTTTTAAAGAAACAATTGATCTAACCTAGTTTACACATCTATTCTAGGTAATGGCTTGAAACTTACAAGTGTCGATTTCTCTCAGTTTATAAAAAAAGACTAGAAAATTAGGTGAGATGTGAATATCTACCTAAAGTCAAATAAATAAATAAATTTGGAATAACAGAGAGTATGCTGTATCACTGTCTAAAACATTCTAGGAATTTTAGTGACGTTTATTAGCTTCAACCAGGAGTTGTCACTCTGTTACAGAAAGTGCCAAAGTACTGTTATGCATTAGATGCTTGATGGCCCATTCTGACCTCATCATTTATGAATTTACGAGTCAATAATTTTAAAAAAAAGTCATTCAGACAATTGGTATAGCAGCACAATGCCAAGTGTCAGACAGAAAAAGATTAGATGTTGATGCCAGGCTGCTGGTAGCAGACTGTAGTAATCAGTGTAATTTTGCTATGCACTACATCTTTCAGATAGTTAGGCAGATGACTTTTTTTCCAATGCCTTAATTTTGGAACGCTTCTCCAAGTTAACATTTAAAAAGAATTAACAGCAGTAATAATAATAGTAGCAAAAACAACAGCAGCAACAACAACAACAACAACAATAATAATAATAATAATAAAATAACTATTATTATTACTATTATATCATCCGTTCTCTTTCTCCATGCCTTGTTGCCATTAAAAATAGATGCACCTACAAAACTTTTATAATCATTGTTACTGTTAGTAATACCAAACCAATTTTGTAGTAATTCTTAGATTGAAATGGGTGGGTGTGTTTGTTTGCTTTTGTCATTGCAGGAATGAGAGGTGAAAAATTAAGATTCTCTTTCTAATATAAAAAATTGTGTAACACTGGCTGACAAGTCAGTTTAGCACTGAACATTTAAGTATTTCTGTGCTACTGCAGGGCAGCTGTAAGAGTTCCATTTATCATTGTCTAGAAACTGCTGTTAAGTTCCACACATGGGAGCTGCTGCAAAACACCTGGTATGCTTGAGGAAATGTCTGCTAAAATTTTTCAGGAGTGAGATCTATCATCCTTATTCACAATTAGGAGGTGGTTGTTTTGCCTTCTTTGCAAAGCTTTTCAGCAACACTGGAGCATGGTAGAAGCATGTGAACAGTTTAAAACATATTCATAGAAATACACCCACATCACAGTGTGTATGATAATGCAGGTTGGAAGGGACCTCAGAAGTCTTTAGTCCAACCTCCTGCTCAAAGCAGGGTCAGCAATGAGGTCAGACCAGGTTGCTTAGGCTTTAATTTATTTATTAGGTTGGTTATTAGGTTTCCTGGCTTGAGGAAGAATTCTTGAGAAATATGGGCTTTTTTCACGTCTTTTTGAACTTTTATCCACAGTCTGTCTGTCAGCTGCTGAGGTGTACTGAAATTTCTCCTTTGCCTGCAGGCATAGTAATAACTTCAGCAGTGAATTATTGAAAATATTTTCTGTTTCTATTACATTCACTGTTTATTATATCAGAGTCAGTTAGTATTAATAACATGAATAATAACAATAATAACAATACTGAGAAACAATATATAAAATATTAATAAAAATATTGGAAAAACAGGAGGGTGTATTTATTTCTTGCGGTATTTTTAGAGGATTCTAAATGCAGACCAGGAAACTTGGGTGGTAAATTTTTGTTCCAATTTGTAAAAACCCAGTTAAAATGAAAAAAAAATTTAAGTAGAAACCACTAACATTAATTCTATGTTGAAAATATTGCTTGGAATATACAGTTCAAAGTGTGTCATACCTGTAATGGTAAAAGTGGCACTTGAAATCCTTGTTGTTAAAATAGTTCTTACACCCCACAGGGTTATCATGAGAGAAAGGATCATATTAGGCACATCATGTCTTCATATTAGTAGAAATAGATTTTCATAACTGCACAAAGAAACTAGTGCTGCTTAGCCTTTTTCAATAATCATAATTAGTTTTCATCTAAAGGGACATTATTTTGCCCAAAACGTCCTCTGTTTTTCTTAGCTTAACATAAGGCTACATGCCTTGATTAAGAGTGCTGGATATAGCTGAAGTGTATTTATGGCATCTAATATAGAAAAACCCTTTTATTTGCATATTTATTCGAGCATTTCATGAATTAAACATTGTGCAATACAAACATCCCCATTTTACTGTATTCTTATAGTTCATCACAAATAAGCTAAGACATACAGTGTATTGTGTATCATTAAAGTGATCTTGGAAGGGAAGAGGGAAATATAATCTTGACCTTTTCATATTCCTTCAAACCATAGGTAAATCAAACTCCTTATTCTAAATAGCTGTCAAACCAGTTTTTCCATTTCCACTAAATTTTCCTTAGAAGTGTAAGTGTTTTATATCATTTGTTAAGTTAAAACCCACCAGAAAAAGTGTCCTGGTGTAGCTACCAGTAAATGCTGGTTTTACTCATCTCAGACTATTGAAATTGGGATTCTGTGGTGTAACTTCATAGAATATAAGAGACCTTCACCAAAGCATTTTGTGTATTCTGTATCCAGAACGATTTGTTGTTGAAAAAGGTAAAACTCGTCAGGTATCTCTTTTCAAACTCCTGTAAATATGGTGAGGAGGCTCTTGTGCAGAAATCTTGTGGATGGTGCAGTGTAGATGTTATTAGGACAGCACTATTGCTTTTACTCCTTTTTCAGTCTGAATTTGCTTTTTAAGAGGTGATTCCTATGAATATAACCCAATGTAGGTCAAATATCAAATATAAGGAATAAATTGGTTTGATGAACGAATGAAGACAACTTTACAAAGGTTGGCAATATTTAGCACGTTATCATTCACCGCTATTGCTCAATTCAAGCAAAGAAAGGGCTTTAAATGTATGACACTAGTTTAGTAAAAAAAAAAAGTTAATATCAGATATGTCCAGAATATTAGTCTTTGCAATATGACAATTGATTTTAAGTGCTGTCCACATATACAGTTCTTTTGGTAGAATAAGAACAGCAATTCCTAAATTGTATTTGCATGGGAAATTGCAACACAAGTGGGAAGAAAAACAATTACAGATTCTTGTTAATTAAAGTTCTAAAAATGAATTATGCAAATAAACCTCAAAAGGCTTTTTAAGCTCTCTCCAAGATTTCTCTACAGCTTTCACTGAGCATTTTTGAATTACTATATCTGCATTAAAGGCAGAACTTTAAAATAATACAGCATATATCTATTGTCATACTAACAAGATAATAATTTTGCTTTGGCGTAGAAAAATAAAATATTTTCTTGGGATCCTAATTCCAGATTATATATTTTACACTGTATGTAGTAGAAAAGCTGAATAAATACACAAAATCAAACTTAGGAAGTTAAGTTTAATGATCAGCTTGGAAATATCAGCAATAAAGATCCGAAGCACAACAGTTTTAACCAAACTATTCCAAAAATGTAGGCAATGAAACAAAACTTTTCATGAAGTCTTGTCAATCTCAGCAAATATGTTCAATCAAAAAGCAAATTATAGAGAATAAAAGTATGTTCATGTATAGATACAAGTATTCTTTCTCTGTATGTTCGGAATGTCATTCTTTACCTTTTTGTTTGATATAATTGTCATATATTTATGTTGATGGAATTTCAGAATTTGAGAAAACTCCAAACCAAAGCAGAAGTTGTTTTACATGGTCCCGAACATTTCTTTTCATTGCTCAGAGTCCCCTAAAAATTGTGAAAAGTATTTTGTAATAATTCCAACATATTTTAGTAATTGACAAAGAACTGATAATATATTTTCTATGGCTGAATATGTCAGAGATTCAACAGGGTATGTATGTAACAATGTAATGGATTAATAACTTGTTTCACAAGCTATTTATCTAAGATCACTTGATTCAAGCTCACTGGAAGCTTTAATTAATTAAGCAGCTCTAACAGCCCATAGGTAAGATGGACAAGGACATCAGGTTGCTCCAGGTTCCTACTATAACATGTAGAGGAAAGTTTATTAGAATTGGGAATATAATGGAATAGAGCATCTTCAGTGACACCTGACCTTAGCAAAGCCTCAGCAAGGTGTTCTTCAGGGCAGCCCCTACCAGGCTGCAGGGGAGCCTGGGTCCCGGGTGGCAGCAGGAACAGGGGAAAGTACCTAGAGAAAGCAGTAGATTTAAAAGGAGAAGAGTAAGATTTGAATCTGAAAAAGCTGGAAACTCTTATTTGTTGTGCATCTATATGCACTTCCAGACCTGTGGGAAGCTACCATGCATGTGTATCTGTGCTTGAGTTCTTTGAAACAGTGTAAGACAAATATACTGAGGAAAAGGGCAATATTTCCACTGAAATGACTCACAGATAATAATTATGCATCCTAATGAATAGCAATTTCTCTTCTTTTACTCAGTCCAGAATGTATTTTATCACCTAAAGAACTAAACAAATGTGAACAGCTCTGAAATTCTGGGGGACAGAAAGGCAGCACCACTTGAACCCACTGTAATAACATTGAGGATTACTAACAGAAACATGGTTTCTTGCTTTTGTTCCCATGTTTGTTTCCCACCATGTGAAAAAGAACATGGTGATGAGTAAATAACTTGTTTCAAGTTTCTGTCATAAACCCTAATTTATTGAACTAGAATATTCTTATTCCTTCCTAAGTAGTGCAGTCTTCTAGACAGACAGGTATGATACATACATCAGCAGTTGTTTTCTGGTCATGTTTGTCAACATCATATTAAGGAGAATAATGTGCAAACAGCATCTGTACAGTACATAGTCTCAGTAATATCTGACATGAAACATTCCCAGTTCCAAGCCATGTATTTTTTACCTTGCCCTTATATTATGGCTGTAGCAGTCATACAGCACAGGCACAAACCAACATGAAATATTTACTGGCTCTATTTTTTTAAATACATATTTTGTGCAAATCCTATTTCTGCCTGAAAGAGCTTCATCAGGAGCCAAAAAGCAAATGCACAGCAGCCACTATGAAGTGCTCTATCTATATATGTCTGTGTCTCTTAGAATAAAAATTATTTTCATTCTCATTGAAGCTCTTTCTTAAAGAGTTGTAAGATTACAACTCTTTAAGAGTTGTAAATAGATTTAGTCCTCTGACTTCTGCTTCTTTAGTGATTAGCAATTGCATACAGAGCAGTTCATAGGAAAGTCCTTCCAAAGTACTCAGTTAGATTCTACAGAAATTTCCTTATTCCTACATATATAATTTTACTTTAAGGATAATTTTCCAACTAGAGTGTTGCATTATTTCCAAAATCAGAAAAAAATATTTAGTTAGAAGGAAGCAGATGAAGTCTTCACGAACTTCATGAGGTCATCAGCAGCACAAGTAAATAAAAATTAACACCTTTTAAGTTAGCTAGCATACTGTCCCATAGGAAAGACCACTGCAACCCAACAGAGTGAAAAAAAGCATAGTTTGACAAGCCTTCTGCCTTCTTCTCTGTGGTGTTGAAAGCACAAAATCACACCCACCCTTGCAGTGGTAAACCGGTAAGAATGGCCTCCACGGAAATGTAATTGTTATTTTAATTCTACATTTACAAGACAATAAAATGCCAAGTCAGCGTTTGCCATTCCCTTTTTTGATCATTACCTGTCAGCTTTTTGTGGCTTTATCACATGGCCTCCAGTTTCATTAAAAACAAAACAAAACAAAACAAAGACAGCCAACAACAAAAAGCCCAAAACAATGCACACACAACAACAAGCCTACACATCAACAGCTAAAGGGAAGTCATTCATCCCATAATTGCCCTGGCCTCAAACAAGCCATGAAGTAGTGCACACAATAAAGGCAATCTGTCCTCTTTTAAAGGGAAGTTCAAACAGCTGCCTTGATTTTCTATTGCATATTCAAAGTGATAATGTATGAAATTATTAACTTCTGCACTGGGGTTTATGGCATTAAGAACCCCCCATCAAGCAAACAAATGAACGATGTGGCTGGTTTTAAGGATTGCTTTGTTAGAGACTTCTGGGTCAATTGGGCTTTCAAAAAGAGCTTGGATACTTGAAACATTTCGGAAGCTAACTTAATTGAAGACGGATGGTGTCTGACATCAGAAATGCCCGTTTTCCTTTCTTTGCATGTCATTCCCCATGTCGATTTGTAAGGATACCTAAGGGTTATATGCCAAGCTACCCAGAGGAGAGACGTTTTAGTTGTTTGACAGCTAGCGTAGCTCAGCTATAAGCCAGTGAGCTGCACAATTCATCAGGGGTTTGATCCAAAGCTTGTGAGAGTTAATGGGGGCACTTCCTTTGCCTTTATTACTTTGGGTCAGAACCACTGCAAGTGTCACTATAGCCATACCTTGAACCTGCCCAAAGAAGCATGGATTAGGCTAAGACAGCTCAGCTTCTGGTTTATTTAATAAAATATTTTCTGCAATTCTTCTTTCCTTTCTAAAATAAACATCAGTGTTTACTGTATTTTCTGTGCTTCTCTTGCCCCCTGCCAGACACCATGCAAACGTTATCTTATTGCTCAAAGGCGTTGACCTCTTCTTTGCTCTTCCTCCACCTCCACAGTTCTTTCCCCTAAGAATTTGAAATCACTAAAGGTAAAATAAAAAGTTTTCTTTTCCCATATCAAAGTTCACTGGATTTTCCTGTCATCCTTTCCTCCCTGTGTGACACAGAACAGAGCTTTCTACTGAGATTTCTGACTACCCAACATCTGGGCAAAGCTTCATGTAGCAAATGTTTTATTCCACTTTTAGTAAGCAGAAGGAGTTTCCTTTATCATTGCCATTTTTCAGCTTTGCATCTTTCTTCTTTTATGCAAAGGCAGGAAGGTGATAAAAGATCATAAAATCATAGAATATCATGAGACAGAAGGGACCCACAAGCATCAACGAGTTTATCAGCTCAGTTGAACCAGTAAGGATGGTGTCATCCCAGGGACCAAAATCTGAGTGAACAGTCTCACAAAGGACCACAAATTTCTGGCACAATTTAAGAAATCCACAGTCCAGATTAAAGTGTGACTGTAGAGGAGCCTTAAGTAACTTACAGGGAGACTATACCCCCTCAGCCTGGGGCTCACCAAGAACCAAGCAGGGAGTGGCCTGAGATAACCAGTATGAAATCCTCAGGTTAAAAATGGGTGTCTTAAATCCCACTTCTTTGGGGGCACTCATGTGTTCCCCAGTTTCCACTTTTATTGTAATCTCACCTGTGTTTGAATGTCTAAGATGCTCTATTTTCCACCTGTGAGGCATCCTCTCTCCTAACTCTAAAATAGGATAATTTGAAACTTTTAATTCCATATAGTAACTGAAGCCCTACACTTTGCTGACCCATGAATGACATCCAATGGCAATTAAGTTAGTCTTGCCTGTAGTTCCCTGAATACCTCAGAACACATCACTTCCCATTAGAATCATAGAGTCATTTAGGTTAAGTTCAACTCACATATCTCAAAAAAATTCTTGAAACATTGCTTCAAGAAAAATAGAGAATCCACTTTATTCCATTATTATTATCAATGGCATTCTGAAAGAATACACAAATTATTTGCCACATTCAGGTAGCCTGCATATTTAAAAAAACATATGCTAAGACTCTAACCTCTGGGGCAGAATGTCTCCTTGATGCTAACACTCACTTGTACTGGCACAACAGCTGGAGGAATCTCTTGGCAGTAGTCTAATATAAGCATTACTTAAAGTATATTTGATAGTGAAATAACCTACTTAGATGGTTTAATAGAGATTTTATTGATGAATAAACTTTTACATTCTCCTTTGCTGGTCTGACTCCTCTTCAGTGAATAGCTGAAAACAATGCATTATTCTGGTTGACATAACAGGCAGCACAAAGTCTGTTCCTAAGAGATTTAAATGTCAGGAACTTAAGGGCAGCTCAATAATTTTAAGGCATGTTGCTTCTAACAGTGACTTACACTTGCAGTGATATAACTCCCAGTGTATGGCAGAAGCCACAGTCGTACCCACACTGCTGGGTCCTTGTGCCTGGGGTTGTACTGCTTCAGCCTGACAAGTGAAAACTCACCCTGCTCCGGACTTAGAGCCATCTGAGCGAGCACTACTCACAGAATGAGCTTAATTGTCTGTGTGAAACAGGCAGGGACATTTGCAGATGTAAATTGAACACTGCTGAAGGTAGCAGTAGAGTTGTAACATTCTATAAATTACTTTCGCTGGCCTGGCTCAGCACCCCTCACAGAGCTTTCAGCCTGATTCAACAGGGCTCTAAGCAACCAGGGAAGAAAATTTCTTTTAAAGAAATTTAATGCAGCAGAACTGATTAACTGGGGAACAGCCTACAAACAGGCAGCTGAGAGAATGTTCTCGGCAAGCCAAATAGCCCTGTTATGTTGGTTTTATTAATTAACATCTGGCTTCCTGCCTCTAAATCGGGTCCCCTTCTTTGCTGCTTTAATGCCATGTTTTCACCACTTTTACTCTGAAATGTACCCCGAGAATGTGAGATTAAATCCTTTGGCTGTTCAGCTTCTGAAACACAAGTCAATCCCCTCTAAATAGCATACAGCAACACAGCTCTAGTGGTCTCAGCAAACCTCATTTTCTTGCAGGGACTTGGTAAAGAATAGCAAAAAAGAAGAGACAAAGTCCAGCACCAAAGAGAGAAAAATAATTAGTGAAGTAGACAGGGTGTATAGGAGACAGCTTTTAACTGAAGAAACACTCTCCATCATTAGGAGAGCTTGGGTAGGCATACCAGAGCAGCATTATCTCTGTGGGCTGGGCTCGTCCTAAACTGGAAAAATAGCTACGTGTTATGGTTGTGGTTTTGAAAAAAAACAAGACCAAACCTTCACACAAGTTGCAAAGCAATGCTGGCCACTGCAAGCTGCTCCTCCAGTTTCTGAATGCTACAGTCCAGCCTGCAAAAGTACAGGTTTTGGTCTACTCAAAAAAGCAGAGGTCTTAAAAGAGATAAACTACATAATACAAACCTTTCAGTTGGTGGTTTTCAGAACACATAGCAGAAACCATACATGTAATTGAAGGCAATAACTTAATCTGAACAGATTAGAAAATTCTGCATTTTACAGCTTCACAGTTGCTATTCTCTTTTAGTCTGTTTCCTACACACTGATATTTTTTGGTACTCATCTTGGCTAGTGGCCATGGGGTTTTGTTGATAATTACATGACAACTATTATAAAACTGGGCTTATTTTTAAATTTTAATTGATCATCTTGTATTTCTTTGTCTGCTTTTCTGCCACTTAGTTTGTCAGGGATGTGTATGTTTGTTGGATCCTGGAGAATAATTCTTTGGGAATGACTCTGTTATATTGTATTCATTGTTCCTCATAATATGCTGCCTCTTTGGGAATTTTTATTAACCCTTAGGCTATCTTTAATTTCACAAAATGCTTTGGTGTTTTGCCCTTCTCATATTTTATGGTCTCTCACCACATATTCTGTCACCCAACAAACTGCAAAATTAGTGACCATCTTGCCAATAAATGGCATCTTTGTTTTAAAAGAGCTTTTCTTAACATGTGCAATTGCATCAAGTGATAGAACATGATTGTCCATAGGTTCACATAACTTGTCCCCAAGTGACGTTTACTTACTGCTGAGCCACCAGTTCATCGGCTGTAAGATTAGTAGAGATTTACAGAAAGAAAAATATATCCTGCTAATGCTTCACAAGTTAAGTTTTGTAGTTCAAGGTTGCTAAATCAACTGCTTTTACAGTGTTAATGCACAAGTCGAAGCAGCTTAGTAAGTGTTGGGAGGCTGGTTTTATTTAGTGTGGAACAGTACGCGGTGCTGATTTCTTCACATACAAGGGTTTAAAACTCCACTTTGGTAAGACCTGAGCTGATCCCACTTTTTAAAGAAGTCTGTGCATACGTCATGGTTTTAGTCCACTTACGGCATTGCCTAAAGTGGCAGCTGATGTCATCTGACAAAAAGAGCGTTTCTGGGTCATGCGCTCAAGGCTGCGCTTCGCCGTGAGCAGAGCTGTAACTGTGATAATCTCCTGCTGTAACAGATAAGAAACCTATTACTGGCAACTGCACATGAATGCAGAAATCAAGGGCCAGCACAGGTTCTCACTTCAACTGGTTTAAATTTTCTAGTGATTTTATTGAGCATTAAGTATAATTAAGAGGAAAATAGTTAAATATTCTTATGAATGGAGCTTCAGCATTTTTGGCTCACAGAATCCAAAGGGAGAGGATTATCTCATCTATCTTTGGGCATCTTAGTGTTATGTTTATAATCTAAGTTAGTCTTTGTTTCCCCCACAGTCAGTGGGAAGAGGCGGGTAATGTAGATGAGCCCGTTTCCTACACGGTTTGACAAGAGAGCACCGGCTTATATTGGCTGCACAAGATTCAGACTGCTGAAGTTGACATGAATTTCATCTAGTGTTATGGATTTCTAGGAAATGAATGATAATGAAATGCAATTTTGAGGGATGTCTCACTTCTCTGTTATTTTCTTTCCTGCTGACTTCCTTCATAACAATAAAACCTACGCATTTTCAGATGGCCCTACATTTTCTGTAACTGATCTCTGTGTGGGAGGTCTGTGCCAGACAGTACTCCATGTAGCCTCTAAAATTACTCTTCTTCTAATTGATATTTGGTGAAAGAAAGCTTGTGCTTCCAGTAATCTTCCATGTGTAACTATTAATTACATTTCATAGCCAGACTGAGGTTTGATTTGCATGGTCAGCATGCTGGGGGAGCCATATACATTAGCCTATAAATACAATGATGCTTCCTGGGTTGTCTAAAAAACAATTTCAGATTTGTCAAACAAGTGTTGCCTCTACAGCTTCTGCATAATGTAAACTACAAGCATTAAATTCATTTTAAGTAAATAAAGCATTTTTTACCATTCCTGAGTTGACCGAAACTGGTGGTAAACCTATTTTGACTTCATTGGTGGTCAGGCAAAGTTTTAAAAGTACCTTGCAAGTTTTAAAGTGAAAGGAAGTTATTCTGTGGTTTCGGTCAGTATTTTCTTTCAAAATCACTTCATGGATATTATTGTTGCTGAATTTGGCTGAGCATTCAGAGTTCTCTGAATTTCTAAGAGATTCTGAGATATTTTGTTTTTTAAGACATATCTATCATCAAAGAGAAACTGTTACCAAATTCTATTTTCTTATACACAACTACTGAAAAAGTATGCCTACTTATTAGTTGATGAAAACAACTTTCTTTGATTTTCCAAAAGATATTACAATGAGATTCAATAATTTTCAGGAAGTTAGAAATTATTCTCCACTCCTTTAAGCAGGGGGATTTGAAGCATTCAACATTGCTGCCTGCAGCAAGATCTTCATGCAGCACAGGTATTTTGAAGGGCTAGACCTCCTTATGTAAACAAGGTAAAAAATGTTATTTTTCTATTTGTTCATACAAGTCAAGAAAAATAACCCAATTTGAAATATTATTTAGCACTCTGTGTACACAGGACCTCCATAGGGCAGTGTTGGCTGGAGGTTTTACAACTAAGAATGTGCTCATATTAGACATAAAGTGGGATAATAAATAAACTTACTGAATTTAGTTCATCCTGTATGCTCAGATAAAATGCTCTAGACATCAGCACATTGTAGAAATAGACCTAGAACTAGGAAAATAAATGTTCTTCATATTTAATTACCTTCTTAGATTTGTCCCAACTCTTTCATGGCTGTGATAGGTTGCCAGTTTTGGTGCACTTCCAAAGACTTCCATGCCCCCTGAAGTCACACAAGTCCCTAAATACCCAGATATGAGCAGCTGCACAAGGAGGAATCCAACAGCTGTTCAGCTTCTCTGTCCTGCCAGCTGCAAGCCAACATCACCGAGAAAAGGTGCTGGGCTGGAGGAGCTCATCCCAGAGGGCTCAGTTGCTTCATGCCCCATTAGCCAGCATGGGGATAATCTGGCTGCAGTCTCTCGGGGGACTGAGCACTGAGCAGGGCCAGGAGGGCATCCCTCCCTACCTGTGGGACACCAGCGATTAAGCAACTTCCATTTTTTTCTCCTGCTCTTTGTCTTTAATACATCTTAGATCACAAGCTTTCCAGGGTAAAGTTTTCCTCTTATTATGTGCCCAGTGCAGTAGAATATCCTCATCTCTGCAGCACAACTCGAACCTGAAATTTGTACATCTCCTTGGGAAGGTGAAAGGTCTAACTTCTTCCACTTTGAAAAATCCCTCCTGGGATCATCCAGCAAGTTCTTAAGGACTGATCCACCTTAATTCATAGATTTTTGATGTATCATTCATCTTCTTTCCTTTCCCCAAGGGAAAATGCTTCATGTTCATCAAAAAAACGATATATTTTTAGAATATAAGAATTATGTTGTTTGGATTTGTGTGGGTTTTTTTTATTTATTTTTTACTAAAATCCATGTTCTATTGGGGGGTGGGGAGAACAGGGGATTTGCTTTTTTTTTTGTTGTTGTTATTTTTATTTCCATATTTTGAGATAATAAAAATATTCCCCAGTTTCAACATTTACATTTTTTTCCTTCATTACTACACACAGAACATATACACAGGCTGTTGCTTTCCTCAGTGAGAGATTCAGGCTCTCAACAAACACTGTCAGACATTACTGAGCATAGTTCCCATTCTGCAAAGAGCTCCCAAGAATAGCATGTGACTAAAGATATTAACAGAACCAGGAACTCTGAAGAAGCTAAGATGTCCCTCACTATTCCTGCGATGGAACATGTGTCCCACCGTTGGAAAATATTAACTCCATACAATAAATAAATATCCTGGAATTCCTTCTTGCTGTCTGCTTTTCTAAGTAAGTTTCTTGTTCCTTAAAAATTAGCATTTTCCTTTCATTTAAAGGAAGAAAATGGAACCATATTCTGTTAATATCGTAAAATGGAATATTCACCAAAAAAGTGAAAACAAATGGTCGAGGAAAAAAAATCAATCTTTTATTTCTAGGGAAAGGGCAAAATTGGTTGTGCAGAATAGGGTTTCCCTTGAGGGAGGGAAAGCAGAAGAGTGAGGTGGTTTCTTGACGTGAGTTGGCCTGATGCTTGAGAAAATAAAGAAACCTCTTGCAAACAAATATCCCTTTCCCACTATTCCTTATAGCACCATCCAGTACCTAATGGGGGGCTACAAAAAGAACTGGAGAGGGAATTTTCACAAAGGCATGGAGTGATAGAACCAGGGGGAATGGCTTTAAGCTCAAAGAATGCAGGCTGAGACTGGATATTAGGAAGGAATTTTTACCATGAGGGTGGTGAGGCACTGGCACAGGTTGCCCAGAGAAGCTCTGGATGCTCCATCCCTGGAAGTGTTAAATACCAGGCTGGACGACGCTCTGAGCAACCTGGTCTGGGGGAAGGTGTCCCTGCTCATGGCAGGGGGGTTGGAACTAAATGATCTTTAAGGTGCCTTCCAACCCAAGTCATTTCATGATTCTACTTTTTGATAACTCTTATCTAAGGGACATGTTGAAGGGCAACAAAGTTGTCATTCAGAGTCTCGTTACCCACCATGTCCAAATGTGAAAGTGAAAAACTGCGGCAAGCAAAAACTGCTGTTAAGCAATGCATTTTTCTTTTATTCCGGAATGAACAAAAATGAAATGTTTGGAACTGGAGGTCATCTACATCAGTGGGCTGATCCGGGGTGTATTTTAAATACAGAAATGAGATGAGTGTTCAGCACAACTGGTTACTGCATGTTAGCACAGCCCAGGCCATCTACCACATACCCACTTCAGAGAGCCCACTTCAGTTCTGGCATAAAACACAGTAAATTAAAATCCTGTCCTTGAAAAAGATTGAGAACATGAATATGAATATTTGTCAATGAATCAGTAGCCTTTCTGGTAGTTCATTAAATAATCATAACTCCCTTTTACCACCAGTCAATTCACAGCTTTGATCCTGTAGATCCCTGCCAGCAATGAGCTAAAGTTTGCATCTCTTCTACAAGGCTGCTCTTGAATCAGGACTGAAAAGTGTGACCTAGATTTAAAAACCTGAGATCTCTTTCAAAATACAGTCGTTCAGGACTCATTGCAGTACTATTAGACACATATCAAACCAGTTAGTGAGATGAGTAGCCTTTTAAGAGCTAGATAAGACAAATATCTCCTTCCAGCAATCCCTCTGTTGACACTTAGATCACTGACAGCACAGAGAGCTCATCACTGCTTCAAAGGGTAGGGAATCTGCCCCCGAATTTTTCAAATATTTCCTCTCTCACCTTGTTAATTTCATAAATATGGCTCAAAGGAAATTATTTTTTCCATAAGAAAAGTATGCTCATTTTTTAAATCAGCATATTCCAGCAAAACTGCAAAGATCAAAATATAACAGTGAGTTTGAGGAAGAATGAGAAGGATACCCACTGCTGTGCCCTGCAGAAAAACAGGAGGCTTTTGTCTTAGAAAGAGGAATTTTAAAACTCATTACACTGGAAGTGATACAGTGGGTTAATTCACTCCCCTTTGGAGACCCGAAATGTATTTGTGCAGTGATTGTGTTTTTCCAAATCCCCAACCCACCACCACTCATCTTGGCAGGGAGGGCAACAGCTGCAGTGCTGCAGGTCAGGGGGACGTGTATTGGCAGAGGCTGAGCGGGGGAAGCCTGCCCAGCACCTGCCTGCATCGTGCCTGGCTTGAGCCAGTGCTATCAGTTTCTGACTTTATTAAAATCCTTCAAATCCACCACGTTCACAAATCTTTCTGTGAGATAACTGTTGCCAATAGGAGATTGCATTTGCCTTCATGCCTACAGTCTTTCCTGTATTTCCAGTGTATTTTCAATTTTATGAGAGCAACAGAGGGAATAGAAATGTAGGTTTTTGTGTAATTTAAGTGATAGAAAATGCTTTAAAACATTACATTGTTTCAAGTATTTAAGAATTGAATTAACATGAACTACATCAATAAACTAGTTCATGCAAATAGTCTCATCAAAGACAAAATCCATTTAATTCATCTTGGGCTGTTAAGGAATTTAAATTACAAAAGAATATTTATATGGGATCTGAATGATCACAGAGTCATAGAAGAGCTAGGGTTGGAAGGGACCTTAAAGATCATCTAATTCCAACCCTCCCACCTTCCATTAGATCAGGCTGCCCAGGCCCCCATCCAGCCTGACCCTGAACACTTCCAGGGGTGTGGCATCCACAGCCTCTCTGGGAAGCCTGTTGCAGTGCCTCATCACACTGTGAGTAAAGAATTTCCTCCTAATATCTAATCTAAATCTCTTCTCTTTTAGTTTAAAATGGTTTTGCCTTGTCCCACCACTATCTGCCCATGCAAAAAGTCTCTCTACATCTTCTTTATTAGCCCCTTTTAAGTACTGAAAAACCACAATAAGTTCTTCCCAAAGCCTTCTCTTCCCCAGGGTGAACAACCCCAGCTCTCTCTGCCTGTCTTCATACGAGAGGTGCTCCAGCCCTCTGGCCCCCTCTGGACTCACTCCAACAGGTCCATGTCTTTCTTGTGCTGAAGGCTCCAGATTTTCAGATCTGACCAGCCAAAGCTAGGCAGCCCCCTAGGTTACTGTCATTAAAACACAAGAGACTCCAAGACTACATGTCAGAAGAGGTGAAGTGACTCTCCCTTACTGTCCAAAACTGTTCGACCTGCACAGCGTATGTGTCTTTACAAGGGAACTGGGCTGCTCACTTTCACTTCTGCGTAACAAAAGGAAGAATGCATGTGATTAACTTTAAAGATTCCAGTAGATTTGTTTATAAAATGTGTATAAAAGCATTTGATTGCATGCTTTTCTAAAAAGGATACTAAGGCAGTGCAATATTTCTTCTACAGACATTATGGGGTGATCTGCGCCCTCCATTAAACTCACCTCCTTACTGGTATGTAACTATTCTGCACCAGATACCTGGGAAATGTTTGAACATATTGGTTTAAGAAGTGCAAAATTAACAGAAAAATGCAATTTAGTACTTTTATTCTCATTACCCTGTATGTCAAAGTTATGGGACTTAATCACCAAAAAGACAATACTATCAACGAGTCAACACAATATTCTCATTCATAAGTTCACTTTTTGTTGTATAACGTATTTAAACCCTGTTGGTATGCACTAGCCAAACTCTCACTCAAGACCAGGATCCACACCATGAACCAATTATTAATTAAGACCACCTCAACCTAAAGTACTCATTAAGCTCCTACAAACAGCTGTGGCTGCAGGGCGGGCACAAGCCCTATAAATCAAGCCCTGGGAGGAGCTAAAAGGAGGTGGTTGTTCCTGTTTGTTGAGTGCTCTGTGCTGCTGGAGCTCTGTGCTGCTGGAGCTCTGTGCTGCTGGAGCTCTGTGCTGAGAAATCATAATCCAAGAATCAGAAGACTGTGAGCTCCGGCACACCCTTTTTATGCAAGACTTCATTTATATATGAAGCATTTACTTAGGAAACAGAAGACATAGGATTGGCAACAAGGTCCGGGAGTAGACGATAAAATATTTGGCTGCTAACAGTTGTGTGTACAATTTGACAGCCATAACCCTCGGTCGTGGCTTATGAGAGCAATGTTCAGGGAGTACCTGATTTAGGTCTTCTCAGCTAAAGATGATGCTGGATATAGGGGTTTACTTTCTGGGTACGTACGTTAGATACTCAGCTATTGCACAGAAGAAATTAATTAATTCCGAAGTAGAAAAAATTGACTTCATATGGTAAAAAAAAAAAGGGTAAGAAAAGACTTATCTTGAGCATGACAACATTTTCATAAGTTTAACATGTGTAATGGAAATTTTATATGAATTTTACATAGGTGAAACTTACCGATATGAAAATTACATATTACTGCAAGAAGCAGTTAAAATGGTCAAATGACGGTGTTCATTCCGTAATATTTTTTACAAGCTATAGCCCACAACTGCTGGAGTTGTATGCACCACTTTTCTCAGCTGCACTTAAAAGAGTAATCATTTTGCAGTTTAAGTGTTTATTAGGCCCACTGTTTCTGGGTAAAACCAGAACTTAGCAAATGTTAGTTTCATACTCATACCATTCATTTCTCTGTGCAATAATACATATATTTAATGGAGAGAAGGTTGCTATCATTTGGCTGCTGCAGCCAGTAATTCTGTGAGCTTTACAAGACAAATATTTTCTTTTCCCTCTTTAGAGCAGATTCTAGTAACTTTACTCATATCCACCAGTATATTACTTATAAATAATTCCTATGAACTCTTTATAATTGCTTTTAAAGTGTTATTCGCTGAAAAGGGATCGACATTTTATCCTTTGTTTAGATCTTACAAACCACTAAAATTTCAGCCCACAATACTTATATAATATAGTATCACTATATTTTTTGTGTCATAACCACCAAGTTTCACTGGAGTAAATTACAGATTTTTTTATCAACATCCAATGGATTGGGGTCATACTCTACGCAAGCTTAGTCATAGTCTGGCATTGTCAGAAGTGCTCAGCTTTCTTCCTAATCCTGCTCCAAATTATGTCAAAGCTAAAAATCCCAGTAATTTCAAAGGAAACACATATAATTAATATTAATTGCTTTTGAAAATCTTACCTATACTTAATGTTTCAATTTTAGCACCTGAACTACATCTCACTACATATATTCACGGGAAATATGTATTGAGACCAGAGGTCTTTCTGTTAATGATCTTTCAACTGCTCTTTAATACAAATATTAATACAAAGGAGTAGGAAGAAGAGTAGAATAGTCTTGCTGCATTTGTTTAAAAGAAGGCATAAAACAAGAAAAGCGATATTCTGCTCCTGTTTAAATCAATAGTACAATATCTGCTGACTTCAGCAACTTCAGGATTTCCTCCTAAATGTATTTCAAGTTACTTAAAAGCTTCAGAGCATTCCTTCAATGAAGTAGCTTAAAAAAAAGGATAAAGTCCTATTTGGATATTAATAGATGACTGTTGCACAAATATCATATGTCACGAAAAATGTAGCAAAAACGTATACAAGCTTGAAAGCATATTTTCCTGAAAACATGTTGGGAGCATATTTCTGACAGCTAATTAAAGCTTTTCCATTCTATCAGTCATGTTTGTGTGAGGTCCAATGAAATCTGAAGTGAAATGCATTATGAAGGCTATGCTTTAACAGTCAAACTCATTTTTCTCGGTACATCCAGAAATTAAAATCTTGGTATCATTGAACTCCAATGGAATTTCTACACTTGAATTATTCAAGTTTATTTATTTCTAAAGCCATAGAATTATAAACAGGATATTCTGGGAAAACCCTAGATGCCCTGAGGCAAGCAGATTTTGACGATATTTCACTATCTGAGTTGAATCTCATCTACAGATCAAAATGTCATCCCAATTCTCAACCAAAGCAATTTCTTCCTAACACAAAGGAGATTATTTCTGAAAAGACTGTTGTTGCACAAACACTCCAATGCTCTTACTTCTAAGTTTATGCAGGGGTTTTCTGTCTGAGGTCAGTTCCATTCATGCAGCCATATCCCATAGAGAATTAAAGGGAAGAACCATCTTCCCATGAAGCCCCAGGCACAATCTTTCTGCAGGTACATGGAATTAATCTGATCAATATCTGAGTCTGTACCCTGACAGGAACAACTGTTTCATTCTACAGCATGGTCTGTAGCCATGATCCCTTCTCTGTAGGCCACCTGTGTTCATAAAATCTCCACTTCTCAAGGCTCTGCATGCTTCATTCACTTTTGGTGGAGCTGCAAGATGTGGACAGCTTTCAGGCCTTGGCATTTGTTTCTGTTCACAAACAGTTATGAAACAAGTCCGTATAAGTAACTAGAGAATGAGAGTGTGTCCTGCAAATACAACATGGTTGCATCAGCAAGAAGTAGAAAGGCAAGGAGAAATATTCCAGTAAAAAAGTTAATTGAATTCAATAGCAGGTGTATCAACATGCAAGCCTCTAGGACCAACACGGAAACATAAAGATTGCTTTAAAATGTAGTAAACCAGCCATGTCCTTTTACTTCAGTTTAGAAACTGTGGGATTAAATGGACACCTGTGGTGCTATAAGAAATCATCCTTACTTCTGATTCAAGTTCTGGAGTTGAACCTGATGTGTGCAGAGTATCACTCACTCGGTGAAACAGAGCATGAACTGTTATCATGAGTCTTTGTAGGTGGCGTGCAATTATTCAAGAATGCATAGAAGAATTCATAATGGGATAAAAAATAGAAGAAAAGTATAACCTTACAAATTGCATTAGGAAGAGATTTAAAATGAAATATAATTAACCTATTTTGTGCTGTGGATAGAATATGGTAGTTTTGATCACATGAGTTAAAGAATAAGCCCAGGCAGACAAATTTTCCTTTAGAAAAAAATTGTTTAGGTCAACAGAACTTGTATTTGTATGGCAAAAAATCACCTATGTTAAATTTTACTGTAACCACTAAATTTAATTTATCTCTGTTTATTGCCATATTCCTCAAATAATAGTATCAAATATCATGTATTCAATGTGATATACTATGATGCATTTTAACAACAGTAAAGACTTGAATCAATTAAATGTTTATTAAAACCGGGTGCTAGCCAGTGATATCAGAGATGGCTTCCCTTTTTATGAATCGACACACAGACCTCATCAGAGAACAGAGGTTCTTCTGTTTGTGGCTGGAAGGAAAAAAGGAAAGCAGTAGTGGTACAGAGTCTTCTCTTGATCAGTGTCTAAATCAATGACAACTCTTGCTTGACTGCTAATTCTTGCATCAACTGACAGTGCATGTTCGCTAAATTCATACATGTGATAAGATTCTTTCAGAGCATATGAAAGAATACACCTATTAGCCTTTTCTTCCTGACAGCTCGCTGACAGATGTACCATTTGGATTAAAATATTTCTTTTAATTGCAAGAAAGAAGAAGAGGTAGCAGTACTTGCAGTACTTGAGCCAGTCACGCCACAGGACCACCATAAAATGACTTCTATTTGTTAATGTCATTTACAAACTGCAAAAGTAACATTAGTAAGTGGAAGCACTTGATGCTACAGGAATTAACCATACAGTAAAGGAACTTTATGGACAGATCATTAATCTCTGACTGCAAAGAGTTATACTTGATTTTATGCCAAATATTTGACTCTAAAGACTTTGCCAAATGGCAAAAGCTAAATTATAGAAGAAATACATATTAAAATAAGACCATTTAAATTTTACATCTACTGTGAGAATAGGGAAACACCATCGCATTTTCAATATAATCTCAAAATTCAATTCCTAATCCAATAAAAACATCTAATAAAAATTGGCATAAAGTTGTAATAAAATTAATTAATGAGTTGTGTACCACATTATGTTTTCACTTCCAACTTGTTAAAACAGCAGGTTTCACCACTCATTCTCATGTGCTACATTTCTCTCACTTTTCTTAGTATTTGTGTGTGGGCACAAGAGTAGTCGAAAATATACCTGTTCTGCTAATACCACCACCTGAATATCAGAAAAATATCACAGTGTTTTGAACAGAAGGAAGAGCAGTATTTTTGCACACTAAATGGGGTGAGAGAGACAGAGGGCTCTTTTCAGGCCATCTACTACTGTAGCTGTTTAAAATGGCATCAGTATTCCTAGGACATTAAATTTTGACAGAAGATGGAACGGATCTCTGCCTGGCCCTAGTTCCATGCACAGTTAAACCAGGGAGGAGTGGTTTTGTTTCCTAAGAGAAGCTGTCTGCAGTGACTGTCCCATGGACCTTGGCATCCCTTGGAAGACATCTGTGATGTGTGCAGAGGGCCTGTGAGCAGCCCAGGCTCCACCATGCACAGAAGCCAGGCCAGGGCAGGAAGCTGTCTCATGGGGTAATCTGCCTAAATTATCCATGCCTAAACTCATGAGCTAACAAAGCTGGGAGTCATCTCTCATCCTGGGAGGTACAGTCACCTGCATCCATACAACTGAGCTGCTTCATCACCTACAGCTACATCCAAGATGTGTTTGAGTCCCTGGGCTTTGCTATCCCCCAGACCATGTCTGGCAGCTGTTTGAGAGAGCACTATTGGGCACAGGGTGAAAGCATGAGAACAGCCATGCCACAGGTCAGCGGTGCCTGGTCCCACATGCTTCCACACTGGTCAGTCAAGTGTAGCAAGACATAACCTGTGAGTCTTCAGCTTGCCAAGAGGGTGGGAAGCGATTGCACTCAAAGATCCAGCAAGAATTACTCCCCATTTGCCTGAGGGTGCCAAATGACTGATGGCATTAGCGCACTGACCCTTATGCCAGGCTATGTGCACAGAGCAGTGCTTCAGAATCCAGAGAATGGCAAAGCGAGTTAACCAGCTACCAGGAAGAGTGTGGTGCTGTTAAAGGAGGTGCAAGAGGAAATCACCAGTTCTGCTTCTTGCATATTACTTTGGCCAATATCAAAAATGTTGCAGAGAACAATTCTTTAACACCAGTAAACTGGAGATTATTAGGTGGCAGGTATGGGACTCACAATGATTGACACTTACAACTCAGAGTGAATTAAAAAAAAAGGAACTCATTTCAGTGTAATTAGATTATTTACAGGTGGTTACTTTCATTTTATTGCAAATAACTGGCATGTTTAATATTTACTTACAGGAACTGCTATGCTAAAACAGTTACATATTTCTGACAAGAAAAAAGTTCAATTTCCACAAAGTGTGCATTGCAAAAAAACATAGGGATAGTTCTTTACATCAGATGCTTAACAGGAATTTACATTAAAAAAAATTAAAGTATTATATAATTTTAATGTCCATTTCTCAAAGCACTTTATAATACTCTTGTAGGAATCATATTTATTTGTCTTTTTCTGATAAGAAACAGACACTTAATAAATGTCAATTTGACTTTTGATACCTGAATAAACTGTCTGTATTTTTTTGTCTTTTCTTCTTTTCCAATGATAGCACAAACTCCATTGTTCTATAGACTAACACAGTAAAGGAGACAGTAGCTTCCGTGGCAAGCTTCTCTTTTAAGGAGAGGGGTTTGGTCCTGGGACACAGAATGAATCTGACAAAGCTATAATTGAAACCTATGTGATTCTTGCTTAAAGAAAAATTCCTTATAGATTCTGATGACTTATTTATGCTTGATATTATAATCACTTGGGTTAGTTTTCCTTGGATTTGGATGGAACAAATCAAGATTTTGTAGTTCTGGGTGTTTCTTTGTGTTAAACTAATTTGTTTAGGGACCTGGGGATACATTCAGCTGCCAGCACACAACCATGCAGTGCCACAGGGCACCTGTGAGGTACAGCACTGGGACACTTCTGCATTCCACTGGAAACATGGGTGAGATGCCATGGGCTGTACTGATGGCTCCTCCTGAGCTGTGTCTGAGTCCTGGGGTGAGAGGTCTCAGTCTCAAACCCAGTTCCAGCCTGGCTGCTTTGCCATTTTGAATAAAAATCAGTCTGATGCTGTGCTAGGTTGAGACCTTGAATCAAAACTCAAGATGGGGTCAGCAGCTTGGTTCCAACTTGCCCAAGGTGTATAGGAGACTTGGAAAAACACAAGCATGGCACTGGAAGTTCCCTGTTTGCTTCATGCCATTTGCCTTTAAAGATCCCAAAGGTTTTAGAAAGTATGAGCAGGATCTTAAATGTGCAGACTCTACACTGATACACAGACATTTTGGGCTGAATGCTTCCTCCAGAAGCCATAAAGATGTGCAGTGTCTCTAAGGAGAGGTCTGCTGGCAGGGCAGCCCTTTATCGGGAGGAAGTTGTCTACAGTGTGGATGTGTGAGTGTGAAAGAAAGCACTGGCATCGCCTCATAAACAGTTGGGTGATAAAGTGCAGTTTTCTGTAAGGCTTTCTGTGAGGAGACAGGGCCAGTTGAAGGAAGCGTGCTCATGCGCCTGAGGGACTTGGTAAGCAGGGTCAGAATAAAATTAATTTCTAGCTCAAAAATAGTATTACCTGCCAAAGTCACACCCTGAGGTTAGAAATCAGGATTTTTAAACTTCTGGCATTTGAGCTTGCAGTGAGGATTTACTGGAATCGTGTTATCAAGATTTCCCTGATTTCCCTGAAACCATGAAAATGAGAAGCATGCAGAGAGACAGACAGACAGAGAAACAGAGAAATAGCAGATTTTTACTTGTTTGACTCTGGGGGCTAAAGCCTGAAGTACTAAATGCAGTAAGATGCAGCAGTGAAAAATGGAAATGAGGAAGGGAATGAAGGCAGGAGGGGAGCATAAAACTGAAAAAAACAGCTGAAAGCTTTAGGGAGAGGGATAAGAGAAATAAAGCCATGAAGGATCAAGTATAAAATAAAAGGGAAGTCCCTCAGGGTTAATCCAGAACCACAAAGTAGCCTTGCTATGTTATTAAATACCAAGTTTTGTATAAGTATCACTTAAACCATCTCTTTAATGGGATATGGCAGCTGCAAGCCAGGGCACAGTGACACTTAAACAGCTGAAGAGAGGAAGGACATAATACTTTCTACAGGATGAGCTTTATGAGTTCATGATGTAATGAACTAAGTCAGAATCTGGCTAGGATCTTGTAGTTAAGCCTTTCAGTCTTGTAAAAAAAATTCTATCAGTTATTTAACAACCCCAATATTAATTTTGCATTTCACCTGGGAAAAATCCTGTGCTCCCTGCCAGCTGACTGCTTGAGCACCAACTTGGACGTAGGTTCAGTAACATCTCTACGGAAAAAAAAAGCCACTAACACTGTTTCTTCCTGCTGTCTTTTTCTTTTATTTGCATTGTTCCAAGTAGCACTGATCTCAGGGAATGCTACCAACTCTGCAAGGTATGACAGGGTGGCATGCAACAGTGGTGCATATCCCAGAAAAGTCTGCCTAAGAGCAAATATGATAAATTCTTCTGCTCTCAGATCTTTGAACTTGTGCAAACCAAAACAGTCTGGGAATGGGTTTCCATGCTGTTGACCTTGTGCTTAAATTGTTGGCTTTCATCTGGCTTAGGATGAAAGTTCACATTATTTCCCTCAGGAATAGACAGCAGTACTTGCACTCAGATTTCTCAAAATTTACTCAGTTTTTCTTCATGGTATTTACGAGGAAACTGCGAGGAAATATTATGAAAAATACTTTTATATTATGAAAGATACTTTTATTTAAGTAAACACTGGTGACTACTGTGTCTGTAAATGCTGTGACTACTGTGATGACTCTTGACATTTGGTCAAGAGGCAACCTAATTCCAACTTTTACCCTCAGTTAAAATTGCTATTTAAGGACTTCTCCTATTTTAAAAATGGCCATAATTAAACTCAATTTGTTCAATCAAATGATGCAGATTTCACATGTAGATTTATATCAGTTTAAAACACATAAAGCAGCACTGGCTTGGATCCATTCTAAGATATTGTTTCTTTCATCCCATAGATGAATTTTTGGTTAGACACAGTAATGGTCATGCATCAGCATCTCTGAATATTTTCTCCAATATTTCAGTTGGCACAAACACATGATGTTATACCCTGCAGAGCTATTCCACTGCATTCCTACCATATTTTTGGTCAAAAGCTTTTAAATTTTAGCTATCTTTACCCTAAATAATTTAGTTTCTTTTTAGGGATCAGAAGTGAAACCAGGGTTCAATTCTGAACAATTTGAAATTACCAATAGGAAAAATCTCCATTTCCTAGCCAAACCTTGCTGGACCACTCACACAAATAAATTTTGTCCTGTAGTACCCCACTGCAACCACTACAGATAACATAACACTATTTAATGAAATAAACTGCAAAGAATAAATCTGAAAGGCTTTTGTTTTCAGAGGATTGTAACATCAGATTTGGACCACTGCTATACCTGGTGGATGACCTCATCTTACATTCTGTACACTTAAGGTACCTAAACTCAACTCTAGGTACCTAAATTAAACCACTATCCTACTGAGCCCAGGTATGGTGCTCTTGACTAAAATATAAAAGCCAGAAGGGTATCCAGTATTGATCTGAAAACACCTTCAAGCAGATTTTTTCCAAAGTTCATCACTCAAATATTCAAATTTAGCTATCCTATGTTTAGGTCCCAACCAGAATTTCTTTAGTACCACTATTTTCTCTGAAGAATAAATTTATGCAGAGCCTTCTCACTGGTATGTGAAAAAAGGGTGAGATCCACAAGGCTGGTTAATGGCATTAGTCAAAGCTTTAAAGTAGGGAGGCCAGCTCTCCGGGTAACTCAGCAGCACAGAGACCACTCTGCCTGTAACTCAGGTGCTTGTCTGTAGACCTGCATGGGTGTCAAGGATCCCAGCGGTGCTCTGAGCTGTCCTGTGAGCATGGAGCACTTTAAATGATACTATGACTACACTATTATCAATGGCAAATGCCAGCTTAAAGCCAGGCTACCTGTATAAGCTGAACACACTTCTATGTTAATTCTTTGACAAGTATTTTTCTCCCATCCACAAAGGATTTTTGTGATTTTTTTTTTTTTAAAAAAACCCACATTGAGATAGACACCAAAATTAGACTTTATTCATTTGTAATACATTGTTTTGCATTTCCCTGAACATTTCCAGGACCACCCTGGAGTCACCTTCTGTTTAGAATTTATGATGGTTTAAAAAATAAAACTGTGAATTAAGCAAAAGAGGAAACAATCCAAGTATAGTTTTATTTATCTCTCAAGTCATACAAATGAAACTTAGTTTTATTCATCACAGCAGCAGCAATGTGTTTCCTAGCTTTATAAAAGAACAGAAAAAAGACTCAGCTAATGGCTTTAAACTAAAAGAGAGTAGGTTTAGATTAGATATTAGGAAGAAATTCTTTACTGGGAGGGTGGTGAGGCACTGGCACAGGCTGTCCAGAGAAGTTGTGGATGCTCCATCCCTGGAAGTGTTCAAGGCCAGGTGGGATGGGGCATTGAGCAGCCTGGTCTAGTGGAAGGTGTCCCTGCCCATGGCAGGGAGGTTGAATGAGATGATCTTTAAGACCCCTTCCAACCCAAGGAGGGTATCTCAAAGATGACTCTCCGAGTCTATGATCCAGTGAGATTTTATGGATAACGCAAGCATCATCAAACTGGAAGGACTCTGCCCAAACAAACATTATTTTTATTCAAATATATAACAAATGGAGATGCTATCATCCACAGTTCCACGACTGTTATAGTGGGTCTCATTTCCATGATCTTTTTGACCTTTATTCACAAATAAATGCAAACAGGGTTCCACGTCTAGAAATACCTTACAAGCAACCACACCTTGCTGAGAAGTTTCTGTACTGAAAAGATACAGATATACTTTTAAAAATTCCCTTATTCTTCCATCTTATTGAAAAATGATGTCCAAACTCAGAGTACTGTACACAGAAGAGTATGTTTTTAGACAAGTTTGGTAACAGAGGGGAAAGGATTAACAGAGGTCCCTTTTAAAACCTTTTACTATCTAGTTCTGTGAAAATTCCTTCTGGTCCATTGATATCCAGTGTTGTATCAGACTGTGTCAATTAACATTTTCTTCATACAGCAGAGGGTCAAATGTGTTTTTATAACTCATACAAATTTTATTGCGCTCCAACTTCATCTATTCCAAAAGACTCATCTCTGAGATACACAAGTACCAATGAGAAAGCAAACAGACCCATTTTCTGGAGATAAGTTGACTTTGGTTTCTTTTCATTATGCATTTCTACTCATTATGTTTGTATCCCTGCTCCCTATGACAAATCCCAAGAATTCAAACAAATATTTTAGAATTTAAAAACAATTTTTTTTTTACTAGGTGACTTTTAAAGTTCCCTTCAAACCCATGATTCTATGATTTTCTTTATTCATGGAAGCAGAGATTATCAGAAACTATCAGAATGCATCAGCAGCTTTCAGGTACTTATCTGCCTATTTCAGTGGGTATTATGTTAGTTTTCTGTTTTCACAGGATTCCTAACACTTGAAGCAAATATTTCAGTTGAATGTTGAGACGGCTCTCGACTACTATTGATTTTTTTTTTATTACTACTTGACATCCAGGAAATGAGAAACATGGGCAAAAGTGGAAGAGACAGCATGGACAAGCCCTGAATCCATCTCTTTTTTTTAAATTTTATAGCTTTCCTGGCTGCAAATAACATTCTGGACATTGTGAGAATTTAAATGTGCCTCAAAGATGAAAATTTTAAGGCATGAGATCATTCATGGATAAAAGTGCATTTTAAAACAAACATGTTTTCCTGACAAATATTTTTATGAGACAATTAACAGCCCTTCCCTTCACAGTTCCTTTTGAAAATAAGCAGACACTGATTCACTTCCAAGCTGCTGATGAAAAAATAAGGACCCAGAGGAAAACAAAGCAGACAGGGACAATACTGTTGATATAAATGAATGAATACATTCCATTGACAATTCAGTTTGTCAGTGAGACTCTAAATAGCCAAAAACCCCAGACTTGCAGGGAACGTAAGTTTCCTGCTGAACTCTGGCATGTGATAGAGAATGAAGATTAATATCTCAAAATATTTTTCAGAAGCCAAAATTACTAAAATTTTTTGGTTCAGAAAAGGTAGAGGGACTTTATTAAACATTTCCTTTTTGATAATGTGTAAATAAAATATTTTGAAGTTATTAAAGTATTGGTTTTTAACAATGCATTTTAAAATGTAAAATATTACATTTTAGAAGTGCAAAACAAAATGCAAAAATAAAATGGATTACATATTATTTTAAGTTATTATGCAGCCTTCCTTAAACCAAACACAGAATTTAACATCATCATTAACTTTGATTTAAAATAAAATGCCTGTAAAGTAGTTTATGCTAATCTATAAATTAATAGGACAGCAGTTTGAAGTGATTCTATTAGAAGTACATATTGACATAATCACTGGAAACATTTTTATTTTGACAGAACAGCATTTCACCTCAAAGAGTGTTGGCTAACTCTTATGCTAAGAAAACAGCCTAATGTTGGGTTATGCATGATCATAACTCATAAATTCATGGGAAATCTCATTTTATACACACTTCAGACAGCTTAGGACTCTGCTCTGCCTTTGGAAGTGACTCACTGTGACACACACACAGACACATCTGGTATTTATAGTTTCTTTTGTCCCAGCTTTGGTTGCCTTTGCTCTCATGTCAAGTCATAAAGATCCTAGGGCAATATAGAATTTCCTGAAAATAGTTTAATTGCTCATTGACATTATCTTGAGTGAAATCTAATTTAAAATGAAGACTTTGCTGGTCTTGCCAACTTGTGAAACATGCAACACTATATTTATTACTGAGTAAGAGAGTATCTGTCATGGCATTTAATCCATTCAACATGAAACAAAAGGGTGAAATTCTTCATTTCCAGCTTTAACCATATAAAAGTTAGATGTCTCAGTCTAAGCTATCGACCTTAAACTGCCTCGGTGGTCAGTAGAGAGAAATAGCCATTTCACATGACAATTCATCTGACCTTTCTTAGGTACATATTTTAAGATGAGATGAACAGTCCTCCAGGGAATTAAAATGAAATAAACTGCCATCTAGAAATTTGATATCTATATCTAACCTAATCACCGGAGGCTTCCTCTGCAGTCAATAGAGAGAAATAGGCTTCCTCACATGACCTTCATTGTCCCCAAGGCATCTAACCTCATGAAATATGCCTCAGCCAGGCTGCAGAGCTGGGGAGTCTGGCAGCAGACTAAAATCACTGTATCCTTGCATGCAGCACAACTTTGTAACCCATCTGTCAGAGAGCAGCCCCACATCACTCATTTCAAACGAACTCGCTGCTCAGGGCTGACACCTTACTCTGTAATTGCACCAGGGCGTCTCAATACCTGCCCGTGCTGCTCCAAATGCTCACACTCAAACTTCAGTGGTGGTACAACAAAGGAGCATTAAAAACACTCAGTAAGTCAGGAGCTAGGAAACATCCCATCTGCTTTTTGTACTGGATTAAAACTTAATGCTACAGTGGTGTAGTTCTGAATTAATCACATCAACTTCAGTTGCAGTTATTGTGGCCTGGAGCCAGTAGGAGAGCACAAAAGCAGCGTTTGTGAGGCTTTCTTCAGCTTATGGCAGCTGTTTAGCTCATCTTTGATCATACTTACTTTTTTTGCAGTTAAGCTTTTTGGTCACACTATCTTTGCAGAGATAGCTGTTCCGAACAATACCCGTGTTCGCATGCCAGCAAAGGTATTTGTGCATGTGGATTAGCTGGTTTTTGCTTGTCATGCACTTACTCGCCTTTGTGTTGTTTTTGTTTTGTTTACAAAAAGATATTCAGCTACTCAAGGAACATAAGCAGCAGCATATGACACAGCTGAGCAGCTGTACACGAGTGTTAACTTTGGTGCAAATGCTCCGCTGTGGGGATAGGAAGAGCTGTGCCATCCTAGGTCAAGACAAGGCCGGTGGCTAATATAATACAACAATGAGCAGCAGATGCTCTTAGGAAAGACTAGCAGGACAGGGCATGCCTCTGGCAATGCATCCCTAGAATACACATCCAGTTTTCAGTGGCTCAAAGACTTCCTGAGCTGGTGTGAATGTCTTTGCATTTAACAGCCCTGAAAGGATTTGTTTCCGTGTGAATTTATTACTTTTTTTAATCCGTGTAAACTTTGAGCATTGCAAGCATCCAACGGCACAAATTTTCCCAGCTTAATCATACACCGCATGAAGGATCCTCTCCCTGTTTTCAGTCACCAGTTATTAGTTTTATTTGATACTGCCTGGGTTTTATGGCCAAAGAGATACAGAATGATTGTTCCTTATTAACCTTCTCCAGCTCCTACACGATTTTGTAGACCTGCATCACGTGCCCTCTCACTCATCTGTTCACAAGGCTGAGTGCCACTCAACTGAGTCATTTCTCATTTCCAGACGTTCCATATCATCGATCACTTTTGCTGTTCTTTTTGTACCCTTTCCAGTTTTACTCAAGTTCTTGTAGGCAAAACATGAACCCAGAGTAACAAAGGTTTATCAGGATAAAGGATGAATAATACAGTATATATTTGTAAGGAGTGCATATTTTAGGGATATACAATGAGAAAAAAATAGAAGACTAACTGATTTTTGTTCTTCCTAGGTGAAGGTAGTACCAGCAATTTAAACAGATCAATACACTTGAACATTCTTAACAAATATCTTCATCTTATTTGGTTAGAATCTATATAAGGACATCTCTCATAGGTGATAATAAAACACTTCCATAGAAATATAAGAAATTTTTACAAAACCAGTATGCATTTTAATCCTCTCCAAACCACATTTCAGTAATAAGGCTACCTCAGATCTTTTTTGATGCTTTTCTGTAGAAGTTTCAGAATGTAAGGAAATAAAATGCTGTGCAAATTTTTGAAAAGGACAGCAAGACTGTTGTCATGATAAGTTGTCAGGTTGACACTGAACTCAGGAAATCAGGCATTGGGTCCCACCTGATACAGGATTAGGCAAAAAGCTAAATGAAGGAAATGTAACTGATGTCAATCTAGAAAACGACAGAAAATAATTTCTGTCAAAGTAGGATTATATTTTTGTGGGATTATGGGCATATTGATGAAGAAAATTGTATTAACCCTGTTTTCCCTTTTAGACTTTCAACTTTAAATTACATTTAATTAGATGATGTTAAATTAGTGTGGCACATTAAAATTTAACAGGACATACACCCATGGATTGGAAACAGAAAACAGGCATCCCTCAAAATATTTTTATAAAGTCAGACCATTTGTACAGGATTGTTCTTGACTATATTTTACCAAATGATTTATTTAAAAAATTGTAATAAAGACTACTAAAATCTGTATTACAAAATAAACAGAGTTAAATTTTGTAAGTGATCACTGTGATAGTAATCAGTCTTGAGGAGCTCAGGCCTGCTGTACACAGCTTGGAGGACTGCATGCAAATTTTTGTTCAACATTACCATTCACACTTGATCAAGTTGAAATAAGTTCCCCTGTGTCAATATTTTTAGGAGAGATAATACAATCTTTCCATGTAGAAAGCATCTTGAATAGGTGTTCAAAGTTCATGTTATCTCAGCATTTGACCTTCATGCAACTGCTCCTGTAGTATTTTGTTTAGTTCTTGCGTCATTGTTTCAAAGGTTTTCGAAGGACTGAAGAGATTCAGAGAAGAACGACTAAAACAACTTTCCTGGCACCAAAAGATTCCAGAAACTCAGTCTGAGAGGGGAGGTGAAGTTTATAAGGGCACAAAGTAAAACTTTGATTGTGGTTTCTTAGGTCTCAGATATAAAACACAGTGGCCGAAAGCTGAAGCTAAAAAAACCTAATGCTAGAAATTAAGAACAAATTTTTTAACAGTGACCCAATGAAACAACTAACAAATGCTTTCAATCAAGACCAAACATTTTTCAAAACATTTCCTGCTCAGTTTCAAACTATATTCAAAAGATATATTTCAGGCTAGATGATTGCAAAGATCCCTGTGACTTCATAATGTATGGCTCTATGGACCTAAGTACACTCTAAAGACTAAATTTGAAAACAAACACAAAATAAACAATGTATGAATATTTTTAAATACTATGCTGTTCTAGAATCAAGAATTACTTCAGAAATAATTCAGAAACAGAAAAAGGAATAATCATTCTTAAATAATTCATTATTTAATAAATCATTTTACACTACTATGAATGTACTTTTTTCTAATTTTTTTGAGTCACTGGAAGCTCAATAATGCCCACTGACTGTAAGTAAGAGTTCAGTAAAATAAGAAAAACAGAAAACGCTCCAGTGACTTTCTGAAGTTATTTTTAAATGATTTCTGGCATTTTCATTTGAGTGTCATGTGATTTTTCCTAATCATTGTCAAAGCAAAACTGTCCAGGTACAGATAACATACAGGAATGTAAAGATGTTTCCTGTCTCTTTTGAAGCTGAGTCTTTATACTCACTTGAAAATTTTTGTATTTTAAACTACCTGCTGATTGCTTACTAGAAAGATATTGTAGGTGAGTTAGAGGATTTCTAATGCAGAAATATTATTGTCTCTGTTTTTCTGTTCAGGCAATTTTTCATTAACACTGTCTTGGTTTAAATAAGACCCATCTCCGTTATGGTAAAAATGAACAAACGATGTTTTTCCAAACTTTAGATAAACGGCAATCCTTACATAATGGTGAGCATTTCCTCTTTGGAGCTCACCACTGAATCAGGACATTCAAACAAACTCAGCGCTAAGCTCTTCCCTGGGGCCAGGCTCAGTGTGTCCAAAGCTGTGCTTATTCCATGTGCTTTGGTCAGCAGATATGCAATCTTAGACAATAGCTTCTTTCTGCAAACAATGCCCAGTATTAAGAATGTCATCAGATATAATGGCTATGAGTGGGACAATTCTGCTTTCTTATGAAAGCGTTCATAATGGAGCGGACATGGCGTGCGTGTGTCTGTGCGTGTGTCTGTGTGTCTGTGTGCCTGTGAGTCTGTGTGTCTGTGTGTCTGCGTGCCTGTGAGTCTGTGTGTGTGTGTCTGTGTCTGTGTGTGTGTGTGTCTGTCTGAGTCTGTCTTTATATGTGTGTGTGACTGTGTGTGTGTATGTGACTGTGCGTGTGTCTGCCTGTGACTCTGTGTGTGAGCCTGTGTCTGTGTGTGCCTGTGTCTGTGTGTCTGTGTGTGCATCTGTGAGTCTCTGTGTGTGTGCCTGTGTGTCTGTGTGTGTGCGTCTGTGTGCCTGTGTCTGTGTGTCTGTGTGTGTGTCTGTGAGTCTCTGTGTGTGTGACTGTCTGTGTGTGTGTGTGTGTGTGTGTGTGACTGTCTGTGTGTCTGTCTGTGTCTGTCGCGTGTGTGCGCGCGACTGTGTCTGTGTGACTGCGTCTGTGTCAGTGTCTGTGACTGTGTCTGTATGTCTGTCTGTGTAACTGTGTCTGTGTGTCTGCGTCTGTGACTGTTTCTGTCTGTCTGTCTGTCTGTGTGGCTGTGACTGTGTCTGTATGTCTGTCTGTGTAACTGTGTCTGTGTCCGCATCTGTGACTGTCTGTGTGTCTGTGTCTGTGCCTGACTGTGTGTCTATGACTGTAAGTGTGTCCATGCCTGTCTGTGTGTCTGTCTGTGACTGTGTCCATGTCTGTGTGACTGTCTGTGTGTCTGTGTCTGTGACTGTGTGTCTATCTGTGACTGTCTGTGCGTCCATGTCTGTGACTGTGTCTGTGTGACTGTCTGTGTGTCTGACTGTGTCTGTGTGTCTGTGACTGTGTCTGTGACTGTGTGTCTATCTGTGACTGTCTGTGTGTCCATGTCTGTGACTGTGTCTGTGTGTCTGTGACTGTGTCTGTGACTGTCTGTCTGCGTGTCTGTGACTGTGTCTGTGTGCCTGTGTATGTGTGCCTGTGACTGTGTGTCCACATCTGTGACTGTCTCTCTGTGTGTCTGGAACTGTCTGTGTGTCTGTGTCTGTGTGTCTGTGACTGTCTGTCTGTGTGTCTGTGACTGTGTCTGTGTGTCTGTGTCTGTGTGTCTGGGACTGTCTGTCTGTGTGTCTGTGTCTGTGTGTCTGTGTCTGTGTGCCTGTGACTGTGTGTCCACATCTGTGACTGTCTCTCTGTGTGTCTGGGACTGTCTGTGTGTCTGTGTCTGTGTCTGTGTGTCTGGGACTGTCTGTCTGTGTCTGTGACTGTCTGTCTGTGTGTCTGTGACTGTGTCTGTGTGTCTGTGTGCCTGTGACTGTATGTCCACGTCTGTGACTATCTGTGTGTCTCTGTGTGTCTGTGCATGTTTTAAGAAAGATCCACCAGCTCACTGCAGAAGCAGCCTGCTGGGCTCAGAAGAGCTGGTTCATGAAAGGTGCCATTTATAGTGCTTTCATAATACCATAGAATGGAAACATTAGGTAATAGTAAAATCCCAGAACTAGACTTACTAAATTCTGAAAACTTACTCACATTACCATGCTTTATAGGGCTTTAGGGACTTCATAACAACAATCTGTGCAACTGCAGACTTTGTTTAATGAAAAAATAAATAGAAATAGTTACCCAAAAATTAGCCTAAAGACTGGTATTCCCTTGTTAGTGCCCTTTAATAATTTTCACTATGCCTCCATTTGCGCCCTGTCTAGAAAATAAAAGGCTTATTCATGCACAAAAACACAGATCTGCCTTCTCAGTGAGAAATTTTGTAACATTTCTGAAGTAGAATCAAATGCAGCAGCTCAAGGTCTTTTTCTGAAAGAGGAAAAGCAGTTAGCTGGATATTGCATTACTTTCAGGAGATTTCTTCACTGTTGTGTAATTTATCTGACAGTTGCCACAGGGCTTAGATGCCACTTTAGTTACCCTACTGATTTTTAAGAGATGGATATGCGTGTGGAAATTAGGGGGGCATTCATTTTTCCCCCTAATTTCATCAAATTACATGCACTGTGATTTTAGATAAATCACACTATTGCACTGTTTCCCTTTCCACATTCACAGAGTCTTGTGGGTTCTCTTTGGTTTGCCTTTAAGCAATCACCATTTGCATCAACATGCCACCCAACTGGGTTAGTCTGATGTGTCCTCTAACTGGTGTCCTCTCAACAGCTCTCCTCAATGCTCTGTCATGAATTTGTTTGGGTTCTTCTTATCGGGAGGTATCAGAGCCAAAGCTCCAGAATGCCTCACTTTCATACAAGGCTTCCTGTGTATTTTAAAGGAAACAAATATAACAAAGAAAGCAATGTGAATTTATGCAATTCCAGTGTGGCAGAAACAAAGAAGTTGGTTGAAAAGACAGATAGGAATATATCAGCCTTGCAATCTCAAGCGACCCTCAGGCAGGTACAGCACATATGCCTTCTGGCTTTAGTGCTTTAGAATTCAAAAGATCAGCCTTTTTCTGACCCCAGATATGAGCATCTGGTGAAGACCAGCATCCTTCACAATTCTGGCAGTTTGCAAAGACACAGACTGGCCTGGATTACAAATCGGAAGCACTGGTTGCAGCTGAAAAGTGTATTTTTTGCCATTGGGGTAGTAGAAAACCGAGAGAAACAGACACACACTTGGGAGGAGGCAAAGTAACGCTGCTTTTTCTCTGCTCTTGAAACCTATGATGCAAATATTTATGCATGAGGCTGAGAGGAATTCCTGGGTCATCCTTCTGCCCTGTCTAAAAACATACATCTAAAAGGAGAGCTCACAATAGTGCCTAAGTTTGAAAACGTGCTGATGTCAGAATTTTGCTCTATTTACATGACTTTGGCAAAGAGCAGCCAACTACCTGCTTATCATAAATCTCTCCCCTCTCTCCCTTCATCCTCTGCACGGAAACCCCTATGATTTTCAGTGCAGAGCACCAAGCACAAGTAGGTTATTCTGTGTATGAAAGCCGTGCTTGTGAAAGATGCTGAATGCACAGTCCCAGAGGCCCACGTCCTCTGCAGTATAGCACAAGGAAAAAAAGATACATCATGGATAGAAGCACTGTCAGCTCCCTCACTCCAACTTACCAGTTTCACTGAGCTTGAAGAAACATCCGCTGGGGCAGAAGGATCATTCATCCCTTATAGTCAAGTTGTTGTCCTAACTGGTAAAATTGCCACGTAGGGTGCTAATTAGAGCCAGTTATGGTTATGGCTTTTGCAGTGCTGACAGCTGTGAACTGGTCACCCAAAGTTTACCCTGAAGGCTGGGCCACTTATAAAAGCTATCAGATATAACAATCTGCTACACTATGGCAGATTTATACCTGTCTAAAGATGAAATCAGAGAGAACAGAGCTGAAAAACCCCTCCAGAGATTGCTTGATCTGTCTCCCTACACCAGAGGATCATGTCTAATGCATTTCTGGGAGCTGTTTGTCTAACCTCTTTATATAGGCCTATTCTAACAGGGACTCCAGAACCTCGACATGCAATTCATTCCAGTGCTTTGTGAGAACTTCCAAGAGAAGGATTGTTTTAATGGTTAGCCTAAACTATCCCCATACTTTCTATTTGTTATATTCCTTTGCTCTCTGCAAGGTCCTGTCACACACCAGGTAAATATGTCTCTCCAGTCTTTTCTCAGTTTATGATTCTTTCTGTCTTTCTCCAAGTGTGACATTTCCGGGATCAATCTCTGATCATTCTATCATTTTCTTTGGATTCTGTTCAGCTGGGTTACATTGTCCCTGTAACACATAGGCCAAACCAGACTGGACACTGTCACAGCTGAGTTTTTGCAAGCCTGATGAATTCAGGAGTGTAATTGCAATGTCTTACAGGCAATGTTCCTGCCTATATATCCCAGACTATGTTCATGGGAATGCAGAAATAAGATGCAGCTCACCCATGTGTGTTATGCGAGTCAAATGACTCATTGCTGTCACTCCGTTTCTTCTTCTCCTTTGTCTGACACCTCCTCCCCCACAAAAAAGGGATACCTTAGCCACACTGCAAAATCTCTACAAAAGCTCTGAGAAGCATGAAATGTCCTTCAATGGACAGCAATATTATAGATATTAAGGACAACAATAAAAAAAGGAAAGAAGAAACCTTCATGAGCCTGCTACTTCTCACCAGTGCCACTGGGTAGGAGGTGGGTAAGTCTCCCAATAGCAATATATTTCCCAGCACAGGAATAATCCTGGCTGCTTTCCAGTCACCATCTAATTCCTGCCTTGGTCCTATGACAAAAAAACTACATGTCATCTGGAAAACGATCATGTAATTTAAAACAGTATGTAACAGTAGAGATAGGTTTGGGGACTGATTGCTTTTCTTAAACCTGATCTCTGAATACAGACAACATTCAAACTGCATTAAAACTGTTATTTTCATGACAGCAAATAACTCTGAGCTCATGTATTAATCTGGAACTTTCATGTATCACAATGCCCCAAACACATAGCTGTCAAACAGATTATTTCTGTGATTGATATAAGATGTATGGATATGACGTTGAGAAAAGGCTGCATTGTGGGACAAATGTCCCTGAGCTTTTGCTACCATAGTTCCCAGAGAGCTTGTATACATTCAAAGTGCTTCATCTTGGTATAATAAAGTGTAGCATTTCAGTAGAAGACATATTAACTCCCTTACTAGAAAACCACAAAATTCCCTCAATTTAGCATTTACAAAACATATGATTTTTTTTAATTACCCATGTAAATGAATATACACACAAACACAAATAGATATATAGAAAGGCATAAAATTATGTCTTAGCCATAGTAAAGTAGTTAGTCATATACTATGCATTCTACTAGGAGCAAAGGGTTTCTATAAAAATTCAAATATTTGAATATGTACGCCCTCTGGGAATTTCCCTATTTAAATATTTGCACTTAGTAAGAAAATGCTGAAGAAATTTAAGAATAGGCATTATATTTAATGAGGTTCCTGTACTTAAAAAAAAAATCACACATATCAAAAATTTCCCATGACAAAAGGGGGCTATAATAGGCTAGGTTCTCCCATAGAATAAGAAGTAGACTTGTACTGCTGTCAAATGATATTAGCTCTATATCATACTCATGTCAGTTTCCTGGTGAAATAAAGGCCTGTATTTTGCCATCCAGGCTGAGCAGTGTCCTTCCTCACAATTTGTTCCACTGAAATTAATTCTTATTTTGCTACGAAGAATTTTAGGCTGCTGTAGTTTGGATCTATGTGGTGAGAGGAAAGAAACAGCTTGACTTTCTATTGATTCCTTCAGGATGCTATCATTAAACTTCAATGACATTAAGTATATATAATTAAGTGCATATAATTTTAGACTATTAAGTTACTTGTTACTTTTCACAAGATTCATCCATAATTTCACATTTTCTTTGGCATTATAGCTTAAAATAGTACAAAGATACATGGCATTTAAGACTCAGAAAGACCTTTGGCCTTTGACCTTAAAAGATCTTTATGTGGAGGCCCATGGTGGATTGATTTTTGACAGTACAGTGACAGAGCCATACAAAAAAGGTATTCATATTGACCAAGTCAGTGGATATTTCAGGTCAAAATGTCAGCAGTTGTCTTTTTCAGCTGACATCCTGGTCTGAGAAAGTTGGATTTAACGTTTGCTTGACTCTCATATTTTGATTTCTTGCCATACATGGCTGTGCCATTAGCTCCCTAGAATGCCTTTCAGTTTCTTCCTTGAAAAATGCTAAATAAGTTCTCACTTTACCTACTGACTGAATAAGAATACAAAAACAACAGACAGCTGTGAGGCATCTGCGTGTCACACAAACACTGTTGGCACAGTTCCTGCATTCAAGAGATCAGCAAGAGCCTAGTAAATAAGCTTTCTTCACTAAAGACCACTTTTGTCCATGATCATTGAAGCTGTGCTTTACTCATACATCCTCTGAATTCCTCTTTTCTTCAGTAATCACACATGCCTAGCATGATGGCTGATTCTATTCTACAGTCCTGGGCCATGTAATTATGTGAGTAATTGGCAGACAAGATGTTGTGAATACCTGAATCCCAGGTTAATTGAAACTAACACCTGCCTGAACTGTGCTGTTGTAATGGATGCAATAATACAACAAGATCAGGTCCTATTGAGTTGCATAATCTTTTCAAGACAGGGTTTTTGATCTATCTCCTTTGAATTCGGCAGTGGAAAACTAAAGTATTATGCCTTTGTTGAAGCTTATAAAAGATGAATCTGAAGCTGAAAATGAAGATCCTTCCAGTTAATCTGCATTGAGAAAAATCAGTGAGCACACATCTTTTGCATCTTTCAGTTAGAAAAGAAACAACTGATATAGCTGTCAACACAACTGTAGTCAATAACAACATTACAATCCACCCTAGAGTAACCCAAGTTGTTACCCAGGTAGTACAACCTGCAAAACTTGGATTAACGAGGTACAGAATGGCCAAAATTCCCCCTACCATCACTGACCATCCCTAACTGGGCAAGCCTTATGGCATTGCTCGGAGGAGGTTGTTCTAGATGGCATGAGGCTGATTTTCTTTTGCCTTGTTCTTCATACCAGCAGCTCACAGGCAATGTATTTCAGCGTTTCCTGTGTTATTCTCTCCCTGACAAAATGCTGATTACAGCACACCCCTACAGCACAGACAGACTGGCAGACCTGTCAGAAGAGCAGACGAAGCATTACAACAAAGACTTCCAAGCCACAGAAAGACCACAAGAACATATATGCTTCACTCGACAAAACCTCTCAAGAAAACACAGCTTTTCTTGTTCTTTTAGTGAAATCATGGCAATTTTTTTTATTTTAAATCAAATCTTACGGACTATTTTAAACACAGCTTTTATCTAACTAGTTTCTGGGAAGTATTTCAGTTCAAACATACTTCTATTGAAAGAGAGTACTGGACCAGGGCAGAAGATGGAAGCAGTTCGGCAGTAGAACCTGGTAGATAGACAGATAGATAGATATATAGATATAAATATAGATATAGATAGGTATAGTTATTTATGAAGAAAATAATGTTGTGCAGTTGCTTGCAAGAGCAAAAGACAGTGCTTGATGATCCAGAAGGTCCTCTTTTTCTAAGTTAAACAAGACATGATATTTCTATGTTAGAATACATGTTGGTTCTACTTAAAACAGTGCAAGCTCTATAAAGCTACTATACCCTTTGTAAAGGGAAAGCAAATTTAAGAAAAAATTAAAAAGCCAAAATGTAGCCAGAAGATTTGGGATTTTCAAAAGCCCACGGTCCTCAGATTACTTATGCAAGTAATCTGATTACTGACTTCTCTGGGAACTGCTTGACCACCCCAGTTGCCTCTGAAAATCACAATCAATTTATTTGTCTCAGGACTAATGGGGGGAAAAAAGATTTCAGGAATGAAAAGATTTTACTGTAATGACCTGAAGCAAATGTGAGAACAAAACGCCTGCTTTAGAAGTCAGGAGAGGCACAATCACAACAATTAACAGCAAGAAAGAGAAGTGAGGAGGAGAAGGGAGTTGGGAAATGGAGTTCCCAAATTTCAGCCATTACATAGGCCTCTGTTTAAATGCAATATGGCTGCAAAAGGAAGGCAATATTCTCTGGCTGACACCTTTGCAGAGACACTTTGACATGAAAAAACTGATAGTCAGAGACAAGCAGTTAAACGTGGACATTGTGTCTGTCTGGGAATCATATAACTATAGAACGGCTGTAATAAAAGCAACACAATATTTTGTGATAGAAGATCAGTGTGGTTTTAGAAGCTGAACAGCAAATCTGAGCATGTTTGTCAACCCAGTGTTTTCAAAATCTTTCAGTAAAAGGCTCTATACATCTTACTGTATCATTTTTTCCACCCAACAGGGTCTGATTTTTTTTCAAGCTGAGCACTGTCTGAATAGCTTCCCTAATGTCTTTGTTTAGGTCTGGTCTATAGATCCCACCTTACTCCCACTGATGTTAGAAGGAAACTCTCTTAGCAGACATCCTGTGGGATGACAATACCTAATTCTGTATTTGCTTCCAGCATCTCACATCCACCCCATCAGAAGTTGTGAATAACTCTTATATCTGGTATTATATTCTCATTTGTGAACACAAATGCTAGTAAAGACGTTCTCAGAACCTTTTTAAAGGTGTTTTTCTACTAGGCCATTGCCAAATCTGAATTACCTACTCCAGTGTTAAACTTGGGGTATGAAACAGTGCAAATAAATAGAAAATCAGATGAAAGCTGTGCATGAATGTAGGGTTAATCTGACTCAGCTGCCTCAGTAAAACTGGCAGTATCCTGTCCAGATTAGATTTCACTGAGAAATATCTATGGTACATAAATGCCATCTTATCAAGTGTGCCATCCTCTCACATCATCACCTCTCCTGCAGTAAAGACAGAAGTATGGTCATCCTTTCCACCACACACCTTCTGGCAGAAAGCACAGAGAGTAGTGGAAATTAAGTTCTTTAGTATATATTTGGCTAAGATGCTAACAAAACCCTATGGTAATTCCCTGAAAGATTTCAAATGCTGAGGTGACAGAGTGGCTGAGGCAGTCATGGGGGGGAGAAAGACACTGCAATGATGGGAGAGAGCCATAGCTATGTTTCAGTCAAATCTGACCTACTTTAATGAAATCAGGTCATCTGTGAGCTCTTCATTACCCCCAGACTAAACAGTGCAAAACATAGCAGCCAATGTCTCTGCCTTTTCCGAGCACCGCTAATTCTCATTACAACATTGTTATGTATTCTTTAATATATATTGACTTAGTCATCTCACCACACCAAAGCTGGCAAACAGCACTGGGGAAGGAAGGAAGGTAAACATGATTACTGACTTTGTAAAAAAAAAAAAAAAAAAAAAAAATTGCAGGGTAAACACAGCTATGCCTCCAGAACGTGTCCTCAAGGGAATATGGAAACAAAAGGAGGCACAACTGTCTCAGGACATTAGCCATGACAGATGAAGCTCACCTATCACACCAGCAAACTCTTAACTGTTACCAGCAGCCTTCACAGACAAAGCGAGGCTGGAGTCAAGCTGAAGCTGGTACTGCAGGCTTACACTCAAATTCCTCTCAGTGCTCAGTCTTCTGTAAACTAGGAGGGTGACAGATCCATAACAAAAAATACATACTGGCAAAGCTTTAACGTGATGCCCATGACTGCCTTTCATTTCATACCAACACAGGCTGTATATATATATATATGTGTGTGTGTGTGTGTGCAGCTATGGATGTGTCCCCACACACGTATTTTATTATGTAGAAGTGTAAATCCATTTGTTCTTACACCAATATGTCGCTGCTTGATAGTAATGTACACTGAGATTTATGCACTGCTTTTAGACCTTAGAAATATATATACCTGTGTATCTCTAGCTGTAAATACATATGGATCTAAGAAACACATAAATGTATATATATTTTGTATATATGTACAAAAGCATATTCAGCAACAGACACATCCTTTTGAGCATCACATTAAACCTACACTATTTACAGTATGCACATTCCTCTATTGTGAATATAGGGTATATGTATTAAAGGCTGCTGTGTTCCAAAGAGAAACATTCCTCTCTTCCTAAAAGAATTAATATGTTTTATTTCTCTTTTCTTAAAAAGTACTGTGCACTAATTTATGGGCAACTGCATTGGGCCCTTGCATTCCTTTACCTGCAGACAGCTAGCATTAAAACATTTTTAATGCATCACAATGATTTTCTGTTTTTTCCTAACCCATGTTTAATTGGAAAATCTATTTGGTACTCACTACAGAATTCTCTTTCTTCACCTACTATGTCATTGTCCAAATTACTTCTCAGTCTGTCTCTGTCACCTCTGTGGGTAGCTGATTGTATTTGACCTGGCCCAATGCAGGGATCTACAGTGCAGGAGTGCACGTGTGCCAATGCTTTGGACAGAAGTATTTAGGTGAAATAAAGACTTACAGAGATGACAACCTAGACAGCACAGTCCTGAGGCCATGCCAAACTTTCTTTGGCAATGCCAAAGATAATTCAGAGGGTTTTTGCCACTTTCACTTTTATCTATTTGTTCCTGTTTCTATTTCATTCCCTGCCTTTTACTGGAAAAAATGACTGCACAGCTATGTGGAGTAACCAATGATCCAGATCTTGGATAAGTGTGTAACTAATTTCCACTGAAACCAGGATCATACATAGAAATACTCCTCAAATTCTGACCATTCATTATATAGAGTCATTATATTTTAAAATCATAATTTTGATGACTGGAACTAGGAGGAGGGGCAGCTCTCAGGGGTCCAGCTGTCTGTGACAGACTCTGTGCTTACTGACTATGGCAAAATAGAGTAGCCATATTTTGATTTCTTGCAACATCTGGAAAGTTGTTGCCTTCCATCTTCTGTTTTCTTACAGCATCTGCTGCTGCCTAAGTTGCTTATTTCTTCTGATTCTAGCCAGCTGAAACTTCTATGTCATCCATATGGTGGTTTTAAACTACCAGAGAAGCAGGACTGAGAGAAGTAAGGGAAGGATGACACATAAAAGAACAGGTAACTTTCCATGCACTTTTAATAGAGAACACATGACAGTGGCTAAAATATTGCAAAAATATACATCATACAGGAAATCTGAAAATTTTTGAATAAGCATAACTAACAACTGTGTCCAAACAAAAGTCTTTAGTCACTTTTCGAGAAAAGCTGGTGATAGAAACTGCTGAGTCTCCTTTACAGGCTTGCAGTGATCCCTTCTCTGAAGGAGGCAGTAGGAGGGTAGGAGAGACTTAGAAGGTAGGGTAGGACAGTAATTATTATCTGCAAAGACCAGCTCTAAGCAGCGTACTTAATGGTGGGATTTGGGCAGACAAATATTGACAGCTCACTGATGTTGCTAAGCTAGCAGTGCCCTGCTGAAGGGCTGGAATGTGCAGTCACACAAAAGCGTGCCGTGGGACAACCCCGAGAACCACCGAGCCAGCAGCACCCATTGGTGCTACCATGTGCATCAAAGCAGAGGCTTTTCTTGCTCCTTCCAATGGGATAGTCTATTCTCAGTTGTGGTTGTGCTTGCTGTTTCTTTTCCTGCGGAAGGAGCTGAAGAACAGGATTGAGATAGTGATTTTTCCCTCAGAGGAAGCCGAGGCTGAGCTGCATTCTCCTCTGCCACAGGGAAATGCCTAACATGCTGCTAATCCCCGCAGGAGCAGACCCCAGCCCGGCACCTGCATGTGCTGCAGCTCCAACAGAGACTGTGTCTGGATCCACATCGTGCCCAGACTCACATCCCACCTCACTGTCACCTCATTTACGGGGGAATTTTACCCCTGCAGCCTGTGGCTCTAAACGTGAGGCCGTTAATGGAGTTTTGTCTTGCTACCAAGGCTGTGAGAAAATAAACGGATGCAAGGTAACTGTTGGTGTCTGGACATCATATCTGGAGCTCCACCTGGTAACTCAGCATGTGCAGGGATCTGCTTTGACTCCCCATGGCTGAAACTGAGATATGCTTTCCATGCACTGTCACTGACATAGACTACTTGTATCTATGTTTTCTGTTAGAGGTTTTAATCTTTAGATGCTTTCTCAAAAAGAGTAGATTTATTTCAGTTTGTATATTATTCTGAAGTAAATAACTAACTGAGAAAATGAGGATTTTAGTACTGACCAAATCCTATTATTGCTTTTTCTGAAAAGCTGTTTGTCTTATATTCCAGTATCAAATTTACATCCAATTGCACGCTTCTTCAGACCACATAAAGGTTAATCAAACACTTAAAAGTGGATAGAAAGGCTCCCATCAAATGCCAGTAGCTTGGCCAATGTTCACACCAGTGGTCAGAATTGGTAGCTAGGTCTGATTTCCTTAAAAACTTGCAGGGAATTTTCACTGTGAAGCTTCCCACCCTCAGTTACAGCTCACTAATCCCTCGAGCACAGTTTAGGGTGTCTCCACAGAATGCAATTCAGCCCATGTAATGCTATTTGAAATTGCAGAAAAAGAAAATACTATAGTTTTCGTACATATCTTCTGTCAAATTAATCATGGATTGTTGGTTCAGAGATACCAAATGTCAAAGATCTTTTTTTTTTTTTTCCATTTTACTATAGCCCAGGTATGTACAAGCATTTCTGTAAAAGCTTGTGTGTCTCTAGGGAGAATAGACAATGCTGCACGCACAACTCTATTCACAGTAAAAGCCAGACAAACCGAAAGACCCACTTACAGCAAGGCAGATGTTCATAATCTTAATTTTATTATCTCCAAACAGCAGTGTTTGGTTCAATACATGAAAAGCAATGAATCAGGAAATGTCATGACCATGAAAAAGTAAAAAATAAACATGGCAAAAATCTGGGAAAAACATTTCTGATTTAGATTATCTGTGGCTTTCCTGACTTGTGCCTCAGAGATGTTCAGGCTGTGTATGGTATGGGCTGGGTTTCAATAGCTATAGTATGTTATTGAGCACATCAGTGGATTATACAGCTGGGAAGAAGAGAGAGAATTCAGAACTGTACAGTCTGGCAGTTTCCTGAAGGCAACAAGCAGTGGATACCATTGAATTACAGAATAACCACACCAGGAAGAAAATCTAATCATATATAGAAGCATCAAACCATACATAAAGGTGCTTGATACAGACTTTTTCATTTTTTCATAAATTATTTTACTAATTTGACTATGTGTGGAGAAATGACACATTTGCTGAACTGAGCTGAGGCCAAAGAAGGGCCACATCTTTTCTAATGTAATATGTTGTTCAAGTCCCTTCTTGGATTTATCTGACAGACTTATAGCTTTATATCCACATTAATTAAGAAACTTTCATGGGATCTTGGTTTAACTGATTATACATGCTAGCAACAATACTAAGCATATGCATGGAGTTATTGTGTACTCACAGCATTTACTGCATGTACAATTCTCAGCAGTAATGTGTAAACTTTTTCGCACATCACCACTGTTGACTAGATTTGCAATCCATCCAACAATTCCCACAAAACCATTTCTATGTAGCTTCTGTAGGAAGAGAGATCATCTTAACATATTGTAGAATGATGCACTGGCTCATGTGATTTCCTCCAGGCAAATGGAGGAAAAGGAGTTGGGAGGGAAGAAATACCAAGCCCTGTGAAGACTCAGGCAGACATCCTTTACAGTGGTAACTCTTGCCCAAAAAGAGAAGTCTGTCTGAATTCTGGAAACAATGGAGGAATCCTTGAGATCTCCAGAGGTAGCTCAGAGCATGACCCATGGAGGCTATTAATTACTTCCAAAGGGTGCTCTCTATATTGACCCCAAGATACACTTTGCTTCTGCCAATATGTTCCACGGTTTATGCAGAACTACCTTGAAATTAAACTCTTTAATCTTGTTCAACAAACTAAAATAACTTGACCGGGAGAGATCTGACCCCAAACCAAGTATTTTATTTTGATTTTGGTAACATAAATACTTGATTTTCAGATGAAACGTTGCTTTTCAGGTTAAAAATAGCAATAGGGAAGAATTCAACATACATATCTCTGCAATGAAAACATATGTTTTTCTTCTAAAAAAATTCTCTTTTTTTTTTTCTGTCTGAATGTTTCTGATCAATACACAGCAATGGTATATTCAAATATACACAGGAGTATATTTGTTAGATGCATGCACATAATCTCATATTTATTCACTCTTTAGAAAGATATCAACAATCTGCTAGCTGATAGGTCAGGATTCTCCATTTCAGCTAGATGAGAAAGATGTTAAAATATAGGAAAGTTGGAAAAAATTCATAAAAACAAGCACAAAAAAGACCTATTCCTTTCTTGGTATGTAAAGAAAATGCTAAATAAACAATTTGCGAACTCAGTAACAAAAGTCAACACTTAAATCTGTGTGAGTTCTCCCTTTGTCTATTTATTTTTCTGTCTCCAAATATTAAATGCAAACTCCAATACAAAGGCAAGAATTAGGTTCCATACATGGAAATGCCTTGGTGATTGTGAAAAATAATGCTGTGGTGTCTCTAGTTGGGAGGTTTGGAAGAAAGAGAACTAAAAAAAAAATACCAAGAAAAAAAAAAAGAAAGAAAAAAAAAAAGAAACTGTTCCACTTCATCTAGCAGTGCTGCAATACATCACTCCAATTAAATCCCAGCCAATAAGCAAAGGGACGTGTTAAGTAAAATTCATGAGCTTTGAATGCATGTGAATGAATATGCCAATCAGAATCAATGCCACCCATTCATCTGGTGTAACACCATGGTGATGACAATGAGCTTGAAACCAGTCTTTGTTGTCATCAGCTGTGCAGTAGTTGCCACAGCCCCAGCCTGGATCAAATGTGTGGGACATTTAAATCTTCAGCATGGCACCAACACACAGAACATCTTATTCATGCCAAAAAAGGAGCTATAATCAGACTCCAAGTAAATAATTCAGGATCAGTCCCTTACGGGGCACAAATTACCTTCTTTTAAAATTACCAAAATGCTGTTCGTCTCCTTGCTTGACTTTACTCCATGGACACGGGGACAGCATTTTGTAACCGTGTAGTGTATTTGTCCCTTTAGAAAATCTGTTGCTATATTAATGTCTGTAGCTGAGCCTTCTGTGGGCCCTGGCTGATGCTGCACTAAGGAATATCTTTGCGGAGACCCTGTATCTCAGCCCTTTTGAGTGCAGCAGTGGCAGATGGCTAGCTCTCACTGCTTTTACAATAACCATTTCATTTGTGATGCTTGACCTGAATTCCATTCCTTGTTTAAAAGTGTGTCTCAGTTCTCAAATGGTATTTCACAGAATTGCCATTTCCATAGTGTTTCCACATGCTGTTCTCCAAATAACACATTTGCCCATAAAACAGGGTGGAAGAAAAGAATATGGAACTAAGTGTCACAATTGAAAATGTTTAGTCTAAGAATACATATCCAAATACTGATGACAGCTTCACTTTTATTGGATTTAAATTATCCCACTGATATTTTCTTATATGTCAGCTTCTATCACTTACAGATCATGCTGTATTTTTAATGCTTTGTGCTATGAGTTAGTTCTCTTTCTTCCACTGAGTTGTCAGTAGTTATAACATTGTAAATGTGAAATGCTGTGCTAGAAAAACAGGCCTTCGAGTGGTGACATACACTCAACTTCTCTGAATAAATTAAGCATGCATGCTTTCAGTAATAGATCCACCCATTAATCAGTGTGTTTAAAAAGATGTGACAATCACTGCGTAGAACCCGATAGTCCCCCAATTTACCAGCGGATATTACTCATTGCTGAATACTTTCTCTGCACATTTCTCATCTTATTTTTCAGTTTCTGTATAGGAAATTAATCTTAAGAGGGAGAACGAGTGATCTCAAGGAACTTTATTTGGAAAGAGGTTCTTTCTGAGGTTTCTTCTGCAGCCAATTAAAACCCCAAGCAGAGGGAGCTGAAGACATCATTCAAGTACACATTTGATTAAGAAATATTAAACATGAAGCATAGATTTGCAAACAAAACCATGTATCCTTTGGTCATTCTCTTCCATTCTCTGGGCCTGAATCCATAAGTAGAAAATTAAACTTAATAGAGGGAATAAATGTGAGGACCACGAAGAGCTAGAGAAATGATGCTGCAGAAAAGATGCTGTCTGCCCCTGTTAAGATTACCTACAACCTTGTATTGTGATCCTTCTGGCAGTGATCTAGTCTTTACCTACTGGAAGTGACCTGATTTTCTTCTACTGGAATTCTGCAATGTATTTCTTAAAAAAAACCAAAAAGTTACACTGCCTGAGCTTTTTGCTGCCCCTTGAAGTGATCCACAATGGTTTTATGCAACTTCATGCAACAAGCCCAGGTATAACTGAGAGACACACAGCAAAGTCCCATTACACCTTATAACAAAAGACATATTTGTTGAGACTCAAAATGAATGGCAGATTATTTCCAGCTGTAATTAAACCCATACTTTATGGCATTGTGCAGTCAATTATAACTCAGGTTTAAACAAATTACATATCTCTCAACATATTGACACTTAGTTCTTTTAAAAAGAGTAGTAAGTGCATGCTTTTGTAATTTGGGACAAAAATTTTTCAATTGACCTGTGATAACATAAAAGCATAGGAAAATCCTCTGTTGATACTTCAGCCCTTTATTTTTTTTACCTGTCTGTTGACCTGGCCTGTGTCAAAAATAGTGTGGCCAGTGGAAGTAGGGAAGATTGTCCCTCTGTATTTGGTACTGGTGAGGCTGCACCTCAAATTCCCTGTCCATTTCTGGGCCCCTCACTACAAGAAAGACATTGAGGGGCTGGTGCATGTCCAGAGAAGGGCAATGGAGCTGGTGTAGGGTCTGGAGCACAGTTCCTACACGGAGCAGCTGAGGGAGTTGAGGGTCTTTAGCCTGGAGAAAAGGAGGCTCAGGGGACACTCTCTACAACCACCTGAAAGGAGGGTGTAGCCAGGTGGGGGTCGGTCCCTTCTCCCAGGCAACCCGTGACAGGACATGAAGAAATAGCCTCAAGCTATACCAGGAAAGCTTCAGGTTAGACATCAAGAAGAATTTCTTCACTGAAAGGGTTGTCAAGCACTGGAACAGACCGGCCAGGGAAGTGGCGGAGTCACCGTCCCTGGCGGTGTTCAAGAAATTACTGGATGTGGCACTGAGTGCTATGGCTTAGTTGATGTGGTAATGTTCAGTCAAAGGTTGAACTTGATTTTCTTGGAGGTCTTTTCCAACCTTAATGATTCTATGATTCAATAACTCCTTCAAAGACCCAGAAATTCTCTGTTTCCCAGTGAGTATAAGGTAAAAGAAGTCCCAGAACCATGATCCTTTTCTTCATGTTTATCCTTAGGCAGCCACTAAGTAAAATGAAAAGCTGACAAAAATCAAATTGTTATCAGGAAATAACACACATTTCTGCAGCTATTCTTCATGATAAAAATCATGTCACTACCACCAAAGCAAAACCACTTTCAAGTTCATCAAAGAGGATGCAGGTACTCATGGTGAGGAGGTTCTGAAGTTAATTTCCTGGTGGAATTTATGGTTAAGAGTACATATCTACCTTTCATAAATTTGGAAAGCTCTTGGGAAGCTCCTGGAAAACTCCTGGTCTCTTTACTTGCAATGAGTTATCACATTAAATATATAAAAAATACTTTGTCCCACCAGTGAGGACAGAATGTCATCCCAAAAATGACCATACCATTCTTACACACCTGGATAACAGCAGTACAACCAGCATGAAGCTATCAACAAGTTTCAGGTCACCTGAACTCTTTTGTTGCTCTCTGCTCTGTCCCACAAGCTGTCACAAGCTCCTTAGACTTTTCATCAATTTATTCCACCAAATAAATCTCAAGGTTTTGCTTCTTATCATCAAAACAGTATTGAGCTCACACCAGCTAAGTGATTGTACAAAGGCTCTGGTCTACAGCTCTTCTATTAGGAAATGGTATGTGAAATTTGTTTTGGTCTTCAGAAAGCTTTGTGGGAATTTTTTATGCTGTTCTATTTGGGTTTTGCAGTAATAGACTTTGGCCTGAGAGGCAATTATTTTCAGTTATACCTAAGAGGACTGATGGGAAAAAAAGTCACAAATTGTGTTGCTTTTTGTGTGTTGCTATGGTTTGAATATCCATTCAATGAACTATGAACCTTCTTGTATTTGAAAATATATGACCAGTTAGATAGAAAATTACATGGAATCTGTCTTTCTACAAATGTTTTAAAAACACATGCATACAGAGGATTTGAACAGTTTTAAATGTCACAATTTTCACACTTAACCTTACTTTCAGGCAGGTAGTCGAAGAAATTTCATTGCATTTAACAACACATATTTCACACAAAACTTAATAAGAAGCTGCTTAATGGGTATGCAGAGACAAATTAAAAACAAAACAAAACCAAGCAAAATAGTAAGGCCACAATAGCTTTTCAAACTTGTCATAATTATATCAATAACTTTCCTCAGCAAAGGTGAAGCTATAGTTCCATCTTTTGACTCATTCAACCTTGGACTGACTTACAAAAAAAATATAGAAAACAGTTAACATTGAGCACAGTGATATTTTCTGTATTTTATTGGGATACTTGTCTGTTGGTATTAATGAGAAAGCCCAAACTCATCTCTATTTGCCCACTAATTAGCCACAATTTTAATTGGTGATGACTAAAACTGGAATTTTTGAAGTCTCTAAAGGAAGTAGATTTATACTGAGTTTTAAACTCTGAGCTTCTCTTGACTGAACTGACTGAATCTGAAGCTACAGCTGAGAGGTGCTGCATTTATGTTTCTCAATGTTTCTCATTTATGTGTCTCAACATTAGAATAAACGTGATATATCTTATGAATTAAGAGCTACTCTTGGAATATTTCTTTTATGGGCAATGCAATCACAAAAAATGTTCACATCACATTTGCAGGGTGTTTCTTAAGATCAGAAATATACTTTATTAGATCAGAAGATCTAGAATCAATACTCCTTGCAATCACAATAGTGTTCATATATGAAGACTTAAAATAAAATGGCATTATTTAAAAAGCATAGCAAGTCACCAATTATTTCAGATTCAGGGAGCTGCTTATGGGCTAACTTGAGATGCAAGCAAATAAGTGCCAATTAATTAGAGTCTGTGACAGGGTTCAGTACCATCTCTTTGATCTTTCACTAGTAGCTGACAACAAAGCACACATACTCACAATGCTTTAGTTTCAGTCAAGTGATCAGCAAAACATGTTCAGCTCATTTAAATAACAGAAGCTGGTAAAATATAGCTATCTTTTATAGCATTAAGCAAAGATTTGAGTTCAGATGACAGCCTCTCACATTTATAGAACACATAACTTGGAGCCATTTGCATCAGATGGGTAACTTGATTTAAACTTAAAAATGGATGAAGCCACAAGCCAGAGGCGAGAATAAATTCCACAATAACTTCCCTGATCAACCATTCGTATTCTGGCTATTTAAACAAAGATATACCATTGCCCTGTGAACAGTGTCACACAAACATCTGGGCAGAAAGACTCACTGTGGATAGCTTGCTAACAGAAGATGCATTTGTTTCAACTATATCAAAATTCAGAGGAAGCATAGAGCAACAAAAATAAGTGATGTATACAGGCTAGAATCTAGAGTTCTGAATATACAGCTATCACACCTTTTCTGAGCTGGAGTGTCAGGATTTTTTCTCTGCATGTGTATATATTTTTGAGACTTATTCAAAGGAATAGCTATTTGTGAAAATGGGAGGTTTATAATATAATCAACAATATATATAGTGATATGCTCAGTTTAAAAATTTAGAATTTTTAATACAATTTTAGAATGGCATCATTAAAAAAAGACATTTCTAACAGTGTCATATTTTAACCTACAAAGATAAAGCAGTCTTGCTTGTCTATTTTCTTCTTTATTGCTCCAAGTATTTTGGCTTAGTAGGATTATGTGGTTCTCTTCTAGGAGCCAAACTGCTGAGAGGAAGCAGAAATTTAACTATACTGCTGTTCTAGTTCAGTGGAGCACTTGGAGTTAAATCCTACCTCTAATTAACAACCCAAGTTGAAGTCATGCCAAGCACTCTGTGGAGTCAAGACTCAGAGAAGACAACTGTGGACAGACACCGATTTTTCAGGTGCTGAGGACCAGATGCTGGGGAGGACCTCGGCAGCCCCATGCTGCAGCAGGAGTGGTCTCTGTCTCTGCTGACCCCCAGACTATTCTCTGAGTTTGTGTCTGTGCCAGTGATGGCTCAGCTGACAGGACAGCAGAGATTAGCAAGTCCCAGTGCTCGGGCCTGAGCACTGGCAGAAGCTCGTGTGCATCCATGTGCCCTAAGAGAAAAGGCCACGAAACTGGCAGGTATTTTTTGGCACCCAAAAGTTTAAAGAAGTCTTAGACCTAAATAATGTCTAATTATTTGCGTGTGTGCTACCCACAGGAAACAAGCGTGTTCTCCAGAGTGGAATATCTTCACGAAGCCCTGAGATTTGGCTGTCTAGAGACACATAAAGGTGCTCTGCTTTTCTGTTTAATTGTATGTGTTGTCTTTATTTTTTTCCATTTCTTTTGTCCATGATTCAGAGTGCCCCTCTAATGTCCCGGAAATAAGCACGGTCCTCTCTTTAGGCAGTAGCCTGTAAATTGTGGGCCATGAGCTGTCTCCACAACCCCAGTTTTGTTTGTGAACTGGCTGATACCCTGCATTAAAGCCATGATTGATCATATCATCCCTCACTCTGACTGTGAGAGCGCCAAGGACAGGAGGCAGCTGCTCCTGGGGACACCAACTGACCGGCCCCTGATGTAACGTGAGAGATGGCTCCACGACCCCTGGGCAGCCCTGAGCTCCTCCCAAGATCGTGTGCAGCACACGTCACACAGAGGGGGTGTGCAGGAGAAGGGCTGGGTGTGCAATGACTGCTGGTGCCTAAGATGGGTTCAGAAACAAGTGCCACCTCCACGGGAGGACGGTTCTGAAACTCCCTCCACCTTCCCTTCAGGAAATGTGCTGCCCCACATTCTTCCCCTTTGATTTCAACAAAGCTTAGATAATTTTTGTGAAGGGAGGGTTCATTTCAAGAAAAATATTCTCCCTGCACACTCTCCTGTGGCCAGGGGAGTGGAGCCCAAAGGTAATATTTTCTATGCAGAGCATAAGATTGGCCATGTCATGTAAAATCAAAAGCTCTTCTTGCCCAGCATCCCATTCCCATCAGTGGCCAACAGCAATACCACAGAAAGACACAGTGGTGAAAAATATACCTAATTTCCTACAGCAAAAGCTTCCAAACATCAGTGGTTTAATGGTTCTTTGAGACCTGACACCTGAAATGGTAAGGCTGCAGCTTGCAAGGAGGTTACAAAATCATGTATTAGGCATAGATACAGCTCAGGGCATTATCACTTACATGTAGACCTAGGAGAATGGAAGATGGGAGGAGGGCAGGTGTTTTGCCCAAACACAGCCCCAGTTTTATTAAGCTTTTTGGGTAAAATCATACATTTTAACATTTTTTTCAAGAATTTCTTATTTTGGCCTAGCTTAGCCCTGTTCCAAACTGATTTAGGTTAAAACATTATAAGCTTAGCCTAAGCAAAAGGAATTTAAATGGAGTCTTTTCACATTGGATTAACCAAACTAGTTGAAAAGTATAATTTAACTTAAACTGCTGTAGCATTTTAGATGTAGATGTGTAACTGAGAGAACATGGCCTCAGGCACATGTTAAAATATCTAGCTAATCGCAGTAGTAAGATGACTACCCCAGCTCTGAGCCACAACATGAATTAGTCTATCAGCTCTCATACTTTATCAAATCAAAACATCACACTATATTTTTCAGCCACAAATATAACATATAGCCTCAAACCACCCGCTAGCAATAGACCTAGAAAATAACTACCTAACTACCCTTCCTTAGCTTGTTCTGAAAACACTGAGGCCATCCACTTGAAGAAACATGTGAAAGTTGAACACAAGCTACCAGTTCAAGTAAACTTTCCTTTTCCTTAAAATAGTGAATTTATTAGAGAAAAAAAAAAGGACACAGACTCTGCCAGAAGGAAGACTGGAGCTTGTTGCAGCAGTCTTGTACCCCACTTCAGTCTTCGCTGCAAAAGGTCTTTTGATTACAGTTAACACATGTAACAATTCGCAGGAATACACCAACTTAGAGGGAGCTGCACAGGCTAATTCCCACTTCAGAGACTTGCCACATCAATTAAGAGATGGCTTATGCTTTCATTCTGAAACTTGAAATGCCACGCTGAAAACCTAAGCATTCTCATCATCACATTAACATTCAATTCAGCCTTTATGGCCCTTTTACCATGCCTTAAGGTCATCTACAGAAGCAATAATAACAACGCCAGACACTCAGCCAAGCCAATGTTCAGCTAAAACTACATGCAGAATCCACTGTTCTGTACAGCCACAAGCAATACAGGTTTCTCTGTCTGGAAAAGGACAAATTATTCAAAAGACTGGTTTGATACTCAGGAATCAGTGTTAAAATTTTACTACTGTTACTTCTACTGTGAAGTAACTAAAAAAATTATTTTAACTTTTCATTTATGATAAAATCATTCTCACTCTCTCTGCCAGTTACTAAATTTAAGAATGTAGGTGTTAAATGATTTCAATTTCTTAATCTTAAGGATTTTAGTTCAAAGCAAGTGCAAAATATGACTTTTAAAATTCATTTGAAGTTTAAAGACATTCATTTTCAATGATTTCATGCATATTTTGTATTTTGTTTCTGTGAACACTGAAATGAATGGCTTGACAGGCAATAATACCAAGAATTTAAGGAAATTTTATTTTTAAGCACAAAAATTCGTAGGAAACTTAAGTTTAGAAGTTAACTCCATAAAGAAAGGCATCACACATTCACTCTTTCATTCATATAAAATAAAAACAGTTCCAAATTCCAGACACTGAAAATTTATAACAAGCTTCTAGAGACAGACCTGCTAAATGAAATTTGTTCCTAGAACTTTCAGTGTTAAATCTATCAAGCCCACTTGACAAAGTTGCAAGTTTCATTCTTTTTCAAATTTGTGAATACAAAAACGATTTGGATAGCTTTTTTAAGTTGTTGTGGTTTTTTTTTCTGAGATATTCATCATTCTTCAAGTAAGATTAAAAAAAGTTTGCCTTTTATACTTTGCCTGGGGTTATATAGCATAATATAGAATTTGGATGATTTTTAGTGGCTTTTATGATTATAGCTCACCTTTGAATTAAGGAAGTATTTCTTAAAAAATAACTGACCCTATAGGAAATAATTTGAACCTCATAAAGCAAGTCTGTGTTGCAATAGAAACAAATGCAAGCCCACGGGTTCAAAAACCAAAATACAAATGCACTTTTCCACTGAAAACTGGACATAAGCAAGGATAATCACCTGGAGTTTTCTTTTATCAGCCGGGAAATATGGGCACTTCTGCTGCACAACATGTGGGAATGAATCTCTTATCTCTAGGCAACAAGATCCATGTCCTGGGTACACCAGGCTTGATACCAACAGCCAACAGAATAGATGCAGCAGTCAGTTATCTAGAACTTCTGGAAACTTTCAAGGAACTGACATGACAAATATTTTCTATACCGAAAAAAGACAAAATTCTGATAAATTATTGCCCCAAATGCAGACAGCAAGGCCCAGTATCTGAGCAGGGTTTAAAAAGACAGCTGTTCCTCCATAACATACCTTCCAGCAAGGCTTGTCTCAGTGTTGCTGCCTCCATCTATTCTCTTCCCAAAAACTCTAGTGAGGAAAATAAGACATATTGAAGTCTTGTGAATAGGTTGCTCAAGATTGTCCAAGTTAGGTTTTAGCATAGGGAGCATTGGAGTTGCCTGGCAAAAGGAATCCCTGTCAATCTGGGTGGAAATAGGTGTATCTGCCATTTGGTTTTGCCTGTTGAGTTGCTTGAAAGGCTGGGGGTCCAGCAGCTGAGGCTGAACGTAAGATAAGCAGCTGCCAACAGCTTTGCTGTACTCATGAGAAACAGCTTATCACATTAGCAGTTGTGAGTCATACTCTTACTCTTGTTCCATTTGCATTTGCTGTTGCTGGTAGAGTATGAATGTCACTTTCATATCACATTAGTATATTAATACAGCACTGGTCAAATGTGTTCACACTGATCCAGCTATCTGTGCTATGTAATACTGTGAGGCACCCCCTAGTACATTATATGATCCCACTTTGACCTAAATGATACTTTTTTTCACAAGGGAGAAAATGAAAAAGGAAAAAAACCCACAGTACATAAAAGAATGATTAAGTGGCTTAGATCCCTTCCACCTGAAAAAGAGAGAACTAAACAGGGAGACAATAATGGAGACCTGAAAGTCCAGAGTAGTTGCAGGTCAGAGTTTTTCTGCTGTGTTCCTTCCAAAATAAGAGCTAGGAGTCCCAACAACTGAAATTGAATATTTTGTAAAGTGTTTCATAAGTAAGTTTTTATCTCCTTTGAATAGGGTGTAATGCATGTTAAATAAACCACATGATGTTTTAAACTATAATGTAATGGAAAAAAAGCTTTCAGGGATGATCGCCACACACACACACACACACACTCTCACAGAGAAGCCCCGCATTTTAGCCCTCAGAAGCTCCTGACTATCAGAGTGATGGAGGGAGTAAGAACATCCTGAGGAAATATTCCATGTGCTTATTCTGTTCATTAAATTTTTCCAGACCAACCATTTTTGGTGTCTGTAGGAGCAAATGAGGTTTTAGACTGATCTGGAATGACCAGTGTTAGTGAAAATGCACTGCAGCAAGATAAAACAACCGTAAGTCTCAATATCAGGCTCTCTTACACATCTTCTGTGTGATCTGGCAAAACTTTCAGCAGATCCATTCATGGGCACAAATGGTGTCTATTTTCATACTGAAGTCTCTGGGAATGAAATGGCTGGTTGCTACTTGTAAACCTGAAAATCAGTCACCATTATCCCCGTTGAAAATTTTGCAATATAAAACTTCCATAGCTGCCTGACAGATTGGTGAACTACAGTCTGCAAAGCTCTCAGACACACTCAAGAGTTCAAACTTCGGACAGAAAAACAGAAATCTTACAAAACAGGCATGTTGGGTTCTGCTTCATCCCATCCTGTGTGCCTGACCCCAGAACAGACAAGCTATGAGTGCACTTGATGATATTTGGATCACCTGGAATTTGTGTGACAAGGGAAGTAGATGTCTGTGTTCAGATGGCAATATCTTGGGACAGGAAGTCCTATATTCACTCCTGACAGTATTTACAAGATATGACTGGCAGAAGGTTATTAATTTCAGCCAGTTAACCTGATTCTGCAAGGAATTTGCCATATCAGATGTTGAGCATTTTGGTCCTGTTCAGGGCAAGTTCTGAAGGATATGTATTAATTATTATAGATATTCAGACACAGAGGTTGAAAGTGGCAATCTGAAAGCAGAGAAGCACCTGGTAAGCAATCCTTAATTTTAAATGATAGGTAGCTTGACTTTCACCACAAGGTTAATTACTTATCCACCTCTTTGGCTACAAAAGCTCTTAGGCAAGTCTTGATCTTTTTGTATGCTCTTAGTGTTCAGAAGATCTTAATCTCTTGCCTTCCAGCAGCTTCCTTGAATTATCTGTAATGAGTGAATCAGTTTTGTATTTCTAAGTAAGGAAAGACCAGCTCTTCATCAAAGGTTATGGTTACAGTGACTACTTCCATATCCTCTGGGCTGTGGCTAGAGGAAGAACGTTTTACACCTTTCAGCTCTATCAAACATCACTGCTATCAGATCTTACACTGACAACAACCAGTAAGAAAAGGAAAGATATGCTAAAGACTTTGTAAACCACCGGACGGATGACCAAGTAAAACATCTGAAATAGAGACACTATGCAATATGCAATCATATAGCCCAAGAATTAGAATTGAAGCAGTTTATTTTAGAGTACACAAACAACACACAACACCTGCATCCTGTTCACAAACCCACCTGACTAAATATACTCAGTCATTGTAGCATATTGTGGGCCCTATAGAAATGGCCACTCTCCCTTACTACCACAGCTACAGTAGACAGTGTTTTGCCTGCAAGCACCAAAGAAGTAAGAACTTGTGATGCTAATTATGCCAAGGGATACTCAGCCATTAAACTATTTCTGGTAGGGCCAGCCTATACTATTCAGTGCAATTATGTAAAACAGTGAAATGGTAATTAGTGACAAAGCTTGGTACATGTGAACCTTACAACATGACTCACATATCTGGAAATAAGATTTCATTGGTCTGTAATTGACCATTAAAGCATGAAATTTTTTCTACACTTTCACCTTACTGAGATTACTCTTGCCATTTCACAAGCAAAAATCAGTTCCTGAAGCTCTGACACTATAACACTGCGTCAGAAAAACTGCAGTGAGAGTTTTCATAGCAGTCAACCAGACCAAGGTTAAGGTTAAAACACTATATAGTGATGTCAGATGCCTCCATTTCAAAATATGTTTTTATGCAGTTGTATGGCAAGCAATGCACACTGCAATACCATGTGGTTGACAAAACTGATCAATTTTGTTTCACACATGTATAGAGGTGAAAAAAAAAAAGACTCTGAACTGATTGTATACTATGTTTTAGTACCATGTATATGTTACAACCGCATTTCAGATAAAAACAAAGTTAATTTGACAAATATTCATAGAAGTTTTGGTCATAACCATGTGCGAACAGGGCCTACCTGTCTATGTGCATTTAGCTGGGGAGGCAAATAGTTGATACCAGCGTATTTAAAGCAGTTTTCCTAACAGCAGTCTTAATCTGATAGTAAAGCTGGATCCTACAACACATATTCACACTGAGTAGTGCCTTGTCCTCTAAATCATAATAGGATCAATGATTTGCATTGCCTATGTTCTTGCTTAGAGTGGTATTTTTATTGAAAGACAAAAATGTATTAAAAAAATGACAACTGACTTGAATGTACAGGGGAGACAAAAGTATTACAAAGAATCAAGAGATATTTATTAGGAAAAGGTGCTATAAATATTTTTATAATTAATACAGGTTTTTTCCACTATGATTAATTTGGTTTTCAGAATAGACAAAACAATCTTTCAGTGATGCTCTTTCAAAGAATAAATATACAAATCTACACTTGCTACAGAACAAAGAAGTATACATATATGTAGTAATAAAAAAAAAATAGAAGAGATTTCCTTGTGCTTTTGAAATAAAACTGCACAATGCATAAGATGATTCATGTGTGCAACTGAAAGAAAAAGATAAATGACAGCCAACTGGAGGAAGATTTTTAATGACACCTGGCAAGGACTGATCCTAAAAATCTTCATTAATGCTCTAAAAAAAATGAAAACAACATGTTGATAAACTCATGATTCATTTCACATTAGGAGGCACACGTTAGCACAGAGAAAGGATGCACAAAACCTACAGAGATTAAAAACACACGAGTGACTTTGATAAATGCATGTTAGCACTTCTCAGGAAAAACAATCAGAAATATAAAATATTCAGAGGGAACAGAAATCTGGAAAATAATGCTGTCAACAAGCTAGTAAACAACAATTATATGGAAAATTTCATTACAAAAGTCGTGAATATGCTGCATTTTGGCATGGTGTGCAGGCATGTCTGAAGATAGAATACAGCACTTCCATGTGGCTCCTGTCCAGCCATACATACAGATCATTATTATACCCTCATCCCACCATAACTAATGAAAACCTGAGTTCTGTTGGGTATTTCACCAACAAAAGGAAATTGTGGAGACTGTGAAGTGTTCCTTTAATGCACTCCTGTTCCTCAGCACCGACGTGCAGGACCTTCACTCCTTGAGCAACAAGGAATCAAATTAACAAACCACTCACCAAACTTCAAAGACCATTTTGAGGCCGGCACCTGTTTGAGGACTACTAAAATTTTCTGTAGGCCATTGACTGTGCTCACCAGCTGTGTCTACGCTAGTAAATTTAGCAAGTCCAGGGTGCAAGTCTGCAGTGGTCCATATCACAGCTATAACATTACAAAATCATGGAATGGTTAAGGTTGGAAGGGACAACTGAAGGTCATCTAGTCCAGCCTCCCTGCTGAAGCAGAGTCCCCTGAGCACATTACTCAAGGTTGTATCCAGTGTTCACGTATCTGCAGGGAAGGACACTCCACCACTTCTCTGGGAAACCTGCTCCAGTGCTCAGTCACCCTCACAGAAAAGAGATTCTTGCTCACGCATCCTCTCTGTAGTTCAGGTTGTGGCAACTAAAAGCTGCCACAGCCAACACCAAGGCATATTTCAGGAGTTAGCATGGCCCAGGGACCATTCCCAACAGCAAACTTTGATATAGTCAATATCTTTCAGGCAGGTATGAGTGTTTATCTGCACGGGTAAGAACCATGCCATGCCCAGATTAGCCTCAGGGCCAGAGCAGTTCATGGACTGTTTTATTATTTAGCATAAATCTAGACATGTGCTCAAAGGTCTTCTGCTTCAGACTGCTGGCATTTTCCCCTGCTTTCCCCTTCTTCCTAAAAAATATTGTTTAGCTGTACACTTCCTCTTTCCGTCACTACCTTGTCTTCCATTCAGCTCTGCCACGCAGGTTTTGCTTAGGACATAATAGTTATGTCAGACCTTTGTCCTCAATCATCTATTTGCTTGTTCCTTCCCAGCACTTAGTCATTATGCCCACACATTTCTAGGGTCCCGACCCCCTTGACACAGATCCACCATTTTCAAAAACACTGAAATTCCAAATAATCATCTCTCAAAGTCTCTTTCAGACACAAAGTTTAATTACACATGTATACAGAAAATGTCTTTTTATCAAATATTTCCAGACACCAAAATTAAACTAAACCCTATCCTAAAGTCTTTAGCATTATTTCAGTCAATGCCCCATTTTTTTCTAACCACTGGGAAGGGTGGGAGTGAGAGACTGCTTCCTATAAGTCCCTAGAGAATTCCTGCTCTTTCCTGCAGAATTTGTGAAACACAACCCCAAAATATTTCAGTTTCCCATTGCAATGCCTTGCAGAATCACTTTGTCTGGGAAACTGCATTAAACTTTAGAACTATGGTATATAGATTATCTTTTTGCATAAATTTAAGTGTATTCATAATGAAGATCTTAAAAAGAGCTTGGTAAGGGGCTCTTATTATAGAAGATACCTTTAAAATTTTTTTAAGTTCTGAGCACTTAGCTTGTGCAAGACAGCCCTAACAACTAAACCTTTTGTTTTAAAATTTTCTAGAATCAAGTCACAAAGAAATTTTCATTTTAGAGGAGACTATACCAATCTTCTTTAATACAATATGACTTTTCAAATTTAAATTGAAATAATCCAATGAGTCATATTTCTCTGCTGTCCTTTAGCAGCATCACACGTGAGGATGATGCAAGATTTTAGCTTTTTCCAAGTGTAACTAATACTGAGCATATACCAGTATAGTACTTTTTTATACCCTTTCTAACTTACATTCTATGCTCATCGAAAGAAATGCATTTATTTTTCTTTGAGACAATAGGTGGCCGTCAATGTCATGGGTGCTCGTTCCAGAGCTGTATCTTCAAAATCCAGTCAAAGTTTCCTGCCATCCTGTCAGCCAGGGACTATGCTGGCCTTCCCAGTCTGGACAAAACAACTTTAAAACCTCACAAGCTTTCACAAACTGTTTTATGAGTTATCAATGAGGACAATGCCCCATGGCAGGGAGGTTGGAACCAGATCATCTTTAAGGTACTTTTCAACGCAAACCATTCTCCGAATCTATGATCTCACCTCCTCTCTACAAATTTGGTAGGTGCATCCTTTTAAACTCAAATGGCACTTTAAATTCTCTCAATCATTGGTATATGAATTTATTATTGTGTTTGAAAATGTTATGGTGTCAAACACTACTAAGGTATTAATGACAAAACCAAAGCACAGTCACTTGGGGAAAGAAGTTCTGTTTATCTACAGTTTTCCAGGATATATAGCAGATGTAGGTCCTGTACTTGCATCTGAGGACTCAGGCATACTATGGCAAATGTGAAATTGCAATAGTAATTTATTAGTGAAATGAGCAAATAGTACCAAATGAGCCTTTGAATAACAAGCTTTGGTCCCTTTCTGTATCTAACAGTAGATGAATGCCATTAAGATCTTAGAAATTAATGTCAAGCTGATGCTTCCAAATGGAAGCAAAGGTCATAGCGCAATCACAATTTCAGTGAACAGCAACCGTATTATTTTCTTACTGAAATGACTTTAAAACTTGTCCTTCCGTGTTCTCAGGCGTTTCACACATTATTCGGTTCCCCTGGATTTCAGGCTGTTATGCCTTGCTGAGGTACTCGGCATACAAAGCCGAACATGTAGCAGCTTTTATTTAAGCCCATCTGATTTACTATCAGCAGACACAGCTAAGGGTTAAGACCTGAACTTATTATTATTAATCCAAGCTTTAAGGTAAATGGTTGTACAGGGCTATTGGCCAACAAATATTAAAAATTAAAAAATGGATCTCTTTTAAAAATGTATTTTGAACAGAACACTGAGCGCCCTCAGGTCATAAATCCTCTGGTACCTTCTGTGTGGTCCCCCAGCATAAATTAATGACTTCTTATAAAAGCACCTATGAATTAAAGAAATTTTTAGTATAAAACACAGGTTTGATTACCAGTTCTTGACATCTTAGTCACAGCAGCAATGTAGACTATACTCACAGTTTTGGTAATATTTTCTGGGACTAATTAAAGCCATGAATTATTTCACTATCTAGCATAAACAGGTCACATTAGCTTTCTCCTATTATTATAATTTGTATCTGTTATAAAACTGTTCCTCTCAAAAGTGTAATAACTGAGCAAAGCTCTTTCCTGTGGAAGTTAGTGTATGTCAGTATAACTTTTAATCACAAATCAGGGAACAAAGTACTTTGCAAAATCCCAAAACAGATGGGTAGCTCTTATGATACTGATTTCTGAAGCTTTCATCTGAAAAAACAAACCCTGAACACCTGCATTGTAATTTGCAAAAGGTGGTTCATCATTACAGGTTGTCCTTTCTCCAGTGGCATTGGTTATTATCTGGGAATATAGATTTAATTTTAAATTGAGCCAGCATTAATTTATGAATTTTTATGAGCTACCAATGAGCTTCATAGGAATTGTAATTTCTTCTCCTTTGTGTCATTTGATTACTTTTTGAATCACGCACTTTAGATATCTGGACAAGATGTTCCAGTTCCTCCTGCACATAAAGTTTAGGAGTTGAATCTTCTTCTGACCAAAATATGGATTTAATTTTTTTTAACATCATCTTGCCCTATTAAAACAAAAATAGGACTGGGGCTAGAAGCATACATCTGTCACTTTATTAGGATAAAAATAATTTTCTTTGGGCTCAATTTCTGCTGTGCTAAAAGCCAAAAGCATTTGACAATTGTGAAATGCACTGCTTAGTTCCTATAACGCTACTTTTTAAAGGTATGTTTCCACCAAGGAAGAATTTTTCCAGACAGAAAACACCTAGAAGGAGAAAAGGACAAATGTGTTTGGCTTGAGGAGAGGACCTTCTATTAGATTTCTGGTATCCTTTATCACTCTTCTCCTACCTTTTACATTCAAGAGCTACAAACAACAGGTCCTTGTTCTCTTGTTTTAATCCACTACCACCAGAAAAATCTGCTTTAAGCAATCACTCTTCTTCCATTTAACCTGTGGAGGCTACAAACAGAAGAAGGGAGAGGCCCAGAGCTGCCCACTTCTACCCCAAATTCTCTAGTTTCTGGAGGCTGCTGGGGATACTGTCTCTGGCCCATCTCATCCTGCTTTCCCCTGGAAAACACTGCTTTAAAGGAATGAACCCTCATGAGAAGCTTGATAAAATGAGGTTGTAATTTCTGAAAGCACTGGAGGATTTGGTTCAGTTCTGCTCCCACTGAAATGAAAGCTAAAACTCTCGTTGACATCAAGGGGAAACAACAACCTCTTGGCAGGAGCTAACACGCAGCATGTTTGAAAAACCCAGCTTCCCACAAGTTGCGCACAATACTGTAAAATTAAGGATTTGAGGTAATTCCTTCGGCACATTCATATTCTTCCATTCACATATATGTCTTGCAAACGGGAATACAGTCCCTTATGCTCGTAGATAAAACAGTGCCTATTTTGTCAGCTCAGCAGCTGAAGAGCGGGGCAGTAACAGGTAAGATCAAAGGGTTTAAATAGCCTTTGCGGTCAGAATGACAAAATGCTTTACAGCCTCGAATAGGATATAGTCATTAGGCTGGGGAAATGAATGATTTTGCTGAATGGGCACAATGGTAACTGATTTGGTGTGAAACAATGGGCCTTCACCTCAATGTAAGATCAGGAAGATTTGCTAGGTACACAGGAACACTGCAGCTTCGTTTTGAAGTTAATATGGGATGAATAAAACAATGGGAGAAATGATCCAAGCAGGGCAACATTAGAGCAAGAACATTGATGGGGTCAGGGTAGTTTGACCTTTAGGGTTAACCAGATCAAAGGGTTTGCTGATTAGCAAAGTTGCTTTTTTTCTTTTTTTAATTACCGTAAAATTGGCATCTCCATGGTTCTTCTTTTAGTTACCTTTGCAGGTAGACATCATCTATATGAAGCAGAAAAAATAATTCATGACAACCTCTTTGTAATTTGAGAAGGTGCATCCACTACGGGAAAACAAATTCCATGGCATTTGTTTTCTTAAGAATGGTACTAATTCCTCTTATAACATAAATGCCTGATCAAGTGCCCACTGCAGTCAATGGAAAAGCCACTTAAAGGCTTCAGAGAATTTCGTCCCAGTCTTAAAAAAAAGTTACATAGCATATTTTATCAATAAACTAGGTTTCCTTTGCTATTTTCACTCTGTATTTTGAATGTATGAGAAAGTAAAGTCATTGTTTTGATTGCAACTATGGTGCCATAACAATAATAAAGAAGAGGGCTAAGAAGGTGCATTTTTACAAATGAATGCAGTGTCCTTCTATATCAATAGGTCATACTTCTGTGGTCCTTTTTTGCTTCCAAAGTATTAGAGGCAGACCCACATTATGGTCTACTCCTCTTGCAAGGTAATGAGAAGGTAGATTTAAAATCTTCACTTACTGGACTTAAGACACCTCAGTCTGTATTTAGATAAATGGATTTTAAAGTGTGGCAGTAAATTACATGCCTCTAGCCACCAAAACTTTCCATGTTACTCTGCCCCTTCACAGTTGTTTTAATTGTATTACATGAAAAAAATTGACCCAGTATAAATTTCAGTTCTCCTTCTCACTCCCAAAGCAAAGGAAAATTAATGCAACCAAGGCATTTAAAATAATACTCAGTTACCTCTGAGTATTGCATTGCCTCCTTGGTTACTTGGAAGCTGTTTTAAATTAGGACAATTGGCCAGGAAAAGAGGGAGCAGATTTAGATGTAAAAACCCAGATACAACTTAGGAAAAGACTGGAAGATCTGCAGTCCTTCCTCCACTGCTTTCTTGTTTTCTGGTAACTTGTTATCCTGAAATCTCACATAATTTCCTAATATTTCTGTAAATGATGTAGAACCTCATCCTCTTTGCATCTCCAAATGAGGAGGTTCTCCTTCAGAAAAACCTGTCTATCAGTTAAACATCTAGGTCCAAGGGAGTAGATTCTGGATCCTTGTCTTTCTAGCTGAAAATCAACCCTCTGACACAGAAATATCAAAAATCTAAACAAATTTGACATGCTTTTATTGCTTGGCTAATAACCTCAGTTTTATATTTATAAGACAGTTGAAAAGAACATCTGCCAAAGTCAGATGAGGACTGTATCTTCCTATCTCCCAGATGTTAATCCACACATTTTGTGCACACTTTGTAGACAGCTGCATCTATGCTCACCTACTACAAGAGAGAAAGGTGTTTTCCAAGTCCTATTTGTAAGTTAAAAGTAGCAGAGCATAAATATTTCATACCACAAAAGGGACATGATTTATCAGAGTAATAATGCATTCAAATTACCCTTGAAACTACACTGTTAGAACCCCACACACCTCTTGCCTTCCACCTAGAAGTGTTTGCTATTTAGAGGCAGAGTGGACACTTGGTTCAAAAGACCGATCCATTCTACCAACCCATTGTTTCAGACCTACACATGCTCTCACACAAGTGGCTATTTTCAGGCCATGTGTGGGGTACTTTTTAAAGATTCCTTATCAGAAATATCTTCCAAATAAATACCTTTACAGCTGGAGTGGCTGACTAATTATAAGAATTTATTTCAAATTGGCATTTCTCAAATCATTTCTCTTTGAGAATTACATGGTTATAGACCAAAATGGAAGTCTGGAGTCAAGTTATGGAATAGAGAAGTGAAAATGTAATAAATCTGGACTCAGATGTTAAATGCTTTTTAGATATGTCCTATAATTTATTCAAGAAAAATATCTATCTATAACACAGTTTCCTTAGATTGTAAGAAAAGTGAGAGAAATAGAGCTTTCTCCTGTATTTGTTAAACATTCCTACTAGCTGCATTTTAAGAAGTAGGCAACCATACTCTAAGTATCTACCCATGAATTCTAGAATATCTTGTGAACTCAGCACAAGCCATCTCCAAGAAAATTTGGTTTTACAATTGGTAGGATTTTAACAAATTCAGCATCAACAGATGACATCAAAACATGTTCTGGACTGGGAAGTGTAATACACACTAAGAATCACTGTAGCCTGTCTGCATTAAACCAAAAGAGAAAGCAGGCATTTTTCCAAAGAAGATAGGAAAGCAAGCAGAGAGTTGTATAGAAGTATCTCATAAATGCCAATGTATCTGTCCTGAAGTAAGAAAGTTATGTTATTTCAGCTTTAGAGAAAGAGAACTGAGCACAGAAGTAGAAATTCTAATTCTGTAGCTGTCAGTGGCCACCTTACTGATTTGAGTGAGGTCAAGCTTTCACTTAAAGGCGTTGAACAGGAGCTTTAATTTAATTTCATTTCAATTTCAGTAATTTAATTCCTGAGCTCTAAGTCTCAAAGTTTAGCGAATGATTCTGGATTTTACGAATGACATAAAACTTTTTGGAGAGCTGAGTCTTAAAATTTTTATGGCTTTTAATTACTTGCAATAAACATTTGCTTTAAAATAATTTCCACACTCGCTCTGTAACACTTGCTAAAGTAATTGCAGGGGACCAAAACAACTCAGACCTACCACTATGGGGGAGCAACCAGGACACTCCTCCTGGACAATCCTCCTAACCACTGTCCTCCTGCTCAGAAGGACAGTGGTTAGGACATTCTCGGACATTCTGTGATTGCTTTCAAAGATTTTGGAAAGCAGCCTTTATGGAAAATATCTTGAACTCCCTCAGACTGGCATAATTTCAGACCTCATAGACCAAGAAGGCATTCAAAGCAAAACTCAGCTCCTGAAGGGATAATTTATATGGAAATTTTGCAGTATTTGGTATTTAGGAACCTGGATTCTATCCATTGCTAACTTATTATTTTTTTCCTAATTTGCCCAGAAGGCTTATGAAATGCATTATAAATCCTACATTTAAGAAAAGAGATACTATTTTGCTCCCCCACAGTCATGTTGTCACTTAAGTATGACTCCCAAAAAGATCTCTGCTCTTGTACCCATCCTTGTTCTAGCCAGGATTTATATGGTAGCCCTATACAAAAGGAACAACATGTTCAAAGAAAAGATCAAGTTAAATGTGTAACTAAGGCTCCAGCTTGGCATCCACTGTGTTAGATCCTAAATCAGCTGCTAGAACATACCTGGTGAGCAGCTGCAGACTGCTGCTGAGTTATTGGAGACCTCCCACTTGGTTGCTCTCTGTCTGCTGGATCTACCTCTACACCCTAATCGTACGTGAAGTGTCATGAAAGGGGAATTCCTGTGCTGAGGGGAGAGGTGGAGGTTTGCTTTGGGAAAGGACAATATGACTTGCTATGCAGCCACAATGCCCTAAGAAAGCACAATGTCATGAGTGCAAGTCAAATGAAAATCTCTTACACTGGGCAAATAAGAAAATTAAAGTATTGGTAGGTTTAGTGCATGCAAATATTTGAGGTTTGTTTTGCCTTTTAAAGCTGCAATTTTATGTAAATAACAGATGATTTATTTATGTCAAAGGATGGACATGCTAACACAGTAACCAAGCATAGACTCTGAGAATCCTTGGCACGACATACAAAATCTGAGATTAAGTGTTTGGGACAGAAAAATCTCTCTCCCTGCAGTTCATGTATGATTACAGTTTCCACTACTGCTAATTTTTGCAAGCCTACAGGAAGCAATGCTTATGGCAGAACCTATATACACCTCCCAGTTTAGAACAGTTTTAAGGGCAGAACTGCAAATCTCAGGCTACTGAACACACAGCAGAGGCAATGAGCACCCCAAGGTCTCGGCTCTGCCCCGGAGAAGCTGGTGCAGTGCAAAGGCTGAAGGAAACACTCTACAGCCACCAGAGGAGCACAAGGAGAAGCAGGGAGGAAGTACCCACCCCTGCAGTAATCAAAACTCTGGAAAAGCCTCTCCGCTACTGCCCTTTTCATCGTGCCCCAGACCTCAGCCCCACATTCTGCAGGAGACAAACAGCCCTGAAAATCAGGCCCCTTTAAAGAGCTCATGCTAAGCAGTCAAAATCAATTAGCACTCTCAAAGTAGGATGAATGATAATGGATACAGAATTGCCTTGGTACTCAGGGGACTAGGATTCAATTCTTACCTCTCTTAGACTTCCTCTGTGACCTTGGGCAAGCCTATCTGTTGCTCTTTTCCTCTAAATCACGTTTTTATATTTTTACCTCACAGAGCTTTTGCAAGGTTTTGTAATCCATTGATTGCAAAGTACTTAAATGCCATATCATGAATCTATACAGAGTTTTGAAAATGTAAGATTGTGTGATTTTCACCTCCAGACACACTGATCTAATTGCAGTATTTTTGAAGCTATATTACTAGTTTCTGAAATGACCTATAAAAAATTAAATATGGAAAGAAATATAGCATGTGCAATAATTTATGGTTGTTTTTTTTTTCCAAGAATCTTTGGTAAGGAACAGGAAGAAAATGAAAAGATTTTTTTTTCATTAAGACAGGTGGTCAGCCCAGACAACTAATTCTCTTTTCTTTCAGAATCAGGAACTGATTCAGAAGTGTTATGAAATCATGTGGCTGCAAACAGCAAGGAAGAAACTGAACCACACACCTATGGTACTGAACTGTTTCAAAGGCAAAATTGATAGTTATACTTGAAAATCCATAAAAGATGAGCACCTTTGAAAATCACCCTCTATCCACATACAATGTAAGTAAAGGTACCTACTATGCTGGTAATTAAATTTTGACACCTACCATAAATATTTTACGCAAGGTAGCATCTTTCTGGATTTTGTGGCCAGTAAGTCCTGGACGTTTTAGAGGAAGAATGAAAAGTGTTCCATAAATTCATGACAAACTAACTCTTATAGCAATGATTTCAAATTTAAAAATATATAAATATATCACATGGCACCTACACATGTATGTATGCACACATATGTACACTTTCAGATTCACACATACACAAAGGAAATGCACTAAATTCAGGGTTTGTGTCTTCATGCTCTTAGTTGAAGTGAAATTTCTTGCTGCTTAACCTTTGGGTTTGTTTTATTTTAAGACAGTTACACTTTGCTTTATACTTTAAAAATTAGGGTGCTTTTTCTTCCCCCTATCCTTGTTTCATGCAGATGATGAACCCTTTGAAATGTGCTTGCTCTTGTTGCCCACTAGAAGGAGAGGGGTGAATGCCACATATCTAATTGTGTGTCTCCACAGAAACTTTCCTCTAATTCCTGGTTGCTAACCCACATTCTTTAAGTCCTCTGGCCTCTTTCCCAACACTCCTCCTCTGTCTCACAAAGAAAAGAATTTGCTTTTTTTCCCCCCATCCAAGGTCTTTTCTCATTTCAAAGCAAGCTACTTGAATGACTATTCAGTGTGTGCAGAATGAGGTCTCTCCACAGCACTATGCTATAGTAAAAGCCGTGTGTGCTTATAAAGGCTGCTTGAAGGCAGCCCTACCCCACAGTGGCCCAGGCGGCATACACAGCACCCTGACCTAGCCATCTGTATGCAAATCTCCACAGACTAAGTAAACTTTCATAAAAATGTTCTGGCCCCTCTTTCTGTGTGTTTAGCAATTATTAGTGCACATTGGTCCTTTGTGTTATATTATTATGCTTTGTGTGCAGAGGAGACTCCCTGGCACCTGCGCTTGTAGGTGGCAGATGGCAGTTCTTGGCAGCAATACGGAAGTTTTCCTGAATGCAGCTAAGCCACAAACTGGCATCTTTTATTTCTTTATGCATGTACTGAGGAGAAAGGATTAGTGGTAGATTACCAGTAGTCTATCAAGGTATTTAACAAAAAAAAAAAAAAAAAAAGAGTGGGGGGGAGAAATTTAGTCCGTGTTTTGAAAAAGAAAAGGGGGGAAAAGAGGAGACTGTTCAGCAATAACTTGCATTAAAATGGCAAAAAAAACAACTATGTATTAATTCAGCCTCTTACACATAGGTTACAATTTTACTTTTCTCACATGGGTGAAAAATGGATGCATTGCTGTTAAATTCCTATTTCTGGAATACTTCCTACGTTTTCCTCCTGTGTACTTCTGTGGAGGTTTAACATGACTCCTATGTTATTGATAAAGCATCTGTGATCGTAAAGGATCACAAGGTCTCCAACAATCAGATAACACACAGAGCAATCAAAATGCAGCTAGTGCTGGGATGTGTAGAGCCACTAGACCAACCACTGCAGCTCAGGGTGCAAAAGAGAAATGTTGGCTAGTAACACCTACTTAGAGTCATAGGATGTGCAGAGTTGGAAGTAACCCATCAGGATCATCAAGTCCAGCTTCTAGCCCTGCACAGGACACCCCAAGAATCACACCATGTGCCTGAGAGTGTTGTCCAAACATTTCTTCAACTCTGTCAGACTTGGTGCTGTCACCACTTCCCTGGGGAGCCTGTTCCGGTGCCCAGCCACCCTCTGGGTGAAAAACGTTTTCCTGATCTCCAACCTAAACTTCCCCTAATTCAGCTTCAGGCCATTTCCTTGAGTCCTGTCACTGTCACCACAGAGAAAAAATCAGTGTCTGCCCCTCCTCTTCCCCCCACAAGGAAGTTGTAACCACAATGAGGTCTCCCCTCAGTCTCCTTCAGGCTGAACAGACCAAGTGACCTCAGCTGCTCCTCACACGGCTTCCCCTCAAGGCCCTTCACCACCTTTGTGGCCCTCTTTTGGATGCTCTCTAACAGCTCAATGTCTTTCTTATATTGTGGCACCCAAAACTGCCCCCAGCACTCGAGGTGAGGCTGCCCCAGTGCAGAGCAGAGTGGGACAATCCCCTCCCTTGCCCGGCTGGCGATGCTGTGCCTGATGCCCCCAGGACACACTTGGCCCTCCTGGCTGCCCGGGCACGGCTGACTCGTGTTCAACTCACCATCGGCCAGGACCCCCAGGTCTCTTTCTTCAGCATTGCTCTCCAGCCTTTCATTCCCCAGTCTATGCACACAGCCAGGGTTGCCCCTCCTACTTAAATGCAGGAGTGGTTTCTGCCTGAAATCAGGTATTTAAGAAATCAGGAAATCAATGAAGTGGATATAAAACTTCTAGATGCTAAAAGAGGATATACATTATTGAAGAGTATGAGCTAGGAATGGTGGGCCCAGTAAAATAGGAGGGAGAATGATTCATATGGAAAGAAATAGCTGAAGGACAAGGATCTGGGAAGTTGCTCTTGGTCACTTTCTAGCTCTGTCAGTTCCTGAGGTAGAAGGCCAGCTGTGATTTCTAAGAATGGGTGTTTCTATGACTTTTATCATCTTTTTCAGTAACCACAATTCGAGGACTACAAACAGCATCTTAAAAGAGCCTTTTTCTGTGTGTTTCATTTTTATAGCATATTTCCGTGGTTCATGATTTCTGCCTTTTAGACCATTTAAAATAAATGCTATCATTCTCTTAGACAACATCCAGTGTTAGACTTCTCAGAAGATCACACAGAAGCATAATACTCAAGGGACAAATAGTCTGCTACGGATAGAGCGGTTCTCACCCCATTAGGTAGGCAAAAGAGAGAGTGTTTGAACCACAGACCTCAGAGCACAGGGAAAATATTGTTTCACTCCAAGGTAAGCCAGGGAGGCTGTACCACAGCAGGGCAACCTTAGGTGGCCTTTTTAGAGCAAAGATACAGGAAAAATATATGGAAAGAAAGCAAGGCACATAAAGCAGGAAACAAGATGGGGAGAAAAAATAAGGGGCAGAGAAATGAGGAGGGAAAATAAAAATAAAAGTATCAAAGTATTAAGCGACAAAAATAATAAAAACAATCAAAGAAAACACATACATATTCAAAAAAATCTCACACCACAAAAACCAAACCAACCGAACAAAAAAAAATCCTACCCCAAGATGTATCAAAATACACAGGGAGAGAAAAACACTTAACGGAAAACAGAGGCAAAGTGAAACACAGACTGATGATGTACTCAGACAAGAATAATGGCATTCTCCCCCAAAAAGAGTAGGAACAATTGTTGGAATACAAGTAGATTCTGACCTTGCAAAAGCCACTTGAGGTAGACACAGTAACTCTGAACAGGGCATGCCCTTGGAAAGGACAGGGAAGTCCAGTAGCTACCAGGATTAGACAGTACAGAGCACACTCCTGCACATTACACACAATGGCTGTGCAGATGCCTTCAAACCCCCCATCCAAGAACACACTTAACATTGTTCCATATGTATGTTACTTGTGACTAATGTGGTTAATGTTGTTGTTGTACGTTTCTTTTTACCCTTCTGAAGACACAGGTAGTCTAGCAAATGCAGGGATGGAGCCACCGCAAAGGCACAGCACCCATCCTTCTGTTATGTCCATCCCTCCACAAAGTACAGGTTAAACCTGCTAATTTGTCTTTCAAAATTTCTGTCTGACTATGGAAGATGACATAGTCTTGAAAACACTGGGGCAATATTCCAGCTATGTTAATTATAGGAAAGACTGAGAAGTGAGAAAAAAAAAAGCAGGCATTTTTCAATTACACTAAAAAAAGAGAGATACCTAGATTCAGCCTTCCTGCTACAGAGAGATATATGATACAGACCTTGAAAAATTACTTTGATTTCCCATGTACAGGCAATAAAACTTTTTCCAGAAGCTAAATAAAAGCATTTATTTTAAAATGCAAAATTTATTTTAAGGACATGAGGTGCTAGTGTAAACCTATAAAAGGAAACTATCCATCCTGCAGAAAGCAAGTGCTGGCTTTATTGCAGCTCAGTTCATTCTTAAAGACAGAGAATCCCCTCCAGGGCAGACAGGCACTAACTGCTGACACTGACTTTCCTTAACTCATAGAATGACTTATAATTATTCTTTTGGAATAAAAGTTATTTTGGTTCTATCTTAGAACTAGTAAATAGAAGATTAAGTAAGTATACATACATGTAGATATATATATATACACACATACAGACACACACATATGTTTATAAAAGGCCTTTTGGTGTCACATTTAAAAGAAATTTGGTTGAAGAACTTTACAAATGACAGCCCTAAGGCACTAGCAGAAACTGAGGAGCTTGTGACCCCTGCTAGACTGAGCTATTATGAATGTAACATACTGTAAAGCAGATGTCCGCACTCAGAAGTGCCTCAGGTGCATCATTCTTCCTCAAACATACGGCAGAGACATTGAGCTTACACCATCTGAACTTTCTGAGTTTAGCATTAATTCTTCCTCCCAATAACAGCTGCCTTATGCAGCTGTCAGAAATTACAGCAGGACTGAAAGGAAGAAGAGTTTTATTTCTGTTTCCATTTATTTTCTTTTCAGTGGTAAGAGGCTGAAGTGATTTTACAGAGCACAGAACTGTATTCACTAAGGACCAGTGCTCCCCATTGTTATCTGAGTGTGATGCTCTAGAAGTTACTAAAAAGCAGGCAGACATTCTCCTTTGGAAGGCTTGAAAGGCATCTGCTTCTCTCCAGGTAACAGGTCACCTTGGCACTTACTTGAGTTTACCAAGCATTTAAATAGTAAGTTCAATTAAGGCGCAAATTCAGAGCAATCTCAAAGGCATTCAGTGAGTACTAAAATGTCACTTTGACTTCAAATTTTTGTTTATCCAATGACACAGAAATGGAAATCCAGCTAGTTTTCTTGGGAAACTGTTCACTATACTGGTTGACACCACTTTGGTATCTTTTCACAAGATGCCTCCAATTCTGCTGCATCACTGCATCCTCCTCTTTGATTAGCTGACGAACCCATGGGTTTTGTAACTTGTAATTACAGAAGGAAAAGTATCATTTTGCAAGGTACCAAAACCACATGGCACTCATTAAAATTACTATTCCTAAGAGTACACAATGTTTGATGTCCCATACAGACCCATCTAAAGGCTCTGCTTTCTCCCTGCTCACCTCCTTTGTGTACCAGGTTGTAGAGGCACCTGAGCTAAACACTCTTTCCTGTGCAAAGGCAAAGGCTGGAAGTGTCATCTGTGGAGATCCATCAGCTTTGCAGTCTTGCCCCTATACTGAAATGCAAAAGGCCATACTGAAAAGCACATTCATTTTTATCATTTAATAGTTAGAAGTTGCTGGTATTAGAGAAATTAGTTTTTAAATGCTGGATTGAGGTTTATCACAGTAAAAAAATAATTCTGCATAAAAGATACTGTTGCACTCAGATTAACAGATCACATTAAGCAGACCATTACAAAGGAAAGTACCTTTTTTTTGTTAACTGAAAACATGAAAATTTATATAAACTGTTATAAATAAACGCCTCATCTTTTTGCCATGATTGTATTTTTACTGTTCCTGGGAAGGAAAAAAAAAAGTTATAATGGCACCAGGACAAATAAAAAAACTCAAAAACCTCAGTTGTGATCCTTGTAATATTTATATTCTGAAGCCAAGGAAACATTTTTTCAGATCATGCAAACTCAGATTACAGCACACGCTGATGCAGGAAATGACTGGGAACATCCCTACTGATAAATTAAACCCTGGCAAGGCTCAATCCTTGGCCCAGAGGCCAACTGGTGTGGTCTGGTCAGGACTACGCCATTAAACTTTTTTAATTTCCAGAATGTGATAGCCACATCCAGTATGTTTTGGGAGTGGTCCCTGGCCTGTTCAGACTCCTGAACTTTGCCTGGGAGTTGACTGTTGATTTGCCTTGATCAAAGTTTGCCAGGGAATGTTTGTCAGAATAAATTACTGAGCTTCAGTAATGGCTCTGGCATCTGTTAGTTCACTAGAATAGATATAATTCACAAGAATGGAATAAGGATTGATCTTTACATGCATTTATTTTGTTCTCTTTCATGATGTAAGGAAATCAAAGAACAGTATTTTATGCATTAGAGACCAGTGGTAACCAGAAGGATCTGAATACACCTGTTTTATATAACTCAGTACAGCCATATCTATCTACATCTCTATTGGAGGGCCATTTAATTTCAGACTTAGAAGACAATCTCAACCTGCTAGAGGCTGGAAAAAGACATAATATTGGGACAGTGTCTCTTTATATCTTCATCTGATATTGGCAATTGCTAAAGATAGGATCCTGGACTTGATGAACTTTAGATCTTATTCCATGCAACCATAGTGGTGTTTAGAAAGTCTGCCCAGGTTCTAGGAAATGCACTTTTTCAGTCATCCACGCATTCATGCATACAAACACAAACACTTAATGTGAGAATATTTCTTTTTATGGTTTAATTTTCCATTTCAATCCAACATCTCAGATACCCTTTATGGTGAATATCTCAAAAAACTGAGTCAGTATAAGAAGGCAAATGAAGTCTTGTGCCTTGGGTTTGACTGCAGAATTCTACTATTAAATTATTTATAGTCTGTAAGAGTTCAAAACCTGATCATTAATGAAGTTTTAGCTTGTCCTGTGCCCTAACTCTGCAAGATGTGCATGTGTACTACACTATTCAATAGAGTTAGGTTACTTCAGACTTTCCCAGCAAATTATTTGAAGTGCTCCAGACAGGATGCCTAAGGTGAATCTTCTTTTAAATTAAGCAAGGTATCTTCATAAATTAGCGTAGGAGCAGCTTCACTCAAATACCACTGAAACCACTGGAATTCTTCCACTGACTTTGTGAGGTTTGGTTCAGGCTCGATGTAACCCCATCCAGATATTGTCTGATGAGAAAACATGGGTGTGCATCAAAATTCTCCCACATTTTGCAAAAGGGATGGGTGTGGGATGAAAAAGCTGAAAGAAAAAAAAAATGGGAACACTTACAGCAAGTAACCTTTGAACCTGATCATCGTAAGATGAAAGCCAGTATCTCACCAGAAGGGTGAAACACATCCAAATCTTGATTGAATAATTTTTGATCCAGGTTATCAAGGTGCTGCATTCCTTTAATGAAAAAGTCATGAAAGTCAGTATGGTCAAGTCTTGCTGAACTCAAGCAATTCAGACAGCACATAGCACCCTGCAGAACTGAAGGAAAACACTTTTTGAGGGAAGACATCATCTCACAAATATGCTTATAGAACCACTTAGAGGGGAAAGGAGATTTAAGATCATCAGGTCCAACCATTAACCTGTCACTGCCAAGTCCACCACTAAACCATATCCCCAAGTGCCACAGCTACACATCTCTTAAATAAGTCCTGGGATAGTGCCAACCACTTCCCTGGGCAGCCCATCCCAATGCTTGACAACCCTTTCCATGAATAAGTTTTTCCTAATATCCAATCTAAATCTCCCCTGACACATGCTGAGGCTGTTTCTTCTTGTCCTGTCACTTGCTACTTGGGAGAAGAGCCTGAACCCCACCTGGCTACAGCCTCCTTTCAAGCAGTTGTAGAGAGTGATGAGGTCTCCCCAAAGCCTCCTTTTCTCCAGGCCTCAGCTCCCTCAGCTGCCCCTCACAGGAGTTGTGCTCCAGACCCTTCCCCAGCTCCACTGCCCTTCTCTGGACACATTCCAGCCCCTCAATGTCCTTTTTGTACTGAGGGGCTCAAAACTCAACATAGGATTTCAGGTGAAGTCTCACGACTGGCAAGTACAGGGGAATGATCCCTTTACTAGTCCCACTGGCCAAAAAAAAATATTATTTTCAGACATTCAGTTGAAATGGTTGGCATTGGTCTCATCTTACTGCAACCACTAGAAGTTAGGCATTAATCAACTTGGAACTCCTTTTTGTCAAAGGAGAAACGGCATGGCTTGGTAAGAGGTCAAATCCCTTCTAGGGGTGCCTATGTCCCATCATGGGCTTCCAGAACATCCTAGAAGATTTTCTTGGAATATACATATAACTGAGGTTAACAGAGATATAGCAAAGTCTGGGAATATTGGTACTTTTCTGCATGTTACATAAATTACTGCCCACTTTGCTATGCAGATGTGATCATTTGTGCCAGCTTTACAGGGTTGATAGGACTGTCCATTTACCATCTCACTTCCATTCATGATTTTCACATGGGACTTGACCCACTTCTATAAAATCAATGACAGCTGAATCTAATATTGTATCAAAAACAGAGCTAAAGAAACTTCAAAGAAATCCTGTCCTGACAATCTGCCTCTTCACCAGGGTAATTCTACAGAATAAAAAATTAAAATAAAAATAATATATTTAAAAAAGAAGACAAACCACAACCATAACTATCAAATTCCTGCAGAACTAGTGAAATTATAATGTTCCAGGACTGCATATCCAAAAAGAAAAATTTTAGCAACTAAAAACAGTGAATGGGGAGGAAATTTCTGAGGAAAAGATCAGAAAAAAGAATGAAATGAGCAATGTAGCAGAAGCATATCTTTAGAGAAAAAGCTGAATGATTTACCTTATCCTCTTTGCAGTGAACATGGACAAATCTTGTGCCTCAATATGCTCTGAAATAGGTGTAGTGTACAACATTTAAAAACATGAAACCATGTTCCTAACAAACTGAAAACCTGCAAAACAAGTTAAAATGAAAATAACTTCAATTTTTAACAGAAATAATGCTGCATTATAACCATAAACTTGAGACTTATAGTATGTGAGAGATTTTTAAATGTTGCTTGACATTCATTCACTGGGAGGAATTAACTCTACTGGACTTGAGATAGATTGAGGGCAACAGGAGGATGTAAAAGGCAGGGCTCATATTCATTGGAGGCTCGTGGCGTTTACAGTGTTTTAAACAATCATGTTCTAAGGTTGATTTTGCAGGCTGTCTTAGTCACTATCTCCAGTCAAGGCTCTTGTGTAAATGGGGTTTGTTCTACCCCAACAGTGTGCCTATTGTAACTTGGGGCCACCTGTTAGACAGCATGAAGTGTTGCCTAAAAAAATACACAATAAGCAGATTGTTTGTTACAGTTGTGCACAGACAACTGTATTAGTGTTCTTCTCACCATATGTCTATATAAACAGAGCTGCAGTGAGCTATTCACCAGTGACTCAAACACTGAAGAAGAAGCTTCTCTTAAAAGACCCAGGGCTTACAATCGTTGGTTCACCTGTTAGGCTAACAAGAGGGTTTCAAATGCTTGGCTTCAATGCAGAATTAGTCCTTCAGAAGTTTCTGTAGGAAGTTTTATTCTAGAAGCACAAAAAAAATTCCCCACACAAAAGAAAAAATCCACCCCAAACCAACATAATACTCCACATTTGGTGGTTTTAGTAGAGCAGTGCAAAGGGAAGGAGAGAGAAAATGGCTGCACAGAATCAGTTTGACTACCTTCCAAATTAAAAATAATACTAGATCATGTTATAATACATACTTTAATTGTTGTTGTTGCTGTTATCAAACACACCTTCATCCATGCGTCAAGACTAAATCTGAAGTCTCTCATGACATGAATTTGTGAGTTCAGTCATATCCAGGGTTCTTGCAGTCTTGGGGAGACTACCTTGGACAGTTTTTCTATTCATTTCACTTTTTCACAAGGAGATGTTTTGAGGGAGGGCAGGGAATGAATATGCCTCTTTTTGTTTTGTGAAGGAAAAATATTACAGTAAAACAAGCAATGACACCACTGATTGCCATCGTGTAAAAATGATAGGGTAGGATGACTAGAATAGAATAGAGTAGAATAGAATAGAATAGAATAGAATAGAATAGAATAGAATAGAATAGAAATTACACAAGTCTTTTGACAAGGTCCATTAGCAAGGTTACTCAATTTTATGAACCCAGATCTCAGAAGTGGTTGTGCAATGTGACCGTAAAAGGCACATCAAGGCCTAACAAGCTCTGTTCCACAACTGCCTGACTAGACTGGACTATATTAATGTCTATATGTCCTGTTGCTCTGGTAGCAGAGAAGATGCATGGAGCTAAAGCCTCTTTGGCTGCCATCCTGCTGCATCAGCTTGCCTCCTGGAGCTGCTGCAGGTGTGAGAGAAAAGCCCATTGCAGCTAAGTCCTTCTAGAGCAAGGACACAGAAACAGTGTGAAACAGGGGTCACATCTTGTGCCTGCTCTGCTCCTGCAGCAGCCTTGCTCTGCTTCCCAAAGGGAAATTACCACAAGACTATCCAGCACTATCCAGCATCTACAAAGAAAGAATTTTGGAGAGGCTAGCAGCATTCTTCCTACACTGCTAAAGGTGATATCCAACATGCAAAATACCTATCAGAGAGAAGAAAAGGAACAAAAGAAAAAAAAAAAAACAGAAAATGGGGATTTTAATTCTCCAGTTTATTCTCTAGCAAAGAACAAAAGAACTGCAGCAATTTTCTCATGATTGTTGAAAAAGTTCACTTTATGGCTGAACTCCTCTAAGCAGCACAGATCAACTGTTCTAGCTCCAAATGCATACTGAAATTATTTACTGTATGAATTGTTTACTCTGATATTGTTAAAAAGTAGCTATGCAGGTCTGGGGTCCATTCAAAACAAAAATATTATGAACCCATCTCCAGTCTTTGTCATTTTTGTTTGTGTGTTTGCTTTGTTTTGTTTTCAGAAAGGAGTGTGGGCTCTAAGGAGCAGTGTTAAAGAAAAGGTTTTAAAGGTTCTGCTTCAAGATTAGTTAACCCACATTTTTTCACAAATTACCATGAAAGCTTTTTCCCTGTGCTGGTTCCTTTCTATTACCACGAAGAATACAATGTATCCAGTTTTACAGATTACATTGGTCTCTGTTTGGAATAATATTTTATTTAATAATACTTTTTTTTAAATCAAGCTATTGGTTTTTTTCTTAGCACCACTCTGTTTCATATTTCTAAGTTTCTTTTACTTCATTGTGCTAGCATTTTTTTATATCCTAATGCAAGTTAGTGTCTGAAGCTACACGTTTCACATCCTTCTTTACCAAGTTAAATATCCAATTAGTTCCTGGTTAAATCAGTCCAGTTTGGAAGCAGTTTTCCTAACTCTGCATATGGACTTTGGATGGGTGCTGAAATTAATTCAGAATGGTAATACCTTAGCTGAGATGTTATTGAGTATTCAACAGTCTCTATCATGGAGAGCTCCAGCCTCAAGCATATGGCAGGATAATTAATGGAGGAAGACTGATTATATTTCATGAACAATTTTGGCCCATCTTCTACAGTTAAGAGTAGCCATGAAGATACCATGGCATGATTTCCACTTTAATGCTAGCAACCAGAGCAGACTGATGTAGATTTCTTCTTTCATCACAAACCATTGCTAATACAATGAAAGTGTAGATTTCAGCTGGTGAAGAAATTGAATTTTCCAGTAGCAGTTTCTCAAGTTCATCCTACAATTAAAGGTTTCCTTGAAAAATGAAGTGAGGTGTACAGTGGAATTATAAAAGCTGGTTTTATTCAATGCTAAATACAACTGCAGACATATCTTATTCCATGTGAAAATCTATATAAAATGTTCAACAGAGAAGTTGGAAGGCTAGGCATGGTACCCCAGTACATGGCCATGCCCCTCTTTGCTTCACAAGGAACTTCAGGCTACTTTCCCCTCCAGCTCTTCAAGAAGCTTTGCTCTGGGAGAGATGAGGACAAGCAATATAAGGGGACCGTGGCAAAGCAAAATCAGAAGGGGTCTGGCAAAGGCAGCTAGAACAGCTCCTGTTGCACTGTGCTAGCTGAGATGTCAAGAGCATGCATCAGAAACAGAGATAGCAATATGCAATATGCTAGAATTAGAGGCACTGTGTGTTAGCAGCAGCCAGCCCGGCTTCACATTTGGCTAATGAATACACACACAGGTTTCAGGCCTGCTGGTGACATTCACACAAGATGATGAGTAGGAAAATAGGAATTGTTTTTACTGAAACAAAGATTTTTATTGAAAATGTCAATGTTCAACTTAAAAAAACCCCAAACTACAGAAAAGCTAAAAAATAATATATAAATAAAATAACTTTTCCCTTTATTCTGCTTAAAACTTTTAATCTGAGCATTCAGAGGTTTTGACTAGAAAAAAAACGAGAAAAAAACTCCAAGCAATACTTTTCTATTTTTTTTCAATTTGACAGATGTTTTCTGAGTTTTGTCACCTGACTGAAATGTTATCAGCTTCTTCATTTGCTTGTACATTAGCAGTTCAACACCAATCCTTCCAAGTTGCTAAATGATACAGGTCCTCTGGTATTTAGGTTGTAAATGCCCTGAATCAAAGACTCTGTCGATGGGGGCCTGACAATATTCCTGGCATGCACATTATATTGAGAGCTTCTAGACTGCTCCTTTAACATATACGTCCATCACTATTTGTTCAGCTTCTTCTTGGATCAAAGTTTATTAAACAAAAGAACAAAAAGCAAGCAAAACAAGAAAATTTCAGACTAAGGCCTCATTTCCTTAAAAGTGTCTATTTTCTTCTGTGTCATTTCTTAGAAGTATTGCAGAGATTTCTTAAGATACTGGACAGATAACTTCTTCCCTGCATCCAGCAACAGTCCTGCTGTTAAAATAACTGAAATTTTAGAAGGCCATGAACTCTTTTGGGCATGAAACTAGTTGTTTTCTTTTGCTTTATTTTTGCTTCAGTTTTTGTCTTCTGAGTGCCTAAACATACACCGGAGCTCTAGAAATGCAAATCCAAATGATGCTAAAGATCCACCTCAAAAGCTTTCTGCTGTTTAGATCTATCCTTATCCAGCACTGCGCTGTGCTGCTCAGTGCACTGACTCACCAGGAGCCTGCTGGGGTATGGCTGTACAGTGAGAATTTGTTGTAGTTAAGCAAATTTTAATTTACTATTTCCATCAGAAATAGTGTAGCCAGCAGGATTAGGAACGGGATCATCCCCTTGTAGTCACTACTGGTGAGGCTGAGCCTAAAACTCTATGTTCAGTTTTAGGCCCTCCATGAAAAGAAAGACATTGAGGAGCTGGAGTGTGTCCAGAGAAGGGCAATGGAGCTGGTGTAGGGTCTGGAGCACAGTTCCTACAAGGAGCAGCTGAGGGAGTTAAGGGTCTTTAGCCTGGAGAAAAGGAGGCTCAGGGGACACCTTTTCACTCTCTACAACCACCTGAAAGGAGGGTGTAGCCAGGTGGGGGTCAATTTCTTCTCCCGGGCAACAAGCAATAGTACAAAAGGAAACAGTCTCAAGATGTGCCAGGGGAAGTTTAGGGAAAATTTCTCCAAGGAAAGAAAGGCTTGTCAAGCATTAGAACAGGCAGCCCAGGGAAGTGGTTGAGTCACCATCCCTGGATGTATTTAAAATATGGTGTCAATGTGGCACGTGGGGAGATGGTCTAGTGGTGGACTTGGCAGTACTGGGTTAATGGTTGGTCTCACTGATCTTAAATGTTCTTTCTGACCTAAATAATTCAATGATTCTACAACTACTGTGTGATTTAGGAGAAATCATAGAAAATCAACCTTCTGCTAAAACTGATATCATTTATCTCGTAGGTATTTAGGACCCCATCTGCAAAATGTACACACATTGCTTTATTCTACCACATTGCAAAATAAAGACTGGGTTTGAATTTTTAGTGAGATAATGCAACCTTGATAGTGCCATCAAAATCTTCCTGCACTTGGAGCCTGTTGAGGTATTTCTGCACACTGAGTTTGCTGTAATCAAGCAAATGTTAATTGACTACTTGTATTAGAAATAGTGTGTATCATCTTGTCTAACTGTCTGTCTGGCCTCTGAATAGTACTGAGTGTACCACCAGACTAAGGTGATAAACAAGTGACCCTACATTCATTTAAATTCACATCCACAACTAAACCAATACACATTTCCCTACAATAAGAGAGAGAATGGGGATACAGACCAGAGAGTGGAAATTAATCCAGCTTTTCAGTTTTCTAACTATCTCCTATTATTATTCAGAAATGTTTAATAACTTTTTACTTGAAATCTTAAAACTTTTAAAAAATGTTAGTGCAACCTTTTGATTCTTTCTTGGAATGTTTCTTGGTATGACTGATTAGTTACAAAAAATTTACTATACTTCTCTATCAGTTTAGGAATAGGGAAATGGGATTAATAATATGAATATGAATTTTTCATGAGACATATTACTGAAGACTGAAATTCAATAGGATATGTATTTAACTTTATAATTCCTTATTTTATATTTTTGACCCATTTACAACATACTATTTCTGAAAAGTAGGTTTTCTAGGGACTAGCTCCATGATGTGGTACTGATAATTAGGTGTTAATATATCCATTTTAAACTAGAAGGTCTATATTCCTGAAGCTGGCCATTCAAATTGTGAAGGTATAGATATATCTAAAATATATATACGTATATATAAAATAAGGAATATATTGATCCTAAAGTAGTTGTGTGTATTTAAGGATTCCAAGGCATTTTCACTAATATTCCTGTATTTAGAGTATTTTAATTTAAGTGATTACATGCTGCCTATCAGGAAACTTCTCTGACATTTTGTCCACTCCTTGCTCTTGCTGGATGGATGCTGGCCTGCATTTTGCTCCATGGCATTATACTGATTTACACCAGCCCAGGATCTGATCCATATTTTGTATCTCTGTGACATGATTTAGGCAAAGTTACACTCTATAAATCTATTGTCAGCTGTTGTTTTCTGCCTTTCAAGCTTCCAAGAGGAGAGTCCATATTCAGGTTTCACAGCCAGGCAACAAAGGGCTTCCCCTGGGTACTCTGCTACTCTTTGAAACCCTGAAGCACAGGGGCTGTGGAGGCAGAGCGTTTAAATAGCAACATTCATTACCCGGGACGGAGGAAGAAAGGTCAGCCCCAGCAGCAAATCTCCTGCCGTAAATTTGCGAGAGAAACAACCTGCCAGGGAAAGCGCGCATTAAACACCGTGGCGGCAGCGGGCCTGCCAGCCGCACTGCCCCTGCTGACAGCGGGACCGTCCCGGGGAGCCGCGGGTGCCAGGAGCGATGAAGGCCAGAGCCTCTCGGCGTGTCCATGGGCGCGCGTGTGCGAGTGGCTTCCCGCGGGGAGCGTCCCTGGATGCACCGGCCGGCCCCGGGCAGGCCCCGGGCGGACTCCAGGCAGGCTCCGGGCCGGGGCCGTGTGCCCGGTGTTGGCAAACACGGCCCGCAGCCGCGGCCGTGCCACAGGCGGGGCGGGCGCTGCCCGGGGCCGCAGCCAAGGCCTTCGGCAGCTGCTCCCGTCGCCGCGGCAACGGCGCCACAATGGGCTGGAAACGCAGCCGGCGGCCGGCCTGCAGCGGGGGCTCTGCGGTGCTCCCTGCCCGCCCCCTCACCTCCCCCCACAAAAAGCGTACACCCTAAAATACACAGAAAGGCACAGAAAAGCGTGTTATACCTCACAGCACCCGTCCACGCACCGTCCCCCCTCTCGCCATCCACTGGTCCCGGCTCCATTTTGGTCCTGCCTCCACAGGCGGAGGGGCAGGTTTGACAGTAAAGGTTTGTGTTAAAAAAATGGGAGCAGGATGTAAATGGGCATTTGTTGAGTCTCTCCTGCCACAATTTTAGACCTCCATCATCATAGAACCATAAAATCATCATGGTTGGAGAAGATCTCTAAGAGCATCATATCCAACTGTTGACCCAGCATCCCTGTGTTCAACCACTAAACCATGTCCCCAAGTGCCATGTGTTTTTTGAACACTTCCAGAGATGGTACTTCCAACGCTTCCCTGGGTCTGTGTCTTAGAGATTAGACTTCTGTTTGTACCTCATCACTCTGGGAGATGGAGGGAGTTCCATCCCCATCTGGAGGCAGTCCTCTCACTTTTGCACCAAAATGTCCACCCTACAGCTTGATTCTGCTTTCAAATGTAACCATTCTCCTCACAGGCTACCAAAAATAAAGGAGTGGCTTTAACACACCTCGAAACCCTCTTGACAGGTAACTGACCTGTCTTGCCATTGCTTACCTGGGGAAAGCAAAGGCAGCCTCTCTCACATGCACTTCAGCTGAAAGAATTTCTCTCACTTGTAAGACCTCTGCAGCTGTGCACAAACAAGGAAATCTTTATAAGTGGAGTGGACACCGTTATAAACTTGGAAAAATACAGCAGCAGTCTCTATACGCAAATAAAAAACTCCATCCTCTCCTATTAAGTCCAACACTAATTTACTGAAGCATTTTCCCACCAAACTGAAATATTTTCCTACGTCATTTCACCCTGGTGACAAACTCCACTTGCCATTCAGACAGCAAGTCCGGACTTCAGGGAAACTTTATAGGGAAAAGCAGCACTTCCTCAGAATATTGTCATGTCTTCTGCCCCTGTCAGCTACAGAATTTTCAGAAAACACAGATTTTTACAACACAGGCCTTTCTCCTTGCAAAATTATGCCTTTGGGACCAATGTCTCTTCTTGTACAAGACCTCTGTGGAATATCTCAAAGACATCTGTGGAATATCTCACAACTTTTAGGAGCAATTGATTCTTATTGCACCACCAAGAAATATTCATGCTTTCCTCAAAACCTCTTGGGAATTGGTTCCTCAGCAGAAATCTGTGTCCTTGTATAATTATATTGACTTACCAAGTGTCTCTAAAGGAATTGTGTGTCATAAAGTGCAGATGTCCTTGTCTGATGATAAAGGACCATATGGAATTGTCTACCCCTTTTCTGCAGGAGTGTGTGTATGTGTGTATGCAAAATGACATGAGCTTACCCTAAGGCATGGGGGGAAGTAATGAAGAAAAATATCTCCAAATGCCAGGTATGTCATCTCTATTGGTAATATGTCATATGTGGTCCTATGGAGATGCAAATGAGAGCTAGAGCTTTTGAGTTTGATATAATATATGTGCAATGAATATTTATTATGATCATGATTTATAAAATGTAGTGACGCTCTTTGGAATGTTCTGAACTGAAGAAAGTTCACTGTGTGCAGAAAGAAGTTCTAATTAAGAGATACCATACACTTACCACATCACCATACGGAATCTTTCAATTGAGCAAGTAATTCATTGCCTATATGTGCATTTTGCATCCGAGACGTAATTCTAAGAAAAGGAAAGGAAGCAGGTAAGCTGTTACAGCTTTGTCTGCCTGCATTCCCTTTGCATAGAAGAACCAAAAGGAATGAGGAAGACAGCTCCAGAGCAGTGCAGGGGCGAGGGACAAAGCTGAAAGGCAAAACTGGAGGCTGGATTTCATACCTGGCTCTATATGTCAGTTGGAACCAGTAAATGTCCAAATGCCAGGACAGCAGGACACATCCTTTGACCTTGGAAAAACTCTTCTTGGCACCACGTATGAGTATGAGCTGCAATTAATTAAGTTACTTGTTATAAAAATAAAAGTTCTGTTAGAAGACTTCTAAATTTGGGTGGGTCTGATTGCTGTAAAAGTATCTTAAAGACTGAAATTGAAAGACCCTTTGTCCATTAGGGCATGAAAAATTATTGGTAGTATTTATTACAGTAGTTTCAGTGGGCTGTCTCTGGATGTAAGTCCAAAACTAGCCTGGCAAGGTGCTTCACATGTGGTTATGCACAGCTGTTTGCATTGGTGCTGCTACGTCCCCTTACCTTCCAGCACAGGGCAACCACATCCAGCCTCCTTACTGGAAGTGCTCTCCATCCCATGCTAACCCCCAGCTGTCCCAGACCACTGTCACCATCAAAACCCTGCCAGGATACATTCTGGCCATGTAACTGTGGGGACAGTCACAGGCCACTGCCACCGCCAGTGCCCTGGGCCTCTTTCCCTTGCTAGCCCGTACATAATCTGACAGATCCAAAGGCTAAATCAATAGGGCTTTGGTGGGAACTGGGACAGACTCCGTTGGTCTTTCCCTGTTTAATTTTTCTAATTACATTCTTAATTTCTGCAGGTGTAATTATTTATAGTACAATAACAACAATACCAAAAGAAAGAAAAAAGAAATGGGATTAAGAAGTTCAAAGTGAACCAAAAAAATCTTGCATTTCTGAAAGTGTATAAACCTTTCTGTCAAGGCCCAATCATGCTCTTTGCACCTAGACAAGAAGACTGTTGTATCCAGGGCTGAGTCCATGGAAATACATTTGGGCTTCACATCTCTACTGCACAACTCAAGAGACTACTGGAAAACTCGCAAGTGTAGTGCAGAAAATTCGGGATGGGTCATAGTCTGAAGAAGGTTTTTAAAGCTATTTTGTTTCTTTGAAAGAAAATTGTGGAAGAAAGCAACGTAGGAGGAGGGAAAGTTTGGGCACAGGATTGGGAACAAAAAACTTCTACTTTGAAGCCATTATATCTTATTCTTCAATAGCTCTGCACAATGTCCTTCTACCTTGCCTGTCCACCTCAGCACAGCAGGGAGCAGAACATGTGGGGCACTTGGCCGTCCAAAATACCAGGGAAGCCTATCCATGGAAAAATACTTATGACTCCCATGCAGACAGTGGAACATCAACAAATTTACTAGAGCCTAATGTGAAAGGGCCTAAAAATGTTGCTCAGCTTGGGTGGGGTCATGTACACATAAAAAATTTTGGTAAATCCTGCACTGCGTTGCTCAAAATAAAATGCAGAAAAATAATAAAGAAACAGCTCACTGCAATTTAGGTCCTGATTTACAGTCCAGTAAAGTAGAAAATATTCTTGCTGTTTCACTGGCTGGTTCACAGGTACTTGGTATTATTTTTGTTATTGTCCAATTGTTATTCCTTCTTTTACAGTCTTTTTACTCTCTTACCTTGGCTCATTTGCCAATATTTTACATGCAGTGCTCCTAGTAACAAAGCACAATAAAACCCAAATATACTCACTAGGTTCTACTTAGAATAGGAAACAGGATTTTTTCAGCATGTTTGAAAAAATCAACACATTTCCCTTGTAGTGTCTAATAACAAGCATTATTCTCATTTTACAGTTTATGCTAGAAATAGACATTAACTCACTAAACTTGATGAAGCATCTGTATCTCTGTGAGCTGAGTCTTGCTTCTCATGTCCTGGATTGCACATCGTGCACTGAGGAAAGTGCCACTGCTGCTGTGGCCATTGCTGTCAAGACTGCAATATCATTTGTGAGCTTGACTCAAGCAATTTGGAATGACATTTCCAGCTTTTGTTTTCTTACTTTTTTTCTTACCTTTTTTGTTTTACTTTCTTCCTCTACAAAACTATGCCTACAATGCATACAAAAGTATGACATGAGGATAAAATTGCAATGTTTACCTATTTACTGCTGCATTACACTTGTATGAACAGTGCAGATACTGAACATTAGACAAATTACTGATACAACAATGCAGCAGTTCTTTCTGTGGCACAGGATTTCTCTGGGAATGTTATTTTATTGTATTTCATTTAGTGCTTGTTTGTTTAAGGAGGAAGAACAGACATAGCTGTATTTCAGTTTGATTCAGCAAGCATTCTGGACTTGGTCCAGCAAATCATTTAAGCGTGTGCTTAAATGTAATGAAATGAAATTTAAGTTCATAGTACTGCCTAGGTATTTAACATCCAGCATGAGCTTAAGTGCTTTATACAAAGCAGGACAAGAATGATGAAAAACCTTATAAATAAGGCCCATGCATTTTTACACACCTTTTTTTAAAACCCTAATACTATTACAAGGGACATTTTCCACTGCCTGTGCTAAGAAAACACTGTGTAGTACCCCCTGACTCCCCCCCAAAGCCAACTGACTTTTCTTGATCTGACAATCTGACAGCTATATCCTGTGTAACTGCTAGTCTGGCCCTTTTTAAAAATATCCTATTAAGTGGAAGCTTTGCCCGGGCAAGGTATGCAGAAATGAGTCACAGGGAGTATATGGAATTTTCTCAGGACTTAGGTCTGTGCCTGTTGTAGCCAAAGGCTAAATCTCTGGTGGAACTCAGTAGTGTTCCTCTGAGTACATTCACTTTCCATACTAATCTCTGTTTTAGTGGGAAACGTAAAACCAACATGAAAGTCATGCTGAAACACACCACAAAGGAAGGTGTGTTCTCAACCTGAGTTACCTAACCCAGGTTAGATAATTTAAGCTGTGGTTGCACAGCAGTTTAAACCAATCTGACTCCTGACTGCCAGGGAGTGTGGAACCGCGCCAGCCAACAGTCAGGTGGGCACTGGCTGTGCCACAGCCCCGTCTTTGGCCAGCAACCAAGACAGACAAGGGGCCTGGAGATAGCCAATGTGCAATGCTTACAGTGCATAAGACCCCCACTGCTTTAACCTGTCCATGTATAGATATGACTGAAATTTTAACGTGTTTTTGCAATTTAGACAGACGTGGAGGACCTTTTCTGACACATGGAAACTCAGTAGAGCTGACTGGTGTCCACAATAAAGGAAAGCACAGTTCCTTCCTCAGAAGGTTTACAATTCGTATGTTATATTTCCACTGTAAAGGCTCTTAACTCTTAGCCAAAGGAAAAGAAAAAACAAAAGCTGGCTTTACTATTTATGAGAAGCTCCCAGCATTAAAAACAAGCAAGCAAGCAAACAAACAAACAAACAAACTGCTTTGTTTTGCAGGTTAGATGCCTAGGAATTTATTTGTTTGTGTGTTTGTTTCTGCCAAGAGCAGAAACAAGGTCTTGAATTAGTCTGCAGTGAATCAGTTTCTTTCCACAGAAGCATTAAAACCCTCTAGGTTTCATTCATTAACAGAATAATACATATGTTTTGCTTGGTAGTGTTTTTTTGAATTACAGCCTCATGGAATTCAGAACAAAGCTACTGTGGTTGCATGGACCTGCTCAAAATTCTCAAAATTCCATTTTATATCATTTCTGCTACAAGAACTGGTTAAGCATACCAGTTATCTAAAATATACAAGTTTTTCTGCTGTTCCATTTTTTTTGCCGTCTCAAGTCACTGCTTGCCAAAAATAAATTTTTAAATGGCTATTGCTTTGCATTTTTAGCACATCTCAGAAAAGTGAGGAAACAATTATGCTTCGATCAATGAACAGAGCATGAGCTAAACATACATATTTTTTCAGCTCTCCTCATGCCTTCATGCTGGAGAAAATGTCTTTCTCAAACTTATAATTTGTTTACTGTAGACTTAAAGAACATCCCCATGCATTTTACAGAATATAGGAGGAGCTGAGTGCCTCTGGCCAAATTTCTGTAGCTTTCACTCACAAATAAAGAGGTGGGAAGTAAGAAAGCAGAGATATGCACAGGTATATATGAACAGATGCTGGCATTGGTTTTTTTTAATAATATTACATTGCCACATTTATCTGAAGCTTTAGTGGTATTTTCATTGATAAAGGTGGGCACAAATTTGCTTCTCTTGCATTCTTGTGTTTTAATCCTCATTTCTGAATGCTGATGCCAACAGCAGGTTTCTCTGCACATGAGAGGTGTAGTCTCTGGGGACAGAGGGAGGAGAAAAGCATTACTAGATGTGGATTGTGTACATGGTCGTATGAAAGTGTTCAAGAAGTCTGTTCCTATCCAGAATTCTATACAGAGGAAAACAGGCTTTATAAGCCCCAAGGCACTCCTCTGTGCTTCCTTGTGCAGAATGTCTGTCCCTGAGGCTTACAGGAATGCCCACAACCAGGAGAAAAGATTTATCCCAGCATTGAAAGACTGTAGTGTTAGGAAATGGAAAACACATTAGAAATGTGTGCTAACCCCAACTGGAAAATCTAAGCAACTCATTTTATTTCCAGCCAACAAAACCTTCAAGAGAACTCATGCTGGTTTATGTTCAGGTATCTGCATTTAGATCTCCACCTTATCTCTCTGGATAAGGCTTCAGGTTTAATTCAGTATAGAGGTGAAGTGAGGCAATGTTCTAGGTGTTTGCATGTTGGATTTTGCCTTGTTTTGTAAGAGGTATAGAATTTCCTGTCTGGAGATTGTTGGTTCACTTTCATCTTCTCATATATTATTACTTTTATTATATCCTGGAAGAGTAGAAAAACACTGAATTCTATGCTAACCTGAAACTTAAGAGCCGAGGACGCGGATAAGAGCAGAGAATTTGCTTAATCTACCTACCTTTAACCTACCTTGTATCTAAGGTAGATCAAAACCAAATAAAATATTTGGGGCCTGAGACATTAATGTACTAACCATCAAAATTCCCTCATTCACTCAAATCTTCTCCCCTGGACTAGAGCTAAAATGTCGTAGCACTGAGCTAGAAGAAATTGGCTGGGTTTATACCTTTCTTTCACTCCGTTGCAGTTTCCTGTAGGTCAGTGAGCTGTACAGCAACCTCTCTGGTCTGTGTGGCCCAGGAAATTGCAAATATTTTCAGCTGTGTCAGGTTCTGCATATGCAAGTTAGGAGGTTCAAAGGGAAGTTTAATTGACACTAATCCTCATCTTGACTTTTGCTCACCTCCTCCTCTTTTCCCACTAAGTCTTCCCACCTTCCCACCTCAAAGCCACAGAAGCTTTACAATTTTTTCTTATAAAAATATATATATTTAACCCTTTGGCAATCTCTTAATGCCCTTTTATTAAATCCCTTAAGTCTTTTTATTAAGTCCAGGCTAATTAAAATGATTATAAACCTCTCTTGAGAGATTATACCCTTTAATCACAGTGCATATTTGCTGAAATGTAGGTGACACTTGTGGTATATCAAATATAAAAATACTTCGGGCAAAGTTGTTTAATAACAATTTTTAAAACTAAGATCTTGACTAAGGAGGTTTAAGGCATTAAAAATCATATCTACATGCAGTCACAATAAAACATGGAAGGACTTCTAATACTTTTCCAGATATACAATGGCACAGTTATAATCAAGTTTCTCAATTTATTTCAACTCCAGCTCCTCAGCTGACATAATCTGTCCTAATGCCAGTGACTTCCATGGTGCTACCCTGCTTTAGAGCACTTCATTTTCTGGGCAACCAGAACAAATGCACAAGTAAAATCCTTTCTTGGGCCATTACTCCCCAGCCAATGAAAGAAAAAGAAAGGACTTGTGAAGTGAGCTTGGATCTCCTGTCTGGGGGCAGAAGTATTAATGCACACGCTATAGACAGAAAGCATCCTTATACAGCTGTGTAAGTGGCACAGATCAGTATAGAAAGTATTTATTTACTCTGACACTTGCTGCTAGACTGATTCCTGAAATTTCAAAATTAAAGAGTTCTGATAAGAAATAAACTAGCCATTCAATATTTGTTTTCTTTACTGCCATTTTTCATTAACAGTGAAAAAAACCATTTACATGGGTTTTTTAAATGTAAATTTTAAACACTTCCAGTAGGATAGATGGCCAAATGCCTTACTCTTGACTGCTTCTAATAGGTATTTATTTTCACTCATGCTCACATAACTAAGGCTTCCAGCTTATTGCGTATTGTCAACACGAGAAGCAGAAAAGAAATGTATGATTTTCCATATCAAAGGAGTTCATGGTAACTTAACTGCTCCTAGGTTAATAGTGAATGGGAAAGAATGTAAAATACAGCACAATTTAACTTGGCATACCTACAATTTTCATTTAAAAGTCTTGGAAGGTCTGAACGTCTTACTTTATGAAGTCTGACTGAAGTCAACAGACTTATAGCCATCCAGCAAGTGTTCACAGAAAGGCACTCTGTATTTTAGAATTAAATAAAAAAATTACATTGAGACATAATTGGAACTAGTAGGAGAGGTGAGACTGTAAAGCATGAAAAAAGGTGTGACTCATTTAAGTGTTTGAATGAAAGGAGGAATAGGCATAGGGCAATATGGAATAGTTATTGAGGACCACAGAAGCTGTGAAAAGAAATTATTTTTTAAAGGAGCAAAGAAATATAAAAGCTACTGGAGTAAGATTGTAGAAACGAGAAAAGGGAAACACTGAAATAGTTCAAACTATCAGAGATCCAATAATAAATCTAGATGTAAAAGTTAGTAGTGATTTTTCTAAATGTTCATCTACTTTCTGTTTTTCTCCTCTCATGTTTGTTTGGTTTTTATAAATAAAAAAAAAAGTGATATGTGCTATCATTTAATTTAATTTAGAACGTTGTCAGTATATCGCCATCTGAAGTGTATCAACATGCCCTGTAAATGAGCTTTGTGTAGGTGTGAGAAGGAGAGAATAAGGTCCTGCCCACCGTGCAATATGGTAATGTGAGATGTTTTAGGGAATTTTATCAGCAATGCAAGCAATTTTCTGGCAATGATGAATATTGCTATATATTGGTGATAAACAGTGCTTATGAGAGGATGAAAGAAATCCAAAGATGCTAAAGATATGGAGATACTATTATAGACAACCAAAGCAAAAAGAATATTCAGTGTTGCAGAAAAGATGAACTAGACAGAACTGGGTTTAAGATTACTTGACTAGTTCAAGAAAAACCTTTTAAATGTGTAAGTGAAATGAAATGAGTGAAAGACAGGAGTATTTGGACTCAACTTGTAGCTTAAGGCACTGAAATTAGGTGTTAATTCATAGGTGTTTATACGTTCACTATACACCTGGAGTGCCTTTTATAGGCAATGGAGAGCTGATCAGTACAGAGAACTGAACCTCAAGAACTAATCCAGTTCACCCTAAAACAGACATCCACACTGAATCCTTACCCACACTTCACTGACTATGACAGCACCTAGGTATCAAGCTTTCAGTTAGATATCTACAGACATCCAGATTTAAGTATCTTAAACCAAACTCCACATTAGACATCTGCAATGTTGGTTCCTGTATCAGGGCTTCTCCATAATCCACACCAAAGATGAGCACTTCCAGGGTGAGATTAATTTGTGTCATTTTAAATAGTCACTTAACAATGAAATTAATGGTGCACTAAAAAGACCTGTCTTCCTTATTGACCAAAAGGAGTTTATATTTGGTCAGATGAATCCCCTTGCCTCCTGCAGGGCTACTTAGCTAAAGGAAGCAAAAGAAAAGACAATTAATCAGACCAGCATGAGAATGTTTAAAGGCTGAAGATAATAAAAATTATTTAAATATATTACATCATTACATAGCTTCAATTAGCAGCATATGTTTGAAGGAAGTGTTCATAAAGATACGGCTTCACAACACAACACTTCACAACCAATATTATCTTGTACACCTGAGAAATAATACATTGGGATTGTGGTTTACCCAGGCTTGTTTGGCCTGAAGTAGAGCTTTTAGAGAAATGTTTGTAATCATAATTATTGAGGATATGATTCACAATTTTTGCCTTGGAACCATGACCAAAACTAACAATTGTAGGAGAAAATGAGAAATAGGAAGCCCTCAGAACCACAGCTTACAGTACATTTTTGATGACCAGGTTTCTAGATAAAACTGAGTATGTTTGCTTTCCTGTTAGATTTTGTTTTACTAAGAATTTTCTAACTCTTAATTAGGAGTACATGCAATTCTAAGGGGATCAACCAAACGTGCTCCAAATTTCTTGTAGAGAAAAAATGTCAAGCATGAGCCTCTAAATATCTATTTAAAAATAAAAAATCACTTTCAGGGAGAGGGTGTTATATGTCACCACTCTCATTTCAGCACATGATTTAGTAATCTAAGTATTATCTTCTAGCTCTATAGGACCAAATTCTGAGGGTGACTGCGCACTGCAACAGTGCAATTTCCTTTCTGTGACATTGTTCCTTTCTGAACATTTGCTTCAAAAAAAATGAAGTGCCAAATTGCTTCAAAAAGAATAGAGTGCCAAATCTAATGACAATTCTATAAGACAGAGATAATTTCTCTACTAAAAAGCAAATTCATAACAGTATCTCAGAGATATTTTAACATTGATCTTAGGAATTTAAAAGAAGAAATTACTAAGTGGTTTTAAAAATATTTTATGAGGATTTGTGGGTACTAGCCAACATTGAACTGTATGTATGATAGTAGATAGTTCCTTCATCTCCTACACCATGAATTGCAATATTAATTAGATATTGGAATTAAATTGATTACAATATTAATTACAATGTACTTTTTATTAAGTCTGTATCATACTGAAGAAGCAAGATTTTGCCTAAACATAATTGCCATGTATTACAGAAGAAAAATGGTATTTGTATACAGATACTAAAAATATCAATCCAAATAATATTCTAATTATACTGATTTGTTCTGTGAGGAAGTGAAATCATTGAATGCTAAAACACTATGTATTTATTTTTGATGGTGTTAGGAAGCAAAATGGAGATAAGTGCCATTGAAATATTTTATTTAATTGCAACTAAAACAACTATGCCAATTAAATTAACTATATATCCTACATTCATGCACCATTTTATTCTAAGTAACAAATCTATTAGCCTGCAGTTTTCTCCAAATCATTGCTTTAAGTTTCATGTGGTAAGTAAGATCAACCACAGATCAAGTAACTTGATGGAACCCAGCAGCAATAAAGCAGCCCTTAACACAGTTCCCATAATCACCCCTTGCATGCTGTGATCACTCTTTCCTCAAGGTACAGAGCAGTGCTTGGGCCCATTCCAGGTAAAGCCCAATGCAGATGCTCTGGACTGTGCCCTGGGAAGAGCCTGCATCTCTCTGCTGACTACATAAGGAGAATTAGGAAGCTAAGCAGCTAGGTGCTTAAAACTCTGTAATGCTTGTAAAGCTTGTAGATTAGAAGGTGAAACTAGACAGATGTAGACAACATGACTCATCCTACCCCTAATATAAAACTAAGCTATACGTAGCTGTTAGACAACAGGACTCTTGTTATAGCTTTATGATTGATACAGCCACTCACAGAGACACTCTAACCTTGGCTTCAGACAGATAACATAGAAGACAGTTTCTCTCCCTAAATTCATGCAGTATAGAAGATAGAAAGCAGATAGAAAGCAGTAAACACTTAAAGCAGACAAATGAGGTTGGGAAATTGGGAGCACAGAATAAGAAAAATTAAATAATCTTATTTTACTGTAAAAAGAAAATGTCTCCACTTATCTAAATAATATCAGATGGAAACACTATATGATGGCAAATGATATAGCTGACAAATAGAGCAGCTGTAAGAGCGTAAGTGGAGCCTAACAATGATTATACATAAGAAATGTAACAATCGGTAACAAATAGGTCATAATTCAGTTATAAGTCTGATAAATTTTAAGTCTGATAAGTCTACACACTCATCTATTTCGCCATGGAGTTAAAAAATACTTGCCGTTAATTATAATTACACTGTAGGTACTTTTTTTAAAAAAAAAATGCTGCATTATTTAGGTGTGTCATATTGTGCTCATAAACACAGGAAACAAAATGTCTTCGTTTGCTTTTTCTTCAAAGGGCCAAGTGGACAGCCTTGTAACTTACTCAGTTAAAATACACACTGGGCTTTATTTAGCAGGGCTCATGGATCAACACTTACGGAATCCCTTGTGTGCATGCAGCATGTATCTAAATCTATACATACAGCACACATACAAGGAATCTCCATTGTTCAGACACCAAGAATTCATTTTATCTTCTCCAGGTTGACTGTTGCGCAAAAATATCAATAATCTCATCGAGAGAAGGATCTGGCTAGTAAAGGCACAAAGCTGGATGAGAATTCCAGATCTGCAGGCAGCAGGAATTACCACGTCATCCAACCCAGGAGCAAAACGCCTGGTTTACTGTGGCCAAGCCTCATTGCGGGGCCAGCACAAGCAGATAGGCAGCAAAAAACTACTGTAGGGTAGCGAACTGGACAGGTAGCCCAGCAGAAGTGAAAGCTTGTCTTGGCACAGATCACGGGCTCTGAATTCAGGCTTGTCAATGCTCCAGGAGCAGTCAGAAGTGCTGAGGCAAAACCCATCATGTTGGCTCTACAATCAGCTGCTCTTCCATGTTTTGCATCATTGCCTTCCTCCAAGATTTCTGGAAGTGCTCTGTATCTGCTGTTTCTAATGAAATCCCTGCTTAATTTAAAGGAGTTGCTGTGACACCTCAAATCCCTTTAAGTTTGATGGCTTTGGGTTCCTGAGAGAAGAGACAGGGAACAGGAAAGTGAAACAGGAAATGGACACAAGGAGAAGAAAGCAACCCAGGTATAGATCATGTATCATTTGGCAATTGTACATTAAAAATTCATTAATTATCACAAAATTAATATTTTAAATTAAACTACATCTGATTTAAACCAGCCAGAAGCCAGGAAGCTTCTGAACTATCTATCAAGCTTAAGAACGGCACCCATTTGAAGTCATTTTATTCTAGCTTGGTTTATCAGTATACTTCCCAGGAGCAAACTGTAAATTATATACTTCATGATCTCTCAAGGAGTCCTGCCAAGACCTGGTGATAAGTTGCTATAACAGCAGCTTGGGGTTTGAGAAATGCACTTTCCTTAGCACTCATGGCAACAGGTGACCAAGTGGTAATGACACCATTAACACATTTCACCTTTTTAAGGTCTCCCACTGGTGTTTTACTTGTACTAGTTTATGGAGGAATCATTTCATTTTGGTGTTACAAGTCCCTTGTGTTCTTAGTGGTATTTTTAAGAAAATAAACAGAAAGGGGGAAAGAGAGCATCCTCTGGGATATGCGATTTTGGAGAAAACCACCATCAGCAAATTCTGTCTTGTATGAAAAAGAACTTAGGAATTTTTATAGCAGATCCAATAAGACTGAGATCAACTTAATTCAGTTTTCCCTTCAGGAATCAGCAATATCTGCTTTGTGATAAGGAGCTATTAGGTACTTGCCACATCTGATTCTCCAGATAGATATGTTTGTATTTGTTATGCAAATGTAGATATGTATTTAAAAAAAAAAAAGGCAATAGTGTCTCAATTAATAATTTGACTGAGTCCTTGTGGACTCCCCACTCTTGCAAAAGGATCTTTTGTTATGTCTGTGGCTATGTTTCTATGTCCTTCTCTAAGTACCATTCTGGCTACTGTACTGATTCTTCAGAAAATATTACACAATTAATTGCTTACTTCTTCTTTTCAAAAGCTATCTTTCCTACAACTCTCAATTCTTTTTATCATGTAAATACAAAAGAAATCTTCTATTTAACAACTGTAACTTTATTAACATCCTACAACTGAGATTTTTTTTACCAGAAATATTTGTCCTTGACAACTTACTGCCTACAGCAGCGATATGAAAACAAACCTATTGACTCCTTAAAGCTGTTTAAAAGAAAAAAAAAAAAAAAGACAATGCCAAAGTACTGCTAGTACAGCACAGAGCAGCAAAGAGTACAGTATATGGGAGCATTATGGGGTCAGATTCTGTCTCCATGGACATCAGCTGGATGTTTATCACTGAATTCTAAAGAATCAGAGCAAGACTCCCACATTATATAGCGAGAAGTAGAGGCTTTCAGATGGGATTTGTGTTGAATACCCAAACAAATCTGAATATTTGACACCTTTATTATACCCTAAATTCTTGGTTACCACAATACAAGACGGAACTGGGTTGTCTTAAGAAGAGAAAGAAGTAATTGCTGTCTTCAACTCCCTAATGGGAGGTTATAGGCAAGGTGGAACCAGACTCTTCCAGGAGGTTAAACACAAAAAGACAGGAGGCAATGGACAAGGGTTGCAACAAGGAAAATTCCAGATAGTATGAAAATTTGTATCAGTCATGGTAGTCAAAAAACACGTGTCCAAAGAGGCTGTGGAATCACAAGCTTTTAAGATATCCAAGCCTTGGTCGCATCACCCCGAGCAACCTGATCTGACCCAGAGTTTGCTCTGAGTGGAGGATTTGAACCAAACTTCTCCAGGAGTGTGAAGGGGAAGAAGGAGACGGGGAAGGGACTTTCCTTCTTCAAGAAGACTCATTTAACTTGTACCTTGTTTGAAAACAGTACAAGAGTTCAACAAAAATTGCTAAAAAACAGGGGTTAAAAATTGTTTTAGCTAGTAAATTAAATGTACCCTGTGATTGTCCACACCAATTGTCTCTACTTAGGCTGTCTTTTATAGTTTTACCACTGTAGTTGGAAAGCGGAAGAAGCATCTCAAGGGAACCAAAACAAAGATTCTACATAAGGAACAACTGTGATCGAATCTGAATTTAGGTCTTAAGTCTTTTCAGGCCATTTCTTCAAATGCTTTTGTAGGCCTAGCTGAATCCACAGTGTTACACCAATTTGTGCCTGTTGAAGATCTGGATTTACTGCACTGAACTATGTACAGTTGTTGGTGATCATGGTAGAGAAGCTGCCTGGGGCCCAAGAACACACAGGTTATGAATGCATCAGCGATCTGTAAGGAAGGACACATGGCACATCCATCCCGTGGGGGCTATTTTGCCCCCACGCTCCTTTTCCTGTTACCTCATGGCAAATACAGGGTTTCTGTACCTCCATCACCAAACAAGTTACTTCTTTTGTGGCTAAAGCAGGGACAGATGTCCCAGATGATCTTCTTGCAAGTGGATCCTGAAAGTACTTACTGGCCATTTGGTCATTAATTCTTTTTTTTCAGATTCAGTGTGATGAAAGACAACGTCAAAAATACCTGTACAGACTAGAAATAAAACAACTACCTGGTCTCACAGTCTTTAATACAATGACCAAACAGATTTCACAGAGTTGAACAACTTGCTCCTGTCACACCAAATGCCGCCTCTTCAGACAACCAAGTCCCATGTTCATCTGATGCACACTTCATGGCTCTGTATCTTCCCTGAGATTTATAATTTTGCTAACTTAACACAAGTAGTAACAAACAGGACCTTCAACTACAAACAAGAACATTAATTCTCTGATGCAATGATGGACAGCTTTAAGCTTTTAAGGTCTTTGTTTACTACAAATATTTAATTTTCTGTGCTTTGACACATCTACCTCCATCATTTACTTCTTCACCTGTGTGCCACAGAGGCCAGTCCCTTAGCAGAAGTTTGCTAGCTGTGTTTCTGATCCCTCACAATTCTCTGGGTACAGTGGATATTCGAGGAGTCTTTGCAAGACACAGGAGTGATTCCATTAATTGTGGTTCATCTGGTCCCCTGGGCTGATCATGACAATGTAAGTATGACATAACAGGAAAATACTTCTTACTACAATTGTTTTTTAACCAGAAATGGAGATGTCCTGCCCAGCTGACCTTTATAAAGTGTCACCTATAGTCTGAGAGTTGAAGTGCCCAGGGTATGGGACCACGCTTTTTGCATGCCATCAACATTGCAAAGTTAAAGATTTTATTTAAAAGAAAAATAGTAAATGGAACATCATGTAATTGCTATTTATTTTCATAAACATGAGGTATTTCAAAGTGCTATAAGACGCAGCACTAAATGTACATCATTGGAAGAAATTAAACACAGAACTTTGCAGTTACCCAGTTCTATGCACCAAACATTAACAAATACATTAACTGGAAGAAACAGGCTAGGAAAAGGCATATATAGTAAATTTCTTTACAAAAGTTTCTTAGTTCAAAAAAGTGATAAAGTAATATCTACTCAAAACTTTCACAACTCATTTTCATACGAAAATATAAGTATCAAATTTAGTTATGTATCAGCATCATACTAAAGTATACAGGCAATGTAAGAATTAGTACAGTACATAACAGAGATTAACAATATATTTGTATACAAAAACATGCTCCTCAAACATTGAGGTATTACAGTACTTAGGTATGAACTTCCAGTCTAATACTGGTAGCAAAAGCCACCTCTCATAACCCAAGACATGTACAAAAGGCAAGTGTGTAGATGGTATTTACAGAAATTCCCACAGGGGTACAAAATGCCAACCCCTAAAGTAACATCTGTTAGAACATAAGCACCATAAAACTTAGGAATGAACATTTTAAAACTCAACTAGATGTCATCAGCAGCTCCAATGCTCACAACACTTTAAAAAAAAAAAATCCCCACCATCTACAGTTCTTAAGGAGGAAAAACAAAGGCAGTCCATTGTTGTTTGGTAGTCTTGCAATAAACTCCTTGCAAGAACATCCATTTGCTCCGTACCCGGATAATACAGTCTGTCGATTACTTCAGGGACTGGATTGAAATTAAAACCAACATTCTTAACGTCAAAAAACACAAGTTTTTATAAAGAATCAAAAATGTGCAAAGTGGCAATGACTGTCCTGGTCAGCCAAAAAAAAAAACCAAAACAAAAAAAACTTTAGCAAGTCCGCTTGTAATCTATTTTCTTTAGCAACTGTTCTTGTCTGGCTTGCAATTTTTCCTTTTCTAGCAGTAACTTCTGCTCCTCTGCCTGAAGAGAATGAACATATTCAGTGGCTTTTTTCAAGATCACAACTTTTGCAGCTTTCTCATTTTTAACCAGTTCTGGAACATGGTCCCTTAATGTGAGGAAACTTGACCGTAGATCATTACGTCGTTGACGCTCCAGGATATTATGGTTGCGTCGGCGTTCACTGTCCTCTGAATCAGAGTTTCGGGGACTTGAACTCTTAGGCTTTGGTTGGATCATGGGTTTTACTGGACGGGGCACCTCGATTTTTAACTTTTTCTGCGGTGGAGCCTCTTCAGTCTCCACAAATGGAGAAGGAGCGGCGTAATTATGCTGCTGGTGAATTGGGGCGCAACGCTTTAAAATCAGTCCATTCTGCTGTGTCCTGACTGATGAAAAAGTGGTACTTTTAGGACGCACTGTAATAGTAAGGGTGGTAACAGACTTGTTGGTGGAGGAGCGTCTCTTCTCCACTGTAACAACATCTATTTCTTCTTCTTCGTCCTCTTCCTCCTCATCTTCATCATCTTCTGGTAATAAAGGACAGAAAACAAAACAGATGTTATTCTCCCTGAAAATACTCTGAACAAGTACCAGTATTAATTGACAAAATACATCCGGTAAAATCAGTAATGAAATAATTGATGGCAAAAACAGGGTGCGCCCACCATCTGCAGTCAGATACAGATCTGTAAAAGTATGTAATACACATGAAATGAGCAAAGAACAGGGATTTCTGCAAGCTTAATAAGTTTAATGAGATTTTTTTAAAACGCATCTAATTTTCAATCGAAATGGGGCTACCACCCACATAATCGCAGAGGCAGAAAAGAATTTTTAGACAGAATGTATGTAGTTTGAATGGAATCGTCGAGCTGCAGCACAAAAGGCAAGCACAGAGCCACAACACAGTCCCTGCTTGCTAGAAAAGCAGCCGGAAAACGAAACAATCGCTGGGTTTGTTCTGAGGCAGAAGGTGAAGCCGCTCCAGCCGGGGACCCTTTAAGCCGGCGCTTGGTGCACTGCCAAGAAGACAGCTGTTGGAAGTGCTTCCTCACCCAAAGCTGTCAAACCAGACATTAAAGGGACAGCAGCCTCTGAAACCCGGGACGGATCACCAAGTTTGTGGCGGTGGCCATACGGACCAGCTCATCTACACACGGCAAACCGCAGTTCAGCCCAAGTGGACTTCTCTGCGTGCAGGCACAGGGGATGTCTCGAGCACTCTGGGCTCTGTCAGTACAAGCGCTGCTCTAAGGGGTCACTAGCCTGCCTCCAGCCTGCCCGGAGAGGGCCTAAGGGGACACGCACACGGTCATTCCCCATAAAACCCGTCCCCAGGGTGACGGTGGCAGCCGCGCGGGCCCCCCTCCACCCAAAATCCCGCGCTGCCCCCAATCCCCCGTGCCCCCAGGCGGCAGGAGACTGTCAGGGGGCCCAGAGGGTGCCCAGCACCACGCAGCCCCTCCGGGCCGGAGCTGCTGCCCGGTGAAGGCTCCGGCCCCGCCGCAGCCAGCATGGGGCGAGGGGCGGGCGGGCGGCTGCCCCGTGCCCGCCGCCCCCGCGGGGCCCCGCGCTGAGCCGCGCCTGCTGCCGCCTGCCGGCCGCCCCGCGCCCCGCTCCGGGCGCAGCCGCCCCCGCCCGCCCCCGGGGCAGCTGGCGGGGGCCCGCAGCCGCCACCCCCGTCCCCACCCCCGCACCCTGGGGCCGAGGCGCTTACCCGAGTCGCTGAGCGTGTCGTCCCCGGAGGAGCTGCTGCTGGCCCGGCTGTCCCCGGCGGGGCGCGGCGGGCGACCGCCCCGCGGAGCCCCTCCGCCCGCCGCCGGCGCCTCTCGCTTGTTGACGGGGAAGGGGAAGACCACGGCCGGGTCCACGCACTCGGGCACGGCGCCCCCCAGCTCCGCGCGGGCGCTGGCGGGGCTGCCCGTGGCCCCCGGGGGCGGCGGCGGCGCGGCGGGCGCCTTGCTCTGCAGCTTCTCGCTCACCGCCCGCTCCAGCTTCTCCCGCGCGGAGAAGCCGCTCCACATGCAGTCCTGGATGATGATGGAGTTGAGATTGTTCGTCACGCCGGGGCCCGTCTCGAAGAAGTCACCTCCGTCCACGCCGCCCCACAGGTCGGCCTCGGGGGGCAGCAGGAGCAGCTCGGATGCCCAGTCCACGGGGTCGGTGGGGCGGCAGCCCCACAGAGCCGCCCCTCCCCACGGCACCGGCACCCCCCCCCGGAGGGTGCTCCTGGAGCCCGGCCCGGCTGGGAGACAGGGGAGGGGTGGGCAGCAGCTCAAACTTTTTCCAGATGTCCTCGCCGGGGGGAGCGGAGTCCGGCCCGCACAAGTAAAAATCATCTTCGTCCGGGTAGAAACAGGGCTGCAAAGAGTCAAACTCGAGGTCTGGGTTTTTACTGACCATTCCTGGCATTACGGGTCTCTTTTTGCTGATCCCTCAGTCGGGCAATAGTTTCAAACACAGGTTTTATGGGTATTTCCACCAAGGGGAAGAAGAGAGGTTCTCCCAGGACCTGAAACTAAATCAAAACAAAAAAAAAAAAAGGAACAAAACAGAAAACCACAATTAAAATATGAATAAACAGACACGAACGTGACTCCCTCTAAATGGAAGGAAAAAAGATTAATAATCCCATCATGAACAGCAAGCAAGCAGGAGCCTTTAGGAAGTTGAGCGAAAAAAAAAAATGCGTCTCACACACCTTTCTCCTCCCGACTCAAGATACTGAAATCAAAGCGCTCAGGTAGTGCTCCCCCGTGCAGAGCCTGCCCCGCCGCTCCGTGGAGACACAAACCCAGCCTGCACAGTCCGGCGGGGATGCACAGCCCGTGCACATAGCCCTCGCCTGCTCTCCCCAAACCGCTTCGAACGCTCAAAACAGCACAGTAACTGCAGACAGATGCATGGCTTTGATACCGTAATCTCTCCAGAAAGGCTTCTTAATATGCCAGCAAAACTAGAGGAAGTTTACTCCTTTTGTCATCTGCGGAGCAGTGCAAAGGGGAGAGGAGAAGGATGCAAAAAAAAAAGGGGGCGGAGGGGCTCTTTGCAACTTCGCAAATCGCCAGTTCATTCACTCAAAGCTAACCAGCGAAATCCGCACACAACACAAGGGGGGAGGGGGGGAGGAGGGGAAATCCAGCAGCAACAGAAATTATCAACCTTATGTAATAACCTCACGCACAAAAATGCATTAAAACCACCCCGGCGCCACCAACAAAGCCTCCTGATTTGCCAAAAAGGCACGGGAAGTTTTTCTCCCCCTTTTTCCTGCAACAGCGAGGTTGCAAGGACAACTCTGCACATTCTGCCACTTCATGCACTCAAACCTCCTGCAAACACACCAGCTCTCACCTCCGGCGAGTGCACGCTGCTGCCCTTACCTCGGCCGGACCCCCCACTCACTACCCACGGCCAGTCAACCACAGCCCCATTCCTCTGCCGAAAGCTCCGTTGCATCAGACATTAAAAAAAAAAAAAAAAAAAAGATTTAAAGTCCAAAAAAGCCACTCAGCGTCTCCCTTTAGCTCGGTTAAGGTAATGCGAAGGGAAATCGTTCTGCTGGGTTCACAACAGCTGACGCTGAGACGGAGACCAAAAGGGGGGGAAAAAAATCCATGAAAAGCCTTATGATGAAACGCCGAGAAACCCGCTCGGCTCGGCTCAGCTGCGCTCCCGCCCCGCCCCCTGAGCGCCTCCAGGACTGTGCATTTTTCTACTCGGGAAATACATTAAACCGTTTAAAATGCAAAGCAGCAAAGAGGCACCTACAAAACACTAGCGATCTCAATGCGACACCACAGAGAAACCAAAACACAGATATGCTCCAGGATTTTCTTCTGCTCAATGAGAACCCCATTCAGGCTCCGTTCTGTCCCTACGCTGCCCTTCCCGCCCCATCCTTCCCAGTTCGGCAACTCAAACGCGATGGGGAATTGGATTTATTTGATTGGGGTTTTGTCCTGCAGCCCAGAGCCTGCAGCTTTCTCTTCTTACCTCCGTGGTGATGGTGGTGGGTGTGCGAGGGGGAGGAGTGGCGGGGGGAAGGGGAGAGGAAAAAAAAAAGGCAGCTGATGGTGTCTGTAGCACTTTCCGCGCCCGCCCGCCGGCCCCCGCGGCCGCCCCGGCCTCCGCATCCACCCTCTGCTCGCAGACAGATGACTGTCACTGCCTAGCTTTGAAGCGGCTGGATATTATTAACCCCCGCAAAAAGGCATTAAAAAAAAAAAGCAGGTTAAAAAAAAATCCACAAAAAAAACCCTGACACACTTGGTAGGGAGCACTGGGAAACAGCGGGAGAAAGGCGGGAGCGGCGGCCCCGCCCCCACTCCACGCGCGCAGGGCGGGGCCGCGCGTTTGGCGCCAAAAGCCCCGTTCGCTCTTTATCCTCCGGGAGGGCGTTCGGATGTCGCGGGGCCGCCCCTGCCCCGCGCCGGCCCCGCCGCGGCCGCTGGCCCCTGTGCCGCCCCTCCCCGCGCCACTCCGGCCCCGAGCTCCGGGGAACGTCGCCTCCGGAGCGGTTCCTCCCCACCTCCCGCCGCTGCGACCTCGCGCGCAACCCCCCGGGGCAGCTGAAAATAAACAAGGGCTAAGGGAAGGGGCTGGGCGAGGGAGCCGCTCCGACCCAGGGCGCTGTAAATGATGGGCAGCGATCGCCTCCCCGCAGGCCGGCGGGGCTCTCACGCCGCCGCGCTGCCGGCAGGGCCCCGTGCGGGCGGCCCCGCGCTCCCCGCGCTCAGCGCTCCGCGCCGGTGCCGGCACCGCGCCCGCCGCGCCCGCGTTCCGCTGCCGACGGCGACACCTTGCGGCCGCGCGGCGCAGCGGCGGCGCTCCCGGCGCCCCCGCGCATTGCCCGGCGGCGGCACCCACCGCTCTCTCGCCTCCTTCCCCGCGGCGCGGGGCCGCGGGACGGGACGGGACGCGCCGGGACGGGACGGGAGCGCGGCGCTCTCCTCGGCGGTGCGCGGCGGCGGGCGCGGGTACGATCCCGATCCCGCCGCCGCTCGGGGCGGTGCCTCCTTGCTCATAGGCTGCAGGTTGAGGCGGGGACTGGGGCGTCGCTCGCAGCAGGCCGGTGGCGGCGGGCGGCCGCTTTGTGTGCGGTGGCGGCGGGGCCGCCTCCGTGTCCCGCCCCGGTGGGGGCGAGCCCGGGCTCTTCAAACTCGGCGAGCGTGGTGGTGGGAGAGGGAGCTGGGCGTCGATGGAAGCGACTGAGGAGGGGGAGGTTGCTCGCGAGAGAGCGGAATAAACCCTGAGTGAGGCAGGGATGTGCCATGTGTCCCTTCGCCTCGTCCCCTCCGGCAGTTTTGGGCAGGAAGGTGCCGCCTCTCCCGTGTGGTGATCCCCCCTCGCATGCATGTCACGCTTCACTGCCCAAAACCTGGAGGCTCCAGAAGTCCTTCAGTGTTCTGAGGCGGCCTTGAGAGCCGTCTGGGTGCCGGCGATGTCCCGCAGCCGGCCGTGTCCGAGGCCCGGTGGTGCTGCACAGCTGGGCACCGCGGGCAGCTGCGGGGCCGGGATGGCTGCGGGGCTGGCTTACCGGTGGTGGCACCTGCTCTGCGATGGCCCCAGCCAAGCCATGAGCTGCTGTCAGGCTCATCCAGCTCGCCCCTGCCTGCCTTCCTCTCACCATGGAGTTGGCTGGTTGCGGTTTTGCTCAGGAGTCTTGGATTGGTTCTGGCTGAGAGCAAAAAAGGCCCCTGGAAGGTGAACCCTTTGTACCGGAGCTTCCCAGTGAACACGATTCACGCGGGGGTGCTCAAGGTGACTTTTACATACCCTGCTCTGAGTCACAGCTTGGCTGGAGGGAGCCTGTGCAGGAGCGGGCGCCGTAAAGCACAGGAGTGCTGGACCTGCTGCTCTCGGGGTCGCTGCCAGCCCCTGTGGCATCGAGCTGGCCAAGTGTCTGAGGCCAGGTTTGCCTGAACTGTGGTGACTGGGACCACATTCCTCTACGTCACTTTGGATTCAGGACAGGGGAATTCATTGATTAACAAATGTGTGCTCCGTACTTTGAAGATGTGAAGCCTTACGAAAGCACAGAGATTTATTAATTTCTTTTTGGATGATTTCTCTGGACAAAAAAAGTGTGGGTGGTTGGGATTTTTTTTTCCCCTCACATTTCAGTAAACTTAAGCAGGTTGCAGCTTGTGAAGAGGCATGAACAGTTAGTATGCAGCTCACAGAATGTGTGAACAATTTATTTATACTCATCAATCGATGACCTTTGTGGATTGAAACAATTATATATGATTTTCTCCTTTAATTATTTTTGTCTTCTGTCTTTCCTCTGACGTTTTTATATATGCAAATATTATGTCTAAACCTTAGAAGTGGATATGGGCTGCTACCTTATTTCCTGTTAATTTATTATAATTTTCACCTAGATTTCCTCAACAGCCTTTTTTCATTTTCCCTTTTTTTATTTTTCTGCATGTATGTGCATGGGAATAAAGTCATCAACTTCTAGGAAAGTTCTGCTGTGGTGTGTGATATCTTTTGTAGTACCCAGGGATGAGAACATTAGTAAGACCATCTTTTAAAGTACCTTTCATTGCCAAAAAACATCAAGCCAATGAAAAACAAACCCCCCCACAAACAGGAAATGGAAAACAGTACACTGAGAAACATTACTGTATATGAGCAGTAACTCTGTTTAGGTAAAAAGACTTGTTGAAACCCCAGATCTATTGCTTTGTCTTCTACAGTTGAGAAAGACATGGAAAGCTTTGGAAGGACTGCACAAATCTTTGTGATGTTTTGACTGACACTTACCGTGGGCTCTTTTATCAACATTTACTTTTGTTTCTCTGATCTCATCTGTCCCTGAAATGACATGTATCAAGAAGCCTCAAGGCAAATGAAAATCTGAAATTACTAGTAGTTACTGTAAATTTATTATTATGTTGTTCACTGGAAAAACTTGAGGATTAAGATGTGCTGATAGTAGAAGTGGGCCTCAATATAAACCAGTTGTGTAGCAAGTATATTAAGGCATTGTAAGAACTCATTATCTGTAAAAGTGGAAAAGTGTGTAAAAAAAGTATATGAAAGTCTGAAGGACACTTTTGCTCATACAGTGGTAAGAGTCTAAGTGGATCCAGTGGTCTGCAGTGTGGCCTAGCCTCGAGCCTGGGAAAGCCCTGTGCTGAGAGCTTGGATGTACATACCTGGACATAATACACAGGAAACTTACTGGTGGTCAGGGCCACTGTCCATCTTCCCATTTGTTGTCATTGATTTGTTAAGAAATGCTGTGTGAGGCAAATTTCTCTGGCCACTCACCTCTCCTTCACCCTCACAGCCTGCAACTATTGAGAAAATCAAAATAAATGGTACTATTACTTGATATGTTTGCAGTTGTCTTCCTCAGAGGTGCCCAAACTTCAGTGCATTTCTGAGTTTACTTGTCAGAAGTAATGTGTGTATTTTCTTGTCTCCATGTTACACTGTAAAAGATTTTTAAAAGGGTCTAATTAATTAGAGCACGGGGAAAGTGGCCAATACCCCAGGGTTCTGAGTGCACTTGGCAAAAGTGTGGCAGAATTGGGATGATTTACCCCTGTTCTGTATCAACCAGCAGAAGCTACATGTGAAACTCTCTGTGTAGGACTAGAAAGGACATAGGTATGAACACTCAGAGACTTTTTTTTCCTTAGACAAATACCTAATACACTTTTTGTTAGATAGCAGTAGTAAAATTTTCAGGTGGATTATGTATTTGGTTGTAAGTATTAAAGTTAACATAACAGTTACAAAAACTGCCAGATTTAGAGCAGCAGATTTATTCCTGCATACGTTCAGTAAACTTGCTAGGGAGTTGTGCTGCTTCGTGCTCTGTAGTTTCTAAGTCTGTGTAACCGAAACTAATTCTCTTGCCAATCTTACCCTCATTTAGGTGAGACAGGCTTAGGGACTTGCCCAGTGTCACATATGGAAACTGAAGTAGATTTCCCCAGTAAGTTGATTGTAACAGTCAGACGTAGCAATTGCTTTTCCACAACTTCTTGCAAAGTGCATTGGCATCATCCATTAAGATGAGAATATAGTGCAGAGTCACAAAGGCCTTTGGATGTCACAAAGGCCTGCAAAGAATACAGATGTTCTTGTGACATAAAAACTCTGAATTACCAGCCACAATACCTAGTGCTTGTATAATGTTTCACATGACCAAGACATTGAAAAACTTGAGTTATTTCACTTACAGTCACCACAGAGGTCTCCAGCCAATCTCACCTGTGCATCCAGAAGCACTTTAAGAAGCACCTAGCAATCAAAAAACTAATTCTATTTAATTACAACTAATTTTGAAGCTATATGATTCATAAGAAAAATAGTCTGATAATAGAATAGTACTGTGGCTGCTAAAAACAGAGGAGATATTGGATTTATCTAGTGGTAAAGGTGGCTGAATGCTCCACCTTTAAGTGTTCCTCGATATATCAGAAACGGTCTTTCAAAAAGTGGTGAAAAGAAAAAGAGCTTTTTCCCTTCTGTGCTTTTTGTATTTCTTCAAAAGCAGTTGGTCAGACCAGTGTTTGTGTACTAGTCTTCTTCCTCAGCTTCCTTTGTAGCTGCTCAGGGGGCATTGGAAGATTTTCATTAAAACCAGAAGGCCTAGAAACATATTTTTTAGGTTTGACAGAAACTGTTAGCACTTTTTCAGGAAAACATCCTGTTTGCAACTGATTTTCAAACCCTATATGTGGCTAAATAAACATCTAAGCATTGGTTATCTTACCGTTGTATACTAAAGCAAAACAAAACAAAAATAACTTCAAAAAGTTGCAGGTAAGACCACTAAGTGACATGCTTCACACGAAGGCTGTGTACCTAGAATCACAGAATCAGTTAGATTGGAAGAGACCTGAGATCGTCGAGTCCAACCTGTGACCAAACACCACCATGTCAACCAGACCATGGCACTGAGTGCCACATCCAGTCTTTTCTTTTACACTTCCAGGGATGGTGACTCCACCACCTCCTGGGCAGTCCATTCCGATATCTAATCACCCTTTCCATGAAGAATTTCTTCCTAATGTCCAACCTAAACCTCCACTGGTGTAGCTTAAGACTATGTCTTCTTATCAGCAGTTGCCTGGGAGATGAGGCTGACGTCTACCTGGCTACAACCTCCCTTCAGGCAGTTGTAGAGAGCCATAAAGTCTTCTCCAAGCCTCCTTTTCTCCAGGCTAAGCAACCCCAGATCCCTCAGCCACCCTTCCTAGGACATGTGCTTCAGACCCTTCACCATGTCCATTGCCCTTCCCTGGATCTGCTCCAGCCCCTCAAGGTCCTTCCTGAATTGAGGAGCCCAGAATTGAATACAGCACTCAAGGTGTGGCCTCACCCGTGCCAAGTACAGAGGGACAATCACTGCCCTGATCCTGCTGGCCACAGTATTCTGATGCAGGCCAGGTGCCATTGGCCTTCTTGGCCACCTGGGCACACATTGGGTCATGTTCAGCTGCTGTCGACCAGCACTTCCAGATCCTTTTCCTCTTGGCCCCTTTCCAGCCACTCTGCCCCAGCCTGTAGCACTGCAGGGGTTGTTGTGACCCAAGTCCAGGACCTGGCACTCGGCCTTGTAGAAAGAACCTCATGCTGTGTGTCCTGGCCCATGGATCCAGCCTGTCCAGGTCCATCTGCAGAGCCTTTCTACCCTCCAGCAGATCGACACTCTCACCCAACTTGGTGTTCAGATTTGCTAATGGCAGACTAGGTATTCTCTAACCCAACTCTCCCTGATAATGGGAGAGTCTTCCAACATTCTTTTTACCTAGTCTCATGGATATGAGAGCAATGATAAACTTAGTTTTTGTTAGAATAATTTGTTAACTTCTGAAAAAAGTTAACAAAAGTAGTTCAGTACAGTTGCTGCTTTTCTACTTCTTGAGTTTTTGTATTTTTTTTTTAATTATGGTGAATGTAATACACATTCAGCACGCCGAGACACTGATCTGTATTACCATGCTGCAAATAAACAGTTAATTGTCATTTACCAGTAATTCTGAGGGTATCAGTGATGCAAATTTTTGCTGTGTCCTTCAGCCACAACAAATGTGTCAGATTTCTTGCAGTGTTGGATGTCTTTATAAATAAACTCATCACAGGTCTTCAGTTTTTCTTTGAAAGTCAAGGTTTTGAGCCTCTTCAGTCAATACCCACTTGACTGTCTGTTAAAGCCAGGGAAGAAGTCTTTAGAAAATTAATTTGGTAAAGCCTAGGAGACTCATATTTTGCAGTTTATAAGCATGGAGAGAACTACACTGAAGGGCAGTTTCCTGCTTCTCTTGACCCGCTGCAGGTAATAGGCAGGTAGGAAGAGGACTGGTGAGGTCTCACAGATTCATCAATAAGATTTTCACCTCACAGTGGTCCATGGGAAAGCCACAATGCCACTTCACCAGGAAGACTTGTTCTTAATTATTTTAATTCTCTGAAAAGCTTAGTTTAGCTAAAATCTTTTTAATGCCACAGCAGGAAAAGCTGGTTAGTGAACGCTGGAAGATCTTTGGGGTTGTTCACATGGCTTGTAAAATGGCTACTCATATAGCTTGTTCCCCACTGTTACCCAGTTCTTTTTCTACCTATACCCCTCTGCTTCATCATCATGTATTCAATCATTTAGTTGTTTGAAGCATTACTACAGTTTATGTTTATATGTGCTTAAATATTTTAACATTTTTTTGGAGCAGTTAGCCAATTGTGTGTTTTTATGCGAGCTCACTTTTCTGACTGTTTTTGAAACTTTAGCTCAAAATGTTTCTCTGGTTGCAAAGCTTTTTAAACTATTCATTATGATTAAATATTTTACCAGATAATTCACTAAGACAAATGTGAAATGTGCAGTTGGGAAGGTAAAATTATAACCAGTCACATAAACCTGTCCTTATTAGCTCCTTTCAAGCATCTCCAAATGTTACCAATAGAGAAAGACATCCTCGGAGAGTGGCTTGAAACCTGAATTCTTTGGTTTTCAATTGGAATCTGCTTTATGTTTGAGAGGAAGGCTTTAATTTCCTACATCTGAGATTCATTTTCAAGTGCAAGCTAACAGGAAGATTAGCCTTTAAGGACTATTAGTGACTGGCCAGAATGGTGTTGGTGACTAGAACATAAAAGGGAAAAAAAGAAAAATATGGACTTAAGAGAGTGAATAAGGGGATGCATCAAACTATGCTCTCAGCTGGTGTCAATTGAGATGGCTTCCTTCCACTGGGATTGTGCCAGATGAGACCAGTAACAGATCTGTCCTTCGTGATTCCAACTGTGGTCCTGGGCCACAACTTAAAAGTAGTTTTCTGGATTGTTTAGTTGGTTCTTATTTTTTATGCAACGTGTAGAGCCTTTACTGATAACCTGTGGGACATTCTTCAAAGCTTTGCTGTAAAGACTGTTAACAGCAAAGGAAATGCTTAACACTTACTGCAGTAATGAAAATATCTTCAGACACATTAAAGCCTTTATGGAGTTTTGATGGTTTTATTATTATTACCATCCCTGTTTTAGTAAATTTGCAGGTCAAAGTTTTGTTTATTTATGTCAGAAATTATTGATGTATCTCTGGTTGTAAGCAGAAATATTTGAAGGGCTATGCCACAATCTTTGGATGTCTTAATATTTCCTCCTTTTCTGCGTGTCTTTCATAATCTCCCAAGAGAGAGCTGGCTATGTCCTTTATGTCACTTGAGCTAATCCCCATGGGCTTCTGTGAAACACTCCTACTGTTTCCTTGCCAAATCATGATACCCAAGCCTTGAAAAAGGTGTTTGCCTCCTGGTAAAACAAATGATTGTTGGAGATGAGAAACCAGACCCAACAGAGCCAGGTTTGCATTTGTTTCAGTAACTTCTGTGATCTATTCATATGTTTGATATATTTATATGTTTTTCCAGGCAAATGCAAGGGGGTTTTATATGAACCACAGCTTGTAAGTCAGAAAATTGCTTTGAAGTGAGCCATGATCAATAGGAGGCTGAAGGAAGTGTCTTGTTCTGATCATTGTACATAATTATTGTAAAATGGTTTGACAGGTTACAGACTGTATGTGGCAAACTAAGGTGAAGCTGAAAAAAAGACAGTACAAGACAGGAGACAGGACAGCATGTTAGTCTTGTAGCTGCCCCAAAGAGGGTATGACTGAGAGAAGAAAAGGTTACATGGAGTTTTGACTGAATGATATTATAATGCATCATTTTAAAAAAATCCTTTAAAATTGCTCACTTGTTTTCCCTTAGCTTTTAACAAAATTAATTATTTTATAACATCATTTCTATGTAGGTAATTTGAAATGTCAATGCAGAAGAAGCAGTTAAAATCAGAATGTCCTAGCACCCCTTCATTAAAAGAGTTTAAAAACGTCACTGTTTGACTTACAGCTGAGAAAACTGAAAAACCTATATTTAGTGCTGTTTACCCTGATATACTTTTTGGATGTTAATTTCTCTTTTGATCATTGTATGGAGAGACTTCCTTGTTTTACTGTTAACTGAAACATGCAAAACTGTAATCCTGCTTTGGTAGTGCAAAGCTGTGTTCATGTGATCAGACATCACATGTTAAATGTTTTTTCATCAGTAATCTAATATTTATGAGCTATTATGGTATTGAGGCTTTCTGGTAATGCAGGTATTTGTTTTCCAGTGACATAATTTCACTGCTAAAAACAATTTCTATTTAACAGAACTGAAATGTTCTTGATATCCGCAAATGTAATTCTGTCTAATGTCAAAGTTTAGAATAGATGGGCCACATTAGCAAAGGAATACAGAAATGTACATTTTTTCAAAAGAGATGAAATTTATATTAAAGAATGAAAATAATTGTGAAAACTTATGATGTTTTGTTTCTATTCTGAAATTACCGAAGTCTTCTAACAACACTTTTCATTGCATCACTTCCAGAGTGCTAAATATATTACATTTTGGCAAGATCATTGCCTCAAACATACTAGTACTGTGCTGGATTCCTGCTCCTTTGACTTGTATTCCGGGTGAAGGCAGCTAGATCAGCATTAACCAGTGCAGAAAATCGTATTTGTGTGCCAGAGTTTCAGACTGCTGGTAAAGACTTATTCTTGGCAGGCCAGCAGGACAGATACAAGGTTGGAAGGCATCATCCTTGCAGTGCATCATGGTGTCGAGGACTCAGTTTTTGCCTCCTCTGGAAAAAATATTACCAAAATGTTTCTTTTCTGAGCAATTAATAAAAGACCACACTTTGGTAGTTTAATGTACTTACAAGTAACTGCAAAGTGAGTGTAGGTAAACATCAGTGGGAGAAGAGTGCTGTATTTATGCAGAAGCATGTGTCTGTGTATGTGTTGATGTACACGTGTGTGTGTGCGCGCGTGCACAGGTGTGGTTTTATACTCCAACTTACCCTATAGTAAATTTTAAAATGGTTTATATTTTTCTGAAATTAAAAACCAAAGTTGAATCCTTGTCTATATTTTTCTTTTTTAAAAGATGATCTCAGTATTATATTAGTTATCTGCTTCTACAGAGGATTTAGGATGTGCCTACGCGGGGCAGCAGAGCATGAAGACCGTCCCCAGTTCACCTAGATTAAACTAGGGTGATAAATCTGTGAAGCACATTTCACTGTTGATAGCTCAAGTACCAAAAGATATATAAACCATATTTACTTGACCCACTGCTCAGGATAGTAAGTTTTCCCCCTTCACAAGGCTAATAAGCTGGGCTCAGCATAATTTTGAAACTTCTGTACTGTATCATTCTGACACTTAACCAATGCCAGCCGGGCAACTGCATCATGTTCTAGCATGCTGTGTAGATGCACCATGTGTAAACAGGGAGAGTGTTTGTCTTAAGCTGTTAAAATAAATATTGAATATCATTCACAGTCTATTTTATTTTTCTTATTAATATTTATACTCACCTTTCAGGCCTATGACTTTGTTGAACAGCGTGCAGTAGAGTTGGACTCATGGTAGATGAACATAATTCTAAGGTAGGATGAAATGCAGGTTGAAAGAGTTCTAGTTTTAGTTTAACCTTTGAAGCTGTAGCAGATCATGCTCAAGGTCGTGTTAACTTTCATGTTAACTTTCATTTTTTCTCACTTGTAAAATGAGGTAGTGATGGTTGGCACCTCTGTGAAGTGTTTTGAGAACTTCAGGAAAATTGCATCTTGGTAACTAAGCCAGTGAAAAATGGTTAGATTTTTGTGTTGTAGTATGTTTCTACTAATATAATGGGGGAACAATACTCTGCAGTGAAGGTGGAATTGCTCTGTAGTGTAGAAAGTAAGGCTAAATGTTGGAATGAGACAGAGGAATTCATTTCACCTTAAGGAATGACTACAGTGCACAGATATACATCTGCAGTAGTCATTGTAGGCTGCCTTTCTAGTCAGTGGAGAACACTTGCCACAATCCATTTGACTTTCTTTAGATGTCTGCTTCAGGGTGAGGTATATAATGCCTTATGAATAATGCTCATTATATAATTTAATCTTATGTTCTACTATAGAGGTATCTCCAGCTGGTCTGTATTGGTTGTGGTTGGTTTTGTTTGGCTAAAGCATCACTTTCATAAGCTTTCCTTAAGACTAATTTGTACAAGTAACCTAATATTTGTAGAGATGATACTACTTTTTTCCCTTTTCTTCCCACCCATATCTTGCGTTAACCTTCAAAAGTAGTTAATGAAGCGTATAAATAGCAGTTGAAACTGCTTCTCATAGAGTACCACCATGTTTGACAATAAGTGCTGAGCGTTGGTCAGCAACTGCTGTAAAAAATGAAAGCTACATTTGGCATGCACAGTGAAACACTGAGGTGGTGATCAGTATTTTGACAAACAGCTGAGTCTGGCTTGGCCAGCTATTGGGATGGTTGCATATGCATTTTGCTATATTATTTTGATTGCATTACTTTTGGATTTGAACTGAGGTCAGGATAATTATAGAGAGAGACGTGTCACTGCTTAACAAGGTTATAAAAATGTCTACTCAGTTTCTGCAGCTCTTTCTGAGATGCAATGACATTTCTACTTGGTCTGTGAATTGTGTCATTGCAGATATTTGCTTGATGGTTGTAATATGGATATAAGGCTTTTCAATATATTTACAAAAATACTTGTTTCATCCTCTTTGGAACCGGAATATTATTATATACAGAGTAACTACATATTAAGACTGTGTTATTTGTGCAAGCTTGTTCTCATGAAATTAACATAAAGAGAGTTCTCATATGCACATAAGTGCTGGCATTTTTTCCTGGAGCCGGCTTAGGAATCTGAGTTAAAAGTAAAGGTGGGTAATGAAACGTGATGTATGTGTACATTCCATGTCCCATTATGCTGATAGCCCTGTATCTGTCATTTTGGAGATGACATGAAAAGATAATGAGTAAGCCTTTGTGCATATCCTCTGGCTCAGAGAAGGAAAAAAGCTCTTCCGAGCCTTGCATGTCATTAGTAGTGAATATTGGAAAACCCCCTTCTGCTTGTATTGCCTTGTGAGATGTGAGACTTGAAAGAACTTTAGCTTCTTTTCCTGGTTTGAAAACATATTTAACCTCTGAGAAAGGAAGCCAGGGAAGGCGTTGAGTAACTTAATTTACCATCTCTTGAAATACCTCCTTTACTAGTTCTGTGCCAGAATCTGAAGTGCTGTAGCGACAGCAGCCAAAAGGGAGTGAGGGTTTGGATAGAGATAAAGGGAAAGATTAAAAAAAGAAGTCTAAACCTGTATTTAATCCAATGGTCTTGTTATCTGAGGATGGCCACTTCCAGGAGCTCTGCAAACCTTACCTTTAGTGAATGACTTGAGCCCTGTGCTATAATGACAAATACTCCTGGGAAATACTTGTGGTACGTTAATGCTACAGTGAAAAAGTACAACTGAATTAGATATAAAAGGTATGACTTTTTACATCTGTGGTGCATGTGGATTATGGAGGCAAGAGAGTAGACCCAAGAGAGTGTCTGAGTTGTTGAAAAGCAGGTTTTGGAACGACATGCCAGGAGCAGCTACTGCTGAGTATGCAGGACTGAGGGGGGGGGGACAGTACAAAGTGCTTATCAGTAAATGTCCAATTTTCCTTTAGTCCAAGAAAAAAAAGGGATTTATTAATGTTTCTGATGGATTTATTATAAAACATTGCTACTTGAACATGATTCTAAAATTTTAATTCACATCTTTGTAGTTGACTTTCAGCTGGTTGATTTTGGTAAACTTCTACTGACTTAAACCAGCTAAGAACCTTTTTCACAATCATCACAGTATTATTTACTTGAAGTATCTCCTGTACTATAACCTCTCTGGGGCAGAGAGCTCCAAAGCTCTAAGAAAAATGGTTTCAGGTCTCTTTGGAAGTAGATGTTTGCTCCTAAGTAGAAGTGTTCAGCAGCATACATCCTAATTTGAGGATGTCTAGTAGTGAGGCATTGCAGAACTGAATTTAGCAGTACCTAGGTCACCCTTGTGACTACGTGTTGCCTTTGGAGGTTTTGGCATCGGGTGAGCTGTATGCTTCCTATAATTCTACTTGAATTTGACATCCTCCTTTTCTCCCTTCGTAGAAATGTCTGCTTGGTGATTAAAGGCTCATAAGGCAAACATGTAAGGCTATAGTATAAGTTCACTTTTCCCAGACATGATCTTTTTATTTCTGCCATTAGAGCCTCGTGCAGGGTACACAGGGAGTACATCCTCACTTCTAGCTGTTTTCTAGAGTCACTTCAAAGCTGCAGCTAAACCAAGCGGACAAAGATGGACAGAGAATCCTAAGCAAGTTTTGAGCAGTCCACAGGACAGTGCATAATGGCAATGTTGGAGAAAGGTGCCACACATAACATCATGGCAGTCACAGCAAGAGGCCACAACTGTTTCTTTTTAATCAAAGTGGAAAGCGAGGCGTGGCAAAACTGAAGACTTTGGAATGTTGTGAGGTCTTGAGAAGAGAATCTGAGTAAGGTTGAAGGCAAAGAGGCTTGGCATAAGAAGCTTTTCAGCGGCTGACTTGCTTTAATTAGGAGCAATGGATTTAAAGTTCAGCGTGCTGATGGAAAATAATTCTCTTGCAAAGCCATTAGTGGGAATCTGAGTCCTTTACTTTTGTTGTTATTTAATTCCACTGGTGTATGAGGTTGGCATCAGAAGAATGTTTGTTGCTTGTTTATTCAGGTCAGGAAAGCTGTTAATGAAATATGTAGTCACATAGTAATTATGTCATCAGATACACTGCTACAAAACCCTCCTTAGTGAAGAGAAATTTCCTTGCACCTGATGATAACATTTTTCAAAATAAAATATGTCAAAGCTTGGAAGATTATCTTGGCAGAGCATCATACCATTAAAGCAAGATTGAATATATCCTGTCCAAATCTCTTGCTTCTTGTAATGGTGCCTAAGGCTATAGTCCTCCAGATGTTGATACTATCAGCATTTACATTTTGAAAAAAAAAACCCTCTTGTTACCACAGACACTTCACAGTAGAAATTCTGCACTTTTTTTCAGAACAGTTTGTGTGATGTAATGCAAAATATTGTGATGTGGAAAAAAAAGCAGATTCCCCCCCCCCTTCAAAATAATTTGCCTTTAGCAATTAGAATGAGAAAGGATGGGACAGCAGCTATTTCATGCTCCTTGCTTCCCAATCTAGGTTAAGGTTGCACTGTTTTCCCATAAATAGCTAAAAATTGACTTAGTCTCAAGAAAGAAACAGAAGCTGCTGCAGTAGAAGTAGTGAAAGGGCAAGCAAAACCTTCCTTGCACTAACACTGGCCAGGCATCATCAGCATTAAACTTAATGAGCCTTATTTACACTGAGTCAGCTCACACTGCTCTAGCCTTAAAGGGACTCTAAAACAAGTGAGAATGGGAATCATTTCCTCTAAGTTTTGGTAATTGACACAACTGCTCCCACAGGGGTTCAAGAGATGGGGGTAAGACAGCTCTATTTTCTTAGTTTTGTTGGATACCAAAGGCAGCTTGCAGCCTTCTTGCTGTGCTGCTGCGGTTTCACAAAGTTTTGTGAACGAGAGGCAGGACTAAGTGATCAAGGGATGACAAAGGGATGAGCTAATAGGACACGGAAAAGAAAAACACATCTTTCTTGGTGTATCTTATTAGTAAAGCCATATGAAGTTGAGCAAGATTGGGCAGGCTTCAACTGGAATTATATTATTTTTTCAAGAAAAACTGTATCACCACCTGTGGGTCCAAAGATTGCTTCGTCCTACTCTCGTTTACGAGTTTAGCTATCTTATGTACTTAATGTTTTCCTGGGTTAGTAGCTGAGGCTTGAATCTGGTAAAAAGATTCATGATGCAGATGTACAGACTAATTTTCCAGTCTGTTGCTGCTATTTCTGTCCTGTACACTTTGAATTGGAGTTTACAACTGTCAGCCTGAAGAAGAAAGGCGTGGCTTGGAGGATTGCTGATACTTTCAGGATCAGATGTTCAGCCCACCACCCTCCAACAAACAGATCTTGGTCAGACCATTAGTAACAGTTCCAAGGAACTACCAAGCAGAATGTGTGTACATTACCTTTGTCATGTGTATGTGGTTTTGTGGTAGTGAGATATATTTGAGAAGAAATAACAGTGAGAAGTGGCACACCGAGTCTTCCATACAAGTGACTTATAAAGGTAAATGATTTTCCCAACTGCTGTTTTCCCCTACACAGCAGCTGTGCATGGGAACACCTTATTAGAAAAAAAATATTGGGATTGTGATGTGTGTGGGATTCATTTACAGGTTATACGTATTCAAAATGAGAGGGATCAATCTTCTAAAACTCACTTTACATCATGACTTTATATAGTGGCAGAAATACCATCACATATAGTATATTCAGCAAATGCACACAAATACGTGCTTCAGAATGTCATGTCCTCTTTGTTTTGTGCTTGCACTTCAAATAATTTCTGTTCAACCATGATATCCTTTGGCATGGATGGATGCTTGTTTGTAGAAAAAGTAACATAATTCCTGAGTTAGAAAGGTCATGGATGGGGCAATGGGACTGGGGACCCAAAGCTGGAAAATGTATTAACATAGTTTAATCAGTCATACTAAATTCCACTGTGGCATATTTCCTCAACAAATTAGTTAAAAGGATTCTGGGTTCTGTCACTGGAAAAGAAAACACTTATCTTTATTCTAAAAAGATTTTTTTTCCCCTTTAATTATTGTGTCTGAAAGTTTTTGGGGTTTTTTGTTTGTTGGGGTTGGGATTTTTTTTTGCATTTTTATGAGTGTCAGTTAAAGTTCATGCTCTAATGTTTAAACCTTATATTAGGATATTTGGCCTTTCCTGTAAATTTTGCCAGAGCTTTGTTGTGTAGCCTTGATCAAATTACTCATTCCTTCTGTCTCGCTTTCACTGTATTCAGGTGAGTCTCCAGTACTGTCCTAAACTTCAGTGTGTCTGTAAAATGTGTAGTGGAATGTGATGTTATTATCAGATGGAATTTCTAAGAATTACTGCCATTCAAAGAAGTAGTAATTATTTGGAGTTTGGCTAATTTGTCTTATTCAGCATGTTCTCTGGTGAAGAGCCATTACTTCAAATACTGAAAGAATGTGCATGCAAACCATGGGCGAGGCAGTGTGGGTTTTGGCAGAACAATATGCTTAGGTGAGCAATCCCAAGCAAAGGAGTGCAAATGTGGAAGGATATCAGTGAGATTCATCTGAATAATAACTGTGGTTTTTTCATTTCTAGGCTAACCATGTGAGTTATACAACATTAACTACCCCTTGTATAGTTTGAAGCTGAAGTTGGAAACCAATTTGGAACTGCTTTATTGTGGCCATTCTTATGCATCCTATACAACTGGGACCCTGCCTGTTTCATCCCTTGAGAGGAAGGGTAAGAAAGGCACTTCAGGAGGGAATACAGTTCCATTACTCTGTGGTGACTCTGCAATCATTAACAACAGCACTCTTGTTGAGTTGCACTCTCGGTACATACAAATTGAAATTCCTCCTCTATTAGAGTGCTACCTCTTTTTCACAAGTACCTTGTAGAGCTTTATAGCTTATAAGCTTCATAATGGTAGCATCCCACCCTGAAATACAGCTGTAGTGTGATACACTGTGCTGAAGAACTCATCTATGGTTACTTTTTTCTTAACTAGGTATGCCTAATGGAGTTTTAAAAAGTACAGAAGTAATTCACAAAATTCAGTAGATAGTGATATGGTAAAAATAGCATTCCTCTAAATCACTTTAAAAGTTGGCCTGTTTCCATCTACACCATTTAAATAGGTATTAATTTAAAGCCAGCTGCTTCTTGCCTTCTGCATTTCAGTATTGCTCTGTTAGCTTTTTGTTCTTCCTCCTGAGGATTAAATCTGTGTCCTGCAGGCTTATCAGCCCCGACTTTTTGAATGTGACAACGCTCACTGTGATCTCCTAACTCATCAATCAAGTGGGACCATAGCCTTTGAAAGGGTTTTACAGAGCCTCTTTCTTGAATAGCACACGGTATTTCCATAGTAAGGGCATACTATGCCATAAAATAATGTTTATGTTGCTTTAGGCTTAATACCATACCATTTATGAGCACAAGTGCTGGAGCAATTTGGAAAGAGATGTTAACTTTATATCCTACTAGGGAAGTAGTTTTATTACTATGTATGCAAAGCAACAGGAAAGCAAAGCTTTGCTTTTATATTTTATTAGCTATCATTATCATGTTTCAGGGCCTTTTCCTGTATCAGTATTTGCAGACATATAGAAGTCTTTCTTTATGAGCATACTAAGAAGTTAGGAAATTAATAATGTAGCTTCTGAATCTTTAGAAAACGCACTTGCTTTAGAAAACAAAGAATTGCTTCAGCAATGAGGCTTAAAAATGCCAGATGTAGAAAAGTAACATTGTGCTTTGGCACTGAAAAGTGGGATGGAGATGAAAGCAGTTAACCTAACTGCTATGCAAAGGAATATCACTGTTGGTAGTGCCAGCCATTTAAATATGAATCAAGTTCCAACATAGTCCTGAGATATCCTAAAATCATTAAAATATACTCGAGGTTACTTTTTGTGTGCCCACTGATTTCATTCTTTGGGGTCGCTTTCTGAGTGTTTTGTCATAATTGGGAGATTGAGAATTAAGATTTTTCAAGTAGTGACAAGTTGTCAGAAGCATGAATTTTAATCAGATTACAAAGTCCTATGAAATCCCATAAACCTGTGAAAGTTTATAATACTGTGATAAGCAAAATTCTGAGATACAACTTTTTCAGTCTCTGAAATGGCTTTTGACTGGGTTTGGAAACTGAAATTCTACACTGCGAAAATTCACGTACAATTAAATGTTTTGGTAAGGTTTAAGGCTATGTTTATTTTTTCATACATCTTTTGGTTTACTTTTATACTATAGATGACATCTCAAAAAACACTGATAAGAATACTGAGAAGTTACTTACTAAATAAGCTTGACCATGTTCAGTCCATTTTCCATGGAAATTCTAACAGAATGGAATTTCCTATGGAAATAAGTGTTGTCCTTTTTGTGAGAATGTACTGTGTAAGAGTATATTTGCTAACCCCATTCTGAATCCAAAGTATTAATTGCACCCCGGAAATGGAATCCTAGAATATAGATTGCCTTGTATTAAAAAAAAAAGAGTCTATGACTTTACAAGGTATTCTGTAGGAATGAGAAGATTACTCTGTAGGGGCCAGTCTGGAGAGCCATGCAGATCCCTTGCTCATTGCAAATGAGTTTTGAAAGTGGAGTCTAATGAAAGCAGCTAATGATGATACAGATGTGGCACAAGCATTGCCGCATTGCAATTACTACTTCTAAACTTTTAGATGCCCATGATCTTTAAAAAAAAAGAAGAAAAGAAAAACCAACTCAAAAAACTACCCAAACCAGCCAACCAACCAAACAAAACCACAAAAAACCTCCTAGGATGACTGGTTTTATGATGAGAAATGAAATGACTGAGATAGCTCATAATAATCTGAAAAAATATTATCTTGTCCAATATGAGATGTTAGCAAGCATTACTCATGCTGCAGGTTTAATGGTTAATTGAATGTGTAAATTATCATTAAAGCCCCTCTTATCTTAGCTAAAAACTTTTGAAATGTTTTTCACCGAAATTAAATACTTTTTATCATTATACCTCCTGTCTTCTTGAGGTTCAGTCTTCTGTTCTTTACCTAGCAACAGATTTTATTTAAGTGCTGATAATAATGAGGTAGTCAAATATTAATAAAGGAAAGGTTGCAGCTGTTCTTTATCCACTTGTTGCTGACACAGAATTTGTTCAATTGATATTGCATGAAAAATTCTGGCACAAGCATAAAAAGATGTGATCCTAGCAATTAGAGAGATTTCCCTGCCATTACAGTTGGGTATATCATTCCAGAGGAGACCAGAAGCCTCTTGCACATGGAGCATACCATTTCCTCTCAATAAGATTTTATGGTTGGCCAAGTTAAGCTTAAAAGAGATAAAAAATGAAAACTATGTGCTTCCTGTGCATTTGTAGTAGACCATTAAGGTATGTTCAGTTCTGGATCTTGGTATGAATCCAGCAAATGCCAGGTCTGCTTTCCTAGACTCACGCCGATGAACATTCATGGGGTTTGGCAAGTTTCAGAACGAGCTTGTTCAGGAAGGAGGGATTTGTTATGCTTTTTGGTTGGTTTGAAATCATGAAGTGTCGCAAACAGTCAACCTTCTTTATTGCTAGTCAGACTAGTTTTGGCTTGAAAGACAACACAAGTTTCTTTATTTGAAATCCATATTTGTAATTTCTGCAGAAAAGGCCTTCTGTTCATTATTCTTTCATGAATCAGTAATAACATCACTAAATACAGATGATTTGGGTTGATATCTAAGTTTAACTTGCAAAAGCAAGTAACCTCACCATGAAGTGTGAACTGAAGTGGGGCCATGTGGAATTACCGTTGGAGTTCCCCAGCTGGTCCAGAATCTCTTATTCTGCTGGCATGCACATCTTTTATTTGTAGTTATTTCAGTTCCTCCAAGTGATTAACTATGTCAGTGTCAGTGTTGAATGATAATTGAGGATTTGATCTCTTGTTATGCCCAAAAATCCATCTTAAAGAAGCATCAAATTTACAAGGAAAGTTCACATTTCAAAATAACCGTGCATTCCGAGTTCAACTGTTGTCTGTTTATGTCATGGTCTATCTTGATGGCAACACGTCCAGTTTTTACTCTAGAGTTCCAGGTTTACCCAGAGCAAAGGATGTCCTCCTCCAAAATTGTTCTGAATAACATTTTACACTTTATAAACTGATTAGAAAGTCGAAAGAGGCAGAATATTGCTGGAAGAGAAAGAAAGATCTCAAGATCAAGTAAACAAGAAAATGTCCTGTAAAAAATTAATTTTATACCAGTTCTCCTCCTGCTTAGCAAGTTACTTTCAAACAGATTTTCAAAGTTACGGAGGAATTTCATGTTCTTTATTTTCAAGTAGCCCCAATGTTTTTGGGCCTAGACTTAAAAAAATGCTAAGCATTACAGAACTAATTGGTGTCTGTACTTGTACTAGGTAAATTATTATAAAAAAGAGGGTGCATAGGTAACAAATTGGACATCTAGAATTAATGGTGTCTTTATTGTTTTGTCATTATTCCATAGAAAGACAGAATGATAATTCCTGTTCACAGAAGGGGTGTGAGATAAATTCATTGCCATTTGTAAAGTTCTGAGGTGCCATTATGGTATTGAAACTTAGGAGGAGCCCATAATAACCCAGTGTTTAAGTGGCCTGCATGTTAAATATGGGCCAGGGAAACTCAGTTGTGTGCCATATGGGAGAGAGCAGAGGAACAAATATTCAGTTACCTATGGAAATGTAATCAGTGCCTTGAGTGGTTTTGGCCATATCCTAAAGCATTTACTACAAGACCAGTGCGTACACCAAAACATGTCTGTATCTTTTGCCTGTGTTTTGATTTTACAGATGCTTAGTTGAGCACATGTTTAAGCTTATTATTAAGCATAATATAACTTTAAATACAAATTTATTCATACTACAATAGATCTATGAACAGATTCATGATCTTAAACAAATAAATACTGCATCACTGGATCATTGGATTGGAGGTAAATGTCTAAACTGTTTCCTATTTCTAGTTAGCTATAAGTATTTTGTAGTGCTTGTTGATCACCACGTTGCCAGGAGATGAGCAGAGAGAAGCAACTGGTTAACAGCTGGTTGCATCTGGTCACAGCCAGGAAAGCACAGCAATAGAATAAACAATCCAGTTTTCAACAGCTGCATTTGAAGTTACAGTCTACTGAATCAAATAAGTACAGTATAATTTGTGAGTTAGAAACATAAATTATCTTTAGAAACATTTAGAAGTAACGAGAAAAAAACTATCCTTATTTTATAAATTTTCGCTCTTTTACTATTGTTATTTTTAATTCCTGTCTTTGTTTTAAACATTGAGAACATCTACTAATAAACAACTTCTGTGTTTTGCACCCTGATGTACATTTCTGTGTTTCAATCTCCAGAGAGTCTATGCTCTCCTCTTTCACTTCTGGGAACATTGAGTACTGTTAGATATTTCCTGGTAAATGCCAAGGACCTTGCTAACAGTTTTTATTGTCCCTGGGAAGTCACCAGATACAATATTGATGGGTAACTGTAGAGCCCATTATTGAAGAACTAATTGGATTTGGAATGTTGTCAAGTAATGGATTGCCTGAATATGCTACTGAAAGCCATCCAGAGAATGAGAGATGGTCATATTATTTGAAGATATCATGCCTGGGGCCAAAAATATTTGTATCATTTCTCCATCAAAATGTCAGAATTCTCAGATGCCATGTTAGTCTGTATTATCTACCTGTCTTGGAAAGTAGTAGTCTGTGAACAACAAAAAGAACCATAAGATCACATGTATAGCAGATTATTAAATCAGGGCATATCAAGTTTAGGTGAGATTTTGGCAGAACAAAAAACCTTTCAGGTTACCTTTTGATCCACATACTACTGCAGCTCCAGTTGCTGTTAGGTACTGCCTTTCCCTGCATAAAAAGCTATTTCCAAAGTAGACAGGCAGTAGACAAAAAATTTACCAAAGAGCCTTAACAGTTTCTTCAACCTGTTCTTATCTCCTGAGTAAATAAAAAATGCCTAATTATATATTTACTTGGGAGACTAAAAGGCTTTCTTCAAAGTCATTAGTACTACTTGCATAGCTAGTCCATATTTTATGGTGCTCAAGACTTTTTTTCACTTTTTCTCTTAAAATGAACCAACATTTGGGGTCTGACTTCATGATATTTTATTTAAGCTATTTTGATTACAGTAGCAATTTGTCCGAGTAAGGACAAGAGGAGTTAGCCCAAGGCTGTATTGTAAAGCAAACATGATGCAAAAATCGTTTGAGTCCTTTAACAACAATCTTTTCCATTTCAGATTGATGTGAACCAATACAGCCATTTAAAAATCATTGCACTTGCGAACAAATAATCATACTAATATGACTGTTGGCATACTTGTCATATTAGTGCATCTTATTCAATAGAGCATGCAGAATCTTATGATGTTTTGTTTATTTGTTCGTCTGAACTTTGCTATGCAAAGTGTCATGCCAGAAGAGCCAGAAGAGATGGTGATTTCCTGACTATAATTGTCACATAGGTAGATGCACACCTGCATGTATTTTTAAAATGAGCAGTGTTAAAGATGATAGCTGAGCCATTTAACTTTATGTAACTGTATGTATGTCTTTGCTTCATAGAGGTCATCATTCAGATATCTGAAAATATCCCTTGGTGAATCCAGGTGTTAAAATAGTGTATTTTTCATCCATCACATCTTCACTCAACCTAAAGAAATGCTAGAGTTTATGTTATTGACCTTATAAGCACAAACGTATCACAGATGGTTTTTTACTTTATGCATAGTCACAATATCAGCAAATGTAACACCCTCTGGACACAAGCTGGCTTGTACCAATGGAATAAATATCTTATGCTAGAACCAAGGCTGTAGGTAGATTGAGTTGGTCTGCACTTCTGTAAAATTCTTGTTTCATTTGGAATGTATTGCAGCCCTAGAACTTGGCTTTAGGTAAATTGTCTGAAGGAGCTTGAAATCTCAAAACAGTCCGTACAGAGTTCAGTTCATCCCAGAACAGAAGAATGAGGGGAAACAAGAAACAAAAACAGAAGGAAAAAAAAGAAAAGCAGACAAAATAAATGTCTCTTTTGCTCTCAGTAGAGTAATAAGCAGCCAGTATAGAAAACATGAACAATATTAGGGGTCCCTCAGTGTAGTACGTCTGCAGAGGGACGAGAGAAAATGTCTGGTCTGATCTCTGTGGCTTCTCAATACCAGACAAGTGCTAGAGAAAGGAATGGACCCCAGATCTTTGGTATCAGCCCATCATTGCTGTCCAAAGGGATGGCAGAAGTCGTTGCTTACTTTACAGTAAATGTATTTCTCCTGATTTGTTACAGCATTCTCAAAAGAACAAACTGAAGTGTGAGTGGAGCATTTTGATCCGGGAGATCCATACCCCAGTACTCCCCTGTGAGTGTGGACTTCAGCTCAGCTAGATAAAAAGAGGGAAGTGGGGACAGTGGTTATGTCTTGAAGCAGCATTTAAATGTGTAATTTTAGCCAATCCAAACTGAAAGAGTGTGTCCCTATGCTCTTTTCACTGATTACAATGTCGCTGATAAATCATACACGGTTTTTACTACATACTCGTGCTATTTCTTGGTGTCAGTAACCACGTGCACAGGGATGATGAAAGAATGGCAGTGTTTTGCCCTGTGAGTAAAAGATGCAATGATTGGGTTAGTCACAAGGTACAATGCTACTTTATGTAAGTTTAGCATGGCATATTCTCATACATTTTTTTGGTTGTCTAAGAAAGCAAGACCAATGCAAGGGACATTTCCCAGAGCCATGCCAGTTTAGTGATAAGAAAATCTAAGCTCACTATCATCACATAATAACTTCTGATGTCAAACACTGACTACTTAAAGAACAGTGAGAAAGACTGAGAAGAAATGGTACTACTAGAAAGCAGTCTTTCTGTTTCCCTTGTCCTGTTGACCATTGTGTTCTTTCCACTCAATGTATAACTCACAGTGTCAGCACTGAACCTGGTCCTGATCCAAACACAGAAGGGGGGAGATTTTTAAATGCCAGCCATCTGTTTGCTCCTTAAGGGAATGCTGGTCAGCTACTAAAGCCGCTGTCAGTAACAGGTAGAGGAATGTGAAGAATGCTTAGAAAAAATGTATAAAATGTGTGTCTTGTTTTCTTATCTCTTCTCTAACACAACAAGAAGACACTTACCACCAGCCCTGTAATTGTCTCTTGGCAAATTGTTTCATTACTATTTCCTGCCACAGACAGAACAAATTGTCATTATTCTTCTAACCTGAATTTCTGCTTGGCTGTGTGAAGAAATGTGGTGTGGCCATGAAAGGTAGCTTTACAAAGTATGAACTACCATCTGCTGTACTGTTATACCATTATGCTTCTGAGTCTTTCAGTCAGGTTTTTGCTAATATCAACAAAATAATTTTGAAAATGATTTTTCAGTGCTATAGTTGTTCATAAAATAATTTGGGGGGTTTTTTTTCTCCATTGCTGTGGAATTTTCAGGAGCAGCAATAGGAGAAAACAGCAGACAAATGAAGGTGTAAGATGCATCTGAGCAGAATACTGGAAGGCAATAGAAATCACATAAATCTCTTGTATTCTTAGTCCAGGAGAAATCCAAATCACAGATTTGCATATGATCTTATTGTATTATTTGTGCCATTTTCTATGGCTTATTTAGTCTGTGATGACCTTGAGCAGTAATTTCCATTTTAACTACAGTATTTCACCTTTTTGAACCTAAAATTAGAAGTCTGAGGGCACTTTGAAAAAAGGTTTAGTTGCCTAACCTGTGGTTGAGTTTGAGATTAGAAGCACTAGTTCCTGAATGGCTGTTCCCTCAGAGAGCAGTGGAGCACTGCAGAACTATGAAAGCTGTCATTACAGTGTGGAGAAGTTGGGTGATCCCACTGGGAATGCTGTGCATTGCTCTGGAACAAGCACGGCCGCTCTGCTTATGGAAGAGGAGTGTGTCTGTCAAGCTGGTGGACGCTGCATATGCTTTTGGGAAGGCAGCAGACATGAAAAAGAGAGTTAGCACTGATAAAAATGGCTATGTGGGCTTTCAGCTAATGTATCTCGGCACAGTGCCATGGAGCTATGTGGGTTTATTAAATGTAAGAGCTGCTGCTTATGTGTAAATTAGGACTGCCACCTGGCTGGTTTCCAGCTGTCTTGCCTGGTTTTATTCTGAACTTACTGGCTGCTGTTGGAGCTACTGTACAGATTGGTCTGGACATTCTCAGCAGACATTTCTTTGGAAGGTGTATGGTCTTTTCTGTGTTGAAGACAACTGCATTTTACCTCTGTTTTAGCAATAAAGAGCCACTGAAGTCACAGAGGTAATTATTCTGAAATGTTGATGATGGTGACAAAAAAGGGTCACTTAAAATGTAGTAAAAACAGGATAGCTTCATCCAAATAAAATGATGGTGAAAAGGCATGCAGTCTGTTTCTTTTTATAGCCTTTTCAAATTATAAGCTACGTAGATAAATGTAGATAATAAGTTACAATAGAAACATATTTTGACACTGCGTTCTAGGCCAACAGAAGCTAGTAGATAGAAGTTTTACTTCCTAAGAATTTAAAAAATGTCTTTGTTATTTCTTTCTTGGCTTTTGTTTTCTGTCTGACTCTAGAGATATTCCAATTGATAAACTTTGGGTGCTTAATCCAGTTATTAATAAGGACCATTTTCTCTATTTCTTAAGAGAAGGTGCTCAGTGTCTTTCTAGATCACTCAACAGCCTTTCTTTCGCAGTAGTCAGTACAAGCCATGTAAGACAAGACTGAGAGTGCAAGTGCTGGACGTTTTAGTTAATTTTGTGTTCAAAGTGTCTGAAGAACTATTTTATGATCTCACTCAGCTGCCATTTTTAAGACAGAGGTGATACTTCCAAAGTTCAGGTGGGTGTCCAAACTTGTCCACACATTTCAAAGACAACATTTGTATTCTGACCATGCATAGGAATGTATTTCTGTGCTGCACCATACGTAGCCTAACTCAGGTATGTTTGGTCAATGGGCTTTCATGGCTGCCTTTTCTTGTATTTGTGAAGCTGTATGTTCTTTCTTACAGCTTTGAAACAGTCTTAGCAACCTGTACCAGGCTACAGAAGATTTGCATTCTCTTGTATAGATGAGAAAAAAGAGTGAACATTAATTCCAAGTTAGCCATCAACCCTTTTTTTCCCCACATATAATAGTATCCGGATGTTTTACTTCTGCTAGAAACAGCTCACCAGCACCTAATACTTACAATATGTGTATAAACAGAGAGGTCTTGTTTACATGCCAAATGCTTGCACTCACCCTGCTGTCCAGTGCTGGGAATAGAATTGTGTGGCTGTGAGTGATTCTGGTCCTTTGCAGAAATTTTTGTGCTGCAAAATGACCATTCAGATCATCACGGGTATTCCTAAAATGTGGGGGAGGGGAGATGGAGGTGGGTAGCATGGGTGTAATTAAAGGAAAAGATGAGTGCCCTTTTTCAAACATGATTCATTCTTACCCCTAAGCACAATACAAGTGTTGAAAAGCCCCCAAAACAGAAAAACCCCCCCTGTTTTCTGCTTCTGTTAGCATTAGGTAATCTGCTGTGATCAGATGTTCAACACATCACAATATACTCTCATTTGAAAGCTCTCATTTCAAGAACTTTGGAACAAAAAGCAAAGGAGATTTGATGAGACATCCACCTAGCTTTCAGGATCAAGATATTGTGTTCAGATTAGATTTTAAATTAATAAGTGCTTATTATCATCTTATATCCTAACAATTAATACAAAAATATAGCAATGTAAAGATGAAACAGCTGTATCTTGTAAAGATTTGTACATTCCTAACACAATTTTCTAGCAATTCAGATAACATCACATCTGTCACCTTTACAATATCTTGCTTTGATGTCACTGGCATTTATGTGGGGGCGGGGGGGGGAAGTCCTAAAGATGCTCGAGTTTATGAAACAATTTTGCCTTCAGGGACACTGACAGTACACAGTCTGCAGTGTATCAGCATCACCCCCTCCCCCTCCCCAACAATTACAGCTTTTTTTAATTTTGTAACATAAAGACAGCTTGAAAGCTGTCTTAAAAGTGTATACTTACTGTTTATGCCTGTTGAAATTATCGGGAAAGATAATTTTTGCTAATGGATTTTAAATGTTCTATAACTTTTGAACACTATTAATATATGTGTTGAGTTTTACTCTTCCTTCACTGAAAGTCATGCAGTCTAGCTGACCTTCGTCAATTACAAACACATAACTGCCAGCAGAGCCAGTTTTGCTGGCACCTCATATCAGATTCCTGAAAACATTTTCAGGACATTTTCAGATACTGGGGATGTCACATCAGCTTAGCATGTCCAGCAGCCATCTTCTTCCTTTTTTTCTGTAGGAGAAATGCTTCTTTACAATTGTCTCACAGCTGCAAGAAGCTGAATGAGCTGGGTGGTGGCAATAACACTCTGAACCCCAGAGAACCATATATTAGCATTTTACCCTGCTCCATTTCCCATTTAGGGCTATGTCAAAATTTCTACTAACCAAAATAAAGGCAGAAAAGGAGGCAGTGTCTTCTGCTTACCTGGCACAATGCTTAAGTATGAAAAAGCTATGTAGTTCTGGTGTGTCCCAATTAGAGTGCACATATTTCTGTTCAGATGCTCTGCATGCAATCTAACTGTGTAATGAATATGAGTTAGAGCCCCTATTTAAATATTTACATTTGAGGCTCAGCTAGTCCTGTCTTTTGCTTCAAACCATTACTTACTTGCCTTTCTAATAATTCTACACTTTTCATGTGGTTTTGGCAGTGGATTATGTCAAGGTTTTTAATCTATAGAAAGTACAATGGATGGCTGTTGGGACTTTGGAAAGTGAGCAAGGACAAGGAGGAGGCAGAAAACTTTCTTTGTGCAGTAGAAGTATTATTTTAGCAGAGCACTGGGCTATTTTCCAATGAGAGAGAGAGCTGTAAAAATAGGATGCTATGTGAGTCACAGCTAGAGGATCAAATCTCCTCACTGGGATGCAAATACAGTGTACAATCAAACTGAAGGAGATGTGAACAGACTAAATTGATATTTGATAAGAAAAACGAGGAGTCAAAGATCTGCATACTAATGCTAGGAACCCAGATGAAAAGCAGAAAGAATTGGAATTTCTAATGGTGAAGCACTTGGACATGATCCAGGCATTAATTATAAGGAAAATACAGAATTGCTGAGTATATATATATATATTGGGGGTGGGTTCTGAATTTGGAGTGATGATCTATGAGTTTGTACCATAATCCATCCACCAGCCAACTGGACATAAAAAGGATTTGAACAAACATCTTCTAAATATAGTATTTTAAAAATAATTTTCTAACATCAGAGTCCTTAAAGATTCGGTTCCTCCTCTACCTTGTCTGAGGTTATTTACTTGTAATTTCCAGAAAAAATGTGACAACTTCATGAAACTGCTACGGTTGTTGTGTAGTACCACTATTCAGTAAAAGGAAACAGGAATACTGGAGTAATCAAAGGCTGGATCATGTGGTACAAGTGCTAGAAGGGAGGGTGAGAGAGGACTCACACATGATTCCGCTAGAAAGAAGTGAAGAGTGAGGAGCATAATTGATCAAGATCATTTTCTGAAAATTAGATTTTCTCAAAGAATTTGGTGTGATACTTTGACAAGATTATGATTGTTTCAGAAAACCGTTGTGTAGCTCTATTTGGACTCCCGTAGGGTGAATGACTTCATATTACCTCACAGTATTATTCAAAATACAGCACAGTACACTAACAGTAAAGCATAATAAGAGATTAAGAGATGGCTAACTGACAGATCAGAAAAATAGTTGTCAATAGAGAATCCTCATGCAGGTGTCTGTATTTCTGCATTAGACATAATTTTTTTTCAGCATTTTCATCAATGTCTTGAAAATTGGTAAACTCACTACCAATGAGGTTTCCGAAAAATATAACAAAAGGTGCCCTGCAAACTACTGAGGTGAGCAGTACAGTCAGAAACAGAAACTTCTAAGGAAGCTGGCTTGTGCCAAATTGTTTCTAGTGCCAAGTAGTCAGTTACAAGATCTCTGAAGTCTTTTTCATTGTTCTTCTTCAGTTTCTGTGATCCCTCTGCATTGCATCTTTGGGTTCTCTCATTGACACAGTGATTCTGTTGTGTGCTAGATGTCTTATGAGTTCTCTGTATTAAAAGGTACACCAGTCTACTCCCAATGTGATTACTTGGCTATATCAGTACCAAAAAAACCCCTGGCCACTCTCATTTTGAGGGCAACTATCATGGTCTGGCCATTTCCATAGTGTTACATTTTCCTTACTTTCACATCGGGATGGTTTAATCTAATTCGCCCTTTGGGAGTGGTCCCCGAACTTTGCTAGTTCCCAGGCTTTTTTCTGGGATAGAGACAAGGTCAGAATGCTGGCAGGGACTGCTGAGTGTTCTTACAGTGTGGGTGGATGAGTTCCAGGGATGAAACCTGTGCCTGGGTCTGCACTACCTATTAGTGCAGATACAACATTTCTGTGCAAATCAGTGTTCTGCCTCCTCTCTCTGACATCTTTTGATGTATACTCATCTGACAATCAAATTCAGTGCACATGAAATGAAACATGCATTTCCCTGCCTGTGATCACCACTTCTAACAAACACATCCTCACAGCTACTGCCTTTCCTGATCTCTACTGCATTCGCTCTTCATGTAGAATGATAACCTGAAAGTCGCTTTCAACCCTAGACTCTCCTCAAGCCTTATGTCCTGCCTTGGTCCATCAATAGCCCTACGCAGCTTGCACTCATAGTACAAAAATAAAAAAAAGAAATAATGAATAATAATAAGCATAAAATTATATGGGAGCAGGGAATTTGAAGTGCACCTTCAAAGTGGGGAAAGACATGCAGCACAGGGAGAGTCATATAACAGGAAGCAGGTTATGGATTTACAAACCATAACTAACATACAGTTAAACATGAAATTCTAGAAAGATATATGGATAGACAGCCAAAGAATATAGGTGGGGAATTGATTTTTCCTCTTCAAGTGACCCTGCTCATTGGATTTAACTACCCACCCATTTCTTTTCTTCTCAGAAAAAAAACCAATGTAGACATACTTTTGATGTTCACATTTTCAAAAGAGGTAGTGACCAATTGGAAGCAGTATAGAAAAGACTCATAATAATATTCAAGGACTGAAGAAAACACCATAAAAGTCTGTTTAACAAAGCTGACTGATAAAAACATGTAAATACCTTCTTGTTACCTGATGCTGAATGGAAAGTGCTCTCACCCTTGACAACAGCTGAGACGTGAACATGAAGAACCTGTTCCAACCTGAAAAAACTGTTAAAATGGAAAGGGATGTTATGCTATTTGCTTCTTTTCTTTTTAAGTGTTACTGCTTTTATGTACTAGAATATATTTTCATGTAAAGTACTTAGTGTCACATAAGTTGCTTGTGTAGGCAACCAGAAAAGCAATGGTACTTTTATCACTGTAACAGTAATGCAAAATTGGTTCATAAATACAGAACAGCCTTTGTTTCTGTTGATGAGCTGTAGGAAGCAGTGTCTAAATAACTAATATAACTTTAATGTGGTACATTGCCTGTACCTGCAACTTGTTTGTACTATTTGTTTATCCTTCCAGGTGTCCAAAAATGGGTGTAAAACACATGGAAAGCGTATACTATGTGGAAAAATTGTTGGAGATCTAAAATGTAAAGCCCTTAAGCCAATTCCTGTGTGCTCTAACTCCATTTAATGCAACTGAAGAAAATTTTACCAGTGATGAATCTGGCTCAAGCTGTTAATTTATTAAACAACATGAAGAAGGGAGAAAGTGGTGCTTTTTTCTAAAGATATTTCCTGAAGCTATATATTAAATATCAATAGACACCATACAGAGCACTGCCTCACTGATTCATTAAGACTTTATAGAACAGTGTGCTGTGAGCAGAGACTGCAAAATGAAGGATTTTAGCTGTTTCATTTAGCTATTTCTGTATGAGATTTTTTTTCTTTGAGAAAGGCCCTGCATCATGCTGCTGAGTGCAATATTAACGACTAATGTATAATACCACAGTCATCACACCATCAAGTGTATTGCATTCCTCAATAAATTTCACTACTAGGCTGCTTTCCCCTCTTAGAAAAAAAAAAAATCTGCCTTGATTTTACCCTTCAGTTCTGCCCTTTGTGCCATGTGCCCAAGTCTTTGAGGGACAAATATCCCCTGCTTTTACTGAGAATAGGCGAAGGGTAGGCAGGGTCTTAACGACATCCCAGTTCAGTGCCCAGCGATATGGGGGATGAAGCCTGGCTTTCATTTGCTGTCCAGTAAGTGTATGTAATGCACATTAAGACTGGTAGAATTAAAGGAAATGTGAATTTGGATTCACTTTACTGAAGTCAATAAATTCAGTGGGTCCAGTATCTAACCCTTTTAAAAGTGTGGCTCCATTGATTGAAAGCAGGAGAATGATCTCTCCCTGCATATTGTCCTGGGGATTGAATAGTCTTCAGCTCCAGAAGAACTGAATATTAGAATTCTAATTTACAATCAGCACTGTAAAAAGCTTTGTCCTATTCAGATTGTCTGGCAGCAGCAGCAAGCACAAATGTGTTTATTGAAACCCATTCTAGGGCATTGTAATTGTCCTTATTTAGGCAGTCTTAAAAAGAGAAATATATAATTCATGGCAATCTTTAAAAACTAGCTGACCAAGGCTCATGACAAATGCTTACAAATGGGGATTAAAACCTGAGCTGTCAGTGAGATAATTAGTTTATTCCAGCACATTGAAAGGCTGTTGTTGTGATGATGATGGGTGCCATCTGATGAGTAAGGAGTCATGTTACAACACAAGGACATGCTCCCCCTTCCCCTCCCCTCTCCTCCAGTATAGACCTTATTTAGCCAGCTATGATACTGCTTTTCAGAAGAGAAAAAAGGAATTGTTTTAACTCCTCTGTTTTCTGGTTCTTTTCAAATAGTGATCGACAGTCCCCATTTGGCTAGATGGGATCTGAGACCAGAGATGTCAAAGAGAAATATTTGCAAATTCTGTCCTCACTCTTAAAGTAATTATTTTTAGTTTCCATCAAGCAGGCAACTATACCCAGGTATTCATAAACAGATTCCTAATTCAAAAACTGTCAGTAAATTGGCCATATTACAAAACAAATTGTTCCCTCTGCCAATAGGTTCCATGCTCTGAGTTTCTTTCTACCAGCATTGCTGGTCACAACATGTGAAGACAGCAACTGGGTCATCATTTTTATATAGATAGGACAGCTGTGAAGGGAAAGAAGGAGGGGAAATTAGGTATCTCTTCTGCTTTAGCATAACTGCAGAGCACAGAATAATGTGCAGCTAGTCAGGAAGGAATTCAGACAGGCAGCAATCTTCACACTAGATAAACTGTAGGGTGGACTATGGACATTATTAAAGTCAAGTACCTGTCTGCAAATTCTTATCCTTCAGTCTGTGAGAATGAAATTCTGAAGATCAGATATATGACCACTAGCAGACTCCTTATCATGTGTTTTACCCACAAATAACAAGAGAATGAAAAAAAAAAGAATTTAAAAAAAAAGTATATTCCTGATCAGAACAGCAACATTGCTTTATAAAATGTCATCTGACTTTGAATGTGTCAAATAATCTTTTGCCCTCTTTGCTCTTTTATTAACTTCAATTTATTTAGGTTCCTAAATTTACTTTTTGTATTATTAAAATGCTTTCCAAGTATTTTGTAATCAAATGGTGACACAAAGAAATATTACTGGCTTTCTTATGTCAGACCTGGAGGTGCGTAGTCCATTCTAGGGAGAGTAAAAGTAGAAAGATAAACCGAGTCTAGGAAAAAAAATTCATAAGCTGTTAGCCTGCAAATGACTACTCGTATTAGGAAAAGAAATAATAAAGCTGGATCTTGAGAACTACAGCAGTGGCAGCTCCATAGTTAAAGACTGAACTCTTCAAAGTAGATGAAGCCAAAGAAACCTTATTGTGACAGGTAGACCTGTCTCTGCAAAGGACAAGTCTAGTGAAAACAGTTTTCTCCAATGAAGTTGTTAACAAGCGGCAAAGGAACTGAAATGTGTCTATTCCAAAATATGTGCCAAGCCATAGAGCAAGAATCCAAGGGTGAATAATGCTGCAGGTGGGATTTCTTTGCATTACCCGAGTAAACATAATGTAATACAAAAGTATCCATTGGAAAGACTGAGCTACTCATGACGTAAATCTTGCCACTTCAAAATAGTTTAAATTGCAAGGGGATAGCATGCATTTTATTGCTTTTCTTACTCACCTAAGACTCACTCAAAAGAAGTAGTATGAATTTTTCCAACTTGAAACTCGTGTCATGGTTAAGTTGTATTCATGGGATTCCTGGTGATGTCACTAGGACATTAAAAGGCAAAAATCTCCACATCATACAAATGTGACGATTTTTACCACAGATAAGAGATCTGCATTGCAGCCGAGTGAAGGAAACTTTGTTCTTGGTCTTTAATAAACTTCCTGTCACATCTATCACTCCTGGGCTCAATAATTTCAAGCTTAGTGAACTTTCTTCTTTCATGATAAGTGAAGTGCCTGTAGCTGGCTAACAGAGGTTAGTTATTTTCTAAATGCCTGTTTTAGCAGAGTGTAAATGACTGGAGAAGACAAGGAGTGCAATGCATGCATGTAATACTTTGATGAGAGGAGATTAAATATTTTATGAAGTGAATCATTTCCTGGTGCTTCAAATGTGCAGTTTGTGGTTTTGTTTTGTTTTTTTTTTTTCTTTTCTGTATTCTTAAAAAAGTGGATAGTTGTGTTATAACATTAGTGATTATGAAAGTGAAGGCATTTCTCTTGTGGACTGAGTCATATCTCTGTAACTCCTTTCATTTAAGTCAACGGCTGAGCACAGGACCTGTGTTTATGTAGCATGATCTACTTTTGATATGGTAAGAGCTTACATGGAAACCATGCACCTTGGTTTGGGGAGATATGATCAATGTCCTTCCAGTGTGAGCAGGTTTCATGAAATGAACCCACCAAGAGCTTTTCCTTGCAGCTTAATTTGTAGAAACCGCTATCACCTTTTTTAAGGTTTTGTTTCAGGAAAAACGTTATTTGTGTAGTTACTACCACCACATACTGCTTTTGGATACAGGCTCATATAACACTGTGTTGTGGGAAGCACTCTCTGAAAGAGTCTAACAGCATTTTATAGTGACCTCTGTGCCACTGCTAAACCCTGGGGATGGTGTTCTGATGATGCACAAGCAAGCTGAGGTCGCACCAGGCCAGGATTAGAACAAGAGGTTTCTAAGGAAAAAGATTGTATTGGTGGAATCAACCATTTATGATTTCTCCTATAAAAGACAGTAACTTTTAAATTCAGAAACTAAGCAGGTTCAGGTAAAGCCAGTGTCTTTAATTGCTGAAAATTAAATCTGGAAATTCTGCAGCTTAGCGAATTCCACGACAGTGTATGTGGAATTGCAAATAAAGACAGCTTGGTTACAAATGGCTGTCAGACATGGCTTGCACTATCAAGAGTTAAGCAGAGATGGATAATTGACATGAGCTGCATATTTTTAGTTAGGAAATGAAATATCCATATAATTACTATTTTTTACCTTTTTAATCATAAAATAGGTTGAAATAAGAAACAACCAGATTTAAAAATGAATTTTTCATTGCATTAATTAATAAATGACTTTTTAAATTGCTTATTCATAAGAAAATTGATCTGCTTTGTTGACTTTTTCTCTTTCCTTCTTCAAATTTGTCTCCAGGGCAAACATCTCTTCAGCCACACACCTGGCCTAGAAGAAACCTCATGTTTCAAACTCTACTTGTTATGATGATGCCTGGTATGATGATCCTATTGCAAAGCTGGAGGTGTGAGGTGCAGTTGATAAAGCAGCTAACCCTTCCAAGTTATACTACTGTTTCAAAGCAGTTTTGTGTCAGATCTAGGGGGAAAAGGTGTAATTTGTGTGTACAAGCCAGGAAAATCAGTCCAGTGTAATTCCTTGTCTGGAACGAAAGGATTTTGTTATCATCTACAGTAAGATGTGCTAGCAGTGCTATTTAGAGTGAGGCTGTGTTTTTATACTGCTATTCTAATGGAGTTCTGATGGTAAGAGGGATTACTGAAAGTGGCTTTGTGGATGGGGAAAAGGCTTTCCACAGAAGAACCTGGGTGCAGGAGAGTGCTCATGAGGGGCTTACATAGCCCTCTGTCATTGGCTTTTCCTGTCTTCACTGGTTCCTCTTCTGCTGGACAGAATAAAGAAATAAATTGTTATACTCTAGTCTAATCTAATGTTGGTAAAGAACAACACTGCCTAGCCCCCAAAATTACTTTTACATTTATGCATGTGTACAGGATGAGGCAGTCTCTGCTCATTACCTTTATGTCACACTTTGACCTTAGAGTATGCTTGAATATTTTATAAATAAGATGGATCCTGTTTATTCCAGTTTTTATGTTCACCACAGTTTGAACTGTGGCTCCATTGTGCAAAAGAGATGTAAAAACATTAACTATGGACTCCATTTTGCATTACACTGCTCAAATGTCTTTTTTGTGTCTCTGAACAGCAGCAGGAACTCTGCCTTCTCATTCTACTGCTTGGGTCAGGCAGGTTGTAGCAATGGGAAGTTACTATCTACAAACTTATTGCTTCAACATATTGTTTCACTGGTTTCTTAAAAAAAAGTAAATAAATAAGAAAGGAAAACCTGCCTGAAGGACATAAAATGCAACAGAAAAAGCTCTGTGTTTGACAGAGGGTGGTGAGGTGGTGGGAGTGGTGTTTACTTTTAGACTCTGTCATGAAAACAAATTAAACCAACTACTGCTGTTGAAACAAGAAATTTCTTTGTGGTATATGTATTATCTTAAGCCTTTTTCCCCCCCCAGACTTAGCTTAACTAATATTTGGAACTGGCATGGTCTGCTCAAACTCATGTTGGTGATAGCAATATAAATGTGAATCTAGGGGGTCCTAATAGTAAAAACAAAAACAAAACAAAACAAAAAAGACAAAAAACCACAAAAGCAACAACAACAACAAAAAACCCCAAACCAAATAAAACAAAACAAAAATAAAACAAAAACACCCAAACCCCAAAGCAGACAAAAAAAAAAAAAAGCAGGATTGAAGCAACACATTCTTAACTGGAAATCAACCCTCATTTTCTACTGTTAATTATTTTAAGTCAGTCAGTCTTGCATTTCATTTCCATAAAAAGGGCATAAGAAAGGTTACAAATCTGTGTCATCTACTGTGAATGAATTCTTTTTTTGAAGCTCTACAGCCTACAGTATTTAAATTATGCCATCACTGAATATTTTTCCCCAGTCAGGAACTAAGCCTAATGAGCCAAGAAGAGAATATTTATGCTCAAAGATACCTATGGAGCTCAGAAAATATACAGTCATCACTTAAAAGTCTTCAGAGCTGGCTCAAAGCAACAATTTGCACTGGTGATGCACATAGTAGGAGCTACTTTGAAAGCAGCTCCTGTACGACAACTACCACTTTCTGTTCTTCTATGTTTTCTTCCCATTCATTTCTATTACACCCTGAATCTTTCATTACTCTACAATTGATATTTTGAGCATCGTAAATTGATGCTCTACATAAGAATATTCTATTATTATACATTGTTTTCACTTCTTACAGAGAAGCTGAATGTGTACATTTAGTAAGAATCAGTAATTGAAAGAACAGGTTGCTGAAACATGTGCAAAGTCATGAAATGCCTTCATCCAAATACACAGTTATAGTTAGAGGCAGTCTCAGAACAGGGAAAAGATTGGTTTGCAGCTCAATTTAGTGCCATCTGAATGCCAAGAAATCTCTAGAATGATTTGAGCGCTGTATGCAGTGCTCTTGTAAGCTTGCTGGTATCCTCAGAGGGTATTAAAAGCATCTGGATGTTTCCAGGATGCAGGAAGTTTGATTTTCCTGGAGGAAAAGGTGATGACTTTCCCTCTCCTAACAGTGCCACCTACACTTTCTCTCTGCTGGGCTCCTACATGCAGAGATTACACTTGGCTGTGGAAGTGGTGTTCCCTCACCTTGCACTGGAGATGGCACACAAACCAGTTCTCTTATGGGAATCCAACTGCTGACTATATTGGGAGAAGGTGATGAGCCTTTGTGTTTTTCTGAGAAACTCACATCCAAACACGGTCCAAGATTTTATATGAGGTTTTCTCAGTCTGAAACTTTTAGCAGGCTGCCGGTTCTGAATACTTGTTTAGAGGTGTTTTTATCTACAAGATGTATTCTTCTTCCTGTGAAAGAAGTGAAAATAAAATAATTGTAATAAAAGATTTTCATCTGAAAAAGACATGAGCACAAGTTAAACAAATTAATATTTTCCTTTTGATTAGCTCTCATTTGCTACTGAACTGTGAATTTGCTGCTTCATTAGACATGAGGTGAACAAAGGGAAATCTAATTAAAGGTTATTACCTCTCCACACCATTGGTGCCTAAAATCCGTCATATCCCTATTCCCTAATACATAGTCCATTATAAAGAAATGATCACTAGTTTTGTTTCAAGGCCCAAAATATGGCATGCTAGGTCATAAGCCAAGAAAAGTTTGGCATATATATGACAATTAAAGCTGGTTTATTCTCATTTCAATTATAACACAGGACTGAAACTAGAATCCAGTCTTGTTGAAATTAATGTAAGTTTCCTATCAATGAAAGCAAAAGCAGATATCTGAAAGAGAATTCTCCTGACATACAATACAAAGTATAGGTTGAAAACCCAGTTAGTCACCCAGGCTTGGGGTGAATGTAGCTGTTTCCTAAATCCCAGCTGAGGAAACAGTCTTGAATTAACCAAAAAATGCTTCCTTTGCTCTGCAAAGGACAAGGAATCCAATCAAGGACATATTTCCTCTAAGGCATCAAGGTTAAACTGTCTGCACGTTAGCAGGATAGCACTGTCAGAGAAAAGACCTTTTGTAGATGTATGGTACACATGGAATTAACCAGCCATTGAATTAGCCATTGAATTAGTCATTGAATTAGTCATTGAATTAACCATTAACTAGCTATTGGGTTAACACGCATTGAGTTATCCAGCCATCTCCAAGCCCAACTACGAAAGCCAGGTTCTAACTACTCTAACTACCAACCATACTCACACACACATTCGTGCAGACATACATATATAAAGATTATGAAGTATAGGATATATTTGAATCCATATCTTTACAGCTAGGCACTGTTTGTGTTTCAATTTACAATCTTTGTCACGTGCAGGGAAACTGTGATCTCGAAGACATTTTAATTTATGAATTCAAATCCCTGCTAGGCTTGAGTGAGGAGAATTAAAAATGTTTCCATGTTTAATGTTTGGAATATTTTCAGTGGTCCACTTCTCTTGCAAAAGTTGTTGTCCCACTCTAACAGGGGTGTCAAAGCAAAGCCAGAGGTAAGCCATTAGCAATTAAGTAGATTTGCAGTAGGCAGAAAACAATCATTAGCTATTCCTTGCGGATCTGTCAAGGAGACCTACTCTTAACTGCTGCATAGTTACTGACACAGTGCCCTGCCACTTGCAGAAAAAAGTGGGAAAAATATGTGGTAGCTTAAGAAGTTATCAAAGAGAAAGAAATGAGGAATTAATGTTACTAGGATATAAAAAGAGGTCTCCATTTTTTGTGGATCCTTTTTCACCACTTCACAGAGCTGTACCTCAGTATTCATGGGTGTGTGCCACATAGTTTTTTTCCAGAACAGCACAAAGTAGGTGCAGTTTGCTGGTGAATCTGGTCAACAAATCTGGGTTTGTGTTTATATTTTCATTAGGATAAGGTTCTTCGCCCAAAGGGTGGTTGGGCACTGGAACAGGCTCACCAGGAAAGTGGTGACAGCACCAGCCTGACAGAGTTTAAGATGCATTTGTACAATGCTCTCAGGCACAGGGTGTGATAATGGGGGTGTCCTGTGCAGGGCCAGGATTTAGACCAAATGATCCTTTTGGGTCCCTTCCAACTCAGGATATTCTATGATTCTATGATTTACATTTGAGTGAAGTAAGAGTGCAGAGTGGACAGAAGTCAGAGCTGATATGCTTCACTCAGTTATCCAAAGTTGCCAGCATCCCACAAGCAGCTCTGTGCAGCATGAATTACAGCATTAGCTACTTCAAAAGCATCGGGTCTGTCGTATTTGTTGCTGGATTTACTTGATGCACTCAGCATAGCAAATCCAAGAAGTCAGAAGCATCCCCTGTGCACTGAACTCAAGTCGGGTACAGCACTGTACTTTTTTTCCATGTGTTCTACTTGGCCATCATCCAAAGAGCTGTGGCTATAAATTACTGTTAGACATCAGAATCTTCTGCCATAACTAATGGATTTGTCTGGTCTGATGATGTTTCCTTAAAGAACACATGAAGGACTGTTATAGTAGCCTATGATACAATAAAAGATATTTTAGGTATGTCTACATTTTATACTGTGAAGAGCATTCATTCATTGTGTTCTAGAGTGGAATAAAAAAAAGACATATCTGGTTCCACACTTATAACAATTTAAGAGCTGGGCCTCAACAAGGGTTATTACCTTGGGCTAAACATGACATAATAAGGTCAGATAGTTTCTTCTCAGTCAGGAAGTGGACAAAGGCATGCTTAGACTTGCCCAAAGAGTGTGGTAGAAGCTTACACAGTTTCTCTCAAAAGAGCTTCAGATATGGTCTGGCCTACATGGAAAAGGTTTTGAGAGTAGGATACAAATAAACCTCAAACTGATCAGTGTTAATCCAATATCAGAGTAGATTTTTTGGTCTGTTTATACCGCTTAAGAAGAGGTTTAAGTTAAATTGAAAAGCTATGCTTAAAGCAGAGAAAAGCTGTTTACACTGAGGATTATACCAGCATGGCTTCACCTAGACAGCTATATCAGCATGAAGGATAAAATGTAGACAAAGTTTGCAGATGTACTGTGATAAAAATGTAATAAGATATAGGATGGAGAGGAGGAAGGACAAGAATAACAACAATAATTTGTTGTATGCATTTCACAGGCTTTGAAAAACTTTTAAAAAAGAAATATTCTCTTTCCTGTTTCTGTGTGAAAAACTCAAACAGACAATAGGGTGAAATATTTTTGCCAGGACTTAGGAAACTACTCTGCTGACTATAGAGAAAATGCTGCCAAATTCAGGAAGTAAACAGGCTGGAATAAACAGAAAAACAACATTTACTTTTCTCAAATCTCTTAAAGTAAATCTTCTCTCCTAGCAACCATATGGAAAAACAATTCAGACACAAATGTTGCTGGTAACTCTGAGTTGCTTCAATGAAAGTATATTGTGCATGGCCTCTTGCATCCATGGCACACTTCCCTGGAAAGAGTTTGCCCCTTCACTCTCCAGCACAGTTAAGCATGCTGCATGTTTTTACATGTGCTGTCATAGTCTGGGCAAGGGTGGAGGATTTGTAAGCCTCCAGATAGGGGCGTAAAAGTTTGAGACAGCAACATTTTTAGGTTTTGGCAAAGATGGTGCCAACTGTCTGGCTCTCAGGATTTCTCCTGTCAAGTGGTCCATGAAGCAGCATTGGCACCAGCTGCACAGGAAATAAAGAATACCTGGACCCTCAAAGGGAGGTCAAGTACCTCACTGAAAGCCTCCAGCAGGCATCAAAGAAAGAGTGGAAAGGCAAAAAGAAAAAAAAAAAGCAATTGAGTTCAGAAAAAAACTGAGGGAAAAGACGTGTGCTGGGTTCAACACAGCATGTCCATCACCTCCACAGCAATGGACTGGCCCTGTGAAAATGGAAACAGCACTGCTAGAACTGGAAATCCTCATGTTTAACTTCAGTCTTTGAGTACAATTAGTGTGTCTGAAAAGTGGAGTGTTGTTGTTTATTGTCTATGTTGTACTGTCTACTGCTGAAATGAATTGCTTCCAAAATACATTCTAATATATTCAAACCAGATATAATGGAGGTACATGGCTTACAGACTCCTAGAACAATGATTTCCCACCAGTGAGATTCATTGCAATAGCAGAGAGTCAGTACTTCCCAGCTGAGGCCTTTTCCAGAATGCTCCCGGCTGGAGTGGAGCTCGCTCGTGTGGAAAGGAACAAGACCAAGTGCTTTTGGGTGATGTGCAGAATAAAGGCTGTGAATTCCTAGGCCTTGATCAGCTGACATGCTGAACGACCTTGACTCCCCCTGAACTCAACAGGGCCCTTGGCACCTCTTTGGATCTGTCTCCTGCCAATGGGAGCACCTGTTCTTGGCCGTGGTGGTCTCTGCTCCCCCTCTCCACCACAAGGCATCCCAGCTTCCAGCCACTGAGTGTAGCTGTGGGTGAGAGGGCTTGCAATGGCTTGAGGTGTAGCCTGTGTTTTGGCATTTTCACAGACAAGCTCAAGAATTCTAAGGTTTGAAAAATAGCACAGAAACTCTATTTTTTCAGTGAGCACTGCTTCTGGCAGCGAGTCTGCTAGATGTTCTGAAGCAGAATAAGCAGCATTCAGCCTGTCCCCACCATCTGCCCAAGTCCTTTTCTTTTCCTCATTCAGCTCCACTGGAAAATATCAACAGAATGTGGGGTTTTCTTTACCGAGAAAAATCATGTGTTGGTTTGTACTATAACTTGTGAGTTCTCTGTATTCTGGGACAATACAGCTGCAGTGCAATTCATGGCAACCATTTGAATTTTCTGAGATAATCTGCTCCAAAACTTGATAAGAGCTCTTGAACTATGTTCGTGCTACACACAGGGCTAATCTGGCAGCTGACTAAATCTCATTTTCTGCCCAATTGCAAAATAATGGTGACAAATGAGATATATTCAAGATATAAACCAGTGATTTGGGAACAGATAGAAATCTGACCAAGTACTGAGTTACGAACTGTTTTTCCCCACGTGTCTTGCATGATCATAGAAAATCCTTCTGGTGAAAAATCCAAGTTAAGGAGTGACTGCATGGTTAACTGGGCAAAACAGAGAGAGAAAAGACACAGGTTATTATTTATTTTTTACTATCTATGGTCGTACCTTGAGGAAGAACTGACCATGGAGACACTATTGCACTGTTCACTGGACAAATCCATAGACAGATTCTTTCCTGTAAACAACAAATGCTTGAAAGAATGAAGCAGAAGGATACAAATGCAAACTTTTTATGTAGAATGCTGAAGCACAGTCAAGATTCAAACCCATTGTTTCTCAATCTTTTATATAAGTTTATCTTTCATTGCTGTGGAGATAAAACTGTACGGGCTTTACCTTAGTTCAAAGCAAGGTATGGGGGAAATCACTCTAGCATTGATAGCTTTGCCTTCCTAAACAGTCTGTTCTGTTTCAGTTATTCATTTCCTTTCTGAAAAATCTTTTTTCATTCTTTTTTGTTCGAAATGTATGGTATATGATTGAAATATATTTCACCTGAAAATTTGGTCTCATGTTATTATGACCACAAGAAGTGTCTGTAAATCCTCCCTGGAGTAATTCTACCTCTCTCAAAAGTCTACTTTTTCTGGGAGGAATCACTCTCTGGAGGAGGCTGTCATGGTCCATAAGTAGAGCAAAAGCCTATGTCACTAGCCTAGACTGTAACATTTATTTCTGGAGACCTGAAATCAAACCAAATTAATTTTCATAAAAGCGATACTGGCTTTCCTGGTACACCTTTCAGCAATATTTATTATCATTAAATAAATGCCTAATTAAACTCATTAAAAGGAAAGCAATGCCTAATGAAAACACTATGCCAAGCAATTTGATCCAAGAGACCGTGAAATCTGGTGGAGACTCTTATCACTTCTACCGAGCTATTAGGAAATATTCTGATTCTATAGTAACAGGTGACAGGATGAAATGTGGTGACAGACAGTCTGTATTACATCTGACGCCATTTAAGTGTCTACTGCATCAACTAAAATATATGAGTAAAACAAATAGTATCATGTTTATTCTCTGGCATTGAGGCCAAAGTGGGTTATTTTTGCTGAGTGTCTGCTTGCAGTTTCTCTCACCCTCCTAAACAGAGACCATGCAGAAAAGTTGTGTTGGGAATGGCTCCTCACGCGTGCTGACCTCTGAGCTACGCCCAGTAGCTATTTGGTAAAGCTTTAGCAATTTTTTTGTAGGGATGCTTGAATTCCAGTGCCCAGCACTGCTCCCTGGCCTTGTTTAGTTCCTTAGGGTACAGGTAGCCTTAAGGTGCAATTCATCTCCTCCCAATACAGACATCAAATGTAGATGAGTATGTCTCAGATTGTGATGTGTGAAGCATTTGGTGATCTGTAAGAAATCACAAGGTGATTTCACAATTGTTTTGAAAAAAATTCAAAGCTATTTTAAATATAAATTTAAATTGTTTAAATATAAACAAAATTTAAATATAAATGCACACATATATATATTTCCAGGCATGCAAGCAGGAAAACAAAATGGAGGACAAAAAATGTCACTGTAGTTTTTTCCCAGGGCAGCTGAATTTTATTTGGCTGTAAATGAAAATCATCATGGCAACACTGTACTAGATGATCCTTGACATCATTTCAAATATGTTGTCCGGAAGTAAGGTTTAAAAGAGTGGAGGAACAGCAGGCGAGATGACCCCTGGGTGTCCATGCAGCCCTATGACTCTGTTCTGTTTGAAAGGATTTGCAGATGCCTCACATTGGATGGGAGCCGGTTTCCATGAAATCCAGGTATTTCTTTCCTGTACTTAGGTGTAGAATGAGGCAGAAGCAGGAGGTCGGTGGAAATGAGTCTCCTTAGGAGGTTGAACTGGCAATGAGCAGTGCACTGAAACCGTGATAGTTCTGCTGTTCTGAGTGTGTATTCTATCATCCCACCACATTTTATTAGTTACTGTTTCGGTTGTGCTACTCTTGGTGTTAATCATGTTCCTCCTGTGCTACCTGACCACCCCGAGTTTCTGATGCACATCTCTGTCCCCTTCCCAGCTGAGGCACTGTTACCTCTGCGAGGTCTCTGCTGCTCTTCTTCCCCTCCCCAGGCAAGTTTCTGATGTGGAGCAGAGTCTGCAGTGGGGATCTTCAGCCCAAAGGTAGGAGTAAGAAAGGAAGATAATTCTCATATTGTAGTACTGAAAATGAAGGGCAGAAAATCCTGGGACAGCAACTGTTGGTCAAAGACATTTTCAGGGAGTGGAGGGATCATAGTGGAAGCTTAGAGCCTTTCTGCCCTGCTGTTTCCATCAGAGCACCATATAAAAGTTCTAGCCTCCAGCAAGATCCAGCTGGTAGAGGGATGGGAACCAGTGAGGGGAAGGTGACTCCTGTTGTCCTCCTCCTGCATGCCTGTCTAAGCAAACATCTTGGTTTGATAGTGTCTCAATACTTTTTAAGTTCACTACTGAGAAATATTTAAATGAGATCGCCTCAGGTTAGATTTGGATTCTGCAGACATATTTCGCGTGAGACCTCCCTGGTATACCCATGCACCACATTTCTGCAGTCTGCATCACTAAGTTTGAGAGACACACATAAGCATTTAACTTTATACAAATTCATACTTTTGTGGTCTGTTCCAATGTTGTCTGAAATTTGCATTAACTAACTTGGCCATCAACCAGTTTGTCTATGCCACATGATAGGGTTTTGTACAAAACGGGTTTTTCGGTGTGCTAGGAATGTCATGTTTTAATCAATGTCTCTTTGAATGTTAAATCTAATGAAGGCTGTAAGTGAGAGACTATAAATGCACAGAGAGAGTTACCATGGAAACAAGAGCAGTATCTGCCGGGTACCCCACGCTGGCAGCACGGTGCAGCACTGCCCCGCTGCAAGGCAGAGGCTTTCCAAAACGTTTTCAGCAGTCACATCAAGGACTTTCAAGGCTTGGAGCAGAAAGCTGGGTGCTGTTTTGGTGGCAGATTGTAGACTGGCCGGTGTCAGGATGGTAGGGTGGCAGCTGGTGGAATCACCTGCTGAGCTGGCACACACTGTGTGATTTGGTATCCACTTCTATACAGCTCCTTTAGCAGAACTTGTGCACCATTAGTAGCCAAATTTGCTGAAACCTTAGGCCACAAGCTGTGAATTTTCACTCAGACGTGATGAACTTTTACCCAGTCAAGTATACCAAGAAACCCCGGAGTCCATTCAAGCCAGAAGATAAGGAAGCTGCATGCATTAACAGAAGCTGCACCCTCAGAGATAAGAAAGGAAAACACTTCTTAGAGACAGTGAAGGTACCCAGTGAGGGATGGGAGGACCCCAGACCCAAATACTACCAAAGGTCCCATCTGTCACATGAAGGGTGGGGAATTTAGCATGCAAGGGAATAGTTGTTTAGGGATTTCTCTGTTTGTGGTCCCTCTTCGGAGGCACCCAGCTTGAGCTGTAGCCCTACTGATATAACAGCTGTTACAGAGGGATCTGCCTTTTGGCTTATCAATTCATCTGACTCATAGAATCAATCCTGGTCATGGTGGCTGGCTTGCATAATTTCCATAACACACAGCAGGGCCCTCACTACTTAAAGGCAGGTGCAACAGTTTTCTTGGCTACAGGCTGCACAGTCCTGACTGCTGTTAGGAGAGATGAGGCTCCAGAAAAAAATTCAGAGGTTCTACACAGATCTGGACTTGTAATCCTCTGAAGCTGCGACTTCTGAGTTTTCTGGCTTGACACTCCTCTAAGATGAAGGGTTTAGGACCTGCAGGATAGAGAAAAGAAGGCTTGTCATCCAGAGAATCCTTGTGATGTAAGAAAAACCCTTTTGGCAACCTGGAGGGTACTTCTGCTGAGGACCCAGGTGCTCTCTGCCTTCGCTGTGCATTTCAGTACTCATTCAGTGATAGGTACTGCAGAGTATTAGCTCCTCAGGACCCTGCCTCGTCCTGGTCCCACCCATCCACGGAGCATCCACAGAAAATGGGTGCAATTACTCAGAGGAACAGTGGAGCAAAGCCAAATTGCTACAAAGAAAACATAAATTTCATTTTTAATCCTTATTCTGAGTGACAAAGTGCTAGGACACCTTTCTAGGTTATTAAAACTAAAGAAGTTTTCAAAGTGCCATTTGTTTATTATCCTTTCTGTTTCATTTCCTTATTCCAGCTTCTCACAGCTCAGAAAATAAAACTATACTGAAAGCTCTTTGGAGCAGGGATCATTATTATAGTTATTTTCAGTGCTGCATGATCTCAGTTCCTGCATAAATCCTGTAGTCACTGTTGTGCTATACGTGCAGTAATAACAGCCAGGACTGTCTACTAAGTGTTGCTTATTACATGTGTTCATTCCCCCCTTGATGCTCCTGGGCTTGCACTAAGCTCTTTTATTCAGTCTTTGGTAGTAAATCCAATCCTAATTAAAAAAAAGAAAATAATATACATGCTTTTATTGTAACTTCCACAAATGCTGGACACATTACTTTCTTTAAGATGTGGAGTATTTAGTACATTTCAGCTCACAGGGAAATGAGCCTTCCACTTCCAAGCGTGTAAAGCAGCAGAGTGAAAGTGGGCATATTTCAAACAGACGTGAACACTCTCTCATGCTCACTCTCCCTTGGCTCTCAGCCACAATTTTAGAGCAATTTGCCCTAATCTGCCATATGGTTTTCTTTCTTTGCATTTTATAAAGCTGCAGGGCTAAGTGAATGTGCCTCTTCGATAGTACTGACACAAGCCTGATTTAATTTAGACTTCCATATTAACATACCAACTAAATCAGTGCTGCAGCCTATGAGGGAAACTTCGGTGCACAAGCAGAGCTGTCATTAGTTTCCAAGTGGTTCCAGCCTACCGCCCTTGAACTGCTTCTTCCCTATGATAACTATTTCTAGAGGTCACTCCAAAAGAACATCAGGCGTACTCCAGCAGCATGTGACCCCCGTTCCCTTCCCGGACCAAACCAGGCCTCCAGTAAGACATTATTCAAGCCTGAAATCACTTCCGAACAGCTGACGTTCTGAGTAGATCTGATTCATCATGTGGAAGATCTATGTGCCTGCTGTATGAGAAGCATCTCTGAGATTTCCAGCAAGCCTTGCCAGTGAATCCTTTTGTTCGAGGAGTCCGTGCAGTATACTTTTATATCACAGATGGCTCCAGGACTCAGAGACAATTTCCTTAAATAGGCTCTCACACCAGGCTTGTCTACACATTTTACTTTGGAATTTTTAGCCTGTAACAAGAATGTGACATGGTTCACTAAACATACGCTCCGTGTGTGTTTTAAGCACACGAGTTTCCCCACAAGCTGCAGCAGATCTGCTGCCCTGCCTGGTGCCCACATACACTCATCTGCACACCTATTTATTCCCTTTTCTGGATCAGCTGGGATGTGGATGGCAGGGTACCCGGCTAGTGCAGGCTCCTGGCTCCACAGCAGCATGTTTGGCCTTTGTCATGGTCAGCACTCAGGTCAACTGCTCCAGTGAAGTTGAATACAAACCACTGCCCCAGAGGCAGGCTTTACATGAAAGAATAATATAATATTCTGGAAGAAAATAATTATAGTTCTGAAGTTAATTGTAGTTAAAATTCAGTACTGTTATATAAAGAAATAGTCACAGAACCAGGGAGCAGGAGATACCAAGCTCCTGCCAAACTGGTGTGATATGTTGATCATGAATGAGAACTTTAACAATTTGATAATTAATAAAACATGGAACCTTAGAATCCTATACTGAAGAAGATACTCATTTCCTGTAACACATTATGTCTTACTTACCAATAATAATATTCATGCTCTCGTCAGGGTATGAACAAGTAAGGAGCAAAGAAAATTCTGCCCTCTCTGATGGTGATGCTGGACTATTTCAGATTAAACAGATCTTTTTTTTTTCTAATTGAGGAAGTCTAAAACCCCAAGAAAAGACAAGGTAATGCACCAAAGCAGTTCAAACAGGCCATCATTTTTCAGTCAGAGGCCAAATTAGGTCATTTTAAATCAGTATATTGTATGAATTTCATGTCCAAGAATACATAGATAATTTTCAGTCTGATTCTTTGGTAGACGTGGGCTGCTGACTAATCAGTAAAATCACTTATCATATAGGAGTTAAGTTATAACTATTCTTATATGCTGCAGAAAATGTTCTCTAATTGAGTTCATAAACAAAAATCAATCTTGGAATAATCTGATATACAGCAGAATCATTGAACTGGATTTTATCAATTAATTAGTCCAGAAAAGCAAGCAAATGCCAGAGATTGAAATTTCAGAACTGTCACAGGAGGAGTTTTTATGGAATGGTCCTGGGGTGGCTAAAGAGTGTGCAATCCTTTCCTCACTGAGAAATCTTGACCTCACATTTCCCCCTTCAATATGGAGCTCTCTACCACCTGGTTTTACGTAATTTTGGTCTCGGTCTTCCTCCGTCCCACCTGTTGGAGCAGATTCATTTTCCATTAGGTATTTAAATATGCTCAGAGTCAACACAGACACATTGTGCACAAGAGTGAGTCTGGGGACACACCTGAGACACTGCTCCAGAGTGCAAGATGATACCTACAGCCTTCTGCTGAGATCTACATTCAGTGTCCCTCAAAAAGAGGGAATTCAGAGAAATAAAGTTGAGAGAGCTTCAAAAGCTACAGATGAAAGGTAGCTGATTCCTTATCCAGCAGTTTTGCTAATGCAACGTCTCAAAGTTGTTGTTTTTCCAGCCAAAACTATTTCATGAATTTGACCTAATTTTTTAATAGTTTTGGGACAACCAGAATTGCATTTTTCCTCAAATAAACTATTCATCAGAAAGAAAATTACTGCTCTTGTCACAGAACACCAGCTGCCTACCCATTCAAATAATAATAAAAAAAGCTTTAAAATCAAAAGAAGCAAAATTAAAAATCTTAGAATATCTCTTAACAGTCACAGAAGGCATGTAAAAAGAAAAAAGTAAAAAAAAGAAAATAAGGAGAAAAGCAAAAGAAACATGGAACAGTAAGGGATAATTGAAAAACTCAAGAGGTTATTCAACTAAACAGATATCTTTCAGAAAATGGAAATCCAGCCCAAAAGAAGCCACCAAAAAAAAGTGTAAAAAATAGCTTGTAAAATGGTTGTTGGGATTATGAAATACATGTGCTTATGTTGGTCCTATTATTTTGCACATATCCTACACAGTGGAGTTGTAAAGGGCAAGAAGGGAATGTGAACAGCAAGCAGAAAACTGACGAACAAAAGATGAATTATGCAAATGGATCAGATTTGGGAAGCTGAATTTGTTGCCTCCCCAACAACTTGAATAACAGTGTTTAAATACAACTTTCTTTTTGTAGAAAGCACCACTTTCTAAGCAGCCCTTCCAAATGCTTTCCCATCTGTTTCGACAAATGTGATAATGAGGAGGTTATGCTGCAAGCTCTAAAAAAATCAAGTTATGTGTCCATACTAGAAAACACAAGACAGGTAAAAGGTTGTGCCAGTCACCATGCTCCAAGTGATCATAATCCCAAATACACTTTATTTTCTTAACTTGGTTTTGCATCCTAAGAGATAAGCACTACCAATTTAGGTTTGATCAATTTAGGTTTGAAGGAAGAACAGAGCAAAATAGATCCCTTACAACTCTGCCCTGCATGAATGTCTTAAGCAGCTAGAAAAATAAACCATGCCTGGAAAAGGATCCAGCAACTAGAAGATTTCATTCCCCTGAATGTGAGCTGCTAATACAAAACGTGCCTGAAAATCTTGGTATTTTATTTAACTGTGTATTCAGAATCGAGGGAGGCTTTTTAGTCTGTACAAGAGCAAAGGACTCTTTCTGTTCAGGGGTACTCCTCCAGAGCAGTGTTAGGAGCATGTAAATTGTGCTGTAGAAGCCTGACAAAAGCAACCCTCAGCAGTGTTGCCTTCTATGTCCTCTTACTGCAAAGGGGACCTTTGCTTAGCTGCTGGAGTAGGAGCTGAGCTTTAAACTTCTGGCCTTTATATCCTGAGTCTGTTCCAGTATAGTTTTGAAGTAATTCCACTAGAAGTGGCTAGATATATCAGGGTGTGAATCTGGGATGTGTAGTCAGAATCTGGCCAGGACTCATTCTCTGTTTCTGCTCTTGTTATTCTCTGTGCAGCTGAGATTATAAAAAGGAGAATGGTCAGAACAGAAGCTGAGAGCATTTCCAAAGTAGGGTAAGGAAACTTTATAAACTATATTGGGATCAAAATAATAAGGTATGTGAAAGAAGTCACATAAATACAGTGGTTTGTCTTTAGGGCTAAGCTGTATCATTACAGACCTTTGAAACAACCTCCAACACCAGAAGCACACTGTGGCCTTTTTGAAACTGGGTGAGGTAGGAAGTCCAAGCTCTCCAAATTCCCTTCAGCCTTTTCAGCATCACTGTCATTTTCACCGGTAGAAGATCATGGGGTTTATGAATCACTGATGCGATAAACTGAAAGAAGTCAGGAGGAAAGAAATGAGGTTTTCTGGGTAAAGAGATACCATGTACCAGAATATTAAGTATATTCTCCCTGGAAATTTTCTGTTTGTGGTGTTTAACTTTGCCCCTCCATCCCAAATGTCCAGATGTGCGGTGGATTCCCTGGGGCAGCAGATCCAACTGGGTTTCTTTCTTGGCAGCCCCCAAATTCCAGAGAAAATGTGACTGTGGGCTGACCAGCTATATGTATTTATCTGGAACGCAATGCACATATGTGTGCCCTGGGCAGCCAGCCTTCTCCTCACAGTAAATCTTGCGTCCTCCTGATGCAACAGATTTACTACCTACATGCAGAGCAGCTCTGCAGAGCACAGCTGGTGGGGCTGGTGCTTCTGGGGTGATCAGTGCTTGTGAGACATGCCACCACCTCAGCAATCCCTGCCAAAAATCCAGCAGACTCCCTTCTCCTTTCATGCAGGTAGTGGAGGGCAGACAGGAGTTTGTTAGATATTTTTCCTGTGGAGGCAGGTGATGAGAGTGGTTGAGACAATGGAGGAAGTGATAACACTGCTTGCATTTCTCCTGACTCCGCCTTGGCCCTGCAGATGGGAGCAGGCTGGGTGCTCATCCAGCTCCACTGCCCTCCAACCACCTCTTCCCCAAACCTTCCCTGTCCTCTGGCACCCTGTGCAGGTAGAGGCTGTGCCAGGGAGTCCCTGCAGGCACATGGCTCCAGCTCTTCTGCACAGGTTTCTCCTGACTGCTGGCTCTGCCCCACCATCAACAGCCTGAGGAGCACATTGTCATCGCAGTCATTCGATGCCCAGCTCCTGCTCTCAGCATGGAAAAGAAAGCGATGCAGCAAAATCACAGAATCATAGAATTGTTTTTGTTGGAAGGGACCTTTAAAGATCATCTAGTTCCAGCCCCTGCTTCCATGGGAATGTGCTACTTGAAGGCTCTGGGGAACTGCCTCCCTTCCCTAGTCTGTCAGACTCTGTCTAGCTAAACAAGCTGCTCGAGATGCCTTTGTGACTCGTTTCTGATGGAGGAGAAATGTGTGCTTCCCAGGAAGAGGGAGACTTAGATGCAACAGGAGACACAGTGGCCCAGTTCCTATTTGGAGGAATATTAATTGCATTTTTTGCTGGGATATTATGATTACATTAGTTGAGAATTGAAATATTATTGTAGCTGGAGTAGGCCTCTGTTTTAATCCAACTGTGCAGAACGCAGACTGAATTCACTCTTTGGTATTTCTTTCCTGCCATGGTGACAAGAGAACTTCTAGGACAGTTTGTTTACTGTTTGTTTCAGTGTGTTGCTGAATTTTATGAGTCAATACATCTCATTTTCAGATATGTGCACTTCAGTAGGAAGAACTCCACTTAAGAGCTGAAAGGCATGTATCATGTCAATAGAGACAATATTATCACATTAGATATTGTGATGAAACATGTACATACTTAATGATTTCTTGCTGGCTTCTGGACTGAATTCCTATCAGGCATTCATGTCTCTCCTCATGCTCGCTGTCTCTTTGCTTCTGCTGCTATCAAGCAACACCATGCTTAATAGAAATCTTCTGCCTCTCGGTTAGCAAGTAATGGCTCTGTGCAATCTGGCTTGCATTGGGTATAGACAATTTGTGGGAGTGGTTTTTCATTGTTTAGGTAAATATTTCCTCTTTGATCCAACATCTGCCCTTTTTTGCTGCTCACACTGCAAATTGATGCAGAGCTAGCAGAGGGATGGAAGACATTTATAGGACTTCCTGTTATGGAGTAATTTGGGGAGCATCATCTTCCCCTGCTCACTTTTTGCCTTCAGCAACAACAATCCAATTCTTTGTGTTTTCGATGGGAAGACAATTCTTCGTCTTGCCCTTTCCTTCTAGTTCTCCCTGAAGGCTATAGAAAGAAAGAACATGAATAACCAAGCAATGAAATCATAAAATAGTCCCGTTTACTGTTATCTTTCCAAGAACAGTGAAGGCATTAAAGTTCTGAAAACCTTTTTTCTTGAAGCAAAGATTGCAGCTAGAACAGGAAATGACACAACATAAATTCAATTCCTGACAATTATTATAACATGAAAGGGAAATAGTATAAATCACTGTTGTTAAACACTCTGTTCATCGGCTAGATCTGGCCCATTTGAGCTATTTATCTAGTTTCTGTGACAGATTCAGATTTTGTACCACACATGCTTTCATTTTTTAAAATACATGTTTCAAGTTTTTATGCTTCTGAAAAAGAACTTCTGCATATGCACTGGGTAGAAGCTGGTGAAAGCTCATGTGTAGCTGTCTTTTTTAAACTACAGAACACAAAGTATGATATGTTCGAAAAGACAAAGTCTAGCCCTTTTCATTTCAATTGGTGTTAACACTTGAACTTAATGATAATTTATGTGGTTGATATTGAAATGTTTCTCAGAAATCAACATTAAGGAAAGATAAAGATGCAAATTGGAGGGGTTTGTAGTAAAAAAAAAATTTAAAGTGCATATATTTGGGGGAAAGGAAATCAGAAACATCATGCATATCTGTAAAGCATACCTAAGTCTGACAAAAAATTTGTTAAACCCCTATGCAGTGAAGGTGTGAAGCTTAAACAACTGAAGAAAAATAGACCCATCTGGGAAAGTGTTAAGAAAAGAGCTGTGTTGAATTCTCCATTCCAGCTGCATACAAGGCTGACCCAGAGTCTCCTGGGGGTCTCTCAGTTTTAGCCACTTCAAAGGCGTAGTGTAGTATTTTAGAATAAATAAGAGTTTCATAAAATTATTTTTTTGCTTTCAGTATTAATGTAAACATTGATTCGTATTGTTATGAATACAAATAGTGCCAGTTAGATATTCTTCGTATATGAGATTTATTTCACAGCAATAACCATTTGGTCAGATATTTTATTGGCTTCTCGCTTAAATTGCAGTGCTGCCTAAGGCAGTTGCTGTTGGAAACAGAATACTGCCCTGACAGACTTTTGAATCAAAAACTACGGCCATGCTTATTTTATACTCCAATGCATTAAAATTTACTGCTTGCTTTCCATGCTTTAAGTAAAGTTAGTTCATTAGGAACGGGAGATATATTTTTATGATGTACTCAGAAATGCAGTATTTTGAAACAAATCATTCTTTCAACAGAGTAATTCAAGGAGTGTGAAGCTGTAAAATCTAAGAAAAAGATGGATTTTAAGAAGAAAAAACTATTCTGGGGAATGGGATATTCTATTATAGAAAAAAAATTAAAGAATCTACGAGTCGTCTTCACATACTATTCCTAATTTAGCTTTGAAGTACTTTGCTTTAATTCTTAATCCTGTCTTGAAAAAGCCAGTGATAGATTGTGAATATTGCTATTTTTACACTATAACTAACTGCATATTATATGTAATATGGACACCATAGAAAATATTCGAGATCTTAGAAGTTTCCTGTCTGTCTGGAATTTGGTGTTGCACAGGCAGAGAGCTTCAGCAGAACCAAGATTTTCAACAGAAAAGAAATTTTTATCAGCATTTTTTTATTATCATTGGATTTTTTTCTGGTTTTCTTTAAGAATATTAAATTACACAAAAAAAAAGTAACATTGATTTATTTCTTGAATGTCCCACTTATAATAATAAAATTATAATAAATTTTTCACACAGAAACTTGACTTCTATTGAAAACTAAGATTAAATTTTATTTATCATTCAACAGAAATATGTATGGTTTACAGGTTGGTTACAAATCAGTAATTCTTACTTGTTCATATATGTAACCCAATTGTCTGGTAGTTAACAGTGACTAAAGGGGAAATATTCAACATACACACTGCCCCTCACGAGGGAAAATTTAATTGGTCTCAGACACCAGCTAGAAACTGGGAAAACTGAAACATAAAGTCACTAGGTTCCCTTAAAAGCTGAACTTCCTCTAGTCACCAGCTGTCTGAGGCTGTACTTGAATACAGAAATCTTTCTTCAGGAGAAGGAGCACTTGTGAACCCAGGAAAGCAGACCAGCACAAGGCTTATGAAGTAAAGAATCAAACAGGGCCTCCCGTTCAGTGATGGGGTAGGAGTGCATTTAATGCTGATCCTCTTTACTGTGAGCTGCACTGTTCTGTCCATGCTGCCCTGCAGGCCTGCCTTTGGTCCCCTCGGACAGTTCGTCGCACAGATGGTTTGCAGTTCCCAGCTCCAGCCCTGTAAACCCCACTGGTGTCTCTGGGTCATTGCCACAGGAGCAAACTGGCACCAATGGTGCTGGAGGCAAGTCCATAGACAGATCTGTGCCTTCTCAAAGTCTTATGTATGGCCAGATCCTCCCAAAATCCAAAACTAGACTCCAAAACGTTGCCTCAGAGAACACTTGCAGCTTCTGGTGTGGCTAGATTGACCAAATGAAACCTACTATGGGAATATTTAGAGGTTCTTTTCAATAGTAGAGAACTTTCTACTTCCCTGGGATTTCAGGACATGACTTTAATCTGTATTGTAATAATTTCAAACAAGAAAATAATATAATATATTAGTATAATAAGTGTATTACAGGCATTAGTATCATTCATTATGCCTTCTCCAAAATTATAATACTGATATTTTATGACATTCAGCTCCCACCATTATGGCAGTGGGATGGTTAAAACATCTCATTATAGATCCAGAAAATTCCCAGATAGATTAGTTCAGCAGAAAATAGGTCATTTAGTAGGGAAATGAAAGGCAGATGTATATGAGATTAACCATCACTTTCTTTTAACTGGTCCCGGTTAAGGAATTATGTTTTCTTCAGGTATGATAATATTGATGGATCATTTTTGCTCTGGATTTGTTCAGGAAGATAGCCAAGACAGGACCCAAACCATTCATTTATAATGAGGGAAGAGCTTTGAGACCCATGTCCAACTGCATTCAAAACTACGCCTAAGATTCCCTCCTTTCCATATTCACAGTGCATGGAGACTCCCATGGTGAAATTATATCACCACAAAAGAAGTTGTTTATCCTTGGAAATGTTGGATTCAGCCCCTTGAAACCTGCTGAAATATGCTAATGCAATTTAAAGCCCCAGACCTGCCTCTGAAATGACTCATCCTGGTGGCAATCTGGGGCATTAAATCAGTGAGTCTCTGCACTTGTATAAATGTTCACTGCCCTGACTGCCAGGGATGCTTTCTCAGAATAGCACAAAGTTGCTGAGAAGAAAGTCTGAAATAAATCCCTCTGTGGTGAAATTCAGGCCTGGCTGATGTCAAGGAGAAGTCTGGCATGGGCTGTAAAAGGCCAGGATTTCCCCTTTTATCACACCACCCCCATCCCTGAGGAGAAGGGGTCGTTATTTATTTATGTGGTGCCATTAGTGTGTGAGGCACATCGGATGTGCTCCTTGGTTGGTGCAAAGCCACACTGCTCCATTAATTCCTGTCCTGCCCCCGTTCTCCAGGGTGCAGTTCCCACTGCCTGGAACAGCTGGAGCAGCCATGGGAATGACAGCAGAATTAAGACCGTAGTGCTAAATTTTCACACCTCCTTATGATCCCCCTTTCTAAGCCAGAGCTTTTAAGGAACAGAAAGCAGCTTTCAAGAGACACCTTATTTATTTATTTGCATTTTTATAAAACAAAAATGTGTGTTGGGATGCTGTGCCAGCATTTATATCCACCCACTGAATAGAGTTTACAGTAAAACACTCTGGTCATTAGCAATTCTTGATAAAATTCCTGTTATAAGCATAGAGTTGGAAAGCAGATCAATATCCTAGTCTGTCTCAAACCTAATTGCATTGCTTCCACTCTTCTCTCCTTTTTTATTAGCAGAAATTTTGTCCACTCAGGAGCAGAGGAATGAATTTCAGAGGTGATGTCCATGGGATTCCTCTGAGAGTCCTTCATGGACACAGGGTTGAGCTGGAAGAAGATGGTGAGTTCCATCTCTCTCAGTCTTGGATAATAACCTATTATGAACAAATTACGTTATTTCTTGTGTCTACTCCTGCTTGGACTTTAGTTTGGCTATTTGGGTTTAAGGTGGTATCAGGGTAGTGTTTCTTGCTGAGTTTTTGTACTGGACTTTGCACTGCTGAACTGTTATTTCAGGCTCTTTTTTATTACTATTTAAAAAAACAACAAAAAAAGCAACAAAAAACCCTGTGGCATTTGCAGAAGAAGCTGATTTTTCAGGGTGAAAGCAATTCCCCAGTAATAAAAACTCTAATAAAATCAATATGCAAACTTTGAGTTAGAAATACAACAAGTGTTGCGGAGGCTTTAGTCATCACATTGGCATCAAGTGGCCCAAAGCTTGTTTTTTCCTGCTGTTTAAAACATGAAGTGTGGTTTCAAGATCAAATTCCTTTTATTCTGATGCCTTGGAACATCATCGATCTCCATCTTGGTACAAGGATGAAAGCTCGCTCTCACGTCTACTTGGCTTTACTTGGTCTGGTGAGTAAATATAGTAAATGACCAGGGAATTATCTTGGGGGTTTTGGTGGGTTGTTTTGAGCTTTCTGGTTTGGGGTTTTTTGGGTTTTTTTTTTCTTTTAGGGTAGTGAATGGGTTCTCCAGAAACATGTGGAAATTGCAGCCTTGGAGATACTCAAAAATTGACTGAACAAGATCCTGAGCAAACCTACTCTGCTTGGTCTTGCTTGGATTGAAGCATTGGACTCAATGACCTTCAGGTCTACTAAATTATGCTCTAATTCTATGACCTTAACAGTAAATCGCAAAATCAGGTGAGCAATCACAGCTTCCTTGTGCAAAGAAGGCCAGACCAACTGCCTCACTGAGATATATTTCACTCAATTTTCTCAGGGCAAAACTGAGCCTTTGTAGTTCGCAAGAATAGGGGTCTACTCCTGGAATCCCAGTGTACTGAAAAACAATTATACCTAAATACAGGGTAGAATATTTAGTAATATGTAGCAATAGTTACATACTGGTTCAAGCAAGCAGTGACTGAAAATGAAAAGTCCAAATCTGAGATGTAGAGAAGGGATTAATTTTCTCTGAAAGCAGGACACATCCAACAGTTTCATAGAATCATAAAACGGGTTGTGTTACGGTTTAGGATTCTCCAATTTAGTGTTCCCACGCTGCTGCTTTCCCTCCCCCTCCAACTGGAGGCACAAAAGGCCCATGTGAAAAGAGAATTTAAACTTTGAGTCTAGTGAGTTCTGTGTCTTACTGGGGAGCTTTTCAGGGATAACTTCTATCTTTCTATCTAAGGACTCAGATCAAATTTACTCAGGGCATTTTTAATAACCGTTGAACCCCCACCAAATCTACAGAAAATCTTAATTGTTACTTCATAAGCAGGAGTTCAGATAACTCAAAACAAAAAGCATGTTTTGGTTGTTCTCTTCTCTAGTTCTCACTTAACTAATAATTATTTACTACTTCTTGAGCCAAATTATTGCTGAGTGTAACTCTGTCAGATTAAATGGTGCTACCAAGGATACCACTTCACAGAGCATTCAGAAGAGGCCATGAATATCACCTGGTGTAATCCTCCCAATAATGGAAGCCACAGGACCTCTTAACTAATTTCTAGCTCAAACCCAATAGAGCACTGTGTTTGGTATGATCCTCATTTTCAAATTTCTAATGGTTTAGAACCCATTATTTCTCCACAATTCTTTTTCTGTACCTTGAAAGTGAGAAGTAGACATTTAATTTTAGTCAATTTTTTTTAAGTTTCGTCTTTCAGCCTTTAGATCTGCTAGGCTGGAGAACTCTATGAACAAATTTTTATCCTTGAAGCAAGTACTTCAGGTCCTCTCCATCTTCTACCAAATATGCAAGCAGGTTAAGCTCCTTATTATGTGCCATTTTTTCTAATCCTTTCATTATTCTTCGAATGCTCCCTTCAGCTATTCAGCAGGGAAAATCCTGAATCTCTGTATTATTCATGAACTAGAACTGAACACAGTATTTCAGCAGCCGTGGTATCAGTGCCAGATGCAAAATATTACCTACGTACTCTATGTATTCCTTCTTAAAGATCAAAGCAATCACATTTCCTTAATGGAAGAATGAAAAATTATTCTTAACACAGTCAGTTGAGATAAGTCAAGGTATTACATTCTGTTCTAAATGGATGCCTAAATACTTCATATAAAATAGGGGGGAGGAATCAGCCAAAGTGCTGATCTTTATCTCAGAATATCTTAAAGCCCAGGAAAAAGGTATCTACATAGATATCATAGTGGGTTTAAATTCCTTCTCCACAGGCTTACTAAGAGTTCCTTCACAGATGAACTCAGAAGCTGACAGATGTCTGGACTTCTCGTGTGGACTGAGTTGTCTTCCTCCATCTGTCCTCCAGTGAACAAAGTGCTGTATTCTCTCATGCTGAGGCTCAGACTCTTTATGTTTATGGTGTTTCCCCTGCTCAGTGTACTGCCTTCTGAGGAGTGAATATACATTGTGCCTCAAGTGTCCCCCTGGGTGCTTGGGTTCACTTCACTTCAAGCTATTTGAAGACATGGGTTTAAGACAAGCTCCAGATAACAAGAAGGTAAAAACCTTACATTCGAACCAAGCCTGCCCCTGATTCTTTTGAGACAGACAGGGATGTCCCAGCACATATACCACACTGACATGTCCAGCAGCTTCCATCACAGGAGTCCTGATTTCATGTGTAGCGAGACACTGCAGGCTATGTAGACAGATGAGTTAAAGACATCTTTTTGCCAGGTTCATGTCATATTAGAAAGGTGAAAAGTTGCTTTAAAGCAGTCTTTGTCCTTCTGTTCTCTAGACTGCAGAGCCTATGAGCTCCATCCTTCACAAATCTGCATCGCCTCACACAGTAGCTTGGGTAGCACCACTAATTCAGAGGTATAAATTCCAGCAGACAGCAGGCATTGCAAACTGGAACCCTGCAGGTCTGAGGTCTATTCATCGATCTAACCATAAACCATGGTCCCTAGTGCTCAGCCACCCTAAACAGGGCTTTTGAGGAACACCCTCTAACAATGCCTTGCAGGGCACAGGAAAGGCAGGAATGCAATTGTGGCTCCCAGACTCTCTTGACCCAGTTGTAAATTACATGTGGGTAATAAGAACTACAGCTTACATGAAAGTGACTTCCTCTGTCTGACTTTACTTGTTTTATGGAGACAGATTGCCTAGGAACCTTGCTGCTTCTTCAGTAATAACCATTGGATTTATGACAGATCCCGAGATTTCCCACTTTAAAGAAAGTTCATGAATGTCTGAGCAGATCTTGGGTCCTCTGCCTGGAGAGTCGTGCGGACACAGGTTTTAAGCCACCCAGCTCATCATGGATGAGCAACTACGGAAACCTAGGGTGTTGTCTGGGCGCATGGCACTGACATTTTCACAACTACTTTTGGAGCCCCTCTAAACGGGGAGCTACTGCAGCTACCCTGCCTGCTGCACCCACAGCTGATGGAGTTCAGGTGCTGTGCCACATGCACAGTAATGTCTTCAGTATAGAATCCTCTCAATGGTGGTGAGGGATTTTTGGTTTGTTTGTTTGTTTTTTTGTAAAGCAAAAGAAAAGATTGATGACCTAATTGGTTTGCTGCGATCATTTACAACAAATCATCAACTGAAGTAAATAAACATTGCTCTATTTAATTCAAGGGAACAAATCTTCAGCAGGAGGATGTGAGAGGTAATGGGGGATTTCTTTTGAAGATAATGATATGAGCCAAGGAGAGAGGACATGAAAGATCCTTCCGTAAAACTGCTGATCTCTCCTCTGCCATTGAATCATTGCTGTACTGCAAGCACATGATTGTGCCCACCTCACATTAGTAAAAAAAAAAATAGATTTAATTAAATAAAAAATAAAACATCCTCACATCCCTTAAATGTAGCATTTATGACCCTACTTTTATTTGGATTTTATTCAAAGTATGAGCCTTTAAAGGCTCAGTTTTAATAAATTTTCTATCTGTTGAGAAGCAGTAGAAAGGAACACCTCTCATCTTTGCTGATAGGAGAGAAAAATCTGTAAAATCATGGAAGTGTTAATGTTGGAAGGAGGGTCAGGAGCAGGACAAGAGGTTTGAAATTCCTTTACAAATAACATGAGTCACCTATTTTAAGTGCAATGCTCATAATGGCTGTGCTACATCCAGTTAGTGTCACTGTAGGTTGTTTTAGCTGTGAAATGAATCAGAGGTGTTTCATAACCGCACAGTTGGCTTCCTGTCCACTGGTGAGTATGACTTCTCCTTCATGGCAGAAGCAATCCACTGCAAAGCACAAGGTGAAAACTCCTAGTTTAAAACAATAAAAGAAGTTCAGTGACAAAGTAGTCTTGTATCATTTTTTTAAAAATAATAGTCTTTCAGTGGTAGAGTGGGACCGATAAGATTTGAGGCATGTTTTCTGCTCTGGCACCAGCTTCTTCTCTGGCTTTGAATAAGTAGTTTTACATGCATTTTGCACCAGATGTCAAATCAAAATTGGAGCTTTGGACTTTATCCTGTTTCCCATGAAAATTATTAAAACCCTTATGCTCCAATTTGAGCAACAGTATAAACTGAGCTGTGAAAACTTCTAATACCACTTGGGACAGCCCAGTTAGGAGTTGTACCTGAAGTCTACAGGCATTCTCCGTCTCTCATAGGGGATAATACTGCTCTACAAGTGTGAATGCCTAGCCTGTACACTGCTGTGTATTTCAACATCAGTTAGCACAATTAGCTCAAAATCCAACTTGAAGCCTTTGGAATACTTTGGCACTAACATTGACAGTAGTCTTAGTTCTAAATTTCATTTGCAAAATGAATTATCTGATTGCCAGTGGAAGATGTAAAGTGCACCTTTTATGACAAGGGGAGAACTGTCTTGGCGTTACTGATTTTAGTTTTAGTTTTATGTTATTTACTTTAGCTATTTTTAAGGATTTTTTCTTCCTTTGACATTGCTCTTTTTTACCCCCTTTTGGTTGTGACTGCCTGTGTTTAATTTCTAATGTAACTGAATTTTGTTTTGCAGAAGGATCAATGCTGTATATATTAAGTTATAATATGTAGCTATAAAAAACTGAAGATACTGTCTAGAAATACTAGTTACATACACTTACCTAAAAAACTGAGCCTGGTTTCCTAACTGAGTAATCTAAACAAGAAAAACAATAATAAAATTCTTTGAGCCTTTCCTCCACTTGCTAAGCAATTAACTTGTCTCCCACATTCAAGGAGATGCACTCCTGATTTCCGCTCCATAGGAAGTGAATGGCCAAGCTGGAGCATGGAAGTGTGAGAGAGATTTCAGGACATGAGAATGAGATATGAAATTGTCTATGTTAACTTAACTACTCATATTTAACTTAGTATGTCTTCATCTTTGAATAATATATATGTAATTCAGTAGGACACGTCTCTAAACATTATTTTGATAGGCTTTTTATTTCTGTGAAGTAAATAAGAATTACAGAGGAAGATACTGGATGTGAGGGGGCAGTAATCCAAAAGAAAGAAAAAAATTAAAGAAACGACAGATGAAATTAAGAACTTTACAGATGACCTTCTTCAGTTTTGGTGGTGCTTGTGTTTCATTCTATCAGCTCTAAGCTTTTTACTGCCTTGACTTGTACGGAAAAGGCCCGAATCAGACTGCAAAACAAAGACACTTGTGGAATCTGGAGATATTAAATTATGTTCTTAAGTACGCATGGTGGGATACAGAGAGCTGCCATCTCTAAAGAGCACTAAAATCATAATGAAATTTTCTGAAAGAAAGAAAAGATCAGCAAATCTCAAAGGACCGATTTCTGTAAGGCTGATGCACTCAATACTCCTACTGAATTAAAAAGCTCAAATTAGAGAGAGTTTCGGGGTTACTTGGAGCAAGGCGGTGGGGGGAGAGTGGGGGGAGGTAACATTGAGAGTAATTGGAGGCCTAAGATTGTGGCAAATTCTTAGTCTTGCAGTACTTCAGGCAATCCAAAAAGGTAATGTGAATCAGGCTGAAACTGTGGTGCTGACAGAGGTGTCATTGGTTGAGGATGTGTGCAATGAGTCATGCCGGAGGCCAGAGCAGGCCGTTCAAATCATCCCTTGGAATCATGTGCTCAGCATCTTACAGAGAAGGAACAAAATGCACAACTGATCTCATCTAAATTTAGCTGCGTGCAATTTGGTTATCTAGATTCAATTCGTCATCCTCATTCCTAAGGAGTCAATGGAGGCAGATAGTACAATGAGGTGCCTTCAGGAGGTGTCTGCTTCTCTCCACTCCACAGGAAGATCAGGATGGCTGAATTACATTGATTAACTTGTAACTGGCAAAATTAATTCAATCATCTTTGCTTATGTCAAAGTAACCCTTTGGTCCTTTTCAGTTACTGAATGGTGTTTTATCTTCTTGGTTCCTCTTGCCTGGCCCTGTTGGGACTCTCTGGGTTTACTCATGATTTATATTGCATTAGGGAAAATAGAAGCTCTCCTTTGCGTTCACTGAAAGGGCTAATGATTTTAATCCGTTCGTACAAAATGCAGTGACTTTGTACGAACTGAACAAGAGAAAAACTACTGTGATACTTGGTTTATTTGCATAGAATTCTTTTTATTGTTTACAACATTATATTATTTATAACATAAAATAGGAAGGTTGGACCTCAGGAGGATACATTGACTCTCATAGAGGATCTGGTTTCTGTTAATTTGGTACTTGCCGGAAAAAGGAAATTTTCCTATTTTTGTTGGGATGTTTAAGGCCTATTTTTTCTTGTACAAACATTTAACTGTAGGCTTTATCTACATCACTTTCATGAAAGGATTATTCATTTTGCAACACCTGTCCTGCATTAGCAAATAGCCATCTCTTGCACCTAATTTTAACAAATTCAGAAATACATGAGAAAGTGTAAAACATGTATTACATGATCTGTTACAGGTCACAGATGAACTGTTGGCTTTTGTCCTTAGATGTTTCATTTGTAGAAGAATATACAATGCTATGAAGCAGCTCCAGAGCTTAAAATTCCTGCCTTTTAGTGGTCTTATTTTGTTCTTAATGGGAGTACTCTGGTACAAAAAGTTACTCACACGACCAAGTTTTCACAGTAGCATTTTCCTATGAGCACTGGAGAACACAACCCTGTGGGTAGCCAGTGCCAGTTGTGCACAGATAACTCACCAGAATAAGTAACATCTGGTCCTGCTATTGTGCCTGTAAAGTGACTGAGAAAAGTAAAGCCAAATCTTGAAATAAAGGAAGACAAATTTCACTCATATAGCTTTGAACCTACAAGACAAATTAATCTCTGAAAAAGCTCCCCACACAATTTGAGTGGTGAAATTCTGCTCTTCACAAGTGTTTTTCCAGAGGTGGATTCCTCTGCTGGTGGATTCACCTTCACATGAAGCATTTCTCCATGGGGAATAACCCATAAGAACTGAAATCAGTAATGTAAATTGCAAACCACCCAAGGTGCTGATCTAATTTAGCTGGGGTTTGTTTTCAATTAAGAACAGGAGGGGTTTTGTTGCTTTATTTTGCCTGTCATCTAGACACCTTCCTCTTCCCTCCTAAGGATACTTTTATTTATTTTCAGCATTTAAGTGAAAGACAAAAGAATTTTTCCTTCAGTTGCAGCAATTTTGCACAAGGGGTAAAGCTGATTCTAAGAATACAAAGAAAATCAAGTTCAGATACTGCTTTTTATTGATTGTACAGAATAAATGAGGAACGTGCTGGGTAAAGGTCCATCCAATATAAGGACAAATGAGGTGGATCTTCTCTACATAGCTTTTTTAGTTCCGTGCTTATGGTTGGAATAAAAAATACCCAGTTGTCAGGGGATACATGGAAAACCCCATTTTACTACCTCAGCCTAAGGTCTGTGCAAAATTCAATGTTAATGCTTCCTGCTTTCTCAGAATTATTTTATTTATTTGATTTTGCAAAGCTTTGCCTAGAGAAAGAATACAGTCGTAATGTGATGTAGCCCACATCAAACTCTGTTTTGTTCTGATCATTTCAAGAAAATTTGCTGTGATGTGAATGCAAATAAGTTAAATCTATCCATAAATATTTTAAATATGGAAGCTTGTTCAATCTGGGGGTGGACCAATTTAATGAAAACATGGCCTGAAGGCTAATTTAGCTGAATAAACTCTTATTTTTCTCCAAACCATATGTCTTTGGTTAAGAATAAATCAATTACAAAATAAGCTTGAGGAGTTTACATTGTTTTAGTAAAACTGATTATATGTATAGGCAATGGTCAATAGTAGTAGAACTGCAGGAATTTGTAAACACTATCTAACATGTCAAAAGCATACATTTCTTTAGCCTGATATCTGTGAGCAAAATTGTCTGGATTCAGTGGAGCTGCTGAAAAGAAGGCTAGACCAGAGAGTTAGGAGGATCAAAAGTTTGTTTTATTCATCCATATTGTGTCGAGTTTTCCAACACCTTGAACAAATTAGATGTTAAAGAAAATATACTCTTTCAGTACAGGGCCCGTAAATAGAAGTGCCATGAAGAGGTCCTGAATTATCAACAACTGAATCTGTTGTAACGCACCAACTGTGAAAATTACATTCAAAACCAAGACTTGGTCCTTGGGGTTTGGACTAAGCAGCAAGTTATGCTAAGAGGGACCCACTGTTTGGTACTATTCTTGCAACACAATTATAAGCTTGTAAAATAGAACATGTGTCTGACAAGTATGTAGTCAGGCCCAGAGTTTTTCAGCAACCATCAGCATGCTCAAAGATGTATTTTTATTTACATACTCAATTTCAATTAGCTAATTTTTTTTTTTTTAATGAAAGGGAAACTAAAAAAGTTTAAACACTAAATATTTATTTTTGAGTACTGCTAGAAAGATATTTTAAAATTAATAATATAGCAAAACAAAACAGTTTGGACCGAACAGGATACTTCAAATTGACTATAGTAACAGTTCTTTTCAGTTTGCCACAGGAAAAAAAAGTGTCCTATTTTAGTCTGAACTATCTCTTCTTCCTTTTTATTTCAGAAAATGAACCAAACCAAACCTTAATTTGCACAGCTCCACCTTTATGCCAGAATTTTTTGTGACCACTGTGAACCAAGACAAACTTACACTGGCAGCAAAGCCATTAGAAGGTCAAAGAGGAGGTGAGTGTTGATTTTTGGGGGGTAGTGGTAAAGATATGGCACCAAAGAACTTTGAAGCAAGTAAAGGCATTTTCTTTATTTGTTCATCTACATTTTCCAAGTACCCTTTTACATGGGAAGAATTTACTCATGTGTTGCATGAACCTGCTCCCTGGCCCAGTGCCACTTTGCTCTCTGCTGCAGGAATAACAGCAGGATAAAAACTGGATATGAATTTCTGAATGAAACAGCACAAAATTTCTGCAACAAAACTACAGAAAAAGTCTCAAATGCCTACGAAGAAAAGTTCTCAGATGCCTGTGGAGATCTGCTTTCTGGCCTGAGGAAAAGAAGTGTGAGCAGCATCCGACCAGCTCACTCACACTTGGAAGCCTCTCCCCAATCTATCAGGGGTTTTCACAAAGGCCTGTGTTGGCTCGGTTCTGCTTTCACTGGCTGTATTATATTGGTAAATTAAACAGAACAGCCCTGGCACATTATTTTCCATGCTGTTAAATAGTTGGCACATTCCCTGAAGCAATTTTGCCCTGGTGTTTTCCCAGAAATTACCCAGACGTGGCACAGGGACACAAGACATTCACATCATGCAGTATGTGTTCAACCAGCCTCTTTTGGGGACATTAAGCCATGCAGATGTGCATGTGTTATATCCATTGTCTCTATCAGAAATTAGTCCCTTCGTACTTTTATTTCTGGTATAGTCCCTGAGACCAACTTAGGGTATTTTTCCAAGGATAAGATAGTTTCAAAACATCTAACCAGCATTAATTGTCAAAAGGCTTTTACTTTTACCTTGTCTAAAATGCATTCTAAATGCTTATACACATCCTAATTCTGAAATGTAATATTAATGATTGAATTGTCAAAACAAAATCAGATTTAGGACTTCCCTTTTCTCTGTTTCTCCTATTGTAAAATGAACAGTGCCATGGACCAGTTGAGCATTTTTCTGGTGGATGGAGAGTCTTCTCATTCACCTTTCGTGTGACGGAGAAAAGTACAAGACCGCCTGTGTGAAGCTATTAAAGAAACCTGCATCAGACTGAGCTTGACAAACTCATTCCACTAATGAATTGCATTTGGCTGAAGAGCATGGGGACATGGTTTGAGAGAGAAGGAGAGGTGGGAAAGTAACTGCACACATAGGTGTTGAAATGAGAGTTACTATGTAATATCACTGGGTCCTATGCCAGGGCTTAGCTGCTTAAGTGCCCTGTAAACCTGTGCTAAGTGATGATCTGACTGTACTAGGATGAGACATGATCTTTAAGGGGAAAAAAAATAGAGCAGGGGAAGGCAAGATTGCCCCTGCAAAAAACATATTGGGGCAGGACAAGAACCTGACAGTGATTATGGAATGTTGGGCAGGTGCTGTAAAGGCACCTGTAAAGGGTAAACAACAGAAACAGATCCCGAAACCGTGGCAAATCAAGCCCGGATTTTCTGAGGGGAGCTGCAGCAGCAGCAGGCGGGTGTCTGGTGCCTTGGTGCTGCCTGGTGCTGCTGCATGCTCTGAGCTGTGCCCGGCAGCAGCAGCCGAGCTGTGCAGCCATGCAGCTCCTTTGCCAGGCTGCAGCTGCTCTGGTCCGCAGCAAAACCCATCTTCGAAAGGAACGAGGGACACAAGAAGTGACTTAAGGAAAAATGTAAGAGGAACAGGCATAAGTTGTTTGTTGTTTTTTGTTGTTGAGTTGTTTTGGGGTTTTTTTTAATACTCTTCTTTGGTAAAACCTGTATAATAGACTGATACTAAATGTGAACAGAAGCTCTTACAAGTAGAAACAAGACTTTCGGGCTGTAGGTCTACCAGTAATCAGTACCAGGACCTGAACCTCTGCTCTTGAGGCCAGTTGGCATGGTCTGCCCAGATTCACCCTGTCAAAGTGCCCTAGTCTTCAAAGCATCCTGGTTTCACCCAGACTGCCTGCTGGGCAGGTCCACAGCCTCAGCTTTCTCCTGAAGTGCTTAGAGAGAATGCTGGGCAGCTACCAGCAATAGTGAGCCAGGTCTGATCCTACTTAGCTCAGGAGAGTAGATGTAGCCTTAAAATATACATCAAGTCATCTGTTGCCTTAATTCCACAGATTTCAAAGGATTTAGGCCAGAAGGAAACTTGCCCTAAGCTGTGCATTCTTGCAGCATGCTCATTATCACATTTGCCTTTGACTTGCACAGCTGTAAATCCATGGAAACCAGAGTAATTCAGGGATGAATCAGGTCCATTATCTCCTCGTGTTTGTGCAGCACTTAGCACAATGGTGCCCTGATCCTGATGGGAATTCATGTTATTTTAGGACAATCAGAGCTTTCATTCGTTAAAATAAAGTATATTTTTAGCCAGAGCCAGTTTCAGTGGCAATGTATGGAGAGTGGGGGTGGAGTGTGTGAATGAAGGGGAAGGCACAACTGATTTCCCACCACATGATTCTGAGCACACCTATCATATGCCTGAGAGATTATCTCCTCTCCTGGCCAGGATGGCTGTGAAAATATGACCAGTGGAGGACTTGGAAGCTGAGATAGAAAACAAACAAAACCTCTGAATATTATTGCTTCTTTTTAAAATAAGTTGCATCATGTTTAGGTTGCTCAGGATGTGAAGCCCAGCCATATTTTGGAATATTTGGGGTTAATATTGGTATGTTTAGTTCTTTCACTGAAAAGTAATAAATCAGGTGCAGTGCCATTGCTTTCCATGGAAAGTTACATCCTGAAAATGTAATTTGCTCACGCTATTTTTCCCCCCACGCAAATAAAAGAAACCAGGAACATTTGAAAAAGCAAGAACTGTGCTGTGCTCCATGTTCAGAGGTGCTTGTTTCAGGTCTTTTATGAAATCTTGTTAAGACCAGTAAGTCTTATAAATTCTAATGAGATACATATGTGGAACATATATAAAGACATTACATATGTCTTACAAAATATTTGCTATATAAAGAACCCAACTGTGCGTAGTTATTTTTCAAAGCAGAGGTAAGTCCTAGGAGAAGACAGAAAAAAACACCAGTTGAAAATCATAATCCTAGCAGGGCTTGTTCCTAGTTCCTGTTAGTTTAAAGCTGAAATGTGTGCTCCACCTTCAAGTTATTTTCACAGACATGGGGAAGACTGAATATCACCTGTCATTAATCTAGTGTCCTGACATGACAGAATCACCATTTCTCCCAGTAAATGTGGGCTGATACTTACAGCTTAGAAACATTAGAAGCATATATTTTTACAACCAAAAAGTACGAGCAATTATCGCTAGAGTTGTAACAACGAGTTTTAAAAACTGACACGTGAAACTAGGGAGCTGTCTTTCCAGTCCTAACCTACCCGCTAGGAAAAACAGAAATGTAAAGATTAAGCTCTTTCGAATCTGCTAGCTTGTTTTTCTTCAAGCCACTTTATTGTCTCATTGAAACATAATCTTAAAAATTCTTACAGCCAAGTCCTGAAAAGACTGCTAATTTTATTTAACATTTGAAAGTCCTCTTCTGATACTGTTCTTATTTTCACAGGTAGGCCCATTAATATTCCTTTGCTTACTCCTTAACAGAAAGCATTTTATTTGATATGAGGGGTAAAGTATTTTGGTTGTGACTATCACGGAAAGGTCTGCCACTTCCATAACTCTGACACTTCCATAATTCCGTAGGTCTAAGAAACATTAATTTCCTTCCAGATCTGGGTTGCCTGTGCGTGTCCCCTCAGTGTGAGTGCGAGCCAGCAAAGGAGCACTGTGACACAGAGCTACCTGGTGTGTGCGTGCCCTTGCCCTGTTGTCATGTGTTCTAGCACATCTGGAGTGCTGAAGGCTGGCAGCCTGGCTTTTATGTTTCCATGGCTCTGTCAGAATCCACAAGTTGTTGAAGGAAGACCTTTGCATTTTAAGAATGGCTGTGTTACAGTTTATTGCATGTACAAAAATGGTGATAGCACTGCCTTTTCCCGAGCGTGTCTGCAAGGCAGCGTGTTCCACTAACATCCTCAGGAATTAGTCCGTTTTCGTCCTATGAAACCCTGTTAGTTCAGACCTTTGTCAAGGGGAGAAGACATGAGTTGTATCGAATTAATAGTCATGGTAGCATCTTTCTAATTCTATCTGAAAACTAATCCTTTAGATTACAATAGGTAGGTAGTTCACAGTTAAAAAATATCCTTTTTTTTTACTGACAATGTAATTTGCTGCAAGGCTGCTTCTCAGCCCAGTGAAGTAGTTAGTCATCTGTGTTTTATTTGCTTTATAAATGTATGAGATTCATCTGCCCTACCTGAAGTAATTAAAAGTAATTTTTCTAGGTTTGGACTGATCACCATAGGCTTTTTTTATGTCAGTAGAAGGGAGTGAGGTTCATCTGATGTCTCAAAACCTTGTGCAATTATTTAGTCTGCTGAGATGCCGCCCTTCAGCCCTCCACCTGATATGTTCATTGAGGAGGGAAAATAAATATTCTTGAAAAGTGTTTTAATTCCCATGACATACTGTTGATGCCACAAAAAGTATAGTGAATTTGTATGTCATCAAACAGAAAACAGAAATCTCACTCAAAAACTTCACATTAACACAGATGGAAGATGTAGTTCCTTCCTTCTGTCCCAGTCACCATCAAACACACAGAATCACAGAATGGTTTGGGTTAGAAGAAACCTTAAAGGTCATCTTGTTCCAATCCCCCTGCCATGGGCAGAGGTACCTTTCAATAGACCAGGTTACTCAAAGCCCCATCCAGCCTGGCTTTCAACACTTCTAGGGAGGAGGCATCAACAATTTCTCTTGGTAACCTCTTTCAGTCTCACCACCTTCACACCTTTCTTCCTAACATCTGATTTAAACCTGCCCTCCTTCAGCTTAAAGGCATTCCCCCTTGTCCTATCACCACATCCCCTTGTAAATAGTCTCTCTTCAGCTCTCTTGTAGCTACTTTCAGGTACTGGAAGGTTATTCTAAGGTTTTTTGGAGCCTTCCCTTCTGCAGGCTGAACAGACCTAACTCTCTCAGCCTGTCATAGAATGGGATATGGATGACAGGACAAAACCTATCAGCACCAACAATCTGCTTCCTGAGGCTCACACAAGCAGGGCTACTGGAGACCAGTGCACAACTTCACCAGGTAACTCAGCAAGGAGAGAAAGCTGGGAGAGACATTCTATCTCTGGAAATGCAAAGGATGCCCATACCACTACAGCTCAGAAGCTGAGCATAGGTTTTATACCCTCCACGTACAGGTGGATCACACCAGGACAGAATCCGCAATGGAAAAAAGAGCAGTCAGTGAACAAAGCTTTTATGTGATCTAGGACACACAAAGGAAATAATAGACTACAGCATCAAAACTTCTCCAAAATATGCTCAGTCAGTCAAAAGCTTTGTAAAGCTGAAAATTAAGATAGTCAACATGAAATGAAGCTAAATAACAACTTTCTTTTATTGAAAAAGCCCATCACATAAATGCTACTAAGAATTAAAAAATAATCAATGAAATCTAAAGAATACTAAACGGATTTAAGCTTCTTAGGGTACTAAATATAAAAAAATTAATCTAATAAATTCTGAAGAGCAAATGTTAAAGAATATTGAGGAATAATCTCTTAATCTATTTATGGCCTCAGCAATGATGTTCATAAATGTGTGCTATTTTATAGCAATGAATTTTCAAGGAGACAGACAGAGGTCTAGATTATTATAGGTCTGAATAAACCTACTTGCAGCTAGTGCAGCATTTAGCCCTGCCTGTTGGGCTACAGCTCCATGCCCCTGGATTACCACAGAGCAGTCCAATAACGGTACTGCTCTTAATAACACAGCAAATTGTTTCAGTTTGCATCACCTATGAGAGTGATGGAGTAAGACACAATATGTTATGGAACAAGGAGGACAAGAACTATTTGGAAGAGCAGGATGCCTTTCTGTCACAGGCAGACCTGTATTCTCCACCAGCACTGTATCTCAGCAGTGCTGTGCTTTAAATTGCACCATTAATTATCTTTCAGTTTCCTGACTTAATTCAGGACTAAGTAGGTCTGATGGAAGCAAGTTGAAAGCCTGAAAAAGAGGACACACCACAGTCAGTCAGAAACATCATCAAACCGTCACTAAAATTCTGCCTCATTCATTGGTTTGGGCTTGTAAATGCAACCCTGAGTTGTTCCCTATCTGGTTGAGAGTTGGAGGGTGAAACAACTGGTCATTATGCACCTCATCCGGGCAATTATATGGGCAGATCACACAGAACTTTGCTTCTCATGGAGAAGCTGATAGTTAAAAAAGACTGAAAGACTGACATCCGAATGAAAGACTCAGATTCTGCTTCTTCCTCAGTCTGCATGGATTCGAAGTCAGTTTCTTCCGTTTATAGAAAAATTCTCCAGTTATGGAAGTCACAACCCAGTTCTGCTGGAACATCGGCCTCTCTATTTCTGTAGTTGGGTAACTTTTCCTCAAAAATGAAACTGGTATAAGCAAGAGAACGGTCTCAGTCTTTGTGATGGTCTTACTGTCATCCAAGAAGCAAAGTCTAGCTCTGGGTACTGTACTGTGTACCGTTTATGCATTTTATGTTACATAAAAACAGAAAATAATCCTGGAAATAAAACCAGATGGGAGGACTGAGTCCAGTTAGAGGTTAGAACTCATTTTTCAAAGCTCTTGAGATGAAAGTTCAGCCCCAGTGACACAGTCTTCTCCTTCTTTTCAGTCTTCACGTAGAGATCTTTATTTCTTGACTTTCCTAAGTCATTCTAGTTTTTTTACTGCTTTCTATTGTTAGGTTCAGCTTTAAATGCCAAAGCAGAGCAACTCTGTTGGAACATGTGCCTGTACTGGGCAGAGGTTGTGTAAGTTTTCATTTGTTTTATCTGTTGGTGTCTTGCAACATGCTGCATTTTTTTCCTTTTTTTTTTTTTTTGCTATTTGACTACTGTGCAAGGAATATGTCTACAGAATTAAGCGGGGAACTTTGGTCTACTTTAAAGAAATCTCCTTTTAGTAACCTGCATGCGTGGTTAGTTTTACCATCTGGTTTCTCCTATGGTCCACCTCTCTTGTTTCTTTGTTGAAAAAATGGACTTCTGTTGTTCAAACACTCAGGTGTGTTCTGGGTAGGTCTATACAAACATGCAGCTGAAGTGAACAGTGCAAGGGAAATGTATCACTGGCTCATGTAAAAACATATGAAGGCAGGTCACTTAATTGAAGATTTCTTTCTGAATGATTATTCCATGCAGTGGTGTTATGCCAGTAAAGCTAAGAGCTCATCAAGAAAATGTGAGATGCTTGTCGTGAAAACTTAAAATGTAAAGGAGATCTCTTTTTTAACTGGATAATGATCAAAGTTAAAGGAAGAAAAATAAAATAGCCCATTATCATTTTACGTTAGGAAACTAATTCTATCCTTGGTTGCACATAGCTCTGCAGAGCTCATTGACCTCTGAGTCATTTCCACAGATCTGCTATGAAAATGTTGCCCTAAATATATAAATGGTAGGAAAAGAATTCTTAATTTTCCCACATGAGGAAACTGCAATTTTATACTGAAGTTAAATCAGAGAGGTTGATGCCCTTTGTAAAGATTGCTTTTCAAGACGATAATAAAATCCTGCCCAATATTTCTAGGAATAAGCACTACTGAAATCCCTGCTGAATTCAGCCTCAGTGGAGGCATGTGCAGAGGCACATGGTTTGTGTGATCCTGTCTCTGTGTGCTATGGGCTCTTCTTGGGAACCTGAACTTTTTGAGCAACAAGGAGTCTGAAAAGGAAAAGGGACTGCAGTGTCATGTAAGAAGAGGACCAAGCAGGAAATATGAATTTCTATTAGTTACGGTGTGATTACAATGAGAACTTTTAATTCTGACAGGTCAAAAGCCACTATTATTGAAGCTAGAGAGAATGTTTATGGTCATGCTGGCAGAATCACAACCTGTTTCCTTACCCTTAGGCACAGAAGATAAAAAACCTCTGTTATTTTTCCCCTCAAATGAGTCCTCTTTAATGAAGATGCCACTGAAATTGCAGAAACAATCACACTGGTGTTCAGGCTCACTCCAAATTAGCAAAGTGGCATTGACATTCACAGAGATACACCAGAATCACGTATTTGCACGAGAAGCCCTTTGCGTAGGTTTTCCTACGCATGTGGCAATGCAAAGGCGGAGAGGTCACACGCCTTCCTCCTGCCCAGAGCCAGTATGTTCTTGTGTCCAGCATTCAATAACTCCATTGCTCCCACACTACTGGCAATAGCAGTATTCAGATAGCTTTGTTTACTTGCATCTTTAATTATGAATGGGCTTTTACTTGTTCTGAGAAGACCATAGCATTAATTCAGTAATTACCCCATGAAATTGATTCATTTAATCTCTGGGTTTGGCTTCAGTATGATGATTATTTGACATCTCAAGTGGAGGCAGAATAGTCACAATGCCACAGCATGGGTTTCACCACAGCCCTCAGCTGATGCAGACATGGTAGAATGAACACATCTTGGAGGCAGTACACAGGCTCACACACACGTGTATTTATGCACATACCAGAGCATGCAAATCTTTGCGTGTGTCGGAGTTAAACAGGAAACACTTTCTTTTAGGAAGTGTTTCCTTTTACAGTGGTGGCCTTGACCAAAGACACAGAACAAGATGGCATAAGGCTGTTGCTGCCCACAAATCTCATAAGCATATTTTCACTTCAATCTGACAAAAATGCTTTCCTTGACTTGGTTTTCACAGCTGTGATGCCCAGTTTTTCTCTCTATTTGTTCTAAGGTAGAATTGACTGTCTTTAAAATTTAGAACTTAGTATTAGAGCAGAAACTTTCTCTAAATATATTCAAACGATTCTCTGATGATTGCTGCCAAAGCCAGTTGTAAACTAACACACCATTGTTATCATGGTTTTAGGAACTTGAGTAGCTGCTGAGTTTTCAGCAGACATCTCAGAAGACATCTGTCTTTCAGAGACAGATTAAATGCGGTTTTTTAATAGCAAATGTGGTAATTCACGAATTTGTTTTCACTGACTTAAAACAAAATACAAGATATTGCACAAAGAAAAACTTCAAAATATTTTTATTTGTGTATTTAGTTTTGATTTTCAGTATTCAGTTGGATATTTAGGTGTAGTTTTATCTTTGTGTGTAATATTTCTGTATCATATGTAAAATTTAATAAATCTCTTAACAAAAAATTGTCCCAAGTGAAAAGTCGAAATATTAATTTCAGAAAGTGGGAACATAATAATTCAACACCAGTACACTTTGTCCTTAGAGGAGTTCTTTTGTGAAAACATATATGGCAAAATCAGCATCTTCCTTTCCTAAGTGATTTTTTGGATTTGTTTGTTTGCTATGAAAAGACAATTTGTGATGGATTTTCCATTGCCCATCTAATTCTTGGTTCAATTTTGATTAGAATGAAGAGCTGAAACTGTGTTGGGTATTCTGTTCCTTACAGTTACTTGAATTCATATGTCTAAAAGAAAGGTAAGACCACAGAAAATGTCTCTCTCTTAATTAATTAATTAATTAAGTTTCCTCTAGATCTTCTGCAAGTGATGGGCACTTGTATACTGTTGACTTTTCTCTTCTTTTCTCAAACTGAGAATAAAAAACCAAATAAATAAACAGACAAATTTACCTAGAACTCAATAGGTTCACCAAGGTGCCTTTCCAAACCATAATAAACTATAGCCTATATTTCAGTGTCTTAGGTAAACAAAGTTACTAAAATTTTATCTAAACTGTGACTAATTCTATTAATCCAGCTGCATAGCTAAGTTAAAACAATATACCATAATTTGTAAACAAAACTGAGCTAGATTTGTATTCAATTCATGCAAATTTAAGAGTAATTTTTATGTATAAATGGACAGTTGTTTCTAGTTCTCTTTGACATGGGTTTTTATCATTTTCTATTTTAAACTCCCTCTTCTCTAACTGCAAACTGAAAATGGAGTTGAAATAATGTGGAACACAGAGAAACACCTCTGACATATTCAAATCCAAGTGCGTGTGTTTAGGGGGTCCAATAGGCAGAACAGTGCACCGTCTGCCCTTCTTTAGTTATATGCAGCCACTCTGACTGATGTGGGCTTGCAGTAAAAAATACCTGAGAAAATGTTTCTTTAACTTATTATTTGAGAGGCATCACTTCGGTGATTAGATGTCTAATTTGGAGTTTATCATTTATGCACATGTAAAATTGGTGCAGTGAATGACAGAAACAAGCATTTTATTGGGGCATTGTTCACTCCACATTAATGGTGCATTTAATTTTGAACCAGTCTGGTTCTTTGAACAATTTGTTCCAGCTAAGAACAGATTGAGCTGTTCTTTGAATCATTTTTCAGCAGGCAGTACAGTGTGAGTTTATGATAGCTTTTCTTTGTACTGTAGCTGAGTTCATTTGAGGTAAATCTTGCTGAAGTGCAGAGGGTTTACAAAGGTGCTGAGTGCTGCCTGTGATCCAGTGAGCTTGACATAAAGACAGCTATGTGGACTGTTTGTCTCGCATTCAAGCATTGACGCATAGTTTTCTGGCAATTTAATGGTTTGCTTTCAGTTGTGTATCCCAGCATGTATGTTTGACATTTAATGTTAATCTTGCTTTGTATATAGATTTCTCTGGATGAGCATCACTGTAGAAAGTATACAGGAAATTGGAAGCGAAGCCAGTCATAGGAGGTTTCCCCCTTGCCAGATGGATGTGAGACTTGGAACTGGCTTTCCCAGCTTTGGTGGAGAAGTGGGTATAGTAGTGAAACACAGGACATAGCTGCTTTGGTTACTTTTGATAAGCAGTGCAATCTGGAGGTAGAAACCCTTGCACCAAGGGATATGTTTGCGTTCAAGGCAGCACAGGAAAGGGCTATGGATTACTCATGTGACATAAAACATTTTTGTACACACAGGCATGATTATTTCTATCAATTTTCTGCAGATTCCTGCAGTCTGAGATTCTTGTTGTGGACTGATTTATAAGGAAAAAGTAAAAATTAAAAGATCTGATGCAAATTCAGGGCTGTATAACTATAAGATTTTACCTTTTACCAGTTTAAAGTACTAGTCCTTTCTTTTTTTTTTTTTCTTTTTTTGGCAGTGGGGAGTGGGGGATTGAGTGTGGGCACTACAAAGGTCTCACTGAAGCTACTGAGAACCCAAAGTAGAAGACATAATTGCAGTTTAATGAAACCAATTTTAAATATTCCTTTCATCTTTGCTGGGATGTTTATTGTCACTGTTCAAGTTTTCTCTTTTAGACAAATTCAAGCCATTTGCTAACCTGTTCATGTTAAATGTCACCCTGTAAAATAAGTAGCTTTGACAAATCTGCCTCCAGTCTACTACCCCAGCATGTTAAAATTATCACAGTCGCATTCCTGTTTTTTGAAATTAAAAAGGTGACTGTCATTTGTCATTTCTTCCAAAAATACCATTATGTTTTTTATAGGAACTCTGGAGAAGATCTGGATTTTAGTTTATACCTTAAACAAAACAAAGCCCCATTGTGGAGTAAGAATTCGTAGAGTATCTGAGAATTGGGTTCAGGTAGCAACCACAGCACAGTTTTTATATCTGTTTAAAACTGGTATGAGACCCCAATAGCAGTCACTTATCTACTGTGCAGCTTTTCCAGAAGAAGGCTGAACTCTGGAACAAACACACATACCTGCTGACAGACTAGGTGGTCCATAAGCACTGAGATGTTTACTTAGAAACCTAATTAGACCTTTAAAAACTAGTGCTACCTTTTATTAAATGCAACAGGGATGGCAATATTTGTTGAGTATTTAGGTACCTAGTAGTTGCCTAAAGCAATTTGTTGTACACAAATAAGGGCACCCAAGTCTTCCAGGCAATCCAGTCTGGTGCACACAGTCTGAGAGCAACTATTAAATCCCGAAAACCTGGGGCTCACCAAAAAGTAAAGAAGACTACAATGGCCACTTCTGCCCAACACATTACCACTGTCAGAAAAGAACATACATATTTTGCTTTTTAGCCTGATGTTGGATTATTCATCTGGAAACAGGAGCGATAGCCTCACCTGCAGTACCTGAGAGTTCCAAATCTATCTCACAGTCTTCAAGAAGAAAAGCTAGGACAGAAGACATGGCATACATAGTGTAGAGGAGTTCACCCTCCTCTAGACTGTTGAAGCACACCAAGAAGCCAAGAAGTTGGGGTTCAGTTTCAGAGAGAGACAGAGAGCAACAATTTGAGTTTAGAGGGGCTGGAAGAGGCATTTTGTTTTGGACTATGGTAATAGACCTGTTTAACTTGCTCTGATTAATGTCTCTGGAGATGATTTTGAGAGGCAGGTAATTGATACTAGGTAAAAATACTAATTCTTAAAGAAAAAATAAATACAGAAATAAAGCAAGAGCTGTCCAGAGTGTAACATTGGTTATAAATAATACAATGATTACTTCTCCATAATGAGATGATCACAGGGCCTCCAGTAATACAGAATTCAAACATTTCATGATTTTTAATACATTTATGTTCACAAAACTCCTAAAAAGCAGGAAAATGGATGATTTACAATTCCCAATTGTAAAATGTTTACCCAGTTATTATGCAGCCTTTAAAATACCCCAAACACATTTGCATGCGCATAGAGCATAAAAATATGAGTCACATGTACAAAATTGCAATGAAGTTTTAATAGGCCCCTTTTTGGCTTTCTTATTTTCAGCTTCTTGTTTAAGTCTGTTCTTCAGTCCTCAACTTATTTTACAGCTCAGCTCTCTCCCCTGCGCACTGCTTTAGCCATGTAATGGGTGCTATGATAACCTGGGTTTATTTCCAGGCTTCCCACTGAGCTGGCAGACAATCTGTGCGTGCCCTGTGCTCTTGTCTGAAACAAGCTGCAGCCCGTGGCTCCTCCAGGTAGATTCTGTCCATTTAGGTGTGAAAAATTACAAGGGATGAGCTCTGTCTTCTGATGTACTGATGCAAAAGGTAGCAGTATTGCATGACCCTAGGGATGGTTGGATGGCTGCTTTGTACTGCAAAAGAGCTGAAAGAAATAGCTTTGCTTTCGGGAGTTTTATGTCTCTGAGGTAGAATATGAAGGACCTGATGAGGAAGTTATGGTTCAAAGGAAGGTTACAAAAATAACAGCAGCCATCCTAAACTTATCTAAAAGATTTACAAGAAGTCTGCTACAATGTGTGCGTTTTGACCTCCAGGAACACTAAATTTTATTCAACTTGTGCTGGGGAACAAAAATCACTTGGTGCACTAAATCAACTTCATTTTTGTGTTTGTGCTTATGGGATTTGGAGCAGAGGTTTAGATTATAAGGAAATAGTTGTCAAGTGTAAAGTATAATTAAGACAGTTTTGGTGCCAAAACCAAGATTTTATTTTTCCTGTGGAACAGGGATTTTAGGTTTTTTTCAACTCTTAACATAGAGAGGTTGAAGAAGGGGATATTTTTTATCTTTTATTTGAACAGTCAAAAATGCACCAGTATGACATTTGTTTTGCATAAGCAGATAGTTTTAAGATGTTCAGTGTACCATAAATTTACCTCCTGTACAGGACTTAATTTCATACTTTAAAATCTTAGAGAAATACGAAAGTGTTCATTAGTATCACTGCAAATTTAGCTAACCTCTCTGTGTTACACTTCAGCTGCTACATGTAGAGAAAAGACTACTAAATATTTAGGTTTCCTGACAAAATTTCTAACCACTGCAGCTTTAGAAGGAGATTTAAAACAGATCTCATCTCTTTCCATCTACCAAATCTATGACTGCGATACTCATATAGTTATTTTGCTAGGTTGAATATTAAAGTGTATACAAGGGTACCTCTGGCCAAGGCCTTGGACTTCATGTACTGTCTGATTATACCACCTCTGTTCTAATAGCTTCTGGTCTCCATATAAAACCAGTGAAAAGTAGATAAAAGTGAAGGGGATGGCAGAATCAGTGATGATGAGCTTGTGAATAAGGAGACACATAATACTCTTTTGCAGCTCAGTGACCTATACAGACATGCAGTCAAGTAGCAAGCCTTGAATTTAGGAGTCACTGTTATAAATCAATGGGCAGCAACATTTACATTACATGACTGAGCTCAAAAAAATCCTCAGATTATTGCATCAGGACTGAGCATTGAAATAACAAAGCAGCAACTTTAGATCTCAGATGTTCACCTCTCTCAGATGACTTCGACCTTGGACACACAAACCCTCCGAAACTGTGTCAGACAGACAAATACCTGAGAGTATCTGTGGGGTGGCCTGATGGGTGTAGGGGAATATGATTTTTTTTCTGTCCCTTCTTAGCAATTACCAGACATAATTATTCAACAGCACTTGTAATCCTCCTGAAATCCCTGACAGCTGGTTTACTCTCACCTCACACCCTCAAAGGACCTATTGATAGGACCACAACCTAGATGACAAGCTCAGACTAAGCATGTAGGGTTTAGGCAATTGAAGCTAGGGTGAAGTGAATCCAGCCTAGGGTTCCAAATATTGGAATATAACCAATATCCAAAATATTGGATAATACTTTAAGTCAATCTGGCCTTAGCTTACCTTCCAAGAGAGTTCCTTTTTCTTTCACAATCAGTAGGAGATAACACAGAAAATCTTTAGGCTTTCCCTCTACTGCAAAATAAACAGGCCCTTTATTTGCAGTTCACTTCAATACAGCGGTGCAATATAAGCACTGGAACTAACAGCAAAAAACCTCTGCTGATTTGAAAAGCAACTGGAATTTAGTAGCTCAGCTCCAGCCCTTATTTGCTGTCTTCCAGTATCCTTGTCAGTAGGTTGCATGTGACATATCTGTGCTGAGGAAGAGACCAAAACATTGGAATGATGAAATACAGTGAAAATGGGTACTGTTAAACTAGGTGTTGGAAGTCTGTTCTGAATATACTGAACCTAAAATGTTGCAATTTTTATTTATTTATTTATTTTTCTATTTAATTAATGTAATGATGTAATCGAGCTTGTATTGTTTGGTGGAACAGAAGGACTGTGGGCGACTGTGGGAGAAAATTTATTTCCTGTAGGAACTGCAGTAGGTGAGGAAAAAGATATGTAAGGCAAGGAGGCACAATGTATAAAAGGAAATTTATGGTATCACTTCTCTATTTATATCAATGTATATACAGAGAAATATTTAAAATGTGTCACTTAAACCTAAAGAAAAAAATTAACTTTATCCTATGTCACCAGGAAAAAATATGTGTTGCCTGGTACATACATGTGGAAAATGAGGTAATTATTGTATGATGATCTACTCCAGCTCTACTAAATTACTAGTTTTGCAATTGTCACTAAGAGAACAGTCTTCAAAGTCTTGAAGTCAGAGGAGCAGAAACATTTTGATACCAAAATATTTTGAAAGGTGTTTGGAGGCTTACAAAAAGCAACCACCCTGAGATTCAGATTTAAGGCATCTGATTTCCCTTGATTTAGCTGAGAATTTGCAAATAACCTTTTAACTTTAGGAAATAAATAACCTCAGGTGAAAATCAAGCACATAACCTGCTAAGACATGTTTAAAAGTTTTAGAGGGACTAAATTCTCAGCAAGACTGCAGTACCACCTCCACTGGGCTTATGCTCAAGAGCACCTTCCGAGTTCATCCTGGAAGACCATCAGCTAACTGGTATCTACCCCACAAGTGCCCCAAAGCAATACAACTGTGTTATTCTGAGGGCTCACTGGGGCTAACCATCTTCCTCTAGACAAGAGTTCAAGCTCTAAGAGAGAAGGTACAAATAAACCATCCATCTAGTTACACCTTTATACACTCAAACATGCCTGCACTGAGAGCAGGTATTTACTGGTAGAGTCTGATCTGGCACGTGAACCTGTGTGAAGTGGTGTAGCCATGTACCAGGCAGCTCCACGGACCACACTTAGGTGCAGAGTCGTTTCCACCTCTGGCCAAACCAATTAAAAGTAGATGTCTGGTCTAACTGAAAAACTCAGAAATTCAGAGCTTCTCAGCTAGGTGTATAGGCTACCCAAGGAAAGAGAAAACCACCTAAGGAGGAAGAGCATCTCGCTACACTGAACCCCAGAATTAAAAAGAGAAAGAGACAAGAGGAAAGGAGAGTGATGACTGTGCTCTGGGCCAAGAGTATTGCAACTTATGAGTGTATTTTAATTAGAAGCGACATAGCATAATGAGAGAGTCTTCTTGCTTGGATTTTTGGTGTTAAAATGGGAGGCCTAGTAAAAAGTAAGTTCACTGAGGTTGCATAGTCTAAGGAAAACAAAACTGAGAAGAACATATCCATAAAGGCAAGAAGAGAATTATCACTCTCCACACTCGTTAACAGACACAAAAAAGGTAATAGATCATGGAATCACAGAACCAACTAGGTTGGAAAAGACCTTTGAGATCATCAAGTCCAACCTATGACTTAACACTTGTATAATAGATCCTGTAACAAGAGAACTGAAGAATGGCATTAGGAAACTATTTTGCAGTAGGCAGAACATTGGAGGAGCAGCCTGCCTTGGGACTCCACAGTTTCCCCAGGCAAGTTCTTTGCACTCAGGAGTGTTTTTCAGGTTTAGGATAGTTTTAGTTTGCATTGTCCTGAGGTCTCTGCCATCTCTGTGCTTTATAACTTTTTTCTTGCAATTTCAGCTGGGTAGCATTTCCTTAACTTCTTTCCTTTTTACATTTTCTTTCAATTTTCCTTCTGATATTATTGTAATATCATTGTATTGCAGGGATAATTCTGGCCAATCAGAATTATTGAATTAAGAGTGTCCGTTTTTATAGTTACGTATTGGTTTACAAAACTTTTTTTTTTTTTTAAGCTGGATGCAGTTGATTGGAAAGCTGGAGAAACTACCATGAGATAAGATTTTTCTGAGATCAGAACATTTCTGTTGCAGTGGAGACAGCCCAAAGAATTTAAGTCACTGACCTATGAAATTATTGTTTGAATGCTTGCAGGGATGGGGCATCCACAATTTCCCTGGGCAACCTGTTCCATGCCTCACCTCTCTCACAGTAAAGAATTCTTCCTAATATCTAATCTAAACCTGCCCTCTTTTGGTTTTAAGCCATTGCCTCTTGTTCTGTCACTACATGCCCTTGTAAAAAGTCCTTCCCCAGCTCTCTTGAACCCCTTCAGGTACTGGAAGATGCTATGCTATGTTCAGCCTGGAGCCTTTTCTTCTCCAGACTGAGCAACCCCAGCTCTCAGCCTGTCTTCACAGGACAGGTGCTCTGGGCAACCTGGTCTAATGGAAGGTGTCCCTGCCTGTGGCAGGAGGGTTGGAACTGGATGATCCTTAAGGTTCCTTGCAACTTAACACCATTCTATGATTCTGATGATCCAGTATTACAAAATGTTTTCTTTCACTTGACATAATTTGAATCCCAGGATAAACCTCAGGTCACTGTCCCTGTTTCTTTGCACCAGTAGAGGTCTGTGTCTGTGGAACAGGATATATGCTTTTTTTAAAAAAAAGAATTCTGCTGAGTAACTTCATCCTGTAAAATGATGCAATTCTAGAACATCTAAGAAATATGCCAGTATTACTTTATCAGTAACATATAATGGCAATTTTCTTAGGATCTCACGGGAAAATACTTAACTAAATAGATTGTGCAAAGTCTTCAGGTTCTGAGATTAAGAAAGTGAAAAACTTGTCTCTTAGACAAGTAAGACTGATTGCAAGGCATATATACTGTATCTTAGTAACTAAGCAACAAATTTTGTACCAGACTTAAACATTTATCCCCTATTGAAATTAAATAAGATTAGTTGATTAGTTCAAAAACCTCATCCCCACTCATTTCATTCTATATTTTTTTGTCTATGAATCTGTTTCCCATCTTTTATGTAAAAAGATAGGATTTTTTCCCTATCTTTTATCTTATAAATCTCCACGTGAGAAATGATGGAACTGAATAAAACGTAGCTACAGAAACAAATAAAGTGTACCTGTGGTGATATGATCTGAACAGTTCATATTTGTCATTGTAGAATTGTCATTGATGGAAGTTGCAAAATAATGGAAAATCTGTGGCAAAGGAAAGAATTCCTTCTAGAATACTTCAACATAGTCCTGGAAAAACCTATACTAATAGACTCTTAGGGTATGAGGTGATATTATTGTAGAAAACCTATTAATTTTGAAGATTCATCACTATCTTTAAATAAGTGACTAAAGTGAATAAAATACTTAAATGCATGTTTAATTTTAATTACATGAATAGCCAGAATTTATTTTATAGTTAGTCAGTTTCTTTATACGATGACTACAGAAATAGTTTATATTTTACTGCTACTTCAATACAAAAGGTTTTGCAAACCTCAAATGCAAATGAAGAAATAGCTGTTAGATTCTGCCCTATTCAGTCCCTCCCCGGGAGTGGAAGTATCTTGATGAAAAGTGCTGAAGTGCCTGAGACTGCTCTCAAAGGAAAAACGTTGGTTATTGCCCACATAAAATTCATCTCATATCAGTCCACAGTGCAAGGAAAATTACTTTGGTTACAGATTCCTTCTAGCTGTAAAATAACTTTCTGAATAGTAATAGACACCTTTTCTATATATTTTATAAATATTTCCTTACGCTAGTCCACAAAAGTTCATCAACCAAGGATGGTGCCTTGGACCTATGGGGATAACTCAGTGTCCTTGACTGCCAGAGCACATTTGAAAAGATCCTGAGCCAAGAGATGGAAATACGCTCAAAGTGATGCAACTCTTAAAAGAATCTTACCTAGTGAAATTACTGTCTCAGGGAAGTGTCTCTGACTGGTGAGATAAGCATCTTAAAATAAATCAGTGCAATTAATTTATGGCTATAAGCAATATCAAACGTTACACCTCCCAATAACGAGAATTCACAGTTTCACTTTGATACTTCATGCCTTCTTCGTCTTAACCCTATTAAAGTAGTAAAATGTTTATACATTTTATTGATATTTTCATTTGTATCTCCAGGGAAAGAAGTTCAGGGAGAACAGACTTGCACTAAAGAAAAATGTATAGGGCAAAGCCATGATTTCCTTCAGTCACTGCACATCCACAGGGAAGAATAATTTGTGGAAACACAGAGATGGAGGAGTAATGAATTCCTCTGTCAAAATGATGAGTGAAAGAAAGAAGTAATTACCATTAATGCACTTCAATTATGGCTCAACGGTTTTTTAGCTGTATGTTCCCATTTAATTTTCACTTAAAACAAAACAGTTGCCACAGACCCAGAGCTAAAAACAGAAATCCCTTTCAGCTACTGGCAAATTAGCGAGTAATGTTCTTATTATATAAGGAGAGGGAAGATTGGCTTCTTCCAGGCAAACATAGGAAGTGCTTGTTTGTTTCAGACACTACTCCTTCCCCCCAAACTCACAGTTGAACTTTATTTCCAATGTTATAACCAGCTAAGCATGATAATACTTTTTTTCTGGTTCCTATTTAGCTTTCAAAGCCCTCACAGGATTTCTGTCATGGATCAGTGGCACCTTCCAGGAGGGAGTGAGGTCAGTGGATATCCTTGGTATACAGGAAGGCATGTTCTATTAGAAAAGGGAAATGTTTTCAAATCCCTCAGATCTTAAGCTACTAAAAATAAACTAATGAGCCTTAAATTAACTTTTCTTTTTCCACAGCTTTTCTAAGCCTAAAGAAAAGTATTTATTATCTGGGAGTGACATGCAGGAAATTAGTCTTATAAGTCGTGATTAAATGATTATAGTTTCCAACTTTCTTAATTCTGATCTTAATATTAATCTGTTGTAGAGTGCATGTTTCAACTTCAGTGTTTTGTTTTTGGTTTTTGGTTTGTTGTTTTTTGGGTTTTTTTTTTTATATTGGTTGTCATTTTATCATGCAAAATATTTGTAGTGGAAGAGCTAAAAAATAAATGATGCAGGAAGCACCTTGGTATCACTATTTGACTGTCTGCCTGGAAGAGTTTTGAACTGGTGTCCACATTCAGTACTGCCTCTCTATATCCCTCCAGTAACCAAAGTGAACTTTATAAATTTCCTGTATATTTTAAATTCTCCAGAGTCGGAGTTGGGTTAACAGCAAGGAAATTTTTATGTAAGAGTATGAATGGATGTGAATTTATTTGGTGAAACTCATCCTTACTGAGACTCCAGTGAAACCAGTGGAGGCATTTCTAGAGGAAAAGCAGCCTTGAGAGTGGACTGATTCACACCAGTGCCTCAGACCCAGTGAACGCTGCCCGTGTTTCAGGCTGAAGGGCAGGCTTAGGACAATGCTGGTGGTACACTCACAAGAGCTGCATCAGCTCTGTCTGCTGCCTGTTAGGGCTGAGGGTGAGTAAGATTGGCCGTGTTTGACCCACTTGCACCAAACAGAGAACTTCTGGCAGAGTTTGGAGTAAACCAGCAAGAATTCCTCCAGATGGTGCCTTGGTTTGTGGCTTGCCTGCCCCAACAGACCCGCTGGATGTGGCTCCTTGCTGCGGAGAGGATGAAAGGGTTTGAGTTACACCATGTCACCAGGCTGCAGGGGCAGAGAGTGGGACCTTGCCCGTTTTATTTAACACTATAAAGAACCTGAGCACAGAAGAGGTTAAAGACCATCAGACTGTTTTTCAGCATCCTGCCCTGTGACACGTGCTGTAAAATGTCATTGGGACCATTTTCCCTGTTGAGTTACCTATGGAGAGTGCCGCTGCAGCCAGGGTTGCTGCTGGCCGGAGCACTCAGAACTGTGGGTTTACAAACAGGCCTTGTGTTAGTAAGGTCATCACAAGCACAAAACCCCACATGGCGGGTGATGTTTAGGCTGGCTGGTTGTATATCACAAACCAGCCTGCCAGATCAAAAAGGAGTCAGAGATGTGAGCCACAGACAGAGGAGGACTGTAGAGCAAGATCATCCAATCCTAGGGAGAAGTTACAAACTTAGGAGAGTTGCAGACTACTGCATCCAAGAGATTCACTACTACTAGCTATAGCTACTAGCTACAAAGCTCATTGTGTATTCAGGCAAGATTTTAAAAATCAGAATTTTTACACTTGCAGAACTTGCAGTTTCTTACAGAGGTTTAGATAGGTCAGTGTGAGTATGGCAACCACAAGATATCAAGAGAGCATTTGGAGCACCTGGTAAATCTGGACCAAATCATGGTGAATACCAACAGTTCACGCCTTGGGTTAAGAACCCAGTCCTCTTGAAAAGTCTTTGCCTTTAAAATGCAGTCACTAATGACAGAGTCCCAGTCTCATCACAGGGACGTTTAAATGAAATAACTGCAAAAGAGTGTCTGTACAACTACATGTGCTGTCCTTTGAAATAATTTTAATTGCAAGCACAGAAGAGAGTCTGTAGCTCTGAAATGCCAGAACATAGTGCTGAGCCATTTGCAATGACTTGAGCTTGGTAGAGTGGGTGAGACAATCCCATTGTTTCCCTGTTGAGATTTGTCTTTCCCTTTCCCACTTCCCCACAGAAGAACTCCAAGTTTCTTCCTCCACCTGCAGAGTTCCTGGAGGAAACTGTCTATATTTCATACAAAGTTCAAACATACCATGTTTTCATCCTAAAGTTTATTTACGTTTCTTGATTACACTTGTTCTGGCTCATTTCCTTTGTTTTGTTCTTGCCAGAAAACCTTGCTAGAGTGCTTGTCAGTTATTAATAAATTGCGTCAAACAGTAGCAAGTGTGGTTCAACAATTTGGCAAATAATAATGAATGACAATTTCATTGTTAGGAGAATTTTTGGCCTGTTTTCAGATCAAACACAAATTCTAGCCCTTTAACATCTGTTTCTGCTGTATTCAGATTGTCAAGAAAAAAATAAAAAGAAAAGGAGACTTAAAGAACTTTCTCAGCAAAAGATGCAGGTATTACATCGTTGAATGGACTTAGAACTTTAAAAAATTAATAATTGAGAGGGTTTTGGCTGTTTCTTCATAAAGTTATGAATTATGAAATAAAAAACAGTATAAGGCATTCTTAAATAGATTCTGTGAGAAACTTCAGAAAAATACATGGGTGCTTAGTGAAGAAATTCTAGTGGGGGCACTCCGCTGCTGCCATCGGTGAATTATTCCAACTAATGAAGTGTTCATCTTTATTGTTAAAAAAAATATATCTTATTTCTATTCTGAATGGACCCTGCATCAACTTCAAATGTCTGTGTTGTTTTTAGATTCTGTTTGTAACTCTTGTTATCAGCTGGGTGCCTCCCATGATTTGAAGTGTCCAAGCAAGGCATCACCTAATCTTTGGAATTTATGAAGGTTTTTTACAATAATACATAGATTCCAGTCTCAGGTTTTCTTTTAATTCTGCACAGTCCATCAACATCCATTTTGGACTCTAAGTTCAAGAGAACTGGAAGGAACAGCCAAGCAGCTTAGCACAGGCAGCAGGCAGAGCAGAACCTCTCTGTTCCCGTACTGTTCATCCAGGGTTCCATTTTGCCCTTACTTTTTGCCTTCAAGTGTCACAGCATGCAATAATTCTGCCTTTTATGAGAATACTATAACAAATTAAGGAAGCCAACCACTTTTCTGAGACTTAAGAGATTTTTTTTTCTAAAACACTGTGGTACTAATTTATCTTTGCATAGGTAGATTTTTTTAAGGATCCATCTCCCATCTCCAAAGAAAAGAAGGAAAAGAAGTAGAACATTTTTCATTGGTAATTTAACTGCTTTTAGAAGCTTTTACTGAAATGCTCATAACCTTTTTCATATATTTAGGTGAGTCAAAGACTCCCTTTTATTATGTCTCAATAGCCTTCATTTTCTCTGGAAGACATTATCCATTACTGATACATTGTGAACATGTTGGATCCTAATTTATTCAGTGTATTCATAATCTTGTTAAATCCACAGATTTTATCCCTACTAGTAAGGAAGATTTCAAACATCCCTTTAAATATGAAACTGTGCCGTTAGCAAACAAGGTCAGGCTGTCCCAGCTCTTCCCAAGAAGGATCTATGTCTTCATCAGTAAGTTAAACATCTACAGGTGGGTTTGTGGACACTGAAATGTGTTGTAGCCTGTCTAACAGCAATCAGTTTTTTTCCTGGGCAGACTAGGCATGTTCTGAGTGCTAGAACAGGCCCAAAGGTGGTATGCAGTAGGTATGACAGATCTCACAGCAGTATTTAAAAGGGCAGGAGGTGTTAATCCTATGGGTTTAGACCATTCTGTGTCGTTTGGCCTCAGGACCAGAGAATAGTACCAGGCACTCAACTCACTTGCCTAGTTGTACTTTCAGACCCTTTAAAGGCTGAACCTTTGTATTGTTTTAGCAGATTCTGAAATTCATAGACCTACTCAAGTGAGTATTCCTTAGTAATCACTAAATGTTCTCAATTGCCAATGTTATGTCAGGAATGCATTTGAACATCTGAGACTGTCTGTGCTTTGGACCCACTGACCAGCCTGAGTACACATCTGAATATCCTTTCAAGGAAAAACTTCTCAAATTACATTTCTAACCTTTTCAGTGTCAGCTACCAACTTAGACAGTAGGCTTCTCAGTGCCTTTTTGAGTAATCTATTAAACCTTCACAAGTGCTCTTAAGTAGCATTAGCTGACGGTTCCAAATGCACTTTCTAGACCTGAACCAGATGACTTATTACAGTAGTATTTACTTACAAAAATACTTCTCTGTGAATTAGCAAACCATTTAGTTTGTGTAAGTAAAGTTTCCAAAGCTAACCTCCATAGCTGGTCTTTGACTTCACATATTCATAAGGTGGAATAGGTAGCAATTTTAACACATGACGCTTTGGGGGAGAAAAATAAAGTCTAGTAAATATATAAAAGGACAGGTTCTTTCCTCAGATGCTTTTTGCAATCAATGGGTTTAATGTAATGAATGAGGATCTTGTAAGCATAAACCCCAAAATCCCAGGTCTCCCTGTTCAAAGGGAGTGAATTTAAGAAAATGGGCCAAGTCTTTTCCAAGGTGAGTGAAAACATTTTCTGTTACTAATAACATCTACTAGGATCTCCTTAGACCCTCACATTCTCAGCAGTTTGGCTTTTAAAGCTGCTCAGGCAGTGTCTGTGAAAGCTGTGACTAATGTAGGATCATTTTTCCTGACTACACATGAAGTCGGGTGGAATTTAACATAACCTCAGAAGGCACCATATTTTTCAGGTAGAAGACATTATATTTCCATCAAAATCTTTGTGGAAAGAAGGGAACCAATGATATCCTGCCTAGCCCTACATTAAGAAACATTAAAGAGTAATTTGTCCTTTGTCCTCAGAAATTCTTATATCCACAGAGAACTTCCACAAATGCCGCAGAAAAGAGGTGGATCAGCAAGGCTGTGAAACACCTACTCCTAATTTTCATGTTTCTAAGGCAGAGCCCTACACTTACAGAGATGAGCACCTTGAGATGGCACTTGTTTGCTTAAATGTAAGACCTTGTGGTGTAGGACATTCACATCTGAAAAGATCATCTGGCCTCCCTTCTTAGTTGTTTGTAAGACAGAGATATTAAATAATACAATTTAACAAAGACCTCTGATTCCTAAATGAGAAATAAATGAGAATCACAACACATGCTTCTTTTTCTTAGTTAGTGTCAAAATGCTGATCTCGCATATACATGGATGTCTATACAGGAGGTGCCTACAAATAGAATGTGAATAGGTGAAATGGAATCCTACCATTTGCACAGAGATTGTGGAATCATAATTAGGACAAGTTTTTTTTCCCCTCAAAGAACTCTTGAAGCAGTGGTGGTATGCAGTTTTTACACAACTTGGAACATTGAGAATGCAATTGATCACATGTTTTCATGCAGTTTATTCTGATAAATAGTTCCAAAACAAAACAGTTTCCTGAATACTGGAAATAATTAAGTTTGGTTTCTAGTTATTTTATGTCACATGATGCAGTGATTTTGAAAGAACTGCACTAAAACTTTAGCGTGACCTTACCCTTGGGTAGAAATTGGAGAAATGAAAGTAGCTCAAGGATAATCAAGAAATGAGAGATGAAAAAGAAGAGAGAATGTTTTTCCTGACAGCAGGAAAAGCATCACCTGGAGCTCACACCTTGTTATGTGCCTGAAGAAAGAAATCTTGACTCAGGAATGACAATTGGGATGTGTGATAAGGGACAAACTCAAAATGGAAATTTTCTTAGAGTTAAATCTTTCACCAATGCACCAGCTTCTTTCCCTCGAGGTGGAATTAGTAAGATATCTATCCAGGTACACATTTTAATTATTTTTATGGGAACTTTAGAATTTTTAGATATTTTCTTAGTTGATAGGTTTGTGTCAAAATCACCTTCAAGTTTAAATGCTTAGTGGAGTAATGGGAGATAAAGGAAAACAATAGACAAGCAGGCACACATAGCCCATGGCATTATCTAGGGCTTGTTCTACATATAAACAAGTTTTAAATTCCTGAACAGAAAGGGGGAAAATATGTAGAATTGACTAATGTCTAAGAAGTATAATAAAAATATCTATTTTGTATGTCTAGGAAATCCAAAGCAAAATACAGTCTATGCAGGGGTGTGTTTTTAACCACGTAGATTAAATGCTACATAAATCCATGGCTTTTCTGTGAGAGCATCTCCATGGTCTGCACTTTGCCATTGATTCCCTATATCAAGGACAGATCAATCCAAAATCCAGGATGCAAATATTCATGATCTTAGGACAAGTTTCTGTCAGTTGCTATTCTCCTATGAATATTTTACAACTATGGAACACCTTTCAAGGTTACATTAAAAACAGACTGCTCACTTTGTCCCACGTGTGGGGTCCATTGCACAGAAGGCCTTTGCTGTTTAGGGGTTGAACAAGCCTGAGGCATTTCAGTCTATTCTAGAACAGGGAGGGGATGTTCTCCCTTTTCCCTTCTTTTTCTGAATTCCTTATTCCCCCTACAAAAAAAGAGGAAGGGAAGTCAAGCAAAATCTCAAAACTGTGATGAGTATTTTCTTCTAGAAACATGGGCCCAGCAAAATTTTTAATCCTTGATCAAATCAAGGAGTTTCCCTTTAATCTTCCTTTACATCACACTCCAGAGTCTTGCACCAGCTTGCTAGGATGTAGCCCTTATCACTGAAAGGAAGGTTAAAGAAAAAATTCTTTCCTAAAGTGAGTATGTTCAACATATACATGTTCACTAAATATTATATCGCACAGTTAGAGCCCAGCATTTTTTGCCCACATTTACTTACAGACATGCAAATATTAATGTCAATTAGAACCATAGAATCCTGAAACCCCAGTTATTGTAGTGCAAACATAGGAATGGAACACTGAACAAGTGGAGAGGAAAAAGCATAACAAATATTTGGATAAAAGTTTATGACCACTGAGGATATAAAAGGAACAGAATAAACTACTTCCCTTTCCTTTCAGCTGGCCAAGAGAATCTTTTCTGTAAATGTGTCATTTCTCCTATGTGGTCCCATACTCCCTTTGTTTATCTTTTCTCACCTGATTGTGTCCCAATTAAGTTAAATGAAGGGAAATGTCCATGCTTTAGAATTTACTGTCCTGCCTGGATTTATTACAATGGTATTGTAAATAAATAAAAATACTTTGCAGTGAGGTAGTGATTTAAAATATAGAACAGAAAATTCAAATCAAGTCTGGTGCTTTATCACATCACAATAACTGTCATTGAGCTACTTTGGAAGGTAACTAATCACACTGATAAATGCACTGGGCCCATGCTGCACTTCTATGCATGCTCTTGAGCACAATGCCATGACATTCCATGTTTCATGGAGTTACCAAAACTTCAGCTGTTTTTGTTCTCCTGTGTGTATTCTATCCAAACCCTGATGGACAGCTGTCTCAGACAGAGCTGTCAACACAGCTACCACTGGTACTACTGGTGAGCCTCCTCAGTGCGATTCGTCTTAAAGGAGTCAGATGGTAGAATTGCCGGGAATGTGTGTTTTGTAAGGTGACACTTTGTTTTGCAAACTCACCCAGATGGTCTCTGTAGATTGCAGTTTGTGAGCTTAGAGCTGAATCAACAGGATGTCCAGCTCCCTCACCTTCTTCTCTTGTTCTGTAGGAATAGGTGCTCATTCTACCCTAGGGAAATAAATATGGACTAAGTTCTATAGGAAAAGCAGATAAAGAAAAAGAGATATTTCCTCTCCCTCTAAAAAAACCAAACCAAACCAAACCAACAAAAGCAAAAACCCAACCCAAAACTGTAGCACTTATACAGTTAGAAAGTGTTTGAGTGTATTTGGGCCATGCGTAGCAGCAGAAAGACTGGAAGGAAATTAAGTATTACAACAGTCTCATTTTCTACTGTTTAAATCTCTGCACGAGTGCTTTAAGGTCATTATTCTCACACTGGTTAAATTAGGCACCTGTAAAGTTTCATTAACAGAAATATTACCTTTAATTTAGCTTGGAAGAAAGTGATTTGTTATAATGTGTGCAAAGATAACATTTTATTAATTACCAACTCAGTGGCAAGCATAAAAGAATGGAACTCTGAGCTCCAAGTGTGTGTCTGTTCCTTTCCTGGGAGGCATTAACTCCTTTTTAGGATGAACATATTTTAGATTTTGCCATTTATCTGGTAACTGGAGTCAGAGGTCATGGTGGTTGTGCACAAGTCTTCCTCTTGGCTCTCTAAAGACTCGGAGATATTCTGGGACCTCTTTTCCTTCTACATAGATCTTCCATCCTTCAGGAAGAAAGCGAGGTGTCAAGATAAAAATTGTCTTCCAGCATCTTTTCTCCATGGTGAGCTCTTCAGAGCTTGCTCTTGGAATAAGTTTCTGTCATCCTCACTTCTCTTTTTCTGTTTTAAAAGAGATAGTAACTCAGCTTTCCCCCTCTGCTTTTGTGACTTGTATTTCTACCATAAATATGTGACATCTTATATTTCCTTGGGCCACAGCAAACTCCTTTCTGCTAAGAGGGATCCATCACTATTGCAGCAAAAGGTACTAAAAAATACTCTTTTCGGGTCTCAGTTATTTTTGGTATATGATAAGCTTTTGTTCTGATTATCCCTAATGTGCAACACAGGCACAATCTGAGTCAGTGTTACAAGCTTAGAAATAGCAAAACAGGCTTATTTTTAAATACATTACTTCATTAGTGATTCCCAAAGATAAATACTGCTCCACCATTCTAAAAGCCTTGGCTCAGAGGAAGGCAGATGTAGACATTAAAAAGAAGCTTGTGCTGTACACAGTACCAAGATTTAATTTCTGTCGACTTTTTCTTCCTCTCTGCTTAAGAAATTTGTGTTATTCTTTGCATGTTTTTCCCAAAAAGAAATGATTCAGAGCTTCCTACTTCTACAAAACAAAAACAGACAGTGTCAACCCACAGCCCAGCATGTGAGCAGCCCAACAATAATAAAGTAAAATGTGCATGTGATGGAGAAAAACTGCTGATAAGAAAAATATTTTCAGTGTCTAGTTTGAAATTACCAAGTCAATCCTGTTTCCATTAAAGTCAGTATTGACACACCCATTATTAAAAAGAAGACTAAGTGGTGGTTTGATCACAATGGAAAGCCAAAAAATCTAAGCTTGAAAGGCTGTTTGTCCCTAGGGGAGAAACCACAATGGCCTTTCTGGAAGTTAACAGCTGGAAGTTGAGTGTTGTTAAATTCAAATGAAGACCATTTTCCTAGCAGTGAGAACAGTTAGAAGCCAGGACAGACTTCCAGGGGAAGAATTAGATTCTCCAACTTTTAAAGCTTTTAGCCTGAGCTTGGATAGTGTTCTCAATACTGCAATTTAGACAGGTTAGCTGACTTGAGACCAAATTTGTGGTTTAAGTGGTCTTAAACTTATTACATGATGCTGAGGTGTTTTGTGGATTAGAAATCCACAAAATAGAAGGTATGTGGACTCTTCTGGTTCAGACAAGCTGTTCCTGTCTGTGGAAAGAAGGACAGAGTCCATTCCTGCCGGTTCCTTTTGAAATTCATGCCTACGATTCAGTAAAGTGGAGATAAGGACCACCTGTATTAATTACTACAGTAACACTTGAATAACGCTCTTTTAACCACATACCAGGTATTTATGCGTGTGTCTCACCACAGAGTGCAGGGCAGGCATTGTCTTTGCTGGCCCCCAGCTGCAGGCACAGCTGGCAGCCAAGGAGATTTGCTGATGTTGAGCCATTAGGGAGTTTCTATGCGCTGGCAAGTGAGGCATCTGGCAAACAGGGAGGTTTGCCCGGAGGGCAATGTATCCCATATATCTTACACTTCTATCTTAAGATGGGCAACATCCTTCTCTGAAAGTAGCTGGTCTTTACCACTGATTATAGGAGAAGCTTAAACAACCAACTTTGAATTGCTGCCTAAGTTTCAAATTTTAAATTTCTAATGTCAGGTGAGACATATCTTGCTGTGGAAAAGATTTCTCTAAATGCACACAGCTAATTCTGCCAAATGTTGGCAGTGCCCCCAAAGTCACGAGAAGAGCAAAGGAAATCCTTAGGAAATAGTTTGGGATCTAAGCCTGTATTTAAACAAATAATATAAATACTCTCACTGAAGTAAAGATAACTATATGTGTGAGGAAGGAAGCCACATTTTTTTCCTTGAACTAGTAGTATCCCACCCCAAGTGTCTCAGAGGAATAAAAGAAATATGTGATATACTACCACAAGCAAAATATTCCTTCTTGAGTCTATTAACAATCAGTTTAAGCCACAAGAACAATATTGCTTTATCTCCATTATTATCTTGTAGTGTATATGAAAACACAAATAATACAATGGATAATTAAATTATCGAGATATTTCTTAAAAATATAGATATTTCAGCAATATTATTTGCTTTGATTCCCCAGGGCAAATGATAAATTACTTGCCTAAATGTTTCATTAAAAGAAGTAAAAAAATTGAAATTATTTTTTTATACTGTTTGCAGTTTTTCAAATTTCATTGCTCAGGTTATGTTTTCAAGTTAGAAAATTCCATCTGCTAAGAGAGCTTTTGACATAAAGTAAAGCCCTTTTACATAGTCCCAGTAATATAATCATAGTCATTGTCATCTCTTTATTGAATACCATCACATTTCCATTTCTTTCTTGTCCTTCTATTACTTTTTATAGTACATTATTGTTTTCATTTCTAACAAAACATAATTTGAGTTCCCAAAATATGTGAAGCCACTTCTGAAGTCACGCTAATACTTTCTGTGTATTTCTGTCTTTTGAAACAGACATTTTTGTGATGTTAGCCACATAGATATGAACTTGTGTCCTATCTCAAAAGCCACGAGGATTTAAATACTTGCCAGAACAGAGAAAATCATGCTGTTTTAGTCATAATGGCTACTGCAGACTGCAACAGATAAATCATGAGCAACAACTTGCTAATTATTTTTTAGTTGTTATATGAGTTAAATTTTCCTGCAAGTTCTGCTCTAAGGTCTTGTATTTGTTTAAATATTATGTATTGATAAATGACTGAATCTTAGTTCTTTGAACAACAGAATTATCTCACATTGGAAAAGCTAGTTTTTGCCACCTTTAACCTGGAATATGAATGTGATGAACCTGGAACTATTTGCAAAATTTGTCTAAATTAAACCAATTTTTTTGTTGTTGTTGATAATCCCCCCCTGGGTAAATAGCTAGAGAAAGAGCATTTTCCTAAGAAACAAGAGAAGTATGTTCACCTGTGTCTTTTTAGGAAAGGATTTGACCCCTTATCTTCTGTCCTGCTGAAGGCTGATTCAGCCACATCAGCTGGCAGTTTCTCAGGTGAGCTCTCATTCCTTCTTGCTTAGAATTCTTGTTCATATAGCTGAAGATTTTTTGGACAAGACCGGCTTTCATCCTTGGCAGTAATTTGAACAGGCACTGACCTGTTTTGTAGGAAGCCAGTCAGGCCATGGAGTCATTATTACCTCTTTGATGCCTGTGTCAATAATGTTTTGCTGTTCCATGCAAAAAGTAGCATGTCCAACAAAAGGAATTGAAGCTGTAAGACTTGCAGTTTGCAGGATGGAAGGATGTCGCACACCCCAGCAAATGCCCTAACTGCTCATCTGTGAGATAACAGAGATAAGCAGGCTCTCTCAGAAATCCATCCCCTTTCCTTAATTTTTTTTTCCCCCACAATTATTTCACTGGATGGGAATGAAGCACTCTATATGACATGAAAGAACACGGGTTTAGTGTTTCCTTTTTGTAAGAAGAAATTTTAAAATCTTTTTGGTTTATTCTGAATTGTTTCGGTTTTGTTCAGAATAATTAAAAACATAAAATTTGGGGTGGTTTTTCTACATATGGATTCACCTTAAAATATACTGCTTGACCACTTAGTCTTCCAATTCCTCTTTCATAGGTCTGATATACAAATTAAATAAGAAGCTTACTCTCTGAAATGTCAAAGGTTTGGGTTTTTTCTTTGCTTCTGAAAACAACCACTGTTTATTTTCTTCAAGCACAGTTTTATTGCAAGTTGTCTATGGGAAATGATCCACTTTGGAATCATTCACATGCACACACTCTTTGAGAGGATAGTTTCAGGTGAGAGAAAAGATGTCCTTACACAAGCAAGGGAAATATCTCTTTGATTTTGATAAGCCCTTCAGCTAACTGGTGGATTTCATATGATAAAGACTATTCAGTTCACAGAATTCCAGATCAAGATTTTAAAACCAAAATATGGTCAGGATCCAAACAGCTGGGCACAACTAAAAGGCCTACAACTTCAGCCTAAACTCTTCCTACTAAGTTTCCTGAGTATTTAGTGTGATCAAGGAGAAAATTACTAGTTTTTGAAACCTCCTGAGAGCCTGTCCACAAGTTTAGCATGGCAGTGTAAGTTTGTATGTCAGTGTGATGATTGTGATATGAAACCAACAGCAGTTCTCTGTATTTGATCACATGAATTTTGTTGCTGCAGAAAAATGAGAAATACCCTTTAGCTACTTGAGTAAGGCACAGTTTGAGTGATTTTGGCTCTGGTGTCCTTTGTTGTGAATGTTTGGAACAGGGATTCTGTTTAGTTATAAACAAAAGGGAAATAATTATCACTACTTTCCTCTAAAAGAAAACAGTTTTCCAAATGCCTATTAAAGAAATTATCAAATGATCCACTTGTTTTTCTTAGGTGCTTTAGAAAATCCTATTTTTCAAAAACTATGCTGGAAATATGTTGCAAAAAGACAACTTCAGTCTGACAGTTCTATTCCAGATTGCACTCACACAATCTGGTTTGAGCAGCCTACCTGATTTCCTTTATTATTAACAAATACAGGCTTTGGACAGGAGCTCTCAAAACCCACTATACCCAGGGAAAAAAAAGCATATTAATAACATTTTTCATGAGCAATTTACACATTGATTTATAAACTGTTTACAATCCTTGCATTTAGATGATGAATGAACATCAGATTTAGTATTGAAGAGAATGGCAAAACTGCCTTCAATTTCAATTGTGCCGTACTTTGTCTCGTGAGTTAGATATAAAGGAAAAGGAGAGGAGACTAGGAGAAGACAGAAATATTGGGCTGATTAAATACAGTTCTCTTAATCTGAAAACGCAAAGCCTCTTTCCCACCCATCTTGACTGCCTTTCCTTTTTAACTACTGCAGCCCAGTTATTAAACAATTGAGGATCAGCAAATAACAGACACAGTATATCAGACGTCCATAGAAGTCGCTGAAAGCAATTATGCTGACCTCCAAAAACATTGGAATAAACCCAGAATTCTGAAGAGAAAGTATTATTAAAGAAGCAGATTCAGTAAATATTTGTTATCATGGTAAAAGAGGGAAAGGAAAGAGGAAAGGAGAAGAAAATAGGTGGTTGTTGTACAGAGCTTGATGCTCGTTTTCTTTTACAAATAGTCCCACACAATAGAAACACTTCATGAAGCACGAGGGTACTTCAACATCTGCTGACATTCAAATAGAGTAGAAGACGAGAAGGCTCCTGGATGCATTATTCGTGCTGACCATTTAAGGCTTCGGACCAGAAGACATAAATGTTTCAGTAAATGAGAGGATCAGAGTAAAGAAAATAACAGATCAAAGAGAGACCATATGGTCAAAGACACTCTTTTGTGTAAAGTTGTGTCATGGAGAGATATTTTAATGTGCAAGGAGGTGTTGAATGCTGTGCTTCAGGCAACAATGTGATACAGAAGCTGTTTCTATTTATATGGAACTATTTCAGTGCCTCCAGGACTGGAATAGTCATCCTGGGTTACCAAGGGCTGCTGACCCGGAAATTTATGAAAGACATTTCTGTTTGGAGAGTCCTTTGGAGAGGTTGCTCAAATTAGTTGACATCTTTCTGAAACAAGCAGCAGTTGTGTGTGCAAGTTGGGAGAAAATGCCGCGTTTCAATCAGTGCTTACTTTCTCATGGGAAGAAAGTGTGTGAACAGCTCAGAAAGGCAGCAGAGCCTTTGCATCTGTGTCAGGGCAAACGAAAGCTGGCAGTCAGGTGGCTCCCCTTCTCACAAAAGGAACGACTTGAGTAAGGTAATTACTGTTTAATATTTCCACCAGGATGTTTGAAGGGAGCATTTAATTATCCTGCCAACATCTATTCAAATAAACATGAGGGATTTAGAACCTTTTTTTTTTTTTTTGAGTTGCAGGCTTAAAAGGAATACCAAGCATTCTGGGGCATTAAACCTCTTAGATCTCCTCTGCAATGTGGCGTAGTAACATGTTTCTATTGACATTTTGCCTTTTGCATGAAATGATGCCTACCCTAGAGAACACAGCGGTGGTGTATCCTGCTTCCTCTCTCACCTTGTTAAATCCTGTCTTGAAGCTTTACCGAAGAAGCAATATTTTCAGTAGAGCACACTAGGACAGTAGCTGAGCGAATATATTTTTGTTCAGCTAATGTACTTTTAGAGCAAAGCCATTGTTGAGAAATACTCTGAGCATTCTTCTCATGGGTCAAATCATGCTGCTAAATGCCATAGTGTTGGAATTGCCAACTGAAAGTGGCCATATGAGGACCTGTTGGAAAAAAGTTAATACTTGTCTCCTTTGCACATGTATTCACATACATAAACACGTGCATGGGTGTATAAATTGTAATTTTTTCTAGTTAACAAAACCCAAACACATAGTGAATCTGTGACTGACATTGTTTTATCTGCCCATAAGTCATATTTCTTTTTTTTTTAATTTTTGTAAAGCCTTTTTTCTGTTGCCTTAACTGTCAAATCTTCAAAGTTCAGAAGGTTGCCCAACAAGGAAAGTGTTACACAACCAGATCAGTTTTTCCTTCTTAAATCAGCTAAAGGCTCCTGCAGATGGTGTCTCATGAAACATCTTAACCCTAAAATGCAGACATCAGTCACCATCCAGTGAACACACATGGGGTGGACAAGCTCTGCAAGAAGAAATTGTTTAGAATAGAGTTGAGAGTCTGACAGACAAAAGCAAAAGAAGCCAATGCAGAAAAAGATGCAAAGTCAGACTGTGTGAGTAGGTGATGAGGAAAGCTGGCTGAGAGACACTTGAAAAGAGTATTAACTCTTTCCAAGGAGTGGGGAATAGTGGCTGAGATTATAATCTGCTGGAGACTATTTTACTTTTTATGCTTGAAAACAAAAGAAATGTTTGACATATAGCTTTAACTTGTTTTCATAATTGCAGCAACTATCGGACATCTGACTTTTTCTCCTAACTGCTCAGAGCAAATAAATTAGCAATTTTATTTTTGTTACAGTTAAAAGGATTTAGGAAATGAAGGTATCTAAGTCTTCATAGTAAAAATCAATATACCAAAATTCAGTGTAATCCTTCCTCATGCCCAGCCTAAGCATGAACTCATCTAGAGCTAGTCTTTTTATTTAGCAATTTATATTAAAACACTAACACCGAATAGTGCCTGAAAAAAAATAGAAGGATTAATATGTCATTGATATTTGACATCACTTGGACTCTGATTTGCCAGATCTTTTTACGGACGAGAAATAACTTTACAAATTAGGCACATTCAAAAGGACCTTGCCTAATAGTTAATGGAGATCTAAAAGAAAATTCTGCCTCCTCCAGAAATTAAGTGAATATAAATTTTGAGAGGATGGTTAATCTCAATGCGAGAATGGAAAAAAGAGAAGTAAGGAGAGCAGAACATTGAAGATCAGGAAAATACTTGGAAATGGGACAATTCCAGTGTCTTCTGCTGTTGCGTTTTCTCCTCAGTAAGTAAGGAAACCTGCATCTGGTGGTGCCCAAACACACCCTCCCTGATGTCGGCTCTCTGGCAGTCAGATAAGCATTCAGGATCTTTTTCTACTCATTGAGTAGCCTCAAGATGCGTTATGGTTGTTCTTTACAGTTCCATAAAAAAGAGATGAGAAAAATAAAAGACAACCAGGGGAAAAATTCATTAAAGGAACTGCAAGGCAGTGGAGATCTCTGTAAAATTGCATGGCGTAGGCATGCCTTGAATCTGGGCACTCATTTAAATGTCCCTCTGATTTTTGTACATTTTTGCCTGGGTATATGGTTTAAGATGTGGTGTTCTATGAGTTTTCTGTATAGTTCTGCAAAAAGAAAGTTTATTCATGCATCATATTGGTGGGTCTTGCCTGTTCCCTTAGTCTAAGGCTTACTCAGCTCTCTAAAATTTTTTAAATTAGTTTTATGCCTGTCTACACATCTATTTACCTATGTAGAATGAACGATACATGATTTTGTTTATTGTGGAAAGTCACTGTAGGATTTATATTAATTTCAAAAGGTTACAGGTAGCAGAAACTCATTATTAGTGAAGTGGAAGTCCTCATAAGGCAAGAATTCACTTGTGCAGTGTCCTTGAAAACTCCCATTATGTGTGGGTTAATAGGAACCATAGCCTTGAAATCATATGCATTTTCCCATTTCAAAAGGGTATTTCTAACACCTTTTTAACTCTTTTATTACTTAGATAGCATACAATGTTGAAACTAAGGACACAGTCTGTAATTTTTCTTCTTGTTGTTTTGTTCTTTATTTGTGGCATGTGGTTTGAGTTTTAAAGCTTATTTCCTTTCGGTCTAATGAGCCTCTGAAAGTGATTAAATAGAATAAAGACGGGTTAAACCAATGACATTTTATCAGAGGAAACGCTATCAAACCTACTGCATGAAAAGCTTTCTGTAGGTTCCCAAGATTTCTTGCAATAAATACTTTCTTACGACTGGAGTAGTAATTAGAAACTTAAGGCATTAAATGTTTGTCAGACAGAGTTCAGACAAAATGCAAGCAATAATCAGAAAAAATGATTGTATGTGCTATACTCAGTTATCTTTTTTACATCTGGCACTCCATTCTAGCTGCCTGCTCTGGTTTTTATGGTGAATTTAATGAACCTTCTTCATGCGTGGGGAAATGCTACTTAAATTTAACTCTCAAGCTGTAGTTCTGTAGAACTTTTTGAAAGAAATGGATTAAGCTTACTCAGGATACTTTAGCATTAGATGCAGGGTTAGGCCCACAGATTAAAATTATTTTACAATCAATTCACGTGTTGTGGAGATGTAGAGATAATGATGGGTGAAGAGCAAGGGTTTGAGTAAATCACCTCTCAATGTGCTGTCTGTGTCACATACATCTTGGTAGGTAAGCAGTGGTTACTGGAGTTGAATGGGAAATTACTAAAATTATGTATATTTTAGGGTGATAACGTACATTTACCACTGTTTTCTGCAGAGGCCTTGATCATCACCAGAGGCCCTTCACATGGCTCTCTCAGAGATTGGCTCCGTGGAAGAGCTCCAGATAGGCTGCTGAAGTGAAGGTCATAGAAAACATTATTTTCCCCCCCTCTACATCACCTTTAAAGTGAATATCTTGGAATAAAGGTGTGAGCTTCAAAGACCTTGTTCACAGTAGCCTCTTTGGTGTCTCTGAGTGGGATGTGTAGCTGAGTGTCATCTGTCTGAGTTGGAAACTCTGGGGAAGCCGCACAGCCGTTCTGTCCTGGAGCTTGCTGGAGACCACCATGCTCTGGCTCAGAGACTGGCAGTAACGTTCATCTCATTTATCTTTGCCATCTGATAGATAGACATTGGGTTTAAGAGGTCGTTTGGAAGTTTTCAGTGGAGAAAGACAGACACCTCCTGTGGAAGTTTCACCCTATTCCAAGAGAGCTGTCTAAAAGATAAGGCCTAAATTGCCCTTTACAGGTCACTTTCTCTCTAATCCATGTGCAGAATACATTTCAATAATCTGTATTTTCCTTTCCACGTCAAAAATTAAGAAAGATGAATCTAGCCCTTGCTGACATACTTCTCTTTATTTCTAATGTTTCAAATAATATTTCTGAAGTTTTCATTAGAATAAGCATGCATAAATTTTCACCTTTTCATGTCATGTATCGTTTATATACAGTAATGTAGCTTTCACAATTTTTTTCTCTTAAATTATCCTAAAATTTTTTTTTTTAGCATAACTGCAGCAAGTTGCATAAAATAAAACAAAATAAAATAAAATAAAATAAAATAAAATAAAATAAAATAAAATAAAATAAAAGCAGGGCAAGTAAATCACTTAAGTAACAGCCAGATAAGCACAGGCTCTTGCACGACACCAAGTAGAGTGTTTTGCCAGAAACGTGGATATCAAGGAGTCACTTTCATGTGATTTTTTCCTCATTATATATGTTTGCTCATTCATACTAGATCTGCCACTATATGTTACTATACAAAAACACAGGAAAAGTTATCTGAAATAAGAGAGAAACAGGCCACTACACAGGTGGAATGCCCAGCTCCCCACCTGCAACTCAGATTTTCCTTTTTTCAATCAAAGATATTCATACAATCTCTGAACTTGTATGCTTGCTAAAAATAAACTTGAAACTTTTCTATAAAAACAAATCCCTTACCACTAAATGTAATGAAGTAAATCTTATTTCTTGATTCTTGTTTCTAATTTGTTTGAGGAGGAAAGTTTGAGGTATATTATTGTTTCTTTAATTTAAAATCATCTGAACACGAAATAATTAATAAATCTGTTGCCCTTTCCTTATATCAAACACAAAACATATGATTGTAACAAAAAAAATACACAACACTTAGCTGAATTCTCTCCTTCTCACAAAGATGTGATAGCATCCCAATCTAGGGTTTACATACAACTTGAATATGACACTTGTTTTTCATCAACATTTCTCTGTGAACTAAGACGTGCGTGAAAGTATGGCCAGTAACATATCAGTAATGAAACCTGTGTGCTGCTGTTAACAAAGCTGTCCTAATGCATTAACTTTTGGCTTTTATTATCCACACTAATTTTCAAGGTGTAATTCTTTCTCTTGCTAAATTAATTCTTTTCTGAGTACAGAACAAAAGAATCACCTTGAATGTAAAATTACCTCTAGGACAGATTAATTATGATAAAAAAAAAGAACCACCCCTAAACCAATGGTGACTTGAAAAAATCATGTCAAGTGTCAGTTTGTTGGTAGTTAGACAAGGCACTGTAATCATAGATGATATGTTTTAGATGTGTGCCCAAGACAATCATAAAAACCATTTGCAGATAAATGGCAAAGAGTAAATAAATCTAAAGTCAATTAGTAGGAGACTTGAAACAAACTGACTACATTTTATTTTGAGCTTTGGTTAGACAACAATTTAGAAACAATGAAAGGCAAGCATTCATTTATGCAACATGTAAGAAGCCTGGACAGCTTATAGACCTAAAACATATTTGAAATCCAGGCTGAAGAAAGGGTTAAATTATTCAGAAAATTCAATAATAGCTAAGGAACATTAGTGGACCTAGGATTCTGGCAAGGTTGAAAGTCCTGAAGATTACACAAGAAACTAAAATCCATGTTTTAGGTATTTGGAAAAAAAGAGGAAAATTTGTAGGCAACTTATTGAATGATTGCTGTTGAAGAAGTTTTTATACCTTCCTCTGAGGCAACAGGTTATGTCACTGTCCTCTGATGAATGAATCAGGATAACCAAGACGAACTATTGGTCTACCAGAAGTGAATGCTTCTCTGATGGTCTTTCTCAGGAGGACTGTAAAGGTTTACCACAGCAGGAGAAGCTGTAGTGCTCTTTCTAGCCTGTTGCTCAAGCTGTGCTTTTGTGAATAGGGAACAGCAAACCCTTCGTGGTTTGTGATGACACCCATGGACTCAGCAACTGAGAGTGAAACATTGGCCTGGACATGCTCGAGTCAGTCAAATTTGTTGCCTCTAGTGCAGTTCTGATATCACATATGGTGTTAATGGTGGTGTACACCTGCTAGCATGGATGCACACGGATATCCGAAACAGCCTTGCACAGTTGCTATCTCAACAGTCAAAAAGCTGTAAAATGTCATGGTTGTATTGTTTTATTTCTTGAAATAAAATTCCCTCCAGATAACTCATAGGAGTTTGTCCACCCTTCCCTCTCCCTCCTGCTTGTAAGAGAAGACAAATTGCCCAAATATCTCCTGATCACATTCCACATGCTTCTGTCAGCAGGAAAAGTAGAATTTAACAGAGAGCCCGGATACCCAGGGTGGTCAACCCCACCATTTCCAGGATTCAGGGATGATGGAAAAGAACCCCCTGCTTGTCCTCTGGAGTGACCTTCCATCTGAGCTGTCGGGTTATCACAGATCCATCTGTAAACAAAGGATAGCAGGTTCCCTGGGCAGTGTCAGGATCACACTCAGTGTGACACTGTGTTTGGATGTTCAAAGAATACCCCTCTCCTTGCTTTCTTTTCCAGGCTTAATAAAGGAACTGCTAAAACCTATGTAGCCTGATAAGATGACAAGACAGTCTTTTAGTGTTATTGATTGTATACAAGAGGTGGAATGATGAATTATTTCCTATAATGCGTCCTAAGTGGGTTTCATCTTTTTGAGAGATGTTCTTGAAATTCCTTATATGAATTCAGTTCTTAAACTTCCTGCTGGAAAGAAAAGGGTCTTCATTAGGCCAAAGAGCTGGGGTAAGACAAATATCTTCTGCCTGATAAGAGAAGAGGGAGAACTTTCAGAGTGCATGATCTGAGAGGATTAAAGATGTATAGTATATAAAATAAACTCTGGAATGCTACCCTGAGAATGCTGTCAAAATGAACCAGGGGGACAAATTGTATGCCCCAAAGGCACTCCACATATAATAAACTTCAACGTTTCACCACCTTCCTTTATGTGTGGTGGCACAGCTGATTGGCTGTGGATTTTTTTCCTCACTGCAGTGAAAAAGAATTTATTACTCAACAAAAATAGTTCCTCTAGCAGGCCACAATTATTAGTACCAATCATATGTTATTCCCATTCTGTGATTCTGTGTGACTTTGTATGCAGTCATGTGCAGTACACAAGGATATTGTGTGTTAGCTGATGAAAGCTGCTCTTCCTATGCCTGTTCCTGTATTTGTCATATTCGGTCTTAGCTAAATGATTTAGAAATTATTTAAGATTCCTTATGAACGTTCTATCTTCTGTATTTATTCTGTGTGAAATAAACTAATTTTAAGCCTAGAACACAAACCTCAGGTTTTGCAACAAAACGAATGAGAATGGGATCCAAAAAGGGTGTCACTTTTATGGTATCATTCCTTGCACTTCAACTATCACCCAAAGATTGCTGCTACTTAGGCTGTTGTGAAAAGCACCAGATACCAGTGGATGACCTTGCAGAGCTACAAATAATTCTACAAGTTACAAATAATTCTACAATTCAAGTTTAAACAAATGTGAGGCTTTGAACTTGGAACAGAGTTGTTGGTGTAGGTGATTTCTGTAAAGGCATTGCAAAGGGCAAGGATTGTCTGTTTTCTTTTAAGGAAACTTGTACTCTTGCCATTACTATCTCACTCAATCTGAAACCAGTTTTGAACTTTCTAGTTTGACTGAAGTGCTCTGAGAGTCAGATGTGCTGCAAACAAAGACGATTAGATGCTGTCCCATCCTTGGCTGTTTTAATTATTCGCTCTTTAAAACAATCTTAAAGGAGCTTTTAGCAGGTTTGGAACAGAGCAGCAAGACCTACTGAAAAGCTGTTAATATGCCTGAAGAGCAACAAGGAACCCAGGGAACAGGGAAGGCTGCAGATGGATCCAACTTGGGCTGCCTATGAAGCTTAGGCGCACTGAAGAAGTGTCAGAAACATATTTGGGAATACAACTATAAAACATTTTTATTTTGCTAGAAACAAGCACCAGCACTGGAAATGTCAATTTTCTTGAGGGCTTCTTCTCTCCTTTATCTACAGGCTTTTTCTGACAAAGCAGTGAAAGGAAGTCTTGATGCAAATGTAGGACATCTTTTCACATACAGAAGGAGGCTTTCTGTTATGTGCAAAGGGGAAAGATTTTGGTGGCTTGTGCTCACTAACATATTTAGCATGTATTATTATTATATATATGCAGTTAATATACAATTATTGCTTGTTCTGATTTCACTGCATGATGAAAGCTTCATTTACATATTGTTCTGTTGCTCAGATGTCAAGGAGGTTATCTGGGACCTTCAGACACTTGATCAGACTTAACTGATGAAAGCCTAGCCCTGTTGTCTACATCTGTCACCTCTGACTTTACCACCATGGTTGAGACTGCTAGCAATGCTTTGTCCATACTGAGAGTGCCCCGTGCTTTCTTTGCCAAACTTGTTTTTATTGACCCGCCCAGTGCAAGGCACCATCTCTCACTGCCAGGTCAGCCTAAGGTATGGTATACCAGGGAATATACCATGACAGAAGAAAATAAACGCTGGGGGAGGAGGAAATTCTGATAGCTTTCACAGGACAGATGGGAGCCCAGGCTCTTTGTACTCTGAGCATGGAAACACAGGCAGTATGAGCAACGGGGATGTGAGCACTGAGCTGTGGGTAGAGCTGTATCCCACCCTTCCAGGAATTCTTTCTCATCCTATACCACTCTTGTGATACAACTCAGACTAATGTAGCCTCTTTCAGTTCTGTCTGAAATGGAGCTTGGCACAACTCATTATCAAAACATATTGTGTTTGGTAATTTTTCTACTGTTTTTAGTTTTCTATGTTACTTTACCTTTTATAGTCTTGCATTCTGTGTATTCGTATTCTGTGTATTCATGTTTGTTTTCCACTTAATGAAAAAGAAAACGGAAAAACTTTTTGACTAACTGATGAAAAGTGTGAGCTGTCCTAGATCCTACGGCATGTCTTTCACAATACAAAACTGAAACCATAAAAAGCATAAAGTTTTCCAGGTGTTGATCCTTGGTGGTATATGAAAGGTCCGATGTCTGGAGCACTGGACTGAAAACAGCATTGGGTCACTATGAACTTCCTTTTAATGGAAAAGTAAATCTCAAATGTCTTGATAATCCTGCAGATATTCCTCACATTTATTTTATCTCTCAAGGAAGGGGTCTAGTAATTGCAATGGCACCAAATTGAATGGTGCAGTTGACACAACAGGAGGAAGGGATGATATCCAGGGGGAACTGGAAAAGCTTGAGAATGTAAAGACATGTTAGGAGGAAATTTTTTACTCAGAGGGTGGTGAGGCACTGGAACAGGCTGCCCAGAGAAGTTGTGGATGCCCCATCTCTGGAAGTGTTCATGGTCGGATGGGGCCCTGAGCAACATAGTGAACTGGGTGGCATCCCTGTTCCTGGTGGGAAAGCTGGAACTAAATGATCTTTGAGTTCCCTTCTAACCAAAACCATTCTATAATGCTATTACATGATTGCTGCTGTACAAATTATATTAAATAAATTATAAGGATGATCCAAAGGAACAGTTAGAGTTAATAGAAATTTCAGGAAAATAAAAGAAGATATATTCTCTCTATCATGCTCTAGCACCTTCCTAGAGGCTCACACAGTGAAGTGGAATCAAAAAATATCACTACTATTCTTCAAACAAGTATTTTGATTTACTGGTGTATCTCTGTGTCAAGTGAAGTAAGCATAATGCCCTGTACAAATGTATATAAATAAATATAATTTTATGATTGGGCTTTTCTATCCCCTCCCATTTCTGTGTAGGATACACATGCCAGTTTCCTGTGGGTGTGTCTGAATGCTCAATAACTCAGTCACTGGCTGCAAAGTAATGAAATATATTTTTCAACGAGGGCCTTTGACATTAATATCATAGAATGCATGAGAATCACAATGAAAATATGCCAATTTTCAAAACTCCTTTAGACGTGAAACTTATTGGGTATGCATTTATAACTGAAGATCAATTCAAACAGTTTATAATTTTTTCCAATTATATATTTTAAGAACAGAATATTACTGTAAAGGTAACCTAGCTGAGTTGTACTTACACTGGAATGAAAACACAATAACATTTATATCAGCCACAGAATTGTATATCTTTTCTTACCTCTTAAGAAATTTAAAGTATCTTGGTAAACCAGAAAAATCCCTTTAGAATTTTGGGGTTTTTTTTTAATCCAGGCATGTGCCAGCTTATTTTTCACTAGAGGTTTCACAGCTGAGGTGAGCTAGAACAGATCATCTGAAATTTACATCAGTAACAAAATATTATATGGGCCAGTTAGTGAGATATAGACAAAATAATTTTTAATAACATTTAAAAAACAATTCCCCATTCATTTACCCACCAATACATAGAGTTCACACCAGACACTCCACTAGGTCCTGAAGCACTGTACTGAAGTGTACTTTAAATGTGGAGAACTAGCCTCATTACACACAGAGTAGCTAAGGTTCCAAGTTTAATGCATGTACTTCCAAGGATTTTTTTACCTGCCTTACTTTGCATGAGTAAGGAATGAAAATATTAAACATTTATCTGTGTGATCTGAATCAGATTCATGTGCAAAATAGAATTTCTATAATAATGCATACTTTTTTTCCTTGTCAAAAGCTATTTAATTCAGTTCCAAACAATTTCACATTTGAGTAAAGGATTTTTGTAACTATTGTCAGATCTCCCAATGGGAATCATATTAGCCTAAAATTGGAAATCTTTCTTCAGTAGTGAAAAAACCTGCCATTTTATGGGTAAATGTTAAAACAATACCCATTTATTTTTGTTTCTGAGAGAAGAATGGTATTTTTAAGAGTAGAAAAGTTGAAGAGAGTCATGGTTTTGATAAGATCTGGACTCAGGACTAAACTATCAAAAAGTGGTTTTGGAATCAGGGTAGGTGACTCATCTTCACAGCCTGGAAGTGGAGGTACTGAGTCAGCTGTTGGCTGGGAGTGCTGTTGTTGACCAGAAAGAGCCAGACAGGATTCCTCCCTTTAATGCCAAATCCAAAGCATTTAGACACAGCCTGAGCAGCACCCCACAGACAATGGAGCAGCTTTAGTGACAAACTGACATTTCGAGCAGTGCACAAAAACCAGAGCTGACCCTGAAAATGATCAGAGGAAGAACAGTAGACATGGGAGTGCAAGGAAATGGAAGGAGGTGGATGTTATTGCCCTTGCTCAAAGTGTTGTAGAGGAGTCACAACTCATATGGAGGAGTAAGCCTGAGCAGCAAGGGTGGCATCCTGTGCAGTGATGATACATTTGTGGTTTGTGTATAAATAAGACAGAACCCATATGTCCCAGAACCTCGCTTTGGATACTGATCCCTGTTGTGAGTTGTGCAAAGGCTTGTCTTTGCCACGCGTGACAAAGGAGAGACGAGAAACTGTACCAGTGCATGGAAAGCACTGAGACATGTTTGGTCCCTGGGAGGCTTTTAAACACTGTCTATCAGAGAGGAATACTCACATTCACACGTAGCTTTCTGACTTTATAGGGCACAGCTGATTTCTACTGGCTGCATTCCATAATCTTTGAACTTACTCTGTCTCCTGTCATCCATCTTTACCACAAGTTGCTTCTTGCCATGTTCAATGTCAAGTGCTGAGCCAGTAACCGGTGCCTTCCAGCCCATCAGTGAAGCTCCTAGTAGGTGTTACAATAGAAACTAACACATCAAATGTGTTACTAGCTTCCCGTCACATAACATTTCCCTGCTAAAAAGAAATCAATATGAAATGGCTTAATCGAGAAGGTTGAAACTTTATGTTACGTAATGTTTCATTGACAATTTTCAACTAAAAATTTGGATTTCATCCTTGTGTTTGCAACTTCAGCCAGAAGCAGGCTAATTTCTTGCAGTGAAGGAAAGGAAGACTTGGAGTATTATCAAAGCAAAAAAGTTCCATTCAACTTGTCTGAATTTATTTCCAAAGGCATTAACAACCCTTCTTCTATCTTTTACAGCAGCAGTATTCCTGAAAACATTGACGAATCAACATTTGGGTGGCACATTCAATAGTTGTTGACAGGTGGTGAGACATATAACACACCATAATTCAACAGGTACAGAAAAGTTATAAGACTGAAAGACAGGAAAATAATCAGATTCTTAGTATTACCTCTGTATCTTGCATATCCTAACTTTTCTTTTCTGTTAGTAATAATCTTTATACACAGAATGAGACACCAGAAAGTGATTGTCTGATTTATATACTCTTCCCCTTTGCACAATTTTATGATGTCAGGGGCTTCTCAGAAATGAATATTTTGATCAATGGACCAACTCAACTTCTCTTAGGTTTCTCGATTTAGTCTGTAGAACAAAAACACATCCAGTACCAAAACCACGTATAGAAAAGTGTATATATCTCCTATATATTTTCACAGTTACTCCTAAACTAGTAAGAAAAATATCACAAAAATGCGCAGAATATATTCGCAAAAATTATTGCTTGTATTAATTATACAAAGTTTCTGATGTTATGTGGCTGGAATGTCTAATTTCAAAATTTGGTGAATGATTTAGCCATTCATGTGGATACCCCACCTTTTGGAGATATGTCAGATAAAGCACAGTTGAAGAACATATGGAGAAAAGGTAAGAAAAAGAAAATTTGAAAAAAACAGATGTCATTGAGCTTCCAAAAGACTTCGAAAGCCTGTGTGACTGCACAATCAGAAAATATGTCCTTTACCTTTAAATTTGTTTTGTCAAGAAAAAAACATTCACCTTTTATTCACGAGAATTGTATATTTTGTATATGGAGTTCTTAGAACCAATACACCAAATAGGTGTATTCAGAAGTCCCAAGTATTTATTCCTGGCACAGTCCAAAACCAAAAAACACCATCAGGCAAGAACAAACAATTTTCTTTGGAAGTAATGACCCTGAGTTACCTGAACATTTTTGCATTTCTTTCCTGGAGATAAGACAGGTGAATGACCCAACAAGTTAGAACATAGGCATGACTACATACCAAGGGCTAGAACAGCCTTGAGAGAAAACAGCATTTTCTTCAGTAACAAGATAATAGAATATCTGTGTTCCATTGAATGTTGATGGTAATATGCTCCTAGATGTCACTCAAATGCTTTGAAAATTGTGTCTTAAGATCCTGAGTCAGTCATTGTGACCCTGTCAGCACTTTAGAAGAAATGAAAAGCTTCTCTGCACTAAGAACAGGCCAGTTTTCAACAAAATTTTTCTTCTTGCCCATTCTTCAGGCTTAAACTGACTTTTAGCATCGTGTTGATATTTTCCTTGGTGCCCTTGGGTTATGCTCTTGGTGACTCTAATCAATGCATTAAAGCATTCCCATATTTGGCTTTGCCATCTGTAAAGTGAGAGAAATAACTATTTTTCTATGTAATCATTTTATCCCTAGTGTGGGGGCTCAAGTAACAGCTATTTAACAGTAGCTGATTACTGTTTGTTTAAATCGTTGAAACCACAAGGTGCCCAGACACCTGAAACTGAAGCAGATTTTTCATTAAGCACTAATTCTGCATACAAATTTTGGTAGCAGTTCAAGCAGCATGCAGCCATTTCTCAGGCTCAAGGCTGTCTCCCAGGATTTCTTAATCCCCATTACTAGTATAGAACTCCTGTTCGAATTGGAAAAGAGATAAATCAGATCAAGATTTCTCCCATTTTTTTCTGTGCTATTTATTCTGAGTTCTCCCCAGTATTATATCTCGCAAAAAAACGAGCAGAAACTTTCTTGCACAAGAAATGGGATGCCAAAATAGAATGCAAATGTGGCAAGAACAGGTCTTTGTTGGACATATTTACCCTTCCAAAACATTAATTCTGATGTACAGTTTTGCCAGTCCCCAGTTCTGGAGTGTTTACTGACAATTTGCCCAGTTCCTGTAGCAATAGGGGTTTTATTTCAAATTTATGACTGTGACAGATTTCCAATGTGCATAATAATCATGGCTCATCTCTTTTCCTCATCTCCTCATTGCAAATTTTTTTAGAGTGGGAGTGCCCTAGTTGGCTTCTGCTGATTTATGTGCTACTTTGTTCTTTATCTGCTTGCACCTCACCAGTAGAATAACATCGTGCTATCATTTCTAGGGTTCACAGGACCCTGACAGCACTTAGCAGTCAAAGGTCTACCAACTTCAGAACACATGGCTAAATAGGTTGAAAAATCTCCCCCAGTATTAACCCCCAGTACCTCAAATGAAGAAAAATGGTGCTGGCATCACCAGCAAAGCAGCATTACAAAACAGCAGGGTATTTCTGTGCACTGGCAACACAGCTGTTGAGACATGTCCGTCCTTGAGAATCTCAGTTCTAGGAGCAAACAGTGAAACCTGTGTTCCTGATTGTCACTGATTTATGTTTTGCTTTGTTCGTTATCTGTTTGGAAGTACCCAGGAGAGCCATACACATGTTGCTATCTTTCTTTCATCTTCAGAGCTGTCTGTGACCTGTTCATCTTTCCCTGACGCTCCCTCTCTGTCCTGGAATCCCTTCAGTGTGTGTTTCCTACACTCATCTGCAAGTTTACAGAACCCTGGCAATACTTAACACCTAAGAAGCAAAAAACTTGCCTGAAAAAAAGTAAAAATAAATCTACATCATTCCACCTAGCGAATACTCTTATTTTTATATATTTTTGTAGACCTACACAGAGATGTCAAATGCTTGGTTGCATTGATGACAATTACTTCATCACGGGTGTAATTTTCAGACATTTGTGCCATTTCTTTTCCAAAGTTTCATGGATTCTCCAAACAGATTTAAAAAATTATTTCAAATGTAAAATAATTTATGTGGAAGTGTAGATACTATGTTATAAAAAGCCTCTTTTCCTTTCATTCTGATCACTGAAAGAATTTTGAAGTTTTTAATGTAACAAGTACGTGTCTTTAAATTTTTAGTCTTAGTCTTGCCTTTCTCATTATGTCTTTTAATCTGGAAAAACTCGGAAAGGGTGGGACAAAGGGACAAAGTGGGAAACAATGAAAAAAATGACTACATGTTCATTTACATGATGAAGTGGGTTTAAATTTTCATTTAGTACATTAAAAGTATTATTAGAAAATAGATCACAGAAAAAAAAAGTCAGCCATTTTCAATGAAAAGTGCATTTTGATAGAAACATTTAAAACAGTCCAGTTCGAAATACCTAGGCTTCATTCAGCTGTCCTGAGAAAGCTTTAATAACCACTATTGACCATGGGTCTTGTCTCCCACATGTGGGCATTTTTAACCAGAAGGCTGAAGAACTGCTCTGAGGGAGGGAAAGACTGAGTGGGCTGAACAGAGGCCAACCTGGTGACAGGTTTGAACTGTTCCCTGAAATCAATAATCTTTGATAATTGTCAGTCTGTGAACTCGGTGTTAGCTCTGTGTGGCTGTAGTGCTGCTGGAGCTGAAGGCTGTCCATGTAGAAATCCTGTGATGATATTCCAGAGGACACGTCACTAGGCCAGGATAATCCACCTTGAACAGGGAATGGTGTTTTTCATAAAGAGAAATATTTGAAGAACTTTCCAACACTAAAATTACTTGACAATTCAAGATTAAATGTGGCAAAGGAAGCAGCTTTAGCTGATCTTTCTAACACTGCTTTAATATCACAGAATGAAAATCTCACTCAAGCAACTCACAACTATAGAATCATACTTGATCCTTTAAAATGTCTTCATTTCCAGAACAAGACACTTTGTTGTAAATGACTTATTTATTCTGTGCTGCCTCATAACACGCTGGACTACAATGACCTGTCTTGTAATTTCTGTTTTTCTTGTGCTCCCAGTCCTTCCCCACACTCTCCCAACCAACATGTGAGCAATACTTGAATCCCAAGGCTTTGGAACATTAAGGACATGCAAAAATGTAGTGAATCTGTCTCTTCGGATTTGCATGCATGGGTTGAGTAGGCCAATAAGCCAATAAGTCATTCTTTAAAACTCCCACAGTGTGGGAAATTCATTGGTGGCAAACGTCAGCATGATATCTGAGACACATTCAGATTCTGTTATGAAACTCCCATTCCTCTAAGGACTGTTTGAGGCTTCTTAGCATTGCTAATGCTCTATAGCCTTCACTATCTGCCCAGTTATTCCCTCTATGAGTATCTGTTGCTGCTGTCTTTTCTTACATAAAATTAAGTACAGTCTTTACAAAATAAAAGCATTGCCAGTCAGCCTAGCACGGCGCAGTTTATCTGTAAGACGCAGCAGCAGGTATTATAATAATTTAGTCTGTGATATCCTTCACCTCTCAGTGCATTTGTACACTCTTACTTGCATGACATTTTCCATGAACCAACTGGGTTATATTGCCAGTGGGACTAGGGAATAGCTATGTACATAGAAGGAGTTCTGGGCACCTAATTCAGCTACTTCAGATGGAGTAAATCCTTTGGTTTGACACTGCTATAAATGGTCTTGGTTTCAGCAGCAAATGCTAAGCAGCTCCTCAAGCAGTGTCTTAAGTATTTTATATAGATATAGGCAATACTTGAATTATCTGTGTTCACTCCTCCTTCCCACCTGAAGGAGCAATCTAGGCTTAAATTTTAACATTCATTAACTGTCCTAGACTTATAAATCTTGTCCTTATTGAAACTTATGCTTATATTTCCTTTGTCCAACAGGTCAAGATTTCAGCCAGGGAATTTTGCTCATGTCACTGTGAATCTTGTCATGACTTGTTGCAGTCAATAACCATATACAATGATGAGACTCAAACCATGACAGTACCAAAAGCTGACATGAAGTATATTACATTCGAAATTCTGAGGACAGGTAAAATCATTGTTCAGTGTGGCAGGTTAATACTACACTGATGGTAAATATATGGAATCCTCATTAAATAAGAATAAAACATCATTAGTGTCCCATAGAACTGCATTTTGATTACATTTAAAATACAATCTTAAAGCAGGAAATCTATGTTTAATATTAATATTGTTCATTAATATTAATGAATATTTAGAGCTTTTTGCAATTATTTGTTTATATATAAAACTTTGTTTGGCAGTGAAATCATATAAAGTCACTTGATATTCTAGTAAAATGACTTTCTACAGCCTAAATCTAATAACCAAGGATCAAAGACTTGCCATGTTCTTTATACAGCCAGCCATGTAGGATGAAGATTCAGTACTTACACTGATATCTTGCAAACAATGTGTATAGCAGATTTGTTTGCATAACAGAATCGTTAAACAATTCTCAACTTTGAGTGAATTTACATGAATCAGTCTGTTCATAAACAAGATCCTAGCCTTTAGATAATTTTTTTGTTCTCAGACTGACCTCCTCCCTCTGCACTGTTTATGCAGCTATGCCATTATACAGCTATGTCATTAATTGGTGGCCAAGCACACATATGGTGTGCTTGGTTATTTGCTTCGTTCTCTGAAAAACAGAGGTAATTTTTGCTTGAACACTGTCAAAAGTAATAATTAAAAACTAATATGAGAATTTTCCAAAAGTGAGAGGCAGAATCATTAAACCCAACATCCTGTATCTAGACAGGATGGCAATGCTCAGTACAAAAGCCCCTCAGTTGCCTTTTGAACTGCAATCCTTAACCTCTCAGAGGCTCTGAATTTGAGAATGACCCAAGATATGAAATCGTATTTGATGCAATGCAGCTTAGAGGGCAGTTAAATGTTTGTCTGGCACATGTATTTTCTGTTCTCTATTTCTACCAAGGGAGAAGTGGCAAATGACTATTTAAAAAGGCACTAAAATTAAATTACATTAATCAAAAAAAAGTAGACAACTATCTTTCCTGAAACAAGTCTGTCCATTTCTGGGTGTTTTATCTGTATGCCTTGCTACAAAATTATAAAGCAGCTCCTACTTACTGCCAATACTTATAGAGAAATATCTCTGTGACCTTGTGGCTTGTTCTAGTTGTATGATTTTCAGCATCCTAAGGCTAGTGGTGGCCACATACTCTTTTTTATTTTATTGTTCTACAGTTTTCAGCTGCAGATTACTTATGGCCAAATGCACAGATGCAACTTTCATATAGATCTCGATGCCCAGACCAGAAAAATATGTTAAACTAATCTGAGTTTTGCCAGGCTTGCCTACAACAGTTAATGCTTTTTAAAAAGACTGTTGATGAAGTCCTAAGTTTTCAGAAAAGAGGGATATTTTGACACAAACGTATACACCTTAATTTGCAGAACTTGTATCGTGGAGTTATTACTCCTGTTTCTTATTGAGAACAGACAAACGTCCTATAAGAAGGTTGGTTGCAACATTATTGAAGTAGTTTCCTAGTGGGCAATGTATAGTCCTGATAGCTCAAGATTGCTCAAAAAGAGTTAGAACAAGGCCCATTATACGGATGAAAGCAATCATGACTAAGAAATTTATGAAGATGACATCTAGCAAATTTGTGGGAAATGCTGTGTAGCTGCATTGGATGAAACAGTAGGATCAACAAAACATTAGAGAGTGCTGGGTCCCATGATATGGAAATTATTGTGCAGCCTCATGAAGAGCTCATTGTGCAGTGTGACAACAATGCTGACAGAGGAAAGTAAAGTCAGACAAGTACACCAAAACGTGGTGATTAATAGGGAGTGCAAACAGGTCTCTTAAGCTCTCAAGCTGTGGTGGAATCACAGCTAAGCTGGACCTTAAGTCAGGTACAGGAAACTGAATAAGTGTGAGATGCTCTTTCAAGCATACTTAGAAATTGACGTTCCAGTTAAAATAAACCCTCTTTTTTTTTCCCTACTAGAATTCTTTAGACCTGTGTAAGAATTAAATAATTAATAACAAGTACAAATTTGTTTAAAGATATTTTTTAAAATGTCTTGGAACTTAGTTTTCAGGCAGAAGAATGTACTCTCCACTACAAAGAAAATCCTTTATATTTTTGCTACCTGAAGGACTGCAGATGATAAAATGATCTTTCCTGAAATGAAAGCTTGCTTGGTGGTGTAGCGGAACAGAAATATTCTACTGTTTTCATGGAAGAAAAGTAGACCAAAGAAGGCAAAAATCACAGCTGATATTTCACTAAGGAAAGAAAAGGAAAATTAGATAATTCACTTCTATTTATTCAATTATAGAAAGCTATGAAAGCTCTTGGTAAATAAATTTATCAGAGAAGTGTAATATCAGGTTTAATCAGAATGTCTTAATTTCCAAGAAAAAGCCCACCTGGGTCCAGCACACCAAATATGCAGCATGTTTGACACTGATATTTTAAAAATCCATTTATTTCAAAATCAATCTAATTGCCCAGCTCCAAATTTTTATGTGAATAAAAGAACTAGAAAATTATTGACATTGTGAAAACTTCTGTTGCCATTCAGAACAGCAGTGGCACATGTGGTTTGGTGCACAGCACCCACTTCAGCCATGAACAGCTTCGTCTGGTACAAAGCCGTTGTCAGCCCATTGACGTCAGATCAGAAGTGTTGTGGTTCATTTTGCCAAAAGAAATGTCAGCTGTTTGCTGAAGAAAGGAAGTTGATAAAATTTATTTTGGTGGCATTAACAGTGAGGCTGTAAGTGAGCATAGCTTCAACGTCGTGCATTTTTGCAAAACATGGCTTTGATCCACAATAGGACAATCAAGACTGAACTGGAGTATGATTTGACATGTACACAAGGACAAAACAGATGCCTAACAGTTTACATATGGTGCAGAATTCTTTCAAGAAAATCAGAGTGTGGATGTTGTTTGCAACTTTTCAGATTTAGAAAGCAAGTGTTTTAAATCAATTAGGAAAAAAAATAACACTTTCAGAATATTTTGTGACTGAGATTTAATTTTCCACTTCAAAAAGGAGACAAATGAAATAGGCATTTGTTCATTTGATAGTTTCATCTCTCATGCTTTGAGAAACAGGGAACTAAAATTGATAAATTCTATAGTTTATTCTTCCTTTTTCCCCCCTGTAATAAAAGGTACTTACATGATCCTAGAGCTGCCACATCTAAAAAAGGAACATTTCAGTAATAAATTTATTTTTAGAAAATCTCATAGCATTAAGATGTCCCATCCCTGTTCTATAGCTGGAGAACACTGCATAACATAAGAGCTTACTTTCAGCCACAGAATGCTGCCCACAAATGGAGCAGGAACTGAACATTTCCTTTGTTGCTGTTCTGTTCATGCCACAAGACCAAAGCCTCTGAGGTACGTAGCCTTCATATTCCTTATTCTTCAACCTTTTATTGACTTGCAGAGATGCCTGCTGAGCTCCACTGTGTAATTTTACATGGTGTCTATCAAGGGTACATCCTGATCCCAGATTTGTTGCAGCTGTCACTCCTCTCCTGTGGGGTAACTGTTGTGGTCTCCAGGCAACGGGGCCATCTCCCACACCTACACAGCCCATCCTACACATATGCCTTTTGCATGATCCAAAGGTAATTTTGTTCAAGGTCCAACCTTGGCCACAGGCATCATTTGTGTCCCATGCAGTATCGCTCTTCCTATAGAAACAGATACTTCATTTTGTGGCTTTCTTTTTTGGGGGGATATTACTTTCAAAGCTGTGCACAAACTGGTGGTAGTAAGGTGATTGGCCATGTTGCCTTCTGAAAATCACAGTGTAAAGACCATCAGATAGGAGAGAGCCCTTGTGAAGTTAAAATAAACTTGTAATAAAGGCATACACTGAGATCAAATGCTTGAGAAGAAGAAATCAGAAATTATAACCATAGATGAATAATGACTTTACTAACAGAAAACAGACTTGCTAGGCCTGATTTCAGTTTGGCATTATTGAGCCATTGTTACTAGGAATAATCCCTTTTCCTAAACAATCTTTACACTATACCAACTAACAAATCACTTACTCGTCAATACTGAAGGCACTGTTTCCTTAGAAGTAATGTGATTTGCATACATACATCTCACACACATTTTTATTTGTTTAACTGAATCTCTGTGGCCTGAGGATTCCAAATATATGATTTACCTCTTCACTGATCAATGATTTATTAAAATGTAGAGACGTCTAAAGTGCCATTACTGCAGAACAATCCTGGCAAACCTCCTTCTGGATATGTCAGGGTAGCCAAGATTATATCTATTATTACAGCCAAGTGAGCAGCCTTTCCCAAGGCACACATCACACTGATGTACCTCCCAGCAAACTACAGGGAGAAGTAAATTTATGACATATTTAGAAAATCACTTCAGTTCTTGAACATCAGAAGATGCTTGCTGGCTTACGTATGGGATTTGGGTCTTTATTTATAAGAAGTTAGAAGATTTTTCATAAACATAGCTACACAATCTTATTATGCTACAGTGTAGGTCCCAGAATATGTGAAACTATGAATGAGACGGAAACACGAACTGGGTAGGCAAGACAACACCTTTAGCTTAGATGCATATTCCAGTTAAAATCAGTGAATCATTTTTTAAGTAACAGCTATTGATACTATGCATTATTTATTACTGACCCCTTTGAAATCATCTCTCCAGAGTTTTATGCCACGTTAAATTATCTCCCTTTTTCAGAATCATCTAATAAGACATTAAAGATACCTGTCTGGAAGCAAGTGCAAGGAAAAGAGAATAGAACATATTTTATATGTTTTATGCAAAGACCAAGGCTCATTTTCTTTTCAGTGCTTATCAGAAGCACAAAGCACATCTCGTTTCCCTGCATTTGATCATAATTTAGCCCTTACAAACTACTTGCCTTATAAATTAATGTTTCTACAAATGCTTGTGGGAAAAGTCCTTATTCTTTCCATCTGCAGGCAAACTTTCTGCCATTTGTATTAAGTTATTCCCCTCAGGAAATTCTCATTTTGTACTACACAATCCATGTGAATTTAGGCAAGACAATGCAAAATAAGGGAATATAGCAATAGCACCATTTTATTTCAATGAAGGAGAAAAATCCTCAGATAACTTTCTACGGTATACTGATGTATTTACTTGTTGTCTTTCTAGTTCATTTTTACTGACATTTGCTCAGCTATCAGGCTGCACCACTGCATCTGTTCACTTGCATTTAGTTTTAAAGAAATGTTCTTTCTTTCCCTAAATGCTTTAATTTGAAGTCTGTTGTTTAAATTAATAGACTTTAAGATCAGCAATCACTGGAACCTTTACTAATAAGGTGTTCTAGTCAAGTGAGAAATTTAACACATTTCTCAGTAAATATCCTAATCATTAATTATTCTCATGGTTTAAAAGGCTTGCTGCTTGTCTTGTCAGGTTTTATCAGATTTTCCCAGTTCTGTATAGTGTTCTTGTCACCACTGCCTTTAGCTGCCATTTCCCTCTCTTTCAGTCTTATAACACAGGTAACTACTGAATTAATCTATGTGTATGTCTCAAGGTGTGTCCTACTAATTGTGGTGTTCTACATGTATGCATGAATTTGTGCACATAAATACATACATGTATGCAGGGAAATCTGTACGTGTTTATTCAAAGTGTCACTGAAGGGAAGAGACCAATCTTATGTCACTGCCAGCAGATCCAGGAGTTAGAGACAAAAGGCCCAAGCATTTCCTCCGGGACCAAAAATGAACTAGGTGGGGATATGATTAAAACAAGTACCTCAATTATTGCAAATTGTATGACTACATGAATACTGCATTTTTTCATTATATAGGTAGGGAATACGGTATATTCCTAGGAGTCTCCTGGTTTTTTGGTGCTGACACTTAATCTACAAGCATTGGTTTCACACTGTTGAAGCTTTAGTCATTGTTTTGTTGTTCTGGAGAGGCCACGAAGAAAGCTCAATAATGCAGAAAATGTAGAACATATTGTCCTAAAATCTCCCTCATTATTAAAACTACAGAGAGAAATATAGGAAATCAGAGGCTGAAAACACAGCTGAAAGAACTGAGAGTTGAATTCAACCACCAGTGAATTGCACTCCCACACACGTACAGCCCCAGACAATAGGCTGATTCAAGACAATGAATGCAGAAGAAAAAAGTCACTATTCTCCCTTTTCTCTTTGCAATGCTAATTCTTTTCCTCAAATTGAATGCCTGAGAAAGAGATCCAGTGTTGAAATCCTTTCTTTCATAGTTGATAACATGAAATATGCTATGATATCACTTTGATTCCATCTTGACTCTGAACAGAAACTTTTTCCTAAGAAACATGTACATGTTGAATCGGTGTCCTGAACGTATCACGGTATCAGCACAAAACTTGCTGAGAGACAAGAAATGCAACTTCCTGATGATACCACTATCTTATAATAACTGATGCATGAAAGATCTGTTACAAAGAAGTGTGATGAGACACATTTTTCGTAAAAGGTACCTAAACCCTTTTTATACACAAGATAAAGGAGTCAGCTATTAGTCTATTATTTTCAAAAATGTACGTGCATTACAATTGAGGGCAGACAATGCTACATTGTCGGTAAAAACAGCATCCAGGCTGGCCATGCAGTCTGATCTTTACCCTGCATCCATCAGTGCATGGCATGCTATCTATTACACAGTTTTAGCCATATGTGTTTTCTCAGTATACCTGCCAGACTGCTGCCTCTAGCTTTTGTCCTTATTTCTGACTGGCTGGCATCAAATTTTTCTTCCTTCAGCCTCCTGAGAGTGTGGCCTATCTAACCACTGAAGCCTCTTCTTGAGGCAACAAGGAGAGATGATCTCCTCTGGATGATGGCTCATCTCAGATCACCAAATTAGGTGTGTAAAACATGTTGAACAGTTTGCCTTGGGAGATGCTTATCTCTTCCCACTGACTAGAAAAGGAGCTTTGCTTGACAGAGCAGCCCTTTTATCTGACAGAAGTTAGATTAAAGGAATCTCAGGCATATGGGCCTAAGTGGCCTCTCCCTGTTTATTATAAAGTGTCTCATTGGCCAGGTTTTAGTCAATGTTCCTTGTGTGAAGCTCACCACAAACATAGAGGTCCCTGTCCTCGGAGCTTGCATTAGGAGATCCCATCATGTGTGTGCAGTTCTGGTATGCAGAGACTGATGTAAGCCTGGCTTGGCAGAATCTTCCTAGCTCTCCCCTTGGGAAGCTTAATTTAGTATCATTTTACTTGGCTTCCTGACATAAAAGGGGATTCAAGAAAGACAGCAACACCTCTCAAGTAATTAAGCAAGGATTGCCTCCAATCTGATGAAGTGACAGCCTATTCTTCTCTTTGGTTTCTCAGTTTAAGCATAAAACATGGGTACAATCTAGCAGCAGGAAGGCAAACAGCTGTAAATTAGAGAAGTGAAGGATAAATATGTAAAAAATTTATGTATCTTACACATGCTGATATACGTGTTTTCTTACTGTTATTATTTTTGGGATGACGAATGGGAACAAATTCAGTAACTGCTCAAATTAATAATGCAAGAATAAAATTTTAGTCCAGAAAGTGAAGAATGATACAGTTTTCATGGAAAGTGATTATTGAGTGAACAATAACAAAAGAAAATGAAAATCAGCTATACATTGATGCATTGTTGTGTTTTCCCCTCCCCCAACTCAAAGAACAAATTCAACATATGGTCTTTTTATAAATATTTCGGAAGTAAAGTGACTTCTGGAAAGGATTGTAGTCTGAGATATGCACAGTTATCAGTATTTTAGAAGATCCAATTTGAAACATCTGCTAACTCTTGAAAGAGTTATGTTGAAACAAAAGCCAGTCCTTATTTAGGAGGGTTGTATGCTCAGAGTTTTATATTCTCCCCTCTTTTCTGAAAGGATAGCGGGAAGAGGAGAGAGCTGCACCAGCATTTTCTTTCCACCTTTTCCAGGTCCAAGATTTAAAGCTTTATGGTGAAGAAAATCAAGGTGACAGATGCAAAGAGACAGTAAATTACTGACACACTCTTCTTCAGTCATGCTTTGAAGTGCTAAAGAATTCAGACCAAATCTCAAGCATGAAAGCTTTGTGAGAGGCAAGCTGCAATTTACTAGGCCAGTGGAATGTAACAGATATATTTTAAAAGAATGTATTTTTTCAAATCTTGGGATTTGGGACAAGAAAAAAATTTTGAAAACAGTAAATGTTTTTGACCTCTGCAATGTTTATGTTTTTGGTTTTACTGTTGTTATCAGTATGCAGTTGCAATCCCTACAACTTGCACTTCTTCTAACCTTCCAGACAGACTATAAATATTTAACAGTTCTTGCAAGTTGATTTACATAGTACTTACTGGGTAAATAACACCTCACTTTTGAAAAATGTATGCACGTATATAGTGCAGTGTAAATAATTAATCAAATATAATAACAGCAAAATAATAACAAGGAGAAAATACTAGTTTTCAGAAGACATACAGTCATCTTTAGATAGATTTTTTAAACACTTGTCTTTTACTTTCTATCATTATTTCTTTCTCTCTTCCTTCCTGTATGCTTCCTTTAATGAATTTGTGATTGTTTTCATCATAGCATCAATTTTAATCAGAATTATTTTTTTCTGAAATGTTTTGCACACTATAAGTAAAAGGCAGATCCATTCAGAATATTTGCTGATATTTCATGTGTCAATCTGAGTGATTAATTCTTATATGAACTCAGATCTTGCAATAGGATCACAGATGGAAGCAACTTCTTCTCTTTTTGGAGTGACACTGAAGTTGGTGTAGATCGTTGCCAGTTCACGGATCTGTACAATTTGATCCTGGTTGTGAAGCCTCCAGCAAATTCTCCAGAGGAGTCATCTAGCTCTGAGTCAAGCACAGAAATGCAAAATTAATTATTTACCTTGCCACACAATACTAACACTAAGCCAGATCTTCGGAAATGTCTGGGGCAGTCCATGCCACAGGAGCTGTCCCATCCCTCTGTCTCCCACTATAAGCAGCATCATAGGAACATCTGCCTTGTGCACGGTGCTTGCAGAGTCCTGTTTGAAAGTCCAGCAAGCGGTGCTTGAGGTCATGGTCTGAACTGCAGAAGTTTGATAGATAAGGGGAAAATAGGTTAGTCATAAAAAGAAAATAACCAGCATTAAAGGGAGAGTCGCTAGAGCTCTGACAGGGCCCAGGCAATGTTGTATAAAATGCCATTCTAACAACCTTCTAAATGAATAGATGAGAGAGACAACTGTGTCCATCAAAGAAAGGACAGAGTAGCTCTCAAGACAGTAAAAACAGTGTCTGAAATAGCCTCAGCCATGTTGCTAGGTAAGAAAAACCACATTTTAGCGAAGTTATACAACTGCTTCTAGAGAGGAGAACACAGAAGTCTAAGCCAACTTAAATATGAGTTCAGAAGGGAACTTTCACATAGCTCTACTGTGTGACTATCTCTGTATTTCAGCTTATAGTTTTCATGCTCTCAAGTATTTTTTTTAGTTAGTTATTTTCTTTTGGTCTTAGACATTAATTTAGTCTCTTTACTATGAAACTTGCTGACAACTTGGAAGAAAAAAAATGTTTTTAAAATAGGACACTATCCTACCCATCTTGATAGACACTACTAAAGAACTAACAATAAGTTTTCCAAAATAAATTTCCAGGAATATGTGAAGGAACAGATTCCTCCTTTGTCTGGAGAGAATTTACACTCATCTAAGTCAAGTTTCACAGACTCCTCTTGAGGAGATGCATCAAATCCTGTGCCATTCTTGGGCAGTCAGTTCACAGGATAGAATCATTGAATATCCTGAGTTGGAAGGGACCCATGAGGATCACCAAAGTTCTTCCACTTCATTGATTTATATTTTCATGAAAAAAATAACCTGAGCCCCTTCTTTTTAAAATTTTCTTTTCTTTCTTGTGCAAAACAAAAGTGATATGAGAAACCATATAAAATTTTCTCTGTGATACTTGCTTTCCCGTCTGAGTGTTACGGTACTCCTAATAATGACCAAGTGAAAGTCATAACCTTACTGTCATCTCAGTTGGAAGGTGACACCTTCAAGCCAGGACAGATCTATCTGAGATGGCATGAGTCACAACTGCCCTGCTGTTTCTGTTCATGTCCCTGCCCAATTCTTCTGAATCGTGCGTCTATTCCTTAAAGAATATCTTCCAAAAATTGATGAAATTTGCTGGTTTTATATTTTAAGGGGAAACAGTGTTTGAACACTCAAAAGGTATGTGATCTGGATCCATACTTTGCAGTCAGAGCTAAAACTCCCCTTCCTTCCTTCCTTCCTTCCTTCCTTCCTTCCTTCCTTCCTTCCTTCCTTCCTTCCTTCCTTCCCTGCTATGGCCACAGATGAGCTCTCTACCAGTCTTCTAAAAAAATTTATTCAATAATGGAACATTGCTCTGAATCTGCCATAGACCCACAAAATTTCTGGACAGAAAATTTTCTGTGGAGTGGTGTTGGACAGCAAATATCTTAGGTACCAGTGCACTACTAAATTAAATAATGGCGGGTAACATACCCATGCACTAACATTCAGCGATACAAACTATTTGAAAGAGCAATCATTGTTTTGATCCAGGTCAATTAGAAACACCTCAAAAGACCCCTGAGTACGGGTAAGGATGTAGCATTCGTAAACATATTCCAGAAATGCCTGGAGCTGTTTTCAGGATTTCCTAGGCAGCCCAGAAAACTCTGTATCATATTTTCAAGCCCACTTGAAAATATTAAAGGGTTTATTTGTCGTGGTTTTTTTGGTTTGGTTTGGTTTTTTTAAGCAAGAATAGTTTGGCGCAATAACATGCCTCCTTGAACTGTGACATGGGCGTAGATTTATAAACTCTATAAATTTCAACCTCATCTTTTTGGCTTCCTGGTCTTGTGTTCTCAGAAAACTCTAGATACAGCCATCCCTAAATTTTGTACTTAAAATTTCTCTCCATAACAGGTCTTGCCATTTGCATCTGAACTTACATGAAAAAGACCACACTCATTATCTGTAATATCAGGAGAATGGAAGGAGAAAATATGCTTACAGTTAACAATTAAAAGGGAAAGTTTCAAATCTCATTGGATTGTGATGTCTTATGGCAATACCTGATTTCTACTAGCATGTGTTAAAAGCCAAGACTAAATTATTTCAGTGTATGTTTAGTGAATCTGAATTTTTCTGCTTAGAAGAAGGAAATCATATGGATATAATCATAATCTGAAGTCAGGCTATTCATATCTGAGTTTGTATCAAAAACCTTTTCCTTATTTTTCATAGTATTTTTCACTACATTGTTGCTATATAAAAGATCTAAACAAACAAAAAGGAAACCAAGCAATAGTTGTAACTATGTACATAGTACTCTAATATGAACAAAGCGATGACAGCTGAAATAATGCTTTCCCATGGCTTTGTTTTTCATTTTTAGTAACATGGCACTTGTGCTCTTCATAGAAATATGGCACAGACAGCTATTGTCAGGGGGGCCTCCTTTCCAACCAGTGTTTTAAAGTGTACATATTAGGGGTTTTTCTGTTTAAATGAAATGTTTTCCCAAACGCTACCTTATATGCTATGCTTTAGTTTTGTTTTTGCAAAACATTTAGTTGTGAGAGAAAGTGAAGCATTCCCATAATGCTAAAACCTCAGAACAGACACACCGTTTAGCCTTTGCAGACTTGAGATTCAAAATGTGCCATACTGATATATCAGAGATAAATGCTTAGGGCCCGTAGACACACTAACTTTGTGGTGTTTTCACACCTGCAGTGTTCTCACATGTCAGAGAAGCCTTATCAAATAAGAAATACTTGAGTGTAGCCTGAATTGAGATGTTTGAGCAGTACAAGCCTTATCCCTATGCTTCCTGAGTGAAACCTTAACATTTCTGAACTTAGATTTTAATCAAGAATTTTGTCCTTGTTTTCAACAGAGTTTGAGCTTGAGTCACCTATTTTTACTCACTGTGGGGAAAAAAAAAAGTGAAATAAAATGTTGATGAGGGAGAGGAAATTAGCTTGCTTAGCAAGGCATGAGGTATTCTCTCCCCACACAGGAGGTTACTGCAGGGTAGTGAACTAAGTCTGTGTGGAAGGTTCCAGCATGGTTTTGTAAGAGTCCCGTAAGGGTGGTAATGTAACCCTGCACTGAATTTCACCATGTTTCAGATGAGCTGTGCTGCAGCTCCCAATGGGAAGGACCTCAATTACAAGGTCACGCTGCAAAGCTGAGCTACCAAAAATGACACCAAACTCCATGGCTTCCTGCCAGTCTTCAGAAATCAGAAAGGAAGCAAACTTGTCTGATGTTCCAAAGATCATGATCCTGACCAATATCTGAATAAATTTATAACACATATAACGATTACATGAATTTATAACACTGTTTTAATTCAGCTAGTATATTCCAGTTAAGTACCAGAGTTTTAAAATTTACCAGGAAGAGAGCAAAGACAATTCAAGAAAATAGACATATAAATTTAGCCCTGGTAAATAAACAAATTACTGGACTTTCAGTTACTAATCTGTTTAACTGTGCTTCTCTAGTTCATTTGCCTGGATCAGCTCTAGGGAATTGCCAAACAAAGACAGAGAGAGGAAAATGTTATTTCACAGAGTACCTTGTGATGCACCTAATAAATCCAGTGCTGCAGATTGACTGTTCGCTGATGACAACAGGCCGTGCCTTCGATGTCATGACCCCTGATGGGCTAAGGGGCGTGACTCTCAAAGGGTTAATCTTTTCCACCTGTTGCTGACCACAGAGCAAGCTCTCCTGGCAGGTCTCCTACCAGGAGAATGTGGCCCCTGACCTTTGTGGGAGTGGGATGCTGCAGTAAAGACTCTCCCTAACAAGCACTGCAATCCGGCACAGTCACGCCAGCTCTCTGGTGGCTGACTCCAGTGGTAAAACAAGTCGTGAACCAGTGATTTGTGAAATGAAAGTCAAGGGTAAAGATGGGGTACAACCCCCAAAATATCTTAGTCAGCTCACTGTGAGGGTTGCCATGAGTTGTGTTGTTGGTTTGAGATCTTCCTTACGAAAATATTAGAATCACCTCAATCTGAAACAGCAAAAATAATTACTAGAAAAGTCAAGAAAGTTGAAATTGAGATGAAATTTCAGTCAAAAGCAAGCTGTTGGAAGTCAAAGCTGTTGCTTTTCTGAGTCAGTACAACTGTTCTGATCTATTCGGTGCAAGCACACATGAAAAGCAAACGCATAAGACCTTTCTCACAATGTAGCCACTACAAATAGAGGGAATGCATTCTGAAGATTCAAGGCATATTTATGAAACCTAAATTCTTTTTATTCCCTTGTGATTAATTTGATATCTGAATCATACCTACCTGGGAAGGGAGTTCCTCAAACACCATAAATATTTTAATTACAGAGTAACTGATGCAAGTGCACCTCCGCCATCTGCTAAGTTTTTCTGCTTATGCCCTTTGCTGCTTTTCTACTCAACCACTTTGCCTATTTGAGCTTTTTCTTCCTGTGAAGAAGTTTTTTTCAAGTTTTCTTGTTGACCACAAGAAATATCAGCAGAAAAACCTCTGTAGAAGTCCTTTCATCAAACTGCCAACCTAGGGAAAGGTTGGACCAGTATTTATAGCACAAACCTAGGACTTCTTAAGTCTTCCAGGCACTGCAGCTTGCAAGTGACCTTGATCAAAACACTCCAACTACAGCCTTAAAAGTACTTTAATGTTCTAATGCCTCCTCTATGTTGCCATGTGGTAGAAGTCATCTCTGAGGCAAGACTATATGTATATGAATTGTGATACTAATGTCAATATAGTTGGGGAGTTAATGGGAGATATCCTCTTGAACTAGGAAGCTGTGAAATGCAAAGGGAAGAGTGCAAAACAACCTGTCTGATCAGATACAGGCCACCCTCTCTGTGGTGAGAGAGGGCTAACTGTTGGAACTTCACCCATCAACTTTCCTTCAAAGGCAGCTTCTTGATTCCAACACGTAGGAAAAAAACAGTAGTATCACAGAAAAGTACATATCCCCAGTAAGCTGAGTCCAAGCTCACATTTGGATCAGATCGTGCTGCATTAAGAAACACGTATTTGAAGATTAATACTCTCTCTACAGATCTTCGAACATTTACTGTAGTAAGGGCCTGAATGTCCATCTGCTGGTGAGCCACCATACTGATAAGCCACGTACTGCAACCCGGAGGCTCACTTCCTCTGCAGCCTAAATGGAGGACACTTCAATTCACTGAATGTTATAGCTCAGTCTGTGTTACCTTTCTGACAGATGCAAAAAAGGGGGAGAGAATAATTCCTAACCCACACACTTGTTCATCTGCTCTGTCCTTCCCTTCCTCGCTACTTGTCCATATGCATAAATGGTAAGCCCACAAATTGCTTTAGGAAATCCCACCACCAAGGGAACTTAGACAAGAATATGTGGGTACAAGACAATGGACCATTGGAGTCTGGCCATTTACTGCCCACCTGCTGCCCTTACACCATGCTCTGCTTTCTTGCATGTGCGGAACTTCTCCAATTCTGGCAGCTTGTGCGTGCAGCTCAGGTGTCCCCCAGCGTAGTTCTACCTGGAAACATGATGGAAACAAGATCAGGATCAGACATAGAAAAAATATGGGCATTGACATTCAAGTGAGGAAATTAACTATTCAATTAGTGTATTAATATGACAGATTCCATTTTTCAAAGTATGCTTTACTCATAATAGCATTCTCTGTTTCCTGCTCTTCACCCAGGCTTTCAAAGAGAGAATTAGATTTGTTTTCTTTTGTATCTTGTTGGGTTTTACTATATGAGGCTGATTCAAATTACAAAACTGACCAATCACACAAGCGAACACATTAGGAAAAAAGTCCTTCTTGGAGAATATTAATTACCATTTATTTTAGCAAAGCAAATAACCGCCTATGAAAAATTCACCACACATTCCTTTAGAAGCCTTCAAATATTTACTACTGCAGACAGCATTTTCTTTACATGTGTTGAGTGCCCCATAAAACCTGCTCGTGTACATATTTCTGTAGAAATGAAGTGACCATGCATTCCATATCTCTGGTGTTCCAAGAAACAGAGAAAGCTTTATTTCTGGTTAGCTCTGTCAGGTTGGGCTTTTCTTCTTTAGGTTGGCAATCAATTGTGTCAATGTCTCTGTAAGTAGAGCTGGTGTAAAATAAGAGATTGGTCAGCTATAAATTATCTGGAGCCCTACAGGACTTCCTGAAAGGCATATGAAGAAGTAATTGGGCTTCATGTTGTCCTGTGTGACTTCTGGGCATTCATCACTAATGGACCATGCAAGAGGGCTAAGGCTGCAATTTACTGAAACCCACTTCAGAATGAACATTGGAGAGCTAGAGAGAGGGAAGGGCAGAATAATGTGGAGAGGATTTGTTTCAGTTCTGTTAAAGCCTGATTATTCTGCAGGGTACTTATTCTGCAGAGAGAAGAGCAGAATAGCAAAGTGCACAGGTGGGTAAAAGAACAAAGTTAGGCTTTTCAGTGATAAGAGTTTTTTGTGGCTTTTGCTATGATGTTTAAAGTGTGGCTTTTGCTATGATGACTATAATCTAACCGAAAACATTAAAGTAATGAAGAGACAGAGAAATTCACTTTCTCTGCAGAAGACAAACCATGTCTTACTTACACTTTAAATGTACAAACATTTTCAACCCTTGACATTCAGATTTACGTATTTAGTTATGATTGCAAATCGACACCAGAGCTTTCTCTCTTGTCTTACAACCATTATAACAAAAAGCTAACTGCACTGATGAATCCAGTTGCAGAGATACACAAGATAGCACTAATGCGTGTTGGGATCAGGTATAGTTACCAGCTCTAATCTAAAAGCAGTGTGGTCATTTGCCTGCAACAGCTCCTAGCCTTATTTGTCTTTGAAAATAAACAAAGATATATTGCTTCCACATGTGGGATGTTTCATTGGAGGAGGGATGACTCTTATGACCTGTACATCACAATTTGGGAGTTGTCTGTGCGGAGACTTTTCTGATAATCTCTCAACCCGTAGTCTATTTTTATCCACCGAAAGCCGCCCACAAAGATTTGAACACAATGGTGATTAGAGTAATTCTAAAACAAGTTTCTGTGACAGAGTTTAAACCCCACCATAGCATGTGGTGACCAAGGAGGTCCAACATGCTATACACAGATGTTTCCAGCTCTCTCAAAGAAAGGGCATTTGTTTTATGAAAACTAGGGTTTTCTGCATCATTTGCAAAATGTAATTGTCAAAAATGTCTCTGAAATATAGAAATTCTATGTAACATTAACAAAAAAAAAAGAATGTTTCTATGTCTTTCTTTTCAAAAACTTGTAAAATTTTACATTTAAAGGAGAAAAACTGTTATGCCTTGGGAAAGGAAATATTTATTTCAAAGAATATTTAGAATATTTCTCTGTAGTCAAAACTCTCTCACTCATACACACTAAATCCATCTGTCCCAGCTCAAGCTTTTAGGCATGCTAGCCTGGGACTGGGAAATGTGAAATCAGGACACTCATGATAGCAAATACAAAACATGGATCAATTGCTAGTTTCACACTCAGGTTTGCAGATAATTAGCAGTTTGGTATGAAATGACGGAACTTCCCTCTGGAGGTTTCTAGTTTATATAGATTTACAACATATGGATCGCTTTTCAGTCCAATGACTCTGAAGTGCTCTGTGTGCAGAAAGTATGCCTGTGAGATGAAAAAGCAAAGTGCTAAGTAGAAGAATCTTGTTTTCATGTTAAAAGTCTGGTATACAGGCAAATAAGTACTTTTTTTTATTATATATACTTCTCAATTTGCACTATAATATTAAAAAAAACCCAAAAAACCAAACAAAACAAGCATTCTGATAGTTTCCTTCTTAAAAAAACCCCCAACAACTAATTGTAATTGAGGCTAATTTGATCTCATGTCAGCCTTCTGACATATTCTAATACCACATGATTTCATATATTATGGAGAATAAACAGAATTTACTGTAAATCTCCTCTGCAATAGTGTATATTTTCTTTTACTAATCTGGCACTAAGACTTTATCCAAGATATTTTATATATTATTGCTTCTGATAGGAAACATTTTATTGTTACTGGTATCTTCATTTTTATAGTACCATTTAGGTAATGTAATGTGAAATATATCAAAGTAAGTTTTGGGAAATAAACTAACTCTGAACTGTGCTGTAATTACAGTGTTCTTATGACCTTGCTGTTCCGAGGCCAGCCAGAGCTAATTCTTTTCCTCACCAACTCAGCTCAAAGCCTGCTGATTTTGGGTGTGCCTTGAGGTGTGATGCAGCTTGTGGGCTACTGGGTTTGTCCTCACTTTTCTGCTCCCTGCAGCCAACATTCATACAGGGTGACAAGGACACAAGATAAATATTTCATTTTTTCAATCTTGTGTTATGTTTCCTTGCCTTATAGCACTTGGTGAGAACACCATGTCAACAACTGCTTGTGTTATTTTTCTGCTCTGAACTGCCAGTTAATCTCATAAATCTCAGTCTACCTAGACACTGTCACCTTTTCTTCTCAGTCTCACTGATCTTTGTCAGCATATTGTGAACTTCTAAGAGATAGACACATCAAAAGCTGACATAAAAGGGATGCTTCAAAACACCATGAACAATAGAAAACGATAACACATTTTACTGTGGAAAAGACAACAACGGGGGCTGTGTCCTGTGCCCAGGAGTCTGGTGGTACACCTGAGGAAATCTCTTATCTCAAAATCAGAGGTAAACTGGTTGGGTTTTTCATTGCCTAATAGAATGAGTCCCTTGTTTTGATTGATGGCTCAACATCTATTCCAACACTAAGAAATGACAAAAATAGAGCAAGTTTATTAATAATAATTATAAATATTAAATATTAAACATTAAATATTAAGACGAAGATGGACACTGATGTGACATGGACTGGTAGGGCAGGAAGAACTGAGCAACTGGCTAGTGTCATCCAAGGCACATGATCAGGAGCAAGCAAAACCTGCACCATGGTACTCATGGAACAGGGCCATATTCTGAGCATTTTTTGCTCTAATTTTCAGTGTCCAAATAACCAGAGAGATGCCTTTCCTTCCTGCAACACTTATCTTCTTGGTATAACTGACACATCACTGTCTCTGACAGAATGAAAGATTTATAGAGAACATCCACAGAATATCTGAGGACTTTCTGTCTATGAAAGATGAGATCACAGACATCACCAAGTTTAAAGAATATATAATTTCTCTCTTCTCTTTAGTTATTCACCTATTTATGCATGCCAACCTACTGAAAATACTACAAATGTAGCCAAGCTGAGAATTGAAATCTATTGATATTTAGGTGAGCTAGAAAAAGAAATGCTTCTCATTTGTGCTGAAAGGTAACAAAATAGTATTGGGATGTTGGCCTGGCTGCAGAAGAGAAAGCAAATAGTGACAATATGCACAGTAAAAATGAAACAAGCAAACAAATAACCTGAAGCAAATATAACTCAAAAGTCTTACGAAGTAATAAGTTAATTGGAGATATTTGGATATATTTAAGTTAAGAGTGTTTATTTCTATTAATTCAGAATACTTTTCAGCTGTGGAATGACCAACATTGCAAGACCTACATGAAAACAAAGTAACATATATCTGGGATTTTTTGCAACAAAGCTGTAGATAGTTCAAAGAAATGAAGACAGACTTTGTAAATACAGTATACACTTGTGTTTCTTAGGTACGAAATGCCACAGCTAACTGTGGCAGTTCAAAACTTTCTGAATAAAAAACCCCAAGTTCTCCTCACTTCTATCAGTTTCTCAGATTATGATAGATTTTGCAAGTGTTATCAACTAAATCTGATTCCACGTTCAGCTATCCAATATTTATTAAACCTGCAGGCTGATCCTCGCACCCTTGTTTGGGTAAGTAATTCTAATTCCTCTAAGAACTTCTATTGATATCTTGTAAATAGGATTTGTAAAATAAACCCCAGGGCTTGGTAAGAAGACTGATAATATGATTGCATCTAAAGGAAGAATTAAAAACATTATCAACAGTAGACCTGTGTGTCTTTCTGCTTTTCTTGCAATGGGAAATGAAGAAGCAAATATGTTCTTTTCTTAAGGGGTTATTGTTGCCTCACAATGTGCAGAACATCGGCATTTAGAATCTGCTTGGAACATCAGTGAGAGAGAATAGACAACAGAACCAAACCAGTTCATACACATATTTCTGTCTATTATCCCCCAAATGTTTTTCATGATGTCTTACCATGTGCTACTGTGCTACAATTTCACAGGTGATCATCCATCTTCACATTACATTCCTAAAATGGATACAGACCAGGATCTCATCACAGATCAGGGAAGATGAAAGCTTAAAGGAGAAGATACCTTTAATGAAATCCATTCTTTAAAGATCTTTCTGATCATATGTAATTCCAATGAAAACAAAAGCACATTAATTACATTTGAAATATGACAAAAGAATTTTCAATAATTCTAAATTGGAAAAAAAAAAGAAGCAAATTTTGTTTCTCTAAGTAAATTCCATATCTATTAGATACCTAATGGCCTAGGTACTTATTACAAACCTATAGAGCAGTTTTCAAAAATGTGGTAGATGTAGTCCATTCCAGTTATAGTCCTCTACCATGTGGGACTTATATCTAAGAGCCTATGCCTTCAAAGCTGTCTATTTGCTATGCATTGGAAACAAAAGGAGTTTAGCATGTCAGTCTTGCTTAAATTTAGAAGTTAAGTATCTCAAATCATCCTCCTGAATCCAATTTTCAGTCTCTCTGTTCTTTTGTTCCCAGTCAAAAATAAAGCTAATACTGTCCCTATCTTCTATCCACATACAATTCTTCAAAGGAATATATTTTTTGTGCATCTCCCAGCTCATCTGGGACATCTAGATATGATCAAAACATTCATATGATGGGGTAAGCTTTTAACAGCTTCCTCATAGCCCCATAAAATCTTTCTCCTCTTTTTTTTGTAAGCACTCCTTTGCCAAAATATATAAATAGGTAAGAGAGATTAATCAGTTAAGCAAGTTTATACTACTCTGTGGTATAAGGCATTGAAAAAGAAAAGGAGAAAGGGAAGGGGAAGGGGAAGAAGGGGAAGGGGAAGGGGAAGGGGGGGAAGGGGAAGGGGAGGGAGGGGAGGGGAGGGGAGGGGAGGGGAGGGGAGGGAAGGGAAGGGAAGGGAAGGGAAGGGAAGGGAAGGGAAGGGAAGGGAAGGGAAGGGAAGGGAAGGGAAGGGAAGGGAAGGGAAGGGAAGGGAAGGGAAGGGAAGGGAAGGGAAGGGAAGGGAAGGGAAGGGAAGGGAAGGGAAGGGAAGGGAAGGGAAGGCAAGGCAAGGCAAGGCAAGGCAAGGCAAGGCAAGGCAAGGCAAGGCAAGGCAAGGCAAGGCAAGGCAAGAAGGCAAGGCAAGGCAAGGAAAGGAAAGGAAAGGAAAGGAAAGGAAAGGAAAGGAAAGGAAAGGAAAGGAAAGGAAAGGAAAAAAGGAAAGGAAAGGAAAGGAAAGGAAAGGAAAGGAAAGGAAAGGAAAGGAAAGGAAAGGAAAGGAAAGGAAAGGAAAGGAAAGGAAAGGAAAGGAAAGGAAAGGAAAGGAAAGGAAGGAAAGGAAAGGAAAGGAAAAAGAAGCAAGGAAAGGAAAGGAAAGGAAAGGAAAGGAAAGGAAAGGAAAGGAAGGAAAGGAAAGGAAAGGAAAGGAAAGGAAAGGAAAGGAAAGGAAAGGAAAGGAAAGGAATCCTCAAGCCTATCACCCCTTTTTTAATGTTAATTTTGCATGTAACAGAAGGACAAGGAAAGTAACCACTTTGCATGTATTACCATCTACAAAATCTTTTGGAAAAACATTACTGTCATCTGTAAACAAGGTAAATGAGATATATTAGCAGTGTAATTGAGACAAAAGAAGACTGTGCAACACTTTTCTAATTAACAAAACATGAAACTCCAGAGCATTAGCAGCTGATCCAATTACAAAATATTAGCTGCTCTGGAAGGGACTCATGAACAGCAAGGTCACACACAAGCTCCTTGCAGATGTTAGATAAGTTGACACCTGCAAATCATTTGGAAGCAAGTATTTATTTAAATATCTTATTTTGCTACCAGTTTCTCTGTTTTCTTTCATGCTCAGGCTTTGCTCCCCTGGGAATTAGAAAGAATTAAATGAAAGTCAGTGCAACTTTTTTTTGCTGTGTACAGTTCTAATTAGCATAATTTTCATTTTATGTTTTTGTCTCAGCAGACAGGTCAATAAACAAATCCAAAAATATTAGCAATGGATTTATTCCCCAGTCTAATTCTCATTTCTTCAGCAAAAGAACTTTCTCTAGTGTCTCTCACATTTCAATTTTATATTACAGCATGGAGTGTAAAATACTGATAAGCCCTTGAAAAATTCATGATTTGTCTACGTTCATGCCAACCTCCTGTCCATATATTCATCTGCTTGTTGATGTATTTTCAGAACTCTTCAGAGGCAGGAACAGTGAACAGAGGCACAGAGGACAGGGTGTCTTCAGACAAATGGTGTCACAGGAGCTCTGGGAGTTTCATGATTCCTAGACAGGAATTGACACACCAGGGCAATGCTACAAGCAGGATTCCTCTCTGACGGGTTCATAGCCTGGTCTGGCACCACTTTGACATTATTCTTGCAAAATGTCCTGGGTTTCCAGCTCTATGCTGTGCTTGCTTGTGTGTTGTGGTCATGCCCAGACTCTGTTTGCCTTCCTCAGGTCTTATTTGGTCACTGATGACAGACTTTGGTACAAGGACTTAAACCTAGTTTTCCCATCTTCTACTTTATTTCTTACTGACAGAAAGATAAAATCAAGTCTGTTCTTCACCCAGAGGGTAGTTGGGCACTGGAACAGGCTCCCCAGGGCTGTGGTCACAGCGCCAAGCCTGACAGAGTTCAAACCTGTGTGTGTTCAGGCACATGGTGTGACTCTTGGGGCGTCCTGTGCAGAGCCAGGAGTTGGACTTGAGGATCCTGGTGGGTTTCTTCCAACTCATGACATTCTGTGTTTCTGTAACTCTATGTATATACCAAGCTGAATCTTCTCTTTCTGGCAATAATGTTACATTTCCCTGTCCATCAGCAGGAAGTCTGTTTGAAGAAATACAAACATGACCCCACAGTACTTGCTGCCATCAGCCTGCTTCCTTTTCACCATGCCAGCTGGATTACTCCAAAGTGGCATTATACTCATAAAGAAAGCAAAAGCCAGCCTGGCCCTCGGTCTGTGTAACCAACCAGCAGATGCCTAAAACTCCAAACAAGAATCTAGAGCTCACTGCAGTCAGCTGCCAAGATACTAACATGAAATATTATTAATCAAGGTGCCCTAAGATGAGCAGTGACAGTGGCTGCTCTATATGGATTTATTTATTCTGTATGCATAAATAAACAACAATAAATGAAAAAAAAAGTACTTCCAGTTAAAAAAAACCCACTATAGTATATGCTCCAATGCCTGATGCTAATATTGTTCATAGTCATGATTATGTTGGATCTGGGCTATAATCCCACTTTTCTAGAAATTAAAATGTTCTAAGTTTGCTCGGAGACAAGCAGTGCCCAAATAAAAAAGGCTTAACTTTTGATATGTGTTGAGCTTATCTGATATATCATCTTTTCCTAGTTAAAATATTGTGTGCTAACATTTGCACATTTTGAAATATGCGTTGCCATGACTGCAGCAAACATTCTACTTTTAGATTCTGTTAATCTCTCATCTTAAAATATAGAAAGGCAACTAACAACAGCACTAAGTATCTTTCTCTTCTGATGATTCAGCTTTATTATTAAAGAATTAGAGTCCACTCAGATGCACAAAAGTGTTTTTAGACACATCTTGTTGAAATTTAATGCCAAGGAAAACCCTTTATCATGAAATAAATTTTCTAGATTGTTTATTAACAAGACACAGACCTTAGAGCTAAAATTATTAGATGTTATTAACATTCCATTTGGAAGTATCTTATTATGCAATGGTAGATGTTCTTATCTGTTACCTAGGCAATAAAACGGGATGCAACTAAATACACTAAAAAGCATACATTTAATGAAGAAACAAGATTTTGATATTCCTGTCCACATTAAACATACATACATGAATGCACATAAACACTCTACCACAGAAATTAGTGCAAACAACCATCACAATTCACTTCATCAAAATGGAGACAAATGTTCGGAAAGAGATTGCTTTGCTCTCCTTGGAAGAATTCTACTCTAATCCTCAGTAATTTCAAAGCACAGATATTCACAAAACCCAGCAAAAACTACATGGAATAATGTAGAAGCAGGTTATTAGGTATTTGGAATGCAGACAATGACTGTGATATAGTACTCACAAGCTTATTTCCATTATAGTTCCAGCATGTCATACTAGAGTCTGTCAGACGGCATACTTAGGGTTTTACCATTTTGGTGGGTTTTAGGTAGAAGTCCAAATCTTTATCCTTTGACAATATCAGAAAACACCAAAACAACCACATAATTTAAATACTGAATGCAACTTGGATTTTCCATAGCTGTCCCTTGAAAATCGTCTGATTTGTATACATATAAAAAAATGTCTGCTTTCAGATGAACCTATACTAACATTTTAGTCAGAATAAGTTGTGTACATTTGATGTGAATCCCTTGGTTGTCCTGCTGTACCTTACTTTAATTGGGAGCAGTTTCAGAGCCCCTGAACTGGGATCATTTCAGTTGGAACTAACGCAGGAGATGCACTACAGAAGTGCAGTTTCACTTAGTAATGAAAATTAGATCCACAGCACCAGACCAGGGTTAATCCAATCTAGTTTCCTTTGTAACTCATATTTTGGGACCTTGGCATCAGCTATTTTGCTACAAAAGCTTTCTCCTAGGGGTCTAAGACATTTGATAGGATGTATCCTGTAAGCGTAGGACATCGGACTATGCGCGTGCACATGTTTACAGAGTGAAACTCACATGAAAAACACCCACAAAAATACTTTAAGTCTTAATATTGACATGGAAAATAAACTATATAAAGAGTGAAATTATTTGTCTACGACATCCCAATCCCTCTACTTTGGAGAAGATTATGCTATAACCTTGAATTATATGTTAACATTCTTTCTCTCTGGGACCACTACCTCATTACACGTGACAGATGATGATTGCTTGTAAAGGAGATCTACTCACTATTTTATTTTATTCCCTGTTTTCAGTGTATGTATGCACATTTATTTTCTGTACATTATTCAAATCCTACTCTGAAGACAGATATATTATCTATTATATTTTCTTAGAGCACTCATCTCCATACGTTATGTATATTCTAGTAAATAAAAGGAGCCAGGGCCTGTTTTCTGAAACTGAGAGCAAGTAGAATGGGACAACTGCATCCAGAAAACTGAACTTTCCTGCTGGCAGAACAGGATCACCTCATCCTTAATGTCTCTTGGAAACAACACAATCACTTGCAGCATTTGCTGTCCTGCAAGGGTCTCCTGGGCATTTGTGACAAAAGATCTGTGTGTTCAGCCAAAAGCATGAACAGGAGCATGTTAACAATTAAATGAGAGGGTGGCTGGTGTGTAAACATGCAAGTCTGTGTCTTGATCATCCTTAATTTGCATGTATGAAAACACAGTTATTGCACAGTCTGTGGCTTGTGTTCCTAGTTCCCAGTGAGCTGAAGGAGAGCTCATGCTGGTTTTACTGATGGAGCATTAGGCATGAATGTCCATATTTTCCAGTAATGTTTAATTCCCACTCTGATATATCATGTATCACAGTTTTTAGAGATTTGCCTAAAAGGCATAAGAAATGGCTATATGGTGTCAGATCAAAAATCCCTTTGGTGTTCAAAATAACATTCAAAATACAAGAGTGTGCTCAGATTCAGTTTGTGATACTGCAGTATTTTTTCTTAACTCTTTTCCTTCCATTTCCTGCCTGTCTTTTGACCATCACAGAGAATCAAACTCATGAAGTCTTCCAAAGTTCTTTTCTAAGTAATGATGATTAATTTAGAATTTTTTATTTTATGTGCATAATTATAATACCTGTTTTCTTTTTCCTGTTTGCATCACTTCCCACACATTGACATTTCCCCTGTGGTTTTGTTGTGTTGTTATTCTGTGTTACCTCTGCAAATTTGTGCCAGTTTAGGCTATCTTGTATTATTTTGCATCATCATTCATTTCATATGTTCAGAATACAATGGCTCAAGCAGCAGCTGTGAGTACTCAGCAGTTCTGCAAACAAGGCATAAAAGTCTAAAAATGTACATTCTAAAAAGGAGGGCTGTGTAATTAGTGAACAAAAAGGAAAAGTTCAGCTTAGGTGACTTGCTAGCCAAACTCTCACAGGGATAAAAATTGGTAGGAATTCTTCAAGTTATGCAGATGTATTGAAAATTACTATTTCATTCAGCATCTTCTGGTCAAACAACTTAGAGCAGTGGTCTGAGAAAACCCCACTCATATTCCTGACATCCGTAGAAGGTGCATGTTCTAGTTTTGGATGGGATAGTTAATTTTCTTCATACGAGGGTGTATGGGGCAATATTTTGGATTTGTGATGAAAACAGTGTTGAAAACAGAGGGGTGTTTTTGTTATTGCTGATCAGGGCTTACACAGCATCAAGGCTTTGTCTGTTTTTCAACCCACCCCACCAGAGGGGAGGCTGGGGGTGCACAAGGAGGTGGGAGGCAGACACAGCCAGGACAGTGACCCCAGCTGACCCAAGGGATATCCCAGACCATGTGGTGTCATGCTCCTCATATAAAGCTGGGGGAAGAAGGAGAAAGGGAGGACATTTGCAGTGTCTGTGTTTGTCTTCCCAAGTCCCTGCCAGGCACGATGTAGCCCTGCCTTCCTGGGCATGGCTGAACACCTGTCTGACCATGGGAAGTCATGAATGAATTCCTTGTTTTGCTTTGCTGGTGTGCAAAAAATTTTGCTTTACTGTTCAACTGTCTTTATCTCAACCCATTGGTTTTCTGCCTTTTACCCTTCAGATACTCTCCCCCATCCCACTGCAGGGCAGTTGGTGAGCGGCTGCATGGGGCTGAGCTGTGGCCAGGGTAAAATCATGATGCTGGAGGAAATACTGGTCTGTTCTAAAATGGTGCAATCCCATTAGCACAGGAGCAAAATGTTTTAAATTTCTTTAAACTCTAATTTCAATGAGTTGTCCCTCAACTCTGTATGAAGTTCTGAGATATCTGATTTAATATTTATCGCAATTGATCAATTCTTGCACAACCCATGAAATATGCACCAACTAGCATACTAACAACACAATACTCCATATGTCAGAGGAGAAAGTCAAGTCAGAAAATAAAAACAAATAAGGAGTGAGTTACAATTCACAATCTACACTAATCTCTAGATTAATTATTTCTACAGAAAAGTTATGGAAGCTGACATTACTGACAACATATCTTCACTCACGTATCATGAAAAACGTAGCATCTTCTGCCTCGCCTTAGAGACTGCTCAAAAAATCCAGCATGCACAAAAAAATGTTAAAAATGTGTTTCTCCTTTGTTCGTTAAAATACTGTAGCTGGTTAGGTCCACTGCTTATGCCAACACCATTTTACTTTTCACTTTCTATGTCTGTGCCACGTGGAGCAGTGCATCAAGAGCTTTCCTCTCTTTTTCCATAAACATTTAAGACAGCAATTTCTCCAGGAATATTTCGGTGTGCGACACTGCACGGAACCTGCAAGAGCTGCCATAGTTGTGAAGGTATGAGTCCTTCTTCTAATTTGGCAAAGTCTTCCATGAAACTATTAGAGACACAGAACAGGAGACTACCTTAACAAGTTTTCTGAGAGCTCAAGCAGGCAGTGTTAATGGCAAAAGATACAGAGCTGTAAACACCTATTAATTCATCTAAGCGCAAGTGGGGTCTAAACACAGAGAAGGAAATAAAGCATCATCAAACATTAGAGCTTTACAAAGGTTCTCATTCAAAATTCTTGACGGGATATTGGCAAGGAGGGAAATTGGTTTAATAAAAATGTCATATATTATGGGAGGTTTAAGTGGTAATATTTTTTCTTCTTTAACTGAAGAGATTAAATATTTGCAGTATTCAGAAATAATGCCAAATCTCTAAACTTTACAAACAAAGTTTCTTCCCTGAACACTTCCAAAGTATACAAGGAATAAGCACCACTATTCTCAGTTAAATAAATGTCAGGTCTGGGCTTCCATGTGGATAAAGCACTAAATGCTCCATATCAAGCAGAGAAGACAGGCTTTTTCCAGGAAATATCACACAGGGAAAGGAGGAGCAGACTTCCTCTGAAGTGTAATACTTCAGGGAAATATCTCTTTAAGATTCTTAAAACATGGTCTTTTTGTTGGGGCTGTCCCATGCATACAGTGGAATATGAAACTTACAGATAACTGAACTGTGGATATTCCACTTCTTTTAATTCTAAGTTCTAAGTTATATTAAAGCCATTTAATGTGTTGCTCCTCTAAGGTCAGCATCATAGCTCTCCAGGAGCTGCAAAGATCCAGTGGGATATTTGGATCATATCAGTTTATGGCTGTTCAATTGGATTTGAAAGTCTTCATAATCACACTTCTTCAGGAAAAATGGTTGTCATAATCTATGCTTAACTACCATTCTGGATTTGTTTTTAATTATTATAATGTTTGAATGATCCCTTGCAAAGTTGGCCCAAATCAGCACTCAGACATGGTGCGTGAGTTAGTGTAGGTGAGGGATCACTGACAACAGACAGTCTGGATATGAACATGTGCTTTCAAAGGCCAGAACTGCTAAGTTAAATGGAAGTTGCCAGATTGGAGCTGTTTGCCACAGGTCCAGAGAATGGGTCCAGTAATTACAATTGATTTGCATGAATGTATTCCAACTGTCTCTGGAGTCATGCAGCACCATACAGTGTGGAAAACCATATGTTTTCCAGTCCTACAAAATGTTGTCATTTGAAGTCAGGGTTGAGAGGAACAAGGAAGGAGGAGAATAAGGGGAATAGGGAACCGTGGAGTCATGACCTAGTACAGGCAATGGTTTATGGTCACACAGCCTGAGGAATGTTTGTCCTTAAACCCCACTACCAGACTTTCCCCTGCTTGCATACCTCACTGTTTTTACATATGATTTCTGCAACATGAGTGTGCTCCAGGCAGGGGCACATAAGCAAAATGCTCACTGAGCTCTGCTCCTGTGTCTCTTGTGGCTGCGGGGGCCTTCGCAAGGACTCTTAGCAGGGCAATGAGGTACACTGCAACACTTTGGGGGTACTTGAGAATCCCTTCAGAATTCAAACACATCATAGCATATCTACGTGTCTGATATCCTTTAAAAGCCTGAGGCTGCAATCATGGTGAGAAAGAGCTGAGTTTGTGAGGCAATAGGTACATCAATGTACCCAGTGCTGGAGTTGGGTATGAAGATGTGGATGTGCAGACTGGACTCACCTGGGTGCACAGAGTCAAATCACATAGTCAGGGCTTTTCACCTGCCTTCAGGGTACTTAGCACCATGAAGCCCCTGATTTTGGCCTCAGGAGTGCAGTTAGCAATGGCAATGGATGGTGAATTTAGCCTCACCGTTGCTAATGTACATGCAAGGACATGTAGTACTGTCTGAATTTCCTTGAACCCTTCCCAAGCTCACATTACTTTGACCAGCTTTAAAAGGGGATCACTAGGGGAGAGGGGACAGTTCCTGCAGTAAAAACTCCTTGTCAAGAAAGATGTGGATCTTTCAGGAGGAAGGTCATTAGATATCTGGTCATCAGATATATAAAGGAGCCAGAGGAGAGCAGTGTGGCATCTTCATCTCTAGACAACTCTAAACTTCTCAAGGTTTCTGACAGTGAAAGTGAGAGAACTTTATACCATAATGTAAAGAAGGTGCAGGCTCCCACGATCTTTTGTTGCCACAGGTTTTTTTATGTCTTATATATTCTGCAGCCAAGCAAAGGGATAGATTTGACACTGAAATGATAACGATAGACAAATCCTGAGACTGTTTTTGTACTATACTTCCTTTCCTGTTATACAGAATAACAGTTCCAAACCAGTAAGACAAAGAGTTGATGTAATTACCATTGTAACAATACACTTCAGGGTGTCTGTGTTTCCCTCATCTTGTCTCTCCGGAATTGTCTTGACTGGTAAGTGCCTCTATTTCTTACAAATCGCCAGTTCCTGCTGTCTTTTTCAGTATGGTTATTTATGGATAACTTCTTTTCTTCCAGAAAATCATCCAGTTTATGGGGACGGATTTTGATATAAAAATGCTGTACAGTTTTTCTAAACATACTTTTTCATACTGGGCTTTGTAACTTAGCACTTAATAAAGAATTCTGAGCATGAACTATTACTTTTCTGTATGATATCCTGTAACATATTTCAGTCTTAGTGTAAATATTAATTACTCTTTAGAACAAAATGAAAGTGTAGTAACTATGGAATTTCATTCAGTTGTATTTTGGACACCTAATTTATGTGCCTCTGTGTGTAATTTCAGAAGATTCTAGTTTTTGAGTCAAAGACAGCTTAAAAAACTGTGCTGAATTTCATAGCTCCTGATTTGTGGTGACCCAACGCTTTGTGAAACCGTGGTGTAAAATAATCACACGTCAGTCTGTGAAAAAAGCTGGAGTAGTTATATTTAACTGGATAATTTCACCCCTTCACTTGCTCCATAACCTTTTACATTGGAGTAGTAAATGTTGGTTCAGCTGGTGCAGGAGTACGTCATGAAGATTAGGAACTTCTTAATCCAGGCTTTTCCCAAAAACCATGTCTTTTAAAGTGCTACAAAAGACTGTAACCTCACTGTCATAATTCCCACATTTTTCAGACGACCATGATCGATATTATTGGAGGATTCAGAACACAATTAAAATTTGAGTACTTTGTAAGGGAAGGTGTTCAGTTCACTGGTGGTTTTGGAAGCCTGGGAAGAAAGGGATACTGCTAAATCACCTGGCTGTAGCATCTGTAACACACCTAAATTTTAGGCCCGTAGTGAATACTTTAAAATAGATACATATATTCCTTGTGCTGTCGATAGAGAAAGCCAAGCAATAGCTACCATCTATGTTTAGAGAGACAGGAGCTCATTGTGAGGGCTGCAGAAACCTGTGTCTCTTTCCACTAGTTGGTCAGAGAAATAATATTTTCCCTGAGTTATTCTTTAGGTGCCTAAAATCCTCATGCAAATGACAGACTGGCACCCCACTGTAATCTTACTTCATCATCTAACTGGGTGCTGACAGTAAGACTATCTCCTATGAATGCTGCTGAGGACTTTAACCGGGAATAATACAGCAGCGTCCTGAAATCACTTATACTTCTCATTTTTTGTCAGCTAAGTAACACCACTGCTCTGGGAGTCTTTCATTCTTCATTTTGCTGCAGCTTTCTGTTCCCTTTTTCTCCAAAGGAAGGTGTAAAGGGATTTAGTGTGGCAGAGTGCCTGGCCCCAGAGAGCTATACTCTGTATAGTTGATGTGACAGCCGTGCTGTGTAAAGGAAAGGTCTAATCATTTTTCCTCTGGTCATCTAAAACATTCACTGAAAATACAGATAAAAGCCTGCAGAACCAGACCCTAATGACTTCATGCAATGGAACTAAAAAGAATATTATCACAACATATTTTTAAGCAGTCTAAATATTTTTTTTCTCGAGTGGAACATGCTGTTGAACCTATGTGCAAAATCATCCCCCATCATCTTTGTACACAGTCCGTCACAGAAATCTATGAAATGTAATAGAGCTCTTTTTGGGCAATTTCACTGTCAGGGAAGAATGCAGGAAGGGTGGAACACCAGCTCTGATGGAGTAATTTTAGATTTTATTGTAATGCCTGCCAGTGAATATTCCACATGCAGAGATTTCTAAAGCAAACTGTGAAAGGCCGCAGCCTGCCCTGTAACCCTAAAAGGATGTTGAGCTTGGCTGTCTTCCAGGGCAGCAGGATGTGTGGCCTGGATTAGAACAGGAATATTCCTAACATTCATTGCTTTTTAATGATGTCATGCTTGCTAGCTATTGCAAGTCCTTTATGCTTTCCTCTGTAAAAGCTTTTCTAATACTACTGAAACTTCCTGATGAGAAAACATTCCAAAATAAGGCTATAAGCATCACATCCATGCAACGATAAAAGCACAGAGCTACTAAAATACATAGTTTATGGAAAGAGTAACTCAGCCTTGATGATTGTGTTGTTATTATGTAGTGTGTCAAATACTGTAAAATGCAGTCAACAATACATGTTAAATGGTTATTTTAATGCTCCTGATTATATCAATAGAAAATTTTACATTTGAAAGGTCTTGTTTTGCTTTACTTTATACTATATCTAAGCACACACACTAATGTTGAAAAAAGTGAAAGTTTTATTTAATATTGCAATCATTTTTTTTCAGGGACTATGTAATCATTAGATTACAAAATGAAATATGAATATTCACATTTTGTGGATGAACTCATGATAGCTCCTAACAGGATATATTAATTCTGAAAATGAACACAATTGTTTATTGTATTATAAATTATAATTGTGTTGATTAATTATAAATTGCTTTTAGCTAGTTACAACCACCAGCTACACAGGAAACACGTCACTCTCTGCTGTCTCCCTAAAATTTGGCCAAGCTCAGTTCCAGCTGAGTGTAATCAGGTAGCTCTTTCCTGTGAAGATGGGATCCTTCTAATAAATCAATACATTAACTCTGACTTTATTTCTCTGAAAACTTTAACAATATAAATCTGATATTTTAAAGTCTAATGTGACAGAAAGACCACGCTTACTTTTCTTGCACCAAATTCTCTCTAAGAAGTTTGACAACATCAAATGATTTTAAAAAGTATCCACAAAAACGCCACGGTAGCAAATACCTATTTTTTGTGGAAAATAGAAAGAGGTTAAGGAAATAGTCCTTGCTCAGATCATAGAAATGAGTTACAACAATCAACAAAGAGCAGGATAACCACCTGCTTCAGTATAAGACAGGAATATTGGCCCTGCTGAGAATGACCCTGGGATTACGGCAAGTGGCACACTGGATGTGGCCAGCAATGTGCTCTGTCATAAGGCAAACTGCTTATTTGGCTACCACTGGAGGAGTTCACTGGCTAGTTAATAAAGAGGAGTTAGTATCCCCACTAGCCAGAGGTGCTGAGGCTGCTCTTGGAATGTGTGTTGAGTTACAGGGCACCTAGTTAACAAAAGTTGTTCAGAAATGACATGGTCCAGCGGACAGATAGCCACTACCAAGCCTGAGGACCTGTGAGCAAAATTTGAAGATGTTTGGCTCCTTAAGTCTGTCAAAAATGGAAACTGGGGCAACCGAACCTGAGCCTATAATCTGGAGCTGCAAATGTGATGGAGCTGAACTTTTCTTGGAGGCAGGAGTTGTTAAAACAAGGCACAAGATCAGCTGCAGTTTGGGAGGGTGAGGCTGTGCATCAGGAAAAACTTCACTTGGAGAGTATGGCAGCAAGGGAACAGATTACCCAGAGAGTAGTTTCTCGTCTTTAGAATTTTCCAAGACTCAGCTGGACAAGTCCGGGGCTAACCTGACTAATTCCGCTGTGAGAGAGAGAGAGGGAGGCTGGAGCAGACCTCCAGCTGCCTCTGTTACCCAGCTGGTCGGCTCTCCCGGGACTTGCATCCAGGGTCAGGTCTGCAGTCCTTAACAGCATCTCCTTGGGCAGTACCCCATAACAGATGCTTTGGAGGACAGCACACAAACCCCCGATACAGATAATTATAGAACAATTTGCTTCAAGCTAAAAGTTTACTGTAAGCATAATGAATTTCTAAGAATTTATTGTAAATGTAGTTTGTAAGAGGAATGTTAAGACTTTGAAAACGCTTTTAGCAGCCTCCTTTCATTTTAAACACACAAGCATTCCAGACCAAGGGTTTCCAGGAAAAAAAGGTCTTTAAACCTGAAATCCTGGTCTTAAACTCCCCACCAGGAGTAAAAGTTCTGATTCAGCTGATTCATGTTAAAGAAAAGGCAAAGGCTTCCATTACAATCCAGCCCTTAAGGAGCAGTTAGTAGCAATTAGAAAATTATTGCCACATCACAATCCTAGGACTATGCCCTGAGGGAAAAGCTTTTGACAGAAGACCACCATTCCTCTGATCTTGCTGCCAAAAGGGGTAAGCACTGCTTTCTTATTCATGCAGGAGAAAATTGGTCTGGCCCATGAATGGCAACCTTTTGTATTTAGAGTCTAACACCTGCCTATCTGTCTAATCAGATATTTAAAAATTTGTTCACATAATGCCAATCTGGAAGACCATGATTTCAGGAAAGTTATTGGAACTACTTGAACTTTCCTCCATTTGTACTTCTCATTGCTTGTGGAGATTTAGGAAATGGTTTAGTAAATATTTCAGCCAAATTCTGTCACTGGTTCTAGATATATACAGTTCTGAAAACTGTATGTGAAAGTAGACTTGGCCACTGCGAGGGGTAACATAGACATATTTCTAATTGTAGCCCAGAGAAACACAGATATAAACCAAATTTTTCACATTTCAATATCCCACAGTCACAAATCTCTTAGTCTGGTTCATGACAATCTAATTTTTCTCATTTTAAAACCATTCCAAATGATGAGTACCATTCTAGTTTGGTTTGGGGAGGGGGGAGGGTTTTTTTTATTTTATTAATATTTGTATTGATCTAGTTGCAACTAAAGTGTATTAAGTATTAAACATTAAACATCTTAATGTTTAAGCACTTCTGGAACAGAAAACAAAAAGTCTCTTCACAGTCCTGGGTTCCTCCATCTCCTATATTTGTATATCTGGAAGTATATCTGCATTTAAAATACTATTTCAAAACTAGCTATGACTGAAATATTATCAGTTTGTTCCACACAGCATTTTATCCTATTCACAAGTTGCTCAAGGTCTCACAGCTCAGATTTATAGGGGAACTTCTGACAAGTGCAGTGACACTAATTTTGCAAGCAGTGAAGCTGAATGTCAGGAGTTTCTTTCCAAAATAACATTTTGACATATTTTCAGCTGAAAGAAATAGCTATATTTCTCTTGAGCTGATCAGTCATTTAGGAGAAACTTTCAATGACCAGTGCTGTCAGTACATTGATGCAATTAACTTCCATATGCTCTCTCCAGGTAACTCCTGCTTTGTGAGCCGCATAACTCCACATTGCTGAAGTGGGATGACATCTTTGGCCAAAGCCAAGTATTCTTCTACAGAATATTCCCAGTAAAACTTGAAGTAAGTGCATCACAACCAGTTGTTTAGGAGGACAGAAGATATTATGGAAGCAAAGTTTGTGCTTTAGTGCAAGATTCAGCTGCTTTCAGCAACTCTTTTTGTATTTTGAATGGAGGAAGAAGGGCAGAGCAATTGAGAAGTGAAGAATGTATTTTACAGTGATGCAGAAAAAAAGCTCAATGAAGCTTTTCTGTACTTTAAGTCAGAAATACATTTTAAAGTTTCAATTACATAACTGTGTTGGTAAAAAGAAGCCAGCACACATGAAAAGTAGAATTAGTATTTTTGCATTTTGTTTTGCTTTCTGTCTGTGTGCAGGGTCAGTAAGATGTATTGTCATGCACTTCTATCTAGCATCCATTCAAAGGAGAAAAAGAAATGTTGCAACTGGAAGTGAAGTGCTATTTCTACCTCCCTCTGTAATGCCAAGGACAAATGTTCACTAAGGATTCTTCTCTTTATTGTTCTCATTACAAACTCACTAACGATTTAGCACTGGTGACTGTTTCCAGAGCTAGGATAGCTTAAGATTGGAGTAGAAAGAGTGGAAGATATAATTTTTTAAAGACTATTGGACCTGCGTGGGGGTCAGTCTCTGTCTCTATTATGTCTGTCAGTAACACATGATATTAATGATTCACCTTCATGTCACCAAATTCACATCCTTTGTGTCCTCTCTGCACTTCCAATGGACTCTTTTTCAATTATGCATATTATTCCTATCCATATGACCAAATAGGCTTTGAATTTAAATGTATGAACTTCTAAACGGAAATAGACTTTAATTCAGATGTACAAGTTTTTATCTGAAAACAGACTTGACTGCAATTGGGATTAGTTTAGGCCAGGCAGGTGGTTTTATGCATACCTAACAGTGTAAGAACAGCAAAACCAGCTCCAAGACTCAATGGAATCTTAAATCTTTCTACATCTTTACTTGTGCACCAAACCCCAGGGGCATTGGTGTATGTAAGAGCCTGTGTTAGGCAGTTGTGAACAGTCTGTACAGTTGATATTTTTATAGATTAATGCACAATAGCTTCTGTCTTGTCATTCATTCCTCACCTCTGCTCTTCTGGTCTCTTTTCATCCCAGTCTGGGCATCTGGTCCACAAGCCAATGCTGTGCTACTCTATAGTTGCTTCCTGTAGCCTGTGGCATTCACACGCACATCTGGATATACATCTCTATATTTTGCACATTTGTCTTTCTCTTCTCCGTCATCTGTGTGTTTTTTGTGGGTAGATGAGAGGTAGAAACCTTGCATTTGGAAATCAGAAGTTCATTCAGTAGCGATAATGTAGTCATCTTCTCCATGGTCACACTTAACACAGGATCCAAATATCTGTCCTGTTTCATTTGCATCTGCCACCATGGAATTAAATTATTGTCAGGTCTCAGAGTCAGCATTGGGGAAACAGTGGAAAAACAGTAATGAAGGAAGAAACCAGTTCAACCTTCCACAGACCCCTTTCAGGATCCCTTTTGTGCACACAGCATCTCCAGAACTGTTCTGTCACTGCCATCAGGGGGTACTGCTGACCTGGGATGGATCTTCATGGCAGAAGAATTTCGTTTTGTCAAATATTTTGAGAAGTGTGACTCTCTTTTGAAGCCCCATAACCATCACAGTCTGGATGTGGACACTAGTGTCTGCATTCAGACCGTGAAGCCACTTTTATTTTGCAATTAAACAGTTTTGAAAGGGAAATAAATAAATAAATAAATAAATAAATGGAAAAAGGAGAAACCTTTAAACACGGCTTGGCAATGAACTCATGACCTACAAGAATCTGTAGTCCATTAGCAATCAGTGACCCATCAAGGTCTCTGCTCTACAGTCCTCATTATCTCACAGTTAATTGAACTCATGCAACATGACATTTATTTATTAATTTACTTTAAAAGAAAAGGGCATTAGGACTATTTTAAAATGTGACTAACTCAGTTATTCTAAGACCCTCATCTTTCAAAGGATGTCATTTAAAACTGAATAATATAATTATTTGTAATTTTCCTTAGGATTCGGTGTTCTTTAAAGGAAATATCATTGATTGCCTATACATGTCTTATAAGAAGTTTTTCCACCTGTTCTGACATTTGAAGTCTTTCTCTGGGCACAGAGAAAGCACCTACCCAAGAAGATTCACTTAAAAGGAAAAGTGGGCTACAAAGGGATCTGTTCTATGCCCCTATGTTCTCCAGCTCAGACTTCTTCCTGAATGCAAAGACTAACATTAAAGAAGCAGCTTAGCTCTTTGCCCTCTTCCCTCCCTGAAAAGGAAACTGTCACTTCCAACTATTTCAGAATGTTAATTCTGTAAAACAGCCATGCTGCAATCCTGCAACAATGCACAGTTTATTCTGGGTGGCTCTGGAATTGCCTCTGACTTCTGCTCATTTCCCAATAATTACTGATAATTACACCATTCAAAACAGAGTGAAACACAACAGACTCTTTTAAAGCTGTAGAAACAAAGTTTGTCCAGAAACTGACCTTCCCGTTTGGAGGTGAGAGGAAGTGTGCATGGAATTATATAGGCAAGATGAGTTGCTTTCTAACTCATTTTGATAGAAATCAACAAGCATAGGCAGGAGGAAAACCAAGGCAGTAGCTTTAAGGAGCCCCAGGCAAACACTTACGTGCAGGCTTAGGTTTATTCAGTGACTTTAGGAGCTGTCAATGTTTCGTCTCGCCTGTTATCTTAATATACTGCAACAATGGCAATGATAAACAACATACATTTAATATAAACCCTTCTTTGCTTGTTTATAGAAAGAGTTTCTTTGGTCAGCATATAAACGTCTTTGAGGTCTTTTTAAGGCTCATTGCCAGAGGAAAAAAGAGGGGAAAAGGCTGCTGGGGGAGCTGAGGAAGACCTGCCAAGTATTATACAGCAAAACAGTTTTTATGGCATTTCTCCTTTTTCTGAAGGCTGGTTTTACAGCATGTTTGGGCAAGACACTCAAAATCACACCCTTCCTAAGTTTCACTCATCCTCATTTAAATCTCCTTGGCAGAAGCTAGGACCTTGCTTTCGATCTGCAGTGTGAGAGTTTTGGCAGAAAGAGGCCCTGGACTCGCGGCGCTGCGCTCGTGGGAGAGCTGGGGCACAGGGCAGCCTTGGAGCGGCATCAGCGGGCCTTGCACTGCGACACTGGGCAGAGCTCTGACGCTGTGGCTGCCCTCAGCAAGAGAAGTGACGGGCAGAGGGGCCTTGGGCTGCGGACAGCACGCACGGAGCCGTGTTTGTGTGCATCACACCCGTGCACAAGTAGGCTGTGAGACACTGCACTCCTGCGGATCCCTCAAACATTTAAAAAGCAAATCAAAACTCCTTTTTGTATGAAAGCTGTATGGATAGCTTTGAGATACTGCTTTACCACCTTTAAAGGGAATAGAAAGCAACAAACTGAATTCCTTAGCTTTTCAAAAATAGCCCCACAGCTGGTTAGACTCATTTGTTTCATTTTGGCATTCCTTCCCTGGAGGCAGTAAGAATGATCAGCTGCTATCCACTGGAAGCACTATAGTAACAGATATTGCTATTATTATTATTATTATTATTATTATTATTATTATTATTATTATTATTTCATAAATACTGACAGTGTGTTACACTGCTCTTTGTCATACTGAGAGCAGATGGTTTATTATGAGATTACATTGTGGACCTCCAGAGATACTGCATCCAATTTGCCAATCCCATCATTCCCTCAAATGCTATGGAAGAGTTGACGAATACTGGATTCAGTATTGTCAATATACTTACAATTTTATTGTGTCCCACAATGGCTGAACAATGTTTTAGTATTTCTGCAGAAGCCATGCTGCACCTCAAAGAGAAGACATGGGCTTGATGCAGAAATGATTGAATGGAGATTTTTTCTTTGGCTAACACAAAAGCTCGGAGAAGATGACTGTGAGGATCTTCTCTGGTTCTAAATGCACAATTGTGTTTTTTTCTGATTCTAAGAATTCTGTAAATCTGAGTGTGTATTTTTTATTATAGATATGTCTAGCTCTTCCAGTTGTAGGTCAAATGTGGAAATAAGAACTTCAGTACCACTAAACTACCCTCACATACCTGTGAAATCCTGGCCTCTTCCGACCAACACACACAGACAAAATTACTTTTAAAGTAATTGTTGTAAAAGCTAAAAAATCAGGGAGGGAAGGCTCTCACTCACAGTTCTGCCTGATCACGTAATTGTGTAGTAGGTATTAATTCAATTAATTTTAGCCAAAATAATTCAATGTCTGAAACAAGAAAAATATAAGCCTGATTTTACTTAAGAGAGTCAAATGTAATAATTAAAAAAAAATCTTCTGACAATTAGCAGAGCAGTAATCTTAGACAGGATCAAGTTGGTGTGCCAGCCCAGTAGATTTTAGCTCAAATTTCACTTTTAATCAGTGGTAGAAGACTAAATGAGCCTGTAATTGATGCTGAGATATGGTGCTCAGTGATCCACTAGAGAAAGGGAGAATAACCACCAGGAATCACATTTGATCTGTCAGCACTGTCCACCAAAAAGAACAACAAAACCATTAGAAATACATCATAGTGAAAACAAGCAAAGAAGAGATGTTGTGTTGTGTTGGTCAAACCATGACAGATGTCTTCCCCACAAAGTATATTTACTGAGTATGAGATGCATGGCATGGGTTCCCAAAATACCACTTGTGAACCAAGAGCTGGACTTCTCCTACCTAATTTGAATAGATTCATGCTTCTTTCATAGACAATAGCTGGAAATAGGCATCTCAATCCCTCAGGCATTTGGACTGAATTTTGTAGTAGCACATTTTCCCTGTAACTTGACTGTATGAATCCACTTGTAAGTTCTCATGGTTCAAATTCTGAAATTCTGAAATCTGGAATCCTCTGACACTGCTAAACCTCATTTTAGGGGACATCTAGTACTTTCAGAGAAGAACTGGAAGATAACAACAGTGGCAGAAACAAGTTCAAGCGTTGAAGGCATATTGGAGAACAAGTGCAGGACTGGCCTACTAAAGTTAGACACATTCCTGAAAAGCTCATGGAAACCTGAGCTGCTGGAATCACTTGTGACAAGATGTATTTGGGGACCAGAGCAAAAGGGTGAAGTGATGCAAAGTTAGACTGAAGGTTGCTTGAGAGGTCTCTCACTTTGTTGTTGTGCTGGTTTCTTGTTTCTAATTTTACCTCTGTCTTCTGGTTGAGAAACTGAACTGAGAGAGAGACAACTTGTGTAACTGCATTCAAGGGGTTCCAAATTCAAGGTGAAACAGATAAACAGTGTGTAAAGAAATATCTGCGGTTAAAAAATTAAAGCAATGAAAAACACACAGTTATATGTAGAATATTAGCCACAATTAACTTCAGTGCAGAAGTAATGATTCTGACATTCTTGTGGAACAACCTGACATTATGTGGTTTTACACTATATTAAAGATTAAAAAAAACCAAAAAAACTTGGTTGTTTTAACTGGAAAACCAGATTTTCAGTCTTTATCAATTTCAATTTTCCTCAAGACTGACTTGTTACTCTCAATGAAGACTTGACAAAAAAATATGCACAAAGTACTATCTTATCTAAGATTGACTTCCACTTCTCAGGGACAAAAGAAAAGAAAAAGACTTCTCACTTTCAAGGTTGTCAGAAATGAAGGCCAGGAAAGTAAGACACAAGAGGTCAACCTATTTAGGCAAACAGCAGTGAGCTGGACTGTCCCATGTTTGGTAGTACCATGTTCACATGAGCAATGTATTTCTGATTAAACTGAAGAATGGGGGGTTTTAGGAAGCAGTGGTTGGATGGATTTGCCATTGGTTATAATGAAAAGGTAACCACAGAAGAATATCACGGTGCATGGATCAGTGCAACAGCTAAAATGAGACTTTATTAATGCTGTGCTTTTCCACCATGAATTAACTCCTGGTTTTGATTGCTTGAAACAGTTATACAGAAGTGAGGCACATTAAGCTGGACTAATAGCAATATAAATATTATATATAATTATGTAAAATGAGGCAAATAGCACAGTCCATTTAATTCCTTAGACAAGAAGAAGTAAGTTATGCTTCCCACGAGGAGTTTGGCGGTGAGGAAGTACAACTCTACAAAAGTGAAAGGGGAAGACACTGAAGTCACCCTGATGAAAATGGCACAGCAGCTCCACTGAAACCTGCACAGCTGCTGAGGGAAATGCCCGGTCAGTGGGTGCCAGTGATGAGGAAAACAGGCAGGATGTTTCCAGAGAAAGGGGTCTCAGCATGGGGAACCATGTGATAGGGAAACGCATGCAGCAGAGGAGCAGGAAATAGGATGTTTTGAGGGAAACAGAGGAAGGAAACCGACAGGCAGAGAAGCAAGTGAAGGGGAAGAAAGGAAGAAAGCAGACAGGGAAGAGATGAAATAACAAAACAGTGTTATTAACTATTATAAGATCTGGTTTTTTGACAGCTGAAAAAAAGGTGGGTGGTTTTTTGTTTTTATTGTTCTTACAGTTCCTTTTAAATCACTGCTAAAATTACCACAGGAATGTAAAAATGGGAGTTTCCCAAGACATTCTTTTTATTAATTAGTAATTGAATTTGAGAAACCATTGTGAAACTCTTTTATTCAATATTCTGAGGAGGGTTTCTGAAGTCATTTAAGGTAAATAAAGTAGGCTTATGCTTGTGTTTCTTACTAATGCATTATTTCCTTGCAATTACTTTTACTCTACACTACACATAGAGACACATAGCTTTATGATAATGTCAGATATTCCAGATAAATAAATAGGATGTAAATTTTGGAGTTTGAGGGTTTTTGATTTTTTTAGTTGTTTTTTAATGGAATTTGTCACCAAAGAGGAGTTAAAAAAATTAGACCATGACCAAAAGAATTCACTGGGTTTAACTGGAAGCAGTTTAAAATTTCAAGAACTCCTTTGTCAGTAATTTTATCAAGGAATCTAAGGCAAGGTGATATGTCTGTGGCATACACACAGAGACCGGTGATGTCAACCTATTCCTTTCTTGTAAAAGGAAAGAGTAATATTTTAACATCTCTCACCTATCTAGGGCACAACATCCAGCCTGTCAGTGCTGTGCAGTGACTCACAGAGCATGTGCTGCTCTGGCTGAAATGCAATGGCTCAGATGCTGTATCTGCTTCACAGCTCCTCTGCCTCCTCCAGGCTGTGTGTTTATGTGTAGATGAAAAACACACCTGGAAAAAATATCATACCATCATATCGAACCACTCCTGCTCTTTTCTCACACAGCTGAACATCCTGACACACTGTAAACTCAGCTGAAAGTGTGTCAGGGCACTGCTATCTGCTTCTCCTGCAGCGCTGACATTTCGCCATGAACTCCATAACCATCGCAGCAGAGACTGGAAAAGGGTTTCCATGCTGTTTCCTTACTTTTTTTTTTTCCCTGATCACTTAGGATAACTTAACTTGTTATTCTTATTAGCTATTGAATATGGAAGTGGAGTCACACTGACTTCACACATACGTCAGGCTTAAAAGCTTTAGTCTTCTAAATTAGGACTTTGCTACACATATTTACCCATAAAAATTTAATAAATGTGACAGTGAAACACAAGATGGGACAAATTTGCTCTCAGTGGTGCTAGTATCACTTTATTATTGCAAAGACATGGCCAAGAACAAAATTTTTCCCCATAGTGCAAACCGGTTTTGATAGCCCAAAAACACATGCAACGGATGAGAGAAACCTTTATGCATCATAAATATCCTTCCTCTGTTCTGTGGTAATAATGCATCATAAAAATAGTTATGACTTGGCCATCTCAGCTTCCCTCCAGTTTTATTAGCTTTCTTTTAAACATTAAATGTTAACACAACTTAAAGGTGGAATTTAGAGCAACTGAGGTCAGCTTCGTGCACGCAGCTCTGTATTTCAATTAGTGATGGGCTGTCTCAAAAGGTTCAGGTTTCTGTTTAGGACACAGGACTAGAAGAAACCTTGCTGTGAATCACCACTATCACAGAAAAACATGTTGCTGTAATCTAGTCATAAATACTTCATTTCTTCATTTTGAACCAAATTTAGAAATTCTCTCTCACTATTCCACCCTGAAAGACATCCTAGAATTTTATTCTTCTGCTCCTCCATCAGTTTTCTCCTCTTATCCTGCCTAATCATACTTTGTGACCAGTGCTGCTCATTTTTTGTAGAATTAGCTAAGCCTAGGCTTTGAAAGTCTTCTTTCTTCATAGTTTAACCTACTAAAACATAAAACCCTGGAAATATTCACACTGGTCCAAGGAAAAAGATATAAAAATATCTTCTTTTTGATGAGATGAACAAAAGATGCCCAGAGAGAAGGGGTGCAGAGAGACGATATAAGGGGCAAGTATAGATTAGATCCTGCTTTTCAAATATTTGTGTTTCTGGCAACCAGCATTTTAAGTTTGAATTGGAAGCAACATACAGACCGCTGTGATTAATAGCCCCTCTGCTATGAATCCCTTTACTCCTTTGTGAGTCCAGTGATAATTTTAGCTTCCACAACATCCTGTAGCAACGAATTCCACAAAGTAATTATGTACTGTAAGGAAAAGTACTTCTTTTGTTTGTTTTAAAGGTCCTGGTCACTCCTATTCTTCTTTTAAAAATTACAGTGGACAGTAATTCCCTAGAACACTCTTACATATTTTTTCTATTTCATAGAAGCCAATCAAACAGACACTAACCTGTAGATAGGAGATAGATCCCTGTCCATCTATAGACAGACAGCAGGATAGACCCCATTACCAAGTATTTATTTTCCAAGCAGATCAGTTTTAATCTTCCCTCTAGCAGATGCCAAAGTAAGTTCAACCTACTGTGTCATCTTACAGATGGAATCACTATAACCATATATTGGACTCAAAACAGATTATGGTAACCCCCATCAGCATGTAATAGGGATGTATTCAGTTTCTTTCTTGTTCTTAGTATTTTCTTAACAATCCTAACATTTTTTCAATGTCACATGCTACTAAGCAGAAGTTTTCAGGGAACCATGGACATACACTTACTATGATCTCTTTCCTGATTAGCAATGGCTACCTTAAATTCCAATATTCTGCACATATTCTGTCAGGGGAGAGGCACCATGTGCCTTACTTTTACTTTATTGGCAATTATTTTCATTTGCTTTTTTATTGTTCAGTCACTTAGCATCATGAGATCATTCTGCAATTCTTCACTGTCAGGAATAATTGTGTTTCTTAAGGAATATTTGTCACTTCATTTTTTCTCATAATTTTCAGGTAATTTATGAATATGCTGAACAGTTCATATCCTAGCAGGGATCCTGAGAGGCTTATTTGATAACCTCCCTTCATTGATTTTTACCTTTTGTTTCCTAATTGTTAATCACTTAATAACTGTGCAAGAACACCTTTCCTCTGATTCCATGACAGCTTAAATTTCTTTAAGATTCTTCAGTGTAGTCAATGGCAAAATCTTTTAGGAATTTTAAGAATTCTCTATTAGTGTGTTCATATGTTTACTGACTTCCCTCTACAAAAATCCTTGTGAAGCTTTCTGGTTATATAGGAGTGAGATCCAGCCTGCTCAAATACTGTGTTTAAATCGTAAGTCTCAAACGGCAAGTCAATTTTTAACTTTCCACCTAATGCTAAAGAATTATTCTGACTTACCAGGCAAGTTCCTTGGGTGCTCCACGTCGGCCACATTTGCACGGCCAGAAGGGCCTGCCCCAGCTGGGTGTACCCCTGCCACACCAGAGACCCGTCACAATCCACATGGATGGTGCCTTTCACATAGACTAGGTGACAATTACTCACCAGGGTGAAGAGAAACTGAGTATGGGCCATCCTGTGGCCTTGAAAGGGACAGAGCGGATGCTCCAGGTTTGTGCATCAACCACTAGATGTTGCCATATCCTGGGCACAAACACATATCAGCTCTCTCATCCTTTTTAAACTCCCTCTGTATAAACATGTATATGAGAATCTTGGGTTTAAGAGAGCCAGAAAGAAGGAAAACAGCTAGTGCTAGTGCTAAATAAGGATGGAGAAAACTTGGGATTCCCAGTGACCTTTCGATGCTCTCAATCTTCCCTTATTTTTGAAATAAATTCAAGGTCTTCAGTGTCTTCTGTAAAATACGTTTTCTTTCTCCTCAGTCATCATCCTCTGCTCTTTCTACTAACCGAGTATGAGAGATTAGGGCTTTCTGGATGAAATCATACCAGGGCCTTATGCAAGGGTATTACAGCCTCCTTATCACTACTGGGAGTAGCCGCCCTCCTACAAGCAAGGCAATTCATGTAGCCTGGTCATCTGCATTACCATACCTTTATATCAATCAACCATCTTAGTCTAAAACCTGAGAAAAAAAATAAATCTGTGTTTTCATTTGAACCTCATTTCTTTCCCCTCTTCCTAGAAAGTTTCTTTCTTTCTTTTGTCTGCTTATGTGGCTGAGAAGCTTTGCATTGTTTGTTTTAACTTCCTTTGCGATGACAAGCTTAGAATTAGAGTTCTGGCAAGAGTTTTGGACTTTATTCTTAAATTTCGTGTTCTCCAAGAGGCATCTTTCATAATTTTTCCACTTCTTATAGAGTCTTACTATTCCTAAATGAGTCTTATCTTTTCTAAATGGGTTTTATTATTCCTATGTGATTTTTCATTTCAGTTATAAATGGCGACTTCACTATTGGTTTTGAAACTTATTTAGAATTATTCCCATGCTTAAAAATTCCTGAAGTTTAGATAAATCATATTGAAAGAAATTTCAGTCGCCTTCACATTTCAGTTCCTGATTTCTGCATGTGTTGACTTCACTCATTAGATCTCTTAATTCTCCTATTTGTCCTTTCATTTGGGAACCTTGACCTGTTTTTCTATTAATTCCTCAATGTAATTTAATTAGAATGGTCTTGTTGTCACTTCAGTCAAGTTATTTTCTATAGGTCTTGTATAACATCCTTAATTTAGAAAAGGAGATTCAAAAATAAATTTATTCCTTATACAGTCACAAAATCAGTAAGATATAAACCTATCTACTAATATATCCAGAAATAACCGCATTCTACCAAGATTAGTTAATTTTTAGTTAATTAGTCAAATTTTTTACTTAGCTGAATTGTTGAGAAATTGCTCATTTATAACTCATTTTATAGGTAGGAAATTTTCCCACAATGACACAATTCCCAGTAGTATTCATCACTGTAACAAGTTCAAGATATTTCTATATCCATATCCAATTTTGATCCTGGAATCTACAGCAGGTTCTTAATACCACCTCTAGAGAAGCTAATATAGAACAATGAAAGCAATTTTGATCCAAATTGAATATTTGTGAGTTGTTCTTTAGCTGTACTACTTCATTCAGATAGAATACCAATCACTGCTTTTACCTTTATTTCTGTCCTTCCTGAAGAAATTACAAGTTATTTTTTCTCAGAAACACTTCCTTCTCTATCAAAGACCTGAGATAAGATTATGCATGAAGTTAAAATGCCATGGTTTTGTTTTTAAGACTTTTCTTTACATTTTATGTTTAAATTTCAGAAAGATAAAAAAAGAATCAATAGAATTAAATGTTAAAATTAGGTTTTAAACTGATTGGCAAAATATTCAGCTTATTTGATGAGAACTGCCTAAATGCAAGTAGTGTAGTCTCAGGTAGTTATCCTGGCTCCTTCAGCTGCAGACACTTCTAGAAAGCACTCATTCCTGCTAAGAAAAACTTTGAACATAATAAGGTTGAAACTTTCTGGAGATGTTGATTTCTTTCTGCTAAGTGTAGAAGGAACACAAGTGATAAGGATTAGACCACATCCACATCTTTTTAGAGAGAACTATAGTTCGACAGTTTCTCCCTTTGTGTTTTTATATATTCACCAAAAAAAATGTATTTTTATATCTTAAATTATGTTTTAAGACTTTAATATACAGTGATCTATGACAGGTTACTGATTAGAATCATATGTATGTTAGTATCATAATCAATTTCATAGTTGTATCATAATCAGAGAATCAAAAGAACTAAAACTACAAAATAAAATATATTTTTCTGGAGATGAATCCACATGTCTTTCTTTTGCGAGTGTGTGACAACCATTGTTTTTTCCATCAAGTGCAATACAGGGATCTATCTTTTTCATTTGGATTCATCAGAAACTTATGGCAGTGAGGAACTTAACTAAGCAACGATGACTGGAGGGGAGTGTGTGTGTGTTACAGGACCTGTATTTTATTACAGAGAGTTTACAAAAAAAACAAATCCTTTTGTTCAGGTAGTTACTGCCTCTATGTTTTTAACAGTTTATTGTCTCATTGCTTCAAACAAACAAGATTTTCTTATATAATTTTCTATTCTTTCACGTCCTTCTCCCTTTTTATGCCTTGCATCTTCATCTGCTGCTTTCTAATTGCTAAGGAAGGCAGACAAGATGCTCCATTGGGAACAGATGGCTTTCTGGAAATCTCCCAACAAGGACTACTCCTGGAATAGATTTCATCTGCAGGCCCCACGCAGAGGTAATATATGATACCTACAAATAGATAGTGCTCCAAAGGCTTAGGAAGGAAAAAATATATCCTGCTGGAGTTCTTAAGCCTGTTATGACCACAATTGCCAACAGAAGACCAAGCATAAAAATGAATCCTATATATAGCATTCAATTTTTGAAGTTAATTTTCTTTGCTTCCATATAGTGTCTACAACAGGGACAGCTGTCCTAAAATGGTTTCTAAAGGGCTGTGTTTTATTTCTCAAGGGTGGATTAAATACAAAATTTGAAATCAGCTATAATGTTATCATACTTTACAAAATTATGTGAGATGGCAGACAATATATGAAATAAATGTTAAAGTCTTCATGGGAGCAAGAATAAATAATATAGAAACAAATATGTTGGATTACAGTGAGTGTGAAGAATTGTCTTTATCAATGTTGTCTTGCTCTTCTGTGTGTTTTGCACCTTTACTTACTTTCATCATAGAGAGGAGAGATATGTAGCATTTTATAAAATACATATTTGTTTTGTTTTTTTGGTTCAGTCTTCCTCAATCTAAAATAAAATTGATGATAACCATATTGTATATGGCTGCTCTGTGTGCCTGGAAAATATTATTCTGAGATTATGGATGGGGCTATAAAACTGAGAGATCAGACATATACTGTTTATGGTAAAAAAATACAAACTGCAAATAGTAAAGTGACAACAGTGACTCTGTATCCGCAGTATTACAACCTCAGTTTTGAAATAGTGTGTGGGTTACTTATTGTTCCTATTCACAAAGAAAAATGAATTTTAGGGAACATAATTTTTAATTATTTGTTAAACAAAAATACTATGTTCTGGTTTTGCTTGGCTATAAATACGAGTTAGTGAAAAGGAATCCTAAAAATTCAAATACTGGAATGCAAGTACCAGAAAGAAAGTATCAAACTTACTAGTATCATAGGTTTTAAAAATTTGGACATGCAACCTTTTTAGGGAAGAAAAATGGCTTGACTGCCTTTTACTCAAGTAAGTATTAGCAATGTTATGATGACTTTCGGATACTTGAAGGGGTTAATTTTTATTATAAAGAGAAACAGAACCACAGAGTCCATGTTGATTAACCTCAGTCTGGATCTGAACTGTGCCATGGTGTTACCATTATTATTTACCTACTTGTACCATGCAGAATGTGTCATTTTACTTATCCTACATGTGTACAAGTGGAGTCTTTACAATCTTGGGATAAGTTAATGAACACTACAGTGCATAACTGAGAAGAAAAAAAAGGCATTCCAAGTGAGATCTGATCACAATGAACCATGTAGAGCCATTACAAGTCACCTGCAGCTTTTACGCAGTCAAGACTGTTGCTGCAGAGATGAGAGAAGGGCTTAAAGGAAGATGTTGAAATATTTTTGCAAAAATGCTGAGGCAGAGAGTATAGAAATGACTTTTCCATTGATGCCACTAAGTGAAAAAAAATTATGTAAGTACAGTTCCTTTCCTCTGCACTTCAGAGAAATGTACAGACTGAACTAATAATTTAATTAAAGGATCTGAAATTCTCTTGAGATATGAAACCCTCCTGTGAATGTTTTATTGACAAAATGTGCTAGATCAGAATGTGAAGAGGTATATCATAAGCAACAGAGGTATAATACCCTGTGGATCATTGTGTTGGTCTATCTCACAAAGTCATCAAAGACATTAGAGATCCCCCACTAAGAGAAGGGCTGTCCATGTTCTCAGATGGTCCTTCCACTGCCTTTTCCAGTGATGGTAATGTCTGGGAGTGGAAAGTGTAAGTAATTTTCCACAGACAGCTTTCTCTACAAAAGCTATATCAGCTGAGCCTTTGGTCAGAGAAATGCTCTTGATGAGTTGTGACTGTGTTGACCTTGACTGTGTTTGAGCTACCAACCTAGAGGTAAAAACTGCTCTTCCTAGCAATTAATTTCTCCAACAAGATTACAATCTTGAAACTGAAGCAAGTCTATGTTGCTGCATTTACCAGATGCTTAACAATCTCTGTCAGGAAAGGTAGATTTATGTTGTTCCATTTCCTTTTATTACAGCTTCTGACACGGGAGGAAGTAGAATTTCTGCTCTTACCTCTTGGCCAGCTATCATAGCTCTGGGAGGAACACAGCCTTGAATACAGTCATTAAAATTCAATGCAACAATTACAGTTTATGTGCATTAATTTGGGCACATTAAGCTACTTAGTATATGCTGGATATATTCTTGTAACTGGCAATAACAAGGACATCATCTTAGCAGTGTCACAGATTCTGTTAAGCAGGAACTATGATCTAAGTAGCTTGTTAATAAACAGAATTGTGTAGTAATTTTGTCAGTGACAGTGAATTTTTCCTTGCTAATGCCATCTTTTTGGAAGTTTTCACACATCCAATCTAGGTTATGGATTCAGATTTCCAGCTACTCAGAGCTGTTAATTCTGAGTCCAAGCCACTTGCTGCTAAGGAAGTGCTAGAGATAGAAGTGATCAGAAGAAGATCTTAAAAGTTTTCCTGAGTTTCAGATTTTATGTGCCATAAATTTTAAGTTCCATTTCAATAATGAAATTTCTATAATTTTGACATCTCAGCTCAGATTAGCCTAAAATACTAGTCTGATATTCATGTTGAAGAACTCAAGAAGAGTTTTTGTTTTCTAATAACACATCCAGCTTTGAAATGTGTGCACTTAATCTACAGTATTTATTTATATTCCTCTCTATTCACTATGAAAAATACCTGATGTATTGCAGTTACTGGAATGACATTCCAGCACATACATGCAGTCATTTAAAGCATTTGAAAGTTTTTATTGACCACTCTAAGACACTGTAACAGAAAAACAAATTCACTGTCCAATTAATCACTGCACTGTCTAATTAATCACTCAGTATTGATGGAATAACTCACAGGTAAATTGACAGGGAAAAATCAAGCTTCCTGGAACCTGATTACCTTCATTTGTATGGTAGATTTCATCTATTCTCCATGTATTATAATAGATAATTATTAAAAGCTACAGTCTTCGAATTTAAATGGATACTACAATTTGAAACAACTTGTTGTGAATGCTACTGTGTAAAATTTAGAACTGAATATCCATATAGTTAATCAAACGTGTTCTGTAGTCAAATTGATAAAATAGTTCTGTACCTTTCAGAAAAAAACTAAAAATTAAAATTGCTTTTATTTCCTACAGAATCATTCAAACAAGGATAAACATGATCTATTAGGTTAACTTGTCTGGTAAGAGTACTGCAACAATTATTCTCAAGTATGGATTTGAATTAACTGAAGTCAGACTGTTCATCACATACCCGAGCGGTGTACAGCATGCTGCCAGTGATTCATACACCCATTCCCTGATTCGTGGTGAATCTTTTTCTCTGTCATGGAAGTATTTTTATTTCATGACAAAATGAAGGTTTTCCACATCAGATAGTAGATAGAAATCTTGTCACACAAAGGTATGGTGCATTCATATTAGTATGCTTGACCCAGATATCATCTGCACACCACAACATATGACAGACAATGCGAGACATATGATTCAAATTTTCTTCAGTTTATTAAATTTTGCTAAATAAGGTGATATTTCTGTCATGTAATGAGAGGCAGGGGTAATATCATGTACTTTAATTACTCTGTAAGAATCTACCCTAAGATGCAGTACTGCTGGTTATCTCATCATTTTATAGAAAATTGATCTTTGCTAGTAGATTAACCTTTTTCAAAATTGATCCAAGATTTTTCCATGTCCAGTGGAAGTGTTATTCTCTTTGGGTATTCCTGGTATTTAGCATTGTCTTCAGTATTTACTCCTCAGTTACGTTTGGGGAACTAGCAAATACTGTTCTGGTTACTCTGTGCCAAGCAGCTATATTCCACTTGTAAGAGCTTTGCATCTGAAATAACACTTTCATCTGCACAGTTCTTTGTACTTTTCCTCTTTGATCTTCTTTTGTTTGTTTACATCTTTCTCTTATTTTAGAGCCCATATGCATTATACATTCCTTACTACTCCAGAGAAAAAAAAGTTATCTCAAATTTCGATTACCCGTTATTTAAATCATGTTGAGTTATTTTGCTGTGAGAAGTATTAATATAAATATACCAATGTAATTTAGCAATTTACAGACCTATAGGTCTACAAAGTAGCCATATAAATATCTAAGCTAACTTCAAGTAGACAGCAGGATTCTGTAGTTAGAAGAAATTTGAGTTACAAGAAATTTGAGAAGTTTAGATCTCAGCTAAAGTTTTTATGCTAAAACATTCTTACACAATCATTCCTATATGTGCTCTACTCTCCAGTCAAATTTGGAAAGTATTCAAGAATTTGCCCTAGGAATAAAATCAAATGTGTAGGCTTTTTTGTTCTATCACTAGTCTACAACAAGGTAATGTAAGTCACCACCAAAAAAAGTGAGGGTGACTGCTTGAATTCCTAAATGTCTTGAAGCAAGAGGATTTTGAGAATTTACAAATGAATTCATGGTTACTGCAAAGGACAGTTGAAATTGGCATATATTGTGTTTCTAATAAGAATTCCACACAATCCTTTATCTCAGTCCAGCATGAAATCATTTTTATAGTAGCTACGAAATGCAGTGTTTCCATATATTTTCTTTCTGGTGATGTAATCTATAGACTGCTGTCGCTGTTTTCCCCACGGATGAGTAGAGAAACCACACGAAGTCCAGGCTCAAGGATAGATGGAAGCGCTTCAATGATCTCTCAGAAGGCTTTTATATGTTAGTTCGCAAAGTGTATTAAAAGGCATAAGGTAATTGGTTTTTTGCCATCCAGCCCTTAAGGGGATTGGTCGAGTTCTAAGACACCCATCTCGGAATGTTTTGCTAGTTAGAACCATAACAATTCTGCAAAACAACCTGCAGGTGCAAGAAGTTTATAGAACTGTAACACTGTTTTGAGTTACTTGCATGGGAAAGACAGAGCTCTCACAAAATGCTGCAGAGAGCTGAAGAAATTCTCTGCTGGAGCTTTTTCAGCATCCATAGACTGCATTCTCCTATTATTTTGGATTTCAGTTTTAGTCCCTAAGAATTCAAACGTAACCACCTCTAACAAACTGTTAGTTTTAAAACACGATAATACTATTTATCAAACATGATTTTAAAAATTATATAAAGAAAAACTGTATCACAATGCTTTTTAAAATTTAAAAAAGATGTTCACAATACCAAAAGATGAAGTTTTACAAGATATTCAATAGCTTTGTTCTCAGTCTCCTGTAAGCAGATACATTGTTACCTCATTTGGCACTTTCTAGCTATTGTCAACAAGAAGTCATTAGCAGTCTTTCATCTACAGAAGGTTAAACAAGGTTGGATGAATGGAATAATATTTTTAATGAAAATATATAAACTCTTTTTCTATCTACAAACATAATTTATTGTTTTATAAACTATATGAATGTTTATTGAATGAAATGGGGTAAATCAATTCTTTCTGAAAAGGGAATGTGATGAAAAGAAAATGGGGCCGTGAACTATTTAAACATAAACTAGAAAAAATATCATTTTTAAAACATTTAAGAAACAAATTGATTGCAGTTAAGTTGAAATTATTTATCGTTCTTTTCTGGATCTAGATGTAATCACTTCTTACTGTCTGAGAGATAATATTTTTTCTGCTTTTATGTTGATGATTACAGACATGGTTTACAAAGAAGTAGAAATATTAAGCATATATATATATATATATATATATATATATATATATATATATATATAAAAGAACCTACAAAGTGAAATTGAAATTAAATTATAGAACCAAAACAGGCCAACCAACAACCACCAACAAAAAAAACCCAGTCAAAATTACCCTCATGAGAAGTGTGATGTCCTGGCCAATTTTCTCATTCTCTGTGTCAGGAATCCCTCTTACTAAAAGTGTAACAGAATATTCTGAGTTAGACGTCGCCCAGTATGATCATCAAAGTCCAACTCCTGGCCTTGTGCAGGTGTGCCCAAGAATCACACCATGTTCCTTAGAGTATTGTCCAAACACTTCCTGAGATCTGTCAGGCTGATGCTGTGACCACTTCCCAGGAGAGCCTGTTCCAATGTCCAACCACCCTCTGGGTGAAAAACCTTTTCCTAATATGTGTAGTCATTAGGGGACCCAACATCATAGTTTCTTAGGGAAACCCCTTCAAAGGCTAACTGATAGAAAAGGATAACTCTAAGGAGTCACTCAGAGGTATCTACAATGCTAACTGACTGTCTTTCAAGGATTTTGAGGCTTTAAGCTGTGCATTGATGGATCAGTAATGCCTAAACACCTGGGACTGAGCTCAGCACTATTTGCAGTTTCTCATTCTCTGTGTCTCATTAGAACTAGAGAGAATTTCTATCTGACTTACCTGTATCCGAAATCAAATCAATTAGCATCTGCAAAGTACTCTGAGAACATCAGCCAATAAATTACACAGGAAATAAAGTACCCACATAAAAATTGTCAAACATTTCATGTATCTGGAAGTCTCTTTGGAATTTGGTTAAGTAAGTTGAAAGGAAGGATCTGTATAGTAAAAATCTACGGCTGAAATAAACAGAAATCCTTTGTTATACAGCATTCCCTAAATTTGGGTTACAGACACTCTGTTGTAGCTGATAATACGCCATGAAGTGTGAATGGAAATGGAAATGAAGTGCTAAATGATGAGTTACACCACTCCAATTACACATCAGAAACAACATCCTTTATCTGGGTTGTTAGTGCCAAGAATATTACTTAATATAACAGGAAGAGTTGAAGGGAAATGAGGAAAAAATGCAGTGTAAGTACAGCATTATTTAACAGCAAATGCAATGTGTAGACAGGGTACTCTTTTGTATCAGTTGTTCAGAGTACACATTTGTGCTATTGTCTAGATTCCTTTAAGATATTTTTGCAGAAAAAGTTTGACGAAAGATTGTGTTTGATTTATTCCATACTTCCCTTTGGATCATCAATAAAACCTTTAAACCAGATGGAAAGAAGAGGTAACCAATATCATAGTCTCAAACTAAGTACTCAGATGCTGATCTAGTCAAACACTTAACCATATGTTTAATTTCAAATATGTGTGTCCCATTTTGAGATTGTGTGCCTAGAGTTAAGCTTGTATCCACATGTTTATCTTAGCTGAACTAAGCAACACTGAGGCACAGTAGCACGTAATATTTAGACCTCTAAACCACTTTGCATAGTCCTAACCTATTTCAGGTTAATTAATAGCAAATTAGCCACGTACAGGGGGGAAAATCACTGTCCTGGTCCTGCTGGCCACGCTATTGTTGATACAACCAGGATGCCATTGGCCTTCTTGGCCACCTGGGCACTCCTGGCTCATGTTCAGCTGCTGTTGACCAACACTTCCAGGTTCTTTTCCAAAAGATGTCGAGGAGGTCAGGTACACCAGCTAAACTGTGGATATCAGTCCAGCTATTACAAAGGGCTTTCCATGGTGCTACCAATTACCACTTCGAAAATAAATCTTAAAAAATCTTATTATATAATCTAGTTCTAGGATCAGTACTTGCTTCATCAAGCTCACAGGAGTATCATGGAATAAAAAAACTGGTTATCCACATAAGCCACCAGGTATTAAAGGAAACACAGACAGGGAGAGGTTCTGGAGGAGTAAGTGCCTTTGTTACCCTGCCACAACTGAGGGTTGACCACTTTTCAAACCATCTTGTTTCTTTTGCCTTCCTTTCATCTGCGGCCCACAGCCAAGGCTTTTGAGGAACTCAAACCGGGAACATGGCCAACTGCTACAAAGGTTGTTACAGGGTTTCCGAATTATGTTCTTGGGTAAGGCAGATGTTGTTTAAAATACAGCATGCAAAACACTAAAAAAAGAATGACCAGTAATGCAAGTAACTACAACAGCACATTCCCCAGAATAGATTTTATACAACATGTATGTTTGGCAGCTGGTCTCAGAGTGTTGCACTGAGTTAAAAAAAAAGGAAAAAGAAAAAAGGAGCGGTTAAAAAAGGATCTGAATCTCCGAAAGGCCAAGATAAAATGCTACTTTTCCTCAAGAAAATGCCAGGAACTATTCTTCTAACTGTCCCATACTTTTTCAGTTGCTCATTATTTAATTATAGTAATTTTATGGCATCTATTGTTACATTTCCTTACAGGTAGAAAGAGAACACAAAGTCTTTATCTAAAATTGCATGTATTTTAAACTGAATCACAAAACAAGGAAGAACAAAACCAAAAACTTGCATTATTTAATGTAACATGAGCTGGATGAAAGCAGAAAATAATTTCTCATTAATCTAGCTTTTTACAAAAGTGAAAAATACACATAGCTGCTATTTCTTCAACTGAGGCATTTGTGCAGTGTCACACTTGCCTCAGGGAGATTTCTCCAAAATCTTCCTTCAGCCAATGCTCTTTACCCCAGGCTTTACGAAGACTATCATAGCTGCAGGCAGCATTGTGGAGATTATGTCTTTTGAATTCCTGTAGTTTGTACTGAGATCAAGGAACCAAAGATTTGCCTGACTTTCCGCAGACAGAAATTTAATTGTTGGAGTTATTCTAGAGGCATTATGTTAGATTGTCAGGGACAATTAGCCTCAAAGCACTTGTATTTAATGTTTGTGATGTACACATATATACAAAACTTTCACACAAACCCAGTATCCTACCAAGGTAAGGGAAAGACTGAGAAATTCCCTGCTCTATTTCCATCAGAATTGTGCTTGGCTAAACATGGTCATCATACTTTTTATGCTTCTAATAATTTGGCTGACACCCAAATAACCTGCTTCTGTCGCATATTCTGCCTTGGAAATAAGTACTCCTCATGCCCTCAGACAAAATAACCAAAATCAGGGCAGAGACAGTGGGAACACACAGAGTTCAGAGGCTGAGCAATTTTTCAACTTCTGCTCTGCCGATCCATGGGTTACTAAGGAAAAAAGAAGCTCGCTGCCCATAATCACCATCTGGATATGAAGTTCCTGTAAAACACAGACCAGCTACAGAAAGAGAAGGAATGTTGCAGCAAGCTTCCCATCATTATACTCTCCCATCTAAATAACCTGCCTTGCTGATAACCAGCAGATCTTTTTACAGATAACCTGCAGGTTAAAAATAGGTAAACACAGTACTCCTGAGTCGTGCTCCCAACTCCCTGTCTATCCCTAAATTTCTAATAGCTAATAAAAAAAGGAAATTGAAAAAAGAAAGAGCTTCTTTTTCTCAAAGAAAATCTTATTCACAGAAAAAAATAAAAATATTGGAGATCATCTAGTGGTGGCTGGGGTGGGCTGCAAGTGTGTGTTGTGTTACCACCTGGGGTTTGGTGGCTCAGGGCAAGACACTCCATGTGTCTCCTTCAACAGAATTGCTTTGAGTTCTTCAGGGTCAGGAGGCAGACAAGATGTCCATCCAGACCAGGGTGTTGGGCATTATTCCTGTGTCCAACAGTTCCACCACAGTATTGAGAATCTACTAAATATTCTTATATTGCTTTAGATTTTATCTACAAAATATCTAAAGGTGATGGCACTGGGTATACAAAATGCATTGTTATCAGAGACAGGTATGCCATATTTGGTTTATACAGTCATAAAAGCATTTACTGAAACAGAAAGGAAAAAATGCTCCTCTTCTTGCTAACATTTGGCTTGCTGCTAACAAGGAACGGTATAGAAAGATAACCCCGAAGGAGGCAATACTCTCTACAGACCCTGAAGGTGATTAAAGATAAGAATTTGCCTCCTATGAAAGCAGCGACATCCCAGTATTTTTCCTTCTTTTTTCCATCTTCAAAATGTTTTGGCAAATTGCACGTTCCCTGCTGTATCGTCTGCTGTCATCTCTTTTTCCTTGAAATTCTATGCCAAACAGAACTGTAATTCTGATGTACTGTACTTTTCAGTTTCATTAATGTGCATCATGAAGAGATAATGAAATTATTTCTTCGTGTTCACTTTTCTTCTGGAAAGCATGTATCGGCTCAATAATTTTGTTCTTTTTTTACTCCAGTATTATTTGTTCTCAACCTTGTCTTCCTTGCACACCAAGTACTCTGTAGTGCTGATTTCTAAACTCAACTTCAAAATTATAGTGTAAAAAGATGAGTAAAAAGATCCTTGAGACAGAAGAGAACAATTTCAGTCGGTCTCTGCAGCTCAGACAGAGTCTCTCCAGAATATTTTCTTTCAGGTTTGAAAAACCAAGAAAGGTTTCTGTAACTCCAATGTCAAACCCTGACGCTACAAAAGCATTTTGCACATCACTAAACCATGTACATGCAAAGAAGCCTTGCAGAGATTGCCTAAGAGTGTTTGTAAAATCAGTCCTTAACATAAAAGTGGTAAAGTGAGACGGAAGTACAAGTCAGAATCACAGAATAGTTGAGGTCAGAAGGGACCCCTAGAGATTGCCTTGTCCACTCTCCATGCTCAAAGCCAGCTGATCTACTGCAAGATACCTGGGGCTGTGTATGGTTGGTTCTTTAATCTCCCAGATGGAGACTGAACAATCTGTTGCAGTGTTGACCATTTGTAGGAAAAAGAGTTTTTTCTTGTGTTTAAACAGAATTTTTTGTATTTCAGCAGCCTTGAAGCCTGTCTCCGTTCCTTATACCTTCCCATCAGGCATTTTATACACTTTGATAAGATCCCCCTGAGTATTGTGCTGTCCAGGCTGAACAGTCCCAGCACTGTCAGTCTCTCCTCATGACAGAGGCTCCATCCCTTCATCATCTTTGTGGTTCTGCAATGCTGTCTCCGGTAAGTCCACGTGTGTCTCATTATTAGGGGCCCAGAACTGCTAGAGTCTGGATGTGTCTCACCAGTGTGGAGTAGAGGGAAAAGATTACAGGCCTTGACTTGCTCTCCTCATTCAGTTCACAGCGCTGTTGGCAGCCCAGAGTGCTGCAGGAGCACATCATTGGCTCACACTCATCTTCTTGTCTACCAGAACCTCAAGGTCCTTCTTTGCAAACCTGTTTTCCAGCTGGACAGCTGCTAGTCTAACATGGTGCATGGAGTTCTTTGCATTTCCCTTTGTTGAACTCATTGAATTTCTTGTCATCATGTTTCTCAAGCCTGACAATGCTGCTGAGGGCAGCCCATCCTTTTGGATATATCAAGCATTCCTCTGAGTTTTATATCATCTACAAACTTGCTGATGATAAGCTCTGTCCAATCATCCATAATGAAGATGTTTAACAACATTGTTCCCATGTCCTCTCTCAGGACACACCACTGGCACATCAGTTTTCAGTCTACTGTCCTCTTACCCAGTCCTGCTTTATCAGTTAGTTTACAAGGATCTTCTGAAAAGTAGAAGTGTTTCTGAAGTTAAAAGGAGCAACATCCACTGCTGTCCCCTCATTTTCCAAGCCATTTATATTATTTCAGAAAATTATTGGATCAGCTGGATATGAAAAGTTAGTTAAGAGATCAGTTATTTTTATGTGTGTGTATCTGCTCATGTATACATATATATATTGGAACACAAGAAGGTGCAGAAAATACTGAAGACACAAGTCAACTATATGTATCTCATTTTAGAAATCATTTCATGTGGACTATCCTGATAAGAAGTATGAGGACAGGATGCTCAGGAAATCTTCACCTCTGCCTTGGCTGGATGTAATAGACAGGCACCATTCCAGGGACAAGCTGCCAATGGGATGATTTCCACAAAGTCACAGCTATGTCACACAATCATGACTTTGAGCAGAACACAGTGCTTTTGAATTCAAGAAGAAGCATCTTCTCACCTTTTGAAAGCAGCACAACTGATGTTACAGCATGGGCTTTTTCCTGGAAGCAGGAACAACAGTACTTATGTGGTTTCTCAGTGGGAAGGGAACTTCACTTCCCCAGCAGAGAGCCTTATAGCACCAGTGCAGCTCAGTGTGGTCTTGCTATTTGTAGGTGGAACTAAGCAACTTGATTCTAACTTGAATCCTTCAGTTCTCAAGGTAAGGATGTTTTGATCTTAAGAATATTTACAACGGCAGAAGAGACTTTCTCAGAAATTGAATTTAATATTAATATATTCAAGGTTAAAAAAAAAAAAGAGAGATAGAAAAAGGGCTTTAGTTAACTAAATCATCTTTACTTAGAGCCCTTCCAAACTGAGTCAGGTGGAACCTTAGAGCATGAAATAAATATGTCTGTACATAATTTCAAACACCATCATTTTTAGTTCAACAGAGTAATTTCTGGAAATCTCTCTAACACATCCATAATTTAAAACATATCTGCTTATAGTATATGTGTTATTTAAAAGTGGAAGATGGAAAAGGAAAGGGTTAAACAGAGAGTATTGTGTGCCACAAGCAAATGCAGAATAAAGAGCGAAAGTGTGGAAGGAGGTGCAGAAAGACAAGTCTGTGTCTGTCAAAACATGAGAATCAGAAATGATTAGAGTCCAAATTACAAGTCTGTCTGTCATGAAGCATGATAGATTTAAAATACAGGAGAAGGCAAATGACAGTTAAAGAACAAGCTGGAAAAACTGCTGCCAAAAAAGAAAAATCACAGAAAAGTAGCCTGACATAGCCAATCAAATTAAGAGAGCTCTTCTTGATGGAAAATTGCTTATTGTAAATGAAGGTAAATAACTGTCTAGAAGAGCAACAGACAATGGAACTTAATGAACACTCTGAACATCACTGTTTACTGTGAGAATCATTAACACTGAATCCATAGCCAACTAAATTGGGAAGAAGTTCAGAAATTGTCTGAAATGTTCTGTGCACCTGGACAAAAATTCATTTGACACAGCATAGTTCATTCATGTCTGTGAAAGACAGACTTTTTCTGCTAATGCTCCTGAATATATCATAATTAGCTAATGTTCTTTCAATAAAATAGCACATAGGACAGATATTTAAAAAGATGGGGTATCCTAGAAGTTAATTTTCAGTGTGACTGGAAAGGATTCTTTCTACATATTCATATTTTATTTATGGCCTGCCTTATAAAACACTCAGCTTGTCTTTCCTCCAGGTTTCAGGCTAGTATGTAAAATAATATTGGCTTTACAAATAAGTTTGTGGAACAAATACACAAAAATATGGCTGAATGTCAAAACTTGATTTCCAATTTAGACTTCCCAAACTGTCAGAATATTTGTTATTTTCCTTAAAACTTCAGCTGTTAAAATCAAAAGAAAGTAAAAGAATTGAAAATTTTATTTCAAATAATGATTTAGACCCTTCAAAGTGTGAAGTGCCTGGAATTGTGAAATAAGCAACACATATTACTCAGGAAACAGAAAGAAGAGAGGGAAATGCAATATTAATTTTAAAATATATAAAAAAATTATAACCAACAAAAGCAGAAGGAAAAAGACCCCATCCAAACAAAATCAACTTTAATTTTTTTTTGGGCAAATCCATTATTTTCTAAACCTTAAATATGAATTTGTCAACACTTGACATAAGGGACACTTCAGCAACCAGAGAGTAGGTAGAAGTTATTGTTTAAATTTAAAAGGAATATGAGTTAGTTCATAAATTTGAATTTGTATTCCAGCTTAGAATCTAAATTTGGAGGTTTCCAGATCATAGCTTTTGCTTTGTACTCAGCACTAATTTGTGTTGAGGCATAAATAAGACTGAGTGGGAGAGTGGGGTCACAGGGGAGCGAACCCACTGCTTACAATGACAACTTTTCTATGATCCATTTTGCTCAGCAGTCAACAACTATCTTTTGTACATGTAGATTGCTGAGAAGAGGTAGCAAGGTGACTCCTTGGGAACATGATGAACCAGCTTCTAGGCAATGTGTTTAAGTGTACTTTTCCTTGCAACCTCCCCCGCCCCCAAATGTGACTGGATGTCTAACTTTAACCCCAAAGAATTCTACCTGAACCCCCCGAAGTGCTGAATATCCTTCAGAGACAGAGCTTCCAGCATTCATATCACTTTGTTAACTCTTATCTATGTTTGCAGCTGACAAACCTGATAATAATATTTGCTGAGGTTATATCATAGAGTAAGCGATAGGTTCCCAATTTGCCCTCAGCTAAACAAAGCTGAATAAGCCAGGCTGCTTTTGCACTTACTGTAAACTAGAGCAATTTAAGAGATGCTCTATTTATCTTCATTAGTAATGGCTTTCCTCTGCCCCTGTAACTAGTGCTCCTCTAAAGCACTGGAAGAGCTGCTATCTCTAGCAGATGATTTTAAAGTTATACAGATAGTTATCTCATATTTACACACAGTACAAAATGAAATACTTGTGCCTAGAACAGCTTCAACTTGCCAATCTGTAACACCTTGCACATAAGGAAATCCTCTAACAATGGAATGAAGTCCAAACTAAACAGAGTGGAATTGTTTTGAAGGATGGTTCATTTCCTACTTCTGGCTTTTTACTGTTGATTATTTAGGCACTCATTTCACTTTATAAATGGAAACTGAATCATAGTTTACCACTGGAAAATTATTGGAAATCAGAGTCCATTCGACTCACAGACAGAGCTATTTCCTCCCTGAACAGGAAGACTATGCTCAAATGGTCCTTTCGGGAGCTCTGAATGATAAAAAATCTGTTTCTAACCTCCTTCAAAAAGATCTGTGTAGTGTATTCATACTTCACTTACGAAAAAGTCAGGATGTTCCTCTTCAAACATGGATGTTAGAGCAGGAAAAAGGAAAGGTCAATATAAATTCTCTACTTGTCTAGACAGCATAAAGTCTGTTTGTAAACCTGGAATAAGACAGACCCCATAGCTTCTAGCTTCCCTCTTTATAAATTATTAATCTTTATTTATTTTAATTTATATAGAAAAGAAGACTGGAAAGGGCAGGTCCATGATGGTAGATACCTGTGAGAATATTTTTGTAAAAAAATTACTGTAATAAACAATTCCTTTCTGCTCATCTAAACATTCTGAAAATTTCTAAACAATAAAAATATTCCACCATTTCCCTCCAGCATTAGCATCTGTCTTTCTCTAAAAGCTAAAGAAAGTAGAAGAATTTCGCGTTTTTTCTTAAAAAGCAGGTGCAGGATATTTGTGGTAAATTCTGAAGTCCTGAGACTGTAGAGGAAGATTTTAAGAGTCATCCAAATCTGGTAATCTCAGTGAGTCTGAGAGGAGAGGCAGCAGGGTTGGATTGGGAATACTGTGGTTTCTGATGGGATAGAGAAGGCGGGTACCAGCCATTTCACAAGTACTACAGGGCTGCAGCTCAGAACATTCAAACCCCAGCCACGCCGGTATCATACGCACAGAGGAGTTGTTTTCTGTCATGAGGCACTTGATCAAATACACATTTGTGTGTCCCAGATGCCTGCAGCTGTCTTGACTCCTTATGAGTGGAGAAACATGGGTGCTTCCTATAGCACAGTTTAGTTCCTCTTCAATTAGATATCCCTGATCATCCAACTGAATTACATTTTTAAAATACTTTTTTTTTCTCTACAGGGAGCATAGGTTGACTGGCTTAGACATAAACAGGCACACTGAAGACTGCTGAAGTTTTTGACTACTTTAACGGCAAATACTTGTCACAGTACTCCAGAAACCCTTTCACAAATACTGAATAGGGTAAAGTGCTCTCTCAGGTCCTTTCCTTCAAAGTAACTTCCCACACAGCTGGTTCCAGCCTGCACTGTTGCATGGGGCTGCTCTATCCCAGATGCAGGATTTTGCAGTTGCCTTGGTTGAACTTTATGAGGTTCATGTCATCCCATTTCTCCAGCTTCTGAGGTCCCTCTGAACGGCAGCACTACTCTCCAGAGTATCGACTGTTCCTTCCAGGCCCCCGATCTTGTTGAGGATGCACTCCATTCCATCACCCAGGTCACCAGAGAGAGTGTTAAAAGGTACTGACTGGTCTCAGTATTGACCCCTGAGGAAACTGGATGCCACTGGGGCTTCACAGCACTGAACAAAAACATTTGAGGCTGGCCGTCCAGGTAGTTTTCTATGTCCTCACAAGTCCAAACACCCTGATTGTATCTTGCCCTCTTAGCCACGGAAAAATCCCTGTTGCTCTCCCGTCACCATCTGTCTCTTTAGACAGGCCAATTAACGTGGTCAGGCATGAATTGTAAATTCGTGCTGGCTGCTTCCAGTTTTCTTGTGCTTCCCATGCCTGGACATGGCTCCCAGGAGGATATGCTTCACTATATTTCATCATCTCCCCTGGCCAGCTCCAGCCCTGGGCATTGGACACCCACCAGCCCAGGGCTGGGGACAGACTAGGACACTGGCTTGTGGGTGGGCCTGGCTCGGAGGACCTGTGGCCAGGCAGGGCTGGGTCTTGGTTAGCTGGAGACCAGCCCTGCTGTGTCATTGCTGAGCTAGGGGCTGGTGGCCAGAATAGGGTCCTGGCCTGTGGGCAAGGTGGAAGGAGCCCTGGGGAGGGTGGTGAGGGATGGTGGATGAGAGATATCTGCACAGGCTTCAAGATCCTGAGGAAATCATGACCAGGAGAGAAAATTACAGCTGTATAAGGCCTTATAAAGGAAGAGAATGAGGATCACCATTTTCAGTGCTTCACAGGAGAGAAGGCTGGGTACACTTTGCAGATCTAAGTAATTTCTGTACTAAGCCACCCTGCCATAGAGAACTTGACCACGCGTCTGGTCCTGCTGCAACTGATCCCATCCCATCCAGAATCTGGATGGTCAGAGAGGAGAGCCACAGTGGGAGCTGGTGTGCTGCTCATCAGAGCTCACCTGCCCCCAAACAGCTGTTCAGATTGCCATTACACTTCCCACACATGCACACATCTTGGGAAGAAAAGCAAAGCAAATTATCATTCTAGTTTCCACATCTTTTTTATTCTATTCCTCACTTACAATGCAGTTCTGTGGAACAGGTATAAAGAAGCCTCTGTCAACAGTTTCCACAACATTATTCTGACAAGCACCTCAAACTAAGCACTCTGGGTGGCCATTTGCCTGATTTCCTGACCTTTATGCTTCCATGAAAGGCTGTACATTCCTGTATGGCCAGTAGAATTCACTGTTTGGTGTAGAAATAATGGCTTTGATGTAAGAGATACCGTAACGTCTCAAGAATTAATAAACAAATGCCTATCCCTCATATGCCCTCAGGATAAAGCAAGAAAATTAGTTAGGAAAAACATCTTTAACTAGAATGATGGATCTTCTAATGGACCATTGTTGCCATTGATAAAACATAGAATCTGCTCTCCTGGTGATGGCTGAACACCTGCCTGCCTGTGGAAAGCGGTGAGTGAACTCCTTTCTTTGCTTTGCTCCAGTGTGCAGTTTTTGCTTTACCTATAGCTGTCTTTATCTCTACCCGTGAGTTTTCTCACTTTTACCCTTCAGATTGTCTCCCCCGTCCCACTGGGGGAAGAGTGAGTGAGCATCTGTGTGGGGCTGATCTATCTACCAGGGTTAAACCACCACAATTACTAATATCCTGTATTTCCATACCTGCAGCACTGTGCTCAGAGATCCTAAGTGGCATGGGATACTTGTTATAACATGTGCAGAAGCACTTTTATCATCTCCTTCCTCCACACCTCCAGTTTAGGAATTTGTTGTCAAATATCAAGGGGATTAGTTTCAAACGTCAAAAGCAGATGTGAAGTTATGAGCAAAGCTTTTTTTTTTTTTTTTAGGACATATAGAAACCTGCATTTCAAAGACCTCAGATAAAGAAATATGAATCAGTTCAGTTCAGACCATTCCTGCATTGCAAAGCTATTTAATATTCTAGACTGCTGGTCTGCAGGCGTCCAAATGGAATGCTAATTATCCACTTTCTTCCCCAGCTAAAAGCTTCACTGAGGCTGACAGAAGGAAAGGCACTAGACTGTTGAACAACAATACCATGCTTTCAGTGAGAAAGACAACTATAAAATGTTTCCTGCAGCCTAATTCTTCCAGCATCAGCTGATCCTTTACTAGTCCCTACTTGACACCAATTAATCTCTCCTCTACAGCTTACTATTCCCCAGGGCCTTAGCTGTTATTCCTTTACTTTATGCTGGATTTAAAATGGAGGTTGGGAAGAACATATTGAGTCTCAAACACAGCAGACTAATACATTAAAATTCCTCCTAATCTGATGAGATGTCTTTCATTCCAGTCTTTCCTTTCCGAGCAAAGGTATTTCCAAGATTGCTATTTCACTGGAAGGTCCCCATCTTCTTTTCCTTAAAACAAATCACCCAACTAAAAAGCAGATGGAAATTTACCACATAATGCCAAAGTTCACACATGTCAAGCCAAAGAGACACCAATGCATAATTTTTACAGTATTTAAGAATATTTAGGCTGGATTTTTGGAAGGCCAGAATATTTAGGCAAGGTTTGTCAGGAGGGGTAATACTACATGATACATTTGGAAACAGTCAAACTTTGGACTTCGCATATCCATAATGTACATGCATGAACGGTTTTCTTTTTCTCTAGCAAAACATGTTAAATCTTTTGACAATTTCAATTCATTTCCCTTGGACCATGGTAATCAAAATATATTTTTATGATGGTTTTTGTTAATGATGAAGAGCTATAAATATCAGCACCCTGCAAGAATATTTTTATTCTATATATTAATTCCCTTGAACAACATACAGGTTAACATACATAATACAGCCTATTCATAATGGTATTTTTTTTCTATAAAATGCTGGGTTCTTACAGACATTTACTACAGATTAGACTCTAAATATACATTCCAGCTATCTATTAATAAACTTTGTATTTGATGCCTTTGGAGATCAGTCTATGAGTAAAAAAAGCACAATTTAATAGCTCAAAGATCTCTCTAATCACTGGAAAGGCAAGTTATCATAGCTCATCCTCTAGGTGATAAGTACATGAAGTGGACTCCAAGCCAGAGCTTGGACCTACTGCCAGTGTTTCCTCTCTCTGGAAAAGTAAGGATTCATTTGAAGTGGACCCTTTTAGGTGTCACTAATAAGTACTGAGGCTGTGGCTTCAAGAATTGCAACACACTGATGCAACAACTCATTCTGTGAAATAAAGAATTCAGGCTTCTGTCTTCCTTTTTCCTCTTCTACCAAGTCCTGGCCACACACTCCCCTTTGGTTCCAATTCTCAGCTGAGAGGAGTTACCAACCTATAAAAAAAACAAATAAAAACCCAGAAAAAGATGGGTAATTTTCTACTGGACTGTGAAATAGAACTGTTTATGTAAGAGTTGTATTACTTCTATCAAAGTCTCTTGGCCAATACAAAGAAGGATACAGGGTTATGATTTCTGGAGCTGGGAAGAAGATAAGAAAACATCTGAGATGGAGAAGGGATTGACAGATCTGGTCTTTTGGAAAGTACACTCTATTAGGGCCACACAATGTCCATGAAAACACAGGCTGAGATTACACAGGGAACAGTGGTTCTTCCCAGAGGTTCAGTTAGGGGATTCTCTGAAGTTCAGTGTCTCTTTCCATGTTTCATTTATGTTTTCTCCTAAATTTGCATGTCTTCTGAGTATGCCCAGGAAAAAAGGTCTGGAGTGACACTGGCAGGAACCAGAGCACAGCCTCCTTGTCTCCCTCATTCTCACGGTTGCACAGCTCATTTCAGTCTGGAGCATTTTTCTGCTTGAGTGCCTTCACTCTTCTCAGTCTTTCTGAACTCTCTGGTTCCATCAACTGCCTGAGTTCCTAAGCACAGCAGAAGCATCCACTGATCAAAGTTTTTGAATAATCTTTGCCAAACGCAGTCTACAATGGAACACAAGCATCCATAAGTCTCCTCCTACCAACATTCCCACTTTCTTCCAAGTCTTTACACTTTCAGACCCAAGGGCCTTTTTCCTCATTTGCACAGATTCAGCTCTGCTGGTTCTGAAAAATAAAAATATTATTTACACTTCATTTGTATGTGCCCAGTATGAAGAATTGGAACAACAGCTGAGAAATCGTGTTTTGTTTCGTGGCCAATATGGCACATGTAAAACTTGTGGAGCAGCAGCTGAAAGCCTGTGTTTTTGGTTTTGGGACCAATTTGACATCTTTTAGCAATTTTTTTGGGCAGCAATTCAGAAGGCTCTGATACTTCCCCCTCTCCAGACACCAATCTGGTATCTTTCTATCTAAGTTTTTTGACACCTTTTGTCTGTGGAAATCAATAAACAAAGTCTGAAAATAATTTTCTCTGCAAAAATAAACTGTTATGGAAATTTCTAGTATAATTTTTGGCCAATGTATGACTTTAAATCCAAGGTTTTCATCTTTTCTCGCCTATGTTATTTTATATTTATTGTACCATACCTTAAAAATTTAATTACTTTTTCTTTTGAAATATGAATCTTTAGATGGATATGTTCTAGGCACAGTTTTAAGTGAATAATTAGCAAAATTTTACTACAGAATTTGAAGGGTGATTAGTGAAGATATTGAAAATTTTTTATAAGGCCTCAGATATTTTTTATGTACCTTTTCCCTTTAATGTAGTTTTTATAAACCTACTATTCATGAAAAGTAACAAACAACTACCTTGCAGATGGAGTTCACTGTGAATTTAAAGCTGGTGCCTCTCATGATGATCCTCTGAGCATTTTTGGTCTCTCAGCCACATGTAAGAGATTGACTACATTACAGCTTCCATATCTAAAAGCCTTTTTCCAGCAAGGAATCTAATCCTAGGGTAAAGGGGATAACATGTACTTTTGCTAACCAGGGACAGGGCTGCACATAACTTTAATTTAACATGGATATCAAACAGTGCTTGATATCATGATAATAACACTTCATTTTATCTGATGCATCCTAGACTAAAACATAACTGAGAAGATTGCAGGTATGATTTTAAATATTTTGCTTCCCCTATCTTTTAATTATTGACATATCTTGTTCTGCATTGCTGTTCTCTGTTGTGTTTAACTCAATATCCTAAATAAAAAACTGAAAAAAATAAAAGAACATTCTTTCCAGAGTTGACACTTTGCTGGCAAACTTAATTTATTTCAATATAACATATTTGTTAAAGTAGAGTTTAAATTTCATTTTTGAAAGACAATGTCAAATACACCTTCCTGGAGAAAAAGACCGTTCCACCATCTCAAATATATGACAGTAGCATACTGCAGGAAGAACATGGACTATCATTACATTAATTTAACCCCTACATTCATTGTTTGCTGACTGTGATTACACAAAATTCTTTATAAGGTGTAAAGATGTAATTTCTTCAGTCCAAGAAGGCTGTCCAGAAGTGTATTTGGTAAGTGCAACCATATGAGTCTCTTAATGTGGCACCATTTATAGTTATTAGATGCATCAATAGGAGAAATGAAATGAAATGAAATGAAATGAAATAAAAGGGGTATCCATATATGGTGTTGAATTTTGGCCTTATAAAAAAATAAATACCCCTTGAGAATGTGGTAAATGCATAAGATACAGAAAAAATAGCAAACATTTCATTATAGTATAACTGTTCTCCTCCGACTTCTTCTATGAACATGTACAGGGTTCACGCAGGCTATTGTTCTTTTCCCCTTATAAGCTAAACAGAGTCTGAATTTTCTATCAATTTTAACAAATTTCAGTGTTTCTGGTATGCTTCCTGAGCAAACTCCTGTGAAGCAGTAAACACTGAGTTTGTTACCTCTCTGACAATGTCTGTTTTCTGTGCTTACTCTGAGATAGATATCAAGATCTATTTTCAAGATAAATTATTTAATTTCCCTTCATAAAACTGTTTTCTGAGCAAGATACACGAGCTGCTTTGAAAAAGGGGTTGTTTTTTCCTTTCCAGAGATTTTTCAGATCAACAGATCAGCCCCTGACATCTCAGGTTAAGCTATCTCAGCATAATCACTGATACTACAGGGTTTGCAGGAAGCAAAAGGAGCACTGTGAAGGTTTCAGGTCAAATATTAATCTACCTGACAGGAGCATGTCTGGAAAGTTTCATCTTCAGCATTCCAGTGATGCCTAAATCCTTCTCACCTGCTGGAATGGCACTGATTTCCAAATGATAAGGAAATTTACAATTTAAAATTTGCATTTAAAAGTCTGTTTGAAAAAGAGGTTTTATTTGTTTCCTGTAACTCTGTGAACTTACTGGGGAGCAAGGGCTGGAAACCGTGTTACATATTTTTTTTAACTGTTTCTTAGTTTCTTTTTCCTGCTTCAAAGAAGAGCTAGGTCTCAGATGCAAACTTCTAAAGTCAGTAAAAGATACCATTTCTCTGGTCTGTGGCTGGGGATGGATAACACTTATTTAATCTATGTACATGGCATTTTTCCTACATTGGGGTAAAAAACCACAACAGTAGCTTTACTGTTCCAAAAAACAGTTCCTTTTTAACAAAAAATCAGGCAGAATTAGGAATATTAATACTGTGTTGCATACCAGATGCACTACGTTAAAGGAATAAAATGTTTCTGCTTTGAAAAACTTTCCATGCAAAGAACACTTTAGGAACTTTACCTGTTTTACTTCTGTGACATTCAAGGTAAGATAGTAGCAGTAGTAGTAGTATTAGTATTAGTATTAATTATTATTTCATTGCTTCAGCACAAAAGGATAGGGTATGGTTAGCTTACAAAGCTGAAATACGTTATGAGAAGAGGAAAAACATAATTTTCCTGGAACACAGATATCCAGAGCAGATGGAGGTCTCATGAATACAGTATCAGACATTTCAATAATGGTTGAAAAATGGATCAGCTACGATTAGTTTCTACAAGCATAATGGAACAGGTCTTATCCTCATGCTCCATACTCACAGGTGCGTGTGCTGTCCTCAGGATATCTCTTTCAGTCTGTTTTCTATATTATCTCATCACCTTACAACAACATGCAAAAATATATCTCTGGAATATTGGCCAGTGTAAGTCCTAAAATATGTGAAATTAATATACAGGAAAGTCTTTGCTTAATTTGATATATTTGCAAAGTTCAATTTAGAATTATTTATTATTTAATTCATTTTAAAATCTTTGAAATACCACAGCTTTTTTGTATACCTATCCTCAATTGTTCTTCATAATTCCCAAAATTCCTCTCATTTACTTGTAACTAGGTAGCACAACCTGATGATAAAATATTTGTCATCACATAACATGCTATTATCGACAAAAGAACTATTCTGATCTGCTAAATCCATTTTATGTTAATGTAAATCTGTAAATTTCAGAAAAGTTACAGAATTAATTTATGCATGAGGCTCCATCTCTTTCATCTTCATTGAGTAGGAGACACCAGCTAATACCCTCTTACTTCATATACTTACACATATAAAAATATATATTACTAATAGGTCAGTTGAGTAGATATGTCAGATGAGTTGTGTGCAAGGTCAGTTGATTTTATCCTTAAACTAAGGATGGAATCAATTGTAGAAATAATTTTGTGCTCCATGATCACGTTGAATTTATCCAAGATTTTTTATTAAACATTAGCTCCAGTATTTTAAACATTTTGTAAAACATTTCCCAGTATTCTAAAACCATCTTTAAGGTGTTGTTCTGGAGGAAATTATGGGACTCTTCAGAAGACCAGTTTGAGTAAACCCTGACTGTTTAGAAAACTGACATATCCTAAAGGTGTACAGTAAGAATTTTCTCCACTAGCTTAAAATATAAACTGGAGACATCTACAGCTGAGGTAGTCATTCTCTTTGAGCTTGTCATTAGAGGGATGTAAGGGCAAGGCTCATCTGATCCAGTTTATACTGAAATTAAATGCATTAAGTGTGCCAATTTTTTTCCCAGTAACTATGAAGGGAGTGAGGATGACTAGCTGACACATAAATGTCTATATCCTAGATAACTAGAACTATTTTATATTTCTCCCACACAACAGATCTCAAAGAATTACCCTTGTACTCAAGCAACAAAAAGAACCCAGTTTTCAGGTTATTTCTAAAATGAAGGAAAAAATCATATGTATGTGTAGTACTTGAAACTATAATAGGAGAACAGAACGCATGTTAGAATTGAATGTGAACAAAGCTGGACAGATTGAAAGAGAAACAGGCACTGGTTAAAATTTAAGGATGAAATGAGATTTGTAACATAATTTCTCAAGGTCCTATTCTGTGCCTAATTTTATTCATTTTGTATAAAAATAATTTGTGCACATGGTTAAGAGACTGATAGGGCCTCTCTATGAAAACCACACTGTACTGTGGGTGGTTCTTCATGACACAGCAAGGAGGAAATCTGTGTCATGTGGGCCAACTCAGTTATCTAAGGCACCTCCATCACTGAGAACAGGAATAAAATCCAAGAGTCGGGCTTTGATGATCTTTGTGGATCCTTTGATGCCCCTTCCAGCTCCAGACATTCTATGAGTTAGAGTCCATCCATCACCTCTGTCATTTCCATTAGTCACCCCAGAAGGCCCAGAGAAGAACAATTAGGGAATGTAATTTTATCATCAAAAGTTACATTCTAAATAGAATTTTCTATAAAATAAGTTTTCATCATCTTGAAATAGCAGAAGGCAAGAAAGACTTGAATATCCTTACTCAGTCAAATAGTGTCATGTGACTCTAAGCAGGCAAAAATAATCCTAGCATGCTTCAGGCAAAGTGATAGAAATAGAGACGTGTTGATGCCATTATATAAGGTGCTAGAAAATTCTCCTCTGAAATACTGGATCCAGTCCATGTTCAAAAACTGTGAATTTAAACTAGAACAAACTTGGAGAATAACCTCTATACAGATCTGTAAAATAAAAGTGGAGATAATATATATGAAAAATCATAAATATCTGTAAGCACATATGGTGAAAACCATCAGGGAGAAGAAAAGAGCTATTAAGCTAATAGATATTGTTGGCACAGTAGCGAAATGGTGTAAAACAGTCATGAATACTTTTAAACTGCCAGTTAGGAGATTACTAATACCAGGAACAGCTTTCAACCAGAAGCAGGAGGGTGAGAAATCTTAGCCAATTTTATAATGAGTCTTGCAGCATTTATAAGCAGGTTTCAGTTGCCTATAACAACAGGGAGCAGGGCTTTATGACCCACTAAGTTTTTCCGGCCTTATGCCCAAAGATGCAGAAGGCACTGGCAAAAGAAATTCTGCTTGTTCATTTAAATGGGAAGTCTCCACAAAACTTTTATAAGTATGAACATTGGTAATATGTTTACTTTCATGGTATTAAATGAACGCACTCATTGGTCACTGTTACTTTGAAAATCTCTTTTTATACTTTAGCATTATTTTTAATTGTAACAGTGAAATTAGTCATTCTCATTTACAGTTGGGCTCTAAGGGGCTTGGATGTTGGGTGTGTGTCTTATTCATATATGTATTTATAATAAGACAAAAGAGAAAGGAGAGATGCTTAAGTTGCTTTTCTTTTCTTGCTCTTTGGCTTTTCCTATGTTGCTATTTGTTGAAACACAGTTTTATTCACTGCATGATAATATTCCACCTTTGATCCTGAGAAAAGTAGTACTTGAGCCCTCAAAAGCTGAATAAGCTACATTTTTAAGTATTAAACATCTGCAGTATGCCATGTAATTGATTCTACGTGTTTTGTTTAAGGTAATTTTTGTCAACATTGTTTTGCTTATTTATGCTTAATGAGGAATGAAGTTAATTTTTATAAAAATTAATAAAATAAGGAAACTTATGTAAGTTATTTATTACTATAGAAGCCATTTTAACAGTCTCTTCAAAAAATACAAGTAAAAATTCTTTCATTCTGCTGTCAGACAGTATGTTTTGCAAGTCTGGTTACAGATGTGAAGAGTAATAGCCATGGAGTGTTATTAATTATTTCAATATCGATGAAAATAATATAACAAAAAAAATAAATTAATAATTAGTCATTTCTATCAGCACTGTCTCATTTATATCACTACCTCCTACTCTGATTTTCCCTTTCTTTTTCTTTCCAGTTATCCTTTGTTTCCCCAAGTGTATTCCAAATTCAGTCTATACAGATAGGTGGCTTGAGGTCACAGAAATTAACTGGTGAACAAGCCGAAATCAGTGGACCGAACATGAATTTCATTTATATTAATCTCATTGAAGACAAGGTCTTAAACAAATAACAAAATTGTTTTAGTAGTGATCTAGAAGACTGGGTTAGCAGTATAGCTGGACATGGCGGATGGCACTAACTAAAATTAGGATTTTAGTAAGCAGTGGTGCTTACTGCCGTGTTTGAGCAGAAAAACAACACAAGCAATATCTGCTTTCTCAGATAACTCCTATCATTCTTTCTCTGAAAGAATAAAGTCTACTGAAGATTTAAAAGCTGTGGAAAAAGCAAAAAGATATTAGATCACTTGGCCCACATCCCAGATTAAGTCAACCACTGCCCCTAGAAGAGAACGCTGAATTCCCAGCTCCCAAGGAGCCATGCCAGCCGCTGGGAAGAATCAGTTCTTCAGAGTTGATTTAAAGGAAAGTCACCAAGAAAAAGAACTCAAGATTCAAAATTCCAGAAAAAAAAGCTTTACTTTGTCTTCTGAATCTGAGGAGGTGTGTGCTGCAATTTTTTGACGCATTTCAGGTCTAATTCTAGTTCTTAAGCACTGAATGTTACAATACTTTACTGCTGTTTGATTTTTAGTGAATAAAAAAAGGCCCACTATTGCAAAAGGATGAGTACTTTTTCCATTACAGGATACAAAATTGCTTTGTACCATTGTGCAAAAGTGTACATAGAATCTGCAAGTCATCATTAAGAGTATGTGCAGATGTGTACTACTCAAACAGGTATGCCCATAAAAAAGGTTGCCATTTTCTCACAGCCAGCTGGTCGTTACTGCGTCTTTTGCAGAATTTATTACCACCACTTAAATTTGCTTACAGAGATGCTCACATGAGCACTTTGTATCTTCTGAAGTAAGGGATGGTGAGCTGAAATATTTTGGCTAATGGATCTTGGCAGATTCAGCTCATTAGTACTTAAGCAGAACAGGCACCAGACACGTATGAGCAATGACTGTATCCAGATCAGAAATAACCTGGTTGTTGTTTCCAAGGGATATAACTTAATAACACATTGTCACAGGGTTTAATTCTTCACTAAATCTGAATGACAAATTTAGAAATTATAGATAGGAGGAGGCCTGGAAGAGACCTTAACAGGCCATCTCATCTCTTTCTATCTCCATATTTCTATGTCATTCCTGACAGGTTCTCATCCAGCTTGTTTTTCAATAACCTCCAGTGATGGAAACTTCACAACCTGCCCAGGCAATGCATTCCAGTGCTGCACTAACCTTTCTGTTAGGAGGTTTTTCCTGTCATCTGATCTAATCTCCCTTGTGCTAATTAGAAACCTTGTTGTAATCACAATACATTATTCAGTTGGTCCACATCCCTCCTGAACTGTGCACAAAATCAGACATTAGCGCTCCAACTGACACCTTATTAGTGCCAAACACAACAAATATTTCAGCTGAATTAGAGATAACACTCCTATTTACTTTTTCTATTCAGAAAGGCATAACATTCTTGAATCTTGTCCAGCTTGTGAGCCACAGTACCTCCCAGATCTTTTTGTTTAGCCAGACATTTTTCAGTTTTTACTTACGGAGAGGAGTTCTTTGTGTGTCCTTTTAGAACTGTGGCTGTTTTCTCTGTGGAGGTTCTGAAAGACTGTGATCAGCTTGACCTCATAATGTAGTCTGCAATGAGCCAGAGACTGGACAGGAGACATCCTTAAAACCCTCTCAACTTTAAAAATTCTACAAGTCTCTGACTTTCTGAGATAATTTTGACCTTTGATTCTATTCTATGTACTCAAAGGTTGTCCACTGTTGTTGTGTCACTTGCAATTCTAATAAAATGATGATATCCTTGCAAAAAATAAAAAAACTTTGCACAGTTTTTAATCCCAGACAGACCCTTTATTCTAAAACTGGATATATTCTTCCAGATTGACTATTAACTACTGCTAAAATACTCATGAAGTGTGGTAACTGCCATGTAAGAGTAGCAATTTTCCCTGCTCATCACAAGTTAGACATAAGTGTACGAAGTCTGAAACCCTCCCAATGTTCACCAGTAACTTCTTCTTCAGGACACGTGTGCTCTCCCCAGACTCTTACTCTCTCCCAGGAGATCTAACAGAAATACCATCCGAGTCCAGGTCTTTCACCCTCCTTCCCAGAGATGTATGATGTCTCATCTCTTCAATATTATTCCTGGCACTTTTCTGAGTTCCTACCTGGGTGAGCATCAACACGAAGAAGTAGCCCCTGGGGCAGATGAGCCTCAGCAAATTCTTCTACCATCTTGGATTAAGAGCACTGGCAGGGTATACAGTGCATGGAATGTTAAGGCCAGTACTCACATGCATCACTTCAACTCTCTTAGGACTCAACTACTAAATAATTCTGTCTTTCATATCCTCTTTAAAGTTCTTCACTGCCATCTCACAGCCTCTTGTTTCTTTACTACTGGAATGATAAATCACATGCTCTCAGAACCACCATGCTGGTATTATGGGGGAAGTTTCTGCCTTAAATAGAGAACATCAGACTCCGAAGAGCAACCAGATGTAGTCAGTGACTCCTTTCCTCTTTTCCATCCACCTTAGCTTCCTACGGGACCATGTTTCTTCTAATTAGATCTGACAGACAGTGATTGCAATTAAAGCCAACCAGACTGCTGTACTGTACCTTCTGTTCTCTAAATCTCCTTGTGAAAATGAATGAAGTCTTGCAGCTTTAAGCAGTAGCCTGTTTTTTTCATGACTCAGCTGTTACAGATTCATGCAAGCTCACCAGTTCCTAGGTTTCACACCAAAATGATGGCCTTGATCATCAAAGTGGATCATTTCTTTGTTCCAGTACCCCAGCAGCAGAGTTCTGAGAATAAGAAAGTGATTTCTGGGGCATCTCTGGTTTGGCTGGGAGATGAAGAGCTGAAAATGAGTCCAACACTTCACTTCTTAACAGCTTTTACTTGACAGGAAAAGTAACTAATGAATTTTCTCCCACCCAAAAGTCCATTTTCTCAGTTTGAACATGGTCTCTAAAAACTGCAGTAATTATTTCAAAATTGTTATTTGTTTAGGTGTCAGAGTAATGGAAGACAACTCAACAATATGAATGCATAGATACACAGTTGGTACAAAACAGAAACACAGTTGTGATGAAAAAGGGTGGAGAGGAAAAAAAGTTAACAGTTTTATTACTGCGTGTAGATCTAGTCCAAAGCTCTCACAGACAAATTAAGAGAAGAAACAACAGTTTTTGGCTCTGCCAGTGTGGCTTTGTAGCCACTGCTCAGGTGATGTCAGAGATGCCTGTGATACTGGACTGACAGAAGATGTACCAAAGGGGTATCAAAATGGCACAATGGACGCCTCCTTGTACATGTAGTTTCTTTTCCAGAGGGACTGAGGTCTGTTCAGGCAGCTTGTAGCAGTCAGGGCACACTGATAATTTCTGTTTCTGCCATCAGAAACACGCCCTTGAAAGATCCCTAAGATACCAAAAAAGAAAATCCACTTCTGTCCTTAGAGAACTCTCACTAGATAACTTAATCTGGGAAAGGTGATGTGACGGTACAGTTATCTTCCTTTCTTTGCATCTTCTTTCCATTAGCTGAAAAGACTTTACAAATGACATGAGATTGTCTTCACTGAGATTTGTTTAAGAAGCTGAATGTAGGAAGCAAAATTCAAAGATTATGATCTTCAAAATTTGAAGATTTAAATCTTTTGGGAGTTATGTAAGTACCTGTTATTTCCATAAATTATAATTTGGGACATTTTGAGACAAGTGTTCTCAAGAAAATTTGTAAAACTACTCTAAAACTTAGTAAAATTCAACTATCTGTGCATGCAGAACAATGTGTTTATTTGCTAGGGGGAGGGAAAAACTCAAACAACTCTAAGCATTAGAAGGTTTTAAATTCTTGTTTTTCCTCCCTCCCCTACTAAATCCTGGGATCAGCCAAACCTGTATGTGTTTTTATCTAAGCTGAGTGACAGCATTGTAAACCTAACTCCACCAACATGCTGTAAATGGTTTGAATTAATGAATTTCCTCTGGAAATCTGTTGTATCCTGGATTCTGCTTTAACCCCCTACGAAGAAGGCCCAACGTGGAAGTATCAGTTAGCACCATACGCACAGCTCAGTGACAACTTTGTTGTTAATGAAAAATGGTTACTGTTCCACGCGGAAGCCCATTGATGTTGATACGGCCAACGCTCCTGTGAGCAAACATCTGGTCTGTGTTAGACGTTAATTCTAATTCTCAGCCAATATTTTTGGACACCGCTACTGTTGGTAATTTATTGATATTACCTGGGTGTTCTGCAAAGCTGTTTTGATGTATGTAAAGCGCATTTATTTCGTAATAGTTTATTAATATTATTTCAACTTATTTTGTCTTGTTGGTTGGGTTAGTAAAGACACACATTATTAACACCTCCATTCTTGTTAAAGCTCCATTTGATTCTCTTAAATGTTCCCATTAGAAGAACACTATCACTGTTCATTTGTGTGTTCTGTGCTCAAACCTGCCAAGATGTGGTAACAGAAGTACATGGAAAGCAGACTGCCCCACACCCAAAATAACATTATAAAACTAAGCCTCAGTATCCCACATCATAGGAGTAAGGGGACTGGAGACAAAAAATATCCACTCTGTTGAAGTTTAAACACTTGTCTGCAATGCCTGTATTTAGAAGGTAGTTCCACCAACAGCTGATTGCTGACTGTTGATGATTGTTCTGATAGATTTTGTTTATAAAATAGTAAAATACATTTTATACTTATTTGATAATAAGGAAGGAACTGCTATCTTCCACACATTTGTAAGTAAAACTGTATTGGAACCCATGCTGGTAACATTACAAATTATAAAAGTTAATAAGAATGTTCTGGCAGTTCAAGCAATAGTGAACTTAATTGATTAAACAGAAGAATTGCACTGCTTGAGAAAAAAGGTGTCAGCATGAAGAGCCTGTTAGATTAAGCAGAACCATTTGAAAGATGGAGCAACAAGAGAAGACAGAACTCAGGTTAGGAGTAATTAGACTAGTACAATTTTCCATCTGGACATTTGGATTTTAGCAGACAGGGAGACAAAAAAGCTCATGAAGCCAGACAAGTGGAGGCAGAGAATGGGAGCAAGAGTAAGGGAGGAGGTGATAGAGAAAGTTAAGAGTGGACGAGGAGTTAAAATAAGAAGTTAGATGAGAGGCAAAGTAAGAAACTAAACTGTGAGTGGAGGAAGGAGTAGGACCTGGCTTGAATACCAGGTGAGGCTGGGAATCAGGTGAGAGAAGACTTCTAGATGGGGTTGAGGTTAAGTGAAGACTTCATGAACAGAAGGCAAGAACCAATGTACTGTGACCCTGAGAATGGCTGGACTAAAGGGATTTAAAAGAGGTGCACTAGGGAGAAGTAATTCATACTGGTGCCACCGAGAAAAGGGTACAGGTGGGGAGGAAAAAATAGAAGGTTCTTAGTAAAAAGCTTTAATTATCTATTTCCTAATTTTAGAGGGCATTACTTTGTACCTTTATTATTTTAATATGGAGGGGTAGTGGTGAGATATGCACTGTAAATCTAGTTCATCAGAAGGGGGGCTGTGGTTTGAAACACACTGTTTTGCAATGAGGAGATCTTGAACATCCTCTTTTATAAAGAATCCTTGGTTGCTATGGAGGCAGTTTCAAAAGTCCTTTGTTAGAATATGTGCTTTCTGCTAATAAAAAAAAAAAAAAAAAGAGGTCACACATTTTTGGCTCAAAGTCGATAACCCAGAAATTAATAAAAAAATATCACTGAAGCGGTAGAGAATCAGAAAGTCAGGCAGAAGCATGCTGCCCATAGGGAAAAGACTGTAACTACGGAAAGAGGAGACAGGTAGGAAACAAAGAGTGTACACTTTAAGAATAGTTTCCACTTTTTATTGGTTATCTATTTGTAGAATGAGAACAATCTTCATGGGAAGGGGAAGAGCAAGACTGCTCTTGCAGCCAGAAAATCAGACCTATGCAAACTAAGGACGAATTGAAAGCTTCAGAGAAATCCATCTGTCTGTTCCAGAGGGCATCTTTCTCACACTGCTCAGAAAGGTGTCTGAGCAGTTTCCAAGGAAAGAGAAACAGGCAGTTCATCCCAGGGTCTTACTCTTTTCTTCCTCCACAATACCAAAGGACTGTGTTTAGCATTAGTCTACAGTTCAGGCTCTTGTGGCTTAAAGAAAAGGAGAGCGGAAGGTGTGGGCTTGCTTTTTAAACTTCTTTTTAATGAGTTAGAAACTCCTGGTCGTGGGTCACCAGTGAAAAATCTGCGTTGGCAGATTTATGCTGGAGAAGCTGCATTGCTTCTGGGGAGTGCTGCTATCAGACAGGACCCTGCACAGTCAGCATGAGCCAGAGAGCCTCTTGCTGAAGAGCAGGGATACTGGAGCGGGGATGGTATCCTCCAAGCCAGCCAGGGCCCATTTGAACCCCCTGCACTGTTGTGAGTGCGGCAGCTCCATTGCATGTTTGCATCTGAGGCTGGGGAGGAGGGGCACGCACTGCTGTGAGAGGGGCCCATGTGGGTGGACTGGGGCTGGAAAGCATATGTGAAAAGCAGATGTGGTGTGTGTTCCTGAGCAGAGCAGAGTGTGACAGCAGGGGCTTGGGAAAGAAGTCTCAGTAATGACTGTGTTAAGATATTTTAATAAAGAAGTTACCTAGTGTAAATAAATCCATATGTTTTGTAATCCATAGTCCCATTCTGCTTCAGCATCTGGCAATGTGGGGATTTAGCAGCGATAGAATGAATGGTATAGCTTCCTATGATATTTAATGGGGAGTGGAAAACAATTAATGACTTATTTTAAATGACAGTTTCAAGAATAATCTTCATTAAGGAAGGCTCCCAATTAAAGGAGATTATGCTTGCTAAAAGCCAGGAAGAATTAAACTAAACAAGAACAACTTGGAAGAGGGATTCACATGCATAAGTAGTTTGTCTTTATGAACTGTTATAACTAGGAAGGCTCAAAACTTGCCATAGAAGTGATTTGGGGAAGAAGAGAAATATTTTGTCTAGATTTTGTATTCTGTGCTAAAAGTAACCATTTTATCTGACTTCTGTTTAGTTTTGCCAATCTTTTCCTACCCTCTTGATTCCCTTTCCCACAAGCAAGAAGCAACTTGGTCAAAAAAGAGAGACTTTGTCAAAAAACAGGAATGGACATGGAACAGGTGGTGTGGGGGCTTTTTGCTAGAAAATACTGACAAAAAGTGTTTCTAATTTGCTTTCTTTACCAGTGAACTTTTCCAGGAGAAATAAATAACACCTATGTCCTCAGCCTCTATGGATGTTCTAGGTCAAGTAGCTTGTACACAGAGTTCTGTGTGCCTCTAGTTCTAACCCCGTAAAACCATAGATTTATAGAACGTTAAGGGGTTGGAATGGATCCTGAAGATCAGATGAATTTTTATTTCAAGAAAACAAGGCACAGCTTCTAGGTGAGCATTGTCAAACTATTGCTTCTTTTTTTAAAGTTGATAGTTCTTTAAAACACTGACTGAAGAGACCATTGGGAAGAAAACTGAAAGTTACCCCTTTTAATAATTAGGAGTCTGACCATGAATATTCAAATCTGCTCTTTTCCTCTGACTTTTTTCTTTCTCTGGAAATGCACTCAGTACTATTTATCATTTTCTTAAGGTTGACCACGTCTTAGATTATGTGGGATGCCTCTGAAAATGTTTTGAAAGCATGCAAGTTCATAAGGAGAGTGATAGGTGCAGTAGTACTTCAGCACACTCAAGGGAGCCTGCGACCTCTTCAAAAGGAGTGGGACACTGCCAAAGGGATTTAAATAATGTTGTCCAGAAACCTGTTTATTATTTCTGTAGTTATGTGAATGGCCTTGTTGATGAAAGTGTTCTGCAATTTTCAGTGTTTGTTCACAATTTCACACATCTCTGACTTTCCTAGGAGAGGAAAATATCTACACATTTAATACAAAGTAAAAATGTGAAATATGAACATTCATAGCTTGCTAATCATCACTATAATAACCATGTTCGTTCTGGGGAATTACAGTTGCCTAAGGGCCACAAAGTTGCTCAGCTATTTCCTACTGGTTTTGCCCCTTCAGGAAAAGGAGTGTCAGGACCTTCCTCTCCCACTGGCTGGTTTGTAGGAGGGTGGGTTTAGGGAAATGATAAAGAGTGAAATGTTACCTTGTTTTCACAGGTTTGCTGCCAGTAGCTAGCCCTAGGGGAGACACGCATACTGGTAGTTAGAGCTTTGGCATGGCAGAGACCTCTGATCTTAAAGAGTGCTTGTTCTTCACCCAGCCAGGCACCCCAGAGGCTTCAGTGGATACAAAACAAACGTGCTACATGCTGCTACAAACTTTTACATTCATGCTAGCTTGAACTTCCCCTGAAAAAAATGCAGTCCTACAAGATTCGTGAAAAAAATTGCTCTTGTCCCACTGCACACGGTGAGGGAGGTTGGGAGGTTGGGCTCCCTGGGCTCTGCTCCTGCCGGAGCGCGGCCGGCCGAGGCAGCGGGACGGAGGTGCCGAAGGCTCAGCACAGCCTTCGCGCTCGGTGTCAGCTGGTGCGCACCAGAGGGCCCAAGGGCGCCTGGGAGCAGCTGCCAGATGGATCCAAGCGGCACAGGCTCCTTAATGGCCACTGCCCTGTTGGGAGATTAGCGTGGCAGAACGCTGCCATATGCCTCCCTGCTCCAATAAATCCCCTCCACTCCCCTGACACTCATATACAAACACTTTTTCCAAGGAACCCACAGAGCAGGAAAGCATCTGCCTTTGGGCTGACTCCTGGAATGAAACCTGGTCTCTCTGGTGCTTTGTTATATGCACAGGAGTCTGAAAACAGGTCTTGTTGTCAATTTCTTTATGCTCTTCTCTTTCTGTTCTTGTGAGTTCTGATGATCTCCTGATTTGGCCACAGAGATTGTGATGAGTGGTGAGGACGCATTCACCTTCTCTCAAGATGCAGAATATTGGCCAGAGCTACTCAAGTTGCTCTGGTGTCCCTGTAACATTGCAGTCTCTCCAGTGGTTAATTTGTATGAAAAGATTTGTGCAGCTTGTTTACACACTCAGATCACCAGATCTGTCTAGGTATTGTAATCCCTGAATCAAATTAGCGTGGATGTTTCTGTGCTTATTTTTCGCCTCTTTGTGACATGGGACACGGTCCCTGTCTAAGATCATCTAGAGGGTTTAATGAGCCCCAGCACCTTCTCAGGCACTGGCAGTCTCCACTCAGTCTCCATCCACTTTCTGTGCCACTTTGTCATTGCAGCTTTTGTTCTCATACAGCAGATCTTCAGCAACTTCAGATGGTGCTGGAGAGGGGGTTGCAGAGACATAGAATAAGACCTTCCTAACTAAGCCACCTCATGCATGGTTTCCTAGAGTTCATAGAACCATAGAATCACAGAATGGTTTGGGGTTGAAAGGGACCTTAAAGATCATCTAATTCCAACCCCCCTGACAGAGGCAGGGATGCCAACAGCTGTTATGGTTTGGCCTTGCTGTCATAGATGGTGCCTTCCAGTCCTAGTGCAACAAAAGTAGAGAAACAGAGCCAAAATTGGAATATTAGTGATACCATTAAAGTGCTGTGATAGAGTAGCAAACATGCTACAGAGAGACACACCACACATTGTTAATGACTTGTAAGACATTGCCACTCCAAGAGGATTCCTCTCACTTGTGACCTCAGTTACCCTGAAGTCACTGTTATCTCGTTCATCACTGATGACAGACGAAGCAAAAAGTGGCCATGCTCTGAATTTAGTTGGCTCAGTAAGATTCTTAAATCCAGATTTCTCTGTATGTTGCCTCTTCCAGGCCTCTAATGAAAAGCCTTTCCTTCTTTCAAGAAGTTGACAAGTACACCAATGCCATATCTAGCCCTGCTAGCCAGAAATTAGCCATGTTCCTCAAACACAGTTGTTGGAGTAATACTAGAATGTCTATTACTTTTTATGTGAACAGATTTATCTGAAGAGACTAAAAAGACACTTTCTATTGCTTTTTTATCTCACTGCAGTGGGAAAAAAGAGACATCAAATTTGCTCCTTCTATGCTTCTCGTTCTCTCGCACAAATGTATGTTCCTAAAACTTTTTATTATTATGCCGTAGGTAGTAGTGTTAGTAGAAACCAATTATTTATATGTTTATTATTCTCTGCACATGCATTTTCCATTAACATCAATAGAATTTAAACGTGTACACAGGGAAGGGAAAACAAACAGTTAATGATCTAAGTGAGAGAAAGGGAAACATAGGGGGCCCAGAAATCCAGTTAGCTGTGGGGGGAGGGGGAAATTATTTTCCTGAATTAATTATATCTAATAAAAATGGAAAAGACCTGATGGGCTTGGATCATCTCTCTCTGCCCTCTGCAGGAAAGGGATTGTATCTATGCTTGTCTCTCCCTCTTTGTACATTATCTACTCTTGGAGACCTTCAGTGACAGTGAATCAAATGCTTTCAGAGCCTTTTCATCGCAACTAATTACCATGACTGTCAAGAAATGCTTTCCTGGTGTGCAACTTTAGAAAGAGAACTGCTTCCTCAGCTTGGAAAATACATGGGGAGTTATTTGTGTACTTAATTGTGACAGAGAAAGCAAAGAGGTAGTGCTAGGTGATCATAGAATATCTCAAATGGGAAAGGACCCATAAGGATCATCAAGATACTCCCAGAAGGAGAAGTACCTCCTTGCAGGTCAGCTAATTTCAGAGTGACCATGATGAGGAACACTGGAGCATTACAAACAACACAGCTTTACTTCAATTTATGTCCCTGTGAAAGATAATCAAAAATAAAGAAGTCCATCTCGTAGTGAAAGAACGTATTTTGTAAAGTTTGTGGTCTCCGAAAATCCCAAATAAACAAAGAAATTATGAGTACTGAGTCACCGCAAGTTCACTGCTCCACCATGTTGGTGTAAGCAGTGGAACAATCAAATCTGAGATACTTAAAGGTGCTCAGACCACTTCCATAGACAGAAAATTAGATGACAGAACAGCACAGCAGTGCTTTTCCCTCCCATTCCAGTCCTTCTAACATTTCATTTGGTGACCCCTAATGTCATTTAAACCAGTGGTAAGACACTTGAGCAGCTGGAGCACTGCAGCTGCTGGTGCCTTCCCAGCACTGTACCAGTGATGCTATCAGTGCAGCCAAGCAGGTAATGGGCATCAACACACAGCATTTGGAAACCGGGCTCTCTGATGCAGATGAAAGACTCTGAAGTGACCATGGAAAAGACACTCCTTCTCACAGAACATCTGAAAATATTTGTTTGTCTGTTAATTGTGAACGCCTTTCAGAGCAATGAACTATTCTGTCTCGAGGCAGGCACTCCCAGAAAAGCAGAGGTGGAGGAGGTGCATACCTCACTACCTCCATCTTTGGGAGTGGTTGTTTCTTCTAGACAGAATTCTTTCTCTGCTCCAACAGTGCTTAGTCAGGAATGTATTTTGAGCTGTGGTAAAAGCCAAGACAAGTTTTCCCCACTGTAAATTTAGCTAAGCTCATATTATCTTGGAATTTCACTACAGTGCCCAGCCAGTCTATTTTTCCCATTTCATTAAACTATCAGCAACAATGCTAGGGGAGCTTACAGGAAATAGGTAACCAGCTCATTTCTGGAGCAGCAGCTGACCTATATATTCAGAGTACTAAGAAAGATTTGATGCCAGGTTAGGAACAGAGAAGTGCATTTGACTGTCTAAGCTCAGAAGGACAGAAAAAGTTGAAGAAGAGCCCTGGTGGATTAATACCATTAGGGATATTCATGATGTGATAGTGACACTTTTATTAAAGGGCGAAAAGTAATGCTTTACTTTGGAAATATAATTTTCCCTGATATTTTAACTGCTACATTTCTGGGATGATCATTATCCTTTATTCACTTCTTAAATTCATTATTATTTTTCCACAATGGAACCTATTGAGCTTTCCATGGTGTATTTCTAAATTGTTCTTGAAGGAATGAGGCAGAATATAGTCATTCAGAACAAATGAGAACTGATAATTAAGAAGAAATATTTCAGTAATTACAAGGTGGTTCAATTAAAGTAATAGAGAGAACCAGTTGTGATTGATCCATTCAAAGTCACAGTTTATTTTTACAAATTGGATTTGATTTCTGGCTAGCTGGGAACCAGCAAGTGATCTCAAGGCTGCATGAACCAGATAAAGAATCTGAATAATGAATTACTTGCATTCAACCTTTGCTTTTTTCAAGGGAAAGTTGTTGTTAATGTAACAACGTTGCACCATTGATTCCACTAAGATTTCAACACCTCTTTTTTTATGGGATCTGGAGATATTTTTCTATTTCCACTGAGTAATTTTATTGCCTATCAATCAGACTCTATGCATAAATATACGCAGTGAAGCAAACAAAAATCTCACAAAGATGGAAGCTTGAGAAGGAAAAGAAAAAGAAGTCCCTGCTAGTTTTATACCTAGAGAACAGTTATGAGGAAGACAGATGGACATAGGCAGGCTGCTGTCAGGATTACAAAGCCTGGAGTACTGAGTATCTCATTAGTGATCTGACAACCTTGTAGAGCTTTTGTTCACAGATTTCGTGTACTAGTTTCTACACCTAAAGAAGAATTTGAATAAAAGAAACTCAAAATGATACAAACTAGGCATTACACCATCTAATTTGCTGAGTTAAGTCCACAGGTCTAGATTTTCTCCCTTCATTATACGATGACTGAGAAGAGTCACAGAGCTCAGAAAGGCAGGGAGAAACCTCATACACTGAGTAAGAAGCTACCTAGAAACCCTGATTTCTGAAATTGCAGCCTGCTTTGAGATCCTTAGGCCAACTCCAAGGGACCTCTTGGTGTATCTGAATCCAAAGGTAAGGATTCCCTACTGAAAATAGCAAGTACCATCTTGGTATGTAACTGATCACAGATACAGCTTGTCTTTAAACATCACCAGAACTGGTGGTGTTACCCTGTTTTTCTGTAATAAAAAGGTGATTGCAGTGCTCAGACCAGAGGAACTGCAAGAGCCAGAATCTATTCTTCTCTGTCTGATAATTTTTTTATTTATAATTTCTGCCTTAGTCAGGAGTTTCATTCTGGAAAGAAACAGTTCTAATAATTTACTAAGTAACAGCATTCTGCAACTTTCTTGGTGAAGTTTCCTAGCCATTGCCTAGGAAAGAAGGTAATTTTAGCAGGGCTTTTTTGCCCTAGCAAAGCAAAAAAAATCTGGAAATTAACATCTTTAGAACTGATATAACACCAATGCTATGACAGAGGTCAGAAAAAAAGAAAACATGTAGAAAACAAATCCCAGTTTTGAGCTATCACTTTCTCTCCTGCAAAGAATTTTCATTGTCTTCTATTTATCAGTGGTAAGAAACCTCCCTGTATATTAATGCAGAAGGAAAAAGTTAAATATGTTTTCCTGCTTTCTCATATTTGTGAAGTCATTATTACTAAACTTGTAAAAATAATTACTGAAAATTAATTGTCCATAACTGGATTAAGGGACTGTATATGCAAAGGTATTTTGGGAAATTTAATTATGTGTGACTTGTGGCATTTATGTTTGTCCAGTCAATAAAAGCTGATTTTTATACATCTTTACCAGTTACTCTTTCTTTTTAACATCCATCTCTTCTTTCATCAGAGAAGGAACACAAGAAAAAGTGATCAAACACAATCTTCAGAAGCAGTTTTTGCAGGATGATTTGTCAAGCATAATGAATGGAACATTTCATTCCATTAAGTGAAAGGAATCTTAATTGATACTTCAGAGCAATTCCTTTGACAAGAAGAGGCTTTTACAAAGTTCTCCTACCCTATCCAGAATATTATTCAGTTCAGTGATGCTAAATACCAGAATGTAAATTAAATGTATTTTCTGCTGGGTCGGAGAGAGTAATAATTTCTGTACCTTGGTAGATGTGTTTCAAAACAGAAACATAAAGGAAACAAAAGCTTATAGGAGAATGTGTAGAAAATGTTACACTGCAGTCCTATCTGCCTCCAGCCTCCCACCATGCTTCACAGTCCATACAAATTACTTCAAATACACTATTATATTGTCTTTGCTATATGCAATGTGATAACTCCCATATTTCATAGGATGTTTGTTTTTCAAATCTCTCCCCACAGTGGAGTTGGGTTTTAGGTCTGTATCTATAGCAGGATGAAAGAAAATTATCTTTATTTTAAAATTCATTTTCTTGTAATAAAAAAGCTGACATTGACAAGTTAGTTTAAATCAGAGAAATTAAAAATGCAGATTTCAGAAGATGTCAACAGACCACATAGTCCATCCTGTTTTCTTAGAAGCATAAGAAATGAAGCATAAGAAATGAAAATGCTTGAAAAACCTTGCTGATTATCCCAAAATCTTTCTCATAGCAGAAGTCAACTTCGTGGTCATGTTGCTCCTACTAATTTCTTAGCATCAGGAGTTGAGTTAGCCATCTGTCCCTTTCTCTGGGGTCACTGCCATCCTTGGCAAGATTTCAAAACTCTTGCCAAGGTTTTTCCTATTTCTTCCCTCATTGCTTCCTCTTCAGATTTAAGGATGTAATTTGTGTAGGCCTGGCAGAGCTCTATACATTCAAAACAGCTATAATTGCCTTCCAATATTTTGCTGCCTCTGCCTTCAGGAAATTTCCTGTGGTTCTCTTTAGAATACAGCAGGTCTTGCAGCAAGTCAACCTGCTGATCACAGCTCTCCTTTTCTATCTTACCCTCTCATCCTTCTCTCACACACACTTTTTGAGCAGGCTCTCAGCAGAACTCTCTCCCTAGCCTTCCCCTTTACTTGCCTCCTTTTTTTATCTATCTTTGTCATCCATAAAAAGTGTTTGAGGTGTTTAGTGGAATATATCTCTTGGTTGACAGGTTTTTTTGTCTCTTTTCACTGTGTCATCACTGTGATGCCACAGGCAGATGAAGGGAGGCAATAGAATTGTTCAGCTTGCTAATCATTGCTTTCCTTATGTTATTAGCCCTATTATCTAATGATTCTTTAATTATTATCCAATGATTCTTTAATGATTAAAAAAAAAACCAGAAAACCAAACATTTTCAGAAGTATAAATGTGTGCTTGTATACCTAAATCCCTCTGCCTATCATATTTTTACCCCCATATCTGTAGTTTCTGCTTTTAACATTAGATTGAACTAGACAGAACTGACTGGTTTAAATCATCTTAATTTTTTACACAAAAGGCAATTTTAGTTATTATTTTTAAAAATCAAAATAAAAAAATGTCTAAAACAAGCTATGTTATATGAAATTAATGCTCTATATCATGAGACAACTTAAATATCATTGACATTAGATCCTCAAGCCTGTAATATTACTTCCTTTTCTCATTCACAGCTGCAGTGTAGAAATCCCTGGTGAATCAATGCGAAAAAGCGAGCATGATCTATCCTTTGCTATCTGTTTTTTCCTTCAAGCACTCCTCACATACAAAAATCTTCACAAAATGCAGTCTTGAAACACCAAAAGCCTCAAGTCAACAAAAGCTGTTTCACCTGAGAATCCTGTACAGTAGGTAGACATTTATCTGCCACTGGAATACTGTCACCACATGCAGTACACCGAGCTGCTGCTACTCAAATTTGCATATTGTTATAGAGCAGAGTAGGAAAAAGAGCTTTCTGAACTTAGAGGGATTTTAAGAGCTAAAACATATTTACCCCATTTAAAGTCTACAAGTTTATTACAAATGAAATGCTCAGGGCTAACTAATGACAAGACCTCCAAGTTTTCATTTTGGTGGTTGCACCAACAGCTGCCAATTACCCCTATATAAATTATTTTTTGCTCAGTAAATTCTGTTATTCTTACTTTGAGTGAAAATGCAAAGAATGCATCCAATTCTGATGCTCTCTGCATACCTGTGCATGTTCAAATGCTTCATAGGATATTTAACTATCCCATTTTAACTGAGAAATAGAAGACATTCACAGATACGATTAAACTATACAGAACATCAGTCAAAACCTAAAGCTAAACTAAAGTTTCTGACATTTTGCACAGTCTGGGTAAAACCTCTGGGTGAAAAATCTTTTCCTGATATCCAGCCTAAGCCTCCCCTGACTCAGCTTGAGTCATACATCGACACAGAAGTACACTCCTGCTGAATTACATGGCATGCATATAATGTTGTTATTGGTTTTACGCTGGGTGTGTGAGAACAGGCGATACCCATCATGGCTGGAGTAAGGGATGTGTGCAGATTGTACTGCTGGCACAGAATACACACATACACACACAAAGTAAATTGCTCAACACCTCTAAAGGTTTTATTTCAAGTGTTTCACATTGTTACAGCAGTTGCATATCACATACTCTTTTTTCCTTTTTTTTTTTCTTTTCACCTTCTGTTCTGAATTATGTCACATAGTGAGGCCTTTTGAAGTTTTGTAGTCTACAGAAACATTTAAGACATGTTTGGATATATCTGATATCTTTTTATGCTTCATATCACTACTTATTGCCATTGCAGTTGAAACTCTTTTACTTAAAATCAGTGGAGTCCTTAGCAGACCCCATGGCACTCCCTCGTGCTCTGCTACTTGGAACTGATTCGACACTTGGGGTCACTTGGGGCACTTCTTTCCTTGGTTTCAAGGCTTCCTGACAGTGTACACAACACTGACATTCTGCTACAGGAATGAGGACAAGGCACTTTGGAGGAGAAGGAGCAGTGCCAGGCCAGAAAGCTGCAAAGAACCCAAGCAATTTAAGCTTCCTACTCCCACTGCTTCTTTCTTGTTGCTGCACAAACATCATCCCTTGCTCAGTGACAGCAGCTAAAGAGCAGAAGGCTGTGCAGGTAGGAGGCAGAGACTGGCTACTCAAGCAATGCACTGCCTGTCCTCATCTGCCATCTCAGGCAGTCTGTCACCGTAGGCTACTGTTTACTTTGCCTGTGACTAAATAAGCCCTGTTGGTTGGGCTTGAACTACTATTCTTTCCCAATGGAAAGGCTTTGTGAAAAATGCCACCTTTCTCACTGCAGGCTTCAACGCTTAGTGTTTTCTATAAGTACTTTTAAATCACTTATAAGTATTTTAAAGACCTGTGACATCGAGGATTGCTGATTCTAAAATAGGGTGAGCTTTTTTAATGCAAATAATGGTAAAGTCTTACAAAGTGCTTATGCAACCTGACTTTATTTGACTTTTATTGTTTTTTCTATGTAGATACCCCAGTTTGGGTGGTTAGTTACCACTATAGTTCAGAAAAACTGTAACTTCAGGATAAAAAATATATTTGCAGCTCTCCTTTCTGAACACAGAGATGTTCCACAGCATCCTAATACACGTACAAGAATTACACTGATGCTATAAGCCCTGTTGCCAGGATACTTTTGTAAGACATTTTTCTTTGCTTGTCAGTTGAAAATGGTGTGAAATAGCTGTTATTTAAAGTATTTCAAACTACTGTTCACCCATAATGCTTTAAGTAGCACAATAGCTGGAAAGCATGAAGTGGAACATCAAAATCTATATGAACAATGCTTACTATTAATATTATACCTACAGGATGATTTCAAACCCCTCAGTGAGCTGAGAGAGAGGTATGACCCCCTGAAGTACAATCTCTTTCAAAATTCCTATGCACTAATTCTGTCTCCCACCATCTGCTTTATGGGAATGCACTTTCATATAAAAATGGAGTTGTCTTGTAGATTACAAAGAAGAAAGATGTTCAGCTATAAGCCCCATTATGTATCCCTTATGTAAGCCAGGAGTCGATGTTGCAAACCATTTTCCCACAAAAATACATTTTTGAACCGAATTTCAAAATTTCTGAAGCATTCTTTACACTGAGCTCTTCAGTGAGCTGCCTGGAGTCACAGTGTTCAACATCTCAGAAACTGTTTTATCATCATGAATCTCAAAAGCTCTGCTGCTGTCTGATATTATAAGCTAAAGTATTGAGACAGAAATTATACCTGTATCCCACAGGGCACAAAGTGCTCTGTGCAAGGGACATCTATAAGGGAAAGGCAGGGATGTGCCCTAGACTGAGCATCACTTTCCAGTGAATTGCAAAGCGATTGCAATTCAAGGGAACTTGGCTGACAACAAAGTCTGACACTTAGACAACAACAAAACCCAAAAGGGTATAATTTCTCTGCCTAATTTACCTTCAGCACATAAGAGAGTAATCCCTGCTGCACTGGTCCCTCCTCAGTCAAAGCCTTTTTTACCCTGTTACTGCAAGAACCTGAAGACATCGGATTATGATGGGAGAAACTGTGGGTTAAGGGGGATATTTGGCATTGTGCAACAGCTCAAGCTGCTTTACACAGCTTTAAAACATTGATACAAATATTCTGTGTGAGCTATTACAGTCATTACCCGAAAACTTACATTTGAGCAGTCTGACTAACTGAAAAGGTGTGTATCTTTTTCATCCTCCTTGGTGGCCTCAAAAGTAAAGAAAATCACTGCACCTTTACCTTTTGTCTGATAATTAAATTCTTGTTCTGCTGGCATGACCCAAGTGATCACAACTCTGCTAACATGGAGTAAAAGTGATTTGGAAAATTGTCTGTAAGCAAGTTACCCTGTGTATAATTGAAAATCTAAGAGATTGTGCACACAAGACAACTGTATGAGAGTTAATCCACAGAATGGTGACAAAAGGAAAGAACTAAAGCAAAAAGTAAACACAGGATTAAATAGAATTCTTTTCATATTAAAACAGGATACAGTGTAAGGACATGAATTATTGAAGTAATCTTGACATTGCAGACACTGCAGTGATGCAGCTTATAATGGGAATTCTCATCCCAAGGGTTTTAAAGATTGGTGGATGTTTGGGGGCTTTCAGTAGTTTTTCCTTAGTTGTAAAACACACTATGAAAGACAGGTCCTGCCTACGTTTGTGCTCTGTTCCAATTTGGAGAACATAGACTGGACCTCATTTCCCTCTGAGCCCTGGTGACTCTGTCAGCAGAGAATGATCCTTATTTGTGAAAAAACATAAAGAATGTCAACTGGAGGAGGCAGAATCCGGTAAGATTATGTACAGTAAATATGCAGGACTGGAAAGAGGACTCCATCCCTCTGTTCTGACCAGGGGTGGCTCTTGACAGTGCAAGCAATTAGCAAAATTACCAAGGACACCAAGTAAAATTCCATTTCATGAGTCCTTTTTTACACAGCATTTCCTCCACCTCTGGCAGAATTCTTTATAAGTAATACAAAGAGAGGAGTGAAAATTGGCTTTGGAAGACACCAGACATCCATTGCTGCATTCATTTTCCTATATTTCCTTTCTGCCAAACCAGTCCTGGAGATGTAACCACAATGAAACTGTGAGACCAAGGCACTTCTTGGTGAGCAGGGCGTGTGTGTTTATACTTCATTTAGCAAGGACAGAATTCTGTCTGTACAACACAGTGGCAGTGAATAATCCACTGCAGGAAGCACAGAGTTGCCATTTTTGTCTAAGGCAAGATCATAATATTTATTGCTAAGTTATAAATAGACCTTATAGAACTTCCCTAAATCCTTGATTGCAACAGGCACAATTAGCATTGTACCATTTGCATGTTCAAAAACCCACACTTGCTTTCTTGACAGTCATGTTCCCTCTACCTTTTTTTGCGCCAAGGAAAAAAATCTTCCTTGGATTCCTTGTAGTCCCAGGTATGCCGCCCTTTTCTCCTGTGACCCATGGCTCTGGTCACATCCTCCTGTCACAGGCAGTCATGCACAATTCCACCAGTGCATGTCCAGGCCAGGGCAGCGATCAAGGACAGCTCATCTGTCCTGTCTTGGATTTTTCTCAATCACAATTTCCCTTACAGTCCAATGCATATTTAATTTTGCTATGATTTATTCTCACTTAGTGTGGTAAGCACACCCATTAACTCCAAAGATTTCTGTGATTGCCTATAGATCATGAACACACTTTCAGGATGCTGTCAAAATATTTCAGCATCAGACTGTCATTGCAGATAGGAAGGCTGGCATTTTTAGCTCATTTTTCTCCATTTTTTGTCTGTGGCCCTTGTACAAGGATTCTTTCTTTCAAATTTGGTTTTTACAGTGCATGTTTCCAATACTGTTTAAAGTTGTGGTCTGTGGTGCAATATTGAGCTGGGGGCCAGTCACCAGTGGCGTGCTCCAGGGGAAAATACTGGGGTCAATATGGTTTAATATCCTCATTAATGACCTGGAGGGTGGCACAGGGCGTTCAGATGGTACAGAACAGGGACAAATGGCTGATACACCCTGTGTATCTCAGCAGGCTGAAGAAATGGGCAAACAGGAACGTGAAGAAATTCAAGAAAAGGAAGTGTGAGTCCTCCACCTGGAGAAGAATAATCATGTTCCCCATAGTGGGGGCTAACTGGATGGAAAGCAGATTTACAGAGAAGGACCTGGGGGTCCTGGGGAACAATAAGCTGCCCTTGCACCAAGAACATCTTGGACTACATGAAGTGTTGCCAGCAGGTTGAGCCAGGAGATCCCTCTGCTCCACACTGGTGAGACACACCTGGAGTACTCTGTCCAGTTCTGAGCTCCCCAGAACAATAGAATCATGAACATAACGGAGACAGTCAGTGAAGGGCCACTAAGATGCTTAAGGAACTTTGGCATCTCTCCTATGAGTAAACTCTGGGAGAGCTGGGACTGCTCAACCTGGAGAACAGATGCTCTGGGGGAACCTCACAGAGGCATAGGAATAGCTGATGAGGGGAGTAAGAAGAAGGAGACAGACTCTTCTCAGTGGTGCTCTCAGTGATGGACAAGCAACAACAGACATGCATTGTTTATAGCTAAACATTAGTAAAAACATTTTTATCATGAGGGTGGTCAAGCACGGGAACAGATTGTCAAGAAAGGTTATAAAATCTTGGTTCTTGGAGATACGCAGAAGCCAACAGGACATGGCCCTCAGCAAACTGCTCCAGTTGACCTTGATTTGGGCAGAGGGCTTGAACATGATCTCCACATGTCCCTTCTCATTTCAATTCTTTTCAGTGTTCTTCTATATTGTCCATCATGAGGCTTATACTGCCTACCAGGGACTTCAGCTAATTTCCGGTTTTCCACTTTGCCCTCCCAGTCACAGTTACCACCCAGTGCACCATGGGTGTACTCTGTAGTACAGCACAGCTCAGCATTACAGTCACAAAAAGATGCATGACAGTGGTAGCAGCCCATCAAACACCGAGGCAGAACATAAAGTGGTGTCATCTTTTAATGTCTATTTTAATAGGATTATGGGAGAAGGAGTTTATAAGTAAAAAATTTACAGGTAAAACAAAACACTTTTAGTCAAACAACCTACTAGTTTTGGAAGCTGATGTCCTGAAAAATCTTTAATATCTAAGTTCCTTTTTACTTTTTTCCATTTTTTCAGCCTGACAGTCCTTACACAAGGACAGGTCCTTTAAAAAAAAAAAGGAAGAAATGTGGCTGGTAATTATTCACTAGTCTCCACAGTTTCCATTCATTTAGCAAGCACATGCCATCCAAGCAAATTATTTCCTAAATCGTAGTTCTTCACTGAAACAATTTCAACAAGTTCAGAACAACATGAATAAGCTTCAAGACCTTAATAGGGAATTGAGAGCTGTAGAAAACCGTGGAGTTAGAGACACTCCTGCAATCTCCACAATATGGAGGATCTAGATTTTGTAAAGTTCCCATAACCCATACATTTACACTCCTGGTCGGCTGAAGGATAATCTAAGAGCCATGTAAGCTATCAGATAGTAACAAAATACTATTTTTTTCCCCCTCACAGAAATGGTAATTGGCTGACCACTGTACAGGATTCTCCTCATGCAGATCCAACCACTTATCCCTACGTGTCTGCAGCTCAAATCAGCTGTCTAGTTGTGCTTCAGTGGAGGTTTCTGTTCCCCTAGGTGGAGAGAAGAATCGCAGATATTTGTGATTTTTTTCCTTGCAAAGCAAGTTGTGCCTTGCAAAGCAAGGACAAAAATTTTATTTTTAACTGAAGTCCACAAATATCACAGGATTCTGAGAAATTCCAGAATTTCTCCACCAGTAAGAAAATATCTTTATTTTAAGTATACCATAGATTGAATGACCTGAAGCTCTGTCGTAAAAAGATAACATGATTAAATGGAGATGTCTGATCCTTTCTCCTTGAAGTTACTAACAAAGCAAATCATGTTTGACTAATCTCTAACACATGCCAGTGTTTGAAGCATTAATTAACAAACACAGTGCAAGGAGGAATGGTACAGGGATTTAATACCACTCGGGGGCACTAACAGAGAAAATAAAACAATTCTGCCTTTGTAAGTAGACTGTATGGAACACAGGCAGAGCTCAGATGGATTCTTGTCCAAACCCCCATCAAAAATCACTTTCCATACACATACAGGTAATTTTTCAGGAAATTACAGTGTTGTGTTCATATATTTATGTATTTTTTGTCTTCTGAGCGTTTCTACCTTGTTTCAATGTAATTCTTTTCTGTAATTATCCAAATTGTCCAGGTGTTTACAATAACTATAAGAAGTTCGATGGAGTGTGAGGATGAATTGGTCAAGGAAACTGATCATTTCACACTTTTAAAGTCCTGCCCTATTTCAGTCTCAATCTTATAAGTTTTTACTTTATCCCTCCAAGTCTCTCTTCAACCTATATGTGCTGCTCTCCTGCCTCTACCATCATATTAAGTTTCACCTCATGACTACTGTGATTATCCACTGGTCAGAGAACACCCACTTTAAGTCTCAACATATCCATAGCAGGGCTTTTTGATGTTTTAAAGCTGATGGTTCTTTTTTCCTTTCAAAATATGAACTAAACCAGAGTATTTTTTTAAAAAATTACTATTTCCAAAGATGTGTGTCCTTTTTATATTTTTTTTTCTTTATTTTTTAAATTAAGCAAAACATTTGATTGACTGGGGAATAAAATCAGAACCACAGGGTTTTCATTAAAAACACATACCACAAATCATTTCGAAAACATTTCATAAGTGCCTTCAAAACTTTATATATTTATGTTCAAATTAAAAAATAAAAAGCACTCAAATATATTTTAAAAAAATCTTAATACATCTCAATCAATTATAGTCAGTCCTCCATACGGTGAAATGGCCAAAATTCCTTGTAACTACTAGCAATATTTTAAAGAAAAAAATAAAATTACATTAGGAAAATTAAATTTTCTCTGTTAGAAGACTATTCTAGAAAGGGACACAGACAAAAGTGCAAGGCAATGAGTGAGTGGTTAACACGCAGTAATAGAGAGGGGGAAAAAAGAGATACAAATGCCCTTTTGTAATCTTTTAGTTTACACTTACTGTGTTTCAAATATGTTATTGCAGTCATGCCACCTGGTAGATTGTGAAATTGAGCACCAGTTTTCCTCCCAGTGTGACAGAAGCTGGCATGTGGAAAATACTTCCCTTCCTGATTTTGAAGAGGATGGAATGGAAAGAAGCCTCATTTTAAATCACCTTTACTTTTGAAAGATTTAATTCAGTCTTTACTTAAAGGAGGCAATTCATACTCACTTTTAGTTATTCTATCAGTTACAGTGTCCTGGAAAATTGAAAATTCATAGGCTATTTCTAGAGAATTATGCATTCACAGTTTGAGTTGTTTTGGGTTAGAATGGAAATTAAAGATCATCTAATTCCACCCCCTTCTGCCCTGGGCAGGGACACCTTCCACTTGACGAGGTTGCTTAAAGCCCCTCTAGCCAGGCCTTGAAGAAGATCCTGATAAAATATTCCTGTTTGCATATAACAAAAAACTTAATTTTGTCCCTTGACTATTCATTTCCCCATGCTCTATGTCATCCATTTCACCCCTGAATATATTCTTTGTGAGTGACCTCTCATGTCTGGTTTCAAGAATATCTTCCACTCTTCCTATTCACAAAATTCTCAAATTACGGAAATGTAAAACATTTAGATAACAGCTCTTATGTTTTGAGTAGGCAGTCTAGGAAATAACAGACAAACAATTAAGTCAATTAACTCTATTAAGCTCAAGAAAATTAGCATTTCTATAAATAGTCTTCATGGAAAGTTAAGGGTTCATTTTCAATATCATAGTCATTTTATTCAAGGAAAGAGTAGTGTCACTTAAAAATATTACCTGTGTTATAAACATTATTATATAAATTAAGTACATATTTCTATGGAGAACACATCTGACCATAACACGAAATTGAAATAGATTCCAGTAGTACTGCTACCAAAATAATTCACTCCAGCCATGGGAGGAAATGAGTCATAATCAAAGGGGAACTGCAAGTAAAAATTCTTCAGATCCTGTTACTGGTGCTGATATTGTATCATCTTCTGGGAAGTCACTGAACTGGTTTCATTAATGATAAAGCAGAGATTATGACACTTTCTTCACAGGGGAGTTGTGAGGATGCTTATGAAGTGCTCTGTATCAGCAGGAAGAAAGTCACTGCACAAGTACAAAGTATCCACAATTTCTTATCATTTCTACTATAAACAACTGATCTACTTGCTTATTTCTGTAGGGCAGATGATTACTCATTCCTCCTTTACAGGATATAAAGTAGCTGCTCTGTTAAACAACAGTAAAATTTAAATGTTAGAGACATTTTGAGGAGTATCAACATGGAAAAGGGTGGGGGAGGGGATGGGGAGGGAACTGCCCCCACCATCAAAGTATATCCTTTGCACATTCCTGGCACTACATCAAGGTTAAGTTAAAAGCAGCACTTGAAGGCAGTTGCATGTGGTAGATTGCACAACAAGGCTCATTAGCCAATGGTGAGTCTTATGTAAAGGTCTTTAATGTGGTACAACGGCATTTTTCAGCCTCTTTTAAAAGGGAAAAAGTTAATAATGTGAAAGTTTTATTACTTTTATTCTTTTAAAGAAGTGCCTTTTTGTAGTGAAACATTGTGGCTAGTTAGAGCAAAAGCTCAGGGAATTTCCTTCACTCTGGGAAGGACTGCAATTATACAAGGGGAAGGGACCACAGCAGTAAACTGGCAACATACCAAGGTCTTAACCCCTGAGACAGGAGGTGGAGGAATAGGTGTTAGCAGTCTTACACAAGTCCTTAAAGCATAAACATATGGTAAATCCATTACCTAAACTACAAAGAATGGAACCTTGCTAATAAACCTATTTACTAGGTTAAATAAATACAGAAAGTGTTTAAAAAAGGCGAGCTGTGTGACATTTTAAAATCAAACATTTTTCACTTGTCAGAATTTGTTGTTGGGAATCTGTGAAACATGATGGCCCTTCCAACCCCATGAACACACACAGTCATGTTCTGCCCACTCGGCCCCAGCTCAGTGCTCACTGCCACCACATGAAACCAAGAGCATTTATTTCTGAGGTCTTGTGCCACTGCCTGCACAAACACAGTTCATCACCCAACTGGCTGCTGGCACTCACAATGAATAATAAAATGTAGGTAGGATTCAAGTGTATTTATCACCTAGTTGTCCAGCGCTGTGCTCCACGGAATGTTTGATTTTATCCAGCATAAACACGGTCTAATTCCAGAAGCAATAATATTCAGCAGGAAAAAAAATACAAATCTAGTGTCTTTAGAAGTGGCATGCTGCCCGTAGCTTTAGCAACAGCTCCACAGAATATTTCTGCATCACCCTTAGTACAAAAATGTTATTAGATAGGTCATAAAGGGTACTAAAGCTAAGGAGAGCTGTGTTTTACAGTTACTTTACAAAATAGTTGCCCTTCTGCGAGATGTGGGAATGGGATATCCAGGAACACACTTTAAAGCTTCTCATAGTAGTTTCATGGATTTGTAGCAACGAGGTGGCATTAGTCTAAAGCCGGCTGAAGTCAATGGGCTGATTCCCTGCCCAATCCCGTTCCTTTGAAAGTAGGTGGTGTGAGGACACAGCTGAAGTGGCAGTGTGGTAGCTTTATAATCAGGTGTCTCTGAGATGGGGTGGCTGCCTCAGTGGCACTTCTCTCCTGCAGAATTCATGTGAATTTGCACACTCATTTACCAGCCTGTGAAAGGTACTCCTTTTCTGGTGCTGGTAAGTGGCATGCTTGGGATGAAATTTGTGTTGCATCAGGTGCAAACAAAGTTTTATTCAGGGAAAAAAAGGGGAAAAAAGAGGTTTTAACTTCATGTGCTTGTGGAAATTCAGTGATATTTGGTCATTAACTTCACTGAAATCCATCTAAGTGTATAGTCAAACACAAGCCACTTGTTCTCAAGCAGTGTTTATGGATAAGGAAGCAAGGTGGGAGATCTATTACTTTTGCCCATACTCCCCATCAAATCTCCCTCTGTAAATACACAGTCAAACATTAATGATGACCCTCATCTGCTTCAGGTTCATTAATGGAGATTCCTGTGCCTGCATGGAATGCCACTGACATCTAGCATGGAGCTGTATTGCTAGCAGAGTGGAGAGTATCAGATATAAAAGCACTGAACTGTTAACATTTGAAAACACTTTATTGCAGAAGATAGGTAACAAGCTGCAATTTAAACAAAATGCTTCAAATTATGTGGTTGTATCAGTGGTCTGATTTGAAAAAAAAAGGTGAGTATAAAGTTGCAGTTGTAACCATTAGTTATGTGATTTTAAAGAGTGGCAATATATAAATAGTTCCCTTGTTACCACAAGGAACATTTTATGTTAGGAGTATTCTATCGTTTGACAAATGCTGAGGGAAAATTATTTGGTTTTGCAATAAAAATATATCAACGAATAAAACAATCTATTTAGATAATAAGGGTCATTTTTTAACAGTGCCATTATTTGTGATGAAGTCTTATCCAGCTGATGATGTGACATTCTGTATTCACAGACAACATCAATATTGCACTGCAATCAAAATAACCCAGGCAAATAGAGAAATCAAGTGTTTTAACTAATGCCATTCCAGAACCATCTAAATATTTTACACATATGAGTACACCAGAAACACTGCATACACCAGCTGGTATTGGATAAGATATTACTTTGCAGTTTAAAGTTATTTCAATACTGCAAAACAGAATCACATATTTAGATAAAACTCTGGAGCCATTTGGTACCTCAGAAAGTTTTTATTTTATTTTTCTCTCCAATTTTCTCCTTTTTTGGCAAAATTTGCCATATTTTTAGCCATCGCAGATTTTTGATGAAAAAAATCACAAAAGCAACTCTGAAACTTCATACAGAATAAGGCAGATCTGTGAAGGGTAATCAGTGAACATCAGGAGTTCTAAATATGCAGATGGCATAAAAGCTTCTAAAATAAAAAGGTATTTTGCTTGGTTTTCATATGACAATAGTAGCTAACACAATGATGTGGATCTTGCTGATATCTGTCTGGGATGGCAGCACAGCCTTTACAGCTTTTAGATGATCCTGAGCATACTTGTAGGACCTCAGGGTGTTGATGGAAAGGAAAGGGCACACAACCCCTTCTTTTTATCACCTCTCCCTACAAATGTGCGAGGGGTGATAGTGGCCATTTGCTCATTTAAAGCTGTCACTTTGTTAGGCACAACAGGATGGGAACCCCCTGGCCAAACACAGACATTTGCACCTGAGTGACTCAGGTAATAAAATAGGGTGTGAATAACCCAAAGGTTAGGACAGGATGAATTGCTTGCTGGAAATGCCTGTCTTGGCAGACTATAAAAAGAGCCAGTGTGGGTAGCCAAAGGTAACCTCCTACATCATGGACTTTAAAGGTGTCATGAATCTTTCTTGGAGCATGGAAGAACAGATTGTGTTTTCCTGAAGTCTTATGGAAGCCTGAGTGCTACAAGAAATGAATCTCCTCTCTCAAGAGACAATCTCCCACAGTCAATATCCACAGCAAACTGATGCAGCAGAATCCCCTGCTTATCTCAAATCATTGAAGCAAGCAGCAGAAGTAGCCCTGCTGCCTTTACACAGAGCTGGTGCTCACAGCCCAGGAAAGCTCTCCTGGGACAAGCAGACAAGTAAGATGTATAAGCCAGTCATCTCAGAGCCTCAGCAAGTTCTGCTGCCACTAAGCTCATGTGAAAGGCATGCAGCTCTGCTTCCTCTGGCTATGCTTAAAATATCTGTGAAATAGCTGCCTGCACTCTAAGAGATGTCTTCTTGTAAGACGTAGTTTGGTTTCTTTGAATTTAACCTTCAGAGAGCTCTAAGTCAGAGCCGCAGGTAGGCATCTGAGCTCAAGATGAAACAGCAAACTTCGCAGACATCCCTCTTTTTTAAAATTCTTGGATGCCTTGTCAGTAATTCCACTGCCAGCAGAGCAGCTATTTCACAGGTCACTGTCTAGTTTGATGTGCTGGATGTTCAAACCTACCTGTCTCCTCCTGTTCCATGTACTTTGAACAATGGCATCTGAGTCTGGGGGGCCAGTTGTACTCCTGGACCCAGCACCCAGACAGCAGCAGTGACAGCAACAGGCAATAGCATGCCCGAAGGGATATTCTTAGGCTGATCACTCACTAGCTCTTTCCTTTCTCAAAGGCAAAAGTTCCATCACAAGACCTCTGTGAAGCAAAGTGGGCAAGAGCAATAAGCCTAAAGCCCACAGAGACAGAACTCTGAGGAACTCAACTGGGTTGAACAAATTAATTGTCTGCAGCCCCTGGCTGCAATGTGTTCCAAGCCACCACTCATCCCTAGCAGGGATGGGGGCTCCCAGCAGCACAGGGGGCAGCAGGAAAACCTCTTTCTTGATAGGATTTTATACACAGCACTCTGAGGTACTGAGCTACTCAGGTGTCCAAATGTACAGCCCTGTCTATTCCTAGTGTCTCAACACAAGAGTGGGGGAAGGCAAAAATCACGTGTCTAAAGGTGTTTGAGGTCAACCTTAAACTCTGCACTGCAGGAGGTGTTTGTTTATTTTCTTCTCAGACTGTTTTCATAAGCACTTTCTAGTTGACTACCTGAGTATCTTTTTTTCCAGTTTCTAAGGAAAAACTCAAATCTCTCATCTCTTTGAATGCTGGGGTTGACAAATCACTGGTACCATCAGCCCTTGCTGCATGTAATTTCCTGGGAAAGAAAATATTATTTTGTAGAATAAACGCTTACAAAAGGATTATTTTTTTTAAACAGTTCACATTTTCCAGAAGGAATTATGATATCCATAAATTCAAATGTAGTTGTTTGTATGTTCTGAACAGTATATTCTCATTTTCTCAAGGTACCTGTGCTGCTATATGTACTCATTTACAGTGGTACATAGCAGGTGCTAATGAAGCAGAAATGTCAGTTTATTGTGAATTTAAGCAAAATAGCACAAGCAGAAGATCAATTAGAATGTTTTACATTCCTGGTAGATTTTAGGGGTTTAGGATTGTTTTCATTTTCTGCAGTTACATCAGTCAAAAATCTGATTACACAGAAAATCTATTCTCAGTCTTCCTCCTTGTTTAACTCTGTTAGGGACAGTGAAATTAACACACAGGATGTATTTATCCATTAATTTTGAACTGTTTTTAATTCTCAGTGAAAAAGAATATATGCAAACCATAAAGACAGCTGATGGCAAAGCTGACTGATTAAAACACATTTAAAATACTAAAAAAAAAAAAGAGCAACAACTATAAAGCCTTGGTTCCTGCATTCCTTGCAAATACCAATTTCTTGCTGTTTTCACTGGGCATTTCAAATCTGTGAGGAAAGTATTATGGAATCCCTAAAACCAAGATTATAATCATGCCTGTGAATGCCAGCTTAAAACAAGGAAACACACTGTCAGTCACAGGCTGTTAGAGGCACAGCCAGTCTGACACACAAGTTTTCCAGTGGAGGTGCTGGTTTCTAATGGGCAGAATTTACTGCTCAATTACATTGTTATGCAAGAGTGGCAAACCAGATTTAGCTGTTACTTTTTCAAAATGAATATAGCTCTACATTTTACACCTTAGTCTGTTCCTGTGCTTGATTAAACATTTATAAATAGTTCCCCCCACTCATCCTACAAATGCTCTGGGTTCAGAGACAGTATCTGGTTCATAGCATGGGCTACTGGAATGGAACCGAGACACAAAATTCAAGCAGATTCTGTAACATGGAAAATGCAGAGGAACTGAGGTCAGGAGTTTGACTTTTAGGTTCATTGTTCCATTTTTTTACTCAAATATTGTACCAGACTGCTTCGTATTCAGGCAGAAGAGACTCTTGAGACTGATTTTGATTTTAAAGCCTTTCTGAGTATTTGCTGGAAACCAAATCCTGCTCCCAAGAGGAACTGAATAGGTGATGTAGCAGGAACAAGTCTTAAGCTTCTAATTGGTATGAAAGAGGAAGTAATAAAATGTACTACTCGTAGTTTTCTAACAAGAAAAATTAAAGCCATTGCATCTTTGTTACCTTTTTACAAATGATGATCAATTGTAAAATAGCAATGATCAAGCTTCCAGAGAAACTGCTGACTCCCAAAGGAGACATTTGTGTTGCAACTCCCTGCTTCAGCCATCCATTGATGGTCATATCCACACAGCACAAATTATTCCCAAAGGCCTAGACTGCCAGATTTGGCAAGCAATTTTTTGGTGCTTCCGTACTGGAAATTTGGAAGAATCCATTCTTAGGGGTGCTGAACAGCCGCTGTCCCTACTGATATTAGTTTATTTAATAAAGTTTTTTTTTTTTTTAATTCAATCAAAGATGAGGGTTTTGTTCCCTTTCTTCAGGTTCAGCTCAGGAGAGTGACCACCTTCTAACTTGGACATAAGTGAATCATCCCTGCCTCACAGCCAAGATTCTCCTTGAATTTTAATATGATTGCTTCTCTTGCTGTTTCAGTCTACTAAAACCGAGTCCAAGAACTGAATGTAATAAGATTAAGACTGTATAATAAATGATATACTAGAGTTTTATGACACAAAACCTATTACAAATATAATTTACTCCAAGACATGGAATTTGATACTGGAAATAAATGTACACTAAGTTCTTAGTGCATATTGGGACCTATGTGAATTCCTTATAAAATGCCAGCAATTAAAATGAAAAGACAACATGTATAGCAGCTTGACAGCGTTTTTTCCTGGTAAGTTGGATTAAAAGAAAATGTATTTGGCAAAGGAAAGCTAACCAGCTTTAGGAGACTGTGTAATCCAATTGCTAATAGATAATTTGTGATCTTTTTCTTGGCATTCCAGAAAATACATAAACAGCTTCCTGTGTAGACTAAGAGTGAAAAGGGAAATGAATGTATATTACAGCAATATGTGGAGAACTACAAACTATTCTACAAAGGGTCAAACCTTTGAACTACTCTGTTATTACTGTGGCTAAACTTCCATCCACTCCAGAATGAATCTTTGACTCAGTAAGGATTACAGGAGCTGACTCTAGAAAGATCTGATATGGTCAGGATTTGCTATTGCACTGACGTTAAATAAGTGGAAGGATTTTTTCATCAGAAAGATATTGTCCGGTAAAATTCACATTTCCAAGTCCTTTTCTGATAAATGCTCCACAGAACTTTTTCTGCCTGTGTAACAAGCAGTGTCAAATTCACAAGTAAGAAAAACCTACCACCTACTGTTACGAAAGAAAAGTGGGACAGAGAGAATATGGGGTGACTGATGAAGAGAAGACGGGTGGACAGGGCTGATGTTCAGTGTCCTATTCCCCTGTCAGAAGCAGAGTATGAGGTCGTGTTGGTCCTTGGTCTGAACAGCATGAGATTTGTTATATTGCTATGGAATATTTCATACGTGATTGGTACATAGGAGGAACATTTAATATGGTTAGGGACCATGTCAAGGATGAATGTGCAAAGTTTAATATGCTGTTTATGGTACTAAGATTACTTGTTTCAGGTTTTGTATGGAGCAAACTGTGCCTATAAAGACATACCTACTGTGCACGAACAAGAAGCCTGTATTTGAGATATGGAAAATTACACTACTGGACCACCATCAATTTAAAACAGAGATTAATTTTCAGTGTTTCAGTCAGCTGAATGGATTATTTTATCACTCTTCTACCAGCAGTCCTGAAGAATCTGGGAAAGAGCAATGGCAACAGCTCCTTTGGGCCTACAAATACGCTTTAACCAGTCCTTACCAGTTCTATCTGGTGCTTAAAATTTTAGCCTGTCTCCCATAGTAAGCATCAAATACTTTTTCTGTGATGACTCAGTTGTATTTATTAATTGTTTCGATAACTGCAATTGTAAATGGAATGCTTCACTGATTCAGTAATTAGGGAGTCTGAATTTGAAATAATTTATTAGGTCTTAATTTATGTGCTGTGAAATCTGTTAGATCATTTGCTAGTCAGTATGTTGTCTAGAATAAAGGCATTTCTACAAAGGGATTTTAGGGTGAGGGTCACCAGTATAATCAGAAACATACTCAGTCTGGCCTCCAGCTAAAGATTATATGCTTTTAAGTGTATTTCTGTTTTGCAAAATGGCCTTTTGAAGACTTAGCCATTTCAACAAAATTCCTTTTTTCTATATAAAAAGAGAAAAAGCAATTATTTTGCGCTGCTGTTTGACTTCCCACCACCACCACCCTTTCCCCTAGATATAGATGACCCAGCTGATCAAGTGTGAGAAGTACATAGTTCTCTGCACTGACTTGTCTGAACCTCTGGAATTAAATCTTCAAAGTTAGAAGCAAAAGTTGGCATGAAAACTAAGCAGGGATTTGATTAAAGATTTGGAGTTACCCACACAATAAATTGAACCAAACTAATTTTTTTCATATACAAAGGCACACTTATGTTTTCCACAATGTATGAAAGGAAGTGACATCAGTTGATTTCAGTGCTAATTTATTGCATTCATCCATACGCTTATTATAACAGAGGATTTGTCAGTATGCTCATTATGAAAAAAAAAACAGCCAGGACCACGGCTTTTTTTTTGTTAAACTCAGCTGTTACAAATGATACTTGACTGAAGCCTCAAAGCTTGTCTGCTTGTACATGACACTATAAAATTGAAACCTTACACTTTGAATGTCTTTAGAAATGTACATGTAGAGGGGTTTAAGGGAAAACATGGGGCTGCTGAATATATTGCTTTGGGCAGGATTTATCTGACAAAATATATGTGTCTATACATCAATACAGACATATGCAGCTGTCTATATTGTAGACTTATGTAGTTGTCCATATGTAGATGTCAGTATTTCAATTAATCCCATACTCTACATAACCAAAGAAGAGAGGCGTGATTCATTTTAATCCAAAGACATCAACTATAGAGCAAGATTTCATGTCACGGGCACACCCAAGCGTACCCGTAAGAAGGGAATTAAAGGTGACCGAGTTGCAGTCATATAACATGAAGCGAAATGAATTTCACAGGAATGACCTGAAGTTTAATGCTTTGAAGGTGCTTCTTTTATCCAAGAGATAACCTGTTTAGATTTCCCCCCTCCCATTGTTAATGACTTTTCTTTTAATAGTCAAGGAAAGTATTCTCCAGTAATCTCACATATAAATATTTTGTCTCTGGACAAAGATGTAAATTACCATATTTGGATCTATGACCATGGTCAAGAAATGTGCATATTCAGCTTCATTGTCTTCAGTGAAAATAATAAATTTAAAATACAAAACAGGGGGGAAAGTCTGAGCCTTTCACTCCTCTTCTATCTTTCTTTCCAAAACTAACTCTTCACATAGTTACAGTCATGACCTATTCAACCTTCCTTTACTGTGTAGTGTGTGTTCGGCAGAAACTCCTAATGAGCAACAACTCTCCATGATTATCAATGGTTCAATAAACAGAAGTGATAAGTAGATTTATTTTTCTGTCAGAAGTCTTTTCTGGAGCCTGGAGAAAGCTAAAAATAAGTGGAGTGGGATATTAGGAAAAGGAAGAAAATGTGCACATTGGAAATAGAGCAGGGTAAAACACAGAGGGAGAAACACAAGTAGTAAACATATGTAGAATTATTTTAAATGGAAAACAAAGAATATGGAAACACATTTAACTGAATTTTATTTGTGCAATCATTTAAAATTTCTCTCAGATGGAATTCAGCTCTTGGATATATTAATAGGATCTGCTGAAACCAGTGGGATAATAATGAAGGGCAGATTTTCTCTCTCTTAAACCAAATGAGATGGTTATAGTGTCAGCACAATCTGCAACCAGTGAACTTTTCTTGTCTAGGAGCTCCAAGATTAGTTCCTAAAAAGATCTCTGAGAAGGCAGGCACAGGAAATACATTAATAAGTACAAACACAACTGTTCTTCATGTCATCAGATTACAAAAATTGGCTTTATCAGAATAACTAAAACAAACCAGAAAAAAATTGGATTGGGAAGCAGATGTCAGAAGTGTCCTTTAGGATCTTGTGATTCACAGCTGAATTTTATTCCATGATTTTATAAGTAATTCCTTAAAGAATTATCACTTTTCTGTCAAAACATCTCATTTATTGTTACCTTCTTTAAGAACATCTAAGCAGTTACCTGCACAGCATCAAAAACCAAATAGTATGGACTTCCGTAGGACAAACAAAATGCTTATTGGGAGACAAAAATCATGATTATTTCTCTCATATGTTTACTTTTGTTCCCTACTTGACTTGCTGATTCCTGCAGTGTTACTATATCACCTGGATTCCCAGTAGTTTTCTAACTCTCAGCCAATAATCCTCGCCAAGGAGGAGGAGGAGGGAGGGAGTGTTACATATCTGTGAGAATCTTTGCAGTTTGTTGCCACTGAGTGAATTGGAACAATTTGGCTTTGAGGCAGTGATTTATACACACACATCCATCACATATAACCTGCTCTGCTCTGTTAACTTTCTGTTTGATCTCTGGAGGGTTCAGTAGATTAGGGAGGGTCTTCACACAGAGGTTTCATTAACAACCAATCGCTTAACCTGGCATGACTCCTGTTTGTGCATTTGGACACTTTAAAGCGGGAAGACTAGGGGAAAAAAAAATGTTAATGAGGATCATTATTTCCCAGTTCAGGAAACACCAATCACGCTGTTAGAGAGAATTTGCTTCCCATTTCCTTGGTTTTATGTTTTAGACAGTGTGGAAAACAGCACTGAGGTTTACAATTTGAGCCATTCAAAAATGGTGATCACAATATGTGAATTCTGGCAGCACAAAGTATATAAGTAATCAAAGAGCATGGATTTAATTAAAGTCATTATTTAATTCAATATCTAGCCATAAGCCATGGAAACTTGAACATTACAATCTGGTTTAATGAGATAGTAAATGCAGGCCAAGCAGTTGCACTTTTTAAATATTCCAGATTAATGGGTCTCTGGTTACTGCCACCTGTTTGCCTGTTCAGAGGGGGGGGGAGGAATTTGATCGAGTCAAAGGGTTGATACTATTATAAAACAAAGTTAAAGAACAAAGTCAGAATCATAGAACAGTATGACTATTCTTGATATTGGTGGGGAATTTTGAGATATTAGCAGCACACAGTTTTGGAAAACATCATCCAGAGTTACAGCAGTGACTTCCCATGCAAGCACAGTGCACTGTGTCTCTGCACTCTCTTACAGAAAAGGTATACTCTGTTAATGAAAGGATTAAATTTAGGACTTTATTATATCCTTAGAAACCAAATGACTGGTTTTAAACCAGCAAAGTGCTCACCATAGTTTTACAGTTAACAAACTAGTAAAAACATGTGGAAATTGGCAATTTCTTGTTGAACTTAAGAACATGGAAGAAAATAGGTGAGTATCAGTAATTTTTGGGAAATATGTGGAGAAAGTTGGCAGAGCAGCTGTCAGGGTTTATTAGTGGCAACTACGGCAGCAAGACAAAAATTTGGCAATGATTATTAATATTTATTTCAATAACAAAATGTAAAGAACAGTGTACATTCTGACATAATATTTGAATGCTTAAATATTACCTGTTAATGAATACCAGTGGTCCAATATATCCTAAACTCTGCCTATCCCATGCTCTCTAATCCCTCACCCGCCAGATGTCCAGAAAAACAGATGCGCTCTGTAACATGCCCTGATATTTAAATGATAACAGATTATTGAGTACAAAGCTTTGGAAATTTCTCTCTCTCTCATGTGTGTTATCACCACATTTGCAAATGCCACTGAGGCTTGAATTGTAACCTTAAAATGAGAGAGAGTAGAGACTGGAGGGAAAGACTAGATTTAGGACTTTAGGGATAAAAAGCAGCAAGCTTAAATGCATAAAGAATTTTATTGGGAGTCTTTTCCTGCAGGATTGTTCCCTTCACCTTTCATTACCTTTCCTTTTAAGCCTTTTTGAGAAACAGTCCCATGGTCAGTTTCCCAAAATGAGCAGTCTCTTTCACATGATGGTAAGGGTATGAGCTATAGTCTTATATGATCAAACTAAAGATTCTCTTAATTCAATAGAAACCAGAAAATTTTGTACCCATCACAATGTTTTAGTTGTCATTAACAATCACATCCTTGGATAGATGTTTATTATCTATATACAGATATCCATACCCAGATATAACCATATATATCTGTATACTCTTTATATAATTTTGAATTTTCCTCTATTTTCTATGGTGATGAATTCCACAATGTCAGCAGCAACATTTAGAACTGCCCTTCACCTTTAACCCTGCAACATTCCACCACTGACTTTTATCTGTCTCCCATATTATCTGTTGTCCTCTAATATAGTTAAATCACAGCCCGTGTATCCAGGGCTGACTCTACCAAGCACACTACCTGGGACAAGAAGCTTTACCTATTAGTATGACACAGAATGACAAGCTTCACATTCATTTCAGTTTTGGTGAAAGTAATTTTATTCCTGAGTTAGAAGACACGGAAAGAAAAAGGTTGTGATCTATGATTTCTGTATTTAATTTATGTCTTTTACATATTTGTGGGAGATTGAATAGCATGCAAGCAGTGGAAGATCAAAATCTTAAAAAGTGGCTTTAACAGTTTTGTAAAAGGAGTGTATTTTCCCTTACAGGGTCTTTCCCCAGTAATACTCTTTGAGCTCATGAAAATCACTGAATACCGTATTTGCTTGTCTATTTGTTTGTTTGCTGTACTGAAATCAAGCTTTCCATGATGATTAACATGAACAGAAGCCTTTGGAGATTTTATTGCCAGAATAAGGAATGTCTCCTCTGATCTCTCCTGTAACAGATTTTAGATCTAGCCCCTTAGGAAACAGAAAGTACATTGTAATGAAATATTGAAGATTATTTTCATTATGAAATTACCAAAGCCAGATATTGGTTTCTGCATTTTCTGGTCATGCATTTCTGGTAAAACATGAACCTTTTATTACTTGTTTTAACCTGACATTTCTTAGTGGTTTATACAAGGATTACCATCAGATGTTTAGCATTAGGATGCATTGACTTCTTAGGTTTACCTTTAACTGAATATGCCTCCAGTATCAACACAAAGGGACTGGGGTGAAATACTGAAAAGAAGTTATTAATCCATCTGGGCAGATGATTAACAACTGGGCAACAGAGAGAGAAATGTAATGCCACAAAGAGATAAAGGACACACATAATCTTCTGTCTGAAGCCATGTACACTCACCATGGACTTTTGCTTTAGAAATTAAGACACAGACAGCATCCATTTTCTATAAAAGATGGTATAAGATTTTCCTTTTGTTGTTTGCCAAATGGACACCCACCTTCACACACAGCCACCTCACACTGCGCTGAATCGGGGATTGATGCAGAGATGGAAACAATCAAGGGGAGCTGCGAACACCGCAGCCCATTTCAAAAGCATTCCTTTTCCAGGCCATCAGCTGCAGCAGCAGCACAGGAAGTCTTCCCTGATTTTACCACTACTGAGCAGCAGCTTGATGGTGTTTATGCATGGCAGGACCCCACCAGCGAGGAGACCCACAGCTCCGGAGCACCAGAAGTGATGTTCAGAGAAAGGGTACAATTGACAATGGAGCTGTTCACGGCACCAGGGCTGTGAGCCCATCAAGCATCCCCTCTATCATGTTTATTGCTCTTTATTCAGCTTTAAAGAGGCTTTTTTATGCTGCACAATTTAACTGATATATATGCTTTTCTGATATTTTTCTTGTTCAGCAAATGAACATCGGGTTTGACAGACATCAGTGGGTCTAAGGGTTCATGGGTTACATTTATCTTAAAACAATGCTACAAGGCTTATCCGATGGTTCAGCACAGGCTGTCAAACATGTTTGTCCTCCACATTACACTAACTAAAGCTGTTGTGTCACTGGGCTCTTCGTGTCCCCTTTTCAGCTCTGTTAAGGGTCCCTTATCTTATACTTTCATGGCATAATATCTGATGCTGAAACCATACAGAGAGAGAAGTCTTATGCATGGTGTCCAGGTGAGCCTGTAGCACCATAAATATAATGTTTACCTCAAATCTCACCCTCTTTCACTTGTGTCCTCTGACAATGCAGCTCTAGTCCTGGATTTTACAGTTCTTGCCATGGCAAATAGACATCAAACATAGGAACAGGGTTTTGCTTGATCCTGTGAGAAAGCAAGGTGGGGAATCTGAAAACCATTATCAAAAGATTAAGATCTGCAAGCAAAAAAGTATCAATAGCAATAGTGAAAATGCAAAAGAATTTCCCAAGGGCTTCCAAAATGCATTAATGAATAAAGTTTCCCCTGCACGTTCAGTTGATGATGATGTCAAAATATTTTCCATTTTAATAGTAACTCAGAAAGGTACTAAAAAATAGCTCCTAAATGCAGACTTTGGAGTGTCCAAATAACTTTGTTTAAAGGTTTCAAAGACAGCTTGGGAAGGAACCCTTTGGATCATTACTGCTTATTTTCAATACATCTTGAAACAATAGAGAAATTGAAGATATTTTGAAAGGGCAAATAAGACAGCCTGGGTAATTATAGGCCTGTCACACTGACATTGATCCTAAGCAAAAGAGCTGGCTGGTGCAGGACTTGATTAATAAATTAAAGGAGGAAAATATAATTAATGCCAATCAACATGGGTTTACATCAAGCTAAACTGGTAGGTTTTATGATTAAATTACCAGTTTAGTTAAAAATAGAGTAACGGAGAAATAGTATATTTAGATCTCTCTACAGTATTGATTTGGCACTCCCTTATTTATCTATTTATTTATTAGATAAGAAACTATGGTGACAAAAATGTAGCATAACTCATATCAGTAAAATTATGTGACTGACAGGTCTCCAAACACACTGCAAATGGACATACTCATTGACAACGTAGGGGGTTTTTGGATTCCCACAAGTTATTTGTATCAAAAAACAGAAAAAAAACCCCTGGAGTGGTACAAGCCACCTCATAACCCAACCATAAACAAGTACTTTGATCCTAAATATGGCCACATATATAGTATTACCTCTGAGAATAATCACTACTGCTAGGTTGTAACCTCAACCAGCCTTTGGAAGAAAAAACAAAGGGAAAGAATGAGAGACAAAAGTATCAAGTTTTCAGCATGATTCCCTACTTTAAAGGCCAAATACCGTCACTGGGCACAGAAGGAAGGGAGGTTGCATTAACTCCGTGCTTGGAAATTGTGCTGCTGAATTTAGACCACTCCTGGTGCTGGTACAGAGATAAAGAACAATCCTGGAGGCTTAGAGTTTGAGTAGAAGTCACAGGAATGATGTGAGGATTAGAAAATTTACTTCTTTATGAGGTACTTGAGCACTCAGTAAAACAACTTTTGTCATAGAAATCAAAGACACGAACGTACCTTATTCCTTAGGTACTTATTTAAGGACAAAATTTCATTACAGAGGGCTTTTTAGTCCAGATGAAGTTTCCATTTCTATGATCTTAGGCTAGGAAGGTTAGACCAGCAATAAGATAAAACTCAAAAAATAACTTAGAATAACTTTTTGTTTATAGATTCTTTCCTTTCCTCTCTGGCCTATTCCTTAGACCAATGAATCCTTAACTCTACTCTGCACAGCTGTGCTGGGACGTGAACATGTTCTCTCTCAAAATCAGTTTAAAACAGATTAAGTAGTGTAATCTCTTTGTGACATGGAAAAAAAAAAGGATTGTAAACCTCCTAGGCAGAACAAAGAACGTGCTTTTCATTCTTCTGTACCTCGCGTAATGCTCTAACCACCCATCTACAGGGCAAAAGCTATCACTGGTGATGATACCACTTTTTTGATGAGAAATGCAGCATGTTGCTACATTTGATGTGGAACACAGTTATCTGAGAATACCTCCATCAGCCATTTTCTAAAAGTATTTGCAGGCAATTTAGACAGAGAAAGTGGAAATATTTAGCCTGTGGTCCTTGAATATGCACTGAACAGACCCCAGCTTCTCCACTGTCCTATTGATCCCCTTTTGGTTACTTTCTGAAGGAAGACTTCAGGCTCCTGAAAACCCTGAAGTTCAGTAAGGAAATTATTTGCAGAACTGAGACAACTTTGGACTTAGCATCAGAAAAATAATTTTCAGGACATCAGGAACTCAACTTCAAAATCAAGCTGCACTTCACTGCTGTTCTAGGTCTCGTTCAGACTCCCTTATGTTCCACCATGAGTGCAATTTTTATCTTGTAATCAATTCAAAAATGCACTTGGAAGAAAAAAACTCAATAGAATAAACCCATGTGTCTTTACACAGAGATTTGGACATTGTCTTCTCTGATCACCATGATTTTCAAAAAAAGGAGCAGATGATAAAATAAATGTGCATTAATACAATGATCTATAATTTTGCATCATTACATAAATACACTCATATCCAATAGGTAACGTCCTGTAAATATGAAAATTTCAAATCTATATTTTCACTTTTCTCCTTTAAAAAAAATTAAACATCTAAACAAAACTTACATACAGTTCTTCCTACATCAGTGCAAGATTAGACAGAGCAGTCAATCCAGTAGCACTCAGCAGGAGTCCTGAAAATCCTGAAGAATATCATATAGACCAGAATTTCCTACCTGAGCTTCACAATTCTTTGGTTTTACATTTTAGTCAGACCCTTAACTTTATTTAAATAGGTTTTTTTGATTGCATCTATAAAATATTTAAGTTTAATATATACAGCATCATTATTCTACATTGTGAAAAGCATAAAAGCATATGAAAGTAATAGCTTCCTTGACACACAAGAGGATTAATGTGTATGAATTGAATTTTTCTGTGGTCTATGAACTCACATTTCATGGAGACACCAAATTTATAGATGGAGAAAATCCCTCATCCAATTTGAACTTCATAGAAGCCTACCATAGAAACATGAGGGATGCGTGCTCCTAGAATCACCTTTGCAAATTAAATTTCAAGATGGAGATCATTAGAGAGTATGTTTGCAGGAGTGATTTTTTTTTTTAATAAAGCTACAATTTTATTTAGCACATGAGAGTTTGGTGTCTTTTCTCTTGCTTCAGAAAGTTAAATTGCAGTGCATGTTACAGAAAAAAGCATTTTTTCAACTGTTTAGCAACATAGAAAACAATGTAAGCTAAAGGATGACCACTTCTGTCATCAGCAAATCAGTATCTTCTAGATGTCTATGACCCAAAACATCCACAAAAAAATGTGCTGCTAAAGGCACAAGCATTTAAAATCTATTATCATTAGCATCTTCAAATAAATCCCCCGTATTTGTAGAAAAAAGAGTACATACCACCATTTTCACACAGCCCTTCTGGGGTACCTCCATGATCCTGATGCCACCTATCTATAAGGCACAGTGGCACACAAAGACTTCTTAAAACATGACCATTCAGACTGCTTCTCACTTTTTGAAAAAGATTTTTGAATAATTATTTCTGAATTTTTCTCCAGTACTTGTGTAGAAAGTCAGCCGGATTCCAATTGTCATGTTGTTCCACTGCTCTCTTTCAGCATGTCAGCAAGAGTACGGTTTTATTTGGCTACAAATCCTTAGCTAAGTATTCCTTAGTTGATTTAGATCAAATAAAATGACAGCAAAGTAATGTTGAGGCAAACTAAACTATCCAAAGGCAATTTTTGAAATTTTCCATTTTGAAAACATTTTCAAATATATATGGGTATAATTAAAGCTCACATCAGGTACAATGGCAGAAAACAATGCCTAAAGAAGAGCAGGGGCTATAATTCTTTGTGAGGGTCCCTCTCACAGACAGGCTGCAATGTCATCCCCAGCTAACACATGGGAGCAGTCAAGCATGAGATCTATCTGGGAGTCTTAGAAGGCAATAAAACAGGCTGCATCCTCCCACTCTTCTTTAAGGGTGTATCAATGCACGCTTTGTTAATAAAAATCAGCTTTCCCTCATATTCACCCCACCCATCCAGGAGACTTCGTTCTGCATGAAGCATGATTGGTCTCGGTCAGACCCATCCAGGCTGACCTCTTGTTCCAAATCTGTCAGTCTGGATATACAATAAAACACCACTTGCTCACTCTGCCCTCAACTGCTACTTCTGAACCAGAGAACAAAGGAATAGGAAAATCTGGAAAGGGACTTCTTACAAGGACATGTACTGATAGGACAAGGGAAAATGGCATTAAACCAAAAGAAGAAAGGTTTAGATTAGATATCAGGAATAAGTTCTTTACCGTGAGGGTGGTAAGGCACTGGCACAGGCTGCCCAGAGAAATTGTGGATGCCCTACAGTGTTCAAGGCCAGGATGGATGTAGCTTTGAGCAACCTGGTCTAGTAGAAGGTGTCCCTGCCCAAGGCAGGGACTAGAATTAGAACTAGGTGATCTTTTAGGTCCCTTCCCACCCAAATCGTTCTATGAATCTGTGAAAGTAAGCAAAACAGAAAATAAAGAAATAAATAAGTCAACCTTGCAACTTTTTTCTTGACCTTTATGAAGCAGAAACTGTGCCAATCTGACTTTTGCTATAAGAGAAAGTATAAACCAAAATGCAGCCCCTGGCCTAGTCCTTGGCTGTGTGACAGACCACTCCTCAGCACAAGAGGGAATTTAGACTCTTTCAAACAGCGAAACCACACACAGAGCCAGCCAACTAACCTGCAATTTAGGTATTCCCATAAGTTCTTGTCAGTGTGCATAAGTAGTGTTATCACCTATAATTGACTAGAGGACTTCAATTATGCTGGTAAATTTAGCAATAATTACACATCTTTGCCACCATTCAGGAATTACCTCTCAGGGCATGGAATCTGTTTATACTCACTTCCAACACATTCAGCCTTCACGCGTTTGCTCAGCTACATGGGTTCATCCAACCATAACGATCTCATTTGTTACATGAAGTGCTGTGCTCCAGGAAACAGTAGCTTGAACCACACCACGGTTTCTCAAAGAAACCAGTGTATCTCAAGGACAAGTTGTTTGGCACAGAAAGAAAAGCACCTTTCTCCTCCTGACACAGCAGAACTTATGAAAAAAATTAATTTCCACTGGCATAAGAAATGAGTTTTGTGGTGGATAGAGTGGATGCTCAGAGAAATTCAGGATCATCTTAAACTTGTTCCTTTCTTCATTATGCTCATTATTTCTCAACCTCAACCTTCCTGTTTGTTCCTTCAAAATAATGTTTTTGAGCCCAAGAGCTCATATAATTCCCTTCTGGGAGAGCAGTGAGGAAAAGGAGCCATTCTTGACAGGTATCGAAGGCATCACTTTAGGAAAGCTCTTATCTACCACAGTGGCAAAACAAGAGCTTTAGAAGAATAAAGCAGACTGTGCCATGTGATTCACCATTTTTTCTCCCCAGTCAAATGCAGAATGATTTACAGTAGCCTTCTACTGCTGCACTTAATTTTGCCCCCTTCGCAGGTCTCATGCTAGCAAGTGTTCTGGGAGGAATGTTGTCCTGTTGTACGCTCCCGCCTTACCCAGCAGATATCTTCGGTCTTCCCTTGTGCACATCCCCTAAACCACAGGTAAGGGAAGGCAATAACACATCACCTGGCACAGGCAGGTGAACAAAGAATATGACGCTTCATGCAAAGGGAAGGCTTTAATAGGGTCAATTCATAAAAAAAGGCAATGCTTACTTGTAACACACCGACGGTATAAGCTGAACTCCAGGTAAAAACTTTCACATCACTGCATTAGACTAAGCCTTGGCTGAGCTACCCTTGCCCAGTGCTATCTCCCCTCTCCAGTTTTTTTCTTGTTAAAGGAACAGATTAAATTATTAAAACTAAAGCAAATTCCTGACATCGGTCCTGTAAAATGATACATGAATAATACTTTTTACTACAAAAACTTTGCAGAATAAAACCCTATAAAGTTTGTATGGCAAACAAAACAAAGTACTTGCTGCTGACACAATAAAATAAAACATTTAACTATACAGCTAAGATAAGCCAAGAACACATGTAATACTGGAAATTGTTTCTCATAGCACCAGCACCTCTGGAAATTAACTCCTTCTTCTTTAAAACTTTATTTCTCCACATCAAACACTTGTCCAGAGTGCTGTGGCTGCTCTCTTAGGAAACATAACCACCTCTGCAAGACCTAATTTCTGTGTGAAGGTTAATTAGTTTAATGCAGGAAATAGTCTAGTAGAGTTGGGGATTTCTTCTTCAAATAAATGAGTTAGAGGATTGAGTTTGGTAAGTATTGCCTGAGAAATTGTGGCTGTTGGATGTGGCGCTTTGAACAACAGAGCATCACTATACAAAAGGAGAGACAATAGCATCCCACAAGTTCTACCTGAGTTGGCAATTTGTTAAGTTTCTTATTAAACACTTAAAAATGCTTGAATAGCCTCATTTGGGGGTGGAATTGCTTCCTGCTTACTTTTGTTACACTCTATTTTGTTCAGTACAAACGTAATGTGAACCAGAACGTAGCCGAGGTTGGGATTTGTAAATGAGCTGCAGAGATTGACATCTTGTTGAAACACAGATGATTCAGTGAGAGGATTTTTCATCATGGCATACGAAACCACATTATTTTAATTTGCTGTAGACAATAGTAGTATGCAAGAGAGTAAGGAGAATTTGTATTTGCTGCATATTGATTTGCATAGTCAAGATTATCACATAGATTTAAGATTGTAAGACACTGATCTCTGAAGATCATAACCTTAAAGCCACAGTGTATTTGGGCACCACAAACCTAATTACCCCAAATCATGTCACTTATGGAAACACTTATGTGGAAGATTATTTCCAAGCTGGCAATTTAGGTCTCAATGAGGATTTGATTTGCATTCCTTCTTCAATTTATGGAGTTTGCATTTCTTCCCCATCTTACCCTGATACATTTTCTTCCCAGCCCACAGTTGATTTTCAAGAGCTGTAAACTAAAAGCCACTATGGAAACAATCCTGTTGATATAGGAGTAAAAGTTAACTCACTTTTCATCTGGAAACTGGAGGCACACAGGGTCTGACAAGTAGGAAGTTCACTTTATTGGATGCCTTACAAAAAAAGAGACAACTTTAAGGGGGTATTATATAGGCTTGATGAAAACATTTCATATACAAACCTGTATTTCTGATTGTTTCAGTAGCCTGTGCAGTGTTTACTTGGACAGTTTCCCAGGGATTTCCTGCTTTATTAAGGAGACCGCATCCTGAAGCACAGCACTTACATAAATTACCTACACGATAAATGAGATAAGTAAAACACATGGAGGAAGCCTCTGATACCACAGGCATTATTCAGAAGAAAACCCCAAGTTTAATAGGGAAAGATTAACAACAAACTTTTTCCTCCTTTTGATATAAAGGCTATTTTTACGCCATCAGGAAAAGCTGTTCGCACATACATACCAGAAAGTCAAATCTTAGGAGGAAAATACAGAAAAAATACGTGTATTTATCATATACTAAGCACTACTGAGTTTTAGAAACTTGGACTAAATGCAGTCCCTAGTTAAAAGCACCACCTGGCAACAATGGCTGTTGGCAAAACTCCTAATCAAGGTTTGGGCTGCTGACAGAAAACTACGGATGACTTCAGACTATTTTACAATTTTTAAACTGAATTTAAATTCTATTCTCACTGTTTTGGACCATCAGAAATACCACAAAAGATCAGTTCTTAGAGGTGAATAGACTATCTTTTTGTAAAACTTACTTCTTTTTAACCATTTCAGCCAAGCACGGCTTAATTTCCTGTTATAAGGAAGAGCAATGCAAGTTTTGGTTTGTTTTTTTTTCACAAAAGGTTAAGACTCAATAAAAACCCCTCAAAACTATTACTGCATTTGGTACAGGGCTGGTAAAAGCATAACTGAACATGCTGTATACTAACAATTCTCTACTTCGTATTTTAAATCAGTAAAAAATATGATTATTTTTCAGTGGAACTGCAATAACCAAAAAACAATCACAGAAGTTTTTTAGTAGAATAGAATAGAACACATTGCTTAAAACCTAAATAACAGAGTGGCTACTCGTAATACTGATATACACCAAAGAGTCACAACTGCCACCTAAAGCAATTTGAATGTAATTTCTATTATTATTTTCTTATCCTACATTATATTCTTCATTACTCATACAATAAATTGAACTAATTCTAACACAATTACAGCTTTTGGTTAAAAGGATGCTGGTTCCCAACAAGGCATCTGTGGAAGGACGGTTTTAACTGATACCATCCAAATCCTCTATGAGTTTTGTGTATTGCAACAATCAACAAAAGAGAAGAAAGTTACCACTGGACAATTCCACAACAGTTTAGTGCTATCCAAAGACAGCAAACGGAAGAGGCAACACAGTTTATGAAATGTAAGTACTATGATGTTTCCATATGAGTCAGAATTTTTAAATTCAACTTTATTTTACACAGAGGATGGTTTAAGTTGTCTAAACACAAGCTCTTGATGCTGTTTAGATGCTCCAGGCTACCTGAATTTTCTGTCCAGCACTGGCAGGTCCAACATAACACCTAGAGAAAGGAGACCTGTAATTTCTGGAGTGACAAGATTATCCTGTCACCCACAACAGTGTTAGCTCAATGTTAGCCAGAATCTGAATTCCAGCAATCTGTTCTCCATGTACCAAGTTAGCTGTTTGTATTTTTAATTTTTCTGCTAAATATTAAATCAAGAAAATCCCTTCAGGACAAGAGAAATACTCTGCTATACACCCTAGGCACTCCAGTAAGCGGTGGTACTCAGCAGTCATGGGATACACCTCATGAATGTACCTTTATGTTCTCTGATAATAACAATCATTATGGAAAAGACTAATTCATTCACGTGCTGAGTATCTTGAAACAGCATTTAACATATTACTGCTGCAAAGTTATTATGACAATTCTTGCCAGTCTTGGCTGACATTCAGCAGATTGCTATGTCTCTTTACCTCAATTCCTCCATCTGTGGATCTGGACACATTTGTGAGAAACCAAGAGATACAGACAAAAATCACTGCAAGAAGCACAGTGAGTTTTAGATACCTTTTAATAAGAAGTGATAAAGACCCTAAATGCTCATCACTCACTAAATGCATTAGTTACTGCAACAAGTAGCAACTCTGAAAAGTAGCAACTTTTTGCTTGCTTTTAAGCAACTTATGGAAAAAGTATTATTGTTTGGAGGATTCCTTACACACGGGTTTTGCTCTCCCTCACCCCTTGCATAACTTCATTTTGTCTACAGGCAAGTGTTAGTGAAATTGCAGTGGTAAAGGGTTTCTCAAAGTGGCCCTAGCTGTTACACTTTTCCCTACCTACAAACAGAAGTGCAAGGCAGAGGATTACACACTCCTTGGTAAAGTTCATCCTTTGAATCTTCCACTCATTTTTCCTTTCTTACATATACCTAATCTACTTGAGATGCAGCTATTTTGTTAACTGGGTTAAGCAGGAGCCCAGCTTACTGCATTATACAGATATTCACATATGGTAGTGACCACAGGCCAATTACCTCTTCAAATAGACCAGGCACGTTTATTTGTATGTGTGATTCCATAAACATGAGAAGACTGGAGTACAAGTCTGTGTTGCCAGCAGCAATTTTGTCTGCTTTCACAGTAGCAAAACAGAACCATACTTAAAGCATAAGAGACCAGCAAACTCCTCCTGCCTTTGGAGCTTGCTAAAAGGGGGCCCCAGCTCAGCAGTTTGGACACTGAGTGGCAAACACCATCTGTATCCTTTTCCCTTCCGTAAAAGGAACCTTTATAGGAGTGTAAAGGAAAACAAAGAAAGATTACTAGCAGTAGTTATAAATGAATAGTTAATCATCCAATAAGAATGTGAGTTCTCTCAAAGACATTGTGCTAAAGCAAATTAGTCAAAAATACAAAGCTATTGAACAAGGGTGCTCCAATAAGCAAGTGATAAACTCAAAAAACCAAACAAAAGTGTCTCCCTAAGCCAAGTTTATAGTTATTATTAAAACATAACTAGGAAAAAAAAGTTAACACTAGAATTAATATTTTGTTCATTTTATTCAGGCTAGTCTTGAATTTCCCATATTCCTTCCTTTTGGTCAGAAAAGCTGAAGTACAGCAAGAATGCCTACATCAGATTTGCTTACACAATTTTAAAGTTAGTAAATTGCAACAAATATTGCCAGGGGCACTTATGAAAGCCTATTTTTCAGGTTCTGTTTTCAGTTCGTGAGCCCTAGAAATCAGCACTGAGAAGAAAAATAAACACAGTTTTGACATGTACAGTAGCAAGAATTAGCTTTGTACCTAGACAAGGAACAAGTCCTTTAAAGTAGAAGTTAGTGGATTAACAATCTGAACAGCTCACACTGCATGTTTATTCAAGCTGCGACTAGAAGTCGGGCAGTGAAGCAAGAGCCTTTCATTGTGAGTTTGTGCTCCACACAAACAGCTCTAAGAGCTTTAAGTTCTTTTTTTGTTTAGGAGTTTGTTTGTTTCTAAAGAGAAAAAAAAATAGGGAGACTGTAATTGACCCAGTTGGAAGCAGCAGGCTGGCGCAGGAAAGGCCGTTGGCGAGACACGAGCCCCACCGCGCGGCAGGCGGCGGCTGCTCAGCGAGCTACGCGCAGCACCCGGGGCACCCCGGCAACCTCCGCCCCCACCCCAGACACGGAGCACACACGTGCCCAACAGCCCACACGCACACCTACGTTAGGGGTAGAGACAAAAACTAGGCAACTTGATGTCTACAAGAGAACTTTTTTTTTTTTTGCATAGCACTTGGAACATTCTCGTGAGATGTACAACATCACCTGCTGCTGAGAATTTTTTTTTAGGTATCTGTTGACTTTTAACTTCCAGTACAAGAACATCATCTATAGCTTTGACTGGTGTGAAAGCAAGTCATGCTTGGTTCAAGAGAGGCAGTTAAAGGTTTTAACTGGAGTCCTGCTAATCTAACTAGATATGGCTTATCACTTACTGTTACTAGGTGTAAAGGCACGCTCATTTACAAATAAAAATAACAAGAGGCAGGGAACATCATATCAGGGAAAGTGGTCTGAAATCAATTTGGTGTACTTCCATTCAGCTATTTTATTTTCTAAGAATTTTTTTTTAAATAGCCTTACTTGCTTGCTGAAAAAATGTCAATTTTTCCAGAAAGTCCGTCTTAGTGGTTTAAGACAGCAGTAACTGGAAAGTAAAAACCCTAGACCAGATCCCCCAAAACAATTGCTACCTTATATGCCATCTTATCTAAACACTTTTCCTAGAGATTACTGATTAGGGCAGTGGGGATTTTCTGCCATTTAGCACAACATACAGTTAAGTCCTTGACATCTCACACAACCTTTAAAGTCTCTCAACCAGAAACTCCCCCGGTACCTCTTTCATGCTACTGCACTTGAAGGCATATCAGCAAAACCCTTCTGAAAGCAAGTATACATCAGGTCATTGTAGTAATTTCAGCTCCAGCACCAAGAAAATACAAATTTTACGTAAGAATTTTACATATGCCTAGGTTATATATCTAAAGCAATTTTCATTTTTAGCACCTTTTTTTTCAGTCCTAAATTGTCACAATTTGTAATTATTCACTGAAGTTTGGATACCCAATGTGCCGGTTTGGCGAAAACCTAGCAATATATCTTCTGAGAGGAAACCAGGTTACAACCATATAGGGGATACACATGATAGAGTCACCCCAAGACACCCAACAGCAAATCTTAAAAGATATCAGCACTTGGAACACATAGTAAATTTAGAATGTCACATTTCAAAAAAAAAATCAATGCTTCTAAGCCTTTGATTCCATCTATCCACCATTTTCCTGTGATTCAAAAATATTTCCCAAGATATATGTCTAAACTAGATGAAACTGGTTTTAATCTCAGCTTCAACTGGCGAACATGAATGATCTGATTCCTTCTGCAGCTTAACGATTTTAGGCATTGCAATAAATTAATTTTGATTGACTTATGGTTGACAGATTTCATTGCTCTTGTCTGACAAGACCAATGCAACACATGGTAGAATTCTTCTCCCCAAGTTCTAATGATAAGCACCCCATGTAACCTCCCCTCTCCTTGGGATCAAATAGTATCATATAAATTGCTGTAAATACAATACTTTGTTTAAATTAATGAGAAATCTGTGTTTTCTATTACAATCCTTGGGTCTCTCAGCCCACCCTCTCCAGGTAACACTACAAATAATTATTTGCTCAACCTGAGTTTAAATTGATTTTCACTGACTTTTGCAAGGGGATGGAACGTTCTGTGAGAAGACGACTTCTCAAGGAAGGCAAAAGCTTACTTTGATTTGTGGTTGCCTGGCATTCCCAATGACCTGAGATATTTTGGATGACAATTTGCATGCAAAGTCACTGAATTCCAAATTTGACTACACTAGTTTGATCTGAATAAATTCAACCTGAAAGCAGCACAAGAGGCATTAAATACTTCAACCTACACTGCTGCATGAAAAAGCGTTTCCTGCAGTTTTATGAACTGCCTTGATACTCACATGGTACTCCCCTATGAATTCAAGAGTATTGTAGAAATCTTTGCACAAGATCCATTTTAGACATTTAAGAAACATTAACCTTGAGAAGTCTAGAACTACAGAATCAAAATCCAGTTACCAGCCTAGATGTAGGGGTTTAAGGTAACAAAGAGCTTCCAATACAGACTTTAGGTCTGGTGTTTTTCTTATTTAGTATCTTAAATATAAACAACTGTCTGAATGAATATGAATCTTTAGTCAGCCCAGCATTAAAAATTTACAGTACAGAAATAGTTAAATAATTTTAAATATAAATAAATATAAATATAAATCGCTCCTCCCAGATTTGCTTAACTACTCTTGTACTTTTGATAAATCAACAAACCGTGAAAAGAATGATTCTGCAAATTAATTCGTTAAGGCAAAAAAACAAACAAAACCATTTCATCTTTAACTTATTTTATTAAGAGAACAGCTAACTCAAAGTTAACAGTGCTGAACACTCTGTTCATCATGCAAGAAGTATATTTAGTTTTAATTACTTTCTAACTACCTCTACTCAGAGACAGTGTGGGATTTTTGTATTCGCAGGGCAGAGCATTTATTAACTCAAGCTTTCTCTCTAGTGTGGCACAATCAGAATGTTCTGAACAGCTGGTTAGGAAGATAGCCAAGATGCAAGAAAGATGTCTGAGCCTCCTTTTCAAGGGCAGCCAACTCTTGCACTGTAGGTGCCAGAACATCCACATGGCCTTTATACAGTCCACCTGCCAAAAGAGACACAATCTAAATTATGTGTTCAAAGCCATTTTTCAGCAGAACTAACAATGCTCAACCACATTCATTCAGAAAGTTAAAATTAATTACTTTGTTAAAAACAAACCACAAACCAAAACAGGTATACACATACTCTTCTCACTTGCAACCCACAGGCTGCATGTAACAAATGCACAAGATAGCAAAGAACCAGCAGCTTTTTATAATCCATTTATTTATAATCTATTATTTATTTATCTATTATTCTGTAGCTACACAGGAGACAACCAGGAAACAGCACTGCATAGCAAGGGAACTCGAGAGCAGGTCATTGCTTACCACCCAGAGCTCTTTTCTGCCCATATGTAACTTTCCCATCAAAATCATCCACCGGTACTTTTATGTCTGGTTCAACCTGGGCAATAGTGCAGTTTAAGTGTTCTTCAATCTCCCCCAGCAACTAAGAGAAAAAAAACCCAAGAAGTCTTTTAGTACTCTTATGGTCCAAGACTACTCAAACTAGTGTTCTCAACAGTCACATTTGAATAGTTTGAACAGGAATGGTGCACAGAAAACAATGTGGTCACAGATGCTGAAGACTAACACATTTTTATTAGCTCAGACTATACAAGTTCATTTCCAATTTCAGTATGTTTTTACCCTACCTAGAAGTCTTTATTTCATATGCTACCCTACCTGTATGAACAAGGCTAATTTATAATAAAGAGCTCATAGTTCAAGCTTATTTTACCCCAGATGATCTACCCTTCTTCATTAAAGAAAGAAGGTAAGCATTGCTTTTTAACAAGCATTCAAAGTTGGTATACAAATCCCAATGAAAACCCACTTAAGGGACAAACTATTTCCAGGTTAGAGAAACAACAGTTTTAAGTTACTTACAGTTTTGCAACAAACCATCTGCACAGAAGCGTATAACTAACACCCTCTAAATCTTAACAGATGTTGATTAGGAAGACTAGAAGGAAGCTGAAAGTAAGACTCCAACAGAATTGGCTGGGAATATTAAAATAAGCTTTTATAATTAAACAACTTACAGAACATATAACTTGAGAAGTTTCCTATTTTTTTGTTCAAATAGAATGAAAGGTTATAAACACCCTAAGACTAGCTTTGTACTTCAACTACACAGGTGAAACAAGAACTTTATTCCTAAGTCTTTTAGAGGAATTAGGGAATATTTAAGCAAAATGCTTACCTGCATCTCATTGTACCATATGGTACAACCTCCTTCTTCCTTCAGTCTAGTGTTGTAACACCCTTTTCCACGGCTACTGCATACATGATACCAAACCTAGAAATAATGGAAAACAACTTCTAAACTTTGTGAAATAGAGTTTAGGTACATTCATTTTGACTAATTACAGCACAAAAAAGAATTCAGGAATATGTTTAAGTTCTCTTTCAACTGAGCATAGACAAACAAGCAATATTTCAATGCAGAATATGAAAGTCAGATAGCAGCTGTGGATAGATCTTCAGTGAATAATGTCTGCTCATCTTTGCTTTGGAGTATAATTACCTTTTCTTTCTCTTTTGCCACAAGGGAGATTGCCAAACCCATCCTGAAATATTAGGGGAGAAGGGAGGGAGAAATGTATTTCAGTAACTATTGCCAACTTGTGAAACAACAACAACAACCACCAAAAAAAAAATACCAAGAAAACCTGGTGACTGCTCTGAACACACACATACCTCTCAGCTCTGCCTACTCTCCCAATTCGATGAACATAGTTCTGTTTCTCATCAGGGAGTGTCACGTTGATAACTGTGTAAGACAGACACAATCCATGGAGAACATGAGATTTTTTTTTTTTCAGTATGTGAGCTAAAGTCAAGATCAGACACCTAAAGTAAATATGATTTTGATTGCTGCAATTCCTCTCCTTAGCCTATGTATATACTTTATTACAACAGTTACAGGTGTAACTTGAAATATCTGCAATAAAGTTTTCACTCTCAAACTGTTTTCTCCCTGATTACTCTTCGGCAAGAATGGAAAACCAAATGAACAATTCCCAAAAATGCAGAACATCATCAGGTATTTGAGAACTCATGGTGAACAACCAAATTAAATATTGCCTAGTTTAAAGCCTTTAATATCTACATCTTTTAAAATTATGCTATAGGTCATATGTTTATTTTAACTAGCAGACAGGATTGCAAATATATTGAAGCTCTAATGCAATTCCATAGCTTAAGTTTAAAGAGTTGTCTTACCATATGGAACGCCGTGAATATCAATTCCTCTAGCAGCAACATCTGTGCAGATCAAGAAACGGACATCTCCTCTCTGCGAAAACATATTTGCCATGAAGTGTTGAGCTAAATACAGCAAGCAAAATCCCAGGCAATGAAACCAGTCCTTTGCACTTATTTCACCTTGAAGTGCCCGTCTACATTTAGGAACACTTCAAATAAACCCATGAGTAGCTTGGTCAATTTACAGGCTGGTTTCTTTCTCCAACAGCATAAGGCAAGCAAAAATCAAACAGCCTAATCAAAACTAAACTGTAGTATTTTAGTAACTTTTTTTTAAGTAATCAAGTACCAAAGACTTTAAAAAACAACATAATTGCTACAGAGTTTAAAGTTAAGTTTTTTTTATTTTAAAATAAGCCCACTATCTTCTCAATTCAATCTCACAAAGGTCATTTTGATTACCAGTACAGACTTCCACCTACAGAAAATGTGCCTCGCAATTTCAGGAAGTGGGACATATAGCATTTGAGTGCAATTTAATTTAAATGGAGAACTAGGAACACAAATTAACATATGAATTCAGATACTGGGAGGTGAGGAAAAAACCTTCGAGAACCTGCTGCATTACCTTAAATCTTTCCAGGTTCTGCTTTCTTTCTTGAGGTTTTCTATCACCATGCAGACAGACACAGGAGAATTGATGTCCCTTCCTATCCGGGCCTGAAAGAGTTCGTATGCATTAATAACATCACACGTAAGTTATTATACAGAATCACAAAAAATTTTCATGGGCAAAAAACTCTCTCCCCTTCCCCCCCCCAGGCATTGGTGGGGGGAGGAGGGGGAATACCCAAGACAAATAGTTAAATACTCTTCCTCCCTCCTCCCCAGAGCAGGTCTGTGCAGGCATTTCTCCTTACTCCTTCCTGCTCTAAATTACCCCATTTCTTCAAATGACTGTTCTTCACCCTTCTCCTCACACATCCCCTTTCACTGTTCCCCTGTTTTCTTTCACATTTCTCCTTCTGTGTCTCCTTATGTGTATATATTTGTAAACACAGATTTCTTCCCATGTCTTTTGCCCTTATCAACTATCAATTTTACTAATATATTTCAGCAGAGGCACCATATACTCTTCTCACTGGTTCAAATTTTGGTGCATGATAGGTTTCCATCCATTTCAGAACTGTATGGAACAGGTACAGGGCAGTTCATTGCTTTCTTTCACAAAAGGCACCCCCTACAGCTGCCTGCTACCAAACCCTGAATTTTATGCTCAGTCAGTACGTAAAAAAACTGAGGCACAATTTTATTTGTGCTGTGTCCTAGTATTGGCGACCTCATTATACAATTTTGGTATTGAAAAAACACGAAGTGAGAAAAGTGAGCAGAGTAAGGTTAACGTGAAAGCATCACCTCCGCCCTGTTGGATGAAGTACTGCTCCATATTATCACAGTCTATTTTAGTCCTGCAGAAAATAATGGCTTGGTCCATCTTGTGCTCTTTGATTGCCCGAACAGTGTATTCTCCTTTTAGAATTTTAATAGCTTCAGACCACATTTCTAAATAAAAATAAAGAAGTTACTTCACTCAAATTGTTTGAACACATGAAGAACCGTTGAACTGCATACCTTTAAAGTTCTCTAGCCTTCCAGTATACAGTTAAACTTTTATTGTTAGAGCAAGTAAGCAAAACCTTCAATTTCTGCCTCTCCCCTCCACACTCCCATGCTCCAAGGATATAATACAGAAAGAACAAAATCACGCAGAAGTTTTAGGTTTTTTATACACACCAACAAACACTTGTCTACAAATCTGCAAAATATATATTCAAGTTTCTTTCCCACTCCCCAGTTACAGAAACACCTTTCTCTTAAAGACTATGAGAATATAGAAATAAAATTTTGGAGGAACATGACTCAAGGCCAGTATCTACTACAATTTACCTCTACTTCAAAACATTTACAAAAATTTCACAAGCTGTTTCTTAGTGTTGCTGATTACCTGGAGTGTTAGCGCCAGGTCGTGTATTGTCTTTTGCGTGTACTTCATCAGTCTAAGGACAAACACAAACAAAAAAGCCCACAAAGTCATTAGTACACTCTTCACAGCAAAATACTTAACTCCATTGACTTATAACTAGGAAGAAATTGAAGTTTAAAAGTAATCTCAGCAGTCTGTTCTTCCACCAGCCATGTTAATGTACCTTTAGCTAAAGGAAAGTCTTGAGTTTTAGCACACAAAACTTATTCATAAGAAAGTGAATTAAAATTATTTATGTAGACACTGGACAGAAAACACCTTTGAACAAAGCAAAGAATTAAAAAATCCCGAATAAACCTGAATCAAAAGGCATTGTCAAATAAGGTTAAATCACAAACAGCATTTCCTTATCTTTTTCCCTATGCCAGGCTGAATCAGATATAAACTTTAAACCCAAGAGAAATAAACTCATAGTACCTTTTCATTAAGCCTTAGTAAGACATGACAAACAGAGATTCCAGAGACAAAGAGGGGTTAAGAAAACCTAGACTTGTAACTGCATCAGAGTTGCCAAGAACAAAATACAGTCCCAGGTTATTCAGAACTAAATACTAAAGACCTGAAAAACCATCACCTTCTCACATGAATAAGTGTCTGGTGAATGTAGAATTTATAAAGTTCCAATGCAGTCTGACATGAAATCCATTCCTCTAAAAACTGCTCATCTCACATGGGTTTGAGACTGAACTACCTTATGGAATGATCCATCCTGGCAGGTTTATTTCCTCCTGCCCAGTCAGAAAAGAGGTACTAAGTACACTTAGACCATGGACCATTAGCTGAGTCAAAAAGCACAGTGCCATTGTTCTCTGTGCAGATCCGACTGTTTCTCTATTAAGCTCCTCCTCAATCATGTTTGTAACACTGAGCTGTTCAGAAACAATGTTATGACATCACTGATACGATGCTGAACACCATGGAACAAACCATTTCAGATTAAGCTGTTTCAACAGCCAGCAGAGATCCTTCAATACTAGCTCCCTGGTCTGAAGGTTAAATAAGTAAGCTCGGACAAATAACCTTAAGTTTCACTTACTCTGATATGATTCTTGCCGAGCCTTTCCCAGAGTTTATCAGCTTTTGGATTTACAGGCACAACTACATGGTGTACAGTTTCAGGGACAGAATCTTCTCCTTTCAAATCAACCCAGGTGGGAAAATGCATGATCTTTTCGGATAGTTTTTTCACATCAAAAGAATGCAGCGTTGCAGAGCACACAATCACCTGAGAAGAAGAGAGTCATATGGATACCACTGAAATTAAGATGCCCCCAGCCCAGAAAGATGGGAGTAGAACTGGAAGAATGTTATACAGTTGAATAGCATAATGTAGCATAATAGAGAGAGTCCCTGACTGGAGCTCCTCAGCACAGGAACCACTCAGTTGGCAAGGGTCAAGACAACAAATAAGTCGCTTAACTATTCTCTTACAAAGACCCAATCATTTAGTAGGAAGAATGCTGAACTATTGAAAGCTGATGAATCAAGATTATTAACAAATTAGGAATCATAAAGTATGTAGTCAGTCATGTTTTGATGCATTTATATATAAATAATTCCAATTAAATTCAAAACTGCTGAACACTGGGCTTCAGTATCTGGAATCCTAAAAATACATATTCACAGGCAATTACTGAACTCACTGAACAAGTGTTAAGTTTTGGACAAGAGCTTTATCAAACTCCAAAGAAGCATGCTCCATGTCAAATAGTCAACAACTGAAAGCAGAGCACACCACACACAAAAAAATATCCAAGTGAACAAAACAAACAAAAAGACCACAAAAAAACCTACGAAAACCACAAGTATTTTATACCTGAAGTCTCTTTCCATCTGAGGTTATCTGAGGAATTTGACTGTGGATCCTGTTTATGAAATCCGAATAACCTTGGAGGAGAAGGCCATCCTACGTGGAGATGAAATAAAAGAGATGAAACTGCAAATCTCCCTCATTTCTCAATCTTTACATTTGAGTCAGGTAAGCAATACACTCATAGTCTCAGAAGTTCTTGCTTTTAGTTAGCTGGACAGGTCAATGCATGGCAGGGGTATTATTACTAAGGAGAAAAAACCCAGTAAAAACATTGAGTATTTACATTATAGCTGCTGTGCTTCACAAGAAGCTCAGCAGCTACTTGTAGCTAATACCCCAAGGTATTCAATCTTTGTGAATATTCAGTTGTACTATAACAGATCAGACAGATGCACTTATTTCACAGCATATTGAGTACAACATTCACTGGCCTCAAGACCTGCTAGGTTAACTAACATTTATATTTTTGTCTTTGTCCTTTGACTTTCCTGCAGTGACCGAGACAGACTTCAGGGCCCTGTAAATATAATTTGAAATATATTTCTCTGTGAGAAAAATTCCAAACATTTAACAGAGAGGCTACAAGGGCAGGGGAAAAAAAAAGTGGGTTACTATGGTTACAAACAGTGAGAGGATTAAGGCGGAACAGTCCATAGGTATCTAAGTGTTCCACTGAACTATCAAATACTACAGAACAATCATGTTTCACTGACTCTTTTTTTGCAAATATCACATTGCATTTAAGAACAGAATTTAAGTAGCACTTAGTTCTCTACATACAGCTTCATCCAGAACCAGGAATCTAACTTGAGATAAATTAATCTTCCCTGTTGAGACCAGGTCATCCAGCCTTCCAGGAGTTCCAACGACAATATCCACCTATGAAATACATAAAGAGTACGTTGGTCCTGTAACTAACTAGAGGCATTACAAGTTTTATCTAAGCTTAACATTGTGAAACAATTATCAGTATAATGCTTTATCCACTATTAATTGTAACTTCATAAAATCCTAGATTAATTTGAGTTGGTGGAATCTCTCAAGATGATCTGGTCTCCACTCCCACTTTTACATGCAAATCAAGGACAATTTCCAAGTTACACTAGATAGCTGCCAAGCACAATTTCCAGTACCCTTTCAGAAAGGGATCCTACAACCTACTGTCTGGGCAACCTGCATTTTGGTTCTACAGACATTTCATTAGCAGAATCTACCTTAGGGAGGAAGCCTTCCCTTATTTTGGAAAGCGCTGTGCCCCTTTTTCCCTTCTCTGAACCCCAAGCTGTGTAATTTTGTTATCTAAAGCCAACAAACAGATTTGTTTTTAAATGGGGATAAAATAAATTTAACTTTTCTCATGGTGGAAGGATGCAAAGTCTATCGAGTATAGAAATAACTTAAGATTTTGCCAGACAGAAGGGTTCACAATCAAGAATGTAGCATTCACATGGAAGTCTAATAAACTTCCAGTTCAAGTAGGCTTAACACAAAATTTGTACTTTGGCAGCTAGAACCACTAGAAAATGTATTGATGGTGATGTGTTTTCACTTCTAGAAGAGAGTCTCAAATAAAAAAAAAAAGACTCTGTGACTCTCTTCTCCCTACAGTGCGATTGAACTGATCACATGTTCCATGCTGCTGAAGCCAGACCACTTCCTTCTACGTAGGACTGGTTTGTAGTGTAGGTTCACCTTGATAATGGTAGACTATTTTTATTCATGAAAACATGGAACAGAAGTTAGTAGGAAAACTGTCTTGTTGGTTAAGGACAAATGGTAAACAATTACACCTTTATTTTAATATTTTCGGGAGTATTCAGGCTTCAACAGAATTTGACTATGTACTGTAAGCAGTTGTACTGACATGGAAGTAAAGGAACAACTGCTAGACTGATGCAACATGAGCTTGCTATCGACTGTACATTTTTCTTTTTTACTTATTATTAGTATTACACGAGTTACAAGAAGCACCATTACTATCCTCTAGCAACATCATGAGTTATTTGGAACCCAAACTACTAAATCATATGAAAAAAATACAACTTACGCCTTGTTCCAGTACAGAGAGTTGATCCCTTGCAGCAACTCCACCAATAATTAGCAGTTCCCTAAAATTACATCAATATATTTGACATTTACCCATTTACTATATTCAGAAGGTATATTAAACATCTGTCTGCAGACTGATTCTTTTATTGATAGCTGACAATTAATAGCTCTGAACAGTAACTTTAAGAACAAAATAATAGAAAAAAATCAATTTTGAAATTCATCCCTTCATGTGTAGTGTACTGTATTTCAATTCAGTGTAAACTTTGTTACCAAACTGTATTTGAACGTGATTACTTTATCATTATTATATTAATCACATTAGCACCTTAACCAATTTAATCTTACAAAAAATGTTAAAAAAATCTCAAGAATTATGTAACTTAGTTTAATAAAGTTTCCTGTGTTCTTGAAAGTTAGAAATGCAAATAACAGTAAACTAAATGAATCTTCCATTTTAGCTTGCCTATTCCCATTGCTTAGTCCTCAGCAATTCTAGTAAATGCACTCTTGTAAACAGATTGCAGTTTAGAATAGGGAAATGTTTAAGTTTTGGAAGCACAGTCAAAACAGAGACAACTTTAAATTGAAGAAACTTGTAGATGATTCATTTTTGAGAATTTTATCTCTATGATAATTTGTCTTGTAGACAACAGATCCTGTATATAACTATTTGATGGAGATGAAAAACAAACAAAATGAGGGGGCAGATGGAGATGGGGGCATAGAAAAATGTTTAGGAAAGAAGAGCAGTAAGCAGCTCATGTTTTTATCTCAAGAAAAAACATTTATCTGTTTTTACGTCAAGAAAAGCATGTGAAGTATCATACTAGTTATCACTGGTAAGTGAAAAAAAACCCCTACCCACCAAATTTGCCTTTGAGAAAAAGGCAGCCCAGAGATAAAACACACCAACTCTCCCCCACAAAACCCCTAAGTGGTCTAACTGTAATTGCAAAGTCAGAAGGTTGGTTGGTAGCAGATTATTACTGATACTATTATCAGCAGCACTGCAGATTATGATTCACTCAGCTACAAAGTGGAATCCCCCCATCTCCCTGTGAAGTTACATCCACAGAAAATACCATAAATGCAACTATTACCTTAATTTGGGATTATCAACATATTTTTTGAACTGCTTTACATTGTTCAAAGTTTGTTCTGCCAGCTCTCTTGAAGGTTCTACAATCAATGCTTTTGGAGCATTTGGAAGGTTCTGTGCTTGAACCACTTGCGCACTTCCTAAGTGGAAAAAAAATCACCATTAATACAAACTACATTCCTATTCTGAGATCTTTTACTGGAATCAAACTTGTATTTTCTACTAGTAATTAAAACCTCGTAATTCAAAATGCTCCATTAAAAGGTGATGTGATTGCTCCCTCAATTATGAATAACTTCAGAATAATGTTCAGAAATTACAAGTGGGTGTACTGGTCATGCAGGATAATCCATTCTATTGCTGAGTATAAAGACCCACACTTATTTTTACGATAACACTGCTGAAAAACTGAGCTGGACTTTTTTTACCTGATGCATTTCTAAATTTGAAATATTAAAGACTGTTGGTGGTTAAAGATTAAGAAAATCTGGTGTACTTTAAAAAAGCACCAATATTTCTTCATTACTGCTATGTTCAAGATCTTTCTGATAGCAATTAAAGGGATCAAAAGATGCTCTGTAACACAACCTGAATATAGAAAAAAGAGAAGTTTGTAAAATCTAACCTGAGTGTTGTGACTTTACAACACTACCCTCAGGAGCCTTGCAAAGACCAACATAGCCATCTTTTGGTGGAAACTTGAAATCTTCTTCACCAAAATTGAATTTCAATTCAGCATTCTAGGTTTCAACAAAATTGGGTCATACAAACAGATTCAAGGGACCACATAAAATGAGAAACAATTCAACAATGAAAAAAACAGACAAGGAGATGAGGAAGGTCTTTTCTTCTCCCATCTTACACATTCCTCCTCCCCAAGTTACCACTGAAACCTTGCTGGAACTTAAAACCAACCAAACAAGCAGAAAAAAGCTAACAAAAAAGCAAAGCACTTTTTCTGAACTTGTACATTTCTCTAGACACTGAAACGTTTTGCTAAAATCTTTACTGCTTGAGAGATAGACTCAAAAAGTAACTCAGAAAAACATAGTACTACATTACAGTAATGTTAGAGTTCAGAACAAATGAAACATGAAATCTGACTTTCAAGCTATTTGCTTACATCAGTTGAATAACAGTATATCAAAGTTTAATACACACACCATGGCACTGTTATTAGAAATTAGTTATCTATGCTATTCTACCTTTAAATTCAAGATTAAAATTTGAATTTAAACGTTTAGCTTAAATGGTACTCAAAGCTAACACACACGTTATTGCTTCAGTAGTGAATACTGGTAAACCAAAGAAAACTGACTGTACACGTACAACTGCAGTAACTGTAAGTCACTATACAAATTTTATACTTAAGTAGCTCATTAACAAACCCAGAAAAATTATAATCATCTTGGACATCTGTAATATCCCTGTTACCTTCAGTACACAAGCCGCAAAAAGTGCTTGGTTCCTTATATGTGGTGGGATTTCAAATGCAAGGCCAAGGTCCTTCCCTGAAAGTAAGGTTAGTTGTCAGACTCTTCAAGTGTGTGCATTCCTCTCCCTCCCCTCCCCTCAAGTGAAAGCATCCAAATAAAATTCCAAAGAAAGAGAATGAAACTTACCATTTTTGGAAAATTTTATTTGCCCTTTTTCTGTGTCTAGATAACACCCAATTGTATCATGCATAGTGAATTCCTGCAAAAGAAAAAAGGTTTGTGAAGTTAAAGAGATTTTCAGTGCATTAAGAAGACTTAGTGCTCACATTGCCAGCTTTTAGTTTCCCAACCTCTCCCTACTAAATGCTGACTCTTGAAAGAAGCATGTTCAATTTATTTCAGTAAGACCACTGTAAACAGAAGGCATATTTTTATTTGATTACAAATCTTCAGCAAACTGCCCAATTGATCTTAGATATTCAACATTTATTGCTGCTTTAAATTTACTTTAAAAACCAAACCAAACACAACGACAATGATACATTTAAGTCATTTACCTGGAAGCATTCTGCATTATGGAAAAGCACATTAGCCATGTATTTATTAGCCAATGTAAATCTAAGGCTAGAGCACCAAACATGGCATCACAAACTTGTATCTTGACTATAACAAAAGACTAACTCTTGAAGATGCTGCTATGTGCATGTTACGTATACTCACACGCTTTAAGTATCTTGAGATCTTTTAATTTTAAAGGTATTCAATAACATCTATATATTACAGTGCTTCTAATCAACAGCTCAAGAGTCACTATTAAACATGCTACAAGAGTCAAAGAAGTTGCAAGTTTTATGGCATTGAATCATTACCAGAAAAAGACTTGAGTTTCTGCTGTAATACTCATATTTATATAAATTATGTTTAAACAGCTGAATTCCCCTGGTACACTATGCAAAAATTACTACAGATATTCCCAGCAGACACTTTAAGTACACTAAGGTAATGGCAAGCCCAATTTAATAGCCAGAATAGTGCACCCTGTTTTATTAGCATTAAATAATTCATTTCAACAGATTACAGAGTTGTGCAATTACTTCTATTTTAACTTCTAGTAAACAGAATACAATGCCCTCACTTGGACATTCACCAAGGTATACAGATGGGTTGAACTGTTCAAGCTAAAACTGAAGTAAGTCAAGACAAATCTCAAGAGGTCAGTTAACTTTTAACCTGTAACACACAGCAAAATTTTAACTTCCAAATAAGAGTCGATCTAATTGCAGTCTAACCACAGTCGTGCCTCAAGCTTATACCTGCTTCTGTTAAATCTGTTAATAAGGTTTTATCCAAAAATGCTTCAATGTTTCACTGTCCTTTTGCCCAGTGAACCTTCCTCAGAAGTGGACACTATTTCACAAGACAGTTGATTGTAACAGCACAAGACTAACACGCAAAACTTTCAGTAGTATTTCTACCAAACGCACTTCAAGCTTACCTCACCGTAGCTGTCAAATTGCTTGTTGTGAGATTTCTTACCAGTGCCACCAAAGCCAAAGCCAAACTTATCAGTGCCTGAAGACAAGACAATCGGCTTTTATTTTTTGGTTGATAGGTTATGCTTCTTCCTCTTTGTATCGGTAACTGAAATCTCTAACACTACCACATAAACAAATAACACACAGTGCTAATTACAGACTTCTGACCTGGATGTACACCAAACTAGTACTTTTGCAGCCCATATATTCATTGATTTTACTAGTCTCCATGCACCTTCATTTAAAAAAATTACAAAAAAGGCAGAAAGTCATAGAAGACAAGAAAACACTGCCACCACCAAAGACTTCCTATGAATGCTGAAAAAGCTCCGGCAGAGAATTTCTTCAGCTCTCTGCAGCATTTTGTGAGAGCTCTGTCTTTCCCATGCAAGTAACTCAAAACAATGTTACAGTTTTGTAAACTTCTTGCACCTGCAGGTTGTTTTGCAGAATTGTTATGGTTCTAACTAGAAAAAAACATTCAGAGATGGGTGTCTTAGAACTTGACCAATCCCCTTAAGGGGTGGATGGCAAAAAACCAATTACCTTATGCCATTTAATACACTTTGCGAACTAACATATAAAAGCCTTCTGAGAATTTATTAAAGCGCTTCCATCTATCCCTGAGCCTGGAGACTTCGTGTTATTTCTATACTCATCCGTAGGGAAAACAGCAACAACTTCCCCTTACAGGAAGTAAAATACAAAAAGTTTTCAACTCTCCGATATTGGGATCCTTCCCAAGGAGTCCATTCTCTGCAATACTAGAACAGGACTGCAGCCATACCATGTGAATATAGAGACTACCTATACAGGTTCTTTAGAAGGAAACTCACCCAGATCTAGTGAAGCCTGCATAGTTGACCAACCAACTCTGCACAAGCCTTGGTCATGACAGGAAACTTCATAATAGTATTTCCCTTTAAAAGAAAAAAAAAGGATCTAATACAACACCCAAATTCATTAAAGTGGTTCAGTCTTGCTACTTCTAAGCCCATACAAATGTAACATTCCCAGTCCTGCTGAAAGTGTCATAAAATCCCCTACTGTGTTTGTGTGAAAAGGTTGTGCGTGCACCTATATATGAAATGAAGAAAGAGCAGGCAAAAGAGACAAAGTACACACTGAGAGGTAGTGTGTGAAAGGCTTCAAAGGAGTGATAAGCAAGAGAGAAGAGTGGTCCTACTGAATCCACAGGAATGATAAACTCAGGACACAAGGTTCTGCAGAATCAGTACCAGACCACCAGCATACCCCAGCATCAACAACTGATTGTGCCACTTGAAGCATATCCAGCTGGCTGTTATGTACACACAGACTACAGAATTATCTGCACACCCCATGAAAGGAGACTGTCTACGGTCTTCCTGAATACACACACAGAACCACTGGAATTATCAGGATGACTGTTTCTGAGTCAAGTGTTAAGGTTGGCTTCTCAACTATTGCTGCAACCACAGAACCATGAAATTTTTGAATGCACACATCTGTGTGAAGTGAGTAAGCAACTCAAAGTACTGTGTATAGTTATTCCCTAACAAAAATGCATTCTGATGAGTATTAGTTACGACTTTTCCTCCTTCAACTCAGTCATCTATTGATGCCTAAAGATTTTCAGCTTTTAATGTATTCTCCATGTATTTGTAGCTTTCTGGACTGTTAAATGTCTAGGTATAACTTCTAGTACTTTTCCAGCTTTCTTTCCCGCAGTGAACAAACTCTCATTAATGCATTCTTAAAATTTTGTTTAGTCTTGCCTGTTAAGTTTACCAAGGACATTTTATTGTGTATCACGTATTGTAGACATAATAAAGGTAGCGTTAGAGGACCAGTGTGGAGGACTCCAGTGAGGGAGAACCCTGGGGGGGAGATTACCTAACCAACTGCTCTTCTAACTAGACAATATTGGCTGGATATTCTAACTGCTCAATCTTATAAAATTGTATTAATCTAATTTGGGGCATGGTTTTCTCCATATCGTGTAACTGAAAGCCTTCAAGTAAAGGTTTGCTTTTCTATTATCATCTTAACGTTTTTTGGGAAGGTTTTGTTTTATTTCCAGGCATCGCTATCAAGGAAAAGGTAATTTATAACACAAGGAGAACAAAACAGAGGTATTTTCATTTCAAAGTCTTAAGCTAGCAGTAAATTTGGTCAGATGCATAGAAAGTTTTTAATGCAGCCATCTACATTAACAATGGGTGAAAAGCAGGCATTTCAGCTGAAACTTTTCTACAAGAGTATTCAAAACACATCACTTTATACCTACCTTTAGTCACGCCTCTAGTTGCTCTGCATCCATGCCATTCTTTTATCTCTCTGCTTTGACAACACAAACCATCCGATCCAATTGCTGAAAATTACAAGGCAATTTTAGTTAAAGAAACTGCCTAACTGCTTTTAAAAGAAAATTTCATGCATGCTTTCCTCTAGTTTATTCTTGTTTCCAAGTAAATGTTTCCAAGTGAACAGCAGGACAACTCACCAAAAGCTGATCCTCTGTCATAGGGGTTCATTTGCCATTTATTGAGCACTAAGTTTGAAAGACAGTAACAGAAAAAGCATTAAATCAACAAAGCAAGCCTGAAAAACTCAAATTAGAAGCTGACATTGTTTCTACAGTGTTTGGCTTAATTTTCTGGGGAAACAGCTTTGTTCCAATGAAATTCCTATGAGCTCAAAATGAAGGCCTGCACTTTGAAGGAGGGGCACAAATGCTTAATGTAAAGGTATTCTATGGAAGTTTAAATTATTCCACTAAGGAGAACACAGATTAAGTTACTTAAAAATGCAACTGAAACCAATGAAGACTTCTATAAAATAAGGCAGTTCCACACAATCACTATCAAATTTCGCTAAAAAATATCCAAAACTACATTAATAACAACAAATTTGAAATGCATTATTTGCCATTTCTGTTCCAAGCTTACATTAAGGTATTTTTCAGGCTATGAGTTAAAGTATCATTACTAATGAGCTAAGATACATGCACATAAAATTTCTGACTTCATTTTTCATATGCCTAACAACATGCTGTAATAAAATCTATACACGATTAAAAAAAAAACCACAGAGGTAATTTCAATTAGGCTTACTGAGCATATTTGTGTAATCATATTACATTCTCTCAAGAAGGATTCTAAGGTTTTTTTTTTTGGTTTTTTTTTACTGTCACCAGTACAGCAGTAGTTGCAATGATGACAGCTTCTGACACATCTTCAAGGTGTTGTTTGTACAGATACTGTTCACTTACATAAAACCCAATCTATCAATATCACAGACTGGACATGATTACTGGCTTTACAGTCGCAAGCTTAATTAAATAGACCCTCAAATACTGTGAGGGTATTATCACAGTTACAATCCATTCTATATAGCTGAGTTCTGGCCCTGTGCATTTCCTGCTCAAGTCAATGTTTACTAGAACAAACCTGTAACAACTCGAGCTGCTGTTATTCAATTCCAAACCTAGGCAGGTGCCAAAAGGAACACAACAGCTCTACTCAGCACAGCAGAATTGAATTGTCCTACGCTGTTACCCCAGCCGCACAAAAACACGTTCAAGCCTAGAAGAGCTTTCTGCTCAAGCTCACTTAAGAGGCCCAAACCAACTCCATAGGATCACAGCTGGTCTCACCTACTCCTGCAACAGAAAGATGTTTTTTAACTCCTTCTTTTAAGATGAACAATACCACCACTTCACATCTTGCAAGGCATGAACCTAGCATGGCTTTCAGAAAAACACTAAAAACCAAGGTCTGGATCAGCCAGCCTCAAACTGAAAACAAGAACATTATTAAGAGTCTGCAGTCCATTACACACCAGTTCTTTCCATTATTCCACCAGTAAATTTATATTCACTGCTTAATGAAGTGCTGAATGATGATATTCTATTTACATTATCCCAAATTATGGAAAAATACTTATCTAATGGCAAGTTATCTCTACTTTGAAAGGTAACAAAATCAACATGAGTTAGCAGAGCTTCAAATTTGAGGAGTGTGACATACAAAAACTTACCTCCCCCTCCAGTTTTAATTGTGGCTTTTCCTTTCTTGCCTTCCATTTGGTCTTTCAGCGTTTCATAAACAATCTGGATAACTGGAATGCTGAAAGCCTAAAATGAAAAGCTACTTTCACTCCACAAGTCATACACTTATTTCCAGCCTTGTTTTGGGGTGCAACACCCAGGGCCAGAAACACTGAAATACATTCCTAAATATATGTTGGTAAAGACTATTACTAACAATGCTTAAACACATATATACATTCTCTCTGCATACATGCATACACACCACCTCTCACCACTTAGACTTTTACTTTCTGCTCATTTAAATTTGATTACTTACACCAGTTTTTCCACTCCCAGTTTCAGCAGCCTATAGGATGAAAAATATAAGAGTTTAACCAGGACCGTAAGAACTGTTCTACAATTCTATTTTGATAAATCAAGTTTATTTTTTAGGAAGTATTATTTTGGTTTATGAAATCAAGAACACGGAGATTCATAAAAGACATGATGAACAAGGCATACTAATCTGATACTTTCCAGGTTATTGACACTGCAGCATTGGCTTAGGCAGTATCAGCCATGTTCCATATAGAGCTATGTCAGGCATTTACAGCCAAAAGCAAAGTAGATGAGATCAGACAGCCCTCATTCATGTGGCATTGCCTGTCAGGAAGTCAAAAAATAAAGCCTAATACCCCCAGATTTCATCTGCAAGAACAGTTGGAAACACACCAGGAACCCAAAGAGGCTTTTTAGCTGAAGAACTTTCTGTTGGAAGTAGGGCAGAAGAGCTAATCCAACTGCGGACCCACACGGAAAGACCAAAATTGACCATACAAACAAATTAAAAGGCACAGGATTTCTATGAATAGGGCGATCCTGCACACATACCATAAGCACATCACCACCTCCCAGGATCAGTGGGATGGATTCTGCTTGGATATCTGTAGGGAGACTACAGGAAAGAACACATTAACACAAGGTAATGTTCTACATCAGCGGAAAAAGAAATTTTTACTTATATAGAAATTCACAGAAACCACGGTCATCTGCAAGATAAAGCAGGTAACTGCTATTCCTCCTGGCCTGCAGCAGATTCAGCTGCACCTTGATAAGAGGGTTACATCTCACATCACTATGCTAAACTATAAAAGAGACATAATATTAACTATATATTCCTTGTCTTCCTTTCTTCAAGTGAATTTTTCCTTAAAGCCATTTATGCAGCCCCCATTTACAAGATTTCTGCTCAAAACTGGAAAAAAGTGAAGATAACTAAATGCAACCAGCACTTTCGGATAATCACAGGTAATTAATACCATTCATATTAGAATGAACTACATACATTAAGTTTGTCCATATTGACAACATTCTGAATGACAATTTAAAACAAACTCTGAAGTAAAAAAAAATTTGGCTGAACAAGTAACCAAACACAAGAATAACAACTTTTTTAGAAGACTGACACGCAAGAATTAAGTTTGAAAAACACAAATACAGACCACAGTCTGGAAAACATGTACTAAACTAGCATCAACTATGCGACAGTATTTCATCTAATAACAACCCCATGATACATAATAAATAAACCACAGAGTCTTTTGTCAAACAAAAGAATTGAAGCATAAGAAGTCATGCTCTGCTTGTCCCAGTTTAAATGTTACCACTGCAGTCACAATTTGAGTTCTTCAGTCTTTCACACTGAAGAGAAGCGCATGAGATGCAATGACATTTAAACACACATTCACCTTGCTTTAATGTGACAGCAGAGGTGCTTTAAGAAGCATGCCACACATTGCTGAAAGGCAAATTAGAGTTTGCCACACTCCTACTTACAGCCAGTCCATCTCCTCCACTGCTTGAGCTATCTCAGGCATAACACCCATTTCTGTAAGACAAGGAAAAAATGATCAAGCAGTGTTATTTACCTCAACATAGCCCAAAAGACTGCCAAGTGTCAACACTTCCAGCTACAGATAAAACCATAGAAAACTAATTTTTTTGGCAACAGCACGTGCAGCCTGCACTACAGCACCCATTGACATAAAAGAAACATTATCCCTTTCTCACAGGCAGCTTTGCCAATTGTTCTCAAGTACAGCAGAGTAACTCAGGCATACACAGGGCACAGGGGCAGGTACAGACATAGCAGCAAAGCAAACACACTGGGAACAGCGCACCGTTCCAAGGGCAAGGTACTTATCTGTGCACATTTACAGAAACTGCCTATGCAGACAACAGGAAGGACTTGGCTAATCACAAATAACCCAACTCTCTCCACAGTTGAAGTGCAAACAATAGAAAACACCTGTATCCTATAAAGACTCTAGTTCACTACAACTTGCCTTAGACACTTAAAGCATGTACAGTAAGATGACAATGCCTTGATTTTGGTAAAGTTATTAATTACATCCATCTTTGAAAGGTTTTTTTCCTTGGATACTCCTTCCAGCAAACTCCTATCAAGTGGTTGTACCTCAGACATAAGTTAAACATGGAGCAACACGTTTGTATGTTGATAAACAAGTCCTCTGTACTTAAAAAGGAAAGCAAAAGAAACCTGCAGCTATACAATAAGGGCAAGAGGAAAGGGGGTCCTAAGCAACCAAAATGATGGTAGCATACCATCAAAATAACAATTTATCTGTTGGTCATCTCTTTGGGTACATATGGTTACTCTAAATCAATTCCTTTAACTATAAATACGCTCCTTTCTAAGCAGAGGTTTTACACACTGGCCCCTGCACTGCCACATGCTGGGTTTCAGACACAGCATGCACGTGGAACAAGCTGGGCTGGCACAGATGGAGGTGTGCAGCCAAAAATTAATCTTCCATTTGCTATGATACAAGTGCTACAATAAACATGTTTTATTCCTAATGTGATTTCAGGAAGCTTTAATACTTTCAAGTGCTGGCCTGCACTCCTACAAAAGCAGGCAATTCACACAAGCAAAAAAGTGTGCCCATAGTAATCAAAATCAATTCCTACTCATTTCAAGTTGGAAACAGAGCCATACATAATTTTTCTCAAATACTCCCAACTCACACAGCTTAATTCAATATAAAGTACAAGGATTTAATCAAATAATGACACTACGATATTTTCCTCAACTACATCCAAATTAATCCTGCTGTGTAGCATCCAAACTCATCTCTAGATCTCAGGAAGAAACTTTTTCCCCTCATGCTAAGATATAAGAAGCTCAGTTAAAAGAAACAAATTAAAAACCCCATATACATTAACATTAAAACTTTACAGAACCCTGACCTTAGCCGACCGCCTATTTGTAAAAATATATCCATGGGACAGGGGACACAAGGAATGTTGTTTCCTCATTTAACAGTAAACTCTGGAAGTACGGTTTACTATTACATACCCATAGTTTTATAATACATATAGTTTGCTAAACTGCATACCCGAGCAGAGCTTCTCTTACAAAAGCCAGTTATTACTCACTGCAATACAGAGAATATTTGTGATAAACCTCCTGTTACTGAAACTAGTGAGCATGAGGAACGAGCCTAACTTTTAAACAGCCCCTTTGCTGAATCCACGTATGCAATAAAACATGCAAAACCATTCCGATAACCACTTCTCATAGCCTGCAGAAGCCCGAGGACACGGGGTGAGGCACCTACATCCCCCGCAGGCCTCGCAACCTCCAGCTTGATACATGGTCAGCCACACACTACCGCGGGCCGGCTGGGAGGGCCCGAGGAGCAGCCCCCGGCGCCGCAGGGAGCCCAGGGGCCGGCGGGCAGGGGCGAGAAGCTCCCTTAGGGCCGAAACCCCACGGTCCCCGCGCCACGTACCCGAGAACGCCGCCATCTTCGCCCCGGGAACACCGCGAACGGCGCAGGCGCACGGCCCGGCCGCCGCCTTATGGGGCCGGGTGGGCGCAGGAGGCCCCGCGCCGCGCGTTCCGGCGCGGGCCGTGTGCCCCCCCGGGCGTCGATGCCCAAAGTACCCTCACACACAGGCTGCAAACACACCGAAGCATGCTTTTAAACACGGGCTAACGGGGATACATTACTCCCCAGTTTTTACAGGGGTTTCCCCAAATTCTGCACCATCTTGTTCTAGGATAACTTCTAGTGACATTAAATGTGAGAATCTTCCGTGTTCTGTAAAAAACAAAATTAGATTGCAAGTGCAGAAATGCAGCTTCTACAGTTGCATCATGAGCCAGTGGTGCATTTGTCTGCTAAGTGGAAGGCACAGTATAAACTATTGTCTACTGTTCTCCACTGTGAAACACAGCTTCAGTCTTTCCTAAGGCAGCATGAGACAGACACACACCTGGTTGAAAGGCCAAAAAAACCCCTCAAAACAAGCATCTCTGACAATGACTTTCTCATGACTACTGTGTTGCAATTTGAATACTGGTTTTGTCCTGGTGGTTTGTTTCAAGACCTTTTTTAAAACTTACTGAGTCCTACTGGCTGTTAACTTACGCTGTAGAAACTGGTGTCATGCAGAGAAAAATACAGTAGGGTATTTTATACTCTTCGTACCAGGCTGTTTGCATCGCAATGGTTTCTCATGTATTAATAATTCCTTTGGGAGTATCTTCCTTTGATGTGCCTCTTTTCTTTCACTATTATTTGCTATATCTGTCAATCATTAGTTTGCTTGCTTTCAGATAAATGACAAAACTAGTAATTTTTTTAAAGGCACAGATATAAATAATGTACAGATTCAACCATGACTCTAAGAAAACCTGTTTGTAGGCAGACCTTGGTATCAATATATAGTGCTGCTTGTTGGTGGGGCGTGTGGAATGGAATTTACTATAAATCTCCCACAATTCTTTGAAACTTACAAACACAATGTTATACTATTTACCATTGGTTTACAAGCTACATTGTCAAATGTAGTTTAAAAAAATATAAGGACGGTCAACAGGCATTTTTTTTCTCAGTGGTTGTTTCTTCTTGAAGTCTTTCCCAAGTATCCAACAGAGCTTTCATATTGCCCTGAATCCCTAGTTCCAGAATTTGAAGTTTAGTTTAACCTAATTCTAGGCGGCACAGTAGCCTACAAGACCTTACTAAACACAAGCAAAAATTAGATCGCAGGAGCAGAAGTGTCAGGGTGTGAAGTGATTTTATTTCTATTTTACAAATGCTTTATCAAGTCGCAGGAAAGAGGCTGAAACATCAGTTCTTTCGTAATTATTTCACAGAATCAATTAGGTTGGGAAAGATCTCTGAGATCATCGACTCCAACCTGTGATTGAACACCACCTTGTCGAGCAGACCATGGCACTGAGTGGCACATCCAGTCAGTCATTCCTTAACAGCTCCAGGGATGGTGACTCCACCAACTCTCTCGGCAGCCCATTTCAATGTTTAACAACTCTTTTTGTGAAGAGATCCTTCCTGGTGTCCAACCTGAATTTCCCCTGGTGCAGCCTAAGATTGTCCTCTCATCCTATTGCTTCTTGCCTGGGAGAAGAAGACTGACCCTCACCTGGCTCCAGCCTCCTTTCAGGCGTTGTAGAGCGTGATAAGGTCTCCCCTGAGCCTCCTCTTCTCCAGGCTGATCACCTCCAGCTCCCTCAGCAGCCCCTCATCAGACTTGAGCCCCAGACCCTTCTCAGCTCCGTTGCCCTCTCTGGACACGCTCCAGCCCCTCAGTATCCTTCCTGATGCGACAGGCCCAGAATTTACAAACAGGCTCATTTTATCTGCTTGAGAGAGCTGAACGCTAGGAACTCAAACTTGTAGGACTGAAATATTTAGAAGTCCTACGTAGCACCGTTAAAGTTGGAAGAACAACTTGCGAGAAGTCCACCTTTTGCTTTTTTCCCCATTTTTCGCCCCTGTTCAGTAAGGGCTTAACCCGCGCCCTGCCGTCTCGCCAGCACCAGGCGTTCCCTGCCCCAAGAGCCCCGACGCTGCGGGCCGGCGCCGCACGAGTTAAAGGCGGAGCGGTTTGGCCCCCGCCGGGCGCCGTCGCCGTGGCGGCGCGGAGAGGGCGGGGCGGCCCGGCATGGCCGCCGCCGGTGGGGATAGCGGCGGGGCGCACCGCGAGCGCGGCATGGCCGGCGCCGGCGAGGAGGCGGAGGACGGGGAGGAGAACATCCTGTACGACCTGCTGGTCAACACCGAGTGGCCTCCCGAGACGGAGGTGCAGGTGCGTGTGGCCGCGGCACGGCCACGGGCGGGGGAGGGGACCGGCCACGTCGGCACGGGCGGGGACGCGGAGGCGCTCCGGGGGCTGCGGGGATGAGCTGGTGCCCCCAGGGAGGCTCAGTGGGATGCTCGCCCTGTTCCTGGCGGGCACAGGGTGTCCGTGCGGCCATTGTCCCCTTGTGCCTTCGTGCCACTTGATTCCAACCCTGGCTTGTGCCGCCTGGGGTGCCTTGTAGTGTTTCTTGCTCATTGGACAATATGTATCGGGTTTTACTGTTGAGCTGACACAAGTGAAACTATGGTGAACGAAGTCCAGGTCTCATATCCAGAAACTGCTGTACAGAGAGATGTGGAATCTCCTGGTGAAGGCAGGACCCTCATTGAGCTTACCTTGCATAAGGAAAACTGGATCCACTCTCTGGACTCCTGTAGTTGGGTCTGTATTTGCAGGAGTGGGGTAAAAGGGAAAAGCATTTCACCTAATGTCCGTAAGACACACAAATGGATGCCAGAGCTTAAGAAATCAGAAAACACTGTTCTTGTACTGCAAGTTTTTGCTTCTTTTTAGCTGTTGTTCTTCCCGGGTCATCGGAAAAGCTGAGAAGCTCTTCCATCTTTTCTTTTTCATGTTTTCCTCTGCAATGTGCTGAGCTTGCTGCCTCTATGTCTGCTCTTGTCTAACTTGGATATAGAGGATGCAAGCAATGTGATTTTTATTTCTTTCTTGTAGTGGCTTTCAAGTCCCCTGAAGTTGTTAATGCATTTCCCACTGAAAGTCGTTAGTGGAAGTATTTTGACTAATCTTATGCTTAATGAGACCTACTGAACAGAAAAGATGTAAAAACTTTGCAGGTGGAAGAATGTACCTGTTAATAATTACGAGAGCCATGCTCATAAAAACAGGTTTTCATTTGTCAGAAAGTTTTTGTTTGTTTGTGGGGTTTTTATTGTTTTGGACTTTTTTGGTTGTTGTTGCTCTTGATCTGTAAATCTTCAGTTGCAGCAACAGGTATAGATGTTTGGAAAATAGGATTGCAGTGTTACCAATTACTATCTTAATAGGTTATTTGTATAGAGGAATAGACAGTTGCACCTATTTTTATTTAACTGTGTTTTGAGAAATGGTAAATAGCCTTTGTTTTTAGTAACATATGGAAACAATTTGCCTGTGGCATACCATGAGGAGGACTTAGGTATGGTGACACAAGGCTGTGGTTCTTCTACAGCTGTGTTAAGGGGGCACGTTTCTGGCAAGTGTCTTTTCTGCTGCCATTAGTGTTCTTGAAGTTGTATGGTAAGTTGATTAAAGAACTGATTAGTCTGAGAAACAATTGTGTTGTTTCATTTCCTTTTGTTGAGTGGTCCCTCTAGTACCCCTGTAGGTACCAAGGGGGCTGTGAATACCATGTTAGTGAGGTGACACATCCCTTTAGTGGGAGCATGTGGGGATGCCAATTTAAAGTGACTTGTGTAACCACAGCCTGAGAGTCCTCATCTGCCCTGGTAGTCAGAATTTCTAAGCATCGTTGAATTCTGCTTGTCAGCTTCAGCAGATGGTGCTGGCTATTTTAAACTTGGTATTTCTTGCCTATTTGCTTTATTTTTAAGATAATACCTGTTTTGAATAGCAGAAGTTGGAAGGTTTAAAAATATTGTGCTGTATAGTTTGCTTGGATTTACATTCTTCTTGGAAACTGTCAGTAGTCAAGGACACTTTTGGTAGTCTTTTTACCATTTTAGTGGGAAATTGATTTTACACTGACAATCATAGGCAAACAGATTATTTTGTCAGTATGAGTCAGTTTTTGCCTTAAGGTGCCCTAGCAGTGATGTTACTTAGGTGATTGTGATTTTCCCTTTGGAACATTTGTCTCTTTTAATCCTGGTTTTTTCACACTTTTCAAAAAAAAAAAAATCACACCCTACTTTCTTGTAGAACTGAATCTTTTGGAATGAGAGAGGTGAGGAATGGTAGAAAGGGAAAGGAAGTTGAATGCTGCACAGGGAAATGAAATTAAATGTCTTCCTATGCAGTAATCTAGGCTACAAAGCCGGACCTTAAACTTTCACAGGTCTTTATTGTTTTTATTTTTCTGTTACCTCATTTGAGATGATGAATTTTTAATTGCAGAGGGCTAGAACTCACAGCTGTAATTATTGGAAGATGAGTCTTGTGATGGAGATGTAAAGTCATATTAAATGTGAGACATTGACAAAATGGGCATGAATCTCTTAGGTTGGATGCCCAAATTGTCTTTAATTTTAGTTCTTAATAGTATTGTCGTGCACCTGTATTGAAATTTCCAGTAAGAATTTTTTGGGGGGAAGAAGAGGAGGGGCTGGGGGGTTATAGCACTTATTTGTGAAGGAAACATACAAGGAATTGGCTATGCCAGGGAAGAGAGTGGTGTGGAAATCAAGCAGTCTGTATTCAGGATAGTGGTGCCATTGTATATAATGCACTGTTTGAGAACCCTGAAATATATAATGAGAATAAAAGGAATTAGTGAGTAGTAGATCCATGAAAATAGTGAATGAGGCAGTGGCTGTGGACAAGGTTGCAAGAGAGGACTTGTGAAGTAATTTATGGAAATATAGGCAGATTGGATTCTTCTTCAATCTATCTTCCAAAATGTATCATCTGTTTCTGTGGGTTTTTTTTCATTGCAATGTAATGTTTTGAGATTTCCCCAACACCCACCACCTCCTGTCCCCCCAGTAAGCTTGCAGGGTGTGCAAAAAATCCAGAACTAAGTGGGTGTCTTGTCAGCAAGAAAGTTACTTAGATTTTATTTCTAGAATGCTGTAGGGAAGGAGAAGTTGAAGTTGTTTTCCCAAGAAGGAATGAATTAAAAAAGAAATACAGCACATCTGTTAACCATTGCTGTTGCTGAGATGATAAGAATATATTATAAAAAGTAAAATCCAAGTGTTCAGAATATAATAGTAAATAAGTTCTGCGAAGAGTTAAAGATGTGTGGAATAGAAGCCTGTAGTTTAGGCTCAGGAGCAGACATTTAAAATATTAAAAAAAATTGTAAGGAGGTGTAAGCAATTTTAGGATATGTTTTTACTGGGAACTTCTCATAATCCGAAAACTTATCACAAGCTCTGCTTTTAAGGTCCCTAGGAAATTGCAGTTCTCCCTGAGGTACTAGGGTAGCTGTAAGAAATAATTTATGTTCTCACTTACTTTACTGTAATGCCTTGTTATTTCCTGGCTGATCAACCTGAATGTGGAATGTTATCTATTAGTACAGCTGTGTTTGCTTCTTACATGCTGTGAGATGACAGCCTGGTTATTTGAAAGACTGTTTATGGATTGCAAACTTTGTCTAGAAAACTAATTTTTGCTTCAATAATTTAAATGTGGGAGTGCACATATTTTTTTAAGCATAGACATATTCCAAAATATTGAAAAATTTGTATGTCTTTTGGTGTTTATTGCTCTGTAACTTGGTGAGGTCTGAATATTTCAGTTAATGCCTGAAATTTGCTCTATGTATTTTACATTGAATGGAAAGGAAAATTCAGTAATTGCCTACTCTAATGCTCAGTTTGTGGTGCTCTAATATTTTCATTAGAAAGGTATAAGCTTGATTGCTTATTTTGAAGATTTGTTTGTGGATCCTTCCTTATTGGTTATCCTTGTTCTCTTCTCAGTTTCATATCTTTTTTCCACTTTTTACTGACAAATAATTTTACCTCCTCTTATACATAAGAATATACATCCTGTGTTGTTTTGTATTCCTTTTTTCTGTGTTTGGAGAGTGCTTTTATTTGTATAGTGAGTGTAGTTGCTCCCCTCTGCCTTAAGTAGAGCAGGACAGGTGAAAAGGCTATGTGAGATGCTGTGGAGGTTATCTGAATGGCCATGTTACCTAGTACAAATTGATGTAAAAGAGGGTTTTTTTTAGAAACTGTTTGTTTTTCTTGATGTTTCTGCAACTTTCATGAGCAATCTTTAAGTAACTTAGCAATTAGATATTAGCATAATACGTTGCACTCCAAGTACTTCGACTGCTGGGCATTACAGATCATTGCGGTGTTTATTTGGCATAAAAAGAATGATTTATAATAGCTTACAGGAGAACATAATCAGAAGTCAATGTCTTTTGTTACTACCCAAAGATTGAGGCAAAGCTGAATCAATAGACAATCTGTAGCACATTTTGTTTATTGCATTTTGGCATTTAAATTATCTGGCATTATAGCCTATTTTAGCTTATACAGTTAAATCAGACATTATATGAAGTACTGAGTAATAGAAAATACATAAAGAACGTGCAGGCTAGGAGCCAACTTAAATTTAATCAGGGAATGTATGTATGAATATTGTATTTAAGTTAAAATGTGTGACATGCTGTCTGATCACTATTATTGTAATTGCAGCCAAGAGGCAACAGAAAACATGGTGCGTCATTTATCATCACTAGAGCAATTGCAGGTAAATATGACTTGTTCTTACACTCGTGACTTCTAAGACTGTGTGGATTACTTGTAAATTTTACAATTTTGCCCTTTAGAGTGCCTAATATTATGGAAATAAAGTGCAGGATGTGTTTTCAGGAAGATGTTTTGTGTTTGTGAACGTGGCTGTGTTATTTTTATGTCAATTTCATGAGCATTCTTGTCTCCATTAGTTTGTTGGGACAAACTAATAAACCATACATCTGAGAAGTTAACAAGCTCCGTGTTTTGTGAACTGTATTTGAGCCTCTGGGTTTTTTTGTTTTTTTTTTTCCCCTCTCTTAACATCTCTTGCACTGGGCTGTTTTACATTCTGGTGATATTACATTGCATAAACCAAGTGTTGAATGGCAGTAACTGAGCTGGATTTTCGTCCAGTAGAATTTCTCTTCGAATTTCTAAAAATGTGCGTTGGGTTTTTTTTATTTGTTTTTGACTGGCCGTTTGCATTAATTCTAACATAAGAATTCATTGGCCAAGTATAGGGGGTTTTCCCCTCAATATCTTTTTCTTTAGTGAGAATTTGAGATTTCCTGCACAGCAAGCTGGAGGGTGTTTCAAGACTACTAGAGATGTAATTTTTACCTCTTTCCGTTGTAGGTCCTGCATTATTTTTGCTTCGGTACATCTGGTACAGGTAGGTTTTATGAGACTACTGCTTAATTTTCCTATTTGGTAATATTTTTATAGCTTTTTGATTTGATGGAAAGTAATTCTTAATGAGAGTAAAACTGAACACTTGTTTAGAATATTGTCCAAGCAATGCTTAGAATAGCCTCTTTTCATAAATTGAGTTGTAGCTGCTTGAGTTGCAGTGGAAGCATAAGTAGAAAAAAGCTGGTATGCACTAGTTTGACTTTGTGTTTTTATCAGAAGCTGCAGTAACCTTGCAGTTGGAACAAGTTTCTCCAAACACATACTTGTCCTCTCCACTCCCAACTGGGATATTGCAAGAGCAGCTGTTGTGGGGTTTTTTTTCTTAAGCTTCAGTGACGGATATGATGGTGCAACCGGGTTTGCTTCCTTTGGAGTAATAATTTTGATGTTTTTTTCTTTGACAAGTCAAACTCTTACAAAAAGCGTGATTATGGATGCTGAAAAAGCTTCAGCAGAGAATTTCTTCAGCTCTCTGCAGCATTTTTGTGAGAGTTCTGTCTTTCCCATGCAAGTAACTCAAAACAATGTTACAGTTCTGTAAGCTTCTTGCACCTGCAGGTTGTTTTGCAGGATTGTTATGGTTCTAACTAGCAAAACATTCAGAGATGGGTGTCTTAGAACTCGACCAATGCCCTTAAGGGGTGGATGGCAAAAAACCAATTACCTTATGCCATTTAATACACTTTGCGAACCAACATATAAAAGCCTTCTGAGAGTTCATTAAATCGCTTCCATCTATCCCTGAGCCTGGACTTTGTGTCATTTCTCTACTCGTCCGTGGGGAAAACAGCGACACTTGATAACTACTTGAGCAGCACTCATGCCATTTATAAATTTAAGTTTTGATTCAAAAAGTCATTAAATGGTCCCAGAAATATATTGGGGTAAGTACACTGTTTCTGGAAAATTTCAGTGCTGTGGTTATACCACTTACTAGGTTTGAAGATCTCAGTTTCCTCTTTAAAAGGATAATCTGTTGGTTTTGAGTTGGAAAGGGATATTAATGTGACTTCCTGTGAAAACAGTACTATACTTGAATTTGGCAGGGAATGCTGTTTTCCCTATTGCCAGTGTTCAGCTTTATTTTTGTGCACTACTCCCCCTAACCCTTTTCTTGTGAGTGGGTGATTTTTGTGGGCACCATACTGTCATGTAAGTCTAGTTGTAAAGATTCAGTTGTAGACAGAATTCACTTACTTTTCTTCCCTCCCCCTGGTACTCATATTTAAAATCTAATTTCAAGCTTTTATGATTTATTCTAGTTACTGTTTTCATGTATTTGATAAAAGAGTTTGGGAGGGAGCTTGGGAGGCCTCTAGTTTAATGTCCCACTAAAAGCAGGAAGAACATTGAATTCAGACTTGATTCCTTAGGGCTCTGTCCAGCTAAGTCTTGGAAAGGTTAAAGGATGGAGAACCCAAAGACTCTCTGGTCAGCCTGTGCAAGTGCCTGACTGTCTTCATGGTGCAAAAATCTCTTGTGTCAGCTTGGAACCTCCTTGGTTTCGGAATCACAGAAACATTTATGTTGGAAAGGACCTTTACAGTCATTGAGTCCAGCTGTTACCCCAGCACTTCCAAGTCCTCCACAGGGTTGATTGTAGTTTCTTGTGTTCCTGCCATGCACCTCTGTTGCTCCTATTTTCATGGTAATCTCCTAGGTATCAGAGTGCTGCTGTTTGGTCCTCCTGAAGCCTTCCCTTCTTCAGGCTAAACAAGTACAATTCCCATAGCATCTGATTCGTTGTAGGGCAAGTACTTCAATCCCCTGGTCATACTGGTGCCCCTCCTGTTTACTGGTGTTCTTCTTTGAATGGTTGTCCCAAAACTGGCTGGTGACCAGAGTATAAAGAGTGATAAATAAATAATCCGTTCCCTTAGTATGCAGTTTTGTTCTGTTAGTAAAACCAAGGCTGTTGTTAACCTTTGTCGTTGGCAGGGTGCAGTGTTGATTCATGTTCGGTTGCAAATCCTCTCAGGTGATTGATGGTTGCCTTGAAGCTGAGTTGTCTGGCGTGTGTATCTCATGTACTGCATTTGTTCACTGTTCTGATTTAGCCTAATGGTTTTGGTATTTCAGCCCCGCAAAGTTCTCTCTGCCTGCTGGACTGGTTCGCCTGGTTAATAAGCAGATCAACTGGCACCTCGTACTTGCAAGGTAACCAGCTCCCATGCTTTGCCATTTCTGACAGGGGTGAATGTACTAATGCTTCTTCTGCTCCCCCTGCCACCCCCATTGATAGTCATGCTGAGCTGATATTGTGCTAAAGGTGTGTTATTCTCTCTGGTCAAAAGAAATACTGGAGGCTCTCACAGGTGGCCTTGTGAAAGAAAGCTTAGTGTGCTACCTGGGGGCTTCTACCTGCTTCTCTTCAGTTAATGCACCTCTCACTCAGGGCTGAATGTCTGTCTAGCTTTTGAGGCAGAGTGGCTTGCAGTGCAGTCATCAAATTCAAGTTCTGAATTTGGTTGATTAAAGACTTGTAACTTGGTAGGATATATAATTTTAAAATAAGCAATTTATATTTGTGGAAAGTAAATGCATACCCTCAAGACTTGTCTGCTATTGCATACACAGAGAAGTGAGAGTTCCAAGGCTAGAACTAGCTGTTCTGCAAAAACGAGATCACTGGCTTTTAAAAATAAGTGCAAGTATGTACAGAAAAATGGTTCAGTGACATGATTGCATGAAGGTAGTGTGGAAGGTTCTAGTTTGTGTTGGATGTTAGGTACAAAGACACATAACTTACTGAATTATGATAGTTTCTTATTCCAGATAAAGCAATACATAGTTTTGGATGTTGCTGTTGTAAAATTATCTGTAAGCAACAGCTGACTCTGACCTCCCATGCAGTGAGATTTTAGACATTGTTCTGTTTTCTTAGTGCTGCTGGAAAATAGTGGCAGATAGATTTCAGTGAAATGAAGGGAATATCATAGCACGGATATTTTATTTTTAATAAAAAATTGGTATTTTCCATTTTAATTTTTTTTTTAATTTATGAATGAGGCCATTTATATCTAACCGTGGAGAAAAACACCTAGGACTCTGATGCACATTCTGTAAGGAATGGACTTTAAATGAACTTTCACATCTGTGCTTTCTCTTTCAGCAATGGTAAATTGTTGGCAGTTGTTCAAGACCAATGTGTAGAAATCAGGTAACTTAGCATTTTCTGCTACTTCAGCTGTGGAGTTCTGAGAAAGTGTTTCTAGTCATTTACTAGCAATACTTTTAAAGACTTTTCTTTGTTTTGCAGTGTTATATATTGTGAAATTTATCCATGGAACAATGATAAAAGCAGAAGCCTACTGTTTCTTTTTAGTTCTCAGCCATCCCCCATTTAAAAAAAACCCAAAAAAACCAGACCTGACATAAACCCTCCTTAACCCCCCCAATTATAATAGATGTGTTTGTATAAGTACATATCTGTATCTCTCTCTCTCTCTGTTTTCAAGATGTGAAAGAAAAACAATCAAGATCCTCTAAAATACTCAGCACAAATCATGGTCTTTCTAACCTTTGCGTTTCTGTCCCCTCTAGAAATCCCCCCCAATAAATGGGACAAGGAGCTAGTATCTAGTGTTCTTCTCTGCAGAGTAGCTGGCATGTATAATACTTCACCTTATTTTACAAGTGGTGTGGATTGCTGTAAAGACTGATGCTTTCCCTTTCCTTGTGCTCTCTTAACAACAAGCTCTCCTTTGCCAGTTCAAGAGCACATTTAGCTGTAGAACAGATCTTGATTGAGTGTGTTTACTTGCTTCACAAAAATCCATTTGCTAGAAGGTCAGACCTTCCATTTATATGTAAAAGAAGCAAGTGTATGAAAATTGTTCAATCAAAAGTGGTGTGAGCACCATAAACGTCAGCTTAAAGACTATAAAATAAATCTTGTATTTCAACTGTATTAATGCAACTATTCTTGCATTGTTTCTAAAATTGTAACCTAGAGAATACTGACTAGGGGTTTTTTTTCTAAAGTTATATGAAGTGCTGAAATGATGCTGTCCTATTTTGTACAGCATTACAAATAAATGAGGGATGTTGGTATTTATGCAGTTGGATGAGGGTCTCTAAAATACTATTGTTAGTTACTGTAGCTGCCTAAGGGTGGAAGTTACTATCTGCTTTTTTGATCAAGTAGTTAGAGGCCATGCAGGCTTTTGAATTGTGCACTTGGAATATTTTCTGTTCTGTTTCTGTTTATTACAGAAAATTGAATAGTGGGTTTTTTCATATCTAAATTCTTATGAGTCTTTTTTCTGCAGGTCTGCAAAAGATGACTTTGTATCCATAGTTGGAAAATGTCAAGGTATGGCAACCTCTATCTTACTTAGTGTCCTCATTGTTTGTTTTTCATACATTGCTAAATGGTGTTGTTTAATGATAATGATACAACTTCTTAAAATCATTGAAGACAATCTCTTAATAGTTTTGCTTTGTGGCTAGCTCCATTACCCTCCCTCTGCCACTTCTTTTTATGATGATTAATATATGAAACCTGAACCTGAAATGAAATGATAGTTAGAATTAATGGGTCTGGGAAACACGGTGTGGTTTTTCTTTTTTTACCCTCCTCTGAGATAAGCTTGTAATGCTGGTAGGCCCCTGTCATTTTTTTGATGCAATTGACTTTTTGTTCTGTTTAAAGGATTATATTTATTTTTTGCTTTTATTAATAATTTTACTCCTTTTTTGTAGTGCCAAAGGATCCTAACCCTCAGTGGAGGAGAGTGGCATGGAGTCATGATTGTACATTACTTGCTTATGCTGAAAGCAGTGGAACAGTCAGAGTGTTTGACCTGATGGGTAGTGAGCTTTTGGTCATTTCACCGGTATGTGCTCTCTTGGGTTAAATATAAATATAGTAGGATTTTTTTTAAGGATCATGGATAATTTCCACTCTTTGACCTTTTTCAAATCATGGCTTAATTTGCTATAAATGCTTACACTATGAATATCATGCAGAAATGGACCATAAAAAGTTTCACTATAATAAATCCATCATGTGATTAAAAAAGTCATGTGTAGCCCTTACGACATCACAAAGTGTATTTTACATCTATCTTGGAATTGTGGTAGATCTGTAGGTGCATCAGACAGTGAAAGTATGGAATCACCGCAGTTTGCAGTAATAGATTATAAATCTGCACTTTGTATGCAGAGTCAATTGTAAATCGAGAAATATTGCTGCTAGAGTACTTTGCTTGGTATGATAATAGATAATTGCTGTTGACAGGCCCCACACAATATATTTTCTATTTTGTATGTTCAAAGGGTGTATTGAACTAACTTGTGAAGGTGGCTCAAGTGTATTTCCTCCATATATTGTCTTTGCAAACATTGTAATAAGATTTCTTTAAAATCAAGATAAAAGAAAATGTATTTCGTTTGTAATACAAACTATGAAACTTTATTTTTTTTAATACAATGTAGTAAATTTAACTTTGTAGTTCTTTCAGTAACAAAGACACTTTTTAAAATCACCTTTCTCTCCCAACGTCTGCCTTCATTTTTGGATAAAGACAGCAAGTTTTCCAGGCGATCTGAGTTACGCTATTGCTGGATTGATCTTTCTAGAATACAAAGCAAGTGCCCAGTGGTCAGCTGAACTCCTTGTTGTTAATTATCGGGGAGAACTGAGAAGTTACCTTGTAAGGTGAGCATAAATTTTGACTTCCTTTGAGAAGGCACAGTGAACTTCAAAGGAATTCTTTCTACTCTTTAAAGAACGTAAATCTGAACAAATGTATGTATTTTTTTTCCCTGTGTACTTAGTGTTGGAACAAATCAAAGCTTTCAAGAAAGTCATAGTTTCAGCTTTAGCAGCCATTACGCCCATGGGATAACAACTGTCATTTATCATCCTGGTCACAGGTAAGTGTTCTGTTAGCTACCTGACAATATGTAAATGATGAACAAAAAGTGGCAAAATAAGCATTGAAGTGTGTTGGATGTGGAGGGGGAGAAAGATCTATTCTAAAGTTGCTATTTAGTGCATCAGTAATAACAAGTCATGTCTCTTTCTGCTATGAAAGGAACCTTAGTTCATCTCACTTGACTTTCATGATTCCATTAATAATGTCCTTTTCTGTTTGAGTACCTTGTGTAAGCAATGTGCATTTTCTAGAATGTCAGGAATAGCTTTGAAAGAGGTTTCTGAATGTGATGGGGCTAAAGGCTGAAGTTTAGTTGTTGGTTTGGGGTTTTTTTCCTGTCTGAAATTGATTGCTGGACCTGTTGGCCAGCCCATTTTCCCTAGTGTTCTGACAGGAACTGCCAGGCTTTGGTACTTGGAGTTGTCTTGTGATGTGTTTTCTCTGTTAGTACAGAGAAATTTCTGTTGGGTACAGAAATTGGACTTGAAATGTGGACTGCCTTGCCTGCCTGCTCTTGAACCCAATGTAGTTGGAATAGGTCCTGGTTAGTCTATTACTTGCGCTAAAAATGTGTCTTACTGTTTTAATACCGATTTGTTATGTAGCAAGATAAACTCAGCAACTCTATTTCTCTTCAGTTGTAGGAACTAAACTTTTTTCTGGATATTTTTCTTCTATTAGAACTGCTAGGATTGAATCTGTCAGTGCAGTGTTACATCACTGTATTGTTTTAAATGGAAATTAGGCTTGACTATAGAATACCAGAAGAAACTCACTGTTGAAAAAACTTGTTCTCATTCTTCAGTGTTAAGTGAGCTGTCATATCTAGCTTAGGAAAAAAATTATTATTAATGAGATGTAATGCTCTTCTAGCTTATTATTTTCAAAGATTAATTTTGTGTATGGCTTTTTCTTTCCACCTAATTCATATTTAGCGATTTCACATAATTAATACTCAGTATACTAAATCTACAGTTTTGAGGTAACAGGTGTGGGTTATGGAGCTTTGGTAGCACTACATGACCAGACAACAAAACCAACTCGTTGTTTCCTTTGATCAGATCAGAGTTAATGGTTGTGGTATCTCCTGCGATGTGCTACCAGTTGAGTGACTTAGTAAAGTTGAAAAATTGACACTTGAAGGAATGCACAATTGGATGGAATGGATGGAAAACAAAAGAACCTGTGTTTTGCCCCTGATGGGAGGCAAGTCCTTCCCATTCTGAATTTAATCTGTGGTAGGAGGCTTATAAATTTGTCATTGGAGAGCTCTAAATTCATGAGCAGAGTCTCTTGCTGAAATTTTCTTGCTATCCCAAGAAAACCCTAGAGCGGATTGAAGGCAAGCACTTCAAAATTGTGCATTAAAGAAAATTGTTGATACAGACACCTCAAAGTTTTAATTTTCAGTAATGTGAACTTTGATCACTTAATACAAGTTCAACTTTGTCATTTTATGCATTCTTGCATTTCATTTAGCCTCAGATGGTGAAATTACACTGGTGTCTCTTCACTTCTTGTAAGGCTTGACTTACTGCATCACTGTATTACTGTGTATTTGCTCTTTACCCATTACAGTGCAATAAAATAGCAGTTAAGAACTTAATACTCTTAATTTTTTCAACTAGATATATGATAATTGCAAAGAGAATATGTCAGTAGGGAATGTTTCTGAATCTGTAGGAAAACTTGAAGCAATAGCTTTGCAAAAAAATCCAATAATGACTTTTACTGTTGTTGAAAAGTATTATATACCTTAATTTAGATACCTAATGTTGTTGTTCTCATGTGATCCAGCTTTCATCTAGGATGGAATTTATGGTGCACTTTAGTTGACAAAACTTAAATGTCTGCTTCAGTGTGAGCTCTTTGTAAACTCAAATCCAAGGTTCAACAGCTGCTTGTTTTGGTATCTTAATCTGGAGCTGAATGTCTTACTTCTGGGTTAGCTGCAACTGCTGCAGAAAGTGTTTGATATTAAAGCCTAAAGTTTGCAATGAAGGGCTTGTGAGGAAGGAGTTAAAGGGTTTCAGATTTAGTTAAAATTTGTTGTACTAAAATTGCTAAGTAAAGAAGGGCATATCAAGTTTTTATTGGATGCCTCAGTTGAGCTTGTTCCCGAGACCGGTGTTACACTGCTTGTCTTCATCCCAGCTTTGTACAAACCTGTGGAGTGGAGTACAATTGAGGTACTGCAAGAGCGGCCAGTTTTTGAGACTGGAGGAGTCCTTGGAGATCATCTAATCCATTCCCCTTCACCTCAGGGTCAGCTAGAGCAGGTTGCTTGGAGCCGTGTCACTGCAGTCCCAGACCTGCACATCTGTGTCCCCCCTTAGGAGCATGGTGTAAGGCCTCTGAGGTGCTGGGGACAGCCTGGCAGCGTGTCACTGATTGTTCAGAACATCAACAGAGACAGATTCTGGCCATCGTTTTCTGCAAACTGCTGCGCAAAATGCTGCGCTCTAGGCCTGGCACTTACGTAGGTCTTTTTCTAGGACTTGTTGAGAGGGTTTCTGACCCCTGCTAGCCAGGTGTCCATCTGGAATGAAAGCTCAAAGTGTTCTTTGATTAGGAGCAACTGGCAGACCTTGGTAAAAGCTTCTAAAGCTTCCTAGCTAGTTCTTCCTGGCAGTGACAGGCATCGTGAAGTTCCTCACAGGCTTCCCAGGAGTCCTCTGATGGTCTCAGGAGTCCTCAGATGGTCCCACAAGTATGTAGATGTTTAAGGATCTAGAAATGAAGTCTGGAAACAGCTGCTCAAACTGCTGTATGCTGGCTGTGCTCTGGGTAGAACACATGCGCAAGAAAAAAATTAGGCTTCCTCACGTTCGCGTTTCCTATTGCAGTTTTTGGTCAAAGTGGCTTCTCTTTTACTGCCTTAGGCAATTTCTTACGCCACAGAATATCTAAAACTTCTAAGAACTTATAGGCATCGCTCTCAAGAGAGATCTTACCACTTTCCACAACTACGTAAAAGGTGACTGTAGCCAGGTGAGGGTCAACCTGTTCTCCCAAGGAGCCAGGAAGATGTTGGAGAAGACGAGGCTTAAGCTGTGCCAGGGGAGATTTCGGTTGGACATCAGGAGGAATTTCTTCACATGAAGGGTGATTAGACATTGTAATGGACTGCCTGGGGAAGTGGCAGAGTCACCATCCCTTGAGCTGGTCTAGTTGGCATGGTAGTGTTTGGTCATACGTTGGGCTTGATGATCTCAGAGGTTCTTTTGCAGCCTAACTGATGATGTGATTCTGTGGTTCATCCATGGTATAGAATCATCCTACTGTATGTTTGAATAGGAGGAGACCTGGGAATACTAAATAAGTTTTACTGACATCTTAAAAAGGATTAAATGTGGAAGAAAATTTTCTTTAATTTTTTTTTTTGTTTATTCTTTCATTTGAGTTTCACAGGTGTAGTTTGGGCATCCCCAGCGGCCAGAGCTGCTCTGTGTGAGCGGCAGCCGCTACTGGGGGCAGAGCGCTTCAGGAGTGATGTGGCCTTGGGAAAGGGATAGTGGAGCATTCCCAGGGCTGAGCTTCGGGCTCCTACAACTGTGCCTCTTTTTGTAGATGCTTTACCTTTTGATGGGTGATTCATTACAGTGATGCTTCCAAACAAACTTAGACACACCTATTCTTAAGGTTTTCATCGAAGTAGTCATCAGTCAAATAGAGAAGTGCTTGTTAATAAGGTGAAAGGACTTCAAGGGCAAATACTTTGATACAGTTTAGTGGCGATCAGCAATAATTACAAGACTTACATCAAAGTTTTTAAAATGCCACCTATTGTGTGTAACAAAATTATTACATGCATATGTATAATTGGTACAGTGGCTTTAATTGGCAAGAAACTTAATGGCAAACCTTAAAATTGGCAAACCTTAATGCGTTCAGTTCTTCAGTGAAAGAAGTAGCTTCTGTACCACATCTGAATAAATGAAAATCTGATGCTTGAACAGAACAATCAGAACTTGTCATATGCTTCAGCTGTTTTTTTTTTTTTTTTTCATTTTTGAGGATAAGGGAGAAACTCAAACTTGTGGCCAGACTTATTTTATTTTAGATGTTGGGAATTATGACTTACCTGGAAACCTAGAGATGAGAATGGATAGGTATAAATGCTACCAATAACAAATGTTACTTGAATAATAAGTATTTTTAGATTTCAGTGTATTTATTCACAGGCAAAGCTTATTGTGGCTGTTAAGTGTCTTGGTATACTTAGTCTTTTTGTTACTATAAGCAAACTGCTATAGACTTAAGAAAATCAAAAAAAGTATGTGGCAGTATATGAAACCATAATACATCTTTATGTATTTTATAGACTTCTCCTTGTAGGAGGCTGTGAAACAGATGAAGATGGAGTATCTAAAGCAGCTGGTTGTGGGATATCTGCTTGGAGAATTCTGTCAGGCTCTCCCCATTACAAACAAGTCACTAGTTATGAAGATGATGTTAGAACAGTAAGTGTGTGTCCTCATTTTACTGGATGAATATTGTCACTGGAAGCTCAATATGTATCTCTTTTTGAACGAAGAATTTAATGCAATGTTTTCCTGTTTTCTAAGCTATGATGTGTATGTTTAAGCAGTTACATTTTTTCCCCCCACCATCTGTCTGTTTTTGCTTTTTAGGTAGTATGACTTGAACTTTAAGTTCTTAATTATCACGGTTTTAAAACCAAAAGCAACAAGAAAGGAGTTTGTAAATTTCCAAGCTACAATATTTTTTGCTCTTAGTTGTACATTGGGATATGTTACGTGTCTTTGTTGGAAAAAAATTACAGTCAGTTCTTTTATTACCTCAGAAAAAAAGGCAGCATACCTGAAATAAATGTTTCAGTTTAACTCTGGCTCTTGATTTCTTTTGCTTCTAGTAGAAGTAGATGTTTGATTTGGTAACAACTTGGTTATACTGAAGTCAATTTAGAGTATACCAGGATAAATTCCAGTGTTTACTCTTACATAAGTATTGCTTAGTATTACAAGTGAGTTGTTAATTTAATTGCAAATGAGTAGGGCTTTTTTGTGAGATGTTATATACCTAATGAAGTGGACAAAATTATACAAACTGGATTTTATTGTGCTTGCATAGGCAGTTTTACAGAAGTTTAAAAATAGTAAAATCATAAAATATGCTGAGTTGGAAGGGACCCACAAGGATCATCAAGTCCATCTGCTGGCCCTGCACAGGACACCCCAAGAATCACACCATGTGCCTGAGAGCATTGTCCAAACACTTCTTGAACTCTGTCAGGCTGGTGCTGCGACCAGTTCCCTGGGGAGCTGTTCCAGTGCCCAACCACCCTCCGGGTGAAGAGCCTTTTCCTAATATCCAACCTAAACCTCCCCTACACAGCTTCAGGCCATTCCCTCAGGTCCTGTCTCTGGTCACCACAGAGAAGAGATCAGTGCCTGTCCCTCCTCTTGCCCTCATGAGGAAGCTGTAAGTGCAATGAGGTCTCCCCTCAGTCTCTTCCAGGCTGAACAGACCAAGTGAACTCAGTCACTCCTCATACGACTTCCCCTCAGGGCCCTTCATTGTCGTGGCCCTCCTTTGGACACTGATGGTTTAATGGCTTTCATATATTGTAGTGCTGCTGACTCATGTTCAATTCACCATCAACCAGGACCCACAGGTCCCTTTCCCCAGCACTGCTCTCCAGCTGCTCATTCCCCAGTCTGTGCACACAGCCAGGGTTGCCCCAGATACAGCATCTGGCACTTGGCCTTGTTAAACTTCATATGGTTGGTGATTGCCCATCTCTCTAATTTGTCAAGGTCTTTCTGCAGAGCCTCTAAAGAATCTCGGAGAGTTGTTTCAGTATTTTGAATATGACTTAATATTCGGTGCATAAAACAATGTATGAGATTGTCTTTCATTGTATGATTCGTTTCTGTTCTTACAGGCGCAGAGAAGAGGATTATTAAGGATTATGAATTTAAGATTTTACAGCAGGCGGGGAACAGAACAGGTATTAAGTTCTAGGTCTACCTCAGAAATGTATTTTGCTAACATAGTTGTCCATTAATGACTACCTGAGAGACTGACTGAAAGTAGGTTTTAATTTATGCAACTTAGGAATTAACGTTCTATTAAATTAATTAAAAAGCTTTAGCATTAAATGGAGTAGCTTGCCATTTATTTGGCTTTCTTAAAAATCCAGTTAGTTCATTTGCTAAAGCGCAAATCCCTGGGTTTCAGGAAAAGGTCTAGAGATGTAGAGTTCAATATTAAATGTAAGCCCTTATTAAAAAAAGAAGGTATAAGAAGCCACTTAATTATTTGTTAATGAATGTGATAATCAGACCCTGTAAGATGTATTATATATTCTACAAGAAGAAAGTAGATTGTAATGATGTTTCTCAAATTCATGCCCAAGAGATAAAGAATAAACAAAACTCAGCTTTCTGCACTACAGCTATCCCATTAGAAAACAACAAAAAATCCTCAGTTGACAATTTTCATACCATGTAGGGAAGAAAAAATGGATGCATTCAAACTAATCATTTGTGGCTTAAATAGGGCAGACCCAGGGACTTGATTTTTACAGTTTGAGACAAAAGGGAAGCATCTTGCTAAGTAGCTTCAAAGGTTTATTACGGGTCAGACTTCTACTCCCAGGATGCATGTGAACCTAATGAAACTGCTGATCAGAATCAACTTACTCTTAACAAACTCTGGGTATGGACCTTGTGCTCTCTACCCTGAATGAGTGTTAAGTCTTGCATGTCATGCTGACGTGTAGGTGTGTGCTTTCTGTCTTTCTAAGGTGTTGTACACGGTGCTCATGGCTTTCTCCATGCCTTAGGAGCTGCCCATGCAGTACTGCACTAACTTCTCTTATCTCTTGTCTAGTCATTGTGTGTAGCCTTCATTTGATTCCTTTTTCTATCCCCGTTTCCCTTCTTGTAAAAAAATTTGTTTTCCCTTCTTTTGCTTTACAAGGAAGGAACAGTAAAGGATCTGTCTACCACCTTCACTCTGTGTCCTCTTGAGAGAAAAAATGGCTGATCTGAGTTGGAAATGACCTTAATAGATTTTTAGGATATTTTAGGTGACTGGTTAAAAAGAAGAAGTTGCCTGCTTGATTTGAAAGGGAAAGCAAATCTTTCTGCATCTTTCTCAAGGGTGGAACGGGGAGAGATTTTATTTCCTTCACTGAAAATGCTAAAGATAAAGCTGATGTAAGCTTTTTTTACTGAAAAGCTTGTACTGCATGTAGCTATACTAAACTTCAACTTCATTGCACTTGCCAGTACTAAATTAATGAAGAAATGTGGAGACTTACTCATCCTTGAATGTTTTGATCCAGTTTCAGAGATTATGGCTTAAATATGTAAGGTATAGTTTGTATTCTTGGTGTGAAATTAACACCAGGGTTAGCATATGACAGACAGGGCAGCTAGAGGACTTGTATATTAGAACTGGCTGTACTGGGATTTGACTCAGTGTTGTTAAGTGACACTTAAAAAATGTGAAGTGCCAGCCTGCTGAGTTTTTCAACATCTTGTTTTGCTGTTCCCTTAAGTTGATGAGCTGCTTACAGAGGCAGCATTGCCTGCTTTGGCAGAGGACTGCTTAATTTTTATAGATAGCAGGGCTTGGGTGATAAATTCGAGTGAGTTAATGGCCACCCAATATCTAAATCTAACAGCCACATAGTTATTACTGCTGCTGGGTAAACATCTACCTCCTCTTAAGATCTGTGATGTATACCACTGATCAATTATCTGAACAGGTTATATATTTTAGCTCTATGTTTCTAGGTCCTTTAACAGTCTTTTGTTATTTGTCCTTTGTGCATGCAAATTGATTTGTAAGGAGAGAATTGCCATTAGAAGGCATGTACAGTTCCTGGGCAAACTACAGTTGAAAGTGCACTACTCCAGCTGCTTAAGAATATAGTCAGAGAATATGAATATTTTCTAATATAAATAATTCTTAATGGGTTTTAAAAAAAACCCTTAATGCTCTCCTTTTCAATTAAAAACACATTTTAGACATGGATTTAAGGAATGCTCTCAATAGCTGCAAACCACTGTATGATAGTGAGCAGATTTCTTGATTGTCATTGTTTCTGTGGCCTACCTAGAACTTTAAAAAGCCTGAGAAATAAAATAAAAATAATAATTAAAAAACCCCAAGTCCAAACAAACATACTGACCTGAAAAGAATATTTTTATCTTCAGATAATACCTACCACTAACGTTCTGTAGAAGCGCCATTAAAACTTCCTAATTGATAGATGTCAACTAACCTTTCTGTGCTTCATTTATGTTGGGATATTTTCTGAAAATTTTTAGAAAATTTTTAGAAGTGAACTAACAAAATGAAATTTTATGAACAATGTAATTTTTGGGAATCTGCATCTTGCTGTCTTTCAGGGAAGACTAGACACTTTAAGAACTGAATGGTCTTTCTGAAAACGTAGAATTTTGTTGGGAGAGGGGTGAATAAATATAAAATGTTTTTTCAGAAATTGTCGTTTATTGCCAGCAGCACTAAATTTGACTTTTAAATTTAAGTGTGTATTTAGAGGGTCTTGTGGAAATAGCATACAGATTTAGTTGTAACTGTGCAGGATTTTGTGAATCCTTAAGAAAGTATTTTGTTAGAAGTATGTTTTGCCTCTTAAGGTATCCAGAGCTTAAGGAAAACTTAATCCAGGAGAATTTTTGTAGCCTTGATGAAGTTAACTTACAAATCTTGAATTATTTTATCTGTATGGACTAATCTGGTATTTGCTGTGTTACTACTTGGTCTGCTGTTGCTCAAGAGATTCTTAAATTCTGATTCAGTGTCCTGAAATGAACAATATGCTCTTCCACAATCTCTTAATGCCTATGTTTCTTGTATCCCTTTTTTTTTTTCTTTAATTTAAGAATTTGATTTGTAATAATGCCCACCCAGAAGTTTGCTGCCGGGGAGAAAGACCTGGACTAAGCTATGATTTGATAATAGTCTTCCTTGAGTGGACCAGAGAGTCAGGATAGCAGAAAACTGAGGCTGCTGAATGTTTTTGCTGTACAAAGCACAACCTGCAGTTTTCCCTCTCAAGTAGCTCTGCATTGCTATCAGAGCGTTCTCCTAGGAATGCTGCACTTCCAGGTTTTATTTGCTATATAACAACGTGATACAGAAGTTCACATTCCTAAAGATTTGTTCGTGCTAAGATAGTGTTCTTCCTTTATGTGGGTTGTTTTTACTCTTCCATGCCACAATTGATCTCTTATCTTTTTTCTTTTAGAATAAAGGTGTTTTTGTTTGTTTTTAATTTAAGGCATATTAACTTTTCAGAGTGGATGATTGTACGTATTTTTTTTCCCCCTAAAATAGAAAAGAAAATATATATTTGGAGGAATCTTTTTGGGTATTCCTTGGTGTATAATTTTATTGTGTGTGTTTATTTATTTGCTTGGATATCGTGTTTGGCAGGATGGAGTTTTCAAGATGAATCTTTCTCCTGATGGAGCTCTTTTGGCAGCTATTCATTTCTCAGGAAAACTGACGATCTGGTCTATTCCATCTCTCAGACAACAAGGAGAATGGGACCAAGCTGCTCAGGTAAGAAGAATGTACGTGTTTAGAAACTTGACTTATATATCTTGCTCCTCTGGAAATGTGTTTTCATAGAAGATCAGAGGAGTTCAGATAACCATGCATTAGCTACATACTAACTTCTCAGTCAACTCCATGTGTTTCAAGAGCCCTATACCTAACTTTTGTAATAATCTTTTTTACCCATAAACTGTAAACTTGAAAAATTAAGAAAAAGACCCAGTTATGTGCAATGAATTTTTCATGAGGCATTTTGTTGCCAAGTAGGTAACACTGTTAGAATTAGACTACAATGCCGTTATAAAAGAGAAGTAGAGGCTAACACGGTTAAATTTGTTTCAGTGGTTGGAACCAAATTCGACTGGATGTCTAATGTATTCTTCTATTCCTCGCCCAAAATTTACCTTACCTTGCTCCAGATGACGTGCTAGAGTATTTTCTTAATCAATTTGCTGTTAAGTCCAATGCCTTCTACAGGAATTGTTTGCAAAACTAAGTAGGGGAACTTACGTTACGAATTGCTCAGACACTGGCAAACTTTTATGTGAATTTAAACACTGGGAATTGAAAGCTAATTAGTTTTCAAAGGAAATTCCATATAACTAATATACTTTCTGGGTAAAGATAAAACTTTATTTTAATGAGGAAATACATTTTGAAAAGTGAAAAATCTGAAATGATGCACACTAGTATGTGAAGTATTCTGATTTTCCTCCCATTAATTTCTTGACTAATAGATAAAGAAAGGGTTTTCACTTGAAGTACTGTATCTTATGTTCTGAACCTACAAGACATGAACCAACATCAGTTCCAAACAGGGTAAACAAATAGGATTGAAATGTAATATTAAGCTTATTTAGAAAAGTATTTTTAAACAGCAACCAAAACAAGCAAACAAAAAAACCTCAAAGTAGTTCAGCTCTAGTGTTGGGATAAGTGCTGTGTGTGTATATATGCGTATCTGTTTATCTCTGTTTTTAAGATACACTTCAGACAGATTTTGCTCAAGGATGCTTATAGTGTGTTGTATTTTTTCTTCCTTTTTAGCAATAATGAATATGTATCTTGAAGGAGCATTTGGGATTTTACAATTCAGTGAGGGTCATATAAAGGAATATTCAGTACTTGACTGTTCTCAAAATTTTTTTAATAGGTGAAACTGGTGTCCAAGTATAATGCATATTTTCATAATATGAAAATAATGGTATGGGTGATTCCAATGTAATTGTCAACCAAACATATTTGTTAAATTAACTTAGAGGGGTCTCATGTTTAATTTTAATTAATAGACTCTTCTCTTTCTACTGAAAAATCAAGTCTGAAAAATACCTTCTGCTTGACCCAAACGTGCTTTGGTTATTTCAGCTACCTGTACTTCCCCTGTATTGCACTTGAGGGCAGGATTTCTGTCACTTCTAAATCATGTTTAAAACAGCACGGCAGCATAATTGTGAACCTTGCAATGCATCAATTAATAATGCTGCTTGTTTTCTTGCACTAGTCTTGAAAGGGGCTTTATAATTCTGAAAATAGCTTGGGAAAATACTTGCAGAACTGTACTAGACTGTCACACGGGACCACTAAACAGACTCTTGGAGATTATTGTACGTGCCTGCAGTCCTATGTATAGACATGAAAAGCAAACACTTGGCTTTTGATTGGTTGGAGAACCTTTATTTCAGAAATCTTTAGGGTATGATTACTGTTTCAAGCTGGTCAGGCCATGTCTAGTGGGTTTTTTTTGGTTTTTTTTAATTGTCTGTAGAAAAGTGCGATGGCGTTACAGCAGTTGTATGTTTATGCTTGAGAACAGTTTGAATTTACAGGGAGCATTTTAATTGAAAAATGAGTGGGTCAGCAACAGAGTAAATAAACGGATTCTGTGTTACAAAGATTTACTTGCATATAATTTCTTTATTTTTTTTTTTTAGCCCGGCTATGATGAGCTTAACCCAGACTGGAGACTCTCTAGTGAAAAAAGAAAGAAAATAAAAGGTATGCAGTACAGTTAGATTATTTTTTTTCTATCACTGTGTAGTTAAAAATAGTAATGCAAATATATCAAGACTGAAATGGCTTAATTAAATCTCAGTCAGGTTGCCAAAATTGTATGATTTGAATTTGTACCATGGCAGAGCTAAATGAATGTCACAATAGTTTTTTTTCAGATTCTCTCTTAAGAATGCTTTTGTAGCCATAAAGAAGTTGATATTTCGGTTAGCACAGGATTTCATTTTTTCTTTCTGTGAATGTCTAATAAATCTCGAAAGCTAATGTAATTTAAAGATATTGGTTTAAAATTCTAAAAACAATTCTAAAGCAATTTCCTCTGACTGGATTTTCCTCATCAGTCTGTATTGTTTTCCGAAAATTCAGGCCAATCTGTGCAGCCATTTAGCACCTGGTTATTTCATGGTTGTTCCAAGAGTGCAGAGATCAATAGCTATTCCATGATCCATTTGCTGCTGCTTGTATACATCTATATTATTAAAAGATTCCTGTTTCTTAGTACTATTTTTCTTGGTGATTCTGTCTTTGGGTAAATTCATCTGACCTTCACAGGTAGGCTGGTGACTAAGCATGAGAAAAAAGTGATAATCTGACCTGTTTCTTAGTGCTCTTTAGGGAAAGATTGTTTTTTTCAGAGGAGTGGAAATTGATGTGTAGGGAGCAAAATGAGCCCACTCTGATGAACATTTTATCTCAACACCCAGTTACCATAATCAAGACAGTCTTGGAAATGCCACAGCTTCCATTGTCAGTCCTAGAGACTTTTTTGTTTATTTGGTTTTTTAGTTTAATATTCCTAACAACCTCCTCTTGAAATATGTTTATATGTTTGCTTGTCCTCAAAAGCAGTGTAGCCTTTTCTGATTTTCATTACTATTAGGTTTGTTGTCATGTTGAGGATGGCCTGATAGGTAATGAAGTAGATCTTTATCAAAGATCAGAAATGTGTCACTTTTTGTGCAAGTAAGTCAGTTTACTGTGAATTTTTTTCCAAATTATTTATGTATATTTGTAGTTAAGTGCCTTTTCTTTTGTTCTCAACAGCTTTATTTAATACAAAAATGGTTTAGTAAAATATAATTGATATAAAATACTTTGTGAATCAGTGTTGCAAATATAACAATAAATACCTGTTAAATTAGACCATATTTCTTCATAATGGAAGTCTCTTCTGTTCTTACCTGAGGTTTAACATTATCTTTCTTTATATGGTGCATTCTTATTTTAGATAAAGAATCCTATTACCCATTGATAGATGTCAATTGGTGGGCAGATAATTCTGTCATCCTTGCTCGCTGCTCTGGTGCATTGACTGTGTCATCAGTCAAGACATTAAGAAACTTGCTGGGAAAGGCCTGTGAATGGTTTGAGAGTTCTCCTCAGGTCACTTCGGCTCATGATGGAGGATTTCTAAGTCTGGAGGTGAGGAATGTGCACAAGCACATCATCCTTTTGGAATTCAGTACAACAATTTGCTTTTTTATATGTGATCCTAAGGTGGGGTGGGTGTTAAAATAGAAGATGTTATTACTAATAGGAAAAGTGATTCCTATCTGTAGATAGGTGTTGCAGGGAAATTCCGAACTTGCTGCAGCTTAACTGTTCTAGGATAAACTTGATAAAACCATAAATAACTTGCGGAGAGTAGAAGCAAAACTCCTGGAAGGTTGAGCCTCAATGAGAGGAGACTTGGAACAGAAAAGAATTTGTGTTGACAGTAACCTTGTCTTGTATATTAGTGCATCTGAAGAACACTGCAACCTCTGTCACTTGGAAATAAGAGAGAGTGTACACATTTCAGATAGACATGAGGAACACAATTAAGGCAGAGCCATGTGAGAGATACATTTTTTGTTTGTTTTTAGTAGGATTCCCAAAGAGAGTAGACTATAATAGAGTTAATCAGTAATTTTCTTTAAAACTGAGAAAATTACTCTTTTCTAAAGCTTATATTGAAATAGGTCTTAAACATCTTAATCAAAAGTTTAATATTAGAATTAGAAAATTTCAGTACACACCAAAGCTTGTGTGTTTGGGAAGTTGTATTATTCTGGAGATAATATATACGGCCTGTTACTGGCATACTACAGCCTAAGGATGTAGTCTGAGATTGCATTACACAGGAAACCTTGCTTTGAATAGCTGAGAGTTGAAAACACTCCTGTATGCTGCAGTAAGCTACAGAAAAGTGTGGGAAGATGTCTCCACTGTTGTGCCCTGTCTGGGCTGGTGCAGGAGGTTTAGTGTAATGGCAGGTTACTATGAAGCCTTCACTTCGGTAGGTGAGGGATGAAGCCTCATATCAGGGAGACAGATGCAGTCAGGGTTTGTGGAACAGGTTAAACAAACTGAGAAATAAAGAGTTTAAAGGAGAAGGGGAGGAAGGATGTTGATTCTGAAATTTAAAGTACTGGAAGTGGAGATGTACTCAGATCTTACCAAACTAGTTTAGGTGTACTAGGTGGATGTTTCCTGTTCATGTTTTCTGTGCAGTGTGAGATAAAACTTGTTCCAAAAAGACTGCGCATGGAGAGCAGGCCTGGTGATGAAGATGAGGGAGAAGATGACTCTGACTCGGATGATGAAACTTCTGCTAAGGACAGATACTTCAGCTACCTAAAGCAAGGCCTGTACTTTGTGACAGAAATGGAACGATTTGCTCCTCCACGGAAACGACCACGTACTATTACAAAGAATTTCCGCCTTGTCAGCTTGAGATCCACGACTCCAGAGGAACTGTACCAGAGAAAAGTAAGTCTGGAAGGAAAGGTCACATCCCTCTTAATCAGCTTTATTTAGAAAGAGCTCTTTATTTTTCTTTTAATTCCTGCTGTGTTAACAAAAGGATTTAGGCACGTATTTCTGAGAGTCTCTTAACTGACAGTGTGCTGTGTCACCTAATCAAAGAGATCCTTGCTTAAAACTAGCATTATAATAACTGAAATGAGGTGATGACTTCAATGGGAGACACCGTGCATCATTGACTTGGCCATGCTTGGACATATACTCATGTGTTTGCACACAGTGAAAGACTTGGCAAATATATTGAATGAAATCAGTTTAACTTGTTGGCCCAGGAGTGGGTTAACTTAGTCTGATGTGAATGTTTTGCATGTTTTTTCAGATATATGTACAAATTAGGCCTGTGACTCAATTCTTGCCAGACAGATACTGGTTCAGTTTTAGGGCTCTTGGACAGACTACTTTGTCTAGGCCATTCCAGTTGTTCTGATGGTAAACCAGCCCACTCTGTAAGTGTTACAGTTCCCAGGGAATGCTGATGTCAGACTAAATATGATGTATAACTTATATGATGTTACCTAAATAACATCTTCCTTTTATTTGAGGAGCAAATCTCAGATTTTCTGGAGGTGGCCATCAGATGTGAGTCTTAGTCACCTGTATCTTGAACCAGTCTCTTCCCCACCTGCTTATGCATCAGTAATTATCCCACTGCCTCTTTCAACACACAGAACTAACAGTTGTTTGTTTAATGTGGAAATCAGATGACTTTCATTTTCATGTGTTTGCTTTTTAGATCGATAATGAAGAATATGGGGAAGCTTTGTCTTTAGCTCAAACATACGGCCTTGATTCTGATCTTGTGTACCAAAGACAGTGGAGGAAGTCGGCTGTTAATGTTGCTTCAATTCAAGACTACTTGGTATGTTTGTGTTTTGTGATTTTTTTTTTTTTTAGGCTTTCTTATCAGAATGACTGTTATCTTTACAGAAATGGAATTCTCAATTGTGTTCTAATTCATGCAAAGTAAATTGGTGGCAGTTTGAAAAATTGTCCTGCAAATTCCATTTCATATCATTTGTAAGAGAGCAATTTAACTGAAAGCCTGATCTAGAAACCTTGGCAATTAATGAAAGTCTTTGTTTTGGAATATCTTCTAACTTCTGTTAATAACAACACACTTTCTGTGTGTAATCTCTTCCCCCACATGCAGCAGTAGATTATTGCCTGGCAAATGAAGAATAATAATTGGAAATATCAAGTGTTTAAACTTCCAATTATTTTAGAAAAGAAATTGGGAAGGTGAAGTTGGTATCCATAGCTATGTAGCAAAGTTTGAATAACAAAACTTACAGTGAACTCTGATAACTGTAACTGAGCTTTTCAGTAGAATTCAACATGGGGTTTTTTTTGGCTTGGAAGAAAGACTTCTGACTTGTCAGACAAGTGGTGTTGAAGTTGTACAAACTCATAGTTGTGGTAAAGTATTAGTATAGGTATAGTATTAGTATAGTATAGTAGTATATAGTTTAGTATTAGTATAGTAGGTATGTTATAGTATTAGTAGTATAGGTATATTAGTGTATGTGTAGTAGTGTAGGTATGTTGGTATAGGCTAAAGTATTCCAAGAGATCAAGAGAAATATAATCTTTTTTTTTTTTCAAGTCAGATATTGACTGAATGTCAGAATTTAGCCATTCTGTATGTGATCTGTAATGTCAACCGAAGATCAGCAGATAAGGCAAATATGTTTTGTAATTCCGGTGGCTTTTCTGTCACAGAATCCTACTGGCATGTGAAGAAGATGGTATTGAAAATGACTCTAGTGCTGTTGTGGAATACATGCACTTGGTTTATAAAACCTGTGTTTTACCCCTAAACCATCACATTTTATTTAGCATAAAGAGGAGTGATATTAATTAGAAAGTACAAATAATAACTTCTGTTTCAGTTGTTGTGGGAGTTCTGCTAAATCATTTGGTATTTCTGTGCCCTTTTCTGCCACATATACTCTGAGGGAATTGTGTTTATTGCATTCTCATCTGTTTTGTTGGTTTGTATTGTCAGTCATCAGAAGAACTCAACATTTTCTTAAGTGGAAGAAACACATGAGGAGACTTTAATGTAATCTCTGGTTCCATTGCTTTGGATTGGACCATGTAACATTGTGTCTGTGCTCTTGTTCTTGGACAGAGCAAAATCAAGAAACGTGCATGGGTTCTTCATGAGTGCTTGGAAAGAGTTCCAGAAAATGCAGATGCTGCTAAGAAGCTGCTTCAGTATGGCTTGAAAGGCACAGATTTGGAGGCTCTTGTGGCCATAGGAAAAGGAGAAGATGGTGGCAGGTTTGGGAAGAGTAGTTTTTGTTTGTTTGTTTTCTTTTTAAAGAATGGTGTATAAAGTATTTTCTAGTAATTTGGTAAAATTTTTTTCTTATCAACCAGTAGTGAAAATATTAAGAAGCTTTTGCAGGACATAAAGAAAAAGCTTTGACTCAGACTATTCTCTAGATGTCCACGAAGTCCCTGTACATTTTACCTCTGTATGTCTATAAACTATAGTGTTCACTGTAAATATATGCCCTGTAATTTCTTCATCAGAGGAAATTTACGATGTCATTATTTTCCTGTGAGAATCTCTTGCTGCTTCTGGAAGCTGTAACTAACCCTATAAACGTGTTTTGTTATATGTCTTAATTGTATTGATCAAGCAGAAGCAAGACACAGTAGAGACAATTCTCCTCAGTGTTCAGTTCCTGGTGGTAGAAATAGAAAGAGCCTGTTCTTTCTTTGTGCAGTCATCTGTTACCATTGTGTGCTGTAGAGCTGCTGCCAATCCTGCTTCTAGCTGTGGAATTTAGAAACTCTTATCAAGTTTGGTTTTGGTTTGTTTTAGGGAGAGAGTGGAAAATAAGAGTTGATGTCTCTTGTTGGCTTGGGATGAGGGCCTGCTTGTTTACAGCACAAAAACTCAGTATTTTTCTATAAATATGTAGAATTTTCATCAAAACGTAGACAAAAAGCTGTTTTAAGATGTCTCTTCAAAAATTAGTTCACCTTTTCTTTTATCTTCATTGCTTAGAATGTTGGTTTTGTCTTCCAGATTCATCTTACCGGGGGAGGTGGACACTGACATTCCCTATGAAGACTTTTTGTCACCAGATGAAGAAATGGATACTAGAAAGGAAAAAGAGGCCAAGAAGCATCAAGAACTGCTATTATCAGTAAACTTCTCAAAGTAAATGAAATGTTAGGCCATGTTTTATTCAGAATTATAGATTTATAATTAACTACACAGTTGCAAGAACATAATTACTCTCCTATGTATTATTCCTAATAGAAAAGTGGTTTAAATTTTAGTTGGCATTATATTGTGTCGAAGTTCTCGGTTTACTTAATTTCTTGATATATCCCAGTGCACAAAGTCATTAAAATGTGTAACCTTTGTCTTCATATGCATGTGACATAAAATATTGATGGCAAACATGAAAATTCCTGTTCTGAACACAGGCTAACACTGGAACAGAAGGAGCTCTGCCGTAGCAGGCTGAAGCTGTTAACTTACCTTGATCGCCTTGAGACCTATGAGGTGAGTTCTTCTGAGTTCTCACACCACAGGTATTCCTGCAACTTTTGCATCACATTATCATATCTTTTTTTTTTGTTATTTATTGTGGTATTAATGTTTATAGTCTTCTTGAGAGGCTACAGTCTGTCACTGGAGAAAAGTAAGATGTTTTCTGTTCAAGTGACTGTGTTTCTTATCCTTCACTGTTTCAAAAGGCTGGCTTCTAGTCTTGAGAGGTGCAGTTGGGCAAAAGCCTGCTTTGAATATCCTGTGCCTGCAGGGAACTGAGTTATGTAATGATGTGGGATGTAGAGTTCAGGCAGGATTACTGTGATTTCCCTGTCAGTCAAATTGGCAAGTTCTATGCAGGTTCTCTAACAAATCTTTTTCTTCCATGAGCTTACCAAAGTGAAAGTTTTTGGAATGCCAAACTAAGTTTTTACATTTTAAATTTGCAGTTGGCAATGCACACACTCCCATTATGGCTTTTACCACATCTCTGTAACTAATGATGTTTAAACCTTAACTAAAATAAGGCAGAAAATTGTCTTAGCTTATCAACCAAAAGTGCATCTGTTTTTTTCATACTGAAACAAAAAATCCAGCATACTTTTGAGCATATCTCTCATACTTACTCATCCTAGGATAAAACGATGTGTAGACTTTTTGATGCTTTTGTAAATCTTGCATAAAAAGCACTCTCTCTCTCTCTCTTTTTTTTTTTTTTTTTTAAAGGAAATCCTTGGAGGGCCTCATGCAGCTGAGCAGCATTATGATGGAGAATTCTTTAAGAAGTTCAGAAATCAGAATATTGTACTTTCAGCAAGAACTTACGCTCGGGTATTAATATTTATGTTGCTAGAATGCAGTGTTGTTTTGGTATTGCTGTTTGCACTTAAGTGCTTTTTCCACCTCCCTTTGAACTTGGTTGAATCTCAATGGAAGTTTAAGAGGGGGTGTCTTTGACTGATTTTAAATAAATAAATACTGTGACCCTGACCTTCTTTTCTTTGTTGCTAAAGAAAATTTAGAAATGAACTGTTTGTTGTATGACTGAAGCTTTCTTGCTCATTTTTAGTCTAAATCAGTCTTAAGCTCTGCAACTTACTGTTCTGTTCTTTAGGAAAGCAATGTCAGAGCCCTGGAAATTTTGTTCACTTTCCATGGATCAGCTTTACTTCCACACAGACAGGCAATTCTGTCCAATTTTCCAGAGACTACGTCACCACACGAGTATGCTTTGCTGCTACCTGAAGCTTGGTAAGGATGTATCAATAGATATTAACTCAGAGACGGTTTTTTGATTAATACATAAATTAGTTTCCACGTGTGGCAGTCTGCTGTTGGTTATTGTCTGGAATCAAGAGAGCAGCTTTGTCTGTATGAGACTTGACTTAACCAGTCATCATTTTCTGCTTTGTTTTGTGCCATTTGTGGAATCTTTTTGGCCATTAACAGGAAAGCAGGGATTTTAGAGGTTCTTTGCTCCATGGCATATCTAAGAGGGAACATGGACTTTTCTGACCTGAAACTGCCCAGATTTTCACATGTGTAATACAGGTCTTTAACTGGTTTGTGGTAATATCCAGTGTTAGGAAATGACTACTACAAGAGTTTAGGTCCCTGGAAGCTAATACATTTTTCTGGATTTGTTTTGTGAAGTAATTTAACACTTAAGCTGTCAGTAACTTCAGAATCATTGATGTTTTTGATACTGATTCTTGCTCAACTTGGTAAGGTAGAATTATGAAAAGCTTTTAATACAGACTTTCCTACTGTTTCATTTCAGTATAAAAGGTTATTTTGCTGTAAATTTCAACTAAATTTTTGTAAGATAGTCTTCCTTGAACATCATAATTATGTTCTGTATATAAATTAGGAGAATTTTTTGCTTCTAGAGTATTTCTTTTAGACACTTCAATTATGAAATTAGTTTTGAAGCATATTGTTCAGTGCTCATAAAGAGATGGACAGATTTCATTATTTAATATTTTACAATAGGACTTTGAAGCCTTACTTCAGAGGGAAAGTTTTTGGAGGAGCTAATAGAATTTTTTTCTTGTAGTCTTCCGTCATTATAGTTAAGCTTTTCACTTCAAGGTTTTGGCAGTCTCATTTGGGCAATTCTCCATTTAGAATAGGGGTTTTCAATTCATTAAGTTATTCCCCTGACACTTTGCCTAACTTATAATACTTACAGTTTTGTCCTCTCTGAAGAGAAAGAACAGTCTTTATTTCATGATAGCTGATGCTTCCCTTTTTAGCTGTTGGTAGTATTAGGAGCACATTTAGTGATTTAAGTAAGGTGTGAAAGCACTTGTTTTATCCTTTTTTTAAGGTAACAGTTAGGACCATGAAGAGAAATTATTGCAGTGTTTGTAAAATTGGTAAAATGTATTCCAATCTTTCTCTTTTGATAAGGTTTATAATGTGAGACATAGGGAAGAATGGCCATCTTAAATGTGGTTATGATCTGTTGTTGGTCATAAACAGGCTCCTCGTCTTTCTGAAGGGTTATTTGTTCTTGGTTTTGTTTTGGTTTTTTTGGGGTTTTTTTTTTCATTTTTTTATTTTGTTGTTTGGTTTGTTTACAAAACTGACTTACGTGCCAAGAGGCAAAATGACAGCTAAAATAAAACATTTCACTAGTGATCTAGTAGTAAAGATGTGAAGTTATGGGGTAAGAACTTAGTTTTGTCTGCTACTGAGAAATTATAGTATAGATTTTGAAACTTTATTCTCAGACAGAACTTTCCAGTGCTAGAATCAGGTATGTGCAGGTTCATGCCTTTTTTTCCCCCAGACTGCAGAATAGACAATACTGTGTGTGTCTTTTGAAGTTTCTGTCTTTGGACAACTACAAAATGAAGATGAGATCAAACCCTATATAAACAAATCCCATGTACTTATAAAAACATAAAAATATACTGTATATTTGGTGTAACCTTTTTCTGAAACTTTCTCTGTTACAAAACTGATTGCTCACATAATATTGCTACATATACTCCCTAAACCAGTATTTTATTAATGTAATTAAATTAAATATGTACTGATGACAATATCTATTAATGAGGATAACATACTAATTATATAGATTTAAGTTGTACAAAGTAAAATTTTCTTACTATTTTATGAAGGTTTTTGATGCAGTGGGATTGGTCTCCCCTTCCCCCCTCCAGTTCAAATAGCTTTAGCTTCTGGCAATTCCAGTTTCACATGAATCAAAGAGAATTGAAGTTCTTAGTCATTTTTGTGAGTTTATTGTCCTTTTAGCGCTAGCATTTGTTTTTTAAAGAGTTTATTAATATGGATAAAATTACTGACATTCTGTAGATATGTTGTCATTGTTATGAAATGTAGTTTAAATGAGTGTGCTATCTAGTTTTCTTCTTATTAGAGGGCAGCATGTAGACATAATTTGCTGTAAATTAACTGATTGAGCAAGATTATGATACAATTTTTTCATTCCTACAGAACATTAGAAAGTTGTAAGCACTGACTGTAATTAATACACTTCTAACCAAAAGAAAAACATTACAAAAACATAAACCTCAATGTTTTAATTGGTAGAAAAAATGTTGCAGCATTACCACACAGTCCCTTTAGCTTATGTAGCTTGTTATTACAGGGGGTCTCAGGACAGGCTGTGAGAGTGAATCAGTTTGTGTTGATGAACTTTGACTTCAGGCAGATAGATTCTGAATCATGAAAGGACTTTGACTGATTTTCCTTTTGAAATTTCACACTGTTGTGGTTACAAAATAGGGTGTATCCTGCAGAAGGTGGGGTTTTTTTTTTTACTTTCAGTTGCAGAAAAGGTTGTTTCGTGATTTCTTTTAGATCCTTGTTTTTTCTGAAAATTCTTGGTCACAGTGTCTGTACCAGGAGATATCAATAGGGTATTTGGTCACTGTGGTGCGTTTCTCACTGACACAGCTCAGCTGATGGCATTGCCCGTTTCAGAGTACAGCTTTTTCCAGTGGCCTTGCTTAAAGAACACCTTGTTCATGCCTTATTGATGCCTTTGTTGCTCAGTCTCCTGCAGCTCAGACCCCCTGCTGATCAGAAACCATTATGGTGGAGGTGTCTTCTACATCTTCATATATGGCTGTGTGTGTGTAGGATGGAGTACTGTTTGAATTTACCATGTTGTGACTGTGTACATTGCACACTTCAAACAATGAGGAGGTTGATTCCCAGCTGCAGCTCTGTAAGGTGACACTCATCCCTACAGGAATTCACTACATTGCTCTATGCTCACTTAGTTCGTCTATCTCTAGGGGAAACTGGCAGAGGAGAAACATGAGGTTGTATAGCAGGTGCTGCCTTGTTTGTGCATGGAACAGGTGAGGTGGGTAAATAGGTACTTCCATCTACAGCCAGGGTAAGAGCACTGAAACAGTTGCTTGCTGTGCACCCCCACCAACATGAATGCACGTACAAGTGCTATATATGAAGAATTTCCTAACCTGTAAGAAATGTTTTTGTAAAGGTTGTGTTATAACTGCCATTTTCATTCATCTGCATCCTCCAGTTCAGCTGCAAATAGTAAATTCTCAGTACCTACTGAGAGAAAGGCTCCTTTGGTGGGTACATTCTGTAGGCATAAAGCAGGTGTTTTTCTTGTACTCTCACCTGTGATTTACATTAGGATGGCATTTAAAGGCCAGTGTCACAAAAACTTGAGGTCTTGTCAGTCAAGGAAAAACTGGCGTAATTAATGGAGAAAAAAGTAGAAGAATTTTTTTTCCTTCTGTGACAGCTTATTAGGAAATATATATATGTTTTTCCCCTGTATCTGCTTGTAAAAAAAATCTCAAATGGTAGATATCCTTTTGTTTCTCATTTTTGGCACATATTTTATAGCTTAGCATCTTTAGGGGTTACTCAGAACAGTTCAGGAATTCTCTGTCTAAGCAGGGAAGTTATATATTCGTCAGACTCTTGCAAAAGACTGATTTAAGTGAGCTCAACAGCTCCCTGAGTTGAGAAGGAATCTGAAATACTAAGACACATTGGTGGCTGTAAATGCCTCTTGGCTTCAAATTGGTATTGTGATAGATGGACATTACTAAGTAATGTGTTTTTGCAGAATTGGGATTGTAATGTTTTCCTGCTTCTTTTCATATTATTTCTCAGCTTCTTTTATAATGATAACTCCTATGTCTCTGCTGTCTCTTATTGGGTTCATGCTCCTTCTCCAAGATCCATCAGATGCACAGACTACATCTGTTGGGACAACTAGAATGAAGGTGGTAAAAGTTTAGGTATTCAAAGGAGATGAGATGATAGCTCTTTTTAATCTGTGTTTTAATAGCTATAGCTAGTATTCGTAATCTATAGTTAAGACTGTTGCCCTCAGGTTTTTAAATGTGATCTAGGAAAATAATGTTTTACCACCATTATAAATACATAACCAGAGTATTTTTCCTTTTCTTTTCAGTTTCTTACACTTTATACTAGGCTTAACCGCTGTATTGTAACATTACTGCTCACATTTTCAACTCACAGAAGTCTGGAACTTCAAATGTATGGTTCCCTCAGCAGCCATAAGTCTGCTATATTGCACATTATGCCATAGTAAAAATCTTCCCCCTAAGACAGCAACTTTTTATATGTTGCTGTGTTTTTGCTTCTTAAGTTTCTCAAATACTGGTGTTCAGTTGTGATATAAAGTGAATTTTTACTGGAGAGTTGCAGATGAACTCCATTTGCCTGATGAACTGGGATGGGAATGGAAGTATCTCCTAAAAACTTAGTGAAGGTTTTAAAACCTGAAAATTTCCATGTAGTTGACTTGCATCTATGAATGAGTAAGTACTACTAAAAGTTCATAAGCAGTTAACTTTGCCTTTTCATAATGATATCTTCTCCTGAACTAGGATTTTAGTTATTGCCTGTGGCACTGCAGTTTCAATAAAGCTCTTAGAGCTTCATCTCTTCCGTTCCTCATATGTGCATGTAAATAGGTTTGATTACTGAACGTCTGCAGAACTGTCTAATATATAGTCCCCTCTTTTTCATATTACTTTTTTTTCTTGTGAAGCTGAACTGCTTTTGTTTGTAGTGTAATTCAGAGGTGTTCATGTTAAAAGAATTAATCACATGGTCAGTTCTTTTTCTGAATTTGCTTGAATTCATTTGTACAGTGCTACAGTGAAAATAATAAGGACCTAAATTGTATGTGCATGTCTTTTTTTCTTTGCACCAGCAGGAAGAAAAAAAGAGTTCAGAGGTAGAAGGAGCAGTGTAGTTAATATTATTTCAAGGATGTATTTGGTAAAAAAAAAGGCAGATCTTACCTTCTTCTGTGAAGTAGAAAAAATCATTTTTGAGGGAAAAATTAACTTGTCATGATGACACTCATGTTCTTGTCTGGATTGACTTCTGGTAGGAGCAGGGAAGGTTCTTGCCCATGTCAAAAATAAAGCAGTGGTTTGGAGGAAGAGAGAATCGTCTGCAAACTGCTTATGTGGGATTCTGTGATAACGACAGGAACAGCTTATTATAGCCAGAAGGCTGCTGCAGACAGTGAGCTGGCAAAAGTACCATAGATGTTGGTCGTGAGGAGTTTTTGAAGATGAGAATGAGAACTCGAAACCTTGAGGGAGATGTGGAGAGCATGAACTGTCAGAGAGGAAGGAGGGAAGTTTAACAAAACCTGCTGTGCTGGAGCTGGGCTGTCATTCAGCTGAGAGAGCTGAGTGTGTTTGGCATGGAGAAGGTTTCAGACAGGCCAGTAGCAGCCTTCACATAACTTCCTATACCATGTGAGCTGAACTGTGGCTGTGCTGTTTATCCACAGAACACTGACAGGATTGCCTTTGTATTTCTGATTAGTTAATGCTTGACTTGTCCTGACTTCATCTAGCATGTGTGTCTTTTTCCTGCATAGTCCTGAACTGAAGTTTGGCTTGCCTTGCCCAATCTTCTGATGAAGTGTACTGCTGCCATTGTCTCATCTGTTTGTTGTTCTTTTACAGGGTTTAGAATAAAATTTCTCCCAGGAACATTAATTATGCTTTATAAATGTACACTTCTGAAGTAGTATTTTCACTATTTGGTGGCAGACGGCTTTGGTCTTACTTGGAGTTCAGCTTTGTCTTTAAAATACCTTGCACAAAATGAAAATAGGCTATTGCCTCACAATTTTAATTGTATACATGAAGAAAAAAGCCCTCAGTGAGCTTCTGAACCGTGCTTGTGTAGTGTTAGCTGACTTTTATTATGTTTAGATTATTCGTTCTAGGTTGTTTAGGAGGGAAGAAAGTTTCTCTCTCCCCAAATTTTATTAGAGGTTAACCACGTCATTAAAACATAGCTTGATTTGTTCATATGAAATCACTTATAACTTTCTCCTGTGGTGGCAGAGCTGCTTCAAAAGAGCTGTCATTGCAGTGTGCACAGCAGGGATTCTGAAGGTTAGTTAACTGTGGCAGCCAAAAGCAGTGGGATACCTTTTCCACCAGTTTATGCAGATCAGTTTTCCCAAAATGCATGATGTTTTTGGCACTCTGTTTTAGGCAGCAGCTGTACTTCAGTCTTGATAAATTTGTCACATCCTATGGATATTCCTGGAAAATGAAGCACTTCTCTCTCTGCCTACCATTTCTGTATCATGTAGTATATTGAACAATTGGAAACCTAAAAATACATGTAATCAGTTCTGTAGTTGCATTTACTAACTCACTATTCAGATACTATAATGGAAGAAAAGAATGTTTTCATGCAATATGAACAATGCAATACATATCACAGCTGTTTGAGACCGGGTATCTGGGATGCATTACTTATATTTCATCCTCAGCTATGGAATAATTGTGACATAACAAAACTGTTTCAGAGATACAAGAATTGCAGAGCAACAGAAAGTGGCATTGATTTCCCCATTGCCATCTGAGAAGATACAGACTTTGGTCAAATGAATTTTTAAATTAAATTAAAAGAGAATCTTTTAGTTATTTTATTTGTGTAACACACAAGCTTTCAAATGAGGAATTAGTGTTTCTAACATTATTTTTCAGACAATGATACATGATTAAAAAGAACAAGCAAAGATTAATCTACTTCCAAAATTCTGCAAACCTAATTCTAAAAACATCAGTGTCTTTCACCACAAAGATACTGTTTCATAAATATGTTGAGGCAATTTGCATTTTGCATTCAGTGTGGATGAGTTTGCAAGGGTAAAGATTTAAAGAAAAAATACTCTGAAATTTCAAGTTGAGGAGTCCTGGAGACAGGCCTGTTGTATGAAATGCTTGAAAGGGAAAAAAAAAAAGCAAAGCCACACAGTTGCTATTGGTAATGTAGAGAATTGGAACCTGACCTTAAAACTGAGTTAGACCTTGCTCTTTTGAAAGCTTGTCCTTGGAGAGAAAAATAATCAAAATAGTCTGCAGGTTTGAATAAATGCAGTTGGTAGGATACAGAAACTACAATAGTATGGACCTCTTTTGTCAAAGAAAAGAATGGAAAGAATTGGCAAACCAACGTAAACAATAGAGTGAAAAGAGCAATACAGGAAGAGTCAGCTCTTTTTGAGGAAACAGAGTTGAATACCTCCATAATCAGTCAATTTACTGGATTCCAATCATATTTATTCTACTCTTGAAAAGAAAAGAGAGAAGGGTAAAGGGCAGGGGAGAAGCAGTGGCTCAGAAAAAAATAAAAATACCCCAAAGCCGTGCTAATATTTGCATGCAGAGCTAATAGTTTCTTTTAGTTGGGAAAGAAAGCCACCTGCCTTAGTGACTACAGTGGTCTGTCGCCGTGTCTGGAATTCCGAGTGCATAGGAATGCAGACTTAACCTGCACGTGTCTCTGACCTCTGGGGGATTTCAGTTACAAGGACAGACCTGCAAAGTTGTGTAGCACAAGGAGAGTGAACTCTGGATGCAGTAGCACAGTGTACGCTGCATAGACAACGGGCTGCCTGTGCATGCTGAATTCACCACTTCAGCCCTGCTAGATCTCTGTCTTGCGTGCAGGGGTCTGTGTGTGGAGGTTCTGATGTGCCCCCGTGGAGCTGGATTTGCTGTGCAGGTGTTGTAAACAAAAGCATGGCAGAAAAATGGGAGCTCTGCCTCTTTTCAGATACGTATTCATGTCCGTATCTCTTTGTCTCATCTCTGTGCATGTTTTTGAATTTTCAGACTGAAATGGTATTTTGACACCTGAAGTCTTTCTCAACTGACTTGCTTCCATTTTAACAACTACTTTTCCAGAGTATTGTTGCTCTCTGTTTCTGCATGAGTCACTGAAATTACTAACATTAGAAATCTGAGGTGGAAAAAATAGTCTGTGCACCATAAGTATCAGTTAAGAACAAACCTTGTGGTATGTGTTGGGATAAATTCAGCATTCTAATCTTTGCCTTTATAAAGGGCTTAGGTACAGGGATGTCTCATCCTTTGCTTCTATCAAGACTGATTTATTCCAGTTCTTGTATTTAATTTCAAATACAGAGTTTTTATTAACTCTTCAGAATGAGGAGAGATAGTAAGGATAGTTGGATACAGTCGTGTAGGGGACAAGAGAGAATTACATATTTTATTAGCATTGTTGAGAAAGTGAATGGAGTTAGGAGTCAGCTCTTGAGTGCTGTGGGTTCTGCTAGGGGTTTTTTGTGTATGTGTTCTGGGCTCACCAAGAAACTTACTGTTAAGACTGACTTTACATAAATGCTGATTTCTACTAGGATGAAAAATCTTGCACCTGAATCTTTTTTGGTGGTGTTTTCTTTAAGCATTTAGAGGAGATGATTTCTGAGTGCTGCTTGACTCTTGGTGAGAATTTAAAAATCTAAAATTCCTCTGTCAACTTATTCCAGTGGTGAGCCTGAACACTTTTAAAATGGAAAATGAAGCCAGAGCAGAAAATACTTTAAAAAGTATTTTCCATGGCTTATCCATACACCTGACTTAAAATATTTTGACTCTTAACTTTTTCTGCTGTGAGAAGGGAAAAAAAAATAGAGTAGACATTTTGCAGTCAAGATTGCACTGCATGACAATTCTTTCCCATGAAATGAAAAATCTTTTTTTCTTTGGTATTTCACAGTGAGGTCTGTTAATAAGCTTTTATGAAAAACTTTTGAAGTGTGCTTTTAGCACTTCTGGAATTGAGATGTCTGGAAAACTGTAGGTTTCACTTCTGCAAAACCTTGTGCTAAAATGTGAGATTGGTCCTGGTAGATTTGGCCATAAGGCAAATGGCCAACAATAGTTTTCAGGAGAGGAAAATTGGTACAGGCAAGCACACTGCAACATTTACTTGAAGTTTTTCAGTGAGAAATAACATACATCTATAATATATGGCTCAAATATCCTCAACTATTTATTTTCTAGATGTACTAAACTTTCACGAGACTTTATTCCAGGAATTTATTCTGTTTTTGAATCCAAGTACATGGTGGTTTATCTTCTATGCCATGCAGCAGGTACTTAACCACTTTAGCTACAAATTGTGTAAAACAGTATCTGCTGGTTATTGTAAACGAGGCCGAGTCTCATCGGTATTTACACTGTTGTGGAAGTAAGAACAGTGAAATATCATTTCCTATTTAAGTGAAATGATAGCATGAACAACTTGGTACCAGTCTTAGCATATTGGTGCTGTCTTCTAGAATTCTTCAATCTGCTCCAGTATTTGGAAAATGGATGTCATACACTTCTTGCCTCTAGTCATTCATATTGCTTGACTCTGTACTTTTAAAGTTTTTTTTTTTTTTTATTGTACAGTGTTGAGAAAACAGGCAGAGAGAGGCAGAGTTGCACATTGCTTCATCACTTGATGGGTTTCGGAGTTGCGGGGAAAGGGGGAAGGAAAGCAACTTTCACAGAGAGCAAAGCCTGGGAACTTGAATCGACTGAGATCTTTCTTAAACATTACTTTTTTTAAGCAGTAAACTTTCAGCTTCAGTTGACACTATAAACCTGAGATGCTAGAGAAGTTATTTTTAATGCAGTCTGTACGTAATTCATGACTTCTGCTTTTTGGAAAGGAATCTATTTTAAAGTGTATCTTCAAAAAATTACTTGAAGCATTTGGAATTTAAGGGCAAACCCAAGTGGCTTTTGTGTTATAAGGATAGGAAGAAAAGTATCAACTTTTAGACGGGAAGAAGGAAATGCAGATTATTTTCTGAAAAGAGTTAGGGATATGGGCTGGATAGGTGATTGCATGTCTGCAGAAAGAAACATTTGCTAATACCTGTTGACTTTAGGCCAGGGTGGGTAATGCTTGCTTGCATAAAAATTAAGCTTTTTAGTCTCTAATAATTATTTATCAAGAGTCAGTAAAGTAACTCAACTATGTTAAGAATACTTGGAGGTTAGAAATGTGTAATTCCATGTATTGATACATAGGTCAGTTAAAAACATGCAAGTTTTACCAACTTTAATTGTAAACCTTTTGTGCTACTGAATCTGTAAAGAAATGACTTCTTCATTGGAACTGTATGTCCTGCATGCAACTTCACCACATCTATGGCAAGTATGCTGGATGTGGCAACAAAATTATGAAGAATGTGTTCAATGTGGTATTTGGCAGTAGAGGCTTGGGCCAGTAGATTTTTCTTTAACTTCTTTTTTTTCTTTTTTTGTTTTTCTTCCAATCTCATACTGAGGGACAGTAGCATTAGGATCATTTGTGTGCGTTTTGAAATGTCTTGGTTCCTTGTCATTCAGCTCTCATTCTTGCAAGGGTGGTTTTAAATTTGCATTCTAAATGTCTGTATTTGTTTATTTGTAGTAATTTTCTCATTTAATAATTTGTTAGTGTGAAGAGGAGAATGTTGAACTTTCAATATCCATTAAATGTATGCGCCTCTTTCCTTACTATTTTGCATGACTTCTTTCTCTCAATGACAACCAAAGCAACTGCTGGAAAAACAGCCAAAACAAAGAACATTTCTCCAAAGTTTCTCCTGGGCTTCTGAGATCATATAGGAAGATTTATTCAGGTGGGAAGCTCTTACTTAAGAGAATCATGAAAAGTCCAGGTGACCACTGGGAACAAGAATTTGCTTTCAGAGTAAATGCAATCAGTGACATGTGCTGCAATTTTCTTAACAGGCCTTGCTGTAATTATTTACTTATCATGTGTCTCCCCTATTGCTCCACTGTCAGGTAAATGCATCAGAGACTCTTGCAAAAGCCAGATTTTTAAAGAAAGGGGTAGGGGTACAGTTTGTGTTCTCTTTACTAGAGTAACAGAATAGTTTATGTTGGAAAAGACCCTTAACATCAAGTCCAACTTCAAACCTAACACGGCCAAGTTGACCTCTGAACCGTGTCCTTAAGTGCCACATCTCCATGTCTTCTCCATGGAAATACCTTCCAGAGATGGAGACTCAGCCAAGAGGTGAGTGAGAGAAACTGACAGAGGGTCTGACCTTGGTTTACCAGTTCTCTGGTACTCTTTGGGCTATTCTTAGTGGAGCTGTGGGAAGGAATGAGACTAAGGGAAGAGCAGAATCTGGTGCAAGTTCTTTGTTTTGTGATTCTTAAGCTTCTGAGACTGCTTAGGCCCTCAAGCTGCTTTTAGAGTTTCCACTGCCAGCTGGTCCTTGCCAACAACTGAATATCTTCTTGCCCGTGTAATTTATAAAAAAGCAGTTGTTATTTTATTGTTTTACTAATAAAGAAATAATCACACATACAGTATGGGCCTGTAGGACTTCACTACATCAAATAATTTTAACAAGGTGCATTACGAATTTTGGAGACAGAATAATAGTTAAGGCATTAGCATGTGAGCTAATTTTGGAGGAAAATGCTATCTGTAATGTGAAATTGGAGTTGTTACCTGAAAATCTTCTCTTAATGTTATTCTCTCGTAGTTCTGCTACAGTTCTGCAGACATTTGAAACAGATTCTGAAATGAAACCCTTGTCTGTCCTTTGTTGTATAAAAGCTCCTTTATTTTTCCCATTGAGAATGTGTGTTAATATTAAAAAACCCCACCTACCTCCTCCCAAAAGAATAACACCAACAAAAACCCCCAAACTCAACCAACCAACCAAAAAACCACACAAGTCCCCTGTCATATGAAAACAGGTTTCCTCAAACCTTTTGTGTTTGATTAGTCTGTCTGAGACCCTTGTGCCAGAGCAGTCTGTCAGTGTCCCATCATGGGGACTCGTCACGGAGCAGTGCTAGGTTGGAGGGCAGTTCTACGCCAAACAGAGACCCCTCCTGGGTCTCCACACCTTTATTCAAGTGTGATCCCTGCTGTCAGTGACTGCCAGCCCCCTTGAAGGGCTCACACTAACAGTTTATAGTATAACACTCTTTATTAATAAAATTGTGACGGGTTAAGGTTCGAGGACTGCTGGTGATAGTATCTGACTGCAAAAATGTATTCAAAGCAATATATACTATATAATATAACAAGCTCTACTCCCTAACCACAGTTAGCTCGAGATACTCATTCAGTGTGCATGGAACATGGTTCTTACCCAGTGGACATCCCTTTGAGGGAGAGGACAGGTTCAGCCCGTCAGCTGATCCCAGAAGTTACCATGGAGTCTTCCCTGACTTTTCCCTGTTCTTAGCTTTTATACTTTTTTTACATTTAAGTGAAGAAATAGTGTAAAAGTATATGCTTTTATACCTATTCAGTGAGGGTTGGAGGTACCTTGGAGGCAGAGAACATTGGTATAGTATCTGATGTAATGTTGGGATGGGAATATGCACCAGTCCAAGGAGGGTGTTTTTGCCACGGTTGATGATTCAATGGCAAGACATCTTCCTTTATCGCCTTTGGGTTTTAGCTGCTCTGTCACTTACCAGCTAAAAAGTGCTACTGAGTTCCCTCATCTGCAAGGATTTCAGCAGAGCCTGGCCATGGTGTCTCCACTCTGCTTCACCCTTCATTTAGTCCCCCTTAGCATGTATTGTGTGGGGGAAATCAGGCACACTGACCTCATTCCATGCAGGGAGGAGCAACTGCGTTTTCCCCTACAATTTCCTTGCTGTTACAGCTGTGTCTATAACTTTCCACTTTTCTTTAATTTTACCCCCAGTCTTTTCCCCACCTTCACACCCCCCTGCTCCCCCAAACAAAACAACCAACCAATCAATCCAATCTTGAAATATCTTCTTAAGCCTACTGGGAAATGAATGGGAAAAATTTGCTAAGAGATGAAATTGTCTTAGACAAAGTTTGTTCCGCTTTCTTTTCTCTTTAATAGAACCCAGGAAAGGAGAGCATTATCAATTGACATATAAAGTCCTGCTTGTACTGTCTTGATTTTATAACTTGGAAGGCAGCATTACACTTTGGCTTTTCTGGTGTTTGACATTTAAGCTGCTAAAGAGAACTTTTTCACTACAAACTGGGCTTTCCATAATAACATTCTCATGTATGACATTTGAAATGCAACTATATTAATTTAGTTTATGAAGTCAGTTTTAAACATTAAATTATTGGTAAATTATACTATTTAAGATTTAAACAACTACAGCACCCCTAATCCTTAAAATGTATGGGCTGATGATGAATCTTTCAAAAATAAGAAAGTGGCTTTATTCCTGGTGTTTATACCACTAATATTAGTTTGGAGTTTTCTTTATGAATTATTTTTTAACGATGTTGCTACATGATGTGTAATTATAAAGCGAGCCATAGAGTGTTTTGTTCAGGTGAACTGGAATTGAAAGCAGGTGTTGGCTGTAGCTGACACAGGAATTAGCAGTTTTCCATCCTCTCCCCTCCATTTGTTTGACTTCTATTACCTGCAAATCTGCCTCTACGTTTTTATTGTTGGATTACAACAGCATGTATCATTTGGAGGGTTGGAATTACAGTGATAAAGCATGAGGTGTTATTTGCTAATGCACAGAGAAGGGGAAAAAAAGAGTGACCAGTCCTCTGCGTGAGATGTGTATGTGTACGGGGTAGGGCAGTTTATGAGTATACCTTGCTTTGTTCAGTGAGTTTGATGGCTGTTGCTAAATGAGATGGAGTTACTGATTTTTAGCTTACTATTTTGACTCTTACTATATTATGAAATAGCTTTGTTAGTTGAAGTTGTGTTTATTTTTAAACTACTGAGTTACAGTGCTGCTCTTCAAGGGATGAGAAGATTCTGTCATTTTTTAGTTTATAAATAGGGATTGTCTGTGTGGGATTATCATTGCTGTTTATTTTCAGGGTCAGGAGAAAATGAATTAAATTTAAAATAGCTTATTTTTCTGGTATGCTGCAACTCTAATGTCTCTACTTTGTACATAGTTTGATTATTATTTCTACGAGTGCCAGAACCTATGAAGTTCTTCTCTTCCCCATTAGTTTATGTTCTGCATAGCTTGACATGGTTTTCTAGTGTTTTATGCTGCCTAAACAGCTAGCCTTCTACACCAAGCCATAACTAATTATGCTAGTAATAATCCATTATATTCTTAATCTGCATCTTAAATTAAACAGGTTTTTTTTTTCGACTGCAGTATGTAGAGGATGTTTCACTGTAGAGGTTTGTAGTCAGAAACCCATATGAAACTTAGTTGAGAAGATCAGCACAGCAGGGCATGTGTTGTTTCAGTATGAGGATTTGTGCTAAGATTTGAACAGTTTGTTCTGTTGTTTTTTTCAAGCTGTGAAGTTCATAGGTTTTTACTAATTTCAGTCTTTTGTGACAGCATATGAAGTCAGAATATTTAGCGTGAAATGGTAAAAATTCTGAAAGCACGTAGTGGGTTTTTTCCTTTTTGTAAAGCATGGTCAGTAAGAAAATAAATTTATTATTCTTTTTTATTGGATCTTTAATGGCATAGGTAGACTATGTATTGTGTTTGTATGGATAACATACAGGCAAAACCACACTTGTAAAGCTGCACTAAGAAGTAATAAATCTTAAATAATTGATACTGACATACTTATTATGAATTCACTGAAATATTTTTGTATGTTTTGTATTCCATTAATTGAATGCCATAACAAATTAAAAAGACATAAAATTACATAAAGCTTCTCTTTTCTGTCATACCAGCTACAAGAAGGGGACATTGAAAATTCTTCCTTGGAACGAGCAGAAACATCGTGAAGAAGACTGGTGTGAAAAACCAGAATGCAGGTAATTATATATAAAAGCAAAAATATAAAGAATTTATTTACTAATTCTTAAAATGTGGGAATTGACCCAGTAAGACTCTTTTATTATTTTTGTATGTACTAACTTGTGTTTTCGGCTTTCTCAGTGAGACTGACTGAGCAAATGGAAAGCAGAGGTTGTGCAAACCCAGAAATTCAGTAGAGAGCGTTTTCTTAAATGATCTGTCACGTTTGAAATCTCTTACTAGTTCAGTAGAGAGGATTATTTCTTTCATGATCTATGTCCTGTTCAGAATCTCTTAGTAGTTCCTTTGCTGACAAAAACTAGCACTCACTGTGATTGGCATTTGAGTCTCATCAATTTATTGTGTAATGGTAGGTTGATTGTATCATTTTCTTTCAGAAGTTTTAGGAAAAAGATTGATGTTTAAAAAAAATAGGGGAGCAAATACATACTTAAACATATACTTTTTTTTTTAAAGGATGTTTATTGAACCAACTTTGCAAGATGAAGGCCAGTTTCTGTACGAAATGCAACCTGAGTTACTGAAGTACAGGACTACTGACCTTTCAGTAGATCTCGTCACTGATTGGTATTTGAGCAGAGCACAGGAAATTGAAGAATATGCAATGCAGGTGAGGATAGCAGAGAGGAAATGATGGCTGAGCAGCCTTCTTCAGCAGAATCCTTAACAGTCTTAATGCATATTAATAGACACTTCTCCCTCAGAAATGTACGCTGTGTCTCAACTTCATTATGGCTTTTGAAGTACTTGTTTTTTTCATTTGCAGTGTACTTATGCTTGCTCTGAAGTTTACTCAGCCAAATAATTAATCCATAGAAATGAATAGGAAGCCAGTAGATTCTGTTTCAATTGTTTTACCATAGCAGACTTACCATAGCTCTTTTGTAATCCATGAGAAAAGTTTACCATTGCGTTTTATGTTTGTAACTAAGGGAGGGAAAGTTGTGCACAGCATGTTGGGAAACATGCTTTATTACCTGTCATGTGCTGCTGTGTCACGGATATTGATACATGTCGGTCACATGTGTCACTGTCATGTCAATACACGGTACTGTCATGATTTCTTCCTGGCAGTTTTACTGTGTGTCTGTGGGACTACCATGCAGCTTATTTTTGCTTGATTTTCTTCATATGTTAAAAGTGTTTGAAGCTCCATGAGGTAAAGATAAGCATTGCACATAAAAACAGAGCTCATCACTCGTGTGCCCCAGTATTTTATTGCTTCTCGAGCCAATTTAGGTGCATGAAAAGGAGGGTGACTGGAAGTATCACTATAGGTTAGTTCTGATGGGTGAGTTCTTCTATGCTACAGGCTTGCAGTCCTGCAGGGCTCTTTTTAATCATAGTTGACTGTGATCTTAACAACCTATCAGTAGGTATAGAAATAAAAGCAACTTCCAAGGATCAGTTAAATTATATAATGTATAAATTAGCGTTCTGTTCTCCGAGACTTACGTCTGCCTTGCTGAGTATTTACAGCCAGTATTGTGTTCTTTGAAATCGAAACAGAACCTTTCATATAAAGGAAGTTTCAGTCACTAGGGAGAAGCCTGTCATTGTTTTTTTATGACATAAAATGCAACAATTAAAATTACTAAATCATGTTCAGCTAGAAAAGTCACGTTGCATGTCAGTTACCTGGTTGTCTTCGTTTAAAGCAATCCTTCATATTCATACTGAGAGGAGCTGTGTGTGATCTCCAGAGGGAATAATATTCTAATTTACGTGCATCCATAGGATGCATCTTGGTAAAAAGCATATAATGATACCATCCCCTAAGATTAAGCATTTTATGTGGTCTTCATAAAGGTGAGAAGGACAATCCATCTAGGAATATACGGTCCACAAAAGCTTCTAGGAACTTAAAATTGCCTGTTAAGCAACAGGGAAATAAAATAGATGCACAGACAGGACACAGGTTGAATTTGGTTTTTGGCAAACAGTTGTACAGCAGTGGTTTTGTAATTATTTTTCAGGTTGACTGTGCTCTGTCTCTTGTTCGTCTTGGCATGGAGAGGAACATTCCTGGTCTGCAGGTGCTTTGTGACAATCTGATCACTCTTGAGACAGTGGTTTACGAGACTGATGGTGATCGAACTGTGACTTTGAAGGAACTTCTAGAGATGAAAAACATTGACAAGCTGAGACTGTTGATGAAGAATGTAAGTATTTTGAATAAATCAGTAAGTACATCTCTAAATCCAGTAACTCAGGTTCCTGGATCCTGTGTGTATAAAGACACTGTTATTTTTCTGATGAACCTCTGTCTTTAATTCAGTAAATTACTGTTCCTTTTTTTTGTTGTGGTAGGGTTTATTTCTTTGTTTATTTGTTTCTAAAAAAAGCTAAATTGGCTCAGTTTTCTCAAAGACCCACTTTGTCCCTGGCTGAGGACTCAATGTTACTGAATCTTCTTTTGAAAGCTGTGAATTGCCTTTTTGTTGACCTTTTTTAAATGATCTTCATTGTAGCTCTTGATGATGCTGCAGATACCACAGTATTGCATGTTTTCCATGGATGTTTTTGGTGGCTTTAAATATTGTCAAGAAACTTTAAAATTTGCCTTTGCACCGGATGTGTGTTTTTGTCTCTGTATTGAGCTTGTCCATGGCATTTCAGTATAGAAGACGACATCTTAGAAGGGTTGAAAAATACCTAGAGATGTAACAGGGTTCTGAAATTCAGTTGAAGAACACATAAGCACCAGAGGAAAATACTCAGGTTTTTTTTGATTTTTGTTTTTTTTTAATGTAGCCACTCAGCACTTGGTTTTCTGTCTTGCATTCTTGCTGAATTACTGAAAGTAATGCTACTCTGACATGCTTGCATGGTCTTTCACTCATTCTGAAACTGCAGGAGGAAGGCAGGCCTTCCTCACTAATGGGCTTTACTCCTGTTCTGCTCAGTTTCCCCAGGCCATTGGGTAGCAGAAAGATTGTTTTTGGGGCTTCATGATGTAGTGATCTGTTTGTGATAGGTGAAGATAATTGTTTCAGTTATATTGATCAAAAAAGGTTCTGTTTGTTTTTTTGCTTTTCCTGCTTGTTTTGGACAATGAAGCTGAACTTGTTCTTGTATTTCCTCTCTGTAACTCTTTGTGCTTTCCAGTCCTCAGATGAAAAATATGTGAAGAATGTTTACCAGTGGATGATCCCTTTTCTCCACCGCTGTGAAAATCAGTCCCCTGGTCTTGCAAATGCCCTTTTTAAAGAATATTTAGTAACATTGGCAAAGGAAGACTTGACTCTACCTCTGAAGATATTTCAGAATTCAAAACCTGCTGTAAGTAAAGAGCCCTGTTGATTCTACTGGTTTCTTTGGAAATTCTTAGTTTAAAGCAATCCTGAAGAGGTTAATTCAGAAATAGAGTTAATTTTTCTAAATCAGACCATCTTTCTGATCTTTCCCTTTTTCTTGGACCTGGAATTTGTTATGTTTTAGAAAACATCAATTAAAAAGTTTTATAGCATAAATTATAATGCAGCTAAACTGTCCTTGATGAGATTGTCAAACTAGTGTAATAATGATTCTAGCCTAGTAGAATAAAAATTAGAGATTCTTCTTCAAAGTGATTTTCTGGTGACCTGTTTAAAGTCAATTCCTGGCATATCTGCTTTATAAAAAGTGGATATGAAAGAGTTTAATGATCTCACTAATATTTTTTTCCTGAGGAATTTTACTAGGAGTAGATTTCAAGTTACTCCCCCCCTCTCCCGCCTTCCTCAGCAAATGTAAAGAATAAAGTGGGGGCCATTAGGATTGAGGTGAGAGTTCAGTGAGTAAGGGTTGAAGTTGCTTTCCATGTGAGTGTTTTATGCTGCTTCTATGGCTTCAGTAATTATTCCAGAGCACACAGGCACATTTCTGCATGCTATGGAATGTTCTGAGTGTGTGGACAGAAATCATCCAGTGAAGCGCAACCACAGCTCTTCAATGTATGTTGGTGCTGTTGTACATATTAAATAAATCTGACAAATTTTTGCAGCAGTTGCCTTCCTCTGCACCCTCTCCACTTCTTAAATTCAAAAAGGATATAATGGCATACCGCCGTTCTTTCAAGTGTCTGCGCTGCAGAAAACTAGCCAAGATAAGTTTCAGGTTATGACTTCACCACGTTATCAAGAAACATTCTAATTGCACCTGAAGAAAATTTATCTACTTGGAGTACATATCTTTTTATGTTCAAAAGAATATTAACTGTTGAATTAGAAACAGGAAATAAAAACCAGTGTTCTTTCTTTTCTTGTTAGTGTCAGCAAAAAATTATTCCTGATCAGGACCAGCTTATGATCACCGCATTGGAGTGTATTTATAGCTGTGAGCGAGATGACCAGCTCTCTCTTTGTTATGATATTTTGGAATGCCTTCCACAAAGAGGATATGGGTAAACATTTTATTTGTAAATTATTTGGTTATTTGCAAATATTTTAGAAATATTAAATACAGTTGTGAATTAATGCTTTAAAAAGGGTTGTTGAGTCACTAAAGGGCAGACCAAATTACTGGAATATTCTGTTCACCTCTGAGCTGCCGTGATTGTAATGTGTGTATCTGTATACTTCTGCTGTATATACATCAGAAGTACATACTCTACCAGTTAATGCAGCAGAACATGAGTTAAAGCAGCAGCCTAGACCAAGGCTTTTGTATTGTTTCTTAGACTTTCATAGTCTGATGAATTGAGGCCAAGTGTTAGTGCTGTCTTACTGGTTTTGTGGCAATAGTGGCATCTTGCACTTAACTTAAAAGCAGCAATATGTCCCTGTGAGAGAGGGAGGATGGAAAACCTTTTGAAGGACAAGTAATGCTCAAGAAAGTGAAAGCATGAAGAGGAGATACTCTGTGATCTGTGAGGTGTAAACTATTTTTCCAGTATCTTTTACATGAAGGAAGGAGAGAGCCTGAGAAAAGTCTAAGGAAGAAGGAAAACCTCTGCTCTTAGGAAATTGATGGACCCTCTAAATTTTAACTGTCTTTACAGCAAGAAGCCCAATAGTTTTAATATTTACAAGCAAACATTTATTTTAATCAAGGAATGTTTCAAACTACTTATCTTTATATGTATGTAATGTAAGTTACAAGAGGAAATTATAAGTAATATGTTTGTATGTATATATTTAATTGTGTGATGTCATTGCAGGCCTGAAACAGATAAAACTAATACTCTTCATGATGAAGTAGATGAACTGGAACAAATTCTTAGGTATTGCATTTTGCTAAAATAAATATTCTTACAGAAATCACTAGAATTGACAGGAACATTTTTATTATAAGAATCCAGCAAGAATATATATATATTTTTAATGCTGGCAACAAGATTATCTGTATGTTTTTTGTATTCGGAACACAGAAATTTTGAATGCTTTTATCTATTTGAATAGTATAAAACTGTAGAGATATTTTTCATAGAATAAAAGTTTCAGGGGTTGTGTTTTGGTTTTTTTTGTTTTCTTTGGGTTTTTTTGTGTGTGGGGTATTGTTTGTTGGGGATTTTTTTTATTTGTTTGGTTGGGGATTTTTTGTTTTGTTTTATTTTCAGTGGGGTTTTTTTGGCGGGGGGGCAGGAGGGTTAACCTGAGGAATTTGTTTTGATCTTGATACTCTATAATGCTTTGAGTGATCAAAGACTAAAACCGTGATGGTATGTCATGAGGTATTGGTGGTATGTGTTTACCCTATAGTATTATTAGTATATATATAGTTTTTAAAATGTAGGTAATGTTACTCTGGTTAATCTATACTGTTAGAGATTTTATGGCGGCTGTTTGCATTTGCAGTACATTGTTTGAGAGGGCTTTAAGACTCCTGCTGCTGCAGCAGTAGTTGTGCAGTTGTGCAGGATTCAAGATCGCTGACTCTCTGCTTGCAGTGTGTCGGAGCTGTTGGAGAAGCATGGCCTGCAGAAGCCGGTTTCCTTCGTGAGAGACACGAAGGGCAGTGCAGAGGAGGCACGGAAGCTGATGGTCAGGCTGACAAGGCACACAGGTCGCAAGTTAGTATTCCACAAGGAAGGGGGATAAGAGGGGAAGGGCGGTGAGGTAACAGAGCATGCCTGCCTGCTTTGTGGCAGCAGGGAGCTGTGGTGTTCACCCTCAAGACAGTGTACATACACGGATTTGTTAAATTCATGATTAATGTGATTAGTGTTTTGGCTGCATTCTCCACAGTCAAAAATCTCTGCTTTAGTATGTTTGTGTTCAAGTAAACAAGCTTAAAAGGCGTACTGGCTGCAAAATACTGCAGGATGATGAACTGTGAAAGTTGACATATTGTAAATAAGGTCCTTTAAGACCTGTTTAATTTTATTGAGAGTGTAGGATTTGTAAAATAATGTTTTGGATTTTTTGGTATGTTTTCTTGGAACCCTTGTAATAGGTTGATTTTAGGTATTGATTCTACCACTTATATTCCCAGTATAATTTTTCAGTTTTTCTAGTTAAGAACTCCTTCATTTAACTCATCTTTCAACTGTACGTGAATTTTTAAATGGCTCTTGGCATAAGCAGATAAAAATTTTGAGTTCTGGGAAAACCAGCCAGAACTGCGGGTGATTTTCTTTCTTATTTACAACAAATATGCACAACAGTGTATCCATTATGGTAGAGTGGTATTTAGATTTTTAGTAGTCTGAAAGCTTTTTAAGACTTTTAGAAATCTCTCTTTAGAAAGATCAAGACAATGCCTCTGTAGGAAAAATGTTGATTTTTCCACTTTTGTTTTGCCAAAATAAAAGCTAATGCCACATGAGAAAATCACTATTAGCTGGAACTAGCTCATGTAATTTAAAAAGGTCTTTTTCTAATCTGAAAGGCTCAAGGTAAAGTCAAAAGACCTCCATAGTGTTTTTACTAGTAAAAGTTTTGATAGAGCACAAGAAGTTGAGGCATTATGGATAAACAGAGATCCGTGGATTCAGAGGGTCAAGAATCTGAATACCACTCAATTTTAAGAAACAGAGTTGGAGCTCTATTCTCCTGTGATTGCATGCAATTGATTAGTCCTTTGAGATTGCCTGCAATGAACAGCACTTTAATGATCCTCAGTTGCTGTTACAGACTTGGTTTTGCCCTGCAGTTCCTGGATCAGCAGGAAGATAGCACTTCTAACTTTCTGATATATTATGGAAAATTATCAAAACCTACCTGGGGGCTCTTGAGAAAGATTGCTTAAATCCCTGTCTTATCTCACAGAAAACAGAAAAAGCACTTTGGGTACTGCATTGTTGTCAAACCATTTTATCCCATAGACACTGTTTTAATATTAATTTTAAAAGCCATCTGTCTTTGAATCACTCCTGGTTAAAAGTCTAATTAAATACTGAAATAGCATTTGAGAAAACTCATATTTTTGGTGATGGAAATCTACTGCTTTTCTGTAAATTTGTTGGTGAAGAGAATATTTCATTTAAAAAAATATTTGTAGGCAACCGTCAGTTGGTGAGACACAGTGGAGGGAATTACTCCAGGATATGTTGGACATGCAGCAGAAAGTGTATAGATGCTTACATTCAGATACTTGCTATGAGGTGAGTTTTGTATCTTCTTACTGACTTATGTCCCAAGTAAGCTATAGATTCTTATTTCATATTGTTGCTCACAAGTGTAAATACATTTTTCTGTGTTGTTACTTGGTTGTCTGCTGGCTTTTTTTACAGTATTTTATTTAAGGAAAAGAAATCTGGTGTTTATTCATTTTATCTAAAGCCCCTCTAATAAATATCATGTATATCTTTTAATAAAAATTCAGCATTTTAGAAATTGAGTCAACTTTGTTCCATAGCCTGTAATTCCGTGTACAAGTGTGTTTAGCAATAAACCCTCCAAACTAATGAAAATAAAACATTATCTTCACTCAAGCATTTCTTAAACATGGAGTTCTGGCTTGATAATATTATCTGAGATCATTATAGGATTATGGATTTTCTACTGCTTGCGATTGAAGTAAAATTATGTGAGATGAGAAATCTAATTTCAGTGAAGGTAAAAACCCTCGCATGTGCATAAAGCCCAAACCCATGTCATTAGTATTTGCAAAGGACAGCTGTTAGACAGATGTAGAATTTGCTGTGTCATGTATTGTTTATTTACATTTTCACTTCAATGTACTGCATTTTATTACAGATGCAGTACTGTGTCCAGTATAATTAGTGTTTATATCTGTATAAAAGCAGGTTTTATTGCAGTTTACAGATTTAATTGCTTATGGGTACCCATCTGATTAGCTCTTAGGAGAAGTTTTAAAAGCAAATTAGAAAAAAAAAGAAGGAAAAAAACCAATGCTATTCAGCTTATACATGAGAAAAATCATTCTTTCCCTGTAGTTGTACAACTAGAAAAATTGCAGCATGTTTAATAGTCATGGTTTTGTGGTAGGCTACAACTTGGTGTACTTGAAATTTTTTTAAAGTGCATGTTAAAAAATTGTAATACTAGAGCACTCTGCAAATAAGGCATTTGCTTTGCTCTGATCTTAATGAAAGTTTTCTATTGACACTATTTTTTTGAACTCTGAACCATATAATTAAGAAAGAAACACAACAAAGGGTTTTGGAAAAAAATTATGTAGGAGTCCTGAAAATGCTTTGAAATGTAGTGCTGTCATGTGCAATTATACTTTGATAACTTCAAAACTGATAAATTGGTGAGGCAGTAAGGATTTGCAATCCCGTCTGAGGTTTGGGTATTTTTTAGCATGATGCTTACTTTGTTGTTCTTTCATGCAAAGTGAATTCTGTCCACTTGAAGGAGGGCTTCATAAGTTTTGAGAGGGGTAAATGTTCCATGTGTGACTTTGAGGAAGAAGGGTCAGCTGTGATATTTTGCATCTCTCTCTGTTCCTTGAGGGTTAGTATGTTGCGAAATGGAAGATGATCCAATTGTGTGATGTTCTTTAAGAAGCACAGAATTGTTTTCCTTTGCCCAGAGCGTGAGATGGTTTGGAGAGGTTCTTCCTAGAAAAGAAGTATCTTGAAATTAAACTGTGAGGGGATAGAGTGCTTAATAATCTCATCTATGCCCCCTTTCCTATGAAAGGTTGGACCAGATGGTCTTTAGAGATCCCTTCCAACCTGGGCTCTTCTATGATTCATTGATCCTCTTGAATTTGTTATGAACTTTAAAATTTGATTAAGGCAATATTGTTGCAGCTGTGATATTTTCTGAAATTATCAAATTTCTGCTTCTTTTCATTAGGGCAATAATGACTATGCTTAAGAAAAAAACAGATTATTTTTGTAAGGAATTGAGATTATTTTGAGTGTCTTAAAGTGGGTAAAACTTTTACCTGGAAATAAGCTAGGTGTTTTGTGGCAGATACAGCATTATATTAGTTTGCATTCTTTGAAGATAGTCTTGATTGAAATTTAAGGAACATCTGACATGCTCAGTTCTATATATTTTTAGTTTCTTTAGGAAAACAAAATTTCTTCTCATATGTTGTTAGTTTTAAGGTCGTAATACTGAACTGCCTTTTCAGATTCTCACATTGTAGTAACACCTGAGAATGTAGGTATATTTTTAAGTCATACTGTAAAAAGACAGTTAATATTTTTTTTTTTAACTTCCAGTAAATAGAAGCTAGCTTCTAGTTAATTTTAGCTTTGCTTAAGTGAATTGTAGAAAGACTTTTCTTGGCAGAAGTCAGATTTTCTGCTTGGACTGAATATATTCTTTTCACTTCAAAGATCCTTGTATTCAAAGAGGTTAATGCCATAAAATGCAGATAAGCTTATTTGAAGCTGCTGCTCCTGCAGGTTATTAAATTACTGTTCTTTCTTTTAGATATTCACCGAAAGTCTTTTATGCTCAAGCAGTATAGACAATATCCACCTGGCTGGGCAAATGATGCATTGCAGTGTTTGGTCAGTGGATCTACCAAGTTCATCAAAAGGGAAGCCGCAGTACCGAGTCAGCTATGCGAGAAGTATTGAACTAGTTTTGGCTGCTGGCAGGGAATATTTCAATTCTTCAACGAGTTTGACTGATAGCTGCATGGAGTTGGCCAGGTACATTTACAACTATCATATACAGAAATACAACTGATTTAATGTTGTCATAGCATTAGGGTTTATTTGCTAGTATTTCACCCCCCCCAGTCTTCTATTGAGAATATTTTTCATAAGCAGGCTCTGGAAATACAGAGTAATGTTGCTTTTAATGCAAGGAGTTTAAAGACCCTTTTAATGCATAAGGGCCCTGTGACCAGCTTTTCTCGTAGGGTTTTATGGTGATATTTCGAAATATGTGGTTTATAGCTCAAATACTTGCTATGAATGTGTGACTCTGTGTTTATTCTGTTCAGTAACATGTTTTGGTCCTTCTCTGACTTACCTTCAATCAGTTGTTTCATGGTAACTTAACTTGTTTCCGTGAGTGATAAATCAGTGTGTAGGTCTCCTGGTAGCCTTCATGTATGTGTTGGTTTAGGTAGAACGTATTTATCTTCTCTTTTAGCTCTTTTATTCCACTCCTATTTTAATCTTCACCCTGAAGTATTTGTCAATGTGCCTGAAAAATCTGATGGGTTCAGATGGGATGTTCAGCTAACATACAGTTTTGGTTTTGATTTAAAATGTGTGTTCTTAATTAACATGTGGAGATAAAAGTCATATGATAAACTGGACAAATCAAATATTTCCTGATTTAATGTGTATGGTGAATTAAACCATTTAAAATCATTGGGATGAGATGCCATCTGGACAAGCTCAAGAAGTGAAGCTCATGAGGCTCGTGAAGTTCAACAAGACCGAGTGCTGGTGCCGCGCCCCGGTATCAATCCAGGCTGGGGGATGAACAGATCCAGAGCAGCCCTGCCCAGAAGGACTTGGGGGTGCTGTGGGTGAGAGGCTGGACATGACCCAGCCATGTGCCCTTGCAGCCCAGAATGCCAGTTGTGTCCTGGGCTGCATCCAAAGCAGCGAGGGCAGCAGGGGAGGGAGGGGATTCTGCCCCTCTGCTCTGCCCTGGTGAGACACCACCTGCAATGCTGCATCAGCTCTGGGGTCCCAGCACAAGAAGGACACAGACCTGCTGGAGTGAGTCCCGAGGGATGAAGCACCTCTCCTGTGAGGAAAGACTGAGGGATTTGGGATTGTTCAGCCTGGAGAAGAGAATGTTCTGGGATGACCTAAATGTGTCCTTCCAGTACCTGAAGGGAGCCTGCAAGAAAGAGGTAGAGGGACGTTTTACAAGGGCATACAGTGGGACAAGGGGTAATGGTTTCAAGCTGGAGGATAGTAGGTTTACATTAGATGTTTGGGGGAAAAAAAAAAAATTCTTTACTACGAGGGTGGTGAGGCACTGGAACAGGTTGTCCACAGAAGTTGTGGATGCCCCATCCCTGGAAGTGTTCGAGGCCAGGCTGGATGGAGCTCTTGAGCAACGTGGTGTAGTGGGAGGTGTCCCTGCCCATGGCAGGGGATTTGGAACTAGATGATGTTTAAGGTCCCTCCCAACCTGTGTCTGTTCTATGATTCTATGATTTTGTATGTTGATTTTCTTTGTTCAGCGTGTATTAGTAAAACTACATACGAATACACTGTACCAGAATGCAACTTGTATTTTAAAAAATTATCTAAAAGCTTATTACAATAATATACTATTCATATGATTTAAAAAAAATATTTAGACTAATGTGCTCTTAATAATTGCATTCATTAATTCATCTTCAGAGGAATTTGATAGGGGTTTTTATTGGTTTGGTGTTTTTGTTTGTTTTGTATTGGTTTTTTTTAATTCAGCTTCGTTTTTATTTGCTGTACCTAGCTGAGGAAACTGAATTTGTGGCAATGACTGTTAGTGTTTCACTTCCAGTCAACTTTTTGCACTGTTTTGCTTTTATCTTCTAGAATATGGCATTATCAAAATGCAATAGTGGTAGGACAAATATTTCCCAAAATAATTATGTATTTAAGTACATATACCTTCAACGTCATCTATTAAATTCATTGCAGATCTAAATTCAGGAGGGTTTAGGTCATGTACTTATCACAACCAGTTGAAGGCAATCCAAAACCAGAAATTTGTTAAAATGTTTAGCCAGCCATAAAAGAGAGACTTTGCCAAACGCTTCCCATGTGCATTACAAAACCAGTGAGTATTTTGATGTTTCACAAGTACAGTAAATTACTGTTGGTGGTTGTTTTGTTTTGTTTTGTTTTATTCACCGGTGAACTTTTCCCACAAGTTTAACTTTGAATGTATTCATGAAACTTTTTACAAAAATGTGTTTCGTTCTTTTTAGGTGCTGTCTACAACTTATTGAAGACAGTCCGAGTGCTGTTCAGGAGGAGTTGGACCTCATTCGTGCTCTGGGTTACCTGGAAGAGTTTGGTGTGAAAATATTACCGCTACAAGGTATTGTATGATTTTATTCTTTATATGATTACTTGAATCACAGGCATAAATATGCATGAGAAATAGGTACTATTACATAAGTATGACATGATTAAACTTAAGAGGTCATTTCCTGCCTCCAAGCACTTTACGGGCACATACAAAAAATAATTTTTGTAATGAAATTTTTTAGATTATGTGAGGTAGGAAGGATATTTGCATCTGGTGTCAGTGTTTTGGGACTTACTTTTAGCAGGACTTTAAAACAGAGTATCGAGTATTTGAAACTCCTGGTGACTTGAACAGAAATAATTTCAGCTAATCTTTTGTTTGCCAAATAATCTGCACTTGCCTGTGTGCTTTAAAATAACAGGTGGGAGGGAGGTACTTCATGCAGAGGCAGTGTTCATGTCTCCACTGGGCTGTTTAATTTTGAGGTATATAAAACCCAACGACAGTGGAAGTGAACTTTTACAAGGTATTTCTTCTGATGATGTGCTTGAAACTAAATCTTTTGGACCTCTGACTCCAGTGAAACAGAAAGTTGTTGGACAAAAGTTGGAAAGAAGTTATGATTATGTACAATGAAATTGCATGAACAGTAATGGAACTGGCTGAGATGAGCACTGAGCCATGAGACATGCTGATGATAATGTTTTACTTCTGGCATTGTGCAGAGAAATACTGGGATTTATGGATAGCACTTCAGGTGCTTTCCACTTTATGGAAAATGAAGTAGATGTTCTCAGTGGCTGTTGTTACTTTACTTTGGTGTTCTCTTTTTGTTCTCTTTTTTCCCAAGTATTTGTTCAAGTGAGTTGATGCTCCATATGTTATATTCAGAAATCTTACAATTTCTGGACTGAGAATGTCTGATTTCCAGATTTTGCAGTACTGGCTGTTGATTTCTAGAGTAAAATTATTTTTCAGTCAGTTTGTTCAGCCTGTGGAAAAGTGCACATATTTTCTTCAACTTTTTTTGATGTGGACATGGAGATATCACTTTTAAAAAGTAGCAACATGATACTGCATTAACAGTATGTGTAATACAACTGATCTAGATTAATTAGAACATGTGAAACAATGCATGTAATTTCATTAATGATCCTGACTTATCTTTGCTTCAGTATCGTTCATGTAAATCAAATTAATCTAATAAGATTAAAATTATGTTTTCAAGTTTTAATGAAAGCCTTTAAATGATCTGTTGCTTTGATAGAATGTCATTAAAATAGCACTAAAGATCAGCTGTTCCCACAGCAGTAGTTTTTTAGCAAGACTTTTATTTGCAATTCTGTGTTTAGTTTTCTGTAGATCTTCCCCCACTTTTATTTTTAGCAAACTCAGCAGTTTAAGTTTATGAACTACTGTTATGCTATATTGTAGTAAAATCTGGTTTGAAGACTCCTTATTAAAATAAAATGTGAAGAAAAGTCAATCTTTAAGTGTTTGACCCATGGTATTATATCCCATTACTTTTAGTTATGTATTAAAAATTCCTGCTTAAATAATCAGTGACTGGAAACATTTTATTGTTGTTTACTAATATATGCCTGTGATAGAATATTAAAAACGAAACTAAAAATATGACCTGCTCTTCCATTCTTACTCATTTTGGTCTAATTTGGTTTCCAGAATTAATAATTTTCGTATGTTAATACTTCTTTGCTCTTATGGAGAGGCCTGATATCCTGTGTTTTAAACCCCATATGCTAATGCAGAGTTTATCCCCCATGCAGCCATTCACTCTTACTTAGTGTCAAGTGGAGTATCTGCATGCTGTTCCTCTGTATTCTGAGAACTTGCATGGTATGAAAGCATTACCTTTTAAAGCAGCAGCCTGAAGTTAGCCACCCCCTAACTAGCTAAATAGGGCACTGGAATCAGTTCATGATATTAAATCATGCAGGTAAAATAATTATTTAATTCTTGGTAAAATCTTTTTTGAAACACAGTACTAATTATAAGCTGCTCAGGATACAGTTGACAGAATCTGGTGATTTGCAGACTATCCTTCCACTTCCTCAGAAAATTTTTAAGCAAATTCAAGCTACCTGAAGAGTTTGCTAATGACAGTTCTTTGAATCTGTGTGATGTATCTCATCTATGCTAAAATAAAATGTAGCGTGAAATCTTAGTTAGTTACAACATTCTAAACAAAAGTTAATGTCTGTGTTAGCAGTCTTTCAGAATGTTGCAAAAATGTTAATTAAAAAAAATTGTATAACGGTGTATCAGTTAATTGTACACATTTAAAAACAGTGAATGTGAAAACATGAAACAAAAATAAGTTTTCATTCAGGTCAGTTTTCCTCTTTTTGCTCCCTTCATAACTTGACTTGCTAATGATTGGGGCTGGATATCCTGGGGTGTTATTTTAACTTTCTGTTTATGGGTATAATTGAGGATCTGCATGCAAGCAGCTTTGAGCTGGTTTTCAGTTTGTATTTGCATTCTTACACTCCCCAGCACTCCTCCTGCCCTGTGTTGTTTAAGCAGGAACACAGCAGTCAAGTTCATTTGTGCAGTCTCTAAACCAGTTCTGCTTTCAACAGTGCGTTTGTGTTCCAGTCGACTCAGTCTCATCAAGGACTGTCTGGCGCAGATGTCAACCAACTATAAACAGTCTGCTAAGCTCCTGGAACTGGCAAACCTGCTGAGGGTTGCAGGTAAGCTGTGTTAATAAGGCACTGAATTGCATTGCAATGTGCATTTATGTTATGTTTTAGGACATTTGAGTTGATCGTTAGAATGTGTTCAGATGTCACTAAAAAGTCATCTGGAAGAGGGGAGGAATTAAACATTTCACGAGTGGAATATTTCGTCTGTAAAATAGCTGAAATGGTCAGCTGCTACATTCTGCTAATACCTGCAATAAAAAAATGCCTTGTCTAGTCTAGAGCTGGAGTAAAGGCTGTACTAGTTTGAAGACAAACCAGTGGGAGACTCCAAGTCAGAAGTACAGTTTAATAGGAAAATTAAAAATAAAGGCAGAAATCACTGGCTTAAACTGGCAGAGTCAGGATATGACCTGACACCCTGCTGGGCAGGGTGGTGGCAGCAGTCCAATTAAATGGTGGCTGCAGTCCTCTTTGAAGTGATAGATGTGGTTCTGTTGAAGCAGTGATCCTGTAGAAGGATCTGGTCTTCCTCTCAAGGTCCAGTGGTGGTTGTGTAGCTCTTGTCCTCTGGGAATCCAGTTGGTAGGGCTGCTTGTGGTGTTCCAAACCTCGGATTATATCTAGGTAGGAATGCTTGATTCCTTCCCCTGGGCGGAGCGTCTCACAGTGTGATGATGGAATTTTATGAGTCATGCAGCGAGGCTGGATGGGCCATTAACAGAAGGTACCTCCTGGAGGGAGTTATCAGGGATGTGTCATGGAAGAGACAAAGAACAATGCCCCTCCTGGTTTTAACAGATAGTGATAGAATACATGCTTTTGGTTGCATCTTACATTATAACTTAAGACAAGGCTTATTTCAGATTGGAGGAGTTGTGGCTGAGAATATCTTGTTTTACAGTTAATTGTTAGTACTGAAATTACTGTGAATGCTATTACCTCTGTCAAATAAGGCAGTCTGATTTAATAATAGTTGCATTTAAGTTAGAGGGAGAAAAGTTGTCTGTAAAGCATGAATTTCAGCTGCTAGACTTCGGTCTATGCTGCATGTATCTCCTTTGGGCACTAAAAATAATACATTAAGTTGAGTATTCATTTGAGAAGCTGAACATCTTCAAAGATTGAGTCCTGAGGATATTGGGGGGGGTGTATTTTTTTTTTATAGCCTACCTAAAGTATCTGCCTTTTGATTTTTTTTATTTTTGAAAAATACTTAATCAATGCAATGGTAAACACAATACTGCTGTATTTTTATGATGTAGAAAAGAATATAGAAATATAAAACAGGTATTTTTATTTCATGCAGCATATAAAATCAGTGCATTCCAGCTTTGTCACTGAAGCATGCCTGGCTAATTCATTTCTCCCTCTGTTTGTTAAATCATTTAATATTTTTTTTCTTATGTTTTCAGGAAGCTTAGTACTGGCAATTTTTTGCATAGTATTGTAAAAAGGGAGGGAGATATTTGAGACAGTTGTGTAAGGCTGAGAACAGAGGTATGGAAATTAAGTTGTTGACCTCCCAAGATACCTTGGTCGTAAGGAAAGGAGTCACAGGAAATGTCCTGACTCTGGTCAGCACGGTGCTGCTACATGAAAGGTGGCAGAGGGGATGGAATGGTACCATGTTGGGTAGCTGGATCCAAACTACATATTTAATATGTAATCCATAGAAAAATTGGAATGACAGTTGCAACTTCTTTTTCTTTGCTTGTCAGGCTTTTGGGAAATAAAAAAGTCTCCCTTATTGGTTCATAAAACAAGATTGCTGTACAGCTCTTTCCTCCTCTCTGCTTTGTCCCACCCAGATCAAGTTAAAATCTGTCCATTTTTCTTAGTATTCTGGGTTCTTTGGGCTAATGTTGCTGATTTTTGTTTTACCTTCTTTTTGAATCTAAGTGTTTCTCTTTGTGTGAAAGAAGGAAAACCAAGATCCAGAGAGATTCTATAAAGCTTTGTCCATTAGTGTTATCCTAGTGCCTTAGCTGTAGGATTTACAGTGCCCTGGCTTGTGGCTTTGAAAAGGGATCAAACTTGTGGCTCCCATCTCCAGAGACTGAAAGATGGCAGTCCCTGCATAGTAGGTGGAGAACTTTAGGGAATTTGTGTAGAGTTCATTGATGCAGTAGTGTCTGTGTGCTAGTGTTATATCACAGTGACACTTACTTAGGCACCACTGAAAAGAGAGATTTAAGAGGTATTTAAAGCCAGATGGTGAAATGGCCTCCCAATTCTTCTCTTCCATGCGTTTACCAGGCTAGAGAAAACCAGAAGATGAATGTGTGAGGTGGTTAATTTTTAAACAGGTGAATGATTTAAAAACTACTGCTTACTCTACCAGTGACACATTTATCTTGCAAGCGTTGGACTCTCTGGCTTTAATGGTTAGCCTTGGGAGTAACGCTGATGGTTGCTCCTATGGTAAGTAGGGAATTTTAGTTGTAAAATTACATTTCAAGAGTGAGTCTTGGTGAGGAATACACGACTTAGACACTTTTCTCTTATGCTAAATATGCAAGTAACATGGTCCCTTTAAAAGTAATCTTTTGGTTATAGAATAACATTTATTTATCTGAAAGGAAAATATAGCAAGAAAACGTTTTCAGTAGTGACTTTTTGTGGTGGGGGAATGTGAAGGGGTGTTTTTTAAATTTTGTTTTACATAAGTAGTTTTAAGATTTTGTGATTAAAAACCATTTCACTGTCACTGAAGGATGACTAGTTGGATTGCTTATATTGGAAAGCTGTTATCTGTACAGAATGTTCATTTATGAGTAAGATACGGATTCGGTATGAGAATGCCATAGTTGTGAATTTTATCTAAACTTAATTGTTGTAGGAGATGGGCTGTGGAAAACGGATTTATTTAATTTTAAGAAACTCAGTATTTTTAAAATGTTCTTGTTTGTTTGTTTTTCTGGATTTGACAGCTGTAAACAGTGTAACACTGTTACTGCGAATTTTTTGTGCCTGACTCTCTAGCCCATTGACAAGTATCCAGAAGATTACCCAGTAGCATATAAAGGAAACATGATTGTCATCATTGCTTTAAAGCGTGCACCTTTACTCTTCCGTTCTTAATTGTTGGTCTGTGTACCTCTGATGAGTGGTAGAATAGGTAACCTTACGCTGATTTTAAAGAGTCTTAGAATTTGAATAGCTAGGTTATTAATACCTTTGAAAACAGGTTTTAAATGTAATGCTGGTATAGCCTTAATCATAGTCTGTAATGAGGAGTGCTGTTTATAATTTGATGGTAGAGATTAAAAAAAAAATTGAAACATGACATGTAGAAATGGTATTTCTGTACCTTTCAACTTGTAATTTAAGTTACTGAGTTCCAATTAATTATTAATTAATATTATTAATACTATTTTTAATATGATGAAGAGTTATTTTAGGACTTGGTAGCCATATTGTAAGTGTGATAACAAACACTAGTATTATTGCACAAATTAGTTGATAGACAAAAGGGCAGCTTATGCATATAGATTCTAAGATTTTTGAATTAGTATATTTTATTTTAAACTTAATATAAGAAAAGGAAAACCTTCTTGCAGTTCTACTACAGATAGTCTTTGTTTGCAGGTGTAAAACTACTGGGAAAGGGTAGTGTGATTTCTAACAGCTTATGATGAAAGCAAATGGTCTTACTGAGATATTTTTGGATGGGTCTGGGTATTGAAAAAGGGAATTGATCTTTATGGACTTGTTTATTGAAGAATTAGATAAGGTGCTGCTGGGATAAAGATTTGATTTTTGTCCTTAATTGATTTTCACTACTTACACAATTACCCTGATTTTTGAGCCACCTTTGCTGTGTAAGAAGTTCTGATTTTCTCCTGTGGAACATACTTACTGGTATTGGTTGTGCATGCTCAAAGATGTGGTCCTTTCTGTTCCAAATCAACTTTGTAGAGTGGTTTTTTGCGCTTTGTCTGCTCAGTGGAGGAATTTGTTGCAGTATTTTCCTCTCTTTGTTTCCCCTGCCACCCCACCCTGTATAATTACTGATGGGGAAAGGCCTGCTCCCTGCATCTGTCCATGTCTATATAAACTTTTTACATATGTGTGTATACAGAGCATAAAGCATATGCTGTGTTTTATTATATGTAATATATAGCCAGCCTATAAAATCCTAAGAATGTATATATTTAAATTTTGAAAGAATGCATTTTTTGTGGATGCAAGGGTAGATTGCACAGAGTCATTGTTAAAGAGCCTTGTGAGCTGTGTACTCTGAGTACAGTTTGCTTAGAGAGCAGCCCTGAAAGTGAGTAACAGAATTTATATTCATGCTTATCAAAGTTAAAATCTTGCTTAGGTAATGATATATCAGCTAGCTTCTTAATTGCTTTAAATATTTGATTAATTACAGTGGACTCTGCTTAAACCTCATGTCACTACCTCTGTAAAGTAAGCACACGAGTGTTATCTTAATTTCACATGTGGGTAAAGTGAGTGAGGGTGAATGTGCTCAGCATGACAGCCAGAAAATCTGCACCTGCTCAGGGAGCTGGAGCTCTTCTGTGTCTCACAATCCTCACTTAATTCATGCTCTGTGTTAAGAAAGGGTGTAAAGAACTCACTTTATGCAATTACTTGAGTAGATGTGTGCAAAAAAAAGTAGGGAAAAAAGCTTCTGTATCAGAAATTAGGGGCATCTTCTCTTACTGTGCATCAAAAAGGTGTGGTGAGTGTTGGTCGTTATTTCCTTTTTCAGGCTCTCTGGAAATGTTTCCATTATTCTCTTTTCTCACAGCTTTCTGTTGTAATTTATTTAATCTTAATATCCATAAGCGCATTCTAGTAGCTTTAAACTTGGCTCACATTCCTTAGTTAAAGCATAATTTTGAAATCCATCTTTCTTAACATTGACTTTCTTGCATTTGGAATTAACCATGTAGATGGCTTCTGATCTCCCAGATATCCTAAATGTGGGCGACATGGAATTTCTGAAGTGTATGTACAATGTTGGTATCATTTGACTTTTAAGTTTTAATGGCATGATTTCATTCAGGATAATGTTATTTCATCCACTCATGAATAGCATGCGTCTTACGCAAGGTGTTTCAATAAGCTTTTTTTTTTTCTTTATATAATTCAGATTGATCCAAGCTTTTAAAAAGTATTTGCATATCCTTTACTTCTCAAGAAAAAATAAAATCAATTATTTCTGAGCTTTCATATTTTTTTCTCTTGTCATTCACATTAGAACCTCAGAATCATTTAGTTTATAAAATCTCTTCAAGATCGCTGAGTCCAGCCATCAGCTTGGCACTGCCAAGTCCACCACTAAGCCATGTCCCTGAGTGCCACGTCTACGTGTCTGTTTAAATACCTCCACTTCCCTGGGCCTGTGTGCGCGTACACTTCCCTTCCTCCTCCGCTTCCACTCTCCAGTTTCTAAATCTGATCTGAGTCTGTATGTCAGGTGTTATCATTAAGACTTGAAGCAGAATTACCATGTAATATAATCAGGTCACCATTTTAAGAGTTTTGTCATTCCTGTCATGGTTTTAAGTCTTGGATATCTGTCAAAATGGCAAGGGAGACAATTCAGAATTCAAAACGCTTCCTTTTTAAAGACTTTATTATTGAAATACCATCAAATGATGCATTACAAAGCTGAAGCAGTGAGTTTTTCCATGTCTGAATAGAAGACAATGACTAAACTGCAGCAGTGAGCATTATCAGTCACTGCATGGTTAGTGAAAGGTGTGTGAAAAAGGGCTGCACTCAGGGATTCACTGAGTAACACTGGAGCCAGTGGCTGTTCTGTGCCATAACAGTGAGTGCCACGGTAATGGAAGTGTCAGTGAGTGGAGATATGATGAGCAACTATAGCCAAGGACTGGAAGGAAAGTGATCCTTATATTTTATGCTTGTGCAAAACATGCAGAGATGTATTGTACTGCATGAAAAGTACTTGGCTGAAGCATTGGGGATGGGGAACTTGACTCCATGCAACTGGTCAAGCACAGTTAAAGAAACCATTCCTTGGTCCAAGTGTTCTTCCTTTCTTTCTTCAATGCCACTGGTTTTTAAGTGGGAAAAAATAGCAGTGATTATTTTGGCTATCTGAAATCTGAGGGGTAGTAGTTCAATTGTTTCTCTTGACTTTTCTTTGTGTCTGCCACTTAGTCAGATGTCTCTGTAAGAAGTCAAGCCATCAGGGTGAAGTGGGCATCAGGAGATGAGTGGCAAGTATGTGTCCCTCACTTAGAGAAATGACAGTTCACATTTAGCTTGTGAGGACAGAAGCACCTCTTTGTCATCTGTAATTGCTTTTGCCCAAATGAGAGGTTCCCAGGTTCCAGAGGGCAAAATTTTGCAACAGGAGAGCCTTGAATGTGACTAATTTGCGACATCGTGTGATGGCAGTATATTGAGCAGGAGGCCGAAAGATAAAATGATGGGAAGCCAACCTGTTCTCCCATCTTAGTTGTGATGTGCTGGGATTAGGGGAGGCTTGATTGAGTTTAGTAATTAAGGTAACTTCACTTGCCTCAATGTCACTGTAGTGCAACTGCTACAACTTTACTTTTGAGAAAGCTTTAAAAAGAAATTTGCTTTGTCTGTAGTGATGGATCTGCAAAGTGGAGTTAAAAGTAACAGCTATACAATTGAAGAACATGTACTCTTTAAATGGTTGTTGAAACTGGATCCGTTTAACCTTCTGAAATATTTGCATTTCACAAGTTGTAGTAATACAGTTTCATAAACCAGTGCCCTTTTCAAATGGCTGTTACAACGCTGACTGCATAAAATTGCTTTTAATAATAGAGGCGAAGCACAACCAAGAAGCTTGCACTTAAAAAATCCACTCATTTTCATTCTAAAAATTCTTTCCTAAATTAGAATTAATAGATTATTTTTCCTGTGTATGTTTTGTCACCTTCTCATACAGTGCGTGGACATACATAGTATTTTGAGCACAAGACTGGACAAACTAGTGCCAGCAAATTGTTCACTCTAAATTGAAAAAAGCTTTTAAAAAATACAGATGACTAGTGAAGGGTGACAGGTATAAATGTTATTTGTATTGACTATAACTGGCTTTCAAAAGGAGATGAGCTGTCTCATTAGATTTTCATCTGTGAATGCTGATGTATTAAAATTGAGGTCAGGACGTTTTTCTACAAAGATCCTTGATGGAACTTCAGTCAGAAGGCTTCACTAGTAACTAAACTGTAAGATTTGATTCGTAGCTAGTGGAAGAGGCACTGTCCAGAAGATCTGGTGACTGAGATGGATGTATGGTGTGGAGAAATTAGTTTCAATTCTACTCACTCAATTTATGAGGTTAGGGATTTTTAAATGCTTATGTTTTCTGCATCTCATGAATTATTTGGAGCCATGAAGTGGCAGTTTAATATGAGTCTTTGTATATTATAAGAAAAAAAAATCAATTTTTTTTCTTCTATTACAGTATATAGACTTTATTTTTTCCAATGTCAGGATTTTGATTTATATGTCACTTAGCTTAAATATCAGTTTTGGTCTATGCTTTGGCCATTACGTAAATACCATTTTCAAAAACTTTTTTTTGACCTTAACAAAACATGCTAATTATTTTTGGGTTTGTTTTTAAGCAAGCTGTGGTGACAATGGTTTTTTAAAACGCATAACTCCTTTTACTGTTTTCTTCAGGAAAAAGCATAGAATTTTATTTCTGTTTCAGGTTCAATTTCAGGTTCATATTGTGGTATGTAGTTAATTCTTAAGAAATAAAGTAGTAAGCTTAAGGTGACCATTAATTCCAATTAACTAATAAAATGTCTGAATTTTTCTTACAGGAGATGATCAGATGGAGAGAAAAGGTCAAGTTTTAATCCTTTTAGTGGAACAGGCTCTCAGTTTGCAGGACTACAAAGCAGCTAGTATGCATTGCCAGGAGCTCATGGACACAGGTGAAGTGAATAAATGGGTTGCATGAGGTGATGGTGGTGGAAACCTGAGATCTGACTCTTGTCTTACTGTGAGGTGTGGTACTTGAGATTGGACCATTTCATTAAAATAGCAGTTACGTCTCGTTAGTGGGAGTGCACTGACATGGAATAGAGACACATACAGCAAATACTGCATGGAATAAGTGTGTACTGAACTATTGGTTGTGTTGCCTCAGGGAGCTTTTCTGTTTGCCTCTGGGAACCACAATTTCTGCTTCTTTCTACACTGTGTCCCTCTCAAACAGGTAAAACTATGTGACTGCAGCTAGCAGGAAGGTGCAGGTCTTTTAGAAGTCTACCTTTCTATCATAACTCTTAAGATATTTGTGCTGTTTGTATAATTTGTGTATGTGACAGTATGAGTGGGGATAAATGAAATACATATGTCAAGTTACTAAGGAAGATGGGATTTGTTTCTTTGGCTCTTTTTCTCTGTTTTGACAATGAAGGGGGGGAAATGCAAGGTGAATTAAGATTTTTTTAATATATCAAGTGATATATTTTATACTTTGTATTTTACAGCCACTCCAGTATGGTATTCAATATCATGCTCTGAAATAAATGATGATTTTCTTACTGTAATATGTGAAAATACAGGATGTAAGCTTAGAGATGCCTAATATATTGCTATCTACAATATGATAAAAATTAGTCTTTTGTGTATTCAGTCAGTCTAAAGTGGAGCTTTAGACAACTGTCTCTGTTTCATGGAACCTTTATGGTTCCTTTTTCAGGGGATGTTAAGTCTTGACAAGAATGCCACATGCGTTCCTTTATCTCATCTGATAAGAATTAGGCAGCATCTCCTTTCACTTGTCATAGGAAGTGTGTTTTGTGTTCCCTTGTAGGTTATTCTAAAAGCTGGGAAGTGTGCAGTCAGCTTGGGCAATCCGAAGGCTTCCAGGATGTGGGGATGCGCCGGGAGCTCATGGCCTTTGCTCTGATCCACTGTCCCCCCAGTGCCATACAGGCGCTGCTGGCAGTGAGCCGCTCCCTGCAAATCCAGGTACCTCCTTCTGGACCTTCTTTCGTGGAAGTTCAGTGCTTGCCAAAGTGAAGGGGACTTGTGCTCATTTTCAAGTTTGTTCCCTTAAGTTCTAACCCTTCAAATATATTTGTATTTGTTCTGCTCTACTTCTCTACTTTCATTGTCATATTTCAGCAAATGAGGTCTCTTTCTAAGCAGTTTTGTGTGATGAGTTGGTTTCTCAAGTAGAAGTGCAGTTGTGTTTTCTGTCTTTAGTACTTCTAATTTCTTTATTGATTGCCTGATTTAAACATTTTATTTGCAAATGCAGTTGATGAAATTTTAAAATATTTTCTAGGTATTTATAGTTTGTAATGCAATTTCATTAAACGCCCACATAAATGTCTGTTAAATGTTTATTCTGTGATTTTTGTGATCTTTACCCAATATGCAATGAAATTATTTTCTCACTGATTTCAGTGCTGTAATGGTTTTAACAACTACAATAGGTTTTATGTCTGAGCCACCTTTATTAACTCTGCAATGACTGACTTCATAGAATCACATTTTAGCCGTTGAGCTGATCGCAGTATATATGTGAGAACACGTAATTGTGGCATTTAAATACAACTTATGTCAAGGTGACATAGCAAAAGTCATATTTGAAACTGGAGGGCAGTAATTTAGGTTGTCAAAATGTTAAATTTCTGTTCACTGTAATTGTGACTTGGCCTACATACCATGACTTGAGTTCATAATTGTCTTAGTTTTTTAAGAGTTCACGATGCTCTTAGATTTATAATTGTGTAATAGAAACATCTTAGAAGTCTTTGGACACAGAATGTAAGAATGGGGGAGAAGGGAGCCACAGCTAGAGCACATATGCAGTCTGATTGAGGCAGCTGCAAGTGTGTAGCCTTTTCCTTAAAAAATCCCGTGAATAGCAATGTCTGTGAGAATACAGGCAGCATGTGAAGGTGGAAGTTCTGCGCAGAACTTCTGCTCACAAAGCCACTGTCCTGTGGCACACTTGCCTTTGTGGAGTTGCCCAGTGCCTCAGAGTCCCAGTTCAGATAATGGATGTTTTAGGGACAGGTCTGTAGCCTACATCATACAGCATGGTACATAAAATTGAAAAAAAAAATGATCTTAGATTATGTGAAAAATACTGCACCAAAATCATGGAGAAGGGAAGGTCATTTTGTCTAGTGTCTACAACAGTGAGAGGATGTCAGAGATGCTGTGCTTTCTACTTTGCATCTTTTCCTGCACTCTTGTTTTTCTATCATGGAAGCCTTTATGTCAGAGTTTCTTGGGTTTCCTGTGATATCAGTCATAATTCTTACATTTGTTTATTTGACTGGTAAAAGAATATTTATTTTGTGGTTGTAGATTCTTCTTCAGGCTGTGAATTACCAGTTTCTTCCTTCTGAAGGAGGTGAGAGTGTAAATATCTCTGAGCCTTCTTCATTGATCAGTAAGGATACAGAGGTAAGTTTTAATGTGAATTTTAAAAGTAATAATGACTTTATTCTACATTAGTCTGAAGAATCAAATTTGAGTTTTTAGCAACATCTGTCTGCTTACTAGATAAAATAGACAACATTAGGCATATACTACTTTCTGTTGTTAGATTGTTTTAAGTTCAGAGTTTTGCTTATGTATTAATACTTTGTTCTGATCTTTAATTGCTTCTTCCTACACAGTCTTAGCACCACTGAAAAAAAATATAAACCCAGAGGCAGGAAAAGTGTAACAAAACTTACATTAAAATAGTCATTTATATCGGTTTGCCTTTTTTTTTTAATCTGCCCCAGTTGCAAAACAAAATATTTGAAAATAAACCTGAAATACATATTTAATTAAATAATGTTTTGAATTAAACTTATTTTTCCCCTTAGTTCTGTGCATCACTAAGTTTATGACTTGTCCTTTTATAATGTTCATATATTGTATGTGAAATTATTTTTTGTGTAAGGTCAGAAGGAACATTGAGTATTCCACAGGCAGGACAACAGGAAACAAATCTTTTATTACTCTTTCTGCTTTTTATGTCTAGTATTTTATATCTGTACATGTACAATTACAAATACTTTTCTTGCTTTAAAGAAGATGTAATTATTTACCTATTTATGATAAAAGGAATGTGTTTTTCACACTCTTCGAAGTGGAAAATTTTGCATTTAATTTATTCTTTTCTCTGTTTTTTGTTTAATTAAGTAGGTGATAAATAGATCTAGGGGTGGGGAGAGGGGGGCAAAAACCTTAAAGAAATACAGGAAAGGAGAGAAGAAAAAGGAGTGGGAGAGAGAAGGACAGAGGGAAGGAGAGAAAGAAAGAGAAGGACAGAGGGGAGGAGAGGAAGAAAGAGAAGGTTCATGTTGCATAGGGTGGCTTTTTGAGAAAGATATGTGAGTTCCATATATTCCTTGGAGAATATGTCTATATTTTGTGTATGGTTTTTATGTATGTATATTTTGTGTATGGTTTTTATGTATGTACATGTGTATATGTGTGTATAATGTATACATACTTGTATACACACATGCATATGTAAACGTACATGTACATACATGTATTTGCATATATATCAAATAAATGGCTGGAAGGTAAAAAAGCACTGTAAACAGTACTCAAAGGACACATTTTACGCGTCTGCCAGAATCATCAATATGAAGAACAGGTCCATTTTCACTGGCACAAATGCTTTTTATTTTCTGGAAATCTGTAGATGCATCTCTCTGAGCAAGAAGTTATTAAGTAGGTGTTAATAAAATTGATATGGGTGTGGATGCATATGTTTACAATATTTTAATGTCTATAAAAATTTGTCATGCATCACCTTTCATGTGCTGTAGTACTACATTGTGGCAGAACAATTAGAGATGCATATAAATGTTTCAGAAATCTATTCAAAGGTTTATCAGAGTTGAATAAACTCACTGATTAACTTTGCTATCATTTCAGTTTGGATATTGGAAGAAATTTTCTTTATGCTGGAAAATTGATATTCAAAAATTTCTCCAATATAGCTTTCATTTTTTTCCCCCTCTTAGTTGTGGCTGATTTTCTCTTTAGAATTGGAAGTAGGCAGACAATTGACCTGGGAAGTTTGTGTGTTGCTGCATTGAGGTTATTTTCTTTGTTTAATACAGCTCCTTGGCATGTTGAGTTTCAGACTGCTACACTAGGAAATGAAGTTCTGTATGTTTGCTAATTCTTTCTTTTTGTTCTCTCCCAGTTGACTTAATAGGGATTTATAGCTTCTTTCATTTCTTGGAATGATACAGGAAACGTAGCCAAAAATTTACTCACTTTATAACTCTTTCTTTGTTACAGACATTTGCAATGTTAGAAAAGCAATATATTCAATAACTCAGTTTCTCTGACTTCACTGAATCCCATAACTACAATCCCCGTGGTTACACTTTATCTAATTCCTTGTGCTTCACCTTCATTGTCTTGCACAGAATTTTAGTTTCTTTAAAGAAAAAAAACAAACTGCAAATTTTTTCTCCCCTGTGGCCGATAGGTAAAGCTCTGTAAAGGGAAGGCCTGGTAAAATCATGGCTCCAGCCTGTTCCTTAGCCTAAGTAGAAATGGACTGTGGGAGAATGACTCAGCTAGAACAGAGGAAGTGAGGCATGCTGCGTGAATGCCTCCTGCCCACACTGTGGTGTTTGGTGGTTGCTCCAACTTGGTTTGTTGTGCCTTAAAACTATGTAAACTAACAACCGACTAACGGCATAAAAAGGACGGGTTTTTTGTAAATAAAGTTCCTCCTTTGCACCTGCCTGGGGACTCCTCGCTGCTCCGTATTGCTATGCTCCCCTTCATTGTACTCCTTTCATTTTCACTTACATCCTGATTAACTTACAGAATCCTTTTTTCAGGGAGTTGACAAGTGTTGTTCTTTCTCAATTTTTGATACCTTTTCAAATTGGTGCTCTAAATGTACGGTTTTTTTATCTTGACTTGATTAAGTTCTGGCATGCGTGTGTTTGGGCATCCCTTTTTCTGTTGCATTCAAAATACCTGTCTGTAAGTATGTCAGTTTTGCTTTTCAAACCTTTAGTGACCTTTTTCTATCCATCTTACTTTTGTCTAGCATTGAATCATTAGTGTCCACTACCATTTCTTCCTTTATGTCAACCAACATCACCAGCTGGTCATACTTTTTCATCAGCTTTCTCTTGATAAACTCTTCTCTAGAAATTTCTAAACTAATTTCATTTTTATTCAGTTTTTCCTCCAAATTTTTTCCCCTAAACTTGCAGAAATCTTGATAGCAGCTGGCTACATATATACATAGACTGCGTAGAAATGGTTTATTTAATATTGCTGTCGTGTTGACTTCAGCATAACTTTTTTCCAAGTTTTTGGTGGTCCTACTCTGAAAGAAATTCATGAATGCTGTGATAAAGATGCACCTCATTACTTTATAGGAGCTAATGCATTTGCACAAGCTTTGTGTCAGCTTGTCACTGTCGTTTGAACTCATGGCATCCGTTTCAGAAGTCATCCTTTGGAAGCTATGATGATTGCAACATACCAGATTGTTTTTAAGCAAAATGTTAAGTTTCACCAATCCTCATCCTTTTTACTTGTGTGTGCTACAAATGCCTAAACAACTAATCTTCTGCTTCTCAAGCAGAATATCTCGGTGAGAAGATTAAGCTCTTGATTAGTGAAAAGCCTTCCAGAATATTATTGGTAAAATTGTTAAATTCAAATAAAATGCTTAGACATAAGATGCTGTGTTGTGTATAAGCAGTAGAAACAACATTCATCAGTTGCCTTGTAAGTGGGCTCTGACTTTGTTAAATCTGCATAGTACTTAAAATATGTTTATGTCTGTTATAAATCATTATTTTTTACATATCTGAATATGAAAGAATAATTACTGTAAAGTGGCACATCAAACCCAAGAGAAATTAAGTTTCAATTTTTTTGAAAATGAACTCTTGATAGAAAAGCAGATGTAATTTCTAGAGGAGAATATGTTCAAATTATAAGATGATTTTCTTAAAGGCTTCTTAAAGAAAAGAAAATTTGTGATTAACAGACCATTAGTGTCTTTGTTTTTCCAGTTTTCCCAAGCACTAGATCTCTTAGAACATTTATTTACATTAAATAGGTAGGTCACACATTTTTATCACAGCTGGTTAGAAACGATTAGAGAATCATGATTAGTTATCCTTTTGTCCTTTAACTGCTGCCCCGAAATTTCTAGTTCTCTGTCAGATCTGCAAGTGTTAAGCAGATGTCTTAATTACTGCTGTATATCTCAGGCAGTCATCAGAGCCTGTGTTTCAGCAGCTGAATCAAATGCATTGTGTCTCCTTAAGGCTGTGTTACTTCTTTGTTACCAGTGATGTTATGGCCCTAATAAGAGCCTGGAAATTCAGTGACTCTTGAATATTAGTGTTGTCATCTTGAGCTGAATCTTTTCCATAGTCTCTCATTTAGGGTCTGGTTTATCATTGCAGGACTGGAGTTTTCACTTAGACTGGTTCATAGCTGTAACAGACTTTGAAAAAAAAATTAAAAATCCCCAGTATAAAACCCTTCAAGGCACAAAACGTAAATGTAGACTCACCATAAATACTTATGTTAAAGAGACTATTTTAAATTCCTGTTTGGCAATGGAAGTACCAAAAAGGGAAAAGAAAGACCTAATGCATGATGCTCTGTTTTTGAACAGACTCTGTTCTACCTCATTTCATTTCCTTCATAATCTTGATGTATTATTATTCTTAACATATAAAGTGTATGGGTTTTGCATGTTTTAATCCTTGCACCTTGACTAATTGTCATTAAAGACCAAAAACAATCCTAAAATCCATGCTGCAGGTGTTCTAATTTATTATGGTCTCTTGTGTAGTTTATCTAAAACACAATTGGCTTTGTTATATGTCCCTCCATTAGGCTGTTGGGAATTATATATGTGTATGTATTGATGCCTTATCAGGCCTCCTAGACACAAGAGACTAGACAGAGTAAAGGAACAAAAGTAGGTATTTATTTGAAGGGCCTTCAAGGTACACCCTGGGGAGCCAGAGGCTATTGCCAAGATGGACCCCAAGATGGACCCCAGGCCACGAGTTTTCCACACTTTTATAAGTTTGGTTCATTTGCATATCAGGGTCAATTCTCCAATTAAAACCCCAGTTAAATGATGTAATTCCCCTTAGCTACCCCCCCTTCAGAGACTCCTTGGTTTACACCCCTTGGGCTCAGGATGGTCCAGGTGTCCTTGAAGAGCAGTCCGGAGAGGCTTTGTTGTGTCTAACAGGCATGAGAGAGCAGAAAGTAACAGGCTACAAGAAGCTTCAAAGTTGCACACTAAGCAGTACAGAGTTTAAAAAATATAAAAGTTAAAACCTAAGGCATCAGTATGAGCAAAAGTGTATGTATATAAACATGTGGTGTATATTTATAAATATTTTAGCTGTTATTTTAGAATAATTTGTTAATTCAGAATTTGTTGGTTGTCTTTTTTTATACATTTAGATTAAAGCAGAATTTTAATCTGCTAATTTGGCTGCTATTTAATAAATTGTTGTTGCTATTATTATTTTGATTTTAATCAGAAGTGCTTACTTTATAAAAGGATATCAGGAAGAAATAATAGAAAATAATTTCCCCCAAACACCCCTCAGAACCCCTAAAACAAAACTTCACCCTGAAGATGCAATTAAAGGACGCAATTAAAGTTGTTTCTTGAGATGACATTTCCAACCTTATTTAAGAAATAACTTCTTTTTTGAGAGATTGATTTGGGATAGCAAAAAGTTGTAACCTGGAAATGTTGCTGCTCCAAGTAGAATGGCTTTTCAGAAAACAGAATTTCTATTTGTGCTGAAAAAACTGTTATTACTTGTAAGAGTTGAAATCCTTTTTAAACAAAAGTCAATAGAGTTTATCTGATAGCAGTAGTGCCATAAGCATTCACACCTGCATGCAAGCTAGCTCATTAGTTTTCACACTGCTGAAGGAGGTGTATTTAAAAAAAAGTGTTTTGCTCAAATGCAGTTGAGAACTTGGGTGGAATTTTTTTTCTGGTTCTGTTTTGGTTTATTTTTCCTCCCTGAAAAACCTGCAGCATCTGCTTGAAAATGGTGGCAGAGAGGAATTAGTATTCTGTATGTAACATTTAAATATGTTACATATTATTATTTAAAATAAATTTAAAAAATTAATTCTTCTAATTACTAAAAGTAATACTTCTTACTAAGTACTTGAAAGTGGTTTATGTAAAAACTACATGAACAAGAAATTCTTCCCCCAAGCCACCAGATTTTGAATAGATTTTAATTTTTCAGAGCATCAAAAATTTTGACCCATTGTACTTGGCATGCACTTTCTTCATTTGGTGAAGCAAGAGCTGAAATTGCTAGTTTAGCCAGTTGGTTCATTAGTGGTGCATCTGTGAAATGCACAATAGGATTTCAGAAAAGATGAAGGAAAACGCTGATGGACTTAAGATGCACCTGCTACTACAGTGGTCAGCTTGAGGCAGTAATTTACTGCACATTATAGGTAGTGAAAATAAGGTTGTCTACATGAAATTCTTCCTTATTGAAGCTGATATATTTTTTCCTCTGAGGTTATGGTGGGATGTATTTCTCTTCAGCATAACTTGGCATCCTTTGGCTCTGATGTTTGAAATTTTATCCTGAGTTAGTAAGCTGTAAACCAATACTTCCCATATAGTTACACAGGTAGAATTTTTCTATTTCAATATATTTCAGTGTATGGAGAAATTAATAGAGTTGTTAGGGATAAACATATAGCTGTTAAAGTTTGCTGTATGGAGGAAAATATTTGTTTTCTGTGCTGAAAACTGTGTTTACATTAGCATGCTAATTATATATTTATGACTAATGTGCAAGCATTATAAAGCATGCAATTAACACAAGCCTTTGAGAACTGGAATAGCACAGATCAGACAACACGGATGTTCTGGGTATTATTTAAATGCATTACACAAGGCAAAGCTGGTGTAGAAAAAACCCCAGCTGTGGAACATGTCTCTACTTTTAAGAATGGAGTTACATGTGAGTTCATACTAAGTGAAGATATTAGTACATGTATTGCAGAAGCAGGTTTTTAACTGAGAATAAGTTGGGGTTCTTGCAGTCTTTTAGGCTGGCTGTTTTCAGCACTTTCTGTGCCAGCTGCAGAATTTCAAAGCTTGATGATACTTTTATCACTTGGTCTAGAGACGTATATTTACATCTCTACCATTTCCCCTATTGGGAATTCAACTTAATTAATGCTACCTCTGTACAAATACAAGATTGTCTCTAGTATCAGCTTTCTTGAATTATCAAAGATTAATTTCAATATACTTGATCTCCACATTTGTGGAGACGATTATTTCAGTGGAAACATTCAACAGTTATGTAGAACATTGCCATTATAAACTTTGGAATGAAAACCAGTGCTGTCTGTGGAAACAAGGGGTGCTAACTGAGTAAGGGGCAAAATGTTCTGCTGATCACACCACTTACTTCAGAGTGAAACTCCTAAATCACTTTTAGCTTGTCTTTTGTTTATTTTTGGCAGCTGCTGCCTGAATTAACGATCATTCAAATGTGTTGTTAACATAATGCGCCTGAACTCCAATGCGTTTGTTTTGCTTAAAATCATTAACCTAATGATAGCAGGAGTCTAACCCTTGCATTGTGTGTTGGATATGTCACAGGATGAAACCAACATCTCCTCTGGCCAGTCCACCGATTTGTTGTACTGGACGACATCCAAAACCATGAAGGTGTTGTCCAACACAACTCTGACTACCAAAGCCGTGCTGCACGCTGTCAGTGATGGGCAGTGGTGGAAGAGGTCATTGTCTTATCTGCGGCCACTACATGTAAGGGATTGCTGATGTGTCTCCAGATGTTTACACGTTTGTTGATACATTAGTATAAAAACTCAGATACTTTGTAGGACCTGATAGCTGAAGGCCTCAAGTAAATAGATGAACTACAGACATCATGGGATTGTTTGCAAGCAATTCCCAATGAAGGAAGGGGTCTAAAGCTGTTTTCTTGTTTTGCAGTCTGTTATCTCCTGTTTTCCTAGCGTAGTGTAAGAAGGCCTAATTGAAATTTGGTAGAACTTTAAAACTTTGGAGAACAAAGCACAGTAAAGCCTACTCTTTAAATACTGTTATCTTGTATTCAGAGCTGTTTCTTTTCAGTTTTTCTTTTCTACTTTCTCTGTTTCAGTGAATTTTGTATAATGTTTGTGGATACTATTTTTCTGATTCTACTTTTGAACATGATTCCTTTTTTAAGAATACTGGACTTCATTCAGAACTGGTTTATATAAGATTACTCCTTTCTTGCTCTCCACTGAATTCAATGATCTTTTCATTTAGAGTTGTTTCTCTTCTGAACAGTGTTTACAGAGTTTTTATGAGCTTTTTTACAACTAGGCTCAACTATACTTATTTTTCCCAGGGCCAAGAATTTGGAGATGTATTAAGAAGTGGGCCTGGAGGAAATGCTACTGTGGAAAAACAAGGCTGTCATCCGTTTTATGAGTCTCTAATTGATGATCCATATGTTGACGAAGTAAGTTACAGAACTCTGCAGGTTTTTGTTAAGATCTTATAATCAAGTAAAAATACAAATTTTTGATTATATGTGTGACTTTAAAGTTTGTGCCATAGTAGGAAAAAAATCCAGAATTAAATAATGAAAGCAAATGCAGGAACTGAGGTAGGCAACTGCATGTGATGAAAGTGACTCATATAAAAGTGCAGGGTGTAAGAGTGGATGTGTCTGTTGTCATTTTACTTCCAGTCTGAAGTCAGCTATGGAACGTACCAGAACAATTCTTCGCAGAGCTTTGCTGAAGTGTTGCTGAAGATAGGGAAACTCGCAGAAACAAGGGGTGAAGGAAAAGACCTAATTCCAACTACAGAAGGTATGGACATATTGTATATATTCACTTCTGTATTTACTATATATAGTGAATACAGAAATATCTGTGGGTGGGTTTAAGTGTGGAGAATTGCACAGAACAGTCTGAAGTATTGTCTGGGTGTTTTGCATGAATTGTGATCTGGTTCAACAGCTCTTGTTGGTAAGAAGTCTTGTTGGAAGTAGCTGCAGAGTTTTCAAGGGAATTGGTGTTTTTAAGACGAGTTGCTCAGCAAAGACTAGAAAAATGAAAGTTGTCTTTAAATTAGCAGAAAGTATTATTTGGGGCTTGGCAAAGATAGGAGGAATTGTGGAAGGTTTCCTGAATATTACCACGTACAGGTAATGGGAATTTGCAAGCCAATGTTAGTTATTTCTCTGTATGCCTGTGTCTTCAGTTGGTCAGATTCTGTGCCACTGTGTATCCAGGTTTCAGCGTTGCAGGCTCATTGTAGTATTTTATTTGCCAATTAATGCTTAACTACAGCTTCTGGAATCATCAGAACTTTTTGTCTTCTTCCGAAATGTCTATATGTTATAGGTTATATTTAATAATTTGTTAACTGAAACAATTTCACTTTTGAAAAAAAAGACAAACCACAAAAACCACCTGTGGTTGTTTATCTTTCCTTTTGGATGTCTCCTGCTGGTTTAAGAAATGAACTGTTTAAATATTTACATGCTGTTAGTGTCTTTCAAAGGAAGATATGTGTATTTATTTGACTCTGTGATAAATTGTCATGAAAAATGAGTATATTAAATCACTTGCAGTATGAGAAGTTTCAAGTCAGACTTCCATCATAAGCCACACACTTATTTGAACTGTTTAGTAAAAACCAGAATATTTGTCTTACAAGTATATGATTCAGTAGTTTGAGATATGTGGTATTTGTACAGAAAACCTGTGTAGTTCTAATGTAACAACATTGTGAATCAGAAAAGGTTAGCAACAGCTTGTATAAATGGGGATGTGTGCATGTTTTGTTCTTTTCATGCTCTCTTAATGCAAAAAAAATCCTTTTAAATCGGTACTTACAATCTCATTTGTTGCATGCTAAATGCCTATAGGCTTTTAGCTTTGATTCTTGTATCTTAAAGGAGGGAGAGGCAAGGATTAAAAAGTATTTATTGCTTTCTTAGGGAAAATGGTTTAATTGGCAGATCTTTGGTAATAGTTCCTGCTCGAACTTGAGTAATTGGAACTGCTCGTTTACAATTCAGTGGCTGCTTTTGAGATGGAAATTTCAGTGTTGGGGACTTCTGTTTGAAGAAGAACAGAAATTTTAGATTCTAGCTTCAGTTTTTGAGCATCTGTCTCTTTCCTCTTAAGTGTGCAGCGTAATATTTTTGCCATTTAATACTTCTTTTCCACCACTTTTATTCTATAGTCAATCAGAATTTCACTTAAGAGTCCCTCCAGCTGTGCTGTGAAACAGAGTTCTGTGTTTTCCTCTGGAAAAATGGCCTGTGTTTATTCTGGACTCAACAGTTCTGCTGTGTGACGCCTTTTGGTAGTCAGTAAACAGTGTTCTTAAGCATAAGTGTAACATAGCTTTCTGTAGATAAATGGATTAATAATTTGCTATTTGTATTGTGTTTAGCTCTGGACTAATGGTATTGGATCCCACCTCTTCCTCTTTCTTAAAGCTTTGCTTTTTCAATTCGTATGAAAGTCCTTATGGATGAGTTAACACTTTCAGGGTTGTGGAGCTTGAAAATGTGCATATCGATAGCACACTGCTAAAATTTAAAATTAAGAAATCACACAGATATGAATCCCACGTATTATTCTGCATTTTTATCATTTTCAGGCTTCCTGTATGTTTTTGGGAGGATTTTGCCATATGAAACTTGAATGTTAATATAAGGTGTCAGCTACTGCACTGGTCTAGTAACTGCAAGCATAGCAGATTGCAGTTGATTTTGCTGACAAGTTTGAATCCCAGCTGTTTACATTCAGCTGTCTTCTAGGACAGCTACAGCAGCAGGTTTCAACTCTGTCAGCAGAACTGAAGAACCTGAAGGGAGATGCAGTTCAGCAAAGAAATCTTCATTGTACTTGGCACTTTGTCTTAGGAGAGGCTGGAGTAGGCATCAAACTCTGTTTACTATAAGAAGTGCCACGTGCAGTGTGAGAGACTGGCTAAACACTTTCCCCACAGACAGTGTGCATCATCCTAGAATCATAGAATGGTTCGGGTTGGAAGGGGCCTTAAAGATCACCTGGTTTAAACCCCCTGCCATGGGCAGGGACACCTTCCACTAGACCAGGTTACTCAGAGCCCCGTCTAGTCTGGCCTTGAAAACCTCTGTGATAAAACTCAAGATATTTTGCTGCTTTTGTGGATTTGGTAGTGTTACAAGCCTTGGACCTTGACTTTTCTTGTCCTTGCTACCTGGATATAGGTGGTAAACTGAGTATTTTCAAGTGAAATGGTAATACTGAATCTGCCTGGGTCCCGTAAAGCGCTCCGTCCTCAGCTGTGCACTGATCATGCACCCAGACTTGGTGTGGCTGGGGCTGCGTTGTGCATCTCTGTTTAACTGTGGTTTTCTTTCTCTGTAGGCCTTAGGGATTGATCAGGAGGTTGAAATTGAGATTTGAAATGATGGCTGTGTTTCCTTGTAACCAGATTAGGCACTAAACTCGAAATAAACCGAAGACAGTCAGTCATACCTATTAATCCTCAGGAGTTTTAGAACAAATAATACCTTAATGTTCCCCATGATTTTGTAGTTGCATGTAGACATGTCTGTTTAACTGCAGTATATACTTCTAAGTTTACTGAGATTTTATCATGGACTAAGTGAACAAGTGAAGACTCAAGGAGTTTTTGCATTTTTTTCAGAGGAAAATCAATGGAAAGTGAGTTGAAACTTTCTAGGTATTGAGAAATTCCAATTTCCACAAATAAACCATTTTTCCCCTACTTAGCCTCTCAAACAGGCTTGTGACATAAAAAACTGCACAGGAAATAAAAATATTTGTAAAATCAGAATATTTTTGTGTTTTCCTGAGAAAGTTGTGGTTGTGGGACAGCAGTGAGACAGCAGCATTGGCACTTTGCTTGTCACTGTCCGCCCTCCTTGGTTTGCCAGCCCTGTAATGTCTGATCCCTTTGGCAAATTCCAAATTTGGCAGTGGTCTGAAATGACATTAAGTTCCTGTAAATTTTGTGAAGATACATGACAGGGTAGAATGGCATCCTGCTGATGTCTGGAGCCTATGATTTGAACTCAGCACTGTTAGACTGCAGAGGATTCTTGTAGGGCTTCACTGGGAGACAGAAAGCTGTATGAAATTAGTCTTTGTGTATACACGTATTTGTGTGTAAAGTGGACAGCTAAGTATGGATACATGAAAACCTGCCATGAACACACAAGCATGCCCAAAATTTATTGAATCAGTGCAGAGGATTTTTTTTTTTTCTCAAAAGGTGTGACAACAGAGGCAGTTCTTTCTTCTTATGTACATTCTGGCAGCTGGGATGCCATTGTGTCAAGCTTTATGCAAAAGTATGAAGATAATCATATTGTTTTCTGGCCCTGTATTGGTGCTGTGTTCTTTGTAATGATTGCTGTCCTAATGGTGAAGATCAGTTTTTGTGAGTGTGGCAGTTGTCATGTTGGGGATGTTAAGTTGGAAGAGAACCCATAATTTACTGTGTATTCAAAAGGTTTTGCTAACATTAATTCTCCAAAGAAAGGGAAAAGAGAGCAGAGCTGAAACTTCCTTCCCTCCTCCCATTTTTTTTTCTGTTTAACCAGAAGTGGTTGTGAGAATACATAAAGTAACTGCTTGTGCTCAGAGGAGAACTAGCAATTTTCATCAAGATTTTAATATTAGATATTTCTAGAGTTCTTATTATCTTTGCTTGGACAGCATACAGGTTATTTAGAGTGCAGCAGAAACAATCTGTCGGCAGCAAGAAACTGTCTGAAGCACAGTAAAAGCCATTCGAAACATAAAGGATAGGTGCTGTTGGACAGGCTTATGTAAGGCTCTGTGATGGCTTGTCGCATAGAAATTTAGTGTTTGTATCTGGCTGAGGGCCAGCATGTAAATCCACTTCAGGGTGATGGCAAATTAATGATAATCCGAAAATTGTAATTGGTCATTTAAGCCTTTTATAAATCATTCTTTGGAACAAAGAATTCCCTGGGGGACTGTGTGTAAAGTAATCGGGTTTTTGCCAGCATGCCCTGCAGAGGAGTTTGTGTAATGTGGGAATGCAGGTGTTTGAGACTTCCTTGAAATAAACAAAGAGCTAAGTTGCTGGAAGATAGTTTCTTCCTAATGAAACAATATTGTTATTAATAACATTATTACTAATGTAATTTATAACAATGGAAACACCGCCCCCACCCCCCCAGGTTTGGTATCTATAATGTAGGAAAAGCAAGTGATTTTTGTGTCAGTTTTACTGGAAGTATGTGTTTACAATCAGAATACTTATCCTTTGATGAATTTATTTCAATTGCCGTAGTACTGATACTTCTGTTTACAGTATGTGCCAGAACGTGATTTTGGTGTTTCTTACTACACTTGCGGCTTTTTGGGTTTTTTTTTAATTAAGGCAGATGTTTTTAGCATGGTTTGTTGTGTTCAGTGATAAGGGAATTAGAGTTCAGGCTTGAAGAGGATACATTTTGTACCATTCCTCCACTTGGTATCGTTGAACCTTTGCAACATTACATTACTTCCTTGATTTTACAAGCAAAATATTTGCTTCTTGTAAAACAGTACAAGTGGCTTTGTTTAGCATCTGTTATTGCATAGTCTCATTCTTCTTTGGTTAATGTATCAAAGACTTTGCCTGAAAGTTAAGGTAAAGCTGTTCTGCAGTTTAATTATATATTATCTCTTTCTGGATTGCACTGATAAGTGTTTAATTAAGTATGTCTGGAGTGCTTCAAGCTAATGTCTAATAAAATATAGTTGCCTTGAAAACATTTAATTTGCTAGTTCTCAAGGCCAAGTGGGTCAGTAATCCAAACTTTGTGTTTGCTCCCTCTGTGTTGCAGTTCTGCTACAACTGGCAAGTGATGCTTTACCAAAGGATATGGCCTTGTCTCTTGCCTATCTACTTGCACTGCCACAGGTATGTTGATAGTGACTTTGTTTGCATGCTTTTGCCAGGAAAGACTATTCATAGCATTTCAAAATTCCATTAGAAAATTTCATTTCCTTAAGATGTTAAAATTTTAAGTATTTGAATTCATTTTAATACACATTTTTACAGAGTGGGCTGGTGCATTAAAGGAAACTGAACAAATACCGTTGGATGGTCCGTTGAGCATGGCGCTAGTGAAAAGACACATTTTCTTACTTAAAATAGAAGTTGGGCCACCAGACTGACAATTCTAATGTAACTCAGAAATGTGGATAATAACCTTGTGGTATAGAAGCAGCAATAGTGTAGTTGGAAAATCATTTTGGTTAGGTGTTTGTGCAAGGGGAAAAAACCCACCATAATGTAGAATTATCTTTGTGTGTGGAGGTTACTGATTTACTTCTGTGCCAGAACATAGTCAGAGCTATTTCTAAAGGACAGCAAGTAGCTTTTTAGAAAGTTTGTATGCTTAATGTTGTATGCTTGCTAATTCTTTTGTGTAAATTAATGCTCTCTTTCTTCTAGGTGGTAGATGCCAACAAATGCTTTGAAAAGCATTTACATTCTGCGTTATGTCTCCAGCTGGCAAGTTATTACTATAGCCTGCAGATCTATGCTCGTTTGGCACCATGTTCCATGAACAAATGCCACCCTATCTACAGGGTTAGTACTCTTTTCTTTTTAAAGCCACATTCATCAATGTGCAGCATAAAAGCTATTCTAAAAAGCCAGTACATGAGTTATGCCTGTTAAGGAGCTGATCTGACGTACCCTGTGAGCAGCCTGTTAGGTTACGCATAATTATTCTTCTACAGTGCTGTAAACAAACAAGTACTTCACAATTTGTGGAAGAGTTTTTGAAGCACAATATCAAGTGTCATTTTTAGGTAATAGCACTATCAGTCTTCAAAGCAGCTTATAAGCACTGAGCAGTAATGAGTATAGCCTATGCTGTTACATTGCAATACTGTATAAAAGGCAATATAGTACTTCCCAAGAAAAGTGGGACTTCAACAAGAGCAGTGCTTTTCAGAAAGTTTCCATAGCCTCCCCTGGGGTGTGTTGGATTATATTTCAGTTTACGTACGGTGTTTTGCAAATTCATCCTCCTTCATTGAGGAATGTTTTTTATTTCCTTTGACAAGCTTCTGTTTTTGGGATGGCCCTGCATTGCCTCTTCTCCATCACCAGTGGTTAAAGCAGTTCCTTGGTGAAGTCCATACTAAATGGAAGAGGTAGCATACAAAAGTTTAATAAGGCACAAATTGCCATTCGTACTGAGATACCTGTGTAAAAATTCTTGTTTGCTCCAAGGGAGCATTTCTGAATTTACACCAGTTCCTTCCTCCTGTGCAGATGTTCTCTAGACTGTTTGGTTTTCAGCCAATCTCTCAATTGTAGCTAAAAGAACACTTGTGGTCAAAAGTTTTCTGAAAAGGAAGACCGGTAGTCACTGTGGCATGAGAGGAGAATTGTTTTTTTCTGTGTTAAGAGTAACTCCTGATTTACAGCAGAAAGCCTGTTTTGATACTTACCCAATTCTGCAATTAGGAAGCCTTCCATGTTCCTGCTGAGATTAGCATTTTACTGTCTTCTGCTTAGATGCTAAAGGAAAACAACTTGCAAAATATGTTGGTTGTGAGGAATTAATTCATGTTGTTAAAAAACTTTCTTTGAGCCTATAAGTCATCCTGCTGCAAGACAACTTTGATGAAAAAAGTTTGTGGGTTTTTGTTTTTGTGGTGGTTTCTTTTTTTTTTCTTACTTTAGCTTTTTTAAACAGTCGTATTCTACAGGAAGAGCTAAGAAGCCTTCGGAAAGCAGAAGTTGCAAGAAAAAGGACAGAGATGTTAGATTGAACTATTGGTGCTCCAATTGCCATTTAATTAGCAAAGTCTTATCAATGGCGCCACGTAGTTTATCTCTTGACTGTGATGTGATCTTTGGCTAATCTTTAGTTCCATCTTGGTGAAATACTATGTGTGACTGTGATAAATACTGGATTGTAAGTTGTTTGCTAGAAAGAGTAGGTTCTATGTTTAAGCTGCTCTCAAACAGTAGCTTTTGAAAACAACTGTATGAGAAGATTGAGTGAAGAGCACACCAGATAAAAGGAAAAAAAAAAACCCAAAAAACCACAAAAACTGTCCTGGATGCCACTAAGAAAATAACATAGGTAAATACTAATTTATAATTCATTGTTACTAATTCCAAGGGTATTTTGAGCGAAGGAATGTCACTGAAGTAGAAAACAAGAAATAGAAACAGATGCTTTTGACCAAAATAAACATGCTTTTTTTGGTCAAAAACCCAAACCAAAAACCGTACACACCAGAGTTAAATGATTGGTTTATACTGCAAAACAGGCATTTGTTTAAATTTACATCTTAGATGCTGGTAATAAAGAATGGGTCCACCTGCAAGTTGGTTTCATCAATGCCATTCTAGTTTCTGTCCATGGGAATAGACTTAGCCAGGGGTTTGGGGTGGGGGTTGTATTTTCTAAGAGTTCTTTGGGAGGAAAAGTGATCTCAAGCTTTCATGAGCGTGTTACAGTCAGTTGGAGATGTCATTCCATAGTCGATTGTCTTCCGACTCATGTCACTGGTGTCTTGCATCACGTTTGTCTTGTGGCTGTTTGTGAAAGCAGAAGTGCGTCCCTAAGTCCTTTAGCTGCCCTTAAGCTGTGCATTATTCTTACACGGTATCTGAGTGCATTTTTGTGGGTGAAGGTGCATAGCCAGTCCTTGTTTTCCCCTGTTCTCACTCTTTACGTGGTCAGTAATTATGTAAATCTGGCACTTCAGCTACATGCTCAGAAGGTGAATCCTCAAGATCATAGAGCATTTATTTCTGCCTACTGGCACCTGAGTCACAGTAGGTATGATTTTTCTAGTCCAGTGAATCAAGTGTACTGTTGGAAAACTCTAGCTGAATTGATAAGAAACTGTATAGAAGCATGGAAAAGTCTACGCTTCCTGTGTTTCTCATTTTAAAATGACATTGTTTGAAAAGAGTTCATGAGCACCTCTGGCAGAACAGGAGAAATGTTGGTAGAATGGAAATGACAGAGCATAATGTTACAAGGATAATGGAAGAGGAGCTCTCCTCCCATTCCCCATTTGCTAAGACAGACTTTCGAGATTTGCTAGTTAGTCAAGAAAGATACTTGGAAGGAATGATTGGGTCTGTTGCATGAAGGCTTGATTTTTTTGTTTGTTTTAATTGTGATGTGAAATACTGGCAGCTAATATCTGTGCATCAAACCAGAATCATAAATTGCCAGAAATTCTCACTATCATTTTTTGTACTGTTGATATCCAAAAGGAAATCAGCTTCATAATTTCAGTTTCTGATAAAGTTACTGCTTTGCTTTAAGGACAAACAAAGGGATTTGGCTGTAAAGTATTACTTTAATTTTGTGCCCAAGACAATTTCAAATTTTAGTTGTTATGATAACATAAACATAACAGTCACAGTTTAGGGCATCTGAGCTATATTACTTTCTTGTCCTGAGGAATATGTTAAAGGAGCTCTCCAACCTAAGAAAACTGCAGATGAAGGTCAGAAGAATAGAACAAAATTTCCAGAAATGGACTGTGTGTGGAATATACTGGTGTGAGAAGACTAATTGCCCTTTGAAGACCTATATTTGTTTTTGGTTTAGGTCTGTAATGGGCTGGACAGGGATGAGATTAACTTTTCATTGCAGTCCCTGAAGTGCTGTGCTTTTGCATTTATGGCTGTTAGGGTTGGTAACATGGCTGTTTTGGCTGTTGCTGAACCTTGCTTGCACAGCATCAAGGCTGTTGCCCCACTGCCACTGATTCACCTCTCACTAATTCCCAGTCTTGATGAACAAGAAGAAAAGCTGTACAGCTGAGCACGAAATTTGCTGGGTAATTCTTGTTGTTAGCAGCTTATCTCCTCATTTGTATTATCCTGGTGATCTGATAATTGGCCAGAATAAACTGTTTACCCTAGAAGGGAGTGAAAAAGCTTAATTATCCTGAGGTTAATTATAATGTTATGTTCCTGTCCTCACACTAATACTCTGATGCTGAGGTGTTTCTGTTGTTTTGAAGAGGATTATTTTACTGAACTCAGCTGAGGGGGCAAGCTTTTTCCTGGAGCATCAAACAACAGTTACAACAAATACCGCTGAGTTGCAGAGGGGAACAGGAATTTTGCACTTGATAGCAGATGAGGAAAGTTGCTGTTAGCAGAAAATTCTTACTTTTTTATTTTCTTCCCTTACATGTTACTTTTCATTCAAGAACATGAGTTTGATTCCTGTCCTTTTGTGCATTGCAGCTGACAATATGTTGAAATTTAAGCTCAGAGATTCTCCTTAGTGATTCTTCTCTTTTTGCAGCCTGGAGCTGGTGAAGAAGCTGGGAGTTCAGTCCCACAGAGTTAAGTAGCCTGATACATATTTAGCCACTATGGAACAGGGTACATTTACACAGTGAACTTGTGCTCTGTGCAGTTAATCTGCTTCCCTTTTCTGTTGCTTGCTGCTTTGGAAAGCCTCTATCAACATCTCTAAGGGGCAGAATTAGGTCAAAAGAGGAGTGCTTTGAACTTGGGACTGAATGTGTGGAAATTTCTGTTGGTCTGCCAGGATTTCATTCTGCAGGCTTGACCTGGCTCCCAAGGTGGTTTTGTTGCTTGTTTGTATAAGGTTGGTATAAATTATAAATACTGTTATATTAATCCAGAGAAGTAAAGCTCCCAGCTATGGTCCATATGCTATGGTTTTATGTAATATTCCAAATATAGGGTGTTGAAAATTAAGACTTAATTTGAAATGGAAATAAATATTATATAAGAATGCTGCATACAGGAAGAGGGAGGGAGGCAGATCTGATGCATCTGATAACAGATGTATTACCCATGCTAGATGAGGTCTAATGGCTTTAACCTGGCACTCTAGTGCAGCTAAAGGTTAAGTCTGTACACATGAGGTAATCTGTCACTGGAAATCGAATGCTCATTAAACGGTGGCAAATTGGTTTGCATATCCTGTCATGTTCCTAAATTATTACTTCCTCCTACAAGAAATAATACGTAGGTTTTTAATCTCAATTTGGATTTATGTACGTGATGGTTTACATCACGTACATAACCAACATGCAAAACTGACAAAGTCTGTCAGACAGTCTTGTTTCGTTCTGTCTGGACATTCAACTTTTCATCCATAAACGCAGTGGCTAGCGCTAAGGCTGCTGTAGATGGTAAAATGGTAGTGCTCTTTATTATTGGCCTATGATTGACTTAAAACTTGACCTTTTTTAAGTCCTGATTCAATGCCTTGTCTCCTCTTCAGCCTCTCTTTCTGTTTGGTTAGTGATGGTGAAAACCAGCAAGTTTAAATTGGCAGTATAATTTTTCCCTTTTGCTTCACTGTTTGAATTTTCTGTTGTATGTTCTGCATTGAGTTCAAGTGTCTTTGCTGGTCTTTGGGTTGCTCCACTTCCCTTTCATGCTGCTGTTTATGCCTAATACTTCTTATCATTTTATATACCATGTTCAGATACTGTTACTTATTAACAATTGAGGGTGAATCTGTATCGTGTGATGTATGCTTCTGTTTCAGAGTCCAGTGCATACCTGATCCAAAAGCAAAACTGGGAGAGATGAATATATAATTCCTTGCATTTATTTTGCACTATTCTCTTTCCCATTGATCTTCCTTCGTGTGTGTGGAGTCTGTGATGGAGAGGAGAACCAGGGAAAAGGAGGGCAGTGGCAGAAGGCACCATAAATGAGACTATGTGGCAGACTAAGAACTGATCTGGGGAGAATTCAAAGACCTCAGTACCATCAGAATCCTTATTTAGATCACCAGTAATGGATTCTGAATAAAAGTGGTCTCAAAACCTGCCCCTGCAGAACTTGCTGGCTCTTTCCTCTCTGAAAAGTGATCTCCAAGCTTCTACCTCTCGTTTCACCAGATTTCAGTTAGTGAAAGGACCATTCTTCTGATCCATTCGCAACTTAAGTTTCCTGGCTGGACTTTAGTGGGAAAACTTGTGAAAGTATTTTGCAAAATTTTTGTGTATTAGGTTCCCTTTGTCCATGTGCTCTTTGATACCCTCATAGCTCTCCAGCCAGTAAAGAGTGGGTTTCCCGTTACAGAGACCATGCTGACCTTTTCCCACTGATTTCTCAATGCTCAGGGGTCTTATTATTTGTTATATAATCTGCTGTCTTACTGGGAATGGACATTTGACTTGCTGGACTACAATGCCTACGGACATCCCCTTTACATCCTATTTTTTTCAGATGGAGCTTGCACTCTGGCATGTTACTTTTAATAATGTTTTTTGATGCACCTTGGCCTGCTGTTTAACATAATTTCACATTTGTGTTCCTTCAGAACTGAGGAGTGCATGCCAGCTGGTCATGGTGTGCAAGCATATAACTTACACCTTCCAGATTCATCTAACTCATCTGGCTCTTCTGAGCTCTCTCCCCACACCTTCAGCAGTGAGGGCTGACACAAACATCTCATGATTTCCACTGCTATGGACTTACCCATGAGTGCTCCTTCTACACCTCTTCTCCGTGGAATCCTGCCACTTCTCTAGCTGGTGTCCTGATTTTGAGCAATTTTCAGAACTTTTTACTATCAGCTTTACCATTCTTTGTAAAACACTTTCCAGGCATTTTTTTATCACTTTTAATTTCCTTTCTAGCTTGTCATATTTTATGACTTTTCCTCATTGATTTGCTAATTGTTCAGTGATGTCTCAACACATAATCACGCATTTTCTAAATGAGTGAATATCTAAGCTAACAAAAATGGAGAACTCACTCAATGCTGGTGTGTCCAAAGGCTTAAAGCTCAAGTAAGCTCTCCTGAACTAGTAGCCATTGTGGTTGGTTTTGACCATCTTCTGGTATGATCCCTGAAATACTAATCCGGCAGTTAGGGACATTGCAGCCAGATTGTGATAACTAGATTCTTTTGGTTGAGGTGTGTTTGATGTAAGACAGTGTTTCACAGATCCTCATCTTTCTTTGTTAAGCACACAACATGACAAAGTATTGCCATTCTTAGTTGGGACCAAATAATATTTAGGTGACTGAGAAAAGACCTATTGTTAAATAGTTGTTTGGTGCTGCCCCAACCCCCTGTTTCATTTCTTCAAGATAAAGTGTACTTATGAAATGAGATGCTTACAGTCTTGCTTATTTCTGTTTCTCAAGGGTTATATGAGCTATTCTGTCGAATCCTACTTCTGAAAGCAGCGCAAGCTTTAGACAGCTCTTCAGAAATTTTCTTTTAGAAAAGAGGATCTTCAAACTAGCCTTTCATTTCAGCAGAGGGTTGAGGTTTAACTTGCCCATGTTTCTCTGGAGACATAGTTGTGGTTTTTGATGTGAGGGAGATAGATGGGATAAGTGCTAATGCTTTTCCTTCTTGGGAAGGGTTTTGTTTCTCTCTGGGAAACAGTACAAAGGTGACCAGCAGCTTATGAAGCAGTCTTACCCTAGTCAAGCGGCTTTATCTTCTCTTTTACATTCCTTTTCCAAGCTTCTGTAACTGTTTTCTCCAGTCAGTGAGCATCATGAACTTTGCAGGCAGCCTGCTTGAAATTTGCTAATCGTCTAATAATAAAGAGCATTTTAGCAAAATTTTCTTCATCTGAGTTGGCAATATGCAGGAGAACGGGACTTTTGAACAACGAATTAATATGATTTTGCAAAAGCCTTTTTATTGTTTACATTACACTATCCTTATGCATTCTTGCAGCTGTAGTTCACGCGATCACGCATGACTCGACTGGTCTTTCTGTGTTGTCCACATGCCCTGCATGCACCTTTCAGAGAACTTGATTGGTTTCAGTCTAGGATGGTACAGTCCCTCTTTATTTACTTTCTTGCTGTCTTGTTATTCCGTTTTCCAGTGCCTTCTCTCCTGATTTAGCACGGCTTACATTCTAGTGACTCTGATAAGGGTAGCTGAAGATAACTTGGCTGGGGCCCTCTGACAGGATTTGAGTGCTTTACAACAGCAATACAGGTTACTTTTCAGACTGCTTAACTTTCATTGAGTGGGAGAGTAGGTTTCTCCATCTGTGTTTTTTAGTGGTTTGGTTCTTTGGTGGTTTGGTTGGTTGGGTTAGGTAGGGTTGGTTGTTCTGGGTTGGTGGGTGCTTCTTTTTCATCTTGGAGAATTGAGGCTGAGTGCTAGATTGGCCTCTGTATTTAGCTGAGGAAGCTATTCATGAAAATGTACATCCCAATCACATAAGGTGGTTACTGAGAAGCTTGTGCTGCTTCTCGGAACTGCTAGCAGTGCTCTTGGATTAGGATGAAAAATACCTGACTTCTGGCATTTTATTAACTGTCAGGGAAGAGGAAGTTAAGTGTTTTGTAGCTCATGGGATATCTGGTTTTCAACCTTTAAATTAGTAAGATATAGAAATATTTGCATGTATCCAGTGAAGTAACTGTACAAATTAAAAAGAAACAGTATTGTACTTAAACTGAAACTGGATAATACTGCAGTAGAGTTTTACAGGAGCAGTGTATGCTTGTCCCAGTGTCTTTATATGACTAGAGCTGCTACCATATAGGTCAAGATTAAAGACATATTCTGAAAGAATAGACAATAGCATCCTTTATTCAAAAAGAAAGCACAATGATTTTTTTTTTAGAGAAAAGGGAGATAGACAGAAGGTTAGGATAATTACCTCAAGTATGGCATTTATTTACTGAGAGTAATGCTGACTGCAAATGGGAAATGAATTATGCTATGAATTTAGTAGGTACTTCACTCAAAACCATGTAGTAATTTTCTGTTTTCAGAGATGTTCTTTCAGTTGATACTTTAACCTTTTGTATATCATGTGTTTTTTTTACTAAAAGAGCTGTCAGGTGAAATGATGAGATTTTTCTCCCTAAACCTGACTTAGCAATCAGAAAATCTATAAGAGAACACAAGGTAGAAACAAACCTATGAAAACATTTACTCTTGGGACAAATTTTTCCTCAGTCTTGTTGGAATAGCTGATAGAAATCAAAGCAAAAAAGTGTTTCTCTGAGGAGAAACTCAACAGGAGCCAGAGATGTGCGCTTGCAGCTGAGAAAGCAAATTGTGTCCTCGGCTGTGTCCAAAGCAGCGAGGGCAGCAGGTGAGGGAGGGGATTCTGCCCCTCTGCTCTGGTGGGACCCCACCTGCAGTGCTGCATCCAGCTCTGGGGTGCACAACCTAAAAAAGGACATGGACCTGTTGGAGCAATGTTGAGCTTTTGATGGGAAGCCGTTCCTTCACGGACCAGAGCAAAAGAGAGCAGAGGAGGCTACTGTTCTGCTAAGTTCTTTATTTCATAGTCTCATAGCTTCTTGAAGACAGAGTTCAAAGGGAGTTACATGGTAAAGCCAAACAGCAACAGCAGCAGCAGCAAAACAGCAGGCAGCAAACAGCTTCTTCTTCTAATTAATTAATAATATTTTCTTACAGAAATGTGGATTATATTTGTTAATTAACCAATGAAATTAACACACGATTCTAGTTTTTGTTTTCTTAACCTATCCTGATCTAATTCTAACAATCGTAAGCATTACATAGGTATTACACAGATTTGCGTATACAGTTTCTATCAGCTCTGTTTATGTGAACATTATATCTAAAAAATGTGAACAATTTCATTCTATCTATATTTTGTCTAAAATAGTATATGTAAAAAATGTGAACAATATAGTTCTATCCATATTTTGTCTCAAATAAAGAACTCTATGAAAGAATAACACTGCTACAGTAAAAACTATGCTCAAGGTCTCTGCTGCAGCTTTTTAATGTTTAAGATACTTAGCATGTATTTCTACTAGAAGTTAAAAAATCTATATTTCTGTTTCACTTTGGTATGACTTCATGTATCTCAGTTTGTCCCAAGGTTTTAATTCACCTCCTGTACTTTGGCTTTCCTCTGGGCCTGGGTCCAGAGAAGCTTTCACTCCAACAGAGCAAATCCAGAAGAGGCCACCAAGATGCTGAGAGGGCTGGAGCACCTCTCTTACAAGGAAGGTCTGAGAGGATTGAGGTTCAGCCTGGAGAAGAGAAAGATCTGGAGAGACCTCATAGCACCTTCCAGTACCTGAAGGAGCTACAAGAGGTCTGGAGAGGGACTTTTTACAAGTCCTGGATATACAAGTGACTGGATGAGGGAGAATGGCTTTAAGCTGAAAGAGGGTAGGTTTAGATTAGACATAAGGAAGAAATTCTTCACTGTGAGGGTGGTGAGGCACTGGAACAGGTTGCCTAGAGAAGCTATGGATACCCCATCCCTGGAAGTCTTCAAAGCCAGGTTGGATGGAGCTCTGAGAAACCTGGTCTAGTTTAAGTTGTCCCTGCCCATGGCAGGGGGTTTGGAACAAGATGATTTCTAAGGTCCCCTCCAACCCAAACCATTCTGTGATTCTATGAGAACAGAGCACTAGAGCAATTTGTTCAACTCTTCAAACACCAATCACTTAACATAACTATACAAACAACTGCCTGGACAACATTTCCAATTACTTTTATGTTTTATTACTGAACAGCAGCCTCTTGCATTTGGTTTTTTTTTTTAATTCCTGCAGCAGTGCTGTAATCCGGGAGTGGGTTTTCTTATACAGTCATGCATCTGAAATGAAACTTTAAAACATTCAGTTCTTGGAAAAATAGAGAAATCTGCATGAAATCTGTGGTAACGGTAGGAGGGGAGGCTAGGAAATTTGAGTCTGCAGCTGCATTCCTGGATCTACATGATCCAGATACAAATTTTTTAGTACAGTAGGAAATATCTTGTTTGCAGTACCATGTACCATACTGTGGTCAGAAGCATTTTTTTTAAGTATGGGCAGGCTTTAAAACCATTATACTTAAATATAGCTGAGACATGAGAGTATGTTACAAAAACTTCTGATGGATGATTTAAGGTTTTAAATCTGAAACAGAATATTGTTTTAATGTCTGACTGTGTAAGACACATAGGTTTAATAACAGAGATGAGCTGAGCAATGGATTCTCTACTTCATTTTTAAATAAGTTTGTACAACTTGATCCTGATGCATCTTGTAGCTTATAAAAGGTATTCTGGTAGGTATTCTTATATATTGACCTGGTGTGGTTTCACTGGTAAGTGATGAGATCTGCTGCTTCCTGTACCCATTTAAAAAATGGTTGTGAAAGCTGATCCTGAACAAAACTGTTGTCACACAATACATGTAACTGCAGCAGCGAAAGGACAATAATGTTGAGGTATCCTCGCACTTGAGTGATGTGATAGTAAAGGTTTATTTCTGAGATGTTCTGGTCTTCCATCTTAGCCATATGCTTTATCTTTTGCTTTGGGCAGATCAGATGTGAGACAGCTGTGATATGGAAGCTTGGCCACCCCAAATTCATGTGGTGCTGTATCTAAGTTAATGTACTCTTGACTCACAGCATGACAAAAATCTAACTTGAAGACAAGTGTCATTAATTTAATTAATGAAAAGCTGTCCTGTGGAGAGATGGAGTATATTTCTTGAGTGAACAGGCATGTTCAGGATTTTACTTCTTGAGTGAACTATTTCATTCCTGTAAATCTTCTTTCCTGCTTCAGTATGTGAGGAAAATGATTGTCTTATGTGCTTCACTTCATTCTTCTTTTCTTGCCTTCTCCTCCGTCAGATTTGTAGCACATTGAATCTCTTGCAGCAGGGACTGTGGCAGTTGCTACAAGGATTAGGGAGAGCTCTCCTCTTCTTCCTGAAATATTCTAGAGGTGTGCTTTGGTTCCCAGCTGCGCTGGTGATGGGCAGCAACTGCAGAGGCAGGGAAATGGGCAAAGTACAATTGTGTCTGCAGCAGGAATGTTGGTCTCCCTTGCTCATGTGCTGTCATCTCCTTGTTTTGATAACCATGAGGATTTTGCTTGGTGTATGTAACTCCCTCTGGAGCATGATTTCTTTCTTAGGATCTCTTAAAATGGTGTAAACAAACCTGGTGTTACAAGGATGTGGGCACAAGGAAACATGTCCTCTGCCTTCCCCTTTGGATTTCTGTGGCTGACCGCAGTTGCATCTTTTGACCATTGCAAAAAGATTACAGTTCTAAAGGTGGTGGAAATGCTTTGCAACCTCAATCCAGAAAGGTCCACAGTGTCAGTTTTGTCTTTGAGGTGATTATGAGTGGATTGGCCTCTGCTGATCTAAGCAGTTTTTCTGATCAGTTTTTCTGAACATTTCTGTATTGCAGTCTCTAGATGATTTACATTAAAAACAGAATTAAAAGAATAATATAGGTTTCTAGAAGAATTGGATGGATTCTTGGTCTTTAAAGAAGTAAGCAAGCCAAATAGCCTTACAGTGATCTAATATCATCTCAGTGCTAAAGTGTTCACAGTCGAGTGTTTTGTTTTTTATTTTGTTATTTTTTTTATTACTATAGTTGTAAAATGATTGCCATTTCCTGAGCCAGAGAGGAACAGCATAATAGCTCATACTTTTTTAGGTTATTTGTTTCTGATGTGTATGAGTGAATTTAAGTCTTAAATAGATTGGAAGAGGAAAAAAGACATACCAGCTTGCCAGGAAAAAAACCCCAAAAATTGAAGATTAATTCAGGCATAAGAGTGAAGACATTCTAAGATCAAAACCTCCTATCTCCTTTTAAAACCAGTGTTGCTTTTATACTATCACAGTGGCACACAGATTGAGGGGCTTCACAGGTGTCACTTCCAGAGGGTGGTCAAAGAGAAATAGCTCTTTAAAGCATTTACTCAGGTGGACGCTGAATCCCAGCTGAGGCTTGTTGGTAATGACCAGTGGGGCAATATGGATAGATACCTGATCTGTGCTGGGTAAATCACACCTAATAGCATGAAATTAAATTAGCTTTCTGTAAAGTGCTGTGTGCTTTTTCTTTTCTCTCCATTTTTAATTTTTTTTTTCCTTAATTCCTAAGTAAGGCCTCTGTCAACATAAATATAATGCTAGCCCAATAGATGAGTAAAACACATTGGCAGGTGTTCCTGAGGGATTTCCCCTGGCAAAGCTATGGAGGCTTCTGAGTTAAGGGTGTAATACATTTGGGTCAGCTCTGTGACTTCTGTGGAAACTTACCCTATGTTTACTATGTATGTATGTAAAATGCCCTTCGTGAATGATCACAGGAGAGAAAGCTTTGTTCAGATGTCTGTCTAGAAGTACTGGAGGAGATTTATCTGGCAAATCAGGGAGTCGGACACCTAAGCACAGGTTCTAACTGTCTGAAGGACTCTAAAAAACCAACAGAGAGAATTGTGTAGGAGCTGTTTGGGGGTTATCGGTGTGGTTTTTGACAGGTGACATTAGAAAGGGAACAAGTTGAATATGGCATCCTGTTGGTGTTAGTTGTCAAAATTAATTTGTATTTACACAAATTGGTGTCCGTTACAATTTGAAAAAAGTCCTAGAATTTATAAACTCTGTGAATGCTGCAGTAAGATTCAGACTTGACTGATTTTGCTGATTTTCTTCATGGCCAGGTACTATTACTAGCTAGTTGTTATGGTCTTTTCAATTAAAAACTGTTCAAATGTTTTTTGAAAACTGGCGATACAGCTGTGGTGATTTGTCTCTGTTACTGTTTGTTTTACAAGAATCATGCCTAATTGAATTGGATATCTAATGGATGTAGAAATAGTTTTGCTTGTCTTCTGAAAGATATGTGTTATTAAACATGTGAAGATGTTAAAAAAATGAAAACTTAAAATTATGAAATAAAAGTTCTGTGCAGCTTGATACCAAACAGAAGACTTTGGGATTTCTCTAAACTAATTTTGGATTCATATGCTGTGACAGTTTGGGCCGTAGGTTTTTTAAGAGATAAGAGGATAACGCTTGATTGAAAGATTTCTGGTGGTGAAGAAAATAAAACAATCTTTGGCAACAGCTTGCAGTAAAAAAAAACTTCAGTTGTGTTTTCTTAATCTAAATGTATAACTTTTATCTTCTAGACTGAAATTGTCTGCACTTTATTTTGCATTATATATGTGTGGTTATATATACAGGGTTATTCACATAGCATATGATTCTTTTATTTTAAATCTGTCATTAGTAAGATCAATAGACCCCAAGACATTATTTCCAAATAAGGTGTTCCTTGGGACTGCAGACAGTCAGCATGGAAGATTACACACAGGTGATTTCATGGAAATATAACAAATGGGGACTTAGGTTTCCACTCTCTCACATTAACACTAGAGAGCAAATTTACTCTCATAGGTTGTCAGAGGAACCTGCCTTTCTCAGTGGACTGGAGGTTTTAGGCAGTTATGTTAAACATGTTTCCTTGTCTTGCTCTGACTTTCGCTGTCTCCATGCTCTGTTTTCTAGTGTATCACATAAAATGAGATACCAGGGTACCTAATAAGCAGTGGATGGGTTTCCAGCTGATATAATTGTGTTGTAGAGGCATTGCTCTGCTTGTCTTTTTCTTTTTGTGAGGTTTTATTATTCTGTTCCCAGTCTCCTAAGCAGGCTTGAAAGAAGTACTGATTTTGTTTATAAAACCAATGAGTTTGCAATGTTTGGAGGGCTTCGGAAGTGTATCCTGGGGAGAGGAAAAAGGATACCCTGTAGCATTTTATGTGACTTGGTGAGCAGCCTGTCAATTAAGACTTGAAAAAAAAATCAATATAGAATGACCAACAAGTCATGGAAAAAATAAAGCATGCCTTAAGGTTTAAACTTCTGGTGCATGTTTTACCCAGTTGTGCACTGTAGTTAATGTTCACAAGTTTGTCTTGTAATGCAGCAGAATAATTCTGTAGTAAAAAACCAAAGTATACTGCTCTGGTACACTGAACATTTTTGAGATCACAGCAGTTAAATCAGCTGTTTCTTTTACAAAATATTTCAACTACACTGGCATCCCCATGTATTTTTTGGTGACTCTTCTGGAGGTCCTCCTTCCTCCATGGATGCCACAGAGAAGTCACAGTGCTTCCTTTGGCAATGAGATGCTGGTGGCCTCATTTTTCATGGAAGAGAGAAATCAAGGTATTGAGTAAGCCAAGTGTTTACATATTACACACAACTCTGGTCAAGTGGAGGTGCCTAGACATAGCCACTGTCCAGATCTTGAGATAATTTGGAACACTCCACAGTACATGCATTCATTTTTCATGCTTTGTGTTCTAAATTGTTGCTTTGCTATGAGGGTTTTTGACTATAGAAGTTAATAGTTTATGAGAAATGCACTTGGTTTGTAACTTCTAACACAGAAAAGTTTTATTTGTGATTAAGGTATTTTGAGAACTAAGGTTTCTGTAGTCCATAGATGATCGGTATTTAATTCTTTGAAGATTCAGGGGCTAGGCAATACCTCGTGTAATTTGTGGATCCTGCAATACTTCTTTGAAAGTATCAGTGCTCAACATGTAAAAGCTATTCCTCTCTTCAATTCTGTATAATAGAATTATATCAGAAATTCAGTAACTTTTCTTCAACTTCAGTGTTTGACCAATCAGTTGCCTAGTTTAGTGTAAATAAAAAGGAGGAATTTAAAAACAAATAAATTTAGTCATGTGAAACACTTGTTACTATTAATTTGGTGAAGTAAGTTTGTTTGTTTTTTTAAAATACTTGTATCATATGGAATAGATTAAAACATTCCAAAAGGATAAATTATAATATTATAGCAAATGGGCCTTACAGAAAATGTTAAATTCTGTTTACTTAAAATTTCTCAGAAATGGAAACAAATCTCCTAGTTCTGAATGCAGGGGTCAATTATATATTGATAATTTTTTGTTCAGAATTTATGGGAGGTTTTTTAGTTTGTTGTCAATTATTTTCGCAGGCTGATCCAAAGAAGGTGATTCAGATGGTCACAAGGCATGTTACTCAGTATGCCCGTGCAGACTGGCCTGAAGAAGTCTCCACTTGGATAAATCAGCTGCATTACTACAACGAACGACTAATGGACTTAACTCAAGCTAAGACTCTGCAAGGACTGGGCAAAGGAGTGGACGTGCAGAGATTTACAGCAGATGCACAGTACAAGAGAGAAACAATACTAGGATTGGCGGAGTAAGTAATGTCTATTAGGTTTGTTTTCTCTATTTTAGAATGGAATCGCTTTAAGCTTTAAATTAGGAGAGTAAATTGAAAGTAGTGCTGACCTTTAGAACAGATAATTTACTTGCTTTAGAGTTTTACACTGTAATGCTGCTACAATTGGAGCTTTTTCTATGTAACTGCTCTACTTAAATGAAATGTGGCTCAAATAAATGGATCTGTAACTTTTAATTGAATCCATAACTTTTCATTTACTCACTGCTAATATTAAAGTTAATCAGAGATTAATGAAATCAGAGCATAGGTGAAGGTTTGGGCTCTTCCTTTCATCTCCTGTAAACCTGCCCCAGCAATCTATTAGGGTATGCCCACGCATCAAAGTTTGGAATGAACTATAGTTAAAAAAAAAAAAAGTTGTTAAACTGTATTTTATTTTTAATCATTTAGAACTGCTGTATATCACTATATTTTTTTATATTTTTTTTTGGAAGTACTGAAGACTTCACCCCATATATTCTAATATTTAGCATGCTTTTGTCTCACCTTTCAGAAATCCAGAATACAAAAAAAGAGAAATCTGTAGGATAGTACTTTTCAGTAAAAAAAACCCCTTTAATTAATATCTGCATGCAGGTACTTCAAGCTGTGAACAAGTCATGAATATGACATGTCTTTTAGGGACAGTCACAGCTGAGTAGTTGACGGACAGTCAGAGGAAGAGTTCTCTTCAATAAGAAGCTTTAAATTCAATCTTAGGTAGATTTTCAACTGATGTCTACATAAAGCTTTTGAAGAGCATATTTAAATGTTTCCAGTTTTCCACCTGTGTAGCTACTCATAGCTGCAATTCCAATAGAAATTTGCTACTAAACAGAATTGATACACTGCATAAGAATAGTTGTATAAGGTCAGGTTTTCAACACTGAGCTGCTGCTTTACATCTGTGAAATCCATACTTGCACAGATTTTGTCACTGCATTCATAAAAATAGCTTGTAATCATCTTTTAACGTTTCCATTGGAATTACCTGCTTTGTATATATTGCTATTAAGTACATATGTCTAGTATGTCCCTGGGTTACCTCTTGATGACTACCTACAGTAACTTCAATACGAATAGCCTTCTGTTATTACAGATACCTAAATTGATTGCAGCAGGCTTACTTACATTGTCACCCAAGAGTTCATAGATACTGCCTCTTGTAAAAATAAAGTAAATATGAAGAGAAAATTCCTTATGGTAAGTAGAGGTAAAAACACAATGTGAAAGGGTTAGAAGAAGTGAGGCTTCATAGTAGTGAAAGTGAGAGTGGCCATATTGGGCAGTTGGAAAGATCCAGTTAACTACTTGTTCAGCTTGCAGCTTCCTTGCTTTAATCTTCTCTGTTGAGTCTTAATCTGCATTTTCTATTGAAAAAGATGCCCAAATTCAATGTAATTGTGTAGCATATTTGTTCTTATTTTTTAATTAAGTGCCTCATGTTTTTTAATTTCTATGAAGTGCTGTTTGCAGGAACAACACCACGAAGAGATAGCATCTTATTTACAAAACAGCTTTGTTCTAGAAGGAGCAATTTGCTAAAACTACCTAACCAGTAGTTGTCTGTTTTATCTTCCGTATTTGGTGTACATCTTTGGAGGCTGTTGTATATTGGTTTTGCGCCAGTCTTGGTGAAACACCAACAAAATACATCCAAAGTGTGCCTGTGCTGGAGCCTTCAGTGAGGATTCCTTTGGCAGTCGTCAGGCATAGAGTGACAGGCAGTCAGGGCTGGGCATGAAAAGGGGTGTGTAAAAAAAAGTTAGAAGATTCTTTGCTAGGTAATGGACATTTTTTTCAGCTTTTCATTGTGCAACAGCTGCTTGTTTTTGTCGTTATCCTGACAATGAATAAATTGCTAATTATTGTTCTTAATTTATATGGTATCATTTCCTTAAACCACCATTGCCTTAGGCTGCCCCTGCATGCCAGTCTTAGACAGGAAGGGAGGATTGTGGTATAGCTTATAAAATTCCAGGAGGAATGCATCCCATTAGCTCCAAGAGCTACTCCAGATTTGTGTGGTTGACTGGATTATTTTGCAGCTAAAGCATTCATACCATCTTCCTTTCACTGAATCACAGAATGGTTGAGCTTTGAAGGGGCCTCTGGGGGTCATCTTGCCCAACTTCCCTGCTCAAGCAGAGCCACTTTGCGTATTCACATTCAATACATTTTAAAGAAGTTGTTCATGACAGGCTTATTAGGAAGTAGTTACACACAGATAGTGTTTTTCTTGGAATTATCCTGAAGAGAAAAAACCCAACCCAACCAAACTGAAACCAAAACCCAAAAATCCCAGCATCAGCCTTAATAATATTGCTTCTATGCCAGCCTGAAAACAAGAACCATTTGTCTCTATTTAGACCATACTATACTGACTTAGTAAAAATCGGTATGAAGTTAACTTTAGGCTTTCATATTTTACCATATTCTCCATCTGTTGTTTTGTCAAAGGGATTATGCAATAACAGAAAAGCAGTTTTTAATATTTTAGGACAGAGTGAGCTGGACATCTTCACACCTTTTAGTCTACAAATACTAAGAGTCTTTCTGTCTGTGAACTTCTAGGAAGAGCTTTGAGGATTTATATACCAGTTGTGCTAAAACACTGTAGGTATTGCAACTAAATCAGATAAATCCTAACTGTGACAAGTTACATCCTTCATCACTTTGTAATTGAAATGAAATGAAAACTGAGATTTTTTCTTTAGCACAGGGTTGAATAGAAGCTGCCATTGAGAACCAGAGTGTTTGGTAGAGTAGGTTCCTGTCTTTGGAATATCTCTGTTGTTTGTTTTTTTCTTCTATTTTTTCTTCTCAAATGGAGCACCAAGTATAAGTAAAAGCAGGAAGACACACTTAATGTATTTTTATTTAAATTTTTTTCTGTGTTCTTGTTTTATGAAAAAAATAAAAAGAAGAAATCTTGAGTTTTCTCATGTAAGGATTTATTTTCATGTCATGTCTCATAGGGCTTAACGTAACTTTTTTTTCGTGTCTCTCCTCTACCAGAACACTTGAAGAAAATGTCTATAAAATTGCTATTTCTTTGGCTCAGCGATACAGTGTTCCACTTTGGGAAGTTTACATGACTCATCTGGAATTTTTATTCACTGACAGTGGGTAAGTTGTCTCCTCTGCAAATGCACATACAGTGCTGTTGCACAGAAATAAATGCTAAGGTATGACAGAAATGAATTATGTTTGAGGTGGAGTTTGGGTTGTGTGTTCATTTGTCTTGTGTTGGGATAGTATCGGAATTTTTGTCTTTTCCACATAATGCTTCTGTAACCAGCTGTGAAAACTGGTGTTGCAGGCAAGGTTAAAAGTCCATTTGTATCTTACTGTTCTTCAAAGTATTCCAGGACTTTTGTTTCAGTGTTCAGGTTTCCACAACTTTGAATATCTCTCTTCCAGTAACAACTTGTCTTGTAGTTACTCTTACAGTCCTTGTAATATGTCCTGAAACATGATAGTTTCTCTATTTTTTTAAGAGTTTTGATATTTATTGACCTCTATTCTACATAATAGTAGAGGAAATAAATATATTGGAACTCCCTATTCACATTGTGCATATGTTCGTCTCAGTTTCATTTTTTGATAGAAGCATGCTTTTTCTTTTAAGAATGTTTTACTGAAACTGTTCTAGCCTACAAGATTATGGCAGACCAGGCCAGGCACTGGTCTGGCATAAGGAGAGAGGTGCTTATAGTTTCTATTCCAAAGTGGCTCCAGGGCCTTTATTTGTTAATTTATTTATTTATTTATTTATTTTAACCTCTGACATCTTGTCACTCAGGCACTTTTTGCCTACTGAAAGATGAATAAACCCATTTGTTAGAAGACCAAGCTGGTTGCCTGAATAGCACATGCAGATGACAGTGATGTAGAACTCCCTGTGTAATGCAGCTGCTCTTATCTACTGTTCTGTCAGACATGATCAAATTAATTTGGTTTGTTTCGAGTGTTAAATTCTTAAAGCACCTTTGGCTTGCAGCAGTGTTTGTACCTCTCTTAACATTAACTATTAATTTAAAAGCATTAAAACATTTTATAAAACATGAGGAATGAAAAACAAAGCCTGGTGAATTATCTGGAGAAGATGAAATAATGTTCTGAGATTTTCTTCGCTTCCTCCAGAAAATAGAGAAGTCATTTAGAAGTCACCTCTAAATTTTGATGCTGCTAAATTATTTACTGCTTAAAACACAACAGACAGTCAGGATATAAACATGGCGACAACGGGGTGAATGTGAAAGATTCTTCTCTGGGAATAGAATATTACCTAAGGTGTTTTGCAACAGTTTTCTATAATTTTCTTTGTTCTTGTCCTCCTTGAGTTAGTATTCATAGAATGCTGAAATCACTGAAGTACAGAGTAACCGTATTTTCCCTAGTGAAATTCAAAAAAAGTCTTAAAAATTGATGTATAATAGCATAATATGCTGGTGAGCATGTTTTTGTTGTATCATAATCTCATTTTAAAATTGATTGGCAGCATATGACCATTACAGTGTATTTTAATCTTGGGATTATGGCATTAATAATACATGTTTCATTATGCATTCATTCTGAACTGAAATAAAGTTTATTCTGACTTAATCTCTTTAACAAAATACCCAGTATTTCTATAAGCCACTTTACATAAGGAGAAGCTTAGAAGAGCTTCATAGTTTGTATTAATATGGTTTGTTTTAACTATTTCTTTGATTACTTGATGACAAAGAAATACGACATAGTTTTTTGTGGAATATGAGTCTAAAAATCATTCAGAATGACATTTTTAAAAAATTAAACAGAAATTTAATTATTTCTTTTGAAGAATCTGATCACATTTGATTATCAAAACTCTATAAAAATGCAATTTATGATTTCAGCAACATGAAATTGTTTGTCTAGCACAGAGCCTCTTGCTCCAGAATCTCTCTGAACAACACCATAAACTCTTCCTATCCGCAATCAGCCCTGCCCTAAAAACACAGCAAACATCTGCCAATCCTGTTCATATAATTTAATGCTCAACTAGCCTTTAGTTTGAACTTTGGGTATGAACACAAAAAAAAGAGTCAGATCACACTCTTGAAATACATCAGATCCAAGTGTCTGTTTTGCCTGATATGAAGAGTGAGTGGTGCTTTATTTCCATTAATACCATACTTGTTTTCATTAATATTGTAGAAAAATTAACAAATAAGAAGAATGTATAGAACTGAAATAGTGCTTGCAAGGTTAACAATCTTGGGGAACGTTGTAGATATAAAAATAACTTGAAAATAGCTTATTCTCCCTAAGAAATCAGTTAATTTTTAAACTGAGAAGGTTGTGTTTGTGGTATTTGCTGTAACAGGATCATCTTTAGGAATGAAACTGAGACATTTTACTTGGATATTAAGGAGAAACACTAACTTATAGCATGTATACTTGGGAGGAAAATTGATGAAATTCTAATTTAATCAGTTTTAAAGGTAGAGGAAAAATCAAATGGTATTAGAAGACATCAGATTTCCAAATGAAATGTACTATCTAACGTGCCATATGATTGGACTCTGGGGACACTTGAGGTAGGAATCATCTGTAGGTTACTTCTTTCGTCAGATTTAGGTAAATCTTTAAGTTGAGAAAGATACAAACTTGAGATGATATGCACCCATTTTTCTCCCAGCTGAGGGAAAAAGGAGTGATTATCTTTTATGTAGTCAGCTGGAGGTGTCTGAACTCATGCTGTGAAAGAGCTAATGTGTTCTTTTCAAAAGATTCAGGCAAGAATTTCCTGAAGCAGTGCAACTGACTGAGATCAACCCAAGGCTTGCTGATATTTTCATAAGCTTTCATGGATGACAATTTGAGAAGCAACTTGGGAAACTGTCAAAGTGTCCTAAGCATGAATAATAGTGTCAATTAATTGCTGGGCAAGAGCCAATTTTCAGTCATAGTATCTCTCGAAGTATGCACAGGTACTCATCAACTACAGAAAATAGAATGTAATGGATTGGGAAAACTTCTAACTGGACAATAGGATCTTCGAGCATCATTCAGCCACAAGTGGTTGGTTCGTTTGTTCAATAGGGTCTTCCTTTACACATACCCTGGATACATGTTTCCTTTTACATATAGCTATACTCACAGATGTGAAATCTTGCTTTGAATTCCACTTCAGTATTCATAACCCTTAATCTGCACGTCAATCCAAGTCAACAGATAACAGGATCCAGAAATACAAGAGTTGCTTAGCTTTTGTTTATAGAGCGTACAATTATCTAAATATTTGTGAGTGAGGCCTTAAAGAGAGGACAGGATTGTCCTGTCTCCCAGGTGTGCAGCTAGAGAGAGTCTTTCATGGCACATCTAGGCCTTTAAGCAAACGTTATTTCTAAACACAGGTTATCGACACTGGAAATAGAAGAAAGAGCACAAAGTCTTGGTCTATTTGAGACTTTGAAAACCAGTCCTGAAACCTTCCATGAACACATGGTTAAATATGTTTACCCAAGTATCGAAGGCCAAGATCACCAGCGGTTGCTTTACTATTTTACACTCCTGGAAAACTGTGGCTGCTCAGAAGTGGTAGACCATACTCTTAAACCTGAAACTCACATCCGACTCCTGAAAAAATTCAAAGCAGTTGCACCAGGTAGGAAAGTACCTGTTTGTTTTCTTCATAGCTGTATTTATTGTTCTGTTATATAAGTATTGACATGATTATACTTAGCTAGTTTATGTTTTCCAGGTAATTGTTTTTTTCTGTGAGCATAGGAGATGAATACAGTTAATACAGGTGTAAGTTCCTTCTCTGTTTTACTGGAAATTTATTTAATCACAGCAAGAACAAACTAGTTAAGAACAGGTTTCTGTTAGTGATGCAAGGTTAAATGAGAAGTATCAAGTTCCTAGAGTATGATTTTTAACACTACAAGTTTAACATGAATATTGTCAAAGGACTTAAGACAGTTTACCTTTCAAGAGTCTGAATTACAGAATATATTAGGGACTTTATGCGTTTTGTGTGTTTGTTTGTCTTAAAGAGGATAATGTTTTGTTGTGTTTTACCCTTGATGTCACCTTTTGCCTTTCCAGAATTACAGCATTGTTTGTAGTCCTACATTTTCAGACAATTACTGTAAAATACACTGCTGCTAAGGACTCTGAAATTTTGAATTCTTCTTTCAATTTGCTTGTTAGTTGGGTGCTATCTTGAATTTCAGTTGTACAACTCCAAATCCAGTTTCAGAATGAAAAATACATGCTGTATGTCATTACCTTCTGTGGGGATGAATTAATTGTTCAATATTGGAATCTCATGTGTATTGTACACTAACTGTGCTGCAGAATTTGAAGAGACAGTGCATATGAATTCATGTATTGCAGGAAGAAAAAAGTCAATAATTTTTTTAGAGAGGAGGGATAACCTTCAGTTCTTATTGATGTTATTCAACACTCAAGTTTTGTGATGCTCGCCAAAGAAAATTCTGCCAAGAAGTTATTGTTTACCTTCAAAGCTAGTAAAAAAAAAAGTCCTGGGACTATATGTCAGGCATAAATTAGTCAGTTTGTGTGGTAAAAAATTAAATCTTTGTATTACACCCCTAATCAAAATTCTCAGTGTTCAGCGTAGTTTAGAGATAGGAGTCAAGGAACAACATATAAGTGTTTATAGAGGTTGCAGGCCCAAAGTAAATGAGTAAGAATATGGCAATAGAAGTCAGTTATCTTAGGAATTACATGCAAAGAAAATAAAATAGTATCATTGCTAGAAATACTTTTGTTGTTGCTAGATTAATTTGCAAGGATGTTCTTCCTCTAGGAACCAGAGTAGTAATATGACTCTTGATTATATGAATATTGATGTAAATGGATCTACATGTGCTATGTCTAGCTGACCTTATTTAGTTTATTTGTAGTTAGTGCCTTGCAATTTTTGCTAAGTGGTAAGTACAAGTTGTTACATGATCAGAATATATATTTTAAATTAGTGAAGATTTATGCCTTGACTTGCATGAGATTTTCTAGGGTTTATATTTAAGTTCTGGCCTGATTCTATATACTATATGTATGTTCTTGCTTCTTTGAGAATCTGCTTTTTTTAGGTTTTGTCGTAGAATCACAGAACAATTGGAGCTGGAACGGACTTTAGTGATCATCCAGTTCAAATCTCCTGCCATGGACAGGGACACCTTCACTAGACCAGGTTGCTCAGAGCCCCATCCAATCTGGCCTTGAACAATTAACAATTCCAGGAATGGAGCATCCACAACTTCTCTGGGCAGCCTGTTCCAGTGACTCACCACCCTCACAGTGAAGGATGTCTTCCATATATCTAATCTAAATCTACCCTCTTTTAGTGTAAACCCATTCCCCCTTGTTGGATTGATATATAATGTTAAAATATGTGCCATGGATTGAGAGATTTCACACGCACCAGGACATCATAAAATCCCAGTCTGTCAGTATATATGTTTGTAAAAGGTGATGGGCTAGAGTCTGTTTAGTTCTGCAGATACTGGTGTATTCGTTGTTTTATGTGTAATTGTGGAGTGTGAGTAGTTTTAATTATGAATAACTTCTACCTCTTTCTCCTTCTGTCACTAGGTCTTAATTACAAAAAACTAACAGATGAAAATGAAAACCCTCTGGAAACACTGGAGCCCATCCTTACAAGTCAAAATATCTTATCTATTTCCAAACTGGCTCCCAGAATTCCTAAAAGAGATGGTGGCATGCTGTCACCAAGTTCTCTTTATGCTGTGTGGTTGCAAAAACTTTTTTGGAATGGTGATCACCATCTCATTAAAAAAATACCAGAAACCATGGATGAGTGGCTACATGCATATGATATGTGTTCGAAATACTTTGATAGACTTGATCCAGATGATGTTGTTACTTTCGTTGATGAAATTACTTTTTCTTCTGAAGCTGTCACAAAGGTAAGCAGATATGTTTTAAGAATTTTAGTCCTCATATGAAGCATATAGTATGAGTTCAATATAGTATCAAGAAGAAAGTCTCAGTAAATGTTATATTTTTCATTTTGCAGTACTTAAAGATAAATTTGTAAGCCTACCTTGCTGTGCCTATCTCTTCTTTTTGACTGCCAGTATAAAAAAAAAGGGATTTTTATTCAGTTAGGGGAGTTAGCTCTGTGGATATGAGAGTTTTGATGCAACTCAAAGTCCCTGTGTTTTCATTCAACAGAGAATAAGATATTGTGTATTTCATAGAGTGGTTTGGGTTCGAAGAGACCTTAAAGACCATCTAGTTCCAACCTCCTTGCCGTGGGAGGTTTCTGTGTTTCTTCTGTATATCTAATCTATATATACCTATAATCTAGGGCACATATATATTATCTATATATACCTATAATCTAATCTATAATACCTTATAATATATATAAACCATCCTCTTTCACTTAAAGCCATCCCCCTTGTCCTACCACTACATGCCCTTTGGAAAGCTCTCATGCAGGGCTCCTTTAGGTGCTTGAGGGCTGCTCTGAGGTCTTCCCAGAGCCTTCTTCTCTCTTTACTGAACAGCCCCAACTCTCTCAGACTGTCTTCATAGGAGAGGTGGCTCCAGCCCTCTGAGCATCTTTGTGGTCTTCTCTGGGCTCAGTCAGTCCCACTGTCCCTGTCTTTGATATAGATGTTAAACAGTGCCAGTCCCAATACTGACCCCTGAAGAATGCCACTTGTCAGCTCTCCATTTGAACACTGAGCCCTTAATGCAGCTCCCTGCATGCAGCCAAGCTAGCCAATTCTTTATCCACCAAGTGATCCATCTGTCACACCCATCTCTCCAGTTTGTATGTCCTGTGGAACAGTGTCAAATGCTTCACACCAATCCAGGAAGATGACGCCAGTTGCTCTTTCTTCATCCACCAATTCTGCAACCCTGTCATAGGAGGCCACCAGATTTGTCAGGCATGATATGCCCTTTGTTAGTGAAGCTTTCTTTTATCACCTATATACCTACAGAAGCCTTTCTTGTAGTCCCTGGCATCCCTGGTAAGATTTAGTGCTAGCAGTGCTTGAGCTTTCCTAACCTGATGCCTGGATGCTGGGACAGTTCCTCCGTCTGCCTCACAGGGTACCTGTCCTTGCTTCCACCCTCTGTAGGCTTTCTTTTTGGTGTTTTGAGTCTTTCTAGGAGCTCCTTGTTCATCCATGCAGGCCTCCTGGCATTTTTGCCCAATGTCTTCTTTGTTGGTATACCTTACTCCTGAGCTTGGAGTAGGCAATCCTTCAATATCAGTCAGCATTCTTGGATCCCTCTTTGCTTTATCCCATGGTACTCTGCCAGGCAAATCCCTGAAGAGGCCAGAGTCTGTTCTCCTGAAGTCCAGAGTAGTGAACTTGCTGTGTACCCTCCTCGCTGCACTAAGGATCTTCATGGCCACTGCAGCTCAGTCTGCTCTTGAGTTTCACATTCCCCCCAGCCCCTCCTTGTTGGTGAGAACAAGTTCCAGCATAGCACCTCTCCTAGTTGGTTCCGGTATCACTTGGAGAAGGACGTTGTCACCAGTGCATTCCAGGAACCTCCTGGATTGCCTGTGCTGTTGTGTTGTCCCTCCACCAGATATTGGGGTGGTTGTATTTATTTACTTGTGCTCATCCTAAAATTCATTGTGCCACAGCCTCGTGCTTAGTACCAGGCTTTTGCATTCAGAATAAGATGTTCCACAGAGAAGGTATTCTGGCCCAATGCACGTGGTTTCTAAGCAGTGTAATAATATAAATTATAAACTGTCATAATCTCCATCTGGCTGAAAGTGTGGTTTTGAAAGAACGTACTTTTATGTGTGTAACATATATTACCAGATCTGGAGTTTCTTTTTGCCCAGTGAAACCTACTTGGAAGGATATTTATAGCATAAAGTTTTACCCATGGTTTCTTATGCATCTTTACTGTGATGCACAAAAGAGAAATGAGATTTCATAGATATTACCTTATTAAAAGATCTGAAGATCTTCACTAACTTTATCTGAAATGAAAAGGTGATAGTGAAAGTGTTCTTCAGGAGTTTTTGTGTGTATCTTCTTTATTTTGGTTTGTGACAATTTTTATGAGATACTTATTCACCATGTTTAATGAGGTGAATTTCAGTTTTTTCCCTCTTTAAATACTGTTTTAATATTCCCACAATATTAGTATAGGTTTATTAGAACCCATCTAACTTGTATCTATAACAGAATTTGGTGAAAAAAATGAGAAAATAAGAGGCTTTGTCAGCACAAAATTTATGCTGTGATCTGACTGTCATGATAGAACAAAATGTTTTGTCTCTAGTTCCATCAGCTGTCCCTGAAGCCTTTTTATCAGAACTGCTGTCTTGGCTTAGGTATTTTGATCTCTTTTATCTCATAATGTTACTTTTTCATGCTTATGAGCAAAGATTGAGGCTCGTCCTGAGATTTTAATTACCAGACTTGACCCTGGACTGAAGTAGCAAGGGCATGACTTTTTTAATGAGAAGCAAATACTGACTTTCCTGATCCTTTTGCCTCAGGATCCCATTTCAGTTTTCAAATAGAATTGTACAATGAGAAATTATCATTGTAGACCCTGGAAACTTATCTCTGAGGTCTCTTTTCTCTACCTTTCATCTGAAAAATACTTCATACATAAAAGCTGTCTTTTGGCTTGCACCTGTTACTTAAATCTTAAGTGTTTTGAGGCTGCCCTGGTCATGTGCTCACTCTTTTAATCTCTAATTCAGCACTTTCTTCCCAGCCCAGTTCTATGGCCAAATACTTTACTATATCAGTTTCGTTTTCCCATAACAGATGCGCATTTAGGTATTTCATGGAAGTGTGCTGATTCTTAGTCAGAATGCAAAAAACCATAGTCATTATCAAGAAATAATTTGTGCTGTCATGGAGACAACTGAGCTTTCTCACATAGAGGAAATTGAGAGGAAGCTTACAGTGAGATAGTGAAGTGGGTTTTTTAAGAGTGCTGAGAGGTGAATTGGCAAAAAACCCCAAAAAACAAATGTTGCATACCCTCTCAGCTCTCTTCCAGTCCTTCAGAATGTCAGAAGGGGAAGGTGGGAAAGGAGAGAGAGTAGTCCAGGGAGATGATGAGGTGCACTCCACTGTTATTCTTGTGGAACAGTATCTCCATCGAAAAACCCATTTTGGTTAGAAGCAACCGAGAAAAGTCTCAAGTGCTAAGGGGCGTTGGGACGTTGGCTACATAGCAGTGTAGGCTACATGAGTTCAGAGTAAGGAAAGGCAGTGATGGGCCAGCAAAGCAATAGGCAGCTGCTTCTACTTGTGTGTCACTTGGATATGGCAGAGAACCTGGAAGCCAAATGTGTAATTATGCAAAAGGGAATGAAAACACAGGGGTTTAGTGCTGGCTTCTGCAACTTCTTGTTCTTCCTGAGAAAGACAGGAATGTGATGGGCTTTGACAGGGGCCCTCTTATCTCCACCTGTTTCCTTCCACATCCTCTTTGTTTTAGCTTTCTCATGAATTGGGCCAGCAGTGACTGGATGAGAAGGTGGATGAATGAGCAGTGCTTGACAGGGCAAAGGGATTGAAAAAATGTCTAAATTGGAGAAATGGATGAGGAGTTTGCATTTATGAAAAGGCAGCTAACATTATTACACTGATTGTAGTTCAGGATGTGATGCAGTTTTAGGTACTTTTAGCTCTAAGAGGCCAGAGATTCTTTTGTCCCATGTTTCTTGCAATCAGTAGAAATGAGTTACCACCTGGAAGATGAGATTCAGTTCCCAGGCCTTAAGGGTTCATAGAAGGGTGAAATTGTGTAGTGGGAACTGAGTGATGCATCATAGTGGGACTTCAGTAAATCATAGACTCAAAGTAACATGGTTAATGTAGTTGAAGAAGGTAAAGATTGATGCAATAATTTTTTTGTGTTTGTGGTAAATGAAACAGGCAAAGACCTTAAGTCTTTGTCAGTACCTTCCTCACACATTGAAGGACTGAAGTATTGATCCCTTGACCACAGAGGCTCGCTGCTGCAAGCAGTTGAGAAGGTTCCTGCTTGTGGCACTTCTAGTCAGAAATGCTTTTAACTCTGTATAACTATTTAAGTCTTTCTGACTAAATAATAAATCGTTCTACCTTGGTAATGTTAAAAATAGGCTATTTGCGTGTATGGAACAGATTTCTTCATGTATGGGAGATATTCCAGATATTCATTGGAATGACTGCATATATTTTTGCATGCATTTTGACTCTGTCATCTTTTTTCTCAGCAGCTGTGTTTGCTTTTAAATAATCCTGATGTCATAGATTCTTAATTATAGCAATGATCATATCAACTTTCTGTTGTGATGATTTCCCATTTGTTCCTGTTTCTGTGATCTTTGTGAAGCGTTTTAGATAATTTGTGGATTTTATTTTTTTATTATTCCTTTATTGCCAGCATTTTGTTCATTGTGCCAGAGAGTTGGTTATGTCTTCAAAGAACCATCTGTTTCAGAGCTCATAGGTCATTGCCCTGATGGGTTTTTGATCAACAGTATTCTGGAAAAAAAGCCTAGCACAACAAAAACACAACTGAAACCCATCTTTTTTAATCACTGTGTTTTCATTATTGAACACACACTACAAATGTAGATTGGCACAGTATGTTGATTAGGAAGAAAAGGCTACAGCTTCAGATAGGAAAAGCAGAGTAAAAAGCAGCAGTATCATCAGTCAGGTCTTCTGCAGAGAAAAAGAAACTGAAATTTTCCATACATGGGTACTTTCTTGCAGCCTGCCATAGACTCGGCCACATTCTTTCAGACTGCAGCTGATGACATTTTTTGTTTAACATTCCATCTTTTATAACTTCTTTTCCAAATTCTGATTTAAAAGAAATTTTCTTGCAACTTAGTGATTTTAGTTGAAAGGTTGACTTATTTTCTCTGAGTCAGTAGTACTCTTTTGACCATTTTCTTTACTTTTTTGCTTCCTTCAGCAGGAATACAATGTCCACGTTTTGACCACATACCAAACAGGTGTGGAATGGGAACCTGTTACAGCTGGATATTAACCTGCATCGTTTTCTTGACTTTAAAGACACTAAATGCTGTTTAAAATAACTGCATAAAAAGGCCAGTTAAAAAAAAAAAACAAAAAACAAAAAAAACACCCCAGAATATGTTCACTGTTTTTTGTCTGGCTGATTGACTTAATGTTGTATAAAATGCTAGGGAAAAAGACAGAGCATGACATTGCCTGAAGGTGTACAAGAAATGTTCTTACATAGTGTGACTGCATTCAGATGTTACTTTTTGAATTACTTGGCTTCATTTTATCACTTTTTATCAGTGTGCTCCAGTTCAGTTGGTTTGCCTTGCCTGAACTTGTTTTGTTCGTGAGTATTGACAGTACTTCTTTTTCTAGTATCAATACAAGGTACTTTCTTGTGCCTTTCATTTATATAGTTATTTTAATTAAATCTGTTTCAAGAGCATATAATAGGAAACTTCTCTAATAATATATTTTCTTTAACTGGTTCGTTACATACATTAAAACTTTCTCCAGATGAATTTTACAGGGTCTGGTAGGAATGAAGTTAACTTTCATCATAGCAGCCTCAATGGGGCTGTGCTTTGGATTTGTGACTGAAAGGATGTTGATACCACACCAGAATTTTGACTTGCTGAGCACTGCGTGTACAATGTCAAGGCTTAATTTTTATCTCAACACCTTAGCCTTGAGTAGACTGCAGGTAGGCAAAAAGTGGTCAAGGAACACAGCCAGGACAGCTCACCTGAGCTGGCCAAAGGTGCGTTCTGTGCCATCTAATGTCATGGTCAGTGGTAACAAAGAAAGAGTTGAATAAGATCAGAGGGATGGAGCACCTCTCCTGTGAGGAAAGACTGAAAGAATTGGGATTGTTCATCCTGGAAAAGAGAAAGCTTTGGGATGACCTAATTGTGGCCTTTCAGTACCTGAAGGGAACCCACAAGAAAGATGGAGAGAGACAAGAGTGTGTACTGACAGGACAAGGGGGAATGGCTTCAAACTGGAGGACAGTAGGGTTAGATTAGACATTAGGAGAAATGATTGCCCAGAGAAGTTGTGGATGCCCCATCCCTGGGAGTGTTCAAGGCCAGGTTGGATGGGGCTTTTAGCAACCTGGTCTAGTGGAAGGTAGCCCTGTCCAAGGCAAGGGGGATGGAACTGGATGATCTCTAAGGTCCCTTCCAACCCAGGCCATTGTATGATTCTGTGATTTGGCGGCAGATATGGGAACTGGACCCAACTGTTTCATCTGAACATCAAAACCCATTTTTCATTATGAGGGTGACTGAACACTGGCACAAGTTGCACAGAGGGGTTGTTGGGTCCTCCCACACTGGAGGTATTCAAGAGCCACCTGAACGTGGTCCTTGGCCACCGGCTCTAGGTGGCTCTGTTTAAGCAGATGCCTTTTGGAGGTCCATTCCAACCACTCTGTGTTTCAGTGTTGCTGTGATCTCAGGTTCCTGTGGCATTAAAAGGAGTGGAGCAGCTTCCATAATCTCACACTTGCATGTTAATCACTGGCAATAAGAGTAGCAGGGTCAACATCTTCACGTGCAAGTAAATGTTACTCGTACTATACTTTATTAAGAAATACTTATGTACTCTGAGGAGAATGGGCTTATGAGATGAGATTTTACCCTGAGGAGTAAAATCTCTTGAGGTGAAATAGTATGTGATGTTCTTTGGTGTAAAAAGAGATTTTTAGGATTTTTTATTACACATTATAGCCTATAGATTTAAAAATCTTTTTAAACCACAAAAGCTTTTTAAATATAAAACTTTACTTCACATGCTAACAAAGCTTGAACTAGCCCCTAAGCTACGTTTTTATCACTGGCTCTGATACCAAATCTCATTACTGAAGCTGACTAGAAGTACGGAGGAGAGCTATTCATGGTTTGGAATAAAATAACGAGAGAAATGATACGTTCATGGTGCTGCGTTTTGGCACTCTGCAAATGTGAATGCAAAATTAAATTAGGCTTGGGAAAAACATGTGTTTTCTTTCTTCTTTCTTGTTTTTTTTTTTTTTTCTGAATACTTTATTCTGCTTGTGCTTATGGCATCATGACTTCTGAACTGGCAGTATATTGACACTGTTCTCTAGGATATAAGTTAGATGGAATACTTAAATTGTTTGCCTCTAGTGTCTCTCTTAATTGCATTTTGAACATCAGAATGTACACCAGAAGAGGAAAAATGAAATATGTGGCTGTTTTCTTCTTTTTTCATGTTTACAAAATGAATATATAAATTCAGCTGTGGTTGTTAGATTTTAATGTGATGTGGAGACTATGAACTTTTCCTTGCTTAGAGTAAAACCTGATATTGAGAGCTTGTTCACAGTAACAAACTCAATTACTTAGAGTGGGAATGGAACTGTGTTGCATTTGAAACTGTATGGTAAAATTCCCTTTGTATTGTGTTAAAACTGGCAAATTTTCTTAGCTCTAACAATAATGTCCACTCATTTTGCTTTCATTATTAAAAATATCCAGTAGACCATTAGTGTGGTTCACAGTAAAAGCACAAAAAAACCGGAGTAAATTCTACATCTTTCACTTGTGACTTTTTATCTAGGGAAGAGGGGGAAAGTATGTAAACTGTAAAACTTTCCACTAAGTAATCCTCATCAAATTTTTATGGCTTTACAAGTAGCTAGTTTAATTCATCATGCAAACATCTCTTGGACTTTGTATGAACAATGCTACAGCACTTTAATTGCTCTCTTTTGTGATAATTCATCCTTTTTCCTATTCACTGTGTCATACAGATTGAAACTTTTTTTTTCTATTTCTTGTGTATTTCAACTTGAAAATTAAAATTGTTTATGTAATTTTTCAGTATTCCAGTAACTAAAACACCTGATGTTAAAAGTACCTAGTGCTTTGGGTTTAGAGTTCAGGCAGAGGACACTCCCACCCACTAGAAAGTATTTTGCAAGCGTCCTTAAAACTGTGCTTGAAGTTACGAATGAACAAATTGTACATGAATGTCTGAAATGACACTTCAGACTTTGTTTTGGACTTACAGCTGAAGCTGTGTGTTTCCTGAAACAAGAAAGTCAGACTTTGTTTCAGTTTAATGCCTAGGTACATCTAGTTGTACAGGTCTTTAAAAATACTATATAGTTACTATTTTGTATAACTTGGGCTTAAAATAGGTTGATGTAAAAATTCTAGATCCTCCTGCTTTTTTTGCTTATGGTCTTAGAGGTGTATTTTAAACAGTGGTCTAAACCTGACAAACCTTAAGTGAGTTATCAGTCAATCTTGTATAGCGATTCTTAGACATCTCTCAATGAAGAATTAAAAATCAAAGATTATAAGGTGGCAGTCTGACAAAATAATAAATATTATTAGGAAAAGAAGTTTCGTATGGTTTAAAATGAACAAGAATAAGTAAAAAGATCAGTAAAAAGAAGGACAGCAGAAGAAAGTAATGGAATACTGATCACTTAAATAAATGACGAGTTAGAAATAAAGTTGTTTCCCATTAAATACTTCATTTAATTTTATGCTGTGTTGTGGAACAATGGAGCCACCTGACCTCTTGGCACTGCTGTAATACAAATAGTAGTGTACAGGTAATGAATGAATAAATAATTGAGCAATCTTTTTCAGCTGCCAGTTGAAGCCAGGATAGAAGTGACTAAGAAGGCTATTAAAGCCGTCAAACATCTTTCTGAGAAATCAAGAAAAAAACCTTTAGATAATGACATGAAAGATGCTGAAAACCCATCTGCTGCTTATGAAGAAACTCTGAAACACTTGCAACAATCTCTTGCTCATCTGGAAACACTCACTCACAGTTTTATCACTTATTTGAAAAGCAGCGAACAGGTAATGATTACTGATCAAGTGCTTCCTTTGAGTGTTACCATGACTAGCAGTGATAGACATCAATCTTTTGTCATATTTTATTAATATTTTCTACCTTTTCTTTTGTTGACCTGGGTTTTAAAAATTCAGTTCCATCAACTGTTTTTTTTCTCAGTATATGTTAATTCCTAGCAGAAAGGAAGACTGATACAGCCCTGTAAATAAGGAGTACACTGATAAGTGTTCCAAAAATTATCTTTTCACAGGATACACTACAAAAGTATGGCTATTTATATGATCTGTCAAGGTCGGAGAAAGAAAAAATCCATGAGCAAGCAGTAGCCATGTGTATGGATGGTCAGCCCCTGGACATGGTGCAGCAGTTGTTACAAGTGGCTGTTGGAGATCTAGGCATTTCTCCCCAGGATATTGTCCAATGTGCTATTAAAAAAATTGTATGTATATTAAGGTAAGCAGGCTTCCTTAATTAGGCTCAAAAATCTTTCTTCTGCGTTTTTGGAAGGGGTTTTTTTTGGTTGGTTGCTTGGTGTGTTGGTTTGTTGTGGTTTTTGGTTGGTTGGTTGGTTTTGTTTATCTGTAGTGAGTACTTGTTCGCTTTTAATGTCTGGATTTTGCAGAAAATTAAGCGGTAATAGGAGAGTTCTTTGATTATGCTTCTGTTTACCTATAATTTCATATTTAGTCATATTTTTCTGTGTTTGGGAAGCCTGAGTAATTCGAACAAAGTAAGACAGAGCTTATCCTGTTCACTGGTGCTTTTTAGCTAAAAGCATTGGCTTTACAGCATTGTTCCATTATATGAGTGTGCCCTTGTAATTTTTACAAAAATTTACAACAGCACATAATTCTTCCTTCTTAAACAGAGTAAAAAGGCATGTTTATTGGAAATGGTAACTCATGCAGGCATTCGGGGAGCAGAGGCCTAGTAATGGCTTCTGCCACAGCAGTGTGTCCTACCAGAAGTCATACGATTTCCATCTTTGGAATAACTTGCTGAGCCATTTCTGGGAGCTGGTTTTTTTTTTGTGCTGGTTGGTTTGGTTCATTAGGAATATTTTATTCCCCCTCATATTTTTAAGGGGGCAGGGGGAAGCATGGGAGGATAACTTTATATCATCCATTGTAAATTGAGCAGATACTTCTCATTTAACTATTTATACAAAACTCTCTTCTGAAGTATTTCTGTTTCACAGAGATACATGCAACAAGTATGAGAGAGTATTCTGCTGTTAGATGTCTGCTAAACACTGCTTAGCACTTCTAAGACCAGTGTAGAGAGATAAAACTGAGAATTTATCCTGTTGTTCTGCATGCAGAAAAATTATATGGGCAGGATGATCTGAATGCACACACCAGGAATTGGAAAACAAGTCTAGCATGGAAAATTTTCTATGGCTCTACTTTTTCTTCAGCATGTGTGTATATATTACAGCAGATTGAAATGCCACAGATGAAAAGAAAGCAGCCTGTCAAATTGTTTGCAGTCCTCTTTGGCAGAAAATTGATTTCTCCTATCACTCAGTTTAAGAGTGTTCACAGCATCCTCAATGATGATAGAGCTTTTGCACAGCAACATAAGTAATACTGTCTTTCTAGTCTGGGTTTGTCCATTTGAAGAAGAATAATTTGGCTTTAGATAATAACTGTCCTGCTGTTCCCGACTAGCAGTGTGATGTATCTGGATACAAAGCTCATGAAGTCCAGTTATTTTGACTGTAGTGAGTCTCATTAACATGCAGAGTATGAGAAACCTATCAAAAGTCTCCTTTCTACTCTGCTTCTTATCAACACTTTTCTGTGAACTGAATTACTTGTACTTTATATGCATTGCAAGACTGGAATGGAATGGCTGCAAGTTGATTTAAAGTTCTGGGACAGCGACCATCTCCAGTAACTCCTGTGCAGCACTTCACTGGAAAGAGGGGAATGACTGTCTCATACAGAAAACTGTAGTGGCAGAGGGGGGAAAATGAGTTGGAAGTTTCAATTAAAATGATTTGGTGTGTAATGTGACCTAATGTGGTCAGTAGAAATATTCCACTCCCACTATGCTGCTTTTCTGAGAGAAGAAGGGAAAGATAATTTCATGTCACTCTGAACTGTGGAAAGTTTGCCTCCTACAATGATAAAGAGCATGAAGTGAAAAATCTAGTATAAAATAAAATAGAAAATACATGAGATAATATCCTCCCTATGATAAAATTCAGAAAGGGGTAATATTATAAAGCACTAAATATAATCTAAATATAGGGAGGAATTAAAAGAAAAGTTGTTGCTTGGCATCTCTTAAGCCTGCTGGTATTCATGTTGTTGCTTGTGAGTAAAATTGGATTAATCTCTATCCTATGCTCAGATGTTCACTTTTAAAATACAACACAAATGAAAACGTTTTGTTCAATACTTGTATTTCTGCAATTAAAGAAGTAGTTTTGCCAGTGTACCTGGAAAAGCAGACTTTTAATAAATACAACATTTCAAGGGAAAACCTTTTAGGTTTGTTTACTGGAACTTTAATATGTTACACAGTGTGGATATTTTATACAGTGGTTTTGAAAGAGATTGTGTTGGAAAATTCTTTGACAATTAACCTTCAGAGTAGCAGTTGTAAGGCTGTAACACTGAACTTGGATTCTTTATAGCTGTAGTGACAAGCAGTGTAATTAAGGTATTGCAAGCACAAGTGAAAGAGCCCTGTATGGATGTGAAAAATTGTGGAAGTGTCAGTAATTTGCCTGAAAATTAAGCACCAGTCCACCAGTTCTGTGACTGAAAATACACATCCTTTCTTTCAGTTGCGTTAACTACAACCACCCTTCAAACATTCAAACACAGTAAAATATCTTTTGTTATTAGCATATACAGTCATTCTTGCAGAAGAACTTCTAGAAAGTGATATCTTTGCGAAAGCTTAAGTTATTGTTTGGCTTCATTTTTCAGCAGTGTATGATAGGACAGGCTTAACAACTTTGACACCTTCTCAGAAACAGACTTCTTGTTAAATATAACATAGTTATTTGCCTAATATCAGGATTTTGTAATTGGTAAATTTGTAAATTTTAAAATTTTAATTTTAAGAGTGGTATTGTCCTCCAGTTCTTTTAACTACTTTTGTCTCTCTTAACTCTCTAGTTCTTGCACACAAAATTCAAAACAGAAGCTCTTGGCATTGGTATGTGTAAAAGCTCTCCAGCAGAGCATATTTGCATACTTTACATGACTTATGTATTGGGCACTTCCTTGTTTGCCTGTAGAAACAGCTCCTATAAATAAAAATCAGTTGCCTCTTCAATAGGAACCATGAAGTTGTGGAAAACAAAACAAAATATTTTAGCAGCTATGGTTGTCTGATTAGTCTTACCTAAGACTCAGTTTAATTCCTTGCCTAAGATCACTCACATGATGGATAGGAAACATTCCATGATCCATGACTGTAGGCATGTCCACGGTTGGTCAGTCAGGAAAGACAGTTTGTCTGTTGAAGACATTATGGTCTCCTTCATCTGCTGCTCCTAGAGTTCTTCTCTTAGGTGTCCACAGAGATATAGTGTTCCATGAAATTTTGGAAGTATTCACCAGGCAGTGAGCAGGAAAGGTTTGGTGGAATTTTGAGTTCCTTGTTTAATGCCCGGTGTTTTCTGAAGAAGGTAAACTCAGCTTTCTTAGAAAGAGTAGCTAACTTAACAGGGAAAAAAAAATCAGATATTTATTACCTTATCTCATTTGAGCAGGGGTCATACAGAGTAATTTTTTAGCTTGTATATGATGATTTTGTGGTATTTTAGATGGAAATGATGGTTTGCCATTAAGACTTTTTTTCCCCAGCTTTGAGTGATCACACCATCAATATATTATTTCCTTGTTTTCCTCATATTTAAATATGACAAAGCACAATCAGACAGAGGAAAATAAAGCTGGAGTATTTTCAATGAATACAGTAATTAGGTTAAAAAATTTAGATGAAGTTAATTTATTCTCCTTTCAGGCGTTCTTTGTACTTTATTCTGTTTGAGGAATGTGATTAAATATGCATCACCTTTTCTGATGCTGAACTGAAATCAAAATAAGCCTTTATCAGTGTAATTACACCAAGCTCATACCTAGGAGTTTTGAGGTGAACACTGAACCCTGTTCTGTTGTCTAAAACGTGCATAAAATAGCATATAATCTGTGTGGAAGGCTAATCCTTCATTAATTATATTTGTTTCTGTTAGTAGCTGCTTATTTATAATCATTAATTATTAAGAAAAGAACAGGACAACAATCCGTGGAAACTCGACAGGATTATTTGTCTCATGAGTTGTCATCTCTTTTTAGTTTCTCTAGCAGTAAAGGCAGTATTAAGCTTTCTAGATTTTTAAAATACCTCCTTATTCTAGAAAACTGTAGCTTACTGCTTAGATTAATCTTTTTCTCCTTTCCTTCTGCTTAGTAAAAGACACCTGTCTGTGACACCTGTCTGTGTCTGACAAACTTGAAGCTTCCTGTAAATGTTCATACATCTGTTGTTTTTGAAAATTGTCTTCACAGATGTGTTGTCAGAAACAGTGATTTTTTTGTTTTCAGAAATGCCCATTAACTTTTGCAGATATATTTCTTTTTACCAGTTTTGGTTTGGTTTGGGTTTGTTTGTTTGTTTGTTTGTTTGGGGTTTTTTGTTTGTTTGGGGCGGGGGTTGTTTTGTTTTGGTTTTTTTTTTTTTTGAGGAGCTCAGAGCCTGGTTGTGACAGGAGCTAACAGCTTCCATTTCTGATTAGAGAGATGAAGGTTTTTTGAAGAGCAAGGACTGTCCAGAACTGATCTCTAAATTGAGGATACCCAAAATATAAGGTTTGCTGGTCGGTCTCCTTTGATATGGTAGTTGTTCATGTACACTGAAGATAAGTAAGTATAAGTAGGGCAGTAAGAACTCAATTTCTGTACACTGCACAATCATATAATAGTTTGGGTTGGAAGGGACTTTTAAAGGTTATCTTGTGCAACACCCCCTACAATGAGCAGGAGCATCATCAGTGACCAGATCAGGTCACTCAGAGCCCATCCAATCTGGTCTTGAACGTTTCCAGGAAAGGAGCATCCGCCATCTCTCTGGACAACTTGTGCCAGTGTCTCACCAGCTTCATTGAAAAAAATTCCTTCCTTATATGTAGTCTGAACTGACTCTCTTGTCTGTCACCATTTTTCTTATAATCCCCTTTTAAGTATTGAAAGGCTGCAAATGTCGAGTTTGTTTCTGCTTCAATACTCATTCTCTTCTTAGTGTGCAAGTTTTATAAGTATTCTAGTTTCCTTTTGGTATGCCATGTTAATGCCCTTTGTAGATGTGTTTTTATTACAAACTTAATTGAAAAAAAGGGCACAAAAAAAAGGAAAATTTAAATCTGGCCTGTAAACAAATCACAAACAAAATGGCTTATAAAAAGAGCGTTGATGAAATGCCTTATATCTGTCTTCACTCTAGGGACCTGTAATAAATTTTTTTAGCTTTTTATGTTGTTAAAGAAATTTGTAACCATCTCCTAATGCGTGTAGCCATGGTGCATAAGATGATCATTTGAATATTGCTCTGCTTTTTACCATTTCCACAGGTCTGCCCTAAAGGTGTATTTTTTTTCCTAAACAGTGCATGCAATTCTGTTATGTCTCCATTTCTGTGAAAATACACTTCTTTTTTTTTTTTTCTGAGAATGAATTTTTTGTGCGTTTTGGTGAAAAAGGATTTTATCTTTTGGAGACATACCATGTCTCTGGGAGTTTAGAGCCCTGAATATTTATGTAATATTCTGTACTATAAATTATAATTTTATTGTTTCCAAATATTCTGAAGATGTTTAGGATTATATCTAGATTTAAGCTTCACTCTTAAAAAAGTTATTTAGCTGCAATATGGTAGTATTGGTACTAAGAACAGCATTTCTGTCAGTCATATGTACAGTATCTTTTGAGAAAAAGACCAGTGTTAATGATCCTTTTACACCTGTTTCAAACTTAGGAGTGCAGTATAGAAATATCAAATGAGTATGCTAAGTTTTCATCGTGCAACAAATCATCTTGCATCTGTTCTGAATAGAGTCATATTTATTTTAAATCTAGTGTTGTTCACTTGAGTGCTGGCCACTCATTAAGATAAAAATAGAAAAAATGAAAATTCTGAATGCGGGAAGATGTTAAAGTTTATAAAGATTTAGGTCTCTATGCCATATGATATAATCACTGTTTAGGAAATATATTTATCTTACTGATGTAATGAATGACAAAATTCTAAATATTTCCTAACTCCTGACAAAAAAAAAATTTGGAATATCGCGGTTATTTTTGCACATTTCTGTAAGCTGTGTAGTATTTCAGCTTTAGATAGGACAGTCAAAGTAGTCTGGGCATGTGTTTGTTATTGGTAAGAGCAGATCTAGAAAGAGGCTGACATTTTTAGTAGCAGAAGAGCTTTGATATGGTGATGAACTATACAGAAAATACACTTTTTTTCTCATTTTTTTGAATCATCTGTAGTCAGATAACTTGGGAACTATTTGCCTTTTTTTCTCTTTCTTTAATGCAGCCTTGACCAATTAAGACAGGCAAAGCTGTTGTTTTTCCTGTTCATCCAGGCATCACTGCCACCGCAGTGGTTTCTGTGGGGAGACACTGTGCGTTTTGTTGGAGTACCAGGGCAAAATCTCTCCCTCTCTCAGCACCGAGTCTGTTTCATGGCAACCTTAGCTGAAAATGTCATTTTCATTGAGTTATGAGCAAAGCTTTTCCTACCAGAGTGGTTTTGGGTGTTTGTTTGTTTATTTTTTCACCCAATTTTACAACCTTTTGACCTGCTGAAGAAAACGGTATTTTAACTGAAATGTCTGATGGGAGTGATGGACGTTTTTCTGTTCCACATGTGCACAGTGGCTGCCGTTCTGTGCAGCTTGATCCCAGTGAAATCAGCAGATAGGATACTGCTGACTCAGGTTACAGTCAGGTTGATTTAAGCCAACAGAGATACTGCAAGATGATTTGCAGAGAAAAGATGGTGACATTCGTGTATAACTTTAAGTCTCTTTAGTTCATATTGATCTTTAAGGTAGTGAGATTACATGTGAATATTTTGCTGACCTAATCTGTGTTAGAAGCACTAAACTTGAACTATGCTTTTCCTTTCAAGTTTCATTTAAGTGTTTTAGTATTTTTTCCCACTCTTTCGTTTTTCCTTTTTGCATTACTCTGACATAAAAATAAAGGTACTGATTAAGAAATGAAAAAGGAAAATTCTTATAATTATTGAACTATTAATATAAATCCTACAGGTGCATAAAATGAGATACAATATTAAGGACCATTTTAATGGTAACTTTGTCTTCCCTTAATAGTGGAAATGGTGACTCATCTCCAACAGAGAAACATCCCCTTGGAATCCTAGAAGGTATAATTTCTGCAGTGCATGCAAGCGTTGAAAAAGGGTAAGAGCTTCCTGTATGGATTCCTTGGGTAAGACTTTGAAAGATGCTTCTCATGAAAGCTTTGAAGGTACAATACTGAATATGGATGATTTTTCTTCATGGATATATGTAATGGGTTTGCATTTAATTTTCTAAGACTTTTTTCTGAAATGGGCTATCATTTTTCATGTTCAGAATCTGAGCCCTGACAGAAGCCTTTACTTGTCATTTGGAAGAAAGCACTGAACCTAAAATTTAGATAACTTTGTATTATGGTGAATTGAGAAAATGGTTTTTCAGCTGTGACTTCTGCAGATTGTATATCTACCAGTAGTATGCCACTGCTTTTGTTTCAGTTTAGTTGATAAATTGCAAATAATAATTATTCACTTTCAGATATCTGAATTTAGATATCTAAGTTTGTCAGTATTTGTAAGGGATAGTGCAGAAATAATTTCCCAAATGCTATATGATGCTTTGCCACATTTTTTTCTCCTCTTTTGGGAATGTCCCTATTTCAGATCACATAATGGCCTGTACATCTCAATGACATTTTCCATTTCATTCCCAGTAAAGACAAGGAAGAAACAAAAAAAAATCAGCTTTTTTTCCCCAGATGTACAAAGAATTCATGTATAACAATGATAATAAAATCCCATACTCTGTGGTAGCCACACAGAAACAGTGACGCTATTTTTTGAGGCTTCTCCAATGACATTAAATTAGCTGAATGTTGGATACTGAAGTAGACTGAATTGATGTAAAAATTTGCAGTAGATGTAATTTGTAGTATTCTAAGGTATAACGGACGGGTCAGTACTATTTTATTCTGAGATGCATCTTCTGGAGACTTTTATTTGTATGCTTCATCAGCATTTAACTGCTGAAACAATAAGCTGGAGTGAAAGTAATTATGATTGCAAGAGATTGCTTGTATTCCTTTAAATACTTATTTATTACCTTAAAACTCAGCTACTCAATTTACAAAACAGGAATATTTTCCTCAGGAAAACATATATAAGCATCAAGTGCAAGCTCTACAAACTCTTGAAATATTCCAGCAGGTCCTTTTAATTCCCAAACTTTTAACTTACAGTTTGAATGCCACCTGTTCAGCAAAGGCATGTCTAATTCAGCGGGAGTTCTGAGCTAACAGCATCATTCAGACAATATGAAGCCTAAGTAAAATTGAAATCCTTGTAATATGAAAACCTAAGATGTCAATGTTTTTTATTTCAGAGCTGCAAGACAGGCTAAATTGGTGTTTTCTGTCTCATATTACTTTCCCGTCTTTCTTGTTAAGACAAATAAGGGAACATTAGTTACAAATCACACTCCACCAGGAGCCACTTGCTTGGCTTCTTTTTTTTTTTTTAAGAAAAAAGTTAACTTGAGTTTAAAATATTATTGAAAGTTAAAACAGCATTTACTGATTTGGTACCTGTTAGTTTATAGCCTCCTCCAAGAGACATCACAGATTATGCTGTCTCCAGCTGTTAACTGGTTGGTCAGTTCATGGTGATCTGTGTACTGTGAATGCTTCCACACAGCTAGAATGTGTTTGATATAATACACCTTCTGAATCAAATGATATAATTAAGAGTTTTTTATAATTAACAAAGTCCAACTCATAAGCTTACGGGTTTTAGCATCTCTTTTTTTTTCTTTCTAAGGATTTTGGGCATTTTGCAGTCATTATCATGCTAAGAACTTAGAACGATCAAGCTGTCTAGAGATGGTACACAAAAAAAAAGATATGGCTAGAGCTGCATCTGGGAGAAAATAATTTGTGTGTGTGGAGTGGAAAGAAGGGGCTTGAAAGAAAGAATGCAAGGTGACAGTATGAATAAGCATTCAGAGATAAAAATGTCATACTAAATATGCAAGTATTCAAGCTGGTTTTCCATAAAGTCACATGGTGTGGTAGTACAGGCATCAGTAAGGCCCAGACACCATGAAAAGGCTTGGATTTCCAGATGCTGAAACCCAGCACCATTGTATGGTACCAGGGTAGTTTGTGGGCGAATATGTAAGTATACAGATGGATTCCTATGGTATTATATGATTATTTGAAGCTCAGGAAAAGTTCTTACAGCACACAGCTTTGGGCTCCTGGTTTACAAGGGCCGGTTTCCATGCAGCCTCACAGAGGTCAGATCTTCCATTTTCTGGTGTTATGTATTTCTTACATAATGAATGTGCTTGTTAAGTTTTAAAAATGCATGTAGTATTTTCATTAGGATTATTACGAGAGACTATTTAACACCTTGTTTTTTAATTACAGGGAGAAAATAGTTTCTGCAGATGACCTTCTGGAGTGGTTGAGACCTTTCTGTGGTGATGATTCTTTAGCAGTGAAGCCACGCATCAGGGTATTGCAAATTCTGGAGCAAGCTTTCCATCTCAGTGATGAGGATAGCAAGCTACTTGTGTACTTCAGGACACAAGCTGTTCTTAGAGCTTGCTGGCCTGAAACAAAGGTATTAATACTGATAGCTGCAAATTATAGCATTAGACTGTTTTTATGCGAGGATTACATAATGAAATGTTGGTCTGCAGTATATGGTTGTGATGCATCCTGTTGTCTGGAAACTAATCCTACTTTTCCTTTTTAAATCAAGTTTCTGATACATTCTGATTCTTTGAAAAACAAAGTTACATAAAAGTAAGGGACTTTTCTGATTTTTGTTTAGGATCAGGAGTGCGTAGTACTGAACTTGATTGAAGACTAATGATTTTCCTCCATGTCAACCATTGACTTTGAAGTTTTTGTACCTTCTTTCTTTCCTGACTGTTTTTTTGTGTCAATTTTACCTTCCGTTTTTATCTTCCACTTGGTGTCACATTTTGCTCACAATTACAATGATAATTTACTGGCCACTGACTCTTTTTTTCTTGGGCCTTTAAATATTATTTCATGAATGTGTAGCAGTTTTGAAATCATGTGAGTAGCACTTGCTGCATGTAGAATTGTTCAGAAGCAGAGTTACTTTTTGTTCATTTTCTAAGTGCCTCCCCCCATGCCAAGACCTTACAGAACAAAAATAGAATATTACTAATAGCTCCCAAAAAATCTGTGCACAAACCCACTTTATATTCATATAAAACTAAAGCAATATCTCAGTTTTGACTTGCTGTGCTAAATTCATCCAAGGGAACAATCCTAATAAAAATCTTAAAAGGAAAAGAAAGTACTTTTCTCTTAGTTTCTTTGGAAATTACTTTTTCTCTTGTATTCACAGTAATACCAGCATTTAACTCCTCAACTACTGTTTGGGTGTCTGTGATTGGATTCTTCATCTTCAGTTCAATCCTTTGTCAGTGTTTGTGTTGCCTGTGACTTGCTTTCTAATTCAAAATCTTTTCCAATTCTAAAACAGTGAACTAGAGTATGTCTTAAGAAAAAGGTTACAGGTAGATAATAGCTTTCAGCCATGTTTGTAGAAGACAGAAAAAGAACCTGTATTTGACAGAAACCTTATGACACTTATTACACTTGTGATTTTATCTAAAATATTTATCAAACTTTTATTTTCTCCCATATTTCTTGTAAGTCAGAATGTATATAACTTAGCAAAAAGAAACATGCATTCATTTGGTTACAAAACCAAATTTTAGGACTTAATTGAATGCATTTCATATGTTGCTGGCTGATGGGTAGCTCACTGCCCACCAGAACCCCCAGGGCCCCCTCAGCTGAGCTGAGACAGCCACAGCTGTGCTGTCCCCACCTGTGCTGTTCCAGGTGCAGCACAACTGTTAAACCTTGTGCAAATTTTGCTGGCCCAGTCTTCCAGCCTGTTTAGGCCTCTGTTAATTTCTGTTTCCTGAAGGGATTTTTAAAATCAACTAGTTTCAAGCAGGAAAACCTGCTTTTCTTTTTGTAAGGGAAGAAGTTTGTACTGACTGAGCAACAGTACATCTGCTCATAACAGTGTTGCTGATCACTTCAGTGCTTTACACTTTTGCTGATGAGTAAGCAAGTAGTACAAGAAGACGTGTAATAAAGCTTGAATAATGCTCTAGATAAGCTCAAACCTTTCAGAGATAATTGTATGAAAATATGTACACAACACTGTAATACTAATTTCTCTGTATATACTATTTATTATTTAGCTAAGTGTAGAAATAGCTTTCATGCTTGACAATAGTGAAAGCTGTGCATATATGTACATACATAAAAATCATGGTTTATGCACCCCACTTTCTGCTACAGAGTGCAATTACAAGAGTCCTCTTGGAATATATTAAAAATTATTCTCATTTCCATGTCAGCTCAAGCTCGGTGTGGTTGTTTTCTTTGAATATTTTGTGCTAGGTAATTAGTGTGCTATTTAGACGTAAGAGTCGTGTTGCTTTGTCCATTAGATACCCGTCACTGAAATTCAGAGTTCTTAACAAATGTCCAAGAAAACAAATGAGTGGTCTTAGATGTGGACTGTTTATTTTGGATTTTTTTCCTCTTGTAGTCAGCTGATGTCAAATGCTAGTCTACAAGCTGATATTAGAAAAGCAAGTGAGGGCCTTGTTTGAGTATTAAGTTTGCGTATTTTGTGAATTAACAAAAGTGGAAAATATCATCATAAAATAGCAGATTGAAAACTGTACATTTCCTGATCCTTCGTGGTATGTTAGTGGAACAAGAACACTGCAGAAGTCTGTGCTTACATGGCTGCTTAAAAGCAAAGAGAGAGATTTGTGTATGAGCTTTGGTAGAACATTAGGGTTAAGACACAATTTTCTCATTCAAGTTCACGCTTCAGGTGCAAAGACCTTTTAAAGCAACCCTGTTTTACAGAAGGGTGTATTGTAGCACAGCTTGTTGGGTAATCCTGCATGAAGAAGTAGACAGGAGGAATATCATCTTTCAAACTATGTCAGTCTGCCTGTCTTGTCTGTAGGTATCACTTTCTGTAGCATCACTACACCTTTATTAATTTGGTCATCCTTTCTCATACAGCAAAATAGTTAAAAAAAAATCACATTGCAAACAAATGGGGAGGGAAAGGGGTGTGGATTGAATGCTGGTTTTAGATTTTAGAGGAATGTGTTTGAATGTTGTTAGTTTTCAGGGGTTTTTAATGAGCTTTAAATTGCAAATATGTCCAAAATGTATTCATTATCTTGCTTCCAGATTGTTGTATCATTACTTCTTGGTATTTCTTACATGCTTTTAGGAATCCCTCTTTTCCTATACCATTCCTTGGCACAAAAAGGGGTATCAGATATTAAAAAGTATGAACGTGGATTTCTATTGAATAAAGATAATTTTAATGGTATTGCAGTGTTCAATTACCAGAAAATGTGTGAAAGCCACCCTCAGCGTGTCTACTAATCCTCTTAGATTTTGCATGTATCAAGGAGGGACTTAATATTTAATTATACTCTAGGTGCTGTAAGTAGTGGTCCCACAAATCAATGTGCTGGGAAATAGGCCAGCTCTTACAAAATTAAAAATGTACTTTATGGAAGCAGCGACCTATCAAACACTCAGAAACGCAGTGATTTCCAGTTCTCTAATGATTAGTTAACAAAATTAAAAATTCAGGGGTCCTCATTTTTCAAAGGCTTGAGAGTCTTTAATTCACATTCCAGTAGCATCCCACGCTAGAGAGGAGGAGGAGGTATGCCTTGTTTTAATCCCCTTGATGAATTTTATCTGAGCTCTTCAGGTTCTGTAATTTTCTAGTTAACTGGTGCATGAAAAATATCGGTCAAAATACTGACTTTTTATATATTAAAAAACACTGGAGGGGGAAGAAAGACATTGTTTAGAATGTTGGTATCAAAATTTGTCTTTATTCATCTAAGATGGGAAATCCATTTCTTTTCAAATAGTACATAAATATGTATAGTCTGTAATGACTCAGAGCAGCTTCTAACAAGCCTAAAGTGTCAGCTAACAGGTTATGTGTGTACGTAGTTGTTCAGCTCAGTGACCAGTTACGAGGCATAGTTTACAGGAATGAGTGAGGGTTTGCCCCAGGAAGTTACAGTGGCACTAGCAAAGCTTTTGTAAGTAAACCAAGGCTTACTTTAAGATAAGTTATTAATTGTGAAGCTTCTATAAGACACACCTTTTCTTAAAAGGATTGTTTCATTATTATGCAAATGCAAAATGTAATTACTACTTGCATGCCACTTAAATGCAAATAGCTTTGTCATTTAGAGAAGGTAATCTCATTTAGCCTTCCCCCTTATCTTGTTGTATTATGGGTTTTTTCATAATCTTGGGGTATAGAGAGCTGCTGAGGGCAAAATGTTTTTGAAAATTGCAAGGGATGTCTATTAAGGATTTAAAATTGTAACTTTAGGCACTTTCATTATTTATTTTTTTCCTAAAGTTTAGCTTTGAAAAATTGACAATTTAATTTGTATTGTGTATGTGGGATGTGCACAACACATTTTCCTTCCTTCATACAGGCAATTCCTGTGTGCCATGTGCAAACTTGTGTCTCAGCAACCTTGGTTATGTCTGCATTGACTTTCTGAGACCTTGGGGTGACTGTCAAGATTCCATTGCTGCTTTGTTCCTCTTTCTCCTGTTAATGAAAACTGTGTATCTGTTTCCATGGTGTTTCTTCATATGACTTTGTTAAGAATGGTCTCAATGGGAATGTCAATGTCCAGTGATTTTCAGCTTTTCCCATTGCCTCTTCTCACGTCAGAGATTTAAACATGAGAAGTCATTTTGCTGAAGCCATTTATCAGGTGACAATGACCTGCATTAGCTTGATCTGGCCAAATACAAATGAAGGAGCTGTATCTGTTTCATCCTCAGCCATCTTTTATTTGTGAAAAATGCTTAATTAGAAGAAAGATTTATGTTCCTATCAACTCTGAGTAAATTTGTTATGATGTTGTTTATAATTCTAGAGACATTGTTTCTCTGCTAGTAATGCATAAAAATTAAGCTTAAGAAATTTAATTTAAGTTTTAATTAATATTTTAAAACACTAATTTCCATTCCTTGAAGATGCAATTTATCCATGTGAAAACATGTGAAATGTTTTTTTTTTTTTCTGGGAACATAAATTGTAGCGTGTATGATTAATTAAATACTTTAAGATGCAAATGAAATATTTTCCATTAACTACACAAGTATAGCAGATAAGACAAAGTGGAGAGAAAAGCAGTGTAGCTTGAGTGCACGCAGGTTTTCAGTGTGAGCTCTGTGCACTGCAGCGCTCTGTGACCAGTAGCAGTTGCTTCATGGGAAGATAAGAATGTTCTGGAGTGGATTCATGGGGGATGATTCACTTTCTCTAATAGGTCTTTTGTAATGAAGGTGTACATGCAGAATGGTGGAAACAGTGCATACTCAGCTTTGATCCCAGTTTCAGAAAAATTAAGGGCTCGTTAGTGATGTAACCAGATTTCTATGAGTACGTTTCAAAGAACTCAGTGGATAAACTGTGATTCAGCCTTGGGTATCTTGCTAAATTTTCAGCATTGGTACACACTGTGCATCTCTGAGCACAAAACATGCTGAAATTTTGTGAGGGAGGGATGCCATCCAGAGGGGTCTGGACAAGCTCAGAAAGTGGGCCCATGGGAATGTCATGAGCTTCAGCAAGATCAAGTGCTGGTGCTGTGCCTGGACCGGGGCAACCCCCGGTAATAATCCAGGCTGGGGGATGAACAGATCCAGAGCAGCCCTGCCCAGAAGGACTCGGGGGTGCTGGTGGGTGAGAGGCTGGACATGACCCAGCCATGTGCCCTTGCAGCCCAGAATGCCAGTTGTGTCCTGGGCTGCATCCAAAGCAGCGAGGGCAGCAGGGGAGGGAGGGGATTCTGCCCCTCTGCTCTGCCCTGGTGAGACCCACCTGCAGTGCTGAATCCAGATCTGGGGTCCCAGCACAGGAAGGACATGGACCTGTTGGAGCGAGTCCAGAGGAGGACAGCAAGATGACTTGATGGATGGAGCACCTCTCCTATAAGGAAAGGCTGAGAGAGTTGGCATTGTTCAGCCTGGAAAAGAGAAGACTCTGGGGTGACCTAAATGTGGTCTTCCAGTATCTGAAAGGAGCCTACCAAAAAGATGGAGAGAGGCTCTTTACAAGAGCCTGTAGTGACAGGATGTTATGATCCACTAATACAAGCGGGAGTCGTGATGGTTTGTTAACCTGATCTCAGAGTGCAAAAGAAACACAAACCGGGATTTTAACTTTAAATCACAACAGTGCACTTTATTGAGTGCCAGCAACACGATTATGCGATAGAAGAGAGAGAGAGATACAGAGAAACAAAGTATAGAGAGAAAAAGAGGGGGGGGTTAATAGCTACCAACGGGAGGCGAATTCTCGTGGTCCTGCCAATAGATCCATCTTCCTTCCATGGGGAGTACTCATAGGGGTCTTTTCAGAGACTCCCTTTACAGTCTTTTCGAAAGCGAGGGGCAGCTGGCCAAAAGGTGCAAAAGCGAGGGGCAGCTAGCCAAGAGGTGGGGGAATAAGACCCATTGTTTTGGGGTAATGGTGCAGGGCAGGTGCACGGGACATTCCTTCTCGCTCCAGTACAGCCCTTCTCGCCCAGGGCGGCAAGGAAACAGCACCAGAGCAACCGGTCCAGCGTGCATACCTGCAGGCACTTGGCAGGCATCCCACCTCGGTCTGGCCAGGACTCCTGTACCCTCTTTCCCCCTTTGGGGTCTTTAGCGTCTTTCAGTCTCTGTCCTCGTCGATGATCGTGAGGCAGATGAGGGATCATCGGACCGTCTCTCACACAGGACAAGGGGGAATAGCTTCAGACTGGAACAGAATAGGTTTAAACTCAGTAGTAGGAAAAAAATCTCTGCTGTGAGGGTGGTGAGGCACTGGAACAGGTTGCCTATAGAAGTTGTGGATGCCCCATCCCTCGGACTGTTTCAAGGCCAGGTTGGATGGGGCTCTGAGCAACCTGACCTAGTGGAAGGTGTCCCTGCCCATGGCAGGGGGATTGGGGCTGGATGATCTCGAAGGTCCCTTTCAAACCATTCTGTGATTCTATGATTTAACCTCTTTATATGATTTGTTATGTGATGTTGTTCTGTGTTTTGTAGGATATTAAAATCCAGAAAATCACGTTCTCTATTTACTACACTTTTTCCCTTATTCTGTTTGTTTACTTAAAGTAACCAATTCCAGTCACTCCACCTCCTCCACAGTGTTTTCTCTCTGTAACTAGCCTCTCCTCTATCTCAGAGCCCACTGTGATATGTAGTACACCCCCTGAGAAAGATAATTGGAGAAGTGAATGTGCTGTCCTTGTGGAAATTAGCAGTCCATGCTTATGCATCCCAACACCTTGATTGCTCTCTTGACTTCATCTGTACATCAACCAGAGGTCTCTGGATTTCATTCAGTGAGGCTCAGGTTACTGTTTTGACTTGATTAGGCTAATTTAGCATATTTTAAAATGCAATAGTTTTACCATTGTTAAATTTTATTTGCCATCATATAGTAATTTACTTACCCTAGACTATTTTTTTTTAAGTCTATTGGAGGTTTCTTTTGACGTAAGCTAGCCTTGACAATAATTTGTCTGCATTTTTGTCTGTTCAATGCTTGCGGTCTCCCCAAAACAGTTTATATAAACAAGGAAGCCGCCATAAACCCATGAGAAATTCTACCTTTTACCTTTACTATTTGATCATAAACTGGAGGTTTTTGTTTGAATTTTTTTGGGTTTTTTCTGTTAGTAGATCAAGTTCTTCAGCGGTTTCTAGTCAGGAATGTTGTTCTAAGCCCTTTGAAACTACAAGTAAATTGTAAAAACAATTTTCTTCAGGCATTATTGTGTTAGTATCTTAAATGAGTATTTTTTAATTACTGTGACAGTAAATGCTATCCTTTTTTCCAAACAGTTTTTTTTATTCCATCAACCATCGTGCTAGTTGACATTTTTTATTTAGAGATCTGTAAACTCTGTATCATCTGAGGGACCTCACTCAGGTATTCATAAAATAGTTCTTACTTTATAGGAATTTGTGATATTTTGTGTTGGTTGAAGGAGTGAGTTTTTCCACATTGCTGCTATTGTTACCCAGGGACCCAGCTATCAAGACTGTGACTGCTAGGACATCAACTACACCAAGTGAAAAAGAAAACCACCAACTACAGTGCTTCTGTAGGGCCATTTGGTGTGACAGGTGCCTGATGCTGCCTACCCTATTCGGATTATTTTTATGGCTGCAACAGAGCTACTCATTTATTTCAGTTTTTACAGCTTAAATAATTTTGTGATAACCACCCACCTGGTATTTAATTGCTCCTGGTCTAGGTCATAAATATGGTTAAACAGTGAAGGAATCTTTCATTAAAAATATGCATTTCCTTTTTTTAACTGGAAAGAGTAGTACTGAAATACTATTTAAAATCGGAGTTGACATCAACAGTCTCTTGTTCCTATAAGATAATATCCTAATTTATTGTGAGTTTTTCTTTCTAGAAATGTATCTTTGACTTTGCTAGTTTCGCCTATCTGCAGGATGGTATTTTGGTAGTACTAATTTTGACAACGTTTCATTTACATGTAAACAGCTTTTAAAAGAATTTTGCTTTATTAGCAAGAATTGCAGACTTTGTTTATCAAGACAGCAGTTATATATAGGGGTGAATACTGGGAGCTTGTGGTGGATGTACTGCTGCTTGATGGTAGTGATGATCAGAAGGGTAAATTAAAAAACCACTTGTGTATGGTATGGAGGGAAATGGCTGACGCTGACTTAATGGCTTAAAAGTAATATTTAAGGATTAAAATCTTGTCATGTCTAGGCTGTATCTTCCAACGCTGTTCTCTGCTCTACATGTTAGAATATTCTTATAATACATACGTTCTGAGTTATGAAACAGTGATTAGTAGCTGTGCATACACAGAAGATTACTTAACATGTTTGTGAGTCCCTCGTGTTGCATAGGTGTTAGTTTCAGCCATATATGGATCCAAATTTGTACATATTAATGCACATCTAGTCAAAATACAATTTAAATAATATGTATGTTAATCCTGTCTCTTTCAGTTCCAGCTAGCTAGCTGTAGCAGTCTTTCAAATGGATCCCTTTTTTCCTTATTTGCCCTTATTCTTCCTACCAATATCTATGTACAGTCCTCTGAGGTTTTCTCTGTGCTGAAATGTATTTGCAGATTAGGACATAATCTCCTGCAGAATACAAATGAATGGATTTTATTTTCTGCATGAGTTATTCATTTTTATGCATTAGGCAACACATTTGTGTTTATTGAATCTTTATGCATTTCTTAGTGAGCTGCATATGAAGCAGATAAGAAATTAATATATAAATCACTTCAGAAGAAAAAAGTTCTTGGGTATTTCTATAAGAACTGAACATGTGGCTGTGCCTTAGTTTAATTCATCACCAGTAGGCTTCTTGTTGATTTGTTTTTTAACTTGAATCCCATGGCTTGCTTATCCTGTACACTGGCTGTAGTTTGAGCAGGATTTTACCTGTGAGATTATGTGCATCTCTTTAGTTTCTGCATGCAGCAGGCTTGCATATGTGCTCAGCATTCAATTATAGTTTTAATATGTGAAGCCCAGCTCTCAGGAAAATGCAAGAAAGCCTGACTTCAGAGTTCTTCCTCCTCTGGGATATAAGGCATGCGTTATGAACACTGGGTTTGTTCATGCAAAACCCTTGACTTCAGTTTTAATTTTGAATTGATTGCTCTAAGATTGTAGTTTTGATAGCAGACACTTCCTTCTGGTCTGTTAGACAGTGTTTGTGTCTTCCAGTCTAGGTCAGAGCAGCCTCTGGTCCCTGAGACCAGCTCCTGGCCCTGCACAGGACGCCCCAGGAGTCACACCATGTGGCTGGGAGCATTGTCCAAGCGCCTGTTGAGCTCTGTCAGGCTGGTGCTGTGGCCACTTCTCTGGGAAGTCTGTTCCAGTGCCCAGCCACCCTCTGGGTGAAGAACCTTTTCCTAATATCCAACCTAAACCTCCCTGACACAGTGCTTTGAATGTGGTTGGGGGATTTTTTTTGTTTGTTTGTTTTGGTGTGGGTTAAGTGGGTATTCCTTAATAAAGCTGTTGCTTTGCATTAACTGGGATAACTCCATAAGCATAGCTTCAAAAAAGCTGCTTTCAAGTAAGGGAATTTAATCTGCAGCACTGGCCCAGGCTACAAACTGGATCATGTTTTTGCTCTTGTTTTTTTTTCATTAAACAAGAGCTAAATCCTGTTACTGTACAGGAGCATTTTGTGAGGCCAATGGAACTGTTTTTTAAAAGTTGCCATCTCTCAGCTATGACTTACTACCACATAAATGTCCATTTACCAAAATCCAAAATGGGTCGTAAGTAGAATTATCAACATGTGAACTAGGGTAGGTGGAGAAAATAAGATGAAAATGGCTTATTTAAAGCTGACAGGTTCCTTTGCCATGAGGGGAGCATATTTGGAACCCATTTCTGAGAACAGAAGGCTTACCTTTTTTAGAGGAAAGAAGGACTTCACAAATGACACATATTGGCAGACAATTTTTTTTTTTGTGGAACTTTGTGCACAGGAATCTTTGACCTTCCCAGGTTTCCAATTCAGTCTTATGTGTGTGGTCTTCAAATTGCACTTTTCTTATCCAACAATGGTATGAGTAAACAAATACTTCTATAATCTAAATCACAGATTTCTGTGGGTTTTCTCAAAACTAAAAGTTCTTACCAGCTTTACAACAAAGGCTTTCCAGAAATAGGAAGTGCAATAGTGAGACTAAAGGAAGCAGATTATGTCAGTGCCTCATCATAGTCATTGTGCAGTGTCCATTTTTCTATGAAATCTTTTGAATTTAATTCTAAAACATAGGAAATATTTAATATCTGTGAAAGAGTGCTGTATAAATGTATTCTTTGAACTATATTTCTTTATTTCCTGACTCTGTACTTGGCAATATATTGCTAAGACATAGAGTGAAAGGTATTCTATCACATTATCATTTAAACTTCAAAATTTTGATTAATACTAGGGGAAGTACTTTAAGGGGATAATAAGTTTGAGGGAAGTCTTTGAGAAGCAATTTCACTTGACTTCACTGACTCTTATACAGCTGCCTATACAGAGAGTACACATTTCACATATGGAAAGTGAGAAGCTTATGTGTGTGTTCCCACAGGGAAACTGCATAAAACAAAATATTGTGGGTCCAGTGTCTTTTCATAATGTGAGTTTTAATATGTGTGTGAGTATATAAAAACGTCAGTGCTGGTTGAGATCAAGGCCCAGTATTCTGTATCCAATATAATTACTTGGTGACCAAAATAACAGACATGGAAGGAAGAGTAGGAAAAGGAAAAATATATGTGAAACATACTCCAATATTGCCCTCATCTGTGGGTAGTCAGAGTGGGTTAATTAGGCATAAGAACAGGAAAGTAACTGTGTAGACAAGCTGTAAATTCAGGTGTTACTTTGGCAAGATCAAGTAAGTGTAATCTTGATAAAGTCAAATAAGGAAGATTTATCTTTTGGTTGACAGGTGAGAATGATTTACCAGAAAGGGACTAAACTTGTTTGCACCTTAAACTTGTTTTCTTAAGTCAAAAGACTGAGCCCATTAGGAAGTATTCTAGCTTAAACAGAAGTTACAATTTTAGTGCAAAATTACTGGATAAAATTGTGGACCAGAGATACGTAGATTGTCAGAATAGATTGCAATAATGGCTTTCTTCCGCACTAAAACCTCTTCAACTTTGAAGAAGAAGACTATAAATGTAGTGAGAGAAAAAACAGTATGGAAAAAGAGTAGTAGTTCCCCACTTCGGTTTTTCTGTATCTCTGACTTCCAGGGTATGTCTCACAAAACAGTTGTGTTCACTGGTTTTGAACCTCATCTCTCTGGCTCTGTGCGAGGTCTCTTACTGACCTGCCTTTAAGCAGATGTCTCATACTGTCTGTGCCCAAGCTTGGCAGCTCTGCTCTCAAAGTTGCCCTTGACTTTCTCCATCCTGTGTGCCCTTGCCCATATGCTAGTGGACCAGTGGCTGAATGACACGCTGCTTTGTTCTTCCAAGCCTGTTACTGCTCTCCCCAGCCTGACCCTGTTATGCCTTGGAGGATTTTCCCCTCCATCACAATTTACAAGTTGTTTGGTTTGGATTTTTTTGAAGAAACACTGAAATAATGGGATGCTGGTAGTGTGTTATGGAGTAACACTTGTGGTTTTGCCTTTAAAAAGGGTTTACTGTCTCTGGCATGTGAACGTCTTGAGTAAGATGTGTAATATGTGCTTGTGGTTTTGCTTTGCTTCACAAGTATATAATGTGCCTAACATCAAGCCTGATAGGATGTCTAGCATCTTGAAACAGTTGGAAGAGAATGAAATAAATAATAGCCTTTAAAAGCTCCTAATCTTACATGTATAGAGTCAGTAGCTGTGCAATTTCAGGAACAGTTGTACATTGTTGCAGATTGTGTTTGGGCTGGGTTCTTTTACTGATTTTTGACGTTTGTCTTCATATTGTGAATAATTGACTTTAAAATTTCTATTTAAGTTGTAATTTTATATGTTCTTTGTAACAAGCATTTAACTTTTCAGCCTTGTGCTGGAAGTAGATTTCAGTAAGGTTTAGGTTTGTGCAGACTTTCGGTAGCTGCACAGATAACAGCAGAACAGGGAATGACAGATCACAGCGGAAAGACTCCTTTCTTCAGTGACCAAACCCTACTGGCCTGTTGTATAGGAAGGACAGTATTTTCTTTGCTGATTTACTTAACTGGATTGTAAACTCATTGGGGCAAGGCTGTTGTATTTTTGAGCTGTGAACTGCACACCAAGATGGCAATTATAGGAATGCAGTCAAATTGCTACCAATCCTTTTAGTCATTGTTTATAAACCATGTTAAGCCCTGTCTAATGAGTGGAAGGAAGTTTTAGCATCGATGTTCCCTGTCTCAAATCTGAATAAAATCTTTGCTGTCACATCAGCCTATTACTTTGAGATGCAGCACAGATGAATTCTCTTCCACTACAGCTTGGGCAGGGGGAGTGGGGAGATTCATAAAACCAGTGCATTTTACAAGGAAGTTCTGACAAATTGGAAGTCTATTGTAGCAGTAAGGGACCGGTCAAATACCTGCTTAGAGTTTCTATTTTCAATGCTGTATTAATTCAAATTTATGCTGCAGTGTCAAACATAAACACATTTTGAAATACTTACATTTACCATCTGGTAGATGTAATAAAATTAATTTTATAATCATATAAATCAGTACATTTTTGGTTTCATTTCTTGGTAACGGCAAATTTTTCTGCCTTTAGTACAGGGAGTTGCTTTAAAGCATGGATATAGCTTTTCTCAATAAACAAGCAATTATAGTGAAGGAAAATATTTTTCTGGTTTCATTTATAAACATCCTTATCATTTATTTTCTTTGTAGTGAGCAAAATCTGTTGTTGAAAACTGTGACTCTGTCACGCTAACATGGAGTAAAAATGGAATTTGCAAAATAGATAACCAGTGGGCAGAGGGAGGTTGAGGTCTGTCTGCACTGGTTTTCCTGCTCACCATTCTCATACATAAATAGCGTTTTTCCCTTATCTCAGCTAAGGGTTGAGTTGGCTGGATCTTTTTATTGGCATTTCCATTTTTTTTCGAATGAAAGTCACTCTGATCAGCCAAGTCGGTCAGCACCAGATTGTCAAATTATATGGCTTTAGCAGTAAAGCATTTACGAGTCTATCAGATATATCTATAGGATCAGGACACCATTCCATTAGTGGATATCTATAACTTAAGGATGCAATTCAGATACAGCAACATTCCACAGTTGCTGTAAATACTGGTTTAAACTAACTTCAATTTCAGGAGTGAGATAATGTACCAAACTAAACCACTGATCCCGTGGTCTGCCATGCCAGAGGCTTTTTTTATCAGTCGTGTATGATGTCCACAGTTTTATTTAACTTCAGCGTTCTTCAAGTGTATCATCTTACAGTTTTTATAAAACAATAGGTTTATAGAAGCTACAGAACTAACCTGTAAGGCAACTTTTCATATTTGGACTCCTTCATCCATATCACATGTGATGAGTATAAAGCAGTAACAAATCTGTAGAACAACATGATGAGTCAAAACTTTGTGCTTTGAAAGTCGATAAACTGTTGAGTGCTTTCAACATTTTAGGCATCTAATAGGGGCTCATCTGTGAGGAAGGAGTTTTATAACAAAAAGATTTAAGGTAAGTCTTCGAAAGATTCGATCATAAGGCAGAAAAGTTGGGTTTATTTGAGGAGAGATTTTAAGTGCACAGAGTTTTTGATTCAAGACTGAATCTCTCATATGCTATGACAAGCTCATGCTGTTTGTGTAGCCTGTATTTTGCTTTCTGAATTTTCTGTATGATTTTTTGAAGGAACATTAACATATGCAGATGTTTGTATATTCTTGATCCTGAACATATGTAGTCCCTTGATAATGAAATTGTGTTTTAACAGTTTAACATAAGGTTTGGCTTTACTTAATTTGTATTTTGTTTTATAATCTATCATGAGTATAATTTCTACAATTAATTCCCCTAATTGACTCTCCCATTGTGGTAAATATTTGTGCAGCCTTTTAATGAGAAACATGATGCCAGCTGTGATCTACTGCCAAAGAAATTGCCTGAAACTGAGGAAAATCAAGCCAGAATTGAGCAAATCTGTTGTTAAAACTGAAAGCCCTTGCTTTCATTTTCCTTGCTTTTGTTGTTTTGTGGTTTGTTTGGGTTTTTTTTCCCCCTTGTTTTTCGTATTTCTTTGGGGTCATCTGAAGTTCATGCCTGGATATGGGCCGCATTATTCTCTTTATTGGCAGATTCTTCTTTACAAGTGCTTGTGGTGAGAGGGCTCTGAGCAGTTCATGGCAGGTTATCTTTGCATGGTTAACCTTGGAGTGGTTTAGATGGATGTTTTGGGGTTTTGTTTAAAAAAAAAAAGAAAAAGGAAGGGGGAGCAGAGTGATATTATCCCATTACCCTGTGTTACAACATCGAGTCATCTGAGTAGATCATCCAGAATCACTACAAAGAGAGTGTTCAATTAAAAGTGGATTATTTTTTTTTAATCTGTTATTACAACAAAACAAGAGGCTTGACTAACCACAGCAGTTCATCTCAGCTAGCTTTCACTTTGTAAAGATGAACTTTCTACCTTTTTACCCAGGGCATGCTCTGTTTCTGCTATGGGAGGTGGCTGCTTCCTCACTGTGCTCTACCTCAGTCTCAGAAAGTGAAGGCAGTAATACAGAGCAAAACTTACATTATCTGTTTGTGTTTTATGTAGATCTATGTATTTATCTAGATATATGTATGTATATATGTACATACACATAGTAAATATAAATTAAAACCTCATTCCTATGTGCTGTTTCAAGGTATTGCTTCCTTCTAGCAAAGAACTATTGCTGTGAAATCTCACCTGTTTCACATTAAATGGAAGTGGCATGCATCTAAAATGCCATATAAAGAGTGAATTTTCACTTGTCTTCTTAAAAACTACAAATCATTAACACTGTAGAAAGTTCACTTTATTTTTATTACTCTTAGTGAGAAATGTAGGTGACTTGAAAAAAGGCCATTGTAGAGAGAACTGCTGCAGAAATGCTCTCTGTGTTTGAGAATAGAAAGTTAATTCTTCTGATTGACTTCAATTGAATTAGTATGTGTTACATCGTGAGCAATCATATTGCAAGGATCCAGCTGTCCAAAACACAAAATTATGGTGCAACATTAATTAAGCTCATAAAAAAAAGTAAACCCAAGTCTGTAAAGATGCATTATTAGGCAGAATTATTGGAATTCAGTTTATGTTGAGTAGGATGTCTGATCTACTCTCCACTACTAATAGGGGGCCTTCTCTTGACAGCTTTTCTCATCTGTTGATGTTGTGTGTGCCATTTATTGCCATTTTTATGGTTATCATTAGAAAGATCTGAACATTTAGTCTGTATTTTGAAGTAACGTGCTGTTTGTGCAGATATACTGAAATGTACTCAGTGGACCACCCAGAATGGTACTGATGCCTTAGGTTTTAACTTTTATATTTTTCAAATCCTGTACTGCATAGTGTGTAACTCTGAAGTTTCGTGTGGCCTGTTAACTACTGTTCTCTCAAGCTGGTTAGACATAACAAACCCTTTCTAGGTTTGCACGTCAAGGACACCTTGTTGTCCTAGGCCCCAGCATATGTAAACTAAAGCCTTTGAGAGGAGGAGCAAACTTAGGGTAATTACATCATTAACTGAAGTTATAATTGGAGAATTAACCCTGATACGCAAATGGACCAAACTCATAAAAGTGTGAAGAAGCCGTGACCCAGGGTCCATCTTGGGTGGAGCCCCTCAGCGACTTTTGACTCCCAAGGTGTACCTTTGAAGGCCATTCAAATAAATACCTACTTTTATTCTCTTAATCTTGTCTAGCCTCTCTTTTCAGGTAGCCACTTCAAGGCATCAGGACTTACTTGGTTTCAATATTTAAAGAGCTAGTTTTCTGAAAAAGGGGTTTGGGGATGGGTAAGCAGTGTGAGAGCTTCAGTTGTCTAGCTAGTACTTAAATTTGCTAAGATGCTAAATATTTTGGAACCTTGGAGTTTAATGTCTTATGTCCCTTTTTTCCTTTCTTGTTTATCTCCCTTCTCTTTTCAGCCTTGTCATTTAAATATCGAGTATTATATATTATCAAGTATATATATTACAAATGGGTAACTGATGTCTGCTATGTGACATTTGCAGTAAAGAAAAATATTTCAAGTGGACAGATCTAGGAAACATTTTTTCACTGTCTGAAATGTTTTAGTATATGGTGCTTTCAGATATACTCTGGAGACAGAAGCAAACAGTTTTTCAACACTAAATATTTCAAAGTCACAGATTATGTAGGCAGCTCAATAAATGCATCAGTAATGTTTGTTTTCCAGCCTCTTTTGAAAATTTGCCCTTGATGTATCAGAGCCACTTTGAAGAGATTGGGATGTGATCTTTAATCTTTCAGAGTGGCTGTAGAACTAAGGAAAACTTTGTCCATGTTTGATGTCTTAGAACTACTTGGGCTGAAACAGAAAAGTTAACATTTAATGCTGTGTATCTTCAGCAGAATTATAAGATGAAGCTGAAGTGTTTGATATTCTGAAAGTTTCTGGACTCTGGAAGAAAAATTCAGTGTTAGAATGTGTTAATAAGACAGAGGAAGCTACCTTGTTATTGTAACAAATAATTTTTAAACTCCAAAAACTTGTGTGTGTTGGGTAAGCAGTGAATTGGTATTCCATTTGTGAAAGCCCTCCTGGTGTGATAGCCAAAGTTTTAAACAGAAGTTACTTCTCATTTAGCAGCAAGTTGGTTCTCATTTACAGCAACCTTCCTTCGACAGTCAGACCTTTTACCTTGTGCACTTTTACCATGGAACTGCAGGCAGTAATTATTTTTAAAAGAACCTGTCATCAACTGGAGTGAATTCAAGTCCGGGCAAAAGCTGCAGGTTTTCAACAGAGATAGACACTTGTCCCGAGACAGAATTGTCAGGGAGCTGATGGGGGTGTGGGGTTTTGTTTTTCTTTTGTTCAAACACCTATGCAGAGAAATGCTGTATTACTTGTTAGCTAATGTTCTTTGCTGGGTAGATTAATTGAGAAGCATCTTTCAGGGCTCTTTCCTAGGTGAGAAGAGATGAGCTGCTGTAAATTCAGATAAAATGATTGAAATTTCATAGGTGAATGAGAGTAGTATATATTAGGAAAGCACTGGACATAGTCATTCTTTGAAAATGTGTGTGTGTGTATGTCTATATATCAAGAAAGAAATTTAAGGCATTTTTGGTTGTTTGAAGAAGACAGGGATAAGAACTTCTGAACTAATCAAAGAATGTACTTGTGTGGGGTTACATTGTTCTAGGAATGTCCACCTAAGTCATTCCACATCGTCTGTGTTCTCCCATTTTATTTGCATGTGGTTGAAAATGAGTGGTAAGAAAACAGGTTTCTGGGAAAATTATGGTCGCTGCGTTTCCTGCATCGTTTTAGAACAGTGGTGTTCTTCACAGATAGTTTGTCAATTGCTTTTAAATCACTGATTTCTGGGCGAGGAAGAAAATGTGGGTTAGTTAGTTAGTTTGCTTGTTTGTTTTTTGTCTCCTTCAGGTAGAGATAACAGATATTGAAAATGAAAACAAAAGGTACAAACTCTTCCTGGGACTTCTGGAGTCCAGTCAGAGTCTGCCTGAGTTTCAGCACTTGGTCTTACTGCTTCAGGCTTGGCCACCGATGGACAGGAGCAATGGGTGAGCATTTCTTCAAACGACCATGTAACAAAAGAGTTCAGAGTCTTCTTGCTTGATATCATGTTGTGTTCAGTCAAATAATTCAAACATGGCCGGTAGGAGTATGCCCTTTGGAAAGGGTCATGCTGGGAGGAATAAATGGTTTATTTAAAGCAGAATTGAATCAATCAGTTTCTTGTAAAAACTATATATACATATATGTAGTCTGTGCCATGGAGGAAGGCAGAAAAACGTTTTATTGCCTGAACTGTTGCACAGGAGAGTGTTCCATGTACTTAAATTTCAAGGTATGTATTTTGCTCTTGCTTTTAACATAAAAGTATAAACAAAATCCCATTAAAAAAGAATGGAGAGTTCTGACTGTTTTGTTTATTCAAAGTTACACTTTGCAGAAAGGCCTTTGAAAAGTGATGTTTAGATGGATGTGGCAGACAGTCTGCAGGAGGTCTGAGAGGGTAATAGTACCACACAATGGCACTTCTCATGTCTAGATCCACTACCCATTATTTCTATCTCTGAATAAAGCATCCAAAGCAGTTTAAGATTAAAATAATTATAAGACTTCAGAATTGCACCTGTCAGAGTGGATATTAACTGGAAGTAGTAATTTGGAACATCCAGACTATACTATATTTTATCAGTTCTTTGGGTTTTGTCTGTGACTTTCTGAATACATTTGAAAGTAAAAAATTTAGCTGTTGTATTCTGTAACTGCTAATCACTTCTAAGATATAAGGATTCAAATAAAGAAGCAAGGGTCACATATCTTTCAGAGAGCAGTAGTATTACTAAATTTTTGGCTAGCCATGTCTGAAAGTAGGTAGGTTAGAGTCATTAAATGGTGTTTATTTTGGATTACTTAGGAGAATTGATTACCGCCTGTTTTAACTTGGGGACTAAATTCCCCAAAGTGTTTATGTACATTGATTTTTCAAAAAAGTTAAAGCTTATCTTTTTCTGAAAGGTAACTGTTGTGCATGAGTAGAGAACTGGTGGGTTACAAGGTAATCTGTAAAGGTTTTTCACATTCAAGCCTACAGTTTGTTTGGAATTTCTGGATAAGCATTAACCTAAATTCTTTAGTGACAGGTTTACAAGCCAAAAATTGTCTTCAGTACATTAAGAATTACAAGGACTGCTGTGTGATTTGTCACAAATTCATGTTTCAACTTTCATTTTAAGTTTTGGGTTTGATTGTAATTGAAAATTGGATGCCTCACAGTGTATGGGAACTGTCAATTTTTTTTTAATCTACACGCTGCCTTTAACAAAAAACAAAACTTACAGAACAAAAGATCAAGTGAAATACTGCTGCTGCAGTTAGCAAAATCATTTTTCCTTGGGTTCAACAGAACGACTAGAGTGTGTGAAAGGAGAACCCTTCTTGAATATAGGCAGTTCTTTTCTACTGCTCTGTAACAGAGGACATAAAAAAAATTATGTAATTGTATCTCCCTCTTGGTGTTATGTTCCTTCAGGCTGCCTTCCTAACATGAAGAATAGTAAAAGAAAAAAGGTGTAGTCACAACTAACTCTGGATCAAATTCCAGAGGTGGGATGCCTCTTAGACTTCAGCGATCTTGGAAGTGAAGATTTCTGCAAAGACTTAGATCATCTGTATCATAACTCATTTAGAGTCTGAAGTAGTTGTGGCTCCTAGGCAATTACATAGTCACAATTCTTCCCTCTTCTCTGCCTGTTGCATAATTCCATGTTAACAGCATTCAACTCTTCTTAGAACCCTAGGGGTTTATATATGTGTGTGTATATGTGTTCCTGAAAAGCCTATCTTTAGGATGCTTGGGAGTAAAGAACAGGGACTGTTTTGTTAGTGGTGTTCTCAAAAATCTCGTTTTAAAGCAAGTTGTATCAACAAATTTTTGAGCAAAGAGGAAAACATCAAGAAGTTAAAACTATATGTATTAACATGTTTGTTTACTCTTTTTTTCCTCCTCTCCTTCAGAGGAGGGGCATTATCGCTTATTGTTTGCAGCCAGTGAAATGATCCTTACAGGAACTGGGGAGTTTAAGTCTGAGTCATGTGAATACTTAGAATTTAGGTTTTCAATCTAGCAGTAAATATCTAATACTTAAAATTGAATATAAAGCTGGAAAACACAATTTACATTCTATGAAGGCTTAAAAGGAAGGAGAAGTTAAAGAACTAAGGAAAAGGGGGGTTTTGGTAGGCTTTTAATTTTTGTAACCTCTGTGTTAGTAAATCCATACTTCTTAATGGTTTTTTGAGTTCTTGTTTTCTAAAACACTCCAGTTACAATAATACTTATTATCACAAGTATTATTCTCTTCATGTTGTAATACGCTGTGTTTGCTGTGAGAAAGCAGAGAGGTAGCTTGGTTGTTTCAGTCAGCACTCAAAGCCGTACACTTTTTAAAATTTTATTTTCATACCCTTGTTATGCATGCATGCTTTTCTACCTAGGTGTCTCATAGTCACATGTCATTTTCAACATTTCATAAAGGTGTTTCTTTAAAAAATTATTGACAGTACCTGAAGCTCTGCAGTCCTTTGGAACTTGCTACCTACATTCAAAAGGCATTTTTTATATTTATTATAAATATTGATAAGGTGTTTTGGAATTGAAATAACCCCAGTGTTAGAGACCCAGTACCTTAGTTCACTTTTTTAATCTTAATCTTAATCCCAGATTTTCCTCTTTTGGCTTTGGGGAAAAAAATTAAGGTGTTTCTGCTGTGGTTTTGAAATAAATGCTTTTTTCATGATGAGAATTTTTTTTATAATCACAGTTGAACTAAGGTAAAATTCAGGAGAGAAGAAGACTGAATTCTGCCTGTAGGTGTCAGATTTTAGTAACTTAATTTTGGTTTTAATTAGAGATAGCAGATAGTTGATAATAGTTCACAGGAGTATTTGAAATAGTTATAAGGAATTTTGATGAGAAAAGCTTTATATATGTAAACTGTATAATCTGATACTTTACTTAAATAAATTTGCATATGGAAGGCCTTGATGGCCTTGCATCTTTCTGGTTATTTTTGTGTTTTGTAGTGTCATTTTTGTTTCCTTTTTCTAATGGGAAATTCTTACAGATTTTCTTAATGTACTCTGGGGGCAGCAGCTATAGAAATGGAAATTCATTTTGACTCTGTGCCTCTAAGCAAGAAGTGGATCACATAGAAGGAGCTATCCCTTTAACCAGTGGCAAAGATGGAGTTGCAGGGTTTTTTTTCCTTCTCCTGCTCTTACTGGGGATTCACAGATGCAGTGCGTCATGTTCTGTTTGTTGAATAATCTGGCATCTTGGGGTTTGACCTGTCACGTTGAAAGGAGCTGAGAGGAGGAGCTCTCCTGTTCCCAGCTAGACTTATGACAGCTCTGTGCTCAGTGACTGTGACTGATGGAAAGGCTCAATTAAGTTGTCAGAAGGAAGAAAGACAATGACTTCTATTTAATTTGCATTCAAAGTTGCCCACTCCTAGCTTCTCTGTCTGGTTTTCATGTTGGGCTGTAATGACAGCTGCGTGTGGAGCTGCTTTTACTTGTTTACAGCGTGTACTTTTGAAAGTGGACGATGAGCAGGAGAGAGCTTTTATGTGTGAAATAGTAGATATTGGTGGTTGTTCTCTCCAGGTTTGTCAGACACTTGGTATATGTCAATCCAACAGACTCTTTTAACAGACTCCATTTACAATTATATTAATGTGCTGCTTTAACAATTGCTGCAAAATAATAACTATGAAAAGCAGCACTTTGACAGCACTTTACTGCTTCTTGTCACATGTACTGAATAAGTATCTGAATTTACACTAAATTGTAACACCACACTGCCACTTTTGGTCTTGCTTTGAGTTTGGTTTTTTTGTTTTGTTTTTTTTCTTCAAGCTAAAGTGGAAAGTTTACCATGTCTTTGGGATGCTGATAACTGACCAGAGAGATTGATGGGGTAATCTTTAAAATGCCTTTTGTGCCTTCTTAAGTTTATGCACAGATGATCATAGAGTTTGTGTTATTGTGGTTTAATATATTCCTGATACAAGCTGTGATTGTTCATCATTTTGGCCCTTGGTAGGTGGGAATTGAAATGCATCAACTTAATTTACATTAGAAAAACGGCAGTGTAGATGTGTTCCGGTGTTGCACTTTGTGCTATCAGTTAAAAGTGGACTGCTACCCATTTCTGTCAGTACATGCAGTCCTAGCCATTATACCTATTCCTGACAAAAGTATCCAAAACATCTCCATGATCTACCAGATAATGGCTATAGGTGAAAAAATGTTGCAGCAATAAAACTTCACAGTAAACGCTGCCTTTGCCATCTTGCATGATGAAATGTACTTCTGTCTACTGTCTGCCATCTGCTTATGTTTGACTCTGTAATGGTGACATAGCATGAAGTTCTGTGTGGAATTAAAAGAACATTTTAAATATGTAAAATAAATGTAACTGTATCCATATCTACTAATAGAGAAGTTCAGATGCATGTAATTTCACTTTCCTACCCTTTTTGGATGGGCTATGGAGAAAAGTTTATTTTTGTTTGTACTCATTGGACCTGAAAATAAAAATGTGAATCTGGCTATATGTTTTCCTCTCAGAAGCAAGAGACAGATACTTGAGAAACAGAAGCTGTTAGAATGTGATCAAAACGAACAAAATTAGGAATGCTGGATTCCTGTCACCCCTCCCTCCATACCACTCTGCTTGGAAAATCAGCTGGTGTTAGGCCAGGAGAAGATCCTGTGCTATTCCAGTTTGATCCATCTTTATCTGATATATAATTCCTCAGGGTTTGTAATAAGCGTCATAATTCCAAGTAATTCAGACTTCTTTGTTGCATTGAAAGAGGGATGATGGCATTATGGACAGTAACTTGTCTCAAAACTTTTCATCTTTCTTTCATGAGGTTGTACTTTTAAGTCACACATGAGAAACAACCTACAGAAAACGGTGTATGTATATTTATATTCTATATACATCTCTTTTTTTACTGGGCAGATTGTGCACAGATGATAATCCCTGGGTGAAACTGGGGACTGTTATGCTGCAGAGGTGCCCACCTGAGGAAAAGGAGAACACAGGAAATGAAATTTTGAAAATCTGCCGTTCTTTGTATGAGACAAAGCACATGCTCCCTGTCAAGGTAAGTTTTAACTTTGGGTATCCTGTTTATGAGTCCTGTTTCAAGGTCCCAGCAACAAGTAAGATGTTGCCACACTGGATCAAGTCCAGTGGAGAGCTAACAGAGAGGCTGAGAATTGAGTTCAATCTGTCTTGAGAAGAGATGACTATGGGAGATCATATCTTTAAGTAGTCAAATGAGGAAATGAGATGGGGAATTAGTCTCTTTTCAGAGATGCTCAGTTACAGGACAAGAGGCAATAGAGACGTTACACTATCAAAAACTCCCATTACACCCAAGGAAAACATTTTTCACCTTTAAAATAGTGAAACATTAGAACAGGCGGATGCCTAGAAGAGAAAAGGAGAGTCTGTCTTTGGAGGTATTTAGGACTTGACTGTATCATGTCACAGGCAGTTTGATATTGTTGGACGTGCTTTGAGTTGGAGGCTGGTTCGATTAGCTGATCTTTATAGGTCTGTTCCAGTATAAATTATTCTTTAATGTATTTGTAGAAAGGCTTTAATAATCTTTTGTCATTTAAGTCACTGTTGAAAAAACTGTTACTTAAATTATCAATAATACTCTTATTAATAAATGCATAAAGATTTAGTGAGGAATCCCTGAAAAACATGGTGGTTGAAAAAAACCTTAATATCCAAGTAATTGGATCCAAGTAATTCAATACAAGTATCTCTTAAGTATAAAATTATTGAAGTGTTTTGTATGTAAACACTGTATATTAATGAAGACAGACTGGAGAAGTTCTTAATAAACTTCACACAATTTCAGAGTAGACGTGCATATTTTTAGTAGGCTGATTAATCTCTTATAATTATCTTTACACAGTCACTGTCTGTTATAGAAAATAGCTGATGTTAGGAAGAGAAGCAGAATAAAAACAACACATTCTGTTTAAAATACAGACAGGTGGGTGTGTGGGCTTTTGTTTGTTGGGTTGTGTTTTTTTTGTAGTCCAACACACTGATCTGAGTCAAGTTCAGAGCTCTATGTAAAACACTATTCCAGAAGGTGGCAGTAAGCTGAAATGATAAGTATTAATTACTTATTTATATATTTATAAATTATAATATTTATATATTTATATACTTATAATATTAATTTATTCATCCCACCAAAACTCTTTGGTGGAAGGCAGGTCTCTGTATCCCTGGGACTGGTATAATTATATGTAACTTTTCTTTATAAGGTGTTGAAATGATGCATTATAGCTTGTAAACTCACAATCTTAATGTGCATAGGAGTAGCTGAACTTTGTCAGTAGAATGTTCTGCCTCAGCTTGGTGATCCAGGGAGGTAAACCCCACTGCGTGTCACTGTCATACAGCACTCAGTTCACCAGGTTCTGCTCAAGAAGGGTCATGGTTTGCATTTCTCTTAATTGAGTAAACTTTTTCTTGATCTCCATGACATGTCACTCTTCACACACAGTTTTGGTATTGGTAGACAGCTTTGGTTGGAGGTGCCTTGCTTTGGTATTTTTTTAATGGTACAGGATGTTGGAAGAGCCCACCATGTAAGTATGAATATACAGGTACAGATACGAAGTTACTCTGATCTTCAAGCTTTAAACAGCCTTACTGATGTAAAATACATTTTTTTATGGATAGAACGCTGTGCAGTAACAAAGAGTTGCACTAAAATGTGTAGTTGTACAGTTACCTACAAACACAGGCTGTATTCCTGCAAGTCACTACTTGGGAAGATGGGGGAATAACATCTATGAGTGTAAGTAATTTATTTGTCTGTGTGGCTACAGTACTTAAGTGCTCAAATGTCAGATTTGGAGTCATGTGGCTGAATAAGATGAAAATCTGATTACTGACAATTAACCTGTTTAGATGATTTCATATTTCAGTAAATACACCGATTAAGAAGACAAATCTGGAATGATAGAATTCTAAAAACTGAAACCAGTTAATTATCATTAATAACATTTGCCATTCAAGTTCTCTCCCATTACAACCTTGCCAGGTTCAAAGGCTGTAATGGAAAACACATGTAACTTCAAGTCATGTGGTCTAGAAGTTAGAAAAACCATCTTTGGATATAATCATGAAGGGTTTCACTCATTTTTTCATTCCATATCCTACTAGTCTATCTAGTTTTTTAAGCCAAGTTCTTTTTTTTTTTAATGTCTTTTGGATAGTTACATTGCTTTAATCTTTGTATCTCTGTGTGTGTTTGCTTTGGGGGGGTATTTTTGTGGGGGTTTTTGTTTGTTTGTTTATTTGTTTTGGGTTTTAATTTGCATTATTCAATGGATAGATATTTCCATTCCTTTTAGTGGAAAAAACATTGTTTATTTGCCTGGAAGACATATGTTTGGATTGCCCAGCATCTGCACTGCCTGATTAATCTCTTTAGAAAGGGATAAATCCTTCTCCCCCTGGTTATGGTTAAAGTGTGACTCCTCTGAGTATCTCATGTTGTACTATCAGCCTATGGGTCATGTATCATTTAACATGGGAAGAATGCATGTAGTCCCTTATCTGTAATCACTCTGGGGTCCTAGTGGCTATGAGATACTTATCTCCTAGAATAATTCAGCAGCCAGTTGGTCTCATTTTTTCTAATTTTTGTAGCTAGTTTTTTCTTGGCTTTATATATGAATTTACATTGTATGATTTTGTTCATACATGGTTGTGTCTGCTCATTTTCTTGAGATAATGTTGAATTTAAATTCTGCTTTTCAGTCTGCTTTTAGCCTCTCTAGGCGTAATGGTGTTTGTATTCATTATCCAGCCCTTCAAGCCATTCATGAAAATACTGAATAATACTGGACCCAAAACAGACTCCTATGACATACGGTTTATTTGCCTCACTGGTGTCACAGTGAACCACTGGTAACTAGATAGAAGACAAAAGTTATCTTACAAAAGTTTGACCTAAATCCTGGTAATTCACGTTTTGAATTGGGCCTTCCCTTGACCCTCTCACAGGTAACATCAAACCCCTTCTAAGCAGAGCCTCTCATGGCAGGCAGCCGACACTCAAGTGCTTTCAAGTGCTCACTGCGGAGTAAAACCCACTTATGTTGCTCTGAGAAGTGCTGTGGGTGGTAACTTCCTTCTTGGGCTTGGGTTTTCAATTCTTGTCCAGAGCAGCCTTTCAGTCATTAGTGGCAGTGATACAAGTTGATACTTGTACTATTTGGACAGTCTTTAGTGGCTGGCAAGCTGTCCAGTCCCTTCCTGTGGAAAAAGAAATGCAATTGTTGGAATGTGTATTTCTACTTCAAAAGGGATTATGACTTCTTCTGTACTTGGGTTTGGTAGTTAAGACTGAGTATGTCTGCTAGACATGCTACCATCAGGCAGAAAGTTACTCAACTTGTTGAGCTGGTTTTGAGAGGAAAATGTTACCAAGCATGGTAAAATTGCTGCTTTGCTCAGGTTATGTGTTTTATGACTCTCAAAATTTGTTTTTCTGAATATAAGTTGCATCTATTGCTGTGCGTACACATTTTCAAGAAAAGGTGTGTAGAGCAAATCCATAACTTTTCATTCAGTAAGTTTGCTGGAAGGTATGCAGGTCAAAAGAATACAGTGGAATATGAAATTAACAGAAGTTTAATAAGCATATGAATGATCAGACAAAGCTTTATGTATTTATTTAGTCTTCTCATTCCTTGATCCATGTCATATCATTCACAACAAGCCTGCCTATGCCACTAAATTGGGAGGAGCTGTTGACTGCCTCAAGGATAGAGAGACCCTGCAGAGAGACCCTGCAGAGAGACCTGGACAAATCACAGGAATGGGCAATCACCAACCCTATGGAGTTTAACAAGGGAAAGTGCCAGATTCTGCACCTGGGATGGGGCAATTCTGGATGGACAGACAGACTGGGCAATGAGAGGCTGGACAGCAGTGCCACAGAAAGGGACTTGGGGGTCCTGATCGAATGGAAATTTAATCTGAGTCAGCAGTGCCCTGGCAGCCAGGAGAGCCAACCCTGTCCTGGGGGCATCAGGGACAGCGTCTCCAGCCGGGCAAGGGAGGGGATTGTCCCGCTCTGCTCTGCACTGGAGCTGCCTCACCTCAAGTGCTGGGGCAGTTTTGGGTGCCACAATACATGAAAGACATTAAGATATTAGAGAAAGTCCAAAGGAGGGCTGTGAGGATGGTGCAGAGCCTTGAGGGGAAGCCGTGTGAGGAGTGACTGAGGTCACTTGGTCTGTTCAGCCTGGAGGAGACTGAGGGGAGACCTCATTGCAGTTACAGCTTCCATGTGATGGGAGGAGGAGGGGCAGACACTGATCTCTTCTCTCTGGTGACCAGGGACAGGACCTGAGGGAATGGCCTGAAGCTCTGTCGGGGGAGGTTTAGGCTGGATATCAAGAAAAGGTTTTTCACCCAGAGGGTGGTCAGACACTGGAACAGCTCCCCAGGGAAGTGGTCACAGCACCAAGATTGACAAAGAGTTCAAGAAGCATTAGGACAATGCTCTCAGGCACATGGTGTGACTCTTGGGGTGTCCTGTGCAGAGCCAGGAGTTGGCCTCGATGATTCTTGTGGGTCTCTGCCAACTCAGCATACTCTGTGATTCTAAGCATTGACCGTCAGTAGCAGTACGGAATACAAGTTTAAAGGAACAAGTCTGAGTAAGAGAAGAAGCCTTGCCTTAGTGACTCAGAGCTTTGTGTGATGGAATACATTCTTCTAGGCTGTGTTTCTTTAAGTTGTAAATTGAGAAAAGACTGAGCAAGTACAGCCAGAGAGCTCCCTGTCCCAAGCAAAGTCAGGTGTCTATGCAGTACATTGCAATTGGAGTATTTAACAACTCATATTCAAATATTTTCAGGCTTTTAGGCTCACAGCTACTGAAACTTGCTACTAAATGTCTGGATCATCTTGGTCATTAAATTGTAACAGTTATCATTAAACTTCAAAAGACATAAATACATGACTTGCATTCTCTCAGCTTAATATTTAGCTGATGAGCTCCTTTGACAATTGCTCTCAAATTGTTGGGAGTCAAACAGAGAGCATCTCTTAAGAGATGGATACCGTTTTCAATGTAAGTACCATACAATATCCAGAGTCGCTAGTGTAAAATGCCTTGGAAAATGGGACATCTCTGATGGGCCTCATTGGGAAGTGGTTGTGACAAGCAACCTAAATTCTCAGAAATGACAGAAAGGGAAAGGGAAGTTAAAATCTGGTTTATAATACGATTTGTGTGTTTAAATACTTTTTGATGTATAAATGAACAAATCACTGCAGTATTGAGGAAAATAACGCAACTCAAAAATTACATGTAGGACTTGTTGTTTGGTTGTTTAATTAAGGGATAAGGTAAAGTTTTGGAAGCGTGCAGTAGATTTGTTGGGGGGTTTTTTGTTTTTATTTCAGAAGATATTTTCTGGCCAGTTTTGTCTTGAAGTTGTGTGATGCTAAATTTATTCTGTATTATAAAATATAGGAAACTAGATGAATGACAGAAAGTTAATTTGCTAAACTTTAATTGTGTATAAAATACTGTATAAAATTTGGAAACTTTTTGCAACAGAGGCATTATTGAACTCTGGTATGTACTGTTATTTCCTCATTATTTCTTTCTACTTTTCTGATTGCATAATTGAGTTACAGGATTGTCACAGGTGTCTGTCAAAGTTTCTTCCTGTGCTTTGCAGTATTTCAGTAAGCACAAATATATCAGTCCCACAGAGAGCTGTGATTGCTCTGTTATTTTTTCAGTAAAACTCCTGGTTGTAATGGTGATTCAGTACCTGTCTTGTCTTAATCTAACAAATGTTGCACTTTAACCAGTATTCCACATTTTTAAAAATTTGTTCTTTCAGGTTTCCAAAGAGGTGTTTCCAACAGGGAATTCATTTGTTGTGGAAGTGTGGTTTTCATTTTGCATTTGACATAAAATTTTCATAAATTTTATTGTGAATGATGATGTTAGTATCTCCAGAGATCACACTGAGAGAGTTTACTTTTTATTTCAGTGTATAAAAGAATTATGTTTGCTGCTGCTTAACCAGTCCCTCCTGCTGCCATCCCTGAAACTGCTGGTAGAAAGCAAAGACCAAGACCTTCATGCTGTGGCACTGGAGCAGATAACAGCTGTTGCTAAGGTATGAACAGTTGAATGAACCACCTTTCAGAGGCTGAGGTAATAAGTTAGCTCTTTTATATTCATGTAGGAAGCAGAGACTACTGAGACACTTACCATTATTAAGGTTTTCCACAGCTATTGTGTCCACAATGAGCAGTAACACAGGGCTGGTAAGAGCTTTTATACATACTTGAGGTGATTAAACCTCATAGCACTTCCTTTAAATTACTTAGTATGCTGTTTTAAGTCAGTGTGGTGGAACAGAAACTGTTCTATGAAATAGATTGTTACCTCTGTGTTCATATTCCCTCACTTTGGGGTTTTTTAAGTGATAGTAGTATGTCAGATGACTTAGCTTGTTTCTGACAAATGTGGCATCTATTCATATACACTTGGAGAGCTGTTATGTCACTGGTTTTGTTGTGATGGTATGTTTGGGGACTTTCATGCCATTCTAAACAGACTTGATTCCATACTGTAGCAAAGTTTCTGGAGAAAAAAACCTAAATACTGTCTTTTTCTTTGGACAAGAACTGAAAGATGTTACTGTATATTTGTCAATTGCTATATAACGTTACATTACTGTCTTTTCCCTGTGTATTTGCTTTTCGGCAAATAAGAAGGAACACCTAAAAAGATGAAAGTTAGTCTCCTAGGCAAAAGCATTATATCATTTTTTATCTTTTTTTTCTGAAAGCTGAGCTGGGTTTAAAATTTTTTGAAGCTCTTAATTGAACTTTTGCATGTGCAGCCTAACTTTCTTGGGTTTTATGTTAGCTGTGGTCTGTGATCTAACATTCTACTGCAAAAAAGAAGGAAGGAACCAATTGTCTCTGACCTTTTCATGAAAGAGAATGGCTTTCTCCTCTGATTGAATTAACTGCACTGATAATTTCCAGAATTACAACATTTAGGTAGGAAAGCCTCATCTCCAATATTTCTGAATTGTGCACCTTATCTTAGGGAGCTTTTAGTTGTGTATTATAATACAAAATAAAAATTGATGTTATATTTTCCATATGGTACTTCATAGTGAAACTGCCCACATAGAAACAAATGAAACCATATGTCTTTCTAAAATAAGTATCCCCCAACACAAAAGCTTTGAAAATGTGATTTGTAGGAATTCAGATTAAAATGATAACTTCTTTGAGGGATACCCTCTGTTGTAGTTACATTGATTGCCACAAAGTTTTCAGATTCCTTGGTTGTAACAAACTGTGCAAATCATATCCCCTACTTTGACACTGTCCTCTTTTACCTTGGAAAGATACTCTGCATCCTCTTCTTCCCAGGATTCTCGCTTAAGTCTCTCTTCATGACTTACTCCCACTCATGTGCTGTGTCTTTCCTTCTTATGCATATTGTATTCCAGAAGCTTTCTCTTTTTACATCCTTTGGATAGTTTAAGAAAGGATCTGTCTCCTTTCCAGAACTGGTGAAGGCTAGCCAGGGAAGCAATGGATCTGGAAGCATAGGCTCCATTTCACATATTGCTAATTTTCCTTCGAAAGGGCTTTATTACCAAAATGGAAGAAGCACTAGCTTTTTTAACATGTTCTCTATGAAAATTTGGAACAGTAGAATGGAAGGTAGCAGGACATATTATATGTAACACACATCTGCTTCTACCAAAATTCTAATGCCATTGTTAGCATCCAGTTTGAATTTGGAGTATTTGCTAGTAGAGTTTGGTATCTAAGCTAAGAACACATAGGTGTTCCTGTTCCCTTTCTTTTATACCAATAAACCACAAATTGTCTGAATTTTTTACAAAAAATAATTGCATAAATATTAACCACCAAAACAATAGTACATTGATAGTTTTCTTTTACCACCTGCAATTTTAGATTTTATTTCTACAAAGCAAGGCTTTTTTTAACTTTTAAACAATATTATTTCACTGAAAAGCAAGCACAGTTCTGATACATGCATGCACTTTCTCATCTCTGTGTTCTTGTTAGCCTTTCAAAATTGACTTTTTTGTTAACAGATGAAAGCTGCTGTATAAGTGACTAATTCTGAAGCTTGTCGGCAGGAATTACTGTCCGAGTACATTTTATTTAACTATTTTTAAAGCATAATGCTGTGCAGTAGCACTTTCTGAATGGTTACTAATTGTATTGTTCTCTTAACTGGCCATTTCTTTCTAGTGTGCTCCAGCTTTCAGTTTTCTACACTCTAGGCTGATTACAGTATGTTGGAGTTTTAGGGTCAGGAACCTTATTAGCTTCTTGCTAGTATAAAGCACTTCGTGCACCTGTGCATGCCCAAAATAATATTCTTTTTGGCTTTCTTATACAGGAGGCAGCTTGATAAGCTGTTTCTAATTCTTTCTTCTAAATTCAGTATTAATTTGAGCACATAGTTCTGTAAGAGTGTTGAATAACCTAGAATTTTCAAAGCAGTTAGCTTTGGTGTAATGTTTCACTTTAAGTCAATGAAGATTTAACTATTGACTTTATTACATCAGGCATAGAGCTTAGCCAGTACCTTGAATGTGACAGTGTTAGAAAAGCAGCAAGTACGGAAGAGTGCTGTGCTAAATGTAAAAGCTGTTCTTACATTGTACAAAAAGTACCTCTTCCTCCTTGTTTTATATGCATTTCTTATGATTACATTATTTGCTGCTGTATTAAAAGTGCGTATATTATTTAGCCTATGGCAATGTTGTTTATTCAATATCATTTTCTATGCCTGCTTTTTGCTTTTTAAAAAACAGTATTCGGACTGTTAATGCTTTTTGTAAAATTCTTAATGAATTTTTCATAGGAAGGCTGTTTCTGCTTACAATAAACAGGAAACAGACAAATAACATCTGGCAGAGGGGAATCACAGCTATTGATTCCCTGATCCAGTGCTAACACAGCTCACAAACATGGCTGCAAGAAAAATACAGCACTTGCTTGCTGATAGGATGTATTAGTTAGCCATTTGTTGTATGTTGCTGACAGCTTTATGGATGTTTACAGTTAAGGATGATGCTGAAGTGCTGATACTGGGAATTGTACAGCTTTTGCCTGTAATAAACCAACCAAGTTTTTGCGTAAGCTTTTTTTGAAATTGCAGACCCCTCTTTTTATTGTGTATTTTTTAATGAACTGCTACTTGCCTTTTCTGAGTAACAGAAATAACTATTCTTCCTCTGTGTTGTGTAGTGTGTAATTTAAAAAATCAGTTTACTTAAATAACCTTGTTACTGCCAATAGAGGCCTTAAAAGTCAGATTGTTTTTGAGAGGGGTTTCAGTGTTGTCTGTGCGCTTGGTTATCTTTCAGAGATGAAAACTGGTTTTTATCCATCTGACAGAGCAAGTAAATATTCTATTGCCTGTTGGTACCTATAATGTTAAAACAGCTAACAAGTGGGGGTTAATATAGGCAGTGCAAATACTTGTTCAATCAATACTTTAATAGAAACTGGAACCAGAAAAATGTTGTAGTCTGAAATAATACCTTAGTTGCATTTGCATGTTATAATTTCAGTGATGAAGTACTGAATCTACCTTTGTAACATGTTTTACTGAAAAATGTAACATGAAAAATCATAAATACAGTGGGGAATAATGGAATTTCTAGTGTTCTCCAGTGTATGCCATTTATGACTACTCACTTAATGGGGCTTAATCTTTAAAAGAAATAGTTAAATTTTGTATATATAAGCTAATGGTGATTATGATAAAATATCTTTCTCTAGTTTATTTTTCCAGGATTTTTTGTGTCACTGGTTTCTTTTCCCCTTTTTATTTGTTCTATAGATGTATACTCCAGGAAGGAATACAATGAAAAGCATTTTTATCTCCAGTCATATTGGAGAAGAGGCTACTCTGCAAAACAGTGGTTTCAGTTCTTTACTGCTGTTCAGTCATCAGCAGCTCTTACCTTTCATAACTTGTGGATTTTATAATGCAGAAGTTACGGGTGAAATATTGCCTCTTGGTAATATCAGAACCTCTGGACACCTGCACAAACAATGCTAAGGGGGAATTGGATCATCTGGTTCCAAACCCTGCATGGGCAGGGACACCTTCCACTAGACCAGGCTGCTCAAAGCCCAACCGGGCCTTGAACACTTCCAGGGCTGGGGCATCCACAACTTTTCTGGGCAACCTGTTCCACCCTCACAGTGAAGAATTTCTTCCTAAAACTCTGTCTAAACCAACCCTCTTACTGTATGGTTTGGTTGGTTTAGATTGGGTATTTCCTTTTGTCCTGTCACTCCATGCTCTTGTAAAACATCCCTCTCCAGCTCTCTTGTACTGAAAGGCTGTTATATGGTCTCCCCAGAGCCATTTCTTCTCCAGGCTGAAAACCCCAATTCTGTCAGCCTGTCTTCATAGGAGGTGTGATCCAGCCCTCTTAAGATTGTCTTCGTGACCTTCTCTGGAGCCATTCCAGCAAATCCATGGCTTTCCTGTGCTGGAGGCCCCACACCTGGATGCAGTACTCCCAAGTGCTCTCATGACAGCAAAGGTACCACTTGAATGCCTACACTTCAATGCTTGAAAGTCTATATTAGCCAATACCGAAATAGGAAAGCCAAGGGAAAAAAGTCAGTTCTCCCTAAATGTAATTATTCCTATTAGATCTTTTACTTGCAGCCATGGACATTGTGTGTGAGCATCATGCTAAATCTACACTGTCAAGTTTTGCTGAAGGAGAGTTGGATAAGGAAAGGGAAAGCTGCTCCCATTTAAACCTTCCAGATTTTACTCTAATTAAAAATTTAGCACCCTTAGCATGGAGTTCTAGATAGGCGTAATGATTTTTCTGTAACATATACGCTCTGATTTTGTCATTATTGTGGGTCATAGTTTATTCACACAGTATGAAAAGTGGTTGGGTGTTAATTTATACAGAAGATACCTGCACCTCTGAGACCTGCTTAAACTGCAGTCAGCTGCATTCCTTATCACTGGAACAGTGATTCTGGGATTAGCAATAGTCTTAGTTTTATGGCCTAGTTAGGATCTTGGGATAGCAAGGGCTCTGCATCAGCAAGCAGATCAGAAGTGATTCATTAGTAAGATCCTGACTGAGCTGTCTGCCCAGAAAAAAAACAGCTTTTTAAAACTGGGATAATAAGGTGGTTGTTTTTTTGCTTGCTGGGTTTTACTGTATCAGACTCAAAAGGGTGATTTTGAAAATGAAAATGTAGTGTGTTTAGGAGTCTGGATCTACTGTTGGCTAATACTTGGTATGTATGGCAAGCAAAAATAACTCTGGAGGTTGATTTCCATTAATATTTTTTAAAATGTAAGATTTTGAGGATCAAAATTCCATCTGGAACAACAACCTGGCTTGAACAGATGGAAGAATTAAAAGTCTAGTGAGGAGTACGAATAAGGCAGATGCACGGGCTCTTTCTTTGAAATACTGCTTTCCAAACTTTTGGTTATTTTTAGCTGTATGTATCTGCTAAGTAATCGCCAGTGGTTTTCTTTCTTGGTTTTGTGCAGTTTCTCCTTAAACTTGGATGAGCTTTTACATCTTGCAGTATCATTTGACAGAGAATTCAACAGTGAAAAAAACCTACATTTTTGTTTTTATTTTTTTTTGTAATCTGATCCCACTGGATTAATTTGATGCTTCATTTTTTTTTCTTAATGAGGTAATGGTTTTAATTAATCCCTTCATAATTTTAGTGATGTTGCTATCTGCCCTATGCCATCCAGGCCATCTCTTTTTTTAGATTGGAGAGTCATAGTTTTGCTGAGCAATTTCCTGCATAAAAAACATACTATACTCTCTATGGTGTATTTTTAAAAAAATACATGCTTTGTGTGTTTGCCTTTTATATTGTTTTAGTAATTTTTTTTACTTTAACGCTTGTTCTGATTTAAAAAAATTTTAAATAAATGTAGTCTTAAGCTACATTTACATTGATTTAATTAAAAAAAATCTTAAAGTTCTATTTAAGCAGAGCTGTTCGGTATAAGCTGAACAGTATAAGCTATCTTAATTAAGGTTTGTAAACATGTATCAGTTCTTTGACAATCTCTGTAGGTTGTTATTTTTATTTAAACTAATGACTAGAAATGTCTCTACATGTGCAATTGATACCCAAAAAGTTGACATGATCTGGAGTTGTAAAACTGATAAATAGTCAATTGAGCTTTCCTTGCTGCCTGTTTTTAAATGCAATTCTCATTAAACCTTGGTGTCTCTGTATTCTTCCCACACCTGTCAGACTCTGCTTAGACTGACCAAAGGATGGTGGAGCAGACAGTGGCCTTAAGTGCATGAAATGCATTCACAGGGTCCGGTTGCCATCATGTGTCTCCATCCAGTTGCCTGGAGACAACTAAATTAACAAGGTTTCCTCTTCCTGACCAGGTCTTCAGACAGTTTGCAAGTCAGAAAATGGGAAATGTTAATCAATTTAAACCTGCTGATCTATTTGGGCCTAAGGATGAGCTGTGGGGCACAACTCTGTGGAGCCTTTTTGTGAGCTGTTTTGTTATGTGTAAAACCACACTGATACCATTTCTTTGTGAGTGCAGACAAGTTTCTCTGCTTGTGTGTTGGATGGGCATCTTCATCCCCATAGTGTAGCTCAGATGTTTAATGGTTTATGCTAGGAAATGTTTTCTTTCAGATTTGTCTCTCTCCATTTTGTAGGTTTTTGGTATATGAAATCACACTAATCTCTAGCACTTTTCCTTAACTGAATAGTAACCTAAAAAATTTTAAATTAAACCTTGCATCTGCTGTCAATCTCGCTACTGTAATTACTGTTTGCATTTTATGTTCATAAAATCAAACAGTGAAGCCCTGTGTAAAGTTCCATCCTACACACGGGTTAAGAATAGCGAACACAGAGCTTCAAGGTGGGAGAGAATATGCCTTCAGCCTCCCATTTCAGAAGAGATGGCAGCTGTTTGGATAATGGCTTAGTATGCTGTGTGGTGTGCTGCAAGATGCCAACACTAGAAATTTTATAATCAGAATTGTTTAGGTTAGAAAATACCTGTGAAGTCTCACTGAGTCCAGCTGTTAACCCAGCACTGCAAAGTCTCAACCACTTCCATGGGCAGCATGTTCCAATGCTTGACAACTCTTTCCATAAAGAAATCTTGCCTAATATCTAAACCTCCCCTGGCACAACCTGAGGATGCTTCCTCCTGTCCTATCATGTGTTAATTAGGAGAACAGGCTGACCCCCATCTCGCTGTAACCTCCTTTCAGGCAGTTGTAGAGAGTGATAATGTTTCCCCCGAGCCTCCTTTTCTCCAGGATGACCACCCCCAGATCCCTCAGCAGCCCCTCATATGGCTCACTCTCTAGGCCCTTCACCAGCTCCATTGCCCTTCTCTGGATATGCCCCAGCCCCTCAATGTCTTTCTTGCAAGTGAGGGGCCCAGAACTGGACACAGGATATGAGGTGCAGCTTCACCGGTGCTGAGTACAGGTGGACAATCACTGCCCTGGTCCTGCTGGCCACACTATTTTTGATACAAGCCACGAGGCCACTGGCCTTCATGGCCACCTGGGCACACTCTGGCTCATGTTCAGCTGTTTGTTGTTATTTAATGATCAGCCCGTCTTCAACAGGAAAACATTTCCATAGTTAACTTTTGGTAGTTATTAAATAATTAAAGACTAAGGTTGGATAGCCTAAAGGCTAGACTTCCCTACAGTTCTTAGAACTGTTTTGTAAACTGGACCTTGTGCTGTGCTAATTAGATCAAAAATGGCTTAATTTCAACTGTAAAATGTCACTGCCAAATCACCCTGTATACAGTAGTCGCATCCTGTAGTCCTGTGTAGCAGTTGAATTGGTCTTCAAGGGTGCTAAATCACTGTATCATGGGCTGTTTATTACGTACATAATTTTTATGGAAAATGAAACAGAGAGTAACCAATTTTTTTTTTGCTTTTAAACTTTGAGGTTGTTTTGTAAATGTGTCATAATTTTATTAGTTTGTAACTTGATATGGTGCAGTAAGTGAAAATTGATTATTGTCTACCCCTCCTTTGGTCCTTTTTTATCATAGAATCACTGAATGGTTTGGGTTGGAAGGGACCTTAGAGATCATCTTGTTCCAATCCCCCTGCCATGGACAGGGCCACCTTCCACTAGACCAGGTTGCTCAAAGCCCCATCCAGCCTGACCTAGAAACACTCCCAAGAATGGGGTACCTATAACTTTTCTGGATGATTTGTGCCAGTGCCTTGCCACCCTTACAGTAAAGAATTTATTGCCAATACCTAATCTAAACCTGCCCTTTTACAGTTTCATTATTCCTCCTTGTCCTGTCACACCATGCCCTTGTAAAAAGTCCCTCTCCAGCTCTCTTGTAACCCCTTTTAGGTACTGAAAGGTGCTGTAAGGTCTCTCTGGGGCCTTAACATCTCCAGACTTAGTGTCTCCCTCTGTCTTCATAAGAGAGGTGCTCCAGCCCTCTGATCATCCTGGTGGCCTCCTCTGAACTCTTTTCAGCAGGTCCATGTCTTTATGTTGGGGGTCCCAGAGCTGAATGCAGCACTCCCGGTTGAGAGAGCAGAGTGACAGAATCCCCTCCCTCCCCCTGCTGCCCACACTGCTTTGGATGCAGCCCAGGATACAATTGGCTTTCTGGGCTGTTAGAGCACATGCATGGGTCATGTTGAATTTCTTGTCCACCAACATCCCCAGGTCCTCCTCAGGGCTGCATTGAATCCATTATGTGCTCAGCCTGTACTTGTGCTTGGGATTGCACCAACCCAGATGCAGGGCCTTGCACTGGGACTTGTTGAACTTCATGAAGATGGCACAGGGCCACCTCCCAATCTTGTCAGTGTCCATCTGGGTGGGATTCCTTCCTTTTTTTGTTTATATGTAGTTGTTCAATTGTGCTTCCTTAAGTGATAAGTTGACACAGCACTGTATTTCAAAGAACCCAGGAAGGAATATCAAAATTAACTGAAATAGAATTTAAAGTGTTCTATAGTGTTATTTGTAAAGCTACAGACAAGATTCTCAAGAGAGTATTCTGCTCTCATATATCAAGTAACCACATTTTTTCAGGCATCCGGGGTGTCTCTCAGAGGTAGCAGCTCTGTGCTTCACATCTTTTAATATATATTCTTTCAAAAATCTCATCCTTGCTGTGAGTGCTGGTTGAGTCTGTGAATGTTGCCTGTCATATTAACATGTGGAATGTAATGTACTACATTAATATAAAGTGACCAAAATTTAATATACTCTGCTCTGACCTTCCTTAGAGTGTCATTCTTGATATGGAGCTAAATGGTGTGATCTGTGCTGCACTGGGACTTGAAACCTGTGAAAAGTCTGTAAAGCTGGTGGTGTAATCCCAAGCTATTAAACATTCTTATTCCTTAACTTTATGCAGGTCAAATATTTATATTAATGTGGTAGACTGTTAAAGACATACCTTTACATATTCTGACATATGCAAAATGTATATCCCTGTAGTTAATCAGTGGAGAGTACTCCTCTCACTTTGAAGGTCACACTGTGCAGTCAGAACCATCATGACATGTTCTGGCTGATGGCTGGATCTGGTAATTAATTTTTAATTACTTTGAGTTTCTCTTTCTTTGTAGGTTGATGATTCCACTTGTGATGCTGAAATACTCTCCTTGCTCCTCAACGCTAAGTTGGTGGTGAAGTGCATGCCCACTGCCTTCTGCCCACGCCTTATTGACCACCTCCTGGCTAACCAGGGACAGGGGGGCTGGGATGTGGAGGAAATTGCAAAACAGCTGAAAGAAGCAGGGTTCAGTGCAGAAGCTGGGTCCCTCCTGATGGCTTATCGAGGAACCCATCCTGCACTCAGGACTTTTACTACTGCCCTCCAGGCTGTTCAGCATTGGATCTGAAAATGCTGGGTTTAGCATCTGTCTGCCTTTTTGCTGGAGATCTTACGCAAAAGGGAGAAATTGTTCTAGTGAAGTAACAAAGTAAGTTATTACCTACATTTTGTAGAAAACACACAGCACACAGTAAATTCCCATATACTTCTAATTGTTTAAAAAAAACTATTGGTGCAGACTGTATCATTCTGTTGTATGATTAGCAAAGCATTGAATCTGATCATCCTTTCAGATCAACGTTAAATGGTTACACTCGGTTACATATAAATGAAACATTAGTAAGGCAGCAGGTTATATACAATTTGTCTTAATTTCTGTAAGTAATTTACTCTTGTCATAATGTAAAACTAATGTAAAAATATAATTATAAAGATATATATGGAGCAAAAAAAGTCACAAGAGTGATTTTTGAGAATTTCAAAATCTTAAAATTCGGTATTGTGCAATGTTGTTATCACAGCTTTTGTTTGCAATAAATAAAATATTTTGCATTTAATGTACTGTCTCTTCTTTCAGCCTTTTAGATAAATATTCTCTTTCTTCAGCCCCTTTTGCTGAAATTCCTGTCTCTCCTTCGTGATGTTTATTCATGAGGACAAGCTGAAGTCTAAGAGATATTTTTCTCCACCGTTTGGGAAGCCCCGTCTCAAATCCTGAACATTTGTTGGCACCTTTTGTGAATGTACTTTCAAAGTATTTGTTTATGTTTTCCCTGAGTTCTGAAAAGTTGGATAAATGTGTATATTTGCAGAATCACAGAATATGCTGAGTTGGAAGGGACCCACAAGGATCATCGAGGCCAACTCCTGGCCCTGCACAGGACACCCCAAGAGTCACACCATGTGCCTGAGAGCATTGTCCTAATGCTTCTTGAACTCTGTCAGGCTTGGTGCTGTGACCACTTCCCTGGGGAGCTGTTCCAGTGCCCAACCACCCTTTGGGTGAAAAACCTTTTCCTGATATCCAGCCTACACCTCCCCTGACAGAGCTTCAGGCCATTCCCTCAGGTCCTGTCCCTGGTCACCAGAGAGAAGAGATCAATGTCTGTCCTTCCTCTTCCCCTCACGAGGAAGCTGTAACTGCAGTGAGGCCTCCCCTCACTCTCCTCCAGGCTGAACAGATCCAGTGCCCTTAGTCACTCCTCACACGGCTTCCCCTCAGGGCCCTTCACCATCCTTATGGCCCTCCTTTGGACACTCTCTAATAGTTTAATATCTTTCTTATATTGTGGTGCCCAAAACTGCCCCCAGCACTCAAGCTGAGGCCACCCCAGTGCAGAGGAGAGCAGGACAATCCCCTCCTGTGCCTGATACCCCCAAGACAGGGTTGGTCCTCCTGGCTGCCAGGGCACTGCTGACTCAGATTAAACTTTCCTTCGATCAGGACCCCCAGGTCCCTTTCCATGGCACTGCTTTCCAGCCTCTCATTGCCCAGTCTGTCTGTGCATGAAGGGTTGCCCCATCTCAGGTGCAGAATCCATCAGTTTCCCTTGTTGAACTTTGTATGGTTGGTGATTGCCCATCCCTGTGATTTGTCAAGGTGTCTCTGCTTTCAAGGGAGTCAACAGCTCCTCCCAGTTTTTTATCATCTGTGAACTTGCTCACTCTCCCTTCCAGTCCTGCGTCCGAGTTATTTATGAAGATGTTGAAGAGCACAGGGCCAAGGTGGAGCCCTGTGAACCTCACTAGTGACAAGTCACCAGTCTGATGTCACCCTTCACTGAAACTCTTTGTGCCTGACCCGTGAGCCAGTTGCTCACCCTTTACAAGATGTGTTTATCCAGCTAGGGGCTGGACATTTTGTCCAGAAGGATCCTGGAGGAGAGACTCTGTAGAGATCCTGTAGGGATCTCTTCTGTAGGAGAGACAATACCAAAAACTTTACTGAAATCCAAAAAGATTACAATGCTGTCTTGGGGTGACTCTATCATGTGTATCCCCTATCCTGCCGACTACGCTAATAAGTATTTGTGCCGGTTTGGCCAAAATCTAGTAATATATACTAGATAAGGTTCCAGTAGTGCATGTCAGGGGACTGTTAGGAAAGACTGTTTGGGTTAATTCTGCCTCGAGTACAGACAAACCCGTCCATGGGGTTGTCTTTGCTCAGGGACCTGGTTGCACATGGTGGGTAATGCAGAGAGACGGAACAACACGTTGTGTACCGCAGGGAGATCTGATTGTTGGGTGAAAACCACATGTAATGTGAAATGCCTGTACACCACTGCTCGCTGAGTGTCACTGTCACTGTTTGTACATAGCTGTATATAAGTATTAATGTGTGTGTAGAGTTAGAATATATTAATTTGGGCATTGAGCCGATGATATGTGATAAGGGGTGGAATGTCTTGGGGTGACTCTATCATGTGTATCCCCTATCATGCTCTATGCCCAAAAAGTAATTTTGTGCCTTTTCTGTGCCTTTAAACTGAGCTTGAGAAAAAAAAAAACCCAAACGAACTTTTCAAAACAGTTTCTCAAGGACACGGACATACACTCTCTCTGCGTTCTCTGGCTGCAGGAGCAGGAGGGAGCACCCTGCTCGCTTTCCTTCAGCCAGCTGGGTTTTTTTTCCTTTTCCCCTCTTGGCATGAGACGGAGAGTTGAACTTTTGTTTCCTGGGACTTTGGTTTTTCCCTTCTTCTCTTCTGGACTGTTTCAACAACATCAGAACACATCGGGAGAATTTTTCCCCGAGGCCCAGGGGTGGGCCCTCGCTGACCCAGCTCCGAGGAGGAGAGAGACCACACCTACAGAAGGACTCTGAAATCTTCCCAGGTTTCTCTCTATAGCGAGAGATTTCATTTCATTATTTAGCATCGTTATCATTTTCCTGTGTGTTTGTTAAAATAAACAGGTTTTTATTTCTTTCACTTTCCTTCGAGGAAAAATTTCCTTTTTTTTCCCAAACCTGGTGGGGGGAAGGCTGGTTGTAACCTGGTTTTCTCTCAGGGGATATATTACTAGATTTTGGCCAAACCCGCACAAATACTCATCCCTTCATCAACTAGGTGGGTTACCTTGTCATAAAAGGAAGTGGGGTTGGATAAGCAGGACTTTCCCCTCATGAAGCCATGCCAGCTGTGAGCAGTGGCTGCATTGACTTTTAGGTGTTTTCAAATATCTCCCAGAATAAGCTCCATAACTTTACCAGGCGCTGATTCCAAATGCCTTTCTGTTTAATTAAGACAAAATAATTTTTTATTGTTTTCAGAGGTTTTTTAACAAGAGTACTGTCTGTTTATTACACTGCATTACCAGAAGGGTTTGATGTTTTGTGTTTATAGACACTTCTTAAAATCAGTCTGTAAATCTTTTGCCTAACCTTGTGTTCAGATCTAATTTTGATGTAATAACGTACAGAAGCATTATACATTATAAGAGCCAGGGGACATAATACACATTGGAAGCAATCTCTAGGGTGATGTAATGTAACCTCCTGCTTAAGGCAGGGTGCCTGTATGGCTGGAGCAGGTTGCTCCAACCTACATTCAGTTGGGTCTGGAAAACCTCCAGGGATGACTGTCTTGGCTGTTCCCATGTTGAAAAGCTTTTTATGTTTGTCCTCTTGAGATCTGCTTTGTTTTACCCGCTTTTACTGACTGTGAAAATGAATCAGATGTCAGCCTTACTTCCCACATTGCACAGGATTTGTAATGAGACTTTTAACAATGCTTTAATTCTTCAGATTGTTAACTTATCTTTTGTATTTGCTAGTCCCAGCTGTCCTTCAGTGTTTATGGAGGGTTATATCATCCACATTTTAACATGCATTCCAAATTCCAATTTCTATCATTCAGCTCTATTGCCTTAATTCTGTTCAATTATGTTAGCAGTCCCAAGAGCCCCAGACTAGTAAAGCAAGTATATTGGAATTGCAGAGGAAAGAAAGGAAAAAATTTAAAAAGGTAGTAAAAGTGGCCATCAGTAGATGTGGATAAACAACATGTGCACCTCCAGCAAAAAAACCTTGGGTTATTCTGTAGACTATTTCAATACTTTACAGTGAAACATTTTGGTCTGCAGGTTTTGTTCTCAGGTTGGTAAATCCAGTGCTAGATTTTCTGACCATTCTCATTCAGGATCATGGAAAGTTTGTGTTAGTGTCACTAAAACTGAGCTGTAGATAAAGCTCTAATGAGTGTTACTGATCTTCTGTCCATTTTCTGGTTTGCTGGCATTACAAATCCATGATAAATGTTTTCCTTGCAGCCTGGATTACTCCTGATTTATCCTGTATTCAAAACTTTCACCTGTAAGAAAAAGTATTACTTTAGTATATATATCCAAAATGATCAGCCTATGTTAGTGTATGTTTCAAAGAAAATTTAAGGAAGAAAAAAAAAGAAGAGGCACATAATAAGGACATGTGTATCCCAGTGCCAGCCTTTTAGTATCTTCTGTATTGCTGAATAACATTTAAGGCTCTGGGATTGAGCAGAGGATGCACTAGCAGGTGCTATTGAGTTGGGTTTGGATTTTGGTTTTTGTTTTCTTTTGTTCTTTTTAAAGGTTAAGAAACTCACCTTGGTATTACTTTTAGCCAGGTTATTGTTATACTGAACACTGAACAGTTCAGTTCTGTCAGTTTGTTTGATTTACAGTTGGGATTTGTTCATAATACAGCATAAGCGGATTTTTTTTTTTTCCCCTCAAACAATTCCATGTTCTGGAGATATTTCTGTTCCCAAAAGCAGGTGAATAAAGAGTTGAGTTGTGTCTCCAGGAGCAGTGCTTCCTAGGGCAATTAATCCTCTTTTGTCTGAAAAACACTGATAGTGTTCGGATCTTTAAGGAGATTTTAGCTGCCTGGGAGACACAGCAAAGCAGCAAAATATATCACCTTTCTTATGAATAATTAGAACCAGAGATTAGGGAAGAAAGACCATAACTCAGAATTCCTTTTTCTGCTGGAAATACTAAGTATAGCCAGTATGACATTGCAACACAAGCAGAGTAGACACTTCTATTTATAAACAAAACAGTGCAATTCTATGAATAGGGTGGCTACATATGATTCGGATATTTTCCTTGTATAATGATAATTTTTGTGATTTACTGTGTGCGACATTCTGCACTGTGGAAGATGCTTTGAGAGTGGCCATCTGGTGTAGAGTGTGGCCATCCTCAGCACAGGAAACACACGGACCTCTTGAAGAGAGTCCAGAGGACGCCACAAAAATGACCAGGAGGCTGGAGCACCTCTCTCATGAAGACAGGCTGAGAGAGCTGGGGTTGTTCAGCCTGGAGAAGAGAAGGCTCCAGGGACACCTCATAGCATCTTCCAGTACTTAAAAGGGCTTGTAAGAAATATATGGATAATTTTTTTAATAGGGTCTGTTGTGACAGGACAGAGGATCATAGTTTAAATATAGAAAAGGGTTGATTTAGATTAGATACAGGAAAGAAGATTTTTACAATGGAGATGGAACTGGCACAGGTTGCCCAGAGAGGTGGTAGCTGTCCCATCCCTGGAAACATTCAGGGTCAGGTTGGATGGGGCTCTGATATCCAATTGAAAATGTCCCTGCTCACTGATGACCTTCAAAGGTCCCATCCAACCCAAACTATTCTATGAATATGGACACCTGCATCATAGGGGTAAGAATTCCTACACTTGCAAAAACACAATAATTTTTTGTATTTTTAGTATATTTTTTGAGATATGGAAGGCAGGAGCTGATCAGGCTTTGTATCAAATGTTGCAGCCACACCAAAAGTTCTAGTGGCCTAAAAATGTTTTTCAATTAGATTATTTAACTATTACTGAGCACTTGAGGTAGTGTTTGCAGAGGATTATTTGGTTTGACACTGAGCTCCCTTTCCACAGTGGTAGAAGTAATCTGAAATTGCTATGTTTGTTACAGTTTATTTATATTTCTCTTGTACATCGGTGGTGGTAAAACTGCCCTCTCCTCCTTGGGCCACACTGTGATCTCAGAAATGCTCATTAGGCCTCAGCCTTGATGAACAGCAGCTGGCTGAGCTCCTCTTGAGTTCATCAGAAAAACTCTCTTCTCCCAGAAACTTACACTGTCTGGCAAGCTCCTGTTTTTAATGAACAGCCTTAGAAACTTGTTTTTCTTGCCTGAATAACAACCCAAATGGAACAACATTTTTGTTGTTGAACTTTCAAAGAAAGTTACTGACCTGAATTGTGGTCAGGATGGAAAATTACTATGACTAAAGCCCACTCTCTTGTGACCCTACAAACAGTGGTCCCCAGTGAGACCCACTGAGCAGTCCTGGACCACAGCGGGCTGTGACAGCATCTCCCTCTGAGTGAGACCCCACTGTGAGCCAGAGAACTCTCAAGTTTACTAGGACGACTGCTGCCAAAAGCTGACAGAGCCTGGGCTGATATCCCCACTCCGCAGGGATCAACCCTTCACCCACTGAGAAGATTCAAAGGCATCCAATGGAAGTACTTCCCTGAACTTAAGGGGAGTATTTCACAGGGTACCTTGTACATACTCCTTTAAGTCTGTTTGTGCACGAGTATGAACATATTAAAGTCTTGTGAATGTTTCTTAAGATTCTTAAGTAAGTTACATTAATAAGTAAATTAGACCTATGAGTGAGTTACCATTGTACTATGGTAAATTCCGTAAGAATCTTTCATTAAATTGTTTAAATTAAGCTATTGATTAAGTGCTGTTAAGTGCTGTTAAAAACTTCAGACCTAAACCATTGGTGGCATCTGGGGCTGAGTTTGGCAAGGGTGTCCACTCTGAACCTTGTGACTCAGTGGGAGTTGATCACCCAGACAACACGTTTCATGAAGACTGAACAGTTTTTCGTCCAGCCGTAGCTCTCAAAAACTTGTCTTCATTACCACCCCTCTGATTTCTGAGGACCTGCTGCAATGTTCTGATAAATTCCTATACCCTTAATGCAACAGCATTTTGACGCCTTTATAATTGGTCCCCTTTTGTAGACAGAAAATAGCAAACCTGAGTCTCTTTGGCAACTGCCTGCACTTGAAAGCAGCCAGCTCGTTTTGCTGAAGATGAGGCACATGATTAAAGCAGAAGTATAAAGATCCTCTGGATGGTCAGAAACAGGCTCTTTCTTTTAGCTTGGCTGAAACATGCTGACGTGGTTCTATTCTCCACAAGAGCTCAGTGCCTTAATCTTTCGTATGTTTGTCCTCAGCAATGCTCTGTTGCACTGGGTGGAGATGGAGTACTGAGTTTGCAGAGGGAATGAGTATCCCATTGTAGTGCAGGAAGATTTTAGCAGTACAAGGAGGGAGCCTCATCTTCCCATAATGCTTAGAAAAGTTGGGGTTTAACTACAACTTTCAGTAGGTAATTATGACAGCTAAAACTTAATAAAATATAAATCCCTCTCCAAGCCTGTCTACCATGACATTCAGAAACAAGAAAATCTTATTTACTTCGATTTCTTCTTATAGTGATAAATTTCATCTGTCATTTTTCTTCACTTTCTTTGAGATTGGCTAACAAAGGGGATGGCTTGGTGCTCATGCTAATGACTCTGCTGTTGAAAAAAAGCAGGATATTTTATCATTGATTGGACCTCCATGGGATACACTAAGCTGTGCAAACAAAAGATAAAGTCTGACGTTATGTCCAGCTCAATCATAGCTGGATCAGACAATCTGGTCAGCATTTCTACCTGGAAATAGAGACTCTGCTGTCTGAAGCTGACTGGGAGCAGATGGAAGAGAACCTGGCAGCTTCCCTGTTGCACAGCCATGTCATTTCCATATCCCAGCTTCCTGGACCACTTCTCAGTACCAGATACATGACAGTTAGTGGAAATTTTTGGTGTATGTTGTGGGTTGACCCTGGTTGGGTGGCAGATGGCCACCAAAGGTGCCCTGTCACTGCTCTCCTCAGCTGTGCAGGGGAGAGAAAATGTACAAAGGCTGTTGGGTCAAGATAAGGGCAGGGAGAGATCACCCAGCATTGATCACCCATCATAAGCAACAGACTCCACTTGGGGAAATTAGACTAATTTATTGCCAATCAGACCCAAGTAGGGTAATGGGAAATAGAAACCAAATATTAAAACATCTTCCACCCACCTCTCCCATCTTCCCATGCTCAGTTTCACTCCTGATTTTCTCTCCCTCCTCACCCCTGGTGGCGCAGGTGAATGAAGAAAGAGAAAATTCATTGTAAATAAAATTTAACATAAAGAATGTGGTTACCACTGCAATTGAATTGTCTGCTCAACGTGTGCTCCTCTCATTCTGACATCAGCATCTTCTGCCACACTGTGCTGACACGCTGAACGTCTCTGAATGTCCTTTTAGACTACCCTCCTAAGCTTCCTGTGCTTTCAGGGCACAGTAACAGGAAAACCAGCTCCACACAGAGCCCTGATTTATAGTTAAATGTCCTCTATAATCCAGGTACAAAAGCATTCACAACAGCCTTTTTCCTTTACAATCGTTATCTAACAAGGTGCATGTAAAATTATTATTCTAATGAGCAAAACAGATATATGCAGTTTAAAATAAAAAGGAATGTTTGAAAACAAATCAGCAGAAGGAGTTTAGTCTAAATGGGAAAACAATAAAGAACACAAGATGTGAATGAAACAGGGGAGTGATTTTAATTATTCTGATAGTACCATCTGCACTGGCTCTGGCTAGAGAGGAAAAAGGACACAAATGTAAATTTCAAGCGTATGTGTTTATCTGAATGTAAATTTCAATAATATGTATGTGAATACATTCAGTATCTTACACAATCTTGAAAAGGAAATGGAAGTGCAATTTAAGGTCCAGTCCTGGAATGTTTCTTTTGTGACCTTTTCCATTCAATTAGACACTTAATGAATATTTTGTCAAAGTGATGATTTAAGTATTGCACTGGTGAGGGCACGCCTCAAGTCCTGTGTCCAGTTCTGGGCCCCTCCAGAAAGACCTTGATGTGCTGGAGCATGTCCACAGAAGGACAATGACGTGGTGACAGGTCTAGAGAGTGATTCCTGTAAGGAGGTGCTGAGGGATCTGAGGGTGTTTAGCCTGGAGAAAAGGAGTCTCAGAGGAGACAACTACTTGAACTCCCTACAACTACCTGGAAAGAGGCTGTAGCCAGGCTGGGCTTGGTCTTTTCTCCCAGTCAACAAGCAACTGTATGACAGGACGTGGACTCAAACTGCGTCAGGGGAGGTTCAGGTTCAACATCAGGAAAAATTTCTTCACTGAAAGGGTGGCTAAGCTTTGGAATGGGCTGCCCAGGGAGGTGGTGGAGTTACCAACCCTGGGGGTGTTCAAGAAATGACTGGTCGTGGCACTTAGTGCTGTGGTCTAGTTACCCAGGTGATGATCAGTCAAAGGTTGGACTTGAGGATCTTGGAGGTCTTTTCCAACCTAAATGATTCTGTGATTCTGTTATTTCTGATAAAGACATTGCAGAGAAAAGTAGAGCGAAAACTATCCTAGGTGATTTTGGACTTTGGAGCTATAAAATTACACCTGTTCTGTAACAAAAGTGTTCCTAAGGTGTGATTTTTTTCAGTCTTTGGCACTTTCTTAGACTGTTCAAAGTTTCTGAACATAAGGGGATGAAAAACTAGACATGATTGTGAGATATGGCTTCCCATATGAAGTAAGTCCAGTTTGAGATGGTTCATGATTCAAGATTTAAAGTTATAAGTTTTGGGTTATTATTAGCTTCGTATCCAGGTATAATCTATATCTCTTCAATGGTTTGATAGGTCTCCTTAGGAACAAAACACCTAGGTAAATGTTTAAGTGGTGCGGTTGCTTTTTTTATTGAGCATAATGATGAATAAACAACTGGAATGACCACACCAAGCAGCTCAGTCTAATTGTGAGATTTTCTAAAACATCTACAACATTCAGGAGTCTGAGGGTCTTGGTCTGGAGAGGAATGACAGTATTGTATCTTGCTCATAGAAATGAGCAGTGAGCAAAGGTGAATGAAGGGGACTACAAGCTACCATTTGTTATTAGAGCTCTAGGTTTTTTAATTACTCATTGATTCCTTCAGATTATTTTGCTTTTAGGGGCCAGTGTTTATTATGGTAGGATGCCCCAGTAAGGACGCATACTGTGAAAGCTCTGCACCTACATGCAACATAACATTTACATTATGTTAGAGATTATGTGCTTAGAGAAAACAAACTGAAGACATTGTGACAATAAGATCTTTTCACAGATTCTGCTCAGCATCTGCTTGGCCTTGTCAACATGAACTATACCAGGTTGAAAATGTCTTTGTGGTTTTGTTCACCAAATTGGATTTGTTGCTTTCGCCACCTTTATCCAAAGATTCTTAGTTAAACCAAAGTTTGGTCTTATGTGCCAATTATCAGGGAAAAATAAACTGACTAGGAAGGATGTGCTGCCTCTGGTTAAATGTCAGTGCTCTGTTTATGTCGTGGATCTGGGCAATCTGGCTCTCTATTTCTTTTCGAGGAAATGAAGGAATACCAGTGACAGCTTTAAGGGCATCTCTATTTAGAAAAGAACAGAAAGTTATTTTGGAACTTTTCTCAGTGGTTTTCAGGAGGACATGTGAAAAACAGGGTATTTCTTCAGATTTCACCATGTATCAAACAATATTTCAGGAGCAAAAACAGAGGAAGAGACTTGGTTTTGACTCATAAGGTTAGTTTGCTGAAGTCTTAGTACAGCCATCAGTCTTCTGAAGCCAGAGGGCTGTTTTTCTTAACATTCCATAATCATATTTATGTATAAAATTGTCAGCACTGAAAAAAGATAGGGTAAAGCAAATAACTTTTGCACTTAGCATTTTACTAGCTACAGCAGCATTTGGACACATTTGTAACTAATTCCATGAAATACCACTAAAATACTTTTCAGTTGCCTAAATGAGGCCTCTAAAAATAGCTGGTATTTTAAAAGCTTCTCCGTATTCTTCTTTAAATGTGGTGAATTATTATTGACTTTAAAAGCTGGGCTTTCCATCCTGTAAGATGAAAAGTCAGAAAAGTAAGGAAAGAGAGCACAGGTGGTGTTTATGCCAGTGTCTTAGTTTTAGCTTTGTTAAAGAGCAATGCTCTATACACACAGCAAAGTGTGAGCAGCTTCAACTCCATCTCTTAAATTTCAGGCCTGAAATGCAGGGAGCACCTTTGAAAGTGTTTCCTTGTTCACTCAGGTGCTCACTGATCTCAGCGTATCCAATAACTATTGGAAAAGTCTCAAGGTCTTCAGGATTATCAACAGTGTAATAAAACAGGGAGCAGAACCATCCCTCTGTTATATTCCCTGCTATTGCTGTGACTGAAGGCACAGGCAATGTTCAGCATATTTCATTTGTTTTTCATGGTATTTTGTGGCATTTTAGGTTTTCAGCAAGGGTTTAGTGCTGTTCTGTGGTGTTGAAAATTTCCTCTGACAGCACTGAGTAAATGTTCCTTCTGGTCTGGTCCCATGGATGTAATGTGTCCCGAAAGAGCACCAATTGGTATCGATAACTAAAATTAGTTGGGAAGACCTTCTTTCATTACCATATTACTTATTGCAGCTGCTAGTTTCAGCTTCTGGTTTTGATCACAATTCAAAAATTAAGGATTGCATCTGCAGGTGAACAGAAATCAGCAAACTGGATTTTGTAATCCTGAAAGAGCTCTATGCTCCATCAGATCAAATTTCAAACCTACAAAGACTTAACCAGAGGAATATTGTAGCTGTGGGGAAAAGAGTGGAATAATTCCTGGCATCCCTAGGATAAGCTTGAACAACACAACCTCCAGTGTTTACAGAGCTGCCATTGAAGATTACTGAGAAGTGTCGCACAGCCACGCATGGGAAGTGGTGGTTGACAGCCAACATCTCAAAGCCCTGCTTTACTGATGAGTTTGGCTTAACCCTAGGCTGGAGAGCTCTCCGCTCTATTAAGAACTAGTATCTAGCACTGCCGTGGAAAAGAGCTTTTTGGGGGTGTTTGATGTCAAGTGTGTTAGCTTTCAGTGCTTGGAGCTGGCAGCTTTTCCAGCTCTGCAGAGCTGCGGATCAGTTTGCATTGCTGTATACATTTGTAACTTCCAGACACTGACCTTACAGGATGAAATTGCCCTTCCCTGTTCTTTGCAGTTACTGGTTTGCACATGAACTATAAAAAGTGGACTGTGGGGCAGATGAAGAAGGGCTTTTTGTTAGCTTGTTCTCTTGCAGTATGCCAAGATTTTTCCTTATTGGCCTGGAGAATTTTAGCAGTTGTTACGACTGCTGTGGCCCTAGTGATGTACAGTCACAGCTTCTGGCATTGCCAAAAATTAGGCAATCTGAAGTAGGGTAATGTCTGTGTATTAAAACTGTAACAGTAATTTTATTAACTTTTTTTGGTAGTCACTTTTTGGAACATACTCTGAGGAGTAACTTAATTGTACAGACTAGCAAAGAGGGTATGTAATACCGTCCCTGCCTGGCTCCGTGAATGCACAGGCAGGTTCGGTATTAAGTCAGTAGCAAAGAGGCGGGAAGGGAATTTGCTTTTCTTTCATTCCTAGAGTTTATTACATCTTCACCCTCGAAGGGCAGGCAAGCAAATTCAAAGAACAATGGCTCACCGAGGGTTTTTCCCGGGGCTGGGGGAAAGGCGGGATCAGGGATCAGGGATCAATGGGAGAGCCCCGGGGGAGTGGCGAGGGGCCAAGGCCAGCAGCCAACCGGGAGATTCAAACTGGAACACACCAACCCAACAGAACCAGCACCCCGGGAGAAGCTCCCCGATCACCCCAACACAAAGGCATGCTCACTGGCTCCCACAGGTATGTAGCTTTCAAGACTGACTGAACCAACCAAAATTTGAATTTTCTTCTCTCTTTCCAGTAGCTCTCTACAATATCTTACCAATGCAATTTTTATTAAGACTACACTTATGTATCCAGCTTCTTATTTGCAGAGTTTATGAGTGAGAAGAAGGTTGTTTTCCAGAAGTGTCCGGAAACTTTGCTGCTTGGCCTGCCTGTTCCTCTCTTTTAGAGCAGCCACTAGGAAATGTACACTTAGAACATGGAGGCTTCTTCCAGAGATTTACCTGAAGGAAGAACAGGTCCTTTGGCTCATCTTTCCATTGAAAAAATGGAAGAAATTTGTTCTTTTTAGAGACATTTGTGATAGAAAATCAAATGGATTAATGTAGCCTAACTTTCCTGTTCGAGTTTCTTGCAGACAAGCTTAGATTTTTCCTTTATTTTAGATTTTTCAAATATTCAAGAAGCTATTTTTATACAAGCTTTATTCTCCAGATTGCTTACCACAACTTGTTACTTTTATGAACTTCTAGGATTTTTAATTAATGTTCATTTGGCTAAGAGGATTTTAAAGCCCAATACATGCTTTGGTTTCACTCCTGAAATACTTAGCTAAGTCTCTTTTAATTTTTTTCAAGGGTAAGACAACATGGTGCTAAAAGTGCATTAGAATCTGTGATATGTAAGTTTCAGAGATATCCTTGTGTCTAACAGCAAAAATCTCTTTTACAGATGTTTAGAATAAAATGAGAGGATCTTCAGACCCCCGGGGATATAAATTTATGGCTTGTATCCTAAAGCGTGTTTGTGAGTTGTTTATGGCTTGGCCTGGGAGAGTACTGTGAAATAATCTATCTGCCAATAACCAGATGATGCTACACAATGCATTAGGTCTCTACTTAGATTTAGCAATGATGTGTCTGGCCTGGAACTAACGCCATATGGTGCTTCTTATTAACCTGTTCAAAGGAACAGGGCTTGTCCAACCTTCTGTCTGTAGCCTGCCAGAAAAACGATGGGTGAGAGCTCTTGCTCATAGAAGGGTGGACGTAGTGTCAGCTGTTCCTGTGGTTAGGCTGAGTTCAACAAAACACTGGCCTGACATTCCTTTCCCAAATAGATCTGGTGATTCCTGTGAGTCTGCAGCTGCAGATCTGAATGGTCCTAGGCAAGAACATTGACTGACAAAAGATTTCTCCCCTGAAATTTTTCAGCTGGACCAGTCTTGGGCTTATTGGTCAGAGGATCAGCCCATGCCTTAGGTTTAGGTTCATTTTTTTCTTTAGGCCTACTAGTGTGGCTTCTTGGCTAATGTCCTTCCAAGCTTTGCTGCACAATATTATGATTAGACAGCTTCTAACCTGATTGGTTTCCCAGATGCAAACAGAAAGGACACCCTGTGTCAGCTTATGCCCCATGGAAATATATGATAAAGTCCTTTAAAATATTGTAAGTTCCTTCCTTTGGAAGCCAAAATAAGCTTTTTTTTTCTTTCCCCTCACCAATTCTTGTCTTGTATGCACCTAATACAAAAGCTTATCCCTTACAGGGAATAAATTTATGTAGGAGAGACTTAAAAGACATTAATATAGACAATACAAGTCCACATTGTCATCCTGTCACATTTCTGCACTAAAGAATGTGAAGACCCTTGTTGTGCAGGCAGGGAGTTCCCTGGGGTTTTGCCCTGCTTCAGTTGTGTCCATTTCCATTCCTGTAATCCTGTTAAGCTGTCCTACCTTCCCACCCCATATTCATCATCTCTCCAGAAAGTCTAGCCCAATTTGTAGTTCCAAGTCTTGGGGCTTTTTTGTGACATTTAATACCTTTAAAAAATTCTAGCTCAGTCTGAGTTTTGTCAAGTATCGCTTTATCCTTGAGTATGATCTCTGTCATGAACACTAAGATGCATCCGTCCTTTCTAATTGAGCCTTTTCCTTATCCTCGACTTTGAGATATTATTTTCTCTGACTTCAAGTTTTCATGGATATTCTGGTATTTTATTTGATATAACAATGAAAAATGCTTAGTTAAGGTAATGAAATCTGCTATCTAAAATGAAAAACCTTGAAAAAACAATGCCCTTGGTAAGTCAGAAGGAAGTGGCACGCTATATCTACTACCCTTCTGCTGCTGTGCTATTTTCAATGTTAACATCAGCACTCAAAGTCTGATGCATTTAGCAAATAGCTAATTTGCCCTTAAAGTTTGTCATTTTAAAAATAGCACTCCCAGCCTCTTGTAAGTAAGCAATTGCAAATACATAGTACAAATAAATTCCCTGCAGATCCTTTTTCATCCCAGTCATTAACCAAAGAGAAACCAGGCCAAGCATCTTCAACGCTAAGAAAGTCAACCCAGGGACAACAGACAGGAGCTGGGCTCTGCACTGGTGGATATTTACCGTGACACTCTGTTTCAAGCAGTGACTTGACAATAATAGAGGCCAAATTAGAAGCTGTGCTAGGTACTTTCCATGGTTAATTACTCCTAGTGCTTAACTGACATCATGTTGAAAAGCTTTGTTTTGTTTAATTTTCCTAAAACTGTAATAGAATAACATCCTTTTCTCAAATTAAGTGTTTGCATACTGGGGAATACCTCACTGTTGCTTCCTTCGTTATTATGAACTTTTATATTTTGAGAGGCTTTTTAAAACATTGTCTTTAGTTTCAACAAATATAATTCTTTGATTTTTCTTCCTTTTTTTTTTTTTCACATTACTTTTTAGAACACCTCCTTTGGTTTCTCCTTGAGTTGTCAAATTTTATTTGAAATACTGTACCATAGTTATGGTCTTGTCAATGCTTTGCAGGATGGAACAGCTACTTTTCATGGCCTTCATGAAATGCTTCTCTACCTTCACTACAGAATTACTTTTGCTCTGTACTCATGTTCTCAACTCATTTTATTTGTGGTTTACTGTAGCCTCAGCTACATTTCTGCAGTGGTGCTGTGTAAACAGTCTCATTTTTATATTTACTACTTTAATTCTTCTTTCTCAGGCGTACGATTTTTTTGGTTAAATTTCATGCCATTTCTTTGATAAGGGGATGTAACTATGTCCTTGAGAATCTTTAAGGCATTTCCAGCATCCACAAATTGTTTCTGCTTTCAACCGTATCACTACAGAAAATTCAGAATATAATTCCAAACCTATGACAGATCTCCCGTTTCATCTCCCACCTTTCCAGGCTAAAAGCAACTATTAATAACTATTATATGAACATGTTGTTTTCTTATTATTGTCCGTTTGTTGTGCAGGCAGATATTAACTTTGCCTAAATGATCTATCCTTAACTTTCCTATGTAAATATCAAATGCCAGAAGATTTACTAAAGATAAGAGGCATAAGTCAAACTTCTTCCCCCTAGCCTGATAGCCCTGTGTATTGGGTTTGTGTGGCAAGATGTTGGTGGCTGGGAGGGACTACAGGGGTGGCTTTTGTGAGAAGCAGCCCCCATGTCCAGCAGAGCCAATGTCACCCAGCTCCAAGAGTCACCCACCCCTGCCAAGGCTGAGCCCATCAGCAGTGGTGGTAGCACCTCTGAGATAACAGAGTTAAGGGAAAATAAGTTATTGTGCAGAAGAAATTGTGGCTAGAGAAGAGAGGAGGGAGAATACACGAGAGGAACAAGCCTGCAGACACCCAGGTCAGTGCAGAAGGAGGGGCAGGAGGTGCTCCAGGTGCCAGAGTGGAGATTCCCCTGCAGCCTGTGGTGGAGCCCATGGTGAGGCAGCTGTGCCCCTGCAGCCCAGGGAGGTCCATGGGGAAGCAGAGATCCACGTGCCGCTCATGATGGACCCACACCAGAACAGGAAGATGTCTGAAAGAGGCTGTGACCTCATGGGAAGTCTGTGCTGGAAAAGGCTCCTGGCTAGAGCAGCTTTAGTGGGCTCCTGGTCAAGCCAAAGTCAATTCACCTCACCCTATGAGAGAAGTAAATTTCATTATTGTGACATCATGTGCTTTAGAAAATCCATTTTTATATTTATTCTCATGTTGATATAGTGTCCTAGCTATAAAAGAATTGTTTCATATTTTTTCCACTTTCAGATACCAAGGTTTGATCTTCAGTTCTGTGGTGACTGATGTATTTTTATTTCTTTTTGTGTAAAGGTAGGTACTTTTTTACTCTGGAATGTATCTATCTTACCTTCCTTGAGCTCTTGCAGGAAACCATTAATGATTTGGAGATTGTTTGGCATGTTTTTGACATTTATTCAGATACTTCATATTTATCTGTATATCTGTTAACTGAATTATTTTTAGCAGTTTCAGTTATGCAGTCTGGGCAATACAAACACTGTACTTACTGCTCTGTTTCTCCTTAAAACCTCTGTCTCCTTTGATTTCTTGTCATGAAGCTGTGTCAGTGGAGGTTTAGGTTACACATGAGGAAAAGGTTCTTCACCCAGGGTGGTTGGGCACTGGAACAGCTCCCTAAGGAAGTGGTCACAGCACCAAACCTGACAGAGCTCAAGAAGCATTAGGACAATGCTCTCAGGCACAGGGTGTGACTCTTGGGGTGTCTTGTGCAGAGCCAGGAGGTGGACTTCAGTGATCCTTGTTGGTCCCTCCAAACTCAGGATGTTCTATGATACTGTGATTCATTCCTGATAAGCTCAGTTACAAAAATCTTGTTTAGATTTTCTGCTGAGGCTATATCTGTTCTGAACACTTCTTTTACACCTTGATCATATAGTAGCCCTAGAGACACTCTTGTCAGGCTTTCTACTTCTATGAAGGAATATTCTATTTGTTTTTATGCCTTTAGCAACATTTTCCTCAATTTTTTTTTTGCTTACCTTAATTTTTCTTCGAGTTCTTTTCTCCTTCTTTATTTGGACATGACTCAAAAGACCATCTTATTTCTAGAAGCTTTTCTAACTTTGTGCTTCATCTCTGCGGGCAATCTAGTCTTAGTTTGTGTTTCAGGAATGGCTGGTTACATTTTCAGCCTTCAGGATGATATATTTAAACCGTCTCTGTCATAGCTCCAAGTTTTGCATCTTTTGGCTTTCATGTGCTATCTGAAAATAACTTTTTTAAAAATTTTGGTTTTATGTGATGTCTCTTTTGAGATAAACCACTTCATTAAGGCTTTGGGGGAGAGGATGTTGTATTTTTTTAATATGCTCGGTAAGTGAATGCATGTATGAAAACCAAGCCTAACTAATGTAGCTGTGGGTTTGGTTTTGGTGGAGTTTTGTTTGTTTGGGTTTTATTTGGTTTGGTTTTGTTCAGATTCTGGGGTTTTACTGTTGTTGTTTTCTTTTTGTTGTTTTACTTTTCCTTTTTTTTTTTTCAAGTTTCCTACTCTGTTTGTTCAAATCTGGTCAAAATATTTTCCTGTTTGAGTTTTCCCATATTCTATTCTATTCTATTCTATTCTATTCTATTCTATTCTATTCTATTTATTTGAAGGTACACAGACCTTATGACTTAATTCGTCAGTTTTGCACTATGATTTCACCTTCTGTCTGCTTTTCCACTAAGTGGTAAGTTCAGGGGGTGCCATCAGGGAGTTCTTTAGTGTTCTATGCAGTAACTTGCATATTGAAGCAGAACCTCCAGAACCTCTCTCTTGCTGTTCTCTGGATTCTGGCCTGTCACTGTACCATAACTGTTGTCTTGTCCCTGGATTTGCTGTTAAGGTGCTGTATAAAACTGCACATTTTTTCCTCAGAGTCAAAAAGTCACCAGGAGGCTTTCTAGCATCAAAACTCTCGTCATCGATGTTCTTGGTGACTGAATCCTTCACCTGTATAACTCACCTTTCCTTGCTCTGTGAAGGGTAAGAGTATTGCAGGGCAGTATGTGGCCATTGTGTGGAGGAGCCATCCCCACAAATGGGGTTGGGGACACTGTGGTCTTCTGAGACTTCTCTTTTGCATCATGAGTATTGTGAGCCTGGAATTAAATCACTCCATGGCATCTCCAGACAGCATTCTTCCTTTTGCTCATAAACTCTGCAAATACGAAGCTGCATAGACAAACGTAATCTTAATAAAAATGGTATTGATAACGTGTCCTATAGAGTCACTTGAGAGAGAGAAACCACTTAAAATCTTGGTTGGTTCAGTAAATCTTAGAGCTGCACATCCCCCTCACTGTAGAGGACCTTTAGTGGGCCAGTAGTCCTCAGCCAGGCAAGGTGAGCATGAGGAACATCAGTTCCACTGATGTGAATGTGAATTAAGTGCTCAGCCTGTTCAGGAGCTGAGAAAATTCCACCAGCTACAGTTTTGGGACTCTAAATAACTTTGAAAATCAGATCCATCAGACTTGCAATGTGCTCTACATAGATGAATGAGCTGTTATTTTGGGAAAGGCTGGTGTATGAGTTATAGGAGTGGGAGACTTGATGTACAAATGATTTTTGGCATAACAGAACTAGAACTATGTTAGGCAATCCAAGAGGTCCTGATTCCCACATCAGTGTCTGAACTGTTCTTTTCTTCTGTTGTTTTTTCTAAACACAGTGATCTGTAATAGACTTTATTTCTGTTTCAGTGCCCTCTGGTGTTTGTATTTTCTTTTGTTTAGTTCTGATTTCTTCTTCCTTTTTCTGGCATACTTATGCACTGAGATATCTTTCAGCTCAGTCCCTTTATCCCTTGCACTGTTCTCTCTGACAGATCCCATTTAACAATACTAGTCTGTCCTTCTCTCAAAAGTGTTTGCAATGTCCTTGGTTTGTGCTATTTATTTCTGTCTGTCTTCTTTTCATTTCTTCCTTATTTTTTTTATAAACTCTAAAAAGCTGGGGTTTATTATTCCTTGGACCACGCACCTGCAGTGGTTTCCATGGCAACATGATTCTGCAGCCCCCAGCTGTTTCATTCCTCATTCTTATTAGCAGTTTGCTGGATGCTGGTAAAAATGCTGTGGGTTTGGAGAGGCAACCTTGCAGCTGAGAGCACGAGCATTTAATTGCTTTGAAACTGCTTGTCTGGTTGTAAGTCCAGTCACTTCACCTGGACTGGGAACACAAGTCAGCTGTGACTATTTAGCAATCTCATCTCATTAGCTGTGCTTCCTTGTAACCTTTGCATATCTACCTTATGCTTAAGTTGATAGCTCATACTCAATCCAATTATTTCTTATGATCTAAGCACGTTCAGATTGCTCTCATTTTTGGTATGTCTTTCAGGAAACCTGAAAAATAACTGCAGTCCTTTAAATGAAATGTTTAAAAAGCTTACTGTAGACAAGCAGAAGCTGGGCTATCAAACCTCCTAAGTACTGTGACAAAAATACCTCCATCATGTCCCTGAAAGTAAAGTCCTTACTACTTTGTGATGGGGTTTTGAGCAGAAATTATATTGAAAGACTATAATGATCTTTCTCTCTGCAAATCTGTCTTAGTTTTATGCCCCTCATCACAAGAATTTGAATGTCTAATGAAGAGAAATGATCAGTGAGGATTCAAGGAGAAAATCAATCTTATTTTACTTAGGTCTTACCTAGCTTCTGCTAATAAAAGTGTAGTGAGTTAACACCTGTTGTATTATTGCCAATAAAAGTGGTGCTGTTGTAAGCAGACTGGCTTAATATTTGGTTTATTACTCCCACAAAACAAAATGCTGAATAAATACTATGAAAAAATATAAATAACTTATTCTGGTTTTTTGTAACTGATTTTGTAAACTCATAAAGTTATATATATAAAATATAGGTTAAACAAAGATAAAAATACATAATCTGAAGTACCACTAACATGAAAGATAGGATTTAGCTAAAAGACAAATACTTTTGACAGTCAAACAAAGAAGAAAAAACCCCTCACACATTAAACCCCTGGTGATAGACTTCAAAGAATCAAGTTATGAGAGAAAGCAACAGAGAGGAACTGTCTGTGAAAATGGGAATTTTAAGATGGTCAAGCAGAAGTTTTTTTGAAATCCAGACAGATGCTGGATAAAGCCAACTAGCTGAGCCACATTTGTATCTGGTTCATGAAATACAAATTTATTGAAATAAAAACATCATTGAAAGGTGTTATTTTGATAACTCTTTCAAACAAGCTTTTAACATAGTTTAAAGATGAATGTAATCCTTCTTTCTAATTTACTTTACTAAAAGAATTATTTTGGCTGGTTTTGTATCAACATTAAATTGTAAGAATTATTCAAGTGCGATATCATCAATGATAAAACAACTTTATTGAATTTTGTGAGGGTTTTTTTCCTTTAGAATTTCTCTTATGCTTAGCTCCACATAATTATTTGAAATAGAGCAGAAATTCAGTGTCCTGATTTTAGATATAGTTATGAATTTGTAGATTTTTTAATTTTTTTCTTCTAAATTGTTAAATAGACCAATTTCTTTTGTATTTTACATGCAGAAATTATATTCTGTGTACTCTAAAAAACAAAAAATTGAGGGAAACTGAAGGATCAATTACTTGCATTCTTAATGTGAAGGGAAGATTTAGTAAAGTTGTTGGTATTCTCCAGTTTGCTTTTCTCTACATGTTGGAATAATGACATGATTTTAAATGAAGGATTGTTCTGGCCCTCCTTTTAGTGAGATTCATAACGCCTTTTAACACAGTAAAATGGGTCTTGTTTTTTGGGTTGGGTTTTTTTAGGCTAAAATAATTAAATAACTAGAATAATTAAATAATTATATATCAGATAAAGTGTTCTCTAGTATTGCCCAAGTGTTTTGTTTTATATTCATCATGCCTTGGGCTTTCTGTTGAAAAAACCCATCTTTGCTTCCATTGACTCTTGCAGATAAGCCTTGGCACTTCTGAACATTCACTGTGTTCTTAGTTGCTGTTTATAGTAACGTGCATTTCTGTATTGCTACCAACACGGAAACAAAAGGCTGGAACTGGCTGAAATGTAGGTGTGGGTAGCAGGTTCAACATCACTCAATTTGTACAGATGCTGTACAAGTGTGCAAGGGCAAATCTCACTCCAGGTTCCAACTCAGAAGTTTTCACTAAGCAAATAGGAAAAAAAGGCACTGCTCTCTTCTAACTCCAGCCTGGGATATGCAGGTGAAGCTGGATTCTCCTCTCATGTTGTCTGGTGACCTGTAAAAAGATTCAGCACCTCAAGCACAGAATAACTGAGGAGTCTTATGGGTTTGGGGGTGTATTTCCCACCCCAGAGGCTGTTCTGTAGTCATGCCTCTTCAAGTGAATCCTTGTGTATGTCTGTGTTCTGAACCAGTGTTAGTGAAGATATCCAATGAACCTTCAAGTGGAGGGGAGTTAAAAAAAAAAAAAACCCTTGAAACTCTCTGCAGAATATGGGCAATATAGGAGTTTTATGGGTCTTGGGCACGCAAAAGATATTTTATTGATTGGAAGTCTTTATTCTGTGTTTTGTATATGTACAAGTATATACACACCTTACTATAGAATTGGTGATCAATAAGCACAAGTCACAGTCTCTGTGGAGTGCTGAGAGACCTCCATTGCTCTCCATAAGCCTGCAGTGACCTTGGGGGGAGGTTCCTCTTCAAAGCTGTGTCTAGGTTTGTCCTGAACATTTGGGTCAGGTTCATAGAATCATTGAATAGTTTGGGTTGGAAGGGACCTTTGAAGGTCACCTAGTCCAAGCCTCCTGCAGTAAGCAGGGACATCTTCAACTAAATCAGGTCATTCAGAGCCCCATCCAGCCTGACCTTGGACACTTCCAGGAAACGGGCATCCACCATCTCTCTGGGCAACCTGCGCCAGTGTCCCACCCACCCCACTCTAAAAAACGCATTCCTTATATCTGATCTGTACATACCCTCCTTCACTTTAAAACCACTACCCCCCCTCCTATCACTGCAGACTCTATTAAAATAAAGTCTGTCCCCGTCTTTCTTATCGGCTCCCTCTAACTACTGAAGGGCTGCTGCAGCCAGGGCTGAGGACATGAGCACAAGGCCCAGAGCTCTGCAGCCAATGATGGGTGTCCAGGACCCCAGGAAGAGTGATCACAGGCTAGAGCAGGAAAAGAGTGAATTTTAAGACTGGATCTGTGTTTCCCAGGTCTGCATTGCTATTCCTGCGAATTTCAGTTTGAGTGGAAAGTCAGAGCTGTGTGCTGTTCTAAATAAATGGAGCTATCTGCTTTTTGAGTCATTATTTAATCACTGAAATTAATTTTGTTTTCAGAAAAGTGCAGTGTGTGATTTGGGCTAAGCAATATCTGCTTCCATTCACTAAAACTTCCTCTGCTTCAAGATCTTTTTTTTTTTTTTTTAAGGTTTGTCCAGTAGAGTGGACACAAGATCTGGACAAGTGATTAATTAATTAATTATTCTAAAATGAATTCTAATTCTTGCTTTATAGAGGAGAAGTTCTGCAGGTTTTAGTGTATTGCTCTAGTTCAGCCCCAGTACACTCAGAACAGTATAGCTGGAATGTATTGAAAACCATTTAGTTAATGATTCAGAACATTTTTCAGGCCAAAATGAACTTGCTAATTGTGGAAAGCGGTGATTTATGTATATATTCGTATGTGGAGTACAATGGTTTATCTATCTGTGCAAGTCCACACCGTATGATAAATACAGGATTCAAAAGTTAAGTACTTGCAAGAAAAAGAAATGGTACCTGTATTGAATATCCCTTTTTGCAGCTACAAAATCCATAAACATTAGATTAGATTATGGAGGTAGTGAGGGTGGGAATACCATCTAGTATTTTTGTCTTTTTTTTTCCTTGTCTGTCAGGTTGCAAAGTGTCACAGCAGACACAGAAGAGTGTGGATTAACCATTCACAAACACTACCTTCTCCTCAGCTGCCCCACTGCAATTTCAGCATGCTATGCTGTTGGTGACTGAACTACCTCTTCCAGGTGGCAAATAGGATCCCTTTTCATTCATCAAGAAAAATTCACCAGTAAGAAGCCAAATGCTGAACTGTGACTTCTTTGCCACAAAAATTCTATCTATGGCACTTGCAGAATTCAGACCATCTGATGGAAATGAGAGAAATGATAATTTTAAGCTGACAAGATAGGCTCTGAAATAGTCATGCTACTGCTTTATGTGAACGTACTTCTACTGATATTTCTTTATTCTTAAATGTGTATAGTATAAAAGAATATCGCAAGAAGGATTTGGATCCTGACATGAGATGAGAACAGCTGCTGTTAGAGATGAGAGCAGCTAAGAAAGGCCACTGGCATCTTCTGGGATCTTTGTGACTGTCTTATGCAACTGTGTCTTGTGCCTGCACTCTGAATTCGCCTGCGCTACAAAAGTTTTCTGTGGCTTTTTAAAAAATTATGGTGTGGTAAGTGGCCCCTGCTGTGTGTACAAAGCATCAGACCCACTTGCCAAGGGGAGAATGAGGCTATGTATCCAATGTGCACACTTCACACAGTAAGGAGACATCGCGTGGTCAACGTGCTGATGGGTCTTGTCACAGGCAGACCAAGACAGAACCAGCAAATCACACTAAAACTAAAAAAGAAATCCCCAAGGACTCACTGAGCACTGTGGAACAGTTGCCATATGCATGATGTGCGAGGAACAAAAGCAATTACAAGTTAACTGGTTTAATTGGTTTGGTGAAATGAAAGGAGGTGCTGGGTACCATGCTGAGAGGCTGCCAGCGATGCCTGCACAGCTGGGGGTGAGAGAAAGTGACTTCAGCTGGCCACAGCTATCTGTCACCTTGAAATGACACTCCATCCTTTGTCTCTCTTCTGCCTGACACCTCGGCACGATGGGTAGTTTGGCTTTGTGCCTCTGATTCTAAAGCACTTTCAAAAACTTCTAGTGGGGCTGCAAATATTAGCAAAGAGGATTGCTGTGTAGTGAACGTCCACGCTCACGGAAGCTGTCCTGGCAGAAACAAGAGATTTCCATGATTTACCACTCCCTTAAACCTCTTCCCAGTCTTGGTTAAAACAAAAGTCTATTTGTATTCACAAAACCTTTTCAGACTTACTGGGACAACTCACCTGTCCCAATAGATAAGAGTGCTGCACTGAGCAGGTGACACTCAATTCCAGACTTGGATGAGGATTAGATTTATAAAAGTATGTGCTTTCTTGACAGGAGTGCGTTTAAAACCAGAGCTTTTAATATCTGAGACTAGAGCCTGCCTGTCCCCAAGCACAGGGCTATGCCCCATGCAGGGAATAACCTGGCTCAGCTCTCTGGATACAGAGTTAGCAGCTACGTTTCTCATCAGTTTGCTGTGGCTGTGATTTACATGAATTTGGACAGGTTGTTAGGGAAGTCGAGAATGGTCATGAGAAACGTGTTTAGTTTAACAAACTAGTTAGAAGTGCTGATGCTTCTGGAAAGAAAGTTCCTTTATATTGTCTGTTGAACACCTAGTGAGATCCAGGGTAACAGCTACCCTTCTGAAAGAGAAGATGAAGTAAAAGATGATGTTATTACCTGAGAAACAGCTTTACTTCAGTCTTACCTTTCCATAGTGGCATATAAACCTTCTGTGTGTCTTGGCACCAGAATCATATTAACAATGAATAGTTTTTGTTGTGGTGGTTTTTTTGAGAGACCATCTGTGCGATGAAATGCAGATCTGCTGGAATGCTTACATTGTGGAAAACAGAGCTGGAAATGGAGCTGAACTTTACAAACAGTTGGAGTTAATCTACATATAGCAATTACTTTTGTTGTCAACAGTTTAGATTTACCAGTTCAGAAAGGTTTAAGAGAATTGGACTTCTTTTAAAATGACGTGTAAGATACATGTAAATGAGCCTGTGCTGCCTCAAAATCTCCCCTTCAGTTCTGCCACTTTAGACAGGCTTTCAGGGACTTCTTATTAACAACTTTTGTGTGGCTGTGGCAGGAGGTCCCAGCAGAGCCTGAAGGTTCATTCCACTAGTTTATGCACAAATACATTGTCTGCTGGTGTCTGTACCACGATGACAGTGAAGGGATGTCAGTCCCAAGGATTCTTTTGAAGGAGAAAAAAAGTTTCAATCGGAGATGTGCACTAATCATGTACCATTTACTTCTTATTAGTATTTACTAGTGACAGCAGCAAGTGTCCTTGGCTGATAAACAAAGTCAGGAGGAGCAGAGTGGGACAACCCCTCAATAAAATCAGGGTGGGAATGGGCCCATTAAATTTATAAGACACAGTGACTTAATCTGTGACTCAAGATTTAAAATGGATTTAATAGCCACTAAGCACACTGCTTTTTAGTAAAAGGTCAGCATGACTTTACCACGAATGAGATAGCAATTTTTTCACTGTTTATGTTTTGAATGCCCAAAACATGCATAATAATAAAACCCCCCAGACTTCTGACACCATTCCAAACTACTGTCGAGTCTGCCTCAAAACTATCCCTGATATTTTTGCGAGGTGGACCAGGCACAGACATACCTAAGTAATGATTCTCTTGAAAGAGAAAAAGTGAAAGTCTATTCCCTATGAAGTGAACCCAGTGGTAAAGTATGCAGCAAGAACCTGATTTACTCTTGTATTCAACATTTGTCTTAAGTGCAGTGCAAATGAAATGAGGCAAGGGACCTTTGTAAGCTCAAGTTGCCATCTGTAGTAAGAAAAAGAATCTTATGCTGGAACTAATTACATGACTTTAGGGATCTTACAAAAGGAATATCCAGTGGATCCTCTTGGTGATCCATTCTTTCTCACAAATCAAAGTAGGTGAAGAAAAGAAAACCCTGGAGCTCAGCCAGCAGTTATGTGAATGATTTAAAACCAAAAGTCTTGTTTCTGAAAAATGGCAGTACCCTGGTCTGGTGCTTCAGCCAAAAATGGTTGTAAAATTGAAATTGTTCATCTTCCCTTGAGGGCACTAATTCTGTCAGCCAGCAACCATCTGGGACAGCCACAAGTGTCTTAAAACAGCAGCTTGAAAGGAGACAAAGTGAGTGTTAGACAAACTCAGTCTTCCATGAATAAGTTGAACAAAGAATCATTTGGCTGGAAGTTCTTGTTTCCAGGGCCAAGATGTTTCATGCAATGAAGTCAAGCAAGGCAGCAGTGTTTTCTTCTACCTAGTCAGAATATATATTTGCTATGGTAATAATAAATGTGTAATATATTTAGAACTCTTTGATTTTTCAAGTTTTTAATGATATGTTTTGTCACGAATAATGTCCAGTTTTTCACTAGATGAAGTGTTCCTAGTTTCTGCCCTGGTGGAAAAGGCAAGCTTGGTGGAAAAGACAAGCTTGGTCCTTGGATGCTGGATAAGGATAGTAGAGAGTAGAATGAGAAGGTAATTTTCATCTAGCATTGCTGAGTCAGTAGATTTGTCATTTAAGTCTTCACAAATACAATAAAATTACTGAGAACTTAGAACTGATTCATAGCTGTCTTACAGTGAGAAGCTTAGGCAGATGAAAGTTCTGCAAAAGAAGACTATGACTTGTTTTGGTACTTGGGGATAAGACTCTCCTAAGTGGAGCACTGAAAAGGTTTTTTTTTTACAGGTAAGTGTAGAGCTATCAATATGTCAAAGCCTTTGGCTTGAGATTTTTTTTTTTTTAACAGTAAATATAATTAACCACATGAACAAATATTTTTTTTAAAAAGCGATTTCTTTAACCTTTTAATATTTTTGTTGGTATTTTCTTTCAGATGACTAACTTTTAGTAAAACTCATGTAAAAGTTTCTGCAGTAAATGCATGGAGTAACATCAGATAAGCTGATCTCCAAAATTCTTTCCTTTAGATCCTAACTAATTTATTCTCATCTTAGACTCAGTGCCCTTCTGCACACAGATGTAGATTAAGGCACGTAGATACGATTCTACCCTACCAGTTACAGTTACTCACATGTAAAGTGAGTTAGAAGGTGTTCATTCTCCAGTATCTCTCCTACATTAATTTATATGGACAGTTTTGAAGGCTACTTTTTGAATTATTTTGTCCACTTCCTATGATTTTATCAGCTGAAAAAGCCTCATTTCACTTTCAGGTTATATTACCTGTACTTTTGTGATTTATTTACATAATTGTTTCCACTTAGAGATTTCACTGCTCACTAAGATTGGGATGTGTTATTGTAGTTTTATAACTGAGAGAGGTCAAGAATATAAGGTTTACTTTGAGACATGAGCTAAGACATGGAAAAAGATTATTACCACCATAACTTCAAGAAATGCATCGATTACTATTTAGTAGAAATAACCCTTTACTTTGATACTGCAGCAATCCTGTAGCATCAAACTAATACCATTTCGGCTGACCATGGAGATCCTCATAGAGGAGAGCTATTTAGAAAAGGTTTTACTGTCCTTTAAGGCTGAATCCTATTCTGTTCTTCATAGCTGTGATTCTGCAGTCACCCAATAAGACTGTCCTGGACAAAAAATCCTACCTGTAACAAGAAAGTGGTTGTAAGCATTGTAAGCCAACCCCAAAAAAATGAAAAGGAAGGAATACTGAAAGTCCTGATGGCTCCTTCCATTTGCTATACTTGAGGTCCAGACGCAATGTGTAACGTGTCTTGTAAGTCACAAAAGCAATCCTTGTTCCAGAGGTTAAGTAGACAAGAGAAGGGAGAAGAAAGATGTAATTGCAAGGAGAGATTAAATGATTCACCTGCTCTGACACCTGAGAGAGGAGGGATGCTGCCTTTCCCGTGCTCCCAAGGCAGGAGCAGAGGCATGGAGCTAGCAGCACTATCCTGGCACCTGTCTGGGATTGAGAAGCTTGACTGCTTTGTTTGGCATGTCTGGTTTGCAACATTGGTGTCTATTTCTGTTAAAAAAGCTGTGTTGTAAATGGAAGAGAGCTGTAATAATTATAACCATGTTGGGGAAAACTTTGAAAACTCATCTAGTTTTTGTACACGTGCCTACCCAGCAAGGAGGAGCCTTGGAGGGAAGAGCACACAGGCAAGACACATAAAGATTGTTTCAAAAGAAAGAGAAGGAATCTGTCAAGAACACTGCTTTTTGTGGCATTCAGTGTGGGAATCTTGTAGGCAATGTCGTGTTTTCTAAAAGAATTAAAACTGCTGCTGGGTTTCTGTGAGAGGAGGCCCAGCAGGCTGAACCCCAGCTGGCTGCAGTGTGAGCTGGCTGGCAGCACAGCATCAGACCCATCTGCCTCAGCAGCAGAGCCTCCCACGCATCCCCTGGTCCAGCCCTTGTACCAGGCATCAACGTTACAATGATTTAGGCTTGGGTAAATATCATAGGGACACCTTCTTTAGGGTAAAACTTAGTTGGGGTAATCCTTATTGTTATATCAGTAAACATTACCAGGAATAAGATGTGGGTTTTATCTGAAGTGGTCAATCTTGAGTCATTAACCATCTTTGCCTCTTGAATTATTTTGGATTTACAGTTTGCTGCAGAATTGTGTTGTCATTTTCTCTCCTTTCCTAAGTATTTAAATGCCTGCTTGCAAAATGCAAAAGACATCATGTACAGATAATCCCCCACTTTTCTCTTTGTTTAAGTAGAAAATCCCAGAAATGAGAACTGGGAATTGTTGGCACTGCCTGTGTACAAGCAGGAAAGGTGACCATCTGGAAAGCAACTTTGTGGCAAAGAACTTTGGAGTCTTCATGGATACCAGATTGAACATGAGCCAACACCAAAGGCAGCAAATGGTCTCTTTGGCTGCATTCAGGAATGCTGCTGGTGGGATGAGGGAGGTGACCCTCCCCTGGACTCAGCACTGATGTGGCAACACCCAAAGCCCTGTGTCCAGTTACAGGCTCTCCAGTACCAGGGAGACAAGGACATAATGGAGAGGGTGCAGTGAAGGGTGTATACATACCTGAAGAAACCGTGCAAGGAAGATGGAGCCAGATTCTTTTCTGTAGTGCCCACTGGCAGGACAGGAGCCAAGAGACACAAACTGAAACACTTTTCTCAGACCTAGCAGAACAGATAATTGATCTTGGTCTGTGTTTAAACCTCTAACTAATTTTGTGATGATCTTTGTTACTTGTGTGAACAATTTGTTCATTTCTGAGGTGAGGAGCATCTTCATGGTACCTTCAAAACTAGTTTTATGCTTTTAAAAACCTTAGAAGCATTAAAGAAGAATAAGAAAGAAAAACATGAGGATTCTGTTTTGGAAGTTTCTTCTGTGGCTGGAAGGAAATTGTATTATCCATTTCATATATGCTTAACCAAATCTATATGAGCCCCCTGAAAATAAAGTAAAATGTCCCTTTTCTGATGAAAAGCACTTCAGTAAAACCAGTTAGTGTGACTATTACGATTATTTGGATTCAAGCAAAGTCTTTTCACGCTAAAAAAATTTTCTTCGGCAGTATTTAAAAAATGACAGAGGAGCTGGTGTTTAAAATGCAGCATCAGAGGAGATGAGAGTTTGGAAGGAAAAGCAGTTGGTGTTTGCCTCCCCTTGGCTTGTCTAATGCTGTTGTGTTCTGTATAATTAATAACAATAATATGGGCTCCCTGGTAAAACGAATATATTCAATTTTGTGGATCAATAATGAACATATATATGTATATATATATCAGATGTATGATAGTGTATCTGTGTAGGCATTATTTAGACTCAAGTGAATTAAATTCAAGGTCTTGGTTCTAGTAAGTTGCTTGATAAATTGAAGCTGTTAAAAAGCATCTTTTCAAATACTTTTAGAACTGTGGATGAGAAATACGGTAAGATCTCAGTATCTTTATTGTAGTAATTTACATTTAATCTTTAAAATTTTGATTAGGATAGACTTGAAAAAATACTTATTCAATACTGTAGCAAATTAATTCCAATTTGCAGTTAATTTCAATTTATTTGCAAATGAGTATTCAATAATTTCTGTTAATAGGTAACCTGCAATTTTCTGAAAAAACTGTTTTTAAGGACTTTGCAGGCAATAGTGAGCTTTTTTATTCTTAAGATGACATAATATTTAGAATCTTACTAGATATTTGATTTTCTCTCAGCTTTTAAAAATGCAAAATAACATTCTCAAATTCTATCTTCCTACAAACTTGCCCATGCTACAGATATTAGGAAGCTCACATCAATACCAATAGTCCACGGATATAAAAAATTCAAAAGACTTATAATTGTGGTCTCCCCTTACCTGGTTGCCTAAATTGAATTTTGATCTGTTAAGCACAAAGTCTTAATATTGTTGTGTGTTTTTATTTTCAGAGCATTTGCTACCAGAACCTCCTGGGGAAGTTTTGTAATGTTCTAGAATGAAATGGGTTCCACCTTACCTAACAGTAGCAAAGGTTGATCGTCAGAGCTGAATCAGCTGGAGAAGAAAAGGTAGAAATCTTAAACTTCTAAAATTGTAATAAATTACTAAAATACAGGAGGATTTACAGAAAAATGAGAAAACATAAGAGGAGTTTTCCCAAAATGTTAACTTACCAGGAATCTTAAATATTTCATGCTGAACATTCTGTGAGTAAAAAATTTACAGTGCAAATAACAGCATCGTTCTGTGACAGCTTGTACAAACTGAAAACTGCATTGTACTTGGTAATCTGGCATTAAAATAGTTCTTTATTATAGTTTATACACACATAACATTAAAGATTTAATTCTGAAGGAGTCCCTGTGATGGCAGAATAGTGGCTATCCTCTTGTCTCATGTGTCCATTGCAATGCTTATTTCTATCTTTGTTCTTTGAAAAATATCAAAGAATAAAACTAAACTCACTGATAATGTGGGGATATGTTAATAAGTAATGGGCCGTGGAAGCTATTCCATAGGTTTATCTGTTTCAGAGGTAAATTTGGTATGTTTATTTCTGGCTTTAATTTTAAAAGGAAGGATACAAAACAAATAAAATGAGAAAGATGATTACTAAACAAGAAGTCTGCAACAACTGTAAAAGCACATTCCAGAGCACTGTTGTTGGATGTCCCCAGATGGTTGAATCTATTCTACCTCTTGTCTATACATCACTATTTCTCTGGATGTGGAGAAGGGTGGCTGTGATCTTGGGGCTGGCAACAATCTACCACTGCCAGTTCATGCACCTTCCCAAGTATGTGGATGGTTTGGGTTTTTAAGGGGTGGTGGGATTATTTTTTGTTCATTTGTTTTGGGTTTCATTTGTCTGGTTTTTTGGTTTTTTATTTTTTAATGTCATTGTAGAGCAAAACTAATGACTTATGGCTGCCAAAAGAGTCTGAAAATGAAAGGTCCTTATTTTGGTGGTCTCAGAGTACACTTTTGTCTTCCTACACAAAAACGTGGATTGTGTATGTGTTGTTCGACCTGAACCTACCTGAAGATGACAACACAATGGAGAACGGCACACTTAACTGTGTTCAGCAGATATGATGACAAATATGTACACTCCTGCATCTGCCACAGACTGCATTGTGAGTGAAAAAAAAAGAATTCTGAAAACTGTGAGAACAAAACAGTGCAAGCAAGCCCCATAGTTACAGAGAGATGCTGCATAGCCCCAACAAGCTGCTCTTCCTCATCTTTCCCAGGCCAAGAGTCAGCTCTGGACACTTGTTTCTCGGGGTCCTGCATGTCACATTCTTCATCCGGGCATTGCTGCTGTCTGGCTTTGGTCCTGCTTTTATTGTGGTTTAAAGTGGACCCAGCTGCATTTTTGAAATGTATATTTATAAGAGCATGTACTGGCATTGCAAAGTCCCAGAATATGCAAAATTAGCTTCCTTCTGCTCTGTTCACTCTGGCACCCCTTCAGCTTTCCTCGCAGAGTCCCTGGGGAAAGAAGTGCAACCTTACCTCTTGCCCTGGAAGTCATGGTATGTGTTTTCATTAAGGTAGAGGGAGGTGGTGGGAATTCCAGAGGGTTTTTATAATTTAGCAACCTTCTAATAACCTCTGGCTGTGGGGAAATGCTGTAAAACTTGCATTTCTTGATAATAATGGCAGACAAATAAAATGATTTTTGATCTGTATTACTTCTGAGATTATTATTTCTCTTATGAAATGCTATGATAATAGGAATGCTTTCTTTTTCTCACGGTTATCATCTTCCTATAGTAATTTTTTAGCAGCTATTGTTATTGCTTGTCATTTTATTTAAGAAAAAAATAATTTTGCTATCTTAGCTTCTGTGTGATTGGGAAAGGTATGAGCTTCAGGAGCAAGCTATTTCCTTTGTCAGTTGTATGCACACAAATGCATGACATTCATCCTTGCTGTTGTCTTGAACAAAGAAATGATTTTTAATGAAAAAAATCTGCTGAAAAAAAAGTCAGGAGAATGCTGGAGAACAGTTACGGCTTATCCGTTCCTTGGCTACAGACTTGCAGTTTGCCTCCGGCCTCAAACTGCCATAACCAAGTCACAAGCACTACTTCAAAGGAGGTCTCAAAGCCATTGGTAAGACCAGCACAAAGTGTGATTTTCAGTATGAACTCTTGTAGACATAGCTGAATATTTTTATATAGTGTAGGCCTTTGTATTTATTCCGTTTTCCTCGTGAATCTCTGCCTGACTGTCCTGGAATTCCAGCAGCATTAGGGCTAAGTGAACCAAACCAATAAATGTGTCTCAGCTCAGTGGAGGAAGGGCAAGGCTCCAAGTTTCCATGTAGCATGTTTTGAAATCATGGTGCCTGACTATGGCAATTTCAGGGTCACTGCCATTTCTTAATTCTCTTCAAAGACCTAAGTTTGCATCATAGTTACTTTGATTTTGGGAAATCTCTTTTACTTTTTAATACTATGTACCGCCTACACCAGGCTGATGGAAGGGAATAGCTCTCTTCTTCCTGGGGTGGAGGTGAGCTCAACATCTCCATGTTGATTTCACCTTTTGTATTTGTGATGCTATTTGAGCTGAAATTAAAAAAAAAAATCTGTTACTAAAGAAACCCCTTCAACAGTCAAAGAACCTGGCTTAAGCAGAGTGCCATTCCAATTCCCATGCCTTTAAGGAATTAAGCCGAGTTTAGTATTACTTCTCTATATAGCTTAAAATGAAACAGGAAAGTGTTGGGGAAGATGAAACAGGAAAGCCATATTGCCTACCAAAAGATGCTGAGAATATGGAAACTATGAACCAGATAGAAATGAAAGCATACTTTGAGATACCAGGCCTTGGTTACTGAACAACTGGAAAACAATGGTATGGCCACTGAAGGTAATCCCCTCTTGATTGAAAAATACCCTCTGCTTGAAAACAGGTCCAAGGGTCAGAGCAGACCCTGCTAGCTTGGCAGAAGGGGTCCAAAGAGTAGTTTTAGAGTTTAAAATGTAACGCAGTATGGTAATGCAATGATTCCTATAGGCTGTATGTAAATGCTATAGGATTTGTGGCTTGTACTAGATTGGTTGATGAAAATTAGAATATTCAAGATAGAAGATGATTTATTGTATTGTAAACGAGAACCTAGCGCTCTTGCTCTAGCTCTCTCTCTCTCTCTCTCTTGCTTCTCTTGCTCTCTTTTGCTTTTCTGGCCTGCCTCGAGCTGCAGCTGGCAGCTCCAAGCAGGTCCCCTCTACCCACGCCCTTCGCAATAAACCTCATGCTCTAAGACCTGACTTCAGAGATCTCTCGTCTCCATCCGTCCCGACTGTCCAAACAGAGACAGCAGACCTTACAGGAAAGCAGTTGAAAGTATGATGTGATAGAACCATAGAATGATGTGGGTTGGAGGGAGCCTTAAATATGATCTGGTTACAACTCCCCTGCCATAGACAGGGACAGCTTCCACTACACCAGGTTTCTCAGAGCCCCATCCAGCCTGGCCTTGAACACTTCCAGGGATGAGGCATCTACAACTTATTTGGGCAACCTATTCTAGTGTCTCACCACTCTCACAGTAAAGGCTTTCTTCCTAATATCTAATCTAAACCTACTCCATTTCAGTTTGAAGCCATTCTCTCCTGTGCTGTAACTACAGGCCCTTGTAAAGAGCCTTTCTCCGTCTTTCTTGTAGGCTCCCTTCAGGTACTGGAAGGTGCAACTAGGTCACTCTGAAGCCTTCTCTTCTACAGGCTGAACAGTCCCAATTGTCTCAGCATTTCCTCATAGCAGAGGTGCTCCATCCCTCTGATCATCTTGAAGGCCTCCTCTGGACCTTCTCCAACAGGTCCATGTCCTTAATGTGCTGGGAACCCCACAGGTGGATGCAGAACTCCAGACTGGGTCTCATGAGAGCAATATCCTCTAATTTAATGTTGCTTCTAGGACATAAACTGCTGATTCTAGCCAGCATCTGCATTATTTCTATTAGTGTATGTAGTTCTCCTTCTGGTCACAGATCTGTTGATGGAGGTTGAACCGCAGTTCTGCCAAGGACTGGATATAATTTGAAAGTTAGTATATATGAAATATGTCCTTCTTCTTCCCATCACAGAGAATATAAATTTTCTGCATATTCTGCATGTGCAGCCTGATTTGTTAGCTCTGAACACTCATGTTCTCTCCTTTCAAAGACTCTTATATCAGTGAAGCAGGGGATCATCCCATAAACAATGCCATTTACTAGTATTTAAGTGGATTTAATATTTCTTTTCTCTGCAAGATTTTTGCTACCTGCTGAGAAATAATCCGCCGGACTGGATCTTGCCATGAGGATTAATATTTCCCTAAATATCAATATTAAAGTGTAAAAAAGTTATTCATACCCATGTCATATGCATTGACCTTAGTTTAGCTGGTTTTTCTGATGCTTAAGCAGTTAAAAATGAACTGAGCTTTCTAATCTAATTCCAGAGAATTTGCATGATAAATATAGATGCATATGTGTTGAATAATGAACCATAGTCTCAAACTCTCCATTTCTTGTTTTAAAGGCTGATCTCAAAAACAACTAGTTTTTACTTTTTTACTGTAAATTAGAAGCTATTTCCCCACATTTGCTTTACATATTCTCCTAATTAAGGTAGAAAAATATTCATTTTGGACCTGAAAAAAACTAATTCTTTCCTGCAGTCTGCGTTTATAAATTGAATTAGCTCATTTCAGTCAACTGCACCCTCCAATTTAAAACTGTCAGCATAAACCATAATCACAAAAGACCTCTCAATAAACAGGCAATGATAATTTAATTCCTAAGGGGACATTTCAGAGTCAGCAGACTTTGTTTCACTATCTTTTTTCTCAAGGAATGATTGAATGTAGGTTTCTACAAGTGAAACTTTGCAAGTGGAAGTCCAAAACTCATTAGAAGAGAAGGTACTTTTCCAATGTATATTCGTCCATCCTGTATGTACTTTGAAGTGAGCAAATCAAACTGTGCCCTTACTGTGCTCCCTATGTTGGTTTCAACAGCTAAATGCTCAAACTAGTACAGCTACAGCTCAGAGAGCTTCAGTTGTTCACACCATTGTTGAGTTGATCTTTATCTGGTATGAAATGAGGCCTTCATGAAATTAACTTCATGTTTTGATGAGAGGCATCATGTCAGGAGCAGCTGAGGGAGCTGGGGGTGTTTAGCCTGGAGAAAAGGAGGCTCAGGGGAGACCTTATTGCTCTCTACAACTCCCTGAAAGGAGGGTGTAGTATGGTGGAGGTCAGTCTCTTCTCCCAAATAACAAGAGGCAAGTCGAGAGGAAGTGGCCTCAAGTTGTGGCAGGTAAGGTTTGGGTTAGATATTAGCAAAAATTTCTTCACTGGAAGGGTTGTAAAGCACTGGAATTTTCTGCCCAGGGAAGTAGTGGAGTCACCATTCCTGGAAGTGTTGGAAAAATGTATGGATGTGGCACTGGAGGACATGGTTTACAGAATCACAGAATCACAGGATGAACTAGGTTGGAAAAGACCTTTGAGATCATCTAGTCCTACCTATGACCTAACACCTTCTCATCAACTAAACCATGGCACTGAATGCCACATCCAATCTTTTTTTAAACACATCCAGGGATAGTGACTCCACCACCTCCCTGGGCAGACAATTTCAGTGCCCAATCTTCTTTCAGTGAAGAATTTTTTCCTGATGTCTAACATGGTGGTGGTGCTGTGTTGATGGTTGACCTTGATGATCTTAGAGGTATTTTCCAACCTTAGCATTTGTATCATCCTATGATTTAACTTGCTTTGGGCTCTTCAGATTTTGTGTGTTCCATCTCAGACAGGAAGGCTACCAAATCCCTGTGGTCGTCAGGGGCTAAAGCCATCTGTGATAAAAACAGTTGTTTGAGTGTTCTGGTTTGGGTCTGTTGCTGTTCCTGGAAGACACTGCCATGCTCCAATGTCTCACTTTATGTATAGTCCTGCTTCTTGGCAGATGAAGTAAATGTAGTCCTCCATCCATATTAGAAGCTGGATGTTTAGAATCCACACCCTTGCAATATTCAGTCAGTCTTCCTTGCCCTGTCTCCAAGCAGAAGCAGATAAGAATAAAGACATGTTTATGGTCACTTCCTTAACCATCTCTCAGTTATAAAAGCATTATAATTTAGGTTGGAGGATGCCTTCAGAGGTCATCTTGTTCAACCCACTGCTCAAAGTAGAGCCATTCCCAAAACCTGATCAGTTTATTTGGAACCTTCTCCAGTTGAGATATGAGTATTTACAGAAACATTGATTCCATAACCTTTAGGGGAGTCATATCCTAGCACTCAGCCACTCATTGTGAAAAACATTGCCTTAAGTTTCATGTTGTATCTCTCAGTCATAGCAAGGGAAAATGGAATGTGAGAAAATTGGGAAGCAAAGAGAAATAGAGATTAGGCTTTAAAATAGGAGAATTCCAATTCTAAAGTAAAGAGCAGAAAACAAGAAAACAATATTGGTAGCATTTTCTAGACGAGATAGCATAACATTGATTTTCTATCTAAATAATTTTTAAAAATGTATTACTGATCATTAATTGTTTTGTCACATGAAAGTTAAAAAGTGACAGTATTAAAATAACTGAGCTGTTGAGAAATTTCATATTTTTCAATGTGGATTTGTTTTTAAACTCTTATATTTATTAATTCTAGCAGACACTTAGTGAATTTATCATTGGGCGCTAAGTGATTTCTTAGCCAAATGTTTACTGACTATAAACAAGACAAAGAAATTGAATTTTTATTGTTGTTTTTATCAGTGCTTGAGACATTAGAACCCCTCTTCATTTATCTTTTTTGTATAGTGTAAGAGCATGAATGTATAAAACAGAAGAACAGGTCTTTGGAAGAGGTCTTTTGTATTTTTATTATTTTTTTATCATTTTAGACCTTTAATTTTTGTTTTTCTCGACAAAATTCTTCTGTATAAAGAAAGAACTTCTAGACACTAGGTTCTCCTTTCTATTTTAGGATATGGATTTTTTTTTTAGTCCAGAGTAATATATCTAGAGAGATGATGAAGAGACAGATCTGAAATAATAATGTCTGTAGCATATAGAACCACATTATGTTCATTGATTTGTGCAGATCTCCAGAGTTATTTATAGTAAAATGTGTAAAGTGGCAGCTGGATGCTTAGTTAAAATTTTTTATCACTTTGAGGAAGATGGTAGAGAAGCAGCTTCACTTCTGGCTGGTATTTTTAAGTGTCTTTGTTTCGGTTTTGCTACCAGGTGATTCAGCAGTGAATAGATAATCAGATATTATTTCACTTACAAATAATGAAAACCGTATTAACTAGAGCTAACAAAAACTCGAATTGTTGTGGCTCTGGGTTTTGGGTCTACCTTTAGTAGTCTTGGTTCCATTGGCCATCTTTTCTGAAATTTTAACATATTAATAACAACTTATATATATTCTTAAAAGTTCTTAATTTGAATTATAAATGTATTATATAGATATAATTATAAATTACACCCTTTTCCCATTCCAAAATTTTTTTCCAAGCATTTCTATTTATAATTTTTAGCCATATAACAATTTTCTGTCTGTGATGGTTTAGCAAAAATCTGGTGTATGGAGGCAGAGGGAAAAAAAAAAAGAGAGAAAACAGCTGCTCGAAACTTCTGTGACCAGCACAGAGCCAATAGCTGGTGGGCAGGCTGCTAGACCAATTGGACAAGCTGGAAACGCCTCTGTGATGACATATTTTAAGAAACGAGGAACCGCAAAAAGTTCTTTTTCCTGCTTCCTCTCCAAGGGGTGGCAAGAAGGGCGGGGGTGGGAGGGCCAAGCACCTTCCCGGAGAGGGCCGCTGAGTTGTCCCAGCACGGCAGCCTGGGGCTTGGGTGTTGAGAGGACCCACCCCACTGAGGTCGCTGAGAAGCAGCCGCGTGGCCAGGAAACCCCCCCTGAGGCCAGAGTGGCTCACGCCGAACCGAGCAAAAAACACCTTGCAGCCAGCAATGAGAGACATGGCAAATATCTCCCTGATTTGGAGCCCAGATGAGATCAGCTGTGGCTTCCAGGCACCGGCGTTCTTCCAGGTCAGAGAGAAGGAAAGTTGAGGTCACGTGAAGAAGAAACATGGTGGCACCAAGGTCGGTGGGGGAAGGGAGAGGGCAGAGGCGCTCCCAGCGCCGGAGCTGAAATTCTCTTGCAAGCCATGTGAGGACTATAATACAGCAAATTGTTTTCCCTATAATTCATTGAGGTACATGGCGGTGTGCAGAAATCCACACACAGCCCATGAAGAGGAGTGCTCATGTTAGAGTGCACGGATGCTGAAAGGCTTTTAAAGATTGAAGAAGAGAACCTTTGCTTCCATGCTAGAACAGCTCATCCTTAAAAGACTAAACCCCATGAACTATTATGACCCATACTGGCAGTTGTGGGAAGACTGCGAGATTTGTGGGAGGGACTTTCACTGAAGCAGATTCGGGTGGGCTGTTGTTTGTGAAAGTTGAAACCACGCTAGAAAAGTTCACAGAGAACTCTCTCTCCTGTGGGAAGGGTCCCACGGCACAGCAGAAGAAACTCTTTTCCTTAAACATAAAGAAAGACTCTTAAGAAATGAAATACTGACCAAAACCCCATGTTTGTTTCCTTGCGTAGTTAGTGGAAAGAAGGACGATTGGAGAAGAAAGGCGTTCTGAAAGTTTGCTTTGGTTTCTCTTTATTCTTTTTACTTTTAATTGTGTTAGTAATAAACCCTCTTTATATTGTTTAAGTTTGGACCTGTTTTGCCTTGAAGTTTACCTTTTTCCTCAATAATCCTTATTTCACCTCATGAAAATGAAGTTTTAAGTTCCTCTCTTCTGCTCAGCTATAGCAGAGGCAAATAAGTGAATAGTCTTTAGTGGTGCTTGGAGCTTAATCAGCATCAAACCGCCACACTGTCCAAAAATACAGTTGTGTTTCTTAAGCAGAGAGATACACCTTCGAATACTGTACGTAAATAATTAAGCAATGAAGACTAAAAAACGTCACCATCATTTGGGGTCAGTTTTCTTCTGTGACTTTCTGCATCCTTCTGGATTACTGTACATTGGTTTAGTTGCAGTTGCCTACACTTTATCCACCCATAAGATTTGACTGAGCCTTGCATGTAGAGGCTAAAACATTTGGAGGAAAATTCCAGGCATTATTAAACATTTCACTATGCAGGTTAATAAAAGGGCTTTTCTGCAGTCTCGGATGAATTTTACGTGCAGCTTAAGGCTGTGTAGTTCTCATCTTCTGCAACAGTGCACACGCCACTGTGTTTGCATATCTCTTTCCTTGTGGACTTCCATCATGGAGCTCTGCTATCGCAGTTTAAACCGCTTCCAAGTTACTGATGCCCAGGATGGGCTTTATAAAATCTTGCACATATTTTGTTTCTAAGACAAATGGAATAGAAATAAGATCTCCCATGTCAGCTGTGTAAAAAAGTCTCCATTTGTACACAAACGTGTGTATCATGATGTCATCCCTAAAGCTCAGGGGGTCTGCAAGAGGATGGCAAAGTATGCTTCACTATGAGAATATCGATGTTAGTTATTTGCTTGGTAGTAACTGGGGAAGCCTCACCTCCCATGATTGCCTACAAGAACTGCTGTAGATGGATGACCCACTATTAGCTGGATTTGAGCTGGTGACCTTGACATAAAAGCCTTTATATCTGAAAATGAATCTCCAGATTTAACTGGTTCTTGACACGTCTGCTCTTCATTGCCTGAGCTTTTACACTGCTGAGAAAACACTGGGGTCATTCACAAGTCATTAAGTCCTGGTCTGGTGATACAGCTCCTACGCATTTTGCAGAGCTTGTACCTCTTGCAGTAGCTGCAGACTTTGTCACACAGTCTGCACATCCACAAGTGGCAGCAGGATAACTCTGCATGCCTGGTGACTGCTGGACCAGAGACCAACCCTGCTGGACCAGGTGTGGTGTGGCACCTTCCCCTTCAAATGCTAGTTCCTACCTTACTTTGCAGTTATGACAATTGTTTTCACACCTTGTTCATGGGTAGATGAGCTCCTCTGCATTTATATGTGTTGTTCATAGTTTTGCAGGATTTCTACTATGGTAATGTATTGCCATCTTTACTGAATACAGCAAATTGCCTTTTTACCTCTGTCAGTTCAGTGGCTCAGAAGAAAGACTTCATCCTCTCCATACCTTCACCAGTGGTATGGACAATTGAATTTCTTTGGATTTGTCAGACTATTTGGGAAAAGAAACTTTCAAGGTAATGCTCAACTGATTTAAAGATTAAGTACAATTTCATAGCTATTTCCTGAGTATGAAGTAAACAGAAAGACAAAGTAGTCTTGAGATAGAGCAGGTGGGATGTGAAAATCTGAAAGGAAAAATTCAGTTGTATGCTCTGGTTCAACATACAAAGCACATGGCTTGATGGTCCTGACTTTCCCAAAGAGCCTTCTGTTAGGTCTAATTCTGTTTACCTCTGTTAAGGACATCAAGCCTTAAGGAAGAAACATGGAGGAATCCCATTATTGATCACATTTTCTTGTGTGCTTTCCTCTGTATACTAACAGCTACAGCCAGACCGATAAATGAAATTATTCAGGGGCTGGTTTCTGGCCTGAGGCCAACTGGCATGGCACAGATCATATCCCTCCAGCTGGATTCTCTGACACCCCCAGAACAGGATGATTGCACAGAAAGTGTCTGTTGGGGCTCAGCCAATCCCTGAACTATATGCAGGCACTGGGGGGAAGCCTGTGCTGATATTGTGACACAGAGCTCACTAAATGTCAAAAAAGTAAAGACAATTGCATGCCAGGACTTCAGCCTGTGCTCTCAGCCTTTTATTTCCTCAAACGGATATGGCTAATTTGGATTATTATTCCCATTTAATCCCAAATACTTCCTTTTCATTTTGAGATGTTACATAATAAAAATGATATTGATTCAGTCTTAGTTTAAGGATTAAATACATTAAAAGAATATTTTTTTCCCCTGAATTTGTCTTCCTGCCTTGTATTTTATGAAAAAATGTGCAATTCTTCCCCCAAGAAAAGCCTGAACCTGCTACCAGCCAGTCTGCAGAAATAATGAGTTCTTAACATAGTATGACAGTTATCTTTGCCAATTAGTCCACCTGAGTGAGTTCAGCTAACAGGTGCATTTAAGCTCAGTGGGACTGCCTTCATCATTCTCTCGGGGAAGAGGACAGCTATGTTGGTTTCTGAATTAGACATTGGAAAAAAAATATAAAATATCTATCTCTGTTGCCTAGCTGTCTGTGATTGAAAGCCAGTCCTGGAGAAGCTGGTGCAAAAAGAGTGCCTGTGATTGGGAGTTGTGTGTCTGTCTGAACAAAGAAATGGAAATCAGTGAAAGAATCACTAATTAGCTCTTATGTATGTTTCTGGTTTTAAATTACCTCTTAAGAAAAAAAAAACCCAAAAACTTTTCCCTACATTATAATTAAGCTAAAGAATAAATAAATCACATTTCAAATGTTAAGGAATTTGTAGAATTTCTGTTGATTTTGCATATATAGAGAGTTAAAATGTGTGTGGTAAGGAAATATCAATTCTGTGCCTGTGCCTGCACACAGATTTGAGCAGTCACATTTTAAGAGTAACTAGCTAGGCAGTGGTTTGTATGATATAGCATGTAGAATATGTCACTTAGGTTTTCTCCAGTACACGAGGCAGAATATAAATACAGAATGTAATACATCTCCATCGATATTTACAGCTCTAAAACATGACTAAAGGAGAAATAAAGAAAAAATACCCTGTGGTTTTAATGTTATTTTCTACATGCCTGCCGATCTTTGAGCTTAAATATTAATAAAGCCATTTTACATGAGTAAATTATTAAAGCCTCCAGACCTAGTCAGAACAAAGATATGTCAGAGATAGATTTTGATTTGAAGCTTTGTCAGTTTTGAATGTAGGAACACTCAGGTTTTGTTCTGTGTCATTAGTCAATTTTATCATAGCTTCTCTGTCAGAAAATTCAGCAGTATTACTTATCTCCCTTAAAACAGATTTTGGTACCATTCCTTGGCTGAGGCTTCTTTGAAAGAGAAATTTTTTCCAGAAAGGGAAGCTATGCAATCCCACTATCCAGTTAGTCTGCAGTAGCTCCCCATCAGACTCTTCTTGGCTCTGTAGCAGCAAACCAAGCATGATCAGGGGACAATGTGAGCACTGTGTCTGATCAAACTGATGAATTATTATCAGGATCCCTAGTATGTTTTTGGCTTTGTTTTTAAGCAGAAATATTCCAAATAATGCGTGGTCATGATTTCGCAGTTTGCAGGGGTGAGGGGCGATTCCCAGTGCCAGTCTGTGTGTGGCCCCCTCATTTGGGTGAGAACAAATTCACTTCTACCCTCTCATCCTCAGGGCTTAAGAATGGAGACTTATTTTTTTCATTTCCTTATGTACATATATCTTCTCACATCATGTACACTACCTTCCTTTACTTTTAAAGAAAACAAATGTATTTCATAGAAGAACTTAGAGGCATCAGGCATATTTGCAGGAGACAGTAGTGCAGTGTGGTGACTTCACTGTAAAGCTGACATTCCAAATTTCTGCAAAAGAACTGTTAGGTGAAGACATGCCCTTAAGAGGAACATTTTTCTTAGTGTAAAAAGGCTATTTATTTAGGCAGTTAAAAGGAATTAGATAATTTTTAATTGGGATATTTTGATAATAGGGTCCAACGAGCAGTGGTAATCCATAAGCACTTCGTTTTGTAGGCAGCACAAGTTCTGCGTTTCACTACCTAATTGGGGAATTTTTTTAAAATTTTGTTGTTGTTGTTAAACTTGAAAACTTGGTCAGTCCCTATTTTGATTATGCAGATACGTTTCTGTTGAGTTACCATTTCTGGACCAATTAAGCAGAAATGCTATTTTCTGTGAACACAAATCTGATGTGCACACTTCTGCATACGACATCCTGAAAACATTTGTGAGATCCTGGCTGATTTTCTAACTCTCTGTCTTTCATTGCTGAATCTTGTACTCACTAAAAGAATCTGCTGAATGTCTTGTCTTGCTGTGCTAACTCACTGCTGTGTCATCCCAGGGTTACCTCTTGTCTGCAAAACCTTGTTCCTGGTATTTCCCACAGCTCATGTTATTAACTCACAGAAGGAGCAGATTGAATTTAGTTTGAAGATTTTGAGTGCGCAAGTCCTCAGGTGTCCAAGTATTTTCTTTCTCCTTCTGTGTTTCCTGATAACGAAGGTGAAAGCTAGGACAAGGAAAATTCTCTGCCAGGATGTAATAATTTTATTTTTTCGCTGTCTTCAAGTTTTGTGCCAGGAAGATTCATCTCTTAAACTACACTTGGGGATTTAGGGAGAAAAGCTAAGGATGGTTCAGAAAAATATTAAACTATCCAGGTCCATTATAAGAATATTCTAAAGGTGGGATCATCTCATCTGGCTTAAGATATTTTATTGCAGTATTCACTCTCTCTGAGTTCTCTTTTTAGTTACTGAGGGCAAGATGATCTGATTTAGACTTTCGGCAAGAAAAGAATTCATAAAGTCATAAAAGTAATGTGAAAGCTGTGGACAGGAGAAGGAATAATTGCCAAAGAATCTTGTCTGCTGCAGAGGATGCAGCATGGACATCTTGATCATAGAATCATAGAATATGCTAAGGAATCCACAAGGATCATCAAAGTCTTACTCCTGGCCCTGCACAGCACCATCACTTGAATGCTTCTTAAACTCTTTTCCAGCTGGTGCTGTGACCACTTCCCTGGAGACCCTGTTCCAGTGCCCAACCACCCTCTGGGGGAAGAACCTCTTCCTGATATCTAATCCAAAGTTCCCCTGGCCTGACTCAGCTTCAGGCCATTCCCTCAGGTCCTGTCACTGGTCACCAGAGTGAAGATATCCGTGTCTGCCTCTCCTCTCCCCTCATGAGGAAGCTGTAAGTGCAATGAGGCCTCCCCTCCGTCTCCTCCAGGCTGAACAGACCAAGTGACCTCAGTCACTCCTCACACGGCTTCACCTCAAGGCCCTTCACCATCTTTGTTGCCCTCCTTTGGACACTCTGTAATAGCTTTATATCTTTCTTATATTGTGGTACCCAAAACTGCCCCCAGCACTGGAGGTGAGGCTGCCCCAGTGCAGAGCAGAGCAGAGCAGGACAATCCCCTCCCTTGCCCGGCTGGTGATGCTGTGCCTGATGCCCGCAGGACAGGGTTGGCCCTCCTGGCTGCCAGGGCACTGCTGACTCATGTTCAACTTGCAACAACCAGGACCCCCAAGTCCCTTTCTGTGGGGCTGCTCTTCAGCACGGGCAGCAGAAAATTCACACGGGAGGCAACCCTTTTAAGTACCCCCAATTTTTAGAAAAGATACAATCAGTCAACAACAGGCATGAAACCAGATAAACCAGGTTTCGTTAGCACCAGTGTGATCATAGAACTATTTGTTTTATTAAGAAAAGTCCGTGATTCAGATGAACTGAAAATGAAGTGTTGAAACAACATGGTTTAGAATGTGCTTATTCAGTCCTACCAGCATGTTTGGAATAGGAAAATATATGATTTTATGAATGTTACATTTCGCTTAACACATTTTTTTCCCTGAGTTTTTCCTGTATTCCATTGCATTTTCTGTGTAACCCAAATTGCAAGTGGAGAGCTCTCTATGAGCCACCGTGGTCCTGACATGCTGTTATGATCAGTGCCTGACTGTCATAAACTGGACATTAAGCCCATCTGTCCTGGAATGTAGAGATATAGAATGGGAGCTTATGCTGGGGTGTTTTTCCTTAAAGTGTAATTTCTCATATTGACCCTAAAAATATAATTAATCCCTTGGAGAACTCTTTCATGTGAGGATTTGTAAAGCACTGTCTGAGGTAAATTCAGAAGTTTTCTCATTGATAATGTCTGAAAGGTTTATGAAATGCCAGAAGACTGAAACCAGACAGATATAGTATGCAGCTTTGAGGAAGCAGGAAAGAGAAAAGGAAAGGGGGATTATAAACCTGACACTTATCTTCAATTTGCTCAATAATTCTGGAAGGTAAGAGGCCTTTCTACAGAAATAAATTGTAGATATGATACATCTTAGCTTCAGAAAAGCTTTTGGCCCTGTTTCACCCATCTTACTTACAAGAAAAGCTGTTGAGACATTCTTGAGAAAAGTGCTATAGCATGGGTGAAAAAGGGGTCATACAAATATACAGAGAGAGAAATTTCATGTTTTGGTTTTGGTTTTTTTTTTTTAACGGAAATGTAAGACATCTAGATCTTGTGTTGTTAAGTACTTCTATTAACCACTTCAATTATTGTTGTTTCAGACTACCTGAAACCAGGAGATAATGAAATTATTTTGAAGTACAGATCAGAATTCAGCAGGTCTTAACAGATTGAAGGTATGATATGAAAATAAGACAAAGCTCTTCAAGACAACACAAGGTGCTGTAAATTAATGGGAACGACTAACTACAGATACGGATCTGTAAAGTGATATAACTGCACTGTCTGTTCCTTGAAAGCCTTTCTCAGGAATGGCTCTCTTCTGGGTACTGAATGCACTTCAGGAAAGATACAGACCAACAGGAGGGGGCTAAGGCAATACAACATGTACAAGAATGACTGAGGCTGTGGATGGGGACGCAGTTACTGCCCACAGTTACAGAATTTTGTTGTAAAGAAGGGGAGGTGACCTTTTCTACAGATTCAGGGTAGATAAGACAAGAAGTAATCTGTTTGAGTTGCAGCAAGAAAAAAATCAGTTTACACGTCTGAAAAAATATTTGAACTGTAACCATAATGTAATACTGGAATAAATCTCCTGGGAACTTTGGAGATTTCCTGCCACTGGATAACTTTAACAAGAGAAAACATTTGAGAGTTGTCAGCTTAGATAAGTTTTTCAGGTCCATTTTTGCACCATTTTAACTAAAGTCTGTGAATTTGCTTTATTGTGTTTTCTGTGGAAAGCACAACTTGAAGATTTGCTGAGTATGTGTGAATTGCTTGGCTTCATTACTGACTGAACATAACTTTCAGCAGTGGCCAATTTTCACTCCTTATTTCCATAGAAAAGACTAGGTAGCAATAGCTGTGGATATGTGCTTTCTTCAAAAATGCGTAATCCTTTTTTTTAATCTACTGTTTTTAAGAGTAATATGGGAAAAAAAAATTAAAGAGAAGCTGTAAAATCCCATGTGAGACTTCCTAATTGGAATATGTTTCCTGGTCCAAGCCAATAATTTACATTAGTTGAATAACAGACTGGGTTTTAAAAATACTCATTTGTTGCTTAAAAGGTGGCAGGTGGTTGACTTCTTACTAGACTTTTTTAGCACTTTAAATTTCAGGATCGCTGCTTAGATCCTGCTATCTTCCCTAATACAGTATTTTTTATCAACTTCTTGTAAGCTGGAAACAACCCATGGTTCAATTTTATTTTCAATGAGAGTGAATGTTTCTGTTACTTAGTATTTTTTTGACCTAAGAATATTTTTGCTGCTTCACTAGCACAGGGAGTAAATAAAATGAAATATGAAGAATACAGGATGAAAGAAATGCAGCTAAAAGTTTTAAAAAAATACATGATATATGGCACATATTTGGTGGGATAAGAAGGATCTGTCTATTAAAAAGTCAGAGCATATTTCTTTAAGATATTTCACAAGTGCTCATTTGCTCACTGATAAATCCTTATTAGCCCTTCATACTGACCCCCAGCTGGCCTACAGACCTTGATTCCAGTATAGGATTCTGCTCTCATCCATTGCATCTGAGATGGTGAATAGCAGCTCTTTTTACACCTATTTGAATTAAATATAGGTTACAACAGGATGTTGGTGGGGAGGGGTTTGCTATTTTTGTGTGCGTGTGTGTTAAAAAAACCCCTGGGATGTTTTTAGTATGTTTTTATTTTTTCCTATGGGTCTGTAATGTAATCTGTAATTGTCTTCTATGCCTTTACGTATTCTTAACATCTCAATAAATCTTTTCTAGATGGTGATCAGGTGGTTTTTTTTTCTTGTGTATCTGTGAACAACACAGCTGCTCAGCACCTCACCACATGTAATGCAATCCATTATTATGTAAGGCAGACAACCTGAGTTTTATAATGAAATTGAACTCTGTTTTGAAGCTTTAGAGCAGAAAAGAGGAAAATTTATACTTTCATCTACTTATTTTTAATTTAATAATTTACATTAGATTTCTGTACATTTTTATTTATATTTCCTGTATGTATTTTGGTGCCTTTCTAGAACCTGTCATCTGTTAGGTGATTTTTTGAACTTCTGACATTTTTAAGGGAGAAAGCTCTCAAGCTTTATTCCATAGCTTCTTTCATATGTGTTTTCATTACTTTGCATTCATTCAATTATGCACCTTTAGAAATTGGTCTTTCCAACTTCAATTGCATTTTCTAGGAAAGCTTTAGCAGTTTAATGGAACAATAGTGAAGAAAAGACAACATTTATAGGCCTGAATTAGACCACTCCAAAAGCAGTGGTAACAAAATTTATTGCACTGGAACTTTGTCAGATCAGTTGTCATGGGACTGAGGTCTGAGTGGACAAAGTGAAAACAAGATTGAATCTGTTCCTGAAGTTCGTACACAGCTCCAGCTTCTCTTACAGGGGTTCTCTGGGAATGATGTTCTTCATCATAGCAGAAACTCCTTGAAACTGGGTTGGGTTCTCTTACTTATACCTGGAACCAGAACCACATCCTCTCTTTAAGCTAATAAACTCCTTGACACAGATGGAAGACTTGAAAATTGTAAAGTCAAGTAGTCAAAATATAGAAAATGAGCGTATCTATTTGGCCCTTTCCCAGTTTCAATTCAGAAGCTGTGTGAGTATACAGTGTGTTATGAACTCTACATATACACTTACCAGTCTTTTTTATCCAACAAAATACCTGCCTCACTCAGTGAAAAGAAAGGAAATGTAAAGGGAAAGAATTGAGATTGTGCAGGCTAATACAATCTGACATTTCCTTTTAGTCACCTGAGAACATGAACAACTGTTTCTCATTGACATTAGTTTTAGCGATGTAAACAAGCATATAGTAATAAGAAAAAGAGTGACTGTATACAGTAAGAAATCTGTGCAGAGAACATAATAATTTAACAGGGATTTATGGGTTACTTTTGATAGTTGCTGTAGACTTCTATGGGACTTCCTGTGTTCCCCAAAGTGAAACATATTTTTCTTCTCTGTTTCATTGCCTTGTTCCTAAAGAAGAGAACTGCATAGTACACCTGGGATGTAGAAAGTCTCCACCCCACTTATGTTTTACAGTTCTTTGCCTTTAGCTTGGACAGCTGTGGGGCCTGATTTTTTTCTGTCTTGTGCACAGTATAAAAGAACAACAAAAAGAAGAAATTGGGGAGTTTGTGTGAATCATGACATAAATATTTATATATGTAATAAACAATCTCTCTTTGGGTTTGACACATCTCAAATGAATAAAATCAAACACAGTAAGCTACTGCTGGAAGAAGAGGAACTGTTTAAAGTTTAGAACAGTATGAGATGTGCTTTTGGATTAGAGAGAATTCTAACTGATTTTTTTGCATATTTTCTACATATTGTGAGTTACAAGTCCATTAGGGAATAAACTGAGGGTCCAACTCTATTCACAGAAGTAATCTGATGTTTTTAATAAAGATTTTTGTTGCTTTTTAGATGGTCCAGTGTCATGACAACCGTCTCTGAAACAGATTTCAGAGAGAAAGAGTTTATGTCTCATTAATCTCCTGATAGTATATCCATCTTGGCACAAGGGGAGTTTGTTCAGTTTTTATAATCATTAATTTTTATGAGAGTATCTTGGTTAACATTATCCCCTCTCTTTATTTTTAGGGGTTTTTTTTGGGATGTCTAAGAAGACTTAGAGAAGGCCCTGGCACTATGTTCCAGTGGCTACAAAGGTGTCTACAAAGAAGATGGAGACTCCCTTTTTAGAAGGAGTATCATGGAAAAGATTAGGGGTAATGGGTACAAGTTAATTCTGGGGAGATTCTGACTGGACACAAGGCCAAGTTTTCACAGTGAGAACACTCAGACCTTCTAATAATGTCTCCAGGGAAGTGGTAGATTCCCTGGTATTGGATATTTTTAAGATTTACCTGGACAGGGTGCTGGGCCTTCTTGTCTAGATCATGCTTTTACCAAGAAAGATTGGACCTTGAGATTCTGTTCCAACCTGGTATTCTGTGATTCTATTAACAAACCATTTGAATGAACATGAAATCAATACTTTGTTTGATGCTTTTATCTTTTTGAAAATGGAAATATGCAGATATATATTTTTAATGTGTGTCTGCTGTTAAAAGCATGTAGCTTTGAAATACCTGTGAGTATTTACCCAGTGATATTCCTAAATATCCGCTCTACTTTGGTTAGGACTACACCAGAATATGACTTCATAACAGAATTTAAACATTATTATTTCTACATTATGGTGTAGTAAAAGGTTACTGATTAAAATCAGGGCTAAGTGAATAATTTGTGATGAAGGTTAATGAATCTTTCCAACAAGGCAGCTTCAGCCATAACACCTCTCAGAGCCATTGTTCTCAAATGTCATTGTTGGGCCTCTTTTTAATGTTTTTATCTGGGTCATCCTCCCAGCTGTGGCTGCTTCTCCCTGGACCCCCAGCACCGCTGTGTGCTGACATCCAGCCTCCTCTGGAGTGATGTCCACTGCTCCCTGTTCCCTTGCAGAACTGACCTGGGCCTGTCCTCTGGCAAAGCTGGCTGTGGCCTCAGTGTAGTACACTCCCCCGAGAAATCTCACAGTCCAGCTCTCAGTGTTTCCTCTATTTTCCCATTGATTAGGTTACTTTCCGTTCTCAAACTTCATCCACAGCACATTCAGTCTATGTTTGGGAAGGATGAACACTTATCTCCAAGCACTCTATATGTACACCTCCCCTGCAGTCCTGTTTCCAGCAATTCCCCTGACTCCTGCAGCTTCTTGCAGCCTTGCACCAAAACTGTTTTCTCCTAACCAGGAAACTTGAGCTGGTTACACCAGAAAAAGAGAAATAACATTTATGATGTCTTCTCATCTCACCACAGCAGGAGAGATGGAGGAGATGGTGATTAATTGGAGCTGCTTTAGTCCCTACTCACATCCTTGTCCCAGTGTCTGTTGTCTTTCATTAAATAATGGACTCTTCCTATGGAAGTCACAGTGTAGACATCTTCCAGAACAAAGTGATCCAGGGAGAGTGATTTGACGTAGAAAAGAGCATAGATGAATGTTGGATGGAGCATTCTTGGGGTTTCTTACAATTTGGAGAAGAATCGCCACCCAATTCAAGAACTTGACCATCTTTTCATAAGAAAATTTCTATCTAAAGGCCAGATGTCATAGCTTAGGAGAATCAGGACTGTTTGAACTACACAGAGTCAAGACTAGGGAGTGATTTTTTCAGGCACATTACATTCCCTTTCCTATGTTTTAAAAAATAAGAGAACTGGCGTTTGACATGAGCATTTGAAATAATTATCTGTTTAATGAGCATATAAGGGTGAACAAGGTAACTTATGATGTTTATCAGCCTGCACTATAAACAGAAAGTCTATGCCAGGATGAAAGCATCCCAGAAAAGTAAAATCTAGAAAGAATTTTTTTTTTTCATTTCCATTAATGACTGAACAAATTCAAACTTTCTGGTTAGTGGAAGAATCCTGATTTAAAGATAACTCCAATTTTAAAAATGTCTTCAATATTTATTAGCATGAAATATTACTTGCTTTGTTAAGTTATATGCATATAATATAAGGTGTTTCTGATCTTTTGATATTTGTTCATATCAAATGATGTCTTATTAAGTGCATCTACAGGGATTACAGAAATATCAAGAATATTTTTTTGTGGATGTCACAGTCTAACATTCCATTTCACATTTCTAAATCCCGAAAGCACTTGAGAAAATAATAGGGGTTATTTTTCTTCCCTTTATACCTTCAGAAAATAAACTTCAGTGAATCCTGCACAGATTTCACAAACTGTCAAGGCAAGCTAAGATGAGAATCCAGCTTTCCACTCCAGTGATCTATACCTTGACCACAGCTCCTTGTTTTCAAAGGCATGTAGACTGGACACATTGGATGAAATCTTATATTCCTTGCAAAGTCAGTACCTGTACTGAAACAGCTAAGGCAGAGGAAGAAGGGATAAATGGAGGCTTGGAGTTGAACAGAAATTGTAGGGTAGAAGCTATTAATTTTCATTTGAGGTTCTTTCCTTGTTTGAAGGTTAAAAGCTGTAAAGTGTTAACAGGTAGTTGTTAAAAAGAAAAACTTCTGACTACCTTGTATATTTTGAGAGACGAATTCATGCTCATGCAGAAGACAAACCATAACTCCTCTGCTCAACGTCTACTTAAATAAATTAATCAGGATGTAACGAAAGAAATAACAATGAAGTTATATTTAATCTATAGCTGAAGTGAAGGTGACCTTTCCTGTTAGCATGATTGTTGTTCTGAAGGACAATTTGCTACATTTGAGAAAAGGTTCACATCCATTAGTTCCTAGAAAAACAGACTGTTTGAAGAATGATGCATCAGTTTTTCTATGACACTGCCTGAATTGAAAGTGTAGTAAAAGTATTTTTGAATTATAGCTTTGGATCTTACATTGTCCATATTCAAAACCAAGAATTGTATATATTAAATTGTATTTTAAGGAGTTGTAATTATTCATGTATTTGAGTATTTGAAGAACATTTACTGTTGCTTAACACTGAGAAACAAGAGACTTGATTTGTCAAAACTATGACTAATTTTAGTAAGAATATGGATCTCTAAATTTGATACCAATCAGCCAGAAGGAAAGCAAAGAATTGTAATACATTTTCAAACTAAAAATAAAGTTGGAGTGACTACTTTCCTTTGGCAAGTGTGAGAGTTACAAATCTCTGCCTTAAAATATACAAAGCCTTCTATCTCTGTTCTTCACCCAGCATTTCTGATATTGCTTATATCTTTTTATAACGTGTATTTCCCTTTAATCAGTGGTGCATAATTTATTTTGTCATGCTTATAAATGCGCTTTTCAGGCATGCTTATTGAAATACATACAAAACATCTTCCTATAAAACAAATATTTAATGATACAAATGTATAGAGATTTCAGGCAAAAATAGTTGCAGCTTTCTAAATAGTATTTTCATTTTTAATAGTAGGCTTCAGAAACACAACAGAAAGCAGCCTTTTATTTCTTAAATTTAAGGTTTGGGGCTCTTATAATAAAAAAAATACATAAAAGTAAAATAAATTTCAAGATATTTCTTACCTTATCTGCATTTATAGATGCAAACCTGATGACAGTAATGACAAACAATGTATTTTTAAAATTTTTTCTTGTTTTTCTTGGAAGCATCTCACATCAAAAACAAAGTAGGAAGACCATAATCTTACTAACAAAGGAAGTATTAGTTAGATATCAAACCAAGGGCATCATTATAAGATTTAGCCTTGATAAGTGTTGCTTAGAAAATTGATGCTAAATGTTAATACAGTGAAATTAAAGCTCTATTTTATGTCCTTTGTTTTGTTATAAATATAAAAGCTGTACCTATACCATTAAGCTGAACAAGCCCAGGACATAGTCCCAGCATTAGCATGGGATTATTCATAGTCTTTAATCATTAGTGCATTCCTTGGCACATTTTTTGGTTTTGCTGCTTAGCATTATCCCAAATAATGCCAGGTTTTGAGTTAATAAAAGCCATGGACCATTCCTATAAGATAGAATAGATGAAACCATCTTATCTTAGGAAGAAGGGAGTTGATCTGTATAGAATGAAGTAAACTGCACTGCTTGGTCTCAGGATGAGCAGACAGACCACCACACATTTTATTTCCTAGTGTAGATCCAGCTGAGGTCACTGCTCAGACCCCCAGGCAGGCACCAGCTCTTTACCACACAAACCACAGAGGAGGGAGAATCACCAAATCACAGAATGGTTTATGTTGGAAGGGGCCTCTGGAGGTCATCTCCCAACCTCCCTGCTCAAGCAGGGAGCCCGTTGCTCAGAACGATGTCCAGGTGGCTTTTGAATATCCACAAGGAGGGAGAACTCACCACTTCTCACGGCAACGTGTGGCAGTGCCTGATCACCCTCACAGAGCAAAGGCCTTTCTGATGTTTGAACAGAACCTCCTGTTTCATTTTGTGCCCATTGCCTCTGGTCTTGCCTCTGGGCACACTCAAAAGAGCCTTCTTTGCATCCCCTCTCCAGCTATTTACATACATTGATGAGACCTCCCCTGAGACTTGTTCAGGCTGAACAAATAGTCCAAGCCTTTCTTCACAGGGGAGATGCTCCAGGACAATCACTTTAGTAGCCCTTCACTGGACTGTCTCCAGTATGTCCATGACTCTTTTGTACCGGGGAGTCCATAACTGAACACAGTATTCCAGGTCTGACATCATCAGTGCTGAGTAGAGGCAGGAGTGTGTCTTCCTCACTGTGAGCTCCAGTCTCTACATAACAATTAATATGCTCTCACAAAATCCTAATTTTATAATCTTGAAATGTATTTATTTGCCCCTCTGTTGGGAAGAAGTGTATGGTACATTTTGACATTTATCTAGTTCAGGATTCAGCCAAAGATAGAAAGTTAGTATTTTCTGTGAGACAGTCTGCTGGTTCTGGGCTCTGCCCCTGTCACAACGGTTTCATCAGTGCAACGTTGACATCTCACTCACACGCTGCTGGGGATAACTTCTAGGTTGCTTCCTCTCAGCCCTGTAATCCACACCTGGATTGAACTGTTTGGTTTCCTGAACAACAGATAGGAAGAAAATTTACTTTTCAGACTGGGCTCCATGAAAAGTGGCAGACTGAGAAGGCAGCCTGCTGAGGATGAAGATGAATCCCAAGTCTTTCTCCTTTTTGCATTGAGATGCTTCAGTCATTGCTTACTTTCAGCTTCTTTCTAGTCCTGAACTGCTGCCTGATGTCTTTTTCAAAATATTTCAGAGAATCAGCCTATGCTAAAAAAAGCAATTGAGAACATGCATTTTTGGGAGGTGGCAACGATATTGTACTGCTTTTTTTTGTGTATGCAAGTAGATGGAAGACATTCCTGGTCTTGCTGAAGAAGCAGGAGCAGTGTGAGTGACATGACAAGCAGGGATGTTATTCACGTTGGTATTGGCAGTCTGCTGCTGGACCCTGATGTAGCATGTTTAAATCAGTCCTGGCTCTGCACTGTCTTCATGGGAGCCATCTAAAAATTATGTGTCTGTCTAAACTTGCCCAGATGGAACGGCTCTGTGCCGAGGGAAAAAATCACCTCTGGAGAGCAATCATCCCTCCAGTGACACGGAAACATAGATGACTAGCTTAATTTAGACCTTAATTAACAATCTTGCCAGGTTCTGTTTCCCACTGGTAAAAGCACCAGATATATTTACAGTTCAGTTTAGTCAAACACAGCACATATTTAAAGTGATTTTTATTCAGACTCTTAAGCACACGTGCGAGTCACACAATATAATGAATTCTATAAAAGTATTTGAAACTAAGTAAATGCTTAAAGAAGCTTTTGAAGAGAAGCTTGGGCAGGAACCATATGAAATTCAGCTCACTGCTTTCCTAGCCTTGTATAAAAAAATGGGTTGAACACACATAAAATTTTGTCAGGGGTCTTGATATATTTCATTTATCATTACACAGTGTGCAGGGTTTCAAGTTTTCAAGGGCAAATTGATTTTAATCTTATTTTTTTACACTTTCTTATTTTTTGCAAACAATATAATCAATAACATTGATTAAATACCTATTCAAATTCCTCTCCATACATGTATTCAGACTTTAACAGTGTGCTGCTTCATGCTCTCTTTTTAAGGTGAAGTCACTTCGAACAGTTTCAAATCAGGAACTCTTGGTTTTTTGACTGTTTTTTCATTGACCTATAGTTTTTCTGAAAATTCAGTCATTGTGAAATTAGATGCTGGCATTGAATAAGGTAACCTTACTCCTCCTAATTCTGCCCTTTCTTCACATCAGATGCTGCCAGCAATTATGTATAGTAATATATAGTTATATACTATTATCCTCACAATCCATCTTCCTCCTTGCTACTCAAGTGAATCAACTTACTAATATATTTCTATAAATGCCAATTCAGAATCACTTAGCTCAAGACTCTGCTCATGAGCCAAACTTATTTAATGAATCAATAATTTAGATTTTTTTTTATTATAATAATTTGGTCTAATTTTGAGTAGGAGAGATTAAAGGAAAAAAAAATATTTTTTTTGGCTGCCAGGAATCCTTTTGCTGTCAGTATAGAAGCCTAATCAAAACTAACAAAGTTCCACACTTATTTGTCTTAGATGTGAGCCAAAGAAATGCTTTCCTGATTCCTGATCTCAGTCTGCCCTACACAGAAAATGCCAGAAGTTCCAGAAGATACACTATGAGAATTTGATAATTTTGAACAAAAAAGTTTGCTCACACTTAACAATGTTTCCAATTTTATCAGTCTGAAACAGACCTCTTAAATTAGAGCAAGAGATAAAAAACTGTAGAAAACGTAATTTGGGGTTTTTTTAAGAAAATGCATGCATCGCTTCAGTGCGTAAAACTTCAACATTTGGAAACCATTTTCACAGTTTAAAAAAACCTAAATGCAAAAATGATGCTATCACAGTAAGTCATTGCATTTTCCAGCTGTTTCACAGGCAACAGTGAGGTGGTACCCTGAAATAAAATAGGATGGTGGTAGTGGTAAGGATTGTTAATCTGTGTCTGTGGTAAATGCAGTAAGCTTAGCCCATGAAGGAGGCATGACTCCATCCTCTGGGAGACATTCCCTAAAAGCAAGTTATTGCAGTCAGTGGGAAGTGAAGCAGAGTTTGCCTCTAATTTACCTTTCTGTGGTATCAGACTTGGCCCATATGTGGATGCTTACAGAAAAAGCATCCTTATAAGGATAGAGTGCTCATTAATCTGCAAGTAGATCTCAAAATGTGTCGTTGTTGAGACGGACATGCCACACATGGACCCCACCAACAACTCCAGGCAAAAAAGCTGTTTATTCTAAAAAGCCAGTGTCATTTATACACTTTTTTATGTTTATCGTTCATGTTACTTATCCATTGGTTGCTTAACTACTACAATAGAGTCATTGGCTATTATTTAACTACAACATACTATTATTGGTTACCTATAGCATAAGCATTCTAAGCATTCAGAAAAACACCAGGTGCAGCCTTGTTGCTGTTTTCTCTTTCTGTGCTTCAGGTTTCTTGCTTCTGTTGACACTAAGTTTCTCACAGGTACAAACGGATTGTGCTAAGGTCAATGTTGGAATCAGACAGGCTTGCTGACCTGCTATTAATTCCCACAAAAATGAACTTTTACTTTTGCATCTTTAGTAGGCAATAGTTAAGCCAGGAATGGAAATGGTAAAGGCACAAAATAGTTTCTTAAAGAGGAGCAGAAAACTTCCTGGGTTGTGCCTTGCTGTGTTGTATTGCATCATCATGCACAAGGTGAGGGAATGAGAAAATAAGCTTTCATGAGGGGAAAGTAAGAAGAAGTAGATCTTATTATTTACAAGCACATAAAGAGTGTGGTCTCCTTTCCACTGGTAAAGGACAACACAGTAACCAATTTAATCAATCTGCCACAATTAAGAAAAAGTTTATTTTGAACTGAGAAAGAGCATGCAGGGAGAAGGAGAGAAAAAAGATAATTAAGATACTGAGATGGAAACCAGAGTTTTAACAGTTTTATAATTTTGTTACTTTGTCAAATCACAGCAGCCCAATTCCAGTGCAGACTGGTCTGCACCTGATAGTTGGAGAGGTTTTACTGAAGGCATCGGGAGAGGAAGGTATGTCCTATCATGATACAAACCAAATGCAGTCACCCCTCTGAGCTAGCAGCTGGAGGTTAGGCTTGGTAAAATCTAAGTCTTTAAATGAAAAGGGATAACCCTTTTGAGGCAACTCAATTTTACTCAGGGGCTGACATGCACAGTCATGCATGTTCAAGTTCCTCTTATTGAGTTGGTAACCTTCTCTCACTGTGTTGCTGGTCTTTGGATGCCTTTTACCATGTCTCAAATTACTTTGGAAGCAGAACAGAGACAGGAATACAGAGCAGATATTTATGTGGGTCACGTGAAAAAGGGAGGTTTCCTCGACCCTTAATGTGGGGAGATGGACTCGACCATTAGTGTTTGATTTGTCTATCAGCATCCCAGGAAAACTGAGATCCTTGTGCCTGACCAGTCTGTCAGTGTCCCATTAAGAGGACCCTTCATTGAACAGTCCTGCTGGATCAAGGGGTGGTTTGACTGACTTGTTCAAGGAAACATGGCAACAATGTAAGGGAGACCCCTCAGCAGGTCTTCCTCTTCATTTGGGTATGTTTCCCTGCTGCCAGTGACTGCTAGCACCTGTGAAGGACTCACACTAACAGTTTATGGAATAACACTCTTTATTAATACAAAATTGTGACAGGTTTAGTCTCGAGGACTGTCAGTGACAGTGACTGATTGCAAAAACATATTCAAAGCAACACACAGACAAGTTGTAATCCCCAATAAAAGCATTCAGCACACAGAGTGTGGTTCTTACCCAGTAGGTATTCTTCTACAAGGGAGAAGACAGGTTCAGCCCCTTGACTGATCCCAGCAGTTATGATGGAGTCTTCCCTAACCTTTCTCCATTCTCAACTTACTATTTCTTTGTGTTTATCTGGAACCTATGTGACTCTAGTCATGCATACCTTTGTTACTGATTGGTGTAAAATCCTCTTGCTTTGCTTTTAAAGATACAGTCAATAAAATCTAGAGCACAGCCCAGTGAGGGGTGGCTGTACCTCAGAGGGTACCCTTGGGATGAAAATGTGCGTTAATATTACAATTAGGTTATAATAAACCAAGTTCATCTGAGGAGAGCGATTTCACCACAGTTGTTGGCTCAGCAGCAGGACATCTCCTCCTCTCTCCCCTGGCTGACAGGTGCTATGCAGTTTTTCAGCTGCAAAGTTCCATTGAATTCCCCTCACTATGAGGATTTCAGCAGAGCCTGGTCGTGGCGTCTCCACTCCATTCCACTCTCAGTTCTATCTCTCTTAGCAGCTGCTATGGCTGCAGACTGTGGGTGTGGGGAATCATCCCGGAATAGGTTTCGTGTGGCAACTGCATTCCATTTAGGGAGCAGCAACTGTAATTTGCCCTATAATTTCCATACTGTTGTAAATTCTGTTAGGATGTGAATATAAATTCTCAGTTTCCTCTAATTTTACCGCCAGCCATCTTTCCATAATGTGCTAACACAGGCAGTGTGTCTGAGACTTGTGGTGTACCAGACTGAGCAGGAATATGCTTGTCACCCAAAGCACCCAGCAGGTCATTTCTGGTCTGTCAGTCACCAGCCTTGTGGGGAGAGGTGGGTCTGCTTTGCTCCTTGGAATAGACTGGTTGACAGTATTTGGTTGTCCTTCTTTTTTCTGCCTCTTTAATTCCCCCTGGCATTTATCCTTCTTCATATCAGTATTTTTTGCACTTGGATTCTAAAATAGCTTTTACTATCTCAGAAATTACCTTCCATGTTTCCACTTAGCCAGTCTCACAGAGTTGCAGTTCACACACTTTCTCACACCTTTGTAACAAATTTTTCTTGATAAGGCTGAGCCGGTGCCATGCAGCTGTACTGCACCAGTGCCACCTCATGGCACCTCTTCCGCGGGGCTGAGGGCCACCAGCTCGTCCTCCAGGACACACCCAGCTGCTGATCAGCAGAGGGCTCTTTAGGCACCACTGACTGTATTGACAAGACATTCATCAACTATAATGGGTGCTTAGACACTTTGTCCATGTATAAATTCCCCAGATAGGTATCCTGACCTTGAACTGAATCTTTGTGTATTTAATCTCTTTCTATCCTGTTTTTTACCTGCAGCCCCGTTCCAGAGGTCAGATTATAGTCTTATATATGCTGTCACTTTCTGGTACACTTTAGCACAATGATAAGATTATTTATGTAGAATTCATTGTCACCATAATGGCAGCATTACAAAGAGGGTCATTATGTACCATGCTTGCCTCCATTAATTATGGAATTTTACTGTTGGTGAATTTTCTATTAAATGCTTTCTAGGGAAGTCCTAAAAAAGTTTTCTCTATTGAAAAATAATAACTTTTTTTTTTGCTAGAATAAATCAATTCTCTTTTTCAGGTAGGATAGTTTCTTGTATCTCTCCAGTTCCCCTCCAGATTTTCCAACTGTTTCTAACAAGGTTGCATGAACATAGTATTTATACCAGCTCAGGTATTAATTTACACTTTCTATACCTTCCTAAAGGAAGCAGCTGACACATTTTACCATTTAAATATGTTTAATTTTTTCTTAACTTAATTCTATTGTGATCAGAGGAGGCCTCTGATGACCCAAGAGGTTATCTGGGAGTAACCAGCATTTCTTCATCATGGGCAAATTTGCCTGGCTAATGTAAGTGATTTCTGATGAAATGCTTTAGATGTGATCTTCTACGGCATCCTTACATCCAAATTTATGAGATAGTTTGGGTGTAAGTTAGGCGGGAGACTGGCAGGTGAGTACAGGAGAGGACCCAGTAAATGAAACTTCAGGTGCCAAGTACTCGCCCACTTTGGGGACTTGAGTTATGATGATCTCTCATCTGACCCAGGGACTGTATGCCTTAATGACAGATTAGAGTCAGAGTCTGCATTCCTGAAATGCACCTTCCAGTTTTGTTTTCTCTGGGAAGGCTGAAATTTGCCTGAACAATATGTTGGGAGAATTTGGAGATTAGCTCGGCAAAATTCACTTCTGATCTGAGCTAAAATAATATGTGGAGTTGTGCCATAGAAACTGGAGAATTTTTCTTCTAAGAATGATTTTTTTCTGAAGACAAGTCTTCGTAGTTGCATGTGTCATCAATCTGGTTCAAAAAAATATACAGAAATTCTAGTCTTCTTTCTCATCCACTGGTTCTTTCTCTCCAGAGTTTTGGTATCTTTTAACTCATGAGTTTTAGTGACTGTAAAGTTCTGGGTTTGTTTTGGTTTGTTTTCCGAAGATAGCACAACACTGTTTAGTTACTAGGAGTCACATCACCAGAAAAAGCTTACACTGACTGACTGCAGCTCCTCTGGGAAGCTATCGTGGGACTGATACAACAAAAAAAATAGTGAGAATTGTTTAACATTGCAGCTCGGGACACAGGCATCTGTAGACATCTTTAGTTTCTCATGAGACTTCTGTGATAAAAAACAACCTCGAGAGCCACTGAGAAGAAGGCTCAAAGAACTTTAATAGCACAGGTTGCATTTGGTCAGTTAGAAAAGTGCTGCATGCAGCACTTAATTTTAAAGCACTTTGAAATAGAGTAACATGCTCATAGATAGCATTACAGTTCCTCTGTAGAAAGATACTTAATAGTGATAAAAAGAGCTAGAAACATTATACTTGTGATTTTTACTTTGCGAAATATTTGTGTCTTTCTTTACACCAAACAGTATATTTCTCACAGAAATGTTCCAGTGGTTTATTTTATACTTTGCTGATCTGCTGTTTCTACATAAGTAGTGTCCTTCAGTCCTTCAAATCTTTTCTCTTGGGGGGAGTGACTGAGAAGGGGAAGATAAGGGAGGGGACATAATCTTTCCTGGAAAAAGTAAAAAATGGTAAAGAAAATGACTTCCATTTCAAATATTACTGATGAATGAAAGTTTAGATATTATCTGTAAATCTTTTCTCTGAATTTGAAGAAAAGCAGCATCTGCTTGTACATGTCTTAGGGAAGATAAACTATATCCTGTATAGACAACCTAAGATATCATTAACTGTGCAGAGATTCAGTAGTTGTGGGTTTTCTTAAAATTAGCCAATTAATTTATGTGCAAAAACTCTTCCTCAAATAAAGGACAAGCAACCAACCTTGCCATTTTTCAGCAGGTGAATATTATCAGTGTTAAAAATTGAGAGAAAGACAGAGGACAAGTTACAGTTTTCAGGTAAGTATTAAATGTGGGATTGGTGTTAAACAGAGCCTTTTTATCCCCTCTTATGACCCTTAGTATTTGATGAGGTTTTCCTGATTTTGTCTTTCAGTCCTGAAAACTATTTGTTACACACAAAAATTCTTAACCTATTCATTTTCTTTAACATTGAGGAATATTGCCAATAATTATCTGAAAGTTCAAAGAAGTAATAAATGAAAGTTCAAACAATTCCCCAGTAGCTTTTTTAATACCTATAAAAATCATGATTTATCAAAGAAGAATTTTTCATTTTAGAAGACAGACTGGTTCTTCCTGTTACACAGGGTTCATTCAGAAATCTTTCTACTTTAAATGATTATTTTAGTCTATGCTCCTGATATTCACTAACATGTAATTCACAGATCAGCTACATTCCCTCACTTTTAAGACTGGTTTTCTTCAAGTTAAAATACTGGCTCTAATTTTGGTATCTGTCAGCTATCATGACATTCACAAGCATTTTTTGGGGGTTATATCTCTACTCTAGCTAAACTTTGGAAATTAGAAGGTTTTTAGATTGTTACTACTTTTTGGTTTACACAAATGCTACAACAGTTGATTCCTGCTTGGACCTAAAACTCCCATTTGAGGGATGAGAATTCTATTTCATGAAAATGAGGCACTTTGAGAAGTTTACTGTTATAATCAGCACTGATGATAGTGATGATAGGAATTATAGTAATTAGTATTTATTTTATTTATATGCTCTGGTGGGACCTTCAAAAGATTAAAATACTGAATGATTTACATATTTCTTCTTATTATTGGCCAGGTTACCTCTCTGATCACTGAGAGAAGTTTCACCAAAAAGTGAAGAGAGGAGTTATTGAGTTATTTTTATTACAAACACTGGATTGCACTGGATAGCACTGTACAAGAAAAGTGTAATATGAAAATAAAAGAAATTTAGAAATTTCTTTCTTCCAAAGGAAATGGAAAGGTACAAACCATTGCTCAATATCACAGGAAATGCTTTCTGGATATCTGAGAACAGACTGAGGATCTTTCAGTCTGGTTCACTGCCTAGAAAACGATCAGTGACTTCACTTCTGAGCCTATATGTTTCTTTGATAATCATTATAATACTACAATGATGTCTTCTTGGTAAATAAATGTTGTGTTTTCTCACAAATAAATGAAGCAACAAATTGAAATTATTGGGATAAAATCTTTAGATTTATATTTTTCTTAGAGTGTGCAGTACTGTACCTTGAAATTTATAGAATTAAGAGAATTTCTAATTATGGAAGAAACATTTTTTAATTTTATGAGGATTTTATTCCCAATTGAAAACATGTAAGGCAGGATTATTTTTCATAGAAATGCAATATGAAAACACCCCACACTGAAGAAGACTAAGCAGCTTAACTGAGAATTTTATGAACAGTGATGTATAGGTGTTTTCTTGAGCAACTAATCAGAAATGATGAGGAGTTAATTCAGCTAAAGCCTATAATTGTGGGAAGCAGGAGTTTGATAATGCCATAACAAGAAGAAAAGAAACATCAGGACATACCAATTAAGCAATCTCCCTCAAATGTCCTCTGGAGAAGTTATTTAAAATAGAGACAAATTGTTTCCCGTATGATAAAACAATAGATTTAGAAAAAAATAGGGCAAAAAATAATGGATATGTGAAGTACAAGTCAATGAAAAACAGTTGTCTTTTGGCACTGTTTGTTGTGTAAAATATCTCCATACTCACTGGCGAGTGTAGGGAACTAGGTATGCTGCCTTAGCAAGTGTCTGGAGCACCGCCCAGCACTAACTGAAAATGATGATGCATCACTGTCCAATACCATCCAATACAGGCAATCTCTAAGTTATTGAAATGCTAGTGGCCTCTATGGGGAATTGTGTGTAGGAATTCTGGCTTTGAGTCACTATAAGTGGCACAAGCTCCTAAACCGGAATGAAACCCTCATTGCTGAAGGGTTGGCTTTCTAGTCCACTGATCTGTTACTGGAGAAAGATAAAAACCCTCAATCACTTTATTTCCTGTTTAATTTAATTTAATTTAATTCATTATTTTTCCCCTGGTTGCCCCACCATTCATGCTCCTCAGCTGCTGTTTTTGTGCTTTCTCAGCACAGTGGAGGTGAGACTGATTCAGGTGACTGATTCCACCTATTCTGTATCACAGGGATATATTCACATTATGCAGGGAGGCCATTACTGTTTCGTTATAATGTGCCATTTTTTTCTTCATATATTCTGTGTCATTAACTGAAGCACTGCTCTGTAAAGGTCTTTGGAATAGGTCTTCTGATGAGGTTTAGATGTACATTCTGGTGAGGTTTAGATGTACATTCTCTCAACAGTCTCCACCATGCTCAATTCATTTAAATAAAATTAATTCTCTTTTCCCTCATCCTAATGTATTTAATATGACTGGAAGTTGGAGCTGGAAGATGGTCTTTTGTTTTTGCTTATCAGCACATAACAAATCTCTTTAATTGCAGCGACGCTTCTGGTGAATCATTTGTCACCTCATCATCTTCACGGATTGTGTCACCCTCTGCCTCCTGGGTTACAAGTGGTGATGCACATACTGGGTCTACAGGGTGGCCTAGACACAGCCTCTGTCCCTCTGATGGCAGTCAAGGTGGAACAAAGTCCACTTCACTGCGTCTGCTTGGTACTACACTGGCCAACCTAACAGAAATAAGATCAAACTAAAACTTGATTTTCTCTATCAAAATCAAGGAATCTGATTCCAAAGTAAATAATGTAGTGTTGTTCAAGTTTTAGTACATATTGAGTTTAACCTCCACAATCCTTAGGGGTACTACTCTGCTCAAAATTAAATGTATTCAGAAGCATTCTTGAACTTGGGTTCAAGTCTGTGATCTTGCCAATATGTTCCTGTAGAGATAAATGGATTTTGATTGAGGTAGAAAAGTAGGAAGTATATAAAGTCTCTATAAACAAAAACAAACTAAAATGGGCACAGTCCATTATTGTTGACCTCAACCACTGTTTCTGTGTTTTATCCAAACAATGTCTCATTTTAAAAGCATAACAAGATGTAGTAGCTGGAACTCCCATCCAGATATTTTGCCCTGGTCCGTTGTTTAATAACCTGATCACTAAATTAAAAAATTATACTGTTTGTGTATTACTGGTGTCTTTGCACCCCTTATATGGGTTGCGGAAAGGCGCCTCTGTTCAGTCTTTAGCTCAATTGTATAGACCTCCTTTTCCCTGGGAAGAAGGGACTTAGATTTGAATTTCCTTATGCTGATTAACAGAGTACCCACAAAAACAGGTACCTCTCTATATTGGTTCTGAATGGTTACAAGATGCTGTGCTAATTGATGGATTTAGTGCTGTTTGTGTGATTTTCTACACTCCCAATACACTTGCAGAGGCTTAGGATCTCTGCATTCTCTCTGCATTACAACAAAGTTTAGAAGGGAGAAGTATGTGTAAAATGTTGGCCTGAGAATCTTTAGAACATTGGAGAAGATACCAATTTTAAAGTCTTTCTCCTGTATTTTAATAGGCACAGGAAATAGGATTTTCTTCCTATCTTGTTCTTATGTTTCTGTTTCTTATCTATTTCTTTTTCATCTTAACTGAAACCACAGTCAGGGTTGTAGTTCTAGCAGTGAACCATAGCTTCCAAGCTCAGTGATCTGAAGAATTACTAAAAAAAGAAAAAAAAGGAACTTATTAAAATGAACTGAAAGATATTCTTATGTTGAAAAGATGAGGGGTAGAGGGGTGAAGGAAGAGGAAAGAAAAGTGTTATATATGGGACTGAAGAAAACCTGCAACAAATACACTTGGCAATTTTGGATTGAGTGTTACTGCCAAGCATTGTGACTGTAAAGTTATTCTAAGGATTTCTGCGTTTTCTACAGTAAGCAGTACAACAAAGAAATATTTAAAGGAATTCTTTCTGAATGTTCCAACATTCTGTCAATGACGGTAAATAAAGAACCACTCTGCATAAGACAGAAAATCTTATACATTTATTTGGAACTGATTTAATGGTCTATAATTAAGTGTAAAATTGAAAAAGAGAAAAATGTAATGATGAGAAAAATTTCATAGCTAGGTTTTTCAGTTGCCAAATGCTTCAGAAGGCTGCAATTTTGCAGCAGAGTTGGTTCCAGGAGTGGAAATTGGACATAAATAAATCCAGACAGTGTAAATGTAAATATAAAAAAATTAATTAAGAAGCACATTTTGTCCTAATACATTCTCTATTAATAATTATAAACTAATCACCAAGCTATGGTTTAGAAATCAACTTATTTAAAAAAATCTTTAACTAATTGACTTCAATTGTAAATCTGTGACTAAGTACTTCAAACAGTTGGCCAGTTCTGGTGCATTATTTCATGATAATTGCACATAAAATGGTTTGGGTGTGTTGGCTGCAGAACAAGAAACATTAAGGCTGTTACAAATCAGTTATTTTCAGGTCTGGTATAAATAATCCTGCACCCTAACTCGTCTATAGTCACTGACTAATAGTGCATTTATGTATTCTTTTTTGTTATTGTTTTTGATCAGTGATCTGTGTTTTTCAGCAGGGATGTTGTTATCATTAGATCCTATTTATTAAAGAAAGTTATAGGACAGAATGACCCTTTCTTTGTTCCCAAACTAGCTGTACTTAGGGGATCTACTGCATATTATGCAGTAGTAAAAGGAAGTCGCTACTCTACACTCACACAATTGGCTTGGAGACATATTTGAGTCTTTGGACTGGCTTTGGGGTAGGTTTATTACAGTGCCAAGACAGCAAGATGAGTGTTTCATTGATGTATTTTTATCACGAGATGTGAGCACAGCGGGGCCTTTAGGAGAGGTAGCAAAATGAATAGAGATTGTGAAAATATGCAAGTAAGGCAATCCACCAGAGCCAGGGATGAACTCAACATGAAAACAAGTGCTCCTAAAAGAGTTTGTGTCAATACCATGTGTATGATATACCCAAATCTCCTGTCAAACAAAAGGGCTCTGGCACAGAAAACTGCTGATTATAGGATGTAGTAATTGACACAACTCTGTACTATTTCTGTTATTGATGGGACAGAATCATGGCCTGGCTTCACTGCTGCACTGAACACCAGCTACTTCAGGAGCCAACATTATTAACTGCTAGTTAAGTGCCATCAGTGTGTCAGAGACTGGAAACATGCAAAAATGAAAACAGTACATCTGAGCATACCAATACAGCATGAAAAAGGAGTCACGGAAGATAAAGCGTAGTTAAACGTGAGCAAATTTATTCATTTAACTGTTCCATTTAATAAGCTTCTGCAATGTTTAAAAAATATATTTTAATTAGAGTGTTCCATAATTTCTTGTGGAGTGCCTTAGAATTTTTTTAAAATAATTAAATGGATCAAAATTATGTTTTGAATGGAAGGAAGAGCTGAAAAGAAGAGACAGTGAACCAAAAGTGGAAGTTCAAATAATGCTTTTATGGACACCTTCATGTAAAATCTAGATAATGCTGACAAAATTTTGCAGTGGATGAGCAATTTTATATATAACAACAATTTTAAATAACAACAAAAATGGTTTTACAAAATAAATGACCCTTCAAATACTTTTATTGTAACTGCCTTGGCACAGGACTTGGTACTTCAGTGATAGACTGTATATTTTCTGTATATTCCTTCTGCTTATTTATGCTGGATTTTGAGGATTAATTCTTTTTATTTAATTATTTAGACTATAGTGTTTCCATTATTTTAGTATATAAAGGATAAAAGTAGGCTGAATGCTATTTCCAGCTGAGAAAGCTGATGAAGGTAAGATTATTGATAGCTACAGAAGTGATAGGAGAAAAGTTGTGGAGAATGTTACAGTGCCCCAAGGAGACTGCAGAGAGGTTTTCCTAAAGAACCATTCGGAAATGAGACAAATTCCATGGGTTAGCTTCTTCTTTCCATCACAGTATCCTCCACAGTCTCAGACAACCATAAGGGCATCACTTTTCACTGGTTTGGACTGTACAATAAAACTGGAAAACATCCTAAAGTTAACCACAAATACTCATTTTGCCACAGTCAGCTTCCTTAAATCTGGCCTTAAAAATACTTGCATTTACAAATTTATAAGGAAATTTCTAAACATAAGTAAGCTTTATAATACATTTAAGAGGAGGGCAAAGTGTAGCTAATGCACTGCCTATGGCTAACAAAATGGCTAGTGTGAAAATTCACTGCAAACACTGTGGGGTTTTTTTGTTTTGATTCTTGGGCTTCAACCAAAGGTGTGGATGAATCCATCATTTGGGAGTGTGTCCCTGTGTGTCCCAATGGGCACTCCTCTCATTTCACTGGGTAGTTCACTCTACAGCATGCTGGTTATGGCTGTAATCTTATTTTGGCTCATATTTACCGTGACGTGTGAAAGAGCCTGATTCCTAGGGGATGCTTCCACAATCTAATACATCTATGAAATGCTTTATTTATTCATAATTGCATGTGTGTGCATAAATATCTATATATATAGATAGATACCATTTAAGTAGAAGCTTCTCAGTTCAGATATTTTTCCCTACTTTTCCAACTCGCTAGAGTTTGTTTAAAAATCTTGACATTATATGATGAAAAAATTACTGTGTGCACAATAATGTCTGAGTATTTAGTCATAAGAGCTTCTGTCTTACATTAGCTAATGTATATTTCTAAATTGAAAGTAGCAGTAGTTATTCTAATTATTATAATTCATGTTTTGTTTTTTAAGTACAATTGGGCATACCGTTCACTTGTAACAACATTGTGTTCAGCAAATATAAATGGAATTTTTCTTTAATATCTTATCTAAGAGGAGTCAACATCTCCTCACTTTCAGGCAGAGAAAAGACAGCAGTTTTGTGGCTGGTACATGAAGAAGAAGAATTCAATTCCAGACATCTAATTAAATTATGCAGTCAAACTAGCAGAACAGTCTTAAGATAAAAACTGGTTGCAGGTATTTACAAAGTCTACAGGCAAACATCTGGCTATGTTTTTGTCCTTCAGGTATGATAAATTTTGCTAAGAACAGCACCATCAAAAATCCCACAAGAGCAAACTGGCCTAGGAGAAAACTAGAAGGCAAGAGAAAAACATCTTTATTTATTCATCTTACCTTGACTTTTTCTGACACTAGGTTTGCTTGAAGTGAAATAGTTCAGAAGTGAATTCTGCTTAGTGTGTGCCTAAAAAATTATTTTTTTCTGTGTAGTTTTTAAATATTTTCTTCTAAAAGGAAAATGTACGAATACTTTCCAATAATTGATGTCAGTTAACATTCAATGTACTGGGGCTGTGGTTAGTGACACCACTTAAAACCTCAAAATTTATGTCAGATAACAGATATATTTCTGATTTTCTAAAAGGAATGAGTATTGTCTAGAGGATAGAGACTGTCAGTTATTGCAGACACATTAAGGAAGATCATACTAGCATACAAAATCCATTTTACCTTTCCATGGAGTGCACTATGTATTTGTACTGTATTTACCTTCTATACAAAATGGAAGTGAATATAGTGAAACCCTGGTTCAGAGCACAAGTTTCTGGACTGGAAAATGCACAAAACAGACAAAATATTTGAAAACAAAGTGCTGAAGCTCCGGGAAGCACGTACAGTGCAAGTAGACATCAAGGTCAAATTCAAATTCAGACAGTCCATTCTAGAGCTAAGTATGATAGCTGAAGAGGGTTTTGCCCTGAGGCACTGCTTGCTGGCTAGAGTTGACTGGCCCTTTCCATCTGAAGATGGAAGGACTGTTTGAGCTCTCCAAATTTTCCGTGCTGTCTGTTCATACTTGGCTGATTTTGTATGAAATGGATCAGGCTGCATTTGCACTGTCTTTTCCACCAGGATAGTAGATCACTAAAGTGGTAGTGCATACCTGGAGGATGTTTTGTTATTAGCAAAGTGGATGCTGTAATATTTCCAAGGGAGTCTTATTTTGATCCAAAATTTGGTCATCTTTTTTTAGTTAAAAAGTTAATGTTTTGAATATCACATTCAATCCATTCACAATTTTTCAGTTCTCCAATTCGCATCAAAGGTACTAATATATTTTTAAAAGCTAGTAATTCTCCTTCATTGCCCAGTGGAATTTTTCTAACTGAAGTCTCAAATAAATTAGTAAATACCTGCTTGAGGCAGACATCCAGAGTGCAGGCTTTCAGCATCACTGGTTGTAAGCAGTGATAGCAAAAGTGATCAGCAAGAGGAAACATCAATTGACAGTTTGAGGTAAGGGGTAACTAGCTACAGTTTCAATAGTTTTGATAAGTAGGTGGAGCTAGAACAGGTATTGGATATGCTTGTCCTCTGGAGATCTGTTTCAAATTCATTATTTATTTTTCCATGCCTAGATTTAAACACAGATGATGAAATAAGTAATTTCATCTGATGTCTGTTGTAAAAGCTAATGAGAGATAATCAACCTGGAATGTTTAGGTTGATTATCAGGAAAATGTTTTCTGACAGTGACATATTATGCTTTGGAGTTGTCCCAGACTGCAAATAGCTTAAGCCAAACTTCTTGAATCACAGTGCCAAGTAGATGGAGGTTAAGAAAGTACATTCTGTGAAACAGCCACATAAAGCAGGAAAAGGAAGTGATGATCTGAGAATCCTCTACATCTTTTAATGCTGTGATTCTATCATTCACCTTTATTTAATTTAGAGACTGTTCAGACCTTCATGGATTTTGATGTCCTTTCTTCATTATCAAGTCTATATCACAGTCACTAACACAAAAGAAAGAAAGAGTAGCAGCAAGAAAAGACCTCTCATGCTACTAATTAATCATAGTGTGAGTTTTCTTCCAATGCACCTTCTTTCCAACTGCTGACATATGGTGCTCATATAACCAGCTGATTTGCAGTATCACATCCATACATCTGCCTGTCAGATAGGTCTTTTGCTTTTGTAAGCTAGCTGGTGGCCAGGATTCTGAAAGGGAGTGCTTAAGATACAGGTCATCCATATGGGTTAGGTAAGGGAAGGCAGAGCAGGGGAAGTATTCAATTAATCCTCCCTTCTCATATTCAGTCCATTATTCTTATGTTTTAGGGGCAGATGTGCAAGCTGGGAAGTTTTCCAAATTCATTTTTCAGAACATTAGGTGCTCTCAACATTAGGCACACTGAGCAAATCCCTCTTTGTAACAATTTTGCCACCAGCACTGAAGATGAGCTGCTTTCAGGATGAAAATAGATGGCTGAGAACTTGGGCCAAACCAAGCAATTTGGAGATAAAATTACTTAGAAAACTTTTTATCTGGCTTTCACAACCTCTCTGATCTACTTAGAGTTCTTCAAGAGTTTGAGCACTTACATAAAAATTCTTCTTACATGGTTTGTTTCTGAAAAAATAAGAAAAAACCAAAACATCGTACATGACAAGAGGCTGACAAATGTTTCTAGAAAAATTCTATGTATTAGACAATGACTCACCTACCCCAAGCTATTGCTCTGATCACAGAGTTTCTAAATATCCAAACATTGCTACTGCCATGCTATTTTTCTATTTCGTTGTGTTTTTTCTGCAGTTTTGAATAGTCTAGAAAAGTGGGGTTTTTTTCCTAATTAAGAGGACAGAATTTTGGAAGATTAAAAAGAAATATTGATTATGCCTTTCATTCAGCAATCTCAATTTTTGTTTTTCCTTCCTCCTGCTTTGATGTGACTCCTAGTGGAGTTTAGTTTCTTGCTGCAGAGTCCTTGAGTTAGACTTCCCTCCATCTGCAGTAGCTCAGATATGCTGGTATTTAATAGAGTTCAATTGTTTCCATGTGCTTTTAACTAATAAGTTGGAGAGACTGGATTGTAAATCAATTAATTGTTCTATTTATTTTTAAGTCTGCCTTATTTACTATTACAGATGTCTACAGGGAAGCAATGCAGAAGAGTGGTTAGTTAAATGAATAACTTTTTGTTAGTTTTAGTTTGGACAAGGATTTTAAAATGTAGGGCTCGCGATGAAGGTGAGGGAAAGAAAGACAGATGGACAAGCTTGGAGTTAAGGCTTAACCCTGCTCCTGAGCGGTTCAGACTGTGAGCATGCCCAGATGGGGGACAGATTGTACATGCCTTTGTCTTTTATAGGTTAACACAATGTTGACTTGATTTCTCCAGTACTGGTTGTACACTTCTTTCGTTCTCAATACGATTATCTTCTACATCTTTTCCAACAAAGGAGAAAAATTAACTTTTAAAACATCAGTGATTTTATAATGGTGATAAATACTCATATATCTGAAGGGACATATGGGGACTCTAAATCATCATAATCATAAATCACACTTCCAGTGATGGGTCATTCACAACTTCTCCGGGCAACCTGTTGGAGCGTCTCAATAACTTCATTTAAAAAAACACCCACAAAAGTTTCCTTATGTCTAATCTAAGTCTATCCTTTTAGTTTAAAACCGTGGCCCTTTGTCTTGTCAGTACAATCCTGGTCAAAAAAAAAAATTAAAAAAAAATTATATATACATACACCTTTTTAATAAGCCCCCTTTATATATTAAAAGGCCACTATAAGGTCACCCCAGAGCCTCTCTCCTCCAGGCTGAACAACCCCAAGCTCTCTCAGCCTTTCTCCATAGGAGAGGTGCTCCAGTGTTCTGATCATATTTGTGGCCTCCTCTGGACCCACTCCAATAGCTCCACGTACTGAGGACTCCAGAGCTGGATGCAGTAGAGGGGTAGAATCACCTCTCTTATTGTGCTGGGCATGTTTCTTTTTATGCAGTGAAGATGAGTAAGCCATTTACTAAATTTACAGGCTTATTTTTTTTACTGTTGTTTCTCTGTAATGCCCAATCTAATAAATTGCTTAAGTATTTATGGTAAAAGTAACAACACCATATCAAGGAACAGTTAAATAAGAAAAAGACCTATAAACATACTAGGAAGGCTAGGTGTTTTCATTAAACAATCTTCCATTATTTGAGAAACCTACCAATCTAGTAGAGAATCTATGTGTCTTTACATCAGTAACCTCAGTAGTACCCAGAAGTTGTTGATTTATTCCTGTACTTTCAAGTTAAACACGTGACTAAACACTGTTTAAATTTCAGCTGTGTTCAGCAGAGGGAACAATGGCATTATATTCAAATATTTCTCCACAATAAATTTAACCCATATATTGGCTTCTTAATACTGACCACTATATAATATAATTAAGAGAGGATTCAACAGAGGTCTCAGCAGTAATGGAAAAGATTCCCTGTGCTTTATAAATGGATCACATTAAAGACTTGTGCTTACAGCCTCTCTAATAATTCCCAGAGCTGAAACAGGTCCATTCCAATAACTCCAAACGGGATGGATTCCGTGTTTACAAGACTGCATATACAAAAAAGCTATATAGTCCTCTAAGGCTCTTTAGTTTTAACTAATTAAACAGGGATTTTGCTTCTTGTCAGAAAATCAGTGGTGTCACATGGAAACAAGCAGCTATGGAAAACTCTTCTATATATGTAACTACCTTTGGGCACCATGCCACTGAGCAAGAGAAAACGGAAAGGGATCTGGGGAATTGAATTGGGGGGACTCCATTCACAAGCTATAGAATTAATTCCCCTGGGATGAGGATAGCCTCAAACATAATTGCATACTGCCTCCAGCTTGTGGCATGTTTTATTTACCTAATAATTTCTATTACAAGAGTACAGGAATATGCATATAGATGTTATTAAAAAAGCAAAAAAACAAGGAAAAAACCAAATTAAAACATTATGCAGCCATTTTTTCCCCTGAGAAGGTGGTATGAGGAGAAGCAAGCCATGTGTAGATGTTAGAAACTGTGCTTTCATGCTGTAGTAAAAGGCACAGCTGAAGCTGTTCCACTCTGAATAAAAAATGGAAGAGATGGATGTGGATTTACACAAGAAGTGTAAATTAGCTGTTGCCCACAGCTGAGTCAAGCCTTCAATGCATTTAGTACTACAGCACTGTATGCAGTTCAGTCATATATACAGAACTAAGGTCCAAAATGCTGTACTTATGTACATGTCCATGAAGTTATCACTGTTAGATGCCCATTTTCCCCATAATACTCAGGGAGTAGGGGGAAAGTGGGTCATGACAGATGCATATTTTCATGAGGAGAGCTTCCGTAACCATCCAGAAGGGAACAACACGGGAAGAGTTTGGTGTGATGAGTAAATAGTGGGCTAACTCAGAACAGGTAGTATTTTATCTTCCTGTCTGTGGGCATCCAAAACATGAATCTGCTTGGAATGTGAGTCAGTCAATGAAAAAAAAAAAAGAAAAAAGACATAAAACTACTACTTCACTACTGTCAAGATCCGATTATTAAGGTTCTTTAGAAATTCCTCTGCCTGAATTAAGGTGCAAACGAGACCATACGCCGGTGACAATAATATGGGTTTTATTTGATGGTAAATATGAGAGAGAGAGAAAGAAAGAAATAGAAAATAGGTGGGGGGACAGAAAGAAAGTGACCGGGTCAGAATAAGGAAAATATCACCACTCCGTGGATCCCAGCGATGTTCTGTTGATCCTCTCCTGCTGGTCTTCTTGGCGGTGAAGGTCCCCCCAAAAAGTGTAGAATCCCACGGGTTAATATACCCTTGAGCCAGGCGGCAATGTCCAGGCATGTCCCCCTGGGGGAGGGGGGCAGTCTCTCACAGCAGACTCTGGCTCTGTTGCATCACGTGCAGTCCTGTGGTGCAAAGCCTCTGGGGAGCACTTTGGGGGGTCTTTGATGGATTATGACTCCCCCTCAGCTGCCTCTCACGTGAAAGTCCCGTAGATGTGGCCTGTGGGGTTGGGGGTTCCACAGCTGGGCCAGTTTGTGTAACGGAGGATGGGCGTTCAGTGCCTCTGACCAGAGGTTATGCAATGCACCCAAAACCTCCTCCGCCCCCCTTGGTTGGGGGCAGTCTGTGTAAACCTGGCTTCTGTGAGCTGTGCTCTCTCCCCACCCCAAACTCAGCTGGGGATGATTCTTGGTGCAGCTGGTGACTTTGGCCTTTTGTGGATGCATACCTTTCCATCAGCCTGAGATGACTGAACAATGGGTTTCCTTCTATCTAATCAGTGGTTTGACTTTCAGCCCAAAGTCCCAGTCTTCGGGGAGGCTTCTTTGGTTGTAGCTTCTTTATAATGAGCAAAACTTTGTTTCAATGTTTGAGGCCTGAACTATTTTCAGTCTCTGACAACTACTTCAAATAGTCTAATAGTCTAATGGCTAAATGATCCAAATGTGGAAATGCAAGTTCAAATTCCTTAATGAGACTAAGGACTTGAATTATACAGCTTATACCCTCAGGAGTTTATCCCTCTACCAACCCATTTGACTGCAGCTGGTAATTCTGGGTGTTTCACTTCATTTAGCTTTAGACATTCAACATCGAGGCAAAAAATGAAGCAAATTTTTTGGTGTTCTTCTACTTAAAGGACCTAAGAGTGTTTCAAGTGACTCATTTCAAATTCAGGTAAGACATGAAGAAAAATAATCTTTTTTGCTATTAGAGTGAACAAACCCTGGTACGGGTTGCTCAGAAGGGCTATAGAGTCTCCATCCTTGAATAAATTCAAATCCCAACTGGAATGCTACTTTGCACTTGTTTTTTTCTCTAGAGTGTACTCACTTTAGTTTTAGATTCCTAACACAGATGAGATGAATCTCAGCTGATATCAGCTTTACCATGCCAGACTGGCATGCTGAGAGATAGATAGAGGTGGAGGAAAATTGTTAGGTATATGGTGAACTGAAGAACACAGACTGAGCCTGTGTTAGACAGAAAATTAAACTAAAGTCTTCTGAGATTCAAGCTACGGCACTCTCACAGCAGAACTACACTTCCACATGTATCATGCCAACACATGGTTTTCAATTAGAAGCCTTAATATGAATGTTGTATACAGGAATAAATCATATGCACTTGGGAATGTCACAAGGCAAGACATGTACAGCAAAACGACTTGCAATTGTTTCAGTACTGAAACACAATAATTACACACTCATGATCATGACAGATACATCCCACTGAAACATTTTCTCTTCCTTCTTCCTCGGTATTCTGACTAGATGAGATTTAATAAGTAAGAGACCTTTTCCATATCTGACAGTTCTTATTACATTCTCCTACCAGGTAATTAATTCAGACTGAAATCAGAACAAAAATAAAAATTTGGTGTTAAAAAAAGGGAGAAATATAATGATGCTGATTCTATATTATGTATCATGTCTATTGTGACTGTAGTAAGGTATAATTTCTTCAAGAATGAAAAGTAAAAATGATTACCAAAATTAGTGTTTACACTTCTGAGGATGTCCAAGAATAGATTTAGTAGAAATTCTCATATGATTGTCTCATTAAAGGCATTTCTTTCTTTAATGACAAATGATAGTATTTTACTTTCTTGAATTATATTGAATGTAAATAAACTGGGAAGTGGATTTTGACCACATCTCCAGCCTAATGCAAGTACAACTATTTGAAAGAATCAGAGGAACCTAAATGAGAATTGTTCCCTTTGAACATGAAAAATAATACCTTGAATGAGCACAGATATGTTGAGCAGGCAAAGCTAGTTATACATAAGTATTGAAGCAGTCTGAAAAGGCCAGATATTTTGTTAGCTATTTAAAATCTGTGTTTAAAATTTAAAATAATAGTGTGAAAGAATAATTTTTTTCTTCTTTTGTTGTATTGAAGCTTCCATTTATACACAGTAAATCCACAGTTTTTGGATTGTTTTGTGGATCTAAAACCTGTTGTCAAATGAAGTTGGCTAATAGCCCTAAAAGCTTCTCATTTTTGCTTTTAACGTAAGAAAATCAAACATACTTGTTTTGTCTTCTGCAGGGCTCGCCTCCCATGAAGTTGATAAGTAGTGCAGCTGTTTTGCATCTCTGAAGAGCAGGACAGGTTCTCTGTGATTGACTTTCTCTACAGAAAAAGGTGCACTCAAAGTCTCACTCATCTCTTGGTTCTGCCATTCTCTGCATGGCTTAGGGCATCTCACTTGGCCCTTTCTGGGATCTAAAACAGTTACCCAGTCTCTTCAGAGCTTTGCGTGGCTTCCCTAACTAAGATGAAAGGAAACAAAGAGCACTGTGATATTGCAGAGGTCTATTATCATCTTAACGAAATAGACAAATATTGATTCAGGGATTCTGTACTCCCTGCTCTTCTTTTTCCAGGAAAGCCTGCACAAGCTACACCAAACTCTGATGATCTGTTGCTGCATATCCTGGGCACGCACATCAGAAAATATCATGGCACTGACTGCTTTCAGCATGTGATTGTTGACCTTTACTGAATCACTTCCCTAATGTTTGGTGTTTATGCTTTTAATGTTAATAGATAGTACAATGTTCCTACCTTTTATAGCAATAAACTGTACCCTTTCAGGCATGGTAACAAGTACTAGAGAACTAAAGTGATTTTATTACCAGCAGTCCTACAGTCCTCAGCACCCTGAGAGCCAAAGAGGGTGAAAAAGAACTGAATGTATTGGTGCTGCTTCTTTTAGAGCATCTTTCCAAATGTTACTGATGAAGTTTTTGGATTTATACTAGGAATCCTCTAAGTGGGAGAGACATTCTTATTGGCACCAAAAATTTCTGGCAACTGCACTTAGGTAAAAAGAGATGTGAATTTTATTTCTATATCTCAGATAAATGCTGGCAGACACTGAGAGTCTTCTGTTAGAGAGAAGTGTGTTATTTTTAACCTGAGAGAAAGCTCATTAATTTTTTTTTTTTTTTGTTAGAGATGGATATGTTGACAGCAGGTTTATGGAAACACATTACAGAAAAAAATTGAACAAAAAATTTCGGGCTTTCATTCAGAGTTCCTAATTAGCCACAAGGGCTCAGCGCCTGCGAACAGTCCAGAGGATCCCCCTGTAATGTAAGATCTGAAAGTAATTAGTGCTGCCATTGACAAGCATGATACTGGTCCAGTTCTCACTGTTGAATTTTAAGAACAGATGAGATGAGTCATTGCTGTGAATAGAAATCATTGATATCACCACACGCACTCCCACATATATAGGCATTAAACTGTCATTTAATTTGCTCATCATTAAGGCTCACATACTTGCTCAGCAATAGTAAAAACTTCTGAGGGCTGGGACATAGGAACAAACTACACCTTGTACCATTTTGCCGGCTTTTTATTAACCATTTTCCTCTTTCAATCGCATTTTATAATTTCAGAGACCTTTAAAACATTCATGCACCTTAGAAAAGGACATCCTGCTTAGCACACATAATTCACTATGATTTAGGCTGTTTATCCAGATTTAGAATATTTATCTCGCTCTTTCCTTTTACACCTAATGGACATAAATAAATTACAGGGAATCTATACATATATGTGTCACATCCTCACTCATGTATGTAGAAATATTATACTAGGTTAAAAAATATACATCCCTATGATATTTGCTTCAGAAACACTTTTAATTAAAGACCATGTACTATTATCCAAAAGGGTGTCAACTTGGAATATCTCTTTTAAAAATAAAATGCTTGATTTAGCACAACGGCCTTTTTGTGGCAGAGTGAAAGCTGGCTTTGGATATCCAATATCTCCTAATATTTTTTATTCCATCTGGCAATAAACCTGAGAAAAATTATCATTAGCTCAGACTTTGGTTATACATTTTTGGAGAATAAAATGGTGGTTCTGCATTTATCAATGATATAAGTAGGAATTAAAACACAAATATTCTAGACAGGCTACTGAATCTTCAGCCAGTTATGATGTTTTCCTTTGTGGCAAACTGGGCAAGTCCTCAAGAGTTCCTCTCTACAGCAGATAGTAAAGATGCAAGTCTTACATGAAGACCAACCTGTGGTCATGTAAATGGAATGTGCTAATAGCGAAAGACAGATGGTCTTTCTGCTTGTGCCTTTCCTCAGGCAAGCACCATTTGGAGGATCCTGATGAAGGGTAGTAATGAGGCTTACTTACACTCAAGATACCCTTAGAAATTCCCATTTTGTGGCACTTGTTATGTTTCTGGTGGCTGAATGGCAGCTGAGGTACAGCTCAGCTTCTGAGGAAACACAGTCTGAGCTGGCTGATGTAGAGATCAGTTAGAAAAAGTGCTTATGGCGGGTGGTGAGGGATTTTTCGGTCACAAGTTGATAGAATGGTTGAGACTGGAAGGCACCTCTGAAGGTCATGTTGGCCAATGTTGCTGCTCAATCCAGGCCACCTAGATCTGGTTGCCCAGGACCAGGCTCTTTATATCTGAGGAGAGAGTCCCTCACCTCTTCACTTCCTGGGCAACCAGTGCCAGCACTCAGTCACCCTCACAGTGAAAAGATGTTTCTTGATGTCCAGAGGGAACCTCATGTGTTTCAGAATGTGCTGAGCCCTCTCTATGTGCGTTTATCTAGCATCCATGTCAGGTGTTTTAGGCAGAGAAGAAAGGATGTTGGTGTAGTGGGTTGACCTGAATTGACAGACAGCCTGTTAAACCAATTACGCTTCTCTCAATTTCACATATTTAAACCGCCTGGAAAGGTGGGATTTTGGAGTTTTTTTCCATTCCAGCTCGGTGCTGGGACGGGACGGAGGGGGGGCCTCAGAGCCCAGGGCCCCGCTGGGCCGGGCCGGGCCGGGCGCCCCTGCCCCTCCTGCTCCCCCCACTCCCAACGCCGCAGCACGGACCCTGGGTCGCTGGGAGGGGAACTATGGAGCCGTCCGATGCAGTTTTCTGAAGAAGCCGGCGGGAGCTTACAGCCTACAGCCAGCACACTTCACCCCAAACTGAAGCGAATACCGTGCAGTGAGCGATGCAGGGAGAGCAGGGGGCTCTCCTCTCCGTGGACTCTGAACGGTAACAGCAACTTCAGAGGCAGAGAGAGAGAAAGTTGGCCACGTGGGACGAAGCTCCAGAGCCTCTAAAGATGGCTTCGGAAGACGACGGAGGGCGGTGCCGCGCTTCCCGCGCGCAGCTTAAAATACTTCTTGCAATGCCGTGGTAAAGACTGTAATATCATAACTGTCTCTTTAATCCATTTAAAGTACATGGGGGGATGGACAGTTCACATGTGGCTTGAGAAAGTTGTGAAAGTGCTCATGCCAGGCTATTTAAAAGCAGAGAGAAAGAGGCTTTTAAGAAACTGGGGGCAAAAAAAACCTTTGTGATCAAGCCAAAATATCATCCTTAAAAAGATTATTAACCCCATGTAATGGTCCATGTCTTGCAGTGTAACAAAACTGAATTTTCATGGAAGAGATGTTTCACACCACAGCAGGTTTTTTTCCTTTTTTTTCCCTTTTTCTTTTAAGTCTGTTAATAAACTTCTTTATATTCTGTAAGTTTTGTGCCTGCTTTGTTTTCTCCTAATGTTTATCTCACACAAAAGAAATCCGTAAGTAATCCATATTTTCAAACAAAAACCACTACAGTTGGTTACATGAGTTACACTTTTAAAAGGACAAGAAGGACTTTGTGGATGCTAAAAAGTTAAAAGCAGAGAAATTCTTCAGCTTTTTCCCAATATTCTGTGAGAACATTGCTTTCACACACAGACTAGATGAAAACAGTGAAGACAGTTTTGTAAACTGTCTTTATCTGTGCACCTGGGGTCTGTTTTGCAGAATTGCTATGGTACACATTGAAAAAATATTTTGAAGTAAGTGCCGTGAGCTTTGGCCAATAGGACAAGGGGTGGCTGTTCAAAGAACCAATGGTTTTCCTGTCATCTTCGCGAACCAAGTTATATAAGCAGTCTTTTAATAAACGGGGCTCTCGCTCGCTCGATTCTCCCCGGGCCTGGAATTTCGTGTCGTAATTTCTCGCCGTTCATAGTAAAACAGCGACAGGACTTATGATAGTTTTGTGTATTGGGGCAACCTTCACTTTAAAATAGCCTGATTGCCAGACTAAGATAGGGTTACAAACAATCCAAGACCTTAAAATAATGTCAGACCTCATACTATTATGTTATGGATAAATTGGAACTTTCAAAATATGTATTGCTTAAACTGATTAATTTGAATAGATCCATCTCACATTTGTCCTCTGCAGAGCAACTCAGGGACTTAAGTATCCATAGACATATGGATATAGACCAGGCATCCCACATGTCGATAACAGTCCTGCTATTGATTCAAAAAGAGGTGTAAATTCTAACCTCTCTATTGCTGCTGTGCACTGTGATCAGTACCTGAGCTAGCTAAATTAAAGACAGCAGATGTAGTTAACTTCACTGCAGTCCTTTGGATTCTATGGCAGACCTACCTTTAAAATACAAAGCTTTTACTTAGACACAGGAACTGAAAAGTAAAACCACAATTAATACAGTGCAGAACCAGCCAGCACTGCTCCTTCTAAAACTGGTAGTAGGATAGGAAAAGTTATGGTTCATTATAGTGTTCTGACTCTATTTGGTTAGGAAAAGAGTTAAAAATATTCGGTGCACTATGATGCTTTGTGCTGCTCCAAAAGGCACGGGGCCCATCCTGGCAGAAACATGTTCATGCTTTGGTCAGACTTAGCATTTATAAAGCCTCCATTTTTAACATGCAGCGTGGCTGCATTTTGTAAGTGATGCTGATGAGGTGTGACTGCCTTCAGCTGAGGTGTTTGCCCTGGGTACAATATCTGTGCATTTCTCCTGTGCTCCACAATCTGTCTGACTGAGGACAATGGATATTAATTGCACAGTCCAAGTTCATAGGCAGAGATATTTTGTGGCAGGGAGGATAACTACCTACAAATTTTAAGGCCAGCTACTCATGAATAAGGCCAAAAGACTTTGAAAAAAAGTTTTTTTCTTATTCTTCTATTTTTCTCTCCCAGTTCTTTCACTGGAAGATTTTCCTTTTGGGATAAACTCTCCAGGGAAAGGCGCAAGTAATAAACACTTACCAAAGACACTGGAAGGCTTTTAAATTAATTAAGAAAGAATATGTTAGAGAAATTTCCTCCTGGAGATATAAGAAAGGAGCTGCAAGCCAAAGCATTTTCCATGCTTAAAAAGAATAGTCTTTCAAAAGACCTAAATTATGTATATTTTCCAAAGTGCCTAGCCTTTTTAACACTTTTTAATTCCCAAAGGAGTAAAATAAAAAATCCATCAGAGGCAATTAGATATGGAGTGTGTGCCTCCAATTTAAGAGGTGATACTTGCCTAAATCCCTGGTGTCTGTGAGCTTATGTTGAAAAACACTGCTGTTTGCTTGCAGGGTACACACATTCTCTCACCATCCAGGCTTGGATCTTACCAGAGGGGACAATGGAGTTGGTGTCACCAGGTACAGCTATTCATTAATTGGTTGGCCCACTTCCAATAAATAAGAGACACAATTGACTTGTTACAGGTGCACTGAAAACTCACAGTGCATGTCAGAAATGTGATAGAGCCCTGGTTTGGTAACACACTATACATTGTTCACAAATTTCAACAGAAATGTTGCCCCAGTCAGCTCTTTGCAGAGTTATTTAAATGCTGTAATTCCAATAAAACTCACTTTTTGCTATCTTATGGCCACATTTACAAAAACTCCCATAGGTATTGTAAACTCAAAAAGAGAAAACAAAAGCTTTGACAGCCAGTGTCAGAAAACCTCCCCAACTGTACTTCATCCTCAGAAAATCATAGTCTGCACACTCAAATGGTAGGAATATTATAACATACTTTATTATAATATTGAGTAGTGTAACTTTACTGAAGTATTCTGCTGCCAGGTGCAGTAATCACGCAAGGGCATGGACTTCACACACAAGATGGAAAGTGCAAAAGCCTTTATTGCGCACCCCGAATTCCCTAAATACCAGCACCTAACAGGATATCACATCATATAAACAGGAAAGATGTTCACCTCTGTGTCCCCCAATCACCTGGGGTATTGCACAGATATTACCTATTATGGTAACAGGCAAACAATACCCTGTAAGGTCACAAACTACAGTTGTCACTTCCCATAGGTCCAACACTGCCCACAAACCCACAATCCTCTCTCAGCCCATCCCCGGTGACCTGGATGCACTCCCAGGGTCACCTCCGGGTCCAAGAAAGAGGCTCTCTCCCCGGCCCTCAGGGCCTGTCTCTCTTCCAGCACATAGTGCACCCCAACACCAGGCATCCTCCACACAAATGCACCTGAATAAAAACTAGTGCATTTAGTTTCTCTTCTTCTTTTACATTATAATGACTATAGTAAAATAGAACATTGCCTGCAAGAAATAATACAAATACAGCAGAAAATAATGAACCAAATCAGTCTTGCTTTACTTCATATGAGTTTTTCATGCACAATCCACACTAAAAGAAAAATGTTCAAGAAAATAAAATTTACATCAACTTCTGCAAGAAAGTTCTTAACAGTGCCTGTGTTGTCTTTATTTAAGTTTTCTTGGCTGTGTTTTAATTGTTAGCTTCATTTATTTTATACTTTGGGAAAGAAAGCTATAATTCCCTCATTTTGTATTTCCAGAAGGTTTCCCATTGAAGTATTTTGAAGTAATTCTACATTAATTTTATAAATGATAATCAGTTCTCATAACAAAATACATTCTTGTTGATAGCCTTGTATTGAAAGGTCCTGTAGCCAGTAGTTAAAAGAATACCTACAGCACCATAGAAAGAGGTTTCGTTTATGTGATCTGAACAAAATACTACTATTTCAGCTTACTTTTAAGTGCATGCAATTTTATTACTTCTGGAGATCTGTTGACACTACTGAAAAAAACCCAAACAAAACCAGATATATTTTTCTGCTGTCAAAAATTTGTTTTCAGTGAGATGGAAAGAAAACCATGATAATGACTTTGCCTCTAGTCTTAAGAAGTCCTGCACATAAAACTATAACTTTGAGGTTGAAGTGGTTTTATAGTGATAGGTTAATGCCTAATGAGTTTATAGACATTGGTATGGCTTCTGCAGACTGGCACTTGCACAACCCAAACTTTATGTGAATACTTCCACAAATTAAACTTTAATTCCTTATTTTAAGTATAGCTATTGCTGAACCATATAGAAACCTCAATATACCTTTATTTACATACAGTTAATTTTCTTCACAAAATACATGATACTTAATTATTGAACAGTAGCATCTTTTAAACACATCACTAAAATTTTACACTGATGATTTCAGTCATTATCAAGCACTCTATTAGCTTATCGTGTCTTTCAATCTAACTGAAAATTTTTATAAATTATTTAAAAAATCATTATGTTTCTGGATGCAGAACAATTTTCAGCTGATTGGGGTGCTGTAAGTATATGTTTTAGTGTTTACCATCATGACTGATTGACAAGCCTTACACCATTCGCAGTTCTACACTTTTTGACAGTAGTCTCTAAAATTCTAGGCATGAAGAAAAGAGTGCAACAGTTGAAGAACTAATAAAGTGCATTATTCAGAAAAAAACCCAACTGTGTGTAAATATCTAAATAAACACAGAATAAAATAATCTGGAGAGCTTCAGCCAGATGGCTGCAAGCATGAGAGCAGCACAGCTATTCTACGTTCCTCTGGAACAAGGGAATATTTACTTTGTCACATCCATTACAATAATTTACATCCATTAGTACAAGACACTTTAAAAGACTCTTAAAAAATTCAGATACTGTTGTCCACAGGCTAATGCCATTACTATTTATGGAATAATATCCCCAAACTTTGCATGTCATACTGTAGGTGAAAGGTTCTGGGTAGAACTAAAAATTATGTTTTATCACAGATTAATCACAGCGAAATTAATCAGGCCCTGGGAATAAAAGCTAAAGATTGAGTGTTATTATTTAATGTCTCTTGTGCGTAAAATTAAAACAACTTGAAACTTACGTATATCCATTTTGGAGGCTACAAACCACTTGGAGAGAAACCAGAGAGCCACATGAATATTCAGAACTTTAGGAGATATGACCTATTACAGCTGTATTACCTAGAGAAGACAGGCAGGAATGAGTAACGTTAATGGACTTCAAGTGCAGAAAAGTTGGCTGCAGACAGAAAGAGGATAAAGTGGTCTTCATAATTACCAAGCGTACTACAAGAAGTAATGAGATCGTATGTCAACACAGGAGAATCAGTTTAAAGATTAAAACCCCCTTCTTGTTGCAGTAATAGGTGAGTAGTGGAACAGACTGCTGGGGGAGATTGTAGCATCCTCATCACTGTAGGATGTTTTGGACAGCCCAAGAAAACATCTATTTTTAGGTTACTACAGGTAATCTTCCAAGGGAGAAGGGAGGGAACTGGTGTTGAAATTTGTTCTGTGATACAGTTCAGACATATATATCAAATGGCTAGGTGGTGTTCAGAGCAAATTTTACCATTAAGAGGAATATAGTAAAGAAATCTCTTGGATTTTTTAGATTCTCAAGGACCATCTCAACTCATATCTGTGTAGTGGACCTACTTAAAGTGAGGGTTTCTGGCAACAGTTGATGGCTGAAAAGGTAATATAACAAAATGTGTATAACAGAAGACCACTCCTGTTTTTAGTGCTACAATTTTTTGCACTACCAGGTTGTCACTTTTCTCATGAAAATATCAGAAATCATTAGCTGGACTGAAAAAATCCCCAATCTTCTTATAAAACTTAGACTTATGGGTTTTTAGCAAAGGGCAGGGGTGTAGGCTGGGTGGGGGAAATAACCTTGAGAATATTTGCAGTGAATTAATCAAGTTGAGCTTTGATGTCTTTTTTTCACTAAATAGCAATCTATTTAACTTGGGTAACTATTTATTCAGCAAATAAATATAACTTGACTGGAGGGACCTTGCAAAATCCATCCATCCAAACTAAAAACAACTACAAGAAAGGAACCAGTTTCCAAATATGGAAACTTTTTCTCCAGTAGAACAGAATCATAGAACCAAAGATCATCTAGTTTCAACCTCCCTGCCATGGGCAGGGATGGCCATTCACCAGACCAAGTTGCTCTGAGCCCCATCCAACCTGGCCTTGGACACTTCCAGGGATGGGGCATCCACAACTTCTCTGGGCAAACTGTTCCAGTGCCTCACTGTACCCTGAGTAAATAACTTCTTTGTAATATCTAATCTAAATCTCTCCTCTTTCAGTTTAAAATCATTCCCCCTTGTCCCATCACTATCTGCCCATATAAAAAGTCCTTTTCCCTTGTCTTATAAGCTCTCTTTAGGTAGTGGAAGGTGCAATAAGGTCTCCCCAGAGTCTTCTCTTCTTCAGGGTCAATAATCCCAGATAATGCCCTCAAACCTGCTCCTTCATGAAAAACTTTTGAATATTTCAACATGAATTGAAAATCATCTGTTTCAATCATCTGAGTCACATACACCTCTCAGCAGATCAGTTTATGAGCTTTTATGACTACTGGCTGTCTCCAGTGACTGAAAATGCACGTTGCCTTGTCTCTGGCAATCTGCAAAATGGCTGTTGTTTTTTTAACCACCAGTTTTACTGGTGAAAGTTGCTTTTCACTGCAAATTAAGAAAAATATTCTGAGTCCTTTTGACGTGACTTGATACAGATGTTTCCAGTTCTATAATTAGTGATAATTGTGTCCCACCTTATGTGGAGATAAACTAATACAAAGGTCCTCTTTTATAGTACATTTCTGAAAAGCAGCACATTCCATTATATTGAGAATTAATATTATAAACCTCCACCATAAGAGTTAAGGGGCTCTTTGGAAAGAAAATTACTGTAGTGGTTACCTGTGTACAAGAGAGTAGGGTACTGATTGATACTATTCAGCACGCTCCACAGTCAATATACAGAAGTAAAAAAGAATTAGGAAAGAGAAAAAGAGTCCAAAAGGTTGGATTACAACTAAGTTTTATTATATTAACTGCAGAACAGAGAAATTAAGCAAAAAACCTGAAAACCCAACAAAACAAAATAAACAACAAAAACCCAAAACCCAGCTGCTTATCTCTTTCTTTCTCCTCTTCAGGTAAAATATGACTTCATAGTTAATGTTTATAATTCACATACAGTGTCATGAAAGGCACCCAAAAGTTTCTGAAGCCTTACTGGTCCTGCATGCACAGGATCACTGAAGTCTTTTAATATGTGAGAAAAGCTCTATAGGTCTGACACCTACTTCGTAGTGAAAAGATTTTTGTGATTTTTAAGCTCTCCACAGGAACACTCCGGTTTCCTTGAAACTTTCTCAGTGGATCTGTACTTGTCAGTGGCACTGTGAAGCCAGAGGACAAAGAACATGGCAGGGGAGCAAGCAGCCTTTCCCTGATAGATCTGGTATAAGATTATTATTTCCAGCCTGGATCAGCGATAAGGAAATTGGATGCATGCCTCCCAGCTTCCTCAACCACTAAGCTACTTACCAGCTTGGAAAGAGGACTTCTTTTTCTGCACTATCTTGTTTTGCTTATAAAAATGTGTATTTCTCTTAGTTTTTGCCCCAGTTAGACAGTGATACAGGATGAAGGTTTCCAAGTACCTGGATGCCTGTATGGATGTCTGTTCAACATCAACCTTATAATCAGGCCTTTTTATCTTAGAATCATGTTTCTGACTGTGCTGGTTTTGTCTGAGAAGGAGTTAATTTTCTTCATAGCAGCTAGCATAGAGCTGTGTTTCAGATTTGTGTTTGAAAATGTGTTAATAACACAGGGATGTTCTTGTTACTGCTGGGCAGTGCTCACGCAGCATCACGGTCTCTTCTGCTCATCTGCACCCCACCAGTGAGGAGGCTGGGGGTGCACAAGGAATTGTGAGGGGACAGAGTTGGGACAGCTGACCCTGACGGAGGCACGGAATATTCCACACCATATGATATCATGCTCATCATATAGAGCTGGGGGAAGAAGAAGGAAGGGAAGGGACATTTGGAGTGATGGCATTTGTCATTCCAAGTCACCATTACTTGTGATGGAGCCCTGCTCTCCTGGGGATGGCTGAACACCTGCCTGCCCATGGGAAGTGGGGAATGAATTAATTGTGTTTCTTTGATTGCATGTGTGGCTTTTGTTTTACCTATTAAACAGTTTTATATCCACTCAGGAATTTTCTTGCTTTTATGCTTCCAATTCTCTCCTGCATCCCACTGGGGGGCAGTGAGTCAGTGGCTGTGTGGGGCTGAGTTGCTGACTGGGGTTAAACCATGACACTGGGATAAAATTAAAACAGAAATCAGGGCATGATACCAGTTGCTAACAGCATACACATTCAAATGTTCATGCATGCAGGCATACACTCCTGAGCAAATTGAATTGCTCTCCACAGTTTGAAACAGATGACTATATTCTTCTGTTTTTTAAATTCTTCCCCGGATTTGTGGAGAAAGTTATAAAATACCTTTCCTTTAGGAGAAGGATAATTACAGAGTTCAAAGCTAGATAAATAGATGTTAACAACATCTTTTTACTCTCAGGCTCAGTCTCTTTCTAAAGGCTGTATTTATGGGGCACAAAGTATCTCTGTTTTCTTGAGTATCGATTGATTTGCATTTACTGCCTGAAGCAATCAGTAGTTTTTGGACACTACTCAGCATCTGTTATGAATTCACAAAAATGAAAAAAATTAGCTCAAAGTTTGACTTTGTTAATACTGCACCACCTGGTCTGAAGAAATGCGTTGTTGCATTACATGATCTGATCAGACATCAGGACTTCAGAAATTATTAAAATGAGACTTCTATGGGAAAACTCTGGTCACCAAAAGTAAGTGCATAGGTACATAAATTTCAGTGATTCAGATGCCGTGTTCTCAAGTGGCAGCACTTTGGAAAGCACCAGAAAAGAGATAAAGAGCTAACATATCGTTGTGGATCCCTCATTCCCTCTGTGACTGAGCAGAGCCCAGGGGTGTTCATTGCAATGCACTGACTTTACCAGCAGCTAATGGTACCTGAACACAGATAAATGCTGCAGTTCAAAGGTGAGTGAGTGGCAAAACCCAAGTGAGCACCCGATATTTTGAATCTCATGTGGAAGGAAATGGTAATTGTGAAGCATTCAGTAAGACACGGCCTGGTGCTCACATACCAGGTGAATTTAAGATGCTCCTCAGTTGGGAGATATCAATATTAGATATCAATAACTGGCTGATTTTCAGAAAACGTTAAACATTTCACTGCCTTTCCCTATCTCCCTACCATACTAACATTATGTGTCTTAGGTGCTTTTAACATTTGAGTCACTTATTGATATGAACTCTCTATGAACTTCAAGTCTCCAGCTTTCTGAAGTCTTGGCATGACTCAGCATAAGACATTTTTCCTTGCAGCCACTAAGTAAGTACAGTTTAAGCAGTGCTTAAATGTCAGTGATGAGACTGACATAATGGTCTGACTGTGCCAAATAGCAATTTTTGATAGAGATTTGTGAGTCCTTCACTGAGACTTTGGCAAGAGGAGGAAATTATCATTACCTGAACACAGGGTAAAGAAGGCACCAGAGTCAGAAAAGCTTTAGCATACCTGAAGCAGGATGTCAGCAGCATGTCAGTTCAACAGGCCAGTTCACCTGCAGCCTTAATACTTAGGCTTTTTTAGAAATTTTCCTTTTTTACCTGACTCATTCCAACATACCTAGAGCTGTGCAAAATTTTGTGTGCCCCACCAGTTGCAGATTAGTTTCCTGTAGTTCTCTCCTGTTTGATTTCTCCTGCACATAATTAGATAACTACTTTCACATTTCAGCCTTAGCCAAAGGGTGGATGGAGAACCATAATTTGGATTTTTCTCTTTTTTTTTTTTTAAACAGTTGCCCATTTTCAGGCAGTGACGATCACTGAAGCCTCCAGACATTTCTCAGGTTTAACTACAATTAGCTAGTAGCTTCAAAAATTACAATGGCTGGCTGGGGAAAAAGCCTGACAGAGGAACAGGCAGGCAGACAGACCAGTACACCTACAGATGGATGAGGAAGCCACACAGTTCTTGTCAGACGCCAGATAGAAGAAGGAGTTATAACCAAGGAGGTTAAATCTGATTTAATTGAATTAAACAGCTTAATGAAAGATTCACAGTCTCTGTTCAGACACATGAAAATCATAAGCATGGTTATGGCAATTTTTTCTCTGCTCTGTTTTGTTGTTGGTAGTTTGGTTTGGTTTGGGTTTTGGCTTTGGCTTTGGAAATGAGTCTTAAGAATTTCTAATCATCCAGCTAAACATTCATTGCCATGAAATACACTAATAATGTGCCCACAGGGGGAAAAAAAAAAAATCTACGGATTACAGAAATATGTATGATTGTACCTCCTCTGTTCATATAGATACTGCAGGAGGAATTCTAATTAAAAAAATGTCCAATTTCTTTCAAAACTATGTAAGTGGGTCCTCGAAGTTGAATTATGGTAGAAGGGCAGGCCTCCTTCTTTGCATATGCACATAATGAAAAAGTCCTTCAACAAATAGATTTACAGCATGTTATTTATAAACTTACAGGTTGCAGGCTTTTGCTTGATTTGAACTAGAAAAAATCCCAATTCAATCCTAGCATTAATTTAAACCTTAGTTATCAGTCTCAGGATCTCAAAATTATGTTAAGAATTATAGTTCACTTGTTAATCATTCTCAGTAACAACTGAGCATTCTCATTACACAGGTAGTGAAATACGACAGCAGAGCAAGGAGATTGTACAATCTCTTCAAAGAAAAGTCTTCCAGGTGTCGGTCAAGGTGAAGAAATGATCTAACGGTATTCAAGACCACTTCAACGCAGGTAACTGGAGTAAATTATCTCCTATTGTCCCTCCCAGGTCTTAATAGTCTTGTGTATAATTCTTTATTGCCTACAGCTTTTGCACTACTTCTTTTTAAACTTCAAAATAATATTTTCTTCTTGTTTCAAAAACAGTGTGTGTGAGGGGAGAGATTTTTTACCTAAGAAAGTTTTTACTGTACAGAAATCACTCTTTACTTGATTCTCCATTGTTTAATTTGACAGTTAAATTGCAATGTTAGCAGAACAAAACTGGTGATCAGAAAAGTAGCTTTACAGTTTTCAAACTGTTCTTCCATATTGCAAAATGAACAACAACAGACTTTTTTTCCCCCCTCAGCTCACTGGAGAGGTGAGAAAAATAGAGCACTACAGCAAGAAGAAAAAAATGTAAAAGTGTTCCCAAAAGTTCCCTGCTCTACTGCTTCCCAAAAAGGCCACCTGAGTTAGAATAGTATTATTGTATGCTCAAAAGTGAGATTTGGGGAATATCCAACAATATTACAGATTATTAACTGCTGTGAAGTATTTCCTAGTGAGTGACTAGCTATGACTTCTAGCCTCTGATTCCTATTCTGTCGTTACAAGATAAATATTTTCAGATATTAAAGTCAACAGACTTCCTCTAAGTTCTGGAAAAGATAACTTCTTTTCCCTTGTTTTCTCCTTTTTATACTTCTTAAATAAAACCTAGAAACGTGTTGGTAAAACTTTTGGGAGGGTCCTAATGCAGCACAAATATGTAGCTAAAACTGATATGGTATTGACATTTACTACATGTTGTTTGGACTGATAAATGATACACTCAGCTTAATTTACTCATTGCATTTATAGATTGAACAAAGTATGTGATAGAAAACTTTCTTCTAGCTTCCTATACAAAGAGAATGAAAAACAGTGAGTCTGAGTTTCTGAATCCTTATTCATGGTCTGTTAGCTATACAAAATCCTTTAGATTTTCAGATCTTGTATCTCATCTGATGGTCCTGTGATGAAGAAATAACACATTTGGTTGTTATTTGTTATGTGCTTGATGTGGAAATTTTTGTGATTTTTGGTATTAAATGATGTCCTCTTTTAGAAGCAATTTGCAATATACAACAGCAATATAAAAGGAACCAGAACAAAAGTATATTTGCCCTTGAGTGTAACTTTCTAAATAAAATATTCAAATAGCTGAATTCATTCATTCTGTATTCAAGTGCCACCCCTTTTTAATAGCTGATGTAACGTTTTCATGTTTTTCTTGATCATCAAGGATCTGAGGAATCATCTCACCAATCCTGACATGTAAAAAATACAATTCATCTGACACAACTGACACAACTGACACCCTTTCTACCTCACATATTGAGATAAACATTTCTCCATTTAGCATTGTGGAGGGATAGACAGAAATCAAGTTTACAATTCTAGCAAAGGCACTTAATACGTGTTGGATGAAATGATCCTTGGAAGTCCCTGTTTATCCTAGGTGATGACGTGAAAGAGAAGTGGCAACTCCCAGTTTAGATAAACCTGACTTTTGTTGCTAAATATTTTTTTGTGTTCTTGAGAAGTCTTTTGTTCCCTTCACATATTCCTTAAATAGCCTTTCTATCTAAACTCTTGGCAAAACATTGACTCTTTTACATTCCAAGTCGATTACTCTCAGTCTTAAAAGTTCATTTGCTTTCTCATTTTGTCCCTGCCTTGGATTTAGAAAGGTTTATAAAAGGCTTCCATAAGCAAACAACTTGCACTGCCTTTTTTTAGAGTGAAGGTCATTTATTAGACAGAGAGAAAGACACAGCTATTAACCTATCTTTCCTCTTTCCTCCAAACTCTCAGACAACTGGGAGTCAAATGTTCTTCAGCAAATAATTTGGAACTGTATTATGCCTTCTCATCAAAGTCAGGCAGGGATAAGTAAAATGACATTCCAAATAAATTGAAAATGCCTTCATGTTGTCTTGGGGTGACTCTATCATGTGTATCCCCTATCATGCTCTATGCCCAAAAAGTAATTTTGTGCCTTTTCTGTGCCTTTAAACTGAGCTTGGAAAAAAAAAAAACCAAACGAACTTTTCAAAGCAGTTTCTCAAGGACACAGAGATACACTCCTCTGCGTTCTCTGGCTGCAGGAGCAGGAGGGAGCACCCTGCTCGCTTTCCTTCAGCCAGCTGGGTTTTTTTTTTTTCCCTTTCCCCCTCTCGGCGTGAGACGGAGAGTTGAACTTTTGTTTCCTGGGACTTTGGTTTTTCCCTTCTTTTCTTCTGGACTGTTTCAACAACATCAGAACACATCGGGAGAATTTTTCCCCGAGGCCCGGGGGTGGGCCCTCGCCGACCCAGCTCCAAGGAGGAGAGAGACCACACCTACAGAAGGACTCTGAAATCTTCCCAGGTTTCTCTCTATAGCGAGAGATTTCACTTCATTATTTAGCATCATTATCCTTTTCCTGTGTGTTTGTTAAAATAAATAGTTTTTATTTCTTTCACTTTCCTTCGAGGAAAAATTTCCTTTTTTTCCCCGAACCTGGTGGGGGGAAGGGTGGTTATAACCTGGTTTTCTCTCAGGGGATATATTACTAGATTTTGGCCAAACCGGCACACATGTATAATCAAAAATAGAGCTTTTGAGTGGTGAGATAAAGAAAGTGGAAGGTTGGTATGCAATTGAGGGAATTATTGGAGATTAGCTATACTGCACATCAGAAATCTCCGATATTCTAGCACCAGCCTTTTTAGGCCTGTGCTTAATACGACATCTTCATGGATTCCTATTACTATTTCTAATCCCAGCTGATTTCACATACCAATTGTATTTCAGCACAATATGATCTGATTGTATCCCACAGTTATATTGGTCTTATTTTGCCAATATGTCTGTAAATGCACAAGTGCAAAGCAAATTAGATGCTTAGGCTAGAATGTTTCATTTTACTTAGTCCAAATTTAATCCATTTAAAATACTTTATATTATATCTAACAGTAGAACTCCCTACTGAGTTCTACTCCTACTACCTGATTTCTGATAATATTAATTGCATATTATGCAAAAGGAAATTATCTAAACTTGTCACCTCAGCAAAGATGTCTTCAAAAGGACTTGCATAAACTCTTGTAACAGGAAATTCTACTTCAAGATTTACATTTACTTCATAGATTTTGCTGCTTCCTTCAGGATTGTTCATCATTTCTTTTCAGCTCTATTTTTGCCAGACAAGGGAATTTCAGCCTTCAAGCTTATCAACAGACTGTTCAGCCACTGAATGAAACACTGTGCATATCAGAAATTGTCCTAGAAATCATTCCAAGAGAAAAAAAAAAAATAGATTGCATGAGGTGTACAGAATCATAGAATAATAGAATCATTAAGGTTGGAAAAGACCTCTGAGATCATCAAGTCCAACCATTAACCCAGAACCACCACCATGTTCACCACTAAACCATGTCCTCAAATGCCACATCTACATGTTTTTTGAACACTTTCAGGGATGGTGACTCCACCACTTCCCTGGGCAGTCTGTTCCAATACTTTACAACCCTTCCCATGAAGAAATTTTTCATAATATCCAAACTAAATGTTCCTAGATGCAACTTGAGGACATTTCATGTCTTTCCTGTTGCTTGTTACCTGGGAGAAGAGACCAACCCCCACGTGGCTACACCCTCCTTTCAAGCAGTTGTAGAGAGTGAGAAGGCTTCCTCTGAGCTTCCTGTTCTGCAGGCTAAACACTCCCAGCTCCCTCAGCTGCTCCTCATCAGACTTGTGTTCCAGACCCTCACCCAGCTCTACTGCCTTTCCCTGGACTTGCTCTGGCCCCTCAATGTCTTTCTGTCAGTGAGAGGCCCAAAACTGGACACAGGATTTGAGGTGCAGCCTCACCAGTGCCGAGCACAGAGGGACAATCCCTGCCCTGGTCCTGCTGGCCACACTATTGCTGATACAAGCCAGGTGCCATCGGCCTTTTTGGCCACCTGTGCACACTCTGGCTCATGTTCAGCTGCTGTTGACCAGCATCCTCAGGCTCTTTTGTGACGAGCAGATTTCCAGCAACTCATCCCCAGCCTGTAGCACTGCAGGGGATTGTTATGACCCAAATGCGGGACTGGGCATTTTGCCTTGTTGAACCTCATACAATTGGCCTCAGCCCATTGATTGAGCCTGTTCAGAACCCTCCGCAGAGCCTCCTGACTCTGTTGACTGCTGTTTCTATATTTACTTACAACATCCAGTTCCAAAAGACAGTAGCTATTTCAGTCTTTGGGTTCTGAATATTTTATTCTACTTTCATTTCTGACAAGTGAAGTGGAATCCCAAAGAATGACTGTTCTATGATCAAGAAAATTTCTTCTCTTTTTCTTAGGTGTTGTTAAAAGCATAAGGTTTTTGTACTGTCCAGAGAGTAATAAAATCCATATGCCCTGGATTTGGTTTCTAATTTTAATTTGGTACACCTTTTAAAGCATGTATTCTGACCTGAATAACATGGGTCACAGAATTTAACAAGTGAGTGAGGTATTAAATCCATTGCTGCTTCTTCTTGGTCTGCTGCTTTTATGATTGTGTACTTTTATCAGTACAGAATGCCCAGCTTCAACACTATGATTGAGCAGATCTTTTAAAGATCTATTCACTCTTTCTTGAAATATTTCAAAGCAATGTTTTCAGGATGGCACATACTGGATTTTTACAACATTTTCAGTAATAACCCTAAGCCTTATTGAACAAAATCAAGTAGTGAAACAAAGGAGCCCCTTTAAGCTTCTTTTCATTGCTGATAACAATAAAAAACAGACTTAGAAACAAATTGTCATCTGAGCAGAATAGAATTTTCCATTGCCTTCATTTATATCTCCTTGGCCTTTCAACCTAAATTTAGCTTGTTTATTCCCAGGATAAATTACACACACATTATTTTAAATGAGAACATTCAGATGAATGATATTACATTTTAATATCACAATAGATACAAAAAATAAATGCTTGTGAAAGAAAAGGCAATTCATCCTGACAGTGCTACTCTGTGTAGTACAGCTCCTCTCACCAATCATTAGCAAACAAATGCTTATATACTTTGTTAAGATTCTATCCTGTCTATGTTCCTACTTATTTGTAAAACTTAGATCTGGCTCTCCTTCAGATAGCTGAGATGTGGAAAACCTAACTCTTAGCTGGGATTTACACATTGGTACCTCCTCTGACTGTCAGTAGGGATCCTTAAATATGATAAATTTTAAAACATATATTCTACTCTTGGTTAAAGAAGAAAAGGCAGACACGATGAGATTTGAATCTGAACTTTGATTATACTCAACTAATTAAATGTGGGGTTGAGTTTTCAAAATCACACAGAGCTCATGCTTTTACAGATATCTAGGCTATCTAGTTTTGGCACTATATTTTCTGATTGGTGCGGAGGACTACCTGTTTTAATACACATTTTATTTCGCAAAGATAATGAGCCACTTTCCTGTGATTCCAGGATCAGTGAAAACTCTTTACCACTGAATGATACCATAACATCCTCCACATATATCATCAAGGACTTTCAAAATATGCATGATTACAAGAGCCACACTTATCTGTGGCTGGCCCAGTTTGAAGCATGGTATTTTGATGGATATCAGCTATTGTCCTGTGGTAGAGAATTGTTACTCACATATACTTTCTAAACATCCCAGCAAAGTAAAACTCAAACTCTAATTATTGTCTTTGTTCCTCTGTGTTGATTTCCACTTATGACCTATTAGAAATGGATAGTAGTTCATTCATATAGTGCATATCTATAAGAAAACTGTCAGTAAAATATGCATTTAAATATAATAAAGACTTTATTTGAAAGGTTTCAAATATTTCTGCTTCTCTCTTACATATGTAAATGCATTCATGGGGATACTTTCTCTGTCCAAAAAACACATAAAATTATGACAGACTAGCTAATGCTCTTGTGTCTGGACACTCTCTTGACTTTGGGTCTTTTTGCAGTACCTCTTTTAATGCATTAAGATTTGTTTGCAAGATTTGTTTCCTGTGATATATTCTGATTTTAGGATCATCGAATTCAGAGAAGAGATGTGAACCATATTCAAAATGGTTTTTGGAGCCTCATTTATTTTTGTCTCACTAAAATTCAAAACAGACCAATTTTCCATTCTACCATACCATCACTTACAGAGTCATTAAAGTCAGTGTGAACACTAACTTTTCATATAGTAGCTGTTGCTGATGCTTTACTTCTGTAACATACCAAAAGAATCCTCTTTGGCAAATTCATTATCCTCAGGATTTTTTAATGTGCATGCAGTTTGCATCTTCCATTACAAAGGCATTCAAGCCTGAAAAGAGATTCCAGACTCTCTGATATACAGCAAAAAAATCCCAACACTTCTTTGATTGTCTATATTTAAAACTCTGGACAATGTTATTACGCAGCATACTTTAGTCTCTTGACTAATACATGAATTAGGGCTTCATTAATAAATCATTCTTATGAATCACAGTTATCTGTAATGTCACACTTGCTCTCTGAAAGTCTATGAAAGTTATTGGATATGGCACGTAAAAGCAACAAACAAAAGTACTTATTTTATCATCAAACCATGCTTAATCATAGCTCATAATGACTAGAGCTTTAGAGTTCCATTGCTTGTGAGCTGTTTCTTTTCTGAGTGGTGAGAAATGTCAGCTTTTCAAAAATTACTTTTTAAGCCTACCTGTATTATTTCTGTGACTTCACATTTAAAAAGAATTCTGTTGTCTCCATTGCTCATAACTATAAGATATTATTAACATACTGTTTTGATGGTGATCCCTGAGAAATAAATTGGGTTTTGGCCATAAGTGTGGGTGTTCACAGCATCACACAGCCATTACAATTAACAACCCTTCTGGCATATGTTTAAGAAGGGCTCTTAAGCAGTTCAAAATGAGTAATGAATAAGCTAAGCCAGAGCTGCATGGGCATACAAACCAAACTACATTTCAGGCCCTAAAATAAATTTCCCCATTATTAGAATGAGTCATCTTGGTGAATCAAAGTGGAGAACTATATTGTTACCACTCTAGTGTTGTATTTTGTCCTGTAATAATTGAAAAGTTCTTTCTCCATTCTTGTTCATTTCTAGCACTTTACATAAATTTGAATCTCATTTACAAAGACTAAAACCTCCATGACTCTTGATAACAGCCACTTTATTCTATAGTTAATAGAAGACAGTCTCCTCCTCTGACTCTGCTCAGAAATGGCCTGAAGTACTACTATAATACCACACATTTTTCTCCTCAGATGGCACATATAATATGAAACATCTGTGAAAAGCTCTTTTCTGGATAGAAAGGTTCTGGTTTTGGTTTTATCCTGGAGGTTATTTGTATTATTTCATTATTAATATCTGCAGCCCTTTCTGAGGCAGGCTTTTCTCAATGATGCCAAGTGAGGCACCAGAAGCAATAGGCACAACCTGAAATATGGGAGGTTTCCTGATCATCAGGAAACACTTTCTCACTGTGAGAGTGGTGGAAAACTGGCACAGGTGCCCTGGGAGGTGGTGTAGTCTATCCTTGGAGGTATTCAAAAGCCATCTGAACAAGGTTCTGGGTAACAGACTAACCGGCATACAAAGAATCATATTGTCCGTCTGAGATTTCAGGGTACAAAGATGAGCACTAAATAATTTAGTTATCATAAACAGATATTTATTTTTAATAAATAAATAATAACATACCCCTCCAAAACTGCTTATACTGTAGGATATCTGAGATTATTAAGATTACATTAATGATTTTTTTTTTAAAAAATAGGAAGTACTGCTTCTACTATTATTTTGATTTTCTGTCATTTTCATTCCTGACTTTGTTTTCAAAACCATGTAAACAGCCATGAGTGTTCTGTGCTCTCTCAACTGCTACTGCCGTAAGCATGTTTATCGATAATGCTCCAGATGCTCAGGTGTGTCATACTAGTAGACTCTGGAGAAGATATTCAAATAGTTTTCTGCTAGCTTTCTAGAGTGTGACCTGACTGCTTCAGCAAAGTCCAAGCTGTTTATATTTTCCAGCTACAGAAACATCAGTGTTTCTGCCCAGTTTCCCACTGTGTGTACTGATTCTCCATCATAACTGGGTATTACAACACAGCCAAGAATGGGTATGAATGTTGGTACAAATGCCCAGTTTAGTCCAATGACCAGTATTTCACAAAGACTGGAAACAATCTGAGGGTCTGTCCTACGGCTCAGAAAGTCACATTCTTTGGACAACTGATTGGGATTGTCCCCTCCTCATGAATGTCTTTACCTTTAAAAACTCATACTGCAAAGCTGGCTTGCATGACCTCAGGCAGAAACGAACCCACATTCTTTGTGAAGTAGTTTTAGACTATTAGCATACTCTGGTAGTATCTAGGTAATCACTGTGAGGTAATGAAAAATTTTTGTCCTAGGGGAACATAAAAAAAATCTCATTCCAATAAAACACAGCAACAGTGTGGATCGATCTATTTAGTTAAATTGTAACTAGCCTAAGAGCTACTCAATGTTTTTAAACACTGAGAGAAAATACTGAGATGCTGATTACAAAGTGACTTCTGTGGGTAAGAAAGTGAAATTTCATTCTATGGAGCTGGTAAAGTTAGATCCAGATAAACAGTTCATTAGGTCTTATACTGAGATTATTACCGGGGGATAATTTTGCAGTCATAGTCCATGTTTGTTTTGTTGTGGTAGGGGTTTTTATGGATGGGCTATGTGGTGGGGGTTTTTTGTGGGTTTGTTTGTTCGTCTGCTTTTTTTTTCTGTGTTTTTTATACGAACATGGTTTAGCATATAATTTGCTGATCAGGAATGTCTTTGATCCACAGAATAAAAACTGAGGGTAGCTCAAACCCTCCTGCATGTCAGGTAGCACAGATCTGAAAGATTAAGGAGTGACAGCATAGCTAGAAAATTAATTTGTATTTCATTAAGTGAATGCATTGCACTGTACGTTGGAGTTTAAATCCCTCCAGAGGAGTAAAGGATTCACTGTGTGAGAATAATTTTCAGCAAGATCCTACTTGATGGTAGTAAATATGTTTTACTGCTGGACCGTTATGGATTTAATGGGCCTTCTTATATGTTGGCAGGAGATATTAATACCATAATGATAATGGGATCTACTAACCTACGTAATTTTGTTGGAGGGATTAAACATAATATTTTGGTGGTGGTTTTTTTCAGTCCTAGTTATAAGACATTTAAATACCTGAGACCGAGAAATTCAACCCTACAGTACTTCTAGACTATGTCTTTGATGAAAATTTACCCAAAGATAGGGTAGGTGGAAAATAGGTTCCACTTACAGTTAATCACAATTACTTACTTTACCTACTTGGACAGTTTGAGAGACTTATAGATAGAGGACAAGAATTATTTTCTGATTCCTTGACTATTTAGATACATTTTCCAGACATTTCTGAATGAATTCTTCAAATATAGTGCTTAAAGGACATAGCAGATGGATTAACCGAGGAAGCTTTAATAATGATTGAAATTAAATGAATAGCATCATGTCATTTAGATTAGATTTGTCTGTATGAAATATTTCTTACTGATGAGAACTGCCAACTTGAGAGTATTACATATTCGTTGTAAATTAAAAAATTGGCAGTAAAAGTTTATTGAAAAATAAATTTCAATTAACAAGTACTAAATATCTGCCCCTAATTAGAAAAGGCTATGTTTATTAGAGATAAATTCTGAAAAGGTTTATATGAGGCTTTTATGTTTATTGTCCATGATTTATTTTGTTTACAAGGCAGTTCATGAAAAAGTAGCTAACAAAAAAGCTTGGTCACACAACAATCTATTTGAAATGAACATATCCAGTTTTTACATAAATGACTCAGCTTCCATATTTTCCTGTTTTCTTTCATTTCTAACGTTTCTCATTAGGGCTCATTTACTTCTGGTGGATCTCCCTTGTGTTACAGAACAGTTAATACCTCACGGGAAGGATATCTGATTATTGCTTTTCTACCTCTTGTGCAAAATTGAGATGTGAAAGTGCAGTTTAGATAAAGAATGTCTTTTTACCTTGCCCATTACACTAATTCTTCACAAGTGTATTTTTTGTCTAAGTGATTTTCCAGAGGAAGAGTCCTTTTTGCTGAATGGTCTGTGACTGAAAAATATGGATTGGACAAAAACAGGACCCCAAAATTTAGGGGTAACCATCATGTTTGCTCTCATTACTAAAACAAGAATCCTTCTTTTCTGATAAGTAAAAGTCCCAGAGGGCCTTCAAAATGAATGGAAACATGAAAACAAGTGACAAGACTTTTTGGTTTTTTTTAACTCACTAACAACATGAGGAGAAAAAGGCTAGAACTAAGTACAGAGCACAGAGTTCAAGAGAATTAAGCAGGTATTTCCATGGAAAACGAAGGGCTTGACCTCAGTTCTCAGTTCATCTCTGGCAGGCTTTAATACATACAAGTGCAGATACCTTTGGAGGATCCCAGGTTACTGACCAGGATGTAAGGATGAAGAGTCTTCTTTTCCAGTCCCTCAGAAGAGTATGCAGAACTCGCTATTCCTGGCTACAACGTTGTAAGGTTCAGTACCTTCCTACTACAGTTTGTTGTACAAACATTAAGGCACTAAAGACTCAGGTCAGGACTACATTGTCCAGAGGAAGTTGTTACTTATCTGAATGTCCATCCCTCAGTGCAATTCACTGAGTGAACTCTCCTACAGGTGTGGAGGCTATTATTGCTCATGCTTGTGTTTGTAGACTCCCAGGAGTCCAGTTGGTTCAGGTGGGTCATACTGAGTGTCTCTGTTTAGTTTCCCATGGAATTAAATTTTTATTGTAAGTATAGATTTTTTTTTCCTCATATGAAAACATTGTCTAACAATTTTTTTATTATTATTTTAATAAATTGAATGGGTGAAAAGTTTCTCAACTAATTTTCCACAGATGTAAATTTGGTAAACAGCTTCCATATTTTGCCTCTATAGGCAAAAAATCTAAGGAACTTTCTGAAAAAAATAAGGTTATTTTATAAGTAGCTACCATTCTCATTCTTGTTCTCATGAGACTGTAGTTTTGGAAATCTCAGTCTGAGTTTCTGTTTTTGTGCAATTCCTTATGAGAATTATGCAGTTCAAGCCTATCTGTGCTTAAGAGGCCTTTGGACAATGCCTTTAACAACGTGCTTCGACTTCTGGTCAGCCTGGAATTGGTCACACAGTTGGACTGGATGAGTGCTCTACGTCCCTTCCAACTGCAATTGAAATATTCTTGCTATTCTATTCTATTCTATTCTATTCTATTCTATTCCATTCCATTCCATTCCATTCCATTCCATTCCATTCCATTCTTTTCTCTTGCATATGAAATTGATATACCTAAATTAGGATTTTTTTCACCAGTGAAATGATGAAATGGTTCCGGATGAATCATCCTCTAGATGCTTGTCTCCACCAACTACAAAAAATTAAATAAAATCAAAAAGTATAACTCAGGGTAACTAACGAACGAACGAACGAACGAATGAACAAACTAACTAACTAACCAAATAACTAACTAACTTTTTAACAGATAGACAAGATGGAGCCCTTCTCTAGTGAACTAGCCTTAAATTAATACCTAAGATATGTATACAGTCAATAAAAAGAAATAAGGCTATGCCTCCAAAGAAAGGTTCTCTCTCAAACTGCTGAAAATAGTAAAGTGATGGTGCACTTATTTTATTGCCTAAAATGCAGTCTTAAGTCACATATTTCTATGGATAGACTACATCCTTGCTTGGGAATCTCTTGTTAAGTGTTGGCCTAATTGTGTTTTAGGTAGTATGAAGGGATAAATATCAGCAAGTTTCTTCAAATCTGTGAAATTTATCAGAGCCAGGAAGGAAGGAATACTGCTTGGAGTGCTATAAGTGAAACAGACTTCCTGATACAGAGACATTAGAGGATTTCATCTCACCTAAACTCACATCTTCTGTGCAGATATCTCAATCAAAGATAGCCTAGATATCTTTTGAGTCAATAGAGAAAAATAACCCTTAGAACGCTAACTTTTACGTAGATAAAGATAAAAAAGGTGAATGCCATGCCTATGATTCAGTTTTGTTGTCAGTGGACAAAGGGAGACACACCCTATTTTGAAATATTTGTCTAAAATTATTCTATCTGACTATCATTGTAGGTGGTCTGCTTTTCCTCGCCATTGACTGACTACACCCATAGTCCAGACATTTTTTTTCAAGTAAGCTTTCAGATTCCCAGAGTTAGGAGTGATGTCCCACTGGCTTAACAGGTCAACTTTTATTACATTGCACAGATACTAATATCTACAGAGCACAGAACTCACTTATTGATGAAGTGCTGATTGCCACCAAGACCACTGTTTCTGCAACGATGTCTTTCTTGCTCCCTGTAATCAGTTACCTATCAGTGTTTATCAGACTGATGGCATCTCAGTAGATCCCAGGCTTGCACTTTTCTTTAAAAATTAAATAAAGCCAACACTTCCCCAGAAAAATCAACAAAACTATTTTGAATATCTGGATAATTTACACTTTAAAAGAACATGATATTCAAGACAAAAAGGGAAACGAACTCCTTTAGTTCTTCTGTTCATCTCTGCCTCCATGGCAGTACTCTGTCTATGGGTGAAAGAATAATTAATGATAGATCATATTCAGACATTGTTGTTTTGTTGATTTCACCATCTGTGTTCCCAAACAAAAATCTCTGTAAAGTGAAAATATAAAACATTAATTGATATTACTTATCTAGGAATATTCCATGTTAAAATACACTTTTATAATGATCTATACTTGGAAACGCCATATCACATTATAATACAGTATGTATTATCCATTTATCTGACCCTAAAATGATGTGTGTGAGGCTTTAATATGAGACAAGTTGTAAATATGAGAAAGCAGTGAACTTTCTAAGGCCAGTAAATTGTTAGAAACAGCATTTTAAAGAACTCTGCCCAGGAGAGGTATCATTTTTTACTTCCTGGAGTTAATGATCTCATGTCACAGATAAACTAGGTTATAATCTGTTCTTATGACTCAAGAGAAACATCTAAGAAAATACAAATAAATCATGACTGCTGTCAGGTCATTTGCCAGAGCATTCCTTGAGAGCTTTGTTTAAAACAACCTCGAGGCATTTTCTGGTACATTGTAAAGGGCTATCCCTTTCTGAGCACAAAATTCTTGGTCTTGTCTTTATGGCACTGTTTTGATCCCTAATTATAGCTGGGTGACAATAATTACCTGACTCCTCCAACAAGGAATTGTTTACTCCATTACAAGAATGCTTAAAGTAACTGGCAGATTTCAACCATCTGAGCAATTTCATTCAACCACTTAATTGGGCATTAAAATAAAGACTTCACATGTACATATTTTGTAGCTAATCTGCATTCATGAGTTTCTTAATACACTAAGATGTGTGTGACAGAGAAATAATAGTTACTTTGAACAGTTTTGAGGAGGTAGGCCCCAGTCTGGCCACCTTTTGCAGCCATAAGAAATCCCTTCCAAAAGCCAGACCACACCATGCTAATAGGATAGAAGCATAGATAATTAACTAGATGTAAAGCATAGGTGATTACAGATTTAGGGCTAACCTGTCAAAAAAATGTTTGTAAAGCCAAGACAGTGGATTGTGTAATTACTGACTTTCGTGGGAGCAGGAATGCACCAATCATTCCTTACACAGAGTGACCTCAATTTCTTTGGAAAAGACCAAACTGAGGGTAATCAGCACTTTGTACCAGAAGGTTTGCAGGACTTTGTGTTAACATTATAGCTCAGAGCAGCATCTTCATTCAAGGTAACACTTAAACACCTGTATCAACTCAGGCACTGATATGAATGGGGCTTCAGCTTCTGCTTAATACTTTGTTAAATACAGATGTCTAAGTAGAAATGGTTGAAGGCAAGTTCCATGGTAGATAGTGGTTGGTTGGAGAGCTTAGTCCAGATGCCAAGCTGATTTACACACACCTTACTGCATGGTGGAAGTCAGCCGTAAAAACTCTTTATTTTCATAAATAAATCAACTCCAATTTTCATTTTGTTTGTTTGGTTTTATTTGGTGGAGGTATTTGGTGTTCATCATCAGACAAAAAATACAGAAAAAGCAGTTCTATTTAAAATACAGTTGCTGTTGGTGTTGCTGGTCAGAAAGAGAGGATGGGAAGGTGTTATGGTTTGGAATGGTATTCTCCAGTTAAGTGCTACCTCTGAAACCAAGCACCACTCCCTCACCCACACTTCTCCCTCCTGCTCTGCTGGAGAAGAGAATTGGAGGCACAAAAGGCAAAGATCACAGGCTGAGATCAGAACAATTTACTGGGAACAGCAATGAGAAAAGAAAATGATCAGTAACAGCAACAAAAGCATGCAAGAGAGGCAAGTGAGTCACCAATATACCATGTGGGGGCCAGCAATACCCTACCACTTCCTGGCCACACTACCCCAACTTGGAAAAAACACTTTCCCCTTTCCTGGAAAATGATGTGAGGTGCTGGAAAATAGCCTCCATGTCCCAGCCATGCCCATTACTGGCTACTGCCAAAATTGACCCTGGTCTGCCTGGAACCAGGACAGAAGGATTAGGAGGAGGCAGAGTGAAGGAAAAAAGAAGAGGAGCTGAAACAAGGGAGTGGGTATTCAGTCATGGCACATAGCCAAAATCTGGGTACCAGATTGTGACAGTCCCTTACAGGTATATCCCTAGACTATCGCTGTTTTCCTGCTTGTAGTCTGGAGGATATAGCTGATCATAATTTCAGGTAAAGTTTATTCTCTATACTAACATTATAAAACCATTTAGACTTACCAAAATAAGTAATTATTTTTTTGTCCTCCAAAGTAACTTTTATCCAGACAAATATTGATTAATCCAGGCTGCTTTAAACCCAAAATTTCCTTCCTTGGCTGCAGTTTGCAATTCTTTCTTTTTGCTTTTATTTCTGTGTTTTTTCTAAGCAGTGGAAAAATGTGCACATATAGCTTCAGTCATGATTACCCTTCCACAAGTTTTTTATTATTCTTTCATTATAAAGTTTCATATTCCCTTAGTTTAAGTTACTATTTTTCATTGTCTATAGTGGTTCTGTCTTTTCTCCATAGACAATATTATCAGCCAAATTGAAAAGTGATACGCATCAGTCACCTGTTTCATAGGTCATACCTACACTATTTTAAATAATTACTCCATTCTTGCTTCTTAATATCTGCTTCTACTTGCTTTGTTCTCTTTTGCACTTTTTAGTGAATAATCTCTTTCCATTTGTTTTGATTTATTTTATATGAACTGTATTAGGTTGAGTTTCGACACCTCTTTCATTTTATTCTAATTTTTTTTTCTTTTCCATTCATTCTCTATATTACTTCTGGAATACTTCACAGACAGTTTGAAGTCCTTTTATGCAATGTTTTCACTTGTAATTTAAGATGTTCCACAGCACCTTAAAGGAAATTTCAAACTTTCACTGTGTTTCTGTCCTTTATTTTTCATTTACACTGATTTTATTAAATAGCTCAAAGTCATCCATCTTGAAATGGGTGCCTTAATTACAGAATATTTAATTTAAATTTGTGATTACTGCTTCCAAGGTTATTTTTCCAAGTAGATCTTCTGAAGTTTCTTCCTTTTAAACAAAACCAAGCCTAAGATAGCATTAGCTTCTAGAATGTTAGGACAAAATTTATCTTAATTGTAGCAGATATCCAAAATATCTACTTTAGAATGCAGTGGATTATGTTCTAGAAATGACAGTTATTCAACACTGGCTGTCTAGGAGTGTAGAATAACTGGCCTAGATTTGGCAATTAATGGTGTCAGCCAGATGAGTCCTTCTTTTATTGCCTGTCCCCAAATTCAGTGAACAACTCTACCCGAAAGAATTCACCAACCAGTTCTGCTTTGTATTTTACATGTAAAACATCACTTAATGCAAGATCTCACAATATCCTTTCTCATAAAGCACATAAAAAGGAATTCAGTGTTTAGCAAGATGCTTTCAAGAGTGATATGCCCATGTGCCTTTTTCCTAGGAGCCTTTCCACAGAGTGCATCCTACTGAATGTGTCTAAGAGCCAACAAAGCCCATGCTTAACTGCAGAAAGCAATAGGTGTCCAAGAAGGCTTTTAAGGCAAAGGGATTAGGACCTTGTCAGATGGTGTGCACAACAGAGATTATTGATGTATGTGGGATGTGATAGTGGGAAGTGTCACAGAGAATGCTTGATTTGTATTATAAATGTGAGTGATTTTGTTCAAAGCACTGCAGGCCTTTCTGTCTATCCTTTATGAAGGGTACTTCAGCAGTCATTTTCTGTCCAAAGACACCCTGCCTCCCTGTTCCCCTGAGAACTGTTTCAAGTCCCACTATGTCTGCTTTCTCAGGATTTGCAAAGACAAGATGGAAGACATAAGATGCTGCTACAGAAAAATAGCAAATAGTTTATACTTTGGGTTGTATAGGGCTAAATAAGCTTTGTATTCATTTCCCACTTTGCAGACTCTACCAAAGACGGTGACTCTGGATCAGAAAGGTAGAAGCATTGTGGAAAAAAACAAGTCTGTTTTCTACATATAATAGAAATGCCGGAATAACTACATGGCAACACAGAGCGCGTAGTGTCTGCATCTGCAGCTGTAAAAGCTCTGGAGGAAAGAATCTGTCATAGCCCTGCTGAGGTAAGGGATGTTTTGAGGGATGAGTGCATAGAGGTTTCAAAACATTTTTGTCATCTTGTGAAACAAAGTTCGGCCTATGCTATTTTTTTGTGCTTCACTTGTAGGCATCTATGGGTGACTGCACAACAGGACAGAGTTCCCAGGCTGCTGCTAAATGAGTCTGAAATAGGAAGTCATTACCTCGGGTACAGAAATCTTATTTTTAATTCAGGCTGTTTTTCAGACCCAAGCCACTGTCCATACAGGGCTCATCACCCTGTCTCAAACAGATCTCTCATGCTCCCCTGTACAGCTACACACGTTGTATGGATCTCATCCATGCAATCTACAGAAAGGCTGTATCAAGATATATCAGGGTACCTACAACTAAATGACTTTATTTTTTTAGTTCCTTTTAGTTCCTTGGTATCTGAATTCAATCCAATGATAAATTCGAAGGAGAAGGTAGGAGGAATTGGAAAAGGAGGACTGGGAGGAAATACTTCATGTGGAAATTCAGGGACAGAAATAGCTGATCTTGATGAGGACATGTGAGCACTCAGCAGATGCAAAATCGAGATGAAGACTTCATACCCTAAATAGGTTAGGAAGGATGGGAATGACTGAGAAGGGCTGGGATGGAGAGGGAGAAAAGGCAAAAGAATAGAGGCCATCCAGATTTCTGCAAAAAGATCTTACTCCAGCCCTATTCCATTCCAAATGTATTCATCCAGTCAAGCATCTTGTCTGCAGACTGTCTCATCCCTTGTCCTTATGCATTTAATGTCACTGAATATTAAATAAATAAAGCCCTCCTCAAAAGCCCTTTCAATCGCCTTCATATGTCCCCCACACCCTGGGCATCCCACTTACCCTTTGTAGCTCTGTGCCATTGACCTTCCTCTCTTTTCAGTCCCTTTACCCTAAATCTCCATTTTTACAGGTGCAAAATTCACCTGCTTTTCTACGGAATGACTAAGTTAGACATAATGGCAAGACAGTTGTTAAGTTTTTGCTGTCTGAGTCACATCTAAAATATTCTGCAAATAAATAAGATCTCCTCGGTCTCCCAAACAACTCAATCCTCCTCTGTTTTTTCCCTGATAAAAAGATTGAGATGAAAATATTTTAAAAATTTCTTACTTTTAGGAAGACCAGACCTCAAGGAGCTTAAAAAAATTACATTTTTTTTTAACATCCAGAAAGTTACTAAAGGGATCCTTTAACCTGCTTTTAAATGACATATTTATATTGTTCTCTGGTTTTCTTACAGGGATGTTACAATGGATAAATTCTCCTTTTCCAGGCTAAATGTTGGTACTAGAAATCTTAGAAAAATCAACTTAACTTACAATTCAATGTAGGTTTTAAATAAAGTTTTGAAACATGTATTAAAGCCAGGTGTTTTTAAATGAATGCAAAATCAGTGAAAACATACAGAAATTTGAATTTTACATTTTCACAACCTTGAATCTGAGAGCAAAAACTGAAAGACTTCTTCCTACATAAAGCACTGTATTCTACCTAAAAACTTATGAACAAAACCAACCACTTTAGTCTAATTATAGATCATCTCAGTTTCTCATCTTCATTTTTCATTCATGGTGACTATACAGTTCTGCAGGGCTGTTAACTGAACAGATACTGAGGTGAAAATAATGCTTATAGTATCCTGTCATAGAATGGACAAGTAATTTTTGGAAGAATGCGATATATAATTTACAGTGAAACATTTAGATTCAAATTAATTTCCAACTTGTATTTCAGGAAGCCTTTCTGAAGTATTTATTTTTCAAGGTATTAGAAACATAGAATATATTTTTCATCATTTACAATCCTCATGCATGTTTCTTTTAAAAATAAATTATTATACACAGTGGAAAGGAAAGATTACATACAACCTTAAATTAATTTTTCATTACATAAGCATTAGTTAATTATGCACATGCCTTATCAATTAGTCTGTAAGCAGGAAACCTTAACTGCTCAGCATGTTGGGCAGTGAAGCATGCTGTTCACATATTAAACATTACAGATTCTCAGGGTATTCTGTTATTTTGCTTTGATTTTGTTAAATATATATGTAAAAACTGTATGTTTTCAGAATTTTTTTTCTGGTTTAATAGCAGTTTAAGTTTCTGCTCTCCTCCTTCTGTCCCCTCCTTGTCCAGTTTCTCAGTGACTCCATGTACCATCACATCACTTCTTCCAATATAGCTGGCTTTCAGGTCATGGGTAAATCAGTTCAGAGAAAGATTACGACTTCCTAAAGGTTCATTTATCAGGGAAACCCACAGAGCATCCTCTTGGCAGAGCCAAGAGGTGACATGGCATGGAAGTCTACACACAGTGGCTGTACCATTAGAGAAACGTCTATGGACGTGAGACACGCCTACCCATGAACCAGGGCTTAGGCCTTCTGAGCACTCGTGTGTAATGCTTTCCAAATATCCTGCCTGGCACTCCATCAGGCCACAGGCTGAACCTCACATCGACTAGTCTCAGGCAGCCTGGATGCCATGGGAGGTCTCAAACAGTAAGAGATACCTATGAGTGGGCACAGAACCTGAGACCTACTTAGGTGAGAATATAAAGTTCTAGGATTAGGATTCAGTTTAAGATTACAGACCTGGCAGCTGTCTACTCTCCCCTTTAGCCAAAGGCTGGTCAAAACAGTTAGCAGAGCTGTATGCCAATGTAGTTCACCCTCAGGTAGGCTCCTACAGCTGACTTCAGTCACCTAAACACAGATATCCATTAGACACAGGTGTCTCAGGCTATCTCCTGTCTGAAGTCAGCTGAATCACTCTGTGCATGTATTGGCTTTCTCTGCATTAAGATCCTTAGAGTTTATATACCTGGTACCCATGAAAATACATGCATGAACACACCTCAATTCAGAGGTTTTGATCTCAGCTCATTGTAGTCATAGTTAAGTGTGATGAAATCTGCCCCTGAACTGTACATAACACTTTGATTTATGGAGTGAAGAAAATCTCAAACTCCACTCTACCTCTCCTGTTATGCTGAGACAACTGTTTATGAGACTGTAGCAGAGGCAGATGACAGCAACAGCCGGGATTAAAAAGAGTGGCTTGTTTCAGAGTGCTACTTTTAGTGTAGATTGTTTCAGTGTTCCCTTTCACCAGTGAGGCCAGACAAACTGCTGTGCAAGCACAGCTGGAGAGGTGGTGTATCAAATCAGTGGTGCTGGAATGATAGGACAGGGAAGTGAAGCGGGTTGGAATTTCTTAAAGTTGTTTCGCTGCTGAAGTCAGAATAATTATTCCTTCAGAAAGAGAAGTCTTTGTGTCAAAAAAAGTATTTCCACTTGAGCAAGCACGTCTAAGGATACTTTAAAAATGAAAACCTTGAAGAAAAAAGTAAATGCTGGAGAAATGTTAACAATAGTTTTCATTCAGATGTCACATGCACAGAACAGTGTTTTTAGTACAATTGCATGCTGCAGATGTTGTGTTGATATGACAGTTGGTATTCAGGGACCTACACCTGCTCAAAGGCTGATAGTGGTCTCCTGGGGAGGGTGGTAAGAAAGGATGGTATCAGATGAGATCACAAACGGTTAAGTTAGTTTGCTAGTCTGAAGCTGCTTTTGAAATACTGAGTTACTACTTACATCTTCCTATGCTTCATTCGCACTTCCCTTTACTTATTCTGGGGCTCGTTTGAGCTCACAGTGGATATTTTGTCATTGGTTTGTTTTCTTTTATTCATTTTAGGTTTAGTAAGTGAGATTATATCAGAGAAGGTACTGAGAGGCACCAGAGGATTTTGAGGAATTATCATGCAGATCACAGAGAGAGGGGATAACCTATCTTCTGGTGGTAGAGAAATGTCAGTTTTATTTACCACACCTACAATACTCCTGCAAGTCACAGGCCGAGAACACGCAGCCGAGGCAAGCAGGAAGGTAGAAATTTTGTGCATAAGCTGAAGGTCTTACATAATTTCAGTCCAATATAATTGCAGGTCACTGCTGATGGGATGGTACTTTTCGGGCTCTTAACTGCAGCTGCAATTTTACATTGGTAATACATGGAGTACAACGGAACTGAAACTGTGAAAGAGATTCACCTGGAGAGGTATAATGTATTTTCTTAAATTATATTTTCACATTAAGGAGTTCACTGAACTGACTTGCCACGTGGCTGTATAAGCATAATTCTGGCACTTGGGCACTGGTAAGGATGCATACTCGGGGGCAGAACATCAGATTGGATTAGTGTTTCTTATTCAGAAACACCAAGGTCCAAAGAGGGAAAAATTATTTATGCTGCAAATCCACTCTTTTAATCTTGTCTTTTTACCTGTGTGACAACATTCTGTATCTGCTTGTCTACTCACTTTACTCACTTCATAACATTTGCTGCCTGCCACAATTTCCTTGTTTGGCCACTCAAAGCTCAAGACACCATGACCATACTTTACAAGAAGGTATCACACCATGAAGATGCTCAGAGGGCTGGAGCACTCCTCCAATGGAGACAGGCTGAGAGAGTTGGGACTGTTCAGCCTGGAGAAGAGAAAGCTCTGGGGACACCTTACAGCACCTTCCAGTACCCAAAGGAGCTACAAGAGAGAAGGAGAAGGACTTTTTACAAGGGCAGAGAATGATAGGACAAGGTGGAATGGCTTAAAACTGAAAGAAGGCAGGTTTGTGTTAGATATTAGGAAGAAATTCTTCACTATGATGGTGGTGAGACACTGGCACAGGTTGCCCAGAGAAGCTGTGGATGTCCCAACTTCAGAAACATTCAAGGCCAGGTTGGATGGAGCTTTGAGAAACCTGGTCTAGCGAGAGGTGTCCCTGACCAAGTACTGAAGGAGGTCTGTAACAGAAGATGGAGCTGGGCAAGCCAGTAGTTCAGGGAGGCAGGAGAAGGAATTGTGCCCTCCTGGAGCAACCGGTGGGATGGGAGAACAGCAGCTACTCACTGTCTTCCTGTGCTTCACCAAGGCAGATGATGACCACACAAATGTCAATCTCAGTAAATTCTACTGGTGAAACTACAACTGATTTCCACTGGAATACACAGAACTTTAGACACAGTTAGTTTGTTACAATTAAATACTTTGCCAAGAGCGAGAGTGTATACCTTGATAAAATAGGAGTTAATTTTAGATAGATTAAATGAAAGCAGCAGCTGAATCCATTAAGACTACACCTTAATGTATAACTTTAACCTCAAGAAGAGAAAGAGGAAACAGAATATCCTCTCCAAATCTTAGTCAATATGTTCTGTTGACTTCAGTAAAAACTGGATGGGGTTGTTGAAGGTGGTAAGACAGGCATTGATGAAGTTTTTCTCAAAATTTATCATATTATCTTATGTGTTTTTAACCCAATGTATGACCCGAATGTCTGCATCAAAAAGAATTTTCTTTTGTTTTGAAATTGTTACAGGAAAAAGTCTGAAAAAACCCCCAGATAAAACTAATACTCTCATCTGATTCAAGAAAGAATCCACAGATTTGAGACAACATTAATAGCTTTGAGGGCAAAAACTGCCCACCGGATAAAAGATATAAAAATATCTTTTAAAAAGATAAGTTGGGAAGGTTGCTAAAAGATGAATAAGCTACATAACTCTGCTATTCATTGAAATCCTGCACTAATCACTACAACAAAAAGGTTTCTTTTGCCACATCAATCTCTCAACTAGAATATTCTTTATTTAAATTATGAACTAATGGCCTGCATAATTTGTTTCATTAAAAAAGCCTGTTTCCTATTACAGATTATGACACTGAAGAAGAACAGTTGTTGAGGCTCCAACACTGCAGAATTGGTTTGAAGTTCAGAGTTCTGAAGAATGATGGAGCTGAGGGCAATGCCTTAGGCTTGTGTAAATAATTGTCTTTACCAGAGTAGCCTGACTACTCAGTCAGAAAATCAAGGGGTAGCAAGCCAAAAATTTAGAAGCATCTTTTATTCTGTGCATACCTTATTTAAAAAACTTTTTTAAGGAAGAAGGCATTATAGCCCGTAATAGAAACTGAATTAGGATAAAGACAATTGAGCATATTATTTAAATCCTCGATATTCAAAGTGAATTATGTGGTTTTATTCAGGATCTTTGTGCATTAAGTTAGTGGTAAACTCAACACATGTATTAAAAGGTTGCTGAAGAATGCTTGCATGCAGGCTACTGCGTGACATTGATGTCTTTATCTTATTATAAAGATTAAAAATATTACTTTTTAAAAAAATATTTTTATTACTCTGAAGATATATCACCAAAAGAGTTCAGAATTTAGGCTACTCAGAACAGTACATTTCCTAGGTAAATAGGTAGTGTAGATGTAGACATTTTATTTGGCTACAGTAATTTCTGTACTTAGTCTTGAGCTATGCAGACTCTCTAGTGTCCAATGTACCCATTCACAGTTCATTTTGCTGACAAACAGGGGGTAAAACTTAGACCAGAACATTTCTCCATAATCTAAGGCCCTGTCTGCTTGATCTTATATGTTGGACTCTGAAATCTTTGCAATGCCTCAGTGAGGCACAGTTTTCTATCATCTTCCTGATACCATCTCACACGGGTCTTGGAGTGAGAGAGAGGTCATGCAGTGGCCTAAAATGTCAGATGTCATCACTAAACTGGGAAGATAGGGAAGCACTGAACCTTGTGTTCAAAGAATGGCCTCTGAGAAATCTAGACCGCTTAAAGCAGGGTGTAACTGTTCTAAAAATGATACAATTATGTTAAAACTACTGTGTATAAATAAACTAATCCATTTATCCTGGTGAATCTGGATTATATAGGTGTCCCAGGTGAATGCTTGGGGTATCTCCAGTGATATAGTTTTAATTGCACCAGTTTTACTTGTCTGATGTATGTGTTCAGGTTCTGATTAGATTTTCACTGTAACTGATGCTGTAACTGTGCTCCTGCAGGATGACCATGCATGTGCTGAACAACATATTATGACAGAGAAAGTCCTTTGGCAGAGGTTGTCCTTTCTAATCATTGCTAATGACACTTTCAGCAGCCTGTTGGCTTCATGACACTCTTCTGCCTTTGGCAAACTGTAGTGAGTGGCTGAATCCCATGATGTGATTTCACAGGTGACTGTGTAAATAGGCAGGGGAAAACAACTAAGCAGAATCTGAACACACAAGCACCAGACTTAATTTAACTGATAAAATTAAAACTGTATCACTGGAGGCACTCCATACTGTATTTTGCATTCCATAGGGAAGAAAGCTGATGGTTTGGCTGTCCGGGCTGCTGTAACCGGGGCCAGGAAAAGCCATATGGAGGGAGCAGGAAACTGTGCCTTCCTAAGTTACTGGACAAACTAAGCTGGGAAATATGGATGAGAAACAGGAGAAGCACAAGAAACAGTGAGCTGCTAGAAACTGACAGACACCTTGCTGGGGAAAAGGTGTGACCTCCAGAAACAGAGTTACAGAATGCCTTAGAGCTGACTGAAATACAGGGAATCTGTAGGAAATGAGTGAAAGTTTATACAAACCCACTGAAAACCCACAGAAAGATGCTGAAGTCTGCAAGAAAGGCAAACTTGTGGAGGACACCTCCCTTGAAAAGGTGCAGGTGAAAGGAGCAAGATCTTTGTTAATCCTTTGTTTAGGATCACCGCACAACTGAGACTCACAGTCTTGTTTTATACACTTATGTATGAAGGGTTCTGCTTTTCCAGTATGGAAGTTGTATTGTGATGAAATATTGTGCCTGTAATACAGACATATGGGAGGTTGCTGAAGTACAGAGCCTGGTGATACACTCACTTTAAAGAAATATGGATGGCTTCCCAAATCTGTGTTGTTTGAGGACTTGTATTCATTACTGTCCCCAAATTTCCAGCGTGATATGAAGGTATGCATAGTATACATAGTGACATTTGATTCTTTTCAAGAAGGGATTCTTATTTATGAATTTGAGTAGGAAAGCTTCCTTCTCACTAAAGCAACAACCTGAAACAGAAGAGTCCATATAGCTAACTTCTTTGTATTTGGGCAATCACACTTCTATTTCACTTTGTTCCTGATCCTTAATCTTCTATTACCTTTTATTTTACAAAGATGGAGTTGTTCACATTACTACTACTCCCTCTCACTCCCCCTCTCGCCACAGCAAATAAATTTTAGTAAGTTTTTAAGCATCTGTACAAATTCCAGCTGAACTGGGATTACGCCTCCAATCCTTTTACTGTTGCTATTAGTGGCAATGTGGAAATCTCAGTTTCTGCTTCACTTTCTGGATCCTAGTGACCTGTTTTACTGGAAGACATATTTCTTTCTAGAGATTTCACTTTCACACAGCAAGTTCCATACCACCTTTTCTGGAAGAATTCCTCAAAATTTTTCATTTCTGAGCCAAAAAAGGGTTAGAAAGTATGTTATCTGTACACCTAAGTGCTACTAATAGTCTCAAATTTCTTTGATTTTTTTTATCAGATTTTTCTTTAGTTTTATATACATCAGATCATTCCAGATTTCTGTAATTGATTTGCTTAATCCAAGAGGCCTGTTTCTCATCTTTCACTTGTGCAAATTTTTAAGCAGTGATAGAAGATATTTTAGGATATTGCTCTCCACCATGGCCAGAATCTGTTTCGTATTTCATATGGTTTCTTAACAATCTCTTTATTATCTTAAAAGCATTTTACATCAGTCTGTTCAGCTTGAAGTTTTCTGGTTTTGCATAGATTTGGCTGAACTGCGGACCTTTCTCCACAGTGGATTTCCTATGTGCTGATCATGAAACTATATTCACTATAACATGTTGGTTCTCTAATACCAAGCTAATGTGAATAATAATTGTGTACTGAAAAGAAATCTTTCCTGATATATGCAAATGTTTTCCTGTTGATGACCATGATTTACACATTTGGTAGACATAAAATTACTTAATTTTTAGTTTTCTCAGTTTTATGGTCCTGTTTGACCAGTTCTACTTTTTTCCATATCAATGTGTCTACTGAGTCTTTTCTGGATTGTGTTATTACCTTTGGTCCCACTATCCTCTAACTCCTAAAAAATAAACTGTCAGTTAGAGACAGTTCTGTTTCAGCTCTGTGGACAAAACAGACATGGCTACTTGCCAATTTATCCTCAAGCTGCCCCCAAGCAATAGCTGTAGATTTTTCTCATTGTTCCGCCTGTGTGGAGCTCTACCTCTTAAAAACAAAGAGAGAGTATATTTTCAGGTTCGCTCTTCTTACGTGATGTTTAAAGAGAGTCTACGATCCACACTGTTCTTCTAGAACAACATTTACAATCTTCCTTGAGCTGTTTTTCTATCCACTGTATCTTGAATAGGCTCTGCACAATTTTCCTTTGCCCTGCAGATTCACTACCACAGGTGACTGGGATAAGCGGGTGAATAATTTGCTCTCTGTTGCTGGAACAGCAAGCTATGGAACTTTTAACTGCACTTTAATAAAATGAGAGGACTGTAGTCAAAAGAGTGAAACAGCCAAGATGCTTAACACTTTAAAGCTCTTCTTTTTGTGTAGCATATACGATTTGGGAGGTGAAGACACTGCCCTTGTGAAACCCCAGGTGGAGTGCTGCATCCATCTCCAGGGTCCTCAGCACAAGAAAGATGTGGTCCTGCTTAGAGGCCCCAAAGCTGGGCCACAAAGATGATCCAAGGGCTGGAACCCCTCCCGTATGAAAACAGACTGAGATAGTTGGGGTTGTACAGCCTAGAGAAGAGAAGGCTTTGGTGACATCTCATTGTAGCCTTCAAGTACTTAAAGAGAGCTAATAAGAAGAAGCGACAGCAACTTTTTATATGGACAGATAGTGAAAGGAAATGGGAAAATGGTTTTAAACTAAAAGAGGAGAGATTTAGATTAGATGTTAGGAAGGAGTTCTTTACTCAGAGGACGGTGAGGCACTGGAACAGGTTGTTCAGAGAAGCTCTGGATGCCCCATCCCTGGAAGTGTTCAAGGCCAAGTTGGATGGGGCCTTGAGCATTCTGATCTAGTGGAAGGTGTCCCTGGTCATGGCTGAGGGTTTGGAATTAGGTCATCTTTAAGGTCTCTTCCAACCCAAGCCTTTCTATGACTCCATGATTTTTGTAGTGTTTTTCTCTTAAGTTTTCTGGTGTACAGAAAATTCTGCTACTTCAAACAGACCACTGTCTTCCAATGTCTGTTTGTGGTTTACTGTTAGTTCTCTTACCTTTGTTCCATAGTTCCTAGGCACACTGACAAACCTGCCAGATTTCTCACTTACAATGAGGGAAATGCTGTTCTCTGATCTGGCAGGATCAGAACCAGAAGAGAGGTCACAGCTCAGCACTGTGAGTGAATGAACTGCAGGCCTGAGTATGAGGGAAACAATGTGATATAGAGGTTGTCTGAAGGTCCCTCTCTGCAACACTTGACAAATCTCTGTAGTTGTGCTGTGCAGCATTTTGATGTTCCAGTAAGGGAATCAACAGCAGCTGTCATTTTGAGAGAGGTAGGGGCAGAAACTTAGTAATTTGGAATTAGTCGCAGGTTACTAAGGCTATGACAGCTGATTGGAAGAGTTCAACATAGCACAGCTTGCTATTTATATGCTTTTGTGACCATAAGACATTAAAGTGTTTATTTCTTAGTGGTTCTGTAACTAATTTTTTACTGTTCTCTTTTACTGTCTTGTTTGTGGTAAAAATGAAATTGCTAATGCGGATTTACTGTAATAAGAGTCTTACGCTAAGTACTAACCTAAACATGAATTTACCTGAATGATACGGTATGATTATTTTCCTTGGTTATCTACAGGCTAATATGTAAATTAAATGGGAAACTTACTTCCTGCTTTGATAGAAAACATTTGAATTATTAAAAAAGGTTTGAAATTAAGAGATGCATGTCTTATTTTTAATCACTCCATCCTTGCCATTCACTCGTCCTACAAACAGCATCTTAGCAGGATGTTGTGTACCAATACATTCTCTAGGGACTTCATAAAATGCAGGCTGAATCTGGCTCTTTCTTCAAAGTATTAACAGTGGAAAGCAGCATCAGCAAATAGAATTTTTTTCTTTCCTACTATTATTTATCAGTTTTCTATTTTTCAATTGCTATTACTGTAATAGCTATTTAACAGCTGAGTCTATTTAACAGGTTTTTCTCCTTTTCCTTTGCCTCTGACAATTTATGCTTCTTCTGCTGCCATTCAAGTGCTATAACAGAAACTTAAAAAAGGAGGTAGTGGAGCACTCTAAAAGCTGTCAGATTTTAGATTGTCAAATCTCTTCAGGCAGCTCATTCCACAGCTGAGCAAACTCAAGCACGAATACTTTATCTTTTCTATTTTGTTCACGATTAAAAAGGTGCTCAGTTTTATGCATAACCTTCAACCATGTCAGTAGTCCAACTGACTTTTAGGGACGGCAGACATGCCTGAGGTTATACCTGTTTAAATTTCCTCTCTGAATCAGAGCTTCAATTCAATGTTTGGGCATCCACTCTATTCCAAGGAAAAAAGTTCTTACTGTGTCACAGGGAGATGAGAGTGTTGTTGCTGAGATACCTGTATTTCCCAAACACAAATGCTTGAAAACCGGACTGAAGTCTTCAGGTAGTAATAGAAGAAGATTAAAGGGAACAATTTTGTTATGGTTCATTGTGCTGAGAAAGAGTGGTAATGTGCTCCACACTAGCTAAGGACTTTTCCTGAGCTCTATCATTAGCCGTGGGCGCAATGCATTGCAGAAAATCGTTGCTGAGTGTCAGCAGTTCTAACAGTATGACCTGACTTCTGCTTTTACTGACAGAGGGCGAAGTGATGGCACATGAACGGTCCATGTGCCATAGCTGCTCTGTAAGGAAAGATGAGCAGGGGGACAGGAGCCCTGGTGAGGCAGAAAGGGCAGGAGCCTCAAGGTCACACTGAATGCACAGTTCCACTGTACCTGAGCAACAAAAGCAGAGTGGATCTGGTAACAGTATCCAGGCTCATCCTGAGATCTTTGGACTCATCCACAGCGGCAAGGCCAGGAGATCAAGCCAGGAAGCCAAGGAGTGATCTGAGGTCCAGTCCAGGTCAGAGAGGTGCACAGCCAGGCATGGTCATGACAGCAAGAGCAAAGCAAGGGGTTGAGTTTAAGTGCAGCTCCTGCTGAGGGGCACAGGACCTTGCTCGTCAGAGCATTTTCTCACACAACTCTATCTACACATCTGTCTGATTCAAGGCTGCCTGGCTGCACCAGTGAGCCTGACCCTGAGCCTACGCAGTCAAACCCTTGAGTGCTCGGGGCCCTGATGTAGAGAACTGCAATGGAAAAGATACTTAATGAGTATTCTAGTTAGATCTCTGTTTGTTCTTCCTGGTATTTGGAATAGTGTAATTTTAGCCTTGTTTGAATTCATATGGATAGTCTGAAAGCTTTTATTTCTAGGGTGAGATTCAGGTTAAGACAGTCAACAGTCAGTTTGACAGGGCAATCTATACTGACTGAAACTGGTAAGGTTTTTGTTCTGTTGATGGTGAGAAATATGCTTTCCACAGATGATTTAGAAAACTAGAATGCTGTACAGAAATATTGCTATTACCTTTGCATACCATTACCTTTGAATGCAAGAGTCTGCCAGAGATTTCTCTCCCTTCTGAATAACACTGTAAGTGAAATGCTGCCATTCACTCGGAGCCAAAGAATAAAGGTCTCTTCTGGGAATAGCAAGTAAATTAGTTTTATGCATTTTTCTATGACAACAGCTATTGATGGTGTTATCTACCTTTTTTTGACCTAGCCTGGCTGTTCGAGAGCTCACCCAGAACAAATTTGCAGGCTGTCCTCACCTAGGGAATTCATCCAGGCAGAGGTTGAGCCCTGACTTCTATTTTGTGGGTCCATGTTAGAACTATAGGGTCTTCCACTATAGCAACTTTCACCATACTTTTCCTTTGAGTCTGCACTACCTTGCAGAAAAGCATGCAAGTTGTGAAAGAGAACAAATAAAAAGAGCAAGGTTCTACCCCAGAGCTCAGGGCACTTGTCTGAGAGCCCGGATCCTAACTGTGCAGTTCCTGGTCCTTTGCTGTATATTTATACTGAGCAGCTATGGAAAAAAGCAAAAAATATGTCAACAAAGAGTTTTACAGGGATGACTCAAAATCACAGGAGCCCTCTGCCAGTAATTAGTGGCACCAGTGAGGATGGTTCAACAAAAAAACCCTGAAGGTTTTTTATTGGAAAGGAATTAAGACGCAGCTTCAGTCGCCCCTGCTGGTCCTTCCTCAAACTCATAGCAGTATTCTTTCTTTTACCTCACTATCCCAGCATAAGGAGTCTGTAGCTGAATGCAGTTCTTAATGCTAAATGGAAAAAAAATCAGCTGTTTTTTTTCTTTGAATTCAGCTTTGTTTCTGTTATCTTTGTTAGCTGGCTTGCATGGATTTTCTTGCGTAGGCAGAATGAGAGCATTCCAGTGAGGGGAAATTATGTTTTAGTCTGGGAAAGCTGGAAGCAGATGGTTCTATAATGCCAATAAATATTCAAGTGGCATTTAGTGCATTAGAAGCTATGCATTTGCCAGTGTTGAAGTAGTATCACTGACAAATCTTGTTTTAAGTGTGGCAATAATCAGCTGTTACTGGTATGTTAGTGGCAGCATGAAAAAAATTAATAAAAAGTGTGTTTCCCTAAATTTGCATGCATTACTTTAAATTGTCTTTTACAAGTCACTGAAGATTCAAAGGCACATAAACTGATGAAAGACTGTTGTATATATTTTGCTAAAGATTTGAATTTCTTCTTGTCAGTTAACTCAAAACAAAGATCTGTAGGAAAGGGATGTCCCTAGGCAGATGCAGCTGTGAAGAACTATGGCTTTAAAAAGTGCCAAAGAATTTTTGCTTGCTAATGAAGTTCTTGTCATGGACAGGTGCTATGACCAGCTTGTGATCACTCCAGTGTCTCTAAAGTCACACTCTGGACTCACATTGTCACTCCAGTCACACTGGACCTCTCTACTCAGCTCCTGCACGAACCTCCCTCCCCACCATATCTTTGTGGGGAACTGATCAGATTTTTTTATATGTAAAGCAGAGGATTAATCTCAGCAAATGCGGACAACAAAACATTCAATTTAAACATTCTCAAACAGAAATTTAAAATAGAGTAAATGAATTGTGAATAAATATTCTGCTTTCCACTGACTATAAAGGAAATGCAGATACTCAGTTCAAATTTAAATTTCTATATAGTGAACAGTGAATTTTAGTTGAAGCAAATCTAATCAGAAATTGTACTACATGATTTTAAAACTTGTCGTATTTTAGTTGGATAGTCGACTTAGAAGATAAAAAAAACCCCAGCACTATGAGGAACAGTTTATATTTAACCCACACTATATTCTATCTTGAATTGTGACTCAGAAATAGCAAGAGTGCTTATAGATACTTAGTTCCCACAGCACGCCAGAAAGCTACGCACTGTGCTTTGTGCTCCAGAGTTACTGATATTCACAATGAAAGGATGATGATTAGGAGCCTTTGGGAAAAATGCATCAATGGGACAGTGAAGATGTGGATAGCTGGACTCAATTTCATCTCTTGTGTTACAAGTGTACCCTATGAAATTTTCAGCTTTCACATAATTTAAATACTAGAACAGGTAAAACAATCAAAAGCCTTTTTTATTATTAGCTAAGAAAGAAACATTTCATACATCGATGCTGCTCCCAGGACTCGTACTCTTCATGTCATCCACAGCACATCAGCAAGAAGACTTATCTTCCAAAATTAAAAGGTGATCTGTTAATTAGTAGCAGCTGAGCTGGGTGGCTACCTCTCATTTAATTTAGCCAAGGGCTATTGGCTCCTAACAAGAAAGTTGTTTCTTGTTGTTCTTAACAAAATTGATTAGTGATTGAGGAATTGAACAATTTTTAAATACAAAGGTTGTAATTCAGAACAGCCTAACCCACGCAGTTCTGCATCTGAAGTGACAACAGGATGTAATTCATCTAGAGAAGCATTACTATTTTTTCAGATTTTTTCTCATACAAAGTGCACTTTCCATTGTTTCATTCATGACCACCATGTTCACATCCTTTACATAATTCTTAAATGACCAAGATATTGATATACTAATCCAGTCATCAGAAAAGCTGAGAATTTCTTTGTATCTGAGTGAGCTGTGCTTTGAAAACATCATGTTAGGTGGATATGAACAAATCCTCTTTGCGAAGGGACTGCAGGTTTCTTTAACAATTTTTAAACACCAGTCTCCATGTTAAGACACCAGACAGGGAGTACCAAGAAACTAGTGTTAAGATCATCATGAATGTTACATCTTTCAAGATAAAAATTGATGATAACAATTATTTTATTATGAGGGAAACTGTGGTAATGAAAATGTCATAAACTGTGACAACTTTTATGCAGTTGACCAAATATTTAAAACTTCTCCAATTCAAACAAAACAGTGATTTTAGAAAATTATTTTAGAGGTTGTTTCTAATAATGTTTCCTTCTTCACATCAGGGCACAAAATTTATCTCAGTGACTTGAACCTACAAGAAATACTAAAATGAAAAAGCTTTAGTAATTTAGTACTTGGCATAATGGTGGACAGAGTTGACTTAAATCCTTTGCTCTGTTTGGTAGCTGGTTTGTGTGAACCTGAGCATCTCATTTAAACCCAGATCATCAAAGAAAGGTGTTTAGCTGGATAAACACTAATGCCTGAATACTATATGAAGTTTCATTTTTAATCTCTCTTACCTGATTCACGCATCTGTTAAATGGTAATGGAAGCATTTCTTCACCTCACAAAAGTTTCACTGGAACATACTGTGAAGCTCTTTGTTGTTGAAGAGGGTGAACAGGTACTGTGGATTTATAAAGGAATGCAGGAGTTGTAACCAGGCAATTGATAGATGTTTTCTGGCCTAAGAGAGAACTTCCGTGTTCCTAAGGCAGAAATTGCCAATTTATCTAAGTCCAGTAGGCAGTGATCCATTTAAAAAACAAAATCCCTTCACAACTAGCAACATCCTGGGAAGACTTAGAGGAGGGAACGTGGGCTAAATACCTCATCAGCGGCCTTTCCAAGGAAGCTGGGATACCTTGATAAAATCTTTTACTGCTTCAGCTTGCTCAAATCCTGTAAACATACTAATGGGACTTCTGCTTCCAAGCCTGTCAATCTGCTGTCTTTCTGAAAACTAAAATATCATAAAAAGAAGCAGGTGTTGCTGAGCAAGAGAAATAAAAGAAATTGAATGGCGAGGTTTGTTACACCAGTTAAAACCTCACAAACTGCATTCACAAAAGGTAAAAGAGAATGAAGAAAATAAGCCAGATACCAAAATAAAGCAATAATTGTGAAGTGAAATGAGAACTCTAAATGCAGAAGATGATAATAGTTTTTAGCTTTAAAAAATAGAAAATGAATAGGAATAAATGTGCAATCAGCACAGAGGTAAAAGGGGAATCAGACTCTGCAGAACCACGATCATCAAGTTTTTAGGAACCTAATAGGGCATAATAACATTTGCCATTATACCATGGGTATAGAAAAGTCCTTCCTTTAAATGCTGCAAGATGTGCTCTGAATCTGTTAGAAAATTATCTCCTGTGTTGCTGGAGATTTTTTAAATTTTTTTTTTTTGTGGTAGTAGTTACAAACTTACATGGACCTAATTAGAAATTGATTTTTTTTCATTTTAAGGTACTAATTTCCTTAAAAGTGTCATAGTTCCTGTTACACCTGGAAATGAACACTGTACAGCACATAAGCTATTCTGAGTTTGGTGAAGCAAACTAATCTGTTATTTAGGTATATAGCTGCTGTTTTAAACATTAGTTCACAGCCTGCTAAATTCTGTACTACTTCTACTTTGGAAAAGAACTGTAAAAGAGGTCTTCAAGAGTTTCTGACATTGATTAATTCCATTCCGAATACAATTAATCAGGATATACCATCCAATTTTATTTCCAAAGCAGAGAGAGAAAAAGCAATAGGATACACTGTGTCCATGTAAAACCCAGAGAAAGAGTTAAACTGCCAAGTGAGTGATTGTGAGTAATGGGAGCCAAATTTAGTGCAGCATGTGTGGTGTGTATGACCATCAAAGGGAAATTTTTAAAACGAAGGCTGGCCAAATGAGAAAACTTGTCTATTGAAATACATATTACATATAGCTGAAAGAAAAGAATCAATCCTACATTGTGATCTAGCCCTAAACTATTCCTCAGGGAAAGGATAAGGGTAATAAAAATGGACATGTGGAACTAAACCTTCAGGAGAGCATAGAAAATGTAATAGATTTGCACTGCTGACCTCATCATCAGAACAAATGGAGAATAATGTGTTGTGAGACATCTAAAAGAGTAAAAACTAATAGAGCAGTAATAAAGAATTATTTCAATGGTACTCACAAAAATTTATCAAATATCACAATAAATGTCAGGAGAAGTAGTTTCCTAATGATTTTAAACAATAAACTCTTAGAAAAATTGGTTTTAATGTGTAGAGGTTAAGAAATACATCTCAGCCTCTTCTCTTGCAGTTCACAGAAAATAATGTAAAAAGAAATAGCTGAGGTGAAGGCTTTGACAAATACTGACCATAACATATTTAGAAAAAAAACCCCTGTTCTATGTGGGGAAAGAAAACCCAAAACCCCAGAATGTAATCAAATACCATTCATCTTCATAAGTTACTTTTAAAATGCTGCCCTTAACAAACATACTCTATAAAAATCAAACCACGAAACTCTTTAACCCTGTAAATGAACAGATAATGGAACAACTCTTAGTATCCCACAAAGGAAGAACTGATTTTGAACAGTGCATGTGCTGTGGTTACAAGTGTGTCTATTAGCAAAATACTATAAATCAGTGGCTGCAGGGTACATACGTTCCAGAAAGATGAGCAGAGACCAACCCCCAATGCGATAATGCCTAATTTTAAGAAAGGCATCTGCCTAAACTAGAAAAACGTGTTAAACAAGAATTAGAAGGAACAGCTAGGAGGGTATATATTTGCACATTACATGTGGACTGTTGTGCCATAATGATATGATATCAGTATTTTAAAAAAGATTGAGAAACAATACAAATAATATTTAAGAACAGGGATTTCTTAGAAAGAAAATGAAGGAAGAAAAAATCTCCAGTTCCCCCCACAGTTAAATAGTGGGGTAAATCCTCGGAAAAAAAAGGAAAATAAAATAAAAATCATAGCAGTTAAAATTAAATCAGTAACAAGGCTGTCAAAAGAGGTTTGTAGAAAATGATGTAGAATGCCTAAAACTAATTAAAAAAAATTAAAAATCAAACACATTGGGATAAGGGGAAGCCAGAGAGTATTTAGGGCAAACAAGATCAATAGATATAAAGTGCAGTTTGAAAAGATAAATCTCTGGCAGAAAAACTAATTTTTACACCTATGTTAAAGGGGTTGGAGAGGGAAAACAACGTATGATGGACCTTGTTTTCATGTAAAGTGAATTTGGAGATTTGTCTAACGTGCAAATGTCAGTAAAGTCATTATACAACAAATGAAAACAATAAACAATTACAGCTAGAAAGATCTGAAGATATCTAATGGAACTAAAGTATGAACTAGATGAATTATAGATCATGGTACGTAAACTCTTGCATAAATTTAACTCAGTACCAGTGATTCAGAAGCTGACAATTATGATGCGAATTTCCAAAACTGTTACCTGGGGGAATTCAAACTACTGTAGACAGAGTAATCTGCATCAAATCAGTCAGCCAGAGCAGTGTTATGGGGCATATGGATGAAGGAAAGAGTTTATACCAGATTTGTAATGGGAAGTCATCTGTTATGAATCTATAGACTTTGAATGAATGAATGAATGAATGAGCATGCAGATTACATATCCAGTTTTCTCCAAGGCAACACCACTGCTGGAATCTCTTAACAAATACGTTGTGAGAAATGAAAGATGGTATTTCCATAAATAATATTTACAAGATAGGAAACAAACTGTGGGAATATTCAGCCTTACTCTGAAGGGAAAGCACTTTTGCATTTTATGGGGATCTTTGATGTATTCACAATATTAGATGCTGATAAACAGCTATTATGATTGTCAAGTTGTTTAGAAACACAGAAGCTGACAGTGAAGAACTGGAGAAGGACATCCCAATGCTGACTGAGTGATATAGTATCAAATAAATGGGTTAGAAAGTAAAGCATTGGGAAACAACCTGTTAACATAGAGATGAGCTTTGAACTGAACATTCATTTCCAAGTACTACAGTACAGGATTGGGATTCTAGTTTTGTAATATTAAAATGTTAGCTCAATGTCCAGTAATTAAAAACATATCACAAATTATTTAGGTAAAAAAACAAAGAAGAAAATGAAAATATAATGCGCAGAATATGTGGTGGTATGTGATGTTTGTGTCCTTCATGAAAAAAATGTACTGACAAGATTATCAAGGTAATCAAAAGTATGGTATGAACTTTCTTTAAGATACAAGAAAACCTTCTTTAAGGTGGAAGAAAAGAAAAGACAGATTTGGTGTGGTGCAGAATCCTACAGAATTGTGAGTGGCATGGGGAAGGTGAATAGGGAACAAGAGTTCTTATCTCATCTGGAACAAACAAAAAAAAGTAATTGGTTTCACAATACGTAGACAAGATGAGATGCTTGTCAGAGGATAACCTGTATGGTAAAAACCAGCTGTGGTTCAAAGAACAGAAACATATACAGTGATGTGTGGCAAAAGTTGAACTCAGATTTGAGAAGTTCATGATCTATTAAGTGCCATTAAGACTGGTTCCCTTTCATTGGCCTTGTCTGTTGGCCACAGAACACTAGGTTAAAGGGCATTTTGCTTTTTCCTTTCTGAACTTTGTTAAGCTCTTTTATGCACTACAGACGATTGATGCATTTTCCTGGATTCTCTGACTCAGGTCCACAGAACTCTTTCCTGACCTACGAGATTGAAACTGTAGTATCTCAATGGTTGCACTTCACTGGATAAAGGGGAGTAGAAGACATGATCTCTGTAAAATGGCATTATGTGATGCAGTGGTTTTTGTTCTAACAGTTCTGATATCAGGCATTAAGTATGGTCGTGGATACAGATTTACCTTGGAAAATGAGGCATGTTATTTCTGTTTCAGTAATGCGATGAAGTTACTGTTTGTCTGGATGGCTTGCTCACGACACAGAAGCAGAACGTAGGCCTTGGGAAGATTTTAGCTGTAACAAGTGCTGTACATAGCAGGTGTACTGACATGCATGTGATTTATTCATGCTTATTCCTCTCAACTGATTTCTCAGCTTCACCTAGAGATTAAGACTGAAATCAGGAGAATCTTAAATGAGGGGCACTTTCAAGAATAGATTTGAAGCATAGCTGGAGATGGTCCATATAGCCAAGAAAATGGAATTATCCATGTCACACATCTGTAGAGAAATTCCTTTCTATGTATAGTTTTATTTAATCTTAAAATATAGTTAATTTAAACATATTCAATAAAAAGTCTGATAGGAGGTATTTCCTAGAGTTTTGGAATTCAGGCATGACAATTTTCTTTAAGTTGCTTAAGAAAAGGAAGAAAATTAGTCTTTTCATCAGTTAATTTGAAAATGTTCAGTGAAGAAAAGGACAAAAACTATGTGCAGGGATCTGGAATACTGGTTAAATGCATTATAATACATCAACATGGCAGAAGGATACTGCTGAAAATGGCTTCTTTGAACATCAAGAAATAGCTCAACATCACAGAAATATCCTATTCTCATAGTATTATGTTTCCATTTTTAGACAGGTAGATGCAATTTTTCCTTCCTGTTAATGGAACTAAACTGTTGCAATTATTTATCTTTAAAAAAAAAGACATTTTTTTAAAATCTAGAACAATTACCTATCTAGATGATTTTCCTAGAGATCTGCTTTTACAGACTTGGTGTTTTGTAAAAATAGTATTGGAATTATATTTTTAAACAAATTTTTTAATTCAAAAATGTGCAGCATTTCAGAAGACAACACATTTTGAGGCCTATATTTTGTTCCAGGTGCAAAGCATAAATTTTAGTGGACTGTTGAAAGATTCTGTGGTAATATGTGGATTTCCATGCTTAACATTTAACAACAAATTATGTTGAATAAACACCGAATCAATATCTCATCAACATGACAAAATAGTGATTCTAATCGTAAATTACAATCTTGCGGAGCAACATAGAAAAGGTTAATCTTAAAAAAGAAAAGTAATTAGGAATCCATGTTTAACTCTAACTGCTAGTTTCTTGTCCAATTAAGATTCATCTGCTTATAGTCTTTTTTGTGCATATCAAACATGATGTTCAAACAAAAAAAATGCCAAAGTCTTCATGCAGAGAGGAAATCACATCCTCATTAATGAGAATTGTGCATAATTTCTATTATTCAGGCAAAAAGAAAAATATAGTAATCTAATGAGCTATCTGTTCTTGTTGTAAGCTGTCTTGAAGATTAATCTTTGTTAACTACTTGTTTAATGTTATAGTTAATAATTAGGTACCCTATAGTCCTATATCATCCATCACTTTACTGAACTGAATCAATTCTTTTTTAACTTATAAGAGGTTGTTTATCTTTGCTTAAGGCTACTTTGGAAGAAGGATATCTGAAAGGTTATAGCATTCTGATTCTGTGAAAGTTTATTCTGAACGCAAACCACAAATCCTTCTTTATGTTTCCCTGTTTATTGCTTTCCACAATAAAAAATAAACTTTGATTGCCATTTTCTTCAACATAAATGGCAGCCACATAACTTTGTATCCTGTTGACTGATAAATGTTTTCATACATTCTTCAGTGGAAATAGGACTTAGTGAATTAGCATAACCTATTGTGCACAATAAATATTTTCTGAAAACTGTAAAGGTTGGCTTCTAAATACTTTTAGTTTGGCAGAGAATTTCCCCTACTTTGGCTGTCTAGGGTCTAATAAAGATTTAGAAACAAAACATTTAATACTGGTCTTTAACAATTAAATTTTGCTGCTCGCAAGACCTTGGCTGGAAGAGGTCCATATAACTTTGGCTTTTCTGCCTAGAACTGTGTTTCAGTATTTGACATCTGGTTGATTTGTGAATTATCATCTATGTTCATACTGTATAATTTTTTACCTCGTCAAGTAGGAATAATTGTAGTAAAACTAAAAAGGTAACATGATAAATAAATAGAGAAAAATAATGCCAGAAGTTAGTCTTTATTTTCACTAAAATCAGCAAATTAATAGTTACAGTTCCCACTGTGGTGATATCTCAATCCCTTGGCACATATGTTGCATTTTGGTTTTCAGCACATGATATTAACTTTAATGCTTTAATACATTTATACAAAGCAGCTACGTTAAAATTGCTTGGGGGAATATAATTTTTAAAATGTTGTCTTTTGTGTGCATAACACTACAGCCATAATGCCCCATTAATGTATTTTTCCCCATTTAATTACGTAAAGAATTTATTATACTCCTCCTGGTGTGCTGCAGACTGCACTATAGAATGATTAGGTGGATTTTCAGCTAGTGAGAAGGTGATAACTCAGGTGAAATCTTGAAGCTACAATTGTTTGCAGCAGCTGAGACTCTGTCCTGGCATGATTAGCATGGATGGGATACAGCACATTAACATCAAGACATTGCAAGGTCTTTACTTGCCTTGCAATAGACCTTCCCTGAAATTGGAATGTTAATTCTACTCCCTTGGGAAAGAGCAGCTGCCTGATCTTGTGCTCGGTTACATGGGTGTAAATCAGAAAGGACTACCTGAATTCAGTGACGTTATTCAAGTATGAAAAGCAGTGTGATACCCTCATCAGATCTGAAAGATATTGTCTAAGGTGACCTGAAATAAGCCTGCAGTGAAATACAAGTGCCTATAAAGTACTTTCATTTGGTGTATAAATAAAGAACAATTTTAAATGAACACTCTTTACATTCTCTTCAGAGACATTCTGGGTGCAGAGAGAGCTGATAGGGTGCATTTTTTTTTTCTTCTTGACTTATAAATCAGAGGCTGATTAGAAGAACTTTGCAAATGATGTGGAACAAAGACCGCTTTTAATGGTAAATATTTATTGAGCTATTTATTCTTTGATTTAGTACCTTTTTTAACATCCATCACCTACTCAATTTTAAAACTAATTATTGTCAACTGAAATGAAATGATTTCAGAAATTGATATAAAATGCTGCTGTCTGGTTTTCAAGACATTGCAGCACAAGGCAATTTTGCAAAGTGGGAAGCAATGGTCCAGAAAGGCACTCTGATTTCTGCTTCTTTATTGCAAATAGTGCAGCTTCCCCGGTCTGGACTGTAACCATAGGTGGTGAGAGAGTTTGCCCCATTTGTGGAAAATTTGGCTGGCCAAATGTGTCATCATTGCTGCTGCTGTAGGAAAGGAAGCTATTAATTCACTGCAGGGAAATGAGCAGGTTGTGGAAATGGCTGTCAAGAGAATGAAAGGGGCATTTGGAAACCAAATATCCAGCTATAGCTGTGAACTTGGGCTATTTGACAATTTTATTTGCTGCCTAGCTTCCTGTGGCTGATGACAGAGTTGAAGCCACTTACTTTCATCCATTTCTCTATTTCCAATAATATAAGAACAAAATCCAGCTGTGGTGATTGCAAGCATAACACTGGAAATCATTAAAGTGACTGTGCATATGGAGAGGTCCTGGGTTATGTGACCTGCACGAAAGAGTAGATAACAGTCACACCTTTTCCTCCAATTTCTCTGGGGAGTTGCATGAGATGAGGTCAAAGCCCAGCAGAAAGCATTTTTTATTCTTGTTTAACTGAATCACATGCCTGTAATTTATTCCCACAAGAAACAAACCCAGTTTGAGTTATGGTTAAGTTGTTCTGTGGTCTGACATAAATTCCATCAGATTGATTCAACAAAGCTAAAAAAAGACATTTCCTTAATACCATTATTTAGATATTTTACCTTCAGTGTGTAATATTTTATCCAAGCCAGATGCTGCCTTTTACTTTAGAAAACATTTTTTGCTTAGTAAATTACTTAATACTTTCTAGAACGTAAAACTTTACTAAACGGTCAAAGAGTTTTAAACACCGTTCTCTATAATTCAATATAAACCACAAAAGATCCTTTTCAGGTAAGGATAGATCATAATTCCATACTGCAATTAATGAGTAAGAAAACAGATTTTAATTTTTCCTTGCAACAAAGCTGTTACAATTTTTAGTAAAGGACAGACTGATTCTTCCCCTCTTACAAAATAATTCCACATTGTTATTGGAAAGTTTGGCAAATGTTTTTATTGTATGCAATTAAGGACAGGTAAAATATTCAGTGATATCAAAAGTACTGTTGTTTCATTTTACTCATATTGGTATCATATTTCCAACCAAAACTGCTTTTTTAGGTTGTGAGCAATCTACATTTGAATGTACCAGTGTGTACATTAATTGAAGGATTGTTGATTTATAAGGGGATTGTGTAAAAATACAGAGATCTGTGTTCGGTTTTTTGCCATTATTTCAAGTATAGTGTAAATTGGACGGAATCATGTCCAGATCTAAAAATCCCCTTGAAAATGTTGATATTGATGACATCCCATTGAATCCCACTTTGGTGAATCTCTGTTGATGAGCTGCATAGATAGTCAGCTACCACGTTTCCTATCTTTAAAAATCACAGAAAGTGTAGTAAATATTGGCACCTACTTTTCCAAGAATGAGCATGTGAGAGTAGAAGTGATACACCCTGGTTGTGCAGCGAGGGCAGCTGACTCAGGGACCAAAGTCAGCAGTGACCAAGTCTCCATTTCATGATGATCCCAGCATCTGTCATGGCAAGTGAGCACTTTCACCACCAGCATAAACTTTGTTTTATAGGTTTAGTGTGTCTTTCATTAATTCATATGCATATTTCTGTTTCTCACAAGACAGGCTTCATCCAGCAGAACTGTTTTCTCTTTAGAGACATATTAAAATCTGCTGCCTTAAGTATTCCAGGGGAAATGTACATGTGGAATACGCAAGGAAATCCTGGCACTCTTTGTGCCTTTTACTGATAAATGCTCTGTTTCTGACTTTGGAAATGGTAGCCTGGCAAAGGCAAGACCCACAGCACAGCCTTCACAGAAAGCACCTGGTTTTCTTTGGTCACACAAGACCCTGAAAGTTGTCACTACTTTAAAGTTTCCATCTAGGAAAATTAAATTAATTCTAAGATGCTGTCCATAACTTTACTTTTCACCTGCTTACAATGTTCCAAGATTATATGTGGGCATTTTATAACCTGGCATGTTTTTTCTAAATGAACAGACTTTGATGTAGTGACTTGAGTCAGGTACGTTCACTTAAACTATCAATTTATCAATTAACAATTTATCAATTACCAATTAGAGAGTTAAAGGCCAGTTTCTCATTCAAAAGGGTAATAAGACAAAGTGCCAAAACGTTTAGGAGGATATTTCACTTATCTGAAACCCTTGGTTATAACTTGGCCCCTTACAATAGAGATAAACTGACAGATACAAAAGGGTTTACCTCCAGTTTAATAACAGGGAGTTAACAACAACTTAGGTGTTTTGAGGAGAGATTGAACACCTTGCCCATAAATTAGAATTGATTAACGTTTCCTCTCTCTAGCTAGTTTTATCAGTGGGACAAAAAAGTTTCATTTTAGCAGACAGTTAAAAGATTGTCATCCACCTAGATCTTGTCAGTGTCTATCATCTACTCTGTAACCAAGTTAGTAGAGGTGGGAATTCTTCTGACCTAACTCCACTCACTTAAAAATTTTGAACCATTTAGCTCAGCCACTTACAACACCATGGAGATACTTCCAAAGGCAGTATGTTCCTCACCTATGCCTTTGTTTGAAGTTTTTTGTTTTTTCTTCTCCTTAAACTCTAGTTGTTAATCATTACTTAGTATTAAGGGCTCCGTTAGTAAGTTTTATTTGTAGGAATCAAAGTTGTCAAACAGGATTTCAAAGAGAAATAAGTTTATTCTTATTTATTTTGAGAGATTGTCAAGGTAGGAGTTACCGGAGTCAATTTTCTAAAAGTGACTTTTTTTGTACTCGTATGAACACATTAGTAGTAAATAATAACTTTGAATAAAACAGTACCATGTAATCAAAATCCAAGCTGTTACCTCTACAGAGCCTCGAGAGGACAGATGTGGGAAAAGGAAAGATCAGGTGGGTTTCATCTGTGATAAACTATGTTTGAGAACAGTGAAAATAGCTTCACTTAGTTCTCTATTCAGGATCATGTGATGAATCAGTGTGTGCGTGAGAACTAGGTAACAGGGGACATCAGGGGACACATTTTTTCATATATGGGACTTTTGGCTGCTTTATTATGTGAAGTCCAGGTTAGCAACTCTGTAGGGCTTGGTACACAATGACTGAAATTCTTGTCTGATGTTTCCAAGTGACATGAAATTCCTTATGTCTCCTGTTGTCCTCATGTTGAAAAACCAGTCAGGGTAGTGGGTTGCCTGTGATATAATGCTTATAAGAAGATTATTACTGACTTTATTTCTTATTCTCTCTATGTGTTGTTTATTATTTCTTCTTTTCGCTGCATACTGAGTAGTAACAATGGATGCTTTTTCAGATTGTCACTCTTGTTTAAATTTTCCGCTCTTCCCCTCTGTGATTATGAATACATTGCCGCAACTGCACTGAGGTGCAATGATGCAGCAGAGGTGTACAAATATATTTTGAGTGATAAATGATGGCAGAAATGCCATTACAAACCAGCACTGCTGTTATGCTCACTTTACTACATCTTGACTTTGTTGTTCTTCCTCTTTTTTTTTAATCTAATCACTCTACTCTCCCACTTTGGCAGAGGGAGACGTTGCATATTAAAAGATGTTGTCTTTCATTTATCTTCTCACCTTTCATGCTCAGCATCTTGTAAATTCGTAAGCTGGAAAGAAGATAGGCTTTGTGTTGTATTTGCTGTCCTTGAGCAGTCAGTCATGATTTCTGCTGTCAAAATGTTCACTGATGTTTACACCAGCAAATTGACTGTGCAGTATCATTAGATTAATTGGATGACACTTCATACTTGTTTAAGACGTTAGAAATTTCAGAACACTTTTCTGTTTTATTTAGTTTCATTTTTTTACAAATGAAATTATCTAATTTTACATATATCTCCATTCATTTTCTTCATTTCCCCTCTTTCCTTACTATCTCCTGTCTTTGTATTCATTACTAACTTCATATCCCTGTTTTGTACTATCCATCTTTTCATGACAACACTTCAACAGTTTTAACTCACTTTTTAAAGTTCCTTGAAGTTAATCTGTGTGTCCAGTTTCAAATGAGTTCCTTACAATTTATATGTCATACTTTTCAGATAGCTATTCACCCAGAAGTCCTGTTGTTGTATGTGACTCTTTATTTCATACTTATCAAACAATGTATTTACCAAACATCACACAATTGTCCATGCAAACATCACAAGGCCCATACAAACCAATTTTGAACAATATTATGTTCACTTTATGAATAAAAGAACAGTGATAGAATTGTTCTCAATTTCTGATTGACAGCTTTCTGGATATTACATTTATCATGTGAAATTTTCTATTTTTTCCCTGTCTTCAGACCTCTGATTACTGTTAATTGTACCTTCCTAGACTGTACAAAATAGTTGTGCATTCATGGCATCTGTTATAATTCTGGAATTCTCTTAGTCAAAGTGTACATATTTAGTCCACTGATCTGAATTTTGGGTTCTTAAGCAAGGTTGTTGATACATCCCCTAAGACCATCTTCAGCTAAAAGTATGTGAAAAAGTTCAACCTCCAAAAATATCTGCAAGTTATTTTTTCACAAAAATGTTGTACTATTCCAGATTAAGAACTTCAGAGACCATGGGCTTCTAGTCAGTTGAAAAGATGGCTTGGAGAGTAATTGTCCATATTTTCCAAAATTACCTAATATTCTTTTTTCCTAGCTGAAGGCTCTCTCTGCTTCTCTAAAAAGGAAATTTGTTTCAGTTTCCATGGCTTACCATATTCCAAACATTATTAATAAGGCTTGCATATTATTTGTATGACATAGCAAGGAGAATACGAAAAATGTTTGGGAAACACTGAATATTGTTATAGCTACCTAGGTAAAAATCTTGAAGTCTTCATGGATCTCTTCTGCTTTGTAGCCCCTCTTCTGAAAAATGAGAGGCTTGAAAGTGCATTTCGCATCCCCTTGAGAGCCATCCATTTCTGTAAGTCTAAGTTTTCGGTAAAAATTTAGTTCATAGTGTTACAGAGACGAAAGAGTAATATTTTTTTTTCTGGTACTAGCTTTTACCAGAGGCTAAACAAATCCTGTGTGAATTTCAAACTGTTCCTCAGATCTGTAAGTTGAATTATTTTTAAAATCTTGTTTTTCTTTCTTTTTCTCTTTTCTTTCTTTTACAATATTCTGCATCATAGGCACAGTTATTAAGTCAATCTGTTATTAAGGATGACTGACATTTTCTATTATAACACCTTGTTTTCAAAGGCCTGTAATTTTGACAAAACATAACCACAGGGGGTAAAAATTTACTCACCAAACAACTGCAAAAGGTTGATTTCCTGCTTGCTTGCTTTCTTGCTTGAACAAAATCAATTCTTCCATTTCTTAACAATAGGACATAGAAAAATATTGTTCTCATATATTAGAAAAATTATTGCAAACATTTTTAAAGAAGGTCTAGCACCTTCATTTGGAATGAAAGAACTAGAAATTTACAGGAGTTGGTTTTCTGGGGAAAAAACGTGATTTATCATCCTTATAAATGTCCTCTGAGTTGCAAAACCTGATGAAAAATTGAAAAATTGCTTCATTATTGTGATCAGCAAAAAATGCTTTTGTTTGTTTATTTTAAAATTTTGGCTAAATTTGCAACTCACCTGAATTGCAAATCCACCTAAACTGAACCATCCAGAGCAGAGAGAGTGTTGAAGCAATGCACTGTGAGTTGGATGAGCACTCAGAAAACATAAATATCTAATCAGCTAAGAATCAGCTTTCTAAGAGAAAAAATACATCTCTCCTTGTCCCTCACCCCCCAGCCCTTCCCCCTTCCACTTTCTCCCTTCCTTTCAGTGAAAGAGGAATTTTGCTGTTTGGTGACTCAGAGTTTCTCAGAGAAATATAATCTAAAAAAGAATATTGTCTACCCTCTGCTTCAGCTAATTGTCTGGGCAAAAGGTCCATGCAGTTCTCCTGCTCAGTGAATACCATCCACCTTCTGCAGTTGGTTCCTGTATTTGCTCCCATCTACCTTGCCAGGAGTCCTAGAGCTCCCTTTTCTTCCACTGACCACAAATCAGAAAAGGAATCCAGCTCCAGTTCTTGAAACCTGATTGTTTTTCTTTGCTCCACTGGGGCCAGTTATGGAGAGAAAAGGAAGGCAGAGCAGTGAAGTGGAGGTTTGTGGTGAGCTTTCTCTCTGTCCCAGGAATTTATGCTGATCTAGAACTGAATAGAGAGTGAGCAGTAATGGGCATTATTGCAATTCACTGGCAGTAAGAGAACTTCACCCTGAGATGGGAGATCTAACCAGCCAGCTACATCTACAGTTTTAAAACACACACCGAAAGCAGAGGCTCAAACATTCTTTATAAAGGTCCTGGGTTGTTTGCTCAGTCCCTGGTATGGGCTTTGCCTAAGTTAGCAATCTCTCCCTGGACAATTCCCAGGGAATTACCATTGTGTACATCCCTGTGTTCTGTGTTAGCGACCAAGGGAGTTTGCTTATGTAGATGCATGACGCACTGTTATTTTGCCTAAGGATTAGAAAGTGTTCCAAAGACAATATTATTTTCTAGTATAGATGTAGACTTTATATCACACTTACACAATGTCCTGACAGAGATTGGAAATGTTTAATTTTTAACAAGATTTAAATATGACTTAAGATTATAGCTCCCTACTGAGAATCTGAGAATACACATACCTGGTATGTGTGCCAAACTCTCAAGTAGGGTAGGGAGAGGCATCAAACACTGACAAAGATGAGCATAGCTTGGCTGTCATAGTAGAAAATGCCGTATTCAGTGACAATTAGAAAATTCCTGGTCTCCTTTTCTGTGCCACTTTTTTGTTCTTATTCTCCATTTTATTGTCCCCTTCACTGTACTTATAGAGTTGCCTGTGAATTCATGTTGTAAATGGTCCCATTGAGCCAACCTGTGTCAAATATGAGAGGTTTTAATCTAGGAGATTATTTTCCTTCTTTGGCACTCAGGTTTGGACAGACAGTGCTCAGCCCTGACTTTCATTTTTATACAACTACCCTATGTCTTGGTTTAAATGAAGTATTCCTTCTCGTGCAGCAGGACTACAGGTTACTGAGGAACATCACAGCAGAGTGACTGCATCTCCATGGGAGATATGATTTGTGATGTTCTTGGGTATCTGAATGGTGAATATTAAGTGTTACAAGGTGTTATTGAGAAAGACAATGATGTGAATGTTATCTTTTTCTAAAGAAATGGTGAATTAAATTAAGACATTAAATCAAAGATAAAACCACTTGAAGACCAGCAGAGATTCAGTTTTGTAATTAGTAGATGGGAATTTTTTCCATGATTATGATCTATTTTTTTTCTCTTTAAAGTTAAAGACTGACTGGGAATTCAAGAAGTCCAGAGATACAGACAGGGCACTTACAGGTATTTAAGAAATTCTGCCTCTTTGAAAAATAATTAAATATAGCATACACTTACATTGCACATTCTTACTGCCTAAAAAATATGGGGCACTTTACAGCTCTTTCATGTGCAAATTAGACAAAATAGATTATAGAGAAAGAACAAGGACTTGGGTCTTATCACAAACCGACAGAACAAGAAAGTGGCAATCATAAATTTTGAAGTCAAGTGTTACTCTTCTAGATACCTGAAAGGTAGCAAACAAATTATATATTAACCAGCCACCAGTGGAATATCCCAGGCTGTCGGCAGGTGAGGGAAAATCAACCACCCTGCTTCTAACATTTCCTAAACACACTTTCTGTAGCACTTCCTTCTACACAAGGAAATTCTCCACATTCTGCTGGGCAAGAAATTTTTTTGAGCAGCAGGAGGTGATCATCTTGCTCCTAGGGAGACATCAGCACAGCCTGGTGTAAACAGCAGGGGGCTGGAAACTCTTATTTATTCAACTCTGTCTATTTAGCACTTTTGAGTAAAAGGGTGATTTTTTGTAAAACTTGTGTCACAGCCCCACCAAGCTCTCTGCTGTGTGTCAACTCTTCTACAGAGCCGGAATAGAAGAATGTAAATATAAATAATAAAACTATAAAACCTCTTTGAACTAAAACATGGAACGGCTGTGCTATGCAGACACAGATTACTGAAGAGGTAGTTCCCTACTTTCCTCTGTTCTCTGAAGAGACTTTTATATAACAGTAAGTAAATGTGAAATTATCTCCTGGCATTCACCAGATATGTACTCTGGCAGTAAATCAGCTCTTCTGACATAATGTTTGTGATGACACAGAACTCAGATATGTGGCAGTATCAGACAACACTACACTGAACTTTAACATTTACTCAACTGAAGAAAGAGACCATAAGCTATGAATAAAATATTTCACTTTAAATTTTTTTTTCTGTAGTTTTGTATCCTCCTAGGAATGTAATTTTTTTCTTTCTCTTGTATGGATGTTGTTTCACTTAGACCTCCTGCTTGAACTGGTGGACTTCATAAGGTTATCCCTCGACGAGCACCTTTGAACACAGCTGGTCAAGGGTGCTGCCCCCACAGCAGCCTCAGCTCTACAGGGGGAACAGCCTTAACCTGGCTGGCTCACTCCTCTCAGGTATGGCTCTGTTGGGCAAAGGTTCCTGTTTTCAGGGATCATTCACTGGGGTTATTCTGCAAGAAACAATTCTTGGCAACCGCACTGGCAGCGGGTGTCTGAAAACTCCGGAAGAGATTGTGTGGTTTTTACACTACACTGCCAAATGCCTGCCCTGATGCTGATGTTGTCATATAGGAAATGTGAATCCCCAGTGGTATCAGAATCCACATAAGAGAACTGTAAACCTCATTGGCAGGAAAGGGAAAATGCTCATCAGACTGCTGGATTCAGTGTCGTGTCTGAGTGCTTATTTAAGAGAAGGTCATCGGGACTAGAAAACTGATGAGATCTACAGATGTATTATTAATATGAAATTTTTCAGATCAAAATCAGGCTCCTGCTTCTTGCTGTAGCATTTCAACTGATGTTTTAAAAAACTGATATTTTAAGTCTTGTAGGTATAACGTGGAAGATACTGAGGGCATGTTAATTTTCTTACACCATAGTTTGATACACTTTTCCCTCAATGCCTTTTACAGTGTTGCTGACTTCAGTGTGAAACATAGTAAGGGAAAAGGTATTTATCCTCCAAGAACCAAAGGTAAATTATCCTCCTAATGTCAGGCAGTTTACTTTCTGCCTGAAAGTAAACTTTACAAACTTTACACCCTGACGTGTGAAACTTCTTATTTGTTGTTATAGATCCCATTCAATGTACTGTAACTTGATCACAACCCAGCCTGTTGGGTCATATGGTATTACTGTGATATGTATGTTCAGCTTCAGGGCTGAAGAGGGTGTTTCCCTAGACAGAACTAACATGCAATAACCTTGGAATGATACTCAAGGAAAATAACTAATTGTGAAACACTGTAGAAAAAAAACCCTCTATTTGTTAATAAATCTGTGTATAAAATAAAATAATTCACAAAAACAAATGTATAATACCATTCAAAGTATCCTCCTAACCTGATGCTATCCTAGTTAAGAGTCTGGTCTCTGTGATTTATATTTAATTTCACAGAATTACAGAATGGTTGAGGACGGCAGGGACCTTTGGAGATTTGTCTTCTCCAAATCCCTGCTCAAAGCGGGGTCAGCCAGAACAGGTTGCTCGGGGCTGTGTCAAGTCAATTTATTAATATCTCCAAGAAGAAAGACTCCATGGCCCTTTGAGTAACCTATCCCAGTGTTTGACATCTTCAAAGTAAGAACTGTTTGTTTCTTTTTTTCTTATATTTAAATAGAATTTCCTGTATTTCTTCTTGAGCCCATTGCCTCTTGTCCTTTCTCTGGCCACCACTGAGAGGAGTCTGGCTCTGTCCTCTTTTCACCCCCATTTCAGGCATTTATATACATTAATTAAGTGCACCCAGAGTCTTCTCTTCACCTGGCTAAAAAGTCCCTGGTGTCTCAGCTTTGTCTCAGAAGAGAGGTGCTCCAGACCCTTAATCACCTTAGTGGCCCTTCACTGGACTCTCTCCAGCATCTCTATGTTCCTCCTGTACTGGGAAGCCTGGAACTGATCCCAGCACTCCGTATGTTCTGCATTCACCAGTGCAGAACACAAAAGAAGGATCTCCCCTCTGGACCTGTTGGCAACACTTTTCCTCGCACAGCCCAGGATGCTGTTGGCTTCCTTTGCTTCCAAGGTGCACTGCTGGCTCAGAGTCAGCTCTTGGCAGCTCTCAAAACCAAAGCCAGTTAATTGTACGGAAGGTTTTGGAATTAAATATCATCTGAATGGGTCACTTGAACCACTCTTTCCTTCATCTTTTTTTAGGCAGACATCCCAGATGTGTTCCAAATTAACAATTATTTATAGAAGATGTAATGGCTTCACAAGGAGAACTTGCAATTTGTTTCAGAGAACTGTGTGGCTTGTTAGCCTGTGATCTGGCATCAGAGCACACTGAATCATGTAAATTAGACATTAGAAAGCCAGGTTCCTAACTTTGAAATAAATTTCTTGACTTGCAGTGCCATCAAAAAATTAGTGTCTCATTTTTTTCCTAATTGGAAAAGCCTGCTCTTCAACTACCTTTTTAATGAAGATGTATTCTGAAGCTGTGTTTTGAAAAATTGTGTCTCTTTGAAAACTAAGGATTTCAGTGAAATTAAGAATTTGACAGCTACACACATACGCATAAAGAATAGGTGCCATACATATTTTTGAGAACTAAATGTCTAGATCTTTTAGAAATAGGAGTCAAAGATCTACAATGGGAAAATTCAGTATGCTTTGATTACCTGAGTGTCTTTGTGGAAATATTCTAAAATTGAACAAATAAAAAAATTATCTGTGAAAAATAAAGATCACGTAAAAGACTTCCACATTTATTTGATAATTTTTAAAATGATTTAATGCTGCTGGTTGTGATTCCTTCCCTTTTGTTTGAACTAAACTGTGTTTGTGTTGATTCTGAGAGAAAACTGAGGTGTTCAAGCACAGACAGGTGTGTTTTCGTGATTAATTTCATTCTGCTTCTTCTCTTTGGATCTGAAACAAGTAATAATGAACTCCTTCCAATTCCATTGTAAGCTTAGGCCAGGGCTTTGTGTTCTACAGCCTACTCATCACACATAATGATATGGGGCAATTATGTGGTATAGCTTGTTGCCCATAAGGAACAAAAGGGACAATATTCACATTTTAGTTTTTATTCTCAGGCTGCATTTAAATTGCATGCAAAGAAATTTCCTCCTGGTCTGATTCTTAATGAGCATAATAGCTTCTGGAATTCATGCCAGAGTACTTAAAGGTGGTAAATTTGATTACATTATCTCTCTGGAATGCTTTTGCCCCTGCTACTTACATATGCTTCAAATTTCACAGAAAATAATGCTTGTGGTTAGTGCTTTGGGGTATTCCTGAGTAGTGTTCCATTATTATCTTTCAGTGATATACTTGCATAGCATGTAAAACCCAGAGAAGTTAGAAGATGTGGTGTTAAAAATTCAAATTAATAAGTCAAGGTTCATGATCTATGAAGATTTCCTCTACGCCATTCTACTTTGTAATACTGTAGAGCTTCAAGAACATGAGGGTATGAAGGCATTTTCAATCTTCACATGGCTAATGCAGGTACCCTTGGAAGGTGCCTTTCATAAGGAAGACTCACGGGGAGACTGCACTGTGAATTCCTCTACCGCCCTTCTCTGAATCTGCCTGTAGGGAAGCTTTGTTCTGAACAAAATGTACAGAGGTTAGGGGCAGGTTAGAGACTCCAGGAATCCCACACTTCATGCTTACAGGCACTTTTGTCACTGTTAGCCATGTTGACCTTGTACTCCCCAGAGATCTGCATGTAACAAGGCTCCCAGGTGCCCCATCTCAGCTTTTGACAGCTGAATATGCAAGGAGGACCTCTGATGCCTTCAGAGACTTCCAACTTTTGTCATGGCCGTGAGGCCAGCATCAGTTGCTATGACACTGCACTACAGTCAGCCTTGCAGCCAGCTCAGTAGTTTCATGTCTTGCTACATAAACAGAATTAAACCAGTCTTGCTGAAAAATGTTTTTCTGTCCAGCTTAAATTAGAAATTATTTCTCTCCTGTGGAGAGTTCTTTGTTTTACTTCCTCATCTTGAAGGAAACCAACTTCTTATGACCACCTCTTAAGAGATTCTAAGCACAAAAAATAAACCTTCTTAAGTCCATGTTCCTTGAATGCCATTTTCCATCCACCAAGTCTATGATACCACTTGGTATTTTAAAAGGAACAACAGTCTAGGGTTAAATCCTCTGTGTTTTTCTCCACTGTGTCCTCAGGGATTCCCTAGGTACGTATTTAATCGCATACCAAACCTGTTCCACCAGCCCTGTACAGTCTAAATCCTTCTCCAGACCTTTTGGTCATTTTTTCTGTCTAATGATTCCATAGCTAATTCAAACAACTTTACTAATTTTAATGTTACTAATCTTAATGTTATCTTTAACCCTAGATATCTGCTCCCTTAGAGGACACAATGAGTTATCCAAGCAGGAACAGGTATTCTTCACCACTCAAGGGTTAGAAGGGACTTCAGTGATTTGGACTTGCATGCCAGCCATTGGCAAGGGAGTGAAGAAGGAAATAATACGACTGCAAAGATGCCCCAGAAATCTAGTGAATTACAAGTCAATTTGTCAAATGCCTTTTAAAACGGTGGTTTTTTGGCCTTAGGTTTCTTAAAGACCTTGTTTTTCTATGCAAGCCTTATAGAATCCTTGTGTGTACAGCCGGGGCTCAGGCACAAATGGAGGGGCAAGTCTTGAAGGGAGTTGGCAGGGAGACTGACAAAGACAGTCATGTAAACAAAACACCCTTAATAAAGAAATATCTTTTTATGCAGACCCATTTTTTCAATCATTCTAAACATACTTATCATTTGTCACAACATTTCAAGCTTGCTAAGGAGTGAGTAAAATTCACAGCAGTGCCAACACTCCTGTCTGTTTGACTAAGACTGATTTCTATGCCAGTTCCTGAATGGCAATTTCTTGAGCTGTCAGCCAAACACAGGTTGTGTGTCAGCTGCAAGCAATGTGGTCCTCCAAATTTCTGTACAATGACTGGATGCATGTTACAGCTGGATGGAACATGAGATGGAATTTGATCAAAACATTTTATATAAAAAGGGACACTACAAAAGACCTACTAAGTCACAAAAGCACTTGAAGGACGTTTCACGGGGACTTGATAGATTAAAAGCTGACAGCACAACTGTCACAGTCTTAGTGGAAATCCAGCCTGATCTCATTACCAACAAAGTGTGAGAGATGCGCAGGAACAGTAATGAAAACACATGAACAGTAATGAAAAGAAATTCAGAATACAATGGAAGTATCATTTCTGTGCTCCTATATGCACAAGCCATAGATAAACTCAGAACAGGTGAAAAAGGTAGTATAATACAAAAGACAAATGAGTTAATGAAACTCAGAATTTAGTCTTTTTTAAAGCTTTTTGAAACAGATTTTTGCACTAAATCTGTATCTACAAGGGAGTTTGTGTCATAATAAATTGTATCAAAATCATGGGAAATTTCAAGAAGACAATCCCAAATGACAAGATGGTTAAATTTAAAATGTTTTCAATTTTTAAAAGATTTTCACTCCTGTCTGTCCAGCTCAGAATCAAAATGAATGAATTTTTAACATCTTTGGGTGGTATAGGTGAGATAACTTCTTAATAAACCAGCTACAAAAAAACCCCTACAAATATTTGGCAAGAAGAATACCATCTTATATATGCTCATGCATGATGTAAGACTCTAAATCCTAACTACTTAATATGAAACCAACTCTCTAATTGTGTAGGAATACTTTGTATTTTAGTTTGACAAATACCATTTGATGTTTTACAAATAAATTATTATAGCATAATTCAGATTTTCATAGTTTTGATTTTTGCATGTGTAATATACCTTTGTTTCATTCACACCCCTGGAACATATTAATGATTACAAAATTTTATTTCATTTATCAATCCTTAAATTAAATTTTAAAGAACAAAATAGAAATCCGTATCTGCTAAATATTATTTGAGATAGGCAGCTCTAGAAATGGTGCCTCATTGTCTCATTTTGTCTCCAAGAAAAAGAAACTGTAAAATGATGATCCCAAGTAAAATAATTGCATGTAAAAAATTGAGATTAAAAGATGGGTTAAAGATCAAGGTCTTACTATTTTTTTACTGTAAAAAGTCCTCCTTTTGTGGTGCTTTAAGCCGCCATGTGGATTTACACCATTATCTTAGAAAACTATAGCATAAGCTTTAAATAATAGAAATAATAGTTTTTATTCTTCTCATAAAAAGGTGTTTCTGATGTTCCTAGAGTGACTCATTAAGCTTAACTGATCTTTTCCTTTTCCACGAATTTGAAAAAATATACTTCAGAGCTACACATCTCCTGATGCAATAAAAGAGCTGCCTCTGATCCTGCTTAGTCCTGCCCTACGCTTGCTTTACTGCTCCCCAGGCAGTGTGTGTTTCATTTGAGTAGAACTTCCTGAATAGGAACTTTTGGGTTCTTGTGGTTTCATCCTAACTACTGGGTACTTTTACTGTGCAAAGAAAAAAAATACATCAAAACTATTCAGACAGCTCTTTCTTGTGCAGGTGATGGAGAGGCAGTCTTTTCTAGTCCTCTACCTCCTGGCTTCCATGGCTCAAATTTTTTTTTTGCCTACATAAAGGTGTGTAGAGTCATCTGGGGCCCTTAAGAGTATCTGACACATCCCAATGGGTCTAGTAAGAGTGGCAAAAGGCCTGAGAATGACCCATTGAATGGACAGGAAAAACACAATAAGGCATCTGAAAATGTGGTAGATTCCAGCTTTTAGGCAACTTGACTTAGTTGCCTGAATTCCTTGTATCTTAAATGAACATGACATTTTTCAGCAGTGTTCACAAGATTATTATATTCATTAGTCTAGAATGAATAGATAGATTTTTTTTTCCCATCATAGGACATCAGCTTCTGTGGTTCAAAGTGCCAGTCTATGTTGTTTCAAGAGTTACTGTTTCACAGCTCCTGGTCTCTTTAATGGACATATACAGACAATGAAGGAAGACACGCATGTTTTAATCAAGCCTAGAATTCACAGGAGAGTATCTGGGAAGTGCGCACTCAGGGAATGACCAGGATGTTTGAGGAAAAGGCTGAGTGCTCTGAGAATTGCAGTGGCCTTTGTATAAATTCAAGTCTGAACCATCACTCTCTAGCAGAACCAGCCTGATTGCTTGCAAATTTTTAGGTTAAAATCGTCAATACTTACCTCTGTGACTACAGACCACAGTCTCAAAAGAAAGTGCCACTTTGTTGCAACATAACACTATTACTGAATGTAGATTCCATGTGCATTTCCTATTGGAGCCTCGTCAGAGATCTTATTATTTGTTGTCAGAGATTTGATTTGTTTGTTTGTTTGTTTTATTCCATCATTCATACATTTTTGTGACCTTCAAGGAGGCGATCTCTGTGGTTCCAAGAAATGTTTAAATATATTTTTAATTTTCAAGGAAAAATGAGAGAGCTGCTCTATATTCTGCCACAAAATTGTATTACATCATCACAACAGGGGTGCATGATGTGTTCCACAAAGCATGCTGTGGAGGCACAAATGTCATGTATGCATGCAATGTCTAATTGATCAGTACCGAAGAATGGGTTAAAAGAAGGTAAATTTAATACTATCTCCTCTACACTCTCTGTAGAGGTCAGCATCTAAAATAATCTTCCTCATTCATCTCCCAAAATAAACCTTATTTAAGGCCTAGAGCTACACCCATATTGACTCACTGAGTGTAGCTGTAAATGGATGGTGAACAAGGAGTGAAATAGTTAATAGGTCTGCTTCCTAGACTATGCAAACGAGCAACATCAGCTCCCCATTCAGCTGTTGTGACATTTAGAGCTAGAGCTAGTAAAACACAAGAAAAGAAGATACCTGTAATAAGAACAATGATATAAAGTAGAAGAAGATAAGCAAGTATCTGCAAAGCTTTACTGAATGTCAAAACTATGCAGTAGCATCACGTGTAGGGCAAAAATCTAAAAAGGCATGCTCTTTATTGCCACAGCTGTAATTTCCATAATGCTCAGAAGGACTTTAGGTCAATTCTAAAAATAAAATGTGCTTGCAGTAGTTAGCCAGAATTTGTGTTTAATTCAATTCACAGAAGTTGCAGAGGTGGAAGATATTGGATGGCTCTGACCTCCCATGGTTAAGAATCAGGACCACTGAAAGTGTTTGGTTGAGCTGGTGACAGCAGTGAGATAGGGGTCAAATCAATAAAAACCTTTAGATCAAATTGTAAAGAAAAGTTTCAAAGTACCTCTTAGCAAGAATTGGCAAATCTTTTATATGCTGACACCAACAATACAGATCAACGTGTAAAACTATGATCTATTAATCAATCTTCAGTGGTATATTGTCAAGAATTAACAGTGTGTGATAATACTGTACCAAAAATGACCTTGTTCCTAATGCTTCTGGTTAGTTGATGTAATGGCCAGTCCTATCGTTTATATTCTGAGTTGTTTCTGCTGTACTGCAGAAATGTCACTGTGGGTAGATCTGAAAAGGGAATTGAATTTACAGCATGTATGAAGGATTAGCACACAGCTGTACAAGTTCCCTTATTCTGCATTAGCAGTGAAACCTAAGACTGTGCTGCTGTTACAATTTAAAAGGCTATTTTAAAATACACTGTTTTTTTAATTTTCAGTTACTTACTGAATGAAAATGATAAGGGTCATCGACCTGCTAGTCTGCCTCTTACTGCAACACGGCAGAATTTGCAATGGAAATATAACAGCCAATTGTAAAACGGGAAAATCTTTTGTGCTAAAGCGGAACGTTGAAAAATGTCCATACCCTTCTTACAGACCTATGTTTTTTAAAACTCAGAGTAAGCAGAAAGATAGATTGTGAAATATTCATAGATTCTCATGGTCAATGTTATTAAAAAGACAGCAGCTCTGTCCATGTTACTAAAAAGACACCAGATACTGTTATATAGTGACTTTCTACTTCAATTTGCTTTTTGAAATATGAGAAGTAATTATAGTTTTAATGAATGTATTGCATTTTTCTATTTGCTAATCATGATAGAATATTAAAATGATTTTTTATATGAATAAACAAGTTTCCTCCCAGGTTTTGACATGCCTTTTCTTGTTCTGTAGATTTCAGGTGAGATTTACACTCTTGATGTGGAAGTGAACCATCTTTGAGGGGCATTACCAGGAAAGATTCAACATGGATTAGGTAGATGCAGGCCCTCTTGGGACACCTTAAGGTAAAGGTTGAAGTTAAATCTGGTCACCAACAGTTTGAGCCAGTTTCCTAGTCAGCAAAACAAAATTTTGGTGCAGATTTATTAGACCAAATTTTGCTTCCAGCCATCATGAGCCTTTCACTCATAATTTTGCCGTTGTAGTTTTGCAGACAAAACTTACAATACGTGTGGGTACAATTTTATGTCCTTCAGGTTTTTGAAGGTCTGCCTGCTCTTAAACATTTACCTGTGAGGTCTCATCTAGAGGGAAAATTTCACAGCTTTAACCTGAGATGTTAACTTACATGGATTTCCATAATCCAGAATACATCACTTCTAGTTAAATTTATAGATCATAATTTTGACTAGTTTAGAAGAGGCATGGAGTAAGCTAAAAAAAGAAAAAAGATGATCCAAATCAAACTTAGGATGACTGAAATAAATTACAAGAATATTGCTTTTAGGTCAGTCTAACAGTAAAGAGCCTATAAGCACTTAACACCATAATTATTAAAATATGACTTCCATATAATTGCTCATAAGCTTGAAGTTGGGCATTCCCTCAAGTGTCTGCAGAATCAAGAACTAAGTGTTCTGAATTCAGCTCATAAATTCAAAGGCAAGGCTAGAGTTCAGGGCTTGAAAAGTTAGCTCATCTAGCAGTAATAGGAATATATACGCTTCATGCTAGTTTGTTTTTCTTTCTTAGGTATGTGTGTATGAAATTCTCCCTTGTTACCAGTTATTTCACAGTATGAAGTGTTTTTAATTTGTCAAAATAATAAAAAATATAAATCAGAACAATTGCAGGTGGTGAAGAGGGTTTGGGGAGTGGGAAAAGTCAAGAAAATGACAATCAATATTTCATCATCATATCTCTAGAGGCTTCTAAAGCACAGTTTACAAAGTATAAGACATTCTAAACCAGAAAAATGTTGCATATAAATGGCATTAAAAAGTGAGCATTTGCCAATTTCTATTAAGGGAAAAGCATAGCATATATTTTCTGCTGAATAGCTTTATGTTTTAATAATTTAACATACCCTCAGCACACAAAAATAGTGGCTACTTTTTTCTATTTTTGTTCCTTTACGCAGAGATGTAGAGAAGAAACATGAAAAAAACCCCATAGTTCCTGAAAGACTCGGTGGAATACATGATATCAAAATGGGGCCTTGCACTATTCTGACCTTAAAAGTCAGGTTGTAGAACCAACATATCTACACATCCCAAGAAACCTGGTCTCATGAAAGGTGTCCCTGCCCATGGCAGGAGGGTTGGAATGAAATGATCTTTAAGGTCCCTTCCAACCCAAACCATTCTATGGTTCTATGATTTTTGCCTGTAGGAAAGCTATAGTAAGTGGATGTCCCAAAGTGAGGTGAAGCAGAGAAGACGAAGACTATCTTACTCTAAGATAGTCTGTGGCCCACTGGTGCTGCTGTGACAGTTTTATTTTACACACAGCACATTAAAAAGGGTACATTGTGCATTTTGGACAACCTAAGCATGACTTCTTTATATGCACAGGTGAATGCTACCAGTGCTGTCTTCTGTGTGGTTGTAGGAGTGTGTGGGTAATGCAGAAGGACACGATTTTCTTGCAATTAGCTAACTAGATGCAAATTGCTTCTTCACTAGAGGGATTTGTAGCTGACTAATTGTGGCATCTTCTGGCTACGTCTTTCAAAGTAAATACAGTGCCAGAGTTTTCTGCCTTTTATGCCAGCTAGAACAGTCTGGCCACATACATACTAATAAAATATATTAGACCTCAGGCCAGGGCAATCACATCCAAACTGATTACTGGGAATGGTATCCATCCTATGCTAACTGTTAAAGCATAGCCAGAAATAGTCTGGGAGATGTGACCTTGACTGAAATTCTAAAAACCTAACACTGCAGGTACTTACATTCCTGTTACTTCAAGTGTGTCTGTGCATTGCTCAGGTTTTTTTGTGCACATGCAACTTTGGAAGAGAACTCCTCTCACTGATTTTGGGAATCAGATTGAGCTGTAGGTTAGAAAACCAAAATTAATTTGTTGGAGTAGAAACATCCAGATGAATGCTGATTATCTACACTCCAAATATGGACCGAAAAAATCAAATTGATAGAGCTATTGGTGCCCATCCATCTTTTTGTGAAGAGTGATTTGGCATCAGTCACTGACCACAGACTGGGGGCAGTGAGAATATAGGACATCCACACAAAAAAACTAAATATGAAGACCTCTCTGGAACAGCAGCTGGAGGCCGAAAGGGATACACTGGGGTACTTAAAACAGCACTAGGTGCCTTTCTTAGGCAGCTGAATCTAGCTTGGTCACTTTCAGAAAGCAGTTCATAAAATCTATTCCATATTGTTCTTTGAGGATGGGATAAATCAACCTCTGGAAACTTGTAATTTTTTCAGTAATTATGAAGGGAACCTGGCATAGCCTTACCATTACGACGTGCTGGATGACTTCAACTGAAATGATCTACAAGTAAATAAGACCAAGAATCTATCCATACATTTGAACCTCACTACTGTATTGAAAACAAATACGTGCTTCAATAATTTTGCTGGTAAGAAGTGAAATTTGTAATGATTCTGCTTCCATTCTAATATATACGAAGATAAGCAGTGATACGCAGGAAATGATGAGAAATGTGGTCCTGGTCATGTACAATGATTAGAATTAATTTCTGAGTTTTTAACAACAGGATCAGCTTATACTGTGTTACTTGCAAAGATCTCCCCTGTTACCATCTCAGGAAGATCTGAGCTTCTCTCATCACCATTTACAAGAACATGGCATGAGTGGCGTGGGTATGACTGCTGAGCTGATTAAATTCTGTTCTCATTATGCCTTTTGGACAGATTCACTGCTGAATTCAAATTATAGAGGGAGTATTTGGATGTAAATAATACATTTGTGATTATTTTTTTTCTTTTTTTCCCTGTTTTGTTTGGCTTCTGAACTGCATATAGGTGTTAAGACTTTGCCCGTGAATTAGCTGCACAGGTGCCCTTCATGGGAAGAGCTTGGGGGGCTACACCATGCTGGGCACAGCTGGTTCCATCTGGTTCCAGCTGACTCTGCAATGGACCCACCTTAGGACACAGCTGAGCCCATTAGCAAAGCTGGTGGCACTTCTGTGAAATAGTATTGAAGAAGGCAAAAAGGGATTGTCAGGCAGAAGAGGACGAACACAAAAATAGTGGGGAGCAGCAGAAGGGAGAACAAGGTTAGAGGAGGTGCTCCATGGAGTGACTATCCACTGCAACCACTGCAACCTGTGGAGGAACACCCACCAGGGCAGATTAACATTTCCTGAAGGAATAGCAACCTTTGGAGGACTCATGCAAAAACTGAAGGGCCTTTTTTTGAGCAGTGCTGCATTCCATGGGAAATCTAGTGCTGGTGAAGAACGCGTGAAAGCAGTGGCAGAGAGGGACCAAAAAGTATCGACCTTAATCCCCCATCCCTCTCTCTCTCTGCACTGCTTGGGGTAGCAGAGAAGTCAGGAGTGACGGAGTGAAGCTTGTTACCAAAACCTGCTAAAAATAAAACTCCTTAGCAGCACTGTAGCATTAAGAAGCTGGCACTATTCATTCAGCTGGATGTACAGGGGATAATGCCACTGAGCTTACATGCTGATTATAGAAAAAGCTCCTGTTTATATACTGTATTTTGCATATATATTCCTTGAGTTTTCTGGAATAAACACACATAAGATGATCATTTCCCCAAAATTATTAACATATGTTCCCTCCCCTCTGTGCATGAGTTCGGTCCTGGGGGTCTCCTTGGCGCTCTCTGGTGGTCAGCATCCCAAAGTCATACCTGACCTCCCGGTGAACTGGTAAAAGTTGGCAGAACTGGGCTCGTTACTTTGCAGTTCTTCCCACAGAAAAAGCATTATGAGGTTCCATATGCCAGTGGTTTTTGAAGAATAAGCATCGTATTAAGCCACCAGGTGCAAACAATTCTTCATCTGGCAATAGGGTGAACCTGAAAGAGGTGGAAGGAAAGGTGCTGTTTAACGTTTGTATTTGTTTCTCACAACCCGAATCTTTTTTTAATTGACTATACATAAATTTTCTCCAATCTGAGTCTGCTTTGCCTGCAACAGTACTTGGTATGCAATCTCTCTGTCTTTATCACATCTCATGATGTTTCTCATTCTATTTTCTTCTCCTTCCCCTTTGAAGAAGAAGAGGAGTGAGGGAGCAGCTGGGTGAGCTTTTGGCTATTTGCCAAGGTTAAAGCAGCACTGTTTCAAGCACCGTTGAGTTTAGCATGGAATAGAATGTCATATGTACCTGTTACTAGTGATTTATAAAAAACATCCCTGAAAACATTATATAAGTACTGAATTTCTTCATGACATCATAATTAACACTTTTAATGTACACTGATTATGTTGCCTAAATCAGGGCTAAAGCACAGGAACAGCCACTATAAGCTTGACTCGTCCATACGTAGGCATCTCACCATGCAAACTGCTCTGGAGGGGCACCTGGCTTTTCAGAAGGGCAAGTTTCCTGTATGTTCTACTTCTTGTCTGAGATGTTGCATGCACATACCTTTCACATCTTATGAATCTGAAATCACACCGCATGCTAACAGTCCGTAAAACAGGTATCTCTTTAGACTCTGCTAACCAGACTGCACTTCTTTGGACTAACCTAGCAAAACTTTAAACATTTAAGTATGGTCACTTGTGTTTAGGTAACAATATCAAATTGACTCTTACCCTTCTTACACAACCCTTTGTGCTCTGGGTTTTTTTTCCTGACTGTTTTTCTGACAAACTTGCTTGTTGTAGATGTGAAAGATTGAGGACAGTACTTTGTTCAGCTTGGCAGTCAAATTTTTCTTGTCCAAGTTAAAAAGTGGTGTTACCAAACTGAGAGTTCCATTTATTGAACTAACAGAAAAAATATAGTTACTATTTGGATGACTCTGTGTTGGTTGTACACCTCAAAAAACACATTTTCTACATTAAAATACATTCTGGCAAATTCACTCAGCCTTAGGCAGAATATTATGTACACAGATGCCCTTTGTCGTTTAAAAGTTTGGGAAATATGTTTTAAGTAAGTTAGAAGTAATCATCTTTAATTTAGGCTGTAGGTCTTTTCAGCATGACTCATACCCTCATCATTATCTTACCCTTGCAGCATTACTAAAGTACTAGTGTAATTAAGATGAGTATCTTACAAGACTTCTCCCAAGGAAATTTATTACAGAGAAAAGAATACTTTCTCTTTTCTGACAATATGAGACATAACTTTCCTTTATTTTTATAAAATTGACAATATATGAATCTACTATATGATAAGAGAGTATTCTATATGACTAATATATTTAAATACAATGCTAATAATTGCAGAATACCAAACGGGTAAAACTACTGTGTTATGAATAATATAACTTCACAGTCAGAATTAAAATGCTTAATAGAGTTGCTCCAATGTCAAGTTCTATTTTCAGTCATTTCAAGTATACATTATTATCAAGGAATCTAAATGGAGCCAGTATTTTAAGAGACACAAAAGGCAGATAGCAAGATAGAGAAGTAAGCGTGCACACACGCGGTCCCAAGTTGAACAGCTTTTTCCCACAGTTTTACATAAGTATTTAATATTGGTATCAAACACAAACTAAATCAGGTATGCATGACATAACAAACCTCTGAGACCTTTCTTTAATTGAAACTGCCTTAAAAATAATAAAAAATGTCTTGATGTTCACAATCAACTTCAGGGGAAACATAAACATTTTCATCCAACTGCATGAAAAGTGGTTAGCTTTGTTGTGTTAAAAAAAGTTTTAAATCAACAACGCCAACAAGCTGCATAATCACCAGTGTGACCAGCTTGTTTTATCACCTCAAGAAAAGCAGAACTTTTATGTTAAGTTCTTCACTGTGGTTACAGTCATAGGTGAATATGTGGGATTAGTGTACCTGAGAACAAAAATCACCAGTGGATTTTTGGTGGCCGTTTTATACTTTTTGTCCACTTAGTAAAGGTCATTTTTTGTACCACCGTAAAGACTGAGCTACCTGCATTGTCCCTGTACTTGCTATCTCAGCAGATACATGCAACCGTCTTCGTTACACAAGTAAACACAAAACACAAGGTTATCTTATGATCTGTGTTATGTTGTCAGCTTGTTTTGCAAACAGACACTGATGAAATTATGATTAGGTAATAAAAATGAAGAGTGACTAATGATATACCAGTGTAACAGTTAATCCCTTAAATTTCTATTGATATTTATATTTTGATATCTATTCTACAATGCAGCGCTCAAGGTAACAGACTACGAAGTGCCAGAAAAATTAGAGAGGAAAACATTAGTAAAATAAAAGCTAACACTGAGATAGAAATGTTTGGTTTTGGAAAACCTCATGATTTTTAGAGTTAGTATTAAGGATACTCCTGACACTGTCTTTTGACAAAGCTGTACTAGAAATGTAACACCTGACATCAACAGTCCAATATACAGTAGCTACTTTTGCTTCTCAAAATGTTTGTTTTATATTGCAAGAATTAATAGATATTTTTATATTATGTGTAGGATCTATAACTAAACCCACAGATTTTCTTATAACAGTTAGCACTTTTTGGCCTATCCCAGCAGAAATGTCAAAGTAAGGAAAAAAAATTTAAGAGACGTGTGCCCTGTAAAGTCACATACAGATTTTTAGTGGACTTCTAATTGCCTTTAAATAAGATAACTTCAGTTCTTGAAATAACCTAGCAACAGGGAAAGGGATCCTCGTGGGTTTCTTCACTTCAGATTTGCTGTCCTGATTTCAAAGAAATCTCAAGGAATAAATAGATGAGAAACTTATATGAATAGACCAATTCAGCAATTCAAGGCTGGATTTTTTTCCCGTATAGAAAACTAAAAACAGTAATAGTTCCCTTGTAGAAAACTGGAGGACAAGGAATGCTTCTAACTGTAAAGATGCATCTGAAAATAATCCTCTGTTTTCCTTTTCAAAATGAGATTCAAACACTATACCAACACATCTGCATTGAAGACAACAAAATGGAACGGAATGTAGCAAATTTACTGACTTCACAATTTGGGGAGAGAACCTTGGCTCTGTTCATCATTTCTTTGTGCAGTCTTAACCTTATGAAAGTTTTAAATCATTCAGCTCAGCTGGTCAGTGCAATGGTAGATTACAGAGGCAGCAGTTCAAAGCTGCAGGAGCAGGATCCTTTTTCACTTTCCTTTGAAGAGACATGCTAGAATTATTCCAGCCAGTTCAAACGGCAGAGAAACAGGGAAATCAAAGTGTAATAGAAAGTACAAACAAAGTGCAATGTCTGCTGGGTCTGATTCCCAGACTTCAGCCCTTACAACTGCAGAAGGTTGACCCATCTTGTCCTCTACATTTAAAGGCCAGTTCCTCCCGGGCTCCCTGTAGATATGAGTCAGAGGAGTCAGTAGCATATGAGGATCTCTGCTTTCCTCCTCTCTCGGTTTCTCCTATCTTCGTCTCTAATAGATGTGACTTTTGTGTTCTATATCCTACTTTTTCTTAAAAAACTACATTTATGATCTAAGGCCCTTTTCCAAAGTAGATCCTAACCCCTCTGGTTGCTATTCCTTTTTTAACTGGGCTGCAGTCTTCTATGTCGTCTGCTGCTAATTGGTCCCTTAGTTGCAGCTAGGGAAATAATTGGTTTATGCTGGTCTCTTTGAGCTGTGATAGGGTTTTTTCATCTTATCTTATCCACAATACTCCTGAATACGCATCATACAGAAAGATTAAGAAGATAGGAGCTTTAAATATTCTAATACATTTGGTATTAAAAATTAGTCCTCAGAGTCTAAATCCTTTGGACAGAAGTAAAGTTGCCACTCTCAACTTCCATATTCTGAGATGATTGTAGATGGAGAATATACACAGAATTGCTTGAGTGGGTTCAGCAATCAAAAGACCTGCTGCTGCTGTCTGACCTAGCAGAATGCAGTTACCTGCTTTCCCCATAGAAATATATGTACGCCCTTCACGGAAATTCTGCCAAATGAGGTAAAATTCATCTTTACTATCAGCTGGGATCATACCAAACAAATACATAGAGATCACAGTCAAATCTCTGAAAAAAGACACTGATAGATTATGATTCAGAGAGATGTCAGGATGTATTGTTTGTGGAAAAAAAAGACGTGGCAAGTTGCCTGCTTCCCCGGGTCCTGGAGCACAGCCAGGTACATCATTATTATGACACAAATGAGTTTGTAAAGTGCATTTAATGGTATATCAACCTGTTTCAGTTACCTGATAGCAGCTTTTGATCATTCTAAAGAGTTTGCAATTTATTCTGTTTGCTTTTCATTTTTCCTTGTAGTGCATCAGCCATCCAAATTTTCTTGGCATGAATTGCAATGATGCTTACATTACTAGATCAGCAAATGTATGAGGATATTGCATTTTATGGGATCATTTTGATATGTTGTTTTTTCAGCTTCTCTTTTTAACAGTGTCCAGCAAAAGTGTTCTCTAATTGTCCCATTTATTTTGTTGAAATAGTAATCAACCACACATCTGAAGTAATCAGCTTTAGGAAAATGAATTTTTTTGATGACTTTCACCTATATAATTTCATTGCAGCTTGCAAGGTGTGACTTTAATGAAGTTCAGTGTGATTTTTTGGAATACTTCCATTAAATTTCATGAGGCCATTTTAAATCAAAAATTATTTTTGCAAAACAAAGGATGGGAATTCAAAATAAAGTGAGCTACTTTCTGACCTCTCTTCCAGCTCTCTCTGGACACATATACTTGCACAGGGAGCAATGCAAATATAGGTTCTGATATTGCAGCAGCTTGTCCATGTTCAGCTCCATTAAGTGCATATGGACTATTAAGGCCAGCAGTGAATTTGACTTCTGGGTTCCCATTGCTTTTTCTAGATTCAACACGAGTACAGGCTATGGCTTTCAAGTACTTTAGATTCTGTGTTTGGTGGGGAGCAAAGTCCCTCTGGACTCATGTGACAATACTTCTTGTGCATGAAGCTTCTCATGAAGCTTATTTCTCATGCAACCTTAAACTTTATTCCTACCTTTAGAAATGTGGAGCAGAGGAAATGCTGGTGACTGAGGCCCTGTGTAAGGCTGGTCTGTCTCCTCATTCTGTGAGGTGTTGCCACCACGTGATGTAGCTTCTGACATGAGCATGTCCTCTCTCTTCCTCAAGAAGAATTGTTTGGTGAGGAAGGCCATGGCCAATATTACCTGTCTCCTCTGGTAAGTCCACTCCTGAAATAGTCTTTGTCTCCATCTCCTTATCAAGCAGTGACTATACAGATATGATAAATATTGGTTGTACCCTTCTGGCAAACCCGAGAGATCGCACAAAGTAAAATAAAAGACCATTACCCCATTTGGGCAAATTAATAGTTAACGGACTACTTCCAAAGGGTATTAAAAAAGTAAAATAAATGCTTCCTATGTTGTTTTTTCTTAGTTTAAATTTATCTATTATTGTTATTTACATAGATTGACAGACCCCAAAAAATTCAGTATTATTTCTCAACTCTGTGGCAAAGCATCCAACAGTACAATAGTTGTGTTACTGAAGGGAGAACTGTATAATTAGATTTCTCAGAGGAGCACTTCATGAAAAGCCATATTAGCTATTGAGGGCTACAACAAACTGTAATGAGATTTAAAGGCTGGTCTACCTATTCTTTCAGAGCTACAGACAGATCATGTCCTTGGAGAATTTACTACAAACACAGGAATGCTATAACCAATTTAAGAGTACAAGTGGATATTTGTACAAAGAGGAAATTTTTACCCTCTGTTAAGATTAAGTTCCCTCCTATTCCTGAAGTATGATGATTTCAGGATTCACTGTCATGTTATATATTAATATTTTATCTTTGCATTGAGGATATTGATCTTGAATGTAAACTGCAGCATTTGCACTATTCAGATCCTAAGTTATCAAGTCGGATTGATCTGCACTTATTATAAAGGTTAGTGTGAAGCTTATTTCGAATTACTCATTTTATCCAGCAAATGAATTGGAACAGGACAGAATTTTAGATGTTGTGACCTGAAACTATGAGTACTGAATACTGAACTCTCTATGGTTGGTTGAAATACCTTTTAAAGTGGATTTTATTTATTTGGGTTTTCTCTATCTGTTGGACACAGCTTCATTCTGTTAAATTAAAAAAAAATAATTACTGAGACCCTAAAGGAGAAGTTGGAAACATTAGTACAAGAACAGTCTTTCAAGTTGTCTTTAACTCAGTGTAGCAGAACAATATAGTCAATAGCAAAGCAACTACCCGAAGCTGAACTGAAAGCTGAGAACACCCATGCAACAAATTAAATTAACCATTTCTGACAAAATGCAACAAACTTGAATAAATATGGCTCTAAGACATAAAAGATGTTGCAAACACTGGGTTTGTATCTGTACTCTTGCTCTAGTATAACTGAAATTAAAAAATACTCCATGTTGAAAAACACTGCCACTAAAGAGACTGAAATATTTTAGATGTTGACTCTTTGCAACCTAAAGTGAAGAAAATGAAAGTTTAACAAGCAAAAAATGTACCCAGTGAGAAAATGTTTCATCATTCATGCACACATACTTTCATGCTCTTTGAACTGAATTTCAGAAGAGAAATAAGCTGTCCTATATCTTTAAAGCCACCTGGACAATTTAATGCACTGTCTTCAGTGCTGAGACATTTCTCAATCAGTTTGTCTCCCTAGGGAAGGGTGGCAGGGTTCTTCCTCTGCCCTCAAGAGTAATATGATGTAGGTTATCCTAGGATGTGTCATCTTGGAAGTTTCAGCGCAGCTGTGTGGAAGACAAACGTTTTAGGATTGCAATGGGTATTGTGCTTGTGGAGTGATCAAGTTACGTGTAGACGAAGGAATTTGGCTAAGAATTTCTAAACTGTAGATATAACTCAGATATAACTAACATTGGAATAACACGTAATTTGTTTTTTAGCATATATGAAATCACAGGGTGGCAATTTTTTTAGGTTGCTAACACTGGCTTAATTATTCTCCTGTGTGATCTTAGCAATAAAGTGGGAAGGATATTTAATCTCTAACAGCAGAAATGAAGACTATAATCAACGATTTATTTCAATATTCTTACCTCAAGGTTATGAGTAGATTTTATTTTTATTTCTTACCGTAGCAAGATCTCTATGTCCCCTGAAGTAATTACAAGCTTTGACACTGTATTACTTAAACATACTTATTTTTAGAATGTAAGAAGGAATTGCAAATTTCTGTAGTTCAAAACACAAGCTGATTATTTTAAAATTATATCTACCAAGAACAATGTCTCTCTCAAAGCAGTCTTTTCTGTAGGTGGTGTTATGGAAATCATGCCGTATATTAGAAGATTAATTTGAAACATTTTTGCTCCCTGAAGTAAACTCAGAACGTCATCTACTGATGATTTGTTTTGATAAAACAGTATTTTAAAATTTAGTTTCTGAGAAAATTCTCACTTCATGCAGAGTTGGAAAAGTTAAGAGTGTTTTCCACAAGATTTATTTTTTTTAATTCCCCAGTCTGAATCATTGCAGACAGGTTGATTTATTTTAAAATATGTGAAAAGACAGAAATCTCAGTAGATTAATTAATCTTTTTTTTTTTCTTTTGTCTCTGGGGTAGAAAATAAGAGCTATTCCTAACACTTTTCCAACACTTTAGACTGAATCAAAAGAGATGAGCTGTTCGTACAGGATTTCAGGTATTTTGGAGCATAATCTATGTCCATTTTACATGAGTATTTGGCTCATAATTATAATTTTCGGTGATGTTGTTCATGAATCTTGCTCTTCTGTTTTGTCAGACTTCTGAGACATTCAGCAATTAAACGACACTGATTTGCACAATCGAAGATCTGGTATCGAGGATGTTGACCCATATGCTATGTGCAGACAGGGAATACACTTCATGAAATCTTGAAGAGGAAAATTACTTCTTTCAAAATGATGGTATGAATGTAAACAAACAACTTGAACAGATCTTGAGGTAATGAAACACCTGATATAGAAAGTCATTCCAGACCCTTGAAACTAGAGTGACTCCCCATGTGGGTGTGAGAACAGGAAACTCGAGGAGGTAGTAATGAAAAACAGAAAGAGAGCGGATGGGAATTCAGTTTCTCTATTTCTTATGTCACCTGAGCTGGCTGGTTGTATTCCAGCTTGGGTATTTGTGCATGGTGCACCAATCTTTTATGTAAATTGCGGGAGAACGGGACTTTTGAACAACGAATTAATATGATTTTGCAAAAGCTTATTTATTGTTTACATTACACTATTTTTATGCATTTTTGCAGCTGTAGTTTACGCGATCACGCATGACTTGATTGGTCTCTTTATGTTATCTACGTGCCTTGCATGCACTTTTCAGAGAACTTGATTGCTTCTAGTCCAGGATGGTACAGTCCCTCTTTATCTACTTTCTTGCTGTCTTGTTATTCCATTTTCTAGTGCCTTCTCTCCTGATTTAGCACGGCTTATATTCTAGTGACTCTGATAAGGGTAGCTGAAGATAACTTGGCTGAGGCCCTTTGACAGGATTTGAGTGCTTTACAACAGTAAATATACCTTTAAGTAACTAACTTTGTGCCTGGTATTTGGTGCTGTTCTCTATGATTGCATAGTTTTCATAAAAGCTTATTGGAATTTTTTTAATATCCTTGAAAGTAAATTTTATCTTGAGATGGAAATGCAGAACCCAACTGATATTTTGATTGCTGTAGATAAAGAAAAACTTGAAACAGAGTGATCAAACCTTATCAAAAGTTTGAACTTAATTTTTGTGACTGTTTTCATTACTGGAATTTTTTCCAACAGCAAATTTACAGTATTTCAGTAAAGCTGTCCTAGTAAAATTTCCAAGGCATTTATTGCAATTTTAATTCGATAGTGAGCAGACTCACAAAATTAGTTTCTTCATACAAATCTTCAAGTATTTTATGCACTGCTGATTTCATTAGAACTTCTACCATCTAGAATCTGTAAATGATAAGTTCATGCCAACCAGTGGGAACCAAATAGCATGTCACCAAAGTCAATCTGCTGCTGATATGCCTGCAGAAGTTAGTGTCCCATAAACCAGTGAGAGTAGTTAAAACCCACAGACCATAGCAGAGGAGAAAAAATGCAGGATTTACAAGGCCATAGACCTCAAAGAGAAAAATGTACACTTAGATCAAGACAAAAGAGATGAAATTCATGATAATCCCAGAGCCAGGGACAGGCAATATGAAGATATAGGCTGTATGGGGGAAGCTCAGGTGGTATAGTATTTCTGCAACAGAGCTGAGCTCCTGCAATTTAGGGAACATCACCTACGTCAACTGAAATGGTACAAAGGGCAGGGAAAAAAAGCATCATCTTCTGCTTTCCTCTCCAGTACTTAAAAAGAGCTGTTCAGTAAGAAATGTCTTTTGAAAAAAGGACACTTCATTTGGGTCAGTTCCAGGCTGAGTAGGTCTGATGAAGTATTCAAAATATAGAGATAATTTTGGGCCTTTAATACTATCAGAAATTATGAATTAAATACTGGAAAAACAACACAAACATTTACTTAAGCTATATAGGAAAAAATCTGTCCTCCTTTATTGTTCCCCATTGACTTAACTGAATTTTTACTCAGATTGTAATGTGTTTCAAAAAGATAACTGCAAAATCAAGCATGAATTGTATGTGTGCAAATGTCCTTTTTCTGCAAAATTGGCAGCTAAAGAGATTTCACATGAAGACCATAGGAGAAGAAGATTAAAACATTGGCACATGGCACTTGGTTTGAGATTCTTTTCCTATACAGTTGACAAGAAACCACTTTTTTCCTGATATTTCTCTCCTGAAAAAAACTAAAAGGAAAATGAAATGAGGAAAAAAAAAACATTTAGAAGATAATGCAAAATAGAAAAACACCCACTTTTCCACAATGCTGTTCATTAACTTCAATGTTATCCTTGGTGGCAGGTTAGTTTTGGAAAAAAAGTGCTACATTTTAAAGAACTTTTTCTAGTTTTACTGTTACTGAACTATGTTTACCTATTATTTTGCTTCATTAGCAGTCATTAAAAAGAAAAACAGATATTTATGTTTTCTGTCCTACTTTCAATTTTTAGTTTTGCTTTTTTGCTTACAGAGGTTATTTGCATTAGTGTCTGTCTAGCTTATAGACTACTTAGGATAGAAACAGTGCACTATTGTACTGGTTTGGAATGGGGTAGAGTTAATTTTCTTCATAGCAACTCATATGGTGATGTGTTTTGGATTTGTGGCCAAAACAGTATTGATAACACACCAATGTTTTAAATACTGACGAACAGGGTTTATACAACAGCATTGTTTTGTGAATGGTTAATTTGAAAACGAGAAATTACATTTGAGAACCTCTCTCTGTTGATATGTTTATATATGCATAAACGCCACTAGAGATGAAGAGGTTGAATTTGGAGGCGAGTAAGCAGGACAGTTTTCCAAATGACAAGTCTCGAATGGTCTTATTTAAATTTACATAAGGAAGCATTAAAAGATGCCCAGTGTAGGGAGAAAGAGGAAGGGCCCATAGCTTGTTCTTGTTTGCCAACTATTTCATTTTACTTACACCATTTTTCAACACCAGCATAGAAAATTCTTCATCTCATTCCTTTTGAAGACAGAATAGAGGAATCCAAAGTTTATTGCAAATTCTTTCTATTGTCAGCAGAATTTCTGGCATAACACGTCATTAACCAGAAATTATCTCCTGAATTTCCCTTCCCTAATTTTTGTAAGTATTTTATAATAATTATCTTGAAAGTCTAGATTTCAAAGTATCAAACCAAATATAAGAAGTAGAGTTATAGCTCCATTTGCAGCAGTAACCTGTTTATGAATGTGTGTCACCCTTGAAAGAATGAAATTATAATCCTAAACTAATCTCATTTATCAGAGGTCTCAGAGAACAGGTTAGTTAAATGTTTGTGAAGAATAATATAGGTATAGGTGGTCTTGCCCTGAACAGGAAAAATTAGATAATCTCTTGAAATTCCTTCTAAAGCCACCCTCTGCCAACTTCTTGTCTAAAGTCGCACTACTACTAAATTTTTATTATTTTATCCTTGACTTCCCTGTATCTAAGTAATAATTTAGGATAAATATGCAGATATTCCAAACTTTCTGTTAAAAAAAATGTATCACCTGAAAAAAGCTGAAAAATTTTTTCTGCTATCCATGTCATGATGATAATTTTCAATATTTTGCCTCAGTATCCTATAAAGGGAAAAAAGAAAAAAAGTGGAGGAGGGTGAAGAGAAAAAAAATCCCCAAAACAGCTGCTTAGTGGGAAGACAACCCTGGTAGATTTGGGGAAAACAATTGCTTCACTTTTTATTTAAAGTGACTACTTGTTGTTTAGAAGTAGGAATGACTGTACGTTGTGAATCTGATGTAGCTCAATTCAAGTATACAGTATGAGAAAAAGGATTTAATTTACACTTATCTAAAAAGACATTTAATGATCTCATTTGTTCATATTTCAAACTGAAAGTGACTTCTAAGAACTTGCCACTCTTTGCACAAATGATACCCTCTCTCAAATGCAAATGCCGTAATTTCAACTGGAAGACTGTAATTAATCATAGTTTCTTAAAATATGCTAATATGAGTCACTTACAACCATGCAAATTGATTAGGGTGCAATATTTTCCATATCGTAAATATTATTTTTGTAACAACAGTAATTGCCATTGGAAATCAGAGACTATATAAGTTTTGATATTTTCTCAATAAAAGGAATCCTGCTGCTAATGCAATATTAAAATACAAAGACTTAGTATTTATCTGAACCCAAGAGGTTCAAATGAAGTAGGTGAATCAGTTCTGTTTTCTGATTATAATAAGACACTTGCAGAGCCCTTTTTAACATTAATCAATGATTCACCTCTTTCCTATTTCCTATGAATGCTAAAAATGAAGATTTTAAAATTCTCTAGGGTTTCAAGTTTGCATTTAATTATAAAGGGAAAGATGATCAAATAGAAAGAAAAACGTCCACGTTGTTTTTGTATACGTTTTTTGCAAATAATTTGTTTAAATTATCTACTGTATTTTAAACATTTTTGAATATCTTCCAAGTATTTATGAAATGTTCATAGATGCTGAGTGAGGAATTTAAAATGAATGGTTATTTGTCCAAAATATATATTAAAATTATACGATAATCAATATTATTTTCACTAGGAAAAATGAATAATGAAAATTCACAGAAGAACTTAGAGCATATAGAAGAATGGGAAAGCAATATATGCAACAGAAATTGTAATGGAATATATTTTCTAAATTCTCCAAACTAAGTGCAGTAGCAGGAGAAAAGATTATAGAAAATTCCTTAGCGCTGGATGGCAAGTTTATACAGGCAATCCCACTGAGACTGAACCAAAACAGCAGGGGCTTGATGCAGGTTTTGATTCAAGCATCAAGTGCCATTTGATGTATTGCAGGTTGCGCTTCCTGGTATCCTGCTGCTGTTGAAAAGGTCAGCTGTCTCCCACGGCTTTTGTGTCATATCCACCAGCACCATATGGATTATTTTGGGATTTTATAATATTGCAAAGGACCCAGTGAATTGAGCAGCAGGTGGTTATGTGCAACTACGTACAAAAATGTTGGATGGATGAGGGTCCATAGCAGACAACAGAGACCTAGAAGCTTGAATTAATAGTTGATGCTAATATACAGTAAATTGTCCCTACACAGACACTGAGCACCATTTAAGGTAAAATCTCCTGTACAGCCTTTAGCTGAAGATCCAAAGACATTAATGTCTCCTACAATAGTTATATGTACTAAGTTTGTGCCAACCTCTTGCACACCCAAGAGCAGTGTCTCTCTGACTTAAATGACAAATAAACATTTATTCACTGACGGCTGAAAGAGAACTTAAATTTCAATATTTCATTCCTAAATTGAGTTCCAACTCTACCATGTAAATAGTCCAGTTTCAACCGAGAGCTGGTGATCTGATTCTTCTGTTTCTTAAATCAATCTATTTTCTTTGTCTTTTCTACTATTGTAGATCTGGTACATCTTTCCAACCTCAACCCTCAGCCTTCCATCTGTTTTCCCAAATTTGAAATCCTATTTTATTCAGAACACATTATTCCAGTAAAACATGTAGAAATATATTCTCTATGTTCACCAAAGTACTAGTTTAGCTCCATGCTTTCTAAGCCATATACATAATTCCTCAGCTTTCTTAATAAAGTATTTTCTGGTCTCCAACTTCTGTTTAACTAAAACTAATTGGATATTAGGTTCATATAATTTATTTTATTACTTACTGCAGCTTCCAATAACTTAGATTTGGAACACTATGTAACATACAGAGAATTTGAAATGAGGTAATTTCTTTAAAATTAAAAATACAAAAAAGAAACAATAAATTCTAAACTAGTTCAGTTCAATTTGAAATGCACAGGTTCCTTCATTCTCTTCAAGAAATAGAAAAGGTAACTTGTTGCAGTGGCGGCTGCTGCTGCCCAAGTTGTTGGAGAGCCACAGGGCCGCACCACAGCACGAAACTCATGGTGGCCCGGCTCAGAGGTTTGCTATGTCCCTTGATGGTTAAGTGAGCACCCACAGAGACCCTTGTGTTAACCGCTCAGCTATCATTGGTTCATCATTTCCCTGCCCCATTTTATGCATGACTCCTTGAATATGCATGACTCTGTTGAATATGTATAAGTTGTAGAAAGTTCTCTGGTATTTGATACCCCATTGGTTCCCCCCTCACTACTCCCTCCCACCTTGTCTCTGATTGGTCTGTTTGTACTCTCCCCGCCCCTTTGCCTAAATCTGATTGGTTAATTGCACCCTTATAAAACCCCTGGACCCTCGACTGTTAATGTCTTCTGTCATTGGACCTTCTGGTGGGATAAACCCTTCAGAGCCCATACAAAGGACCCCTCTCTGTCTCTTCATCTTCGGTGTGCATGCCTGGATATAGCCGCTTGCATTTGGGCCTGTCATCGCTCCTGGGACTGTGGGTGTTTGCGTGGTGGCTCTGCAGCCCCTCCTGAGGGTCGCCAAACGCGGATAGGGACTCCAGAGGTCTCCAGATCTGCGGCAGACACTTGGGGAAGGCGCAGCACTGGTCCTCTCCCAGATACAGTGGCTTGCATCAGTAACTCAGAAATCTGTAATCTTCCAGCTGATGCTCTTTGAATGATAGTGAACTAGATATTCCATCTTTACTTATACATGAGTAGAGTGGTCCATTATGAGTAGTCTCAAAGATTTATTAAGATGGTAACCACTGGAAGTTAATGAGTTGACAAAACTGGGATATCTCAAATGTTTTCATATGGGAAGTGATGCCTTTTCCTGGTCTTAAAAATTAAGAGCCAGACACGGTTGAGGGGAAAAGGGTTTTTACCTTGGTATTTAATAAGGATCCATATGGTGCACCACTTTGCCAAGGTGGAATGCGCCAAAACGCACACCCACGATAGATCACATATACCATGTTATAGACCTTGCAAATTAGCATATCTACAAAGATTCCCCAATGAGAGGCTTGAATGGATAGCATGATCTCTCCCCATCCCGAGGAATTCCCCCCTGGCTGGGCCTCACCTGAGTTTACAGGATATGCTCTAGAGAGGACCTTGGTTTCTCAGGATAGCGTGGGGCTTTCCGGCCTCCAGCTGTGAGGCCTCCAGGATGTTTGGTCTCCTGGCTTAACAGAATACTAGGACTGTGCTAAGTTACCGGACTTAAGGAATTAAAAGTATGCATGCTAAGAGCACTGAGGATACATAAAAGCTATATAAAAGGTATATATAAAAGGTATATAAAAGAAAAGACAAAAAATCATCATGGTATCAGAAGAGACAAGTTGCTGTAAAATTAACATGTTAAGAATAGGGTGAATGCAGAAAAGTTATATAAAGATAACTTTCTTTTGGAGAAATTATAAGTTCCTGTATTTTTAGCCAAGTATTTTACCAAGTTGGAGTTGTTTTAGCTGATTATTTTGGTGATAATGTCTTGTCATGGCAGTGGCCAACACACTGCGTTTGATTTATAGCAGGGATGAAATATCTGTGTTTGAACTATGGCAGGCAAAGGGTTTGGGTTCAAAGACCAGAATACAGTACTTTCCTCTCCCAAGCTGAAATTGTGTTATCGATGGCAGAGTAAACTGTGTCACATATGATGAAAACCAGAAAAGTAACAAACTCACAAATAATAGCTACAGTTCTACTATTAATTAATTAATAATAATAGATCACTGAAGTGCATGAAAATATCCGTGACATCAACAACTTCTCCCTGCTCCCCTTTTTTTCTTCTCTATAGTTATGGTTTATTTCTGTGGTTAAAATACAATGATGTTCTACTTGAATTATAAGTGCTAGGTCATGTTGGACATGTTTGAATAAGAGGTTGGTTGAATCCAAATCTGTGTTTATATAAATTTACCTGAGGAAATGGTAGTAATAAGACTTGTCACCCGTGACAGTACTTTGAGGAAGACCAAAATGATTATGCAGCTAAAATGAGGCTTATGCAAGATTTAGATCATTAAAACAACTTCTAAAACTCTCTCCTCCATGACTAAACCTGTAAGTGCATATTATGATCTGGATCCTGCCCAGAATTAGCATTCTCCTGGATAAACTGACCCTATAAACACCTATCTTCTTCAGTTGTTTGGGTTATAATATCCAAGGGTTCTTCTGACTAAGTCTATGAATATTCCTCTATCACAGCTTTCAAATTTAAATATTTTAAACAGTCCATGAAAAAGAAACTATATTTGTAGGACTCCTTCACAAGTTACTTTAAGCAATAACGTGCAGCATCAAATTCTTCCATGTTTGCCCTTATTCTGGTGTCAAACTAATATTCCTGAGTATATGACAACAGATCCTTTCCCTTGGATATTTTGCTTCCCCTTAGGACATTCTCTCCAAAATTGGGAGCAACGGGTTCAGACTGAAGAGTGACAAGAATTTTACAGTTTATCCCAATCTCAGTTTTCTTCAGGTTTGAATTAAATCTCTGGAGTGTAGGTGTGTTTACCTCACCAGCAGGAATAACCTCAGAGATATCCAAAGTATTTATTGAGAGAAAATAACACTGCCATGCTGAAAAGGGTGAAATATACTTAAATGCAATATAGGGTCTTTTTCACTCATAGATACTATGGAATCACTATTATTTTGATTTTGCTATAATTTCCATAATCCTGTTTGGTATTTCCTGATTATATAGATGTTTATTAAATATAAAAAGCCATTTTAAAAGCTTTAGAGAGTTTGACTGTGCAATATCATGCTACAAAATGTAATTGTGAAGATTGCTTGCACTTTTGGACCTTTGTGTGTACATTAGAGCATACCCTTCCTCCAGGGCTCAGTCTCATTTATTGTGCAGTTAATGAACAAATATTGGTGTGGTCCCATGTTATCTTTATTACATTGAAGACAAAAGTGATAATATTCTCTACAGGGTTTTATTAGCAGTCCTTAATATAATATGCAAGTGCTTCACAAACACTGATTTATTTATTATTTTTTCTCAGCAGCTTCATAATATGAAGAATTGTTCTTCTTATTTCACATACGGGGAATCTGGAAACAGAGACATGATAGACAGAAACATCCATTGTTTTTGGAGGCCAGTTTTAAAAATCTGGATCTGATTTATGTCAGCATATGTTGCATCGTGCAGCCCTCTGTATTTAAATATAGCACAGCTCCTATAATTTCAATTGCAGCTGAAAATATTCAAACCAAAAATCACAGTCTTTAATTAAAAACACAGGAAATGAAGAACATGCAATTAACGATCACCTGTTAAATGTTTGAGTAGAATGATTTTTCCATTACATAGCCAGAACTCAATTCCCCAAAGCAACACTTATCTTCCTGTTTGATAAAAACATTGCTTTCCTTTCCTCAACTACTATATATTTCCAGCTTCTGTAGTAAATAGCACAGGACTGTGTAAGTTTCCCTTTCCACATAGCTCTGCACAGTTCTGCTTCATCTGCAGTTTAGTTCTGTTCTTGTGCATTAATAGGAAGATGTGTTATACAATAATATAAAAATACTATTGTGCATACAAAAATTGGTGAAATTAATCAAAACATTATCATTTGGCAAAAGTAGCACGAAAAATTACCAGCTAAGTAGCATTGCTAAAATTGTTGCCGGGTTATGATGGTCTCTCAATTCTCTCCTAGACCCTTATCTTGAAATTTGATGTCCAAAAATTGTTGGGAGCATTGCAACTGAGTTGTAACCAGTGCTGAGGAGAGTAGAGGGATTGCTTCATGTATTCTTGGGGCTTTAGTCTTCATGCATGAAGGTGTGTTGTGTTTTTTCCATCTGTAGGACCTTGTTGGTCATTCTCAGTTTGGGACTCCGGTGAATCCCATACCTTGTAACATTGCTCCCTAACCACCAGGTTTGTATCCTGTGTTTGTGCCCATAAGCCATATCGTGTACTTGTCTCCCTGAATACACCCTATTTTTATCTCAGTATATGTTTAATTTGTTAAGATTGATTAGTACTCTAATCTTGTCTTCGAACATACCTCTAAGATTGGAACAAGGATTTAATTTTCTCTGTTTCTCCATCCATTTTATTAATTAAAATATTGAATCATTCCATATCCAGGGTGTAGGACAGGTCTTTCAAGAGCTGTATTGAGCAAGTCTTTCATTTTGATAGACAGCCACTAAAACCTACACTCTTAAGAATGTGTTTTGAGTCATCTTTCTTTAAAAATACATGAATGTTTTATCTTCAACTATATTTATTTGGTCAAGTTGCTTTTGAGAAGGACATTTGAGACACTGCCAAGAAATCATACAGCAGTCAAGATAAATGATACGTGCTCTTTCTTTCCCATGCTCACAAGACCAGCTTCCATGTTGCAGAAGTCGTTTAGATTGATTTGCAAGTTTTTCTTATAAGACTCTGTAGGCTTTTACTCATCTCCATATTATCTTGTAGGTAATTAAAATAGTTTAGCTACTTTTTACAGTATTTTTCTGTAAGTAGAAACCAACTGGTCTATACTGATCCTTTTCTTTTGTGATGCACACCACGTTTGCTTTTTCCAGTCTTCCAGTGCATCACATATCCTATAGGCACGTTCAAAGTGTGTCAAGAGATGCAAAATTTTCCTAACTAGTTTTGTAACTATACATATAAAAAGCTAAAAAGAGCTTTCTAAATGGAAAGTAATTTCAACTGTGCCTTCTTTTTACTCAGCTGAGTTCATACCCTTTTCTTATTACCTTACTACTAACATTAATGTTTTTATGGCTGTATGGTTATAAGCATTATTTGAGGTGAAGATATATGAACATACTAAAGAAAAAAAAAAGTGTTCAACACGTCAGTCTTTTACAGACCAGATCCTTCTCTCTTATTATTATTTAGAAATGTACTTGCAGAAAGATTTATTCTAGTGGTAACAATCCTTTAAATTTCCATATCATTCTTCTCTTGGTATTTCTGACTTTCTTAGTTACTTAAACAATTATTTTGCACTTGTGTGCAATAAACAGGCAGTAATTTAAACTTTCTATGTAATGTTTTCCTTGTTTTAAATGTTAACCTCTTCCTGTACTTTGTCTTTCCTCTGCAACCAAACAGGTAGTATCTGTGTCCCTTAAATCAAACTCCTGCCTTTTTTCTTACATTTTTTTTCTTTTCTCCTTTTTGCTGACTTTCAAGATTCTTTTTTAAATGCGTGTTTCTAAAACCTACTTTTTGTTCTTTTGTCTTTATTTTCCTCATATTCTTTATGTCATGAATTCCCTTGATTTGATGATCCTTTTGTCATACGAATTCTGTCTTTGTTAACATCGTTGACCTGTTCCTCCTTCTGCAAATATCAGCTGACTCACATTTAGTTATTTCTCTATCTTCTGTATCAAAAATATGCCTGGAAAAAATTACTTGTTTTGAAGAGAGCAAATGGAAGGAGGGAATTCCTCATAACTTCATTCTATTTCTGTACTTGCTCCCTCGGTCATTTGGGGTTTTTACTGTTTTAAATATTAACTATTCTAACTTTTTTACTGTAATAAAACTTGGGCAGAAAATGCACTTTAACAGACTTTGGATTTCTTTTGATAGTGAACTTAAGGATAAAATTGAGGCAAATCCAAACTAACTTAGCTCTGGTTCAGTTTGGTCTCATCATAACTTTTGTATTTCTCCACAATTTGACCTGAGAGAAATTAAAAAAGCGCTTTCATATATAAGGCAGCATTTCTTTTTCTTCTTCCCTGTAGGCAAAGGATATATTCAGTGTGCTTTCTACAGAGATGGAAGAATATCTAGGTTAATAAAAAGCATATGGAGAGAAGGCTAATAGAAAAACATATGGAGAGAAGATACGTAAGTACAAAGTTAGCATCGCACCGAGTAGACAGATGACTAAAAGGGAACTAGTTTATATTTAATAGCTGACTCTTTCCTGGGACATGTCTGATTTTAAGAACAAGCAGAGATTTGGCTTCATTAAAAAGACAGAACTCTCTCCCGCCACTTTCTTTAGGTGTGGTTCCTAAAAGTCAGTAAGAAATGGAGTGATTTCCATTTTGATTGATTTATCAAGAGGCCTTTGGAACTTTGCAGGAAAAGGGCAATAATTCGTAAACCACAATTAGGTTTTACCTAATCAGTCATCCTTTGTACTGTAATGCAGATATTTGGCTTTTGTCAGACTAGAAATACTTTGGAAGGAAGAATAGGATTTCCACTCGTGCCACTATTGGTCAGTTAGACTGCATGGGCATAGAAAATCCACATGAATTACTCTCAGGAACATTTATAAATGTTCTGGGGTGTAAGGCAGCTACAGTGGGGATGGGCCAGAAGTGGTGGTTTTGTCCTCCCCATTCTCTGACCCAAACTCACACACTGCATGCAGCAGAAATAGAAAAGCAGGGGGGTAAAGGCCCGGTTCCTGTCTACAAATTTACTTCTGAAAACGTTGATGGAGGTGACTTTAAAAGGGAGGCATTTGCTGAAGGAGCAATGACTTTTGCAAGCCTGTGTAGTTTGCAGTGCAGGGTTTGGAAAGCCATAAAAGAAATAGAACTACTCGAATGGAAAATGATAAAGAAATGGATTTCAGTCAGGCTTGCACTTCAGAAAGAAAAAAATTCTGGCTACACCCCAGAAGTCATGTTAGAGGGATTTCAAGCCAAAGAAATGTAAGGAGAAAAGGTAAATTTATAAATTTATAAATCTGACTTCTAAAAAGAACTTGTATTTTACAACGTAACAATTCAGTTCATCTCCGTGTACTCACATTTTCTCTTATGTTCCTCCCAACTCTCTCTATCTCTATAACGTAATTAGTTATTCATATCTTGCCCTCTTTAAGTATATTAAAATCAAGGATTTATTTCTAAGTTGTACTGTTTGTATCATTACTAATGGAGCTACAGCTTTAAGTAAGGAATGTTTACTCGGGCACATCAAGTATTCACTATGAAAGCAATTAAAGGGTTTGATGTTCACAGTCAAGTATTAATATTAATGTGGAAACTGCATCCAAATCATTTAGAGGTGGTTAGGAAGACCTCTGGGAGCGAGACAGCCATAGAAAGCAGTGACATGATTACAGCTGTATGGGAAAATAATGGAAACAGCTACTCTCTAAGCATCCTCAATAGGGAAGGAGGATCCTCAAAACCTAAATGAATGTGACTATAAGTGGCAGCTTTTAAGTTTGATTTGCCTGCTATAAAACATTTTACATTAGTAAGTGTCTAGAGCCTTTACACTCAAATGTATTTTTATCACTTGTCTCCAAATCCCTTTATGGATAGTACAATTAACAGCACACATGAAACAAAATTGCATGACAATAATTTGCAGACCATTATGATCTCAGAACTGGAACTGTAATTCTCATCTTCTCTTCCTGACACCACCTACTGCCAGACCTAGGGTGAGCCATTTAACTATTGGCTTGATTTTTCCAGCTATAAAATTGATGGGAAAGTTCTAATGTGTCTCAGGGTATATTTGGAAGGTTAATCAATAACACTTGTAAAGTTCTCAGAATGTTGCATCAATAAGATATAAACTTAATTTGCTGAAAATGTGTTTGGATTGACTACCAATCTACAGAAACTCTATTTACTACATAGTCTAAAAGGATAAAAAAAGAACAAAAAATTAATAAACAAAATTTGAATAAAAATTATCATCTCTGAAGGATGACAAGAAACCAGCTTTGTTACAAGTCTCTGTGACAGTCCTTCCTTTTCTATTGCTTCAGGAGATTTGCTTTCAGATTACTGTTTCTTCATTTCTAGATAATTCCAAAGGAGTTGCTTTAGGCTTGAGAATAGGATAAATCTTTTCAGTGTATCTTTTTTTGGTTTTGATTGCCTTACTGGAACAGATTTGGCATTTTGACATTCAGCATGAATTTTATGCCTCTCTCTCTCTTTACTATATGCATGTTGTCATGGCTGTGTATGCAAAAAAGCACAAATGCATTGCTGAGGGATGTCTGTAAGTCAGTGGTTGAGGGGGAAGAGTGTAAGGAAGAGAAACATGACATTCCCATAGCAACAGTGGCAAAGCTCTTTATGCTGATGTTGAGTAGAAAATTGCCAGTGATCTAAAGGACAGCAGAAATAAGCTGTATGTGATTCTAAAAGAATTTCTTACTTTGCCAGAAACAAGTCAATTTAAGGTCGGTGTCAGAGCCCAGTGGCTGAATAACATTAATATAGAGCTAAAGGAAGACATTTACGACTCACATCACCTAGGGAGAGTATATTGTCTTAGGAATTAAAACCCACAGTTTATGTAACTATTTCAGAATATTACTTGTCTCTTGTCACTCCACAAAAATTTTTTTTAAACAAAATGCATGCTTTTCTGAACAGTCTTAATATCAAGCCTGAGATGTTCCTTTTTTTGCTGCCTTAAGGATACATTAAAGATAATATAATTTGGTAGTGTTTATCAAGATCTTGACGTATTCCCCAACGGGTTTTACATCTTGAATAGCATTCATCTATTAAATTTTACAGACATGTTCTTACTTTTATGAGACCAATATTTTTCAGGTGTAGAAACAAATTTCTAAATGCCTAAAGCAAAACAATTTTCCAGCTTGCCTTTTGTGGTGATTTCTGTAAAACCCAAGATGTTTCATTGGCATCTATATTTCTATTTCTGATTAAAATTGCAAATAGAGCAATAATATTACTGAAGAATTTGTGAGTGGCAGAAGAGTCTGCAAAAATCGGGTTTTAGTTTTTCTATCAAAATCCTAGCCGGTTATAATTTTTCAAACCAGTCATTTCATGGAGTGCACCAGTGTTACTTACATGATGTTGTATCACAACAGCTATTTAGAATTTTCTGCATGAAATTACTCTCCAACAAGCAAAATAATTTTATCTCCAGGTAAGAGCATCCCCACAAACCAATTTTGAAAAAATCATACTGAAAAGAGGATCTAGCAGTTAGTAACTCATAAAAATCTCAGCCATTTGACAATTATGTGCAGCCATTTATTTTCACAACCCATTGCTAGCTAATGCTTTTCCCTTTGGCTAGGTTTTATTTTAAAAATGGAATTCAAGGTACAGCATTTTGTAACTTAAAAAGTTAAAGCTACCACTTAGAGTGCTTCAGGGAGCATCACTGCATCATGAAACTACTAGACTAGAGGGACATACCTATCAGTCCAGGTTGTTAAGCATCACCCACAGGTTGCTGCTCTATTGGTAATGCATTTGATGTTGATTCCAACTTGTGCTGGTTTGGCCAAATTTGGAGGAAAATATCCTCTGATAGAAGGCAGGTTACAACCACCCCTCCCCCACCAGGTTCTGGAAAAAAAATTTTCCTCGGAGGAAAGTGAAAGAGATAAAAAACCTATTTATTTAACAAACACACAGGAAAAGGATAATAATGCTAAATAATAAAACCTCTCACAGTGGAGAGAAACCTGGGAAGATTTCAGAGTCCTTCTGTAGGTGTGGTCTCTCTCCTCCTCGGAGCTGGGTCGGTGTGGGCCCACCTCCGGGGCCTTGGTGGAAAATTCTCCCGATGTGTTCTGATGTTGAAACAGTCCAGAAGAGAAGAAGGGAAAAACCGAAGTCCCAGGAAAACAAAGTTCAACTCTCTGTCTCTCTCCGGAGAAAAAAGAAGCCAAAAGCTGGCTGCAAAGCAAGAAGGGTGCTTCCTCCACCCTTGCTGCTGCAGAAACAGAGGAGTGTGTATCTGGGTCCTTGAACAACTGCTTTGAAAAGTTCACTAGTTTTTTTTCTCTCTCCCCCCTCTCAGGCTCAGTTTAAAGGCACAGAAAGGCACAAAGTTAATTTCTGGGCATAGAGCAGTGATAGGGGATACACATCATAAAGTCACCCCAAGACATTACAACAATACCATTGCAGGTGTAAAAACAAAAAAGAAAAAGATTTTCCTTCTTTAGAGTTCGTAGTTTCTGAGAAAAAAAAAACCAAAACAGGCATAAATTGTTAGTTGATATGAAGCCCTTTAGGCCTAATGATAGGATGCCTGTATTTTTCTTTAATTATAGTGAGTTCTTGTTCTTTAATAATTCCTGTCACAATCCAAACATGGCATGTCAGGTCCTGTACCACAGTCATAAGGAATTCTTCATATGAATGTAGTATTTATGGAGATATATGTGAGAGGCTCCTGTAGAACTTACACATTCATTCAAATAATTTCATACGGTTGTAGATATAGAGTCATACAATCATAGAATAGGCTGAGTTGGAGGGAACAGATCAGTATCATGAAGACCAACTTTTGGTTCTATGCAGCACATCCAGGAATCCCATGTGCGTGAAAGCATGGTCTAAACACTTCCTGAACTCTGTCAGGCCTTTGAACTCTGTCAGGCCTGGTGCTGTCACTACTTCCTTGGGGAACCTGTTCCAGTGCCCAACCACCCTCTGGGGGAAGAACCTTTTCCTGATATTCAACCTAACTCCCTCCCCCAACCCGCGCCCCCCCCCCCCCAATACAGCTCAGGCCCCCCCCCCAATACAGCTTCAGGCCATTCCCTCAAGTCCCTGGCCATCACAGAGAAGAGATCACTGTCTGCCGCTCCTCTTCCCCTCACGAGGAAGCTGTAAGTGCAATGAGGTCTCCCCTCCGTCTCCTCCAGGCTGAACAGACCAAGTGACCTCAGCCACTCCTCATACGGCTTCCCCTCAAGGCCCTTCACTGTCCTTGTTACCCTCTTTTGGACACTCTCTAATATCTTAATGTCTTTCATGTATTGTGGCACCCAAAACTGCCCCAGCACTTGAGGTGAGGCCACCCCAGTGCAGAGCAGAGCAGGACAATCCCCTCCCTTGCCCGGCTGGCGATGCTGTGCCTGATGCCCCCAGGACACACTCGGCCCTCCTGGCTGCCAGGGCACTGCTGACTCGTGTTCAACTCACCATCGGCCAGGACCCCCAGGTCCCTTTCCTCATGCTATTCTCCAGCCTCTCATTCCCCAGTCTATCTGTCCATCCAGGGTTGCCCCATCTTAGGTGCAGAATCCATCACTTTCCCTTGTTGAACTTCATGTTTGGTGATTGTGCATATCTCACGTATACATTGTTTTATGAACCTCACTTTATTCTTCCAAATTTTGAGTTTCCTCCTTGTTATCTTTGCCCTATTGTTCGTAAATAAATTCCCTGTCTTTTTTTTTTCAATGTGATCTCAGCCCCCTTTCAAGATCCTTACATTTCTTCAGTCTTTCCTTCACCTGTGTCTTAAGAAATTGTTTGAATAAGACCAAAACACGCTTTGTATAATTGAATACTGGACCAGTTTACCAGAAATAATTATTCAGATATGTAATATACTACCAAATATTTTATTGTTCTTCACACTATTAGCAGAAAACTAGAATCTTTCGTGCTCTCCATCAACTCAGGAAATGCAAACCTACTGTTTACTGCCACTTCAACGCATGTTGTAACAGTGTTGGTGCAGTTTCAGTCCATGTTATATTTATTAGTTTCTTTAAATGATTGAAGTGGAAAGTGATAAGGCATATTTATTAATATGTTAACTTTGTGAAATGTGAGATTGATTGAAGGATTAGTTCCAAAGTACTCTAGTGCCTGAGTTTGCAGATTGCATGTGAAGTGGGCAAAAAATCTTCCTCCATTTATAGTGCAATGCTCTTATGGTCAAGTAGGTAACTTTACAGGTAGAAGATAGAAATTAGGTATTTTTATCTCAACATGGCTTGAAACACTGAAACCTCCAGTTAAAACTGTGTAGGTAAATTTCATATAGATTAACTCCACAGTCCTCATTCATAAGTGTAAAAAACACGTGACCTATTGATTTGCTCCATTAACTCATGAAATTGCTAAAAAGCTGTGCAGTGAGTCACTGGAATGAAATATTTAAAACAGTGGGTAGGAACAACAAAGAAACTTTGACACTTCTTTCCTTCTGGATTTTGGCTAAACAAGAGGATGGTCAAATGATTTGTAAGTAAACATAAAATGCTCTAAAATGGAAATATCTGACATTTGACAAAAAAAGGCAAGAAATCTGGAGCAAAACTAGTCACAGTACTTTACTTCTCTTCAAAATGTCCTGCCATTTGTTCCATTACCCGCTCAGCGTTCATTTCGCAATAAAATACATTTTCCATCTATAGGTAAAATTATTGACAAACTTTTCAATGTTACAAGAACTATTCTTGTCTGAAAAGGAGGTTATTTGTTCTATATTTTTCCTCTGTCTTTGCAGTGTTTTGTAGTTTGAATTTTTTACACCATAAAATGTTTTCCTCTCCTTACTCTTTTGGACCTGTTGCTTTATGCTGGAAAACTAAAAACTCTATTTTGGAGGTCTATATAGTCAGGAAAAGAAAAGAAAAACGGTGAACTTTGATCTTTTCTTTCCTCAATGCAATAATGTGCAATTTCCTGTCTTACGTTCAGTACTGTTTTCATTTACATTATACTTTTGATTTTACAGCAGGGCAAGCAAAAATAAAATACATTACTAGTTTCCTATTACCTTCTGAACATGCTAATGGAAGAGCACAATGCTGCCTTTATGTGAAAATGAAATCCCAAGCTTCTCTCTTTTCAGCATTAATGGGAAACTTGCTGACCAATATATTAAAATTATGTACAAGACAAACTGCTTCCTTGGCTGCTCATATTGAGTCAATTTCATTCATTATGATTCTATATCTGAAAGTGCAGACTGCAAAATATGGGGTTTCAAACTCAAATAACATATTAATACTTACAGAAAATATATGTCTTTAGATATTTGGGACTAATGTTTTCCAGGATTCAGTGTTCACTGAATTCAACAGTAATCTTGCCCATGACCAATGGGAACAGAATATCATGGTCATGTCAGCCTCTGACCCATCTCCTGATTTGTCCTGATACCTTAAGGAGATTCTTCCCTAAGAACTAGTTTCTGTTTCTATAAAATGAGCTTGTGAAAGGTTGATTAGCTGCTTTTGCTGCAACATGGTGAGATGCGGAGCTATCTGAATTGGCTGTACTTCACTCTAGCTTCTTCAATGATAGACACTGTTTTAGAACTCCTTCATGAAGAATTGTGCCCTATACATGCAGTTTTGGCTACACATTTGGCCAGGAGATGATTCAGGTTTCAGATTTTATTAAGTTTTGTAGGATCCATAACTTGCTAAGTTCCTAAGACTAGTTCCCCTTTAAACCTTAAGCATTATGATATTTGCAATATAGGCACTCAGTGCTGGGAGTGGATGCCTTTGACACCCAGTTCCTGTAGAAGTTTTATTTATGTATTGGGACTTTAAATAGACAGGATGCTAAATGCTTGCATGCCTCAGTCAGTAAACAAGTCTTTCAAATCCTATGCAATCTGACATATTCAGCCGGATCTGCATTTGTTTACACAGATACAGGACCACAGACCAGCCAACTAGACCAGTCCCCACGCAGTCATTTCAGGGAGAAATTTTCTCTGGAGACAATGTTCATACCCAGTGTGTTCTTACCAAAATTCATTTTCTCTGTGATGCAGGAGGGGAGATCTTTGGTACCTGCAGGTTCAGAGCTGGTGCCTAACGTCTGAGGTTAGAACCCCAGGACTTTGTATTTTGGCGTTGTTCTTATCTACATTTTGCCTAAGACATCACCATCAAGTAGAAAGATAATGATGGCAGTGCTTTCTAGAGTTCAGCCATCATAAGTGTTAGATTAAGGTTGTGCCACAGTCACCCCAAGACAGTCTGCATACCTAAAATTTACACAACATTTGTGTAGTAATTTGCTTTTTTCCCACCTGCATCTTCTGGTGCTGGCCGCTGCTTAAAAACCCAGCATCAGCATACAAGGTATGGGTTATCCTCTTCTTTTAAATCTGTAAAGTGGGAGTTGTGAATCCTTCAGCTAAAGGATTCACAAATTATTCAAATTGAAGAAGATTATTCAGATATTTTGTTTCTGGAGTCAGGACTTTAAGATTTGTAGAAAGAGGACATTGGAATATTATATTAAAACCAGAAAAGGGTACCATCATTGGCAGTGTCTCTGACACTTTTTATGTTAAATTTCATAATGACAAAGGCAGGTATCTTAGTTTGATACTTCATAAACATGAGATGAATTATCTTCTTGGGAAGTAACTCCACAATCACTATAAGGGTGATTGGCTTCAAACCTAGAAACTATATTATTTGTGTCTAGTTTGATAGTTTTTGGGTTTTACTTTCTATTTTAAGATATGATGCATCACATGACTGAACCTGGCCAGACTCAGGTACACCTAACAAGAACTGTGTGCCAGCTTGTGGTTTGTACTGACATCCCTCAGCTCTGCAAGGATTGTCAAACATGCTGCCTGCAAAGCTGGCAGTCCTCCAATCTGTCCCTCTGTTTGTGATAAAGATTAAGGTATGCCTGGAGACCTCTGATAGCTGTATGCAAGTAAAAAGCATATTATCAGGTCTGACAGAAGAGCAAAAAAGGTAGAACTACAAAGAGAAAATGGAACCCCCTCAAGCATGAACTGAAAAGTTGAGGCTGATGAGTAGAAACCTTACAGATTTGTAAATGATAGCAAAGAAGTGTCTGAAATCATACAGTCCCCACAAGCTTAGTGCTTCTCAGTCTGTAATCAGAACAAGCCTAAGGCTTATAGGTTTGGACAGACATTTGTTGCAGGACTGTCTTTAATTGCCTGCACCTGATTCAATAGTTTCTTCAGTTATCATTGTGCATCATTCATCACTGCCCCACTGCCTCAAAAAAATAACCTCCAGCAACAGAGAGATGAGTGGTTTGAAAGTAAAAAGTTTTGATGTACATTTAAACAACTGAAGGTTTTTCTTTGCACTCCGTCTGTAACAATTACCTTCATTTTGAGCAAGAGTGTTATTGAAGACAATTATACTTTAAACAAAGCTAAAGGGGATGAAATTGAATATGAGTGTTCAAGAGCCAAGTATCCCACTTCATGTCCTTGTTTTACTGAAGATGACAGGATCAACACTTCCACGAGTTGCATGCTCAGGTGCCCTCTAGAGAGATTATCTTATTTTGCATACATATACATGTATATGAAGACTATAAGATGTTTTTCCTTGGTACCCTCCTAGGCTTGACTTTAACAATAGGTAGATAAGTATGTACTGTACAACTCTAATTGTAATTCTAATTTTTAATTCAGGAAAATATCTAAAACCATATCAGAAATTAGCATTTTATTTTGCTAAGTGCTGTGTAAAAACTATAAGAAAGCAGTTTCAGTGCAGAAGTTTATAAATTAAATCACTTCATGCAAATCTGTTATTTAGAGCTTAAGGGAATCAGAAATGATTTGTTGGATCAAACAAGGCAGAGACCCTGTTGGTAAACAGAACTTCAATTCTGGAAAATGTATAAGCAATCCCAAATGAACTCTTTTATCTTGTTTCAATTTAATTTATATTTATCCACTGTGAACTCAGTAGTCCAGGGAGGTTTTTCTCCCTCTTATTTGTTGAGCTGACCACAGCTTTCAGGAAGAAAACCTTCTCAACTACAGATAAATCCTAGTTAGACTGGAAAAAATGCGCTGGAGAACATGTACCATGCAAGGTAGTCCAGCAACCTGTCATAATTTTAAAACTTCATGAATTCTTAACTCAGTAACTTTTATTGACAATATCTGCAACCACACGTTTCAAGTGAACATCGTTGGCCAAACCAAGATTGGGTTTCACAGCTGATGTGAATGTAGATAACAAGTAGAATCATGGAATCATATAATTGTGTAGGTTGGAAAAGACCTTTAAGATCATCTGGTGCAACCATTAACAGGACACTTCCAAACTTAGCCACATCTCTAAGTGCCACATCTACCACACATCTTTTAAATATCTCCAGGGATGGTGACTCCACCACTTCCCAGACCAGCCTGCCCTAATTTTTGACAACGCTTTCTGTGAAGAAATTTTTCATAATACCCAAACTAAACCTCCTCTGGTGCAACTTGAAGCCTTTTCCTCTTGTACTATTGCTTGTTAAGTGAGAGAAGAGCCCAAACCCTACCAGGATACAACCTTTTTTCAGGTAGCTGCAGAGAGCAATAAGGTCCTCCCTGAGCTTCTTTCTGTCCAGGGTAAACAACCCTTAGCTGCTCCTCATCAGAGCTGTGTGTGGGTTGGGCCTGAAGAGCATCCTGTAGTGAGGAACTTCCCTGCAGTAAGCCAGAATAAGTACTCACTTGGCAGTGACTTCATGTTGAAAATGCATTTCCTTACCCTCACCATAATCACTACTGAATGCAGACAGCATCAATTTCAGCCTCCTTTGCTGGTTCCCCACCCCACTTAGAAGAACAGTCTTGCTGAAGCTGTGTCCTCTGCCTAATAGTTTACTTACTCATGTGCAGGCCTATAATCTTCCCTGTACCAGCCCCTTTTTTTTGCCCATCTTTCACCATGTACAAAAAGTTTCTACAAGCACGATTCATGTAACTTGCTAATGTGTGGCAAGTTGTTTTCTGTTAATAACAGATGGCAAGGATTGTCATCTTACTGACATTAGTATGTTCTCCACTCCCACTGAGCCACCCAATGAGTCCCTGTTAGCTGGCAGGAAACATCCAGTTGGAGTTGACTCAACCTCCATAATTCCTTGGGGCAATTCCTCCTTGAACTTGTTTTTTTGTTTGTTTTTTTTTTTCTGGTTCACTATTATTTTCTGTCCTTGGGTTTTATATCTTTTTTATATTCTCATTTTGTATCCTCCAGTTGATAACCATGAGTCTTTTAGCATTCTTTCTGTGTTTTTACTTTTCTTATCTTGCACAGCTTTACCTTATATTCTGTCTTACAGCTTAGGCAACAGATTTCTTTGTAATATCAAGCCACTATGGCACAGCTGTGACTCACAAAACTGAATTTTCAGTCACAGAGAGGTGAACCTCAAGGCTGTGGGTTAGCAGCTATTCAGAGTCCCTGTGTAGTAGTTTCTCTGGTATAGTCTTGACATTTGAAGAGGGTGTCACACAGAGGAATGTTTTAAAAATATACAGGTTACTACCAGAATTGCAGTTGGTGTGTGGAGAATCATTTTGAGAGAAAGCAGCACTGCAAAATGCCCTTGCATCCCTGATGTTAGGAGCATGTTACTGTACTTGCAGGTGTCTGATCGTAAGCGGCATGGGTCCCAAAATACAGAGGAGCATGTAAAACTGTTGAGGGACTATGCACAGGTTGCTAATCTGCCTTCAGATTTCCTTTATCTCCCCAAATCTCTTTCCCCCTTTCTTGTTTGTTTTAAGCAGGCAGCTGGCTCATATTCCCAGGTCTGCTGAAGCTGCCATTTCAGCTCTCTGGTCGGGTTTGCTCTAGAAATAACAATTCCTCAACTGCTGAAATGGACAAAGAATGTTGGAGCCTCCAATTCATCTTGTACTTTTCATTGTCTTTCATAGACTACAGAATGGAAAGGGACACCCTGCTGAGAAACACTCTGCTGTCAGAGCAATTTATATTTTGCATCCCTTTGTCTTGGCACTGGCTGTTCAAAAGATCTGGTAATAAAACATGTTCTTTCCAGGAGCTTTGCATGAACACCTGAAGAGATGTCCCTGAAGAAGGAGATGATGTAGAAGACACCATGAGCTCTTTCACTTCTTTAGTCAAGTTATCAGGATAGAAATACCATGGGGGGGTCGTTCTTTGGGGTATAATCATGGCCAAACAGAGGCAAAAAGACCATCTTTGTTGTTTTCTTTCTTTTTTGCGTTCATGGAGTCCCAGAGCCAAGCTTACATGGGCATATACTGTAAACTGACGGGTTTGGAGCACTTTTAAATACCTAGTCTTGAGTGAGTATTCTGGCCACTTCCAGTCCTAGAGTGGAGCTATTCCATTGCATGTGAAGTGGAAACAAAGGTCTAGAAACTGTACCTGCCCATCCACAGGTCTCTTCTCCTCTTCAGCCTTCCTCCGATATTTTACTTTCTGTAAGAAGAAATCTTGGAATTGTGGGCTGTAATGTAGTTGCAGAATGACCAGAGCTGTCTAGACTTTTCCAACAGATAGAGTTTGATTTTCTTTTCTCCTTTTGCCTTTTGTGTGGCTGCTAGACGACTAAACAGTGTCAGATTAATGGAGATAGTATTCACCAGAGTAAGCAGCTGGGCAGTGTATTCTTTGCACACATCTGGTGTGAAAGGAGAGAATTAGTCCCATAAGAGATATAATAGTAGCATTCATTTTTGTCTACTCTGTAGACAAAATGTGGGTGTTGGATGATTTCTGTCCCAACTTTTTCTCTAAAAATTAATCTGGTCTCATATTCTCTCTGTTCTTGCACACAGAACTGTTTGAAAAGTTAAAATAATTTCTATTTGTCACAAAATTTCTAGCTCCCTGGAAGTTTCACCCTGTTAGATTTAGAAGATGCTAACTAATATTTTGCTTAAATTAATATATTTTTTACTGATCGGAAAAATGTGGGTTTTTAAAAATATTTTAAACATCTGACCAAAACTGATTCATTAACATTATGAGCAGAAAAACCTTTCCCATGTTCTTTTAAGATTGTCCAAAAAATGAGTCTAAATATATTGTTGTCATTAAATAAGACTTAATCTTGAGATGACAATGAGTTGGATTTTTATATTTATTTAGAATTCAGTAACTCATCACCTTTATATGGAATTAGAGTTGTAAAGAATGTCTGACACACAAGCTCTGCTTTTCTGTTTAGAACAGGCTGCCTATTGATTTGAGTTTTTTTTTATTTGATTGGTTTGATTTTTTGTTACAGAGTCTGGGTATTCTTCAGCCCTGCTAAGTATCAACTCTCCAGGAATATAACAAAGAAAAGAGGAATATCAGATGGATACATTTGCAAAACTGCCATCATTTCACTCTAATGAAGGTAGGTTGAGCACTAGTAGAGGGTCAGTCATTTCCTGAAGTGAGGCATAAGCTATTTCATAATCTGTAGCTTTCACAGTATGTGATACATACATACAGTGTGCTGAATGTTACAGATGTGCTCTGAGCCTTCCTGGGAGTTTGTTGTACACTTTTTGTGCCCTTTTTTGTGTGTAATGGCACAATTCCACATTACTCTTCTGTCCTCTTTAGGATGGTGGCATCCATTTCACAGTCTGACAGAAGTTACTTCTCATGTCCTGGTCTAAAAGTTCCTCTCCATATGGGAGAACTTTACTTCTCTCTCTCTTACATTTAACAGTGGGAACATTGTAGTTTTATTGGTTCCTCTGTTTTCTAGTGTTCATTTTTTATGTAGGCTATTCCATATGAAGTTCAAAGATAAGTGTAGAAACTGTATGACTTTCACAGTTCCACCAAATTTCAACAGCTCATAGCCATTTAGCTTATTTATAACTGTCTGGTAGACTGTTTTATGTAACTTTTACTTCAGGCTTTCACAGTTCCCAAGACAAATACTGCTGTTTATTGAAATGACCAGCAGAAGCACAGAGCAGCTTTAAAGATATTCATTTATTTATTACTTTTTTTTTTCTATGAACTGTGTGTTCTTTCCAAACTGTTATTCATGTAAAAACCTCGATACAGTTCCTGAGAGAACTTTTTGAAGGTCAGCTAAGAAAATATGAAGAATTAATACGAAAGTTTCACTTTTTGGTCATTTTTAGCAAATGAGCTACTAGAAAAGGTGACATTGTCATCATGTGCTCAACAATACAAGTAACATTTTGAAGGAACTTTACTTTCCCTTATGAAGAGAAATTCTTCAGGAAGGTGGTTTTCACTGGTATGTCCATGACAATTCTTTCCTGTGTTACACTGTGCGATATTCCATGAAAGATGACTGCCAGGAAACATGGTTATTTATCTGTTGAGATAGGGGAAGGTCATTAACTTATGAATCAGTTTAAAGTTTAAGGAATGCGTAGGGGACTAGAGAAATGGTTTGGCTCATAGAATGAAATCTCACTGAGAAAGACAATAGAAATAGCTCCACGATTATCAGAGATACAAGGGGACATAGCAATATAACTTGTTGAAATCTTGTTTACCTGTGCAATGTTATATGAAAAAGACAAAAAGAAATCTTAATGTTAGTATACACAAACTGAAAATATAAAAACAGCCCTCTGGCATCACCTAGGTTTAGTGAGATAATGTCTGGACTGGAATGTTAGTATAGAGTCTGATCAGCAAAGATGTCAAGGAGAAAACATTGTATATAGAGCACTCCAGAGATATGAGATTGGAAGCGCAGCGAGATTTTTCTTGGAAGGAAACACATGTTGTAGAAGTCTATCCTAGAACATTGCACTACCAGGTAGATTATGTTTTTCTTTGACTATAGGATAAATATATTGGTAATAGCAACAAATGTTCATTCCTTGATTACTATTTGGAGAAACATTAACCAAATCACATTTTTTTTAAAAAAAGAGACACTTCCAACATTTCTGTAAAGTGCAGAAATAATAAAGGAAATAAAAAGGGTTGGTAACACAGATCAGTTATTTTACATTGGATTCTAATTTGATTTTGACTAAGTCCCAAAGACTGACTGAAAAACTGAGATGGAGGAAAGATAATTTATGCAAAAGTGATCACGAAATTATAGTATTCATGTTACTAAAGAGAAGAAACAACAGAATAATGGCAATGGACTTTGAAAAGCCCAACAAAAAAACCAGACCTCGGACTCAGGTTCTGTGGGTCAGCCCTGACATGAGAGCGTTTTCATGAGACAAGGACACTTGTCAGCTTCTAAAAGAGAGACTGGTGAAAAAAACCCTTCTGAATACACGGTCCGTTAAACATAAAGGTGCAAATACCTTGAACCACTACCTCAAGAAGACTTTGTGTTGAATATTATTGAAACTGCAGATTAGACGTTCTTTCTCAGTGCCTCTACCACTGTTATGAGATGGATCTTTCCCCTTAACCAGTGTGACAATTCTTCTATTGTTCTCTTGATAATGATTTACCTATCTCAAAGAAAGTGAAGAATTATGTAGACGATAATCTAGCTGCCTATTCCAAGTACATAATCTAGATATTGTTACATTTAAAAAGGGCACATGGCCAGCATAGAATGATTCAAATCAACTTTTTTTTTTTCCACTTTGTCACTGGTCTTTGAGTTCTATGATAATGCAAACACCATTATTTTTAACTTCACCCTGAATTTACCATGCAATCCATTAGGTCAGAAATCCATTAGGGCTATCAAGTCCCTTTCTCTAATGGCAGGACTGGTTTTAACTCATTTTACTCTTTCCATGGTAAGAAAACAAACCTACTAAGAAAACCCTAGAATAGTTTTATTTATCACTGTAATATTCTTTTTAGTGCTAATTTTAGTGCTTCATTTTTTTTTTCCAAATAATTTCCCTTTATTTTACTTACATCTAAACATTTCTATACTTTATTTGTCTTTAATTCTTATGTAGTCAATATGAATAATTGAATCCTGCCCTCTTCATATTAGTACAATTACTTGCAGAAAGCTATTGTGTCTTCTCTTGACATGTTTCTCTCATAAAACCTCTCTGGTTCTCGGTCTCTTTTTTTTTAATCCTCTCCCCCCACTTTAAGTCTTTGTATTTTCCATGACATTTATTACCATGCAGCTATGCTCTGAATTCTGTTTTCGTACCACTTTGTGTGAACTGCTCCAGAGGAGAAAACAATTGCTTAAATCCATCCTAACACCTCAAGAGCATGAACATGGCTTTGATTGTTGTGGCAATTCTCTTGAGATTAGTTTTAGGGTTTTTTTTAGAAATAATTTCAAAAATTAATGCTGCTTCCTCTCTCCCACTAGGGTGGCCCTGTTGGCCTACTGCTCCATGGTTCAGTCTTGTAGATTCTCTTTTCAAGATGTACAGTTCAGTAGGTCAGTATATCTTGATTGACTGATCAAAGCTTAAAAGCCTTATTTCTGAGAGTAGAAAATTGCAGAGGATCCAGAGGTACAAAATTATTCACTGAGGGCAAAATCCACCCATGCCCTGTTATACTGAAAACATTCAATTTCATAGGTGTTGCACCTCATAGAAAATTACAGTGGCCTTTACAATGGGGAGGGGATCTTCAGCATTCAATGCCAAATCACAAGACAGTTTTTAAAATGAAGTGTTGGAAGACTTTGTCATTTTTATAGCAAGGTCTTTCTAACTGTGGTTCTCACATAAGATCTGGTTTGATGAAACATCACTATTCATTGAGTAAAGTCACAAAGACATTCTACCATTTCTTTAACCCTTTTCATGAACCATTTTCATAAACCTTGAAAAACTATCAACTTTTAATATGGACACATAAGAAAATAGAACATTAATTTATAAACATTCATACTCAGAAGAAAATAAAATTCACAGAGTACTGGAAAAAGTGTGAGGAGCTAACACTTGTGGACTCAGGATGCAATCATCAGACTCTCTTTATTAACCATGAGGGCTGCTAGGAAAGATACTGTAACTGGGTTTTGTGCATCAGCACTTCAAAGCATAACATTAATTATCTGATGTGTGTTATGATGCCTTGATGCACACCTCAAGCAGTTCTGGTATCATATTCTTATCAAAGATTTATTTAACCCTCTGTATTGCTCAGGCTTTAAGCAGGAGTCAAGGGAGCTGATAATTTGAGATCTCAGCCCATATGGTGCCAGCCCTTCCACCAGTAGTAACACAGGAGGTTTTGTTGCAGGCACAAGGAAGTCAGCTTCTCCAGGAGACACGAGCAAGGTTGGGCTTCTCAGCAGTGGGTAGGCAAAGGGCAAATGATGTTTATTTGAACACGTCAGTAAAATCATGTCAGTAGGGAAAAGAATAAATCAGATGGAGCTCAAGTGGAGTAGAGCCATGACCACCAGCTCACTCTGCAATCAGCCAGAGTGAGAACCCCTGAGTGAGCAGCCATTTCTGCTTATTACCCAAATATAAGCACAGCAGGCAAGTCATTTGTACCTGGGCTTTTAGACTGGAAAACCTCTATCCAATAATCCTATTACAGCATTTCTGCTAAATCGTGCAGCCTACATGCCTGTCAGTGGGTTGTGTAAATACTCTTGTGTACTTTTAGTTTTTTATTTTAATATTCAGATGCAGATTTGCATGAATTCCCATGGTAAATTTGAATACACTAAATCTGAACAGGCTTTTTTATTATTATTATTTTACTGGAAATTTTTCCTGTCTCTGAAAATTTACTCTAAATGCATCAAAGACTCTGAAAAACAACAACAAAACCAACCAATCAACCAAAAAAACCCCCCAAATTCTGATAATCAAGCGTATCTATGTGAATGCTGAAAGCCTGGCTGCAGAGAGATTTCTCAGTTTTCTGACAGTGTCTGTGTGAAAGCCTTGCTTTCTCATGGACGCTACGGGAAAACAGTTGAGAGATTTTGTAAACTATGGTATTGTTATGATACCAAGGAGAAAACATCTGAAGTAAGTGTTGTTGGGTTCAGCCAGTCCTTCTGGGAGGTGGTTGGTCAGAGGACCAATAACCTTGTGTCAGTCCAGCATGCTAAGGTATATAAACGAATTTGTAAGTTAATAAAGTGTCACCCTAAACTGTCCATGTCGCTTTATTCCTTGGTCTCTGCTCACTAGCGACATATCTATGTGGCAATTATATTTTATTATTTTTACAGCTTTTATAGCTAATTGGTAATTTTAAAAATTATTATTATTCACAGGTAAATTTAACTGAAATTTTCATATATGGACAGTAGAAGATGAGCTGTTAGGGCAATGAAGAAATTTAATGTGAATATAAAATATTCTTTAAATTTTTTCCTCATTTCTTTCATCTTGTGGATCAGGGTGGGGAAAGGCATTTCAGACTAAAACTTAACATTAGGCACTGCCAGGACAGGTGTAAAATTACTGCCAGTTTAACAGATTTTCAGTATTAGAAGTCCATACCAACGACAAGTTTCTTTCCCCTGACATAATTGCAAGAGAGATAGTCCACTCTACCCTTGATAAGTTGAAACAGTGCAAACTGCAGTCTGTGCTGCTTTTCACACTGGAGCTAGCTAGTTAATCATAGAAGAATCTCTTTTTCCTGAAGGTTCATCAGGCTAATAGGATGCATGGGAGAGAACAGCAATCCTACTGTATTGTGCACAAAAAGGGACCACTTCTACCTCCTACCAGTAGGGTGAGTTTGAAAGAAAAAGCAATCTAAGATTATTATAGTTAATTATAGTTGGTATGTGATACTTGATTGAATTAATAACTTGACAAAGATCAGCTTTCTGGAAGACTGTTCGAGCAATTAAAACCGAGTTTTATTTCTTCAATTTCTTCATTATCAAAGATATCTTTTAACAAATTAAGTCTCAATCCATCACTGACTCTGCCCAAGGGTGGCTTTTGATCCACATGCTCACACTACACAGCTTTACATGTATGTTGGAGGCTGCTTTTGAGGTGTGAGAAAGAGAAGAGGGCTTCTGCTATTTCACTGGTAGGTGGTGGGGTTTTCTTTCCTGAGCTAAATCTTTACTTTCATATCTTGGAAAAGTGTGGAGCTAAGGGCTAAAGCCCATTGCAAAGCAATTATCCTTGATGTTCCCATTTCCTGCAGTTCCTTTCAAGGGAATGACATTGTAGAGAGCTATGAATCAAGTATCACTTACCTTGAAGCCAGACATTCATCTATTTAGATGAGTTAAAAATCAACATTTGAGAAAACCAGGCTAGCTGCAAATGGCAATAAAAACTAAACTCTGTTTTCAAAGCATTCAAAACTAACTGCAGTTAAGCAAGCTGATGAACTGATGACCCATCACTGAAATGTCAGGGATCAGCAACTGGGAAAAGCCACACTCTTTGATGGAGTTCAGTCTTGAAGTGCATGAGGGGTGGAATGGTCTTATTTTAGTTGATATGTGTGCACAGCAAATGTTCCTGCACCTCAGGGATTTTAAGCAATTTTTTTATACCCTGATAAGCTACAAGAAATTGAGTGCTGAAATCCATTAAAACTAAATTGTCCTGTCTGTTCTGGCTTCTTTACTGTTCTTCTTCCAGGGGGCTGAGGTACCTGCACAAAACATCCTCATTAGGATGGCTCTCCTCTTGAAAAGATGTATTTAAACAAAACTAACTCAAGCCCTTAAATATTCATGGCATTCCCATTTCAGGATCATGTGATAAATATTAACAGGAGGAAATTTAAATTACCTAAATATCCTTCAAAAAGACTCTGTAATTGAAAGAGGCATCAGACTTCGATTACTTACAATTTATCATTGGCATTGTAACTACTGACAATACCTAGAACACATTCAAAGCAAAATATCAACACAAAGTTTTGAAAACAGATATGAAATTGTCAAAGACTCATCCAGAGATACTGAAGAGAGAAAGCAGGAGAAAAATATAATGGAATTTTTTTTGTTTAGGAATACAGTAAGATTTTGTAAAAAAAAAAATAATAAAAATAGAAAATGTACTTAAAGGAGCAGAACAGTAGATTCCACAAAAAAAACAAACCAGTAAAAATGAGGAACGTGAGAAAAATATAATTAACATTCTTTGAAAAGCTTAATGTAGAATAACTGAAATGCATAGAGTATACACTGTAATGCCATTGTTTTTTATTTCTTCTGCTGGTACTCCTGTAATATTATCATAATGTGCATTCAAGTAAAATTATTTAAGATTTTAAGCTCTAGGAGAGGGCAAGTTGCACTTCCTGCTTAAAAGCATGCCCCATTTAAGTATTTATATCATATCTGGAAGTTATGAAGATAAGCGTATCATTAGGCATTAACCAGATCCTTGTAGTAAGAATAACAGTATCTTGACCCACTGTAAAGTCTTTAGTCCATAGATCACAGGTGCAATCCTCAAATGTCTAGATTTTGTCATTGTGAGTACTTGAGGTTCATGTGAAATGCCAGTATATTCAGTTGAACTTCCTGTCTGAGTAACAACAAGTCACAGAATAACCCACTTTAAGTAAGACATCCAAACCACTTTTTTAGGTAACTGAAGTTTGCACAGTTTCAAGAGAAGCAGAAGTAGTAATTTATTGGCTTGAAGATACTTATACTTTAAAAGAAAAAATGTGACTGGAAATAAAATATAGATTTTTTTACAGATTTCAGATTTAGATGATACCTTTGTTTCAAGTATTGATGAAGACATTCAACACGAAGTTATAAATTATGGGGTTTTTTTTAAATGGCAATAAATCAACTATCTTTTTTATGTGTTTGAGGAAGGATGAAAAAAGATAGCCAGGAAGGCATATACTAGCACAGTTTCTGCAGTGATGAAAGAAGGACTCACTTGTAACAACAAGGACAATAGGAATGCAGTGGAAATATCTGCTTAAGTAGATAATAACCTTGCATGTTCTATGTATGGGGGTTTGGGGTTTTTTTCTTTTTCTTTTTTTGCTTTTCCTTTTTTTTCTTCCTTGTGGATTAGCTCCTGCAGGAAAACCATACCTGGCTAAGGACATCAGGTCACCTTGCTTAATCCTCACTTTGTTACCATACAAGTCAAAAAAAGGGTGATTTGACTAATAGTCTCTGGTTCTTAGATTAAGTTAGAGACATTCTCAATTGTAAGAGATGAATAGCTACCAGGAACCTTTCTTTTTAGCAAAAAAAATCCTTAAATTATAATTTCTACCTTTTAGCAAAGAAAATCCTTAAATTATAATTTCTACCTTTTATATTTTATTTTATTTTATTTTATTTTATTGAAACTTAGTTTCTTCTGAAACATATTCTCTATGGTTTCACATAAAACTTGTTTTTTACTGTGGAATTAGAATAGTGTATCACTTTGCTGACTTTGCTACCCCTGCAAGATGCTTAAAATACTAATTAAAATATTAAGAGAAAATAGGTCTCAAGTAACATGAAAGAGCACTAGGATAGAAGCAGCGAGGAGGAAGGTTTAGCATTGTCCAGCTGTAAATACAGAAGAGTGAATAGTGCCACAGTTTAGAAAGTGTATTCTTTATAGTCTCACATGAAAATTTTCTGTAACTAACAGATTCTAATCTCTAGAAGTTTCCAAACCACTATATGTGCATTTCCCAACGGACTAATATATCTGTATAACGACACTCAATTCCTTTAGGACAAAGGTCATTAATGTTTACACTGTGCTCGCTATTGCCCCCAAAAGTTCCAAACATACACACAAATCAAACAGATATGCTGGCATCTACTTCAGAACTGGGGGTGCAGAATTAATTGCTCTGGCATCCTCTCTATGTCTACATGTGTGTGTGCACCTTATTTTAGTGTCATAAAAAGGGAAACTCACACTTAATGCTGTTTGGTCTTGTAGCCTGTTCCTTATTACTTATTCTTATTGGTCATGATCTGTTCAGCGCTGAACCCTTGAGCTTTTGTTATAACTTGAATGCCAAACCACTTTTTTGAGCTCAGGGGTACACAAAGGTAACATAATACCATTACTGCTTTATTGTCTACATAAATAATGGATTTCTTTTGAAGAGCTAGCAAAAATTTGGAGAAAATCTCTCCCTCCTTTTAATGCATCAAAGCCAAATGATGCTACAACTCTTTTATACTACTAAAGTGAGCGCAGCTGTATTTTCCAAGGGACATTTACACATCTAGAGTAGAGAAGTATGTGGACTGCTGTGGGAAACTTTGATACTTGCAACATTTTTAAGAAGATTACAATTACCAATGCTAAAAATGGTGTTCCAACTTACAAGTGCTTTGTCATAAAATGTGTTTCTGAAAAAACAGCTATATAGCACAAGGAGCCGTAAGAAGGAAAACAGATTACTGGTTCTGTAATGGAACTTTTTTTCATAGACAGAAAAGCATATATTCTTAAGTGAAAGTGAGTGTTGTGTTGACCAAGACTACCTCAACTGTCTGCAACAGTGTGGGAAAAACTTGTTCCAAGGACACAGGAAAAATTTACTCTGTAAAAACCCCACATGTATAAAAAAACTTTCAAAAATACCACCATGTAAAAATTATCTTTACACTCTGCTACATAACTTTCTAAACCAAGAGATTCAAGTGAGATTCAAGTCTTGTTCTGACAATTTATTATCACCACTGAAGAGCAAGTGTTGCTGCTGTGTTTGACAACTGGGAATAAATACTGTTTAGGAGACCAGAAAAAAATTAATTGTCAGCAAAAAGCCACATATGCTACTTGAATTTTTCTGGTTGTGTCTCTTTGTACTAGAAACTCATTTGCACAACGACTCCTGGAACAAAATCTTTCTAGTGTAAATAGCATGCAGTAATGCTACTGCTTCTTTCTAGAGTAAGCATTCATGCTTTCATAATATAGTGCATGCATTTTCACAAGTCCACTGAGAAGATGGAAAGTTTCTAGAAATGATTCAAGTTTCCTAATTAATATATATTCTTGCCTTAGACCATATGTTTCTGTATAAATATACAGATATGTCATTTTATATAGATTATAGTAACATATATAAATCATAACAGTAACATGTTTAAGCACAGAAGTCCAATTCTATTGATAAATACTTAAAAATATAATTTTATACATGTCTATAAATACAGAATAACTTTATAAACACAGTCTTTCCTAAAGCTGTAGTGCTGAAGGAGGTGGAGAGAATTCATTTTGTTGGCCTAGTGTATTTGAAGCACTTTACATCTGACTGAACTGGTTTTAGGCCCAGCTGGAGATGAAATGCCACACAGCCCCTCGCTCAACTGCCCCCTTCTCTTCCCTCCAACACGAGTGGAGTGTGGAGGAGAGCTGTAGTAACAGTTGTCAGTTGAGGTAAGAACAGTTTAATTGAAAATAAAGTGAAAAATCAGTAACAGTGAATTAATAATAATAATAATAATAATAATAATAATAATAATAATGGTGATGCACAATGCAATTGCTCACCACATGCTGACAGATACCAGACCCCCCCTCCCCCCTTCCCAAACCCACACGGGCTCCCTTCTGGGTAACTCCCCCCAGTTTATACACTGGGCACGTGGAATATCCCTTTACTCAGTTCAGGTCACCTGTCCCAGCTAAGCTTCCTCCCACTTTGGTTTTTTCTGTGTATCTCCTCACTGGCAGAGCGTGAGACAAGGAAAAAATGTCCTTAGGGAGAAACATGACTTAGCAAGAACCAAAATATCAGTGTGTTATCAACATCATTCCTTGGTAGTGCTGTGCAGGTGGGATAAAAGCTGTTGATAACTGTGGAAGCAAATTCAACTTTTTTTCCTTCTGTGATAGATAATATTTTTAGGGATGTTTTTCATGTTTCTACTTCAGATGTTTCAGTAGAAGCATTTTAAAGAGTATTCAAGTAGACCAAATTATCCATATACTATTTAAAGTAAAATCAGTATTGTACAAAAAGTGCTTGGTTTTAAAATCTGATGTGCAAGAAGAAGTGGTCATTAAAATAAAGTTTGTGTGTCATTTCCATAACACTCTTAGTGTTTCTTCATAAAAGGACTTACGCTTTCTTTTATGAGGAAAAGTAAGAAAAATGCTAACAAAATGCAGGTTAGGGTTTTATATTAGATATATATGAGCATAGTGATTTACATCATAACAATGGAACTAGAAATAACTTGGTATTTGTGTATTGAGGAAACAGCCCCTCTACACATGTACTATGCCTTCTGAGCATTAAAACATGAATGATTAATTAGATACAAACCAGAGCAAATTGACATTTAAAACAATTCCCTGTTGTCATTGTCACTTCCAATGCATGGGGTTTAAAAATAAACAAATTACTAACTAAGTAGATAAATTAATGGAAATGTTTAATATGTCTTCTAAAAGTCCTTCTAATTGCTTTTGAGAATTTCCCTGTGTAGTTGAATACAATTTGAGGAAACTCTCACAATATTCTACAATTGCTTTCAATTCCCACCCTGCTAGAATGTAGATGAAAAAACCCTGCAAATAATAATGTCTGTCAGTTTAATAAAGTCAGTTACTTAAGATTTTCAAAACTGTGCTTCTCATTTATGTCCCTATTAAAAAGTCAGATAAATAATGGACAATTTTAAACGAACTCACTTGGCTCCATTGGCTACACAGGGATGATGGTCTTTTAGCTATCTCAGGAGTGCTCTTTCATCAGACAGTTAAAATTACCTGAGGTAGACTGAAATCAAGCATCAATCTTTTTCCTAGGGAACATAAGTGATAAGAAGAACAAGATAAGCTTTTAATAGTTTCTCGACACTAAGATGCAGATTTCAGAGCAATTGACATGAGCAATTGCTGTCAAGTTTTTTGAAGATCTTGGGTCCATTTAAGAAAAATGGACCTAAATTAAATTCTTAACTTCAGGAGACGTTAGACAGATTTTCAACCCCCCCAAAATGGGAAAACCAGTGGGAGCTGTGGTTAGCTGTGTTACTTAAATGCTGAAACAGGAAGATGGACATGCAAAATAGTTTCTGAAATACAGCATGAAAATTTTACTTTCCACCAACTTCATTTCATAAAGATTCCATTGCTGCCTTGTCTGGAGCAGGGATGTGGAATCCCAGTTTGTCTAACAGGTAATCATGCAGCAGTGTGGGCTGGGGCCTGACCTGCTGCAAAACTGCTCTGCAGAGAAGGACCTGGGGTCCTGGTGGACAACAAGCTGTCCATGGGTCAACAGTGCCCTGGTAGCCAAGAAGGCCAATGGCACCCCGGGGTGCATCAGGAAGAGCATTGCCAGCAGGCTGAGAGAGGTGATCCTGCCCCTCTACTCAGCCCTGGTGAGGCCACATCTGGAGAGCTGTGTCCAGTTTTGGGCTGCTCAGTACAAGAGAGACAAGGGGCTTTTAATGTCCCGTTCTACTATAAAAGCGGGAGCCGGGAAGGATTCTTTTGATAGATTTTTCCGACGAAAAATCAAGCACTAAGATAGCAATGTTATATCTGAAAACCGTTTATTGAAATTAAAAAAAAACACAACTAAGTGTTCTTATTAAAGAAGGAGGGAGTGGGGTGGGGGGGGCAGGAAAAAAAAGGAGCAGAGAGAGAAGAGAGAGAGAGGGGAAAGAAATAGAAGGCAGGGGACAGCGTTACCACAGAACCCTGGCTATCTGTCAGCATTGGTTTGGCAGACGGAGCGTGCGTGTTGCGAACTGCGGAGTGTTTGCGTAGCTGCAGTGACAGGCTGGGCGCGATTTCTAAAGAGCAGCAGGCTGCGTGTCCCTTCCATCAGCGGCGAACAGGCTGCTGAGGTTACAGGCGCTCTCCTGGAGCAGCTGCGGTCTTTCAGCATCGGGCACGGTGGCTGCGGGCGGTGGCGGCTGCAGGCTGGGTGCAGGCGGCGGCTGGAAACTGGGTGCAGGCGGTGGCTGCGGACGGCGGCTGCGGACGGCAGCAGCTATGAGCTGGGTGCGGGCGGCAGCTGCAGGCATGAGATCCTCATGGCGACAAGCTAGTTCCTAGAATTGGCACAGCAGGGCGAAGCAGGCACAGGCAGGGAAACAGGACCACAGGAAAGAGGGCACGAAGGCGGGAGCAGAAGGGGCCAAGCTGACCCTCTAAGCAACTCAAAGCAAAAAGACAAGACAGACCCCGTGGGGTTGCAGCTAGCTGCTTTTATGTGCCCCCAAACTCCTCCCCCAACTCGGCTTCGCGGGCCCGTTTTTGGTGGGCATTTTTCGCGGGCATCTTGCCTTCCCCAGCAAGGGTGTGAGGGGTGGGAGGAGAGCTGCTCGCAGTCTGATCTCTGCCCTGGCTGGCTGCCAGGTGAAGCCTCTCTGGGCACAGGGCAACACAGCTTTTTATAACAATTTTCTTCACCTCATTTGTGACATATGTTGAGGCATATATATTGGTCCCTCTCAGAGCTACTGGAGCAGACCCCATGGAGGGCTGTGAAGATAATTGAGGGACTGAAGCATCTCCCTAACGAGAAAAGGCTGACAGAGTTGTGCCTGTTCAGGCTCAAGAAGAGACGACTCCGAGACCTCACTAATGTCTATCAGTATTTGAGGGGAGAGTCTCAAGAGGATGGACCAGGCTCTGCTTGGTGGTGCCCAGAAGTAGGAAGAGAGGCAATGGGCAGAAATTGATACACAGGAAGTTCCACCTGAACATGAGGAAGAAATTCTTTACTGTGCAGGTGACCATACAGTGGGATAGATTGCCCAGAGAGAAGCTGTGGCGTGTCCCTCACTGGAGATACTCCAGAACAATCTGGACAAAGTCCTGTGGCATGTGCTTTGGGGTGACCTTGTTTGAGCAGGGAGGTTGGACCAGATGATCCACTGTGGTCCCTTCCAACATGACCCATTCTGTGGTTTTGTGAATTGAACCTGCATGTGACTTTTTGGCACTGAGAGAACAGAAAGTATCTGTGGGAGTGTCCACATATGTATGTGACAACATGTAGTGGGTTGACCTGAATTGACAGACAGCCTGTTAAACCAGTTAGGCTTCTCTCAATTTCACATATTTAAACCTTGTGGAAAGGTGGGATTTTGGAGTTTTTTTCCATTCCAGCTCGGGGACGGGACAGGACGGGATGGGGCAGGGGGGGCCTCAGAGCCTAGGGCCCCACCAGGCTGGGCCAGGCCGGGCGCCCCTGCCCCTCCTGCCCCCCCTGCCCCCCCCAGTCCCAACGCCGCAGCACGGACCCTGGGTCGCTGGGAGGGGGAACTATGAAGCCGTCCGACGCAGTTTTCTTAAGAAGCCGGCGGGAGCTTACAGCCTACAGCCAGCACACTTCACCCCAAACTGAAGCGAATACCGTGCAGTGAGCGGCGCAGGGAGAGCAGGGGGCTCTCCTCTCCGTGGACTCTGACTGGTAACAGCAACTTCAGAGGCAGAGAGAGAAAGAGAAAGTTGGTCAGGTGGGATGAAGCTCCAGAGCCTCTAAAGATGGCTTCGGAAGAGGACGGAGGGCGGTGCCGCGCTTCCCGCGCGCAGCTTAAAATACTTCTTCCAATGCCGTGGTAAAGACTGTAATATCATAACTGTCTCTTTAATCCATTTAAAATACATGGGGGATGGACAATTCACATATGGCTTGTGAAAGTTGTAAAAGTGCCCATGCCAGGCTATTTAAAAGCAGAGAGAAGGAGGCTTTTAAGAGACTGGTGGTGAAAAAACCTTTGTGTTCAAGCCAAAATAACTCATCCTTAAAAAGATTAATAACCCCATGTAATGGTCCATGTCTTGCAGTGTAATGAAACTGTGATTTTTCATGGAAGAGATGTTTTACACCACAGCAGTTTTTTTCTTTTTTTTCTTTTTCCTTTTTCTTTTAAGTCTGTTAATAAACTTCTTTATAGTCTGTAAGTTCTGTGCCTTCGTTTTCTCCTAATTTTTATCTCACACAAAAGAAATCAGTAAGTAATCCTTATTTTCAAACGAAAACCACTACACCCCACACAAATATATAAAGACCAATGAGAAAAGGTGGATATTTGAGGAGACCTCCAGAGGAAGATCCTGTCTGCAAATTTCAGTAGCAGAAATGAAGCAGGCAGCACCTCTTCCCTGAGACCTCTGTGACATTTTACGTAATTCCACTGACAGTGTACAAAATGCTTTTAAGCAACCGTGACTAGATACTTAAAATTTAAGCATAGCTACTTCCTTGATTCAGGTTTTAACCCTTTCTCTCAGAGAAAGCAATATTGTCATACCTTCACCCCTCCCTTGAGGCACTGTAGAGAGAACCACCTAAACAGAAGATATTTGAATAAATCATCTGCTCAAAAACTAATTACGATTTGTGTCGCCATTTTTATGCATATATACAGCTACAAAGGCCAAGTCATAATTATTTGGGTCACACTCCTGTGGATATTTATGTACACATTTATGTCTGTCACAATGGATATCTTGTGTTAATTTTATAAATTGTATATGGGTTTATGTTTGTAGGCTTATGTGCCCTGCTTTGAAAAGGCAAACAGGAATTTCTCTTTTCCAGTACAAACCTAAAAGATCTGCCAGCGATTAAGTGACTCAGGAACATGGAAGCATACAATAATTTGATAAAAAGTTGTGTAACATAAGAAGTGGCATTATGTGAACTAAAACTGAATTCTGACTTGTAAGATTCCTTGCTTAGACATGAAGATAGAAGTAAAATCTTCATTTTTTCATAACAGATTGTGTTTCATCTTCTGGTTAAGTTAGTGTCAAAGAAGTCCAATAAATTTTATGATGCTCTAATTAGCACTCTCACAAGCTGTTAACATTTGTACTTGCAGTCAAGTGGCATTCAGAGAAGTGTGAAATTTTTCTGCCTTTGAAAATATTTAGGAAATCAGTTCTCCTGAAATGGAGAGGTCCACTTTAAAGCCTGTAATACATCAATGGAAACTGGAACTGATTCTCAGCAAGGCACTTTGGATGTCTACTGTTGAATGAATTAATGAAAAATACTCCCTAAAATGTAACTCTCCCTGTACACCTACTTCTAATGTAAACTGTTAGTTTATTTGCATTAATATTTGCAATCTTTGAAATTATAATGTCAGTCACATGCTCATCAGTTGCCATGACAATTATAAATAAATGTAACTTCATTTCCTATGGGTTCATGTCTCTTAGTTGATCTTTAAGTTCAATATCTTTGACTATCTGTGCCTGTATTTAAAAGTCTTCTCACAAAAAATTTTGGAAGACATGATGCCGTATTTGATTTTCAATACTATATTCTAGAAACGGGATTGAGAGTTATTGGGAGAAAACTTAAAAATTTTCAAACTTGATATCTCCTTTACCCAGTTTATGGTTTTTAGGGGATGCTCAAGGGGTGCTCTAGTCTTGATTGAAATTGGACAGCAGGTTCAAAAGTAGCCAGAGGGATATACAGACATACACAAAGACTGTGTGATTACATGCACTGTTATCAGCAGAAACAAATGAAAAAAGAATCACAAACTATTCCTTTCAGTATTGTTCAAGGTGATGTGAGAATAACTGGGAATGAGACGATCTATTCTCAAGAGGGGAACTCAGATTGCTAAAAGAGAACACACGCACACTCAAACATTCTTTAGATTTGTTTAGAGGAGGAAAACTTTGGAGGTCAGACCAATGAAATAACATAGATAACAGCAGCACCTGAACTACTCCAACCTTTTTTCCCCCTCCAACCTAAGAAGGCTGCTAAAACCCACTTCTATTGTAGGTTTCCTGTCTTATCTGAGCCTCTGACAATAGGAACCTGTCTTGGGGTGACTGTATGATGTGTATCCCCTATCGCTGCTCTATGCCCAGAAATTAACTTTGTGCCTTTCTGTGCCTTTAAACTGAGCCTGAGAGGGGAGAGAGGAAAGGAAAAAAAAAAACCGAGCAAACTTTTCAAAGCAATTATTCAAGGACACACATATACTCCTCTGCATCCGGCTGCAGCAGCAGGAGCAGAGGAAAACACTCTTGGTGCTTTTCAGCCAGCTTTTTGGCTCCTTTTGTCCGGAGAGAGACAGAGAGTTGAAATTTGTTTTCCTGGGACTTTGGTTTTTCTCTTCTTCTCTTCTGGACTGTTTCAACATCAGAACACATCAGGAGAATTTTCCACCGAGGTCCTGGAGGTGGGCCCACACCGACCCAGCTCTGAGGAGGAGAGAGACCACACCTACAGAAGGACTCTGAAATCTTCTCTCCACAGTGAGAGATTTTATTATTTAGCATTGTTATCTTTTTCCTGTGTGTTGTTAAATAAATAGTTTTTTTATCTCTTTCACTGTCCTTCGAGGAAAATTTCTTTTTTCCCAAACCTGGTGGGGGAGGGGTGGTTGTAACCTGCCTTCTATCAGAGGACATTTTCCTCCAAATTTGGCCAAACCAGCACAGAACCTTATAAAACCACTTTTGACCACAGTTGCGTTCTAGAAGCAGAAGAGATGAGTAATGAGATAGCATGTCCATCTATCAGCTTCTGACCTCCTCCCTTTACTCCATCCTGTAGCCACCCATTAGGGCTCCCTCATTTGGTCTGCTAACCACTAAGATCAAAAGCACCTAAACTGGCCAATCATTACCTTCAATACTTTACGTTGAATCACTGCCTAGGCTCCATTGGGTAGATCAGGTAGATCGAAGATTATGAGAATAGAATTGGGATTGTTCAGCCTGGAGAAGAGAAGATTTTGGGGTCACCTCCTTGCAGCCTTCCAGTATATGAAGGGAGCGTACAAGAAAAATGGAACAAGACTTTTCACAAGAACATGTAGGGACAGGACAAGGGGGAATGGATTTAAACTAAAAGAGTGAAGTTTTAGATTAGATGTCAGAAAGAAATTGTTTACTGAGAGGATGGTGAAGCACTGGGACAGGTTGGCCAGAGAAGCTGTGGTTGCCATATGCCTGGGATTGTTTCACAGCCAGGTCGGATGTGGCTATGAGCAAATTGGTCTAGTGGAAGGTGTCCCTGCCTATGGCAGGGGGATTGGAATAAGATGGTTCTTGGGTTCCAACCCAAGACAGTCTATGATTCTATGGTTCTATCATCTGCTTTGAATATAATGGAGATTGAAACACCTGCTACATATGTTGACAGCTACAATGTAGAATATTTTTTTTATTTGTCATAATAAATGCCACCATTGGGGTTTGATTCAGTTCCCTAAACTCAAGTGATAGCGTAGAACACAGGAAAAAAATTCTAATGATTTTTGAGTTGTACAAGGCTATCTAGGATATCTTCATTCAGTTGCATGATGAAGGAGTTTTTCTACTCTGCGGTTGAACCCTGTGTTTACCCAGTTGAAGCAGTTGAAGCCTTTGACATATGATATTGCAATTCTGTTTCAGTAAAAAAAATTCCCATCTCAGGCTTATGTGAACATCTGCCACTGTGCAAACACAGACATAAGTCTGGACACCTTGCATGGATGTGAGGTCTAGCTCTTGACTCTCTTGTCTCAGAGCTCTCACTGCAACACTTCAGAATGTTACCTTACACAGACTGTAAGGTAAGAGGCTGTGACTTTTGAAGGTGACAAAGTTTGTTGTGGGCATCCATTAGTCCAGGATGAAGGGATTGGAGACTTGTCTGTGAAAGATCTTTCCCTTCTCTCTGAAATGTGTGATTTGAACCAAGAACTTCAGACTACTTCTCTTGCACAAGCCTTCACAAGGGTCATAATTAGTTACCAGGTAGATACGTAGTTTTGTGCAATGAGACTTTTTAAAGTCTTTTTTTCCATGGGTATTTCATCTTGAACCAGAAAGTAAAAATTAAATGCAGTAAAGGCTTGAATTAAACTATTTTGGTCCAGAGCTGATCAGTCTTCCTCCTAGACTATCTCAGGCTTTTTCTTATTTTGCTTTTAAATAGAAAATAATTACCTCATTTTAGATACTGTAATCCAATTCAGACTTTGGATCAGATCCATCTTTCCAAAGAGATATATCTACAGTTCAGGCATTTACATATGGACTAATTTTTTAAAGGCTATCCTTACAGTCAATAATAAATAAATGACTGTACAACAGCATGAATAATTTTTATTCTAAAACAAAGATTTCATGTCAGTCTGATGAAGCGTCTTTCTCTCTTATTTACTTGACAATCTCAGTTGCAGCCATCAAAAATAGGTAAGATATATGTCATTGTTTGGAAATCTTAGGAGGAAGGGAGGTCTTTGTAAGTTCATGAGGGTTAGGACTTAATCCTCTACTGTGTATTCTCAGCCATTTCCTGAGACAGAAGGGTTGATTTAAGCAATTCAAAGTATCTAAAAATGTGTGCAACATGGAACTCATAATTTCTTTTGTAATGAAACCTGAACATTAGATCACTTCTTTCCTCCTCTAGGTACTTGTTTTAGAAGATCATTTATCTCTAGATTGAATTTTCTTTATGCTTAACTTTTAAGGAAATTTTGTAGTGTCATGGCTACAGCACAAGTGGAACAATTTGTCATGTGTGGCTCTGGGATTGTTCTTAGTGGTGACACAGCTGCCCAACTCTTCAAGGTTGATTGAAAGTGCATTGAAATCAAAAATGTCACAGTTCAGCTTCAGAGAACCAGTCATTCATGACATTGTAACTGAAACCTCTGGTGGTGAAATAGTGAGAAAAAATTCTGCAGAAATACAGTGTGCTTCAAGAAAATGATGAGATTATTTTCAAATTTAGGGTGAGGGATAATCAAGAGGCAGCTGGTGTCCTGAGCACATTATTAAGGTGTATGTTATATAGCACCCTGTGTCTACTATTTTGCACTTTAGTTGTTGTTTTCAGCAGAGAACTTAAAATTTCCTATTTCCTTGACACATGGTCCTTCTAACTCAGATATAACCACAATTTCAAGCAGTAGGGGAAGGCAGCACAACTGCTGCTCCTCTTTTGTCATTCTGGACAGAAAGAAGAGGTTTGGGATTTGTTTCTTGTTTCCAGAGTCTCAGTGTTTGTAAGAATGTGTGCCTTACTACTGCTATTTTAATGTAACAGTGTTTAGCTTCTGATGTAATAGTTTGATAGGATGAACCTCAGGTACTAAAGAATGGTAACATCAATTAGTTAGGGATCTAACTATGTTTGTAACTTAAATCAGTTTGAGTTTGACATTGATTTTAGCACTCCCCTCCAATGGTTTTTTGGAGAGGAGGTTTTTTTTACACTTTTACAAAAAAAAAAAAGGCGAAAAGAGAAGTCAGTATGACTTTAAATACAATTTTCATCTCTTAAATAGTTGGAAAGATTTTTTAATTAACAGTTGCAGTAGCAATGTAGATTCTGTGACAGTAATTAAATAAAAATAGTAGAAGAGCTATGTTACCATGAAAAAGGGAAAAAAAACAGTGAAGGAAGGATAGCAAAATCAAAACAAGCTGACATCTTTGAGTAACTCCTCCACATGGACTAGAGACAGGGCAATGAATCAACACATCATTGTCATCTTGGTGGCAGAAGACCTCCCAAAAGGAGTTATTGAGAAAAGCAAACAATACTGACAGAGGTGACAACAATGGAATTCATAGCTTTTGGGCTGAAAGCAGCTTAACTTGAAGATTTTCAGAGGCATAAGGGGCACATGGGCACAGAAATAAAATATAAAGCTCTGCTGCATTCCACATACCTTTTTAATAGATATATGTTAATTATATCTTGATAACAGAGAAGCTACTCTATTGTATGTACATATTTTTCTCTTTTCAACAGTTTCGACCAAAGATTGGAAGTCAGTGCACCCTCCAGTCCACACCTCAGGCCTCTAGTTATCAGTGACAGGAAGGAAAAACTTATTTAATTTGCTTACTGTAATAGCACCAACAGACGGCAACACTTACTGATATAGACTGAAGGCAAGAAAACAGGATTAGTTCTGAGATCCGATATCTTTCAGCTCCCCAGGCCTGGCATGAGTTCTAAGAGCCATGGCAAGTAATGAGATACCAGAACTTAAAACTACATTATCATGATTTATCAGATATTTTCCTCTCAGCATTTTGCTCTGCTTAAGGACCCCTGAAGCAAAGATTATTCCTGTATACACCAACAAAAAGCTTGGGGTCACAGTTTTGTAGCTCTGCATATCTGTTCCTAACTCAGTATCAGACTTGAAACTTTTATTAGATCCTCACACTTACAGCCTATTGGTGTTTTTTTTTCTGGCTACTACACTGTAAGCAGAAAAAATGCTTCTGAACCAAGCCATAAGCAATAGCTTTGGAGTGCAAGGCTATACCATGAACAATGCAAAAATCCTATAGAGACTGTTCCTGCTGTATGAAACCTGCAAGTGCCCAGACCGTCAGTTAAAACATTCTCCAAATGCCAGTAGATTGTGCCTGAGGCTGGAAAAGCACATACTTTTTATAAATTCACATTAGCGGTGACTTCCTCATGGAAGAACCTGGAAGGGGACTTTTAACTACCAGTGAAATGACAGCTGGAGACATATAAATAGTTAGAAACCTGGAGGAAAAGAAAAAATGCAAATTTATGATTGCTTTTGATTAATGCAAGTCTACCAAAGCAAAAGGAACACTGTCTTCTTCATGTATGAAATAAATTTTTTTCCAAGTATTTAATACCCTGATCAAAGCAATGACTTGATTGATCTCTAGTAAAAAGAAAACAAAGTCTGTTGAAGAAGACATTAGGTATTTATACTTCACCAAATCAAAAAGGAATCCTAATGGAAATCTGGGAATGTTGCAAAGAACTGTTGCCTGATTAGAAAACCTGCTAGACACATAAAGTTCTCAGGACACTTTAAAGCATGATAAAAGTTGATAGGAAATTCACAATATATTGAATCATCTGTAAAGAAATAAGGATAAGATTATTGTTTTCATTTTACTTTTTAGTGTAGGTGTTAACTTCTATGAGTGAATGATGTCTGGGCCTCATTTATATGAAGAATTTTTATGAGTTAAATGAATATTAAATTAACTTCTTTTGGAATTATTTAATGCCTTACAATATAAATAAACAACTTGAACAGAAATTAAGCTACTTGAATGACTGTAAAAGTCACATGGTTTATTAATAATTTCTAAGGAAAGAGCCTAAAAATTATCTATGATAAATTTTTTCACATTTATTTACATATCTCTTCTGTTCTACGTTTTGTTGCCATCATTGGATTGCATCTGTGTGTACAATTACATTTGTTCATACAGCTGGCAGATGGTATGCAACAAGAAACTCATAATACCAAAAGGATGGGAAGAAGACTGATTCTCTGAATTATTATGTATTTATTATGAATCACATCTTCCTGCCTTTCATTTCCAACTAGATTATGAGGCTGCTTCTATGCATAATATTACTGGCAAAGATGAGGAATCAGTGTTTTGTCTTTGAGGGCTTCCTGATCACATTTATTAAGAAACCTTTTCTTTGTGGTGAACTTACAGTTTCCTAGGCCAAACTGAAGCTAGTTTACATCACAGATTCATTACTGTCAGGTGGTTTTGCAGACTGAGGTTCCTCTAACTTGTACAGCAGAGATGATCTAGGGTCTTTCATCCTATACATCACTTTAAAATAAAAGGCCTTTTTGAACCACTGCACTTCATCTTTTAACTATAAAGAAAATTACATTAGGTGTAGACTAAGTAGAATGATACTAGGGGTGATATTATTTCCTAAAAAAGTACTCCAATTACTCCCCTAGAAATGGTGGCACATATAAAAAACATATTTTACTGTTTGTCCTTTGCTGTGAGGTGTAATCTATCCCTCCCATGAGGTACCAAGAGGCAAAAGGAACTGAATGAACCAGAAGATACATATTTGTCAACAAATGGGGAACTGCCTCAGGCACTAGCATGAAGGAATAAGCAGCACAAGCCAAAATAGGAACTAGAAGTATTCAGTAGATTTAGGATTAGAAATAATAAGCAAAAAAAGGGGGCATGGTAACAGATGGATCTTCCTGGGAATGGAACCCTGGGAGATAAAAACCAGAGTGAGCATGCAGAAATAAGAAAGACACTTCAGCTTCTAGTTCTGTTGCAGGGCATACGCAGAGCTTTGCAGCATAAACTTCATAAACTTGTCCACTGTGACACTTGCTTATGGGAGTTCTAATTTTTTCCTTACTCTCAACATATTTTCAGACAGATACCTTTGCGTACGACTTCTTTTCCTCCTTGACCACCGTTTTCTTAGGAGTGTTACTTGCAAGACTAAGTAAGTCAACATGTATCTATTTTTCTGTATTCACTGCTGACCACATGGCACATTTCTATCCTCATTTAGCCAGAAGGATCCAAATCTTACTATCATATGATGGTGGTAAACCATGAGCACCTAACAAGCGAAACGTGAGTTCTTGCTGCATGGGGTCGGTATTTTTGTGACAGCCAATTCATATAAGCTTTCTCAGCCTTAGTCTTCACTGCTTCAGTCTCCCAGGCCTCTGTGCTTGAAGACATGGTTCAAGGAGTTCTCACGGTTCTAGAAGTGTAATTAAGCCTCACTGATTTGTATAGCTTTAGAACTAAGCTACCATTAAAGCTGCCTAAAACTTCCCCTGTGCAGTTCCAGCAAAGGAGATTAAACTCTGTATTGGTTCTGCAATGAGTACCATGGCAATGCAAATTCACTTAAGCTGCTCTCCACAAACCATGTACTCCATAGGAACCATGAAATATCAATGTGACATATATTAGGGGAAAAAAAGAAGTGTTTTTAAAACTTCTGAACTGGCAGAGATGTGTAAATCTCCATCTCATATTGTAAGATATTCACTCTTAATACTTTATTATTACCAAGGCTCATAGATTATAAGTGGAATTTTACACAGCCATACTGATATTAGTCACAAACATGACTTTCATTAATATTTTTTCTCCGGTTAATTATGTACTGAAATAGTATGAAACTGTAAAAGCTTGAGACAAGGTCAATCTAATTTCTTAGTGATGTAGAAAATAGTCATTTCTCATAAGGTTTCCTGGGTTTGAGATCTCAGGGTTTGATCATTTAGCTAATTATGCCATTAATTCACATGCAACAGTTCCTTGTCAAGGCCTGTCTGATGTTAGTTTTTTTTCATTGATATTTCCTGTATAACATTTAACTCTACTGAAGCACTATCAAATTTTGGTAACACGTGACAGGGAAAAAAATACATTTTTGTATGAACTAATTTGCATTCTTTGAGCTCACATTAATACTTCCTTTTTCTTCCATGCCCACAGATACTACAATAGGTTATTTATAGTATGAAGTAACACTGAAAGCACTCAGCTGTAATCTTTTTGCATGCCTACTAAAAGGATTTGAAGAAATCTTTTATTCCTGTTGTGTTCATAAAAGAGATTTTTGAGATAAGATATAAATAATATATTTACTACTGCTACAGTATTAAAATATGAAATTTAGTTTGGGATATTATATTAACATGCTGGTGGAAACCTTTGCTGTAACAGCTGCCAGTGCACATTCTTAATTCTTTCATGAAATGTGGTGGGATGAGAGGGGAAAGGAAAGAATTAAGTTAAATATTTTTAATTTAAAAAAACACTTTTTTTTTGAGGGTGGGGGATTAACTGTATTAATTACTCACTTTCCTTTTATCAGGAAAACATTGATTCTTTTGTCTGGTAATTTTGATTTCATATTGACTCTCTTTTATTGGGATGAAGACAGACCCAATCTTGTTCTACTGTTGATTCTCTAAAAGAAAGCAGGATGATCTTTAATAAAATACCAGCAAGAATCATATAACAGACAGAAAATGGAAATGTTTACTTTTTATTTGAACCTTACTGATGGATATTACTGTCACAGCATAAGGTCTTAGCAGCCAGTCTAAAGCTGAAAAAACTTCTTCCAGTGTCAATCTATTTAAATCATTGCTCTGAGTTTGCTCTTCTAGTTATATATTCCCATCAGTAATAGAAGAAATGGAATTGACTTGGCAGTCTTAGCTAGGCTATTAGGCAGGAATAAGAAAGAAAAAGACTGGGAAAGAAGAAGAATAAACTCAGTGGAGAATGATGCACTGGTGAGGGGAAAACAGCAAAGCACTGAGCATGATATCCTAAATAAAATTTAGGATTTAGCCAAAGGTATTTTCCACCCTCTAAAAAAACATGTTGTATAATAAGACTAGAAGAGTTAGTAGAGAGCTAATTATTTTTAAAGTTGTTTTTTAAAGATTAAACATTTAGTCTCCTTGTCATCCAGAGAACAAACTTCAAATACCAAAATTCACTGGAAAAAAAGGGAGTTTAACCCTGATTATGGGGCAGGTCACACATCTGATGCCTCAGTCCCCTGGGCAACGGTGGTGTCCTTCCTGAGGCAGCCTAATGCCAGGAGTGGAGACATAGAGGTCTGTGAGATCAGACTTCTGATGAGCTGCGAGGGAACCTGAAGCTCCTGGTTCCTTCCTAGTGAACCCGGCAGCCAGCCAAATGGAGATAAACTTAGCAGCACCGCTCTCCCTTCAGTGTCTTGGACAGGCTGCTTGAGAAAAGTGAATGAGATGAAGAAATCTGGGTAAGATCTGATGCATATGTTTGATGTGAGCACAATTGGAAGATGATCAAAATTAAACTATCTCTGGTTTTGATTTTGAATGTGACAACAACAAAAAAGGGTAGATTTTCATTGTTAATTTCAACAGTGGTTATGAAGCTGCCTAATATAAGAATAAATGCTAAACCTGGAGCCTGAGGTACTGCAGCACAAAAGCAGAAGTGTCCCAGATCTCAGTTCCTAACATTGCCCTCTTCTTCAGGAGATTAACAAAAATGGGCATATCTAGGCTTTTATAACCAAACATATGTACTGTTTATTGTTATTAATTATTCTTATTTTAAAAACGTCCAGTAGGTGTGGAAACCCATAATGTTCCAAAATTTTAATTGTTCATTCTATCATAGAGGAATAATTACTGAAATAAATGACACTGAAATGACAGTAGAAAGTCAGACATTCCTAAAAATATTCTCCAAGTAACTAGCTGTTTAGCAATTATGATAAGCACTATTATGTGATGATGCACATGGGCATTGGATAACTGGGACAAAATATTTCTTAAGGAATGAAACACTCTTTCTGGGAGAAAGACTCAGCACAACCTGGGCATGAATAATAATTGACAGAATTGCTCCTAAAAAGGTTGGAGAAGAAGGATGATGCTGATTATTCAGAGCTCTGAAATTTTAATCCTACATACCTCATGCAGTTGATGCTCTAGCTGGTGAGATTCACCCCTCTTTCTTTAAACAAATTATCTTTAAAAGTTCATCTTTACACTTCGTGCATGTAAATGAGAAGCCTATATAGCTTTGATTCCTGCTATAGTCAAGAGAGAAACATGTTGTATCCAAGGCAGTTCATATCTTTGGTAAGATAACAGGCCCTGGAGATACCTTTTATCTGCACTGCCTGCAGAAGAGACCTGGAGCAATGGTGTTTTTGAAGGTGGTGGCTTGATTAAATGACCAACCTCAGCTGGCATGAGCATGTTTCTGCAAATATGGGTATGTAACCCTGAGCTGGCTGAAACAAAAAATAAACACACTCACCGCCCATCCCTCCCTCCATGCGTATTTCCCACCATAATTTTGTTGGAAGGTTACTCCATATGTATGTTAAGGTGTTGCTTCATACGTAGATATCCCGCTTTTGGGACGGGGAACTAACATTACCTAGTAATTTTCAATCATAATGAGTTGGGTTAGTCAAAGCAGCTTTCAATAACTGTTAATCATCTCTCTTTGTTGCACATGTGAACAAGCAATGAGGATATATCCAAAGAGGAATCAGTGTTTGGAGCAGCAGTCAGCTCCTCATATCTTAGAAGTTCAGTCACTGTGGTATAGGAGCAGTGCAGTGAGTTCAGCTGGCTGCCAGCTTAGTTCAGCTTTAAAGATCTTTAGAGATTCTTCCTTTCCTATTTGCAGGTGAGTGAGTGTGATTTTTTCATACTGATCACCTATATTTCTGAAAATGTTTAATGTAAGATTTTGATTTATTCCCTAGGTTTGATAGTTTTGAATAAAGGGAACCTAAGCAGAACTGAATCTCTGCTGAATTGCTGTCTGGACCTTTTTATTTTTTAGCTAAGTTTGTGGTGCAAACAGTGGAAAACAGTAAAGATATAGATCAGTTCCATGCTTGATCAGACAGAAATCTGCATTTTTCAGGCTTCTGTTTTGCACCAAGGAAGGAGATAGGGTGAGAGAGATGATGCAGGGTAGTCTCTGGATCACAATAAGAAAGAGTCCAAAAGAAATAGTTTACTAAAGGAGTTGTTTTAATAGGATAGACTAAAAAGAGGAATACAGATAGCAAGTAAATTTGCTGTCCCTTAAGATTCTGGGCACCCTGCACTCGTGCAGTGTCAAAATGTCCCCAGGTATTTTCCCTCAGCACGTTGTGAAGTTGCCTTCTGTGGCAGAAGTTCCCCATTTCTGGTCCTTTGAGCTATTGTTATGAATGAATGATGTGGGTTTAAATAACTCCCTGCCTTTTGCCCAGGCCTCTGGCAGCAGGCAGTTGCATTATTGAGGCGGCCAGCACCCCAAGACCCAGTCTCCTTCATAAGTTCTTTAATAATGGCTGATTTGATCTACTATAGAATGCATCATTTATTAATAGACACAAAACTAACAGACATAAGACTTAAAACAGACTATTACTACACAGGAATAAGACAAAAGGGCAATACTAGTATTATATACGCAGGTTTAAAGGTACCATTAAATTTACAACTAGCTAAGAAATAATACAACTTAGGATCCAATGTTTCTTACCACCAAATGGTTGAAGGGGCACATATCGAAATCCTTTCCCTCAGTTTCCGGAAAAGTAACCACAAAACTGCATCCAGACTTCGGGAAGAAATTTTCTCACATGTTCCCAAAGAGTGTGTAAGAGACTTCTGCCTCTGTGATAATTCATGTGGACTTTTATAGACATAAGAACCATGTCTTTTGGTCACCGATGTTTATTTTATCTCTTTCCACATCTGCTCTCATACCAAGATGTGTACTCAGAGCTGAGGATTAGACTCTCAGGTGCCTGGAGCTGACATCTTGCTGGGCTCTCTGACCCCTCGCTGGGTTATTAATCTGGCCTGAGTTATCTCTTCCAAATGTCCCAGCCATGAGAGAGGGGGGACGTCTTGCCACAGCTATTACATAATTTTCTTACAGAAAAACAACTCTGTTCAATAAAGACAGTTGAATGAGAACTTGATTCACTTTTAGACAAGGGCAAGCAGAGGTAGTAGAACTGCAGGTGCCAAGTGGAAGCTGCCTGCAGCTTCCTCTGTTGCAATGAGTTGGCTCTTGTGTCCAAGGGCTTTGTGCAGCACAGCAAGTCCTGAAGGTCATGCTGAACATGCAGCACAGTGCAGCCTAGCACAGACCCGGCCCTACTAAGGTTCAGTGTCATATGGATCACTCACACCTTGATATTCACTGCTGTCCTCGTCAGGATCACTACATTTCACCCCTTGGTCCACCTACAGTTCACCTTTCTCCGAGATGTTTTAAATTACAGGTTATATTGGTAAACTGTTTGTCTAAGAGAAAGTTTATTGACAGGTTGGACTGTTATTTCTGTTATGAAATCCCTGTACATGCAGCACAGCCTGGCATGAGGCACTTCAGGAGGTTCTCATACAGTGGCTACTAATGATAACTTATGGACTTCTCAACCCATAAGAAGGGTCAATAAAGCAGACCTAACCTGCTTAAAACCATTAACTCTTCCTCAAGTACAATATCTTCTCCAAAATTCCCAATATAGATTCTAACTTTATGTAGACAGAGTCATTGAATCTTAATTTTCTGCAAAAGAATTTAATGGTAAAGCAACTATGATCAGAATAATCCCATCTCACATAGCCTCTGTGGTCATGAAAGGCCTGGAATTCAGCAGAACCAATGTGAGCCACAGCAAGGTAGGGTGAACAACATGGGGTCAATGATCCATAACCACTATGCAGCACCAAAATGTAACATTTATTCTGCTGCGTTAGTGACAGGGGAAAAGCTACGTAACACGGATCTTCAACTATATGTATCAGCTGGCTGATCTCTTCAGTCTTTCAGGAGTGCATAAAATCCTAGGTAGCTATGGCAACCTCAAAACTGCCTAGGTCAGGATTGAGGAGTGGGAGTCTAAATGTCTTGAGCGCTTCCAGCAGAAGGAAGTGTCAGCAGAATGAAGCATAAAATCCACATTTTCATTACTGGGTATAGTAGAAAATAGAAAAGAATTGCTCTGGAAACTAAAATATGGGATCTGATGTTGCCAATAACTCAGTCTAAAAGCTTTATGAGAATGGGTGCTCTGAAAAGCCACCACTTTTTTCAGTGTGCACACATAATTTATTTTCTGTTTTGCAATCTCCTCCCTGTTCTTGGAAGTGCTGTGCCATACGGAGCACAACCAGCTTGTTGGAGCTCCTAGAATGAATATTTTACTATTGATCAGGAGTCTTCTCTGATCTACACAATCTTTGAGAGATAAGAGAGGGTAGTTCCTTAATGACATTGATCTCACCACCCTTAAATGCATCCTCACCGGTCCTATGGACTTGTTCTTATTTTCAGTTAAAGTAACTAGTTTCTAACTTGATCCTCCTCCATCATGAGTAGTATCTTTGACCCCTGAACTTTGCTAATAGTCATGAATGTCTGGGTGATGAGGCAAAATGTCTCTCAGTGTTTTCTCTCCTTTGTTACTATGTGACTTGACCCACTCAGGAGCAACTATCATCAGCATTTTCCTTGATCATTTTGCTGCTGATGTAACTTTAAGTAGCTTTCATGCTGCACTTGATCTGACTCAACCTCTGACTGCATCTAACCTGTCTTTCCTAATTTCATCCTTGCATGTCCAGTTGTTTCTCTTGGATAGCCCCTCCTCACTTTCACTTTGCAAACACTTAATTGAATTTGTGCTTAATCTGCTTTCTACTCTATTTTCTGCAACCAAAACAAACCGTTCTTGTTCTATCAGGAGGCTGCCCCTGAAGAACACCGTGGCTCACCTGGGCTCCCTCAGAGCCAACTTCCATGAGATCCTGTCCATTAGAACCCTGACAAAAAAAGAAAGTCTGGTTTCCTGCAGTTCAAATCCTATAGCTTGCCTTCTTTAAGGATCTGGAACTTCCATCACTGCAGTCACTACTAGTCACTGCAGTTAAACCTGTCATTGACTATCACACTCCAGCCAGTTCTTTATCTGCAAGTTACAGCTCCAGCTGAGCACATCCCCTGGGCTCAGAAGAGATTGCCCACTATGATGTGTCCCTTACCACCCTCCTTCTAAAAATCTTGAGCAGTTCTTTTCCCATTCCATATCAGATCTCTGTGTATTTAAACTATTCCTTTTCGTAGAGAACACCCCCATCTTGACTATCTTGCCTGTCTTTCCTAAGATTCTGCATCCATGGAAACACTCTAGCCACACAAACTATTCCACCTCATTTGTATAATCTCAATGGTGTCAGGTGCGTGACTGCACATTAAGATACAGCTCCTTCCATGTGTTTTCCAGGCTGCATTCATTTGTATACAGGCTGCTTCAATGGATCTTCTATTTCCTCACTTTCTCCAGGAAACTGAAAGCCTCCTCCTTTGCCATGCGCTGTCTTGTGTTTCTACTTTATTTCATCTTTCTCTATTTTTCTTTGAGCTTTGGCCTTCATCCCCTGAAAAGCCTGATCTAAAGCTTTCATGAAGCCTGGGAAAGCTTGCTTGCAAAGAGGCTCCAGGTCCACTTTGTCATCTAAGTCATGTCTCTCACCAGCAGTTGGGTCTCTGGATCATGGTAACTAAAGGCCTGCTCGTGGAAGCAGCCCTGTAGTAGGTGTTTATCTGCAGTGTGCCTCCGCTCCTGCCCTAGTGCATCTGCTTGACTGGGAGGATGGGGAAGGACCATAGCTAGACTCCTGCTCCTTTCAACCTAGCTTCCACAGTCATTCTGGATCCACTCAATGCTCCCTAAATGTGCAGAGTCATTGGTGCACCCACAGAGTAACAACCAAAGGTCATAAGGTCCTGGTTGGAACAGCCATGGCACTCTCTCCATGATGCCCTTGGTTGCAGACAAACAGCAAGGAAAATAGTACAAATTGCATTACAGTAATCAAAAAACCTGCAGAAATAGGTGTCTTCAGACTATAGTGTGAATTTCTATTTTCTATTTTCTATTGTTTAAAAATTGTGGAATTGATGATTACCAAATGGTAAGAAAACAACAAGAATAAAAATGGCAAGCAAGCAGAAAATCCCTAAAAACTATCATTCCATAACCAGAACAAAAGACATTCATCTGTGCAGAAAAAATTGTAGAACCAGGACCACTGCTGTGCAAATAATATTCTGTTTTATTGACAAAATTAATAAATTGTGTGCATTTAAAATTCAAGCTGGTATAAGTGTATTTTGTTTCTTGCCCAAACAGCCTTTCCCTATAGGAATCCCTCCTCTGCAAAACAAATCAAATCAAGTCAAAACAAAGCAATGAACAAAATCCAACAGCATTTGGGAAGTTTTTTTTCTTGTTATTTTTGTTCAACTCTACAAAAGAATTTTGTACATTTAAAAGAACTTCATCCAAATCAGCATGTTTCATATGGAAATTGCAGGAACAAAGTACTTTTGCTTTTTCCAGTGCTTTTTTCCTAATTTTTCTTTATCAAAACTATCCTTTAGTTTTCTATGAATTTGTGAAGCATTTCATTAAATCTCAAAAGTGTGTTATTGGAAAAAAAAAATTATTGAAAACTGGCTTAACTTTCCTCACGACAATGACAACATACAAGTTACATCACTGACAGTCATTACAAGACCCATCCCCAAGAAACTGAGGATTAAATCTGGAAGTTTGAATTTTACCTGGAATGTGTTAATGGCAACGTGAGACCATGGTCAGTGTTGACATTTTAGAGTGGTTTTGGAGTGAAATGTGTTGTATAATGCTGGATGTAACAGTTTCTCGAGAAATGATACAGAACCAAAGCAACTCAAAGCAATGGTTTTGCAGACCCCAACACACAAATGAAGCATTAGGAACAAAGAGCTAATTTGAAAATAGACCTGGGATGATCATTGATCGTATCATGGTCCTCGTCATACAACAAGGGTGGTAAAACACTGGCACAGTGTCTCCCAGAGAAGTTACAGATGCCCCATCCTGGGAAACATTCAAGGTCAAGTTGGAGGAGGCTCTGAGCAACCTGTTGAAGATGTCCCTGCTCATTGCCGGGCGTTGGACAAGATGGCCCTTGAATGTTCCTTCCAACCCAAATGGTTCTATGATTCTGTTTATGGGTTTCAGTGTAGAAGAGAGGAGAGGGCGTGCATCCATCTGTGCTTATATCTGTTTAGTCTGGATCCTGTCAAATAGGTTTTATGCACAATAAGTAATCCAAGATGGGATACCGCCACTGGCAATGCAAATAAAATCTGTGATCCAGTATTCCAGATAAAAGCAGTTACAAAATTAGTATAACCTGAAAAGCTATATTTATTTCTGATTATGCTTCTTTACAAACATAAAGACACATGTTTTCAGAGACATTAATATAAATATATAAATAAATTACATCTATTTTTATATATTTATGTATACATACATACATACATATATAAAAGTTCTGTTCATAAAAATTTTTTCTGTCTAGTCTTAAATATCATATAAAGGAGCTTTCTGGTTTTTTCTTTTGAAGTTTGGTGTTTGTTTTGCTTTGTTTTCCCTGTAACATGAAAAATAAATTCTTCAAAAAATATCTGAGGGAGGCATTCAGCTGATTTTAATGGCTAGGTGATTTAAACATGTGTTTTTCACAACTTGCAAAGGCCTGGTTGTAGCATTAAAAATACCAGCTTACCTTGTATTTCAACATCTTCTTCTATGCCTGGGGGGCGTGGTGGTCTGTGCATCTGGATAGCACTAGGAGTTGTGTTTAGGTTGTCTGCTATAAATTTGGTGCTGTAACTGTTGTGAGAGGTTCTGGCTGCCTTTTAGGCAGATCTCCCTCTGTGCTCTTTACATGTGGTGGAAAAAAACTATGTTTAAATCGGGCAGACTGTTGATGATGAGGCTTATCTATGGCAGTAAATTAAGCAGTGTGTGGCCTGCTCTTGTCCTTGAGATCAGGCAGTGTGATCTGGCCCCTTCAGTATTTCCTATGCTCCTAAACATCAAACCCGGATTGTCACAACCATATTGTGACTGCATATTGGGAGCTTTGGGAACTACTTTGGGAGTAGTCTGGAATGAGAGTGCTAGTGGATATAGGCTGAGACCATGCCAAGTACTCTTCTGCCTGTTTTTAAGTGTAAATAATAGTGTGCTGGAGCTCAGGAACATTCCCAGGCATGGTTCAATTTATGTAACATATCCACATTTGATAAGTTAGATGTCATGACTCCTCTTCAACGACTTTAAATGTCAGGTGGTATTAAATAGTAGGCAATCTAAATTACCCATAACTCTTCAGCTTTAAGAACTAAAATAATTAAAATGTCTAGGTAGCTGCTATAATAGATACGTGGCTTCCTGGTGAGCGCCTAGGAAGTGTGCATTTCCACACCAGTACTCTGAGCACTCAGTGAATCACTGGAGATGGGGAGAGCCAGATGCCCACCTGCCTAACTTATTAGGGCAAGATTCACTCTTCTTGTTAAGCGAGGAGCAGGCAGAGTTGATCCACACCTGTGGATCTCAGGATATCTGTCCACTACTCTCAGGGTCCCTTGAGTAGCTGTTTTCTCATATAATGCCTTGGAGGAGTGGTAATCTCATACTCTCCAACATTATGAATGCAGGAGGGGAGTTACTCCTGTGTGGAATATGGGGTTATGTTTGTTAACGTGGCTGAGGCCCTGTGGGAAAGGCCCATCTGCGGGCGGCAGGGTTGGAGGTCAGCTGCGGGGTGAGAGGCAGTTGCGAGTGACCAGAGAGTCGGTTGAGTGACAGTTGGAAGTGAGCTTGTCATTGGCTGGAGGACTGCGTGCACAGCATATGAGCAGGGAGCTGATTGGGTGATGGGACGCGTGGACAGCAGCACCGCAGCTGTGCCAGCCAATGGGCGCCCTTCTGCTGTTAAGTTCGGTTTGGTTTCGGTTGTGTTCGGTTGAGATTAAGGGTATAAAGAGGGGGCGATTTTTGGCAATGAACGGATCTTCTTTGGACATACAAGGGGGTCTGTTGTCTTTGTTCCCCATTGCTACACTCCTGGGCAGCTCAGGGTGACTAAAATTTTCATATGGAAACATATCTTACCAGAAAATCCACTATGAAGTGTGGCTCCTCCAGTTAAAAGAGAACTACTGCAGCTAAGAATATGAACAACAAACCTTTATTCCAAATATTGATGCCACTGTTCCATGCAGAGATAGAGGTTTTGCAGTCTTCCTTCGCTTTTCCATTTGAGTCCTGTTTAATCCTTCATGCTGGCTTGTAGAGGATACCTTAAGCAGTCCCCTAATGCTCAGCTGACCGATTGCATGAGTGATGATTAGCAAACAGAAGCATATTTTTCCTGCTCTTTCAGAGAAAAAAAAAAAGACAAACCCCCATGTTGTTTTTTTTCAAAACAAAACAGCAGTGAAAAACAATGTCAGTAATTTAATTATCTTTTAGGCTGTCAGCTTTAGTTGTATTTAAAAATTACCAAATGAGGGTTTTACATTAAGCCTGCCAAAAAGGGAACAGCAACTAGCAGATGTGCTTTACTTTTCTTGGGCTCATCACCAGTGAGGTGCAGCTGCTGATTTGACTTTCTCTTTTCTGGCTTGCTTTGAAATGTTGTCCTTTATTTATCACTATACACTAGTTTTATTACCTTGTTTTTTCTCAAACCTAACATTTTTTTTGACAACATCATGCTGATGAGTTGCAAGAAGGATGCTCTGTAGATCTTGTGGTACATTAAAATTGTGCTAGTGGCGAAGAGAACAGGTTTAGGCAATATAGATATGTCTACAGCATGCAGCAGAGTGATGCTCATTTTTAATTAATGGGACACTTCTCAATGAAAAGATGGCAGTTGTTTTATAACCAAGGCAGGAATATCAGCTGGAACACAGTGAGTGTGTTTGTTCACCTTGGAAGAGAAATTGGATTACTGCATTTGTTTTATTTAAACTGTGTTTAGGAGTATAAAGTGATGGCAGCACTGGGAAAGAGATTTGGCTGGCAAGATTATTAAAGTGAACATTCCTCAGCTTGACATTATTCATATTTGAATAAAGTATATTAGACACAGAATTTTCACTGTTCTACCTCTTAACACATCTGGTAATTACAACAGTATAAAATACAGAAGTGATTTTTTTTTTCCAGGAACACAGAGGAGTGTGAAAACGTGCTGGAGGACAACTACTTAGGGAATAAATAATACTGGAGAACTTCTGCAAAGGACTCAAAAGGGTTTTTTTTTTTTTTTTTTGTTCTGTGGATTTTTTTTTAAATGCTGTCAAAGATTTAAACTGCACACAGAAGAGCTTCAGACTAAACTAGGTATTTTTATCTGGAAAGAAGAACATTTTGTGGATAATGAAAGCAGTAATTACAATTAGCTTAGATGCTGCCATCCAAAGGGGTAGAATTGTTATTTCATTTTACATCCTTAGCAAAAATGTACCAACTTAATTCTCAGCCAGAAAATGTTAGTCTCATCCTGAGAACTAAGTGTGAAATTGAACGGTGGTCACAGCTTTGAGTTAGAGAGTGGGTGGCAGGAATGAACAAGGGGAGTCTGAGGGAGCTAGGAGCAGGGAGGAAGGACAAAAAAGTTGGTACAAATATTGAGCATATTCCTCCTCTCTTCTTCCATACACACTGTCTGACCCTGTCTGTGGTGTAGGAGCAGTGCCACAATTTTTCTGGGCAACCTGAACCAGTGTCTCGCCAGCCTCACAGTAGAGATTTTCTTCCTAAAATCTAGTCTAAATCTTCCCTCTTTCAATTTAAAGCTATTCCCCCTTGTTCTGTCACTCCACAACCTTGTAAAAAGTTCCTCTCCAGTTCTCCTCAAGGCCCCCTTTAGGTACTGGAAGGTGCTCTACCGTCATGCTGGAGCTTTTTTTTCTCCAGGCTGAACAACCCAAACTCCCTCAGCCTGTCTCCATGGGATAGATGTTCCAGCCCTCTGATCATCTTCATGGCCTCCTCTGGATTTGCTTCAGCAGGTCCATGTCCTTCTTATGTTGGAGGCTCCAGAGCTGTACAGGTGCTACAGTTAGAGTATTGTGATGGTATTTTGCATTTGGCATTGACCCAAGAAATAACCTATGAAAGATGAAAAAGACAACCGATCACACAGTGTGTCCTCAGTGTTACTTCCTCTGTACTGTTTGCTTACTCCAGTCCACTTTACCAAATCTAAATAACACATTTTTCAAGTTCTGTCCCTCCAAGGTTAGTCTTAAATCCCCATGAATTTTAGAAGTTAACCATGAAATTTAAATTTTCTTTTGTTTTAACAAATAACTGGTCTTTATTACAGGTCATTGCTTCTTATGAAGACTTTAAATATAATTATCACAGCAAATATCGATAACTGCAAATTTTAAAGCCAGATGTTGCAAATCAATGGTCATAAAAGTAGTCTTTAATAAACAGTGTTTCAATGGCAATATTCACCTCATTAAGAAACACAGCATGAGTATGAGATCTGAATATTTCTGTGTTCAATTTTTAAAGTACTGGAATCTAGTAGAAAACAGTCTTAAATAAAATGCAGAAGATGCCTTCTAACAACACAGAAGAATTATCTCTAGAACCACCTTACTGAACCTTAACACTTTAAGTGTACAACAGAAAATGCAGCTGTGGGAGGGGTGGGAAAAGGGAGGGTGCAATGCCTAACTCTTGCTGCTTTTAGACAAAGAAACCCCCATAGGCTCTTCCATTAGCTGTACCTTTTAATGTGTGAACCTGCTGGTACTATTTCACATTCTGACCCACTTTCTCATAGGTGTTCAACCTGGGACTAGTTGGAACCAATTTTAGATTGTCTCATACTGCTTTCTTCAATAGTTTCTAATGACTACCTACCGTAACTTATTATAGTAACTACTGTGAATTCCTGTTTCAGATGTCTAGCTCCACACTCATCAGGCAGAAAATGCAGACACTTATCAATGGCTCATTTCAGGACTACAGGATAACTTTCCATCATTGCAATTATTGAGTGTTATTACACTGAGAATCCTCTTTGGATCACCGAGATTTGAATTTGTCTTATTTAACTTTATTGCACTGAAGTTTTATTCTACTGTGGATGTAATTGATTGTGAAAATACGTATTTTTCAGTTGTGTTGCATGATGGCAACACTGCTTGGAAAAGGGAAACATACAAGAACATCTACTGTATACAGCAATAGATTTCTTAACTCATATTAAATACGACATCATTAATTAGTTAGTCTAAGTAATTGTCACTTAATAACTTAGTGGGCCTATTTGGTCACATTTTCTACCTGTTGAAATATGACAAACAGATTTCAGTTTTGCCATAAATAATTTGTGAATAGAATTAGATACGCAGTAGATGTATACACCTAGAAACTATGAGGCTTCATCGTGGTTATTTATTATGGCTACTCAGTACTTAATCTTTGATTTTTGGCATGAGCTAGAATGATTTTGACTATACCTTGATATTTCACATAACAACTAGGTGAGATTAAGATTTACAGCTTAATCCCTCAAAACAGTACATGCAAATTATCATCCTCAAAAGAATATAGTTAAGGGAAGGATTAGGAAAAGGGATGACAAAAGCTGACATCTTCTGAAAAATAAAAATAATCTGATTTTTCTTTTGTCTTTTTTTAATAAAAAATACAACACTAGCACTAGGAGCAAACATTTTCCCTTGGTTATCACTCTCAGAGAACTGTTTTTTCTCTCTGGATGGACTGTAGTAAAATCCATGGCCATTTTATTTTGACATAGATGTATGCAGTAGAGCAGGAAAAGTGGTTAAGCAGGAAATTAGTTGGCTTGTTTTGTTGCTTCTGTGCAGGACCTTGGTCAGTGTTTCCATCCAACATGTCATTCAGGGCATTCTTTAAAAAACACCATCTCTTTTAAGCTTACACAATTCATTCTTGGAAAGCACATGTGCCTCAAGAGTTTGAATGGTGGGTTGAGAAAAGAAAGGGCTTGAACTGATCTCAACTACGTGCTTTAAAATCTAGTTGTCTGATTTTGCAGAACATCTCTCAAAAAGAGGTATATTTATGGGCAGTAAGAGATTTAAATGCAGTGCAGATAGGTCAGTCACAATCCATGCTAGTTTCTCAAATATTTATCTTTTACAATACCAGCCTTTGGTTTGCACCTTGAACTGTTTCCTCATTTTTCTTTATACCTTTCCTAGCTTTCCTCCTCACCTGAGGCTCCAGTGACACATAGAAACTCTTAATGACCTCTCTCCCAGCCATGGCCCACCTAGTCACCCATGTCACTGTGTGACCTGCCTCTGCTGCTTTGGCTGCTGGTGCCTCTGAGCAGATCATCACCACTGGGTGCGATTCGCCCACCAGGCTGGTCCTAGGGAACAAAATGCAGGAATCAAGGCAATTTCTCCCTACCACAGACACAATCCTGGACCTCCTGTCATTCCTATCCAAACAGTGCTACCACTAGCCTACTCTAGTCTCCATTGCCTTCACCCATTTAACCTCTAACTATTTTAATCACAAATGCAAAACATAGCACAGTACAGGATACTATGAGAAAAATGAAATCTATTGCAGGCAAAACCAGTACATAAACACGCCTTTTTACCCCTCTGCATTTCTCCTGAAGCTTTATATAAGGGAATTTGGATATAAACTCATGTGAATAGAGCCTGAGAAGGTTTTCCACCATTTTTTCCTAACTAATATTTACTACACACTTGATATAAATTAGCTTGGGGATAATTTCTCAACATAAAAAGAAAAGTTCTTGAACCTGGATGAAGACGAAAAGAAAAAAGAAAACCAAAAAAACCAAAGCAAGAATGAGGTGCACCTAACAGGAATACTTTATAAACTGTAAAGTGGAATTTTTCTAAATAGCACAACTGCAATGTGGCATACACTACAGATGGATAACATCACAACAGGAGCACACTTTTATAGCTGGCAAACAGGTGTCTGGGTTTATTTAACAATCTAGCTAGCATAAACCAGATTTTTATTTATGATTGGAATAGTTGGCACATGTGATATTGTTTCAAGCAAGCAGGGAAGCCAAATCTCTGTGAAACATTTGCAGATTGATTTAAGGTGTTCCTGCAGATATGGTTTCATCTTTCAGAAATTTTCAAAAGGTCTATTTTCATCTCCTATTAGAGTATACAGCATCCATTCACTCCCTATAGTAATACCCTAAGCCTATGATGTCTGCATCTCTGAGATATGAACAGGATTTGCCCTTTCGCATGTGTAAATATGTGTATGTGTGAGAGAAAGAGAAAACACACTCAATCTTTTTTTTAAATATAATATGAAGCTAATTTTTGTTTGTGTACAAACCATATTCAGTACTCACACAGATAATTCTGCTCTCCAGGTAAGCCTTTCATGATTATATGATACAGTGCCATTAGACATGTTCACAGCTGGTTCCTGTGCCAGGATGACCAACTGACAGGGTTTACACATATCTTGAGCAACTCTATTAGTGAGTGTTGAGACTTGAAAATCATGGAGATGATAAGGCTCAGGACACCAGCCACTGTTCATGCAAGCACTTAAAAATGTTATTCATCGAGGGGAAGGCTACATATGGAGTAACAAGCTGAGCAGGAGCAGATATAGTTTCGCCGACTGGCCAGCAGTAGTCTGCAATGAATAATTGTTAACATGGTTCCTGTTATGGCTTTGTCTCAGGCCAAAGATCACTCTTCCAAGCATCACCTAATTTAGGTTAGCATTAGCCAGGCATAGGTCCAGTAGGAAATACAGAGAAGCTACTCTACTTTGAGCAGGTAGAAAAGAGAGTTCAATAGTCTGTGTGCTGCTCCTGGCCAGAAACCCAGCTGAGTGTACAGATGGAGACCAAAGTCTCATACTTCTAAGTTCATTTGAGTGTTGCATTGGGTACCTGAGTGGACAAAGAAGTGCCTCAGCTCTCCTACAGCCCTAATCATAAGTGCAAAATCAGGCAGAAAAATGCTGATAACTACTAACCTCATGGACATGCAGTCATATGGAAAAAGACAGATGATGGCTAATTGCTGAAAACAGATATATACCATGTGAGAATGTTTAGAGCCACCGGAGCAAGTCATTAATATAAAAGGTAGGTTTTTCACTTCTTAGTGTCTCCAGATGAAGAAAAAGCCATTTATGAAAAAGCCATTTCCATTTATGAAAAAGCCATGTTAGTCAAAAACAAAATATGGGACTGAGAACAAAAAATAACAGGTTGAAAATGAAGGATCGGTGATGCACAGGGCCTAAGACTACAGGTATGAGTAGTGCTTTAAATAAACCTTATAAATACAGTAGTGAAAAAACCACCATTATTATTCTTAATTTACCCATGTGGAAAACAAGCTGTGTTAAAGTTGTGTATCTGACATGACACGGGTCAATAGCAGAGTTTGAAATGATGTGAAGGGGACTCTGAAATCTAGTAGCAGGCACTGTGTTCCAACATTCATTGTCTGTCCTACCAGAAAAGAGCTGCAGGACACAAGCAACTTGTGAGTTAAAGACATTTTGATTTATTCCAATAAAAAGAGGGATTTTTCCCCATGCACTTACTGAAGATTATAGACTGTTATTCCCTTTAACAGTGCACAGGTTCATGAATGATTAATGATGCTTTAGGTCAGAAATCACTGAATTGTGGTATGTTGCAAGTTTTACAGTGTGATCTGTTACCATCAAATGTATCTTTTGGTGTTTTATTTGTTGGCTATACTGTTCTGTGAACTGGATAATCCTTCCAATTTCCTCCCTTTCTCAAAATTACCAGTTAGGTGGGAGTGAGAACAGAATTTCAGTGCATAAAATGGGTATTGTTGTTAAGCGTCTTGTTCCTTCTTTGTATGCTTGGTAAGTGAAGAGTGGGGGGAAAGGATTTAGCTCTGATTTTCTGGCATTTTTCTTCTTGTAGTAAGGTATAATTTGCATAGTTTATCACTGCAGCTTTTTCAGCTGCTTTATTTGTGGCTGTTTTAAGGCAGCTAGCAATACTCATCTAAGTAGCTTTGTTTAGAAACCCTTGCCATGGCTGAGTTTTAGAAACTGAAAGAAAAGTGTGAGTCACTGCAAGCCTCAGAATGTGAGTGATCCTGCAGTAAAGCTGACTGGAAGAGTACAGAGGTTAATAAAAATAGTTGGGTTTGTTTTTTGGGGTTTTTTTTGAGAATAAAAGCCTGCTTATAAGAAGGTCATAAATCATATTATCAAAGGAAGAATACCTGGTTGGAAGGGGCCTCAAGCATCATCTGGTCCAACCTTTCCTGGAAAAAGCATGATCCAGACAAGATGGCCTTGCACCCTGTCCAGCTGAATCTTTTAAAAGTGGCCAGTGTTGGAGAATCTACCACTTCCCTGTGGAGAGTATTCCAATGGCTGATTGTTCGCATGGTGAAAAATTTTCCCCTTGTGTCCAATTGGAATCTTACATCTAATCTTTTCCATGTGACTTGTTTTTATAAAAGGAGACTCCGTCTTGTTTGTAGCCATCCCTGAAACATCGGAACATGGTGATGAGGTCTCCCCTAAGCCTTCTCTACTCATGGCTGAACAAACCCAGTCCTCTCATCCTTTCCTCATGTGTCAGACTCTCTGGTCCTTTGAACATCTTTGTAGTCCTTTCCTGGACCCTCTCCAGCCTGTCCATGTCCTTTTTTTTTTTTTTTTTGTAATGGGGACCAAAACTGAACACAGAATTTCAGTTATGGCCTGAAAAGTGCTGAATGGAGTTGGAAAATGACTTCTTTAGCTCTGCTGGCAGTGTCCCTGTTGACCACACCATGCTGATGTTTCTTGCCACAGCAGCACAATGTTCACTGGCCAACTTCAATTTGGGCTGTGTTCTTGCTTTTCTAGCTCCATCTTTGCACACGCTGGCAACACCATTGTAGTTCTCAATTCATCCTCTTTTCCATCTCTGGTTTGCTTCTCTTTTTGTTTTGATCAGTCTCAGCACTTAACGGATCACAGCTAAGACAAGGGGGTTTCTTGCTCCACCTACTTCCTTTCCCTTTAAAGGGGCTGAACTGTTTTTGTGTTTCCAGGAGTGTGTTTTTTAAAAACCCCCAGCACTTGCTCACTCCTTTGTTCTCCATGGAAACTTCCCATAGAATCCATCCCAACTGAGCTCTGAGTGAGCAGGAGTTTTCTTTTCTAAAATGAAGTCCTAGCAATAAGAGAAACACCCATTTTTCAGCAAAACAGATGGTTTTATCCGTGATTTTTCAATGTGTTAGCTGTAGACTACCACAACTTCTTCTAATTTTAAGTAACAATGACTGGAATAAGGCTATGAGAGCAATTCAGATGGGATGGAATGAAAGCATCTTCAAAGTAATGACTTTCTTTGATTAGATTAAAGAAAATATATTACATTTATTTTTGAACTATACTGCTCATGGATGAAGACTACATCTGCTTCAGCTCATGTAGCTGTGTGTGCTGCTGTGCTTTTGTTTTTGCAGATAGAAGAGTCAAGAGGGCAGAAGGAGAGTTCAGGAATGGCAACACAGCAAAGTCTGGTGTGAGAAGGATGGGAAAAAATGTAGTCACTGCAAATTAATGAAAAAAGTGGCCAAGTTCAGAGAGTCATTAATGACTAAAGTACAGCAGAAGTTAATTATAATATTTAACTGAGTTGTTGCAAAGTAAGTGATTTCTGAACTAGAGAAATAGGTTAGATAATGCTTATACAAAGCATGCACGGCATATCTTGACAAGATATGAATGTGTGTTGTAAACTTCATGTTTTTACTTTGTTCTTCGTCTTTTTAGCCCCATTACAACCCAACTGAAAACTACCTGGGAATATGAAGAAAAACAAACAAAAAAGGCCACCCAAAAAAACCACCTAAAAACCAAAACCCCACCCAAACCCCCCTTAATTAATATGGGACAATTTTCTTGTGTTTAATAGCCAAAAATGGTACCTTAGAGAAAGTAGGAATCACAAACACTAATCTGGTTGGTGTTTTAGACAGTTCCAATGGGGGAAAATCGGGTGAAGGGAAAAGAATTGTTAAAATTGTAATTTAGGATGTCACATGGCACATAAAAACTTAGAAGTAGGAATGAATTTTTATATGTAACTCTAGAATTTAATGTTACAAACTTCAGCACTCTGGTAGAGAATGGATTCCTTTGAGGAAAATCATTGTTATCAAATTCCATAAATAATACTTTGGGTTTGGGGTTTTTTTTTTCAGGAATAGATAGTCTCTGGGGGAAGGATCATCCTTAAAGGCCATTTAAGGATGATCTAAAAGTTTTTTCAATAAAAATATTATTTTATTTCTAGACAATCTTTTTTTTGTAAGCAAAAAAGCAAAAGAAAATTTTTGACTATTTAAGGATTAAGGTACTTTAGACATGCAAAAATAATCTGAATTAATGCTTGTTTTGAATGTAACAGTCTAGATAAAGCAATAAGTCCCTTCTGCTTCAGGTTTGTTATTTGGAGATACCAAAATACAATCAATCTTCAGCCCAGTATGGGTGAAACCATTTTGTGAAATATTTCAGGGTCAGGTCAATGCAGAAGTTATAGCAAGCTGTCTGATTGAAAGGATATGGAGGTATTCTATAAATACTCAGGTAGCCCTGAAGTGGTTTAATGAAAAATATTTAGAACATTTCATGATGAGATTTGTAAATGCTTGTTTCTCATTACAACAACAAAAAAAACCACCGACACCAACAAAGCAAAGTAAAACAAAACCTAAACCTGTGCCTGTCAGGAAAAGGTCATTTGTAGATAATTGTTGAGAGTTATTCTGTACTGAATACCATCCTTCAAACTGTGTGATTCTTCAATCTACACCTGTACAAAAAAGGTCACTGTTATTTTCTTTTGCCACCACAGTAATGGATAATTTGTATTTTCTTAGTTTTATCTCCCCTCAAAACAATCACAGTATTTTACTGAAACTTCTCAAAAAACCCTTTATACTTTGGCAAACACCAAGAATGGGGACACACTAATACAAATAAATAAAAGACCTCAAAAAACCTACAACTCTCCAGAAACAAACACTTGGCTCAAAATGAGTGATCATCATGGGTATCTACCTTTATTTTTTTGTTAATACTATTTTATGTTTTAACTAGGGCATGAGGGCATGACAATGTCAAGAAACTGTTGAACTATGATATCTCAAATCCTGTCTTAAATGAGGATGAAGAACCCAAAATCTGCTTAAAACATCACCACATATTTTCCCATACTGGCTATATAAACAAACAAACAATCTTTTCTTTTATGGATGGTCCAAAGCTTTCCTTGATGCTTGGCTACAGATACAAAAGCATGGGTAGAAGTGCCTTAAATTGTAAAGAAAGAAATGCATTTAAAAGGAAAGTCTTTTGTGGTCTTCACCATGATCTGTAATGTGGCTATAAGAACCAATAGGAGAGATGTGAGGCTGATGACAGATTACTGAAGAGCTTGTTACATCACATTCACCCAAGCAGAGACGTTTGTCCTGAGGGGAATTAAAGTCACATAACTAAAAAGAGTTCTTTTTGAGCCCAGGAGAGTTCTCTTAGTGCTAAGCCATTGGAGAAACATTTTTACAAGTGAACTTCGCTTGAAGTTTATGCACTTAAGTGCACAGGATACATGAAAGTCAGGACATAAGAAGAACTTGAAGCGATCAGGATGCAAAGATGGTTCTTGCCACTTCCTAGTTACTATTTTCATTACTTTTCCTGTGTTTGTTTACTTTTATTGTTTTAATACAGTAACTAACTGGTATAAAAGGCTCAGTTGAAGGAAACACATGTTTTACACCCATTTTCTTTTAACCATGCCCGTTTCTTCAGTGGAAATCTGGTTTATGACACCTGGTGACTTTCAGGAAGATTAAGGATCTTGCAGCCTTGTAGCTGAGCTGCAAATTGTTTAGTGAAGACCATGACCTAGGAATTCTAGAACACAAGGAGGGGAAGAGGAGGGGCAGGTACTGATCTCTTCTCTCTGATGGCCTGAGGGAATGGCCTGAAGTTGCGTTCGGGAGTTTTAGGTTGGATATCAGGAGGATGGTTAGGCACTGGAACAGCTCCCCAGGGAAGTGGTCACAGCACCAGCCTGTCAGAGCTCAAGAAGCATTTAGACAATGCTCTCAGGCACATGGTATGACTCTTAGGGATGATCTTGTGCAGGGCCAGGAGATGGACTCAATGATCCTTGTAAATCCCTTCCAACTCAGCATATTCTGTGATTAAGTACTTTCTTAGGAAGTGGAAGCAATAAAATCAAACTTCCTTTGAGTGAGGATACTATGAAATTACAGTTCTTTCATTCCTGGCAAGTACTGTAACCAGTAGGATACTGTGGAACAGTAGGACCGTGTTTTCTACACATCATCTTCTTTTCATTAGATTCAACTTTACTAGGTATTGACTTTAAGAAAAGCATTGGACAGGCTGGATGCAAAGCCTAAGTGGATGATGCCTGATATTTCCTCCTGATTTCTTATACACTTATACACAAAAGTGGCATAATTGAATTTATGTTCCTCTCTTTTTTTTTCTTTTTTAACTTAACTTTTTCTTCCCTCTAAAATAAAAAATTAAATTGACATGCAAAAGGTAAACTCTGATCTACTTTACCAGAAAGTTTAAGAAAAGTTTCTATTTTATTCAACTAGATTCTTCTGTTCTCAAGACTGGTGTTTCACTTGTTCACAACTTCAGTACTGTGCCTTTTTTTTTTTTTTTTTAATATTTTGGGAGTGTTTGTGTGATTTCCTAGAGAAAATGAGCTAGATACAGTTGCTGAGTTTCATAGCACGTCATTTCTGATGTGCAGCATGTAAACATCTATGGCTGAACTAATCGTCTTAAATTCACTTTATGATGAGTGGAAAGAAATAATAAATTCTAGGGCATGATTCATTAGGTCTGCTTTGCATATCCACTTCAGAAAATACTGAATTGTACCTACAGTTTCCCATTTTTCTTCGTTGACTTCAGAGCTTTAGTGGACATCTGTCATCATCTGTACTGCAAGTAGACATGAATATTTAGATAAATGAATTCTTTCCAACTTACCTTTGAAGTTATGCTGTACTTGGGCAAGTGTCCCTAAACAATGCACTTTTTTTTCATTATCTGCACTAAAATTTTAATGCACATAAATGTTAACTAAATTGGATGTTTAAAGTACAGCAAATAGAATATTTTGCACATTTAACTATTTAAAGAAGGTCAGATTACTCTGTATTCTAACAGGATAGCCAGGGATGTGGGATCAGGCCCAATCATTCAGTTTGGAGTGAACATCAGAAGGTCATCTAATCCAGCCTTCTGTTCAACATTGATTTTCGACCAGGATGCTCAGACCTTTATCCAGTCAGGTCTTCAAGTCCTCTCCAGACTCTTTGGATTACCTGTTCCAATGTTTGACTGTCCTCAAGAGGAAAAGCTTTCTTCTTACCTCTGGATGGAATCTCTCCTGATTCAGTTTATGATCTTATCACTCACCCTTCCACCATACACAGTTACAAAGGCCGCGGTTCTATCTTCTTGATGACCCTCTCATAGACACTGTGAAGCCGCTGTTAGGTTCCCTGAAAGTCAGCTCTTCTCCAAACTGAACAAGCCCCATTCCCTCAGCCCCTCTCACAGGACAGTGCTCCAGCCCCACAACCATCCAGTGATCACTGGCCTGTTAATACAACCCAATATATTGGCATGCACTGCTGAATCTTGTTTACACTGTTGTCCATCTTTGCAGCAGAGGTGCTCCCCACTCAGCCCATTCCCAGACCTTATCAGTATGAGTTTCTTCCTTCCCAGGTGCAGAATATTGCCTGAATCCTTGCTGAATTTCATGAGCCCATTCCTCCAGCCTGTCAGAAAGGCAGCTCTTCCCTTAATTGCCTAACCCTCAAGCTACTATATTTTGTGTATTTTATTATCACAATTTAAATTCATATATTTAAATTCATCTCTCGTAAGAAAAGAAGGATGTTAGGAGGAAGCAAGCAAGGTATTCTAGATCTTAAAACTGAGAAAAGTAGTCTTGCAAGCTGCTGAGAATTTGAACACAGTATGACCATATTCTTTCAGTGCTTAGCAACAGTGGGTCTGACCTAAAGATTCAGGGTACTGCTTATCTTTCTGTTCCTGATTATTATCTTCTCAATAACATTTAATAAAAAAAAGCCACAAGCATCTAGTAAAGATTCCTAGCTCCAACTTTAGAAAAAGATAATCTCCTGGCTGTTAAAAATCTCATATCAAACATCAAAATCCAGGTTTAAATTCCAAGACTGAGGGCAGATTTATAGACTGTAACATGTTATTTGAATATTTGTGCCTGCTGAGACAACAAAACAAGCAATAGGTGCATGAAGTTCCAAATAGTCTAGATATTCTAGGTCATGCAGATTTCCATACTCATTGGAGAAGATTGTTGATGTCAGAATTTGCTCTGATGCCTCTACTATATTACTACAGCATCAGGTGGACAAATTAGGGATTCAGAAAGATGCCTACTAATCCTAGTGTGAAAGCTCTAAGTCTGTTCTGAAATCTATCCTTTTCTTTCTTAAATGTATCTTAGGAAAAAATCTTTCAACATATGTAGAACAAAACCACATTTTGCAGTATGTTGGAGGTTTTTATAATGAAGCAGATTTTCTGCTTTGTAGTCAGGTCTACCTATAAATATTGCTACATAGTTTCCATTAGTTTAGCTCTTCAATTCCTTCTGTTTCCCAGATTGCCTGCCAAAATGATGTGGTGTATATGCCACAGAACAGAAAATAATTGATATAATCTGACTGATATTATTTTAGCTGATTTTGCAAAGCAGCACATATTAATTTACTGTGATTATTTCTAGTAAAATAGATTAAACAGATTAATCTCTTTTCTCCTAACACTTAATTTCCCTGAAGAGACCATCTGGGACTGAGAAAATAATTTAACATATTTAAAGAGATGTTCAAATGACTATATTATTTATTTCTTCTCCATTGTGTTAATGAATTGTTTCTTATGTAAATGTAAGATGCTGGAGATACATTGGAAACTCTCTAAATCTTTGTCTTTCCTTTGGGTGTAGGGAATGAGAGAATTTTGCTATTTCGTCAGAGATTCAGTTAATGGATTTCTTGCAATGCAAGACAGACGGTGATCTTAACTCTGGTGCAAATGCACATAGACTTCCTGCCAAGGCTTAACAGAACATTGCTCTCTGATCGTTCTACTAGTTGCAAGCTACTAGACTTGAAGGAGAAAGAGAAGTCTGAGGGAAACATGCATGAGAGGTGAAATTCTGTACCAGTCACAAATCCTGCTATGCTGACTGAGGAACTCTGCATAGAAATATTCCAGCAGCCACTTTTAATCCAGAAAAGTATAGGGCTGCTTGTACTGAAAAACCCATGGGTTTGAGCTCAGCTATCAGGAAATGTTTAATATATACCCTCAGGGAAGCATTTGGAGATTATGATTGTGATTTGATCTTACAGAGTGCTCAATATTGCAAATAGCAGGAAATAGCTGGAAAACTAAATTACCTAAAATAGAAACTTAATTTTTAAATTACTGAACGTGATTGAGCAAACCATAGCCATAACTCTTTTCTACCCATGTAAACATCTGCTGAGCCATGAACAGCACGACTTGTGGCCAGCTTAAACCTATGGATTCACTTACAGATATTCTCATTGGCCATTTAGTTACTGCCAAAGCAAATGTGGGTTGGCTGAGCTCTGCGTGAGCTGCCCTCAGAAGGCACAGTCCACATATTGTGAAAATCAATGAAATTACATGAAGGTGCAACAGGAAACAGAGACACAAGTCAGTGTAATAGTGGTCCATTTCCTGAGGACACTCCTGCCTCCTCAGTAACTGATAAAAGCTACTTCAAGTTTTTAAAGCAGTGTAGACAAAACTGAATTTTGCCACCTCAAGGATGAGGAGCTGTCACAGGTAAATGTAAGGGGCTGAAAAAGGATAAAACATCCTGGTGTAGGTCCAAGGCAGGAAAATCCTACAGATTCAGGTTGTTTCCATCAGTAGCTATTGTTAGATTAAAATACTCTGTTTACCTGAGCACTTTCTGATTTCACCCTCAGCTGTTGTAAGACGTTGGTCGGTGACAGATCTGATTCCCAGTATGGTTGCATTGCCTTACAAGAGCTAAACTTTGTTCACTAAAATTGAGTTTTGCATGTCTGAAGAACGAAACAGATTAGAGAAGTCACTGTGATTAGTATAGGTTTGGGGTTTGCCTTTTGTCACGAAATTTCACACTGTGACTGTTTCATATTCCTTTTTAACTGAAATTAGATATGATTTTTAGAGGAAAGCATTTGTTTAATTGCAGTTTTAAAAATTCTCCTAGGGCTCCCTCTTTTTTATTTTTTTTTCCAAGGTACAACTAGAGAAATGGCACTGCCATGATGACCCTGACTTTACACCATGCTCATCATGACTGTATTAGCTTGCATGGCAGAATTAATGCAACATGACCTTATGCCATACTGAATGCCACAGAAAAAATATCTTCCCCCCTTCATTCTGGGAATAACTGTCAGAAATAATTTTTTTATTGTGTCAACTACTCAAACCACTTATATCCACAATGGCATGTTTTATAAACCACCTTCTCTTCAAACAGTCTGGCACTTGACTCCAGGACTATTTTCTCTAACCTTTAGATGCTTGCAGTGTTTTCCCAAATGGCTGTATTTTATTTACCTCACTAAGTTGCAACATTCAGTGCCAGTAACAAGCTCCCCTGATTATTTAACCAATCTGTATCATACACTAGACTTCTATGTTGTGTTTCAGTTTTTTCCTGGCCAGTCCAGAAGATTTGGAATATTGTTTCCTGGCAGATGATGATTTCAGGATGCTTGTTCTCCAGATCAAGAGAATGTTTAAAAGCAAATTTCTTTTTCAGTACCCATATGGCTGATTTGCTTTGGCATGTGGGAAATTGTTGACAACCCTGTGAGGTCCTAAGTGAATAAGAAGAGCAGTACATGAACTCAAGAGAAACCCTACAGGTCTCCAAGAAGAATTTGAATGAAGCATGATTAAAGCCGTGGAGGAAAAAAGCCTGCCATTTAAAAGTAAAACTTTCACTGAAAAGAGTTCTGTGGTTTTTTTGTCAGATATCAGTATGAATTATTATAGTTTGTGAAACTTCAGTGCTTTGCGTCCACTGAATATCTGTTGTACTGAGCTCAAGCAAACTGCTCACATGAATATTAGACAGCTGACGATTACCTAATTTTTGTGCTGCAAAGAATTTCTTTTCCACCAACTGATGATATATCAAGTACTTGCTGCAAATATTTGGCTTTCATCACTTCACTGAAATAATGCCTCCCACTGCAAAAATATTCCTATTTTGGGACCCACTGTAACTCCCATTCAAGCCATTTATTGAATTAGAGGAGAAGTTAAGTTAAGTAATATTCTCATGGTAACCTTTTGCTCTGAAGTACATTGAGATTATGTCTGTCACTTTTCAATTAATTTATTGCTAAGATGGTCCTGTTGAGTTTGCTTCAGTGTTTTTAGTATAAAAGTGTTGTGGTGCCTTGGCCCACCTCGGAACAGCCCACTGCCAGTCAGCTTATGTCCATCCAATGGGCAGATGAGTCAGAGTCAGAGGGGCTGTCTGTGGGTGAGGCCAAAATGTAAAACCGCACCCCTTGTTCCAGAAAGTTCCCTGGTATTCAATTGTTCATAGGTTGAAGTTGTTGTTCCCTCCTCTGTGCTCACCAGATTGGTCCTCTGTCTCTGGGTTCCTCCCCTTTTGTTCCGTCCTATTGGTTCGTTTTGTTCGCTCCTCCCCTTTTCCCTTTGATATTTAAAGCGCTTGCCAGACCCTGTCCCTCGGCTGTTCTCGTCCCTGACCCTTTGGGAATAAACTCCTGGAATCCACATGAGACGGCTCTCTCTCGCCTCCTTTATTCCTGGGGCAGCTAGGAGCTTGTGCCACCTTGGTCTCCTCAAGACGTGCCTGCTGCTCTGAGAGCCAGTGCCGCCCGACCAACAGCGGCCAAGGACTGGACACGATTTGGTTTACGTGTCTGCAGGAAGGTCACTGGAGCCTCCTTGGCAGGACTGATGTCCCTCCTGAGGCTGACCCCCCTGGGCTGTGACATAAAAGAGCTTGCAGTTTACTCAGGAATTGGTCCATTCAGAGTATAGGTGATTTATCCCTTCACTGTATGAGTGAAACAGACTGGAAAGTTTAAGAACATATTTTGTTCATTTTTGAACTAGAAAAGAAAAAAAATCAAGTTTTCTTAATTAAAATGATGAAAATTGGTGTTAACAAGTTCGTCTTTGATATAAAGAAAGGTGAAGGGATTTCGCCATGCTGCCCAATTTTGGAAACTTTGAATTATTTGCCTTAGTTAGGACAAGAGTTTGCTCAGTCTGTCTGGATAGTCACAGGAGAAAGATGGATTCCCCCTTTAGTATGGTTTGTGAATTACTATTTTCCATGTTTTCAGTCAGCCTTTGGATGAACCCTTCATTCTTTTTTCCTTGACACTGCTAATGACCCCACAAAAACGAAAAGAAAAGAAAAGAAAAGAAAAAAGAAAAGAAAAAAGAAAAGAAAAAAAAGAAAAGAAATAAAAAGTTTAAGAAATGCTGGAGGCAGTCCAGCTCCCTGCAGTAGTGGTTTAGGTATTTCCTGAAGTGGATTTTTAATGCGGCCCACTAAAAGACTTTGAAATAGTTATATATATTGGTTTCGCTTTCTTATTTTTTAAATTATTTATCTTGGATAGCTTTTTTAGTGTTGGTCTATCCTTTAAGAAATATTGTATACAAGGCTCAGAATGCAGCTGCACACAGTGGAAATAGCAAGTTTTCTGTTTTGCTTGCAATTTCTTTGTTAATAATTTCTTAACTTTATATTTCTGTTTTGACTTCTGTTAAGCAGACATTTCCTTAAGAAATATCTACAATGACTCCAAAAATCTGTCCTCTAACTGATAATAGCTCATTTAGAACTTAGCATTTTGAATAGTTTTCCCCATGTTTATGACTTTGCATTTGTCAACACTGAATCTTTTATATTTTTTATTACCCATTCACTTCTGTAACTCTGTAATCAGCATTAGCATTGACTTTCTGGAATAGCTGTGTATCATCAGCAAACTTTGTCACCTCACTGTTCATGTCCGTAGTGGACTTTTTTTTATAATTTTTACTTTTATTGATATAATGAATTCACGTCTTAATTCCAGTACCTTCTTCCTCTGTGATTGCTTTTTTATTTTGTTTTCTTGAACTTATTTTCTTATTTTAAACAGTTACTTATCTGTAACTGAAATCTATTTCTGACCAATGATAATTCATTTTTCTAAGAACCTTTTTTGACAAGAATGTTGTGAAAAGCTTGTAAGAGCCTTGTGTATGAAAGTCTGAAGGGATTACCCATGTTCATGTGCTGTTTCACTTCATCACAAACTTAAGAGCCCTGTGAAGCACAGCTTTCCTCTGCAAGAAAACCATTTAATTATTGATATTGAAATCTGTATGTCATATTTATTCATATATATACCTTCCTACTTGTTCAACTGTCTGTCCCTGCACCAGCCCACAAACCTTTTCTTAAAGGTCATTTTCTTATTCTATTACCCAATTCAGCAATCAGCAAGTAATAGTTACCGATCACCATTAGAGCTTTACGTGTCTAAATATGAAGTATTCAATCATAATTAATTTAGAACTCTTGAGTGATTCCATGTGGCCGTTGAAAATTGTTTATCTTCAATTTATTAATTGATTCTGAATTCAGCTCTGCACTCATTTCTGCCCACATATAAACAAACTGCAATCTGTCAAATTCTCTTAGCTATTTTTAGTGCATACTGTTCTGAATATATCTATATATTTAATGTTACTAAAAGATCTAGTGAATGCTTTTTCTATTTTTGATCCCCTATTTGTGCTACAGACTCTATATCAGGCTTCATACTTTGTTATTAAATTCTAAGTCATTGACAGAATGCATCTCTGAATCTTCGCATTACATTTTCCAAATTAGACTTTTTTTTTGCAAAAAAAAATGTATCGGACTCTAATTTAGGCACTTATCTTCAGTGTCCTACATTGGGCTGAATAACTGCCATCTATAAAGTAATTAGAAGACAGAAGCAGCACGAGTGGATCCAAGTGCTTTGGATCAGCTCAGCAGAAGTAGCTTTCTGTTTGCTCAAGGTAATCAGAATTATCTAGTGCATAAAGGCTTATGCACTGGTGTTATAAACACTAAATATAGGATTCAGTTACAGCTGTATATGTTATTTATTTGATCAAAAGTACAGTTTCTGCATATTTTTTGCACAATAGAAAGGTACAAAAATGAAGTTGTTGCTGAACTCAAACTCATTTAGTAGAAGCAGGAAGCAAACACTTTGAAATCTTTCAGTGATGCTTCATAACCTGATTTTGAGGCCTCAGTGATCACAGCCTTGATCTATGAAATGTAATATTGACAGTGTCAAGTCAAATATTTCAGACTGTGGAATTTATTTAGATCTTTGTTTAACAAGGGAAGGAAAAGTAATTTGAGGAACAATAGCTAAGACAAAGACAAATCTGTACTAACTGAGGAATCATAAGTAAAAAATGAAAAGGGTGTATTCCAACTTTAAAGTCATTGTATGCATGAATTATAATGCATTTATAATGAAATACATATACCTTCATGTGTACACAGTGGATAAAAATGGATCCCAAAAGGATCTTTACAGTGCTGTGTTTCTTCTTATTTAAGTTAGGAAATTTCAGCTCTATGCAGATGGGGAATGTTACTATTTTTTTTTTTAACTCCGAACTCAAGAATATTTATTATCCCCTCTCCCAACAACAACTAATTCTTTAAAAAGCCTTAAATAGCCTTAAAAAGCCTATTTTAAGTTTATTCAAGAATTTAAATGTGAGATCAAAATTTGATCTGTATGGATGGCTAATATTTTTCAGCAAATAAGGAGGAGGTTGCTATCACTGTGCTGTAATCAACATTTCTGATGTTTACTCAGGCAGTATAATTGTGATTTATTGTCTTGTTATTTCTGTCATGTCATCTCTTGAAAGTGAAAATAATGTAAGTGTCTGGTGCCTGAATTTGGCAGTGAATGACCATAAACAGAACATTACAATGCTCCTCAAAAACATAATTTTAATACAAAAACAAACCTGCTACTGTACAGAATACAAATATGGCATTTTTCCAGATATCTACAACATACATATTGAGGAGTGGCAGCTGTTAAACAAACAAGCAGCAAATGTGTGAAGTGTCATTTATCACTAATTGGAAGGCATTCGCAGAGCAATGAATTTGAATTATTAGCAACAAGCTACAACTGAACATTAAACAAAATAACAAAGGGGGGAAGGGCAGAGACAGAGAAGGAGAGAAAAAAAAGAAACAATGAGAAAGAATACGAAAGAGAACAATTTACTGCTTTCTAGGAGCAGTATATAATGGTTTCAAAGGATAGATATGGGGACATTACCTCCGTTAATTTTAATTTTTTTTTCTTTAGGAAAAAAACAACAAGAAAATCTCCTTGCCAGTGTTATTTTCTCCATTTGCAACTGCTCTTTTTTTGGTTTTTCTGTGCATTGCCTTGCTAGTGTCATGACTTGTAATCCTCCATTCAGGGACTGCACAGACTGATGTTGGTCAGCTATACAGCAACCTGCTGCTTCTTGTCTGAAATGAGACTGTAAATTTCTCAAGATTGCTTCCTCATGCTCCGTATTTTGTGTCATCACAGAATGGCCCTGGGCCATTTGTAAATATGCGTGTTATTGAGGCAACGAATGAGGATAAAGGTTCCAGGTAGTTAGAGAAAATTAGGGAAGGGATAAATCGTACTCTTCCTGAAGACTTCTCTCCATAGCTTGATGGTTAAGGCAGGAGAAATAGATTAGTTCACACTTGCTAGAGCAGGCTCCTGACCCAGCTGACAGTAGAGGTGTGGATCAAGAGCACGATTGGTCGGGTTTACAGGTTCTGCTGTTCTTCAGAGTGGTGTCTATATATAACCTGCATTGTATTTTCACTTTCCTGCAGCAGTTCATGCTTTTATTCTCTGTCAAGACAAACTAGGTATGTTTCTGTTCTTGCTCTCTATTAATAAAATAGCTTCCAAAAGGATTCTAAGTGTAGACCCATTGAAAAAATTCCTAACGTGAATAACCCTAAATTGCAATTTTCAGAGTAAAAAATATTCCAGACGACTCCTGTTATCTTTGTATACTATTTTATGTAGACTTTTTTGTTTGCGTTCACTTCCAACAAAACGTTAAGAGGAACATTGAAATCATAGCATTCAATTCATTTAGATAGATCACAAGAGGGTCTTAAAAATCAATGCCTTTACTATGCCATCTCTGATTTACTGGCAGAAGCAAAAACTAAATGCAAGGCCAAAAATCATATGCTGGCTAACAGCTTACTCTATGCTAGTTTGATTGAAGTCAGTATGCCAACCAATGGATATGGTTTAGCTTTCCATCAGTGAGGGTAAAAATATCATCTTAAGAAGAGAGGATTGTAATTTGTCGATTTTGAGATGTGAAATTTTTAAGCTTCCACTTGGGTTTTTTTTTTCTTTCAGAAAACACAGCGTGTAGAATCTCAAAAAGTCCTTTTGGGCAGAAAATTACCATAGAGCACATTAGCACAGGGAGCTTTATCCTCCTATATCATTAATGAACTCAGTTTTACTTTCTATGCTTTGTGTTTGCAAGCTTTGTGTGACAGCTGAACTCTTGGTTAATACAGCAGGGACTGAACCAGGAACCTCAAGAGCTAAGAACATGAAATGCAACAGCTTGAGCTAAAAAAGCAACCCTTTGTAGCTGGGGGCTGTAACATTTGTGTTGTTTGTGAATAACTCACTAGTATGCTGCAATTGCTTTGACTACTCAGCTCTGTTTTACTTTGAATAATTTCAAACTAAACTTCTTGCTCAAATATTTACACTCAAATACCTTATTCATTTTTGCTTGGAGTTTAGATCTTTGTAAATGGCAGACAAGCTTTTCAGATAAAAGTGGCAGACACACATAAATAATTTTCTCTGATTTCCGGTAAGGCTTACTCCAAGGACATGAGGCACCATGTAACTTTAGCAATGTAAAATAAAATAATTAACTGAAGAGTCAGCTAGGCTACCTTTACAGCCAGTGGACAGAAGCAAGGAAAACTGTTCATATCACTATTTTCTTTCCCTGTTCTAGTGGAATGGAAAAATTCTAGAAACTAGAATTCTAGCTTCTCCCTCCTTTGGGTGAGAGTCCTTCCCACCTGCAATGAGTAGTAGGTTCTGAAATACGGAATTTCAGTGCTGTTTGAGATACCATTTCCACTTGGCTTCCAGCCATCACTCCAGAATAGAGTGGATTTTTGCATAACATTTTTGTTATGTCTGCCAACTGTGGGCTGATGTCTCAGATACGCTGCAACATTTGAAATAGCAGTGCACAACTATGATTAGGTACCTGAATTATTCCCCTGACTATAGGTGTCTTGGGGTGACTCTATCATGTGTATCCTCTATCATGCTCTATGCCCAAAAAGTAATATTGTGCCTTTTCTGTGCCTTTAAACTGAGCTTGGAAAAAAAAACCAAACGAACTTTTCAAAACAGTTTCTCAAGGACACAGAGATACACTGCTCTGCGTTCTCTGGCTGCAGGAGCAGGAGGGAGCACCCTGCTTGCTTTTCTTCAGCCAGCGGTTTCGGTGTTTTTTTTCCTTCTCTTTCCGGCGTGAGACGGAAAGCTGAATTTTGTTTCCTGGGACTTTGGTTTTTCCCTTCTTCTCTTCTGGACTGTTCAACAACATCAGAACACATCAGGAGAATTTTTCCCCGAGGCCCGGGGGTGGGCCCTCGCCAACCCCGCTCCGAGGAGGAGAGAGACCACACCTACAGAAGGACTCTGAAATCTTCCCAGGTTTCTTTCTATAGCGAGAGATTTCATTTCATTATTTAGCATAATTATCCTTTTCCTGTGTGTTTGTTAAATAAATAGTTCTTATCTCATTCACTTTCCCTCGAAGAAAAATTTTTTTTTTTTTCCCCGAACCCTGTGGGGGGAAGGGTGGTTGTAACCTGGTTTTCTCTCAGAGGATATATTGCTAGATTTTAGCCAAACCAGCGCAAATACTTATTGGCGTAGTCGGCAGGATTCGAAAGAAAGTGAAAAAACCTGTACTAATTACATCTTGGTTGAATTTAACTAATTTGTGTTGGGGTAAAGTAGATACCATGTTAGTTGAGTTCATAATGTCTCTCTGGCTGGATATACTCACATCTTTTTGGTCCCTAGGCTTGCTTGAGGTACTGGTGGTTTTTTGGTCCCTGTTTGCCTATCCACAACTTGGTCTGATCCTGTGGCTGATAAGACACTTTTACAGAGCAGGAGCACGAATCCGGATTTCCATTTTGCTGTGCTCGGTGATAGTGATTTATAAGAAGTCAACAGAAGTACAGGCAGTTGTTCAAAGTGTGTATGATAGGTCGTTTCTCCATCCTACCCCCAGTCCTAGTTTCAGTGGCCTGTTTTGGGAGTTTATTGGTAATTGCACTCAGTTTGTTAGAAGAGGAGGAGACGGGGTTTCCCAGACTTTCATCTCTCTCCCCTTTAAATTTGATACATCATCTTTTGAGAAGGTTCAGTTTCCCTTAGATGTTAAAGAGACCATCTTCCTGGTAGTTTATCTAGTAAGCTTCCTTTATTTAGCTTGCAGCTTGTCTAAAATGAGGGCTCAAATTTCCGGGGGGACTGATGAGATACCTGACCCAGAGGTGGAAAAGCCTGAGTGGGGTGGAGAATGGGAGGGTATAGGCCAAACCCTGAAGGAATTCTCTCACCCAATAGCTTGGAATTTCCCCCCTGAACAAATTCAGAACCCAGCTGAGGTGGGGAAATATCTGAGAGAAAAATTCAATGACAGTCCTAAGGAGGAAAAGCTCATTGCAATATGCTGGGCCTTGGCATATGCCTATCGCACACTGCTGGGTACTGTAGAGCAGCAGGTAAAGGCAGAGGGGCAAGAAGATAAATCAGCAGACACCCCAGTCACTCAGGCTGCAGCCAAACCAGAGGGAGACACTAAGCCATTGACAGTTGCTCCTGTCACGAGGAAAAAGCACACCACCAAAACTGACCGCCCAGTGAAAGATGATGATGATGCAGGGGAAGGAACCTCAAAAGCACCAACTGACTCAGGCACAGAAACCATTACTGAGTCCCTGTCCATAAAGGACCTTCACAGCCTAAGAAAGGACTACACCCGACGGTCTAATGAATCCATAATAAGTTGGATGGTCCGTATTTAGGATGCTGCAGGTGATGATGTAATGCTGGACGGTGCTGAAGCGAAGCATTTGGGATCCCTGTCACGTGATCCAGCTATTGACCAAAGGATGATAAGGGAGGCTGACTCTGCCAGTGTCTAGAGATGGCTCTTGAGTGGTGTAAGGGATAGATATCTGTGTGCGGATGATCTCTATATGCAGCAAACCCAGTGGAAGACCATTGAACAAGGGATTCAATGCCTGAGAGAACTAGGGGTGGTAGAGGTTGTCTTCACAGATGACCCAGGATTGAGGAGTCCAGACCAGGCCACAGTTGGTCCTTTCATGTGGCGAAAGCTCATACAGCTTGGGCCATCAGAATATAAGTCTGCTTTAGCACTGATGAAACCAGATTATGGTGCAAATGAGACCGTGCAGGATGTGGCAACGAAGCTCCGAGCATATGCAGACTCCGTGCATGGCCCAACACATGCGAAAATCGCAGCTGTAGAAACACGTGTGCAGAATTTAGAAGATAAGATGGAGAAGAATTACCAGGACTTCAAGAAAGAGATCAAAGAGGGCTTTCTCCAAATCTCGGCAGTACAGATCCGAGATTCGAGATTCTGATACCCAACGAGGACGTTCCCTAGAGAGAAGGTACATCCCACGAAGTGAGCTGTGGAAATTCCTGTGTGACAGTGGGGAAGACATGAAGAAGTGGGGTCCACAGCCCACTTCTGCTCTGGCAGCACGAGTGCATGAATTAAAGGAGCGCAAGTCTCAGAAAGGAAATTTTACTAAAAAGAAAGTAGCTCCAGTTACCCGTAGCCAATCTGCCGAAAATGATAGACAGAAGGATAACCAGAATTAGAGGGGCCCTGCCTCTAACCAGGTAGAGGCCAGGGAAAACCGTATTTTTTGGACTGTGTGGAGTCGTTGGCCTGGTACATCAGAACCACAAAAATATGATGCTTTGGTTGACACTGGTGCGCAGTGCACAATAATCCCATCGCAACATGTGGGGGTAGAATCTGTTTCTATTACTGGTGTAACAGGTAGGTCACAAAATTTGACCCTAGTGAAAGCTGAAGTGAGCCTGACTGGAAAAGAGTGGAAGAAACATTTCATTGCAACTGGCCCAGAGGCCCCATGCATTTTGGGCATAGACTTCCTCCAAGGAGGGCATTTCAGAGACCCAAAGGGACTCAAGTGGGCTTTTGGAATAGCTGCTGTAGAGACAGAGGGCATCAGGCAATTGAATACCTTGCCTGGACTATCAGAGAACCCATCTGCAGTAGGCCTTCTGAAGGAGGAGGAACAAAGAGTACCAATTGCTACCTCAACAGTGCATCGCTGACAGTACCGGACAACTCGAGATGCTGTGATTCCCATCCACAAGATGATCCGTGACTTGGAGAGCCAAGGGGTGATTAGCAAAACCCACTCACCCTTCAGATTAGCAAAACCCACTCACCCTTCAACAGCCCCATCTGGCCTGTGCGCAAATCTGAAGGAGAATGGAGATTGACTGTGGACTATCGTGCCTTGAATGAAGTGACTCCACCGCTGAGCGCTGCCGTGCCGGACATGTTGGAGCTCCAGTACGAGCTGGAGTCCAAAGCAGCGAAGTGGTATGCCACTATTGACATTGCTAATGCATTTTTCTCCATTCCTTTGGCAGCAGAGTGCAGGCCTCAGTTTGCCTTCACCTGGAGGGGTGTGCAGTATACCTGGAACCGACTGCCCCAGGGGTGGAAACACAGTCCCACAATCTGCCATGGACTAATCCAGACTGCACTGGAAAAGGGTGAGGCTCCAGAACATCTGCAGTACATTGATGACATCATTGTGTGGGGGAACACCGCAGCAAAAGTGTTCAAGAAAGGAGAGAAAATCATCCAGATTCTCCTAGAAGATAGTTTTGCCATCAAGAAGAGCAAAGTCAAGGGACCTGCTCGAGAGATCCAGTTCCTAGGAGTGAAATGGCAAGATGGACGGCGTCAGATTCCCACTGAGGTCGTCAATAAGATCACAGCAATGTCTCCACCAACTAACAAGAAGGAAACACAAGCTTTCCTAGGTGTCATAGGCTTTTGAAGAATGCATATTCCTGAATATAGCCAGATTGTGAGTCCTCTCTACGTGGTTACCCGCAAGAAGAACAATTTCCACTGGGGCCCTGAACAGCAACAAGCCTTTGCCCAGATCAAGCAGGAGATTGCTCATGCGGTAGCCCTTGGCCCAGTCCGGACAGGACCCGGAGTGAAGAACATGCTCTACTCTGCAGCTGGGAGCCATGGCCTGTCCTGGAGCCTTTGGCAGAAGGTGTCTGGTGAGACTCGAGGTCGACCACTGGGATTCTGGAGTCGAAGCTACAGAGGATCTGAAGCCAACTACACCCCAACAGAGAAAGAAATCTTGGCAGCCTATGAAGGAATCCAAGCTGCCTCAGAGGTAATTAGCACTGAAGCACAACTCCTCCTGGCACCCCGGCTACCGGTGCTGGGGTAGATGTTCAAAGCAGAGGTTCCCTCTACCCACCATGCCACCAATGCCACATGGAGCAAATGGATTGCTCTCATCACACAGCGCACCCGTATCGGAAAACTGAATCGCCCTGGGATTTTAGAAATAATCACAAATTGGCCCGAAGGTGAAAACTTCGGTCTCAGTGACAAGGAAGAACAAGAGCAAGTGACACATGCTGAAGAAGCTCCACCGTACAACCAACTGCCAGCAGAAGACGCATGCTACGCTCTTTTCACCGATGGTTCTTGTCGCATTGTAGGGATGAAACGAAAGTGGAAAGCAGCCGTATAGAGTCCCACACCCCGGGTTGCAGAAGCTATTGAAGGAGAAGGTGGATCAAGCCAACTTGCCGAACTCAAAGCTGTTCAGCTAGCCCTGGACATTGCTGAAAGAGAGAAGTGGCCCAAGCTCTACCTCTACAGTGATTCGTGAATGGTAGCCAATGCTCTGTGGGGATGGCTAAAAAAGTGGAAGAAGGCTAATTGGCAGCATAGGGGAAAACCCATCTGGGCTGCTAAAGAGTGGAAAGATGTTGCTGCCCGAGTAAAAAAGCTGCTTGTGAAAGTCCGCCATGTAGATGCTCATGTCCCCAAGAGTAGGGCTAATGAGGAACACCGAAACAATGAACAGGTAGATCAAGCTGCAAAGATAGAGGTGTCACAGATAGATCGGAAACACAAGGGAGAGTTGTTCCCAGCTCGATGGGCCCATGATGCCTCAGGTCATCAAGGCAGAGATGCCACCTATAAGTGGGCACGAGACCGAGGGGTGGATCTAACCATGGACAGTATCTCCCAGGTGGTCCATGATTGTGAGACATGCGCTGCAATCAAGCAGGCCAAGTGAGTGAAACCCCTATGATACGGTGGGCGATGGTCCAAATACAAGTATGGGGAGACCTGGCAGATTGATTACATCACACTGCCTCAAACCCGCCAAGGCAAGCGCTACGTGCTCACAATGGTAGAAGCCACCACTGGATAGCTGGAGACCTACCCTGTGCCTCATGCTACTGCCCAGAACACCATCCTGGACCTTGAAAAGCAAGTCCTGTGGAGGCATAGTACCCCTGAGAGAACTGAATCCGACAATGGGACTCATTTCAAGAACAGCCTTATAAACACCTGGGCTAGAGAACATGGCACTGAATGGGTGTACCATATCCCTTACCATGCACCAGCAGCTGAGAAAGTAGAGCGATGCAATGAATTGTTAAAAACCACCTTGAAAGCCCTAGGTGGGGGAACTTTCAAAAATTAAGAACAGCATCTAGCAAAGGCCACTTGGTTAGTCAACACTCGGGGTTCCACCAATAGAGCTGGTCCAGCCCAATCTGAATCCCTGTATACAGTAGATGGAGATAAAGTTCCAGTAGTGCATGTCAGGGGACTGTTAGGAAAAACTGTTTAATTCTGCCTCGAGTACAGACAAACCCATCCGTGGGGTTGTCTTTGCTCAAGGACCTGGTTGCACATGGTGAGTAATGCAGAGAGACGGAACAACACGTTGTGTACCGCAGGGAGATCTGATTGTTGGGTGAAAACCACATGTAATGTGAAATGCCTGTACACTACTGCTTGCTGAGTGTCACTGTCACTGTTTGTACATAGCTGTATATATGTATTAATGTGTGTGTAGAGTTAGAATATATTAATTTGGGCATTGAGCCGATGATATGTGATAAGGGGTGGAATGTCTTGGGGTGACTCTATCATGTGTATCCCCTATCATGCTCTGTGCCCAAAAAGTAATATTGTGCCTTTTCTGTGCCTTTAAACTGAGCTTGGGGAAAAAAAAACCAAACGAACTTTTCAAAACAGTTTCCCAAGGACACAGAGATTACACTCCTCTGCGTTCTCTGGCTGCAGGAGCAGGAGGGAGCACCCTGCTTGCTCTCTTCAGCCAGCGGTTTCGGTTTTTTTTTTCCTTCTCTTTCCGGCGTGAGATGGAAAGCTGAATTTTGTTTCCTGGGACTTTGGTTTTTCCCTTCTTCTCTTCTGGACTGTTTCAACAACATCAGAACACATCGGGAGAATTTTTCCCCGAGGGCCGGGGGTGGGCCCTCGCCAACCCAGCTCCGAGGAGGAGAGAGACCACACCTACAGAAGGACTCTGAAATCTTCCCAGGTTTCTCTCTATAGCGAGAGATTTCATTTCATTATTTAGCATAATTATCCTTTTCCTGTGTGTTTGTTAAATAAATAGTTCTTATCTCATTCACTTTCCTTCGAAGAAAATTTTTTTTTTTCCCCCGAACCCTGTGGGGGGAAGGGTGGTTGTAACCTGGTTTTCTCTCAGAGGATATATTGCTAGATTTTAGCCAAACCGGCACAATAGGCAATGTGGACTGGCAAGGGAATTAGCTACACTTTAAATCCTAATTTCACTGACATCACTTGCAAATGTGATTTAATTTTAGTTGTGCAGGTGCAGACCATTACTTCCCATGAGCCTCAGATTAACAAAAAATACACCTGAGCAAAGAGTTTAGGCAGATAGCAGAGAGTATTTGCAAATAATTTTCATCTCCTTTGCTGGAAAACAGTAAGCATCAAAGATAGTTTTGCATGATTATTTTTCAGCAGAAAAAAGGACTCCTGAGTAAGTCTACCAGCTGGGCTTGAGCGCTATGTGTATTAAATAACCAAAAAAAGGAATGAAAGACAAAACAGTTGGCTCAGAAGATGAGTGAGTAGTGAATTGGGCAATTTTTACATTTCAAGTTTCATTGCTAGGAATATTTTTACTTCTAATCAACAGAACAAAATCATATAGTTTTAAAAAGAAATGTGCATGATTGCATTATACAATCTTTGCCTCTGCAGTATTATTATGGAAAGTTGTTTGCTTTGTCTATTAAGAAACTGTAAAGTGCCTGATTCAAGTGAAATGAATAGGAGTCTGACAGATAGTCGAGAGACTGAAATCTCAGAGCTGTTCTCTACTTTGGAGTTTAAGTCCCTTCTGGAAGAGATCATGTCTACATAGACTTTTGTTTTAAATTTTTCTTACATTCTCCATAACATGATACTCTTTAGTACTTGATACAAAAATTCTTCCAGGCTAAAGAAAGAAAAACTCATGTATGTAATGTACACATTATAGCAAAACCAAAACGATTCACAGGTTAGTAAAAAGATTTATGAAAATGTTTTAATGTTGGCAGCCTTGTGACAACTTTAAGAACATGATCATAAGCCCTTCTGAGGCTAAAGAATGATTTATGCAGCATCTTAGCTGAGTGACAACAATGCAGCAAGACACAGTGATTTACACACTTCCAGTGGCAGATGAAAACCATAAATAAATGGAATTTCCTTGAAGAATATTGTGTAAATAGCAGTCACATATAATTGCAAACAACAGTTTTCCAAAATCTTAATAGATCTATTTCCATCATCCTAGCAAAAATAAAAGACAGAAAGTAGTTTACATCTAAGTTCCACTGGTTTCAGAAAAAAGCCCAGCCTTCCCTGTAGATTAATATGCCATTTCATTGAAAAATAGAATCGGTGTATTCCAAAATTACAAAGGCTAAAAACACCCACCAGATTCATACAGGAAAAACAGCAGGTTTGCAGAAGAGTCTTAGAGCCTTCAAGCATTTAATTTAAACAGTGAATCTGTGTTTTGTTTTGTCTGTCACCAGAATCTGTTGTTTTTATGATGATACTTTCCATATTCAAACAGTTTTAAAATATTGGATATTCATCTTTTCCCTTCCACTGAATTTTTATGGGGTTTTTTGTTATGTAAGTTACACAGAGAGGATTCTTTCTGAACAGGCAGTAATGATATTAAATCTTCATAAATGCATAGAAGAAGAAACAGGACATCAATAAAAAGTACCTGAAGGGGAAAGAGTTTTGACAGTAAACAAATTTTTAAAATTAATCTAAATCACCAGTCTCTAGCTAGACACTAACATGAATCGTCGATCAGACACATAACTCTCCACGTAATTTTTTTCCCTTTAAATTCTGCAGACATAATTCAAGTCTGTAAGAAAAACACTAAAATATGACCTCCTACTGGGCTACTGAGGCTATTTCAAAGTCTTGGAGGGCTTAAACTGAGACATATCTGTTGAATTGTTGTCATGTGAGATGCAGAAACCCTCTTTGCAACCGAGATGAAGTCACAGATCTCTAAAAGTCGTGGATCTCTCCACACTCAGAGCCATTGGTAGTGGTCCCCAATGCTACCTGTGGGTAGCTGCTTCCCACAGGTCCAGATGTTTGTGACTGTCACCCATCAGTCTGCCTTCTCACATCAGACTGGAAGGGATGATGAGGAAAATAGTTACAATAATGATATTACAGTCATTGTCTTACTGATCTCATATGGATTTACAGAAGATCTAGATTTTCCATTTTCTTCACAGTCTGCAAATGATATTTAACATCTTCACGTGCCAAATATTAAAATCATGCACTGAATAATGTTTCTGCCTAATTCTTACTTCGTGACTTAGAGCTATCTCTGTAAACCTCTCCCTTTCTGAGCTGTCCAGCCCTCTAAACATTCTGGCAGCAGATCAAGGTTGACACTTGCCTGGAAAAGCAAGAACCGTGTAACTCTCAAAATGGGCAGTTCTGTGAGCACAGATGGATGAACAAAGTATAAAGGAAGTCAGTGTTGAACATTACAAACTTCCACAGCCTGGCAGATTCTTTAACTTCAGTGAAAACACAAGCTGATTCCTCTGCTGACAGGGAAACATTTTACCTACACCAGATTCAATGACTGGAGACAGGAATGTCACTTTTTAGTGATGTTCAGCCTGTGTGTAGAGCAGCTCACATGCTCTCCTAACGGCTTTTTAGCCACCATCTGTGACAGCATCACTCCCACTAAAGCATAAAAGTAAGTTGTCAGCTTTTGCAGGTTGTGGGCTGAGCTCTTTCAGTTCTGTAGCCATTAGTACTGCCATTACGACTTTTAAAAAAACTTACTATGTAATTGTGCATAGTGCTGATCACAACAAATCTTTATAAAATGAAGTCCCACTTCTATTTACCTCCCTAATGACTGAATTTCACTTATTCTTGTGCTGTCAATTTGCTCCTTAGAAGACTGTTTTTATTTATTTATTTAACAGTTTTCATGAGTGCTTAAGACAGCCTGATTGAATTGCCATTCAGTTTAGCGATAATTACACGTTAGTTGCTATAAATGGACACAAAGAATATATTTCCCTAAGAATCCAGAAGAAGAAGAATAAAAAAGAGCAGGCTTTAGAAACACTTGTAAGCCACTTGTCTATTCGTACCAGCTGTTTGACACTAGCACTCTCCTTGAAATAATTTTTACACTGAAATCACACAGTGATGCTGCTTCTGAAATGTTAATGTTTTCATGTCTAAGGCAAAGCTAGATTATTCTCTCCTGAAGTTTTTTAGCAGGCAATTACGTCCTTGCCAGCACCACCAACATTCTGAACCCCTGCTAATGATAGAGAAAAAGAACTGCCTTCTGTCTCATTTCTTTCAGGGAGTAAATGCTCCTTGTGACTCACATGGCCTTACTCCACTTGAATGCAGCTGTCTTTTTCTCATCAGAGTTCAAGTAAATTTAAAAGGGTGCTTTAGAGAGAGAAAACTGAAAAGCTGCTTATTCTCCAAGCTCACTATGTTGTCCTCTTTCTGAGAAACACTCATTGTTCAGTAACGATATTCCCTGCTGAACCCACAAATTATATCTGGGGGAGAGACAGGGAGAATGTTTCGAAGGTTAAATTGCATGAAAAGTTTTATCAGTGTGGTACATAAGGATCATAACCTGCTATTTGTTAAGGTTTTAGCTGGGGAAAATGTGGAATGTTCCCTCTGGAATATATGCAAGATTTTTCCCATGTGTTTGGAGCCTAAGAACTCCAGAAATCTGCTGTGGAGAGCCTGTAGCTTTCTGGTGGTCCATAAGTATAATGAAAAAGTCATTATATACTTATAATATGGGCTTGGCCACTTCTCACCAAGCAAGGGGTCTCATCATCTCTGTATTTGGTATCACATCTCTGGCCCTGTCTGACAAAGAAAGCTGAATTTAATTACAGCTGTGTGTCTATTCCTGGTTGGTGGGTGTCTTGGGGTGATTTCATTATAACACTGTATTCCCCTATCATCGGCTTATTGCCCAGAAATGGGTCCCGCAGCTTTAAGCTGGGTCCAGAAGAGAGGGGAGAGAAGCCGGGCGAATTCTTCAGCGAGGTTTGTGCTCAAGGACTCACACACACTGCCCCGCGTTCTCACCGCTGCAGAGCCGAGGGAGCACCTTCCTGCTTTTAGTTAACTTGTTAGCTGAGGCAAGAGGTTTTTTCCCAGGATGGCATACCGGCATATCGAAATCCTCCGGAACTACATCTTCCTCTTCTGGAGCTGTTCGGCCCGGGTGTGATCCGAGAACCAGATCATCGGACCCCGAGGACCGGCAGAGAGGCTGCGGGCACGCTGCATCCCGGCCTCGGACCCCGGGAGCGACCGAGCCAGCTGCAGAGGGAACTCTCAATCCACCAGCTTTCTCTGCAGAGAGGAGGTTTGTTATCTGACATTACTCATATTTTTCCTGTGCCCTGTGCTGGCACTCTACTTATTAAATAAATCGGTTTTTTCACTTTCGTCCAAGAAATTCCTTTCATATTGGTGGGGGGAGGGAGCGCTGAAATCTGTCTTCTGTGGAGGAGACATCCCTTCCAGGGTGTTTCCCCCTAAACTTGTCTCAAACCGAGACAGTGAGATTGCTGAAGGTATCCTGAATGGGTGTCTGGAGAGGTGACCCTATAGATCATCAACAGAAGAGCAAAGACAAGACAACAGGAAAAGTAGAAAAGAACAAAACTGTGACTCTATGTCACTCCCTTACCAGCACTGGGTGGGTTTTTTGCAAGCTCACATGAGCAGAACTGGCCAAGGTTGTGCTTTTCCTGCTTTGGGAACATGCTGAATGTCCCATTGTGCCTGTCAGTATCATTTGTTACAGCTAGAGGAGAGGTAAAGGAGCACCTTTGCTCCACTTTTCCCAGCAAACCTGTTTAATGATAGCTCAGAACTTACGCTGCATTTTTCTCATGGCCAGCCCATTCCCTTCAGAGCACCACAGGATAATCCATGTATGTATCAGGCACTGGGTGAGTATTTGAAAGAAGAAAATAAAAACTCATTGGCTTAAGTGAATCTGTAGAAGACCAGCCTAGATCAAAAGAAGCAGCAAGTCAAAATTTTGGTTGCACTCTTGGGAGGCAGAGAAACATGGAAGGAAGTGACAGCAGATATTAAAATACTGTATGTAATGTTTTGCAAACAAAACCCCTGACATTTCAGATGGTTTTGCAGTAGATCTGGTAGAGAGTTACACAGGTGATCACAGAAAACCTTTCAAATTAATGTGGCAAGTGTGGCTGCACTCTTATTTATGAGTTTTAACTATTTTAATTTCTCTTTAACACTGAATTATTGCAGCCATTTGGGATTGGGGCCAAACAGCTTATTTAAACAATTAATAATTGAAAACCTGCAATTCATTTATTGATTTCCTCTGAAAATGAAACTTTAAAATATTTTGAACTGCTGTGGGAGGAAAAAAAATCCTTATCTGGAAATAATTTGAAAGTTAATCTGTATTTTGCTAAATTGTTGAGTTCAAAGTTTTACAACATGATGTGGCAGATAGACTCTGAGGACAAAGAAATAATTTGCTCGAAGTAACTGTGTACGATACCTCTCCAAAACACTTCATCTGTCCTTTTCTTACTGGCCCTAAATTTGTGTCAGATACTGTGGAAGTCCTGCCAAAAGTCTTTGTAATCTATAGAAGAAAAGTAAAACCTGGGAGGAATCTTAATAATTATCTTAAGAATTTAAGAGTTACTTAAGAGTTTGCTTTAAGGAAACAAATTTGCTTTTAAACCAAGGAAGATGTTAATACGTGTAAAAAATATGATATAGTATACAGGGAATTTGCAATGTGTTTCTACAAACCTGTGATGCAAATTAGCAAAGAATATTTGGAGCCTTGTATCAGGTATCCTGAAGGCACAAGAAAAGCTTTACTAAATGGAAGAACTCAGAAGACAGTCATAAAAAGTAGGCCTAGAAAAGCTCATAATAAAACCCCAGTGTTTCCCTTTCTTAGCTTGTTGAAAAAAAATTAGGATAGAAAATCATTACTAATATATTCAAAGTAGATTGGGAACTTCTTGCTGTATCATAGAACAAGAATTAATTTTACATGAGAAATGAAGGTAGGATATTGAAAAATGGTAAATGCTGAGACAGGAACTTAGTAGAAAACAGAGAGGGAACGGATGCTTGTAAGTTCTCCAGAGTGTTCGGAATTATAATCAATTGTAATCAATGTTGTGGAAAGGATAATGTGCCTTTTTTAAAAAATTAGAAGAGAAAAAGATAAATATCTGCATATTCTCTTACAGCCTCTGGTGTTGGCCACTGTAAAAAGATGGCTTAGTGAATTAGAAAAACACATGGATTAATCCAGTCAGAAAAAATGTAAATAATATAAAATTTGGCTGTTAAGCTTTGAAATTTTAAACTCAATTTACAGACTCAACAGCTCATTGATCAAAGGAAGAGGAAGCCAAATTTAGGGAATACAGTTGGACAAAGCACAAAAACTAATAACCTAGGGAAATGCCTAGTGCTTGTTTGTTGATTTGCATTGTGTACCTACAGAAGGAAAATGAAAAGATAAATTCTTAAGACTTTTATCTCCCTGCCCTGAATAATTTCTACCTTTCAGTTACACGGATATATAAAATTTAGATTAAGCCATTGGTGTCACCAAATCATGAATAATCTCTATGGTCAAGCTAAAGCTCTAATTCTCAGTACTCTACAGTGGCTGATATAGTCATGCTCAAATTTTCAGCTGGCATTAACTTTAAAATGACCCTGAGAGAGTGCACTGTTTTATTTCTGCAGCAGAGGACAGGTTTTTATTTCCCTATTTATTTTGTCCAACAACCATTTCAGCCACTGCTGCCTGATTCCCGTCTGCTGTCAGTGTCTGAGGTAGCCTATAAGAGCTGAGGACAGGCAAGACCTCCAGAGTAGTAAATTTATTCAGAATTCCTTTGTTTGTCCACTAGATGACTCTCTGAACTATTGGAATTTAGCAGGAAAAGCTGTAGACTCTGGGAATAAAAAATGGATATCAGGGTAGGGTGGGGAAGGTGCAGGGGGAGGGTTTGGTTTGTTTTTTCATTTGATGTTGATATCAGAGTGCTTCAGTGTGCTAAGGAAGCATTGGAAAAATCTACCCAAGGGTCAAGACAAAAGTCAGGCTTATTTTTACAGCCAACCCCCTTTTTTGTTTGGTTGGGTTTTTTTCCCCTTCTAGAGTCTTCCAGGACTTAAAGATAAGGAATCATACACACACAGAGAAGGAGAAAATAAGCAACCTTGACAAACTAAATAGGCAAAAGTGAGTCTCCAGTGTTGATACCATCACATGAAAATATAGTTATTGATAGGAAACAGTGTCTGATGGCAATTCCACCGATGTTATTGGGGCCCAAAAGCTCCATATATTTTCAATTCATTCCTTCAGTAATTTTGATCTCTTCATTAGAACTGATATCGTTATTCCACCACTTCTACCAAGAAAAGCTTCAGGATTGTGCAGCATAAAAGTTACAGTTACTCTGCTTCTCACTTCTCTCCCTCCTGCCTCCTTCTTTCCTCCAGTAGAGAAATACTATGGTTTCTAATAACGAGAACTTGAATGCAGGTGTATGGAAGTAAAAAATTCAGCTCTAATTTGACGTTCCACAATGGAGCAATGTCTTGATGAAAGTCATTCTGAATCATGAATTGCAAGGCTGACTGCAGAGCTGACATCTGCAGCATTTTAGAGCCTGAGAAGCCAAGTGAGCTGACCAGGTAGATTATGCAGACCTCTGAAGAGAACTATTGGATGAGGACTTACAATAAATCCCAAAATGTAGTCTGCTCTCATGTTTTCTGCTGAATCAAAGAGTAGATGGTGTGGCTGCTTCAGAATCTTAAGCAGGCACTGTGCTGTTCACTGTTATATATTAAACTGGATGGCAATAGGCAACTTAACAAATAAATTTTTTAAAAGTACTTCTACTTGTTTATGAAAAGTCCAGGAACTAGCATTACTACAGCAGATGTTTGTACTCTTTTTTTGGATGATTACAGTCCTTCCCAATGTAAATTACTGTCATGTGGCGTAAAAAAGTCCAACATGCCCCAAAATCCGAATAGATTTCACTGTGCCAGTGTTTGCTGCTTATGTCTGATGGAATAAAAGAGACAACTTTGAAGATCATGTGAAGTGAATACTTACATAATTTAGTTTTCGATACCATGACCAGAATCACCAATCAACCACCATTATTTGTCCAGATCAAAAAATAATCATATTTTCAGAAGAACTTATGAAAAGACAATTTGATCAGCAGAAATTTAATGTGATATCTAAAAGTATGAGAAAAGAGATTTGTTTGGGTTACCTATTAAAATGTTCTAATCTTCAAATGCAAGCTGGAAATAAAATTGATTATATCTACTTACAACTGAAATAGTGTTTTCATAAAAGTGATGAGGATTTCTAAAGTATTTGTATTTTCATATGCATTTTCAAATATTATTCTAAAGTGTACTCATAATGAGTGAATTAATGAATGAATAACTAGTTTAATTTAATAAACCAAGTGCTAACTACTACATCTTTCCAAGAATAGATATTATCACTTTTTATTTCAAGACAGGATTATTTACATATATTTGTACATTTTTCCAGTAATGAAAAAAAACAGTAAAGTTCAAGCCTGTGAATAAAGACATGGTGAAATTATATTACTGTAGATGATATTTCAGCTTCAATAATGGCTTTATCGCTGATCCTTTTTTTATCCTTCTTGAGGAATAACTGAGGCAGGGACTATGGAGTGGTGTTGGAATTTCTCAGGCAGCCATTTTCACTTGATAATTTTCAGTCAAATCTGAAATTCATGAAGGGAGCCTTTAAGATTTCTGCATATCAGTTTTTAATCTGGGTATCCTTTATTCATCTGTCTTTCCAGATAGGAAATGTCATTACTTGCTGGGATTTGATAAAGTGATTTATGGCATCTGATCAATCTGAGCACATACCATCACAATAAACTTGAAGAAAGTACAGTTGAGCAGTGAAGTAAGGATATACAAATGCTTCCTGTCATTGTCTTGCACTGGTTAGCTATGAACTAAAATTCAATACTGAGAAATCAGGAGGTGAAGAAAAGAACTTGCAGAGAGGTAGCTAGAATCTTTTATTACTTAAATTCACCTTTGATACTTTGAACTGTGTAACATTAGCACTTCAATGTCTCCCTCATTTTAAGTAGTTTCATGTTCTGTGCTATGGTAACTACAGGCAGACTATAGCCATGAACAAATTGAGTCTAGAGAGAGCTTCAGAAGCAAGTCTGGCCCTCATTCAAAACCTTTTGAAACAGATGAAAGAGTGTCTATTGACTTTGATGGGCTTTGGCTTGAACTCTTCCAGCTTCTACAGGCAGGCTTGGGTTCTGATTATGGCTCCAGATGATGTCCATGTATTTTATTCAATTGCTCCTTATTTATATGTATTGAACAGCACTTGGAAAAGGTCCAAGAATATAGGACGTTTGCCTTCAAGGATGATATAACAGTGAATGCAAGAATATCATCCCTTTTTTAATGCTACTGAATTTTCTGTGATTCCCTGCACAGTGACACAAATTTTGCATTTGGGATATCAGCCATCACACTAGACCAGGGGTGAGGTAAGATGGAATGCTCATCGACAAAAGAGCAAAGGAAGTACTGTCCACATCAGAATTACTTCTATAACCATTCAGGCCTGGGGCAAAATTGCACTTAGCAAGTTGTAGCAAAAAACCATTTTTAATTGCATTTTCACCAGATTCAAAGCTGCCTGACAGTGGGGAAAGGCAGGATTTCAAGCATAATCAAGCATTATATATAATATATAATACAATACATGTATTATATGTTATACATTATATATTATAAGGGACTGTCAGACCAAGAACAAGGTACCTGAGAAATAACAGCTTTTCTGCTTTAGAAAAGATGAAGATGTGACTGTTTCTGTGATTTTACAGAGTAAGACTGTCTTTGAAAGTTTGTGGCCTTTCTCTCCACTTCTGTGAGTGGAATGTGCTGATCTAAGAACGTGACAAGGAGGACAAATGGTTTACCACCTGCTGCCTGAGCACTCACCCGCAGGTCACCAGTCTTGTCAAAGAGATTTGCATTGATGGAATATGAAATGGCATCGCCATCAAAACATACAAGATTATCTTTGCTTTCAAGAAAAGCAACAGCTACTGTAACTTAGAAGTTTGAGGACAGGAAGGCAATCAGTTCGAAAGTACTACACACAAGTGGGGAAATGAATTTGACGTTGCCTCTAATAGGAACTGGCAGTTTCAAACCCTGAAAGATGGACTTCTTGTAGCACTTTTCAATGACAAGTCCCCAGCTAGTGAACTGATTTTGAACCACAAGAGTGGAATCACTTGAATAACCATGTCCAATCCTCAAAAAAGTTAATCTTTTTGCTATACGTAAATAGATTTCACAGAACATCTACTCTGTGTGCCACCATACCCTCATGAGCCACAGACATCTCCAATAATCCACGTCACCGGAATAATGCAGAGGAGATTGTGGGAGTTGCATGAATTCTTTTAAATAAAACTTTGCAGATGATGTAAGAAAGCAAACTACACTATATACTATAGAAGAGCAAACTTCTTCCTCTACTTGCAAGTGACTAAACAAGAATCTGGTTAATGAATAAATCACTGAATATATGAGCAAAATACAGCAATTAATCACTTGAGAAATTACAGTGCTATTAAGGGTATCAGTCTTGGGTCTTCTGCCTGCCTTTAACTCTGTCTTAACTTCACCTTTCTTCAGCTTACATTAGCTTAACATCAGGACCTCAACTTTAGAATCTGAGATTTCTCAGAGCTCTGGTAAAATGTCTTACATCACTTTCAAATAATTTTTTGTCATTGCATCGAGTAACAGCTAAATTAAGCTATTAAAGTATGCTAACTTAATCACAAGTGGTTACATTAATTTCTTACACTTCAGTCTCCTGAAAGCAATGTGCTGTCTCCTTACTGTACTGACTATCACTACCACTATCAAACTGAGTTTTGATGAAGACAAGTGAATATATGTCTGGCTGACTGGACATCCTATCATCCATGGAAGTACACAGCATGATAAAGCCTTTACTAGCAATTTTACCTAGCCGATATTCTAGAGGACTATGAACTTCTTCTTCCTAACACAAAGTATCCTTTTAAATGTAATCTGTATTATTTATCCATGTCTTCTCTTTCTGTCTCCTGTATGCTAACTGAAATTTAGGTAAGACTAATGCCAATAATCACCTGAGAGTTTTCAGCAAATGCAGAATGTATCTGTTCTTTTTTTTTTTTTAACAGAATCTGCTGTAATTAGCATAAAACAGGAATTCATAAATATGTGCTGATAATTTTTTCTTGGACATGCTTGATGATTTCACTAACAATATTTAAAACTTAAAGTGTTATGGAAATCATCTCTCATATCATTACATTATATACATTAGAACACCTCTCCCATTGTATCACCTCAGAAAAGTTAGAATCTCCTAGAACAAGCTATCAGATTAACATTTTGTAAGATATCAGTGCTGGGTTCTCACAGTGGAAAACTATTCCTCTGGCAGGCCACCAGAATCTAAATTTGGCAGGCTGTAGTGTAGTGTAAGGTTTACTTGTTCAATCAAGCATTCAATTAACTAACATGTCAGTATGTTGGTCCTTTGTGAGACAAATAAAAGGCAGCTAAAGTGCATTGAGCCATCTGAATGGATAGTTGTGTAATTAATATTTGCTTTTAATTTATTGTAAGATGTCCAGATGCTCTGGCAATCAGTTCCTGGGAAATCCTTAAAATAATTGACTGAGTTCCGTAAACTTACTAGAGGGCAGCAGGTTTTCTCATCTCTCTCTATGTGATGAGAATTGGGCAAATGATTCAGCAGACCTTATAAAATTTTTAAATTTTTTTTATTAATATATTGTTTACAGTTCCAACATAATTCCTGTGTAATTTAATGTTTGTTTAATAGCAGGGTTTATCTATTATCTATAATCTATCTCAGACTCTCATTGTTTTGGGATCATACAGCATTCTCCAACTCTAGACCAAGATTTATTGGTTTGGCAGAGAAGAAAGCATGTAATTTCAGGACAATTTTTTTCTCAGTTACTCTCATCTTTGTGAGCTACTCCAGCAGTTAATCTTAGTTGTGTAAACACTGAACAAGGGGAGAGAGAAAGGCATTTGCAGTGTGTGATTTTATTACATATGTGTTGAGATGGGATGAGTTGTCCTCTGAGCATGGCTCAGATGAGTAACTTAGGCCATATGTACAACTTTTAGGTGAAAAACTGAAGGAGGAGGGGAGTTCAGAGCCTTTCAGTGTGTTTTTATCCCACTTAACTACAATATGTAGACTAAGATTATAGCTATGCTAAGCTAAGATCATAGCTGTGTTAAACATTCCCTGTAGCCACTGGAGATCACAGGCATCTTTAGAGAATGACATAGCTCAGACATCCCATTCCCATTAACTACTGAAAAAGCCTAAGTCAATATTGATAATTGAAGTCGGGTGAATCAGATCTTTATGTGGCAACACTTTGCATTTCAGGTCTGAGAGTACACGGGGTGCTTCTCAGATAACCAGATGAGAGCTAGGCTGATTGGCTATACTGCATGTTTTATATTGACATCACCTGGTGACACCGACACCATGGGAATGGCAATGACATTTCTAAATATCATTCCATTGGTGATCATTTGTCAGTTTCATTTGATATTACAGGCCCTAGTGGGAGGTCCATTATGTGTTCCACTGTGTCATTTCCAACACACTATTTTTTATGTCTGGTAAGTCTTAGAATTGATTTTTATCTCCACTCTGTTGCATTTGCATCATTCACCTATGCATCGCCCCCACTCAGACATTGGACAAAATGTTATTTGTAGAAGGATCATTCCCATAATTATCACCCCTGGCTTATTTTTCCTCTGACCAACGTTGTATTGATTTTCCTACTGCTGTCTTCCTGGCTAGCAGTTAATGATCACACTCAATGTACAGATAATAGAGATGCCAGTATCCTTGTAGGGGTTAGCTGTGATCTCACAGAGCCATTCTTCTGCAAAAGTATATATATATATATATAAAAAATAATAATAGAGATCCCACAAGCATTCATCTACATAGACACATTTATTTGAATGATAATGGAAACCTCACCCAGAAGGGGTAGATTAGTTCATAAATCAGATTTAAAGAATACCTTTTCAACCTTTACATCTTGCATGCAAGATATAGAGGGTTCATTTTTAAGATAAACTGCTTAGCAGCTACCTTTTCTTTTACATGTAGTACATTATGCTAACTTGTATGTTTAAAAATACTAATATATTTAATGTTTAGTAGGATACAATATTGAATTCTATGTTTTGTAAGATTTATTTTACATCTATGAAAGCTTATTAAAATACAGGAGTAATATTTTCCAAGTTCCACATCTGTCTTCAGTTTTCAGTTTCTGACTGGAGTCTGCTGGGGGGCTTTATTTTCAGGAGGCAGAAGTTTGGCAATAATCGGAAAAAATAACCAGTTTGACAGGCGTTCAGTGAAATATTGAGAAGCTGAGGTACCACAAATGACTAGTCCTATTTGTAAAACATTGAACATTGAGAACAAAACCAGCGAACAACTGTTTCATGTTATTGAGCTATTCAGTCTGGAACTAGTTCATGTAAGGATTGGAATAGTTAAAGAACATGAATTGAGTCTTCTTGCCAATATGACAACTCTTTTAAACTTGAAAAGGTATGTATTCCTTTTCCTTAGCATTGTTTGTTTTGGTAAAGGACACCTGATTTTTTTTTAAGTCTGTGAAGGCTGCCAACTAAACAGCTCCTTAAATATCAATAGGAATCTATCTCAAGGAAAAGAAAAATATGACAGTCTGCAGATGAACATGAAACAAATTCTTTCTCTGACATTTTATGCTCCCATTTTATTTCCTTTCTCGTTATCTTGGACATTATTCTCAGGAAAGTCATTAAAAGTTCAAAGGTATGTATGAGATTAAGGCTTTCAGGAGAATGAAATTGAAGATCGGTTTTCAGTACTGATATCTCCTGCAGTATGCAAAAATTTGACATTTCTATTGCTCTTGGGGTACCTTATCAGCAGACAGTGAACTTAACTTTGGGTTCCTATGGATTAAGAAAAGTTTCTAGCATGGTGTGAAATGGAAAAGCAAAAAAAATATCCTCTCTATTCAGTGTATGTACGCAAGCTTCTAGCATGACAAAATTTAAAGGGTATCATTTCTGTAATTGGTGCTCCTAACACAGTGGAAGTTTTATCTGCATGTTTTTATCTGTATACAAAGCACAAGTATAAAAGAACAAGCCCAAGACTTCTGCTGAGTATGACTTTTCTTTTTAGAACCTTTTTTTCTACCAGTCTCTTTATCCCTATTTCTTCAGCTTGCGTGATAAAGTAGGAAACTCTTCTACAGCCCTTAGCTAGAGCTAATGGGACCCAGGCAGTATCACTGCCAGAATGAATCTGCATATTAACTAACCCTTCGTGTAGGGGTCTAGCACCTGACACTCTTTTATATTGCCATAATTAAAATGAGTCGATGGGTCAATTAAAGTGAATTTTTCACTATTAATGACCTTTCATTACACCTAACTGAAGAATCAATGGTACGAAGTCAGAACAGGCTGGAAATACTAATCCAGAAAGCCTGCCAAGTAGGCTGACATACCATGTAACGAGGTCTGAGTCTAAAGCAAAATAGGCTCTGTCTTATTAACAGTTGTATCATATAGTCTCTGATAAACATAAATAGGTCCTTGCATTCAAGTAAGGTACGTCTGTTCAATGATGTCATACTTTAACATGCAATCTAAATTTCTTTAAAGAAACTGTTGCCAATGCTCCATCCAAGGTTTTAATTACCAGCAATGTTGTGGTGGTCCATGATTTGTTAGACTGGATTTACTTTTAGTAGCAATATATTTACTTATTTGTTTCAATAAAATATTTTTATTAAAGGGCTTCAGCTTGATAGGTGAGTGAATTCTCTTTTTTCCACAGCCTCTGGAAATGACAGAAATCTCTGGGCTAGGGTTTCGTTCTGACAGTCTATGTAACACTGATTTCTAGTGATGTTGCTTGATGCATGGAAAAGGGCCTCATATTACCCACAGGTGGTTTGATAAGGACAAAGAATTTTGGAGAGGTAAAAGATCCGTAGTCTTTCACCAGGTGCAACAAAAACTTTGTGGATGAGGATGCTGAATAATAGGGCTATCCTGTTTCTTGAAATGAAATTTCACTTTTCAAGGTCTCAGAAGTAAAACTCAGCAATCCAGTCCACAAAAAGCACTCACAGGTCTTGACAGAGCTGATTTTCATTCTCTATCCATTAAGTAAAGTTTCTAAAAGAAGTCAGTGTAAGCCTAACTGCGGCCCAAATAACTCTGGTGAAAGTTCACTAATGAATTCAATGAAGCATGTTAAATCAGTAGTAAGTGCTTTTCAAAGTCACACCATTTAGCCTTTGAAATAAACTTATCAATTCAAAGAAAGATAACATGAGAAAAAAATCAAGAAATGTCAATGCCAGCCACTTCTTTACTTTAGAACAACTACACAACAATAGTTGAGCATGTCTGAATAACACTAATAATTTCAGTGATATGATTCCAAAATATTACAATGAAGGGAAGCACATTCAAATTATGAAGAAAACCCTTGTGGCACTATAATTTAAAGATGCCAAAGAGAAAGATGGATGGATGGATACTTCACTGGATCATTCTTTTATTTATAAATACACAAGTCAGTAGCAGCATAGTTCATTCTAAAAGGGTACTTCATTATTGCAAAGTGTAGTGTTGATATTTTTCCTCCAGTAAGTAGCAATATGTCAAACTTCACATATTTAACTCGCTTCTCTTGATGTCAGAAGACCATGGCATACCCTGAAGAACAAATATTTGAACAGTGCTAAAATCCTGTCGGCAAAGTCTTGGGTACCCATCTGTTACACAGATAATATACATACTGAAGTGACTGACATTTGTTACCAATACTTACAAAATAGTCAAGACTTGTCGTGTGCGTGTATGCATAACACACGGTAAGCAAATCTGTATGTATATACATCTATTAGTTATATGTCAATATGCATATAAATTTCTGCCTAAATATTTACAATCAATTAGTATATTTTTCAGGCTTAGTTTTTATATTGCTTTCAGCTGACTGAAAGGGCATATGGAAACAATAAAACATATGGAAGAAAAGATCTGTTTAAAGACCAGATTGTGGTATGTTTACTCACATTGAATAACATACCAGGAATATTCCTTCTGTGGCATAAAATACTCTGCTGTGAAGAAGTATCACAATACAGAAGTTTGTATTTATTCACACTGTTAGGTATTTGCCGTTTATTTACCTACAGTAGTGATGGTGTCACATCAGAATTAAATCTGGGTTGCATTATTTAATTTATTTCCAAATTCTACCCCTTGATAATTTTCTTGAATTAGAGTTACTCTTTTATTTACACAAACCGGGATCAAGCTCTTACCTCTGCTGTACAGAGATTAACCAGAAGGCTTATTGAGGTCTCCCATTTATAAACATTATGCTGTTTAGTTTATCAGCTTAAAAATGGGACTTTTCAAAATGGATTGCCAATGCCACACTGTATCCAAATAGTGTTTAAACTGTGAAAAATTGTTTGCTTCTTAAGGCTGATGAGACACTGCATATTTTACTCACCCTATTTTGCCCAGGCAGTAGCATCGATCTCCAAGTGTGAATGGTTTTATGTGTGAGGGGTGCACAGTTACTCACCCTCTTGCACATTGGAGAAGAATGGAATTTCAAGCTTAGCTCTGAATATCTTCCTTGAACAGCCTGACGTTTAACTGCAAATTCTTCCACCTTTTTCTGCTGTACCCACACTAGTTCCAAATTCCACCTGAGTTCCTGTCAAAATAGCTGGAGATATTGGCTCTACAGCATTAAACTCCCAATTTTTAATTTGTGCCCAACACATGTACCCACATAGACACACGAGAGAAAGTCCAAGGGATGTTTGAAAAGCATTAACCCACTTTACCTAGGAAAATGCCAATTTGCATAGATGATTAATGTATGTACAAGTAAGAAAATATAATTAAGGCCCTTATGGTAGACATCACACACATGAGCCTTCCGTTAAATTACATAGGAGGTTGTTGCTGAGGTCTTGATCCTGGCTAAGTCCTACTCCTTGATTTTAGCCCAAAGTTAATGCCACATGAAGGGGAGAGATCTTTTATTTTAAAAATCCTAATCCTGCAAACAATTTTACATACATGCATCATCTGCAGAATCAGAAATGCCCCAAGGTACCATAATAAAAATATGAAAAATATATGTATAAAAACATATTCTTAACTTGAATGAACTCTGTTAATGGAAGGTCTATCATTCCTCTAGACATACCAACCTAAATTCATTTGTGCTTGATGCAAAATATTTAAAATTAATAAATTAAAGTGCATATTTCTAGCTGCTCAATTATAAATCCTTTAACAAAAAAAATCTAGTTTCTTTCTCATAGGCAAATATGGATAAAGTAACTGTTAGCTTCAATGGAATTTTAGTATAAAAAAATAGAACTTCACTGGGGATCTGTATTATTTAGACAAGATAATACTCTTTTGCAAAAGGAGAATTTAGAATACCACAACCACTTTAGAAAAATACAGCACTGGCAGTTTATATCTATATAGTTTATAGATTATATCTATATAACCTGGAACAAATATGTGGATATGCCCTGTAACAGAAGATTCTCAGTTCATTCCCTTTTTTCAACCTAACATCTACACTACTCTCTTTTTGATTTACTAGCAGTTCAGTAAAGTACCTGTTCCCAGTATTCATTAATTTTCTTGACAATAAACCTGCAGAAAACCCTGACAGATCAAACTAACATTGAGTCAGAAGATCCATGAACATAGGGAAACTTCACCTATCAAATTTGAACTCATAGAACAGAAAAGCTAAATATTTCATAATAATCAGGTAAGCAAATAAATTCCAGACTTGCCATGGAAACACTGTCACTCAAACTAACAGCAGCACTTGATCACACTCTAGTCATGTAATATTATACTTTAGACCCTAATTCTGCACTGAAACTCTCTCAGCATGGTAGCCCAATCATACCTCCTTATGTATTTCTGGGTTATTTCTTTGGCACTGGGACTTCCATCTTTCTCCTGGGTTATAAAGCAGAAAGCACAGTGTTTTCACACCACAAGCAGCAATACATGAAATGTTTTAGTCACATCCAAGTAAATTATGAGCACAATACTGTCCATAAGCTACTCCAGTAGAAATCTTTCATAGAAAATAACTGAACCTTGAAACTAGCAGTAGCTTCCCCAGACCACTACTTCCTCTGTAGCTGCAGACAGAGGGTGGGGAGCTGGGCAGGCTGAGGCACCTGATCCCACAAGATGCTGTGTGCGAGACAGTGTTCCCTCAACTCCGGCAGACATGGCTGGAGTTACAGATGTTCAATACATCGCATAAACAGGTCTATAAACTCTGGCAGCTTTGCACATTACTTACCTGAATATGAAAGACACTTAAGTGAAACGAGGCAACATAATTAAGAATGTGCACATTCTAGCACAGACCAAGGGCCACTTCTCGTCACACCTCAAAGGACATGTCTTGTTGCACCCTGCTTTTAACCTGAAATCCACTATATGGATCAACAGCATGTTGCCATAAAAAGCATTCTAGGAGGGTTTTGGTTTAGGTTGGGGTTTTTTTCATTTTATACAACCATAACACTTGAAAGGAGAAAAAGAATCCTAAAACATGAAAACAAAGTCCTCTGGAGACATAAGATGGAGATGGAGACAAAATCTGACAGTGGCAAAACCTATTTTGCTACCCAGCCTTAAGAGTCCTCTCCCAATATGCACAGCCAATAACCAGTAAAAATTCTGGTCATGACAGGAAAACATTTCACAAAGGCTCCCTATGTTTCAAGAGGACATGAGCTGAATTTTTAATAAAATGTTAAGTCTCAAAGCAATTCAAAAGATTGCATTTCGGAAAGAGAATCATATCTAAGCAAAAGAAATTCTATAGAACTGTTACTCAAACAGCTAACAGAAAGCTTGAAACGTGACACAGAAGAAAGAGTGCAAAGTATCTTGACATTGCTGTCATATTACAAGTCAGTACTTCAAGAGCAATGAATGAGATGTAAATATTTACCTTAGGTAGCTAGACCAAAGAATGCAAACAGATTCCACAGATATAATACAGTTTGTCAATACCTTTAGTGCTGGAAATGGAAATGTTAACTCTGCCAGGCCACTGATCCTGAAAGATGAATACAATCAATTACATTTTTTACCTGTCAGTCATTCGCATCATTGCCTTTCTTGCAGCTGACTGCTCCCTGTCTTCCAGTTCCTGTTTCAAGGCACTGAACAACTTTTTATATCCACTTTTCATTCAGTCTTTTTCACAGATGCCCTACTGCCATCTCAGGTTAACACTGCTTGTTTCAGAACTCGTCTGTTTTCTTCCCATATTTTCTCAGTGTTGCCTGTGTCCACTGTCTCCCATCTCAGAAAGGTGGCCCTTCTGGTCTCTGAAGTGTCATCTTAAATCTCACTCTTCCTCAAGCTCCACAAATTTTAACCATGTCCGACAATCTGATCCAGAGTTCCCTGGTCAGCAAGAGCCATTAACTTCAATGGACTGTGAATCAGGACCAGATTGCTGCCAGTAGCTCTGCACTGAAATCTAGCTAAAGAAAAATAACAGAAGAAACTGTATGGGTACTCTTGTTGCTAATTAGAGACTGCTGCTTGAACACAGTCACGGCAATACCATATCCTATGTTAATACCATCTGTTACTATTTCCAATATATTTTCTCCAGTCCTTATGCAAAGGACTAAGGCCTTACATTGTTGTACCTTTATCTGTACAAATTCAGAGTGATGCCAAAGGTGTCTGACAGAGCTTGAATAAATAAGTATACACTAGCTCCTATCTTTTCTTTTATATACTACAAAATACCATTCTACATTTAGCTAGGTAAGACAAGGGAAATCATCTGATGAACCAGGTTAGTAAATCATTGCAAAAAAATTCCAAAGTTAAAATGGCTGTTTATAGAGTGACAGAGTATACAGGAAGCACAGAGAAGTTTAAAGCCAGTATGTTTTAAATTCTCACTACTGAGAACAAAAAATTCTGTTCTTCTAAGGAATCTCTGCCTAATCCTATGTTATTAATCTAACAGCAATTTGAAGAAAAAGCATTCTAGAAATCAAAAATAACACTGTGACTCTACTTCATTCTTCTTGCCTTCATTCATAAACATTCTGGTACTTACTTCCTCTTCATTTAATTCTCCCTGCCTCTTGCAACCGCAAGCCTCTAATGCATATTTTTTATATGGAAAAATTCAAATAAATTGCCTTTGCCCACCTTTGCTTCTCCTAACAGTTTTTAATGTTTTTTAAGTGCCTTGTTGTAAAGCCAATGCCTTTCTGCAATCCCACAGTGCTCCCACCAAGTGGTACAGGGAAATCAGTTCTAACAGACAATTTAGCCTTCTAATGTGGTACAATAAGACACACAAACACTAGGTAGAAGATGCTGTTTATGTTATGGGAAAAGCTATCATCATCAGACAGCAACTATTGCCTATATAAAGCTAAGATATTAAACATTTATTAAGAAGTATGCTGTGGTTTGAGGCTATTTCAACAGTAATTTGACAGTAATTACAATTCACATTTTTATCCTATATTGTACTCAACAAGGTATTTTAGGGAAAGGGATAAAAGTCACACTGCCTATTACCACATAACTTTGCCAAGTGTACCAGCAAGGACAAAGCCAATTAGATGACGCCCACTGAAGAGGTGCAGTTTTGGGGGTACAGGTTTTTTGTTCATTTTTTCTTAAAGATGTTTATGCTAATATTTTTATTATAATGAAGTACACTCCACCCTCACAGCTTCACCTATAGTAGGCAAACGCTTTGCAGAAATGAAATTACTGTTGCAACAAGGTTGCTTATGACACTGTTTAATACAAAAAAAGAGAGTGGTGACACAGTACATTGATAGGGGGTGGAGTGTATCATATATACAAAAGAGGGGCATTACTTCTGTCATCTGACATTGATGTGGGAAGAGAGAACAAAACCAAATGCATTTTCTTTCCAGCACTGAAACATGCAAAGACAAAACTACAAGCTGTATGCAGCTCAGAATAATAAAAAGAAATGCCCCAGTATACTTGTTCAGATTTTTTTAAAATATATTTAATTCTCTGATCTTTCACTTCAAAACTTAGAATTAAGCAATGAGTGAACAGGATCTGAAATACAGACAAGGCATTGCTCACATCACATTAAAAGGCATCTTTTAAATGTTGCTGTGGATTTCTAAACTTACACCGAACAGAATTTTTAGTTGCTGGGAATTTGAAATGCAAGATGAACTTGGCCACATTACATCTATTTCTTTAAGTGGAATTGTAAATACGCAATAAATTGCTGTTCCAAAGAGGCAACATGCAGAATTCAAAATTGTTTCTTGCAGGATTCTGTTGACCTGTTATGAAGAGATATTGAAGCAGTGGTACAAAATCCACAGCTCAAGCATGAGATCCTAGTGGCTGGATTTCTGAGTATAATATTCTCCAAAATACACCACTTCCTTTTAACCATTGAATTTAGTTTTAGGAAAACAGCTGCTCACCAACTTTAAAAAAGAAAAAAAAAAAGGCAAGGAGGGTGGGAGGAGGGAAGAGGTGGAAAGAGCTTATGCATTACGATGACATTTAGCAGAGAGCTGCAAAAAGAAAGCAAAGACAAATATTTTAAATGTGATAGATTTCAACCAGAAATGTGAACGTATTTTTTCCTTATAAATAGCTTGCCAGAGTTGGTTGGGACAAAATTTGGGTTGCAGCTACAGGCTGAAGCAGCAGTGCAGAGAAACAAAACAAACAGGCATTTATCCTCCACCCCAACACCCCCCTTCTCTCTCAGTTAGCAAAGTATGATGCTTTTGGTTGGCTGCAAGGGAAATATTAGCTAGAACCTGATTCAGCTACATCCACAGTCCCAGATGCTTAAAACTTATCATGGATTAAAGCCATGAAATAAAAATTAAAAAAGAAATTTCAATTTGAAATTTTATTGGCATGTTGCTAGAATGGTCAACATCGATCGACAGGACTTTGTCCACATACTCTGAGAACAGCCTTCCTGCACCTCCCCCCTCTTTTCTTCCTCTCTCTCTCGCTCTTTCAGCATTAATGCTATTAAAAGCCAAACAAAATACTGGCTATGGGTGTAAAGAATGCTGGTTTTTTTTGGAATGTTGCCATGGATCCTGCTTCCAGTCGCGTCCCACGGAAGGAGGGTGCAGCCTCCTGACTCTGTGGCAGGCTGGTCTCCCCGGGCAGGGCAGAAGGAAGATAGCCACGTACTCCTGCTGCTCCCTATTCTTTCCCATCCACTATAGCCAGGTCTTTGATCACCCTCAGTTTGCCACTGGCATCGATCCTGCGCTTCTCACGTATTAGATCCTCGAGGCTGTGGAACCTCACCGTGTGCACCTTGTTCTCTGCCAAGTGGATCTTGAGACAGTACTGCTGCTGGTGCTGGGTGCCAGCAGCCGCCTGCAGCTCCCCCCCGGCTTTGAACTCCCTTTTCCCGAAGCGGCACCAGGCGGCGAAGCTCTCGGAGTTAGTCCAGCAGATCTCGTCGCTTTTTAAGCCCAGGTGCCCGCAGGCGTTCTGCACCACCAGCTCCGCCACCAGCGGGCGGAAGCGGTACCAGCTATTCACCACCCGGCCCACGTTGCCCGCGGCCGCCTCGTACAAGCTGTCCTGGCGGATCTGCCCCTGGTGCAGGTGGATGATCTGCCCGCCGCCCACGTACACGGCCCAGTGCGGCGGCGGGTGCTCCGACGGCCCCAGGTAGAGCAGCTCCAGCAGGTCCCCCGGCTTGCAGAGGGTGGGCAGGGCTGACACCGGGTAGACGCTGAGGTCCCCAGCCTGGGGGCCGCTGCTGACCTTGGAGAAGATGCATTCCTGGCCGCGGAAAGCGGAGAACTGGGTCTCGTTCAGCACCAGCTGGTGGTGAAGGTGGTGGGTGGGCGTCTCCTGCCCAGGGCTGCCGGAGCCCTTCACGCCGTACTTGTCTGGCTGGCCTCGCTCGTCCAGGTCCTCCTCCTCATCCGAAAAGAAGTAAGCCACCCCGACGCGCAGCTCGTCCTTCTCGATCCCCGAGGGGTCCCCGGTCGGCAGCTCACTGTAATTCAGGTGGGTGATGCGATCCAGTTGATTTCCCATCAATGACAGGGCGAGGCGAGGGCAGGAATCGCCGGATCTGAAGCAGGGTGGGGTGGGCAGAGAGAGAACAAGAGATGGGTAGGAGAGTGCATGCAGAGGGAAGGAGAGAAAGAACGAAAGAAAAAAGAAATAAATCAAGGCACATACAAAAGATTTCAGCGATTCCGCCCTAATCCCCCCATTCCTCCCCGAATCCTTCCCTCCTTTTCATGCAAGGGAGAAACTCCCAGTACGGATCCTTCCCCCTACCCCCGGGGTGCAGGGCAGGGCAGAGCCCCGACTCCGGAGTGCCCGGCTCCCAGCGCCACCTCAGAGGAGCCTCCCAGCCATCCGCCGGCTTCGCCTGGGGGGACGGAGTTGCCCTGGGAGTCTCCACTCTGCGAGGGGACAGGGCTCCGGGGCCGCGGGGACGCTCCGGCCGGAGGGTCCCGAGCCCTCCCTCCGCCGGTGCGCAGCCGAACCGCGGCGGGCAGCGCTGCGTGCGGGACGCAGCTGGAAGAGCGCCCAAGCGCCGGAGCTGCCACCCCTGCCCGCCCGGTGCCCGCAGCCCGGCCGGGACCCGGCAAGGCACAGGCAAAGAGCAGGCGATGGGCACCCCCCACCCAAGGGGTCTCTCCCGTCTCCTTCCGTACCCGTGGTCGCCCAGCGCCAGAACCCCCCCAAACTCCTTTAAAGTCGTCCTGTCCCCATGGGCGCCGCAGAGGAAGCGCGACCCGTCCTCCCCGCTGCAGCCCTGCTGCTCCGCCCGCGCCGCTCTGGGCTGCCCGGCCCCTCCGGCGAGCCTAAGTACCGGCGGCGCCGCTCCCGAGCCCGCCCCGGCCACGCTCATTGGCCGCGCCCGGCGGCGGCGGGGCTGAGCCGCGGCACTGCCCGCCCGGGCCCCGCCGCCGCCGCCGACACCGGCCCCGACCCCCGGGCTGCCCCGACCGGCCCCGACCCTCGGGCTGCCCCCGCCGAGCCCCGACCCCCGGGCTGCTCCCGCCGAGCCCAGGCCTTCGGGCGGCTCCGGCCAGCCCCGGGCCTGCGGCAGGCGGGGCGTCCCGCGGGAAGGGGGTTGGAGATCGTGCCCACCGCGTGAAGCCGCTGGCAAGCCACCCCTACACCGGACAGAAGTAAAAAGGAGGAAACAAAAGCAAACAAAAAAAAAAAAAAAAAAAAAAGAAAAAAACCCCAAAAAAACTAACCCGCCCAGGAGGGACGCACGTGGCCAAGAGTTTCTCTGTCCCTCGAGGTTGGAGGTGGGTGCCCCTCACCTCGCTTCAGCAACCTCAGGTCGCACCTATGCAGTCTGAGCTGATACCCTGGGCTTCCTTTTGCTGAGGAGAGACAGGCATTTCCAGAGGGCCGTTCCTCTCCTGTTGCAACTCCTATTTTAGGACGGCATGAAGAGCCCTAAGGAGGTGCCTGTCCCTTGCGATCGCCTAAATGAGAAGTTGAGATGTTTGATGGTTAGCATTAGGTGAGATGACTCTGTCTTTCCACATCTGGACAAAGTTGTGGCTGTGGGTATTCCTCAGATTTGACTAGAAGACATGCTATGGCTTGTCTTAAGTAAAAAATGAGTCTGTCTGGCAGTACCAGTCCATTTCTTCCGAAAATGTATGAAATCTAAAAATCCGTCATCTGTAGTAGCTAATAACAATACACAATTTTGCACCTAATTTTGCACATTATGGAAATGGAACTCAGAAATGATTAGTTCATTTGACCACTTTTCCCCCACGAGGCAGTGTCAATGATGGGATTGTAACCTGGTTCTTTTGTGTTCTTAGTCTTGCTCTAACCATGTGAACTTCTGAGAAGTGAGAATTTAAATATTTAAGACACTTCATGAAAAAGATCTAATGACATTCTTTGGTTCAGATGTGAATCATATTAAAGTACCATTTTTAGCTGGAAGTAAATTTACTACTTTCTTTGCAGTGGAAATAGTTTCGTCATCTAGACATAAGTATTTCTGCTTTCAGTGTTTATGGATAATATCTTTCTTTGCTGCTGTCCTTTTCCCAGTCTTCAGGTTTAGTTAACTGAGAACAACAATGCCATCCCTTTATTCTCATGATAGAGAGACATACATCCTTCAATAAAAATAGTGAATTTCAGTTTTTCAGAGTTCAAGCTGTATGCCTATGTTCATATGGATCAAATGCTGAGTTTCTTAGATGAACGTGTTTACTTTGAATGGTCTTTTTCTATTCAAATATTGATACAGCTGTCTTTCTAGAGTAGCATCTTCTTGTTCTCCTTTTATTTTACATATGCAAAGGCATCACATCATAAATGGAAGAGTGAAAAAAAAGGTGTGTTTAGTGAAATTCGAAGACTGACATCAGTTATTTTTTCACTGTGGCAGTTATACTAATCTGTTGATGGTTACAGACTTCTCATGTCTCATAAACTCAGGGGTTACAGCCTGAGACTCACAGAAATTAAGCTGATTTACAGCAGTTAAGGATGTAACATTCAGGGTCTGTGGAATCAGAAAAATAATTTGAAAAAAAAATTAAAAATATAAAGAAAGATTGTTTTCTAATATATGCATTTTAAAGTTTCAGAGGACTAAACAGATGGATGTTATTTATCTCTGGAATTGTGTAAATACTTTTCTAATGATTGTCAGAAGTTATATGTTCTTTTACAGCATGACCTTCACCAACTGCAACATTTTAAATTAAATTATGAAGACACTCTAATAGGTTTAGAGCTAAGGCTGTAAAACAGTGTTTAAATATTTTGATTTCTTTTTTTAATAACTGTTAATGTGCTTCATTGTTAAAGCTAGTCCAAGTTGAAAGCCATTTTCCGTAGACCTTCATCAACAGTTTCTGTTTTCTAAACACTTTACATTTTTCCCGTTTAAAGTCTGCATCTTTTTAGGTTGCACTCGCACAGTTCACACTTCCCACGTTTGCCAATCATCAAGGCTATGTGGAGTAATTTTTAGATAGTTCTAAACAAACAAAACATTATTTCATCCTTTCCATGCAAAACAGTGGAGAACAGACTGCTTCAGCAAACTGCAGGTGCAGAAGGATGGAGTCTGGGTATAGGAGAGGCTCTGCACTTCGAACTAGGTGGAGTATCTCCTGCCAAATTTTAGCCATGTTTGGGTGATCGTCTGTGGTTTTGCAAGTCGGCTCAATGAGAGTATTCTGTCTCTTGCTGAAGCATTTACAATCCCTTACAATCCACCTCTCTTCATGCCCTCTATTCAACCCACCTCCAACACCCATTTTCTTGTTTCATTTCAGTTCCCTTCTCTGTACACTGTCTCATCAGTGCTTTGTGCTCTACCACTATTCCTCAAGAAAAAATTTTCCCTCAGTTTCTCTTCAGTCACAGTTTTAGGATAATGTCAAGAATTGCCTTAAAAAAAGAAAACATACAAAAAACTCCCATCAACCTACAAACCAACAAACCCCAAACCTTTATATAATGTGATTAACAGATACTGCTGGAGATGCCTGTTTTGTCTGAGCTAATTTGATTAATGAATTTATCATCTGCTTTAGATGTTTAGCTTCTGGGGGCTTACTTAGCAAAGCAGTGAATGCAGGCTTGGCTGCTCTTAGATGATGGCACTGGCAGTGCAGCATCACTCTGTTCACACTCCCTCTGACCAGCTTCAGCCTCATTAACTGGGGTCATAATGTCCCCTTCCACCAGGACATGGGAATTTACAATATTCCTAACCTGTTATTACTGACCCTAACAATTTTTTCTGCATTCTGAGCATAGGAAAGAAACCTAATAACACCATAATCTCTGGCTTTGTCCTGATCTACTCTGAGAGAGTGAATTTATATTTTTCCATTGCTATTTTATCTTTTTATGCCTTTTTCTATACTTGGCATGATTTATGTTTAATTTAATACAGTGAAAACCCTTAAAATATGTAGCAAAATAGATACCAAATAGCTTATTTTTTAAACCTTATTCTTTAGATGTTTTTATCATCCTGCCTTGAGCTGAGCTTTGGAGCCTTGGACCCCTATTGCTAAAAGGGGAGCTGAAACCACCATTGATTTTAATGAGTGGAGAACATTTGTGGAGAAAAATTTAGGAACACATGTTTCAAAAAACAACCAGAGATAAAAAAAGTTATGATAAGGGTGGAAACTTTCCTATCTGTTATGAACTTTAGATTTTAGAAATCTGTCCATTACAGTCCTGTTAATGTTGAATCTCAGATGCCCAGAAGCTATTATCTATTTCAGGCACACTACACTTGGTAGAAACTAAATACAGTTTCTACATCTAAGTAGTCTGGGAGAGTCCTGAGGTTTTGGATAGGCTGAGGGAGCTGGGCCAATTCAGCCTCGAGATTACCGAGGGAGACCTCATCAGTGTCCATCAGTAACTGAAGGGAGGGTGTCAAGAGGATGGTCAAGAGGATGGACCAGGCTCCACTTGGTGGTGCCCAGCAGTAGGACAAGAGGCAATGGGCAGAAATTGATGCACGGGAAGTTCCACCTGAACATGAGGAAGAAATTCTTTGCCATGCAGGTGACCACACACTGGAATAGATTGCCCAGAGAAGCTGTGGAGTCCCCCTCATTGGAGATATTCAAGAACCATCTGGACACAATCCTGTGGCAAATGTGCTCTGGGATAACCCTGCTTGAGCAGGGAGGTTGGATCAGATGACCCACTGTGGTCCCTTCCAGATTTTGGTCCTTCAGCCTTGGAGAACTTTTGCCATTTTTTTCCAGTGATGATGAAATATAAAATGTGAAAACTCAAGAAGATAATTGTGGTCACAGTTTTTCCTGTTGCCTCTTTTCTGCTCTTCTGCTGGCTTCTGGTGACTTCATGATTCATGCATTCACAGGGTCACTTGTAAGTAAAATTACCCAGGACCTGTTCTCTGGCCCTGAGGTACAATATAACCACATAATTGTCTGTCTCAACATTCTAAACTCCAAAACCACATGTTTGCATCCAAACTACCTCTTAGGAGTTATTCCTAATCCATTTTAATCCCTAAAATGTATGGAAGAATAGTATCTGACTCATGCCAAAGCTTTTCAAAAGGCCATGCTACCAATTAATTGTATGAATAATACTTCACTGATCCTTGGACCTGTGAGCTGGGCCTGTGTAGCCAACTGCTTTGACTCTACCCAGCTCCTGAAGGAGAGGTGGAGCATGAGCAAGTGTATTTTTTATCAAGTGACACTTGTAAAGACTCCAGACTTAATTTCTGCTTCCTGATCAAGTGATACAACCAAAAAGATATTGTAGTAGGAAAGATTTTTGAGGTGGAACGGGAAGCAATACCTTCATTTAAATATGTTTATCTTTTTAAGGCTGTTATGTAGACGGAATCCCAAATGGGGAAGTCACTTTAAGTTCTCAGGGAGCAGCAGGTCAGGGTGATGGGCAGGGGCAGGGGCTGGGGAGATGGAGTTGCACCCAAGTGCAGCTTCCCAGTGCCCTGGCAAGGGTAGAAGGGCAGGAGTACTGGGCTGGGGCCAGCTGAGGCCAAGCCAAGGGAGGTCATGGCAGTCCTGCAAGGCCATCCCAACTCAGCAGCCTGGCCCAAGCACGCGCCAGAGTTCCGATGCAGCTCCTGAGTCAGGGCCTGAAGCCCCATCCCAGCTCCTCAAAGCTCTTCCTCATTAACTTTGCTTTTCTTCTGGACGTCTTATCCAAGGTTCATCTTATCAGACCTGATCTTGAACAGAAGTAGCAAACCCCGAGGAAGCGAGGGAAGAGTTTGTAGATCTTGCCCTCGGATCCCTGACAGCAGCATCATATTCATTCATTGGAGTATGAAAGAAAAATAGCTGAGGGACTAGATTTTCATTTAGATGTCTGTGTCTGTACACTAAATGGAAACTGAACTGAATGCATTGGCTTTTTTTTCAGGGGGGAGGGGGAGGATGTTATATCTTAAATTACTACTGTAAGCAAAGTAGCCTTCCCCAAGATTACTACAATGTCCTTTATGAACTTTTGAAGAATTGGATGTTGATGACCATGCAGTTAGATCAATTAACAGTGAATTTTATTTCTTGATCCTTCTATTTTATGGAGTATGTCTTTCTCAAAGTTATTTTGAGTGTTCCAAAATGTCATCATTTTCATACAGAGACAGAAGAAACTAAACAACAAAACCAACAACATCAAAACCCTCTAAGCAGACATGACCATAGTCAAATAAGGAGAATTCACTTATTCATAGTACACTATTACACTTACGCAACTTTTTTTTTGGTTTGGGAATGTAGTCTAAAAGTACATACTATTTACATAAATTTTATTTTACTTTTTGTCTGGGTTATGAAATAATATAAAATATAATCTAGCCTTGTGGTGAACCTAACCAAGTGATTGTAGCCACAGGAGCAGCGGCTATGTGTTTGAAAGATCTTGGTAAAGTAAGCTTGATCTTAAATTTGCTAGTTTAATCATATATAGGTCCAGGTAGGTTCGGTATAAGAGAATTTTTATTCTCTTATTTTTATTTTATTTTTATTTCCCCTATTTGGGCTTGGGGTTTTTTGTTGGTTGGTTGGTTTGGGGTTTTTTTTTTCAGTAGAGACAGTTTCATATTATATTTAATAATGAGTAAGAGGATTCCAGTTGATAGCAAACTTTCACCCCAACTACCTACTCCCTCAACTTCTTTCATAGCTTATCTTGTGATCATGTAGTTACAGGGTGAGTTTGAATCCACAGAACTGCTATAACAAGATGTTGAATATCTGCCAGAAGAAAAACATCTTTTTTAAAGGTGTTGGCACTCTGGAGCTGGTAATTTGAAACTGAAACAGTCATGAATATTGGTCCCTTCTGAGTATAGGATTTTGACATGGCTTTAATAAAGGTGGTTACATTGTTCCTTCTGTAAAGGGAGGATAATAATGGCAGCCTACTAGGAAAATTTCCACAGTCTCCTCTAGCTCTTGCTACAAATAAATCTAAAATAAAAATGACATAGTAATGTTTGTACAGGGAAAAAATATCTCCAGAAAGTAGTGCAACTTCAAAAAATAAGCTGCCAGAAAAAAAAAATTCAAAAGTATTCGTAATTGTCTTCTAATGCAATCTTGTTAGGTGGACTACTATCACATGGCAAATCAACTTTTTGATGTCTTTCTTCAATTGACATTTTGCAGTTGCAGACAGGGCTTTCATAAATCAGTTTTAAAGATTGGAAACCTTTTTGGAAATATCAGACCATAAGGAATAAAGTAGTGGTTCTTCACAAAAATTACATTTTCAGTGTATGACTCTCCATTGATGATGTGTTAACTTTGTCCCTAAATGACTTTACAAGAAATAGATAAAAAATATGTTTCTAAGTGCACACTGGTTACTTAATTATGATTATCTTATTATTAATTCTTTCCCAAGCTACTGAAAGAGAAAAGGCAAAAAGTTTTCTCAAGTACGGCACGACATTTTCTTGCACTTCCCTTTCAAAACTAGAGAGATTGTTCACTATACTTTCTTTTTTTGTCTTTTTAATTTTTTTTAATTGGAAACCTGTAGGCAACTTAATATCTGCCTGCTTATATTATAACAGGGTTATTTGCTCGTCTTTTTCCATTTTCATATGGGCTTTGGGATCCTTTATTAAGTCATTGTTCTGTAACTGCATTCTATTATAATTTTGCTCATTTTTAATAATATGTATGATATTTCTGCTGCCCTGAAGGACTCCCATGAAAATTAAATGTTGAAATAAAATGAGCATCCAATGCTTCTTTCTATTAGGCTAGTTAATATTTTATAAAATATATTTTATCTGTTAGTCTTTCAATACCTGAACTCGAAAATGACTTTCTAAATATTATGAGCTCTAACAAATACCCCTTGACTGAATAGCAAAGCAGAAATTCAATCTGTGTGACAGTTGCTATTCATAAACAGTTGGAGCTTCACTCTCGTGGTTTATGCTGTTAGCTGAACCCTTTTGACTGAGTTACAGAACTAGATTCAGTAAGGGAGTCATACCTTGCTATATATGAAAACCTTTTGGAAGGAGCTTCTATTTTTCTTTTTCGAATACAGAGCCCAGTCCTGGAGACCTAAATCATTCAAAATGCATATCAATTTTGTGGCCAGACCAGCATCATCCTGCCTACAATACAGAAAAGGCTGTCAGAGATACATGCACACAGTTTTCTTTGAATCCAGTGAGATTTCTGTCTGCATTCAAAGAAAGAATACAGCCTTAGATGCTTAGAAATGACAAATGTATACAATTAGAATTAATTCCATTTGCTAAGGTGTATGAGTATTGAATAAAATAATTGAGATTGCACTGTGGTGCCATTAAGAGTAAGTTTCTACTCAACAAAAATCGAGTGGCCCAAATTTGTAAATTCATTACTATTTCCAGTAGTAATTTCCAAGCAACCTTTTCCCAGCCTCTAAACAATCTTGGGTCTATTGGTTCGTGTCTATTCATGTATATAATTCTTTCACCTGAAAGTCTGGCTCAGCTAATTGACTTGCAGGTTAACCCTGTTATCTTCATACTCTTTTTCTTTTGCTGATTGTGTCCAAACGAAACTATTGTTTACAGAAGGATTTTTTAGAGATGTAGCATACTAAACTGTAACCAACTACTTTATGTATAATGCATAAATGAGTGTAGACTACAGCTCATTTTACTTAGTTGTGTTGTTCCTTCAATAATAATGGAAGAAAAAAGCCATGCAAAATTTATGTTTTTCCTTAAGTTTAGAAGATGCAGCATGATTTGAATATGTTCAGTACAAGCTGCATAAGGTATGACAGTAGTACCTTAACTTCTTCCTTCCCCCTTTAAAAAAAAGCAGAAATTAATTTGATTTTAGTAGAGAAAAAATCTGACTGAAAAGGAAAGAAAAAAAAAAACTGACTTGAGACAAGACTGGTTTTGTAGTTGTTTTTTTTACTTTTAGCTGTGGTACAAAGTCTTTTAGTGACCCTGGTCATGTCACTGAGACCTAGGCTGGTGCCATCTATTATTATTTAAAGAACTAGAAGCACTTTTCTGTTTAAAACATGGGCATATTACTCAGGTGTCAAAATTCTGGGTTTAGTTGCTTATGTAGCCACAGTGGTTTAAAACTCTGTCATTCAGTTTAAGTGTAGCTATTAGTTAAGACACACCACAGGCTACCTGGTTATTTTCAGTTACCATGTTGTAACCTTGCCCTTGTTGAGAAAATTATTCAAAGAACCATGAACAAAACTTTTAACTAAGAGATTAGACTACTCACCTGAAGGCAAAAGTACCTGGGTTCCTATTTCTGTTCCCATAGTTCAAAAACTATTTAATGTAAAAATGGAAATAGCCTTGAGATGAGAATATTCATCCAAAAATAGGTGCTTCGTTCTTTCCTACAAAACAGAAAAAAAAGATTGTATCCTGCTTTCCTGGTGTCATGGTTTTGGATTTTACTGCTGATTATGGAATGGGTGGACAAGTGTATCACAATTTGTGGCAGGCATGTTTTAAAACCTCATGATTTTGTGTTGTGCTCAGGCCTGCAGTGGATGGTTGGTGTTGCAGAACACAGCACAGAGCCCCGAGGAGGATCCCCAGGGATTTAGCAGGAGTTCACAGCAGGCCCTGTGGATAGGTGCTCTGCTGCCGACATCCAGGAAACTTCAGGCATGCCTGTAATGAGAAGCACTAACCTCTTGTAAACTCAAATCTACAGTCTCTCTTGGGTTTAAGTGCCTCCAAGTTTAGGCAGCAGCTGTTGCTTTGCTTTTCAGATTACAGTTTCTGCCTAAACATCTCCATTTTCTCCAAATCCTTCTTTAGATGTTTAAATCCGTTATTGGCTCTATCCCTTGATCTCCGTTCTGCTTACCTTCCCCTATGTAAATGGGAATATTCATACTTCTTTCACCTCACTTTACCTTCTGTGTTGCCTGATAGCAATTATATAGGACAAGGGCTGTCTCCAGGGGAGGTATAAGTGAAATACAACAAACATGGGATATGGGGGTATTGTCAAACACAAATAAACTTCAATAATATAATTGCATACTAATTTCATTTCACTTTCCTGTTCCTTAGACCATCACTGATATTTTACATACAATGCTAAAAGAATTATATTATTTTGGATGACATCAAGTTTGGGGGGGGTAATAATCCACGATACAGATGAAATTCTGTGTGTGAAGGCATGGCCCATGCAGCCTCTGTGCTGTGTTTGCAGAGTATGAGAGAATTGCTAATGATAAAAGGCCTTTGAAGACTTTGATCCCTGGGATAAGCTTGTAGAGATTGTTGTTCTGTGGCCATTTCATGGGGAGATAATCACCTGAGGCTGAGATGGTAACCCCATGTCCAGAATCTGGTGAAATTCACAATTATACAGCCCTGATATGGCCAGTGAGCTTTTTAGCTCAGTTAAAAAAAAAAAAAAAGGCAAGACAGCATATGAGTTCTGAAGCTTTTGAAACTTTACCAGACATTAAAAAAAAGCCACTCCTCCAAAAAAATTTAACCTATGAAAATGTAATTTTCTATGACGTCAATGTTTTTGACCTGAAGAATGGGATTTTTTAAAATATGCACTATTTTTTTTAATTGGAAAAAGGAGATAATTATATATGAAGCATAAGTAAGTGGAAAGTGAATTTTTCTTTTGAAAGATGAAGGGGTTTTTTCTCCTTAAATACTAAATGCTAATGTCAAAACAAAATATTTAGAATCTGCAAAAATGCTGAATATTTTTGAACTGAAAGGTTTTGCTGAATTTAACTTGGACTTGAAAAATAGATTTGATGACTGAGTAATATATTTCTTGGTACACAGCATATTTGCCAAAGGAAAAAAAAAGAGTAGTTTTTTTAAATAAACCATCCTGACTGAAGCATGTGAGCTGGGTTTATGACTGGAGTCATACAGGCTATTCGATGCAGGAATGCTTTTCCAGACCAGAAACAGATAATTCCTTGCAACCCCAGAGATACCTGTACAGGGAAACTGGGCTTTGATAACCTATCCACACCAAATATGATTAAGCCTTATTATGTGTCTGTTTGAGTATTAGAGACAAATGAAGCTAATAAAGAGGAAAGAGTCTGAGAAGAACCAACTGTAATGAGTTAAACTGAAAATGGTGTAAATCATGTATTTTCATCTCAGCTTTAACTGGGCTCATGGTTCTTAGAGAATAATTTATTTGACACATTATTTCTTTCTCATCTTTTTTTTTCCTCTTCTGTTCACAAATAGCTTATGAGAAAATAGCTATTTTATCAAATGTATTAATTGCGCAAAATTGTTTTGATAAATAATTCTCATTAACAGAAATTGCATCTTGTTTTTATATTCAATTTCTGGATTATTACTTGTGCTCATGAACAAAGGCTTGAAAAAGTACTTATAGTATGGAAATATTTCTGGCACATAATTCAAACTCCTAAGTCCTCTTCGTAAATGAAATAGTGGGAATTTTCATAGCAGCAGGATAAAATCCCATCAGTACAAGATAGCTGGAAGAAAGATAACCAAATCACATCCAAAGGAGAGATAAAACACTACATTTTTTAAACAAAAATTATTAACCCTTTGGAAAAAAAGATAGAGCAATACAATCTAATGCTCAACATATTTTATGGAACAGGCAAATAAATTCATTGGTTTCCATATAGTCAAAGGAAAAATAAAAAGAAACACTTTAGTATATTTATTATCTAATCTGCACCATTCCAGAGCAATATCTCTGTGAGTACTGGTAGACCATGATCAGTCTTTTGAAGATCTTTACAGTTCCAGAGCCCACAATCTCCCAGAAAATCTATTTCAGCACTTCACTATTCTTACCATTTTATTACTGCTTTCTAATATTCTAATCCTAATTTCAAACATTGGTGTAGTCTAAACCCATCATTTCTTGTTCTATCTCTTAGGTCATGGAAAATAATTTATTCCTTCTCTCCTACTTGCAACATTTTATATATTTGAAAAATTTCTGCTTTTCAGTGTTTTTGTTTTTTTTCTTAGGTTAAAGAATCATAATTCATTCATGTTTTTCTTTCTCTCCAGTTATGTTTTCTGGAATCCCAGTTGTTCATACTATTCCACTGAGCTCTCTTCAATTTTAAATCTTTCACAAACTGTGGTGCTCAAAATTGGAAAAAGAAACCCAGCTGAGGCTTGAACAGAGCAGAGTAGAACAGAAGAATTGTTTACAGGCTGTCTGACTATTTCTAACTTTTATTATGGTCTGTGCCTTTTTTTCATCAGAGTGGCACTGTTAATTCACATTTGGATTGTCACCCAACTACACCTTTTCCTGTGAAACTGTAGCATTGTCACATAATTTCCCACATTCCTTTTTCTGACCTTAAAATTTTGAAATCTGTGAATCTTGTGAATTGCTACAAATTATTCCCCTGGTGATTATATTCAGAAATTCTTTCATCTTAGCAGAACTCTGTATCAGTAAGTCTCTTCTTGACAGAGCAGTCCTTCTACATAAATTGAAGACCCTGAAGAGAAGTTAAACTCCGCAGAGGGAGGTGGAATAAGATTTAAGATGGTCCACTACAGAGGAAAAATTTACTTGCCATAGCTGATGTCAAGTAGTTAGAAATCACTGAATCTTTCTCCAGGTAAAATCAATTTGTGGAAATGGAGTGAAAAAGGAGTTTTGAACATAATTACTGTAATACCTTTTTAAGAGTGGACTATGGAAGTTATTACTAAGGTTTGTCCAGCTGTATTTTTATTCCTAGACAATTCAGATTTCCTGAATTACACTATTTGGAGGGACTAAGATTTAGCAGAAGGTTGGTTTGTTTTTTTTTTTTTTTCTGTCTTAGACTCAATAGAACTGGTAGCTGGAAGGGATATATGGTGGTCCATATAATGCACTTCCTGCTCAAAGTGAGGTTAATATCAATCCTGGATCGACATCAGGTGTGGCTTTTTCTAACATGGTCGTAGAAAAGATGAAGATTTCACCACTTTATAGACTGCTTCAGTGCTGTTCTACCTGTATAGAGAAAAAAAAGTTTTCATAGTGTCCAATTTGAATTTCTCAAGCTGCCACTTGTTATAGCTGCTTCTTATTAAATTGTCTATCTCTCCAAAGTGTTTGGCCAGGTCATGTTTTTAATGGCACTTCTTGAGGAGGTAGGCTGCTTTTGGGTTGTGCCTTAGCCTCCTCTTTCCCAGACTGACACTTACATGTTTCTCCATTTTTTGTGGGCCATATGCTCTAGGCTCCTGAACAGCTTGTTTGCTTTCAGATGGACTCTTTTCAGTTTCCTGACACTCATTTTGGGCCAGGGAGCCAAAAACTGGACATGCCACTCCAGGTGCAGCCTTGTCAATGCTGTGTAGAGTGGTATGTTAAGTGCTGGCCTCACTTCTAACTAGTGTAGCCCAATATGCACTTTGTCTTATTCATGTTGGTAGTGCTCTTCTGCTTGTCGCTGTTTTCTCTACGGACGAGTAGAGAAACGACACGAAGTTCAGGCAAGGATCAATGAAAGAAGAGGTTTTAATGAATTTTCGGAAGACTTTTATATGTTAGTTCGCAAAGAGTATTAAGTGGCATAAGATAATTGGCTTTCGCCCTTCACCATGTAAGGGGATTGGTCAAGTTTTAAGACACACAGCTCTGAGTGTGTTTTCTAGTTAGAACCATAACAATTCTACCAAAACAATCCGCACCTTCAAGAAGTTTACAAAACGGTAACACTGTTTTGTCTTGCTTGCATGGGAAAGAAAGAATTCTCACAAAATGCTGCAGAGAGCTGAAGAAATTCTCTGCCAGAGTTTTTCAGCATCCATATCTGCTCATATTCAGCCTGATAATTACTGAAACCTCCAGGTCCTTTTGGTCAGGTGCCACTCAGCCAGTTCTGATTCATGAGGTCGTTGCACCCCACGTGCAGAATTTAAGACTTCTCCCTCCTGAACTTCACAAACCTTGTGTTGACCCAGTCTTCACTTTTCTCAAATCCCTAGAGCTGAATCTGTATGACATGATGTGTCAAACAGTTTTTCAGCAAATTTTCTGAGGGAACATTCTGCTTCATCATCCAGGAGGGAATAGTGAACTGCTTTCTAGCCCTAGAGTATTTGTTTCATTACCAACTGTTAGACCTCAAGCCATTGAATACTGCCTTGGAACCCAGTGCTGCAGCCAGTTTTCAGCCCATTTAAAATACTGTTTATCCTGGTACAGTTTCTCAGCCATAAGAATGTGGTGGAAGGCATTGCCAAATGCCTTAGTGGAGTAAAAGTTACAGGAACTGTTATCTTTCACCTTCCCAGTCCATCATTTTGTCATAGAAGGCAACCATGTTGGCCAGGTAGGATTTGCCTTTGTAAATCTGTGCTGATCTTGGTTGCCTTCTTGTCTTTTGCATGCTCATAAATGGATGAAAGAAGGATATGCATCCTCCATCCCACCAGGGATTGCACTTGGTGTGTCCAGCTGACAGTTCCCAGGATTGTCCTTACCTTTTTTAAAGGCATGATCTGTTATTGCCATGTTTTTTTAATAGTAAGGAAACAGCTTTATAATTACAATGGCCAGTCCTTCTACAGCCTTAGGACTCTTTTCAGGCTCTGCAGATTGAATAATCTAGTTTTTCTAAATAATCCCTCTGCCTGGGAAGAGAGGGCTGGGTGCAGGCTTGTCTGGTAAGGCTGAGAAAAACCAAAAGTATTTCAGTTTTCCTTGTCATTCAATGCCAGGTTATCATCCCTGTCCGTCAGCATTCACTCATTTGGTTGCTGAATTGATTTTTCTCCATTACTTTTACAAAAATTGATACCCTAGGTTCATCAACCACATTGAATGCTGCACTGTTTCTTGCTTTAGTAATCATGTGCCATCTCCTTACCTGCAGTGGTCTCATTATCCCTGACAAATGACCCTGCTGTTGTGTGTTCTGTGGGAGAGAACTGTTGTCAGTAAGCTTTCTAATACTCAGTACTTCAGAAATGAAGAAGGGAGTTGCTATTTCACATTGGTTGACTAAGTTTAGTGGATAACTTTTATGTGATTTCTTTGAGCTTCTTTTTGCCAGTAGAATATTCATTAACCACACAGGAGATTCTGGTTCTTTGCGTTCTTTGGCATTTGGTTAACATCATCATAGTCCAGCCTTTCTCTCTTAACCATGAGCAAACCACAGCAAATGTTGTGCAGGGTTGTGAGCTGCAGGAACCACAAGGGATGAAATGTGCTCGTTTATTCATTTGGGATGACTCCTACGTGATCGAGTGATGTGCAGTGTCCGTCATCACTCTGAGGCCTAGAACATGTGCAGTTCTATGCACAGCACTGAGAACGGTGTTAAGTCAAAACAGATTCTAGCAACCTTTTGTCCAGAGTATGCAGAAATGGGGTTATAGTTTTCTATTCATGTTTAAAACTGGTCAAATGTCTTATTATTTTTTAAAAGGTGGTAAAAAATCACCCTGAGTGCAATTGTGATGTCTGGGCTTCAAAGCATAGTTTGTCTTTATAAAATCAGGTAGCTAACACTTTTTAATGTTAATTTTCCCCTAATTCAATTCTCCCAAATGCTTGAGTTGTTTGATTGAATATTGCCCACCAAAGAAACAGCCTCAGGCAGGCATCTGTCATGGAAAATTTCATCCCAATTCATTAATATTTTGTAAAATTATAAGCTATGAAAACAGGGATTTGTAATTTGAAGCATCAGGGAGCCTCAATAGTACATTATGTTACTACCTTCCTGCACAAGTAAGTTATTGGTATGTGGTAGGGTATTTAATAAAGCTCTTCAACTTTTTTTTTTTTCATAAATAGATACAATAATTTGGCTCAAAGATGCTCTGGATCTGTGTAGTTCTTTGTTACACACCTAGGAACAAAAGATTTGTAATAAAAGTGAAATGGCAGTCTGAATTCAGAATGCCCATGCTTTTGTGTTTTGATGTCTCAGCTTTCATGCTATTTTTATGTTGTTTCTTTCATCTTTAATTTTACCAAGAGATTCATATTAGATGCATTATTAATCCATGTAACACTGCCTTCCCTTCTTCTGCACAGTGTGAGAGATTTCTGGCTCCAACAGAAATAATAATGTGTGAGATTATTTTCTACATTTAATATGCGAATAAAAAATAAACAATGTGGATTTTCTAAAATCTCCATGCACTGTAATTTTCTTCCAAAGATTTCACTGATGCATTAGGACTGAGAGGCATAAGCAATCACCAAAAGCTTTTAAGCAATGATTTTGGTTGTGTGCTTTATAACCTGAGAATTCTCAGCATGCAGCGCATTATAACACATGCTGCACCGGAAAATAAACAGAAAAGTGAAGTATGAACTGGACTTTCTGTAGGGGTTTGACATAGATTAAATGAAACACAATTCCAATATGTTGACCAACTGCAGAAGAAGCAATTAAATGTCTCCCTGATGATGGTTAATGGGACCAATTAGAGAACATGTTTTAAAACATGACTGGTACAGTTATGATGCCTGCAACAGAGAGGGAGAGGCAGGGGAAGGAGAGTAGGGGATTATGAATGGCTAATGGAAGGACGGATAATTTCAGAGCTGGGGTTTTTTTTGGCTGTTGGGTAAAGGGAAAGCTGATTGCAAATACTCTTCCACTTTGTATTAAAATGTGCTTCATATTCTTTTGATTGTTTTATTTATTCTGTAAACAGTATCACAGCTGCACAAACTGGTCAAAGAAAAAGGAGCAGCATGCATAGCGAAAGACTGGCCATAGTATATCTACATAACTACAATAAGAAGGGAACCCTTAGGCCTTCTACAGTGTTGATCAACGTTAGCAAAATGAACTGATGGTCTTTAGACTTCCATTCCAGCCAGGAAGCAATAACAGTAATCTACTTAAACAGGAAAATACTTCTGGAGGAGTATTTTGGGCCCAACCCAAAAGGTAATATGCTAGCAAAGGGCAATATGTTTCTGTGTGAGGTAATGTAGGACCTTTTTAGCACTACTTTTCTTCTTAGAAGCACTGCTTTTCTTAGACTGTTTTTCTTCTATTAGAAACAATGATATTTTCATGGATTAATGTTTCCTGAAATCCATAAGGAGTTTGAAATCTCTCATTTAGAACAGTGCTGCAGGTCTTCTCCCACCAGCCTTCCCCAGACAGAGATGTGATACAGCTCCTATGATGCTGCTCCCAGATGTAGATACAAAGGCAGTGAAGCTGCTCCTCTGGGAGCCAGCCCTCAAGCCGAAAGTACTGGGAGGTGTGGTGGAGCCCCAGTGAACATCCCCCTTCCGCACAACCCAGTTTGGATCTGGAAACAGAACTGACACATCTGCAAAGCACTCTGGCTACACCAATAACAACAGCCCCTCTATGGTTCTGGGTCCATTTTTCTGGTTCCCAACTTTCAGTTCAGCTCTCTCTATGATTGGTGTTCATAGCTAGAAATGAGAAGGGCCTATTTTATCAGTGTAGTCCTGCTCTTCTCAGAGTAGTGCATGCCTTAAGGTTTGCCCTGCAAAGACCAGTCACTGGTGCTTCAGAGCACACCACAGAACTCTAAAGTGTGTTCCATGTTCCAAAAATATAATGAAAACCAACATAAGTTATACTCTTAGTGAACATGTACATTCATCTAAAGCCAGAAAAATTGCTGTGTTTTCTTTAGCAATGCTAAGGTATACAGAAATTAAAGTGTCCAATATGTTTCATTTGCTGTATACATGTAATATATTGCCACAGATATTTGACTGGTTTATTTCCAGAAAAAGTGCCAGCATGATTTGAAAGACTCATCAAAGTGGTAGTTTTTCCACAGTTGGATTAGAAACAGGCTAATAGGGTTTAAACTGAGAAGAGAGAATGAATGTTAATTGTTTTTAAATAACATAGTTTAAGCAGCACAGTGAGTTTCAAATAACACAGAGGTAATCATTGAACTGTGTAAACTAAATTTTTTTTTCAATTACCAGTTATTAGAACTCCAGTTTAAATTAAAAAAAAAAATGATCAGGAGAATTATGCCAGTTTATAATCAGGCAGTTGTACTGGGTCTGGCTAGGACTGAGTTAATTTTCTTCCTAGGTGCTCATATGGCACTTTGTTTTAGATTCGTTACCAAAACAGAACTGACAACCACTAATTTTCTAGCAGTGTTTGCACAGCATCAAGGCTCTCTCTGGTTCTCAATGTGCCTCACTCCAGAGACTAGACTGGGGTATGCACAATAGGATAGAAGGGGAGATAATCTCAACTATCAAAAGAGATATTCCTTGCTGTATAACATCATGCTCAGCAATAAAAGGGAAAAGAGGGGGTTTTAGGAAGGTTAGCAATCTTTTGCTTGGGAAATGGCTGAGCATTGTTCTACCTGTGGGAGATGGTGAGTGATTGCCTTTGCAACAGCTGTTTTTTTCATTGTTTTTTTTTTTCCTCTCTTCTTCCACATATCCTTCATTTATTAACCTTATTTTTATTTATCTTGGCCCCCAATTTTTATTGCCTTTATTCTTTCTTTTCCTCATTCCCCATCCCACTGAGAGCTGGGGAAGTGGGCAGTCAGCTGTGTGGTGCTTAGCAAACCACCGGGGTTAACCCAGAACAGGAAGTACAGAAAGGTTTTGGCAGACCTTCCTTGTTATTAGCTTGTTTCATGGACCAGTCTAAATGAGTGTAAAATGTCCATGTTCTGCTTTATTTATCTGTTGCAAGGCAATGGAGATCAGTGCTATTGGTTTCAGTAAAACTACTTCTGATTCGAGCTGTTCTATCTGAGATGAGGTTATTGTCTATTAAGGTTTCAATTAGGTTTACTCTCATCGTACTCCTCTGTGAAAAATATTTCACAACAGAAAACAAATGTAATTGGGTATAATGCGTGATTCATGGAACAACACCTGCTGTTCCAAGTTGGGACTGAAAAACACTAGGAGATGTGTTAACACAATGTGAGACAAATGCTGAAAAGGTGTAAGTGGCTGTAGCGCTATTGTTTTCCATGTGGGTACATGCATTCAGACTTGTTTATGTGTATTTAGACTGAGATTTAGCAGAGTTATTATAAAATTTTTAATAAGAAATATTATTAAGCAGCTGGAGTGCATTCTGCTCTTCTTGGTTTTGTTCTTGTGGCTGGTATTTCTCATACAATAAACAAGCTCTGTTAGAAATATCCTCTTCTTAAAATTTTAATAGAATTTAATTCCATAAATACTTCTCTAAATACCTCTGTTTTACTAATCATAATGGAATACATTCATGGCAAGAGTCATAAAGCAGATGAGGCAGTGAAAATGTTTAGTGAATGTTAGAACTAATAATCATAATGATGCTGCTAGAGCAGTTGGAGCACAGCACAAAAAGCCACAGCAAGATGCTACCATAAGCTCCATGCACTCTACACAGAAGCAGCAGTAATACAAGATTGTATAACTGGAATTACAGGCTGTACTGGAATTGGTGTCTACCTCTGGGATTTGCGTTAGCAGAGCCAAAAATGACATAAATCTCCATTTGATGTTCAGAATACTTCCTCTTTGTCTGCATTCATTTTCTTTCCTGACTCTTTACAGTGCTTAGCCTGAAGATTTTCTGTTTATCATCATTTTCTTCTTTGGTCTTTAGCTTCAGTTTGTGAAAGAAAGAAGCCTCATCTTTTCTACCCCATTTGGAGGTGCAATACTCAGTAGACCAGCAGTGTTATGCCATATCAGGTCTGAGTACATCACCCAGAGCTGCACAGCTGCGCTGCTGACTCACCTGGCTGTGAGGTGTTAGGTGCTTTTACAGAGAGGTACACTTGATATGCTGTCCTCTTTTGACAGGCAACCCAGAAATAAAAATAAATTTAAGTTGCTGCATTTGTGAGAACTGAAGAATCAAGAAGAATCCAAATGGAATAAACTCTTGGCCTGAAAGAAGCAAAACTGTCATTCAAAGCTATATATATTTATTTCATAGTTGGTAATTTTGGATGACTGATTGTGTGTATGTTGCATGCATGAGTGTGTATATTTACGTGCATGCGTGTTGGGAGCCCAGTGGAACTGCAACCAATTTAGGACACATTTTAGCCTGGAATGGCTCCAGAAGAAGAATTTACTAGCTAATCCTTGCTGGAATTCATGGATAAGAGCAACATCAAGAAAATTAGCAGCAAGACTAGTTATGCTGCAATAGGGAAGATGGTAAAAGAAATTAAATAGACTAAATCAGAAATTGAGTAACTTCATTAAAACATAGAACTACAAAGGAAGTCTTTGCTTTGTGAATTAGATGTGTCCCCAGTCCCAGGTGGATATCTTCCAAAATCACCATACCATACCCTGTTGATCCCCAAATATCCATATTTATGTTAAGGTCTGACATCTGTGCATCCACTATGAAGTCTTTGCTATACAATGTAGAAATTAATCCTAGATTTGATCATACATAATTAACTAATACTATACTTCCAAATTTGATTGTACATAATTAACAAACCTATACTTCAGAAGATTATCAATGCTGATATTTTCATAAATAACTGATAACCTGACAAATAATACAGTATGAACTTAATTAGTGCACAGCACTGTATGCCTGAGGAAGAAAAGAGTGTTTCAAAGACCTTGTTTTCCTGACCCTGATTGATGATTCCTTTTGAGCTTAATAACTGCTCAAAGCTGGGATCAAAAATTGTGTCCTTGCTAATGTCTTGAAGTTATTGAATTATTGTGTAGAGTATTATTACTACTCTAAAGTAATTATTGGCTATGGGTTGGCTGCTTTTTGTGTGGGTTTTGGGGGGTTTCTTTTGTCTCAATGTTATTTTTCATCCATGCCACATGACAAAATTTTTTTGAGAAATTAACCAATCAATTAAAGTGTTTCATATAACAGCAGTTCAAACGAATTGAGAGATTTTGGCAAGGGAGACAATATACACGGTCAGAAGTGAACTGGAAGTAAATAGAAAGTAAAGGTGAGGGATGCAGGGAAATTCAAACCTAAGTAATAACACAAAATAAAGCAAAGCATCAAAACGCACTCAGACAAGTAAAACCTAACTAGAGAATACCTCGTTTTCCAGACTGTAGTGGTGGTATTTTGTATTTTCTTGTCTTCCACTCTCAGAAGTGACTCTATTTAATGCAAGTTTCTGTTCTAATTATTTAAAATATGTAAAACTATGAGGTTTCATTTTGAGTTAATTGGATCTATCCATTCTTTTTCTGCTTAAGGCCCTCTTCTGCTCCTATTGCAATCACGAATAAAATTCCTAAATAGCAAATCTTGGTATAGAATTGGGACTTGGAAAAAGAGTACTAAATAAAGGTGGTTTGAATACGATTCAAGAGTTAGTATTATATTCTCATCTATAATGAGAAAAAGGAGAAAAACTTCAGTGTAAGAAGAGAAACAAAATTAAGCAGAAAAAAACCCATTTATCTTGTGTTTGCTATGAATGTTTTCCCGCGTCCTCCTTAAAAACACTCCAAAGAGTGGATCTTATGTTCTTTGCTGAGTCCAAAAGTGCATTTGTTTTTGTGGGGTAGAAAGTACTAAACCTCTCAGTCTGAGTTATAGAACTGGACAGTTGAAAAGTCCTCTACCTCTGCTACTGTCCCTCCTAAATGTGTCCAGGGTTGCCTAGGAGGGTGGTAGGTGGCAGGGACAAAAGCTGTAGTAGTGAAGAGTGCTAAAAATGAATATGGACCATGAGAATCCAGTTCCTATCTCTGTCCTCCCTGTGTTTTTATTCATTCTTATAAACACAATCCTTGAGGTCAACTTTTGCTGCACAGGAAAGTGGTGAGTCAGAGGACTTTCCCAGTTGCTAACCACCACTCTGGAAGACTACACTGGGGAAAAAAGACAGGAACTGGCTCAGAATAAGGGGCTAAACAACAGAGAGAAAATGTTCAGGACATCCTTCAGTCAGTTTTCTGCCTGGTGGCTAATCGGGGGGCAGTGAAGCAAACCTCAGAGTAATTGAAAGAGACCTTGCAGATGTTCTGGAAGGCCTTGATCCAGCACTCTGGCGCAGATGCCGGCTGCACTGTCACCCAGGGAGGGAGTCCCAGCCGTGGTTCAGCCTCGCCACCGCAGCACCGGTACCGCAGCTTGCACAGCTTGCAGAGGCTGCCTGAGCCCTCGTGCTGGCCTGAAGAGGAGCACGGAGGGAAAAAGAAAGGAGAGGAGGCAATTAGGCACTTTGAGAGGCACAGCTGTAGCTCCAGCATGAAGAAAACATTTGGCTTTTCCAAACACAATGCTATTGTACATTCTGCTTACACCTGTGAATAGAATTTTGTTTTGCTTAGTAGTTGAGCTGAAAAATTCATCAAAGAAATAGTTTAGTGTTGACCTGTTGGTTAAGGGCTATTAAGATGGTTTTTTGCTATTCATTAGTTGTGTCAGACTCAATATGATTTTAAAAGGAAAAATAAATCATTTAGCATAACAAGCTTTTTAGCACAACTCTTTCATTAAAGAGTAACTTTCCCTTCTAAACTTTTAAATTTCCCAGGTGAAATTATTTGCTGTAATTTAACTAAATTGTTAAATTTAGTTAAATGATTTCTTATCTCGTAAAATTACAGTTTCTGGCAAATTTTGTAAGAACAAATACCATGCATTTGGACTTGAGGAAGATTATGACATGACAGCAAAGACTAACTGAGTTACACAGCTTGTAGGCACTCAAAGTAAATGCATATAATGTGAGAGCTATTACCAAAGTTAATTTAAATTTGGTACATTAAAAATAGACTTGTACAGATTTCAAATATCGTTCTATTTGCTGTCCTCTGCAGTGTGTGGCTGCTGATACTCCTACACGAAGATGCAGAAGAGTGGCTGCTTGTGGTTTTACTTCTGCTGTATCTTGAAGTAAGCAATGACTTTAGCTTGGTCTTAAAAGGGCTAGAATTTGTCCTTTCAGGCAACCTGTGAAAGTGGTGTATTATTCCTGACCAACAATCCAAACAGGTTAACACAGCCAAACTATCCTGTTATCAATTTTGTATTTTATATTTTCACACAACTCCCATGTGAGGACCCCCTCACGTGCCATGGTTAGATCTGCAACATGTAACTACTATTTGTATAATAACCTGCAATTATTATTTGAATAATATGTAACTAGTATTTGAATAATATGAATATTGGCTATTTTTATAAACCATAAAAAGTGTTTTCTGGTAGATCAAGAGGAATTTTATTTAAAATATTTTGCTCATGTTAGCAGAGGGAGATTTATAAGATGATTTTCCTCCCTACACCACCCCTCCCCAGCACAGAGCTTGAAAAACAGTTTCTGTCCTAGAGAAATTATAATACATTATTTTGGCCATTAAGTGAAAAGGTTAATTTTTTTTTTCTTTTCCTCAGACCTGTGATAAAAGAGGCTGAATATTCTGAAAAGTCCATGGGGAAACGAATATTTTTCCTCAACTTGTAATCCATTCTACATTCTAAAAGGCTCCTGGGTCCACTTATATTAATTTACTTACAGTAAATTTTTCCTCTCCTCAGTCTTTGATATGTCATGTGTAAGCAGAACATATGTATGCAAAAGTTGGCAGTAGTGGTTTGTTAGTTGTTTTATGCAGGCAGAATGTTCATGGTAATTAAAGATAATTCAGCACTCAAATATGAACAAAGGAAATGTTAATATGTCTGTCAAAAATTCAGCTCAAGATATAAAAAAGAAATAAATAAATAATGAAGTAATTTCCAAGAACTTTTAAAAGATACTACAAAATTTTTAATTTCAGTGCCAGACAGTACATGTCATCTTTCCTTTTTAAACCTTTCTTTTGTGGTTTTTACTTGGCTGTGAAGATTGACTGAAGCTGGGTTAGTTTTGAAGAGCTTAATTGAGAAAAGATAATGCTTCTTCCTGGATAAATTTTCAGGAAAGAAAAAAACAACCCACATGTCTGAGATCAACATTTCTTTTTACAGCCACAAAGCTTTGAAAAATATTGAATTTTTGAGTTTTGTATTACTCTCTTAGATACATTGAGAAGTGCAGATTTTTTTTCCCATTTTCTTTCAGTAATAATGCACATATTGATGCATTTTAAAGGTCGTAATTTTTCACTTTTTCATACATGTGTAAATAAAACAGGAGGGCTGCAAAGCTCAAAACTGAGTGTAATAGCCATGCCTTGCTCTTGGAACACCAAGTAGTCACGATATATCTCCCTGAAGTGATGCAAGATGGCTAAAACGAGTGTAATGGCTCTTCTGTTTTACTGTTTTTCTGGAATAGCATAGGGTTCTGAAGCATTTTATATTTTAACAGGCCATCCAAAAAATTGAATAACATCCAAGCAATGCACAAGGACTACATAAAAAGGAAAATGGACAGTAAGGGCAGCAAGTTAAGCCTCATTCGCTGGAGATGGATCTCATTATCACCTAATGTTAGTTGTTTAGGGAAGCACCTATGTTTTGGGAAGCAGCCTTACCTCCTGGTGTAGCCTGTGAGGAGAAGACAACCCTGGAAATGCAGTTTCTCATGCCTGTTTTATAAATCCACATTAGGAAATAATTAATGGCACCAAGAAATACCTATTTCTCTTCACTGTCAGGGGAGTCTAGGCCACCAGTTCAGTTGTCAACTCCTACTCTGTTAATACCTGCAGTTACTCCCATGTTTTTAGCTTAGTTTCACTTCCAGGTGGGATTTTCATTTTCCTGGATAGCTTTCTGCAATTGTCGTAAGCTATAAGGATACAAACTAGAGAATATTAAAGTAACTTCCAAGCTTTATGGAAGCTCATTTAAGGTTGGAAGCTAAGTTAGATCAGGAACTATGGCTGGTCATTGTGTATTATATTAGCCATATTTCCTATGATTTCAAGATTTTTGGTGAGAAGTATGAAAAGGGTGTATTTTCTGTTGTCCCAGTGAGATATACCTTGTTTGAAGATCTCCCTAATCCCTAGCCTACTGTCCACAGCCTTACAGGCAGAAGTTGAGCTGACCACTGAAAATACTCCAATAGGAGCTCCTTCTGAGCTTTCAGTGTGAAGGAAATGGCTGGGTTGTTCCTAACCCTGCAGTTTCTGCATGCAGAGGGCCTGAGGCAATAGGTAGGAAGGAGTCAGAGCCACTCCTCAGCTTATCTGTACTAGCCTGACACCAGTTCAGTCCTTCCAACTTGGGAACTTCAGTTTTGCACAGTTCCCCTTCCCTGAAATATGTCAAGCTCCTTCTGGATCAGTCACGTTTGGACACAGTGTTGTACAGTATTTCTGTGTTCCCCAGTGTTATTTATCCCACTAAGTGAAGAATTGTATACAGGCAGGCTTCTTAATTAATTTTTTTTTCACATAATGTTTTTCCTCCATCTCCATCATCTCCCCACTAAAGGTACAGAGTTTCAGAGCTTTCCTTAGACGAGTTCAAATCATCATGCTTTCTAAATTCATTCTTATTCCATGATTAGCAGAAGCTTATTTGCTCACTGGGTTTTCATTTCTTGCCTGGGTGTGCCTGTATTTTCCCAGGTGCAGTTATGCAACGTGGCAAAGGCAGCTTAATGATGGACAAGGGCATGGTTACTCTATGTTAGGCAACAGCTAACTGTATGTTATTTGTCAAGATTCTTGTTAAGACATGTAGCTCAGCTTTCATTTTGAAAAGACATGGACACATTTGGTAGTGATAGCATAGGTTACTGTCAATCAACAATTTTAAATCAAAAAATGTATTATTCAGGCCCCCACTTCAATCAATATGTTTGATTTTTTTTTTACTCTTTTCATTGAAATTGAACAGAGTCCAAGTTCCCTGCAAACTTGATTTTGCTGTATTTCTAGTAATTTTAAGTAACAAAACTGCTAATAAAACCTCCACATTTTTGCTGCACTAAAGTAATCTGAGGCATTCTTACTATTGCCAAAATTATTTTCTTCCAATTTTTGTTAATTTTAAATCTTATTTTAAAAACAATGGGTTTAGAAAAAGTACACCACTCCGAATATCCCCCTCTCTCCCCACCTCCTGCCTGGGTCTTATCCTACCAAATGAATGTCTATGTAAATTCACTTAAATCACAGATTTCTTCTGGGGCTAATGAGAACTGAGGGTATTTTGAGTATTAGATACACAATAACATTAATGAGAAAAGTAGTAGGTGCTATAATAAATACCTGTTTTGGGTGAAGACCAAGAAATTTGCATAGAAAATTTACCTGGCTCTAGCACTTTAACCAAAGACTTTAAATCAACTTTTCACCTGCATGGTGGTTCTTTGGCATTTGTTTTGGGAGTATATTTTAGAGTGGAGCCTTCTAAGATTTCTCATGGTCCCTGCAATCTGGAAACTTAACTTGGCTGATGAATGAGGATGATAGGTCAAAATGATATGACTGCAGCAATTGCAGATGCTCAAGCAACAGAGTAAATATATTGGCACAGACAATGTTTCTGCAGTGCAAGCCCCAACAGGAATGTGCCTCTGATTCAGAGGAAAGGCAACATGTTCACTGCAAAGTTTGGAGGACTGTGGAGTGCATCTTAGCAGATAAAAGTTATTCATGGGCAAAGAGTCATGAATTCCTGTCAGCTTCACTGGCTGTGGAAGCCCCAGAAAGGATCTGTCAGGTTCCCCCAAACTCTTCAAGCTGGGTGTCAGGGAAGAATAAATTGTGATCTCATACCACACACAATTAATGAATTTAAGCATAAAACCTTTGAATGATAAAGATCAGTGATACACACACTTTCCAGCTGGGTAAGCTTCACTCCCTGTATTTTGTGGGGGAAGACGCTTTTTTGCTCCCCTGCAAGATTGGATTAACTATTCATGCCCACAAAATTAATGTGATATGCAAAGAAGAGGGGCTTCAGAAAGGTGATAATTAGAAAAGGACCTACTTTTGTTCATGAAACCCACAAGCTGGTTCCTAGAAGTACTTTGTCTACTTTACACTGTCGAAAATTGTTTGGAGGAGAAGAGATGACACATGCCCTAACTCATATATGTGCTTCTTCCTGAGCAGCTCTAAGTAGATGGCAGTTCCCAGAGGCCTTTATTTCCCCGTTTTTCTTTCCCTATGCTTGGCAACACAGACTCTATCTGATCTTCTTATACTGTCATCAGTGACAGCCTCATATTACATTGGAATGTGTTTTTACTGTCTGTTCAGGAATGGAAGGGAAATCTGACATGATGTGTTTGAGCACATGGTCAATTTCTGTCATAATTTTCATAGAGAAATTAAATATTATTGCTATACTATCATGTTAATAAAGTTGGGTACTTTAATTAAGACTGAACATTCCAACATACCCCATAGAAAAAAGCAGAAACGTAGATTTCTCCTGAAATGAGCAGAAGACCTTACAGAGGTTGTATGTCTTTTCATCCATGTGTGTGCATGACATCTGTGTCTGCTTACTCCTTAATTCACACAGGTCAATAACATGGACTGGAAGCAGAGCTGTAGCACTCAGAAATAACCTATAGAAACAGGAAACTTTGGAGTTAAGGAAGTATACACACAAAATGGGCATGCCCTGCTTGCTGAGCATACCTGACACTCTCAAATGCCCCTGCAGTCTACGCTGCACATCATGCAAGACCTCTAAGTATCCAATCTTTTCACTTCACTCTCTATCATGAGCTTTCAGCATGAATGAGATCATAGGGATTTTTTCTCCTACATAGACAAGATTTTGGATTATAAATCTTACTCATTAAAAAAATTCCACCCTACCAAAACATGCCAAAAATTCCCAAATGCTAGGATTATAAAGTAATTGCCTCAATTGTTCCATTCTGAAATAGTGACAGGATCAGACTGCAGGCGAATAGAAATTACACTGTTTTTGTCATAAGTGTATACCTTACAAAGTATAAAGGTAGATAAATAATCCTTTTTAGAGCTTCCAAAGTTTATATTCATATATGAAAAAAAACATCTTTCAATATCTAAACAGGTAAATCATTCAGAGCAAAAATATAGTAAGTATAAACCTTAATACAACAAAGTGCAAAATCCATAATTCTCTGGGGATTAAAATGTCTCAGAGACCTTTCCATTTGTCCTTGACTTTGGGCAGGTATTTCAGTCACAGCTGTAGGGTTGACCAATTACTCCATCAAATTCAGCCTGCTGTCAAAGGAATTGCTTAGTGGAAAACCTGACAGAAGCACAATTCACACCATCCTCTAGGTCTGCATCAGTGTAGCTAACTCAAACCACTGGAATCCATAGAGTTATTCATAGGTGTATATGAGCTTGAAATGCTTATGAAGAAAAGGAGAAATCTATAACACTGAGACTTCTGCAGCTCTGAAAAATGTAGCATCTGATAGATGTATTGTTTTTAAATATAAGCCCATATCTGCTGAGAGAACCAATGCACTTCCATGTTTGACACCCTATGAAAATGTTTTATTATACTTCAAATTAAGACCAGGAAATTGTACATTTAGGTGTTCCAAACAGCCACTGAAAACCTTTGGACTGTTAATTTTTTCAGCAGGAAATATGGGGAGTAGGAAGCTCAGCTACTATTTCATTCTGCTAGCTAATTCATGATACATCATTAAAAATTTTAACCCACCCTTTTCCTCAAGTACTTTTCCTTCTATTAATTATCTAATCACAACAGACTCAATTAATAGTCCTTGTAAAATGTGGTTCGAGGCGGTTGAAAAGGTCCATCTGGTTAGAAAATTCATCCTTATTATGGGAATTGTTGTGAGAAGGTCTATTATATTAATTTCTAATAGAGTTTTTTAAAAGGGTGTATGTTGTACTTGGACACGAAAGAACCACGCAGACCCAGCTTAGTTCAGGACAGAAAGAAGCCAGGAAAAACCCCTGGCTGTTTATTTTACTTCATATATATATGTTCCTAGGAATGACCGTGGATTGGAGGATGAGGTTACCCCCTCTCCAACCACACTGGTCAGACGAAAAGTCCATCAAACTTCTCCGCCTCAGGAGAAGGAATGAAAACAAAAGGAACGGTTAAGTAAACATAACTGTGTTTACAGAAAGTGCGTGAGAAACTCCATCACAGAAATGAAAACATCAAAAGACTGCAAATCTCAGAGCAACAGGTGTATATAGACTTGTTGTGGAGGGTGACAGGAAAACCATGAAGAAAATGAGACCTTTCCACTTTTTTGCATGCACCGTATCTCTGAGGCTCCAGGTACACTATTTGTCTCCGAATAAATGCTTTGAATGAAATAAATTTGAATTCACTGCCAGAAGTATCATATTTTAAAAACTATCTGTGTCAGATGTTCCTCTATGGTTTTTGCTCAATGGTTCTGGTAATCTGATGGTTTGCAAAATGTCCACAGCTAGAAACACAAGACAAATTAAATGTAATTGAAAGACTTGATAATAATATTGTGTGATGAATTGTGAGAAATTCTAACTAACTCTGGATCAAAAGATCAACATAGACAGTAATTGAGTTGAACAACTGTTTCCAAAATTAAACTAACAAACAAGCATTTTTAATAATACTGGTATTCCTGAGCATGAGATTGATTTTTTCACCTTGTCTTCCATTTTACAAGATATGATATATGTGAGCAAGTCTCCATAGCTATCAAGGTACCTAGATATAGGTTTTACATATATAACTTTGTATCTCTATTCACAAACATATAAAATCCATAATCTATAAATTGACAGTGATATATCTCTATCGTGCATTAGGATATGTACAAGCAGATATTCACAGATATGATTCATGTAGCACTATTATAACCTGTTTCTTATGAGACAGTGATGGTGCCTCGAGACTTCAAGCAGTGTGAAGACTCCAAGCCTCATGATATTTGAGAAACTGAATTTAGAATACAAGTTTGAATCTTTGAACCAAGATAAAATGGAATCAGGTAATGTACATTAAAGTTTCCAAAACCGTGGTTAACCATTGAAGAAGACAAAAACAAATGAAAGAGATATCTTTAAATATCACTTGAGTGCAGATGTTAAACAATACCACTAAGCCAAATGCACTGTGACAAATATCCCCTTTTCCTCTTCCTAAATTCTTTTTTCCTAATCTGAGGGAGAGGAACTTACTTTATCGAGTAAAAGCAGATTTGATTCCAGTGTCTGTGGCTTGATTTAAGACACCCTACATTGTGAGATTCTCAGTAAAATCACTGCAGCTAGCAATATTGTAGACAATGCCAAATTTTATCAGAAGTGAAGGTTTATTAAATTAACAGTGCGATTTCAATGCTTATTCTCATAAAGCACTTTGTTTTCCATCCATACACAAAATGCAATTAACAGAAATTGGTACAATATCCCTCCAATTTAGAGAACAAATAATTATCATCCTAAATCCATAACACTTTGTTGGTGTTTAATTTTAAGGTATCTGGTTCTTTTACAAAGTGAGAATATGCTGGTTTGAGATAAGATTTATTTCCAAAATATTAGAAAAATCTCTTCTGATCAACACAAAGAGGACACTGAGATGATTTCTGACACTACTAGATGAGACACACTTGATGCTGAACAGAGCTTAATGGAAAAAACCCCCTGTACAGTAGTACATAATATCAATTGTTCATCTCATTTATTTCTTCCTATTGGGTATATGTGGAGTGGCATCCTAACTGAGTGTTAATGAGGAATTAATTAGAATTAAGTGCTTCAGTAGCAGTTGGTGATTATTAGCCTTTTTTAGGATCGAGCAATTTAATTTTGAAACAGTTCCCTCACATTTCCAAAATGGGTATAAAACAAATAGAAAGGCTGTTCTCCCGTCTCCCCTCAAGCCTTGAATTTGCATTCCTTCATACAGTGACATTTTTAGGGTGATTTTTAATGGCAGCATTAGAAACCTGCATCTCCAAAGCCAAAGGACTGTCCAGGTTTTCAGTGAGCTTTTTATACATAGCTTCCATCACCACGTTTCATCTCTGCTGTGAAGAAGCCATTTCTAGGAGAGCAGAGGTGTTCAGTGCCTGTGCTTGCTCGATTCTCAGCCTGTCTGCTTAGCTGTCAAGCCTTGCATCAGGGACATGGATATATAGGAAATCCAGCATTTTAGAGGAGATGAAGTTTGAAAACAAACCGATTTCCCACAGGTCAGGAGACATCTGCCAGGTGATAATGACTTAAGGTCATGGTGGAACTAAGCTAGATGTGACCCAGAGACCACAGCTGAGACTTCTGGTATTCCTTCAGCCTGAAAACGATTAGACTTTCTGTGAGTAGCATCTCTGTGCATTTTCAGACGTCAGTGAGACTGGCGATTTTAATTTAGTCCTTATCAATCTGATATGAGAAAATAAGCAGGAACTCCTTCCTAAAGAAGCAATTTCTTCATGTTCTGGCAAATACAAGGAAAATTAACAATATGTAACTCAAAAGTAGCAGAAATTACAAAGAGGGAAATGTCTACGATCTTTTGGGGTTTTTTTAAATGGTTAACATTTCTTTTGGGAAGCTTGCAGCTGGATGCAAGGTATGGTATTTTTCTTCCTTCAAGGTATTTTATGGATATTATTGTTAGGGAAGGGGGAAGATGATGACCCTCTGACATGAAAACGAGATGAGGTAAATGCAAGTTGCAATGCTTCTCTATTACCTTTCCAGTTCCTCAGTTTCCCTTGTGAGGATTCTGTCTGAGGTTTCCGTGGCAGGCCAGATCTACAGAGGTGTGTCACAGGATTTAAAGCTTGCACACTGCTCTGGACGGTACTGTGGGGCAAAAAGAGCCCTCTTTAGTAATGCTGATAAATCTGCATGTGTAAATGGAAACTTATTTTAAAAATCAGCATTTTTAAGTCAGCCAAGTTGAAAACTTAATCCTAAAATATAATTTGAATTTCACTAATTTATTATCACTAAGAAGTGAAAAAATGTCTAAAACAATATTTGAAATAATAAAATGGGATATACAGGTACTCCCAGGAAACATAAACTGAACATGTGCTGGACGCAAAGTGAGAGGATGAGTGGCCAACCTGGGCTTATGAAAGAGGAAATGAAAATCATGATTAATAGAAGCAACAGGATTAAAATAACACACTTAAAATTTTGTGAGTTATTCACCTTGGTCAGGTACTGCATTCTAATACAAAATTAACATGGCCTTCATAATGTTAAAATCTGGCTAATTAACAAGCCCAGCTTTGAGCTGAATTTGACAATCTCTAGAGCTCCCTTCCAACCACAGCTATTCTTTGTGATTCTGTCATGAAAGGGAAAATGTGATCTTTATCTTGGACACAAGTGTGACTCGTTAGAGTGGAACTGAGCATCATTCTACTCATGCTGAAGTATTGAAGACAGAGATAAAAATCCAGCAAAGTTCTTCTAAAAGTATCTGCTTCTTTTATTTAACTGAGGCATTGCTGCCTGTACTGCTGCAACATGCTATTCAACCTTAACACAGAAGACCCAGTAATGTCACGTTATTTCTTATATCCACACAGAGTTCAAGATTACTGCTAACAATATCACTTCTCCTTTTTTTCAATTAGCATGTATCAGCAGGGTAGAAGACCAAAGTCTCCTAATGTCTGCAATTCTACATGGTAATTACCACTCATCTTGCTAGCTTTTAAGAATATGCAAGTTACTTAAAATTTAAAAGGTCTCTTTATGAAATAAGAAATGTTTGCAGCACTGACTGCAGACAGCATGGCTGTGTTGATTCAGGCTTAGAAAGAAAAGAGCAAAGTATATTGCATGCTAATAAGTGTGCAGTCTCTAACACAGAGCTTGAATTTAGTCAGAGGATGAAAAGTCCTGTGTATACAATTTTTTTAAGTTCTACCTCAAATTTTGTTCATCTTAGTGAACCAGAATGCTTATGAATCATCAGAAAAAATACTGTTGAAAAGTCTGTAAAATAGTAACAGTTTCATGCACACACATAACATACATTTATATGTGCATTTTTACATATAAGGTCTCTATTGATAGATGACAACTAGAAAATATCTAGTTCTAGCTAATCATCTTGCTAAAACAGAAAAGACTTCTGTATGTGTAGAAAAGATCCTCCAGCTCAGAATGGCTCAGCCAGAGGAGTGCCATCTTTGTAAGATTTATCTTCACTAATCAAATTAACAGTGAAGTTATTATTGAATTAAGGGAATTTTTGTAAATTCTTAACCCAAGAATGAATTTAACTCAGAGAATTGCATAGCCATTTTAATTAACAGAGGAATTTAAAAAAATTAAAAAGAAAAAAAAAAGAGAGTGGAAAAGTAGAAATCAGTCTGGAAAGATGGTAGTCAATTATGCTGAATTGTGTCCGAAATAGAGAATTAACTGTTTTAAATAACGGACAATGTCAATTTGAGGCCAACAAGCAATTTTATTAGCAGCCAAAATCAAAAATTGTGAGCCTTTTATGGACAAACTGTCAAAGCAAAATTCATCTGAAGCCAGAAAGTGAAGGAACTCTTGCTGAAAGCCTGTTTTGTTGAAAGAGTAATGGCATGTCATGATCCTGTGGGAATATGTTCCTGTGGCAAGGACATCAGTGGGGAAGAAAGGGCAAGTTCCATAGGTGCCTGACATAACTTTCAACTGCTCCTGATACATGGCTGAATCAATGTCACGTAGAGTTAAAGCCATGAAGGAAGAGAGATCATCCCTTTTTGAAGACCTACATAAGCAAGAGTTTGGTTTTCAAGACCTGAAGTGTAAGGCACCACTATGAAACATTTGTTCAAGGCTGAGACAGCCCTTGAAGAGCACATGCACTGAGTAATATATATTTTTTACTACAGGACAGGATCTTACTTTAAGTTATTAAAAATAAAAATGATTTACGTGTGAAAGCAATCACAGCACTATGGGGTCAGACTCAGAATCTACCAATATCCTGTCTTTGACAGCAGCCAGAAGCTGATGCTTAGTGAAAAATTGTAAGAATAGAGTGAGCACATTGTAATGCTTTCCTGTAATAACCTCTCACCTTCCAGAATTCTGAACTACAGCCACTTTTTTTGACCTAAACTGCAACTCTATGGTTATAGCAACGTGAAATATAAAGAAGAACACATAACACTGATGTATACAGATACATATTCATATGTATATACATAAGTACATGAAAAATTGTGTATTTGCATAAACAGGCAGCTTTACGTTATTATCTGTACATATATATGTATGTTGTAGATCCACTTAACATTTTTTCTTGTTTTTTCCACGAATTTGATCTTACTTTATTAAATATCAGGAGTGTTCTGTTGCACAAAAGACGTATCATTTAGTGGATTATCAGGCCAATTTAATTCAATAGAATAGCTTGTTCTTGCCTTACTGCCTTCTTATGTGTTCATGAGAACATCTTTGACTTAAGAATGTTATAACGTTATCAATTTGCAATAAGCTTTTTGTTGAGGGGATTTTACAGCTGGTTAAAGCTCACTAAGTGGGCTGTAAGTATGACCAAGACTTAGTTCTTCCTGTTTTCAGTGGCTGGGTTTGTAAATCTGAGGTTTTTGCATTAATTTTATTTTTTTTATGGGAGCAAAATAAAAAGACAAATTTTGAAGTTTTTGATTTTATTTCTCTGGAGAATAAAACAAAATGTGTTAAATTTGTAAATTAGGTGTTTATAAAAATGTGATTTCTAGTTTATAAATAAATGAATCATGAAGTCATAAAACATCTCCATGCCAGATATTCATAGCTACAAGGGTCAGTGTTGGCTGTGCATGTGGGCATGTGTAGGAGTGCATACAAAAGCAGTACTTTATAAAGCTACAAAACTGGAGCATGCATAAGATCATTTACAATACTGGTAGCTATACAATCAGAAAAAAACAATTTTCACTGAAACCCATTCTCTAATCTTATAACCCTCATGTCAACAATACTAAACATTTCACATTTAATTGAATACAGTCTGACATATTAAAATCAGTACATAATGTTGTCCAAGGTTACAATGTAAGATGTAACCAAAAGCATGTATTCTATTATCATCTTCACAAGCTGTTAATGCAGGTGGGGCAGTGTTCATTATCTCCTACCATGACTCATCCCTGATAACTCCCTCCGGGTGCTATCTCTGTTTAATGGGCGATCAAGGACCCACCCCATGACTCATAGAATTACATCAACCCATTGTGAGATGCTCCGCCCAGGGGGAGGAGCCAAGCATTCCCACCTGGATATAATCTGGGGTTTGGAAAAGCACAAGTAGCCCTACCTACTGGATTCCCAGAGGGCAAGAGCTACTGCTGGACCTTCAGCTGAAGACCAGACCACTCTACAGGATCACTGATTCAACAGAACCAATTCATCTGGCCTGCTACCACCACCATGACTAACAGGGTGTCAGGTTGTATCCTAAGTCTGTCAGTGTTCTTGTTCTACTACAGTTATTTTAATTTTCCTATTAAATTATAATTCTGACTTGCAGTCTCCCACTGGTTTGTTTTCAAACTAGTACAAATGTGCTTGACAAATTGCTGTTCAAAATCAACTGTATGTGCCTTTTTTTTCAAATGGTGTCTATTGGTTTATCAGTAGATTTTCCATGGCTCAATATCTGACACACAATGATCTATGAAGATAGGTCTCCTACAGCAAGATTTTTCAACAAAACTTGGAGAACAATGGGTAGAAAACAAAGTAGTTACTGAATGTTTTTCATTTGTAATAAAAGGTATTTTTCCTAATCCAGCTGGTGCTGAAGGGATGACAAATGATGGTATCAATACCAGAGCAGATGCCAGGCTTTCTTAGCACACCTCAGTAGAAGAAAATTCAGTATCTTTATGAGCTCCATATATCCATGAGACTTCACTGGCAATAATTTGCTGTTGGGATGCACTTAATAATATTTGAAGATAAATGAAGCAAAAATATAAACAAAAATTTGTGCCTGCTTACCTGACATCATAAGAGGGCTTCTCAGCTCATTTTAAGTGAAGCCAGCAAGTGGGTGACTCTTTAAAAAATTCATTTCTCTCTTCCATTTCAGAGAGGAATGGTTTTCACACCAGAGTAGTAGTTTTCCAAATACACCCCAAGAATCTGACACCTGTTGCATTTCACTTTAAAGGTCCTAGTGCTGAACTCAGTGCAGAGGATTGATGGCCTGTAAGAAAACTAGAGTAAGGGGGAGGATGGGTGAGAAAAAAGTTAAAGGAAATTTTTTTTTTAGGGATTTTAAAATTTTGAGAACTTTCAGTTCGTGGCATGGACTCTTTTTGCAGAAAAACTGCGCAGCTCAATAAACAACTGTCTACTCAAACTATCGCTTGCAGGAACATGCTGCTTTTTTTAACTGCAGCACAGATTGTGTGGGGGAAAACTCCTACAGATTAAAGAAATAAAGGAAAGGTGGAGCATAACTTCATACCCTCACACTGTTGACACCTGTAATGTCCACCCTGCTGTAATTCCACCACAGGACATTTAACTAATTTCAGAGCAGAGATTAATTTATTCTAATATATTTCCATTTTTTGTTTTAACTTACAATGTGGCTTTGTATTTGTCAGCTGCAGATGATTAGGGCCTCTTTTCCTAAGCATATGAATTACAAAAGAAGTTGGAATGTCCCAAGGAATTCAGAGTGAATTAAAACTGATTTTTATCACAGACAGTGTATGGCTGGTATCTAGAAAACATAAAAAAAATCCTTTGAGAATAGGAAAGAGCTCAGTTCTAGTTATTGTTTGGTTTTTGTTTTTTTGTTTACTTCACTCTGATAAAAATTCTACTTATTTGAATATAAACATGTTCACAGACACACTGGAGTAGAATTTCCAAAAGTGCGTGAACAGCTAGGGAGTACATAACTTTCAATTTTGCTCAGATAAACGGTGCTAAGTGTGGTGTTTTTTTAAACCCTTATATTTTCTTCCTTCTTACAGTATTGGTCCAGCCTTATACCTTCTCTCTAAATATCTCCTTTTAATCACGTCTCTTCCATCTGATTAATACTGCTTACAGTGCACCTCATATATTCCTTATCTCAGTATATTTAATATCTGTGAATGAATTTGTTTCAGTACTGCTGTATGCCAAAGATGAGCTCACAGGCATACCAGTTTTAAAGGAGTCCTTCCTCAGCATTTTCAGCATCATAAACAGTGGGTGGAAGGCAGGTTTCCAGAAGATTCTCCACATCTGAGAGTAATTTTCTATAGCATGGAGCAGGAAGGTTTAATTCATAAAGAAACTCTGCTCTATAGAGTAATCACTCCCAGGGGCTGAATTTGCAGTCAGTATATTTCCATTTAAAGTTGTGTTGGTTGAATTTTCGTGGGTTTTTTCTTGTTGTTGTTTGTTTGTTGAGGTTTCTTTTTCAGGACGCTAATAACAGTGCACACACATGGGTGTAAAGAGATGAGGAGTTCACCTTCTTTTTTCAGACACCTACCCTGCTCCTCCAGGTATACCAGCCTTTCTAAAACTCAGATTATAACCTCTCTTCTAATATGCTTTAATGCCTTCTTTCTAACTTTGCCTCCAATTTCCCAATGTCCTTTCCAGATAATAAAACTTCCCTCATGACTTTTCTTTCCTCTCCTGACCCAGACAGCCACTCGAGGCCCATACATAACCTCAGCTGAGTTTCTGTCTGTTCGCTCCCTTAACTCCCAGGTGCAAAATATGAGAAATTGAATACTGCCTATTTTACACTACATTCCCATGAGCTGGGGCAAAGTCAAAACAGCATTGCCAGGAAGGCTAAAGGAAGCAAAAAGGAGTTGTAAATATCAAAAGACGTCATTATGTACATTGTTTGAACCTTTTTTTTGGTGTCAGATGTTAGTTATTTTTGACTACATTTCATAATCCTGCTCATTATTTATCAGACTCCATTTTGTGTATTAATAAGTGTTTCTAATTACAAACAAATGTGGTGTCTCGTGAACGCTGAACAAATTGTGAGTTATAGTTGTGACATCCACTCGAAGTCCAGACAATAATGCAGCCTACCTGCTGCACTGCAGTGCAAAACCTTGTAGACATATTGCTTAAATGAGTGGCTTTTTGAGCAAAACTTGCCCTGTGCAGAGGGTCATTTCTGGAGTAATTAGTTAACCTGTCAGCCATACCACTTCCCAGACAAGAGGGCTAGCCCAGATCTAGGCTGCACACTCAATAGGCCATTTGTCTGGATAGGGCTCCAATTTCAAGGAAAGGGCTGGCATGGACACTGGCACTCGGGCACAGACACTTCGTGACTATGGCTGAGCTGCATGAGGTGGATTTGGTCTTCTGCAGTTGAAGTCTGTTACTTGGGGACATGGGTCTATTATTAATTACTATTATCTAATCTGGAATTTGACTAAGAGGCAAAAAATGCCATTCTCGAACATCCCAAACACAGAGAGGAACCTGATATTTGCTATTGGTTCCATTACTTTCCACAGGAAGGTGTGACTGTATATATACAGAGATGTCTGATATAAAGAGGAAAGGACACAAAATGGGGTGGGAGATCCCCCTTCTTTCAGCAGTTTCTTTCTCTTCTGTTAAGAATGTGATAGGGAGACTGGATCATCAAACACAACTCACCTTCAAGACAGGTACCTAGGAGTTTTGTAAGACTGCAAGCCAGTCAGGTGTCTGAATTACCTGGGCTGAATTCTACCCAAAATCAAATCTGCTTTTGAGTGGAATAGATTTTAATATAAATATGTTTCTATTATATGTAGTATTTCCTTTCACTTCTTTCCTCCTTGAAAATGTGTTTATCTGCTGTTGTTGCCATTTGCTGTGACAATTAGCAGTATTTTATCATGTATTTGAAGTATTTCTCTTTAATGGTCCCAGATGCTGAAGCTAACAGTGCTATTAAGTGCTGAAAATTCTTTTAATTTATTAGTGTTCTCTAGAGTTAGATAATCCCTATGATTCTCCTGCCTGAAACTGCTCTGGAACAGATACCTGATGAATTTCAAACAATAAAAAGGCCAGCACTTTAGCTAAATTCCTGATTTATCTCATGTTTAAAATTCATGAGTTTGCTTTGCACATTTGCCAGCTTCCTGATTTAAGATTTTGAGAAAAAAAAGAAGCAAGATTAAAAACTCCATGTTAATATGTCATGAGACTCTAAGATAAATAATGAAAAACAAAGCACCAAAGATTGTATTTTCTACTGATTTCTGTATTTTTGTAATCCAAATTCTAGGTGAAAAACAAAAAAAGTAATTTTTTTGTTATGAATTATGCACTGTTCAGAATACTTTCATCCAAATGTACTTAAGAAGGCCCATATTTAATTACACTTTACTCTTTAGACCACCATTAACCAAGCAATTAGATATGTTTAACTGGATGCAAAGGAACTGTTGTTCATATCCTTAGTTTGTAATGATGATTGCTCCGTCTCAATAAGCATCAGTCCATATCAAAGGCCTATGTCTAATATGTCAAATTACTAAATGCAGTTCTAAAACTTAAAAATTAAATGAAATAATTAATTGATCTTATTAATTAACATTAATTAGTATTAAATAAAAATTCGAGACTGCTAAATGTTGGACTCGATTTCAGCTGCTGATAAGTTTGCCAAGCTTGAATTACTTAGGCTAAAATTACCCAGAGGTGTTCGTGCAGCCAGTTCTGTTTTATTTGTTTTTTTCACCAGAAAAAGGGAATGTTTTTATTTTTATTTTTTAAAACAGAGTATTTTGCTCAGGATTGGTGACCATGAAGCAGTCAAAGAAATGGCAGTGCTGTCTTAATTTGTCTTCCTAGTGACTAGGCTTTTTTGATAGAGTTATGTACTGACATACTAGTTTTTTCCCACTGAGCGTTGTTTCATCCAGCGTAGAGTAAGGAGGCACCTCAGGGAATAGCCTGGGACTGTGCAGTTACAAAAAGCCCTCCTTGTCATTGTCATAGGCCCACTGGAGTAATTTGCTGCAGAAGATGTCAGGTGAACAGTGAGTGAGGCAGGAGGCCATGAGAGGGGGTGAGAAGGTCTTGGGAGGAAAGCAGCAAAATGATGCAGCAGGCTTGAAATACCCTACTTCTCAGAGCTAAATAGTTAATTTAGAATGTTGTATAAGCACAGCTATGCTGCTTCTTGTATCCAAATTGTTCATTCCTGCCCCAGATAGTTCTCAAATATCTGCAACGTACCATGTAGACACATATAATTGTGTGATCCTTATTTTCTAACTTCCTCTATTGAGGCTCTAGAGTCTGATTTGCAGAAATTGTGTGCAGTCACAGCTGCTGTGACTGTCTGTGGGATGCTACTTTGAACATCTAAACTGCTGTCTAATTCTAAGTACTTCAAAAAATCAGATTCTGTGTGTCTTTGATTGAATGAGAAAATTAGTGGGCACTTTGGACGTTTGTATCTGTGTGCCTCAGTTCTCAAACTGTAAAATGGGGATGATAATTTCGTCAGATGGTTGTGGAAGTAGTCATTAGTCTAAGAAGAGCACTCAGATACTACCCTGACAAGTACCAGAAAAAAAGCCACAGGAAATGAATAACTCTGTATTCAGAGCAGGATTTAAATAACACACAGTAAGTAATCTGTTGAACCACTCATTGGGCATAAACGAGAAAACAGCTATTGAATAGCTGCTCATTACGTGGACAGTTGCCATTCTCTGCCCTGACAGCAACAGTAAAGAAAAAACCTCTATGTGAACCTGTAATTAAAGACTGCATCACAATCTGAATGCAAAAAAGACATCTCATTATATTTCCTTTGGAATCGATAAAACTGATATTTATGCACTTCTGACTGCTTCACTCTGTGCTCTTCCTCTCTTTGTTTCTTTTTCTATGTTAAAAATTTGGGCTTAAAAACTACTATGACGTTTTGTTTGAATTCTATGTCTTCCTAAGCAGCAGGAAAATAACATTTGAAATTGCTTATGTAATGTTTACCTGTTCTCTTGACTGCTTTATTTAACTTGGACAAGTCATATTAGCAAAATGTGGACAAAATATGTTTCTGATTCGTTGAGTCCTATGCCTATTTTTTCATAATCCATTTAACATGAGAGACGTATTTCATTTCCTGTGATCCTAATTTTGCTTGTTGAATCCAGTGTAGGCTCTCTATCCATCTTTTTCTTGAGAGTAAAACAGAATTTGAGGAAAACAGCTTGTGACTCGATATGCAGTATGGATATCTCAGTGAATATACCTATGGATACCAAAAAAAATTCTAGTTTTCACTCTGAAGTTTATTTAAGTGCTGTTGATATAACATTTGGGAATATAGTCAACAAATTGCTATAGAAACATTTTGTTGGTACAGTTACAACAGTTATAGGCTGCAGAACTGTTTTCACTGAAATGTGAGAACATAAACTACTCTTTTGACAGCGATGTGCCACTGCAAATGTGTTATACCCTGGTCAATGGGGATAGAAGGGATTGCCTTACAAGTCATTGACAGGCACCTCTTAAAATACAGCAATGCTTTTTTTCTGAGGTTTTTTGCCCTTTTATTTCATTCCATCTTGTATGATAGAATAAAATGATAGCTTTCACACTGATTTATTCCTAACAGACATCTTATCTAAATTCAGCATATTTAAATACATTAAACAATGCAAATAAGCAAAGCTTTTCCCTCAAACTTCCCAGAATTAGCAAAAAATGTTCATGATCTCATACCGTTTCTTTCCAACTCTGAATGAACTGAAATGTGGGTGATATCACCTATCCAGAATAGGATTAATTCTACTGCAGTTCAGAAGTCTGCAGTGTATACTTTGACTTTCTGATGACCAACTTCATCTCCCTTCACAGTCAAAGAAAATATTTTAGAACCCGATCTATTTAGCACATTAGGAAGTCTATTTCCAGATGAGATGCACAACATACAGAAATTCTTATTTCTTGATTTATTTTGAGAAGCTCAGGGAATCTGGACAGAAAAATGCTCCTTTGCTGATAATGTTCCAAATAGCTGTTAAATCCATAGCTATTGTATTAGCAAATTAAACTAGTGATCTGCATGACCAGTGAAATACCCACATCTAGACAGCTAAATTATTTGAACAGCCCTTGCCATGGGTAGGACTCGGGCCAGCTGGCATTTGTCCTTTGGTACAAAGTGGGAGTCAGCATGCAGCCTGGCCTAAGGGCGAGACAGCAAATCCAAGATTTTAATTTACAAGTGCGGATGTGATTTATATGTACACTGTATCCCAGCATATGTGTCCCAGTGAGTGAAAAGCATCCGTTCTGCTCTTCAAAGGGACTTTATTAGCTGGAGACAAGTGCAAACATGGCAATATCAAGTGCGCAGTACTTAGCCTCTGGAGTTATAAATAAATTTTAGTATTTCTCTTCTAGTAACAGTCATGCTATCTTTCTCTTCTTAGGTAGGATTTGAGTCTTTGAACACATTTTAATGAGCCCTGCTCTTACAAGTAAATGTTTATTGCTAGGCGTACTAAGTAAAATATTTTCAAGGTCAGGATGTCACCTATTGTATTGATAAGACTGCTATATGGCTTCCTCTGGCAGATATTAGATAGGTACAAGTCCTAATGTTGCTTTCTTTTATTTCTCTGTGTGTGATAATCTGAGATTAGCAGTAAAGGCACCAGGAGAGTAAATCCCCTTCTAATGCGATTAGGTTTCAAGTAAGTGGAGATATAACTGGGGAGTGTGTTTGGTATGTTTCATCTATCAAAACAAAACGGTATCAAGGTAAAGAAAAGGAGTGAGGTGCGTGCTAGAATTTTTAATATTTCAGCTATTTGAACAGTAACTTCCTAAATCTCATCTTGTATATTCTGTGAATACCGTTAAGAATCCAGACAATACTGATAGTGGTGTTTCAGACATTTCAGACTCTGAAATATGCATACTAAATTTAGAACAGGCAGGTGGGTAAAACCCAGTAGCTATATATGCTTCCTCATGTACGGCATACATACTGACATATCTCATCCATGGGAAAAGATGAAATGAAAGTAGATGGTCATATTAAATGAGACAAAGCCAAATCAGCCAGTCAAAGGCCAAGTTTTTCAATGAAAGGGTAAGAAGATAAGCAGGCAGAAAGTGGATTAAAAGAGGGATGATAGTAGAGACAGGGAAATGTGCCGTAATTCCGAGTTCTACAGCTACTAAGATTAGAATGCAGAGGTGATAACAGTAAGTAGTTTCCATTCAATTCTTTATATTCTTCCTTTCTAGCTGGGTGACTATTATTTATCATCTATTTGCAGTTTCATATTCCTTTCCCTTTCTGTCTGTCATATCCCCAACTCTTCCTTTTTTTTTAACCTCTTCAGCTTGCATCTTCACATTTTATCATATGTTCCTCTTCCCTCTGGACAATTATTTTTTAAACTGCTCTCTCATTTCTCTTGTTGGTGCTTGTCAGTTTGGTCTACATTATAGATATTGCTCTAATTCTGAGGGGAATTATGCTGAAAATAGGAAGAACAATTCATCAGAAATTTTTGGCTATCCGTTTCCAAAGAAACTTTTGGAACCAGCCTTCCTGTGTCATTAACTCAAACATGAACTCTGCTGATGTGGGTTTCTCTGGAGGAATCAGAATGGAATTGTTTCTGGAAGCCTGAAGTGTGACGAGGACTGATCCAATACATTGCTTGTGGCCTTGTAAATATCTCCAAGGGTGGATGTTCTTTTTTTCTGGGTAGACTATAACAATATTTGATGACTTTAACCTAGCAAGACTGAGAGCAGATTTTGACAATTAAGACCAAGTCAGTAATTTTAGTGTGTTTTAAGTAGGGCTGCAAAGCATTTTGCCAACAGACTGACAAGACTTAGAACAAATTAGGTCTTTCACTAAGATAATCTTCCAAAAACAGAGACACACAGAAACATACATGTTAATAAGTATCATTCCATTAGAAGCAGCATTTTCTTGCACTTATAACTTATGATTGTGGGTTAATTGATCCATAAGTTTTCTTGTGACATGAAAATTAACTCTCTACAAGAAATTATACAGTTTGGTCCTCAATCTGTAGATTAAAAACCCCCACAAAACAAAAACATAAGAACCTCCAGAAAATTAAATTAAACAGAAGTAAACAGAAAAAATGGTCAAAATACCAATTTGATTTGTAGAACTATTAAGAGTAAACCAGTCAAATTAAATTCTACCTATTAAATACCTCCTGTACCTTATACTAAGCACTCAAAAGCTAAGGTCTATGAAAGCAAAAGTCATTTCTGTAATTTTAACAGCAAAAAGCTTTCAGTTAACCTACATCTTGGAAGTACTGACTATATAAATCTTTTAAAGTTAGAACATTTGTGAAACATATGAAATCAATACAATTTATTCAGAAAAAAAACCCTTAAATGTACAATCTTACGAAAGTGGAACATGTTCATGTCACCATTATTCTGTGATAACTCAGTTCTTAATGCTTTCAGCTGTGAACTGCCTACTGAATAGAAACAATGGCTCATAATGGCAAAATCCATTTTCAAATCAAGTGAAGAAAAGACAATTTACATGTCACCTCTACTCCACTGCCTGGCATTGTCATTAAAGAAACACTCTCAATCAATATTGCTCATTTGCAAATTAAGTATGTGAATATATAAAAGGCATTAACATTTGTCAAACTCTAGCCCTTTCAGTACATTCGGGGGTCTCACATTGTTCTCAAGTATTCAAAAACCTTTCTGATTAAAAGGCTTTCTCTGCTCTCTCAAATTTACAGTTCCAAGACATAGTAATAGAAAGGTCTTGGATACTACAGAAGACGTCGCTTCATCGACTGAAGCAAGTAAAAAATTAATTGCAGATCCAACATATTTATTGGGTGACTCATACCCAAAATTCTCAACAGCTACATTGTGCTCTGTAGGTATGGGAAGGCTGATCTTACTTCTATTTAGGTGGAGCCCAGAGGGGGTCTGAGGGCCTACTGGGCTCCCAGACACAGTGCCCAAAACCCACTGGGAGAATTTATTTAAAATATGTGCTATTTCCAATTCAGCAGCTTGAAATATCATAAAAATTATGTATGAGGGACTACTGTAAATCCAGGGCTTTCATGGGAATGAAACACTCCGTCCTTCTAATTGTGAGTGCAGAGAGTGCAATTCTGATTCTATTCTGTTCTGCCTCTGTAAAACCTTTCTAGCATGTATTAATGTGAGGACAGGTCTGCAGTATTGCTTGTATATTTAACTACACTTATCCGTTATCATTATTTAGACAAGGAAGAAAAGTAATGTACCCAAGCTATAAACACCTTGGAAAGTTTTTTTTTTGTTTATTTGTTTGTTTGGTTTTTTGTTTTGTGGTGTGGTTCTGGTTTGCTTTTTTTTCTTCCCCCAACCAAATGACTACATACAGGACTAAATTTTTAGGTATTCATTTTCTGACTGCCAGACTAATACTTATTGAATAAATGCTACTGAACTCTCCTAAGATTAAAAATATAGGATAGTAGTATTCAATCTGTGTGTTTACTAGTAATTAAATCAACTTAAATATGTCCCTCAACCCAGCTAAATTTTGAATTACTCTAAGGACTTTTTTGGGAGGGTGGCAAAAAAATTGTCAAGAAATGTGAAAATATTTTAACAGTAGACAACTAAATTACAGTAAGTGACCTGGAGTTCTTCAGCATAAACCCAAGGCTGCAGAGTGGGAAAGGATGCAAAGGTACAACCATTCCCAACACAACTCTTTGACTTCAGTGAGTTAAAAGACATAGTTTAAAAGATGAAACACACTAGTAATATCTTTAGTAATGAAGAATAATCTTAGACCAACTTCCTCAGTCAGCAAAGCCTAACAAAGGTCAAGAATATCTCATATGTGGAAACACAAGTTAGAAAAATCAAATCTGTATGTTACAATAGGAACATTTCATAATACTGAGATGCACTACTCTTCCATTGGTTTATTTCATCACAGGTGCAGGATGCTGCATTTGCTTTTGCTGAGTTCATGAGGTTACTGACAGACAGTTTTTGCCATGTGCAGTCAACGTGTCTGAACAGCAGCCTGCCCGCCAGCGTATTGATCACTTTCCACTTCAGTTTTGTGTCCTCTGCAAACTGGGTCATGCGTGAAGTTATACTATTATCCCTAGACACTGCCCTTAGGGAGTCCTATTAAAAATCAGTTGCAAGTTAGAGTTTTTCCTGATGATCACGACACTTTGAGCCCTGTGTTCAGTCAGTGCTCAACCCAACTCATAGGTTACCCACCCAGTCTGACTCTCTTTAGTTTGTGTTCAAGGACACTCTGGTCAAAAGTACGCTCACAGATGCCGTGACTGTGTCCAAAGCACTGCTGCAGTCAAAGTTCACAGAGAAGGCAAAAGTCTGCTTTGCACCATATGTTGTATCTCTTGGTGTGTGAGAAACAAATATTAGCTTATATATCTTATCCATTTCAAAATGTCTGAAATCCTCTGAGGGCCTTTTTTTTTTAATAATTTGAAACTAAGATCAGCTGATGAAATTTCTGGGGAGGGACAAAGGCATATATAACCATTTGGAGGTCCAAAAGTCACTGAAATAGTAAGAAAGGTAATCAAATTTCCAATAGAATGTCTCTGTGGTGAATTATTCTCTGAAGCACACCTAAATTTCATCTCAGGAAGCGCTAGTTGGTTCTCTCCATAAGAGGCTCCAAGACAATTAAGTGAGTGGGTTTCTGAGAAGGAGCCAGGGGACTAAGTTGTTTGATAGTGTAAAGGTAGTTTTAGCTTAAAACCTGGACTCCTTATAGTTCAGTTTCTCTGCCAGGATTACTAGCAGAGGGCAGAGTGGAAAGCACAAGGATGTCTAGCACAGCTCTCTAAGTGTTTCAACATAAAAAGAGCTCCTAGAACATGTATTTTCAGGAATGCTGCATGTCCACTGGTACAGGGTGTTGTCAGAACCAAAGTTCTTTACAGCTAAACAAGAGAGATTTCAAACTTCTTTACTCTATAACATGGAAATAGCTGGAAGCCACTGATCAAAGGAAGACAAACTCAGAAACAGAATCTGACTTCATGGTTGTAACATTTACATCAAGGATTTAAAGACTATGATTCTTAATGGTTTGATCAAAAATAATTCTGAAAAAATGATAAACATGAAAAAAATGCATGAAAACTGCAGAGTAGAGCAGGTGGAAAATCAAGTGTGAAATTGGCAAATTTTTGAGTTACATGGGAAGTCTAGGGCTTTACTGTTAGACACTGTGTGACTGGAACTGAATTGCTGAGGTTATGCTATCTAAACAATGGCAATTTATCATGTTGGAGTAACAGGATCTTTAACCCCAATTTGAAAAATGTGTAAAATTATGATTTAATTGGACTGAGCTAGACAAGGCATGACCAGCAAATGACTTGGACCTGTGTAATGGCAATTTTACTAGGAGTGAAGATGAAATGGAATGTCTCATTTCCTAAGTAACCCGTGGATTTCTTTCCTGCCATGTCTGCACAAAACAAAGGAGACAGGGCTGCAGAATATTGCAAGGACAGTTAGGAAGATGAATTTATTTCTTTTACTTATGTTTACTCTGTTGTGTTGTGACAGTATTACTTTATAAGCAGCAAGGATAGATGATATCACATGTGAATGGAAATTTTTGAATTAAAAAGTGGTTGTTGTTAGCATATATCATCACTGAACAAGGAGATCTCTACAATTTGTGGTAAGTTTATTAAACTTACTCTGTATTTTCTGCAGACACATTTCCAGCTGAGGGAAGAATCATAGCTGAATTGTTGGAAAAACACAAAAAATAATGAAATGAAAAAAAATTCTCTTTAGTTAATCATAGAATCATAGAATGGTTTGGGTTGAAAGGGACCTTAACAATAATCTCATTCTAACCTCCCTGCCATGGGCAGGCAAACATTGCACTAGACCAGGATGCTCTGGGCTCCATCCAGCTTGGCCTTGAACACTGCCAGGGGTGGGGCATCTACAACTTCTCTGGGCAACCTATTCCGGTGCCTCACCCTCTCATTAATTACTGTTAAATAACATTATCTGCCTTTTTGCATTTTTTGTTTGTTATTGCTGTTGCCATGTTGTACAACAGGAAGGCCCTGTTCAGAGGGATCATGACTTTGGTTTGCACATTTACGAGGCATACACTGATCAATCTTAACTCTTCTATTATTTTGTTTACAAATCAAGAAACTAGCATATCAGAACAACTTACATGACACCTTTGTAATGTTATGAACCTGATTTGGTTTAAAAGCACAAAAGTAGTGATAAAAATCAATTACAGATCCTCAAGTCTACACTTCTGACTCCAGTTGTGTCACAGTTGTAACCACAGAGTTGGCAAATTAATCATCAAATAAAGAAAAGTAATAGCCGAAACATAAAAACGAGTATTTTGTGTGACCCTGCAATTTATTCCTAATTATTCTTTGCTTGAATGTCAAAAATGATTATTCATCTGGGGCAAGTGTTGCAGGTTTGCCCCTTTTTACAGAACAAAAGAACAGTTAACAACTAAACAATGACACCACATAACAAGAACACCCAAAAATATAGTTGTACACTTTTTCAGCAGAAGGATCAATACAGGCTTCTGAGAACAGATCATGCCAGTGTGCAGCACCCATCATTCTCTGCCTTTAGATTACGAGGTTATCAATGAAGCTGTCAGTCACAGCAGCACAGTTAATCTTCAGGAGCCAAAGTTGCATTCCCAAACTTTCCACAAACCCAAGAAACTGCCAGGGAAGAAAGGAAAATGACTTTGAGTCTAAATGCCACCAGGCTAAAGGACCTTGATCCACTCTCATAGGTATCTCTGACACATTTCCTACATTCCCCAGAGAAAGCAGATTTTGCTCAAATTCCCTTCAATAAAAAATGTGGATAACATAGTTTAAGTCAGGAGTTTTTAGAAAATTAAATGCATAGATAATTTTGTTACATTCTCAGTTATCTCTGTGATGAAAACCATTACAAATTTGATTTGAAAAGGGAATAATGTAAGATTGTACATCTTATGCACTAGTGCCTTGAAAAGCGGTTTCTAGCTGTACTGCACTTTTTAGGTTGTTTTCAAGCACGAGGCTTCATTTGAGAGGCTGGTTATTAATAAAAAAGCCTTCATGATTTATCACTGGTATACTATTAGTTTCTGCAGTTTAGTCCCATATCTATATCTAAAGAACTGAAAAGGCCTGATGAGGACTTAGATGTTACTTGAAGGCTGGCAATTTAGTTACAGCACTAACTAAATTGTAAATGATAGTAAACTGTGAGTAAAAGGTGTTATAGCCACGCTTGAAAAAACTGGTTTTCCCTTTCTCTTTAACTGTGACTCTTTTGGTGTGTACAATCTGTGACTGTTGACAACATAGGAATACATTCTGCATCTACTCCTTTGACTGTGGAGCTTTATTTTTTAGTGGAAATCAATGGCTTTTGCCTTATAACACAGAAAGAAATCTTAACATCATTTGTGGTAGCTTAAGCATGTAATTTCAGTTAATGTTAAGGGGAACTTCACGTCTAATCTACTATGCACAGCTCTAAAAAGTTACTTCAGTACATCCTCTCTTTTTTCAGGACATGTCATTTGTGATATTGCTTGTCACAGGGAGTTGATACGCAATTTTACTTTTTTTGTTACAAGCAGCAGCCATTGACATTTCTCTACCTAATTCATGTCACCATTATAAATAGTTACATTTGGAACTATTACGTGAATGTACTATTTATACAAGAGAAGATAGGGAATCAAAGCCAATGTTTTCCTGTGAAGGATGCAAAACCAGAAGAACATTTTTCTCTTAAGCAGATGGGATCAATCAGTATAGGTTAATGTGTATTTTCAGTAATGCCTGTCCTTATCTTACCCTGTGGAACCCTCTTTTAGCTGATTTCAACGAGCTGCATCTTGAGGATACCTGAAAAGTAGACAGAGAGCCTTATAGAAGCCAGATATTCCTTGTTTCATGTTATTAGATATCCACAGATTTACAACTTTTCCTCACACAGTTCTTAATTTTCAAAGCCTGTAGTTAAAAAATGTCTGCTCTCCCATTTGCATAATGACTTTTCACTACAATTTTACTGGTAGATCACCAATTCAAAGATATCTTTGGCCATCCTAACAGATTGTTCTTTTAATGTGATGGAGCAATAAAATGATTTTCCAGCCTTACTTCAGTTTTGAGGAAATGAGCTGCAGTTCCCAAAGAATATGCTCAGTAAAAATCACCTTAATTCACACCATGTTATATTGGCAGCTTTCCTTAGAGAGGCCAAGCACTATCTGACCTGAGTCAGATTCTCACCCTGAAGAGAATGACTCTAGAAAATAGTATTATGTACTATGGGATAATTCTAAAGCTCTCCTTTTTTTCCTCCCAATTCATTCAGCCCCATTAAAAATTCATTACAATGCATATTAAGTGATTATTCCTTCAGAAAGAAAAAGCACTGGCTTTTCAGATGCAAGTGTAGCTATTATAAGGGCAAGAAACTGTTTTATATTCAGAAGATATTTGCGGTTACATACTGAGTTTAATCTAATTTAGGTAGCTAAGCATTAGCTGTTACAGTTCAAACTAATTACCTTAGGCTCTTAAATATGTGTGTTGAATCATCCTTGGGAATTGCTACTGACCAAAACAAATTTTTAAGTGCCCAAATTAGATAAGAAAAATCCTCTGCAGTTTGTTTAGACTGTTACGTGCTGATAGTCATAGGTCAGTTCCCCAGTGTCCCAAAGCACCGGGGCATGGGACGAAACTGGTGCCGATACCATTGAGATAAATTTGCATGCACTGACATGACATGACTGTGTAGAGTGTTAATGCATTCTGTCTCTCAGGTGGCTTACTAGCCTGTAGGCATATTCCTGCACTTCTAACACATTTACTTTGGGACCAGAGCTGGATTGCACTCTCCTGGTTTGGGTTGTAGGTAGAGTTAGTCCTATTGAGAAAGCTGTATAATTTGATCCCATCTGGGCAGTGAACTAGGTGTAAAGGCAGCTTCGTTTGAGCATACAGGCAGTTATAAAAATATCTAGCTTTTATTTAAATACCCATGAGGACTTGTGGGAGCCCATTTAAGACTGCATTGAATGTACACATTACAATTTTCCTTTACTGCTTGGATCCAGATCTTTCTTTCAAGTATTTCAGTGAAAGCTTTCTATATTGATGAAAGCATATTCTTTCCCATGTCAGGAGAGAGTTTGTCAGGAGATTAGGGATTGAGTTCTTGTATATCCAGCTTGAAAATAACTTTTGCAGCCAAGCATTTCAAATTGATTTGGCTGTTTCACTATTCCCCTGTTTTTATATACTAACATTTGCAAGCAATGAAAATAATCCTTTGTATTTTTTTTTTAATATGCTTCTTTTTCTTCAGGACATGAAATATAATGTGTTTGTTTTGCTTTGTTTTAAAAATCCCCCACACACCTCCCCCCAAACCAGCAGAGAAGGACCAGAGTACCAGAGTAATGAAAACACAGTTTTGCCCGTGTCTTCAAAATATCTTCCAGGCCCCTGGCTGAACCTTCTATCATCTGTGTTGAGAGCATGGAGATTATCAGACTGGTCAGTCTGTGTGTGTAGAATATTACTGGTAGGAAAGATTTTGGGGATACTCTATTTACTCCACACATCTAGGTCCTGACAGGAAGAAATTCCAAACTGTGGGAGAGTTCTTTTATATAATGAATTATTTTTAGAACTCTTAGGCACAACTAGCATCTTTCCTCACTCCCCTGAACTCTTTGTTTTCCTCTTCTTTCCTGAACAAGGCTTCTGACTGTGTCTCAATGCCCCTTTAGCCCTCCAAAACTCAAATAACTACTGCTCACATCTGAATTTTAGCTCCTCAGTCCTAAAGTCTGTCCCATTTTATTGCTCCTTTATATTTTCAGGATCTCTCCCATCTTATCAACTCCTGTTTTTCTTCTGTTCCCAAAGATGCTCCTCAGTTTCAGGTCCCCCAAAGAACCCCTGGCCTCTTCCTACAACCTTTTAACCTTGACTTAAGCTATTAGTGAATACTGTTCACGTGCGGACTGAATTTTCTGTTCTTCCCTGACAGCCAGATGGGAGAGCAGAAGCAAATGATGACAGCAGTGGCTCAGCAAAATCAGCATTTTCCCTTTCCATAAGAGGCAGTTCCCATCCTTTCTCCCACCTTCATCATCTCCACATCGTAGTTTGGTTTCCTCTCTTTGCTTTGCTGCACAGATGATTAGAGCATCATTAGCTATATGAGCTACAATAGCATTATCTGCAGATCTTAGCCAGGGTAGAACTGCATTAATATTCCTCTTATTCAGGCACCAGAACTCAGTTGCTTATGCTCCTTATTTGATTGTTGCGATAATCCCTACCCTGCCTTTCACTTTGGCAGAGTAACACTCTCGAAATTATTTCCCAGGTGTAATGCAGGGGCTTAGCACAGGCTAAATACACATCTGAAATGCATCCAGATTGCTGGGGAGGGGACTAAGAGGCCTCACAGAATGGACACAACCAAGTTGTGACAGCTGGGGACCAAAGAGGAGGGCCTGGCATTATTTCCTTTAGTATTGCAAATATAGCCAAAATTCTTTAACTTCCTTGTTCCAGCTCTCTTCTAAAATCATTCCAGTGATATCTTTGCACTTACATATGCAATGTCAAATTGTTCTGTGGATGTACACCAATATGCTGATGTCTAGGGGAGTAAGTTACAGTACTCTATGTAGAGCTGTTCACCATTCAGAGTTTTTCTGAAGCCTGAGTTCATGTGACTGTGTCAGAATCTCAGTTTTCATTAATAAATTAATAGGTTGTCAGAAAAGCTTGAAAATGTGGCTCTTGACCTCTTAGTCTTCTTAGAACACAGTGTCTAGACTATACAAATAAGAAAAAAAGGAACATTTCCAATAAGAACTAAAAGTGTTTCATAGGTAATTTTGATTTTTTTATGACTTAAAATATTAGTAAAGATTTGTACCAACAAAATTGCTTAGATTTCTGCCATATGTTTTAACTTGCCAGTCAAGCACATGTCCAAAGCATTGCTGACTCAACCAACGTATTGGCATGTTTGTTCTTCTGGAGTTAAGATTAGATTGTTTTCTGTACTTCAGCTGCCCAATATAGTAATTTGACCCACCTGCTCAATTGTGTTCATACTAAAACAATTTGTTCTGCTAGGAAATCCCATATTGCCCTCTGTTTCGGGCAACACAGCTTTGGAATAGGACAATTTTTTCTGTGGAGCATGTTTGATATTTACTCTGTTGCACTTTTTCACTTTTGTCGCTTTCAGAAGATAAGCTGATATTTATTTTTTTCTCTCAAGTGGCATTTGGTTTTTGGTGGTTTTTTTTTTTTTTGGTGACAATGGCTGGCATTTCTGAGCTGAGGTTTTTGACTACTCTTTAGAATTGTTTCAGGCATAGGAAGTCTGTACATTGTCACCTTAGTCCTTCCTCTTTTCCCCTTCTTTTTGTTGATAATCAGCAGGTTCTCAGGGGTGCATCTGGTATACAACAACCAGGTTTTCCCAACAACAAGCCTGTGTGAAGTCCAAGGAAGCTTGATTCAGACAGGATCCAGTCTACATCTGCTAGCATAGATGGCTTACAGCATTGTCACTCATTCTGTTAGGATAGTACCCCAGTGTTATACCACTGGTCTTGTTTATTTATACTTATAGAAAAAAAATGTTTGCATTGCCTAAATTACTTTTTCTATCATGAATCACATGTTAATAAGGACCACTTTATAAGTAGCTATGGAAATAAAACAAAATTGCTATAAGGCACTTTATATTTGAGTGGAAAGGAAGATACATAAGACTCTTAGGTTTTGCTCACCTCACCTGTAAATATGAATGTAAATTACATCAGATAAATCAGATAATTTTCATATAAATATGTAGGAAAATACTGAATCTTTGCATGCCTTTGAAGGATGTGTGTGAGAGATACAGAGCACTATGCATTTCAAGTATTTAACAAGTGGGAATCCTCATGCCTTGGCTCTTTTTCCCCTATGGGAAACAGAATCGCCAGCCTAGTTATCTCTCAAAATAATTTTAAGACTATTTTTAAAACAAACAGGAGGAGAGCTAAGATGTTGTCTAAGATGAGTAGGGGGAAGTGAACTCTGGACCTGCCTCAGTCTAACAAGGTCTCAATAATCTTCTAAGTTCTTGCTATACAAAGATTAGAAACAGGGTTTACATGACTATTTAGACTGGAAACTTCATTTTTAGGTTCTTGTTTGGTGAGTATCAACACATTCATCCTACCTCTCTCAGTTCCTTTTGCAAAATATCCTGAGATTATATACATGTATGGTATATCTGTCGGGGACTGGCTCTAGCATCTACACAATCATTTTCAAAGCAATATTATACTGCTTCTCCACAGATAGCAATGTAAAGAAATTGTGACCAGATTAAGCAAATAGTGTTGAATCTTAGCTTGCACTTATTTCCCTTATGCAACATACTCCAGTTTCCTGGGATATTGCATCTTCTGAATGGGTCTCATGTTACTGACAGATCTCTCAGACAATCAAGATAGAAGGATGATTTCCCATGCTTTCCTGAGTGGTTCTAGAAAATGTGCATTCTACTCTCTGTTTAGCAGAACCGAAAGGGATTCATGATGGTAACAGTCACAGTGAAAAATGGGTCAGATACATCCTGAGTGCAACACCATTGGGTCACTGTCTCTCATTTGCTTACAAAGGAATAATACCCTTCAGATAGGATCAGCTTGGAAAGAGGTTGGAACAATGTGGATGGTAATATAACCAATAAATACTTTATGATAATTGTACGATAATTTGTGGGTGCCTAAGAGAAGAATTTAAACCATCATTATCAGATTCTCTCACCAGATGGTTTAGAACACCTACTTCCCCTGAAATGGAAAGACTTAGGCCCAGGAAAATATATAAGAACCAACTTAGAATAGCTACTGTTGGCATCTATCACAGCTGGAAATAACTTATGCTTCCCAGGCAGCAGTATGGAGGTAAGTTGAAATGAACTAACTTTGCTCTTAGGAGCAGAGAAGCTGTTTTTCCACGTTAGGAGGTGCTCCATGCTGCCAAGGCCAGGCGGCTTCTAGTATTTGACTTGGTTCTTTTGAAGCAAGCTCTCTAGTCTCATGGGGGGCATTCCTGGAAGAACTGATCTGTGTCCAAGCAAGAGAATCCAGTGACGTATTTGTTAACTACAGACATATGGATCAGAAGTATTTCCTTCTGTTGCCAAACAGTGCCTCAGTCAGAAGTGCTCAGATCTGTTGGGAAAATATAAAACCCTTTGACTGTGTAGCAGCTTAGACTGTGCTCTCAGACTCCAGAAAATGTGATTCATGCTTTCCTGTGTCTATACATAAAAGACTATTTAGGCCTGTGTCTGGTACTTGATATCTGGTCTTCAGGGAAAACTTGGGCAGTACTCAGATTAGACTTCTGGCATTCCATTCCATGGAATTTAGCATGAAATCTAAACCTGAATAGAAGAATTTCCAAAACTAGCTTTGTTCACATGAAAGACAGTCATTTAGTCAATATCTTTGTTTTCTTAAAAACAGCAAGTCAAACTGCTTGAAGATAACCTCGTCACCCATCTTTCCCTCCTGATTCCTGAAATAACTCAACAGTGAATGAAAGTTCTTGAAAGCAGCATCATTTCACACCAAAAGAATTTCTATTTTCTGAAAATGTTGTATGATAATTTTCGAATAACTTGTTACTTTAAAATACTTTATATGCATTTGTGTGAGTTTGATAGCTTCTACTTCTAAAAGGCTGTCAAGAAGACCTGACAGTGATCTAATGTAGGGTTAGAAAGGGGAGAAGGAATTGTTAGCAGTCCTTTGCTGTCTGTCTGGGCTGAACACTCTGTAAGAGATAAGATTGAAGAAGAGCCCTACGAGGTGCTCAATGTGTGATTTTACTCTTTGAAGGTAGGACAATCAGCAGCTGCCACTTCCTTGTAATCCTGAAACACAGAGAGAAGCTACTAAAACTGTGCATTTCTTGTAAAAGGACTAAACTTCAGCTTTTAAAATTGCTGGGGGAATTAGTACCATATAACTGTTTATGATTATCTGCAATACCTTTAACTTGAAGCTGTAGCCTTGAAACCATTAACAGAGTTTTCCTTGCCAGTGGCTTTCTAGGAAAAAAAAAAAGCAATTATAAAACTGGGGAAGAGGAAGGGAGAAAGGGGAGATGTCTGTTTCTTCTAGGAAACAACACAAGTTATATAATTGTTTCCTGACCTTCTTTACACTCCCTACCAGCTTGATTTCACCTCTGACAGGTATACCAGAAGTCAATTAAATGATCTTGCTATGACGATCTTGGAACTTGTTAAAAAACAAAAGAGATTTTGATTTTCTTGTAATTATGCTATCGTGTCAGATAGGCAAAATAGCTCTGAATAATTGTTACACAGTCTTTTAATATTATTTTTTTGTTTATTCATGTGTTCATACATCTATTATAATTCTTGCTAAGGTTTTTTTGTTTGTTTGCTCATATGGAAATTATTTTGCTCAGGCTTTCATTAGCAACACAGGATTCTACTTTTCGTCTTGCACTTTTTTGTCAATAAGTTCAGAATAGAGCAATGAAAGGAATGATTGCTCGGCTGATTGTTGCACTGCAGCTCACGTACACTGAAGCGTGAATAATTTAAACTGTGCTGGCTTGTCAGTATTGGATTTGTATGTGGTGTGAGGAGAGCACAGAGGGAGGTGTCAGAAAAATCACACAGCAGAAAAGAAGCAAAAAAAAGTCTCCCAAAAGGTTGGATCAAAGGTGAAGAGAGAAGAGTTCTGTTGTAAGTACAGCGCAAAGAGAGACAGGAGGGTAAATCCCTTCCTTCTTGTCAAGGAACTGTTTTGGATAATCAGTAACTTTAAAACAAATTGCGTCAGCCTACAGCATTGTTCAGATCTTCTGGGACAAAAACACTTTCTGAATTCAGTGGGAGTGAAACCATTTTGAAGGGTGCCTTTCAAAGTCATTACTTTCTTTTCTTCTGAAATCATTGTTTTATAAAGTAACTGTTAAATAGGACATGGGAACAGAAAAAAAAACCAGCTGAGCATTAGAAAAATAACACACTCAAGGTTAAAGATCAGTAATCTGTCCATTGTTATAATTAAAGATTGGGAAGAAAAAATAACTTTATGTGCCCATTTCTAACCTTCTGCATTTCAAAAAAAGTTGCAAAATCTTCCACTTACAGAAGAATTGGGTGCAGTGAAAGGGTTTCTGTGTAAGCATTTTACTGTGATTTTTATTTGTAGTCCAGGGAAGCCATAAATGATGTTGTTCTGTGGAGCCAGCCAGCCATCCTCTGCCCCCCGTGATGGGCACCTTTCCTGTGTGAAAGCACAGTGACTGAAACAAATGTTCACATTTTACTACCAGCCTAAGGGATCAGCAGTGTCCCACAGAGTCATTCCAAGGGTTTCTCTGTGTACTGCAGGTAGCATAACTGAAAATAATCCCCCCCCACTCCCTGCAAACAGCAGTTTTTAGTAGCCAAAGATGTTGATTTGCACATCAAGAGTTTGGCCACTTTACCTTATTTACCCATCTATTTATTTTGTTTTGACAGAGCCTGACATGGCCTTTGCTCCATGCCTCAGACTCAATATTGAGACAGCAGCCCTGTCTTTGCCATGTTCTATCACAGGGTTTCGGTGATTTCCAGTCCTCTTTATCTCAGAGCATCTGATTAACCTCGGTGCGGGGTCAGACCAGATTTGCGGGTTTGGCTATGTACTGGACATGACATCTTTACAAAAATAAAATACTACGAGGTACAAAACAAAGGTCTATCTAGCAATCACTGTAAATGCTGGTTTTTTACCAGCAGAAGAAACATTGTTATGCTGCCGTACAACTGATAAAAAATTATTTGGGGATTAGGAAAAAACCCCAACAAACAAAAACCCAAATTTATTCCCACATGGCCAATATTAAGTTCTGCTTACTTATAATAAAAATATGTTGCTTAAATAAACATGAATGAGGAGGATGGATTCAGATTTTTAGAAATCTCAAGTTGTTATGAAAACTGGAAAAGACACCATTGCCTTTCTCAATGCAGTACCACAAAATAATGGTCCCAAGAGCCCCTGTTAAATAGATACAAAAAGCATGTAATGGGGTAATATTTAAATGAAAGTCTGTTCAGAGAAATTTTCCCTCTTATCTTCTGTGAGAGACTGGAAGAAATGATTACTGGCTCAAAACAACCAAAGTGTGTGTGTGTGGGAGCGGGCAGGGCAAGTTCCGTGCTGGGGGGATGTGCAGTGCTCCACATCCCACAGGAGGCCAGAGCAGATAAAAACCACTGCACAGACACTCATGTGGTCACATCCCTATTGTCCTTGGATTTTATGGCAGCAGACACCACACTGGATCCAAGGCGATAGCTATATCTTGTTTTTCTCTCTCTTTTCCTCTCTTTCTCTGTTTTTCTACTTATAATTTCCTACCCTTATAATGGGTAATTTAAGGCTGGATGGGTTAGAGTTTGCTAAGTCAATGCTTTGTGAAATGCTTTATCTCAATTGAATGTTTGCTTTAATTTTTACCAAGTTTGTGATACTCTAAAGCTTGTCAGTAAGGTCTGGGCTTTTTTAACCTCATGAGAACTTTTGTTGAGTTTTCCTTTGCACTGCTCAGGAAAAAGTAGTACCTTAAGCCCCTTTCAAATAAACTTGCCAAGCAAGGACAAGGGCTTTACATCATCTCATACTATACCAGGTATATTTGTGAAGAAGGGTCATTTCTGATTGCCTACAATTCATACCAATGCAGTTCTCAGCATTTTCAGACATTGCTAAGACTTGCCCTTAAAATCAATGTGCCACTGTACCAAGAATACACTTTAACTATATTCTTTTTCAGTTTTGAAAAGTACAGGAAAAAGGGGTTATTAATATTTATTCATAGCTATATTTATATGAATCAGAGCAGTGCCAGAGTTTTTCTCCAGTTCTGAGTCCAGCTGGCAGAAATTGACTACATCCACACTATGAAATTATCTTAGTCTGCAACCAGCATATTTCTGCTAACCTCTGAACCATGCCTAGAGGCTTTTTTAGGAAGTAACTGGCCCAGGCCAAAAATTATACTAAGAAATTCTTTGGAAATGTATCATTACAGGTATTTAAGTTTCATTCCACTAACCTTTTTCCAGTCTGGCACTGATGAATGTACTGATAACTGGTAAATCCAGTGCATCAAATTGTGCATAAGATTTTGCATAAGATGTATACTTCAGGTACTGTATTGAGAGAGATTCCCCTTCTTTAGGTTGTAGCAGTCACTAAAGCTAGACCCCATGACCTGTGCTGTCACATATATCTAATCTATGTTATATTATTTGATTTAGAAACAAAAGGAAGCTTGTTAAAATTGTACAGTTTTATTTATATTAGTGATAGGATTACATAGAGCTGTAGAACTAAGTACTGCTTAAATAGTTCTGGGCCACGCTGAAATTTTCTTTCTTTTTTTATATCAAAGAACCACATTATGATATGAAATTGAACTAAAATTTTTTTTAAAACTGTTCTACTTATCCAAACCTTTGCAAAACAAAAGCCCAAAGTGACCATTTTGGTGACCATTTTGGAGAAAGATAACCTCCTCTCAATTTTAGTTGGACTAAATAGTCCCCATTTCTGCACATTGCTGATGGTCACCATCTTTCCTGAAAGCTGCTTAAGTGGACTAATTTTGGTAAATGGGATATGAGAGACATTTGAAAGAAGCAATTATTCCCAAATTTCTGTGAAACCAGGGGAAAAATATTATGCAGAAGGCTAAATATTTGCTTCCTAACCTTTCCATTTACAAGAAATCTAACAATCAGAATCTAGACAGAAGAGGCAAATAAGTACACAAATGTGTCTATATGCCGACGTTGAAATAAGGCTGCTGCAGACAGATGTGTTCTGTCAAGATAATGGTTGGAGGAACCCAGGGTATTTACCCACTTACATATTTCCCTCCAATGAAAAAAGAAATTTTAAGCACATCTTGTTTAGCTGAAAAGCTCTATCTTTTCATGGCATCCCAAGTAATGTCAAGTAGGCAGAACATAAAAAGAGTATCGTACAGCATTTTAATTACAAGTTTAAATCTCATGCCTAATATCTTAATATGCTAAGCTGTACAAATGCAGTTAAACCCACCGTTTTGTGATTAAACTATGAAGGTTAAAATAAGTCTTTTATAAATTTAAAATTTATAGTTTAAAAAAGATTCTATAGTCTTTAGAGTTTGTGCTCAAGACTTAAAAGTACTTACTTTTTCTGTAACACCACATTACTTTGATGTTATGGTAGAATTTCTTTTCAGCCTTAACTTTTGCTTGCAAATATACCTGCATGATAGTATTTACATGGAATAATTTTCTTCACAGCAGATGAGGGCAAAGCTTGCACAAAGTAAATACAGAAGAAATTGTTTCCCTTGTTGTCCTTAGATTCAGTGCTTAGTTACAGGGTTTAGTTATATCATCCGTCTGTATCTGAGTTTAACATCCCCTTAATGGTCTGGCTTTTTTCTTCTTCAATTCATATGCTATTAAAATTTAGCTGCATTTATCATTAAGAAGTATGTGCAATACATTAGCATAAAGTAAAGAAAGGAAAAAAAAAAACATTTTCTTTTGTGCCCAGGCAAATCAGGCTACCAGACAGATTGGAGCAAAGGATACCAGGAAAAAACATATGCCTTAAGTAAGACTGAAAAATGATCATTAACAACTAATTTTTCTCTGCTGTCTCTGGTGTAGTGTTTCATAAATTTGATAGATGCTTTTAGCAAAATCATGCATTCAGTACATAAACCCTGAGAGTCTTTTCACTGATCCTACTGAGGTTTTGGTTTCTACACAATTATTGTAGGAAGGGATTGAACTAATTCTATGTTAGATAACCCACATTATTCCTCTAAAATAAGTGCAATACCATGTACTTACATCAGAGTTTATAAGATATTTGGATTATTTGTTATGTATGTTCTTTGCATCTGCAATGTCAGTGTAATCATTACTTCCATGAAGCTGATAATGGCAGAAAAGAGGAGAAGAAATAAGAGAAAACTGTCCAATGAATTTGACTTTTTAGAAAAGAGAAAAATGAGTATTTTTGCACTAAGAATAACTAAGGAGTCAAAGCCATTTTACTGCACCCATTTTACTGTACCGACCATCCCCAAGGAGATTTGGATACTTGTAGTCCCATAATGGTGCTTATTTTCTCAATTTTTAGCCCTTCTACTACTCCAATAGCACAATCATCTCAGCAACTGCACTGACTACAAAACTTTTAAAAGGGAAAAGAGACATTTTCTACTGTAGAAGGCATTTTCACCACCGTTTCACCCCAAATCAGCTCTATGCAAGTTAAAACACTAAGCCATTGGGGCCAAAGCAATCCCCAGTGTCCCACAAAAACAGTCAGAGACACAGAGTGATTATGGTTGGTAGAGAACAAGAGGAACTTAAAAACATCTGATGTAAGGTGAGATTTATTTTTAGGAATATAAGTTTATATAAGTGTATATAAGATAGTAAATTCTGTCCTTCATGCTAGGAAATAAAAACTTTTCCAGTACATAAAAAAACCAAAACCAAAACATAGATTCACTGCATTGTCATTTTATTATTCCATTAGACATGTAAGCTGGTATTGATTGGGGATTTGTGAGTGCAGCTGTAGTTCACAAGGCAGGACCATAAGTGCATATGCTTAAACTTAGATCTTCAGACAAGCTGAAAATTCATACTGAATTTTCTTGTCTTTATTTTTTGATTTTAAATCTTTTTCTTGTGGCTTAAAATAAAACTAAATATTTCTTTTCTGAACTTTCTGGCTCAAGAGATTTTAAAACCAGTCTGTACCTGAAATCCATTTCAAGACTAAACAAGTGTGGAGGCAGGAGAAAAAAGTGCCAGTTTTCATCCTGTCTTGTGTGCCATTGGGATGTCAATAGCAGTTTAATATCAGAGTAAGAATGGAAGCTGTGTGGGCTTTCTACTACCAGTACTTAGGACTCATCAGTGAACTGCTCTTAGCATCTATAATTCCAGAATCAGGTAAATAAGCTTACTTTGAACTTATTTGTCAAACAGAAAAATGGGCTTCACTGTACCCCGTTTATTTGTATTGCTACATTTATTTGTCTGCCACAACATATATCTTCTTCCTAAATAGCCAGTTATCTACCCTACAATTAAGATACTAAAATAAGTACTTTTAATAAATTGTCTAAAGGCTAATGTAATTTTACAATATGTAACTTAGTTTCCAGATGAAAAAAAGTTTTTGCTCTGTTACTACTATGCTGATTTAACAATTGCTGTTCAACTTTCAATATACTTACTTTTTTGAGGTGATGACCATAGCTCTTGGGCAATTGAGCATTTTCACTTGTAACTAAAACATACATTTTGCTTGCAAGTTTCATATAATTTTAACCAAATTAGCAGCAGTTAAACTTTTTGCTCTAACAATAATGATGTAAGTTTCTGATCACAGACATTAGGACTGTACCTGTAAAACATTTTTAGGTGATTGTATAAAACTGCCATTCTCAGGGGCCAAAATAATGGATTCGTTAGCCTTAGTGTATAAAAATATCTGAATTACTCAATATATAGTATAAATTGTGCCTGATTTATAATCTTTGTCACCTTCTCTGCTTTGGATGCGTGCAGAATTAACTTGCCCAGAAGACTTGCTCACTTTTACCTGAGCTGGGTGAAGGTGGGAGTTGAACAATTCCTTTTCTAATATTAACTGATTGCTTTTGTCACTTAAGCGTCTTTAAAAAAAGGTACAGCATATTATAAAAAGGTGTAGACTGAGCATTGGCTACTAATTTAGTGTTAAATTTCTTATTGAAGATGCAGAACTGTGAAATACCAATGAAGAGAACTGTTCTATTGTGGACTGCTGCTTTTCTATATATTGAAATATTATGATGATTATAAATGATACTAATTGTGAGATTATTGGGCAAAGATTTCATTTTCTTGGTAAAGAAACTGTCATGGGTCAATTCAAATTTTTTTAAACCAGATATAACTGAAGGCCTCAAAGCAGGTGAGCACATGTGGACTATGTAATCACACTGCCAAAAAAGTGAGTGTAAAACAGCAAAGTGTCTGGGTGTGAATTTAAGGCAAAGGATGTATAGAGTTGCTTTCCTTAACCAGGAATGTCATTATTCCATTTACATAAGAGGAACATTGGTTACAATGGCACAAGGTAAGCACTTATGAAGTTTTCCTAATCTCTACCTTCATTCAAACATGTTTTTCCTTTATGCAGCTCCCTGATACCCACGTCATGTTTACCCCTTGCAATCTGACTGAGCAACACTTTCTGATTAATCTTCGCCTTCAAAGATATGACTCAGCAGGAACATGCCAAGACAGTCCAATTTTATAGTAGTAAAGTAACAACAACAATTTCTATTTGCCCCCATTTAATTTTGTACTAGATGCTAATTCTAGTCTTGTGGTGAGATATTTAGGACCAAGCTTTTTTATTCCATGCTGAGCAAACACACATCAGGTTTTTAATTACACAGTTGGGAAAAATGTTATAGATAATCCTTATTAATTTAAGACAAAATTACTTTCCCTTTCTGTAGGCACCTCACTGGGTTTCTGGAATATCAAAGTACACTATCAAAACTCCTTTACTGCTGATTTTTAAAGAGCATGAAAAGGAACAACTTGAGCTTACTAAAAGACATTACAAAACAAATCTATGGAATTGAAAGGGACCCGATGGGGTGACTGAGACAATCTCTGTGTTCTGGCATAGGTGTGCCAAGAAAATGCCTCTTAGCTTTTTCCCTACCATTTTCCTATGGACCTCAGTGAAAAGATTCTGCACCTTCCCTCTATTCTAGTTCCTGCAGCTCTTTATATGGTTTTCGGTTTTCCTTATAACTAAGCTATTCATTATTTTCTTGCTATAAAGTTAATGACTGCTTCATACCTGGCTTCCAGGGGGTGTAGTAAACAATCATTATTATCTCACTTCATGAATGCAAGGAAGAGGCAGGATGACATCAATGCATTCCTTTATGAAGATATTGAGACTCCAGTTGACTTTGATGACACTGTACCTGCACTTAGCTATGAAATTAAATATGCAGAAGTGCCAGCATCAGTCTCCAGTTCCTTTACTGTGTCCACAGTTATTAACCCATATAAAGATTAGCTATTTTGGTGGGAATAACAACAAGTAAACAAAAAAAAAATCTTTTTACATGAATAATCTTTTTATAGCCAAAGTCACTGTTGAAATGCTACAGATACCAAAAGCATAATTGAATTTTAAAAAGCAATTAAGCCAATTTATGGTGCCAAAGTTCTCAAGGGTTATTAAATTTAAAAAAGGAAAAATGTTATTCTCTACTTAAAGTGCAATTTGTCAGAAATTGGGTACTTTGGATGTATCACCAATACTCATGCTATTCTTCTGCCACTTGACTGGCCACTGTCAAAAACATAGTCCAGACTCTATAAATTTGTCTGATCATGGATTTGTGTTCTTATCTCCTTATGTACATTCATATTTGTAAAAGTAACACATTTAAATATGTTTTCTGTACTATGCTGCATGACATTTCTTTCCAAGACCTACAATTTTTGTTCTAAATATAACTGAACTAATGAGATACTCACATGTTTCAAGAGTTTGAGTACTTTATAGAAATGCAAATTATATATATATACACACGCATACATATAAATGTGAAAGATATATATTGATATCAGTGTTGATAGATATATAAAACACTCTTTCCAATCAATTTTTGTAATCAAATGAGTTATAGTAGTTATAAAATATTCTCACTGAGTCATAAACATATATGCTATGCATCTCAAATTGTTTATTGACACCATATTCAATAATTCTATTTTGATTTTCTAGAGTGAAAAGCTTTGGATCAAATAATGTTATTCAGCCAGTATTTTAGTTATCAGACAGAAAAAAAAAAAGACAACATTCTTCTTAAGCATTGTAGGTATAAATTCCATATGCTTTTTGTATATGTGTAAATTATAAAGGGTTTAAATAGATATATATCTGGGTAGATCTTCCAGTCCATTCCTGAATGCTAAGGAAAAGTCAGGATATTGCTATACACATTAAATCTCAGATGAATATTTCTCCTCATGACATTTCAGCTTTAAAAGTATGAATAGCCTCACTAAAAGACAATATAAAAATTAATGTAACAGTTTGACCCAAAGGCAATTTCATGAGAACTTCTGTAGCAACATGTACCAGCTATAAATTATTTGAAAAGCAATTTATAAAAGTGACAGGAGAGTACAAATATGTAGATTCTCCAGCTGTTTACTAGTCTTTGCTGAAAAATAAGAAGTTAAAGTATATTCCTTTAAGCCAGAATTCTTAATTAAAATATTTTAAAAATAGTTTCTATACCATACTGTATAGTTAAGAAAGCCACAGAAATCTTTTGCTTATGTTTTTTTTTTTTTTTTCCTGGTGCCTAAGAATTCAAAATTTTTATTGGAAGAATTTGACAGAGTTTTCATTTTTGTTTCTCTGTCTTTCTTATATCCTCCCAGGGCCATGTCTTTTTTGCAAAAGTTGAACATCTGCAATCTGGATTAATTTTAGATCATACACCATATCAGAATGTGGTCTTTCAGGGCTCTTATTTACCCTAATCACAATTTTCAAAGTTTATCTAGAGTCCTGGATTAAGTACCTGGATGTTATCTGAACAGGAATACTTTCAATGTCCCAGTAAGTGCCTTCTTATGTATTTTAGCTCATCATAAAAATGGTGTTGACTTTGAGCTTATTGAGAACCAAACCAATGCACAAGCCTTTAGAGATCTAAGCTTACTTGATAATTAGGATTAACTGAAATTACTTACACATCCTGGAAGAGACAACAAGTGTTGCCACATAAACACAAGCCTGTAAAGATCAATAGTCCCTTAAAATAGATCCTGCTCAATAACAGTCCTTAATGCGATATTTAAAACAAACCTTTTTTTTTTTTTTCCTCCATGTTGACCAGTTTCGTTTTTTAAAATCATACCTTGGAAAAAATCCTTCTCTAGTAAGAAATGGTTCCTTTGTCTCCATCCTAAATGACAGTGTTAGAAGTAAGTGATCTCAGGCTTTCTGTGAAGGACTTCAATTGAATTGGGCATCTGGCATTTATCCAAGAACTGAAGAAGAATTTGAAGAGCGTTACTGTGCAATTCCTTCTGTATTGGTAATGACTTTGGCTGTGCACGTGTCTGAAGTGAACAATATGGAACACATACCATGTTTGACCTTCCAGCCTGAGGAGAGGAGATGCTTCCTCCTGGCTAGACAAAACATGGGCATATTGCTCCAGCTTCTCATTAAGTTGAATTAAAATGTTGCCTTAAACATAAACATTCATGTTTGTATCCGGATCATTTGTGGCAATTACCTTCTTTGGCCATTTCTGTAAAACAGGAACAAAGGTTTTTAAAACACTTGTAATTAAATAATTGTTTTCAATAATTTGCACTAAATATTTATTAATTTATTTAAATATCTTATGTGTCCACATCCATTTTTTTATTAGCTATTTTAAACTCACACATAAATAGACTTCAGATCTACAAAAACTGTGTGTGTACCTGCTGCTATATGCAAAACAAGTTCTACCTAGATAAAAAATCTAAATCCAGATAGACTTCACAGTCACAGCTGAATATGACTTCCTTCTGTTGTTAAAGGATTTAGTCATAAGCTAAATTTGTAATCCTGTTAATCTTAAAGACCTATCATTTTCCCTAGTAAATGCTCCATTGTTTGGAATAAGTATTTTAGAGATATAACAATTGGAATGACCTAGCCCAAAATAACTTTGTAGTTAGATTTCATCTAGAATGAATGTTAGCCCTAAGCAAAACCAGCAAAGGACAGAAACTGGACCTGCTTGGACAATATTTCACAAAATATAGTTCTCATTCCTTTTTACAAATAAAAAAACCAATAAAAATTAACAAAGGTTAGAAAAACTATTCCCACTCAGATTTTCACTCTTCCTTTTCCTTCCCATTCCTTAAATAAAATAATGTATATGTTTATTTTATTAATAGATAGACGTGAAGTGATTTTTTTTTTCAAAGAAATATTGAATGAAAACATGAAGTTCAAGTAATGAAAGAGGAGAACTCTGTAATGGCAGCCATGTGTAAACAGAATGGCAGGAGTTTCAAAGCACGAAGTTTTCCGTGATTTGGCCATTTGAAATAGATGCCACAGGACAGGGATATTTAGTTCTTCATGGGTTGTAGTGAGTTCTCAGCTTTATTACTGCAGCATATTAACTTGTCAAGTTTTAGCCATTATCTCCTTACAAAAGCCTTTGATGATGGGCACAAAGCAGGCTCACCTGTAGAACTGATTGGCATTTCTGAGACAAAAACATGCTGAAACTAAATCCATAAAATACCATTGAACTGTAGCTGTTTCCATAATTGGAGCAAAGTGTGAGGTGAACATCTCCCTTATGCAATTTTCCTATTGATCAAACCCAGGGTTCTAGAAACTTATATGAAAGATTGCTTTCAAACTATAGATCCCTAAAAATTATTCCCAAAGAAGAAACAAACTCCATGGTTCCAGTTTATGCAGTTTCTGATTCTTGGTATAATTGTTAAGTTTTACTTCTTGATCAGTAAATAAAGCTAGCAAAAGTTGTAACACAGTTGGAGGAAGAAGTTTTAGGCAGTGAGCAGTTCCCTTTTGAAAATAACCCATCTTTGTCCCCTGTACAAGAGAGGATAGGAGAGGGACAGGATTAATCTGATTATTCTTCTCTCTTCAAAGCCTTTAAAAGATAAATAATTAGAAATGCAAAATTTTATCTGTACAGGGAATGTGTACGATGGGAGGCAGTGAGCCCAAATCCATAAAGCATTATGAGGTAAATATTGGACTGTCACTGGAGTTGATGTGGTGTTCACAATACTTTCATTTAATTGTGAATACACTTCATTATGTTAGACATTACAAATGGCCCAAATCCCATGACCAGAAATATTAAGGAACAAATAGATACATTCAGAGTGGACGAACTCACAAGGAAGACAGAAAAGTAAAACAATCCACTAAGCACAAGCAACAAAGGATGTGGGAGAACTAGAGAGAGAGTTAATTAAAGAGTTGAAACATGACAGGGAAGCATATACAGTATGTACAGAAAACAAAGGGAAAAGGAAAAGAGCCCGACAGACCATCAGTGCATCAATCAAAGTATGTGGTAGCACAGGAAGGAAACAAGAGTATTAGGAAAACCACAGTTTTGTACTGACTTAATGCATTGTTGACATTAAGCTGCTAAAAATGGTGAATAATGGAGTTGAAAATAGATTTCAATCAGGACTGATGGAAATAACCAGAGACATGGTTAAATGAATGTGGTAAAAAAAAGCAGTACACGGGGGACACTACTTCTGAACCACTGACGTTAAACTTTGAAGTGAGAAGTAAGATGGTAAAAAGAATAGTGTAGCACTTTTTAGTGTCTTTTACGAGTAAAATAACATATGATATTTTCTGTTTATGAACTAGCCATGAAAAGTAGAATCTTATTTGTACAGAATAAAGCTTTCATTTCACTAGTTGTTTTATGCCTTGTTGCATCTGTAAAGGTTTCTTTGTGCCCCAAAAACAATCAAACACAAATAGAATCATAAAGAATGGCACTAATTACCTTTAAAGTTAATTTTTAAGGGAGATAAGTTACAATCCTTATTCCTACCATAAAGTAATCATATTTTCATGCTACTCAGGAAACTCAGGTGACTAAAACCAGGAATTGAACAAAAGGACTGTAATATGGGTTAAATAAGAAACTATACCTGTGCTGGACATCATTAGCAAATGCAATTGTCTTAACAGATACTTTACAGGGACATGGCCTGTCCTGGTTGCAGAAAGGGGTAGGGCCTAGAACTGTGTGGGCCTGGCTTAATTGCTATTCTATACCATCCACATCATCGCTGGGGGTGCGGGCTCAGGGGAAGAAAAATGTGACTCTACACCACAAGTGCATCATTTTGTTCCCTTTCTTCCTCAGGGAAGTTGCCAGGACCAACGCTGAAGTCTCTGTTCCTCTCCCACTGCTTCCCATCCATTCTCAGCTCATAGAAGAACACAGCTGAGAGGGAGCAGAGCTGAGTGGAGCTGAAAGGAGCTGAGCCCAGAGGAGCAGAGCGGTCGCAATGTGAATAATCTGTTGGGGGGGTTTTCTTCGTTGTTTTTGTTGGCTCAGGCTCAGGGAAGGGGAATGCCAACTGCAGAGAGCGCTCACCATCTTGTCTTTGTCTCGGGAATAACTGTGTGGCACTGGCGAGGTGTGGGAACGGCCGCTACCTTGCTTTGTGTCTTGTCGGCCATGCAGAACTGAGTCAAGGTGGTGAACACCTCTTTGTCTGTAAATCATCTTCTCTTTTGTTATTAATATTGTTGCTTCTACTGGGCGTTTCTCATTCCATTTCTGTTTGTTCTCAGTAAATTATCATGTCAAGCCATGGTCTCTGCCTTTGTCCCTCTCTCACCGGATGGAGGGCATGGGGAAGGGGAGCAGCTTCTTTTGAGTTTAATTCCCAGCTGGTTTTGAACCACCTCATGGTCCAATTCTGGTATTTACTGCAATCAAATTTTCTATTAAAATGCTCAATTTTCTAGCTGTAGTACTAAAGTAAGATTAAGTTTCTTAGTTGACATATGACTTTTAGCAAGTGCCATCAACACAGCCCTGTAAGCCTCTCTATTTCTTTGTGCGGGAAAATCTGTGGACAAGTTGAAATTGCATTGTCGAGGCATCTGAAGTTAGCTTGTTTGTAGAGAAGACCACAATTACAGAGGAAGTGTTAGGACTCAGTACTGTCCTACATCCTTCTGATGGATGCATCAGAAATTACCGAGCACTGCTGCAAGCAAGTGCTGGCAAAGTTCGTATCTGGTGGGTGACAAGGAACTCTGTAGTTTCGCCCTTAACCTGCAGCTGTAGTATTTTGAGCAGTGATGTCAGCCAACCACACAGGTTAAACAACCTTGCAATTGCCTGGGCCTTGCTTCGTGATGAAAGAAATCACAGCTGCTGGTGATTTCTTTTTCTCCTTGAAATATTTTAAGACTATTTCCTCAGTATCTCTGGGGATTATTTGCCTCAGTTCTTTTCATGTGCAATACTGCTTTTGGTATCTGCCATATTCTAAAGCACCCCATCCAGCCTTACAATAACACTGTAAGCAAAAGGGAAGAGATTGTGGGGATAATTGTGTCTTTTTTGTTATTAACATTATTTTTGGTCATGTATATAATGGTGCCAGAAATCAAGTTTTGGACTCTTAAGTATCATCAAGAAAATGGAAAAAGGGGAAAAAACATATGAAAATCACTTTTGCAAGTGCTCTTTTTGCTTTTCAGTGGCAAGGATAACTGTTTTCAGGAGAAACAAAAGTCTCTGTGCACAAGAATGGATTTAGATGGATCTTATGTAAAAATGCAGTGGGTGGATGCCAGGCAGAATGATTACCTGATTTTGTACCTCTGCCCTATCGGAGAACTCACTGTGCAGGAAGAGCAGAAAAGAATCATGGACACTGTGGCTGGCAGATAAGACTTTATTTTCCAGTGTGTTGCTTCAACAAAATGTAACTGCCATTCTTCAGTGAATTTAAATGAGAATGAACATATGAACCTTTATAGGTCCCAGTAAGCTGTAGCCTGTTGCTGCTACTGCACTTTGAATCTTCTGTGAATATGCACAGTATGGAAAGAACATTTTATAAACTTAGAAAAAAATCCAGAGAGAGGGATTAGAGGCTGTGACATATGAGAAGAGATTAAGACAATTTAATATACTATGCTGCTGCTGGGAGGAAAGATTATAAAGAGTGATATGACTGCATACAAATACCTCAGAGGTAAAGAATGAGTGTTACAGGGATTGTTATAACTTTATTTACTGTAGTGTCTCTTCTACCATCAGCATAGATGATTAACTCTGAGAAATATAAATTGAATAGAAAAAAAATCAGAAAAAAATTCTGGAAATCGAATACACTGTAAAGGAATATTTAGGTAATATTTTAGGAAATAACTTTAAAGGGTAAGGCTTTTAATGCTTCATCTTGCACCATTAATATCTTTGGGGACCTAAAAAGTGACTTGAATAAAAAATTGAGATAGGGCCCTTCAGGCAATAGTCTGAGGAAGCCAAAGAAGCAGTTAGTATGTGAAATTCACTTGCATTAAAGATATTTTTTAAGACCTGTGTGTGAGGGAGTATCAGAGAAAGGATTAGAATGGGAAATCCTTATTTTTCTGTAAAGGTCTGTATTAGCTGACCTCAAAGGTTTCCAAATTGACTTTCATCAAGTATTTTAGAAGTGTCTGGCAAGGATTTCTCTCTTCTGGAGAGCGAGCAGATCAGTTACTCATTATATTCTATATGTTATGGGTGCTACAAGATGTTGATGCTGTCTCCTGTCATGTCACAGGTGAAGGAGGCTTCTTGTTACAACTTAACTGTAGTTAGTGCACAACAAGAATAAAGCTATTGATGTATTAAATTCCACATGGCTGAAGAATGGCTTGTTTCTATAAATATTACTGTGTGACAGACCACTGTCCTGTAGGTGTTTTCACACCCTAAATGCCTGCTACAGAGCAATAAAGCTGCTGCACAAGGGTACACTGTCAAGAAACAAGTGATAATATATACAGCTTAAATGGGCTGTTTTCCTTGTGACAGCAATTTCATTTGAAACGTTAGCTTATTTTGCATTCTATACTGTTCTCATAAACTGTCATAATTTCAGAGCACAGCCTATCATTTCATTGAAATAACGCTAGTTCTATGGTGGAAAAATGGTTTGAATAATAGCCAAACTACAGTAAGACTGAGTTTTCCAAATATACTTAATTCTGACCCTTCTTGTGATTTAGTGGAAGTTTTGGGTGGCATTAGATGTATTGGTAGTTTCTAATATAATGCGCAGCTGTGGAAATTGTTATCTCTGGGTGCTGTGGTTGCTAAGAGCTTACACATTTCATTGGGAGATTGGAAAAATTAATGGAATAGGAATCTACTGTAGGTTATTAAATACTGACAAACCACTTCTGGAGGAGGAAATTCCTAAGCTGCACATTATTCAAAGCTAATGTAGTCCTCGGTAGAAGTGTCCTTGCCTTCATTTTACACTTGACTCTAGGCATTCATTTTGGTCATTGTCTGAGAACAGATTTCATGCTAGGTGCAGTTGAGTATGGCTGCTGTCATGAGTGAAGAACTTTCATCAATAAAAGCTACTCACTTTGGTCTTTGTGTATGCCTGCAGCTCTCAGGTATTTATCTGCCTAACTCTGTGTACGATTCTGTTTCTGTTCTTACATTGTAAGGTGTCTTGAGAACTCTTATGTTAACAAATGGGAGACTGATTTTATAGTGTATGCACAAACAGAACCTGGTGGATGACCCATTTGGTAGGGCAGGGTATTAAAATGCACTGAATATTTTCCTTCTGTGATGAAAATAATTCTGTGTGAACAACTCTTATCTGTGTACAATTTTGATGGATGCTCAAATACTTCTGTCTCAGGATCTGTACTGTAATGTTTTCTGTGTCCATGGCTATTATATGAACAGTGTTGCATATACTTTCCTTTGGAATCTCTGGAGAACAATAGTTAGCATTCAGGAGAAAGTTAGCACCACAAAATCTAGTCAGGTACCCCTCAGATTAGATAAAACAACGTATGTGCTTCCTGAAATTTACAGAACAAGAAGAAGAAATAGTGCTGCAAAATAATACTGACAATAGTCTATGAACAGATCACATATAAATAGACTAAATAGTGGTACAAGAAAAGGCAACTGCTTCATCAGATTTCTTCATTGGAAACAATTTGACTGCCATCTGAACAGTGTTATCCCTTAGATATACCACATTATTTACACTTCTCTGGGAAGAATATACCCTCTCATTGACCTTCATGCAGTTCTCTGTCCATTAATGATTTCCTTTGGGCTTTGTCAAGGGACAGACATTGCTTCTGCATTTGAGATTAAATAGAAAAGGGGCAATTTCCTATTTAATATTATTTCTTAATTCTTAGATATCTTTATGTATTTTTTCTGAACACTTTCAGAATGAAGTCCCATTCAAAGCAGATGTTTGTTCTGCTGATTCTTCCTCAAAATTACATAACCATTCTTAAAAATATTTGCAATCACATAACACCAAACGTGAAAAGAGATTCCTAAGAATAGTTCCTTTAGCTGCAAATTAAAGCTTTCTAAAGCTGGTAACACAGTGAAAAGCTCTCTTGAGCCTAGTTCCATTATTCCTACACTGAGCAGCACCTTACTCTATGAGCAAATCCATATGATTTCTTTTCACCTTTGCATTCTCTGTTTCATACTTATTGACTAAACTCAGTCTGTAAGGATGAAAGTCTTTTTTCAGAGCAAGGTTTGCTGTAGGTTCTTTGCTAGAGATAATTTCATTTGACCTGCAAAACCTGGAAAGGAATTAAAATATGCTTAGTAGGGTATGTTACAAATTTAAATATAACTTGCATATATTAAGTTATAACACTTAAATTGCATAGAATCACAGAATCATAGGATCAGGAAAGACCTGTAGTATATTACCTAGTCTATCCTTTAGGCCTAAGTGTCATATGCTTTATATATTTCATTATTAACAGACATCTGATTAGACTTTTACTTAAGATGCCCATTTTCTGAGGTTCCCATGATACCATAAGGCGATCTACCACTAGTCCTACCAGTTTTTATCTCTATGTGAATTATTATTCTATATATCAGTTTATGTCAGTTTCTTCTTGTCCAAACTGTCAAGAACACTAAGGTCTGAGGATACCCTTTAAAAGACTTCTAATGTGTATTTGAGGAGTATTAAATCTCCACTACCACCCCCATTTTACAGGTCATACTCCCCTTTGAATTCTCTTTAAACTGAAAATAAAAATGCAAAGCTTTCAGTCTCCCTCATTGCTCATGTTCTCCAGAACTCTGATCTTTCTTCTGAAGACTATTCTATTAATCTCCACCTTTATTGACACAGAAAGCTAAAACTAAACAGAGGTTAATGCAGTGCTGAATGATGGAGAAGGACTACCTACAGGATACACTTTGCTCAGACAGCCTGATATGGAATTTCGGTGTTTCAGAAAAGTGTGCTATTTCAGTCTGTAATATTTTATATATGTATTTTATAGATTTTGAGGAACATCATAAAATAATAAAGCCATTAGGTGAAAAATACATGTCATTTTATATGAAACTGTCTTCATTATTAAGTCAGATGCCGTGCCAGTCCTGAGGATGTTCTGGCCAATTTATACTCTCAACCCCTTCCACTGTGTTCACACTCAATACTTAAGAGAGTAATACAAGATTCAGTGTGATTATTTTGTCAATTATGGCACTTGAGCACCACAGAGGTAATAAAATGCTGTACAGAGATCAATTTATGGACAAGAAATAGACAGGTTCAAGTTCAGCCCAACAAAAGGCAGGTTAAAAATGGGCAGTGAAGCATATTGAAGAGTTTGTATGGCACTCACTTCCTTTTAAAAAGATTTATAACTATCACAGCATTATTTAAGAATGTTCTCACTTTTTTCTGTTTTTTAAAAGTGGTTTACATCTCATCTAATTTCAGACTTCTGTAAATTGGACATCTAATTTCAGATTATATACTTTTGGCTTTTTAATTAACAATGGGCAGATCAAAGCACCTGTGGGGATCAATTCAATTATTCTACAACACCTGTTTCTCCACATAATCTAAACCCATGGCAATCTCATACTGCCTGTGTTGGCCTTAGACAGCATACCTTGAGATAGTTGTGTGAGATGAAGCCAATTCAAAATTTCAGGGCAATCAGATTAAGTAATTTTAAGTAACCCATAGACTCAACTACCGACAAAACAGAGGGCAGTTTTTACTTAGAATCTTGACTTGAGGAAGTTAAATTACTTTTGGCATTCTGTAACATACACAGTCTTTTCGATACAGACACAGTCATATCAGATGATTAACAATATTAACATCCTAATCTTGTAAATTTAGATCAGCAAACTGAGACAAAGAGTAGAAAACAATTTAACTCTCTTGTGTTAAGAGATCAATCTACCAAAATACCACATATATTTGTCATGGCTCTTTAATGGCCTTTGGTGGATTTGAAGCACCAGAAGAATAAGGTATTATTTGAGATGAGGCTTGAAGTTCATGCTTGAACTTCAGTAAATAGCACTTCTTTGAGTACCAGTCTGCTGTTTGTAGATCACTGTGACAGCGTGATTGGAAATGTATCATCTTTGCTGCTTTGAAGTTTTAATGCCATCCTCTTTCATTTATGTCATTAAATATAGATGTTGCAGAAGGTTACAGCCCTTTGTGATATCTTATTTGAAAAAGTCTTTTGCAGCTGGGGAGCTGTTTATGAATATATTTGGACAATGCATTTACATTTTATTTCATGGTAAGTTTAGCAATGATACATAATTATACTAAACAGACTAAAACCTGATAGTGAAGAAAAATAGGATCAAAGGTTTGAAAGAAACTATAATTCAAACTCTATCACAAGATTTAACAATTCCTTCACACTTTTGGCATAGTAAAGGGTGAGACTTTTGTCATCTTTTCAAACTAAATCTGGAAAGTACTAAGCAATCAGATTGGACAGGAAATGTCTGATTTCAGTTTGTAAGAAGGGTTCTGGAAAAAACCCCACATATTAAGCAACACACATAAGTATACGTAATTTATGGAAAGAAAATCTGAAAGTGTTATTTAAAAATATTTCATTACATGTTTTTTTATTATTAATATAAATTTTCCTCAGAATAGAATGATATTTAAAACTTAAGATTGAAAACCAGTAATAAATCCAAGGTAAAAGGTAATAAGAAACAAGCTAAGAATAGTGATATGACTAAAGATTATAACTATGTGAGGAAATAGGCGGTTTAATTTCTGCCAGGCAGTTTTATTAGAGTAAGTTTTGCCTTTGGCTATGAAATTAGTTATGTATGATGATTTCGGCTATTGACTTTGACTGGTAAATATGCTTCACTTATTCTTTGAGGGGAAGAAGAAACAGCTGTCTTCCAATATTAATTGTTTTCAGTTATTCCATATCTGTGAAATACAGCCTAAGTTTTCCCACTCATAAATTAGTCTCTGTATTCCTTTCATAGAGACCCAATAACTCTTATGGTTTTAGTTTCCTTTCTTTCAGAAGGCAGAAATAAACCCAGGGTGTCTGCCTTAGAATCCCTGAGCTCTGTGATTTGTGTCCCCTGCCATTAAACACTAATGGAAAATCATCGCAATTTTGTATTAAAAAGTAATAAACTTCATTCCAGTTTAAATTATTGCTACCTGCCACTGATAATTAAGCTCTCAAAGAGAATCAAAAATCTTATAGAAAATAATATTTCATGTACTTAAGCGTGCTGCTGCTCATTGCATTTAATCAACAATTTACAAAGTACTTTAGTTCCATGGAAGTTACTGTCAGCCCAGAAATTTGTTTTTATCTCTTCTAAGATGATTCTGACAGAATCCATGGAACATACACTAGCATTTTGATTTTATAGATTTTGAATTTGTAAAAGTTCCTGGCCATCCTCCTGAGAATTTCCTCTGGGTTGAAAACATGAAGCTGGAAAATGTTTAAGAGTTTCATATGCACAACTAACATGACAGCCACGGGGAATGCACTCTTTAGGAGGGCAGACCCCATAATGAGACATTTTGGTTTTAACCTACAAGTCTCAGTTCCGCAGTTTTGGAGTTGTTGTTTTTTTTTTTTTTTCTCCCAATTCTCTTATGTGCATCTTTAAAATATTCCCATTTTCCCCTCTTCTTTTTGCCCACATAATCATTCACTTCCCCTCAAACCGATGTAACTTGACAGAAAGAGATTGAATGACTAATGCCATTGAGAGCACAGACAGATTTTAGAAGCATCAGTGAGCACCATGGCTCTGTCTATACCACTCTGAAACTGAGTACTCAAGATGGGCTGTCAGTTCTTGGCTCTGCTTGTTTCCTGCCTAAAGACATTTGCTAGATATCTGTGATGAAATGATAGTGTATTATCTACCAGCAAGCCAGGCCCAAGCCCAGGGCTGCCATCCTGCTGGCCTCAGTCTGTCCCCAGCCTCGGGGAAGTTCCTGGGAATGCCCCTAGCTGCCCCTGGCTGCCCTGGAGCTGGCTGGCATGGTGGGATGGGTCCTGGCTGCCAGAACCCACCCTGACATCCCTGGAGAGATCCTGCCTCTCCTAGCCCCAGGGTGTTACTGGCCTGTGCTGCATGCTGAGGTATTTTACTCTTTTTCATAAAATAAAAATTCAGTCAAGATCCTGTCTTGACCAGCTGCCTGTCTCTGAGGTCAAAGATTAAAGATGCCTTAAAGACACTCAGAGCAGAATGGGCAGCCTACATAAGTCAGCCTGCATATATACAATATACACAGGGTGCATCAGAGATGTAGATGTACACAGGAATACCAATGAGGGCCATGCAGGCTGCTCTGACTGCAATTGCACTCTTCAAATACACAGCCCTTTCTACTTGCTATTTTCATATTGCAAATGCATGAAGATCTTCAGAGTAAATCTGTTTTAATTTCAAATACTTATTTCGTTAGCTACACAAAGAAAAGTCCATTAAAAAAGTAAATAGATTACCTCCAAACATACGAAGTCTTAATCAGTGAGAAATAAATATTCTGTTGCTTAAATTGCTAGTCTTAACGTTTACATGTTAAAATAAAAGAAGAAAAACTGCTAAGTTATTCCAGCAATATCCAGCTTTGATTCGTAAAGGTTTGTGCAGATTTGATCAGTGTTGTTAAAAGGATGATAAATTTCACTCTTTTCTTTATTTCTGAAATTTTACTACTTTGTTGCATCTTTTGAATGTCATGCAGAGCTACAGCTTTTTAGCATAAATATCAGGTTTCTAAGGAGAATTTCCAATAAGTCTACATTTAGCTCCAAATTCTAAAACCCTTATGCAGGATTTTCAAAGAGCAGAGACTAAACTCTGAAAATATTTGCTCTGCAGAATGAGATTCAGTATTGTCCTCCAACATGTCAGAAAAAAGATCACACATTCAAATCATGTTTTGAAAAGTTTCGGATATAAAAAGCTGCATGCCTTTTTTTTCATTAACAAAATTTGTCATTTGGTTTTACAAGAAGATATCAAATTGAAGTCATGCTGCAGAAACAAGCTGAGTGTTAACATAAGAGCCATTATGGAATAATAAAGATTTTTTTGTCTGGTTAATGTCACAGGTATTTCAGCATGGAGTCACAAAAGGTAATTCAGTGTATAGCTGTTTCATTTGTTTTATTTGTTTCCCGCTTCCTAAATATCTTTTCTTCTGCACTGGAAACAAGAAGCAAAATCATGAACTTATTTTCAGATATTTTCACAGCTACCTATGAAAATAATTCTGGATTTTTTCTAGTGTGTTCAAATGGGATCATTCTAACCTGAGATAGAAAGGCAGTGGTGCTTCTCTTATCGTGGAAAAAATAGCAGACTCTGACTTTACTGTAAATAAAAAAAAAAGATATCACTGGTAAAATTTGAACTGTAACTTAAGGACGATCTTCCTTCACCATTTCAATGAACTTCAGTTAATAAATATAGGACATTTCACATGTGGCATCAAATAAACTTATTCTGAGTCTCAGGTGACTCTGAGTCTCAGACTTCAACTGATAATAATAGGTGCAAACTCATCTTTTCAGTCACCTAAACTGAAGTTTTCCTATACTTATTACACATACATTACTCACTCCATTGTAAAAATGCTCAACACTTTCCTATATGTAGGACAAAAGCAGCTTATGATTAAGCTCACTGTCTCAGAGAGACTGACCTGGCAATTCTTGCCTGTGCAAACCTCTCACTGAATAAAGACTTGTCTTTTAATAGTTTCAATGTTCTTTTGCTGCTGCTGCACACTCACTGAGTCTTGCCCAAGCAGCAACTCAAATCATGTTTGTTCCTAGGCACAATAGAAACTTTATATCCAACTCTTGTACTTACCTATTTCAGACTCTACAAGTATTCTATTATATAATCCTATTGATTACATCCTACATGAGTTCACCATTGACAAAAAAGATATCTCTTCCAAATATCTTGCAAGCAGCAAAAAATGTCCTGTGCTTCATTCTCATATGTTTTCTTTCACAGACACCATAAGCCAAGAAATGACCTTTTGGTTACTGCTTGCCATTTGATTTCCAAATTGGAAAGTGGTATTCTAACAGAATCAGGTGTATTTGCTATTTAATGTCTTTTAAATCTAGCTGAATTCCCCAGATTATTTGTATCACATAATAGTCAAATGTTTTTGACCTCTGCTGTACTGTGACTGAAGGTGACCTGTAGTATCAATCATATGAAAACTTTGCCTGTTGGCAACTAGCAAACAAGTGAAATCTTAGCAGCAAATCTGCACACCTCTTTTTAAAACTGTGACCATGCTCAGAAGTTCTAGGTAAGCACTGTGCCTCCAGTGCCTACATAATTTATGCAATTCTAGCTGATCAAAGTGAATTTGAAGCTCTACAGTTGAACAAACCAGGATGCAACAGCCCTAACTAAGCCTTCCTAATACGAAAAAAATTGCTGTTTGTTCCCTTGTCCTTCTTTCCAAGAATCCAGATTACTTTGGTTCCAAAGCCATAACTTTGTGTCTTTTTATCTGGCCCTTTCTTAGAAAAATTTAGCAGACTTCCCCATGTGATGACCTACACTTGGGTGATGACCTACACTGGTTTCTTTACATATACACTATTCATACAGAAACTTTGTGGTTAGATACCAAAATCGTGACTGCATCTGAAGAAAAAACCCCTTGTTTTTTATTTCTAAAACTCAAAGCATAGGGAAAAAAACCCCTCTTTTGCAGTTCTCAGCAATCAGCATTTCTTTGAAGTTTCTGCTTCAGTGTGTGACATTGCAAAGATTTTTCTGTAAGATTGGCAGCAGATTAAATCACAGATTGGACAGCATCTTTCTTTGAAGTTGCATGACTAGGTGATTTATTCATGAATGTCTAACAGGTAAGATTCTGATAGGTCGATTTTTATATCATGTGTCACCTGAGCAGCTTCTGTAGTGACCAGCTGCTGGTTGAGAAAAGGCTTGGCAGAATATACCAGAGTGGAATGGATCACAGAAATCTCCTTACAAAATAACAATGTATGTTCTGCTATCACCTTCCTACAGACTCGCCTGAAGTTAAAGATGATAGTGGTGTATTCATGCAAAAGATACATCCCAGAGTTCACAGGCACTGTGGTATCATCCTCCCGTACCTTACTGTTCTTAGTGTTCAGTCTGAAACCTTGACTATACGCTTAGTAAAACATACTGGTAAAAAGACAAGCAATATGGAACAAAGATACCCTTTATTTGCAGAGGATTTTTGGTTACTGATAAACATACTGTACTGGAAAAAATGTGGGTTTGACCATGGGAGAGCTTTACCCTTGCAAAGGAGGAGTGTATTCAGTTTGTTTCAGCAAGCTACTCTGTGATAGATGTAGCAGAAAATATAACAGTGTAATGCCCCCTCTTGCAAGTTCATATCTGCAATTTGATTATGGCACTTCTAAGTCTTAAAATAATACATGTAATTGACTTTATCATAGTGCTATTGGTCCATGCTATACTTCTTTCCCTAGGGTATAGCAATAAAAACCAAATATTGAATTTAAAATACAAGACAAATACCATATCAATTAATTTGAAACAAATAATAACTAACAGTTATATGGCATTTTTTTCCTAGAGGTTCTCAGAGCAGACCAGAACTCTAGCAACTCTCTAATTAACTTAGAAAGAAACGAGGAAAGCCAACTTTATTCTGCTCTGAAACTGAGCAGCTTCTCAAAAGAACAAAAATTTTTCTTTGCACAACTGCGAGTTTCAAAAAGAGCTGCAAGGAAATCTGATGGATTGTCAGACTGCAGCTTTATGTAAATGCACATAAGTAAGCAAATAAATGTATAAATAAATAAGATTATGCCAGTGCATTTCAAGTTTCAAAAATGAGAAGTATTTTTCTGCATCTACATCAGATGTAGGAACATCATTGGAACATCAGGTTTATGCAGAATTTCATTCTTTGTAAGACATACATCTATAAATGTTAGACACAACTCCTTGGAAAATACATCTGAAATTGTTATTTCAGGCTGGAGGGATGGATGAGTGTAATTCAGATGAAGGTGTGCCACTGATGAATTACCACAATCACACTGTACATTTTGATCTTCAGAGGCAATTCATGTATGGATCAGCTCAAATTGAGGTATCTCACTGTATCAGCACATAGCAGAAAAATTTACACAACAGGCTCTTTATTCATTAGAATGCCAATAGTAGTAATAAAAAATAGTGAGATAATTTTAATGATCTTAGGAATTTCTAATAGATATACACTGCAGGAGTGAAAGAGATTCTAAGAAGCAGGAAGATAATGATAAGAAAATTCAAAAGGATGTTATACCTAAGCAATCTTCCTTCTGTGCTGAAAGAGACAAATTCTTATCCCATGCTAGGCATCGGATTCCTAACTCATACGGTTCCTGTAGGCCATCCCATTGCTATTATTTCTATACAGCTGAGAGCAGTTATGTGTTTGATCATTAAAATAATGCTACAATCCTTATACTGATGTGTTAACAAGTTAAATTTTTTCAGAGATGTTTCTCTACATTGTCTTAGGGAAAAAAGCTTTCCAGCATCTTCATTGTGTTTACTTTCTATCTGAAAAAGAAGGTAAAATATAAAATCCATTTTCTAAAAAAAAATTATCTGTCAGCAATTTTTTTTCTCACATAGCCAATCAACTAAAGCCAAGAAAACAGAATTTAAAAAATCTAACATTCCAACTGAAGTATACCTCATTAGGGGTTGAATTTATACTAAGATGCATAAATATCCACTACACATTAAAATATATGAATAATTAGCTGGAATTTAAAGGGCATTTAAAAATAGTGGACATGAATATTTAAAATTATTTCTGGTGAGATTTGGAGGTGGAAAACAGCCTTGAAAACTAGAATAGTACTTTGAAGCCATGAGTATGCATCTTGTCTTCAAAAGAGGGCTTGATTAGGGTGTAATAATAAAACATAGAACCACATAGCTAACAATGAAAAGAAACAAAATCCTGAACAGCTGTTCCCAAATGATCATCATCAAACCTACGCATTGAATGAGTCAGGGGTCTTGAGAAACAGAATCACATTTTGATTATATCATTAAACCTCAGTACGCATAAAAGAAACTGAAAATTTTCAATTTTTTTTCCCAATTTTTGAGTTAAGACTTTTTATCTCCAGTAAGACACACCCTAGATAAGTTTTAGGGCATACTACTGTGATTTAGATTTCTTCTATCAAATACCTAGGCATTATTGCTAGCATATAGAACCACCTGCAACATTGTACTTCTACAGAGCCTTATGGGACTTCCAATGTTTATTGTCTCATTGTATGCTGAACTGGTGAATATTAAGATTGAGGAATATTTTCTGGATCATCATAATATTTTTTTAAATTAATTTCTTTTGGCATATTTACCACCATTTTGTGTTTGCTTTCCTCAAACAGTCACCTGGCTGAGCTTAGTTACCAGGTTATTCACAGGCTTCATTAAAACAGCCTTATCCTATTTTTCAGCAGGATTTTGAGCTTTAGATCAGACATAACATTCAACCACTTATGGATCTAAAATACCATGATTGCAGCCAACTAAACTAAAGAATACAACTTATACTTGAAAGGGTAAGCCACTGAGTCAAATATATTTGTAAAGACAGTAAAATGACTGAATAAAACCTTATGTTTGAGAGACTTGATGCATCTACAGATATGTGAAGAAAAGATACATGAGGAATTTTCAACATCTCTACAGAGGTCTGGTTATGCAAGTTTATAGAACCATAGAATCACAGAATGGTTTGGGTTGGAAGGGACCTTAAATATCACCTAGTTCCAAACCCCCTTTCATGGGCAGGGACACCTTCCACTAGACCAGGCTGCTCAGAGCCCCATCCAGCCTGGCCTTGAAGCCTTATCATAAGCACTGTATTTATTTAACACCTTGTGTATCTCAAATGAAATTTGTTTGGCTTTGTTTACATAGCTGAATTTAAATTTTTTTTTGAATACTGGTGACTTCTTTTTAGTGACAGGCTAGTGTCATTATTATGGCACAGTTAAGAGAACTTCTGACAGAAAAGACTTGCAAAGTTCTCAGCATTTTTTTAAAACCATCTGTTTCTATTTCCCTGTACATGGTATTTTCATTGTCTTGGAAACAACATGTGAACTATGAACAATTTTCTATATGGATTCAAAATGTGTGCTGCTCTGTTCAAGCCGTGTTACAGGAATCATTCAGCTGAAAGATGCTTGAAATTACAGATTTTTTTAAATTGATTTTTGCCCCCAAAGCCTCATCCCTTTTTACATTGTTACTTATTTATATAGCTGTGCCAACGCACGCATATTTTCAGCCAGAGGACTTTTACAACACATGCCTGTATATGTTTTCAAATTAAACTGTCATTCTTATAAGGAAGTCAATGACAACAAAGGAATTAACTGATGATGAATAATATTTTGATAATCTATCCTTTGTTTATCTGTTTTCTGAAAAATGTTTCTGTTTGCAGTCAGGAAAACATATTTTAAAATGCTTCATATGCATAAATACTTATACAACAATTACACTTCCAGGTCTTGTACCTCAGGCTACAGATGTCCCTCTGAAGTTTAAAGCCATATGTCAACATGATAAACCTCCCTCCTGTCACTCAAAGCTTTAGCTCCCTTTAGGAACTTGAAAATATGGTGTCTAATTTCAGAGTGAAATGAAGATAACGTAATCAAAAAACCTCTCCAGACAGCTGGACTTTAACTAGCAAAAGAAAAAATACCCATCAGTTTCAGCAATATCCACTGCTTCAACAATGAGGTGAGGCAAGGGCATTGATATTATTCCAAGGGTTTTTCTTGCATTTGTTTTATTCAGCACATTTTGCATAATCCTTCTTCATCTAATACAATATTGGATAACTGGTAAAGAAGAGGAAAAAATTTCTTTTCTAAAATGTTTTTCCAACTTATTCTTTAGTATATAGCTTCCCTTGGAAATCCCTACTTTTTACATAACGATACATTCCTATAACTTCAGTGGCTTGTCCTGTCTCACATTCTTGCACCAGGGTTTCTGTAAATGAAGAGATGTATATAAAGCTGTAAGTGGAAATCTTACATACTTATATAAGTATATACTTTTAAATTGCATCAATAAATATAATTTCCACTTATACATGTGCATATTGTACATATAAATATTTATGTTTTGATCTTTGAAAAACATAGAATTGAAAGAAATTCCTTGCAGTCTTTGAGATCTGGCCTATATGTCTTGTTCTTTCACCTGAGCTGGCAGAGGTAGACATATTTTCTTATTAACTGGATGCAGTTTTGCAGGGATTATCTGCAGTTTTAGAGTCTCACAAATAGGTGGCACTAATGAATTCTTTATTTGCAGTAATTTCTATGTTCCTAGCTAGGAAAGTAAAAGTGCTTTGTGTCCTCTGACACACTCCGTATTGACCTTTGCTAGCAATAGCAAATTTGAACTTAGTTATGAGGGCTGAAACAGACAAAGAGAATCCTGTTTTTCACTTCCATGAGATAAATAGCTTCTACTGAATGTAACAGGAGTTACTCACTCACGAGTTTAGGAGAAGGCTGCCTACGTGCGGCATTAAAATAAGAAAAGCACATTGCTCTTAAATATAAAACATGTCTAGAGTGACATAATGTATTGACAGTTCCTATGTAAGACCTGATTAAACTAGTTGGACCTGAAATATTACCTGGCATGCTAGAAATGTCAAATAAAAATTACCTTGAAATACGAATTTGAGTCACATTCCCTGCAGTTTACACTGGGGTAACCTTCCTAGTGTCAATTGTAATTAGGGGTGTTTTTCAAATTCAGCCATCACAAACTCTGGTTTATTAGGATTTTCTGAACAAGATGCTTCCACAGATATTGTTAGGTCCCCAGGCAGAGTTGATCAGTTTATCAAAAACTCTTTGGTGCTTCCAGAGAGGGAATCTGACCCCTCTTCATGCATTGCATGTGTGCACCTGTAGGCAGGTGGGTATGTGTGCACATGCACAATACGTGTGCACGTATTTGTAGGTACTGAATGAAGTTATATCTGCAGAAATCTTATTTAATTTTGTCGTGCAGTTATAATGAAATTGTCCTGTGTGCATAGTAGTACGACTAGGTCCTCATAGACAAGGAAACTATGAGAATTTAAAGATTCTTGTGAATCCAACCCTGTACTTCGGAAATTTTGATACTTTGGAGGGTATGACAGAAAATACGTTTAATCAAATTAGTAAATTTTTGCACTAAGGAAGAGGACGACCTCCAAACTTTTTCGGAAACAAGTGTAATCCCTAGTAAAAATAGCACAGAGCTTTCAGTACCATTCAAAATTTTAAAAATTAATTTAGCAGTTAGCCTTATGTTTGATAGATTCGGGATTTTAAACTGAGGTAAGCTTACAGAGATATTATTTTATTAAAAAAAAAAAGCAAAAGGAGTTGAGCAAAACATTAGAATACTGCGTGCACACAGCCTGCATTACACATCGCAGCTGAAGGAACACAACGAAACAGCATCAATCAATCAGAAAAATAATTCTCTGTGGGCCTTCCATACTATAATGAAGGTGGGAGAAATACACATTACTATCTCTTTTGATAACCTAAGGTTCTAAATGATGTTAATACATCAAGCACTTTCTGTGCCACTTTGAGTTTGAAGATAGCAGGCAAGATCTGGTCATGTCCGTAAAATAGATGTCTATAGGTTAGATGGCTCTTACCTTCTAAAATAAGATGACAGATTTCAAAATATCCATTGAAAATTTATCACTTGTGTGGTAGTTGACTTTATCTGGATGCCAGGTGGCCACCAAACCATGCTATCACTCCTCTCTCAACTGGGCAGGAAAGAGAAAATATGATGGAATGTTCATAGGTTGAGATAAGAGCAGGGAGAGATCACTCAACAATTACTATAACAGACAAAACAGATTTGACTTGAGGAAATTAATTCAATTTATTGCCAATCAATTCAGAGTAGGACAAAGAGAAACAAGAATAAATCTTAAAACACTTCCCCTTGCCTCACCCTTCTTCTTCGCTGCTCATTTTCTCTACTTTCCCTCCTCCATCTCCTTTGATGCAGGGGGATGGGGGATGGGGAATGGGGGCTCCAGCATGGGGTCCTCCATGTGCTACTGGTGGATCTCTGCTTCACTGTGGACCCCCATCCAGGGGCACAGCTGAGTCATCATGGCTGCATCATGGGCTGCAGAGGAATAAATCTCTGCTCCAGCACCTGGAGCACAATTTCCTCCTCTTTCTTCACTGACTTTGAGGTCTGCAGGACTTTGTTGCTCTCACATATTCTCACTCCTCTCTCCTGTTGCTGTTCTGCAGCAGATTTTCCCTCTTAACTATGTTATCCTAGAGGTGCTACCACCCTTACTGATGGGTTCAGCCTTGGCCAGCAGCAGATCCCACTTGGAGCCCCCTGGGATTGGCTCTGTTGGACATGGGGGAAGCTTCTGGCAGCTTCTCAGAGAAACTACCCCTGTAGTCCCTCACTACCAAAACCTTGCTACGCAAACCCAATCCACAGCTTGTAATATCTCCAGAAACCTGCCCATGTAGTCCATAGAAGCATGGTTGCTGGCCCAGGCCAAAAGTGTGCCAAATCCACTTGCAAGAGATGCCAAAATTACGGTGCTTGGGCTCTGATAGTGGTAAACTTAATTTAATTCTCAAATTAATGTTTGAAACAGTGCAGCCCATACACAATTAGGGAAAGTTTGCAGTATTATTTCAGTTACTATTGATGACAAAGTTTTGCCATGAAAATTAAAATCTCAAAAATACATGCAGAAAAGCAGGAAGAAAAGAAAAAAAAAGTTCAATGTTGAGAAGTGTTCACAATGCTGTAGTTTCAAATTTCCACAAAAGTGACAGATTTTTAAATGAATGCAATAATTTGAAAGTCAATATGCATAATATGACTGACAGATACAAGAAGAGTGGCTGTGTTGTTATTGTTATATACAAGGAGACATTGATGGGAATGTAGCAGTGACAGGTTATTGGGAGAAACTAATTACTTAAAAAAATTATATTATTATTATTTTAAATCATTACTTATTAATTTCTTATTAATTAAAAACTTGCGGAAGAAGCAGAGGAAGGGTAAGTGCCATGAAAGGAGATGATAAGCAGAGGGAGGGAAGGAAGGAAGAAAGGAGGGAGGGAGAGAAGGAAGGAAGGAAGGAAGGAAGGAAGGAAGGCAGGCAGTTAGGGCAGGGCAGGGGCAAAGGAGAAGAATGGGAGAGAGTGTTTATATAAGTAGCTGATAAGAAGGTCGTGCAGTGGAACAGGTTACCCTGAGAGTTAGGGGCTGTCTCCGTCTTTGGAAATTTCCAAGATCCAACTAGACTAAGCCTTAAACAACCTTAGAGCTGTCTCTGCTTTGAGCATGAGGTTGAGCCAGGAGCCTCCTGAGGTCCCTTCCAACTGGAATTATCTTATGATCCCAGATCCCAGCATTAACAAGAATAGCTTGGACACAAATGTACAATGGGTACAGTTCCATTGATACAGAAGTTATTTATAAATAATGCATCCTTTATGGAAATAGCTATGCCTGCCCTAATTGTCATCTGATAAATATGACTTCATCCATACGTGCATCGGGACAGCTACTCAGTCTTTCCAGGACAGTTAATACAGGCCACATTTCCAATGAAAAGAAACCCTATATAGCTGAGGAACAAAAAACCCAACACCATAACTCTACTGTAAAGAAGCAATTTACTAAAATACCATCATCATCCATCAGCTACTAATCTTTAAATAGCAATAATTACTAAATGTTCTTGTACCTACAAAACTAGACAAAGACAGGATATAAACACATTTCTAAATCACTTAAGCAATAAATTACAATGTGTGCCTTGCAGCTTGAGTAAATACTGTTGACTTGGAGTTCACAGTAAGAACACAGAGCTGCACAAAGTTACCTTGCCTGAAGTGTGAAAGCAGGTCTCATATTAAAGCATAATTTTTCAGGGAGAGCAATCTCTGTCATAGATTTTTTCTGAACAGTTTTCAGGAACAAAAGCACAGATACATAATTTTAAATACAGGTTATGTCTGAAAAATTTGAAAAAGAATATTTAGACCTGGGGATTAATGAGTGAAAGTGCTCTATCCAATATCAAAACCTAGTGTTATACCAGTAGTTTCTGTGTTTGGAATGAATCCATTAACATCTACTCTTGAAGCCCAAACATCTCACCATTTTTTCATGCATCTGGTCATTTGCTCATCCAGACTAGAGGGCTATAAAAATATTTTGGAGGACAGTGTTGAAGGCACACCTTTAAGTTGCTCTAAAACTTGAAAGACATACAATGTGTAAAGATATGAAACTTGGTTTATCAAGACATGAAGTCAATGAAAATGGTTAGGTAATTTTTAGAAAAGGTAGTTCCAGTGCTATTGTATGCAGATGTTTCAAAATAAACCATAAGGCATTTTTCTGTATGCACTCATTCATGCCTTTTATTTTAGTTTCATTTGTATTTGCCTCATGCTACATATTATAAAAGAAAAAGTGCTGTCTGTGTATTGTACATAGCACACACACGAAAGGGTTATGTTACCTGCAATAAACACAGTGTCACAGAAAAAGAGAAGCACTGACTACACCTTCAACCTCTTTGGTCTTTCCAACAACAGATTCTTTTTTAGGCTTTTGAGTTACATTGCCGCTCATTCCTCATTCAAATATTTTTGAAGAAAGTACCTGAATGATCATATCGTCATATTTTACCATGTCACTTTCCTCTGCGAATCCCACAATCTGCTTCTCATTGCAGAATCAACTGTATATAGTATTTAGAATAATTTTTTTTTATTTGTTTTGTTTGTTTGTTCGCCTTTTTTATTTACAAATATCTACACTGTGTTCTTTGATAAACTCTTATGTCGAAGTCATCAAACCACTATGCTGCAACAATGGAAACACTATACAGAGAAACAGAAATCAAAAATTAATTTTAAATTTAAAAAATCTTATAAAAAAAAAAGCATCTGCCAGCAGGAAACTTCAACCATTCAGCACATACTCGTATGAGTCAGATGTACTCAAACACTCAAAGCATTATTTAGTTCAACCATGGCTTTTTATTTATCATGCAACTACTGCCTGACAACTACTAAGTATCAGAATTTTACAGGTTTTTAATCCAAGGCACTTCCAAGCGTTGTTTTGGGTACCCATACCATGAACTTGGATCTCTTGGAGTCAGCTACTGGCTGGGGGCATCCTGCGCTAACTGCTTGAAAATACGTGCTATCATGAGCAAGTGAAGGCAAATCTGAGTTCCTCCGATTCTAAGGTAGTCAGGATGTGAGCTAGCATCAGTTTAGGAGAAACATTAGCATCTGCAGGTCAAACTGGGCAACTCAGGTTGCCCAGAGACGTTACAGAGAAGCTGTGGATGCCTCATCCCTGGAAGTGTTCAAGGCCACTGGATGGGGCTTTGAGCAACCTGGTGTAGTCGAAAGTGCCCCTGCCCATGGCAGGGGGTTGGAACTAGATGATCTTAAAGTCACTTCCAAACCAAACAATTCTACAGTACTATGATTGGTACGATCTTTAAAAATCAGGGTATGTGATCTTGAAATCAATTTCTGCTAGGTTGTCTGAAGACTAAGATGTGTTGTGGCTGGCCAGCCCTGCACCGCATATGTGCTTGCTGCCAGTTTTGCAGTCTTTAGGCAGTGCAAAATCTTATAAAAACACAAGAATTTTGCCCAGGTTTTGGACAACCATTACAGAAAATGCCTGAATGAATCCTAGTCCTGGACACAAGAACCATCCCAATTTAAGGATTTTATAAGCTTTATTTTGATCTGTGCTTTCCTTCTTCTTTGGCTATAATCCCTGAATGAGCAGAGGTGGCAGCACAATCTCTTTCCCAGGAAGAGCAGAAAGTGGTGGGTGGCTCCTGGGGAGCCCTAGTATTTCATTTTTCCTGAACTCATTAATAAACTGATCACAGAAAGGAAACAAATTATCATTTACACCAAAAAAAAAAGAGAAAAAAAAAAGGAAACCATGAAATCCCAGCAACCAAAAATCCCCCAAACATAATTAGCAGCCCCAAACCCTACCACCATTCTCATGTGAACAGGAGGCTGTAATCTAAACAGTGTCCTGGCCTGGGCCCCAGAACTTGATCATTCATGGAGGTCCCTACCTCATTTTGGCCTGGTTTCAACTAGCATTGTCCCAGTCTCTTAGCCCAGCAATCACTTTTAATAAAGAGCCCGGGTATGGCCACCTTGTTCTGGATATAAAAGATTTTAATGACACGGAACAGTCACCTCTCTGCCAGGGAACACTCCCTGCCCTCTTTTATTTACAGGTACAGCTGTGAATTCAATGAGCTAATAATGAGTAATGGTGCAATTTTGTGCTGGGAAGAGAAACAAAAGGAAATATTGGATAATGAAAAAAAGAAAACTCAATGCTGAAAGCCGCGGGAAATGGCTGGAGAGTAGCAAATGAAGCTCATAAAATTATTTCTCTATTTAGATCACATAGTCTTTGAAGCACAATCTGAAAAATAAATAACGACAATAAATGTTTTAAAGGAAACCCTTTTAAAAAAGAAATCAAGAAAAACTGTTTTAAAGGCACAGGGTTTTCCATGTAAACAGAGATCTCGAGGGCTGGAGCAGCAGAACCAGAAGCAATATTAGCTCATTTCTGAAAGCCGGGCATAAACGTAGGACGCGCAGGGTCTCAGTCTGTTGCCTGGATTTGAGACAAAAAGGCTTCTCGCAGTAGGGAACATGCTCGGTAGTGTACTGTGTCCAGGGTCCTGTCTCCTTATCTCAATACTACTGAAATTTCTTCTGAGGCAAAATCTGTAGGAAGTTTGCTGTCCCAAAATCAAGAAAATATATTGTTCCAAACAGTAGGAACTAGACCGTGTTCTTTAAGGCACTAAATAGGAAAATAAACAAAACAGTAGGTTGGAAATGAAAGCTTCATGAGTGACAGACAGGACTGATGGTTATCTGGTATATTGCCTCTGCGTTTCACAGTTTTATACCATTATTCAGACGTCTTCTGAGAAAAAGTGTGTCTGCAGTTACCAGCATCTCCCCCTCACTTTGCTGTCTTCTTTAAAATAAATGCTATTGATCAGTAGAAGTCTTTTCTGAAACTGGCAGAAAGGTATGAGCCTATTAAAACTCTCTTATTAAGGTTGAATATGACTGGAAAGGAGAATTGATTCGTACTAGATTTATATCCCTTAGCTTTTTGTTGCAATTCCCTATTTGTAACATTTCATTACACACCTTCAGAAGCTATTTTTTCTTCTTTTTATTTCATTCTGTGGATTTTGCTTTCGATATCCTGAAAGATACATAGATTTTTCCTATTTTTATTCTAAACATTATTTTGTACATACAAATTTGTAACCAACTAAATCTTGCAATTTTTTTTTTTCCCCAGAGGAACATGAGTCAACTGTGTCCAGATTGTTTTGTTATCTATGTTTAAAATTACTGCAGAACATATAAGTTTGTGAATGTATGTGTCTTTGTATCAACATATAAATCTTCAGTCAGGTCAGATTTCTTTGAGTATGAAAACTGGCAGTCTCTACTTAAAAGACTAAAAAGAAAAGAAAGTTGGAAGGAGAATGTTTTGAAAATTATTTCTAGACAAGTGCCACAGTTAAAGGGAACAGGCTGAAATGAATCACAACTTCTGACTGCCCAGACTGCTGGTGTTCTCTAGTAGCTGCCGTTTAAGAGCCCAAACAATGGTTCAATGCAGGACAAAAAAGAATGTTTTGAGTCTGAAGCCAAGTGTTCAAGAAACTCAGCCCTCTTCTGTACCACACCTTTTTTGTCAGCTAAGAGAAGTCATCTGGCACATATATTTAGATTTCCATTTTAAAAGGGGGATTTCTGAAATATTTTTTGAAAAGAGTTGATTACAAAGTTTCTGTTGCCTTTAATGAGAATAAAGGAAGGTGTCACTGCCCTGGGAGAGGGGTCAGCCTCAGGGGGCACTTGTCCCGCTCTGGAGAGGCGACAGTGACCTTCCCGCAGACACGCGGAAAAGTGTCGAGTCTCGGCGGCCGCGTGGTCGGGCAGCCCTGGCTCTGTGGCAGCAGGCGTCACCCAATGCGAGGGGACCCAGAGGTCTAAGTCCCTCAGGTATCCCAGAGGCGAAAGAGGCAAGGGAGAGGACCACTCCGTGAAACCTTCCAGGAGTTTATTTCCCCCGAAAGCACAGGGGAGGAATGGCCGTCGGGCCAGGGTTACAGGTGCTTTTTTTAACAGGGGTGGTACAGAACAAACAACCAATAGAGGATAAGCCCGGAGGAGGATCCCGAGGACACAGAACCAATGGCTAAGTTACAGAGGAGGGAATTTACAGAACAAACCAATGCACAGCCGAACTTAACAGAACTTTCTGGAGAAGTGGTACGGGCTCAGAACCGGGTCTCATCCACGGACTGGTCCTCGCTCTCCGAGTCGTCTGCCCATTGGGCAGGCATGCCGTGACAGACAGCGGGCGGACCCCGAGTGGTCCGAAGCACCCCAACAGAAAGGCTTAAACTGTATCAGACCAGTCAGGTCTTTTAGAATAGATCTCCGTCGTAACCATTCATATATATTTGGGTGTTTCTCTAAAACAGCAGAGTTACTAATGTCATCTGTATTTCTTTCATTGTCTTCAGCTCTGTTTGAACCCTGAGGGCTCAGCATTGTGGCTGAACAAATATTTTACAATGACTATTTTCTAAAACAAATGTATCTTTGAGTTGCCTGAAGTTAATATTGAATTTAAGCTGAGTTAGAAGAAAGAACAGTGTTTGGAAATGTGAAACAAGCCAACTCAGGCTACAACCATGAGCGGGTGAGGCATGATTTGTAAAAGGTAAGGAAAGTATTCCCTGCTTCTGAACATCTCTGAAAAATTTCTTAACCAATGGGCTGAAAATTACCTCTGTGGTGAAAGAAATAATGAATTTACAAGTTTTGGTCATACAAACCTAGAATTTTTTCTCATTTCTCCTGTTTGGGAAAAATAAAATTCTAGAAAAATGTCTAAAACTGAAAGTATAATGTTTTGTTTCACTTCTTAGTTCATCTGTGAAATTAAGCCATCTATAAAATTCAACAAATAAATAAACAAATAAACTCATGTACACTGTTGTTTTTCTTTGAATATAATGAAATGTAAGCATTTCTCCCAGTGTGGTTTCCTGAATATTTGATTTGGACTATGCATATAGCCATTGCTAAACTGGAGTTTATTTGAAGTAGTTTTGATTTTAAAAAATGTATTTCTAGCACTTTATTTCAAAAGTGAGATACTTAACAGCTGTGGGGGACTAGGGTTGTTATTTGTTTTGTTTAGTTTAATTTTTTTTTTTAATTATTCTGACTCCTGGTCTCAAACCCAATTATAAAGCAGTTTATCAAAAAGGTATTTGGTACATCATGTGCAATGAAGCATGGATCCTTTCCATCACAACTTTTGAGTTTCTGAATCTGTTCTAATTTTCCTTCTAACACATTTTTTCTCCTTGAAATGGCTATTTTACATTAGAATATGATCAAGTTCTTAGACCTTTCTTCTTAATTTCATCAAAATGCTAATGAGCTTGGTTTGTTCAGCTTTTAAAGAAAATTAACTGCACCTTGAGGAACAGTCTAATGATGGATATAAATTTCTCAGCCTTTTAAAGCTCAATATAGTTCCTCTAAAAATATGTTAAAGCAAACAATGCAGAATTTTCTTTGCCTGATATTTAAATAATAATAATAATAATAATAATAATAATGATAATAATAATAGTAGCAATAATAAACCCCACAACGCGATAACATTTAATTTAGTTGATGACCATGGTTAAATGTGAATATCAAACTGGAGAAGGTTTAGAGAGATGCTAGAAGAGCAAGCTTGCTCCTTTGCAGGTTTATGTTCCTATGGAGAGTTTAATAAATATCCTTCTTGTGAATCACACAATTTTTGAGATGATCGAAGAGAAAAGAAAAAAAAAACAATTAAAATAAGAATTATCAAAAAATACATGCACTGCTGAAGAAATTATTTAACCTTCAATTATTTAATATTTAGGTTGGTTTTAGTCCATAATCTTTAGCAGGAATACAATGCTATCCCTTAGTGAGCTCTGGGTTCTTAAAGACAATTATTATGCTCAAATGTCTAAACCCTTGTCCTGAGCTTGTGCTCTGGCCTTCCAGGGCAAGTACAAAAAACTGAGGATACAGGAAATAACTTTGTGCTGGTGGACACTGGTTACGGGTGAGCAGTCAGACTATAATCAGGCAGAGTATCATCTCTAAAAATCGTATCAACTGATCTGACTGAAAAAGACTCACTTATTGTTCCATGACCCATAAATAGAAGATCCTATAATTGCATTTAAAAAATGTTACACATTGCAGCCTTCTCATGCAGACAAAACTGTGGTGACTGCATGATGGAGGTTGAAGACACCTTGTTAAAACAAAAGTTGACTGGTGCTGGAGTAAGTAATAGTTACTTAGCAGTGAGTACAGTAAACATCTGACGTTGCAAAGCAAATGTGTGGGTTCACTGCCATGGAAAAACACTGTGGATATCTGTAAATTTCTTTCTATGCTTTTCTAAAGTAACCCTAAGTTCTAAAAATGGTACAGATGAGTAAGGATATTTAGGATATGTCCCACTGATCTGCTTATGGTGCTTAATATGCAATGACATGAGGCATGACCTGCTGTGTAAAAGTAGCTTCTGCAGGTAGTCAGGACTGATCCCACCATTCATCCTCAGCTACCTCCTGGGTTGCTTTGTAGGTGCCTCAGCCCTGGGGATCCTGTGTGCCATTTGAGGGACACGTGACAGCAGCCAGCCTTGGTCTCAGGAAGGAACCCAGCAACCTGCCCTTGAGGCATCCTCAGCAGTCAGTCTCAGAGACAGGTCTTTAGAAGTTGATGCTTGTGTATATATATATTTTTAATACTATTTTATTTTAAATATTCTTATTCAATCAATTTGATTTCAAATATTATTGCAAATAAAACTGGAGATTCTGTTTGGTACACCACATTTTCTTTTCATGTCACCAAACATTGAATTGTTTTTCATGTTTGACTTATTACAGATATCCTTGGGGGTTCTGTTGTTTTTTAGAGTATTTTATTCATTAACAAATGAAAATCCTAGTTATACGGGCATTTCTTTTAAAATAACTGGGCTGTATGGAAATTGTTTCTTACTGCTTGACAGCTAATGATACGTTTCTGTATAAAAACATGAAGATTTATTACCATTCTGAAAAAAATCATTATTTTCTATCTAATATAACAGTAGGTGTTCCCATTATCCATGTAAATGGTTAGTTGTTTTAAAGCTTACCAAGCTCTTGAACTCAGTAATGTATTAAGGCAATGACTTCTACCAGTTAAACAGATTTCCACTGTGAAAAACAGATGTCTTGTCATGAGCTGCAAACCTGTTCCCATAAATTTACTTTAATTTCACATTTAAAGGCATAAACTAAAGTCTTTGAGTTTGCTGTTTCATTTGATATTCCTACAGCTTTATGTAGATCTCTATGGGAATGTATTATTACCTTTTCAATCTTTCTTTCTTTGTGGTAAAAAATAACACTTTTAACCAAAGGGGTTACTAAAGCAGGTTAGTCACAAGTAAACTTTGGAATGAAACCAGAGAGAAAAGTTCCATAGGAGCTTTCATATGTGTAAGAATTATCATGGACAAGCCCTCGGGTAGAGATGAAAGGTTGGAATTCATAACTACTTTAGCCAGAGTTCGGGTAATTTGGAAGAGAAGGAAAAATATCAAGACTTTCAATAACTCTTATGCTGTTTGCTAGCCCTTCTTAGCGTGGCCCTCTGTGGTTTACTTCATAAGAAAGGTAAGAGTTTCTTCACCAGTGAGTCTGACTGCATGTATGAGGCATTAAAATGCACAGATGGAAAGCTTTCAAGAGCAGATCAGTCTCTAGACCCACCACTGTGTCAAAGTGGTTGAATTGAATTTGCTTATAGCCCACTGAATTGAGTTTTGACTTCCTGACCTCTTTTGGTTTCACATCAAATGTCAAGCCCTGACAACACTGCTGCTCCTAAGGTTATTTTCTTGATATACCTCAATAACATGAGTCTCTTCAAAGGACTTCTAAAATCACAGTTTTCATAACCTAACAGGAAAGAATTTGCAACTACAGCAATTTCTGTGACTGTAGGTATTCAAACAGAACTCTCCTTTTTTTACAGATGACATTAATAGATAAGAGCCATGGGGAAGAAAATTGGTTTGCCCAGTTTTATGGCTAAAGAAGTGTTCCCAGAATTAGAAAATGAGGGAATCCTTCCTATTTTATTCTCATAAGTACTGAGTACATTATTAAACAGGCTTGTGCAAGTAGGCCTATAATAATAAAATAAACAGTGTGAGAGGCCATTTTGTGTCTCTGAAGCTAACCTTTACTCTGTCTCTGTGCCTATGACTTGTTTGGGAGACTTGACCTGAGGCAGAAACAACAAAGGATTGCTCTGACAGTGGGTCGCCCCTTGTGCTGCTTAATCTGCTGGTAGGTGCATGCAGCACAGGGACACTGGTGCAAGTGTCCACAAGTAATTCATTGACATTTGTGTGGCACTCCTAGGCTAATATACCTCTGTTGACATCATGCTGATGGAGCTGGATTGCTGTTCTTGGTCAGGGCATATTTCCTCTATTTCAATCCCTCACTAATAAAAGGGATAAGAAGTAAGGAAGGAAGCGGGATAGTACTTCCCTTGTCAATGCTAGTTGTTTAAATCAAAAGCCATAGTAGAAATTGTTCTTTCTTTCTTTGCACTTGAGAGATGTTAGTGTTTAGATCACAGCTGGGTGTTTTAGGATGCTGTGGTGCGGCAGCGGTCTGGCTGATTTTAAATAAGGACAATTGAATACTTTTTAGTTTGACCTTAGAAAAACAACACCTTTTTCATGAATCATAGAATCATATAGGTTGGAAAAGAGCTCTAATGTCATTGAGTCCAACCATCAACCAAGCAAATCTGTGTAACCTGAATGTGATGTAGAAGCAGATAATTTCTGAGTCTGGGATGTACCTAACTTAATTTCTGAAAACTCTGAAGTAATTCATCATACTCAGCTGGAAATAATCCTCCTGGAGGAAGTCCATGATGTTGTGAATATGGATGGGATTTAAACTCAGCTTAGTTTTCTGTCATGGAGCAGCGTGACATCAAGATACGAAAAAATTGCTCACATTGAGCTGGTAAAATAATTGGCTCAATCACATAATTACTGTTAGTGCCATGTGCTGATCCTGCCCATCAGGTGCTTTGCCCTGCTCTCAAGCCACTAAAACCTAATCTAGAGAAAATTATCTCAGTCCATCATCTGCTTGAGAGCCCCACTACAATCACGTTTGAAGGCAGACTGAGGACATACATGTGTCTGCATTCATTATAAATATCTCTAGCACCTCAACAGAAGACCATCATCCATACCTTGGTTTCGAAAGGAAAATGACACTGCTGTGCTAAGCTGGAAACAGTGGTTGTAGCTCATAAGCATATTTATTTCCACAGTTGTAGTTAAACCACTAGAGTAATAGCAACAACATGAACATCAAAATCATACTTTAAGAAAGCTGAAACAAACAATAAGATTTAAGGTCAATATTAGTAGTCTTTGTCTAATGTTGTGTCTCATATGCTGAACTGCCATACTATTTATAGCTCATTCTGTGAGAGTTGAAGTAATATATTCCCTTGACAGACCTGTACTTCAAGAATATTTATGAAGTGGGTTTATATTAATATGAGAAGTCAGACGGAAGTGTCTACATTTCACAAGAGATGAAGCCAAGATGAAAAAAGGGCTAGCAACCCCCTATTTTTTAGGAGTACATCTTGAATCACCCTCCCCTGCTTGCTGATGGAACACCATGAAGTTCCCAGGGCATCTGGAATTGCAGCATATTCACATCTGTAGAAGAGAGCTAAAAAGCCTTCAAGAACCAAAGTGACCTTGCAAATGATGGTGTGTCCTGAATAAACTAACTTTCCTAAAGACACGCTTACAAAATAGGTTTCAGCTTTATACTTAATATCACAAATTATCTGATGATTGATATCCTTAATTTAGTGGCATTTATGTCAACAAACAACATTATGCAATTTCTGCTAAATGACAATCATGTTTTACTCAATTTCTATAATAAATTGACCAATCTACATAGAGTCATATTTTCCCTCTCCCTAATTCTTACTGAGACAACCATCCATTCTGTAAACTGAATGGTGAAAGGATCCTTCACTACTTAAATAATTAAATGCTGTAAAATGGAACTCATGAAAGAAATTAGACTAATAAAGATCTTGCTTTTTTATCTGTGGCTCTAAACATCCCTCCAGAACCTGATAAGTGTAAAATATTTCCCTTTTAAAAGTATGCCTCTACCAGGATTTTATTTTAAGATGAATATTTTTCATCCTGAGTATGTTACATAAATTGCATCACCTTAAAATCTAGTTTTATAGTACAAGTAGCCAGGATTTAAAATTGTTCTTATTTATTTGTTCACTGAAAAGCAGCCAAATGCATGCAATGAGTACTTTCATTGATTTCATATATTCATATATACTTTCATGTGGATCTTGCAACAGGAAATATATTGATAAGAAGGGAAAAATGCACTAAGGAAAGAGAAAGGCGGTTTTAGGAGAACAGTCCTGTGGGCAAACCGATCTCGAAAGTACAGCATAACACGATTTCTGTCTGTGTGTTATTTATCAAAATGTGCTGACAGCCACTGCTGGAGTACCCAAAAGTCCCAGCCAGACATGGCTACCAATATGCTGAGCAGCACACAAATTGACAGGGTAGCCCTGTGTCCCAGAGCGTTTGCACTCTGGTTTCCAAGGTACTTAACTGCAAGAGGGATGGGTAAATGGAGTGTGAAAGAACCACTAGTAGGATAATATACTTAAGATGGAAGCTGGTATAAACTTCACAATGGACTTTTGCAGAGCAGTCTTAAAAACTTTCTCTCATGCCTGAGCTTCCTACCTCTGTGTATGATGACTATTTATTTTTGTCTGCCTGCAGCTTTGCCCAATAATAAATACAGGAGAATATTGCCCAAGTCACCATCTGACATTTTGTGAAACTTGTTTGAAACTACTGAAGTAGCATCAATAAGAAATAAAAGTTGTGTATTCTAAGAGAAAGAACATAACTTTCGAAAGAGAGACTGGCTGCCATTCTGATATAAGGAAGGTGAGGTCTGCTCTGCCATAAACTTAACAGATTTATAAATATGTAAAATACTTTATTTTGAAAATATGTGGCTGAGATATAATTTCCTCTGTTACTAAACATAATTGAACAAGAAAAGTCTGAATTTAAGTTATTTCTTCTGTAAGTTTATTATGAAAAGCAAATAATAATCTTCAACCACTTAGTGAAATGCTTTGTTATTACAAAAAGAGAAATGTTTTGTTGCTTTCATATTATTCTAACCTAGATTTTTTAGTTCTTCTGTTAATGGCAATGTTTTTTAAATAGATATATCTACTTATATTTTTTTGAACATCATAATCAATACATATCTTTTAAGTATAACTCTAAACCTTATTTTTAATGCAAAACTATCTGAGTTCTAAAATTCAGAATGACCAGATGATCACAGATAATAAGCACTTAAAATGTATTGTGCATAATTATTAGATTCTTTTTCCATTTGCCCTTCTGCTTCCTGCTGTCTCTGTTGCTCACCAGTGAGTTACACATTTAAGAGGAGGAAAGACATCTATTGACTGCAGAGTTGAATTCAGTTAATATGCCTCACTCTAGCAGGACAATGCATGTAACACAGCAGGCCTAATTTGCTGTCCATCTCTGGCTAAGAATATTGCCACCAAATGCCTGCAGTCAAGTGGTTTTCATTACACTCAAATTCTGTGGTGTGGAATTCTCTGCAAAATTTAATGACCCAAGTTCGTATTTGAAAAAGTACTCTTTTACAATGGCATTCTACTTGAGTGCAACACGCAAGTGAAGTATATAAAAAAGTAGATCCACTGAAAAAAAAATGAAAATGCAGCCTGTCATAGAATCTGAAACAGAGTGTAGCCAATGAAACACTTTTCTAAAGGAGCAGCAAAGGAGCAACTTGGTAGCTTTTATATATAAATATATATATTCCCTGAGAATAGGTTCTTCTAATTGATTGCCAAGTCCATGAGAGCACCAGTGCATTATTTTCTGGAAGCAGAAAGCATGACTGTGTCTTTGAGAGGTGAATTCCGCTGAATATGCGAGGTTATTGTTATGTTTAAAGCCAAAAGAGAAATTCAGCAGGGGAACCTTTTTCTTGAAATACTTGCCACAGTAATAAGAGCCCTGTTTTATGGCTGGTTTATCAAAGGTGCTGCACACAAAAAACCTCTGCTCTATTCAGTATCTTGTTCTCATTATTCTTGTTGCTAGTAGCACTAATCATTCCTCTATTTTCAAACTGAGCATTGACATTGTGAATTCACTGTTGAGAAGAGGAAGGAGGAAAAAAATAATTTAGCAATTTTTTTTATTTGTATAAACCTTTTGAGATCATTTATTAAGAGATTGAGATTGCACCACATCCATGAACACATGCAATTGTCCTAATTATCTATAAAATTGTTCATGTTGAAGCTCTTTCCTGTGATCAGTCCCTTTGCTGCTTTAGTAAGAGCTGGGAAGAGGAGGACGTGTTCTGGTCCATGCTGCAATTTACAGTGCACAGAGAAGTAGCTGCTCTTTTGGCTTGAACAGAGCCACTCAGAGAGTGGGTAGTTCAGGCTTATCCAGGGTCTCACAGAACAACTCAGCCTTCCTTAACACACATGGGTGTAGGAGTAGAAAATATACAACTATGTTTTCAGAGGATAGTTAGACTCTTGCCATTTTAGAGCATATCATTATATGATGTACTGTTGATATTACTAAGTTGCAAGTAAATCAGTAATCAGTTTCCATATCTGAAAGGGTAGGAAAAAACTTTACCAGACTTCTGTATTTCTGCTAGAAAAGGGCTATAGCTTTAATGGTAAACTGAAGGATACCTGGACATGTGGCCTACTTAAAAAGGTATCTTAACCTCTGAAAGTGCCAGGATTTAAATCACAAGCTGGGAAAATTACCTGACCTCTCAACATCTGACTCTTGCATGGAACTATTATTTAAAGTGCTAAAATCATAGTAAACACCTACATGACAGTCCAGTTCCCAGACTTACACTGTGCCCTGGCATTGTTCTGGCTAGCAGTGAGGTTGTAGCCTGGTTCTTCTTAGGACTATCTCTGAGAAGAAAACTTAAAGGTCTTCAGGGAAGTAAAAAATCTATTTGGAAGAAAGTAGCTTACTCAGAAAACCTCTCAAAATATACACAGCAATTTCAAGTGTGTTCTGATGCAAGTGTGTGTAATCCTGCACTTTAAATTCAGCTAGAAACTGGACCAGAAACACAAAGTAAAATGTCAGTAAGAGATTTTAACAAATTTTGAGATTTTGCTATAATACACAAACTGGAAGCATGTCTAATCCTTTCTAAATCCAGTTGATTCCAATGGAAAACAATATATGTAAAAAGAAAGATCACTTTCAGGACACTGGTTTTCACAAAAGTGTTAACTAACATCTGCAAACCATAATTGATGATTATGAAAAGGACAAAGAGGATGATGATGATGATGACGATGATGATGATGAAGAAGAAGAAGAAAGTAATAATAAAAGAACACTTTATTATGTAGAAAGCTTCTCTGTACCCCTGGAATAATGCCAACATCAAGCTGAAATAATTACAATGCTTTAAAAAATCTCCTCAGATCTGATTGGCTTCTGGTTTTTTGTCAGTAAAATGTTGACCAAGAAAATTCCTTTTACTCCTCATTTAGATGGCATGACCTGTGAAAAATGTAGCATTCAACAAAACCATTTGAAGTAGTGCAATCTAAGGATGGTGCCCCTAATGGTACCAGCACCGTGAACAATATCATTAAAAACTGGGTACCTCCTATGGTCATTGTTCCCACAGTTATGTGAGCCTCATTAAGCCTGAGGTCAATTTAAACTGAGAATTTGGAGACAAACCTTCCGAGCTAAAACATAATGCAAATTGCCTTGGGATTATTACAAAAAGAGAAATGGAGACATATCTTACCTTTTGCTTTTGACATTACAGAAAGAGTAAATATCCTGGAAGGAAAAGAAAGAAGGGGCGGGGGGGGAAATAGGCTGATGATAGCTAATGATTTAATAGTGAGTTATATCAAATGCTGAGAATGTAGTCATACAAGTATTAAACCAAGACCAATATTATTGCTACCTGCATTTTTAACTCTAGTGGCTGAATTACACTGTGTGATTACTTACTAGTACAAGACCCGAATCTGGCAGCTGCTACTCAATTTTACCTGACAGCATTCAGTATCAAATAACATGCTTTTCTCTATTATTTTTTAATATTACCAGGAAAAAAATAACTTGCAGTTGGCAAATAATAGAAAAGGATTAGAAAAGCACCTTTTTTTTCCAGTTTGTCAGTTCTGTCTGCCTCACAAAAAAAATTGGAAAAAAAAAAAAAAAGGAAAACTACTCATGGTTATTTTAGCACATGTAAGAAACAATTCAAATGAAGACAAAATTCAGCAATTTATGGATAGCCATTATTACATATCAAAGTTCTTATTATTCAAAAGGAAAAACAGCCCCTACAGTGATTAAAGTGACAAATCTTAAATTAAGCATTGTTTATGTTACATGTAATTCACAAAGTAAAACTCAGCCTCACAATAAAGCACATTCATTGTTTCAAAATCACATTCATTAATTCAATGCTACTAAGGGGTAAGGGGCTGAGTTTAAAAGATATGGTGAAGTAACCACAGACCAGTAATTCATAAATTTATGATCATCTTCTTTCCATAGATGTGAAAGCTTTTGCAAAATCAGATGGTTTTTTTTCTTTCCTTTTTTATCGGGGTAGAAATGAATATTTAAATAGCTGTTTCCAGATATAGTTTTGTGCCCTTGTGGGACTGAAAATTTCTAATGAGGTTTATGTAGCCCTTAGACAAATTAGTACAGTCAGCATCACCCAAACTTCTCTCTCAAATAAAGCACACTCTGTTCCACTTCTGACAGCAATGTGTGTGCTCCATTAATGGGGTGCTTGCTTGCTCAAGCAGGTCTGTATTAAGTAGGAGTGCAGTTATATCTAACAGCAGTCTATATTGTTAAAAGGAGGTTGTTAATTCTAGAAATGCACTGAAGCATATTTAAAGTAAAAAATCACACCATATGTAACTGTTGGTATGAGACTGAGACAGGAACCTAGGATCTTATTAGACCAGTTCTCACTTTTCTCAGAACAGTTTGCAAAGGGCAATTACGTCATATGGACTTATACTGCATCAAGTTTAAGATAATTGCAATGTTTTCATAGAAATAATGGGAAAAAAAAGTGGGTAAAAGCTGGCATGTAATTCGTGTGCAGTGGAATAGTTAGTCACAACTTTAATTGCTACCAGTAGCAAAACTATCCTTATCTAGGTTTGTACTAAGCACTGTAAAAATGCATGGGAGAAAAAACTTTTGTTGGGGCACATCCCTAGGACAGAGAAGGGAATCCCAGCTCCAGAAACACACTCGGCTGTTCATACGTGGTTGTTGCTCCTGCTCCCTTCCTGGACACTCGGCACACAGTACTGAGTCATTCAAATGATACATGTAAGCCACCTCTTGGCAGTGGATGATGTTTTGTTCTTCCTCTTGCTGATTTTTTCAACGGAGTAGCTAGTACTAGTCTTTCCCACTTTTTTATAGGGACCATGCTCTTTCCTGTACCACCATTTTCCTGAGCTTTGGCTTCTGCATCCTTCCAGCTTAACCACCCCCACAATGTACATTCAGTGATAACCCCATCGTCATTCACAGAATCTCCTGTTAGCTCCCACACCATATGGATCTCCAATCCCATGCACAAAACATCCTCCTCTGCTATGCACAGATCTATGCTCGCTGCCAGGACAGCTGTGTGCTCAGTAGCACAGCTCTGCCCGCATTTTGGGATCAGCAGGCACCAGTTTTCTCACACTGTCTCACTACTGTAGTGTCTTACTAATGGTGGAATCATGGCAGATGTAGAACAGAAAGTTCAAGAGATTGCATCAGGACGGGGTGGAATAATATTTAGTGGGGAAAACCTTTTCTTAATTCTTAATAGTAAAGGAGTGAAAATGAGAATTTCCCCAGAAACTTTCTTTTACAAAGATATATTAAAAGCACTGTGAGTATTTAGGTTAGCTGTGCAGAAGTCAGTGGCTGCCTGGATCCTGCATAGATAGTGCTTAGCCTCAGGAACATACTCTGGGTGGGTAAATTCCAGAAAACTGAGTATGTTTTGTGTAAAAATGGAAATGTGCCCATTTATGAAGTTTGAAATGGTTAATTATGAGAATTATGAAGTGTCTCTTTTCTCTTTCAGGGTGAAGTAGAGAGATTAGAAATTCCTGATTTGCATAAAGCATTCATCATAACGAGTACAGAGAACACAGAGAGAATCAGGTAGAATATATATAGATAGGGCTGATAAATACAGGAACGTAAACTTACTCTTATAAGAAAATTTCTTTCTTTTTTTTTTTTTATTACAGATCAGTAGTGGGACCATAGGAAAAAACAAAACAAACAAACCACTGAGCACCTGAGCTGTCGTGCATGACTCAAAGTCTGACTACACAAGTAAAACTTTAGGTCACGAGGCTGTCTCTGTAAGTCCTTACCATGGAATATTAGGAGACAAGATGTGGATAAGTGAATATCTTGATTTGAATAGAGCTATACTCACTTACTAACACACAATCTACCCTGATTGCCAGATTCCAGAGATAAGAAAGCCTGTCTAGGTAAGGAATGGGTTGACAGTATGACTATATCAACGAAGTCTCTAAACAGGGAAACCTATAGCAGAACAGCTCTTCAACCAAAGTTTATATTGCTCTCCCAAGTGAAAGGTGCTCTATCAAAAACTGGTTTTTGGTTGGGTTTGTTTTCAGCATTACTGCCTGTATTGGGTCTGGGTGAGCTGGAGTTCATTTCCCCACAGCAGCCCTCACAGTGTTGTGCTTTGCACTGGCAGCTGGAAAGGTGTTGGTAACACACCAGTGTTTTGGCTACTGCTGAGTAGCGCTGGCACAGCATCAGTGCTGTCTCTCCAACATTGCTCCCCCATCAAGGGGCTGGGAGTGGGTAGGATCCTGGGATGGGGCACAGCTAGGCCGTCTGACCCAAATTAACCAAAGGGGTATTCCATACCATATGATGTCAGCTGAGATATAAAAGTTAAGGAAAGAATGAGAAACGAGGGGCATTTGTTATCCTGCAATGTTTGCCTTCCATAGCAACCAGTCTGCATGCTGAGGCCCTGCTTTCTGGAAAGTGGCTGAACATCCCTCACTGATGGGAGGTTCAGATTAAACTTTCTTTACCCTTAGCATGTGCTAACTTTCAACTGTTTTGCTTTAGTAAACTGCCTTATCTCAACCTATGTTTTCCATCTTAATTTCTCTACCCTCTCCCTCTGGGAAGGGGAATGATAGAGCTGATTGGAGGGCACCTGGCATCCAGCCAAGGTCAACCCACTACACTGCCTTTGCATATCTGTTTTGTTGGTGCTTTTGTTTGAATGGCATATATAGAGAGTGTATATATCTATATATATAAATGTGTGTGTGTGTGTATGGCTATACTACATAGGCAATTAATGAGAGATAATTCTAGAATAATGAACATATTAAAACTACACAAATATTTAAGAGCATGCTAGTCCTAAACTTCCATCTTAGTAACTGAGAGCAAGAAGGACAATAAGCTTTTAGAATTCAAATCTCAGACTATGCAAGGCTGTAAAAATTATCATTAATATTCTGAATTATATCTAAAAGAACATTCAAAGCCAGAAAGGAATTTAATACAGGTGTCAGCAGGATTGACGAAAATTTTTTTTCTGCGTTCAATTAGAGTAAAAAAACAGCAGAGATGATCTTAATTTATTCCAGAGTATTGAAAATGAGATATCTTTTAAAATTAAGACTCTCTGTAATTGTGAAGACCTTGGCAAGTAATGACATCTATTTCATGAAAGAGCTTTACAATATTTTTATTACAGCTTGCCTGCATTATTTTTATTTCTTCTGTTTTTCAGACCTGAAGACCCATTTTTGATTCTTCCCAGAAGCCACAAGAAAAGGAATATTCCACCAGACTTAACTTCAGCAGGTAGTGGCTATTGTTATCAAACGTTTGTACCACACTACACCACAATATTTAAATCAAGCTAAAGATCCTAATATTTTGAGGCACTACATTAAAAAAAGCCATTTCTAGACCAGAAAGCTACAGTTTGATATTGACTGTTGTCAGTGCTCTACTCCAAATAATATGTCCTCAGTCTGACAATAAAATAGCAACAGATAGAAACTAAGAGTAGCATCCTATTTATTTTCTGTCCTAGAGTAACAAAGTCTTAGTAGACTAGTTTGCCATTGCATTCTGACAAAAAGCATCTGAAATGAAGAATACTTGTGTTTTCAGTGCATAAAATTCAATAAAACAGAACAGATGAGATAAAATGGTAATGTTATTTATTTTTCATGATGTTGCTTTATCTAAGCAAAAGCTGGGAGACACCTAATATTTTGAGTTTACAGCAATTTACATCCCCAGATGTTTTCAGTGGCTGAATCACCATAATTTTCTATTTGTACATTGAAAATGTCTCATATTAACTGGTACTTTCTATTGTTAATTAAGATATGAAGAAGAGCTCTGCCAGAAGTACTTTTTTTCCTAAACTTGACAATCAATGCAGGCTAAGTTTCCATACTGAGATTTGATTCCTTCGATGGGATATGTAGACTGGTAAGAAGATCTAAACTAAACCAAAATCAACATGCATATGGCCTCATGCCACTGACCTAGGTTTTCATTTGCACTTTCTTGTAGCTTTTATGAAAGAGCTATATTGTCTTTGAAATTTCTTCACTCCAGACCCAAGAAAATACTAGAATGACAGAAACAGAAACTCTGTATGCTGCCACTTGGAGCTGTAATCAAGCCGTTCCTAACAACTTCAAGAAAGAGCTGGAAACTGCTTGCCATGGTGCCTGGAAGCTGTGCACTGCCAGCCATCTCTCCTAATTTAATGCTGAGAGTCATCCAACTTTCCGGCGTGGAAGGGACACATCAGCAATATGTCATCATTAGGGTACAACAAAAATTTAGATCTCTAGATATTTGTATTTGGTTAATGTTTAACAAAAAATAATCTGCAATGCATGTTATCTCAGGCTATTAAAAACAACAAAAATGCTCTCCTCCCAAACAGGGAGCCTAAGCAATACAGCTTTTCCAAAGAAAGCCATGAAACAATTACATCATTCTATTAACAGGTTCCTTTCCTTTTTAAACAGAGCCTGTTTTGATAGGGAAATTTAAGTGATGAAATCTCTTCAATTCCCCATGAAAATCTGCTTAAATTTTGAAATTATTCAGTTTGCACAGAATTGTCCTTAGATTTCTGCATAATTCCTACGAGGTTTTGGCCATCTTTAGCAAAGAGATTGCCTTCCCCTGTAAGCAAATACCTGTGAAACTCATTAAGTGAATGTGCATCTGTCACATCTGTCTAGCATGCTAATTTTCATAATGGATGACAACTCACAGGTGCCTCTAGTTGTTTTGTATTACTTTATGTGATCCACAGAGTGGACCTAAATTTTCCACCTTTGAAATTCTGCGTAAAAAGCAAGGCGAATCTTCTAGTTAAAGCAGTTACTTGGTGACCCAGACAGCAGAGAACTTGCATGGGAATACAATTCTCTGATTGTACTTAAGTCGGTGAAACTCAGATAACAGTACCAACTAAACATTTCTCATTTTCTAGCTGTCTAACTTGAGTCTGTAGGGACTGATTTATAGAAGTGCAAATGCAGTCAACAGAAATTGTGCTTTGAATGTATAAAATTCAATATAAACACTCTGCAAAATGAGATCCTGCATTTTTTTATATTGGACACTGAGAATTTCTAGAAACTCTTGAATTTAATCAATCAAGGGCAACAAACCTTATTTACTAGAGTGGGCGTAATACTCTGTTCATTTTACAGGACCTTATGGAAATAAATTCACAGCTTCATGTGAAAAAGACAAAGTTCTAGGGGAAAATGGGGGAAATGGCACAAGATGTATAACATTGTTTTAAGAAAAGCAGTTAAATGTAAGTCCACATATCACAAAGTGAGAAGAGGTTTTAATATGTGCTATATTCAATCAGATTGCAAAAAAAGTAGTTCAGGAACATGCAATAAATATTATAATAAAGCAGGATTAATAATTTAATTTTCAGTTTTCCATTAAAAATTTTAAATGCTTACTTAGAGCTCTATTAGAGCTCTATCATGATTCTTTTTTCCTTTTGCACTCTTTAAGAAATGTCTTTTTTTTTTCATTTAAGAAAAGTGTTCAAGTTATATTGTGAATCATATAAAAGTAAAAAAAAAAGAAGTTATATGTGACTAGTGTTACAGATCAAGTTTTGAATACCTTCTTCAAATACCTAACTCAATACACAAGGCATGCATCTCTCTTTGTATATGGAGAGAATTAGGTTGCCCTGTGGGGGGGGGGGGATATACTGCTACACAGCTGTGAAGAAATGCAACAAGACATTTCTGTGATTCTATTTTAAGACTGTGAATTACAGTAATTTTGGTGTAGTTAGTTCCCATACATCATGGCAGAAATTTGTGCAGTCAACAAATAAAAAAAGTTTCCTTTCATTTAAACTGGATTCTCCTTAATTCAAGGGTTTTTTGTTGCCTTGTGGTTCCTGATGTTTGTTGTATTGTTCCTAGAAAATGTAGTTTTTACATTATCTATAGCCTTTAGGTGGCACAGAATACCAAATAATATAAAATAATGTAAAATCAAATAAAATCCCTGTGTAGCATTGTGTCAGCTAGATACATTATACTCTAATAAATTCATCTTTCCCTGAGTTAATTGGTATTTACCGCCTACATTAAAAAAAGTACTCAGAAACTTGCATGATTTACGTTTTGCAAGATTTTTGCTGTTTCTTTCCTTCAACAAATGAACCAAGTTAAATAGTTCCATTTATAAATAGAAATAATGTGGATATCTATATAAAAAGATTATCTGAAAAAAATCTTAGTACAAATAGATTCCAACTTTACTCAGAGAACAGTATTTCACATTTTTATTTTTTAATATGGTGGTATTGAGTATCAGTCTTAGCTGCCTCTTCTGAAAGTTAAAGTCCTCTATTTCTTCAAAGAAAAAAATATATGGCCTCTGTGCCTGTGGTGTAAACATGCTTAGCAGGCCCTTGAGGGCCCAATCCAACCCAGCTGGAGACAACATCTGTCTTTGGATGGAATTCAGTGTATAGTTGAATTGGACCTTAAGGGTAGGGCTGACTGAAAAATGAGTTATATCAAAATCTAAAAGAAAAAGCTCATCTCAGCCACAGTCCAGATCATGTCATCTTTAATAGCAGCTGAATCTGCCCTCAGCCCTTGGCCACTCTGTGAACCTTACCAGCAAAGTGGTGTTTAGAGCAATACCAGTAGGGAGTATGCAAAGAAAACAAAAATCACAATAAAATTCAATGTAAAGAATAAATAAATTCTTTTACCTCCAAGAAGATTGCTTTTTCTAACCAAAGTCTATGAATACTTATGATTTTCAACACTTTGTGCATGCTCCTGTAAAGAGGTACAAAGCGTGATATAGTCAGACACATAATTGGAGAAGTCAACATGCACATTTCAGAATATGCAGACAAGTAAATTTCTAAATTTAATATGATTTTTGACAGAAAACCTTTACTATAGATGCTAAAGTAAAGGAATATCTGCATGGGATACTGAAGGCTGAATTCATTACTTCAATTAAAGCAATTAGCTCTACACAGCTCCACTCAGAGATGTGGAAAGTAGCAGCTCTGCTTGAACATTTAATTTTTATTGTGATAATATTGGCATTCTCTTTGTGAAAGACTTTAAAGGGAGAATGAAAAATAATAAAAGATATTCTTCTTTTAATCATATGCAAAGAAGAGAGGAGAATGTTCTTAAATATGAGAGTAGAAAATAATTATCAATCACATATAATGATAGCTTTGTTATGCTGATTAAGACACTATGAATGAAGCTTGATACTGGAATTCATCAGAAATTCACGCCATTTTCTAAGTGTCTGTGGAATGAGGTAAATTCAGGTTATAGAAGGACAAGGAGATCTTGTGGGTTTGGTTTTTATTTTAATTTATGAACGGCTAAGAAAATAACATATTCCTTTTACTAATCAGTGAGGGGAAAATCATTCTGTTTTTCCCTAAAGCCAGCTGGTGATGTTGGTAGCACTGGTTGAATTAATCAACAATAATTCATGGAATAGTATCATTTTAGGCAGATTTGCAGATGTTTTATGTCAGGAAAGCAATACAAAGCAGATTAGTAGGCCTGACTCATGGATTCTAATGAACTTGACAGCAAATGGAACTAGCAATTTAGTGGCAGTTGAAGAGATAATCCTTTCTTAATGCTTCAATTTTTACCTTTTCTTGAAGATACATAAAATCTTTTCCAGCTATCAGAGGAAGTTCAGAAAACTTGTGTTTTCTGTCACAAGTGTGAGGAAAAATATGTCATTTCAAGATTCACTCCCCATAATGAATGGGTCATGTATGGTCTCTAATGTGAAAGTTTTATCTTTCAGTACAGACTTTTGCTAGAATTAATCCCTTGGGGACTAATTCCCACTATTTAATGCCATCTAAGATGAGGTTCTCTTTGCTGGTATACCTAAAGTAAATACAATTTTATAACAATAAAGCAGGTTCAGCCAAAGTAATGAATTAGCTTCCCCAAGGAAGGGACACTATTCCAATAAACGACACTGAGCAAGGAATCCAATAGTGCTCTGTGCAACCTGGAAGACAGTAATGCTTCAAAGACTGAAATTCAGCCTGGTGTGAGTTGGTGTTCTACTTAAAGGTCTCCAAATTGCCAGCAATTTTGCAATGGTAATTTTCTTCCTAAAAGGCATATTTCTGTATGGATACTATGGAGGGCTATTATGTGCTGCAGGGTGCTGGGTCAGCTGAGGTTGGAAAAGGCTCCCTCTGGTCTCACAGATGTCAGCAAACTCTCCCAGAATCACAGTAGCTTCAGGGATAAACAACAGAGACTTCACCTCCTCCTGCTATTCTGAATTGGCCTGCTGTGAGTTTGTCAACCTCAGATATGAGCAAGGGGCAGAGATTACAAAGACTGTAATTAAAAGTACCAGAGCATTGTGCTAGAAGGAGAGACAAGGATTTTCTGTAATCAGTGAGGTCCAGGTAAGTAGGAGAATATTGAGTAGTTTTAGTGATAAATTTGGCTGGGATGTCTTTAAATTATAGCCTTGGGCCAATGCCAACCAAAACAAGGAAGCACATAGTGTTGAGAATTCTGTTCAGTCCATTGTGCAAAACCATGACAAAATGCTGTTTTTCTCAGTCACTAGGCACATCAAGCTGTTCATTGAGACTGTGACACTTCAAATCAAAACGTTCTCTTCTGAGAACTCTGGTCTGGGAATCACTAAGCCCATGCATAATATCTGAACACCTGAGAGGTATCATGTAGACATTTCACACCTATTTCTGTGACTGAAGAGAAATACGTGCTGAATGTTTTACCAAAGCCATCTCAGGTGGCATTTCTGCTGCACTTACTTCTTGTAAGGCTTGTCCCGCCTGGTTCAGGTGGTTCCCACTACAGAAATTCCCATAACATGCAACTCAAATCATGGATTACAACAATTTAAAGGCATATCCATTAAAACCTCAACCGCCGGTCCCTTTGGACCAGACCAACAAGTTTAACATTGTGATGAACTGCTACCCTTGCCCTTGTTCTGACCCTTAGGTTCCTTAGGATTTTACCTGCTCCAAGAGAAGCTTTATCTATAAAGCACAGTCTATCCAGGGTTATACCTGACCTGCCTTGGGCTAGTCTCAAGCACAGCCACTGATGCTTCACGGTGCCACAACATGAATTGTTGGTATTTTGAGGTGTATATTCTCCAGAATGGACTTATCCTTAGGTCCCTTCCAAGGTATACCTGCTGTGGTACAGTGTTGAAAACATTTTAGGAAAGCTCCATTGTTGCCGTCTCATCAGAATTCAACGCGTTACAGAAACTTGGACAAGACTTCCCATTTCTCTTCCTTCTTCCCATAGAGTGCAAGGCAGAAAGGGCATGAAAAAGGGAATAGTGACAGGAAGTGTTTTTCACAGCTGTCATGAAGCTTTCTCAGAAGGCAAATCAATGTCTGCAAATAGTGGCCTGTGTGTACTTGAAATGCAACGGTCCCTTTCTCCGTTTGGTAGTAATAATTTTTTGGTTCTTCTTTCACTAATAAAGAGAGGAAGAAAGCAAATGGAAGAAAAATCACAATAGAATGAAAAATGATTCCTACAAACACAGTTTTCAGCCTTCCTAGATTGAAGAAGAGGTATGTGAAATTAAGACTGTGAATGCATCAGTATAGAAAAACAGAGAATCTGACTCAGTTTTTGACTTGACACTGACCTTTTAAATACACTTGAGGAAACAACATGCGTTGTGCTTATTTAAAGACCAGTAACCTGCAAAAAATCCTTTTTCTGCATCCTCTGAGATTTCGCAGTCTTGTCAATGCACCTGCAAAAGGAAGCAGTCCTTGACTTGAGAAGCAGGTCTGTGTTCAGCAGCTGCAGAAATGTCCATCTGGTTAGGATAAATGTAGCGATGTCTGACAGGTGGCAGCACATGGTGGTAGAGTAAAAAATACCACAGCCTAGTGCTTTATTGCAAGGTACTATTACATTAACTACAAAAATATTTATGACCCATACTCAAGGTTCATTGATTTCTGGCTTCCCACATTCCCACAAGCTTGTTTTGCTCAGTTTGTTGCTGAAGTTCCTGATTCAGCAAATCATGTGAGTGTGTAATAGCATAAACTTTTTGATTTGTTTGTCCCCCTACTGGCCAATTACTAGTGACCTTCACAACAGTAGGGATGGGAATGCAACACATGGTGACACAGCAACATAGCTTGGACCAGCTTGGACTTAGTCTTGCGGGGGAGGTCAATATTCCTGTCCTGTCCAGCTCTTCTTCCCCTGCCTCCAGTAAATCTGCATCTGCAGAATTATGTGCTTAAATACTTTTAGATTCAAATAATTCCAAGAAAACCCCCAGTTTCAAAGCAGTTTGAAAACTGTGAGTGAAGTCAACTATTGTTACATATTGCGTTTTATTTCAGAGGGAAGACACCCTTGGGAAGGATCAGAACATTAAATATAACACAAGAATGTTAATTTGAGTTCTAATCTTCTGCTTTTCACCAGTGTTGCAGCCTTAAAAATGACACAAAATAATATAGAATAATACAGTAGGTTTGAAAAATTAGTATAATTGCAATCATGTGTTAATCATTTACACCTGTCAGTTTCTATGCAGTATTTGAAGAAGAATCCAGATTCTTAACATCAGTTAAGAATGTGATGAATCAATCTGGAGGCCATCTCTATCCACATGGATAACAAAAACGTGATCAGGAGTAATCAGCATGGGTTCACTAAAGGTGAATCCTGCTTGTCCAACCTGATTGCCATCTGTGATGAAGGGAGAGAAGTGGACATCATCTCCCTTGACTTCAGCAACCTTTTCAACACTGTCTCACATAGGCAAACTCAGAAAGTGTGGATGGGATAAGTAGACAGGGAGGTGGATTGAGAGCTGGCTGAATGGCAGATCCTAAGGGTTGTAATCAGTGTCACAGGGCCTATTTGGAGGCTGGCACAAGGGGTGTCCCCCGAGGTTTAGTACTGGGATGTGATCCAAATGCAAACACCTGTTGGACTTGAAAGCAATATGGTTTGATTTAACTTTCTTACTAATACTTCAAAAATACTATAGATTTCTATAGTGGAAATTCATTTGTTGCCAGAAATAACGTCAGTCTATTTTAAAGGCACTCTTTTGCCTTTTTTTAGTAGTATTCTAAGAAAATTACAAAATAATCCAGGTTGATATTTCAGTCTTCATATATAGCACAGTCAAAACTGCCATGTCACTATCAAAACCATTTCAGAATCTGGGATGGAAACCTCTCCCAAGACTGATATTCTCTGCTGGTTTAGCTTGCTATAGCTATGCTGCAGTCAGTGGAAATGAGCAGATTTCCACTGTAGAGAGAAACTATCCTTGAACAGTCTGCTACTACAGAGTTACTTTGAATACACCCATGCCCTAATTCAGCAGTGGATTTATACAGGGAGGTATTTCTAAATAAGGATGAAGTAGGAATTTGTGCAGAGCTGTCTCTGAATACGTGAAACTCCGACAGCAAGCACACTGTCAAAATGAGGTCTGATTTGTCATCTGTGCTTTTGTTATCCAGAATGGTCACAAACCTTCTGTTTCAGTGTGAAAGATTGTGAGCTATATAGGAAATGTGCATGTGTCACAGGAGAAAGGACTTAAAGAAAATTATTTGTTGAAATCCATGCAGCTGGTTGTTTAGAAGACTAGAATAGAATCATTTGGTCAGTGAGAGTTAAAAGGGGGTATAAGGATAAATGTAGAGGGGGAAAATAGAGGATAAAATTGACCTGAGAAATGTTATGGTTGAATTTGGCTATTAAGAGCACTAATATTTTGTTTTTAAAAACTATTCTTCAATTAAATAAGTCTGAGAAAATGTAGCTAATAAAATGTATCAATTAGTTCATCACAGACTCAGATGTTAATTAGGAACTTGGTAACTATACAAAATTAAATCATGCAGTACATAGAGGGGGAAAGAGAAGAGGTCTTTGCCTACAAATACAGTCAGCAAGAAAGAGAAAGAAAGGGACAATATTGCCTATGGATCCAAAATGTTCCTGGTAAGTAGGAAAATATGTCAAGTCCATTAATCAACAAGGGCCAGGTCCCATCTGTATTTACAGTGTGTGTCCAGAGATGGTCAATGTAAAAGATTGTAATTACCTAATTTGTCTTTAGACAAAGCCCCGAATTCACCGATCATAGTGCTTAGAGTACTCAGAGAGCACGGGCACCAACAAAGGAGGAGAGCACAAGAGCACAAAGCACTTTGCTCACTGCTGCTGTTCTGTGACTTGGCTCTTTTCATAAATGACTTCAAGCCAGACAGTATCAAGAAATGTACGTTCTCATACAAATTTCACACACACTGTTGTGAGGTTTCATGGATTCACTGGGAGTGATGCAATCGTGTCAGATCTGACAGAGTCTTTTGCCATCTGCTTAGAAGTGTTCTGCCTGCACAGACCAATTCATGCTGCTTTTTCACCCCTTCCAAACTTTCAGAGGTACGGGTCTTAAAACTAAGGTTCTTAGTCCAGAGATCTATTAAAGCAGTTCTTGTTCTCAGTCATGTGCAGGGAGCATACTGCATCACCCGGAGGATTCCTGCCAGGATGCTATGAATCATTACTCCAGATCCTTAAGCAAAACCTAATTCATAAAGTATGGATGTTGCATTGTTTCCCCTTAAAGCATTTCGGGTTGTTTTTTTTACTGCATTTTGTCTTGTCTCTATGAGTGATTGGGAGGTCTGTTTACATGCTGCAGGCTGTTGCTGACTCACCTCCACCTGTGGCATTTCCCATACTGGCAGCTATTACATTGCTACAGAAGGGCTTTATCAGCTAGGGTTTAGACGGAATTTTTGCACAGAGGCATCTATTATTCCAGCAGTTTTAATCAAGCCTTGCTCAAAATGCATGAGCACTCTCTAAATACATTATTGTGTGTGCAGATGTTGCAGAAGCTGTATACCTCTAGAAAGGGACAAAACAGAAATGATTTCTGTTGAAGTAATTAAGTTTGCAATGAGGTGACTAGCTATAATAATATCCTTGTGAAAACACTTGGAAAGTGAGCCTTCTGTGTGACTGGTAAAATATTTCAGACTTTACAACTGTGTATTTCTCCATCTATAGTGCAAAGGCAGATTATCTGTGGGGAGGGTCATATTTTAAAAAGGAGATTGTTCCCTGAACCCATCTACTCTGTCTTATTCTTATCACCACCTAAAGGAAATTACAACACTTACTTACCTGGGAAAGAAATATTAAAAGAAATATTTATATTACCTTTCATAATATTCAGTAGGAAGAAACAGAGACAGCGGGTGTCATCTGCATAGCATCTTTCCTTTCACCCCCTGAAATCAGCAGCACAATAAAGGGCTCTGTCAATCAGGTGTCTGGAACTGTTGCTACAGTTCTGTGTTATCTCTGACCCAACCAGTTCAGTAAAGCTTGCAAGAATTCATAATCTGTTAATGACACAATCTGACCGAAAATCTTTTCTGAAATTTTGCAGTTGGACAAAGTGATATAGTCAGATGTTCTGAAAGAAATAAATATGTTTTTAGTCATTTGAGCTTGAATGCTCTCAGTGTAGTTCTGAGCCAACAGTGCAACAATTCCATATGCTGATCCATCCTTACTCTGGCAACAGTTCTGTTGCTGTTGACATATATATTCATATGCCTAAGTAACTTTCAGAAGAGAAAATTTTTCATATTTGGAGCTTTGTTCACAGTTTTAGACCTTTATTATGCATAGGGGAAGCTAAGTGATGCAACAAAGTAACAAAGTAAGACTCTATTAAGCTTCAGAACCCGTCTGAGAAGACCTATGTGCCAGGTCAAGGGAATACATCATTACACCATTAAAGCTTAGTACTTTATCTAAGAACTATTCTTAGATTTGCAAATATCATTCTTAAGTCATAAGTCAGAGGTCCAGCTCTTTTTCTGAAAAGTCATAACTTTGCATATCTTAGATGAAAGGAACTAATGACTAATAAAGTGGAAAATACCAAAAAACCCTTTTGGGCTTAAAATTTACACTTTATATTGAAAAGGCTTCCTAGTTATTAAGTGAAATTTAAAAACCAAAATTTGTACACAAATACTTGGCAATGCCTTACTAATGTAAGGAAAGTATAGTAGCTCCTCTTAAAAGACCTTTACAAATACTGTGAAGTTATTTGTAAAATAACCTAAAGTTGCCTTAGAACACTTCTAATATATTGTCTCCCTGCTAGTAATCTATTGTAAAAATCAGATCTTAGTTTTGCTGAACACTAACTAGCATCTAACTATCCCAAACTTTGGCACATAGGAAAGAAGTAAGCTGTTTCGATGATTATTTCTGTACAAGAAATTAATTATAACAGCAACCATGTTATATAGCTCAAAACCATTCCTATTGCAAATCAAGTGAATTAGTTAATTATTAGTATTACCACAGAGCCTAGAGATACAGAAAATCAAGGTCCATTATGCTTGGGAGTCCACGAACACAGGAGACAGGCTCTGCCCTGAAGAGTTTTTCATCTAAATAGACAACTCAAACTGGAAAAGAAAATCATTGCAGGAAATGAAGCACAGAGAGATTGTTCTTTGTATCTAAGGTTTCTGAGGTGTTACAGACTGCACCTACCTATAGTATTTTTATACATATATTTATATACATACAAAATATCCATTTGATGTAGCATGATGTAGTCCATGATATATTCTAATCCAAATACATTTTAATAACCTTAATAGTCTCCCAGGAACTATCAGGCAGTTCATGATGGAGTTACCTCAAGACTGTCTAGGGTAAACCATCACTATTACGACTTTCTTAAGTGACATATTTTCCTTCAGTAAAAGATGAAACTTTTGACCTTGTAATGAGAACACTCTTTTTACAGTTATGTTTATAGGGTTAAAGGTGTAATTTTTAATAATAAAATTCATAACCGCTCATTGCAGAATGTGATTCTGAGATTACAGAATAGGAATTATTGAGGAAAAAAAAAGAGAGAAATACAAAGATTTGACTTCTCTGTTGAAATCCATTACTTTTTTTCTGTCCAGAAAGTGTGCAGCTGTACAGACAAAAATAAGTTGTCTGCAGGTTTAATATACATGTATTTTCTATATTGATTGGGAACTGATATACGTCTAAGTTGGCTCATTCTGCCACCAAATCTCTTCTCAGGATCTCATTATGAGAGGTCAAGGTACTTTAATGGCTTGGCAGGTCAGTTCAATATTGCCGAGGAACAAGTAATCCTGACCTACTTGTGTTTAAAATGGGCAAACAAAGAAACACCCTAATCGTCTGTAAATATGTGTTCATTGCTTGAAAATGGAAAACTTCCTTAATCTTGAGATAATTTAACCAAGAAGAAGATAAAAAAGTTATGAATTTTCACATTTTTAGGAAGAGTTCATTGCATGTCTTCACAGCTAAAATTCCATAATCGGGAGAGAGGATTACATTAGATAAAATTTCATTAAGCAAAAGCAACAATAAGAAAGGGTAGTATTTTATGAAAGAAAAGAGGAAGAGGTGTGTTCAACAATGTATATAAATTAAAAGTTAAGGATTTTAATATTTTGATAAGGGAAGATAAGTGTCACATGTAAAGCGGAGACCCCGACTCTTACTGTGGGGAGATTTCCTGGATCTGTAGTGTTTGATTTGTCTGTCAGCACACCAGGAAAGCCAAGGCCCTTGTGCCTGACCAGTCTGTCAGTGTCCCATTAGGGGGACCCTTCACTGAACAGTCCTGCTAAATGGGAGAGCAGCTCGACTGACTTATTCAGGGACACACCCCAGCAGCATAAGGGAGATTCTTTGGAGGGTCTTTCCACTTTATGACCCCTCAATGGGTCTTGCTCTTCGTTTGGGTATGTTCCCTGCTGCCAGCGACTGCCAGCACCCGTGAAGGACTCACACTAACAGTTTATGGAATAACACTCTTTATTAATATAAAATTATGGCAGGTTAAGGTTCAAGGACTGTTGTTGATAGTATCTGACTGCAACAATGCCGGCTATTCCAAACAGGACGGGGAGCCAGGACAGGTGCTCCATGAGCCTTTTATTATTTTATCAGTCTCACATACAGAGTTGAGACATCAGAGATGATAACAAGCTCGCTTTCTTGCAGGCATCCAAAGATTTCCTGGTTACAGAGCATTCTTAAAAGCTTTTCAACCAATAGCATATATTTTAAAAGTTACAGACAGCTGTCTTAACCAATCCTCTATAGTGCATGTACATCTGTTATACACAATACTTGCTTGTTTTATACCTTATATAACAATGCACAGTATTCCATTATTAAGCTTAACCTTATCTATCTTACTAAGCATATTTTTTGCAACTCTAAAAGCTATCTCAGCTAGGCCTAGAGACTCTAACCATTGTTTTAACGTCCTTGCTTGTTGCATAATCCTGTCTTCTTCAAGTTTTCGCAGCCAAAGCTAATCCCTAAACTCTTCTGCTTTATTCCTCAAACTTGCTTTTATTTCTCACACTTTAGAAGCCTTTCTAACTTTTTTTGTGTTTCCCACACAAAAACATATTCAAAGCAACACACAGACAAGCTGTAATCCCCAATAAAAGCATTCAGCACACACAGAGTGTTGTTCTTACCCAATAGGTGTCTCTACAGGGGAGAAGACAGGTTCATCCCATCAACTGATTCCAGCAGTTGAATGGAGTCTTCCCTAAATTTTCCTCATTCTCTACTTTTATACAATTTCTTTGCGTTTAGCTGGAGCTTGTGTGATTCTAGTCATACATACCTTTGTTAAAGATTGGTGTAAAATTCTCTTGCTTTGCTTTTAAAGATACAGTCAATAAAATCTAGAGCACAGCCCAGTGAGGGGTGGCTGTACCTCAGAGGGTACCCTTGGGATGAAAACGTGCATTAATATTACAATTAGGCTATAATGAACCAAGTTCATCTGAGGAGAGTGATTTCACCACAGTTGTTGGCTCGGCAGCAGGACACCTCCTCCTCTCTCCCCTGGCTGACAGGTGCTATGCAGTTTTTCAGCTGCAAAGTTCCATTGAATTCCCCTCACCATGAGGATTTCAGCAGAGCCTGGTCGTGGCATCTCCACTCCACCCTCAGTTCCATCCCCCTCAGCAGCTGCTACGGCTGAAGATTGTGGGTGTGGGGAATCATCCTAGAATAGGTTTCCAGTGTGCTGACCACATTCCATCCAGGGAGCAGCAAATGTAATTTACCCTATAACTTCCATACCATTATAACCTCTGTTAGGATGTGAATATAACTTCTCAGTTTCCTCTTAATTTTACCCCCAGCCATCTTTCCACAATAAGCAAACAAACAAAGAAATCCATGGCTAATAGAGGTAATGACAATAAGAGGAATTGCTGCTATTTTTCATTAAATTGTAAAAATGAAGAATAGTTTCAGATCATTAGTAGACAGACATAGATTGCTTAAAATAAAGCAGAAAAGCCACAGGTGTTCAATAATTCTTTTTTCAGTATTTAAGAAATAACAGGATGATTGATTACTACACACAAGCATGATGAAGCTCTTTCCAGACCATTAGTAACTGTGAAAGATATTAAGCAACATCTACTAGGTGTAAACTATTTTAAAACTGCAGGTTTGACTAAATTACAAACAGGATTACTCAATGAGCTAACTGTGGAGTTTTCTGGCTCACTAATGTTCATTTTCATTAAATCTTGAATCTTTTATTAAATTTTAAAAATTACAGCATTCAGAAGACTATTAACATTCAAAGGAGGCAAGTAGATAACTCATTGACCCAAGCTTCATTTGCTGTGGTGTTAAGCTATTTGGGGGAAAAAAAACATACAAAGGATCCTGAGGAGTTTTAAATACACATATTCAATTTTGGCTGTGGGGTCCATCTGAATTATCTCTGCTAGTTCCACACAAATGAAGTGTTTCTTTTCTTTGTGACCATTGCAAAACAATTTTGCCTCCTCTAACGATTTCAAATGACTTTTAAGATAATATTTTGACTTATAAAATGTTACATTAGTTTGCAATATGATCTGACCTTTTAAGAGTAAAGGTTTTTCTTGAAGTCTTGTGGAAGCCTTGAATACCTGTGCATTTTGGATATGCAACAGAAGCTTTTTTAGAACATCTTTTAAAAACATGCCAAGATTAAAATCTTACAAAATCTGGTCCAAGTAAATTTTAGATATTAAGGTTTATTTTTAGCAAGCTATATTTATTATCTGAAATTTAAAATGGAGTAAAATAGCTCACCTTAACTATTCTAATAATGACAAATATGTAAACTTGTGTGTACTGAGCTTCACATCTATGGGACTAATTGCATTTTTGTGGTCAGTTTTCTCAGTATTTTTTCCTAGAGAAATTAATTAATTCTGGAATAGTCAACATATTGTTCCTTCATTAATCCTTATTTAGAAAACTACTCATATTCAAAGGTATTATTACTATCCTGATAAAGGCTCTTCAGAATCTGTCTATCTTTTGCTAGCCCACGAAGTGTGTTCAACCTAAGTTTACAGTACTCCTGAAACAACAGTACTCCTGCTTCTTGAAGCAGGGAATTGTCTTTGTATCCCCCTACACAATGAGCTTCTGCTCATGTTTTCCTCTCGTGACTTCAACCAAGATGCAACCAAGTCACAGATTAATGAACTGTGAGCTCCATCAAAGGGATAGTTTAACATACATTTTCTCTGGGGCCTTACCCATCTGCAGGCAGATTCACTGTACGCTGCAAGAGTATAATGTCTTTTGTACACCCCGAGCAATCTGCTTTTCCATCTGTGGTGTCTCTGGATCTTCTTTCTGTTCAATAGCCCTGGGGAATAACAGATTGCTCTTTAAGACTATGCCTTGCATAGGAACAATACATCTCCAGATGCTTGCTGCCGATTTAGTTCTTTAACTGGAAGGCTAAACCTTGTATGCCTACAGTTAGCTCATCCATGGGTTACTGTGGCTTTCCAGTGGCCAGCTTTCACAGTGTAAGCTCCTCCAGTTGAAGGACTACTTTTTTTTTTTAAATTATGTTTTACTTTCCTCTTTCTAATCAGTATATTAATTACTTGGCAGTTTAAGAGTGTGATTTCTATACGCTACAAAGCTGATCAGTTTAAAAACATGAGCACACAGTGTTTGAGCCTCTTATATTCCTTTTAAAAGAGATGCTGGTCATCATTCTGCTCTTCAGTATCTTATATCTCAACTCGCAATTATTCTCTTTTCTTAATGAGCCATCATTCTTCAAGTTGTGTGTTATCTCTTCTATGAGTTTCTGATAGCATCTTCATTAGATGTTCAGATAGAACATAACTTTAACTGTCAACATTGGTCATCCTTTCACCTTTACTCCATAAAAATATTTTTTTTTTCTGCATACTCATTCTGACTAGTAAAAGAACATTCCCTGCCTCCTTTTAGGTCACTTTCAGGTTGGTGTACCTTAGCTGCCCAGACACTCCTGTTGTCAGATCCTACATGCTGGAAGGCATATCTGATGGTTATCTGGTCTGACCTCACATCTATGCACAACATTGCAGGTGTGCCCACATTCCTGGTTCTTGGCATTGAGCTGCTGCTCTGCAGTGCAGCACAGCACAGCATGCCAAAGTGCACTTCCAGCATTAAGAATCATCAGTGGCAACACACGTTTTGTTCTCACTCTTTTGATGGATCATCTCCTGCTTCTTCTTTACAGGTTGTGGTATAGTTCTGTGAGGTGTCAGGCAGCAGCACACAGCACTGCAGAGCTCAACTGCTTTACACTGACAATTGTTGGTCACTGTGAGACAGCTCTCCAGGCTGCTCAAGCTGTTTTACAGCTTTTTCTCTGGCACTCCTGAAGTGCTGCTTTTCCAGATGGGCTGTCCCTCTTCTCAGCTCCACATTAATCAGGATCCAGGCATCTGAACTCCACTGCTTGGCTGACAAATGTAGAAGAGCAAATAGGGAGCCATGAAGCAAAGAATTGATTCTAGACATATCAACTGGCCTCCAGTTTGTCCTCCTTTACTTCCCCTTTTCCCTGTCCAGTGAATTTTCCTTTAATTTTTCATCATCTTCCAAATTCAGCATGGTCTTTTCTCTCAAATCATAATTCTTAAGAAAGAGAAGTTCCATGCCAGATCTGTCTGTACTTATGTGCAGAAGTCTCCATGCATCTGGGTCACCAGTCTGCAATGCAGTTCCAGCAGTTAATTTTAACAATGCTTGTTTCAAAATGTGTTTCTTGGCCCACTGCAGGTGGCAGGTGCAGTCCCAGACCACCTCACATATTACAGCTGCTACACTGCATTAATACTGCAAACTGAGCATGCAAAGCATCCCATTAGCTCTAGTCCTCTAACAGACAATCGCAGAGGGATGAAACATTTTGTTTTTACTAAAATCATAGAGTCATTTAGGTTGGAAAAGACCTTTGAGATCATCGTATCCAACTGCTAAACTATACTGCCAAGTCAACCACTAAACCATGTCTCTAAGTGCCACATCTATCTGATCTGATGTTGAAATAAGATTTCCCATTTTGATTACACTTGTTATATGCTACTGCTTTCTCCTCTAGGAGTTCTTGTTCTAGATTGAAAACAGTGAGCAAAAACCTTTCCATTTGGGTAGCACATCTGCCTGTTCATATATATTTTGACCCAGTTTTGGAGGGTTTTGTGCAGTTTAAAAATATTAATTTCTTTAAGTATATGTAGCAATGAGAAAATTCTTACATGAAAATATCAATCTTAATAAAAATGGAAAATTTCTTTCAATTTTTTTTTTACCTGAAATATTCATCTTATTCTCTGATGAACAAAACAGTAATACACACTTTTATTTCAGGTGTCTATTCCTATGTGTATATGTCAACTCTGTCACTCTTAAGCTGTCTCCAACAGTCCTCTTAAAGTATCAGCTGAGCCTTGTTCAGTTTCTTCAAGTATAACAGACTTTCAAGGAAAGGGAAAAAAGATCAGTTTTACTTGATAACTACTAAGTTGTAGAATTGCTGATAGTGTTCCAAAATCCTTGTAAATTATGCTACAGCATCAGAGAAGGCAGCATTTTCCATCCATGAAGCACATGTGTACATGTCTGCACAAAGTCATACATAAGGCAGCTAGTTTGACAGCAAGATCCTAACTACAGCAAGGCAAATAAACTGTGACATTAGCACAAGTACCTGGAAGTAGAACTGGCTCTAGTAAATACTTTTTTCCTTTGTTCTCCTGTTTTCCTTGTTTCCTTTGCACCACTGTCACCCACTGAACAGCGGCAGTAAATTATTAGCTTCTACTGTTTCATAAGAGCACATCTCATTTTTTTTGTGGGATACCCTGTGCTGCAGCAGTTACTGGCAGTCACTGATGTATATTGTTTGTATGATCTGGTGTTACAGCAATTCAATGAGAGATACATCAGACCAACTTAATGCAAAGAAAGCTGTTGCCAGATATTTTCTGTTTATTCTGATGAAGATTAATGAAACAAATTAGAAGATTCTCAAATCTGAGACAACTTCAAGGGCTGTTTTGGTGGGACGGTTTTATTACCATGAGGTGATTTCAGTTAACTGAGATTGCCTCCCACTATCAGCTTTGTCTCTAGACATCTCAAAATGGACAGGCTGTGCTGAGAAAAGCGAAGGTCAGCTGTCTGTGCTGGATAAAAGCAGAACTTGCAGGCCGATGCTGAGTTAGAGACACGTCAGCAATGTGTCAGCCAGTGATGACACCTCTGCTAGAAGAAACAAAATCAAGACAAGCAACTGTTAAAATCCAAGTAATTATTTTCAAGTTTGCAAAAATAATTCAAGTAGATGTTACTGTGTTGTTTTCCCTGTGACCTAGCGCTCGCTCAGAAGCACTTAATACAAAATCCTCCTAGCCATGGATGTGTGACAGTTTAGCAGTATCTACCTAACTCTCAAATAATTCTAATTTTCAAATACAAAGTGGTTCTAAAAAATGTTTTCATTAGCTGTGATAACCTTTGTGCGTGGTGGCATGTTCTTGTGAGACAAATCCTTTGTCCAATTTTAGACTCACCAGACAGTGGTCAGATTATTAACCTCATGTACCAGGGTCTGGTAGCAGAACTGGATGGATTTGCATTTGATCCTAAAAAAGATTTGCAGGTTAATAATGTTTGTAATGCAGCATTTAGTGTATAGTGACTCCTAGGGGTTGCCCAGGAAAATGAATATTCTGAGGTCTTAATTCAAAGTTTTTTCCCCAAAAGGAAATAAATTTCTAATTTTGGAAAGGATGATTAAAACTTATGTGAAAGCACTGAATCCCACCACCTGGGAGATTACAAGCAGTAAGACGCAAGACACCATTCTGTAATTTCGCATTCTTTAGGATGGCGAGCACTATTTAATTCCTTTTTTCTCTGGTCAATCAATTATGCACTTTCAGCCATGGTCTCACCATGAAGGAAATATAATCTAGATTCATCAAATAAAAATATGGGATATGGCTCTAGCCAAATACCTTATACATTATTTAAAACTCTAGTGAACTGCTTGCAGACATTATAAGGACATTTTAAATATTAATAAGTCAGTTTCAGTAAACAAGGAGATAAACCAAAATCACAGTGGTTGTCTTGGGTATTTGGAAGGTCTGTCTTTTTCTCTTCAATTCCTTATACATACCTTTCTTTTCTCTCTAACAAAGAAGAATGGTTTACACTTAAATACAGATACAGTTTCAGATTTTATAGTTCCCTACTATAACACTGTCTACCCAAGATAACATCCAGAACATGCCATTCCTCTCATATCCTTTTCACAATGAATTTGGAGAAACTCCAGATTAACACTCACACAGGAAAATACACCTATTTATTATTTTATTTGGTACTGGGATAGGATAACAGCAATCTGTCTCAATTTTTTTTTTTTTTAAGACAAGGTTTATAAGACTAGTTAAGTATTCTGATGAGAATAGGACAGGATACAGACATGTTCTTTATCACATCTTCAGAAAGGAAGAAGGGAATCCGGTTCAGCTATAACTTGTGACGGCAGCAAGCCGTGGGAAACTCTCTGGGCTACAGGATGTAGGAGATTGAACTCAAAGGTGTTGGATTTTATTCTTAGATACACCAAATGTCAGTGATTCCTCTGAGCTGGTGAATAAGTAGAGGTAGGGATCAAAACTCACAGAAGCATGACTAATGAAAGAATAGAGAGTACAAGATTAGTGAAAGAAATTGCTGACATGACATGTGAAGGCACAGTCAAAAAGCTGCACAACCACATTGTTGTTGTCATGTCACATCACAGGGAAATGTAGGTGTTGACCGTGGTTGGACTCCAGATACCCAGAAAAGCAGCTCCATTGCTCCCCTTGTTGGCAGGGTGGGGAAGAGAAAATATGAAAATATGAAAGGCTTGTGGGTCAAGATAAGGGCAGGGAGAGATCAATCGCCAGTGACTGTCACGAGCACAACAGACTCCACTTGGGGAAAAAATTATTTAATTTATTACCAATCAAATCAGAGTAGGATAATGAGAAATAAACTTAAGCCACCTTGTCTCCACTCCTAAATTCTTCCCAGATTCAACCTCACTCCCAAATTCTCTTCCTCCTCCCCTCCAATGACACAAGGGGAGTTCTGTTCATGATCTGTTCACTGCACTCCCCTTTGCCGCTCCATCTTCCTCGAGGGAAAGACTCTCACACTCTTCCCCTGCTCCAGCGTGGGGTTGCTGCTATGGGAGACAGTCCACTATGAACTTCTCCAATGTGACACAGGCTGCAGGTCATGAAGTGCCCCGGTGTGGGTCCCTTTCCATGGGGTGCAATCCTTCAGGAACAGCCTGCTCCAGTGTTGGTGCCCCACAGGGCCACAAGTCCTGCCAGCAAATCTGCTCCAGTGTGGGCTCCTGTCTTTATGGGGCCTCAGGTCCTGCCAGGAGCCTGCTCAAGCACAGGTTTACCACAGTCACAGCTTCCTTCAGGCACCCAACTGCTCCACTGTCAGGTTCTCCATGGGCTGCAGGTGGATCTCTGCTCCCCCATGTGCCTCCATGGGCTGCAGGGACACAGTTGCCTCACCATGGGCTGCACATGGGGCTGCAGGGGAATCTCTGCTCCAGTGCCTGGAGCACCTCCTGCCCCTCCTTCTGCATTGACCTTGGGATCTGCAGGGTTGTTGTTCTCACATATTCTCACTCTTCTCTCCAGCTACATCTGCCATTGTTCAGGGGTTATCCCCCTCCTTAACTGTGTTATCCCTGAGGCATTACCACCATCACTGATGGGTTCAGCCTTGGCCAGTGGCATGGCCATCCTGGAGCTGCCGGGCATTGGCTCTGTCAGACATGGCAGCTTCTCACAGAAGCCCCCCTTCCATGCACACCAAACCCTAACTATGACAAACCCACACAGTAGCTGCCCCATTTGTAGATGCTAAAGGCAGTGTTACACACACAGTGTCCTTAACCTCATTTTTCCTCTGCAATCCTTAGGTCTACTTTTAACAGCAGGAATTGCTTCTTATCCTCACAATAAATGAAATCCAACTGTCATCTTTTAAATCCATCTACTTAGTCACATTATTTTCCCTCTAATCCATCTGAGCTAATTCTTTCAAACTAAAGTCTTCAAAAGGGTGACTAATTGTTCCTAGTTGCTTTCATGGTGTTTGTCATTTCAAAACATTAAACAAATATTAATCAATTAACAAATATACAGAGCTACAAATCTGCAAAGCAGTCGTCAATGCTGTATTTAATAGTTTAATAATTAAGATTTCATCATTTTTATTTTATCACAAGTCAGTCTAAATGAAGTCTTAGTTAATTTTTTGAAGGAAAATTGCAAATGTACTCATAAAGAAAAAGGAAATTGTTTCAGAGTATTGTAAAGTCAAATGAAATTTTAACATCTAAAAATGTTGAAAGGCTCCTACTGTACCTTGTTGTTCTATTTTTCCAGCTGATGGATCCTTCCATGCTCCTCCATTATACGATAATGCAAGCAATAAATACCATTGCATGTACAACTCACAGCTGCTGTATTTATCCCCACATTTAGCTTTTGGAACTGAATAAATATCAGTTCTTCACCTATAGAATGGCACTAAGGCATGCTGATACTAAAAATGCAAAGCATTTCATGTAATTATAAGGGCTTTCTCGTCTATCTAAGAAAAATTGCTGTGTCATTAAAAAAATGCATTGATATCTGCTCCAATGGGGTTTCACTGCATATCTCAAGCACAGTTTGTACTTCATGGCAATTATGTTGATGAGCATTTCAGCCTTACAGAGACAGGATGCTTCCTCTTCCATGGGTGTAGACTGCCTGGACCTTTGAGGTGAGCAAAGAGTGCTCAATGAGAATATCTAGCCTAGGAAGTACAAAACATTCTCAATATATAAGGCTGTTTTTGATGGAGGTTTCTGGTAACTGATACAGATTTTTTGTAACTGACTCTTTGATGACATATTCTCTAAGAGCGAATGTTAAGAGTCTTTCCAGGTTCAAATGTCTTTCCCCACCTCTTTATTATTTTGGCCCATCAGATGCAGGAGGAAAACTATGCTGACTCAGGCATGCTTTTCTGTTTAGTTTTTATGACAGAATAAGAATTTAGAACTTCGCCTGTGGCCTTCAAAATCACAGTTGTGATGTTTTCTAGTGTATGTAGCAGTTGTAAAATAAACAAATAACAACTGTGTAGTTATTAGCTAGTTTAGCTGTAATCTTGAAAGAAGTGGTTTGCTGGGAAACACGTCTGTGCTCTGTGTGACTCTATATTAGGTGTCTGATTTAGATTATTCCATCTAATCTGAATCTTGTCCCAATAAATTTCCCACCCTAACCTCACTAGTTCAGAGCAATCATATTTTCGTATACAAACACAACCTGCTTGCAAAAACTTCAATTTTTCAGCTTTACACCTAAATCTACTTTTTTAAAGAGACTCCTGCACCTTGTTAGGTTAAATTACCTGTAATACACGTATCAGTCCTACCCAATGTTGTACTAGCTAATCAGCCCTCTGTAGTGGGTTCCTTGGGGTAAACACTCCAGTGGAGGAGTTGATGGTCTCAGGCAAGTCACCCTTGCTCTCTTGGTCCTTGTGCTTCAGGCTTGGGAAGGCTGAATTACCCTTAGCATGAGTAGCTGGTGCATCCCCAACCCCCTGCAGGCAGCACTGTAGGGCAGGTGCTGGTGTGCCCCAGGCTGCCCAGTGGTACTCTGGTGGACATCGTTCCACCCTGCCAGAAGATGAATGCTTGTTTTAACACACAACAAAGTATATGAGGAATACTGAACCTCTCCACAGGTGGAATCTGTGCAGCAAGCTATGGTAATTCCTGATTGTAGTGGGTTGCTTCACGAAAGTGGGGCTCCCAGCATCTGAAGGGACATGAGATTTATGTGCTGATTATATTTATCTTCCTATTTCTATCTTTTAAATCAATTTTATTACAGTATTTGCTGTTGTGCCTTTCTGATTAAGATCCAGACAGAATTCTGCACCCTTCATTTCCTGGCTGCAGAGCATCCTCTGAGCCTTCCCTTTGCTTTCCATGATATAGATACCTACATACAGATGCCGTATAGATGGTAAAGTGGCAAGTGTGGATCACTTCAACTTGCAAAATAGTAATTTTAAAGAAGCCATAGACAGACAAGTATAACTGCATTCCATATTGGTGCAAACTGGCAGAGTTTCACTCAGTTTATCCTGTCTAGGGATTCTGATTATGAATATTTAAATCTGTTTAAATAAACAAGCAAACTGCAAAATTTCCTAAGGCCCATATTTTGATATTTTGGAATAGAACGAAGTGTTCTTCCCAAGAAGTGTTCCCTTCTAAAACAGGATTAAAGTAACTTTGCAGTTCATAGAATCATAGAATCATGGAATATCCTGACCTGGAAGGATCTTCAAGCCAAACTCCTGGCCCTGTACAGGACCATCCCAGAAATCACACCACATGCCTGAGAGCTTTGTCCAAGTGCCCCTTGAAATCGGCAGACTTGGTGCTGTGGCCGCTTCCCTGGGGACCCTGTTTCAGTGCCTAACCACTCTCTCCTCAATGGACCTTTCCCTCAACAGAGGTTCTCTAGTCTCCAGACCAACCACCCCAGCATCTTTCATTAAAGTCTTTGAAAGCCAGGAGCAGGGAGGTGCAGAGGATTCCTATGTATTTTCAAGCCTCAGAAATCCCATAGCTAATTGAGTTTTTCAGTTCTTCCTGCCTACTCTCTAAAATGCACCTTCCACAGAAGATCTAACAGGATCTAAATCTAACAGGAACATTTCACTTTAGACCAATTATTTCCTGCACAAAGAATTGTGATTTCATAATAGCAAGCTAGTGTAGGAGACTATATTGGAAAGCCCTTATTATATACCATCTATCAAGATTAATTATTGCACTTAGCCTAAAGCACATCAGGTTAGTCTCTGTTTGCATTTAATTATCTTCCTAGTTATCTTTTAATTATCCTGTTTCCCTACTAGTGCTAATATATGTAGCTACTATGCTGCATCTCTTTCCTTTACACAGGAGAATACACGTTGTTTTTGAACTGCAGCACAACTTGTGCCAGTGTTTTGTAAATGTTGCCTACATTAGATCTTTTTTTTGAAACCGCAGATTTCATCATGGTAGAATACCACCAGCGCAGTCACTGATTAGAGTAAACAGGGTGTTTTTTTATTGTGTGAGAATTATTATAATCTGAAATATTACCCTGATAATTGCTTTCCCTTTCATTATGTATCTTTGCATGCATTAAGCAGAATATTGGTACATGAAGCAGTTGGGATTGACCTTTCAGTAACCACTCATTTCCTTGCCAGTAAATAAAAGATCATACAATCATAGAGTAGCTTGGGTTGGAAGGGACCTTCAAGATCACCCAGTTCAAAACCCCTTGAACCAGGGTAGGGAACCTTCCACTAGACCGGGTTACTCAGAGCCTGTGCAACCTGGCCTTGAACACTTTCAGGGAGGGGCACCCACAACTTCTCTGGACCTGTTCCAGTGCCTCACATTAAAGAATTTCTTCCTAATATCTAATCTAAACCTACTCTCTTTTGGTTTGGTGCCATTCCTCCTTGTCCTGTCACTTCATGCTCTAGTAAAAAGTTTCTCTTCAGACTTCTTGTAGGCTCCTTTCAGGTACTAGAAGACCACAATTAGTTCTCCCTGCAGCCTTCTCTTCTCCAGGCTGAAAAATCCCAATTCTCTCAGCCTTTCCTCACATGAGAGGTGCTCCATCCCTCTAATCATCTTGGTGGCCTCCTCTGAACTGGTTCCAACAGGTCCATGTCCTTCCTGTGCTGGGACCCCAGAGCTGGATGCATCACTGCAGGTGGGGTCTCACCACGGCATAGGGGCAGAATCCCCTCCCTCCCCTGCTGCCCACGCTGCTTTGGATGCAGCCCAGGGCACATTTCACTTTCTGGGCTGCAAGGGCACATGGCCAGGTCATGTCCAGCCTCTCATCCAACAACACTCCCAAGTCCTTCTTGGCAGGGCTGCTCAGGATCTGTTCATCCCCCAGCCTGGATTGATACCTGGGCTTGGCCCAACCCAGGTGCAGCACCTTGAACTTGGCCTTGCTGAACCTCAGGTGTTTCCTGTGGGGCTCATTTCTTGAGCTTGTCCAGGTCCCTCTGGATGGCATCCTATCCTTCAAGTTTGTCAACACCTCCACTCAGCTTGGTGTCATCTGCAAATTTGCTGAGGGGGTACTCAATCTCTTCATGTATGCCATTAATAAAGATATTAAATAACACTGGTCTCAATATGGACTCCTGAGGAACAACACTGGTCACTGGTGTCTATGGGGAGTCTGAGCTATGGACCACTACCCTCCAGATGCAACCATTCAATCAATTTCTAATCCATCTCTCTCTGATTTAGAAAGAGTGTTGTGGGAGAGCATGTCTAGGGCTTTGTAGAAGTCCAGATAAATGATATCTGTAGCCCTTTCCTTGCTCATTGATGTAGTCAGTTACATGACAGCTTCTGTAAGAGCAACGCACACATGCTTTGGGTTGGGATTGAGGAGGTTTTGCCTTAGCACTTTTTCTTTTTCCAACAAGAACATTAACAAGAACATTAACAAGAACAAAACAAAAAAAGTCCAATTCCATAGTGAACTGCAAGAGATAGCCCCTTGGGTAGTACATGTTAAATTTTACCTTTCTCTGCTACAGAAAGTGGATAAATTAGCAGAAATAGGGGAAAGCTGGATAATGTTACAAACTTTTAAACATTGGTGACTATTCAGTATGAATTATGCTAAAATAGAAATTGCAAGGAAACTGAATGTCATGCTTCATTGGACAGCCTGATAATGGAGAGAGTGTAGTGGATTGTCTGTTTACTGTTAATTTATCAAGAAAGGTATGCTTCACGTAACAAAGGGAATAAAATATAAAAAACCCTCAAACAACCCAGAAAGCTTGCATAAGGCTAAGCTAGAGTTAGGAGCTTTGCTGAAGGTACATCTGCACAAAATGTGCCAGCCTGATAAACAGCAACTGTCAAAAATCTGTCAAGTGTCACCCATCAATAGTCAGCTGATTACTAGCCCCAGCTTCAACTGTCAATGTCTTGTACCAAAGCTGGAGACATTTAAGGAGAGGTGAGGCTGAAAGGACTCAAGAAGGCATAGGAGAAGAGCTGCTATCTTTATGTTTTCCCATATATGTATATGCTACTTCTGTGTTTGGCAAGCACATCAAAAATGGCACATAAAAAAGAGATATTTGTTCATTTGTCCAGAGTTTCTGAGTGTTCGATACCCTGCTGAGAACAGAAGAACTAGTGCCAATGAGGAAGCTACATTCCCAAATGGCCACGTTGATGTTGCCACACACGTAAACACAGTGCTCTGTTGAGTATTCACACAGCATATAGAAGAGACAGCAACATTTCCTCATTTTCCTGACTTAAAAAAGTGATTTGAACTTAGGTCTTCTGACCAAAATGTGCTTGTAGTGCTAACAAAATAACTTATCATGGGCACTCCCTTCATCTTGCCAGTTAAAGCAATGCTGTTCTGCTTGAAAAAATTAAATGTTCATTTTGGCTACAAGCAGCCCCATGCACAGCCCTACTTCTTTTCCCTCTGCCTCTCCCTGCCTTTGATTAATTTGTTACTTGTTCAGCACAGAACACCTTCAGAGCAGCCCCTGATCAGCAGCCCTCAGCTGCCTCTGGAAGAGGATGTCATTCCCCGCTACCTGCACAGAGAACCTGGAGCAACTGATGTTGGCCTAAGGGCCCTGTGTCCTCTGTCCCCACCTCACTCTGTGGCACTGAACCCAACACACTGGAGTCTCTGCCAGCATGCTGAGATCATTCCACACTCCCTCCTGAGAAACATTTGCACTCTTTTTCTGCACAGCTGCCCAGAGCTATGAAGGGAAAGGATCTCATTTAACCTTTTGCTCTGGAAAGGGGAAGATACTACTAAAGGATATATTGCACAGTATTTAAAAAAAAAAGAAAACTCTGCTTCCTGCAGACATTGGTTTGGGCAGAACTTGACATCAAAACATGAGGAGAAATTTGTAGTTCAGAGTGTTTTCACTTGTCCCTCTAATAATAATTGCAGATGAAATTGTGTGCGGCAGTGGCACTGCTTTTTTTCAATTAGTATGAGATGAAAATGCTTGTTGATTCCAATTCTGCATGTGTCTATGCTAATTTCATGGTGTGTTTCCAGATTATATCCTTCAGTTTGACAGATATGTGAAATGTTATATGGCAACATCTGATTTTTTTGTTCGAGATGCTGCCTAATGAGAAAAGTAATCAGTCCCACTAGCCTTTGCTTTCAAATATCAGTTCCCATTAGAGACATTTCTGTAAACCCTTACTGCTGTTCTTCAGTCTATTAAGTGGAGATTTTCTGACTGAGAAAACTTTCCAAATCCACACATCATAATTTGACTGAAATATAGTTATTTTCTGCAGTGTATATATTTCCACTTCTATATTTTGCTAATAGTTTCCTTTTGCTGTTAAGATTTCAGCAAAGATTTTTTCTCCCACCAGACAATTATTCTCATTTGGTTAAAGTGGCAGTGGAAGCACAATTAATCCACAATCTGTAATGATGCAGCCATTGCCATGGCAATACCTTGTCACACTTCTTTTATGGAATGAGCTGTTGAGCTTTTTCATAACCCAGAAAATTCTTCCCTAAAATTTAACAGTTTTAAGTTTAACAGAAATTTACAGATATTAAATAAAAAATCATTTTAGCAGATTGATAGTGTTCCTTATCCTATAGATAAGTGCTATAGTACAATTTCCAGTATCATTCTTCAGTCAGCTGGAGTAAAAAAGTAGACTCCTACTTCCTAAATTTATGTTAAAGATATTCTTTTCCTCATTCTTTCATGGCTTGCACATTATTTATGAGTGTAAACCAATTGGTGACTTAGTCTAATGTTACAAGAACAAATTACCGTGTCAATTTTCAAAGCACTAGATTTCCCGCTAGTACAACTGCTAGTGGTATGACCTGGATTATTTTGTTATATTTTACCAAAGATAAGAACTTAGCTATAACAAAAAGAATACCAAAACTCTCAGTGTTTAAATCCCAGAGCAGCTACAAATTAAGAAATTTGCTTTCCTATTAAGTGAAAATATAGAAACACCCTAAAGCCAAATTTAGGATCTTATCTAGGTGGTTCACAAAGTCCAGATTACTAATTATTACATATCTACTGATAACTGTAATAAATGTCTTCATTGTAGAGCAATAAAATTTTTAGTATGAATAATTTTCAGAAGTGCTACCTAGTTTTAAGAAAGTTTCTTCTCAGTTCCTTAATGGAATTTGTAACATCTTGCAAAAGTAGCTCATTTATTTATCTGACATTTTTAATAGACTTTTGTAAATAATCCGCAGTGTTGTTTTCTTTAACACAAAGCTGTCTAGCAGCTCACAACTTTCATTACCATTGCCTCATAAAATGTCAAAAGGACCAAATGCAATGAACCCGTTATAATGTACATGACATACCTGGTATTATTAATGAAAAGTTCCTGTAACAAAATGAGGCCATTTATCTTTGTTCAAATCAGATCCACATGCCCATATTCTAAAGATAAACTGGCTTCCTAAGTGTACTCTTATGTATTGAATCATTAAATTTAATGTTAAAAATGACAGAAAAATGCATTCTGTAAAAAGACTATATTAAGATAACAATAAAAAATTACTCAGGGAGTGTAAAAGATCTTGAATCATCTTATATTCCAATATTGTGCAGATTAATAAAGGCTATAAATTCTAATCCAGGCAATCCAAACATTTAACAACTCTGAATCACAATTCTTCAAATTATTTTTCCCCTCATCCTCTACTCCCTATCCTTTAAAATGAGATTTTTTTCCCTGTGAATAGATGAACATCCCAGCTTCTTCTAGAGCCCTCCAGCATGTGAACTCAGAGGAGAGGTAAACTCAACCCACAAGGGCTTTGTTCTGAGAATTTCAGCTGCTTATTCTGCAGGAGATTTTCTTTTCCTCTCCCTTTAGAAATAATGCACAGAGGGACTTGATTTTTCAGAGCCTTGGGCTCTTGGACAGCCATGAACAACATAGACCCTCTGGACTCTTACTAGGATGATTATCTAATCATCCAAGAGAAGAGCTATCTATCCTGCTGTGTTTTAAGCACTTACCTGAGGTGCCTGATTTAGAAATAATATCATTAGAAGGTATCCCATCATCCCTGAAGTGCTCTTCATGACTGGTCTAGAGAAAATTTAAGACATGATCCCCCTCTAAAGAGGACTTGCTTCCTCCATCGTTATTGAAAAAGTGCAGGCATCCAAGTGCTCAGTATGAGCATTACCTGCCTACCCAAGGACATGCTCAGGAATGAGCTGCTCCTTTTTATACTTCTAAGGCTCACTCTCTAAAGAGTTACTCTTTCCACAGAACTACCATGTGAATGCATAGGAGAAAGGTGTCAGTCCATCCTTACAGTCTTATTCACATCCTCTCTTATTTGCTAGTCTTAATAGACTTTCAGTTTAACATACAGAATTGTGTGTATGTTCTTACATACTTAGTAGCTAATTTCTCATCATGAAAGGGCAGTTTTCAAGTAAGGAAACATTGGACATAAGACTTACATGAAATTTTCAGCAATCATGAGCAATTTGATGTTCACTTTCTGGTAAATGTGTTCTTAGGAAGTTATAGTGTCATAACATTAAAAATCAAGATGTGATTTGGAAGTGGAGGAAAACTGCGTTTTAGAAATGAGTCCCATTGTCCAAATGAATTCTTTCTGGGGTGCCATGTCACCACAGGACTCGCTTTTCAAGACCCAAGATGGTGTTCCGGGCAGTGGTGTGAGACACGGTGTGGTGTGACACATCCAGCCGTTGTTTCCACCACTGTCAGCACATAGTGCTTGCCTTGGTGGGTTTGCAACAGGGTGATGCAACTGATCTGCCAGGCCCCCCCATATTTCTGTTTTGACCATTGTCCCCCATACCACAGGGACTTTACCTGCTTGGCCTGCTTGACTGCAGCACATCTTTCACAGTTACAATAACCTTGAGATATAGTGTCCAGGGTTAAGTCCACCCTTTGATCACAAGACCATCTGTATGTCACATCTCTTCCCTGGTGACCTGAGGCATCATGAACCCACTGAGCCAGAAATGATCACCCTGGTGTTTCCAGTCAAGATCTACCTGAGACACTTAAATCTTGGCAGCTTGATTTACCTGTTCATTGTTGCAATGTTCTTCGGTAACTCGACTCTACATGATGTGCATCTACATGATGGACTTTCACAGGCATCTTCTCTATCCGGGCAGCAATGTCTTGCCCAGATGAGTTTTCCTCTCTGCTGCCAACTGGCCTTTTTCCATCTTTCCAGACACCCCCAAAGAGTGTTTGCTACCATCCATGAGTCAGTTTAGAGGAAGAGTTTTGGCCACTTCTCTTATTCGGCAATATCTAAAGTCAACTGGATGCCTTTAAGCTCTGCAACCTGACTCGATCCATCTTGTCCCTCAATAGCTTCTGCAACTCACCACATAGGACTCCCTCCATACAGCAGCTTTCCATTTTCAATTTGTCCCTATGTTATAGCAGGAAAGTCAGTGAAGAGAGTGTATTGCTTTTTATTTGCCGGTAGCTGATTATATGGTGTGGCCTCCTCAGCATGTCATCTTCTTTTCCTCCTCTTCTGATGATCTGAAATTTTCACCTTCAGGCCAATTCATGATGATCTTAGAGATCCCCAGGTGACTGGAATTTCTTATCCAAGCTTGCTGTGTAATCAAAGAGATCCTCTTGCTCCATGTGGCATGTGTGGCATGATGTGTGGAAGGGACTTTCTCTTTGAACATCCAGCCGAGCACTGGCAGTCAGGGTGCCAGGAGGAGCTGTGCTTCAGTGCCAGTCACTTCTGAAGTAGGTCAAACCCCTTCATAAGCTGCCAAGATCTTTTTCAATTGTGGTGTAACAGCCCTCGGATCCTTTGTATCTCCAGCTCCAGAACCCCATGTGTCGCCCTCAGGTCTCCCTGGGTGCTTTTTGCCAGAGACTGCAGGAAGGACCATTCCCCTCAGCTGCAGTGTAGAGCACATTTCTGCAGATAAAGACAAGGTGTATAGGTTTTGTGCCTATATGATTTTTTGAATTTTAAGAGTCCATTTGACCCAGAGTTCGAATTAGGAAGCAGGAGATGACGGTATTTCTTCGGTCTCAGATTGTTTTTATTTTCTTATCAGTAACACAGCTGCATGGGACATGCTTCCTAGTTAGCAAGGTGAAAAATGGTTAAAAATGGCCCCTGAGTGCTACTTCCAAGGTCTCTTATACTCTAATCTACCCAATTACAAATTGCTAAGTAGTATGTTTTCACTTAAAATCCAATGAATATCTATACATGGTCCGCACTGCGGATTTCTTGAACCAATACCAGAAAACACAGGTTGGTGAAGAAGAAAGAAGAAAGAAGAAGCACAAACCCACACCCAAAATCCTCCATCTTGTTACATATCCCTAAACCTAAGTTCTATATCTCTACATATTTCACCCAGTGACATAACTTTTAATTACACAGCAACAATCTCAGCAGTATCACACAGTCTAGGAAGTTTTTCCCAAGGCCTAAGATCAAATAGAGTGTACTTCTGAGGGTCATTGCTTGTCAGAGTAGAAAGAATATAATTCTCAGAATTCAGGGTTCCAACAAAGGTGGACACCATTCCTGCGCTGCTGGGTCCCCCTCCCATCCCTGAACCCAACACAACAGGAAAAAATGATGGACAACCCCCCAAAAGCGAGATCATCCACACCACTCTGCACCACGCTGTGACGCCTCTCTGCTGCACTGGGGTCAGATTCTGATGGGGTTTTTACTCTGTGACACACCTTCTCTGCTGAGCTCAGCAGCATTCGGCCACTTTCCTTCAGCACCCCATTCTGGAGCTGCATTGTTGATTTTCTCTTCTTGGAGCACGTTACACACTCTGATGGGCTCGCTGCCCCTTTTCTAGGCATCTCGGGGCTGCGTTCACAACCCGGCTGTGTTTGCCGCTTTCAAAGCTGCATTCTCAGAGGACCAGGAAGGCACAAGTGGAGACAAGAAAGGGCAAGTTGTGCAAGGGCTGGTTCTGGCAACCCCTCTGAGGAAGATATGAAAACAAAATGGTGCAATTCCAGAAGTTTACTCACTTTTTCTTTCTCCTGAAACAATGCTCCCCAGAGATAATGTGCAGGGTATAGAACAAAAACCTGGCCATGCCCATACACTCTGCCCCGTCTCTGCAACCAGAACACACAGAGTGTAATTTGCATTTAGCTAAAGAACGCTAAGATGAGGAACATGCAGGAAATCTACCTAACATTTTGGAATAAGTATTTTGCAATGACTATTCTATATTCTGTCCATCTATAGAGAATTTAATTCTGAAACAAACTGAAGTGTACCATTCAAAATGGCAAGAAACCACTGTAAAATTGTTCTGAAATAAAACTATTTTGGACAAGTCAAATGGTGGAATATGAATAATTGTAGAAAACATATCAGTTTTCTTCCTGGACACCCATATCTTCCTCTTGTACAAGTGCTGCAGGATTCAAAGAGAGAAGCCCATGTTAATAGTAAACAAAGATAGAGATGAGGAGTTGAGTATTATATTTTGCAAAAACAAACCAAAACAAAAAAAGAAATAAAAGAACATAATAAAAAGTTCCTACGTCATCCTCATTCCTGTTATAGTTTCTGAGAACAATGAAAGCTGCTGTAATGGGAGGTAGCACTGTGGATGAATGAGAGCCAAGCACAAAAATCACAGAAATATCAGAGATTTGGACACTGTTACATAGATGAGACAAGAAAGAGTCATGGCAAATACTGAGAATATTAGAAAAATGAAAGAGGTTAATTATACATATTTCACATTTGTTAGTGGAGACTTCCTAACAGAAAATTTTATAGCATTGTAAAATGCTTACTCTGGAAAAGTAGATGACAGTAAAGTCTGTATAGAAAAATATCAGAAAAGAAAGAATAATCAGGAAGATTTTTACATCGATTTCCATTTCCATTACTTGGTTAAATGAACTGACAGACAATTCAACTTTTGGCAATTTTCTGGTTTTTTTGCTTACATTCAATATTTACCTAGGCTATAAATATAATTTCTTATACATTTCTGGTTAACCAACTATGTTAGCAGTTTGGTACTTGAAAGTGCCATATAATAAATTCTTTAGTTAGGTTTCCTGTAGCAACAGTTGTCTAATGGGTTACTGTTCTCAGCTGCAGTCATTCAGTCCTAAGATGGAAGGCAGTACTGACTTATAAAGAGCACTGTGGGGATGCTATCAGATAGCTGTCATTATTCTGAATATATCCTTAGGATGCAAGGAAAAAAAAAGGACATTTCAAACAGAGAGACTGATCTAGAAAACAAGATTTGGCAGAACTAATACAAATGCAGATTCCACTGCCCCAACAGGCACCTTTATAGCCGAGGTTAAAACTAATACCAAAACTAAAATTTTTAGTTTACTTCTTAAAGCATTTAAAAGGGCAGATTATGATTTTGTGATTTGCCATGTGAAAAATTTCAACTCACAATTCCACTAACTGTACTTGAATTAAGCTACTTATAAAAAATTATGCAGACTCCTGTGGTAGATTGGTGAAGCCGATCTCAGAGAAGATTCCCTTCTGCCTTTGCTCCAGCTCCTTGTCCAAGAGCAGGAGGAGGCCCCTTGCTGGTCTCACATCTATCTTTGAGTGTATAATGGGCAGCAGCAGTGTAAGCAGTCAGCACGTGTAGGGTACCAAATTAACTGGACAGAGTCAAGAGATGCCTTTTCTTGTCAAATAATTTAAAAAGTGTAATCCAGTGTCTGCTCAGTGCTGTGCTCTCAGAAGCTTGGAATAGAACTGAAATAGACTCATATAAAGCTCATACCAGCTTTTTTTAATTATCATTGAAATAATTTTTCTAAATATGCTGCCTAACAGGACTTTCATTTTACCTGGTGATGTACTGAGAGGAATTCAAGCTGCCAACCCAGTCCAGGGAGAGAGGATAGATCTCATGTAAGTTACTGAACAGCCTTTATTCTGCCCAAAGAAGCTTTAAAAATGCAAAGTCATTACAAACACTTTTTGATGCAGGCACCCTTAAACATAAATTCTGCTTTGGCTTTATCTCAACAAGTCCTGCTGCTTAAGCTGAGTTCTAAAGATAGTTGACTGTATCTTAAAAGAAGTGCTATGGTTGGGTCTAACTGATAACTGAACATCATAATTTAGGTCATGTTAAATACAGATTTCCAAAAAAATAAAATTCTCCTCTATCAACTGTTAAAAATTGCTTTTTGATAGAAGTCATAGTGCAAGCTGCTTACATATCTGGAGCAATGAAGTCCACTGGGATGAATTCCAGATATGATCTGGCATACCTTCCTACTTCAAATACAAAGTAAACTTTATCAGTTAAAGGATAGTCATTAACAAGGCAGCATAATGGGTATTTTTAAGAGATATTGGGATACGTACAAACACTAGAGGCTTTGCAAGGATATAACACTACAATGTGTCCTGAGATGTGAAAGCCCTTCTATTACAAGGTTTCTGTGTTACCCCAGGCAATATTGATACTACTACTGGGTGTAGTTTGTTGATGACTTTATCTCATTTATTTATCTGACAGAAGGAAGCAATTTCATTCACTTGCATAAACATTAAGAAGTTATCAAGATCTCACAAACTTGGCAATAAAAAAAAAGAGAAGGTGTATTTTTCTGTAAATTGAATTAAGCCACATGACCCTCAGATGATCTGCAGGATAAGCTCTTAATAGATTCCACCTTTATTTCTTCAGTTTTGTTTGTGTGTTTTTCTTTAATTTAACACTCCAGTGAACTATCCAATGAAAAAAAAAATTGTGTCAAATATGAACTTCCACATTTTAGCTTAAAGCAACAATGTAAGACAGTCAATATAAATCAATTTATTCTTTTTGTGATGATTCCCAGATGTAGGCTTTGATATTTCATGCATCACTAAATCTATCAAGTAAAGATTGTTTTCTTGGTGCTAATAGTGACGGAACCATTCATTTTTCTAGTGTCTTCTTCCTATTGCTGATGTTAAGTTTTGCCTTAGCTGTTTCAGACAGAAATGAATGGCTCCCCCAAGGCAGAAAGAATCTGTAAATTTAGCTTTGCATTCCACCTCAAATCCAATTATTATAACAAACCTGCTACTAGCGATGTAGTTAAATGCCTGTCGGTGTTTCTATTACAACCCTTTCCGTGGAAGTTTATAACTCAACCGTTTTAAAAAAACGTGCTCCAAGCTAAACCTTGGCATACGGGGTTCCAGCCTGAATACATTACAGAGCAAACCAAAACAATAAACCTGCAAATCCTACCATGCTCCAGCTTTTTAAAGCATCTCTTTGTCTATTCTTCATTATTTTTAAATCAGAAAAGAAAAAAAAAATTAAAAAAAAATCAAAAACTGAAAAAGAACATTGAAGGTGGCATTCATCTTGTTTGCAAGTCAACAACAAAAGTCAGAAAACATCTGGACCAAAAATGTGGGAGCATTTATCTGTGTATAAAACAATCTGCCCAGATGATGCTATGGCTGCAGACTGCTTCATGCTTCGGTGTCTTCCAGAGTAGGCTGCTGTACGGGACAGCTAATACCTACCTGTTACAGTTACTCAATTCAAATATTGATACAGGCAAAAGAGGGAAGGGACAATGAAAATATAATCAAAAGACTTTTCCCCACATAAAAAGTCCTAATATGAAGCCATAGAGGACAGATCTGTAGGGAGAACTACAATGGTAACACGGTCTGTGACACATCCAGTTAGCATCGTCACTCATTGATACATGATGTTTTTTAAAAATCAATAGCATCATAACCTATCAAACTCTGTCTTTGCTTATTAACTATAAATAAAGTCATTTCATCTTACTCTCCCATAGTACCATAACCTGTGAAAAACAACACTCATTGAGCAATTCAGAAGATCAATTTTGGACACGGAGAAGTCAATACTTGGGATGGGGATAGGAACGGTCACAGCTGTGGTCTTAAAATATAGCCAGGAGCAACCTTGTCTAATATATATCACTTACTGAAACACTGCACTGGGGAACATTGGAATGAGCTATGCTATCTTAGGATGCTGGAGAAAACATCTTCAGAGAGCTTTGATTATCAGCTTTTTTTGTGTGTTTATGGTTAGCTGATGGTACTTTTTGTTTTGTTGCAAAGCATTATTCATCCTTCATTTTGTTGACTTTTTCTAAATTACTTCAGGAAATTAAAGAGGGTTTACAGTTATAGACGGTCCCCTAGGTTTGCTTGAGTAGTTCAATAGCTTCTGTCCAATTTGCCTTACTTTGAAGTTATAAGACTTCCTGTGTCATTGTTCTGTGGCTTTAGAACTCCTCATAGTCTCACTACATACTAGACTCAACTAATTAAATGTGCCATCAGCAAGCTGTCACCCCAGCATGACCTTTTACAGATCCTTAATTAATACATTAGAATCTACTAGCCTCAGTACAATATTTGCCTTCTCCTACTTAGCCTTTCGGAATTTTGAAACAGATAATTGAAAACCCTCTGTTTTTGTTTGTTTGCTTGTTTTGTTTGTTTTTTTCTTTTGTGTTAAACTTCTTTTTCCACTTCCCTTGTCAGGGCTTGCTAATTACTTGAGAGTATTTTTCTTTTCTTTTTTTTTTTTTTCTCTTATCTTATATGAGGTCCAAGTATTTCAATGCTCTCCTTACAGGAAGGAAAATTAGTTTATACATGTGGATGGAGTTGACTGGATGGGGTAGATCCATTCAGTTCTCCATATGCTTTATGTAACACATTTAGCATTCTGAGATGGAGGTAGATACATGTCTATGCTTCAGAATTTTTACCTTTTATTGCACTTGAGTATTCTGCTTGATTATTATAGCCTATATTTTATAATTTAATTTCAGTTCAGTGCTATAATGCAAACCATTTAGCTTACTCATTACTTCCTGAGGCTGCTACAGGGTATATGAAATGACCTTGCTGAGAGATGTAACTGCATTAACATACAATATTTCAGTGATTTCATTTACAATGCTAAATTCTTGTTCTGTGTAAATACAATCTAAATGGCATAAGGAGCTCTTAGAAATGTATGGAAACAAAGTCTTTTATTTATATTTCTTTGATATACTGTTGCACTACAGAGGTTAAACATACTTGTAATACCCCGCTTTGGTATTTGTTTGCACTTCATTTTACAAGGAACTCATGTGAACAATGGGAGCCCCCTAGTACCAAGCTGTCATAGTTTAATGCAAGCCAGCAACTAAACTCTGCACAACCACTCCCTTACTCCCCTCACTGTGGGTTGGGGGAGAGAACTGGAAGAGTAAAAGTGAACAAAACTCTGATGCACAGAACACTAAAGAATTTGTGCATTGTTGTATTGCAACTGACAGTTTATGGACAAAAGTCTGTGAAATTTCTTGCACTGTCAAGTTTAACTTTTCGAAAGACTCCTCTTGAAAAGCAAGGTCAAGTTGCAATTTTAGGAGGAGAATAGGTTTTGTGAACTCTGTCAGCACTTCATTTTGCTTCTATGCAAAGAAAATTGTATCTTGTGTTCCAAGTCACAGTACATTTATTCTCAGATAGTTTTACACTGCTTTCACCACCAAATATTGTGTGTCAAAATGTTTATATCAACTATGGAACTGTTACAGAAAATAACTACACTTCTATGACTTGGAAGGAACAGATTTCTTCTGCGGTTGGCATATCTTTTGTCTCACAGCATTGCTGAAATATTTCCAGACATTTAAGTACAGTGTGGTAATCAATAAAACAGGAGTACAGCTATTTCTGGACTGTTTAAATAAAGGTTATAACTCCTCTCACCATACATTATATTAATTGATTCATGATAAAACTGAAACCTAACCAGGTTCTCCTAAGAATTTGAGCATCATTAAACGGAAGCTCTTCAGATATAGTTAAGAAAATATTTTCAAAACATAATAGTAAATTGGATTAAAAAAAAAATTACTTCCAAATGATAAACTAGGAATTAATGAAAATTAAAATTATGGTCAAAATACAACATTTTCTGCAAAGGATCAGATTTATTTTTGCATTATATATTCAAAGCATCAGGGTTTGGTTAAAAAATCTTTACAAGAAAAACCTGTGCCTGAATTCTAAAGCGTGGCAAAGGAAAAAGCCCAAATGTGCACTTACTGATACAGTGGGCTGGCTGGGTATATCCCACACTGTTGAGTCTGGCCAGAGAATGTAGGAAAACTTGTTTATGAAATGGCTCTACAGTAAACCATAACCTGAGTGGTCACCTGTCTGTGACTTATGGTTTGATTTCATGAGTCCCTGCTGTGTTACCATCACTCATTCTTACAGGAAAAAAGTGCTCTTGAGCAGTGTGAGAGTATTTAACCTGAAGCCATATGAGATAAGTTTCAGTGAAGAGAAATGTTGAGATGGTAATAATGACTCAAGGATTCATGAAGGAAATACTGATCTTCATTAAAAGCTATGCCCTAAAAAACTCTCACAAACAGAAGACGACAATGCAACATTACTGTTTAAAGCGAGTTTAAGGCAAGGACGATAGTGAGCATGTGAACAGGGAAGTTGGTGACATGTCAGTCCTACCTGGGTGTACTGTTCACTTTGCATCTCTGCTTGCAAAGTCTCTTCACACAGTAAAATAGCACCTGAACAAAGGCATTCGTGAGGAAAGCTACATTGCCGCCTCATAAGATAAAGCAATTTAAACTCTGTAGATCAACTGGGTATGTCATTTTGTCAGTAGCATGAAACACAAATCAGGAGCAGGAAGCATAGCTTCTATCCCATCTCCTTCTCCTATAGACCATACAGATCCAGACTAGGTCACAGTCCAGAGCAAGAAAGCTTGCAACACAGCCATAATTAAAGTGGCATTCCTTGATTTTTTTGTAGTGGCGTATTATCCAGCTTTCACCTTTGGATGTCTTTGTGATTTTTGATCTGACCATGAAGCTTTTCATTGAAAATTGAAATCTATGCCTTTCTAACTCCTCATTTATAGATTCACAGGGGAGAAATAATAACAGTTGGTAGTATCATTCATATATGATATTCCCCAGGAGACCAATGTAAATATTCATGAGGCTTGAAGGGTCGCTTGTATGTTCTTTGCTTTTCACCTGTAGAGGGTGATTTATAAAGGACAAGTTTATGATTCAATAAATTTTTCTTGTCCCAGTTTAAATACATGCAAGAAACAACTGCTGTATTTATAAACAAGACTGGCGGTTATTTTTGATCAACTTTTTATCTCCTATTGAACCTTTCTGAAGGGAGCATAGGCTATATTAGGATGCCTTTATGAAATAAAAAAAAGAATTGAATTCTTCTGTTATTCTTCTGTTATTAGCATGAAGGCAATTTTTTTGTATCTTCACCAACTTTCATCATCATAAGTCTCACTAGTTTTCAGCATGCAAAGAGGTAGAGTTGCTGTTATAGAAATTGTAGAATTCATACCTAATAACCTCAAAGTTGCTGAAGTGAAGTAGAAATGCCATTTAATTTTCACCATCCCAATTCACTAAGAGGCAAGATTGATCCAGGAAAGGACCAATTTATACTCACCATGATTAATTCCTAATGTATAAATGAATCTTACTAATGTTGGTCCACTACATATTGGATTCGGCTCTTGCCCATAATGCTATGAATTTCAATGCAGCATTTTAGAGGTCCCTCCCTCCCCATGAATATATTCTAAATAATATTTTCCTTTCCACACCAAGAGTACTGCATACAGTTCTGATGTCCCCAACATAAGAAGGACATGGAACAGTTGGAGCAAGTCCAGAGGAGGGCCAGAAGTTTATAAGAGGCCTGGAGCACCTCCTCTACGAAGAGAGGTGGAGAAAGTTGGGGCTTTTCAGCCCAGAGAAGAGAAGGTTGCATGGAGACTACTTAGCAACCTTCCAGTGTCTGAAGGGCACCTACAGGGAAGCTGGACAGGGACCCTTTGTCAGGAGCTGTGGTGATAGGACAGGGAGTAATAGCTACAAATTGGAAGAAGGGAAATTTAGGTTAGATATTAGAAAGAAATTCTTTACAGTGAGGGTAGTGAGACACTGGAACATGTTGCCCAGGAAGGTTGCGGATGTCCCAACCATGGCAGTGTTCAAAGCCAGGCTGGATCAGTCATTGAACAACCTGGTCTAGTGAGAGGTGTCCCTGCCCATGACAGAAGGGATTGGGACTAGATGATTTCTAAAGTCCATTCCAACCCCTTAACATTCTATGATTCTATGATCTTGCACTATTTTTGTAGAGATATGCAGGGGTGAGAAAATTTTTGTGATAGCATCAATGTAGAGCCTGACTTTCTGCTTAAGCACATCCATCCAACCACAAAAAAAGATCGTTTGATTGTTCTTGCATTAATGTGGGGGTTTGTTGGCCCATCCAATTTATAATTTTGCTGATTAGGTAGAACTATTTGTTTTAGACCACAGGTGGTACCCAAAGTCTCAGCTCTCTGACTAAGACCTGTAGCTTCCATTCTCTGTGAGGCACATGCAAGCCTTTGTTTGAACAGCCATTTGTCATGTAATTGTAAAATCTCATCAATAATATGCAGGGATTCCTGTTTGTTTTTCTGTAGGAATGACAATCTGATAAGGAATGTGATGAAAAATTTGAATTCAAAATACGACAATATGTTTAAATTGTTCAGTGGTTTGTTTTTCAAAAAACCTTAAGGAGGATATAATGAAATGTTAACAAGAAGGACATATCTAAGTAATATAAAATGAAAGAATGAGATTATTTGTCCTAAGGATTATTGGCAATATTACGGGAAAATCATCCTGGTTCATATAAAAGAAAGTCTGAACATAAAGAATTTTTAAAGGAGTCAAAAAGCATGTGGATAAGAGAGATAGCATCAAAAAAGTCCAATTAACTTTCTCAAGGGTGCTTGAAAACACTCTTAAATTAAAGATTCTAGAAAAATGGAAAAAAAGACCATAAAGGGGGAAACCATTAGTCTTGTAACTTAATTACTGGTTAGAAGATAGAAAATCAAGGATAGGAATAATTACACTGCTTTTGCAGTATATAGAGGTCACCAGTGGAGATCTACAGGGACTTGTTCTAAGGCTTTTGCTCTTGAAAACACTAATAAAGTCATAGTAAGTGGAAAGTCATGACAATATTTGCTAAATTAACTATCAAATTCACATTTGTAAAGATAAAATCAAATTAAATTCAGCACCAACAGATGCCAAATATGTACATGAATAAAACCCGCTATCTTTGACTACAAGGTAAAAGTCCCAGAGTAGGTGTAATAAAAAACGATATACTAGACATAAAGCAGTTTCATCAAAACACTGTTGCAGTGCTTGGAAGTGGTCATAAAACCACAACTGGATATTAGCAATTTCTTGGAGCTAGAACAAGTTCTAATTTCTAGAGAACAAACATACATACAAAGTCTTACTGTTGCGGAAATGCTTCCTCCAACACAAGAGTACTGCACAGAAGTCTGATCCCCTGCTTCCCTCTAAAGTTTCCACTAGTAAATGAAAAGAGATGAAGAAGGACAGGAAGGATAATCAGAAGTAGAAAATGAAGAAGAATAAAGACAAGAGAAGTGATCAAAGAGGTGGAAACCTAAGGAGAAACCTAGGCTGGTTACTAAAGGACTATCTGAATGGATTGCACAATTACAGCTGGAATCTTTTAAATGTGAGATAATCTCCCAGAAGAAGATATTAAGCAATTAAGACAGACATTATATTTAAACACTCTCAATTCAAGAGTTGGTTGTGGCACTGTTTGTCTCAGTGTCTCTCTTTTTCATGTTCGAAACCAAATCTTCATTTTACATCCATATAAAGGTTGCCCACCTATGAAACTATCATGAAATCAGACTGTTTGTTAACAGTTAGTACGTCATTGTTGCTTACTTAAAACAAATTTATCAAGCTTTTCAAATGAAAGCTTTGAAAAATGTCCATCATCCTTACCCTTACGTGATAAAATATGTTTTTCTGTAATGAAATTACAGAATTTAAAATTAGTTTATTTTCTAGAGATGTATGTAATTTATGTAGTACCAGTGTTTCCGAATGATATAATTTTAATTTTTTTTTCTAAAATTGGTAACAAAATGGTATCTGATTAATATGCCCTTGTTCATTTATCAATGTTTCATATCTCTTTGGAAGTTTTACTCTGTAATTTTTCTAAAGAACATTAAAAAAACCCACAAAATCCCTTAATTTGTTTTGGGTCAAAAATGTAATGTTATACTAGAAATATTAACTTCTAAAGAAAAGCATGTCTATCATAAGACATTTACATTTAGGGTACCTCCACATAATCCATGCCTTAATGGGTTTTATGATGTAGTAAAAATTTTACCAGCTTTAATACATTAATTCCCATGTTGTTGTGCTTGAATATTATAGACCGTTCAAAAATGCTTTCTAGCTCTAGGTAGTTTGCTTTATACAAACCACAATACAGGCCCAAAACACAGCTGAATTAAAAGTCATGAGATATACATACATATATAGCATCTATAGATATATTTCATTTTCAATGGAGGCAATACATATCTACCCTAGAGGAGCCCATGAACCCTCAGATGAACCACAGGCATCATCTTTTTGCAGATTGCAGGAGATAGGACAGGACCAAAGCTCCCTAAATTATTTTATCATGACTGTAAAATAACTTTTACTCTTGCAGATTGCTGGGTCTATTGAAGTTTCAGAAAGCATCATAACTCTAAAAGCAAACTGACTTTTTATAACACTGTCTTCAGTTCTCTTCAAACTTCCAAACTCCCTTGTACAATGAAAAAGAATAGGATAAGAAAATAATTAGAGAAAATATAAGCAGGAAAATATCCAATACTGTTAATAATGTAATAAATTTAAGTAACTGTGTAGTTATTTGGGTTAAGGCCATTGGGGATAGAAACTTTAATGATTGTGTAAATTGGATTGACAGCACTAACAAGGCAACTGACAATATAATTAAAATTCTAATAAAATTGTGAAAATGTTGAATGCAGATAGACAAAATTGGATTATAAACAGTGGATTTGTTTCTGAGCTCTATGTAATTTATATATTTTTCCTGATGTACCTCATTCTACCCTTATTATAATTAAATAAATGATTTAACTTTATTTTCTAATATGGATTCCAAGACCAAAGTGTTAGCTGAGCAATGCACTAGTATAAAAATTATTCTTTGCTGAAGTGCTTGTAGAGGATTTATAACTTCCCTTGAAACATTCATCTTTAAGGCAGACATCATAAAAAACTAATAAATAAACACTGGCCTAAGTGGAAGGAGGATGGAAAATAAATATTTGTAGTAAAAAGATTTGTACAGCCAAAGGGCAAGATGGGTCAAGCCAAAACTATCAGGACCACAATGAAAGAACCCTAACACAGCACTAACATCTTGCCACAGTGGTGAACTTTGTGACCTTAGAAAGATCTACTGCAATTTCTCAAGAGAACTCTGTGTTGACCTATAACCTTGCTGATACACACAGGAACATATTAATGACACAGATGTGTTACCAGGTGGAAACATAAGTCTCTTTTGGAACTTTTCAAATCCCATTCTTCATTGTTAAAGAACACGAATGAATTAAATACATTTTGTATGACACAGAAGTGTCTCAGTTATAGGAAGGAGAACATCAGAAAATGTCATGAGCTGAATGTAAGCAAACATTATTACATAAAACGTCTTGCAGATGATCAGCTGCGCTTTTGAGCATTACATCTGCAAAATCACAAAGCATTTTTTTAGAATGAAGCTGTCATGAGCCATTGCACTGATTTTGGTCTTTCAATACTCAACTGCTTGGGAAAGTTGGTTTTTCAGTATTTCCTGAATCATTTAGGAACCAGACAGATTTCATTTAAAGACCCTTTACCCTTTCTGTAAGTCGTTCTTTTTTAGGGGTAGACATTGTCATCCCTACTGTGAATAGAATAGTATACATATTTACCTGAATTTAGTATGAGAAAGTGTATAGCAGGCTCTTATTTAGAGAGTTTAATAGATAAATATAAAAAAAAAATGTACAGTACATGTTAAAGCATAATGGTCACCCTAGAGTGTGAGTAAAGGACTAAAATATTACAATTGGCTAATTAAGAAATCATTTGTGTTCCCCTCCTGTTGGTAAGAGATACATATATAAAGATTTTCATTAAGCAAAGGCCTGACTATCAAAAAAACATAACTTGCTAGTAGGAGAACAATGTATAGGCAAGTAAAAAGAAAGAACATTCAAGGTGATAAATGAAAGGAAGGTTCCTTTCTGTCGCTGCTTTATTAGCCAAGTTTATAGTTTTCTTAAAGCACAATCTCATAAGTAGGGGACCTTTTTTTGGTTAAATGTATGTAAATGAAGTATTTATTAAAAAACCTGCCATATATATTTATGAAATTACATTTTCAGCAGCTCTTGAAGATTTTAGCCTCTACCTATTTAAAGTGGCTATGCTTAAAACTATTAATCTGCTTCCAAACTACTTGTAAAATTCACATTTTAAAATAGAAAAAAAAAGGCCATAAAGCCTTAATGCATATGACAGCAGTAAAATTAAGCATAAACAGTATATGTTTCTACATATAAAAACTATTCATTACAGAGTGACAATAAGATGCTTCAGGATTCTGAGCTTCCTGTGATTAATGTATTTCTTGTTTGCATCAGCTTCACTTCACGCGTCACTGCACACCCAAGGTGTCCATTAATCAGCACTGCTGCATAGTCTGTCATTTCTTGTTGCTTAAATAATACAATCACTTGTGGTATGGAGGTATGTAGAACTACACTAAAGTTTTCCTCTTTGAGCTTTAGAATCTCTTAAGTGGCTTTTGCAAGACATTTTATCATTATTCTAGCACGTTCACAGACACATGAAAGTCTCATGTAGAATTAGAGCAAGTGAAACATTTTTAATGTACAGATGCCTTTGTTCTCCACCTGAAGACTTTTACTCAGCATACTATGCAGTGAGTTGTGGTAGCTTTATTTGACACTCAGATGCAGAGGAATGGTACTGAATTATGTGGTGGTTGTAACTTAAAATATGATCTTTTAGCCACAATGAAGCCTCCAATGATGACAATAACATCATCATGAACTTAATAAAAAAATGGAAGAGAGACACTGAAATCTCAAATACATCCTGTCAAATATTACTGGGGAAAAAAGATACAATTTTTAATGATGGTCCCAATTTTTTGCGCAAATACCTTTGATGACATGATGATTTTTTGCCTCTTCTTTTATACCCCTTTTATACCTTTTTACAACTTCTGTATTAGTGCTTTTTGCCTACATTTTTGGACTTGCTTGTCAAGCTAGGAGACTAAACATTTCAGAAACTTCGTAGCTAGGGATCAGAAAGCCCCAGACCCCAAGGTCCTTTCCAGAACACATTTTGTAAACTAAGACAGAACCATCCAGGGGAAGGTTCCTCGGGGAGGGGGGCTCATTTGAGCCTCTCATTGGGGAATTTATGATAGATATGCTCATTAGTAAGACCGATAATGTTATACCAGATCTTTTGCGGGGTGCAATGAGGTGTGCATGGAGGTGCATTCGACCTGGATGTAGTGCACCTAAGGATCTTTAAAATAAATACCAAGGTAAAATCCCTTTTTCCCTTCTAACCATGTTTGACTCTTGATTTTAAGACCAGGAAAAGGCATCACCTTAGGAAACCAAAATTTCCTAATCCATTGATTTCTAAGTTTTCTAAGGGACTATCTTATATGTTGTAGTGTCAAAAGAAAGTTTCTTCCAATAAAAAAATTAAAATAAAAATAATGCATTCTTTTTGACATGGGAGAAGCAGTGTTTTTATCAAAACTCAGAAATACATTGGTAAAAGCAAGAGGAAAAAATAGAAGAGTTCTATTTTGAGTAGACTAAAGCATTTAATTTGGAGGGAACATACAGTGATCATCCAGTTCAACTGCATGACCGCTTCAGGGCTCACGAAAATGTAAAGCATGTTTTAAAGGCATTGTCAAAATGCCTCTCCAACATCGATCTGCTCCCTCTTAAGCCTGTTCCAGTGTTTGACGCACCCTCTCAGAGAGGAAATACTTCCTAACATCCATTTGAACATTACCACATAGTCCTATTGCTGAATACCAGGGAGAAGTGATCGGTGTCTCCCTCCACAATTTTTCCTCCTCGGGAATCCGTAGAGAGCAATACCATCACCCCTCGTCTTCCTTTTGTCCGAAGTAGACAAACCCAGGGTCCTTAGCCGCCCTTCCTAGGATGTTCCCTCCTGGCGTTTCACCAATTCTGTTGTCCTTCCCAGGACACATTCAAGGATTTTCACTTCCTTCCTAAATTGCAGGTCCCAGAACTCCACACAGTATTCACAGTGAGGCTGCATCGACACTGAATACAGTGAGATAATTATCTCTTTGTACCAGGTAGTTCTAGAATTTAATTCTTATTCTGTTAGAAAATTTGAAAATGTTCTCTTTCTTTGAATACTAGCAGAGAGAAATACAAGCATGTAGATTTATGCTACTGGCTTAGGAAAAGCTCTATTTATCTTAAGCATATAAAAGCTGAAAAAGATCATGAACAGCTTTTAGGAAAATTAACTTATGTAACTACTTCTGTTCCTAGACCCTTTAGAACTCTGTAACAGAATGTCTTTGGAAATTGCAAACCTCATTGTCAAGGGCACTATATGATAGGAACTGTTGTTGTAATGCTGGTTTAAAAATCCCACCAAACCGCACATGAGAACAACAAAACTCTGTATTTAATCCCAGTGTTCTTCAGAACCACCACTTCAACAAGAATGAGAACAATTAAGCAAAAGAGAAAGGAGGATAACCATTTCCCAGGCCATAAAACAAAGCAGGGAAAAACAAAAGATTTTTTTTAATTGAAGAATGATTAACTGCAATTGTGCTCTACTTGGATTCAGAAGCAGCATTCTACATTCATTATTTATTTCCTAATACTGAACTGAGATTAATTAACTAGAAGTATGCATCAAGGATATGAAATTAGTTCCTAGAGCTTGCATGTTTTTTTCTCTGGGACTTTGAAGAGAAACTCGCACATTGAAAGGTGTTCTGCTATTGTTTTAATACAAAAACAAATGGTTTTGCTGTTTTGTATGTGAAAACACAAAACTCCACACTTGCCAAGAGAGTTGAACTCTGAGTGGGCCATTACTACCTTATACTCAGAAGATCTTTCCATCATGACAGTCTCATGGTAATATGTTCTGTTGCTTGGCTATGTTTTATAGATGAGAAACTGAAGCACAAAAAGATTTGAGTCCAAATTTTTCCTGTATTATGCTCTGTACCACTGTTTTTTTCTGACTTCTGGAAAGCAAGTAAATCAGAGAACAATTTTAATGCACATTTTGCTCAAAATGTCTTGAAAATCTGTTGTGATTTGAAACAGAACTTATTACCAGTCTTCTGAATGAATTCTAAACCTAAAGATTGCCAAGTAGGATTTTAGTATTGTATCGTGTCCTAAGTTGATATAAATTCCATCGTTTAACTGTTTTAAAGAAATTAATCCTATAAAAATCTGTTTCTTGAGATTATGCTATTAAAATAAATAAAGACTGTATTAATAGATTTATTAAGCATGCCCAAAAGTTAAATGGATAAAGAATCCTAAAAATTCTATTGTCAACTAAAATTTATTTGTTTAGTATTCAGACTCCAGGGAGAATTTGTAGGTCATTATGATAGGATGTGGTTTGTGTGCACAGCATGTAAATAATTTTCCAAACACATGGAGCATGACAGATATGTAGCACGCAATTTCTATAAAGATTCTTCATCTAAAAAATAAAAAGAAAATGCATGTGTATGTTTCACCTAGTAAAGCACACAAACCGAGTTGACTTTGGTAAGGAAAAGCAACTGCTTTGAGAAGAGCCAAGTCAACTTCTTATTCAAAGCAATTTATTGAATATTTATGATTAAAAATACATTTTAAAGATGAGAAATTTATGTAGAGTGTTCACAGATTATTCAAGTACTTTGAATAGTAACTAACCTCTTTTTATTCTTTAGAATATGTTTTCTTTCCTTTATTAGTGGGAGCTGTGAGTTATGGAGTGTTCGTAGCACCTGTACTCCCATCAAATAAGAATTTTTTTAGTTGGATTGTTATAGCAGAGAAAATAAAAGGTCTGACAGATGAAATTTGTGCCTTTATTGTAGGCAGATAATAAATACAACGAAATTACAACAAAAAAAGGAGGATACAGGGTAGAGAATAACAGATTTATGACTAACATAATACATTTTTACAGAATTTTTTAACAAAAACTTCATTTCATATTCTTGGCTTGGGGTTTTTTTACAGAGTAAAAATAAAAAGAAATTATAAATATATTTTCAAAAACAGGTGGAACTTTAACAGTCACCAGAGACAGAGTATGAGAGAGTTTCTACATAGTCCATAGGTGACATCATGTATCTGAGACTCAAGCTCCCAACATGGCAAAAGGGAAGAAGCATTCATTAGAAAAAAAATTTTAAAAGGTGTGCAGAATTACACCAAAGCTGTACAAAATGGTTTGTGTCTACCTCTTTCAGCTCAATATAACAAACAAAAATAATGTTTGATATCTTTAATTACAAAAACTTATATAGATTATATGGCTGAGAGAAGGTGCCCTGGTTTGAGCTGGAATAGAGTTAATTTTCTTCCTAGCATCTGGTATAATGCTGTGTTTTTGATTTAGGATGAGAATAATGTTGATAACATATTGATGTTTCTGTTGCTGCTGAGCAGCGTTTGTACTAAGTCAAGGAATTTTCTGCTCCTCATCCCACCCCACCAACAAGGGGGCTGGGGGTGCACACGGAGTTGGGAGAGGACACAGATGGGACCACTGACCCCAACTGACCAAAGGGATATCCCAGACCATTTGGTGTCATGCCCAGCATGTAGAGCTGGGGCAAGAAGGAAGGAAGGGATGTTCAGAGTGATGGTGTTGTGATGACCTATCCTTAAGGGGAAGGAAGCACCTAAGATTCGTGAATGCTCATTGGTTGAAAGGACTGGCAAAAGTCAGAGGATCTGCAAGCAATCAGAAAATGTTATTAGTAAATTACACACTTGGTATGGAAATTGGTATATTAGCCCCTGATCTACTATATAAGCACACAGTAGTGGATTTTGGATAATGGGATAGGGTCAAAGACAAGAGAGAAATTAAAGAGGGAGAGACTAATTAAGGAAATACAGAGAGAAACAAAAAAGGAAAAGAAAGAGGAAAATAGAGAGAAAAAGGGGGGAATAAAGAAAGAAAGAGAGGAAAAAAGAGATAAAAAAAGAGAGAAAAGAGAGAAAAAGAGATCACCACTTCAAGTTGCAGCATCAATCCAGCTGGTGAGATGTCAATCTGGCTTTCAGAGACAATCCAACTGATAAAATGATAAATGTTGATCCACCTGTGTCAGTCTGGTCAATGAGATGTCCAGGATCCTGTGGGTGCTGCCTGAGCTTGGCAGGGTACCTTTTTTGGAGAGGTTTCTCCACCCAAAAGACAGGCTTCATGTTTTCCATGTAAATTAGTTATCATACACAATCCGTTCTTTCAGGTGTTTCTGGAAATGGCTTGGGGAACTTTGGTGGTCTTAATCCTAACCTCTTGTCCATATCCACTTCCTATCACTCATTCCTGCACTTGCACTGTATTGTGTTGTGGTTCTTTCTCACAGAAAACTGCTGCCCTATCTCCACCTGTACCCCCCTCTTCAGCCAAATATTGTTCTTTCTCACAGCACCATAATAACAATAATCCTTGGTTACTACCAGTGATTCTTGTCTGCTATTACTAAAAGTCCTTTGCTGGCTCCACAGCCATCTGGTTATTGGTGTTTGAGACATGCACATTAGCTCCTTACCTTCTGCAATCTGAGAGCTCAGAGGGGTCTCACTTTGAACCACAGTTTATAGGATCACAAGAGAGTGGGCTTTAGTCATAGCAATTTTCCATCCTGGCTGCAATTTGAGTCAGTAACTTTCTTTGAAGTTTTAACAAAAAAACTATTATTCCACTTGGGTTGTTATTCAGGTGAGAAAAATAAGTTTCCAAGGCTGTTCATTAAAAAAACAGATGGTCATTAGACAACACAAGTTCCTGGGAGCAGACTGTGTTTCTCATAAGCTCAAGAGGGGCTTAGCCCAGGTGCAGTTTGTCAAGGCCAAGGCCTAACAAGCATTTCTCAGGTCACAGTGTGGCCGGGAAGGAGCGGGATGCACCACCACAATCCACTCTGTGACTAAAGTCAGCTTCTCTGGGCGTTTGTCTTCCCAAGTCATTGTTAAGCATGACGGTGCCCTGCTCTCTTGGGGACGGCTGAACACCTGCCTGCACACGTGAAGTTCTGAATTAATTCCTTGCTTTACTTTCCTGGAGTGTGCGGCTTTTGCTTTCCCTATCAAACTGTCTTTATCTCAATCCTTGAGTTTTCTAGTTTTTACCCTTCTAATTCCCTCCAACATCCCACTGGGGGAGTGAGCGAGAGGCTGTGTGTAGCTAAGATGCCAGCTTGGGTTAAACCACAACAGTAGGAAAATGCCAACATTTGATACAAATCCCTTGCACATAAGCATTATAATAATATAACACATTATGTTTATGCTGGCTTTAAGCCAAAGCACTCATGATTTATTCAGCATGCTGAAGAATCAGCTTCAGGTAAAGGAGTAAAAAACCATCATGTGTGGTAATAGTGGAAAGAAGAATACTTCATTTTCTGCAGCTATTGAGATTTACATAGATAATAAAGTGCAACTGCAAAAGCAAAAGTTTAAATCTCATTGTTTCAGTGAATGTCACCAAAAAACATAACACCAAAACCCAATCTCAAAGAAAACAAACAAAAATCCCTCCAGAAAACTATCAACAATAACTCCATTTTAATTCCTGCCTCAGCTACAAGTTTACTGTGATATTCTTACGAGGTTAAATGACAAGTCTTTTGCCACTACTTTTTGGCAATGATTTAACTCTCATTTGTGGCATCTTGCACAGCTCCAAAGCTTCATATGTATAGTGGTAAGCATTCACAACTATGACTGATATAAATAGGAGAGTGAGTACCTTGTAAAGGTAGAAACCCACATTATCATGTTGCTGGGTGGCAACAGGTCTAAGATGTGCTGCCCAACCAGGACCACAGAAGAAATAACTGGTTCAGGCGTGCCTTTATTTCTGAAGCAATGTTCTACAACAGAAAGGGCATCCTTAACTGACATCTCAGGTCTACTACAGTTTGAAATTCCAGGAAGCAAAATAACTACCTATATATATTGTAGAGCATTTCAATGAATATTAGTAAATACAGTGGGATTACCTGAAAAGATGTAGGAAAAACATGTACCAATCTCTGTTCTGGGTTGTCACTAAATTATTACACTGAAGTTATCATAGGGTTCAGGAAATGACAGACTACCATGAAACACTATCAAAGGTATACAGTGATGTTTCCTGCATAAAATAAATCCGAGCATCCCTTAATTAAAGTGTTTAACTTACTTTCTTAAGAGATATTTTTTTTAGAATCTTGTCGGCATGATCATCTACCTCATTAAACAGGTTCCATGCCAGTGTGACTGAACTCCTGTCAACAGAGTCAAAGCAAAGCAAAACTTGTGCAGTGAGGTGGAGGATCAGGAGTAACATGAATAAAACAATCAAACTGAACTTCCACCTCATCAGAGTTTTTTCTTGTTAATTTTTATATAATTACGCTTAGCTTGATACATATGTGGGAATTAAGATCTGAAAAAACTGGTGTAAAACGCTACAGTTTCCTTTCCTTTTTTTTTTTTTTTTTGAGGGGAGGTGTTAGCTTTTTTCCTCTTTTTAAAATAATCTGTCAACTTCTGGAACTCATTATATTCAAGTAATGAATCTAAGCAGCACAGTGCCCAGTGAACATTTCAAAGTGGAATTTACTCCCAGCAATACGATGATTAGGAGGTTGCATCAGATGTTTTCTTTGCAGTGCCAGAGAAAGGCTGCGACTTTGGTCCTCACAAGGTCTCATAGCTGAATAAAATTAAGAGGACATGTACTACTGAATAATATTTTTCATCTTGAACAAATTAACTTCTGAAGTTAGAAGAATATATTACCTCTTCCTTGAAACACTCAGGATGTCAGTACTTGAAAATGTAACATACTGCGCTTTCTTTCTCCCAACAGATCAGTTAACTCACTGGAAAATAAAGGACCAATCTCTGTGTTTTCACATCTGTATTCAAATCCACATTACCAGTTTCCATCTGCCTAGACATCAGAACACCAGTACTTTGAAGCAGGCTATGCAATTCCATGTGTTAGAGCTCTTCCTCTTTACTGGAAATTTTTCAATACGCATAGGGTTAGAAAAGGAATAGGTGTAGGTAGATGTGTAGGTAGATGTGTGAAATATGCCCAGGCTGTTGCTTGCACTGAGGTTGAATAGAATAGAAAGGTCTGCATGCTTGAGCTACAGCTCTCATCCTCCAAAGGGAAGCAGTTGCATGAAGACTGTCCTCTGGAAACTGTTCCCTCTCCATGATAACTCCCATCATTTACTCAGGAAATGCTTAAGGAAGTTCTTGTTGGCCTGGACCAAGGCAGCACCAGTCACATTTTAAACAATTTAATGTTATAATCAGATTACACTACCTATCAAGTTCCTTTGATGATTTCTTTTTTTTTTTTTTTTGACCAGTATAAGCATAACCTGTGTATTAAAGTGATACCACAGCTCATAGATTTGGGTACACACATGAAGATGAAGAAGATCCTAGTGGTAGTAAATATATAAAACAAATGTACTATGTATTTTACATACATAATCTCGCATTACGACTTTCAGCAGATCAGTCATCCGAACCCTTGACTGTAAGGAGAAAAGTGACAGTAGGAAGAAAGAGTTGCCACCTGGACATATGACCATGTGTAGTATTGGCTAATGACCATCCATAAAATGTTACTAGATGGAGCCTATTCCCTTTTGCTGTTTTCCTCCTTCATTTTTTGCAGGGTGAAGAAATTGCCTAAACCTCTTAGTAAACTAAGGCAGTCAGGCCAGTGTAATTTTCTTATCCTCTCAAAGAGTCTTCTCAAGAGTGTTATAGTACATAACAGTCTATATTGAATGGATGAACAACACCACAGTTTCAACAATTATACATAGACATAGGGGCAGGCAGATGTGAGGCAGAAATATCCTGATTCCTGGGCAAGGCAATATCATCACCTTTTTGTGAAACTAGCTTTTGATGTCAAAACCATACATGGTTGTTTATCCACAATACAGCAAAACACCTGAATGTATGCCTAGACTTGTTTATAGCTTCCATTTATCAAAACACTTCAAAACTAGAACGGGAGACAGGATCTTTGCCTTGAAGTGTTTTCAGTTTATTCTGGGGACATGAAAAGTATCTTAATTTAACATATCTCCCTCACTACTAGCAGAAATTCTTACTTCGTAATTTTGTAATCTCATTTGGACAGATACCACAGAGCTGTGGAAATAACTGGGCCTTTTAACCTTTCTACAATTATGTAGGTGATTCAAAGATGACAACTCTATGACACCTAAATCCATTTACTAGATTTATTCAATACTTCAAACTCCTTTGCATACTAGGGGAAATTTGGAAGATGGAAAATGTCGTCATTTTAATGTACAAAATTTTAAGCTTGAATATCTGCTAAAAAACCCCTTCAGAGTGACAGACTGTTATCAGTGTGCATAAGATTCTGGAAGGACAAAATGCAAAAAGGGAACTAATCAAAATGTACAAAAAAGAAAGGGTACTTAAGCCCTATTGTTGTGCTTCTGATAAAGTTAAATGTGTAAGATTGAGCTAGAGATGGAGGAAAAGAAGAAAAGAAATATACAGAATAATTGGACTTCATCAGATAACCTGAATCAGTGGAAAGTGCATTTGCATGAGTAAAACACATGCATAACACAAGTGATACTAAAAATAAAAGCTAATTTTATGATCATTTTATTCCCTTGTACTTCATTTGGTTCATATTCTAACACAAAAAGAAAGAAAGCTAATGCAGGCACATACAGAACTGCTTTCATGATGCTAGTTATTATCATAACTGTATTTCTGTCAGAAGTTGTTGGTAAGCAAACTATTCCTTGTGCATTTTTATTGTTTTCCTCCACTGATTTCTGTATTACCCTCATACTGCATTACTCCTACACTGCATTACTCACACAACTTTTTCCTCTCAGCTGCTGAAGTTCCTGTGAAATAGTCATTATTGATCACTTTCTTTTCATCGGCTGGGTGAGTAGATATGATCGTTTTCCTGAGCTGCTGTGTTAAACGTGGTCTATTTCATTTAGACCTGTAGTAGATAGAATATCTGTAATGGTATTGTGTGGTTTTCATCAAAACTTCCTGTAAAATTAAATCAAAAGATTGTTTTTCAAAAAAAATTTGGGAGGCAGAAAGGGAAGTGGAGGTGAGAGAGACACAGAACAGAGAGAAAGAGTTGTCTTAACACCCGTTTTAAGAACTTATTTCACCTTCTGAGTGTTCCAAGATGCCTGGTCATCATGGGTACCTTTTCCTTTCCCAATGACAGCCATAATGCTGACAAGGTCATAAGAGATGAAAATGCAAAGTGCAGTGTACTCCGCAGTCAAAGCTTACTGTTTTGGGACAAGGAGACTTTGCTATTTTCCAATCTCAAGATGCCAAGAAGACACAAAACGTTTTAAGTGTCTGACTAGAACTCACTATTAACTACATTTCAGGGACATCATCATGGTAGAAGCTGAACTGGGGTGTGGCAACAAGACAAAAATTCTTTTCCTCCCAACCCTACCCCAGCTGGACACATCTATTAGAACACCAAAACAAGCATGCTATTACTTCTAGGCTGTACCAGACCCATCTTATCTTGATTAAGCCACTACAAATCCAGAATAACTCTACAGAATTCACTCTTTACTCCAACTAAGATGAGCATCTGGCTTCCCACATGTAATCCTTGATTCTCAGGTCATGATAGCCATGACATTTAGGCAACATTAGGAAAGTTTCAGGGTTTTATAAATCACTGCAACATGACAGAAACACCCAGAATGTGGAGCTTGACACAGACACTTTCTGTACTTAAGCCCACTTGACCTGATACTTCTGGAAAATAAATTCCATGAGGTTACACAAAGTTAAAATCAATGAATTGTTGGATAAGCAATAGACATAACAACTTATTTCTTAAAATTTGTTTTCTAGCCCTTCCTGTGAAATAAACCAAGCTTGGTTCCTTTCTCCTTCTCTCTTTCCCCTAACATTCTCTAGTTTGCACCAATATGATAATTTCACCCTGAAATTCCACCTAGCTCCCTGTGGTGTACTCAGCATTGTCAGCGAGAGTCAGCATATGCTCCACCAGGCTCCCAGCTGCTCTATATGAATTGCTGGATAGCCAGCAGATCAAACAGAAAATATAACTGTCAAGTCCATTTTACAGCCTTCTTTCACCAGGAGAGAGAAATTCTCCTCTAACTAGTGATTTTTGTTAAGAGGCTTGAAATTCAGACTTGTGAAATCTCTAGCCGTCAGCTATACTTGTTAAAACTCAAGGCTTTTATATATTATTTGAGGTAACTGGCAGAGAACAGTAATTTCTGTCTTCCCTTAGTTTGTTCCTGGTTTAGGAAGTCATAATAGATACAGAGTTGAGGAGGTTACTTCTGTGTGAGAGCATATGATAATTCATTAGTAAATTTTTCATCTTCCTGGACTTATATAACATTTGGACCTATATAACATCTCATCAATTCATTAAAGGAAGTGTGAAATGACACTTCTAGGAGCTCACTGCTTCATTCTAGAGCACGATCCTATCAGCACATATCATTTACCAGCTTCTTAAAACCTTAGAAAAGGGAAAAGTATTATAATCAAATCTTCCTTTTTTTTTCTGAATTTATTAACAGCTCACAAAGAATATGAAAATACATCCAACCAAAACCATAAGTCTGCCCAGAAACATCTTAAAATGGAATCAGGATAAAGTCGATCTAAAGTATTAAATCAGTAAATTGTTGAAGTTTTCCCTTAGCAAACCATTTTTCAGACATTCCAAATTCTCAGTTAATTTCCCAATTAACTTCTTTTTCTTTCAGGTTTAGCTACCTAAACATTGTGTCTCTGGAAGAGAAGAGCCTCATGAAAAAAATTCTATCATCCTCCCCCTAGTCACAATCCACTTAAGACAAGCGGGGGTCGTGATGGTTCGTTACCCGAATCTCAGAGTGCAAAAGAAACACCAACGGGGAGAAGTGTAAATTTCAATCAGCACAGTGTATTTTATTGCGTACCAACGCGGTGTAATTGTGATAGAGAGGGAGAGAGATGTAAGGAAACAAAGGATAGAGGGAGAGAAAAGGGGGGGTTATAGCTACCAACGGTGAGGTGGAGTCCTCTTGGTCCATCGTCTTCCGTGGGGAGATCTCCACAGGGGTCTTCTTAGAGAGTCCTTTTATAGTCTTTCTGAAAGCGAGGGGCAGCTGGCCAACAGGTGGGGAAAGCCTTTTCGAAGCGAGGGGCAGCTAGCCGAGAAGTGGGGGAGCAAGTCCCATTGTTTCAGGTTAACGGCACAGAGCAGGTAACAGACAGCATGTCCCGCACTGTTCTTGATCTGGTAACAGCAGGGTCGGCATGTCTCCTTGCACACTGTACTCAGGCATGTGCACCGACCCCAACATGTCCCGTGCTGTTCTTGTTGTGATGGCAGCAGGACCAGCACAGCTGTGTTTGGCTAGCTTTCCACCTCGGCCAGGCCCAGGCTCAGCGTCTCGCTTTCGGCAGATGATCGTGAAGCAGATGAAGGGTCTTCGGGGAAGGGTCTTCGGACCATCCCTCACACCCCTACCCCATGAAAAGCTGTAAAACTTTCTGCTTTCCTCTCTGCTTTGGAAATTTGTTGCATTTCTTCTTTAGTGATGTCCATGCAATTTGCTGAACCTCTTCTTTAAGGCAGCACTATATTTGCTGTGAGTGGCATCTTCTTATTTACTGTTTTGGCCACACATTCAGTCTGTCCCAGTCAACGGAGATTAGAGGTCTATCACTTAATACTTTTTGATAGACTGCCAGAGGTTATGTTTAAAAAAACAAAAAGTGTTCAGAAGGGAGACATAAGCCCCCTTCAAAACCAAATAATGAACTAGGTTACTGTCTTATTTATGGTCTTTTCACAAATTTGAAAATTGAAGGACTTCAGAAGGCTTGACTTTAATTCTCACTTATTCATTTACATAAAAGTCTAAGTGAAAATTAAGCCCTTTATGTCAGTAGCCATGGGTGTTTCATTTTCTTAGGTTTTCCAAGCATTCAGGTCTTGAGAATTCAAAAATACCAGAGGAAAAAATCCTAAAAAACATATGCAGGCAGTAAGTGCAAGGAAGAAAATGAGTAAAAAGCAGATTAAAGATGCTTAAAGAAATGTTCAAAGGATTTTTGTTTCTTCATCTCTTCAGTATTCCAAAACAATCAGCTTTCCTGAGAGAGATGCATATTTTTATATAAGAAACTAAGTTACAATAGGGATCTTGTCTCATCTCATGTACAAATATAACTTAAGGTTATCATGTTTTATATATTTCATTTCTGAACTGTGTTGTGTTTGTGGGCTCTCAGCTGCTTTATCATAAACTGCAAATACAGTTTTTCTCATCAAAGTAGCAACGTTTATGAGAAGTGAAGCCTTTGTCTTGCTCACTCACAACTGATCTTTCATAAAAAGTTCACTATCCATCATGCTCAAGTACAGCCAAAATTTTATTTTCTCAAGAATACGTTACTCTGCATTTCCTCCTATGAATACACAGAAACCCAGACCTTTGCTGACACTCTGGTCTATACCAACCATGTGCAAAATATGCCTTGTGCTTCATAGAACAGACTGTAATTGCCCCCAGGAAAATGAGAACAAGTGTTTATTTCTCTTTCCACATAGTGGTACAGGTCTATATACAGGACACAAAGCAAAGAATGATTTATTGTTTTCCAATGTAATGCAAGAAAAAATATTAAAGATAAAAAAGTAAAACTGAAAGCATTCCACTTAGTGGATGAACAAACATATCCCCTCAAAAAATTTCATCTGCTTAAATTAATTGTGGAAGGTATAATTCATTCTCTTCTATTCATTGGATAAAACCTTTGTGCCAAAGTTTGAGAAAATGTCCTAGTTTCTAATATCAGGCCCGGCCAGCATGGGCTCATGAAAGGCGTGTCGGGGTTAACTAACCTGATCTCCTTCTAGCACAAGGTGACCCACGTAGTGAATGAGGGAAAGGCTGTCTATGTTTTCTACCTGGACTTTAACATAGCATTCTCACAGAGAAACTGGCTGCTTGTGGCTTGGATCGGTGCACTCTTTGCTGGGTAAAAACTGGTCAGCTCTGTTTCATATCTTTGTTGTCAGCCTGGAGGTGGGATCAAGTGCAGACTCTGTCCATTTGCAAACTGCACCATGTTGTGTGGGAGTGTTGATCTGCTGGAGGGCAGGAAGGCTCCCTACAGAGAGATCTGGACAGGCTGGATTGATGGACCAAGGCCAGTTCTATGAGTTTGTCCTGGGGTGACTGTATGATACTGTATTCCCTATCGTCTGCCCTATGCCAGACATGAATCTTGTGCCTTTCTGTGTCTTTAAGCTGGGTCCGAGGGAAAAGGAGAAAAAAATTCGAGCGGTTTTGTGTTCAAGGACACAGGTATACACTCCCCTGTGTTCCTGCTGCTGGGGAGCGGAGAAAGCACCTTCCTGTTTTTCCCAGCTCTCGGCTCTCTGCAGCAGCGAAGAGAGTGGTATTCTCTTGCTTTTTAGCCAGCTTCTAGTTCATTAGCTGAGGAAAGAGGTTTTCCTGGGACTTCGGTTTCTTCTTCTTCTTCTCTTCTGGACTGTTCAGCAACACCAGAATATCATCCGGGAGACCCTACACACCGGCCTGGAGGGGCCCACGCCGAACCTCAGCTCCGGAGAGGAGACAGCTCCTCCCACAAAGGACTCTGAAACCTACCCAGGTTCTCTCCATAGCAAGAGGTTTTATTATTTAGCACTGCTATTGTTTCTGTGCCTGCATGCACTTTTGCTTGTTAAATAAATAACTTTTTTTCACTTTCCTTCAAGGAATTTCTTCCCGAACCTGTGGGGGACGGGAGGCTGAAACCTGCCTTCTTTGGAGGCGACATTCCTTCCAGAGTGTTTCCCTGAATTTGTCTTAAACCGGGACAGAGGTACAACAAAGTGAAGTGTCAAGTCCTGCACTTGGGTCACTGTCTTGGGGTGGCTATGATGTGTATCCCCTATCGCTGCTCTATGCCCAGAAATTAACTTTGTGTCTTCTCTGTGCCTTTAAACTGAGCCTGAGAGGGGGGAGAGAAAAAAACCGATTGAACTTTTCAAAACAGTTGCTCAAGGACCCATACACACTCCTCCGCGTTCGCTGCTGCAGCGAGAAGAGGAGAGGAAGCACCTTTCTTGCTTTTCAGCCAGTTTTCAGCTCCTTTTTTCCGGAGGGAGACGGAGAGTTGAACTTTGTTTTCCTAGGACTTTGGTTTTTCCCTTCTTCTCTTCTGGACTGTTCAACAACATCAGAACACATTGGGAGAATTTTCCACCAAGGCCCCGGAGGTGGGCCCACACCGACCCAGCTCCAAGGAGGAGAGAGACCACACCTACAGAAGGACTCTGAAATCTTCCCAGGTTTCTCTCCACTGTGAGAGGTTTTATTATTTAGCATTATTATCCTTTTCCTGTGTGTTTGTTAAATAAAGTTTTTTATCTCTTTCACTTTCTTCCAAGGAAAATTTTTTTTTCTGAAGCTGGTGGGGGAGGGGGGTTGTAATCTGCCTTCTATTAGAGGATATTTTCGTCCAAATTTGTCCAAACCGGCACAGTCACAACAACCCTCTGCAATGCTGCAGGCTGCGGAAGAGCGGCTGGAAAGCTGCCCAGCAGAGAAGGACCTGCGGGTGCTGGTTAACTTCTGGCTGAACCTGAGCCAGAATGTGCCCAGGAGGCCAAGAAGGCCAATGTCATACTGGCCTGTATCAGCAACAGTGTGGCCAGCAGGACCAGGGAAGCTATTGTCCCCCTGTACTCAGCACGGGTGAGTCAGTTCTTTGAATCTGGTGTCTGCTCCTGGGCCCCTCACAACAAGAAAGACATTGAGGTTCCGGGGTGTGTCCAGAGAAGGTCAATGGAGCTGGTGAAGGGTCTGGAGAGTCACTTTGGAATTGCTGTGATACTCAGTCTAGGACAAATAACGTAACTAGTTCTTTTTTTCCCATGGTTTGTTTTGTTTTGTGTGGGGGTTTTTTTGTGGTACACGTTTCTGTTTTAAACTTTTTAGTGTTCGTGTTCTTTTTACAAACACTACAGTTTTATTCTCTTGAAGTAGCATTGATTTGGACTTCAGCATTTCATGCCACTGCAATTCCTCTGGTAATGATAGCTTATCTTGTCCAAACACAAACTTAATGTCTGGTCACGTGAGATATCACAGAAGTGTTTTGTTTACAAAATCCATAGACAGCAGCACTTTTTGCCCTATTTTTTTAATAGTATAAGGTGAAAATGTCTTACACTGGTGCATGAGTATTGACCTGTTTGATACTCCTGTTAAATAATACTGTATTTTAGGAAAGGGGACACACACGATTAATACAGGCATTTCTAGTAGTGTACTTTAAAATTTACAAAAAGCAAGATTTACCTGTTAAATAATGCCTTCATAATGGTTTCAAAGACTGTATTTCATTTGTGTCAGTGAAATAATTCACACAATAATGTGTGTTCACGGACTGATTTGATTATGAATTTTACACAGCTTGCAGGAATTTCTTTAAGCCCTGAGATTTTGGAGGAACGCTAACTTCGGATATGAAAATTTTCATTTTTGTAGTTTTCAGTTTGCATAGATATGAAGAAAAGGTTTACTAAGTAAGAAAAAGCAAGAAAATCAGGAAAATTAGGAAAGAAACCCCACATAATTCGAGAGTTAATAGAGATGCTGATTTTAATGTTGGGATAGCTTTTACAGAACTACTAAGCTCATGAGCTCATTTTTGCCTAAAGTTCCAATTTTCATTAAGGTCCTAAGTTTCACTTTTCTTGAAATGAGTATTAATGCTCTTGCATGTCATAAAACCACAGCTGATCTCTGTCAAGATGTTTTCATTTGCATTGAAAGATATACTCTTAGTGGGAAAGACTCTTTGATTGTTTGTTTGTGGGTTTTGGCTTTGTTTGTTTTCTTTTTTTGGTTTTGTTGAGGTTTTGTTGTTGGCTTTTTCTTTTTCCCCCCTGAGAGGCAGACAGGAGAGGCTGCTTCATTCTTTCATATTCTGAATTAGACAAATTTTTAGAAAACAGAAGAATACGGATAGTACAAAACCAAAAGATGGATTAGGGATATTGAAGGGATTCAGAAGATGAGATTGTTATGTGAAAAACAAGAAAATATTGAATATACAAAAAACTGAGGGGAAGCTGAGCCTAAATTAGAATAATTAAAAATATGAAAGGCATAAGTCATTGTAAAAATACAGTGATAGAAAAAGGCAATTAGCAGAAAGCACTTGTCTCTTCTGAGTAGTTAGAAGCCCAATTTTCTGTGTTTACAGGAACACAGACATGGAAATGACCTGAAATAATGGTCAAGAGGTGATTGCTTCTTGAAGGCTCAGAAGTAAAAAGGCTTGTTTTTTGGTTCCTTGATTTAAGTCAGTCTCATTTTTTTCAGGGGAAAACAGAGGGAAAGCTGTCAAGCTGTTTGACTGCTTGACTTTGGTTTTGCTCTTTACACAGGGATGAATTGCACACTAAACAACCGCAATATGATCTTCAATAAATTATGCTTACTTTTTATGATGTATTCACTTACATTCTAGAATTCAGTGAGTGAGATTCTGCTGTAAACCATGCCAAAACACACAGTTGTATTAGAGGGAGAAAAGAGTAAAGGAAAAAATTAAAAATACATAGATCACATTGATTAATCAGTGGCTTTTTAAGCAAGGCAGAAACCAGGAAATTCTATTTGTAGTTAAACTATGTAATATAAGAAACCAGTATCTCCAGCTGACAAAAACCAATGTGGACATCTGAATACACAAAATCAGGTTTTATTCATAGTTTGTCTTGTAAGGGAGTGAATTTTCTATTTTATGGTAGATTCCTTTGGTTTTGTCTGGGATAGAGATAATTTTCTTTAGGGTAGCCAGTATAGTGCTGTATTTTGGGATGAGAATAATGTAGATAAACACACTGATGGCTTAGGTTTTGCTGAGCAGTCCCTACACTAAGTCAAGGAATTTTCTGCCCCTTCCCCCACCTCACCAGCGAGGGGGCTGGGGGTGCACAAGGAGCTGGGAGGGGTCACAGCTGGGACAGCTGATCCCAATTGACCAAAGGGATTTCCCAGACCTTACGGCCTTGTGCTGAACAAAACAAACAGAAAAAAAAAAACCTCTGGAGGAGCTGGCCGGGGCATAATGGCAACTGCTTGGGGACTGCCTGACAATTGCATTTTTTATCATGAATAAAAATTATTCATGAATATTATTATCCCTTCCTCTTTTGTCTTTATAAGCTGTCTTTCTCTCAATGCATAAGTTTTACCTTTCTTTCGATTCTCTACCCCATCCCATTGTGGAGCAAGGAACAGATGACTGGGAGGTGCTTCAGACCCTGTGGGGTTAAACCACAACATTGGTCCATGATATCTGGCAGTATGTGTCTCTTAGTGTTTGGGTTGTTCGGGGGCTTTTTGTGACTATTGTCTTACATTTAGTCTATCTATCTATCTATCGATCATATATTTATCTAGGAAAGATTGGTTTAACTTTTTGGTGCCATTTGGTTAAACTCAGCTTGAAGATTTCTGATTTTCAAATGTTTTTGTCAATATCATGATCTAAAGGGCACACTTCATGAGCTGATATAATAATTTTTGTGGTGATGAAGGCATAATGTAAGAGAAAATTTAAATGTATTTCAAATAACTTAGAACATCAAAGAATCTGAAAAAAACGATTTAATTCAATAGACTTTTTTTTCCAGGAGTGAGGATGAGGAGATATAATATTGCTGTCTTTAAGCACCAGTCAGCTACTTGCTCGTGTCTTTGTTCCCTGGTAGGATGGGGAAAGAATCAGAAGCATAAAAGTGAGAAAGAAACACATGGATTGAGATAAAAACAGTTTAAAAATTAAAAAGACATAATAACAGCAATAACAACAGCAACATATAACAATAATAATAATAACAGTAGTAGTTGTAGTAGTAGTAGTAGTACTACTACTACTAGTAGTAGTACTACTACTAGTAGTAATAGTAGTAGTAGTAGTATGGGAAAAAAGGAGAAAACCAATGTGAAACCTCCAAAGTTGTGAGTAAAAAATTGCAAGAAAATAAGACCCAGCTCGGCACAATGAAGTCACAGGATAAAAGTTTATTTCCCTCTTTTAAACTAGTGTTTATGGAGAAGGAGAAACACAGGAGGTAACATAACAGGTTAATTGACTCCTGAGACATCCTTTTTTAAACTTTATTATTAGATAAAAATACATGAGCATATACTTAATGCACTGTTTATTTGCATAACTGGCCTTTAAGTTTATGAACTGTATATTTTATTTTATGGTTTTTAGGATCTAATATTTAAAACTGGTTTGTGCTCAAGCCCAGGAATATTCGTTTTGCTCATCATAACATAAAACAAGAATAATCTCTTCTGCAAAAATAATGGAATGCGTTTAAATTGCATCCTATGTTTTCATCCTGATTATCATCATATAGTTAAGACGTTAAATTAAAATTTTGGCCAAAATTTGCTCCATGAAAACCTGCTGGTAGGTTTTAGAGTTCTTTGGATCATATTTGTGTTGGCAAAGACCAGAATGCATGCTATAATACACAAAAACAAAAGCATTTTTCTAAACAACCCTTTTTATTCTTAAATTGAAACAGAAAGTGAAATTCACAACTACCACATAAGGCTTGAAGATTTTAATGCTTTTTTTCTTAATTTTCTGGAGTTTTATGCATTAAACTCTCTTTAGTACCATGCTTCAGATTGTAGATAAATTTGATTTCAGATTCATCCACCGCTTTTGGGACCACTTTGTAGACAGCTCAGTGTGGATTTGGGTAAATCAAGGTTACTCCATCATGACTTATGCATATCTGGAGAGGACACATGTTGGATTTCACCAATTTTAAGATTGATGTTGCATATCATTCATTTGTGTTTCAGTGTACTTGGGAAATTCTAGGCTTCATGCTTTAAATGATTTTTGTATTTTTCTGCCAGGCAAACAAACACATACATGTTAAGAATGATAGTAATTCCTTTAAAATTGAGTGACGTAAAGTCCACTCAATCGCCTCCTCTTGCTATTGTCAAACTTTTCATGTTCCCTTCACATTAGATGAAAACAACTTAAAAGAGTTAAGTGTCCTGGGTAACTCCTAGCTATGCAGAGACAGAGGCATGTACAAGGGAAATTAATTTCTCAGGTTCATTAATTTGTGCACTTTAGCAAATAATAAATATAGGCTTGGGCATAGCAAGAGTTTTACAGTATTAAAAAGGAAAGATGTATTTATTAGGAAGAAGAATTATTATGCCTATAGGCAACATAATCAGGAAAAGGGATGTTTGGTGTTCAAGTTTACTATGACAAAGAGGGAGTTACTGTATTTTTAGAGCATGGTGTTAAAAATGACAATCTCAAGGGTTCAATCCCCATACCAGCCATTCGCTTAAGACTTGGACTCAATGATCCTTGTGGGTCCCTTCCAACTCAGAATATTTTGTAATTCTGTATTGGTTTGTAATAAAGTTTCTCCATTCAATTTTCAGGTATTGGCAATATTAATGAAATTTTCACCATGTATTAGAAACTGCATGTTTGTGAAAACTGCAAAATGGTTAATGGTGAGTCTTGTCTTTAATCTCAGGCAAATTGTACCTTCTGCAATAATATTGTCTCCAGCCAAAGTATTTGACTCACAAAATTTTAGTCATGGGTCAAGTACTGCAAGCATATTTCATAACTTCTGCTGAAAGTTATTATAAGAACTCCATCTGTGTATTTCTTTCAGCTTCTAAATTGAATGTCAGTTTAGTTTGTAGGACTGTATTTCAGTCAGTAAAAATTTATTATGACCCAAATTCACTTTAAAGTGGTGAGTGAAAGAATCACCTAATCTTTGTTCTGATTCTTTTCTTTGGAAGAACATTAGATTACAATTTTTTTAAAAAATTATTTTTAAGTCTGCTTTGTGCCTACATGTGTGGAGTCATTCAAAAACACAGGTTTTGATTTGGTTTCATATGAAGGAGATGAACTGCTTTTCAAGAAATGGTGCAAAAATTGTGAAGGCTGCTTTGTGTGCTTCAAGTTATTATGTTCATGTAATAGCAAACCTTGTATTCAATTAGATCTTGATGTATGAGTTTCATTTCTTATTGCAATCCATTAGAGATTTTATGGGGTGAACAACAGAACTGCTGAATATGACAAACATGTCAAAGTCAGTGAAGGATTATAATCTGGTATGAATATTATTACTGCTTCATGTAATAACAGTACAGTTAGAACTGTTTGTCAACATTTTTTATAAATTACCTACTCTTGGAGTCTATAGTAGTATACCTATGTGTATGGTTCTAAAAGGCCAAAATTCAAAGGCTTTCCAGAGTGAGCTATCTTCTCTAAAGTAGCTATTTATTAACCACAGTATCCTTCCTCAAATTTTAGGAATTAGGAGTGAACTGAAAACTATGAAATGTATTCAAAATTATTCTCTTTAACAATATGTTTTTGTTGAAAAATATTTGCATTCTATTAACACCGTAATTGCCAAAATTCACTAGAGTTACACTGAAATAGTGATAAAATAATCAGATGACTCCTAGTGGCCACTGTCACTGGACAGTGTCAGTGTTGTTGCTTATACAGATAGAAGTGATGATTTCAAGCCTCATACTAGGTAAGGGGTATGTAAAGGCATGTAGTGTATCCAGGGAACTTCCTAGCTCCAACATTTTACAACTGCACCTAGAGACATTCCAAATGAATTCTATTATTAAAAAAATAGTATACATTGACAAGATTATTTAGTTTTCAATCAGTTGGGGAAACATGATAAAATTCTGAAGAACTGGAAAACATGAAAGAAAAGGGAGAGTGTGAGTTCAAAGACATATTTAAGTATGAGAGAAGTTTCTCAGGAATTATAAAGCAGTTACAAACTCTGTAGCATGAAGATGGAATGATCATAGAATTAAGATTTTTTCAAAACATTTATATTGATAGAATTGCTGGTCTACTGATAAGTATTACTGTGTGGATGTATACTTTGATTTCTCCAAGGTATTTAAGTAACATATTAGATTTTATTCAAAAAATATTATACTATATGTAATTATCACATCAATGAGTAGATGTAATTTAAAAGTGGTTTGTTAACTACAATTCCCTATAATCCAACAGAAAAATATCATGGTAAGGCATCTTTTTGGAAAATATCTTTTGGATTTTTTCTTCTAAATATTTATCTATGACCTATATGACATAGTAACTTTCTAGAATGGCTGCTAAATGACACTGGTTGATGACGGAAGCATTGGTAAGTAAAACTAATAAAACTTTTCCCCTTTAGTACAGCTAAATCCAAGTGATTGCAAATTTTGCATTTGAGAGTAAACCATACGTGATATACATCTATACGAATTCTATAGTTCTTAAAATTGGTAATTTAAAAGAAGACAGATTTCAGCATCAAAATTTGACTCAATATAAATTCTCATTGTACTGTTTGTGAAAAAAAAAAGGTAAAGAGGAACATCAGAAAGGAAGGGATTTCTTTTAGTATAGAGGGTATGTAGAACAGCTAAAATTCTATACCCATTTCAAGACAATAATGAATACTGTAAAGTGTTAGGAACATCACCTGAAGTGGGGTCACAGTCCTTACGAGTAGTGTGGAAATCCTGATAGAAGTTAACTTGTTTACACTCAGCTTCCTTGTAACGATTAGGACGGATGTTTTTGATCTGCTGTTTTTAAGATTTCAAATGAAATCCACATTAACTCATGCTGGAAGACAAGCACTACAGAATAATGTCAAAAGATGATTTGTTCATCAGAAAAAATAATTAAGAAAAATACCTTATAGTACAGGTTGCTGGTAAATACACACTGAAATCCAATGATTGGAAGTTTTGACCAACTCAGTTTTTAAATGTAGCAGATTTGGCCTCAGAGTCCCTCTGTACTGGGAAAAACTGAGAACTTCAAGCACTAGACCATGTGCAATTTGTGACAATCATATTTTACAGTGAGGGAATAAGGCTTTTACAGTATCAGCAAGTTAGCAACATTGCCAGAGCTAACTCTTGAAAACCTTGGGTTCATCAGAACTTGCAGTAGTTCAGCTTAACAGGAGAAATGGAACCATATGATCCTCTTTCCTTGCACACTGTTTCCTTCTGCTTATCTGATGCAGGTCCCTGGAGAGGATGGGATTTTAGAATAGCAGAGTTCTAGCAGCAGACCATGACCAAGTTTCATTTTCCATTGCTTGAGGCTGTTGTCCGCAGAGGTAAGAAAAGAATATTGCACTTCATTGTGCGCCCTTAAACTCACTGATGGCTTGATGTGCTCTTTTGGTTTTCCTTTATCCCCTTCTTAAAAAGAATCAGATAAATGGCTACACCCAGAGCGGACCAATAGTCTAGAACATGCTAATAATAAAATATTCCTGATAAGATTGTATTTCTCAAAAAACATTCCTTAGCTTGTTAGTGGTTCTGGTTGCATGACCTTTGCCCCTCTTCCCACCCCACTCTCTATCTGGCAAGAAAGATTAGAAGACAAGTAACTTCATTACTTCTGTAAACCTACACACAGCTAATGTAGCCATATAGCAAAAACGTGAGTGAAGAGAGATTAAATATTTTTAATTAGTCTTTAGACAAAATAATCAATATTCAGCTTCTTGTCTTGAGGTTTATTTTTCATTATTATGATGCTTAAAGTTTTTTTAAGAAGCTCCTGTAGGAGGATGGAATTAATGTTCTTAACAATGTCATTTTCATTCTGAATGAAAGACATGATGTCTCCACAGTAACAGTTAACATCACTGAGCCACTAAAGAAAAATAATACAATATAAAACATTTTTTTCATTTGAGGTTTATTAAGCTTTGTAATGTTTTCAGTGTTCCATGCTCCATAATGCAGTTAGCTTTTCTATAAGGAAGAATAAATTCTCAAAGTGCAATCTGTAGTCCTGACACTGACAAACATTACTGTAAGGAAAAAGTAATGATATCTTTGGGGAAAATTTTACTTAGGTGATGGTACCAAAGAGGCATTTCAGTCTAGGCAGAACTGAATGTGTTTTTAATAACCAGATAAATATGTGGGACATGAATTACCGACTAGGAGTATATTCATGAACAAAATTACAAAGATGTAATTATTAAAATAAATAGAGTTGGTCTTAAGAAGTTGTGCAGCAATGGAACATGAAATGTCCTCATTGCTCAACAGGAGATCTTTTTAGGTAGCCGTTGTGTCATACTAATGTTAGTGAAGGGCTGATAAAGAATTAGTCTCCTTCATTATCTGCTCTGTAAAACTAATGGGAATGTGTATGATGCTGTTGCCAGGCAATGCAAATATGAGGGTTACCTAGGGTAACCTGAGTATATTACTGAGATTTATCAAGCTGCTTAATTGTTTTAGTAATTATATAAATGATGAGTCTTTTTTTGTGATTATACAAGTATAAGAAATTTTAGCATCAAAGTATAGTCCTTAAAAATGCATGCTGTTAAGGGATCTGTCACTTCCTGTCAAAAGTTTTGTTGCTTAGAAATTTTAGTAATTCAGAAAAGAGAAACTGTCATTTAAGAGAAACAAAGAGCAAAAATACTAAATTTGTAATGAACTTGTTAAAACTACTTAGCAAAATACAAATTTAAATATAATTATTTATGCAATGTAAATATAACCATATACATATAAATTGGAAGGCCATTGTGACTTATCTGTGGTGTCAAACTTTATAAAAATATCAAAGTTTTAAAACTACTAAATTTATAATTTAAAGCTAGCCATTAATAGAATGTATCATTTAAAGCTGTTGACATTATAACAAGGATTTGATAAGCACTGGCTCTAGGCTCCTAGAATTAGCATTTATTTAGATTCCAGTTTGAAACTCTGCTGAAACATTCCTTTTAGGACACTGTATTGGATTAGTTATGTTTTTTCCAGTACTACTTGAACAATAAGAAAAATTACAGTTTTGTCTTTAGATAGATTTCATCATGTGTGAGCAATTTTGGAAGTTTTTAAAGTATAATTATACTTAAAACACTTCTAGTAGTGCACAACTGTAAAATAAACTTTAATTCTCACTTTATCAACTCATAAGTGTTAAGTCTTTTACTACCCCCTTACCTTAAGCCACTAGTTGTCTTCCTTACTCCCAGGAACAATTAATTCCTGCAGTACGTAAATACACACACAAAAAAGTGTTCACCATTGGACAATATTTGCAATATGCATTTCAAATTCAAACTTTATCCTTTTTTACAGACTCCACACGTATTAGCTCTCTTCTCAGTGCTTATCTTTTCTCTCATGCGGTTATACTGCTTTTTTGCCAGCTTTCAAAAGCAAGTTACAAGCTCCCTCTCCATGGTGTGTTTGCAGTAGGTTGCAGCTGTTCTGACTGAAACTGTCGCTGGAGTGAAATGAGAAATGAGACGATGGCAGAGGATCAGACATTTCTTGAATCCTTTTAACCATGCCTTTGAATTTGTAAGGGAAATCAATACTAAAGAACTGAACTTGAAATCAATTTGAGCAAAAGGAAAAAAAAAAAAACCATCTCCTAAAACAGAAGGAGATAGAACAATCTTAAATTAACAATTTAATTAAATAATATCTTTTTTAGTACTTATTGGTCTCTATGCTTTATCTCAACATGATTCCTGACTTTTTCAAGTGTGGAATCACACCCAAGAAAACTTTTGTGCATTGGTTTTAATTAACCATAAAGCATGAGATAATCATGAAAAAATTATATTCAGCATTGTTTTATTTATAGACTGATGGACTGATTTTTTTTAAAAAGCAATAAATGAATGAACTAATTTTTTCATCTATTAAGAATATGAAACTACTGAGCATGTTTGTAGAGATATCAATAAGTAATACTCAACAATATCAAATTGAACTAAAATAAGACATAGGTAATCATATTATTCTGATACATCTGAAGGGCAATACAACAGTTCAAAGTTCTAAAAAGTAATTTAGTAAAGGTCATTCATCAGATAGCTGCTTCAAGCAGAATGATGGATTTATGTGCACAAATAAGAGCATTTCTGTTAAATCAGAACACTGAATTAAATGTAATCTACACAAGTGATTCATGCTCATATGAGTTCAACTGATATCATATGAGCTGAACTGATATATATCCAAATTAAAGAAGTGTCAAATTATAATTACCTACCAAGGCAGACTTGCTTCAGACTTAGGAAATAAATTTTTTAACTATCTCCAAGCACATATCTCTGTATGATTGACTAGTGTATATAATCATTTATAGTTTATGTTTGCCCTTTGTGCTTTACAATTTATTTACTGCAGTGTAACATTTTGCCCTGTTTGATACTGCAGTTATTCAAAGGAAATCCTCCTTGTGTATGTATGTTCATTCTCTACTGCAAAACTATTTATTTTTATCTTCTTAATTCTTACTTAGATCATTCTGGTTAACTACTATATTCTATGTGGACAGCACGACATATTGAAGGTTTATGATCAAGTTAAGCATTCACCTTTGTACATGTACACACTCATGGGCACAAATACATAAAGACAGGAATCTCTATCTTAAATAGCTGTGAACACTGCTGAAGTTTTGGACAGAAGACTCCAGAGAACCTATATGTGATTCTGGATATTTATGCAAGATGCAAGATGGATGTCTCAGTGTGATGTTCTTCATGAGGTGATAATATGCCTAAAGGATGTTTACTTTAGTGTTTTAGAAAGAACAGGGATTAAAATAAATTCTTGCCACACCGATAATTTTTGAAATAATGACTAGTATTATCCAGTTCATAGTCTGTACACCGATAGATATTTGTATATCAAGATAATAAAAAGCTTTAAAGCTTTCCCCTTATTTGGGCCATTTATAACAAGAATGAGCAGATGCATTCAATTAAGTCTTGTTTCACATGCTCCTGAATTACTGGGAGGATCTGGAGCAACTTATAGAAGTGGCAGTATAAAATATAACCACTGCAACTTCTTTCAGGTAATTCTCACACTATTCCGTAGGCATAGTGTTAAACAAAGAAGCACTGACTAAAATAAAATCAGAAGTTAAAATTCGGGATTTTCCAGAATATATTTCAAAGAGTTAAGGCTCCACTGTGTGATATTTAAGTGGCAATATCCCCACATGAAGGCCCAAGTTCAAATTAACATTGAAACACATCCTAGCCAGCCTTGTACATCTGGATTCACAGACATTCATCACTCATCTGTGGACATCAGTCGAGACTGACATGAAAAGAATGTGTCAAAAAAGCAAAAAGTTCTAAAATGTGATAGGAAATTTTTCCTGTGGTTCCCATAGGATGTCACACGAAGGCACCTTACTGTTATAAACTATGATAGTCAAATGTTCTGTTTTCATAAAAAAGGGAAAATAATTGATTTAAAAAAATAATTAATTGATTGATTCCTCAGTTTTCACAATCATGTTTAAGGACCATTATATTCTTTACCACAGTTATAATTTTTGAAAAAAAAATTGAACATAAATTTGATACTCTCTGCACGACTTAAGTCCTTCTTAAGGAACATTATTATAGTCTACTCTTTGGAAACAACTTTGCATAAACCCACAAACTCCATCTGTAACTTCATCAGGGAAAGCTGAGAAAACTTAAGAAAGCGTAGAGGTTTAGTGTCTTGCTTAGAGGTGATTTATTTTTTTCCCTGAAATAAAATACTGTATTGGTTTTGCACTGCCTGGTTTTTGGTAGCAGCAGGGCCACTGAGATGGCTCCTGTGAGAAGCTCCTGGAAATTTCCACCATGTCCAGCAGAGCCAATCTCTGATGGCTCTGAAAAATGGACATGCTCCTGGCCAAAACTGGGCCAGTGAGAGAGGTTAGTAATGCCTCTGTGATAATGCCTCACATTTAAGAAGAAAATCAAAAGAAAGTCACAAGATTTTGGATTCTAGTCAGAGAAGAGGAGGAGGTGAGAACATGTGAGGGAAAACAACAACACCAAGGTCAGTGAAGGAGGGGCAGGAGGTGCTCCAGGCGCCGGAGCTGAGATGCCTCTGCAGGCTGTGGTGAGGACCATGGTGAAGCAGCTGTGCCCCTGCAGCCCATGGGGATCCACGGGGGATGCAGAGATCCACCCACAGCCCATGGGGATCCACGGGGGATGCAGAGATCCACCCACAGCCCATGGGGGAGGTGCTCGTGCTGGAGCGGGTGGATGCCTGGAGGAGGCTGTGTTCCAGTGGGAGACCCAGTGGAGAGAGGGGGCCCTGCTTCCAGGCTGGAACAGCCTCTCCTTGGAGGACTGTACCGCATGGAAAGAGAGAGAGACCCACGGCACAGCAGTTTTGGGAGGGCTGTGTGCACGTGCGAGGGGCTCACGCTGCAGCAGGTGCAGTGTGGCTGCTGCTCCTGAGAGCAGACCCACATTGGAAAGGTTCATGGAGAACTGTCTCCCGTGGGAGGGACCCCACGGCCTCACAGGGGAAGACTCCTCTCCTGGAGCAGCAGAAGGAAATCTCGGTGATGGACTGACCAAACCCCCATGCCCTGTCTTCCTGTGCCGTCGGTGGGAAGGAGGGAGGGGCTGGAGGGAAAAGGTGTTTTAAGGGTTTATTTTACTTCTAATTATCCTCTTCTGATTCTGTTAACAATAAATTCACTTTGTAACTTTAAGTTAAGCCTGTTTTGCCCTTGAAATGTTTCCTCCCGGTCCTTATCTCAAGGCCTTCGTTAACTTTTGTTCTTTCTCTTCTCTGTCCAGCTGTGGCAGGGGAGGATGAGCGAGTGACTCTCATGGGTGCCTGGTGCTGGACCAGTGTCAAACCGCAACAAATATTTTATCTGGAAATAAAAGATTGCATATAAATAGTGGAAAGAATATAAAATAAAATATTAGGAGGATTAGAAGGATAGTGGAAAGATAAAAAATAAGCCTGAACCTTTTTACAACCTGGAATAATCTTCTCTGAGACTTTAAGACTCTTTTGCTTGGTTTTAGAATGAATGCTGAAACTGAACAGGAACAATTCCATACATGAAGAATCAGATTTTGTTATCCAGGCTATTAGTGATTGCCTTTAGCAAGAGAAGAACCATTGCTATGTAATAACAGATGTTAAAATAAGGGGTCCGTGTAAAAAGAGCTACTACATAGAATTTGAAATTTTAGAGGAGATTGACAATGAAATAGACAACAAACTATTGTCAGGTGTACCGCTAACTACCACTGAAACAATTGATATCTGTATCACCTCTGTTGAATAGCAGCCTAATATAAACAAACATCTAAATGCTATTACATCAGTTGTAAGTTTCTGCTGTCAAAGAATAAGGGAAGAAATTCCTAAAACAAGTCAAAACAAAAGGAAGATTTCTCATTTGGGAATTGTGATCCTTCTTGACAGTTTTCGGATAAAACAAAACAACACCACTTGAAATTGCAACGTATTAAGGGTTTCTGATTGAAACATATGCTTGGTATATTTAAGTACCTGTCTTGAGGTGACAAACCGGGACAGTACCATTGGGAATTATTCTTTCATTTCTATGACATAAGAACTACAGTGCATGTGTCAAAGGCACTGGGGTTTTGTTTTCTCTCCTGTCAGATATTCTTTTGCAGTAAAAGCACAAACAGTATATTTAGTAGTATATTTGCTAATAAAAATGAATTTCAAACCATTTGAATAAACTTAAGAACAAGATGTTTAGATTGCAAAACCTCATATAACTTTGATTGGAACACTTTTTGTATGATTTAATAAGATAATAATAAAGTGTCTTGTTAATAAAAAAATAATAAATTAAAATGCTAAACAGCTGTTGATTAAGAAAAAGTAATGAAAATCACAAATAATTCTCTCAGCACAGAAGTCTCGGTAATATAATTTGCAAATTAACTGTTCTTTTAAGAGACCATTGATATGTCTAACTTTGTGCATTAAAGGTGTTGCAAGATATTGCACTGAGAATGACTCAATAATTAATGAGCTTAATAAATAAATAAATAATATGATTGTCAGTAGCTAGTCACTGGAACTCTCAACAGCAATGGAAGCATCTCTGTTTCATCTCCAACCTCCTGGCTTTCAATTATGATCAAACAAAATCTGGATAACTATACTTCCCGTTTCTTCAGAGCTCAGTCATTATTTTAAATTCCTCATATTGCCATTGTGTTATGCATATTTAATAATTACAGACACTTTTGGAAAGTTTTCATTGAAATGCTATGGTTAAAAGGTGGCTTTATCTCACAACAAACACTTTTGCCACAAGAGCCCAAAATTTACCAAGTCCCAGTTCACATGGGGAAGAGTTAGGCCTTTCAAGGGTCAGTTGCTAATAGTAATTCATATCTAATTAAGAATAATCTTCATTATTGTTAAAGACGAGGAATTTCCATTTATTTCTTCTTTGTCTCAGTGGTTCTTTATTGTATTTCTTGTTTGAGCCACAATCAATCAAAAATCAAACTTTGACTTCCTAAAAGTAACAGTAATTCATATTAACCTGCAGTGGCCCCGGAAGTTTTTGATAATGTAAGCGTGGAAGTAATTTGGAAGGATATTAAGATAACATGCATGAAGAGCCGCATAAATATGATGACCAGAGTAATACAAAATCAGATAAATTATAGAGGGCAAAGTCATGTCCTTGGGGATTAATAACAAGTTGTGCTACAAGCTTATTAATTGGAACTGACTAGTGTGAAAAGATTCTGGTTTTCCATCATCTTATGATAGTTTATAAAATTACAAATAATTCAATAATGAAATGGTAAATGTTATCTCAGAATATATAGAGTGGTATACCAGCCATAGCTTGTAGCACAAGACACCAGAAAATTTCTCAGCGGAAAATCGTTCACTTTACCTTAAGTAGTTCTGGTGAGATCTTATCCATATAACAAATAAATAAATTAAATTAAAAAAAAAGTGAAGTTCTTTGTCCTGTGCATACCTATGGGCCAAGAAATTTAGTATGATGGTGGAATAAATAATATCTTGCCAAAGAAGGTAAAAGCATTTGTCCTATATATTCAAAGGATATGACTATTAAATAAGAAGAGAAGAAGAGGAAGGAAAGGGGGAAGCACAATCTGATTTTAAAGGATAAATTATTGGCTATTATTATATTTAAATTAGAAGTTAGAAGATTTTCTAAAATAATAAAGCACTGATAGCAGCCTTTCTGTAAGAGCATCAGGAAAAAAAAAATACAAGGAATTTTTTTTTAAGATTAATCTAAATCATTATAGAAGAGTTTAATGAGTGAACTTGAAAGACTTCCAAGTCTTTTAAAGTCTCCTATACAAACGAATAAACAAACAAAAAACCCACAGCCAAATACAAAGTTCTTGAAGAAAAATAACCCCATGACTTAGAAAATACTTAGATTGTTAATTTTAAAGCAAAGAGGAAGCAACCTCATTCACAGGCTGAAGAGGACATCTGCCATCCTGGAACACTCCTGTGTTATCCATGTTACTCTTGCTTTTCACAATGACAGTATGGGCCATCATTATCCTAGAGCCATCATGCTGACTTCAGCTTGGTTTGGATAAACTTGTGTCTGTACAAATCCTGTGACATTGTGCTCTCCAGCCGACTTACTTCTGCATGTCTCTCTCTAGCTCTTTTTTTTTTTTCAAGTAAGTTTGAGTGGCCTAATCAAGAAAGTGTCTCAGTAGTGTAAAACAATAAGGGACTAAACATTTACAGAAGCATCAGATGCATTTCACTGTCACAAGATTAACACATTTTTAATCTGATTAAGAGACAGATGCTGCTCTATGTTTTTTCAGCAATGAGATCATCCAATAACAAAAATAGAAAGCTTGTAAATTTTTGTTACTCTTCATGTTTCAATTGCACAAATTTGCTGTTATCTCTTCTGTGCTTTTTAAAAACGTCCCTGCATGATAAAAAATATGTTTGTCCCTGCATAAGAAAAAGTAGGCAACAGCTCTTATAATCAAGAGAATCATGATAAAAAGGATATTTTTTGTACAACATAATATAGCTGAAGAAAAGGAGAACTGTGACTCCTGATATGTGCAATATTAGCAGCTTTGTTTTTCTAAATGTTTTAACTTACTCATTACATATTGTATTTCTACAATCAAAATAAATGGGATTGTCACAATAACATCACCAGCAGTAATAGGACATAAACCCCCAAACCACATTAGCTGTTCAATATTAAAAGAACTCACAAGCACTGAATTTTTCTTTGCTTTTTCTGAGCCCAGAAGACTCCTCTGAACATGGCCTTTCTAAGCAAAGCAAGTCAACATGGTCTGTTAGTTATGTAGACTCTAGGCAAAACTACTCAGGAACTTTCAGCAGTACTTGTTTTATTTTCAGAATTCAGTTGGATAGTTAAACTTCAGGAACACCTCTTAGCATGCCCAAATACTGCCATGTAAAGACAAATACACATAATAACATGGAACAGGTTATAAAAATGATGTTTTTTAAGGTAGAAATAACCTAAAATTGCTTTCTTTATAAGCAGAACAAGAGAAAAATATCCTGCACATCACTTAAAACTTCACCCTATTAAAAAAAAAAAAAATCTGTTTTTGTTGATTTGTATAGGCCTACAAAAGACATGGTCATGTATGAAGTGTGTGTGAAGACATGGTCAGAATCATAGCTAGGAAAGCAATAACAGTGGTGGCCCTGAGCGCATCTCTCTCACTGTACCGGTTTGGCCAAAATCTAGCAATATGTCCTCTGAGAGGAAACCAGGTTACAACCACCCTTTCCCCCCCACAGGGTTCGGGGAAAAAAAATATCTTCCTCAAAGGAAAGTGAATGAGATAAGAACTATTTATTTAACAAACACACAAGAAAAGGATAATAATGCTAAAGAATGAAATGAAATCTCTCGCTATAGAGAGAAACCTGGGAAGATTTCAGAGTCCTTCTGTAGGTGTGGTCTCCTCCTCGGAGCTGGGTCGGCCCCGGGCCTCGGAGAAAAATTCTCCTGATGTGTTCTGATGTTGTTGAACAGTCCAGAAGAGAAGAAGGGAAAAACCAAAGTCCCAGGAAACAAAATTCAGCTTTCCGTCTCACGCCGGGAAGAGAAGGAAAAAAAAAACCTGAAACCGCTGGCTGAAGAAAGCAAGCAGGGTGCTCCCTCCTGCTCCTGCAGCCCGAGAACGCAGAGCAGTGTAATCTCTGTGTCCTTGGGAAACTGTTTTGAAAAGTTCGTTTGGTTTTTTTTTCCAAGCTCAGTTTAAAGGCACAGAAAAGGCACAATATTACTTTTTGGGCATAAAGCGTGATAGGGGATACACATGATAGAGTCACCCCAAGACATTCATCTTCTAGTAGTTCAGCTGGCTGAATCCTAGTGGAATCTAGATGATGTCCCTCGCTGGTAGGAGCTATCATGAGAAAAGCTGGAAGGCTGCCCTCCTTTCCTCAGGATCTGCTTTTAATTAATATGAAGTGTGACCAATGCCCTCACTAGCAAGGAGCCTTGGGGTGGGCTTAGAATGTTAGAGACAGGATCCAGTGTGTAGACAGGGATCAGGGTCAGCCTTGGTGTGGTGCTGGTCTGTTATGACGACACATGTCCAAGATCAAGTTAACCAGTGGGACAACATCAAAATTGAGAAGGTATAACCAGTGCAGACATAAATGCAACCAGCTGAATTTCTTAATTTAGGCAAAATCTTGGAAGTGGAATCAGGAACTTGGTGTTGGGCAGCAATTTGGAGACACAAACAAAGACCTGTAGTGAATGAAGAGGATAAACAGAAATTTGGAATACGCTGTCAATGTACTCTACATAGCGATACTTTTCTTGCTGTAGTCAGCCAAGAATGCTCTCTAATACTTACCTGTTCAGGTTACCTACTGCTGCATCAATAACTACTCACTGGGAAAATGCCTGCTAGTATCATTGACAACATCATCAATATAAATAACTAGTCCCATGATTTTAGATAAATATAATTGTATCTTACCTCTTCAAATATTAATTCATAGGTAGAAGTGAGGTCAGTGAGATCAAGCAGAAGCAAACTCAATACAGTTACCTCCAGGCAAAATACTTTTTTTTTTTTTTTTTGAGCAGTTTTGGCAAGGTTAATGAGATAAAAGAAATATGAAAATGAGTGACATAATGAAGCCAATCTTTAATTTCAGTAATCAGCCTTGTACGTAAACAACTGCCATTTAAGATTACAGAGTTTAAAGGATTTTCAGGCATTTATCAGTTCTAGACTTTTCATGTGGTTATTATGAATTCTTTATATTTTGCTCTGCAAACTCATACTGATGTAGGTTAGTACTTGGAAATTTTCCTGTATAAATGTTAGATAATAGTTTCTAAGTTCATTTTAACAGTGAATGCTTTTACAGCCTACGCTTTGCCATTTTGATGCAATCCTATTTACTGCAGAGGTTCTTTAAAAACTTGGATTGATCATGAATAGAAGAGTGATGGGTAAAATGTTTTAGAACTGGGAGGATCTGTTCTTGTAAAAATCTGCAACAACTTAGTTATTTGGATAATTAAATATGAAAAGCAATTTCTCTTCCGGATCGGATTTAACGTTTTTCAAATTTATGGGTTTTTTCTGTACAATATGAAGTATTTGATCAGTCGCTGACAATTTGAGGTCATATCTTTCACAGTTATCAGTTCTGTTGAGTTACTATTAAGCATAAGTAATATATTGGCCATAGCCTTTGTCATCTTAATTTCCCAAAGACTGATGTCAATGCACTTGTTGCACTTAAAATAGACACCAAGACTTTGTAGGCGATGGGAAGAGATGAATGATTCAGTTTTTTTCGAAAGATGCCAACAATATGTGTTGAGGTGGTAAGGGCAGGTGGGTTGCTAACTTAGGTCTTCCAGATAAGGTCCTAGCACTAGACTAGGAAATGTGAACAGCAGATACCTGTCCCTAAAGAGTTAACTGGTAGGGTAGGGTTCTTAAGGTAAGGAATCCTTAAATGCCAATATCCTTTATCCTAAGCTGGCATAATTAGGAAATTTTAAAGAATAGCTTATTCTTTACATACAAACCACTGGACAGACAGAAACAGCACAAGAAACACTTACTTACAAGAAAGGCCTACCTGAAATTTTCCTCCTGTGAAAGTAACCTGAACCAAATATAAGTGAATAATAATATAATCATACTGTGTCAACATATAATATTTATATAACTGTATAATAATACCTGTGGGGATTCAAATAGCAAGTCCTCTTTAGGATAGACAACACTTCAACAATATCATTTTTAAATTTTTTTTTACACAGATAATGATATTGCTGATTTTTTACATAATTCTAGAAGGTGAGTCTGAATTATTCCAGGGCCCAGAATTTAGGTCATCCTCTTACTCATTATACTCAAGCCAATCTATTCAGTGACTGCTAGTATTTCCTTCTACAGTTTTGTTGTTTTGTTTTTTTTTTTTTCAGTGAAAGTGATAATGATCATAATAATTTCAGATATGGAAAACATCCCTTTTTAGTATACTTGCTTCATCTACTCAGGCAACATGCTGCTCAGTACCTACTTTTCACTTTATCCTGTTAGGCTTCAGAGGTGCAGATGTGCTCATATTCTGCTAAATAACAAGAAATGCCCAAGAGGTTGCGTCAAGAGTATGATTAAATCCATCTAAGGTGGCTAACACAAGTAGAGTGTATAGCTAAGATCACTAGAATTGATGTAGGAATCTTCAACTACCTATGATATACAAGAACTTAAATCTCACTCATAAATTATTGTTATGTCTGGACTTATGAAAACCATAACTCTTAAATGTAATACTTTAGTTCCATAATCTAACAAAAAGGAATTTTTTAAATAGCATTTTATTTTTTTTAACGTGTTCAAAACCAGGCTTGCAATCACATTTTTCCATTCTTAAAGTAAATTCTGGGTTTTACTTTCCCATTTACTGCACAGAACATAAAGCAGTTTACAAGCAAACAGGATCCCTGATTTGATCATCAACCAAAGAAAGACAGAATCAAATTACATACTAAGTAATTATCTAAAGGGCTGACAAAGATTCTTGTTGGGAATCCGATTGAAATTTGCGCAGCTACCACAAGAGAAATATCTTCTTTTTTCAAATCAAGAGAATCTGACATATTTCTTATTAAAAATAAGTTTCTGCATGATTCCATAATACTATTATTAATTTCACTTCTTGCTATGACATTTTGGCTATATTTTTTCTGTCTTGCAGAATGAAGCCTATTTTATGGCATGAACAAATATATTTTTCTCTCTATTTTCTGTTTTTGTAGTAACATAACTACAAATTCAAGGAAATGTGGTTTCTTTAATCTTTCTAACTAATGAAACGAAAGTATTCAGTAAGCCTTTTACTGTCCTCACATCTATCACCATCTCATATTAAGATAGGCTTATTTTCCCTCAATCAACTACAGAAGTTCCCTAAATATATCATTCTGGTTATTTACTTACCAGCCTAATATAACCAGACAGATCAATTTCATACCTAAGTCTGTTATCCAACATCATGTGCAGTCTATTCTTTACAAGGGTGATAAAGAAAATCCTGTTTCCCAGACTTCACAGGTTTGGACTTTCAAGGTTTTACAAAAATGATTCCTACTATATTGAATTTGAATTTTTTAAAAGCCAATATAAGTAGAAATGCTGAAACAGAAATCTAGTTGTATAACAGAAATAGTCTTTCCAATTTCAAGTAGTTTTTTCATATCCCACATATGAATTAAGACTTGAAAATCATCAAAGCACACAAGAAATTGTTTAAGCTGTATATATTGGCTGCAAGCTCTTCTGATAGATTCCTTGAATATTTTTCTCTCAAATACCGTACATACTTACACATTACAATTTAATATTTCTCCCTATTTTTTTCACTCAGACCTTTGAAAAATATGAAATAAAACCCTCCAGAAGACAAACAGCAATAGGCAATAATAACCGAAGATTTTCTGATGTGAGGCATGTTAGTAGTATTAGTAGCTTTTTTTAACCATTGCTGATGTTTCATTGGCAGAAATCAGTCACTACGTCCAAATTTCAGCAGCAAGTGGAAGAAAAATACCTAACCTTCTCTCCGTTGGATCTTTTGATTATTCTGCCAATATGTGTGCTAAAAGATGAAGAAGAAAAATGTTCAGAGAAAACCCTCCCACCTGCTGATACCAGAATCAAAATCACTTGCCCTCTGGTTTTGCTGGCAGACTGATCTGCAGTAACCCTCGTGGGTTTGAAACAAGTTTTCTTTTTTTGGAAGGCACATGTCTCTCCAGACCCCACTGTCCTCTGCTATTTAAAAAAATTTTGCTATCCCTACAAATGTCGTGAGACGATAAGATTTTCATTTCATTTGCCATTCAAAGAAGAACATAAGTCTCGTGAGAACTGCAGTTTTGGGAAGTGGGAATGAACAAGTGAAGAAGAATTGGGAAAAAACCAATTATTTTAGCATTTCGCTTGCTCGACACAGCCAGCTACACCAAACTCTACACTGCAGGACACAGTTGAGCCAATCCACAAAGTTTGTTGCTGCTGTGAAAGAAGCATGGTCCCATCCTCTGTGACAGGAATACTCTCAGCTTCCAACCACCATATCTAGGACTATAAATCCCTAGAATTTTCTTAGAAGTTTTCTCTTTAAGTGATATGAACTATTGAAATATATATGCAGGCATCTCCAAATATTGATGGTAACGCCTCAGCTCCACAGGACCTAGAAAACTTTGTAATTTCTAATGAGGAACGGAGGAATATCACACATGAAAAACAAAATAATCCATGTAATAGTCATATTTTTGCATGTTACTTAATATATAATAATATGTAAAATATGTAGTATTATTATCATAAGGAAAAGTATGAATGAGAGAGGATCTGGAGTTCCAAGCACCTCAGCTCTTCTTGAATATTTTTCTTTAGGCAGTTTAGCCTGATGCTGAAAACTAGCAATGTTCTGATGAAAATGAGAATCGTAGCAATACAACAATACAACCTTTGTGTGTTTATAGTATTTCTGGACAGAAATACCATGTCATGACTGCACTGAACACAGAATATCATGAACTTGTCACAAGGCCCATGCTGACCACGGAACAGCAGAGAATTAATCAGCCAGACTGAAAAGTAAACACTATGGTGTTGCAGAGTTGCGGCAATAGTAAAAGCACATAGGAGGACTTGGTGCTTGTACTGCTTAAAACCTTAAATTTGGCATGACACAGAACCAGCTTTACCTCACTATATTACCAGTTACAGCATTATGCTAATATACCACAACTTCTAAACCCTACATCATGTATATTGGAAGGTTTATGGTGTATAACCTCATTCTCCAGAAACATGAGGCTCATTCCTAGCTGCTGTGAAGACATAAAAATCAGAAACTCCTGAAGAAAACAAGAAGTCAGCAGTTTATACTAAGAGCCAGTGAAGTGGGCAGTGACGAGAGACAGGCATGTCTTGGGAGATTTAATTCCACACGTGAAGGTTATTCTAAAAGGTCTGGGGAAGTTTTGGAAACACACTCCTCTCCCCAAAATCCTTGCTGGTTAAGGCACAGTTGTGGATTCACCTTGCTTCTATATTTTCAATATTCAGTGCTTGCTCTCCATGTCTTCTAAAAGGGTAGAGATTTCAGTAGGTGATTTAACATTAAAAATTAAAGTCAAAGCCTTATGGATCCAGTCTTTTATTTAAGACAACTGAAGGGACATACCTTTTGTCTCATTTTTCCAGCAGTTCACATACTTCTGGCCAAGAAGTATTTCAGTACCTCAATTTGAGTCTAAATACTTTGAAGAGGCAATAAGGACTATGTAATAGCTTTCACAATGAGACTACAGCTTAAAGACACATCTTTAAAATGTCATCTCTGTACTTCAGTAATCACTGGAAAATAAGTTTTATAAGGCCACTTTCCATTCACATGTAGCAGCAGGTGGCACTGAGGAAAATAGGACATCAGTTACTTCCAATATTTCCATTTAGTAGCTTATAAGCTGTATTATAATACATTGAAAGCATACAGAAGATTAATTTCTCTTGGAAGACTTTTTGAAAGGTCCTCTTACCCCCAAGACATAATGAAATGTTTTGCCTTCCTAATGTATAAAAGTCTTTAGACTCTGTCAAAATCCTGGCACACACGTGGCATGGATGAAAGCAAGACCACACAACAGCATGAAGTGCTCCCCACTGTCCAGCAAAAGCTCACTTTGGCTGCGAACTGAGAAGGATGGATTCTCAATCTAACACTTACATACCAGCAGTAGATTTCTTTTTAATAAGGGAATTCTCTGAGGGCCACTTACTGATTTCCTGTTCTTTGCTTGGAAGTTCAATGGTCCATAAAACTGATCAAAGATCCCTGCTTTGAGTATTTGAAAAGATTTCTTGGCATTACATCTGGAGTTTGAATGCTTTACCTAGCATTGCCAGCTCTGTGTGTTCAGAATTCATGAACTGAATCCCAGTAAGCATAGCAGGCTATTAACAATCATAAGAATTAAGTATAAGCAGCCCAGCAAGTTTGGTGTTGAGTGTAGACTTAGTTGTTCACATTGCTATTTTCTCCAATGCAACAGTAAGGAAATGTAACTTCAGCTGGAACACTGAACTTGTCATGAATTTCAAGACATGGATATCTAAGACAAAATCTTTACATGATTCTGCATGAGGGTGTCAGTCATCACTGAAAGGTAAATGCACTTTTCTCCAGAAGATTAAAAAAGCTTGTTCTCTTTTCAATTGTAGTACCAAAATGGATTTTTAGTTTCAGTCCCTGTGAGGATTACTTTCTGAAAAACACTTCATAATAGTTTGCCCCTCACTTAGCCAATATCCTCAGTGATCCATAGTAAGATTCACAACTTGAAAAGCAATGAAGAATATGGTACATTCTAATTGCCTCTTGACTGCAGGTAGGTTATTGAATAGGCAAAATCAATTTTACTATACAGTGAGCAGGCTTGGAATTAAGGCAGTCTTATTGAAGAGCTGGTCAAAAGTCATTTCCAATTTAGGAATTTTACATCAAAAAATGCTAATTTGCCCATTGCACCTTAACTGCCAGTAAGGACTGTCCAGTTTTCTGAAAACCTACCCAAAAAGGAAATAAAAGCTGCAGAACCAGTCTGACTTACACTGTATATAGAAGACTAGGGAGAATTAATATTTTCATTATTTCAATGTACTTACTATTTTGTTCTGTTCTTGTGAATAAAAGGGGATACGTACACCTTTGGGTCTTTGTCAGTAGTAGTCCCCTTCCTACTATGCTCTTATTGCAAAAACACATATTGTACAATTGTTCTGATATATGTATTCAGACATATATGGTCCAGAAAACCTGTTGTTAAAGTTATGAGTTTTATTTATGTGGTTTACAAGAAAAGTGATTTTTTTTCTCCCCCCCCCCCCCCCCAAAAAAAAGCAAGAAAACAAAACCAAAACCAGAACCAGAAAAAACTCCACGGGACTCCCTGAATGAAACAGAACAGGATTGAGGAAGGAGATACTTATGTGAGATGCATATCCTGCCTTAAATAATTCTCTTCTTAATTCTCTACCTCACTGTTTATTCTCTTTTAATCCATTCCTCTTAGCGCAATAGAAATGCATCTCCAAATAGGGAATATATTATATATACTATTCCATATTTGAGAAGTTACATTAATTTTGAGAATTTCAGACCACTATTTGAAGTTTCAATAAAATTTTAATAAAAGCCATGTTCTGGAAATTCATCTTCAGGTTTTGTTACTGAATATTAAGTGATTATCCCATTTCTAATATTTAAACTTGTGCATCCCATGTATATAAGACTGCCCAAAAGGTTTTGTAATCTCAGGTAAGCTGATGGAGTAAAAACAGAGTTAATTTCTATGAAATAATTATGAAGAGTTTTTTATAGCTTTCTGAAGATTTTACTTATATCATTTCATAGCCTTTACCCTTTTTATACGTATGTATGTGTCTATTAATGAGAGAAAAAGGAGTCTATTATCTGATACTGTATAATTTATGCTATAACATGCATTTATGAATAGCTATTGCACTTTCCTAAGTTTTTTGATTTTTTCAATTGTTCCTGTAAGACAATAAAATCTTATAAGGTGTGTATATATATATATACATATATATAAAATAATATAAAATACTGTGTACAAAGAGCAGCATACATGGTAACCGCAAGATATTTTTATTCAAGACAGTTTGGAATTGGTAGAATTCTCAAAACTACTTAAGCTGTATAATAAAAAAAAGAAAAGTCTGATTTTCAGGCAAACCCATTTTTCCCAAGAAAAATACTCTGAGTTGATAACTTATGGCTGGTATTGTTGCAAGAAATACCAAATGCTGTAACTGTAAATCCATACCTGTCCCGTGCACATGGCATAAACACATGGCATGAGCCAAAGTTAAATTTCATGCTTCAATGTGGTTAGGCGTATTTTGTATTACATGTAATAGGGAGTCATTCTGTACCTCACAAGCAGAGATTCCCCAGATGGATGAGATGGGCTTCTTCATGGTCTAGTGTGCCCCAACAAGTTTGCAAATGACAAGTCCTGTTGTGAACTGAAGTATTTTCCTATAATAAATATGGCTTCTGCATGGTGTAGGAACATAAAACCATGTTTTTCCTACTTTAGTAAAGGATAGTAAAAATTCAATTCAATTTTAAAACATGAATAAAAGGAGAAATTGATTCTCACTACAAATTCTGTTATAAGAAAGATGCTATTATCTTTTTTGTCATACAGATGTTGATTTTGGAGCATTGATATTTTTACGCAAAAAAAACCACTAACGAATTTTAGTGATATGAAACATATTAAGAAGTGTGAGGTGTAATAAGGAAAACACAATGTTTATCAGTGGAATCATTTTTAATGTCTCTTCTCATGAACCAAAAATAATTAAATATTCTGAAGCAAACCTTTAAAAGAATTTCTCAAGACAGATATTTTCAAGGATATTTGCGGAGCCATGAAACTCCATTGTTGCAAAAAATGCATTTCATTAAGACCTATGGTGAGCTACATGCATTTTCTTCTTCCCCTTAATCTCTAGTCATGTAGTAGATGGCAATGGTTTCTTCCAGAACTAGAATGGTGCAATTATCCAATAATTAACCTATCAAAGTCCCCAAGTATCTCACTCATGAGATACACTCCCATTATTAAAGGCTAATTAATTACCTGGGGATAGACCAGGGGAGGAGACTTAAGCCTACATTAGCTCTGAATAAGTCATTGCTGTCTACTGGAAAAAACTGCTTTTTAAGGAAATCCTTCAGATGTTTATCTAAGGAGATGTGTATTCCAGAGGGAAGTTGTCTGCATTTTCTGGCAGGCACACTTAATCTGATTAGTACTTTTCTTCTTCCATCATTTCAATGGGTTTACTGACAGAGGAAGGTTATAATTAAGACTAAAGAAGAAAGATATACCTTTAAATTAGTCAAACATGTTTAGGTGAGTTTATGCTTCTTGCCAGATCCTTAAGCAAAATTTGACTTAAACTGTACCACTCGTACAAATATAATTTCCTACTAGCTTTCTTTTTTTGCTGTGAAGAGATAATAAATCTTAATATGAATCTGGATAAATATTCAATGTGATGAAGGGAAAGATTCTTGCCTGACAGACTTGGTGGCCTTCTCCAAAGAGCTGGAGTGTTGTTGGATAAGGCAAGAGCAACTTATATCTTCTTCCTGGACTTGTGTGAAACATTTGGCACTGTCCCATATGACTACCTCATCTCTAAACAGGAGAGACATGGATTTAATGAATGAACCACTCAGCAGATGAGGAATTGGCTGGATGGTTGCACTCAAAGAGTTGTCATCAAGGTTTCAATGTCCATGTGGAGACCAATTATAAGTGAACTATATAAAAATATTGCCTTGTATCTTCAAAACATATTAAATACAAAAGGTTCCGTTGTGAATGGTTTATTAATAAAAAACGCTTAACATGTCAAGATATCTAAGCTTTGGAGAAGAGAAAAAAGTGCATAGAATTGCTTCACATATAACTTTCTAAGAAAAAATGAAGATAGAAATTTAAATTGTTAATGTTTTATGTTCAGCTATTGTTGTGTCTTATACCCATCAACACCAAAACAAGAAAAAGTATCTGTTCTGGTGACATTCTGGATTCAGTTGCTGGAGAACCCATTAGAAAAATGAAACATCTTTGCACTTGTTCAGCTCTGTTCTTGTCTATAGAATACAGATTTCTGTTAATTGCAACACCATGAATGTGGTAGTAACGGATCTTGGAATCACTTTTTCCTGAAAACATTGAGCAGATTAGTGTAAAATTCAATTTTTGCATATCTGATCATGAGAATTCTAACTTGGTTTGGAAAAAGTACACATAACTGTTTAAGGGACATATATAACTCTTTAAAATACTGATAGAAAAAAAACCAAGACAGCTATTAGAGAAATATATTTAAAAGCAGGTTTTATAAAATGTAAATTTTGTAAAAAAATCTAACATGAAAAACCCCTAAAACTATTCAAGTTTTCTTCCATTCTCTTAACATCCTTTCTATCAGTTGGTAGCTTCTCTAGTAACAAACTGCTTCTGACTTCTACAGATGATGGGATTGTTTTCAGTTTCCAAGCATGGAAGAAGAAGGTAATAGATCTCTCAAGTGGTGTAGGCTTGTATTGCAATCTAACACTGCTCTTGAAAACAATCACCTGTTATTTGTCAGTTCTATGGGCTGTGGCACATCCTGTAAATTTTATTTGTCATTTGGGAAACAAGTTTTGCCCATCAGTTGCTGAGAAGGAAAAAGATCTACCTGGTCTTTGAGGACTAGGAAGGCCACTACTGGTCTGATCCAAAGTGACATAACTTTACTGATCTGTTTTAGATTTATGGTGTTTCCTCCTTTGAAGGAAATGTTACACTTTCACAAAATACTGCAATCTTTCTACAAATGATCACTATAAACCACTGTGCCGTATTTAGTACCAACACACGTCATGTATACACAGCAGAGGAATATCAGCACAGGCTGTTGTCTTTAGAAGCACTTACTAATTAATAAATAGACAAGCATCATGAAATGCAGGGTACTAAAATAGCAGAGGTCTGTACATGGCATTCATAACTTCTTTTGTTTTTGGTTTGTTTGTGGGGTTTTTTTGTTGATGTTATTTGGTGTTTTTTTGGGAGTGTTTTTGCCGACAGCTATTCTTATAGCAGCAGAAATTCATCTTTATCCAGAGCAGTTTAAATAGATTTTTTGATTCCCCAACAGAAAATTTACTATGGCATCTGTGGTATTTGAGAGAGGCTTCAACAGTCAAAGAATAAATGCCAGAAGTGGTAACAAACAGTAAAATGGAGACATCCTGCTCTTTCAGAAGGAAGCAACAGCTAAGGAAGTTACTCATGACTTTGCCAAACTGATTTTAACAGATTATTTTCAATTAAAGACGATGAAGACTGGACTCCAGATAGCAACAGCCCTAAATGACTTTCATAGCATTTAGCCTAAGGCAGAAGTATGAAAACATGGCAGAATTTCTACAGATTTCATGATCGTCAGAACTTATATCTCACTGACAGCATGTGAGAGCTACATAAATTATGTATGTGTGGCAAATACTCACACTACAAAGCACGGGAGGTTCATTGCTCTGCTAAGGAAACTTGCATAGGTGTAAACAGTGGCTTGAATTGTGATGTGCAGAGTAATGTTGTGAATTTCCCAACCGCCCAAAAGACATTCCAAGGATGGAAGGTCTTTTTGACAACATTAAATGACTTTCAAGAATGATATCAAAGGCCACAACCCATGATCCTCCAGAAATAATTTTTGACATTGTTAGACATCAGATCAGGCCTTTTGTGTGGTTTTTCCCAAGTTATGCACGAAAATGGTCATACAAAAAATGGTGTCTCTTGATAATGTTGATTAGTTTGTTTCCCACAGTTTCCATCATGTACATAAGCCTGGGGTGAGTGGGATTGTTTTGTTTGGTGGGGTTTTTTTTAACAGATGAGATTATGTTGCAATCAAAGGATATATGTGTTCTTTTCTCGTTTTAAAAAGCAATGAAAACTTGCATCTCATACAAATAAAATTTTGTGCAGGTCAGTGTATTAATGGACGACCTATTCATCCTTGAGCTGTTGCAGTTCATCATGTGGTATATTACTCTAAATCCCCATCTGTTTCATTTCATATTAATATATTGGACTATGAAGCATGACATTTCAGGCCTCTGACGCACAGTTCTTGTCAGAATTATCTTCAGTGGCTCAAGAGGTCACTGTTTGCCCAGCTGGAAGAGGCAATCTGCTCAGACACCACAATGAAAGCTGACAGAAACCATGCATCATTATATTCACATGTCAACCCTGTTTGATCTTCTGAAATGGCCTAGAGGCATTCTCACAATACAGCACAGCAAAGATGCTGCCTTCTAGGTGAATCTGTTAAAGCAAAGTCAAACTCTTAGTTTGTGCCACTGGTGAAGGTGATCTCAACTGAACAACTTTCTCTGGAAAGTCTGATAGAATTAATCTCTTTCCAGATACAAGAGGTCTGCAACTTAGAAAGTCTCAACATGTTGTGCTGTGATGATGGTTTCAGCTCTCACCTGAGATGTCATAGTTTTCCTTTTGCATGGTTGAAATATAGCCCAAAATGGAACAGAGAGTGTCCTTCAATCCATGGTAGTTAACAGTATTCAGAGGCAGCTAGAAAATCAGGAAGTCAGAAGCACTGGATGCTTAAAAATACTGTTCTTAACCAACACCATGCATGAAAGCTCCTCAAAAATTTGTATCTTATCATACCAATCTGTGTAGTCATTTTCCATCAATGACATCTCCCAGTCCTTATCAAAACTCTCACTAACTGAAAGAGAATTTCAAAATTATGTTGACCATGGTGTAAGTCGCTCATTCCATTTTTCATCTTGATTTTCGTCTGACATTTCAGATTGATGAATCAGTGAATATATCCTTATAGGGTTGAAGGAAATGTTGTAACTTGTAAAAATGGAATTTAAAAAAATCCAAGGATTTTCCTTTTTAATTTTTTCTGGTAGGGATTTTTATTGCTTTTTCTTTCTTTCTCTCTATGTCTGAAAAGCATGGACCAATTTAGTAATACAGCGTGTTTCCAAACAGTCATAAAAACTTATAAGATTTTAAGGTTTGCTCATCTAGAATGCTTTCTTTGTCCTTTAAAGATACAGCATTGTGGCTGTTAATTTTTAATTTCGTTCCCTAGAATAACAGCTACAGAAAATATTTTAAAAGTAGTGTTTCGAACAAGGAATAAAAGAAGAGACATATGCACACCATTCAGAATCCTTTTCTCCAGGTTAAACAACCACAAAGTTCCTCAGCTGCTCCTCATAAGGCTTGTGGTCCAGACCCTTCACCAGCTCTGCGACCTTTCTCTGGACAATGTCCAGCCTTTCTTGAAGTGAGGAGACCAAAACAGAATCAGAATTAAATCACACATGCTTTAAAATGAAATCAATACATTGAAAGAGGGAGAAAATAAAGTTGAACGCTATGCTTATTTTGATGTATGTTATGTTTACTCTATGATAAATAAAAGGCTTAAAACAAGTATATATGATATTAATATTTTTGTTAGAAAGCATTTTCCCAGTTTAAATATTTTTCAGTTGTTTTAAGACAAGAGACATTATATTTTATACATAACAAAAAGACAAATAATATACACTTCAAAGCCATTTTTGAGTGCTTTATTTTTTGTTAATATGCTATTGTGAAACATGCTGTAAGATTTTAATTGTGCGTGAGGAGTAGATTGAGTGCCCAGAGAGATTTTGGTAACCATGTTACATATTTCATGAATTTTAATGGGCAAAATGCCTAAACTTCTTTTTTGTGGACCCTTAAATTGGCCATAACATCTCAGAGGTTTAAAATTTCTCTTATTTTAAGCTCGTCAGAACTACTGAATTGTAAAGTGCAATCTAACCCTTATTCCCACCAAAAATTGACATATTCTACCGTATGTGCTTTGGGCACCTCTCTGTGGCATAAGAGCAGCTATAGTCACTGGGCTTATGGTTGCAATATGCCCTTGGCAGAAATATCACTGGTTTTTGTCCTCATGTCTCGGGAATACAGCAGAACTTAAGAACTGTAAACAAGTCACTGTCTTTTCTGTGCTTCTTTCCAATACCTCACTAATAACCCACAAGGAGCAGCTATTCTAGAAGGCTAATTTTCATGTCGTGATTTCTATCTACCTCCCAACTCTTTCACTGATATATTTTCCTGGATCTGCGCAAATTGGCTATTTCAGAGAGCCTCTTTCCTATGACTGATAGTTAAGACTCGTGGCTTCAGGGGTTGTCACTGTGTGGAATGAAATGAAGAGACAGAGCTACGAATGCAGCACAAAATTGCTGTGGTAACGTTATTTATTACCGTGTTTATTTGTTTCTATTAATCAAAATACTCAATACCAGCATCTGTCTTTCATCTGTACACTGAGAAATAGACATGTTGTGACATGGAGTGAACAGAAGGGTTAGATCTCTCATTTCTCTTTTCTCTATGGAACATCTATATAAATACAAATCTCCTCAACCCCGAGGTTCATCCAGCATGATTCTAAGCAGAAAAATTTTATTACAGTTTTGAATTTCAGTGTACAATGAATGTTAACAAACTGATTATCTGAGATTAAAGGGATCATTTTTTTTAAACCACATTCCCTCATGGCAATTGCCTTATAAATGACACAGGGTCAAGATGATGTACTCATGCCAAGGACTGAGTAATTTAGCAATGGGCTAAAGCATGATTTCTGAAAAAAATGAGTGTTCAATAGGCTTCAGCAAAACTGTACACAAAATGTCACACAAGGCTAAAAGGTGATAAAGTTCATAGTATGATGAACGATCAGAATTATATATTCCTGGTGACATGTTTTCCTTGATCAGGAAGATTCTAACTGCATTATGAACTTGCTGCTTCTTCTAAATAGTAAAGTATTACATTATCAGTAACTCATATTTGAGTTAGTATAAAATAGTAAAGTATTACATTATCAGTAACTCATGGATCATACCAATAAAGTTACTATCTAGGGTGAAAAGAAAATAATTCCACCTCTGTCACTCAGCTGTTCATCCAATCTTACAGCTAATTTTCAACTCTCTCTGAAATGAAGCCTGTGAATAAAGGGTGTAGTGGGCTGACACCAGTTAGAAGATGAGCACTACACAGCCCCTTGCTCACTTCAGACCCTTCAAGAGATGGAGGAGAGAAAAAGAAAAAAAGTGAGGGAAGTCCTGGGTTGAGAAAAACATTGTTCCAAAACTGGAGGGAAGAGGAAGGAAAAGTACCCATCAAAATAAAACAATGCAAATTCAGTCATCACCTTCAACAAGAAGACTGATGCCCAGCTAGTCTCTGAACAATGGTTTCTACACCAAAACCCAAGTGTCCTCAGTTTGTGTTGCTCAGCGTGAGGCTAATGATGCAGAATAAGGGTTGGAGACTATTCTGCATCTGTCTGGGAAAGAGTTAATTTCCTTCAAAGGAGCCTAGATGGTGTTGTGTTTGGGATTTATGACTAAGACAGTCTTGATAACATACCAGAAATAAAATCAAAGAATCATAAAATAATAGAATAATAGAATCATAGGAAGAGACCTTAAAATCATCTAGTTTCAACCCCCCTGCCATGGCCAGGGACACCTTCCATTAGGCTGCTCAAAGTCCTGTCTTGAACACTGCCAGAGATGAGGCATTCACAACTTCTCTGGGTAACCTGTTCCATGCCTCATCACCCTCACAGTAAGGATTTTCTTCCTAATATCTAATCTAAGTCTACGCTCTTTCAGTTTAATGCCCTTAACCCTTGTGCTGTCACTACTTCCCCTTGTAAAAAGTCTCTCTCCAACTCTCTTGTAGCCTCCTTAAGGTACTGGAAGACCAATAGAAGGTCTGCCTGGGGTTTTTTCTTCTCCAGAGAGTTGAAACACCAACTGTCTCAGCATGTCTGATCGTCTTCTGCCCCCTATCCATAGATGGATTTTTAGGTGCCAGACAGGGTCAATCCACTGCAGGAAGCCACTGATTTGTTTTATTACCCTGAAAAGTGTTAATTCGTCTGCTGTCTCTTGTATAACACTCTGTTCTGCAAAATCTCTGATATATCTGTAGTTCTGTCTCCACTTTCTTGTTTTGTTTATGAAAATTAAAATACTGAAATGCAATCATTCACATAAACCTGTTAACAGTCATCTAGCACTTCAAGTAGCACTGCTTTTATGGCAGCATTGTTGCATATCTTTTCCCTTACACTTTTTTTGCTATATAATATTTCATTAGTCACAAATGGATGAAGAAGTTGAAGAATCTATCCCAAACCCCTTCCAGAATCTGTCAAAAGTATTTTTTTAGATAGGCATCTTCCCATTTATTACTTCTTTCATTTCTATTTTCTGTATTATCAGACTCCTGCATCATAGGAATTTATCACATGGTCTGTCACTTGGTCACTTTGGCACAGATCTTGACGGTTTAGATTTAAACTGACTTTAGGTTTCTTACATTTCTTACTTTTTTAGAGCTTCTTATTTTTTCCATATAACTTTTGCTATTAATGTATCATTTCACTAATTTTGTCACTCTTTCAGTATCTCCTAAACTTTTTGATTCAATACCTACTCTATATTTTTGTTGAAATGGAACACAACTCATGTGATGTTATATGGTTGATTCATATTGCTCTTTCTATGCTCACTGCAGATTTTCCTAAATATGGTGGGTATATTTTGAGTCACCAGCATATTCCAGAACATGTACTGATCTGTCATCTTGAATCTTATCAAAATCAATAAACACAGATAATTCTCTAAGTACTTAATTAGCAAAGATATTATGAGAGCAATTTGATATATAGTTGGGAAAGCATATGAGGCTGAGGCACATACAGTCTACTCTCCTTGTAAATTATACTTTAGATCACCAGTGTGGAAAATATCATTTCACACTTGATTTGCTACTTTGGGGAAAAGAACATTAAGATTCACATTTCCTTCCCAACCTTCACCTTCCAGGACTCATCTGGCATATTACCATAAGTATGGTATGTAATATGTACCGCAATGTAGCTTCACAGGCATGCTAAAAGGCCTGATTTTTCTCATCTGTGTGTCTATCTGGCATGTCATGTTGTCTTTTCTTTCGAGAACTAGAATGTTTATGATATCTATTTCCTTAGTCCTTTAATGCTTTCGTATTTTTTTCAGCTCATTTGTTGAACATTGGTTATAAGATCAGCTCAGCACAAAGCAGAGATGTGGGTGGTAGGAAGGGGAAGGATAAGTTTTATTTGGATGTGAAGAACTTCTTCTGGGGTGAAGGATTCAGAAAGGGACCCCATAAATGAATCATGAGATTAAGTCTTCTGAAAAATACAGTTCTCTTTTGAGGTAAAATCTAACGAGGATTAATCCTTTGTTTGAGGTGTGGAATTGCCACTCCCTAGTGTAAAAGGAATTAATCTGACAAGACTTCACTGTAGATGTAAATGTTCTACAGCTGAAGAATTGAGTGCAGCAGATGTGCAGCACTACTATCTTTGCTAGGGGAACTCTGACAGCTGTCACAAACTCTCTACTTATTGTCAAATGACTCTGTCAATCCCATTACTTAGCTTTTAACATGCCTAGGGAACACTACTAGATTCAAGCAAAGTAAAAGGTAAAGTCTGAGAACCTATCACAGACTGCTGGTAATAGTGTTTTTATCAAATTAATATACAAATCTCATTTTTAGAAGTAAATCAGAGGTAGGGAAAACCAACACAATAATCAAAACAACCAGGAATCATCTATGTAAATTAAAAATGATCATTCAAAATCCTGGCAACCAACCTGTTTGTTTCATATCAGCCATAAATAATCACAGTTTGTGTAACAAAGAACCATTTAGCCTATGTTACGATTAAGTAGTGCAACTAACTGAGAAATGTCTGAAATGATTTAATTTAAGCACTGATAGTAGAACAGACGCTTGAATTGTGTCAAAGTTAATTTAGTAAGTTAAAGAAATAATGAATGCCAACGGTGTAGAGCCTTGGTATTAAGCAATTAAAAAGGAAAAGAGACAGGCCATTCTGGAGACCTGAATTCCAGAAGTCCATTTAAACTAGATTAAGCCAGTAGGAAACTCCTGCTTTGAATTTTAAAATGTCACAATGAACACTAAATGGAAAACATCTTCTATCATGTTCTTTGCAACTTGTGATTCACTTCCGAGTAGAAAAGTGAAAAATTATCTATTATAGCCAAATACTGATCAAAAAGGTCATTTTGATGGTGTCTGCATATATTTCATCTATTAATAAAGAAATTAAAGGTTAATGAATCTATATGAACAACGTATAATGCTGAATAGTAAGAAGGTCACAAGACCTTTTCCATTTCTGCTTGAGGCCCAAAGTAACATTTAGATGCTCGTAATATTTTCAAGCTTTATAAATGTTATATCATTAGCTATTCTCTGCCTGAAGAAAGAAAAACTGATAAGCTTCAGGAGTGGATATAGAAATAATATATTGTTAAATAATGCTTAATTTGAGAAATAATTTTATATTCAGTTAGTTCTGAAATTGCATAATTTCTGATAAGAATGTTATATTCTGTAAAAAAAAAAAGGAAATGTCATGCTTAAAAGAAGACAAAAAACCAAACTATATCATTTTTATAATATTTCTATATTATGGTATGTGAAGGATTTGCCAATATCAACTGTAGTACCATTTAGATTATTTAATGATACATAACAAAATGAACAAAGTCTGGAATCCCTAATGAGAGCAAATGGAATTAACTGAAGTTCATTCTCACCACATAAGTACTGTATTTGGCAAAAGAAATTGAAAGTGTGAGCTTAAGCAAAAAAAGGTTCATTCACTTTCCTGTCATGCAAGAGTCAGTGGATAGTGTATGGATAAATGAGACAAAGTGCACCATTAAAACTGAAAGACTAACAGAGATTTGAGAGTGTTAAAAGAAGTCATACTTGCAAAACTTTCTTTAAAATATGATGCAAGAATAAAATGCTGGCCCTGGAGAAAAATTTCAATTAAAAGAGAAAACAACTATTGTAGAGATTACTATAGCAGAATATATGCAGTTTACTGCAAGTCTGTTTATTCTCAGCCCTCAGTTTCCTTTCAAAAGATGAATTAAGATTATATGGCAGATGCACTGAAAATGAATTATGCATTCCTTGTAAAACATCCACATCTAATCTTCCTTATTTATAGGTGAGCATATAATCAAGTAATCACAGAGTCAGAGAAACACAAAATGAGAGAATAGTTGACACCAGCTTCCTCTGGAGGAAGGGACTTCCAGAGTTCTTCCAATCCAATCTGTCTGCTCAACCCACTTGCCCAGGACTGTGTCCAGGTGGCTTTTGAGTATCCCCAAGGTGGGAGACTCCACCAACTCTCTGGGCAATCTCTGCCAGTGTTCAGTCACCCTAACAGTAAAAGTGTTTTCTGATATTTAGATGGTACTGCCTGTGTTTCAGTTTGTGTCTGTTGCCTCTTCCCTTGTCACTGGGCACTAAGAAGAGTCTGCCTTGGTCTGCTTTACTCTCACCATTCAAATATTTTTACATTGTTAAGAACATTCCTTAGCCTTCTATTCAGATTAAAGATCCCCAGATCTTTTAGTCATTGCTCACAGGATAAGTACTCCAGTTCCGTAACCATCTTTGTGTCCTTTCACTTGACTCTCTCCAGGATGTCTGTCTCTCTTGTACTGAGGAGCCTAGAACAGGACTCGAGACACAAAATGCTTCCCCACTACCACTGAGAAAAGGGGAAGGATCACTTTCCTCAACCTGCTGGTAATGCTTCGTTAACTGTTGCTGACGGTTCCAACATTTTTAGGCTTTCTTTTTGTCTTTAAGTTTTGCCAGGAGCTCCTCGTTCAACAGTACCTCTTGGGTGGATTGCTTTTGAGCTTGGAAGAGTGTATTGTTGAATATCAACCAACTTTCTTGAGCCCCACTCCATGACAGGGCCTTATCCCATCGGATTCTTTCAAGTAGATCCCTGGAGAGGAAAAAATCTGCTGTCCTGAAGTCCGGGGTTATGATCTTGCTTTTTGCCTGGCTCTCTCCTCTGAGGATCCTCAACTCTGCCATCTCATTGTCACTGCACTCAATGGCGCCTTCAGCCTTTAGCTCTCCAATAAGCCCTCACTTGTTAATGAATGTGAGGTCCAGCAGCGCTCCTCTCCTTATTGGCTCCCCAGTCACAAATAGTGGAATTTGCATAGTATTGTCTTCCAATTTTCCTGTACAAAATACTTTTGAAACCCTTTACGTTTATTAAAAAAAAAAAAAAAAAGATGATCGTGTTCACATGTACCAGCAAAAGATTTTCTGTGGTAAAATTTTCCATTTGATAGGTTAGGGAAGAATTTTTTCATGTAAAGAGATGATCACATTTGCTCGGAAGCTTAAAATATTATGTTTAATTCAAGAAAAAAAAAAGGAACATTTCTGTTTTGTTTTTTTTTCCTGACCTGCTTTTCCAAAAAAAAAAAAGAAAGCTGGTTTATTTTAATTTATTCATGTATCTATTATATACACTTTTCCACTTTAAATTCTCCTAAGTGTTCTGTGTTTGAGGTTTGAAAAACCTGTATATTTAATTCCTACTCAAAGTTCAAGAACTTCGAAAAAAACCAAAAAAATTCCTTTTGTTTTGGCTTGCTCTAAAACTCTGGAAATCAATAGATGTTGTCCCGCTGGCTTCTCTGGACCATAGATCAAGTCCTTAGGGGGAAACTGTGGAGAACACTAATTTATAAAACATTTTGAAAATGTATAAAATATTTCTGCACTTGTCATGGATAATTTGAGCAAAGTTCAGTTGCACTTGATTGCATGAGAGACTATTCTTTAATGACCCAGATAAGAGGAGAGAGTGAAGGAGCTAGGGTTGTTCAGCCTGGAAAAAGGAAGTTCTAACAGCAATCTTTTAAAACTGCAGAGTGGGTTTCCAAGAAGAGAGAGAAAGGCTCTTTACTGAGAAGTACAGTAAGAAAGTGGTCATAAATTTGAATGCAAGAGGATTCACTATGAGAACAAACAAGCATGGAAATTAGTTGTGCTTACAGATTATATAGCATTTGTCCTTGGAGATCTTAAAATTCTAGTTGGACAAAACCCTGAGCAACTGGTCTGAATTCAGTTTTCACCCTGTTTTGAGCTGGCAGCTGATCTAGATGCCCTCTGAGATCTCATCTAACCTGAATGACTTCATGACTCAGATTTTTCCTGAATGCACTGGATCTTTATGGCATTTCCCATTACCATACATTTTATGTGAAAATTGAGGTATTCACATACACACAAACATATATGTATTAGTTCTCACTGGTGTCTTAATGGTGATTTCAGCAATGATTTATCAAAACTATATCTCAAAAATGAAAAAATACACAATTTTAAGCTTTCACATGTTAACTTTCTGTTTGCACCCATCCCTACATAATAAAACACAAATAAAAAACCTGGCCTTACCAAGTTATTCACAACTTTCGCATCATAATGACCAGAATTTTCTCTGAAAATCAAATATTGTCAAAAATAAAATTATTCTAGTGACTTATAGAGTAAATTAATAGTGTCTTTATTTTATTTCTGCATTAAATTTAATTTAAATACTAGATGTTCCCTTTTGAGGTAAGGATTCAGAAAACTTGATACTTCCAGGTGCAGAAGATGATAGTGCAAAACCAACATTACTGAACAGCCATGAAACACATATTTGCAAAAACATTGCCTTCTGCTACCAGAACATACTTAGTAACAGTAATGGCTGCTTTTACAGTCTTCTTCACTTTTACTCTCTGAAGGTGTGGTTTATGAAATCATAATAATCCTTACGATATGTTTTAATGTAAAAACCTATGCTATTTAACTGAATAAATTAAATTCCTTTTCTGTGAAAATAAGACTTCCAAATGTTTGAAGCTTCAAATTCTCTTAGATGTGACCTCATATAATTAAATGCAAGAAAAAGTTATGAGCTCTTACATTTTTAAGATTCATTAATAAAATCCAAAATTGTTTAACACTTGTATTACAGAACCAGGTATAAATGTGGGTTTCTTTTGATTTGAATTCTGAAGGTCATTACTAGATAATCTTGCTGTGAGTGCTCAATCATATTGAGTGTTCAAAAACTATTTTATGCTGTAAGCTTAAAAATCTGGTACAATTTTATTCACTTGTTTGTTGAACTAATTGAGAAAGACCTTAATCATTTATCCAGCTGAAAATAAATTGTGAGAGGCTATCTTTTCTTTCATGATGGAACTTTAGATAGACAAGTGCTGGAGTTTTTGTCTTTTAATGAGCTTGGAAATTTTGATTACATAGCATAATCATACAATTTAATGATACAGTTTGAAGCCTTAAATCATAAATTATCTTAATGTTAATGCTTGTAATGCCAATGGGAGCAATGATGGGAAGAGGAGTAAATCCATGTAGGTAAAGGTCTCAGTATCTGTCTTTTAAACCCATGGAAAATGCTAGAAAGTCTTTTTGAAAGATCTGGCCCTTAATTCCAGTACCATGAAGTGTGAAGAGTCATCAATGCCTGATATGTTTCTAATATTTAATTCTAATGATGAAATACATTTCATGAAAGCCATTGTGGGCATAAAATTTAAACACTACCCATAGGATATGTCAGTGTATAATTTCGAAAGGAATTTCTTTTTTTTCTATATGCTTACTTACTTATTTCTTTCTTTAGAAACACAAATTCAGTATTTTCTGACTCTTAGCAGGAGGTTTCTTTATTCCTTCTAGTTATTCAAGGGTTCATTGATAGCTAGTGGTTTATTAAATCTTTAATAAATAACATAATAGCTTATCTCTATAAGCTCAAATCAATATAATTCTGTGAAGAAAAGTCATTGTCGACCTTTATGTTTCATATCATTTTTATTAAACTTAGATAACTTGGTAGCTCTTCATTCAAGGTCTGAAAATCAGATTATAAAATGAGCATTTAAAACTTTCTCTTGGAGTAAAAAAGCTCCAAGAATAGAAAAAGACACAGTGTCAGCTTGCGACTTCATCTCTTTAGAAATACCTAAACTGAGTACATGAAAATACAAATAAACAAAATAATTAAAATTATGCTTATATACAATTTTATTCAACACATATGTAAATCCCTTGCCAGCATTTGTCTCACATACATGGCACCAAGCACCCAAAATTTATAATTCTTAGAAATATCTTTTACTGTATATATTAAAATGAAATATAATTATAGGCCTTTCACTCAGATAAAGACTTATATATATAATTTATTGCTAGAAAATAATTTTATTGAGATGGAATCAATTATTGTCTGAATCATTTTAGTAGAATAAGAATGATCTATAGAAATGATTATAATTGATTAAATCAGTTTATTTATTACAGCATTATCATGAATAGAATTTGTTGCTGTTCAGCATTGTATAGAACAAGATTTCATACAAATTGTTTTACAAAATCAATTTGCACACACAGCAGGGAAGTATCATTTCTAGAGAAGAAACAACAGTTTTCTTCCAAAAGGGGTCAAATTTTCCCCTTCAAAAGAAAGGTGGCTTAGGCTGTTGTAAATTCCCACTATAGCATCCTCTATAATGGAAAGTACTAGAATACCAAAGGACAGAGAACTGCAGAATTAATCAGCTTACATCTCTGTGTTGGCTTCCCATGACAAGGTTTTGATAGTGTTGGGGCTGCAGTGTTGGCTTCTGTGAGAAGCTGACAGAAGCTTCCCCCATGTCCGGCACAGCCAATACCAGATGGCTCCAAGATGGACCCATGCTGATCAAAGCCAAGCCCATCAGCGATGGTGGTAGCACCTCTGGGATAATGCATTTAAGAAGGGGCAAAAAAGTATTGCACAGAAGTAATTTCATCCAGAAAATAAAGGAGTTAGAATATGTGCAAGAAATAGCTCTGCAGACCCCAAGGTCATTGCAGAAGGAGGGGCAGGAGGTGCTCCAGGTGCTGGAGCAGAAATTTCCCTGCAGCCCATGGTGAGGCAGCTGTGCCCCTTCAGCCCATGGAGGACCACAGGGATACAGAGATCCACCTGCAGCCCATGGAGGATGCAACACTAGAGCATGAGGATTCCGGAAGGAGGCTGTGACCTTGTGGGAAGTCCATGATGGAACAGGCTCCTGGCAGGACCTGTGGCCCCATGGAGAGAGGAACCTACACTGGAGCAGGTTTGCTGGCAGCGCTTGTAACACCTTGGGGGTCCCACAGTGGAGCAGCCTGTTCCTGAGGCACTGCACCCTGTGGAATGGACCCACAGTGGAGCAGTTTGTGAAGGACTGTGGCCCATAGGAAGGACTCACATTGGAGCTGTGTGTGGAGGACTATCTTTTTTGGGAGGGACTCCATACTGAAGCAATGGAAGAATATGAGGAACTCTCCCCCTGAGGAGAAAGGAGCAGCAGAGATGTGTTCTGAGCTGACTGCAGCCCCTCTTCTCTGTCCCTGTGTACCACTGTGAGGGAGGACGTAGAAAAATCAGGAGTGAAGTTGAGCCCAGAAAGAAGGGCAGGGGCAGAAATTTTTTTTTTTATTTCTCATTTTCCTATTCTGATTTCATTGATAAAATATCAAACCCATTTTTCCTCAAGTGGAGTCTGCTTTGCCCGTGACAATCACTGCTGTGTGATCTCTCTGCCCTTATCTAGACTCACAAGCCTTTCATTTATTTTCTCTCCCCTCCTCAGCTGAGGAGGGCAGTGACAGAGCAGCACTAGGTGGGCCCCTGCCCTCTGACCAGGGTCAACCCACCATAATCTTAAAAAACTGCTAGGATCCAGTACATATTGAAATACTTTTATTCCAGAAGCTTACAGTATGAAATTTCAATAAAGGTCCCAGAGAGGTAATTGCTGAAAAAGACATTGCACTGTTCATTATGAGAAAACTCTCATTAAAACAGATGTTTTAATGTGTTTAGTCACAAGTATTTACATACATATTTTCCTCAGTCTATGAAAATAACCCTACGTGTGTAATAGGATTTTATAAATATAAAAATGAGAGAGAAAGGGATAGTTCACCTTCAGCATTTCAGATGGATTATAAAAAGTGCTTAATATGTTTTGTTCCATTCTTTCAGAATTAATTAACATTTTGGGTTGGCCATCTACTCCATTTCCATAGATAAGGCTACTGGAATTTCATTGCTTTTAAAATGAAGGAAGAAAAAAAGAGATTTTATAGACCTTTCAGCAGTCTTTGCAAAGACATCAATCTGACCTGAATTCTTTTCTGCCTTACAATTTGTGTTACCTGTGTTTCCCTCATAGATCAGTGTTAAAACTCCTCTTGGATTTCTGGATCAGGTTCTGAATGATTTTCAGGCATAATGTTATACAAAGGCTGCTAAAAATACGAATAATGTATGTCTACTACTTCAACTCTGCAGGCCACATTTGAGATACATAAATACCATTTTTATATGATTTTTCTTAGATTGAGCCATGAACAGTTACTAGTGAGCATATTTCAAGACTGGTAGAATTTTTATATGCTCAAAAGTAGTATTTCTGCAGAGATATAATGAAGATTTCAGTCCTTATATCCTAAATCTTTATTTTACACATTTTTAGGAGCTTTATGGTCTAGAATATTTCATTGTTCAGTAGGGGCCTGAAGGCAGTAGGCATCTTTGCAGTGATTTTAATGAGCTTTGGGTCAACTTTACTATATTCTGGGAAAACAGAGTATTCCTGGGTGAAAACACAAATTTAGATTTTGAGTAAAAGTAGATATTCAAAGAAGTTAAGGCCAAAAAAGATGATTATAATAATTTAATTTTCTGTTTCATATAACACAGACTAGAATATCACACTCAAATTACTGCATCAAACCATGTGGGAATTATTGAATGTAACTTGTGTAAAAGAGGATTACAAAAAGGATTGTGGAGCAAATGAAGAAAAGGGACAGAGACAGAAATCAAATTGTAATGAGGTGGTAAAAGTGAAACTTCTCAAATGCTCTTCCTTAAAAGGAAGGCATTTTATCTGCATTACACGTAAAATTTTTGTCAGCAGCTGTGGCAGCATCTATACTATGCACATACACTCTCCAGGTTCTACTCTCATCTACCTCTCCTCAATATGTGACTAGAAATCATCATAAACATCCCAGAAAGTACCATGACAGTGGTCCAGATTTGTCTGGATGGGAAAATTCAGGGATTTTTGTCTCTTACAGCATCTCAAATGTTGACATATAAGGCAGAAGCAATTGTTTGATACTTTAGAGCACCCTCCCACCTTAATATTGTCCAGTTCCTTACGGCATGAGATGTGGTGTTGAGGAGCCTGGGAAAAGACAAACACAAATAGCAGGATCACAACCTGGTTTTTCAGGAGAAGAAACTTTGACCTGTTCAGACATCTGCTTGGAAGAGGCGTGTGAGATACACTCCTGGAAGTGAGCCCAGGAGAGCTGGCTAATTTTAAAGGATGATCTCCTTTAAGAATAACCAATTCTGAAGCACACAAAACAACACAAAGGCAGCAGGAGGCCTGCATGGATGAACAAGGAGCTCCTGATAAAACACTAAAGAGGTGTATAAGTGGGAACAAGGTCAGGTCACACAGTCAGCAATCAAGGGCAGTGTCAAAATTGTCACCGCCAAGACATATGTGCCTTCATAAAAATTCCACAACACAGCTATACAGCCATGAGACTGCATCTTCTTATATTTCCTTTGTTTGTGGTTTTTTTCTTGTTTACTATGCTGTGCTATGCATTGTGCTGGTTTGGCTAAATGTAGCAATATATTAAGCTTAGTTTAAAGGCACAGAAAAGGCACAAGATTACTTTTTGGGCATAGAGCATGATAGGGGATACACATGATAGAGTCACCCCAAGACAGCATTAATGCCATAACTGTTCCAAAGCCCTTGCAAAGAGTACAATCACCACCAGAGCCAGTGTGTCATTGCAGTATTTGCAAGCAGAAAGTCACTTAGGTGGACCAATATCACAGTAAACATACATTCTGTCGTTTCCTGACACTCACTTTCTCTTGAATATCTAGATCAGATACTACTGATTAAGCCTGAGGATGCTAAATGACTCAAATCTTCCTAGAAACAAATTGTATTTTTAACTTTCATAATGGTCAGCAACACCAGCTGATGGGCAAGCATCCTCCTCCCCTGTGGTAGCCTGTCCATCACTTTCCTCACTCAGGCATGAGGTGTGGCACTTACAAAAACTTATGGGGTAACTCTCAACCTCAGGACATTTGTGATCAGCAGTGACACTGATAGGGAATGCCACTGTTTGCCCTGGGCATCTTTCTTGCCTTTTCTGAGGAGCTGGGAAAATAAAGTTTTCATTTTTCTTCTTGTTTGTCCTTGTCAAGGAGAATAATTGCTGATACTCAAACAACTTTTCAAATAGCCAAGAACATTCTGATTTTTGGATCAATTATGTCATTATAACACAGTTATATGTGTATAACATATAAAGTCCTCTAACTTACCCAATGATAAATAAATAAATAAATAAATAAATACACTACAAGATCCTATTTTTCTCTACACAAAATAAAATGTTTTTTCTGGGACAAAAGGAAATTAATCTTACTTATATTAAATAAAAGTAAGTAGTGTTCTGGACTTGGAAAAGAAATGCCCTAGTGATTCTTTAAAAGTATATGGTCCCAATTTTAAGGTCTAAAGACCCTCTTGGACATGACTAAAAGCATTTATGTATTTGCAGTTTTGGTCTCAATAGAAATACTTGCTATTCCATCACATTTAATATGAACTGCTTGGACTACTGTGACTCAGGGATGAGTATAGTCACAAGACAGTTAAATTGAAATTATACCAATTTCAGGTTAGTTTGGATCAGATTGTACATTTTTCCAATATGATTGCTTTTTTTTTCCCTAGTGAAAAACATATGTAATTTTACATTGTGCATAAATTCCATCATGACTTACAGGTTCCCTGCCTTCTCAAAAAGATATGCTTCTCCCTTTTTTGCACAACCAAAAGTGCCCCTGAGCCACATGTGTTTTCATGGATGGCAGAACATTGATTTCACAACATGGACAGGGACATAACTTTGAATTACTCTAAAACTTCAGCAAACCGTGTGAAGAAAATGGTTCCTAACTGGCATTCCTTCAGATGCCATCGAGTTTTTTGTTTAATACAATAGCATTTAGTAACAGTTGTGCTTACAGGATGTACATAGCAGCATCCAAGATTGAGTTAAGCATCGTGTTATTGATAGGAGTAACTAATAGCATCAAGCTCAAATCAGAGGAGCTAGTGAGTAGGTAACATGCCCTGGGATCCAGGGGCTTGGGAAACCTTGGGAGCAGCTGGAGAGATCAAAGTGACCAGGGCTTCCCCAGCTCTGTGTGTGTGTGTGTTCTGTGAACAGAATGGTCTATAGCAGCAACCAGAGCAGGACTGCAGCCTCAGAGTTCATCTGTCCTTGTGCCGGCAGCTGGCAAGGCTGGGATCCAGAAGCCAGCTCTGGGGCAGAGTGTCTGAGCCCAGCAACTGGAGAAATTCATGAGATACAAATATATATATACATGAAAGTATAAAAATATATTAAATATATGCACATATTTATACAGATAGATGTATTTATAGTTTTATTTTTATATCTAATATATTAATAAATATCTGTCTAATATATATATTTATATCTTATATAGATGTGTGTGTGTGTGTGTGTGTGTATATGTGTATATTTTTTTCCTCACAAAAGTGAGGGGAGCAGAATATGGTCATTTGTGCTGTCTATTTTTCTGAGTGCTCTGTGTGTCTGCCTCTGGTTTCTGTTCAGCCAGTCATGTATATGTTTTCATATATACATCGTGCATATGTGTGCTCTGCATGCTTAGCTTTCTATAGCTTCAACCTGGCTGCACAGAGAAAATGAAGGTTTACAGGACAGCAAGAGTTATGAAAAGATATTTATATAAACATTGCAACTTAAAATTACTTTAATGAAGCATTTGTAAAATCATTCATTGTGCCTCAATTGACGTTGCAAATATAGAAATTATGTAATTATGAGTATGTAAAATAGCCTGTTTGCATTATGTAGGAGCACTGATTTAAGTTCTATTTATTTGAAACTTTTGGTAGTTCAGTAAATTTTTAAAAGAAAGAAAGAATATAAATTCTACAACTAATTCTTAGTTTCTGTTAAAGTCAAACTGTGAATTCCTATTACAATTGTCACATTATCCCTCAAAACTGAACAGTAAAATCAGTAAGAAATTACAAAGTAAGCTCTAACTGTAATTGGATAACCAATGTCTTTAAGATGCATGTGTGAGCTGAAAGTTAAGATTGGTGAGAAGCAGAAGGGAGAGAATTATTCTATTGCTTAAAATGTGTCTGAGAGGCCTATTGACAATTCTTTTTTGTTTGCTGTGTTGAAGCTGATGAAGTCCCTGATCCTCTAAAACATATCAAAGTGACAATTCACTTTTTACAGCTATACATCTGACTCTACCAGGAAAGAATATTTTAGTCTTTTTTTCTTTTTTTTTGCAACTGCTACTCCAATAACTTTTGGAGAAACCTATTTTCTGATGAATTTAGCACAGGTGTTTGAATTATTTTAAAATATTAATGAACTCAAAATTATGCTATAATTTAGTTGAAATATGGATTCTGGGTCAAGGACCCCACGCACAAGGTGGAAAGGAGGGTAACCACAAGTGACACTACATCAGAAAGGGTTACAGACACAGCAATATAGAAATTGCTGTAGTGACAGGGACACAGATAAATCACTGCAGGTGAGCCTTGAATTATGCAGGTGGGAGCATATGACAGTAAAAAAAAAGTAGAAAAGCATGACAGGTTTTTGGGTTTGCTAATAAGAATTGTTAACATTTTAAAATTGGGAACAATAATTCAGGGTAATAATTTAGGATGAAATAAGAGTGATATTTTTGAAAATGGGCTGAATTTTAACTTCTAACTCCTTGAGAAGGGGTAACAAAAAAAAAGCTCCTCAAAACATTTTTGGTGTAATTTTGCCCAGAGTAACCTGGAACTTTGTTCATACCTTGGTTAAAATCCATTTATAATTGACATGTTAGCCTGTTCTGAAAAAGGAAGAAAAAGGAAAGGGAAAGGGAAAGGGAAAGGGGAAGGGAAAGGGAAAGGGAAAGGGAAAGGGAAAGGGAAGGGGAAAGGGAAAGGGAAAGGGAAAGTATTGAGGCATGTTTCATATAGATTCTTGCTATACATTTGTTACAGGTTTTAAAAATAAAATATATTTCTAGGACTGAAATCTCAAATTGTCTGAGTTTGTATTTTCTACTCTTACATCCAGGGAACTAAAAAATAATAAACAATTGCTTTATATACCTCTTCATATTATATACATTTTGGTTTTACGAATCATTCCTGTAATTGTATTTTAAAAATGGAAATTTCTATAATGAACTGAAATAGTTTTCAGTGTTGTTGGCATTGTAAAGAAAGTTCTAAGTGTGTCCAAACAAACTGTACATTCATTCTAAGTTATTTGTAGATTATTTTTAAAAAGAATATGCAATATTCATTGGTTAAGGGAAAGAAAATCATCCTGGAAAGCATAAGATTTACTGTTTTCCTCGAGACATTCTAAGTCTTCACTAAACATTGACACCATCCCTGCTGGTTTAAATAGTCTTTTGCATTAAATCCTGCCTGTATTAGCTCACTTTGTACTGACACATGGATTCAGCAAGGAGATGTAAATGACTAGGACATACTTTGTACTACTTTATATCCAACAATATTTGACCCTTGCTTTCTCTAAGAAATAGTATCTTGAGCAATGTAGTGAATCAAATATGTTCTAGGTCAGAGTTTTATTACTGTCTGAGGCAGCAGTGTCACCTACTAAACGAGTAACACATCTTCCTGTGCTCTTCACATTTTTGCTGCCATCAGAGCTCTGACCCCTGGCGTTTCTGTCCAATACTGATCAGACACTGTTCAAAACCCTGAAAGTTCTTGCTTTTGAATCAATGCTGAACAACATATCTATTTCATTGATTAAAAAACCTTAATGAATGTGAGGGACTTAACACTTTGCTGAGCTGATAAAGGAAAGGAGATGTTTTTTCTCATAGCACAAATCCCACTGCTGTCATTTCAATGAAAACTTGATATCCACAGTAATTTTTTTATTATTTAATTTTTAATTCCAGCTGGTTTTTTTATTGGCAGTGCTACTGGTCTTTCATTTATAAGTGATAAAAACAGATTGACGATAGTTGCCCTGATGATGTAGGTGGTTGGCTGGAGAGCATGTCAGCACACATGCTGTGTTTATCTCATAGCAGCAAGATGCCAAGCAACTGCTGTCCTAATTCTTCTGGAGATCCCCAGTTCCTCTCCTGCTTATCTGAATCCTCTGTGAATCCAGATCACTCAGTATTTTCTTTTTCTCTAAAAAACTGCTTGCCCAATCTTACAACTTGCTCTATGATTAGTTTGGATATGGAAAAGTCCCAATAGTTCTCTTTTTTCCTATCTTTGTTACACAAACTTTTTTAAAAACCTCTCAGAAAGGGGAGATTTTCACTGTTCTTTACAGTAAACCTTCACCCGTTACAATGAAGTCACTCAAAGGATCCAAACTGACATTTCTGGAAAGTGATATCTTCAGTTCCACTGAATAATATATGGAGCACTTTGGATTGTGTCCTCTGTCAGTATGAAACATCCTTGTCCAGGTGAGAATGTCTTTATCAGGCAGTTCAGTCAGGAAGACTAACAGAAATGTTAGTCAGAAGAGAATCCTGGAGGTTTTTCAGACCAGACTCCTAGCTGAATTTATTGCTAGCACTAGGTGAAGTCAGCCAGTTTTCTCTAGCCAAGGTTTGAAGACTTGCAAAGATGGACATAACCTATTCCAGAGAGGCATTACCCTAGTGATTTCCATTTAACTAAAAACTCTTTCCTAAAATAGAAAGATTTATTCTAGAAAAGACAGCAGGACTAGAGCTTCTTTGTGATGATGGTTTTATAGTACCCGTGTGTGTCAAACTGCTTCATATAAACTATACATCTCCAACATAGACAGTGTATTCTTCATTTAAAGCTAATTACAGGGAAAGAGATATTCGTATATTATTTTATCATACCTCAATGGCTAGATACACAATTCTATTCACCCCCAATGGAAAAATGTTTAATTTATTAACTTAGTGGGACTGAAAATTTATGCCAACTTTGTAATAATAACTGTTATTCAAGTTACTACAGATTTCCCACACTGAGAACTGTGTAAGAATTAACTTGGGGATTTATCTGGTATCTGGATGTTTTGACATAATTGTTTGTCTGTCTTATGAATTCTATTACTTATTCAAGAAACAGATGAGATGCCAGTAGGAGTTACAGGTCAAAATCCTACATTAAACTCTTCCTAATTTTTTAGATATTATACTGAACTCTGCTGTTGTCTTAGGACTATTGAAGGATCGAGTCTTTGTCTCCGAAAAAAAGTAGTCCTCTAATGCTGATATGTATTTTTGGATTATTAAACTTGCAAAATTTCATGGGGAAGAGCTTACTTGATGAAGTACAATAGAATAATTTTCTTTCTGAAATCCGTTCCTGTCATTAAGGTCTTCAAACATGACACAAACATTGATTTTATGAAGTGCTAAAGGCAATTTATATTTAATATTCTACAAGAAAATACTTTCTAAAAAAAAAAAAAAAAATTGGAAACTTTCCTCACCTTTTTTGCTCCCATGTTAAGGAAAACTAGTAAAATCTGCACAGGAGCTTGCTTGCGATATATAACCATTTTGTCTGTTTTATGAAAAGGCCTAAATTATACAGGGATGAATAAAATAGCTAACATGAGAAGGAGATGCAGAAACCCAAGGACTCTGTACCACCAGATTTTAATAAGAATGAAGAAAGAGAAGCTGTGTGAACACATAGCTTTCTGTTTACATTTCCAGTGAGAAAACTGTGATTTCCATGGGTATAGAAGACATCAGGAATATTCTGGTTAAAGGAAGGGAGGGGTTGCAATAGAGTTACTAGAATAACATATTGTCATACAAAAAAGATTACTACAGGAAAATAGTGGTTTGAGTAAAGTTCAAGTGTTTGTATCACTTCTGAAACAATTTTAAAATTTTTTATTACTCTTGAGAGACTCATGACACACCTAATAGCATATAATGATTATATATGTTAGTAATAAATTGGAAGAGATTTAAAAAGTATTTCAGGGCAAGAGTGATACTCAAAATAAAGCTGAACAAGTGAAGTCATTCCTCTAAAAGCAGAAAATGCCTGCCCTACGTGCTCTTTTGCTTGATCTGACAGCAATAATTTTTGATGGAATTAATTGCACATGAAAATCATTGACAGGATGTGCAAATGGGCCTGATAAACTTGGTCTGTGACTCCCTGGCTTATCAGTGTTGATTGAAAAATACTTCTGTACTACAGAAAATACAATACTCTCATATCTGCAACTCAGTAGTCAGAAAAGTCCGTCTTCTGAGCATTTTTCTGGGTCATTTTGTTCATTTATACATGATGCATTCACTCCTCCACCTCCTGTTCCAAACATGAATTAGAATCTTTGACCCTGATTCTGCAAGGTGCATAAGCATTTTGAATGAAGTACAAAGTGAGCACTTTTGGTGTCTGAAATAGAACGATTAAAGGCCGATGTGTAATAAAAGCTCCACAAACCTTTGTTCCAAATTACCCTTAGGTGTGCACAGTGGAGGACTTACATAAAATGCCTGAGACACTTTAAGGGCTCCTTGGTATAAGACTTTTTTTCCTACCTTGTCCTTTCTGCCACTATTCCTGTCCTACCATTCCATGTGTGCCCTTTTAGTGATTCCAACATTCATTTTGCATTGAATCCATTAAGCAAAATGACCAAACAGAATACTTCTCTCTCTTTTTTAAAATTTTTTTTTTAAACTGTTTTAGTTCTCTGTCCGTTTAGTCACACTCAAGTTGTAGTGGCAGCACAAAGGACTGAAAAGCAAATATGCAGCATATGGAAGGAGTAAAAAAGGAGGTGCGAATTTATACTGGAAGTGCCATTAATTGCAATTCTATTCCAAAATTCACTGGATGTCTTGTGTTCAACTCGAAATAACCTTTAGTAAGTCAATGTCATCTCCTAGACATGTATAGATGCTGTTTCCTGGTTTGATAGGAAGAAGTAAAAGCAGAAAGAAGTAGCTATCTGCCATCTTTCAATTAAAGGAAAAAAGAAAAAGGGAAAAAAAAAAAGCAAGGTTCTTCAGTACATGAAGTAATACCTGTGGGGCAGCTGAAGTGTCTGCTTCTAGATGTCCCATCCAAAGACACCCAAAACCAATTTTTGGAAATGAAAATAATCCCAAATTTTTTTGACAGAGCAGATTTCCCACAGCTTAATCACCTACAAGCTTGTTAAATGGAGTTTATTTTGCTGAGGGAAAAGATCACATTCTTAACTATAGGTATGCAAAGTATAAAATGGGATGTGTTTATGCTGCAGTTGCTGTAGTGAGAGTGCTCTTGCTGTTTTTAGCAGACCTTTAGCAGACAAAGAGATGATATTTGTCATAATAAAGGCAGAATGTACAAAACCCCAAACAATAAAGAATAGTCTGGGGTAGTAGTTATGGGGAAAATATTTTTTTTCTGTACATCAACCATGGCTTAAGCTGGTGAGGTTCCATTAGTCTTGCTGGTTCTGTTAGTGATGTAACAGAGTCTTTTTCTCTGGAAGGCTGACCCTGCCTGGATGCCAGGCGCCCACCAAAGCCTCTCTATCCGACCTCTTCAGATGGAGATTTTTGGGGCTGGTCTATTTCTGTCAAATGAAAAGTGAGAGATCACAATTAATTATACAGTCATGTAACAGATCCATTTGTGAAAGTTTGCTTTACTACTGCATCTGTTCTGCATTACAGACATTAACAAATTACATGGTGAAGAAAAAAGGGAAATAGACTGTAATTATCATGGCAATGATAGCATCCACTTAGGAAACACTAAAATAGTTCTTTTCTTTTTTGATTACCACACTTTTAGATTCATACTTTTTTTTTAAGGACTCTGATGTAAACCAGTGGCATGTTTTTTCTTTAAATTTCTGTTCCATTTGGGAAAAGAAAGAACGTCCAATAATACACTTTTCTTTCAGAACAACTCATAATTTACAGCGACTTCTTCTGCAAAATATTTTTCTTTTCATGTCAAACAAGAGAAACTTTTCTCTCTAAATTAAAGCAGACTCAGAAAAATTGTAAAAAAACCAAAAATTTGAGTCATAAGCACTCCCTCCAGTCTATGAAATGTAGAGTTGTTAATTTTATGTTAATATGCAGGTAAATAACAGAAATTATAAGATGATACTGATAATACATTTATTAACTTTTTTCAAAAAGTCCATAACAAAAATTATCAAAATATGAAAATTCTCTTTTCTCTCTTTCTCTTAAAAACTGTTTTAGTTTTGTTATTTTTACCTTAATTTGTTACTTTTGTAGTAATAATGGTAACCATTGGGCATAATTGCCATCTTAACAGAGAATGAAGACGATGAGAAAAAATTTTTTTTTCAGATATGAATGATAAGCCTTCATATTATTAATTTAAAAAAGAAAATGATGGATTGAAAACTGTTTCAGAATCTTCAAGGCAATTAAGGGAATTTGTACTAGAGGTCTGATACTACGGTGCGAATCAGACCAAATTTCCTCTTAAAGTAATGATCGGCAGACAGATAGACGCACAAATAGAGATATAAAATTAATTAGTACTGAGGTTCAGTTCAGTTATTTTTACCCTTGCATTTTTTCATCCCAGCATGCATAGATACATTTCTTCTTCATTTAGTCCTGCATTCTAGATGTTCATATATGAGCATTAGTGCTGTATGTGTCTGTCTGTATGTTCAGTCATTTCTTGAACAAACTGTGGGCTCACTGGAGATAGTCACAGTGAATATACTTCCTAACAGACATTGAGTTAAAATTATCTTCAGAAATATGCAGACAATATTTCAGGATGTTTAGTTAATTATGGATATTGCAGTAAGACCATAGGTGGTTTGGGGACAAGACACTACTTTCCTTTGATAACTGCCTGTAAATTTCTCATTCATACCTACAAACATATTCGTGTCTTTAAAATTGTGGGTGGTATTTTTCCTAATGACAGGAAGTATTTATTTAAATTTCATGTTGCAAAGTATCATAAAAAAAACCATGATGACATAGAACCTGAAGATTTTTTTTTATGAAAATGCCAGTGCCAAATCATTTCAGGTTACCTTTTATAGATCTTATATTTTAGTGCTTCTCATTGTTATACATGCCCTCATTTTGATATTTTTTCACTGAAAGGTTCAACAACAGAATGTTTATAAAACTCTTATGGGTTAATATATATTTTTTACTTTTAAAGTAAAATGAAAACATTCAGTAAGAAAATTATGAAATACGCTATTTTTTAGAATTTATGAAATGCATTAGTTTTTTTAAATGTGGTTAAATACTTGTATTTTGCTGTCCTTAAACAGCACAAAATTGCTAGCAGGTCTTTTGTAGCATTTTAAGTTTATATACATTACTATATAAGTAATAATGTGTTTTATTATAAAACTCCATGTTATTTTAAATATGAAAACTACCTTATGTATCAGCCTATACTATATGTTATAAATTTCCTTATCCTTATATTTATTTATGTGTTTATTTATAAAATTTAAAATTTAATTTTATTCAAAATGAGTTCTATTTAATACAGAATGGGACATGGCAATAAGAAATTTCAGGAGTGATCATGGAAGAAAGAGAAAATGTATTTGTGGCAATGTGAGTTGGCTTCACTATCTCATAAGAAGAAAACTTAAGTTGAAAAAATATGGGAACAACTGTTTTGTACTGTCATCCACAAAGTACAGCTGGCCTAGGTAGAGAAAACCTCTGCTGCCAGATTTCAACAGAGTTGTCCTGCCTAGGACAAATGACTTGTATCATTTACATGCTGCTTCAAAAACTGTGCCAAGAGCAACGGGGCTTTAATGGAACAAGAAATCTTAGCCAAGGTTTGCTGAATTTTAAAAGCAGCAAGTTATTTTGGCAATAAGCAACCAAAGAAGAATAATAGATATTACACCATGTTCAGCAACAGTCTTTCTGAATATTGAGGATGGGATGACAACTCACATTTTCTATCTGTTAGCCTGTTTCTAGGAATGAAGAATGGGTGAAGAAATATTTGAGAAGAAATGCAGTTTAAACTTCTAGAGAGAGTGTTTGAGTGCACTTGTTTTGCTCTGAAGAAAAGACTAAATAGAGAAATTGGGGGTCAAAAGTAAAACAACCTTTCTGTCCTGCTCTAAGTCTGTCCTGATCTCAAAGGCAGTTTGCATGTTTGAGGTGATGATGCCTTGAAGGGGCTACCTAAAAACAGAGGCTAGACAAAATTAAGAGAATAAAAGTGGGTATATTTATTGAAGGGTCTTCAAGGTACACTTTGGGCAGTCAGAGCCCTAGGGCTACATCTAAGATTGACAATAGTGTCACAGGTTTCCATTCTTTTATAAGTTTGGTCCATTTACATATCGGGGGTTAATCCTCCAATTACAATTTCAGGTAATGAAGTCATTTACTCCCAGTTTGCTCCCCCTTAATCCACTTTGTTTACATGTTTTGGGGCCTGAGACAGTAAAGCATCCTTGAATTTCAGGCCTAGAGAGAATTTGTTTTGTCTGACCAGAGTGGAGAACAGTAGTGAACAGCCTATATGGAGTCTTAGAGTTACACACTAAAGCACTACCGGATATGAAAAATATAAAAGCTAAAATCCTAAGGCATCATTGGAATACAGCAACATACATGAAACATGCAGTTCACAGCAGTCAGTGTGCATAGGTTCATAACCAGAGGTTTACCATGCTTTGTTTTCCAAATCAGCTTATTTTGGGAATAAAAGCTACTTGAATGTTTTCTGCTGGGGTTCAAGCATAGGTCTGCTTCCTTTTCTTCATAGTCAGAGCTTGTGCTCTCCTCCGGGTAAGAAATTGTGTGACCTTGATCACAAACTTTCCATGCAGGTTGATTCACTGACAGCCAGACAACTGCCACAGCTTTTCATTGTCTTCTAATTATGAAAACTGAAAGCTTATAATTAAGTTCAAGCATAGTAAGACAGCTTTTAGAGACCTTGCTGTGTTATACCTCATAACTCTATTAAAATAAAATGTAGAAATAATGTAGTTTTGTGTATATTACATGGCTGAAAGTTAAAGTTTTCTGCACTAGTCTGTATTAAGCTCTTTCACAATACACCAGGAAAATTTTACACTTCAGTGTAAAAATTCAGATATAACAACATTCAGATGCTCAGAGCACAATATAGCTGCAGAGTCTAAATTATGCTTTCCAAAACAAAAGGACATTCTTTCAAGAAGCAAGTTATCTACTAATACAAGAAAATAGATATATTTGGATGTATTCTGCTGCTATTATTGAAGGATTTATGTGAATGAAATCTTCAGGAAAATCCAATTCAAAAGCAACATGAAGAAAAATTTCATCTAGTAAAAATAAGTCTTTTTGCATTTCAGAAAATGCCAGTTTTCATATTCTTTAAACTGACAGACCTGGTCTGTTCTCTTTGGGACCAGACTCTTGAATCTACTGAGAGACCTGTGGGAAGCAAAACACTACAGTTCAAAGAAACATAATATGGCTACATTGTCCCGCTAGCCTCAGGCATGTTCCTGCTCCTTTCGTGCTTGCACGACAGCTACGTTAGGATGATGCTCAGCTGAGTTAGGATTCTGCTTTTATTTTCCTTTATATATTTTTTTTAGCTGGAGTTAAAAAGTTCAGTGAGACAGAGACAGTACATCTGACAATAAAGAGCAGGAGAGGTCCAAGAAGGAGGCAGATATTGCGGGAAGCCTGTGAACATTATGTGGAAATCTGGAGCAGCCTAGAGGTTTGAGCAACGAGTGAAAGATATTAAGGAAGAACAGACTGGGGTCTGGCTTGGACCTAGGAACAACTCTTTAGGAGCTGTAGGGCAGCCACAGAGGTGGGAATGAACTGATGAAGCAGCAACCAATAGTGAAGGATCGATGGAAAGATATAAGTGAGAAATGAGACATCAAGCCAGAGGGGATGTCAAGAAAGAGAAGTCAATGGCAGGTAGATGCCAGCTGTGAAAAAACAGACAACTTCTTCCAAGAATCAGCACAAGTCCAATGAAATGTGTTGATTGTCTTTGGCAGTCTTTGGGTAAAATGAAAGTCTCTGCAATAAAGCTTTGTAACTCTTATTACCTCCAAATTCAGGGAATACAGGCAGCATTCAAGTCCAGGATGCTGAAGACATGCTTCTTCAACTGGATTAGATTCCCTATGCTGATACCACTTCCAAAAATTATCAAAAGACAGACAAGGAATATTTGGCTGACAAAATGCCTTTTAACAGACACAAATGTCACTTCCATACCTGACTGGCAAATTCAAAGTAGAGTGCCTAATAAGTACATTACATACAAAGGATTCCTTAGTACCTCTTGTACTTTTACAGCTATTGCAATTAATTCATTTTCTTGGCAGAAGAAATAGTCCATCATACAGTTTCATGGTCTTGCTATCTTCTCCACAGTTCTCCACTGTGGCTACAGAGAATTTGGCCGCAAAACTAATTCAGATCTAGTTACAAAGAGAGACTGTGTGCAGATGTTGGGTCAGAAGTGGTGTTTGTGCTGCACAGCACTGAAATCCACTTTGCTCCATCAAACCAAAAGTAATTAGGAGTTGGATTCTTTTGTTTGTTTGTTTGCTGGTGGGTTTTTTCTTTCCCCCAGGTATGGTTTACGAGAGATGGAGTAATAGGATAACAGGCTGGTGTCACAGAAGCCAGTAGGTTTTTTTACTGATGATAAGATTTTGCCTTTTACCCCTTGCAGCTTTTCACTGGTTTTTTTTCTATGTCTGAGTAACTTCTTAAGGTCACAATTCTCAGGATGAAAACATGTCATAGGTTCTTTTGACTTTCACATAAAAATAATGCTGCCAAATTCTGTTTCACAAGGTTACAGAGGAAAGATGAAAACACAGATATTAAAATATGATTTTGCATAAATATTCTTTTTATCAAATTGTGTTACCAACATTCTCTTATTCTGAACTCTGAGGTTCATAGTGCAGATTCAAACTTGTATCAAGCCATTTTTATGCTACAGTTGTGCATCATTAAGTGATACATACTTTAAAAATATCACCAAGTTCATTTTCTCAGCAGGTTTATCTGCTAGCTCCTGAAATTGTCCAAAGTACTTTCAGAGCATGCACAGAAACATTTCTGTATAGGTCTTCAAGAGTTCCGTCCTCTAAGTTGCTTTTCCAGAATCAAAGACTAATCAGGTAAGAGGCAAATGCTGTCTTAGGATAGAAAACACAAAAGTAATGAGGTCAGTGTACAGTGTCAGATGTTATTAATAGTTTTCTCTATATAAAAGATCATCTTTGCGATTTTAAAGTGACAGTTTCTCCCCAAACTTCTAAAATGTGATTTTTCTCTTTGGAGGTTAACTAAAAGTTGTTGCTGCTGTGGTTGCTGCCCATGTTTTGTCTCTCCTCACATAGAGCTAGCTACTTGTTTGACAGGTGGCTGCTGCAAAGAGGGATACACAGCAAGGTACTAATGACTCATTCACAAACAGTTGTGTGAAGCTAGAGACTTTTTTCAAACATTCAAATTTAGGCAAAATATACTAGCAGTGAGCACCTGTCGAGTGTTACCAGGTACTCGATACAGATTATACACTATAGCTGTGCTTTCACTGCTGCCAGCTGTAACTGTATAATTACTAATATATGTACTTTCGGCTTTGCTCTTTTTTACTATGAAAAAATCAAATCAATCCAGTCATCATTTTCAGTTATCCCTTGTATAAAAAAAAAAAAAAAAAGTGTATATAAAAAGTCACCACTAGTAGCCCTTTGGATGAAAAAGACTAACAATTTGGGATTTTCCTAATGCTTCAGAGAATGTATTTCTTGACTATATTCATTGCCACTTTTTCTCCTCAGTAGATATCGCAAACATTCAGCCTCAGAAAAAATGGATAAGAAACCATGCTATTACAAGTGAATATATTAAGTCCTAAAAAAAAATGTTTAAAACATAATATTTACCAAAAAGGAAGTTCTAAAGAAGTTGGTTGTGGTGGTTTAGTTCTTTCTGAGTCCTAGTACATGAGAAGAATCAATTTGAAGTAAATATTTATCTATGTATCTCAAAGAAGTTTTTAATTTTTCAGTGCCTTACACTAATGCAGGACTTGGACTGCTGTATGTCTGAATAAATGAGATATTCTTTACTTCTCCCTTAATCTGGGGATATGAGAGCTCTACCTCTCTTTAGAACAATGGAAGATTGGGCTCTTAAGGGGAAATTATATTTCCTGAAGTTCTTGACTTGATCAATCTTTAATGCTGCTCCCCATATAATCCAATAATATTTGTAGTTGATATATGCTTGTCTCCACTCATCTCTTTAAAGAACGTTTCTTGCTGTTACAGAGAATTTTTAAGACATTATACCTAAAAATTCGTGGTCACAAAAGAAAACAGAAACAAATGCATTATTGTTTTAATATCAGTCACATGTAAGGTGCGTTTTTAGTCCTCCAGCAGGAATACATCACTTACTAACAAAGTAAATAAGGGTCCATTGGGGAAAATAAACTCTAAAAATGTGTTAGGGAAATGATCTTTATACTTTTTAACATATAATCATGCAGTCCAGTAAATCATTATCAATGAAAAAAAGTGGAAAAAATATATTTCTGCTTCTTGTCCATCTTTGGCCTTCTGTTAATGTCCATATTTTCAAAGCAAGGTGCAGGAATGTGTCTGGATACAGCCATATAAGGAGCAGATGACACTAAATATAATTGAGACGTTCAACTATATTGTTGAAAGCTCCTGGCTAAGAAAGTGTAACCACAACTAAGAATGGAAAGATTCTGGAAAATTAATCAGCTAAAATGTAAACAGAAGTGCTGTACAACTCCCAGAAGCAGATACCAAACAAGGACACTACTATTTAAAACTGCATAATATATATCAGTGTACAGTTACCAACTTACCATGACAGTCACAGATTCCGAGTTTAATTTGGATAAATAGAATGGGAAATAAATGTTGTTTTCAACTGGCAGGTAAGGCTGTTTTCAGTTCAGATAAATTGTTCCACCAAATAACTTATATTGGCAGGCTTATGAGGAAAGAAAATGTGTTTGTGAGCTGAGAGTACAATTGGGAATGGATTTTATTTATTTAGACATTTTCATATCAGGTGGCAAAGCCGTAAGTTTTGAGGGCTCATTGTGCCACTAGCAGAAACCTAGATTATAGCATGTCTGAGCTGCCTAGGCTGTAGTATATACTTTTTTCCAAAGTATGAATTGTACAAATAATAGAAGACACCTTGTTGCTTTTAAGCTGCTGCAAAGGTTGTATAAGATTGTGGTATTTTTCACCAAATCATTTTCCAGACAGACCAAAATAGTAGCATTGTTGCTCTCTCTTTCTGTTTTCCTCTCTTTCTTTCTCCATTTATCTATAAAATACACGTTTATTGACCAGGTTTATCAACTAGAAAACCACAATAAAAATATAAATAGTTAAATGTTAGAAATAAACCACAAAATGCTGGAATTAATTTTGCTTGGTTGCTCATAATTTAGTTTCATTATTTTCACATTATGATATAACCCTGTAACTGTCTAATTGTGTGTTTTTAGTGGGAATATTTCCTGCCTTGGTGAAATAATTGTTTAAATCTTTTTGTTACTAATTTTAAAAGGAAATTGAGAAATCAGAGATCTGTTGTAATGTCATCTACGTTTTGTTGCAAAATGAGATTTTTAACCTCTGTGTAAACCAGAATGGAAGGCAGCTAAAACACATCACAGATCACTATCAAAACCAGCCACCAAGAGCTGTAGCTAGATAAACCTCTCAGGTTTATTTCAAGATTATGGTATGATACATGACACAGAGGATTTATCCACATTAGTCTGTTTTTCTGTTATATAAAGAGGAAGGAAGGAAGGAAGGAAGGAAAGAAGGAAGGAAGGAAAAGAAGGAAAGAAGGAAAGAAGGAAAGAAGGAAAGAAGGAAAGAAGGAAAGAAAGAAAGAAAAAAGAAAAAGAAAAAGAAAAAGAAAAAGAAAAAGAAAAAGAAAAAGAAAAAAAAAGAAAAAGAAAAAAAAAAGAAAAAGAAAAAAAAAGAAAAAGAAAAAGAGAAAGAAAAAGAAAAAGAAAAAGAAAAAGAAAAAGAGAAAAAGAAAAAGAAAATTGTGGAGAGGAAAGTTATTACCACATGTGGATCCAGCAACAAGACTTGATTGTTGCAATTTTAATGTCAGTTGGTAAAAGTGATGCTTTCTGTCTTTATCCATCAGGAATGGGGGAAGCCCATGAAACACAAAGTTCAATGAGTTAATATGCTTACAATCCAGGTGGGAATGGCCAGATACCTCCCCTGGGGAGGGAGGAATGTTAAACTGTCTGTTGCAATACTGTGGCTCATGTGCAGTTCTTTGGTGGAAGGTCCCAGAAATGAGTCTAAGTGTGCTTCAGGGGATTCTGATGGTTTATGACACCTTCTAACACACGGCAGCTGCCTCTAACTTCAGCATAGTTGTTCCAGTTATGCCCCATCAGAAAGGATGAATACCTTCAGGCCTACATGTGAATGTCCTGATACCTCCCAGAAAGGGAAGATTTACAGATGAGCCAGTTGTATAAGTGAGGACATTGACATGATAAAAAGCATTATCCCTCCTCCACAGGACTTGTTTTTTATTGTCTGTCTCCCTTATCTATCTCAAAACCCACTTGTTGATGAACAAAGGTTGGTTTTTCGTGGTCATCCTCTGGTGGTGGGTGCACAAGCCCTGTCTTATACAGGTCAGAGGTTTTGTCACCACACACTCAAAATCTTTCCTCCTTCACTTTGTTTGGGGGTGCAAACCTGGCCTCAGCAAAGCACAGGCTGCTTTTGCAAATGGCCAATTTTCTGAGTCATTAACCCTTAACATTTCAGTGTCTCACAGCTTGTTATTCAAACATAAAAAAAAATTAGATAATATAAAGGTTTCAGAGACATCAAAAATAAAATGCCTATTATGCTCTTTTTTTTTTTTTGGCAAAGATTATCTAGCCAACTGGTCTGTGTGGAGTAGTCTAACATACATAACAATGGTAATACAAACATCCTTAGAAAAGTAGAAAAGTTGCCTGAAATCCATGAAAGCCAGCCAGATTTGAACCAGAGAGTATATCTAATAATTTAAGGTTACTGGAATGTTCTAGACCTGGACAAAAATGCATTAAAAAAAAACACCTTAAAACCATGTTTTGTCAATCTCTATATGAAAAGCAAAAATGTACTGATTTCAACAAAATTTGTAACTCTGAACTGTCAAAACACATTGTTTAGAGATATTGCTTGGATAACATGAAGAGCTACAGCTATACTTGAACATATTGACTCATCTAGGATTAGTATCATATCAGTTTAACAGAATATATAAATATAAGTTCTTTAATGCAGTGTTTCCCATTCTATAAAAAGAACACTTGCTAGTGGCAAATTTTTCCAATTTTTTTCCATTTTGTTGCTTAATGATTTTTTCACATAAAATTTACCCTCATTGAGAACAGGTACACTTTCCTTGGCAGATCTCCAAAGTAACTTCATGTAAAGTTACTCTAATAGCAAGAACTCCAGGACACATGTAAGCATGTTCTGAATTATGGTCTTGACTCATTTATTTTTTTCTCATTACCTTCATTACATCATAATATAGACAATGAAAATTGAAGGTGAAAATCTTTCAGCAGCTTTTCACACAATGAGAAGTGAAAAATATTGACAACAAATTGGAAAAAGAAGCAGATCTGACATACTTCTTGGAATAGACAGAAGCAGAGAAAAACATGTCTTAACTGTGCAGCAGTGGGAGGGACAATAGAAGAGGTTTTGACAGGAGTATTTGACAACATTTTCCACATAAGAGTAAGTGCTTTTAGCAGTGTGCTGAGTGGAAAAAGGATTCAGAAAACCACCTCTTGGTCTAAAGACTTTTGTGCGTAACTGTCACTCTAAATTACCTCTATTTGCTTTACATGGAGCAGCTGGAAGTAACATAACAGGTACATGTAAGGACATGGGATGTTTCTAAACTTTATTCTAAACTTATTTTCAAACTCCATGCAGTGCAGTATTCCTCTCCATCCTGCTGGTGTTGTTCTGTTCTCCATGGTGTGCAAATATAAACAAGGGAAGATGTTTAGGGATGGAGGAAGTACCTTTCAATTGCTTCATTTCTTTTATAAAATATATCAGTTTTCCAGACAACCTTATTCTTAAGTTCATAGCTGTTAGTATATTCATTTACTAAACCTCCGTTCTTTTCTTTCCTGATGACTTGTTCCTGAAAGGGTTGAGTTGGTCACAGGTAAGCAATCTTCCAATAGATGTAACTCTGAAAGGGTTTAAGTGAATGCACCTGTAATTTTAGGAAGGGTGGCACTCTCATCAGCTACTAAGGCATCTGCAGCACAAAATAGATCCCAGACAAGGAGATCAGAGCTCACAAATATACCCTGAAATCCCAAAGCTTTAACAGTGGCTAAATTCTCTATCTAATACAGGAAATTGGCTAATCTGTATCACCTTGATGAACAAATATAGTGAGTGACTTTGTGGTTTTGTCAAGTGTTGTATATGCATTCATCCATACATCTACACACGTGTGTGTGTATGTGTGCATATTTATACACTTGCATGCATTTAAACACAGACATACCCGTGTAAGTTTTCTCTGTAATTTTAAAATATGCCTTCTATCAAGTATGGCCTGTTGTGCAGAATCTGTCTTTAATTTTCTATACATAAAATGTCACAGCCATTTAAATTAATTCCATTGATTTATCTTCAAAAGCATATACTCTCTTAAAAAGCTGAAGGTAATAAATATTTATACTTGCTGGAATTATGATTTAGGATCTTTCGCTTAAGAATGAAAGAGAAGGTCAAAATTTAACATCTCAGAAACTGTCAGAAAAGTTGGCCTAAATAAACTATAATCAAAAAAAAAAAAACCTCTTGATGGGGTATCACTATTACAAGCACATTTGGGATACTCTACTACGGGAAAGTATATTGAATTCAGAGAATTTAACTATATGGGTATTGGAATTAAGCTCTTCTAATCTTTTTCATATTTTTCTTTTTTTTTTTAATGTGAATTGCATTTTTTCCTAAGGCTGATGCAAGCAGTTACAAAATGGAGAAATAGAACAATTGAGAATTTGGTCAGAAGGAATAAAAGGATTTTATAATGTATTTTAATAAAACTTATGTGGATCTGTTATACAAGATAATGCAAGAAGCTACACAGAACTAAGGGAATACGGAAATTAATTACCTACGCAGTAGAAACAGGAATGTACTGTGTAATAATACTAGAAAATCAGCATGGCTGTTGTCTCAATATTCTTTAGTTCATTTGCAGCTTTAGCGGGATCATTATTCCCAGCATGAATACAGAACTGACCTGACATGATATTAAAGTCGTGATATTAAAGTCACTGGAACAACTGGAAGAGTATTGAGAAGCCGAAACAACAAACAAGGCAAATGGAGAAACTCAATGTTTACAAAGCAGTATGGTAAAAGCCAGCTTACTGTCTCTAAGAAATTTGAAAAAAAGAGATCTGTATTTCAGTTTCTAAGTGATTCTGATTTTAGTCCTGAAATAATATGAAGCTCATAAAACACCAAAATCATAATGTATAAAGTTTCTTGGCCTTTAAATTTCTTAATCTATTCTAACCATCTTTTTCCTACTTCCTGATCTGAAAGAAAAACTCTGAATTATTGATTCAGAATTGTCCAAATGCTTTACTTGGAGACAGCTCAGCATTAAAGTAAAATTACTTTTTAATTTCAGACCATTCTGAGAGTGGCACTTCATGGTTTATGCTTTGCAGAAAGGAAGCTGCTGACCAGAATGCTGCCATTTCTACTTTTCTGCAGTCTTTCGTCTCAACCAGCATCTATTTATAAGTCATTATCTTGTTCATAAGCACAAAGAAGGTTTTGGCTGCCCATAATTTAAATTCCAGATCAATTAGATGTACTGACCCAAAACATCTTGATTAAATTCTACCAAACTAAAATATGAGTGTTTTACCAAGCAAATATATTTGAGAAGAAAAATAGTTAGGATTGGGAAAAACAGAATTTACAGAAGTTGTGTTTTCTTTTTTAAGAATCCTCTTTTTAAAAGAAATTATCAATGTTCCAATTGTAAAAAAAAAAAGTAGAACAAGACCTCTGCTGTCATTATTATGTTTTGTTCATGAGTAGTATAATTTTTTGTTAAAAAGTAATTTTATTAGAAGCTTTTATAACAAAGTATGCAGAAATCAAACAATTCTCCAAAATAAGTATTTTCTGTGAAATCTCTCTTGTTTTGTGATCCCAAGATCAATTATTGTGCCTGTTTTACACACTGAATCTGTTTAGAACACCAATGTTGTGGTTCCACCCCAGCCAGCAACCAAGTCCCACGCAGCCACTCGGTTACTCTCCCACCAGCAGGATCAGGGAGAGAATCAGAAGAATAAAAGCTGGAAAACCCATGGATTGAGATACAGACAGTTTAATAGGGGAGGAAAAATCCAGGCATATGGGCAAAGCAAAATAAGGAATTAATTCACTGCTTCCCAAGGTCTGGCAGGTGTTCAGCCATCTCCAGGAGAACAGGGCCCCATCACACTAATGGTGACTTGGGAAGACAAACTCCATCACTCCAAACGTCCCCCCCTTCCTCCTTCTTCCCCCTACTTTATATACTGAGCATGATGTCACATGGTCTGTAACATCCCTTCAGACAGTTTGAGTCATCTGTCCCGGCTGTATCTCCTCCCAATCTCCCATGTGCCCCCAACTCCCTTCACCAGTGTGGCAGTAAGAAAAGCAGAAAAGACCTTGGCTCTGTGCAAGCCCTGCTCAGCAATAACAAAAACTTCTCTGTATTATCGTCTGTGTATTATCAGTTTTGTGTTCAGCACAAATCCAAAACACAGCCCCATACCAGCCACTGCAAAGAAAACTAACTCTACCCCAGCCAAACCAGCACAACAAAGCATTGGCAAGTGCATCCTTACCACTGGACTTAACAAACAGGGAAATATATATTTGTGTCTGGACTCAGGCGTAATTAATGAATTCCCTCAATTACCAAATACAATATTGTGCCTGCAATTAGAAACATGTTTAAAGCTTAAAAAAAATGGCAGAGTCCAGGTTTCAAGAGAATCTCTGGAATTTTAGTAGTTTAATGAACATGCAAAAAATTCTTTTAAATACAGTATTTCTTCCATATGAGCGCTATTTATCTAGTGTTCTTGAATTCCCTTTAACAGAAACATAAACCCCTAGGAAACTTTTACAATGTTGTATGACATCCATATCAGTAAGATCATAAAGCTTTAAATTCTTTGGCTTTCTATGTTTTAATTTAATTCTTAAGGTTTCTATGCTCTTAAATATTAAGACTATAATTTTCTTCTGTCCTCTGTTTCTTTCTGTATTTACCTTATTCAAACAGAAAATATAATTAAATTTTTTCTTGTATAGCTTTCTTTAGGAAGACTTTGAAAATGGCAGAAGATAAGAGTTCATCTTTTGTCTATACTCTCTTTCATGAAATCTTATGCCTACAATCTGCTGAACAGATAGTGACATCAAAATACTGAATCCTCTATATTAAATTGTTTTGCACTCACTGAGTCAAACATCCTTATTTTACTTCTGCTTAGAGATGGAAGTCAGTCCTACTACCAAGATATTTAAGGATAATTACAATCAGTCAGGGTTGAGGTGTTTGAGTGTGGATTGTTCACAGCAAACACCTTTCAGAGTTTAAAATATGCTGAGTGAGGAAGAGGTGATACCTGTTTAAAGAAAGTTTTGATTTATCTGTGCTTGCATTTCCAAATGGCAAATAAAAGAAGTTGTATTTTATATTATTACTTTTATATTATTACTTTTGGAAAGCATTTGGATTCTGATAGTCCATTCAGCTTGTGTCTCTCTGGGACCCTATCATTTGACTTCTGGAACAGACAGCACAGCAATTATTAACAGTAAAGCACAGAATTACTACTGTTCTTTGGACACTATTTTTTTCACTTCATTTTTGTGATATACTGGAGAAACTTCAAAGCTCCATTAATGCAAATAATTCTATTAACTTCACAGATATTACCTTCCCTTAAAACTGGAAATTTGACTGCAATATATTTATATATGGCAATACCTTAAAATTTGTCTGTTTATTAGTCATGCTATTACACTTGCAATAAAGATAGACTGTTGTCAATATCTTTCCTCCATCTGAATTGCCCTTTATTGGGATTTTTCTGGCATTAACTTCTTTTTTTTCTTATAGAAGACACTGCATGGAGTCCCACACACAGAGCTGAAAGCAAACACAGATCATTTTGATGAGGAAAAAGCAAGAGAAAAAAGAAAAGATAATGGAAGTAGAATGAATGAGAGTGAAGAATAAGTGAAGTATAGAGTACAGATAATTTCTTCCCTCATAAAATAATAAAGTATAACATTCACATTCCGTAATACGTCCACTTAAGGAAACAAATGAAACAAAACTCACAAACCCTGTAGACAACTCCCCAAAGAGGAGTTTGTTGGGTTTTTTAATGTATCCCCACTGCAATTATAAGTAGTCTATGAGGTTGATAAGCCCCATCCTTCCATGAACTGAGCATCTTCAACTGGTTGACAGTAATGAACAGTAACTCACACGACTTAATGCAGATATTTATGACAGACTTCTACATTTGAGTCATCCACGCTGTAGTCTCTGTGATAGCAGAGAAATTATTTGTGCTGGTAATTCATCTTGCATGATACTAACGCAAGATCATTTGCAAACTTGCATGTTAATGCTCTGCCAGTGAATATACTTTGTACCTGGCTAACAGTCACAATCACTTAGAATGGAGAACTTTGTGTTTCTTTTTCTTCATCCACTGTAAACCATCTTGAACTGTATAACACCATATGATGTAGAAACTAAGACATTAAGGAAAGGAATATTTAATGGGATCTAATTATTTAGAGAGATCACTGAAGTTCTGCCTGTTAGCCTGTGATAATATTTCTTTTTTAAAAGAATTTAACCTTTTTATTGATGGTATTTGCTGCAGTGCCTGCATTATAATGGGTCATAATCATGTAATTTCATGATGTTGTTTTCAACCAGAACAATGAAATGCCCTTTGGAAATGCTAGGAACAAAGAAAAGGGCTATAGCCTTACGCTGACTTTCTACTCTACTGTTGGAGAGAGATTGTTTAGGGTTGTTCTGAACCTTTTCCATTTTATTGCTGTCCTCACTGTTATTTAAGGCTGTTAATACTTACTCTTGACTTTTTGATCTCTTTAATTTTATCATAATGAGTCAGTTTTATTTAGTGGAAGAAATCCTCTTATATGACTTTTAAACATAGGAGAACCATTTTTCAACATACTCAATTATGATAACAGTAAGAGAAAGTCACAGCAATTTGAGTCTTCTAATTCCATGCACAGAGTAAAGGTCAACACTTTCATATTTGAGTGCCTATTAGAACTTCAGAGTGCAAACCATTTCTTCCAGTTTTTACATCATAGTAAGAAAAAAGCTTATTCTGATTAGACCAGAGAATCCAGCTGCTAAAACTCTCAGCCAAACAAGTAACTATTTTGCTCTTATGACTCATACTTCTGAACATTTAATATTATTTCTTGTCTCCATCCCACATTTCTTTAAAAAAAATAGTTTGAATACTCTTTTCAAAGACAAATACCAATGTCAGTGTTTATTTTGAAAATATATTAAAGTTCAGATAAGGAATGCAAAAGATCTGAATATGATGCAATTTTGTTTGAATTTAATTCCATTAATTATACTTGCATTTATATTGACTAAAATACTGGGCCATAATGCAGATTTTTCATAATAATCAAACAACTATTTAATGTGATTTTTTTATATTAACATAGCCAAAAAGCTGGGAATTTGGCTCTAAACTGGGTAAGCAACTGTGTTTGATTGTGATTTGTGATAATAAGCTGTCAGGTGTTTCAATAAATGCTAAGTATTCTTTCACCACAGAAAATACATTTCTATCATTTTGCCAGTTTTTATTCGCAAAACAAGACTATGTAACACTGACTCATGGTATATAGACTGTTCTTGTAGTAAAACCAGAGCAAATAACATAAAGTGTTGTAGACTGATTTCAATATTCACATTATAGTACCTAGGAGAATCATAGACTTTCTATATCAAGTCTTACACAAAAAGTGTTAGATGATGCACAGAAAACCAGTGAGTAAACAAAGAAAGAAAAACCAGCAAGAGACAGAGTCCTATCTCACCCTCTAGCTCATCCTACTCATATTATTTCAGTATATTTTTTCACTATTTTTGTTATTCTGCTTGCAAAGCAGTGTGTTCTCAGCACATCATGAAGGTGGAGATGCTCTTTTTTCTGAATTTTTCAAATCTCCTCATAAAAGTGTAGCCTATCATTCATACTCAAAGGTTGTGCTTCTTGTCCTTTCCTGGTTTTCTGTTGTACCAATGGTCAATCTAAGACATAATTTTTAACTTAAAATATTGAAATGGTTATTTTGAGACAATTTTTTTTTCCTCAGGCAGATTGCTGATTCTTTTGGGGAATTACTCCTGACAATATTTCAGTCATTTACACCAGATATCATTTACTGTGGGAGATCAAATTGATTTGGGTCCTGTTCAGCTTCCTGAGACAGCTTCATAAGATTGTCGAGTAAGGATCTTGCTTGTGAGTGTTTGGGAGTTTTTTCATTAAAAACTTATAACAAGAATAGAAAACAAGTTTAAATATAGAAAGAATAAAACTAAATCAATGACATAGAGTAAGCAAAAGCTGTTCACTCAGAGGAAATAAAGAGCAGACCCGTTGGTCCATTCTCTCCATGAACCTCAGTATTCAATCAATCTCTCAGCTGAAAAGGCTCTGAAACACAGATTATAACACAGTCCAAACTGAGTAATAATACTATGAATTTGTAGAGTGAGAAAGAAGTAGGGGAAAAAATTACAAGTCTGGAGGAACCTCAGAAAGAATCTAGCATAGACTCTGCCTAAATTTAGAAAGTTAGTTAAAAGCAAAGAGCAGAGTTTATGGAGAAAAAAAAAACCTCTGAATGACTGCATAGTCACTTTGGGATGTGGTCGTCCCTAGGGAGGTGATAGGTCTCCTGTAAATTTTGCAGTGAATTAAGGCATCTGTGCTCTGGCTGTGATAGCAGCTGTAAAAGGAAAGAGCAGTGATCCAGAAAGTAGTATAGAACTAAGCTCTGCGGTAGAAATGCCTACTAGGAGTAGTGTTGTAGACAATTCTGCCTTTAAGCTTCTCATATTGTTTTACAAATATCTGAAAATAAATAATGTTATGAAGCGAACCTGACAGTTTTTTTTTTTTAAACATGAATATAATTTTCTGTCCTTTATAATGCTGATGAAGCATTTACCTGATAAAGTCTAATAAAAAAATTCAATTATGCATGAATTGCATATTTTGAAATGCTTACATTATTGTTAAGGTTCAGGTAAATGCACTTTAAACAGCAAGCTTTGCACAACAAAGCTTTATCCATGTGCTTATTGTTCTTTGAGGTCTATTAAACTAGGATTAATCTCCCATAGGATATGATGGTGCTGGAAACGAATAATTCTATTTTGATCAATACTGAATCACGGTTTCTACCTGTAACTTTCGCAGCTCAAATTCCATTAGTAATGAATACACACAAATGCACAGGGTAATCTCAATATTATGAAGTTCTACATGCTGTTGCATGTACGGAGGGAACTGAGGTCTCAGTCTAGGCTGTTGTGCACTGTTGGCATAAATTGGTTGTAATTCATATGTGGTATTTAGAAAGACAGGAGTTTGGATCTCTGCTTTATTATTATTATTAACATTTGATATGCATAGAAAACTCTAAGTTCCACTAAATGAAAACAAGTATATTTTGCACCCTTGTTGTGAAGGCAAAATTTCATATAGAATAAAACAGTATATTCGGCTTAGTGCCAAAAAAAGTGAAGGGAGTTAAATTGGGATCCCAGCCCCATGAGTGCTCAAGATCACTGTAGGTCTGGAGTTATTCCAGAGGGTTCAATTGCCTTTGCTTAAATTGTAAAAAAACAGATTGCAGAACTGAAGGCTTACTGTGTAACTCAAGGCAGTCCTTTAATTTTTCTCTGCCTGGTGTTATAAGACCTTTTGCAATTTACAAGGTTTCATTTTTTACTGCTGAAAAAGCATTACAGGACTTTTCTTTGGAAGATGGTCAGAGAACAAAAAAAGGCAATCATTTCAATTCTGTATTCACTATGCAGGTTGCAGCATTTATCATGTAATAGATGCTGCTGCAACTACAACAAATCACCTGTCATAAACAGTTCACAAGCTGAAAGACAGAAAAACACATGAATGTTTTATATATCTACCTCACCTGCCATTCAAGCGTGCGATTAGGACAACTAAGGTCAATTGTGCTGTACAGAGAAGTTTTGGCTAAGCTGACTTCTGTGTATTTCACAGTAAAAGTGGATCTTTGGGTCAAAATGACATGGTATTGAACAGGAAAAAGGAAGAAAGCAGAGGGTAAAAAAGTCTTCCTTTAAAAATTTCTCATACAGTGTTGTGGATTAATTCCAGTGGGAAGTTGAACACCCCACAGACCTTCGTTAACTTGGCCCTAGAGGGGAAGGGGAAGAGTATTAGAAGTGTAATAGTGAGAAAAGTAATGGATTGAGGTAAAGACAATTTGATAGGTAAAGCAAAAGCTATATGCAAGCAAAGCAAGATAAGGACTTCATTCATTACTTCCCACCGTCAGGCAGGTGTTTAGCCATCCCCAGGAAAACAGGACTGCATCACGTGTAATGGTGACTTCAGAAGACAAACACCAACTGTCCAAACGTCCCTCTTCTTTTTTCTTCCCCCAGCTCTACATGCTGAGCACGATGCCATGTAGAATGGGCTATCCATTTGGTCAGCTGGGATCAGCTGTCCTGGCTGTGTCCCTTTCCAACATCTTGGGCACACCCAGCCCACTCACTGTGGGGAGCAGGGGTGCAGTGAGAAACAGAGAATACCTCAACAGAATGCAAGCATTGCTCTGTGGCAATTAAAACATTGGTGTGCTATCAACACTGTTTTGCTCACAAATCCAAAACATAGCACCATATGACTTATAATGAAAAAAATTCCCTCCATCATAAGCAAAATCAGAACAAACTACATGCCTTGTCCCACCCCATTTGCAGCATGCTCAGGTCCCACATTATCCAATACATCCTCATTAGCCCCTGTCTTCCTGTCTTTTGATAGACACATGGATATCATAGCATGGCTTGAGCTGGAAGGGATCTTAAAGATCATCTAGTTCCAAATCCCTTGCCATGTGCAGGGACACTTTCCACTAGACCAGGTTGCTCAGAATCTCTTCCAACCTTGAACAGTTCCAGGGATGGAGGTTCCATAACCTGTCTGAGCAACCTGTTCCAGTGCCTCACCACCATATCATTCTCTTAGTCTACAACCACCACTTTAAAATGTCCAGAAAATGCCTAGAAAATTTCTGTTGAGTTCATTTAGTTCACAACCATCCTCCTTTGGTTCAGGTGCTATAGTACTTTCTATAAAATGCCATTCAAAGAACATGAATTTAGAATAATTTAGAATAATTTAATTGTATATCTATTAGTTTAATCATCCCTTGGGCCTTTGGATTAGGTCACAGAGTTCATCATAACATTAAATTCCAACTGAACAGAGGAAAACACTGGTTTTTACTATGAGGGCAGTCCAACCACTCAAGCAAATTGCCAAGAGAAGATGTGGAGTCTTAATTTCTGAAAAAATTCAAAATCTGACCAGAATTTTCATTGCTCTATTTAACCCTATTTTAAGCAGAGGGTTTGAATTAGTTCAGAAAACCATTAAGTCATAGAATCATAGAATTGTTTGGGTTGGAAGGGGCCTTAGAGATCGTCCACTTCCATCAACAACTCAGAGTCCTTCTCAGCAGGGCTGGTCTCAATCCATTCTCCACCCAGGCAGTATTTGTGGTTGGGATATGATCCAAGTGGAGTAATTTTTTTTTTTGTTAAACAGTTTTTGTAATATTTCTGAATGCCATGTTTCAAAAAACTTCTGTCCTCATTTTTTCATCAGTACGCTACACGATTTTTTATGTTATAGATTGGACATTTTGGATGCAGATTATTTTCTTAGTAAAATAAGCTGTTGATGGATGTAGATGGATATGCAATCTATTATTTTTCATCAGATCAAAAACGTGAAATCAGCACAGCTCTGTGTACATGAATAGTGCCACTGATTATGACTCTGTTTTCTGTTCTAACAAGTATGATGCTGAAAAGGTAAAAGTTTTCATTATATTTAAATTACCTTTTCAATCCTGCCTGCAGGGTTTTTTTTTCTTCACTGCCAAATATGAATCATTAGTTAAGATTTATACATAACAAAATGTTTACTTGACTCTTCATTCCACTGTGAATTCAGAAACATATGTAAGGGAAAAAAATGAGTTGAGCTTAGAAACTGGGTGAAATGTTTCACTGAACATAAATGATCAACACAGGAATTACAGTCAAATTGTCTCTGAATATGAGAATTCAGAGGTTAAATCAGAAACTCATTAAACAAAGGAGTTAAATTTTCATTTTTAGACAAGTGGTATTTCTGACCAAGAGAAGTAGTTTTGCGCAAAATAATTTTAAATATTTTAAAGTTACCCTGGACTAGAGCATATTTGTATTTACATCACAGGAAGATTGTGTAACAAGATCATTTGCCCCTTTTGTTTCATAGTCTCAGGGACCCAGAATACTAACATTAGAGATTATGCAGTCTTGCAAAAAATACTGTAATTAAAAAATTCTGCAGTTTCTCACATCCTTAATATGTATCTGGAAATAGGCATGTATTCTAAGCTACGAAGTGCAAGATCGCAGATATAGTTTTGTGCCATTCCCTTTAGACTCACTCAGATGCTTATATTTTTGAAAAATAAGTCTGGAAGTAAAAAGTGAATAGTAAACTTGACATCCTAAATTAAATAAAAACAGAATAATTTCTTTGTTTTAACTTGCCTTCAATACCGATCCAGATACAAACACACTCTAATACTGGACTGTTAAAGTATCATTTCACAATAATGTATTATAGAGTGCAATGTGTAGTTGTAGGGTTTTTTTTTTTTTAAATTTCGAATTACTTCAGTGGCAATAAGGTTGCTGCAATGAATTAATGCAATATATTTAAAACTATCATTTAATTTGTTTAAATCAGAGTATAATAAGCAGAAAGCTTCAGTGGGATAGTTTCAAACATAGTTCTTTAGTAGAACTCTAAGATGTTACTTTCCTACCGTCAATAAATACATGATTTCTTTTCCCCTATGTTCAGGTTACTTCACTTTCTCTGTAAAGAAGTTTTATAAAATGACCACCAAAGAGGCTTAGCAAGGTTTTACCCTCTAGTTAGACAAATCAATGAAAAAGTCTTATAATATAGGTAAGAGGTTGCATAGGTTTTTTTTCAAGATATTTCCCATATCAGAGAAGAGATTAATTCCTACCATCTTATATTTTCTTCAGTGGTTTTCCTTGTACTCTGAAGAACCATGCCACTGAGTCATCTTGAAGACAAAGAAATATTCTATGCAAAATATACAAAGACAATAAAGAAAGTTCTAAAGCTCCCCTGGACTAGTCATAGTTGTCAGAATGAAAATTCAGTCTGGGGGATAAAGTGATGGGAAAACATCAGCATGAATAATCACCTCTTTTTAAAGATTATGTATGCACAATAAGGTAGAAAACAGCACTGAAAACTATCGTCATTTGAGTTTTATTAGTAAGCACTGTAACAGGCTACTCAGGGAAGTGGTTGAGTCGCTATCCCTGGGAGTATATAAAAGTGGCAGTTAGGGACATGTCTTAGTGGGGGACTTGGCACTGCTAGGTTCAAGGTAAGAGTCATGTTAAGGGGATTTTCCAATTTAAATGATTCTATGATTCTATCATCTTGGCATTCATTTGCCTAGGCACAAATTTGGCAGAACTTGAAGAACCTCGAAATTTCTGGTGCTTCAAAATGGTGCAGGAGCCCTAGAATTTCTACACCACATCATCATACAAGGCCAATCCCAATGCTTTAAATACTCAAAGATGTCTGATTTGGCTTGTGCCTCTATGTGAGAGCATCCGAATCCTCTTCTACATGTCAATAATATTAAGTAAAAACTAAAGATTTTTTCAAATTTACAATGCAAACTACATGAGACCATAACTATCTTCAATAGAACCTGAAGGACAGACAAATTAACTTTAAATGTCTCAGTGGCACCAGATGTCCATGGCTAGCCAACTGAGTTGTTGTGTCTGTGAGGGCAGGGTTCAGCTCAAGTGGAATGCCTAAGAAATCCACAAAAACAGTCTTGTCTTCCACTGGAGTTGAGCAAGATTTAATCAGAACTGTTAATGCAGCCTAGGAACTGATTCAGCTGATTGGTCTCCATAGTGTATGTTTAGAGTCTGGGGTTCAATTCAGTTATCCACATGTGGGTATCCAGTACCAACTGAGATGCTTGCAGGTATCAATGATATGAAGATGTCTTGAAAATACTTTAATACATCTGTCAGCTGGGCCTTGTGTGGTTTCTCAAATGGTACAGATAACTGATGTTATATACAGCAAAATGATGCTATATTTATAAAAAAGGGTTTATTTTGATGTTCGGCAATAGAACCCATTACTACTGACTATCCTTGACAGCAGGATGTTTAGTGTGCCTGAAAAAAGAAAATAAGAAGAGAAAAGAAAAAAGATAATCCACTAAATCTGAATGAAAGGAGGGGGGAAATCCATGATAAATATTAAAACCAACAAACCAAACCAACCAAACAAAAAAAAAATTCCACCAAAACAAAAGCAAACAAGCTCTGGTTGTGGTATGCTTAAAAATCCTTATCTCCAGAGCAGCCTGAATTGAACTGGTGGGAGAGGTGTTTGGGAGATGTGTGAGGCATCTGAGTTTGTATTATTATTCAGTAACTATTACTGTGGGATTTGGGGCATCCTAGTGGGAAGCCAGAAGTAGTGGATATTTCTCTTTTGGGAGCTGATAATCATCCCGAGTCTGGTGGTTTGTTTCCTCAAAATGCCTTAAGTGAAGAGGGCACACGGATGGCAACTATTTTTCCCAGTAAAAAACAGGAAAAAACAACAAAATCATTGAATTGAATTTGATGACAAAAACAATGATCTTCCTACATGTTTCCTGTACTATTTACTTGAAATATAAGTGGGTCTTGGAGGCCAAAGAACCATATTTCCTATTCATCCATTCCTATCTCCTACAGAGAATTTCCCATTTCCTCTGTACAAAAGTAAAGAGAGACTTATGAAAATAAAACATTTATTTTTAATAATGCTAGGCAAGATTTATACCCTTGAGAGGTACATCTCCAACTGGTTAAAGCAGAAAAGTCACATTTGAATATATTAAGCTTGACTTTTAAGAACGTGAGTAGTTCTTCTTTCACTTGCATCTTGGTAATTGATTGTTCTGCTGCATTAAGAGTAGACACAAGAGCCTTCTTTCTACACTTGATCTCAAGCTTAGTATCAGACTAACTTAAAATTAACTTCAGAGAACAAAACTAGCTTTTGATTAGATGCTTCAAGGCGTATGAGGCTTCAATATCAGCTTAATTACTTTTCTTATCTCTGGTCAGTGAGTGACTGTCAAATGAATCTGAATCAAGTCTGACCTAGAAGGGAGTATATCTAGGACTCACATATGTCTATAACATGAAAGATTTGTGATACTGTTAGCACTGAATTAAAGAAATGAGATGAAGTATAATAGATGATCAGAAGATCAAAGTTATTGTAAGAGAAAATGTAGTTTGCTTAGCCTAGAAAAACCTATGCCAAAGGGAAACATTTTTGATAAACAAAGCGCAATGGTAAAATATGAGACCTATCTAACATGTAAGTAGGCAAGTGCAAATAGTAAATTCTGGTATTGTTGACTTTTGGGTCTTGTTCAACATGATCTACTTTTCCTTTAATTTATTTCCTGCACAATTATCCTGGGATGCTGTAGCAGAATACAGAAGGCAAAAACACTAAAAAAACCACTAAAGATCTGATTTTTTCTATGTTTTAAAATATCCAAAATACAGAAAAATATTAGAAAATGAATTTTTGAAATATTATTTGGTTATTTTTTTAAAAAAAAAATCAGCATAAATCAGTTCATTTCTGCTATTAATTTATATCCATAGATTTTGCTTACGTGAAGTGTTGCTTGTGTTTTCCAGAGTCCTTTATTCTTCCAGGGAATGCAATTTGTGAGAGTTCATGTAGTTCTCAGCTTATGAAGATGGTTGGGATAAGCAAGGGCCAGGAGCTAATTAAATTTCTTGGAACAGTGTGTGCTGTAGCAAAATTTAAATATTTCAAAGTGTCCCTTTCTCCTTAAGGCTTTGAAATTTCCAAATGTTTTGTGATGATGGGAGATATCCATGACTTTTCAGCAGCACTGTTTTCCAGGCAAGAGCAACATCTCATAATTTTACAATGGCATAACCTACAAGAGCAAAACAGCTTGTCTTAAATCTATCTTACTGTGTGAAGATGAACGAACAGCAGGATAATTCTTATTTCTATGATATTTAATGACAAATTGGTTTCTGTCCAGTGATCTGGATTGATCAGGGCTGAAAAAATTGGCAGTTCTGCCTTTCAGTGTTTCTGACTCTTTTTTTAGGTCCATTGTGGACAGATACCCTATGCTGTAAAATTATCCTTTGATGGTTTCAGGATAGAATGAAAACTTGTTTGTTAAGTGTCCTCCAGAGAATGATAAAAATAATGATCCATTAAAAGAACATAGTGGAATCGTCACTTTCACCACACAGGATTTGCTGGTATCATGGGTATTCTTAGCCTGGGAAATTAGAGATAAAAATTCATTTGCAAAATTGTTCCCTACAGTCTGTGCTTTGCATAATTTACTTTAACTTAGTCATGCAATAATTCTTGAAACATTTCACTTGAGAATAAATTCTAGTTTTATGTTCTAGTTTACATATAAATTTCCTGGCATGCAGTCCACTCTTTCTTTTGCATTGAAGTATAATCTTATTTTAATCAAACCTTGCTGCAAACCATCCAGTTCATCCACCTTGAGTGATCCAATTCCATTAAAGTTTTAACTTTGTTGGATTTTTGTGAGAGTATTACAGGCTTTCATTAAGCAGTCAGAGTGGATGTCAACTTTACAATGGTTGCAATCTAGTATTCACTATCAAGGAAATAGAAACACAAAATAGGATGGAAGAGTTGAAATCTCAGCATTTGTAATGAACAAGCAACATGTTAGATAAAAATACTTAGCAGTGTTTCCATCTGGCACTGAAGGTGTCAAGCAAGGTGAGTTTAACATGAAATATGGTACTTGGAGCACAGCTATTTTTGGTTATGGAAACTGCATGATTTCAGCCTGTCTCCAGCAAAAAATGATAGACATGCTGGTACAGTCCTTAGAAAATGTGTTTGACAAAATATAACCCCTTCCTCTCTGCTCACAGTACTCTTTCAGAAGGAAAAAATTGTTCAATAATAACTGCTTTTTCATACATTAATGGTAAAAACTTCTATGTCAGAAATGAAAATGGCTCCCTTTGATCACTAAGCTGTTTTGATTATGAAATACAGCAATGGTGAAGAATATTCTGCTGGGAGAAAATAACAAGGTTTTCTATGATCCAAAGACTGTTAGAAGTTGGTATTCACTGCGATAGAGTATGACTGCTGATCAAGCACATTTTCCTATGCCTACCAGTTTATATGGGATCAGCTTTGGGAAAAAATTTCCACTATCTTTTCTTTTCTCTTGGCGAACCATTTCCAGATGCCCATGATGACCTAGAAACAATGTCAGAATTAAATTTTTATGCCAATGTCACAAAACAAATCCATGTTTTAAAACAATGAGTCAAAGGAAATGTCATCTCTACCACCGTGTTTTCTTTCTTTATAAATAGTCTTCTACACTTAGCAGCAGGAACAAAAGGCAAAGAATCTAAAATGGGAAAGAGAAATGTTCAAGCAGCAGAAAATAGAAACAGTACAGCACCAGGACAAGAGTGAGTGGGAATGCCAGGCTTATTGTCTTCTGTAGAGTACAAAAGGACATTTTATTTCCTCAAACACTCACTCTTGGTATCTTAGAGACAAATATATAGCTGGAATGATGAAAAATAAAATTATTGTCTTCTTAATCCTCCCTCTCCTCCTTTTCTCACACAGACACTTCGTGGACACTACACTTGCTCAAAAGAAGCTGTAAATTGACTCTTAATAGGCACAGCTCTTACAGAGCATAATGTGTCATATTGAATTTTTTGCTATAAAATATTTGCCTCAGCAGAAAAAAAAATTCATTATTAATGACTATTTTTGTCAATATTTAATATATTTCCATTCTTCTGAAACATAAAATTATAGATATAAATATTAACTAACAACCAACATGCTGGAACTGTATCTCTTTTAATTACATTCAAAACTAAATTGTGTAAGTCAAGAATGTATTTCAATAAGTCTCAAGACACGGATCAGCTTAAGTGGAAATACAGCAGAGTGCACTCATCTTGGTTGTAGCATCTGAGATGGGCACAGTGAAGTGTTTAAGCACAGATGCTCTCCTAGCATAGAGAGCATCCTTCTAACAACAAAATAGAGAAAGTAGGTTCTGAATGCCTTTATGTATTTAGGAAAAGAATGTTTGCTATATCGACACAATATTCTTTGTTTGCTCTTCTAGGTATGAATTATCCCATTCAATGAAAGAAGATGCAAGAAAACAGGAAAAAAGCTTAAAAAAAAGCAGGGTATATAACTGTTATCAACTTTTCAAGACCCCTTGGAAAAAAGTACTGTATATATTCATTCAAACATACCAATTTTAATTTTCTTGGCCTCATCATTGTCATCACAGACTGCCTATACACTCTTTGTTTTGGTAGGCATTTATATTTCTTTAAACTATGGCAGCTGACACATATACAAACATGTCATGTTATGGTAATAATGCTGAAATGTTAAGACAAAAGAGCCTGTCAGCTGAGCCCTGTCCAGGACAGCACCTGTCTTTATTTTTGACAACACGTTCAAATATAAAATGAGATATAAACAGAACTGTTGATGACATTTAGCCTAAAAAATGTATGTTGCTTCTCTAACAAAAAATGCATGTTTATTGAACTTCAGCTATTCTATATATTTAGATATTTGCATACGTACAGTATATTTAATTCATTATTAATGAGCAAGTGGCTTTAAAATTCAGGAAGTGTTGAAACTCATGGGGAAAAAAGTAACCCTCTAGTATCTGTCCTTTACTGTTTTAGTGTGGTTTGAGACCAAATTGGTTCTATGTATCTTTAAACATCCAACAGAGGAGTTGAAAGCTTAGTTAGGCTACACTTCTTTTATAAAGAGGATGAGATGACTAAATTCTTAGCTGGGATGTCTGTCTGCTATCCAGGGAGAAGAAGGGAAAGAACTTCACAGAGCTAGTTTGCACTGAGAGAGGTTGAGTCCATTCAGCCTTCCCAATGGGATTTTCCCAAGATGATTATTTGCACTGAAGTTAGAGATATACAATTAATCAACCACAATGTACCCATTTTTGTTCAGAGACTGGAGAAGAGCCTATAAGCTTAACTTTCCCAGTCTAAGGGCATTATCTCACTGCAGGATGAAATAAAAAAAGAAGAAAAGAAAAAAAAAGATAAGAAAAAAGAAAAAGAAAAGACAAATATTGAGGTGGATATCATCAAACTAGACAAAACATTTTCTTATAAACAGTTGTGAGATCACACTCTGTCCTTTTTTTAAAAGGTTATTTTTGTCTGAAAAAGGCCAGAAAGGAAACTGATTAATTGCTAGCAGCATATCTCAAAATAAGGTAAAAAGGTAGTTACCCATTGACAGACAGGCACTGGTAGTCCTATTCAGAGCAGTTATCTAAATTGCCTCACTGGTAAGTGGCAGTGGAGTTGTGTTGTTTGTTAGCTAATACTGCACCAGTTTAACAAATGAAAATCATAAAATCTCAGTGGGGAGGTTTGTTCTGGCAAAGGGGTAACAGGCCACCACTGACAGATCTCATTGATCTCTAGGTAGAATCAAATCAAAAGAAAATTAGCAAAATTTAATGCATTACTGTAATAATAATGTAAAAGTAGGATAGAATGGGGAATATATTCCTCCTTTTAAAAGCAAGAGTTGCATTGATATTTCAACTACATTAGCCACCAGTATGAGGTGTGTGCTAATTCCCCAACCAAAGCCATTTAAAATGAGGTAAAGCGCTCTGCTGTGCTTAACAGCTACATCCAAAGTCCCCCATGTGCACCAACAATAAAAATTCTAAAAGAAAAATCTCTCACTGAAGGCAAAACCATCAGAGTTCTTTATAATCCCATAAATACAGTATGTAGAAGGCTTACTTGCTTATTTTGTTGGTACTAATGGAAACTATCTGTGCTAATATCCTCTGTATGAAAAAATGAATAGACCTCCTGTGTGTGTTTGTTGTTTTAAAAGGTTTGACATCTTCCTGAGGAAAGGCAATTACTTCTCCTGTTCTGCATAGCTTGGCTGATGTCTCAGTCTGGGATAAATGCCACAGGTTTTTTGTTCATACATTTCTGTACAAATTAGAGGAATTTAATTTGTAGAGGCTGCTTCTAGAGTATCTGATCTAAGAATCTGGCAGAGAATGAAGTAATGAGAAGGAATGTGAGATGCAATGACTAAAATGTGCTATGCAGCCACCAAATACCTGCCGAAAAAAATGCCTCTAAGTTTAGGACATACATGCAAAAATACAGTTTCATTATTAGAATCTGCAGTTATCTGTGTACATTTTTGCAGGAAATTCACAGATTTCTGAGACAGGATGGTATTTTATCTTGTCTAATATTTTGCCTATTCCAGGCTGCTTCATCCTCCATATTGACTTCTTTTGGCAATACCTTTTACCTAGTTTGCAATGAAGATATGCATAAAGACAGTAAGAAACTCATTACTATTCTTTTAAAGGGATTGCCCTCACTTTTAAGAGTGATGTATTAAATTTCTAGTTTAAATAAGGCCTGCTTTACTATCCACCTACTGATTTTTGATATGCCTTTCTGCAATCAGGACTCCATCAATACTTGTATTCTCCCTCTGTGAAGACACTGAGTCACTGTAACCCAGTCATCTTCCAGTCTTACCTCCACCAAAATAAACAAATAGAGTGTTCTGAATTCTTCCGCAGCATTTCCTACAAGCCTTGTGTGCTTTTCTGGCATTTAATTTATCCCTTTCAATATTTCTAAAACTTTAATGTTTTCTCATAAATGTGAAAAGAACAGTGCAGGCATATCAAGGGAAAAAAAAAGATTTTTATTATATCTTGTGAACCACTCTACAATTCAGAAAACCAATTCTCCACTTTTGCACAGTTCTGATCCAGAATTTGATTATTAACTTATTTTTGTTAGAACTGGCTCAGTGCTACAAGACTCATATCTCCTCATCATTTATCATTCATTCAGGCTTTTCATCTGCACATTTTACTGGCAGTGATTTTGTGTTTACTTCTGGTTCATTGATTAAACATTGAACAATGTTGGAAGTTACCATGCCTATGGAATGTCAGTAGAAATTCATGTAAGTAATTGTGTTTCATCTATCATGATGTGTCATCTGGTTTATATTCCACTTCATGTTTACATTACTGTTTTCAAGTACTGCTAATCTTTATTCCAAATAATATACAGTACTTTGTCACAAATACCTTACAGGAAGCTGTTTCCATCAGAGCAGTTATCATTATCAAATACATTTCTAGTTTGAATGAAGGGAATCAAGTTTGTTTATTAAGAAACATTTTCATAGATTGAAAATCTATGAAAATCTGTGAAAATCTGTGATTTAATACTTTAATTCTTTATGAATAAAATCTCCTAGCACGTTTTTCTTTATTTCTTCTAGAAACTCAAACCAGGCTATGTAGTCTTGAACTACCTGATTGTCCTTGATAACTTTTCTTTAACACTGAGAAATGATGCTACTTTTTCAAGGCCTGAATTTTTAAGTTCTTTTTTCTTCAGGATTAAAAACTGTGGGGAAAAAAAAAAAAAGAATAACAGTAATTGTGTCAGACAACTCCTATATGACTCTGTTATGTAAATTGTCCAGATCATACAATTGTAAATGTTTATCTCAACTGTCTATGGTACAGCATTTTCCTTACTGTCTACTGCTTGTTCTTTAGTGGCCTTGATTCTACTCCATTAATTCTCATGTGATAGGAGAATTATAATTCCGCTTTGCAAAACCCAATCCAAAAGGCCAACCCAACTCAAAATGCCAGAAGACTTCACTAAATACTATGTTAACTCTTCTCAGCAATAGACCTCAAGCATTTATTTACAGGATTTTTGTCATTCTTATTGTGATTTCATAAAATATGTCTGTGAATATATTTGTTATAGGTTTATATCTGTATTATATGTGTGTGAGATGCACATACATATATGTATATGAATGATACAATGTCATGAGACATTCCCCAATAGCTGAATTTTTCTGCTTTTTAAAATTTTCTCCAGCTACTTTATTTGAAATAACAATTTCCATAATACATTTAAAATACACCCTGTTTTTTTTTTATTGCAGTTGAAATTAGCTTGTGATTACTGGTTGTTGGACAAAAAGAAGTTTAATTTATTTATAGTACAAGATATTAAACAAACTTCACGTAATCATTAGGTTCAAAACCATGTGTGTTGAAAAACTTATCAGCTCTATACACTTTAGAAATATCAGTATCTGAGCAGGAGCTCCAAGCTGAATCTCTCAACCCAAAATTTCCAATAACGACTTAATTCTTCCTTCTAAGCATTGCATACAAATGCTTAAACACTCTCTCATTCTGCAAGATTTAACTGTCAGGCTAGTAAGAATTCCACTAATGGCTTTTATCATCAGCATGTTGACCAGAATCCTGTGGCATTCTTGGCTCTGCCAAGCTGTTTATGGTTGGCTAAGTTGGCATAACTTCCTCTGTAGGATTTATTATGAGAAGACTTCACATACTTTTAAAAAAAAAATACTTCAAATCCACAGTATATTTACATTTGACATGCCAGTAAATTCTGAAAGAAAGTATTTAGTATTTTTTTTTCTTTCATTGGTTCTAGTTATGACAAGTATTATCAAGGCTGTTTTCAATGCTAAGTGTTTCCAGTTCATTCAGGTCTTACTCAGAATTGCTTACAGCTGCATCTTTAGTACATAAATATTAACGCCACATCCATATTAATTCTTTCTAAATCCTTCTGCTACTTCTAAGTAGATAATGTGGCATTTCCTCTCTTTAGATCCTTTGTAAGGTCCCTGCTGCCCTCTCTAAGCTCTAGTTCTGCTTTACCACGGGGCAGTACTGTGTGAATCCTTAACAAAGGTATTCAAGAACCTGATTCAGACTTCAGTGTGGAAACAGTTCTTGACCTATTGTGATAATGTGACCAAAACAGAATGAACCTGAACCTTTACTGATTGGTCAAAGGGGCAAGGGGTAAGGAGCAAAGGGGTGTTGTTCATTAAACTCAGAACTAAAAAAATAAAATCTAGCCCTTCTGTACCCTTTTTATTTTCTAGAACATGAGATTTTAAGCACTTACTGTAATGCAGTTGTACTTTAGTTTTCAATGCAAGGGGTTTTTAAAAATCCATAAAATCCTAACCAGTCTTACAGATGTCAGAACTTCACCCAATTTAGCAGATTTGAAACTGATATGCTTGCTACTCTGGGTGTGTGAAATATAACGGAAATTGTACATAATTCTCCTTTGTGAATATTTAGAAAGAGCATTCGAGTCCCTTGGGCTTTTTCTCATGTTGCGAAAATTACTTGAGACCTGATAGAGTAAAAACAGTTTCTAATAAAGAATAAGATCTATCTTTTCCTTAATATTTTCAAACGTATCTGCTTGCAGACCTTTTTTGTTCTTATCATCAGAAACATAAAAATAGCAATTACTTATGCACTTAATGAACAAGAAAGCCAAGGAAAGTCTTCTCTGAAGTTGTATTTCTATATTACAGGCACTACATGAACAATTTTAAACGAGCTGAGTGTGTGCACCAGCAAATGAAGCAGAGTAAGAATTTGTCCTTGTCTCTGTGTCTAACTAACACAGCTCTGCTCATGCTTGCACACCTAAACATGATTCTTCATAATACCAACTTTTGACACATCCAAAATACCTATTTGGAACAATTCCTAAATGGTGTAGTGTGGTTTCTGTCCAGGGAAGTGTTGACATATGTTAAAATAATTGAGACCTTGGATGGCTATCTAAAATGCAGACATTTAGAGTTTGTTATTAGAATTCCACTCAAAGTCACCAGATTTTATGCATTTTCCTCTAGCATGAGTCCCACTCCAAGAGAAACTACACTGCAGATAATAAAAAATGTTACTGTTCTTCTGTGCCCCTTGTATCAGACCTTTTTATTAATGTATAGAGAACAAAATTTTCCTTTAATGAAAATGCATGGTTTAGGCAGAGGATTAAATGACTTGTCCTGAGACAGAATCATGAGGATTATGAGCTGATAATATTAGTGGACTAGACAGACACAATAAAAAATGAAGAAATTGGTGTCAGAGAATTGTATTTGTGCAGAACCAAGGAAAAAGATGAGAAGATTACTGTGGTTGTCACAATAACAAATGTCTTGCCCTGTGGGACTGAGCCAGATGATCTCAAGTGATCCTTTCCAACCTGAACAATTCTCAATTTCTATATTTCTGTTTTCTTCTTTTTTTCTTGGTCAGTCTAATGGCAACAAAGCTTTAGAATATATGTATATATATAACTGTATAGTTAATAAAATATTTTTCTTCTAAAAGAAATTTTTAACATGAACTCTTTTTCCCTAATTAGGTGTCTGGTTCTTAATGAAATATTGCCAAACACACAGTCTGAATGCCCAAGTGCTGACAATGACTAACATATTCCCTTGATATGCTGTAAAGTGATGAGAAAGTTGTTCTTAGAGGAAGAGTCTCTTCTGTTCCATCTGCAAGATACAGCAAAAGCTGATGAAGTTGATGTCACTGTCGGTCAGTGCCCATAAGGTTTGCACGAGCCTTTTGACAGAAAGTCTTTCATCAGTGATCAAAGTACTTTTGCCCTACTGCAGCACCATATTCTTGAATCCATCATTTAAAGCACAGAGCCAATATGTTTTCTCTGGTATATATCCACTTGACATTCCGAAGGAAGATTTTATTTTAAAGTATATTTCTATCATATTGCCCTGTATAACCTCCTATTCAATGAAAAGAATGCAAATGGATTTTGGCAGTGCTCGTAGACATGCAATTCAAGTATATTAAATTACTTGTGGGTAATATGAGACCTTTGGATAGTGTAATACAGTATATGAATATGATTAGTTTAACCTGGAGAACCCCATTAATAATACACAACAAGTGCTTGTCCTGCTTTTATGGCTTCATGTCATGTTTGAGGGGGTTCTTAATGTAACCCTAAATGTCATTTTGAATATGATTAAGCTTTCTCAATGTTCTAAGCTAAGTGCTTCTGTCCCATAATCATTTTTGCAGCCCTTCCCTGGACTTGGTCCAGTAAATTCCCTATCTTTCTTATATTGGGAAGACCAGAACTAGATCCAGCAGTCCAGATGTGGCCTCACCAGTACCGAGGATAGAGAGAGAGGATCATTTCTCTTAAACTGATGGAAATGCTCTTCCTAATGCAGCTCAGAACACTGTTGGTCTTAACTGACACTATGGTGCATTGCTGGTTCATAATCACCTGGTTACATTGATACAGTTCTTAGCAGGGCTAAGGATGAAGTTTATCTGATTAAATGCTTGAAGTCCTGAATGGTTGCCCAAGTCACAATTTTGTAAATTCTTCAGTTTGAACTTAAAATAGAGGAAAACCTCATAAAAAGCTGAAATATTTGTGATTTGTCTTAGCTAATTTCAACCAAACAGATCTTTCCATAATGGATATGACATAGCAAGAACTTGCCAGGAACAACCTAGAATTTATGGTCCCCAAAACACAATGTCAAATATTCAGATTTCTGAACAGGTGTGTATGCTTGGTATGCCATCACCATGTTGTCATTATGTCTCCAATGGCAAGCCCATTTAGCAGTTAAGAATGTGTAGATTTCGCAAGCAGTGTTGTCATGCACAGTCTGCCTACTAGAAAGTCTGATATCAGGATAGGTAGACTATTCCAGTTGGCTGGAAAACAGGACCCCAGGGTTCATTCACATGGTTCTGATCAGTTATATGAAGTCTAACTGGTAGGTTTTAGTTGCTCACTAGTGTTGTTCCTCAGGAGTTGAGACTGTGTTATGAATGGATGATGTGGGTTTAAATAACTCCCTGCCTTTTGCCCAGGCCTCTGGCAGCAGGCAGTTGCGTTATTGAGGCGGCCAGCACCCCAAGAACCACTCTCATTCATAAGTTCTTTAATAATGGCTGATTCGGTCTATTATAGAATGAATCATTTATTAATAGACACAAAACTAACAGACATAAGACTTAAAACAGACTATTACTACACAGGAATAAGACAAAAGGGCAATACTAGTATTATACACGCAGGGTTAAAGGTATCATTAAATTTACAGCTAGCTAAGAAATAATATAACTTAGGATCCAATGTTTCTTACCACCAAATGGTTGAAGGGGCACACATCAAAATCCTTTCCCTCAATTTCTGGAAAAGTAACCACAAAACTGCATCCAGACTTCGGGAAGAAATCTTCTCACAGGTTCCCAAGGAGTGTGTAAGAGACTTCTGTCTCTGTGATAATTCATGTGGACTTTTATAGACATAAGAACCATGTCTTTTGGTCACCGATGTTTATTTTCTTTTATCTCTTTCCAAGTCTGCTCTCATACCACAATGTGTACTCGGGGCTGGGGCTCAGACTCTCGGGCACCTGGACATGACCCCTTGCTGGGCTCTCTGACTCCTTGCTGGGCTATTAATCTGGCCTGAGTTATCTCTTCCAAATGCCCCAGCCATGAGAGAAAGAGTAGGACATGATGCCACAGACTGGAACCGAGAAGGTTTAACACTTTAATAATGGCCTGGATAATGAAATGCAGTGTTGATAGGTGACACAAGTTTGGTGTAGGAGGCTATTCTGGAAAGCAGAACTGAAGCATCTTGGCAGATTGCTGAAATGGGCTGACAGGAGCTTTATGGAGTTCAGTAAACGCAAATGAAAAGTCCTGCAGCTGGGATGGGATAAATCCACACAAAGGTTTGGGGTCATCTGGACAGAAAACAGCTCTGCAGAACAAGACCTGGAAGTTCTAACATGCTACAGTTTGAAGATGAGACAGCCACTTACCCTGCCAGTAAAGGCGGTCAAATAAACAAACCCTCTGTGGTAGCAGCAAGAGTGTAGCCAACAGGTGCAGGGCAGTGATCCTTCTTCCTACGCCCCGCTGGGGTGGTGAAATATGCTCTGCAAGGGCCTGTCCTGATGCCTTGGGAAGTCCCTCTGGCTCCCAGCTCCTGGTCCCATCTGTCCTGTATGACACCCTGTCAAACATAACCAAAATACAGCCAAAATAATAAGCACATATCTTTCTACTCTTCTTGTTGCTCATAAACGTAATTGCAGAAACTAAAGAGCATTCCATTTACATCAGCTGGAGCTCAAATTTCAGCTTTCAACTTTGGCTGAGTTAACAATCCAACTGCTTTTTTTTTTTTTTCTTCCTTTATTTCTCATTTTTCCCTTCACAGTGTTTGCCCTGTGCTGTTTACAAGTTTAGACTAAAATGATTAAGTAAGTGTTAAATGGCTCACTGTAACACATTTTACTGAAAATCGATATTATATGAATTTCTAGATTTAAAGCCTGTTTGTAATAACAAATTCTATATTTATGCTAATGAAAGTCCTGTATCAAATTTCCTGTCTGAAAGAATACTCCTAAAATGTTAAAATGGGAACTAGATGGCCCACTGTGTGATTCACAAGAATCAGCTGCCAAATGATTTATTCAATAAAAAGTCCAGATTGGAGAAAAAGTTACTCTATTGTCAAAAATTTAATTTGATTACACTAAAATTACTTAAATATTTTACTTTATCTACAAGGTGCTTTGCCAACATTACTCAAGTCTATGAGATATATAAGTTTACAATAACTCCCTTCATACAAAAAATGAAACAGTCACTTAAATGGGCAAGTGCCCAAAGACTGTGTATGAAATACAGGACTGGAACTCAGAATTCCTGAGTTATCACATTTGTCTAACATGCAAATTAAATTTGCTCAGTGCCAATCAAGCAAAATGCCCTCAAGTCACTGCTGGTGATGATTTCAATGTTAAGAAAAAAGAGGGATGTGTGGCTATAGTACATTTGTTCAGAATTCATTTGCTTTTATAGAGTTCATCACATTCATCTTGAAGATAAGAATCTGGAAATTAAAACATTATTTGAAGCTTATCGAATGATTTATCCTACGACAAGCTCTTGTGATGTGTGTCAAGCAAGTGTGAATCAGGCAATTTTCTAAGTAGACTGCAATGTTATGGTCACCATTTTGTTATTGAAGCGTCAAATAAATTACATCAATAACTGTCTAACAGACCTTTCACCAAAATCAAAGTTTTGCTTCAATTTCACAGATTCATTAGGCTCGTGCCATTGCTTACCTTTGATGACACTTCACCTTGCCATTTTTGAACTTCAGAGATTCAAGTTAAGACCATTCAAACATTCACTCATAAGAGAAAAGGGAGATTACCATAAATATATTTGGAGCATACATTACATGTATTTTCAGAGAACAGAAAGTATCTCTGTGGGCAAACACCACCTCCCCACACCCTCTCCCCCAGAAGCTCTGCCATTAACAAAGTTCTCAAACTCAAAGCTAACTCAAAACTTATTCTTACGTCATGGCATAAAGGAGAAGTAACAACTCATCCAAAAGGAGCAGACTAGAGCCTTGCGTTTTACTCTGCATGTATTATTCTCCCTCAAGAATTTTTCCATGGTGCTGCTTTCCAGCCTTTTGTTCCCCAGTCTGTCCATATATCCAGGGCTGCCCTGTTCCAGTGCAGAATCCAGCACTTTTCCTTGTTGAACTCCAGATGATTGGTGATTGCCCAGCTCTCTGATTTGTCAAGGTCTCTCTGCAAGGCCCCTCTGCCTTTGAGGGAGTCAACAGCTCCTCCCAATTTTGTATCATCTGCGAACTTGATCAATATCCCTTCAAGTCCTGCATCCAAGTCTTTTATGAGATGTTGAAAAGCATAGGGCTGAGTATGAAGCCCTGTGAACCCCACCAATGACAGGTCACCAATCTGATGTCATCCTATTCCCTATAACATGTGTGGAATGGAACGGTGGTTGTGCCTGATCCATCCCCCAGTTGCTCACCCATCACATCCAGCTGAATGCTGGACATTTTGTCCAGGAGGATTCTGTAGAGATCTGTCCTGTAGGAGAGACAGTACCAAAAACTTTACTGAAATCCAAAAAGATTACAATTAGATTACATTATGCTCATCCCTTGATCAGCTGGGTGGGTTACCTTGTCATTAAAGGAAATCAAGTTTGATAAGCAGGACTTTTCTCTCATGAAGCCGTGCTGGCTGCGACCAATGTCTGCTTCACCTTTCAGGTGTTTTTTGATACCTTCCAGAATAATCTTCTCCATAACTTTATCAGGTACTGAAATGAGACTAACAAGCCTGTAGTTTCCAGGGTTCTCCTTCTTGCCCATTGCGTAAATTTCACCTTAATGTTTTCTTTATCTGCTTTGAATTATTTTAAAATTTATTTGGAAATATTTTTCACTTATTTTCATATACTAGCTTCTCCTTGATTTTCTAGAGGTAAAACTGTTTTTTTAGTTTTAATTTTAGTTTTTAAAATTAATTTTTAATGATGATTTCTTATATTAACTTGTTTTACTTTTAAAAGAACTCTGTTAATTTCATCAAAGTTTTCCCTAGATAGTTTCTGGCCAACATAAATGAAGTCAAGAATTTTTACCCATCTGAAGGGGAGTTTCAGTGTGTTCCTACTTGTATCACTGAACACAGCTTGAGCTATTTATTGAGGTGAGGTATTGAGAGTTTCACAAACATCTCTAAGTAGAGAGAAGTTTTTGACCTTGGGTTTCCAGTATCTCAGGTCCTAGCAGTGTCACTGTTAGCTATCCTGTCAAGGCTTATTTTTTCACTAAATGGAACATCTGCTGTGATGCCAAATGAAATTGGTTTTGTTTATTTAGTCAGATGTAGCATTTCATTAGTCTTAATGTATTTGCAAGTAATCTACAGAAGACATGAAGAACATTTCTGTGAAAAATAGGAAATAGAAACCAATGATTATTTTTCTGATTTAAGTTTAAGTTTAGAGAAAAGATTACTATTTAGTTAAAACTTGTATTTATGTGAAAAATCCTGACTGGTTTTGAATCATGTCATAAGCTAGAGTTCTTCTGAGACTATAACCAATTACACAGATGAAATGTTAAGTAGTGTGAAAATATGGATGTAGAGAGAGTGGGTTTACTGTCACAAGTTATGTAACATTACCTCTGACTTGGTACTCTTTTAACCCTTGTTCAACACCATTTATAAATGACAGAATCCCAGAATCAATGGAAAAGGCCTCTGAGATCATTGAATCTAATCTACGACCAAACACCACCATATCAACCAGACCATGGCATTGAGTTCCACACCCACTCTTTTCATTAGCACATCCAGGTATGGTGACTCCACCACCTCCCTGGGAACCACATTCCAATGTATAATCACCCTTTCTATGAAAAAACTTTTACTAATATCCAACCTAAATCTCCCCTGGCACAACTTGAGACTATGTCCTCTTGTTCTGTTGCTTGTTGCCTGGGAGAAGAGCCAGACCCTCAGGTGGCTACACCCTCCTTTCAGGCAGTTGTAGAGAGCAATAAGGTCTCCCCCAAGCGTCCTTTTCTCCAGGCTAAAGAGCCCCAGCTCCCTCAGCCACCCCTCATAAGACCTGTGCTCCGGACCCTTCACCAGCTTTGTTGCCCTTCTCTCGACTTGCTCCAGCCCCTCAATGTCCTTCCTGAATTGAGGAGCCCAGAACTGAATACAGCACTCAAGATGTGGCCTCACCAGTGCCCAGTACAGGAGGACAATCACTGCCATGGTCTTGCTGGCCACAGTATTCTGATATAGGCCAGGATGCCACTGGCCTTCTTGACCACCTGGGCACACGCTGGGTCATGTTCAGCTGCTGTTGACCAGAACCCCCAGATCATTTTTCTCTTGGCCACTTTCCAGCCACTTGTCTCTAGCCTGCAGCACTCCTTGGGGTTATTGAGGCCAAAGCACAGGAGCTGGCACTTGGCCTGTTTGGACCTCATGCCCAGCAATCCAGCCTGTCCAGGTCCCTCTGCAGAGCCTTTCTACACCCCAGTAGATCAACACTCCCACCCAACTTGGTGTCATCTAATCTGCTGATGTCAGACTCAATCCCCTATGTTAGAATGTTAAATAAAAAAATGTCTCACACAGGTTCTTCTGGGACCCTTCCTGCACTGAGGAAACTGCTTATTTATTTATTCTCACACTTCATTTCTGAATGAGTTACCAGCACACAAGAGGGCTGTAGAAGCAGCAGCCTGCTGCAGCCATTCTGGCCTTGATGAGAGTTCTGTGTAGAAGAGCAGCTTGTCATGTTTATCTTGACTTTGATAAAGGCTCTCTGTTCTCTTGGGAAAGGTGCATACCAGAGGAATGTCTACAGCCATAAACACCATGTGACCATGTGTGAATGTTTTTCTTTTAGCACCTGGAACACTGGGAGGTGGCATGTTTGAGTGAATGGCCGATAAGAGCAGAAATGTCTGCTCTGCCAGGTGCTTGGTGGTGTGGCTGTTTTGTCTTTCCTTCTGCGCGTTCCCAAAACTTTCTTTAAACTTTCCCATAGTAGAAACAAATAAATACTGAAGTGTGTGTAATAAAGATGGATCCTGATAGAAGAAGCAGTCGTCTCTGTTTTTTTCCAAGCTGCTGCAAGGACCTTCCTTCTTATCTCACAACACTTTCATTTCTTTAAAAGCTTTTGGTGAGTAAGTTTTCTGAATAGCTCTTAGATATCCAAGTGAACTGTTGTCTTTGTAATTGTCTCTGTAATCTAAGACTTGGACTGAGATTTTCCCATTAGAAAATATGTATCCATTGATTGACTATTTCTATTTTTTATTATAGCTATTTATATTTATGTGTCACAGATAAAAGTTTTAACTTTCCTATCTATAGTTCCCTGTATTCTCCATGAATCCTGCTTGACAATAAATGTGAAATAAAAATACTAGGTAGTAGGGCAAGTATTAAGGGGCTCACTGTCACGGGTTGACACTGGTTAGGTGCCAGCACCACAAAACTATTCACTTACTTGCCTCTGCTATAGCTAAGCAGAGAAAGGGAAATTGAAACTTCATTTTTATGAGGTGAAATAAGGATTATTGAGAAAAAAGGAAAAAACTTCAAGGCAAAACAGGCTCAAACAAACAGAAAGAAGAAAATTTGTTACTAACAGAATTAAAAGTAAAAACAATTATGAGAAACTAAAGCAAACTTCCAGAACACCCCTCTCTTCCAGTACCTCCCTCTTTCCACCAAACTGTGCAAGGGAAACAAACACGGGGTTTTGGTCAGTGTTTCATTTCTTACACATCTTTCTTTATGTTTAAGGAAAAGAGTCTCTTCTGCTGTGTGGTGGGATTCTTCCCACGGAAGATAGGTCTCTGTGAACTCCTCTAACGTTGTTTCAAACTTCACAAAACAACAGTCCGCCCGAATCTGCTGCAGTGAAAGAATATCACTCCCATGAATCTTGCAGTCTTCCCACACTGCCCTCATGGGTCATAATAGTCATGGGGTTTTAGTCTTTTAAGGATGAGCTATTCCAGCCTGAAAGCAAAGGCTCTCTTCTTCAATCTCTAAAAGCCTCTCACAACATCTATGGCTCTGGCATGAGCAATTTTGCATGGGTTGTGCACGGATTTCTGCATCCCCCCATGTACCTCTTCTCATGAATTATAGGGAAAACAAATTGTTCTATTATAGTCCTCGCCATGGCTTGCAAGGGGAATTTCAGCTCCAGCGCTGGGAGCGCCTCCTCTCTTTCCCTTCCCCCACTGACCATGGTACCGCCATGTTGGCCTCTTGTTACGTCATCTCACTTTTCCTTTCTGTCTGACTTGGAAGAAAGTTGGTATCTGTTCAGTTGTAGCTGAGAAGTTGATCTTGTCTGGGCTCTGCATTGGGAAAGATTCCCCCCACCTGGCTACATGGTGTTTTTTCTCCAATTTGGCGCGAGCCATGCTGGCTGTGAGGAGGGGCCGCGCCGGCTGCAGAGATTCGCGCCGTGTGGTTCAGGCTGCACAGCTGCTCAGGGCTGTTCTCAGCTTCTTGAGGCTCCAGGGTGGTTTTCTCCTGGCGGCCCGGCCCCACACCGCTGTGCCAGCGGGGCCCGGGCCCGCTCCGGGATGGGGCCCTGGGCCCCCTCCCTCACCACCCCTCAGCGAGGAAGCAGGAAAAAGGAACTTCTCACAGTCTCTTCTCTTTTTTATATGTACATCACAGAGGCATTACCAGCTTATTTATTTGGTCTAACAACCTGTCTATCAACCACAGGCTCTGTGCCAGTCACAGAAACCCTTCCAAACTTCCAAACCACCACATTCCACCCATTGCCTTCTGTGATTACATATTTAGAAATTATAACCAAGATTACATTAGCAAAACCAGAGAGACAGTATGACCACCACACTCACTAACCCCACTTAATCCCTGCTTAAACGCTGTGATTGTGCAGCAGTTGTCTATCAGAGGGGAATGCCTTGTCCTTTGCTGTTTCCTGTAGTGGATGATTTTTAAGTTGCTGTCCTCCAAGTGCCTTTTTCTTTTCTTTATGCTTGTATAACTTGCCATTTTAATGTTTTTCCTCTTAAAAGCTTGTGCTGCTGGCTAGCTGCCCTGTTTGTAAGCCTTAACTCTAAACTCAGCCTCAGCTTCCTTATCTTGCATGATCCTAATCTATATATCTATATACAATATAGACATTTACAAATGAAGTTTATTACTTAACCATTTTCTTAGAAATCTGAACCAAAATTAGGCAGTGATGCTGTATCAGAAGTAGGCTTTGGATCACAGACAGCCAAGAAGACAGCTAGCAGACTGTCACGAGGGAAGGAACGATGATGCACATGATGATACAGAAAAAAACCAGCCAGATGTGGAGTGGAACAGCAACACTCTGAAGCAGGGAGGTCAGAAACTGGCATAGCTACTTACATCTCCTTTCTTGAGATTCTGATGGGAATCTCTTTTTCTTTCCTTTGTCTCAGGTGGGGAATTTCTAGTCTCCAAACCTCTTCACTGCAGATAGGCAGAAGAGCTACTTCTCATTTTGGCAGCCCTCTTCAGAATAGAAGCTGCTTGGTCAAAGTGCTCTTTCAAACTTGATACTGCTCTATCACACCCATAATAATGGATGAGGGTTCTTCGAGTCCTTGTCAATAAAGTTGGATGTACAGACACCTCTGTTAAACAGACTTACCCTGAAACAGCTTCATAACATCAGAGAGGCTTTGTGCGCTGAGTGGAAAGGCTGCATAGATCACCACTCCGTGTCTCTAAACAAGAGGAAAATAGGATATTGGTAGTGATTTTCACAAGGCCGGAGGAAGAAAAAGATTGCAAAAGAGGTGTCAATCCTAAGAGAAAGATATTAAAATAAACAGAAATTTCTTGTTAACTGAAGGTCACACAACCTCTACATTTATTTTAGCTATTGCAATTTATATTGGTAAATAGCTTGTTCAATGCAGATAACCTGTGTGATATAAATTTTTATAATGTATTAGAATAGTTGTCCTTTAAAAATAAATACAAATTAAATAACTATGCTAACCGAACATTTAATTATGCTGTTTTATTTATACAAATGTGATCTTTGTGTCCTAGTTCTACTGAAGAGAGAGCTTGAGAGAGCTTTCTCAGAGTCCCACCACATGAATATTTCCTCTGGGACTTCACTATTGCTTCTCTACTCATGAGACACCTGGTGACTCCATCCTTAGGTATTCATACAGTGTTTGGTTAACCTGAAGACATATATCTGGGCAAAAAAAAAAGAAATATGTTGATTTGCATGCTCATCATGAATAGTGGGAGGGCAAAATTCAAAATTTCAGATCAAGAAAGCAGAGTGCCTTCCAAGTTCAAGGGGAAAGGACTCCCAGTATGTTTTACTAGGTCAGCCCACTACATGTGCTTAAAATGAAAATGTAATTATATTCCTAACATTACACTAAAGCAAACACAGTCGTCCATTGCTACCAAAATAAATATATTTCTGGAAGATAAGGAAAGAACTAAATTTACATGTTCTGAATGTGTCTTGGTGAATATCCAAATGACATATAAGACATTACTTCCAGACATGAAAAAGGACAGTGATAAGTATTTTTTTCTTCCTAAAGTGATACATATTTGAGGCATTCAATGTACTTAAAGAGTATACAGGGAGAGAGAGACACATATCTGTATTCCAGACTTTCTGTGAATGAACTACAATTGCTGCTTGATAGAGCATTAGCATCAGTACACTTAAGCTAGGAATACTCTAAATTATCTGAAATTACAGAGGGGGCTTAGATTTTAAAAGTTTTACTCACAGCGCAGATCCAAAGTAACAAGTAACTCCTTTACTTAAAAGACAGAGGTAATGTATATTGCATGTATCCCTGTTTGATCCTCAGTATCATAACTCCCAAAGAAGATGGCTCCTTGATGTCATGTACAATACTTCTTCAGCTCAAATACTAAAGAAAGTTTTTGAAAAATTATCTACACCTTGGAAAGGGTTAAAAATTCCAGTTGGAATGTACACTTTTACTTCTTTGTACTTCTGAAATTATCATTAGAATAACTTGTTTACCACATTAATGTTCAAAAATAATTTTCATCATATTAACATTCATATGTAAATATCAAAATACATTTTTTTAATAATGTTGACTTTTTAAAATTCAATTAATGATGGAAACAAAACAGTAAATGAACTAAATTTTCAAGTTCTGTTTTCAGATCAATTCTCTGCATTTCTTTTTAAAACAAAACAATCCTTGAAAGTATTATATCCAGCAAAGGACGCCTGGAAGGATGCCATATTCTAAAAAAAAAAAAAAATAAAAAGAAGCAGTCATTCATATGTCTCAAATTTATTTTAGATTAAAAATGTAATAAAAATCCATTTTAATATTTTAACACAGATGATGTTTATATGGAGAATGAAGAAAAAACTGCTCGTTTTTGTTAATGAGACAGATATGCTAAATCACAGTGCTGTTGTAATATATATGTTCAAACAATGGTGGGGAATTAACTTACTTGAAATAAAAAGCATACAAGTCCTCAAGGATGGTGGAACAATTTAATGCTGTATAGGATTAGCTTTCTGAGAGCATACTGTGAAGGTCCTGAGGGTCTCATAGCTCACTTATACCAAACTTTTAACATCCTCATTTACATTTCCTCAGACTTAATAATATGCCCTAAGTCAGAATTTGCCATTTAGGGAAAATATAAATACAACAATTATCAGCTCAGTACTACCCTCGAAGACAATGAACATACATACAATCATCCTGCTGGGTTTGCTAGGAATTGGTAAGAAGACTGGAGTTTTCACACATCCTTGCACTGCTCTGTGGACAGATGCTGTTAGATATGAGTAAACTGTGCATATGAGTATCCTCCCCTAGACAGGCACAGCACAACTACAACTGGATCTTTTAACAACTGAAAAAGACTCCCAAACAGGTTTAACCTCAAAGTGTACAGAGCAATGTGTACTGTGGATTTAAAAATAAAAAAGCCAAACCTGCTCTTGGTTAATATATACTTCAATATTACTTCTCTAAAAGATATCCAAAATGTTGGGTGTCCATGTGCCTACTGAGGCTACAGGGTAAAGGAGAATGGAAGAAACATGTCATCTTTTAGTGACAGCATAACACATAATGAGGTCAAATATTTTAAGCTAGAGAAAAGTTCTGGGTCTTTTTTGATCTGCATCATTTTGGGTGGAAAAAAATACCGCTCAAAAAATACAGTCCAAAGACCTGCAACAAGAGGAAAACATTTTGTTTGCTTCATTTTGTCTTCTGGCGGTTTTTTGTAAACATTGTACATAACTTCACTGGTCTAGAAAATAATGGTGTCATATACAGTTTTATGAACAGTAGCATGTATTTAAAAACTGTTAATGAAGATAAGTCTTGAAAATTTTCTCTCTGATAATCCATATTGCTACATAGCCAAGACTTTCAAATATTAAATACTTCTTCAGCAGCAAAAAAATTTATCCATGCTTACTAGTATTTTCTTGAAAATCCCTAAAGCAATGCTGTATCCCATATACAGCTAAGGTTTACCCATGTTTGTGTGAGATCTGAAGGTACCTCTAAAATTTTTTCTGGAAAACTTCAGAATAATTTAAAGCTTTGTTACCTGCATCTCCATAACCATATGCTGATTTGGGGTAGTCCCAGTGCCAGAAGAGTCATTCAAGCAGCCACACAGAGGGAAAACTCAAGCGCAATCAATGCTTTTGACCAAAGGTCAGTGATGAGTGGTGTCCCTCAGGGGTCCATATGGGGATCAGTACTGTTTAATATCTTCATCAATGACACAGACAGTGGGATCGAGGGCACCCTTGGCAGGTTTGCAGATGACAAGAAGCCAAGTGGTGAGGATGAAGAACAGAAGGATGGGGCCATCCAGAGGAAGCTGTAGAAGTTCAAGAAGTGGGCCTGTATGAATTTTATCAGGTTTGGTACAAGTTGGGAAATCAAGGGATTGAGAGCAGCCCAGCCGAGAAGGACTTGGGGGTTCTCATGGATGAGAGGCTGGACACAAGCCAATAATGTGCACACACAGACCAGAATTCCAAACGCCTCCTTGGCTGCATCCAAAGCCCAGTGGGCAGCAGGGCGTGGGAGGGGATTCTGCCCCTGTACTTCACTCTGGTGACACCCTGCCTGCAGTGCTGCATCCAGCTCTGGCGTCCTCAGCACAGGAAGGACATGGACCTGCTGGAGCAAGACCAGAAGAGGGACAAAAAGATAATAAGAGGAATGGAGCACCTCTCTTCTGAAGCCAGGCTGAGACACCTGGGTTTATTCAGAGTAGAGAAGAAAAAAAAGAAGAAAGCAAGTTTTACGCAGGCAGACAGTGATACGACAGGGTGGAATGCCTTTGAAAGGAAAGAGGTCAGGTTTAGATTTACATAAGAAAGAAATTCTTTACTGTGAGGATGATAAGACACTGGAAGAGGTTGCCCAGAGAAGTTGTAGATGCCTCATTCCTGTAAGTATTCAAGTCCAGGTTGGATAGGGCCCTGAGCAACCTCATCTAGTGGTTTGCATCCCCTGCCCATGGCAGGGTGGTTGGGACTAGATGATCTTTTAGTGTCTTTCAACCCAAGCCACTCTATGATTCTAAGAATATTAAGAATGATTATGCAATATAATAAAGTCTCTTAATGTTACAGGAATGGTAACTAATACAGAAACCTAGAAGAGAGAATTCATATTAACTGAGGAATTAATTGCATGGCAATATCTAACTTACTCAAAAAATTCTGAAGAGCCACATCTCATAAGATTGTTAGGAAGAAAACTGAATAACTTTGATGATGATCAATTAAGTTGAAAAATTAGTTTTAACAAATTCAGAACAACTCAAATTTTAAATGAGTGTTTTGAGACCTTAAAAACTTGTACATACAAACCTTGATTCTTTTGACTGTTTTGAAACACAATTTTGAATCCTATTAAATCTGTATGGAAATGAAAGCATATCACAGAATATAGACTCTGAAACACAACAAAAGAAAGTTTCATTTGAAGAAGTTCTGTTCCACCTTAAGAACAAAGTAAGCCATAAAAAAAGTTCTGTTCTACCACAAGAATAAAGTAAGTCATAAATATACTGAATATTTATTAAAAAGATTAGACATTCAAGAACTGAAATTGAAACCAGGAGCAACTTGGGAAGATACATAAAAGAAAACAGGAGAAGGATGGAAGGAGTTGTGTTCAGTACCAGACAAAGCTACAAAACATGCAGTAAGAGCAAAGCTTTAGTTTGTTTATAATTGGTACTGGATAAATGATCATCAAATTGTCAAAACTGAGACTGTAAACAGCATGGGTACATGACTGTTCCAAGTAGGAACCAATGGATTGGCAAGAAAGTAGAGCAGCCCATTCTGTGAGTGGGCATCACAGATGTGCTGCCTTGCTTCTCGCATTGCATTGTATTCATTGTACTCACTGCATTGTGTTCCTGCTTTTCCTGTGGGGTTTGTTATGACACACATTTTATATCACCAGTTCGAGAGTGCCCTTTGTCTGCTCTGGCTATCAGATCAACCCCCATAAAAGTGAATCCTTTTACTCCAAAGTGGGACAAATCTACCAGTGCAGTTATTGTGCATTGGGGCGAAGCTGGAGCATTATGATGTTTTTATCTTCTGCCTTGGGCAACCATGTCAGCAGCAGTAGCAGCAAGCAGCATCCATCAATGGCACTGGCCTAAGAAGAAACTCTGCACTATACCTGAGCTTAGCTGTTCAGAGCCAAGGTACAGATGCAGATTACTTTACACTAGTCCAAATTGGCAGGTCTGTACTTGTTAAAAAGAAGGGGAAAAAATGGTGAAAATGAAACTCAACAGCTACCATTTTGCTCCAGTGTCTGGTTTGTCAGAGCAATGATGCCTCTTTGCACAGGGTCACTATGTAAAATGTGGAGAAACTTTAAGCAGAAGAAAAACTGTAGGATAAGAAAAATTGTGTTCTGTGCATAAGAAAATGGAAAAGGATCAGTATAGTAATAAGAGTCACTGCCAAGAAGACAGCTTAATTGGGTCATTTGAAAGCTTGCAACATCAACTGCCATTGCTCTGCCAATAGTCAGTTCAAGGACTGAAAAACCATTTGGAAAGTAACCTTCCCTGTTCCTGGTCCATGATACCCTTTAGTAGTGGTGTGTGCAATCATATCAGGCTTTGCCCAAGTGAACCTCTCAGATGCTTTGGCAATACCGGACACAGACATAACCCATCCAGACTCCCCAACAGTTATGCTTCAGCAACTAAAAGGGATGGTATTCCACCATTTTATAGGACATTTTTTGTGTCTGTGGATAGCTACCACCACTGTCAGATAGCCTAGCAAAATACATGGTGGCCCAGCTCACACCACCTTCCTAAAGTACAACAGGAAAACAGCTGTGTATAACTGTGGTGCTGGTGTAGACAAGATTAATGGAGCCTTTGTGCCATTGTTACTCGGCAGAGCACTTAGAGATTCTTATTACCATGGCTCATAAAGTTCACAAATGCAACCTCATCTATCACCAGAATATCTTTAGTTACCACCTAAGGAGTTGCCAGATGGCCAGGGAATAAGTTTTTCATGGAGGAATGGACTTAAATCACTCTTCTTTACTTAGTCTCAATCTTGTTTAGTATTTGCAAAAGCAAAAGGGGCACATAAAGAATAGGAACAGAAGATCAAGTAAAGCCATGGCTACTATCTGTGCCAGCTGAGTCCAGTTCACTAATCTGTACGAACCAGAAGTGAAAAATTGTAAGGGATACTCTGGATGAAAATTTTATGTAAATTTTTGACAGCTCTTTTCCTGCACTGGGAAATTTCATAGATAGCAGATGCAAGTCATTAAAATAAGTACTTATAATTTTTTTTTCCCATTTCCTTCTTCCCCCTGATGTCACTGAATGCTCACAGTGTAGCCTCTGGCAGCCACTGGCCCAAAGCTGGGAATCCAGATTCATCTGTATTTTAAATCCCAACCCTGCAGCCTTTGGGATACAAAAACTTCATTTGGCAGATCTGGAGGATTTTTTTCCAGCTCTGGTCTTTTTGTCATTGATACTAACTTACTCTGAAGGGCCAAAAAATATGATTACACTTCCACAGGGAGCAGTGAACCATGTAAGGCTCTATTAAAAACAAAACGCACAGTGCAAAATGGATAGCAAAACAGAACAAATTAATTTGAAGCAATTTATGGTTTAAAGTGTAGAGGATGAAGAGATGCTGGTTAGTTACCAGGAACAGTTTTGCATTTGCAGACAGCAGGTGCCATATCAATGGACTGACATTAGTCAAGAACGTGATTCTCAGGCTTCCACTGTCCTAACAGGAGAGGTAATTTGGGAGCTGCTGGACATGCAGTGACCTCTCTTATAGCAGTAGTGATGTGTGGGCTGCGAAAGGATGGGGTGGCAAAAGTAATTAAGAAGCAGAAATGGAACTGAGTCTGCAGTTACACGGGCATTATGTAGTAGAGTATTTTATGAAAAAGTGGTATTAACCCTTTGAGTCAAAAACAGCCTTATGAATTTATTTTTTAAATAAATGAGGAAATATTCTCTCTCCATCAAGACAGAGAAATGCCCTTTTCTTATAACTATAAAACATGTCCAGCTTTTCTGGAGATGTTATAAAGGCATGTGTTCTTTAAGTGGAAGCAACAACAAAGAGTAGGAATAATGTTGGAGTAAGAGGTTAAATGAGGGCACCTTGGTTTTGGGATTGTGTCTACTTGAAAGTATTACTGTATGCAGGAGCCTGAATCACTTTTCCAGAGAGCAACAGCAACAGTCCTTGCAAGCAGTTGGTGGATCAACAAAAGTTACCAATGCAACAGGTATATTCTCAGGTAGGTAAGGCCTGAAAAAGCTTTGCAGCTGAAGATATTATATGGTGAAACATTAAATTTTGAGTTAATGCAATTTTTTTTTAGCAGAAATGGATCGAAATTCTTTGTGATATGTTAGAAAAACATAAAAAAAATGCTTAAGCATATTAATCTCTCTGTTCAGAGTCTTCTGTTTTGAACAATTATTTTCTTTTTGGTTCATTTTTCACCCTAGGAAATAATCAGGGACTATTCTGCCAAGAAAAAATGGAAAGATTGGATATAGAACAAAGTTTTTAAAATCTATTTCTAACAGTGATGTCAAAACTGAAATATTTCAGGAGCGTCTATCAATAATAAATGAAATTACAGATTATATTTTTTTAGGTATTTTGAGTGAAGACTGACTAAAAATCTGATCCTTTGGGTAAACTTCATTTTGAAAACAAGTGTTTTAAATGGCTTCACTTGAGTCCTTTCAGTATGAAGAAATAACAGCAAGAGAATAAGAAGGGAATTAAAATTCTCAAAAATTAAAATATTCATCATACAGTTTGAATAAAGCAAAAATATAAACTACAGAATCAGTCAACTCAGTCATTCCATCTGAAAAGATTTTCAGGAACACTGCCTAGATCTCAGTAAGTTTATCACGGTTCTTCGGTAATTATTTCCTTATTAACACTACCTTATTTTCTTGGCATAGTTACTCCCATTTTAGTAAAGCAATTACTGTTCTTAGCAGTTTTAATTTTTAATTGTGCTTTTTAATTAGATCACTTTATGAGAAATGCATTTCTCTGTTGTCAACTTATACCGTATTCCTCCATGATCACTACCTGAAGTAAATTTCAAATCCTGAGATAGTCATTCTTGTCCATTCAAAAAGTCATGACAGTCATTATATTAGTGTAAAACTAATAATTAACAAAAATTAATACTGGTTTTTGTGGATTTTTTTCATTTCAATGTATTTAGAGATACTATTAATTCTGTTTTGTTTATTCCTGAAACTATGAAGTCTAGGCATTTAAGTGTTCATATAATAGGATGGATACTTTCATGTAATAAACTGACTTCTGGCAACAAATCTTACTGCAGTTTTCCAAACCCTCATTTGCCCCACTATTTTGCTCATATTACTGAAAATACATGGGCCAGCAAGAATTTTCACTTGGCCTAAGCATTTCCAGCAGAGTATTTCAGTTATATTGGAGTTTGCTTCATTTACCTACATCCTGATAGACAAAACATCAATAACTGCACTAAGATATAAATAATAAACAGTACTGGATAAATATAAAAAGCCCTTTCCATTTGACTTTGCCAGCTTCAAGCCAGTGGCTGCCAGAGACTGCACTTTGAGAGTTCAGTGACTTCAGTGGAAAGAAGGAAATGGGAATTTTGGTGTCCTGTCTTATTTGTGAGAACTGGAAAAAATTCTATAAATTAATTTTCTGATTTAAAACAGTTGTAGTTCATAATTAGTCACATAATTAGTAATGAGAAAAAAAGTTATTTTGTACTGTCCCTTCAAATTATATATAAAGCACAAAAGGACAAATTTATAAAGCATCATCTTTTACACCAAATTTCCATAAAGGGCAAATTCCAATTAAAATTTAGTAACACAAGTATCTGTATTATGATTCATTTTAGACAAATGATCAAAACTCCATTTTCTTATTGCTGCTTTTACCTTACTTGCATTACATGACAAGAGCAGTCCAAGTATCTTGTAGATATAGACTAAAAAATATAGACTTTGATCTCTATTGTAAATTGGGATTATTACAATCCTTGTGTTAAAGTCTTCTATTCTGATGGAGCATTTTAAGTGTAAGCCTTCTTAGGTCATCAACTTGTTTGGGAGCAGATGGTGAATATGATCAGGTCTTTATAATTGGGTTCTTTCAATACAGAGTTCATCATTTCAGTAAATAATAACCAAGCAAATAATCTACTGGCATTTCCAATTCACTAAATAGTATTCATATATATACATGATTGAGCACAGAAAACTGTAATGTCCTTGGTAATGACCTAGAGTATTCTTGCCATCACTTTAAAGAAATGCAGCATATTTTGCTAGTAAGATGAAATTCATGTGGAATATATTTTGAATATGCCTATATAGTAATATATTATAAGTATATTATAAATAGCAATGTTTACAACCAACATACTACTCATTACTTCTTGGGTTCACAGCCAGATATTAATTTCTTGAAATAGTTCTCATAACATTATGTTTGAGTTGGCTTAAATCTCTATGGATTCCAATAAAAAAGGCATGAATTCTTGTTAGCCTCAAATGATGTTTAAACACATACAGATTCCTCACATTCAATTACATGTGATGGATATGTTCTTCAAGATGGTTATATAAAATATTTCTAGTAAAGCTGAAGGGCTCAGATTTTACCTTTTTTTTTTTTTAATTCAGCTAAAGTTAAGTAATTTCTTACTAAGTATGTAGTTTTAAAAAGAATTAACATATGTTCTAACTATACCTAGTTAGATTCATGAATGGAAAACAACTGATTCACTTTCATCTGTTTTAAAGAAAAGAAGAAAATTTCTTTTCTGAAAATTGCTTTTTCAAAAATTATTTTAATGAGGAAGAATTTTAAGTACAAGCATCAAGGGTGAGATATATTCCCTTCCTGGATTGAAACTGTGTGTTTTTATCCAAAAACTGCTTAATGTAAAAAACATGAGAGGAATAGAGAGCTTCATTCCCACCCTTTCTGGATATGATAATTTTTAAGCTACTTCTAGCATGACAACTGGAAACAGATTTTCTGAAGACTGATTTATTGGTCACTATTGGCATAAAAAAATCTGAGTGCATGATCATTTGGGATTATATTGTCTCCCATCATGTGAAAGAATCTCATTTTATATTTTACTGAGTGCATATATATCTGAAAACTGATAAATGCTTATGGATGTTTTAATTATGTATTTAAATGTTACTAGTGCGGACAAAGTCAAGAGTTACAGCTTTTTCTCATCCAGATCAGAATGTGTCAGGTGTAACAGACATAACACAGCTTTTAATTCTTTTAAATTTCATCTTGACCATCAATTAATTGTGAGTCTTCCCAGTCACCTGTAGATTATATTGAATTTGCCATTGCTGTAGTATTCTTCTGCTTATTAATGACAACAAGATCCTTTTTTGAGCTTAGAGGCTCTATAACAAAGGAATTGCAGACTGTGATTATTTAAGACTTTAATATTCTCGATTAGGGATTTATTGAATCACATATAACATGACTATTTCTATGTAATATCAAGATGGGAAATATTTGTAAGATGTGACCTAACTGACACTAACAAGTATAGCTATTAAATTTCCAGCTATCCTTGCTCTTTTCATGGTCTCGCTCTGTCCCCTACTACCATTTATTTTCATAGTTAAAATAGGTAGGAAAAGAGTGATTAGTGTAAAATGATTTTTTTTCTCACTTATTTCCAAGGAGAAAGGAAAGTTCAAAGGACCTTTGAAGATTATGTTTATACCATTCTACTTTGTGGACACCCTAATTTTGAGGGCCATGAAGTGCATTGAACAAGTTGACAACATTTTCAGTGGATAAGATTTCCTAAAGAAAACCTAAATTGAAAAGTGATATATTATAATTTATCGGTTTTGGACCAGTTATATAGGTGTCAATGCTTGCCAGGGTGGAAAAATTTGTAAATTATCTTAACAAATAAATCAATAGACTGATAGATAGACATATGTTCTAAGTCTCATCAGGAACATGGTAGTATATTTTCTATTGATTACAACCAGATAATAATGTAATTCTATATGCTCTGCACAGACTATCTTGCAGTTTGTCTGCAGGAGCATGCCCAAGACAAATAAATTTGATCTAGGAAAGGAGTCTTCAAATTTAATGTAGTCTTTGACCACTCTAGTTTAATTCAGAAAATAAAGATTATTTTATTCATCGGTATGAGAGTCTGCATAAGTGACTAATTAATTTTAAACTGAGCATTCATTTTCCTCATAACTCTCTTTATAGATATAGCAATGGGTTTTTTTCACTCTGTAAAAGATATACCAGCTGAACATGAGCCAGCATGTGGCCAAATTGCCAAGAAGGCCAATGGAATCCGGATTTGTATGAGAAATAGTGTGGGCAGCAGAACAAGGTCAGGGATGGTTCCCCTGTACTTGGCACTGGTGAGGCTGCACCTCAAATCCTGTGTTCATTTGTGGGACCCTCACTACAAGAAGAACATTGAGGTGCTGGTGCTTGTCCAGAGAAGGGCAATGGAGCTGAGGAAGGGTCTGGAGAACAAGTCGGGAAAAGGAGGCTCAGGGGAGCCTGTATCACTCTCTAAACTCCCTGAACGGAGGGTGTAGCCAGATGGGTGTTGGTCTCTTCTCCCAAGCAAGAAGTGATAGGGCAAGAGGACACAGTCTCAAGCTGCGGCAGGGGAAAGTTAGATTGGATATTAGGAAAAAATTATTCACAGAGAGAGAGCTGTTCAAATATTGGAACAGGCTGCTCAGGAAAGTGCTGGAGCCACCATCTCTGGAGATATTCAAAAGACAGATTGGTGTGCCTCTTGGGGACATGGTTAAGTGGTGGACCTGGCTATGCTGGGTCAGCAGTTGGACTCAATGATTTTAGACCTTCTCCCACCTAAATGACTGTATGATTCTATGATTCTATTGTATGATTTTAAAAGGTACAATCTTTGCATTATAAAATGTGTTTCTAATTTTAAATTCAGAATGTTTCCATCCAATGGAAACAATACTTCTACTATTAAGCATATAAAATTTTGCTTCTAATTTCAGTTAAAGCAGGATAAACACCTATATCAGTTAAAGATGACTAATGATTGTTTAATTGTGTTGTGAAACCTTTTCATTAGAAAGGCAAACACAAAATTATGAAACTTAAGGACTGAATTTCAATAGCACCATTAAAATATATTTCTATTATTTGCTTCTGATTTTTTAAAATATATAATTTATCTGCACCATCACAATTTATGAGCACAATACATCAATAAAGTAATATTACCATGGTTCAGATTTTAAATTATGATCCATTTTGAATAGTTTAAGAGCCTCTGGGATCCTTTATATACAGTTTCTTCTAGTGTTTATTTTTTAATTTGTAACATGTACCACAGAAATGAGTTATAGTGATTAATTTCTGTTTTGTGATTATTTGTTTTTTAGATTAAGCATTTTATCTTGCTGGCTGCAGCCAAATAAATATAATTTACACACAGAGCAGTCTATTATACTCATTCAGTGCATGGGGTTTCAATTTTCTCAATTCAAATGCAATCCCCATGGCTAGCTAACAATACAGTGTGGTGATCAAAAGCTGCAAAGTAATTATGAGCAAACATATCGCAGTACTGTATAGGTACAGATCACTGCTAGACCTTACAGAGATAACTGTTCTGATGTTTTATTGCTTAATTTTCCTCTACATTTTTCAGAATAACTACCTAACATTTAGGTTGTTATTATTATGCAATTATTGCAATTATAATTAGCTTAATGTATTCAATACAAAATTTATTAATTGCAAATTAGTTTTATAATCTGATGGCAGTGATAGGTCACAGTTGTAGAAATGTGATGTTCTTCCTTAATGAGCAGATTCTGTATCCTTTGGATGTTCTTTTCCATCATTACCTTTATTGACACCACTTCCTGTGCTAATCTCATAAGATTTTGGCAAAAGCCAGGCATTTTTCTCAAAATGCATTTCTTGTGTTTTCATGGCAAGTCTTTCGAGGCTCCGGGGGGGCTTCTGTGAGAAGCTGCCTGAAGCTTCCCCCATCCCAGGCACAGCCAATGCCAGGCAGCTTCAGGACTGACCCACTGCTGGCCAAGGACGAGCCCATCATCAACAGTGGCAGCACCTCTGAGATAACAGAGCTAGGGAGAAAAAAACTGCTGCAGAGGCAGAACTTGAGACAGGAGTGAGACTATGTGAAAGCAACAACCCTACAGACCCCAAGGTCAGTGCAGAAGGAGGGGCAGGAGATGCTGCAGGTGCCAGAGTTGAGATTCCCCTGCAGCCTGTGGTGGAGCCCATGGTGAAGCAGCTGTGCCCCTGCAGCCCATGGAGGACCACAGGGCTGCAGAGATGTGCCTGCAGAAGTCATAATGTTAACCCTATCACACCAGAAAGTGAAATATTCATACTGACACTATCAGGGTGTATAAATAAAGCAGACCAAAAAAATCCAAACTATTCCATTTTGTAATAATGTCTTGTAAATTTCCCAAACATAATTTTTTTTTTCAATTGATTTCAAGGAAGAAAATTCTTTTTCTGTGTCATACTGGTCAGCAGTATTAAGAATTAAAGGTCAATTTCTTCTTGTTTAATATTTTCATACAAAATACTAACTTACTGTAGTATTGCCACTTTCACCTCATGGCTGCTAGGCATCCCCATCTCTATTTCATCTTTTAATTATCCCTTATACTCATTTTTCTGTGTAACAGGCTTTCTGTAGATTCTCCGTTATCCCCAGTCTTCTCCAGTGACCTTCATTACTCCAAATTAAGAAAAATGTTTTCCTGTGTGGGTGATTGAGCACTGAAACAGTCTGCCAGTGAAGTTTTGGTGTCTCCATCCGTGGAGATTTTCAAAACTCAAAAGAAAATTCTCCTGAACAACCTGCTTGAGATGACCCCGCTTTGAGCAGGAGTGAGGTAAAATGGTGTTGCAAAAACTATAAAACTAAGGCTGTAAAACTAGCCTGTGACTGGCTGACTAGTTCAAAATTTTTACATTAGGAAGAAGAAAGAATCAGGTAGATAAACATAATTTAAAAAGCCTTTCTGTAGCAGACTGGTCGGGGACACCTTCAATTAACCACTGATTCCCCTTTCTGCAGGGCCTTCCCTTTAAATCTGGACTTAAATCTCCTGTTTAACAAAAAAATAATATGTTTAGTTTCTTGTGTAAATCACTTCTCAATGCAATGATGTAACAGGAGAAATATTTCAAATTACAGTAGAAAGAAACAAAATCAAACTGAGACTTAGTCAGAAAAGGATCAGATGGAATTTGCATGAGAAATCTGGCCAAAGGGGGCACTGAATAAATTATTTATTCAGATCTACATTAGCACTTAATTAATATACTTCACTTACAATAGTTTCTTTATATTTCTGATAAATGTGGATATGGTAATTTGCAAACAAAATGTGAATAGTGTTGAACATTTTTTCTCTGTGACTACACAATTTTTGCATATTGACAAATCACAATGCCAACAAAGGCTTTAGGTTAACTAGTTCTGGTGGTATAAATCAGCAAAATGTAGCCATTGCTAGTTTCTTAGTCTATAGCTGTTCTTTTTGCCTCATAAGTCTTTGTCTATATAGGTAAAAATTTTTAGAGCTTTTGGAACTGCATAAAATGAGTAGAGAATAACCTCAGTGTCCTCTCCATTCATACTCTCAATATAAAATCAGGTTGCAATTCTACATCTGTGTGTGAACAATTGTTGTAACATAATAGAAGCTCTATTTGCCTACAGGGCACAGCACTACCAACATTTTAATTCATTACTTTGTAAAACACTTTATAACATCCAACGTCTGAAAAGCAGCATGAACAATTTAATTTTATTATTGTGAATGTAAAAGAAGATTCAGCAATTCCACATATATTAGCTTTCTTCCATATACTTGTCATTGCAGAAATTTACAGGTACATGATTAAAGTAGAAGGGCAGAAATAAAATGCTAATTGAGAATAGCCACCACTTTTCTAAACAGTAAAATTAATTATGGTATAACTCAAGCCTTGTTCATGTTCAAAACATTGTTCACATTGACAAAATTCCAAATTATGGTATTGAGACCAGGCTGGGGTAGAGTTAATTTTCTTCACAGTGACTGGTATAGGGCTGTGTATTGGATTTACCCAGAAAAGAGTGTTGATATAAAGAGATGTTTTTGTTATTGCTGAGCAGGGCTCCCACAGAGCCAAGGCCTTTTCTATTTTTTACTGTCACTTTGGCAAAGGGGATGGGAGTGAATGGGAAGTTGGGAGGAGACAGAGCTGGGACAGGTGACTCCAAGTGACCAAAGGGAAATTCCAGACCGTATGACATCATGCTCAGTACATAAAGTGGGGGGAAGAAGGAGGAAGGGAGGATGTTTGGAGTGATGGAGTTTGTCTTCCCAAGTCACTGTTATGTGTGACAGGACCCTGCTCTCCTGGAGATGGCTGAACAGCTGCCAGACCTTCAGAAGCAGTAAATTAATTTCTTGCATTGCTTTGCTTGTGTGCACGACTTTTCCTTTCCCTATTACACTGTCTGGATCTCAACCCATGTGTTTTCTAGCTTTTACTCGTCTGATTCTCTCCCTGATCCTGCTGGTGGGGGAGTGAGAGAGCAGCTCACTTGGTTGCTGGCTGGGATTAAACCACCACAGGGAGTAAGGAAAAAAGGCACGCAATTTGCATTAAAACCATTGGACCTATTCAGATCAAAATTCTAAAATGCCACACAAACATTTGGTCATCATAATAACAAGACACTTGAAGTAAAAGCCTTTTTAGTATTCATAAAACTTCTTATTTAATTAGCAGGGAGGAAGCAAATAGGACACCCCTTCACACACATTTTCAAGCAAAAATAAGTTTTTACAATGAAGTAATTCTTTTGGGAAACGGTGGAAAATTTCATCTTCATTTTTATGTAAGTCCTCAGAATAAACTTGTTGGCTGAATCTGTAGCAGGAAGCCAAATAAGCATGAGTCTTCAGCTGTCTTTGAAAGCAGACTACAAGGGTTACTTCCAGACTGTGTATTGGCACTGTCTTTGCCCTATACTGAATTTCAATCCGTGCCAAGGAAGTGCTCTGAAGAGTAGGAAGTGATTTAAACCAAAGTTATGCCATAGGCTTTTTTAACAATTTAGCTGTACAGAGAAATTGAGCTCCACTGTCTAAGAACGTTGCCCAGCAAAGAAATATTTCCTTGGTACAGGTGAACTCTGTTTTTTGATATTTATGTTGCTTGGGATTTATGCTAAATGTCTGCATAAAGACATAATTTTCCCAATTAAATCTCTTGGTTCTATATAGTCACAATTTCAAAAATTCCTTCATTTCAAGTATGTGGAAAATTTTTTCAGAACGTTTAGTGTTCTTGTTTGCTTCGTATCAGCGTTATTTAAATGATTAATATTTTTAAGATCATTTTTTTCTTTTGACATTGTAAAGCTGAGGTATATTTTATACTCTACTATTTCTATATATAATTTATTCAATTACATTTTTATACATTCTTATGGAAAAAATAACAGGTAAAAAAGTAAATATTTCTATATTTTTTAGACAGTCTCCATGCTGTGACACTGCTGGGTTTACAACTGAACTCAATGATATTAAAGGTCTTTTCCAGCCTAAATGATCCTGTGTAGAAGTTTGTGGCTATGGTTTTTTAAAATATTTTTCTATATTTGTTTTGTCTGTTTTTCAATGGATAAGCAACTTGACTATATTGATATTTGGTTTTGTATCAATATTTAAGTGTCAGGATGAGCCCAGTAATGAGACAATCTTATATCTTATGGCTACGTATTTAAGACTAAGCTTAAAATGCAAGAGGAAAAATAAGAAAATCCAAGAATAACAATAAAGCACAGGTTTGTAAGAGCATCTGTTTCCCAATGTTAGCTCAATTTTTCCCTTCTTCATATTTTGCTGTTACACTATATTATTATGTACTTATGTTGACAGTGATTATTTCTTGTCTTTTTCCTCTACCGTGTATTAAATTGCATGATTATCTATCTTGTTTCATACTTCTATCCCTAAGGCATACCATGCTTTCTGCAAATGTAGGTGTTAGTGAACCCTACTTTGCTTAAACTGCTGAGCTTTGCATACTTCAGCCATGAAAAATTATTTAACATTATTTATGTAATCATTTTATCATCATTAGAAGATGAAGACTATATTTTTTTTCATACAGCAGAGTTCACCTACAGACATAGGAGTATTAAAGAATTCTCTGTTGGCCTATAAGATGCCTGAGAACTGTGCCCTTTCTCACACATACTGTTCATGAAATAATTTACAGCATATCTTATTCTTTTGCTCTTTGGCCCTCATCATTATTGGTTATTAATTGCCAGGTCACTTAGGAATTGAATTACAGCACTAATATATTTCCCTTAGGGTACTGATTATCCACTGCTCTTTCCTCTGGTAGCAATAAAAGTCTCTCATGAAATTACTGACTGCCAGCACTGTGTTGTTACTACAGTTGAACAAACTCATTTTTGTCAAGATATCACAGCAAAAAAATTGCTGCTGCATTATTGATGTAATAACTGCATACAAAGTAGAGATGAAAACCTGCTAGAAGAGGAAAGAAGCAAAGAAAGTGTACATATAATTGTATTAATAGCAAAATTACTGAAATAGTAGACAAAGTACATGTTTATATAGTGCATATATAATACATATATAAGCAGTCTAAAATTGTGAAAGGAATGATATTTTACTGAAGAGGTATACAATGCAAACTCTAAATTTTTGTCTCTACTATGACAAACAGACCCGGTGATTCCTTTAAGAAACAATTTTTTTTTTAAGTAGATAAGTTTATACCTTTTCAAAAATTAGTGAAATTCACAGAACACAGGACCTCTTTTAAGATAGAAATAATTTCACTGATAGCCTGAACTCATCACTCCTGGGTAGAATACGATAATCCCTCCCTTGACCAGCTGGCGATGCTGGGCCCAGTGCACCCCAGGACATGTTTGGCCCTTGTGGATACCCTGTCTCTGGAAGTGTTCAAGGCCAGGTTGGATGGGCCTTTGAGTCCCTGGTCTAGGGAAAGGTGTCCCTGCCCAGAGCAGGAGGGGTTGAACTAGATTACAGTTAAGGGGCCTTCCAACCCAAGGCATTCTATCATTCTATGATTCTGTGATCACAGACTACTAGCATATTTCTTTTTTTTTTTTTTTTTTTTTTTTTGCTGTCTTAAGGAATGTATGCCCCTTTCTGTTTTGTGGAAGCTGGGACACTCCTTTTCTCCTTTTACTTCCATCAGGAAGCATCCTCCCAGACTTCAGATTTCTGTGAAGTTTATGTGAGAACGTCATGTTGCCTCAACATGCAGCAGGTGAAGCAGTTGCTGTTGTTTGCTCTTTTCGTGCCAGTACTTTCCATCCCAAATGTGATTTTTGTAACTAGGTCCAAACTGATTTACTGCCTGTAGGTTTTGCCCATGGTGGAATGTGTTAATATGTAGTTAATAAAGGAAAAACTCAAATTCAGAATTACATGAAGTATTCTATACTGTCAGGGCCTTCTGCAATGGTATTAATTATATCTTTGCTGAAAATGTATTTCTAGAACCATTTGGTTTTCCTTTTCACAAAACGTTAATGCTGATGTGAAATTTATCCTGTATTTGACTATCCTACACAGACCTTTCTTTCCTGCAGTAATTTCCAGCCATGGCTTATCAGCACACAACAGAAAAGGAAAATATGTAAAAATATAGTCTCCTTTGGTCTGAGTAATAACCTCCTTGTAACTGCATAGCAAATGCTTTACAGAAATCCTAGTAATTTTCTGATTTATGCCAGTCTTACAAAACAGACATAACACATTAATCTATCAGGATCTTTGATAAGTCCTGTTGACCCAAATTTACTTTTGAATCATGTAAGTAACAATATTTCTTTTCAATATGTTTTTAGATGTTACCTACTAGTAAAATCAGATTATTTGGACAGATTAAACTCAGACTATTAAGAAAAGCAATATGCTCCTACTCATCACCCATGTCTTGAATCAGGCTTTGAGACACTTACATATAATATTGTAAAGTTTTTTGGAGAACGCAAGGATCGGCTAGTGCTAAATATTTTCTGTATAAAATGCCCCACGACTGTCACAAGGCAGAAGAGAAAATGAGAATAATCTATAGGTCAGGGAGGAAACAGTTTTGAGGGAACAAGATTAAACCCTATTTCAACAGCTACTACCACCTCTTAGCCTTTAGAAGAAGAGAGCACCAACCTCTAGTTTAAAACTGTGTTAGGAACAAATTTCTAAATTTTTTTACTAACTAATCTGAATGTTATCAGAAACAAAAGTTTTTCTTTAATTCCTGTTATTTCTTTCTGTTTCTTAATCCATTTGATTTATCTGATTCATTAAAAGTTGCTAAATCCCATAGATTAGATTACTAGGCTTCAAAGAGGAATAGCTATTTAAAGGTAGGTCATATCTTCTCTGCTCTGGATAACAATCAACACAAAGAAGAGTTTATATCCTGAAAGTAAGCGTAGAAAGTCCTCAGCAAGAGCCTTATGTGTATGAATGACATTCATCTCTTCCTTTCCTTACCTTAGAACATGGAAAACTAAAGGAGGGCATTTTTTAGAAAAAATCTTTTTAATCTTTTTTTTTTGTCTCATCCTTTATAAGTGTTATAATTTTATTTAGTTATAACGTATATGCAGACTATGTAACTCTTCTCATCATAGGTGGGTCAGGATTTATGCACTCAAGAGGTATTTGCTTTTCCTTCTTCAGCTAGGTTTCTTTGATCACAGATTCCTTATCTGAATTGTACATCATCTCCCATTTATTTCAATACTTGGCTAGTGACAAGTGAACATAACAAGATTTATCAGAAGCAGCAATGAACCACCCCTTTGTGTAAATCCCATTAATCACAATGCCAAGCTGGATAACCATTGAGTCAAATGATAACTTCTGACCTGTAATCATCTTTATCTCTGGATAAATGAATAGTCCATTAATACTAATACTTGGGCAGTTTAATTATATATACATGAAGATTCTACCTATGTATTAAATGTTAAAAATACATCAGAACCAAATTCAAATATAGGAAACTCACATACATATTTCCTGTTTGCAATAAAGTGAAAAAAATGTGGAGGGCTCTTCAGAAATACTTTTTTGTAGAAATATTCATTTGGTCTAGAAAAAGTAGAAAATAATCCACCCAGTTTATGTTTCAACACCTTCCAGTATGGATTAATTATTTCTTTACATACCCAAAATAATCACCTTTTAATTATTTAAAGATGTTTCACAGAAGCTTGTTCTTAGATATAATGGGTTACTTTGTCTTTTGTTTTTTCACAGCATATGTTCCCTTTGGAGCATATATTTGATTGAAGTGACAGTGCGGCAGACCCCCTAAGGAACAGTCAATTAAATGATTTTCTGAGGTCAATCTCGTGGCCAAAAAACCACTAAATGAAGCAGATGCCTGATAATAAAGGTCTGAGTCCCAGCTACCAGCTTTTCTCAGAAGGGAAACAAGGGAGCCAGCATCTAAGCATATATGAGTCAAAAAAGTGTGGTTTTCCTGATTTGTGCTGTATGATTTAAGTCCAGCCTTAACATTCTTAGAATGATCAGAATGCCAAACTTCAAAGTTGCAAACAAAGAGAAATGTTTATGGTTTATTCCTACCAGTAGAAGAGCTGCACCAAAAACAGATCAATAGTTTGCTTATATTTAATTATCTATGTTTACAGTCTAATATAACATCTTTTTTTATTTGTCATGCTCTAATTTTGACTTCTTTCAGTACAAGATTAAATAGGAAAACCAAAAAACAAACAAGCAAAACTCAGGAGGAATGTATGCTGCAATGTGTGTTACCTCAGTAATTTTTGGGTCAATATCATATTGCTGGATGATCTATCTGGACACGCACAATGATGGAAATTATGTGGGTGGCACACAGAAAGTAAATGCCAAGCACAGGGGAGTACAAGGGACAGTACTAGTTTTACTACAATGAAAACATGATTAGAATGTCTGTTACAATGAGTTTAAAAAAAACCCCAACTATTTCAGACAACAATAAGTGAAGAAGATTACAAAGCAGAATTTTTTTTTTCCTATAAATGAAATTAATTAGCTATGGTTCTGTCATGTGTTATAAGTTTGGCCACACAGTGAAGGACACCTTGAAAGAATGGTGAGCAGTGGACTGGTGATAATAATATAGCAGTATGGATATATGTGCAAGTGTTTTGTACTGAGCTAGAGAATGGTTTTAAACTCGTCAGGCGCTCACACTGCCAATGTGTCTGGCTCTTGCTCTACTCTCACTTCAAGGTTATTGATCCTTTTTTTACCATAGGGGTAAAAGTCTGCAGTAGTTATTGCAAAGCTAAATCATGGTAAGAGTTTTGTCTCATCTAAACACTCCCTAATCCATCAATTTCACCTCCCACACAAAGCATAGAAGATTTGGTGCTTAGCTTCTCTCATATCAATGAATGGACATGAGAAAAAATTTTGAAGGATACTTTAAATATGACATCTAAACTAAAAGTGATCTAAAAATCAAAATATCAGCTTTAAACTACAGTGGTATTAAAGGAAGAGTACAGCCTCAAAACTACCTTCCTAACCTGAATGAAACTTCTGTTCCTTGGACATGGCCAGTCTTGACATTTATTCTAATATCCAAATTACTCACCACTAATAAAGTTGCACTGTTCTCTGTTCTTTCCCTAAACAGTTCATTTCACTCCATGCTCCCCTTGGCATTTCTTTTGCAGCTGCAGTGGCCCTGTAGATGTAGGCTTTGTTACTCTTTGAATACTAATATTATTCCTAACCTTATTTTAAGATAAAATTACAATCCACCCCCCTCCCCCCATATTTTAAGTTTCAACTGACCCTTCTTGTTTATTCTGTTATTATTGCATTAAATTTTTCATATAAATTACCAAGTGGAACTACAGATGTGCAACATTTAAGGAAACATGCTGATTAGATGTTGGAGTTCAAAAATTCACTACTTCAAATATTTTTGAAGGAAATGACAAGCATTATGTATTTAAAATATTTATACAGCATAAATATACTAGTAATTTTCTGTGTTTGGCAAGATTGGGGATTGAGTTTTAAGTGCTAAATACTTGTAAAAATGAAGATTTTAACATTTTAAGCTGCAGTCTAACTGAATTAGCTTTTTTGATAAACAGGACTTAACCAGTGCATTTCAAAATACTGGAAATATCTCACAGGGGTCAAAATTATCCACCTGAGGCTCACATTTGGTTCATGTACAGCATGATAAAAGGTAATCTAGAAAATAAAAAATAATAGATTATTTAGACACTTCAATGTTTTAAAAACAGATATTGATTCTTTCCTTTTAATCTTTATAGTCATCAACACAGCTGTCCTGCTCATTGCTACACACTTTAAATCTCCTTAGAACTGAATCAATAATGACACTTTAAAAACAAAGGCAATCAGACCAGATCCTTGCTGTTGTATACATCTGTAACAGGTAGATTGTTTTCAAGAAACTGCTGATCAAGCAATAAATCCAGAAGGTATTCCAAGCTGGTAAGCACGTTCTAATTTCTTGGATATCCTGACTATATTCCCAGATAATATAATTTACTATAATTCCAGACTACGAAGAAAATACACATACTTTTTTAAACAGTCAGAATGTCTTTCTAATTCCAGACTATGATAAAAATACAAACTTTTTTTAAACAGTCAGACTCTCTTTATTTTTCACATCAGAAAAAAACCATAGCAATTAATTATTGGTTACATTGCTGGATCAGTTACGAATGCAAAGAACTGGGGAGAAAGAAGAAAAGTGGCATTCAATTAAGAAAGAACTTCCCCATTTCTTTGGTTCTAAAATTTCTCTTTGCTTAAATGATATTCAGTTATTTGCCTCCCATATGCCTATGATTTAATTATAAACAAAACTGTCAAGGAGGTATTTTAAATCACAGATCTTTGCCAATGTTTTCTGGCACAAGCATGGAAATATACTGTGCTAATCTTTTCTCTGAATTTATTTATATTAGTGGCCATAATTCCTCAGGTTACCTTCCCAAGAAGTACTAGGGATCATGACTGAAAGAGAAATAAACTATATATCGCCTACAGCAGTGAGCAGCTGGTGTTTAAACTGTCTGAATACAAACTTAAGATAACCAATTCTGGCTTTATATGACACGGGCCTTTATGGCTCAGACACTAACAGCACCTTGTTTGTCCAAGTCAACCATAAAGATTGACATGAAAAGATTATTGTAAGGCATTAGAAAGAAGATCTCATTAAGTGGGAAAGTTCAAAAAAGTAAGGAGGTTCCAAATGGCCCCTGAAAAAATTATTTTCTCAAGCAGAGAAATAAAACAATAAAATGTCATCTGTCTTAATGCCTATATACTTTTGAAAATTTATTAATTAAATCAAAACTCAACCAAGCCTGTAAATTATATGTTAACTATTCAGAGAGTTCTATTTCTTATATACATCACTGAGCTATCAATCCTAACACAAAATACTTCAAAATTTCCTGTTTTACTGCATTCCTACTCTTATGCTTCTGGAGCCACACTCTCCTATGCTTTAGACAAATGGACCCAGCATCTGTGGAGGGTGGAAGGAGGGGACCTCTGACATGGAGGGTAGTGGAAATGGTTTTTTGCTCAGGGTGGCTGGTGAAAACCCTCATGAGCTACCTCACCTCCCCAGGTGCCCTTATACAGTAGGTATGAGGGCCTGGAATCTGAAAACCAGGAAAATAATGTGGATGAAAGTCCATCTGGGTTGGAGGGATCGCCTAGGGTAAAATCATCCTTTCTGTGATTCTGTCACTCTGTGATATAAAAAATGGAAAAAAATGTTTCTGTTATAACTGTTGTCATTTTTTTTCTTTTATATTGGTGCAGATAATGTCTCTTGAGAGATATCTCTTTCAAAGAAATTGGTAAAATTATGACAGATTATCTCTCCCTTTGTACTTAAATTGTAACGAAATAGCTTTGAACCTCTGCAATGATTAACTTTGCAGACATTACAAAATAAAAGATCCAAGTGGAAAAATGTAGAAAGACTGAAATGTACATTGCTTTCAGAGGTTTCTATTATATTCAGTTGCCGTAGAACTTTCTTTTCTTCTTTTGTCTTTCCAAAAGAAGAGTTGCATCACATTTTCTTATAATATCTTAAGGATTTTAATCCAATTTTTTGTTAATTATGACCAGTCTCCTATTTATTTATACTTGCTAGCAAACAGTATACCATCTGCACCAAACATCTGGACAGAAGTGCAATTGGTGCATTGCTTTCTGCAAACCTAGTTCTTTTAAAGCTGGACAACTCACTAATCACCATGTAATTGCAGAGCTGCTGCTGTAAAATGTCCATGAGTGCAAGATAACAATAACTTCATGTAGGAGGCAGATGGTACCACCTAGTCCCACAACATAAAAGCAGTTTGTAATCCTTTGAAAAAAAATAAATTCCTAATCCTAAGGAAAGCTAAAAAATAGTTGTAGTGCATTCATTCTGTCTATCTTAAGTACTAGGTTCTATTTACGTGTTTAGGAATATGATTGACACTGGTATCTTTCATTAGAGGGAGAAACACATACAAGTGTATTATTGTTACATTTGAAGTAATACACCCATATATTTTAATGCAAATACTATTTCTGCTGTCATGTGCTAGATAAATTAATTTCACATTTGAGGGGGTGAGGTAGGAGGAATATGTCTTCTCTATTTTGTTGTTTGAAATGAGCATCATACACTTGAAATTCTCAGGTCAACCATGAGATAATGTATTCCTTGTAGAAAAACAAGCAGAAAATTCCAAGCTGCCAGCACAGCTAGGTATGGCCTTTATTCCAAAGGCACAAATACTTTTTAAAATAACTTTCCCAGAAGTAAAATGTTTTGAGGACATGCACTGGGAACCTGACCATGATTCAGAGAAAGTTTGTGTCACATTTCTGTTTATCTAATGCCTCTTTAATAATTCATGTTTGACTAGTGACCAGAACAGGTAAATAGGGATTCTGCTACTTTTAGTGGCTAAGTTGTGGGCAGATAAATCTCATACAAGTAGCTAAACTTGAAACAAAGTTTTATCATTTATCCATGAGGTTTGATCTCCTTTGAGTGGCACTTGATAAACCAAATTTATAGAATATTAATATATACTTTACAGTTTCATAATCATCTTAATATTCCAGGTTCTGCTTATGGTTCTAAGTATTGAAAAAGCAGGTGAAGCAAGTTAGTGCCTTGGACCTTGTTTCTGATATTTCTAGACTAGATATTTCACTTTTATTTTTCTCTTTTCTACTAAGCACATAGTATCTGATGACTGTCTGTTTTAAAATTCCTACAAAGAAACAATACACGTTCCTCTGCCTGACCAGAGCATCTAATCATCCTTGGCAATCAAAGGGTTTGTAAATGTCACTGCACTTTGTCACATCCTTCCAGATGACAGTGCAACAGGGATGATTTCACTCAAGTGCTGAATTCTCTTGTTTGACCTCCAAACGCAGCACACATGAAGAGTAAAGGAGACTGAAAGCTGGCATTTTCACACAGAAAAGCCTTAATCAAAGTTGTCAAATGTGTTTATGATCCAGAAAGATAGTTTCCCCAAAATATTTTAATTAAAATATTTGACATTTTTCTCTACTTCATATGATTCTACCTGAATAGCATTTTAGGTCCAAGGTTAACACTTTGCTGTGTCTTATTGCTAATAAACATTGTAAACCGTAAGCTGTATCATATTTAGGGATAGATAGAATTGATTTTCATCAAGAGTAAAGATATCATCCTTATCATGGAACAAAGTGAGCTTTATAATTTGAAATTTTGCTTAACATTTGTACTGTCCCTGAGACTTTTCTTTTAATGCTTTTCCTACTTTAGGTGACCGTATTGCGTTATAAATGACAAAGGAAATTTTAAACATTTTTTATTGAGTCACTGCCTGTATTCTACGACTTTTCTGCTTTTTCTCAGAAATTATAGATAAACAAGCAAACATATGTGTATACTACCATTTTACTTTCTCAACAAAACAATATGAATTTTTTCTGGATTATTAATAACAGAAATCAACATTTTTGTCTACCTTTGATGAAATTCAATAAAGTGTGAGTTTGAGGTCCAAAAGAAGCAAACCAGAAACTTCAGGAGAAAAACACCGAAAGAAAAATCAAAAGTACCTGTCAGGTGCTGAACTTTGCAGTGAGACTTGTGGTCAGATGTGTTTAACTGCAAGAGATTTCTACCCTAGGACAGACTGTCCGGGCACACTCTCCAGACACACTCTCTTACACAGGGAGAAATGGATACAGCCTGGGCAGGATTCTTGTTATCATGAAATCTACAACTAAGTAGGTGAGATCAATCATGTCTCATAAATGTCTGCTTTGTTAATTAGCTATAAAAACAGTCTGAGATAATGATATCATATATATATACACACACACACATATATACACATATATACACATATATACATATACACACATATGAATACCTATGTACATTGTGGTTGAGTTTAACCCATTCCACACAGCTGGCAGTCTGTATTTTATGAAAAACAACATAGTGGGGTTTTTTTTGATTTATAGGCAATAGTGGTGTGTTTGCATAAAATATATCAAAACATTGTGTTAGTATTCCATAATGGCCAAAAAAGCAAATTAAATGTCATCATTGACTTGGAAGGATAAGGAAAGTTTGGGGGTTTTTTTGTATGAATCTACTGTCTGCCTGTTTCTTGTTTGATTTTGAAATTTATCTGGGCCTTCTACCTAAAAAGCACAATAGAATCAGAAAGACAGAGAAGGGCAACAAGAATGGTCAAAATAATGGAATAGCTTTGGAGTGATGAATGAGTCAATAGACTGGGACTCCATAACCTTGAAAAGACAAAACTGAGATTCTGTAACAGACTTTAAAACGAGTGGCACACAGAAGGTGAGCAGGTATGACTATTTACTTCTCATGATATAAAACCTATGCAATTTCACATGAAAATAACACTGATGCGTGTAGAGCAATAAAAAGAAAGTTAGATGAGAGACACTAGATATTAGACAAAAAGAGTTTAGAGAAATTCACAAAAGAAAAAAAAAGTGATGTATAAATAGCAAAATTACTTTTGTCTTTATTTTAAAAAGCTCATTTATGAATATAAAGTTTTATAGTTTGAGAAAGAGTCCAATAGTAATTTTCACCTTGACAGGTGAAAAGCAGGAAACAAATTCATCAACTGGTTCAAACTTGTTCTGTAGGATTCCTGAATGCAAGTCTTTTAATATGAGCCTTTGAAAAGATCTGAAGAGGAGAAAGGTGTAGTACTGAAAGTCTAGTTTTGTCTATTCTTAAAGCTTTTGCACATTTCGGTGCCACATTCTCAAGAGTCAAGTGTAAATCTCTAAATTCTGTCACCTCAGGAGAGATACTACTCTTTAGAGGCAGTGTTCTGAAAGCCAAATGAGATGCACATATTTGGTGTTTTTACCTACAAATAAGGAGAAACATTTCTGTTTCCAAGGTTAAAAAAAGGGATCTAATATACTAAATCACACTGACTATTGGATTGCATTCCTGAAGGAACTGGTAACTTTTTCAGTTTTCACTGCAGAGGTCATATATTATTTATGAGCCAGCCAAGTAGTTTTATCTTCAAAGAAAGACTAGAGATTCTCACTGACATCCCTGAGAGATGTTTTTTTTTTTTTTCTTTTTTAATTGAACAATTTATTTTAAAACTTCATCATGAACTTAACAATGTCATTTCAAGCATATTGGTTGGAAAGATCCTGTTTTTTTCCAGCAGTTTTTCAGCAAGCAGTACAGTGGAACCTTGTCAGGTAGAAAAGGTGGAGCCCATGTGATATTTATTATTAGTAGAAAAGAATTTCAAAAGAACACATCTTATTATAGAGCTTTTGACAGTGCAGAAGTGTGAGTTTTGCTGTTTCCATATCAGGATAATTAAGGCCTGACCCTGAAAACTTTATATATAAGTAGCTCTAGGTAGACTTATTATACCCTAATTTTAGCCATTTAAAAAAAATTGTATTTACCTTAAGCTAATTATCCAGCCTTACTATATAGAGATCAAAGAGTGACAGAAGCTTCTTTTAAAACAGTTATCTGGGATTAATTGTCATCTTTAGAATTCTGTTGCTCTCATTGTCTGAAAAGGAAGAAAAGTTATTATTTAGAAGAACATCCAGACTGATACTTAGGTGTCCACTATCTCTAAATCTGATCTAGTCCTGAGGGATACTTTCATTAATAATGAAGTATCACCAAATGACAGTTTCTCAAAAATGCAAATGGGAGGTAGCTCAAATGAATTACCATCTGCAGATGCCTATTTGTCTGGTTTGACTGTATAAGTGACTAGTTCAGAATTAAAAATGTACATTTCACCATTAAAATTAGGCATATGCATGCCACTCATTCTTACCTTTTTATTGCTAAGGTTAAACATATCGAATTAAAACTCTTCAAACAAAATCTCAACATGACTCTCTTTGCATCTTAATCTGTCTAAATATATTTAAACACGACTTAACCTCTCTTGTAATATAAAGGCATTAAGATTTCTCTATCTCTCAAGGGTAATGGAATTTAAAATGCATTCAAGATTTTAAGATGACCACTCCTACCAAAAAGGACAAGAGTCAACATGATAAATCTGCAGAATTAAGGTTTTATCATTGTATTCAATATAACATTGGTGAACGTAGTAGTTCATTATAGACATATATACAAGTCATTATAGTGCCTTATTTTTTTGTCTTTCTCTTCAAAACTCAGACGGTATTCCAGAAAATAAATGAGGGCTGGCTGTACTTTTAGACATTTACCAAAGCTGTATTAATCTCTCTTCCACATATGAAATATCATTCCTTTGATTCAAAATGACAGTGACTTTATACCTAATAGATATAATGAAAATAATGCTCAGTCCCACTTTGATAGATGTTCCACCCTTCAATTACACATTTCTACAGATTTGTCATTGTGGGGCAGGATAAAGGATCTTTTAAAAAGAAAAAAACACGCTCTGGCTTAGACCACACCTGGTCTAGTGAGAGGTGTCCCTGCCCATGGCACGGGGTTGGAACTAGATGATCTTTAAGGTCTCTTCCAACCGAAGTCATGGTTCTATTGTATGATTCTAATCTATGATTCTACAGTTTTTAAAAGACAAAAAATCCCCTTACAACAAAAACAAAAGCTGGAATTTTTTGACAGCAAATAAAAATATAGGCCTACATTAATTTGTACTAATGGCACATTTGTATGCATGCTACAATTAGATGTTTTGGAATAGAGAATAATAAGGCATAAATTAAGGGGTTTCCTCAGCAGGCTATATTGTGTAATGGTATCTGTAAAATCTTTTTAAAAGGGAGCACGAAACCACTAAAAATACAATAGTATTATGTTAGTCAACCTAATTAATGCAGAAAACAAACACAGCCTCCCTAATTACTTTTTGAAACTTATTTATGTATTTCAAAGGGTATCCATTTAAATCTCACCATACACAGACACTTCTGTTGATTGTGTTCTACTTCTTTCTGGTTCTTCCTATCTCTTACCTCTTTCAGTAAACATTTATTCCTACTGGCATAAAAAAGGCCCTTTTAACACTATGGCTATCACTTATTTGATTGCAGATCTTGTCTTTACTCTCTGTGATGAAACACAGTGGTTTTGGCTGGGATAGAGTTAATTTTCTTCACAGCAGCTGCTATGGGACTGTGTTTTGGATTTGTGCTGGAAAATGTGTTGATAGCACAGGGATGTTTTCATTACTGCTGAGCAAGGCTCACACAGCATCAAGGCCTCCTGCTCCTCAGACCACCCCACCCCACCAGTGAGAAAGCTGGGGGTGCACAAAGAGCTGGGAGGGAACACAGCCAGGACAGCTGACTCCCACTGACCTATGGATATTCCATCCTATATGATGCCAGGGTCAAAATACAGAGCTGGGGAAAGAAGTTCGAAGTGATGGAGTTTGTTTTCCCAAGTCATTGACACACATGATGGAGCCCTGCTCTCCTGGGGATGGCTGAACACCTGCCGGTCCACGGGAAGTGGTGAATTCATTCCTTATCTTGCTTTGGTGGTATGCACATCCTTTATTTTACCTATTGTCTTTATCAGAACCCCTGAATTTTTGGTTTTACCCTAATGATTTTCTTCCCCATCCCACTGAGACAGGACGAGTGAGTGCACAGCCGCGTGGGGCTGAGCTGTCAGCTGGTGTTAAACCACAGAGCATATGTTCCTAACCTTTACTTTGGAGAGTAAGCTTTTGCTCACAAGAGTGGTTAATCTCCATGGCTTAAACATCCTGTAAGTGGAATGTGTTGGAACCACCTGACCTGTCTCAGGCTGAAAAAGCGGGTGTGGTGGTTTCCTAGGAATATCACTTCAGAGACCTGTCAGGGAATGTGATCTCAGAGACAGGACAGGCTTGAACTGGGGACTCTACACACAGTTTTTATTCAACCACTTTTCTATCTGCCTGTAGATAGCAGGTGACAATTCTATTCAACTTAAGAGGCCTCAGTCCCCATTATGGAAATAATGATAATTGCTAATAATACCAACTCTTACAATTCACTGCTATAAAAAATGGAAAGCATAATTGTATTCACTACCAATAATAATCAGCACTAAGAGCTAAAACTTGTTAAGAGGTAGATGTATCCTAGGTGAAATAATTTAGGTGATTTCAAAAGACAAGGAACAAAGACAACTACATCTTTACAATTGACACCACATTAACATTTTCCAGGAGTATTCCAGAGAGGTTGAAATTAATAGGATGAGTCCTGTGTTGAAAGTAAGTAATGTGTTTAAACTCTCACCTATCTGGAATGTCATTATAAACCCTTTGACATCTAAATGTGTGTGTTTTTTTCCTACAAAAAGGCAATATAAAGACAGTTTAATGCACTGTGAGGATGTGAATAGGCATATGAAACTAGATTTGGCATTTTTTTAGGGAAAACAAAAACCAAAGAAATTATTCAAGAAGATTAAACAAGTTGCTTTCAAACAGAATTTGCCTAGGATGTTTGACAAATTTTATTCTCTTATTACTGAACTCTGAAATTTTGGCATGGTAGGTCTTTCATAACAAACAACTTAAGAACAGTACATTTAACAGGAGTTACAAATAACTTTAGGCAAATTGCTTTGTTTACAGTGACTTGACAAATCTGGGTCTTGACATCAAGAAAAGAAGTGAACAAGATAAGCTTTGATGAGCAGGGAGGTTTTTGGTGAGAGCAGAGGCATAACAAAGATATGGATGCCAGCAAATCAAAGCACTCCATTAAGTTCCAGAGAAATTCCATTAAGTTCAATAGCATTGGCTTATGTATCGAGCAATTAGTCATTCCAAGTGAATACCAGGATTTGCTCTTCTGGTAATAATCAACCATTATGTAATGTTTATTAATTCACTTTTTTGTTTTTTGACTTGACAACAAAAAAACCTGGCCTTTTGAGAATGGAATCTTATTGTCAGCTACCATGGAGCTGGCCAGTTCTTGCTTCTGCTTTATTTCAGGCCAATTCGCTGCTTATAGTTTGTTTTTTCCTGTAGAAATATGTACATGCTGAATCTGCAGGAAGATGTGGAAATAACTGAAATAAATTTAATTTTCTAACTTTTGCTGCTAAGTTAAAAAGCCAGTTGGCTGTGACTACTTTTTTTTTTTTTTTTTCCAGCATGAAACTAGCTTACTCACACCTGGCAGAAATTCTGTTTTATGGGTCAAAAATGTATTTCACTCCCTACGGAGCTTAATCAATTGCCACAGAATCCCCAGGCAGGTTATGCTTTTGTGAACTTGTTCCCTATCAGCTCTTTCCTTTTAATTCAAATGCAATATGCCCTTTTCTTAAGAAATGCTGTGTTTTGTAAGTACTTTTGTTTCTTTATTTTTCTTTGAATGATAACCCTGACTACAATCTTGAATTATTCTCATATAGATATGCTCAGTAATTCGGAATGCCATGTATGTACCTAAATAGCAATCATAATCAACCTTCATCTTAGAGGTTAACTGGATAATGACAAATCATGCTACACTTTTTCACACTTCCAAATGAAAGCTTGTTTTATTCTAATCACATCAAGCTTCAGTCACTTATCAGAAAATATTGTGCAACAGAAAATATGATCAGACATATTAAACTTTTCATTAGGTTCTGAAATAGTTATTGACAGGAGGAGAAATATTTCTTTTTGATTAAGTAAACAGCATCGGGATAGTGTCCTCTAGTGATAGAACTATTGTTTTCTTCATGTAATGTACCAGCATTTGTATTAGGAGATTGTAGGTTTTGCACCCTAGGGACTACAGTGTGAATTCTATTTCTGAGCCTTGGTTGAATCACTATGAGGTATGGGTTTACTCACTGCAACTGTTCCCAAAATATTGTCCCTGGCAATTGCAAAGGTCAATAAACTTTTGACACTTTCTTTCATCCTGCACTCATTCCTGTGTCTGCAGCACAGTTCCCTATCTCACAGTTCTTTAAAGTTAAAACTATCTCTGTTCACTTAACACCTTCCTGATGCAGAAAGAGAAGAGAAAATTTTCTTCAGGAGTTTTTATGCACTCACTGAAACTGAAACAAAGAGGAAAGGACCTTCTGGAAGCTTTAATTAATCCTATCTGCAAAAGCAGCACCTATTTCTGGCTTCAGCGTGTAATCTATCCATATACACGTGTCAAATTATTTCTACAATTTCCCCTGCACCAGTCTTTATTCCTATCTATGCCAAAAATCACTCTTTAATGATTTTTCAGTCAACCCTACAATTAATTTCAAATAAAATTTAGTCATTCCTCTATGAAGTACTCTTAAGTTCCGACAGCACCCTATCAAAACAGCCAAATCACATTGCATTAACAAAAAAATTGCTGGCCATGACTAATGACTGGCAAGAACAACACAACTCACTTCCTACTACTGAGGAACAGTGGGAGGAAATCTTCTGGCATCTCATTTAAAACTGGAATGCAACAAAAGTCTTGCCTGTCTTTTTGTAGTACAAACCCTGTTGTACATCACAGTGTTTCTGTTGGATGTGTGACAGTACACAGACTGGAGAACAGATCATATTTGATTCCTGCTTCTTTTTGTTTTCTCTGGATTTCAAAACATTTTTCCACAAAGACTTGTATCTGTATTTGGTTTTTACTCTTTCCTTCTCAGGTTCAATATCACCATGCAGATTGAAATTGTTCTTATTATTTAACTATATTAATTCGGAAGTATGCCAAAGTTTGCATCCCCATCACAACACACATGTTGAGTGTTAGCAAGTGCTATGCCCAAATCAGTCTCTTCAACATTTTGGATGAAGCTACACTTTTTGTGGGATAGAACATCTCAGCTGTATGAACGTGTACTATACATTATACATATTATACTGCCTGGCTTGAGATTTGGACTGGAATAGATGCAGGCTCATTGGTTCTTTCATTTGACTCCATTTCCTGGCATTCCAGTGTAGGATTTTCTACCAGAGCTATCCAAGAAGCCTGGAGCAGAACTTTTCTGTTACTTAAGCACAGTTAAATTTTTATATCTCAGGAACAAAGGGAAAAAAGTTTTTCTGATGGTATATTTAAGAATTTCCAGCAGTAGTAAAATAATTCTTCCTGCTCCATTTCTGTACAATAAGTAGAGTGCCCAAGAAAATCAAGCTGAAGGGACTTTATGTGTTGCATTTTGCCCATTTTGTCCTCCATCTCAAGTACTTTGTCCTAATATTTGCATTAAAATGCCTATATTTGATTTGAATGTCAATGAAATTATTGGAGAAGAAAATATTTCTTCATGAGTTTGAAAATACCTGATACTTTTCTCTCTTCCTCTTTTCCTCTTTTTATTTGCTTGCTATTTATAGTTAATCTCCAACAGTTAAGAAAACAAGACAGCAATAAGAGAAGACAAACATCTGTGACTCAGTTTTTACGTTTGATAATAATCCCTTTTACTACAGCAAAAGGTGATCTGTTTAGAACCAGAAATTGTGCAATGGGTAGTGAAGTCTCTACATGACACCACATAAGAAGCAAAACCTACTGGACAATACAGGTCTATAAAGCAGTGCATGACATACAAACAGACCAAAACCTACCATGTCATGTCTTGTAGGTTAACAAAAGTTGAAGACAGAAAAAAACCCCTATTATTTCTTCCTTCCTGCCAAAGTGAGACAGTTCCCCACAGTGTAATTTTCTAGCGTGTTGCCCAGCCTCATTTTAAATTATTCTAACAATGGGGCTTCCACATTTCCCTTAGGAAGTAGTTCTACAGATGACAAGTTGACATTCACTTTACACTTTAGTCTCTAGATGACACAGTTCAACTTAATGTGACACAAGATTTATTGTGATGGACTCCAACATTTGACAGGCTTCAGTGCAGTGTAATGTGCTGTGAACTGTTGATTTAAACAATGTTTAACAAAACTACTGTAGCTATAATGTAAAGGTGGTTGAAAATATTGGAAAAAGAAATGAAATGAAATGAAATGAAATGAAATGAAATGAAATGAAATAAAATAAAATAAAATAAAATAAAATAAAATAAAACAAAATAAAATAAATAGCTGTCTGAGTCTTAATTTTAACCACAGTACAGCAATGTATATTGGAGAACACACATACATTTTGTCTCCTAGGCTGTAGGCAGAATATACAGAAGAAGCAAAAGTTTAACTTTGAATATTAAGAGACTAAGGCTGGATTGTGAAATGTGATTAATCTTAGAGAGATGAAAATAAAGATCTAACAATATTTTTAAAAGATGCCCACATGTCGAACTGCATGTTCAGGTTCTCACTGCCTTTAAAAACCTATGTCACAGATTTAATGTGAGGTATTTGTACAGATTTTAACTGCTGGCTGTACAAAGCTTTGTGTCAGCAGTAGGAAGGGGATGAGAAGATGGAGGAAGAAAAATCACTTAACTTCTTACAGTAGTTCTGGTAGGCCTTCAGCACTGATCAGTGGGTTTAGATATGACCATATTGTAAACAAAGACTGCAAACAAACAATAAATAGGTAAGCAAGAGGAAGTGAACAGGCAGGAAACCAATGGAGAAAAAACAGAGGAATATGACTGGCACAAGTGTACTAGTGTAACAAGTGTACCAATTAAAATGAAACAGCTTTGCAGGACCATCAAGTCTACCTCATATAGGGTCTAATGAAGAAGACACTCCAGCATGCTCAAACATACAGCTAAGGAGCTACAATTTGGAACTTGACAGAATACTGGTTTTGTCACAGGAGTGATTTTATGATACGACAGCTCTTGAAGTCATCTAATCTAATTCCTAGCAAAACATGCTTTCCTCTCCAGCCTACTCTGCTGTTTTGTTTCTCTTGTACCTTGGTAGCCAATCCTCTACTGTGTCTGAGGGGTTTGTAGTCACCCACGAAGTCTCTGAAGTTAGAGACTATAAATAGGATCTGTCTTCTCCTTATGGTCTGTGAATCCCTTCTTCCACTTGAGCAACAGATTCATCTTCACTTGGAAGAAAATCGTTTTGACTTCTTACAGAAAATGAAACATATGACATTCTTTACAGGTCACAGTCACTGTGAGATTAGGCACAGACACCAGTGGTTCAATCATTTATCAGAATATATATTCTTACAATGTTATGGTACTGCAACTAGGCTCTTCTGCAGTGGCCAGAAAGTGAAAGGCCTTCCTGATTTTATGCTGCCCCTTTAGACTATGACAGTAGACAAATGTTAGTTCCAACAGCCAAAGATACTAAAGAGAATGAGGCTTCAGAGCATCATGTACTCATGCTTTTTTTCCCCCAGGTGAGAGGGTGAGTTATTAATTTTAAACAAAGTCAAATGGAGACTTATTTGCCACCAGAAAAAAAAGCAAAGTACAAATCTGAAGCAATAGGCTCATAAAAACCTCTTTGTTCTCTCTCTGTTTCTGCAACTCTTGTTAATGAATTCAGGTGATATTTAGGATCATTTTTATTGCGCTAAAAGTGATAGCAATATAATTTTCTTTTCTCTTGTTTTGAGTTTTATATACACAAAGTATTCACAGTGAGAATTCTAAGAGATGTACCTTTTGCTGACTACAAAGAGAGCAGATTTACAGAGAACGTGAAACTCAGCAAATATTTGCATTTAAACTGTATATCATTGCTCTTTACATTTTATTTTGAAGATTGCGCCCAAGTGTTAACTATTGTAATATGACTTCGAAAAAAATGTTGAACGGATGATTTTCAAAGCAAGTAGCAAGCCCTATAAATGTCAGACAGTAAATCTGAAGAGCACTGACTGAAAAAAGGAATACACAATACAATTCTTTTATCAAAACTGAGAATACTTTGCACTTCTGTAAAATGTCTTTTGTTAAAGAGTACACTACAGCTCAAGCAAGATGTTCCAAAGGATCTATTTTAAGAAGGAGGTTTGTCTTAAAAGCTGTGAAGATATTAGGCTCAGCAATAAGAAGGAATCCAGAAATGTTCTGTCACAGACATAAAAATGCACTTTAAAACCAGTTTATGTTCATTTGCTTCCTTTTGCAAGGAGAAAGAAACTCACTTTTCTAAAGCTTAAAAATGCCTGAAAGGTGGTGTTGACTTGTCTTTTTTTTTTTTTTAATTAAGACCACCTCTCTTTTATAAATCCTCACAAGACCTAAAAATTGAAAGAAATATTGTAAGGACTCAGAAAGTTCTCAGGAGGATGTTATTTATTTTTGTTCCGTTTTTCTCACTAATAAAAACATCTGCTTAGTTATCACCCAGTGAGATCAGTTATTTTCTGGAAATCATTTACAAACACTGTTTCAAAATAAGCCTTATATAAATGTATATAATTGTTATATGCTTTACTTATGGCAATAAGTCAGAATATTTCAAAATCAAGCTGAAATCTAATGTATCAATATCACAATATCACTAGCAAAACAACACACACTGGAGATTTGCTTCATTTGTATTTTTTGAGGAATTACATCATCATGTGTAGTAAAACCTATGTAGTTTTAAAGATAGAAAATAAGAGATTATGCCTGATTTTTCAAATTTTAAAACTCTCTAAAAATTATATTTAAAAGAACATTAAAAAAAAGTAATCTATTTAGTATAACTAAGTGCTTTCAGAACCTACCTACTTACAACTCAGTTTTAATGCTTCAATTTTATCTAGGAAAAAAGATCTCAGCAATATTGTGTATCACAGAGAAAAAAAAACCCTCAGACTTTTGGTATCAAGTAATAATTTTTGGTCACTAGAAAAGAGCTATTAGATATTTACTGCATATCAGTGAATAAAATTAGTGTTAAAAGGTTGAGACATTAGTACAAAGACTAGTTAACTAAGGCAATGAATTGGTGAAAGAATAACATTCTGAGTTCAGCTAGTCTTGGGAAGATATGGGTTGTTTCTTTGGCAAGCAAATAAGGTAGAAATAAAACATAACTAACAACCACCACTGGAACATTTTAATTATCTGACATGCTTTCATTTCTTGAAGGAAAATGATAAAATAGCAAAGTGATGAACTGAATGAAGCAGCATTGCTTCTTCATCATGAATGGAACAAGTCTTGCAGCCTGTGTTGCTAGAGGCTACATCAGAAAAAAAGGTCATTTGATATTTCTTTCGAAAGCTGACATACCTGGCCCTTGGTCAGACACAGCTCAGACATTTCTATGTTCCAACATAACACATAGAAATATATGAGTCATTCTGTATTACCTTGTACTTCCATATTAAAAAGACATCTGAAAAAATTAATAACTTCTTCCTTCAAGCAATAAAATAAATGTGAACTCCATCTTTGCAGAGGCAAAATATGATAATCCTGATAAATAGAGAGGAAAAGCACAACTGAAGTTTTATATAAGATGGTTCTCATTAATTTGTCTGTTTCCAAAAGTCTCTTTGACTTCATAGAATAGGATTTTGTGTTGTCATATAGTTTGTCTAAGATTATTTACTTAAATGATTTTCTGAATTATTGATATAAGTTTTATTCACTGTTTCTTGAAATGCAGTCTTTCATCTTTAGTGCTAAAAAACACTGTGAAAAATAATCTCTGATTTACCCTAACAAAATGCCTTAATGTAGAAAATAATTCTATATTGTAATTAAAAAAAAAAGTTAATTGAAAATCAATAACTGGACAATTCTCTTTCCTTACCAGTTCTATTACTTGCAGTTAAAATAGGTGTAGAGCTGTACATCTATAAAGTGAATTTTTCCAGTTCCTTCTACAAATTCCAATGCTGTGTCAGTGTTTTTTTCTGAACTTCAATTTATAAACCAACAAAGTTCAAAATGAAACTTAATGGCAAAATGGGAATTTGAGCATTCTAAACCTGTGTATTTGAAGATAAAAAACTCCTTCATACCTGGATAGTTTCATACAGTCTTTTTTGAATTCTGTGTGTATAAACTGCAGGTAAATTACTGCTCAAGAAAATGACCAAAGCTTGTTCTCAAGAAGTTGCTTCTCCAGAAACACACAGCTTGGCCTTCAACTCTGATAGAGATTATTCAGGATCTAAGAACATAACATTAGGTCACAAATTAGACATTCTCATTGTAATAAACAGAATTCAGCATGCAAACGTCTAATTGCAAGACTGTCCAATGTGAGACATGTTGAGCAAATGTCTTAACTGTAGCTATCTAAAAAATATTGTGTGAATTCCAGTTTCTTATTCTCCAGGGCAGAAACTGCAGGCTCTCTCTATAATGTACTGTCAAACACAAGAGTAATAGGAAGTTTATAAAAAATATACCAGTGCATAGACAACAATGCAAGCCCTTCGTTAAAGGCAAACATGGATGCAAGATAAAGCATGAGTTCAAAATTTGTTTTTAAATTTGGCTAAGAGGATATTATCTGAATAAGTTATAGCTATTGGATATCCATTCTAATGTCATAGAATCATAGAATAGTTTGGGTTGGAAGGGGCCTATAAAGATCATCTCGTCCAACCCCCTTGCCATGCACGGGGACATCTTCAACTAGATCAGGTTACTCAGAGTTCCAACTAACTTGACCATGAATGTTTCTAGGAATGGGGCATCCACCAGTTCTCTGGTCATCCCCTTCCACTGTTTAACCAACCTCATTGTAAAAAAATATAATACTTATATCTAGTCTAAATTTACAATCTTTTAGTTTAAAACCTTTGTCCTATTGTAACAGGTAACCTTACTAGAGAGTTTTTCCCCATCTTTCCTATAAGTCTCCTATCAAGTACTAAAGGACACAACAAGATCACCCCAGAGCCTTCTCCAGGCTAAACAATGTGAACTTTCTGCTTTTCCTCACAAGAGATGTGCTCCAGCCCTCTGATCTTCTTCAGGGCCTTTCTCTGGAACTGCTCCAACAGGTCCATGTCCTTCTGTGGATGGATGCAGAATTGCAGGTGGGGTCTCACCAGAGCTAGATGGAGCAGAGGGAATCTCCTCCCTTACCCTGCTGCCCACGCTGCACTGGATGTAGCCCAGGACATGTTTGGCTTTCCGGGGATACAAGGACACACGGCCGGGTAATGTCCAGCACTCCCAAGTCCTTCTTGGCAGGGCCATTCTCCATCTCCTAATTTTCCGGCCTGTATTGATACTGGGGATTGTCCCAACCCAGATGCAGGACCTTGTACTTGCCCTCGTTGAAGTTAATGAGTTTCCCTTGGACCCACTTCCCTTGGACCCACTTCTCAGGCTTGTCCAGGTGCCTCTGGATGGCATCCCATCCCTCAAGTGTGTCAATTGCACCTCTCAACCGGGTGTTGTTTGTGAACCAACCCCATTGTATCCATCTGTGATGAAGACATTAAACAGTACTGGCCCCAGTATGAGCCCCTGAGGGAACTCACTTGTCACTGATCTCCATCTGAACACTGAGGCCTTGACAACTACCCTCTGGATATGACAGTCCAAAAACTCCTCATCCACCAAACAGACAAGTTTGGTGACTTGACATAGTCAGTGTTCTTCATTCTAGTTCTTACTGGTTATCTGCCTTAGGACAAATGGGGAATCTTAATGTTTTATTTTAATTAATTGCTTTTTTTGCAGTATTGCTTAATTATTGACTTGAAAAGGAAGAGAATGTTCTATTTCTCTCATCCCCACCCCTTTTGTAAATTGTATTTTTGCACCCTTTGACCTCCTTTAAATTGCTGCATACAAATTTATTTCCTTCACTAATCATATTTCTGACTGTTTGTGCCTTGCTTAGAACTTTCTTTTTTACTTGAATAATCATATGAGGATAGAATCATTGCTCGGGGCTTGCCTGAGGCATCACATCTCAATACAGAGGCTTGCCTGAGCCCTGGTTTTACTGAAATAGGCATTCTCACTGCAGAACAGACTATACATTTGCTCAGCCAGATTCCTCCACTCAGTCACTACAGTGTTCAGAAAAGCAGAGGGCATTTTATTTGCTTTCACATACTTTCTTTCCATTGTCTATGACTGGTTCTTTCACACTTCCTTTCATTTCATTTTCTTTTTGAGCCATGCCTTGACCAAACCATCTAGGAGTTCATTAGATGTAAGTCTTCCTATTGTTTTAAATAATACTTTTTACTGTAGTTCAGCTCTGTTTACAATGATCCCGCAACAGCCTGTGCACTTTCCATTTCTTTTGAATGACAACACAATATCTTTCAAGGTTATCAGCTCTCTACTTGAAAACACAAATTCATTGAGCTTCAAATTAGAATTTACAGTCTGACTCAATTTGGATTCAAAAATAAATGACCATTTACTGTCCATCTTTTTTATTTATTTTATCTTTTACCTAATAATTTACTTACATGATCATTCCCCTTAACACTGTGAGAGAAGAGAAATTAACTAGGACAAATGCAGAAAACAAAAATACAGTCTTTCTTGGTCTCTGAGTAAATTCAAACTTGCTAAGTATCAAATTATTTCTTAGATTTTTTTTCTATTTACTGAATTCTGCTTAGATGACCCTTTAATTGTCAGATAGCTATCAGAGGTTATTTTATAGAAGTAGTGTCAAATGCACATTAAAGTCAAATAGTAAGTGTTTTTCTGTGTGACTAGCATGAACAGTCAGAGTTGCACAAAATCTGTTGATTTCCCAGTAAGATGGATTTGCTGCTGATGGCAGTGATGTTCTTTGTACAGTAGTTGTTTTCTAATGGAAGCACTGCAAATTTGCCCACATCCATGCATTCAACTTCATGGCCTTTTTATCTCTGAAAAATCTCACTAAGTTTAACTTAGATAACTTTTAACCTGACATGTCTCTCAGAAGCAATTAACGAGATCATGAGTATACTCTGGACTGCAGGAGAAGAGAGTACTGTAATCTATGCAGATAATCTTTTGGTTGAAGGCCCCATCAAAGACAAGTTACATGATTCAAGTACAGTTAAGAACAGTATACAGAAATGCCTTAGCACATAGATTTATTTTAAGATGAGATACCAAAAAAGAACTTTTTCTGAAATAGAGTTCATGCAATCTGGCAGCTAGCCTCCCTCCTTGGAGGGGAGGAGACCCAGGAGTCTCATCCAAGGTTCTACACTACTGCTGATATGAAGTTATTAAGAGAAAATAGTTCAAATGTTAATGTAAACTTAACTGAGTCTTTCCATAACCATAAGCAACATAACCATTTGCAGGTAAAGGAAATACATTACTGAGTGACAAAAATAGATGTGTTTCCTGGCATGGCAAGCATTCCTTCAAATTTGAAAGAAAAGCAACAAACTTAAGACCTAAATGTCAGGTTTGATATTTTTAGGAAGTGTATCAGTTAGATTATTGAGAGAAAAATGTAGATTGCACACTTGAAGTGGGGAGGATTTAAACAAGGGGAGAGATGAGATGGTTATTTTCTATGACAAAGGGAGCAGGACATTTTATAGCATAAAGCAAAGAGCAGGATGCAGGGCATAAGGTAGGACAAGAAAGTGTGAGAAAAAGGTTATGGTATGTCACAAACCCGTAAGTTTATCAAGGCCATGACTTGGCATCCACAAGAGTGATGGGTTTGAGTTCCCAGGCTCACCTTCTCAAGCCTTTCATAGCTCTCTCGAGTTGAGAGATCCAGGGTTGAGCAGTTATTTTTCAATATGTACTTTTCTACTGAAAAATGACTGAACCTTTGATTGGGATTGCTTATATAAACATGTCAGGCCCAGCCAGACTGAAGCCCTAATCCCAGCACCCTCAGATTTTGGCAGCTGGGCTGCATGGCTGTGTTTTGTCTTCAGCCCTCGCCACCACACCTAGGCATATCCTCCCCCTATTAGTGGTTCCAGTTGAAAATAGGTCTTTCTTTTCCCCACCACAGCAGTTGGCTTTGCAAATAATACCAGCTCTCTGGGCAGATCTTTCCCTGTGTAAATTCCTAGATAACCAGGACCTAACAGTGGGGACAGACAGCATCATTTCTTCAGGTCTTTATCTCATAGCTGTATCACATTACCAAGTCAATGTTGCAGGATTTCTCTATCTTCTTTTTTTAATTAAGCTTTAAACACCAGCCTTTGTCTTGAAGCCACTGTAGACGGTGTTCTCCCACTGGAAAGTTGGAACCTCTTTAGTTTCTTATCAGGTCCCTGTTCTTCTTTACCCTGAACTCAGACTCCCAAGTCATTGTTCTGTTTTTGCTCCACAGAACCATAGGTGTCAGGGAAGGCCATCAAAACCTAACCTGAGATCTCTACATGTCATTCCTAAGTCTGTGAAAATTCCTCTGCATTTAATAGACAGTCTCTGGACACCCGTTGCATTTTCGCCTGATTGCTGACCCAATCACAAACTCCACCGTAATGGATATGACATAAAGAACAGAGCTAAAACTTTGTCTTCAAAGAATACTTTGGGCCAAATTAATTCCCAGATATACATGCACTGAATTCAATATTTATTTTAGAGCAGAATTTGTTTCTATCATTCAGTGACTAGTTAAGAAGACAATTTAGAGGTCCCCTGAGATATTGTGATGAAGAAAGGTGCCCAAGCATTCTCCTGGGTGTCATTTCTACCCTTCAGCAGGAATGATCTCTTAGACAGTGCACTTGCAATCCAAGGTAATTTTTTAACCATGACCTGCTATTACTATTCTGTTAAAATTGACATCCATGAGGCATATTTTACAAGACTAGCCAATCTCTGAAAACATGCTATTGGAAATAAACCAAACAATGCAGAAATGGAAAATACCAGGAAAGAGAATAGAGCTCATAGGGAATGGGTCATAAAGTTGAAGATTTGAGACTTCACATAAATACCCTGAAAATCTGCAATGTACTTAAGTACATGAAAAAGCGGTTGGTGCCAGCAAGCATATTGTTTCAGAAATTGACAGAAGGGAGTCATAAAGCTTGCAAAGTGCTTCTGAAAAGGAAAGCAGCCCCTGGTGCCAAGCAGATAACTGATTCTTAAACAGCTGCTAAATGTTTATGGTCTAGACTTCAGCCCTAACAGAGAATTTGCCAACCAGAGAGTATTAATAATAAAAAAATTGCATGTTTGTACATTCTTTCAGGTAAGGATCTCTATGTTTTATGTGCATTATGCAATGGAGCATCAAAATTCATTGGTAATACAGATGCATACTTGAATAATCTTCATAGACAGAGAAATTTTATAAAAAATACTCAAATTCAAGGTTACAGAGCAAATACCAAAAAAGAAAAATGGGTTCAAATTCCTTGATTTTCTATATTTCATTCCCATGCAACAACCGAAAAATGGCTGTTATGGATTATCCAAAAAACACCAGCCAGATGGATGGAATGTAGTGGCAAACTTACCCTTACAAGTGTGATATTTACTCACTGGGTGTAAGATTTTCAGCTTCAGTCCTGAAGTCCTCATAGTCCTGATATTTTTATAAAGCATCTTGTTTTCTTGTATATTCTCCCTGTCAGGTTATTATAATGGACATTTCTTCTAACCGTCTTTGTATATATTTGTTGCCGTTGTATTTTAGTGGTATCAATAACAATAATCATAACACTAGAGGTAGATTTAAGTATTTCTTTTTTCCTAACTGAACACTCCATGAATGTTTAAATACCCTTAAATCTGTCTGGGATACTCTGTTAATTGCTTATGAGGACAAGGACTCTATTTATTATTATAAATAATAATCCTTTATTCATATTACTGATCCTTGAGTTACAAGTTCTCTTTTCCTATAGATGGCATCCATCAGACATGGCCTTAGCTGAAAAAGAGTTGAGTGAGGCATAAACTCTTACTGGTTAAGAAAGAGAATAATGCCTTTCCTCAGAAGTCATGTCACCTACCTATACTTCCACCTGTCAGGCTCAAGTGTGTCTATGATTGCAGAGAAATCTTAAACAGACCATGTAAATTAAAATTCTAGGTGATTGTGGTGAGATGAATCCTGTATTCATTTTCCAATTAATCTGAAGCAAAATGAGCCACATTCTTACTTTTTTTCCTCCAAATGATATCATAAGAGATGATAATATAAATAATGAGAAAATAATTTGGAATGGAACTAAGAACTATGGGATTATATTATGGCTTGTAGAATTACTGTATTAGAAAATTTAGTTGGCTAAGATTTCACTTACAGAAATGAACTATTAAGAATTCACTTTACAGTGATCAAATTTCAAGATACCACCACTAAGATCTTGTTCTTTGGCTGTGTGCAAGGAAGATTTTTAAAATTCATGGATCCATACTCTGATTTTAACAGCTGCAGAAGTGATTTTATTTTGCTTCTGCCTCTGTCATACACAAGAGGTCTGACCCAGGGCACCATATGACATGGGGCACCATATGACGCTTTACCGCACCTTAATTATGTCTCCCCGGATGGGGGAAGAATTTCTAGAGCCCTTGCCTGGACTCTGCAGACGAACGGGACTTTTCCACATTTCTTGCTTTTAGATAGTTGTTTATTAAGTCTTATCAAAAGGAGACAAGGCATAAGATGACTCCCCTTAGGAAACGCGAGAGAAAAGCCGAGTTATCAAGATAACACCGTTTTTTTAAAGGTAAATTACCCACTGAAAGCCCGAAAAGAAAGATATTTTTACTTTTCTACCGATGTTCAATAAATCTTTCTGTCACATGAAAGGAACTGTGGCATTTTTCACCCAATCCTCTCAATCCACTTTTGCTGCAGAATATGGAGTTTTTGAAGACGAAGGAGAAGGTCTGGAGAACAACAACAATCCTCCATTTTGAAGTTTTTGCTTCATATCTATTTACTATATTAACAAACCCAACACCTCTAAAATTTCACCCTGTGACAATTCTTACATAATATTCTATCACCTAGTTCACACCAGTGTAGATTCTGCTTCTTCCCAGAGGGTAGGTAATTTTCTCCATGGACAAAGGTCAAGGACAGGGTTGTCCAGGGGGGTAGAACTCTTCAAAACAGGCAGAGAAATATTCCCTGCACTTTGGACTCCAACAAGGTCACCGATGACCTTTGCACTGCATCTTCCCATTTGGCAAAGAGATAATTTTGTAAGAACATCATTCAAGATCAAGCTCAGTCTTTCTAATCCTTCAAATTATTCTGCTTTGTTATGGACATGGGGGACTATCACCACAGGTGGCAGTGTAAACAGAACCATGCTTCCTTCATCAAAGTGCAAGAAAACCAACTGAACTTTTTCCGTTTTCATTGTTAAAATAGAAGCTTAACCAACTTTTAGGTCAGGAAATCTGCCATGTTCTGGAATTTTTCCTCTGATTTCTCTATGCTTATATAGCATATTGTGTCTTATCAAGTGCATAAAATGGACAAAAGGCAATTTTATAAATAACACACATACAACTACAAATATATGTTTATACTAGTGTATCAAGAGGGATTAATTTTAACAGAAAATCCACATGAACAGAATATTAGGGTAGGTTCAGTACAACTTCTTTCTAATTAGATGTGTTCTGTATGTGTACACATAAATTTTGTAAATGGCTTGAGCATACCAAATATTCATGTTTTAATTATAATAAATAAGAGTGATGTTTTAAAGAGTGAACCTTTAATATTAAATTCAATTTAATGGTAAAATGAAATCAGTAAGAGACACTGGATCCTTCTTTGTGAAAAGCAAATGGAATATTATGTACTGTAAAAGTGCACAAAGTAACACTAGAATTCTAAAATCTGTCTAGAACATCAGAAGAAAACAAAATTTTGAAAAGAAACAAAGCACAGTTTAACATGAATGTCCAAAGATGAATGTTTTATTCTCTATTTCTAATTCCTTTGAAGAAAAAGTAATCACTGCACTGACAAAACAATCTTACCCTAACCCTTCAAGAGTTATCACTCTCTTAATTTGAACTACAAATTTATAGAAGGTTTATTACCTCTGTTGCTTCTTGGCTTGTTTCTTTCTTTTGCTTCCACTTTTGCTTTCAAATACTTTACTTTTAGGATTAAATATACAGAGCAAGTTGACCCTCTTCTGACCTGATTATCTCATCACTGCAAATCCTATATTCAGGGAATTACAAAAAGTATGGTTTCTAATGCAGTCTTGAATTAATTCTGTTGCATGTTTTCCAAGCATATAATTTAAATATATATATTAATGTCAGAGATCACTTCATATATATAGCAGTAGTGTTGAGCTTTGGTTCTATAAACACTTCCACATAAAGGTCTTTTGCAATATTAACTTTAAACTATACATAACTCTGAAAAACTATCATTTTTCCATGCTTTAATTTCTCATGTGTGATCTCATCTTGTCATGAACTTTTAACCTTTTTTTTCTCTGTGCGCTCTGTTTATATTTTTGTTTTGTTTTGTCTTTTTGTTTTTGTATTGGGTTTGCATGGCCTAGTTTTTGGTAGTGGGGGGGCCACAGAGGTGCGTTCTGTGTGAAGCTGCTAGAAGCTTCCACCATGTCCAGCAGAGCCAACCCCTGATGGCTTTGAAGATGGACATGCTGCTGGCCAAAGCTGGGCTAATTAGAACTGGTAGTAATGCCTCTGTGGTAACATATTTAAGAAGAAATCAAAACAATAGTTGTGGAGCAGTTTTAATTCCAGTCAGAGAAGAGTAGAGAGGTGAGAACATGTGAGACGAACAACTCTGCAGACACCAAGGTCAGTGCAGAAAGTGCTCCAGGTGCTGGAGCCGAGGTTCCTCTGCAGGCCATGGTGAAGACCAGGGTGAAGCAGCTGTGCCCCTGCACCCCATGGGGATCCACAGTGGATGCAGAGATCCCCCTGCAGCCTGTGGAGGAGCCCACATCAAAGCAGGTGGATGCCTGGGAGGAGGCTGTGATCCTGTGGAAAAGCTGTGGATAGAGGGGCCATACTCCCAGGCTGGAGCAGCCTGTCCTTGGAGGACTGCACCCTGTGGAAGAGTCACCCATGCTGCAGCAGTTTTAGGATGACTGTTGCCCATGGGATGGACTCATGTTGCAGCAGGTCGCAGAGAGCTGTTGCTCGTGAGATTGGACCCATGCTGGAGAAGTTCACAGAGAACCGCCTCCCATGGGAGGGACCCCACGGTGCCGCAGGAGAAGGACTCCTCTCTGAGCAGCGGGAGAAGCCTGGGTGATGAACTGACCGTAACCCCCATTCCCTGTCTCCTTGTGCTGCTGGGAAGGAAAGAAGGATGGGGGGAAGGTGTTTTTAAGGGCTCATTTTACTTCTTACTATCCTGCTCTGATTTTGTTAGTGATAAATTCACCTTATATATCTAAGTTGAGCCTGTTTTGCCTGTGATGGTACTTAATGAATGATCTCTCTCCTGGGCCTTAACTCAGGAATCCTCTGTTAAATTATCTTTCCTCCGTCCAGCTGCAGAGAGGGGTGAGTGAGCAGCTTTTTTGGGTGCCTGGCATCCAGCCTGTCAACTCATGACAGTTTTGATTAATTTTTTACAACACTTTTCTGAGGAGAAAATGAAGAATTAATTAAAGCTGAAAAATTTGAAGTGTTTTCTTCCTCTTTTCTTCTTCTTCTTTTCTTTTTTAAATGTTATTTTGTCTTATTAATTTCCCACAGTAATGCATTTTCTAATCTGGGTAAAAGCATTTCAACTTTCTAAATAATTTTGCCATGACTTTAGTTCACATAACCATTGAAGATGTAGCTACAAAACAGAAGATATAATTGAAACTCAGGAAAGTATTTTTGTTTAGGATCCTTCACAATTTTTTGGCTATGGATATGTTCATTCCCATTTCCTTTTCTTTGACAGGAAACTTCCTTTGTTTAAATAAAATGGTTGTCTCAAAAGAGGTAATAACTAGTTTTAAACCCAACAAAAATGAGGATTGTGACAGTACATAGTAAAATGATGTCTTTAATTTCTGGCAATAAAAGTGAAGAACTTTTGCTCCAATATGTCTTGACAACTAGAAAAGGTGGCAGCTGCCCAGTCTTCACTGGTTTATCTAGAAGTATAGCGGTCCATTATGCTAAGTCTCTACAATGGGCCCTGGAATGATTTTCCAGGCACTAGTATTCGGTGCACACTTCTTCCATGCTGTGGATTTGTCCTGGGATGCATCTCAACTACATTATCCCTCCCTGCCCTGCACCCATGTCCTCGCATATCTCACATAAACTCAGGCCCTCAGGTTGGAAGGGAGCGCATGCTAATAAGTGTCTGTCCTAGTCCAGATGATGACAATGATGGAATGGATGTTGAAAAGGAATTGTTCTATGTATAGAAACAACCAAAGAAAGGAAAGAGCTCTTTTATGTATTTGTCTACATTTTTAAAACTCAAGAAACTGTGCAGTGAATGAGAACTTACAGGTATTTGTATCATTCTGTAGAGCTGCACAGTGTGGACATATTGAATTCCAGAGTAGAGTTAAAAATGCATTTAAATTCTCCAGGTGCATTCCCTCAGGATATATAAGCAATCTCCTTTGCGATTCTGAAAATGCAATGTTCCCAAATGCATTGCAAATGCTGATTGTTCAAGATTTTCTGTGGGAGAAATCTCACATTTATCTTCCTCTTCATTGTTACTCCAGAGTCCACTGAAGCCCTGAGAGGGGAAATTGTCAAAGTTTGCAAGCCACAAAGGGACAAGTTTTACTATTAGAGAGCAAAATATGCAAAGACCTCATTCCCATCCATAATGACCATAGTGGGGGCCATTCAATTAGTCATAGTTTTTAATTACTCCAGCAGTAAGATGAACTACAGCTTTGCCATGGCATGATGCTCCTCCCTTTATGTTCTGGTGATGGAACACAGCAGAGAACGGTGTTATCCCCCAGCATCATTAGTCTAAGGCGGGGCAAATCCTGGGAACTTGTAGGCAAAGGATGCCCTGTTGTATCATGAACACGGAGCCCAATGCCTGTAATTCTGAAATAGTGTGGATTATCAGTAAAAGTCTTTCTGTTAATATGTTATGTAATGAATTAAATGGATTTGCTTATCTGTGTTTTAAATCCAAATCTCTTACATTTAGCATAATTGCAACACAGTACATGAGTTAAAAAAACACTATGAAGTATTTTCATGAACTATATCTCGAATTTACAAAGAGCAAACAGCTTGGAACATTTTTTTTAAAATTAATGAACAGGTTCCGAACTTTTTATTTTTCCTTCTCATGGGATTGCGTTGGTTAATACCATAGTCTGAAAACCAAAATGGAATTCAGAAGTTTGATTTAAGCCTTGGCAACTCTTCAAGACCATTAAAGAGAAATTAAATCAATTTTGGAGAGACAAGCTGTGATGTTTTAACTTGGCTTTTACAAAAATGTTAAAAGAATATTTTCTTTTTTGGAATCTGTTCATAACATATGACCAAAACTCTCCTGCATTAACCAGTTAACTGATGCAGTTATGTTAGCTAAAATACAGACAAGAAAATTGTATTTTAAAGGGATTTTAGGATGGCCATATGGCTGATCGGTTATTACCTTCCCACTTGCTCATTTTTACAGTCAACTAAAACAGCCCAGAAAGCTTTCTCTTGCTTTTGGAATAGATGGTAGGTCAAGTCTACACCCATGCACCCTGGTACCCAAGAGAGCGTGCTGGCACCCGCACTGGTTGTTGCCTGAGGTCCCTTAGCTCATGGTTGACTCCAAACCAGAACTGGGAACAGGAATGCAGAGGGACAGCCTGCCCATGCCCATGGGCTCTTCCCAGGACAACTTGGCAGAACTGAGGTAACACACCTGCACCCCTGCCCTCTTTGGTTACTAGTACAGGCAGCTTGTCCTTGGTGAGCTACAGCTCATATTTCCCCATAAATATAAAATATGGTTTTAAACCAATAATCAGTAACCTTGGTTTTTTATGGAAAACCTACTGCTGATTTCCCAAGAAGCTGAATCATTCTCCCAAGTATTTATAAGGGCACTATCCTGAAGGATTTCTGGCAATATCTAAGGTATTTATAGGAGGGATTCAATACAAGTAAAAGCGGCTGCTGCTGAATCTTCCCTTGGACTGATGTATAGTGCAGTTAAGCAAATTTATTACAATGAAGAATATGAGTATTTGCCTAATACTGCAGAGCAAAGATTGCTCTTATTTTCTCAGATGTTCCTTGAGGACTAAGTAAAAAATAAGAAAAAGTGTGTGATATAGGAACTCTTGAATGATGCTAATATAAACAGTTTCAATGATGAATTAAAGATTATTTCTTTTTAATAAGGTTAGTTACTTCTGTGAACATTTAAAATTTCAGGGTTTTAGTTATTAATGAATAAGTTATCTATTAAAGGCAATATAAGCATTACCTCACAGACCAGTGTAAATTGAGCTACAGTTTAGCTGCAGGTGAATAAAGTAGACAGAGTATTGTGTATCTTGTATAGCAGTAGTATTGACAAGAGAAAGAAGCACAGATACAATGGAAACAAATGCAGGAAATTTATATGGAGGTGAAATATGTTTGAGGAGAGTATTCAACAACATAATCCTCAAAAGCATATGCTAAACCAGAATCAACTCTTTTACCACCACACACTGGAGTTGTAGGGCAGTTTGTATTTGTATTGTTCTACACCGGGTGGACTGATTTGATTTGGAATAAATGTTTTACTCAGTTACTTTATTCCTTGACTGTTCCCTAGAGACACTGAATATATTTATTTTAAGAAAAAGCACATTAATAAATTGCAAGCATGCCAGATGGGCGGTTTTAATTGTTTTCTAAGTGTCAGAGCACCCTGTTGCACTACTTCTGTAGTTTAAAGTATGCCAAAGCTGTGAACTACAAAGATACAGAGCAAAACAATATCAAAATACTCAATTTTCAGGGTTTTTGTTGGCTTCAGGACTCTTGATCCTATTTTTTTTAAGAGGTCTTGGCACATTGTTCCCAAATGCACCTTCAGAAATGTTCTAGTGAATACAGTCCAGTGACAATATTTTCTTATTGCTTGAAAATTGTAGTCTTGGGTTTCTTCAGGATGCTTTACCATCTTTCAGCAGTAGCTCAGAGGTCCCCCATGGAGCATTTTGTCCACAGATTTGCACCAAAAATGGAAATGAGACAGAATGCTGATGTCTAAAGACAAAAGATTCTTCCAGAAAATGCAACTCTAGTATTTATTCAGTGTCTGTGATGACATCCTCAAAAACTTCTAAGTTATTGCAAACTCCAGTAACACAGCTCTCACTCACTGTTATATTACAAAGATTAAGTAAAATTGTGTGTGAGAAAAGATTCAACATATAGCCCTGGCAGAAGGCTTTGTGTGCTGACAGCTGCATTTATCTGAGGCAGTGCTGATACCCCTATTCAATCACTTAGAAAGTCCTGGTGGCAGGATAGAAAGCTTGGGAAGCTGGAGGGAGGAGTTTGGTGTCTTCCTCCTCACAGAACTTTAGTCCAAGGTGCCCATTGCACAAAATGATTCTCCACTCATGGGGCAGAGCTTGGTCTGCTCCCATGCTGCCTCCTCCACTGCTCCTGATGATGCTGGGCAAAAGAGAGTATAGATCTCTTTGCTATCTACAGGGTTAAAAAAATATGTATGCTGTTGGTTAAAACTGTGAAGAAATAACCAAATAATTCCATCTTTTTTTGTGTAAGTCCTGTGATATAAACACATTTGCCTTCTGCATTCTCCCCTTTTCAACAGAAGAAGATGAAAATTCGTTTAAATCCTTGTTTAGGTACAATGTTGTGGATGGGGGATTGTACAAGATAACATGAAACAAAGATATGGATAATGACAATGCACTGTGATGCCACAACAAATAAGTTAAAAAGCAAATAAACCCTAATTTTATCTGGTTTCTTCTACAATGACAGTTTTTTTAGTCACTTGGATATGAGTAATACCATAATTTGAAATCAAACTTCTGGTGAAAAGTGAGTTTCACCTTTCTTGTGCTCCTTCTTGCTGATGCATAAGGAATAATTCACACACCATCATTCTGGTTCCAGAGATGCCCATTCTGTAGCAAAAGCAGACCTCTTCAGCAGCATTGTGAGCAGGAAGTGCCACTTAGTATTTTTCAATTTATTCTGAAAACAAATTAATCATAGAATTCACACAATATTCTGAGTTGGAAGAGACCCACAAGGATCAGCAAGTCCAACTCGTAAGTGGGTGGCCCATCTAGGAGTCAAACCCGTGACCTTGGCATTATTAGAACTCTGCTCCAACCAACTGAGCTAATCACAAGGTCATGTGCCTGGAATTCCATATGACTGGCATTTCTGGATTCACATTTATTGCTGATGGTCAATCAAAAATTGTTCTGTAACTAAGTACTCTTCTACAAGGAAACACACTTGAATATATAGGAGCTTAAATTTACAGCTTCTTTCTTAGCATCACTCTTTGAAGCTAACTGCTGTTGAATGCCCTATGAAAACTTATTTAGAGATATTCAAGATTTCTTCAGTTTTTTCCAGGGCTTTTAAAACTTTGGGGCCAAAGAAATGTTAATGGTCTCACACACACTTTACCCACGTTTGTCATTTAGCAGACAAACTCTGCAGTGTTCACTTCCTACTCTTTGAAAATACTCAGGATTTAATGAAGAAACCTGGTAAGTGAAGCAGTGGTTTCGAGTGCTGCATACAAATCCTAAGCACAGAGAATTAAAGGCTAATTCAGTCTCTCATATAATTGTATTGCACAAAAGAAATAGCATAATAAGTAGAAGAAAAATGTTAACATTCTCACTAGTATTATTCTCTCTCAAGATCTATTTCTGCTTTGCTGATTTTCTGTTGTTTTAACAATTTATTGGTGCACTCAAGAGGACTTAGCAATTAAGATACAGATTTACGGTTTTTATCCAGATTAATTTCAAAAGGTTCAGTGTTTCAGACATGCTCATATAGTCATACTACACTTCTGAACTTCCACAGCTTTGTCTTCTGATATGCCAGTGCTCCTTAAAAGCACAAAAGCTCAGGGAATGGTCTGATCTCCGCAGGAAACTGTCTGACAAAGCTGAAGAAAGTGTCCTCCTCCTGCTTATACATCTAGAAGGAGGTACAGAGCTTACTATAGAGATACTCAATGAAACATATGTTTCTTGGGCTTTCTTTACATGAGTTATGCTTTCTCAAGCCAGAGCAAACTTTATGCTAGATGTTAATTTCATCATCTTTTTGAAACAAATAGAAACCAGGACCCTACATTGTGCAATTATCAAACATCCTAAGAGTTTCTATTATCTATTACAAACTGAGGGGTAAAAAAATAAAGGTAGTAAAGTAATATATACTCAAAAGGAAAATGTAGTATACATGTATGCATTAAATGCATGTATGCACAGGAAACACTGCCTTCCTTATCTGCCTCTTGGTTTGGATGAGAGCCACTTCTAGGCTAAAGTTGGCAGTCTTTGTGATACTTTAAGAGTGTGAAGGCTCATAAAAGTATATTTAACAAGAAATAGGCTTAATCTACTTGGAAAGGAAGTTAAAGATCATTTAGCTCCAAACCCATCCCCTGCCATGGGCAAGGTCACCTTCCATTAGACCAGGTTGCTCAAAGCCCCATTCAGCCTGACCTTGGACAATGCCAGGGATGAGTCATTCACAGCTTCTCTGGGCAACCTGTTCCAGTGTCTCACTGTCATCATTGTGAAGAATTTCTTCATAATATCTAAACTAAATCTGCCCTACTTCAGTTTTAAGCCATTACCCCATGTCCTATCACTTACTGTCCTTGTAAAAAGTCCCTCTCCAGTTCTCTTGTAGCCCCCTTTAGGTACTGGAAGGTCCTATAAGGTGACTCTGAAGTCTTCTCCACACTGAACAGCCCCAACTCTCTCAGCCTGTCTTTATAGGTTCTCCAGGCCTCTGGTTATCTTTGTGGCCTCCTCTGGACTTGCTCCAACAGGTCCATGTCCTTATGCTCAGGACTCCAGATCTGGATGCAGCACTGCAGGTGGGGTCCCACAGGAGTAGAGCAGAGGGGCAGAATCCCCTCCCTTGATCTGAATTCTTTTGTTGCAGGCCAGGATGAAGTTGGCTTTCTGGGATGAAAGTGTACACTGCCAGCTCATGCCGATCTTCTTGTCAATCATCAGCCTCAAGGGCTGCTCTCAATCCATTCTCCTCTTAGCCTGTATTTGTGCTTGGGATTGCCCTGACCCAGGTGCAGGAACTTTCATTTGGCCTTGTTGAACTTCATGAGGTTTGTGTGGGCCCATCACTCAATTCTGTCACTGTCCCTCTGGATGGCCCCTCTCGTCCTCTGGTCTATAGAAACAGTTTAAAAGAGGAAATAAAAAATCATAACTTACAGTAAATATTCTTGTTTCTGGTTCTCTGTCCACTGGAAATGCTAAGCTTCTAAACTCAGTGCTGTCAGACTGTAATTGCAATATGCTCATTATATATGTATATTAGTTATTCCACATAGATAATTTCCTCTTAACACTGTTGTCTTTTTTTTGTGTGTGTCATAGCACATATGGGTGTGTCCAGCAGAAACTCCATTTGGAGGAATGATGAGGGATTACTCTAATACAAGCATTATAAATTGGTGTGAGAAAACTCAGTCATGATTCCTTGCTTGCCCATAGACTAGGAGATGGCAATATTCTGTACTTGAAATGTCAGAGAGGAATCTCCTTTATTTATCCAGGGACTTGATGAACTCAGAGGTACCTTGTTCCTGTAAAATTTATTGGTTAAAATTCTGTTCAAATACTTTGGATTATATAAACAAATTCCAAGAATACTATGCTACATATTGCTTCCCAGAATAACTGCTTTAAACAGCACATACACTAAGGTAAGTATTTTTAAGCTTTGATGTCAATGTGGAAAGAAGTTCTGAAAGATTTTTGGGTATGCAGAAATGTCTGAAATTTTGGAAGGGTCTCACAAGGATCATCAACACCCAGCTCCTGGCCCTGCACTGGACAGCCCCAAGAATAACACCACGTGCCTGAGAGCACTTTCCAAGCACTTCTTGAACTCCAGCAAAGTTAGTGCCCTGATCACTTCCCTGGGAACCCTGTTCTAGTACCCTAAATTCAGTTCTGGGGTGAATCTTTCATTTCATAACAGACAGAGTTCATGATCCTGAGTAAATCACCAAATTCAAGACTGAGAAACTGAAACACAACTAGAATCTACTCATCCAGTTCTGGCTGTACATATTACAGAAAGATAGCAGTCAATACATGAATACATTATTACAGTAATACTTTAACACCACACCTTAGGTAAATAAAGACTGTCCTCATAATCTACCTCCCAAATTTAGAACTGGTAATTTATTAAAGCTTAGAAAAGACCATATAAAATGCCTGAACATTTTATTCTTTTCCACACTGAACTTTAGATGAAAAAACTATAAAAGAAGAAAATATATCCTCTACTTATTTGCAAGGGTTGAAAAAGAAGAAGAAATGATGGCTTAGATTCTGATCAAATAAAACATTTTTCTGGTTCATTTTGCTAGTACAGTGGTGCTGCCTAATTCATTATCAATCTGTTTACAAAATCTAGTGGGTTTTTTTAAGCCATAATGAAAATTCCAGTATTTAATTGCCTGACAGTAAACCTAAAAATACACATGGTATTATTCTGTTCAAGGAAAAATGGAGAATGCTGTGAACCTGGATCAGATTAACTGTGGTTTCAGGAAAAAAAAAATTACATTGCATACATTTGCAAGAGCAAAGCAATTTAATTGTTGGCTTTCATAACTGATCAAATACTCTGTGATTCTACCATGTGATTACAGATTTTTTTCTATAGTGATAGAATGTATGTTATGGAGGATGAAGACAAACCAGAACATGTAGCAAGTGTCCTGAGACTTTACCCAAACACACTAAGCAATGAAACAATAAGATGCTCTGCAAAAAATCAACACAAACCCCACTTTGTCATTCTTCCACAAAGCTGAGGTTATTGCTTATATACAGCTAAGATCAGAAAGCTTAGTTTTTTCCTAGAGTAATTTTTTGAAATAAGTCTCGGTTTGCGCCAAAGAGTGAAAAGGATATGGCCTTTATTCAGTAGGTTTTGCTGGGTTTTTTTCTTTAAACTGCAATGCTGAGTCAACAACTGTGTAAGAAAATAACTTGCCTCTACAGCTGAACCTTTCTGATAACATAGTGCTTAGTTTTATTTTACAGAATAAAAGTGTTGTGACTTTAGATCAACAAGAATGTGCTTACGAGCATGTGCTTATGAATTATATTCTTTCCAATTACTTGCATAACTGACTTTATCAACAGATTTATCATTCTCTGCTTACAAAAATGGATCACCTGAGTGGTATATGAGTCTGGCACTTAAATATTCTGAATTAACATGCAGAGGTATAGTAATCTCTTCTGAAAGTGAAGGGATAAATGTAACATAAGGACTACATATTTTTATGTGAAAATATGGTCTTTTTTGCAAACATTCATGATCAAATACAATAGAATTTTATCTCCATCTTTGTGGTTCAATGCTGCCATATTGTGCTGCTTGATTCTAATGAAGTAATTAAAAGAAAAGTTTCAGCAGAAAGACTCAGAAGAGTCTTTTGTTCTTCTGGAAAATTATTAAAAGTCTGTGAGGAGGAAACACCTGTAGCTCAGGTATCATAGACTCCCATATGTGCTAAATATAACTTTATCTTGACTAGAAGAGAAGCACAGAGTACAGAAAGCTACATATGGGTAAATAGCTCATGATTTAAAGTACACCCACTTCTAGTTATGAAAATATTCTGATAATGTCTTACTCATTAAAATAGTCACAAGTACTCACATGAATTGGAATGTAATTGATGATGTACTGCATTTGCAAACTTCAATCTGCAGAACAGACTTTTCTCTCTTAAAATATCCAATGATTCTGTTAAACTGGGATAAACTTATTGTCTGTCCTTAGTATTCCATTTTGTAATTTGCTTTTGCTCTCCATATTTCTGACAGAGATAACCTTTCTATTACTACTATTTGGCTTAGTAGTTTTCAATAATAGAAGATGTCTCTCTGTGCTGTGCCCAGAGGCTGAGTAGGATGAGATTTTAGACAATGATAATTCCCCATTATAAACCAAACAAAAAAAAAGAGCAAAAAGTGTTTTAGTTAAAAAAACCCCAAATGTTCAAAATAGCTTTCTTTTCCCCAAAGCCTTCATTATTACTTCCAAGGTGGTACAAATCAAGCCACTTTGACAGGTTTTCAGTAATGCAAAATGCTCCACACTTCCCACTCAGGCCTTTTTCAAATTGCTTCTGCAATGTGTTTGTTCATCAGCTCTCAAGTCAACACAATGTTATGCAGATGAGAAAAAATAAACGAATGTATCAAAAAAATCCTTTGGATGTAATTATGGCATAGACATGGAGAAAACCATTAGAAAGGAAGTTCTTGATAATTTACAGGCCTCTGCAAAGGATAGGAGTTGATGCTCATGAAAATGGTTTATACGAACGAAACCTAAAGGAATAAAAGACCCAGCAACGCGTGTTTAGAGAGAGTCTAAAATAATATACAATCCAGAGAGGAAAAAAAGAGTGTTAAAACAGCTAAGAATAAGATTTTTATGAAATCACTGATCCTTTGGTGTTAAAGGAAGGTTTAAAAAACTACTTGTGTATAATTTTACCTCACTCGTTACAAAAACTTTACAAAAATCCATTTTTTCCCCTGTACCCTCACAGTCTGCAGGTAGGACTGAGCTCGCTGCTTCCATTAACAGAGAAAATATGAGTTTGTCCCTGCAAAATAGTTGTTAACATCAGTGTGCAAGAGGTAGGAGTACTCTACGTTAACAAAAGGTAAGAGCAGAAATGTGGGTTGTTTACATGGGTTATTTACCACTCCCAGACACAGTTTTATGCTCCTAAAACTCTATTGCTAGTTATGGATATAGTTGAAAGAACCTAAAAAGTAAAATAGTTCTGTCACTGGGTGTGACAAATGTTTCAATCCTCCATCATTAATAGTGCATAAATGTTTCTCTATTTAGTGACTGGTAACATAAATACTGCAATAATGACCCTTGATTTTAATCTTGGTATTTTTTTTGGTTTTGTTCTAAATCAGTCTCTAGGAATCTTTTCTTGTAATACAGAAAAAGAAACAGAAATACATTTATTTCACTACTAGTTATATTCAGCTATGATTAATTATAAAAAGGAGGTAAAAAAAGACAAGCCTTGGTTTGATAACTTATGCTTGCATTTAAGTCCTTAAAATAAATAGTGAAATATAAACAAAATGTATCTACAAAATCACATAGTGAAAAAAATAACATGGAGGAAAAAGTAACTCAGAATGAAATGCATAAAGAACTAAAAATTGGATATAAACAGGGAGATATCAACAACCTGTAGAGAATAAAAAGAATGAAAGCATGTTTATATTTAAAAAAAATAAATCAGAGTTCCAATAGAATACTGAAAATCCTTGTAACTTGGCCTGAAGGTAATACAATCTTGACTTTTTAAGTTGGCTTCTTCTATACAGGTGCACCTTAACAATATTTCATTTACCAAAACTGTTGAGCAACTACTATGCCATAAAAAACACTGATGCATATAACCTTTGAAAGTGAGCCCATTTTTCATTCAGGAACTTCAATAAAACTTATGGATTTTTGCCAATAGGCAATCCAGTTTGAATGTTTGGGCACATGCAAGGCTTTGCACATAAATCATTATTATTTACAAAGATTTATGGAAATATTAAAACCAAACTTTCAAACATTGAGAACTAACTGCATACATTCAAAAAATATGCATAAGTCATAAATTTACCTTCCTCACCAAAGAAGAGTGTATTTTAATTTCTTCAAGCATATTGACTATGTTAATACAGTTGTGAACGCTCACTCTTGGAAGAATTGATAACTTTCAAACAGATACTGTGCAGTTCTGTTTTGTGAATGACTGAGACAAATGTTTCTACAAATGAACAGCTGCAGTTCTGTCTTGGTTTGAAAGACAGGTGTCTCCCAAGGAAGGCAGGAGCCTCCCTTGAAATGAAAAATGCAACCCCCTTTCCCTCCGAATTATTATTATTTTGAAATTAAGGGGCTTTCAGGCAAAGATATGAGGGGTAGGAATAACAGTTCTTTACTAATATATATGTATGTATGACAAGGCAAACAAGCAACAATAACTCTGGCAGTAACAGCAAACACAACCACAAACCCAATGCCAGCCTCTCTCGGCTGTCGGGCCCTTTCCCCGTCGGTGCAGTTCCGCTCACAGCCGGCAGGGGCGCTGGCGGCTCCCGGCGAGCAGGGCGGGTGCGATGGTTCCCCCGCGGCTGCAGGGGGCGCTCCGGAGTGAGCGCGGGGAGCACGCGGTGATGGCGGCTCGGGGTCCCGGGAGGGATGAGGGAAAGGCTTCAAAAACCCCCTGGGCAGCCGGTCCCGGTGTCCGGCCGGACCCTCGGGAACAGCATGCTGGAACAGCAGAGACGAGCACAGATCCCGGGTGGCAGACGAGATGTATCAGACTCCGGAGCTGCAGTGGGAGCTCGGGGGGGTCTCAGCAGGCAGGGCGTGTGGGGCTGCAGTGTAGCGAAGGTTCAAAGCAATGACAGGGGCAGGGCGGCCGCAGCCCGGCTCCCAGCGGGGCAGGGAAAGGCGGGCTTTGGGAATCCTGGGGTTTCTCCCTGAGGCACCCGAGCAGATGGTGAAAAAGTCCCTCTTTTAGTAAGGTGTGGTGTTAGGGTCCCAGTGCAACAGCCGCTCCAGTGAGCAAGTTCCACTCACGGTAGAAGGAAGGCAGCCGAAAAAGCAGAAGCCTGCAGTGCTGACGAATTCCCTCCACCACGATGGCAGCCTCTCTCCATCCAAACGCCGAGAACAACCAGCCCACAGGCCCAGGTGAACGAGAGGAGCCCGTTGGACTCCTCCCCCTGTGGCCGGGTCTTTTGTTTCGCCCAAGCACTCAGCAATTTGTCACTCTGGCAACATATATGGGAAAAATTCCTCAAGAGAAAAAGAAAACAGAAGAGGAACTCCCAAAACCCTAACAAGTTCTCATCATAATTTTTGGAGGAAACAGTATTCTCTTTCACAAACCCAAAGCTTCACTTTCGTTTTCAACTTACACTGAATCAAAGGCATCATACTAAAAGTTAACGTTTCTCTGAAGTAGTTCTCATTTCGTAGATAGAAATAATTTAACAATTTAGACTATTGCCAAATTGCTGATGGTGTCAGAGCCCCTCCAAGCAGTTGTGATGATGCCATAGTTATGGTAGCCCACAAAACCGTATAGAGAAGAGTAGTGACATTCTAGTTGACACAAAAAAGAGAAGCATCCATGTTCAAAGTAAAAAGAACAGTAACTCAGAATTGCTTTTGTTGTATCTATTCTCTGGTGGAACTTGAACAAATCATGAACACCAGAGGTAATCTTTTGGTAAAGAAACACACATACATTTTCCAGCACATACTGAAAGGCTTATTTGAAACTCCTGGGATCATTTAGGGGAAGTACTCATAAAGCTTAACTCAAACCTAGCCTAAACGTCCTCTGCAATCAATTTTAATCAATGGAGAGGATTCTAATTTAAAGTAATTTTCTTTCTGACTAACTCTTAAATTTGTAAAAGATTTCATGGTGCATTTAATATAGCTGTTAATAGAGAAAAACAAGCGTCATCACAGGTTTACAGGACAGATCATAGGCAAGTTATCTGAAATGGGTGAGCTGGCTCGCCTCAAGGCTGTCATGAATGAGTGAATTGTTGTCCCAGCACACAATAAGCCTGTGGAAGTGCCTGACTTGCGAGAGGCACCGGAGACAGCCAGCATATTCTGACTGCACAAATTTGCCTGCTTTCAAGACCTCTTGTAACCATTCCAGATATATTTCGTAAGAAGATGTCTCTTCGTAATGAGCACAATGGAAGCCCAGCCTCAGTGGACTAAATTTACAAACACCTGTTTGAGACTCTTTCTACTAGCACCAGTTCCTCTAGAACAAAGCACAGTGTAGTGTAAGGCTTTAAGGGCCCCACTGCCTTCTCTTTCCCTGTTCCTTCTCTTTCTCTCTTTTTTTATGCTTAAAAAAGTTACTATTAAAAATTTACAATTTTCAGTAATTATCTGGACCTCCATGTGAACAGCTAATTAGTGACAACAAAAGTGAAAAACAAAAGAACAAACATGAAATTAGAAGCATTCATTTCGGGGAAGTTCAAATATTTCATGACTTGACCTAATCATACTGGTAAAAAGCGAAGTAGGCATCAAGGTTACTTTAAAATAGGGCAACAATAAATACCAGTAAAAAACCTAGAATAACTAGAAGAAATAACATTGTTCCCTTTGTTATTTACCTTATGTTTATTACTGAAGATAAATTAATTTTATATTAATATTATGCATCCTTAATAGAAGTTGAACAATTATGAATCTCAATTAAATGTCTTAGAAACGTGTAGGAACACCAATCAAAGCTGGAAGGGACACTGCCATCTAGCGATGTCATGCAAAGTAAATGAGATCATGCATCAAAGAAATTCCTGGTGGTGTTATAGAGAAATAAACACAATTCTCAAACAAGACCTAGGGCATTAAACCTCAACAGACCCTTAAATTGGGAGGCTGATTTTCTGATCCATTGAAGAAATAATCCTATCAATGATATTGTGCTTCAGTAGGAGATAATCTGCTTATACAGAGGCAGACAAATATCTCTAAGCAACTGTAATATTTTCTTAGAAAAAAAAAGTGTTGGTGAACATAAATATACATATGTTTTCTACAACAAAATCAGGCAAATATAAAAGAAAATTAATCAGGCTAAACTAATAACAATTATACATAATTGCTTCACTGTTGGCTCTGAACTCTAGCATCTGTGCTGCTGTGCTTTGCTGTTAGGACATTATTCCACACAAACAGTGCTGAAATGCTCTTCAGGTTATACCTGTTAATCTGAATCCACTCCAGGGTAAATCTTCTCTGCTATTCTGTAAAAAGAAAGCATGGATGAGCTGCTAACCAGAGCTCTCTTTTAATTTTCACGAAAATAAACGATCAGGAATCTCAGGTAATGCTACGTGGTGTTGGCAAGTATTTCTTATTTAAAGCCTGTAACCTGATGGATCAAGTACAACATTTCTAATGAGTTCAGTACCTGTATAATAATGACCACTTTTATGATTTTAATTGCTTCACTGGTGATGGATACAATGGATACATATAATTGATATGTATTCACCAGTAGTGAAGCAATTAAAACTCAAAATACATAATATAGTTCTGAGATCAGTCTTCGATGAAATAAAATACAGAACTCATTAGGAATGTTGTACTAGATCAATTGAGAATTCATTCTATGAATGTAATTGCACTACTGAAAGAGTTAACTACTATTTACCTGAGAAAGGAGAGGATTTAAGATCAAAATTAGCTAGGGAAAAGAGAGGATGTCTAGAACAAAAACAAATATGCTGCACAATAGGATAGGTTTTAGATATTATTTTCTGCCTAATAGAAAAAGAGGAGCGAAAATAAGACACAAGGAACGAGGGAATAAATATTGATATTGCTGCAGCAATTGACTTGACATCATAATCTCTTGTCAAGCTGCACAGTGTCTCTTGCTCTTGTATTGAAATACAGCAGCTCCAAATATCATCCTAATTATACTGGTGGAGCAAAGTGTCCTTAGGGAAATACAAAATGGAAATAAACAAACGCAGTTTTCCCATGCTGTGGGAATGGCACTAACACTTCTATTTTAGTGTCAAGGAATAACATGTTCCACTTGGATTTAAAACATTAGCTATTGTTTATTTATTTGGCTGCTTTTGTCTTTATTATGTACTATATTCATTTATATCTGTGATGATGATGTTTCTCTGAAAAAAAGATTTGCTACTTTTTCAAAACTATATTCTAAGCAAAATATATGCCCTATTAAGCTCCAGATGAATTACTAAAAAAAAAAAAAAAGCTACACTTCATTATAATTCTCACATTTTTTTTCCCTTATTGAATATGAAGCCCTGTTTTCATAAGACCAATAAGTTTGTCTTTTTTTTTTCTAACATGATTCTTGTCAACCAGGAACATATGATCAACTCCTTTAAACAGATGAAGAAAAGAGGCCCAGAAAGAAAAAGGATGGGGTTTCAAAAAACAGCCATTGCCACTCCCACAACAGGAGACAAACACAATGCAGTTTCTCTTGGAATGAGGGTACACATAAACAGAGATAAGTTTCCTTACAGAAGTCTAAAAGGACACATTTCCAGATAGGGCAGTACTATAAAACCAGGCTACATTTCACCTTTAGAGAAAAGAAAATGCAGTAGCTATAAAAGTAGAAGTAATAGTAGTAGTAGTAGTAGTATGGGGGGTAGTAGTAGTAGTAGTAGTAGTATAATAGGTAGTAGTAGTATCAGTAGTAGTAGTAGCAGCAGCAGCCATAGCAATAGTAACAGCAGTGATAACAGCAGTAAGAGTAAAGAGTTGTGGCTTCAGATATTCCCGGGAGTGACTCTTCCTTGATTGGAAAGAGTTGCACTGCTATAGCACAGTCCGCAGATCAGAAATTTGCTGGGAGGGACAGTGTGATGTTGACAAGCATGCAGAGCAGATTGTCGTGGTTTTCTTTGGTAAATTATTACAGAGGGAGTTGCTACACCTGAGACTCACAGGTGTTTGTTTTCATGCCTTCAGCCACCACACAAGCTTTTATCTTTATTCTAGCAGGGCATTTATTTTTGTTTCTGGGGGAGGTTGCCCACGGAAAATTACTGTCCTCTCCATAGTATGTACATCCTACCATGTTTTATAGAGTAGTTCACATTCACTTTCACCGTAAAGCTTTCAAATTACACAGGAAGGAAAGTTGTTCTCAAAAGTGAAACAAGAAGGTTATGTCAAAAGATGCTATCTCCATATATCAAAATTATTTCCTTAGTGGAAAAGTTGAGAATAAATGAAAGGTTGGGCTGGAGCCAGGGGATGCACAACATCCTTCTTTCCTTACAGAAATTGCATAGTGTAGTTTGGATTAACAATATTTTTCCAACTATAAGAAACATTTTTACGTGGTTGCGGTAAGTTCACAGATGCGTAGACCTGGGCTTTTTGAATTTATTGTGTTGGTGAGCTCTCTTTCTCTCTTATGAGTTACACCCTCACTCTTATCAGGGTTTATCAGACCAGGAAGCATGCAAAGAATTTTATAGGTTGCCTTGACTATTTTGACATAGCCTCAAACTCAAATTTGTGGTTTTCAGTTCTGCTGTTTCACTCTTCTGTTAAGTGTTAACAGAATAACCTGGACCAGAAGAAACTTGTGTGTTGAAAAATATATGTAAAATATAAACCTTAAAACCATTACCATGCAACAAAATAATCAGTTAGAAGCCGTTAAATATAAGCCACATGATTGTTATTTTACCTCAGTTAAGAAAGTTTTCAGCTACATCTAAGAAAAATATTGGTAAAATGTTATATTAGAAGAATAATATTGAAAGTAGCAAATAACTTCTAACTTTGCCTTGCATTCACTGGTAATAAACTATGGACAGTGGTTTATAATGATATACCATTATATATATATTATATACATGTATGTAATTGATATATTTTGCTATATGTCATTGTATAGATACTGTCACATATGCACATTGAAAGATGTATTAAATAATGTATTATAGAACATCTGAGTCACAATATGCATTATTCAGTATAAAATAACTGGATCCTATAAAGTTTTTTTGGTAATTCTGAACTACATTTCCTTAATATGTCTATAAATTAATACAAGCAAATAGATGAATGAAATCTATCACAAACTTCTAAATATAGAGAGACTTTAAGCTAATTAAGTTGTGTCATTTAATAAGTAACATGCTTCTTAAAAAATCCCACAAAACAAAACAAAAATCAAACACCTTTCTATCAAAGATGTGGTAGACTTGCTATCATTGGAGTTTCTCAAGATGTGATTATAGAAGATACTAGATAATCTTATTGGCACTCTCTTTTCCACAGAAGGCTGGGGAAGATAATCTTTTGAGCTCGCTTCAAACCTGAGCTGTTCTATAATTGTATGAAAAGACAGGAACTGGAATGGTCGGAGAGGTGATTTGCAGAGATTCCAGACAAGGTTAATGAAGAGAACTGCACCACTGTGCACTGTGGAGCAGTAGGGTTATGGCCTCATTGTGTACCAGTTGTGGAATGTGAAAAACTTTTAAACTGAAAATTAAGCTTGCAAAATTTGAATAGCTTCTGAATGGTAGCTCCTATCATTCTAAATAGACATTTGTAAACTAGCCGTCAATCTTGCTCCTCATTCCAACTGGAATACTTACTATGCTGTCGCCAGCACAGAAATCAAAAAGTCTAACAGGGCTAGCTACTGGAAGAGAGAAAATCACCAGGATGCCATCCAATCAGTGTTGCTGAATGCTTCTCATGGCCTTATTGTTTATTTACTGCCTCATTGAAAGGTAAACTCTTACAGAATGTTGTGAAAGACCAGGTCTAAGCATGTTTTGTACCAGTATTTCTTGACAAATGTACATAAGTAGGATAGTCTACATATTTAACATTCACAAAATTATGACCCCCTGGAACTAATGATTTAAAATAATGATCCCATTTATGGCAGATAAAAGGTATTTAAATAAAATACAGTTATCATTTATTTCACAGTTGGTTTCAAACACACTGATGAAATGAATGTTTTGGGCTGTCTGGAAAAAAAATAATGAAAAATCAGTCAAACTCCTTTAATTTTCAATAATGTGTATTTGAGGCAAAGGAAAGAGAGAGATTGTGACTGAAATCTGTATTACCATGGTGATTTCATGATTTCCACCCTCATGTCTACTGCACCCCTGGAAGCTCTTTAAAGAGTATAATGAAAATAATATCCCTGTAGATAATTACAGCAGGGAATGCTGCAGTCAACTGACTACACCTCCTATCATGAGACAGAGAGGTAATCTTTCATCCCTCTCTCCTGTCAGGTAACAGAACAAAAATAGGGAGCAATTTTTGCCAGCATGTCTGTATGTCCCCGTAATCATTGCTCTCAGTAGAGCAGCTAAAGTCAGCAAATTGACATTAATTTTAAAACACTTTCAGCAGTTACATCTGGGTCCTGTACATGTGTCTCATTCAAGTGGATCCACTGAAGCCAACTAGATTACATTGTGATTCAGTTAAAATCATTGAACCCTTTCAGACCTGTGAGTTTCTAAGATTACAAATATCATATGTTACTTAAGCACATTATGACTCTTTCAGACATACACATTTTGGGAAAGAAGAACTTTTCAAAATTCAGACTGTCTTTTATGTGTTCTGCATAAACATAAAACTGATAAGTGGCAGTTTCCAAAGAGGCATCTGTGTTGATTTAGTCTGAAAACTTGGATTGTAAAATATTTTATAATTTAAAAAAAAGTTTTCTTGGTTAGTATGATGCGTTTCTACTTCCTGTATGTGTGATTTCTGAAAAGTTAGAAAGTACCTGAGAAAGGATTAAATGAAGAGAAATGTAAAAGACTGAAATGGAGCAAGAGAACTGCAGATGAAACACAACACAAAATATCTTGATTGATGCACTTTGGGTATGACAAATTAGAGTCTGATATTAAAGTATCTGACATGCATAAATTATACGTTTTAGCATTTGGCCTTTTGAATTTGATTTTATTCTTCTCATTTGTTGCAGAAATTTGTTCAGAGACCCCCTTGCTTCATATGTCCACCCACAGAAGCAAGGAGAGAGAAGAGAAAGGTTAGCACTGACCAATAGAGAGCAGCTTTCTGGACTAAGTTCTCTTAATATAAAGAGACACAGTCTCTCAGATGCCATCATTTGCTATCTTCTGCTGAGCAGTCATTTTGGAAAGGCTCTTCACTATCATCTTTAGCAAATACGTTCCCTGTCCACATTCAGATATATTATTTTCTTAGTAAAAAACACAAATTGGGATGGAAGAAACATGAAATAGCGCTATGTGGGTAATCGCGCTCTTTCTGGAGCCTCACTCAAAGCAAGATTTGCCTTGAACATTTTTCTAAAATATTGCAGTTGTGTGTATTCCAAAATACTATGTAGCATTTGTTCTTTTCTTTTTGGTTATAACCTGAGCATTGAGATATTGCAGCTTGTGAGAATATCCTGCTACTTGAAGTAGAGATGCTGGCACTTTTGTCTTCTTTGTCATGTAAGGTCAGAGCACATGGTATAAGAAAGTTTTTTTACTTGTTTTGAACTCTCCTCCCACTTCTTTCAAGAGTTCCCTAGTGCCAAAATTCCAGTAGCAAAAGGTCAGCGTGTTCAATGCCCCCATTAATTTTCTGTCCACTAGCGAGTGACTCAGGTCCTTCAAACCCCTTCTAAAACATGATGTACATTTGAGACATTCCTTGCAGTTTCTTTCCTCCCCCAGCTAGGTGACATGAGTATGCCTACCTCATTTTCCTTATATTTGCTCAGCACTGGTGAGGTCAAACCAGGACTGGATCTCCCAGTATAAGAGAGGTATGGATTGTACTGGAGAAAGTCCAACAGAGGGTGACAAAGAGAAGGCTCGTGGGGATCTTATTCATGCTTACAAAGTGCAAAGACAGAACCAGGCTCTTTGAAGCAGTGTGCAGTCACAGGACCAGAGATACTGGGCACAAACTGAAACACAGGAGGTGTTTCCATCTGGACATCAGGAAACACCTTTTCACTATAATGGTGGCTGATCACAGGTCATCCAGAGAAGTGGTGGGATCTCGGGCCTTGGAGAGATTCAAAACTCAGTTTAAAATGTTATCTATCGTCTAAAATTCATTGGATTTTCAGATATAAATCCAGTCTATAAAGACATAATTATATTTCCAGACAAAGTATTAAATATGATAAATTATCTGCTTAGGAGAAAGAAAATATTTCTTCTCTTCTTTTGCTTACAATAGGAAGATTCTGTCCTACTTGCATTTTTTAAGTACTTTACGATATGCGATGTTTTGAAAAACTAAAAAATATTCATGTGGGTATATGTTTGAACATTTACACAGTATGTGCATCTCATCCATCAGTGGGCCAGCTAATTCAGACAGCACACTTTATTTCACTTTACTATTATGCAACTGTATAATCAGAAAAACTGTAATTTCATATTCTTTTCTATACTTGTTCAGAAATTAAGTTCAGCAGATCATTTGAAATGAAGAAGGATTATTTTATTTAGAGGTCATTGAATTTTCTTTTGTGTGTTTATAATGAACAGTTTAGATCATTTATATGATGAATCTTGTATTTCCTAGTTTTATAGAGAAACAAAGACAATTTCAACAAGTGCAGCTCATTTTCAACCAAGCCTATGTCTACAGAATGGTTATAAATGAGGTGTTTTGGGACGGGAAACCCCACAGAATCTTTAAAGAAACTACAATGTTCAAAAGCATGAGAGCCATCATACAAAAGTAAAGATTCCATCTCAGGAGCTAGCTAACATATATACTTCTACTAATCTCCTACTGTGTATCCTCATTTTAAGCATTTGCTGCCTTATTAACTAGACTAAAATAGCATGTGCCTGTACCAGTAATGACTGGAACTGACCCTTCGCACTGTGTACATCTTCACACTGTGTTCATCTTCACACTGTGTTCCTGACGGCAGTAGCCTGTAAGCCCACAATGTGAGTCAGGTTTATATCTTTATGCTCTTGCACAGGTACAACAGAGTAGCCCTTCTAGCTCCAGTAATAGCCTTGTGCATGCCTGGCACCTTGAAAATGCACCATGTTCAAGCTGGCACACTTGAAACAAGCCTTTGCTAATACATCACTGGGTCATTGAACTTCTGTATCATTGGTATTTCACTTCATGCTAACTGGTGTTTGAAGCATGATCAAAAGTTGTGAACAGCTACAATAAAGAGAATAACACTGTGATCTCCCTTTGTATTGCTTTTTTTAGGTATATATTTTCAGTGTATTTTTTTAAAGTAAGAGTGGAGAACAAGAGATGAAGTAGACATTTTTCCTTGCAATTATTCCCTCTCAAACAATAACATTTAGCCCCCAAAATGCTGTAAAGGTTTTAAGTTCTACCTCTGAAAATCTGCAGGGGAAGTACCAATGTTGGATTTGAAGATTTAAACCCTATTTATGGCAAACAAATCCAAAAACATATTGCTATCAGAATGAGGAGGTCATACCCTCATGTTCCATTTACTCTTAGTTGCACCCATTCCTTTGGCTATGGAGCCAATTACATTGACATGACCCAAGAAAAATAAACCAAGAAAAATATAAAAATCTTTCTTTTTGGTTACAATGGAACTGAAGCCTTAAAGAAAAGGATTTCATATTCAAGATGCTGAAAGGAGGTGAGGTGCTGAAACAGTGAGCTGTTGAGTCAGCTGCTCCCAGGAGCAGGTCTCTTAAGACTGCAGTATATTATGGCCTGTATTATTTTCACTGAAGCATTTAATTAATTATCTATATTATATTGCGTGAATCACATTTATGAAGGTGTAACTGTGTCTGAAATCCTGTCTCACTCTCAGATCTAAATGCCCAATTCTGAAGTGTTGACACTTGCCTCTTCCTATTTAGGTGTCACAATCCCGAGTTTTTCTCTCTGCCATTTGTACCAAAAATCAAAATGTGTCAAACATTCTGACAAAGAGTGTCCTGAAAGGGATCTTTCTTTTCTGTAAAGTATCAGTTAAAAAGTTGATGCCAAAATTTTGTTTCTTATGCTCCTTTTTGAGATGTTAACCCAAATCTACTGGTAGTAAACTGTTCCTCCTAGGTTGTGGAGGAGTCTCCTTCATTCAGCTGAAGTCCTGTTACTTTATGTAGCATAACCAGTGGCCCTTCTGGGCTGGGTCACAGAACAGCCTCTATGCCTGGTTGTTAGTATTCATTGTAAGTGGATTTTAGTATTTTTTCAAGATGTTGCTGTTTTAAATGTTTCTAGTATTTGACAGTAGGTAAGTGTAGAGTCAGAGGATCCTAAATGTGGCTTAAAAATGATAGTCATCTTATTTATAAGTATTGTTTATAACACAGAGATGCTTGATAAAATTAAAAAAGCAGAGAGAAATAATCAGGGATAAAAAGAGAAAATGGAGGGATTTCAAATAAGACTGTTCCTTGTGAGTCTTTGGTAGCAATCACAAAGTGATAGCTGGGAAAATGGAGGAAGAAAAAAAAATCACAGAATCAGTTTTATATTTAACACACAAAAAAATTTAGAGGCTTCTTTTCTTTGTAGATAGTGTTTCCTTAAACTTTTCAAGAATTAAAAAAATATATATTGTTAGCAACATTGGAATAGGGTAAAGCTTTGCCTGTCATACCTCAGAAAAGTCAAAGTCTGTCTAAGCAAGAATTGAACTAATGTCCACTTTTTGTTTGGTACTTATAAACCACTATGTTCCTGAACAGCAGCATTATTTGAAGGGAAAGCCAACTTTTAGGATTTTTTAGGCCAAATGACAATTGAAGAAACAAGTCTGCTTACAGGGTTTCACACCCTTCTTCAATCTTTTGTATTCTCAGTGTCTTCTTGTAAAAGCCCTGCACATATTCACACGCTGCAACCTTAAACACATCAAAGATAGTGAAAGGTGTCAGTCTTCCCATCCATAAGCACTTGCCTGACTAACAGATGAATTCAATATGACAAAGGTCAGAGTTTTTTTTCAGATCCTGTCAACAGCAATTTAAAATCAGTGAAGCTGGTTAACATTTTTATTTCCTGAGGTAGCCAAAATTATGTCTGTCATCTAGAGTGTCTTTAACCTCGAAGTCTGACAAGTGAACCCCTGTACTTTTGATGGCCTAATTAGCAACCTGTTCAAAATGCCCAAAGTGACTCTTAGGAGAAAAGGTTAATATAGTGGTTGCTGTCTTTCAGCCTCTTTGGGTAAACTTAAGGAAATCTTTAGTTTATCAGGTATTTTTGCATTATCAATTAATCACATACTTTGGCATTGTGTTTTAAAATGTCACCCCAGTGGTCTGAAAATTATATTTGGAAATACTAAAGAGCAGTCAGTTATGAAATTAGCTGAAAGGTCAGGAAGCATTACCTTAAGTTTTTTATTAATGAATTGCTTGACAGTGTTGAAACCATTGACAAGTAGCAGGCAAAGTACTTTGCAGAAACCAAATATAGCCATACTAGAATCAGGTAAATAGGAACTAGGCTGGGCATGCTTAGAAGTTCATCTATTTACTTACAGTTTATATGTAATGAAAAAGGATAGAGTAGTTTGAGGGAAGGGACCTTAAAAATCATATTAGTCCAATTCCCCTGTCATGGGCAGGGACACCTACCACTAGACCAGGTTGTTCAGGGCTCCATCCAAGCTGGCCTTGAGCACTTCCAGGGGTGGGGCATCCACAACTCCTCTGGGCATCTTGTTCCAGTGCATCACCACCCTCCCAGTAAAGACTTTAATTCAATTAATGTAATTCAATCCTTCTCTCTTTCAGTTTGAAGCCATCACCCCTTTCCCTGTCCCTACATGGTAAAACGTTCTTTGCCACCTTTCTTGTAGGCTCCCTTCAGGTACTGGAAGGCTACAATTACATCACCCTGAGGTCTTGTCTTTTCCAGGCTGAAAAATTCCAATTCTTTCAGCCTTTCCTCAGAGGAGAAGGGCTCCATCCCTCAAATCATCCTGGTGATCTCCTCTGGAGTTGCTCCAACAGGTCCATGTTCTTCCCAGGACCCAGATCTGGATGCAGCACTGCAGGTGGGGTCTCACCAGGGCAGAGCAGAGGGGCAGAATCCCCTCCCTCCCCTGCTGCCCTCACTCCTTTGGATGCAGCCAAGGACACAACTGGCATTCTGGGCTGCAAGGGCACATGTCCAGGTCATGTCCTACCTCTCATCCACCAGCACCCCCAAGTCCTTCTTGGCAGGGCTGCTCTGGATCTGTTCATCCCCCAGCCTGTACTGATATTGGGGGTTGCTGTGCCCCAGGTGCAGACCTTGCACTGGGTCTTTTTGAATCTCATGAGATTCCTATGGGCCCAATTTTCAAGCTTGTTCAGGTCTCTCTGGATGGCATCCTGTCCTCCAGGTGTGTCAACAGCAACACTCAGCTTGGTGTCATCTGCAAATTTGCTGAGGGGACACTCGATCCCTTCATCTATATAATCAGTGAAGATATTGAACAACACTGGTCTCAATATGGACCCCTGAGGAACAGCACTTGTCACTGATGTTTACTGGGACTCTGAACAGTTGACCACCACCCTCTGGATCTGACCTTCCAACCACTTTCTTATCCATGTTACAATTCACTCATACTATATATAGCAGATAAATTGATCTTCATGGATTACTACCTAAGACATTGACAGTACAGCTCTAATATCTGCTGCATATAATGTACATACTGTGAACAGTATGGGAAGAAACATGTAAATTTAAAATGCACGGAATAGAAGATGGAAGACAAAAATAAGACAATAGAAAAGTGATTTCAAACAGAGGAGGATTAAGGTCCTGTCATCAACTGCCATTGAAAATAACTTGTACAACTACAGAGCTGCAGAGTTATATCTCTCTTTTAACTCTAACTCTCCATACTCACTATGATTTTGTCCATTTAGAGAACAGTTTAGCAAAAAGGATAAAAATTATGTTAAATATATTTATATTCTTATAATCCCAAAAAGAAAAAAAACAACGAAGTTGCTCTGCTACTTTCTAAGTCATATCAACATAGTATGATACCCTCCTAATTAATTCCATAAGCACAACATGGAAAATAAGTTTGGCTTTTGAGATTAGATTGTTGTACCACATGTAAGAAATTATCCACATGCATGTAATGTGTCAGATAGGCAGAAATGTCAGATGCAGAATAGAAAAGTCATGCTGAGAAAACTGAAGAACGAAGGGCAGCTATGAAGATATATAAAAGAGGAGGAAAACACTGAAAGCGAGTGGAAGAAACAAGGCAGTGCAACTATAATATAGGCAAATGTTGGTCTGGGTTAGAGGCTGAAGGATCATGCTGTGTCTGATGCTATTCTTCTCCCCTTTCTCTTCAGAAATAACGATTAATTTGGAGCAAAAGTGAATAGAACTGTTCCAGCAGCAAGCTGGATAAGCATGAATTGTATAGTTTTACTGAAATTAATGGACCTATCTGAGGCTTTTATCTGGGCCAATGAATAGAAACATGAAGACTCTGACGGCTGACAAGGGTGTTAGAATGAGTCTGCTTTCTTTTATAAAAGGAAAATATTAATGAGTTTGAACTCTGAATACCTGAACTCTGATACAAAGAAGTGGGATATTTTCTTGTTTGTCAGTCTTCAGAAGCAGACTACAAGAACACAGAAAATGATGTGTCTAAATTGTCAAGTTTCTGGTTTAGGGATTAGTTATTAAAAAATATTTTAAAAATCTGAAAACAGTACCTGTCAGTTCCCAATCCCTCTCCCCCTGTCAGCATAAAAAATTGTGTTTACATTTAAAAACGTTAAGATGACAAAGGCAACAATAGCCTTAATTGCATAGAGCATATTTTTAATTTCATTTGTATGGAATTGTCCAATTACTGCTGTTTTATTTTAATAAATCTCTCTATATTTTTTCCTATATGCTGAAGACTGCCATTTCATAAGTCATGTATTCTCAGTGGAATTTCTTTCTTATCTCAGTAACAGGGACAATCCTAGACACATATTAATGGGATCAAAGCAAAAAACACATCCTAATTTCTGCATGGCCTAACATCTGTTCTTCCACCCATTCTCTGGGAACTGGATGACCAGCCTCACCACAGTGCTTTCCTCTTCTGCCCTTCCTACAATGAATACTTGGACACAGAAGTCCAGCTCCTCCGTGAAAGTAGGAAAAAACATTTATTCCTCTAGAGTGGTTTTGAGCATCAGACTGCTACAGCCATGCTCCCAAAACATCCAAGTTTTCCTGGATCAATTGCTATTCAAATGGTAGTACACTGAGAAAGAAAAGAGTTTTCATTTCCATTTAATAAAGCGATCAAATATAGCCCCTCTTGAATGAAAGAAGAAATGCACATGATTTCAAGGTGAAAACAACTCAAACATTTAACTGCATGAGTCAAACCCACTCCTACAACAATTCCAATTAAGACAGAGCTCAGTTCAGCTTCATATGTGGAATTTCTAGGCCATACAAAATGTGATTATATTTAGTAATGTATTTTAGATGGATACTGTAATACATTTCAAGTGAATACTGTCTGCAGATTTTTATGAGATGGATGCTTATAGAAATAGTCTTTTTGTCACAATTTTCACTGCTCACATTTAGTGTAAATTGTTCACTTATGCTGCAAAATGTTTGCTAAAATTATATGTCTTAGAAATAGGTTATCCATTTTTTTCGCACTAACTTCACAAATCATGCACACAGGGAAAAAAAAGCTGGTTGCTAAATAAACAATTCACAAATAAATGTTACTGCTTCCAGTCTTTGTACTTATAACCCTTGCTTCCAGCATATTTGCTTTCAGCTTTGCAGGGAAAAATATCCAGATATTGTTTGGAGCAGATTATGTGTAGTTTCATGTGACTCAGGCTGGCTTTTTGTGTGCTGCATATACTCCCAGTCTTTTTAATTCATGTACAACACAATCTGTCATTAATCTTACATCGTGAGATAAGAAGTAGATGCATTAGGAATGCTGGATGAGTAAAATGCCTTAGAAGGAAACTAATAGATGTGATAATGCGCATACAAAACCATCTGCAAGGCAAAAGTTTATAAGATACAGCAGTGATGAAATAGCAAGATAGACAAGTAACACTAGAACAGAATGATTAATGAAACACTATTCCATAAGATCATGGCAGTAACATAGTGCCACATGAAGAATCAAATAAAACCTTTGAGGTAGAAAAGGAAGGGCATTTGATAACGCTATTGGGTTGACAATATGGACACTCAGCACAAAACAAATTGTCTGCAATATAGTTATGTTAAACAGATATTTAGTAGACATTAACCATGCTAGAGAGATCTTTGTTCCTTATCAGAGTTAGATTTTTCCCTGGTTTCTGTAGAGAGATTCTGGCTGGATTTTGATCATTCTAGAGCTTGATGAACTGATTTTATTGCATTAACTCTTTTCTCCTGCAGTGGAATGGAGATGATAAACTTTTCAAAATGCAATAGGAAGGTCATTTCTCTTTATTCAGGATCAGATAAAGCTGCCTTAACACCCAGCTCTGAGTAATAATTTCAAACCCATTCCTTACATCAATTACTGAACTGCTTTCAAGAAAATTCTGGATTTTAGGTATGAATCCTTGCAAATCTCAAATATATGCCAAATGCATCCATTGAAAAATGGGTGGATTTTTAATAAAATAAAAAGCCCTCTATCCAGACCAAAGTAGTTTTGAACCAGCCCCTGATGGTGAGGGTAACTGAGGTTCTTGTTAATAGATCTCTTAGGGCAGATTAGAGTCAAACAACACTGAGTGACAGGTGTTTAGATAGATAGATAGATAAGGTTTATTTTAGAACAATTTTCCTGCAATGAAAAGAGGCATGTACCCTTTTTGGTTATCATTATCTATAACAATATAACAACATAAAAGTAGAAAGATATCACCACCCATGGGTGCAGTGACAAGGCCTGATTGTTGTAATTTCACTGTCTGCTGGTTGAAGTGATGGTGACCTCTTGATACCTCAAGGGTGGGGAAAGCTCATGAAACACAAAGTTCGATGGGTGGACTGCCCAGGTGTGGGAGGGATCTTTGATGGTTTAAGACACCTTCTAGAGATGACAGCTACTTCTCACTCAGCATAGTTGAGCTGGTTATGACCCATCAGAAGGGATGAATACCTTCAGGCCTCCATGTGAATGTCTAGATGCCTTCCCTGGAGGAGACTTTTACACCTGAGTCAGTTGTGTAAGAGACAGCTGTAGCATGATAAAAGGCATTATTCCACTTTCACAGGATCTGCCTCTTCACTTATCTGGCTCAAACCCCAGCTAGTAGCCTCCAGTGGTGGCTGCACAACCCCTCTTCACCTGGGCTTTTACCTTGCACATCATCAGCAGAGCACCCTCTGGTTTCGCAAATGGCCAATTATTTGAGTCATTAACCCTTAACATTTCAGTCTCTCACTATCATTGTATCAAATGCAAAAAGCTGTGTATCATCCATCATGATGTCAGATTGTGTCTCTGAGCTAGAATTGTGATCAGCACAAAAGTTAGCTTGAATAATTCTCCTACTGCTGCTCTTACTTCCTTGTGAGGGGTGGGATACAAAAGGCACCAAGGGATCTTAAGGCACAGAAAATCTATTATGTTTTTAAATCATAGTCAAAAATCCATATTCATGTCAAGACACTCTTCTAAATTAGAGGCCACAGATGGAAGAACTTGTAATTGATTGTCTGTCAGAGTCGAAATTAAAATACAGTTTAATTACATTCTTATAGCAAATATGAAGACAAGAAATGTTGCAAAAAATCTATAATTCTGAAGAAAAGGTTGCTATCCAAAAACATATTAAAAAAGTGGAAGTGCTTATTGCTCTACTAGGGAGGATCATTTAACTTCAGCCATGTAGGTAGACATAAAGAAACACCACATGCCCAGACAGCGATGCAATTTTCAGGGGGGCAGTTCTGGGGCTTGCTAACTGCTTTTGATTCAAGGATGCCAACAGAGCTAATAGCCACTAGGAATTGCTAAGGTTAAAGTGGGCTAGACCTTACAGCAATTTTAAAAAGAAGTGTTACATGAACAAAAGAGAACAAATAAAACTTGGCTGCAAATATACTATTTTTTTAAACAAATTTGAATAATTGTAATTAACTCCTCATTGCTTTTAATGTCAGTAATGCCACTTCCATTATGGATAAGTGCCTATATTTCAAGTAAAGCAGCTGAACAGCTTGAGGTAGATTAAATTCATGGGTTTTCAGTCTTTAACTCCAAGACAGATAGGTTTTAGCACTGAAAGCAAAATAAATGCAGTGGCCTTCGGGAGCTCATTTCAGTGTTCTCTGTCTTGTTTTGGAAATATTTTCACTCTCTCTTAACAATGGTCATGTAAGATTTGAAAATTTTGGTTCAAATAAAAAGTCCATTGAAGTCAACAGAGGTACCCTTGGAAGTTCCTCCATCACCAAGTGAGGAGAGGACCTGAAGTGGCAGTAAGCTGGGGGCCAGGACCCTTCTTATATTGTCTGTCTGCAGTGTTGATTGCAGTCCGGATATAACTCAGGCTTTGTGCGTGACATGAACACTGGAGCCCAGAAACACAAAATCAATGATATCTGACTATTTCTTTGCTAAAACCATGTCAGAAAATAACAGAGACTCCAAGGACAGCATGATTAGTGCTAAGGCAGCTGATCTCCCGACTCTTCTGTGAAACCATGATGTCCTGTTCAAGCTGGCTACTGGGAAAGGCTGTTGGCTAGCGGTAATTGTGGAGGTATTTAAAAGACATGTAGTTATGGTACTTAGGAACATGATTTAGTGGTGAGCTTGGCAGTGCAGGGTTAAGGGCTGGACTTGTTGGTTTTAAAGATCTTTTCCAACCAAAGAAATTCTGTTATTCTATGATTCTGTGATTCTGTGATGCTGTGATCAGGCATAGGGCGAGAGGGAGTTTGTTTGCCCAAGCCAAAACCCAGCCATTTTTTGATTAGCAGTTGAGTGATAAGGAAAACCACATACAACTCCTTATTTCTGTATCTTGTTTTTGTCATTACTAGTGTAGATGAAGCCCAAAGCCCTAAACACCCTCTGGAACACAGTCTGAAGAAGAGTTTTAATGTGAATTTGGATATTCAAAATGTGGATGTTAGGTGACTTTTGCTGTTGAGGGAAGTCTTGGACTCCAGTTTAACAGATGGTATATCCCTCTGAATTCAGCAGGTGGTTAAGCAAACCTGTGGAGAAGTTAAAAGGAAATTAATTCACATGAACTTGAATGTAACTTGCATAGCAAAGGTTTGATTCAGCTCTTTGCAAAAGCCTTTATTGAGATGTTTTAAAATTACTGAACTGTGATAAAACAGTAAATGTTTTTTTTGTGTGCCTACACGGAGATATATATATATGCATCATAAACAAACAAACAAACAAATAAATAAATATATATATGTATATATGTATATATATGTATATTTAAAATATTTACTAAGATCAATACTATTAGAAAGCATTTAACATGCTAGCGTCTATATTTCAAATCATAACATTTTGTCTAATTACAGAATGTGGCACTTTACCAAATGAAAAATCTTTTTTTCTAGAGAATGGTTTATCATGTGAGAAATTAACATAGCTGTAAAGTTGATTACTACTCCTGTATCCAATCTTCTGGAATACTTGCTATTTCTTTCTAGGCATCTCTTATTGTACCACTGTTATTTATTTTTAAAAACAGCAGTATTTTCAATGTAGATATAAATCAATTCATGTGTACTTATTTGGAAAAGAAAAACTAGAGGCACCTTGAAAGACAGTAAATTGATACTTTTTTGGTTAAGAATGTAATAGCCATAACAACCATTATCTACATTAAAACTATAAAACAACTGAAACAGCTACTACGGCTAATATCAAAATTGATCCAGGAAAAGTCTATTTAATAGTTCGGGGTTTTGGATTCCAAAATATATGAGATTGGAATGAATTCTTGCAATTAAAAATAAATAATAAAAAAGGTCTTCTACTATTGTAGCTTAAAGAATGCAGACTTTTTTCAGGACAAAGATATGTATTTAACCTGTGAGGACAGACCCTTGTCCATTATTGTAGCTGCAGCCGTATTATGTTCACAGATATTTCTGCATGTTCTTTGTGAAGAATTGATGATGAAATTCTATAGAAACATCTGACAATGTGCAGATAAAAAAGTCCAGAATCTGTACACTGGGAATGCATTTACTCAAATAAATAACTGTTCTATGATCACCTCTAATGCAAATGAAAAGCTGGTCTTTTATCAGTAGTTCATAGAAATTATAGTAGAAGTTAATATTTGACAATTTGTCCAACTAGCCAAAAAATGGGTAAATCATTTCAATAGATAGCTAAACTAGAGCAACAGATGGAGTACCAAGATCAAAATTTGATTTTTCTATTTAAGGTCTGTTGCTTAACATAAAGGAGTGATAATGGATCATTTTGGTTCCAAAGATACATTTCCTCTTTTGCTTCAGTATCTTTTGAGCTGTTTCATCAGCCTGCTGCAACTGCAAACTTACAATCCCTCTTCTTAAGGTTGTAGCAACAACACAGTTAGGACATGTGGCTTTTTTAAGTGACTCCTACAAAGAGTCAGTTTTGCCTGTCTCAAGATATGACCGTAATAAGCAGGACACAATTTGATCTCCTATCTAGGTTATCAACACTTTGGGGAGGGATGATTTTTTCACTAAGATGAGTTATGAAAAAGCAGACTGCCTGAGGTTGTTAAAACTGATAGTAAACATTGATCTGCTGCTAAAATGAATTTAGAAAAGATCACCAATGAAGGAGTGGGAAAGGGATTTAAGGATATAACTATAATATTCAACTATGTGAAAGATATTCTTACAAAACATATAGTGCAAATATGTCTTTATATCCGCCAAAGGGAGACATGCATAATAATAATTTAAAAAGAGCCTAAATTAATTCAAAATACTTGATACACGTTAGAAAATCATGGTTAAACACATTACCTATGGAGATTGTGCAATTTGTATTGGATCTTATTCAAAACAGACATCTTCAGACAATACCAGAAAAAAGCATTCTGTTGGACCACGTCTAGACCCATTTGGTTACATCCCTGACCAGGGATATAGACCAAATCATCTCCTGAAGGCACTTTCAAGACTGTGCTTCTATGACTTCATTGTGCAACTCATTGCTTCTATTCCAAAAAATGACAGCTTGTGTATAAATTGTGAAGAGTACTGGAACAGCTATTAATATTTTCTGAAGGAATCTTTTGAGAAAGAAATATTATCTAAAGTTCTGTCTACTTTTATAAGACTAAAACAAAAGGGCAGGTGATTCTGAACACTGTTAATTATCTGTGTTGGTGGCTCTCACTTTAGCAACATTCATTATTGCACTGAGACTATTTTTTCCCTTCCAGAAATGGTTCTTCTTGTGCTGGGTTTTGGATTTTTTACTTGCTTTTTTATTCTTGTTTCTAGTAAGCCTCAAATTACTTTTTCCTTAGAATTGCTGTCTATTATTACTGATTGCATTTGTAGATGAAATAAAGAATTTAAGCCTTTGTTTTTCATATACCTCCATAACATGCTGCATTGAATGTTTTATGCTTTATATACAAAAATAATGATAGAACTAGTCTTGGTATTTGCAATATAAAAAAAAAATAGTTGTTAATCATTCTAGAAAGGAAGGTGATTTTCCTTTGGTCTGAGCAACACTAATTATTTCTGCCTGAAATACATTCAAGGCAGCTGTGTAGGAGTTGAATTGTTCAGACTTCACAGTTTGTTTTTTTTTTCTCTTCTATTTATGGGGTTTTTTTGATTGTTTGGTTTTAAATCAATTGCAGACAGCCAAACCATAAGCTTACGACTATCACTTAAAGATACACAAACATATATGATGAAATGAAAATAACACCCTTTAGCATAATGGAAGACATAGTGTGAGCAGAGCTAGCTCATGAATACGTTTAATAGATCTAGAGGGTTCTCTGAAAAACAACAAAATTGGTTTTAAAAATGTCATCAATGAGGAAAATTAGAAAAGCCTGGATTCCTCTTGTTACTTATTAGAAAAAGCCCAGAAAAACTACTATCTCCCTATAACCATAGTTCGGTTTTTGCAAGACGTATCCTTAGTATCTGAATTAATAATGGCTGGATTGATCTAAAGAAACTTGAGCTTTTTGCAAGATGTGCCAGTGTGCTGTAGCATTCTAATCATCAGTCCTTTGCTTAAAATGAAATGCTAAAATGTTTGCATCATCTAATATTTCTGTCATCCCACTGCTGTGTTTTAGCAGTGCATTGCTGTGCAGTGAGAACTGCCCATAAGTAAGTGAGTTTTGGTGCTGAAAACAGTGATGCTGAATTGAGCTTCTTTTCCTGCCTTCTTGCTAGTCCCAGTATGTGCATCAGGAGGACACACCTGACCCTCAGGCCAACAGCCAGAGCAGGAAAAATGCTCCCTGATCAAGGGAAGGCCCTCCAGTCCAAAATAAAGTGCAGAGAAATAGGTGATCATTGAAGTCACTTTTTACAGAATGAAGTTGAGGGTATCAAAGCTATGACATATATTGTAAGAGTGTGCAAGGGCAATTGAAGATTCAGAGTCTCTTAGGGTAGGATAGGTATCAGCAAGTGTAGAGAGGAGCACTGAGAATGACTCTATATCAACTCTACCGCTTCTGTGACAAGTTCAAGAAATTCTCCAAAGCTCTGAATTCTGTCAAAAAAATCAGCCACTTTTTTTGTCACTGAAGAATTCTGCTTTTCCAAAACTGGCATGTTAGGAATATGTGTGGATGCATATGGATTTGCAAGAAAACAAAAATTGTTTGAGTTCTGGTATCTGTTTTTCCTTACCCTTGGGGAATGGAGATTGATCCTTTTGGGAAGGAAAGGTAAGTGACAAGTATAACTCTGAACTGATAGCTCTAACAGAAAAATAATAATAAAAAATCATTTGGTCTATTTTTCTAAGAAAATCAATTGTTTATTCCAAAAGAAATTACCGAGTCCTGAAAATTTGTTTCCAGATACATGTTCTTTGGTTTATTATTAGATTATCTTAAAAATAAAAGTAGTTTTAGAATCAACATTCTTAGTTTGAAAATATAATTGATGCTACTTTGTTTAAATTAAAGTCCATATATCTTTCTGAACATGCTCATTCGTTTTCCTGTGTCTCTAATTCTTTGAACCTTTTTAATGTAGTTTTTTCTCAAGGTTTTCATTTGGATTCCAGTATTAAAGACAATGTTGTCTGTTTTCCTCAACAATCCCTGAATTCCAAAACAAACTTTGACTCTGACCTATCTGTGTTTACATAACTCTCTGGATCATGGTGTCTAAGCATCTCACAAATTTGATGCCAATTACCTCCTTAACACCTTGCCATGTATACGAAAGGCACTATTTCACCTTAAACATTATGTAGTAATTTATGGTCCCTGTTTTAGAAATAATTATTGTAAATTTCTAAATAGCAGTATCTACCTAGAAACATATTGATCTCTGGCTTGTCTAATATAGAAACCCAGTGCAGTTACACAGAAGGCAGTTTCTGGTTCTGTACAAATTGAGTAGATGCAATCACCCCTGTGAAAAAACTGCTGTTCACATTTTGCTGATTAGGAAGAGTTATAAACAGGAGCTAAACAAATAGGAATAGATCACAGAAGAATACTGCTATGAAGTCAAATCACTTGTCTTAACCTTAGGCTATGGATTTAAGCAGGGGATTTACTTGTCTCTAACCAGGACCTCTATGCTGCAGGCTGTTTATTGCTGAAATCGATGGCAATCTCTGTTCACGGTCACTTATATGCGTAAGTTATATCTGCAGAAATACTTCTTATTCAAAAAAAAAAAAAAAGGAAAAGGCAAGATAGATGTTGTAATAATATAGAGTTTAATCATCTATGGAAATATGGAAATAAGCAAGAGATGAGTTTATTTGCTTTTGCACAACTATAAAATCATAATGAGAAGTCCAAGAGGTTTTCTATTCATATACAGTGGCCTTCACTTACAATAAATTGCATAGTTTTCATTTCCTCTTTTTTTTAATCTTCAATTTTATTCAGCCTTCTAGATTAAATAGTTAGCTCACATCTCAGAGGACAATTGAGCCTCTATTTCACATTGATTTTGACGAATCACTTACAACTGCATTACTAGTTCCAGATATAGCACAGGACCTAAACACAGATGCACATAAATAAATGTGATGGCAGAAGTGCACACCAGAGTGGTTAGGCAGCATGAATCAGTGGCAAGCTACGCAGCTCTAGTGACTCCAACAGTATTTGGATGCAAGTTAAAAAGCATTCAAAAGGCTACTTTTTCACAAGTACTTTCTACAGATAATTTTGTATATTTGGACATCCCTGAGGTATGGTAAGCAACTCCTCTGCTCTAAAATGTATACCTGAGATACTTTCCAGGACTTTAAAATTAAAATCTCACTAGACTTTTTGCTTTCTCTCACCTATATTTCCAGTTCCATCTCCCCTCTACTGAAATTTTTGTACTTTGGTCATCATCAACCATACTGTTATGACATGACTATGTGCATCTTATCTTTCTTAATTGTTATGGAATAGGTGAGGATACAGAGAAAACTGCCTGCCACTGTATTGATAAAAGTAATCTTGGTTCCAGAAATATACTAGAGAAGTTTCAGTTACATTTTTAGAAATCTGGGCACATATGCCATAATTTTGAATTAATTTTGAACTTTTTGATGTATCACCTTAATTGAATTTCCTATTTTTTCTTTTTTGTTATATTTTATTACATATGTTTTCTATCTCCTCTTTCATTTACTTCTTAACTAAAATGGAGAAGATCAATGTTACACTGTAATTTCATGTGTCAGATGAAAAATAACGAAAGACATAACTACCTGCCATGGTTTAATCCCAGTCAGCAACTAAAACACCATACAGCTGTTCACCACTCACTCTCCTCCCCTGTGCGACTGGGGAGAGAATCAGAATTGCAAAAGTGAGAAAACTCATGGGCTGAGATAAAAAGAGTTTAATAACTGGGGGGGGGGGGGGGGGGGAGGAGGAGGGAAATTAAAAAAAATAATAATAAATTGTAAAGAAAAAGAAAATAGCAGAAGGAGAGAAATAAACCCCAAGAAGGACGAGGAATGCAAACGAAGATAATTGCTCACCAACAAGCAAATGATGCTCAGCCAGTCTCCAAGCAGTGGCCTTCCTGCCAAGCTCCCATCTAGTTTTTGTGCTGAGCATGATGCCATACAGTATGGAATATCCATTTGGTTAGTTGGGGTCACCTGTCCTGGCTGTCACCTCCCACTCTTCTGTGCACATCCAGCATACTCACTTGGTAGGGCAGTGGGATAAGCAGAAAAGGCCTTGGCTCTGTATAAGCACTGTGCTATCAACACTGTTTATAGCACAAAACCAAAAAATACCCACTATGAAGCAAATTAATTCTGCCCCAGCCTAACCCGCCAAAAAAAAAAAAAAAAAAGAAGAATAAATGAATTTGCAAATGACAACTCAAAAATATTTAAACATTGAACTTAAATATCAGCACGTATGTTAGACGTAAAAATCTTTGTCTTCAGTGTGGATCTTGAGTAGTATTTGTCGAAGATTGCAACCTAGTCTTGATATTTTATTATTCTTTCATTTTTATTTTTTTAAGAACATTTTCTACTGACACTGAAATTTCTTCAGACTTTTCCTTGGGATCCTCTCTAACAGACAGTAACTCGGGTGAAAGAACCTCCCTGAAGACATCTATCATGAGAATATTAGTGTGAAAAATTATCTTAAATAACTTTGCCTATGATATATTTATATATATTTTGTGCTGGTTTAAAACTTTTTACAGTCAAATAACTTTATACTTCTAATGGGACATGTTTTTGCACATTATCAAAAATACTGTGTGCAATATACTGTTGAGCTTTTCAATTTCTGCCCACTAAACTAATTGGAACAACAGTAACAAATTTTGTGGTTTTTCTAGTGAGGAACCTTTTCTAGAATTATAATTAATTCAGTGGAATAAGGTCTTTTTTTTATCCAGGACAGCTGACATAACATATTGGAAAGCAATGAAAGTAGAGTCTGATATTAGTATTGCACCTTGAAAACACATTTTAGTTTTTGCATCTTATCTTTTTTGATCTTAGGGAAATTGTGCATAAATATCTTGGTAAGAGAGACAAGATAATAAGCCAAAGCCACCTGTCCAGATGATGAACTCCAGACTTTCTTTCAGACTGTGATCTGATATTTTGTGTTCTGTAAATTGTAAATATTACTTCTGTACGCTTATGTTTACAAGACCATAACAAGTCAAGTTTGCAACTACTGCTCATTATAAAATTACAACGAGCAAATGATAGAATTCAGGCTTTAACTGCATATGGATTTGTGAGCTGTATTAAAATCACCTAGTTGGATTTTGTATTTTGATATCACAGGTCTTTCAAAGGACTGTATAGGAAGTTGTGTTCTGGATAGAAAGTTTCTGATATTAGTCATAAGTTTTTGAATGCAGATGCTTTAACAGTTGTAGTATTGAGTAAGTAGAATTTAGTAAACCCTTTGAAAGCAATCCTTTATCACTACTTAAATGTCAGTGTAATATTTCTTAATAGAACTTTGTAAATCAAGTTTTCAAAATGAAATAATATTATGAATTCATCAAAATGTTACAATATTGATATCACATAGTACAGTCCAAATTTTCCCTATTCTCCCAGTATGCACCATTTTGGAAGTCTTACAAAAATATTAGAAGAATGTAAGGTACTACAAATTCCTTCTGATGTTCACAGAGCACTAAGAGCAATGCCAAAAGGGTTGGTATCTCATATTCTACAGTTTGTCAGCAGTGCTACTGGCATTTGGATTTTTATGTAATCTAATTATGTCATTTCAATCTGTATTGACATGTATAAATTCATTTCTGTGAATGTTTGTGAATGTATACACATATACAGAAGAGAATGAATATGGAAGTTATATGCTCTACTTCTGTATTATCTCAGAGATGGCAGGGATTCATATTCTGTTTCTAATGGACCAAGCCACAAAAGCCTGCATGAGTTTCCTGGGAATATGATATTTTAAAGAATTATCAAGTGCTAACATGAGAATGGTGTGGGTTTTTTTATTTTGTTTTGGTTTGATTTTTTGTTTGTGAGTCTTTGGGTTTTTTTGTGTTGCGCTGGATTTGCAGAGACGGGGGGGGGAAAAAAGAAGTAGGAGTAGCTCCCAGAGGGTGTGAGAAAAAAGACTCTAGAACCCACTAATGAATGTTATCTTTTTATCTTTAAATCATTCTTATGCAAATTTTATGTAAATTGTATAAAATGCTTGTCTGTGCATGAAAAGAATTGGATGTCTGCAGAGGAACATAATATCTACAAAAACACTGATATTAAATCCTTGTTGTTTTCAATTCCTAACAACACAGAATTACTGAATTTTGCTTCTCTATACCCTCTTTCATATAAATGAAATTATTTGTAAAATTCACAGGCTTACTATTTTTGGTTACTCAGAAGTTAGCATAATTTCTAACCTAATTTTTTTACTAGTTGTGCAACAACCATCTTGTGCAACCTCATGAAGGTGCAGTAGGGTCAAATTTGACCTGGGTGTTCATAGCAAGGATTTGCTGCAAACAATACTTGACATGTTTTGAAAGCATTTAGGGTGCCCCAATTGAGCTATATATGATATTCCATAGTGGAGTCTGGCAATGTACATGAGCTTTAATCAGGTTCAATTTCACTAGGATGTATACCCAGATATTTCATTTTTATGCTCTCTACATGTATCAAACCACTGGAAAATTATGCTCATGACATGTTCAAAATTCTCTTTAAACTCATGAGTCTGAAAAAAGATTTTAAAAAATCCCTAAACTTGTTTTCATCACCCTTAAAAATATGCATGCTTTTAATGTACCTTTCAGTACTGATAAAGTTCTAAAAAGAGAATTAAATTCTTTTATATGTAACAATAATGAATATCCACCATTAGAAGTCATTTGTATTTTCTATACAAATCATGGAAGAAGAGAAAATTGTAATAAAGATCAGACATCAAGTAACAAATTCTCATATTAAAATGTATTTTAAAACAGCACAATGTGAACTAAGGAATGTATACTCAATCCCAGAAATAACCTATGGAATTTTGTATTTGATGTATTTTTCTGCAGCTTGTAATTATTTCAGTGCCTGAATCTTCCACACTCCTTTCTTCCAAAAAAGTTTAGGAAAGACTTTCTAACTTCTACACTCCAATAGTGCAAATACTTCAGAATACAGGAAAAAAAAACCACTAAAACAAATAAAACATAGACAAAGACAAATGGAATTATGGCCTGCCATTTCTTACGTACTGTTTACGTGTGGCTCAATAGCTAAAAGATAAAAGACATATCAATAATCTCTACTACCTGAAAGCACATGCAAACAGTAAATAGATTTTCTCATCAAGGAAGTGCCACTGTTGCAAAATTGCTACTTGACCCCACTGAGTTCATATCGTGTTGTGCAGTCACACTGGGAACTTTCCACATCTTTGCTTTGTTTCCTCACTTTCAGGTTTGTAGTTTGGTGTTACTGGATTAACTGTATTTCAGCTGTATTGTCGCCTATATATCACAGACTGCATGGTTTCTTTGTCAGTTGCTGCAGTTTTGCCTATATTCTTTGGATCTTTTTCTTGATTTGGTTTGCTTTGGTTTTTGACAGAATAGAATGGTCTTATTGTGACCACAGTCCTAGGCAGAGAAATAGTGTAAGTACATCAGAATTTCTCACAGCATACACGCCATGGTTTATGCATGTTCTGTGAAGCAGCGGTCATCTGCCTCAGAAATGGAGTGCAGCACATGGCTTGGGAATGTCCCACTGCACACACTCATCACAACAGAGTAAAACTCTGTTATAACTGAAAGATCACAGGGCCACTCATACACTGGCAGTCAACAGACATTATGGTCATTGTGGTCAACAGACTGTGGATCAGCAAAAGCAACTGCCTCCCATTCCTGTAAGCTTGTGAGAATATACAGAAAATGCAGTTATGAACTGGAGTGGGAATGGAAGGGGAAGGAAAAGTGGCCATCAAGACTGTGACAGAGGTTCAGGATTTCTTTGCCTAATTTATGTTCCATAACAAATTGAATAGAACTTACAATGAGGATAGTTGGTGTTAAAAAAAATATCTGTGAGAGGAGAACACAGATACTGGCAAGGCCATGAAGATTGCACACAGATCTGTGAAATGGGATCGCAAAAGATTGGTTGTTAAGCTTTTGGAAGGGAACCATAAATCATCATTAAGGATCTTGTATATTCAATAAGCTATTCTTAAGGGAAAGGGGTGAGTCGGAAAAACTATTGCAAGTGTAGATAACTGGTAAAAAACGGTATGTGGCACATGAACGCATGTCTTAGACATACAGGGGTGCAGCTAGGCACGAAAGGTCAGGCTGTGAAAGTAGGTGTAGTACAACTGTGTGTCTTACTGCTTAGGGAATTAGGGCACATACAACAAAATTAGTAGTGGGAAAACACTGCTTTTGGGAAAGGAAATCTGCTTCCTTTTTTCCTGAGAAAAAGGGAAAACTGACTCTTTGGAGAATAGTAAATACGTGCAAAAATTTAAAAATCTTTCTTATGTTTAATTTTACATTTTTCTCTGACCTCTAAAAATTTTTGTATTGACTAGTGTGTTTCGGTGACTTCACATCTGAGAAGAAAAAAACGCACAAAACAGCTGTACCTGCTAACAAAGGCTGTAGATCTGTGCTTCCTTTCAGTCCTGTTCAAGTGGCACAGAGAAAAAAGGTTGGTCTTAATGTGCAGTAGATGAGCAAAAGGAATGAAGCTGAAGGACCTCTCAGCAGATGAGAATAAATAATGCTGGTTATTTATTGTTGGTTACAATGACATTGATCTCTGCCGATGTAAAAGTAAAGGAAAAGCCAGTGTTCAGGTAGCATTCAAAGAAATGTTTTATACACTGAATAGGGGCAAAATTGCAAAAGTTTTAATAATCTGATTTTAAAAAAACTTATTTTTCTCTGTGATATTCTTTTTTATTCTTCAGCTAGGGGAAGGTACTAAATAGCTAAAATTAAGCAATTGATTAATCAATGCCTCATTTTACACATCTAATAACAAAAACTGGAGATCTTTTTTCCTTCATTTTAATTTGTTGCAGTTATTAGACAGGAAAGATCCTCGCATACCTGAGTAATTTCAAGAAAGACAATGCTTTTTAAATGGTATTAGTTCATGAGAGAGGGAAAAAATAGCATTCAAAATGAAGATATCATTAGAATGTTCATGTGGATCATTCACCTTGCATGTTTTGTGGGTTTTAAGGTTATATTTGTTTAGTTCTGGCCACAGAACTCAGCAGTACAAAATGTTCTAACAGGTTAATTGCTTCAAAATGCACTTAAGTCTGGTTTCCATGGCTCTCCCACTAACAGTCCAGAAAATTCTAAATGTGACAGTACTTGGAGCATTGTAAAAAAAAAAAAAAAAATCACTTCAGGTAACTGCATCATAGAGGAGAAGGTAGGCAGAAACTCACTGACAGCTAGTTTTTGCAGTCCTTAAAAATTTACCTTGATTTTTTAATTGCTCTCTCATAATGGTTTGGACTTCTTTTTAGGATCATAAAATTAGAAAATAATTTAGGTCAGGAGGTCTCCAGCTTAACCTTTTACTTAAAGTAGGGTCATTTATGAGATTAGACCAGGCTGCCCAGGGCTTTATCTGGCTGGGTCTTGAAACCTTCAAGGCAGAGGACTGAAAAACTTGCCAGAGCAAGGTCATAACATGGTACATCATAGAATGGTTTTGGTTGAAAAAACCTTAAAGTTCCCCTAGTTCCAAATCCTCTGCCAAAGGCAGGAACGCCTCTCACTAGACCAGGTTGCTCAAAGCCCCATCAAACCTTGTCTTGAGCATTTCCAGGGATTGGGCATTCACAGCTTCTGTGGGCAAGGTGATCCAGTGCCTCACTACCCTCACAGTAAAGAATTTCTTCCTTATACCTAATGAGAACCTGCCCTCTTTCAGTTTGGTACCATAAACCCTTGTCCTCTTGCTGCACTGCTACTGATGTTTTATGAAAAGTCCCTCTCCAACTCTCTTCCAGACTCCCTTTAGTTACTGGAAGGTGCTATAAGGCCTCCTCTGGGCCTTCTCTTCTCCAGGCTGAACAGCCCCAACTCTCTCAGCCTGTCTCCATAGCAGAGATGCTCCAGACCCCTGATCATCTTCGAGGCTCTTCTCAGGACTGACTCCAACAAATCCATGTCCTTATGTTCAAGGGCCCCAGACCTGGACGGTGGGGTCTCACCAGAGCAGAGGGGCAGAATCACCTCCCTCAACCTGCTGGCCATGCTTCTTTTGATACAGGCCAAGGTAGGGTTGGCTTTCTGGGCTGTGAGTACACCTTGCCGGCCCATATAGAACTTCTTTTCCACCAACAGCCCCACATCCTTCTCTTCAGGGGCTGCTCTCAATCTATGCTCCACCTAGCCTGCGTTTGTGCTTGGAATTGCCCTAATCCAGGTGCAGGACTTTGCCCTTGGCTTTGATGAAGTTCGTGAAGCTATCATGGGCCCAACTCTAAAGCTTGTCCAGGTCCCTCTGGATGGCATCCCTTCCCTCCAGTGTGACTGCACCATACAGCTTGGGGTTATCAGTGAGCTTGCTGAAGGTGCCCTTTGTCCCACTGTCCATGTTGCTGACTAAGATGTTAAACAGCTTTTAAGAAATGTCTTGGGACACTGCTATAAAATCTTTCTTGGGGGCCTTGTGGTGCTGAAAGTTGCTCCTGTTTAACTCTTTAGCAATATTTAACATAGTGTCATGCAAACAGCCAGAGAACTGCTAAAGATTCTCTTTTTACTTTTTTTTCCACTGACAGACAAACATGCAATAGGTCTTAAAGTAATATTACCAATTATTTGCTCCATGTATTTCACTGAGATAAAAAGTTTGGCAGGCCAAAAAATCATCTATTCAGCCCAGAAAGCATGGCTAGAATCAAGTAAGCCTAGCAAGAAGACATTGGGAAACAGAAGCTCCTTCAGAAACAAGTCATCCTGTATTTCTTTGTAGCTGAATGAACTTTTATTACATTTTTGTGTCCTTTTTGAGTACACAGTTTATGAATCAAAGGTCTGATAGGTAGACATAAGAATGCATAACTTCATATTAAAAGGAACCATACTTTGTAACTACGAAATTGTGTAGATATGAAGATTCATGTTTAGGTGGGATATAAGGGACATGGTTTAGTGGTGGATTATTCTTTAGACTTAATGATCTTAAGAGATCTTTTCCAACTGAAATGATTCTGTGATTCTATGTAGTCATGAGTTCTTTGAAATATCAAGTTGCAATCATTTCATACTGGACATCTGGAGATAACATTTTTGTTCAAAGTTAAAATTTTAATTGTTCAAATTCATATAAAGGAAAATTTTACTGAGGCCTTCTAGAGGCTTTGTCTTCCTACACACTTGAGAGGGTCTTCCTACACCCTTCTTCCTTCATAGCAGTGTTATAGAAGACTACATGTTCACATGCATGGGTGTTATATTGATATTTCAGTATAACCTAGGGTGTGTAATTCTATATTCCAAGCATGATTAGAATAAGATGCATGAAAGAGTGGATACAAAAAGAAGCATTGAAACAAACTTCATTTAAAAGGAGCAGCAAGATCACTACTGGTCCATGAGGGAGATGCAGAAGGAGCTAAGGGTGACAGGCAGGGCAGTGACCTGTGCACAGTTCTGCATGATCTTAGCACTACCAGGTTGGTGACAGTGACAAGTTCTACCTACAATCACAGAGAAGGCAAGGAAATGAGCCATGTCTTGGGGCCATCCATCAGAAAGGTCCAGAGACCGAAAACAATGCGTCCTACAGCACTGGTCCAAGATCCATTTTGGAAGATCAGCTGGGACAGCAGAAAGCAGGACTGGGCACAGTCCAGATTGCTCTACAGCATATGCTTGCTATGTTAGGGTTTCCTATCCTTTCATCAAAGAAAAATAAAAGCCCCAGGGAGATGGTCAGGACCAGTAAGGTTTGGAAGGGCCCTCAGGTCCCTGACAACTGGTTGTCTTGTCAGTGCATATTATATTGCCTGACTTCTGACTCAAAAATTACTGTCATATCTGGCCAGGTGAGAAAGTGGTCTTATTGAAATATATCCATATTACTAAAGAGTTTTTCAAAACTTGTGAAAACACTGGAATTGAGATGAAGATGAATAGTGATGCTAATTATGATATTTGCTAACTTCAGAATACCAAACCTGCAAATATTTATTTCCTGGCATTGATTTCTTAAGATGATATTTAAATGAAGTCAAGTTTCTTTTTCTTCTTTTTCTTCTTTTTCTTCTTTTTCTTCTTTTTGTCTTTTCTTTTTTACCATCTCACTTCTCTGCAGCCTTCTCTCCCCTCCCCCCTGCCTTGAGTTCTGTAGGCAATTAAGTTTTGAAACTGAAAAAAACAAGGGAAAGGAAATTACAGCCTCTTGGAACCAGCTGTGATCTTCATACCATCTGAAAATACAAGATGAGAAATGTGTCCAAGAAGGAGGTATTTGATTTTGTAAAATCTCTGATTCTTGTTTTTAAAGGAACAACTAAAACTACTAAGCACTTCACACCTTTATTCTGTTTTATGTGTCCCTTTATATGGGGCTGAGTGTCAGATGAGAGGAAAAGAGCTTCTTTAATCTTCAGTATAGGAAAGAAGATGCAGAGAGGGGGGATTGTGGATTGACCTTCACTGGTCTCCAGGTGCCCACCAACCCACTCTCACTCAAAAGGATGGACGAGAAAAATATGATGAAGTGTTTGTGGGTTAAGATAAGGATGGGGAGAGCACTTAGCAATTACTGTCATAGGCAAAACAAATTGACTTGGGGAAATCAATTTCTTACCAGTCAAACAGAACGAGATATGGAGAAATAAGAACAAATTTTAAAAACTGCACCTCACCCCTGCCTTCTTCACAGGCTCAACTTTCCTCTTGACTTTTCTACCTCCTCCCTCCAAGCAGCAGAGGGGACAGGCTGTGGCCATTGCAGTCAGTTCATCACATGTTTTTGCCGCTCCTTTCTTCTCATGTTCTTCCCCTGTTCCAATACGGAGTCTCTCCCATGTGAGACAGTCCTTCATGGCTTTCTCCAACATAAGTCCTTCCCATGGGCTTCAGTTCTTTGGGAACTGCTCCAGTGAGTGTTCTTTCCATGATGAGCAGTCCTTTAGGAACTGACTGCTCCAGTGTGGGTCACCCAAAGGAAAAGTGTTCCTGTCAGGAGACCTGCTCTAGCATGGACTCCTCTCCATGGGGCCATGACAGGTCCTGTCAGAAGCCACTTCCCATACAAGCTTTCCATGTGGCAACACCTTCCTTCAGGATACGACCTGCTTCAGCATGGAGTCCTTCATGGTCAGCAGCTGGGCAACCTGTGTTACCATGAGCTTCGGGGAAGTCTCTGCTCCGGTACCTGGAGCAGTCCCTCCCCCTTCTCCTGCACTGACCTTGATGTCTTCACATATTGTCTCTTTCTCTCTCAGCTGCTGCATAGGTATTTAACACTTTCTTAAATATGTTCTCACAGAGACACTACCAATGTCTCTGACTGGCTCAGCTCTGGCCAGCATCAGGTCCATCTTGTAGCCAGCTGGAACTGTCTCTGTCCAACATGGAGACAAGTTTTGGCATTTTCTCACAGAAGTCACCTCTGCAGTTTCTCACTAGGAAAAGCTTGCCACGTAAAGACAATAGAGATATTGTCCCAATAAAAATATTAGAGCTGGAAGACTCGTACTATTTCTGGAGAGCCTTTCATAACTGTGAATGCAATTAACAAATATTTCACTTTCTTAAAACTCCTGCTAACATTTATGGTTCCCTATATTCCTTATTCTCCTCAAGTATCTAGTTCGGTAGTAGAACTAATTTATAAACCTTGTTTCCCTGTTCTTTTTTTACAGTTTTTCCTGTTTCAAGCTTTTCTCATATAGAGCATCCTAAGTGGCGAAACAAATTCTGTTAGACAAAGAGCAATACCACTGATCACTGTCTACACAGAGCCTAAATTGATTTAAAAAAGAATGGAACTGTACTCTAGAAAGCATTTATACTTGTTTGAATTAGTGATGGAGGAGACTTATTTGGGTGTGCATGAACCGTGTCACCTCAGCATCATCTGTAATGAAAGACTTTGACTGATGTTATGCATATGGATGAAATAAACAGGTGATGTTTCCTAGAAGAAAAGATCAAGATGTCAAGAGAACAACTGAAAAAGAACAAGAGGCCAAATGGACCTTACAGGAACATTAACAGAGTAGTAAAAATTCAAATCTTAATGTTTGTGCACATAATATTTGCAGAAACACCTCAGGAATAACACATCAGTCTTCACTGTCGGCTAACCTATGGTCAGCACCCAGAATGGCAACACTAAAATGAAATCAGATTTTTCCAGGCTTTGCTTAGCCCTACTCTTAAACATCAAGCAGTGCCTTCTGTTGCAAGGCAGATCCCGTTACTGTCTCAGCTCAGAACAGGCACAGAAGGAAGAGACATCTTGCAGGGGAAGTGCATTCAGATTGTCTTTCTCTAGAAATGTGCTCTAGTTTAGCTGGCTTCAAAGCAGCGGATTTCCTGATGTTGACATTCCATACCCCACACAGACATGTACACTTACAGAAACATTCTGCCTTAAGATGAAAGGCTGGATATACCATCTCAAACTTATCAGCATGAAGACTGCTTTTGCTCATTCTTGTTCTGTAGGATTTCTGTGGCTGTGGCTATAATTTTGTAGACATATTTCAAGACTGATAAATTTAATTATATTTTTACCATTTTAAAATGCTTTTGGCACTAAATGACATCACTATAGAGTGTAAAAATATATGAACAAATCTTTCTCTTCTCCTTGTGATTTATGATGTATTGTTTATCACCAAATGTTATTATTTGCCATGTGATTGGCATGCCAAATAGACCTAGTTTGGAAAAAATCTTTTTTTTTTTCTGAAAGATATTAATTTTGAAAGAAGCATAAAGAATATCAGCCTGGAGAGTTAAATAATTGAAAAAGCTATAAGCAACTGACAATGGAACCTTTCATTGCTAAATACCAAGAAGGTCCCATAGGCAGCATGTGATAAACATGAATCCTTCAGGATATACAAAGCAAACCTGAGGAACAGAGTGACAAGAGTGAGGCTGATAAAGAGTAAGTAATAAAACTGATAAAGAGTGAATCAAGCTAAAAGAATTTGATACCATTCTCCTAACTACCTTCCAATAATAAGTAAGTATCAAAAAATGGAAGTAGAAATGAGGATTTTTTTAACATAATGCTTTAAGGAAAACACAGTAAACCTCTGCTAAAAGACCTGAAATAAAATTACTATATTGAAAAGCAATTATCTGTATATATGTGATGAAGGATTTTAAAAATTCAAGACAATTTATGGGTTTAAACACTTAACAGTATTTTAGGATTACTTTGAAGAAAGTAATGGAGACAGGGCATAAAAAATACAAGCTACACAAAATTATTACAGTAATAAATAGGCTTTCTCAGAAATTAATGAGATTTTTAATTGAATTCCAAAAATCAAGATAAAATTCCCAGTGGAAAATTTAATAAGATCATTGCTTTCACTACAAAATTATAAAGCATCTGACATCCAGGTATTTGAAGACCTGAAACCCCTTGGCACTTGTTTGACTGTTTTGCATGGATTCTGTGGCACTAGGACACATGATTGCAAAGTTAACGTGAGAGGAGTCGGTGGCAGTGCACCTGCCACTGAGCCATACTTTCTTTAGAGCAATAATGCTCACCAAAAAAAAAAAAGGTCTCCTTATATCTTGGTTCATCTAAAACCTCAAGTCTTATTACAGCTCATCAGCAGATTAAGTGGACACTTTCTTAAAGCATCAGTTCTGTGGACAACTGGATCCATAAACATTCATGAGCACATGACAGTTGAAAACTTCTGTGCATATTTCAGCTTGTTTTCCCTCATTCAGACAAACCTTCTTGACTCCATATCAATTTCCTGCTATGTTGATGATTCCAAACTGGAAGTCTGGTATTTCTCTCTCTCCCAACTTGGAGCCTTTGCCATTTGTCTAAAACGTTTTCTGTTCCTGATATAATTTCTATAATTTCTTTGTTTTTTTCTTCTCTCTTCTCCATCAATTGTCAGTGAGACATTCTTATTTTACAAACAAAAACCCAACCAAACCAACATAAACTTAAAAAAACCCCAAAAATCCCAAAAAACCCCAAAAATCAAACCAAAATCAAAACCAAACCAAACCAAACCAAAACAAAAGAAAAAAGCCTATCTGCTTTATCAGAAAAGCACAACCATTGTTATTATCCATTAAAGCATAGATATTCTAGTTACAGAATCACAGAATCATTTAGGTTGGAAAAGACTTCTAAGATCATTGGTTCCAATCTTTGACCAATCACCACCACTAAGTGCCTGATCCAGTCATTTCTTGAATACCTCTAGGGATGGTGACTCCACCACCTCCCTAGGCAGTCAGTTCCAATTCTTGGCAACCCTTTCAGTGAAGGAATTCTTCCTAATGTCAAAGCTGAACCTCACTTGGTACAGCTTGAGGCCATTTACTCTTGGCCGTCTCTTGTTGCCTGGGAGAAGAGCCCTGGTTTCACCTGGTTACAACCTTCTTTCAGGGAATTGCAGAGTGATAAATTCTCCCCTGAGCCTCCTTTCCTCCAGGCTAAACAGCCCCAACTCCCTCAGCCGCTCCTCACTGGACCTGTGCTCCAGACCCTTCCCCAGCTCTGTTGCCCTTCCCTGGACTCGCTCCAGTCCCTCAATGTCTTTCTTGTTGTGAGGGGCCCAGAACCACACACAGGACTCAAGGTGTGGCCTCCCCAGTGCCGAGTACAGGGGGATGATCCTGCCCTGGTCCTGCTGGCCACACTATTGCTGATACAGGCCGGGATGCCATTGACCTTCTTGGCAACCTGGGCACACACTGGCTTGTGCTCAATTGCTGTTGACCATATCCCCAGGTCCTTTTCCACTGGGCCACTTTCCAGACACTCTTCCCCAAAGCTGTAGCACTGCAGGGGGTTGCTGTGACTAACATGCATGGGGTGTTTTGTCAAATTAAACAAGGGCTCTCAAATTTGGTTATGTACTAGTTGTACAGAGATATTGTCAATATGTCACATTCAAAATGCAATGTACAGTCTAAAGTATAAAAAGATAATTCCCAGTCTGAAATACAAATTATGCATCTGAAACGATTCCCAAACAGTGGAGGCTGCTTTTTTTCTTTTTAATTTTCTTTTTTTTTTTGCCTCTAAAACCAACTAAATTTTAATATGAAAATCCCCGTAGATCTTTACTTGGCTCATAAATTTCTGTTTCATCAGTTGGCTAAAGGTGTAAATATCATATTCCTCCTACTCATTGAAGGTTTACAGGTGAAACATATTAAAGAAAATTTTTATGTTCAAAATGTCATTACGGATTGCAGAAATTAAACTCATTCTGGGGAAGCGCTATCTCAGAACCTTTAGTGTTATCTTGTCCCATTTTGAATAAAATTATGCTTTTTCTGTCCTTAGAAGTAAAACAGAGAAATATTTCTTTTCTCAGGCTCACCTAATCATGCGACGTTTGTTTATTTTATCTCAGCCAAGTCTCTGTTCTTTACTGGAGCTACTCAATTAAATGTGCTGCTGTGAAATAGCTGTTCCCTCTTTTAAGCTGTGTTTTATTATTTTAATGTTTGATTTTTCAGACCCTAAAAAAAGTTCTTGCTTTTGAGGCCGAAAATGAGCATGTCCATATTTTAATGATTTAATTTAAATGTAAATGAAAATTTTGAATATAAATATTTTTACTTCCTAGGCCTGATCAGGTTCACATATAAGAAAAAGTGAAAGGGACTATGTTTGTCTTTAAAAGAAGAAATCTGCAAAACTAAAAAATAAAGTTCCTAACCATTTGTATATTTCTTTAAAATTATTTAAGAAAATGAGCAAAAATCAGTTAATAAAATAGGTCGTAAGGACAAACCTGTTACTGGTTACTATTTCTGTCAACTTTAGAAATATTTCCAGTTCACACCTTTTGAAATCTGTTTGCAATGTTTCTTTAATTCTACAAATATAAGTATTTTGTACTTGTGGTGAACTATTCAAAACACATAGAGAACTGCTGGAGGGCATGGGCTAAGGCTTACTGTTGTTGTTGTGAATTGGTACATTGTACTTCAAACTGGGCTGTTTTTTTGTGCTTCTAAGCATTCAGGTATTATCCTTATGTCAGAACGCACAATGCTTTGTCCAAAAAAGCCTTTGGATTTGTGATAAGCAAATGGAATGGAAAAGAAAATTATCTTAGTCACAACCACCTAAATACTTTGGCCATTCTGATAAAAACCGTTAGTTAGATAATGTGAAACAGACAGAAATGCAAAATTCACAGTATACAACCCTTTAAATGTATGCTGATAAAAAGAAATATATATTTATGTAAACTGTTAAAGCACAAACCAGGCATTTGAGAGAATATCGTCCTAGATAACAATTGTCAATATAGCTAGAAGGCTATTTTTTTAAACTTTGCATATCTGATATTACCAGACGACTAAATATTGATTAGAATGCATTCTATTTTAAATCCTTGTCATATCTGAAATAGGTTTTCCAAGAGGTTTCTCTTTCCTTAGAATCTGCTTGGAAAATCAGTATTGCGATACTGGTTAGAGTGGCATTTTAATCTGGAAAGTGACTGTCACCTTTTTAATCAATAAATCTACTCTTCAGCTCTTATCTGCTTAATGAATGAATTTTTAAAACTTTTTAGCCATTCTGTGCTAACAGACTTTATGTGTGATGGATTGGATTTTTGTCTCGTGGTGTCCATCAGCTGAATTATTTCCTAAGTTTTGCCTCCAAAAACAATCTCCAGTTGACTCTATCTGTGGAAGCTCAGCCACTTCACTTACTAGGTTTGTAGATGGACTCCGACAGGATTCTTAAAAATGCACTTTTCACAGAGTAGCCCACTTTTTCTAATGGAAATTTTTTGTTGGGTGTAGACTACGAAAAGATGTATCCTTACAAATTTCACTTTGCACTCAGCTTATTATCCTTGTAGCATCATGAGCTTTCCTGTCTACCAGAGAAAAAGCATGCTAATATCCAATGGAAAAAAATGTAATTGTCATTTCTAACTTAATTTTAAGGTTCAACAGAGAGTAAATGTCTGCTTAAATAGTTTATAAGACTGAATGGCAAATCCACCACTATTATTATTATAATTAGTATTATTAGTAGTAGTAGTATTGAATTTTTTGCCTTTTTTTACCAAGAAGACCCAATCCACTTTAGGTGAGAATTAATGCAGGGAAATTCTAAAATTTCTGACATAAAATCATAGAATCATAGAATAGCTTGTGTTACAAGGTACCTTTGAAGGTCACCTAGTCCAACAATCCTGCAGTGAGCAGGGACTCCTTCAATTAGATCAGGTTGCTCAGAGCCCTGTCCAACCTGACCTTAAATGTTTCCAGAGACAGAGAATCTACCACCTTTCTGGGTAACATCTTCATTGTAAAAATGTATTCTTTATATCTAGTCTAAATCTATCTTTTTTTTAGTTTCAAACATTACCCCTTGTCCTGTCTCAAGAGGGGCAGTTAAATAGTCTGTCTCCATCTTTCTTACTGGTCCCCTTTAAGTACTGAAAGACCAGAATAAAGTCTCCCCAGAGCCTTCTCTTTTCCAGGCTGGACAACCCCAACTCTCTCAGCCTCTTTTCAAACAGGTGCTCCAGCCCTCTAACAATTTTTGTGGCTCTCTTCTGGACTCACTCCAACAGGTCCATGTCCTTCCTGTGCTGGGGACCCCAGACGTGGATGCAGCAGAGCAGACGGACACAATCCCCTCCCTCACCTGCTGCCCTCGCTGCTTTGGATCCAGCCCAGGACACATTTGCTTTCCGGGCTGCAAGGGCACATGGCAGGGTCATGTCCAGCAGCTCACCCACCAGCATGCCTGGATCCTTCTTGGAAGGGCTGCTCTCATTCCTCTTATCTCCCAGCCTGGTTTGATACTGGGGCTTGCCCTGACCCTGCACTGCGCTTTGTTGAACCACGTAAAATTCCCGTGGTCTCACTTCTCGAGCTTGGCCAGGTCCTTCTGAATGGCATCCTGTCCCTCAGGAATGTCAACCCCACAACTCAGCTTGGTGTCACCCACAAGTTTGCTGAAGGTGCACTTCATCCCTCTATGTCACGGATGAGGACCTTGAATGTCACTGGTCCCCCTGAAGGACAGCATTTGTCACTGATCTCCATGACGACATTAGGCCACAGACCACTACCCCTTGATATGATCATCCAATCAATTCCTAATCCTCCAAACAGTCCACCTACCACATTTATATCTAACCAATTTGGAGAGAAGGATGTGGTAGGGAGGACATGTCAAAAACTTTACAGAAGTCCAGATAAATCGTATCTGTAGCCGTTCCTCTGTCCACTGATGCAGTCACCCCATCATAGAAGGCCACTTGGCTTGGCCAGGCAAAACTTGCCCTTGGTGAAGCTGTGCTGGCTATCCCAAATTATCTCCCTGCCTCCTATGTGCCTTAGAGTAGCTTCCAGGAGAATTTGTGCCATGGGAAACAACATCTTAAAATACCCAGACTGTTGTGCTAAAACTGAACCTAAGCATTTTTTGTTTGATTGGTTACTGCCCTTTTTTCATATAAACCCAGATGCATCAATTTTCATCCACTGGCCTTTGTGAATTATTCATCATATTTATTTTGAACTCGGTATGATTGCTATTCATTTCAGGATTTTACTGTTTTCTCTTTCTTTCTTTCTTTCTTTCTTTCTTTCTTTCTTTCTTTCTTTCTTTTTCTTTCTTTCTTTCTTTCTTTCTTTCTTTCTTTCTCTCTCTCTTTCTCTCTTTCTTTCTATCTTTCTTTCTTTCTTTCTTTCTTCTTTCTTTCTTTCTTTCTCTTTCTTTTTCTTTCTTTCTCTCTTTCTCCCTTCCTTCCTTCCTTCCTTCCTTCCTTCCTTCCTTCCTTCCTTCCCTTTTCTTTTTGTGTGTGTGTTTGCATTTGTTTGTTTTGTTTTAAAATAACTAATTTAAAGGTATAACTTCAATTTCTTCTTTTTTTACTAATGTCCTACATTTAATTTTTTACATAGTGTTTTTCTTTTATGTTCTCCTGCCACAAGTGGCAAAAAAAAAATGTTTGAAGTAACATTTCGCTGCTATAACCATTATTCTTACAGTGAAACATCAGCTGTGTCCAAATATGTGCAAAATTCACTAGTTGACTGCTTTTACTAGTAGCCCTTGTGGTGAGTAGGAAAGCTGCACACTGTGAAACGGGCCCAGGATCCAGGTCTGGACTTTAGACAGGCTGAGAAGCTGTGGAGACATTGAAGTGAGCCATGAATATGCATGAACTTCTGAATCTAGACAGAGTGGGCATGTGTGTGTTCTGTAGTGAACCTCAATCCTGACTTCTTGGAGAGGAGGAAGATGAATTGGCTATCTGTACATATATTTTATCTGACTTTTGGCAGTGTGTGAGTGTCTGTCTGTCTGTTTGTCTGCCTGGAATACACACTCAGCCTTGCTACTGGCTAAAAGTGCAAACAAGAACATGAGCCAGGAAAACAGGTGTGCCCAGATGGGCTCCAGCACACAGGCAGAAAGAATTGCCAGGTCTAGGTGTCTGAGGAATTTGGCAGCTCCCCATAATGTTCTTCATGGTGTAAGGTTCCCTCTGCCACAATGATATGAATTGGGGAGGAGAGTTTTAATTAAGCTCTCTGATAGAGTCAGAAGTATGGAGAAAGCAAGAACATGTGTGTGACTCACACTCAAAAGCTGCTACATGTAAACTTATGGCTAAAAAAAGTAACTTTCAAAAGAAAGAGTTTTTAAAAGTCCATTTTTATTTTTGGTTGTTTTTCAAGATTTTAAAAAAGATCCCTTACTCCGTGGATACAGAGCTCTTTTAGAGTTTTTATTGCAAGTCATCAAGAGTATAAGAGGTCTACTTTAAGACCACCAATTCCAGTGTTGAGAGAGACTTACAGCAGCCTTTTTTTTCCAGAATAAAACAGTAGTGTCTAAATGAAAGGGTCTAAATTCTCTGTTCCAAAATCAGTGCCTTGTTTTTGGTGATCAAAAAAACTTTAGTTTCCTCTCTAATTCAAGTTTTACTTTACAAAATATTTAATTTTCTTTTCAAAATCTTCTCCAAATGTTCATGTGAAAAGAGCGGAAGAGGAAAGCAAAACAGACATAAAGATAAACCGTAACTTCAGGGAAGTGGCCTAAAAATAATTTGACAATTGTGCTCCATTTTCAGCTTGCAAATTGTCTGTGTGCATTGTCTTCCCCTCGAAAAGTATATGGACCTTGGAGATACTGAGCAGGATGTTAAAACCAAGTCCAGTGTTTGGACTAAAGAGAAAAAAAGACAACCTTAATTTTAAGAGAACATAGATCAGAATAAAAAAAAAGATATGGAGTATTTCAAACTAATGAGATGACTGAACCTGCTGGTTCTCTGCTACCAGGTCATTGGAGAGCAAGAATGGGACAAGGGACTGCCTGTTCTGATGAATGAGAAAACATTCACATTGAAAACACCTTCAACCTGAGAATTATAAAATGAAAGGATTGCCATAGATGAAAAACCATCATCCAAGAATTATATTGAACCTGGATTGCCTTGAGGGAAACAGATTCTACTGCAGACAGCAGAGTCTTCAGGACAAAACTCTTCATCTGATAAAAGTTTATTAATTTGATTTTTTGTTTGTTTGTTTGTTTGTTTAATTAACAGTACTTAGTAGAGTAAATTTCTGTTTTCGTTTCACTGTAATAATGCTAGTTTCAAAATCTGGTACAAAACACTGAGACAAATCTGGGGATTGTTACAAATTTACCTGTGAGCTATAGCTAACAGCAACACCTTTGCAGTCCTAGTAATAATGTAGACAACAGAGTTTCTTGGTATGATATCATACAGAAAAACAGCTAAGACACACGTGTTCTGGCAACTGAAGGCACATCTTTATGTGTGTCTAGGAGGACTTTTGCCTTCTTTGAAACACACACAATATATTCTGGGTTGTTCTTAGATTGGCTGAAATAGGAGTGAGGTCATAATATTTGCATACAAATATAAATAAGAAATTCTGACTTATGCCATCCATTATTCAAAAAAATGTGTGTATGTGTGTGAGCAGAAGCACAAGTAAATGTTGTTTCAATACCTGGTAAAAATGTAAATGGATGAAAGAGGTGCTAAGTTTATAAATGCATATAACACCTCTATTCAAATTTTGACTTATATCCTTTAATCTCTACATTAGAAAGCAAACTAACAATCAGTACCATATTTTTAGGATTTCTGCACACCTATAGTCATCTCCCAATTTCCCATGACAGTGCCTTTTCAATGCACTAGCTCAGAGACTCATGTTTTTGCAAAAGAAAAAGTTCGATTACAGGAAATATCGATGCTTCTCAGAAGCTGGAACAGTAAAATCAACCAATTATTTCCTGCTCTGCTGAGAATGCCTTTGAACCCACCATAGACTAACACAATCATTACTAATTTTCAGTAGATTTTTTCAGCTTTTACAGTTTGGATTCTACTTAATCTAACACTTCTGGTTTTTGACATCAGTCATTGGCCCTGCATGTCAGCAGTTGATTTTATAGTAAGCAGAATTCCTTTTTCCAAAAGGGAAAGAGTTCAGAATTTAAGGGACAGAGGAGACATGGATACATTTATTATTTTTTCCTGGCTAGTATATCCTGCAAAGACACCCAGTTATCACAAACTGTTATCAAGTTATGGGTTATCTACAGAATGAAGAGCATTGTGTTGTTCCTCCTTGTTAGGCTCCATGAAAAGTAGGCTGCAACACTAACAGCAACCATGTTTACGACACCAGACTCAAGTAATCTATTTAGCTTGTTTCCCCATTCCCAAGACTATATGAGTTACTGCCCAGAGTACACGTCCCTCTCCTTGGAAGAGGAAGGGAGTATGTATTAAATATCTCATTTTTTAGAGTTAAATTTAGGTATGATGAATCCCCATTCAATACTTTTGACAAAATCCATATGGAAAATTTGTTTTGGAAACCAAAATGGAGTCCTAAATGTCCCGTCCTACAACCCTTTGCTGAAGTTAAGGATTATAATTATTTGCACACCCCTTCTGTAAATTCTAACAATTATTTCAGATACACTGTTGTGATGCACTATTTTATATTGTTTTAATCTTAGGAAAGTAAAGAAAATGGATACACAATTTTGTGACTAATATCCAAACCTGAATATAAACAACAGGGTTTTGCCTTAATATAGCTTATTTTAATTTAGTTGGACATGTACAGTAGTGTTGAAAAACTATAAACACTGCTGTAGCATGTTATTAACTTTGTCAGAACAATTGTTCCACCAGAGAGAATAAGAAAATCTATTTCTTTCATAGAGGGAACCCATCTTGAATCTGAAAATGCTAACCCAGCCAGCTGCCTTGGAGTTTTACAGCTGAAATTAGAAAATAAATCAATATATCATCCTTCAACTGTCAAGTGTATTGTAGATATTTATAATGAGCATCTACTCAAAAGAAAAATATTATTTTACTTCATTTCTATTAATGACATTTACTTTGGCAATAAAATAAGAATTGCAAAGCTTTTGTCAAACACAGAAATAAAGGATTGGGGTCTACATTGAAAATGCATTAGACAAAGACCAGGAAAGGCACCTTTGACCTTACGAATTAACATACCTGTAACCCCCTATGTCCAAAAAGAGTCTTGAAATCTATCTTTATAAGACTAGCTGCCAAGGCCAAAAAACAATCCACCCAAGAGATAAACAATGCTTTTTGCAAGTGATGCTGTGCCACTTTGAGCCATAGCACATCATAAAAGTCTCATAACTTAGAGAAAATAGGTCAGTTCAGAAGCCCAGGTGGGGTGAACCTGGCAGAAAAATGTTTCCTTAAATAAATAAATAAATAAATAAATAAATAAATAAATTCATCTAATCATAGAGTTTCACCAATGTATTTTTCACAACTTTGACATTTGTTTTCTTTGGGGTTTGGGGTTTTGTTTTTAGTTTATTTTGATTTGGTTTTGGTTTTAGGGGTTTTTTGTATAATACCTAGGGTGAGGAGATGGCAGGTAATTTAAAGGTGTATAGCTTGGTTGGGACTAATCTATGAAATCCACTATATAATTTATGTACACACAGTGCATGCAAATGTAAGGGGGGGGAAAGAGGGGGTTAGGAACTTTTTTGAGAGATGACAGCTGATCTAGCTGCATCCATGGTGTACTTTCATATGCATATGTTGTGGTTTAACCCGGCAGGCAACTAAAAACCACAGAGCTGTTCATTCACTCTCTCATGGTTGCATAGGGGAGGAAAATGGAAAAAAGGCAAAATAGTTGGTTGAGATAAATACAATTGAATCTGACAGAAAAGGAAGAAAAAATAATAATGATAAAAGAATCTGCAAAACAAGAGACGCACAGTGCAATTGCCCACCACAGGTGGCCAGAAGCTCAGTCCAGCCCGAGCAGTGGCTGCCACACCCTGGCCAATTGCTCAGAGCTGTTTTTGTTCAATGTGACAGCACATAGCGTGGAATATCCCTTTGGCCAGTCTCGGTTAGCTGTCCCAACTGTGTCTCCTCCCAGCTGCTTGTGGATCCTTGGCAGGATAGCTGGCAGCACGAGAACCTGAAAACGCCTTGACAGAGTGTAAGTTAAACATCAATATATTATCAATATATTCACATCCTGAATCCAAAGCACAGCACTATACCAGCCACTAGGAAGAAATTTAACCCTATCCCAGTCAAAAGCAGGACAGTATGCGTCCAAATTTCTGTTAATAGAAAAGAATGAAGTGTCCTTCAGAGTCCCTCTCAGGCACAGATTCTTCAGGTCCTTGGAGACCAGGACAGAAAGGAAGGAGAGATTGTGTAAACAGTTATACAGAATATCTCTGAACAAGGAAGAAACTGTTGTGGGTTTTGGTTTGGGTGGATTTTTTTCTCATTGAGTGCTTGTTTATTCTGATTGTCATTAAAAACACTACTATTGTACAAGAGGAAGGATCCCACAATACCTATTTTGCTAAAGATCTACAGAATTTCTTCTGCAAATGGTGTAACTAGAAACACAGCAAAGAAGCTGTGTTGCTTGGATCCTGATTACACCTTTTTTTCTGATGGAGGATTGCTCCTTCACCATTTTGTCATTTAGACAAATACAGTAAAGTTGGCATCCCCACCGGTGTATTTCTTTGCTGAAGTACCCAAATCCTTAGAAATCTCAGTTATGGATGAAGAGTGTGTTGTCCTCTGAAATTGCCTAGATCTCTCAGTATAAAAGGAAAAAATATGCACAATGCTCAAGAGGGTTTCGTATCTCCTCAGTTTTCAGTGTCATGTCTTCATCTGTCAGTCGTTCTCCTTGGGCATGTGGATTAAACACAAACTTGAGAGGTAAAACATTTGTTTTACGCATCATAGACAGTTGAGTGGCTGTGCTTTGAAGAAATCACTGCCACTGGTGAAAAACAAACTGCTTGAAATCCATGAGATGTATTGAAGATATACAGCAAACAATAGAAGAAAAAATATTGGGAACAAAAATCCACATAAAAACTAAAAAAACACCCCAAAAACCCAAGCAAAAAACCAACAAAACTTTTTTGTCCCCCAAAAAAGACAAAAAACTCCAAACACCACAAAACTTTCAAGATGCAAAACAATTGGTGTAAATAAATAAATAAAAAAAATCATAAATAACTCACCATGAAGGTAAGATGGTCTCCCATGTGGTGGCTGTGAAGAACTCAGAGACATTGGAATGTCCTGGCTCCATGCAGAGAACAGATGTTGAGCTAGAAGACAACTAGTAATCCTACTGACACACTACTGAACTATTCTCCACTTCTGGAACTTTTAAAGCCAGGCATTCACACCTGTAACAAGAGATAGATATAGGTAAACAAACAAACACATGTAGTTTGGGTTATAGTCCTCCACATGGTAATTGAAGCTGATATATTTGTATTAAAACCTCTGTGCCATTATCCCATAACATTTTTTCTCTTTGTCTCAAAGACCATATTCTTTCTGATTTCTAAATATGAACTTCAGAAGACTTGCAGATGATTGTTTTCCACAAACTTTAGGGAACAGAAATATTTTATCAAGTGACACCGGTAAGTAATCTGACAAAAAAAAAGAGAAACCATTTGGCTCAGACTGTAGGTAGAATTTATTCAGATTTCTACCTATTCAGGTAGAATTATATTAGATTTTTAGCAAAATATATAATAATAATGATAATGATAATGATAATAATAATGTTATTTAAAATTTACACTTCCAGAAGCATTGGGGAGGAGTTCTGATGGGCTGCCATATTGCTGAGGGTCCAAAAATACATTTTCACAAACCTCAACTTGGGTGTCATTTGTTCTTCTAGCACGCATAATATGAAAAACAAGTTTTGATTGCATTCAAAAGAAAAAGACAAACCATATGCTGACAGAGACAAAAACAAATTTTTAAAAAATGCAGGCACAGAGCTGACAAAGCGTCTAACACCAGAAACATCTGAGAATAAAATAGGACAATAAATGGAAAGAAATAGAAGACAACCTCAAAAGATTTCATTTTGAGTGTTCACTTGTACAGTTTTATGGTAACTAAACTTTGAGAGTCAAGGGTGTTTGTTCAAAATTTCTCTAGTCATCACACATTTTATTTGCATTACAAATAGTCCAAACTGTAGAAATAAACATAAATTATTAAACTTGATGTAACAACTCTATTTAAAATGTAGATTTAAATTGACAATATTAATTTGCAAGATAGTTGCAATTTAAGAGATTACTATAAATTTTCCCCAAAATTAGGTAATTTGTCATTAATTTAAAAATGTAATCCCTGACAGCACCACATCCTATTACATTATCCATTACTTACAGTCGAAATCAGTTTTTCTGAGTTTTTTGCATATTTATAATTATTTCCCCCCACTATGCTCTTCATCTTTAGCCATGTAAGTTTAATTTTAAAGAGGTGTCCTTTAGGTGTTCTGATGAATTTGTTGTATTGCTACAGTAATCTAATTTGCCAGTATTCGGAAACTTCTTCAGCAGAAAGGCTTTCCTTGATTTAATTCAGTACTGCTATGTCAACTTTAATTTTTACTCTGCCTCTCAAAGCTGGTAGGAAGAAAATTCTTTAATAACCCCAGGTACTTAGCTCATGTTACTAAAACGTCTCCTCCTTCCCTGCAGGGACAGATTTAATATTTATTACTTCACTTAGACTACCATGTGCAATAAGTATAATGTCCACTTTTTCTGAGCCACAACAGAGTTCAACAGCAGTTCAGAGAATTCCCTGTGTCACTTTACTACTAACATCACACTTCTTTTATTTGCATTACAAATTGTTTGAACTGTAGAAATTAGTGCAGGATGGACATAAATGATTAAACTTGATGTAATAACTCTATTTAAAATGTAGATTGTAAATTGACAATATTCTTTCCCATCAGAAAGTCGCAGTTTAAGAGATTACTATAAAATTTCCCCAAATTTAAGTCATTTGTCATGAATTTACAAGTGTATCACCCGAAAGCACAACATCCTATTATGTTATGGATTACTTCCAATCAAAATTCATTTTACTGAGTCTTCATTACATTTTCCAAACTAAACCACCTTGTTCAAATTTTCAATTCTGAGAATGCATCTCAGAACGAGGTTTTTTGAAGTGTTTCAGTGTTATGTGTCTGTGCATGTTTGTGTTTTCAGAAATCACAGGCAAACAAACAAACAAACTAACCTGAAAACCAAAACTAGACATCTTAAAAAGATCATGCTGAAGATTAATTTTTGAAACAGATTGCTCACTACTAAAAAGGATTTCCAGTTTGGCATTGTCATGTTATTTAACAAGCTATAAAAGTACGCTCATTGTCATGTCGTGGTGTTCTTTAAAGGGGTATATGTGGGTTTGATTTATTTTACTTTTTTTCTTTTCCCACAAAAAGCTTTCAATATCTGATTGAGTTACACTGATTGAAATTTGTCATTAAAATTAGAAATACTGTGTTGCAGATGTTCTGCAAACATTCATTAAAATGGATTAAGTCACCAAATATTTTTATTTTTTCTTCTATAAATATGCATCATGCCACCCCTGAGGCATGCTTGGGTGCTATCTGGGAAAAAGTTTGTTAGCATTAGTCAAGACTGTGTTAACAACTTAGCAGTTTTGATTGGGTCAGACCAGTATTGTACCTTTGCCACAGCTCTGTGTCATCAACTAATATAGATGTCACATGTGAATGGCACAATTAGGATGGCACATTGTATACAGAAGTCTTGAAATATTTTGTATGAAGATATCTGATACAAACACAGAATAGAGAAGAATTGGAATATAAGAGTGAAACACATGGTATGATTGGGAAGAAGAGGGAGAATATGTCATGAACTGTGTGAAGAAAAATGGAATCACACCAAGAAGAAAACTAAAAGCTAGTAGAGGGATGGAGGGCAAAACACAGCGTGTACAGATTGGAGAATACATACCTAAAAGGAGAGGGGAAACAGAGTAAGAAAACCTGAGGCCTGCATTATGTTTTGCAATTTTTCAATGAAGTTTCCACTTGCCTGCAAGAAAACTTTTGCAAGTAATTCAGGATGCCTATTAAAACTTAGGAAATAAAAGGAACAACAGGTTTCAAGGTGTTATGAAAAGATTGTCCTAGGTTTTCTCAACACTTGGTGGAAGGAAAAGGTTGCAGACAATCAGTGTCTTCTTAAGAGAGTTATCTGGGCTAATGGAATGTGCAGCACTGTCTAGAAATTCCATACCATATAGGAAGCCAATTTCCAACCATATAGAAAGCTTGACAATCAGTCTTCTAAGTGGCTAAAATAAGATAAATCACACCTATCAGGGTATTAACAAAGCACAGACACACAAACAGGTATATTTTAGAATACAGTACACAGGACATTTAAAATATTTACTATTTCCTATTTCTACGAGCCTTTCTCTCAGTGCATTACCTAAAACATGTAAATAATAAGTTGTTGTCTGAGTTCATTTTCTGAATACTTGTCACTTCAATATGTCTCATTTTTAGGTGTAGTATTTTTAACAAAAATTTATCTGGAGGCAGCTTGGACAAGTGTTTTCTCCCTTTTTGTGCAAAAAGTGAAGAAAGTCCTGGCAGAAATTTTCGTCTCCAATTTGTCATCAGAATGTGTAAAACCTCTTCTTTTAAAGGCTAACATAGGAAGCATCCCTCCGGAGCACCATTCTACAAGCTAAAAACAGAAAATTAGTTGTGCATCTCTTCTCCATTTTGTCTCTAGCTCACTTCAGGTGGCATGTCTGTTTCAAGTCATGCTGGAAAAACACCCTTAAATCTGTTTTCAAAATTTAAACCCAAAGCTGCTATCTGTGCTAAAACACACAGAAACTGGAGTGTCCCGCGGTGCTGTTCCTTGTACATTCAGATGATGGTCACACGTCAGCAGTTGGAAGCCAGAGGAGAGTGTTTTTAATACCTGTAGTATTTATCCCACTATGACCTGTCAGTTAATAGCAACCATAGTCCTGACCCTGCTCCATTGCTTGTCAATAATTTTTCAGCTTTTTGCTTTCCAAAATGTATAAATAATCTTACGCAGCATCAGGGAATGTAGTCTTTAAGTGCAGATCTTCAAGAAATATTTTACTATTTTTCTTTTAAAAGACAATAAAAGAGGATCAAAAAGAACCCTTGAGAAGTTTAGCCAGAGACTGAATAATAAGGTTACTTATATAAAGCATTTAATGAAGGGCATTTTCAAATTCTATTAAAGTTTTGGCTACAAGTTGGTAAAAATGGTGGATTATAATGTTTTACTTCTCTGCTGTTCAGGAAGTAAGGCTTCACATGTATGATTTGCAAGTAAATAGAAAACTACTTTATTTTTAAACAAAACAACATTATTCATGTTTTCTTGGGCCATTTTGGAGAGGTGTGAGGAATCCAGCTCTTGCAGTACTTTTCTCTCATTACCGAATACTGAGAGCAGCCACACTGTTGGCTACCAGTTGGAGCTTTCATAGTCAGTGAAATTAATTTAGGTGTTAGTGTCCAAACTGTAGTGTATTTTCTTATACCCACAGAAATCCATTTCATTAATGCTTCTGCTCTGTACCGTTGCAGAAGCTGTGAAACTATAGTGCTTTAGTCTCTGATAATCTAGTTTTGCATTAATACTCTGGAGAAGAATATATTCTGAATCTCTATAGAGCAATGGATTAAATAACCTGGCGACTTGAAGGCAGAAAAACACAAGCAAAGCCTTGGAATGTATCATGGCAAACAACAGAACTCATTTCTATTTTAAGAGCTTATTCTGCAAAGTCCTGTTTAAGGACGGCAACATTATGTTTTATTTTTCATTATTAAAAATGCTGAGACTTGAACGACACTCGAGTGTTAGTTTATCCTTGTTTAATTTTTTCTCTTTTTCTGAACTCATTAAAAGTTACTAAGCAGGTCATGATTTTTCTTATGTTTTCTTTTGTTCACTATAACAATTTTGCTACCCAATTCCTTTACATCAAAAAACCTGCTCAGAATACATATGAACATGTGAACAGAAAAAAAAAATAGATTCTTCTTGATCAATGCTTGGAGCGTCTCATAAAATGCTAACCCAGCATGCACAAGAGCAATTTCTGCAGCCAGCTAGCTTTCCACATAAGACCTCAGAACTTCAGTATCTGTAGTGCTAAATGGCGACGCTGCGACAGCCAGTGGTCCATCCATCACACAGTGAATTTATTCAAACCATATTGCTCCTGCAAGACAAAGTTAACAGCATCTTCTCTTTTCTCCACATTCACAAAACAGTCCTGTTTCCTTGTAGTTTTGTCAGATATGGTTTGCCTACAATAAATCCATGTGAAATATTCCCAGTCACCTCCTTGTGTTTCAGTATTTTCTCTCTTCCTCGTTATTTAGACCAGCTGTCATGTGCAGGTTCAGCCAATAAACAGATTTTTCTAAACTGTTCCCCAAAATGTCACTATTGTATTTTTTACAGCCTTATGGGATAAAGTCAATTCATCAGTTTATGTTAAATCTCTTGTACTTGTTTTCAAAATATCGTTATGCATATGATGACTCCCCCACAAAACCTCAAGACCCTACCTAATTAGTGGATAATTTGAATAATAAGTAAAATATGTGAGAAAGATACTCACTTTCTATGAGACCAAAACAGTCCTTTGGATCCATTATTAATTTTTGTCCAAATTATGTTTGCATTTCTTATCATAAAAATATGAATCAGATCTCATAAACACTTTAGAAACCCAAAGATATTGCTGAGAACAGCTCCAAGTGTTATGCATGTGGATTTGCTAATAAACTATGCACAAGACAGAGAACAACCGTTAAATAGTTAAATTAAATTTTGCTCAGTCGCTTCATTCACAATTCTCTGTGCACAGTGAATGAGTCTTGTGAAAATAAATGTATGATAATGCTATTAAATACATCATAGCAAATATACATTAGGGACAAAAGTATACTCAGGCATGCATAACTGCTGTTCCTTGATATTGCCACCTTGTTTACTTATGCAAGGTAAATTGCAGCACTCAAAACACAAATAAAAGCAGCACTGCTGACTTTCTACTGACTATGCTTTCTGCCTCTCCTTCCTGCATTTTCTATAGGTTCCTGTAATCCTACAATTGGATTCATAAACAGATTTCTGCAACTTGCAGGGCCCTACTCACCAAGATCCATAAAGGCAAAGAACAACAAAGAACATCAGGAATTCTGCCTGTCCTCTGTATATTGCATGCAATGGAATTTGCCCTTTTAGTTGTCTAAAGCACATCTATTGGAAATAAATCCAGGCATCAAACTACAGTGAGGATCTAACAATTTTCTTGGTATTTTATTGCAATTATTTCTTATTCTTGTTTTTTTAAAAAATCATCATTTACCTCTCTATTTCAGAATATTCAGTTTAAGTTTCTTGTTCTTATTTCCTCTTTCTTGAGAGATGTTATAGCCCTTGGTATGTAGTGCTGTTTTATGAGTGAGGATATTTACCTTCTGTTATGATGTTATCTCTCAGTCTTTTGATAAAAGGCAGGTAGAGGTCACCGCGATGTCCATTTTGGTAGATTTATCTCTCACACATCTTTCTGCCACCTTTACAATTTTTAGCATCCTGAAATTTCTCTTACAAAGCGAAATGCAGAATGTACAAATTGCTATATCATGTAACACAATTAATTTCAGAATTTTTGATGCACAATATATTTAATATGCTGTGTTTATTTTCATGTTATTATTTAATTTCTTTTTAAAAATTATTTTTTTCTCTGAAGACTATTTGATTTATAAACTAATTAAGAAATAGAAAAGTGTATTATTTCCATATCTGCACTTGTTACTCAATCTGAGTCTGCTAATTGAGTCACTCTGCATATCACTAATTACTAGAATTGTGCTAATTTAAAATAAAGATGTAAAATGAGACACTGAGATATTGACACTGATGCTAATTTTATTTCTGAAGGAGGTTTTAGTATAATATACTACTAACTTGGCAATAAGCATACCTTGGACACCTCTCAGAATCCTTCTTTTACTTCTTATAAAGCAAACAGTAGTAATATTTGCTGATGTGTTTCTATCAGATGCAATGGGAATAGTTGTTTCAAAGCTAATGAAGAGTCGTTAGAAGCAGGAGAAGAAAGTCCAACAGATGCAGAAAATTGCTTTTTATTATTCTATTTTAGGGTCTGTGGGTTAGAATTTGTTAATTCATTGGAGTATAGAATAAATCTCTGTAGATAACTATTATTGGAGTGCTTTGTCACTGAGGCACAAGAACCAACATTGAAGAGCATTATTCTTGTGATTTTTTTATATATATAGTCCATTGGTAACATTTCCATTTGTACTGCTGACAGGCCTTAATTGCACTTCTATGAGGACAGCATCATGCAATATGGTATTTGTGTTTCTCCCAAATAGTAGTAATAATAATGAAGGAGTGAAAGCCTTCAAGAAATGTATATGTGCAAGTTAAAACTGGTAAGACAAAACCAGAAACTTTGAAAATGAAAAACGAAATTGTGACTTTACATTCAGGAAAAATTAGAGGGTGTTTTATGCCTCATTTATTAGGCAGACATAGAGTGTACATTGCTAGCTGATGCTAATACCGGCAAATATGAGAAAAAGTCGGTGAAAAATGTGATGACAACAGTGGTGAGAGGTCAATAGATCTCTAAGAGAAGTGGGTCTGGAAGGATCAAATTCACCAAAGACAATCCACAGTCCTGAGTGTTTCCCAGTGAGAGACATGGGACCCTGAATTAGAACCCAGCTCCACAAGGATTTGTCTGCCTGTGCGCCAGGATGGAGCTGCAGGGTGCTGGCACATAGCTGGGGTCAGGATGAAGTGGGCTGAGCTGTGTGAGCCAGGGTGGTGAGATGTCCCCAGGGCCATCCTCCCTCTGGGGACTGTGTTTCAGCTCTGGCCCTCACCCCTGCATTTGCCCATGCCCTTCATTCAACCATGGCCATGACCTTCCAGATGGACCTGATTATAACCCCAGTTCTGGGGCTAGGCTTCTGCTCTGGTTTTAGAGACAGAGACTGCATGTCTGCAGACAGGCAGTGAAATGCTGGGGAAGGGAGCTCAGCAAGGGAAACAGGAAGACAAGGAGTGGGTTTTATCTGACAGTGTCAGTCACTAATGTTGTCATTTGAGTTACTCACCCAGGCATTCCTTAAAAATCAGCAGGGAAAAAAAATTAGTCGCACTAGAGAGATTCATCCTATCCAAAAAGAGACTCTGAAATACAATTCAGATAAATGGATTTGTCTCTGAAGACAACTGGAACATGGAGAGGTGAGCAGAAAGCTGAGTAAAATGAAAACTGTCCAGATTGTCCCAATGTGAGTGAGCACTGGCACAGGACCCTGTAAGAAGCCTAGAACAGAAAACTAAACTCTTAAACTGAAGTATTGATGGACCAAGACACAAAGCAGTACATCAAAAGTAAATTTTCACTTTATTAAGACTATGATCAGGAAAAATAATTTCTGTTCTTCTAAGCAGTAACATTACATTACTGTCTATTCATTGTACTACCTTATCAGTAACTAGCATGACCTAATGGACAAAGAATTTTTGGGCAAAAAAGGAGATAAAAAGGGAGATCAAAATATAGATCAAAAGATCAAAAAGGGAGATAAAATATACTCAAGCCAGTAAAATTAAATATTTTCTAGAATTCAGTTAATAGAAAATAGAAATATTTTCTTTTAAAAATAATTAACTTAAATACTTCACAGGAAGCTTTATTACAGAAAAGTTAACTGCTCTTTGAATGCACTGCTATAAGTTAGCAGCAAAATAAGAATGCTATAAGCAAATCTTAAATGAGTATACATCTGAACCTCAGACAAGAAATTTGATAAACAACCCAAAACCAAAAAACCCTCAAGAAACCCAGCCAAGGTCTTTGGTTTCAGAGGGCCTAAAAATAAATCCAAATTGATTTAAGTGTGATACTTTCACCTTTAGATCAGAAGCCTAAAGAGCAGGGCAAATGAAAGTCATTATCTAGCTCTTATTCATATCTTAGACAAAAATTCCATTGAGGTCAGTAAGGGAATTTTATAAAAGACATAAAAAAGAGATGAAAAGTTATTTCATTACTTTTCCAGCTTGTGTAATAAAAAGGAAGCAATAAGAGGGGAAAAGAAGATGATTAAAATAAAATGACTGCAAAGCAGCTTTTGGTGTAAGTAGCATGTATGGTTGCCTATAATTCAAGTAATGATGAAGGGAATCTCATCTCTTGTAAAGTGCAGTGATCAAGTATTGTTTAGTAGATGAGCCAATCATTTTATAGAGCATGAGAGCTCCTCTCCTTTTGCTTAGTGTTGATTACATCCATAAAAGTGATTTGGAATATTGCAAATTCAGTCATTATTCTGGAGATAAACATGAAGAGTTCCGGGTGAGGTTTTCTATCTTCAGTAGGGTTCCTCTCATGGTTAGAAGTATCTGAGATTATGTATCTTGAAACTTTAGTTCTTTCTGATGAGAATAATTATAGAAATGCTTCCGATGAGAATAATTATAGAAATACTAGATATTAGAAAATCTTGATGAGGTTCTATAGCATGCAAGTTTGTACTGCAGTTTCCATGATAAATTGTTCTATATTATAAGGTTGAACATTTGCAGAGCCTTGTTGCATCACAGGAACTTTGTATAAGTGTCCTTCTGTACCCTGATTCTGATTATTTAAAGAGAGTGGCTGCCCAGTGGTTTGAAAAGAAAGGTTTTAAAACCTGATCTCCACTCAGTTCAGTCTTGCAACTTTGAATTCATTAGAAAGACTTCAGGGATAAAAAAAATATTTATTCTCCTTCCAGATATTTGAGGACACCTTTTTTACTCAATACAAATTCCTAAGGAAGTAAGGATTTTGGAATTTCTAGAATAATAGAATAATTTAGGGTAGAAAAGACCTTTAAGATTTAAGTTCAATCATAAAACTAACACTGCTTAGTCCACCACTAAACCATATCCCAAAGTGCCATAGCTACACATCTTTAAAATACCTCCAGGGACTCTGACTTAACCACTTTCATGGGCAGCCTTTTCCAAAGCCTGACAAACCATTCTGTGTAGAAATGTTTCCTAATATCCAATTTAAACATCCCCTGGCACAGCTTGAGTCTGTTTCCTCTCTTCCTATTGCTCATTACTTTGGAAAAGCGACCTCCTTTTTTGCCATCTCCCTCAGCTTCTCCACATTAGACTTGTGCTCCAGACCTTTCACCAGCTCATTTGCCGTTCTCTGGACTTCCTCCAATGCCTCAGTGTAGTCACAGCTCCAAAACCGAACACAGGGCTCGAGGTGCAGCCTCATGAATGCTAAGTACACAGGGACAATTTTTTCCCTGGTCCTGCTGGCCACACTATTGCTAATACAGACCAGGATGTCATGGGCCTTCTTGGCCACCTGGGCACACTCTGGCTCATGTTCAGCTGCTGTTGACCACACCTCCAGGTCCTTTTCAAATGGGCCACTTTCCAGACATTCTTCCCCAGCCTGTAGCACTGCAGGGGGTGTTGTGACCCAATGCAGGACCTGGCATTTGGTCTTGTTGAACCTCATATGATTGCAGACTGCACCAAGTTGTGAAGGAATGTTGTTCTGCTGGAGGGCAGGAAGGCTCTGCAGATTGATCTGGACGGGCTGGATCATTGGGCTGAGGCCTAAACTGACTGAGGGCGCACTCAATCCCCACACAATGTTTTCCAACTCCTGTTTATTGCCCATACTGCATGTATTGCTGTTAGATGCACTTCAGATGAGTTATGGATCCCACCACCTTTTAGGGGCAGAATTCCTACATGACTGTTCTCAGGCATTCTCCAAGGTTTCTAACATATAAATAACTCTTTCAATTTTTCTCCTTTTGATACTCCCTTCTTCAGACATTTCCGTGATTTTGTAATTCTGTAATTTCTCCTCAATGACATCTTTTTGTAGAAAGATGTAATACGGTCTTTGGTTGCTGCATCAAGTGTGGCCATGGGGCCTTACTTCATCAAAGGTGAATCAAAATGTGTGAGAAGAACATATTATAAACCTGAAGGCTGTTATGATATTTAGAGCAGTAATAATGTCTGAGAAAATAAATACAGAAGTTAAAATGAGATCATATCCATAGTAACACTTCATTAGAAGACCAGAGAGAACTACCAAGAGATTATTCATAATAAAAAGCTAAATTACATGCACTACTGGTTAAAAACTAATACATCTCTCAAAAACAATTTTTGGTATTTTCAGTTCTAAAATCCAAAAAAGGTTACAGATAATAAAAAAAAAGAGAACTAGAAGTTCTTTTTAAAGAAGCACTAGGTTAAAAAACAAACAAAAAACTTCAGCTCATTTTCATTAAGCTCTAGAGTTCACAAGTCTAACTTTTGACAAATGGTCTCTATCACACTAATGTTTTATCAATTAAACTGTGTCTTCTGGGAGACTAGAAATTGTTTCTAATGATGTGAGGCAGCAGTGTCTCTTCCCTCACAATAAAAGTAGCTTTTATTGGCCTTTGCTAATACCAGTGAGATTTCTTTTAGTTAGAAAAGGGAAAAACATTCCATGAACATTATTGTGGTAAATGCCTGAAAAGCAGACTTCTACAGTTGCTAAACTTTTAAATTTCACTTATACAACCTGGTATCATTTTTTCTAAATCTTCTTTCATAAACTGTGTTTTTTAAAACTAATGGGGTGTATATATCTTCTTCATTTATGTATTTTTATTCACTTTTTTTTTTGATGTAGATACATATAAGCAGCAATACCAAATGGACTTAACAGAATAATTAGTCTTGTTTTTCTTTCCCCCAACAAGGTAGGCATGCAAAATCTTAAAATGCTACCTTAACACATCATGAATTACCAACGGTAATGATTTTTGTAAAATTAGTAATGGAAAAGTAAAGAAATTGGTAGAAAACTCCAATTCCATCCAATCCAATTGGTTAGAGCCCAGGCAAAGTCAATAGTCTTGGAGGAGTTTCTATGTTATATTTAGGTTTCACTGACCTCTCTGTTCTAAACTGTTGTGGTTGTTGTCTAGTCTAGCATGAATGGATTTTCTATATAATATAAAGACAAAAATTAGAGTCAGTCGTTTAGATGTGATCAAAATTTCTTTCCAATAAGTTATCTGACATATAATAATACATATAAGATGGTGTTTCCACTTAGTGTTCTGGTTTGCAATCTCATTATATACTCCTTCAATACAGGTGACTGCAAAGCAGTTGAGGTTTAGTTTAAATAAATAATTCTGGGAGAGGCAGTGATAAAGCAATTGGGAATAATTGCAAGATCACAGTTGCGTAAACTTGCACAGTAAGGCAAGTTAAGCATAATCAAGATGAGCTTTCCTAAAACAGACTTCCAAAGGAGTTACTGGGAGAATTTAGGCCTCTCTTACGTTTTATTTAGAGTTCTACTATTGAACACATATAACACAACATAAAAATCTTAAAACATGGGCAAATATTGTTTTCAGAAATATAAACTTATTCCTACTCACTCCTTCCCAAAATCATTGAACCAAGATTTAGACAGCATCCACAGTTCCTACTGCTGGTTTTTGATAATAGATCACTTGACGCTTTGAAGAGATGGGAAAAATGCTGAAGTCTACGCCTGAAAGCTAAAGCCACTAGGAAACAAAAACACCCTTAAGATTTATTATTTTTTGTCTGTATCTTTGTATTAGCCAGAAAATGCACCCTCCCCTTAAGTTACAGTTGGTAGTGCATGTACTGTAATTGCAGTGCTCAATTTTGGTGTCATTGGGAGCTTTAGTTCCACTTTCTCTAAATATAAGCCATGAAATCTAGACTGATGGAGTCAAGTAATTTTTTTTCATGTAGATAAGCTGAGACAACTAAGTTGAATTGCCTAACTTGGGAAGTGCAAAATACCTCTGCCAAAATAGTTGAGAAATGATAATTACTACTTTAATTTTCTTAGAGCTAAAAAATAATTGCTTTGCACTATAATATCATATTTGAACATACTACTAATTAGGAACATATTCTATTCCAGATTTAATGACAGATAATAAGCTGGAGTTAGAATGTTCAAAACTGCAATAAACATTTTATGTAATGTAACTAGCATTACATACCTGCTCAGAATAACTAGATAATCCCAAACCAGAATTTTAATTTTATTGCCTGTATGAATAAGACTTACAAAATAGCTCTGTCTTTTGGTCCATCTCTTTGTCTCCACATCTGTCGGTTTCCTTTAATAACTCTTGATGTCGCTGGGATTTTTCAATCAAATTTGACAGGTGGTCTCAAAGATACTAAATTTCTATGAAATATTAAGTTTCATGAACTGTGGTCAATGGCTAGGACTGAGGATGCAAACTATCTTCACAAAGAAAATAAAATGGGTGAAACAGTTATCTGTCTTTTTGGTCTGCCAACCAGTCTGTCATCATATTAATATCTCCTAGTCAGCTGCAAGACTTCATGCCTTCCTACTTTTTGATTTAGATAAGCAGGAGATGAAAGAAAATTGAAGGGGACAAAAGAGAGGTAGGAAAATGTGAAGGGAGAAGGAAATACTTGAAAATAACTTTTTTTTGCCCTTTTTTTTCAAGAAAGATGATGAAAGAACAGCAGGAATAGGAAAATTGTAGAAGTTATGTTGAGTAACTGAGGCTTTGGTGGAAGGGAAGTAGACAGCAGATATCTGGAAAGAAAAATAGTTTTCTTTCTTTCCATTATTCCCATATACTACACATGATGGTGTATTTTCTTATGCAGTGTAGAATTCATATACTGTTATTTGACTTTGATTGCACTAAATTTTATATGGAGTTATGTTTTTGATACCTCCACAGGATATACTAAAAGGTACGTATTATTCCTCTTTGAGGAATGTGCATTGCCCAATTTTGATTATGCACGAGCACTTTTTTTCTCTTTTTAAATGGAATGTAGCCCTCCCAAAGTGTAGGCAGTAGAGAACACAAATAAGATCTTAGCAAATCTCTCATATTCTTTGAGTATATCAGTGCACATAATTATAAAAATGTTGTGGAAAGAGAATAGATGCATTAATAGATTATTTCAATACTTTTTTGATATAATTTTTACTTCAAGTAATCATAACATATTTGTGGTACTCTATGGTCTTTGAAAATACATATTTATTCAGTATTATGTACTTATTACAATGTATCAGCATTATTACAATATAAGACTGTTTCCACTGTACATATAGATAATTCTAGTTTAACATTTGAAAACTCATAACCTTTTAGATAATTTAATACAAAATGAGCACTGATTCCTTCAGTAACCAGTTTATTTGTTGGCGGTGGAACAACCACTTCAGACTGGGCTTAGCACTGCTAGATACTCTGATCTCTGGAGATCAAAACCTGAACGAGTGTGATGGCATTTTTTGAACTCAAAAGGGATCTTCTCACATTTAACAGCAATTCTACCTAAATACATCACTAATCAAGAAAACCACATATTAACAGAATATTGGTTTGTGTGTTTTTCAGCTCCACTGAAGTGCTGCTTGACTGTGACACACATATTTGAAGATGACATACACAGCACACAGAACTGGATTCATTTCAGTACTAGAGCTTTTCAGGTTTATACTTCTCATTAACCATACTGTATTTTGTCTTTCCATCTGTCTTTATAGTTGTCCTGGTCTTGGACATGAGAGGGTGGAACTTGGAGCCATGTGGTCTAACCTAGGTTGCTGTTCTGTACCACTCATATCACAGCCAGGGGGTTGGGAGTATGGAATTCCCACTTTCCTGAAGAAGGAACATAGCTTTGCTTGGAGGAAAAATGCATATATGGAGGATCCCTGGGCTGCTTTGCCTTGGCTTTTGGTATGTATTTTTGTTATTAATATTGTTTTTGTTACTGTTGGTTTTCTTATTTAATTGCTGGTTTCCAGTAAATTGTTCTTATCCAATTCAGACTCTCTGCCTTTTGTGTCTCTCTCACCAAAGGGGATGAGGGGAAAGTAGCAGATGTGTGGGGCTTGACTTCCAGCTGGGTTTAAACCACAACATTTGTAAAAACAGGTGGTTTAACAACTAGACGATGTAAGTAATAAAGAAGAAAGAGTGCAAACTGACATTTTCCTTTATTTATTTATTTTTCTTACCTCCCCTACTCTACTTTTTCTAACTGATTTTGTTCTGCATTCTGGTTTATAGTCTACTAGCAAATTTATGGACAATCAACAGAAAAGAAACATCAGAAAAGTACAATTAAAATGGTATAAGTATTGTTATTCTTTAGTGTTTAAAAGTAAACGGTCAGTTCCATGAAATAATAAGACTAAAAATAATTAAAAAGGAGGTTTTGGATTACGTATTTATAACTTTGCATTCTTTAATATTTAAGTTTTTTTAATATTTAATTTTTTTTTACTTAATTAATGAGAACTATTATTTCCGTCTAACGAAACGTGGATATTTATGCACCCAGATGACTTGAGGTCTAGGTCTTTAAACGGAAGACACAGTAGCCTCTCTGAAGTTTAAGATATATTTTAGGCAGCAAAGTCACATTGCATATTCTGAAGGAATTTTTTTAGTAGGAAATACTCTGGTTTTGAACAGAGGCATTCACATTTTACATTAGTACAAATCATGGATGTTCTTACATATTTAGCCACAATGGGAGTGTAAAACAGTAAATTTCTGACTTATATGTCAGTACAATCTTGTTCAGATGCAATGTATGTGAATCTTCTAAATCTAATTACCTATACATTTAGCACAGTCTATCTTTCCAATTTCTTGTGTAGGATATCTAAGATACCTTTATTCTTGCATTCTTAGATATCTCTACGGTGCAGTATAGATTTCAGGATGGTTAAACTTTAACCTGCAACACCAGGTCAGCAACAGAAGTGATCATTAAATTTTTGTTTATTCTCAAGCATCTTTCTTAGGACACCTGAAGTTGAAAGGTCTTTCTAAGCTAAACTGAGAAAGAGATTTAGGTACATGCAAATTTAGAAACAAAACATCTTCCTTTCAAGCTCCCCATTTCTGAAATGTGTACCTAAACTATTCTGGCCAGTCTAAACTATACTGGAGGAGGTGAAATACCTTCATCAACTGTCACATAAGGACATAAGTACAATAATTTTCTCATATAACAAAAAGGTTTTCAAACTTTCAATTGAAAAAATCTTGATGTAGACACTTAAAATTTGAAAAGTTTTGCCAGTTTAGGAGGTGGGTACCTTTTGAACAGGCTGAAATGTATCAGTAGATAATCCCAAGAAAGAATAAAGGAATATACAGAAACCGCTGATGAATGGAAAAGAGAGGAAATGGGGTGAGGAATATTTTAAAGGCTGTGTGTGGACCAAACATGCTTCAAAGTAGTTTCAGAGCTTTATAAAAGAAAACCATGCAGCCATTCCTTCTCTTTGGAGCTCTTTTACTTACTGGAGCTGCAGTCAAGGTTTATTTTTTTAATTGTTGTTATTATTATGCAGACACTTTCTTTGTACACTCCAATCCCAACAGAGTTATTGCTGAGCAAGTCACATTTTTTGCAAGCGCAGCAAAACCTCTAAACCAAAAGAGGTTTCGAGTCGGACCCTTAAACTTGCTCTAACTTCCTAGAGATGTTTAAAATATTCATGTCAGTTTTAATAGATTAATTAGCAGTTATTGATTAGCAAGGGTAATTACTATGTCAGATGTATCTAATTTACTGACAGCTGCATTACAATACTTGCAAAAGATTTTTTCATAGAGTTTAAAAATAATTTGATGTAATTATATTCAAACACAGTTTTAATTTTCTGGTTATCATGATATAACAAATTTTCTTCACAAGCTGAAGACAGGAAAACATAGTCAGAAATATATTTATATGAACAGAACAGCCATTTGGTTTACATATATATGTATAGGAACAGACAGCATCCTGCAAGCAACACTTTTGACTTTGCTCTATAAGGCCAAGAACCTATTTTTTATCATATCCAGTTATTTTACTGTTAGTACTGTAACAGTTTCTGCTAAAGAAAATGCCAGAGTAGTCAGATATTGATCTGGTTTCTCCTACTATTAGTAGTTTACTTCTATAATGAACGTTATAAATAAACATTATTGTCTGTGGACCTAGAACTGAATATGATTTATGATCTGTCAAAAAATGTCCTCCTATTAGTTTCCTTTTATTGAATTAATACATAAAACTGTGCTTTTAAAGATGCAAATGACAGTCAAGGGTGCACCAAAAGCAGATTTTATGAGTGACTTCAGCTAACTATTGAAGTTCAGACAGTGCAGAGCTAAGGAATGTTCAGGGCTTTTTCTTTCATTTCTCTCCATTATGGACATTCCTACAAGGAAAAAGCCAACAGACACCACATAGCTTACCTTTGCCAAACTCTCCTACTGAATGTTAGTAGATAGAAGAATGACTATTGATAAACAAGACATTCGCCATATTAAAACAAAGGTACAAAGAACCAAACTAAAGGACAAAAAAGCAAAATAAATTCTACGTATACAAAATATAGTTATAGTACAGCTTAGTGCTAGGTTAAATGTACAGACATGTGAACTCAGGCTGTCTGGTTTGAAGTGTGCTTTCCTTTAGCAGCATGGGCATGATCATTCTGCACCACTTAGGCAGTTACCCTTTAATAGTTCAGTACAGATTGTGTAACTGTATTTTTCCCAATATTTTTCCGTATTTTTATATATAATGCATGACAGTCTTAAGACCAAAAGAAATAATGACTGGGTTTTCTAGGATTTTTCAGGCCCAAGGCTTGAAATCATGTGTGAACTTTCAATCTACCAGAATGACATTTTTATAGTACAGTAAAAGTGATACAAGTTAGCTGTGTTAGGAAATATCATGAGGGTATGTGAGTGGGAGCACTGCAAAAGACCTGCTGGAATTGTGTGATAAAATATATGGATGAATGGCATCACTCTGGGTGTGAACTTACATATTACCCTTAGAGGCAGTGTCAGGAGTGAACTATCACCAAAATAGCACATGTTCCATGGAAAATTGATAGTTCACCTAAAAATAATGCCTGGGTGTTAATATGCTGCATCCAGGAAGATTAAGAAAGCAAGACCCTGGAGGAAATGAAGGAGACAAGTTATTTGACATCGTGGTTTATATATTGACACTTCATGTTATCAAACTGTGGAGCACAAGAAAAAAACTCCAAAACTATGCATGGAGGAACCAATCCAATAAATGGATTTTATTTTCTAAGTAGTTTAATTTTAAGAGTAGGCATCATGGTCTAATCAAAACGCATTTAAAACCAGTTTACTCCAAAAACATCACAGTAACACATCCAGAATTCTGAAGCTAACTCATATTTGAACCTAGAATAATAGAATCATAGAGTGGTTTGAATTGAAAGGTGCCTTAAGATCTCTAGTCCAACCACCCTGCCATGGGCAGGGACACCTTCCAGTAGACCAGGTTGCTCAGAGCCCCATGCAACCCAGCCTTGAACACTGCCACAGGTGGAACATCCACAGCTTCTCTGGGAAAGCTGTTCCAGTGCCTCACAATCCTCATGGTTAAGAATGTCTTCCTAATATCTAATCTAAACCTACTCTCCTTTAGTTTGAAGCCATTCCCCCTCGTACTGTCTCTACAGTTCCTGATGAAGAGTCCCTCTCCAGCTTCCCCATGGGCCCCTTTCAGATACTGGAAGGCTGCTCTGAGGTCTCCACACATCCTTCTCTTCTCCAGGCTTAACTTTCTCAGCCTGTCTTTGTAGGGGAGGTGCTCTACTCCCCTTATCAACTTTGTGCCCCATGTCTGTACTCGCTCCAACAGTTCCATGTCCTTCAACCTGAAAAATGAAGAACACAACAGTCCATGGTGCTGAGCAACCTACCTTGGAAGTAAGGGGAAATTTGAAGAAAGTCAGATAGAGAAATAGTCAGGCTTAGAAGCAAACAGAAAATTTTTACGTGAAATAGTAATCCCTTAGCAGCAGACAGAAGATTTTTACAGGAGGGAACAGTCATTAGTTAATCCTTTTTAAAGGATTGAGAAAGGAAGAGATGGATAAAGCAAAACAAACTATTAAAGTTCTTTAATTATAAGATTTGGTTATTAATTGTAAATTATTCATTTGTGTGATAGTGTTTAATAATATATCTGATCGCTTTGAGTGGTTGCATTTTTAAACACATTTTTAAATGGGGCAATTTTAATGAAGCTCTTCTGGGAATCTGTTCCACTGAGACAATTAAGGGTGGTTCCAATTTACTTATTTTTCCTTTTGAAACTCTTGTACTATGCTTCAAACATGTCCATAGTCCACACTGAAGATACAGATATTGCCAGACTATCTAATGAAAGATTACTGCACTGTTACAGAGGCAAAAATCCCAGCAGGAAAACTAATATTGCCTCTGCTGTCTGAGCCAAATTCAGATTAGCATAATTGAATTCCGCCTACCTAAATTTGTTCTGCAGGGTATAAAGCAGGCAGTTCAATCTTCAGAGTCATGTAGGCTACAACCTCTTTGAGCAAAGCAGCAAAGGTGCCAACAAAACCAGCTATGAGGGAATCTGATACAAACACATATAACTGTTTAGATAAGAGTGGCTTTACATGTCAATATAATTCAATTATCAAAATAATGAGTATGATGCTATTAAAAATGAATTGTCTTTGAAAGTCAAACAGAACAATGTCTGGAGATTGATAATGGTCATACAGTAATTGTACTGTCCTTGAATCGTGTCTTTGTGCTTCGCAAGTTTGCTGTTATTTACATGACTTTTCCATTACATTCCTAGAACACGAACATTTTGACCAGCTTTCCCGGCAGGAGGAATCAAAATAGTGTGCAGGAGAGCACATTTCCTCAGGGAAGCCTGAGGCTCTGCCACAGTGGGAATCTGGGTTACGATCCTCTTCAGAAGGGTGTGAACCTTGAAGCTAAGTATCTGCTTGTAAACTGGCAAAAGGTTTTGTTCTCTGCTCCTGAGGTCAGCCACATGGTCTGTTCAAATCTATAGCTGAGAACATCCCCTAATCCTCCAGTGCAGGGAAACTGTATCTGTTGTGCTTTTGATGGGAAGCCCTTCCTTCACGGACCAGAGCAAAAGAGAGCAGAGGAGGCTGCTGTTCTGCTAAGTTCTTTATTTCATAGTCTCATAGCTTCTTGAAGGCAGAGTTCAAAGGGGGTTACATTGTAAAGCCAAACAGCAACAGCAGCAGCAGCAAAACAGCAGGCAGCAAACAGCTTCTTCTAATTTCTTCTAACTAACTAACTACTAACTAACTCTTACAGAAATGTGGATTATATTTGTTAATTAACCAATGAAATTAACACACGATTCTAGTTTTTCTTTTCTTAACCTATCCTGGTCCAATTCTAACAATCGTAAGCATTACATAGGTATTACACAGATTTGCGTATACAGTTTCTATCAGCTCCTATTGTTTATGTGAACATTATGTCTAAAAAATGTGAACAATTTCATTCTATCTATATGTTGTCTAAAATAATATATCTAAAAAATGTGAACAATATAGTTCTATCCATATTTTGTCTAAAATAAAGAACTCTGTGAAAGAATAACACTGCTACAGCAAAAGGAACTATGCTCAAGGTCTCTGCTGCAGCTTTTTAATATTTAAGGCACTTAGCATGTATTTCTACTAGAAGTTAAAGAATCTATATTTCTCTTTCATTTTGGTATGGCTTCATGTATCTCAGCTTGTCCAAAGGCTTCAATTCAACTCCTGTGTTTTGGCTTTCCTCTGGGCCTGGGTCCAGAGAAGCTTTCACTCCAACATGCATCCACACTGCTTATGGGGCATGCCACCCAGTCAGTGATGAGTGTGGGAATTTTGCAGATTAATTTTGTATGTCTCAAGCCAAAACTGAACCAGGCACCATTTTAACAGTGTCACAGAACAAAGAATATAATTCATAGCCTCGGTCATTGACTTAGCGTAATTTACTGCAGCTAGCATAGCCTAAGAGATTAGAGCAAAGACAGCTGTGAAAAAACTACTCAAGCATTCAGCTTCCCCTTTGAAAAGAAATGAGAGAACTCTGGAATTGGAATATTCTTATTCAGATATTAAATATTATTCCGATATTAGATATTACATGAAGTTAGATATTATATGCTATTAATATTAAGGTTTCTGGGGGGAGCTTGGGTTTGGTGTGGGTTTTTTTGTTTGTTTGTTTGTTTTTGTTGGCTTTTTTTGGCAGGGAGGGCTGAGAGGTAATTGGAAATGAGAGTCCTACTGAAGAGTTTGCACTCATTGAAAAAACCTAGCTAGCTGTCCTGGGTTTCTTATCGCCTTTGAATCACAGAATTGTTAGGGTTGGAAGAGACCTCTGGAGATAATCTAGTCCAACTCTCTTGCCGAGTCAAAGTCACCTAGAGCTGGATAATTAGGCTGGACATTAGGAAAAGGTGGCTGGGCATCCAAAAGTGTGGTTGGGCACTGGAATAGGTTGCCCAGGAAAGTCGTCACGGCACCAAACCTGACAGAGTTCAAGAAGCATTTGGCAAACACTCAAGCACATGCTGTGGAGGGCCAGGAGTTGGACTCGATGATCCTTGTGGGTCCCTTTGACCTCAAGATATTTTATAAATCTATGATACTATGATTATTGATTTCAAATTATAAGTTACATGATCTATAGTGGCTCTACTCAAAAGAAACATAAAACTGATTCGTACCTGGGAATCCTGCAAGATCAAGAAAGACACAGTAGAAGAAGAAGAAAGCCTATCTTAAGAGTAACTAGAATGATTCAGAAAGTATTAATATATGTCACAGTAAACATCAAAAATATTAATCATTTGTTGACTATATTTAATCAAGGCTTTCAGCTAATCAGAACATCAAAATTAACACACTTTTTCATAATTAAAGTTTTGTCCTTGATACTTATAAATCTAATACTCATGAAAAAGAAATCACTCCCATTCACATATATGTCCAAACACTGTAAAAGGAATAGTCAGTACATATAAATTCCAGCTGTTGGGACTGCTTATTTGAAGATCTCCACCTCCTTTTTCTCTCTCTTATGTACCATCAAATAGGAATAACTTTAAAATGTGACCTAGACATATGGTGCAAAACACCTTGGATAGAAATGTCTTCTATTTTAATTATTTCTAAATTAAATTTTTTAGATTAGGGAAAAAAAAAAACAAACCCTACAATTTGATTTTAAATAATTTACTATAGCAGAATATAGAACCCTTCAAAACATTAAATGCTTTAAATAACTCTTATTTTTGAAAAATGCTAAAGAATAGAATTTCAATGCAAAAGTAGCATAACGAAGTTGCTTGCTAGTGTAAAATTCCCTTAAGGTGGAGAAATTATCAGAAAAAAAGTCTTATTTGAAACACATTATTGGCAAAAAATATTGTGTCTAACTGCAAAAAGAATAGTTATTATTGTTTATCAGTCTTGCTTCCTCTCATTTGTACTGGTGCAACCTTGGAGAAATGCCAGTAAAGTCAATGGACTTGAACTTGTATAAAACCCTGATCTAAAATTTGGATGAGCAAGAGCAGTGTCTCTTGTGAAATATATAAACTTTATAATCCATGCAAAAGTTATGCTTCAGTGACTATAGTTAAGATGTATCCTTGTGACAATGTGGCAATTTGCAAAGATCATGGACTGGATATTTTATGTTCATATTTATTTCAAGCTTCATTTGTGGCAAAGGATCACTAGGATCGGAGATGATTAAAAAAGAAATAAGAGGAAAAAGAGTACTATACAGATTTTACTCATAAAATTACCAGTTAACTTTTACCAACATACTGTGTGAAAGTGGATTGGATTAAGTGAAATTTCATCAGGAAGGTTCCTTACGTCCAAAATAGTATTTCTCTCTAAGGGAAAAAACCAAATAACAGGACAGGTAGGATTCATATTCAAGCCCTTTAGTTTGTTTTTAACACCTGACTGGTCATTTGGGGCAAGCAGAGAGCTTTTTCTTTTCAGACCTTTGTTCCACAAAGGACATCCTATTTGGAATTGTCTCACTGTTATCATATCAGCAGGGATGAGAGGAGAAGACAGCTATCAAAGTTGTTGGAAAATGATGTTCCTGTTTTCCATCTTGCCTCATTGATGATGAATGCTCAAGTGACAAGGTTTTGGTGATAGGAAAGCACTGTCTCTAGGCTAACTAGCTGCTCATTAAAATGATACAGTCAATGTTCTCCTGGGCCTTGACATTGGTATGTCTGTTTGTTCAGCTTCATCTCGCTAATTCTTTTATCTCATATTTAGATTTACTTTAAAGGAACAACTTTGTTCACAGTAGCATATGTTTATATTGGCAAGAATACTTATTCAAACATTGCCAATTAGAAACCCTCAGAAAGCAAAGTGGAATACTATCTAACAAATTAGTACCTTAAATGTGAGGAGAATGTGAAAAGACCATATTAATGTTTCTTGCAATTTGATCTCTGTTGTATCATTTTTAAAATTACTCAATAACAAATTTCAGTAGGAGATTTCACAATCGCAATTATTGAATATATGTACGTAAAATCTTTGCATCTTTAGAATCAGTGGGAGAATTTCTGTGTCTGAAGAGCAACTGGAGTTTTGGCTAAGGTTCATTTCTGTCATGAAGCAAGAGTGTTGTAGCACCTTTTAATTCTATTGTAGGTAGTAGAAGTTTTCATTAGACCTATAAACCTCTAGTCTTTTTTTAAACATGGTAAAAGTCTTGGCCTGGACAGTAATTGTGGCATTGCTTACTACAGGATTGCTGTGAATTTTATGTAATATATTGCCTTTTAGCATTATGTTTCTTGTGTATCAATTTTACTGCTCAAGTCCTTGTTCTTGCAGTATGAAAAGTAACACAAGAGAGACAGTTGATAGATTCTAGACCATATGGTACTTCATGAGCCTCTGTCATGTCCCTTTTTACTTAAGTCCCTCTATCACAGACAACACCACCCTTCTCAAAGATACATCTTCAGTAGTTTTTACTAGCCATTTCCGAATGCTTCAATTTAAAACCTTCTGCTACCAATTTGTCTAGAAAATAATCACAGTAATTTGCTTTAAGCCATGCTTTTCCTGCAAGAAATTCAATAACTCCAATACCGAATCCAACCACCAATCAGGTCTAGATGCCTGCTCTGGAACAACTATATGAAAGAAAGATATTTTCCTGCTTACAGTTCAAAAGTCTGTTCTTCTAAATTTTATATCTTTCTGTAAAACTTCAAGATAATTCATGTCTATATGGCAAAACAATGGCATATTAAATCTTTTGATAAAGTTACTGGTCTGGGGTTGTCTGTAGTCACTATTAATCCTTTTAATTATAAACTTGTTTCCTCTGATTATGCTGTGAAATTATTACCTGCAAGACCATTCTCATTCAGGTGTATTTACATTTTTATGGATTCCATACTATAACACTATGACATTGTTAGAGATATCCTACCACCTTAGTTCTAAAATTTTGTTTCTCTTAAATCAGTTGAATTAGCTGAATTACTCAATGGCTTGCATTTCTGTGTTTGGCATTGCAAAGAGCTAACTGAAAAGGTTTGACTTACCTTAGTAGGTAAATAAGAAAGCAGTTTATCTTTGCTTTCCTAGTCAAGGTATATTGATATCTACCATGCCAATAACAGCAAAAATCAGACACAATTTTCATCACTCTTCTGATATTAGTTACACAGCATAATGATTTCCTAACTGCGCTTTTATACTTTCTTATTGAAGTTCTATTTCAATGTGGTAACATACCAAAATTTGGGCTACAATATCCCATTATGTGTTTCAGAAATTTCACTTAAGTTTTACTGACAAGGCTCTGGAATAACTTGGCTGTGTTTCTTCCTAAAATGAGAGTTGTTTGCAAAAAATTGTCATTAAAAGTCAAAAGTTACAGCATATACGTGCCTTGATAGATTCCTAAAGAGGGAGATATATCCAAAGTTAGTGATTTGTGTGTAACAAGTCTGAACTAGTTTCTTTTAATATTCTTCTGGCCTCCATCCTGTCCATTCAACAGTGATATTAATCAAATAGCTTTATTAATTAAATCTCTAATTGAATCAATTCAAGCTGGTCCAGGCACGCAAATAGGGACGAGAGAGTAGAACATGCTTAGTTAGGGATCCTATATGTACTTAGGACACTTTCTAATGGAAAAAAAGTTGATGGTTAAGTATAAAAAGTGTACAAGAGGGAATATTATCCTGATAGTTGAGAAAAGAAAAGCAGAGGGTTTGCACAGCAAATCACTTACAAATGCAGGGCTTTTCTTGCTAATTTGGTAACTGTGAAGTTCTGACGTTCCAGTATACTGGACTGGAAGTTTTATCACAACTCTAATTTACTGATTTCAGTTGAATAGAAATGTAAATTCTATGGCAGCACTCTCACATCCATTAAAAAAAAAATTAATACTATGAGTTTTTTTCAAACACTATTCATGTGGTGAATCTGAATTATGTTCAGATATAATTTATAAAAAAAACCATATAGGTTTTAGCATTTCAACCACATGTTTACAGAGCTGATACAAATTTTGTATTGTACTACAACATTTTCAATATCCCTAAAAGATGGAAAAAGCAAACCAACCAAAACTGCTTAAATATGGAACACAATATAGTTTCTTATTTAAGATTTATATATCTTAGCATAAGGTGCTAACATTTCAATCATTATTATTATTATTATTATTATTATTATTATTATTATTGTTATAGGAAAGAAAGGGACTGAGGTATGTGTTTCCTACATCATGCTGAAAATCTGCCTCTATAGTATAGTATGTATTTTCCAATTGAATAGATAAAGGAAAAAATGCTCCTTATATTTCCCAACAGGCAGACATAATCTACAATCTACATGCATTTACAACTATTGACAGACACATGATCTTGCCTGGAAACTGAATTAGACCTAGTGAGTATTGTATGAAGTTCTATCTTTCCTGTGCTTTGAAGTTCTCTTACTTACTCCAGTCTGATAACTATTTTACCCAGGTTTGAATTTAACATTCAAAACTGTATCCAACAGAATACAGCACTCTTTATAGTGGAATTGTAGATCCCAAGACTCATTTAATGACAAGTTCTTTCTACAGCAAACTTACTTAAAGTATATCCAGATCTTCTGAGTGGTTCAGAAGAGTATTCTCTTCTTTTTCCTTCCAAATTAGGGAATCCAGTTTTGAGTCAGAGAAAGATTAATAGCAAAGTATATACTTAAAATGTGTTAAAAGAAGTCAAATGGGGAGATGCATCAGCTTCTTTTTGAACACTTGGAATTGGTCTTGCTCCACAGTGATGTCTGTTTGCAGCAGAGTAATATCAGTACAGAGATACTAGACAGGACTGCAGAGCAGAACAAAGCACTGGAGCAACCTTGTCGTGTCAGGTTTTTCAGGTTTTCCATCTCTCTTGCCCTTTTCGCTATGTTCACTTACTAATGAACTTTTCACCTTCCTCAAGTGGCTTAGACTGTCATCATGGAAGATAGCTTGGCTTAAACCTCACATTTAATGAGGGCTTGGGCAGGGATTATTTAATAAAAAGTGTTTGAGGGCTGACTATGTTCCAACGAGAAATGTGTCAAAGTAAGAACTCCTTCAGTTTGTTCACTGGAAAACAATAACATAAAGAGTTTGCTCCTCCTAAAACATTCTCCAGCTTAGTGTTCATCTAATACCTTGAAATATCTAGATATCTTAAATATTCAAATGGATTTCAATGGGATCTGGGAATAATTTTTGAATGAGCTGAGGCCACAAAACACTGAGCTTCACCTACCTGTGGGAGGGGGACACATCCTGGCTACTGAGAGAGTACAGGAAAGTATGTGCTGAGATACAGCAAGAGATGAGACCAGCCTACTCATGAATAAAAGAAAGTATTTTGGTAAAATGCATATGGCAAGTGATAATTTCCCTTCATATTCCAAATATATAAAACCTCTCTTTTTTGTAAAATCTGCATCTCAAAAGGACCTCCTCAACAGAGCTTGATCTGAAATTTGAACAGACTTTTATGGGTTTTCTCTTTACTAATTATTTTTTAAATACAAGCTCTTAAAACTTGTGTAATCCACAACATCCTGCAGCATTGATTTCTACAATTTAATCATATATTGGATAATAAAACCTTTGGGATATTCTGGTAAAACTGCTGGAGTTTTTTCTTCTGATGCGTATTGTAGTGTTTCAGGTTAAGTAGCAGGCAAGCAGTAGTCACTTAATTTTTCCAGGTAACTAAATTTTTATCTCCCTTTGCCACATGCCCTCCTTATTCACCTCTTGTTTCACAGAAGTTGTTTTCATCATTTAAATAGTCTCCCCTGTATGTTTACAGTATGTTTTTTGAGAACAACCAATTTGGTTAGTCCATTTCCAAGAAAGCTGGGGAGTTATAAAATCTTTTTTTTTCCTTTTTTTTTATTGTGGATGCCATGATAAAGAATATAACAGAACTGACCAGAACTCTGAAAATAAAGATAACTACTCAGAAGCTTCCAGTTTAGAAGAAGGAAATAAAACAAGATCAGTAAAGGAGAGTCATTATCACTCTGTCTGTTTCATGGACATGATGACTGGTGACCCTGCCTAAGTGTGTGTCTTGAAAATCCATTTTCTATCGATTAGGTCAGTGCCTGCAGGGTAGTTGCAAGATTTGCTGAGGTATCTTAATAAGACTGTGAGTGAGAAAGACATCACAAATTGCTTGTGTTTGTTCTTATCCCTACTACAAACAGGGACAAAACTCACTGTGCTGTCAACAACGTCCCCTCCCCTATTCTCCTTCTCATCCAAGTTTCTCCATGAATACAAACAGTGAGGTCAGCAGCAAACTGATGTTGTAAGTCAGTGGTATGGGCTGCTGGGCCAGGACACAATCATACACATGGATTCATAATGGTCAAATTCAAAATGAATGAAACTAAAGAGATCAGAGGGAGAGGTTGGCTCATGAGTACTGCTTGTCACAGGATGCCTCTATTTCTCCATTTTACAGAGGACTTTGCTCTGCACAGCTGTACCACGTGCCAGGCAGTACCTTTTACATCATGAAACTGTAAACTTACAGTTATAATATATCCCTTGATCCACAGAATGTCTATTTTCCCATGGGAGATGACATCCCATCATGGAAGTCAGACTGCATACCTGCTTCTGGGGAATACACAACATGAAGTTAATTAGTAAAACCTTGGGACCCCAGCCAAGGTCTACAAGACATCTCATGCCACCTATACATCTTTAAGATACCTCCAGGGCTGGTGGATCATCCAGTTCCCTGGGCAGCCTGTTGAAGTGCCTGACAACCCTTTGCATGAAGAAGTTATTGCTAGCATCCAATCTAAACCTCCCCTGGCTCAGCTTGTGGCCATTTCCTCTCATCCTATCACTTGTTACTTGGGAGAAGACCAATTCTCACCTGGCTGCAACCTGCTTTCAGGCAGTTGTAGAGAGTGAGAAGAGCCCCCTCCAGAGCCTCCTTTTTTCAAGGCTAAAGATCTCCAACACCTTGGCTGCTCCTCGTCAGATTTGTGCTCCACATCCTTCCCCATATCAATTTTTTAATGAGTACTTACTAAATGGTAATAATATGTCATTCCTTTAAATTGTTGACTTTTCTTCCATCACCTGAACAGTTTCCATTAACACTCTTATAAGATTAGCAAACCTCTTTTTCCAATGTTTGATAATACTCCTTCAAACTGATTCTTGTAGTTAGAGAATATAGCCCAGTTTCTGTCGTTTCCAAACTTTTCTCACTTCCAAAGAGTTTTCAGGTAAACACCATTTTATTTGGACTTGTTATCTCTGTACAAGAACTAGCTCTTTGTTAGAAACCTCTGAATCCACTTTAAAATTGAGAAAGTCTTAAAATGAAAATAAGCTTTATCTGAGTGAAGGCAACGTTCCAGCTCAAAAGTTTTTCATTTACAGTGTATTGTTTTTCAAAAAGTCCTCAAATAAACCTGGAGGTTAACAAGTCAGTGTTGACTAAAAATGAAATATCTAAGCATTTTTTTGTCTTTTCCCTCAACTCTATCTTCTTCTTTCCAGTTTAAAGTGAGGGGATATATTCGAGCTTTGGCTGACACTGATGTTTATGAGAATGCAAGCAGAGTGCTCGTTAAATATGTCAGGTTTAAAGAGCTGTCAATATAGCCTAGCGCTCTCTAGGTAAAAAAAATTACATAAAATTTTATCTAGCTCCTCCCTTCCTAGACAACAGATCTGCCATTATAAAATGTTTTGAGCTTAACTATGCATTTCAGGGAAACTTTAATTTAAAAATTGCATCCTAGAAAATGAATTCACTGTGTAAAAGTTATCATCTTAAAATTCTCATTAAGCTACTGGTTTTTTATAGACATCATACATAGTATGTTTCTGTCCATATTTTCTGCCATTTTGAAGCTTTTGTCAAAAAGATTTGTCACAGAAAACACTTTAAGAAGACATTCATAGTTCTCAGTGTCCTCTAAGAGAAATGAAAATGCACCCATTAGTTCAGACTTTGTAAACCTTAATCAGGAATCCATGTGTTTGAGGCACACAGCCTGAGTTAAAAGAAACTAAAGAATGGATGTCTTAGGTTAGACAAGCCTTCAAGGGAAAGAAGTGTATTGTCCCCCTCCATAATTTTTCTGTCACAGTGTGTCAGTTTGAGACAAATTCAGACGAATGTCCAAACTTGAATGTCCTCTGATAGAAGGCAGGTTACAGCCACCCCTCCCCCACCAGGTTCGGGGAGAAAAAAAATTTTTATTGGAGGAAAGTGAAAGGAAAAAAACCTATTTATTTAACAAACACATGGGAACAGAATAATGCTAAATAATAAAACCTCTCACTGTGGGGAGAATCATGCGGAGATTTCAGAGTCTTTTGCGGGTGTGGCTTTTCTCCTTTTCAGAGCTGGGTCAGCTTGGGCCCCTCCCGGCCGAGGTGTAAGGTCTCCCGGCCGATGTTCTGGTGTTGTTGTGTCCAGAAGAGAGGAAGAAGAAACCGAAGTTCCAGGAAGACTCCTTGCTTTAGCTAACGAACAAAAAGCTAGCTAGAAAGCAAAAGGAATGTAATTCTGCTTCCTGCTGCAAAAGCGGAGCAGCCGGGCAGAAGAAGCCAGTGAGCTTATCTGTGTTTTGAACACAGCGCCGAAGGAATTCCACCGGCTCTCCCCCCTCTCCCTTAGCTAGCTTCAAAGGCACAGAGAGGCACAGGATTCATGTCTGGTCATAGAGCAGCAATAGCAGATACACAGCATAAAGTCACCCCAAGACACACAAAATCACAGAATCATTTAGGTTGGAAAAGACCTCCAAGGTCATCAAGTTCAAGGCTGATCCCCATTTGGCTAGTGACAGAGAGTGATAAGGTCACCCCAGAACCTCCTTCTCCAGGCCAAACAACCCCAACTCCTTCAGCTGCTCCTCAAAGGACTTACTCATTAGACTATCCACCAGCTTTGCTGCCATTCCCTGGACACTCTCCAGCACCTTAATGTCTTTCTGGACATCTGTGCGGTACAGTGATAAAAGCTTATGTGTGATACTTGAATAGTACACTGTACTACATAATTTAGTAGACGTGTCATCTCAAAGCAATGCAAACAGCTTTTGAAAGTTTTTCCCAATTAATGCCACAGAAAACCTTCAGGAACATTATAATAGATGATATGGGAACTATAGGAAACAGAACATGGACAATATCTCAAAATAAGATTGTTTTATGTTTTTATTCATTTTATAAATAAATTTTATATTTTGTTAAACTGTATTTTTAAAGTTTATTTTAAAGTTTGATTTTATTTTTTTAATTAAATTTTTTTTTTACTGGTTTACATTCAGCAAGAAAAAGTTCTTTTACTACAGAGCTATAAAACCACAGTTATGAAGTGTTTTGTCTGTCCATCACAGCGATGAAATAAATACAGCACGATAATTGCTCTGAGTCACCTCTAGCTGAATTTCTATGATGAGTTTAATGGCCCGTACTACAAACATCATGTCCTTATCCATCTCCAGGGTTTCAAGTTGACATTTTCGCATTCTGAGATACACCACATTTAAACATTGCTGCTTACAAGTGATTTATTCTTCATTTTCCCCCTGAAACTAAGAGTTACCTCAAGATGATGTAATTTGGCTTAGATATAGGGGAAGGATTGACTAATCTTGCCCACATCTGTCTGATTGCACCACTGCAGGAAGAACCCCATTTCTCACCAGGCGGCACCCAAATTGCTGCAATTCCAAACCCAGGGAAAGAACACAACTGGCACCAATTTCCCTTAATATATTGTACCAGGCTTGTAGTGTGTGGCTGTTTAACAGCTACTAGTGGCACAACAGAAATGTCTTTGCAGCAGAGGTGTAGACAGCTGTGTCTGGGTTGAAAGGGTCTGCACATATCCAAGAGTGAGCATATGCATCAGAACTGTACCATTTATAAATGCAAGATTAGTGGGAAATTTATTAAGAGGTTGTTTCGGGTGTCCAGGAGTAGACCAGAGGCTCAGATTAGTAAAACAAAGATACAAAGGAAAAATAAAACCAAAAAACAACACAGCCCCCATATACACATCCAACCCTGAGTTATGAGTAAGCCTGTCTGATCATTTGGGGGAGCAGAAAAATATGGTTGGGGGAGGCATAATTGTGATCAAGTGACACTGAATCAAATAGTATATGGTAACATCTCTGAATCCCATATTCTGAGATTGCTTTCCATATACACAGATAATTTCTCCTGTGAACCTGAAAACAGTCACCACAAGAGATCAGGAGGCTGGATTTTGAAAAGGAATTTCTCTGACAGATAGAGAGCATTACTCCTGTTGTGGAAGCAGAGAGAGGTGTTTCAGCAGCTCATGTATTAGGAAACTACAGAGTGCCGGGGCAGGTGTCCAAGCACTGGAACTGCATCAACCGGACAATTAAATCGTGAGACTGGTCCCTGGCAGGCACTTGGACAGTTCAAGTAGCTTTCCTCGATTCAATGGTTTAACATTAGTCTGGAAGCAGCCATCCCCTTTAAAAAGACAAGACTTGACACTTTTCAGGTTGTTGGTCTTTATTGGACTACACAAAGTCTTGCTAATGTAGAGAAATGTCCTATTTATTACTTGAACTGTCCTATTTTGTTACTTGAAAATCAAGTTTAAGATTTTTTTCTTTCTTCCCCCCAATAATTCTTTCCTTATCTGTAGCTTCTGATCTATTTAAAGAGAATACTAAGGTACATTTGTAATGATGAGATTGCTCAACTCAAGGAATAAATGAAGAATTAATTAATAAAGCTATAGTATTGCACATATTGCACTAGGTAATCTGTCAAAAACTATAATTCATGCAGTCACAAATTTATCTTAAAAAAATTCTTATATGCAGTTTCCAAAGGGAATTTCTTATCCTTCTACAGCTCTATGTTTTTAAGGGTGGGAAGTAAAGAAACAACATTCTTTTCTCAATTTAGACTCCCTCTAATTTTTTTATAGTAATAAAATATATATTAATTAATGAGAGAAGGAGGAAATGAATCAGCTCGTGTTTAAATGTGCAGGGTTCCTTTCTTCAATATGATAGCAAGAGATAAATATTTTGCAGTTTCATCAGCAGAGCTAACAAGTATTCTTAGACAACCTACTGTAAAAATAAATATTTTGCTTTTAAATGGATAAAATCTTGGAAAGTTTCAATTTCAGTATGTCTATGTATCACTCTTGGAGGTGATTTACTAATAAAATTCTACAAAGAAAAACCACTTATACAAAGAAATGATAAATTAAATCAAATCTGTGTACTCCTTTGACAATCAGAATGTTCTGAAAAAGGTATCACTGAACAGATAAAGTTTCAAAGCTCAAATGAAACCCCAGAGGCACAACTGAGAACAAACCAAGAGATTTCTGTTTTAGGGTGATTGGTGACTGTGACACTTTTGTTCCAAAGATGCAATTCATGCCAGATAAAATACAACTTCTATAAAAAAATTCTGCTGCATTACTCTTATAAAGCACTTTTTCTATCCTTCAATTTTCCTGTGTTTAAAAAAAAAAAAAGTTTGTATGAGAAATTATAGTATTGCACAGAGACCCAAAATCATTATGAGCCTTGTTTGAAGCTTTGTGTGCTATATCTTACAGCAGGGAATCATGGGCAACCACTTCTTAATGGAACACTTATTAAATTACTTGAGGGAAGAATGGCTCAGAGAAGCAGCAATGGGAGGCAGAAGCTGCCTTTTCCGTGCTGCTTGTCTCTGCAGTAGCTCCTGCTGATGTACAAGTTAATGTACTCCCAGCATTCCAAAAATATACAGAATGTGTAAATGTGCAAAGGGGACATGGAATACACAGAATATACACATAGAACATAATTTCTTCATCAACAACAACAAAAAAAGAAAGGAGAAAACTGGAATATATGAGATCTATAAGCAGGAGCATGCATTAATACAACTGGTAGCCTGAAGACCAGTAGAATAGTCCTGAAAGAGCTGCATAGTTCTTGCTTAGTAAAAAAAATGAACATACATTATTCTTTTTAAATTGGCTGTTTTAGCACAAACATACTAAAACAATAAGAATGTCAATTTACTGTGCAAATACGTAATTTCTTTTCACCAACTACAGCACAATGGGCAAATGAGTTGAATTATCTGTCTGATAAGACAGGTAGGGTTCTTTGTAATTCTTACATATATTCAATGTGCCTGTGGAATACTTCTTAAAGGACTTTTTTATTGAATTGCAATTCACAGCAAAAAAAGTGTGAACCTTTGAATACTAAAGGGAAATGGGTGAGTAAAAAAATAAATTGCATTAGACAGCTGTAGTGGGGTTGGGATGACTGGAAGTAGACATATGCCTGTGAGCGAATCACACTAACTCTTCTTATGGTTAATTGAGAGAAATTGGCACTTTCAAAGGAAGATTGATATCTTCCTGAAATAAGGATTTGAACAAGGTCAAATGAACCACCTTTTGAGCTTATTTTATTCCCCCATTGATTTTAAAGGGAGCCTAAGGTGATTATGTGTAGACTGGGATGACTAAAATTTAAACATCCAACAACTAGAAAGAAAAAGCTCAGATTTTCACAATTATTTTAGAGAATGTACACATGCTGTACTAAACTTTTAAAAAATATGCACAATATTTTTAATGTCTGTTGTGATAACTGCTCTGGAGAAATGAAGTAAATTCAATTCTGAATAGATCACAAAGGCAACCTAAAATATTAATAACCAGTGAACAAAAATTGTCAGACTGATAGGAAAAAGGAGAGAAGTTGTTTTACAAACAGTGTACAAGGCATTTAGAATCTGAGTTACATTTACAGATTCTTCTGAGGGTGAACTTAGGAAGACTGTTATACTGAGATGCATACATAGACATATAAAGATTATATATATATATATACATATATATAAAATTAAATATGTGGTTAGATGGGGAACAGATATCCACTATTTTTTAGGTAAAAAATTATGACGTCAGAGATGCTTTGAATAAATCATGAAACTATTCTTAAGTAAAACATGAACTCTAACAACAATTTATACATGCATCATATTTGAGAAACCATATTTTTTCATGCAAAATTTACAGCACATTGATCTTTAAATTCCCTTTCTTCATTTAAATGAATGCAGCAGTGAGCATCAGTTGCCTTCCCATGGTAATACAGGGAGCATGAGCAGAGCAAGAATGCACTTCACCCATGCTCTGCATGTTCTCCCACCCTGAATTCTTGGTATAATTTCGAATTCATATTTATTCAGTAGTTTCCAGTTGAGGCTTCAGATCTATTCCAATCACTCACTTCTTTGAACCTGCACCTGCAATTTAGTCTAAGATCTTAAGCCTGAAATTATTCATACCAAACCAATAAAATTAGCCATCTGCATACTTTTTTTTTTTTCAATGAAGAGGCTCACACAAAAGAATATAAACTTGGAAGCAGGAAGACATTAGGAGATTATTTTTCTGTGTTCAGTAGAAATTACACTTTGAAATTACATCCAGAGGAACACAATATATATAAATATTATTTTAAAATAATGAAATTTAAAGATGTCATTCAAATTAGACATATTGTTAGAATTTTATGAGCTTAATTTGAATTAATCTGCCTTCAAATGGAACCTAAATTTGTATTAAAATCAAAGGTCTTAAAATGTACCCCTAAATATTTTAAGATATATGTTTAAAATATGTTGCAGGTCATAACTAACTAAAAAAAGGTAAGCATAAGTCAGTTTTATAGGCTATAAAGCACAGTGAGTCTTAACAATTTTTCTAAGAAAAAATAAATAAGCAGACTTATCTTGACAAAACCATTCAAAAGAGGAGTTAGAGGAAAGGCAAATGATAGATTGCTGAAATTAAGCCTATTTAAACAAAGTTGTAAAACTTCCTTTTATTCAGTGTCCTTATGTACTCTCATTAGAAAGTAAGACATTGATCCCTGTAGACTTTAGAGTTAATTACATTGTGATAGCTCAGATGCTTCATCTAGATTTGTTCAGACAACTTGATACTTCAGGACTGAGGGGAACAGAGAAGGAAGGACAGATACAGGAGAGCATAGATTTCTCAACACACTTTAAGTGTCTGTGGTAGGATTTGGTTCAATATAAAGGCAACCAAATAGAAATGTTTATATGTAATCACTTATTATCTGTGCAAAGCACATGTGAGTCTACACAGGACTGGCAGATACAGCTCAACACCCATGGAATGTAGGTGTCTTGTTGGAGGACATTTCAAATGGAAATTTATGCTTTTGAATTGACAACTGAATTGCACTTTGAATCAAAAGTCGCTCCTGTCATAGAATGGATATTCAGCTATTCTCCATCAAAGATATGATTCAGTTTCCTAAAATAAGCATTTAATTGTGCTGAGTTTGGCGGGGGTAGAGTTAATTTTCTTCAAGTGCCTGGTACGGGGCTGGGTTCTGGATTTGTGCTGAACACAGGGTTGATAATACAGAAATGTTTTTGTCATTGCTGAGCAGGGCTTGCACAGAGCCAAGGCCTTTTCTGATTTTCATACTGCCACACTGGTGAGGAAGCTGGGGATGCAGGGGAGTTTGGGACACACAGCCAGGACAGGTGACCCAAAAAGACAGAAGGAAAATTCCAGACCATATGATGTCAGGCTCAGAATAGAAAGCTGGGGGAAGAAGGAAGAAGGAGGGATGTTTGGAATGATGGCGTTTGTCTTCTCAAGTCACTGTTATGTGTGATGGGACCTGGCTCTCCTGGAAATGGATGAAAACCTGGAGAGCAGTGAATTAATTGCTTGTTTTCCTTTGTTTGTGTGTGTAGCTTTTGCTTTCCCCATAAACTGTCCTTATCTCAGCCCAAAAATTTTCTGGTTTTTACCCTTCCATTTGTCTCCCTGATCCTGCTGGTGGGGGAGTGAGAGGGTGGCTGTATGGTACTTGGTTGTTGGCTTGGGTGAAACCACAACATTGGCGTAATTTTAGTTGGTCTTGGACAACCAATGTAATTTTCTACTTGATATTCCTAGAGGCTTTTGGTCTCCTGTGATCTCCATTACATCTGTAAGTGCTCTGTGAATATCCTGGAAAACTCACGACATCATAGGAAGCACTAAATAATTCCTTTACCTCATACTAATTACTCTGTAATAGTCTGCTTTATAATAGGATGAATTATTTTCCAAGCCCCATTTACTGTACTAATGGCACCTCCATTGCTGAGAGTGGGAAACACATAGTACACCTATGTGCAGACACACAAAGCTGAGCTTCTTAATCTGCAGTTGAATCCCACATGAGACAGTTCCAATAAAATATGAATTCTTAATCTTTTAAGGATGGTTTCTTAAAAGCATGCATGCAGGAACAGTCTCAGAAGAAATTAAATCTTACAAGATAAAGAGAAGAAAATTTTGAAACACATTATGGCACTGTTGATAGGACTCCGGCAAAGAGTTTGTATTTAAGTTGTTTTCTATCAAAAGCTTCCCATATAGCCCTAGAAAGTAACTTTTTCTTTACATCCTAGTACAACAAATGAATTTTTATTTCAATACTTTATCATGACTTTCTGAGGATAACCGTCAAAAATTGAGGGAACACAAAAACTTCAGTATAAATGTGTGGGAAAAGATATGGTTAACACATGGACTTAAAAACACCTGAAATAAAAGTCTACCCCTCCTGTTGCATCACTTTTTTTTTTTCCTTCTTTTTAATGAAGACAGTATCCAAGGAAAATAACTGCATTTTAACTGTGCAAATATAAGAATATTTTAGAGAGCAGTTTGGGGAAAACAGTTGTCCATTCCAAGACATCATCAAACCTGTCAAAAATATTTTCAAAGATTTCTACTTAGGAAGTTAAATAAGTCACAAAACATTTTTTTTTTTACCATGGAAAGGTTGTTTTCTGCATTGTATAGTTTAGAAGTTTCATTGAAATAACCTGAGCAATGTAAAATATGGTCCTAGTAATTACTTGCAACTGGTTATACTCAGGAAAAGGGAAAATATGTTATTGTTTTATTGTTGTTCTTACTAAAACAAGATGAATTATCAATTAAATTGTGAGAAATACACAAAGATGCTGTAAACGCTTCTTCTGAATAAATATTTATATGAGCAATCCCCAAACCAATTTGTACAAATCCAGCTAAGTGAATGTCAAGGACAGCATAAAATTTATTTTCCAATTAAATGGTACACACATATTTGTGAAATATACCTTTTTAATGTGTACAATGGAAAATTTTACTTTGCAGATTTATTAATAGTATAAATGGTTTATAATTATACTTTCCATTATTCTAAACTCTTTAATTCCATTAAGTTAAAAAAGACTGCATTAGAATCACAAGAGCTGTAAAGATTTAGGAGAAGGAATCATCGAAAAGATAAACACTGACACTTTGAAAAGGAAATTAATTCCGTTATAACCAGCTGTTTACGATAAGTAAGATAAGTACTACCCCAGCTTTATGTCTTTATTAGATTTGAAGAGATCACTAGCATAGACCAATTTTCTGACTTGCAGTTTGCTAAAGTTAGTGTAATGAATCTCAGCCTCCAGGTAGAAAATATAAGATTCTTTTTCAGAAGTTTGAGAAGTAAAGTTTAAAAAGCATTCCAAAGTATTAGTCCTTGCACTCTGTAGCAGACATTCCTTTTGCTCTTTTTCACAAAAAACACTCCGTCATTTGTCCTGACTTAAAAGTAAATTTGAGTTCTGGACCTGAAGGACAATAGAAAACTTCAAAGAAAGATGAGTCTCTTTAGAAATGAGATTGAGGAGTATATTACTTGACTGTGGCAAGTTCTTCACTGAAGTCTTTCCCTCACTTTGTACAGTCTTTCTAAAGCATTGTCATTCCTACCATTTAATATATTTCAACTGACAGCTTATAAAAGGATTGTTGCCTAGCTAGTACTTAAATAATGCATTAAAGATATCTTTTCTATGATAGTGAAAAATGTTTGAACTTTGCCTGATTGCCCTTTTTCAAAACGTGTGTTCTTCACAGTTTGGAAATGCTCAAACTATATAGTCCTTTCTTTTTAATGTGTGCAACTATCACAACTGCAATAAAATTGACTGGTTTAGTGGTTACCCAGTGAGTTTAGCCATTTCTAGGCTTGTATTACACCATCATTTCCTCTAACTGAAATCTATTTTTCTAAATTTATTTTGAATTCAATAACTAACTTCCAAATTTTTTGAGTATAGGGTGTAAGTTGTCTAAGGTGATAGAAGGTCTTCTTTTCATGTTTTCACATTGTCAGCTTGAAAGGCCTGGTTACAAAGGCACAAAACGAAATGGGCCTGTCTATCCTTCCCATTTGGTTAAATTAGTCTGAAAGGTAAACTGTGAGAATAAAAAAAATACCAGGTGCCAGAGGAACTGATCAAACACTGTCACCCTCATTATTCTTCTAAGAATAGAAAAAAAATTACAATATCAATATTGGATGACTGCAAGATCTGTGTCTGATTAGCCAGGTTCAGGAATTTACTATTTGTGTGGTATAGGGACAACACAGACAGAGAAAGTCTTTGGCGCACGAAGCTGAGCATTCTTTGTATGTGAAGCCCACTGTCAGCTTATCCATATTTGATTTTGGCAATGTGGATCCTAAATCCTCAGAGCATTGATATTTTCTAGGCCTCAGACTGCCTTGCCTTCCTCTACCCTTCCCATATCATGGTCCTGAATTGCAACACTCCTGCATGGGAGCAAGATGATTGTGCATACACTGCTCTGTCTCCCTCCTGCACCAGAAATTTGTTGGCCCTTCCATTTTTCCATAAGACAATTATAGCAAGTCTAGGTTGTCCCAGGACAGCAAAACTGCTCCCGGGGTCAGAAAACATGGCATATTTATGTGCTTTCCCAAACAAGCTTTGTTCTCCTCTCTTCCAGACTAATCTGATATCTGCTGGTTTACCTTCTCCTCGGCCTGATTGTCTTACGTGTCCATGCCATGTGTAAATTCAGTTCCCCAGGTAAGCATAGGCATCCTAAACATTCTTAGGACTAGGATATATGTGCATCAGGTGACTGAAGAGCAGAAGCACAGAGCAGACATTTTAGTAAGGTGGTTGGGACACCTTTTTGTTGCAAAAAATTTTTCAGCCCCATTGCTTAACCTTATTTTTAAAAAAATAGACCAAGAGCCACTGAGTAAGCAAAGCTTCCTGTTCCTCAAATACTTCTTATAGGCTATAATTAGAGAGGAAATCTTCATTTTCATTTTCTTTTCCTGGAAACATCTTGTTAAATAAGTATACATTGTAGAAGTTAAATATAAAATTACCAAATTTAGTAATCCCAACTTTCACTGTAAAAATCTGTGCTGAGCTGAAGTTTCATAACTAGCTGAGCCATTTTAAGAATCCATGATTGCCAAAGAAGGTATGTTGCACTCTCTTTCCTCCTTCCCATCGCATTTCTGTCTTCCTCCTTTTCTATTCTTCCCTCTCTCTCTTTGCTCCCAGGAGCATTTTTCTGGGTATTCTTAGGGTTGTCTCAGATCATTAAACCCATCAGTTCCTCAAACTACATAGAGGAACATACATTAGTAAACTGAAGCAAGCTAGGGTTTCTGCAGCCAAGCTGGCATGATTTGTCAACTTCCATATTATTGAACACTTTTACTAGCCAAAACAAAGTGGTTCATCCAAGTCCCTTTTATGAAATGGTCCCTGCCTAATCATCCTTACTAATTCCCAAATTAGACCTGGGAAATGTTTTTACAGTTCTAATTCACATCACCCAAACCCAGGGATCTCTCTAACAAATTAACAGTATAGGCATGCCAATTTCTCATTTTGTGCAATTTACTGTTGCAGGTATATTCCATTTATTCCTAGTTTGTCTGATTGCAGAGTTCAGTAGCTTGGCCAATATCTACCAGAGAATCAAGTAAGCACCAATGTGCTGAACGAAGATTAGTTTGGACAAACAGCAAAATGTTAACTGATTCAGAAGACATCTGAATGATGTTCCTTTCAGACATGTATTTTGCAATTGTTTTCCTAAATCTGTTACCTTAAGCTTTAACTATTACAATGCAAGTCTTAATGTACGGAGATGGATGTTGTGTTATCAGGTTATATGACATTACCTGTAATGGACGTTTGCTGGGTCTTTATACTGTAGCTCTATATTGCCTAAAAAGCTTTTCAAACTCCTTCTAATTCTGCAAACACAATTAGATTTGATTATTTTCGTGGACATTCCTCAAAACCACATGGTTTCAAGCACATCATTGAGACCTCTGTGGCTGATTCTCTGCTTCTGTCCAAAAGTAACCCAGAATTATTGTCTGACCGGTCAAAATGTAGCTAATGCTTGTTTGACCAGTTTTTGGAGAAGACTAAAGTCTTGCCTTTGAAACCTATGAAGGAGCTGAAAGAATAATTTTTCTTTGGAATAATAATTTTAATGTTGCTGGAATAGCTCTGTATCATATAGCAAATGTGTATAAACATTGTTATTACAGACCTGGAGAGAAGTTTATAATTTTAAACTATACAAATGAGCAGAATATAATATTTTTCTTTGAGAAAAATATTTCATCATAAAGATCACAAAGTGATCTTTGCATAAAGTGAAGAGATTTATTGATTGCAAGATGGCCAACATCACCTAAGGTAGAAGGCTAAATATAATTTTTTCTCTTCTGGAGTAAAATGTTATTACAAAACCAGCTGCTTTCTAGATTTATAATGTAAAACTATGGATATATTAAAAAAAAACAAACAACGAAACCCAAACAACAAAACTTAACAACAAAAAACCCCAACAATAAAACACCCCACAAAAAACAGAAAACAACTATGCCCTAAGCCCAGCGTAATTACATTTATAATTAGGAAACATTTTCTAGAGGTTAAACTCAGCTCTTCAATTAAGTTCTACTTCATTTTGAATATTTTATTCTAATTGGACATGGTTTTCTGCCTGATTCTTTGATACTTTTTAAATACGAAAAATACTATAAATTCAGATATGCAGAAGTGGATTGTTTATATTCTGTAATTGCCACTTAACTTATAGTTGAAAAACTCAGTAAAATTAATTTTGGCTTTGGAAATACTGGCAGGTGTTGGCAGTCATTATTCATCAAACGTAGGAAAATGACACAAGAAATCCTGAATAATTTTATAGAAACAACACTTGAAAGCAGCATGTTTGGACACAAACTGACAAGGGTGAAGAAAAGCCAGAAACAAACTTTGTGCATTAAGTCTGTTTATGCTGGTTTGTATGATGTCTTGAAGCATTATTAAGGAATCATGGAATTGGATTTCAAATAGTCAGTGATTAAGAAAAAATAGAAAAGTAATCACTAAAATTTGAATGGATAAGATTCATCTTCCTTAACAGCCACCTGAAATTGTTACGTTGTGTTCAGCTCTTTGTCTAGATTCCTGTTAATTTTTCTCTGTTTGTTTCTTGTTTTTTTCACAAGTTCTTTTATTCCGAGTTTGGATTAAAATGCAGGACACGCCAGGCTTCTTCTTCTAATTTGATGTTTATTATTTCTTATCTATGGTACAGCTGCACAGGATGTGCTTCTTAGTTAACAAGGTGGAAAATGGCCCCAAGTTGTAACTTCCAAGGCCATTTAAAGCCCAATCTATCCAATTACGAAATGCCAAGTAGTTTGTTTTTACTTATAACCCAATAACTAACTATTCATGATCTGCACTGCGGGATTATTGACCCAATACCAGAACACCCAGGTTTGTGAAGAAGAAGGAAGAAAGAAGTAGTAAAAACCCACACCCAAAATCTTCCATCTTGCTACTAAATCCCATAAACATAATTTTCTACATTTCTACATATACCACCCAGTGACATAACTTTAATTACACAGCAACAATCTCAGTGTTATCCCATAATTTGGGAAGCCTTTCCCAAGGCTCCAGGTCAAGTGCAGTGTGCTTTTGAAATTAATTGTCTGTCAGCACTGAAAGATTGAAATTATCTGAACCCAGGATTCCAACAGATTCCCTCAAGATAGTGGCAATAAATCGTGGCTTTCAAATGACTTTCAAAAGTTTAACAATGTATCCTACCCTAAAAAATCTGTCAATGAGCTTTGAGATGAAGCATCTTAAGGAGGTGCTGACTTCACCTCATCTACTAGGTGACACTATAACTGATATATTTGTATCAATAAGGTAAGGATTTTTCCACTAAGCTTTACGATATAAATGCCCATATCTCACTAGTCATCCTAGAGTTTTATTACTCATGAAGATAGAGAAACATTTCTGGAGTTCTTTGATCTAACCTATTTTAATAATTTACCTTAGATTTAAAAAAAAATAAGCAGTTGTCTATGCACTAAATAGTAGGCACTCTCAGAAATGCTTCTTTGTCTTCTTTGTCAATAAAAGAAGAGAAATGGCAAGTTAAATACAGGCATTCACACTTTTGAAAGAGAAATTTTTCCTGTTCAGTTCCTCTAAAGGCTCTCCAGCAGAAGCAATTTCATTTTGATGGGTATGTTGTAAATTTGATATTCATCAAACAGAAATATCACTACAATTCATCTTTAAAAAAACCTAGTCACCCACAGAGGACGTATCTGAATTTATCCAATCCAACTTCTATCTGATACAAAAGGAAAATTCTCTAGGATTTGGATCTGGCAAGAGAAAAGACAGATCTCAGCTCATGTTAGGGTAAAATCTTTAAGAAGCCATTGTTTATTACAGCTAAAATTATACCAATATCTGTGTAGTGTCTCTCTGCATTTTCATGGGATCTTATGTAGGAAATTAGCAAATACATTTCTTAAATATATGCAGCCAGGATTACCTAGTCAGAATTAGGAATATGGAATTCCTCAACCAGAAGATATCTAACACCAGAATACATACAAGAAAAGAGTTACTTTTCTGAGTGGGCCTCTAGAAGAAGAATGTTTCATCAGCTTTGTATTTTATTCAGAGCTCTAAAAACTTATGATATTAGGTGGAAATCAGAGGGCTAAATTTGTTATTACTGTAGCCATCTTTGTCATTCACTCACAGATGTTACTGCTCAAACAAACAGATGTCTGAGTTATTTGTGCAACAGGTCTTGCATTGCTAAAGTTTTCAGTCTCTTAGATATAAAGTGGGGTTATTTCAATTTAGTATGTTACGTTAAACTTATTTCTTTTTGCCGTGCTGGTTTAGAAACTTCCTTCCAAAGCATCAGGCATTCTGCTCAGTGGCAGCATCTATCAGAAGGACAATGTGGGAGACTTTCTGGTGGCTGTAGCAGCTTCAGCTGTCTGATTTTAATCCTCCGTCGTATGTCTGCTGGAGTCTTTATTGAGATAAAGCACTGCCAAGGATTAGACAGGCTACTAGTGAAATAGATCTTAATTAAGAATATTGATTTATTGTGAATTTAGGCCTATAGCTTTTTCTCCTATTCCACCTTGAAAGTCCAAGGACAAAATATTTCTCAGAGGGAATGTTAGCTGACTTAGGTAACACAAAAAATAAGTACTATTGTTATTTAACTTCCACATAAAGTTACTACTGGTTTCTACTCAGCACCTCATCTTAAATTGCAGTAAATTACTAGATGAATTACAAGATATTAAGTAACTTCCCTGAATAGATTTTCTAAGTTAAGAAATCATCCCTATAAGCTAAACATATTTAATGTTTATATTAAAATTAGTGAAATTGAAGCTTCACAGAATGTCAGGTTCACTGTTCCATACACTGTTCTACTACAAGAAGCTTCTAATCTATATATCAAATTCAGGATGAGAAAAAGCTAAAAGTGATAAGAGCTGGCAAGAAAAATGTGGCAAACTCACGTCTTTCCAAGTTCATACTCCAAAGCCTGTCTTACGGATTACCCAACTGAATAAATGCAATATTATATAATTAAATATCCATTGACCATCCAATAACTTCATGATAGCTGAGGAAAATTATGTAAAGACTATATACCATTTCTTCTCTGTCCAACCCAGATATACTTAATTCTTAAAAAACCCTGCTCTTTTTTCTAGAGAGGCATCATTTCTGTAAAAATTCTTCTGCGGAAACTGTATACAAAATGCATTTATGTGAGGAACTTTCGGCATAGAAAAAATGCCTGATTTGGTGTTATGGAATTATGAATATACCTAATACAACATAAACCTATATGGGGAAACAGCCCTTTGATACCCTCTATATATAATAAACACAGTCTCATGAAGAAAAAGGAGGAAGTTTTTGTATAGCATACAATATTACCTGCTGTTATTCAGTTTGTCACAGAGACTAGAAATTTTATTAGGAAAAATGCAGTCAAGGACTATGTTATTTATTTGTTAAAGATTATTAAAACTAGGAAAGAGTTGTATAAGATGAATTGGTAATAGCCTGTTGAGTTCATAGTATTAGAAACATGATTTCCAATAGCCATACTTGAATGTGCATGGTTTCTGATTCTAATGAATTTGCAGTTCACTGAGGAAATGTGAGCAAAGGTTTTATTTTACCAATATTTCTCCATGACTTTATACAATTTGATATATAGTTAAGACAGGTCACTATGGACTTTTTTATATGACTTTTGAATATTGAAAAATAACATTGCAATGTTTCTCCATAATACAATTAACTTTGCCTGTTGGGTAGAACTACTTTGGCAAAAATTCATATTTGCTATTGCACAGTTTTGTAAGCACATTTTGGCAGCCATGTTACAGTCACAGATGAATACAGTTTGCTTGCTTTTAATTTGAGCAATATAGAATTTATCTTCATATGTCCTGTCCTGAAGGGTTATCAGTTATTTTATGCATACCACAACAGTTCTGCTATATTAACTTGCTCTTTATCAGATTTATCCTCTGGCGCAATCATCTCTAATCAGCCATGTGAACCCACACATGAAGGTAGCTGTATGGATGACTAAGGACACAAAGCATACCCGTCACATAACTAGAACCAAAGGCAAGAGTTTCCAAGACCATTTCACACAGGGAAAATTGTAACAGTGATGCCTTAGGTTTTAACTTTTATATTTTTCAAATCACTGTACTGCTTCGTGTGTAACTCTGAAGTTTCTTGTAGCCTGTTAATTTCTGATCTCTCATGCTAGGTAGACATAAAAAAGCCTCTCCAGGCCTGCTCTTCAAGGACACCCAGATTGTCCTAGGCCCAAAAAGTATAAACCAAAGAGCCTCTAAGGGGGGGCAGGCTGATGGGAATTACATCATTAAATTGAAGCTTTAATTGGAGAATTAACTCTGATATGCAAATGAACCAAACCTATAAAACTGTGAAGAACTCGTCACCTGTCCTTCATCCTGGGGTCCATCTTGGCAGTAGCCTCTGGCTCCCCAGGGAATACCTTTGAAGGCCTTTCAAATAAATACCTACCTTTATTCCCTTACTCCTGTCTAGTCTCTCTTTCTAGGAGGCCTGTTAAGGCATCAACAGCTTCTGCTTCTACCACTGCACTATGGGATTAAGCTGCTTTGTACCACAGAGGGGACCATGTCACCTATTAGTCATTGCACAACCTCATTAATGGCACAGTGCAGCTCTGAAAAACCCAATTTTGACCCTCTTTTGGTGAGCAACATGGGGCTCAAAATCCATAGACTGGTGTCTTCCATAAACAAGCATTCATAAACAAGCATAATAAAAGTCCATTTTGTCTATTTGTTTCATACAAAAGGTGGAAAGTTGGATTCGTACAACTGGAAGGAAACTTAGCAAGTGAGGAAATTGACTCAGAACAAGAGACAATGATTTGTCGAGGCCCAAGCTATTTGTCAGATATTTTCCATATATAGAGAGAGCTGAATTCCTTCTGATGGACTCAGGTAGCCCAGAAGAAATGCTATAAACAGGAGATGAGTGATTTTCTCCCTAAGACACACTTTCAAGCCATGTTCAATTACCCTTGCACATGTAGCTACAAGACGCAGGAAACATGTAATTGCATTACATCATCTATCATATCTGTAGTTTATAGTGTGGGTTTCCAGACATCCAGACTCTCACTTAAAGTTCTATGGAGTGAGCCAAAAGCATCCAGACCTGTTTTTTTGGAACGAGCCCTAACAGTATGAAAATTATCCTTCTCAATGAGCCAGAACAAACCCAACTCATCAAACATAATTTTGATAATGAACATCACCATTTTACATTCAAATAGTCCCAAAATGGTGGCAATTTATTAATGTCAGATTAAAGGGCTCAATTCATTATTCCCTTTCAGTAAAGAGGCAGTTAATGAGTGATGCATGCACATGGACAAGCTTCTAATTAGAGCTTCTCTATGTGTTGAAAGCTTGGTGCTGGGATACTGAGTGGCTGCCAGCAGACTATTGACTTTTTTCCCTCTTTGCTGAACATGCCTATTTATACAGCTTATTGCTAATGAGATGCTAATTGAGTCTGCCATATCTAAATAAAAAAACCCTTGAGTTTATTGCTGAATCCGCTAAATAGAGCTCCATTTCAGAATATTCTCCCCTGATTCATTTTCCTCTGCACTCTCTGCGCTTGATTGAAAAATAATTTTGAACAGTAGGAAAAGGCTGTCAATTAAAAAAACCCAAAACAAACGACACCACATTATTTCTAATATTAGTTTAGAAGAGAACCTAGTAAATTTATGCCTGGGTATTTACACTTAGTTTTACTAAAAACAATGCCAAATTGCACTCAAGTATGTGGTGAATACTGTGCAAAAATGTATAAATTCAAGTTTCAATGCCCTGGAGATGTTCCAATATAATCATTTTGCATGGAATGCAAGCAGCCTAAATGATCATCACAGAAACAAGAAAGCACATTAAGAAAAGTAGAATGAAGGCAAGGATTAGAGCAGTTAAATCACTTGGTTAGCTAGTTAAGGTTTGCACAGGAATGAAAGCAATCTAACATGAAGATAAAGCACGGATTTTATGATCTTTACCTTATTATTCAGTAAATTCAGTTGAGTGCATTCTACACTCTCCTTCTGTATAAAGTTTCATCTTTTTAGGATAAATTTTGGAAACATTTTTAGCACAGATTTTGGAAAAAAAATCTATAAAAATGTTTGATGTTTTTCAGGTATCATACAGTGGCTGAAAATTAATGAACAATGCCTTTGGGATAAAATCCTTTCTAGGCATGCCATATAAAACAAGACTGCAAAACCCTTCATTGCATCGTTCGTCATATTTTTTTGTAGTGACAGCAGTTCACTGTGATTTGTCTCATGATTTTTTTTTTAATGTTTCTCCATGGTTTGTGAATTCTCCTAGGCTATGTGAGTAAAGGCTAATCCCAGAGACTTGGCAAGGAGCAGAGGACAATGACAGGTGAAAAGACTATAATGACCTAATAAGGAGCAAACTGGATAAGCTCCTCCAAAAACAAACATTGGAAGAGAATAAACAGATGACTGCCCCTGCTGTGAAAGACACTAAGATGCATCAAAAAGAGATTGTCTCTGGAAAGCCATCAAACCTAAAGGAGCTATTGCCTAAAGAGTTTTAGAACTTATCTTGGAGTGCAGTGGGAAGAGAATATGCAGACTATGTAAAACTTAGGAGCTGTCTTAAGGGAACTGGTAGAACATGTGAAATGTTTAGGGGAAGGGCCAAAAAGGGGAAAGAGATTGGTCAGTATACTCATCTGGAAAGCTCTGCACCTGTTCAGTGCAGTCTATTTTATACTTTTATTAAATCCTTTTTCTGTCTTGGGGTTGGCTGCATTTCCTTTCTGAGGCTCTGTGTACATGCTAGAGAACTCACAGCCAAAGAGGCTGAGTCCTAGGAGAAGAGTTCTATTTAACAAGCTCCTGGAGTGGAAAGTTGATGCACGAGGGTCCAGCTCTGGATGACAGCAGCTAGAGGACACCAGGGTCTGGGAGCCAGCAACTGACTCAACCATATAAACCTGACTATGGGAAAAAGTCCATGTGAGCATGTATGTGTACATATATACGTATATATATGTGTGTGTGTGTCTATGGGTACAGGGTTGCATATTCCACTAGCAAGCTTTAACTCTGCTCTGAAGGAGGGAGGGAACAGGATCAAGCCACTGGTGTTGTTCACTGTATTTCTGTGTGTGTGGCAGCACAGGCATGGCTCTGTGTGCTATGTGTAGTGTGTGTGCCTGTGGAGGGGATGTGCTCATCCTCACTGCCGGCTGGAGCTGAGAGCATGAAAATGCAGCGTCCCTGAAACTATGGGGCTGTGAGAAGAGAAAAGAGCCTGGGGCCAAATTTATCTGTCTCAAAATATTCTACGAGAAATCTCAGTCTCCAAGCCAGATAAGCTAGAGAGCCTTCATCATTGGAGATGTTTAGATTAGAGAAATAATCTGTCAAGAATGGTATAGATGCAATTGATCTTACTTGGGGCAGACTGGACAAGCTAAATGAGGTCACTTCCAGCCTTATGATCTCATTAATCTCCATCATTTGGACCATTATTCACAGTCTTGAAAATAAAAACAGCCATTGACAGAGCTGGGCTTGTTCTGTCTAAAAACAAGGAGACTAAAGGGTGAGAGTGTCCTGGAGGAGACTCGAAGGTGAGCTGCAGTTACGTGAAAGGCAGTTACAGACCAGAGTGTCACTCTTGTCAGCAAATAAATGATGACAAGAATAAAGGGACTGAGAACAAACTGTGGATGGGATGGTTCAGATTAAACATTTAGGAAAATATTCAGCATTAGAAAAGCAATGCAGCACTGCAGCAGGATTGCCAGAGAAATTGAAAAAAACTTTCATCTTTTGAGTGGTATTTAAAGCTCAGTAGGATAAATTTGCAGGTGCCCTGATCTATTATTGTCAATGGTCCTGCTTCAAGTGGGAGCTGAACTGTACGACCTGCAGCAATCCCTTACAACCAGCAGTTCTGTGATTCCGTGACCTCTGTGACAGCTGCTTTGAACGACACTGTTTGAGCAGGTCATGTTCCAGCAGTTTGTTAGCAGGATCGACACAGCCTGTCATGATTTAGCTGGGTAACTGTATGAGCGTGACTGGAGTTTTAGTATTTCTGTGTGATCAGTGCTGCACTTTTCTGTTTCATCTTGAAGACAACCCCTTTCACAGCACTAAAAAATGGCGTGATATTACTTCGCAGCTGTTATATCCGAATCAGCAATGCTGAGTTTTCCTTAGGATACTGTCATCAAAGGGAACAGCCTATGCAGTGGACTACCCATGCCTTGTAACAAATGATCAACTTAATATTTTTTATTGAAATGATGCTTTTCATAGGACTTCTAACAAATGTGTTTGTGCAGAGGAAGTCCATGGCAATTCAAGGCAGTTTAATACAAGGACAAAATGCCAGTTAAGAGTCTTCAGGTATTGAAATTAAATAAAAAAATATTTTTTTTAAATAAATCATCTTCCTCCACTGCTTATGGCTCTAATCAGATAACATGCAGATATGTATAATGAAACAAGCTCCCTTTACAGACAATACAGAGACATAAGCACTGTGAGGGTCTCATTTACTCACCCTAAAGTTAATATAAGAGAGAAAGGAATTGTATCCATTATTTTCATTTTCCATAAAGGGTCACTAAGGCATGTGGCTTAGATGCATTTGTTCATATTGTAGGTGTCTCTGTATGCATAGATGCAAGATGAAGTAGAAGCCTTTGAAGCATTACAAAGCAGACAAAAGTAGCAAAGTGTGTGCAATAAAAAGAAACTTATGATGGGCTTCAGAATCCTGCCCTTTTAAGAACTGAGCTAGTGAAAAAAACCTTCCTGTCAGTTTTCCCCACTCTTTTATAGCTAAGAGGTACTAGAAAAGTTCCATGGAGGATTTTTGTTACTCACTGGTGCTCCTGGCTTTCCTAATCCATGATACATGAAGCTTTCTTTAGCTGATGATGAGAGTTAAAAATTGGTAAGCATTTCCCCAGACATTTTTTTTTCCTGGTCTGGGGATATTTTCGAACAGCAAAATGGTACAATTCTACTATTTCATATCCATTTTACCAGGCCATATAACTACTTGAAACAGAAAGAAAGCTTAGTCTGATTTGCAGAGAGCTGCCTATTGAAATGAGATGACTATTTAGGGAGGATACCAAGTAAATAAGTGTTCCAGAGCTTCAATAGCGTTATATACAGCATCCCAAATGAGCCTTTTAGTGCCTTTCACATAACATTTTCCCTCCACCTCCACCACCATCAGAAGCCCATCAGTTGAAATGGGGAAAGGGTTGCTAGCTTGCAGATTTGGATAATGTTAGGTGCAGTGAAACTGAATCTCTTCTCAACATGTCTAGAAGCTGAAGCTCAGATATATGGAGAATTTTGATACCAAAAGCTTAAACTTGTCCTGAATATGTTTTAATGTGTCTTTGTTTATGTAACAGTCTGGCACATACTTTGAACTAGTCATCTGCTCTGAATAGAAAGAGACAGATGGCAATTCATCACACCTATCTTAGACATATACATTTGGACAGGATGAAAAACCTTCTGGATATGCTTAACTCTTCACTGGATCTAACTCCTATTTATGTTCTTAATTCTAATTTTGGAATTTGTCATTGAAATTGTGCCCGATATGATGATATGTCTATACCATAAAATACAACATGTTTTAACATGGTATGCCTTCCTGAGGTGGATAGATCATAAAAAGTAGCATTCTTCCATGGAAACAAAATGCTTCAGGACACAAAATACACAACCTATGAAAATTATTCATTCAAAGATAATAATATTACTTCTTGATGTATGATACCACATTTGTATAATTCATCATTGCTCTGTGATGTGAATACTTGTCAGCTGGACCATATGTTAGGAAACTTTTCTTCCTGGCTCCCAGTGCTTCTGAATCTTACAGAAGTCCATAAAATGTTTTATTTAAAGCTATAGGGTTGGCTTGCCACAGATGTCACTGAAAATAATAAGGATTTAGGTTCTCAAGTACTTCAATTTCCTTTGAAAAAGTTGGTTTATAGTGGAGTCATCTGACTGCATATAATATCTTCTGTGTCTAATACCATGGCACATTACCTCTGGAAGCAATGAGATACACCTTTGGAAATAAGGCAGACAGGATCAACAACAGGTGAGATAAATTGCCCCAAAAGTTACACCCAGACATCTAAATTTAGCTGAAATAAAACCCACCCTCATAGCTTTAGCAGAAGTAGCCAAATACATTTTAAATTTAAAATGGCAGAAATGGCATCAAAAGATAGTAACGAATCCTACGTTGAACTATTTCTCATACATACCTTCCTATCTTTATTTGAACAGGAGAAAGATCTCTAATTGACTCTAAGGCATAGTATGATGTCATTTCCAGAATGATAGCACAGTAAAAAAGGCAAGATGAATCATGTCATGTGACATGCACATTATAAAAAACATCTCCAGTTTGAAAGTAGTAATGTAGCCGTGGAAAGTGCTGATGAGAACTCATCTGAATTGCTGAACTCATTCTTCATAATTTATTATCAAAACCAATGTATCTGCACTGAAACAGGAAGAAAAAGGGATTATCAGGATGATCACCAGAACAAAGAGCTGTGTGTGAGAGGACACACAGAAAGTAAACTCATGAAGATTGAAGTGAATGTTAATGCCCACACCAGGAAGATTTCTCTCAGCAACGCACAGCATCTCTGCATGACACCGCGTATGGAAAGGGCCAAAGGGGTACGAAATCCCTCAGCTTCCACCAACACTTGTCTCAGGGATTGCCACAGCACACATGAGCAACATCTCGCATTCCAGTTGGCTTGCAGTGCACATATTGAACCAAAATGCACTGCAGGGGTTGTTACAACCTCTGTTACCTCCTCCTCTGGGAGGCCTCTCAGTCTGGCCATGTAAATAGATGTCACGTTTAGACCAGGTTGAATAAACTATCCTTTTTCTTTGCTTGGATGCCTGGGGAGAGGAAAAAGAGTGAATCATTGTAAAGATCCTGATGACTTAGTCTGAAAGTAGCTGCTCATCTATGTGTCCTTGGCTACAATGAGAGGAAATACATTTCAGTTCATTTACACCAAATTTGATGCGTCAAATAAAAAAAAAAGCAAACAAACAAACAAACACCAAAAAACCACACCACCAGAAACCAACAAAGCAAGGTTTTCTATAGACTATGACAAAGCCAAGAAATTTTAAGGGTAATGCAATCTTAAAAGTCTCAAATATAATAAATATGATAGTTAAAAAATAGCTTTGAAAAGGAACTGGATATATTAAGCAGTCAGCCTTAAAAGAGACTTCTAATAGATAAGTTTATCAGCTTGTGCTGTTATCTAAGCCTCCCTCTTCTTTCTACTGGGAATACCTGCAAACATTCAGATACTGCATGAGGAATCTAGCTAATTTTTATCTCCTGAAAACACACTACTTCTTAGGGGTAAGCACTTCATATAACAGGTTATTCATAAATAAACGCATTTACATGTGTGCATGTAAATGTATATACATACAGATATTTTAAAATGTGTTCTTCATACCTCTTTGTGTGTTTTTAGGCACAGCAAGAAAACAAATAATAGCTAATCAAGTGTAATTTCATAGTATTTAATTGTTGTATTTATATTCCTAACTTTTTGTTCACCTTGTTTTTCATAGCTACTGGCTACACATCTGTTTGTCAGTATGATGTCCTATATTAAAACACATCTGGAGATTTTTCCAAAAAGAAGTTCTGCACAAAACTACTCTCCCAATAGTTTATGACTTAAATGCGAATTATCTTGAAATACAGTACCATAATTTGCAGTATACAATTACATTTAGAAGAACTAAATATTAGCATTATTACAGTCAATGCTATGTTGCATTTACTTCATCCTTTTTAGGGTGGTTTCTTACACATTTGATGTGAGTTCCAAGGAATTAAACATTCCTCCCTTTTTCTTTTTAAAAAGTATTCATTATTTAAAAGTTTAATAATCTGGGTGCTCATTTTGATGATCCTGTAGAGGAACTTTAATTGCAGAGGCTGAATATGTCACGTTATATGAAAATAAAGTCCATTCTAAGATCAATCTTTTTCTTACAGGATACATGATATTCTGAAAACACACATTATTGTCATAAAGTCTTTGAAAATTTAGTGTGATATTTAACAACATTATTTAAACTTAGTACCTCTATTGGCATTTGACTGCAAAGCTAAAAGATTTTTACAATACAGTGAAAGGGATACTCACATCATCCATCTTATGCAGCTGTAGGCTTCTAACTCACAGGTGGTTCAGAACAGCAGGTTTTATGCCTCAAGTACTTACACTAGAATATAGGAATTTTCACACTTGTCTGTTCACAGAACAATAAAACTTTTTATAATGTTTTCAGATTAAAATTTCTGCTGGAATCAATGAAATATGAGTTATGAAAAACAGAATAATATTTTACTTAACAGTTGACCTAATAAATATTTACATCAGTCACACTTTCAGTTATTTATGTTGTAGGGACTGCACTAATCTGTGGATTATTTCAGAATATCTTTTGTCTTCACCTCAGACTAACCACATTTTTTAGTTTGCTTTTTATTGATTACGTAATTGCATAAAATATTTCTATTTTCAGTTCATGTCTGTACTTTATTAAGTTCTGGATGGCATTTTAGAAACTCTTAGAAAGCATTAATAACTTTAAATATACTGAAATTATCTTGACTACAGAAATTTACCTAAAAGGAGTTTAGTTCATAGCAAAACCATGAAAAGATGGTCTTCAGTCATTGATTGGTGCATACAGGAAGACAAAGCTAATTAAATACCTGGGTTGTAAAATGAAGTTTAACAATTATTTAGTAAAGCATGTAAAAAAATCAGAATACTATGAAATGTGACAAGTAAAATTCTCCACTTACATTTGTAATTTGATCAGCAAATTCTAAACACACGTAAATATACCAGTGATTCAGAGTATATTTTTATGTCCAAAATTAATTTGTAGAAAATGAAAGTCATCAGCATTTAAAACACAATCTCTGACAGAAAATCAAAAAAAGAAAATCAAAGCAAAACCATCTATTACATTCGGTTTCATAGAATGAAGTTGACATTGTCTTTATTTGCACATCATAGCACCCATTCTTTCACTGTTCTCAGGCTCTATAAACTGTTTTGAGTTTATGTGGTCCATCAGTCAGCCTGACTGATGTTTTGTTTTTTCAGACCACAGGTATACACGACCAACAAAAGCACAACTATATGTAGACCTGGAGAGTTCAAACATATTTACTACAATGGACAATTCACATGGAGGTCAAATAAAGGGAGTTTAAAGTAATATAGAATATTCATCTGCAAATCGCATTTGCATATTTGTAGGCTTTAAGAGTGAATTCTTCTAATTTTAATAATTAATTCTTTCAAGAGTGTCTGTATTTCTGAAAGATCGTCAACTTTCTAACGGCATGAGCTAGTCTGTTAAAAGTTGTAAGCTCTCTCCACAGTCCTTGTAAGTATATCCAGCCTTTTTTATACAACTCCAGCTGATATAAGTTGGACTACCCTGAATTAAAAGCAAAAAGAAGTTATCTTATTTATAATCTAGGTATTCCAGCCTTGTGTGTGACCTGTTGTACTGAAGACAGTTACTTCATTAGGTAGATAATTACAATTCTGGCTTTGAAGTTAATTTCTCAGGGGGAAAAAAAATCTTGATAGTTCTTGAGGATGGTGGTCACATTTTTGTATATTTATTAAAGCAACAGTAAGACATTCAAAAATAGAAATGACAATATTTTTTCTTTATTTTGTATGGCCATAGCACCAAGAAGTCAGAGTGATGAAGCAGGGCCCATTTTTACCAGCTTTGTGCAAACATAAAGTGTATATATATAAATTAAAGTTTGACTTTAATAAGCTTACAAAATGTGTTTGGTTCTGGAATTTATAGAGTATTTGAACAATGTTTTTCATACTGGCACTTTCTAATTTTTGCCATTATTAGGATCATAAGTTTGAAAAGTTTTTTCTTTCTTGTAGAGAAATAAACAACCTTAATGGATGATTCACCTACTTTTTGCTTTATAACTCTAGTAATAAAAGTTGCTGTCTTTTCTAGGTCATTTGGCTTGGAAAAGACTGTTTAGGTTCAAAAGACATGGATCATCATTGTAAATCTTAATCACTACACACTCTTTGTATGATTTTTAAGGAAAGTTCAGTATCTCACAAAGTGAGAAGACACCAAAACTAGAAAATGGAAGCTGCCATTGAAAGAACAAATGTAAATCACACTTCCTGGAGGAAAATGAGATGTTTTCTTTCACTTGAGGATTCTAATCTTTAAATTGTTCTGTTTTATAATACTTGAACTGGGTTAGTAAAAACATGAGGGGACTTACGGGGGCTTCCAACATTATGAGTAGCACCTCTCCCTGTAGAGCTCGGTGTCCTGCATTCCGTTTCCTGCTCCCACTCATATCTACGACCATCATTCATCCTCTCCTTCACCCTTGACCACTGAGATACAATTTATTAAGGGCTACAGCTTTTACAGTCCTTTTTGTTTTAATGTATTCTAAGAGTATAGAGTAATCCAGTCTCTGATGAACTCAAAAAAAATGCCCAACAGATGCTGGAATGAACAAAAATCCTAACAAATGCAGAATATGTTATATTGAAAACATATTAATATTGAAAAAAAAAAAAGATGCTTACAGCTCCCAAACTTAAAGTAATACACCGAAAAAGCCACACTGGTAGGAAATATAAACAATAATCTCAGCCCAGATAAATTAAAATAGGTGTTGGAAGCTCTGTTTCCCCAAACTTAAGTTAAATCCCTCACCGATGAGCTATTTCTGTATTTTAATGAGGTTTAAATGATATCTGTGCTCTGAGAACTGCTGCTCCACAGGTAGTATCAACTTTCTGATACTGAACACATTGGTGCTATTAGGATTCTACCTAGAAGTGTAAATTTAGGCTACATCTATTCTAGTAAATTGCAAAGCGTCAGGGACCATTCCCAGCACCGTGATTCAATCATCTGAAGTGTTCCGTTTTTAGTGTCATCCCTAATAAAGCTGTGGCTTGGGCTGATTCCTGCTTCTGATAACTATTTTTTTTAAGTTATCCTCTTTCAGAGTCTGAGAGACTTTAACAGCATGGATTTAGGCCATTAAGCACCTAAGTCCAGTTATGGGCACCAGCAGTTGACTTGTATATACTGTACACTGTAATTTAATGGTTAATGCTGCAATGCAGGTGGACTGGGGAGTTTTAGAAAACAAAATTAAAATAATTATGGAATTAGCAGCTTCACAAATAGGTTAGAGTTTGAGGAAAGAACACGTTATCTAAGTCTCATTTTCTTCAGGGAGACTCCTGAAATTAAGACAATAATCTCAAGTATTATTTTTTTTCTCCAGTACAATAAGAAACTACATTTTTGAGGTTAAACATAGTAGTCTCCCTTTAGTAAATGGAATGAATTTGTGATCTTCTATTTCACTTCAAGACCATTTCCAACAGGAAGCTCCCTGTTAACCTTCTTCTTATGTGGATTACAAGTCTGAAAAGATTGATCTAATCTCATAAAACATTTCCATTCATGGCTTCTCATTGAGCATTATGAGTAGATTTTTTTTTGCATTTGTCTGCAGGGTATTCTGTCCTCATTCAATCTACAGCTTTAAGGCTATTTTCAGTTGTCTTTGTTTCTTTTTATCCATATATTTTTTATGTTTCTAGCACACTTCTTCTACCACCTCAAGAAGTAAGGTTGTAATCTCACTACCATCTTTAAGTGCTATCAAGAAGCTAAATATGCTGTTATAAATAAAAAGAACCCATATATATAACAAAATTAGTGCATCACACTGACATTCTGTTTAAGACACAAAACTCATAATCCAGCATTTCCTGCTGTGACAAAAATCACTTGCAAGCAAATATTAGCACAAGACAGAGAGGATCCCCAGGAACTGGAAGTTCTGTGCTTACAGCTGCTGTTTCAGTGTTCTTGAACTCATCCGTCATAAGAAATACATTAGATTTCATTATTATTATTTTATCACTCGTTGTTTTCCTTGTCATTGGGCACAGGATGTAATTTAAAAATACTGAAAACATTTAGAGTTTTGTTCATTTGTTAATTTTGTGAGGGTTTCTTATTTCAGCAATTTCATATTTCACTTTATAAACAACAGAGTTGGCATGAATTTGATCTTAAATTTTGTGCTAAGCGTGGGCTGTTTTACTTTACAAAGAATAAGAGTTTTGAAGAAAAATATAAACCCCATGAACCTTGCTTGGAATATTTTCTAATTATTGAAAAATAAAAAAATTTGGGTGAGGCTTTGAGGGTTTTTTTAATACATATGTTTAAAGCAGCAAAACATTGTTTGGGAAAGTTATGTTCATAACCTAATTCTTGTGAAGACTTTCTTCATGACACTGAAAAAGTTTGTGTTTAATTCCTTTTAAAATTTGTCCTGAGCTGCTGAGATGGTTTATGTGCTGATCAGACCTTGTTATTCAAAGGATGAAGGCTGAAAAAAAGGCCAGGCTTTTATTACACAAACTTAAATTACAGATTCCTTAGCCATGAAAAATGTAAGAAACTCCTAGAAAATAAGAAAGGACATAAATATCTTTCCCTTCAGAAATTTTAAGAAACAAAAGCCTCATATGAATTATAGTTCATTTCTGTACTGTTAAACTTCCATTTATAATTACAGCCCAGATCTATTCCATACGTCACCTCCACTTACAGAAAGGTATGAGAAGGATAGGAAAACAAGGTGCATTAGTGGAAGGGCAAATCAGCCATGGCTTATAAAACATACACCTGGAAATAAGCTTCCCCTCTTTCCAAATTACAAGTTAAGTATATCAGTGATCATTTTGCCTGAATTAATGTTTCCTACTTGTTGTTGAGACAGTACTTTCAGCTTAAGAAATCCCAAACCTGCTTTTCCCTTTCTATCATACGTCTCACTTCAGATGCATATACACGTATAAAGAATAGACCTGGAATAATGAAAAAACAAACAACATGCTACAGCCGTCACAAGGCCTTCTGGCAGCAGTAAGGCATTCTTACAGTCAATAATTTTATATTTATCTTTTGCAAAAAATATAGTAATTTTTATTCTAAAAATTCTTCTTGAAGCATATTTAATCACTGTGTATAGAAAAAAAAATCAAATACTGGTTTTGATGATCTCAACAATTTTGCACAGACCTTATAAGTTTCCAAAGAGGTTCCTATTAAAAATATGACAAGTAAAGGATTTCTGATTAATGTGCTTTTAAAAAGATATGTGTGTATGTGTGTGTGTGTGTGTGTACACATAAATAAATGTATATATGTATATGTATATATATATAAAATTGATTATCAGGGGTTTTTTTCCATTGTTTATACAAATCATTTCCTCTGGTTGTCATACCCAGTTGGAGTTCTGTAAAAAGTTTACTCTCTTCTATGCTATGCTATTAAATGCTAATGTGAGTTATGACATGCTAGTTTTTCTTAAAATATTGTTTTCCTAAGTTTCACTATACTTTTAAGAGATGGACATCACAACTAATTTTCACTTCTATTAAATAAGAGAGACCTGTAGAGATTAGGCAGCCACTCTGAGGCATGAAAACAGACTGACACTGTTTTCCAAGAAAATCTTGGCCTGTGATTAATGATCCCCTTGCACACGAATACTTGTTTTGTTCAGATACATGATATATCTAAGGTTCAATATTGAATTACAAAAAATAGTGTTTACTTCCAGGAGAACTTTGGGAACAACAGCAACCTTCAAAACCATCCCTGAATGATTTTGTTGTCATCTATAATAACTATTATTATTGGTTTATTTGTCAAGTTAATGCAAGTTGTTGTAAATATTATTTCAGTCTTATATGCCTAAACTCATTTCTTGCATAAATGCCTTTAATAGTAGCATTTTATACTTGGCTTTTTATCTCATAATGCAATGGTAAGATAGGAGTAAATTATTCAAAACTTCTGAGGTCATCTTCTGTCTTCAACCTAAACCTGAGAGAGAAAGACAAATACCTCAGAAAATAAATCTCCCTGAACATTCTTTGTTGCTCCTTGGTGTCACGGTTTGAGACACATTCGGAGGAACGTCTGAAATGAACATCCTCTGATAGAAGGCAGGTTACAGCCATCCCTCCCCCACCAGGTTCGGGAATAAATTTCTCGGAGGAAAGTGAAACAGGAAAAAAACCTATTTATTTAACAAGCAGAGTGCACGCAGGCACAGAAAAAAAGAATAATGCTAAATAATAAATCCTCTCGCTGTGGAGAGAACCTGGGTAGATTCCAGAGCCCTTTGTGGATGTGGCTCTCTCCTCTCCAGAGCTGGGGTTCGGCGTGGGCCCCTCTGGGTCTCGGTGGAAAGGCCTCCCAGTGAGGTTCTGATGTTCTGGTGTTCTGAGCAGTTCCAGAAGAGAAGAAGAAGCCAAAGTCCCAGGGCTCCGTACTTTAGCTAACGGACAGTAACTAGCTAAAAAGGAAAAGGAATGTAACTCTCTTCCCTGCTGCAGAAGGGGAGCAGCCGGGCAGGAGAAGCCAGAGAGCTCATCTGTGTTTTGAACACAGCGCCGAAGGAATTCCACCGACTCTCCCCCCTCTCCGTTAAAGGTACAGAAAGGCACAGGGTCCATGTCTGGCATAGGGCGGACGATAGGGAATACAGTCTCATACAGTCACCCCAGGACACTTGGTGAACATAATTTTGTGTAGAATATCTACCTCAGCTAAGTGACAAGGACAGTAGGCAAGGACAAGGCACCTCCAGAAAGAGAATGCACAAACCTTTTATCTAGAGATGGAAGGTATATTATGTCTCCGTACCATCAACAACTACAGTGTAGTGTACACACAGAAAATGAGTTCTTTGGAAGATTTTCTTCCTTGTAATCTCCAAATTTATTATATAGAAATCAGTATTTCCTGAATTCTTTTCTTATGGTTCAGTTAGAACACAGATGGTTGTATAACTTTGAGAATAAATGTAGAAGTTCAGCTTTCCTGCAGCTGGAGTTCTTGGCCCTGACAATGAATAAAAATACCAGTTTCCACCTAGAATTTGTATTACTCAATGTATGTATTTAAATGTATAGCTATTACCAGAACAACCCTGATGTCCTTCTGCATGTGTAGAGCTAATGGAAACTGAACTTTGGGCACTAGAAATGAAAGGAGAATGACTTTCCTAGATTACATTAATAAAATGCTTGTATTCTGTCACTCTTTAATGTATTTTAAGAAATATAAGTTTAATTTTCTACATGGAAAAAAAAAAAACCCCTCCTATCTGTGAGAACATTTTGGCTTAGAGCAGAGACAAAGGAACCCTTTTATAAGGCAGACTCGAAGGAAGAGTCTACTTATCACTTAGTGAGGTTAAAAGTGCTCTGTGTCTTCTGGTAATTGTTTTCATCTCGATACCCAGGATGGCTTTTAACAAAAAGAGCAGTCAGCGAATTAATCTATAAAATTTATGCCATCTTTAGCAAGATGATTATGAATGACTTTTAGCTGTTGTAGAATTATATTTGGGTATATACAGTCTGAATGCAACAGTTTGCAACAGGCTGAAATAGGTGAGAACACCATTTTGAGATATCTGTTCAAGTGTTGAAATTTATTTCTTTGTCAATGCAAAAATATAACTTTAGAAATAATGAAATATGCCCTAAACAAATTGACAGATGCTCAGAATGGCCCACAGCATTCCCTTGAGCATTCATCTGAGGTACAGAAAAATCAGAATCAAGGTTCAGTTTTGCACAGTGTTTTGCCTCTGGCCTTGAAAAGCTCCTGTCAGTGGTCTGTACACCCCAAGTTACAGTATTTCTGTTTCATCTCTGCTACTTCCTAATAGTCACATTCCTTTGGCTGTTTTGGAACTTCATTATTCATTATCCTGGGTTTTAAACTATGACATGTGAAGACCTTGTTTTAATTCTTTACCTGAATCAGACATGAAAAATTTCAGGAAAATAGTGTTTTTAAGTGAGTTAAACACTGAATGAATAATCAAGTTAGGATGGATTTGTCTGTTTCTCTAGTAAGAACTTGCAAACTGAAAAAAAACCCCAAATCTCTGAAACCATTGATAACACAAGACTGATTTTAAAACTAGTATTTTTCAAGAACTGAATGTCCTTTTTTTTCTAAAATTTTCCCAGTTAGTTCTAATAACCAATACAAAAGAGAGAGACTGAGTCAGAAGATGGTAGTGCTTGTCAATAAAAAAAAAGAAAAGAAAAAAGAAAAGAGAAGAAAAGAGAGGAAAAGAGAGGAAAAGAGAAGAAAAAGAGAGGAAAAGAGAAGAAAAGAGAGGAAAAGAGAAGAGAAGAGAAGAGAAGAGAAGAGAAGAGAAGAGAAGAGAAGAGAAGAGAAGAGAAGAGAAGAGAAGAGAAGAGAAGAGAAGAAAAAGGAGAAAAAAAAAAAGAAAAAAGAAAAGAAAAAAGAAAAGAAAAGAAAAGAAAAGAAAAGAAAAGAAAAGAAAAGAAAAGAAAAGAAAAGAACCAAAAAACACCCCTCCCCCCCACAAATAGACCAACCAAACACCAAAGCATTATATTTCCATTTGTAAGAATTAATCACTTTTTTTTGTATTTTTATTACATCCTTACCTACCAGATTTACTTCTCACTTATTTGTCACTGAAGTATTTTTCATCTCTTCAAACCTGCAAAGGTGTTTCCAAGACAGCCTCAAGTTCTAATCTAAACATGCCCTTTATTACATTTGTTTCAACAAACTTTATAATTTTTATGATATATTTATGTGTATGTATCTAATGTCATACCAATTAAATTTGATATCAATTGATCCACCAACTCATACTTCCTTTCATGCTATTTTTAATTATCTAATTTCTTTAAAAACATGTTTCATTAATAATCACAAGGGTCCGTCAAGAAAATGTTGCAGTCTACGATATTTATAAGAACATATGTCATCAGAAGGTTCAGTGATTCTTTGTTTCCTTTCCCACATTGAAATGTGGGGTTTAAAGCTTCTTTAAATTCAGCTGTCTGTGTTTCATTTTATTTCTGCCTGGATTACTCATGGACAAATGCTGTAAAGAACAGGACCCCACTGATGTCCAGTGTTCACTGACTTCTTGTGAACACTTTCTCCCTACTTTGCCACTGCTCTCACCTCTATGCAACATTCAAGATTGGGTAGCTTTGATAATGTCTTAAAAGTGTGAGAATGGTTTATTTCTTTATAACATCATTAAAGCTGTTCAAGGATAGTAAATGGACATTGAAAAACAAAGTGTTAATCCATTATCAAAACTAACAGAAATCTCATTATACAGTAATGAAGTCCAAGTTAATATGTCTTTATTACTCTTCACTAAGGACTGCTTTTCTGACAGCAGTTACAATGAAAACCCAGCCAAAAATCTTTGAGCTTTAATTGATAATTGGGTTGTGAATCTGAAAGTCAGTGAAAGTCTAAAAGCCAGTCTCCTATCCTGTAAATTAACAACTTGACTTTTTTGATAGTTTTTGGAACTTAATGTGTGCCAGAAAAAATCTATTCGCACACTCAAAAAAAGAACTGTTATTAAACTATTAGCAATGCAGCCCTGACTGAACATCTCAATTGCTTGGTGATTTAGTGTCTTATACACCTGTGGAGGTTCCTTCAAACCCTATATTGGAAAAATAGAAAAATAAAATTCATTATACAGAGGCAAAACTAAAATATTTTCAAAGGTCAGAAAACAACATGTAAGAAACACTCTAGTAAGAGAAAAAATAATATCTATTATTACTGAAAATCTTCTTAACATTTATAAGAACAGAGTGGGAAAAAATTTATTTATGCAAAATTGTGGTTCTCAAGGTCACTGAAAAGAGACATGGAGCTTAGTACTAGTTAGCACTGTCATCCCAGAAAATATGATGCTCTACATGTTTAAACAAGAATGCAGCCTATAAATCTAAAGTCATAAATACTGACTTATTCAATATTAACCAGGCATCAACTGCCTGTATCTGCATTTGGATAGACACATTAAAAAATACAGACATTTTGAGGAGAGGTAAGGCAGATCAATTAGATTAATCAATTAAATTAATCAAATCAATTAATTAAAACAATCAAAATTATAAAAAGTTTGGAAAACATGCCCTTCAAAAAAAACATTTCAAAGTGTTGATCTTCAGCCTAATATTTTAGTCTAAACAAGTAAAGACTGCATTTAAAGAACAACTCCTTTCATTCAGAAAAGGCAGTAAAAAATCCACTGTCTACGTTAATTACTGCCATGACAGAACAAAAGAATTAATTTGGGGCAAGAAAGCTTCAGTATGAAAAACATTCTAATATGAAGAATACTGATGTAATGGAAAAGACCCCTTATACCATTTATTCACAATCTTCTCATAACAGACTAGATGAAGATCTGCCATAAAGCTTATCAGGCTTTGGTTCAAGGTCATGAGCATGATGTCTACTGAAAAATTTCTAGGATCGATAATTTTGCATCTAGTGGTATATTTATGCTGTATTTGCAGAATTTTGACAGGCTTCTGACCAACATTGCTCCAATATTTAATGTAATTACAGAAGCCAAAATGTTCTCGTGGCATAGTTTGAAGAGCAAAACTTTTGTTCACATACATGTACTCACTCTCTTGGGGAACTTTACACTTCATTAGGTATCCAAAGCCTGGTTGCAAGTTAGGTGTCTAAGTTAGGCAGATCAGATGTATCTGGAGCATCTTTTTTAAGACAAGTTTTCTGTATAAGTATCCTCAAAGCTCTTTACTGTATTTAGAAATTCCACTCATTGATTTAGTCTTTCCTGAATATGTGTGACCCAAACTGTAAATGGTAACATCAACATGGATCTCACCAATGATATCTCTCTAGTGAAGAGAAATATCTGAAATACTCTATTCATTTAGATGTCTTGAGATGTCTCCGTTACTATCCACATTCCTTGAAACATCCGTGACTGGCAACAATGAAGGGGAATATGGGAGACAGCCTGTGTCTTGATCATTAAAACAACATCAATGAGGCATAAAAGTAGATTGCCTCAATAAAAAATAAAAAATAAAAAAGGCAAAGGATCTCAACAGAGGCTTGAGTGAGATTTTCATATGTGCAAATATGTATGCAAATAATATGAAAGTACATAATTTGAAAATATAAGAATGGCAAATGTAAGTAAGACTAAAGTTTGTGGAGTCTACCACAATATTCCTGGAAGCAATAAGTAGCAGATGATGAGGAAAGCTGTGAAAGTAAAGAATAAAATAAAAATAAAAGTAAAAATAAAAATAAATTTTATAACTTCTATCTAAGCTTCAACTTAGAGCTACCACTGCTAAATAGATTTTCATCATTCTACTAAAGAAATACTTAGATACAGAATTACCAGTCTTTTATCAGTGGATTTCCTCAGCTTCTATACATCATTAAGTCTTGCTTACTGTTCACTTCAAAGAGCTAAAATTGAAGCATCTGCATTAAGAAGAATGATATTTGCCTTTCAAGAAAAAAAAAAGTGGAAAAGAGAAGAGAAAAAAGAAATATAAACATTGTAAAGGAAAGATTTCAAAATACGTTTTTACATTTAGGATGAGGAAGCAAAAGTGAAACAGTTTTATTTTTGCAACATTACAGTAAAAAGACTTATGAACAATAATTGCACTGGGAACAAAATAACCCTTAAAACTATTTCTTCAATAATTTGCCACCAGCGTTTTACCTGACAAACAAATTTAATAATGGGCTCTCAAGGGTATGTTATATATATAAAAAAAGTCAGAATCATCACTATTTTTCTTTGGTAATACGTCAAAAAAAGAGAACAGTGGAACAAAAGTGTAGATAGATAAATCAATAGAGTGTAGATGATAAATCAATGAAAATATATTTTTTTCAAATGCAAATGGACTGTATGTGTAAAAGACAGATCAAACACTTTACAGAATACATGGTAACTGAAGAGTCAGAGGTAGATTTACGGGAAAAGGCATATCTTCAACATTATTAAACACACAGGACTCTAACTGCCAAGAAATGTTATTTTTAAACTTGACCCCTATAGCTTGTTGGGACAGAGCTTCACCAATGACATCTTCTTGGTACACTCTAGGTGAGTCTTAGTGGAACATGGCAGATTTTCAAATTGCACATTATGATATTTCGACCATCCCCAGCATCATATTTAGTCTCCTGGGCTTTTGCAGCAGCATTCAGATGCCTGTTCATGAACCAGGTGAATAATATTTCCTGCCCCCAAGTGGTAATCATAAATATAAACAGTACTTGAACCCCTTCTGCAGGAAAGTCAGTTTTGAAAGATGAGCACATCAGTAGCTAAGAATATATTCAGATTCACACAAAGTTTTGCTGAGGTCAACCACTAGTTCTGACAGCAATAAAAAGACATGATCAGATGTCCTCAAGAATAATTTAATGAACATATCAAATATCTCAAGGTCAAAGAGGGTGCTCTTTTGTCTTCACTGAAAAAAAGTTCAGTAAATTTAACTCTAATATGCAAATTAAATTGACTTATTTTCTCTTTTTTTTTTTGTTTGGTTAGTTGGTTTAGGTTTTTTGGTTGTTTTTTATTTGCTTTGTTCAATTGATTGGTTTTTGTTTTATTTTCCTTCTAATGATAATATTAAAGTGATACTAAGAGAAATGAAAGATACATGTGCAAACATATATAGGTAGGCAGGTCTGTGTGTGTATACATGTAAGCAGGGTAGACCATGGCAATAAAATAAACTTGTCTGCAGATAATAGGAATATTTGTAATCACTGTGAGATATTTTTACCATGACAATGATTTAATGGATTTTTTGGACAGGCAGAAAGATTTGGAGTGAACTCCAGCCTCAGTCATTTTAGTTTTGCCTCAGCGAACTTTAAAAAGGAGCTTTGTTTGACAGTGTTAACCAGCTTGAAATTAAAACTTTATTCTCAAAATCTTTTTTTATGGGCAAAGAGGAAACATATCTTATACATTAAGACAAGAATCTATTGTTAGCATAATGGAAATCTTATCACTCTGATCCAAGCATCTTTATTAGCTGCAATTCAATTATCACAAAAAAAAAAAAAAGAAACGCTGCCTCTATACAGATCAAGTTCAATAGCAGTAGTAATATAATTTAAATTGTTACACACACACACGAGTTTCCTACCTCTCTTTCTGATGTTCTGCTCACCCATCCACTGCTCCTCTGGGTACTGAAATAATTTTCTTCTGGCAATGTTGATAGGGTGTATCACAACAGGGTGTCAACATCTGTGGCTCTGTGCTGGCACCAATATAATGATGGAGTTGATGATTTCCTCACTTCCCATCTAAATCCTCTTATGGTCATTTTGCTATGCTTTTATATCTTTCTTTGCTTCTCATTGGTCTACACTACCATGTAACAACAGAATTTAATATATTTATTGTCTTTTGAGGGTGTTGGATATTATTTCTTTGTTTTCTTTTTTACCCCTAAAGCTAGCTTTGTCTAGCTCCAGGTCTCTATTTCTTCAGTTGACCATTGGTGCACAGATTATAGACATGGGGTTGCCAGTGCCCCTTTTCCCACCATTCCTACATTCCTGTACTCTTCTAAGTAACCTCCTGGATCTCCACTTCTCAATGCCTCTCTTATCATACCAGGCCTGCTTTCTTTATACCAAGTCATTATGGAACTAAATAATTTTTAAGGTCTCTTCCAACCCAACGCATTCTAGCATTCTGTGAGTCTATGATTATGGTGTCATTACAGTAGCGCCACAGAGATAAATAAAACTGAAACCAAGAAGCCATTGCCAACTAGTCTTTTTGAAAAACAGCTGTCACAGCTAAACCAAATAAAGCAGAGGTGCAGGGAGGTATAGTTCAAACAAGACAAACCTAACAAGCCTCTGTTTTGAGGCAAATCTACATACATGGTGCATATATGGTGAAAAGTCTACACGATGTTACTGGCAATTACTATACTGTTTCATAGGGATAAATAGTTATTCAAGCCAAAAATGCATGAAGGAGAGCAGAATTAGGAAAACAAAATTTAAAAAAAAAAAAAGCAAAAAAAAAAGCAAGCTCTGTATGTAAAAGATGGTGCATCTTTGAGTACTTAAAAATCATGGTTTAGGTTTTCATAGCTTTTCAATATAGAAACATAGGATCATAGAATGGTTTGGATTGGAAGAGACCTTAAAGCTCATCAGGCTCCAATTCCCCTGCCATGTGCAGGGACACCTTCCACTGGGTCAGGTTGCAACGGGTGAGCAACTGGCTCATGGGTCAGGCACAAAGAGACAGTGAATAGGTGACAGACTGGTGACGTGTCAGTAGTGGGTTCTGTGGGGCTCCATCCTCAGCCCTGTGCTCTTCAACATCTTCATAAATGACCTGGATGCAGGACTGGAAGGGATACTCAGCAAATTTGGCAATGATACAAAACTGGGAAGAGCTGTTGATTCCCTCCGAGGCAGAGAGGCCCTGCAGAGAGATCCCAACAAATCAGAGGACTGGGCAATCACAAACCATGTGAAGTTCAGCAAGTGAAAGTGCTGGATTCTGTACTTCATGTCTACCTCGTTCACTTATGCAGCCACCCAGACAAGGACAGATTGTTCAGTAGTTCGGGACACTAGTTACTGATTTGATTTTTTTTTTTTTCTTTGTGAAATCTGAGGCTAAACTGAAGGATTTAAACTTCTGAAAGACATGATTCTCATAAAATTCTGAACCAAGGATCAAGGAATGTTGTATCATGCAGACCATATCAACAACAATCATGGAAGTGAAAACTTGTTTGAATTCTTCCGATTCTTAACCTAAAAAAATAATTAAATTATAGCAGAATCAATAGAATTGATTCAGATTCATTATTTAAGTTCCTTGGCATTTGCTGAACAACAGCTTTGCAAAAAATTCACAACAGTTTTCAATATTAAAGTTAATGGATTTCATTATCTGATGTGCTCCCTCCCTGTGATTTGTGTTCTGTCTTGTTGAGTGTGATTGTGCTGCCAAAACAAATTTTTATCTGCTTTCCTTGGAATGGAAAGTTGGTAAACATATAAATACATGGTATTTTATCTATATGTAATATACATATAGATATATTTAGTTTCCAGTTTCTATCTCCCTTTAGCTGTAATGACATACTAAAAGGTAACCAGCTGTGAAAGCAGCAGTGGGGAGGAAATCAATGATTTGGTGCTCAGCAGTTCCCTACCAATTGCTGAACTATTGACTGACTACCAATCAATTGCTACACTGCTCCTACTGAGTCCCATAATGTAAATAAAGCACACGGCTCAGGGGAAGAGGCAGCAGCATTCACAAAAAAATGGAATGGAACTTCAAAGGATATAAAGGAAAGGGAGGGTAGATTGAAGTGAAAGAACAGAACAAAGTGGGCAGAGTGGAAAACAAGGCCAGAAACTTTAATTCCAATGTAGGTGTAATTATGTGAAAGTCAAAATTGGTGGTTAAAGATGGGGAACTACACAAATATAGAAGGATGCTGAACTAATTTTGGGGCACTGCTATTCTCCCTTACCTTCTGCTCCTCAATTAAACACTCAAATTTTGCACTCTATTTCCAGTGACACAGAGTAACAAGTATGATAACACAAAAAAAGCGAAGTTATGGGAAATATGAAACAGATCTAAATTAGTTATAATGTTGTACTACATCCACTGTAATTGCTGTCAACAACAGCAAAACAAGAAAGAGAGAAAAAGAATAAAGCTGTAAGTGCAAAGATTTGTGCTTCTTGAGAGTTTTGGTTCTTTTTCATTTAGTAAGGCACTTTTAGGCCACAATCCAGACTAACCAACAATTGTAGACTCCAAACTTGTCCTACATCTCAACTTTGTCAATCTCTGCCTACCTTTGAACAGAGAAAAATCAATGGAGTAAGTTTAAGCTACATGCAATTTTATCAAATAAGAGTGGCATATGAACCAAGAAAGCAAAATAACTAAGATGAACTACCTCACAAAAAATAAGTTTATCAGGACACAAAGCAAGCTTAGTATAATAGAAGACCCAAGACCTATAGTGAAAAATCAAGTAGCTGAGATCTGTCCTGAAAATCTGAAAGTTAAGAAATGTTGCAGTGATAGTCTGATGTGTTTTCATTTCTAAACACATTTGCAGTTTCAAATAATCAGAAGAATTTAAAGGAAATAACTGATCACTTGGGGAAGTAACACTGGAGAAAATGTCAGTCTCAAGTTTGTATAGCATAGATTCAGTTCCTTGCTTCACCACTGAGTTTTACTGTAATGGTGAAATTCAATCTGTGTGTACCCCAGTTCACACTCTTTAATGGAGGGATAGCAGTAAATTAATATTTCTCAGGAGTGCTATAGAGATTAATAAATGCAATTAATGACTGTGAAGTCCTTAGACAATATGATCCCCTATATAGATGTTAAGAAGTAGGTGGACTAAACTTCTTAGAGGTTTTCCAATCTGTTAAATATATACCGTCTGATTTTGAAATCAGGGTGGAAAATGCAGGTAGTTTTCATTGGCTTCAAACAGAGTTGCTGAAGGTCTTTGCCTCTGAAAATCAAGCTATCCTATTAAGTGCTGTCTGACTTCTGGTTAGGTGTGCTTTTAACACAAATCCCTGTCAGCCCTCGCTTACTTTTGCCAAGCTTTCACTTTAAAATGCTGTCTATATTATTTACTTTCATTGCTAAAAGACAGCAGAATGTGATCAATAAAAAAAGGCTTTCCATGTTAATCACCATCACTTTTTCTATAAATATGTAAATTTTCAGACTCATAATCTCACTGATTGCCATCTATTGACAGTTTGGGAAATTGAAATGAAATACATTTACCCTACTCTTAAAAACAATAAAACAGGTAGATAGGATACATTATTAAAATGAGGACATGTTATATCTTGGTGCTTGCTTCAAAGATAAAGATTGGTACGTGTTTATCTTTGTTCTGTAGGTATAGTGTGTGTCAGATAAGGCACTTTGCCTTATTCCTAATTGTTGCTAGTAGTTTTCTAGACTTATCTCATGACTAAGCATAACAGAGGTGACTTCTGTCTTTCTCACCTGCTTCAAATTTCACTAGGGCATCAGCTCGTCACTAAATTTCTCTCCAGTGCTACATCCATTCCCCTGTAACCCTTCATCTATTTAGACATCTGTGAAGGTTTGCCTGAGAGAAGCAGATCAGTTATGGAAGGTCTCTGTGCTTGGGGCAAAAAACAGCTGAGTGAATGGAAATAATTTCTGAACTATATTGGAAAGCTAACAAGTTAGGAAGAACCCACTTGGGAATTGAACAAAATCTTGACACTGAGGTCAAAAACTGAGCTTTTTTGACAGACATTTAAAATGAGAGACAGCCAAAGACAGAATCCTATCTATTCCTCAGAGTCATGAATGTTTACTACTGGGAGTAATAGCAGAGTCCAGTCTTCACTCATATTTACCCTTTTCTTTATAGTATCTTTTCCATTTTATTGAACAGCTTAGAGAGGTATTCACCAAGGAGAGATTACGAAAATTTCCTTCCTATGAAAAAGATAATTATAGGATCACAGGATCATCCAGGTTGAAAGGGATTTCAACAGGTCTTAAGCCCAACCTCCTTCTCAAAGCCTGGTCAATCTGAAATCAGAACAAGTTGCTCAGGGCTTTTCAGTTGGTCATAAAAACCTCCAAGTAGGGGGCTTGCATAATCTTTCTATTCAACACCTGCCATTGCTTAACTGTCCTCACAGGGGGAAATTTACCTTATATTCAGTCTGGTATTAGGCAGTGTCCATCTTCACTGTATCACCTCTCCCATTCAGCACCAGGCTCATGTTTTACTTGTTAAGCATTTGTCTCTTAACATAGCAACAGAATATCACATCCTTGATGCAACTCAAGCTGCAAATGACAACTCTGCATGAGTTCTGGCTTTCCCAGCAACACTTTCTCACACTCAGACATGGTTTTTAAAGTCTTCCTTTGTAGCCTGTTCCAGTTTCCATGGATTTTCTTTGTATCGCAACTCTACTGTTTACCCATTTAGCTAAGACAGTTTTTGCATAGTTCACTTGTTTTCCTGAATTTCGGGATGGACCATACTGTTGCAGCTTGCATCTCTTATCTGATAAATCCCAGAACAATACTCTTTCGCTAGAATATATCTTCCTGCCTTTCACACCATAAAAGTTAAACATGTAGTTCATATTTTCTCATCAGTAGAAAGAGAGTAGGATGTTTACATAAAGATTTATCCCTCTTTTAGACAGCTTTCTAAGATTAATATGATCATGGACAGAGCTTAGTCAGGTATCTTAGAACAGACTTTTTACTTTCAGGTAGCTAGAGTTATTAGACTGGATCAGCTCGTAATCATATTTTTTGTAAGATGTTGAACTCTTCTTTTTTTCCCCTCATGACTCAGTTGAATGACTAGTGAATGTGACAGAAGTAGAAGATATACCCTTTCTTTGCCTATTTAGAAGAATATAATGCAGGTGTGGAGGATGAAGATTAAGTTCCTTTTAGGTCTGGCACCTCTGTATATAGCAGTTAAATGTCTGTGACAAATTTAATATGGCAACACAGAACGTTGTGACCAGACAATTTTTCAAGTGTCCTAACTATTTTACAGCTCAAAACCTTTCCATCACTTACTGGGTGACATTTCACAGCCTGTTGGCTTGTCAGGGTCAGTAGGCTACGTACAGTTCTCTAAAAGAAAACCACTGAGCACCCCTCAGAAAAGGGAGTGTCCCCTGACTGAGATAGACAGTGACAAAGTTACTCATTTCTTTGGTGGAATTCTTCCCATCAGGTGTGGATATTCACACAGCAGATGATTATATCTTTATCAGTTTGCTCTACAAAGAATGAATCTTTAGTAAATGTTGAAAGAGAAACTTAGGATGTGAAATGAATCTCATCTTACTAAAGATGCTGAAGATAGGTCACACACAGCACTCCATAAAAGGGCCTCTATTCATTGACGAGAGAGGGAATCTAGGATGACAGGGTTTGATTGCACGGACACACATTGCAGAAAGTTCATATTACACAAGAGGAATCCAAACCTTGCTTATGATTATTCCATTCCACAGCATCAATAAACATAAACAATCTGAAACTTCTGTGCAAATGAAACACTTATGTAGACAATCACTCTAAGATGAACATGGAAATTAACCATTAGAAAATTGAGTGACCATCACAAATGTTTCTTAATAAATAATCTATTTCCATATTTTCTCAATAAACACTCATAAAAGTCTGATAACACTGTTCTTATCAAGGAAATTCAAATTAAAATATCTGTATTGACATCGACTAGGTTGTCCACAACACAACAGAAGAAAAACTAGCTGAACAGATTGCACTATTAGGAAATATAGTGAAGTGTGCTGTGGTTTCAGACTGAGTAATAGATATGAGCATCAGATAACTAATTTGAAGAGTTAACACTTATTTGACAGATGAAAATCTGTTTATTTGAAAATTTTATTTCCTCTTCAAATACATTCTTATAACCCCCTCATTTATTTTTAAAAGCTCTTTTTATCTCCTCAAGACTAATTTATCAATAATAAATGATTTGATTATCAGTTGTAATACTTCTTATAATTTTTCTCACTGAGGTGCAAATTATACTGTATTTAGTGCAGTTCAAATGTGTTGGAAATTTCCCTAAGCAGGAAAAAAAAAGTAATTGTTATGAATTATCTTCACATGTTTAAAAACTTTGCCGATCTGTAGTGTGATAACTTTTGCTATTCTAACTTTCGCTGTTCTAACTTTCCTTAGTTTCTAGGTCGCAGGACGACATATAGTCCTTACATTCTTCATAAGGTGAAACAGAATGTCCTTTTTCAATGTATTCTTGGTGTAATCATACATTTATTCAAGGGGGTAAAAAAAGAGCACACATAACATAGAAACTGCTTCAGAATGGACTATGAACTATGTCATTGTAGAGATAACTCACCATTTCCTCAACACTAAATCTTTGAACAGATCAAGCTAAAATTAGAATGGCTCTAAGATATAATACAAATACTTTTTTCAAAATCAAAATTTATTCTACCAAATTAAATCCATGTGAACCTAGAATGCAGATGTGGATGAGATACAGTAGAAATTGTCTGCTTTTGGATTCCCCTGCACAAAAAATCAGAGAACATAGAGCAATGAGAGGCTATCTGCTAGAAGCAAACATTCAATTTGCACTACTTTGTGAGTCCATTTCAGCTGAAAAGAGCTGTCATTTAGTTAGCTCTCTTTCTGAATGCTCCAACAGATACAGATGGGATTTAGAAAAAAAAAGCACTTTCTCTAATGCTGAAGATGTGCTGTCTGAAGCTTTCATTTGGGGAACTGACATTTGATCAATTTGGTACCAAATGTCACTACAGGCAGTGTAAAATGAGACTGTGATATACTATGAAAAGAGCCACTTGATGGTATAAGCATAAGAGCATGTTTGTTAGAACTGTGCTACACTCTTACATCAGGTAGAACTTGGCTCAGGCTCTACAAAAGAGGCTGAAAAGAGAACACTCTTGTTCTTACCCTTTATGCAATAAAATTACATGCTATTTACAGAATATAATAATAAAAAAAATTTAAATTACATAAAGTTCTATTAAGTCCATCCATAAAGAAAGAAAACATTTTGTAGTGCGGCTAGGTCACAGGTACAGAGGAAAGAAAATGTTAGAAAATATTTCTTCTGTCTCATGTTAGAGAGAAAAATATATGTGGCTGCATAAAGTCTTTGGTTGCCAATACCACTAGTGATGCTTTCACAGTGTGAATTTATTCAGTCAATTAGAAGCTGGAAAGAACTAGGATTCACTGAAAGTTATCTGCTGTTTGGCTGGAAACAGAGCACAGCTGCTTTGAGCACAGAGGATGGTGCCATGACTCTACTTGGCAGAAATTTGTCTTTTGCCCCATCCAAAGTTGATGGAAGCAAAACTCTCAATGGATCACAGTAAAAGTCAGATGCTGTTGCACACACATGAGTATTACACTTCAGACACACAGGTATTTTATCAAAGGCTGTGTGACAAGGCAGTATTTACACCTCTTTCTATATCCCCCAGACCAACCAACAACTACTTAGCAAGCTCATTTACTTAGATGAATAAAATAAAATTTAGAATGCCTTCAACATATTGATAAACTGCTGCCAATGAAAGTTTACAAGAATAATAAAAAACTATTATTCTAATAATTAATGATCATCGATATTCATTTAGTAAATAGAATTCAATGAAAAATTATTGTATACAGAACAAGAATGAGAAAGATTTTTCCAAATACAGTGGTGCAAAAATCTATTTTATATCCGATTATCTGAAGAGAAATAGTTCAGATTGGAGTGCATATTTTCGTCCGCACAATTTCAGGAAAATTCATCACCAAAAAAAAGTTCTAAGGAATTCACTGTTTAAATTATTAATTTATAGCCCCAATAGAAATTAATTTCCTCTCATAATGAAAACCTGTGACTAAAAAGAAAAATGAAATGGAAGATAGAGATAGTGAGTGATACTACTAACTGACTTCATTGCAAAAAGCTTAAATCAATCTTCGTATTGATGCCATAATAATTTTTTGCCTTTTCTTTTAAACCCCTTTTATACCTTTTTACAACTTCTGTATTCTTTAGTGCTTTTTGCTCACATTCTTGGACTTGTTTGTTAAGCTAGGAGACTAAACATTTTAGAGGTTTTGTAGTTAGAGAGCAATATGCCTGAGACCCCAAGGTCCTCTCCAGAACACATTTTGTAAACTAAGATAGAACCATCCAGGGGAAGGTTCCTTGGGGAGGGGGGCTCATTCAAGCCTCTCATTGGGGAATTTTAGATAGATGTGCTAATTAGTAACACCCATAATGTTAGACCCGATCTTTTGGGTACGGGCTTTGAGGTGTGCATGGAGGTGCACACCTGGACGTGGTGCACCTAAGGATCCTTAAAATAAATACCAAGGTAAGATCCCTTTTTCTCTTCTAACCGTGTTTGCCTCTTGATTTTAAGACCAGGAAAATGCATCAGTATCATACATCAACGTTAAAATCTAAGACCAAAAAGAATTATAAACAGACACATATGTTTTGCATAAAAAGTAGAAATGTGAAGCAGCAATTTCTTTGTTTTAATTATTCCTCCAAAGCTGGACACCTATCCTGCTCTGGGCAAGCCACTTTATTTTTCTGCCAGTAAAATGAGAGATAACAGCCACTGTGTTTCATTCTTGTCTACCCCATAAAGTTATTTTGGAATCAAATGTCTAATACAGACACTTCTGTTCAATCTCATAATTAAAATATCTTTTAAAAACCTCTGGAGTGTATTGCAGCAAAAGTTTAAAGGCTCAGTCTTGCAGACCTTGCTGAATAATGCAGAGGCCGCTGTAGTCCCTTTGAAGTCAGCATGACGACCTGAATGAGTAATAGCACTGGAACAACTCCTAAAGGCTAATTCTGTTGGCTATTCTTAGTTGCATGAATCAAATAACAGTTTTACCTGCAAGGTACTAAGAGTGACTCAGTCATTAATGAAAAGAATTTCAATCATTTTGTTCAAAGAAATGGACAGTCAGCTTGCAGAATTGTGAACCATTATTAACGATTATTGTTCTCTCTCAGAAAGTACTCCCATCCTATTGCTATGAAACAAAATGAGGCTAGTAGAAAAGCTAACAGATATGTTATGTGATAGTATCTCATATCTTCTTTGGCTTCAAGGAAAGCCATTTCATCTTCTTTGCTGGTGAACAGCATAACATCTCTTTTCAGGACAAAGATATAAAGTGAGAAGAAAGGGCAGCTATTTACTCCTATTGGATCACTGAGATTAAATAATTTTTTCAGCCTTGTTAGATAGCAGTGACTTTGTCTTTCAGTAACATCAGTGAACCAATTCATTCTACAAAAACTAAGTATTTTAAACAAACATTCCACTGACCTCCTCAGATCAGAGAAATGCCCAGTGGTCAAAGCAGGATATTTCTAAAAACATATATGTCCTTCTTAGGGAAGAAAACTCACTGTCTTGGGGTGACTCTATCATGTGTATCCCCTATCATGCTCTATGCCCAAAAAGTAATATTGTGACTTTTCTGTGCCTTTAAACTGAGCTTGGGAAAAAAAAAACCAAACGAACTTTTCAAAACAGTTTCCCAAGGACACGGAGATACACTGCTCTGCGTTCTCTGGCTGCAGGAGCAGGAGGGAGCACCCTGCTTGCTTTTCTTCAGCCAGCGGTTTCGGGTTTTTTTTTCTTTCCCTCTCTTCCCGGCGTGAGACGGAAAGCTGCATTTTGTTTCCTGGGACTTTGGTTTTTCCCTTTTTCTCTTCTGGACTGTTCAACAACATCAAAACACATCAGAAGAATTTTTCCCCGAGGCCCGGGGGTGGGCCCTCGCCGACCCAGCTCCGAGGAGGAGAGAGACCACACCTACAGAAAGACTCTGAAATCTTCCCAGGTTTCTCTCTATAGCGAGAGATTTCATTTCATTATTAAGCATTATTATCCTTTTCCCGTGTGTTTGTTAAATAAATAGTTCTTATCTCATTCACTTTCCTTCGAGGAAAATAATTTTTTTTCCCGAACCCTGTGGAGGGAAGGGTGGTTGTAACCTAGTTTTCTCTCAGAGGATATATTGCTAAATTTTGGCCAAACCGGCACAAATACTTATTGGCGTAGTCGGCAGGATTCGAAGGAAAGTGAAAAAAAAACAAAAAACCAAAAAAAACCTGTACTAATTACATCTTGGTTTAAATTTAACTACTTTGTGTAGGGGTAAAGTAGTTACAATGTTAGTTGAGTTCATAATGTCTCTCTGGCTGGATATACTCCTGTTTTTTTGGTCCCTAGGCTTGCTTAAAGTACTAGTGGTTTTTTGGTCCCAAGGCCTGTTTGCCTATGCACAACTTGGTCTGATCCTATAGCTGATAAAACACTTTTACAGAGCAAGGGCACAAATCCGGATTTCTATTTTGCTTTGCTCAGTGATAATGATTTATAAGAAGTCAACAGAGGTACAAGCAGTTGTTCAAAGTGTGTATGATAGGTCGTTTCTCCATCCTAACCCCAGTCCTAGTTTCAGTGGCCTGTTTTGGGAGTTTATTGGTAATTGCACTCAGTTTGTTAAAAGAGGAGGAGACGGGGTTTCCCAGACATTCATCTCCCTCCCCTTTAAATTTGATACATCATCTTTTGAGAAGGTTCAGTTTCCCCTGGATGTTAAAGAGACCATCTTCCTGGTAGTTTATCTAGTAAGCTTCCTTTATTTAGCTTGCAGATTGTCTAGAATAAGCACTCAGATTTCCAGGGGGACTTATGAAATACCTGACCCAGAGGTAGAAAGGCCTGAATGGGGTGAAGAATGAGAGGATATGGGCCAAACCCTGAAGGAATTCTCTGACCCAATAGCTTAAAATTTCCCCCCTGAACAAATTCAGAACCCAGTTGAGGTGGGAAAATATCTGAAAGAGAAATTCAATGACAATCCTAAGGAGGAAAAGGTCTTTGCAATATGCTGGGCCTTGGCATATGCCTATCGCACACTGCTGGGTACTGTAGAGCAGCAGGTAAAGGCAGAGGGGCAAGAAGATAAATCAGCAGACACCCCAGTCACTCAGGCTGCAGCCAAACCAGAGGGAGACACTAAGCCATTGACAGTTGCTCCTGTCACGAAGAAAAAACACACAACCAAAACTGATCGCCCAGTGAAAGATGATGATGATGCAGGGGAAGGAACCTCAAAGCCACCAACTGACTCAGGCACAGAAACCATTACTGAGTCCCTGTCCATAAAGGACCTTCACAGCCTAAGAAAGGACTACACCCGACGGTCTAATAAATCCATAATAAGTTGGATAATCCGTATTTAGGATGCTGCAAGTGATAATGTAATGCTGGATGGTGCTGAAGTGAGGCATTTGGGATCCCTGTCACGTGATCCAGCTATTGACCAAAGGATGATAAGGGAGGCTGACTCTGCCAGTGTCTGGAGACGGCTCTTGAGTGGTGTAAGGGATAGATATCTGTGTGCGGATGATCTCTATGCAGCAAACCCAGTGAAAGACCATTAAACAAGGAATTCATTGCCTGAGAGAACTAGGGGTGGTAGAGGTTGTCTTCACAGATGACCCAGGATTGAGAAGTCCAGATCGGGCCAAAGTTGGTCCCTTCATGTGGCAAAAGCTCATACAGCTTGGGCCATCAGAATATAAGTCTGCTTTAGCACTGATGAAACCAGATTACGGTGCAAATGAGACCGTGCAAGATATGGCCACAAAGCTCCGAGCATATGCAGACTCTGTGCATGGCCCAACACATGCGAAAATCACAGCTGTGGAAACACGTGTGCAGAATTTAGAAGATAAGATAGAGAACCTCAAGAAAGAGATCAAAGAGGGCTTTCTCCAAATCTCGGCAGTACAGATCCGAGATTCTGATACCCAACGAGGACGTTCCCTAGAGAGAAGGTACATCCCACGAAGTGAGCTGTGGAAATTCCTGTGTGACAGTGGAGAAGACACGAAGAAGTGGGGCGGACCGCCCACTTCTGCTCTGGCAGCACGAGTGCATGAATTAAAGGAGCGCAAGTCTCAAAAAAGAAATTTTACTAAAAAGAAAGTAGCTCCAGTTGCCCGTAGCCAATCTGCCAGAAATGATAGACAGAAGGATAACCAGAATTAGAGGGGCCCTGCCTCTAACCAGGTAGAGGCCAGGGAAAACCGTATTTTTTAGACTGTGTGGATTCGTTGGCCTGGTACATCAGAACCACAAAAATATGATGCTTTGGTTGACACTGGTGCGCAGTGCACAATAATCCCATCGCAACATGTGGGGGTAGAATCTGTTTCTATTACTGGTGTAACAGGTGGGTCACAAAATTTGACCCTAGTGGAAGCTGAGGTGAGCCTGACTAGAAAGGAGTGGAAAAACATTTCATTGTGACTGGCCCAGAGGCCCCATGCATTTTGGGCATAGACTTCCTCCAAGGAGGGCATTTCAGAGACCCAAAAGGACTCAAGTGGGCTTTTAGAATAGCTGCTGTAGAGACAGAGGGCATCAGGCAATTGAATACCTTGCCTGGACTATCAAAGAACCCATCTGCAGTAGGCCTTCTGAAGGAAGAGGAACAAAAAGTACCAATTGCTACCTCAACAGTGCATCGCCGACAGTACCGGACGACTCGAGATGCTGTGATTCCCATCCACAAGATGATCCGTGACTTGGAGAGCCAAGGGGTGATTAGCAAAACCCACTCACCCTTCAACAGCCCCATCTGGCCTGTGCGCAAATCTGAAGGAAAATGGAGATTGACTGTGGACTATCGTGCCTTGAATGAAGTGACTCCACCGCTGAGCGCTGCCGTGCCGGACATGTTGGAGCTCCAGTACGAGCTGGAGTCCAAAGCAGCGAAGTGGTACGCCACTATTGACATTGCCAACGCCTTCTTCTCCATTCCTTTGGCCCCAGAGTGCAGGCCTCAGTTTGCCTTCACCTAGAGGGGTGTGCAGTACACCTGGAACCGACTGCCCCAGGGGTGGAAACACAGTCCCACGATCTGCCATGGACTGATCCAGACTGCACTGGAAAAGGGTGAGGCTCCAGAACATCTGCAGTACATTGATAACATCATTGTGTGGGGGAACACCGCAGCAGAGGTGTTCGAGAAAGGAGAGAAAATCATCCAGATTCTCCTAAAAGCTGGTTTTGCCATCAAGAAGAGCAAAGTCAAGAGACCTGCTCGAGAGATCCAGTTCCTGGGAGTGAAATGGCAAGATGGACGGCGTCAGATTCCCACTGAGGTCATCAACAAGATCACATCAATGTCTCCACCAACTAACAAGAAGGAAACCCAAGCCTTCCTAGGTGTCATAGGCTTTTGGAGAATGCATATTCCTGAATATAGCCAGATTGTGAGTCCTCTCTACGTGGTTACCCGCAAGAAGAACAATTTCCACTGGGGCCCTGAACAGCAACAAGCCTTTGCCCAGATCAAGCAGGAGATCGCTCATGCGGTAGCCCTTGGCCCAGTCCGGACAGGACCAGAGGTGAAGAACGTGCTCTACTCTGCAGCTGGGAGCCACGGCCTGTCCTGGAGCCTTTGGCAGAAGGTGTCTGGTGAGACTCGAGGTCGACCACTGAGATTCTGGAGTCGAAGCTACAGAGGATCTGAAGCCAACTACACCCCAACAGAGAAAGAAATCTTGGCAGCCTATGAAGGAATCCAAGCTGCCTCAGAGGTAATCAGCACTGAAGCACAACTCCTCCTGGCACCCCTGGCTACCGGTGCTGGGGTGGATGTTCAAAGCAGAGGTTCCCTCTACCCACCATGCCACCAATACCACATGGAGCAAATGGATTGCTCTCATCACACAGCGCGCCCATATCGGAAAACTGAATCGCCCTGGGATTTTAGAAATAATCACAAATTGGCCCGAAGGTGAAAACTTCGGTCTCAGTGACGAAGAAGAACAAGAGCAAGTGACACATGCTGAAGAAGCTCCACCATACAACCAACTGCCAGCAGAAGACACACGCTACGCTCTTTTCACCGATGGTTCTTGTCGCATTGTAAGGATGAAACAAAAGTAGAAAGCAGCCGTATGGAGTCCCACACCCCGGGTTGCAGAAGCTATTGAAAGAGAAGGTAGATCAAGCCAACTTGCCGAACTCAAAGCTGTTCAGCTAGCCCTGGACATTGCTGAAAGAGAGAAGTGGCCCAAGCTCTGCCTCTACAGTGATTCGTGAATGGTAGCCAATGCTCTGTGGGGATGGCTGGAAAAGTGGGAAAAGACTAATTGGCAGCGTAGGGGAAAACCCATCTGGGCTGCTAAAGAGTAGAAAGACGTTGCTGCCCGAGTAAAAAGGCTGCTTGTGAAAGTCCGCCATGTAGATGCTCATGTCCCCAAGAGTAGGGCTAATGAGAAACACCGAAACAATGAACAGGTAAATCAGGCTGCAAAGATAGAGGTGTCACAGATAGACTTAGATTAAAAACACAAGGGAGAGCTGTTCCTAGCTCGATGGGCCCATGATGCCTCAGGTCATCAAGGCAGAGATGCCACCTATAAGTGGGCACGAGACCGAGGGGTGGATCTAACCATGGACAGTATCTCCCAAGTGATCCATGACTGTGAAACATGCGCTGCGATCAAGCAGGCCAAGCGAGTGAAACCCCTATGGTATGGTGGGCGATGGTCCAAATACAAGTATGGGGAGGCCTGGCAGATTGATTACATCACACTGCCTCAAACCCGCCAAGGCAAGCGCTACGTGCTCACAATGGTAAAAGCCACCACTGGATAGCTGGAGACCTACCCTGTGCCTCATGCTACTGCCCGGAACACCATCCTAGGCCTTGAAAAGCAAGTTCTGTAGAGGCATAGTACCCCTGAGAGAATTGAATCTGACAATGGGACTCATTTCAAGAACAGCCTTATAAACACCTAGGCTAGAAAACATGGCATTAAATAGGTGTACCATATCCCTTACCATGCACCAGCAGCTGAGAAAGTAGAGCGATGCAATAGATTGTTGAAAACCACCTTGAAGGCCCTAGGTGGGGGAACTTTCAAAAATTGGGAACAACATCTAGCAAAGGCCACCTAGTTAGTCAACACTCAGGGTTCCACCAATAGAGCTGGTCCAGCCCAATCTGAATCCCTGCATACAGTAGATGGAAACAAGGTTCCAGTAGTGCATGCCAGGAAACTGTTAAAAAAGACTGTTTAGGTTAATTCTGCCTCGAGTACAGACAAACCCATCCGTGGGGTTGTCTTTGCTCAAAGACCTGGTTGCACATGGTGGGTAATGCAGAGAAACAAAACAACACGTTGTGTACCGCAGGAAGATCTAATTGTTGAGTGAAAACCACATGTAATGTGAAATGCCTGTACACTACTGCTTGCTGAGTGTCACTGTCACTGTTTGTACATAGCTGTATATATGTATTAATGTGTGTGTAGAGTTAGAATATATTAATTTGGGCATTGAGCCGATGATATGTGATAAGGGGTGGAATGTCTTGGGGTGACTCTATCATGTGTATCCCCTATCATGCTCTATGCCCAAAAAGTAATATTGTGACTTTTCTGTGCCTTTAAACTGAGCTTGGGAAAAAAAAAACCAAACGAACTTTTCAAAACAGTTTCCCAAGGACACAGAGATTACACTCCTCTGCGTTCTCTGGCTGCAGGAGCAAGAGGGAGCACCCTGCTTGCTTGCTTCAGCCAGCGGTTTCAGGTTTTTTTCTTTCCCTCTCTTCCCGGCGTAAGACGGAAAGCTGAATTTTGTTTCCTGGGACTTTGGTTTTTCCCTTCTTCTCTTCTGGACTGTTTCAACAACATCAGAACACATCAGGAGAATTTTTCCCCGAGGCCCGGGGGTGGGCCCTCGCCGACCCAGCTCTGAGGAGGAGAGAGACCACACCTACAGAAGGACTCTGAAATCTTCCCAGGTTTCTCTCTGTAGCGAGAGATTTCATTTCATTATTAAGCATTATTATCCTTTTCCCGTGTGTTTGTTAAATAAATAGTTCTTATCTCATTCACTTTCCTTCGAGGAAAACAATTTTTTTCCCCGAACCCTGTGGGAGAAAAGGTGGTTGTAACCTAGTTTTCTCTCAGAGGATATATTGCTAAATTTTGGCCAAACCGGCACACTCACACATCACCCAAATTACACAAAATGAGGATCTAAATACCAGCAAATATTTGGGTACAAAGGGAAATGCTTTGGGAAAGAGAACTTGTCAAATATCAAAAATACACAGCAGTAGATAGATTTCTTTCCTCAGATACAGAAAATAACAAGGTTTTGCAAAACTGTTCACAAGCGTAAGTATGGGAAGTCACAAGGAGATCTAACATTTTGTTATCCTGTTAAGATTTCCAAGAGGAAAATTCAACAGCTTTTGCTAGTTCAACAGAAAAATTTTCTGTTCTCTGTAAGGAAGGACAGCAGTACTTTCTGTTCCAGTGTTACTGGAATAGAAAGTGGCACAGGTATTTTGGGCCTCTTCATAGTTCTGTCTGCTATCAGAAGATATTTAAGAGCCAAAAAATTCATTTTCCAAATTCAATCAATGATGTAAACCTAATTTTGAATCAAGTAAAAGAGAAATCTCTGAGGAACACCTAGTGGAGTTTTGTTACTTGTACAAATTTTCCAGCTGATAGATATTTAAGCCTGCAGCTCAGACCTAAGTTTGCACTTCCAGACAAAAGCAATTCCATCCAGTCAGATAAAGTGATCATGACAGTGCTAAGCAATTGTTAAAAACCAAACTCGTGAATAGAACTGGAGTGCAAAAAGATTTAACTGAAATATAATGGGGAAATCAAAATCAGTACAGACAAATGCTGAAGAATACAGACAAGTCCTGTAGAAGGGATTGTTGAGAAGAGGGAATAAGATAATAGCTTTATAGTTTAGAGGAGGTAAATCAGTAAGACAGGAACCCCTAGAGAAACCACAAATGAAGGGTCCCTTGTGATTATTCTTAACTGTACCTACATATATATATTTAAGTTGTAGAATCTGTCATGCTAGGAATTAGCTGTAGGGCAAAAGAACCCAAAGGACTAACATGGTTGTATAATAAAACATATATTACAGAAAAAAAAGACAAAATAAAATATTATTTAATCACCTAGTCATAATGCAATAGAAAATGAAATGCATGAGTCATATACTGCTACTTGTTGTTAACAAAATGAAATACAATTTCTTGTGCATATAAGAGAAAAAATAGCCAAGGATTATTCCAAATTTGAGAGCATAGATGTAGAAGCAAAGAACCACTAAAACAACCTGGGTGTTCTTAAAATGCAAATGAGAAATATATTCTGGATGATTAAGAGCATTGTCTGCACTAAATATTGCAATAGACTTCTAAGATATCAAGTAGCAAGGTATCAAGTCCTTATTAATATATAAATAAAGGAAATCAAATATGAAAAAGATCATAGAATGCTAATGAATATGTCATGATAGAGAAGGCAGTGTTGTAGAATCCTGTTTAAAACAGCCAAGAAGAATGGATTGAGGAAGTCCAAGATATGAGCATAAGTTTGCTGTCACACTAAGAAAAAGAAACACTAAAATATTATTTTTTTACCTATTTCATTAAGAAAAGGGGAGGGACCACAGACCAGAAATATGTCTGGGTTCTAATAATCTTTCTCATGGCAAAAAGATGAAATGCAAGAAGAACAGAACATGTAGGAGAGTTATCTGGCACTGGCTTACTTTAGCAGAAATGTAGGTCAAAGGATGTCAGCAAAGAACCATTAAGAGGATGCTAAATAACTTTAGCAAACGATACAGAAAATCACTGTAAATAAGAGCCTTAAACACGAATTTCACAGCCAGTCAGTTTAGAAGTGAGGACAAATATATGCTTCAGCAAACAAACACACCATGAACTCAGCCCTGCTTCCCCAGCTCCATGCAAACACACTGCCCTAAGGTACCATATGTTACCGAACAGAATATACTCAGCTACAGCCAGTAGAAACCATAAACCAGCTGGTTTAATCACTTTCCTGGCATCAATAGGGACACAACTGCACAGTTGTAAAATGTGATGAATGAAAAACACCAATTAGGAAGGAGTAAAATGATACATCTCCGAGGTACCTGCCAGATTTGCCAGCAGAATAAACTAATAAAAGAAATTTGCAGATCTCTGCCCACTACCTGGCATCTTTTGGCATCTATTACTTATGTCTCACAATAAATATTGCAAATGATCAGTTTACTATTGACTAAACATTTACTGAAAACCAAATCCCTCTCAGCACTCTTGCAATCTATTGTTAGTGTAATACAGGCTTTTTTTTTTCTTTCTTAAGGTGAAATGCAAGGCATTCATTATATTCCCTTTGAATTTAACAAAACAGTTAGCATATGCATACAGTTGGCAATAACCACTATTCACAGATAATGTGATGGTACTGCATCTTGAATTATCCAAAGATATATGACTCTTGTTCCTAGGTCTGAGTCATTCCACCCTGTAACTATCTTTCTCTGTATGTCTCTATGCTCACTTTCATTTGATTAAATGTCAAGCTCTGGTTTATTTAATTTATTCCTTTACCAAGAGAAAATAGTCAATCCCTTTTATATTTCTGATGTATATTAATCTAGGACTTTTTAATTTTAAGATTTTTATTGTATTTTTAAGTTGGTTCATAATCAGTTTTCAGCTACAGAACTCTCTTAAGTTTTTGTTTGCTGACATAAGACAATTTCTAATGATCAGCTGGAGTTTGATGGAGTTAATCAGTCAAGCCAAACCACATTCCTAGACACATAAAATATTATCATAACACTTAGCCTTTTCTTCAATGAGTACATTTTTGCCAAGGTAACAGCATTGTTAAGTAAGTTTTTTAACACTTGTAGCCCAGAATATTGCATCAATCCCACTCAAGTCAAAATTGAATGCATATATTACACATGAAAGGCACAAAAATACAGCAAATGAAAAAAAATCTTTAAGCAAAATATGGCATTCCATTATCAAAGCAAAAATATTCAATAGTCACTGAAGGAAAAAAAAATAAAATTCATCTACAATTTATAGAAATAAAGGAGTTTCAGTTTTATTGCATCTTGTCCAGAGAAACATACTCATTCAGTGCATCAATAGTGCCATCATATTTGAGGTATTTGAAGCTGGGAAGAATGCAGATATTTGCATATATTATATTTAACTTCTTTGAAGTGGTTTCACAGAAGACACATCTGTAGGCATAAATAACAGCTCATCTGAGAGTCTGAAATAAAGTGGTTAATAATCAATACTCTCTAAGAATTAAAATTTATTTTTTTTATCACTGTCATTTGAATTAACTTTGGGAAGTCCCTTGAGAATTAGCTGGTACATTCAGGGAACACAAAACGCAGATGGATACCAGGAATACCGTCAGTGGATACGAAACTGCAATAGACCTGGAAGCTTAGGTTATAAGGAATTATTTGAATGAGTTAGCTTTTAAACTAGGAAGTTTTGGTAAATTGGTTATATTAATAAGGTAAAATACCCAAGTTTATACATTAACATAAAATATCTTAGCCTAAGACTGTGCTACACCTCTGAAGACAAATTTTAAAAAAAAACCAAAATATGATGTTTTTATAATTAAGGTTCTGTTTTGAAGTGCAGTAAGAAAAAGAGGAAAGATCCTCAAGAGAGTATGGAAAAAGGGACTCAGAGGTGACCTTATCACTCTCTACAACTTCCTGAAAGGTGGTTGTAGTCAGGTGCTGGTTGATCTCTTTTTCCAGGCAACAACTGACAGAACAAGAGGACACAGTCTTAAGCTGCACCAAGGAAAATACAGGTCAGATATTAGGAAAAAGCTTTTACAGAAAGAATGATGATGTTCTGGAATGGTCTACCCGGGGAGGTGGTGGAATCACCATCCCTGGACGTGTTTAAAAAGAGATTGGATGTGGCGCTCGATGCCATGGTTTAGCTGAGATATTGGGGCATGGGTTGGACTCGATGATCTTGAAGGTCTCTTCCAACCTGGTGATTCTGTGATTCTGTGAACAATGTCATACCCATTATGGTCCATGTGAAATAAGACAACAGAGACCAAAGTATTTTTCTGGGAAAAGAAAATAAATTTTTAGTAACCTCTTCTGTGATTTGGAACACAAGGTCCTGTTAAGTGACTTAGGAACCTAATTGTGTTTAAAAATATCCTCTTGATTTTTGGTGGCCTTCTTTGTAGGCAAGTCTGGCTTCTCAAAGTTGTTTGGGTGTTAAAAGCTTCTTGCCTCCTAAAATCTTGACAGCAGAATATTAAATTTTAATTTAGAGATTTGATTATCCTCTGTGATACCACACAGCTGCAGTTCTCTTAAACAATCAAACAACATGTGAAGGAAAAACTGTCGTGAGATTGGATTCTCAGCATCTCTTATACGGCCATATAAGTTTGAGAAGGTTCTCCCTTCTGACTGTCTTAAGAACAATCAGATCCACTGAAAAATTTTAACGCATTGTCTTGAAAAAAAGAACATTTGATGGAAAGCTAACAAATGTTGTTGGAATATAATTTTTACCATAAAACTACTATGGTATTTTTTTTTTAAGCTACAGTAGTGAGTTTCCACAGGCATCAGCCCAGGACGCTGGACATTTGAAAACGACCACACAGCACTGGTCACAGTGCATGCACAAAGCAAGTCTCTTGTCAATGCAAAAGTAGATCTGATCTCCAATGATAAATAAGTCTGTCAGGAACGGGAAATGTCTGTTGTATCATTTTGGGATTTGTCAGTATTGGCAGGATTGATGATGTAAGTTGTAAAGCTATCAGATCCAAATTTGGAAGCAATTAAAAAAAAAACAAACAAACAGAATACCTGAAAAGACTGCAGCAAAAATAGAGGAGAAAAGCACATACCTGAAGAAATAATTTTTAGGCAATGACACTATATACACAAAACTACTGAGACCTTACCTGGAGTCTTGTACATAAATCTGGACATTTTTTTAAAGAAAGCAGACCAAATACCTGGAATTGTACATGAGAAAAGGCTGATGAATTATTTTGGAGGTTATAATTACTACTTGAAAAGAGGCTAGAAAATTCAGATTTATTGTTATTACAAAGAGCTAGGATACAATGATTATACTGTATAATATTTTGAAGGACATAGAGACAGTTACATCCATCAGCTACTGGAAAGGCAAAATTGCCTCAAAATAAAAATGGAAACTGAGAAGCTGAAAGGACCATGAACACTGAGAGAAATCAAGAGGCAAGTGCACTTTGAAAGCAAAAGCACTGTTTAGAGTGGACTAGAAACTGCATTAGTAGAAGAAAAGGTGAGTATAAGTTTCTGTAGCAGCTGGAGTGTGGGGGGGAAAGGAGGAAAGAAGGAAAGAAAATTATATTCCTGTCCCCAAAGGCAGAAGCTTCAGTGAGCTTGGAATCTCAATTACACTCTCAGCCCTTGAGATGCTCCCTCAGACCAGTATTGAAGAGATAAACCATTCTGCTTCAGAGAAATGGGCAAAAATTGTCTCTTCATGACCTAAGAGTCAAGAGAGAAGTCACTGCCTTTGTGGTTTACTCTAAAAAAAATTCAGTTAAAAAGTGGTATGAAACTTCACCATGAAATTTTAGTTCAAAATCTCACTGTTCTAAATTTTTACTCAGATTTTCCCATTCTTGCTGAAAATACACAAACAGACAGCAGTAGTAATGATTAAGGATGCCCACTGGGAACAGGCCTGAGCACGAACTCCTTCCACAAAGGCCCTCCAAGAACTCACAAACAGCAATAACTTTTGGTCACTGCTTTTCCAGGGGAGTATCCAAGCAATTATCAAGAAGTGAAAAAACTTCACAGACGTTTCCTTTCCTTAAGTTCTCCAATTTCTTGATTTGACTCTTTCAGAAACAGCAAATTATTCCTGAAATTTAGATTTAAATAGTATGAAGGTATGGAAAAATGTCTGTGGCACAAATCCTCAGTTGTCAAATGTCATAGACTTCACCTCACCCATTCAGAACATTCTCAGGACTGAAGGGCTGCACCCTGGCACACAATTCCCTCTGCGCATGCAGTTGGGTGGTGTGGATGGAGCTGAGGATGCAGTGTGGTGCAGTGGTACTTTAGCACGCGCCTGACTTCCTAACCCAAAGGTCAAAATGTAGACAGGAAGATTTACATATGAAACAGAATTACAGAAATATGAGAAGACAGAGATATGTGACTTCTTCAGAGTAGTCAGAACTACAAATGCATTACTTCAAAAATTAGAAGGTTAAGCAATGGCCAGTCCTCCTGTTCTGCCCCATTCATCTGTTTCCCCATCTTCCCTATCCAATTCCTGTGTTATACATGCACAGGTTGTTTTTTTTTTTTTTTTGAGCTGTGCTGAAGAATGAAGTAAGAGAACTAACATGAAGAAATAACCAATTTAATTCTTCTGAGTTGTACTTCCACAACCTTTCACAGAGAAACAAATACCTGTGCAAGCACAATGCAGATGGATGAGACACAAAACATCTGGGGAGAAAACAAAGGAAAATAATTCTTAATTTCTGGTCAGTGAATTTTTGATTGCTTTTTAAAGTTTTTGCAAAACACTTTCAAATTTACTCCTCACTAGAGTCATTGTAACTTTAATAGAGAAACAAAACAACATCTTTTGCTTTCAAATTATTTCAGTCACTATGTGAGTCCTCAGCTCAGAGTTCTAAAGGTTAGGGCTTCACATGAAATAGACTGGTGAGAAGACAGACATATTTTAGGAATTTATATATATTTATCCAAATCTCTATAACCTATATCTATAGATTATCTATATCTATATCCTTCTGTTGTGGTCAAAAACAAGGGTTAGAGCTCAGCCACTCCAATAAATAGCATAGTTTGAAACAGTTAAAAGTTTGAGTTGGATTTTGTACCTTATGTAAACCCAAAGTAAAAGAAAGCCTGGTTTTGTGGTGCAAAAATAAAATAATTAATGTAATTACTCTGTAATAGTGTAATTGCTAAAAGGTAGAATATGACCCATAGAATCTAGCACTTGTGGAGTTAATAATGTCCTATAAATACTATTCCAATTATACTACAAGTTAAAGTACCATGTAATATCTGTCTTAATTGCCTCTTTGTATGGCTAGCTCGAAAATGAGGATCCTCTTCTTTATAAGCATAGATATAAGCACATTGTAACAATGTGCATAATGTTTAATAGTTTAATACATACAGCTAAACAACTAGAGCAAATCAAATTATTATTGACAATCAGATTATACACAAATTTAGCCTCTTTATGGTATGAAGAAGTTTTTACATTATTCCAATTGACTAACAAGTACTTTTCATAAACAAATGTAGAATAATTTCTTTCTCATAAATTATTGCCAGCAGTAGTTCAATTATTCAGTAGAGAAAATGCCAATCAAGAGGTCTGACTGGTGAACTTATTTATACAGTGCAATATATGCAATATCTGTTTCCTGACCTGTTCTCTTGTAGACAGGCAAAAGAAATGCTTTACGAATGCAATGAATAGGAACCTGGGGGTGCTCAGTGACAGCATCCAAAGTTTCCACTTCCATCTTATCATATAAGATATGATAGCCACATCTTTTAGGCCTAAACTCTGTAACAAAGTGGGGACACCTACTTTTATTTCTGGTCAGGCTAATCCTTGACCAGGTGTTGCAAATCTTGTATCTTGAATCCTTTCACCAGGCTTGCTTCAGCCAAACAGCATCTGCATGTAAACGAATGATCTATCTGTTGTTTTCCTCTCAAGGTATTGTGCCCCACTTTTGCTATTGCTATTTTCTGCTGGGAAAACCAGATGTGACAGCTTTTCTCTTTTACATCTATCCAACCACAGGACAATAAATGCATGATTCAGTCATCCCTGAGCTGATCCCTGGGGCTGGATTTTCCTCCACCCAAACACACACATCACTCAACCAACCTAACCATGTGCAAAGGCTTTTCAGATGATGGGCTACTGGTAACCTGAACTGTCTCAAACATCCCATCCAACCACTGTTTCTGCGTGCTGCTACTTACTGGGTTCAATTACTTCTGAAGTTTCCTGTTCCTTGTAATTCATGTTTATGGTTTGGAAAGCAGTCATGAAACACAGGTATGGATATAGACTTAGCCAAATATCAATATTTGAAAAAATAAAAATTCCCCCTCAGAGAGAAGCAATCATAAGCAAATTCATAGGTAACAGTTTAAACGTAGCCAAAGGGGCGAAAGATTTATATTAATATGCAATTATGTAAATCTCCTCATCTGATTCTATTCCAAATGATATTTATAGCCATTTCTGAATCAGGGTGTTTCATCAGTAGTTTTTTCACTAAACTATTCGAAACAATTTTGTTGTTTTTTTTTTCTTTATAAGTTATGGCTGTTGAAGGTCTATGCTGAAAATTTTGACTCCAATGTAATTTGTTTGTGAGGATGACTGATATGGGAATAGATTTTGGGATCTGCCTCTTGAAACATGATTGTCAAATGCCAAATAGAACTACACAGAATAAGAGAAGAAGGAAGGATTTTGGAACAGTGGTTTGGCATTCAGATGGCTTGCATAAACTGAAAACAGAATGTGGAATCATGTTAAATTTGTATATATGTGTTAGTCATTTCATTTCGATTTAATTACAATAGTTTGAACTGCTACACGAGCACTGTCCAGGAGGGTTGAAAATCTGGCTGCCTCGCAGCTATATTACAGATTTAATTAACACACGTTGAGAACTGCTGCAAATCAGCTGTGCAACCATTCCCTTGCTATTGATGATGACAACCTTATGGAGGCCAAGCTGCAAATCCTCCTCACAGGCTGCAGTGCAGTTACCATTATTCTATTGATCAGCTTTGTCTCAGATGTTATGTGGCAAAAACGTGGTAATCGAGATGACAAGCTTAAAAGATGTAAGCTATTCACAGAGCTAGTGAAGAAAATGAAGCTAAAGGCATTTAGTGTCACTGAATACATTTTTTGAAAGAAAATACAGGCTTTTGTATAAAGCAGAATGCCAGACACAAAATGTGGCCAATCATAAAATCTCAGTGAAAGATCTGAGTTTAAAGGAAAATGCAGTAGCAAATAAATACTGAAAACAAGTATCCAGGAAAATTCAGCACTTGTAGAGATGGCAAGAGCAGATGTTTACTCCTTCTGGTCTCTATATGGCAGTGGCGACCTTTTACACTTTTATTGCACAGTTGTTAATGATATCACAAAAATGGAGGCACAGAAAAAAGTACAAAACAGAAAGTAGTTGTTACTAAACAACGTTGTGGCAATGAAAAAATGCTAAGAAATAGTACTAAGGGAAAAGTGTCCCCATGAATTACCATAGAAGGGAGATGCGAAAATATTTTGACCTTAGAAAGTTTCATTTCTGCTCTGCTCATATTCATAAATATTCCCATGGATGAACAGTTCAGAGGCAGAACTGCTCCCCTAGGCTAACATGCCATCTTTGAGGTAGAGTTACATCAGCGTGGAAGAATTGAGTTAATAATAATGCCACACTGGGGAAAATACACACTTTGATGCATGTATTTTGAACAATTGTCAGATATTTGAGAAAGACATAGCAGTTGCTGAAACAAAACATGTAACCATTGACATAGGGACAATTACCAAGCGTGCTGCAACTAATTTAGAAGTTGTAGGAAGGAGTAACTCTAATTAACAGCTCTGGAGGAGGAATTATTCATGGAGCATTTCCAGAAATCAGCATTTAAATACAAAGAATGAGTCTGGAATGGCTGGAATGGAATTCCTTTGTGATGGTCTTCAAGCGCTCTCCTGCACACCTAAGAAAACATGTAGCGTAGCAAAAAATGGTGAAACGGGAGCTTAAATAGGGAGTAACTGGTTTGCAGAATACTGACTAGAAAGGGCTTTGAGAGTTATTACAGATAATTCCCCAAGGCCCTTAGCAAATTGTATAGCTAAGAAAAAGAATGAATATAGAGGCTACTAATGCTCATCTGCTATACAAAAAAATTGAGTTTAAATGAGAGTGCTGTAATTTCCTAACTCTTATGCTGTAAAATATTGTGATATGCCCAGCTTTCAAAGCAAGCCAATTCCATGAATCCAGTGGGCCTAGTTAAAATAGTGTGTTGTGATAAAATCACACCGGGCACAGAATTTACAATTTAAGGTTGAAAAGCCTTATAGCCAGCGCTCTGGACCAAAGGTACTGTAACCTATATGTAAAGTCATATTAACAGTCTGGAAACATGAACTCTTTACTTATTTATGAGAGTGTTACCTTCTTCGTTCACATCACTAGTATCTTCCTATTATCTTCCACTGTTATCTCTGACATATTTAGTCATAGGCTTGCCAAGCTTGTCAAGAGGGCTTTAAACTAAAGTTGCCGGGGGAGAGCAAAATAAATCCATCTGGCTCCTACCAGTCTGATGTCAGTGCCAGTGCCAGAGCCTGGACCGAAGGATGGCAGGTGTGCAGGAGAGCACTTGAAGAGCATCACAAAGGAGTTCCGTTCCAGCCATTCCAGACAGTAAGTCAGCTTCACTGGGGGCCAAACCTACATGCCTCTACGCAAATGAGCATGGAGAATAAACAGGAGGAGCTAAAGACCTGCTCACCTCCAGAGCTGTGATCTTACTGGCCTCCCATACGTGGTGAGATGGCTACTATGACTGGAATGTCAGAATGGAAGGACACAGGCTCTTTGGGAAGGACAGGCAGGAGAGACGAAGTGACAGTGCTGCCCTGTATGTCAGTGGCCAGCTGGAGTGAATGGAGCTCCTCCTGAGCATGGATGAGAACCTGATAGACAGCTTCAGAATTAAAGGGAGGGCAGGGAGGGGTGATATTTGAGTGGGGTCTGTTACAGGCTGCCCAGCCAAGAACATTGAGAAGATGAGGCCTCTTACAGATGGAGCAGCACCATGATCACAAGACCTGGTCCTCATGGGGGACTTCAACCACCCCAATATCTGTTGGAGGGACAGCACAAGAGGGAACAGGCAAGGGAGAGGATCCTGGAATGCATCGATGACATCTTCCTTCAGATAGAGTAGTCAATGAGAAAGGTCCTATTCTGAACCATGTTTTCACCACCGAGGAGGGGCTGGTGGTGACTGTGAAACTGAAGGGCAGCCGGGGCTGCAGCGACCATGAAGTGGTGGAGATTGAGATCCTTAGGGCAGTGAGGATTGTGCACAGCAAGACTGCTACTCAGCTTCAGGAAGAGCAGACTTTGGCCTCTTTGGGGATCTTCTTGGTATCTTAGTATTAAAAAAAAAAAAAAAGAAAGAAAAGAAATTACTGTCTCATTGAAGTTATGAATATCAAGAATTTCTATGAGGAAGGAAGTCTATCATGGCATGTAACAGTGTTTGCAGAGCTGAAAGCCTAGAGCTTTCACTCAGTCTGAGCTATATTAAACTCATAAAGCTTATGTGCTGCTGGATCTGTCTATAAAAATTAATGGTAATGTTAACTAAAACTTAACATAACTTTTTAATTAAATACTTGTCTTCTCAATATTATTCTACTTTCATTGAATTGTCACTGCTTAAGGAAAGCAGCAAAACCTCCAGGTCAAAGCATTTCCTTTCATTTAAGATTTTGCACTGCTTTTAAAAACCATTTTTTGCTGATGATTCTGGTGCAGCTGTTCCTGCTCAGTTTTCTTGACAATTCACAGGGAGGTTGCTCAGACAGGCAAGAGATATCAAAGCTGTTTAAATTGTAGTAGTTCACCTTCTTTTGAACCATAAGGAACCAGTCACAGTTGGAAATGGGATACCTGACTTAAGACACCAAAAAACACACCTGAAAATCAATGCCACTGTGATAAGTTACAGCTTCAGAAAATTGGTCAAGGCATTGCAAAATGATTGCCTGATCAGTAGTATTGCCTGCCAAGCTTGAAAGGAACCCATTACTCTGTTCTTTCTCTGCTTTGCTATAATTTACACAGGTCTGGTATCATTCTCCTTTCTTCTCCTAGCTTCAGGAATCATTATGAATATTACGATAGGATTAACTCACTTGAGATGCCAGCAGCAATTGTGACATTTGTACTTAGAAGACTCATAAGATTTCTGGGCACTCTTGAATGTGTAATGGAAGCAGCAAGGTCAGCAGCACAAAAATCATTCCCGTTTTCTACCACTGTCTCTGTGAGGTTTCATATTTACATGATTTTAGATAAGAATGCCTCTGTAAAATATGATCAAAAAGATACATTACAAAAGACTTAATTGGTCTTAAACCAGCCATACCTGAGCACGATGTAGGGACGTTTCCATTGATGTAAAACAAATGAAGACAGACATTAGAAGAGTCAATGTAAGCATGGATTGGACCTACTTAAGACACATACTTATTTTTCCAGGTTTACGTTTATTTTTAGATTATTTTTTCAACTATTCTTCATCTGAAGGAAGGTCTACACCTTTGGGTACATATACATGTTCACTGGTTCTTACATACCTAGCCTTAGTTCACCCGACTTAAACTTCAAGGCTATAAAGTCTGTATTTATTCCCTATCCAAGCCAGTGGCTGCCCTCAGGGAAAAAAACAAAGCCCCACTACAACTAGAATAGAGCAGAGCAGAATATTTCAGTTGAAAGGGACTCACAAGGAACATCCAGCCCACCAGCCTGACCACTTTGGGGCTGACCAAAAGTTAAAACATGTTATTAAGGGCATTTTATTATTGCCTCTTAAACATTGATAGGCTTAGGGCAGCAACCACCTCTACAGGAAGCCTGTTCCCATGTATGACCAACCTCTTCATAGAGAAATACTTCCTAATGTCTGGTCTAAACCTGCCCTGATGCAACTTTGAACCATCCCCATGTGTCCTATCCCTGGATACCAGCAAGAAATGCTCAGCATGCCCCTCTCCGCTTCCCCTCCTCAGGAAATTGCAGAGAGCAATAAGGTCACCTCTCAGCCTCCTTTTCTCCTGACTAGACAGAGTCCTCAGCCACTTCTCGTAATACATCCTTTCTAATCCTTTTCCCAGCTTTCTTACTCTCCTCTGGACACATCTGAGTACCTTAACACCCTTCTTAAATTGTAGGGTCCAGAACTGCACACAGGAATCAAGGTGAGGCTTCATGAACACTGAATACAGCAGGATAATCATATCTTCTAATCGGCTGGTGATGCTCTGTTTGGTGCTTCCCAGGATGTGATTTGCCCTCTCAGCTGCCAGGGATACACTTTTCATTCATACTGAGCCTGCTGTTGACGAGCACCTCCAGGTCCCTTTCTGCAAGGCTGCTCTTCAGCCACTCCTCTTCCAACTTATACTTGTTCCCAGCATTACTGTTTTCCAGATGCAGAATTTGGCTTTCTTTTGGTTGTATATCTTGTATATCTTCCTACGAAATTTAAACATTTAACCTTTCTGGTTGGAAAAACTTTATTTTATTTCAAATATTTTCATAGCATAATATAGGGGAGTTTAGTCACTGTATTAAGCCATCTATGCTACCCATTATCACCAGGGTGTGTGAGGAAGAAGCTCTTAACACACATAACTGTAGTCATCCCTGACTCTAATACATCTTGCTGATGTACAAGCTGCAGACAAGGATAAGTTCACAATCTGGTTAGATTTGTCCCGTTGCAAGGAATAAAGGAATAAAGCAGAATTTTTTTTAAATAGAAATGATAGTGCAAATCACTATTCACTTTTTATACGTAGTTAACACAACAAATTAAGCAAAACCTTGAAATCCAAAAGCTTCATATGGCAATACTCATGGGAAGAGCCCAAAGTGGTTAAGATTTCCTCAAAATTGAACCAAGTTTAAAAATGTACCCTTGGGTGCAGAAGAAGCAGAGTCAATTTCCCAGGCTAAATATCAAGATTGAAAATGTGAGATTTATCACTGATCTCTGTCTAAAAGACGTACTCCTGAACACTGCCACCCAATCACATAAAATTGTGGATTACACTGTCAATCGAGTACTGCATGTTCAATGCATCTGTAGCGATAGTAATCTCTGTGACAGCAGAGCTGAGGAACCCTTAGAGGATTTTAAGAGGAAACAATGCAGACAAGATGATTACAGAAAGCTGTCTGTGGGAAAGAAACTCAGAAGGAGATTTATGTTTTATAAATTTGTTCTTGCTACCTAATTGCAAAAGACATTCAGGAACAAATCTCTTCTGGGGGAAAGAATGTGACTTTGCACAAGTTCGACTTCGCTATCAATACTGCCGGTAGACTTTTCTGTCCAGAAAAACTGTAAACAGTTGTTTCTTAGATAGGTTCTGCGTATCACTGAATCACAGAATGGTTTTTATTGGAAGGGACCTTAAGGATCATCTAGTCCCAAACCCCCTGCCATGGGTAGGGACACCTTCCGCTAGAACAGGATGCCCAAAGCCTCATCCAAGCTGGCCTTGAACACTTTTTTGTACTTCTGTTTTCTACTAGATGATCAAGTAATTAGAGTTTTACATAATATTTGTCTCCCCAGTAAATCCCAGGGTAAAACTGTGGCTTATTAATTATCTTTTAAAAGTTAGACATTGTTGCAAAACATGCAAAAAACCACAATGAAAAGCAATTAAATAGTAAGACTAAAAGTAAATATGAATTTGTTATCTCAAAACCCATACCAAATGAGAGTAAAGGGATCACTTGAAAAATCTCATCACAGAATATTTCAGTTACAAAGCAGAGTATTTGAAAGTCTGTTAAGAACTTATGCAATTCCTGATCAGTTACATTCACAGTAGAGGTCAGAAAATATTTCAAAACTTTATAATTAAATCATTCATCAATGTAGAAAAGGTAATGAATAAGTAAGAGAAGCATGGATTTGAATATTCTTTATTTTGCATGATAAAATTGTGAAAGATCTGAAAATTCATCAACTGTAACTATTTATTCTCAGTCTGACTGTTTCAAAACAGAAGGTGAAGCTTATCAAAAAGAACACTAAGTCTTAACTCAGAAAATTATTTCAGGCTTAAAAGGTGACACAATAAAGACTGACAGGAACCTCCAGGCATTACTTCATGAAATGCTTACATTTAACCAAGTTTTTGTAACAAGTTAAAAATAAAAACGCTAGAATGGAAATTGCCCTTTAGACAAATGGTGTAGTACAGGTATATCCCAGGGCAAAATTTGCTGGATGATGCATACATTATACAGAAGCTCCCTGCACCCTTTGCAACCAGTGTCTGTTTTAGTCCTCCTCTAGCATGGGTTGAAATACTGATAACCTTGTAAAATGGCCTTACATTAGGGCAAAAAATGAATGTCTATGGAAAGCATGAGGGACATTGAACATCCATTGGAGCATCAGGAACACATCAGCCACTAAGATGAATATAAACTACTATAAAATCTTTGCCCCTTTATGCAACACTTAACATATTTGAAAACTATGTTGAAAAAATGTTATACATTAGTACATTGTTTATATATTAACATATCTTTAGACACTTATAAATAAACAGAATAAACTCACTTAATTTTGTGGACCTTTCAGCGAATTCTCCCAGCGTATTTCTAATTAAAATGAATAAACATGCACTCTTATAGTAATTTCACAGAAAGGACAGCAGCGATGCCATTCTAAGAGATAATATATCGTCAGTGAAATATCAGTCTTCTAGGAAGAATAATATAAGCATCAAAGTCCCTTGGTAAAACAAAATAAATCTTCTTTCCATAGGCTAAGTAAGCATTACAAAGAAAATAATCCCTCCACAAAGTTGTTCTGTTAAAATAATACGTTTGATGTTTATATGGATTTGATTGGAAAGCAAAACCAATTATTTGCTGCTGAGGGTGATTTATGTTTCGGTGTTAGTAAACTGCTTGTTTGTCTCCCACACAAGAAAGCAAGAAGATAAAAAGTCTATTTTTTTCTTTTATTTTTTTTAAAGCATTCCTTTAAACACTATCATATTGTGCATGTGTCATAAATACCATGCATTTCCTCTCTTCTGCTACTGCAAGCACTGTCTCCAGTGTAATAACTGAACTGCTAAAAGTGGCAAAACCCCTGAGCATCAGAGAGGTTTTTGCACTCTTCTGTCACTCACAGCTTTAAACCTCCAAGAATTTATTATTGTTACCTTTTTATATATTTGTCTTTGCTTTTATAACCAGATTCAAAGATATAAACAATGGCTTTTGCCTTGTTAAGTATAAATATTTTTAATTATATTTTTCCCCTGTCAAACTTGACTGGAAATCACTACTTTTGATGAGAAGTTGATGACAAATGCTATTATATCCTCATGGTGGGATGGTTAAATGTATGTCCTGGTTCAAAAGGAAAAAATTACTACTTTAAGCAATCATAAAGTATGGTCATAAAAAAACACAAAAAGCCCTTTAGTTAGTTCATCAGCTTCATTAAATAAAACTTGCAACGTGATGACCAAATCACTTGGGCTATGTTGACATCATAGATTTTGCGAGATCATGCACAATCCAAGAACTTTATTCGTTTCATTTGAGTTTCCTTAGTACTTAAATTCTGTTTTTTCAAATACCCAGAAGCATTTCAGTCCTGTGCCGGCTGTCTGCTCAATAGATCCCTCACATTAAGGACTCTTCTGGATCCACAAATTGCAGGTTTTCAATGGTATTCTCACAAGTGACAACACTCTGAGCTCTGCCTGTCAAAGCAAGATTTACCTAAACCCCTGTGGCACCAGTGACTGAAATAGCAGTTGTTGCACCATTAAATACAGGTTGGAACGAGGAGCTGGAAGACTAAGCTGACTAAGGTTTACTTCCCGCTCTGTCTGAGACCTTGTAATCTGCTCCTCACACCTTCCAAAAGTGCCCTAAATCCCAGTTTACAGACTTAGGGGAAAAGTAGAGACAGGTTTCTGTGCACCGCTTCTATTGAAGCTGTTTCCTTCTGATTAGAATAACAGAAAAATTAATAGATCAAGGACATGGGAGAACGTGTGTCTCAAGCCCATTGATGAGATCACTGTAGTGGTTTAGGAATGCTACCCCAATTCAGTGCCTCCACTAAGACTCTCCCAACCAACATGCTGCTCTCACTCACTCCCTCTTCCCCTTCCCCTTCTTGCTGTGGCAGGAAATGGGGGCACAAGAGGCAAGGATCATGGGTTGAGACAAGAACAATTTACTGGAAAGCAGCAAAGAGATCAGAAAACAAGCAGTGACAGCCACAATATTAAAAACAAAAGGGTACAAAAGGAGAGAATTATTCACATGCAAAAATGATCACTGTGCAGCCTGCAGTAAACAAATGTCTCCCTGCACACAATTGTTCTTGACTGGAAGGAGCCCCTGCTCCTTGGAAGGGAGAGTCCCTTTCCCCCACCCCTGGTAGTGACCATGAGGTGGTACAGAACAACCATCGGGTCCTGGCCATAGCCTCCCACAGCTACTGCAAAACCCCTGTCCTGGCCAGAACCAGGATGATCACTTAACAGAAATAGAGAGATCTGAAGTTGGTCTCTTCTTCTCAGGCTGTTTTCACTTTTAGCTCTAAGAAATTATGTAGTTTATTGGAATAAATATTGAAAGAATAGAGGAAGGCAAGTATCATTGAATCCAGACCCCTTTTACTGGAGGAAGTACCACCAAATATCTTTGCTGCTATAACATAAAGATAATTACCAACAATAGAACCATAGAGTGGCCTGGGGAGGGGGACATCTTTCACTAGACTAGGTTGTTCAAAGTTCCATCCAGCCTTATCTTGAAGACTTCCAGGGATAGGTCATCCTCTGTTTCTCTGGGCAGCCTGTTCCACTGCCTCATCACACTTGTTAAGAATTTTTCCTAATATCTAATCTAATCCTACTGTCTTTCAGTTTGAAGCCATTTACATTTGTCCCGTCACTACATACTCCTGTAAAGAGTCTCTCTCCATCTTTCTTGTAGGCTGCCTTCAGGCACTGGAAGGCTGCATTTAGGTCACCCCAAAGCCTTCTCCTCCTCAGGCTGAACGAACACAGTTCTCTCAGTCTTTCTTCATAAGGAGAGGTGTTCCTTCTCTCTGATCATCTTCGGTGGCCTCCTCTGGACTTGCTTCAACAAGTCCATGTCCTTCCTGAGCTGGGGACCCCAGAGCTGGACACAGTAATCCAGGTGGGGTCTCACTGTCAGGCAATATCCTAACCAAGTTTGGACAGTACAGTCATTAAACTTTTAGGATTCCCCTTGAAAGTCACTTCAAAAGAAATAAGCAGCACCAGCTGGACTGTGTGTCTGTAGAAACAGAACAGAAAAGTTTGAATCCAAGTCACTTATTTCTTCTGATGTGGATAAATCATCTGATACCACCTAGCAGATCAGAAAAAAACCCATACTCACACTGCTGGCAGGAATCAATTCAGACTGCAATAAAAAGATCTGTGTGGCCATCATAAATTTATGCAGTGTATTCTTCAATAAGATTTTGGACATTTCGGTCTCTGTGATTTATGAAGTTCAGGCAAAAACACAGTTATACTAAAACAAAGTCTTCCTAATCAGATATACATTGGTACAAATAATTGCTCCCCATGTAGTACTAAACCACAATACATTAACACTTGTATTGGCATTTCAAGCAGTGTTTATGTATACAAAATTTAGAAATAAAATATACCATCCTCAAGTAGGGAAACATGAAAGAAAATCCCTTATATACAACAGTGTTTAAACAACATGTGGAACTTCCATCGCCATATGGATTTCTTGAGATGCCTTATGTCTTTTCATGTAATATTCCACTCTGTCTCCAATCATTTATTCATCAGTGAATACATCCTATGTGTGGGGTTCTGCCTAGTGAATTGGTGGGAACCAAACTATTACTTTTGTATCTATTTAAAACTGAAAGAAACCTACTATCTGGTTTGTCCTGTGAATTGATAATCTTATATTCTTACATAGAAATTAATTAGGCATTTTATGTGGGAGGTATGGATACAGACAGGTGGTTAATATTTAACCAATGCACAGGATATGGATTGATGTACTTATCTGCTAATCTGATTGAGAACAAAAGGTATTTGTCAATCTAACAGGAACAGAAGCACACTTTTGGAGAAGGACAAGAGCAGTATTCACTTGGTAAAGAATACAGTTTTTTGTGTTCTTGCAAACTTTGCTTTCTAGTCTTCATTTATTTGGCAACTGATGGAGCTGTGCATAACATGCACAGTTCTATAATTCTTTAGAAACTCCATATGAAGTTTCATTCCAGCTCCAAATGAGGCATTGATCATATCAGCAGGAGGCAGGTATGAGGAATACAGGTCTCTTGGCTAGCGATCTGCCCACTTGGAATGCTACACTAAGATACCATTCTTAGCAAACCTTAATAGCAGTAGCCATTATTTCCATAGAAGTAGGTTTTCCTCTGGGACTTGAAAACCACTTGCCTCTCTTTTCTAATTAGAAAGAGAACCTTGCCACTTTGTATATAGAGTGACTGCTTTTACAGACCCCTGCAATTAATGGAAAAAGGTAGATAATAATATGTCTCTTACTGATAAAAAACTTTTCAGAGAGCAAAGAAGTGGTGGCAGAGCATTGACTGCATTTTGCTACACCCAAAGATGATTCAAAAATCACAAATGGAGATTAATAAGACCACATTTTTTGCCTAAAAGTAATGAAAATAAATGAGGAGCTGACTAAGAATATCTCAGTACAGGCTAAATTTAACTACTCTTTACAGATACTTTTACTGTACTTTTGCTTTTGCAATGAACAAGATGTGGCAACTGAGTTAAAAAAATTTATTTTGAAATACGAATAATAAATTCTCTTATCCATGGTTCCTTGTCTGTTTTCACCACATTATGATTTTTCTGCTCAGATTTGTTTGAAGAACAAGAAATGTATGGCAGAAAATTTCCTGTAAGGTTTGCCCTTGGACAGAAGAAGCCTTTGCACAAAAAAATCTGTGAACTGAATCAACAGAAAATGCTTCTGTGCATTTGAAACACTGAATTTTGCATAATATTTGATACAAAAAACCCAGGGAATGCTAATGTTCCGTAGCACAGCCTGATCACCATAAATTTCACATAAGAATCTACAAATAAGACTTCCAGTTCTTATGTTTTCAGAAAGAATATATTCACTAAAGATCTGACCTGGTAACACAAGGGCTGGAAAAGCAAATTTTCTTTCTCTAAACAACTTCAAATCAATCCTGGCATAACTTTAGGGGGCAAAAGATTACTATGTACTCTGGCACTTAATATTTGCTCCATTTTTATGTTAAAGCAAAAACATTTATAAAATAGTTAATTTCTTTAATGCTCAAATAAGTTAGTTCATTTGTATCCATTAAATTTGATAAGGACAGAGATATAATTATATTATATAATATTTCATTGCAATCCTTTTCACTTAGAATTTTATGTTTAAAGACTTGAAGGGAAAAATTAAATACTGTGCCCTTATCACTATTTTTTCACCATTTTGACACAAATAGTGACAAGTTTCTCACAAATTTATAATTAGAAATCCCCTAGCACTGAGCCTGACTGATTCTGAAGGAACAGAACGGAAGGTTTGGTAGAACTGGTATTCCTGCAGAAACATGCCCTGACATTCAGTATATCTGCAGATATCCATAAATACATCTTTACAAAGAATCATTGATACTACAGTTAAACCCAAACATTGCTTCAAAGTTATCTATTTGGCTGATAATTGGCCTCAAATGTGATCATAATCAGGACTGCATCAATGACTGCTGGCATAATGGACAAAAAAGGACCTGTGTAAGCCAAACTGACATCCATCATCACTTTGTGAAAGTAATCATTCCTATTTTTTTTCTAATTATGCTCTAGAGAAATAAGAATTAAGCATTACTGTCACTGGAATATTGCATGGAAATGCTAATGAAATGGATCCTTGATGTATTTTAAATTTTTATTGAAGCACATTAAAAAAAAGAACAACCACTTATTCTGAAATGTTAAATAATTTAAATGTCAGTATGATAGCTATCTTCACTGAACATCAGACATTAACACTTCCTCAACATGAGAAGCAGCAGCTCACAAAGCTCTTTGCAACTGAAATCACAGACATTTATGATGTCAAGGTTCTCATTTGCGAGAACAAGAGGTAGCAACTAAGAAAGGATATCAGCATGTGCATCTTTATTTTAACCTTGAGTGCTGGGTGTTTTTGTCAGATCCAAGATACTACATCACCTTGATTAGGCACATCACCTCTTGGGAAGTCCCACAGCAATTCATACAATTATTTCTGGCTTAACCAGCACAAGATCCTTATGCTGTATTATTCAAATTATAAAATAAATACAGTGTCGATGGCATTCTATAGTAAGTCTCAAAAAAGTGAAAATGGGCCTTTCTGAACTGAGACAGAAAACTATTTTAAAATCTCACTGATGTGTAAATTATTCCTGTTACAGAGAAGTTAATCTAAATATTTCACTGCTGGTAATATTTGGGAGTACCAAAAATACCTTGTTATTTTCAAAATGTTTACTTAATAAATATAGCTTTTTTTTAAAATTAAATCACACTAGTTAGTGGCTGTTTTTATTTTTTCTAGTATATTTTTAAATAAAAATTAACATAGTGACTATCTCTCATTAATCTTTTGTCCTGGCTATGCTCCTCTGCTGAAGTAAGAGACAATGGCTATAAGTTGTATACTTCAAACATTTCATGCAGTGGCATATGGGTAATATGTAACAGTTATATTTTAATTTGTAAATAGCTTATCTATTTATTATTTTATTGCACTGTGAGGGGATATATTTAGTGTTATGTCTTTGCTGCTGTTTAGTTTCTAAATTAAAGCCAGAGTATTTCACATCAGACCTCTCCAACATGAAATGGCGAGCATACTGCTCCAAGGATCAGCATGCACGTTGTAAGAAACATCAGGGTATAGAAAAGATAACATTTTCTTAACGTTCTCTTTGCTTTCCAGTATCCAATATCCACTTAATGAGGTTAGGCAATGCTACTTGCAGGAGTAAAAACAATAAATGTAATAGCAGTGATGAAGATGATAATGATTAATAATAGTTCCTCCAAATGCAGCTGTCTGTATAAAGTTTTATTGTACATTCTTCTGAAGATTTTGGGATTGGAAACTTGCGGCAATTAACATCAGACATGAGAGTAAATTTAACTTTGTAAACATTTTTCTTTTAAATTGTGTTACAAATATTTTCACTTTCAGTGCACATCATAGCTACGGGTTACAACTATTAAAATAATTTGATCTCTTTTTTTATATTTGGGGTTCATTTTTTTTTTCTTTCATTGTATAATAAATGTCTTCAAGTGCAACAGAGCCTGGAAAAATCATCTTACAAACCTTAAGCAGTTATGCCAGTGGCTTGAGAACACACATAGGTTTAACTGTCCATGTGAATAGCACAGTTATCTCTAACAGGACAATGAGAGCCCTTAAATATACACATGTAGATATGTGTTTTCAGAATTGAAACTGATGCCCAGTTAGAGGAAGATGAAAATAGACTGTGTGATATACAATGTCTGGAGGTCATAACCCATGTGAACGGATGCGAGGGAACAGTCCACAAACCAGCTGATCCACTCCATGCATAAGCATGCGCTCATTTTTTAAAAGCTTAAGGAACTTTTAAGTGATATCCCTAATTCTTACTTCAGAACAAGCAATATATATTCATGGAAAAGGTAAAAGGCAAGAATGTTCTTCCTAGGGCGCTAATCTTTATAGGATGCTGTGCTGGTTATTACATTAAGGCAGAACATATCTTTTCAAACAGCCTGTTATACAGCGCATGCATAATGCCACACATTATAGACAGAGTCAAAGATTAAAGAATGTACTAACACAGTTTCATTATACTGAACATCAAAATACTAGCAACAAAAATAAACAGCTGGGGAAGAAGGAATGCCAAAGTTATAAAACCCAAAGTGGCAAGCACTAGATTTAGAGATTAAGCTTTTAAAAAAGAGATGGCGATAACATGCATCGTTAGAACTCAGCTGCATAAGCAGTTGTCATCTGTCCTCTGTGCAGAAGCTGGACTGGTCTCAGAGTCCCCAGAAAACAAGACAAATTTACCATGAGGTCCTGAACCATGTGGGTTTGTGAATAATACCATTCATTCCAAACTCTTCATAGAATTATTACCACAATTCCCATGCAGCATTCATAAGGAAGAAACTCTAGTGGGTATCTCCTGAGTGTTTATGGAGAAAGTGAGCCTGGCTGAAGTCAGCCCCTTTCATAATGGCAAGACTTTCTCATTAACTGCAATTGTGTTTGTAGAAGTCATGCATTATTTCAGAGAAGAGTTACAATTTTTTAACAAAAATGTACTGATATCACCTGAGTTTTCTTCCTGATGTGATTTTATAAGGATTCCAAAAAGAACTGGAAGGCAAAAGGCAAGATAAAAGATTTTAGTTGTTTTCTTAATCCACTGGTGGACCTAGTTGAATTTTTTGTCCTTGACAAAAGTCTCTGAAGCAAAGCTACACTGAACCAGAGAGAAAAGACTTAGCTCATGCACATAGTGTAAGGCCCCCATCAATTCACTAAAAGAGCTTTTGAAAGGAGTTACAATGGTTCTTATACTCTGAGTAAAAATACAGTGGAGAAATACCAACCAAATTTTCTCAGGAGGTCAAAAGAAGACAAAAGTTTACTGCCAAACTTTGGAAAAATCAGGGAATTTTGGCAAAAGATTTAGTACAATATCCAATCAACACAAACACTTAGCATTAATTTGGCCCATTCAACTTAGCGAGCTGTAACCCCATTCGATGTTAAGTTACTCAAAATGTTCCAAGAAGAGGGAGTTAGAAGAGAGAAAGACAGAAAGAGAGAAAAGATACAGAAATGCACACATATAGCTACCAACTCCTGGGTTCCAGCAGTGTTCAGATAGAAACTCCAAGAGGAAGGTAGGGTCAAGACTTGTGCTGTCCTCATGCTCGGCCTTAAATTCCCCTTGGCCCTCAGGGACACTTCTGCTGGGTGGGACTTCCCGTCATTTGGCCCCTCAGGAGCTGGGTTAGGCCAGAGTGGAGCACTGCCTCTGGTGTGCCATGACTGGCAGCTCTGCTAGGCTCTGGGATGGGGCGTATGGGGGAGTTCACTGTCTCGACAGGGCAAGGCCCAACCTGTGGAAGGTGTGTCCCCTCTCCCACACCTCAAAATATCTTGAGACATCAATCTTTCCAGTCTCTGACACATGGTTTATCACCAGGTTACATGTATGCACATTACTAACTATCAAGAATATTTTAAAGATATCAAAAAAAAAAAAGATCTATTTCTTTTGTGAAAGAGATTATAAAGTCTGTATCCTGGAAACCACTGCAAAACAGAATTGTGTTCAGGGAAAGAGATTAACAATAAACACCATTTCTGGTGTCCCTTCTCCAATTAATTTCCACTTTGAGTGTTGAACTTCCAAAGTTTTTCTCTGTAAACATTATGGTTTTGCAACCACTATTTTCAACCTGGACTATTTATAATTATTTTTATAACTGAAAAATTCATTACAAGCAATATATCTGTTGTTTTGCCTGGTTTTTGTGTAATATTTTTTTTTCTTTTGTAGTTTGTTAGTATTAGCTGAAGAGCTGCATAAATAATTTCCAGGTTATGGTTTATAATTAAATTATTTATTCTGACTGTTGCATGACTGTTCTATATTCCTTTTTGTAATTTCTAGTTTGGTTGTTAACTGTTGGAACCCTGAATTCTGAGAATTTCATTCTTTCTACTCTGATAAGCAATGATCCTCAAAGGTACATGCCATTTGATCTTAGGCCTTGGGAAAAACTTCCTAGACTGTGTGATACTGCTGAGATTGTTGCTGTGTAATTAAAAGTTATGTCACTGGGTGAAATATGTAGAGATATAGAACTTAGGTTTAGGGATATGTAACAAGATGGAGGATTTTTGGGTGTGGGTTTGTGCTTCTTTCTTCTTTCTTCTTCACCAACCTGTGTTTTCTGGTATTGGTTCAAGAAATCCGCAGTGCGGACCATGTATAGATATTCATTGGATTTTAAGTGAAAACATATTACTTAGCAATTTGTAATTGGGTAGATTAGAGTATAAGAGACCTTGGAAGTAGCACTCAGGGGCCATTTTTAGCCATTTTTCACCTTGCTAACTAAGAAGCACATCCCGTGAAGCTGTATTAGTGATAAGAAAATAAAAACAATCTGAGACCGAAGAAATACCATCATCTCCTGCTTCCTAATTTGAACTCTGGGTAAAACAGATTCTCAAAACAAAGAAAATAATATAGGCAGGAAACCTGTAGTTAACCTAAATGAGGTGGTATATGACTGACTAACAGAATATTTTTAAATAGGAGAATGATGAAAACCAAAGCCAAATAATGCACCAGTGGGATGACTTTTCATGCAAAATTTTTGAAATGTTTTGATTTTCCATTTCTTCATGAATTCCCAGTAGCCTTACAAATGCTTCAAAACAAACGAATAAGTAAGTAACATTACCTGCACACCAGGGAACAAAATTCAGTGGTTTTTTCTGTCTTTTCAAAGCATGAAAGCAATTCTGTGGAAACTTAACCCACAGTCAGATTTGTTATACATATATATGTAAAATGTTGATGTTCTACTTATAGAATAAGACTACAAAAATGTGTAGTGTTTCTTCATGCTAGATATATTAGTAATAAACCATACAAAGATATTATAAAAAGTTTTATAATGCTAAAAATCTTTCTCAAGCTAAAGCAACTGTTCGTAGATAAAAGGTTAGAGAAAACAGACCATAATTTACAGAATTCAATATTATGTATCAGTTAGCATAGACCTCTTTATGGATATAAATCTGTTAGCCCTTCCAGCCATTAATTTGTTTAACAACCCCAAAAATCTAGAGGAAAAATACGGATTTGGACCGAGCCTTATCTAAACCTCACAGACAGTTGTGGTATATATGAGACACTTAGCAATACCTACAAGTATTATTGGACAGTCCCAAGATGTGCGGTAATCATATGGCAAATCTGGGTTCTGATTTTGCAGTGCATATTTATTTGACAGCACAATAGTGATTGATTCACACCTAAATCATTCTATCTTACATACTTGGAGAGTTTTTAATTTTATCTACCCAAATAGTGAAAGTGTGCCTATGTAACTTAGGCAGAAAGATCACAGGTCTCCTGTTTTATAAACAGGATCCCTCAGAACCTCAAGGTGCACAGATCTTGCCCTTGGACATATTTTTAGGAGGAAGAGAGATGTCTGCCCTTTGAAGAAAAACTCTTTCTGTGATTGTTAGGATAACTTTATCAGTCTCGTGATACCTTTAAGCACAGATTCATAACCTTTTCCCTCTTCACACAAGCTGCTTTTACTTGTTTCTGATGGAGTGGCTTTCTGTACAGGATACCTCCCTAGTGTTTATATTCCAAAATCCATTGAGCCTGACTTTGAAAGGTTATATTATTGTTTTTCTTCCTGAAATCCCCAGCTTGAACACATTATGGAACTTAGATTTATTTTTAAGCTTTTTCGCTTTGTTATTTAGTGCTTTGTTATCTTTCAGTAACACACGACAGTAAATATTTTGTGTTTTATCTGCTTAGCTAAATTTCTACCTCCATACTGTTATTTGTCATGTTTAATCAGCTGTGTGTCTTTCCCATCAGTATGTTGGTCTGGTGCATTTGTTTAGACATTAGATCATTTAGCATTCCATCATGTGTGACACTAAGCATAGCAGTATCTTGCAGGTCTCCTAAGCTAATGTTAACGTGTTCTGTGAGGGCTCTTAAGAATTCTTGAGTTGTGTCTTAAATTATGATTTTTTTTCTCCAGAAGGAGAAATGCAATCTTTTTTCATTCTATTTCATTCAAATTAATCCAATGGCTCTATAGAGGGATCTGGACAGGCTGGAAGAGCTGAGGCCAATCATATGATGTTCAACAAGGCAAAGTGCTGAGTCCTGCACTTGGCTCACAACAACCCCATGCAGTGCTACAGTCTGGGGAAGAGTGGCTGGAAAGCTGCTCATCAGACAAGGATTTGGGGGTGCTGGTAACAGCAGCTGAACATGACCCAATGTGTGCCCAGGTGGCTAAGAAGGCCAGTGGCATCCTGGCTTGTATCAGCAATAGTGTGGCCAGCAGGACCAGGGCAGTGATTGTCCCCCTGTACTTGGCATTGTTGAGGATACACCTCGAGTCCTGTGTCCAGTTGTGAGCCCCTCATTGCAAGAAAAATTTTGAGGTGCTGGACTGAGTCCAAAGAAGGGCAGTGGAGCTGGTGAAGGGTCTGGGGCACAAGTCTGATGAGGAGCAGCTGAGGGAGCTGGGGGTGTTTAGCCTGGAGAAAAGGAGGCTCAGGGGAGATCCTATGACTCTCTACAACTGCCTGAAAGGAGCTTTTAGTGAGGTGCGTATCTCTTCTCACAAGTGAAAAGTGATAGGACAAGAGTAAATGGCCTCAAGTTGGGCCAGGGTAGATTGGATATTAGGAAAAATTTCTTCATGGAAAGGATTTTCAGGCATTGGAACAGGCTGCCCAGGTGAGTCGTTGAGTCACCATCCCCAGAGGTATTTAAAAGACTTGTAGATGCGGCATTTGAGAACGTAGTTTAGTTGTGGGCTTGGCAGTGTTGGGTTGATTTTGGACTCGATGATCTTAGAGGTCTTTTCCAACTTAAAAAATTCTATGATTTTGTGATTCTACTTGTCATACCTCTGCAGAAAACTTTTCATACTTTGGAAATACAGATTGATTTAGGTTGTTCTACACTTCGCATTTGACTTTTAGGCATTAGAATAATCTTGTAATCTTTTTAAGCTTATTTCTAAGAAGTAGGTAATTCCTACTCTAAAGTCAGTCTGAAAAGGAAAAGCAACAATTGCAAGCATATTCAGTCCCTTTTTTGCCATTAGAAAAAGAAAAAAAGGAAGAAACCATTGAATACCTCAAAGTCAGGAAGGCGGACTGCCCAATGAGAGGTGAGATAGAATGAACCTCTCAGGGGAGCTGTCCTTGCATCCAAGAAGTCCAAAGTCTACAGCTGACTGGAAGGTTATTAGACCTAGACCTATCCTATAATTTGAGCAGACTTTTGCACTGGACAGGTCATATAGAGATTTCATTTACTTTTGTTAATAAGGAGTAATATTGTAGTTACAATCATGGTTCAAAAAATATCCCGGAGGGAGATGGATTTGATGGGTGCAACAATAAAGCATCATGATGTCTAGTTTGTAAGATGTCAAAGTGAACTTTATAGAAAGTAAGCAGTATGACAGAGCATCAATGAAAAAAAATTTACTGGTGCTTAGCAAGAACTAAACAGAAGTGTTCCACTTTTGCCTTCCAAATGGCTGTCAGGTCACCTTGAGCAAGGCATCCTCCGGGGCTGGGCTTTTTAAACTGCCTAGGAATGGTACTCTAGTCTCCTGGACCTATGAAAAAGATGACTATTTCAAAAGAAGTCATCATCCCTTTAAGAAATCCAAAAGAGGGCACTGGAGTTTCAAAACTTTTCAGAATACAGCAATTTTCCTTCAGCATCTAAATTGCTCAACTATTTTAAATAGGTGTTGAACTTTTATATCTAAGATCTCCATATATATTTATTCTTCCTGAAAACTGACAATGTGATAAAGTCAAGCAGATGCTTTTTGAACATATGCCCATTCAGCACAGAACATATTTATCCTGAAGAATTTCTGCTGACAAGCAACTGATAGGAAAAGTGACAAGGTCAAATTCATAGACTTAGAAACATCATTATAGTGTTACAGTCCCAGTGTCCCATTCTGAAACCTGGAATGCTTAATCATTCCGATATTAAAAAAGAACACACTGTTCTTTCTCATTCATGAGCAACACACAGGCATGAAAAACTGTTCTGCAGAAGTGAGAATGAGTATACAGCCCAAACAAAGCAATTTCAGAAGCTAGAACAATTGATAATATAAAAAACTCTATAGCTTGTGGTATATTGTCAATAAGCTTTCTTTTTTCTTCTGCTACAGCAGTGTTTGTTGAGATAGCTGGCCCTACCAGTCTCCAACTTTGTTAAACCCCAAACAGTATTTATTGTTAGAATTGGAGACATCCTCCATGGTTTTGATGACATCTGTTCAGAGCTGAATATAATTGAATATTGTTATTTATGAGCAGTATGATGGAAGAATGAGTATAGTTATTGAAATTTAAGAGCAAGACAGGGCTAGAATTTAAAATTATCTAAGCAAACGGGAATAATGGCCTGGGAAAAATATGGTGAACTTAATCACTGACAAGGATATATTCTAGTTAGGCAATGTGAAATGGGAAGATCTGGCTAGGAAGCAGAAGTAGGGAAAGGCTGAGAGCTATTATGCTTCAGACTCTACCCTGCAGTAGCAGAATATTGTGGTGGAAAAATAAAGGTCACACTGGGATAAATGAATTGGTGTGTCACCTGCAAGACACCTAAAATAAAGTGTGTACTCTTCCCTCTCTTTCTCTCTCTTTCTCTCCCCTCCTCCTCCTCCCCCTCCTCTCCCCCCTGAAAGAGTTATTTCTGTTCACCTCACTCACTATTTTGTATTGGACTTTCAATTTAAGTATCTTTTGAGTACTTGAAAATTGATCTTTCCAGGTGCTGGTTTAACCTACTTCTCAGCTGCTGTAGCCTGAAGTTTCCTAATGAATCTCTGACACACACTCATACAGATTAGACATTAGCATTACACAGCTAACAGTTTGGAATAGAATTTAATAAGAAGAGAGAGCAGACTATAAAGTAATGTTGTGCAGGACAATCTGACCAGCTGCTGGCTTGCACCCAGATGAACTCTTCTATAGCCATTCTCTCTAGTCATTCAGGCTTGTACCTCTCTTTCCTTATCTTTGGCCCTTCCACTAAAAATCCTATAATAGGTTTTGTACAACTCCACATGCCCTCTCAAATACCCCATAATAGGAGGATGCTTTCCCATGAGACCCATGAACATCTTGTTTCGCTTGGCTTATCAGCCACAAAGTTAAGGTTGAATGTCATCAAGTCTATCTGTGGATGAATGTGCTCCTCAATAGCCCAGAAATCAGCAACACAAAACATTTCATCTTTCTTATAATGTCATCTCCAGACATTAGGATTTTTTTGTCTATTTTTTTTTTGGTTTGGTTTTTTTTTTTGTTGTTGACTTGTCACTAAGCAGAAATCCTTACAAACTTGATATCCTCAAGTTACTACAGTTGTTTCCTTTTCCATGGTAAGGAAGTGATTCAGATTTTATTGATGTGGACAGATCCTCCTTGATTAGTTGGGACTCTGACTCATTTCTGCAATAACTATCTGTCAAGTTCCCATTTAGTTATGATCTTTGAAGGTGACCAAAATTTGACTAGAGCTGAGCATACTGATCTAATTGCACTTTCTTTGAGCAAAGGATGGAATAGATGACTTCCTGAGCAACCTTTCTACTAAATTAGTGCATGATCGAATTTATTTATTTTACAGTATAGACATCTGTTATTTCTGCTGAGGAATGACTGCATTTTACTGCCTCATGAACACCGCAATGAGGACCTCCCTCCAAAATAACAGGCGTCTTCCTTCCTTCCTTCCTTCTTTCCTTCCTTCCTTCCTTCCTTCCTTCCTTCCTTGCTTCCTTCCTTCCTTCCTTCCTTTTTCTTTTCCTTTTCATGTAGCACAAATAATATCGAATAAAGTCTCTGCAGTGTTTTTGTCTGCTATAATGTCCATTTCAATCTGTATGTATTACTAATGCATATGTCCTAACCACACAAACACATTCTGCATTCCAGTAAGTTTTTAGTTTATCTGACATATTCCGGAGCTGGATTTTCTTTAAGTAGGTGGAAATGTTTGTGCGTGTGCAGGCACAGAGAGCTGGTAACAAACTCACGGAGGATTGAATATTGTCTGCTTGCATCATATAATCCGTGCCAGCAGACTCAATTTGCCTATGTGCCTCATTTGATGACATAGCCATGCTGTTTCTACACCCAGAGCGAACATGTTTTCTTTATATAGAACTCTATCAGGTAAATAGATCAGATGACTAATTTAGTGCTGCTTTACTAGTGTGACTCAGCATTTACCAGGCAAGATATTCCCATTAAAGCCTTTAAACATTGTTTTATATGTGTGTATATATATACACACACATGACACAGTACCAGTGAACTCGTTTATGCTTTTAAATAGAAGGATCCCTTGTTTGTTATTTCATAAAAGAAAGGCCCCTTTCCCAATAAGTAGTGAAACACCAACAGTCTCTTTTGGAGGTTAAAAGAGTTTAGCCATACGAATTTCACAATCAGAAAAAAAAGGTGACTAATATTTTTTGTATATTAGTACATATGTAATTATGACTGTGTGCTCAGTACTGGCTGTCTTCATCTCCAGGTGCATATAGCAATGTTAGTCTGAATAATGACTGATAAATGTACACAACTGTTTTCACCAAATGTTCATGCTGGAAAGCAGCATTGCAAAAAAAGAGACCTGGGAGTCCTAGCAGATAAAAAGGTGACCATGAGCGAGCAATGTATTTATGCAGCCATGAAGGCCATCAGCATCCTGGGCTGCATTAGGCAGGGGGCTGTCAGCAGTCCAAGGGAAGTGATTCTTCCCCTCTACCCAGCTCTGGTGAGATACATGTGGAGAACTGTGTTCAGTTCTTGGCCTTCCAGTGCAGTAGTGACAAAGACATCCTGGAGTATGTCCAGCAAAATTCCATGAAGACGACCAAGGGATTGAAGCATCTGACATATGAGAGGCTGATAGAGCTGGGATTGTTCAGCCAGGAGAAGAGAAGGCTCAATGTGCATAAGTACCTAAGGAGGAAGATATGAAGATGGAGCCAGGCTCTCAGTAGTATCCAGTGATGGGACAAATGGCAGTGGACAGAAACTGGAATGCACAAAATTCTATTTAAACACAAGAAAATAAAATCATTTTCCTGTGGTGGTGGTCAAACACTGGAACTAGTTACCCGGAGAGGTTTCAGTATCTGTTCTTCGGAATAATCAATGCCCATTAACAGTTTGCTGTAGCTGACCCTACTCTAAGCATCAGGGTTTAATTAGAGGATCTCCAGAGTCTTTTCACACCTTGACTGTTCTGTGAGTCTCATATACAAACACATGTACAAGCATGCACTTTTTACATATTCTTCATATAAATAACCAAATATTATAATACTGATCTCTCAGTGTGACTGTAATGTAGCTAAACACTTTAGACATTTATTTTATACTAGTTTTATATAAAATACATGTAGTATTTGTCTACACAGTGTTCTGACAAACAGGCATACACCAGGACAGCATTTTCCAGGAGCAAGATCTTCCAGTACTTTCAAGTAAACAAAACTCATTGTCTGCTTTCAGGGCAGATAGAGGACACTACTGGTGTCCTAGATTTACCTTACAGCTTTCAAATCTCCACAAAAACACACAAGTAGTATAGTCCACTGAAAAAATCAAGTGGCAAATTCATCCTTTTATAACAAAATAATTAAATCAGGTATCTTTGTTCAGTCTTAGAAGTAGTCCCTAACACCAATCAGAGACAGCAGCAAACACAAGTAAACACCAGTCTCTCTCTCCTGAACTGTTCTTTATTTCATTTAAAGACTAGGGAAAATGGAATAAATCAGAGCCTGATGTTCAGCTCCTGACATTCTGCTAGAATTTTCCTCTGCCTTCTAAGCCAGAGGCTCTTTTATTTTTGTTAGGCAAGATATTGCCACAACAGAGTAGTAGTTTACTATAGATATTTCTTAGTCTTGAAGGAAAGAGTAAATATCCTGTTGTATTCAGAATGTAAGGTCATTTATCTGAATTTCTCTTCCCTTGTCTACATCATGTTAAAGACAAGTGAGCAGATGAAAGCTTTTATTTTTCTTTTTTTCCATCTTCTCTTCCCACATAGTTTTTCCTTCAAAACATTCCCTTAACACATTGAAACAAAAAGATAAATTGCTATAATTAAGCATCTCCTCTGCAGATTCTTCTCTCTTCTTCAATACATAGTATGATTTTTATTCAGTGAAAGGATTTTCTTCAGAGTAAAAATCCAAATGCTGGGATATCACAGAGGTAGTATGGCATTTTCCATGAGGAAAAATCCAGAATACATCCTTAAGCACTGTTAGTTTTGCTTTCTTTGGAACAGTCCTTTCCTTAGGGGGAAGACAGAGGTTAGTTGGATTTGTTCTATTCAGAACAGTGACAGTGCATTAAAGCCCAGTGGCTAAGAATTTCACTCAGAAAACAGAAGATGTGGTTTACCTCAGGAGTGAGATCTCACCTCTTATTTGTCAAAAGAATACTCTGACCTGTAAACTACAGCATGAGGAACAGAAGGGGCAAGGAAAAGTGATACCTGCTGTCTCTTATTTCTCCAGCTACAACTGAATTATTTCAGAATGATGACTGTAAGAGTCAGAGGGTTGGTGGCATGGGACAAATGACAGTGGTTTCTATAGTTTAGTGAGCAAAGCATTCAGCAGGGACATGACAGATCACAGCTGCAGGTTTTTCTCCGTGTATTACTGGTATGGTGCATTTCATTGTTTATTTTTATTATTATTTTTTGACAGAATGGCAAATTACAAAGCTAATGCCTTATTCCACAAACAGTTCTGTGGAGGTCAGAATGGCAATGCATTGTATACTGCTATTGTGTTCATGTTTCAGGATCAAGAACTCTGTAAGGAAGCTGTTTCTAAAGATCAGATGTTAAAAGTTTACCCTCTCTGTTTGTTTTCCTCCTCTTTCAAAGTCTGCTGGGTCATCACTTCTATTCAGATTTTTGTTTTATTAAGCTCTGCATTCACTGAAAGTTGTATTAAATCTATATGGGTTTGTTTCTTGTCTGTTTGTTGAAGTACACAATTGTTCCTTTAAATACATTTTGAAACTGCTGCATATATGCCCATCCAGTGTTTCACAGAACTGTTGAGGTTGAAGTGGACTTGAGGAGACTTTCTAGTCCAACCCCTTACTCCAGCAGGATCACTTAAAGCAGGTCACTCAGGACTGTCCAGTGGGCTTTGAATATCCCTAAGGATAGAGACGCCACAACCTCTCTGGACAACCTTTTCCAGTGCTCAGTCACTCCTGCAGGAAAAATTTACTGTGATTGGGTGAAATGTCATGTTTTTGTAATTTGTGCCTATTGTGTCTGGTCCTGTCAGTGGGTACCACTGGGAAGAGCCTGGCTTCTGCATCTTCTTTGTCTCCTGCTGGTTATTTTCTTTAGCCTTCTCTTATTCAGGTTAAACTCTCACTGCCTTTAAACATCTCTCAGCCTTTCCTTATAGGAGAGATGCTCTCATACCTTTGTGACTTTTACGGGCCTGTACTGGAATCACTTCAGTAAGAACATATCTTACTTGTACTGGGGAGCCGAGAACTGGACCCAGAACTCACCAGTGCTAAGCAGAGAGCAAGTATCACCTTCCACAAACTGCTGGCAGCACTCCACGTTCCTAGGGCTTGAGGTGGGGCTGACCAGCCTGTAGTTCCCTGGATCTTCCTTCTTGCCCTTCTCGAAGATAAAAGCCATAATTGCTTTCTTATATTGATCCCATAGGTTTTAACTTTTATATTTTTCAAATCCTGTACTGCCTAGTGTGTAACTCTGAAGTTTCGTGTGACCTGTTAACTACTGTTCTCTCAAGCTGGTTAGGCATAACAAACCCCCTCTAGGTTTGCACTTCAAGGACACCTTGATTGTCCCAGGCCCCAAAATGTGTAAGCTAAAAGCCTTTGAAGAGGAGGGGCAAACTTGGGGTAATTACATCATTAACTGAAGTTATAATTGGAGAATTAACCCTGATATGCAAATAGACCAAACTTATAAAAGGGTGAAGAACCCATGACCCAGGGTCCATCTTAGGTGTAGCCTTTTGACTGCCCAGGGTGTACCTTTGAAGACCCTTCAAATAAATACCTACTTTTATTCTCTCATTCTTGTCTAGCCTCTGTTTTTAGGTAGCCACTTCAAGGCATCAGTATAATGTAATATCTTGTATTATTTTCTCTATACTACAATTCAGAGGTAGAAATACAGACAGAAAAGAGCACTATAAAAATAAATTTATCTGTTTATATGAACTCCTGACCTTTCTATTTGCCTGAGGAGCCAGAACCTGTCACTTTGCATCAGTGATTATGTCTATACTACTATTTTAACAGTGCCTGGGAGTGTGCACAGGCACTGGAAAATCCCTGTTATATCATTAGTTCTTCAGGATGGATATGGTACTGTCTAAGCCACCTTGTACTCTCCCAAACATTGCTCAGGCAGAATTCAAGAGGAAAAGAACAGTGTATGACCGTTCCCATTACTTGGTTTACATTCAGCTCAACCTCTTTTAGGGGTAAAATGATCTAATAACAGACGATGTATGTTTAATGACAAAGAATCATCTATTCACCTTAAATTTACTAATTGAGATATAGCCAATGCTTTTTTTTTTTTTCCCCTAGTAAGTTTTTTAGAAACAAAATCCTAAAGGTCATTGTGAAAGGATAAAAAAAGAGTTTCACCCTCATTTTACTCTTTTCAATACACAAATATGGTGCAGGACTGGCTAAAATTTGGCATAATACAAAAATCTTGTTAGCACTTGCAAGGTCAAAGATTTTGCAACCAATCTAAATATTGACATACAATAAACTGCAAATGACTGATGCTTTTTTGCACATGCTTCACATGTAATTTTCTTTTCTTTAAAGCCACAGAGTTAAAAACATACTAGATCAAAGAATAGGTGTGAAATTCAAATTGTAAACCTAAATAATCACTGTGACATTTTTATGTTCTTCTATATGCCTAGAGTGTTCTCTGTGTAAAAGACTCGATACTAAGTATATCTTTGAATATTATGAAGATCAGCTAACAACATAGGGAACATTTATACACAGTAACAGAGAAACGTAGCCTGTGGGGTTTATCAACATGTAAACTCTTCAGGAAGGGAATGTGAAGCCTCTGAGTTTTGAAAAGATGTGAATATACTAGAAAGATGCTGCAGATTAATAGCAAGTACGTCAACTTGCTTCTGAACTTTTTCTGATGTCTCAATGTTTAGCAATAATTCTTCTTAACCTCTTGGAACAGATGAGAATGGAAAGGTAACTGCTCCTAGCAATAAAAAGAAAAAAAAATTCTGATCTAGACTTCTGTTTTCACCTAGGTCTGCCTTAGCCATACAACTTTCTTCATTCCATTAGGAAATTAATGGAAATTAAAAAAGGAAAGGAAATTAAACTTGGTTTTGAAAGTTTGTTCCTTTACAAATTTCTCTTTAGTATGTCAGAGAGAAGTTATAAGATTGTGTAGGGCTCCAGTGAATCCATGTTTCAGACTTTTTCTGACAATGCAGTCACAACAATACTCCCTAGAGTTGCAAAGCAACACAAACTACTGGTTTCTGTGAGATGGAAAACATTCAATAGCTTTATTTGCCAAGCACAGCACATGCTCTTGCGTGATTCACAGGAAAAATCAGAGATAAAGATTTGAGGATTTTTTTTTCCAATCTGTCTCGGGTTTTTACATACTTATATCTATCTATCTATCTATCTATCTATATATCTCAAAGAATGCTTAAATTACTGTTGAATCTAGAAAAATATGATTACGGAGGTGTGGGCTATATAACATCCATCTGATAAAAAAAGGCAAAAACACTTGGCCAGAGGCAGCAGTTCTCTTGCCTTGAAGTGATTTGGCTCTGTAGAGATTGCATCCATACAAATAAATTCTCCTACACTTCAAAATATCATGGCATCAGGCAAGCCAACAACTGGCAATTGTTCCTGGCTCACAGTATCCCTCAAGGCATTCTAGGGTCTGCAGGTGAAAATGATAGTTGTCTTCAGCTAAAAAAAAAAAAAACAAACCCAAAACAACAACCTCAAAAGTACAAACAATTTATCAGTATGGACAATTCACTTCAGAATCTGGGAAACTGTAAGTTTAAAAACAAAGTCATGGTGTAAAAGCAGATTTTTTTATCACAAGAAAACAGATTTTGTTATCACAAGATATTGGAAAATGTTCAGAGGAAATGCTGGAAATTGTCAGGCCGTTCTTTCTTACCAGATCATGGGAATCATAGAGAAGCACTTGAGTAACTCGTCCTTTTGAGAAGAAGTTTCCTCTATGGTAAAGAAAAATATGGTTCCAATGAGAAAGAAATCAGAGTCTTCTGAATTCCTTAATAGATAGCATAGGAGTCTATTGAGTGTCAAGTCCAAGCACATACCTAAACTTCCCATCCACTGTTTTGCTAGGGCCATACAGACTGATGTAGTAATTACCCAAGGAACAAGAATTTCATTTCAGGAGACAAGGACCAGCTCCCAAATCAATTTCACTAAGGTCCTGTATCAAACTGAACTATACATGGTAGCTTTGTCTCAAATTCCATCTAAATGAGCAAATCAGTTTATATGTTCCTCTTTCCTATTAAAGTGATGAAATAAAAAAATAGGGCTTCTTTTTTATGTTTTATACCAATAATAGCCTTTTGATGATACTTGTCATCCTGCAGTGAAGTGTAAACACTATAAATTTAACTTTAGTGTGAAGATAATCTAAACAAAAAACAGAATAATACTCTCTTTTTCCATATCATCAGAAACTGTACTGTTGCATGAGACAGGAATGCAATAACATCCCATACAATATTAAATATATGTATTTTAATATAGCTCAGAAGTTCACACAAATTGCATTTTTTGGTGATATAAAGCATAAACACTTTGAGAAAATAATCTTATTACTGAGAGAAGTTGTTTCAGGAGTGAATACTTTCTGCAAAAATATTTTCCTTGCTAAAACATAAAACTCTACAGAAATGCAGGGATAATTAATATTCTTTATTCTGTCCTGTGAACCTCATGATACAATCCAATGTTCCAATGAAAGAAAATGGATGACTTTAGAATAATAAAGCAATGCTTAATGCCATAATCTATTAACAGTGGGAGTAGAAAGCTATAAAAATGTAAAACATAGCGTAGGAAAGAAATAAGGAGAAAGATGCATATAGGTATCTTGGGGAAAAAATCACCAATTTCAGCAATTTGAATCTGCATACTTACATGTTTCACAATTCCTAGATAATTTTTTATTCCTTTGTACAAGAATGTCCTGGACTCTTCCTGAGCAATCTTTCTCTCTTTTTAACAACGGGATATGCAGACTGCATTGTGTATTTGTGGTTTGAAAGACATTTAGAAAAATGAAATTACAATCTATTAAGCCAAATGTTCATTTGCTATGCAAATCCTCCTTTTTTAATGTGTTGATGCAAGATAATTTTTTTTCAGTTTCTTCAAAATCTCTCTTTTGCTGCTGGTCCTCTGTAGCTTCACTTCATTGTACCTTCTTATAAACATGTTTACTCATAGCTTGGAAAAATGTCAAATAGGACTTTCACTACTTTCATCTTATCAGGTGTTGAAAGAAAATCAATTCAATTTCTAGGGACAGTGGTCACTCTTGAGTGGGAGCTAACAGTATATCCACCCACTACATATCCTTTATTCAGATGACTTTCAGCTTTTTTTTATAAGCTGTGAAAGAGCAATGCAACTCTGACAGCAATAAAATGGAACTTAACCTTCAATTGACAACCATGAGGATGAGTCAGGGATACCGTGGAATCAGTGCAGTAAGGAAACTACAGAGACTATGAGAAGTATCAGTGTGTTTCTTGATGAATTCTCCCTGAATATGAATAATGTTGGGGACACCCCACAGCAAAATTGCTCCAATGATACATTGACTCGAAAAACGTAGTCAGCCATTCTTCCTAAGGAAGAGAAGGGGATTGCCTAGACTTCATCACTAATTCATTTCATCTCGCTCACAGACACAGAAAATCTTTCAAGTATGCTACTCCAGTAGCTGTGCACTACCCCATGAGTAATTACAAACTCAAACTAAGGAATCTTTTCAGCTCTTTCTTCCCCTGTGTTAGTAATTTGCCTTTATGTACTCTTTGCCCTACTTTACTTCTCCCAGCTTTAAACTATTTTGCTAATCTTAGTAGCCACCATCATGTAATTTTGTTGATCTGCATAGAGGATATATTCTTTGTCTGAAACAGGTGCACTACAGAATTTATAGTATTTTGTTGGGAGGTTTTTTTGTTGCCTAAAAGATTTAGAGAGAGAGTTGTATTATGTTTCTGCCACTGTAGCTCACAATGTTTGCTTTGCTTTCCTAAAACTAATGGATTCAAGGGAAGAACTGCATTTTTTTTCTACATTCTGATGTTTAATTTATATTTGATTTGTATAGCCCTTCAGCATTAAAAAGAGTGCACCAATACATGCATTGCTTCACCTTAGCTGTATTAATTTCTCTTTTTGGAATTGTAATACAGGTTAGTTTCTGTTGCAGACTTGCAAAATGATTGCTTTTTGCTCTTTCATTTCAGTAAGATGCTCACTACCAGTGATCAGGTTTCATTCAGGTACATTGCTGAGGGATCTTTTATGAGTTTTGTCCTACGATTACAAAGAAATGATCAATTTCAAAACCAGGAGATGAATGGGGAATGAAGCATGATTTCTTTTACTCTCAAGTAGTTGAGGAGAAAGTCAAATCAGTTTTGGTAGTACAATTCAGTTTGAGACATTTAGATATTTGGATGGATGTAAGCAGGCACATAAGGGTCTGGATTACCATTACTGCCACAAAACTTGATTCAATGTTTTTCGTTATCTATGATTGTCTGAGATAGACAATTATCTCACTTGGCTTCTGCATGCTGATCCAGAAGGATACAGAAGTCCTGTAGTCTAGTGTCAGGCTGTCATACTTGTCAGCTATTACATAGATTTCTGATTCTCTATGGCCTTCTGGCTGACATATATGCCTAAATTTAGGTGGACTTTAAATTTAGTAGGACTTTACAGCTGGATCAAGACAAGTAGTTGACCATAGAATACAGGTCAGCAATCAGTCACCAGCAATGGGACTCAGTTGCTTACATACAAGTGTTTATGCCCTAAAGAACCCAAGGTACTCACATGGACCTGGAGTTGTGACAAAGGACTTAAAGCAGACTCAGGCTCTTGTGGAACTGGAGTCTTGGTAAATTATTACAGAATATCACCAGGGTCACTGAATACTTACAGTTAGGCAAGAATTTGTGTCCCAAATTGGACTGGACTGAGTTCCCTGTAGAGGTATAGTTCTCACTTCATGACCTATGGTAGGCTCTTAACTCCTGCTTTGAGCATAATTAGCAGGGTAAAATAGGATATGATGAATCACACATTATGGAGTGCCCCTGGTCTCAATTCAGTTTTCTACACACAGTTTTCTGGTGCTATAAGACTCATGCCCAGCATGTCTAAGATGTATGCACAGAGGTGGTAGATATGATATAAGGAATACAGAAACATTTGTCCGCTCTCTAGGCAGACAGAATAGTCTCGGACATCTTAAATGGCATTTAAGGTGCCTCTTAAATTCATTAGATGAAACCTGATCATTGGTAATGAGAATCTTACTGAAATGTAAGACAAAAAAGCAATCATTATGCAAAGCTGAAAGAGAAACTAACCTGTACTAAAATTCCTGAAAGATAAATTCAAATACCTAAGGTGAAATTAATGGCCAGCATTTCTCTCGGTGTGGGCAATTGAAGGGAACTTTCTGTACCTGCAACACCAGAAAATTAGTTTTATTACTCTATAACTTTATATAGAGTGGAAAATAAACCTTATAAGTCAAAGATGTTTGGATCAAATGCAGAATTCCAGGTATGATTAAGAAAGTGTACTGTATTGTGAATTTAATAACACTGTAGAAATTAGAAATCATGAATAAGGCAACAGGTACAGCATTACAATAACTATTAAAGGCACAGAGAATGGTTTCTGATATCCTGTAATAATAACAATCTAAGTAAAAATTAGAATTTCATGTGGATGAATCTTCATTCAGATTGATGAATCAAGTGGCAGAATTCTGAGAATTGTCTGGACACCTTTCTGAAGACATGTCAGTATGACTGCTGATAAAAAAAAGGAACTAAGACCCATTGTTTAAAACTAAAACCTGCTTTTTTTTCAGATTTTCATTAGGTTTTGTAGGGAAAGCACACAGAGGCCATGTCTCATGACAGAAAGTGTAGATTATTTTGTTATAAACCATATATGTACCCTCTCAACCCTGAAATTTTTTGATCAAAAATCTGCTTGGAAATACTTCCAGGTTTTCAGATTATTAGTTGAAATTTAGGTCAGACTCTGTGGTCTGTTCTGAAAAAGAGTTAACGTAGTTTTAGACATCCCTTTCATTTTGAATATCTGCCTACATGCCTGAGCAATCTGCTGTGCTTTCTGTTATTAGACATCTTGGCTAGAATTTCTAGGACTAAGAATGTGGTAAGTTTCTTAGACTACTCTTCAGGAGTTACCACACTGAAGTTCCTGGTATTTTTCCTCAAGGCCTGACATTCTGCAGACCTCACGCTGCAGCAATGAGAGTGAAATGCTCAGACTTAAAGGGTAATCACAATTTGAAAATAAAACTACCAATATTATTCCTCAGCAAATAGAGGAAACAAGTCTCTATGACTATTACCAGCTGTAAGTAGAACCCTCAAAAATTATTTTCTTTCAAAGAAAAATAATAAATTTAATTAAATTTATTGTCTAGAGTTTGTGTGGATAAAGTTTTAGAAAGATTATTTGGCCTACTATGCTTCATATTAGAAATAGAAGTCAACATCACAGCAGTCCTTGATGAGGATTTAGAAAAATAAGACAAGGTGAAGAACTAGGCTTAGTCATCATACTGAACTCAATTCCACAACCTAGCACTTTCAAGCTATTGATAAAGGCATGAAATACACAAGAAAAAGCAAAATTTAATTTCCCTAGATGAAATTTGAATTTAGTCTCTTATTAATATAAATCTTAAAACATAGCTGTGTCATTAAGTGAAAATTCAATAAAAAAATAATTATTCTTGTCTGGAACATAAGAACACACATTTATTAGGCAATTAATTTATCTTCTCAGAACTGCTACAGATAATTATTTTTACCCAACAATATTTAGGAAGTTTCTGTTGTTGTTGTTTATAATTTTTTAAGACCTCTTATTTTAGTATGTCTAGGTTTGGTCTTGTCTATCCTTTTTCTGGCAGTTGTCTCTCAATTCCCACTAGAGTTCTTGAGTTTTGGCTTTTTGTAAGGTAAGGCACCAGAGTTTCAGATTATGAAAAAAATATTTTAATTATATCATACCACTTTTTCTTTAAAAAGCCCATAGAGAAAACTACAAGTTCTTGGAGCATCTTCTTCGAACTGAATTACCTGTTAAGGACCTTTGGTTTCTTTGAGATCAGCCCCAATGAAAGTAATATGACTTCCACAAGACTCAAACCTTCTCACTTTTCACTTCAGCTGCAACCTATACTTCTCTGAAGTTACTTTCACTGGCCTAGATATAAAAGAAAATGAACAAATGAAAAATTAAAACACAAAGCTGGATCAAAACACTGAAATGTTAATATAGGTCCTTATCTCCCCTGACAGAAAATGAGACAGAGAGACAGTGGACTACATCTAGCAGATGGTCAGCTCACTGCTTAGTGCTTCCAGGAGCTGGGACACTGAGGTGGTGCTTCAATCTGGAAATGAGCTACAACCAAGGATTTGATTGAGTTTAGAAAAGTCTCATCATTAAACCAAACTACAAGAGCTGCATCATAAAGACACCATCAAACATGGAATGCTATACAATACACGGAATTTTAGGACTCAAATTATCAGCATTGTGGAGAAGAACATTGTTCTGTCTTATATTTGAGAAATATAATCAATTTATTATCTTTATACCATGAGGTTTACCTATTAGACATTAATGTAATCTGTCTTCCACTTACCTTTACTCATCAGCACCACAAATAGAATCAAAATCAAATATCCTTCTATAAGGATATACAATTATGTACTGAAGCAAAAAAAAAGATATTTATATTTTGAAATAATCTGTTGTTCTTTCCAAGAAGGCTCTCAGTGAACTGTAGGAACTGGTACTGACAGCTACATTGAGTAATCTGAAACATGGGATTTTGGGTGTTTGGGGTTTTCTTCTACCTTTAGGCCTAAACAAGTCATGATGACTGTAGATAACAAGTATATTAAATAACAGTGTCTACATTGAGGAAAATGCAGCTTATGCCTTACTAAGAAAAATATTTGATTAACTAGTGGTAAAGTACAAGCTCAAACAAAAAAAGACAAAGAGGCAAGACTGTGTTCTGCCCTGCAACCTCAGATAAACTAATTTCCCTCTCAGTTTCTGAAAAATAGAAGGGGAGTGATAATCAATAATATTTCATGACCTTGCAGAGATACTGTGTGCATCAATGCATGACAATATGATGGGAATCAAGTCTGTGAAAAAACTCCTAATATTCTTATTTCTGAACTCTGCAGGAGTTTCATGGTCATAACTCTTCTGAAAATTTCCATATCAAAATTACCATAAAGTTGTTGTAGTTGTTCTTGCTGTAGGCAGACAAGGAGTAAGAAACGAAGAAAAAAAATCCTTAAAAGGCAATTTTCTGAGTCACTATCTCCCATCACTGTGCACTGAAGAAAGGCCTCAAAAGCCTTATGAATTAAACACTCCATCCAAATGTTTTTGTAAGACAAGGCTCAGTGCCTCCTAGGTCTGGGCCTTACTCCACGTGATGAAATTGCAGTGCCACAATGATGAAAAGTGCTCCCAACTTTTACCGTGTTGTAGGACCTCTGGAGCAAACAGGATGAATGAGGAGAGAAAGGGGGCTGGAAGGACAATGGGTGTTCTATCCCCTTTATAATATCCATTAAATACAGGCTTATACAGCCAAGAAAAAGCTGAAGACACTTGAACTGTGAAGTTGAAGACACTGAACAGCTTCTGGAAGTTCCCTGACTATTACTGCAAGAGGAGTGGCTGAAGCATGCTAAAGGATAAATTGTATGATGTCTGTTGGATGCTAATAAATTCCTTTCTGTTTTGAGATGTTTTGAATGAATTGTGTCAGCAAAAACTATTCTTTGGCATATGACAGGTATAATTCATCTCATGCAGACCTTATCAAAGAGGAAAAGGTAGATAAAATGGGTATACCTGCTGCTCTGTTCCTTGTGTCCAGAGACAGGCAAAGTGAGTAATCACTGCAGAATTTGGCAATGTGTTCTTAAAATTGTAATTAATGATGACTTTGAATGAAAAATCTATGGTGCACAGAGTTTATAAACACAGAGAGGCAGCAACGATACTTTACATTCCCAAACAATACAATTTTTAGACTTCCCAATACAGAACATTTCCACACTGACAATCCCAGCTATGTCCTGTAAATCAGTACAGATAATGTAAGTCAAATTTTGGCAACTTTCCAGGAAGACTGTGCAGCTCATTGCTGAAGAACATAAAATATAAATTGAATGTGAGACCTTGTTTTGTGGAGCTTAATGCTTTCCACTGCTGCTAGATGTATTCACACATTCCACCTGACCTTTTTTAGCTTTCACAGCACGAGGGACTAGCTTGTATTTGCCACCCGCATTGTCCCTTTTATCCATCCCACCAGAAATTTAGGTAGCTGAAAATTAGAGCAACGTGAAGATCCAGGGAATGAATTCACAAGAAATGATATTAAATTTTGTTTCAGTCTGGAGGCCCATGCAGCTGTGACACTTGGATTTCAGATAAAGCCTCATGAAAATGCCCTCAAGGGGGGCTGGTCCAGGGAAGAGGCAAAGGATAAGGCTGCTATCAGGTAACTCTTTCTTTATTCCCTCTACAAGTGGTCTTCTATGAGAGAACAGTGTTTCTGGGGAAAGAAGAGGGACTTCTCAGTTGGCACACAAGGCAGCTGGATTTGCTGAGCCACCTGCATTAGCAGAAGAAACTTAGTTCAGGGTTTTGAGACGTAGATTTCCAGATCGTCCACATATTCTTATAATGCATGAAGTGGGAGGGGAAAGATGCTTTGGAGTAAGTCCTGGTTGCAAAGGTTTGCTTTTACACATGTTCCCTTCCTCAAGTCAAATTTCTTCATAAAGTCTAATTGCATTCTATATTCACAGCATGCTGAACACAAGTGGATGGTTTTCATTTGAACCCTTTGGCATCTTAATCTACAGCTGAATTTGCTAATCCTTAGAAATATTCCAGCTCCTGATTGTCAAGGCCAAAACCCATCCTGATAGTCAAGGCCCAAACCAATCCAAAATATCAACCTAGTCACTCAAGCAAAATAATCTATTTACAGCCTCTCTTGAGGCCTCTGCATAGAGAGGTAGGTTTATAATCAAAGTCAAGCAAGTTTCTGTTTGTGTTTTTTTACAGATATATCACTGTTCTGTTAAAGACATAACAACTGTGATGATATTTATTTGTTGACTGCACAATTGAAAACAAATGCATCAAATGCAAAGAGAGTGTATGAATTTTCACAATACCATCCACCAAAGAGTAATCTCTTTACAAGACAGGCAAGAGCAATGATATTTTTACACTCTGGCCCCAGAGGAGTTTTTTTATTCAATACGTATTTACTTAGAGATAAAGTTCAATGGTAATAGTTATTTTACAAATAGTGTCCTGCAGTTTATGATTATTAAAGTCAACTAGTCAGCAGAGGGCACTGAAGGGAACATTATGATAGATTTCATTGATGTAATCACTGTTGCCACCAACTCTGGATGGCTTGAGGCCCAGTATAAATGAGTGTCTGCAGCCCCTTGTATTTTATTAATATTGTTGTTTGTCTAATAAGAAAGCCGTTTACCTGCTGTGTGCGACGAAGTTCCTTGATAGACGTTATTCTTTATTTTCCTCTCCCTCTGTGCTTTGGGTTTTGTAGAAATATGAGTGAATGATTTTTTTTTACTTTTACTTTCAGGCATCTGAGAAAATTATATACAGCATCCTCATGACCATTTCTATCTGAATAATTGCCACTGCTTATCCTTACCTGTATCCCTACCTATATTACCTTTAAAATGTTGGAATTCTTCATCAGTGACCTATAATTCTTCAATCATTGCTGAAACCAGACAATGAATAACGACTCTTTTCCTTAGGGAAATTTTTACATTGGTTCAGACCAATGGTATGAAAGTGATTTCATATTTTCTTTGTTCTCTTATGGTTTTACACTGGTATTCCATTTAAAGAACAAGATTTCATATTCCAATATTTATGATGTTTTTCACTGTAACAATTCTTGCTAATTCAAATGAATATTCAAGCCCATTTGTTATTTTTTGAGAACCTAAATTACTTCCTGTAGTAATGAGCCTCACCATCTAGAGAGGCAATTAATTTCATTTTCCAGCAATCCTGGCAACTGCATTTAAAGACTTTTGAGGATACTTCCTGTGACATTATCTGTAACATGTATCATTATATGTATCATGATAAGCCTACTGGGAATGTAATAACTGATCTTCAGTGATCCTGTGATTGTCATGATTAACAGCACAATTGCACATGAAGTGGAATATTTCTGCAGCATTGATTTTTTCTCATCTGCCAGTGCTAGAAAAGACATGTTTACGAAAAGCAAATTTTTGGATTTTTTTCTTGTCATGAGTACACTTCCCACAATGGAAAAGGTAGCACAATTTTATAGATCTTTAACTCTCCATAAAAATACATATCGCATACATGTATGTATTACAGATATATATACACATATATTCATGTATTACACGTACATGTACACAGACATTTACGTATGACACATTACCCTGCCATGAGGCAGGCTGGGCACTCTCTGGTGGGAGCACAGCTCTGCCAAAAAGGCCCTGGGATCCTCTGGGCACAAGGTGGAGCATAAAACCCAGGCAGCACAATGGGCTAACTGCGATCATGAGCCCAGTCAGGAGACTGAATGAGGGAAACATCTCCTGGTCTACTCAGCACTCACTGAACCTCACCTGGAACAATGTCCCAGGTTTTGGTCCCTTGAATAGAAGAAAGATGTTGATAAACTTAGAGATGTGAAGGAGTCTGGAGCACAGGATTTATGAATAGAGCTCAAGAGAACAGAAGTGGAAGAGGGTGTGGAAAAGCGCAGAGTGAGCTGAATAAAACCCCCAGGGCCACAAAAAGGTTGAAATCCCCTGCAAAGTGGAACTGCTGACTTTTCCACAGTTCTAATACCATTTGAGGCATTTGCAGAAGTCTAAAATCAGGTTTTTAATAATCCCTGCCCTACCAGTGGTTTTTGAACTATTATTTCAGACTTTAATACTAAATCAACACTCTCTTGAGTATCCAAGAAAAAGTTTCTGTAAATAAACATGTAATTTTGAAACTAATGAAAAGTTAGCTGAGTGGGAAAGGATTTTTTCAAAACTCTTACAGTATTATTTCAAATGCCATCCCTCATTTATCCACCGAAGGCTGTCACTCTGTGCTCCGCTACATCTTCAGAAAACAAAACACATAATCTGATTTACCATTGTCGGCAGTTGTCTTTTGTAAAGACCCATATATTTTTGTTGCTTGATTATTGGTCAGAGTAAGAACATTTAGTCAATTCACTTAGAGAATAATTCTGATATTATATAGGGGCTATGATGACATATTAATGCAGATTTGAATCCAGGACTAAAATCATCCGTGTTCATTTTGTCTGTGTGAGGTAGTGTATAGGCTTCACACTCCAGAATCATACCTAAGTGTCAGGAGTTTTGCTAACTCTCAAGATGTGTCAAAGCCCTGGGAAATATAATTTCTTTTTTCTCAAAATAAGGAAAAGGGAAGTTTGTAGGAGAAACAAAGTCACTTACTGAAAAAATAACTTGTCTTCGCACCTGCATATTGGATTTTCTCCTGTTATCACTATATCCACACCATCCCCTATGGAGATGGTAGCATGTTTTGCTACATGCCAGAATATCTGGCCAGAGATTTTTGAATGGAATATGTAGAAAAGACTTTATAAGACCTTGAAAGAAGAGATTGAATATGACCATAACTTTGGAAACGGGAAGTGAAACTTTTTTTCTTTTTTTTTATTACTGGTGTTGTGCTTTTAGATGCAGATTGGAGATAAGGATCCAAATATTGTTTTTTCACACTTCAGAATGCAATCAGAGTTGTACTATGTATGATTTTTCCAGCCTGTATTCTTAGTTATAAGTGGCATGCAGTTTTCCAAATTGAGTCTCTGCTTTACAAATATCACTTAAATGTCTTTTGCATATGTGTTAGAACACTTAATTTGCATAATAATTTTGGTAAACAGAAAACACTTTCAAATAAAACATCATTTACAATATTAAGTAAAAGAGATGCTGGCATTAAAATTTCCAAGTGCAATTTATTTTGGAACCCATTGACTTCCCAAGCACGGTGGGATTTTAAAGAGTGCAATTAAACCTTATTATGTATGACAAATAATGCCATTATTAACAATATTTTTTAAAGAAAATGGAAGTTATGTGCTTGAATTAAAATCTACAATGCTCCAGATATAATAAAAGCTACTGTCAAGCTCTGCACACAAGATTAGTTATGTCTGAAAGGCATGAAGGTGCCAAGTAGAGGGCTGAGAGTGAGGAATTTGCCTCCCTGCCTGTCACACAAGGCACAGGTACGGTCAAGCCCTGAGCCTCTGTGGTTGCCACAGCTCAGCTAAACAAGCTCAGCCGAGGAAGTTTAGCTCTGCAGTCTGGTGGCTAATATTTGGGTATGGTGAGGACCACGGCCTAATGAATATTATATACACAAAGAAATGCCTATTACATGCACTGAATTGCAGTACCAGAAATTTTCACTTCTTGTGACTTCTTGGTGCAGCAGTTATGCAAAACAATCCAGATAAGGACTATTTTGGTTTCTGCACAGGAGCCAATAAGCCCCATTTAGGCATCATGCTTCATGGATTCTTTGAGTCTCTATCTGGTTCCAATGCAAAAGGTGCATCTGGATGGAAGCTGGACTGATAAAAACTAAACAGCAGAGTACTGTGAGCTCACATGGCTGGAAGTGCCCATCTCTGCTATGAGAAGTTGTGTAAGTAGGCAAGAGGAAAGAGAGTGTGTGCTCTTCTACCCTACACAGTTTGTGTCTGTGTGATGATGATTCATAATTGTAAAGTTTTTAAGCATCTAATATTGTAGTTTATCTTTTGTATTATTGTTATTGATTGTGAATGTATGACCTAGCTCCTGCTTGCTAAGCGTCTGCCGTTAAGAGATCAAGAAACCATTTTGAGGCTGATTTGATTTCAAGCACAAGACTTGAGAAATTTTTTCCCCCTCGTAAATTGGAACCTGCATGTCCCATTTCCAAAATGGTGAAATGACTCCCAAGACTTGTGGGCAAGACTTGTTACGTTTGGTTGTTTTTATAGATTTTTAGACTATAGATTTTTAAATATTGTATGTATTATTATTGCACATAAACTAGATTGCTCATTTGCAAGACAAGCAAAAGGACTAAATTCAGAACCATTTAAGTCTACCATGTTCAGAAGTTCTGTGCTGAATGCTTAAATGCCTAAATAAGTTGCTTACTAAACAATCCTATGCCTAGTCTTCTAGCTTCATAAGCAGTTTAGCAAGGCGATTCTGCAGACCTAATTTTCACTTCAGTTTAATTTAAGACATATGTGCTTCACTGGTCGTCTTTACTGGAGAGAGCTAGACCTTTCTGGTTCTCCACAGTAGACTAGCAAAAGGCCCACCAGGTCTCCATGGAACCGATTAAATCTGCCTCTGGGACAGAAGAAGTCATTCCTATACCAAAGAGACCCTGGTACCCAAACTCAGAGTGTCAAAGTTGCCAACTGCTGAAAAATATGTACACATGTCAACATGAAAAATTAAATTAATAAAATTGAAGAATATACATTTGCAAAGTATGTAGCAGACTCTTCAGTTTTCCCTGATGCCAAGATATTCTGTCCCTGCTATTCATGCCTGGCATTTTAAGACCATTAAGCAGAGAATTTTCCGTATTTGTATTTACTCGTTCTGATCAGATCATGAGAACCAAGACATATTTCAGGAGAGGACAAAACTTACAACAAAACTAATGCTGAAAACACTTTTTCAGCAGTTAGGCTGATACTGTTTTTTTCTAGAGCTCCTTAGGAAGAGAAAGAGCTCCCCCATGATGAGTGGTGTACTGAAACAAACTTGGTATGGCAAGTCTCGCTCCCATCAGAAGAGGTATCTACTTCTCAAAGACAACATTTTGTGGTGCCTGTATTTATTGCATATATTTAGGTCCACTCTTTCTTCAGTCCTTACAAACACTTAGATCTTCCTTAGTATCTCCATAAGGCTTTAGTATGTGGACATTTGGATCTGCATTTCCACTTCATTTACTTATCAGTTGCCTGGTGACATTATCTTAAATGAGTTTAGGGGTTGCTTACACATGCTTGCAAACATTGCTATATGCAAGTGCATGCATTCATATAGCAGGCATTTAATCACATTTTTAAAAATATATTGTAGGAGTCACAGGAGCATCTATTCTGCTAATAGACTGTTTAAAGCAAACAAGACATTCATAAAGTCGTTGGAAGACAAAGCCCAACATTTTTAAAAGGCTTTTCGGGGTTGGTGTACAATATCCTTCTAAATGGTCTTTGCACTATGAGACAGTAATTACAACCTAGTTTGAACTGGCAATACTTAACAAAAACAGAGTGTGAAGATTAAATTATATCTGGCATAGACACCCCATTTTCATGATGACAACTCTACCTGCCTTTTTGAACTATGTATCAGAATAGTGAATTCTTATTCCCTTCTGTGTAATGGGTTTGTCTGAGAGCCTGTGGAAGCAAAATGTGTCCTTCAACCATGTTATACTCCTTTGAAGGGGAGAAGTAGTTTTTGTAGCTCCTATAGTCAGAGACTGAATAAACACACAAAATTGAACAGATTAATGTAGTAGCTCAGAGCATTTGATACTATTTAATGATGGAGTGCCTAAGCTGTGAGAATACTAATTTCAGTTATTTAGGGAACAAAAATGTATCATTACAGATGTACTTGATAGGTTTTCTAAGACCATCAAATTGAGAATTTAGAAAATAATTCTCATTACAACTTCATTCCTTGTTTCAAAGACAGTTTCTTTTTTTAACTCACTCTCCTTTCCTCCTTTCCAGAAGTAACAAAATAACAGACATGGTTTCTTAGCTAGCAGTATAATTTCTAGTAAACTAACTGGCCTGATTCACTTTGTATTATAGCCATCTTCACTCCAAGTCCTGAGTACTGATTCACATATAACGATGAGAGGTGTTGTAAAGTCATGTTAAGAGAGACATCACCAAGACTGGTTACCTTAAGTGGAAATTGTAAAACCCATCTGTGCTTTACCTGAACCTTTGAATGGGTCTAAATGCCTGCAAACTGTTCTTTTTAGAAGCAGTAAAAGGAATGGCAAGTGTGCCCTAAAGAGGAGAAAGGACTTGGAACATGTTCAGCCAACCTGCTGCTGCTCTCTGAGCAGCAGAATAACCCATTTGGAAACATGAAATATCTCCTGGTCACTCTGAAGTCAGGGCAACAGTTTCAAAGCAAATGTTTATGCTTAGGTTTCAAAGCAGTACTTTTGCACATTACTGCCAATCGACGACATGGTAATTCTAAATTTCTCATTCCCCTAATGAAAGATAGTCCTAGAATTTAGCTTCATTATGCTTTTGATGAAGGCACTTTCATAAAGTACGCCATAAGATAATTACAATTGAACAAAGTGTTCCCTAGGTAAATAGTCTATAACTAGTGCAAATTATCCCATGCATATATTTTATTTTAGGATTGGTTGGTTTGGTTCCTCAACACGTAAAGGCATTCTGAATAATTACCAATGCAATCTGCATGATGCACTATAATTTTCTACGAGGGACTGAGCATTTATTTATACTGGTATGTTTGATCTTCTAAGGAAATTCTGTCTTGGCATCCTAATCGGTCTTGGTGTTGACAGAAAAGAGTTCTGCTCTGCAATATTTAGGAGATAAAAGAAAGCTAAATTAACCCCACAATGTACTACCTTTATAGTCTGATTAAAGCCTAATAATCTGAACATGAGTGCATATATGAGAAATTAACTCAGTCATCCTTAATGAAACCGATTTCTACATATTACACCACATCATAAACTGTAAAGTATGTTTATTTGTGGAAAGCTCAAATGATGATGTCCAAAACATTTAGTACTCATTTATGATGATATCCTAGAAAAGTAGAATTAATTGAATAAACTTAAACATGCTTATTTAACTACTTTTTTTCTATAAACTCTTTGATACTGTACATTAATTTTTTACAGATAGGTGGATAATAACTTCTCCAACTCTAACAACTATGATTTCACTGACTTGCAGTGAATGTGAGGTGCACCACTTAAATGTTTCAGAAAAGTGTATTTTTTTGTGCAATTACTTTTTATTTATTTATAGAAAGCATGGGTTAAAATTCCAAAACTATTATTTGAAAACCATAGCATTTCCTTACCAATGGCTTGAAGACTGCAGAATTTAACCCTATTTTTATGAATGTAAGCTATCATTGGTATTATAAAGTAGTTTATGGCCATTATACTGGCTTAAGAGTGTAAAATCTGGTATATAATGCAAGTTTAAGGAAAAAAATGCATTCTAGAAAAATTATATGTTATAATCTAATTTATAGGACATTCTCCATGAAAGCTTGGGTATAAATGTAACTCTGTATAAGCTACCTTGTTTGATACATTTTTCTTTAAGCACCTCCTCTTTTGAAAAAAACGTGATGCCACATTTATATCTCTACATCCATTTCTCCTTGTATTCAACATTCTCCAAGTTTGTTTTAAAAAAATTATCTGACTTTTTTCATTTTCCTTTCCCTTTACTGCCGACATCTGGTGTTCCAGTACAAAGACGTGTAATATCCTCATGGCAAAAACATGACTATATTACATGATTTGTGCCATGTCAATGTGTTTTGTATTTTCGGTGCACAGTGGTGAAATCTCCTTTTGTGTTTCAGTTTAGAATACCTTTGAAGTGGATCTGGCCACCACTGGTCACCTCCTATGCTTTGGTTCACATCACACAATGACTCTTGGGTGCTATAAGCTGGATGAAATCACAAAGAACTGAACTCATGGGCATTTGGCCCACATGAATGGCCTAGAATTAGTCTGAATCAAACATAGTCTAAAATATGTGCAGAGAAGTCACTGAGATCACAGCATCAACTGATCACTCTATAAATCCACCTCTATTTGTCTACACCACTTGCAAACTAACATCTATTGGAGACCTGTCCAATGATTAGTACTTTTAACTGTAACTTAAATATAAATAGGTAACTGTTGAGTAATTAAGTTATGTACACACAGGTGAGTGCCTGACCAGAACAAGCAATAACATGAGTTCCTACAAATAACTTGGCTGTAATCCAAGAACACTTGAAGTATAAATAAGAAGTATTAATACTTGAACAATTTTCTATTGTTCCATTCGCTGCTGTAGCATGAAGGTATTTCTTAGGTTCAACTGCAAAGCTTCTACATAACAGCATTATCACCTTGTTCCTCAGGAAGCCTTTCCACAGGAATTTTCTCATAGTCCAGCTCTGCTGAATCTTCTGGATACTGGTCACCTTGGGGACCACCTCACCATGAATGGTGAGCCTCCTGAGGCTGAGATGGCAGCACCTGCAGAAACCATGGAGTGTGAGGATATATTTTCTCTTTCCTACTCCAAATTTTTTTCTGAGCTTATGACAGGGTTGTTAGGCACTAAGTGGAAATAAGGAGGAGAAAGTGAGTGACAACACGTAATAAAAATATTGACTAACTGTGGCAAGCTGAGAGACTGGGAGATGTGATGGGAAGAAAGGAGAATCGACTAAAGTAAAGAGGAAATTGGAATTCAAAAAAAAGGTGATATTTAGGCCTTCTTTTCAAGACTGCAATAAATTCATATCCTACGAATTGACCTCATCTCCAAAAATATTCCCTTTCTATTTTTTTCTTCATCTGAAGCAAATTTTTACATTTCATTGTAAACTCTGTCTCATGTTATCAGAGCATTTAAACATTTACGGCTGTTGGAAGTTCCAAAGGGACCATTCTGACCTACTTCTGTATTAATTTATCTATCATGATGTGAGGCATAGAGTTTTTTGATAATTCCTTTTATGTTGTTACAAAATATGAAAGTCATCTTAACTCAGTAAGGAATTGCATATTTTATTTTTAATTCTTAAAAAAAAAAAAAAGAAACGAACAACGAATCTCCACTATCTAGTGCAAAAGACAAAACAAAACACACAGTAGAAAATTTCCATGGGTAAATCATGTATTTAGTTTAACACTGAAATTCTTCTTTTCTAAAAGTAAAATTCTGGTTTTAATCCTTCCATCAGGCTCTTGTGGTTCCTTTGACAATTCCTAACTCAAAAATAATTAAGAGCTATTTCTTCATCTATTACTACTTATCTTCTAAACAGCTTCTAATAGTTAGTAACCCTTTATTGAGGTACTGTTACCAAAAGTGGACACTAAATAAAGAGCTATTTTGGCAGTGCATGCAAAGGTATAATTCCCTTCCAATTTCTATTTGATGTTTCCCAATTTATCCATGAAACAATAGAAGCACACATGCACACGTTGAAAATCCGTGTTCCGTGCATTATCTCACACGGTTTCTTCATCCTTCTTGAAGTAATTGCTTTTCAAAGCAATGGTAAACCTCTCGTGCTACAAATATCACCTTTTTCCTACTTCTGGGTGCATTACCTTGCATTTATTTGAATTAAAGCACAAATCCTAAGGCCAGTTTCCTCCTCCACCTGTTTTTGTGACATTGGTAAAACCTGTCTCTACGATCTGTTCACAAAGACATCAAAGGAAAAAAATAAACAGGGAACTTATCCATAGGAATTATACAAGAAGTAGCCTTATTAAAGGAAGATTCCCTATTTATGCTTTTTTCCTAATTGACTGCTTGTATTCAGCAATCCCTTTTTTCACCTGCACAGACTTTTTTTGGTTTCAGATTTGTTCTTTGTCTAGACTCCTGCTACAAATTTTGAATACCCTCCCTTCTTTGACAGTGTGAAGTATTTCATTCAGACTACTGGAAAACAAGACAGCTAATGCTCTTCCATTCTATATCCTATTCTTTCATTAAAATTGATTAACTAATGTAAAATTCACAAAACAATTTTTTTTTTGCAGGAGGAGCTGGGCTATATTTTTCATACACTGACAAAAACACTGAGGAACACTTGATTGGTTTCTGCTTAGCCAGATGATATTTTTCAGACACATGTCTAAAGCATATACGAATATTAAAAGTCAGCCTTAATGACTCTTAGAGAATAATAACAGGGATTAGGTTGCAAACATCCAGTTTTTAATAGTGTTTGATTTGCAATGCTTTCCTCTAACCTCTGTTTTTTATCTAGCATTGGCTCGCAAAAGAGAATAAGGATTACTGAGTCCTTGGCTTACTAGAAGGCAAACTTTTTTTCTATATGGGGATTATTAAAATAAGCAAAGGAATAGAAATGTTGCATGGTCTTTGATTAAACTGCATGATATACCAACAGAAAAAAAATAAAAATAATTATGTACTGTAGGCAGGAATTTTATTTGTATGGAATGAATGCCATTTATGTATGAAACACTCTGTTCTATAAGCTAAGATTTTAGTTTGTGTTTCAAAGCAAAACCTCCTGATTAAGTTTGTTCTGTTCCTGACCCCAAAATATGCATTGCTTAAGTTGTACTATAGAGCTTAGAAGTATTATCAAAATGAAAAGGATTTTATTCCATCTTTATTTCAAGGTGGAATAAAAGATATTAGTCAGGATCACAGCATAATGGATTGAAGTGCTGTACAAGCACACAAAAATTGTAGTATAAACCCAAAAATATGAGCACAAAGAACTGCAAGGTTTGTAACTGCGGCTGGCACAGTGCAAGCTCAGGGGTGAACATATATTTTGTTCAAATTTGTCTAATTTATATATAAATTCTGTCTGGAAATGACATCAACAGTAAAGTAAATAACAAGAATAACAATAAAAAAGATGCTACTATTAAAATCTAGACCTCAAACACAATACATTCAAATCATAACAATATTCATCAAGATAGGGAATAGCTAGTGTCATTTGCAAGTACTTGATGGTTTTTACTTTTACCTTTAACCCAGAGCTTCTGGTGCTTGTGTTTTGAATTAATAAAACATGTTCTGGAGATTATTACAATCCCTTTATAGCTTTATATACACTGAAGTACAGATGTACATTATCAACTGTAATTCTCTGTCAATATATTTGAGCTGAAAGGAAAATTACAGTTTTGCAAACAGGCTGGGACTAATTAGAACCTAGGTTAAATTTTGTCTTACCACTTTTCAAAGCTATTAGAACTACTACATTATTAAAATATTAGACAATTAAAACTAATATAATTATTTTTAAAACTTCATTTCAGGTAAAAAATTGCCCTTATGAAACATGGCATCTAATTTTTACTTTTCCATTTAAATTGCTGTATTTTTACACTGGAAGCAAATTGGGTGCTCTAGTGAGTCAAGTCCTAATCCAGTGGGATATCACATTTAGGTTTTCACATCTGTATCATAAGCTTTTGATCAAAATTCATAAAAGGCACATGGTTTTTTACAAGGATCCCAATTTCAGAAAGTCTGTCCCTGTGACATAAATTTATTGTAGAATTTACATATGGTTGCACAGTTATACAGTAGTCATAATACCATTAATGTAATTATTTGTGTAGATGAGTCACTGGAAAAATAATAGATGAAATAATACCATAAACTTTTAATAAAACACCTTTTAAAATGTCACTGTCATTCCAGGCTCATGCAGGAGTTCAGATTTATGTCTAAAGCCTAACTATTTCTGATTACCCAGATTTAATCCTTGACACATTTACTGATGCAAGGCAGACATAGGCAGGCACTGCATTAATCAGTGTTAGGCATAGCAAGCCCAGTTGCTCGTTTCGTGTTCCTTTAGGCCTCTCAGGTAAGAAAAGGCATGACTATGTTTTGCAAGCAGTCCAAACTCACTATCCTGGGAAACTTACTGCATATTCTTTAGACAATTTACAGCCCCAGCCCATAATGCTCAAATGAATAAAAAGACCTTCACAACACGACCCACCAGTCAGGAGAAATGAACACGACCATGATGATGATAATTATGTAGGAAACAACTGAGTTTTTCACCTCTAGCCTTGAGATTAAGTGGACCAGCATAAATTGCATTGCATTAAAAACAGTTAATTTCTTTTACCTCTCATAACAGGATGGTGCCATCCAAAGTACGGGATGGAAATCCCTGGCTCATGCTAAGGTCTTAATCTATATTCATGCTACCTTGCCCAAGACAAAACTACAACAGGAATCCTGCTGAGAAATTAATGATCTAGTCAGTCATGTGGCAGTGCTCAGCCTTGCTCCCTCATCCTTTTGACTTCTCCTCTGTAAGTGTAGCCAATAAGACACAAGGCAATTTGTCTCAGTCGTACACACATACCTGTAGCTCAAAGAAAACAGTAAAGCTTTTACCTGCTCAGACCACTAGAGCAGCTTTCAGATGTCTGGATTAACCAAAATGATACCAGGTTAGGCTATAGTAATTTGAAACACAACATAATTATTTCAGGAGTCTGAAAGGAATAGAAATAGTTGCAATCAGAATTTGATTTAGTGGTGTTTGTTGTCTTCTAACCTACCCATTAATCTTCTGTTACTATTTTGAAGCTAGTTAAATTCTCTGTGCTTTGCATTCTCCTTTCAGAAGTGCTTCCCAGTGGCCAGCTGAGTTTCTAGTTCTTGCTTGTCTTGAAATGAAATATTTTGAATTTTTTTATATCAAGCCAGAATGGGGCCTACAAGTCACACTGTTCCTGGATTACAGGCAGATACACATGTGCTTTCAAGAGTAAATACAAGTGAACTTCATGAAAAATCTTTGAAAAATATTTTATTTAGCATCGGTAATAAAATTCAACTATAAAATATTGTTAAATAGCAATCACCCAGCTAAAAGCCTCTAGATACATTTAGTCTTTCTTAAGTCTATACTTCAATCCAAGCTAAATTGCATAAAATTTCTTCCCAGGATTCAAGAACACCCATACACAGCAGGGTCTTTCTAGAACCTTCATGGCTTTCTCACTCTATTTCTTTCCCTGAATACAAAAATGCAGGGATTATTTCACCTCCACGGACAGGATACATCAGGATAAATATAGACATTGATGTCTGAACTAGTTGTCTAGACTTTCGATAATGTCAATGGAAAGAAATAAACACTCTTTGCTTGTGATTCATTTCACACTAAAATAAATGTCTAAAATAAGTCAGATGAATCATGTTCCAAGACAACCTATTTCTCTCCATTACTTATGAAACGACATCAGTCAACTAGTGCAGATAAAGAGAACTTCATCTGCTCTAATGAATCTCACTCTAAATATTTTCTGGGTTGGTACCCTGCCAGTCAATCCAGTTCTTCACGTTGTAGGAGGTATGGGAGCAGGAAATAAAAACCATCTGTCTAAGGGGCAACTGTTATCTATGTCTGATGGTGGCTCAACCTCTCTATCCCAAAGCGTGCCATGTGCTTTTAGAAAAGTAGTCCCACAATTCCTGCAGAAAGCTATAGTACCATTAAAGGAGAATTGAAGACCATTCTACTAAGTCTTCACAGATTTTTTCTTCTGTATTCTTTTGGGGGCTCCGGCACCACAATTCAAAAGCTGTTGTGGGTTCTACGATTTCCTGCTCATTTTGTGAGGAGGAGGTGGTAAAAAATAAACATCTGCAACAGCTGAAAATGAGAAACAATGCAAACTATTTTTACAAGGCCTTTTTGCAGGCTATAACCAAAGCTGTCTACAGTTTCCTATTTTTACTAGTTTTCACAGTTGCAATATTAATAATGTCAAAATTCCAACCATCATTTTCTAAGAAAGCCTGTTACTAAATTTTTGTGGTTGGGATTTTAGCCCTGTTTTTCAGTCATGTAAATAGGCTTTCCTTGCTACATTTATTTTATTCTCCTGTAACAAAAAAATTGGGAGCATTAGATCGCTAACTCTTACTCACCTCAGAACATGTCATAGTAGCTTACTATCAACCTGTCAAATAAGTAATCACTAGTCAAAAAAAGGACTGCCATCATTTCTCAGGTATTGTTTAGCACTTTTGGGGCCTAGTTTTCACAAGTGATGAGCATTTCTGTGCTTGGAGGAGCCAGCCCTTTGTGTGAATGTGTGCTACAAAAGCCACATCATGCTACCGAAGGGGAACTGAAACAGAAAGTTGATTTCCAGAGGTAAGCAACTATCTTTGTACTGAAATTCCTGTGATTTTCCAGAAAGATTGATACATCCTAAGAGAAACCTTTCCAATGCATTTAACAACAGATGTGGCTAATGCAACTAGTGTAATAGTTTAATAAGCTTTTGAGAAGCAAAATCAGCTCTTTAAAATATGTCCACATATCATTAAGCACTTTATTTTGTGCTGCAAACAAAAACCTCTGTGATTATTTTAATTAACCTTCCTGTGACAGCATATAGAAGTGGATGCAGTAGATATTTAATGTCAATCATTCCTCAAAAAAGTATTCTGAGCAATATTAGACTGATTTATATCCTATTAATACCTTGTGACGAGAACTGGGAAAAGCAATTTTCATCTAAGTCAGCAGGTGTTTTCTCTTTATTTCACTCGGGCAAGTTTTTCGCATGAGAAGGTACAACACTGGCATCAGTCAAGCCACTCACCCCAAGTTAATTACGTTCTTAAGTACTTTGCTTTTTCAGAGTGACTGAGATAAGTACAGTGCAGCCTGAGTCCTTGGTTCACAAGAGTAACCCATTGATTTTTGGTCTTTCTCATAATAATAGCCATAATAACATGCACACAGCAGAAACGAGTTGCAAATCGAGGCAGAAATTTCCCGTATGACCTCGATTATGATATTCATTCTCCCTTACCTCATAGCCATTTTAATTAGCAGGGTAACTGCACAAATGCACTCTCTGAGGCTAGGAAAGCTGAATCTCAAGAAAATAGGTAAAACCTTATGTATGCAGAATTTGAAGCTATCATAAGTTCTAAAATATACTCTACCACCTACTTCATGTCTGAAGTACTTCCATCTGAATGGTCACAGGAGGACGGCTGCCTTCAACAACTGCAACAACCGCATAGCCCCTTTCTTTCCCTTTGTGCCCAGTATCTGTTTTACTAGCACATAGATATAGATTCTCTCCTCCTTGTAACTTTCTGAGAAATTACCAATCCAAAGAACTTCAGATGCTTTCTCTAATTAGTTTAGAGCTTGTCCAAACAAATAACCTTTTCTTATCTACCTTAACTGCTGTGGCTCACAGCTTAACACTACACTTTTTCCCTTCAAATATAATATCAAGACAAGCAGTTCCTGTTTCTATCAGCTTATCCTTCTCTTTCTAGTTCTCATGTCAAACATCACTTTTCCTTGGCATGTCTTTCTTCACTTCTCTCACAAGTCTCTGGGGTCCTGTAACCAATTGAAAATCTATTTCCTTCAAAGAGTGATTCAATTTTCCAAGTCTGCTTCTAATATACCTCTGACAATGTTCTCATTATGTTTTTTCTTAATCCTGCTGATGGCCATCTGCCATAGTTGTAATTATGCATTCAAATATGTCTTTCAATTTTTAAGAGGTCTAGAAATAAAAGCTCTACTTACTCCAGAAGTCAGCTTCTCAGTGATGGGTTTCAAGCATGACAGTTCCTTAAACTGGAACTGAGATAAGTTAGAAAGCATATAAATCTATTAGAAGGCCATATTTGTTCCTGTAAACTGACAAAACCTGTTAACATACAGAAATCACTCACTGCAAGTTTTAAGGCCTATTCTTTACAAAAGTGTACAAACACCTTCTTCTATATGTATTGTACCATTCCTAATGGTAAAATTTTTAAGCATTTTTTTTCTCGTCCTCTAGGCATAAGGACTGCTGGTGTTGCTGCTGGTCAGGTGTGGTGGAATGATATCAAGTGGTTACCGCCAGGCTGTGTGTTTTTCAGAAACAAAACTTCAGTTGTTCATATTTTCATTTACCTGTCTTACAGGCTTTCTCTTGTCCTTATTTTATTTTTTATTATTTTCCCCTGCCTTTATTTTTCCTTATCCTCCTGAATAATATTGTTCTTTCCTTCTTAAATTTCTTAATCTAATTTCTTAACATTCACCTTGGATCACAATTAGAATTACTTTCCAGTCAATATACACTGGATTATACTTTCTTTTCCCTCATCAGTATCCTAATAAACTAGGAAATAATGAATGTGAATTCTCTTAGAGACCAGAGATATTATTAAGATATGCAATTAGACACTGCAAGATTATGTGTGTAAATTGGCTTTTCCCATGTTGAGACAGAATTGTCCAGGCCTCAGAATAACAATATTTTGGTGATTTATAATAGCATAGAAAGAGTATTTTGGTGATTTATAGTAATACTGTAGGAAAAGTAAAGATTTAGAGAAGTTGAATTAATACAAATTAAAGTATTTCCACATGGAATATGGATGAATGTTTAATGGTAACTAAAACTACTTCACATTCTACTGAATCCATTTTAAACAATAAAAAGATCATAAAATTGGAAGAAAAGTTATAAACCAGAAGAATAAACTAGTAAAATAGGAATCTGATTTGATTTAATACAATTTTTTCCTCTTCAGCTGTTTCTCTGCTTTGGATATTCCTTTAGGAAAGAAACCTAAATATTCATGTTCAGTAATGTCTACTGAATGTGTCCCGCTTCCTTCAGCATCAAGCCCTTACATTCTAATTCTGCCTAGGTTCACTGCCAAACCCTGTGTCCCCTGAGCCATTCAGTAAAAAAGGAATTGCCATTCCTTGAGGGCTTTCCTAGTGGGTTTTGTTTTGTTTTCACCATCTGATTAATTGTAATAAGCTTATTGCAGTTTTCAGAATTCTTGAGTCTGTTGCAACAACTTTTAAGTAATTTATTGTTAGATGTAACTAATGTTGATCTGTCTTAGCTCACTGCTTGTTCTTGACAGAAATCATGCATGACATTCATAATGCTGTTGAGACAGGCAGTGTTTACAGTTTTTTTCCTTCCTCCACCTTTTGTCAATTTTAGGGTTCTCTTCTTGCATTTATAACCCACAGCTACTAACCTCAACTGTAATCTGGAGTAATATCTGCATTATTATTGTTAGATAACCTATACAGTGTGGCTTGTAACCTTTAGATGTAATGAATACATGGAGCATAATTGGATTTTGTATGATAGTGGATTTTAATTAAATTTGAACCATAGGAAGAGAAAAATAATAAATTTATGGTAAGTAGATATTTATTTTATTTTTCACTATAGGTATGCATTTGCTTTATTTTTATGTCTGCTTTTAGTCATGGCCTTTTTTAATCTACTCTAGTAGTCAAGTAGAAACAATTTTGTTTTACCTGATTTTGAGAGGTCACACTGTTGGTGGTGCTTTGCCTTTTCCCTGGGAAGTACTAAATCACCTACGAACATGCAAATACTCAGCCTCCTTGTCTGAAATATCTAATAACTGGTAGAAAAAGAATACTGCTGCATGAAATTGGAGAGGTAATTGCCTGACTGCTTTTTCCTGTTCGAGGAAAGTTGCTGAGAAAAGTGTCTTGGCATATTTCAGAAGGATATTTGTCTTTTGAAAATAACTATTGATTTTTAGTTTGTAATTTGAAAGTAATTAAATAGATCTGAGTTTCTGAGTCAAGTCCTCTTAGGTTAATGGGAAAAAGGATGTTTCATTGACTAAGCTGCTAAGCGTGGCTTGGGAAAATGTATTATTTTCTTTGTTCTAGTAAACATTGCATTTATGACCTTGGAAATTTGGAACTAGAGTTGCAAAGTAATGTAGTCACTTAAGAATGCAGTTAGGATTAAGGAATGGTGATTTGTTCATTTTTTGCACCACTGAAGAGCAATTAAGGCTCAATCTAACTGTTAGTTGGAATTAATCTCCATGCTGTAACTCACCTACAGAGGTATCTATATCAGTAAAGCAGTTGAAACTTCGGCAGTAGAACATTCTGTTCTGATTCAGCTTTGTTCTTGGCCAATTCTTGCTCTTCCAGAGCTATTCCCAAATGCACTTGGAGCATTCAAAGGAGTAGGGAATAATTTTCCAAAGGCAATTTGGATGAAAAAATCATGTTTGGAGGCAAAAAGACTAAGCCAGCAGAGAACATGCCCTAACACCCTCCAGCACTAATGTTAATTTACTATCCGATAGATGTAGCCCTTTCTTCCTGAAGATATACTCAAGCTGGCAAAGGTTTCCAAGAAGGAAAATAATGCAAAAATAACAGGTTAATGAAACTTGCTGGCTTCCAGATCAGAATGGCTTCTCATCTGGTCATCTGGACAGGAGAGCAGAGCAAGCTACCATGTGTATACCACATCCATGTAACCATATCCCAGGCATAAGTAATTCTAAGTAAGGGTAAGTGAACATCTCCAGCAAGCAGGAATGTGACACTGTACCTTCAAGGCCTATGGAGTCACTGAGATAGATGTGTGTGACATACATCAAATGATTCAATACTTCTGAATATATGCCGTGTTGTGTGAAAGAACAGGTAAAAATATTGCTTCAATTTTATTTAATCGAGTGCTTACATAATCTAAAATTTCCCACATTGATGACTGTTTATGTCTTCCAGCCTGTGTCTACTCTAGCTGATATAAGTGTTCATATGCTTCAAATTGCTGCAAACATGCAAACATAGCAAATAATCAGCTTTGCATTTGATCTTTCAGAAACATTTCCACACTGAACTTTCTCTCTTCAGACGATACAACTGCCAAGATTCCTTCTCCTGAATCTAAGTCCAAGGTGGCACTTTCCAGCTTTTTCAAAGAATAAAATACAGCCAACTTGACAAATAAGATAATTTTCCTCTCATGGAAAAATCACTGTCTACTGAGCATAATTTAAGATGATAACTTAAACAAATACTCCCAAGATGGTTGAATCAGAGCTTCTTATTTCAATGTAATTTACCTTGATTAAGAACAAAATTAACTTATCTGAAGTAAAAAGGTAGTTCCAAGTCCAATATAATTTGAAAGGTAGCAAATTATATTAGACAAGCTCTAAAACAGGCTTCAGTCACAGAGTTGATTGAAGTCCTTCATGAAAACAGTACCCACAAATTTGTTTTATCTTTTTCTCCTTTAGGAGGCTCTTACCTTCTGTTTTATTGGCCTTCTTCAATATGTTCCAAGTGAGCGACAGCCCAGTGATAATGTGATTAAGCAGCTGTAAAACTTTATGAGCCAGTGAAATTTCAGCGACTAAAAAACATAGCATTTGGAGAATGTTTCAAAGAAACTCAGTCATACTATAATGTGTCTTGAGAGCCATAACAAATAAACAGTGCTGGAAAATGTCCACAGACACAAGCTCAGCATCCTTAAAATCTGTCAGTAGTAAACTGTAGTCCTACATTCTTGCTAATAATATTTATTTGAAAAGAGTAAGACTAAATAAGAACATTTTTTAAATAATCATTTTAACAGTAATTCAAATATACATAAACCCCCTCATACATTTTACAAACATAAAAATACATGTTAAACTGTTTGCTTATTTTCACTGAAATTTTACTGGTTATTTAGGAAAAATAACCAACTGTCCGAAAACAACAGCATACGGGTTTATCGTGATGACAATACTTGCAGTGATTCTTTTACACCTAAAAGATTTGAGCTTACCTAAAGTATTATATTTGGAATGTAAAACACCTTTTTTTTTTTTTTTCTGGCTTCGGGATCGTGATGTGGAGATGAATATAAACATCCAGTTCCTGGACATCAACTCAATTGGGCAAAACCCCACAAAAGGAGAATAGAGCTGCATGTTGAACTGATGCAAAGCTTTTTCCTGCTTGTAGTGACTCATGATGTTCCTTATCAAAGCTAAATGGTATATCTAGGACTTGGGCTTCAGAAAATATTTCAGGCTAATCAAACTTAGCAGAACAGAAACTCTAAGTGGTTTAATACTGCCCTGCCTGTCTCCGTAGATGCACAGGCAGGTTCAGTATTAAGTCAGTAGCAAAGAGGCGGGAAGGGAATTTGCTTTTCCTTCATTCCTAGAGTTTATTACATCTTCACCCTCGAAGGGCAGACAAGCAAATACCGCGAACAATGGCTCACCAAGGGTTTTTCCCGGGGCCGGGGGAAAGGCGGGACCAGGGATCAGGGACCAGTGGGAGAGTCCCGGGGGAGTGACGAGGCTGAAAGCCAACCGGGGAATTCAAAGCAGGACAGATCATACCAAAGGGCAATGAATCCCGAGAGGAGCCTACTCCAATCACCTCAACACAAAGGCATGTTCACTGGCTCCCACAGTGGTTGTGTCTCTATGGGGCACTGAAGCTGTGTCAGAGCTGTTTTCAACTGGTGTCAGAAAGAAGATACAAGCCATCATGTAGCCTAGTAATGTCTAGTTGATGAGATTATTTTTAAACGTGGAAATTGAACTCAGCTATACAGTGACCAGAGAATCGGGAATTTCATAGTGCACAGATAATGTTCTTTCCAGAGATAATCTTGCTCTATATGTCTGTCTACTGGTATGACCCAGATTTAAGTTTTAACTGTCATTTTGATGTTACTTAGAACATCAAAAATGCCAGTTTCCCATAGCTGTGAGTAATTTTGACTCCAAATATTTTTTTACATTTTCTTCGTAAAACCTCAGTCACTACTGGGGAAGTATATTCTCTGGCACGAAACAAGTCACACTATAATTTTATAAGCTTTTGGAAAATAAGGGTATCTTGACAAAAAATTGGATTTTTTTCCAGGGGAAAATACGAAACCATATTTTTGAAAATATACTCTTGAAAGAAAGAATATTTAATTTAGAAGGATCTGGTAGAAAATTACAGCATAATCACAACATTTATGAAATTCCAGTAAATGTGATCACACTTTGGGGTAGCATCCTTTGTCTCCTTTCCAAGGTGGCTGGCTGGTTTGTCTCTTCTCAAAAGCTAGAATCAGCATAAAACATCCAAAACTTCAATAGTAGGGTCATTTTTACATCATAAAACATTAACTGAAAGTCTTCTTGCGCCACCACCGTGTACTCTCAAAACAGCTACCTACCCCTGAAAACTATGGCAGTAGACACTTTATCTGGTCATAAAACAGGCAGGCAGCTGGTAGGGCCAGGTGGGTGTGCATACGACTGCTCTTTCACACCAGATGAAGCAGCCACATCCAGGCTGTATCTGCGGACCCCAGGCTGCTCCTGGATGTTGACTGAGTGTGGTGTCTGGGCTGGCATGAGATACCATGGGCAGGCAAACCATGCTCCAGTGCTCGGATCCATGCCCTAGCCACTTAATCGACTAGTACAGACACAGGTATGGGTCAGAAAAAAAACAAAGACAAGTGAAGTAAAGTGAATAATACAACAAATAAGTACAGATAGAATACAGGTGTTCCACCTGATCCAGTCCCTGACATAAGGGATGAACTGCATATGCTGCACATAAAAATCTTCAGTTACATTGAAATTATCTGAGTTGGGTTACCCTGTCTTTGATAACAAATTAAAAAAAATATATATACATTGCAAGAAAGGTCATGTAGGCCTGAACTTTCCTTCTCCTGGCTTAGATCAGGATCCTTGTTTAGCAGGGTTAATGCCAACTCTCTGTCTCACAACTGCGCAATGAACCAAGTCAGACACATCCTTGAATCTTTGGTCTTTGAAAACCACATATTGTGAGGAAGGTAATTGTTAAACTGATGCTGTTGTGCCTACAGAGTCCTTGAAGAACAACTGGCTTTTAGACAAAGAAAAGAAGGGTTTTTCCTGCCATTAGTATCTTAAAATTATTCTTGGGAAGTCAGCTTTGTCCAAGATTCCAAGTTGTTTACATGTTGCTTACTCACTTCTGTTCAAGACTAGATGAATAAAAAAAAATAAATTTTAGTCAATATACAAATTCTAAACTGAGTATTTTTTCCTGTAATGGGAAACTTCTCTTTAATAGTCTCAATTTTTCTATTACTTTGCAGATCCATCCTATACCGAAATAAATTAAAATAAGTAATCAATTTTCTCATTTCCCTCTCTACATATAAAGTCTGCTCATTAAGAAAGATTATGGAATATTAATTGGATGATTCTGAAGTTCTACAAAATAGAATAGTGTAAATGGGCTTAAGGAAGTACTTTTGTCCTCCTTTGATGTAAATACATTTTGTGGTGAAAATTATCTTTTAAGAACTACAGTCTTTGAATATGTGAATGACTTTTCCTAGTTTTGAAGATTTCACAATCATTTTAAAAAGACCTTTATATCTTAAAAGTAAGATATTTCCCATACATATCAGAATAAGTAATTTTTGAGTTAAAATGGTATAACCAGAAGAGAATTTTTCTATTTTCTATTTCTATGACATCCATTTTGACCTTTCACATTTACATTGAATCTTTCCTTGTCGGTCATGAAGTACCCTTCTTGTGAACACTAGAAATCATTCTACTCATTACCAGTTCAAACTAGGGATATTTTCTGAAAGCATCTAGCTGGAGGATAATGTTAGTTCAATTACTACAATGGAATACATTTTAACTGCAAGTTGCAATGTAAACAGTCTTATACCAATTTTCACTAGATAGGTTTCTTGTCACCTTTAAACCTTGAAAAAGTCTTCAAAATTTAAAAGTCAATAACAACAAGAAAGCTTTTGTGAGATGAGATGTTTCTCAAGGTATCTCAATGGCTGTTTTATTCATCTACACAACACAGTAATTTTCACTACATTTTATACTTCCTCTGAAATCTATATTCAATCTGTATAGAGTTCATATGCCACAATAATATGCTATGGGATAACATTTTGTTTTGTTTTGTTTTGCTTTGCTTTATTGTCTTTTGTAAGGAAAAAAAAATGCATGTGTTGTTTTCAAAACTTTATTGCAAGGAAAAAAATATCTTGTAAAGCTATTTTTGCACCAATGTAGAAAAATATAAGCCCTAAAAGATTGAGCTGTATTTTGCAAGATGAAATACATTTTTTCTAAATCTTGTTCCACTTCATTGGCCTTCAGTCATTTATTTTTCAATCTCACTTGTACTTCCTCAGAGTCATTATTAAAGAGATTCATGATAAATAAAAGATACTCCATGGGCCTTTCTGCTACTTAGTTCAGTGCTTAGTACAATATTTTTGGATAAAATTTCCTTTATATGTGACTTGATAATTTACCTAAGTAAGTGTAATGAAAATACTTCATGTACATTAAACACCTGACCCCTCGGGAGTAACACTTCTCAGTTACCCCTTTTTGACCCATTTAGAACATAATATCCCTTACTAAAATAGTAATTCAATAGTGTAGAAAATATGCAATATGAAAAATCTGTATGTGTTGGTTGACTTTAAGACCTGAAAGAACTTCATTAGCTATGCCTGGATAATAATAATGGTAACTACTAGTGGAGATTCTACCCCTCACAGCTGGAAGTATTCGCACATGGGTTTAACAGCTCAGTGGGTCACGCGCTGGCTTGAGACTTGTGATTATTTTCTTTGCCATAGTCTTTCAGTATGACCTTAGAAAGGCTATTTATCCCTTCTCTGTTCCTTAGTTTCTACTCGGTCGTCTATTAAGCTTGTCAGTTTAGGGGCCTTTTACAATGCCTTTGGGAACTTGATATACTCCCACAATACTGTTAGTAGTGATACCTAATAGCTTCAAGAAGTTCTGAAAGAAAGTAGGGAAAGACTTATCAATGACATGGCATAGTCTGTGTTTTCATGTTCAGCAGGAAGGCTGTGCCCACATGGAGAGAGAAACCCACAATGGAGCAGGCTTGCCAGCAGGACTTGTGACTCTGCAGAGGACCCACACTGGAGCAGCCTGTTCCTCAAGCACTGCACCCCATGGAACAGACCCACACCAGAGCAGGGGAAGAGTGTGAGGAGTTCTCCCTTGAGGAAAAAGGAGCAGAAGAGACAATGTGCGATGAACTGATGGCAACCCCCATTCCCTGTCCCCCTGTGCCACTGGGAGGCAGGGAGAGAAATCGGGAGTGAAGTTGAGACCAAGAAAGGGGAGGAGTGAGGGGAAGGTGAGTTTAAGATTTGGGTTTACTTCTTGTTATTATACTCTGAATTGATTGTCAATAAATTCAGTTTCCCCAGGTGGAGTCTGTTTGGCCCATGACAGCCACTGCTGAGTGACCTCTCCCTGCCACTGGTGAATGATCTCTCCCTGCCCTTAACTCGACCTAAAAACCCATGGGCTTTTAGTTATATTTTCTCTCCCCTGCCCAGCTGAGGAGGACAGTGATAGAGCAGCTTTTGTGGGCACCTCTCCTCCAGTCAGGGTCAAACCACCACAAGAGTGTTTTCTTTATTGACAGTACTTTTAATGCTAATTTTTCCAAAAAAGAAAATGAGATTTTTCAAATTAGATCACTTCCTTATAATTTTTGTTGCAGGAGGCAAATTAAATTGCATCACAAAGTCATATAAATACACCTTTCTTAAAACAGCATGCGTATTTCAAATCTAATGCAGATATGTCTGCATATACCGCTGAAATATATTATCCCTCTGTCTTATGTTGAGTAGGTGCTTAACTGTCCTAGAAGCAACATGCAGCATTTCAGTATAAGAAGTAATGAATAATTCTGTCATCTTAATTTCAAGGAGAATTTGAGATGAGTATAGAGAAGAAGATTAATATTTTGTCAAAAGATTTTGGCTAACACAACCTTAATTCCAAAGATGACGTGTTATGATAACTATAAAAAATTAGAACCTTCACCTTTTCATTTCTTATAGATTATTCAACCCTAATGAATTAACTTTGTTTTTCCTTCATCTTCTCAGTCACCTGTAAGAGTATGCTCACCGTATATGCCTACTCACAAGTACTGACAAAAGTATGGAAGCTTATTCCAGGCAAGCCAGAATTAAATTTGCTGGTTTTCTTCTCAAAGATATTTTTTCACTTTGTAGAATCAGCTGCAGCAGTCTTTGTTGTTCATTTATTTATTTATTTAAAATTATTACCTTAAATTTATTGTCTGCTTTTTATCAGAAACTGCAAAAGTTCTGTTTTGACTTTTAGTCCAGCCATCAAAAGCCAGATTCAGGCAAAAACCTTGAGACAGAGTGATTACCTGAGGTAAGAGGAAGTTAAAAAATGAAAGTGAAATTTTAACTCTCTTTGATTCAGTGGCAAAGTTCTCATGCAGAGTGTTGAATTAAAGATTTATTTTCCTGAAAGTGAAAATATAACCCCCCCAATGTCATTTTGCTGTGTAAAGACAGTAGCACTATAGATTAAAGGCAAACCGCTTTTATCCTTCAGATACCTAATAAAAACACATTTCAGTGACAGAAAAGCAATTTCTGCAAATCAGTACTGCATAATATTATAAGCTCTGCATTTAGTAATATGTGTGCTAAACTGCAGAAAATAATGGTCATATTAAAGTACAGGCTAATAAAAGTCGGTGCCTTTGCCTCTAAGTTCTGACAATGAGGGTTATAAGTCTTTTTAAACATAAGAAGTTTCAGTTTTATGATTTTCCTGGAAGCTGGTTGATAAAAGACATGCATCAAGGTTTACCTTCCATGTTTTACACATAACCTCGAAATCTTCCCACATGGAGAGATGAGCAATAATTTCTTCAGCCTTTCCAATGGCTTGGCAAAGTTAACCATCTTTCCTGGATTGTTGTCAAAATTTCTTGATATCTAAGACTTTAGACTACAAGGGATGACACAGAAACATCATGTTTTATGTTGGAGAGACAAGAGAGAAAATATTTTAGCAATAACCTTGAGTATGAGAATTGAAAGTTATGTTTACATATTGCATTTTCTTTTCCGCAGTGCTCAAAAATGCTGCACATCAAATGCTTATGCAGTGAATTCTAATCAAAGATTGTGAATGATGAAGCTATATAGGAAAGGGCTTTCAAGACAGCATGGTATGATCCAATTACAAGTGGTGCCTCTGTCTGAATTAAGGTGCAAACAAGACCATATACCAGAGTCAATAGTACAGATTTTATTTAACTGTAAATGTGAGGTAGAGAGATAGAAATATGGGGGGGGGGGGGGGGGGGGTGAGGGGGGGGTGGGGACGGAAGAAGAGAAAGAGAGTGAGAAAGAGAGAGACTAAGTACAAAGATATCACAACTGCATGGATCCCTGCAGCATCCCAGTGGTCCTTCTTCACCCTGGTCTTCGGTGGTGGGAGTCCCAGTGTTGTTCTTCTGGATGAACCACTTCTATACAGCCCAAGTCCCAGATATCCATGAGATGCAGATGCCATTCCCACTAGTTGGACTGGCATGTGTATCCTTTCCCCCAGTTTGCCACTGTGAGAATTTTTTGTCTGGATAAGCCTTATTTAAAAGTTCCCTCAGTCTGCACAGTGGAATTTTGTCCAAGGTGCTAATTTCAAATCTTCACCTTCATCAGGCATGAAATTAATGCCTTCCTGTTTTGCCATCTGTACTCATCTCAAGTTCCTGTTATGGTGGCTTATCTTATGGGAACTTTTTGAGACATGCAACTGAATTCTTCAGCTCCTCACACAATCCCATTATAATTTTACAGCGTTATGTGGAATTCTGGAAGAATCTTTACCAAGGATTTTTTAGAAAGATGCTCCACTTAAATGAAAAGGTAAAAAGGAAAAGGAAGAGGTAAAAAAAAATGTTGTCAAATCTAGAAGATACTCTCCTATGCAAATCATGCCAAATACATTTAGTAAGGCACCTAAAAGTCTCATAAACTGTGAAAAGTGAAGCTGAAAATGAAATTAGATAAAAATATTACTTACCAAAAAATACTTATTGTAGGTGGAAAACAATGATAAGTTTGAAGTGTACATCTTAGGCAAATGACAGAAAAAAGTATGAAGGTATCTGAAAATGCAGAAAAATAATCTCTAGAAAATTCTGCTTCTCCATGCTAGGAAGAAGCTGACACTTTTGGTAAAGTGCTTGAAGGAATAAAGTTTTAAAATGCAACAATATATTTTGAGAAATTTTTCAGTTTGATAAAAAAAATTGTCATGCTGCCTTTAAAAACTCCCACTTTTCAGAGAAGAACCTTTCTGCTTAAAAAGAATGAGTTTGCTCCCTGTCATGTCCGTACAAATGTCATGAGTAAGTTGGGCTAGATAGAAGAGTGTTTCACTCATCATGGTTTAAGGCTTTGAGTTTTTCTCTTTATTTTTCTCTCATGCTATTAATATCGGAATAGAAAATATATTTAAGATAATAATCATGATCAGTGGTGTCCACTGGCAGGAAAAGAAACAATGCAACACTGAAATACAGGAAATTCTCTGTAAACATGAGAGAAAAAAAATCTTTCTTATTTATGGGTTGTTGGCACAGGTTGGCCAGGGAATTTGTGGAGTCTTTATCCTTGGGATTATTAAAAATTCAACTGAACACAGTACTGGGCAGCATGTTTTAGCTGATCCTATTTTCAGCAGAAGGATCAGACTAGAGGAAGCTAGGTGCTTTCCAATCTCAGTTGTTGTGTATTCCAACAGTGTGGCTTTGGATATGATAACATGTAAAATCCTTAGAGCAGGTGGTATTTTTTGGAGGTCTAGCCAAAACAAGCATCCAGTTTGACTATCTTAAAAATATACCCTGAGTAAGAATTATGGAATCTATGGAAATGTACACACTGCTGAAGAATGCCCATGAAGTTTTTTTTCTAGACCACTCCAAGTGTTGATGGTAGTAAATGAAGGGCTTGCACCTTTCCCCTGGCCAAGGGTGAATTGTGAGAAAGGAGAGGAGAACCATTGCATCCAGTTCCTTTAGCACGTTTCCTTATTGCAAAGCAGTACCAGTCAAGTAACAAGCCAGCCTGGTTTTCACCTAGCTCCGTCCTGTGCCAGCTAATGAAGACTGAAAGCATCACTGAAGCTCCACAGCAATTTTTTTTTTTGCTTATAAGGGTAGAAGAGTAACACATAATTGTGCATGTTAGCTGCAGCAACAATATAGTTGAACTATATCTTTGTCTATTTTTGTGTTTCTTGAGGATGAGGGACCCTGATTTGCATTTTCAGGAATCGAAACTTTTTTTTCTTTTCAATTGGATTAGTAATCCACTAACCTTGTGACTGCCACTTACAGAGACTCAAAGCTGTGCATGTGTGTGTACACATTGCACTGCTCTGCTGGAAGAACAGCAGTTCACATATGCTGAAAGCTTTGCCATTCCAGTCCTTGTCCTTACTGATCCCATTTAACCATTCTGACTTAGCAGTTCAAAGCCAGCATCTTCTAACTTCTTGGGCCACAAAAGAGCTTCACTCTCCTCATGCAACTTCTCAAAAGCATGGGATCTCAAAGGCACTTATTCATCCCATTTCATCTATTTTTCAAGGGCTTGGCCTAGCCCAAGTTTAAGACATTCAGGCAGGGGAGTTTCCCTCGCTTTCATGTGTTGAGTATTCCACCTCTTAGGCTGACCTCACTGACAGAGTTTCTCTTGAAGTCATGCAACTCAAGTCTGTTTTAACTGGTTTTCCTAAATGTACCACCTACACACACCCAGATGGGAGAAGAGTAATCTCTTCCAGTCATCGGGCAGGAGAACACATGGTTCTGAGTATTACATATAAGAAAAATCTAGACACTCTGCACTAGAATGAGAGTTTTATGATTTTCTGGGGTATATCCCTCAATTTATTTTGAAAAATAGACGTACCTGCTTTATACTTAATTTTCATTAACTTTCATTTCATAGAAGAGTGTTAATTAATTGAAATTGTGTAATCTCACAGTATATAACAGGGATAAATTCATTAAAAAAAGAATGTCACAATAAAAAAACATTAAAAGGCTATTGAAAAAGGTACACCAAAAGCTCAATATTGCTTTTGAATGAAATGAAAATACATTTCAAAAATTTTTCCCAATATCCTACATATGATAAAATCTATTGACATGATTGATCTTCTGTAAATCTTAGGGAAAGAAAACAAAGCAAATCCCACAGAAAGGAAACGAAATATACGGCTATACTTTTCTTTTAAGAAATTAAAATAAAGAAACATTTATCAGGCTTGACAGAATCCTTTTGTATAAATTGAACAAGGACTTAAAATAAAATTATCGTTTTCCATCTCACACCAGATAATAAAAAAAATTCAATCAGAAGTAACATTTACAAAAGGATAGATGTACCTTGAAATTATGTTTTTCTGCTGAAGATAAGCAGAAGGACTGCAGTCTATAATATAGTCAAAAACAAGGTTTTTACTATAGCATTTGTACATGGATAACAATTTGGGCAGTCTAAATGTCTAATTTTCTAGTAGAAATCTGTCTATCTTTATGATTCATTTTTCTGCCCATATTAACTAACTAAAGAACATTTTAGAGCACAAGAACGAAATACGCAACTCCAAAAATATTAAGAAAATTATTGTATTTTCAGGCAGTTATGAACAGTCATATCTAGCAAAGAAGAAGATACAGTTGCAAATTAATTCAAGATATTTTAAAATATCAGTGAAATACGTGTACCAGTACAGTGTTTATTTCTTCTTTTACATGCTCTTTGCTTTAATACAAGCTTATTTCTTTGGGGAAAAGTGAAGCAGAAGCCAAGTTCCTGTGTTATTGCCTAGTTTTTTTTGGCATAAACCTAAGAAAGTGATAATTGCATATCTGAAAGAGAAATGGGGTGGGTTGGGAGCAGAGACAGAGACAGGAGGGGAAATCGAGGAAAGGAGCATAGCTGAGTAAGTCAGATATTGAAGTGGAGCTTTGGGAAATCTGGTCGTATTTCCAATTCTGCGGCAAGGCTACTTGGTGACTTTAAGCAAATTACTTCACTCTAAGCTTTGGTTTCTCTATGTACAAACTGCAGATGTTGTCTTGCAATCATGTGTTGAGATTTACAGATGGAAAAAGTATTTCGACAATATTAATAATCTTTTCTCACAAGACCCTTACTACAGCCATGTGCCAGTTGACGCCAGTTGGTTGAAGGGGTCTAGCTATTTACCACTGACAGCAGAGCACAGAGATATGCAAACAACAACATGAAAGAAATACTCATGGACAAAATTATAAATAATTGCTGCAAAATATTTAGAAATAATTTTCATGAAATCTACCCTGAAAATGTCTTGCTCTAAATGAGCCATCTTAACACAACATGTATAACGCACAGAAACAAATGAATTATTACTGAACATTTGTTTGACCCTTAGAAATCAGAGACAGATGGGGCAAGCATGACCACCATCAGATGCTGAAAAACTGCAGAATTCCCCAAACCCTTGGAATGAGTTTCCCATGCAGCACAGTTGCAGGATTCCTTTCTAAAGAGAAAGATCTAGACATATTTTTTTTTTATCCATTATCTAAATTCTCCTTGCACACATTATACTCATATTAAGATATAATTCAGGTAGTGTTGACAGTTTTGATACAATTCGTTCATAGAGCGCTCCTAATAGCATATAAAATAGACTCATTGCCTGGAAGCTGCCTCAAGAGATTAGATGATTATTCCTTTAGTACCATGGCAGGATCAGTACACAACAGATGCTTGTTGAACATGTTCTTAAAGACATCATGACAGAGAGTTCAAAGGCTCCTGTGCACTTCAGTGACCCTTTGCTGTAATAAGAATCTCTTTATGCAGAACTTAACATGACAAAAAAGTGGGGATGTCAAGTCAAAATGGGAACACAAGGTTAAAAAATAGATAAAAAGCTAAGAAAAAATTTCTTTCAGCAATTAATTTTATGAGATTCTTAGGTAAACTTGCCTGAAAATGTAAAGTATTAACTAAATATATGCACAACCAGTACGTGGGGAAAAACATATTTGTATTTATTCATTTACAATGGACCGTTTTCACTAAAAGAGAAACAAGAAAAAAATTTAATTAAAAAAATCTGCTTTTATCATCCCCATAGGAAAGAAGCCTGTTTTACATTACACGTGGAAAAATATATTAAAATAATTATTTTTATTGTAAATGTCATGCATCTCAGTACATTTTAATTTCATGAAGTCAAAATCACTCCAACTTCTAAGACTTTTAATGTATGGTAAAATATTTGTTTTAGCAAGAGTCAACAGGCTTACATTTGACGTGAAAATGTGTGGAGTGGAAATACGAGAAGCATTACATAAATAGGCAAATAGTACAAGAGAGAACAAGATGATGAAAAAGAAGCATCTTTCATTTTTAACTTTGCAGATTATGGATAAGATACCAGGTATATTAGTCTTTCAAAGCAGTTCCTCACTCATCTCCAGGAATGATTTATATCATCAAATCTCAACGGCATGTTCTATGATTTAATGCATTTTGTTTAGCACAAGGAGGACCTTCTTTATCTGTCCACAAGAAAATGATGAGGACTAGAGATGAGAGACATGTTGGGACTCACATCAGCTCCCCTTTGCCTTAGCAATTAAACCTTGTCATTCTTGCCACTGTGAGAGAGGGCAGTGAACAGCACAGTGATTCAGGACATGCCTCAAGAAAGGGCAGTCTGTAAGTCTGGCCCCAGGACTACTTTTTGAGTTGGACTTTACAGGGTTTTCCACGCAAAAGAAACTATGGAGCATAAAGCAGAACTCTGAATTGACCTCAAAACCCACAAACCACATTATCAGGCTTTGTTTTGCTTGCTTCCCTTCTAGCCTCCATAATCTTGTTAACCCCATGTATTCTGTTGCAACTCCAACAGACTGCATGGAAGATACCTTCTACTTGCCTAGCCTTGCAGCTGCAGCATGATCCCAAACACTTTGCTTGAATTCCCTCAGGTCAAGCAAAATGTATGACCTGTATGTCTTCTTCTCAGTAATTGCTTAGTGGGCAGCAGAAAGAATTACATGATGCTCTGAAACAGTGAAAATAGCAAGCACTAAAAGCTCAGATGTTCCTATTATTTGTTCCTTTTACTCATTGATATCCACTTAGCTTGCAGGTTTCTTGAGCACCAGACTTTCAGGAGCTTTTTTAGGTGTCTCATTCTCTTAGTCTGCATCACCTTCCTGGAGCTAAGATGGTGTTGCAAAGCCTGGGGGACCCAAGGGGCTTTTGCAGATGCTGCTCAAATGCACTTAACGGGACCCAGTTGATTAGAAGTGAGATAAAGAGACAGTGGCTTGTTGTGCCTTGTAATGTTTCCCAGAGTCTGCAGGGTACCCCGTGGCACACCCCTGCCCTGCAGTACCCATCACGGTTAACCCCCTCCTCCCATCATCCTTCAGTCAGTTATAAGTGAGCATTGATTCTTCAAGGCATGGAATCATAATATGCATTGGGTTGGAAGGGACTTTTAAAGACCATCTTGTTCATACCCCCTGCTGTGGGCAGGAACACCTTTTACTAGATCAGGTAGCTCAGAGTCACTGATGTTTGACCTGATCTGGTATTTTTATACTGTTGGAACATGGGGAAAAAAATTTTGTCAGTTCTGGGCAGAAGGTACTGTGCATAGAGAGCGCCAGAAGAACCTGGAACAGAAAATCGAGCCTCACATGTTGCAATTACTTGTGAGAAAGTAATTAGATTTTTTTTCGAGTACTTGGATATTTGTATCTTGTTGTTGTTCAACTCTCTTCTTTAGTCTTTTTTTTTTTATATTACATCTATAACCATTCAGTTAGGCCCCAAGTTATGTGTGTGGGGAGAGGGGGGAATGTTGCTCATAAATATTTAAAGATCTATTTGTTTGCTAGAAATGAATTTCTTTCCAGCTACAACACTAAACAAAGTGAAGCTGTCACAACCTGAAAGCCTCCTACACTGTGTAATACTATTCTGCCATGGCCATTATTGTACCTTGTCTTCCTATATTATACTGAATCTTTCAATACCCAAGATTTATGTGATTTCATGTGGTATAAGCTGCTATATATGTTAGCAACTTTAAAATATTTGTTTTAGACAAGCTAGTAGAACTTGTCTCTACAAGGACTTCAGAGAGAAAAAATGCAAAAAAAAATGTATGCTCTGCTAAACTGAACATCCTAACAAGGCCCACAAACAGCATATTAAAAAGCACAGAGAGGATTTATATAAACCACACTTCTCATTATATATTGTTTCTTGAAATTAAAGTAATTATGCTGTTACAGTTAGCAATTAAACTGAACATAAAATTGTTTAGAAGCCAGTGGAAGCTCTCCAGGTACAGCAATTAATGGGTTCTGAAATATATTTACCTGTCATAAATGTTTATAGCACAAGGATGAATTAAAGACACATTTATACCAGAACTAAAAATAGACAAAACAACCTGACACCTTGCTCTCCTCCAGTTGCAAGTTTAAATACGAGAAATACAATAATCTAATGTCAAATATTTTACAAAACTACAAAAAAAAATGTTCTGTTCCTATCCATTTATAAATAACATTCATAGCGGCGGGGGGGGGCGGAACTTTCCACAGAGGCAGCAAACTGATTTTAAGCGCAAGGGGATTTTTCTATATAGTGTAGTGGATAAGGTCTCGCTAGATAGCAAGAAAAGAACGAGTTACAAAAGTGCACCAAAGCACAATATTCTTGGAATAACTCCTATTTCTGCTTTTGAAACAGAACTAATTCTATTATTAAATTGTTATTTAAGTTTGAAATATATTCTTCTCAGTACTATTTTATGTACCTGGAAATCTCAGTGAGGTAGTTTTCTTTGCTTGTTTTGTCCTCTTACAGTGGAATTCAGTTTGCTGTAGCCACTTACTTAGGTTATCCATTAGTTTTTGAGTCTTTCTTTCTAATGACACTGTACAGAAAGAGTGTGTCTTATTTGATTTCATCCTAAAATGTGTGCTGAAGATACATCTAATGGGTACCTGTGACATCAGTGATATGGCTACAATTAGGCCATGTGAATCTTGTTTTCTGACAGCCTTTAAGACAGGGTTTCTCTGTGACTGAGTATAGGAGACAAATGAATGTGCACAAAATAAAACTGTACCTTGAAAATCTCTCCCCGTCCTCCCTTTGGATAAGTCCGGCAGTGCAGCACAACCCATCTGAGTTCTCAGATGAACAATGCATTTCTTGTCCTTACTACTGACCGGTTTGCTCTGTAATAATACTGACTCAGAAAGGACAGATTTTTAGGAAAAAAAAGTGTTTCCAGAGCTTGTGCCCTCTATTTGGCAAAGAGATGCAGACAGAGAAGAGCAATGGTGTAAAACATCTCTTCTTTCCATAACACTACAAAACTCCAGGTTAAAAAGCTGCTTATTTTTAAAAACAAAACGACTCTTTGACTCACTTTTGCAAAAGCCTTGATGTAATTACATGCAGGGTAAAAATCTAAGGGGCAGTAGATTTCAGCGGGATCAGGAAGTGCACAGTAGCATGGGCTGTGGGTAATCTCACTGTTTATCATCCAAATAGATAAAGCAATAATGATATCGAATGTTGACATGTTTTTTTACACTTTAAAAGAGAAGCTGCAGGCTACACGTGAAAATACAGCAAGCTTTTAGTTTCTTTAGTAACTGCTCTAGTATATTTATTTTTGTACATTTATTAAATATTTATTTTTGATCTGTATCAATTTTTACCCATGTGTACCTCATCTTTGGCAGAAGACCAGTACAGTATGGTGAGCTATTTTTACCTGTTATTTGGCCCTAAATAATGTGACCACTGAGCAAAAAAACACATTTCAGACTATGTGTAAGAAGTACACAGGTCATGCACAGTGCCAACATTAAGATGTGGTATTAAGAAGTTACTGGACAATAAAAAAACCCAAAAGTTACTTAGGCTTCACACTGTCCTTCAGCAGGAACTACTTATTTTAGAAATGTATCCAAACACTAAAGTGACATGAAGTAGGATGTGAAAATTCATGGAAAGGGATGTTCATTGAACAAGTACAGTCAATTTTCCCTGAAATACAGTGAAGTATTTGTCAATATGCAGCTCACAGTTAAAGGCACAGGCTTGTACCTGCAAAGCTTTAAAAAGTCCCACAACAGGAGACATAGCTAATCTTTCTAATCTATGCTGCTATGAAACCAATCTCCAGATGAGTTCCAAGCTAATAAATGAAATTTGGTGGGATTGATACCAGGTGTTCTTTCCAGATCTGCCTAAATTGATGCACCTGCACTTACACTTAAGCCGGTGCAAAACAATCTATGCATAGCACTGTGGAAAGTCAGTGTGCTCTTCTGTGAACACAAGCTATGGTAAGCTAAAATCAATGTAAACCTTCCTTTTGGGGAATGAGGAGATAAATGTAGACTATACTTCACTAACTCCACTCTGTCTATCAATAAGTGGTCTTAGAGAAGTTGTACATGGCACTGAAAAGGGGAACAGAGAATACTCCATACTGCAAGCCCCACTGTGACTATTTTCATCATACACATTCACACTGCTGCACAAATCAGAGAGAATAAACCTGAGTCCAGCTCCAGTAGATTTTGACCTGAAGTCCATGAAATAGGGGCGATATAGCTGGCCGTGCTGCTCAGCCAAAGAAGGGAGACAGCCACCTTTCCTTGTCCAGCTGACCCCAAAAAATGTCTTTCACACAGGTGCCAATATCCAGCACAAACTTATTTTCAGAATACAAGGGACAGGATATTTTTTTCAGAACTCACCATGTTTTATCTGAGGAATAGCGAGGGGAGACTTCACAAGTAGTACAGATGGCCAGGAGTGCCCAAAGTCAAATCTTTCTGGGTGCCTAACGAAAGTGTCAAATCTTATTAGTGTGTACTAAACTGTGCAATTTTCTCTCTTTTTCTTCTCATACTATGTTAATAAACCTTTAAAAGTACATTAGACAGTGGGGTTATTTTTGTATCACGCTGCCATTTTTTGCCAACCATGATTCCAAACACTTCATACTCAGTCTGAGCAAGCCAAAAGCTTATCCCTTGATCCCTCCACCAGCTCCACCTGGTGAGGAAGCTAAAGGAAAGCTTTCTGTAACACTGGCCATTCAAATAATAAATATCAGAATCCTTTTAATTAAATATATGTTTGACTTTTGTTTGGGAAAAAATAATGGTGAATGTCAGTGAGTCGTTGTGAAGCTTAAATGAATTAAGATTGTGCTACTGTAAGAATTCCTGCTTCTGCTTCTAATAAAATTATTAAGAGTAAACACATCATGGACTGTGTCAGAAACATGCATAATAACCTAAAAAACTCAAAGGACGAAAAGCGAAAAAATCTTAAACTAAATCTTCCTTCTTTTTATTATCTTACCACTCTAATTCATTTTAGTAGTGCTTCTATAATCTGCAATGATTGTCAGTCCATGAATTGTCAGTTAAACAAATAATTTCAAACAAATAGTACGAATTTTCAAATTGTCATTTTGCATCCCAGTGGAGCTCTCTAATTAACAATATATATCTTATATATGGGGAAATATGCCAGCATGATGTACAGTCAATAAACAAAAATGTACTTAATAATAATTGGTGAGAGTAATATGTGCATTGCAGATCTATTTCACAGTATTGCACATCTTGAGAAATTAAGAATCAACTGATAGCTGTGACTGAATACATTACAGTAACAACAACAAAATACATTGCAATAATAAGAACTCAAATACACTAGGAGGGAAACGGAAAAAAACCAAACCATTGGACTAGGAAGGCCAGGCTAGTCTCCCTATTTCCAGTTCAGAGGTAGGATTGACATTCAGAAACTGTTGATCCCTAGTGTCCCGTTCAACCTATCTTTACTATCCAGTTATGAACACATTTATTCCTTTAATTTATTCTCATTATATTGATTATTTTTAATATAATGCTTCCCATACCTTGGAGCGTGGTGTTAAAGTGAATTTTACATAGAATATGATATAACATGAACTTAAGGCCAAATTTTGTTTCTGCTATTATTCTAGTTTAGTATTGTTGCAATTATCTCAATGGGTCTATCTACAGCATATGAACCTATAGGCTATGAGCAAAAGAACTGTGTAATGTATTAAATAATTTCACCCAACTGTGATTTTATTTATTAAACTAATTTGCATTGGAAAATGTCAATTTTCAGTGGAAAAAATCCATTCCACAATATCAATTAATTCAATGCTTGAAGGACTCCCTAAGCTATAGTCTATTAAAAGCAACTTCAAACAGGAAATTATAACCTCTTATCCATGCTTGCAGTAGAAAGCTTAAATTACAAAGAAGAAGACTTACATCAGAATTTAGCACAATTGTCTAATGGTAATAACTGAACAGCAAAAATGCTGAGTGGCTTTTGTCATCACAGGTTTTTAAAAAAAACTGGAAGAGTATTTGCTAAGGATGATCCTGTCTTGGAGTAGAGAGTAAACTGGATGAGTCACCAAAAGCCCCATCAAGCTCTCTTTTATGAGAGAAAAGGGAAGGAACAAGTTCTATCATCTATTAGCTGACATTAGCCACTTCTAAAAACATGAGGAGCAAAATAAAAAGAGATAACAAACTTGTTCAAAGTAATACTGCTAAGAGGAATTTTTAGTGCAGAAAGCCCTATCAATCTTAAAGGGAAGGATGGGCTAATAAAAAATAAAAAAGAAAGAGCAAAAATTTGATCATGATGGAATGGTTGGATAGATTGACTATCATGAATTTAAATTAAAACATGATAAAGTGTTATAAGCAGAAACTTGCACTGGAAAGTGTACTAAATTTCACCTGCTTTATCCATGCATAAACAGATTTTGGTGACCTCACCTCTTACATTTCCTACAAGCCTGATATAAAGTTTTGAAGTGTGACAGCATTTAGGTAATGAAAAAATAGAAAAATAATAAAAATGTGGGAAGACGGCTTCTCTCAAGGATGCGTATTCACAGCTCTGAACACAGAAAGTAATTGCTAGTTGAACATGGCCTTGTATTTTTAACTTCAGAATAAAGCAAGGAAACAGGAAAAGGTATTTTGCCTTTGATGAACACTTATTTCCTACTTAGGACTCTTACAAGTATCAGCAAACCTAAAACCATGATAAATGTGTATGAAACTTTTTTTTTTTGTTGAGGAAACTTCCTAGTAACCTCCATGGTGTTTTCACAAGGCGTCTGTATTTATTTTTAGCAAACCTATATCACTGTTGTTGTTTTTTTGTTTCCCCTCCACAGAAAGGCAAATCTTCACTCATTGGGTATGTGTTTAAAGCCCTACAGAAAAAAAATTAGGTGTTCTTTATAAGAGATTTGCTTTGCAGACATCTAGCTGATCAGACCCCTCAGCCAGAGAAAGCAATCGCCTCTACTTTAACTCTGCTGGAGTCATGCTATTACACATTCAGGATTTGTTTCTCTCCCACTGAAGAGGTGCAGTGGAGTAACTTCCTTTGAAATAAATTATAAAGTTCCTGTGACTTTCTAGTTACTCTTTCCCTTCAGTATTAATCTGCTTTTCCTGTCCTTTGTGTCTCAGCTGGAATCTGATGGACAAACAGACAACCTAACCTTTAATAAAATGCTGCTAAGAATAGTGCCCAATAAATCATTGGCTGGTGTGAAATAATATTTGGTAGGAAGCTGGACAAAGTTCTGCATATAGTACTTAGATAATCCTTCTTTGATGAAGAAAAAGTCTGTACCACCTACTGTGTCTTTTTATCCTTAACTTCACAGATTCCCTCATAATTTATGACTATTAAAAAGAGAGATGGGCAACTGAGTCTTTCAAAAAGTCTGGGACTCATATTAATATTCATGCAAGGCATCTTAGGAATTATTGATTTAAAATTATGTGGAGAACCTAAAAAAATGGCTTGTCATTTCTGGAAGAACAGTCTTGTCAAGGAGAAATTTCACATTCTTGTAGATGCCAAATGTTGTAGAATACATTTTGGAGGTGAACTGGATGCAGAGCCAGACAGAAAGATAAAGATATGCTCTGTCATCTACTTACCCAGCTTTGTGCACAGAACCCTTTAAGGAGGTGGCTTGCTTGCCCACAGGAAAAACAGAAACTATCTTTTATTGAACTTTTATTTCTCCTTTAGCTTACACTATTTACCTTTCCTGCCGTATACACACTGCAAGTGCCTTGTTGCTCAGCCAGATTCTTCAGCTCTCCTGTCTGGGATTTTTATGACCCATGGCTGATGTCCCAAAAGTAAGTTCAGCAGAACAATTTATTACACAAACTTCCATCACTTGGTGGTATGTAAGGGTACTTATATTCTGTTTTGTGGGAAACTTTATCCATTGCAATGTTTTCTGAATGAGGACATACTTCCTAAAGCTAATCTGAAAAGTATGATTTTTTTTCTCAAGGAACCTCTTGAAGGTGCTAGTACCTTCACACTTAATACCTGCTGACAGCTCATTCTTTTGCCATGTGCAGTGGGTTTTGGCCTCTGCACATTCTTCCACCTTGGAGCAGGGTAGCAACTGGTCATGAAGCTCTGAAGTGGAATTTTTCTGTAGGAGCATATTTTTTTAATGAACATCTTTGTTTTAAATCTCTTTTCAAGGAAACAGCATAGCCAGAGCCTTCTAATTTGCATTTGTCTTTTTTCTGCTAATACAGAGTCTCATACAGAAGCTGCCAAGAAGTCTTTGAAGGAGAAAGGGCCCAAGACCCATTTCACAGCAGTGTAATATACGAATCATCCTTTGTTTACATTGTAATATTTCCATAAGTTAAGGGATATTTCATCACTGCCTGTTATAGCAGCAACATTCCAGAGTAATGCTATACACATTTTATTTTTGAAACATCTGTTGAATATTGATTTACAACATATTTTTGGGGTTTCTGACATATTTGGAGATCAGTTACCTTAATAGACTGCAAATAGTATTCTCAACATTTGTAAATAGATACATTCAAAACCACCTATCAGGAAATTGCTTGCTATATACAGTGTTATTTGTCAATATGACCTTTGAAAGTAAATTATTTGGAAATAATTATTTTCCTGTTTTCAGCTGGGAAAGAGTAAATGTGATTGCTTTTCGAGTTAATATTTTTGCATTGTAAGTAATTCGTAGTGGACACTTTTTAATATGCAAGTTGCCTAATTTTAAGAAAAAATAGCTGCACTTGTTTCTAAAAGACTATCTTACTGTTCACCACAGTGAGGACTCTGAATTGAGCAATGTTCTTTTCTTTACCAGTGTGCTTCATTACTTGTTTTTAGAGGTCCTTTTTTATCTTTTTTTTTTTTTTCTGTAGTTCTCTGAACACATCAGAAAAGGTGCTGTTGTTACTAAAGAACTGCATCCTTCTCTGGGTATAATGTGGGTGGAGGGTGTCCCAGTCACTAACAAATACTGCAGGAGTTCTGCTGGCAAGCTACTGCAGCACACCGGCTGTTCTGAATGCTTTTGTTCTACCTCAGTTGTCTATCAGGAGAATCATTTGTCCTAAATTTAGTGTCAGTGTTTCCTGAGTTCACTTGTTTTAGCTGAAAGGGACAGCTCCTTCACTCTCTGCAGCACCTGAAATTTCAGGCTGTGCATTTTCCTTGCTCTGCTACCTCTTATGCAAATCCCTCTACGGTAAATATGTTCTTAGTTAAACTATAATTTGTCTCTGCTTATTTGCAATGTGCTTGTTGAATAGAACTGAGAAAGCTGTTTCAGGCTAGAGCAATCATCCATACACCATTCTCTATCTGGCCTTCAATTACCTGTTTGTTTTTATTCTGCTAACTTGTCCAAATACTTTGTGCTACTGCACACTCTACAAACCTTTTATTTTTCTGCACTACTTGCATTTATGCAAAATCTTATCCTTCAACTAATTGCTTGTGTCCTCAATGTTATGAATTGCTTTCCTTCTCTTTTCTTGTCTGTCTCCTCTGACACAATGGTCTTTAGGCTATAATTAACCTAGAGGTAGGGCATTTTCCATCACAGTTTTCTCCATACCTTCACAATTTTGCATTTGCATACTGTCATCACAACTTTATACTTTTAAATTTTCTTCTGCACAGATTTTGATGTCTTGCTCCCTTTATCACCATGTTTTCTTTGTGCTTCTCTATGAATTATCTTTGTGTTTATTCCCCTTGTGCTTTAGATACAGATACATTTTTTTTTTTGCTTTGTCCTGTGTCAGCAGCTTTTGGAGAAATTACTGTGAGAGCTGCACATTTGTATTCAGGATCTCACTATTAATTTATGCTGAATTATTTGCTCTTTTTAACACTAGACAGTCATTTTCATATTTTGTCCACATATAGGAGTACTTTTCTTTCCCTGTGTTTTCAAAAAGCTATCTATTGCACACACATATCATATTTTGGACTAAAAATGCTTTTACTATTCTTCTGAGTAGCACCAGCCATCTCTCCACACAGGCTGCTGACACAGGAGATGCTTTTGTGGCTAAGAGTACAGTTTACTATTCTTTCCTCAGATTAGGCAGATAAGACATGCAAATACACAAATATGTTGCAAAAAGTGTGGTTCATATCCCTTCACTCACAATCAAAAGTTTTCTTTATTCAAATGAGATTCAAATGAGAATTTTCTAATTCAAATGAGAATTTTCTAATTCAAATGAGATTCTCATGAGTAAGGTAGGAGGGAGAACATTCGAAGGTCTCCACAGAACAGAGAAACAGGCAGAACCAGAGGCCTAGAAAGCAATAATTTAAAAATTACCCCTGCTATTCCTACAATACATAGGAGTGAAGACACTTAAGTGTAAGTAAATTATATTCTGGCATAAAAAGTATTAGAGACAGGTAGGAGAACTCACATCATCACCTGGCTACTGAATTTCTCACCTTTCTGGGAAGAAAAGCATCTGTCAAGGCCATGAGTATAATGGTTGTGATGCCTCAGGGCAGCACATTGGTTAGGCATTGGAAAAGGCAGAAGTAAGGAACAAATCAAAAATTGAACAAGGTTAACATCTACTTCATTTTATAAGGAAGTGGGTCTTTCTGCAGGTTTGGATCTGTCTTGGATGCAGCAGAAAGAATAGAGATCCTTAAATTTTCTTTTAAACAAGTGAAAAATGCAGCAATATTTGGACCCGGTTTTATCTGTCTATGCTTGCCTATCCTATCTTTGATCTGAACAATGTTTGCAGCTGGTACACTGCCAGTGTTTATTTTAGAAAGATTCTATCACTTTGTCAAGAGCTTAGTCGACTGTTAGCTAGTCACACAATTTAATGGTTTATACTAAAAAAAAATAGAAACACAAAGAGATGTATGAGTTTCCTTCAAAAAGTTTATTTTTTTCCTATCAGGAATAAGTGAGAGGGAGCAAAAGAAATTTGGACCACTTCAGAAGTGTTCATTTGCTTTGTTTTTCCGCTACCTTTGTTTGTAGCCAACATACTATCTTTATGACTTTAACAGCACTCTATCATCTTTAAGGGCAAGCAAATAACAGCTGAAGTTGGTCAATGGAGGTTTAGCTGTTAAAAGGAGAAATTGTCGTGTGCTATATGTAGAAGCAGTGCTCGTTGTTTTAGAACACACAGAACCCTCTGTATCACTGCCTTCAGAGATGCCAGACGCAAGTGCAGCTGGCAGTGAACTTGAAAGCTTATTCTCATTAATAGCTTTGCCAATAGCACAGGGACCTTACGTAGCATAGATCACATTAAAGGCCTTGCTGAATTGCAGTGTTTGTTCCAGCTTCCAGGGACATCATTCTATTCAGTGAAAAGAGAAGATCTAAGCCAAATTCATTCAAGTTGTGTTGCTATTTTCAGATGTTTACATGACACATTTGCATTCTGATGCAAGTTTGAGGACTAAGCAGTACCTTTATACAGTTGAATAAATTATTCAGGATTCCAAGCAGTGTTCAGGTATCAATTATCTTTACTAAAAAATTGCAGAACAGAGATATAGGCAGTCAAAAGGTGGTAATGAATATGCTGCAGGCCTATTTCTACGGAAGGTCACACTTGCATATAATAGTTCTATATTCTTTTTCAAGTAGGGATCCAAACAAGAGAGGACAGAATTGCCTAGAGACATCACAGTAAACCGTTCAACTCCTCTAAGAGTCATGACTTGGCCTTTCTTCCTCTGTGAGGGTAATGAAGGTTTTCCAAGGTAGTCAAAATGGATTTCTGGATCTGGAATTTGACAGCATTTGGAGTGTCAGAAAAGAAGTGACTTTGAAAGACGGATGAAAATAAAACTTACTTCCTGTTTTTCAACCTGCTTTATAGAATATTTTTATGTTACAGTCCCCACCATAGAAATCCCCATAAACCTGTTGCGTTGAATTTTACTGTCCTACTCTGTCTAAGCTGTTTGTACTTACCTTTGAACACTCAGATTGTAAATGCATGCGAAGATTCATACACATTATTTAAACAAGAAGTTATTTAATAGCAATAAATTGAAGAGTACCTTTTAGAATTAAAAGGGCAAGAAGATCTCCTTGATTTGCTCTTTTCTTCTGTGGGTTCTAATTTTCTGGAAACAATGTTTTTCCTGCAATTTAGGTTACTTTTACATGTCTGACAAATCATAATGCAAGATGACTAAATCAGTTAAACTGCAGGCAGAAATAATTGTGGGTAGGACTGGCAACAGCTGCCCCTGAAAGAATAAAGTAAAAACAAAACAAAACAAAAAGTGGCTTACTTGAAAAGTTTTAATACTCCTGGTGCTTTTCTTGTGTCTGTACAATATTTTGGCAGCCTTAAAGGTATTAATATTATTATTTGGAACAAGTTTTCTACCAAATCCTGAAATGTTTTTGTAGCTACTGGGGTTCTGCCACTGGTGTCCTTTTGGAAGGTTTTTAAAATATTCTTTTAAACTGAAAGGAAGTTCCCTATTAAGCCGTCTGAATCTCAAAAGAACCAGATAGGACTGAGTGTTCACTGCAGTGTAATCCCTCATAGAGCCAATGACAATTGGTTACCAGTGGCTGGCGATGTGCAGGGTACCACAGAGACCAATACGGACACCTGCACTCTGATATTGTCATCAGTGGTTTGGGTAATAACAGACATGACAAATTTTAGAGAGGATTTACTAAATGGGGGAAAGTGATTCAACAACACATCTGAATTTGCACTCTGTATGATGTGGATGGACATGGAGACTGGGCCAACAAGAACTCTGTGAGGTTCAATAAGGAGGTGCTCCCACTTTTGCACCTGGGATGGGATAACTCCACACAACAGGGTAGGCTGAGGGGAGCACCCTGCTGACACTGCTGAGGAAACTATGTTGAACACAAGGCAACAAAAGTGCATTCTCATTCCATAAAACAAACTTCCTACTGAACTGCATTAGAAAAAGGGTAGCAAGCAGACTGAAAGAAGTTATCACCCTGTTCTGCTTCCACTAAGGATGGGTGTGGAGAAACTGGAGAAGGTCCTCTGGAAGGCAGTATGTAAGGGATTTAGACCATGAGGGAAGAGGCTGAGGAAGCTTAGCTCACATAGTCTGATGACAAGAGGGACTAAGGTCCTCCTACTAACAACCTACAGCTACTTGAAAGGAATGACAGAGATGATGAAGTGGCAGATGCAACAGCAAAGACCAAAGCCACACACTGCTGTTTACGATATTCAGATTGGATTCCAGGAAAAATGTCTTCACCAGGAGTGTGGTGTGGTGCTTTGACTTAGAAGAACCAGGATCTCTATCCCTGCAGGTTTCCAAGATGCACATAAACAAAGTCATGGCTGACCTAGTGTTCATGGGAGTTCTATTTCAAGAGGAAATCAAGTCTAGACTAGATGACTTGCAGAGGTCCTTTTTAACCAACACGATTATGTCAAACCAGATGTTTTACTGTTGTATAGGAAGACAAACATTATAATAGCTCTAAAAAGCTCTTTGATTACTGATCTATATGTTGAGCTATATGTATTAAATATGTATTAAAATACCACAATGATTGGAAAATATAATTTAAACATTTATTAAAATTCATACATGGAACAGAAGCTATGATTTTTGATACTTGTCCAAGAAATGTTGCCCACTAGATAGTACCTATGCTGTTTCAAGAAGTAAATGAAATAAAGCATTTCTGATAATGTTCTTCTGAAAACCTTTCAGCAAGGCTTCAAGAACATGTTTTTGTAATGCCACTTTGAGGCTTGGTTTCTGCTCGAGGCTTGATTGTGCAATAAATGACAGCTTGACAGAGATGCATAACTACCAGAGATTTTGAAAGCTCCATTTAGTTCCCATTATATACGGGGTGCATCACTTTGGTTTTATTGGGCTTTTCAGGAAAGGGCTACACCATTATTCTTTAATTCTAAATAGAAATGGAAAGCCGTAAATCTCTATACGGAATGACAGCTTACAAAATGTGTCCACTTCTTCAATTCACTTGGCAAGCACACATTTCAAAGTTGAAAAAGTAAGAGAAGCAGCAGGTCATACCTCTAGCAGTTTTGATGATTTTTCATCCTGGAGAGGTAGACAGAGAGAGGTTTTAATCCCTAAAGAAGTACTTTAGCACACTTGTGCAGCTTTATTACCATAAGTTTGTATGGGGAGCCTCAATAGGAAAAAACTTATTGAAGCTCATATAATTTAATGTTGAAAGAAATAAAGCCCATTCCTTTCAGAACTGGTACATTATATGAAATGCAAATGCAATGATAAAAAAAAGCCATTGCTCCTCTGACCTAAGCCCATAGGTTGTAATTTGGTGCCTTGAAAGGTTAGTCTAATTGGAGTAAGAAAATTGCAGACATCAGTCAAAAATACGTTTTCATATAATTTTATTTATTTAAACAAAATACACAAAGTGCTATTTCCCCAAACACAGCATGAATAGAGGCAAGCAGCTCTACAGCTCTGAATTATCCACATCTGCTTCTCAAACTACTACCTACCCACAAAGCCTCATCTCTTTGCATCCTTTTGGCCCATTTGCAGATTTCCACATCCAGTGCCTGCATGTCCCCCATTTCCAGCTGACAAGCTAATCCCTCCCTAACAGTCAGAGACAAAGTTGTACTGCCCTGCATGACAGTCCCTCAGAGATCCTTCTTCCCTACTGCTACCACCAGATGCTTTCATGGCATAAAGAATCTTCATTATTTGGGTTTTTTTAAGCCTTTAGTGGACTTATTGGCACACTGGAAGAGGCTGCCCAGGGTAATGGTTAAGTCACCATCCCTGGAGGTATTTCAGAGATGTGCAGATGTGACACTTAGGGACATGGTTTAGGGGTGGGCTTGGCAGTGCTGAATTAATGAATGGACTCAATGATTGTACAGGTCTTTTCCAACCTAAACAATTCTATGATTCTATTTATTTTTCTCTCATAAATCAGAATATCTATCATCATTTATTGCTATTATTACTACTGCCTTTTAATTATTACATTTTGAACAACTTTCTGATAATACCTTATTTTGATCTCCTGATGTAAGATTCTTTTTTACTGTGAATAACCATTTAGTTCATATTTTTCTTTAGATATTAAGAACCCTGCTGAGAAAAAATATAAGCTTGAGTGTCCAAAGTTGGAAACTTGGTTTTATAAAACTGGCAAAACAATCTCGGAAACAATTATTCCTTTTTTTGGATGTGAACAATCCTCAGTTAACTAAATGAAATTCAGCAGCACAGCTTTGTTAATACTATTCAGGCACATCCAAAGACTTAACTAAAATTAATTATAAGATTTTGATTTATATTGTTCAGATCCCTTAAGCTGTTTCACTAGCAGTAGAGAGCAGGGGAAGATAACAGGTAGTTATTAACTAAGATCAATTTCCTAACTTTAGGACCTGTTTACAGTAGTGATTGGTTTTGCTTGGAAGAAGCATAGGAGGAAAGAAAAAACTCATCCTTTAATCACATATTGAGGAAAAAGTGAAGAAGTGGTCCTTCCTCCACCCTTACACCAGGATCCACCAGAGTCACAGTCCATTTCTGAAGACCAAAGGGACCACTGAACCCTACCTTAGACCTTCGTCATCTGTCTCTTCTAGAATGGCTGGAAACCAGAACATCACTCATTAATCTGATCATCTTATTTGAATTCCTCAAAGTCCAGTTAGTTAATGGCCTGAAACAGTTTATGTCAACTGGAAACTGATAAATATTTTGAGAGATTTGGCAATCTCTGTAAATTTCATAATACATAAACTCAGTGAAGCATGTGTAGGGAAATTCAAAAATGCTAGTCCACATAGAGCCATGTAAATGTCTCATTGTAAAATGTAACTTCTATACATTGAATAAAAAAATCATGTAATTTCTTTAGATTTTTCTTTAAGGCATCACTAGGAAAAGAAAATAAAACTCATCAAAAGAGGAAATACAGATGATATTTCAATCAAAAAAGAAGTCTAAAATATCTTCACAAATTAATCCTGACAGACCTAAACCAGGCCCTGGAATGAAAGAAATAATAAAACATTATATAATTCCTTCCATCTCTCTCTATTCTCATAATAGTTCCATTGTTTTAAATTACCTATATCATGGAATCATAGAATCGGAACCATAGAATGATAGAACCATAGAATCATAGAATCATAGAACCATAGAATCATAGAATGGCCTGAGTTGGAAGGGAGCTTAAAAAATCATCCAGTTCCAACTCCCCTGCCATGGGCAGGGACACCTTCCACTAGACCAGATTACTCAATGTCCCATCCAACCTGGCTTTGAACACTTCCAGAGATGAGGCAACCACAGCTTCTCTAAGCAACCTGTTTCAGTACCTCTCCACTTCCCCAGTAAAGAATTTCTTCCATGTATCTTACATAAATTTCCCTTCTTTCAGTTTGAACCCATTACTCCTTATCCTGTCACTACAGTTCCTGATGAAGAGTCCTTCTCCATCTTCCTTGTATGCCCCCTTCAGATGCTGGAAGGCTGCTATGAGGTCTCCATGCTATTTTCTGGTTTCCTGACTGATTTTTCTTTTTAGGGAAAATCAGACTTAGGGCTTAATTTCGTTGGTTAATTTGTTTGCTACACTCAAATCTGACTGCTACTTATCAATACATTGTAATGTTATTGGGTGGAGCTAACCTTTAAATCCCTTTCCTTATTTACTGCAATTCTAAAAATTGAGAGCTGGATAATAGAAATCTGGTTTTCTCCCCTACATTAGCCTTATACATTTAAGGGGAGGAAGATAAGCTCATAGATGAAAGCAAGAGAAAATGAGGCAGCACAAGTTCTGCTCGCAGAACAGCACCTTCCTATGCTACAGATGCAAGAATGCAAATCATTGATTTTTCAACAAACTGAAAACATAGATCCAGAAGCATCAAAGTGGAAACCAGGGGGAGATCTTCTACTAAGTTGTTTTGGCACAATAATTTCAAGAGCTCTGTTTCATAAGATCATTTTGACAAATTCTTCCAACAACCGCCTGCAGAAGTCTCTAAGACTGCTGTCCAATATACTTTTTGAACTTAGAAATAATAACTAAACTAGACCCATTTACAACCTACAGATCACACCCAGAGAACCGATAGTTAATTGTTTGATGTATTATGATATTCACGAGCCTTTTGGAGTCCGAGCCTCTGACTTGCACTTTTTTTTTAATTGAAGAAATGCAAGTGTTTTGTTAGGAATTTTCACGGAATTTTCCCCGAAACAATTACTGACAGGCAATATCATATTAGTAATATCAGTGTGCTCCCGGAATAGCACCCAAGAGAGAAGAGAATATGTGCTCACCATTTTCTTTTATTGTTGACCTTGTACAGAGGCGATAATAAAGCTTTCTTTCAAGACATTTATTTCTGCTTCCTCAAGGTTATTAGTCTTTTCCAGTCCATGATTTATAGTCCTTAAAAACAGCGGCCAATATACCAACTCCCTCAATGCACTCCTCTAGGATTAAAGCCTGCACAGAAAAGACAAAAACCCACCCACCAAAAAACAATCCTCCATCCCTTAATTTCACCAAGCATTTGACTCTTTTTCATCCTAAAAGACATATGGCAAGGCATATTTGAAATGAAATAAATCCCACAGAATTCATAGAGGATCTCCTACTCCTCAGTGAGGCAGCCTGTCAACTCAGACTGAAAGAAATAGCTGTTAGCTATTGAATTCTGTGCACTAAAGAAATACTAGTAGGGGCTGATGTTTTCTCTGTCTTGATGGACTAACCCTTCTTTTACCAGAAAGAATATAGAACTAGAGCTGAAGAGTTTTTAAAGGTTACTCTTTCAGAGATTTCTAAGATTCCTTCAACTGCATCTTCCTTGAGTTTAGGTAGAACATAGATCTAATCCTATAAAGATGGAATCTTCTTAACCCTTGATTTTTGTCTACATATACATGTCTAGTGTCCTAAAGTATGCCAGTCTAGTGCCAATTCTATGTTTTGGCTTTACCTAGCTATGCTGCATTCCAGGGGGAAAAGCATTATCGAGCATTACTCCCTTCCTCTGGGGAGGCAAATTCAACCATAGGCCAAGGTAAATACAGATTTCAATGTTCATAAGCAGTTTTCCACTGCACCTTAGACAGATTCCACCGGGATAAAATTGATTGTGACAGTCTAATTTAGTAACCCTGGGATGCTTGTTTATATCTTGTCCATATGAAATATTTCACTAAGCCCACTATTGATTTACTTACAATTTTACATTCTAACTGTATCACTTCTTATATGTTTTTCCCCAAATATTTAAGAGTCTGATGGCAGAAGACATCTAAGATATCAAAAGTCTCCTTTCCATGAGAATAACATGAAAGGATCAAAGATTTTATTTGGTTTTTTAACACTTTCCCTTCGTAACTAAAAAACTATTTTATGTTATTTGAAATCAGTGAGTGGACATCAATTCAAAAACAACTTTTGTCCTTGTTAGAACGCACTCTAAGAGAAAAAATGGCATTGATTTCCATCATAGAATAATAGTATCATTAAAGTTGGAAAAGACCTCCAAGATCATTGAGTTCAACCTCTGAATTGAGCACCTTGTCAATTAAACCACAGCACTGAGTGCCACACCGTTATTTCTTGAACACCTCCAGGGATGGTGACTTCACCACTTCCCTGGGCAGCCCATTCCAATGCTTGACACTCTGTTCAGTAAAGAAAGTTTTCCTAGTATCCAATTTAAACCTTTTCTGGTGCAACTTGAGACTGTGTCCTCTTGTCCTGTCACTGGCTGCCTGTGAGACTATGCAGATCCTGACCTGGTTACAGCCTGCTTTCAGGTAGTTGCAGAGAGTGATAAAGTCACCCCTGAGCCTCTTTTTCTCCAGGCCAAACACCCCCAGCTCCTTCAGCCACTCCTCATATGACACCTTCTAGACACTTCCCCAGCTCTGCTGCCCTTCTCTGGACACACTCCAGCCCTTCAAAATTTTTCTTGAAGTGAGGGGCCCAAAGAATGGACATAGCACTCAAGGTGTGCCCTCATCAGAGCCAAATACAGTAGATCAAACACTTCCCTGGCCCTACATACACACATGTTTAAAAATAACATTTTAAAATTACTTATTTGAATTTTCATTTTGTTTAAAAATTATTTTCTTGTCTGAGAATAAACTAGAAGTATAAATAAGGTGATAAAACAGGTGTAAGAATAAATACAAATATTTAAATCCTCATTCAACTGTTACACATATGCAAATGTCAGAAGGTCCATTTGGTAATAAGAGAGATGAGGTCAGTTGCCACAAACTGATTGACCAAAAAAACTTTTGGTAATAGCAATCTTAATTCTTCCTTTTCCCACAGTGAGTTACAATTATGTGTAATTTATAGGAGCAGGTGATCATAGTAGGAGTCACAATAGCTGACAAGATAAATATGAATGAGATTGAGAAAGAACTAAATTCAGATCCAGAGCCTTTTTCTAACACTGAAAGCTTTTGCCTACTCTGTATAATGGACAAACAAATTTTCATGTTGTGATTCTGGGAGTTGCTTCCCATAATTTACTTAACAAAAGAAAGTTTGCCCTAGGAAACTACCAAGAATCAAACCAACAAAAAAACCCCGAAGACAACCACATCTTGCAAGGTCCAGATTCACTCCCTTTTGAAGCCATCATCATATCCAACCTTTTAAATCAGGAGCAGACTGCCCCAGGATCCTCCACTATGGAACAGAGAGAGTCAGGTCCAGACTGCAGCTCTGTTCACTTAACCTCTGAATCACCCTTGGCAAAAGCCTCTCTCTCACTCTCTACCTACTGTGTGAGTGAGTTACAGGGGCTATGCTCCCACCTTAGGCATCTCATGCTGCCAGTGCAAGGCAAAGAAGCTTGAGTGCTTTTGCTTGGTTTCTTTTCACTCTTCTTTTATACATGTACATGAATCACACATATAATTTGGAAGAATTAAAATACAAAAATATAGTACTAAACCATAGCTGTCCTGCACCACAATTCACAACATTTTAATTATCATATTGTCTCAATACAGAGCTTTATTGCATCAAACCCTCTGGTATAGGAAGAGTAAATCTATTTAGAATTCCTATATTATTATGCAATTCAGTACTGTGTTGCTTCTGTCAAAAACAAGAAATGTCTTTAGAGCATATTCAAGTTCTGCAACAGGTTTTTTTTTTCTGATTTTTTCCTTAGATTACTTACACTGGCATGAATAGTTTAAAATATCTTTGGGGGCCAGAGACGTATGCAGTAATTAGGGGCCTGCATATTACTGAGTGAAAAACACAAGTCTGAAGTTGAAGCTTAAAGTCCAAAACACTGAGTCAAACCTCGTGCTAGTGTTATTCAATGTTTTCTATAGAAATGCTCCTGTCGAGAGCAAGACTGAATGTTCCTATGTGCTTTGTATAATTTTCCTCCAAAGCCATTCAAAACTTGTTTCTCTAAATACACCAATTAACAGCAAGTTAACAGTCTCCCACTGGTGCTGTCATATAAAAGCTTCCAAGGATTTTATCCCTGCATCCCAAGCAAAAGTTCATCCTTGGCAACACATAGTGGAAGATGTTATTTGCTGTGGTTGTGCCAGTGAAAGTGGAAGCTGTGACACAGAGAAGAAAGATTCATACTTTATTTTATCTACACACAATTTAAGATCCCTATACTTTCTGGGAATGTGTCATGGAATAGGAGGTGAGAGTCCTGAAACATGTTTGTGATGATCTGTTCCAGAACCAAGGACAGCAAAGTGAACCCAGACTACACCCACATATCCTGCTGTTGATTCCACTGGGAAACAGAACTGTGCAACAAAGAGCATCTGCTAACCCTGAGCAGCGGGCCAGCTAGAGAGAGTCTTGTCATTATTTATTTAAAACTAAACAAGAAAATGTCATTGATGCAAACTTTGTTTTGGTAAAATGCTTAAGAAAGTGACAGCTTTGTATGACCTTGATCTACTCAAACCATGCATAGAAAAGTCGGCATTGAATAAGCTTTCACAAGTGTTTAACAAAAAGGACATGTGAATACCAAAAAGAATGAATAATTGTCAAGGAAGCACAATGCAGTATTTTGCAAGACTCACGGTCTGAAAGCACCAGTGCAAACTTAGACTGAACATTTGCAAAGTTTTCTTACTGGTAAAACCTTGAGCTTGCTTAGCATAAAAGTCTAAAAGGATCTTACAGTTCTCTGTTTTTAGTTAATGGGCATTAAAACATGATTTGTCCTTCTAACACAGATGGATAAAGGATCCTTTAAAGAATTAATAGGTAAAACCTCTCATATTCAATTCTAAACATTTTTTCATGCCTTGTGACTCTGACGTAGGACATGTACTGGCACATATGCACACTTTACCCTTTGTCTCAGTGCTTCATAAGAATCCTGCCCCTTCCCAATTTGAAAGCATGCTGTGATGTCTCAGTGAGATGTGTATTGTTTCAGAAGAATGCTATATTAACATGCTCATCTTCAGGAATGCTAACCAGCTGAAGTGTGCTTTGTAGATTAAAGCACAACATGCAGATTCCCTTCCACCCTTGCAGAGGCTATGGGGCACATCTTGGGATTACACTGACTAAATCCTTGTCTAGAGTAGGATAAAATGCACGTTTTTAAAACATGTGCCTGATAAACTGAAGTTATGTCAACAACAACTAGTAAAATGCTAATGTCTAAGACAACAGCTAAGGTTCCTGAGATTTATGTTACCTTTTTTTGTTATGTGAATGCTATCCTTTTGTGGGAAATTTAATTAAAACATTATTTGGGGAATTAGGGGACAGCTTTCCTTTGTTTCAATTCTTTGCTTATGATTATGGCTGTACAACATTTCAAGTGATGCAGAACGAATGTTAATGGTAAATTGGTGGAGTGTGATAATTGATTTCTTTATTAATAAAGGAGATTTAATGCTCCACTAAAAGCTTGCTCTAACTCACCATTAGAAATTTTGGTTTAAGAGTCATCTACAAAGTACAGTTCTTCACCTTGAAGGCTGTTTATTCCTCTTACTAAGCATAACTGCCTTTGCACAACTGCTCATCATATGTGGGATGTGATATTTTGGAACCGCTAAGCGCTTAACACTGTCATCAACTTCCCGTGGAATTGTGCTCAGCACTTCTAATAGCCAGCACTGTGGAAAATTAATCTCTCCTGCCATTAAACCTGTGGATGATTAAAGCACAGGGAGACCCACAGCAGGCTTGTGAAGAAGAAAGCAGGGGCAGGTCTGTCTCGGTGTGAATGTGGGCGCAGTAGCTCTACGTGACGGGTTTCGCGCAGGGTGCAAGCAGAGAGCGCGGCAGGGCCTGCGGAGCGCGGGCACTCGGCAACGCCCGAGCCCCAGCCGTGCACACCCATCACCAGCCACTGGGCACTGAAGGGCTGCAGCCCACAGAGATTCACAAGCTCTATCCTACCCTGTTCTAAGATTTTATTAAGAGTGTATATCCTACATGTATAAAAGATCACACATTTGGTGAAAACATAAAAGAGGTAACAAGCACCTACAGAAAAAGCACAGTCACAATCTGCAAAAGAAAGAGAGGGTTTGCTCCACCACCATCCCTCAGTCTGCACAACACCAGACCTGCCCTTTCATAGGGTCATCCACGGCATTCTACGTTCACTGGACAAAACCAATTGTATTCTGATTTACCCTTCATCACATTTTTCCTCTGCAGACTCAGCAATTGCATGTACAGCATTACTACTTTTACTATGTCTTGTAGTAATGCATTAGAAATATAAAGAACTCTGTTCATGTGTGTGTGTCAAAAGGGCAAGCTGGTCAGTACTGGAGAGCAAATGTGGAGAAAACATTCTGTCCTTTCACTCCAGCATAAGCAGTTGCCACACTTTGTGCGGTACCACCACTGAAAATATGGCAATTAAAAAAAACAGAAAAAAACCTTGCAATCAAAAAAGGGAAAAAAACCAAAAAGAGATAGTATTTGAAATTCACGTATTTTCAGATTCCACCAAAGCAACCTTCTTTGTTTAAATGTGTACTTCCAAGATGCTATTAGTGTGAGCCAAGCTTTCATTCTGACAGATGTTATCACTGCCCCAGATGCGCTGTGGGCACACACTCCAAGGCTGTTTGTTTAAATCACCTCCAGCTAACAAGAGGTGATATGAGACTAATCTGGGAAGTGTGTGAAAAGTGCCTGAGGGCAATTATGAATGCTATTTAAGCAATAATTTTTCTAGAATACACTGAAGGACTTCCATAAGGATGCCACAGAGCTACTCCAGAGGCATATGTAGGATGCCAAAATGTTTTTAATATGTGTTACAATATGAAATATTTATTCCCTGCTTACTACTTGTGTGAGAATTATTAAATCTCATTTTAGAATTACTAATGACTCATGTCAAACAGACACAAAAATGTTAAGAACCAAAGCTCCAGCTGCTGCAATTCAACACATTCTGAATAAATGGAGCCTCAAGTGCCATCTAGCGTAGACCTGACTCTACAGTTCTAGCGTGAGTTCATTCCTCTCATGTTACTTAACTGCTTAACAGGTCTAATAAGAGGTGCATTGCTGTTTTCACTTTCTACAGACATGTAAGAATATAGTTAGCATTCCAGAAACCTTAATTAACCTCAAATTCTATTATCATTAAGATGGAAATTTCAGCAAGATGTTATTTTTAGTTAGATGTTCAAATTGGGAAGAGAAAATGTCTTTAAAAATTCATGTGTGTTTTTTTGTTGGTAAGGGAGAGGAGTTTATAGCACAGGCAGGCACATGAATTTATTGCAATTAAACCCCAAAGATTAATACAAAACTGGAGAGTCTCATTTCTTGTGAGTGTCTGTTCTAGGTACTTAAATGTTCAGTATTCTAAGTGAAAACAGCAACCTCTGCTTCCCAGTAGCACTCATTCAGGTCTTTTATTCTCTATCCATGAGGAATTTGTTCTCTTTAAGATCACTTCATACTTTGTTAAATGTGACTAAAATCATTCCACAAGTTCAAAGCAATATTAAGGAAGGTTTAACAGGCAGTACAACAGCAACAGAAACAACAACAACAAAATAAAACAACAACAACAACAACAAAAAACCAAAACAAAACAAAACAAAACAAAAAAAAAAACAGCAAAAAACCCCAGCAAATAAGGCTGTCAAATAATTCCCTTTAAGAAGCAAAGACCACACATATAAAATAATAATAAAAAAAGTCAGCTCTGATTACACTGTGTCAGAATTGTGGCCTGGAACCACAACTCAAACAAATTCAAATGTTATCAGTGCCATTATACTGTACATAGTACCAGGAATTATTTTAAAGAATGAGTGGCAGCTTGCTAAATTTCTTTGAGAAAAGATTATTTGATATTTGGGTATTTTACTTATACCATCTGATATTCATAATCTTGTATCCACTGAGAATAGCCTGGGCACCTTGAAATCACGTTTTATCAGTGATACAGCCAGGGCTTATAGCTTGCTTTCTCTTTGTTTTACAAATGATTGTAAAACATATTGTAAATAAATACATTTATAACATTAAAGATAACCTAAATTGCATGCATATAGAGATGAAACTGATGAGAATATTTTCTGTTTGTTATTTAATTTCAGCAAGTACAGACATGTTTTTTTCTGCAATAAAAAAGTATTTTCCATAAAATTCATTAGGCATAGAATATATTTCTCAATCAATTAATTGTTTTACCAAATTAGAGAAGCAGAAAGGCAATGAAAGTAGAACAGGAAACAAGGACAATACTACCTGCTTGATCTGCATACCACATTCCAAGACAGCTTATCTTGCCATTTTCGTCATTCATGCCCTTGTTAGAAGGCTCTGTTTGACCTTCACCAGACATACCAGCAAGGGAGAAAGCCTACAAGGCAGAAGGAAACACAAGGATTTAACAGTTCATTCCAAGAACCTTATTTCTGCAGATCTTTAAATTTACACAATGCTTTTTGGCTGATTTCTCCTATTTCATATTACAAAGCAAAAAGCACATCAGCAATTTAAAATGCTAGCTTATCATCTGAAGTGCTCCCTGAAACAAAGTAGAAGGAAGTACAGGAGAAGAAATATCTGTTCAAAAGCTACACAAAGTGTTCTGCTTCAGCCCCCTGGTTCATCAGCAAATGCAATACATGCAGATGCCAAACTCCAGCCCACTTCAGTAATAGTGCTGTACTTGAAATGCAGCAGAACCCAGAACATTTTGTTTTCCTTTTTGTCTTGATTATTTTCCCTTTTCTTGATTATTATCCCTTTTTATTACCTATTTACATGCAGAAAATCAGAAACTCTTCTATATTTCCTGGCCCATCATTTCTTGCTAGTGATTGAATAGAAAGCTCTAACTCAACCAACTTTGTGGCCAAAAGTAGATTCTAATAAAATCAGTAGGATGCTGCTGAAGTTTCTAAAGAGAATTGAGACATATTTACATGTAGAATGATTATGGTACTATCACATCTCTCCATTATACCAGTAGCCTAGGACTGGATTCTGAAACAAAACTACAAATTCATGTCACACATGAAGTGGACTAAAACCTTTTTTTTGACTAGTGATGCTTTCAGCATGGGCAGAACAAACATTCATCCAAAGCCTTAAATTTTATACTCATTAATAAACATACTATTTATTTCAAATGCCAGAGCAGAAAAAAAAGCATAGCATATGCTCTGTGGCAAGCATTACCAAATAGGGATTTTCTGCAGCAACCAGATATACTGCATGCAACTTTCTTATAATTCTTCAACTGTCTATAGCTGTCCTCATTACTTGCAGTGGAGACAGCTGGAAAATAAAAAATAATGATTAAAAAAACAGTCATGGGGTGAGATGTTCTTTGTTTTATTATAATAATGAACAAAGCAAACAAGTTTGTTCTACTTAAAGCTTTAATTTTGCTCATGCAAACGTGTTTTTTTCTGGTAAGGAGAAAATAAAGCATGGCAAGTTAAAAGTTTTCCTTGTAATTTTTGCTGTGGCTTCTTTGCTGCCATTTTCATGTCTGATTTAGAGAGCTAATAATTTGAAACCATCTACTTATTAGCACTCCCCTTTACACAGCCCCTGAAGTGCTCTACCGTCGTGTCACATAAAACTCCCGTAGCCCATTCCCCATGGAATGAGCAGGCATGGCTGCTGTCTGAAGTAGCTCATTGCTCATTTCCTATGCAAGTCAAGAAACTTCATTATCACCTTCTTTAAGTGAAGTTATACAATTCTTCTCTGATCTGTTTCAGTAACTGCAGGTATCCAAATGCTATTTGGTTATTGGTGTTTTATGTGGATGGTTAAAATTAATACTAATAACTTTATTATCATCAATACAATTTGTATAATATTTTTATATGTATATACATCTCTCTCTATACGTGCTTTTCACCACCTGGAGATTAATGATGTTTTCTGAGCTACACAATAAAAGTACAATATGGCATTTTATTCTCTGCAGAATGTCTTTCCTTTTTAAAGTAGGCCCAAGAGTCTTGCTAGATTTCCCATTTCTGTGCACTCTGTTATTACAAAGACTTATTAATTGATCATTTCTTCTTGAATCACCCATACATACCATCTCTTATTACAGCAGTAGTGTATTTTTTTTTATGGTCGAGGCTCATTACAATGTGCTGCTTGTCCTCGCACCATTCCTCTTCATTATGCTGTCTTGTATGCACACTGTTATTCGCTAATATTAATATTCCACTCCAGAACTAGAAACTGACAGAGCAAAATCATCATCACTGGGACACATTGCCAACCAGAACAAGCAGATGTCCCTATGAAGAGTAGAGTTTATTTAAAAATAAAATCTATAAAGGCTAAAGAGGAAATTAAAACAAAGTAAACACAAATAAACAGACAAAAATTACACTGCGATGAAAGAATACAACTGCACTCCAAGCCAAAATCATTGCAGACAGAACTTTATTAGCTTCAGTGGAATTGTAACTAAAGCAACGGGGATCAATTTAAAATATTGTCTTTATTTCTTCATTTCGGCTTTATTTTAAAATGTCAGAATTAAGAGGTCAGAAGACAAAAAATTATCATCTATTTAATATCTGAGTAAATTCTACTGATTGTCATTATTTAGCCTCCTTTACATTGCTTGGGGGTTTTTTACTATTAGGTTCTGAGTGTGTTTTAGCTGGAGGGGGAGGCACTGTGTTTGGTTTTGGGTCTGGGTTTTGAGGTTTTTGGTTGGTTGGTTTGTTAATTGGTTTTTATGTGTGTGGTTAAAACTATCCCAGCTCAGAGTTTGTTATGTTTGTGAGTGTCAGATTAAATTGGTTCTTAAAAAAAGGCACCTGAAAAATTCAATGCAAATATTCAAGAGCATCCATACCATTCTATTTTTTACAGAATCACAGAATAAACTGAGTTGGAAGGGACCCACAAGGATCATCAAGTCCAACTGCTGGCCCTGCACAGGACACCACAGGAGTCACAGCATCTGCCTGAGACCGTTGTTGAAATGCCTTTTGAACTCTGGCTGTTGCTGTGACCACTTCCCTGGGGAGCCTGTTCCAATGCCTGACAACCTTCTGGATGAAGAATATCCAACCTAAATGTACCCTGACACCACTTCAGGCCATTCCCTCAAGTCCTGTCACCGGTCACCACAGAGAAGAGATCAGTGGCAGCCCCTCCTCTTCCCCTCAGGAGGAGTTGTATTTTTGCCTTACAAGGTCATTGCATTTGTATCTTCTGGAGACTTCCTAGACCATATTGTCCTTTTTTGTCTTAAAATAAATCTCCACCTGCAGCTGCAGCTACGTGCTCCCTTTTCTTCAGGTAACGACCCAGGAAACTGCAGTCTGATGATGGAAAGGACAGGACAAGAGACATTTTCAGTGTCACGATCAGCTTAAACCAAACCTTACACTGAAAATCCACTAAAATGCTGTTTTGGAGCTTCTAAAAGTAGAGATCATGATTAAAAACAACATGTAAATTTAGAAAGCAGAGAGGTGATGGTTTCACTGTCAACATACACAAGTCTATTGGGACACAGAAGGAGGTGTGGTGAAAACACCTTTACAGACACTTTTAAAGATGTATATCTGAATCAAGAAGTTCAAATATATAATTTTGATAGTTCAAGTTCAAAATTAAGTCTAATACATCAGATAGTTCATTAAATATAGACTTTGAATCAAGATTATATTCTGAACAAAATACTCATTGGCCAGGTATTAAAAATAAATAATACTAGTTGCTGTTTTTTTCTAGCCATTGGTTGATGACCTTTTGCTTCCCATTATTATGTATTCTACAGCTAATGTAGTTTTATTCATTTTGTGCTGTACTTGCAGCTCAGAATTCCCTGCGGATACCTGTCAAGAAATACCACTTAGCTTTCACTCAGCTGAATACTTCCATGAGTGAAGAGAGACCATGGTGGTTTGCCTTTAAAATTAGATTAATGTGAATTGGGGAAGGGGAAGAGACATGGGGGTTTTTAACGCTTACATTGTATAACTAGTTATATTATATTCTGTTTCACACTGCATTAACCTTAAAATAGCAACTTCAGATGACCAAATTGGTGGAGTTTTTAACTTTTTTACTAGTTTTTAACTAATTTCCAAAGCTGCCTTTCATAGTTCTTACCCAGTGTTTATCCTAGGTCAGACCTCATGCCACAAGCAGAAGATTTCCTGCCGGATTTCAGCAGAAGACATACATTCACCTACACACAGTACTATATTTAATTTGCATTAAATTAAATATCCTTATGGAAGAAGACAGAATCCCTTAAGGGTGCTGTGAAATACTGCAGAAACATTTTGTGGTTTAGGTCAGCATATCCACAAGCTCCCATTCAAGCACATGCATGCTTTGCTGCAACACAAGTGCAAAAGCACATGTTTAAGGACACATCTAATTAGTAACTTATCAACACTATGAATGCTCATATTTTTATTATTTTTCTTCTTATCATCAACAGTGTTTAACATGTTAATGATAAGCATTATTTTGTATATTAATTAGGGTAGAACTGGAACTTGTGTTTCCTCCCCTTTTCCCCAGATCAGCATCAGGGGCTCACACTGGGATTAATTTCAGTGAATTTGTGCTTTAGTCATGAAATTCTTTTGTAATCTACACAAGGTAAAAGAGATCTCTGTATTAAAATTCATCTGATGCATTGAAGCTGAGGAATCTTACTCATTTTAGGAAGTGTCACACCCTCTGTATGTGCAAGGTCACATTTGGGCCTTTTGATTCTCACTACCCTTCGTAGAGCACAGTTCCAGATTAAGTTAAAATGGGGCTATTTCAATAGCTTGACTGAGTCTGAGTTATGATTATGGACCCTTGACACAAATTACCTATAGTCCTCAAACCTACCAAATTAATGTAAATCCTAATGTCTCTTTAATTTCCAGTCTCCAGAAAAATCACTTTCAGCCTAGAATATCTTTGTTGGGTGGAAGTTCTACAGAATAAAAGCATAAACGTCAAGTATGAAGGCATAAGAAGTTTTAACTGTTAGATATAAATATAACATTGAGTAGTGAGAGAAGCATTAATCAGTAAATTAATCAGTAAAGTTTAGTGATCCAACTTCCATATTTAAAGCTCAGTTTGCATTTCCCATGGTAGTCTAAGAGGCTACAAAACAACGTTTTCATCAGGGCGAAGACACACAGCACAGTCTTTGCAAATGACCAGTGCACCTGTTCTGAGGAAAAGGGGTCAGTTTCTTACTCTCTGTATTGTCATGGTTTTGTAATCCTACCAGCCTTTACCATGATTAGTTTGCTAAATTCAAAACCAGCTTTTCTCACAGTACTTACTAAAACATAATGCAAAGGCATTAGATTTTTCAAATAGAAAAATTGACAATATAGCTGTATAAATTGTCCATGGGCACGTAAATAAAGCTACAGATCTCTAGTAGGATCAGAGTACCTACAAAAATGCAGTAAGTGGAGAACAAAGACACAATGGGGAGTGACAGGAAATGTCCTTAATTAAACAGCCTGTATTTTGTTAGAATGGTGTGCACTGTTGATTTCTAGTGACTTTTTCATTGAGCCAGTTCACTATTGATTGCAGCTACATAAACTGTAGCGAACACAGAATGTTTTATTTCTGGAGGAGTGTGGTGAGAATTTTGGCCTTAGCTTCTCTGAAATGTGAGAGGAATATCTAATACCTGACTCTTTCAAAAATGGAAAGAACTTTTAAAAGACTTGAATGTCATTATCACATAAACAAATGCATCTTATCTAAAGGTGAATCACATCTTTTCTATGTTCTCTAATGCAGGCAGGAAATGTTAATAAAAGACTATGAATATTACCAACAACTCAAGGGAAGGCAGCAGTTCTAAAATAGATGTCAAATAACGTCTGTCCATGGTGTCAGAAGAACATTGTTGCTTACACTAAACAAATTTTAGCTAAAAAAACAGCCGCCAAATTTTACTCATAAAATCAATGACAAACTGCTTTGCAAACATTTGACTAATTCTGCAAACATTTGCTTTGACCACAATGAAAATCACAAAACTCCAGGGGATCTATCAACATTTTCCTAGGAAACATCATATTTTGCTTCCTGTGCTTTGCAGTTCTGGAGAAATGTTTCTTCCCTCTCATCGTGGATGTGCGCCAAGAGAAGGAGTTAGGGGAGGTGGGAAAGAAACTCTAACAGAACTGCTCTAGCAGCACACACAGGCTGCTCTGCCTCATCATCCTTATCTGCTCTTACGCAGAGGAATGACGTTGGCCTTTTTATCAAGTGCAATGGCCTGGTACTGAGAAATAGCACAGGGCCACAGACAGTGCAGGCTGAAGTGGTTTTCCAGAAGTGCCCCTCAGAGAACATGCTGACATTTATGGAGATTATGAGAAATGCACAGACTGTGAACAGTAACTGTCGACAGAGTCATTAAAGAGGAGCTCCTACATTGTCTTAGGGGAGATAAGCAAGGAAGTCTTTGCTTTCATTGTTCCTTGACCTCAAGATTAGTGGTCTTCTAAACAGGCATGCCAGATACAGATAAAACATTTCTTTAACTGGGGAAGCAAAGCAAAACAAAACAAAGAAAAAAACCCAACCAACCTTCAAGGATTCTCATCTAACTTTATGAGAAGTTCCACTAATATATATAAACATATAGTTTGGAAACTCTAGTTCATTTATCAAGGTCACAGACTGTGAATTTTAAACTGACTGTATATCAGCCCAAAATCATTCTAGGAAAATCACATCTTCATTTAGTTTAGGAGTTCCTCCCAAAGTAATTTCTGAGCTTAAGATTCTGTATGAAAAATGATATGCAGACTTTTAGGAGAAAATACATCCCTTTTAGCTTTGCTGGGGAAATATTAGGAGTACCTTGATGATTAAACTAAGTTTGTATCCATGTTTTTTTAACTATGAACAGACTAAAAAAATCTTGAGAAGTAAATAATAAGATACATAATAGAGATTTTTTTTTTAAAAAAATATATTAAATTTACTATAATATTGTGTCACATAGAACAACAGTATTTAAAATATCATTACAAGGTCAAATACAAAGGGCCATCAAGGATAAGCTGTATGCTAACCTAACCTTAACTCTGCCATTTAGGCAAATTTTTTGTGTTATTAGGTATTAGATTTTAAATGTTACTTGTGACCTAATGCCATTCTCAGAAGTCACTTCATTAGGAAACATAAGATTAATAAGAAACTAATGATGTGTGGATTTGTAACTCAGTTGTTAAGCTGTATTGCTCAGGGGCTTTAACTATATCATTGTCAGCAAACAAAGTACTGTAAGTTCAAGCTGAACTTCAGCTTGAACTAGATGGTGAAGTTATTTACACACATGCTTTTTTTATTGGCTGCAGCTTTCATCCCATATATAATCATTGAGAACATGATTTTATGTGGGACACATTCTTCCTCAAGCCAAGGCAGAACCAATAAACTTGAGAGCTAGACTTGATTTAGTGGAAAACTTATTGTCTGACAGTTGGTACAAACACAGTTAAAATCTACATTGAAGGAAATATGGTACAGAAGGTACAAAACCTCACAAAAACAAAATGTCAACTCATAGGAGCAAGTGTGTTCAAATTTGCAGAAGAAAGGCAGGAAGAAGCAGTGGCAGAGCACTCTGTCTAGATAAATGTTGAATCTACTCTCATATACATAGGAAAGCGTGGAACTGTACATTGAAGTTATGTTGAAGAAAGCAGCCATTCAACAGTGAGAAGACCAGTTGTAGCAGACAAAACACCCCAGTAAAATTTAAAAATCATCAGTATTGCCATTAAAGCACAAAATGGACAGCTGTGAGTTGACCCAGGCTGGACACCAGCCACCCACCAGTCTCTCTATCCCTCCCCTCCACAGCTGGACAGGGAAGAGAAAATATAATAAAGGGTTCATGAGTCGAGATAAGGACTGGGAGAGACCACTCACTGAATACTATTAGAGGCAAAATAGACTCAAATTAGAGATAGTAATTGAATTCATTACTAAGAAAATCAGAGCAGGATAATACGAAGTAAAATAATACCTTAAAAACACCTTCCCCTCACCCCTTCCTCCTTCCTAGTTCTATCTCCTACCCCTGTGTGATGCAGGGAGACAGGAATGGATGTTTTGGTCTGTTCATCACAAGATGTTCCTGCCACTGTTCAGAGAGAGGAGTCCTTCCCCTGCCTCAGTGTGGGGTTCCTCCAACAGGAGACAGTTCTCCATGAACTTCTCCAATGTGAATCCATCCCACAGCAACAGCTCTCCATAAATGCTACAACATGGGACACTCTTCTACAAGGTGCAGTTCTTCAAGGACAGGCTGCTCTAAGGTGGGTCCCCCACAAGTCCTACCAGAAAACCTGGTCCAGCATGGGCTCCTCTCTCCACGGGTTTTCAGGTCCCTGCCTAGAGTCTGCTCCAGCACAGGACTCCCACAGGGTCACATCCTCCTCTCAGGCATCCACCTGTGCCAGCCTAGCTCTCCTCCACAGGCTGCAGATGGATCTGTGCATCCCCATGGTCCTCCGTGGGCTGCAGGGGTGCAGCTGCTTCACCACGGGCTCCACCACAGGCTGCAGGGAGTCTCTGCTCCAGCACCTGGAGCACTCTCCTCCTCCTCTTTCTCCACTCACCTTGGTGTCTGCAGAGTTGTTCCTCTCATATATTCTCACCCTTGTCTTTGGCCACAATTACATCTGCCCAATAACATTTTTTTCCTTTTTCTTAGTTATGTTATCGTGGAGGTGTTGCCACCATTTCTGATTGGCCCAGCCTTGGCCAGTGGCAAGTCCACCTTGGAGCCATCTGGCATTGGCTCTGCTGGGCATGGGGGAAACTTCTGGCAGCTTCTCACAGAAGCCATCCCTGCAGTCCCCCTGCTACCAAAACCTGGCCATGCAAACCCAATATATCCATCAATAGGTTTCAATCAAATTTGGATTTAAACAGCAGTGTAGTACCCACAGATTTCTCTCATCCTTACTTAGCAAAGCACCAAAGTGATTTTACCATTTTTTGCAATTTACCTCTGGTTTTGTCATATATGTAGGAAGTTACTGAGTGAGGCTGAATTCTGAAAACAAAGATGAATCGTGATTTAAAGCGTTTGCTTTAATTATGAAGAAGTTATGGCCTGAGCAAAAACCAAAGAAACAATTTAATAATGTTATGTTTTGTGATCATAGAGGTGTATGTGGAGGCATAGGTAATGAAGAACAAAGACACTTTATTAGAGGAATTGTAGTCTCGTGCTGCTGTGCCACTTGGATTACCTGCTTCTACTGTGTGCCACCATCAGTCTGAGGTTTGGAGTGTGTTCTAGGTTTGTGTAACTGTAAACTGTAAACAATGGAATTTACAAGTCAATTAGCTTCAGAGGAAAGAATTTATAAAACCTGGGCAAGACATATTTTTCTGGATTATTGCTCTTCTCTTCCAAATACACAGCCTAGGGAAATGATATGCAAAACTTCTACAGTTAATGAAAAAATATCAAGCAATAAAACCAAAGCTGGAAATAAAAATCAGTAATGACAGAAAGTTCCGAAGTCACTGTTTCTCCCACAATTTATAGTTAGCATCCTTATCTGTCTGTGGAATTCTTAATTTATTTTCTGTGTTAACTATTCCCTCTTAATGTCTTCTTGTTTATTAATAAAATCTAACAGACACAGTGCAGACAGTTTTTAGTGCACTTGAAATGCTAACACTGTTCAGCTTTCAGAAAATTTAACTGCAGACTCTTCCATAGTCATAATCTTTTAAAGTTTGAGGTCATTTAAGTAGAATTTATGCAAAGAGTTTGTGAGTAAGGGAGGTTATTATGTGAGAAAACTATACCTGTTATTTTGTCCACCTATACGCAGTAACACTATACAGCCTTTCCATGAAAGGTGAAAATCTACAGGGAAATTCAGCCTGAATTACTTCTTTTGAGAGGAAAAGGAAGAAAAATAAGAAAGGATGTGAGAATGTATGTAGGAAATATCTGGTATAAGCTTTCTGCCTTCCTCAATATGCCAGTGCTGCAGGCAGTAAGATGTTCAGATGTTCAGGCAGCAACCACGTTCAGAAGTCTGCTGCAAGAATTGGCAAGAGGGGCAGACCCTCACTGTGCAGTGAGGTGGATCTAGGTAATCTGATATTAGTTCTTCACTCACAGGCAAAATTTTCCCCATACGAAAAGCAAGAAAGTGAAAAGAAATAAAAGGAGAAAACACAAGATAGTGGGAATAACAGTTCAGAACAGTGAGTGGGACACTAAATACTCCAACACAGAAATATCAGAGCATAAATTCCACCACTTTTTAGCAATTCCCTATGGTCACACATGCCACATCCTTTCTTAGTGCAATGAACTATATATTCACCTTTGGGTCATCTCCTCCTCTGAACTAGTTACCATCCCAAAGACTGGGAGAGGATGGCTTCAGAGATAGATTAATGTCTTGGAACCACTCCATCTACAAAGGCAATTTAAACTGCTTCAGGTGCAGCCAAGTAAAGCTCACACATCCCTAGGCCATTGGGTGGTCAATTGGGATGCATTTGATTTCAGCACAGAGAGGCACTTGCCACTTGGCCAGGCCCCCACATGCAGCGTGCCAGCCCTGAAGGAGCCTGTTTGAACTTCCCAGTCATGAGTTTCACCTCCTGGCTGATTTGGCCAGGACTGAAAGAAAACTTTGACTGTTTGCAAAGGCAACAAAGCCAGCTGTGAACAGCTCTGCTGTAATAATCCTCTTTATAAACAGAAAAATAGCCTCTAAAAGTAATAAGAGAACCAGTAGCATTTGAACACCTCTATAAATAATGCATACAAATAATATCCCATAAATGTAAATTACATTGCTTCTTGGGGTGAAACTGGAGTTGATTTTACTCATTACTTATCAGCTGCTGACTCCAATGTTTATGAGCAGTTTTGAATGTCAATATGTAAAGTATACGGCATTTATTATATTATGCATTAAATGACATTTACAGACATCTGCTTCCGATTTTTGATTCAAGAAGGTGGGTTCTGTCAATGTGAATTTACTTTAATACCTAAAAGATTAATATCCAATGCAATTGGGTGTTTTTGTCATTTTATTATTCTGTGTTTCTGCCAGCCCTGAAGTCTGGCTTCTGTTACAAAATTGGAGTGCAGGAGAAGTGTACAAAAATTTCAAATGAGTTTTAGTGAAAATATAGATGGGGCTAAATACTAAGACCAAACTCACAGACAAGGAATAAATACTATGTATGAATATATGAATTGTCTCCAAAGTTTCCATCAGGCATCTATTTTTATCATGAATGCTGCCAGTGATCCAACAATCTTTTTCAAGAATGCTCTGGGATGGTTTCAGCCCTTCCTGGATGACCACTTGTAGGCAGTAATGATACAAATTTTCTTCTTTGCTTCTCTTCTTTTAAGCGTCAGTGCCTCTAATCTCTCCCTCACCTTAATATCTACATTCAGGTGCTGAGAGAGAACTGGGGATTCTGGTTTTGGTATGAATAGCATAGCTGAATTTTGAGTTAAATTTCTAACATTATAAGTAGCACTACAGTTAAGCAACAGTTTTTTCCCAGCATCCATGGTCAGCAGGTTGAGGAAGGTGATTCTGCCCCTCTACTGTGCTCTGGTGACACCCAACCTGGAGTGCGGCATCCAGCTCTGGGGAAGGCACAGCACAGGAAGGACATGGATTGTTAGAGCGAGTCCAGAGAAGGCCATAGAGGTTATTAGGGCTGGAGCACCTCTCCTGTGAGGAAATCCTAAGAGAATTGGGATTGTTTAGTCTGGAAAAGTGAAGGCTTTGGGGTGACCTAATTGCAGTCTTCCAGTACCTGGAGGAAGCCCACAAGAAACATGGAGGGAGACTATTTATAGAGACATGCAGTGACAGGACAAGGGGCAGTGGCTTTAAACTGAAAGGGAGTAGGTTCAGAGTAGATATTCAGAAAAAACTTCTCTACTGTGCAGGTGTTGAGACAGTGGAACAAGTTGCCCAGAGAAGTTGTAGATGCCCCATGCCTGTCAGAGTTTATGGCCAGGTTGGATGGGGCATTGATCAACCTGGTCAAGTGAAAGGTGTCCCTGCTCATGTCAGTGGGGTTGGAAGTGGATGATCTTTAAGGTCCCTTTCAATCCAAGCCATTCTATGAATCTATGATCTCTCAGTTACTGAGGTAAAGATGAAAAGCAGATATCTAAAACTGATCCATAACTCTACAGAGCTATTTATTAGGAGGAAAGATAATAGTACAAGCTTCATTAATAGCTACCAATTTCTAGAGAGGAAATTAGAAAAATATGAAATAGATTCTCTTAATTTGAATTAATTTTAATTTATAAAAATAATTCAACTTAGTTACTGTATTTCATGATCTGTTGTCTAAGTGCATATATGTCAATTGAATCACATCCTCATCAATAACTTTAACTCTTAGATGTATCACACAGCTGCCACAAAAATATGTACTATTATACATGCAATGTAAGCCACACACTGTTGAATTAATTTGCTCTAATAAAGACTCTCAAGCCTGAAGCCTAAAAAAATAATCCAACATCAAAATGTATGACAGAATAAAGAGCCACCTGGTATCAGTCATTCTATCTGACTCATTCCATGAATACATCTGTGAGAGACAGACCTTGTTTTGAGAATTCATCTGTACTTCTTGTGTATAAATATTATTGGTGTTGGCTGATAAAACAAATGTTAATTAAAACAGCTGAATAAAAAACTCCCAACAAAACAAAACAAAGATAAAGGGAAATCTATTCTGCCTAATGCAATTGGATACTTTTGGGATGAAATCTCAGGCACTTCAAGAAAGCGTTCTTTAAAATAAGTATTTAAAGTCAAAAAGAGTTGATGAAGAGAGGTAGCTTTGAAAATCATTTGAAGAATATGTCTGCCTACATCTCTATCTAACTAAACTTCTGCAATGCCTTCCACATAGTCCAACAAGACATTCTTATCTCCTAACTGGAGACATGGATGTGGAAGGTGGAACCAGTATATAAGGAGCTGGCTGCATGAACGCAGCAAGAGAGTTGGGGTCACTGGCTCTATGTCCAGGTGGAGGCTGGTGTCAATTGGTTTCCCTCAAGGCTCTATCTTGCAAGTGGTATTCTTTGATATCTTTATCAATGACAAAAACAGTGAGGTCGAGTAGACCATTGGCAAGATTGCAGATGACACAAAGCTGAGTGGTGAAGTTGACAATGGAAAGAAGTGATGTCATGCAAAGGGACCTGGACAAACTTGAGATCTGAGCCCATGAGAAACTCACGGAGTTTAACAAGTCCAAGTGCAAGATCTTGCACCTGGGGCCAGGCAGTCCCAGGCATGAATACAGACTGGGAGAAAAAGCCATTGAGAGCAGCAGCGCGAGGAAGGACTTGGGGGTTCTGGTTGGTGAACAGCTGGACATGAGCCAAGAGTGCATGTTTGTAGCCCAGAAAGCCAGCTGTGCCCTGGGCTGCATCCAAAGCAGTGTGGCCAGCAGGTCAAGGGAGGGGATTCTGCCCCTCTGCTCTGCTCTGCTCTGGTGAGGCCTCACCCAAAGTGCTGAATCCAGCTCTGGGGTCCTCAGCACAAGAAAGACATGGATTTGTTGGAGCAAGTCCAGAGAAAGGCCACAAAGATGATCAGAAGACTGGAGCACCTCTCCTATGAAAACAGGCGAAGAGTTAGAGTTGGTCGGCCAGAAGAGAAGGCTTGGGGGTGATGTCATTGTGGACTTCCAGCACTTAAAAGGGACTTATTAGAAAGAGGAAGAGCAAGGCTTTTACGCAGGCAGGTATAAAGAGAGGAGAGAGATGGGTTAGATCTTAGGAAGAAACTCCTTACTGTGAGGATTATGAGTCACTAGCACAGGTTGCCCAGAGAAGTTGTGGATGAATTTTTCAAGGCCAGGTTGTACAGGGCTTTGAGCAACTGTGTGTAGTGGGTGAGACCCCTGCCTATGGCAGGGGGCTTAGAACCAAATAATCTTTACGATCCCGACCCAACCCAAGCCATTCTATGATTCTATGATACATCAAGGCTGGAATGTCTCACCTACCTTTAGCTATTCAGTAGTGAGGAGACTCACTTATGACAATGAGTCAGGGTCCATCTGCAGTCAATGCAGAGAAATGGGCAGCTTGGCACCCACACAGTTAATGCCATCTGTGTCTGTTTAGTTGTGCCTGAGAGAACAGGAATGTTTCTCTCCAATGCCTATAACACAGCCCAGACTATTGTCTTAGGCTAGCGCTTTATCCTTCAATGTCCACACACACTTAAAGCAGGTTACATCCTAGGTGCTAAAACTTGGTCAGATAGGACATCTCTTAGGAATCACCTACCTCTCTCCATTTATTATGCAGGGAATGAGATCTATTGTACTAGGCCAAGTGCTTCCTTTGGCACATAACAGTGTTTCAAGTCAGGAAGCTAAAACTTAAACAATATTATTTAGAGCTGCAAAGCCATATTCAAATGCATGTTGGTTGTGCTGCATTTCTTATGCTTTGGCAAGCATAGCTTCATATCAATTTCACTGATAATGCCAGTAAGACTCTTCCCTTCTGAAGCTGTTGAAAATCAAATTCAATTGGATTTTTCTCCTACAGTTGTCCCTTCAAGCTTCCTTGTTGTAGGCTTAGATTAGAAAGAAATAATTTAAAAATATATCCCAGCACATCTGTAACACACTATCTGATTTATCAACTTTTAAAGTATATAATTATAAACTAGACCATCCAGGACTGTGTTCCTCACAAAATCTCCTTAAATACAAAGTGTACACTCCTTTCCAGCACAGAATATAACCTATCCTATGAGCAGCATACTATCTGCTTTGGAAGTCTATATTAATTAAGCATGTTTACTTGTCTCTGTCCCTTCCTCTTTCTTCTATCCAACATTCAGTATTTATTTTTCTATTTACAAAGCAGAAGATTTGGTGCACACCCATTTGGTGCTTCAATTTACCACTGTACATGGCCAGGGTGCAAATCATCTGATTAAATGTAGACATTGACACTTTAACTAATCACTTCAAGTTCTTTTTCTGGTCAAGAACAAATAATATGTATGCTTAGTACATGATTGCTCTCAATATGCCTATTTTTCTCCACTGATTGTCATGAAAATTTAGGGTGACAACCTCAAAGACAGACAACATCTCTGTAGATCAGTGTATTTACTGAAATGGACCTCACACACAAAATCTGGTGAGAGGAAAGGAAGGTTTACTCTGTCTCTCAATGTCATACAAAATTCAAAAGAATCTTCAGCCTGGTGGTGTGGGTTAACTTCAACCAGCAGCTCAGCCTCACACAGCCACCTGGCCGTCTTTATTATTCTAAACTCTTCCAGTCACTCGACTATCAGACACACTAATTGGAGATGATTTCTTTATTTCTTAGTAAATAATAAACAAATAGACTGCCGCTCTAAAAAGTCAGCAAATGTGCTAATCTGTACCTTTCCAGACAATTAACAGCAAATTTGTATTCTCTTGCATCCTTGGCCACATTTTTTTTTTCTCCTTGTATTTTAACTTTTTTAGAAAGGATAATGAGGAAGAAAAATACATAAAAGACAGAGAGAGAAAAGAGGAGGAAAAACCAATCCTAGAAAATACCAAAACAAAGTGCTGATCTTTTTGCATAAAGAACTGCCATATTTTGTCCAGGTCAGTTTTAATTTCAACTTTTCTTGCTTTGCTTTATCTTCACTTAAAGCGAGCTTCCCAGATAATTGTTTAATGATTGATGTAAAAATAAATTAAAAAGCATGAGGATGAAGTAAGACAGATGAACACATTGAATGTAACACCCATTAGCATCAGGAGCTACACTAAAAAATTTAAAACCTCATGAGGATGTTGTTCTAGTTTTTGTTTTGAATCTCGCTTTGTGGCTAAAAGTTCATGCCCTTTTACTAATTATGCTGCATTCTCAATTAGATGAGGACCGATAAACTGTAGAAGTTAACTGTGGATAAATCCAGAATAATCATAAATTATTTTAACAGTAATCTGTGCAATAACTCATGTGCCCATTACGCAAAAAGTTTTAAATTTGTCTCTAGTTGAAAGGTATATTTTATGATGAGTTCAATATGTAATCTTTCCTCTGAAACAATATTTTGGAAAACAGAATAAGACTTTTTTGTCAATCTATCAAATTATATATTATATTTGTTTATTACACTGATGTATAACATCAGTTTCAGGCACCAAGCAAGGACTGCATACGTTGATTTTCTACAGCTACATATGAAAGAATCCCACGTATCATCTAATCTCTGTCATCTGGTTATTCTGTCGATGGCTAAAAGTGTTTCTTGTGGACACACAAACACAATCTCTTGGAAGGACTCAAGCATACATTTTTCATTGTTTCATCGGAAAATATGTTACACAGGCACAGAAATAGTATCATTCCTGCAAACTTCATGTTATTTTAAAATCTCGAGTAGTCCAGCTCAGTCCAACACCGATGTCAGATTTATCTCTTTACTGTGGTTAATTTCTCTTCTTTTAATCTTGAAATTTGTGGTCAGGTGTGTTCATCGTCTGAAGGCTACAGAGAAGTTCAGAACTAAAGCTGAAGCCACTCCCTCCCCCCAGTATTGAAAACACTTTGGCATCAGATGTTCAAAAATGCATGCCACACATACTTACATTGGTGTTTTAAGCCTTTCATTTAAATAATTAGGTTGTTGTCCTTTTGAGTCTACATATTGAACCATTAGCATAAAGTTATGGATCATGCATCAGCATCAGCAAGCATTAAAAAAGATTTGGTATGAATGAAGAAGGTAGTAGACTTTGCATTTAGAGCATCAGTACCAGCAGACTTTAATGAACTCCTTCAGTAATAAGAAATCAATGGCATCCAAAATCACTTTTATCTAAAAAAGAAACAAAACAAAACTTATCCAACCTGTTCTTCAGCAGTGAAAACTTTTATTTCCACATGCTATTCTTACTTTTATAAGACTTATACAATGTGGCACTCCAATTTAGACGCATTATCTTCTCAAACTCTTAATGGAAGAATATCAACACACATATCAATGTTAAAATAACTAAACTGAATAGGTATCCATGGAGAATATTACAGAATCCAAAAGAAGAAAATTATTTAATTCTACTCACCAGTAAAATATTGTGGAGTTTTCTCCATAATTTTTTTTATTTTTGTGTTTCTCCCACTTGTATCTTTAAAATGGCTTTCTGTATTATTGTAGTGCTCTGTTCAGATTGGTAAATAGAGCAATATGTTAATCAGAATTCAAATTCTTATATTTGAGATGTTGATTATTATTATAGGAAACCTCTTGTGCCACTGAAGAGAAATTAATTTTAGAGATAATGCAAATATTTGAAATATTTTTTAAAATTTAATTTACACTTAGTAGGCAACAATTCAGTCTCAGTAAAAGAGTTTTGTTATTATTTTCCATACTGACATGACTTTAACTTGAAGCAAGAGAATGAATGTGGCCCAAGTGTTGAAAAATACATTTTGAAAAAAATCAAATCTCTTATTAGGCTGTGATTTATTTTTGCTTGAGTTGTGATTTAAAGCAGACCATTGAGCCAAATATGAAGAACATGATGAATGGCACAATTTGGGAATATATAAATCAGATAGCACTCAGTAACTCTATGCTGTAAATTTAAATAGATTTTCCTCTGTAAATTTTTAATCTACATTAATTTCTATGAGAGATGAGTCTAAATGATGTATTTTGGATGTGAATTTGGACACAATTTGTCCTAGATTTTTGGACTGATATCTGTGTCTGAGAATGGGCTTACTTTTCTTGGCAATTCTGATTTTTGCACTTTTGCATTCTCTTTGTTTAGTCCTCTGTTACTGTACAACTCTACTTATCAAATGATGCCACTTTTCTGACTGTCTGCTAAGAGGAAGGTACTTCTGAAGTACAGTGAAGTTCAAGGAGGAAATTTACTCAGAGGCCTATGTTTTAACAATTTTATTTTACATTGAGCAATCTTAGCATCTCTATGAGGTGTAATGAGGGTGTATTCATCTTACGTATTAATAGTGTGAAATGTAAATAACTTTGTAACTCTAGAAACTGGGGTAACTGTTTGCTTAAACCTGGTTTACTGGATTACTGTTATAAATGCAGCTATAATTATATGCTGATGACTAACAACCTTGTACACTTGCTAGAAAAATCCAGATTATTAAACAAAAAAAAAAAACAGGCTGAGAATCTGATATTACAAAGTGGTAACTGTGAAAGATGTTTCTCACTCTTTGCACTTTCAGGCCACTCTTCGGAACAAAACAGATAGTGTTTGTTTTAAAGTAAATGAGTGTATCAAAATTGCCTGAGACTTTAATTTGGTCTTAGATGAAGTGCTCAATAGGAACTCTAAATCTTTCAAATGGCACTGAAAAGTGAAAAGGGTTATTAAGGTTGTTTGGGAAACAATGCCATAACTGATGTTTGTTCTCATTTTATGTATCTTAGTCCATCACGTAGATAGAGAGTATGCATTTTGTTTGTGGCTCATCAGCTTTGCTCAAACACAGATTTCTAGTTCAACTATAGGATAGGAACTGAAATGTTAGACAGAAAGAAGACTTTTATAGACTATATCCTGATTTCTATATTGCAATTTGAGACAGAAAATAAATTTTCATAAATATAGAGAATAACTGTACATATTTTAAATGCAGAATATTACACAACCATGAAAAAAATAAAAGGAAGTTATTACAATGAGTGTAGATTAATAGATATTCTGTTTATCCATCTGCTATACTTTAAAATATGAGTGTTAAATTATGGTTAGAAATATCTCCTATGAAATATGTAAAATAAATTAATAAGTATATAGATTGAGTCAGATAACAAAGCAAGGACAATTAGAAAAACTGACATAGTCTTAAATCTCTCTTTTTCCCCTTGCCAAATTTTCTTAATATGGGGAAGCACTCCTTAACTTCGAGGGTGGGAGAGCTCTGGAAGAGGCTGCCCAGAAAAGTTGTGAAGTCTCCTTCTGTGGAGGAATTTAAAACCCAGCTGGACAAGATCCTGTGCTCTAGGTGAACCTGCTTTAGCAGGAAGATTAGACTAGGTGATCACCAGATGTCCCTTCCGACCCCAACCATCCTGTGACTCTCTGATTCATGTTAGATCTAAACCTCAAAATCATCATACAAGTAAAACATAAAATCAATATGAAAATGTTTTGCCCAATAAGATCAGAGAATTATTTTCTTCAGCCTTTGGGTCAAAGGAAAACAAAAAGGACATGAACAAAGAAACAGGAGCTTAAAACAATGTGATCTTGGATAATGTTCACTGAGAACTCACCTATTCTGGAAACTGGTAAAGAAGCACGTAACAGAAAAGTTGTTCTTCTGTCGCACTATTTCAATGTTCCTGGAATATTAAATCTCTACCATCTTCTAAAAAGTTCTTCACTAATGCACTATTTACAAAATCTTTAATATCTTCTTTTATGTCTTTACATGATATCACAAAATGTGAGGGAAACTAGAGCAGAACAAGGGTCATGAATTACAGTTTAAAAGAACAGATGAGAGTTACAATGAAAAGTGTTGTGAAAATGTTGTTTGTAGAAAAAATGTCCTTAAAATCTGCTCTAAGTTGTACAGACGAGCCACAGAGATTCTGAAGACTTTTGCATGTTCCTAAATTGCCCAAATCTCAGAGTAACCATAGGGGCTTTAAACAACAACAATTCTTTCATTTATTTTGGCTTAGATAGAGAGGAGATTATCTTCTATTGATCTTAATCAGCAATAAACTAGCTCACCATCAAGGCCTTTCTGATCCATCTGTATTACAGTCAAAAAAAGTAGTGGTTAGTCTCTGCACTCTGCATGCCAAAGTCCAAGCAAAATACTCTTAACAAAAGATTCCCGCTGTCTTTGATGTACTTGCATCCATTTACAGTCCAAGTCTAGTCCTTGGACTGAGCAGGAATTCTCTTCTTTGTTGCCAATGGATTTATTATCCTAATCATGAACAATTATACAGATAAAACTGATCAAAAGGACCTTGGAATTATGACAATAACATTCTTCCATTTTTACAGAAACTGTGTATTTAATGCTCTTGTCAACATAAAAGGGAAAAATAACATTAATAAGAGCACACTCACTGGAATTAGAAAGTAAGTGGTGCCACATCTGTTATTGAACATAATTATTCAGTGCAAATATTAAATCCTCAGCTGCTGCTGGTCCTATACAAGAGCAGGAAATCAACGATGAAATAGATAAATGCAGCTAAGCATAAATATATAGATAATATGTACTATATTCTAATATTTGTTGACATAGCTACAGTCAATATTCTCATTTCAACTTTACTGATTTGGGACCTCAGGGGTTTGATGTCTATCCAGTCTCCTAACCCAACTTCTGACAAAATATCCAATTCAAGAATAATAATCTTCCCTTCCTCTTTATACTTAGGCCACATAATTCACTTACACTTTGACTGCACTGTCACACCCTGTTGGAAACCTCTTTGTGATAGTTTTTGCTTCCCTCCTTTTGCAAAATAGTAACTGTAAAGTGAAATAGATAGAACATCAGTGATGTTTAACAATGTTGAAAAACCCAATCAAAAAACTCCAAATCTTTTAGTAATGGAAATGGTAAATGAAAACAAACTTTCAAAATAGAAGTATGAAGTTTGACATACCTAAAATCCATGTTTTATTGCTTATCTTCCAACCTTGTGTTAATGTAAACATAGCTTATTCATGGAGACATGGACTTTTTCTTGTAAGTAAGTAACTATTTTCTCTACCTGATTCCAAAATAAGATTTTGCTGTAAAATGAAACTATGCAGGTAAATATGTAGTAGCTTTCAGAAATGTGAAATTCTTTGATTTACCAAAATAGACCTGTTCATTAATGGCATGTCCCTCTGCATCATTCTAAAAGTTGTGTAATCATTTTCCTCTCCTTTCAATGTCTACACTCTAGCCCTTTGCATGAAGATATACTACCAATATGAAAATAAAGTCAGATACATCTTTCCCTATGAATTATTCAAAACAAAATCTCTTGCAAGCTGTCAATATCCACAAGCTTCAGGTAATTGGAATGAAGTTTTGATTGATCTCTTGGACTGAGATTAAGGGAAACAAAGTGCTTGTAATTCAATTACATATGACTGAAAATCTTATAGTAGACCTTTGGCATTTAGTTAATTGGAACATGTTAGGCGACAATTTTGTTTCCTTTATGTCCAGTATTCGATCTTGACGTTTCACAAAATGTGAAAGTATCTGACTGCGAGATCTGACTTCATCTTCACTCTGTGTATTTACCTATATCCATATAGAAAAATCCATATGTATTTATTTTTATCTTTGTATTGGTGTGGAAGAGTACATGAAAATGGATAGAAACATATTGAGGGGCAAGAAGAATATAAATTGGAATACCAGGCAACATCTCTTTTAGAGGGGAAACTGGTCATAAGCAGGTACTGATTTTGTCATGAGATTATGGAACAAAATTAAAAGTGTATTCTAGACAAGAAAAAGTTTTGGAAACCATTTGAAAATTAATAGATTAACTCAGAAATGTTTCAAGAAAAACACAAGTTCTAAATTATTTTTTTTCAATATAATGAATACCACCCTGAGGAAATTTGTGAAATAAACAAAGACTGTTCCACAGAAAATTTAAGTCGTATCAGAAAAGATATGGTGATTTCTACATTATGTTAAAAGCACCCTTCTCAGCAGCCCTCTACTATTAGCACACCTTCTGATAGAAAAGTGTCAAAGGAAGGGTGAATTTGTAAATCATTGGATGCCTAATATTCCTATTTTCATGGATATACTTCCATGGACTTTGTTCTGATTTGTTTGGAGGGGGAGGGGTTGGGAGTTTTTTAGTTGTAGAGGACTGGTAAAAGGAGCTTTACTGACTATAAAATACAAGACTCAATCTTAGAAATTGTCATGTGTCCCAGTTTACAAAACTATTAGTATTGTGATATAAATTTTGTCACGAAGAATAATCCTACTTGGATTGCTCAATACCATAGATATTAATTGGCTATTGGTATCAAGATCCTGAGAGAGCATGGCAAAAATCAAGATCATAGAGCTCGAATTCAGAAGAGCAGAACACTTTGGACTGTAAGATTTGATACACTTGAGATGAAAGAATTTATTTCTTCACTTTGAATTTTCTGCCTCAGTGATATTTAAGGATTGTGCAGCATAGGTAAATAAAAACTAGATGGTCTGAACTAAGAAAGCAAACTGCAGGAGAGAAAAATGCCTCATTTTGAACATAGATCCCAGAATGGACTAAACAGTTTGTGCAGCAGACAGGACCCTGCAGAATAAAGGAAATCCCTACACTTCAAAACTAATGCTAACCAAACAGTGCAAGAGCCAGCTAATTATGGGCAAGTCTCAGAGATTTTTCTTTGGCTTTCAAAACAGTTTTTAACCATATACAGGGATGCACATTCCAAAAAATGAAGACAATGAATTTTTCATTTCACTAATGTCTGAAGCCATACAGTGCCAAAGTTTGCGTAACCTCTAAACTACAGTGCTGAGTTTTTCCTAGAATCCTTGTAGTTATTTACATTTCTCGCATGATCAGGAAGGCTTCTGGGACAGTGGCTGACTCCCTAACCAAGTTGCTTCTGAGAGTATCCAGAATGCTGATCTTGGACCTGTATTGGGACCTATGTCTAATACACAACATCCACATTGAATGCAGGAAAATTAGACCCACACTCACATATAGACAACAACGTCCTTCTGTACAGCTGAGTGTTTCAGACTTGGACTTACTTTTCTCTTCAAAGACTAAAATTTAGTTGCAAGGTTAAACAATTAATTTATCAGTGTCCTTTACTTAGAATGGTCTCACTAAGATAAACATGGAAACTTTTACTTGTTGCTCTTTATGACTTTCAATAAGGTGTTATAATCTCTGTTACAAACATTTCCAAAGAAGACTCCAGCTGTCAGCTTTTTTCTAGCTACAAAGCTTTACAAGAGTCCTGGCAGCCTAGGATCGTTCAGCCCCCCTATCTCCTCCACTGCTGACATACCCCAAAGCTATAGATCACAGAGGCATGTGCACATGTCACACAGAAGAAGAAATAGAGTAGACATCATTCAATTGCTTCGTTTCTGTCTGCCATTAAATCAACATGCAAAGATAATAATACTCAGCAATGCTAGATAGCATTTCACTGTCACCTGCTTCGACTCAGCTAATAATGTCCCCATAGCTGCTTCAGACCATGATTCATGATGAAACATCTTTCCCCAACACTGTTAAGGAACCATTTAAACTACTGTCAATGGCAGATTTAAGGCCTGTCATTACTGTAGACAGCCTTCAGAAAGAAAATAAAGGTTTCTTTTGATGAAGGTTTTAGGACAATTTTAGGATCTGATTTTTAAAGATCTTGCTTTGAAAACACTGAGAAGTTGATTAAACAATTTTTTTAGAGTTCATCTTGAGAGGTTTTTTCATCGTAATCACTCCTAATATACCTTTTTGATAATCTAGCTATTTTTTTTAAAATGTTTTTTTTTTTTATCCCCCACAGTGCTAGGGGTTTTTATGCTTAAAAGATATCTTTGTAATACCCAATCATACTGCAGCATGGCATTAAAAATGTGCCGCATATAGAAATTAATTTCTCATGTTCTGATTAAAAGAATATTAAAAAAAAAAAGAACACTCAAATCTCAAATTCATTGTGATATTTCTCTGAGTATTTTGTCTTCTTACATTTTTGGTATTTTCTTCCCTGGATTCTGGATTTGTCACATATCTGGGAAGGGTATTTGAGTTCTCTGCTGAAGATTATATGGTCTTTCTGTAATAATACCTAGGTCCTTTATTCTGGTTCTTTTTTGATGGTATATTACCTTTTCCAGACGCATTCTTTTTTCAGGCGTTTGGTTCCTTACTTTACTGCCTTCCTTTTTTTGCACTAAATCAAATAAACTAGTGATCTGTTCATGCTGTTAGTCTATTTTCATCTTTCTGACTCTGGTTGCCCTTCTTTATGGTGACCTTATCTGCCCTTCAAACACTTTGCTTTCCTTTCAATTTAGTTCTTTTATAGCTTAATCTTTTCTTGAGGCACAAACAGCTTCAATTATAAGCCTTGAACTTAATTTGATTTTATCTACAATAAAGACTTTTTCTTTTATGCTTTCAGAACACGTCTTGTTTATTTAAGATAAATCAGAGCATATTACATTCATAATGGTTTATTAGATTAGTATTTTTCACGGTATAGAAAAAAAAAGAGGCAAATATAATCTTGGCAGCTTCCTGTGTTTGCATAAATACCACTAGACCTAATAGGTTAAAAAATATTTTTTCATAGCATTTTCCTCTTCTATTCCATTCATATCTTAGGGATGACACTTATTCAGTATTTTAGCCTTAATGAAGAGGATTTAACTCTTTTGATTGCTTACTGTTGTTCCAGAAGTCCTAGCTGAAGAGAAAGAGTGGTCCAAGTTGAAGCTGGAACTGAATCTGGCAAGGGACACAAAGAATAAAAAGAAGGATTTCTGCAGGTATGTTAACCAGAGAAGAAACGTCTTCCCAATAAGTAGTGCTGGAAAATGGGTAAAAACAGAGCAGAAGGCTCAACAACTTTTTTGCCTTAGTCTTCAATGGCAACCTCTCTTCCCACACATCTTGAGTGGGTGGACAGCAGGACGGGGAATGGGGGAGCAAAGTTCATGACCACCTGAAGAACCTGAATGTACATTAAGTCTACGCATCCCAGGATCCTGAGGAAATCGGCTGATATCATTGCCAAGCCACTCTCCATGATATTTGAAAAGTCATGACCATGACAGGAAAAAGGGAAATATTTTATCCATCTTTAAAAAGAGTAGAAAGGAGGACTCTGTCAGTCTCACTTCCGTGCATGGGAAGATCATGGAACAGATCTTCCAAGAAGCTGTGCTAAGGCACATGGAGGACAGGCAAGTGATTTGGGACAGCCAGTGCAGCTTCACTGAGGGCAAGACCTGCCTGACCAACTCAGTGGCCTTCTACAATGGAGTGAGTACATGAATGGAACAAGGGAAGGGCTATAGAGGTTATTTATCCTGGCTTGTGTAAAGCCTTTGATACAGTCCCCCACAATATTCTTCTCTCTAAATTGGAGAGAAATGTATTTGATGGGTGTACTGTCATATGGATAAGAAAGTGGTTGGATGGTCAGATCCAGAGGGCAGTGGTCAATAGCTCAGAGTCCCAAAGGACATCAGTGACGTTGTCCCTCAGGGTTGATATTCAGACCAGTGTCATTTAATATCTTCATTAATGAGATGGACAAAGGGATCGAGTGCACACTCAGCAAACTTGCAGACGACACCAAGCTGAGTGGTGGGGTTGACAGACCTGAGGGTTGGGATGCTATCCAGAGGGACCTGGACAAGCTGAAGAAGGGGGGCAACCGGTTTGGCAAGATCAAGTGCAAGGTGCTGCACCTGAGTCAGGGCAACCCCTGGTATCAATCCAGGCTGGGGGATGAACAGATCCAGAGCAGCCCTGTCAAGAAGGACTTGGGGGTGCCGTGGGTGAGAGGCTGGACATGACCCAGCCATGTGCCCTTGCAGCCCAGAATGCCAGTTGTGTCCTGGGCTGCATCCAAAGGAGTGAGGGCAGCAGGGGAGGGAGGGGATTCTGCCCCTCTGCTCTGCCCTGGTGAGACCCCACCTGCAGTGCTGAATCCAGATCTGGGGTCTTCATGAGCAGAGGGCTATCGACCTGTTGGACTGAGTCTAGAGGAGACCACCAAAATGATTTGAGGGATGGAGCTATGAGGAAAGGCTGAGAGAATTCTGATTGTTCAGAGAAGAGAAAGCTTCAGGATGACCTAACTGCAGCCTTCCAGTACTTGAAGTGACCCTACAAGAAACCTGGAGAGAAATTATTTACAAGCGCATGTGGTGACAGAACAAGGCAAGAATGGTTTCAAACTGAGAGTAGGTTTAAATTAGATATTAGGAAGAAATTCTTTGATGTGAGGGTGGTCAGGCAGTGGAACAGGTTGCCCAGAGAAGTTGTGGATTCACTGGAAGTGTTTAAGGTTGGATGAGGCTCTGAGGAATTTGATCTACTGAAAAGTATCCCTGCCAATAGCAGTGGGGTTGGAACTAGATGATCTTTAAGGTCTCTTCCAACCAAACTCATTCTATGATTCTACGAAAATGTTTGTTTACATGGGCATGGTTTATCATGTTAGAGTAACCATGCAGAAACACTTTGATGAACACATAAAATAAATACCATGCAAATAATTTCTGCCATCCTTGCTACAACATTAAGGCAGAAGGTCATTCCTGCAAGAAGAAAGCATTGTAATGCAGATTACATTCATTTTCTCTGGTTTGCTGCTAAAGAACAGAACATTCTGACAGATCTTCCCACATGCATTGCTCAAAATATGTGGCTTCTTATTAGTTCATCTAAATTATAACATTTGAAATGAAAAATATGGGAAAATAATTCTGCTTTACAATATAGTGTCAGACCTGCAAAACTATTAAGATTGTTGTTCCTCTTTGTGTCATCAGGCAGTAACAAAGATAATTCCCAGTATCCTGCATCCTGTGAGATTTTCCTTCTGGTCCACTGAACACTCTGTTAGTTTTTTGTAATCATAGCTTCTCCTCTTTAACTTCACTGGACCAGATGGCACTGGATTAGTTTGTATCAATTTCACTTCAGTGGGGTCACTCCCTTTGATGTCAGCACAAGGTTTTCTTCTACCATATGCGCTGCTTGGAGCTACCAAAACATCATCCTTGAAGTCTGTACTTGGTTAAATGTTAAACATTTACTAAAATAAAAAAATGAGTCGACCAAAATTGTTTTTTAAATTTTTTTCAGCATACTTAGCCAAATTACTTCAGTAACCTTCGCCATGAGCTCTGTCTTTGGGCAATAAATGTGTACCAGTTTTAGCTGGGGTGCAGTTAATTTTCTTCATAGCAGTACAGGGCTAAGTTTAGGATTTGTGATGAAGCCATCATTGATACCTGTATTGGATCTGACTGAGACAGAGTTCTTTTTTCTTTAGCAGCCCTCACAGTGCTGTGCTTTGCATTAGTAGTTGGAAGAGTGTTGATAACACATCAGTGTTTTGGCTACTACTGAGCAGTGCTGTCCCTCTAACATTCTCCCCCACCCTCATCAAGGGGAGAGGGCAGGATCCTGGGAGGGGACACAATTAGGCCAGCTGACCCAAATTAACCAAAGACACATTCCACACTGTATGACATCAGCTCAGATATAAAAGCTAAAGGAGAGGGGATGAAGAGGGCCATTTGTTATCCTACAGTGTTTGCCCACTGGAGAAACTACTCTGTGTGCTGAAGCCCTGCTTCCTGGGAAGTGTCTGAACACCACTTGCTGATGGGAAGTAGAGATTAATTTTTCTCTTTGCTTATGCAAGCTTTTACTTTTCTTTTTTTTACTTTAATAAACTGCCTTATCTCAACCTATGTCAAGTGGTTTTCCATCTTATTCTCTCTCCCCTGTCCCAGTGGGAAGTGATAGAGCAGCTCGGTGGCACCAGGGTCAAACCACTACAATGCCTCAGGTTTTTTTTACTGATTGCTGATCAGTGCTTACACAGGGTCAAGGCTTTTCTGTCCCTCACCCACCCCACCAGTGAGCAGGCTGGGGTGCACAAGAGTTGGAGGGGACACAAGCAGGACAGCTGACCCCAACTGACCAATGACTGTCCCATTTAATATGGTGTCATGCTCAGCATATGGAGCGGGAGGAGGAAAGCGGGGAATGTTTTGAGTGATGGTGTTTGTCTTTCCAAGTCACCAGTCTATGTGATGAAGCCCCTCTCATCTGGAGGTGGATGAACACCTGCCTGCCCATGGAAAGTGGTGAATGGATTCATTGTTTGGCTTTGCTTGTGCATACAGACTTGTATTAAACTATTTCATAGGTTAACTAAACTTAACCTACTAAATTTTCTTTATCTAAACCCACAAGTTTTGCCCATTTAACACGTCCAATTTTCTCCCACATCCCCCCTGGGGAAATTAAGCAAGCAGCTATGGGAGATTGAGTTGTCCATTGGGGTTAACCTACAGTAAACCCTTACCTCAGTGTGTGAGTGTGTGACTCAACACAAGTCACACTGCTGCTAGGTGTGTTATTTACAGCAGTAGAACAGCTCTTAGTAAAGGAAACGATGTGGAACTGAGCTGTCACCTTTCCCTTCAGCATGTTATCATTGCTTCTAGAAACTCCTGGGGCTCAAATCATCCGGTTTATCATTAGACAAAGAGATTGTGATCCTCACAAGGTTTATTTAAGCTTTTTAGAGAAGGCACTGTATAATTTTCACTAGCACAGAAAATATCCTTACTTAAATGCATGTATGTATTCCAATGCATGAGCAGACTTAGGTAGTCAACCTGCAAGTGCAAATTTGCACTACTAGCTTGAATTTCTTTTCAGTCAATAAGTCAAACTGGACTTTTTTTTCTTTTTTTGTTATGGTAATGTTTGAATCCTGATTACTTGTGTGAAAATAGGATTGAACTGTGATTGAGGTATACTTTCTTAGCTAAGCAGTGACCTATTTTTCTCTTTCCTGTGTACAGCTTCAAGCACGTGATTCACCATTCAGTTTACTTATGTCATAGCAGATCTGTAGCAGAGTCAGCGATGAGAGAATACAGAATTGGAGAGGATGCAGGGTTGCTTTTTTAGGAGTTTTTGGGTTGGGTTTGTTTTCTGGGGTTTTGTTGGTTTTGTTTAATTTAAGGGAAAAGTAGGCTTTTTTTCTCCAAGAGGGAAGGGAAAAAAATGGGGAAAAAAATAAGTAAGCTAAAATTAAAGCTCTTTTTGTAGCATCAACAATGCATCAAAAGCAGAGATTAGACTCTTCAGTACCTCAATTTCTTCCAGTGGAAAATAAAATTAATTCAATTAATCCATATGGATGATTCAAATACCATATGGCAGATGCATTTATTCAAAGTGACATACCATGCTGGCTTAGCAAAGTTATCACTTTGTCCCTGGAATAAGAAACATATTCCTGATCCAGATGCATCTAGGTGTTGAAAATTACAGAAAAATTAACTGTTCACAAATTGATTGTTCACACTGTTTTCCCTTGAGAGGACATATGAAAATATTTTAGTTCTCCATGTCTGCATTATGGAGGCTCTGGAGGACGCACTGCATCATTTTCTGTTATGACTTTTTTTTGGCTGAAAAGAGTTGGCAATTGGGAACCAAATAGTGGAAAGGAGACAAGGGGAGAATATGTAAAACCGAAAAAGAGCTAAAATCAGAGGTTTTCCAGTCAGCACCAAGTAGTAGGTGAGATGCAGATATTTAATGCTCTGAATCCATTACTATCTGTTTAACTACTTATTATGATTTCCCCGGTATTGATGTTCTTCTGTAAGTGTGTTGAGAGTCTTCAGATACTCCTGCAACAACAATAATAATAATAAAAATAGTTAAAAAGATCATACACATTTGGAATTTGATTGTAATTCCTTGAGCATGTGGCTAGGAAGCAGCATGTTGAAAGTGTGTTACAGGTCTGTTCAGAAGGAAATTTCATCTCCTTTATGTATGCATAAATATTTTGCTTTCTAGTATGGCCTCTTATTGACAGTAGGCTTTACAGCTATACTTGCTCCTCATCTCTTCTTTCCCATCTTTCTATAGAAAATTCGTAACTTCATGGTCAGTATCAATGAAATTCAGTGAAGTGTCACATGCAAAAAAAAAAAGATAGTGAATGGGTACAAGCTTCATGAAAATCAGCAGCTCTGGGATCTCAAGAGTGCTCTCTCTGATAAAAGGTGGTAATAGTTCAGCTGCTGTCCTTCCAGCATGGTGGCAGGTGGTTTCATCTTAACTTGGCTGCAGCCTAAAAAATATTTGTCCCACTGAAAGACCAAATCAAACTGTATAATTGTGGGGATGGGCAGAAACTTGAGATATTGTGGTGATGAAATGACAAAGAGCCCACAGGGAAGTAAATTCCATTAGTTCCATTCCTCACAAAATAACTTCTATTATATTGTTCACATCTCTTTGTTTGTTTGTTTGCTTACTTGTTCCTATAACAAAAATGTGTAGCTGTCACCTAGGATTCCAAGGAAAAATAATGCATAATACCTTTAAACTGCAACATAAGAATAAAAAAAGAAAAAAAAAAAAAAAGGTGTTCTTGGAAGGAGGTAGGTGCATTAATTAGTCACTTCTTTCTCAATTTTGCCATAGAATTTAACAATTCACCTAAATCATCCTTTTCTTTATTTCTTCTGCGATTAAAAATGATTAACAATTAGCACCTCTGTAAGGTGTTGAGAGGTTTTGTTTTTTGGCATTAGGGAAGAAGTTAAAGAATGTCTGGAAGGAATAGTGTTTTGTGAGTGCTGTACTTATGGGGTTGGCTTACATACATGATATATACATGGACACACACACTGGCCTTTCAACATATCAAGATATAATTTAATGGGATTGTAAATAAATATATTTACAATATACTGAGCCTTGTAGTCAAGAAAGAAATAATAAAAATGAATAATGAAAAACAGCTAAATAAGGAAATGGATTAGTACAGCAAAGTCTATATGGAGGTAACAGAAAGAGAATTTGTCCTTTATCTCAGGAGTAAGGCTAGGGATAGTGATTCAGATTAGAGAACATGAAAAGCAAACTACGCAAAATTTGCTCACGAATACATAATATTACTATAACCCAGAAACGCAAGCTTTTTTCTATTTTTATACAATAAATATGTGTAGTCTCAAGAATAACAATAGTAAAAAATGCAGTGAGAATTTTTCGCCACACATTAGTATGTTAAATACTTCTTCACTGAGTGTCTCACTATGTTTTAAAATCAGGTCCTCCATACCTTTTTTCTCTGAAACAGTTACCACAAAGTCCCACAATGGCTCTTTTCCTCCTCTGTGTAAAGCGCAGACTTGGCATACCCATTTTCAGGTCCTCTGGCAATAGCTATGCCAGGGAGCACCCTTGGTTTCATCTGTCCTTCCCTATAACTTCTCCATAGAAAGAAGCCTGGCCAAGCAGTCTAGAGAAAATTACTGCATAAGCCTCACATGGCTCTAATAAAAGTCTCCGATTGATTTATGAGGAGAAAAAGACTGCAGTAAGGTTTATACTGATGACAAATAGTAATTAAATTCAGCAGGGTACTATGGGATGATAGATCCCTACATGCAAAATTGTAGGTAATTTTTCCTCCTTGGCAGCTTCTACCAAAGCCATCCCAGGAAAGTCTCTGGCTGACTTGTCCTATGCTGAGTTCTGTATTGCCACGCCAGGAATTCAACCACTATTCCAAAATTTTCCTTTTAAGGCAAGCTTGACTACTTCATATCGTTGCCTGTGCATAGCCCAGAGAACACCTCTAAGATGATCCTTTAGGGATTAAACAGAGAGGACAGGAGTTTTCTAATATCTTTTCAAGACTTTCAACAGTATTTGGAAAGCTTTGTGACAGCTAAATGGAAGACATTGTGTCTCTCACCTAAGAACTCTTTTAAGGATTCCTCTGAAAAAAAAGAGAATGGATTTATACACCTCTAGAGGGAAACAGGAGTTCAGATCCCTTTGAATATATATCTGACTCTCTGCGCATCTGAAAAAAAAAAATCCCGTTTTGTGATCCTCCATGCTTTTTATTTCTCCCCTTATCATTTTATGTAAATATCAAATGTTCGTTCCGCTCTTTCTAAATCCTCAGTTGCTCCTGCCTAACTTTGTGGAGTGCAGCCCACTTCTGAGCACAAGTGAGTGTTTAGCTACTGCTCTTTCACGCATTTTCCCTTTTTATAACTGCACTTATTATTCCTCACTTCCCTACCTTTAACCTTCCAGCATCACATTGTCTATCCAGGCTATTCTTCTACATAATCCAGAGAGCATCTTTGCACTTACCATGCCTATACAACAGCAGAGAATAACATTTCCTCTCTTCTTTGCCAGTTAGAAGCAGCACAATAATAAATTGTACAAGATTCTTTGGTATTCTACAACCTTTAGAGCTTTTAGGACATAATAGCTTTATCTTTGCTAATGAGTGCAAAACTACCTAGTTTACTACTACCTAGTAGTAACTACCAAAGTAACTTCCAAACTACCTACCAAAACTACTTAGAAGTTTACTACTTCTCTAAGCATGATATAAAATATAAGTTGATATAAAGCTAGCTTAAACAAAGGAGATATCTGTGGATGAGCAGAGCACTGCTTTCCTTGCTTAGATGCAGATCCATACCTTCAGAAACCCCTTCACAGAAAATTGATTAAATTAGCATCATTAGACAAAGCATACCTTTTTGTACATATTCATAGTACTGAAAGAACAGAGATGAAAAAGCTGCTATTAAAATAAAACACACACATTCTCAAAGAATAATTACCCTAGTGCAATTTTCTTAGAAGGCTAATTTGCATATAAGTAAGTTCTTTGCAATTATTTGCCGAGATTTTAAACAGCGTATTCCTTAAATTTCTGTCTTCTCATCAATGATTTCTCTAAAACTAAATAATACATAATTCATTGAGTTATCATCAAAGCCACTAGCTATATGTTTGATCATTGAAACCTAAGACTTTACATTTATTTATACAGTACTTGAGGAACCAGGATAAGTCAACACTTTGAACCTCACTCCTCAGACTCCATAAATCTTATAACTTAATTTTTATCTCTCTAATAAAAGTGATTGTTCATGGGTTGGGTAATTTGAAGTGGAGATGCACAGCACTTCTTTAATTTAATGAGGAAACACAGAATATGTTAATTTATTTCTGTGTGTGTCAGATAACTGAGGCGTTGTTGAGAAGGAAAGAATGAGATGTGCCATGGTTTTGCAATAGTGTATGTAATTCAGACTTTTTTTTGACTTAAAAATAGTAAAATAGTGGAATCTAAGTTTTGTCACCTAAAATAGGTTCCATGAGCACCAATGTTAGATGAGGAGTTAAAAGTTTCATCTACCAATATTGAGGTCTATCAATGGAATCATCACTGCACTGAAAGGCTTCTTTAAGTTCCATACTCATAGTCTGTCTCTACCCAACCTAAACATCACATCAAGCAGAGTTCTAAGAGATATCTTGTTAAATACATATCAATTCCTCTCTGATACTGCCAGTCTTTGCATACTTTCCTTTTTAACCCTCTTTGTGCTTAGTCCAACCTGATGACGCTCCCACTAATAATAATTTCACTTAATTGCCAGTTTTCTCTGTATTAGCCAAGTAGACATTAGCAGATCCCGTCCTTCTTGTGCAGTATTTGGATTTTTCTTTTCCCAAAAGATCTCTGCCTTTAAACTCTCTGTATGAAATATGCAGGGGGAAAAGCAATAGCAAGGTTAAAATTAACAATTAGCAAAATTAGTGTGGCCATGGGATGATATGGAAAATTGATTTCCTCTGTCCTCAGGACTGGCCAGCACCATATGCTATCAGTCACAGAAATCTGAGAAAGATACAGCAAAGAATCTCAAAGAACAGTGTTAATTAGACAAGTTTGGTTTTTTTTTTGTTTTAATTAATAAAGAGGTTATCAAAATAATTGAAAATATTTTAAAACCCTACACAAAAATAGCTCATCATCTTGATTAATTTATATATTTATCCCAAATATTTTTTTTTTTCTTTAGAATGCAATTCAAATGCACCTTTCTTAAGAGAAGTATACTTTCTTATGCTGAATGTTCATCTCTTTGCCTTATACTCAGTTTCTCTCTCAGCAAGTGAAAGCCTTCTGCTACATTAAGTTTTGCTATAGAAAGATAAGGCTGCAGAATGCTGCTTCCCTTATATGATTCACAGTCCAAACACATTCAGATATTACAAGAGATAGATGGAACTGAGCAGTCACGTGAAAAAGAAGGGATGAAAACATTCTAAGAAAGGGAAAAGTAATAAATTTATTCTCAGGAAAAGGATGAATCAACTGAAAAGGAGAAATAAAATCAGAAAGTGATGGTAATTGTCTGGGTGAAGAAATGAGGTTTTTTTTTCTCATCTTACTCCTGAAAGTTGTTATGCCTTTCAGTTTTTTCTGCTTTTGTGGGGATTCGTTAATAGAAATATCAATGTGATATAATTTATAATATAGTGGTAGCTCCAGAATGATTATACCAACACTGAAGTTAGTTACCATCACTGTCCAGTGTGACCAAGAGTATCCACAAAAGACTTCAGTAAAATTAACTTTATCTCAAAGTTCTTGTGTCTTTGATCTGTTGTGCTCTCACCATGCTGTGACTCTGCAGTATTTCAAACTCAGCTGTAAAATCAAATGCAAGGAGAAGAAAAGAAAAAAAAATCATTTAAAGTAGGAGCATTCTGCATTTGTTTAGCAAAACTGTGGTGAAGTTTCCATCTTTAGTTTTTCCAGTCTGGCTTAAAACAAAGATATCTATGATTACTGATAGTAATAATGAAAAGAAATTCTGAATGTGTCCTGAAGTTGTCATCACTTTAGGGAATATTGTAACTAAAACAGATGCCTATTCCTCAGAAGTACAATATATTAATCCTTTTTCTCTGAGTAGAAGTAGTCTTACAGACAGCACAGGGACACTCAATCAATGAGGTAAGAGATTTCTTTCTGCAATATTTAAGTGAATGAACTTTTGTATAGGACTTCAATTTACTGAGATAAATGGAAGCTGTTTCAGGCGTTATGAAAGAGAAGGTAAAGGACTGAACAAACTCATTGAATACTGGCTATTGTCTGTGACAAGATGTGATGGACAAGTTCTGAACAGGTACTGGAACAGCAATCTGCAATAAAACCTGATTATATTTAACCATTCATCTTTCAGGCTTCCAGTCTTTTTACATTCAAATTCTTTGGATTCAACTGCATTCAGTGTGACCATCTTGTAATATTTACTTCCAATGCCAGTGGATTAGACATACTCCTTGATAAGATCTAAAGCGTTTTCAGGAGGGGATAATCACATTCTATGCTGCCAGATATTAGGTGATAATACAATTTGAGGAAATTGTTTAGTGTATGTAGGAGCAATAGTACATTTAATGCAGTGACTTTCCCCAGATTCAAGGTCCAACATGAATCTGGAGACCAGACTGGATGTTATTTTTTCCTTTAAGACAATGACAGGGCTTATGTCTAATATTCTAATTTCAAAGATAGATAACACTCCTGCAGACAGAAATGTAACTGAATTCTAACCACCAAGAAAGATTTTATACATTTCTCAGTCATTTATACTTAGATGATTTAGAGGACTTAAAGAGTTACTCTCCTGTAGGCCAACTCAAGAAAGTGCTAAAATGGGATAATATTTTCATGTTCATATTTAAGATCTTTCCTCACAGGACCTCCATTTGCATAACACAAAAAATTAAAAATTAAAAATATATTTGTTTGAAATAATTTTGGACATGGCAGAGGTTATACTTCTCATTGTGACAGCACTAGAAGGAAGTCCTGGCTCACATTGTTCCTTCAGAAATGTTGAGTTTACCTCCGCTAAAAATTAGCAGGTTTAGTTACTTAATGGGTACTTAAACTGTAAGATTTTAATTTTTTATTACTGAAATCTATGAAAAATATTTATATCTGTAACAAGTATTTACAATTTAAGCAGTACAAATAAGTACACAAGTAACTTCTTATATTGTATGTATTCTATATATGTTATCACATTTAACCAGTGGCATCAGCCAAATGACAATTACTCAACTTATAAAGACTTTCCAAACACAACTTCCAGGTCAGAACATCTACTTCAAAAATAGGTTCAGTTATGGAGACAAGAACCCTGATTGCAACAGTATTGCCTTAGAAAACGACACCAAGCTGAGTGGTGACACCTGAAGGACAGGATGCCACCCAGAGGCACCTGGACAAGCCTGAGAATTGGGCCCAAGGGAATCTCATGAGGTTCAACAAGGCCAAGTGCAAGGTGCTGCACCTGCATCAGGGCAACCCAGAGCCTGGGGGATGAACAGATCCAGAGTAGCCTTGACAAGAAGGACTTGGGGGTGCCGTGGGTGAGAGGCTGGACATGACCCAGTCATGGGTCCTTGCAGCTCTGAAAGCCAAACGTGTCCTGGGCTGCATCCAAAGCTCCGTGGGCAGCAGGGGAGGGAGGGGATTCTGCCCCTCTGCTCTGCCCTGGTGAGACCCCACCTGCAGCGCTGCATCCAGCTCTGGGGTCCCAGCACAGGAAGGACATGGACCTGTTGGAACAGGTCCTGAAGAGACCACAAAGATGAGCAGATGGATGAAACACATCTCCTGTGGAGAAAATTTCAGGGTTGTTCAGCATGGAGAAGGCTCCAGGGAGATCTTATTGCAGCCTTTCTGTACTTAAAGGGAGACTCTAAGAAAGATGGAGACAAACATTTTCGCCGTACCTGTTCTGACAGAAAAAGGGATAATGGTTTTACACTAAAAGGGAGTAGATTCAGACTAGATATGAGGAAGAAATTTTTGTCATGAGGGTGCAGCAGTTTGGCCAGGGAGGTGGTAGATGCCCCATCCCTGGAAACACTCAAGGTCAAATTGGACAGGGCTCTGAGAAACTTGATGTATTTTGAGATGTTCCTGATTACGGCAGGGGAGTTGGACTAGATGACCTTTAAATGTCCCTTCCAACCCAAACCATTCTATAATTATCTGATTCTATGAAAACTAAATGTTCACCAAGTCAATCCCTTTGTAATCCTACCACCTTCATAGAAAACAGGCAGTCCCTTGGAGGCTATTTGAATTTAAAGACCATTTGACTTATAGGAACAACTACCGCTGAGGCTATAAAATTACTCTATGTGTGTTTTCTTGTGTATTCAGCTGCTCAGAACAACAGCATAGTACAATATGGGAACCCAATGAAGGTTATGCCAATGTATCTTCAAGCTTTTTTTATATTTGGGTTCACATTTACCCGTGAGTTTGAAATAGAAAGGGTTTTGTGAGGTTTTTTTTTTATTCAGATAAATCTGTCTTATGATTACTTGTAAAGACAGCCATAATTTGATGCAAAACTCTCTGCAGACAGCTCATGGATTTTAAAATTCCATGGCCACGTCCTCTGCATCACTGTGTAGACAGAAAAAAAATAAGTTATTGGGGGAAAAAAATCAAAACTCAGTGTTCTGGGTTCAGTTCCTTCTTGGGATTTGCACACATCCATATGCTAGGTATAGGGAAAGATTACTTCATATAAATGATGAAAAACCTCACCTCTTCTGTAGATACTTTCCCTCATCCCACCATTTCCAAGACAAACTAATAAAATCCCTGATCTTCAGTTTTCCCAAATCTCAGCCCACTGACCGATAATGTGCATGCATAGCAGGCATAGGTCTATTTTTATTTTAATTTAGACAAAACTGAGCCTATAAGCCTGGGGTTTTGGAAAATAAAATTGGAAAGGAGAACACATGCCCTATGCCAATGAGAATGCCTAAGCCTGCAGACAGCTTCCTGCTAAGGCTGAAGAACAGCTGGAGACATCCAACTGCACATCTACCATTAAAGAGCCTGGTGGAGAGCAGGATTTCTCTTGCTCAAGGCCGTGTTCCACTTCATACTCAGAGCCTGTATCCATCCTTTGGACCACTACATAGAGACTTACAGACAGCAAAATCTGTAGCAGAACTGCTCCTGAGAGGTGCAGGGGAAAGAGCAGCAGAAGAGAAAACTGAGACATTACAGTAGATAACTCCTACAAGTATTGTGAGTGAGAGAATTAGCTGCAGCATGCTTTGAAAGGCTGGAAATAGGTGAAATAAACCCAAAACACGCACATGGTCTACGTCTATAAAATATTATCCAAGAGAAGCTTTATTCTGAATTTCAAATCTTGTGCTCTGTGCTCCTCCCTGCTACCACAAGCACCTAATCCTAAATTCCCTTTTTTTCACTATAATTTGAGAAGCCTTTAAATCCTTGGGAATGGTTATTCCTGTCTAAAAAAAAGGACATGCAAAATAGATCAGCATCCCCTCAGCCACTGGCACTGCAGCCACTGTGCTCACCTGGCACATCGGGATATCTGAACGGATCTCTCTGACTGCAGGCCATAAATCACAATAGCAGCAAGCCAGACAAATAATGGTGTGGTATTTTTTTAAAAATACATCATGGATTAAGACCAAGTTTTAGTTCTGCATCAAACTCACCAATTCACTCTTTGCAGTGCTTTACAGTGCTTCCAATGTGGTCAGCCTAAAGAGTAACAGCAAGAGCTTGTGTCTAGGGCTTGAGCAGTGAGTTAAAAAGGAAGGAGTTATTGAACATTTTGCCATGTATTTATAAGAACTGTTGTTAAAAAATTAAGCTCAAATACATTACTCCAACTCTAGCTGCTGATGTGTCATTATGCAGCCACAGAAATAGTCATATATTTTGAGCAGTGTACAGAACACACGTGACAAACAAGAACAGGAGTCGGTTTTTTAAGGTAGGAAGGGGGCTGGCTTACAATATAAAACCTGGTTTGCAGTATCCACCTACATGAGAGTATTTTTTTAATATCAGTTTAATGGAAATCCCTTTCTGAGATAGGCCAAGATACTGAACTGTCCTTTAAGTTGACTTATGTGACCACACATTAAGTGAACTAGAAAGAAACTTAAAAGGCTCTAGCAAAGCTTGGACAAACACCAAGCCTGTGAGTAAAAATCTCCCTCATCTAGCAGAAAATTTTATATAAACAACTTTGCTTTGTTTTCCTTTAAATATCACTATATAACAAATGCATTAGAATGTGCTGTAGGAAAAAAATAATTTTTTTTTAGAATGGAGAGAAAATAAGATTTCTTTGCAGTAGACACTAAAAAAGGTTTATGCACAACTTTCCACAGAGGGTTTAACTACAAGGTCAACGTTAGTATCCTAACATTCAGCTAAGACCCTGGGAAATAAATATATTGCTCTGAGAAAGGACAAATGCGCAAAATTTTTCATTTTAAGGAATCTTCTCATGTCTCTTTAAGTAGGATTTGTAGAGTAAAATAAAAAAAATATATCCCCCATTGGCAGTGAAAAGAAGAGAGAGTTGACTTACTGTAAAAGGCTCATTTAATGGCTTTTGCATTGTAAAGAAGATGGCAATTCCCAGGGAGAAGGAGCAGCCTTTGGCTTGTCAGTCTTAATGAAGTGCACTCAGTACATAGCTTCAATGAAGATAGATATCAATAATAAGGTAGACAAAACTGATGAGTTTGGGACCTATTTGCATAAACTGGTACTTATGCTTCTCAAATGTTCACATTACAAATACTGAAACCATACCGATTTCACTCCAACAGATTTACCACATTAAAAGACTGCTATTTATCTACATAAATAAAATTTCTGTGCTAGGTATAAAATGGTGCTTTAGGCATTTACAAATTTATCAACTCTCCAACTTATAACAACACAACCAGAAGCTTTAGGAGCACAGCAATGTTTGTCACCATCTTTAGCCACAAAATTTTTTTTGGGGGGGGGGGAATATTTATTTTTATTGTTCTAGGTAGAAAAGAACAGGAGATACCAGACATTGGATCATAAAATACACTGGAAAAACATTCAAGCTAAATTGTTATGATTGTTTGGTTTTGCAGGGCTGTATAGAAGGGGCTTAGACTCAACAGCACTATATTCCTATCTGTTAATGCATGGCAAGAGTACCTATTTGAATCACAAATGAATATTTTTTCCCCAAGCGTCCTCTGCAAGGATTCATCTGCAGCATCATTAATCTACACTGCTTTGGTGCACACAGTGACATCCACTGGTGCAAAGAATTTTTGCTACAAGAATCACAGAAATACCATGTGTCGTGATTGATTTAGGTTTTGAAAGCAATTTCATTCACTTCTACACTATCTAATGCACCACAGCATTTCATATTGTTTAACGTTAGGCATGCAAATATTCCCACAAGGAAATGAGTTTAAGTGATTTGCTCATTGGAGTCAGGGCACCTTGCAAAACTCAAACTTGAAAAATACATGAAGTTCCATGCTGGAAGGATTCCCATCTCTTCTATCTGGTTTGTTTCTGAACTTGCCAAGAGAGCATAGTGCACAATTTATGACTATCTACAGGCTTAACATCTGTTTCTCTTTTCTTTTTTTCACTTCTCCACCTTCCACAACTGGTCCAGAGCTCATGCAGCTGAGGAAGGAGTTGAGATGCAGGATGAAACATGTTGTGTTCCACACTCTTGTGTCACTTTCTGCCAACATGACAAAGCCCAGCAATCTGACGAGTGGAAATCACCTTCCCCAGGAATCAGCGTGTCTGGGCTTTATGGAACCAAGAAGACGAACAGCAACAGATAAACCAAAGCCTTTCAGGACTGCACTTATTTTCCAGCCTCCTGGAAAAAACACAGTTTAACAACACAGTTCAGTGCTCCTCAGATGTGCTGGAGTCATTTCACACATTCAGTGCAGCACCTGCAAAAATTTCATAAAAACACAGGCAGAAATGCAGGTGCTCTGCATATAACAAAGTAATCTCTCTTTATCCCTTGAGGTTATGGTGATGTTCGAAGCTGTATTGTTTCAGGGAGCAAAATCACAGATGAGTGGATTTAGGGCAAACTAGGAATCGTGTAATATCTCTAAACTAAATAACAGGCAATTAGCTCAACAGAATTTCTTTTTGTGCAACTGCAAGATGAGGAAGGGAATACTGATGGATGTATTTACAGTTAAATTACTGTTTTCTCAAAAATGTAATAAGTAAAAAATATGGGTTTGTTTTTAATTGGAGATTTCAAAGTAATTTTTCTTGGTCCCACCTGTGACTTAAAGATTACAATGATATATACTGGAGAGTCTTTCAAATTATAGTACATTTTGAACTGAATATGTAAAAAATGAAAAATTTGGATATTTTTGAACTTAAAAAAAAAAGTGAAAATTTGTTCTTCCTAATAATATTTAATATTTGGTATTTTCTGAAATTAATTTTTAGATCAGCAATTATGATAGTAATATGTGCTAATATATCACCAAACTCTAGAATGCATTTCAGTTTTCCATGTCTAAATATTTGCAATAATTTTAAAGCAGCTTTGAATACTAAGACTAATTTCTTTTGATGAGTCTGCTCCAAAACCCTGGACCTGTCAAAAATTGCCAGAATACCTCTAGCTGACTGCTCTATAAAGTTGGTGTGTTACAACTACAGAGAGCCTTCTTTTCCTTTATATCATGTTATGCTCCATTAGCAAACCTGTCAGCTGAATCCCAAATCTGTAGTCTCTGGTTCTAGTGACAGCTTGCAAAGTAAAAAGAGCAGAGTCTTGCTCTTCACACAATAGATTTTATCTTCTTTTCAGTGCATACAGTTTAGAAAAAACCCTTTTTTGGACCTTTAAACTGGGCAAATTTGATTCAGAAGAAACAATTAACAGGTGTTGAAGATCAATTCTTTCAACTGACTGTGGGCTTTTACAGTTAAATTTATACTTTTCAGATTACGTACTTCCAAATAAGCTTACAAATATTGGGGTTTTTTTAAACTCTTCCAACTACAAAAACCTCTCAAACACAAGCAGATACAGAACCTGTGAAATCCAGAGTTGCAACTAAAACAAGCAATCTTACTGAAAAAATACAAATTATCGTGTGTGTAGGGGTTAATTCCTGAAGTAAGGGGAACTTTACATTACTTTCATCTCATGATTTGTTTCCTCCGAAAACTAAGGTATTGCTTGATTGTTTAGCTAAATACCACCTTAATTCCACCCTATTGTGGTTTTCTTTCATTTAAAAAAAAGTGAGTGCTTGTGTAATGCAGAGGGTTTCTAACTAACTTACATAGTCTACTGGACATATTAGTTTTGTTCTTTGAATATTTTGGTCCTTTACTTTACAAAGCTGCTATTTATATGTCTTCTAACAACATAAAGTATAACAGAAAACACTATTTTAATACATAAAGATTCAGTTTCCTGGTGTAGCTCAGTGTCTATTCCAATAGGCTTGTGCAGCTGCTGTTTCTCCATGGGTGCAGAAAAGCAGCTGTGCATTCTCTAGCAGATTTCTAGTGCCATGGAAAAGTCATAGTGTGTGTAAAGCTCTTGTCTCATTTTCCCCTGAAGACCACAAAAAAAAAATACAATCAAGTAGTGATGCTGGAGCAAAGCTAAAGGAGTGGCAACGGTCACACCTAAAAATAAAGGAAACACACCCGTCTTCATAATATTCAGCACATGCCACCATTCAGTAAATGCTAATTTAATACCTATCCTTGGATTTCAACCATCTCTCTCATTTTATCAGGAAAGATTTGCTAAGAACTAAAAACCCCTCTACCTCTATTAATCTCTTCCATCCCCCAGCCATAATTTTATATCTTTTCTCTCACCACTCTTCCCTCTCAGTTTTAATACAAACTTTACTGTAATGTCCTTACAAGTTCCATAGTATTTTCAGTGATTATATTATAGGCAGATATTTATAACCTCCCCCAAGAAAAAACTATATAGCAATTATTCTGTTTTGCTTAAAATTTATACGTAATGTTGCACCCTCGAGAGACTTTTGTTCACCTTTCTCTGCAATACCTTCCCATCGAGCTAGAATATGTGCAGGGATTGGCTGGGCTACTGTTAATTTTCTTCACAGTAGCTGGTATGGGGCTGTGTTTTGGGTTTGTGCTGAGCACAGCGTTGGTAGTACAGAGCGGTGGCTATTGCGGAGCAGGGCTCACAGAGAGCCAAGGCCTTTTCTGGTCCTCATCCTGCCCCACCCACCGCCGAGGAGGGTGGGGCTGCACAAGGGGTTGGAGTGACACAGCTGGGCCAAGGGATTTCCCAGACCAAACGGCCTCATGCTCAGCATAGAGATCTGGGTTAAGGAGGAAGAGTGGGGGACATTGGGAGGGATGGCATTTGTCTTCCCAAATTACTGTTATGTGTGACGGAGCCCTGCTCCCCCAGGATGGCTGAACGTAGGGAGTTGTGATTGAATTCCTTGTTTTGTTTTGCTTGTGCAGGCAGCTTTTTGCTTTACCTATTAAACTATCTGTCTTTATCTCAACCCTCGAGTTTTTTCACTTTTACCCTTCCAATTCTTTCCCTAATCCTACCAGGGGAGAGTGAGTGAGCAGCTGCGTGGGGCTGAGTTGTTGGCTGGGCTTCAACCACGACAGAGACATATAATTAGAAGACAAAAAAAGAAAGTTATTTCGGCTTGGTTTTACTTCATTTGGTATCTATGCAGATCGATTAATGTTTAAAAAACTTCTTGGTAAAAGAGCGGTTTTAAATTTGGGCTATGTGATTCCACATGTTTATAACATATTGCCATCTATTGGCAGAAAGAAGAAAATGCTAGCTTTTTGGTCTGAACGTTTGCCTTGGAAGTAAAAATCCTCCTTCAAGCATTCATACATAACTATTTTTTGTATGTGTACGGAACTGATATATAATAAAGTTTTATATGTTATTTCTGCAAGATATGTCATAAAAATTGAATTCAGTTCTTCAAAAGTGAGAACCATAATATTCAATATAATGCTCAGAAGTATTTACCTTAAAACCAGTACTTTCTCAGTATTACATATAAAATATTTATGCCCATACTCATATCTGTTGAAGGGTGAGTGTGGTACAGGTAGCATGTTTCTGTGCCATATGTCTAAAAACATTAATTAATAACTGCTAACTCACAACACAAAACCCAAAAGAGATGAACTTTGCTGTTCTGTATGATTATCTCTGCTATGCCAAATTTGTAATTAAAATCTCCACTAGCTGCTACTTGTTCCTCCCTCTCCATGGGCGTACAAATAATTCACTGCTTTGCCAGCAGAGGATCAGCTGGCAAAAGCCCAGAGGGAAATGCTTTGATCCAGCGTGAGAAGACCCTACATCAGTGAACTAATACAATATATGGTTGTGTTCCCAGGACATCAGTACATTAAGGATGAATTTTCAGTCATGATGACAGAAAAATAAGAAGTGAACATGTAGTAGATATCTTTGAGAATATGTATGCATTTAAGTTACTTAAATAAAATTGAAACCAAAACCATCCCTTTTCCTTCTGGTATTTTGGAGACTCTAAAGTAATTATTTCAAGAGAGTCAAAAGCTTCTGTATTGTTTTTCTGCCAGTTTCCCCCTTGAAAATGAATTTAATTATTTGACTTACCTGCCCAGTAATTTCAAGAGGCCCATAGTAATTTAACTGCATGGACTGTAAAATGTCACACAAACTAATAATATACTGAAATATTAACTGAATGTTACAAAAATCAATATGAGTCAAAGGTAGAGGAAGAGAAGGAACAAGTGAAAATTAAACAACAGATATACCACATGGATCTGGAGGATGATGGATAGGCTGAGGGTTAAGATTATAAAATGAAAGTTCTAGAACATATTGAAAATGAAAGAAAACCAACTGACAGATAATTATTGAACCTAAACCGGCAAAGACATGCATCAGGGGAACAAATTATATTGTTCAATATTTAATTCACTAAGCCTTTTTTTTTTTTTTCCCCTTGGGCAGGCCAAGTTCTGATTTGATCTACATGGCCAGATGGGGATGTTAGAAGATTTAAAATATTTCTCACTCCCACTTTGTTGCCTGCCAGTGCCACAGAATGGACAGTGGGGGAAGGACCTTTTCCTTCCTCCACAGGGATGGTAAAGAACAGGAAAAGGTCACATCCCAACTTTCTTCCACTTATAACCTTAGCAGACAGCTATGCCACAGATGTGTGTGGAGCTTTCTGAAGGACGCTTCCTGCCCAGATAACAGAATCTGGGATGCAGATCAACTCCAGTGCAATCCAGCTGCTAGCTCAAAGCCTCCTGAAGCATTCTCCTGTCCTCAGGAAAGCCACATTTCAGTTGTTCTTATTCCCAAAAAATAAAGTTGATAGGCAGCTTAAAATAAAAATGTCTAATATTAATTAAACCCAAGCCCTGTTATGAACTATTTGATATTTTTTATATATATATATAACTGTGATGCGACTGTGTCCCCACCCCGGAGTGATCAGCCCTGGGAAGAGTAATGTAGAACAGGAAACTTGTTTTCCTGCTCTGGAGAACATGCTGAGGTCACAAAAACATCCTCTGCTCCAGGCTGGAGCAAACCCAAGAATTTTGACTTCTTTTTATGAGATAAAGAGAGTAAAGTATTTCTGAAACTCATCTGGGATATTCCGACTTTTTCTACATTGGAACAAAACTACCAAATCAAACCCTCCCCACCTCTCAAGTCTACGATCTGCCCACCAACAGGCCTCCCTCTGTGTATTTCTCTCAGGGAAACTCTCCCCTGAAAGTTTTACTGCAGCTACCATAGTCCCACAGGAAGCTTTATTCCATACAAACATTCACTGCTGTCAGCTGGGAATAAAGTTATGGGCCGTAAGGCTAAAGATAGTGTTTTATTCTTAGTTTTGTCCCCCTGCTCAAACTGTGACCTCCCGTTAAGTCACTTAAAGATGTCTCTAAAGCATATGAATAATTCAGAAGGCTAATTTTCTTCAAGCTTTCATTCAATCAACTACATTTAAAAATGCGCTTCCTTTCTTACATTGCTGCTCTGTTTTCCCCTCTTCCCAGCAGTGAACTGCCATCTCTGTGTGTACTTTAAAGGGAGTTCTAAGTATGACAAATGATGTTAATGAGCTATTATCAAAAGCTGGTCCCCTCCCTGTGACTTTTTCAGCTTTCTGCCAGAATATGCCAAAACTCCTTTTAATGTATGTACACTCTGAATGCATTGAAAAGGGAGTACATAACTCACTCAGGCCTTTTCTTTTCAAGGGCAATGATTCCCCTTAATCCATCACCGTAGCCCAATGAGGCTAATGCAATATTCTACTGCAAACTGTTATGAAGATACTTTTCATTTTATAATGTCTTTCATCCAACAGAGATGGACCCCAAGGTGTTTTAGAGATTGTGTTGTATGGTGTGATAATAACAGTACATGGATCACTGCACTCATGCTGAAATATAGACTCCTCTAGGCTGGAAAGCAGCAGACATCTCCCACTGCCAGGAGCACTGTGCAGTATATTAAGGCAGAAACGAAGGCTACTTTATCCTCTTGTGCCCACAGGTGAACGCAGGTAGGCTGGACTGTATTTCCTTGTGATATAATTTAACCAGGAAATGAGAACCAACAGTGCCAGAAATACAGCCTGAATTTTAATCACTTCTGAGAACATGTTGTTCCCTTGTGCTAGAGTTGAAAGAGAGTTTAAACTGTACAAATCCAAGGTCAGCTCTGCCTTAATCTTGATCTCAACAGAGTTCAGGACAACCTGAGGATCATCTGCTCCCTGTCAAGTGAACCTCGTACCCTTAGAAATACCAGTGTGTTCCTGCTCTGGTCATACCGGCGCTGCTGGAAGGGACAGCACTAGGACACAGCAGCCAGCTCTTCCTTCTGAAGAGAGCCTGATAATTTCCATTCCCTCGGTGGTGCTGGAGACCACTGGCCCCTTTACTTCATGTGCTTACCTGCGCTCTTTGTTTGCATTTCTAGGTTGTTGTTCTACCTTTCATGTGTGCAAACCTCAGGTAGGTATCATCTTTACTTATACGTTGTGCACTAGCACTGATCCAATTGGAGTTCCTACCTCCTAAACCCTATTTGACACATATAAACCAAAACCAGGAGAAAAGGAGAAAAATAGATTCGGTATATGCACTTAATTTTTCAGTTTTATTGACTTAAACTAAACACTGCAGGTTAAGAATGCCATTTTACAGTTATCATTCCCTATCTCAGGACACTTTAGTACTGGAAATAAGATTCTCTTATAGAATTTAGCATTAATTTGCTGGTAAAGGGAATGCTGCTGCTGAGCAAAAGTGCAAGCTCAGCCACTAGCTAGTAAGTGTGCATGTTCAAAATCTCCTCATGCTGTGTCCTAAAGAGCTCACCTTTACTTCCTCAGACATACAAAAAAGTCAGAAAAGATTCTCCTCACTGTATTTCTGTCATAACTGAGAAACTGTGACTTCTGTAAGCCTCTTAAAAATGGAAAAACCACTATTTTGATTTAATGCAGAGGCCAATCTCTTACACTGACCATATCCAGACTTTGTAAAAATTATGGAAGGCCTTTACAGTGGGCAGTGAGGGGCTAACTTAGATCTGTGAGATTTGAAAGAAAAAACTTCATAAGATATCACTATAAAGACTGTTCTAACATAGGCACCACCTTTTATTGGGTTCAGGACTTTCTGACTGGCCCGATCCACTGCTACCCATGACTGGTGGAGTTCAGTGAGCCTACTGCAGATACCCCAGGAACATCCTTAGACAAGAATAAGTGTGGAAGGGATCCAAACCAACAAATTTTTAGAATTCCTACATCTACTGAACTAACTGGATAAAAAGGATAGCAGAGGCTAAAGATTCTATGTGTATTTGCAGTGAAGAATTAATTTTTTCAGGATTCTTCAGGTATTTATTTACTCTGAACTCTTGTTTTTTATGACAGTAACATACAAAATGCCATAAAGATTTTAAAATCCTTCTAGATGTTTTTATTTTAAATGTCTGCTAATTCTTCTGTAACTGAGCAAAGTTCATTTTTCATTATTTCAGAACACAAAACACTGAATTCAACTTTTCCCTTTATTTTCTTCTCATGAATACTGCAGCAGTACTTTATTCTGAGGTGAAAGTGTTCAAAAAAGTAATAAAAATTGCATGCAGATAAACACTCTTATATTAACAGTTCTCTTTTAGTTATTTTTTAGTGTATTCTAGCATTCCCTATTTAGTTTAGTAAAGAGAAAGTTGATATAGAGAGCACAGAATGAATTTATTAGCTAGCTACAAAATCTGTAAGAAAATAATTCACTACAAATTAATTCAGCTGTGTAATTTGAAAAAAAAATCTTTAAGATCACCATTAAACAGCACAAATAACAGTTCCTTCATCATAAAAAAAGAAATAGAACAAGTCCAACTTAAAAACACCCAGGAACTTAGATGGAACAGATCTCTTCAAGACTTCAAAGACTTAATGGTGATTAAGTGGCTGAAGATCAACAGTTCATACCTCTCTGGAGCCCAGACTCTATTTGATAACCCTCTAGGTGGAATAATGCAAACAAATGTGAATTTAACATCTTAATAAAGTATTAAACTGCAAACTGAAGAACGAAGTGTGTTTCAGGTTGTGGTTTTGTAGTTTCCTTGAACTAACAAATTCTTCTGATTATTATTACTACTTATACTACTGGGGACAATGATAGCTGTACTTCTTTTGTTCAGTAATAAGTGCCCCAAATTATTCTGTCCTGGCAATAGCATGTAACAGTCTTTGCTTTTGAAAGCCTCTTGGGCTTTGACCTTGCAAACGTTTGCATTTTTGTTTAACTTTAAGCACCCCAGTAATTCTGCTGAGCTCAGTGACTGAACAAATGAGAATGATTGACAGCTGGAGGCCCCTGCAATGCTGATGGGAGGAACAGCTCTGTGTGTGTTCCCCTTTGTTTGGAAGTGAGGAATCCTCCTCACCCAATCCGAGCAGCTGATGTAATGAGAAAGGATCCCTTCCCCGGTGAACTGAAGCAGACAGGGATGAGAAGAAATGAAGAACAAAATCCATTCAGAGAAATTCCTTCTGGGGCAACACTGAAAAATTCATATGCTTTATTTTACAATCCCCCCTCTTGTTTCCTCTAATTTATTATAAAGGTCATAAACCTCAGCTTGCCGTGTGAGAGCTCATATACCTGTGGTGATGAGGACCATGAAATAAACATGTTTTCAGTGAAATATCTGATTGAAATCTTGATTTTTTTCTGTTATATTTTCTTTGAGTTTTACACCGATTCTTCTGCTCCTCAGTCCTTAGATAATCAGACAGTACTATAAAAATTCATACACTATGAACAAAATAAAATACACTACTGAGTCTGGGCTTTTCTTACTAATTTGAAAATTACAACAAACCAATTAGACAGTTTGGCAAACAGTTCCAATGTATATTGAATAGCAGAACTCCACCAAACAAGCATCACCATGTTTGACCTTGTAGCAGAGGCAACAGGGGCAACACTCAAAGAATTTCCATTGGTGTGCTGCATGCCTGGAGGTTGGAAGTGACACTGCTTCTTCCAAATTTGGCTTTATGTGGGAACTACAGCCACAGACAGCAGTGGGAGACTCTTCCAGAGGTGATCAGCACCTTCTTCTGACACAGAAGTATCAGTGATGTCCTGGCTCCCACTGGCAACCAGGAGACCCTGCTTTGCAGGAGACAACTTCCTGATCTTCTGCATCTCCCTTCTATGAAAGGTGACATCTCCAAACTATGATTGTGTTGCCACTGGGACCATTAACCTTAAAGCTTTTCTTTCCCTAACTTCATGGCAAACCAGAGTAGTACATGTATCTTGAAATATGTCCTGTTAATCACTGCATATATATTTATTTTAGGAAATGCATTAATATGTAATACCTCAAAGTTGGTACATCCAGAAGTGGTTGCTTTATGCAAGGGCTAAAAACCAATACAGAGAGAGTACAGTGGGAATATGGGTCCTGGATAAGAATATGTAATATGACTACTTCTGTTTGACAAAATAGCCTTTTCACTCAGTGCTGCACAGAAAGAAAGATGGACTTCCAAACAAGCAACTCTTAAAACCCTGTGTCGGCCAAATTCTGCCATGCAGCCCACAAAACACCAAATATCCCAACTAAAAATGGCCTACAGCCATTCAGATACTGACAACTGTCAAGGCCAACAGTGGAACAAGGTTGACATTCAAATGAAGTCCTTGTGCCTTTTCTCAGTAAATGCATACTGAGAACAGAGGGGGTGGAGAGGAAAGGGAAGAAAGTTATTTTAGCCATTCCTGGTACAGTAAATCTTGGGATCTGAATAACAAGCAACAAATATATTTATTCAGTGTGGGACTTGGCTAACTTTGGAACTGTTCAATTTATCTATCTTATATTGAGATGAATCACTCTCAGGAAGTGTTTCTGAAGGGAATGAAGCCCACTTAGCCCCAAGTGAGTCAACTAATAGATGTCTTTGCTAAGACAGAAGAATTTCCTATCTTTTATCTCTACTGTCTCCTATAATAGTACTTTAAATGTAGCATCAGCTCTTCAGAGCCGATAAAAATTCTTCTGTTAACCAGGTACCCTGGAAGCCACCATTCTACACATGTATGAAAATGCAGAAGTTGGGAGACTCTTAAATCCATCAGAGAATTGCCTGTTCAGATAAAGCAAAACCAGCAGATTAGTCATGCTGCTTTAATGCAAATAATTGCAGTCCTTGCTTACATTTTCCATGGCAATGCCCATCTTTTGTGAGGTAATGCCTTTAAACACTACCCAGCACAAGCTTCATTGAGTCTTAGCTGACTCCCTCAATCCCAGCAGTGTTAATCCATGATTAACTCCGAGATCTGTTAACAGGTCTGTTCTTTAAACCTCAGAAAATGTAATTCCTCTTGACTGCTCCTTAATAACTTGTTCTCCTGCTTCCCTTCCGTCACAATTTAAGGCATTGCACTGCTCTCGTTCCTTGCTGGCTTGTGGTGGATCAGTACCCAACACAAAAATAGGAACATCATCTCTGTGCTGCTGTCAGTCAGAAAAAGAGCCAATGTTTATGAGACTCCCAGGTTGTAATCCACCAAAAATAGGATATGAAATAAGAGTGTCTAGTGCTGCACCTTAGTCAGGATGATGGTCAGACTATAAAAACTTTAGAGCAAAAAAATACGTTTTTATGGTATATTTGGAGTATTTCTACCACTATTAGCTTTTATTACAAAATCAAAGATTCTGCACCACCATAGCAACAACTATTAACAGTAACTGTCAAGAGATTTCAGTGGCAAAGACCTATTTCTGAAATGCAGAGATTTGAGAATAGTCTGTTCATTAATATGTTAGTATATAAAGTGTCTAAAGTTTTAGTATACATCGCAGAGCTGGGAAAAACAAAGGAACAGAAGATAAGGTTGACTAGAAACTAGATTTACTTGATGATTCTGGTTCTTTGTGAGATTGACATGTTTGAAAACATTTACAAGTGTCATCACCACATTGTAGTGTCAAAAAAAACCCTGTTAATTTTGGTATTTCATTCTCAAGATAATAAACTATGTCATGAAAAAGTCCATTTTGTTTTAAAAGGGCTCTCATAAATGTAAGATATTAGATACATTTTAGAAAAAACCCTACATATTTCACAGAAATAAAAAACTCCCTGAAAATAGTTCGGACTTCACATGAAGTAGTTATGCAGGAACCAAATAATCTCATACTGGTAGATCCAGGCACAGCAAACACAGGTATATTTCAACATTTGTTACAGAATTCTCTGCATAAAAATATTTGAAATATTTGTTGGCTTCCTCATAATACAGAAATTTCAGCTACTTTTCCCTTTTAAATTCACCCTAATGTAAAGTTATTTAAGCATGAAGTTAACATTTGAATAGAAGAGAGATATTTCACACAGACAGTTTGAGGGAAAAAAAGAAGGCCTTGGTTCTTATCACAATGAGCAGCAGGGAAAAAATATTACAGTACAAAAACCAGGGAGACATAGAGATCAGGGAAACAATAGAAAGAGAGAGCAAAGTAGGAGGAGGCAGAATAAATAAGTCCCAAGAGAAAGAGACTTTACATTAATCAATATGGAAAGTTCCAGCCCAGGTCTCATTACACAGAATGGTTGACTGAGGAATTGAATTAGGGTTTGCAAAGGTGAATAGGGATAAAAAAAAGAATTGCTCTGCGGTCAAAAGCCTTCACTTTTCAACTTTTTCAACCGTCTTCAGTAGAGATTTTGCTGTAGTAAATTCAGCCTGTACCCAGAATAAACCAACTGGGTGTAACAAAAGAAATTCAGGTGTAATTTTCATTTTAAGTGCTGCTACCTTGTTAAAACAAAATGCAAAGAGAGAGGAATACTAAACTTCACTGTCTTCTGTCTTCTTCATATTAATGTATCTGTAATCTATCTGTATGAAATACAATAAATCTGCATCCAGTTTAACAATGAGAAAGCAAGGGCAGAAGAATGTATTTAAAAAGTATATGTCACACACTGGAAAAAGTTAAAAAAAGACATAAGCAAGAGTTATGATTAATATGAGAGAAAATTAAAACCATGTGTGAATTCAATGAAAAAAAAAACTTATCAAAAGATAAGTAGGATCATGTGTTGAATAAAGGTACTATACAATCTTATTTGTCTTAAAAATAGATCTCCATTTCCATCACTTGTTAGTCTTGGCATAACTGCAGAATTTTGTTCCCATTGCATATTTAGACCTGACAATTTGTATGTTACTTTTTCTTCCTGGAAAGTTCAAGCTAATTATTAATGCAGTGACCTTCTTTACCTGAGCATGGATTGCTCTGGGAATCAAGAGCTGGCAGAACAACCTGCACATCGCTCCAACAACCTCTGTCATTATTTTTTCTAACCCAGAAGGCCACCAAAAAGTCAAATGTGACCTTGAAGTGTAGACAAATGTTAACTCCTTGAAATTATGACTAAAATCCTTTATCAGAATTAATTCCTCTATGATTCATTGGTAGTTTAACAAAACAATTCCTCCAGATGTTCCCTTGTTGTAGATATCTTTACATGTTCCCTTTGTTTTACAGGCCCAAACCAGTACCTCAAGATAAATTCGGTAATATTTTTTGTATACTTATAATTTATAGTATTGCAGATTATGTATATAGTTATGAATTCCATTATTAAAATAAATCAATATTTCATATTAAACTAATTTTTCCTACTGGAGTCAAAGTAAAAACTATTGAACTCAAGGAAAAGGGTGTTTGGACAACTTTTAGTACTAGAGAAACATACTCTGCCTTTTGTGGAAAGAGAGACCATGGGGTTATTTAAGATATTCCCTTAAAATCCTGTGCAGTAAAGAAGACACGAGAGCCATCATTAGGCTTTTGTGACTGTTACACTCCCATGGAATGGAAGTGTATACTATGGCAATAGATGTTCACTATGTATTCACTGAAGTTCAAGATGCTTTGATAATGAAAATAATGTGTATTACCTATAGGGTAAGGGTCATGAGACTTATTCCTGAATCACAACAATGTCTTTCAGTCACGTTAGTGCTTATGAATAAAATAAGACAGAATACAAGATGCTGGAGGCTAACATTAGGAGTGTTGTCCCATCAGTGTTACGCTCATTTTCTGTTCTCTGCCCCATACAAGTTAGATCATAATCATTTCCAGAGCACTGGAAGCCAAACTAAGACTTCCCTTGTCCTGAAAGGTTTATGTTCACATTGGAATGTATGTTAAGAGATAGAATATATTTCTTTTCAAAATATTACAATGAATCACATCACAAAGGTCAGAGCTGTGATTGCATGAACAGAATTCATTATGTCAAGTCTTGATTTTTGGAGCTAGTGATGTAAGCCCAGAATAGCAATTAGCAGAAGGAATCCTAGAAAGAATTGTACGTATTTGTTTTTTATCAGCTAAATGCAGCTTTCACTGCTTTAATTATCAACAGACTTCTTTACATCTCCACAGAGTACTCACCTTACCTACAATTCGTCTTCCACAAATGCTCTTAGTCCCTTTCTCTAACATTGCCTTTATTCCTACATCTCCTCTCCTTTCTTACACAATTTTTAAATTATAACCTGAGTATTTCTGTATTACAGTTCTTTTTGACCTTTCCACAAAGTTTTAGCAAGCTAGATCTCTCTTTTTTTCATATTCTCCAACCATCTTCTGCCTCTTGCAGGACTAATTTTTTCATCTTGATGACCACTTAAAGCTTTGTCTTGTTTGTCTTTGTATAGATAACAAGTTTCTTGGGAAGGTTTCTCAGGAAAACAGAGAAGGAGAGAAAAAAGTTAAGTTTATTTTAAAGAAAATCGGTAACAAGTATGATCAAAATGCATGTGCCCCATGAGGAGAGAGGCGACCAAGACCCAAATACTTTCAGAAGAGAGCAAACTGAGCACCAGTGAAGATATACTTGGAAGCAAGTCCATTCCTTCTACAATCACGTCTTCTCTAGTGCCCCCATTATTTAGGACATTAATAAGGAGAATATATAAACCTGCAAAAGTGTTGGGGGTTGATTTTGTCCGTGTGATTGATATACTACTTCTTAACCTTTTGTCTTGCCAGGATGCACACCAACATCACTGAAACTGAGCTACTCTTTCATAGTGCAAACTGAAATGAAGTTTTATCAATTTTGTAACTCTGACAACAGCGCATGGTACTGCAACTACAGCTGGCCATCACTATGAATGGAGGCTAAAAACATTGCTTCTAAGTGTCTTACACCTCCGGAAAGTCTCAGCCAGTGTCCTGGATTAGTTCTGGCAGTGACAGAACTGGATCACAGTCTGTTGATTGGCAGTAAAATGAAAGAGGTTATTTCCCCCCAGCGAAATATCAATAGTTCATGCCACCTTGAATAAAATAAAACAACTTATTTCAACTTTACCAGCCCAGAGAATTCTCTAATGGCTGATTCAAGGCAAGAGAGAGCATTTCCTACTAAGGATAAAAGACCAGGCTAAGCAATAGCAGCTTTCCTCTCTCACTATTCCCTTCTTTGTTGTGGATCCTCTCAGCAGAATCCCTTATCCTCACTTCTTCTTCCATTTTTTAGGGATGGCAAAGTCAACATCACTGCTTTCCCTTTCCACACACCACATTCAGAAAATGAAGGTGGAAGCAAAGAGGTTTATCTTCTCTACCTTCTGTAACCCAGACTAGAAGTTCTGTCAACTCTGTCAAGTGACTTTATGCATCAATTTCTGCTCTACGTAAAAACCTACCCAGTTTATACAAAGGCTATGCACAACAGCAACCATAACTTCAAAATATCATAAAATAATTAGAGTAGAATGGATGTGACCTGAAGATAATAAGCAAACAATATTAAATCCCTACAATTTTGCACAGTTACCTCTTCTTACAACGTACATTCCTTCATTTATCTGTTGCAATATGTTTCTAAATGTTGTGGTATCCACTGTCCCACTAAGGTGGCAAGGATTAAGAAAGTACTTAGACCCTGCCAAGGTGTTTCTAGTAGGCATTCCCAGCCTCTTTCCAGTTAGACTCAACCCAAGAAACACAGAAGAACAAAGCCAGTGCCACTGTGACAAAGGAGCAATTTCTTTGCCTGATAATAGACTTTTATTACTCAATACTGTTTATCTCATTTATTCCATTTCTTTAATTTAGTGCCATAAGCCAGATGGTAGGGTTCTTTATATCACCGGTTGCAAAGTGGCAGCAAACATCAGCCAGAGAGCTTGTGCGATGTAAAGCAAAGGACTGATGAAAGTTATAACCTTTGTCTTCCTCCTCACTGTGCCCTCGGTCTGCCACTGGCCTCTGCCTGCAATTCAGCATATGCAGGGCTGAAGCATTCATCCCTTCCTGCCCAAGGCCCATTACATTTATAGACAGAGTTTAATTTATCTGTCTTCCTTCGCACCTCCCTTTCTTATCAAATGATCACTCCACTACTTCATTTTCTGCTTTCCTGTGCAGAATAGGTGTGCTATAGCAGACTGCACCAGAGATCTCTCCTGCCTGGCGACTCAACAATCCGTGACTTCACTGAAGCAATAGACTTGTCAAGAGGAAAGCCAGCCTGCCCTAAACCTTGAGGGAGAACCCGTGTTTGAGCCGGGGGGACGCAGCCATCCAGCCCTGTCTGAGCCCGGCGGCAGCTCCGATTCCCCGCAGCACCACGAGGTGTCAGCGCACAACCGCGGCTGCGGCGCTGCGGGAGCGCTGGGGCCGCGCTCAGCCCGGCTCCGAGCCTCGGAGCAGCTTCTCTGGCAGCAGGAGAACGAGGCACCCTTAAGCACGCACCTGCTCTTCAGCAGACTCTCTCCCTTCTTTCTCTTTCACTAACAGATTAATGAGTGTTGATTTTTTTTCCAATTTATTAGTAAGATTTAATAAAAGATTTTTGAGGGGAATGTTGGATAAGCAAGATAGCTACAGGACTAGCAGAACAAAGTCTGTTTTTTAACTGAGCTTTCACGAGTCCTTTTTAAAGAAAGTTCCATTTCTCTCATCTCCAAAATTAGCAGGCAGCAGGTTAGAAGGTGCTGGTTTCCAGAAAAACAATTCTACTTCCTACACTTCTTCAATTTCTTCCAGCAGAGTCCATCTCTACTACTACTGAGCTGAATCTATTTAAAACATCAACTAATACTCTACACCTGCCTCCTTTCCTCCAACAGAGCAGACACAGCTGTTTTCTCATGGTTTTAAAGTACCCATCTGCTTTGTTACAATGTGATAACCTTAGTGGTACATATTCTTTGTTCACAAACATTCCTGCAATGTAAGTCCAGGGTGGTGAAATAACTTTATAAGGGAAACAGATAAGTTGTCTAAAGTTATCTGTGGTCAGGTCCCAACCTTCTCCCTCAGGAAGGACTTGTTGGAAGTCCTCGCTGAATGACAGAATTCCTTCGTTTACAGCATTGCCAAAAATGGGATTTCCTGCTGCAGATTTTCACTGCAGAAGATCATTATATCAAAACTGTTGATTTCTTTCCTCTGACCTATAGTGGTCTGTCACCAGTGCACACCCAGTGACTTGCTCTTAGTGTAAAATATATTTATTTCCATTTATTTTTATTTATAGATCACATATAGAATTAAATTCTTGCTAAGTTACTTCTAGAGAAGAATCAAGTTTAGGTGTACAAACGACAGACACAGCTACTTATGAAGGCAGAATAATTAGCATTATTTAATGTGAGTCCAAGTAATTTCACAACTTGAACTTCCACAGTTATCCTTTAAGAAACATCTTTTGGTGCACTAAGCCCTTTTCTGATGAGACACATTGCTCAGGAAAGGACCTAGTGGCATTTAAGTGGAAGAAGATTCCAGTACAATATAGAAGTGTAGTGCAGTAATCACGCAAAGGCATGGACTCCGCATACAAGATGGAGAAGTGCAAAGCCTTTATTGTGCAGTGAATATTCCTTAAATACCAGCACCTAACAGGACATAACATCATATAAACAGGAAAGATGTTCACCACAGTGTCCCCCAATCACCTGGGGTATTGCACAGATATTACCTATTATGGTAACAGGCAAACAATACCCTATAAGGCCACGAACTACAATTATCACATCTCGTAGGTCCAACACTGTCCACAAACCCACAATCCTCTCTCAGCCCATCCCCGCTGACCTGGATGCACTCCCAGGGTCACCTCCGGGCCCAAGAAAGAGGCTCTCTCTCCAGCCCTCAGGGCCTGTCTCTCTTCCAGCACATAGTGCACCCCAACAGTGTAGCACAAAACAGGCAGATAGGTCTTTTGGCTTTCCTCTATTGAAGAGGACGATTAGAGGTCAGAAACCTCAAGAAATCATTTTCTGCAGAAGGCCATGCATGTCAGCTTTAGCTAAGCTACCCAGCCTCTCTGTTGAAGCAGAATAAGAACAGCACCCAGATCCAAGGTGCAGATTGATTAAGTAATCAGTTGCAAATCTGACTCATGTGCAGTCAATAGTAGCACAAGAGTTTTCAAGCCTTGTGCAAATTGTTTACCAGGACAGTAATTTTACCACAGTGGGTCAGAAATGACAGATTGCAAATGACTAATTTACAGTGTGACATCCCTTCCCAGAGCACAAGGAAGCTGTTCACAAAAGGGGAAATACATGACTAATTATTTCCCCCATCTGCATTTCACTGAATATAAAGGATAATTTGCCCAGCCTTGTTTTGTTACTGGCTAATTGTGACCTGAATGATGTCATCTGAGTGAGTAAATGCCCCAACATCAATACAGAGCTTGGGGGAGGCTGCAGATTTTCTATAGGTGGCCTTTGCAAAGTGAGGCCATAAAAACTTTGAGTTACTGAGTAATGATGGAGCTAGTAAATCTTCACTCTTTTTGTTTAACACCTCAGTTTCCACTTGTTTTTTTTAGTTTCTGTCCTTTCATTCAGACCTTTCCAAAACAGATATTTGTCCCATACTGAGCACTTTCTCCACTCCTCAGAAGAAACATTGGAAAAACTAAATAATTTTGAAAAAATAAGCAAGTTCCATTTTATCAATAGCCCAAGCTTTCCAGACAAGAGAGAAATGTAAGTGAGCAACCCCATACTTTTTGCCATCCTTTGGGAAAAGTGATCAAAACATGGTGAGATCACGATACCTTGAAAGTTTCAGCCTGCGAACACCAAAGAAACACGAATATGTTCATTTAGCAGCAAATGGGAATGACTGTTTTCTCTGCAAAGAGCACACTGCACTTTGGTGGCCAAATGGACTGTTTGCTCTTCTTTTTACTGTGTCTCTCAACAAGGGAACTGAGACTATGGATATCACTGTCTGCCAGTACATCACTGCTTAATTAGAAATTCAGAGCTGTAAAGAGTGAGTATAGGTGACATTATGTCTTAGCAGTAAAGCTGTGGGAGGGAACAGGGATGGATACACACAAATCAGGATGGCAAGCATGACTGGTTGGAGCAGAGCAGAATAGCATGATGAATCAGAACAAAAATGCCTACGCAAAACTGTAAATCACTACAAGACACATTTTTCTCTGGATCTTGGAACTCTGAACATTCTTGTCCTTCCACTGCTGTAAAATATCTGGACCACTGAAAATGTAATGAAAGATTTTCTCCTCTAGAGGGAAGAACTACCTACTGATGCCAACAGTCTGTTTACTCGAGTGAGTAATTTAGTTAGTGAACTCTATTTACGCAAGTGACACCATTCCAAGCTGCCAGAATAACTTCAGCTAAGCAGTTCTCTAACAGAAAATACAATTCTGTCAAAATCAAAATACTTTAAAATTCAATCACTTTTGTCTGCACTTTCTTCTGAAGGGAAAAAAGCTCACTAATGTCAAAGTATCTGATTATTCAACTTAAAAACAAATTCTTATTCCAATACACAGCTTTTTTTTTCCCCTTGAATTTAAAGTAGGGACATTTCAGTCTTACACAATTGAAATGCCATGTACATCTGCAACAAATTTATTAGACATCTATTTCAGGAATAATATTTTGTACTTTGTTTGAAACAAATAAAAATAAGCTTCAACATTGTGATGAAAAAAAAATAAATATCATATTCTTTCCCCAGCTCTGTGATGTATATTATTTCATGTGTGGAGTTGTTTATTTTTTTCCAGAGGATCCTCACTTAATTCAATATATAGAGCATGCTAGAAAATAACAAATGGTCTTTTCTCTCTGTTTTATATTTGTGCCTTTTCAGTGGCTGCTGTACAGAAGTGGGGACAAAGGTGGAAAATACTTTCTCCCTCTTTCAGGCGGGCCTGTTAGGGATCAGGTAAAATCACAGCTCTGTCCCCCTGTGAGAGCAGGGAAGAGAGAGATGGCCATGATTCAGCCTTCTCCACCCTCTCTTCTGCATCAGCAGCTGGGCTACATCTTCCACAAACTGCTTTTAGAAGACACAGCTACAGCATTCCTAGCAGCTCACGAAGAAAGCTTCTTTGTTCCTCCTCAAGGTGCATGCCTGTCCACAAGCCATTCCAAAGGCTCTGCCAAAATAGCCCCACAACACTTTGATCCCCATTCCTCCCCAAACAGCCCTTTAGGTAAAGAGGTCACATGCTGCAATCTATAGGCTGTCCCAAGCCTGCACAGCATGTGCTGGTTCACATGATGGTAGCTTTCCTGGTTTCACCTTCTAAATCCTACTAAAAGGCAGCTGAAATATGTGATTGTTATTCAGGATATTACTTTTCAATCCAAACAATTCCAGCAGCTGCCACAGAGATAGTTTTCTCAGTCTCAGAATGGGCTGACGAAAAAGAAAGGCAATGGTCTAAGAAACTACTAATAGGAAGAAGATGGACAAACATCTTTATCAAGATATAGAAAAAACCTGAGAGCTCTATTATGGGAAATATATGTTTTCCCTTAGCAGGAACAGCCAGGGAAGCAGAAGACAGCAATTTCCTTCATTTGTATGAGTTCATCTGTTGTTGAACTTTGCTTTCCAGCAATGACTTCTTTCCCCTAGGAGCATAAGTGTGAGTCTAAGCCACACTTCCCTTCTCTCTGAATGATACTTAGGAGCAGGCATTTCCAATGAATTTCTCTGTTGAAGCCTATGCTCTTTCATGGTCTCTCTTTTTAGCACCTTGAAGCTCATGTTTGCCCTGCTCTGTACTATGAAAGCTCACAGAACAGATAGCTCAAGGAAAAAGCATAAACTTTTCCAGACACTTGAACTTGATAGAAGTTAATTTGCCCATAGCAATCCCTTCCTTCTCAAATGCGTTTATGAAAGTGTTTGTGAGTAAAGACAGCAAAGTAAACACATTATTGCTCATGTTACTCCATGTATTTTCTCTGCAAATACACTTTGACTTCCCTAAGGATACTGGAAAGGGGCCTTCCTTTTGTTTCCTTCTGCAGTAAGCTGAAACTCACTTTATGGAAGAATTATGAAGCAGTGCCAAAATGAGAAAAAAAGGAATCACAGGCAACTGTGTGCTGCGGTGGAGGAGCCTGTAGAAGCTTTACAAGCAGCAGGAAAAATGACAGTGTTAGTGCTTCACCCAGCTAAGTAGATTACCAAATGTTCTGAATTTACAATTTAAATGAATCAATCATTTTGGCTATTACTCTAGATTTAGACTAGTGGAGTTAAGAAAAAAATCTGTCCATTGTTTTTAAGGCAGCTATTAGATATATGATGCTTTAAAACAGGCTTCCTAATGCAGAAAAAAATACCCCAACAACCCCAACAAACAACCAAACAACAAAAAAATGCTAATGCCCACACACACATCTCACCACTGCTAGTGAAAGTACATCTAGAAAAACTCAGGATCATTATAGAGGCAAAAATTACCATAGACCTTTTCTAATTTGCAGAGTGGCACCAACTACAATGCAACTAATTTGTCAGATTGTTTGATAAACCTTCTTTGGAAAGACAACAAAAAACCAGGGGTTTAGACAAAGGCTTTCAAAAACTAAAAAGGGATGTAGGCACCTAAATCTCATCATCTTCAGTGCAGATGGTGTCCCTGGCTTCCATGTATTTTACTGAGAATCACCATCAGACTTAAATTTTCTTTTCACTCTAAATTATGTCTTAGTTCTTCAGTTTTCCTTGACAAATCTGATTTGAGCTTCATTAGAGTGAAGAAACAATCCGACCCCTATCCTGGTCTGGATAAGATGAGGGGCTTTTCAGTTGTTTTTGTTAGATGTTTTTGCCTGCATGAAAAATGCTATCCTTTCACTTTAAGAAAGATGGACAAACTGTGCCATGGTTAACAAACAAGCTGCAGACATTTATGAGAAAGTGTACAATCTCATCTGGGAAGCATTATGCAGTGATTAAATTCCAAGTAATTTCAACCTAAGACTTACTATTTTTTCTTGTTTGTTTGAGTTGGCTACTAAGATTGATCACTGTGGAGAAATGAATCACAACAGTGGCAAATCCTAGGACAGACCACTTAATTAGACCTGTTGCTTTCATTAAGAGTTAATTTTACCTTACAAGAGAAGACAGTGAACTATTTAATATAGCTAAACACCAGCAAATTGAAAAATACAAGACATCTGTGGAGTAAATCAAGCTACTGATCTATACTGAAAACATTCATCAGCAGGTGTCCTTATACCTGTAGGACAGTAGCATGTTGATGATCTGGTTGGATGTGAATAATGAGGACGACTCTTCCAATCTCTGCTTCCCACTGCTCATTCTTCACCAGCATGCACCACTATATCATTCATTCCTCTTCTTTCATCTCCTTCGTCTTCTGCTCCAATTTTCACTTATCTCCACACTCATCACTCCAGCCCTCTTCTTCTTCCAGTGCTCAGACTTGGGAGAAGAGCTTTCTCTTTGCCTTTTTACAGCTATCCTTCTTTTTCCTTTGAATATTCCTGGCTCCATATGGCTTTAACAAAAGTCCCTAGTTACTATGATTTATAGTGGGTGGGCATCAGAGTCTACACTGAGAGTTTGAGGACAACTCTGTGGGCACAAGTTCCCTAAAAATGCCACTTGTAGGTGGCCCTGAGCACCTCTGGAGAGCACTGTAAGGACACCTAAAGGAGGCTCTGTCTTTCTCTGACAAAAGTCTAAGGAACCAACAAACAATGCTGAGCACCTCCATCCTGCCATAACCTAGACCACCACGCAGGTAACTGTGACCCTTTCCAAAAGGGAAAGGTGTGGGTGCTGGGGATTTTAATTCCCTCCTGTTAGTCACTATCTGCTATAATTGCCTTCGTTTTACTAATTTGACTGAGAAACAGAAGCTTTGGGCTCACTGATCTCCTCCACTCAGCCTAAGAAGAGTCACAGAAGGGTGCCTGAGCCCCAGATCTACTCTGTGGCTCCCCTTGCTGTTGAAGAGGGAATACCATCTAGTGATGAGCTCTAAGGCAGACCAGGGAAAAGTCTGCTATAAGTAGTGTTTCAGATCTTACTCCTTGCAATGCATAAGGACATTGAGTATTAGACCATAATAGGTTACAGTTTTGTACAGTCCAGGGAATATGAGCCTAAACATGAGAGCACTGCTCATCAAATGTGTGCTCAAACTGCTGGAGGAGAGAGTCCCTTCCCTTTTCTGAGTAAGAGTTCACCCTTTATGCTATTATGCACAATGATAAAGTTTCCCCACACCCTTCCTCAGAGCAAGGTAGTCTAAACTATGAGTGGGTACCTAGCTCAAAGCATCCAGTTCAACCAGTGTTGCACGTACAAAACAAGATAGGGACAGCAAACAGATGTTCTGGCTGCTGACTGAGAATCAGGTGGAACCTATGTGTCAAAATCTCAGTATAAGAAAGACTTCAGAAAGCTCATTCTTGTCCCTTTTTACATTTACCGTTCTATATTGAGGAGTCAGAAAGCGAAACCATGGCTGCTATTCTTACTGCATTGATAATATTTTCCCTTCCTTCTTCTTCTGTTTAATAAAAGATATTACTTCCTAAGCACAGACTTGCTCAGCCTTTATTGTCGCATCTTCCTGGCTAATACAAAAGAGCTGATAGATGATAAAATGAAGAATCTGGACAGTAGATGTGTTATAAAAAGGCTCACTGTACCAAATCAAAGTTTTGGTTGATACTTTTTAATGCTTGTTACTCACGCTGAATATCATTAACAGTATAACCATGTTCACCACCCAAGGTAAATTAATTTGCCCTTCTTAGTTTTAATTTTAGCAAACATGGCCATGCCATATTGGTTTACCAATAATAACAAGAACTAGAATGATCAGATGCTTTCTGATGGAGCAAGGAATCCATTTTAAAGCCACCCCGCAAATTAATCCTCAGTGTAACTCTGTTGAACTGCTGTACCCAGCAGAAACAGTGACTGAAATTAAGGCATCTGAAGATCTACATCTGAAAGAGATGCCACTGAGACAATCCACAAGTTAGTGTAATCCTCTAATATCTGATCTGGAAGCAAGTGATCAGAAGGTACTTTTCCATGTGATAATGTCAGTGGTTTGTACATCATGACATAACCCCTCCTTTAACCACACATTAAAAAAACCCATTACATCAGTACATTTAAATCATCCTGAATTTTTTTTTTTTTTTTTACATTGTGTTAATCCATGTTTCCTGACTTATTGGCAGAACAAAGTGAAACCTTATAGACAGCTGAATGTCATATTTCAGGCCATAAAATTATAACTTTGCAAACCACATTTGATTCATTCCAAAGTCAAGAAGGGTTTAACCTCAGCAGGCACAACCCATCACATATTTACATATGTAAGAAAATATATTTAAAGGCTGACAGATCATCTAATGTCACAACAAGTAAAAGTTATAAAACTCCTCTGGTAGCAGTTTCTCTGTTTTTGTTTTTACTGGGTATATAACCATGCTGATACAGATGTCTCTATGTTGCCTCAATCCATTTCAAGTGGAATGGAGACTTTTTGGTCTGCCCATAGTTTTTCTTTTAGAAGAACAATTAGTAGGTATTACCACTAGTAGATATACTGTAAAATGGTATAAGGTTTCAGGCACCAGTGAGTGCATTGTGCTGAGGCACTTCAGAATCACAGCAGAGAAGTGGCCTCACCTCCAAGCAATTTTACAGCACATGTGAATCATCTGAAGGCTACAGATTTCTGAAATCTCTTTTACTGCTAGATATTATTGCTACTTCTAAATCTATTATCTTACTAGTCTGCTTCATTGGCAGTGAAAGCAGTGGTTTGGAAATTACACCATGTTCTCTGTGTAAGTAACCCTGTAGTTTCCTGTCTATTTATAAGAAGTCATGATTTCATAAATAGCTTTTTAAGATTTTGCAACATACATTTTGCATCTTTCAAACATCTTCCAACATTTTATACCTTTTGAAATGTCTCTTAGAACAGTCTAGGATCACTAGCAGTCCACAGCTGACAGGAAAATCACTGGGTTTTACTAAAATGACTAATAAACAAGTCCTCCTACCTTTAAAGTGAATGGAAAGTCTGACTTTGTCTTCTGTGGGTGTTAAATATAACTCAAAAAACTCTCCGCAAATTCATGCAGCCAAAGGTAAAAGGTAGCAAAAAGAACATATAGCATTTAAATTCTTTTTATTTAACTGTCCATTTTTTAACTCCACATTAGAGGGCAAGATCAGCTATAACTTGTGCCTAACTGGATATATTTTTACCTTTATTAGTAACGTCATAAATCTCTCCTTTTGAAATGAGTAACAAATATTTAGCTCTTGCATACTTTACTGTAGTTTGAAACTGTGGCCATTTTCATGTTGTTAACCATGTATCTGAAAACCTCATAACAATTGCTGTTATTTCAAATACAGTACTAAAGTATCAGAATAACTCTATGAGAAACACCATTATTATGTCAATTTGTAAAAATGATTTTTTTTTTTTTAAACCAGGCAGGGCTAACAGCCTTATTTTTGTAGTTTGTTGTTTTCAAGAAAGTGTGGTCACAGAACAACACGTTTTTCAAACAGTTAATATTATCACTGCTATCACTCCAAATGAAAACTGAGATTTAAGACAAAATTGAAGAAAAATAGAGAAAGGTAAACTCATCCAAAACTGAGCCTCAGTATGTCTTTTGCCTAACCCTGAAGATGCCATAAATACACATATACCTAAAGAAGGAAAAGAGTTGTTTCTATGCTTTTTCCCACAATCCCAAGCACTGACATCATTGCAATGTCTCACCTTGATCTAGCTGAATCAGGTTTCATGAAAAACACATTAGCCAATACTTAATTTGAAATAATGTTGGTATTGGCAACAGCTAGAGTCCCCTTCAACAGAGTAGTCCACCAACAACTTGAGAACTCATGCAAAAATCAGGAGAGCAAGTTTTGAGCCTTCCCACTTGCCTGTGAGCACTCAAAAGTCACACCTCCCAAGGAGGGAGGCTAGGAAAGGACTCCAAGTTATGGATCCCAAGTAAGGATATCTTCCTAAGGCCTGCAGGCCCCAGGGAGTTTTTAGATTGTGAATCTTCATCTGTCCAGTTCAACTCTTACACGACTTGCTGGTATTTGGGCATTCATTTTTAGGAGCCCATTTTTCTAAACTTCTTGGGCAAGAGCACAGTGGAAAAATCTGTTTCAAATGGCATAAAATGCTACGTTAAGAGTTACAGTCCCCAGCCCTTTATCTGAGCCTTCATCTATATAAGTTAAAAAATAAGGGAAAACAATTAGAGCTAAGAAGTTTCTATATGCCAGGGATTGCCATCTATTTAAAACCTCATTCCACCTGTACTGTGCCACAGCATCTGCTGTTACCCCTAAAATCAATAAGCAGAACCCCCACAAGCCAATAATAGACGTTAGTGACATGCACACCATGCAAATCACCAGTTATCAGTAATACAAAAGGTTAAAAAACACTGATCTTCCCTTGTCCCTATTGCTTCATCTAAGTTTCACTTTTTTGTATAGATGATTTATGGTAACCTTACTTTTCATATAAGCAAAAAAGTGATGTTACTGCATAACAAGTTATGCTGTTGACATGTTTTTGCTAGTACACCTGAGAAAATCTTTTGCTGAGTTGATACAGATCTGGGAGCGCTAGAAGACATTCAGTCCTACATGGAGTATAACCAAACCCTTTATAATATTCAGACCAGTTTTCAATTCTACCACTTTCGAATTATTTATAGAGATTTAGATATGTTGAGACTCAGCAAACCAATACAGAGGACATATGGCAAGCTTTTCCTCCTTGTGTATTTCCAGAGCCATGAAAGACTGAAATAAATCTAAGGACAAGAATTCAAAAAGAGTAAACATAATATCTGCTGTCAGAAGATTAACTAATTTGACGCTGATCTTTTACTCCTCCATATATCCCAGGTATAATAGCTGCTGTGGTAGTTTAGGCACAGATTTAAAAGGAAAAATGCCTGCATTTGGTTTATCTGTACCTGCCATTCTTCTCATATCTATAAAAAAAGTGCCAATTATGACACTGGTTTTATTCTAACTAGAAGTAACTTAATTTTTCATTTGAAAAGAAGACTACACATGAAGAGAAATTAACATAAATAAGAACTGATTAAATAAAGGACATTACTTTTACCTATAAATGTTGTTCCTTTTATCTTCTTCTGTGTCAGAGTACTGAATGAGGCATTTTGTCATGGCATCCACCACAGACGGTAAAGGGTGGCTAGATCAGGTACAGAGTCCTCCTTCTCACCGCTGCAAACTGACATGGAAACCAGCCAAAGATGTCAAAACCTTCTCTACACCTGGAGATTGCTGCCCTGAGCAATTTTTTATTTCCTTTTACAAAGGAAATAAATTGAAATGTGGGATAAGAAACTAAAAAGAAATATGGTTTATTTAGAGACAATTTGTGTGGGGACCTAGCCCTGAGTATACTTATTCTGCACATATTCCATGTGAGGCAAGGGGAGAGAGTATGCACAGGTGCACATAGCAGGATATGGGTGCATGCAGTCAAGGTGGAGAAAGGCTATAAGGAAATCCACATGCACTTTCTGTCCCAGAAAGAGGAATGTGTGGAGGGAGCCCTGTATCCTACACAAAAGGTTATGACTGAGTCTGGTGTGTGCACACAAGAAGACACAGGAGGTTTTCAGTTGTTCTGCTATTGCCTTCTAAATCAAGTTAGTATTGGCAATTAACTTAAGCTGACATAAGACCATATGACCAACATAAGCTGACAAAGGCCATAGCCAAAACAAGTAGCTTGCCCTTTTCCCTTCTCTTTCCCCAAATCCTCATGCTAAATGCTTGTTCCTGCCACAAGGGAAGACCAAAGAGACCAAAATGAAATCTGAAAATAACAAAATAATATTAATTTCCACCTGGATCATTTTCTTGACAAGCAAAGCCAGAGTCATGTAGCTAATTGCTACTGCAGACACAGGGAACACAGCAGGATACATGGGCAGAGACTGGGGATAGAATAGCACCTAATGCTTTCTTCAGTTTAAAATGTTCCTCAAACCACCAATAATTCTCTTTCAACAGAGAAACAATAGCCCTGTGCGCTATTGTGTGCCCTGCTCAACTCTTTAATTCAGCCAGATTTTACTAATCACACCCTTGAGAAAATGGCATGTCTAGAGGACTTTGCCAGAAGCATGAAAAATATCAAGTACCTTTATTCTATTAGCATTTTATGCAGTGATTAGTGTCTAATTACAAATCATTATAGTAATGGTACATTTAGTAAGTATATGCCAACAGCACAGTTTCTCCAGGCTTAGTATTAGTTGGGTAAGTTGTCATCTGCAGGACCTGAACCTGGAAATTCAAGTTAAACTATGGCCTTCTGTTACTACAGCTGAAAGTCAGATCTCAGATCCAAAACTGTCGTAGACCCCACAGCAACAAAATGCATACACATGGGTTGTAACATCCTCTTTCCCCCTGCAAAAGCCTGTGCCATGTCCACAGCGCTCTTTTAACCCATTTTCTGGGAAACACACTTGCATTATTAATTCTTGTGATGGGATGACGCCTGCTGATATTAATTTGTAAGCACAAATCAACAATAAAATAAATAAATAAATAAATAAATAAATTTGATTTGTAAGCACAAACTTACACTAATTCACCTTGATACGACTGTAGGGCATGAAAAAGCCTTGATACGGCCATAGGGCAGGCAGGAGTTTTGAGGGGGATTTTTCACTATTCTGTTATGCTAAAACAACCAAAAGTGTTTTGATGGAACTTCCTTATCCACTTATTTCTTGCAGGTGAGCTCTTCCACTAGGCTTGACCTGAGACCAGCACCTTGACAGTTTTCTGTGTTGCAACAAACTCCATACAACCTCTCTAAAGGCTCTAGAAAATGTCTTTCCATCCTGTCAGCAGCCTATCTGTCTGCAGATATACATCATGATCTTCTCCAAAATCTCCCAAACTCTGGTGTGCTCCATCTTCCTGCTCGCTGAATTTTCACATATCCCCTTCTTTCTGTTCTGCTTCCTTTTTGTCTGCAAAAGCTCTCAAGGAACACATCCTCCCTCAAAAAGCTCTGTCTGTTCCAGATGAAGCAAACATCAGTCACATACTCAAAGGCCCATCACCTTTATGAAGGGAAAAAATAAACTGTTGATAAAATGGTTTTTGCCCATCACATCCTTCAAACTAAAACAGTTTGTGCTAACTTTACAAATTCATACAGCATTGTCAAAGCATGAAAAATAAAGTGATGACCCCAGAAGAGATGAAAAAAGCTTTGACCAGAACTTGAAAATTAATCAAAAATCTGTTTACTTTTCTTAATAATATACAGAGACACACATGTTTTTTGTCATGAAAAATATTTACCAATAGGAAACTTTTAATGGAAATGATCCCTTTTTAAATGAAAAAAAAAATCAGAGAAATGTTAGTATATCATTGCTTGCAACCCAAACACTGATCTGCAAGACTAAATACAAGATAAGTACATTAAATACCAGAGAAAAATTAAATTGTTTTTCTCCTACAGTGTTTTCAGTTAACTTGGTGGCTCCTCATACAGCAGTGTACCAAGCTGTTATAAACTGTGAGGGCAAGGGCAAGAGCAGCAACATTAGGCTGAGGACAGGGCTGATGTAAACACTGTGATCCACATATGAGAGGGGAAAAGATATAGTTCTATATTATGTTTCCAGGAACAGCAGGACCTCTGTGAATTCATTTGTATCAGTATTTAAGGCCATTCTCAAATGTCACTCATGTTTGCCATTTCATACCACAGACATGTACAGGCATCTTATTCTGTGTGCTCTGACATAAGCTTCCATTTCTGGTTCCTGCAAGACGCTCAGTTAGCCCATCATGGATAATCTTTTTTATCTATGCTTACAGACATTTTTACATGACTGAGGCTTTAAATGGTAGCCAGTCAGTCATTATCTCTCAAAAATTGTTTAGAACTGTGTAAGGGATACAGGAAATTACTTTGTCAAACATGACCATTATTTAGTCTATGAAAAAAGAAAGTTTATGTCAATAAATAGTCCCAATGATAAATTAAAATTAATAAAAACCTTACAGTTTCTATGTGGGACAGCCTTTTAAAAACAAAACAAAACAACAGCACCAACAATAACAACCCTCCAAAAAAAAAAGAAAAAAAGGAAGAAAAACCCAGACAAACACCCCAGCCTTAATTTAATCAAAATTTAATTTTTCATAGTGAAATATTTAGTCAGTCCTACATTTTACTTTAGTTCTGTAGTAGGTAGATTCCTTTATATATTAAAATACTGATAAAAATGATTGATCTTTATTTTATATCATTTTTATCATCCATTTTCTTAAGAAAAGCTAATGTCTGAGATAATGGAAGACAGAAACTCCTGAATCTACAATCACTGGTCACTCCAAAGTAAAGATCAATCCTATTAAATGTTATGAATAATGATTCACAAAAGATTCATATGACATATATGCTCACTTTGGGGAACATCAAGCAGTAAAATTGCTATCCATACTTTAAACCATTCTTTTTCTCATCTAGAATATTAGTATCAGTAGACATGACTCTCTTTAGAAATATATAAGCCACTTTATAACACTCTGCTCTGTACATGTCGTCTTGCATGGTCCCCAAAGAATCACTGTCCAAAGGTTGCACCAGTATAGTGACTGCATTAGAAAAATCAAGGAAGGGGCATAAGATAAGGATATATAAATTATAATAAGAACAGGTTGCTTTTATATCCTTTCCAATTTAATTACATACACTGTCATAAAAATGGATTAGATACTGCTGTTTTCTCTTCCCGTTACCATCTTTGTCATAAGAATGAGAAATCCAAACTTCAATGCCTGTCAGCTTTAGTTGGACACTGTGTAGTTCTTTAACCTTTCCACAGCTATGTCATTTTATTGGCTGGCTTTTCCCATTCTTTCATGTTTAAACCAAAGTAGCTTGAGGTAATGAACTGGAATGGATAACCAATCCCAAAAAAGCACATTGAAAAGGCCAAAGCAGTTCATCATTGTATAATCAATATAATAAATTAGATAACACAAATCTTATTCCCATGAAAAAGGCTAACAAAACATGCTAACAATTATTTATAGTGATAAAGATAGCTCATATGGAGAAAACAGGCCCATCTTCTTACAGTTTTAGTATTTTACATACTGAATTTTTATACTCTGGCATTGAACTGAAATTCACCATTAAGAGCACTGTAATACTTTAGACATATGCGTATTTTCCATATATTGTTTCCAACACTTGTATCTCCCTTATTTCCTGTCAATGTTAATATATGAATTTAAAATTCTATATTATCTTTTAGGGGAATAGACTAAAGTATATTCATAAAAAATAAAATTCAGTAAATTTTGGCATAATTTTCAATCTGTAGTGCCCAAAGTTTCTGGGTTTATGCCCTGATGCAAGAAAGCCATTGAGGCATGCAGAGGAAAACACCCATCATCCACCACAGGCACCCACAGACCCCCTGGGAACCCAGGGTGTCCCCTGCCAGGATGGCACATCCAGGGGAGAGCCAGCTCCCATTTCCCTCAGGAACCTGCAGGAGCAGCGTGCTGAGGTACAGGCAAGGTGATACCTCCTGAGGGCCACTCTCAGGTCTACCAGCTGGGCAATCTCATCCCAGATCAGGAGGATTTTAATAATACAGACCAAGTACCCATGAAATATCGAACATGAATCCAGCTTGGCAGTCCTCACGATGAAATGTATCATAATACTATTACACTGCAAAATCCTATTTTCACCCTAAATACTGAATGATGAGACATCCACTATTTCTTAGTAATTATTCTTTTCTTTGCTTAATTGTGCTTTTCTTGTTTTGTTTTGTTTTGTTTTGTTTTGTTTTGTTTTTTTTAGCACAGTTAATCCAAAGTCCGCAATGTAGACAAATGTATTAATTATATCCTGCATACCACCTTGCCCTTAAGTGTGGGCACTTTATCCACTTATTTTTAAAGTACCAATTTAAGATGAGGTAGCAGTACCATTTTACAAAAAGACAATTGAGTAGACAAAGACTGAGAAATAATTATTTCTTTTCTGTGAGGGCCAGAAGCATCTTTGGTAGAGATGAACTCTTTGAAGATAATAGCTGCCAATTACTTAAGGATAAATCTCAGTGTATGGAGAGCCTGTATTATTATTTTTTTTTTCTATCTTCATTAAGAATTTTACTGAAGTGGCTGTAGATTTTACATCCATATTCACCTGTTGTGTCCTATTGCACTGCAGACAAGTGTTTCTCTCGGTACAGTAGATTAGTAAGGGAGAAAAACATCTGTATTATATATGGGAGTAGGTGGTACTAGCTTGAATAGTTAATCATTTTTACCATGCAAGTACCAAATTAGATGAGGAATATGCCTGCAGAAGGAAGAAAAAAAAAAGTAAATAGGTTTCTAACTGCTACTTATTTTGGTCAAGATAACACCATAATTTCAGATTCGAAGGGTAGGGATTAACATGATAAATATGCAAGCTTGCAGAGCCAAGGTTAAGATGCAGTGCACAGTAAATATTTTATCAACAGCAAAGTGATGGGCCTGCATATTGCAAGTGACAGCTTTACTGGAAGCAGGAAGGGAGCCCAGGTAACAAAGAGTTTGAACTTGGCAGTAAATGATAATATATATTCTATTTTAACAAAGATTCAATGTCTGTTTTGATATAAATGTTGCCTTAGCCAAACAGATTTCTAAACTGTAAGTTTGTTTTTCTAGGCTGCTAGGTGAATAGAGATAAACAAGCTCCTTGGACAGCATTTAAAAACAATATTTTTGTTAGACTGCTGTTGCTGAGAGTTGGGAATGAATATTGAAAAATAAGTACTTTATATTTCTCTGGGTCATGTTCCTCCGTGGATATTTGCATTATGAAATATATAACAAAAAAGAGCATTAGTCACCAGACATCAGAGCCTGATCCAGCACCCACTAAAGTCAGAGCAAAAACTTCCACTGACTTCAGTGGAAGTTGGATCAGGCCCACGACACTCTTGTCCAAACTGTAAATTTTGTACCAAACATTGATAGTGGAACAAAGATTCTGACAGCAAAAGCCATTATCAGAGACATGACCTGCCACACTGCCTACTCCCCATGGCAAACACCTGGGACGAGCAGTGAGCTGTGCAGGACTGGAGAAGAAGGGCTGTTTGCAGAACAAAGGACATCTACACCAGACTAAGGGAAGGAGCCCGATGAGACAGAGAGGAGGGAGAGGAGCCAAAGGAGAGTGATTACTGAGGAAGACATTGGTCTGATGTGTAAATTAGAAATGGGGAAGCTGGGACAGACTCTGAGGAAAGCTGGGCAGGAGTTGCTGGCAAGCAGTGCTGCAAGGTCAGAGGGAAGTTTCCATGGGGAAGTCTGGAATGGTTGAAAAAGGTAGGCAAGAAGCTACTGAGACAGGCATCAAAAGAAATAACAAAGAGAAAGCTCAGCAAGAAACATCAGCTGCTGTGGCCACAATCATCTCCAAAACACAGAAAGGAGTTTGCTTGGTGAAGGCTGGGCTACAGCAGTTCAGCACTGCCCAGTGAGCACTGCAGACAGTGATGGGCACAAGATTCAACATGAGAGGAGGGTGCTAATGAAAGGGATGGACTACAGAGATTCATATACAAGTTTACTTTCCTTCAAAGATGCCTTAGTCAAGGCTTTTGAAGAACTGAGAACTAAATCACTATTAGACAATGTGAAAAAATAGTTGAAGCTGTTAATGCAAACCAAATACAAATAAAATAAACACATAAAATGAAGAAAACAACTCTGATATTTTATACACTTTATTGCTTCTATTCTCTCAAAACTTATAAAACAAAATAGCTGCATTTCATTCCTTTATTCAAATTAAAGTAAAACAGATAGAACCTGGAGTCATTATACAAAGTTAATAGAATATAAAGAGATAACCTGAGGGTGGTTTTAATGGTTTACATTCTATATTGTTTTTCTGAATCTTTGAATAAATATTTCTCAGCACAATAAATTTTAAATTAAGTTATATTTAAGAGGAGGATGAAATTAAAGAACTGTTCAAATGTATCGTTCTTCCTAGACAACAAAAACCATGGCTGAATGGTTTTCTGATGAATTTCAGATGCTTGCATTCAGCTGGCCTGTGTAACATTTGCAATATTGTAAATTTGGTAGAGAATTTCAGTTCTCAGTTACTCAGTCCTGTGACAGCAAAAATCCAAATAACACATTTGAAATGCAAAACTACCACAGAAAAGTTGTTATTTATTTTAATTATTCACATCAGTGATATTGTAGCAGTGCCTAAGAAACTTACAAATATTCCTGTCTTGATAAAAGCTACTGTTACAAATAATTAAAAAGTCTTGACTGACTGGAGGAAGAAATTGTTGGAAACGGGGGAAAAAAATTAAGTAGTATCCTCATTTTTCAGCTAGGAAGCAACACAAGAAGCCTCTGTGGCAAAGCAGAGGTTTAAAACCAGTCTGATGACTCGTCCAGAAGTTTAAACAACTGTTTTTTCTCAAATTACTTGCCAAAGAGAATAGCACTATACCCCGTAAATAAGAGTTGTAGATTGTGCTCCTTTAATCTTTAACACAGACAAAATCAGTATCTTTTCCAGTAATGCACAAAGTTTCTTTTCAGGTCATAAGCCATTTTGTCCACTTCCATAAAAAACAAAAAACAAGCAAACAAACACACAAAAACAACAGCAATAACAACAACTACTACAACAAACAAAAAAGAAAAACAAACAAAAAACAAACAAACAAAAAGAAGTGGTATTAAATGATATTGGAAATGGTAAAAAAGGATGACTCCTCAAAAAAAAGTTTAGGCAGCAGCTTTGCATGAGCTGAGTGGCCAATGTACTCTATTAATGTCACCTATCACCACAGAGATTTAACGAGGGTCCTCCAGAACTGAAAACAACAGCATTTGTTAAAAAAAGGATGCAATAGCAATCAGTAGCTCATATTATTTTTTTTTCAGGACTGCATTAGTAATATTTTTATTTTTCTTTTGGCCAACAATCAAATTTTCCACTTTCTGATACTGTATCTCTTCATGGCACATATACCAGAAATTGAATAAATAAATGTATTTCCTACCTGGTCATTTTTACTGCTCCTTCAGCAAACCCCTTCCCCTGCTGCAGTGCTAGGAACACATGTTGCTGGTTGCTCAGCCTTACATGTGAAGGAACTGAAGTCAAACCTTAGGGCTGTTCTAGTCCAGCACTGATGCAGGTGAACAAGAAAAGAGAGTTACCAGGACTTAACTCCTCACTGGGAACCTCAAGGTGGGGGAATGCCTTCATCATGTGGCAGAACACTAATTGAACATATGTTATCTACAGTTTTCAAGGCCGGGGGGAAGCAATATGAAAAAGGTTATATTGTCATCAGCAAGACTGAAAAAAATGCAAATCTGAAAACTATAAATCTTAGAAGGCTTTGTCTTCTCATGACTGTGGTATTAAAGAAAACCGAGCCTTATCAGGCTTCAACCTGCTAAGTAATGTAGATAAGTAATTGCAAGCTGGGGCTTCCCTCTCTTCAAAGCAGAAAGTGTGATCAACTTCGAACAACACAAGTAATGAGGCCTCAGATAGCAAAGACGTGGCAGACTTTATCTGACATGACCCTTAATAGCATTGTTTTAATTGCCAGAAATCTCTAAAACCTCATGCTGGCTGCAGACAAAAAGTGTCTTCTGAAGGCATTTAGATTGCTGTTAAGGAGCTACTTCCTTCCATTGCATTGCTGGGATTTTTTCTGTCTATTGGGAGCCTCTTAGAGCCTAGGATGATAAAATAAAAGTGGAGCAACACTCTTAGCATGAAATGAAATGCTCAGTGTAGGAACAGGTTGAGACCAGCTGCTTTTGCTGTAGCACATGGAGGTTTCAGCAGAAGGTAGGAAATAAAGATGCTGAGGTACCAAGTGTTAACCATGGTTGAACGAAATTATTTAAGACTGAATTAAATACCACAGATGTTATGAAAGCAGTGAGAATTGGTTTTAAAATGATAGAGGGCATCCAGTACACATCTAGTAATTAGTTGCAAAATAAAAAAAGAAAGGAAACATCAATAAAGAACTGTCTTATTAGTCTGTACTTGCTTAGAGTTAGACATCAACTCTTAACTCTTATATTACTGCTTTCTAGTGAAATACTTTAAATTAGAAGCCTTACAATCATTAGGCCAAACCAGCAGCTTCAGCTAGAGTTCCACCCTCCAATGTCACTGTTTGACAGTGTTTCCCCATGAGAGCATGTTCTCATTTGTTGTACACTTGTCAAATTCAGCAGTTCAAGCTCAAATTTTTAGGCTAGATATCTGTCTCTAAATTCTTGGAGGAAGTCAGGGCTAAAACAGTTCAGCTCTTGATAAAAAATGACACTAGGGAAAAAATATTTCAGAAAATACGTTGGTCTGTGAGCTGCAAAAAAGTAACTGCTGCAAGAGAGACTGCTGTCTCTAGGACCTTGATTTTGCTCCTGTGAAAAGCTGAAAATCTAGAGAAAATTTAGTATGGAGGATAAAGAAAAGCCCCTCTGTTACTTAAGCACTGAGAAGGACAGTGTTCAATAGCTACCTTTGTCAGGTATCTGTGCAGCCTTGGGAAGAAAGGTTCACAGGGTGCAGGCAGTGGTAAGTGGGGATGGCTGTGCCAGCTCTTTTGTTGGTGTTTCTCCACAACAGTGCAGTGCTGAGGTGCACCAGCCTGAACTCTAAAAACAACAGGTCTGTGTTAGCATGGAGCTTCACAGAGACTAACCCTTTTCTTCTTGCCCAGTCTCACGGAAAGAAGAAAGACAGATGAGGTGAAGCAAATGTGTTGCTTCCAGCATCAGATCTGATTTAAGCGGTTGTAACTCTACAGTACTTGTTCTCACAAGAGTGAGACAGCGAGTCACAACAAGAGTGATTGATAAACTCAGTAAACCAGAGACATCTGACACAGAAAAACCTACCTCCTGTTTAATAAATTGTGAGTAATCCCAGCTTCAGTTGCTTGGAATTCGAGTTGCACAACTCGATAAATATTGTGCTACCTTTCTTGTGCTCCTTAGGCACTAACTCCAATGGAGTAATCAACCCTCTAGAATTACCTATATTCCATAGGGAGCAGAGCTCACATGTCTGAACTTCATAACAGCTCTTCAGGTGAGAGTTTTCCACCTTTGCCCACTGATAATCATTAATTTAAAAGAGTGGACAGCCCCTGCCCCCTCTTTAAGGTAGGCAGGGTTTTGGTGAAGCAGAGCCTGCATTAGTCCAATTAGCTCATGAATTAAAAATCGTCTTTTAATTTCAGTACCTCAGTATTTCAGTAAGACTTCAGTAGTTTAATATCTTCTTTTCACTTGGAAACTGAACACATATGTAGCTTCATATTTAGTCAATACCACTAAGACCTTAAATATTACTTTTAAAATTCAGCTAATATAAAGACTTCATAGACTGGCAAGTATTACATTTCATCTCTTTTTGTCCCTGTCTTCTCTTGCCTTCTGTCCAGGGTTGGTTTTGGATAAATCCTTACACTCAGAAATTGTTCACTCTCTTCTATGCAAAATGCATGCATATGCAAGGTTAAAAGTAAGCACAGAAACCAGCACAAATATTAATGGACCCATTGCTTGTCATGATTCTTCTGCAGTGTTACATACACTCCAGGTTTTGAGATAATTTAAGAGTTTTATAGAGGTTTAAGATTAGAGAGCATCTTTAATAGTATCTATGTACTGAGATGCTTAAGAAACTTTGTAAAAGTCAGGGATTTTTCATTCTTAATGATCAATTTTTGTCTTTAAGTGTGTAAAAATTGCAGTAGAAACGCAGGATCTATCAGTTGCCTTGCCCAAAGTTTGTTTGATTTTTGCCCAAATTTGAAGACATTCTGTGGAAAAGCCATCTTTCCTAACTTTTAAAGTTCAGCATCCCAGTTATCCACTGAACTAAGTACAAGCTTCTTACACAAAATCGTGAAACAACTGAGTTTGGCAGGGACCTCTGGAGCTCACCTAGTCCGAGCTGCCTGGTCACAGCAGGGTCATCAATGACATGTTGCCCAGGACTGTTATCAGTTAGGTTTGAATATCTCCACCAAAAAACACTTTGCATCATCTCCAAACAGGCTGTTTCAATACTTGGCCCTTCTTCAAGGCACAAAACATCTTTCTCACATTTAGAGACAATCCCAACAGATTTCTCTGAGTCTTCTCTTCTCTGGCCTCAGCCTCTCTGTATATGAAAGGTTTTCTAGTCCCCTAATAATGTCAGGCGGCCTTTGCTGGATACTCTTTTTAATTTTGTATCCCTCATGTACTGGGGAGGCAGAACTGGACACAGGACTCTGTGTGTGGCCTCACCAGTGCCAAAAGAGAGAGGAAAGATCATCTCCCTTGACCAGCTGGCAAGAGTGCCAAATGCAGCCCAGGTTCTTCACCATGAGGGCACATTGTTCCTCTTGTTGTTCACCAATACCCCTGGGTCCTTCTCTTCGAAGCTGCTTTGCAGATTATCAGTCCCGGTATGTAATGGTGCATGAGCTCGTTCTTCCCTAGGTGCAGGACTTCGCATTTCTTTTTGTGAATTTCTTGAGGTTCCTTTCTCCAAACCTTCCAGGTCCCTCTGAATGACAACACACCCATCTGGTATACCAGCCAGTGGTAAGAAACAGGTACCTAAAACCACATCAGGTCCTTTTACCAGCCTTAAGTATTGTCTTCCCCATTAGCTGCAGAGGCAAACTAGAAACCAGATTAGAAAAATCCCTAATATCTAGGTGGCTGCAGTTAAGGAATTTATATCCTACTCAGTTTGCCAATTCAACAGATTCTTTCTTGGCTATTCTCATCATGATATGAACACAACATGGATGATTAGCACCAGTCATCTACAGTTATATGATCTTCTCTGCAATACTAATGGAAGAAAAGTATTATCCTTTCACATGCACCAAACTCTCAACTGCTTTCTGGACATATCCCTGTTCACTGGACTTTAGTAAGCCTGTCATGAAAGAATAGATCAAAATCATAGAATCATAGAATGGGTAGGGTTGGAAGGGATATTAAAGATCATTTCGTTCCACCCTCCTGCCAGGGGCAGGGACACCTTCCACTAGACCAGGCTGTTCAGAGCTCCATCAACCCAGACTTGAACAACTTCAGTGACATGGCATCCACAATTTTGTGTAACCTATTCCAGCACCTCTCTACTCTCTCCTTGTGAAGAACTTTATCTATATATCTAATCTAAATCTACCCCTTTTTAGTTTAAAGACATTTCCCCATGTCTATCACTACAGGCCTTGTAAAAAGTCCCTCTTCAGCTGTCTTGTAAGCACATTCTATGTTTTATCTTGGTTTTTTTTCCCTTATAAAAGAATCCATGTTAACAATTTATTGTCAGCTATACAACAGCTTCTGTATTGCCCATGAGCTCCACTCTCATCTGTAAACTGGTGACACTGAAATCTGCTGGCACTATCCTTATATCACAGTGACTGAGCTTTTTGTGACCTGCACATCTTCCAGGAACCCTAAATTCTTGCATATTCCACAATATTTATCACAGAATTGACAACAGTTAAATGACAACAGTAATCATGAGATTATTTAAAAAAACATAAGCACGCGACCTTTAACAGTGCTCCAAGCTGTGCTTTTTGTTTGACGCCCAGTGGTCTCCCACACAGACTTCACACCATTATTGCAGCACTAGCATGCTCAGTATCCTTCTCTTACTAAACACATTTGTTTTCAGTTTGAGCAAAGCAGTGGATGCAGAAAAAATCTTCACTCACTGGTAGCACTGAAAAGCAGTTATTCCATATAGTTTTTAAAATCCCAGGAAATTCCACATCTGCTGATTAATTGGAGTCATTCTGCTGTACATTTTTAGCCTCATAATTATGAGTGAAGGTTAGTTAGTCTTTCTCAAAGCAATAGGCCAGATTTTGAACACAAATGCTCTGCCAAACAGCCAGGCTCTGTTCCTTCTTTCCCTTTCTAAGGATACATTACATCCTATTGCTGCAGGCTGCAGTTGTATTTTCACTTGCAGGAGGTCTCCAAGGACGCTGCATTCCTGGTTTATGTGCTTCCCATCATCACTGAATGTTATGTCTTTCCTCTCTCAGCAAGTGAGCATGAGGGGAAACTAGACAGATACAGCCAGATAATTGTCTTTATCAGTTACACAAAGTTTAGCTACTTAGTGCCCCACTGCTCCAGCCAGGCTCCAATGGCTTACACAGTAACAACAGAAAGATTGATAAAGCCCTTCTTTACTGTTTTGAGGGATAATAGAAAATTTCTCCTGACTATTCCTTCTATTCTTAGAAAATTGTTTGTTTTGCAACCTGCTCCTGCTAATAGCCATGTATACCCAGTTCTAGGCAAACCATGGAGGTTTGTCTTATATCCCAGAATGCCCCTATACACAAGCTTAAGCTGGATTGACTTACAGAATGAAAAATTAAAATTCAGCCTCCAGGTTAATATTTTTGGTCAAGAGATGGGATGCTTTTAAAGAAACACAGCTAAAGATTTACATAAGTATCCTTAAAGGATGTTTAAAAAAAGATTTTGGTTTTTTTGGGGATTTTTTTCCACAAAATTTCACATTAGACCTTTTTATAAAGGTTACATGAGCTATTTTTGGAGTTGATGTTACAAATTTTGGCTCAACCAGTGGAGAAAACAGAGGCTTAAAATTGCTACAGTGAGATAAGAGCTGCCTGATGCTTGCTTTGCTCCATGTCCAATGCACTAGGAAATATTGCTGCCTTAGAAATCAAAGAGCTTTCAGAAAACTGAATTCCCTGTATAGTTAGAAACCTACTTGGAACAAGAAGGAAATGGACTTTGTGATATCACTGCAGTATTTCTAGCAAAGATGAGTCATGGAGCTTGACCAAATATAGTATTGCTTTAGGGAGGTTAGCCTTTAATTGACACTTTTAAATTTTTTTTCTGTCTCCCGGAAAACAGGCTCAGGTTTCTCTTGTAGAAAATCTGGCAAAAACAACACTCTTTTTCAAATGAATCCAGGAAATTTCATGAAATAATCTAATTGTGTGTGCAGAATGCAGAATACAGAATACACAATACGCATTTCAAACCTCAGACTTGAAAGCCACTTAGAGTCATAGATGTTTTTCAACACACATGTTGCTCCACTGGAAATGTACTGGCACTCAGGAAACCATCTTCAAATCAGTGTAATTGCTCATGTAGTTCAGTATTTTGCTGGTGCAAATGTCACACTACAATTTTACTATCTGGTTTTTTTCAGTGCTCAGAGTGAGATGATCCAACAGAACAGAGAAAGTAAAAATAGAGTTTACTAAAGTCTTACATAGATTTAATTCTTTCATGTGTCAATATTAAATCCCCATTCCTTTGAGAAATATGCAAGGAACAAAGAAATCTGCTAAAATTCTACATTAAAATGTAATATGGAACCTCCTTCCAGTACCTGAAGGGAGCCTACAAGAAAGATGGAGAGCAACTATTTACAAGAACATGTAGTGACAGGACAGGGAGGAATGGATTCAAACTAAAAGACAGTAGGTTTAGATTAGCTGTTAGAAAGAAATTCTTTACTGCGAGGGTGGTGAGGCACTGGAACAGGTTGCCCAGAGAAGTTGTGGATTCTCCAACCCTGGAAGTGTTCAAGGCCAGGTTGGATAGGACTCTGAGCAACCTGGTCTAGTGAAAAGTGTCCGTGCTGATGGCAGGAGGGTGGAACTAAATGATCTTTAAGGTCCCTTCCAACATAAGCCATTCTGTGATTCCATGGTTCTTTGATTCTGTTAATAGGAAAAGATAACATTTCAGTCTAGAGTTGTAGGTACTTGCCAAAAGTATTCCCGAAAAACTCCACAGTATTACGTTGATGACAACCTCTTTTAAGCAATTTTCACACCTCTGTAATGCATTATTCTTGATTTATACCAACATAAATCAAGAAAGAATTGGGACAAGCTATTTCAAAATTCTGTACAAGTAGCTGAAGAGACCGTTCATATTATCTTGGTAGATGCACTTAAAACCAACATTTAATGAGTATGTGACTCATCAAATTAAACTTGTTTTTAACAGATGCTGGTATTGATCACTAGGTTGCCACTAGGTCACAAAGAAAGACTGAGATATTAAACGGCAAGTTGTAGCTATGCTGGATAAGACAGTATAGATTTGTTTTGAAAGGGTTTGACTCAATAATTTATTCTAAATCATCTGGAGTTTTTTTTGTAAGAGCATCTTCCACTTAGATTTTGAGCTTCTATTTTGATTTTTTTCTCAACAAGTAAGTTTCGTTGTAGAAGCGCTACTTTAAAATGTTAACTATAATATTCTCAGCTGATGTAAATTGTTATAGCTCCTTATACTTGCATGGATGATCATTGGTTCACATGTAGGTTATGTATCACAGGCACTGAAGATGTAAAAACTTACAGAAGGGTTAGTTCTTTTTTTTTTATTACTGTAATTAATCCTAAAGGAGTTTTCTCCAGTAAAGCCAGTTGCTATAAGAATACTGACAACACTAACTCATCTGACCAGCATGTTTCTTCATTCCCAATGGAACTAAAATGCCCTTAAAGTGTAGTTACTATCAGCTGTAAAAATAATATATGCATTTATGAAAAGGAAACAGTTAAATACAAACATTTCACAAACACCTGACAAATTTACATAGTATAGCATTCACACTTTGAGAAAACTGAAGGAAAACATTGCGGAAAAATGCCTTTTTTGTTGAAGAACTAAGGCATTACAGAGTCTTGCCAAACTTTTCAATTAACAAGATTTTTGGTTTGGTTTTTCATTGCAAAAAAAGGACAAGTGACAAAAGAATTATGCTATGATTTAAAAACTACTTATCCACAATATGAAACTCCAAAAACACATTCATTTCTGAAAGGATCATTTCTTAGCTAGTTCTAATCTTCAAAGGCATATTCTGAGGTGATATTTGCCACATGCAACTGATTTTGGTTTTTTGGGGTTTTTTTTGTTTTTTTCAGAGGAAGGGACTTTTCAAACATTCTGTCTCTTTCTTTAAAAACACTAAGTAATCTCAGATAAGTGCAACACTGAGGCTGCAGCCAAGGTGTTATATCCAAGTTGGAGGGTGTTTAATATCCTGCAACTGGTGTCTTCTTATCAGCTGAAGGAAGAAGAAAACATCAGTCTATAGGCAGAAGTTTTGTAATTCTTCTGATTTGTGAACTGTTATAGTTAGACCAATATTGTCCCTTTGAAACCCACATGACTGCTGAAATCTCTAAGTTCTCCCAACCTTTTTATCACTAGAGTCTTTCAGAAGATGGAAAGAACTACACAGTGAAAATGTAGAAAATGTGATTCTGTGAACAGAGCAGGACATTTTACTGCATATGGTATTGATATGTTCCATCTGAATATAAAAGTACGTGGGTTATTCCCACTGTTTGCCTAATGACTAAAAGAAAACCAGAATTCTCCTCAGTCCTCTCTAACATAATGATGCAAATCCCATTCTTCTACAAAGCTGTGTGGTGCTTATTCTGTAAGTTCTTTTTAAAGGAGAATTGTATGTATGCTGTATCATGAACTCTTCTTCTTGGAATCTCCTAAGCATACAAAAAGTTAAAAACTGGAGCTTTCTATTGATTTTAGCAAGATACTGTAATTCTCTGACGACAGGAGTCAGCTGTTTTTTCTTTGAGAAACTGAAGCTTTGGAAAGTGCTTAACAATTCCAATACTCCTATTTTTTTGGTTACTTTTATTGCTGTTACCAAAAGACTCTTGCTGTGGCCTGATAATGTCTAGTACAGGTGCCTGAATAGAGGGTGTATCAGAGCTCTGAGCACCAAGTGACATCCTGCTGAGGCATTATTTCTGGACTGTCAATGAAGTTGAAAGCTCCTGAGGGAATCCAAAGTGGGCCACTACCAAAGACTGATCAAAAGGAGTCAGAAATCAAGAAATTGCCTCTAATTGGATCCTTACAGCACTTACAGAGAGAATTCTTTCAGAAACCAACTTTTAGAAGGCGGCACGTAGAAAGTTTCAAATGCCATATAGATCGAGTAACAGTAATTAAAATTAGACTACCATTCATTGTATAATTTAGAGATGACTGATTCCCTGAGCACTCAGAAAGCCCTTTTCATCCTTACCAAATAATACCTGAGCCTGGGAAAACCTACCCTCTCTATTTTCAGACTCGGTTCTACTATTCTTATCTTCTCTGTGTTAGCAAACCCTGCTCAGGTGTTCAGGAATAATGTGAAGTATTTAGTTCATGTTTAAATCAGTATGGTTCTTCCAAGGGCTGCGAGGAATAAAAGGGATCCCTTGAATTTAAAGCTCCCTCAGCACTGGGCTGAAACTGGTGATAGGTTAGAGCATGGCTGTGCATTTGGAATGTTACTTTTGGATGGCACCTGCACTATTGAAGGTGTTTGCCCTGCTGTAGAGAGGTTTGCTGTGACATTTAGAGGCACATATCAATTAGCTGAAGTCAGAGTGCTTATTGTCATGCAAATTACTGATTGTGAACATGAGAAGCAAACTCAGACTAACATCTGTCATATACCACCTACAAAAGATTTGTGCTTTCATGTCTCAAGGCTGTCTTGGGTTAGCCATAAATTGTATTTTGACAGGGTTTAATAAAATACAAATTATGGAACTAGTGAGTCATGCTCAGTATTTCCATCAGACAAATTCAAATGGGTGTACATTTTAACTGAGCTGTAAATAGATTAAATTGTAAATCTAATCCTTGGAACTTTTGCATCTTTGCAGATTTTAGAGGAATATGATTTCTCATTCAGAATTCATTCCTAAATTAATGCTGAGCATGACTGTGTAATGTGTTTGTTATGAGGCATGATTAGAGGGATTTACCCAACATTATATCAGATACTGTATGTGCTTTAGACATTCATATAAGCACTTTTTTGTCACATTTATTCACCAGAGGGTGTCTATAAATAAAAGGAACCAAAATGTTCTTTAACCCCTTTGCAGTGTGCTGCTTCTAGGCTCAGATTCATTCTGGTGCACCACAAATGCACAGCCAAGGTGTTTGCATTAGGAGAGTGGCTGTTCCAAGCTTCCTTTGGGGTCAAGGGGACCTGGAGCTCCAGCCCATGGCTCACCCTGCCCTGCCCTGCCCTTGAGAACTGCAGCCATGGAGAGAGAGCTCCATCTCCCTGCTGTGCCTGCTGTGAGAAGGCCTCAAAGCAACTGCCCTTGTCTGTTTGGCACTTCATATAAATGCTTTATTCTTGCCTGATGTGCTGTGATTCTCCTCTCCTTTCTATCTCGTAGAATTGATTTTTCTGTCAAAAACATGATTGTGTTTTTACAACACATATTAAGGAAATACAGTGTGAAACATGAAAGGAAAAAAAGAAGAGATGAAAAGAGGGAAAAAAAAGATATGGCCAAACATTTTGATCAAACATTTGTAAGAAATAGGACAAAATAGAAACTTTTTGTGAAATGTCATTCAGTGTTGAGTGGATCTGGAAGGAACCTTTTATTTGCTTTCTCTTTTTCCCCGTTCTGTTGTCTTTTACTTTTTTGTTACTTTTAATTCTCTCTTGGGGTGCCTACTTCATATTGCTCATGCAGTGAAGTATTGTAGAACTAAGAGAGGAATATACTAAAGCAAAGACTAGTTCAGCTAAATGGCCCGTGTGGTTTACTTTTGTCAGAAATCACCTTTGCATCACAAACTGCTCCCTGAAAAGTGTAGAATTCCCAGATAGCCAAGAACCAATGTACATAACAATGACACTATGTTCCTCGTATTCCTCTTTGCTTACACTTTGCTGTAGCCTAATCTTTGATGGTTGACCTAATTTCCTTTAAATGGGTTTTTCAGGCAACTTTTCTAGATATCATAGAATCATAGACTGGCCTGGGTTGGAAGGGACACTAAAGATCATCTACTTCCAATCCCCCTGCCAGGGGCAGGGACACCTTCCACTAGAACAGGTTGCTCAAAGCCCCATCCAACCTGGATTTAAACTTTTCCAGGGATGGGGCAGCCACAGGTTCTCTGAGCAAAGCTGAAAAAAAAGGGGGTATAATGTTTTTTAAATGAAGTCCTAGATCAAGTGGTATGCATGATTTATTACTTATTTCCAGAAGTAAGAGGTATATCTGGGCTGCAGTTTATACACGTCCCATATTCATCCTGACAACACAAAGGAAAACGGCCTCCATTTCATGGATTCATCATAAGTGATGCTTTTCTGCTTTTTAACATGTCAGTTCATTGCCTCTGAGGAGCTTATTAGCAGGCTGAAATATTTTCTTTAACCCACAGAATGTGTAGGTCCACAGAAGACTGAGCTGCTTTGGATCTAGTTCTCAGTAATAAGAAAACTCTCAACATTAATCTAGAAAAAAGATAAATTCAAACTAACATTTTTTTGGTTTCAGACTAACAATTTTCAGAATGATTCATCCTTATTTAATTTTTTTTAATCATTTCAGATAATTTGTTAAACAATGAGTACAAATTTATGTTTTGTTATTTTTTGTTGACAAGTTGTGAGCAGAGCTGCATTAGTGAACTATTGCAGAAAGAACATCTGCATCCTTTCTTAAGGCAGAAGAAAATATGCCTGTAAAGTGTTTAAAATTTGGAACTTGCTGCCATTGTATTTATTTCATTTTACAATACAGAGAAAAATAATAAAAAAATATATTAGAAAAAGCTGTGGCAGAACATAAGTTTGCTGCTTTGGGATAAATGAGTAATGGCTACATAACTGTCATCACACAATCACTTTTAAGCCTTCTTTCATTGTATACAGCTCTGGGCTTGGGCAATGCAATTAATTAGAGGGTGAAATCAAAGCCATATATCTTTCTTCTCTTGTGGATTTTTACTCCTTGTCTTTAAATGTCTATCATGCCCTTCTAACTATATGAAATAAAATTAAATTGCATCTTTCCAACCAAAATTTCCATATTCCTGTCAAATCATGTACATGTGCTAAAAGAAAAACATATTAGTAAGTGAAAGGCATTGCTGTCAGTTGTAGATAAGAGAAAGGAAGTCCTTAAGAAGCTACTGCTCTTCATACTCTAGAGGGTAACTGTGAGCACTGTTGCTGTTCTAGGAAAAGGAGAGATAGAAAGTTCATTATTTAGCATCAGGTTTCGGTGGCCAGCAGCATCTTAATTTAGGGGTGCTATTTTAAAAAGATCTTAATTTATATTCACACAAATGTGAAAATTTCGGTAGTTCTAATTTTACATTAAAGAAAGTAATTGTTTTTGTTCTTCTAGTGTTTTTCTTGATAGTGTGGTTTTATCAAATTTGTAGAGATTCACTTAACTGATTCTTCTAAGTCCAAAGCTGAATTGTACACTTGATACCCTAATTCTGAAATTACCTTCTACGTGTTTCGTGACTATGACCGAGAGAGTCAAAGACAATATTCCAGGAGCAGGCTGAACAAAGGGTAATTGATGATCCTCTGGACAGATCTGCTGATACATACTTTGCCGCAAATACAAGAGCCCTGAAAAAGGTTGAAGGGCAAAAAGCAACACTTGTAGTAATATTTGCGCATTGTTCACACCGGTTTTGATTTCCACAACTTTTGCCGATGTCCACAGACCCAACTATAAACTTTTTTCTCAGCCAGAACTCCAAACTGAGAAAAGAAAATTCAGCCAAATACATGTTTTCTGAATTCCACAAAATACTATTAGGCTTACAAAGACTGATTTTATTTTCTATTCTACCTGGTAGAAACAAAGGTGTCTGTGAGAAAGACATATGTTTCCAAAGGAGAATTATTTTAGTCAGGAAATTATTCTTTGTGTATTCATCCCTACCAAAAGCACTAATTTATGCATTTCAGGAATATCAGAAAACCTAGTTTCTCTAAGATATTGTTTTCTCATTCTCCAATTAGTAAGTTTGTAATAGTCTTAATCTAATCACAGAAGGTTTCTCAAAGGCTTTCCATCAGTATCAAGACCACCATCATCATGAGATCACAACGTGATACTCAAAATCTCATTTAAATTTTTTTCTGAGACACCAACCACGCAGTGACATCTTGTAGTGGCCAATTATCCTGTGGTACAAGGAACAAAGAGAGTCCTCTGGTAAGACAGTCCCCAGTACCAGAGACTTCTGCCCAGGTTAGCGTGAGAAAACAGGCTTCCCCCAGAATACTTTGTGTTGCTATGTTAACGAACCCCAGTTCTGCGTTCCTGGTTGGCCGCTGGCCACCCCGCCCCCTTGCTACCTTATATGTTTCATGTCCTGGAAAGTTCTCCACTCCAGGTTCCCCCCATTGGGCTTTGCCCCTCGCCACTCCCCCAGAGCTTCCCCATTGGCTCCCATTCCCTAGTCCCGCCTGTGTACCACCCCCGTGCCCTCAGATCATTGGCCCCTGATGCTCACCCCGCTCCCGTACTTAAACCTGGACCCTGCATTGTCTCTTGTCTTCGTCCCTGGACTCCTTCACGGTGCGGCTGCAATAAACCTTCGTCTGTGGAACTCTACATGGAGACCCTTCCCAGCTCTTTGCCGTCGACTCATATTACTGGAGCTATCCATGCGTGTGTGCGTGTGCGTGTGTGAGTGTGTGCTGGTCCTGCTGAGCGGCTTCGCTAAGGAGACGCATTTGGAAGATCGCAGCACCTCGCGCTACAGCACAGCAGCCGCAGCGCACGGCTTAGCGATAGTATCGCATTTCTCCTAGAGACCTGCCTTCCATGTGTAAACTGTTTGAGCTCATTGAGGCAGAAACCTCTGAGCCCATCTGTGTCCCATCACATCAAAGTTCTTGCTTCCTTGAAGGGAGTGATGTATCTCATTCTAAAACTGATTAGAATTTTGCCTCTAAGTGTCTCTTCTTCTCCAATAAGTATGAAGAGAACCACAATAAATAGCTAAAATGCAGACATCTGTGTAGCAAACAATTAAATTTACATGAAATGAAATCTCACCCGAAGGGTCTATAATTAAAGTGCAATTATATTCCCAAGTTACATGAACAGGATCCCACCCACTGTCTTTAAACTACTGTTGCTATTATCTCTTTGCAGTGAGCTAAAACAAGCAGATTTGGATCAAGGTTGACATCTCATTATACTTTGTCTCACACTACCACTGTCTCAAAGCATGAGACTCAGTTTAACTCTGAATATGAGTGAGTATGGAAGGGGGAAAGGGAAAAAATACAACGGCAACATGATGCACCTACAGACATTAACTAATAATTTGTGTATTATTTAAAAGTGACCGTTCATTTTCTAGATGATGAATCATCAAAAATCATAACTCGAGAAGTTCAGAGATACTCACAATCTCCACTGAGTCTATCTGGACAAGATGTACATCTAGCATGACAGAAAAATTAGTTCAAGTAGCCTTTGGTGGAAGAACATACAAACTTTACACAAGAAAAGAGGTGAGAATATTGATGAATAGCACAAGAAACATTTTGCAAAGAATCAAAATACATTGTGTAAAATTGATTCAAAATCCTTTTTTATATTTTTTTTCTTTTTTTCCTGGCTTGTTTTTGCCACTTCTGGTCTCAAATAATAATAATAAAAAAATATTTCGAATTGTACCTCTTTTTGTCACAATGTATTGTGGTAAAACGGCCTGTGTTATTTACACATAGAGCAGTAATAGTAGTCAAAGTTTTCAGTTTGGAGTCAGCTAAAGTCAATATTGCTGTAACTGCAAAATGTCTTGAATTGTACCTGTGTATTTGTCCTCTCCTGTCTTCTGGGTATGGAGAGGGAAAGGTGGAGTGGCCCAGTAGTGATGAAATACTCCTTGCTGTCTGTTCTTACAATACCTATTGCAATTTTATGAACCATGAATGGAAGCAATAACAAATGAACAAGAAAACAGACTTCCAAACAGGAAGGGATGAAAGCAGAACATATTACAGATTGACCAAAAAACAGAAGGCCCCCCAAGCAGCCTTCTGGGTGTGCTGTGAAAAAAAAAAAACTATCAGGAAATATGTGATAGCATATGGAGGAGTGGATGATGAAACCTTTCAAACACAAAATCTGCAGGGAGTGAGATACCAAAATCTGCTGGAAGATACTGGTGAGATGCAGCCACAGACCATGTTTGGAAAAGCACCGGATGTACCTTACAAGCTTCCAAGCTCTTTTAAGTAATATACTTGTGTGGTTTTCATTTAGTCCCTTTTGTTTCTTCCAAAGGATGATTGGTTCCTAAGCATTGGCAAAGTGCGCAAAAGTATTATGTGCATGCAAAGACGTTGCTAAGTGCTGTACATGAAGAAGTCTGTCTTCAATTATATTTGAAGCAATTACTTTGATATCATCTTTTGTTTACAGTAAGCTACCATGAACAAGGATGTCCCTCAGGAAAAAGGGTTTGAGGAGGACATAGGAAGAAAAGGCTCTGAAAACAATGCTAGTTTTGAAGTTTTTTTCTAAGGAGAAAAACAAAAAAAGAATCATGTTCAACGTCTGTGCAACAAAAGAAATCTTTGCTCACCAAAAAGAGTTTGATATAGCAATGACAGGAAACAGGAGGAAAATAGCAGGGATCCAAGGGATTTAGAAAACAAAAAAGGCCAAAGATTCTGAGGTAGTTTTGCCTAACGTATTTGTGGGGTTTTGTTCTTCAGTGGATATGTTTTTCTTATGTTGCCGATAAAGTACTAATTGCTTCCATGTTCAGCAATGCTTTGGCTTTAGCTTCATTTCTTGAATGGAAGAAGAAATGAATGTAGTTCACAGCCACACTTTTCCTTTTTTTTTCTCTTAGGTAACAGTCTGTAAAATGAAATCATGATTCATTTCATAACTAGGAAATGATGCTGCAGCTACATGTAGAGAGCAGGAGCTCTTGAACTGCACTTGTTTGCTTTCCACAATGAACTGTTGAGGAGGAGCACAGCTACACCAGGAGAACCTGGGTGTCTGTGCCGTGCTGGGAGAGCAGAGGTGCTGGGACATGAACCAGGCTGGAGCAGGGAGCTAGACTGCAGCACTGTCTTAGACCTCAGATCTCTTGGCAAATTAGCCTCTGGAGAGACCTGAAATGTGTGGTGTAAAAACAAGTGAGCAGTGCTGCAAGACAGAGCCTGGGACCAGACTGACGCCTCTTAGATGTGAGGGGATCTCCTTAGGCTGTGTGATGGCAGCAGTGCTTTCTCCCAGATATCCAGCATGCTCCACCCGGCCTCCCCTGCAGACATGGCTGTATGACCTGTGTTAAACCAGGTTTCCAGGCTTCTGGAATAGCATTTAGGTGGTATACAGCCTTAAAACAATCACTACAGACCAGCACAGACACAGGAGCCTCTGGCCTAAACAAGACTCAGAACAGCTCAGTGTCATTCTGGCACACTGAGACACAGCTTGTGATATATCTGAAGGATAACCAACACTGGTACAGCAAATTTTGCAAGCTTTGAATTCAATCCTTAAAATTATAAGGCATGGGCTTATTCTGCCCATATAACTCACATGAATAATTTTTATGAATTGGCCCACCCTGCCATCCACAGTACAATTATATTAATTCTGTGGGATCCATCTACACCAAACTTGCCTAGGGATAAACCAGCTTTCTTAGGGTGTTTTTAGTATGCCAATGGTATTTCATGAGTATTAGGACCTAAGGATGTGACCAGAGTCTCAGGGCTTTCTCCTGCCTCAATGTAGTGACAGACCCTGAAAAGACAGAATCAGACCTCTAATACATAGCCCGTCTGTAATAGCAGCAAGTAAAAAAATCCTTGAGAAATTAGAAGGCGTAGTACCCTGTTTAATGCAAACGTATCAGTGTGAGAATGGAAGCTGCTATCTTTGAGGCCTACAGAAAGATCTTGCAAGTTAAAACCAAACTGGAATGCAATTTTAATTCACTTTAAAATTGATAGTGAGCAATCAGATTTTCCTTAGCAAAATCCTTTTATATTGCCTTTTTGTTTTGTTTTGTTTTTCTGGTCACAGGAAATACTGTGTGTGTGTTTTTTCAACATCTAAATGCATTTTCTTGCCTGAATTATGAAATCACAAGTTAGGAAAACAATATTCTTTGTGCTTTGAAAGTTTCCCCTATGAGGAATGAAGGTTACTGCAGTATGTTTGTTTAAGTGCCATGCTTCCAACTGTAGCTCCCACGTGACTCACTAGCTTAGTTTTCATTGCCCCTGGCTCTCTTCTATTATTTACCTTGCTTCTGAAGCTCCTTGTAAGGAGAAAAGAAGCCGTTACTGAAAAATACAGTAAAATGTAGTTTTCACCCTGAAAAGAAGGGTGAATAATTTGTTGACTGAATCATAGAATCGTATCAGTTGGAAGAGACTTTTAAGATCACGTCCAAATGATCACTTCCACCAGTTGCCTCAGTATCCTTAAGTGGGTCCCATCTGGCCCCATGGACCTTTGTGTGTCTATAAGGTGTAGCAGACCACTGACGATTTCCCCCAGATTATGAGGATTTCCTTCTGCTCCCCATCCCTGTTTTCCAGCTCAGGGGGCCTGGTACTCCAAGAACAACTGTTCTTGCTATTAAAGGCTGAGGCAAAGAAGGCATTAAGTACCTCAGCCTTTTCCTCATCCTTTGTCACTGTGTTTGCCCCTAAAAGCCATAAAGGATGGAGTTTTTCCTTGGCCCTACTTCTGTTGTGAAAGTGCTTATAGAAAGATTTTTTTATTGTGTTTTACATCAGTAGCCAGAAAAAGTTCTAGCTGGGTCTTAGTGAGTTTTTTCAGGATGAAAACTTGAAGAGCCAAATCCTTACAGTCCTGAGTTCCCTGCCCCTTCTTTCAAAGGTTATAAACTCCTGGGTTTTTTTACTGAGTTCCAGCCAAACTCCCTGTTCAACTAGGTCATTCTTCTTTCCCACTGGCTCATCTTTTGGCACATGAGGACAGCCTGCTTCTGTACCATTAAGATTTCCTTGTTGAAGACTGTACAGCCCTCCTGGAGCCCTCTTCTCTTCAGGACTCTTTCCCAAGGGACTCTCTCAACCAGTCTCCCAAAGAGACTAAAGTTGCCCTCTGGGACTCCATGGCAGCAGTTTTTTCTGGCACTCCTCCTTACTTCTCTGGGAATTAAGCACTCTTATCATTTCATGATCACTGTGCCCAAGATGACCTCCAGTCATCACATCGATCACAAGTCCTTCTCTGTTTGTGAAACCCGGGTCCGGTGGGACACCTTCCCCAGTTGGCTGAGTCACAAAACTGACTTTAATGCCTCCTCCTGTCTGTGGCCAGGTCTGTAAGGGGCCACAACAGGCACACGGACCGTCTTACACCCAAAATGGAACAAAGGCAGAACAGAGAGGCAATGGAGGAGATGGGAAAGAAGTGTGGTGAGTAGGAAAGCATCTGAGGCATTTGAACCTTCCGTAGAGGAGTTATGAAATGAATCTCTAGCGTTGAACAGCATCCCAAAACTACTGAAGAACCTGAGACATGGCTGAGGGTAGGAATGAAGATCTGTCTTTCAGCCACTGACATGATGTGAGGGGACATCTGCCAGCCCAGGAGGGAGTCCAAAGTCCAGGAACATAATCAAAGCAGTAATAAAATCTTATTCAGGAACACATTTTATGTTAACACTTTCCACTGCAGCTACATTTTAAAGCAAAAGGCATATTTTGCACATTTCAATTTGCAGATACCCTTCCTTAGCCCCCTTTAGAGCATACTAAGCAAAGTAGGCAGGTGGAGTCTTTTCAGCTAGTGATAGACCAAAATCATCTTCTAGCAACTGGTGGTGCCTAACAGATGCCCACAGATGCCTAATTAACATTCATGAAGCACTTGAATCCCTTAGATGAAGGCAGTATACAGTAAAAGCATAAATTATTATTATTATGGGTACTAACTGCTTCAGAAAACAACTGTGACAATTCTAAAAAAAATGGTTTATTATTCCTTTTGCTAAGAAAGAATTGAGTAAAGACCAATTGAAAGAGCTTTTTTTTCTACACATTAATTATTTTACTACCATGTAAAGAGCAACAAACAAATATTAAAAGCTGCCCAGGTGTTTCAGGAGCTTGGATTTCTAACAAAATCTAAGATTCCAGTTAAATCTGACAGAAAGTTGGACAATCAACAATCATTAATGTGATTGAAATTTTAAAGCAGACTACTCAATCATGCTACCGAGCTGCTAAGAGCATTCTGCGTCCTTTCCTTGTCCCTGACCCTTAAGCTGCTTTGCATCTGGATATTTAAATACTTTGCACAGCTGTGTCTTGCAGACTTCGCCTTCTCCATCTGCTTGTTTGTTTTCCTGGTTTTATTTTTCAGGCTGCTATTTTGTATAAGCAAAATTATCCTTTTATGCCTCTTCTGCCTCTGTTATTTCTTCCAGATATTGTAAACTACAACATCTGTAGTACTTCTCCTGTTATAGATTTATATTCTTCTAGGTAGAGTGGGATAAAGATAAGAAGCCTCAGTTGAACATGAAGCTGATGCCCTAGTCTGACACATAAATCCCCAAAGCTTTTTATTTCTGAAATTTACTATGGAGTATCCCCTTGGTGTATAAATGACTTCTTTTGATTTTTTACATGTATCACAGGTCAATAGAAAAAAAAAATAAGAAGACAAGCCACTGGGCATTTGACAGAACACAGTTACCTTTTACATTAGCAAGAGTGACACTTTTTTTTTTTTCTGTCAGATAATCTGAATACTCTAACAGTAAATATTACTAAAAAAAGGGTTCATGACCTAAGAAGAGTAGGGATTCAGATTTGATTTTTAAAGCATTTCTCTGTCTTTGGGTCAGCATGTTTGCAGAATGAAAGGATGTTTCCTGACCTTTTTATCTCTGAAGGGTGGGAAGTAACTTTAGATTCAGAGATTTATCTCATATCCTAGAAACAAATTGAGCCAAGTTTTCAAGCTCTATCTCCCAGTTATTTCTGGATTACTGAGCTTTGCTTACTCTGAACTGTTTCATAAAGGAAGTGAAAAATTAATGCTACTGCTTAGCTATATACTTAAATATGAGCTCGGCTTTCAGCACAAACAGATGTTCTTTGCTTAGTTGGGATGGTCTGGAAAAAAAAACAATTACAAAATTGTTTTGATGTGTTCAATTCTAGGAATCTGTTAATGGCTTATGAACAGAACACACCGATGGCTCTGTTAGTTCAGGACCGTGGCTTTCTCACCAGATATCAGAAGTGGATATAATGGGACAAAAGGTAGAGGGTCACATACTGAAAACCCATGCGGATTATAATATCTTACAGCTTTTTTATGCATCAGTGCATCCCTGATTATTTGTTTCCTGTGTTATCCTGTACCGAGCCCTATCTATGTGAAATAAATTGCAAGATCAGAATCTTACCTGCTTAAAGAAATCTCTCAGATTATCTTAAAGATTTCATTTGTCAGGTTTTGTAATAGCTGTTATATCCTGCTGAATTATTGTGAAATATCAAGAGCAAGGTAGCAAAACAAGCCCTACTGAACAGAAATTTTGGAAACATGAATCACTGAAATATAATTCTGACTGACCTTGGGGAGAGGGAGAGAAAAGAAGGTAAGGTCAAATTTAGAAGAGTAACTCCTGGTCATGAGCTTTTCTCTTTGACACAGTTTGCATTCAGTTCATGGGTGGTGCACTTCCAGCTCCCTTTTGCTTCATGGAAGTTTTAGAAATGTCTGGAATTGCTGTGTGAGCCTTACAGAGAAATCTAATAATATCCAGGTAAATTCTCCTTAGTTCTATAAATAATGACCACACATCATCTTGAAAAAAACACAAACCTTAAAGACAAACACAGCATGAAGCTTAGGGGAATCCATTTCCCATCTTCTTTACTCATCAGTTCTTTTAGAATCACAGACTTTAAAGGAAAGACTATTAGACTACCGAATCTTCATCTCCTGTTTATCACAGATGCCTAAAATTTCTCCAAGTTATCCCTGAACTGAACTCAGTAGTTCACATTTGATGGAAAAAGGTGATATTATCGTATGTTGCCATTCATCAGCTCTTCCAATGTCAGCACTGCAGCCTCCTGTGTACTAATTAGGCCATGACTGAAATAAAAGTTGTTGCTGATTCGTAATTTTGCAGTTGTGCTTAAGAATCCCAGTTGTAGACCATCTTGCTTTCAGCATTCTGAAGTGCAACAGGAATTTGTTTCCTGCTTCCCACAGATTACAGGCTAAAATAGTTCACTTGGGAACAGTGAACTCCCCTTGATTTCTTACCATACTCCAAAGGCCAAAGCTTTGGTTAGAAAAGTACTAACAGTTTTTTATTGCTAATTCTAATTAAAGAAGAAGGAAAGATTCAACCAAATTTTTTAGACGAAGCTTAGCAAAATGAAGAGCTACGTCTCATTCTTACCCATTTAGGTTTCAAGCCCTACTTCAACACTGAAAGGAGGAAATGTAATAAACTTACTGACTGCCCTAAGGACTGAGGCACCTGAAAGATTTCCACCAAGTGTCAATAACAACCCTGAATGTGACTCTTCTTATGTTTACCTGCAAGTTTGTCAGTAATTCTGAAATGCACTGATTTACCTGCCCATAATAGGGGACTTCAGGAGCTCTGTGTGTTTCATTACTTGAGGCTATAGGTGTATAAGACAGTGAATGTTGGCTTTAGGGCTCCTGATACTGGTTCAAAACATGAAAGCTATGTGATGTAAAAGGCTGATTCTATATTATTTTCATTCAGATGGCTCACCACTTTTTTTTTTCTCTCCAAAAATAACTGAAGGGTTGAATTTGTACCAATATTTTTCACTGGAGTAGGTATTGTTCATCTTCACCATTTCATCTTGATACCAGAGCTGATATCATTTGTTGCCCTGTCTTTGGAAAAACACATAATGCCAAAATAAACTCTGTTCCTGTTATGATAGAAGTACAGTCACCTGATCACAGCCAAGCTGGATCACATTTGTTTCATGCAGGATTGATTTTGCTGTTGATCACTAACAAAGACAGTATTTGTAACAGCAGGATTGCAGTGAAAATTGCCTCACTTGAAGGAAGGCTTTATGAATAGTCTTTTATATTATCTCTTGATATAGCATCTTTTGTCCCAATAAGTATTGATATGAGCAAGTCTAAGGTGTGGAGGAATCGTTCCTGGCCCAACTGAAATACCCTCTCCTTCAAGGCTGCAGCTGTTAGTGTCCTCCACCCAAACGACCAAGGCATACACTTAACCTCAAACTGAAAAAGGAAATAGTTTTGTACCTGACAAGGGGGTAGTTTTTAATTTCCCCCACCCAAATACCACATGGGAAATTTGTTAGGTGGGTAGAGCTAATACACACCCCAAATAATCCCATGGTTGCTCTAGCAGCCAAAACATCTTACATTGTGTTTACACCATGTCCTCCTGATGAACATGTCCTGGGTGAGGCTCTGGTTGGCTTTATTTTCGAAATTCTGCAGTTATTTGTGTGTCATTTTTATACAAAAATGCTTTCAAGTTTTTACAGACTTCTTTGGAAGGAACTGCTTTTACCTTCAACAAAAGAACAGTTTTGTTTCTTTACAGCACTCAGGATAAGCCAAAAAGCACTAATTTCTCCTCACTTGTAAAACATTTAACATATCGCTACCCACACCCTGTAATTTCAAGGCTCCTAGGATTTATATTTTAAAAGCATAATTGAAACTTCTTGGCAAAGGCCCTATGACTTCCAGTCAAAATGGTTGTAGAAGAAAAATTCTCTGTCTTAATGTAAAAGAAATCCTGCCTAAATTAAAAGCAGTTGGTATTAGCTCTTTTTCCCCTATAATAATATCTACCATTAAGATGACAGCTAAAATATAAGGTGTTCTTGCATTTCAAGAGACTATGAGAGGAAAAAGGATTGGTGGGGCTGTTTTAGTGATGCCACGTGGAACTCATATTTTGTCAAAACAACTGTTTATTCATATACATAGGGAAATGTATTTTTAATTTAGAACTCATTCAAAATCTCATGCCTTAACTCATTGAATCATAATAACTCAATGCCTAAACTAGCACAGGAAAGAGAGTACAAAGGTTCATGTTGGGTGTGTTATCTTGCAAGTGTAGTTTTCTAAATATTTGAGAATAATTTAAATAAATTAATCTCATTATCTCATTGCTACTTTTTGGAAGAGTTGAGTGCAGGGGCATTGTTGAAGTCCAACCTATTTTTCTTCAGACACAAAAGCACTGTAAAAGTTCTGGAGAGAAGAGATGTCCAGATCATACCGACGCAGATCATACCAACACAGGAGGCACACTCAGCCTCCCAGAGAATGCAGATTCTCACATATTGTCAGCGAAGAACAACTAAAAAATAGCAAAATGGATCTGATGACAGCAAGATAGGACAAACCCTCTGAGTAACTATCTAACACCATAACCTGAACCCAAAGGCATATCTACAGCTTTCTGGGCTGTTAACCTTGCATTTGTCTGAAGAGCTCCTAGAAACTCCCTGTACCTGTATTGCACTGTCTATTTTTCCTCCAGGTTCTGCCAGGCAGAAGGCAACAACCCCAGTCCAACACCTGTGGCCTCCAGTGCCATGAGTCTGGGGCAGCAGCATTAGTCTTTTCTCTTTGGAATCACAGGATTCTAGAGTCATTGCCTGGCCCAGTATTAATCTACTCTCCAGAACAGTAAGAGTGCAGGAGTTGCACTCATTGATCCTTGTGAGTCTCTTCCAGATCATGATATTCTGTGATTCTATAATTCCCCTGTCCTACTCTGCTAGTGAATGTCTTTCTACAATAATACCTGACCCATAGTAATGCCTATTTTATACTACACAGACTTTTTTTTTCTTGCAAGACTGTATTTTGCCTTCTTCATGTCTCATTAGCTTACAGGGAGAACATTAAAAAAAAGTTTAGTGTTGACGGTGGTTCATTTCCTGCTCAGCGCTGTTGCCCGTAGGCCAGAGACTGATGACATGTCTACAATACTACATCAAAATGAAAGGCCAGCTCTGAATTTCAATTATTGAAAGTGATGTTTAAAAAAATGGTCTCTCCCTGCTAGGAACTGCATTGGTGAATGACACTGATGCAATGGTAACTATAAAAAAAAATGCAAGATTCATGAAGGGGACAACATTTACTCACCAGTTTACCCAGAGTTATGAAATGCTATTGCAAAGGGGATGAGAGTGATCACTAATCTTGGTGTATTTTTAACAATTCTCTTATATTAGCAGTCACTTATTGTAGGTAAATGAGAGATGGCCTTATAGGAGATAAGAAAAAAATGTTAAAATCATGCTAATGAAAATTCAAATGAAGTGCTGTGATTATTGTTATGAAATTTTCTGTTTATGTTTTCGTCATCTCTGTAGTCTTGTCTGTAGTTGAACTCTAAGACCCTTAGGGCAAGGAAGATGTTAATTCATCAGAGAAAGAGCTCTCTTTGTTCTAGATCCTGTATAATACTCACCAAATCAGCCTTAATCCCTTCAATGTAAATAAAAACAAAGAAAGGTATCACAGTTGTGTAGTATTAGAAGAGACTTCAAAGATACAGAAGTCTATCTGCTTGCTTTGAGGAAAAATAAATGTTCCTAGGCTATCCCTGACGTGTCTGTCTAACCTATTCCTAAAATAGATTTCTCCTTTCAGAAGAGGCATGGGATTCCTTGGTTACTTTCTGAAGTCTGCCTCACTACTTATCTCTTCTTACATTTAGAGATTGTTTCCAGTAGCCCTGTGGATGGGAGAAGTAAGAGGAAATTTTGATTATGATTAAATGTTGCTTTGTTTTTTTTGGTCAGGTACCTACATATGACACATGTGGATAAGAGAGCAAAAGCCTTAAGTCTCAGCAGTATGGCTTAAGAGAAAAAAACCACATTTTATCTGTACCATCAAAATACTTCTGATGTCAGTGCCTAGTTTTAGAAGTGGCTATCAAATACTAACTTGTTTTCAAGTAGCTTCGAAGCAAAAACCCATGAAACATACGTTTGTCATGAACGCAGTAAAAAGTTACGAGTATTATCTCTCCTACCCTTTCCCAAAGTTTTGATGCATGCTGCCTTGTTTCCTGAGGACATCTGTGTGGTTTTCATAGTAAAGACAACCTCTTTTTTTGCTACTATGGATAGTGTGTCCTGGTCCATCATTTCATTGTTCGTAACATCTACTCTTGAAATCTACCATGAAAAATATCACAATTAGGTTTTTTTAAGGTGTTTTCTACTTTATTTTGTGTGCATATATATATATCGAAAACATTCTGTGAAATAATCTATTGCAAAATAATATTTTTCTTTTGGTTTTTTGCAGTTCCTTGAACATAAACATATATGTCCTGCTGTTGCAGTTTGAAGGCTCTTCTATGTAAATTCAGGTTAGTAATAACCAACAATGTGTGTTGACAGAAAGCTACATCTAGCCTGCAACTAGGATACAGGTTTGGTGCATATACAGGCATAACTGGGCTAGTTTTATCTTCTGATCATCTGCTTTGTTCCTCTAAGGATGGCAGAAAATCCCCCTCCCAGAATGCTGGGTTTTCTGTGAGCCAAGTGTGCTTGCAGACAAACCTGAATACTTGGCAGCTGTATCCTATGGTATGCAGTTTTAGATTAAAACTAGTTTGGTATGTGCTGCATGTGTTACAATTACACTTCAATCTGAAACCTCCATATATCCTAAATTGAAACAGCAATGAATACTTGAGACTCAGAAATGATCTTCCATCTCTGGCCATCTGTGGGGCAGATGTGCAACACTTTTCTCACAGCTATACCAAAAGCAGTTTCAAACCCACCTTTCTGTTGTGCTTCTTCTAATCAACCCGTTTCCAGACCTTGCTGCTGGCAGCAGTCATATTGCATGTTTGGTTTGATAGCTTTGCACCCCTGATATAATCCATCCCTTATGTGCGCACACATTCTCCCGGGCTCTCTGGGCAAAGATCCTGAGGTGCACACAAGTAAACAGTGAGGAAGATGACAACTGCGGCACTGAAAAGAGAAAGTGGTGCAAACTGGGAAAATGTGTGGTAAACTTGGGCACTGAAGCTATTGGAGCAGGAATGATGGACTCCCAACATATTTTAGGAGCATGTGGGTAGATTTTGTAAAAAAAACCCTAACATAGTCCCTTCAACCACTATGATAACACAAACACACCCCCTACTGCACCGATAATCTAGGAGTGACTACATGTTCATTGCAAGTAAAAACTAAGGGTGTCTAGTGCACTTTGCTGTGTGTTTGCTTAACCACTTTCTTCCCCAAGAAGCTATAATTATATATATTATATTGTATTAATTATATTATTATGGAAATCTTTAGTGAAGAAAACACAACAGGGTGCTACCATAATATAAAATGTGAGATTTTAAATGAGAAACTTCTTTGTCATTTTTCACTACCCCGTCAAACAAGTCATCCAGTCCTCCACAGAGCAGACTTCACTTTGACGCAGGATGCTGCTGAATGGAGATGACTCCCAGACAAACCTGTGTCCCTTCCAGCAAGCCATGTGTGCCACATAGTGCCCAGTGACAGCACACACTAAAAAAGAGAGGAGGTCATGGGCAGGATGAAGCAGGAGACACTCAATGTGTTACCATTTAACAGCAGAAAGTGTGCTGGTTTTGTCTGATAACATTTGAGTCACAGCACTGCACATCATTGACCTTCAAACTACCCTGCTGCTTCTTCTGTGGCCGCAAAAGGAAATAAGAATGCATGGAGAAGGGATCTAATTTATATCTTCACAGTTAAGTGAATTTTACATGACACATATCTTCAGATCTCCTGATGAAAGTAATTATAAAAATTAAATATGTGTGGTAGTATATGATAGCAACTGCTTGTTTCCCTGCTCACTACCTAGTGCATCTCTAGTCTGGGAATGCTGGGTACCGTTTTCATGTAAATTGGTTCGTTACTTGTTGCTTTGTTACTGCTCGATAATAATAATAATAATAATAATAATAATAATAATAAATGTCTATTGTTAAGAGTTTTATTTTGTTTTGTGAAGAAATAATACTTAATGAAAAAGAAAAGTCTTTATGGTAACCTTTTGCTAACCTGACTTGTAGATTTTTTTATCTGGAATAATCTTTTCATCCTAGTTTGAATAAATAATTTTTTCTTTCATTTATTGTCCCATGAAGGACAAGACTAGTAAGTGTAGATTCATTAAACAAGAATAGTTCCTGGCGTAGATATCCATTAGAGCCCAGCTAACATTAGCATGTTATATTCTGTTTGATACACAGTGCTATTTGCTAATGTTATTAATTCTACACTCAAATAAAAGTGAAATGGGTCAATATTTGGGAACTGTAACCATAGTTATGGGTAGCAGGATTCCAGCATTTAAAGGAGAACTGCTAAATTTTGAAGATTGAAAACGAGAAAGTTATATACATATATATATATATATATATATATATATATATATATATATCTCGTAAAGGCCCAAACCTGCTCCTAGTGAAGTTATCCAAGCTCCTTGACAGGAGCCCATTGGAAAGAAGAACAGAGCCTAGTCTAGCAATGAATCACCTTTCCATATGAATTAAAATTGCTGAAGAGGATGCTCCTGTGCTTGGCAACCCAAGGAGTCCCAGCCAGGATGAGCAGCTGCATTCCCTGGTTCTGCCCTTTCCATATGTAAGAACAGAAGGATCCACACTCTTATTTCAAACAGTTAAATACAGCCTTTGCCAAAAGCAATAAGGCTGTTCGCAGATTGAAACTTTGAGAATTTCAGCATGCATTTTTTCCTTTTTTTTTTAACCAATAAGTAAACATTGCACAACCCTTGAAAAAAAGCCATGTTCCAGATTTTGCAAGAATTTTGAGAATCACGTAGTTAAAATCTGTTTTATTCCCATCATATGAGTTTCTAGGTAATGAAAGTATATGATCTCACACCACACTACATGAGATTCAAATTCTGTCTTTACATCTATGTAGTACTCTTAACTTCAGTAATGTTATATGAATACAGTGAAGGACAGGGTTTGATCCAAGATGCTAAGATTTCTCTAAATTTTAAAAAAAAACAGACAGTGAGTCTCAATTTCTTTATGGTGTTTATAAATATTTTTACCTCTCATGTTATTTGTTTACTTATTAATTGAATTGAAGTGGCTCGGGGTTTTTTAATCTGCATTATAAAATTATTAGGGTTTTTTTTTCCTTTAACATTGGTACCAGAGTTCTACAACCTTATTTTCAGCATGCTTTCTTACCTTCCCTTTCAGCTTTTTCATTTCACTGATTAGTATGGATGAAATTTCTTTCAAAGGGTTTTCTGCATCAGAAAGTTAGACAGTTAGTCAAATTTTTTCATGTAAACTCTCCCTAGCAGCGAAGAGAGGCAGTGAGGGCAGCTGACCTGTCTTTCCTCACTGAATACAGGAGGAGTCTAGACAAAAAGCTTAAAATAGACAGCTACCTTAGGTAAATTAGCTAATTATCTTGGATGAGATAATAAGCAAATAATGAAAACAAATAACTGCTACCCCCCGCCTCCACCCCGCCTTGGATGTTGCAGATGTTAACTAAGGGACAAAAGTGCCTCAAAAATCCTGAAATATTTGGGTAGTGCTGCTTGGCCATTTCTATTTCTTCTGGCTCTTACAAATAACTGTTTCATTCACTCTTCTTCGAAATGGAGTATGACTATGTGGTGGTTATATTCCACTTGCTTTCTTGCTCATAGGCAAAACCCCAAAACTTGAAAATTTGGTGATAAAATTAAGGCTTTTGCCAGAAATATGATGTTTCTAGTCTTCCAAGAGAAACCAGTGTCAGAGATGATTGGCCTTTCCATCTCTGCCTTACCTTATTATCTTCAAACCTGTTTTTGCTGGTTTTGTTCTTAAACAGCCCTCTTGGTTGGCCTCCGTGTACATGATTATCTTCCTCAGGGAGAAATTAAAATTTCTTTTGCCTTTCTGTGCCCATGTTTGTAGCTACTCAAACCCCCTGCTCTGTATGACCTTGAGCCTGTCCAAGCCTGGCACCATCTCTTGTGGTCCTGAGATGCTCCAGAGTCTCATCATCTCTCTGCAACATAGTGTCTCGTGCAGTCCCCGAAAATCCTAATACTAACATTTGTAGGGCTCTCTTTATATCCATTCCATCCTCTTGCCCGTTCAGCTTCCCCTCCAGTGCTGCAGGAGAAAGAAATAATCATGAGGAACCAAAGGGGAACTATTCAGAAGAGAAGGGAATTATGCAGAGAAAGGCAAGGCTTACTGCCCTTAAATCTTCTAACAGCTGAAGTGAGAGAGCTGGTGCTTTATGATATGACAAAGCACCGCAAACCCTGATCAGCCAGATGCAATACGTGGCTGAAGCTTGGCGAGGTACTTTATATACCAAACGCATTTGTTCACACAGGAGGATAAAACACAATGTTTGGATGATCTTTCAAAAAGCTTCATCTAGTACTAAAAAATTTACTTCCCTCTGTAGCACCTTATAGTCAGTCAGAAGCCAGTCCTGGTGCAGGACATAAAACTAATGTAAGGGAGCACTCAAACATACCAAGTGTGTGCTCATGTGCACAAACCCACCACACCCACACACACACGGTGGCAGGCCTTGCAGAAGCCTGGAGTCAGAGTTTCATTTTTCAGAAGGACATAGAGTGACAGCTGCAAAATATTATTTTGTATTTTCTTAGAGCTCCCCTTGTAAAACATGATTGATTGAAATAAACTGTCAACTGCAATTTGTTAATTTTATGTGATTTATTCCCAATGTCTGAATGTGAAAACCTGCTAGAAAAAAATATTTTATAAAACATCAGTGATTTTTATCACCATTAGTATTTTAGAAAAGCAGTTTTTCAGTACTCAGTCCTCCTGAATGCTTGTGATGAGCAGCCAGGAAACTGACTGCCACATGCCATACGGTAATGAGAACAGTAAATCAACTACTAAGAAACTGGTAGCCTGTTTGAGACTCAAAGCATTTTCTAAAGTGGGAAAAAGGGTCTTGATAATCATTGCCACACTGGAGTTTAAAAAGAAGTCACGTATGGAAACTGTATTTACTGATATACAGAGAGGACTGCATTTAAAATAGCTGCAACGATTTGTACAATGTTTACTATCACAAGAGATTCCTGCCATAGCATAAATATTTCTCTTTAATGTAAATGCACTATAGAACACAACATTGCTTGAAAATAACATCACCAATTTAAGAGGAAAAGAAAAGGACTACATTTGCCTCAAAAGAACAAGTTGAAAATTGAATTATGTGGCCTGAGATTTGAGCAGAAATCCATGATTTGATGTCCTCAACAAATCAGGATGTGTTCATTAAAAGGTTTAATAGACTTTAGAGACAATGGAAGTGTATACTGAGAGCATCAAGAGACTGAGAGTGAGAATGGAATGATGTCACCTCCGTAAGCAGCACTATCAGCGCTGGGGTGGGTGATGCACTAATATGGGTTTCTGATGGGATGAGCCGCAGCAAACATCCTGCAATACAATATGTAGGAACACAGAATACAGCTTCAGAAAATATCCACAGCACTTAGAAAGTGCATAGGTCTTCTCTTTGATCAGATAAAGAATTCCGTGATAACCTGCTGTGTTTAGCCAACACCTAATATCCTGAAATATTGCCTTAAATACTTGTCAATTTTTTATTTCTTTTCTGGAAAGAGACTGGATCTTACCAGTGACGCATTTGCAAGGAATGTCAGTTTGAATCTTTCCTATGACCCCAACACAGAGATATTCAGATTTACTAATGGACTCCTGGGAATAACTATGAAAATAACTGTTACCCTCTTGAGGAGAATAAGGAGAAAGAGCATGCCGTGCACTTATTTTGAAACTACAGATCTGCATCTGTCTGTACTGACAGCTTCAACTTAAAATTGGAAAAGGTGACACTGCTTGTAACAGACTTGAAGAATTATCTGTTCCACTTATATCTGGCTGAGAGTTAGCCCTGAGATGAGCTGCACAGTAGGTCAACAATAGCAGAAGGTCAAGAAAACTGGGACCGGGGAATTTTACTGGAATTTAGGATTCCATACTAATGGGTTTGAAGAATTTGCAGGCTGAGATACTCTCTGCAAAGGAAGCCATGTAGACTCAGAGCATTGCCATCAATTTAGATTTATTTCTGTATTTCCTGCTGGTTGGTTATTAAAGTTCTTAATTTTTTTCCCATGTTTTCAGTGAAGAGTGAATTTATCAGAGTAAATGATATAACCCCGTCTTGAAAAGTCTTTTTATGCTCTGAAATCACAAAATATGGTATTCTGAAATGCCAAATGTGTATTTAGGATGGGGTAGCATTCCTTTAATTATTTTGTTTACATAATTAGATACCAGGTCACTAACAGAAGACTCTCTTCTGAATGGTAGAAGATACATCAACAGTTCAACAACAATTGCACTCTAAGATTTTGGTTTGCTTTTGTTCCTGATTAACCATTTTCACTGTAGTCTGTGTGATTTTAACAATTTCACTGTAGTACAAGAGGATTTATATATAATTTCAGAAAAAGAATCTGTGAGTAGCCTTCCAGAAATAATGGTGGACAGAATATTGTGCTTGACTTACACCCTAAAGGTTCTGTTGATCTTTTCTTTGAAAAATTCCAGTAGCCTATTATTTGAAGCTTGGGTTTGAAAATAGATGGAAAAAAGTCTTTTGTAAGATATATCTCCTTTTTTGCTCCTGCAAAAATCCATCAGAAACATGCCACATCACGTTGTCCTTGAGAAAAGTCAAGCTCCTCTCCAAGAAACAGGGCAGCTCCCTTCCCTGTGCCTTTGGCACTCTGGTGCTGGAGCCAAACCCTGTGAAACACGAAACTGCTGCATGGGAAGGTATGTTCACATTAGGGACAGAGAGATGGACAGGAGACAAGGATATTAGGAAAGAGGACTAGGGGGGAGACTTGAGCTGGACTTTTACACAGAACCAAAATAGAAAATTGATTGATTGTAATTAGCCACCTACAGAGGTTAAATGTGAAAGTCAAAATCTTATTTTTGAATGAAAATACCAGCCAAACACCCATGAAGATTCTGCAGTTCCACAGTGGAGCAAGGACCAGAGGAAACACTGCACTTGCTGCACACCTTCCCTCCCCGTGTCACAAAACCGAGGCACACAAGCCACCCTAGGCTGCGACCAGTGTTCCGTGTCATGCACCAAATAATCCTGAACTGAGAACACTGGTGCTGATAGGAGAAGCTTTCCTGTAAAAATTTATGTCCAAGTTAGAGATGGAGGTGCTACACAGGATAGAACACAGTTCCTTCTCTGTCATAATCCCATCTTTGTCCTATTTTACTAAAGCAGAAGAAAAGTTAATGGCAGTGGTAATGGTGGCGTTTTTGTTGTTTGTTTGAAGTGGTCATTGCCTCCTAGGAATGGATCTGAGAGCACAGCCTTCACTTTACACAGACCAACGAGCTCACCACATTTGCAATAAGTTCTTAGGGGGCTGAAGATCAAATACCAGAGGCATCTCCCTCTGTGGCTTGCATGTACTGAAATTTAAGTGGATGCTGATCTGTGCTGACATTCCTATTTACTTTCCAGGGCTGTAATGACTAATACTTCTGTAGATACTATACTAAAAGCTTCCACTTTCTCCAACAATAAAATCTAAGGATTCGTTCAAATTAGAAATCTCCTCTGGCCAATTATTTTGATATGTAAGGATGTTGTAAAATAAAGATTACAGAAAAATAATGTCCATTAGTTATTCTTATCTGATTTTTCCTTCTAAGACCTCTATATCTATTGATGGACTGTACCTTTTAATTTGTAGTAAAAGAACTAGAAAGAAGATAAAGTGGGTTTTACTGTCAAATTTAAGTATCATCCTAGCAGGACACAAAATTGTAAATTGAATCCCCATGCTCTGCAACTGAAATTTAACACCTTGGCAATTATTTTTAGGTTTGTGTTCTTGTTTTTTTCTTTTTCTCAGAAGAAACGGAGGATCATCTGGAAAATATTCCACCCTTTGATCCAATACACATCAATTTTATACCTACCTTAACAGCTTTAAGGGTGGAATTCCTTATTTCCAGCCTTCCCTCTGTTATCAGAACAACATAGAGAGTTCTGTTTACCAGCAGTCAAATGATTTGCAGATGACAGTCAAAAAGGAATTTTAAAAGTCTCTGTTCCAAGGAAAGCCATGATCCCCTTAGCTTAAAAAAAATCTCCAAGCTGACATTTCCAATATTTTCAAGAATGCCTAAAAATCTAAAGCTTCACCCTGAAGCTTTTCTTTTTTTTTTCTTCTCTCCTTTTGTTCCAGCATAGGTTCAAAATATTCCTATCCCTTGATTCTATTGTAAATATGAATTCACATTTCATATACAGAGCCAGAGCTCTTTGTATTTTACAGGTATTTTAAGGGCAAACTTGTTTTTTAAAGAACACCTTTTCTTCCCTTTAAACTACTCTGAAGAAGAGAGCCACATGTGAATACCAAGCTCTTGGCCTCTGTAATATTCTTCCTTGCGTGTGTGTGTTTTCATGGTGTGCTCTTGCATACCTTGCTTGCTTTGGATAATCTTCCCTTACGTCGGTATTTAAAGAGAAGTGAATGGAACTTCTTACATAAGACACTACTTGACGTGAGCAGGGGATGATAAAGCCAGGCTCTTTGTAGGTATTGCAGGATGTGATTTTTCCCTGCAACAATAGCACACTTCAAAAGAAAGGGCAGGAAAGGAGGAGTCCTTTGAGCATCAGCCTTTTTGAAGCCACACGCTAAAGTCTCAGATCCTAAATCAGTGTTCACAGCCTTCATGCAGAGCACAGATCACCTTTTACCGTCCTGTAACTCTGCATTCATTGGCAGTCTTCAGGGACAGTCATATTTGTGAATAGGGATTTTTTCAGAATTCCATTTGTCAGGATTCATTTGCAAAAGAAAGTGCCCCCCATTATTAGGTAGTAAAACCTAATATATAGAAGTGGTATAATTCTACCTATGTCAAAAAACAACAGGTATCACACGTTATACACACAAAATCTTAACTGGTATATTAAAACAATTTTGCTCTGTGCAGCCTGAAAATTTCAGCATATGGTACAGTAACAATGTCCAGATTTTCCAGCTTTGAGGTATTATGTATGTGAAAATTCATATGAAAAATGGACAGGACACAGGATCTTTTTGGCATTACTTGTACTTGAGAACCATTAAACACAAACAAGTGTGAAACTGTAAGGAAGTTTCTTAAGACTGAAGACCGTTGTTGCCCCAAAATTCTAAAACACTTCTACTAACTTCACTTAACTCCTCAGGAAAAAAAAAAAAATTAAAAAATAAGGAGGATTATTTATTTTCTTCGTGTCCTGTATGTTGACCTGAGAATCAAGGGGACATCACTGATCCTGATGGCCAAGAACTTCATAAACCACATGAAAGACAAATACCACACACCTAGCAAAGGAAGCATCCTTAGAAAAGGTGACAATTCTTCACATCCCTTTCTTCTTGCCCGTTAACACCAGTATCATTTGTCACTTATATTTCAAAACAAAATAGATTGCTCTTTTTTTCCTCTATGGAAAAACATGTAGATTTTATACACACTTCTCAGAAATCAGGTTTTAAATGTATGCCAGAAACCTGGAGAAAAGACCTAGGGCTTGCCCTAAAAGTAGGAATTTTCTTTCCAAAGGCGCTTGTTTCTAATTTGCGTGGCCAGCGAGGTGCAGCGGGATGTGTGGCACCCAGCCAAAGAGATATGAGACAGCTTCCAGCAGAGGATGGATAGATGTGTGAAGTAAACCTGCTTGTCTTCATGAGCCTCCAGGGAAAGAGAACTCCAGGCTCTGATGGTACAACTCAGCAGTTCTTCTATACACAGAGGTCCCCTTGGAGAGTCACCCGGCCCATTTTGTGCTGCATAAGTGAGAAGCTGAGCAACCAAGACTCTGTCCTATGACACTGTGAACCAGTCTGCAGGGATTAGAAAATGTTTAGAACCAGAAATAACTCCAGGTGAAGGCCTTTGATTGCCACAGTAGGTTGCAAATCATAACAGGCAAGAACAAGAGAGCCCATAACCTTACGAAACATTCCAGGACAGTTAAATGGAAGACTTCACTTGCACAATTTGAGAAAAGTTCATCTCTAAAGCATGACAGGGAAACTCTTGCTCAATACTGTTGTTTTCATTTTAACTCAAAACGAATAAACAGACCCAAAGGAGTCTGGCTTTAGGGCAGATTGCCTGCATAGGTACTCAGGCGATACAGATAGCTCTGTAATGAAATGAAACCTGGCCAACTACTTCAGAGTACAGTATTCATTGTTCTGATACCTAAAGAAAAAACATTCCTCATGGATTGCCTTATGAAGATGTATTTCACTCTCTTCTTACAGGTAAGAAGGTCTCAGTACAGCACTAACTCCCAGGCCTGAGCATTGCCTCCATAGGTGTAGCAGTAGGAGTCCTTACACTGCGACAACACAACAGCTCAGATAACATCACAAGACCACTCAATGCTCTATATTCTTGAAAAAAATACATTATGCAAGAAAGAGGCCTTTATTTTTCTAGTAAAAGAAGCTTTTTCTTACATTTTGTTCTACATCTCACTCAAGAAAAATTTAATATATAAAATTATACATATTTTGTATAGGTCATAGTTCTTTTCTTTAGCAGGGTCCTTAGGTTCTGATTGAAAAGTTTTCCCAGCCATCCATAATGTCTGTTATCCTCTGAATTTCCTACTGAATTGCCAACACAGGTAATTCAGGATACCATGGGAATTAATAGAGTCAGGAAAAGAGATACTATCTAGCAGGCATAACACCGTAAGCAGAGGACATTTTACTTGTTTATCTCTTCCTACATCACAAAACACTATTCAAAGTGAAAAATGTTATTTTCAGGGAGGTTTTTTTAGCATAATCTACAGACACTTTAATTAAATATGGCAGTATTTTATTAATTCTCTGTTAAATAGTCTGCATTTGATGTGTTACAGCTAAATCATCTCTATATTTGAATGCAAATCTCTCTCATTGAAACACTTGACACCAAACAATGTTTTGTCAGAACTACTGAACATTAGACTACTTTAATTCTAACAACTTGTGCTTTAATTGGAATAATTTAAGGTAGCTTAGTTTCAGAGCTTGACAACAGGGGCATGGGGAGGCAAAAAGAAACACAGATATAGTACAAGGTAACACAATGGAAGAGTTCTTTGAATTTGGTAGCTGTATCTGAGTCCTTCACTCCCTGAATCTTTGTGTTTTGGATTGAGTTACACATGTTACCAATTTATGCTATGAGTTATACTCATAATAAGGTGGTTTTGTAAATCAGTCCAAAAAAAATTTGTGCAGGATATCTGGTAGCATATACAGAACTAAGTTAAAAAAAATTAAATCTGAATTATCACTTTAAAGAGAAATTTTTATTCCAGATTTAAAAAATATTTTAAAAATAAAATTTAAAAAAACCCTACTGAAATTGTTATTAAAGAGGATGGGGCTAAGAGTAGTGGGAGGAGAATTTTTCTTTAACTAAAAACAAAACCATGCTTGGATTAGTTTAAGGTTCAATCCTGCAAGTTGCCAAGCTTTCTGGTCCCAATTCAGTAAATTACTTAAGCATGAGCTTAAGTTTTAAGCACATCATCAGTTCCAAAGAAATGATCTGACTCACACATCCCTAATAAATGTCTGGGCTAGAGCCAGAGATCTCAGCACTTACTAGTACTAAGACTTTCGTTTCCTAATTGAACTAATAGTGATAGGTAGATTGCATAGAGAATAAAACCTCCTGCAAACCTCCTTGCAAGCTGGGAATCACAGCTGGCTCTGCTGTAACCCACATACCTCACAGTGTGACTCGACCATTCCTGCCATGGTACAAAGCTGGCCACAATGTTCCTGCCCTCCCAATGTTCCCCCTGTCCAGGGTGAATCACATTCAGTGTTGCTGAAATTCCTAGTTATCCAAACAAGCAATAATAGAAACATTTGAGCAGAAAGAATTTTTGAGTCATGTAGGTGGTTTTCTTGTGTGGGAAACTACCCGCTTTGTATCTATGTGATTAGGAAAGTCAGCTTCATTTGCCTCTGGCTGTCTGAGGCAAGCAACAAAAAGCACATTCATGTTCCTATTCCTTCCTCCTCTCAGCAACACAGAAGAAGGGAAAAGATTATTAACTTCTATGTCATAGTCAGGTTAAGAGAACACATTCCCCGTCTGTAAGACCTCACTTCTACCAGTGGGAACTTCTTCCAGAATTTTGCACTGCCCACCCTGAACTCACTCATCCAGCTGGATGAAGAAAGTGCTACCCGAATGCCTGCTGCCCAGTGCACAAAGAATCATGCTGGGATAGCAGAAGTATTGTTCTGGTGGTGTTCAGCAGTACACCAAACCCTCACTGGACACGGCATCTGCCCAAAACTGACTAGACTGACTAAAAAAAGCAACTGCTGAGTAGAAGTGAGGAAGATAGTGCAACAAGACTGTACCATTCTCTATATGTGCCCTTCTGGTCTTTGGCAAGCTTGGATAGAAATCTTAAAACAGAAGAGTGTTCATGAAAAACCAGAAAAGAACAAATTAGCTTTGGAGGGCTTTATAAATCAAGCATGAGGAGCAACATGGGCTGTAGTCCAAACAGATTTCTCTGAAAATTTAAAAAAAAAACAGACAAGAGACCTGAGTACCACAGGCAGAGGAAAGACAGCAGACAGTAGCTTCTCACAGCAGCATGAAAATGACGTGACTGGGGAAAAAACAGGCTGGGATGAGGTTTTAGTTGAGGCAGATCTGGAGTGAAATATCAGATCTGGAACTTATCAAGAAACAAGGAGGGAGAATGAGGACAGCAATCCCTCAGACATGTTGAAAGCCCAGGGAGGACACGATTTCAAAAACAGCAGGCTGTGAACATGGCTGTGTTGAAGATGGCTGATGAGCCAAAACCCTGGTCCGAGGCGTGTTGGCTGAGCAGGAGGGGAGGAGAGGGAGAGGACTCGGCTGGGATAGAGGAGCTCTACAGCTCAACATGAGGCCAGGAATGGCAGGGAGAAGGTTTTTCATGCCAGAGCGGGAGACAGGCTTGCATGGGAAGCATTACTATGCAAAAAAATTTATTCCTGTGAGCACACAGATTAACTGGATACTAGGATAGGATTTAAACCTTTCCCAGCCCTGATCAGCTTTGACACCATGTTGACAGTGGCACTTTTCAACAGGTATTTCAGGAACTTTATCCAGCACCCAAGAGATTTTATTAAAGTCAATATGACAAACTGTGACATCTTTCCAGAAGAGAGCCTAACAACAGGTTTGCATCATTTTGCAAGGAGCCCTTGGGCTGCATTTTCAATCTAAGTATACAGAACGATGTCTGTTGAAAGTGCTACACTGAAACCAGTGACATCACCAATGGCAAAGAATGGGAAGAGCTTTCATGCTGCTCTCAGCAGCCTTAATAGAAAAATGATTAATCATAAGTGCAAAAAAAGTTGTCATACAGCCTCAGCTGTTTTGTCATTAAATTATACTGTCTATGTTCCTTATTAGATCTGGACTGCTTTTCTATTTTTAACACAAACAAAGGGTAGGTAATTATAAGTGACATCTGCATATATGCTTCCAAAGTGTGGATAAAACCTTTCAACACACTGAAATATACTCGTTAGTGCATGCATTTAGATCCTGTCATGTAATAAGAAGGAAATTTATAGAGAAAGATAAAAAAAGAAATCATCTAGGGTATCACTGGTCACCTCCTTGTTGGCATTTTAGATGAGATAATTAGCCCAAGGTAATCTATTTATACTGCCACGTACATAAACAAGCTGCCTGCATTAGTACACAAATAGATCTATAGGTTCCTGTGGTGTCGATGACAGAGACAGGCAGTTGTGAAAATTTCAGAGAAACTAGCAGAAAGCCAAAGGGTAGAATCACAACAAAAATCCTTTCTAAGCAAACATCTATGCAGAGCAGGAGTAAAGGCTCACAAATGTTTTTTTGGTGGTCAAATCTGAACAGAATAGTCTGCAGATTAAATTATCATGAAAATAGAAATTTTGTCATAAATAATGTAAAATTTGCATCAAGAAAAGTCAGCATTGAAAAATTAAGCACTGATAGAAAATATTTCAATTGCAGATATACACAAGTACAGATGTACAGACAGGTGCTCACTTGGTATCCATAAGAAGTAAATAAAGAAATGCTCTAAAGGTCTGGCCTATTCAGCACCAACCTCAGTGAAGATTGTTCAAGACTGCAGGTGAAATAGTGCATTTCAAAGTTTTTGTGTTTAAAAAAGCAGAATATTTATGTCTCAACACAGAAAGTTCCTTCCTTCCTTCCTTCCTTCCTGCCTTCCTGCCTTCCTGCCTTCCTGCCTTCCTTCCTATTTTTACCTTCAGTTTTGTGGAAATACAGATTTGGAAACCATTCCTTAAAAATATTTTTTCTCTAAACTACTTTTAATATTTTCCTTGTTTGCGTGTAAACTATTTTTGTGTGTGTTTTCTCTAGCAGAGAATGGTCTATTACCTTCCTTTTTGCAATTAAATATTATATTCTTGAGGATTATCAAGACTAAAAACTATTAATTTCTTCAGTGTTTCCTCCAAATAAAAAAGATCATATTTACTAGATCTCTGATCATTCCTTCTGATTTCTTCTTGAATCTCTCCATTGTTCATGTTTCTTGAACTCCTATTCATGCTCTTATTTTTCAGCATTTTTACTACCTTTTACTGAAGTAGCCTCTTACTTTTGCAAAAGCTATTTTATAGCTCACAAAATATTGTGAGGAAAAATATAATGTTAATTGTATCCCTACCTCAGAGATTTTAGAAGAAAGGCTATCCAGTGCGTGCAGAAAAGAAAAAACTATATAAAAAGAATATAGTTCACATCATAATGGTATACATAGTTACAATCACCATCACAGTCCCTCACAAATTTTAGTACATCCTGCATTCCCTTGTGAGAGAGGGAAGTACTATTATTGCCTTGCTACCATCAGGGACATATCAACAATTATATATATATATCAACATAGTCATCAAAAATTATAGATACAAATCCACACAGAATTATATGTCTTCATTTTCTATTTTTATAGAAATAATATATTGATACATATTTATATTTCTTAGTCTCATGCTACCATGTGGATATTGCTAAATTACCTCTAAAAGAGCTAGTAAGAGTACCAGAAGATGTACATTTAGATGATCTCCATCCACTCAGACAATTTATTCAACAAGGAAACAAGATTTATTAGCTTATGTGAATATGGTTATTCTGTTTCTGATGCACAAGCAGCTTAGGACACTCCAGACACTCCAGACAACCCAGACTTGTGTCCTGACGAAATTCTTCAGAGCTGTTATTGCCAGATCTGTGGTAAATTGAGCACGTCTCCCAAATTATACTTCTTGCACGCCCAAATCACCCACAACCCTTCCTTTTCACTTAGCTTGGGTTTGGGGTTCTTTTAGGAAGTTAAATGACACGAGAGGTAAAGCAGAAATATGGGCAGAAGACACGTCACCTCAAGTTGAGGTTCTTCCCACACTCCAAGCACAGCCCTTTCATCAGAGAGGAGGGACCCACCGCCTCTTCTGGGTAAGAACAGTGTAACTCAAAGTCAACTAGCTGAGACTCATGGCACACAAACATGCACCAAATGCCCCATATAGGCCTAATGACTATAAAAACCACTCCTTTTGAGAATGGGAGATGAGTCTAATGATAATTGATGTAGGAGCACAATTTAACATTACCCATCTAGACAATTTTTGAGTTATCCATCTAGACAATTACCCATGTAGACAATTTCTCAGCCAGCCCAAGTGCATGAGCTCTGCTCTTAGAAACTGCAGGTGAAACTAGGAAAGGCAAGGAGGGAGAGGGCCAGAAAGGGCAGGGGGAGATAACTGAGGAAAGAAGGAAGAAAGAAGGTCAAAGACTAGAAAAGAAGAAGTAGTAGAAGGAAGAATATTTGAAATTTGAAGACTCTGATTTCTCTCATCTTTTTGCATTTCACTTTTGTTGATTTATCATCGAGTAGAGTGCCACTGCAGAGACCAGAACTTTGGAGTGCTTTTTCAGTAGCATTCGCAAAATGAAAAAAGAAAACTTTTTAAAGTCTGTTGCCCTTAGCAGTAGATTTTATTTTCGTACTCTTGAAATGTGAAAGGTTGGTCACCTTGTTGGATTGCACACTGTCTATTGCCTGACAGGAGCCAGCTGACTTATCAGAAATCTGGGGACAAAAAGTCAGGAATGACTCAGATGTGAATTCTGCCCCATTGTGTTAAAACATGTAGCTGAGGCCATGTGCTATTGCTGAAAACTCAAGTCTGTGTTTGGGGCATCACTGAAACACACTTAGCAAATTTGCCTCGTAACTGTCAGATTTTTTTACTCATTTATCCTGATTTATAATAAGTATATTGTTAGTCTTTATTGTTAACATGTTGTTATAGCTGAGAGGTAATTATTAAAAAGTTTTCTGGTTTTCCTTTTTTTTCCTCCATAAAAGAACTAGATGATTTGTCTTTGTTTTGTACTCAGAGTTTGGAAATCTTCTAAATCAATCAAGTAGTCTGTCAGCCCCCACAGGTACTTTAGCCGCTGTAACAACTTAGCTCCAGTCCTGCAAATTTGTATGCACAAAGATGGCCAAGAATAGGACTTATCTCACCTAATCTCAAAGATAGGAATCTAATCTACACAGTTGTCTAGGCTACACTTCTGTTGTCAATTGAGAGAGGCAGAAGTCTAAGATAGGAGGTATGAATCACCCCTCCGGAGGCGAAAATCTCTCTCCATTGACTCTAGAGGGAACCTAGGAAGGTTGGTTAGACTAGACATCTGACATTTAAATGATCAAAACTAAGTGAGGTAAATCACATTTGAAGTGCAGGAAGAGCATGCTGAAATCAGTGCAACTATTCCTCCGAAAAATAGTTTTACAGATGTTAAAATATTTGTATAATAAAGCTTCCACAATATCGAGCTTTTAATGGAAAAGATTTATTTCTATGTGTTTAGAGGAATACTGCTTTGATCCCTGATTGGTATTTTTTTTGTAAAATTAGAAAGGGATGCAAATCAGAAAGTTCAGATGTAGGAAGAAAATTATTTAATGGTACATTACAAAGTATTTTAAAAGGTAATTTTTGCTACCCTACCTGATCCATCACTCATTGCTATAGCTGGTCAATCTGCTTCTGAGAAGCAGTCTTCACAAAAAAAAAAAAAAATCATATAGTAAAAATGACAGTATAGAGGTGTTTGGGAATATCAAACTTAAGAACTTGTTATTTTCATATATCAGCAAAAATGACTGATGTTACCTCTGCTCCCTTGAAACTTCAGGAAAGGGTAGCTGTGATGTTGCATGACTGCCAGGATACTATTCAAATAGTTGGTTATTGACAGGAACCTGCATCAAGTACATCAAGATGTAAACAAGTAGCTTGAAAATATGTTGGTAAATTTTATCAACAGAAGATAAGGACTTGGTTATAGGCCTGGTTAACATGGATCCTGAAATGAACATTCAAAGGTACATTTTTCTCTACACTACCAAATAACAGAATGTTGTTTTTTTTTCCTCTGTGGAAAAAAATTGCTTTAATTTTGTAGGGACGGAAGGAAGCAAATGCCACCCACCTTGAGGCCTCTGATTTCAAGGCACTTCCCTTCCCGTTGCATGTGTTTGTGGGGAGCAGAGGTTTTGTGTGTGCACAGCTATAAACTTGCCAAAACCCTCTCAGCGGCTGCTGCCGCCCCACCAGTGCAGCTGTGGGGTTGACTGCTGTGCTGAGGTACTGAGTCAAACTGGAGTCTGTCCCCACACACAGCCCAAAAACTTGGAAACTTCAGTGCCAGATGCGGGGCGGTTAGGAAATCCACCCCCAGAACCCAGGGACGGGGTGCACAGCTGGAGCACAGACGCAGACAGGGCCTTCCCGGAGTGGCTGTGGGCCATGTGGGATCGGCAGAACTCTGGGACATGGCACGCCTGGAAAGGCTGCGATGTGCCCCGTGTTCACAGCAGGTAAGGAATGCGTGAGGGAACACGTGGCGTTCAGCCGAGGGATCTCCGCATGCCACTCAGCTGTCAGCTTTGTTCCGCCTGCCTGCATTCAGGTGGATTTCACTCGGCGCTGCAGGGAGACAGACTTTACCACTTTGTGACTCACACCCGATCGGGGGCAGTGGGAACAGCAATCATTTATGACTCACTACATTGTATAAGGCTGTGGAAAATCATTTGCTTGCATACTGTACAAATACATACTGGAAGTATATTAAATATGTTGAAGTAATTGGAACACAATTAAAATGTTCCGAAGCAAAAGAGAGAAAGGTTACTCATTACCAGTCTCTTCCTTTTCATAGAGATAACCTATTAGCAGAAATTTGCAGTATTTTCCTTCTGAAGTAGTCAAGGCTTTAAAATTCTGTCTAGAAATAGAACTGTGTGAATAATTTGGGGTGGGGGTTATATTCAAAGAAAAACTAGCAGTTTTTGTCTTCTTGACAGGGTGGTTTTGTTTTTTTCTTTTCTTGAGCACATGTTCCTAGGATAAGAAAAATGTAAGTTCTTCTGAAATAGTAGGAATAAATGTATTTTGAAACTTTCCCTCTAAAAGCAAAGCTGTGCAAAAGCCTAATGCTCAAACCAGTGTTTGAATAAAACCTGCTGCAAAGGATATTGTTACACAAGAAGGAAAGAAACCTTAGCCTGCAGGTTGGGGTGCCGGTCTACAAAGTTCTTTGCTTTGCTAGAATTTAAATGAGGACCTTAGAAATAAATATCTCTGGCTTAAATCTGCAAAAAAATCTGAGGTGCCTGAATCCTGTAGAATTTAGAACCTGGGGTTAGATGACTCGGATGGGGCAAGTGATGGCAATATCAAGAAGAGAGCTGTGTTTGAACACTCCCCTTTTCTTCAGATGAAAGACATGAGAAGCAATACTAATTAAAGTACTCCTACCTGGAAAGGAAAAAAATCCTGTCAAAAATTGATATTTTTTGAGACAATTAGTTCACAGAATCACAGAATATGCCAAGTTGGAAAGGACCCACAAGGATCACTGAGTCCAAGTCCTAGATCTTCACAGGATCATCCTCAAGATTCACACCACATTCTTCAACAGTGAAATGTGGGATCAGACAAACCCCATGAGAGCATGATGGGTGGTGGGAAGATGAGAGCAGGACCCAATGCTCTTCCATCAATCTTCAGTGCTTCAATCTTGAGTCACAGACAGGTCAATCCACAGAGAGGAACTTCTTGTTATCACCTAAACCTAAAGCTAAACTAAAAGAAGTGCAGGGAATGGTTAGCTGATTGCTAGGCAATGGCTATGACAGCAAACACAAGCTAAAATCAGCTCAGGCCAAGACAAGCCCAGGCATGTTTTTAATCCCTGCACTGTCAGGTCAACAGAAAGCCCCTGACCTTTTACTTGTAGTAACAAGAAATCACATATACTGGGCTACAAAATAAGGACTAGGAAACAGAGAGGAAGAGAAGGATGGTCTTTCCTCACCAGAAAAAAACAGATCTATGCAGGATTGCCTTAAATATGTGAGGTGTGATTAAAATGAGGCACTCTGTATCCTGAGGTTGGGCACAAAAAAATTTCCTTTTAAGAAAATCCTTGTTAAAACAGAGAAACTATTCTGTTCTGTCAGAAAACAGACAGGATACCTGGAGCAACTCTTTCCCAAACTATAACCTCAAGATCAGTGCCTTTCAACAAGGAGCAAACCTTCCAGTATCTCCAAAGTTTCAGGCATTTGTGAATTGCCTTTTTCCCCTTTTTTGAGGTTTTCTTTCCTGCCTGTGCAGCCAGAAATACAGGATTTATGGGGACAGAAACAAAAAGCAAGACAGCCTGGGAGTCTGAGGACTCGCCTGGAAGGGATAAATTTGAGTTTACATTTAAATGTAGGCAAAACAATAAAACAAGTACAGGCTCACTTCCAAACATCTGATATTTGGTAAGAATTTTGCAAAGAGCTTGGGATCCTGCTCTCATGCTCATTGGCTTCTCCTAAAAAAACATACTAGCTCTGTGCACATTTTTGTCCCCCTTGTCACCTGGACCCTTAACATCCCAAAGAAGCCCCTCTCTCTCCTGCACAGAGCACCCTACCCCTGTGGAAAAGGGCATCTCTCAGTGCAGCCTCTTAGGGGACATTTCTGCTGTAACATCCAGTGAGCTCCCTGGGACCTTGGTGACATCCCGGTGTCATCCAACATAGTGCAACTCCATTCACTCAAACCAATCTAGTGCTGACTTCTACTCCCAGCCAGTGAGAGGTGGCCTGCAGTCAACTAAGTGTTAGTTAAGGCTAGCTTAAAAGACACAATGAGTCTCACAGAAAAATTTATGATACAACTACTCCGTGTTTTCCATTTGTCTGTTCTCCCTTTTTATCTCCTAGGCAAGGGCCCAACTGATATCCCAGCATAGCTGATAAAAGGACTTTAAATTTTGGAACATTGTCAGAATCTTATTCTGTTAATGTGTAGAAACAAATCTAGTGTAAACCAGAAGTTTTTTACAAACCTCCTAATATCACAGGCAGAGCTGTGCACTTATAGCTCAGTAAAGTGCACAGAGCAATACTGAGACAGATCAAAATGCAGTATTTTACAGGAAACTGAAAATCTTTTTGAATATCTCAGATGCAAAATGTGACTTGTGTACTACCTGAGCAGGGGAAATATAGGAGAATTAATGTCTTAATCGTATAGAATATCCTGAAATGGCTAATATAACCAGCTAAAGCCACTACATTAAATTAATTACTGGATTAAATTTAAAAGATCAGTCTAAGAATGCTGGTTTTGAATAGAGAGAAAGTGGCAAAAACATTATCCACTTCCCAGTGTTTAGTGGTTTTAAAGATTTAACAGACAAATAAGGTAGATGTTATTGTAAAAATCATTGTGATTACTACCAAACAGGTCTGTAGGAGAGCAAAAAGCAGTACAATAATAACAAAATTGCACCAAATAAAATAATAAGGAAAGGAAAATGGTGATTGCAAACTCTGTGGGTTTCAAGCAAAATTACAATATTGATTTGTAGCCCAGATGTCAGAGTAATAAATATCATGGGAAAAACGTACTCATTTTCCTTGATTTGGGGCAAATGGTCCAGTCCCAAATGAGGCTTTTAATTTTTACTAAAAGGAAAAATATATGTGAAGAAAAGAGGACAAGTCACTTTAATTTTTTTTTTTTTTTTTTTTTATCTGGGACAGTTGCATATAAATTATTTTTGGATACAGAAAAATATATAAAGGCTTTGCAGCAGAAAAGAGGACCAAAAATTTCCAGTGTTGGATTTCTCAGAACAAGATAACTAGATATGGAATCTGAGGGGTGGACAATGAACAGCCTTCAGTTTTAGGGGGGAAGACAGAGGTTCCACATTCATTAACTCAGATTCACAGAATATTCTGAGTTGGAAGGGACCCACAAGGATCATCGAGTCCAACTCTTGAGTAAATGGCCCATAGGGGGATTGACCCATGGTGTTTTTAGCACCGTGCTCCAAACAACTGAGTTCGTCTCCTCATTCTGTTATCAGGATAATTTCACAGGATGATATGAGGGTATTTGAGTTGACCCACATGTATGTGGAAGAGCTAAAGAGACTTCTCTTATCTGATAAGATTCTGGAGAAAAGTGAAAATTGTAGATTTTTTTTCTTCACCCCCAAATTTAATTCCTTATACACTGTAGACAAGGCACAAAATAGTTTTTCAAAGAAAGAGATTAAAAATGTAGCTGGTTGTGTTTCAAACAGATGAACAAAGACCTCTCTGTTCCATTATCAGTGCTCATATCTGTTCTGATACAGGATGTGTCATTGCTCCCTGTACCAAAGTTTTACTGCATATTGTAATGTTCATTGAGAAATATAATTAAAAGGAAAGCTCAGGATGTGGTTAAACCCTACCCATGTCACTCTGGGCTTTACATATGTACATCATGTCCAGTGTTACGGAAAGAACACAAGAGAGCAAATTAATATTTTTTTATATCTCTGGATACTTCTGAAGACGTTGGCAAATTCTTTGCTGATTTTTCAAGTATTGTCTTAATATTCAAATTCATGAAGTACATGGAGATGCCCTGGGTTTATTAAAACTTGTTTGTACTCAACATTTTTGAAATTCAGGTCACTACGTCACTATATATAAAGAACCTCAGTAGGCTGGCCTGATTTTTGGAAGTGCCAAGTTGCCACAGTTTTCACTAAAGTTGGTAAAAAATGTAAGTGCTCAGTAATTGGAAATCCAGTAGGCTTTTGCTCAATTTTTTAGTTGTGCATGAAAGACTCTGGCTAGCTAAAGATGAAAATCTTACACTGAGACTTGGTCTTGTAACTTCATAATGGAACAGAAAATTGGGTCATCGTGTTAAAAGAAAGAAGCAGCAATTGAGTCATTGAGATTGAGGTAGGAAAGCAAGTTCATCCTCAGTTTGCTGAATTTATCTAGTGTCTTTATCATTAAGAATATCTCAATGTTCAGGATTTTTCCTGAGGTTTCATTTACAATGCAATTTAAAAAATGCACTCTCCCATGGGTATTTCAGACAGTGGTGAGATCTGGTGTCATATTTAAATACTTTCCAGAATAGAAAATTTGGAGGTGGGATGAGGATACCGGGTGAAAATTTCACTTAGGAAGGACTCTTATTTCCACTGGACTCAATGACAGAATTCCTGCTGACTTTTAAAGACAGCAAAAGCAAGTCAGCGCAAAAAAAGCACATAAATAGAAGCATCCCAAGCCTGCTGAGACTTCATTACATAATTTTTAAAATATGAAGGATAAATCTAGGCATCTAAATGACATATACATGTGTTGTGCACCATTAATAAGTGATGAGAAATAAATAAATTAAACCGAACATGCCCAGTGCACTGCTGCTCTTCCCAGGATGTGAGTTGGAGAACCTAAAAATAGAAAAGATGCTTTTATGTGCAAGTGCCATGAAGGAGTAGTGGTTCAGCAGGGGAAGATGTAAACAGAGAACCAGCGCAGTCCCAGTGGGGGTGTACAAATGTGAGGAAGGGCACAGCTTCTCTCTGCGCACGACATGAAGAGACCCAGGTAAGGCACAAACTGCACAGATCTAAAACATAGCAGTAAAAGCCCTTCCACTGTGAATTATAGCTGAATTTTTTCTTCAATTTTGATTTTTGTCTTCTCCCTGAAAAGTTGATTTTGGCTACTGGCTATGTAAGTGTCTTTTACATGTCCGTTTGATTCCTATTTTTTGTGTCTTGCATGTCTGCTGAATAATTTATGCCATGAAAAACAAGTTAAGCAAACAAGCTGCTTCTGTGCTTCATTCAGGAAGCAGTGATGTTAGTGGTCACTGACTAGGGAAGGAAAGATGGTCCAAGAAACTATTTGAGCCAAACACTTTGAAGATCAAGACCAGATCCTTAACTTAATTACATGATAATAAAGGCCAGTTGTTAACTTCCTCCATTTGAGAATGATATGTTCATTCTGTTTCTAATTGGCAGCTGCTGCAGGGACCCACAGCTCTGCAATGATGTCAGTACAACAGCTCCAAGCAAGAGCAAACAAAGCATCAAGAAATGTATATGCACAGAGCAGAACTGTTTCTTCTTAGCTAATGATTTGCCTGCAAAAATAAATCCTACTTGTTTCAAGACCCTGACACAATAATGAAGCACAAGTGATACCAAGCACCTTCATCATTTCTAGAGTAGCCACTTGGAGACTTCCAACAGCCACCTGTGACTGGCTGGTGGGTGCCAAAAATAGACATGGGGATGAACATGTGGTAGCTGTGGTTATTCGCTATGTTCTGTATGTGTAGATTCAGTTCTTTACAGGAAAAATGCTATAAAAAGTAAATCCGATTATCCTGAAGAGCATTATCTGTTGTGATTATGCCCTTAATTTCTTTTGGACCTCCATGTCTCAGGGTATGGAGGGTCCTGTATCCAAACCCAGGAAAGAACCCCAACTGCTGGAAGCTGCTCGAAGCAGAATGTGCAATTCAGACTCTTCTCTTTACAGTAGAATCCAAAATAGTTAAAAAATAAACATAGAAGAATGGAACTTATTGCTTAGTAATGATGCTTAACAACACCAATTTCCTTGTAGGTCTTACATGTAGCTGGATTTTTCCTGTGGAGAAACATCTTCCCAAGTTAGATCAATTGTGTGCCCTCAGCAGGTCTCCCCGTTCACTCAGTTTTCATGGCGTTGTGGAATAAATGCAGATCTGGTGTCAGTATTTCATTTGAGAAATAAAAATTGGGGAAAAAATGTTTGAATGTCTATTTCAAAGGCCAGTGTGAGAATCAAAACCAAAGCCTGAGCACAGTCAAGGGCTATGGGAATGAGGTAAACCTCAATTCCAAAGAAAGATATAATAAAGGGTAATACCTACATCTAGAAAGAAAAAGTTAAAAAGCGCATGATGGGCAGCTGATTTGAAGGGTGTTCTGGAGAAAAGCTGAAAAACCAGAGCATCCTTTTCTCAAGATGCTGCAACTAACTGTGAAAGCTAACCAGAAAATATGACTAGAACTAGAGTCCAGCAGATAAGGGAAAGATGGTGGTGTGAAAACATGGCCCCTACTTGCCCCAGGGTACACCATCAAGGTAAGAAGGTTCCCAGTTGGTTCCCACAAGGTGGTTGTGGTTATCCCTTATATCTCCAGTTGTGGCAGTCTGGAAATCATAAAAGGTACAGAAGATCCTAAAAAGTCTCACATACAAGGGCTGCAGTGAAGAACCCAAATTCCAAAGACTGGGACCTTGGATTAAAACTCTTTGTTTAAAATGAAAAACAAATGAAAACAAAAAAAAAATGAAAACCAAAAGTTTAGCTTTAGGAAATGTGAAGTAGAACTCTTAAGCCATAAGTCAAGAACACAGTGTAAACCTACCCTGGTGCCTGCTGAGAGATCCAAGGCCTAAACTCTGCACATGATAATAACCTTGCACCAGAAAATGGTGGGGACTGTAATACCAAAACACGACTGAGAATATACTCAGCATTGAAGCTTGACAGCAACATTTGCCATATCCTGCAGCTGAATAAAGCTTACTGATTTACCTGGCTTTGCAGAGATCAAGGTTATCCTGATTATGGAGCTCAAAAGGTCATTCCATAAACGGACTCTACCGTATCATGTGGATTTGCTGTCACAGTCTTACCTCTTTTCAGTGATTTCTGCACCACACTTCAGTTTGCAGCATTGATGTGTTCTCAGAACGCACAAAACAGCAGAGATCTGTTTTGAGTTGAGGCAGCTATGCAGATTTGTACCATTGGAAAACCTGGACTATGGTATCCCCACATTCCTTTCCTGCATGCAACATAATACTGCTGGGCTGCAAACAGCTGTTGGAACTGACATGTGGCATCTAAGGGCAACCAAATTCCTTCTAATTAAACAAAACTTGGTCACATACAATGGGCAATCACTTGAGATTCTGCCCTGTCTCTTCTGGAAAAACAGGTAACATTCATATGAGGAAGCTAGGCTGTATCAGAAGAATTAATTTTAAACCAATAATGTTCTGCTGCTAATTCATGCATTGTCATATCAAACAAAGAGCCAGTATCTGCAAAAATGAACGCACTTGTTGCTTCTACAATTAGAAAAAACCCACTCATAAAGTGTGCATTGGTGGAAATGCAAGTAGGAGTCATCATGTTCTCCCATGCTATGCAAAGGTTGCAGCCAGTCTTCCTTTCTATACAAAGTTATTAGGTAATGATAGCTCATGTATGTGAGGAGATCATGCATCAAAGTTCACTTTCAATTCAGAATATTCCTGAAGTCTGGAGTAGGTAAAATAGCTGAACCTCTGCTCATCACTATTGCTGTAATTCTTTTGTTTGACAAGCTGGTTTTCAGGTGGTAAAAGCTTTCAGCCTGTGCAGCCGAGATGCTCAAGCTTCTCAGAAGCAGGACACCTTAGTTCACGTGAAAGATTTCTTTGTTCAGGCTAGAAAGCAGGGAAGTCTGCATTAAATAGTCTGAGTGAAATAATTGCAGTCTTGATACTACTTCATGACTCCCACACTGAAAACCTTTCTTTCATGGAAAAGGGGTTGGGTGAAGTAGATATATATATTTTCTTAACTTGCAACGATCCAACTTTACTGAATTTCTATATTGACCTGATCCAAAGCTAGAAAGTTGACAGAAAATTTAAGGTGGAAAACGTATTCTAACAATAAATGACAACAAATCATTTGCAGCAGGGAAGCTGCTTGTCTGCCTGAATGGCTACAGAGATCAGAACAGACTATTTACCCAGCTAGCTGAGACTGCCACCTTCAACACAACACCAGAGTGAAATCTTGCAAACAATTAGGAGTGTATTAGAAGTTTCCATGAAAAGCAATAATGGGTAAAAGCCATCAGTGAGGGATTCAGTAGACAGACTGAGAAGGAAGACAAAGCTGTAAATCAAAAGCAACAGTTGGCATTTATAGGTTTTAAAGCCTTTCAAAATACACAGGATCCTTCAGAGAAGGAGACTGTAATCATACTCATCTGAGTGATAAGTGATGCTAACAAGTTGCAAAGTGGAAGCTGAAGGTCAACAAGGCCAGACAGTCACCCTTTTTAATAAAGCTGGACTTAATGGTCAAGATTTTCTTGGCAGTCCTCAAAAACACTTCTTAACAGCTCTCTTCTTTGGGTATTTCGGCATAAAGCAGAGGAGTCGTTCGATAGATCAGGCTTAAGAAGGTATTCTGGTGAAGGCAGTCTGGCAGTAAAGGCAGCAGCTAAACTGCGAATTTCAGGCTGGCTCTACTGGCAGAGCATGATGAACAGGGTCTGTTCGCTCGTTATTGTCATGATCTGCAAAGTATTTCACTTGAACACAAGAAATGTGAAAGTAGTCTTGGAGGCACCTAACTTCTCAAGAAGCAGGGCTGATTATAGGCCTTAACAAGTAGCCTTGCTTTAAAATCTCTACTAAATCACGAGGTAAGGCACAAAAGAGAAGCAGTATCTCTGCCATCACAAGATACCTTGCAATCAGTACAAGAAGTTTTTCTTGAATTCATTACAGCATTCTAGCAGAACTACTGTTGCAACAGATGTCAGCAAGAGATGCTGTTACATACTGTCTTTCCAAATCACAGGAATAATCCCAGCATGTGAAGTAAGATTTAGTAAGGAAAACAAGCAGAGGAATTACTTTGGGTTACGTAAACTCTGGGAAACAAGCAGCAAGAGCTTTTTTCTTTAGTTTTAATCTCTGTTAAGAATTCTCAAGAAATGTAGTGGAAGAATCACTCTTAGATAATTGGCCATTTTTGATGGAGATATATATATACACACATATATATATATTTCCTGTACTCTGTTTGACAACTTGCTTTAGAATCAGATTGAGTGAGCACATCTAAAATAATCTCAGTTAAAGAACAGAATTTAAGAGGCTTCCTCTGTCACCCTTTCAGCGTTCTTTTTTATGAAGGTTTCAAGACCTATGTTACATATTTGAGATGTTTTTCTTTGACCTGGTTTAAGATGGATCATATGTTAGCATATGAACCAGTGAAAGAGTTTCAATTTTGTAATACTGCTCTGTGGAGTAAAGCTCTGAGTACTTGCATACTGAAGTATTCGTGGAACACAAAAAATGCAAGAATTTTGTTCTACATCTGGAAAAATGGATGCCTGGAAAGTTGAATTAGTTGAATTTAACTGAGGTGGGAAAAAGTTTTGGATAGCAACAGTAACTTATTTAGGTTATGCAAGTTAAAGTATCCGAACACTAGAAGTACAACAGGTCCAGTGTCAAATACCATCTCTGACCTTGTTCCAGATTATTTTTTCTCGCAATGCTTCTAATTTCTGGATCTGCTTCACTGTATATAAATAGTTGACCCATTAGTTATCTTTTCCTGACCCAATACAGTGTCCAATTATTTTCTTTTTTTCTCTTGACCCAGAAGAAATCTTTTCCAGGGCTGCACACTGCTTATTCAAGGAGGGAAGATGCATGTATCAAGTCTTGCCAAAGTGCTTAGATTTCACAAAGTTGACATGAGCATTGAAAAATCAAATAAATTAATGTAGACTGCAAAAAAGGAAAAGTTAAGCCACAGCTCAGTATCAAAGTGTGAGATTGTTTTCAGAGAGTTTTGTTTGGGCAGACAAATAATGGGTTTAAAGCATATCAGCATCTACTGTGTATTTGTTCTAAAAGACCAGATTTCCTGAAGCTGAACTTAAAACTTATGCTATTTTAGTACACAAGGGTCAGTTCCACTTGACCATTTATACTGAGTATGAATGGTTGGGAAGCAAAGGACATTACGTATAGGGGATGGTATGCTACTCAGGCAGGGAGTTTATGAAACAACCCCTAATCAAGTCTTTAAAAGCAAAGTAAAGAAGAATTGAAACAAGAACATAGCTCAGTTTGCAATAACCTTTGCAGAATGTTTAGGATAAAATCAATTATATTAATATGATTTATTCTCGTCATAACTTTCCATAAATTTCTTCAAGGACTGGAAAGTGAGATAATAGCAAAATATAGTAGATTAAATATCCCACCAAGCCTTTACTCCATTATTTACACCAAGTCGTTGCTCCATTCACACCAGTTCTAAGGCTGCTGCTGTTACCACAGTGTCTCAGTGCCTTCTAGTAATGCACTTAACGTGTCCAACATCTGTCAAATGTTTGTGCTCTGTTTCTCTCCTCAAGGGAAGATGTGTGTTCAGCAGAGCTTATTTCTCTTGGAATTTATTTTTAATAAAATCTAAATGGCTGTGCTGTTTGTTTTTTAGAGAAGTCAAAGAAATATGAGTTGCACTCAGGACAGTAGGCGCACAGGATGCCATAGCCCAGGGCTACCTCTGGGAGAAGAAGTGCAATTTATGCCCAGGAGTGGGAAAAAGCTGTGGGCAGGTCCTGAGGGTGAAAAGGTGGGGAGTCTTTAAAAGGAGCTGTGACAGGGGGTTACTCATGCAAACTGTGAATTCAGGAAGGAGAGGGTGAGACTTTATTTTTGCATCTTTTACTGCTTGCATTCAAATTTTATGTTGCAAATGCAAATGCAGAAAAAAAGCTTCAGCTGAATTCCCACATACTGTCCTCAGAGCCATTCATTACTCACTTTGCTGCTGCTGCTCCTGAGCACCCAAGATTTGGAACAAGAGGGCTGTGACAGTGATGCCTGTGGAAGACTTGGGAGAGTATGTTTGCACATTTACTGCCTACACTCTTTTAATGTCCAGCTCCGGACAACCTTAAGAAATCCAAGTCTCTCTCACACATGTATTTTAAAAAGAGAGTGAGAGAAAGGAAAAAAAAAATTGCCAGGACCTCACAGCTGGTGAGAACATGGGTGCAAAGTTCCGTGTATTGAGAATTAAACACTATGCAATTAGAAGGTAAACTTAGATGGCTTTCAACTCAGCAATGTGCTCCTTTTCAGTCATTAAGAGGGATTCTAAGACACTCTTATGAAAAACCAGGAGGGGCCAGCTCCATCTTCCTCCCAGCAGTAACAAGTGAATTTACCTTTGACTGGAGTAGATGTGTTAATGGCAAATAAATAATTGCGGTAATTTATTCAGTGGGTTCTTCTGTTCTTCTGAAATAATCACTTTGTGTGACTGTTTCTCACTTAAGCTTTAAGAATAAACTCCTATATGAGCCTTCACATAAATAGTATATCTAGTAAATTGTCCTTCCACGGTTGTAAAAAGGCTTTAACTACAGCCCTGCAGCTAAACCAACCCAATTCTGAAGGAATATGATTAAAATAAACACTGCAGATAAAACATTAAGTTGTCTTCAGGTGATATTTTACTTTCTATCATAATCATCACTTTTATTCATTCCATTGTTAGCTTTTAACAGCTAAAACCAGCATGATTTAGAAAGTGAGACATCCCTTGAGCTGGAAAGAAGCAGCATTACCAAACAAAGCTTTAAAAATATCATTGTTCTCTGGCTGCAGAGACACATGTGCATTTTCCTTGTTACAGACAAATGTTGTCTATAAGGGGGGATTTATTTTTCTCTGTCCCAAAACATAAATTTATTCTCAGTGCTCTAGTCCCCAAAACTCCCACACATTTAGTTGGAAAATATACCTGAACAAAGACAGCAAGTTCTGTCCTTGGGGAGGCCAAGAGTAGATTTTTGTCTTAGATTTATACCAGCAGCATGTAGAGACAGAAAATATGCAATAAGTCAAAGAGATTTTACTTACCAGAGATTTAGACAACCATTTGTCAGTACTTAACTGTATTGCTGGATGACTCATTCCCATTTCTAATACCTAGGAATACAGGGCATGTGTGGGAACACAATGTCTGCATTGATTTTAATCTGGTCTCTTTTTGTACTGTCTACAAATAGCTCAAAACGAACCCAATCAGATAAGCAGAGCAGAAAATGATTGCAAAAACACATATAGTAAGCCACTCACAGAGGCCTCAGAGAGGCCAAGGAACACACAAAACAGAAAACACCAAGGTAGCAAAGAACAGCTCATAAAAGGATACCATTTCTCTATGCCATGGATGAATAATTTAGGTAAGAAAAGTGTTTAGGCAGGGAAGAGAAAGATTTTCTTTTTAAGTGCAGGACCAGCAGCTGCCCTACTCGAAACCCAGTGTTAGCAACACATCCTTTTTAAACACTTCCGTTTTGGATTCCAGGCTTCATGTCAAAGTAGGAATCCATTATTTACACTAGACAGGCTGGAGAAGACAGGCTCTCCTGCTATTGCTCTAATAGTATTTGAAACACCCTATGTGCTCTGGTCCTCACTGAACTCCCTTTCACAGATGCCTGCTGCAATCCTTGACTTCAGAAGAGTGGGTGTGGTAGACTTTTGGGAAAGAGTCTTCCTGTTCTGGGAGAATTTTTCAGTTTTTGAAGTTTTTTCTGATACAAAGTGAAACAAAAAATTGAAATTTTGTTACTGTTTTTAAGGTCTTCCTCTGAAAATTACTTGAATTGGGGCGTTTCAGAAATTTTTTTTCAATAACAACCTCTTTGTTTTCAGTCTTGACATTTGCTTTTTTGCTCCACCTTTTAGTGAAGATCAACATTTCAAGGTTACATACTCAAATAAAAGTACCAACAAAACCAATCACTCTGTTTTAAAATTTTCCAAACAGTCTCTGTCAACAAATTCAAAAGCTTCTGATGCTGGAATATCCATCGTAGATACATGTCTCCAGAGTATTGTCGTAGCCTTGACAAGTCAAGAATGTCCTACAAAAATTCCTTGCTGGTCTAGCCCCTTAACACATATTTCTTCTGCCATCCTGAAGGTACCTTTTTGGGAGCCAGGGTGGAAGGAGAAGAAACAAATGTGGGTTGTGGGATAACAGGGTCACCCCTAATCCAGAAGGGATGATAGGAGGAAGAAGCAGTCATGGAAGCTTATACGAGGCAGAGATGACAATCTATCAGATGTTAAAATAGTCACAGAGTCAGAGTAGCATCTTTGACTACTCATATATAACATAAATTCCTTTTTCTGCATCAGAAGAAACTATAAGCCCCCTAAGGGTACTGCAATTACACTGATTTTACATCATAATAAATCAGAGAACTGTCAAAATTGCTATAACAACAAGGATCAGAATTTCATCTTGCCTTCTCTGTGTGGCCATGGGTCTGCCCTTCATCCTTTCTGATAGGCATTTTTCCTTTATGAACCACTTCTCTGAACACAATTATGTGGAAAAATGGAGAGGCTCATGGAAGTTCCTGAGGCAGTGCCAGCTGAAGGAGGCATACATTCCCATAGCTCAGAGGAGTCCTTAGCTGCAGCAGAGAGCCAGAGCTACTGCAACTCCCTTTCCTGATCCTGGAGCACATTCTGCTTACAACAACCCAGGGCCCTCCCTGTCACATCCCAGGGCAGAGCACATGTCTGCAGTTTGCCATCCTGGGACAAGCCTCATGTAATTCCTATGTAGTTCACAGCAGGAGGAGCACAGTCTGCAGAGAATAGCCACGTAATTCATGTTCGCAGTGGCCCCCTGCATACATTTTCTGAGATCATCCTAGCAGAGAGCTCTGAGTTTCCTCCAGTTTGCCAGACCAGATATGCAGTATGCTCAGAACTGGGAAGAACAGTGTTGTAGTGTTATATCACAAAGACCATCCCAAAAAAACCACAGGGACAATAAGAAATATTAGTCTCCAGAAAGCAAGTGGGAAAGCAATTACGTATTTGGAACTGTGGCAAGCCCAAGTAAAACTTGCCTGTATTTTCCATCCAGGATGGAATCAGGTTTTTAAAAAGCTATTCTGAAGAGAGCGTAGGGTTTCACAGCCTGAAGGCTTCATGTCACCCTGTGTCCTGTGATGATGACTACCTCCCTGTTTACTTCAGAACTGAATGGAAAGTTGCTTAGGTACCTCCTACACTTTTGCTAGCATCTTGATCCTTGTCTTCCAGCAGCCTCAGGGAAAGATTATGAGAGATTAAGAATCCCCATAAACAGAGAAAGAGGGCTTCCTAATCCTATTCCTTGGAATAACCTGTTCTACACGGGCAATATATTTCCTTGATGGCAGAAACCATTGTGGAATGTCTATGAGGAAGTGGTTTCAAAACTCTAGTCCAAATTCATGGCAGATACCCCAAAGCTTTGTGTAACACCAGGGAAGCTCAGGGATTTCCCAGAGCCTACTGGCAGTCTTGCATCTTCCTCTGCCAAGTGTGGATCTGTTGAATCCACAATGATGGAGAAACACCTTAATCTCTGCACAGGGTAGTCACTGAACAGAAACACTAATTCCACTCTGGACCACATTACATTCCTCTCATAAATTTATCCAGTTTAGACAGGTAACAGCAAGCTTTCCCTCCCTGCAAAGCACAGGGCAGGGAAGACGTTGCAAGTCATCAGGATCTCATCTACTGCACAGAGGGGTTCATTTGTGTCTATGGAAACCCCATAGTACCCAGATCTCAGGCACAGGAAGGCCTGAGGGCCAGCAGGATGTCAGAGGAAGAAATTCAATAAGAAGCCACTTAATTCGCAATAATTCAAGGGGATTATCACCTTAGAATTCAACTAAATGGAATATATTGCTTGCCAAATAAAGGAAAAATAGGTTATTCATTGTTTTAGCAAGCATTTTTTTTTTAAAGCAAACACAAAGTTTATTGTATTCAAGTAATAAAGATAAGCAACAAGGAAACTTCTGAGATTAAATAATCCTCTTCTCCAAGAACTAAATTGTTGTTTTACTGAGTGTTTTCTTTCATTTTTAAAATGAAAGTTTAGTTTTAATTAAACAATTGAATACTGAACCTCACATTTTTGGAACAGGCTGCTAGAAGGGGTTTTTTTGCCTTTAGCTGTCAGCTGGAATAAGTATCCTAAAAATACCAAAGATATAAACGCCCCTGACTTCAATCTGTACAATTTAAAATCAGGTTAGATAACTGAAAATATGTGGCTTATATTCCCCATCTCTGCACACACACTCAAGTTTACTAAAAATAAAAATTTTGTCTGATTTACATCTGTTTTCTTTTTTTTTCTGTTGAGCTAAGGGTTGATTCTCCACCCACACATGTAACAGCAGCTAACTCCCAATTAATTTTAAAAGAACTTTAGTAAAAAAAAGCATGCTGGAGAGGGAGTGAAGTTACTGGAAATTAAGCATCTGGACTTCTCTAAAGTATAAGGGTTTTTCCATCATGCTGGAAGGTAATTTGACTTTAGGAAAAAATATACAATACTTGACTGGTTGATAGATTCTGGTGATTCATTTTGCATGTAGAAACATGCCCACTCTTGCCATTTGAACCAAACACTAGTTTGTTTTGTTTCTTAAACAGTGTGAAATGGTAGGATTTATACATCTATAATAGTTGCCAAAACTAGATTAAGACCAACCTAGTGCAGATGTAATATGACTTTCCATGGATGTAAGATCTCCAAATGACAGGAGACTTTCCTTTTAAGTGCTGAAATACCAGAAACTGAAAAATCTGGAAATGGGGCTGAGAATAGTTCTGTTATACAACACTACATGAAATCATGGAGAGACTAAACAAGCAGACTGGCCTTCCATAAAGCCCCACAACAGAGACATTGGTGCAGGGCATGTTGATGGTGTCCCATCTGGCTTTCACAGTGTTTGCTCCAGCAGATGCATCCCTTTCTGCAAGTGCAGAGTGTACCCATCTCCTGGGGACTTTCCTCAGCTGTATAGCAACGAGAGGGACTTGAAGTAATTCTAAAAGGAAGTGGTAGTTAAAGAGAGCAACACTGAGGGAGAGATGTCATAAGCTGCATCAAAATTCAAAACAAGGTTTCAAGGAGATGATCCTGAAGCATTCACACTGAGCTCAGCTTCAGCACAGAAGGAAGGCATTACCTCAGGCCTCTGTGTCACACCTAAGCAACTGAGGTGAAGCACATCTTTAGCTTTAAGCATTTAAAAGTTAAGTGTCTGCATTAAACCAGTAAAAGCAAAGAGTGAGGCAAAGCCCAGGGATCCCTTATCTCACTGGACCCAGGGGCCCAAGTGCATGGATTGCTGCTCCACACTGGCCACAGTCTGGCTCCTCTCCTGGCGCCTCACACACACAACATTACTCACCTCCGTGGGGTAAAGGCGTGTAATCCTAATGCTCAGCCTTCATCTGCCGTGTCTTTGTATCAGAAAGAAATTACAGTTTTATTCCACACATTTATTTTTAAACCACGTCACTTTTAACATACCAGGGCTAAATGGAGAGATCAAAACGATTTGTAGGGATGGTGTTCAGTCAAGACAGCATCCATGGCACTGCAGCAGAACAAAGGGAAGCATGCAGGGAGACAGTGCAGAAAAAAGCCTCAGAAAACCTGCAGTGCAGCAGGATGAGTAAACTAGCTAACGAAACACTTGATATCTTTGTACAGCAAGCCACAGCAAATGAGGCATGAAAGAGTAATCTGGACATGCACTTAGTGAAGGGAACAGACTGAAAAAGAAAGAACCAGTCATATAGCTTCAAGCTGTGATGTTGAAAAAGAATTAATAAATTAAACAGTTCAGGGTTAAAGAAAAAAATTAGGTATATTTGGAAACCGAAAAAACCTGAAATATTACTTGCTGTTTCTTTATTTTACAGAACTTAAAGACAGAAGAGACCTTTATATCATCTATTTTGACTTCCTGAATAATACAGGCTTTTACATTTCTCTCCTCTTTTAATACCTAGGTTACCTTTTCAGGTACATTTAAACCAATGCAATGCTTAGCTGCATGAAAACAGGTACCCCTGATTAACTGTGTCATTGAACTACACTGTCAGGCTAAAGGACAGAAGGATTATTTCTGTCCTTCTGGGAATAAACAGTTCCACTCCACAGGCAGAGGACAGGGAAGACAATTCAGCTCATAACTGAAGCCATGCCAAGAAGATAATAATCCACACCAACTGAAAAACAAAATCAAAACCTATCCAAACAGCTGGTTTTCTCAGATGCAAAATCTGTATTTTCCCCAAAGCTGGCTAGACTTTAAGTGCACAAAGAAAGCTCATCAGTATATTTACCTCCAGAACAGGCTTCCCGTTTTTATCCTAACCTCTGCGTGCTCTTTCCATTTTCATCCTCAACAAATGGCCCTCCTCATCAGTTTTGGAGAAGTCAGGAGACAAGCTAAGCAAAAGCCTAAAATAAAAATGGTCAATTGTTCTTAAGGAAACAGAAGAGGGAGGAAAAAGAAAGAAAATATTCTTCTCCATTCTTAGACAGTCATAAAGCCCTGAAGCATAAGATTTGATTAAAACCATATCTTTATTTAGAGCTGCAAGTGCTGTGGGCATACCTAAGGCAAAGCTTAACCCTCTGTCCCCTAAACGAGACTCAGTGATTTCCACAGGGTTGCTTGAGAGCTGCAGCAGAGAAGATTCCAGCATGAAATATTACTGAGGAGAAAGAGCTGCAAATCCTGTAGTTACAAGGGGAGAAACAGTAAAAAGGCTAAGTAAAGGTTTCAAAGAGAAAGAAAGAACAGGGGAATGTAAGACACCTAAATACACAAAAGGCTATCCAGTTTAATACTTAACATAAAAGATGACAGGATTTTGCCTAAAGTTGGATTCAAAGACAGAAATATATGTAAATCTCATTTTAACAATGTCAAACAGAGAATCCAACACTGCCTTGGATCCTCTATTTATTCACCCTCACCTGACATCTGGATCGAACACCCTGTGTTCAGCATTCCTTTGACACATACAAGGTTCACTACAGACAAGGTCATTTTCCTCTTACTTAATAGTCTCTTGTCCACATATTCCAACACAGTATCAGTCTTTCATGATAAGCCTTGTGCCGTTTTGGCCTTTAACACAGTTCTCAGAGAGGTGGTTATCCATGAAGGCATTATTCCTCCTTCCTGACCAACAGAGGGAAAAAAAAATAAAAAGAGAAAAAGAATATAAAGAACATCAATGTCTACCTGTGGATACAGTCTGATAATATGATCTTCAGATCTACCAACTGTACTACCCTGGCTGTTAGTCTACCAGCTTCTAAGCTGGTACCTCACACCACTGTGTATCATGAGACTGTTCTCATGATTTGCTACAACCTGTTATGTCCTCTGCAGACTCACCAATAATGATTTAAATAACAGTTATATTTCTTGTGAGATATATATAACAAGTTTGTCTATTCTGAGATAGAAGTATCTCACAACAGACTTCTTTCCTGATATGTTTTTTTTTTAAAAGTGTCCTGTCATTGACTTCAAGTATGTCAGTGTTTTCATTTGTCTTTTAAATGGCTTATTATTAAAGCAACCAGTTTTCTGGATTTTAAGGAGTCATCACTTCTCACTTTCTTGGAAGGAAGGATGTAAAAAACTCCCACCATCTTTTTTTAGTACTGCCTACATGAAGGTGATGATTTCACTACACCAACAATCATTTCAATTTTGGGGAAAATGGCAGTTCTTAAAGCTCTAGATATATTCATAAAAGTTTGTGGTATATTCTGCTCATAGAAATGAGCAGAGAACACGTGAGAGAAAAAGGTGATTTGTACATAAGCAAACATCATGTGTTTAGGCCAGAGACACCTTTTTTGTCCATAAAAATAAAGTCTCATACTTATTATCTTGTGAAAAGTGGTTGATCTTGCATTAAGGAAAGACTGTATATTAGTATAAAGTTTGTTCCTGGTCACATCTAATCTGCAGCAAATACAATCTGGGCTGAAGCTATCATATGAAGTTATTGTGTCTATGTGCTTGTAGCTGCCATATGCAGGCAAAGGCCACTTTTATGTTGATTTACAGTTTTTATCATCTTACCTCACCATTTTCTGCATTGTTCTGCCCTGGCACAGGTTCACTGCCTCTACCTGAAACGCTCCAGGTTTATACACGGGTGAGAAGAGGAGAATTAGCTTTACCAGGTTGCCGAGGAAAAAAAGTGATAACAGCACTTGCCACCATGTAAAGAAACTGGAAAAAGAACTGACATGAAATATTGCAGTATATACAAAGGAAGAGCAAAAGTCCACTGCAGTGATGAACTTGCACAAAGACAAGGATTAAGCAGTGGTTTCCTAGGAAAAATAAGCAAGGGGCATAAACTGCTTAACCTAATCCCATGACATAAAAAGGGAACAAAGGCCAACTGACAGAGAACAAAAAAGGGGAAAGAGAAAACAAGGGTTTCTTTCTTTTCTGTAGTGTTTGTGGTTTATCAGATACTACACACCTTGCAGAGCAGTTTAATTGGATGAAGAGCTCTCTGTTATTATCCAACCACATAATCACATTAAAGTTTGACTTATTCACTTCAACCAGAACAAGTAGGTATCAAAGGGTCAGGGAATTATGTAAATTGGAGCGTGCATTTCTGAGTCTGAATGACTCAGACAGACTTAAACTATAAGAAATGTTTTTTATCTTCTTAAAACCGATTTTTCAAACGCAAAATTCTAAAACAGATATAATCAAGCCTGCAGTAATCACGTAAGGGCATAGACTCCGCACACAAGATGGAAAAAGTGTAAAGCCGTTTATTGCACACTCTGAATTCCCCTAAATACCAGCACCTAACACGATACACATCATATAAACAGGAAATATGTTCACCTCAGTGTCCCCCAATCACCTGGGGTATTGCACAGATATTACCTATTATGGTAACAGGTAAACAATACTCTATAAGGCCACAAACTACAATTATCACTTCCCATAGGGCCAACACTGTCCAGAAACCCACAATCCTCTTTGCACTCCCAGGGTCACTTCCGGGGCCAGGAAAGAGGCTCTCTCCCCGGCCCTCAGGGCCTATCTCTCTACCACCACATAGTGCACCCCAACACAAACCTGTCTTGTTGACCTATTCTCTCTCAAACAAATCAGCGAGTGATGTATGTCACCACAAAGCATGTTAGCTATTTTCAGCAGCTTTTCACATGTGTTATGAACTGATCTGTGTCTTATTTTAACTATATGTAACAGCAGCTGTGGGGTAAAGAATTTGAGATGTCAACACCCAACAGAAAATGGTCTCCTGTGGCTTTTGAGTACGTCATGCAATGGCTGCTCTGGACTGTAATTCTTCCCGATAATCATCTAATTCCCTCTGGTGTGCAGGCACAGAAAGTGGATGCAGCCACGGTGAGAAGGGCAGATAAATGCTTCCCTGCAAAGTGGCAGTGAAGAGGAAGGAGGCAGGAGGAGAACTGAGAAGCAAGATGTGCAGCAGAACCCCTAGTTCTCTCCACCAAATCTACCTGGGCAACAAATTATGATCTCTTCACGTTCATAATTTAGTTTCTGTGCTGTTTTTTGGAGCTGAACCCATACTTTAGTCCAGATGCCATTTAATATGAGCATAACTAACACCTCGTTTCATCTTTACTTAAGTGGCCACCAATTGCATTATTCACAGCTGCTACGTGCAGATCAATGATCCTGGCCAGGCATGCCTTTATCACCATTTTTACTTATTTCATGCAGCTTAGAAGATCCCAAACCATTAGAGTATTGTGAGAACTCTTTTTGTTCGTTCAGTGTGCAGTTACTGAAACTAAATATGCAGTAGTGAAAAGTGGAACATAAATGCAGTTGAAAATTGTGATCCTTTCCCTGTATTACTAAACCACCAGACTTCCTTACTAAATGTGAAAGTTTGATTAGAGATGAAGCTGTCTTTCTGCTATTGTTTTCATGTTAGCTGCAAGAGTTACATACTTAACGTACAGAAGGGCTTAACTGGCTCAGTGAGATAGAGCTTTTTCATTTTATTTTAAAATTCTTGCAATTTACCATTAAGATACATCCACTGTTTAAGAATAGGAAATTATCAAAGGGTCTGGGAATTCTCTCTGTGCAGGGCAAAGCGATGAATCTTCGTGCACACTAGAGATACCAAGTAGCACTTCCACAGGAGTAGGGAAAGGACTGAAGTTGACTCACACTAAAGAGCTCTCACTGTCTCTCTCTACCCCCTTCCCTTCTCTCCTCCCCTCTCTCCAGTTTGGCAGACAAGAAGGTAGGCAGGCTGGAAGCTTTCAGTTCTGCCTGATAGTCTAACAAAATACCTAGTGCAGATGCAGGGAGCCAGCATAAAAGCATGGTGTCTGATTAAATGAGATACCAGGAGCCAAGAAAAAGATTGCGGTGCCTGCTGAGTTGAAACGGAAGTCAGGTTGAAAGGAGGTGTTCCTCGCTCAGGCAGGCAGCACAGGCACTGGGGAAGAGTAGGAAGTGAAAGACAAAAAAATGTAGGGAATGCTAATGTTTTAGAAAAAAACCTGAAGCAGATAGCAATTAAAAAGAAAAACCCCCCATCAATCACATTCTCTAATCTTATCACAAGGGGTATCAGTATCACTAAAAGACACTTCAGGATGCATGGAAGTAGCAAGCTCCATTGAAGGCCAAAGAGGAATTTCAGATACTCACTGCCATCCACAAGGCTGTACACATGGTTTAAAATATGTCTATGCTTAAACCCCTTGCTGAACAAAGCTATTGCATTACCAAGCTTAACTTTCCTGTCATCTGCAGAATAGAACAGAATAGAACAAAACAGAAAGAATATTTCAGTTGGGAGGGACCTACAACAACCATCTAGTCCGACTGCAATGTACATCAGCTTTTTCATGAATTATAAAACATGACAAAGGTACTAATAAGTGTAGAATTTCACTCAGCTTGCTGTAGTATCTTCCTTCCTCTCTGACACACACAAATAGGTGGGGATAATAAAACCAGAAAATGGGTGAGCAAGAAAAGTAGGACTGAAAATGTCACTGGGGCCAGCGGAGAGAGTGAATCCTTTAAATAGAAAGAGGTGTGCGCAGTCGAGGAGTTCTCAATCAAAAAAGAACTAAGCAGATGACCCCCACTGAACTGATTTGTCTTTGTTCCTCAATGTTATTACTCGCACTGGCTGTTCCATTTAATTATGATTAGCACTTGTGGGAGCCAGAAGTGGGTGATGGGCAAGGAGACACAGGAGTGCCTGTAACGCAGCAAGTGACTGATCATGTCACGATCCTCCATGACCTCCTCTATCCCTCTTAAGTGGGAGGGTGAAAGCAAGCAATAAAAGGACAAGCCATTTTTTCTCTTTTTCAGTATTATGCATTCCACATTTCTAGACTTCCTTTAACTCCCACTAGATACTTGAAAAAAATTATGATCTTAAATACCAGGCTTTAAGAAATTTTAATTTAATTTTCTTTAAAAATAAATATTTGAAAAATAATTTTAAAATGTTTGCAATCATGCAGATGAATCTTGATCAAATCACTGTTCAAATTCCTAGTCCCTGTGTAATTACTTGCGTAAAACACCTCTTGTGAATAGCATGTAAATCATTAGTGATTAGATTTTTTTGGATTGTTTTGAAGAGACCCAGCTGCTGTCTTTATGTCAAAGAACATCCATAAGGCACTAGTGATTAAACAGCATGGTATTTTTGCATGTCAGGCATCACATGCTTGGATATTAATCACGCTTAGTGCTTTTCAGATGTGAATTGAGACGCATCTCAGTGAAAAACAGTTATAGTCCCTGTTTACAGACTGGGAAGCCGAGGCACAGGCCAAGTGACTTGCTCATTTCATACAGCAGATCTGAGGTCACAGCCCAGATTCCAGCAGGGGAGAATTTCCCTTTGTTTCCTGCCTTTCCATCCACCTTTCATTTTCCAATTCAAATGCCGAGACAAAGAAAAACCTGGATCATTTGATGATAACAAAGAAAAAAACCCAAATTACAACACAAAAATACCCCCAAAACCTTAAGAACAGGGTAAGCATATTGCCAAGATTAGAACTGAGTTTAAATTAGAAAAAAATCTCCTAACCTTGTTTAATCTTACTTTTTTTTCCTGAAAGGAAATATAGCAAAGCATTTTCCGAATAAACAGCTCTTCATTTGCCCTAAATCACCAGCTGAAAAATAGCTCCCCTGTCCAAAAATTGTCATCTTGAATCATAGCTCTATCCTCATTACTGAGATATATATGTAGAAAAAGAAAGAGAAGCATGAGGATTTCTCTGCTTAATTGTGATAGCAGCAAGAACTATTTAGTATATCTGCAAGACACGTTTTCTGCATAAAATATGGTGGCTTTGCAAGTGACTCTCAGAAGTAATTTTTCACTGTTTATATATAAAAATATACATATGAAACATTCATTGATGCTTATATATACTGTTTCATAAGCCAAATGGAACAACAGCTGTAAATCATTACCAAAGTGAGAAATTAAAACCTTCTTTTGTGTCAGCTGCGTAGAGGGCAGAGTTATTTATAAGATACCCTAAATATATAGTTGAGTTTCCTACTGAACTCAAAAAAAGATACAGAAGCTACTCATAAAGCTGAGTCAGTGACTGTAAAAAGATGAGTTTGTGGAGCAGTGCTGAGCTGGACCAGAGAGATCATGGTGACATTTAGTGGTTACAATACCACTGGAACAGCAACCAACTCCTCCAGAGGAAGTGGTAATGTGCTTACTCAAATTTTCTGCCCTCCCTCAGGTTCCTGAATTCACAATCTGAAAGTCTTCAGCAGGCTTGAATCCGGAGACAATAATGCTCCTCCACTTCCTTGCGCAGGAAGCTTTAAATTACAAGGATGGATTATTTTAATTGCTACTCTTGGGGTTCTCTGCTTGAACTATTGGTAAACATCCATGGCAAAACATATGGATGTTGAAGCAATAGCTGTATCAGACCATGGTGTTTTGCAGCCACTGCATTATAAACTTTGCACCCAGTGTATTCAATAAAGAATATAGGTGGAAATACTCGTAAAGAACTTGTAGGCAGTAACTTTATGTCCTAACATTAGTAAACTGCCCACTAAATTAACCAGCATGTGTTGTCAGTAAGCAAGTCTTGAAGATATGGAGCAAGCTCTGAGTTGCTGCAAAAGAAAGTCAGGGACCTCATAGTGCTAAAAGCCTGTTTCAACAATTTTTATTTCTGCATCCTTCTGTTAGTAAAATCCTAATGTGAGTGCTTCTACAAATTAATAAATAGAGAAAAGTTCAAGCTCAAATTCTGGATCCAAATATGTTTGGATTATGATTTTTTCAGGCTCCTTAAATAAGAATTTGGGTCAAGACTGCTGCTACCAAGAAATATTTAGTAGAATTTAAAGGCACCATTCCTTATTATGGGGATCACAAATCATATCCTCCAGTGCAGAAAGAGAACTGCATAAAATGTCCTGCAACCATCTCTGAGTCTTTTCCAAGCTACTGGCTGTCGTATGCAGCACAGAAGGGGACAGGGCATTTACTCCATCCTCGTCTTCACCAGCCACTAGCCTGGCTGCCTGCTGGCACTCTTCAAATATCAATATACTTGCCGCTACCACATCAGATATCATACAGACTGTTTTCGCTTTTTAGTCTTAAACTACCACAGCCTCCATGGGCAAGCCTGAGAAGAGACAAAGGACAGGAGGGGAAAGAGAAGGAGATGAAAGCTCCTGTTGCCCAAGGAGAGGTCAGAACCAATAAAAGCTTTTCCATTAGTTTCAGCAGAGGATGCAGCTAATTCTTCTGTCCTACCCTTTTCTGAGAGATTGCACCTCACTTCCTCAAGCCCTGCATCCAATTCCCTTTCAGACCTGGGTACCCTAGGCCTTCTTGCATTTGGGGGGTGAGGAGTCAGCCCTACCTTGAAGTGCATGTTCCCAAGCCATAGCTTGTAGTAGTAAACAGCACCATGCTCCTCCATAAAACTTTTTACTCCCTTAGGGCTGGAAAGAATGGCAGGTTTTGCTGTTTCTATTTTATAGAGGGAAAAGTTCAGGTTCTAAAAAGATCATCCAGTGAACAGGAACAGAGAGTTCCTTGGGCTCTTACTGACCACAGCTGAGGTGTCTTAGGGTCCTATTTCACTTTCAGTTTGCCTTTACAGCAAGAAGGCATGCATGCAGCATATGTCTACACATCTGAGTGAACCGTTGTTTGTTCCACATCATGATTTTATGTCAGTTAAATTTCAAACAACGTGGTGCTGCATACAGGGATGCTGATCAAGGGCTGTATAAATTGCAGTGCTCTTCCACCTACCTGAACATGCAAACAGCTGTGTGAAGGCAAGAGGATTGTAGTGTACACGTGCACAAGTCCCAGTAGACAACTGAGTGCAAACACAGCAGATGGTGACAAGGCAGCAGCAGCAAAGAGATAAAACTGTAAATTTAAAGCTGAGCCTAAAGGCATCTCTATCATGTTTTTATTATCAGTGGTGTTGAATTCCTCAAAGTTCTAATATATAGTTATAAAGAGGGTAAAGAAGGAAATACTGGTTCTTTGGTACACTGTGGTGTTCAGAGTTTGCTCTAGCTGGGCAGCAGCTGTCTCCTCTGAGCCAGCCAGGGTGAGTGTGCCAGTGCCGAGGTTTGCTGGGACCACAGGCTCATGGGAGGAAGGGTTTAGCTGTGCTTCTCCCCTCAACCACTCCTCTGGCCAGAAGCTGGACAGACCCAGTGCTTTACAAGGGAGGGGGACATACTCAGGATAGGTGTAAAACACAGCTGATTCCCCCATTGCCCAGAACAATGGGCAAACATCTGCTTTGTTACTGGCTTATGCGGCTATGAAACACAACAGGGAAAATCAGGGTGTTCCAAATAGTCCTGTGTTAAATAAAATACAAACCCAGATAAAAGAAATAGGGGAATGTGTATAATTTATCTTCATCCATTTTTCAGCTAACCACTTAATCACAAAACCAAATAGTTGATTCATATGGATTCATTGTAAGGGGAGGCAGTCACAGACAAATTGTCTTTAGACTCATTACCAAATATTCTGGAAAAGACAGGAAGCAAAGTCCTAATCTAATAGTGCTGTTGCCTGATGCCAATAATTATGTACCCAATATGAGAGCTAAATTACTGGGATTTATCTGTCTTATCAAAAAATATTAGATTAGCTTGTGTTTTCAGCTAAGCAACATTGCTTTTAATTTTTATAGTCTTGTTCAATCTCTTCGGTAATTTTGCAAAGGATTATCACACTTTGGTTGGCTAAACTAGTTCTGGTTGCAGCACCATCCCAAATGAGCAGATTTCCCTCTTGTTCTGGTCTAGTTACTGCCTCCAGGGTAAGAGATCTCGCTCATGAGAACTCTGGGGTAAAGAGCCAGCATGACCAACCCTGAGATCCCTTCCCCAAACATTACATGTGTAAGGTTTAACAGATTTTTCTATTCCTTTCTTCTTTGCAGGGCCTGACAGTGAGCTTGGGTTTGAACAGCTCCTAAACCCTGTTGCACCCATATTGCCTGTAAGGACTGAGTTTGATCTTACACCTAAAGTTTTCCCAGTCTGTGCCTGAAGGATCGGTTACCTCACCCCAATGCTAAGCCAGGGTGGAAGGCAACACACAGGCTGTGGAAACACAAAGGAGCTAACATAACAGCATAGGCATTCCCACTGACATTGCAATATGCTTCCTTCAAGCTGTTAACACAGGATTCAGATCATGAGTCAGCCCCTCTAGCCCCCTAATCTCCGCCCCTTAAAGCAATGTGTCTGGCTTAAAAGGTGTAAATACATACATATTTACATACACACACACATGTATACACACACAGATTTTTAAACAGTACTGTTCTTACCTTTTTAACCTACTACCTTTTAGAACTATTAAGATTTCCCTTATGTTTTCTTGACTAAAAAGGGACTATTCATCTTTGGAAAAAAACAAATGAGCATTTTTGCATAACTGCCTGAATCCAGGAAGTGGAGAAAGCTAGTAATTTGAGCAAAATGAATATGCTACAGTGAAAAAAAACCACCCTACGTATGGGTTTATGTGCTTTACTGGGCTGTGTTCAGCCTGGTATGAATGCAAACCATCAGTGTCATGCCTTCAAAAATAGGGAAGACACAGGGGCAAATCCTGCAGGGTAAAGATATTAAAGGATTTTTTTTGCACCACAAGCTGGAGTTAAAACAAATTCTACAGAAGAAGTGCTAACCATAACCAATAGCAGTCACTGAGGAATCTGCCATCACCTGTACAGACAGAACTTCATTTTTGCTGTTAAATATAGTCAGCTTGTTGTATTTTATTATCACTTATCATTTAAAAACTAAAATTTTGCACTGCTAGTTCATTCATCTAAGATGAGAATAAAATGTTTTCAGGTAATGGAAGTAAAAGTATTACCGCTATTTTAAATTGCAATAGAAAAACAATGAAAAGCATATTAAAAAGCATATTAAAGCATATAGTTTAAATTAAAATTAAGAGCTCATAAAAGTTTTGCATGCTAATGTTGCCTTATTAGGAGCCAGAATAGAATGACACTATCCTTCCTGTTTATCTATATCTATTCATTTTCACACCACAAATCCTTTTGTAACACATTTTTCCCTCTAGTGGCCCAACTACTTTAGAGTTTTTAGTAGTCATTATTTTCTAGAAACACTGCAGCAATTTTAATCCTCCAGACATGTAAGAGACTTCACATAAAAGAGTAGAAATGTCCTACAGAACGCAAACAAGTCACTTTTATATAAAAGCAGCCCTGACTAGATTAAATCTCTGGCACAAGAAGCTGAGTGTATAACTATTCAAGTAAACATCCATTTAGGCTATATATTAAGCCTTTTTATCACTTGCTGTATTATAAGAAACAATAAACTATTATAGCATGATTGCTACAGTCCTGTTCTCTGGGAAGTCGTTTAAGGCCTCTTTCCTCCCCACTGCAATTTTAAACCAAATGATAAACTCATTTCCTCAATGGCAGGCTTCTTGTATAAAACTCAATAGCAATTTTTAAATCATTCTTATGCGTATGATTCAAAGTAAATTTATGAGTAGAGCACGTGTATGGAATATTTAAAAGTATTTATCTTGATGGCCACCAGGAACTTCTCTTTGGCTTTTTACTTAAAGTACAATGAAGAGCCTTCATACTCTCTGTATTTTTTTTAACTGGCATTCTCTATTTTAAACAGTCCTGAAGTTTCAAGGACAGAATTCTAGAGGAAAAATATTTTTTTACTTTCACATATCACAGTCCTGACACTCACATTGACTGGTGGTGTTATTCCAGCTTTGAAAAGGTTGTATTTTTGTCTATCATACAGACCGACTGATCTTTCTGGAACCACTCAGTCTCTGAAGAAATGCACAGAATTGTTTGTCTGAAATTCCAGACTTAGAAAAATCCACATTTGATGTGGTGCTCCAGTACTTGTAGTAATGAAGTTAAGGATGATAATGTGCATAAGCATTCACAGCAGCAAACTCTATAAGATCAAAAGTGAAAGAAGCTCGACTTCTAGAGACAATAGACACTTGCGCTATCTTGAGGGGGGAAAAAGGAAAAAAGAGAAAAAAAGTGCACAAGAAATGGCATCTTTTGTCAATGCTTCAGCTTGCCACAATCCACACTGAGAACTGGGGCAATTTTTATACAGCAGTGCTCAAAGGATACACAGATGGAAGTGTTGTCACAGGAAATGCTAGGATGGCTCAACACTTTGTCTCTGTGAAGTTAACTAATAAACGTACAAACACATGCTTTCCAAAGAGCCCAACATGCATGTAGTGAGCTCATGCCATACAACTTGCATTCCCAGAGCTTGCCCATCATTTGCTCTGAATCACAAGCCAGACCTCTTAACTTTTGTTACCAGGTGGAGAAAATGAATTGTTTCTTTCACAGACCATTCTCCTTTACTTAAGGGGCATATAATGTACTTCCATTACAACTATCAGCTTGTCTGTGTGACAGGAACTTTTGGGTCCAAAGGACAAACCCTGAAGGAACAAAAACTTACTCTTCCTGAAGAAGGAACTAAATGGCCCTGAGAGTCTCTAATGTCTCCTTCTCCTGTAATGGCTGTTTCCAGGCCACAAATCGTGTTAACAGCCAGTGTGGGTGATGTAGGACTGAATTTCTGGCACAAGTCAGGGATTGTGAGGAGCTGCAGGAGGAGACTGTGTTCTGATGGTCTCTCTTCAGAGAGATCAGTTTCAATTACTTCAGACACTTGATCGAGGCAAGGAGGTATCTTGGTTCAGTTTTCCTGTGGAGTCAACAGAGAGAAATAGGGAGCTTCCCAAGGCAAATCAAAACTTCCCAGCTCTTAAGCCCCTTGATCCCTTATAAAAGGGTATGGTATTCAGGTTTATCAAGGCATTACTGGGTAAAACAACCTCTACAAATGTTATTGGATGTTATTGAATGCCCCTCCTTTCTGCTCTAAGAGGCATCCATCTCAAAAAGCTTCTGATTTGCACTTCCTTTTTGACACACTGTAAATCAAAATCTTTTCAGGGAGTGTTCCTCAGCAGGCATATTTTTGTGGCTGATTTTTAATGCTTAATTGTAGTATTTTGCCCACATCTCTCATGAGTCATATCTTCTTTGGTATGGATTATCTTTGTATTTTGCAAGATGACAAAGGACAGACTGCAAGTCAATAACGAGACATCATTGCTTATTTTGCTCTCATTGTGGCTTATCCCATAACGTGAAGGTGGAGCAGGTGATGCACCTATTTTAAGGAAAAGAGAGTTTCATGCTGGCTCCCACCCCGCTCTGTTACAGATTCCCCATAAGGAAACAGCTCAGAGGAACAGAAGAGACACTGAAGGATTAATCACACTGCTCCTTCCTGATGAGAACACAAAGCTCAGCTATTAGCTGACTTCAGGTAGAAAGCCCTGGGATTTGCTGCAGAAGAGGCTGAGGGTGAAGAGAATAGCTTGGGGATAGAGAGAGTCAAGTTAAAGAGAGAAAATTATACTGTTTGAAAGCCTTGGCAGGGGCAAGGGAAAAGCCCCTGCAGCAAAGACTGACAGTTAGTGGTATCTCAGGCAACATTTTAATAAGCTCAACTCTCAGGAAACTGAATTCTGCAAAAAAATAATTTGAGGTTCATTTCAGTACGGAGAGAACCTGAAGGAAATTTTAGCAGGGAATCTCCATGGGAACGTTCTTTCTGGAACTATACACTTTCCCCAGAGCAATATGACCCTTCACACACTCCTGCCACAGACACCTCTCTCAGGAAGTCTCTTTCCTGGTAAGCAGAAAGGTGCTGACTCATATCAGACAGGAGGAAGATGCATTGGGCATGGTGAGTAATGTGGCAAAGAATGGCAGAGTTGAGCCATTTGGTGAGGGAAGGCAATGGGTGTCTCTCCATGAGAAGATTTTGAGCCACAGTTTCACACCCTGTGACTGTAGACAGGCTGAAGTGGTTGCATCACATTACAGATCAGGGAGACCAGCTGGGCCACCACAGAGGATCAGAGACCAGAAGAGAGGTCTTGGCCACTAAAGGCTTGCTGGGTGGGAGGGGAACATGAGACGGGAGAAAACTGTGGGAGCAGAAGACTGGAAAGAGTTGACAGGTCTGGCTGGAGGGAAGCAGGGCACAATGTCTTTATAGGCTTTTCAGAGCTATTGCAATGGTGTTAGATGCAATGTCCTGACTGCTTGAAGAAGCTGAGCTCAGCCAGATCTCCCAGCTCCAAGAGATTCCTGAATGCGTACCTGCATGCTCATCTTCTGCAGGGCTCTTCCAACAGCTGAAACCCTCCAGAGGGTTAGATCACTCTGAGTGCTGGGGATCACATGAGGATCTAGGGATCATCATGCCAGATTTCTGTCTGTCCCAGATGAGATGTTGTGTTGAAAACCTTTCTAAATCCCAGCCTTCCTAGCTGTCTCTTGCTCCCTGTAACTGCATGTATTCAGGTTTGTAAATTAGCAAGTGTACCTAAACAGAAAAGTCAAAACAGACTTTGTACATATTCTTAAAACTAAGTTTTGGGAGTTGTTTTATCACTCTGCCCTTGTCATCTGACAGCACCTCCTCCTTAATTCTGTTCATTTCTCCTTCAAAGACGGCTCTTGCCCATGTTATCCCTTTATGAAAGCAAATTCACCTCTTACATGAGGATATAAATACATGGCTGTATCCCTAGAAAAAGCACAGACAGATGGGAAGCGGGGTATTTTAGGAAACCCAAAAGGTGGTGAACATTTCATGACTTAAATTAGATATAAAGGTTACATGTATGTATCTCAGCAGAAAAAACCAGCGCAGTCACAAAGGGACTGACCCCTTCCTTGCTCTCATTCTGACACCATGACAAAAAAAAATCAAAATTATATGGATCCACTGAGAACACAAGGACACGACCTGCAGTTCCAAACAGCCATGACTCAACTCCCTGTACTTGAAGGAGAGTCAGAACAAAAGTATCTCGGAGTCAAGTTTCCGAAGTTAGAGAGAAATGATTACATGTTCAGTGCAATGCAATGTATATGGTTCCAGGTCTGATGTGATCATGTGTATTCTCAGGAATCTGAGAGCTCCAAGTGCCAGTGAAAAGGCAGCAAATGCTCTGAGCTTGTGATGCCAGGAAGCTCTGAACACACACTGATGTGTGCACTCACTTTATCCTCTTAAAATACAGAGCCACTGTGCTCGGATAGCATGTCTTAATGGCACACAAAGAAAAAGCAGAACTTGTGACCTGACATCATATTAAAAGAAATGTTTAGCAAATAGATTGCAAAAATTATTTGGGAAATTTGCCATAGAACATATTCAGCCCAAGCTCTCTTTACTTTCCCCTCCAGCCCTCTAAGCAAAGATCTCTTTTCTTTTTCCCCTTTTTTTTTAGTTTGCTTGGTATTGGTAATTTAAAACAGGAATCAATTGCTTGACAAAGGATTTCTTGGTGCATTATGAAGAATACTATTACAAATTCTAGTCAGGAAAATGCTCCTTTGAGTAACTGTCTTATTGAAAAGAGGGCAGTGGGAAAGAAAATATTTACCCCATACATTCTTGCCTCTTACCCAGAAGAGAAAAATGTCATGGCTAGAAACTTCCTGCAGTCCAGGAAGAAAATGTTGTTATGTACTGCATGGAAAACAAAACTGAGCTTTCTAATCTCATATTCTGAACCAGGTCAATTCTTCACGCTGAATGGGGTGATCTTGGAGTGGTCACAGGCACTGAGCAGTATCCTTTGATAAAAAAAAAAAAAGAGAAAAAAAAAAGAATTAGGGAAAAGCGAGCAATCTGCAAATAAGGAGAAACATTTGATCCATCATCCAATTACGTCAATTGATCTACTATACACCATGAATGAACACTAGATCATTCATGGGCTGGCTCAAAATCTCTCAGAGACCGCCCTTCTACTAACTTCAGCTGGCTTTCAGGCCCACAGATGCTGTGCATTGAGATACACTATGCAGCAAAGTAAGCACATATTTAACTTGCTCCATGATAATAGTCCCATTGAACTACCAGGATTACCCCCACTGCTTAAACACTTGCTTATGTGCTTTGCTTTGGTCATTGACCAGAATTTCAATAGTATTACTCCAAAAATTAATTTGGCTCAGTCTTTAATGAAATACTGGAGATATTTAGGATGTTTGAACAAAATTTAGCGCCAATTTCACTGCAACACTAGACAGAGAATAGCAAGCAGTAATTATTTCTCTTAAAAATTTTCTGGTGAAGAAGGCTAGGAAAAGGTCTCTACCCAAAGTATTACAGTCCATCATTATGATCATGTCTGACATAATGGGAATTTCAAAGCAGGACTTGAAAGTGACAAGCACATATCTAGTGCTTGCTAACTGCCTCCTGTAAATCTTACCTGCAAGTGTTTCATTTATGGTAGGGGAAAATTTGCAGTGGAATTGCCTTCTTCCTTTTTCTTCTTCTTTTTAATAATTCCCAAGGAAATACTTCTTTAGGATGACTGTTATTTTTTCATGAAGAGGATTGTAAATATGTAATGGAACATAAATATTTTGTATTTAGACTAATAAAAAATTTAGTTCTTTAAAAGATTTATCCCCACTAAAAATAATTTGGCCTCAAATAAGAATCAGTGGCAGGAACATATGAAGCAAATGTTCCTTCTGTAAGAAAAGCAGAGAAGCTAAGCAAATACTCCCAAACATGTTTGGCAGGGATTTGCACAAATGTAAAAATGAGTTTGTGTTAGATGTGCCTACACCTGAAACAACAGGGAAGAGTCCTTAAAACATCCTAAGACCCTATATTAAGGGCAGGTAAACTCAGATAATAAGATAGTGTCCTACAAAAGTGTCCATTAGGGAGAATTACACCTCCCACAGAAAAATAATTATTTTATGGAAACACAGCTACAGAAAAAATGCATTCACCCTCTGCTTGTAGCCAATAGTCTGGTCCTGACTTGATTTTACACTAAAGCCTACATCTTTCAGATGATCTGTAAAGACCCCTTCCATCCCAAACCATTCTCTGGTTTTATGATTCCTACACACCAAACAGTTTTTAGAAACTAAAGTAATTCCATGTATGCAGTTCATTGGCCCATCCCAGACAGACTTCATGCAAAGGCAATCTTTTCCCATTCTCGACTGCTTTCACTTCTATTGTATTCCTGCCATCTCATGTGACTAACTACGATCAACCACAATTAACTAACAGAGCTCAGATTTTCAGCTCAAGTACTTGAAGCAAATTCTGTGTGATACCTCCAAAGCATAAAAATAAATTTTCAGGAGAACACCAGGCAAACTAAAGTCATAAATAAATGTCTGGAAATTATGACCAACTTGCAGACTTTCCATGAACCAAGAAACAGACTAGTTTTGGCAGGTTCGTCTTTCATAGTGAATTATTCAACCCTCTCTTAACACCTCTACTTTAATTATTTTTAATTTCATTGTTGTTGGGCGGAGGTGTGAAACCACAATAGTAAAATGAAAGTCGCCTGAGGAATTTCTCTATATGAGTCAAACTGAAGGAAAATGCCTTAAGGAGTACTGACCTGAACATTTTCAGTGTCAATATATTTTATCTTTGTTAAACTGAAGAAAGGTGCTTCACCCACACATACATGGCTGGTCTACGTGCACTGGCAGAAATTATATGGCAAAAGGTCTGGACAGGTAAGTCAGGAACTAGGAAAGATATCAGGGCTCCTGCCACTGCTGCCAGTTCTTGCTGGGCAGTCCTCCACAGCTGATGCACATTACAGAGCAGCTTCATATCCTTAAGGAGTGATGAACTCCAGAGGAGATCTGTAGCTACAGCACCTCACTCTCTGGAAGCAGCTGGGATTTTAGCCCTGTGTTAACTCCAGGACTTCCTCTGAAGACTGGCTAATTTACAAGTTAAGTATATTTTTCTGCAAACAAGCTGGCAGACCCTGAGTGAATTGCTTGGGTCAAGCTCCTCAAAAGCACATGGGCTGGAAGTCCTTGAAAGTCTTCCAGTAAAATGAGCATAATAATCCAAGTAGCTATTGCCCCCCACAGCAGACCATGAGAATCAGAACCAGGTTAGTCCCTTAAAACTCTGTAACACTCCTGTGCCCACAAGACTTTGTTTGACAAGGGCTGAAGTTCTCTCTCAGAAGCGATTCATATAAATGGCAAGTACTCCAAATGTGACCTGTCTTCAGGTTTTGCTCACCACTGCTTTGATCTATTGGAAGGAAACACACTGTATTTGGAAAGAGCAAGACACTTCCAGCTTTAGAGTAACCAAAAGGGTTTTTTTCCAAAAAAAACAGATTTGTTAATTCTAGTATATTTTTTGTGATAGATTAAAAATGAGGAAGCATTAGAGTGGAACTTATGGAAAAAGCTAGACATTAATAAAATCCTTACATGAACTAATTCCTATACTCCCACATTGGATTTTACATGTTGTTCAGGCTGCAAGACACTGTGACATGAGAGGTTTCTGATAAGGATGCAAAAAGTCTTCCCACAGACTTCTTCTTCATTATATTTACAAATGGAGATGTTATTTTCCTCTGGAAGATCATAAGAATGATCATAATAGGTGCCTTTTTAGCACTAGAGCTCATATACTTCTGAAAGGAAAATGTAGTTTTCCATTGAAGATTCCATCCATCCTGCCCAAAATTGCATAAAGTACAATCCTAAGTAATGAAAATGTCTAAGCACTGTAATTAATAAAAAAAATCTGAAGAAATTACAGATTCTTAAAGCTACTGACTTTGTTGTAAAAATATTGCTGAAATTAGGGCTTAATTGCTGCATTTTAATGAGACATCTAAAAAGATGAAGATAAAATAATCATTTCTTGTTGATATCCTACATATTTGAAGCCTAAAGGAGAATACTAATATTCCAGTCACAAGCTACATCAGTTCTGAATAACAACCCCTTAATATTCACAGATTTTACTTGGACATATCTACTTACATAAATCCAAGAATTTTTTTATATCTACAGCTCATCAGTGCCATATGCAAACTTATCAGACTGAGCACAACATCTGTCTAGCACATGCTTTTGGGTCCGTAAAGAATCAACTTGGAAGCACAAGCTGCAAAACTATTCTAGCTATGCTTTTGCATTCTGAGTCAAGGTTGTGACAGAAAGTTTAAGAGATGCTGTCTGGTTTTACTGGTTTTGTGAGCGGCTCGTGGCTCTCTGAGGGTGTGATGTTCTCACCATGATGTCATTTTAGTGAGGTGCTGTTCTCAGCGATAATTCCTGTATCCCATGTGCTCTGGCTTACAACTTTACAACAGAATTAAGAGATTTCTTTTAATGCATGGTAGTCTTGAGAGTGGGCAGACAGGAAAGCAGTGAACTTCACTGCCGTCCCTTGCATAAACACGAGGTAAAATACATGAAATATGAATATGTCTCTGAAAGCAGCATGTACAGAGGAAGGCACCTGATTGCTTGGTGAGCATTTAAGCACTGGCTGTACTTAGCTAGAACTCCATTTGCCCAAATTTATGCTTGTCCTGCTAATGGAATTTCATACTTTTGTCAGTGACTGTCAACTCCAACATTTTCTATTTCCTTCAAATCTCCATGTCCCTAAAGAGGTACAAGACTAAGAAGGGGGAAAAGGAGTGGGCAAAAGGTAGATTCAGCATTTCTAAATTTGTTTTCTGTTACGTCAAACTGGCTACATTTCCAGTTGGAGCCTGAAAGAATGAAAGGAAGAAGCAGATCCCTCTCCAAAGTGTGTTTAGAATAAATGAGGGTTCAAGCCAGCGGATCACTCATCTCTAGCAACTTAAACTGGCATTAATCAGGAGTTAGTACCACAAAGGCTCAGGCCATTGCTGAAGAAAACATACCAGCTTGTTTTTCATAAAACAGGAAAGTTTCTGTCAAGAACAATATTTTGTTGTAAAGAAGGAGATGCAAAATGCATACAAAATTCTCCATGGATAAAGGAAGGACCTGGAAAGGGACATTCAGGAAGCAGCCCCTTTGAAAATGTGCACTTGGTTTTTTTTTTCCAGCTAATATAAATTGTCTTCTTTTCTAGAAGAATACTGCAGTTTTTCACACTTAGATCTGTGAAAGTCCATGTTAAGATGTGGCTTCGGTTGTGGTGGTTCCTCAGAGGAAGAAGGAGGTTGTAGCCCAGATCTAGAATTCACTTATTGGTCATTGATGGAATGCAGATATTCCAAAGAGACATGTGACTGAAACAGTTATCTGTCTGTACTTTGTTAGGAGGAACAGTTTTCTTTTGAGACACAGACAAAGCTTTCCAGCTTTCTGTTACCTATTAAGGTTCAAGGTTATGTTGCTGCTGAAAGCAGACACTAGGTTCCTCACACAGTTTTATCAGTGTATTTTGGTAGTGCATTACAATACCCGTTCTGTGCTTCTAGCAGTCTTTTTATGAAATGGGACTGTTTTGCAACTTGGACAAATAACTGCAGCCAGATTAGGTTCATTCACAATTTAATCCAGACATGACCATGTCAATCCAGTGCAAAAGATTTCTATTTTGATGGTTTTTTCTTTAGTTTGAATTGCTTCATCATACACGGAGAATTCAAAGAAAGAAACAGAAATAGTCAGAGATCACCTATAAATATCTTTCCAATGTATTCCAACCACAAAAAAAAAAAAAAAAAAACAAACAAAGAAAAATTCTACCTTGGCCAAGAAGAAATCCCACTCAAAATAACTATGCAAATGCTCTGAAGCACCTCTAAATTTCAGTGAGCAGGTCAAGGGATTATATGTACCCATGTCTATTTCCTCAGTTACACAATGTCATTCTTTTCATAAATACTTTTTATAACTCTGCCCATGGTCCTCTGGGTCAAAACTACACTTGGAACTGAGGAGGGCAGATCCTAAGGGAGCTGAGCCCATTTGGTTATGAGCATCAAGTAACCTGGTCAGATGGCGTCACCTGACTGTTCCTGACCGCCCATGGCAAATGCAATCACAAGTCTCATCTGCCAAGAACGGAAGTTGCAGAAAGTTATTATTCCTCATTTGCAAAAGAACTTCTAACCTTCAGTATTTTTATCACATGGTTTATTAGTATTCCAATGTAGGTTTTATTTTACTTTTGGGATTGCACCACCCCATTCCTGATTACTTTGTTTTTCCTAACGTGTTAGCTGCTAAGCTATGCATTTAAATCCTGAGGAAAATATTAGCTTCTATCCTCTGTGATAAGAAAGGGCAAAATAAGCCCCCAGTAAAAACATTGTCATCTCCAGGGCACTACCTAGGCTTGAATCATATCACTGAAAAATGAATGTGCAATATTGGAAAACTTTTCTCCATGTGGTCTTTGCACATGACAGTAGTCTCTTAATTTATGTAAACTAATGATAATAGTTGCCTTTGAAAAACTTTCCAGTTGTAACTTATATTTACCTCAGTATCTATAATTGCCATACTTAGTGTACTGTTAAATTCAGCCAACTGAGCAGACTGTTAAAGTTTACAGAGGCTGATAGCGACAGAGATATTTTACAAGGGATGCACAATTTCAGAAATGAGACTTGTCTCCCAGCTGGTGACCATCTGGCATCCATGACTGTATGTTTGAGTATTAGTCTAAGTCATTATTGTGTCAGTCTCACACACACAGACCACCCAGCACCTTGCTGGCCCTACTGCTCAATGCCATAACAGCACCTTTGTTTCTCCCTCAGGAGTGTCATTTGTGCACTGCAGACTACCTAAGGGCTGTTTCCTGCCCATGTGTTCTTTGGCCTTCTGCAAAAACACAGTTCCTCCAGGGAAAAGAGTGAGGTTTAATATTGCTGAAAAAAACCCACTTTAGGAAATATATTCAGGGCTATAATTAATTACATCAATATATATTTCCAGTCCCCTTTGGAATCTAATTATATTCTTGCCCTTGACTCTCTGTAGTTGTGACTTCCACAAGCTAATTACAGGTTGGCTGAAAAAGCATTTCCTCCTATCTCTATCTCAGTTGTTGCTTTGCACATTTTATTCACATCCATCTCCTGCTATGAGTGGTCTGTTTCCAAGTTTCTTGAGCACTTTCAATTTGTTTTGAATAGCTCCTCAAAATACTTTCTTCAGAAGACAATAATCTTTACTTCACATAAATTACAGATGAGGACATTTATGATTTATAGAAGAGTACATTAGTAATCTCCATTTGGATTGTGCAAAAAAATTAGCTACGTTTCTGATCTTGACTTCAAATTGAGCTAAAATGTCTTGGCTGAACTATCTATGAAGTGGTCTAGTTTATTCCCTTGAGTCATATTGATTCAGCATCACTTCTAGATGACATGTTTTTGTGCTATAGCAATTTCAGTTGTCAGTTAGCACAACAAAGTTCTACATGAGTGTTAGAGATCTACATTTTAATTCAGACAGAGGCAGTCTTTGGCCACTGGTAGGACATTTTCTGGCCTCTAAATTGAAGGAATCTTCTTCAGCACAATAAGTAGCTACTAAAAGTCAAAGTTTGTGTAGCTACAGCTCTTTATTCCTCCAAAGGTGGACTCTCTCTGTTATGGTGTAAATTCATTTTTTACTCAAGCTGACAGATAAAACATTTATTTAAAAACATATTTCTATATCCAGGCACATTAAAGGTACAATTGCTCTCCATATTCAGGCATGGTTTTTCCATACAGATTTAGAAGACTTGGCATCACTGTGTCTTTACATATTTGATTTATTTTGACAATTTATTCATTTCTCCCTAGTCGTCACCACCAAATAATATAAGAGAGTTCAGTGCATAGAAAACAATTAGAAGCTAAAAGCAGGGAAAGAGGGTTTAGTTCTTGCCTATAAAATAAAGAAAAAGGTTCACCTAGGAGTATATTTAAAATGCATTAACAACATTAGAGCTATACATTAGAAACAGATATGTATATATAGACTATGTTCATCTTGTACCTCATTTGTATCTTCTTATTTACCATGCATGAAACTGATGACATTTGAATTTCTAGCATCAACGGTAGAATTGCTACTGATTTAAACACCATGCTGAAAAAACTTACTTTTGGCTGAGATCTCTGTCTAGTGGCAGGCCCACCAGTGCTGACCAAAATACCAGGAAATTTCCTTAAAAACACATGGAAGTCAGTGAGGAACTGCCAAGGTGCTGACGGAATGTCCCCAATTTGTGTGATAGGATCTGCTCTGTAGGATTTGTACAAGGATCCCTTATGATCACCATCCAAATCTCAAATGGAAAAGAAGCAAACAATGGCATATGTCTGACAAAGTGTGGAAATGATTTATAACAAAATAAACCACTACTCAGTGGGAGGAATAAGAAAAGATTTAAACCTGGCCTCAAAGGCCTTGGGCAAGCACTGTGCAATAGCATAACTTGTAAACGATAAACACATCATTGTAGTTCTGAAGCCAGTTAAATATCTAATAGCATGTTGGGACCTTATTTATTCAGCAGCATGTGTGGTCATCATCTTCCTCTTTTTGGAGGAAGATCAATCAGACTCTGCTACATCCTTTTTTCCCTGTCCCAAGTAAATAATTACATCAAGTTGTCTAGAGCAGAAAATGAGGCTGAAGAGCCTAGTGTCACAGGAATACTATCTCTCATATAGTAAAGGCAAAACCACAAGCAGATACCGCTTTAGAGATTTCCTCTCCTGTTTTCTGTCATAAAATTACAACCTCCCTGTCTCTCCTAGTTCCCCATAATCCCATCAAGACTGCTTCATTTCTGGGAAACAACAGTAGAACTACCAGCTGCAGAACCCCGAGACCTGCCTGATTCCAGAGTCTTATGATGGTTCCCTCCATCCCAAACTAACTGCACACCCACACCCCTCACCCCACCAAAAAAAAACAAACACCACCCTCCCCCTCCACCCATGCTAAGGAACATGGAACAGCATAGCTCAGTCTTTCAGAGATGAGAGAGCCTGGAGCCAGTCAGTTCCACATACTTATAAGGGTCAGCTGTTGTTTACTAAAAGAAGTATTAGAAATGGAATTGCAAAAGATAAACAGGCTCCTAGCACAGGCCCTGAAGTACAGGGATATGAGGGAGGCTTTCATAACAAATAGTAGCATTTCATCTGAGCACTTCCCTAATTTTCATGAGTCAGAAAAAGTCCCTTTGAAAGAGGTGTGACAACAGGTGCTCCTGGCACTGGAGAAACAATCCGATTGTTCCAAAGGTAGGAGAGGCTGCCCTTTCTTCAGTGAGAGGCATAATGCATCCTTGGTCCCAGCTGAGAGGGAAGGGATTCACCTGGAGCCTGACCACTTTAGCCAGGACATTCTGTGACAACCTAGTCAAAGTTTTACCTGCTCTGGTCCCCATTTCTACGTGACATGCATGTTCTTAATTTCTGCAAATTTACAGCGTGGCAGTTTGGAACCTTATTCCTCTTTACTGTGCGCATTTTTTTTTTTTTCACACAGAGGCTTCAAATGCTCTCCATCCTCTAGCTTTCTTACTCCTCTGAAGTAGATAATGGGTTATTTTGAGCACCTTCAGCTCCTCTCTGCCTCAAAGTCCACTGCTGTGTGAAGTGACATCAGAATGGAGAAAAACACCAGTGTATCTGTGTAGGAAACCAAGAAAGAGTGCTCCAAGCTGCTCACTGCCTCTTATTACACACTTCCATAATCCCCCAAAAGGTCAGAGACTGTGTCAGTACACCGAAGAATTTCTGATGACTCCCTGGTACTCTCTGCACGAGGTGGGGAAGGCCAGCACAATGACGGGATTTTCTCACAATATTTTTTAAATCCAAGGAAGGATGTAGCCTTTTCCTGTTGGGGTAATGTCCAAGAGCAGGACTCAAAATCTCGTTTCTGGTGTGTATAATCTCTTGAGTCAGTAATATTTTACCCAAGCACATAGAAAATTGGTTTTGTTTCTTTTCTGGCTGCATTTAAGCTCTCTGGTTTCCCTTTGTTAGCATATTCAGTGGACATCTCCCACAGCTTCCAGGCATTTCAAAACAGGTTAATACACTTTGGGACTGACCTGAAAACCGGGCCTGAGCGGTCCTTTGAGTCTCTCTTAATGGATCAAATTTAGTAGGTCAAGTTATTCACTATACACAAGTACTTGGGTTCAGTATGTTCATTAAGATACTCATTTTTTTACACCATGATTTTGCCAGAAATGCATGGATATTAGATGGCAAACAGCACTCTGGGGAAGGGCATATTGCAGAAGCAAAATAAAGTTGCATAAAATCACACCCTCTCAATTCTTCCCACCAGAATGGGAGAATTAGTAGTCTTAGCACATTAAACAAGAAAGGTGGTGGCCTGCAGGACTTAGCAAATCAGACTAATTGAGCTCAAAATGCATTTGGTTTTAGTATTGTAATAAAAAATTAATCCTCCTTTTATATGACAATTTTGGGTTGGTTATCTAATATAAGCAAAGTAGCAGCTCTCCTCTCAGGTGCTATAATTATGGAGCTGAGCTAATCCACAGCCACTGAGATCTTTTCCAGCCTTCTGTTCCAGGACCAAGAGGCATAACAGATTGAATATAGCTACAAATAGCTATAGGCTTTGTCCTGTTTTCATGCATTTATGATTTCATCTTAAAGTCAACGCTGTTATAACATTGTTTACTGAATGTTTAATTTGCTGAACACACAGAATTCCAGCTGAAGCTAATGCAAATTGCAGGTGCTCAAACTGCTGAAAAGTAAACTGCCCTTTTTGTATTTAAATGTATAGTAATCGGGATCCATCAGGTTGCTGTGCTACCACGATGATTAAAACATCAAAGAAGTCAATAAATACATTCATAAATAAATAATTATTTGGGGAAGAAAACCCCCACCTCATATGACATTGTATTTCCTGTCCTTCATCCCAGCTCTTCCCAAAGCACTTGAACACAACTTCCTGAAGTCAGTTAAAATCTTTCTTTTGAATTTAGCAGACTTTGAGCCAGGCTCGATATGCCTGAGAAGAGACATGAGCCTGTATGCCCGGAGCAATGTCAGTGTGGGCCACCACGCTCCAGTGCAGGGGGAGCCCCGAGGGGTGGGATGTGGCACACGAAGTGTGGCTTTCTCAGCCCAGTGTTACAGCAGCAAACCCAGAGATCCTGGCATGCAAGAGAGGCTGTGGTACACGGCAAACCAGGGCAGGGCTGCACAAACACATTTGTAGGCAGGGTCTTGTTCACCCTGCCAGCTCTGCAAGGCTGAGTTCCTGGGCTAAGCACGGGGCTATGTTAACAGGATGTCAGGGGAGATTATGTATCATTTCTACCATTCATTTCCTTTCCTGGACTTCAGCCTAACTCTTCAGTTCTTTTCAGGACATTTCAGAAAGCATTACATAATGTGAAAACCTCAGGCTTGCATCTAAAATCCAAAATTAAGCTGTTTTTCCTATCTTCTGGTCACCTTCAGACAAAGAATAAACAATGCCACTGGCCAATACATTTGCCAACTTTTGGGGGTCATCTGGCCTTGGCTATGTGGCTGAGAAACTGCTTAGGCATTAGGACCACAAGCATGGGAGGACCTAAGGAGAGAAAAAAAAATCTTCCCTACCCGTCACTGTTTAGTGGAGCAATGCTATGGAGTAAATTTTTAGTTTACACGGTAACTTTACAGCCTTGTCTGTGGCAATACATCCTTCAGCCATCCCCTTTGGCTCACTCCCCTCACCATACATCATGGAGAGAGTTACAAGACAAGGGTAAAGAGGTGGCTGCTTTGGGGCAGGTTGGTTGTTTTAAGATTTAAAACTGTGGGAATAGGTTCAGATATTGCTCTTTCATATTTTTTATAGCAGTTTTTTCTATATCTGTGGAGGAAAGAGAAAATTAATGTAAGTTGTGGGCTTTCTTGAGAACTTTCCAACATGTTAATTTCTTGGCCTTTCTGAGCATGAAATCTCAGCTTCTGTGCTGTGCACATCCTAGGACCAAGTGCAAAACTGCAGACTTCTGAGAGGAAATGTTATTTATTGAGCAGGCAAGAATGTATTGTGAGTCACTCTGTTTTTCTGCTGTCTGCATTAAACTGAAGTGAAATTGCAATCATACTTCAGTCCATATTTAAATGCCTTTTCTTGGCAGGAAGAAGGAAAGTTTGGCCTCCGCACTCTGATTGGCAGCATGCTGCTTGGTTGGTAGCTAGCACTCAGCCTTACTGGGTCCTCCCTGTTGTCAACAGGACGGATCTTTTCCAACAAAAGCAACATCCTGTCAGCTACTCCTTCTTCCAGGAACCTGTCTTTCCCTCCCCTGCAACTGCTCTCTTGCTCCAGGTTCAGGCAAGAAAACAATACTGCATGAAAGAGAGAGTGCTACAGAAGGAATAGCCATCAGACTTTAAATCCGTGCTTCCCACGGGCTGTATAATATCCTTCCCCATTCATAAGGTTATAAAGAGTGAACAAAATGCAGCCTTTGTCTTTACCTGTTAAGGAGAATTAGATAAAGGGGGAAAATATTTTCATGTGAGGAAGTCATAAGGAAAGAAGGGGAGATATTCTGGAATCTCTCCAAATGTCTTACGAATATGATCTTGGGGGTGCAGCTACAGAATCTCAGAAAGGAAAACTGAGTTATTTGGGACAAGGAGAGCTAGCAGGCAGGTAGTACAAAGACAATGCTCAGCTTCGTGCCTGCATTCCACCACTGAGACGAGATCCCACACTTAAAGGCTCTTCTGAAGGGCATACGATGGTGTATTTCCAGATGTTAGAAAACAGCTGTGTAAAAGTGGAGCATTCTGGGAAGAATGAGAAAAGGAGGAGGGAATGAGGATGGCTGCAGACTAGGTGTCAGTTTCCCATTTCAGGCTAGACAGACAATAGTCCTTGTTTTGATGGTCTCTTCTCTGGGATTCTACATTCCTCTGTCTTTAGCCCAGATTTGGAAAGACATCAGAGAGACATGACCCATCAAAAAGAGGGGGGAAAGAGAGCTGCTCATGGATGCAACTATCAGAGCAATACCAAAGTCCTTCCATTAGCTCCACGGGAGACTCGGGACCTTAGACTGTAAGGGACAGGGAGAAGACCAGGTGTTGCCAGCCAAGAAACATGCAAACGTCTCTTCATAAAGGAAATATATGGCAGAGAAATTGCTTTCTTTCACAAGGGAAAAGGAAAAGGCTGAAAAGCTGACCTAGAAACAGGGGATAACACACACAATGGGGAACATGCAAGAGAGCTGATGACAGCCTTAGGCATGACTTCAATATAGCCTAATAATTTAAAGGAATGGATTAGCTGAGAATATCCCATAAAGAGTGCACAATGTTTTCAATTAATACTTAGGTATATTCCATAATTATAAAATACCTTTGGGCTATCCATTTTTCAGTGACGTGTCTATATTAATCCTGTATGTTTTTTTCACTAAGTGATGGCTGCTACTGACTGCTAAGAACGTTCTGCTTCAATAAACTTTGATTTCACTTGCAGTTGTGCATTTATTAGGCAAGATTATCATCATCCAAGTTTCCAGGGTTGGGAATTCATTCGAAAAATATGGTCTATTTGCATTTAATTATCACATATTTACTGAGGAAAAATATAAACACGCCTGTTTTAGGCAAGGAATGGAGCCAGTAATGTACTGCAGACTTGGGATTGTGCTTTTTAATATAATCAAACTACTGTTATAAATAATTCACAGTTTCCACTGTGGAAAAAAACTGAATATGGATTTCCTGATAGGTTGTTGTGGGGGTTTTTTAATGTAAAAAAAAAGGAAATTTTACAAAATACTAAAATTACCAAGATTGTTTGTAGCACAGAAGATATTATTAACATTCACCTTGAAAGAGGATGTAAAGGAGAAAAGAATCCACTCCATGAGAAGTAGCTACCAGCTCCAGCTGCTAGGAGAAGAAAAAAGAAGAAATACATTTTTATAAGACACCAAAGTAACACAACCACACAACGAGATGAGGAAATGTCAAATTAACTTTTGGGAAACAAATCCTCTGTTCAAAGTTCACATAGTTCCAGTCACTGCACAGACAGTTTATGTTGTCACCAGTATAATTGACTCACAAAATGCAGATGAGAGATTCTGACTTTACAACAGACAGGCGGAATTATTGAACTGCTGTTAGAGAAGAGAAACAAATCTCATGGCATTTCAGAATTCCTGCATGAGTTATTTTCTTGTCCATCTGCTGTGGTGTCCGCTGTACAGATTTTGGCGGACTCTAACTGAAAGAACAATCAGCTTCCTTTCCGCAGAGGATTCTCATCCTTCCCCAATGAGCTGAAGGACTGTCACGGACACTTGCCAAGCTATTAGTCAACACCAGAACTCTGGTTGCACTGGGCTGGAAAAGATAGACCCTCCAGACTGATGGGCTGATGGGTGGGTGCTTGCTGCTGAGCTAAGGAGCAGGTAACCTAGAGGCAAGGATGTAGGGCTGAAGTGAGAGGCTATAAACTGCTGAGAAGTAAAGCTGAAGATGTCAACAGGGTTTGTGAGGCGTGTCAGGGGCCACATGGAGGTGACTAGAACAAGATGAGTGGCTCTATCAACTTCACTGGTAGCCCAGACACCAAGCTCACATGTAAACACACTGTCAGAGACCAAAGCAAGTGTCATAATAATACCTGAGATGCACAAGACATGCTGGTGTGACAGACCTTAGAGAACACCTGTGTCTTCTCAACCAGCAGCTGAAGGCTGGGCAGACCAGCCCAGGGTGTCTCAAGCAGTGCCAGACACCTGTGTTTAAGTAACTGAAGTGAACCTTAGGTGAGGAACACAGGTGCTGCTTGGTGGCCCCTGAAAGGGGCCCTGCAGCTGAGAAAAACTCTCATTAGGTGAGGAGAAAGGAAACACGCTGCCTATTAAACAAGGTGGGGAAGCATCCCATGTAATGGCAGCTGTGGGAGTGGCAGAAGACCTTCATGATAGTAAATCCAGAAGTCTGCACATAAGACTTTCTCAGATACCAGTCATTTCAAGCTCATAGTTCCCCTGATGTGATCTTGTTAAATTACAATAAATAATTATTGCCTAAAACTTCCATTTTAAGCAAGTTCAAAGTGGGTTTCTCCCTTTTTACCTTCATTTTGAGACTCTCTGAATGTTTGCTTGGAAAGCAAACGTTGTAAATTACATATTGTAAAACATTACATTTTGTAAATTTCTACAGGTTTCATTTTTTATTATTGAACAAACTAATATTCATTCCCATTCCTGCTACTGCAAGAAGTATAATATTCCCTTTCATTATAGTGCTCTGTAATTAGTTTTTACTTTTCAGCTTCCTTCTTCCTCTTTAGATGGTATCATTGTCAACTTTGTCACATCTGTCTTGCACAGTCTTGAACTTAAGAGTTTGGTGTATCAAGAAAGACAACAATTTCTCTGCACTAGTATGTTCTTTCAGAGAAATCAATACTCAATGAGATTCTAATAGCATGAGACAGATCCAATTTCATATTTTTACTAAACATTTCAAGAGCCTCTATCTTTGCCCTAAACACATCATCCCTTGCTTTTGAAATTACTTGGAAAACAATTTGCTCCTTCTGAATTTGATTTCTTCTATCTGCCTTTTCAAAAATTAAAAATTGTATAGGGGTGTATATGTTGCCGAAAGCAAGTAAATTTATGCCATCAGCTAAAGATTTGTGACAACTAGAACTTCAGTCCTAGGTTTAAAAGACGTTGCACAACCTTGTTTCTTTTCCACCTTCAATTTACCACTACTGTCAATAGGTCTACTTAGGTGTGTAAGACTCGTTTGTATGAATAAGTACTTGTAGTTATGTGCCATGAAGAAAACAAAAAAGGCTTCAGGCAACTGGCCAGCAGATTGTTGATGACTTGACATTTATGCAACTCATTCTCCCCATGAACAATAACTTTTATTGTATTGAGAGTTCAGGAACTGAGTGTAACAGGAACTAGCAAAAGATGACTAAAATTAAAGCTAAGCAGAAAGGAAGGCCATAATGTAGAGCCATGGCTGTTATTTAATATTCCTTCAGAAATGAGAGGAAAAAACAGGACCATTCTTTTATCCATTCCTCTTCTCTAAGAAGAAAAAAAACCAAAACAACAAAACAACAACAGCAACAAAAAACAAACAAAAACAAAAACAAACTAATAACAACAACGAAAAAACAAAAAAGAAAAACAAATAAAATCCCCACCAAAACAAAAAAAACCACAGAGACAGACCACATAAACTCCAGACCCAAGGTTCTGGTTTGCAGAGAGTCAGCTTTTGCCAAATGGGCATAATTAAGAGTGTGGGATGACTCCAAATGAAAGCAAAACTGAAGTTGAGTATGAAATATCTCATTCCAATATCCACTAAAGAGAATGGCATCCTGAGGACTGAAACACCCCCCATCTACATGCAAACCACGGGATCCAAAGGGAATTAAATACAGCATCCATGCAGTAAGACAGCAAGAAAAAAAGTCAGCCTTTTTTTTTTTTCATTCTTCCTGAAAAAGTACCTGAAAGGTTAATTCCTATCATCTTGCTCAATAAGGAACCAAATCCTGAGAGAGCAGATGGTCATTACTTTTGATGAACTTTCTCTGTACATTGCTGTGTACATTACTGATGTACAGTACCGTGTAAGCAGTTTTAAAGTTTTTTTAAATCTTTAGATTTTTCATTTATAAATTAGAAAGAAAAATAATTCAGTGGCCCTATAGAACATCTAAAATGAAAATCTGGTCCCAGTGAGGTCAATGCCTGGGCTTTGATTCTCTTTAGCTGGTCCAAAATTTCCACCACAGAGCTCTTAAAAAATCCATGTAGAACCTAGGCTTAGTTTTTCTCAATATTGATGAATGTTTAGCTAATTCACTTGTGATATTCAACCAAAAGAGTTCTCAGAAAATAACTAACTGATTAGAATTGACAAGGAGTGAGAAGCAGAACATACACCTCTAACTTATGTTAGCAAATTAATTTTTCTGATTGCAATAGTACTGTATGTAAACCCCAAAATGGTAACCCATGGACAATTGTCCTAAAAATAGAGGAATCAGCATTATTTTAACCTGGAATAGCTGGGATATCTTGATGCTGGTTTAAGAAGGAGCTTTGTGCCCAAGACAGTTTCTCCTTCGATTGTATGCTCTCTTACAGCATCTGGTCTACAATACAGTGAAGAGAAACAAGACTGAGAAAATCAATATACAAAAAGTTAAAGTCAGTAAACCTATTCTTCCATCTGGAAAGTATCTTGGGTATGTATGGATTCATATTTAATTCATTTCCTGATGGTGATTGGTAATTAGCAACATCCTATTCAGCTGACCACACAGAGAAGTGAGCACATAATTATATTTGCCAGAAAAGATAAAAAGTACCCTTCTTGTGGGCTTTCTGGTTCATTCACAACTAGAAAAATGGTGTAAGAATTCCCTGTTCTACAGCATTTCACAGTCCTGTTTTCACATGTTCTTGGGGAAAAAACCCCAAAACAAACAATTAAATAGCTGTGAAAAAATAAGCTACAAAAAGCCACCCCAAACAAATAAGCTAAAATTACCTGATGTCTTTTGATCTCATTAGATTGAGGTTGAGTAGTTTGGGTCAATTCTTCTTTTATCAGCATGGTTCACAGGTTGCTACCAAACATGATTTAATACAGTGTATTTACAAATTCTCTCTCTCTAAAACAGAAAAGCAAAGAAATCTGTTAGAATGAGCTTATTCTTACTGCACGCACACCAGCCCCACTTCAGCAAAGAAAAGCCTTATTGTTTAACAAAAGCAAAATCAAGTGACTTGCTGTCTGTTGGACAAACTATTGACTGGAACACTATAATTTATGCTGATTTCAAAAGGCCAAATCTTACAAAATCTAAATGAAATTCTGCTACAGTGCATTCAAGTGTGAGTGAATGTAATAAGAGTTGAGGATAGTGGTTGTGCTACAGCTTAAAGCCTTAACTGTCTTGCAGCAATTACAAAAATCAGAAACTGCCCACTCTTTTCAATTTTTGTATGACTCTCCAAACGTGGGGAATGGAAGGGGGAATATTTCCCGTTCAGACTGGGGATTTTGAAGGGGAGAAACTGTGAAATACAGCTTTTTCTCTAACAATAACTTACTTCATCAGATCACCGCGCTCCTTAATTCAGGATTCAGGAGCCACAGCACCATTCACAGGACAGGGGGAAGCCCAAAGGGAGCAAATGTGGGGAAGGGAAGGGAAGGGAAGGGAAGGGAAGGGAAGGGAAGGGAAGGGAAGGGAAGGGAAGGGAAGGGAAGGGAAGGGAAGGGAAGGGAAGGGAAGGGAAGGGAAGGGAAGGGAAGGGAAGGGAAGGGAAGGGAAGGGAAGGGAAGGGAAGGGAAGGGAAGGGAAGGGAAGGGAAGGGAAGGGAAGGGAAGGGAAGGGAAGGGAAGGGAAGGGAAGGGAAGGGAAGGGAAGGGAAGGGAAGGGAAGGGAAGGGAAGGGCAAAATTAATAAATTCAGATCAGGAAGATGCTGCATGACTATGGAGATTTGAGTTCTTTCAATCAGTTTGCTGTATTCCTTCCACCTAAATTTTTATCTTATTTCATGTAAGCATTGGTACCATCAGTCACCTGAGTCATTCTGCCCTAGAAGCTCCTCAGTGTGAAAGCAAAATCTGTGCAATGAGGCATCTGCATCCTGCTCCTTTTTCACTAGTGGTTCTGCTTAGCCCTGTTTATATGAAAGGAATGACAGAACAGCCTGAGGAAATGGTCCTTTGTCATGCAGCATGAGAACTCATTCCTTACCTAGCTGAATAGAAGATACCACAGAATGGACTTCAGTTTTGTCTATATATAAATACATAGATATAATATGTAAGTATTTTCAAATTACAGTCATACAGAAATATAGTTTATTATAATACACAATAATTTTAATATGTAATATGTATTATATTGTATTAATTATATGCAATATTTACATAGATGTAATATAATTTTAAAATACCCAATCAATAAAAGTAAATAATGATACAAAATACTTTTTGTATATTGAAACTCAGCTTCAGACACGGTTATTTCTGAACACAGGTCTGAAACTTGTAAGCTATTTCCAACATGGCACGGGCCAGAAATGGGATCAAAACAGCATTAATCCTGAAGGTTCCTGGTGTGAAATGGCCAGCTAAGTGCCTTTCAAGTTGCTCTGATAATATGCATTATTTTTATTTTCATTTATTTCTGACATTTGGAATATTTTGCAGAGAAATACTGAGTTGCAAAACAATAATGTATATTATTAAAAACACTTAACCACAAAACTTTTAAAATCCACTACTTTTAAATAATATAAATTCTGAGAAGCCTAGAAATTACATAAAACTTTAGTTTCCTCCTCTGTCCATCAATGAAAGATGACTTTGGACATAGATACACAAAAAGATGGTGATGGCATGGAACAAATTAACATTTTTTCACTGGAAAAGTACCCAGCCAGGCCTGCATTCCTTTCAGTGGCCATATAAGCCCGCAGCAGCTGAATGAAATAAGATTACAACACAGAGTTGTGCTTACAACATTTCTTGGCTTTTGTAGTGCAGTTCAACTTCAGCACCAAAAATAACAAACAAGTCAGGCCTCCAAAACACACACAGGTTGTTTAAAAACTCTGAACTTTAAAAAAAACCCCACATCTGAAAATACTTTATTACATTTTGTCATTTTAGTTTCACTGTACAGTCATAAGAGACATAAATACAAAGTTTAAACCAGGGGCAGAAGAAAACACTCCAGAAGATGAGGTCTTAAACCTGAAACTACAAAACTTTCGTTAAAGTATGACAGGAGAAAGCAGTACAGTACAAGCTGGAAAGATGTCATGTGTGAATGTATGAAATTCTTGAATGTGTTGACTGGGAATTGTGCATTGCAATGGGAGCAGGGACAAGTGACACAGTAGCAACTAAAAAAAGGGACCATGGAATGTATTGGGCTATGAGAAGAAAGGAAAGAGTGCTCTGCATTCGTCTCTCTTTGCCTAATTTCACTCTTTTTTAAAAATAAATTCATCTTTACTCTTACCCTGTTTCACAAGCTCCCTTTCATGAAGGCTGTTCATTCTGAGTAAGGAAGGGGGATTTGTTATAATTAGCCTACCATAATTAATAGATCAGGAAATGTGCATTGCAATAACCTCTATCAAACACTAAGTACAAGTAATTTGCAACAATATTCCTTTACAGTAGCATTTCCCATTGCACGAAACACCATACTGGGTTATAAACAGGAGGACATCATACCTCTGCCTCATGAAGGTACTGAGTTTGCCCTTGCAACGCTTCTTTTTGTGTGAAACCACCTAAAGGCTGGATTGGGGGTGTGTAGCAAAACTGAGCTGAAGCACATCCTCTTAGGACTCTCCTGAACTCCACAGCCCTTCACACAGTGGTGCCCACCTGGGTCTGCCAGTGCTGGCTTCTGGTAAGAAGATGCTTTGAGACCCCGAAGAGGGGCTTTGCAGACTGACTGCAGCCTGAGGATCCTTGGAGAGAGAGTTTTTGCTCTGGAGTACTTGAAATGAGGGCCGAACACTGGAGATGAATCAATGTGGGCAGCTCACTAGAGTGGCACAGGCACCTTCCTAACAGAGGTTCAAGGCTATGACTATCAACAAAAAAGATTTGTTCCTGGCAATATTTCCACTACCTGTCTGGACTGAGCATAAATAAATAAATAAATATATTCACAAAATGAACAATAGCAGTAAACCCAACAGGACTGTACAAAACATCGGTGTGGATCAGAAAGGATCACTGTTGACATTGTCTCAGTTTGGTTTTATAAACCAGTAAACTATGCTTGCCAAACCAGTAAATTTAAACTTTTGAAAAAACTTCTATCTCTTTTTTATCTTATAAATCTGAAAAACATGATTGCTTGTTCTGAAGTATAGTAATATAGTGTGTAATGTAATGCAGTGTTTGATGTAACTAAAAATATTATTGCTTTAAAGAAAGCCTTCAGAAAATATACTGTATGTTTTTCTTGAACTGGTATTCCAAGGTATACAGGGAGCATCTAAAATGACAAACAATACCTCAGTTTATGAGATTTTTATGTGATCTTTTATCAGAGAAAGACCATAGAAGGAAAATTATTTGTTTTCATTTACCCTTAATAGATTGTTTTCTGAGTCCAGTTGCTGAAGTAGATGATTATATTTTGCTTTCCTTTCAAAAGCTGGGTTAAAACCTGCTTAGGTTCTGTGAGAAATGGGTTTTACAATATTAGGTCAGTTGCAGCTAAAGTTCATAGATAAAATTTGTACAAAAAACCCACAAAGAATTCAATTAGAAAAGAGCAGAGGCCTTGTCTGAAGAATAGCAGGAGGCTGCTGATCTCATAAGATAGGACATATTGTACTTGATCCTAAAACTATTCAACAATTCCAATATATTAATTTCACTTCAGTAGTCAGAAGGACCTCCAGTCCTAGGCATATCCAGAATTTATTATGCTGCTATATACAAAGATAGAGAAAAGTCCTCCTGTCCTCATCCCAAAGAACTTGCAACCCAAGTTCACATTTTAATTGGATTAGCATATGAATAGATATGTTCTACCTTATTATCTTTAAATGTATAAAATATCTTTGAATGTATAAAATATCTTTTTGCACACATACGTTGAGGAATTTTTGCAGGAGAACAGACACTGGGAATGCACAACCCAGCTTTCCCAGCATTGAATCAAGCTGAGTAAAGGATACGCTATCTTTGATAACACCACGGAAGAAAGAAGAGAAACAACCCAAGGATGTGAAATAAGAAGAGAAACAACCCAAGGATATGAAATAAGGATGTATTGACCACAGCACAATAGAAGTATAGTTTAGGAATTGCTGAAACAATAAGGTAGTTCAGCAATATGAAAGGACTATAGTTTAGGAACTACTGAAACCATAATTTAGTTCAAACAAGATTGATACATTATGCTGAACAGAAAGGATGTGAGAAATTGAAATATGGTGAATAGCTGTCACAGCAAGTGTCCAATCAGAAGTTTAGATGCAACATGCTAACAGTAGCAAACATCCAATCATTATACTGTTTTTTGACCACACGATGTTCAAATCATCATGTATTTAGAACTAAAAATGCTATATAAGTGTATATTCTTCAAATAATAAATGGCTTCACATGATCATACTGATCGTTGTGTGATGTCCCGTTCTTTCGCCTCCGCACACATAATTATTTTATTTCCTATGTTTAATGCCCTTGTTCAAGGCCCATGGAAACCAATGGGAATGTAAATTATTACATTTATTTTCTTAGCCTTTGTGTCGGGCTAAAAGTAGGATACAGCTGTCTTGATTTCTGGTGACAACTTTGCCTTCTATATTTGAGCTACATGTTTTGGTCACTGTTTTAAATAACAAAACCGTTCTCAGGCAATGGGTGTAGGGCACCACTCATCTGATCAAGTATCAGTGTCTGCTTTGGGATGAGATTAATCACTCTCTGGGCTCCACAGCCTGGGCAGATTGGGTCTTCATGAAGTGTTAGGAACTAAGACATCCTTCCTGCAGAAACCTAAAGCTCTGTGTGCTGAAACCCACTTGAGGGTATTTAAGGAATCTAAGAACTGAACTGGTTGCTTCCCCTGTTATTCTATTATATATGCACAAAGTAACACAAATTGTCAATTATAAAACCTGTATATTTGCATGGGCAAGGATTTCCTGAAAAGGTGAAGGACAGGGTGCTGCCACCTCCCATCAGCTCCCTCCCTTTCAAACTGACAGTGCTGCTTGTTGCAAACCTCCAGCCTACAGAAGCACCAAACCTTTCCCAGCTCTTCTTTCTGGAGAAATAAGCTGTGTTACTCTGAAGCAGCTGAGGAATACGTCATAATTTCCTGTATCAGCTTCTTACCCAGCTTGGTGCAGAGAAGCAGAATGGTGCATGCCCACTGCCTCTCTCATTTGGGACTGTTCATTTATGCACGTGCACACACAGCCTCATGCTCACATGCCAGTGCACAAACCTGTTCATTTCCATCCTACCTAAGATCCTGTTCGCTGAAGAAAGACCGGGATAAAGTTCCAAGCCTTTATTTATTCAGAATACAATTGTGCAAGAGTTGCATGTGTAATTCGTCATGGGTGATGGGGTTGCAACATCGGGCATGAACCAGTCAACCTATAGAGACCCAGCTTGAAGGAATTCATGTTCTGCTACACTGCTGGCTACAGAGGAACAGGCTGCGGGGATTTTGCGGTTATTTTCGTGGAGGAGAGAGTGAAATATATAATTTCTAGGGCATTATATCTATCAAGGCCAAATCTTACAGATGTAGTCTCTGATATTCCGCTGGTAACTATTAGCTGTGCCGGGGTAACACAGAAATGAGCATACACCAAACACTTGAGCTGCACTGATACCGAATGGATTTTTTCACACATAATTTTATACCTACCATTACACTGCTTTTCATTGCTTATAAAGATACATCTCCACAAGCACCCTGAAAAAAAAAAGACCGTCTCAAACCCTACACACTCTTGAGATAGGTATGTGATGGCTCAAGCTGGAAATCCAGCTCTGGTTTTCAGCTGGAAGCCAGATATCATTTGTTGTGTCCACATGGTTAAATCCCAGGAAGCAAACACATTTCAAGCTACCATCATGATACTGTTTTCATCTTTGCTTTGTTGATTAAAAAAAATAGTGTTAGATTCCTAGCAAAACTGTAACACCAAATAAATATTATGTAAGGGCAGTACATAAATAGGTTATAGAAGGGCAGGATAACATCATAAAGGGAAAGTATTTGTGACTCATTTTTTCTAATTCTTTTAGGAGTTTTCCTAATGTGCAGTGCACAATTGAAATAAATGGAAACTTTAAGAAATATTCTACAGAAGGCAGAGTCCAAAAATGCAGAAGGTTATGCAAGGCTAACTGTAAAAATAAGCAGACAAGTCCTCTAGAATAATATTGCAACATTTTTTGGCTTCCATTTATTGGTTGCCATAGGATTTTTAGTCAGTGAGCAACTGCTAAACACAAGGCTGCCTCATACCATAGCTTGGCTTTTAAGAGAAGAAAAACATTAACATTGTTTAATGAACACACTTGTCTGGAGAAGTACTAGCAAATGCTAGGAACTCATTTTCCTACTGCCTAAAACCAGAGAGATTTGCAAGTGTTGTGTTTATGATGCTGTGCCCAATTTGAATCTTCATCTCTGACAACACGCAAATCTCTCTCCCAAATAAAAAGCAACTTGTTTTTGAGGGAAGTTGTTGGAGGAGAAAGTCCAAGAGCAAACAGGTTAAAGTGCCGTATACACAACAGAAAGGATCACAAGGCACTTTTAATGAGCTATTTGAGTTACACCAGCTGCTTCTGGGGCCAGAGAGAACATCCACTGGTGGACACTAAAGAGAAGAAATGGAAAATGCTTTTCTAAAGCATTTAATTTCTCTACAGAACAGGTGGTTAAGTCTGCTCCATGTAGCACATCCTACATGGAGGGGTAACAAGAGGAAAATAAAATAGTGACATGCTATAAAAAGTAAAGAAATGCATTTGTTCTTGATCTTTTATCCAGTCTCCCAGTATATATTGATGTATCAACATTCATCATTACTATTTTTTATGATGCCGATCTATGCTCTCTCTGCATTTGGGTTTATTTCTGTATTTTGTCCAGTGACTGCTAGATGTAGAAGGCTTAAAGCAGCCCTGTGTGTCCATGGCTGAGCACTTACTCACGTGTTTTATAAGGGTCAGGCTCCTTTGGCCTGAAACCCTTCTGGGCCAACAACATTTGCAAGCTTGTTTCACAAGTGACCATTTCCAAAGAGGGAAGGAGAGCATTTTCCCACATAAATTACACATGTATTTAAGCTTTTTTAAACACCCAAGGGCTGACACCTAGGACACTCTCAAGCTAACAAGAGAATCCTGTTCTGAGACTTAGGTTCATAAAAGTTAAAGTCTTCTGGACCACCCTACATGGATGTCCATATAGATGAGTCCACTCACTGCCATTTGAGATGCTTGAGGGCACTCCACCACATCTCCATCTGTCTCTTCACAAGAGATCCTTCTTCCATAGCCTCTGTCTCTGATCTGCAAGTCTTGTATGGATGTCTTGGATACCTAGTGTATCTCAAAGGGAAAAAGACTTTTCTGTGTATGCAAACAACTTGGGCTCTGGCAAGCAAGAAAGATTATTCCCATTTAACTTGAGACATCTACGCCTGAGCTAGTCATGCTGAGCTCCTTTTATAGCCAGCAGAGAGAAATATAGTTGTCAACATTTAGCTGGACAAATCCTACGCCCAAGATCCACTTGTGTAAGCCCATTACTTCCAGCTTCAATAGCATTAGATAGTCTGAATCTTGTCTTTGTCCTCCCTGTTACATGTAAAGCTGTAGTGGGTTTCTCTGCAAGGAACTTGATTTAAGAGCTGAGCAGAACAAAGCTTGGGCTTGACTATACTGACTTCAGAAGTGCGGTCAATCCCCCCTGCTGTGCTCTGACAGGGTAACCTTTTCTTGTGAAAACAATCTTGGAACAAGCTTTAAAACTGCCCTAAATATCAGAGTCTTTGGTCTAGTTCTGCAGCAAGAGCATGATGATTCCACCCCAGACAATGAAGCCTATAGCCTATCTACTAACCTCCTGAAAGAAGGTCTTTCCCAGGTCTCTGGAGATTATATCTATTATTGACTCAGCTGACTGGAACTCACAGTAAATTGATGGTGTCAAGAAGTTGCAAAGAAGTATAGAAAAATGTGGTTTAGACACTTCATTCCACTTCCCTGAACAACTGGCATCCAACAGCTACAATGTTGGAAACATTACTTATGGATGGGAGCAGCAACATTCAGAGTGTCTGAATCCCATCTACTATTAGAAAAAAGATGAGAAGCCTTCTACCCTTTAAAAAAGTCTGGGGTTTCTGAGATAGATAGCCTTTGGATATAACACACAACACACACATTTCTCTCTTACTTCTATGGTGTGCTCACCATGGTGGCCTCCAAATGCACTCTGAGTGACCTGGCAGCATAAACCCCATGGTAGCAAGTGTCACTTACAATTGCAGTTGTCCTAAATAAAAACAAAGTGTATTGGCAGTGTGGAAAAAATCAGAAGATAAAACTATTTAAACAGAATGACCAAGGGATTTTCATTTTTGTTTTGTAATTTTAGAAAGCAGATTACCAAATATCTATGATTGCTTGCATAAAATAGCCTGTATTTGTTATGGTTTTTAGCTTCGAGACTTATTTATAGGCAAGACTATCCAAAACTTAAAAACTTAATTTCCCCAAAAATTACTAACTACAGAAAATGGTGATGATGCTGTTGAAAAAGAACTGTGGAAGGAGCAGATATTGTTAAATCATGGCATTTTTTCAGAGTAAGTTGTACAATCCCGGCATGCTTGATGGAAAATATAAGGTACAAATGGCAAACAAGTAGAACTCAAATATAAGGTACAAATAGCAAATAAGTAGAACTCAAAACACCACTTGGCCCTTGACAGGTTGGCATGACTATTATTCTGGAACAGCTCAACAATGTTTCTACTACACAAGGGGCAAAGGGCATTATCTTCCCTACCTTTACCTACACAGAAAGACCACTCATAAGGGGAAAAAAAAAAAGAGGAAGGGCACAATCACTCTGTATCTCATGTGCTCTGAGGACATAAATGCAACCTTGACCTTGTCCTGGCTTTCTACACAAAGCTAAATTTATCCAGGAAAAATTTCATCCTGCAGGAAAATGTGGGTTATCCTCATGGCCTGATCAATCAGCAGGGATGAAATCAGGCAATGTTGACTACCCCAGTTTTATCAGCCGCAGACAATAGCAAAATGTCACTGGATTTCTCTGAATCATGCATTTCATGTTGCTGATGTTCCTTTTTTAAATTAAAGACAGCACATTGCGAACTTTCTGACAAATCTCACTGCTGTCCTGAGGTTACATGAGATCACTGGTTATTCATGTTAGCAGCTCCTCAGACAGGGCAAAGACTCAATAATCTACACAGTACCCAGAAAATGGATTTGTCAACATTTCTCGTCAAGTTGAATTGAAAAAAAAGGAAAAAAAAAGATTTTTTTTCTCTGCCATAAATGCTCTGTTGCAATCAGGCTATTGCTCTTCCAAGATATGTTCCTTTGACTGAATTAGAGAGTTTTTAAAAAGTAACAACTGGTAAAATATGCATGTACTTACTCATCTTGAGCATCTTGATTTGATTGGCCTTGATTTGAGCTACCAAGGAGAGTAGGCATGTTATGTAATTTTTGAAGCAACGTTTATTCTAATAAAAAGTTTGTATGTAGTAAAGTCCTTTTACCCTAATGCAGCTGGAGCCCTGTCAGAAACTCAGTACCCAGAAGAGCTGCAATTTTTACCCACAGATGCACTCCATCTTACAGCAGCTCTAAAGGCTGTTTGCATAGATCAGACACAGTTTTGCTAATGTGAAAACTAAAATTAGTAATTACAAACAACACTTAGAAATTACCAATAATCTTCTGTTGTGGTGATTACACATAGGAGGAAGTAGAAATCAACACAATATGAAGCAATAAAATGCCCATTGATGACCAGTAAGCCAGAACTCTCCTCTTCTAGCAGGCAGATACTGAGCTTTTAAAATTAAACCACAAATGCATGGAATTTGACACCTTTTTCAACCTATGATATTCTAATTCTGACCGATTCTAATTCTGTCTAAATTTTTTCCTTATTTCCAGGGATTGAATTAGACCAAATTTTAACCCTACACTGTTATGAGAGAAACAATGAACTCATTTGGAATTAAAAGAGTCAGGTCTCAGCATGAGTAGAAATCAGACACTTAGCCAGCTCTGCCCCATACCTTGAGGGATTTGTCTTGATCCATAGAGCACACTATTGCTAGGTGTCCTCTTACTTGGTCTGTTCAGCCTGGAGGAGACTGAGAGGAGACCCAGTTGCAGTTACAACTTCCTCGTGAGGGGAAGACAAGGGGCAGGCACTCATCTGTTCTCTCTGGTGACCAGTGACAGGACCTGAGGGAATGGTCTAAAGTCGTGTCAGGGGAGGTTTAGGTCAGATATCAGGAAAAGGTTCTTCACCCATAGGATGGCTGGACACTGGAACAGGCTCCCCAGAGAAATGGTTGCAGCACCAAGCCCGACAGAGTTCAAGAAGTTTTAGGACAATGCTCTCAGGCACAGGGTGTGACTCTTGGGGACAGTGCTCTGCAGGGCCAGGAGCTGGACTCAATGATCCCTGTGGGTCCCTTCCAATTCAGCACATTCTGTGATTCGCGGTTACGGGTGGAAGTCTCTGTTTATAAGGGTACGTTTGGTCACAGCTGAAGGAAGATACTTGCTTTCTGTTGCTTTACTCCACATCTACAGCACATCCCAGCAGATAGGGGAAACAGAGGCAGCATGGCTTGGTCTCCCATGGCAGCAGCTGGTGCTGTCTGCGTGTTCCGCAGGGTCAGCGGATGAGGCAACTGTCAGGAAAATGGGCAGGGGCTGCAGGCAGGGCAACAGCCAGAGCCAGCAGCCTCCCTCCAGCCAGCCAGCAGCAATTCTCTGCTGACCAGTGGCCCACACTTAGGTGAGCAGGCAGGAGTGTGTATACTCTGTGTCATAGCATTCCTTCTTATTTTGTCACTTTGATGGGCTTTGAGAACACCAGAAATTCAGACCTGGACTCCCCTGCAAGGAGGGGCTGCCCAACACCCACCTGCAATAAACTGTGTGCTCAACACTGATGCTTGGAGATTTCAACGGAAAAGAGTCCTGCCCAATGGTAGCACCACAGATTTTTACAGGAGCCTTATCAACGTTTCAGTCTTTCCAGGACTGACTCTGATGTCAGGGCAAGTGGGAAGCATGGACAAACAAGAGTTTCATTTTTTGTGTGCTGCTCTCTCAGTACACGTTTTGCCAGCCTAATCAGATGGAGATAAACACCTTGCAATAGACTGTGCCACTGACGTCAGCTTTTTGTGTGCTTGGAATGATGTCAGCACCAGCTTTGCAATGCTTTAACCTCCTGAGCAGAAATAAGCACAGTAGCAACTAACCTATTACCTTCCACAAGCTGCCACACCAAGGTTATTTCCTTTTGCTGGCTACAGATGCTGGGTGAAGGAGGCAGGAGAATCAGAACAATGGGATCCACTCCCACACTGAGCCAGTTTTTGAGAGGAGTCTAAACAAATTTAAATTGAGTAATATAAAGAATAAATGACACCTCTCAGCACAGAAGTCAGGCCTATCTAGGCCCTTAAGAAACAGATTCCGTTCATTTATATCAGCGCAAATAATATCAGATTAATTTCTCAGAATTTATACTACCATCACTGTAAATGCATTTTTCCACACATTTGCACACACTCACCAATATACATAAAACTTTACAAGTCAAACACGGCCTAGAGTTTCAAACTTGTATAGAGGCCTCTGGCAAGGCATCTCTAGAGGATCAAAATTTCACTCTAATAGCCTACATTTGCTTAATTCAGATGTCAAAAAAGCCAAAATGGAGGCACAGAAACCGGTATCAAGAAAGTAACTGTTAAAAAGATTGGGAAAAGCAAAAGTCAGTGGCAGAACTGGCCTGATTTAAAGGTTTTTTTGGTTTCTTGTTTGGGTTTTCTTAAGAAATTTTCCTCAGCTGTTTCTCCTGTTCCAGGGGAATTACACCATATTACAGGTCATTCATACCCTACTTTTCTTACACTTTGATTTCAATTTGTCTCATCGTGTTACCAATTTTCAACATTTGCTTCTACTGAAAGAATAAGAAAGTTACAAGCTAGTTAAGTTGTTAGCTAGACTGTCACTTATTAAATTAGCAAGTTTTTCATAGAAATCTTAGCCAAAATTTTAAGAATAAAGAACTGATTATTACTAATTCTTTTGGTATTCATTATGCTATTAGTCACAGAGCTCACTCATACATTTCCAAATTTCAACACAATCATTTCAGGATGAAGAGTATTATTTTTTTCCCTTCTTAATAATTTTTCCTTGGCATCACATTTCATCCCCTTCCTCTCCAATTGCCAGGAAAGCACAGTTTGGGATTCAAGAGTCTTGGGTTGGGCTTTTTTAGTTTATTTTTTCTTTCCAGAAACACAAGTTTACCACGGTTATTTCATCTACAAGAGAATGCATTTTTAATTGACTTGTTTATCTCCGTAACACACGCACACCTCAGCAAGGCTAAGGGATCAGGTTATATGACATCATGGTGCCAAAGGAATAATTGTCACTTGTTTGTGCAGTCCTGAAGAAAAGCCTGTAGCTTGAAATCACACACGGTGCTGCACCGACAGAATATATTTTGCAGTAAATAAAACCCCAAACTTTTTTTTCAGTGGGGAGGGATAGAGGAGAAGGAGGGGCTGGAGGGCTTCCAAAACCTGCCATGGGGTCATATTCTGTGAAACAGTTTTGTTTGTAGGCATGGCTTTTCACCCTGCACAGTTGTGAGATGATCATCCTTTTCCCCAGGACTGAGAGGCAGCTAAGACTATCTGACAGTCTGCTCAGCAAAATCCTGAATCCCACTGCAGTTGCTACCCAAATTGAGTGTTGAGCAGCACTAAGAAAGCTGTCTCAAGCATTTCTGCAGCAAGCAGTTCTATACCTGTGTACTCGACTAGAAGTGCCCATGAAGCAGAAATAATAAAAAAAAAAAAAAGAGCCAGGAATCAGAATCACAAATCCCCCTCTTGGGTTTAGATTTAGGAACAAGGAAGCTCCAAAAACAAGACACCCTTCAGCATTTTGCAAAACTGACTTCAGCTGCCAAAGGATTCCTCTGCAGCAAAACCAAGAAAGCTTTATCCTCAAATAAAAAATTCACTGCAAACGAGCAATCATTAGTCAGCTGCATTTTCTGTATAATTACTGGCAGTGAAAAAGCAAGCGTGCAGGTTGCTGAAAAATAAGGTCTAACTACTTCCACCCAAACAGAACAGAAGCTGTTCACATAAGTTTTAGTGGGGGAGACAAAAATCCTCAGTGCTCCCCTTCTCTCTCTGACTGATTACAATCTGGTTTTATTCTATAAAGCACATTTATTGTGGGAGTTTGATTTGAAAGAATTTCAAGTAATTTAAACTTTGGCTGCAGGCATACAGATCATTTAAAAACTGATCTTCCAGTGTTTCTACATGTTAATAACATTTCTGGTTGTTGCTATAACCAACAGTTTTAATTCTCAACTTAACAGCTCAAACACATGCCAGGAATTACCTAGGATGAAATCATGTAGTTCAAAGTTAGCCAGGCTGACAGTAAACCCTGTGCTAGCAGTTGTGGTGCAATAATCTTTATTTTGCAATGGGGAGTCTTGGGGCTGGGGGGGTTTCTTTAAGGGTGACTGTCAGCCACCTATAGCTTTTCAAACAACACAGGTGCTGAAAACAGCCTGCACTGTGGTTCAAATCAAAGCCTGGTTCAAATTGTCTTTTTTTGATAGACCAGGATTCATTTGTCCTGCCTCACGGTCACAAAGCACTTTATTACCCCACATGCTCTTATATATGATGTCACTACCTGCATCTGTTAATTATTAAGGTGAATGACAGAAACAGAATCTGGCCTTAAACAAAAGACATGAAATCAGGAGGTGTTAATTCAGATCCATCCTGTCCGGAACTGAGGTGCAAATGCAAGATGCACATTGCCCTGGGATTTTGGAAAGTGCAAATACCAGCTCAGTCCATTTTGGTATCTCTCTTCATCAGCCAAAGAGCCTCCCACCACCAAAGTTCTCACCACATTCTAATACCCTTCTCGAGAAAGGTAAATGGGCTTGGTAAGAGGCAGGGACAAGCCAAAAGAAAATAAAACAAAAGCCAGTTTTATTCAGAGCAAATGGTAAAATTTTTGATGAAAAGGCTTACAGTGTTACCTTGTAAATAAATATAAGTGCTAAGTTTTCTCAGCTCATGGGACTGGCAAGAGCTTGTCAGCAACACAAAAAATAGCAGCTGACTGATCCTAACGGAGCAAACTCCTGCAGCACCTCAGACATTCAGTAAGAATACTGTTCACCACTGAAGTTTAGTTAAATATGCACAATTTTATTTATTGAAGAGATTAGGACAAAAACATTAAACCAAATACATGACAAAGCACCAGAGGCAGTAAAACCCCACCATGCACATCACCAATCTTTCCTCCTATAAGGTACTTATAAAATAAAAAAAAGTCCTTCTTGACACAGCACCATCTTCAGAGTGTAAAAACATTACTCCTTTATATTCTTAGTTACCAAAATAGAACCAAGGCAGGTCAGCTGCAGCTAGCTTTGTCTCTTGATAAAGAACTGTGAAACATCCTCTTGAGAGTGGGACCATAACTTTCCTGCAAGGCAGGCAAATAGCATCCATACGTCAAATGCCAAGTAGCTGTACGCACATGCCACATACTATAATTAAGCACGAATTCAAGTAACATTTACATACTACAGAGTCCACATGTACCTACCCAAAAAACATGACCACTTCACAAAACGTATACAGGCAGTAATATCAGAACAACTGAGGTACTGGAAACACAAATATTTATGCCAAGAGATTTCAATATCATACAGCAATATAAAAGCAGTAATAAAAACATTTGCCAGTCTAAATCAAATAAAGCTATCTAGAAAAAAAAAAAGAAGCTAAATAAAAAGTTATTTAGGGACAGAAATACCTGAACAGAAAAGAAGTGTGTTAACTACAGCATGTAACATGTCATCCCAAGTCAACCCGTAATTGAAGTACTGGCTTAATACATCACTACTGTGACATTTTCTTCAATAAATAGAATAAGTCTTGACAATACAAAAGGTGCATATTACTGTGTATGTTTCAAGAGGAATATCTGTAATATAAATGTTCAGCTTATTAATACCCTCTTATTTCTTAGTCTGGACATAAACAAAAATCAAAACCAAACAATTCTTTTCCCAAGTTTAAAGGAATTCAAAGAAAAAACCCACAATACTCTTCCTCAATAATAAAGAGCCCTCTATTTACACATGGGCCAGTCAGTAAAGAAGAGATTGGTTCTCAGATGAAGACACCGTTAAGGGCTTTCTGCCCTCTCTATTCATATACGTGCAGCATGGCAGATATGGAAGCCAGTATCTCATATCTTTAAAAAAAAAATTATACAGTTTTCTTCTTTTTTTTCCCCCTATTATAGCAGTAATGCATCTGGAAGTTCGAGTTATAATAGCTTCCTGCAACAAACCATTTGACACAAAACAGAACAGCCTGTTAAATGACAGTTACTTCCCCTTAAGGGAACAAAGCATTAAAATGTCATTTCCTGACAAGAATATTAAGTAGTTTATTTAGAAGAAATGACTTGAAAAATAGCTATCAAGAGACATGAACTGAAATTTTGCTTGTTTTTAGCACCCACTTTTCATGTCCATCTTTGTGCACCTAATTTTTTTCTTATATTAATCCCATTAATTATTAGACATCTGATTAAAAAAGTTAGCCAATTGTATTTTCCCTGAATAATGGCTGAAGTTAAATATCTAACAGTGCGATGCCAAGATGTGAACTGAGGCAAAAGTTTCTATTTGTTGTGAGTTACCACTGTTTTTAATGGAACAGAAACAGGAGTGATACAGCTGCACCAGAATTGGCATGTGCAGTCTCCTTGGCTCCAAAAAGGTGAGAAGCTACAATTGCTCCATGCTGCCTTTTCTCCTCCAAATCAATCTAACCTGATAGCAAGCTCCCCCCGCCCCCCCAATCTGTCCCCATGCTACATTTGTTATATTAGCTCCTTGTGGAGGTTCCTTCTCAATCCGAGGACCTCTGAGTGTCTTTTGCTACCAAGCTAGGCTGATGCAGGATGTGATTGAACGCGGTCAGGAAGGGCTCCTTCATGTGTCCATCTCCAGGTTGTGTACCTTCCGAACACCAGTCTTTGTGCTCAGTTAAAGAATGGGTCCAAGTCTTCTTCCATGTTGACATCAGGCACCAGCTGATCTGATACTTCCTTAGCACCATATCCTGAATTCGATACATTAAAATCTGTAGAAAACCATGGATGGTCCAGAATTTCCTGTGAAGTCAGCCTTTCTGATGGCTCTCGACGCAGTATGCTACGTATGAGGCATTTTGCCTTAGGGGATAGAGTTTCTGGAATGTTAAACTGCCCACGACGGATCTTGCTGAAGAGGGAACTAGGCTCAATGTCATGGAAAGGATAGCGTCCAACTAGCATGGTATAAAGCATGACACCTAGACTCCATACGTCCGCTGCTTTGCCAGAGTAGCTGCCATTTGTGTTCAAGATCTCTGGACTCACATAGGCTGGGCATCCATGCTTATCAGAAAGAGAGTCATCATTTCCTCTTAAAATATAAGCATCTTCTAGGCTTTCCAACTTCACTCTAGTCCTGCGGGCAAAAAAACAAACAAACAACACTATCAAGGTAAGCAAACATCAAACACAAATTCTGGCTGTTGCAATTACATAGTTGTAATAGTCATACTCTAAAAAATTTGACAACTGCAGAAGTGAATCAGTTTAAAATCCCACTCGCAGCAGTTGTAACAGATAATTGATGTTGTTTCTTCCATACTGGTTAGAGATATTAGAGACATATAGGGAATACTGCCACACAGACAGATACAAGATTTCAAATACAGTTATGTCCAGTAAACTCATTAAAAAGTTTATCTCTTAAAGAAAAGGAAGTGCCATATTCATGCTTTTGCTTAATTTTACAGAGACATGATTTCCAAAAGGAGACAAACCTCAAGACCTTTTCTGTGCTGGCTGCACTCTAATGTACCCATGTAGGATTCATGCCCAAATACAAACCCAATCCTAACTACACAAGGTTATTTTGACACCTTCACGCTGGCAAAGCTGCTTCACACACCTGTAATTCCACAAGGTTTAACAGTAATAAAATGGTCATTCTGGCCCTAAATGATCCCTCTGACCAACCAACATTTTCCTTTACTCCAGCAATTTTAAGAGAAATTAAGAAAGAGCACTTTTAACAGATTTCGGTCTTCCCAAATAGACTTTTGGGCAAAGGGAGATCAGGTGAGCTGAAGGCCAAGATTAACAGCAAGCTTGTCTACCCAGGCAAGCCAGAGGAGCTCCTTGCACTGGAATGAACACAGAAGCTGGCAAAGGAGTTGCAGAGATGATAGGGATGCCTTATCTAGATTGCAAACCCCTGCTTCCTGCAAAGCACTGTGAACTTGTCATTGTGCTGCAGTAATTATCTCTGCAAGAGAATTTTCCTCCCTTATGGATATCACATGGGAGCAGAAAAAATGATGCAGAGCTGCTTGTCATAGCACTAGATGAACATAACCTTTGTTTCCTTTCAATTCTCACTGCTAGGGTCCGTATCTATATTTAAAAATCTGTCCCTGTTGGAGGCATCCAAAGGATTACCAAGTAACCTTTAGACTACTTCCCAGCAAAGGATGGTTTTGAGAACAGAATCACTACAATGCAACAGGGCTTGTCCAGTGCCTTGGGATGGCAGAGTGACCTAGCAGTAGAGCAGACTTTCAACAATTTGGGGTCATGACTCAATTTTGGCTATTAATGCCGTCATTCCTCAACCCCACAGATCTGTGACAATCACTCTCAGCCCTATGTCATGGCCATGTTCCCATACCACAGACATTCACAGGCAGGGACTGAATTTCATCCCAGAAAGCAGAACCTGTGTCTCTTGACTAAAGCACGTAATTTAACAGGCATTAAAACAGACAAGGAGAGCCTTGTTTCTTAAATGTTTACGGAAGACAACACTGCTTGAGCTTGAGCTGCAAAAGACATCTGGGCCAGCTTTGGCTTAGACTTAGTTCCAGGGCAGCTCAGCCCTATCTTCTTTGAACCAACAGAAGAGCATTTTACTCCGTGGAGTACTCCAGAGGCAACTGTGCCATAAACTTTCATGACACTTGGACCTTTTCAACAGCTAGACACGTTTACTAGCAGAGGTGAAAGCCCCTCTGGCAACATGCCCCAAACGAGGAAGTCACAAATACAGAACTCCGAATACCTGGCTCCCAAGCACAGTGAGTCAGGGCAGCTCCTTCTTGCCTGAAACAGGCCAGTGTTTGCTCCTCCAGTTCGGTTCTGATGAGCTTTGCTCAACACACCTGCTTCCTCATTAATTCCCACTGCCAGCCTAACAGTACTTCTGGCCATGGACACCCCCCTCATTAGCACTCAAACAATACTTTGCAGCAGCAGTGCCTCACACAGGAAGCAGGCTGCAAGGAGAAACTGAACTACAATTACCAAGACCACAGAAATTTCCCTCTGTACACAAAGCAGAGGGTCCATAACAGGAAAGTGACTTGAGAAGAGTCCTTTCACAGTGCTCAGCTTTGACATGTTCCCACACCTGCAGAGCATAGGGAGAGCAGCAAGGAGAAACGCCCAGAGGAAAAAAACATCCAAAGAGGGCATAGAACAGAGAAGAGGAAATGAAAGGGAAGGCAGGGACATGAGTTGTGGTTCCATTTGCATTGCCCACCTCAGTTTTTCCATAGAAAAGCATGTGTAGCAATAAAACAGTGAGGCCAGCTACTCAAATATGCATTAAGTCACCAAACTGCCAGACAGGAAAGCATCGACTCACTCCTGCTAACTAACAGAAGCAGAACACACACACAGGGAGTGGGGCAGAGCAGGCTATTTATAAACAACTTCCAGGAGGGAATTCACCCCCCCACACACACACACGCCTGCCATCCCAGTGTCAACTGCACACAGAAATGTTGTTTACTTTCCCATCCTATCTTACATTTCTGGGAGTTGCCAAAGACTTTAGAAAAACAGTTCAATAAGAAGCTTTTATATTACATAAAATTATTGGAATTCCCTAATCGCTCATTTCCTACAACGGACACAGTACAAAACCACAGAGAGCAGGCTGCAAGGTGTGTCAAAAATTCATATTTTTTTCCAAGAGAAGAAATAACTTCTTGATAATAAAACAGAAGCAGCTTACAAAAGCCATATCCCCATCTTGCTTTCCTTGCAAGGTGCTGCAGCCTCCACACGATACAGCGGGTTTTGTTTAAGCAAGCAAATGGAACAACAGCTGGCCCTTATCTGCCTGCTCCTCTGTAAGCTGTGGGCAAATGACGAAAACACTCAAACCGGGTTTTTCATGCTGCTAAGCTGACACGCTTTGAGGAAACAAAAGGTCCCAAATTAAACAAAAACGCAACCTTCAGTCCTCTTCCTCCTGGTCAGCCCCCAAACCCTCACAACCAGAAACACCCTCATGTGCAAGGTGCAAGTAGTGAAATGGCTCCTCTGCAAGCAGGCAGCGTTCCCACAGCACCGGGCACACATTTCTCTGGCACACTGCAGGGCCTGCATCCCCTGAGCACGCACTGCCAGCTGCATGGCCTCAGTATGGCTTTCTCCTGTCCCAGTTACACCCAGACACAACTCAGGTGGTTTCCAGTCTCATTTGTAAAGCCCGCTGTCTTTGCAGTAGATGACAACACAGGTTTTCCAACCGTACAGCAAGGAGAGCACAGGAGTACGGGAAGGGCTGTCTGACCTGACAGAGCTGGCACCAGAAAGAGCTCACAGGGTGATTCTGCCAGCATCCCTCACCACCAGACAGGACTGGGCAGACCCACTGCAGCCCATTTTCAGTGACAGATGACTTCACCCACCTCAGCCTCACAGACAGAATGCAGTCTGTGCGGTGCTACCACTGGGTACTGCGCAGGTGTACATGGCAACTCGCACTCCCCTTTTATCAGTCAGTTCACGTCTTTTCAGGCAATCAAAAAGGAGCAGCCTGGCTCAGGAGCTGCTACTTCCCAGTGCACAGCACCCCATCCCTGAGAGAAACAGCTTCCAGCTCTGCTGATCTTCCCTTCCTCTGCATTTCAAGCACTGCCTAAAAGAGATCTGTTTTCTGCAAGCGAGTTTTTTCGTTTTTGGGGGTTTTTTTTTGAGAGGGGACAGCAGGCAGGGAATATGGAGAGGAATGGGAAAAAGGGGAGTCAAGGTCTAAATACAAAGAAATGCAGAGACACACTGAATGAGAAGCAATCTCTCTCTCCCCCACACTCTCTCTCTCAGAAAGCACTGAAATCAAATACCCAGGAAAACGAATAAAAGCCAACAACAACAAACAGACCCTGAAAACTACAAGTCGATTCTGAGAATACAGAACCTCCACAGTAAAGGGTGGGGAGTGCATCCAACTGCAGAGTAACTGGACAACCTGAAATTTGACATTTGTTACATTAAAACCAAACATGAGATGTGAAATCATAATCAACTTTGAAGTGCCTCCCATCAAAGAGAAGAAAAAGGAAAAACAAAAATAATTCTCTAAAAAACTCTCATTCTCTAAATAATTAACTCACTTCAGTCAACTAAAGGATTCCCACAAGAGAAAAAAGTTTTCCAAAAGCGCCAGCATTTGAGCTCGACAAACAGTTGCAACAAAATTAATCCCTGAAGTTCAAATGTAAGCTACTGCCACAGCCGGATGAGAATCACTTTGTACACATACTGTAGGGCAACAAAGACTTTCGCCAACGCTTACGTAATTACAATACATAATTTCAAGTTTTAATGCAGACCCCGAATAAGCACTTGGAAAAAGAGCATTATGAGTCTATCAGATCATTGATAAAACACTGCATTAGTTTAATGCATTAAAAAAAAATACAGCCCTGAATCATGGCTATTTAAAAAGGGGAAGCTATTCTGCCTATGAATGCTTTCCCATTACTGGTGAATGAAACCACAGAAGTGCAATCAGAGGGCAGCAGCAGCACTCGGACGGGAAATGCGTCTTTGTCCCCATAGAAACCGTCAGGGAAACCCATGAAAAACAATACCACTCTGAGTTTCTTATCAATATGCCATTCATTACTTGACTGCATTCAGACTTTGCTCTTCAGTAATGTAACAAAACCTAATCAATTAAACGTCTTCCAGAAGATTCTTCAGTGCAACCTCCCGAGTTAGCACTCACCTCTGCCTTTGTTGCACATCCTACACTTTTTTTCCAACAGATTCACATTATTCTTCCCTGCAGAGCTTTGGGACTACCAGCAAATTGCTATCCTGCCTTTTGACACCGAAGCCAGGGTTGTAAGAATCCAGCATTCACACTTCCTCTCCAAAAGCAAACAATTTCCATACCAAAATCAGTGGAATTATTCAGAGGGCTCTAAACTCATAAGGCAGGAGAAAAAAAAATCTGGAACATTTAAAACAGAGATAACAACTGATAGTCTGAGTGTTTCAGAGGAAAATATCTTCACTGCAGTGAATAAGCAATCACTGGTAAAGGAGCCTGCACCTGAAACAATGAAAGCAATTGCCTCTAGTCTGTCCCCAAAGCCATCTGTATGAGAAATAATACCTGAAGAACAGCTCAGCCACCGTTCCCATTTTGGGAACACTAACTGCAGACCAGACCCACAATTTTTGCACAGCAACACTCCCCATATGACAGCCAAATAAGCTGCTTTGGGAAGAGACTGAAGGAGCTATCCTGCTATGGACACTCCAGATATACCATCACACCATCCAATTGTTACTTAGGCTGGGTCAAATTAGAAGATCCAGATTTACAGATTCTATGCAGTAGACGCCAGCGATCAGGACACGACCATCATTGCCATCTACATTGCCATTTTATTAATACAATTGCAGGTAAATATAAAACGGCAATTTCTAAAGGTGCTTCACAATAGTCCTCCAACAGTAAAAACTGAAAGCACCCAAGCAATATTATCTCATATTTCAACATTACTCTGACTGAGGCCAGGAAAGCCTTTCCCTAGGTAGAGGCACTCAAGCCACTGACTGCCCAGTAGACCAGGGATTGCTCCTCTGTGGCCAATAATTTACAGGTCATTTAGTCGAGGTCAGCTGCTCACACCCCATCATAAAGATGAGAAGAGCATGCACACAATTAGAGTCATAAGGAGGCAAAAAAAATAAAAGGGAAGCTCGACACTGGAAGCAGTTATCTTTTACTAATTGATTTTTTTTTTTTTTTAACTAAGGGAATCTCTCCTAAATAATGCAGAAGTGGGCTGCCATCACGGAGCCAGGGAGACAGGGAAGGCGGTAACGAAATCCCAAGCAGATGATTTGCAGCCTGGTGCAAAGACTCATTCTGAACTCACAACTACCTGATCTCCTTGGGGGCAGAGAGACACATAGGAGCAGGGGGGAATGCTATGCCATCAGTTTAAATCCTGCTCCTTTCACCAATAGATTCCTTTCCAGTTTGTAACAGCACAGAGCATGGGAGTTCACCACACAACATCCGACACAACTTCGGGGAAGAAAAAAACAAACTCTGCACAAAGGCTGTTAGACAAACAGTCTCTTGCATAATGAAACAGGCTCAAGGATATGTTTCGAAAGACAACTGGGACTTGCAGACAGCACAGGTTTACGGGATGAACCTTGTTCCTAAGGGAAGATTCCCTCACTGGTACTTCCGCACAATAAGGAAACCTCTGAAAATTACATCTCCCCCACCCTTCCTCCACAGGGATGCTAACAGCACAGCCCTGCCTGCACCCCCTCCTGATGTGCAGTACCCAGCAACTTAGAGCTTTTAACTTGTTTTAAGCTGGTTTGGGTTTTTTTTCTACAGAATTCCACTTAAAAATGCTCTGACTCACCTCCAGGAAGGGCTGGTGCCCCAAAGACCTCAGCTTTACGACACTCAAATAGGATTGCTGGAAACAGCCTGTCCTGTATGCCTTGTACTTCGTTTCTTCCATGCCAGTATTGCCTAAGTACAAAACACGTTCCCCACAGAGTAGGTAGGTAGTGATGCATGTGTTGGGGTGCAGGCTGTGAAATCCAATGCAGACCCTTCCACAGAGGAGCTCGGTTATGCTACCCTGAGCAATCCATTTTTTGATAAGAATCTGGCTCAGGGCAGCTACTTCACCACCTCACTTTCGTATTTTTAGATCACATTGATGATTGGAGTTTCAAAAGGCTGTGCTGTCAACCATATGCTGTGTTCCCCGTCTTCTCTAGGTCTTTTCATACAATGCATGATGAAGCTCCACAGGGAAAGGAGACCACAATATTATTTTGTTAACATAATTGCTTGTTGTGAAAACAGCCCTGCACTTTCTGAGCCTACGATGGGTACTCAGCATCTCTAAGGCAGAGCCATGCCATTATTTCACAACCTTACTGAAAACCTTTTGCGTAGATGTCTGCAATCCTGTCTCCAAGCAATACACATCTACCAAAAAAGCAGGTGCTTAAGACTAAATATGCCCCAGGTTGGCTCCTGTTTACAATCTCCACCTTTCTTCTCCCTCCCAAGCCTGAAGTAATCTCCCAGTGTGATAATAAGGACAATTAAGAGAAGGCAGCAGAAGAATTTCACTCTGACAATGCACTGTAGCTGTGGCTAGCTGGGCTCCTGCCTCCCTTCCTCACTCCCAGCACAGACATCCACAGATACTACCCTCAGTCTCCACTCTTAAGTCAACATGGACCATTTTGCAGCAAGTTTATGGATGGAGGTTTCCAAGTCTTCGAAAGGACCAGCTGTTGAACTCAATTTGAGATGTCCTAAGACACATCTACTTCCAGGGACTACACAGCACCTTTCATCAGAGAGATCAATCCCATGATGGGCATCTCAAGAGAGGCACCACACATGACTGGCATGACAGCCAACACATACTGCAGCATCCTGCCTGAACAGGGAGAGTGAAGACATGGCCCTACTATGGACCACAGACAGTCCAGGGGTAAAACCCCCTGCAAACTCCAGCACTGGGTACAACAGCAAAGGTTCTTGACACTCATGGTCTCACTGAAGGGCCGTGAGCTGACTCAAGGTCCATTTGAGTACCCATCCTCAACCCAGGGCCAGCCAGCAGCCAAATCTTCCCTGGCTTTTGCTTTAAGTTATAACCTTAGGCGCAACAATGAACCTCTGTGACTACCTATGCCTTCAGGGGGAGATTTACGAACTTCACAGGGCAGGTGTGATGTTCACCATCTGCAGCCAGCTTCCCTCCTTCCTCCCGCTGGGAAGGGCACCACACACCCAACAAATTCAGTGTTGCTCCCAGGAACATGGTGAGAGAACAGAGACTTAGTAACCAAACCACATAAAGGCAAAGGGGGACACGAACCCTTCTGTGGAAAACAGTTGTGCAACCACTTCATCTTCTACCCTAAGCCTGACAGCAAAGATTTGCTGCCCATGAAGAAATTCGCCTTCCTCCCATATTCTAAGAATAATAATTTCTGGTTTGAAATCTGAACTGTGATTCTCCACTATTAAAGAACTACTGCTCTTTGGCCCTGTGGCCCCATTCAGGGTAGTGTAAAGTGCTTAAATGACAAAACAGATGAAAACTGTTTTTATTTATAAATCTTCAGGTACTTTAAGAGCATTCCCATTTTGTTTGATTTTCTTCCACTTTAGGTCTCTCTTTCTAGGACTTAGGGAAAGCATTAACTTGCATGTTCTCTATGGAATTGTAAGGGTAAACAGCAAGTTCTAACACATTGATGAAAAAGATGCTGACCACATTACAATTCGAGAAATGCTGGGAGAGAAAAATTACTACTAACTATAAAAAAATGAAAGGTCTACATGCAAAAAGGTTGGTATAAGCATTTGTATTTTTTTGTGAGATGAGGTTTCTATCATGAGGATTGCAAACCACATAACTCAGTCATGTTAAAGCATCATCCACTCAAAGCTGAGAAATTACAGAGGAAAAAAATATTCTAAGAGTACCAAGTAAATATGTTATGCTAACACAGGCTTTCTAAATTAGTGTATTGTACTGGCTGCATTCCTCTGGCATAGAGCAAAAAGTGTCAAATCCTATTTATTTTTATTGAATCCCACCTGCCTCATATTAACTCAAAGAATACAGGAAAATTACAATATCTAAATACCAAAATTATTTTCATTTTCCCTTCAACAAGTATGATGAATGTACAAGGTCTTTAAGCTTCAAATATTACGACAGCTAATATTTTAATATAATTAAAGGCTTAAAAACGCACTAAAGAAATTAATAATTCCCTGACAGCAGAAATGTTCTTGTATTAAGCAAACCATTGAAACAACCAACACAGAAATGCTTCATTTAATTCTGAGATCTTTCAGATGGCTCTTTCTCAAAGCATCTGCTATGGATCAGACTGACGAACTGCTTTATTAGCTATATACCGTGTATAGCACTATTTTTAGCACAATCCAAAAAAACCTGCCTGTTCTGCAACATTGTTATGGGACACCAGCTAGGAGAAGGGCACAGTCGCTCTGCCCAAGGGCCTACTATGAGGACAGGCTGTACATGGAAAACAGTAAATACCATGCCAGGAACACAGATAAAATACTCAAAAGCAAGAGCCTCACTACATCAACACCAACCTGGCTTAATACCCAGGACAAAAAATATTTAACAACATGGATGAAAGCAGAAAACGTACAAGACCACATGTTTTATTGTAGGTCATCCACTGTTTTGGATTCAAGTTTCATTCTGAAGTGTAAGGACACAGTTTTTGAAGTATTCAAGTATCTTAGAGGTACTTTAGAAAGTCTGTTGAGACTCAACATGGCAAGTCAGTGTTGTTTTCCATATTTTCAGTGTTCTGGAAGCCACTGCGCTCATTTAATAGATGTGCTGCTGCTTCCGAACCCAGTCTTACAAAACATTTCCAGCCATGCTGTAATGTCTTAGAACTTCTGCTTCATCAAAATCAGCTGCAGGTTTATGGAGTTCAACTCTGAAATTTCAACACTACGAGACTGGCCATTTCACCTGTAGTTTACAAAGGGATCCACAGACACACCTCCCCCTAAAAACCACAACTGCACTACCTTTTACACAAAAAAACCCCATGTTGCAACAGCACACATCATTTTTATGGAATGCGATTTACCCTATCTTCAAACTCTTGCAGTTCAGGATCTAAAAAAACTATAAATTACCTTGGAACACAGACAAATTGTTCTGTTTGTTTCCACACTGGAACTTTGAGTTTCATTTTAAGTGCTGATGTACGTACACACACGCCATAGTGTAAGACACGATCACAGTCTGGCTTTGATTTAGAACATTAAGAGAACACCTCTAGTACCATTAGGGCCCCTACAAAGTGCTCAGCGCTACCAGCCCACAACAATACTTTATTCCACGTTCTTACCTCCCAGCTCATTACAAACATCCCAAGGCACTGTGCTTTGCAACATCCAAATAACACGCATTTTTAGCGGGGACATCAGTTGAAGCAAAGAGTACTCATGGTGCTACTAGATCAGGAGCTCAATCTTTGCAAATTCCAGCTGTAATTTAGGTAACGGGAATGGGGTAGAAAAGAGTTTCAACACTGTATGCATCCACTTGCAGAACTTCAGGAGCTCTGTTTTCCTATTGAACTACCAGGACCTCATTAGGATCAATGGAAGAAAATGTACTAAGAAATGCTTTAATTGATTTTCTTTTTTAAACAAATGGAACTGCTTCCATCTAACCTTCACATTCCCTCTGGCTCCTCCAGTCTGGCAGCTCTCACCTAACAGCAGACAAGCATCTTACTAAAAAAAAATAAAACCAGCAAGTTTTCCATTCATGTGTTGCCTGCATGCTGGATTTCCCATCTTTTCTTCTACCAAAATAAAAGCCATGAGAGTCTTCAAGAAGAGGAAGTTTCACAGTGGTAGGTACTTAAAATGAATTGCAGAAAAACAGCCTTGAAGAAATAGGAAAAGAACTACTAAGAAAGAGCTCCACTGAAGAGCAGGTGATGCACAGCAGCAGAGTTCACACACACTTCTCAAAACATCATTTTTATCTCTTCTCTCCCTCTTTGGTTCATTATGAGTATGAAAGAGCAAGGGATGCTGCAGCAACCATCTGCCAGGCACTGCTGCTGAAGGCTGCTCCTCAAGGACTGCTCAGCACACAGGCATCCTCAGCAGCAGCCTCAGACACATGGGAGCTCGGAGGGGTGCAAGCAACACACAAACACCTCTGTGAACTCAGGAGGACCAGGAAGATTTTTCAGTTCTAAATATAGCAGCAGATTGAAAGTGATGACTGATTACAGTATGATGATCAGAGGATGTGAAAAAAGGCAGTCACTGCTGTTTGGTTCTATTTCTATCTCACATTATTTCATCTCTGTTTATTTAGCAGAGAAAGGATTACAATACCTTCCTACTTACAAACCAACATTACCTCCAGAAGAAAACCGCATTATGATTATCTTAAAAATAACCAGCAAGTCCTATTTGACCTTTAAAGTGAATTATTGTATAATTAGAAGACAATGCTCAAAAGCGAGTGTCATTTTGCAGACAACAGCTAAGTTAAAAACATTCATAAAAGCCAACACTGCTATTACAGTACACACCACTTTTCTTGGGTGGCTGAAGGATTTGGCCCTGTGCCTCCTGTGTTGCATTCAGTTCCTAGTAAGCAGCAGGGTAGGAGTTCAACAGCATTCAGCACAGGCCTACGTCTGCTCCCACTGCACTGCTCTGAGCTCACACTCTGAGCTCACACTGCCTTCTCTTGGAGAAGCTTCTCCAAGTTCTGTTCTTCATGCAAAACCCCACAGGTTTACATATATCCCCAGGAAGAAACTTTAACATTAGGATATTATCAGCTACAACAGAAAACAATCACCCTCTCAGCTATTTTGCACAAGTTTCCTTCTTATCTGCATCAGAGGTGCTACAATGGTGTTTAATTATTAAACTGGGAATAAAAGTTGTGGAAGTGCAGTTTATAACTACATGCTCTGCATTTCTCTATGAATAGACATTAAGCTGGTTTAATTTTAGGCTTTTTTATTTGAAAAGGATGAGGGGGCAATCGGACATTGGGGCTGTGGTAGAAAAATAAGGAATAGCTATTTGCTTTGCAGACAACTGTCTGAACTGAATTAAGAAGTGAAAATATGTCTTATTTTTCAGGCTGTACATAGCTTAAAAGGAGAAGCGTATTTTGCAAAACTCAGCTTGCAATAAAATTTAAGTAGAGAATATTTAAGTGGGATAGATGATCATTTTTATGATGCCGTTTTTATTTTAAGACCAGGAACTTCTCTTTCCTGAATGAATTGTATATTAGTTTCTTCTAATTTTTGGATCACCAACCTCCTGAGCCTGTAGAGAACTTCAAGAACTTGGCTGTTGCTTGCAATTCTCCCAAACAGAATTGATATTCACTGGTTATTTTTAACAAAGCTCTTCAGAACATCCATTTCACTCTGCAGCAATTTAACAAGTTTTCAGACAATTTTTAGGATTTAATTAAAAGGGCAAAACATCTCCCCATCCTCTACTAAGAAGAAGCACAAAGACAGGCTCTGCTCCCATTTAGATGTTTTGGGGTTTTTTTTAATGGTCTTCTTCCAATTTAATCACTCTGTGAAAGCCTGACATCATTCTGATAGTATTTATTGCTCTTATACCTTATGTGGAAGTTGCAAATAAATTCATTATTCAAGACAAAGAAAACTGGTAAACAAAAGGAAAGAAATAGGAAATTTCCACAGGTACAACAGTATAGCTATTGCTCCACATCAGAAAGAGCACTTCAACAATATACCCAGAGTAACCAGTGCTATTTCTTTCTCTATCTTCCCATACTCCTTCCCCAAATCATTTACACAGGAGGGTGTGTAGGAAGGAGATATTATTAAAAAAAAAAAAAAAATAGTTCCCCAAGTACCACAGCAGCTGATACTACACACAAGCACCCACAGAGCAAGGCAGTTTTAGTCTGAGTACGATTAGTGACCACATAATACCCTTACAAGCAGCCTCCACACCCTTCCAGCATGGAAAACAAGATGTCCTCAGAACAGTCCTACAGAAAACACTTGACTATTCTTCCTTTTTATGCCTCCTCACTGGAACGAGCCATTTCAGTCCCCAGTTCTCTTTAACATACTGGATCCTCTTTCCTCTTTTGACACCAGCAGCCTTTATGATAGTACAGCTCTTACACCAGACACTCTTTCAGAGCTTTCCTGCAGCAGATGTCTCCCCATGAGGAATGAGAAAACTCCTCTAGGTGGAGATGAAGACACCAAGCACGGACGCAAACAGTGCTCTACACTTACTTTACTCCAAAACCTAAGCCAGAAGATAAAATGGCACATCCAGCCCACGATCAGGGTGCAAAGGAGAATAAAATGCACCACAAACAAATGGTACAGTGACGACAAAGGGCACAATGTCCTGCAACTCCAACTATCCGACCTCAGGCACCCCCAGCCGTAAAGTGAGGGAGACTCTTACCTTTCTTCATCCTTGAAAATAAACTTTCGCAGCTTGAGATCTCGCAGTACCAGTCCACCATCATGGCAGTGTGCAACAGCGGAAGCTATTTGATAGAAGAGTTTGGCTGCCTCCTCTTCTTTAAGCTTCTTGCAGGTACGAACAAACGAATGCATGTCCCCATAGCTCCTTTCAAAGAACACATACGCTTTTGTCTCCCCAAGAATTATTTCAGTAATTTGGTTGATATTTTTATGCGCAGGCAGACAAAAACATGGTGCTAATAACTCCTGGTAGCAGCCAATATCAAACACCTGCAGGAACAATGACAGTAAAGCCAGGGTTAGTGACATGAAGGACAGTGAAGTCGTGGTACATCTGATTCTGCTAACAAAACCATCTCTAAGTACAATTTATGTTGCTGCTAAAGCAACACTGATGTAAACAGGATGTCACAAGCTCACAGCACTGAGGACAAGACAAAGCAGACTGTACAACCCCACACAGAAGACACACATAACCTTAACAGGAAAGGCTAGTCTTCAAAACTGGTAGCAAGCATAGTTAGATTAGCTAACAGCTGATCAAATCTAGAATGTAATCTAAATTAAGATGTGAAGACCAATGATGTTTAAGGGCAACACTCAGAAGGAAATGTGTTTATCTTCTATTTTCCATCCAAATAAATTTATAAAAAATACAGGCAGTAACTTTGTATTGAGAGAAGCCGTCACATTAAATCCACCCTGATACACATGCCTGACTCTTCCGATTTTATTAACCCATTAAAGCCTTAAGGATTTTCAGGCTTAAAGTATCATCTATTGCTATTCTTATTTACTTCCTGCCTTTCTTTCATCTCTGAAAAACAGCAAAGTCACTTTCACTTTCCAAGTCTCAGCTCCACAATGGCTGTTTATAAGATCAGAAGGACAACCCGGGAAATAGCTCTGCTTGTTGGAGCACAGACAAACACACTTCAAAAGGCAAAGACAAAACCACCCTGAACTCTCTGCATTTCAATCAAGTGCTCCATTAAAAGCAAAGTGTCCCTTTACTACTAAGTCTGTTATCACTGATCTTATGAATGAGCTGTAAGAACTAAAAAAGCTGCTGGGAAACCCAAATATAAAAAGTTACTATAATCTAGTGATGACGAATGAATCAGTATTTGAGTCAATTGAGAAAAGACCACATTACAAGAAAATGAAAGACTTCATTGAGAATAACAGAAGTCAGTGTGTGCTGAAAGAGACTATGAGCAAAGCATTGATAGGAGTGATTTTTATTTTTAATTATACCTGCTGCAGAGGACTACAAAGCTAGGATTAGCATTTCTACCAGCATAATATTTCAATTAATATGTAACTTACTCGCGGGTGTTCTGTTACTTTGGTAAAAACAATTTAAGGTAGTCATGTGTCCTTTGAACGAAACATAAAAATGAAGAACTGGTCTAGTTCTCTAACCACTGTTTTAAACTTCAATTGTTTTTTTCCTTTTGTATTCTAGTATTTATGTTCCGATAGTGGGTATTTGTATCCTCTCTGAGAAGCAAATTTCTCCCTGCTTTCTCTAAAGCTTTAAAAATTGAGTAAGAAAGATACAGTTCAATCAAAATTTACCTGAGGCTTCAAAATCCGCATCATTTAATGCTTCAGAGCACAATCCTAATAAACTCCTTCCACAGTAAAGGACCTAAATCCCAAGAAACTGGGACACCCCCTCCTCACGCATCTCCTTTTCCCCTCACCCCACACCTGCGCTGCCATACCCCGGCACAGGGAAAAACAACCTTTAAGGCAGACTGCCAAACAGACCCAGCACATTTTACGGGGGGGGGAGGATTAGCACTGAGGCATTCTGGGGACATGGTGCACCAGGGAAGCAGAACCAGGGCAGGGAGGGGGTGTTGCTAAAATCCCTGGTGTGCAATTCATTCCAGAGGAGAATTCATTGACATGTGGATCCCAAAATTTGTAACTACTACATTGTAAGTGAACGGCTCTTCTACAGGCAGCTGCTTGTAGAAGAAATAAAATTTAAAGTAAAATTTAAGCAGGAATATTCATGTAGCTCAAACCCTCATGTGAAGAAACATCTTTCCAGAATTCTCTCCTAAACCAGATTATCATAATGTAAATTAGTTACATTTTATGGTTCTCAGACTATGTTAAATAAGTAGTTCTGGATATGCACCAGTACTGTGCTTGAAAGGGGGCAAATAGGAAGCACTATCATCCTGCTACAGTCTCAAATACCTTCTATAAAGAGCTTCTTTGTATCCCAGCTTTTAAGATCCCTGGCCTCAATTCAGCAAATGTCCAATAAGCTGCAGTTTGATTTAGTTCTCGCTGGGAATTGGAAGTGAGAAGTTACCATTGTTTGGATGCCACAGAGCCTTGAAGCAAATAACGGCATCTGTACAGTCGGTGGGTGCAGCCAAATGAATCTTGAGAATCATCAGTATGTGTCTGTTATCCAACCCAGCGTTTCTGCAAGCAATCTCTAAGAGCATCTCCAGTAAGATACCAGAGAGCAGGTCTCTTTGCCGGAAGGCTACTTGACAAATAGATGTCATGATACTGCAGGCATTTTAAAGCGCACATTAAATTAAGCTGAGTGCAGGACTGACAACTCCATACTCACAAACTAGCAATCCAGGCTAAGATCATATTTTTGGAGCACAGCTAGTAGTGCCTCGCACATATGGAAAAACTGATACTATTCAAATGTCAGGATCAGCTCAAAAACATACAGCTTAAATAGAAGGGGAAAAAAAATAACAGCCCAGTCTTTGCGAGCTGCAGTTATACTGTTCATACTGTTATCAAAACAGTGCCTTAATCCTGCAAACCAAACAGGAAACAAAGAAGCGCATAGCCCCGGCTTTACCACTTGCGATGCAAGTTCACCTAGAATTTCATGCCGAGCAGCAGCTTTGTGGGATCTGTTTATTTCATGAAAAGATGCCAATGTCCTAGAGTGCAGCACTGCACTACTGCATCGAGCTGGGTTTTCATTCTCGAATCTCATGTTCTGCTTCGGTTTAGTAACAAAGCATCCAGTTCAGCATGCAACATTAGTTCTCTGCAAAGCCATGGGCCTTTTTTCCCCAAAATAATGACATGAAGTCCTAGGCTGCCTCAATATCAGGTTTTACAACTCAATCAGTAAGCATATTTAAATTGCCCTCTGAACTCCAATCTTCACAAATAGCAAGGAGGAGCAATTATTTTCACTTCTCTGCTACAGCCTAGTCCATAACTTTTTATGAATCAAGTATAAGAAAGAATGAAACAGTCAGCAACACTATTATTAATCCCTGGAATACTAGTAAGCTATAATATATCTACTTTTCCATCTAGAAATTTGCCAAATGGCATAATTCCGTGTTTTGGGAATAATACAAACACTGCAGCATGTGTTGCAAGGTTGCAGTTTGCTACGTAGTTATAAAAACTACTACTGGGTACTGCTTCTGTTTGCTGGACATAAGTCTGTCTCACTACAGACAATGAGAATCGCAATTTGGGAACAAAGGATAATATTCTCTCAGCTCAAAAAGAGAAAAACATCCCTCCACAGATGTGCACGCATGTGGATTTCTTTTTCCCACAGCTCACCTTTTAATAGTAGGAGCAAACTGGGAGGAGGCAGAGAAAAGCCGGCAGGCTACAAAGAGTGGGATAGCTATTTTGTCTGCACTTCTAAAAATCGTAGGTGTGCAGGTTTTATTCTTGCTCAGTTGGGCAATGGGGGAGGATGCTGTTTGCAAACAACCTCCACCGTGAGGGAGCTCAGGCTGATTAATTAGATGTGGTTCTTTTTTTTAAATCACTTTTAAGACAAAGCTGATGGCAGTCTGCCCCCACTCCCCGCTTCTCCATCCTCTTCCGTGCCCCAACGCACAGAATTGGGGGCAGTAAAAATCGAGGAAGCCAGCAGGTCCCAACACCTGAAAATTAGCTGGGGATTCCCTACTCCATTTTGAAAACTGAGAGTGGGGAAGATGAGGCTTTCTCCCGGTCTGAACTCACGTTAAAACCTACTTCAAGAACGGCTCTTTCCAGAACAATATCCCCCTGCCAATAGAAGGCAGACCTGGCTCCGGGCCACCGCTATAACGTGGCCATTGTCTGGAGAGAGGGAAAAGTTACATGATGCGCCTTTAATCCTGTCTCCCCGCCTTCTGTTTCTCCACTGTTCAATAATTAGGTACACGGCCGTGCTCGCCCTCCTGCAAGACAGGGGAAACCCAGGCGCGACAGGGGAGAACCCGGGGTGGGGGAGAACAAGGAGAGGCATTACCTTGCAAACCAGCTCCTCGCCGCTGTGCAGATGTACAGCTCGGAAAACGTGGTCTCCCTCGAGAGGCTCCAACAATAAGTATTTCCCGATGCAAGAAACGCAATGCGACAAGTTCGGGGTCTCCGGCGGGCTCGGCGAGCCTAGATTCGGACTAAAACTCTGGCTTGGCTCGATGGACCGTATGGACGAGAGCTCTTCAAAATCCTGGGTTTTATTCCGCGGTCTCCCATATCGTGCTATCGTGATAGGGGTTGACCTTTGTATGTTCATGAGTATGGAGAAGACCAGCCGAGACGCTGCACCGGAGCCCTGGCGTGGAGCGCGGTCCCTCGCCCGTCCAGCTGCGGCTGCCTTTGTGTGGCGGGGGGGGGCGGGAGCGCGGCGGCGGCGGGCGACCAGCCTCAGCGCCGCGTCCTGGGCACAGGGAGAGAGCGCTCAGCCCGCGGCCCTTTGTTCCCGCCGCCGGCCGGGCGCGCAGCGGCGCGGAGCAGCGCGGCGGCGGGGCAGCGGCGCCCGGGGCCGGGGAGCCGAGGAGCGGGCGGCGGCGCGGCCAGGACTGGGCGACCGCCGCTGCCGCGGGGCGCGCAGCGCGGGCGGCAACAAAAGGTCGGTAACGCGGTGTGCGCAGCGGGACCGTCCTTCCGCTCCCCTACGGCCCGGCAGCGCCGCGCTGCCGCGGCCCGGCTGTAGATGGCGCGGGAGCCTCGCCGCTAGCGCCCGGGGCGCTCCGAGAATGCCCCGCGAAACAGCGAGGGAGCATTTAACTTGGGGACGACAAAGGAGTGGGACCGCGGCGGGAGGCTCGGGGGAGCCGCACCGGCACCAGGGGAGCGCGGCGGAGCGCGGGGCAGCGTGCACCGCTCCGCGCTGGCGGAAAGGAACGTGCTGTCGTTGTCGCGACAGAACAAAAAGTGCAACCACGGAATAGAGAGCGCTCCCACGCTCCCCCTGCACAGCGGATTTGTGAGGGGGGGCTCGTTGCCTTCGCCGCGTTTAATGGAGTTCACGCACAAAGAAAAGAAAAACCGGCGCGGCGAGAAGGGGCCGAGTTCTTACTGCGGGGGCTGGGAGGGCGATAAGCGGAAGGCCATAGGGGGCATTCAACTGGAATCGCTTAAAAGAATAAATGCAGGGAGCAAATTCGGTTTGATGATATTTTTTTTTTCCCTTGGCGACAGGACAAGGGGAGGAGAGGGGTAGCCGCCCCGCTCCCCTCCACCGAGGCACCGTCTCCCCCCGGCGTATCAGTAACTACTTACGTGGCGGGGACGCTGGCTGCCTCCGTGCTCGCTGCCGGCCGCGGCACGCCCGCACGGTGCCCAGCGCGCAGCCCGACTGCCCCGCCGCCGCCGCCCGCCCCGGCCCGGCCCGGCCCGGCCCCGCCGCCCACCGCGCCGCGCCCCGCCCCGGCCGCCCCGCCCCGGCCCGCCCCGCCGCCTCCCCCCGCGCCGGCCGCGCTCGGGGTAAACAAGGTGAGGCGTCTTTCCGCAGCCCTGCTGAGCCGCGCCGGGGGCTCGGGGGCGGCCCGCCGGCTCGGGGCCCCGGGGGTGTGCCGGTGTGCGCCGGTGTGCCTGTGTGCCCACCAGTGTGAGCAGCGCTGTGCAGCGGTGGGATGCTGACCGCGGCTCCCCGGCTGACAGAGCTCCGGCAGGTCCAGCCTCTCGGGGGATTGCCCTTGCGGCTGGGGGTGAGATGTTGTTATTAATTTTAATATCAAATATAATAATAATAATAATAATAATAATAATAATAATAATAATAATGGCTTAAGCGCCCCTAAAAGCAGAGTCCGCCCCGCTGCCGGGCCCGGGGCCGATGCGGTATCGCATGTGCTGGCCGGCTTTTTTTTCTCAATGAAGCAATCGGTTTTTTCCGGGCAGCGCGGGGCCCCGCATACTTAGGGCAGTACAGGCGGTTGTACCCCGGTGCTGTCGGGTGGGAGGAGTTCTCCCGACTCCACACTTGTCTTAATCCGTCCCAAAATAAAAACCGGGGGGGAGGAGGGTGTGCGGGGGGAGGGAAGACGGGGGGAAAACGTAAACCTTTTCACCGGGAAAGCCATGAATGAGGTCGGTCTGTCTCCGCCCAGCACCACTGCGGGCTGTCGGGTTTGTTTTTTTTTTTTTTAAATCGGTCCCCTTTTGTTTAAATAACAGGAGTTTGGATATATATTGAAGTCTGATGAGCGGTTCCCTGAACTCCTAATGAGCCTGACATATACTCCCTAGTTTTTGTCTGGGTCTTGGTGGTGAATTTCTTTCAAACGACCGAAAAAAAACCAACCCAAACCAAATACTCATACCTCTTCCTCCACTTCCCCCCCACCCAAAAATAAGGGGAAAAAAAAAGCCAAGCCGATAGTAAGAAGAGAACAGGGCTGCGGGGAGAGCACAGCTCTGTCCCAGAGCTGCAGCCTTTGCAGGGCAATGCCAAGGGACTGTCCGTGTCTTTGCATTTCCTTTCCCCACATCAGCACAGGGGAGGATCAGAAATGGGAGAAGGGTATTTTGGGGTGAACACCTGCGAGTTTGGGTGATGCCTGTTTTCAGGGGGTAGAAAGAAGTGAGTATGACAATAATGAAATAACCAAAGGAGGAGTCAGTCCAAAAGGTGCCTGCTTTGAGACAAAGAGAAATAATCTCTGAACAGGGCTTCAAACAGACTAGGGATGCTTCAGTCAGGGTCTGCTCTTGACAGGGGAGGCTTCAGAAATGGCTCTCTCCACAGCATTGCACCTGCCTCATGTCTTGTTCTCCTCACTAGGAGCTGTACATGCCCTGTTTTGCAGTTATAAGGTAAATACCATGAGAAAAGGGTTGTCATGATCTTAAATTTGGCATGGAGAAGATGAGCTTCTGGCAACAGAGGAGATTTGACCTGGTGAATGTCACTTGGGTAGTGAGGAAGGACATAGACCCAGTGATCTGCAACAACCTGTAGGACAGCCCGCATACCCAGTGTTTGCTATTTGCTGTAAAATGAAAAGGTGCTTTTCCTGCGTTTCCTCACTTATTCCCATCACCTCTGAATACTTTGTAACTTTTCAATACCATTTTTAGAAATGAGATGAGCAGTGCCGGATACTGAATCATTGCAAATAAGGACAAGCCATAAAGTTATGCAATACATTCTCCAGTATCACATCCTGTGATCCAAATCAAACATTCTTTTCTTAGTAGATGGCTTTTTACACAATTTCTCCCTTCCTCTCCCCCTGCATACTCCTGACTATGACAAAGACCTAGGCTCTTGCATCAACCTTTGTTCTGTAAATAAATGTTTTCTGTTTAACTTTCTTGGTTACCCAGCATCAGCTGGAGCCACAGTCCCTAGCAACTCAGGAAAGGCTACCCAGAGCCTCCAAGCCCAACAGGAGAAAGGAGCAACAGGGGAAAGAAGCGAAAGGAGAAAGGGATGAAAAGTCTAATTCATCCTGGTTGGAAACTCCTGATTTTTATCAGAATCGGGATCTAAATCTGAAGAAGGGATTCAATATTCAAGTTTGGAATGAAGAGATTATAAATTTTGGGTTCTGAATTAAATCTACACTATAAGGCATAGAAGGATACATGTAGTGTGTAATGACACAGTGACCAATGCATCAGATGAGTTTTACTCTTTCAGAATATTTTAATTATTTCACTCCCTTTGCTATGGAATCCCTCCCCAAACCTAACACTTTGTAAACTTTGCTTTTACTCTCAGATACGTCAATGAAGATACTGCCATTTCAGTCCAGTGTTAAAGTAATAAGCTCTGAATGAGCAAACCCCTTTACGTGCCTCATAGAGACATTAGGTGTACATAATTCTGTGCCCCTTATTTTAGTCTAAGTCTGTGTCAGTCAGCTGAAGTTGTAGAGGAAGATCAAATCATAACATGTGAGATGTGAAAATTAATGAGATCATAAAAGTCAGATCAAAGTCTGAATACCAAGTCAGCATTGAAGTTTTGCCTAACTGTGGCCAGTCTCCCATAGCTGTGGTGCTTAACCAAATGAGAGAGATGTGACTTGAAACACATCAGCCAGAATGTCAGGGCTAAAGGGATGCCATTGGCTGGTCCAAGCTTAAATGTCATACTCACAATACTTAGAAACTCCTGTTTGAAATAAACTGTGTTGGTAGTGGCAAATATTGTTTCATTGTATTTTCTCATCCCGTTGAATGAGAGAAATTTTCTGAGTATGTGTTATAGAACAGTTACTGAATCAATGGCACCTACCAAAGAAGTAGCCAGCAGATTGGCATATGACAAAACTATCACATGATCTTTCTGGTGGCACATCAGAATGAAGTTAGTTGGGAAGGATTCCTTTTAGGACTGTTTACTGACCAACTTTTGCTCTTCGGACTTCATTGTGCTGATCTACCTTGTCTGGAAACTGTCACCAAGAGAGACAATCTAATTAGAAGTTTCTTTATCTTTTAAACAGATCCTACAATTATCTACTTCTTTGATGATGTTGTCCAGTACTATAGTGCTGAGTTTCTTCTCTGGAATTGCTCTTTCTGCAGGAAATGCAGCTGCAGGAGGGGAAGGCAGGGAGGAGGGGGAGAGGCAATGAATTGGGAGGTGTGGGGGGGGTGTTTTCCCTGGAGCCTTTTTCCTGTTTTAAGTATCCCAGAAGAGTCCATGGAGAAGGCCTTACATTTTCGTGCTGTGGAAATCATCCACCAAACTCTCCCCTATTCTATATCCAAGGTTTATCTGCAGGTAAACAGCAAAAACAGGTGTAGAAATAGGAGTTTCCTGTTTCAGGGACTAAGAAAAAATTACTAAGTGAAAAGTGTGTCATAAATATGACCTTGTGCAAAGAAAAGTATCTTCTCCTGTAACTCTGATTTTCAATCTGTTTTATCTTTTAACATCTGCTTTTGCAAATATGGACTCTGTGTGGACAGGAGCCAACCCTCCCTTCCAATAGCAGTCTTTCTTCCATTGATGTCAGTGAGCTTAGATCAGAGCACAAGTCTTGTGAGTGATCAAAGACAGTTCTACATTTAAAAGACTTCCTTTTCCAGGTCAGTCTGCTCCTTGTCCCTTTACAGAAAATATATTATCAGTGTACAAACACAAGCTAGAACAAGAAGGATAATAATTTTTGAAGTCGTAAAAGAAAGACCTTAATTTTATTTTTTTGCTGATTTACAAAGTGCAGAGCTGAGCCTACTGGGAGCATTAAACAACTATTAAGTGCTGAGAACTGTCATATTGAGAAGACAGTCTTATTTCAGCAAAATCAATCCAAGTAGCTAGCTCAAAATATGCTTGCAAGTACCTCCCCACCAGTTGTCAAGGCTGGATCCCCATGCCAACTTGAATACGTTTTTCTATTTTTTGTAGTTGTTTTTGCTTATCATTTACACTATAATTCTAATATGTTAGTAAGGAAGGCTAAAGAAATTGATAAATCATGGGACAGTAAAGGGACAAGTCTTTTCTACGTACATCAAAAAGGCAATTCAAAGACATGGAGACAAGCATCTCTTCTTTAAAAAATCTCATGATTTTGACTTTTGGTATGTGCATCCATTTTTTTTTTAATGAGCTGCTGTCAAGAGGTAACTTGACAAGAAATGTACCCATTTGCATGAACTGCACTTGTGGGGCTTACGTGTGTGTGAAACAAGGATACAGTAAAATATGTAAGGATAAATACCTATGTGCCATATCTGCAATCAGAATCAAGCCTTAGGCTTCATTCTTCACTCAGACAACAAAAAGAAAAGGTGTTACTGAATAACTCAGTGCAAGATTTACAACTGACTGCAGTGCAATAAAAAATAAAAAAACACTCTAAAATATAATTTATGTACAGAAGCCAGTTAAGTGAGGTAGAGAGAAGCAGGTCCAACATTTCTTCAAACTGCCTTCTTGTTATATTGTACAATAATTGCAAAGAAAAAAAGCTGTTAACCAAAGTGCTTTGAGGTTTGCCATTATATGTTTAGTAATCTGGGACCCAAAAAACATCTTAGTTGTCTTCAGAACAAATTTCTGTGTATGGAAGAACGTTCTGCCTAGGAAGCAAAGCAGTCCTCAGCTCAAGAGTCAGTGATCTTCCTCGCTGGTTGTGGATCCCAGTTAAGTGTTAGATATTTCCAAGCAATAGTATTATATCCCCAGGTAACAACCACAGTATGTTCCCAGCCTAATCATTCCTGGTAGTTTACAAATCTCCATCTGTATGTTGAATGCATTGCTGATGGGTTTCAGCATTAGCAAAAGCAAACTGACCTTCTAAATTGCAACACTGCCCTCCAAATCTGACTGTCAAGGCTGTGGGCTGTTGGCTCCTACAGTAAGACCTTACATTTCTCTGTTACCACTAACTCTCATTATTCACAGATGGCATCATTCCCAGAAATTAAAAAGTGGTTGTGTTATGTATATCCATACCAATGTTATACCTTGCTAATTGAAATCAATCTTACATGGTAGAATTCTCTTCTGAACATCCCCCTCTTTTAGCTTTATGAAATAACCTGAGGAAAAGCACTCCCTCACTGGTCAGACATAAGTGCCATAAGTGCCATTATATTTTTCCACATTTTAAGTTATACTGGTATTGCTAAGAGAAAGAAAAGGGGGTCATGGGGGAGCGTATTTCTTTTTATTTCTTTTGTAATGGGCCAGGTGAGTAGAGCACAGCTATGGATGTAAGATCAGGAAGAAAAGTACTGTGTTTGCACATTCCAGGGAAACCCTTATATGCAAGAGAAGATATGAAATGCTGTGACTAGTTATTCCTTACCTTTTAAGATTGAACGTACTCCAAGCAGTTGCCATTAAGGTCTCTTTTCTTTTAGGGATGTATAAAACTCATTTTTCACTTGAGGAATAAGTTTCCTTGGGAAGTTGCTTTCCAGACAAGTGCATGACCTGAACCAAATTCCTCTTAAGCAAGTTTTGCTTCCTCAGTTGCACCCATCAGCATGATGCTGGTGGAGGCGAATGTGAGATGGAAACATGACAACTGGATGTGCTTCTAGGAGCTGTTCTCCAGAACCTCATTGTAATCCATTGTGTTGCCAGCTTTTTGGGTAGCAGTGAAAAATAAGCAGGCTCCCAAAGCAGAGCTAGAAAGAAACACCACCCCCATCATTCACAAAGCCCCTCTTGACGTGCACAAGAAACTCCCATTAACTAAATTTGGATCCCATTCTTCACTCAAAAACATCTTTTTTTATATTTACTTAAAAATATATGTTACAGTTCCATTCACAGATGTAAAGGGATAAACCACCTTAAGACCATTTCTAACTCTTCAGCATGGGTTATTAACTTACCTGGAATTGATTCCAGTTGAACAAGGGCAGGACTTGAGAAGGACTACATAGAAAAGACATCCAGCTTTATCACAGGGAATGGTAAATGTTTGCAGTAGTTGCCTATCCTTAATGTAACTGAAATGATGTACCTTCGACTTTCCATTGGACTTCCTTGTATATTTTTGTACCAGAGCAAAACCTCCCCTATTAGGCAGTGTCCATTCCACATGAAAGCACTTACAAACCATAATCAAGTTACTCCTTAGCTTTTGCTTTGATATACTAAATCTAAATAGACTTACCCTGTAGAGTCATTCCATTTTACTGCCAATTTTTTAAATCATATTCTCGTGGTTCTTCTCTGAACTACCTCCAGTTTGCCAACATCCCTCCTGAGCTGCTGATATCAGGACTGACATTACTCCAATACCTTTATCGGTGTCAAATGCAGAAGTAACAGAAGCCCTTTGCTGCCCTTTGATGGATAGCATCTCTGCACACAGAAAAAGAGTGCACTGGCCTTCTTGGCAACATGATTTCAGAGGGCTCTGGGGCTCGTGTGGGGGTCTCTCAGGACCCACAGTTCATTCTTCAGTCTCAGCTTCCCAAAGAAGAACTCTTATGTGAAGTAAGGCCTGAGATACTTGTTCTTAAGTAGATGCTTTATGTTGGGTGACATGGAAACACCCGGTATTTCTTTTGCACCTGCTCCTCAAGCAATGCCAAAAAGGCATTGCCCACTTCTCCCCACTTCCAAATTTTGTTTCCTTGAAAAGTAGTATTAGCAAAGGCACTGCTTCCTTCTGTATTGCTGGAATCATTGTTAATTAACACAGGGCTGATAAGCAGTCCCTGCAGAACCCACTCTCTAAGCCCCACATTAGGTTAGGCTGTTGGATCCCATGCTAAGTGGCTTTAAAACAAGTTGGTTGTCTGGGAGAGTTCATCATGTTAGTTCTAATTTCCATCAGAATCACTCATAGTACTGTATGGCAAATGCATCCAAAGTCAAAGTATAAAATATTACCACAATTCCTTTTATCCACCAAATTTGTAGTCTTATAAAAATAGCACATTAATTTGATAAGATCTTTCTTCCATTAATCTATGTTGATTGCCATTAATTAAATTGCACTGTTTTAATACTTTATTAATTGACTTTCCTATCAGCAACTCCATCACTCTGCCTGGAATAGACGTCAAACTGACAGGCCTATAATTACCTGGTTGCCCTATTTTGTCTACAGAGGTATTGGCAAAATATTAACTTTCTTCCAGTCCTTCCTCAGATGAATGTTGGTTTTAGCCAGTGTGCATCTCTCTCAATTGTGGCTTTTTGAAGATCTAATGAAAATTTTCTGAGTTGCTGTAAATTATTATTCACATTTTTGTTGGTTTAAATTTTCTCCCCCGGGCTGGCTGATACATCTCTTAATTTTTTTTCAGCTTAGTAGAACAGGATCTCTCAGGTCAATGATATAAGTTTTACTGGTTAGGACTTTATCCTGCTTGCATGTAAAACATAAATCTCATTTTAAAAGCACAGAAAACAAAGTCATTGCAACAAAGTCATTATGACTTCCACCTAAACAAACTCTAAATTTTGTGATTAATACTTCCCTGTCAGGATGAGGTCTAATGTAGAAGTTTCCCATGCCAGATACAGCTCTCTTTGAGTCAGGAAGTTGTTTTGTGTATTTTTTCTTGAAAATCCAAGAATGCCTTAGTACTTGCATCATGAGACATCCCTTTGCTCCCCCTTCAGATTTATCTTGCCAAGACTGAAAGTGCCATATATAGTGAAAGGCTTTTAAAAGGCTAATCATGAAGGTCACCCTACACCCAGAGGTAGGGCTGGTTAGATGAGCCAATTCTGTGTTGTTTGGAACAAAGCCTTGCTTCATGCTACACTATCAGTGTAACAATGCTGCTGGCACTGAAGACTGAAGTCTGGGAGAGGACTAAAATCAGAGAGTTTTCCTTGAGTGCTGGCCTGGGTATCATCAGAACAATAGCCAGAGAGAGTTCCTGTCATGATTCTGGCAGTTCTGTGCTGCTGCTGCCCAGGTGTGTCACAGTCTTTAAATGATAAGCATCAGATCTGCCTCTATCTGGAGAAGAAAAAAAAAAAAAGATTGTTTCGTTGTCCTTCTGCATCTGTGCTCTGGCTGAATGTAGCAGAGGTCTCTTTCAGGTCCCATGGAGCATGAAGTGTAGCAGCTCTGCAGGCACCAGCCTGTGCCTCTTTGTTTGCAAAGTGCTTCTTGATTGGATTTCATGGGCATTTTTTTACCCTCCATTTACTTAAGTGATGATATTGACCAGACAAAAAGATATATGATCTTACTTAAAATGAGCTTTTCTTCTCTTCAAGCACTGGAGTTTTGTAGGTACACTAAAACCATAAAACGACCTTACAAAGGACCTTACCAGTGGTCCATCTCACACAGTGTCTTCTCTCTCACACAGGGCAACAGCAAATGTCCATGGCAGAGGACAAGAACAGTGCAAGCACATAATTGCACAGCCTCAGAGTGGTCTCTCCAGCTCGTCTCCCAGTGAATTCCAGCCCACTTGCTTGCTGAACCAGCAGCAGTGCCTTTCTATTTGATAGCCATCAGTGGATTTCTGTACAGAAAATCCTTCTGATTTGCTTTTGAGCCCTCATGTGCTCTTAGAAACTGCAGCATCCTGTGGCCAGGCATTCTATAACTTAATTGCATATATGAAGAAGTTACTCTTTGTTTGAACTTGTGTCCTTCAAACCTCCTAATTTCATTTGATACCCCCTTGTTACTGTGTTAGAACAAATAGCAAACAGTAATTCTATACTTACTTTCTCCTTCTCATTCATGATTTTATAGGCTCTGTATTATATCCCATCACTTTTCCCAGCTGAAAAATCTCAGTCTATTTAATAATTCCTTTTATAAAAGATCTCATTTCACTGTTGCTTTTCTGCTTCTGTGATACCCTTTGGGATGGGAAACCAGAATCCTTCTCAATATTCAGAATACAGCAACTGTATAGATTTATAGTGACACACTGTTTGTTCTGTGTTTCTTTCTAATAGTTGTTGATACTGACTTGCATTTCTGATCACTGCTAATTGCTGTGCTGAATGTGACAGTCTGTGCCTATGGCTGTGTTAATGATTCCAATGTTTCTGTATCTCCTCCATGATCAGTGCCCATTGTTGGGTCACGCAGTTCAGGTTATTTTCCCTCTTGTGAGCTGCTTTGCATTTATCAATGTTGTATTTTCTCTGCCATTTTATTACCCAGTCATTCTGTAGCATAAGGCCCCTATGCATCTCCTCAGAGTCAGCTTTCCTTTTCATTACCCCATATGAGCAAACAGTGCAGGCACATTACTTACTCCCATTTCCTGATCATTTTGAATATTGCCTACAGGACAATATACGTTCGGTATTGAGAGCAGCTGGCACCACAGAGTGATGCCAGAGCCCACCTCCAAGGGGATGCAGTCTGTGAAAAAAAAGCCAGACTAGAAAGAGTGAGCTTCCTGCAAGCTTTTTGGAGGTTCAGAGGTAGCCTTGTCTCCTTTTCTTCTTGAAAAGGAAGTATGTAAGCACCTAAGTGGAAATCAGAGTCACCTTAGGCTCCGTCGGTAGCCAGCAATGGCCCTCCTTAAGGATAAGTTAAATACTGGGTGAGCTGAAAGGACGTTTTCTGTCTCTTTCCATCAACAATAAGTGAAAATTCTCTATTGTTAAGCACCTGATTTAAGTATCTCCAATGAGATGGGATAATTCCAGACTTCAGTTTGTAGGCTTTCTTTTGGTGAATTGTAGACTGTGCAGTTTTGCAAGCAGAGGGAAAGCAGAGTTATGTAGTATCACCTAGGCTGGAACACTGGCTATTTGAAGCATGTTATAGCTGATCTATAATTCACATGCTTATTTTGACAGGCTGGCTCTTGTTAGTTTTCAATGGGTGTGGGAGGAAATAGCAGTGCATAAAACTTGCACATTACTAATACCATTGCCATATAAAACAAATATTTGAATAGGAAGTTTCAGAAATGATTCAGTGCTCTAACTACAGAATATCCTACAGGATTTTTTTTATAGTAACAGAATTAATGAAAAGCAAATCCTATTTCACCATGGGTATAGGGTGGTCCCAGTGCAGCAGAGCCAATGTGATACTCCATCTCAGGGATAGAAAAAGCAGCCTCTACAGATTGCTGGCCCCCTGGGTGACTGAAGCTTGCTTTGAAAGGACTCCTTGAGCTGAGAGGTTGCTATATGCTTTTTAAGTGACTGCACCAGATCGTGTGTGGGTGCAGCAGACAGGGGCTAAAAGCCCTGAGCTGGAATACAGAAGCAATTGAAAGACACTCTGTTGTTGCTGCTCTACCAACTGCAAAGGAAAACTCTCTTCCCACCCCTGCAGACTATATATTCTAACCACATCCTTTGAAGGTACTGAAGTTATTCACTCACTTAGCCCACAGTTTTCTCAACATTAAGTCATAACTTGAAAGCTATGGGGTGAGGAGATAATTGTTACGTCAGTAACAACATTTCATTCAGACACTGTCATAAGCGAAGGATTTCTAGGTGCTGAAAATGTCATATGACCGCCAAACAAAGAAGCCAAAATGTAACTTTAAAAATAACCACCTTTGCACCATGGATTTTTAGTTCACTGGGAACAATTTACATGACTCTTAGTCTCAGGTCTCTTTCTTATCTGCAGTATGACTGTTCCTCTGTAGTTAGGAACAGCCTGCAAAGTTTGACACAGATGCTGTGTCTTCTCGTGTTTTGTGCTGACTTTGTCACAAAATAACTTGGAGCTTTCTCAGTTTGTGTCTCAGATCTCTATTGGAAAATGGGGGAGAAGCACTTCGTTAACTCCCGAAGAACTGTGATTGTTTCAGATGCAACAGTAAAAAGGAGACACATGAATTTGTGAAGCTGAAACAAATCTGATACATCCCTGGCACCGCTTTCACAACCCTTACTATGTGCAGCAACACAACATTGTCTGTGAACTTCAGCAGCTTGGCCAAGGAAAATTTCTATTATTTTCAATTTCCAGTAACTTTTAAAATGTTGATGAGTGTATGATAGGTTTTTGACTCTGGAAAATCCACCTCAGACTGAAGAATCCTCTTTGTCTTTTTGAAAGAGGGAAAGCCTGCATGTCGTGTCTGCTTTGTTCCTAGAATCACTTTTAGACTGAAATGTATACTGCTATTTTTTACTTGTATCTATTTTAATGATCACATATATATGATACTGCAACAGGTGGGGTTATTTATACACACGGAAAAAAAAGTTAGATCTCTAAGTTGTTCAAGATCTTAAAATAACTTGTGTACTGAAGGAATCCTTTCTGTTGACCTTAGAAAAGAATGGAGGTGTGGGGAGGAAATGAACGTAAAGTTGTTTTATTTGTCTCACAAGGCATGAATGAATAACTGTTGTCATCTAATCTTTCTATGTGGGTCTCCAGTCTGTTACTTCCTGGGATTTCATGTTGGTTTTTTTTTTTTTTTTCTGGCTTCCTCAGCTAAGATGGACAAATGGTTATTGAACAGAGAAGTTTTACATTTTAAAAGTGCAATAGACTTGAGAAGTGAGTATTTTTTCCCAGTCTCAGGTATGTGGAAATTATTGAAAACAATACTAAGACTAAAGTAAAGAGCTGTCCCTTAAACTTAAAAGCTTGTAACATCCTGCAGTGGTGATGCAACGGTTCACAAGACTGACTGAATAGCCAAGTGTAATTCTGATCCCTCTACTTTACCAGGCTGTGACACTGGCAGACTTCCAGAATAAGCCAATTTCAGAAGAGTGGAGCCTCCAAATATGATCTTCTGTCAGTCACAGAGATTTCAGCTCCAGGAAAGGAAAGATTCATCTGGCAGATTATAATCACTACTGTACGAGACGGTGAAAGAAGTGATCTTTCCCTAAGCGGGGTGCCAGCTACTCCAGGACCAGTCAACACCCTGAACTGTGCTGGGAAGTGGCGGTGACTTAGCTCAAGTATCACCATGTCTCTTCCCACTCTTGTGATGCAAACCACTGTTTTTTCAATAGGTGCTACAACGGCAACTCCCAACCTGTGCTGAAACAATTGAAAGGCTTCAGAGTTTCCAGAGCCATCCCCATTCTGGGCTTTCACAGACAGAAATCAGCAGTGAGGCTGACAGTCACATCTGATTTTTGGGCTCTTGCAGCAGGACAGACCAGCCATTCCCAGACCAGTTCCTAGGGAATGCTCTGCTCTCTCCATCCCATTGTGGGGTAACAGCTAGAGGTTTCCATGGCTCAGTCTGGACAGTGTGTTGCAGTACATCAAGGCTTCAGCTTGCAAAGTCGTGGTCAGAGGGAAAGTTTATGACCAAGAAGTGCAGTAGCATCTTGCAGCTCCCCTGCTGTTTCTATCTCCAAGGGATCCAGTGCCAGCTTGCAGAAAGAGGAGAGTTTGGGAAAAGGTTGGTTTTAAATTACCATGGGAAGTTACTCAGCATAAGGTGTTGTACCCAGAACCAGAATGTCTGCATTAAATCAAATAACCCTGATATACTGGCTAGCTGTGATAATAAATAGACCTGAATGTATTTCAAAACAACTAAAAGACTGTTGTTATTTAGGTAGAGTGATCTTCATAACCTTTTTCTAACCTGACTAATCAACCTCACAAATTTTCTCTCCTTTCTAATTTTAGAAAATCGTATAAAGGAGTATACTGTGTCTGTGACAAACCTGAGTCACTTGGGTGGTCCTGATAATGGGATACTTTGTTAGATATGAGCTTTAGTTTTGGTGCATTCTGTGGCTCCTGCCAACACCTTAAGAAGATTACCAATTCTGGTAAGGGCTCAAAACATTAAAGGAAAACTAAAAAGAGAGCAAGTTCTTTCAAGAGAATAAAGCTGATGCTGTGGGCAATTGGAATGAACTACATCAGCTTTCAGAGATAAAAGAGAAAAACTGCAAAGAAGATTTACCATTTGAAACTCTGTGTCATTAGAGATTCCCTTTTTTGCCATCAAAATAAAATTAATTTAAAAAATGAAGCTGTATGTGTGTTTGCTTAGGAGTAGGAACAAGCAACCATTCCTCCACCTACCGCTCAGCTGCTGCTTTATATAATGAATGACTATTCATTTTTAACATTTTTGGTATCTTACCTAAATTAAAAAAAAATGAAAGGGCAATATTCATTCAAAGAAACAGCTGCCCATCTTGATATCTGTAATTATCTATTATAACTTAATATTATGGGCAAAAATGTAATAGTCTGGCAGTCAGTAGTTCCTTATTACAATTATGAGCAAAGTTAGTTGAGTGTCTGATATTAAGGTTGACTAACTGTGTTAGTCAAGGGGAATGTTGTTTTTTGTTGTTTATAACCTTATCAGATTCCAACAAACTGAATTGAAAATACCCCTGCCAGGAATCTGTCTCAGCCTCATTTTATGTGTTTCCTTTTGGAAAATTTCAGTTTAAATGGTGCTTTGGACAAAAAAAACCAAAAAACAATGGACTCTGTGTTTGGCCTCATGTGTCATTCGTGGCTCTTTAAGCCCTGTGCTTAAACAGCAAAAAAAGCAAGAGAGAGAATTCTTTTTTTTCCTACCACTGGAGAAATATTTTTGGTGGCCCCATGAAACAAACCTACCAGGCCTACCCCAGTACTACTAAAATATGAGACCTAAGTTCACTGAAGAGGCCTCTGCAATGACCATGTTCTGCCGAGAGCTACTGAGGCTAAGCAGGATTTTCTGCACATTACAGAGGATGTTGTTGAAGCACCAGGCAGGAACTGTTCCCGCTTCTCCCTTCTGGGCTCTCCTGTCATTCTACATTATCAGATAGGTATGAAATGACAGTAAAGATGCATATTTCTCTTGCTTTAATAAAGTGTTTAAGTTACTGAAGTGTCGATTTTCCTCTGCGTTTTTCTCAATGTCTCTTGCATGATTATCTATGAAGAGATAACAACAAAGAGGTCAAAATGAGTTTAGTATACATTCTATGCAAAGTACAGATTTAAGGTAATTTGTTAATAAAACTGAAGTCCTTACTTTGAACAAAAGGGCTAAAAAAAATTAACCTGCACAGCTAGCACTCTGTACAAAATGGAATTATTAAGGGAGGAAAAAAGCTAAAAACTAGTAGAATTAATATTAAAATTGCTAACATTTATATATGATAAAACAGTATTCTTAAAAGGTTTATCTCTTGGGAATTTTAGTGACTAGCAAAGATATCTGCAGATGTAACTAGCCTGGCTCCCTGTGAAGAGTGTTCAACTTCATGCCCTTAAAGAAGAGGTCACTGTTTCAGTGACAAGGAAACTATACCATGTACTAAAAGTTCAAAATATTTATTCTATTTACCACAGGGTAGGAGGAAAATAGTACATATAGCAGTTAGACACAAAATGTCCCCTTCAAATTTAATGACACACCTCTCTCAAATTAAAGGGTCATATACCAGAATACATGCCAGGAAAAGTTTGGATAAAAGATTGAATCTAGGGTGGATTGATTGAGATTGCTACTATTGAGTAGCAAGGAACTTGCAGTGAAAATTGCAGTGCTTTAACAACTCAAAGGCTACTTGGGGAATAAGGTAAATATTCTGAAAGGGCGGGTTTTTTTAGAAGGGAATAAAGGAGATTTCGAAAGTTAAGTCTCTCAGCTTTCTTATTACATCGTGTTTACATAATCATATCCAGATGCTTTAGGCAATAGTCGCTTCCTGTGCTTACAGTTTGCTGTTGTCTCATCATTCCTTTATTAATCTTTGTGAGGATTAACAAAACAAACAAGATAACTGTGAAGCTGAAAACAATTTCATGCTGCTTCCTATGAGAAATTGTTTCCAAGGAGCAGTGTTATCTTTTTACATAATTTGGATTTCCTCACAAAGTGTGTTGGGAATTTTTTGCTATAGGTATACCTTTCAGTCTCAGACGTAGCAAGGCATTCCTCTTTCCTCCCTTTCAAGCATAGTTAGGATTCTGCATGCCCTCAGCTCACAGCAGGAGCAAGGCATTGGCTTTTTAAAGTCTTCCATCCAGCCATTGTATGCAAGACCATGCACTCCCACAGTGGCCTGTAAAGAACAGCACCTTTCACGTTATTGTCTAGCTAAAAATAGGCCATACACTTACTATAACATGACATTTACCAAGCAGCTATTTCCTCTGCATGCCAGCAGAATAAAATATACATAAATAAAGTGTCTTCTGCACACTGAAAATAGCACTCTATAATGATCCCGGTGCACAGGACAGAGTTATTGTGCAATGACAGCACACCTTGTTGAGTGATAGTACAGAGCTTTTGCCCTTTGCCTAGCAACATACCAAAGCATGGGATCAGAGTCTACACCCTGCCTTATTGCTCAATTAGGACCTGGCAAACGTCCCTCGATGTTACCCTGGCCTATATCCACATATGTTGCTAACATATGTAACTTCACATTGATGTTGTTAAGGATAGACATGGTTATGTGTCTTCAAGGTCTGAGGCTGTTTGTATCTTGGGTTCTCTTGCAGGAATCAGAGCCATCGAAGGAAGAGAGGCTTTCATGTCTAACGCAGCACAGGTAGCATTTAACAAAAGTCTTAACTGTTGAATCAAATAAATTAAGTTGAGTATTGCCACCGAAGAGTTGCAAAGTAAAGAAGAATAACCCCTGCAATCTCCTTGATAAAGTATCCTAAATATTATATATGTAAAATTACATTTTAAATGGAAAATATGTATTCAAAGCATAATAGTTTAATCTTTAGAAAAACCTGGCTTTTTTGTTTTACTGTAAGTGTATGCAAATGAAAGGCAGTGATTTTAAAGAATTGTCATCCCGAGACTGTAATTATTCAGGATCGTAATTATTCAGGATCAGGTGGTCACTCAGAGTCCCAGGGAAGTAGGATCACTGCCTTTCTTCTTGTCATGGGAGCCACCATCTCATTTTATTTGAGCCAGAGGAATGACCACCTTGAATTCAACCTCTGTGTTAAACATGCAGCTGCTGGCAATTTCCTCTGCTTTAAGAGCAATTCAACTGTAAAGCATGTCTCATTTTTTGTGAAACAGTAATCTCACAGAGTAAGGAATGGTAAAATATCTAAAAATGCTCTAATATATAAAAACATGAAATTGCCACTTCTTCTAGGTTTATCCTTAATTAGTATTTCTAAAATTGGCTTGAAATAATTTTAGTAGTTTCCTGGTAAGATTTTACCAGTAATTAAGGTGATACTTCCTCTATCTTAGGAGTCAGAAGAATCTAATTGTACGCTCGGGGTTTTGAAGTGAATTGGACAAGATTTGGAAAAACAGAACTTCCATCTAGCCCTCTCTTCTCTCCAAACTGAAAGGTTGTTTCTCCCAGTAGGAGCAGAAGCTCAACATTATGAAAATGTCTCCAGAGATATTATCTTGTATTTCAGAAGACCTAATTGTAAAAGGTTTTCTAATTGCCTTTTTTACAGTTTCCACTGAATGATGTTACAAGGCCTGGTAATCACAGGACCATCAACAGAAGTCCCAGAGTGCCAGTCCAGCCATACCTTCGCCCTGGATAGCGCTCAAAGCTGGACGGGTGCCTATGTTTCCCTAGGACTGGGTGACAACCTTCCTGAGTACTGAAAAATGTTGAGGTTTTCCTAACACATGCGTTACAGGAGACCCCAAATTCCTTAAACAAGGTCTGTCACATTCACGGGACAGAAATGTGTAACAGACAAAGTTGTATACAATCAAAACGGACCTAAAATTAGCATCTTTACAAAATTATGGAACATTTTCTAACAGTAAACAGGAAATAGAGGAAAACTTTTCAAATGAGTTCCACTAAAATTTCAGCCCTTGCTACAGCTCAGTGAAACCATGCCAGTGAGGCACTAACTGATAAATAGATTCTCTAGCATCAACTAAGGCACAATCTCACAGTGACATTTTTGCAATGGTTGTGACACTTCTGTTTTGTTTTGTGGATGCTCTGTTGTGTAGTCAGGAGGGAGTTCATATTTCATCCTTACTCCCACTGGGAACAGCTAACTAGCTAGCTCTGTCCTACGCAGCTCCATATTTTCAAAACACTTCTAGCAATATGATAACTATGAAATTTCTATTTCTCTGAAATTTTTCAAGAGATTCAAAATGTCTTTGTGAAGTCAGGTAGACAGAATGATAGTAAGACTGATGGACAGGTAAGTGCATCATGGTTACATTAGCCCTTATTCCTAGAAAACTAGACTTAACAATAAAAAGAAATTATGAAATAATAAATAATATTTCACAGCAGCTTTAAAGCTTTAATGAAGAGCAGAATTATGCATTCTTGTGAAAAAGTAATACTGAGTCATACCTAAAAGTTGTTCCTAAAAGAAACCTAGATTTTAAAAAAAATTGAATACGGTGCTATTTAAGAGCCTGTTCCTACAATCCTGTATGAACAGACTGAACTTGCACTGGTACAATCATTACCTTTTATATGTTTGAATAAAGGCTTCTCTTGCAAACAAGCACATGGTATTTCCTTAAGAAAAGCAAACCTCCACACTCTGGAGGATTTGAGTGCTTATGTGTTTACGTTCCACAAGACCATCACTCTCATGGATGCACCTTTACTTCAGCTTGTGGAAGATGGAACTTCTACACCTGTCTTATCAAGGGGATTGCAAAAAGTTGGTGATGTACAGAGAAGGAAACTGTAACTGCATCCAAAAAGTTGGGACCATAAAAATTTCCTTCCTATGTTGCAACTAGTTTTTCACTTGAGACAAGAAAAAAAATAAATTACAGAATTACACATACACTCATTAGAGCTGTGCATGACAGTCAAAAAGCCTTTCCTAGTCTCATTACAGTACAACGGAGAGTGTTGTGGCCAGACCTTTCAAAGCAAGGTTTTCAAATGCAAATTACCTAAGTCACTGAGAAACCTGATCCTTAGAAGTTCTAAGCACCTCTGACTTCCATCAAAACATTGAAACTGCCAGATATTAAGATCGTAAGGCTTTGCAGCATAGGATTTTCCATCAAATTTAAACAATATCAGAGTCAGCATCAGTTGTACCACCATTACCACTCCTGTCATCAGTGCACAGCTAATCAAGGCTCTTACATGGGAGTAGACATAATATCCTTGTTTGAAAATCTTCAGAAAAAGAAGGGAGAACAAAAGGACCATCATCTTAGGAGAGATAACAGACCCTGCAAATAGCTGTATCCCCTTTGGTGTGTACTAGATGGGCAGCTGGGACATTGCCCTAGAATTCACGCACACACCTTCTAAGAGCCCATGTTTGCTTAAGTGTCAGGGTTCATCTGGCCTCACACTGAGTGCATGAGTGCCAGTTCAGGCTCCATTGGCTGGGACTATCATAATTTTCTAGAAAGAAACTGTAGTGCGACCCCTGGTTTTACAGACCCAGATGTAATTGTACCAAAAAGGAATGTGTTCCCTGTAGGCTACATCCTCACACACATCTCTAGCATAAACAAGCCATCTGAGGGCCATCATTTGCACCTACAAGGAGATGCTTGCCCTGTATGTTGAGGCAAAGTCTAGAACTGCTTTGTGCATCTTATTAATAGAAGAAACTTGCTCTAGCAAGGAATGTTCCATGTTGACACCACTGGTTGTTATGATAGCTCTAGTTCCAGATCCATCTTTTAGACAGGTGCAGATTTAGCTGTCAGATAGCTGTGTGCAGGTAGGTTCTCCATTGGCATTACATGTTTCTGTATCATGTTGTGATGGTTTCACTGTCCCCACCTTCCTTCTTTGAGTTTGCATCTGTGTCTTCTAATAGATATTGAATATTTACAATACCACTCAGTTAAGTCAGTTAAGAACGATATATAAATTCTGTAGCCAGCTGAACACAGAGGTCACCACAGTTGTAAGTCACCCCCATGAGTTCAGTGTACTATTCACTTTTTTGAATAATCCTGCCATTTGTACACATTTGCACTATCATGGCTTTAAATAGGATCTTTGTCACATATTAAAGAGAGCAAACTCTTTCAACGTTCATACTTAGCTTGGTCTTAAAAAGAATAGAGTGCTCTAAGGGAAAAATTTACTCAATTACCAGACATTCAAGACGTCCAGAACTGCTGCACACTGCTGAAGTGCAGAAGTGGATAAAGGGGTAAATGTTGGTGTTTTTCCATTTCATTGTAAGCACAAACTCTTTCTGAAGGCATGTTGCAGTTGTTTATGCTCTGAAGAGAGCAATATTTTTAGCTTTACCACTTACAGTACTGGGATGTATTGCAAACTTTTTGATTAAGCATCATAGGCTACAAGAAAAGCTTGGAGCTGTAATGCCTCTAGCACATTTTTAGGCAGTTACCATGCCAACCGTAAAAATTATGAGCAGAATGAATACAAGAAGTCTTTTTGAAAATAAAATAGTGCAAAGTTAATGCAGAGCCCAAAGTTTTGGAACATGGTATTATATTGTTGGAAGATTTATCATGATCCATATATAAACCTACTTGTTGTATCAGGAGCTCATCAACTGTCACTAACTTAGTCTGCAGACCTGCAGAGCTTTCACTCAAAGAATAAAGCATCTGTTTTAGCCTTTGCAGAGTTTGGAATTACTGCAGAACCATGAACAAACTTTCAAGCAAAGAATCACTCCAAACTTGAAAACTGTATGTTTAGACACATGTTAAGCAGTGCATAGGAATCGTGGGATTCCATTGAAATTCCCAGATAAGATCTCCATAATGCTGGATGAAAGTTAGTATGCACTGTGTTAGATGCAAGCTGTAAGGTGAGGACAGGGGGATATCACTCACCAGTTACCTTCATGGGCAAGACAGACTCCACTTGGGGAAAATAGCCTGATTTATTGCCAGTGAAATCAGAGTAGGATAATGAGAATTAAAACCAAACTTTAAAACACCTTCTCCCAACCCCTTCCTTCTTCATAGTTTCAGCTTTACTCCTGATCTTATTTCCCTCCTCCCCTCAAGAGGTACTGTGGGACAGGGAGTGAGGGTTGCAGTCAGATCATCACACATTGTCTCTGCCTCTTCTTCCTTCTCTGGGAGGGGGAGGACTCCTCAAGTCCATCCTCTGCTCCAGTATGGAATGCTCCAGGAGCTGCAGGTGGATATCTTGTGCCGCATGGACCCCCATGGGCTGCAGGGGCACAGCTGCTTCTCCACGGGCTGCACCAGGGGCTGCAGGGGAACTTCTGTTCCAGTGCCTGAAGTAAATCCTGCCCCTCTTTCTGAACTGACTTTGGGGTCTTCAGAGTTGCTGCTTTCACATATTCTCCATCCTCTCTCTCTCTGTGGCTGATGTCTGGTTGGTTTTTATTCCTTTTTCTAGCTACGCTATCCCAGAGGTGCTACCACCATCACTGATGAGCTTGACCTTGGTCAGCAGTGGGTCTGTCCTGGAGCCGTCTGGCATTGGCTCTACCACACGTGAAGGAAGCTTCTGACAGCTTCTCAGAGGCCAGCTTGTAGCCTCACTGCTACAAAAACTTGTCACCCAAACCCAAAACATTGGGCTGCCATATTTTCCGTGTTAATTGTTTTCAGAAACTTGGGATAGAAGGGTGAAAAAAAATCCTTTTCAAAGATGTTTGCTAATGGCAGATCTGCAACTTCATTCCCCTGGAAAACAGTGAGTTTTGAATAACTAATTTGAAAAAAAAAGAAGCTATTTCTGGAATTCTCTGTGAAAGCAGACTCAACTCCAAGTTCCTGTCATTTAGGAACACACACAGATATATAGATATAGATATATATATGTATATATATAAAGAAAACATTTATATTATATTATATTATATTATATTATATTATATTACATTTTGAAGACAGAAATAATTATTAATGTCAGGAAAAAGTAATTCAGGTCCTAGTTCTTCCACATCCCTTGTTTGCAGCAAGCCCTTGTTGGCAGCTGAGAGAGAAAATCTCAGTGAATTTTGGCTGTGTTAGTGGTTCAGAGCAGTTGGGTGTGCATCCTTCTGGTCAGTGCAATCCACATACCTTCATCTAGAGACTAGAAATGAATTTGTCAAACAATCAAGTATAAAAGAATGCTGGTTCTTCTGGTGACACCAGAGATTGATCTAGGCAAAGAGGAGAGGAGCAGAAGAAACATATTGTGATATTTTGCCCTGTTTCTTGCATTTCTATTTCTGGGTCAGTTTCAGCTAAAGGTGACAGTTTTGTGTTTGTTAAGATCCTTACTAAGGATGGATGGGAAAGAGACAATCAGGGAATGGGATTTGCCCTTGCTTTGCCAAACTGGACCCAACCCTCCGGCTTGGGTTTGATATTCCTCTCACAAAGCCCTCTTACAAAAGTACTTAAAAAGGAAAGATATGAAGTCTACAGTTCTTAAAAAGCTGTGCTTGAAAATTAATTTAAACTTTCACATGTACTAATTTGCCTATATGTTCTCGGGCATTTCAGTCTGAGTCAAAGACAAAAGTGGAAATGCTGTACTTTCCATATATTTTCATAGTATGTTGTTCAAAAATCTGTTATATTCATGCTTTAAGACCAATCTTTAGGAAATCTCCAAAGGAGCTCCTATAATAGATCTAGAAATCTTTGAATGTTGACTAAAGTTATTTTTATAGATTTTTTTTTTATAGATTTTTTTTTTCTTCAGCATCCTGTTCCAAAGTTGTAATTTCCTAATAAATTTAAGGGATAAGTGTTCCCTGCAATGGTAGGAAACAAGAACTTCAGGTGTTCTGCTGTGTTTACTCCAAAACGAGGACTTGAGCTCCTATTAAACAGAAAGGCACCTTTGATGTTACTTTATCTTTTCAGTTTTGATATAGAATATTTGATTTTGGATACTGGTCAATGAGATTACTTAGGATTCCTTCTATGTGATCAATTCCAGGCCACTGGCAAGGTCTAGCCTTGGGTGGGCGGTTTTGGAGTAAATTTACATAGTTGTTAAATATGTAAAGTGGCAGCAAATCCAGCTGCCTTTCTTTATTCATAGCTTGAGGTGGAACTGGAGGAAGAAGAGGAGGCAGTGGTGGTAAGTGCAGGACACTGAATTTTGCAATAGGCTTAGGAAGGGAGCCAACGTAAAGAGGAAAAAAATGTGAGCAGCAGCCAACACACAGGCTACTTTACTCAAGTTAGATGAATGTTGATCTGTGTCTTGCACCAGGTCATGTAAAGCAGGAATGAGGGTGACATTTCCAGCTATACCCTAGTGTAAATTAATTGTGGTTTAACAATCCACACAACATATGTGACAATGATTAATTAACAGTTAGCCCTTTGTCGTGCCCACAACTCAATGCTTCTAACTGTGGGATTGGAGTCCTCTGTGCATTCATTTACCAAAGCCTCTGCACTTGAAATTCAAAATAATCAGTTTACCCTTTGATAAGTTAATCCTCCTGCTTCCTTCCACCTCCTCTCTCCCAGACCTCACAAAGCCTCAGAAATTTGGGTTATGGGAAATTGCCAAATTGAACCCATTTAGGCCTCAATTACCAAAATGATTGTATCCTAGGATTATCCTGGAGTATGAGCTGTTCCCCTCTTGTCACACCACATTGCACCTACTGCAAGTCTGTGGCTCCACTGGTCTAAGCTAAATTTTACTCACTGACATAGCCCAGTAGAAATGAGAGGAGATTCTGGCCCTGCTTTTAAATATTTGAACAGGATAAAAGCCAAGAAGGGTTGGAAATTATTTAGCCTGCTATTAGGAGTTATAATTAGACATACTTGGGTATAATTAGACTTGGATTAAATAAGGGGGGGAAAAAAGCAACATGCAAAACCAGCCTTGCTAACAATAAAATCCCTTATACATGGGAATAGGGTAAAAATGTGTGAAAACCACAGTGGAAATGAAGTAGGTGACAGCATACTTCTTTTATCTCTGGTATTACAGAGGGTCAGTTTATACCCTTTGTTTGCTGAGCCAGGAAGAAAGAGTGGCACTGGTCAGCTGCAAGCACAGGTCAGAGTTTGTGCTTAGGAATGCCATCATACCTGAGGTACCCCCATCTAGCCAGGGGCTGTTGAACGGGATATGTGTCATCTCTCTCCAGACCCGTGTGGGTTTCCTTGTGTAAGGCACAGTGTTATATTAGGTAAGATCTACAATGAGCCTGTTTTACTCCTTCAGCAAAGGTGAGGTTGTTTCTCAGAAGGCTCCGTTAGGAGAATGGCATAGGAAAGAATGATGCTGCTGCATCAAGCAATGACCCAGAGGAGAAAATCCTGAGACTCTTATGGGGATATGCTGAGAATTAAGACTTTTTAGCTCCACACAGCAAGCCATTCACAACTTAAGCCACAATTTTGCCGTTCTAGTAACTGAGGTTTACAAAGGTCCACCACAGATATTTCTTCAGAAGGTTAGCAAAAATAAAAACAAAACTGCATAAAGAAGATCACTGAGGTGGAAAAATCAAGCACACAAAATTTAGTGAATTCAAGTAACTTAAATTCAACTGTGTGCGAACCTAATTCTACCCTTTTATGTGTTTTGATACAGTCTTTAATTGCATAATCACATATTATTTGGTGAATAATTCCAGACCCAGGGCTGATTTGGGATTGTGTGAAGTAAATAAGGCATGAGACCACACACAGTGAATGAAGTGGATAAAAAGGAATATTGAACAGCTGCCTTGTTTACTGAGTACCACCCACTAAATGAGGCAGTGATTCTAAAGAATTAAAAAAAAAAATTGTACATGATCAATATAATTAAATACTCAATCATAATGCTTAAGAACAAGGAAGAGCAGAGAGGCTGTATGGGCAAATCAAGCCCCCTTCCCTAAATCTGCTATTTAGTCAAACCACACTTGTTTTGCTATTTTTCACAGGTGCCAAGAATGCCTATTCTTACTCTCTCCTCCCAGTGACCTCAGTGCACTTCTGATTCAGTTAGACTAAATCCAACCTACCCTCGTTATAAAAGCTGGAATTGCTTTCTCAGTCTGTTTTCCTTTTATACAGTGTTATAGCAAGGGTGAAGTTCCATGACTTCATGACTAAGGCTATGTATATGGCATATATAGAACAAAGTGCATTTGATCTGACCTTCAGATAGTGAATGTCACTCAGCACAAGTAGCTTTTGTATTAGAATGTTGGCACATCATTGGCTGTCAAACCATTTCTTTCCCATCTTCTAAACTAACATAAATCTTAGGATGCATCATCTCCATAGACAGTATGATATATCACTCAAACATATCGTAGGAAAGTTTCATAATTCTATGGGGACAGGGATGTTTAGGGAGGATCTGGAAAAGTTAGCAAACTTCCTACCAAAGGTGTGGGTTTTCTGAAAGCCTTCCACTTCAAAAGCACAGAAACATAAGCACAAAAAATTATAATCAAAATATTTTGAATCTATATGTTTATAATATTCAAAATCTTTGTCCCAGGCCTGATGACTTTTTAAAAAATAAAGAATAAATCCTAGATCAGAGCTTCCAGCATTAAGATTAATGCATATCTTTGCCTAGATTCAAAAGGAAGTGCATAATTCTCTCTATTAAGTATATGAGAGAAAGTATAACCCAGTGTTAGAAGTGGGAGCCAGGAAGCCAGCAAGGTGCTCCTGTTTGTGCCAGGCTTTTTTTTTTTTGTCAGCCTTTGGAAATCACATCATCTGTTTTTGCATAACATTCTCCCTTTTAACACAGAACTAATGTACTTCATAACTTTTATAATGCGTTTTGAACTCTGATGAAAGTCATTGCAAAATAGCAAAGTATTCTTAAGATTTGTCCGTAGCTGAAAACCCATCCATGTTGACTGGTATTTTCTTCAGATTTCACTGGGACTGAAGAATCCATTGATCTTGATTTCCTAAAATATTTGGTTCTTCAAGGTTCAGAAGTGAAACTTTTAATCACCTGTCATTTTAAGAACTTGTAACTTCAATAAATTTACACATCTAATTTAAGCACCAATATTGAGTATTTTTCGTGACCTATTGTGCAGCACCTTTCCAGATCAATGTATTAAGCTGTTTAAGAATAATCTTGAGGTACATTGCATCTCAGAAGTTTCTCCTCTGCTTCAGAGATTCATACACCTTCTAGGATGTGAAAAAAATCTCTGGGTATCTCTTGCCTTCCTCACAGAGGTGTTGTAAGCCTTAATGTGGTATTCTTTGAGCTGCTTGGATGAAAGATGTTCAGTGAAAGTATTTTTATGTCTCATTAAGCATGAAAAGAAGGATAAAGTGAAACTAGGAGACAAAGAAAAGAGAAGAAAATGTGGCTTTAAAGGGTATATGAGTCAGTAGTGTCAGTCATGCCAGTTTGTTGGGTAACTGAGAGCCTCTTCATGTTCCAGAACTTTGCTACACAGCAAGGAGGTGCTTAAACAGATACTGTACCTACCATAAGAGTACACATGGTGCTTGAAATCCCCTGTCTATGCTCAGTACCCTCACATACAATACATCTTTGAACTGTTGCTGAATGGATAATCTATATTTCATAATTCAGACTGTCAGTATTTCCTTTGCATAATTATAACAGCAGGAAATATATAAGGCCTTTGTGGAACTTGAAAACTCTATTGCCTTGGGCCATATTTAATGTGTAATAAATTATTCAGTAACAAAGCACTCTTCATTCTATTTACAGTAAGTTAGAGCTAAGTGTGTGAGGTATACATAACTAACATGAAACAGAATTCACTATCGCTGCCAAGGCTGAAGTTTTTTCTGAAGCCATTAGTCTCATATTCAGTGAGCCAAATCCCCATCAGGTGAAAACTGACATAACCTCATTGAATTTACCTTGGAAATGTGAAGGGTGACCCCTCTGATCTCCATCTGAGAATCAGAAAGGTCAAAGGATAGGTGGTGTGGAATCTCCCATTTAAGTAGATTATAGGATATTCCTTGTGTTTACCTCTTTGTTCATCTGCATGTAGTGCTCTTGAACCTCAGTCTATCAACAACATTGTTGGAAAAATAATACTAGTTTCTCTGACTGGATCCACCAGTCTTTTTTTACGATATGCCTCAGCTCTGTTTATGGATAGTAACCAGAACAGGTGATGCACCATGTCCAGCCTTTGCTCTTGATAAAAAGGCTTTTTATGTTCCATGGAAATTGTTTATCAAGATCTACATTTTAGAGACCCATTTGATCCACATAGGTCTTCACATGCTCAGACTGGGCCTGAAACAGCATATATATTTATATAATACCTTTCTACTAATGAACAAGTCGTCCACCAGCTACCTTAGTGTTGCTCTAGATACAGCTAGCAAGGTATGTGTGCTACAAAATAGTGGTGTAACAGCTGAAGATTTTCTTTACTGAGTAAGAGTTCAAGGTAAAATTACAGAAGTCAGAATTAGATTTAGGTATGTGTATATCAGCAATTTTAAGAACGGCAAAGTTTTTGTGACAGATCAAAGAGAAAATAAGACATCTGGGTTTTTTTGTCTTAAATATACCAAATATTTGTTAATTGCTTTGTCCCCTGGGTGTCATAAAAGAATAAAATAAAAGTCCTCCTTGTATATGTTTCTATATTCACAGTTCCCCTCAATTCTCTTCTGACACCCAGCACTGTCCCTGATTTTGCAGTCTTTGAATTTCTGCAGAAACAAAAGCAGTCTCTTTTACCTCTGACTGGTACCAGGAGTAGGGTAAAACTTTCTTAGCAGCAATCACATTTCCTTTACAGTCTCAGTATGTTATTGTACCTGACTGTCTTCATCACTGGGCATGGGAAGCACTTAGCCTTGCCAGGAGAACTCCTGCAGGCGTTCCACCCAAACCCTCGTGCTTTATGAGGCAATTTGATGTTCCCGATCATTAAAAAGATGAGTTATAAGCAAAACTGTTGGCTTGCGGAAAGGAAAAGAGGCAAGTTTAATGTGTGAAATGGTCAATTCTTAGAGGTTTCAGTGGACCATGAAGTAACTTGATTTTTGCCAGATCCTGAATAAGAAAAGGAGGAAGTCAGCTTAGGTGAGAAAAAACAATTATCTTCTCATGTTCAGTGGAGTCAGCTTTTCCATGTGCGTGGTCAATAGGCTGGGTTCCTTAGAAGATGGAGGCAGCCTGGGTTGTACGCCTTGCTCAAAGAACAATTTCATATTTTTGTAATAAGAACTAAGTTCCTGTCTTCACACTGGAAAGTAACTTTACTCAATTGTCTTTAATGGATCCAGGCCCACTGGAGTAGCAAACTGATGAGGAAAGAGGTGTCTGCTATGCACCCACATCATGGCAGTCTGCAGGTGGGTGTTGAGTGTTCTTCCCTAGTAAGCAAAGGTGTGGATTTCAGTTCCTTCTGTAAGCAAAGGAACTCTGCTTGTTTAGTTGAAGAAAAAGCTACTGAGGAAAAACGAAGTCTCTGCCTCTGGTAGAAGGAAAGAGCAATCCCTTGGGAGACAGAAAAGGGTTTGTTTAGGTCATATATCACTGTAGGCTGAGTCCTGAGCTAGGTATTGAGCTGCTCAGCACTTGCAGAAAGGGATGTGGCTGAGCATGGATAGAAACAGAATTGGCCACAACTGAACCTATCACTGGCTCATACCTCAGCGAGTATGGTCTTGGGTTTTCCACTTAAGTCAAACTTCTGGATCTTTCGCTCTGATGCAGCCTAAAACAGCTTTCCATGAGCCTTTTTTTTTCAGACTGTCTGCTTTCTCAGAGCTCATGTGGCATGAGAGGCAAGTTTTAGGCCAAGCTCACTCCTTAAAACTTAATTTGAAAAACTCCAAATTAAACATTTTGTTTTCCATGGAATTCTGATAGTGTGTAACTTGACTGTCAGCAGAAAGGAGCCATTCAGCATTGAGTCTGTAGCTTAAATTCTTGCAAAACTTTTATTACTAAAGAAGGATTTGCTAGTGTAATATGTGCAGGAGCAGATCCACTAAAATAATAAAAAAAATAAGCAAACATTTTGCTTTTATTTGGTCTTACAAATCTGTATAAGTTTAATGGAATCAGCTCAGCAAGTTTTAAATGTACTTATGGAAAGAAAAGTCTCTGCCTACCAAGTTCGTGGTGGAAAATGAGAATCCTTTGCAGCTGTTGCTGTGTTATTTACAATACGAGTTTGGATCAAAAGATGGGGTTTAAAGAATTCCTAATGCTTTACTCTGCTGCCAAATATGTTCAGCTTTTAACAATGTTGAAACAGGCATTTCTACAGTGGCAGTTCCTCTAGGGTGATAAATCCCAGTTTATGTTTCACAGGCGGAAGGTCTCCATGACCATTCTGCCTATGTTCATAAGCCAGGATTAAAAAAAATCACACAAAACCAAAGACTAAAGTCATATGTAGTATTTGCCCTGCTCCCCTTCTACTCTCTCTAATTAAAGAATAGGCATTCTTTCATTAAATATCTTCTATTAAACAGTTAATTTTCATTACTAAATGCTCCTTTCCACTCAGAGGCTTGGCATCAACGATAGCTGTAGCCAGTCATTATGATCCGTGTTTCTTGTGATTTTTTGCATACTGAATCCTTTCTTGACCTTCTAAATTGCTCAGAGTTTGTTTCTGTCTGACTTTGACAGTGCCTTGCAAGAAGTTCATGTGCTGGACAGTGTGATTGCTAAGCTGAGATTTTGTATGCAGCTCTCTGCGCTGTTAAAGTGCCACTTTCTAATTCAAATAGAAACACATCAAAGCGCTGTGTGTACCATTGTTTTTCTTCTCTACAGCTAATCCCTGTGTCTCAGCGGTGCCTTTCTATTACACTGATTACAAAACACAGTTTTAAGTCAAACAAGATTAAAAAACATAGCACCGTGACTCCCAACCTAATTCCTGACAAATCTGTGATGCACCAGATGCTCCTTCCCTCGGGATGAAATGATACATGGCTCTCTTTGGTTTATCACTGCACAGACATGTTTACTCCACCCAACTTGCTCACATGGGGTAGAAGAAAAGGCTGTTAAAGGAGGTGCACTTTCAAACGCCTTTGGGAATTAAAAGGGGAGCAGTCAGAATTCTTACTTCTTCACCTTTTGGTGCCCTTGTTCACATCTATTTTATTTCAGTAGTTTGGAGGAAGGAAGGAAGTGGGTATGTTGAGGTTTTAGCTGTTAAATTGTTGGAGCTAATGCTCATTCCGTGAGCCAGTCAGGAGAGCCTTCCCTGCACATAAAAGAAGGCCAAGAGCTGTCAAACATCATGATCTAAAAATACAATGAAAACCTCAGCTTTTGTGCTGTGAACTTCTTAAAGAAGACAGGAAGAAAGCAAGTATAATTTCAAAACAAAAGTAAAATCCTTTCCAAGCCACCTTTTCAACTCCAATTGGAGGAAACTATAATTATTTATAGACTTCATTCAATTAAAGTCTGTGAAGTCCCTTAACCTTTGGTAAGCCAAAGCAGATCTGGAGTGCCAAGGTGATTTCTTTTCCACATAAACAGCTCCTGAAGGGACGGGGATTGGCAGGGACACCATGTGGCATTCTGGAACTCATGGTCTAGCTAATACTTCAGGAAATGTGATACATGTGAGCTACAGGCCTGGTCCTGCACCTATCAATGTTAGTGGCAACATTACTAATGATTTCATTAGGAGCAGGACCAAGCCTGCTTCCAGCATTAGACACTCTCAGTGCTTTAAGGGTGTGCAGAGAAGACTGGGACTCAAGAGGCAGATCTGTGTCAACAGGAAGAGTGAACCCATTTGGGTGTCTGTCCATGTTTGTGCTGGGAGGTTGTCATTTGCCTCTCTGTGGGCACAGGGACCCAGACAGACCCATTACATACAAGCAGTGATTTGCCCATCCTGCCTGCAGCCAGTGTGAGCCACCTTTGCTCACACCCCAGCGCTGACTGTCGAGCCTGAGGATGGTGTTGGTGCAGCAGCTCCATGGGATGTTACCAGTGACTGATAAAAGAATAAGCCCCCACTGCAGATATGGCCCGAGGCTGTTTGTGCGACCGTCCAGGATGATCTTTAATATTTATTGCTGACTGTAAGCTAAGTAGGCACCAGAAACCTAGCAGAGGTTTGTTCACCTAATCTACCTGTTACAGCTCCACAGCCTGGGGCTCTTTCAATAAAAGGCTGAGCCTGAACATCACTAAGTGGAGTCATCATACAAACGAGCTCTGTTATCCCCCTCATTAGTTAGGAGCAAAATAAGCTGCAGCAAAATTTTCTTCTGTGCAAGCTCCTCTACAACCTCAGGCTTCATTCAGTCAACACTGATCATAGAAAAAATATTTAAGAATGGGAATAATGTTTTTTAAGACTTTAAGCTCCATCATGATTTCATCAGTAAAATAATCTTTAAGTATTAAAAAAAAAAATAGGAGAGGAGTCTCTGTTAGGCTGTTGTTGAAACCTAGGTGCTATCAATGCATGTCCAAAACTGTTTAAAATGTCAGTATTGAATTCTCCTCCTCCTTGAGTAACTCTTCACCCTTTTCCTTTTTTGACTATATATGGTTATTCTATATGTTTTAAGTTACAGCTAAAAGAATCATTTTATTTAAAAGGGATGTTTATTTTATTCTTATGAGGTTAAAAAAATCATTAAAATTATATACTTTTCTTGGTGCTGATTGCTATTTTTTGATTTAATTTCAGGACCTAATTTCAATCTAGCAACTGTGTTCTAGGTCTTTGCTGAAAAGTGGTTGAAAATTCAGGATCCCCTGAATCAGCAGCAGTAGAAGCGTACTTTAGTTAATTTAGCCAACATAATTGCTTCAGCAAAGGTCACGAAAAGTGTGCCTCTGGAACTTTAGATTGAGCCAAAACCTAAATGTATTCATCTGTACAAATACTAGCGAAAAAAAAAATCCTCTTCATACAGTAATGTCATCTCCCAAGACTAAACAGCAACTGGATCATTTGGAATCATCAAAAGAAAAGCAAGGGAGCTAAAAAAAAAACAACAAAACTTTAGCTCTATAGAAAGAAATGTTAGAATTTAATATGCATTAGTGATGTATTGCACAGAATAATATGGTGACAGCAAGCTAGAAAGGGAGAGAAACTTAAAGAAAGCAGTGCTTTTACACTGCTGTTCTGTATTCCTGGTATATCCTTTCTTAACATAAGTGTTAACACTGAATAGAATGCAACATGGTGCCAAATGCTTCAGAGTTGATATGGACTGTGAGTAGGCTCTGTATGTAAATGTATCATTGCAAGGATATGTGAGAACAAACCACTCCGCCTACAGAGAGAGGTGTAAATAGATGCATATACTCCACACAGGACCGGATGATGGCATGATTTTCATCTATAATCATTAAATGTTCTCAGCCCTGATTTCAAATGGACTTGTCCATTCTTTCTGAATTTTCAGTAAAGATATTGAAAGTTCCTGTACAGACTGCCTGAGACAATTTTGCAAAATGTGAGCACAACACTTTCAATCTTCCTTGTATGAAATGGTCGGGGGAGTATAGCACAGAGTTTGAATAAACCTTCAGAGTCACTGATGACACATAATGGTAGGAAGGGATGGATTGCACTATAGGTTAAACAAGTGTATTTCAGTTGGAAAAAACCCAGCAATTAGAAAACACTTTCCTTCACATTATTGAAAATGTGTGTCTGCCTGCCTTTTAATTACAGTGTGTGGAGACACTCTGCTGAATCACCCAACTTGGTATGTTCTAGAGAGCTTATTGTCATCATCTCCCTCCATGGACTCCATCTCTCTCCTGATAAGGAAGAACAAAAACAAGAGCTATGATCTGAGGCTGACTCATTAAAAATTTCACAGACAGACAATGCATTATAGATTTTCAAATCATTAGCCTAAGCAAATATTAGGTTGCACACCAAAACAAATAACAAAATAGACCTACCATCAGATGATTGGTCTCAGCTTTAAGTCAAGCCCTTGGAAATCATATTCAACCAAAACTCTGTCCCCTTTATGGAAAAACCATTACTCTGTTCCCTCATGTAAGAGGTTAAAACAGGATTTCATTTGCTAGGAGTTTGTCCTTATTACATGCAAAATTGAGTGGGTTTGGAATGTGACCTTCTGTGAACAAAGTCACAGGCAAACTCTTCATTTCATGAAAGATAGCAGGTGTGATGTTAAACTAGATTAACAGCATGGATTTGGAGAGCATAATGTGACTGTGTTGTATCTATGCTGCAAGATGAATAGTACTTTACATGTAGAGAAATGGTTCTGGTATTTTTGCTTTAAAAAGTAAGTGAGTAGCAATGATGGTGCTTGAATTCTGTCTGTTCAAGAACTGCTTTCTGTCTGTCTTTGAAGTCTCATCTTCCTATGTTCGTGTTTGCTTGTGGTCATCTCTAAAATTTGTGGCAAATTAATAAATTGTACTAATATGTCTAGAACTGTAATTTCATAAATGTAGCATCTCTAATCTGCTTCATTTCTTAATACTGAAAAAACTTTGAAACACATAGACAAATTCCAGTGCACACTAAGAAGACTGAAAGACATGTGCCAAAATTATAGAGAGCTGAGACGAAATTTGCATATTACTAGAAGTGAATAGCATAAGCAGCAACATGCTATTTAAAACAATGAGTACCTCCTTTTCATAAGTCAACGTATGTTTTCATCTGCAAAAATGCAAGGGATATGGGATTGATCCTTTTGAAAAACTGGAAATTACCCATACCCTGATACTTTTCCTTTTGAGTCAAGATTCTAAAATGCACACAGAGCATTCTGGTTTGCAAATTTTTGAAATTGTGTCCTTTCCCTAGAGGATTTGAGAGTTTCTTGTTCTCCTTGGGAGTTTCTTGGGTGTTTTTATTGTTATACTTTAAAAATATACAGTAGGCATTTTTATTTTTTGGAAAAAAAATCTTTTTTATACCTGAACATCCTGGGCCATACGCAGTGGAAGTAGTCTCTACAATGTATAGAAGGTGTATACCCGTACTACCTTGCTACTGTTACTTTAGCTTGGAAGTGATCCAGTACTTGATTCAAGTACATTTTTGAGGGCTGAAAGAACATGATCATACCTGTTGACTCCACTGAATTTCCTAGCAACAATTGTTCCTTGTTTTTCCCCTTGTATTTTTTTACATACCATGTTTCCCCAGTTTCCAGTAAACTGAAAAAGTTTCCTTTCTTGGGAACCAATGACACCTAAAGCATTAAATCTGAGTGGTGGCACAGATGCCGCTCTTCTGGCTTGTATCAATTAGAGGCAAGTCACAGAACAGTTACAGATATGCTGTGGGGAGGAACTAGTCAGATATAAAGCACATTAGTTGGTTATGTTGCCCCTTCCCATGATAAAATCCTGATTTTGATGTTATGTTATACTGACCTTTAAGTTTACTGACTGAAGAGAACAATTATGTAACTGGGATCTGCTAAACCAAAGAGAGCAAACATGTGGAGACATGGAATCCGGACCTAGAAAAGTGCTAGTAGAGAAATAGAAACTGCTGGTCAAAAATTTTGCTGAAGGACCAGTTTATTACAGTGTTAAAATGTCTTCCATTAAAAGACATCCTCCAAGTATGATATAGCTCCTTTCAGTCTTCTGTGTTAACAAGATAACTTCTTACTTGTTTCGTTAGAAAGAGAAACTAAATGGTCCATGAGTCCATGTGGATGTGAGAACAGATGGGCAGAGGCATGTATTAGTGCTTTGTTTCCTTTTTTAAATTTACTTTAAATACCATCAGGTGTAATATGCTTCTAAGTAGAGCAGGCCCTGATTAGCTGAAAATAGCTAATGCTATTTAAAAAACATGGCCCTTCAAAGAGCAGGTAGCTCTGGAAGGGCTCCCAGGGTAGAGTGGGAAGGAGGTCTAGACACAGATGAATAGCTATCTCTGAAGCCAGATAAGAGTAGGCTGGGTTGGGTCTGGGAGTTTCTAGTGGTTGAGTATGTTCCTAAAAAGTTCTTCATGCAATGACTGCAAGAGGAAGAGGACTGAGGACAGGAAAGAGGTATGGAGGTGGTTGTAAAATCTAGCTGAACACAGAAGAGTCCTCCTTTTAACAGGAGAAGTTGAGAGGCAGAACAGTGTGGGACCACAGCAAAGGTAGCCCATGTCATCTAAGAGCAGTCAAGGGGAATCTGCACGGTCCTTCTCTCCTGATCAAGCTTGTTTTGATCTTCCAAAGGCTTGTTATCTCCAATACCCTGAACTCTCTATAATGTACCTTTTCTTCCTTTTTTTTAATCCTATTTTCAACTACCAGCTGCTTGCTATTTTTTTTCTGCTGCTGTTCAGTGTTTTTAGGTTGAAATCTTTAAGGTAAGAGTGATTTGAGCCTTACTGGGCTGAAAGACCCCTATCAGTGAGGCTATGGTGGAAGAGCAAGTGCTGCTGAGAGAACACAAGCCTCTCTCCTGGAACTAGCTGTACACATACTGCACAGTCTGCTTCAGGACATCACCCTGGAAAGCTGCCACACAGCTACCTGTAGAGCCTAGCTGACTTAGCCTTGCTAGGAATCATCCTTTTGGTTCCCACTTTATTTGCTTTTTTTCCACCTGGGACAATTCTGTGCTGTAGCTTGAGCTCAGAGCAGAGGCTTCCCACTGAGGAAAAACGAGGTCAGAGGTCTGATTCCAGGGAGTCCAGAATTTCACCTAGAAGGATTTTTACTACCATATGCAATTAAGTGGAATTTATTTTTATTGTAGAAGAATGTAAAGGGGTTTGAAGCGTCCTTTCTGCAAGAGAGCATTAGGCTGTGACAGACAAGCTTCTCTCGGAAACTCCATGAGCACACAAGACTATGAAAAACTCTTAGGCTATTTTTTTGTCATTTGAGTTATAAAGGTCAGGCCATCGGAAGGAGGAATGAACATGCAGTGCATGTTCCACCCAGAGAAGAGTGGGAATGTGCTTGTTTACATCTTCTCTCCCCAGCTTCCTTTTCAATAGTAAGCAGTGTGCCTCAGAGGCCATCTCTTGGACTGCATAAGGGATTTTGCTCTCTGGCAAGAGGGCAGTCATTTAAAAGTCATTTGTTTGTTTTGGGTTTTTTTATTTAGAGAATTCAGATCTAACACTGGACTAATGCCCAAGAACTGGGAACGGAAGAAGCATCGAATTAGCCTTGAACACCAGACAGAAATGTTATTAAATGTAATAGTTTTGTGTTGTGTTGTAGAAGCCAGTTGTTGCCATCCAGCAGGAACACAAGTAGTGTGTGTTGCAGATATTCTTGCACCCTCTACTCCAAGGTCTTTCCCAGCCCCAGCAATGCTCTACTCCATAAGTTGTCATGTCTAGTGCAGTTTGTGTAATTTAAATATGCTAACATTTTCAGAACAGACTGAAAAAAAATCAAGTCTAATGTTGTACCTACACCATTTTGGCTACATATCACTTCTACATGTTATTTTGCGCCATTTTCATTGTTCTGTATTTGCTATTCTATCGACTGCCTTGACTTGCAGGTATGCTTCATTACCCATTGATTGTATCTAATGTTTTCCCTGTTCTTTTCCAAAGTTTCTGTTTTTCCACTTCATATTCCTTTCTTCCATTTACTTGATTCTTGTCTTCAGACCTTACGTCCTTCCTGATATCATCAGATTGCTTTTCTACTGAAGGATAGGAACTGTCAGGGCCTTAGAGATTATCTCACTGCTTAAAAAAAAAAAAAAAAAGTTGGATTTGCTTGTAGCTCTTGCTCAGTTCTTTTGTCTACACATCAGTCATGGATCAACAAAGTCAACATGACGAGCCAGTAATGTTAGTTTGTTTTTGCTTTGAAATCAAACCTTCTTGTCTAGTTCCTTCAGAGTTTCCATCTCTAGCGTTGTCTCTTGCTCAGTTGCTTGTTATGACTCCTCTGTAGACATTTATAAGAGTTAAAACACTAGATATTTTTCCTGAAACAAAAAACTTGCTTACATGCCAAGGAAAATAACCATTAAGACTACACGTAAAAATGCCATCTGGTGACTCCTGCCATAACAAGCTTCTTCCTCTGTCTTTGTCTCCCACTGCTTCCCCCCTCCCTTTACCATTCATGTCATCACTCATTCCCTAACTCTTCTTTTCCTTGTCTTTCCTCCTCCTCCTCAATCACGGTGTTTTTGAGAGCTGTAATCACCTTTTACTGTAATAATAGGATCACACAACCACAGAATGGACTGGTTGGAAGGGACCTTAAGGATCATACAATATCAACCCTCCTGCCATAATGTCTCTTTTTTTACTCATGGTATCTACATATGATTATGCCCTTCCACCACCACCGTCCCAATATAGGCTCAATGCTTGATCCTCCCTCTCATTTTAGTCTGGATTTGCTCTCCCAGTTTGAAATTTTCCAAGTTTTTGTACTCAATGTTCATCTCTAATGTGGTTGTGCTGTGTATCACCTTGTAGCCCTGCCTATTGACAGGACAAATCTATGTATCGACTTCTATTTCTAACAGCAACCACTTTCTACTGCTCCTTTCCCATTACTCATGTCTTCTGGAGTCCAATGCAGAAGACACCTTATTATCAGGAAATAAAAATAGCAAGGAAATGGTATTGGTACTATACTGGAGCCAATGAGTCACCATCTTCTCAAAACTTACGCTTAACCAGAAAGAATAGTAAAGAGCTATAATTTTTTTCTTATATAAATATGAAAGATGACTACAATGGAAGATTTAGATCTCTTGCCTCCCTTATTTTAAAATATATATTAAAAATTTTGTTTCATTGTGTCTTATGAGGACCTAATTGGAAGAGTTTTCTGGCAATAGATGACTGAGAAAAAAATGGCAAGTTCAGACTACAAAAATATAGCAAAATTTTATTCCTGAAGAAAAGTAGCCAATGGAATAAATGAAGTTAGGGAGTTGAAGGCCTTAATTATCACTTCTGAAAAAATATGATGCAGTTGAAAATTCAGGCCTGCAGTGCTGAAGATGTATTCCTGACAGAAGTCAAAAAAATGATGATCCACATGGATCTCTACCCCTGAACTTGTCCTAAAACTAAGGGGTCTTGATGTAGTCATGGCATGTGTACAAAGACGCTGCATCCGAATGAAAATCCAGTTGCAGAAATTGACGAAGGAATAAAGGATCTTTCAAGAAAGGGTCTTGCAAGCCAAAGTATAAAAGAAATCAAAATGTGAAATTATGAGTGAAGTCTTTAGTTTAAAAAGTTTGCGTGTGAGAGAACTCCTATCTTGGGATTTCTCTGTACTCTGTGGGGCGCTTTCTAACTCAGTAACTGATCTTCCGCCAATGATATCCTGAGTGAATCTGTTGATGTCTTCTAAGGGCTCTGCCAACTAGTAATTCTGATGCCACATCTATGTTCCTCTTTCCTATTCCAATTTTTTCTACTTGTGTGATTCAGTTCTGTAGTGATACCCCTGAAACAGACTTCTTCATGTCTTTGATGTCTTTTGTTTTTCTTTTCATTCTAACTCTTTACTCAATTTACCATCCCTCACTTCTGTCACTATAACAAGGTGAAATAGATGGGACCAAATAAGACTTTCTATCACATTTCTTTCCAAAGCTCACTGGATGAGAACATCAGCTGGTGAAAGTCATCATAGTTCCAAAATTACAAAATTCAAAATTGCAAATTTTTAATAAAAGTTATCACTGAAACTCCGATGATTCCCTCACTGTCTTTCTTTTCCCATCTATTTGCCTCCATGACTGAAAACATTGCCATTCTTTTCATTGTTCAGCGCTGAACTTCCCTTTCCCTTGTTGGAAGTGAAATGCAATGGAAACAGACTATGCAATGCTAAGGAGGGGAAAGTGCTTTTCATTTTTTTGGCAGATCCCAAATCAACACTCATAGGCATAGGATGTGATTCTTGGGGCCATCCTGTGCAAGGCCAGGAGCTGCACTTCAATGACCCTTGGGGGTCCCTTCCAACTCAGGATATGGAGTCTATGATTCTATGAAATAGAGCTCCCTGTGAAGGATGACCAACCACCCACTTTGCAAATTGATAACAATTTGCTGTGCTTGGCTTTGTTTTGCAATTTAACTTAACTGCTCTGCATCGTAAGTGCTTAAAAAGCATAAAAGACAAGAGGATATTACAAGTATCCAGTGCTATACATTACATTTGTATGCATACCAGGGTATAAATATGCAGGGCACGTGCCTGGACTATTAATCAAATTCTTTATTAAGCTCTTAAAACAGTATACATCTATGAATAATGCATTATTTCATAGCATATTGTTCACCTTATTTAAAAACATGGAGCTATCCTGCATATGTAGAATTTTATCCCTTGCATGTAGAATTTTGGGGGTGGTTTTCACAGGAGATTTATTAGAGTGTCTGAAACAATTCTAATAAGCAGTGAGCCATTGAATCTGCCACTTCATGAATAGAACTGGTAGTAAAGCATCCGCACAGCTGCAGGATCTATCTACAGCAATAATTTTAGATCAAGTGTTTTGTATTTGCTTACAAAGCACCCTCTGCTGTTTGAGCTGCTATATGCTTTGTAGATAAAGCTGCCTTTTGGAAAGATCAAAAACCTTTTTGTGGGGCCCTATAAGAGCCACAAAAATATGCAGAGAGAATCTTATCAATCTTGCGCCTATAATACACATTGTTTGAGTTGCATTTAGAAGTGTCACGGGGCTAGGAAACATGTTGCCATATCAGTAGCTTGTCTTCTTATCCAAGTAAGAACAAAGTTGAAACACACCTAACAGTAAGGTTAACAAATTCATTAGCTGGGACGAAGCCTTCCATGTTTGATTGCTAGATTGGCAGAAGGACAATGGAATCTCCCCCATTGCAAATGCAATTCCTCATTTGACACTTGTATCTCACATGAGAGGACAATGTAGAGTGGACACCCACTGCTGAACATAATCAATATTTCATGTTTATGGCATGAGGGTTTAAGTTTTGCTTGGATCTTTCTTTGGAACAGGAGTCTGGAGATGGACTAAAGCAGAGGTTTTTCTATACCTTCTCAAGGGATGTAAGTGCTGGTGTGTACAGCTTTTTTCAAAGTCTCCATCAAGTATTGTGCTCTGCACCTTGCTTCATTTGTGTATCGACTCCTGTGACTGCCAGGAGAATAGTGGGACACTGCGCTAGAGCACAGGTTCCAAATGAGAACAAAACCCAAGACATTTACACATAAGATGCCAGGGCTGGATTAGCCCATTTACACTGACTGAAAATGAAGTGCAAAGTCTAGCTGAAAACTGAAAGAGTAAATCTGAAAAAACTGGGAAGAGGAGATCTGCTGTGACTGGATAACATGCAGGGAAGGAATCATATCAGCCCCTGAAGCTGGCAACTATCTGGTATATGTTGAATGTCACTGCAATGAAAGGAGCAAAACCTTCACTTGTTTTAAAAATAACTTACTCTCCATGTGGACTTCAAGGGCACTTGCAATGCATGTTGATATTCCTTGGTGTGATTGAGCATGTCTAATTAATAGAGTTGCTCGGGAGTTTTTCTAAGAAAAATCACTTCAAAAGAAAAAGCAATTTCTGCAGAAATTGTAATATTCCGTGAAAAAAATGAAAGAATTGAAACAAAATACATTGTTGAAGGCTATTGAAAATCAAAGCACTTCAGTTCCTTGAACTGAACACAAATGCAACTTCAGTTTATCTCAGATACTGGGCAATACCATAGCAAATAGTTCGCTAAGGTTTAACTGTTCAAATTTGATTTGTGACTTTTGGCTATGAGACTTATACTGAACCTGGAACTCTCCAGGTTGAACATCTGTCCCAGAAGATGGATCTTATTATGGAGCCTTATGCTAGACACCTGAAACCACAAATGATTCCTGACAATTTGGGTCAGCACATATTAAAGATTGGGTTGTCAGAAATACTCAGTACTGATCTAGCTCTCCTCCCACTGACGTCACTGGGACCAAGTCAATCTGACTTCAATTGGAACAAAGTCAGGCTGATGCTGAGTTGTTTTGAGATCTCCACCCTATATCTTCCTCATTGCATTAATTAATTATTGCTCAAGTTGCAGCTTAATTTAATAATGTCTCCCAAAACATGATGAGCTTTGCAATATTTCCTTCTTTACCATCTCTCTGTCAGTTTACCAGCAGTGTGAAAACATAGTGGTGTCAGAGAACAAATTTTCCATATTTTTTCCCCTAGAATTCACTTTTGTGCAATGCAGTGTCAACTGTGTATATGAGAAACATTGAAATAAACTTATGTATATCTCATTTAGTCTACAGGTGTCTCTCTGTAGGTCACTTTCTGCGTATTTTGAGCAACCGGAATAATCACATAACTTGGTTGCTAATACTGTGCTCCTGATTCAAGCAGTGTTCTATAGGTAGAATAAATCAGGGAGCAAGTAACAATAAAAGAGGAAGCAAGATGAAGAAAAAATCTGAAACGACAATATTTACAGAGACTCTCTTACCAATGTGCATCTGTTTACTTGAAGAAAACAAAACCACACATACACAACCAGTTACCAGGGATGCCCATGTCAGTTTTGTGTGGTGGGTGAGCTTCTGTTTTTCCTGAGCATTGTTTACAGTAGATGTCTCTCTCTTTCAAGCAGTAAAATGAAGACCTCATCCTCCTTTGCACACCAACCTAGAGAAGTCAAGTTTTTAAAATTTGACACTGTTTATGACACAGGTGATGGGAAATGGTCATTTCTACTATTGTTATCTTGACCCTTGCACAGTTTTGGCAGAGACCAACTTGCACTCAGCCAAACAGCTCCCAGACATGACTCAGGAGTCAGCACAGGCCAAAAGTTGAGAAGGGGAACTATAGGTGGCATCAGCCTGTTCTGGAGGTTAAGAGATCTTAGAGTGTGGCTGCCGAGTACAGCAGCTGGGCTCAGGGACAGAGTATGGCCTGCAACTGCCTAGTTACCTGGTGCAGATGTGGACTAAGATAAGCAAATAGCTGAAAGGATGGAAAGTATAACGGAGTCAGCACAGGGGATGGTGTTACACAGCCTTGTGAAAGGCCCTGAGCTGTGATTAATTTTTTGTGATATTGCACAGGCTGGGAGTGAGGGACCCTGGGGGGATCGCCACTCTCATCTCTTGTTCCTACCAAGTTCAGTACAGCCAGGTGCTTAGGGCCCCACATACCTAAGGTGTGATAACCTCCAAGGACAGAGTTCCCACAGCCTCTCTGGGTGACCTGCTCCAATATTTGACTAGCTTCATCTTAGTTTTTTCTTCTATCAGGTTGGAGTTTCCTGTATCCTAGCTAGTAACTGCTGCCTCTCCTCCTTTCAGTCTGCACCTCTGGCTCTGTCCTTTGTACATGCTACTAATAGATTGTTGCAGAGAGCAAAAGGATCCCCATTGGCTGTGTCTTCTGAAGGTTAAATAAACCCCATTACCTCAGCTATTCCTTGTGTTCTGTGTTCCACCTTGATGGTCTGTCACTGGAATTGATACAGTATGGCAACCCTTTTCTTGAGGAGCTGCAAAAAGGACAAAATATCCAAATGTGGTCTCACATGTGCCAAACAGCAGGGCAGGATCACTGCTCTGGAGATGCTGGCTGCATTCTTCTCTACCCTGATGCAGACCAGGATGGCTGCCCTTGCTGCAAAGTCACCCTGCTGATTCCTGCACAGTTTGCTCATGACCAGGGCCCACAGGGCTTTTTCTGCAAAGCTGCTTTCTTTAGAAATCTGCTTTCTTAGGAATCTCGACTTGTAAGGGTAACACTAAAATCTGCATTCCCCAGAGTCTGTACCTAGCTGCCAGTTCCCCCCAAAGATTTGGGCATTAGTGACCACATCCTGCTTCACTGGGATACCCAGTACACAGAAATACCACACCCGGTGAGTCTGCAAATTACAATATACAAAATCACTCTGATATATGACCAACCATCTTATCAATCTTTCCCTTCACTCAAACAGCCCTTGAATGAATGAGGTGAGTCATCCCTGTGCTACAACATATGGAGCAATTCTCAGAGTAAGCGTTCATTGATGTGGTCCATCATTCATAAAGCTTCCCAGTAGAGAAGATGCTTGGTCAGTGAAATCAAAATTGATGATCTGTGTTCTGCAGCAGAGATTAGATTGATCTCAGCCTCAGCATAATCAAATTACCATTGCACTGGGTTTAAAATGGGTTGAAGAGAGCCTAGTATAATAAGGCTTTTCTTGTACACTTCAGGCTATTGATCATGCTAGTGCAAAGAGAGAAAAAGATCGGTGTAAAATGGTAGTAAATCAGAATAGTGGTGTTTTCCATGAGTTTTGATAACACAGGATTCTCTATAACTAAGGTTGGACTCCTTACATTTCATTTATTAAGGTGGAAACAACTGACAGAGAAACTGATTTTCCAGTTTCCTACAACACTAAAGACTTAGAGCCTTAAAAAAAAAAAAATCAGTAAAAGATGTGATTTTATGTGTGAGGAAAGGCTAGTCATGAAATTGCGTGAATATAGGTATACCATGGCTAAACATCACCCTTTGTTCCCTTCCCCAAAAAAAGGAAACCCAGACTTTCACCACAGAGTATTTTGCCCAAGCATCTAGAAGATGCTTTGTGTGCTTCCTATCTCCCTGGGAACAGCTGGTTTCTCTGGGACACCCAAATAAAAATAACGCTGAGTATATTTTTTATTTCAGGGATAATAGTATGTAGGCTTCTTGAATTTTACATTGCTGTCTTATGAAAGAAGGAATTAAATTTCTTAGGACTGTGGACGTTTGGAATGTTGGAAATGTTGGGGATCCTAGCTAGAAAATAATACTATCTAATCATAACCCACAATCCTAATCAACAGAAAACAACTTCTTTGCCATGGGGCCAAATTTTGAGGACCTTATTTAGATCAGTGTTGGATTAAATCCCATTTTCTTACCTAAAACTTAGAAGTTTATGGGCATCAGGATTTATATCCTTGATTCAAAGGAGATACTGTCAATAAAATGGACAAGAAAAATCCTCAAGTGTCCCTCTAGGCTCTATGACCCTCAATAGGCAAAACGAATCATACATTCACACCTGCACATGCTAAACATGCAGAAAAGTTTTTATCTGACTCTATAAGCAATCCCACTTGATTCCCAAGATATAGGGATGGGTGGCACATAGGTTGAATGCAAAGGAAGTTTTTTTGCTCTTGGAAGGAAGTCAGAAATAACTTCATGGCTGGATCAGCAGCTAATGGGATGGCAGCACAGTTTCCAAACTAAGGCAGATATGCCTAAAATCTCTGACTGTTGCTGCTCTGAGAAAAGTGGATTTAGATCTTCAATATGACTTATAAGAATCTTTTACAGAGGGAAGGTGATGTCTTTTTGCAGTTCTAAGAGACATTCAGAGAAGAAAAGATGGGGGTTCTTCCCAGGCAGGGTCAGCACCAGCTGGCACAGCCGCCCAGAGATGGAGGGACAGTGTGGTGCTCCTGTCCGAAAGGAAGTGTCCTGCCCAGCTGTCATGCTCTTGCTGTTAACTAATGATGTAAAAGGAAGGCCTTTCTGGTATTTCTACTTTCTTTCCCGTTATTGGATACCTAACAGCTGAGAGAGAGATATTCTGGTCTTAAGTGTGCTATGGTATAAAAAAGCTGCCAAAAGACATCACGGTTACACTGAGTTTGATTGAACAATCCAAAATATTTGCAGTTCAGTATTGCCAATTAAAAATACTTGCCAATTATCAACTGCTTGCAGCAGGGAAAATGTTCATTAGCTTACAAATCAAATTGTGTGTTATATACAAATAAGTTTGTATTAACAGATTAGAAGCAAATTACTATCCTCCCTACCTTTGGGATAGTTTGCTTAAAAAGCTATTAATAACAATAAAAAATCATGAAGATCTGCAAATAATGGACATACAGTAAGTAGAAATCATGATGTGCTCTCTCACTTTCTTACACTTGCCAAAACCTCCAGGGTAAGGAAGTTTACCTAGCAAACAATAAAACAATACACATATAGACAAGGTAGAACGATTTAATTTCATTATTTTAGACCCAAGGGGGTTTGTTACAGAGATAAAATCTTCAATGAGATGATGTTATATTTCCGTTATTTCATATTTGCACAAACACCAAGAGTGAAATTTTGTTCACCGTTCTGTTTTTCAAAATGAGTTTTTAAATCTATAGATTTCTGTTGCAATCGAAACAGGAAAGAATACAGCAAAACTATCAAATAGAACAACAAGCCATTATCACCACAAATAGATCATTTTAGTTGCCATGGGTAACCAGTGCCAGTAAGGTATTCAGGCACTGCAGCCACCAGCACTGATACCCTGCTCTGAAAGTGCTGACTGCGCGTCACATTGCAAACTTCAATAATTATTATGTGTAGGAGGGTGGTGGCACCAACAGGATATATACTTGTAATGAGTCATTCTTTAAATAGCCTAATTTATCATCATCAAATAAAGGGGGAGAGATTTATCCAGCACAAGGCAGTTTGAAAAGCCTGAATTATTAATAAACTGAAATAACAGCAAGGCAGGAAAAACTGGACAAACACACACACAAGCACACATACATAATACAAAAGCTTAATGATAATAAGACTGAAGGAAAGTGCTTCTGCAAAAGTACAAAGCATTAAGCAAGTAACATACAGAAGTATTGTCACAAGTTTGCAGCCATAATCCATGTACTCATGAATGTGTAAACGTAAATAGGGAGCAGATAAGGTGTCGGTACCTGCAACTCAAGGACATCCAGACTTTTACAGACCACTGGCACTGGATGTGCTCAGCACTGTAGTTTCAAATAGGCAGTGTGTTTTTTCTTTCATAGGAAAAAGCACAAGATCATCAAGACTAAGGGGAGTCATGGCAAGAAGAGAAAGCATCCTGAGTGAACTTTGATCTTCTGGTGGGAAATGTTGATAACTCTATATGTAATACTCCTTATTCTGCGGCAAAATTGAATAACACATGTTGTTGTCCCCACACACACAAACACACAAGGTAGCAAAAAGGTGGATGTGCACTGTGGGACATGCTTAGTCATTCAATGAGGGAATTGCACAGTTCTTGTTAGTTTGATTTCAAAGCAGAATTGTAGCAGGAATCATAGAGTTTCACGATGAAAGGCTCCTTCCAAGCTGAGGACCCCAAGACATCAAGCAAGGAAAAAGAGCAGGTGACCAACGGTTCCCCTGCCATCTCCTGCTGAGGTACAGGGGAGGAGAATCAGAGGCATGAAGAGAAGAGAACAGCTGAGACCTCATTCCAGGTTCCCCGCTGAAGTTGTAAAAGACCAAAGGTCTTGGGGTGTAGTGTGCCTCACATGAATGTCTATGATTAGGTATCTATATCTAAAAAAAGGCCAAACAAAACAAAAAATACCTAGTTCATCATATTGAGGCAGATCAACACAGGAGGACAAGAAAACACAATTTTCAACAGACATCCATATCCAGTGATGAAGAGTCTATAGACCACTTGGTTACCAGGCCCTTTCAAAAGGACCAAAAACAAATTACTAAGAATGGATGTTTTTCCCCCTGTACACTTCTTTGTCTTCTCTGCTGAACATATCTCCTTAGTCTCTCTACAGGGGCATGTAAAACAAGGGATTTCTATTCCCTTGCCAGTCCCCTTTATGGCTGAAGTCTTTCCTTCCAGGTTGCTCATCAGGCTTTTCTAGAGACTCAGCTCCCTCTCCCAACAGCCTTTCTTTGTGTGTTTTCTAAGCTTTTGTTTGCTGCTGTTCTTTCAGACATCTCTATGCTGCATTTGCATGCATTTGTGAAAATCCAGTTCTGGATGTGGTGTTTAAGCAGCTGCATCACTGGCATCACTGGCAGCATCAAATAGAACAGCTCTCATATCTCACATTCAACATTCCTAACATATTCAGAAGATTCACCTTTTTTTACGACGACATTGTGTTGATTTCTGTTTCGTTTGTGAGCTATTACAAGTATCTATACTGCTATACTGCTAATAGTACAAAGTTGTAAGTACACATTCTTTGTACTTGTCTTAATTTCAAATTGTTATCTGCTGAGGCAATTCCCCTTTTTATTGTCTTCTGAAAGCTTCTATCCTTTTACCTAATGCTTTTTTTTTTTGAGTGTCATACTTAAATTTTATATGTGAATTCTTTTTTTCCAAAATCTAGTTGACAGCATTGACTAGGACTTGTGTAAAATAGGTTATCCAGTGACCTCCCCTGCACACATACACGCTAACCCAAGCTGATATATGGTAAATTATAAATGCATCTGATGGAGATTAGGTGTAAAACATAGTTCTTTATCTTGTATATGGGGATGATGCATAAGACAAAATGAAAAGTCTTTTTAAATTGAAATGTATCCAACCTGTGCCTTCCATCATGCCAGTTAGGCCAGTTAACACACTAAATTAAAAAAAAAAATTCTACTCGTATGGTCCGTGTCTGCTACATCAATATTGGCTGCTTCAGTCACTTTGCTGCCTTCTAGGTCAACCTTCCCATAGCTTCCAACACTTTTTGTAAAAAAATCTCAGAGGTTTTAAATTACACCAGTCTATAATTTCTGAGGTTTACCATGATCACATTTTTAAGGACAGGTATATTGCTTGCCTTTCTTCAGTCTTCTGGGACTTTCCCTACCTTATCCTCTCCTTGAAAAGGTCACTGTCTCACAGACTGCTCCAAAGCCATCCTGAAGTGCTCTCCAGTGACACATTAGGGCATGCTGAGTTTAACACAACCATCTTATCAAAAATATCTTAATTTTGGTCATCTCTAGCCCACAGTATCAATATTGAGGAAGCAGTGTGCTGTGGCAACAAAATCATTTGTTCTCATTGGCCTCAGTTTTATTTATGTTCAAAATTACCATAGATGGAATGTTTTGTAGTCAAGAATTTTACCACAAGGTATGGAGTGGAAGGTAAGGATTTAATCTTTTCTTTTTGAACTCTTGACTGGCCTCCTCTCTTCTGAAACGACAGTGAGTGTATTATTTATCTAATTAAGACTTAACCTGATTTTTAATTCCTGTTATTATTATTTTTAAATGATGGTCATAAGGAGTGGTGTTCTGTAGCCTTCTCTGCATCACTCAGTTTTATCATTTTCCATGTAGAACTGGATAGTTACTTCCTTTTTGTTCTTCTCTTATTTCCGGTACAATTTTACTCGAAAAGCAATTTTGTGCCTTCTTCTTTTCTTCTTTCTGTTTTGTTTTGGGTTTTTTTTTGTATTTTCACTTATTATCCCCATTTTACATTTGCCCTTCATTGTATTTGTTTCTACTTTTTAGGTGATGCTTTATAAAACATTCAGATAACCAATGAGTAGCTTTATAGGTCTGCTTTCATGATTAGTCTCTCTTATATGTTTATTTTGGGACAGTTCACCATTGTACAGCAACAGCCTGATCTCATATGGTTTACTAATTTTCACATTATCGTATTAAGAAGTCCCACCTGCAAGTCCTGTGGTTTTGGGTTTTTCTATTATTATAGAATTAATTTTCTATCTTCCAACACTTAATTTTCCTAAGCATATTTATTTTATTTCTCCATGATAATTTTTAGCAAAAATGTTTCTCCTCATTTCACATTCCTGACCAATCATCTCATCATGAGCCTGTATCTAGGCTTTTGTTAGCTATGTGGAGGAGAATTCAGCAGACTCCATGCAGACATTACTGAGAGGTGAACCTTAGAGGTGACAGGATAGTTCTAGATTTAGGACCCAGTAATTTCAAATAGTCCCATTCTCCAGGCATGCTTTTCACTGCATAGAATTCTTGAATTGGAATTATAGATACCGACATATATATATATACATATAAACTTCCTTTCTCAGTGGAGATCATAGAGTATAAAACTACCTCAAAAGTTTTCTGGTTTAAGCACAGCAATTACTTTAATGAGGCTATTGAATGACTGTTATCTGTTGCATTATTTACCTTTGATATCTACTGATGCTTTTGAAATGCAAACTATTCAGAGACAGGCATTGAAGTTCAATACCTTTTCTTTTCAATATAATTTGAGAACTATGCACTGTAAGCACACATAAGCAAGAAAAATGTAGCTTATTTCTAGCTGGAGACATATCAAATGGGAATGCAGCCCAACATACACTGGGGCAGTTGCAAGTCCTGCTTGCCCTAGTGGCCAGTACCTCCATTATTTTTTCTGCATAAGGAAGAGATTCCTCCCCATTTTTCAGGGGGTAACTTGGACCCTGATAAAATATTGCAACTTTGAAAGAGGTTTTATCTCTTTTTTCCTAAGAGCTTGAAGGATGTTTTATCTCCTTCTATATTTCCTTTCCTATTAACCAGTGTTGACACAGCTTTCCATTTCTTCCAGTTACAATCCTTAATATACTCAAAAAAGAGAGTTTTGATTAGGTGATCCATGGTGGACATTTAGCTTGATAACTCTCCTTTTTTAAGCATTTGTCTTACTTAAAGATTTTCAGCAAATCCTCTTCTTGTATCCTCTTGAGCTTCATAATGACTATATATAATCTTAATTAGATGACATGACATTTCATCCCATTTCTTCTATCTGTATTTGTTAAGCAAGCCATGCTTTCCTGTAACAGTTCTAGTGTTCTGTATCACCATGTCCTGGTGTCATGTATGTCCTAGCTTTACAGATGCTCTAAAGCTTGTAGTTCTTTCTGTTAGCTTTCATGCTCCTGACATTTCTGCATAAACATATTCATTTTTCCAATTATACTTCCTCTCAATTATCACAGCTGTAGTCTCCTACTCTTACTCCTCCCTTTCCCATTCCAAGTCTGTATGTAGGAATCTACCTTTTGATTCCCCATGCATATTTATCCTCAATCCCCTCCAAATCAAATTTAAAGCTTTCTTCCATTTGATTCAATCGCTATCTAAACATAGTTTGAATTCCATCTCATCTTTCGTAAGATTGATACCTATTTTAAAGTTCTTAAACAGTGAGTTGGTTTGGGTCAAGTACTCAGGAATTGTTCTATCTTAAACTTATACTTGTTTTCTTACTTTCTTTATGTGCATATTTTACTCCCTTTATGCCTATATTCAGTTCAAATAACTTTCAGTGGTTTTTTTATTGTCTTTATAATTAAAGAAGCCTGTTTGGAAAATTGTTATTGAGTCTGTGTGAGGAAGTAGGTTTAAAGGCCAAAGAAGAAAAGGATTTTTAATAAGAAATGGCAGTTGCCATTTAACATAGAACAGAACAAATGCACAATATCAAGGAAGAAAGAAATATATATTAGAGTCACAGCTGACAAGTGAAATGAAAGTAATTGTTTCAATGTATTTAACAAATGAAAAAATTGCAAGGCTCTGGACTGGTAAATTATGGCAGCTAGCTATTGAGGCAAAATGGTAAATAGCTTCATAGACTCTTGGGAAATAATTTGTTTTAATTGTGTGCAGTCATATTCAAATCAATATCTGAAAAATCCATTGGGATGCAGAGAACTGGAGTAAATCAGAATTTCAGAGCAACTCAGATAACTGATTATTCTTTAAGGCTGACAGGAGATAAGACTTTCACATTTACATACATTTTTGTTTCTTCTATTATGAAATTTGCTCATATTAAATCAGTTTGGTTTACCATAATGATGAAAAGGCACTTAACATTTAAAATAGGTACAAGAAAAGACTGGTAATATTGGTGCTTGTGCTTTGTCTAAGTCATCTTTACTACTCCCATGGGTAATGGTCATCAGAATTTCATTACACCCCACTCTCTACATCTCAGTCATTGAAATTCCTTGCAAAAAAAGTATAGGCCAGGCAGTTATGGACCCAAAGTAGAATAACATTTACCAACACAGTAAACCTGGAGTAGAGCAATGAGGACACTGGAAAAATCTTCTTGTACTTTGACAGGTGTACCAGCTAGATAGAGATTTGCTAACATATCCTGAATCATTTTTTGAAGAATAAATGTGTATGTACCTCATGAGCAGCACCAGGAGAAAGAATTTTATGAGCATGTTGACACTTAATCTCAAGCATGCACCCACCAGAAAGCTCCAACTAAGCACCCCTGGGTTTGTGATGTCCACGTGTATGATATATGTTTGATGTGTTTTATAAATAAGATATCTGAGGGAGAGATGGCTAAACTCATCTTTCATGGCAAATGAACTTGTAGAGCATATTCATGAAATACGCTAGTCAAGTTTCTTTTTAAGGAATCTATTAAGATAATGGTATATTATTTTGCATGGGCCACTCGATTTATCCAATAGAAAGTTTTACAAAACTTAAAGTATTATTTGTGAAATATTTTCCTGAGACTTATTTTTCAATATTTTACACATTTCCTTTAGCCATGATTGTGAATTAAATTTAGCATGAAATATATGTTTGGCAATCAGAATTGTGTGCCCTTATTTCATAGGTAAGTTGCTTGTCCTATCTAGACTTATGATACCTATCTCCCAGATAGGGATAAGGAAATATGTCCTGTCATGTAGGACTATTTCCAGGCTTAATTAAATGTTTATAAAGTAATGTATAATTAGCAGGTATCATTAAAGACAGACAGAAGACAGGGAAACAAAACACAGTCCATTGGGCTTTTAAAAGCAAGACAGAACAGGGTCCTGACTTGATAAAAAGCCTCAATGAATATGAGGAGAAAGACAATGTGTTTGTAAATGGACAAATATTGTCAGACATTCTATCTAATTTCAGTCACCATTATAATTTAATTCACAAATATTTGATTTAGGTACTCTTATGTATACAACACACAGGAAGTAAAAATAGTGGGAAATATCAGGGACAAGTAAAGTGCTTTTATCCTATTCTGCCAAGTTTCACCAATGACAACGCACGAAAAATGTGCTTTTGCCCTAACAGAGCAGTTTATAGGGAACATGGTGGAGTATTAGGACCTCATCAAATAAAATAAAACTGAGAGCTATTTAAATATGAATACTTTGCCTACCAAGAGAAAAACTGAAGAGAGTTAGGTTGGTTGCCCCAGCTGCCTTCAGACTGGCTTGCCAGACCTTCATGGTATCACATATGTGAAGAACTTCACATTACATGCCGAACATGTTGCCCAGACCCCCTTGATTACTTTAATATCAGGCTAATGAAAATCTCATGATAATGACTGGCAAGTAGGTGGAAAAGACTGTGAATGCTAAAAGATGTTCTAGTACACTTAAATTATGGGGGGGGGGGGGGGGGGGAATGATATGGGAAGGCTGATGTGTCTATTTACCTTTCCTATGTTTATTTTTATTGTGACTGCCATTAGAGAAACTGAGCACGTGACTCAGCAAAGCCATGTCCCATATTTCTGGCTGTAGTTTGTCAGAGATAGGCTATTTTCTCAAGTTTCTATCAACCAAATTAGTGTACTACCAATTAAAAAATCCACAGAAATTATAACTGTAAATTCCAGGCACACCATTTGCCATTCAGTTGGAACTGAAACAATGGCATGATAATAAAAGGACTTTTCATTTTAAACAGAATAGCATTTGAAGTCTCCCTAGACTGTCAAGTGATGAGTGCAGTATCATGAATGCCAACGCTTTTCTGTTGCTGATTTCATTACTTGTCTTCACTTGGGGATTATCAGGCCCTAAATTCACAAAATCCCCAAAGCCCCTTCAAAATATTTTCTGTCTGACTGAAGAAAAGCAACCTTCTACAGGACTGGTACAAGGTGTTTAGGGCAACTGCATGTTGCCCTAAACCTGCCTGCATGCCCATACCTTTTAAATATCTGCCTGGTGATACTTCCTTATTTTTGTTGAGTAAATACTTTTTAATCTATTTTTGTGGTGCTCCTAGTTAGGAATTTTGGCAATTTTTGTTTGTTGGTTTGGGTTTTTTTTAAATTTAAAATAGGAGTGACAAACCACAAATAGAAATAGGTATCCAAGAGATAGAGCATTCCATTAGTCTCAAGAGATTAATTATACAATCTTTATCCTAGTTGTCTATTAATGAAAGTATGCCAATTTACATATCAATACCTGGTAGTTTTAGACATATTTTCCTAATACTTTTTTTTTTCCTGCAATTATAATGTGGCTCTATTTTGTCTTTTTCATATTTAGTTACTTTTAGAATTTTAATAAAATAAACATAGGTGTCATATTTCCCTTTTTTCAGTGTGGGTCCCTCATCTGCTCAGGTATTAGCTTATACTGAAATCACTAAGTTTTATCATTATTCATTGGTCAGATTGTTTGGAGAAGGGTCTTTTAACCTCCCTTCTTTGTACAGTTCAAAATCAACTGCAAGTACAGACAGCTTTCCAGAAAAATCAAATATATGCACATTTCTTCATTATCATTTAAAATGGCATAGATCTCTCACTTTACATCTAGATGGATCTTTTTTGACATGTAAATTTAGCAATGTACATTTATTTTTTAAATTATTCACATCACCACTGTGGCAATGTGAAACTCTGTCTCTCAATGTGGTAATTAGTCCCTAGTCTTTTACAGCTTCTTGCACTGCTAGTTTTCTGAAACATTCATTTTGTCTCTGGGTTCCCCATTGTGACTATTTATCTGTAGGGGTGTTTTCACCATGGCCTTCATTATTATGGTATCTCAGCACCTGCATCCCACACTGGGTTTCAAACCATAGGTCAAACATTGCAACTCATCCTTTAAAAGAGCATGAGGGAGTAATGTTCTCATATGAAAGGAGGAGCAAAATATACATTCCTTTTAGATTATTTTTATTTCTAGATTATGGAAACTAACCAGCAAGGAGAGAAGACAAAACACATGGAATTTGATCTCTGAATTAATGAGTACCACCTGTCTCTTGTGCTGTAATTTCAGCACCTTTCAAGAACTCTAGATTCTATCTATGGCTCATGTTCGCTCCCTTAATTTTGTCAATGTGTAGCACTTTTTCTCAGAGATAGATGGGCTTTTTGGACCATAGATGCATTATTCTAATTCAAGAAAACTTAGAAATCATAAGAGATTCAAAAAGGTCACAGGATTATACTTCATGTCACTGTTGTTGGCTTATCTTAATTGACAATGCTATAAAAAAAAAATTACTGGAAGAAAACTACTTGTGCAAGCCAAGTCCTTAAGTGTTGCTTTTGGGGAACTGTAGCCAGTGATTACACTGTTGTTCCCTGGGTGCTTGAGGGGAGCTAAGCGCTGCCCTGCATTTGCCTGCTGGCAGCCCATGCTCTCTGTGCAGTGTCATGGCTTTTCTCGTGCACCCCTGCACCACTTCTCAGGCACACGTGTCCCCTTGGCAGCACTGGCTGCTCTCTGAGTGGCACGAATGAACACAGCAGTGCAAAAATGGTTTGGGGACTGTCATCAGCTAAAGACTGGACTGATCAGCCCTCTTGCATTCAATAAAGATCATGTAACTTTTACAGGTGATGTGAACCAAAACACCACAATATAGCAAATTTGGGTAAATGCTTCACCAGGTGGAGCAGGCAGTTTCTGTGACAGGCAAGAAACAAGCCTGAGAAGTATAAATACAAGGTAGAGGAGCACACTGAAGCATACTGAGGACTCTCAGAGCAATTAGCAAACAAAGTTTACTCTCTTGGGCTGCCTGTGTCCAGAGGTGGGGAGCTTTGCACATCAAAAGTGACAGGCTTCATGATCTGTTTTTCTTTCTAAGGAGGAGAAGACTACTGACCCCAGCTTCTCATTAACCAAGTGGTTCAAGAAAGGGTAGCAGTGTTTTAGGGGCTATTTAGAAAGGAGCACGCTGGCATGCTGTTGCCTCACTTGAATCTCCACATTATATCCATTGTGAAACTAAAACTAACACATAAATCCCTTTAGAATATGTTTGTTTGCTTTTTCCATGAAGAAACAGTGGAGGCTCAGGAACAACGAGTTCCTTTATAGAGCTTTGACAAACAAAATTATTGAATTTAAATGGGGAAAAAACCCCAGCTTCTGAAAAAGAACACTATATTATTCCTTCTTATTCATGTAGGATCACTCATGTTTTTTCCAATTTGTCTAATAAATGCGTAAAAATAAATAAGTCCTTTAGAGTTCTGGTTTGCTACAGATTTGTTCAAATGTTGCTTTCAACTCATGAGCAATTTCAAGGCTGTAATGGAAAAGCTGAATCAGCTGTGAAATGTAACTTTTGACTTAATTATATTAATTGACATACCTATGTATAATTTTTTGAGTATTTGGTATAATTGCTTGAAATGACATTTAATTTGTCACTTGAAGTACAATAATTAGAAACAGTTCATGAAAGAAAGTAATTTCAACTTCAAATGAAGTATTTCAAAGGTATAATTATTTTGAATGTTATAATACTGAATAGCTACACTCACAGGGCTGGGGAGCCGACGCTGTCGGTGTTAAAAGTCTATGGACCAGTGGGTCTCCTTTGCTACACAGGCCAAATACTCACTTACATGCAAGATTTGGGGGACTAACACTATGTGAAAAGGAGAAACCACATGTTAGTTTCTCCTCCCCGTAGGCTCTATGCAGAAATGCTTGTCATCCAGATCTCATTAGAAATCAATGGAAAACATTCCATCAAACTCAATGGGAGCTGAATTGATCCACGAGTTTATTTTTGGCTCCACTGGAGATGTTCCAGAGGTGAGTAGCTGGCTGATGGAACAGCTGCTTGATTTGAATAGTCCCCACTGAAATACTCCAGTGCAGAGCTGGGGTGGCTCCCAACGCTCTGCACGGCACCAGCCTCTGCTCCTTGGGGAAAGCCTCCACCCCCACCTCACCTCACAAAGAGACAGGAATGCAAGACAGAGGGAAGAAATTAGCAGCAGCCTTAATAATGTCAACTGGCAAGAACAGTGACATAGCTAGGAAGGTATTGCTCAACATTGCACAATACCGCTCACATAAAAATAAATAAATCAAAACCGCAGAAAATTAAAGCAAGAAAAAGGAAGGTGAATTTCCTCTCCTGCTCCAGCCAAAAGGTCCAGCCAAAAGATTCCAAAGCTGAAGGCTCCACTCATTTCCAAGAAAAGCAACTGTAGCACATGCTGTGCCGGTTGGGAACCAGTTCCCCAGGGACTGGCCGGGAACTATTCTCTTAAAACACCTGATCAGACCTCTGAATGGAGCCTGTCCCTTGGAAATCTGAGTGAGGAGTGGCTTTCTCAGCTTCTCAGCCTCAAGCACCAAGAAGATTAGATGCTGAAATGTGATGGGGCAGTGCCATGGGTCGTCTGCCTGAGCTCTGCAAGCTCCTGAAGGACCTAATCCGTACCAACCCAGTGAGTGTCAGGGACATGGCTGGAGTGAGGGATTTCAGTGCTAGGAACAGACAAACAATTTAAAGTTTATTGAATTGCTGAACACAGCATTTTTGTGAAGTTTATGCTTTAGCTGGAGGTACAAGAGAGAGAATTCTTAAAAAATATAAATCAGGTATAGCTGTGTTTTAGTGTTATCAATCTGAGTGTTGGCCTAAAAGCTTTAAAGAAACTCCTAGCATTGAAACCATACCTAGAGACTTGAAAACCCTAAGTACACCCAGGATGAATTTTAAAACTGTATGCCCACATTCTGAGAGGGATTTTTCTTTGGATGAAAAATCAAGTCAGAAGCTGTGGTGCATGCAGGAGAGTTAGTTTTCAGGAGCCAGAAAACACAGGTCACATCTCGGGCTTCTCCCATCAGTCTTATTTAAAGTTAGCCCTTTTCTCTGTCACTAAGTAATCGCCTTCTTCAGTTCTGTATGATATGAGTTATTGGCACAGGGAAGGAGGAGTGAAAGGGTTCTCTGGAAGTCCTCTGACCAATGCTGCACTCTAAAGGAGTGTGCTTGTTCCCTCACCTCTTGTCAGCTCTGGCTAAGGCCACTGATATCTCATTAGGTGCCTAACAGATCCAGACTGACATGTAAATACAGTTCTGTTCCTATACACAACCATATGTTTTGTTTGCTACAATGAATTTGTAATAAGAATCAAGGTTAATGCTTTATGCCATGTGCAGTCTGCTACATATCTTTTGCATAGCAAATATTTGACAATAATATTTTTGTTTTGGCATCCACACCAAACTTTCCCTATTAATCTTTGTTTCAGAGGAGCAGGCTCCTGCTGTGTGAGGAAAGGAGAACAGGAACAGCAAATTTGGGGAGTTTTTTCTTCTGAGTAGCTTAGTAATCTCAGAAAAGCCTAGTAATTGAGCCTTCATCATAATTGCTCACATAAAAGCCAACATTGGTCTGCAGAAGCAAAGTGCAGTTCAGTTATAGCTAAAGGCCAAAGTAGCCAGGCAAGCTCAGATTTACATCACTGCGTTCCAACAGCACAGCTGCATCAAATTGCTCTCTTCAGAACAGGAAGGACTGGAAGCTTGATTACAAGTGCTAGGGAGACAGGGAAACACAATCTCATCTGTACATTGTGTATGAGATCTCTTTTTCCCCTCAGAGAAATTATTAGTGGAAGAAACTACTTCACACTGGAGAGGTCCTGGTCCTCTGCAAACAGTTCTGGCTGTTTGCTTGTCAATATGATTGTGCAAAACAAACCGTGTTTTCAGAAAATGGTGAGCTAGAGGCAAAACAGTTTTATTTTTATCCATGAAGGTTGAAGTGTGTCACTCAGCTTTCAGACAACAAATGGGAATAACCTATACACAATGCTTCAGGATCTTCTTCCTCCAGCCTCTGACCTGCCTGAGCTGATTCCCGTATTTGCACACTGATGACATAACTTTAATTGGTCCTTGTAGAAGTGGATGCTCTAGCCAGTAGGACAACAGGTTCAGGGCCTTTGTGTCTTTCTTTTCTAATAAATTAAGCCTCTACGTCTACCTCACATACAATTTTTTAAAATTAATTTTTTCATTAATTCATTTTTTTCCACTGATTTTCCATTTCAAGAGGGTATCACAAAGGACTTTCAAAAGTACCAAGCTAAATATTATTTAGCTGTGGTAGTTTAAAAGCAAAATATTACACTGGCATAATCAAACTGAATTTGGGCAGTTGAATCTGACTTAATTTTTATTAGCCATTGTTAGTTTGGATTGTTATATTTTTATTAGATTTTTGAGTAGTTGCCTAAGATTTCATTGTTTGTGCAGCATCTGAGCGTGAATAAAAACAGAAGGTTAAAAATGAACTTCAGAAAATTAAACAACGCAACAAAACATAGGGGCACATTAAAACAGACAGTCTCAGAAATGCTTTTTCCTTTGTATACCTATCAGGTATGGGATAATTTTAAATGCTTATGTTTGATTTCCTTTTTTATCTTTTTCTTTTTTCTTTTCTTTCCCCTTCCCTTCCCTTCCCTTCCCTTCCCTTCCCTTCCCTTCCCTTCCCTTCCCTTCCCTTCCCTTCCCTTCCCTTCCCTTCCCTTCCCTTCCCACTCCTGCAAAGCCGGCCAGAGAAGGATATAACATCAGCTAACAGGGAAGCCCATGGAGCTCCAGCTAGGTCATGACTAAGCACAAAAGCTAAGACTAAGACATCTCAGTTTTGTGATTGGAGTGGGGACACAAGCAAAGTGCCATGCCAGAGCACCATGACTAGTGCCTCATTTCACTCAGTATTGGTCTTAAAGGCTGTGATATTTGCTCTCATACAGAAAATAAATATATTTAAATTGGCTTACTTTTAACAATTCACACTGCAAGTATTTTGCTAGCATTCAACACTTTTTCTCACTCTCCATTTTTTTTCAAATCCCATGCCTTTACTATGTCCTGATAGTATTTCTCCTATAAAGATGCAGAATTTGCCAAGGCAAAAGAGTTTATTGCTGTGAGTTGGCTATGCTCAGCAGAGGTCTGCACAGTACACCACTGTACTTCATGTACTATAAGCCTTTTAGAGTGGAAATTTACTGTGGTATCTCACCTTGAGAAGAGAACCAAAACAAACTTACTGGAGCAGTAATTTAAAGACTGAACTTTAAAAAGAAGGGAGAGAAATAAACCTCCTACCACTCCTTCTCTTAAATGGTCAGGATCATGTGAAAATCAATAGGCTGATTCCTTTCTTCCTTTTTTCCTTAACACTGTAAAAAGTCCAGCTGCAACTTTGTGCAGTTGATTTTAGCCAGAAACTGTTGTAGGAAGAGCGAGCACGTGTGTGATGGGATGGGGTCAGTGGGCAGACCCCACCCTGGAGGGCAGAGAGCTGCATCCAGCAGCTCTGAATGGCACAGCCATGGCCAGTGCAGGATTCCTGAGGCCACCAGCTCCGTCCTGCCCTCTCTGGGTCCCTATCTGCTGGCACACTCCTTGCTTACCTGAAGCATGGGCAGGCATAGCTGGAGCTCCCTCGCTGGCTCTGTGGAGCAATTCTGAGCAAGGGAAACATGATCTGCGACGAGGAATTTCCTGCCTGCTGCACAGACTTGCTTTATACATAGATTTATAACGCAATGTTGAATAAAATTTCCTAAAGCTTCCATTTTCTGATCTCTTCTTTAAAAATTATATACATGAGAAGCAATCCAAGTTATCCAAGAGATCTCACTGCAAAATTTGGAGCTTTTCTCTATCACAATAAGTACCAGTAGTCTATCCAAAAAACATAACATGGAGCTGCTATCTTTACAAATTCTGGAGGGTTTGTCAAAGAACAGATCACAGCTGAGCCTGCAAAAATCAAAAAGTTAAAGCAAAAGTGCTCTCCTGACAAGACGTATTGAAATGGGGGTAAGAAGCAGAGGTTTAGGGTTTAGGTATGGAAACTGCAGAGTCCAGGGGCAGCCTGGCCAACTGAGAAGACCTAAAATAAGCTTGCCAGTTGGGAAGGGGACTGTGCTGCACTGGTATGTCCCTGTGTGGAAAAAGAGGTTTCCCTGAGCTTGGATGATCTTGAACAGGGTTATTCATTCATGGCTGAGTGTGTATGATCGGACCTGTACATTTGCCAGCAACTGTTTTTAAACCAGTTTTCTTAATAAATAATTCACTGACATTGAAACTCTCCTCAAGAACGTAGCAATAACGATGCAAGTCAGGAGTCATGTGCTAGTTTTGGGATAGTATTTCTGGATTAAATTTTGGGGAATGAGACTCCTGAATGTGGTTAGCCAGTGTAAAGAGCATTTTCTGAGATATATAAGAACAAATTCACCAAATCCAAAGGGAAATTTGAAGTTAAGCTTCTGCGTCCCAGAAAATTGAAATATTTGCCAACATGGGAATTACTCCGTTGAGGAAAAATTGTGCAGAAGTGGGTTTTGGTCCAGTCTAAACCAGGACATAAAAAAAAAATTAAAAATTACAAGTTGGGGACAGATAAGGAGTTGTTTTTCTACTCAGTTCAGCTGTATGTAGGTATCACTGATGTGCTGCCAGCACATCCTATGGAGGCTGCATGTGAAAATCATAGTTCTACCAGTCTTACTAAATAAACAGCAGCAAATTTTGAGATTTCATGTTTTGGAAAAACTGCAAGGGCTGTTTCCTTATTCTTCCTTTCTCTCTAGAAGTCATTGAAGTCTAAAGTGGTAGATCTGGGCAGAACAGTGTGGCTCAGTCCAGAGAGTACCTTGTTAATATGCTCCAGGTTCTATGCAAGGCTGGCAGAAATACTTCTTAAATCTCTCTGTAGGTATTATAGTACCCAAACACATTTTTTTTCATTGCAAGATTGATATAAACTCTCAATTAAACAAACACATGTGCAAGAAAGAAATGGAAAGCTGCTATTTAAGATTGGAAAATGAATGGCCTATAAGGGTTTCTATTGAAATGTATGTTACTGTGGGTTTGGGTATTACTTTTTTAAAAGGAAAGGTAAAATAAAATTTTACACTTATTTTTAGCTGCTCCCATGAATTAATGTCCAAGTGTAAGACCAAGGTGTTAACAGTCACAAAACAGAGGAGCTGTTCACACCTTTGAGAAGCTGACATGCTCTATGGTACCTTCCTGAGAACAAAGGTGTGGGTTTGGGTTTGTTAAATACTTTTATTCAGAAACTTAAATGAGTGAACCTTTTAAAAGAAAAACACTGAGCAAAATAGCAAACTAAGTCTCCTCATAGGGCAACAGGAAAATGTCTACTTTAATAAGAAGCAAACATAAACCACTTATTATGTTCTTTCATGTCTTTATAATGTTTCTGAATGCCAAAAATTACTTAAAAACTGTTTCTTGAAGTAAAAGAAAATGTGACATCAGAAGCATCATTCTCATTTCTGCTAAAAAGCAGCAGCTGCTGGCATGCTGTTGGCACTTCTTAAATTTATGTTGAGTTCTGTTGATAGCACTGAGGAAAAGGATGTATTTTCAAATAGTAAGGGAGAAAAAGTTAGTGCTACTGCAGTTTGTGAGTTGCACAAACAGTGGTTAGTGGAAGTAGTCTGTGTGCTGCCTTGGCTTGTTGCTGCCACTGGGAGGCTGTGGTATAACTGTGTGTTGGGAGAAGGATTACTCCAAACCATAATGGATCCCTGGTGGAAAGTTGGACATCATGTAAGGAATGAGAATTGGGCTCCAAATATGTAACAGAGAGAGCTTAGATCATAAACAGTATATAACCAGTGCAAACATTAGAAATGAAAGAATATTTAAAAAAAAAAAAGAGGAAAAAAAGATTATTCCATTTGTATAAAGCTGAGCTCAATAACAGTAATAAGCAGGCGTTCTTTATCAGAGCATTTTATACATTGGTTATACAGAAGGTTTACTTGTTTGCTCTCTGGTTAGTTCTTCCGGCTATTTGGTTTGCTTAGTTTGATTCTCTAGGACAGGGTTTACGGGATTTATTGCCCCAGAATCTGGATTCCCTGGAGGTGAAGAAAGGGAGACACTGAATCCCCCGTTAGAGCTGGAAGGATTATTAATATCATTCACTTACTATTGGTACTGCTTCTGCCTGCACGACCGAGGGATCCTCCAAGTCGTGCCTTTGGATAAGACAGTAAAAAGAGGAGAAATAATAGTGTTGTTTTGAGCACTGGATCTGGGAGCATCACTGTGCTGTCGTGTTCCCCAGGGAGCTGCTGTGGAGCACAGCCATGTCATGCAACCATCAGCCTCCACTGCTGCAAGACTGCCCACTTCCAAACCAATTGGAACTGCTTTTTCCTCAGCTTATTTCCTTAGTAAATTAAATTGTAATTGCGGTTTACAGATGGATGGCAGCACTTATATTTGCCTGCTTGCATTCATGACTATATGTTGGTTCAGCTATAGGGCTGTGGCTGGGCAGCAAGCAAGAAACTGCCTTCCTTCCGTGCCCTGGATGCTTGTCCTGGGGAAGGTGAAACCTCTGCAATAGGGACTGGGTTAACCAAAGGCATCCAAACCTGGTCAGCAGGGAGAAGCCTGCAGCAATGGGGAACGTCCCTGTCCTTTGACCTGCCTGCAGTGCAACAGGACATGCCTGAGAAGAACAGGAAGTAATGTCTGCATCGCAGGGGTGACAGAGAGAACCCATTCTCATGGGCCAGGAAGGGACTGGGTAATTTATTGCAACTTTGGAAACTAACAGAAATTGATGGATGGAGCAAAGACTGGAAAGAAGGAGCTCTTCTCCAGTAAGCTAGAGAGGACACTTAATTTTGAGTCTTGTAATTTCTTTTGCTGAATATCCCATGTCTCAAAGAATGTTTGTGGTCTTAAAACATATATGTAGTAACTCGATGTCCTCTTGGGTGCCTTCTTGAGGACAAGCCTTCTGGCAAGTCCAGCAAGAGGACACACCACAGCATCCCTAGCATAGTAACAACTTCCGGCAGGTCAGAGCAAGGCATCACCTGTTAGCCAGATGTAGGACTTATAATGGAGGAGTGTGCTGCCTTTTTTTAGCATTAACAAGCCTTCTCTGAAGTCCCTTTAAATGCAGATGTAGCCCATGTCTAAGTAGATTAACACACAAACACAAGGTTGGGTGTCTTTAAGACCCTGGAGAAAAGACCCTGGTTCATCTGGAGAAAGCTCGTGGAGAAAAGATCTGAGGGAAGGGAGCAGTTAAATATGTGAGCTGATATTTATCTTACTTAATAAAAGTGAGCCTAGAAAAAAGTGGGAAGTAACTACTAGAAACAGGAAGATCTGGTGAGGAAGGAAATTACCTGCCCCTTGGGAAAAATAGCTGTTGGTTTATGCATTGTGTTTTATTTTGGACTTTGTTGATTCCACTGTTATGTAGTGTTTGGATGAAGACCTTGAAAGGATTAAAACAGTGATGTTTAACCTTTACAGGGAGATTCAGAGAAGCTAGCAATCTGGAGAGACCATTCCTGCAGTAGCAGGAACAGTGTTACCTTTCAAAAACTGAATTTATGCCCAGAAAGAACTGAAAACTGTGGCTTGGAGAGATCAATAGAAAATAAGGTCACAGGGAATAAAGTTCTCAAAAGTTTCCTGTTCTTACTTGCTCGAACCTCTCACTTGCCTGAGGCCTACTCCATCAGCATTTTCTCAGGGTGCTGAAGCTATGAGCAGCATACTGTAAGACAGTTCTGCTGTGATTAGATGTAAGGAAATACAGGGCTGTCGGTTGTCAAGGCATTGCTGGTATTTTAATTTGAAGTGTCACTCAGACTCCTTGAGTGGCTTTGCATTGATATTGAATAAAATTGGAGAGGAATGAGTTTTGCAAACAGATAGAATTTGCCCAGTGGGCTGGAAGAGGAAAGGTTTCAGAAGCGGGCATTGGGTTTAGAGGACCCAGCCTGACCTTGCTACCCTGAGCAGATTTACCTATCTGCAATGTCCCTCCACTCTCACCTCCCTAAAACTATCCTTGTTGCACCAATGCAATTGCCAGTGCAAGGACTGGCACAGTTTGATTCCCAATGAATTACATAAAAACTGATTTAATGAAGTGTCCCTTGATCTTATGTGTATTACTGAGGAAGGGTTTTTCCACTTGCCTGGGGCTTTCTGAAAAGGCTCAATTGCTTTTCCACCTGAATTCTTTTCTAGCTTATTCTCCTATCACTGGTTTCTAATGAACCTTTGACATTTATCCTCATATCTTTCCACCCTCGAATTCCTAACTTCCTCTCTTTCCTGAGGTGAAATTTTATCATTTTCTTTATGAGGTAAAAGAGAGAAAAAAAAAAAAGAGAAATGCTCCAAGAGCTAGTAGCTTCTTCTAATTCTTTCTGTTATGACAATATGACAGATTCTTACACTTCCCTGGCTCCCAGTGGAAATACCAGGCTCTGAGGAGACAGGAAGAGCGGTATAAAGACAGAAGGCATTTACTCTTAGCAGTGATTTTTCTAATGAGAGTTTTAGTGGTGACATTAACAAACTGTTCTCCTGAAGAATTTCCTGGGGGCTCCAGTGTCACTACATGCAGCATCAGCTAGGTGACAAGCTCTCACTGCTGCCCCACACTGCAGAAACAGCATCCTCAGCAGGAGTGGGTCTGCATTCTCATTTTTGGCAGAGAGATAGTGAATGTTGAGTGAAGTGAGCAGCACAACAGCTTTCTTATAGGTGTTTGTTTACATCTTTTACTTGTTATTTTCAGTGCAGGGGACATAAAAAAGAAAAGAAAAAAAAGAACAGTCTCATATTAAGGGATTTAAACATTTTTGCAGAGCCTAATTAAACTTCTAAATCTCTACTCTAGACAGTTAAGCCTTGCAATAGGTAAGATGAAGTGTAGAGAAGTCAAGAGATTAATCCAAGGTCAGTGACAGAGTCAGAAGCAGCCCCCAGGGGGTTCACTCCACTCCTCTGCTGGTGGTAAATCATTGACAGTAATTCCAGTCTGGCCAGCACATTTCCCCCAGTCTGAGACCAGCGAGAATAGGGAACTGACTTTGATTCTCAGCTATCTTTTTCTGGTCAGCAGAAAGCCTTTAGCTCCTGATGATAATTGCTTCTTGTGTTTAATTATCATAACCCTTTTTTTATCACAACAACTAGGATAATGCTGATTTGGTTGAGGAAGCACAAAGAGAAGCAAGAAAAGTCAATACATAAAAAGAATAGCTGGCTGTGGAAATGTGCCAACAGACTGTCAATCTACCTGCCTGAAACCTCTTTGTAGGAGCTGCATCAGGAAAAAAAATACATTAAATAAAAAGATGCCAGGTTCAGATACTTGGAAAACCTGTTTATAAAAACCAAGGGCCCCGTGAATTTGTCATACATCCTCTCACAACAGTCTGTGGTCTGTCCATTGGTGAAATCAGGTAAGCAGTCTGCATCCTTACACAGGAATAGATCTTGCACAGCCCCACCACAGGAGGAGCCCCTCAAGCAGTGTCCCAGCTTGCCCCGGGGACTGGGGCACAGGCACACACTGGAGTCCTGCAGGAGATGGTACTGTGGCTAGCCCTTGGCGCTTGAATTTTGGGAGCTATTTATAATTTGAATTGTGGTATGTATTTTTTGAAAGAGCTTCCAAGTTCTATTTTTCTTTCTACCCCAATCTTGGAAGTATCAGACCTTCAAAGTCTGAGAAACCCATTTTCCATCTTGCTTGCTCGTGATGCTTATTATAAACCATGCATTAACAAGTGATTAAAATTGCACTACAGCAAGTATGTAAGTGTAAATCTGAATGATGCATGATTACTGTGAGCCAGCAGACATGTAGAAATAATTGGCCTTTAAAGTTCATTAGTCAGTTTTATTACAAATAGTGCATTTGCATGATGTTTGTAAATTCATGCACCAGCAGCCAAAAGTGATGACAGCATTCCACTGACTAGGCAAAGCAATTACAAAAAGCACATCTATTATTTGAAATGTCTATGCAAAACACTTGTTTTAATAATTGGTCATAGTGTTTCAGTTCTTGGAGTGAGAGCTGCTAAACTCTTTATTTACAGCAAGTGGCATAGCCAGGCAAAGTGTCCTGACATGCTGAACTGTTGCTTCCAAATTGTTTTTATTGTTGATTCACACCCACTCTCAGTACGTCTGAATTAGAAGTACAGAGCTTCTGAATGGGATGCTGTTAGATTTACCTTTTCCTTTGGTGGCTGAAAACCCTCTCTGTGACTGTCACAGAGGATTTAGCTGTATACTGCTGTTCTCTATACATTAATCCAATGAGAACTGAAAGATAACTGGGGAGACTGCAGAGGTTATAGTATCATTAGTACTGATCCATTCCTCTCTGGCCTTGATGAGAAGAGTAGTAGTGGAAGTAAAGAGGAAAACTGTTTGAGGAATAACATGGATTAGTTAGTGAGAGAAGCTAAACCCCATCTCCAACGTATTTTCTTAGCTATTACTGCTATTTTTAATCTAGTACATTTACTTTTCAAATTCTAGAAAGTGACCAGAAATTTCTGGGTCACTTAAAAGTTAAAGAAGAGATTAAGGTCTATGTGTGATTACACTGAAGTTCTGCATGTCTGAGCTGCCTCCAGATAAGGACAGCTTCAGCATCCTTTCCATTTTCAGGTTATCTGTGATTCCCAGCTAAGGAGCCACATAGTTTGGGATACCAGAACTGACACATTACTGTCAGCTTGAACGTGTTTCCTAATCACTTGCTCATCTCAGCTCCAGTGTGAGACAATTAACACACCATATGCTGCGCTCTCCATTAGCCAGTGTTTGACAGTGCTCCCGAGTGCTGTGCCTGACATAGCTCTTTACGTGCTCGTGCACAGCTGCATTAATAAAACCTGAGGAGGCAGGTGTGTGTGTGTGTGTGCATCTATAGACGTACGCAGGCATGCAAGGCAGCTCAGTTATAGAAACAGTAAACACTCACAGCAGGAACAAACCGATGACGGGTGAACCATAAATGGTTCAGTTGAGAGAAACTTATGAAGACTTGAAGGGCTCTTTGAAAGCGGATTATATGCTCCTAAGATTTCCATTATTTCACTTTAATGGAAAAAAAAATCTTACATTAGATTAAAGATCTAGTAGCATTCTGCACTGTGAAGAGAATATCTCACATTATTAAATCAAATACAGCTCTTCCAGTTAAATCGCTTCATTGCTTATATTCATTAAAATTCGAACTTTAACACAGAAAACTTCCAACAGCTGCAAACCTGAGCTTCAAGAGCGAACAACTAAATTTGTGATAATAGCAAAAATATGGGAGCAACTGTTCTGTGCTACATTTTGTTCCCTTCTTGCTATGCACTCCACGGCTTAATTGTCAGGTAGACTGTAACAGGTAAGAGTCATGCAAGGCATAAGTGCCACCTGGCTGCACTGCAAAGCACTCATCTAACCAAGTGGGTAAAACGCTGCTGGCCACACGGCACCCAAAAAGCTCCTTTTGTTACTTGATCACCTTTAAAATAGTTTCTTGTCCATTGGTGCCTTGACTAATGAAGATGTTAGAAAGAAATTCTTTACTCAGAGAGTGGAACAGTTTCTCAAGAGAAGTTCTGGATACCCCATCCCTGGAAGTGTTCAAGACCAGGTTCAATGGGATTTTGAGGAAGATGTCCCTGCCAATGGCAAGGGGATTGGAATTAGAGGATCTTTAAGGTTCTTTCCAACCTTAACCATTCTGGTTCTGTAATTCCAAGGCACTCTGCAGTGCATGCTGCAGTGGCTCTCCCAGCATCACGGACACTTGTATGTCCATGCCACCTTCTGACCTGTGTTTTATGTTTCCATACACCCTATAAAGAGCAAGTAGGATTTTTCACTTTCTGAGCAAACGTGTTAGGAGTATCTGATATCAGAGCTGCTTTCAGTTTGTCAAATTAGCCAAAGCTAAGCTCACTTGAGATTAAGGATTATATATTTTAAACAAAATAAACAGGAACTCCCTTCAGAATATCCCATGGGTAGTCACTTTTCAGTACAAGGGTGAACTTTTCAGTCTAAGTCTCATCCTGAGCTTGTCAAGTCAAATTTGATCTTCTCAAGTCTTTTTCCTAGTCCAACTACTGTGTAGTCACAAATGCTCCAAGTGACAAATGGGGTCTCAATGCCCCATGTATAGAAGTGATGGAAATGTCCTGGGCTGAGTGATCCAGTACTGACGGATCACAGTGTGGACAGCTGCACTGTGCTGCCTGCAGTGCCTTTTGGATAAGCAGGCTTGAAAAATTGATGCTTAAACCTGATGACCATTCATTTAATAACTAGGTGGGGTGCAGAAAATAAATGCTGTCTCTTTTGCAAAAGGAAACACTTTACTTGGGCATGAGCCACGACTGTTGTGGCTAAAGGATGACATTACATATTACTGTACATTTTGTGTTTTCACCACAAGGGAACAGATGAGTATCTGAGCAAACACAAACACAGCTGAAAAATGCAGGCTCTCATTTCAGATGCTTTGAGTGTATTCACTGGGTAATCATCACAAGCAAGGAAAATCTTCTGCCTTTTTTACCTTACAAGGTTTTCCAGAAACATGACCTTGTTTTAATTGCATGGAGGCTCTTATCATAGGAAAAGATTGATATAGATACAGTGAATAATTTTAAGCTGATGTTGAAGTCATCATCTCTTAAGTTACTAACAAAATTCCCCTTGCAAAATTGCTGTGGCTGTTTGTCTTTTTGTCATGCTTTTATATAGTAGGCTGCTCTTCTCACTTAATTCTCTCATGTAATAGCTGTTTTCTAATCTTGGCTTTTCAGTAGGGGGAAAAGACTGTTCTCCAGGTGGAGGATTTTGTCTTGTGAAAGCACAATGAGCATCACAAACTCATTTGTTGCATAGATAAATTTTTATAAGGCTTGAATTGAATTGATTTTCTGCCATGTAGATGATTGTTTGGACATTCTTTGCTTTTTTTTTTTTTGGTTATGGCAAGCATTCTCTGAAAAGTATCTTCAAGTAATACAGGAGATATAAGACAAAAAGAGAGATTAAAGGGACATGCCTTATTATCCAAAGGTTAGACTGAATTTAGGACAATTTGCGAAGGCTGCATTTTATCATGGAAAACTTTATTATACACTGATCTATTTAAGAAGGTTTTTCATGGAACTGGTGTCACAGTTTAGGAATGGCACTCCTCAATTTAGTGATCCCCCCTTCCCAACTCTCCAAAACCACACACCACCCACTTGCTCCCCCTGTTTTCTCCTTCCCCTTTCCACTCCAGGTCTGGACTTGAGAACTGGAGACACAGAAAGGTGTAAATTACAGGCTGAGATAGGAACAATTTACTGGAAACAGCAACAAGGTAAGAAAATGAACAGTAACAGCAGCAATATTGATAACAAAAATGTACAAAAAAAAAAGAGGGTGATTTACATGCAAAATGGTCACTGAGCCTGACCAGACATGACAGAATGGGGCCACAGCTGGTGGCACCTACTCTGATGGCTCCATCCACCACTCCTATTCCCGAGTGGAAACCATGCCCCCTCCCCGAAGTTACAAGGAGTCCTTTTCCCCTTCCTCTGGCTGTGGCATAAGATGACATCGAATAACAGAATGTCTTGACCACACACCCTCCTGCTGATCTGGGCCAGAACTGGAACAGCTCATACACTGTGCCAGTGACAACTTACCAGGTTTTGGTAAGCTGTCTGGAAGGCAAAGCCAAGACTTGTTAGTAGAAATATGAATAATGGAGTAGCCCATAAAATCATATTTTCTGTGAAATTTCTGTTTAGACCACTAGTTGTAGCATTCCTGACAGATTTGGATACTGCATTTGCTGCTCAAGAGAAAAGCTTTTTGTCTTCATGCAGTCTGCAGCACACTTTATTTCCTGCTGTGTAATAATGACACCCTAAAATACCTCATTAATCTGGACGGATACTTATCGTTCTCAGAGAACTCTCTCTTTAGCAACCACAACTAGCAAAGAAAAGACCTTCATTTACTGCTATCATCTCAGTTAAAAAGAGCTTTTAATGTCTTCACAGTTGCTCTATGAAGACTGTCGGAAATTTTGAAAGCTGTAAGCTGCTTTACCTTTACTGTCAAATTGGAAATAAACACACAAATCGTTTTTAGTGAGTTTGTCGTGTTTTTTTCAAATAAAACCTTGGTGTGTGCTACATTCCTGACCGCCTTAATCACAACTGTTGGGCAGGCGGTCACTGTGTGCTCTTGCCTGCAGCCTTTTTGGAGCATCACACTGTGTGTCAGTTCACCATGTCCTGACCAAGGCCGTTAGGTCACTTGATGGGACTGCCAGACATAAAATAAAACAGCCACCCTGCAAGTTGACTTTTGTAGAGAAAACCAAGGCAAAGGCAATTTGGTTTTCTTTTCCTTAAAGGCTTTAATTTGAGGTGGGAGTCTGGGGAGAGGAGGTGGGGTGGAAGGAGGAAGTGGGGGACATAGGTCCAAACGCAGAGCCTGGACCTTACGGGCATCTTGCAGCAGGGAGAGCTTCTCTCTTCCTGGCAGGTCCACCCTTGACCTCACTACAACCAAAGTCCAATGATATTTCAAGCTTACACCACACTACTTCATCCTAATGTTATGCAGATCCCTTTCTTTTTTTCTTTTTTTGTAAACGAACTTTGTTTATAGTGATTGCACACACACAAAAACCTCATTATTGTTTCAGATTTTTTCTTTTTAAATTCCTGCACTGCTGTCCAGAAAGCCCTATAGGAACACAAGGCGAACCTCTGGGCCTTGCTCCAGACTGGCAGCTTGGTTATAAAGGGGTGAAGGAAGGGGTTTTTACAAACTTCAGTAAACAGTTACTTTAGTTAATAGTCTGAGTCTTGATAATTCAGCCCACTGTAACTTACACTGTTTTTTGGGAGGGTTGTATTATATCCAGACTGAAGGCAGGAGGTTATGTTTCTGCTGAACTCAACAAAAGGTGGATTGTGCACTTGTAGTACAGTTGCTTTGAATAGAATCTGGACCCATATGTTGAAACTGTTCTGGTCTCTAATTAAAGCCTAGTATCTCTGCACTGCACACTGAGCTATTTTGAGGCAGTGAGAATGCCACAGCAGGGAGTGTACTTGGAGAGTTGGTACTGAAGGCCTTGTTACACCCTGCATTAAAGATATGTGAGTAACTGTGAAAGCCTCAACTTCACCTGAAACTGTTCCTTTCTGCTCCTTTGTTCCTTTTTTTTTTTTTAAGGACAAAAAACCCCCCACAAAACCAACCGAAAAACACCCACAAAACACCACAAAAAAAAATCCAAAAAACCAACAAACCAACCAAGCAACAACAACAACAAAAAAAAACCCACAAAAAAAAAACCCCACCAAAACCTAAACACCAAACATTTTCAGCAATTAAATCTTGTGTTGGGTTTGAAGTCTCTTTAACTTCTCCTTGAAATAAAGTAAATGAAGTGTAGGAAAAAGGCTTTCAAGGATATTTAGATGATGCCTGCAGAAGAGGAGCTAATTGTGCTGATGCCTCTGTCTAAAGCAGGTGTCATTGGTTTGTATTTTCCGTCTTCCAGAAAAATTTCTACCTTTCCTGATTTCCCTATCACTGCAGTCACTTGCACAGTTTTTCATGTGGATCATTTGTAAACAGGACAGTGTTAGAACAAGTAAAGATCTTCTGGTCTGACTTCCCTTCTCTAACAGGCTAATTCAAGCCTTTAGGACTCTAACAGGCCAAATAAAAGAAAGACTTTCATAGTTACATCCTCCAGGATATTTTTAGTTTGAATCATGTGGACAGTGAGCTTGGTTAGTTCTAGCCAGTGAAAGGGAGTCCAGTCAAATCCAGCATCAAATGCAGAGACTGCAGAGTACTTCATCTCATGTACCTCTAAACATGACAAAGTTTTTGGGTCTCTGTATCAGATGGCTAATGCTATTTGAGCTAAATACAAAGGGATCAAATAATTTTCCAATTAATTGATTCCAACAGTGACGATCATGAAAAAAGACTGCATTTAATTTTAAATTTGTATTCATCATGATTAAACTAGGAGTTTCTGGTTTTAATCAAGCCTTTTGCTGAATAGATTCAAGAATATTTCATTATTTAGCTTCATAGGAACAAAATATCCTTTTTACAATATGACTGGTCTTCTTTCAGTCTTCATTTTGAAAAGCTTAGCCAAAATCTTTATATAAGGCAAGCTGCTCTGTACTTGAAGTACTTTGGCTGAGCAGTTTAGGATGAAATGGAGCAACATGCCATTTTGAAGGCAGGCCCCCTGTCAGTGGTGCTTGCTCTGTAGGTTCACAGAGTACTGGTGATGTGTGCCAGATCACCCATGAAGAAATTGAAGTGGAAGATCTGCTCCAGTTGCAGATGAAATCTTTTCTACCTTCTTAGGGGACATCAGGTTCAGACTAATCCTCCAGACACCTTCAAATCACATGAAAGTTAAAGATAATTTAAGAAATCTTGAATTTAGTCCTAAGTAGATTATCACAGAGATAGTGACATTAGTAAGAACTGTTTTGGTCCACTGACCCACTACTGTTGTACAGAATTTCTCACCACTGTAGCCATTGCTTTTGTGGCTCTCCTGTATATCTTCTTCAGCTTTCAGCATAATTTTTAGTCTGCATTCTTTTAGAAAGCAAGGCCAGCTGAGACAAAGACAAGTGATATATAGGCTTACTTCATAGTTGAAACCAGGATTGGTCACACCTGTACAAATGTGTCAGTGGTTGTTTAATCATTGTTTTGATTTGCATTTTCTGTTTGTTTGTTTGTTTGTTTTTTTAACTTGAACAGTGAGAAAGTTTCCACAATCTCATGCAGATAAGAAGAACGGACACTAGAAATGTGTTTTGCATTCCTGTACTTGTCCTTCTAATCCTAGTTCTTTCTCCTTCTTTCATTATTCAGGACATTACACAGTCCTATTAATTATACTTGTCACTGTATTGTACTAAGAGCTTGTGATGAATTTTTATCCACTGCCTCACCAGGCTTCACTTTGTTTATCTCATTCTGCAAGTAGAGCGTGCAAAATGGGTATTTTATTAAAAGGGATCAAACTTACCCCACTGTGCAGGTACCTACATTTTCACTTTGCTCCCACTCCTGTTCTACACCTGATATTGTACTGTCAATACACTTTTCCTGGAGAAATCATTTTCACCAACCACCAGATGCTTGATAACAAGGTCAAACACTATGTGAGAGAGGACTAATGTCTATACAGTTTACATTAAAGACACACAGTCAAGGAGTGTCTACTCATTACAGTCTTTAGGTTTCTTGGTTTAGAAAATTGCATTTCTTTTGAAAGAACTAGCAGAAGATTGTTTATTTTTATAGGTTTTTTGCTGCACACCAAAGTTTATTAATTACTCTTAGGAGGCTATGAGAGGTCTGCTCCTGCCTGGAAACATCACACAATGGTGAGAAATCTGTCATCTTTAGACAGCCTGAGTTACCTCACTATATATGGACTAAAACCTATGTAAAGGAGAAACTGCATTTAAAATTAAAATACACAGCTAACATTTTTCTTCTTCTAGTTAAAAGCTTAATCATCCTTTTTTGCCAGGGTGTTTTAACACACTGATATTAATATCGTCCTTGTGAAAGAGAAATCTGGATCCTACAGTAGTAAAATGCTCCATCTCTCATCTTCATCATTGCATCTCTAGGTACTCTAATCTGCCAGGAATAATGTTGTTGTTTTGGGATTTTTTTTTTTTTTAATTTTAAATTCTGTGGATTATTTACTAGTGTTCTGCACTTCTGTGTTTTTCAGGACTACCCTGTGTGTCTCAACCTGCTGATAGCAAGAACTGAAGAAGATTCTGTGTTCATTGATGCAAGTTTATTTTGTTCTCTGCATTTTCACCAGAATCATTCTGGTTTGAATGCTGTGTTTCTGGGACAGTTGCAAGATGGATTTAGATAGATAAAACAAAGCTGATTTTCTATTGTTTTGCTTTATACTACTCTCTTTTGCCATTTGAATAAAAAATTTTGAACCTGGAAATAGTAAATCTCCTGGAATATTTAGATTAGGTTGTGTTTGGGTTCATTTTTTCATAGAACTCTTCTGGTTTTCCATGACCTTACAGTAGTCACTGGAAGTGATACTGAATCATCTCTGCCTCAGTCTATAGTAACGGAATAAAATTTAATTACAGGCAGTCATTCATAAATCTGTGGCTTCTTAGCTGTATAATTTCCCACAACAGCAAATTGTATCTTTCATGACCAAATATTCTTTTATATGGTTCTGTTTTTGCAAGGCTTGAAAATATTATTTGTGTATACAGAAGGTACTGTGGTCCCATTTCAGCCAGTGGCTTGTTCTAGGTGTGTGGTAGTTATCAGAGAAATGGACGGCATTTCATGGAGTAAGGCAGCGTGCTGATGCATACTTAAATGTGCTGCTGAATTAGGGCCTCAGGAGACAAGGTCATGCAGAAATGATTTTCCATTGCAACCTAAATAGTTGATAAACACAATGGTGAGGGAGGAATGTGACTCAGTGAACAGCCATCTGGGCAGATAACTTAAATGCTTAGGAAGAGGAGGGATGGAACTAATAAGCTAATTTGCTAAAAGCTCTTCTTATGTCTCGTCTGTTTGTGAATCATTTGTGGGGATCTGAGCTTTGAAAAGATGATTCAGAGAAGACGGCAGACTTGATGTACACCTGGATGAACTCCCTGGAAATATGTCAAGTCCCAGTCCATGGATTCTCTCAGTGGTAGATCTATGCATGCAGAGCAGGGCTAAGCAGCAGCCTGACATCTATTGTAACAAGATTTGTGGAAAGAACACAGCTTTCTTACAAGAGAGGAAAAGGAGGCTCAAGATCCAAAAATAAAAAATATAGAACCATAGGAACCAAATGTTGAACAACTTAAAACAAAAGTCAACACTGGGCAGCACATCCTTTAGAGCATCCCACCTTGAAGGCATCCCAGGACCTTTGGATACTGCCCAACAGGGCTAACACAGCTGGGATTCTTCCTATAAAGCTTCTTCCTCCTGGTACTGTCCCAACAGTTTGGCTGCAGCCAAGGGCGGGTCAACCAGGATTCTCCACCTCCTGGGACCCAGTGCCGAGTTAGAGGACAACTTGACTGGAGCCAGTGTAAGTGTTACACTTTTTGTACCCTCCACAGCCCTGTGAGAGCATCATCTGACCTGCCAAGGGCACAGGGTTCGGTGCACAGGCAGCTGCTTTCAAAGACCCTCCACGAAATAAGAAACGTTCTCCCTGGTGCTATTGAGGAGAGCACAACTTGCAGTTTGTAGGACACAGAGGGCTATTTTCACTACCTCAATATATCTTGAGTAGAAGAGTAAAGACTTTGCTTTGGGCGGCAGAAGCACGAGGTTTCACCTCATTCATGTGCTAAAAAGGCAGTTCAGCCACAGGTCGAGTACCTGCATCCAAGGAGACAAAGCGAAGGCATTGGACATGAGCTCTACACAATACTTTTCTGTTTATGTTGGGCACAGACACTGCTGGGCCAGCCTCAAAAAAAGAGGGGCCCAAGTCTAAATTTACTGCAGGCATCAAAAACACAGGGAAGTAGTAAGTTGACGATACAGTTAGTAGGAACAGTAAAGATCTCTCTATATTATTGAAAAAAAAAACCCTTAAAATATAATCATATAAAAAAATTCTAGCCTTTTGCTTTTCCTCTACCTTGTCACATCTGCCCCAAAGTTTGAATATTCAAAAGGGAAGCTAAAAATGGAAGAATTTTTGCAAGCATTAGCAATCCAGAACAACTTTGCTTTTAGAGATGATCAGTTCCATCAATGCTTCCTTGAAGACACAGTACTAAGACCTGGGCTGTTTGTTTTGTTTTGTTTTGTTTAACTATGCTGGTAAAATAATGATTCAGAGTTGTATATTTATATAATTTTGTATGTATGTAAAATGCATAGACTTTTACTGGAAAATATTGCAAATGAGATTCTAGATGTTAAATAGGAGAGGCCAAGCTGAAATTTGAAATCCAGCTTGCCTTTACTAGCTTTTGTTGGAAGTATCCGGGACCTCCCAGAGTGAAATAGTTAGTTAAACATTAGCCACTCAGGTACTAGGGACAGTTAAAAATATCCTGACTGTAATAACTGATGAAGAAAGAGCACATTTCAACTGTTGACATATTGCATAACATATGTTAGAGACAGTATTTCGTTTTCACAGGTAACTGGAATCACCACTTTTTAATTAAGAGCTTATCTGTTAAACTACTTACTTTGAATATTTTTTCTGTTTCAGAGTACTTTGCTGCTCACCTGGTAAATGCATTATACATAATTCTCCTCATTTCTATACCAGTTCTATTTGAAACTACTATTATAAGTTCTTGCAAAAAGCTAGACTGTTCCCCTTACAGAACCATAGATTCTTCTCCTGTCTTGTTTTGTCAAGTGTTCTTAAAATCTTGGAAGTTTATGATGCTTAATTTGTAAAGGTTAGTTCAACCTGTGTAGTCAATTAAATAAATTTATGGTTGTAATCTGCTTCTCCTCCTTTTCTAGTACAGGAGTTTGCAGTAGATAGGTTTAAAAAAGAAAGCAAAATAAATGAGAGTGCTAAATTTTACTGGTATTTCTTGTCTTCCACTGTAGAACATTCTTCAACCTTATTCATTCTTTGAGCAAGAAATCACCTTTCACCCCAACACAAAGAAGGAGAATAGAGATCTCTGAAAACTTGTCATGATTTTATAGGTAAGGAACTTAAATTTAGTCTTATGCAAATTCTTGTGACAAAAAGGTCACCAGGTGGCAAAGGACTGGTCTGGGGACATATTAGTTTGAGAAGAAAAGTTAGGTCCCTGAAAACTTACACTGCCTCGTAATGACTCCAGCTATTTTTAGCTTCCTTAAGTAGTTTTATTTCAGGAAAAACATCTACAATGAGAGCTTATATACCATGTAAGGTACTGTGAGGATTTGAATGAGCTAGTCCTAACAAACACTTCTGTGGGACTTCATGGGCTGTTTAACCTGAGTTGCAGCATTTCTTATCAGAAGCAGCTTGATTTTAGAGGAGGAAAGGGTGACTCTCTTATATAAGACCCTTGGGAAAGGACCCATCCTTTCTGGTTCAAATGTGTGTCATTTTGCACTCTGCATGAATAGCACTAGAGTTGTTTTAATATGTGAATTACTGAAAAAAAGAAAGGGGGGGGGGAGTTCAGAAGACAGCAAAAATAAGAAGTAAATTACTTTATGCGTGTTAAACCCAATTTTATACTTGAAGTCTACTTCTTCCTTTGTAATAGTACAAAGGCTCTATTGAAATCATTGTAGAAGCCTCCATTTCAGGGTTGTTTTCAAGTGGGTTGGGTTCGGTTTTTTTCAGTGCAAATGCTTCCAAGCATGCTGCTTCTATCTCTGTGCTGATGCTAGTTCCACACAAATAACTTACTGTCTTTCTGCTTTGCTTTTGATCTGAAGAAAGGGCTGTTTCACACTGAAAGATGCTGACTTCCGTTCTCAGTAATCAGAGTGGAACAGGTGTTCCTTCTTCCCACAGATTGCAGGTGTTCTCCTGGGTAGCTTTCTAAAAGCATTTTGATGTCTCCCTGAGTGATGTTCAGACAGCTAAAGTGAGTAATTTTGCAGTAGAGTCTGTGTTAACTGGACTGGACTATACCTTGGTTAAACTTGTGAATGACATCACTGTTACCAGGCTTAATTTTTGGTTTTAATACTGCCAAAACCCCTGACTTAAGACACTGTCCCCAAATGATGTCAGTTGATACTTCCCTGAGAGCTTTATTGTGGCAGTGACTTTTTCCTTCTCTGCCTCTACAGAGAGAATTAAAGGAGTTTAAAGGCATTAGTCCAGATTTAGTACTTTCTATTGAAGGTCTAGCAAGTGTGAAGCAGAGCTGAGCACAAAACAGGCCTTTGTCTTGGCTTATTAGGAAATGTTATGAGGACAGTCATTCTATTTTTTTTTTATCAACTTTTTTACTATTCTGTATGTGTATAAGAGGTTATACATTTACCACACACTGAATATTGTTTTACAGCATACAGTATGAAACATGCATCCAAACACACACAAAAAACTTTTACAATAAAGCAAGTTAAATAATTTACCTTATGTCTTTCCTAGGTAGCAAATTTTTATGAGAAAAGAGGTACATATATTCTGTTAATAAAGGAGAGGTATTTACTTGGCAACATACATTAAAGAAAGAATGTGTGACAGTGAAAGGTGCAATGGGGAGTGGAGCTTTGTCTTGAGGGATTGCTGCAAATAGTTACACGATCAGAAGCAAATCAGAGATCATAAATAGATACTGATAGATCTTAAAAATTTTCTTAAGTTATTTTGGGATGGCATGTATTGTTGAAGGATGCTGTAGGAAGGTGCAAAATAATTAAAACACTTTTGGGACTATTTAATAAAATGGAATCATTCTCTTGTAAATGTAGTATTTATAATTTAAAATATCTCATACAAGGATTAAAGATTTTATAAGGAACAGTAAAATGAGGCAAATGTGACCAAATAACAAAAATCTCATTAGGACACAAATGTGTAGGCAAATCTAATATTGATGGGTTTTTACCTCAGAGCATTGCTCTTGAAAAGTCTGGTTGCATAACAGACTGTGTTACATGCTCTGGTCAGCTGACTTCATTCCTCTTCTCCTCTCCTCTCCCAAGCAATGGAAACTGCAGAAGATGTAGTCTGAACTATTCTCAATTTTAACCTGTTTCTCACTTCCCCCAAAATTCTAACAACTTGGAGACTCACTGCAGCTGAGGCCTCCTCGAGATCCATGAACTAGGGTGCTTGTGTCTTATTTTGCTTCCCGACCTGGTTGGGTAGGTGTTCACTGATCATGCATACCATGCTGGTCTCTACAAATGCACGAGGAAGAGGAAGTGGTGTAAGCTCCTCTTTAACTACAAGGTGAGAGAAACCAGGGCAGTCATCTGAGAGGCTGCACATACAGAACAGGACACAGGTGATCTTGCTATCTCAGATTGTGTTATATACAGCAAAGTCCAAACTGGTCTTCGGCTTACCAGGATAGGTGTCTACTTCAGGATGACTGAAATTTCTTTCTAAACATTATTGATTACATCAGAAGTTTAGAAACTGGTTCACGTGTAGGCATTTGAGCCATCAGAATTTGGAACTGAGTTACCCTCCCAGAATTTGTATGTTCTATAGGGTCCTCTATAGAGCTGAGAGTCAGCCTTTGTCTTCCTGTGACTGTCCTTACAAGGTAATTTTTGAGTCCCCTTTGTCACTATCCAGTCTCTTTTGCTATTCAACCTGAGGTGAAAGAACTTAAAAAAAACCTACTGAAGCAAGTGTTCCCCTCACCCAGCTTTCCTACACCTCTTGAGCAAAAATGCAGTTTTCCATATGGGAAAGTTTTCCATATGCCTGGCTACCTCTAGGCAGAAATAACCTTAACCTAGACCCCTCACATGACAGAGAATAAAAAAGGGGATCATCTTTCCTTCGGGAAATGTTCTACATGGAGTCTGATCTAGTTGGCATTACCTAAACTTGATTTTTGGGCTGGTCCTAGCAAGAACAGTATGTAGATAATAGGTGAAAAACTGCCAAGGACTGGGACAATCTCAGCCACAGAAACAGATGTTAAGGTAACTTGGATGCAACAGCAGAAATGTGCTTCCTATCCTTGTTTTTTTCAATGCAAAGGCCATCATTTGGGGAGACTAGCAGGGAATCAGGAGGATGAAGAACAGTTAGGGTTTTGTTGCCCTAGTGTGTTTCTATAGTTTAAATTTGGTAGCTAGTACAGTGGAGGTGTCTTGATTTTTTCTTTTTTTTTTTTTTCAATTAGTCAAAGGATGTAGAATGTCATCAATGGTTGCCAAACCACACAGAGATATAAGTGACTATAACAGAAGAAACTGTTATCAATTTAGACAGTGCTTTTCACAGTCCACTGAGCAGAAGCAGAGTTCATACACATGAAAAATATGCAGAATTTCTTTTTATTGTGAAGTTAAATCCATCTTTCCAGTGGTGAGGTTCTTCACAGCATGCTGCCTTAAGGTCAATGAAAATGCCATTCATTCTGCTCTGGGCCACAGGTTGGAATACTGTGGTAAGACAATTGAGTTTTGTGAATAACAATTTGTCATCACTGGTTTTCTTAAATTAACATAGCATGACTATAAAACGGATAGTCTGATTATACTGAACTTAGCAATGACTCTTCAGTAGAAAATGAAATTTTTTGTAATAGGTCTTTTCTATGCAAATGCTACCTTGAGGCAGAACTACTAAACTATCAAGGCATGTGCATGGATTCTGCCATTGACATCTTTACCTCCTTTGCCCTCCCCAGTGAGTAGTGCATAGTGTAGGAAGCATAAGATTCCCCCACAGTTTGTAAGAAACATGCATTAGTAATAGAAAAATATAGAAAACCCAAGCTGTGGCTCTTGAGCAGCTAGTCCTGTCACAGCTGAGGTACCAGAGTGGTTTTTGTCTTTCTGTACTCCATAGGGTTATTTCAGGTTTCCACTGGCGTAGAGAAAATCTGGGTCACAGCTCAGCCATCTGTCTGTAGACAACTTTTCCTCATAAATGCTTTCTGTCTCATTTTAGTGTGTACCTATGATAGGAAAAGCATCTAGAGCTGGGTAAGATATTTCCACAAATTTTTTTTCATTCAAAAAATACTGATGAGTTGAAACTGAAACTTCTTGTGGCCATTTGTTTTGACAAATATTTGTTGACATTATTTCTTTGCTTTAAGGACAGGTTTCTTGAGGTTTATTTTCCAACCTGGCTAGTCCACAGTAGCCTAATGGTTTGAGTGCTTCCCTGAGGCCAGGGTCAGATCCCTGCTTGATGTGATTTGAAGCACAAACCTGAGGTCAGGTTAATGGAGGAGGCACCATAAACTAGGTCTTTCTGCTCTCCCCGTAGAACAGGGTAGTCTGTGAGCGTTGTTTCATGGTTATTGCAAGTTAAGGCTAAAGGTTAAATGTGCTGATTTCTTCTACTAATATAAAGGTCAAACAACAGGTTACAGAGTATGGAAATATGTTTACAGAGTAAAATCAATATACTCATAATTCCATTCCAAGTTGCTGGTTCAGGAGCTCTAGTAGTGTTGATCACATTTGATGTTGAGGTTGTTGTGCTGTTACGGCAATTATTCTCCCCAGCTTCCCAGACAGGGCTTCCCAGAGAGGAATTTTACTTTGGTTTGAGGCTCCAGGTTATGCTTCTGCCTTGGCAACACAGTCTTAGCTGGCAAATAGAGTGTCTCTATGAGGGCTTTATGTCTGCTATGGAAGTTCTTTGGACATGCTTTGAAATTTATTTTTTCCCCGCTGACATAGAGATCTTCTGTTCCAATGGATATGACTGACCATTTGACATCTATGACTGCTAGTCGAATTTTCTTAAGTTTATTCAAGAAGGATTTTCTGAGTCCAGAAGTGAAGTATTGCTTCCATGTTTCTGTTAGCTCATTTTCCTAGATGTAGATTTAAATAGTCTTAAACCTCCCAAATGCCCTAAAGAATTCTTTTGTTTTCTTGGAGCAGTTTACATTTGTGTTCACCCCTTCAAGGCTGCATGATTTTTAATTTGAATCTCTTCATACTTGCATAATAAAATGCAACTTGCCACATAAACCCATTATCTGCAGAGTATCTCTAACCTGTATCACAAAAGACGTTAAAAGACTTTTTCCATAGGGCCTCCACATAGCCTGTCAAGGTAAGATACCTGGCTGATTTGACACTTAGAATGCCTCTGTTTTCCCTTTTTCATAGAAATAAGACCAGCACTAACATTCAGTTAACCTCAGTAATGGACAGACATTCCTACAAGATTTCCTTAGAAGTGTCTGTCTGAGGTGAGTTAATGCTCCTTTCCAAGTCAGTCTGAAGATCATGATTGCCTGGCAGTTTTGAAAGAGTGATATTGACTTTGCATTGACTGTCTTAAAATTACATCTCATTTTATATAGCATAATTTTATCTTCTATTTCAGTCTCTTGAGACATTTGGCAAGCTTTTCTTTTAATCCTTGGAAAAGAAGGCTTTTGCAATATTTCTTTTCTGATGTTGATTTCTGATGCTTTGGAAGAAAGTGTCAGAATTCCTGCAAAGGGCCAATTATATTGCAACTTTCCCAAAAGAAAGTTTCTTTTTAACATTAGGCATAATTCCTTGGCATATGTCCCAAAATATGAGGATTATCTATTTTTCTAGCTTGGTATTATGTAAAATTACCATAGATATAAATGTTGGGTCATATGAACACAATCTTCTATGTAAGACTTTAGTTTTGAGTAAGGATATAGGAAGATGACTGTGATGGCCTGAAAACAAAGACCAAGATCATGCTGATTTCCAAAGGATTCTGGAGCAGTGAGAATCACAGGTTTTACACTCATTATAAATTAAAATGCACACCAAAATAGAACCTAAAATAAGATTGGTATATACAGTGAGAACAGTTACAGGTTCTTTAGAGCTCTGCTGTCACCTGGCAAAAGGATGGCAATGGGTTGACTCCAATCAGTTCCCCTGACCTTGACTAGGCAGGTATATAAGAACAGCATAAGAACATAGTGATACTTTCCTAAATCACTCTTTCCTGTTCCTGAAGCCTGGGGATGCAAACAGTGAAAACCATCACACAATATACAGTGTCAAGGGAGTACCACAATATAACCATGTGTTTTACAGGAGGAAAATACCTCCATTTGCATGAGGATTTGTGAACCTTCACCTGAGAACATTAGCTGAAATGAAAAAATGTACAGGAATGTCCAGGTTTGTGTGTGTGTGTGTGTGTGTGTGTGTATGTATACATGTTTTGAGGTGACAGTTGCTTTTTCTGAGAGATGCCAGTGGAATCAGAACGACAGAATCGATTAGTTTAGTTTAGTTAATTTAATTTTTATTTGACAAATCTGTGAAGTAGTGTTAATGAAAATGCCTGGTATACCACACATTTAGAGAAATGGTCAGAGCTTAAATTTGGCTACCTGTGACATTTTGCTCTAGATTTTAGTTCAGCCTACATATATTAATGGTACTTTGGAGGAACCGCAGCACATAATGGAAGAAATAATGTAAGAAAAGGCAGTCATATTTGGATCTTTTTTTCTCCTTGCCATTTCCATTTCAAAATGTTCTACTTTCAAGCGATGAAAGAAAGTGCAATAACTTTCTCTGCAAGTAAAAAAACCCTTTAGAAATATCAGATACTGATCAGTCTTGTCTGGTAGGAGATTTTTCTTAATGCAGTTCTTGCTGTTCTTCCTCTTTTTATTATGAGATTTATGCAGTTTCACATGTACGTTTTGGAGTATGTGAATACTGCAGTCATAGCTGAAAATATCCCTACTACCTACCTGAAAGAGTTAAAACTGCCCAACCAAGACAGTTTTGCCTGGAAAACAGAGCTTGAAGTAGGATGAACACCTGTTAGCTACAAGGGATCTTTTTTTTTTCTCCCAGATAGTAATCTGTGTTGTGGCCGTGAATATCCAAGCTAGGTGGAAATACCCTGTGCTGGCTGCCGACCCCACTCTGGTGCTGTGCTGAGGTGACTGCATAATGAGGCTGTGCCTGTGTTGTGTCCTAGATGCTCCTACAGAGGATACAGCACTAGCTACTTCCCCCTGTAGTCTTACCTGGGGTCCAAATTCTGTGACATGAATATTAAAAACAAGCAAACAAAACCTGTCTAGAGACTAGAGTAGCACCCAGTTTGCGCTGATCTGAAAAGATTACAGGCAGGACCATAAACTGGTACTGCAGACCTGTGAGACCCAGCAGAGGGCGGGGACGGCTCTTTGTGTCACATCGCTGGTAGGATTTTTGCTGGGCTGGTCTCTCACGGCTGTGATTTGAGGTCTGGGGCGTTGCACCGTGCCCGCGCTGCCGTCAGCTCCGGACACAACCCCCGACAAGCCGGCGGTCTCAGGCTTGGGGCTATCCGGATGAGCGCAGCCGTAACCTCGTCCAAGAGGAAGGGGTGTAGTCTGATGTACGTGTCCCATTGCCTGCAAATGCCTCTGCCACCCCATTGTTTCGAGTGTCTCAGTGGAAGTGGATCAGGAAGCTTATCTAGAGCCATCCCCACCCTTTCACCGGCAGCCCCTGTTTGAAAGAGACGCCGCGCATTTCCCTCCTTCTTCCCTCCTCCCCTCCACCCTGATTTAGAGCAACGCCAGTTGTTCCTACAGCACTCTGCTTACAGCCTTCGACATTTGGTGTAAAGAAATCTCATTTTAATTCCTCGAGCACTGTCTGTTTCCTTCGCTTGGGGCTCATGACAGGTGCCCCTTTGTTCTTTGATTTGATATTATCTCAAATAGCCTTGGAGCTTCAGCCAGGCTAAAAAACTTGCACTAGCAGCAAACTGCCCAAATTAGCATTTTTGCTAATTCCAGAGAAACGAAAAGTTGCTGAAGCCCTGCCAGGAACCTGTCAAATTAATTTGCAGTGGGAGAAGTGGATATGGGGTGAGGAAAAGGTTCAACTGAATATGACACAGCAAACGGCCTCTGCAGACTTTCCTACTCCTGCTTTTACAGATAGAATTGTGAATTTAAACATCAGGTGAAATAATTTAAGATAGACCTTTATTTATAACATGGCTTAAGGTCTTGCATTTTTCTGAGATTCCCTATTAAGTGCCATTTTCATTTTGTAAGTTAATAAACCTTATGTTTTGTCTGTAAAGCACTGAAAATTCCCAATATTTTTGGACTTTCTAAGCTCAATAATATAATATTTTTTCAAACAGCTTTATATTTTCTCACTTTCCAAGAACGTGGTTCTCCTATATTTATTTGTCTGTACTCTGAAACTCAGAGTTGGTGGGCTTTTTTTCTGTCTGCCTTGTTAGATGTGATTTATTCTCCACACCCCTTACTTAATTTGGGTATCATTTTTAGCCTTGTCTGAAAAACATATACCCAGCTGTTATCTGGGTAACTACCTGGCTATTGTTCTAGGCAGAGGAAAGTAAATGAAGTCCTTGGTTTTGCTTTCCTGTCGTCTGCCTTTGCAACTTATCTGGAAAACACAGGCACAGGGAAGGGTTATATAAACAGTAGATGAGCCATTGCAGGGTGGGTCATATTTTACAACTGAAGTAGCTCAGGAGTGAAATAGTATGTGCCAGAAGCAAGGAGGAATTGAGGAAAGATCCGTACATCTGAGTCACAGAGTCGCTCCCAGTACAGTGTTGTTCATGCCACACCTTTGCTGGAAGCATAAAATTTCAACCCAGTCCTTTATGATTTTCACTAGCAATATCACTGAATGTTCATTACTCATTTTGAGTAATTAACTATGTTATTTAAGTTTTGGTTACCAGTACTTTGTTCTGGTGTTAAAGAAAGCAGAAGCAAATTGTCACATAACAAAATTAAGCATTTTTAGTGAGGGAAAAATCGAGGAAGGGGATACAGTTTCTGTTAATTAAACTGCTTCCTCTTTTACATTGCCAGGCCTCTGCATTCCCCTGTTGCACTGCATGTCTTACTGTGGTGTGTGTGAAGAGTAAGCTATCAAATCACTGTATTATAGGTAGGAAAAAGTTTTAAAATACTGGGCTGGGGAGGAAGTGGGAAAAATTACACTGTGATGCTTTCCAAATTGAGGGATTTTGTTCTGGCTAAGGCTTGCTTCCAGTTGCAGCAGACTACCAGTGAACAGTGGTAAACCCTGCCTGAGCTCAGGTGTCCAGCTCCCAGTCTTCACCTTGCTTCATTCATGACCTATACTGCAAGCAGAAAGGTTGAAGGAAGAAAGGATGAAGCTATAGGTGATGTGTATCACAGTGAGAAATTCTCTTACTTTGCAAGCCAGTTTTGAAATAGTAAAGAATATATAAGAACCTAAGATTCAATTATGGATTTTAGCTGAATATGTATTACTTTTACCTGCTATTTCTATTATTTTGTAGTTTAAAGGCTGGGCAGTCTCTCCCTCTCTGTTGTCAGTGTGTTAAGCAACGTGGTCTAACTTTGAAGGTAGTTCTGCTTTGAGCAGGAGGTTGGACTGGATGACCTCCTGGAGTCCCTTCCAGTCTGTTGGAGTTTTTTTTCACTTTATCAGCCTTAACAGAAACTTTGTCATCTGACACACTGACACACTAATGTGATCATCCCTCTGTCCTCCCATCCCCATCTCTCAGCAGACAAACATCTCTCTTTTTCTTAGCCATGCGTCTGTTCTGTCTCTGTGCAGACTGGAGTCCAGGTGACACAGGTATGTGGCCGTCCATGTGACATGGACACATGGCAACCAGAGCCAAGGTGACCAGTATGATCTCCCAGTATCCTGCGCCTGGCACCTGTACTGACTTCACAAGGCACGGTGCCTTTCCTGGGCAAAGTGCTCAGTAACATGGCTTTGCAGCACAAAAATCTGTGCCTCAGCGCTTTGTTAGACTGAGACACAGCATAGAGGACAAACAAGTTATGTCCCTCTTTGCCAGTGCATCAGCAAAGGTGAGACTGGCATAAGAGCAAAGAGGATGATAGCTCAGGTTATGGGTATGCTGGTGTCTTTGGTGGGCACTAAGAGGTTCTCTTTTAAATAAAATAACTGGTCCATATTTTAGAGATGACACTAAGTGATACCAAACCTAAATCTGAGACTCATAGCAGATTAGTATTTTTTGGTGTTTTCCCATAGCCCTGATGCATTCTTCTGCTTGTTTCCTTAAGTTTCATGCTTCTGTGAGCTGACACGCCAAATCTGGCATCACTGCCTTATTTGCCTATAAGCCATATTATGGGACACAAACTCTTAGGTGGCTGTAGTCCATGCTTTATTTATTAGAGACATACCTGGGGTGAGACACTGCACTAGATAATTTGAGCCAGAAAAGCTTCTAGAAAAGATGAACGGGAAAAAAGGCACTTTGTTTTCACAAGACTTAACGCTGTTTAAGAAAGAGCAGCTGAAACCTGAAGGGCAATTCTGTGCTTCAGTACTTCTTGGGTAGAATTTATCTGTTGTATTAGGAATACAAATCTGGACTTCAGTGTTCCTCTAATGGCCCTGCCTGGCAGAGTGAATTCCTCAGGGCTCAGTCTGCTGATGCTGGCCTGGGGAAGAGGCAGCCCAGCCTTGGCTCTTCCTGTCACCACTGTCTTTAACCAGCTTCTACTGAAGTTTCTATTTCCTTGTAGGTGCTTTGGTTCACTTCTTTCATTCACTCATTTACCTGTCTGTATCCTAAAACTGATTTCCCGCTTCTCACCCACTATCAGTGCAGTTAAGGGGAGCTTAGCTCCAGTATCCTGTGCCTTATATTTTAGATATAAATGCAAATGCAGTTTGTATGGCACCTCATTTATAAATGTGTATTTCCTTCTTGGTGGTGGGTTGTGGGGTTTTTTTTCTTGTTTTAGACAATAACTTTCATATTTATTGCAGAGTATAATACACAAAACTTCTGGAATGTCCGTAGAGCTGAGGGTTGTGATAACAGCCATTAGTAAGATTTCATGCATATACACGCCTGCACTTTTAATGTGTTCTTGGCATTTCTTGACAACTGCATGTGATGTCTTTACATTCACTGCTAGTCTAGGTGACAAGCTCATCAACGAAATACATGCTGTGCTTGAATGGCCTCTGAAGATCCAATGTTTTCACATCTCTAAGCAGCTGTTGCCTTTTGGGGGTTCTTTTGTCATGGGGATGTTATGAATTTTAAGTCATTCTCTTCTCACCTCCCTCATGGTCCCAGCTTGAAAAAAAGATCAGTTAGAAAAGAAGCAATTAACCAGCATTCAATTTTCTGCAGTGCCATAATAGTAATAATAATGGCGTTTGGTCCGTATGCCCTTAGGGACACAAGAAATTCCTTAACTTGTGCAGTTACTGAAGTTTTAATTTTCTTGTTTCCTCTCCATTTTCTTTTGCATGAAAAGGAAAACCAGAAAAGCCAAGCACGCTTTGGGCATTCACACAGTCTAATAATAAATGTGTGCACTCATGGTGAAGTTCTCTTTGGAATTCTGTAAAATAAAAAATATTTGGAACATTTGTGTCTCAAAAGCAACAGTAAAACTGTTAGTAAGAATTATATTCAGAATTTTATTAGCTGAATTTAATTAGCATGAGTTACTGGTAAGGTGATTGCACCCTCATCCTGTAGGATGCCAAAGGATCCAAACATGTGATCTGCTTAGAGAGAAGATGGTCAGACTAAACATGGATAGGCTCATTCAATGAAGCAAATATTAGTTTTAGTTTCTTAAAATTAGTAACATTTTTTGTTAACTTCTTGATACCAAGAAAAAAAGAGTTGATTTGCTTGAGTATCAGTGCCATGTTCAAACTCAAAACAATCAAGTATACTTATTGGAATAGTAGTCGGAAAATTACCTTGAGATGGTCCTTTCAAAAGTGCATCAGTGGTGGCAAACTTACTGAACTGGCAAAATTAAACCAAGTGAAAATTTCCACTTCATCAACAAGTTGAATCATGTCGTGCCTTATAAAGCATGAAGTTTAAAAATAAAGAGTGACTTATGTTCATAACAACTCCCGGCTGTGATGCCACTTCTGCTTTTATTTTCAGCGTAGTCAGCTTCTGTAGCTTAGAGTTCTTTTGCCTTGTACAGTACAGTTAATTTCTTTCTTAAAACATGCATAACAGAAACCAGAGATTTAATCCTCCTCTTTCCTGCTGTGGCTAAACCACTCAAATAAATGGAAATGGGAGTACCATGTGTAAATAAGGAGAATAATATCCTATGATGAATTATTCACGTAACTGGGTCATCACCTGTTGAGGTGATCCAAGGGTGTGGGTTTCTTCTCATGGACATTAATCTAGATCTTGTAGAACATCCCATTCCATTTCCTGTTCTGTCTAGTTGCTATTAAGAACATGACTATGCCTGGAAAGATTGAGAAAAATGCTGCTTTTTTTGAGAATCACAATAGCATGCAGGGGGAGTCAATTATCCTCGGACAGGCACCATTCAAATTCCCAAAAGCTCTAGAAGTGCCAAGAAAACCCCAGAAAGTTCAGCGGCTTTGTTTGGCTTGGAAAAACACTCACTCAGAAATTTGGCTTTTCATTTATCCATGATCCCTACAGCATGCTTCAGCTGGAGCCTGGCTGAAGTCACAATATGCTTCCTTGACCAAGTACACCACTGGAGCCACATTCAGGCACGGGAATTCTAAATGCATTTCAGGCCTGGGCTTCAGGCACAGGGAGCTTTTCTACTGACTTCAGGGTTTTAAACAGAGCTCTATTTGGGCTATGATTGCCTGCCAAGTTAAAGTACAGTTCTCATAAGGTCTACAGATCATCCTGTTACTAGGTGGGCAAAACAACCCCAGTAGAATAGTCTCTTGGAATCTGATGAGTCTTCTGGACTGGAAGTAGGAGTGATCAAACAGAAAGGAAGGCTTGGAGAGGAGACAGAATATACATTTCAAGGCTGTGAGCAGAGCCAGTTTCAGCCGACTACTGGCAAAATTCCACATGTCCTTATTTTCTATAGACAGGTTTATCTGCGCCCATATGTTAGGCCCTGCTTCAGTTCCAGATTCATCTGCTTTCATTCTTTTGAATTCATCTCTCCCGTTAGTGCTCTGCCTTGGGAATTAAAAGACATTAAACTGCAACCTGTTATTTCCATGATTTCTCACTCTTAGAATGGGACAAACTCACTACAAATCTTTTTCTGTGCTTTGCATGTGCATACCAAATGTATGGAAGCCAAAGCAAAGAGGCAGTGCATGTCCTAGAAGGATTTCTTGGCTTCCATGAGTGGTTATGACTTTTCAGAATGAAGGATTATTGAACGTTTCCCAAAGCAGCAGCTGTACAAATGGCTCCCACACCAGGAGGAGGAAATATATGCGCTAATCCCTGAGTTGGTGATCTATGCCAAGGCATCCTGGGGACAAACTGAAACCCCAGTGGGAAATACCTGTTAAATTTCAGGACCATCGAAATGCTAAAATCTCCTCAGTTTTTTCAAAGTTTCTCTATTTTCCTATCAGTTTTGTTTGCAAAGCCCATTTGTTGCTCAGGGGCAAGTTTGCTCCTAACAGTTTACTGACCTCCAGTAAACATAAATTGACCTTTGAATTCAGTAGTACCTTGCCAGACTGATGCACTCCAGACTGGAGTTTAATATACTTTTGTATGTTAAGAGCCTTTATCTTCTCCCCACTTTGCAATGTTATGCTATTCTGGAAAATTCACATCCTTGGATAAGCGTATGATAAAAATTGTGGAGAAACGGGAAAGAAGATAAATTATGCAGTTTCTTCATTGTCAGCATTATGTCAGCTGACATTTTAGCATCGTCAGCTCAGGTTTGGAGCTCTTCTCTGCCAATGTTTTTCCATCCCTGACTCAAAGGAATGCCAGGAGCAGTGTGCCTTCTCAGCCTTGCCCAAAAGCATCAAGGGCATGATCTTTTATCCAGCTCCATGGGGGAGGCTGTGCAGCAATCTAATTCCCTTCCATTTGTGTTGGAGTAATACAGCACCTGATCACATGGCCTTTAGGTCCATATCCTGCCAGGCAAACTAGGGTCTATATATAGGTCCTAATCTTATAGCGGGTTCTGTGGAAGCTCAGAACTGCTATTAGATGTGCACAGTTGATTTAACATCAGGTGGTCTGACATATTTGTACTCTTGAATTATGAATGAAAATTTCTAGAACTTAAATATATCATTAGAAAATTACTAAGAGCAATTTCCTCCTCTTCACATTTGCATAATGAAATTCACCATAGAGTTGTACTCTCCCTAAATATATAGATCCTATAGAAAGGTCAGAAGGTGTCTGAAAGTCATATAAAAGGAGCAGCATGCACACGCAGATTTACAGGAGGGGTAAAGAGCAGCTGCACTTTGCCTTCCAGATTACCACTTCTGAATTTTGAGCATTCATTGAAGCTTTCAAATATCTTTGTAAAAACCCAGGTGAATCTCAAGCAGACATTGTCCTGAAGCACCTGAAATATTTTTATTTAAAGTCATAGAAATTGTCCATGAACATCAGAAAAAAAATGAACTGAACTGCAAATACAATATCTTGAGTTTACATTTCCCTTTGAAACTTATCTAAGTCAAGACTTTAAAAATAATACCTTAACTTTAATTTCTACAATCTGCAGAAATTGTTCTGTCCATTATCCTTTCACTTCTGCCCCAGTTTTGGCATTGTTGTGACTGCAAGGAGGCATCACTGACATATAAGCAGAGCTGATACAAGATCTTAAACCATTAACAGTAAGGCCTTGTTTCTGTAACCTAATTCCTCTTTCTAAAGATAGGTGCCTCACATCTCCTGCTCCCTCTTCCCTGTACACAGTTTTTGTATTCCTCAATGACAGGTAAACCTCTGCTGATGTTTTTCTTTCACCCCTGGGCTCTTTGTTTCTTTTCCTCCCCTTCATCTGCACACTGAATAAGTGAAAGAGAGTACCTGGGTGGCTGGGACATCTCTCTGAGTAATTATAAAAAAGTATATCTGAGGGGTCATGTAGGATCAGATCATCTTGTCAGTGGCCTAGTGAACTGCTGAGGTCTCATATAGTCCTACATTTCTGGGTTTCAATGAAGTTTAGAGCATTCAACAAATACTCAAACGATCAACTTGATTTATGTAACCTCTTTTTGAAAGATGTAACATTTGCTAAAGGTGATCAAATATGGCAGCTGTAAAATATGAAGTGTCACTTTTGACTGCTAAGTTTGTTAACATAGCAGAAAAGCTGTAATGTACAAACCAGAGGCATAGCAGTTGTTCTTCTTATTTAAGTAATAGGGATTCTATAAGGACTGTCAGTATTGGTTGACACGTTTTATAGTTGCTGTCCTGTATAATTTGATCTATAAGTTATTACACAACTATAAAAGTAACAAGAGAATCCTGTGATTTACAGGGTATTCTGTTAGGTTGTTATTCAGATGTGGACTGAATGCTTTAAATAAAAATACTGTACTTATGTCATTTAAAAAATTGGTTTGTGATTCTTATCAGTAACTATGATTGCAATGTTTGATAATATTTTATATTATCTTTACAAACAAATTTTGAAATCAGATGGAGAGTGAAAAATGCTTCTGTTATAAATATAGCCAACTATTTCATTTTGTTCTGTCATTCTAATTGCTCTTTATATCTCTAAAAATACACTGTGGTGGGTTTTCCCCACTCCCCCTCCTCAGCAGGACAATGGGAGAAAATAAGACGAATAAAGCTCATAGGTTGAGATAAGGTCAGGGCAATCATTTACCAATTACTGTTATGGGAACACAGACTTGACTCAGGGAAGATTAATTTAACTAATTTCCAATTAGAAATAGACTAGACTGATGATTAACAAAATCAAAACTAAAGCTACCTTTCCCCACACCCGCTTTCTTTCCAGGCTCAACAACATTCCTTTTTTCCTGACTCTTCTACCTCTTCCTCCCCTTCCCCAAGTGCCACAGGACAGTGTGGATGGCAGATTGTGGAGTTTGTAACAATTTGTCTTTGTCAGTCCTTCCTTCTCACGCTGTTCCCCTACTCCAGCATGGGGACCCTCCCACAGGAGACAGTCCTTCATGAACTGCTTCGATGTGGGTCCTTCCCATGGGCTGCAATTCTTCAGGAATTGCTCTAGTGTTGGTCCCTTTCCATGGGGTGCAGCCCTTCAGGAACAAACTGCTCCAGCATGGGTCACCCATGGGGTCTTAGGTGCTGCAGAAGACCTGGTCCTGTCAACAGTCTGCAGCTCCTGCCTGGAGAGTGCTCCACCACAGAATCTCCTTGAGTGACAGCTTCCTTCAGGAAATATCCAGTACTGTGGCATGTAGTCCTTGATGGACTGCAGGGTCCAAATCTGCTCCACTGTGGACCTCCATGGGACAGTTTGCCTTGCATACAGCTTTGACACAGGCTGCACGGGAATCTCTGCTCCAGCCCTTGGAGCACCTCCTCGCCCTCCGTCTGCACTGACCTTGAGGTTCGCAGAGTTGTTTCTCTCACGTTTTTTCTCACTCTGTCCCTCCAGCATTTTTAGTGTCTTCAGTATCTTATCAGAGAGATGCTACCAGCATTGCTGAAGGGTTCAACATTGCCCAGTGATGGAGTCATCCAGAACTGGCTCCGTCTGACATAAACCAACTCTTGGAGTCTTTTCAAGAAAGCCCCTCCTGTAGTGCTGCCCCTGGCTGACCAAAACCTTGCCATGTAAATGCAATACATAAGCATATATGGAAGTTACTTTTACTTTCTCCCAATATTCTCTGCAGATTCATCAAGAAAGCACGAAAGTTTAAATACATTTATCTGTTTCCAGGCAACTTACAGTTCTGTAAGTGTTTTTCATTACTGATGTTGGCATTACTTTTATTTCTGTGGTGAAAGTAGGCTGCAGACCATTTGTCATGTATTTTATAGGATACTTCGTACATTGCCTACTTCGAGTATGTTTTTGTGCTCTAAAAAGACCTTGTAAGTCCTATCCTTGTCTTCAAAAACTCATATTGTCCTTGAGGGCACCAGTGGTTCCAACAGGTTACAGCATGGTAGTGTTGCAAATCTGGTTTTGCAGTGATCAGAAAGGATTTGTCAAAAAAAATCATAGAACATTTTAGACTTTAATGATTCACATTTCCTCTGACTGCTGAAATAAAGACTGAACTGTCTAACTTTTGTGGTTGTGTGCAATGACCCCGCGGATCAATGAACTTCAAGGACCTGGCAGTAATGAATCTGATTAATGTTTTTTTCACTGAGCCTGGATTTCTTTGATGCCACTTTTGTTCAAAGAGAAGTCTAGGTTGTGCTCACATTCTCTCTATTTTTTCCCCTCAAAATAATATATGTTAACACTTATGACAATGATGATAGAAGATGGAGTTCTTTTGGAGGAAACCCAGCATCCTCTTAATTCCTCCTGCCTTGTAGCCTGAGTATAAAATAAAAATATGGTGTTCTGCCCATTTTCTTCAGCACAACCAGCAGAAAAAATTCCTCCTGCTGTGGCAGAAGATCAGACTAATATTTGCTAGTGGACAGGAAGTTCTGATAACTGTTTCTGACCATGCCAAAAAACAATTTTGAATTTACACTATTCTTCAAACTCAGTTATTTCTGCTTCGAGGGGCCTGCTTGATTACATAGTGTGTACTCTCAGAATTATTGCAGGGTTTCTGTGGCTTTTTTAAGCTTTCCGTCTTTATCAAACTTGATAAATGACATTCATTAGAGCTGCAAGATTTTAAGTTTGAAATTTAATTAAGAGACAGAATTGCAAGGTTATTGTAACTAAATAACACATATTCACATATAATTATTAATATGGAAGTCACTTCAATGGAAATGAAGTATTTGATAGTTGATATAAAATAAATGTTGTCATCCCACAAGTACAACCAGATCTTATGTGAACAAGACATTGATAAGAGATTTTCTCTCTTTCATTTAATTAGTCCTACACAACATCTTGAAGAATATATTCACTCTTCTTATACGATTATAGGGTCAGATTTTTCCCTTTGTTTATAGAATATCTTGGGTCAGAAGGGACCCATAAGGGTCATCAAAGTCCAAATCCATCTCTGCACAAGGCAGCCTCAGTAATGACACCATGTGCCTGAGAGCATTGTTGTACTAGTTTGAAAACAAGCCAGCGGGAGATTGCAAGTCAGAATTATAATTTAATAGGAAAATTAAAATAAATGCAGTAGTACAAGAACACTGACAGACTCAGGATACAACCTGACACCATGTTAGTCATGGTGGTGGTAGCAGGCCAGATGAAGTGGTTCTGTTGAAGCGGTAATCCTGTAGAAGGATCTGGTCTTCAGCTGAAGGTCCAGCAGTAGTTCTTGCCCTCTGGGAATCCAGTAGGTAGGGCTACTTGTGCTTTTCCAAACCCCAGATTATATCCAGGTGGGAATGCTTGGCTTGAGATGCTCCCTGGGCGGAGCATCTCACAATGGGTTGATGTAATTCTATGAGTCATGGGGTGGGTCCTTGATCGCCCATTAAACAGAGATAGCGCCCGGAGGGAGTTATCAGGGATGAGTCATGGTAGGAGATAATGAACACTGCCCCACCTGCATTAACAGCTTGTGAAGATGATAATAGAATACATGCTTTTGGTTACATCTTACATTGTAACCTAGAACAGTTGTTCAAATGCTTCTTGAGCTCTGTCAGCCTTGGTGCTGTGACCACTTCCTTGGGGAGCCTGTCCCACTTCTCTGGGTGAAGAACCTTTTCCTAATATCCAACCTAAAACCCCTCTGAGAGAGCTCCATGACACACCTTGAGTCCTATCACTGGTCACTGGAGAGAAGAGGTCCGTGCCTTCTGCTCCACTTCCCCTCATGAGGAAGCTTAGGCTAATATGAGGTCTTCCCTCAGTCTCGCTCAGGCTGAACAGTCCAAGTGACCACAGCTGCTCATCGTATGTCTTTGTCTCCAGACCCCTCACCGTCCTTGTTACCCTCCTTTGGACACCGTCTAATAGTTTAATATCTTTCTCATATTGTGGCATCCAGAACTGCCCCCAGGACTCGAGGTGAGGCCACCCCAGCGCAGAGCAGAGTGGGACAATCCCCTCCCTTGCCCGGCTGGTGATGCTGTGCCTGACGCCCCCAGGACACACTCGGCCCTCCTGGCTGCCAGGGCACTGCTGACTCATGTTCAACTTGCAACAACCAGGACCCCTAAGTCCCTTGCCATGGTGCTGCTTTCCAGTCTCTCATTCCCCAGTCTATCCATACATCCTGGGTCGCCTCATTCCAGGTGCAGGATCCAGAACTTGTTTTTTTGCTTTGTATCTGATTAAATTGCACTGAGGAAGCTAATACTTTTCTTGGAGTAAAGTAAGGAATTTTAGTTGAACAGGATTTCAGCACTTCCAGGACAGAACTATAACTTGTTTAAAATTCCTCTCTTCAGTCCCTCTGCTTTCTCCTTTGGCAAGTACCTGAGACCCTTTACAAGGATCCACTCATAGCCTTCTCTTGGCTCTTTCCTGACTGTGGCCCTAAAGCCCATCCGGGCTGCGGCTTCTGGGAAAAAACAGTGACGAAGAAGAAAAAGCACCAGCAAAACCAACCAGCCAATCAAAACCCCATTAGTTTATCTCCATACAGTTTTTCACCTCAGTGTTTCTCCCTATCTCTCTTTTAAATCATGATGTAAATGCTAGTTCAAGGATAAGCATACTGAATGTTAGGAAAGAGAATGTCCTGAGAAAGAGGAAGGAAGCAATGCCAGGTAGACAGGAAGGCAGAAATGAAAAGCACTCAGTGGCGATGAAGGCAGGGGAAAAAGAAGCTAAGGAACAAGAAGTGTAAGAAAAGCTGGAGACAGGGAAAGACCACTAACATTTTCTATGTCTATTGCAGAAGCTATCCAATTTGGCTACTTGTTTCCTTAACCCCTTATTCAGTAGTTAAAAGAAGAAAACCAAATCCAGTTGCTTGATTTGAAAAGCTGCTGTGATTGTTATTCATGATTCTATTATTTTTTAATCAATTTATACCTGTAACTTTAATGTTTCTGAGGAGTGTCTAATTTCAGAAATATCTCCACTGATGTCATGGTATTTTACTTCTATATGAAGTGAAGTGCTATTTGAGATGAGGAAATCTATTACTATTTTCTACCTTTTACAAGTCCATTTCACGAGGCTGCCTGCTCTGTCTCTTACAAGCTTGCTTGTACTACATAACTCTATTAGGCTCCCTTATGACTCCCTATTTATAACGATCTAAGTTTAGAAATATTTGATCACATATTAGCAGTGGTATAATGTAAGAAGCTATTTGTATTTCTGTATCAGCAGATTAGGCATCAGCTATTTTCTCTCCTACATGGCACAGTAAGCTGCAGTGCTGCAGTACTTTGTCAGGAAGTACTGATATCTCAGAGGAGATATATTGGGTGTGCAACCATAACTGCATCCAATGGAGAGATAAGAGTGCAGATTTAGACTGTTGTACAGTGTACTTTGTGCTGACAAACAGGTGTCCTTTCATGTTCCAGCAGGACACAGAAATTATTTTACAAGTTCTATGCCTTGTTAGAAGTACTATCCAAGTTTAAGAATGATCACATAAAACACATAGTTATTTATTGTATTTAGCATAACAGGTAGCTGTTCTAGTATGTAAAGGTCCCTGCTCTAAACAAAGGTTCTCAATCTAATGCCCAAGTTCTTTACTCTTACACTGTTATGGGAAGGATATAGATCTCAAGATGTGAGGGAAAGAAAGCTTTCCCTTTTGCATGTATAGCTATTGCTCTCATTAGGTTTCAATGTGGAATCACTGGGCTTTGTTTGGCTGAATACATCCAATATTTTCCCTCTCATTTGAATGGAGATATGGTCAGACTTCAGTGACTACACACACTGCAGTAGAGGCAAAATTATTCAGTCCTCGATCTGCAGATTTCCGGAGGCAGCAAGGCAAGTAGAAACATTTTTCTTTCCTATTCTTGATCAGGCTTTTTATCAGCCATGTGGAACCACTTTTGTTTGCTCAGCCACAGTTAGACGGAGGTACATTTTAATAAGATCCATGTGTTAGAAGGATTTTTAAGCCAAATACTGGAGACTCTTCTCATTCCATGTTGGAACACAATGTAAATCCTGCACATATATATCTGCACATGCATACATGTGCATGTGTTTGCATGCATACTTGTCTGTAGATTGCTTTTTTTCCACAAGCGTCAACACTAAAATTTCAGAAGCATGGTAGCTAACTACCATTGCAGTTTCTAATTGTCTTCTTGAAAGTACTGAAGTTAGATACTTACTCTAAACTATGTGGTATGGGTAGAATTAACAATTTTTCCGTCTGATGAGGAATTAATCAAGGACATATCATTATCGCATTTAAAAGTGGATTGGGCACAGCAGCATTGTGGAGGTGTAAGGGAATGCGTGTTTCAAGAGTGAATGTGGCTTCAAAATGTGACATATTAATCCACTTTGCTGAATGTATCCTAGGGAAAAAAATCAAGACTTGCAACTATTTTTCCATGTTTCTGCAGTTCAGACAACAAGATGAAATATGATAAAAACACAATACTAAGAATTAAATGTGCTTTTATACAGAAGAGAATACTCTTAGTATTTTATTATTTCCAGGATTTTCCAGGGCTGTTTCTATGTATAGGACCAGTTTTGTGGTGGTGTAATAGACTCTCAGTGGCATCAGCCCAGCAAAGGACAGTATAATGAAGAGAAAAATGAGGCCCATTGTTCTTAACAGGAAGACAGTTTTTTGACTTATATGATCAGAATAGCTGAGTGTTTGCCTTGTTTCTTCTCTGCAAGAGAGGACACAGCTGGAGATAGAGGAGCACATTCATAGCACGTGGCTACCTTGGTACAAAGGCTAAGAATGGATTTACTGACAAGACTGGCATAGACAATATCCCCAAATAAAGTCAGTTGCTGGGAAAATATTGCAAGTCAATCCATAGTGAGGAAGTTCATCTCTGCTCACTGCATCACGACCAAAAGTGAAAAGCAGTAGCTTTGAAAACTAAGCCAATCCATAATTTTCTGAACAAGGAACTATCTCATAGTTGAAAGAGGAATAAGTATCAAAGAAAACTGAATGGAAGTGGAGGCAATTTAGTGCTGTAGGCACAGAGCTAGCGGAATTGCTATTTGTCAAGAACTGACCTTTTCCTCTTCAGTGGATCTACTTCCATATTGACCTATCTTAAAATCTAAGTAACTGCTGTCTACTCTGTGCTACCTTGGGATTAGAACTTACTCTGTCTGACTTATGTATTTCAAATGCTGTTCACAGTCTGGCAAGTAAACAAATTCAGTTTTAGACAAGTTGACTCAGTTGTTTCACTGAAAGGACTCAAAGGTAAGAGATTTTCCTTGACTCTACTCTCCTTTTTTTTACTTACTGCAGAGTTTTCCTTGGTCACTTCTCTGGAAATTAGATCAGCAAACAAAATAGAATTTAATAGCATTTTTTAATTAAAGCTTGAAAAACGGAGGAGGGAAATGCTTCTTGAAAGGTGAAGGGAGTGGTGTTTTTCTTCTGTGGGACTGAAGGAACTTGATTTCTAGATAAACATCATTTTTGAAGATTTCATTCTTTCTACAGCTGTGGGCAGGACTGTACATTTATGTTGTGTGTTCCCTGGACTGATTCCTATAATACAAGAGTTTCAAATGATACCTCATGCAGAGTAATGCAAAACCAACTGAATAGGGTCCTTAATAAGCTTGAAAGCAGCCAATTTACATCAACAGTGGAGTGAGCCTGTTTCAGCTGATATTTAAGAGTTGAAAATAAGGTCTTCAGAAATATTTTGTTTGAAACAACATATCTCCCTGCTCTGAACTTCCATGGTGACTGAAGTGGGTTGCGTTCCTGTTTTTGTCTAGTATAACATTTAGCAATCTCAAAGTCCAGGATCTGAAGTTCAAGGCCATCCTGTGATATGAGTCAGGAAACTTTGGGCAGCCCTCACACTACCAAATTTAAATCTTGAAGGATGAGGCTTTCAATTTTTACTTTCTTGGTCCCCCTACCAAGCCCTGATGGTGTCAAGAGATTTGGGGCTTCCTTTTCAACGCAGTGAAGGTTTCAGCCTGTCTTTGGTTTTCTGAAATTAGATGATCTCATGGTCCCCAGTTTCCAGGGACCACCTAGGTTGTTGCTCAGAATCAGTCTCCAACAGTTCATTCTTCCCAAAGCAATTTTTACCCCCCTGGAACCTCTTACACAGAGTTCAGAAAATGATCAGTTTTCAATTTTAGCTGGAGCTTGCCATTCCCCACCCCTTCACCCTCAAATATCAGTATTTCCTGTGGAAATCAAATTTTTCATTTCAACCAGGTTTTAACAAAGAATCTAGCCGCCGCAAAACTTGGTCATAGTAAACTGCAAACCAAACTGTGGAAACTCTTCATGCCAGTGCTCAAAGCAACCCAAACCACAGTCATCCTGCCTAGAAATTAATCAAAACAGCAAAGACAACACTGAATATAATTTTCAGCTAGAGTTTTACCCGCCTTCTGGAAATGAAACACACATTGGAACCAAATGTTGTTTAAATCAAATGAGTGATTATAGCAGGCGGTAAGACATGAGACATGTTCACTCATTAGTGATCTACTGGAATGTATTTGTGGCTTGGACATCCTCTTGACTCCTGAGAATCTTTATCCTGTTACATTTCCCACTATGATTTCGTTTTCCTTTCTTGGCAGAAGAGCCACAGACAATTTAGGTAGCTATCTTCATACGGGTTAAACACATTTTGTCTGGCCCAAATGCATAAAATGCTAAACCAGATTAATTACTATGAAGTTTGTCTCTTCCTCCTGACTGAGAAGAAGTGTATCAAATCACATCAAAAGGGTCTATTTTAGAATATTCTTTCTACTGGTTACTTGACGGGGGAAAACCTCTCAGAAATAAAGTCCACTCAATTACATTGAAAGCTACTTTCTTTTGCATTCATTTTGTCACAGAAGCACAGAATTGTTAGTGTTGGAAGAGACCTCTGGAGGTGCTCTAGCCCAGCTTCTCTGCCAAGGACGGGTCACCTAGAGCAGGTCACACAGGAATGGGTCCAGGTTGGTTTTGAATGTCTCCAGAGAGGGAGACTCCACACCCTCTCTTACATAAGGTGCCCTTCTCGGGAAGTCCTGCTGCTCTCTCCCAAGTTGTAGCTAATTTGAATATATATTTCACAAAGAAAGATATTCTGTGTGATTAGCTAAGAGAAAATCTCATTACTGTGGTCTAGAATTTTCCTTAAAGGATGGCAGGCAGCCCCATGTCTTGCAGCAAGAATCTTACTGCAAACTAGGCAAAATTGGATACTGCTTTCGTATAAAAATAGTTATGCAAACTAGCAGTGGATATAGCACTAAATAGGAAGAGCTTTATGGTCCTGCAGTTGGGAATGATAGCTCTTATTTCTGATTACCTCCTTGTAAACTTATGGAAAACTAGTTGAATTATCTGTTCATAATTTGAGAAGGTTACTGGCCACTCACAATGCATTAGGGAAGTTTCCTAAAGCATCTATAGCTTTTTATTGCTGTCTGCATATTTTCATACAGTCAGATCAGTTGAGAATTTGTTTTGCTGTTAAAAACCCCCAAATCGCCACCCTGCCTCATAATATAAATTGGGTAGCCCCGAAATGCTTTCGTGAAAGGTGAATTAAAAAAAAAAAGATAAAATATAATCTCAAAAGTGTCAATGTTTGGATTTTTCCATATAAAATTGTGGGATTTTTTTCCTTCAGCATTTCAAGAAACAAATCCAATCATCCAGCAATTCTGAGGTAATATCAATTGTTTTCATTGCAGATTAGAATAAATTATTATAAACATTTGCTTATGGAACAACCACTTTTTTGACATTGCTGTACTCAGAAGTACTCAAGAGCAACTGAGAAATGAGTCCAGTGAATATTTGGTGTTTGGCAGCTTAACACTCCTTTAGTATAAGAAACTTCACTGGTGTTATCTCACTTTCTATATTTCTGTATAAATGAAACGCAGAAGAGCTCTGCTGTTTGCCGTGCATTTTCTCTAAATGACTCAAACATGGATTTCCGTTACCAGAAATCCATATATACGTATATTTAGGAATACAATTCACATATGACTTCATTTTACCACTGTCCCAAATCCAATTCCAAAATTTAATATAAATAAGTGTTCATTGTGAACTCTTTCAGAGACATATTTTTTCATTTGTTTCTCATTAAAGCTAGCAGTGTAAATTCAACATTCATAAATTATAAAATTTTATCAAGAATGTTTTACAGCAAATTTGTAAAGTAAAAGAGAATGTTTGACCGTGAAAAGACAAAGTTTATTTTTCATCAAAATTTTAAAAATTAAGGAACAGAGCACAGACTGTCCATTTTCCCATCTGTACTCCCACATGGAAGAAATTTTGAAGCATCATAAAAGAAAAAAATTGGGAAAGGGATAAACAATTCTTAATATCTTCATGTCAATAGTGTTAATGGTTTAAAAAAAAAGCTGAAATTTAAAATTTCATTTAGTTATTTTAGATCTCAGTTGCAATTTTTGTAATTAAGAAAACAAACACAATTAGGGTAATATTTTGTTAAAAATAAATAATGCTTTCGAAACAACTAACAGTTTGGTATCTTTGGGGTTTCAGTTGTAATTTGACAAAGACATTCTAGTAAGGTCTTTCAATGTCCTTATCTCTCAAGAAAAGGTACAGGACAATTCATTACCTCTGATGTCCTCAACTACTACATGCCCAGGAAATGAAAATCAATACAGAATATACAACAACAGGAAACAAATGTATGTGTTAGTGCAGTGTTAGATAGTGCAGTCTTGACTCTAAAAATCTTGTTCAGGATGGACATCACATTCTACAAACATTCTTGGGGATCTTTGATATTTTTTGGCACTCCAGATCCAGACAAATCAAGGAAACTTAATTAATCCCCCACCAAACCCAGATGTGTCCTCCTCAGGTCCAAAGTGTTGTAGGAAAAATACAGCCAAAATATGTACTTGAAAAACAATTCCATGTCCCTTTGTCAATAATTCTTGTCAGTGCTAGCACTATGGTGAAAAGTCCTTCACCATCAGTTGCCTCAAATTTTTCTTAATCTATTTCTTTGAGAATTGGACTTGTCTCATGAAAGTTGCTCTGTGTTCTGGGTTTTCTTCATCAGCTTGCACAGTGGTTCCCATTTCACATATTTGAATTCACTTTAGAAGACCACTGTCCTCATTAACTATTTAAACTGGATTCATATTTCACATGGCAGGAGTTACACTGGTAAAAACAAATCCTGCCAAGATCAAATGGGGCACAGCTGGCTTTCCTCTGAACACCACCACTCTCTCTTTGCCCCTTGGCGTGGCTGACCTTGGCTCTGGCTGTTGTTGACATTGTCACTTAGCAGGAACTTGTTGCAGGTGGAATGAGAAGGCTTACTCACAAGAGTGTTAAAGTAACTTAATAAAATACAGTTTCAGTGGAGAACAAAAATAGTTTATAGTTGCAGCAAATATCTCCTACTCATACTAAGCTGTGAACATTTGTATCTTTTAATATTCAGTATTTGAAAGGGAAATTCAGTACATTAGTTAATAACAGTGGCTGATACTAATCATTATAGCAACACCACAAAAGTTCATTGATGTACTTTTGCCTTGACCTGTTGTCAGACTTGCTTTTCATATTTTGGGGTATGATTTGACGAACGCAAAAAGCAGTACTTGAAAAGAAAGGACTAAAATTGCAACTAGAAGGCCAACAGCAAGGTACAAACCTACATAAAAACTTCTGAGAGGGCACAGCATTAGGCTTTTATGTTTTAACATGCTGATGTGAATTGTTGCTGACCCACACAATTAGGCAAACTTTGGGACAAGGCCAGTCGCATCTAGGATAAGAAACTGGTGATAGATGCTCTCCAGTTAATCTGCCAAAGACATAGAAAATTCCATTTCCCTTATATCAAGAATACAACAGCAGATAGTTTATTTGCTCACAGCTTCAAGTCCCTTTAGTAGTACAAGAGAAAAGCATATTCATACCTGTCTTTTGGTTTTCCTTACCGCTATGCTGCCAGCCCTTAATCTAGTGGTCTATTTGGCATTCTGATCCTCTTCTCCATCTTCCCTCATCTTTCATCTCTTCACATAAACATACTAAACTCCATTAAAACAATAAAAAGGCTATAAAGCTCTTCCATGCAGATATAAATTGTACAAGTTTTCTTTTTTTTACACTGCATGGCAATGTATTTCAGTATTTGGGACATGGGTCTAGGACAATTTGAATAACTCCTAATTCTTTTTTCTTGTTACTCATTACACTCATCAAGCTTTCTGTGATTTGATATCAAGCATAGCAGATGTGCCATGTGGTTCTCCTTAGCTGGCTGTATGCAAACATAAGTGCACACTGCTTCTGAGTGTTCCTGGGGTGGGCTGGGTAGAGAATTACTTGCCACTAACAATCAGCAGCAGTTAAACTGAAGTAGAAATACTTTATCTAAACTTGTTTTCAGGACAAAATATCAAAACTTGTGATCAGGACAATAGCTATCTCTCCTTCATCCGATGCACAAATATACTTATTTCCCTCCTTTCAGTGCTGTATCTTTACCTCTAATGTGATGAATTTGGTGTTAACTCAGCTGAACTGGTTTATCAGTTGAAAAAAAATCCTTACTTGGCAGATGCCTCTTCTGGTTTTGATTTGCAAATCTACTCTTGGCTTAAAAGGAGACAAAGAAATTGAGGAAATAAGCTTCTTGGGCAAAAGCATCTAGCTTGGACAACATCTATCTGTTCTGAAAAGAGAATTTAAGAGGTTATGACTTTGCACCAAGATAAGAGATAGCCTTTTTGGTTTGGGGGCCTAGAAAAGCCTGTGTGGGTTAGCTGAGGACTTAAAATAGCTTTATTCTGACTGAGATGATGATTTAATTTGATGCTTTCTTAAAAACCCAAAATAATTCATCAAAAGCCCTTCATAAGATTTTATAACCATCACTGGATGTGGTTATGTACACACAGAAGAAATATATTCAATCTGTTGGCTTACAGTGTCCAGTTCTGATCTAAAGGAGGCAGAGTTCAAGCCAATTTTCTCCTTGTTAAAAGTAAACTCTTTTACATCTGCACACATCTAACTTTTACCTCAACCCAGAATGCATAACTTTCCAACTTAAATGCCTTCTTTGGTGGCAGTGTAATTTTTAGCTGTTGATATATAATATTTATATCTATCTCTATAGGCACACACATCTTGAACACAATTGTATGTGTATTTATATGTACATTTAAACATGCATTTTACAAAGGCACAGAGCACAGAGAACACTTTAATTATCAGTATCCACTTCTAGAACCTAAATTAAGCTGTAAATTAAAGAAAGTAGACCCTACTCTCTTTCACTGGCAGTTTACTCACCAGAATCCCTAAGTAAGGTCACTATCATTGATCCCATTATAATTTTCAACTGATTTGAGTCCCTTTGAGGCCACCAAGTCCAAACTCCTACTCAGAGCAAGTCCATGAGATCACTGAAAAAGTAGTAAAAGGGAAAAAATTCCACGACTTAAAACTAATATAAGTCTTAAAACTCTGAGCTGTGTGTTCTCCTGATAGAAACTGTGGCCACAGGAACTGTTCTTTTAACAGGAATTAAAACTTAATCTCTTTAGCACTGTAAATCACAAAGTAAAAAGGCCAGTGACCAGTGTAAATACTTCAGTCGGATTATTCTAATCAAGACATACTTATTGTTGTTTTATTACAAGCTACATTTAAAAATCCACATTAATAATAGCAACTCTAGGGCACATTTCAAAACCTTAATTTATTCAACTACATCAAAGAAAAATAAATAACATTTTTAGCTTTAAATTTCTGTTGTTTGGCACATAATAATGGAAGGATGCATGAGATACTAACAGCAGATTAAAGAAATCAAGGGATAAAATATTCAGAATAAATTGCTCTGCTGAAGCTCGCTATTTTTCTCTTTCTAGAACAATCCAGGTTATTTTTGTAGTTGTGAAGAAAGCAGCTTTGGAAATAAAAGCCACTATCTGAGCCAGAACTTTCTGCACATACAGGCCACATTTAGCTGCAGTGTTACCTATGTCTTCATGCTGCTGCTATCTTGATCACTTACTTTGTTTTCAAAGGGCACATCTGTTTCCATGGACCAAATAAAGAAAACCTTTCAGACCATTCTAAGATAAAAAAATTATATATATATATATATATATATAAAGAAAAGCTAATGCTCCTATCTTTTGCCTTCTGGTTGTGCTCTTGGCACTTGGTCATGTCTTTGGCATTCTGTTCTCTTCAGCCCCTCTGTCCTGTCTTTGCAGACAGGGATCTGTGTAGGATGCAGGAAAAACCCACTGAATTATTTTATTCATAATGAGAACACTACTATACATCTGATGAACATATGGACCTCAGTGGTTCGAGGACAGGGGTGCATTTTTGGATGTTATCTTATTTGCTTACTTCAGTAATCCTTTCAAGATTCCATAAAGAGAATTGATCTTAAAAAAAACACTTCCCTTGAGACGAAAGCTTTTTTTCAAACTAGATATTCACCCTAGCAATCACCAATTATCTTTCTCAATAAATCCTTGAAGCAAGGACCTAATATAAAAAGAGATTTTTTTTTCCCCTCCTGTTGTCCCTTCATGGCTGTTGGATCACAAAACCAGAAATGTCAAAGTGCTGGTTAAGAGACTTCAGGAGTTGTCCTGCAGTTTTTGTGTAGAATGTGATACCTTTCCTATTCCCTTTAATCAGTTAAAAATTTGCCCTTTTCCAGGACAGATAAAATCCTGAAAGATACTCTTATGAAAGAAACATGAGCTGCCTAGCTGAACATGATTTTTTGCCCTTCATAACTACTTGAAGCAAAAATCGTTGGCCCAGATTGTCCTGCCTAAATCTGCAAATAAAGAAAATGTTCAGTGTAAAACCTACTTCTGAAAGGTTCAAGGAGGGAGATGGAGACTTGAAGCTATCTGTATAACTTGTTAGTGCAGCATCTTACATTTCTGCTCACAGGATTATTAGAAACCTGCAGTGGGTGTCCAGAGTTTAGTGCAAGGTAAGGAGGAAATAAAGAAAAGGATTTAGAGAGAAATGAGCCAGATGTGCTCAAAGGGAAGGAAAGATCATGTCTTCCTCGTGTCTCTCCATCATCATGACACATGGCAGTAGAAAGGTCTTGGATACTCATTTGGTTTCCATTTCTGTAGAATATATTAAAGGTTGCAAAGAAGCTGTATTTATCCCTGCTAAAGCCCTGAGAGACTGACTAGTCTGTAATCACATAAGAAGCCTGTGGCAAAACATAATTTGAACTTGTACCCTCTGGTTGCTAGTTCAGCCACTGGCTTTTGCATTTTTTCTCTTTTTCTGTGGGGCTCCATGGGGGCAAAGCAGAGTGATCAGTTGTTGGTATGGACTGTAAAGGGACAGAGTCAGTCTGGGGACAAACATGCCCGAATCAGCTTTGCATTTGATAAAGTCTCAGATTTACTATAACTTCAGAATGCTGGAGCAAGCCTTCTACCAACACTGAAAATGGAGTTAACTCCTTCACAAAGATACTCTAAGCTAATGTATTTAGAATGTGCTTTGTGAAACTCCCAGTGTTTTGTTCCCTCCAGGACCAGTGTATAGTCTTCAGTTGTTTTTGTTTAAGTTAACAACTGGAAGAAACGCCCTTCCTCTGAGATCATTGATGGCTTGCAAACTTTGCCATAATGTTCTAACTTTCCCCTTCAGAGCAGTATTTACTGTGCCAGCAGTCAAGCTGAGTATGGTAATTTCATTATAACTCTATCAAATGTGAATCATCACAATCCAAACCTGAAAAGGATCTTGTTACACCTTTTAAAAAATACCTGTTCTAAATAATCACAATCAGATTCACAGGGAATATAAAATTTACAAGGAAATCTTTTGGTTTGCTTTTCACACCAGAAAAAGGTCCTTCCTTTGAAATCTCAAGCATAAGCAGTGAATAAAGGCTTTGTGCAAAATGTCTTATTGATAGTGGCTAGAATCTTTTTTATTACTTCAATAATGTCATACATCATCATGACATTTATCCGTCATTTAACCTAGGTAAATTTATTATGTCTGATGTACAACTGAGATACATCTGTTTTATACTTTTTGTGCTATTTCTAGCATGGATGGGGTTTAGAACTATGTTAATTAGCAGTAGGAACACTTTTTTTTACTAATTAGCCCACTATTATTTTGAAACCATGAACTGTATTCTCATTGCACAACTTCCTGGGAAGGCTCTATTGTTTAGAGGAAAAAGTTATAGAGAGCAACTTATGACTCAAATCTCTTATATTTCAGTATGACATATGGCACATACTCATATTGCTTTCTCAGTTTCAGCAAAAAATATCCAGATTTTTCACTTGCCTGCTACTAAATGTCCCATGAAATTTCAGAATGAAATGGCAAACACAGAGTGCACTCCTGAATTTTCTAAAATAATACAAAGTCATTCATGTCTGATGCAGCAAATATTTCTTCAGGTGACTTATTATCTGTGAAGTTCAGTTTATAAATAAAGTGATGCCAGACTCAGGAGACATACTTTTACTTTTCCTGATGCTCAGCTCACATTACCAATCTCATCCAGTCACATAGGTTCATGGAATAATTTAGGCCAGAAGAGACCTCTGGAGGTCGTCTGGTCTAGCATCCTGCTTAAAACAGGCCCAGCTTTGAAGCTGGGCGCAAATATTTCTCATAGTCATATTCAGTCAAGTTTGAAATCACTACAGATGGAGAACATAAACCTCATCCAAATAACCTGTTCCAGAATTTGATTGCTTTCATGGTGAAGAAAAATTCCCAGGAAGGAGTGGTTAAAGATTCAGAACATGAATAAAAACTCTCATGATACAGTATCAGTTGTTTTGGAGAGGGAAAGATTCTGAGACAGACTTTGCAAGGCAAATTATGGCTACATTTTTTGCAGTTATTCTATTCTGCTGCTGGGTTCTTAGTAAAAGTAGAAAGTTCCGTTTTCATGGGGTAGCTATTTAAAATGTTACCTACAGTGCTTGAAACAACAGCCCAGAACTTCCCACTCCAGCAGACACAAATTTCCCAAAAACCACATTTTATAAGTGGTTGGAATAAGAAAACTGCTCCATCCTCTGAAATTTAAGTGTGGAAAGATGGTCTCTGATCAGCAAAGCAACTCCAGATTTAGAAGAGTGAAAACTTGGAGCTTGACAGTAGTTGAGACCCCCCGAGATGGAGAGTTCAGGTGAGACCCCTTTATTCTCCCATCTGTATGTTTTTACTTCTCCTATAGGTACTGAGTTTCTGTTTTATCCACCTGGGGCTATTCCCATTCCCATACTGCCTCGTGAAGGCTATAGACATCCAAATAATGCTTCTTTTTGTTTGCTCCTGTGCTATTGCTGTCATTCCTATCTCCCTGTTGTCATGCAGGAACTGATTGCAGTACCATGTCCCTGCCCATGTGGAGTTAGTCAGCTGTTTTGGGCACTTTTTTTCCTTTCCTGTGGAAGACAATACAATCCAGCAGGATTTTATATACTTTGTGCTGACTAATCACATCTAGTGATCATACACTCATAGACAATCTGGCTTTTTCTGAGAGACTATTTGCAGAGAGGAAAGAGTTTCTAGCTTTAGGCATGCAGATCAAATTTGTAGTGACAATTTAGGATTTTTTTCCATCTGTTCTATAAAGTAATGCCTGGTAGTCAGAGAAAGGAAGAGACACTCAGGGAAGACATCATTCATCCTTCTCCCATCCCAGCAGAGCTCACTAGGAAAGACCCCACAGTCTGTCTTGAATTTGTAGAATTTCCTTGGCATCCATAACTGCTTTCTCCCCATTCTGATAGCATTTACTGAGGGTGGGTAACAGTCCCAAGTTATTGTACACTCATTTTTTATTGTTTCACAGTGCTCTCTAAATCTGTATAATCCCTTATGCCATAAATTAGTGAGTAGAACCCTATTTACGTATCTATGCTAATAATGATGCTTTACATTACAGTGGACATATTAATCATTATCTGCATCTACAGCAAAATTATAAAGCACAGCATCAGAGCATCTTCCAAGATGAAGACCATCATCTGTCTGAAATGAAAGCAGAGCTGTAAGCAAACAAAGAAAGGAAAAGAGGCTTCTCTTCTCTAATTTGAGTCAGGAAAGGACAGGGTTAATATTTTGCCTTTCAGGTACTAAATGTGCTCCTTGAGTACTTCCTCTGATGACCTAAACATGGCCTACAATAGTCTTCATAGTTTCCTATCTTAAATAACTTGCAGCTTGATTGTGATTTTATCTTCTTTTTACTGAGACAGTTATATGAGAGTGCTGACCTTCAGCTAACTGCCTGTTTCCTCTGCACAGGGTACACAGGACGTGAGAACTTGGTTCAATTAGGCACGCTGAGTCGCATGTAAGTGGAGGCCTTGATCGCCACAAGCGATAGAATTGTTTTAGTTCACATGTTACGGTATCTTTGTGGTCTGCTTGTTACAACAGGGGAGTCCCTGACTCATTTCTACCTTGCCAGTGTACATACAATGACTGATAGAGGAAATATATAACCGTGCTTGCCAGTGAGGCCAGAAACAACCACAGTTGTTGTAACAGCTCTTCAGCACCTCAAGCTGTATTGTTATTTAGCTGTTTAAAATAATTAGTACACGAATTGAACAGTTACAAATGCCGTGACAGTTGACAATGCAGTCCAAGTAGGGAGCAGCAACGAGTGGTATTCCTCAGGGGCTGGTACTGGGAGCAGTACTGTCTAGCATCTTTTTCAAAGGATTGAGTGCGCCCTCAGCAAGTTGGCTGATGGCACCAAACTGTGTGGTGCACTCGACACGCTGGAGGGAAGGGATGCCATCCAGAGAGACCTTGACCTCTTTGGGCCTGTGCAAACCACAGTAAGTTCAACAAGGCCAAGTGCCTGGCCCTGTACCTGGGTTGGTGCAATGCCAAGCACAGCCACAGGCTGGGCAGAGAATGGATTGAGATCAGTCCTGAGGAGAAGCACTTGGGGGTGTTGGCTGATGAGAAGCTGAACACAACCTGGCGACCTCGCAGCCCAAAAATCAATTGTAACCTGGGCTGCATCAAAAGCAACACGGGCAGGTCAAGGGAGGTGATTCTTCTCTACTCTGCTCTGGTGAGACCCCACGTGGAGTGCTGCATCCAGATCTGGGGCCCCAATATAAAAAGGTCAGGGACCTGTGGAAGAGAGACCAGAGGAGGCCATGAAGATTATCAGAGGCCAGGAGCATCTTTGCTATGAACACAGGCTGAGAGAGTTGGGGTTGTTCAACCTGGAGAAAAGAAGGCACTGGGGAGACCTTATAACACTTTCCCATACCTAAAGGGACTACAAGAGAACAGGAGATGGACTCTTTACAAGGATATGCAGAGACAGGACAAGGGAGAATGGCTTTAAACTGGAAGACAGTATGTTTAGATTAGATATTAAGCAGAAATGTTTTACTGGGAGGGAGATGAGGCACTGGAACAGGCTGCCCAGAGAAGCTGTGGATGCCCCATCCCTAGAAGTGTTCAAGGCTGGGTTGGATGGGGCCCTGAGTAACCAGGTCTTGTGGAAGATGTCCCAGTCCATGGCAGTGGGATCGGAACTCAATGATCTTTAATGTGTCTTCCAACCCAAGCCATTCTGTGATTTTATTATTTCCTTTGGGGGAAAGAAGGATTAAAACCTACAAAGGGCCATTGCTCTTCAGATGAGGGTTGACCAGGAGTTTCTGTACGGGATGAAATGAGCATAGGGATAGGGATATTTTAAGTCCTGATATACACACACCAGAGCTAGCATAAAGCAAGTAATGTTGCAGACAAGAGTTTGGATGAAGTGTAAACTCGACACTTAACTCCATCAAGCAGACAGCTAGACTTAGAGATTTACATCCACAACAGGTCTTTCTTTAGGTTTTGATGGCTTGCATTTTGGAATATCTAATTTAACTCAAAGATTGTGCAGGAGCACAGGTCCCTAAGCCAGAATAATAGACGCCACCAGACAGATGCCTTAAAGTTGGCTAATACAGTGCTTGAAATTTCAGTGCTTACGTTAGTTGTGTACCTGATCTGCAAGACCCACTATGCCTGTCAGACTGGAAGGGCAGTGACTAAATAAGTCAATTTCTGCATTGTAGACTGTAAGGTGGCCTCTGTACTTTTGGAGAGAATCTTCGGTACATTTACCAGGTGGGGAAGCAGAGACCCTTAATTCTGCTTCCTTGATTTCTTAAGGTTGTTTTCCAAATGTTTTAGCTTGCTGACACAATGCTTTATAGTAGGTCTAAGTCCCCATGAGGCAAGACAACAAAAACTACATAGGCAGCAATTCATTAATTCTGTCATTATGGCATAAATCAGTCAGTCTGTTGGAGTGAGGTGGAATGGTCATTCCTTCCTGAATGATATATTTTGCTTTCACTGGTTCCATGATAATTTTTAATTACCGTGAAACCTTCCTCAAAGGTTTTTTGAAAGTTTTAAACATCGTATTCCATAGCTTTTTAGTGTCTCTAAAAATGAGGCTTGACACATTTTGTGGATTGTGTGCTGTGACAGTTAGGGTAAGAAGGGATTATTTTCATCTAATCATACTGTCCCATCTTACTGCAATGCAGACAGGCAGATCCTATAGTAACTCCAGCCACCTCTGTCCCCTCTGTCCTACAGGACTTAATAGATTCGTATGAAAAAGGAAACTCATATATGCTCTGAAGAAGAAAGGGTGAATGGATGGAAAAGGACAAAAATATGAAAGTCACTGTATACATCTCCTCATACAGTTTTAGTACAGATTTTAACAGTAAAAACTGCTTAATCTATAGGGGTTAGCTGAAAAATTAACTGACATCTCTACTTTGAACTTCTTGAAAAGAAAATGTGCCAGGGCCACCATGTATTAATATATTTAGTTGCTGGAAAAAGGCAATCAGTGTTTCATTGTTATCTTGCTCCTTGTCTCATTGTATTCCTAATTCTTCAGGCTAATAGCATTCCTCAATAGCAGCTGATATTAATGTCTTTCAATATCAGATATTAACAGTAAAATGTGATTTCACCTAGAGTGTTTTCCCTGGACTGGGTTTTCCATTTACTACCACTTCACTGACACAGGAGAAGTTTATGAGCCTTAACTTACAGAGTTCACAACTTGAATCATGTTGCTTAATTTTAATTTGTCTGTTCAGTCTCATAATCAATGAAGAGGAAGTGAGCAGAAAGCTCTACTTCCAGAGAGAGATGATCCCACTTGCAGTCTGAATCAGGGTCTGGAAACGACCCTCTCTTCTGACACTGCAGGAACCCGGAGTGATTAGTTCTCTTCTTTATGTTCCTAACAGAATGGTTATACTGGGAAGCAATGAATACATGAAGCCTTTTCAATAAGTGCTAGACAGTGCTCAATAAAGGAGATTACTTGGAAGATCTTTGAAGAAGTAGCAGTAAAACAATATTGTGAATGTTAAAAAGCATTTTTGTGCTCTGTTCATAATCACTGATCATATGGTACCAGCCCACTGCAGGAAGCTTTTTTTCTGTATTATCTCACTGTTAATTCTGTTTCTGCCCAGTCAGACCAGTAAATGGCTAATACATATTCCTGTTTCTCTCAATCAAGTCTTCCAGACTTTTATTGTGCATTATATGAATGCTGTTGCTGTGAGAGTTGGGATAACTCATAACTTCACAAGCTAATGCCAAATGCTTCAGTGAATATTGATGAAAAAACTACATTAGCTAGTACAAAAGAGCTAGCTGACAGTAAAAAGCCTATTTTAGCCCCTTTCAGGACAACATCAGATCAACTGTAGGCTAAACTGGGCCTTTTTAAGCTTTCCTTAGCTACAGTGTTTCATCTTAATTACTGTACAGTGTGTATCACACTTTTGCAACAGCATTTTACCTTATACTTCCTTACAGTGGCAAAAAGTGTCAATACAATAGATCATAATGTGTTAGCAGGAAATTAGAGGATTCAAGCAGTATTTTCTAATCTTTCTAGGACTGATTTATCATTATCTAACTAAGTTCATCTTTCATTTGTGAAAACTGTGTTTAAATTATTTGGTCATATGATTTTTCCCACATTGCACACATTGTTGTGGTTTCCTTCTACCTCCACTTAGCTTTATTCAAAAGAAAGCATGAAAGGAAGACAGTAATTCAACAGTGGAAAGAAGGAGTAAATGTGAGAAACAAAACCAAGAGACTGATCTGATGAATTCAACTTGCTTGAGTACATCTGTAAACAAACACTGTTTCCTCAACCCCAGATTGTATACTGATAATCTCACCAGCATGTAGGCAGGGCTGCAATGTCACTAGCATGGACTCAGATTAGTTACTGTATTGTGTTTATTCCTTTCATTTCTATATGGTATAGATTATATCCACTTATTAGTTCAAACTCCTGGGAAGGTGGCAGGGGATTTCTTACCACTAGTAAAACATATGTGTAATATTTCTTCTGCAGAGTAAACAGGATTTGTGTTAGGTCAGCTGCTAGGCAGCAACAGGTCAGCTCTGAATATCCGCTGAGACAAACCTCACCGTGGGGATATCCTGTCAAAAATTTAATTGATTGGTTTTGTTTTGGGGAGTGGGGCTGTTCTTGTCTTTTGGACTACCCTTTGCTTTAAATTCAGTTTGGCATCTTGTCTGCTCATAAGTTTCCCAGAAATTCATTTTAACACTGGAGAATGTATTATCACATACCTAATGTGATTAATGTGTATATGAAAATAAGCTTTCCCATAAGTGAAGAAATATAAAACTAAGATTCCCATGACCATTTGTGATTACAAAGACTACATCCATCTTATTCTGGAAATCAATGTAATTTCTCAGTCAAATAAAAGTTGGTGTGTGCGTGCATCACATTTAACAAAGGTAATATGAAAATCACTTTGTCATATCTATAATGAACCAGTGTTACTATATATTATGATTGTCAAAATCAATATGCATGCTAAATATTGCAATACAGCTTTAAGTACCAACATTTTTCATATTCCATTGAAGAAATAATATTTTTAAAATGCATTTGCCTGTCATTAGAAAGATATATATATATATATAAAGTTGTTGGATTGTTTCCGGCTAAGACTATTGCCTTGCTTTGTTAGGTGCTGCATACATTTAGAAAGTGAAATAGAACAATTGCTACAAAGTGCCAGTAGAACAGAGACAAAAGGAATACTTTCTTCCCTTGATCTTTCTGTTAAATAGTTTTATCAATATATTTGAGTGGTAACTAAAGAACATGGGCTAGATCTTCACAGCTGTAGAGTTCACTCTAACTTCAGGATTTCTCTCACCCACTGAAGCCAAACCCAAAATACCCTCCTCAGAAGCAAGCTAAGCTAGCAAAAAAAAGGGCTAGCCAATAAGGGCCAAATAAAGAAGAATCCTTCTGCTCAGTGTTATGAATTATGAGCGTCCTCTTACATTGGACATCTAAACTTCTTTGCTGAAAGAGGAGGAGAAACTGATCCCATGCTATTCACCAGTCTAGGGTCTAGATTCTGGCCTAGAGGATGAAGAAAATCAGGATTATAGCCTAGATCAGGTCAGGGGCCCAAACTCACATCCTATCAGTGTGTTGGAAGCATCTTCTGGGATGCAGCTACAGACAAATCTTCTCACCCTTCTGGGGAGTCACCACTTCCTCTGGCAGGTGGCTCCAGGGCTGTCCTCACCCCTTGTACTATGAGATTGCTAGGATGAATCTGTCTAACCTCAATTTCCAGCTCTAAAGTTCCCATTACTAATTTCTTTGCAGAATAGTCCCTTTCTTTTGGATAATTCTGCCACATCTGAGCACCCTATATTCATATAATCAAGCTTTCCCTTCTCTCAGCCTTTTCTTTAAGAAGAGGCTGAGAGACTGAGCTCCTTCTCTGGAAAACAAAAAAAAAGTGACTCTCTTTGGAAACTTCTTGAACATTCTATGATTCCCAGACTTTTTCACACTAGTAATGGATACCATATTCTGGTAAAAATCTTACCAGCCCTGTGTGCAGAGGAAAGGTCATTTCCTAATTTCTAGATATCACCATTTATGCATCCAAAAATTGCGTTAGGCTTTTAGCTTCCACACGGTAGCTGAGAGCACATGCAGAGATGATTATCTGTGATGATGGACTCTGCTTTAGCTGGAGATCTTTCTGTGATTTGTTGCACAAGCGTGTTTTCCTACTGCTATTTCTGCTTGTTCCTTGCTTTTAAAAAACATTGTGCCTACACTGTTTGCTTCTCTTCCTTACAACTTCTGAATCCAGAATCAGATGAAACAAATATATCATATAGGGCTTAATATTTTGTACTAACTTAAATACACAATCCAGTTTCTGGTGCAAGCCTGTTCTATAGGAATTTTTTCAGATTTTTCTTTCAGAATGTTAGTGGGGTCAGTATGTTCAAAGAGATAATTTTAAGTCACTTATACACCATTGTGTGAATCAAGACAAATTAGATCTAATTCAAACCACCTCCACTAATTTAGAGGGGCTTTAGATATAGGATGAAATAGACAGATTTCTCACAAGTCTAAGCACACAAAACACATCTGCAACAGTACATGGGATGAACAAAATAGTGTATTACTCACTGAAATATCTCGGTTCACTTGGCACACTTCACCCACAGTTATGCACAGTACGGCTGGTTATTATCATTCTGTAACTAAAGAAGTCATTTTATCAGTATTAATTTTATCTGTAAGGCTTACTCAGGTTACTGGGACTTGATTTTCGAATGCATGAGAAAGCAGCTTTGTATAGATTTAAACCCACTCATCTTTGGTAGATTTAACAAGAACATGACCTTTCCTTCAGTCTGTTAAGAAGTCCTTAAAAAACAATAATTATGAAAGTTAAACCCTGTGTGCTCTCCCTCTTTCTTCACCCTATTTAAAAGAGAGATACAGAATATCTAGCACATCGTGGTATGGGAACTAGCCCTGTTTTAAACACACATTAGAGAAACCACCATCTATTGTTGTTTAAGACGAACATAAAATTGCTTTAATCCTCTTCACAGAAAAAACGTTTCATTCTAGGCTTGGGGTGAGTAGTAAAGATACATATTTTTTTAAATTCTTCATTCTTTATACTGTGCTTTTGCAAAGCTGTATGTGGCAGCCTGGCATCTCCTACGTACAGCAATCTGTTTAGGCTGGTGGATGTGTTTTGAGGTTATTCAAGGGCACAAGGGGTTTTGTGTGCAAGTATGGCAAATAATTGAATTAGTTCAATCTAATAAGAATTATCTAATTACAGTAACAACTGGTGAAAATTCTATATACCCTACCAGAGAGAATAATCACATTTTATACACAGACCCTAATAATTTAGAACTAGTTGAAAACGGGAAGTTGAATCATTTGCAGCCGAACAAGGCTCTGAATTTTTTTATTTTTCAGCTTTATATGTCAAGACAAGATTTGGAACTCAACAAGTAATCCAGACATTTTGGATCAGATCCAAAATGTTTTACATATTCAGAAAATCCTATGGATAAAAGTATAGTTCAAACATATAACGTGATACCAGTAATAAAGAGCCGTGTTAAGAAAGGGTAGGCAATTTTAAATAGACAACCTAAGCTAGAGAGTAATCATTGCCTCCTATTAAATTTCAGAAACCAACACATGGAACCCTGTTTTGGAAAGAGTTGGCCAACTTAAGTTGAATAAGTTTCAGTTCTTAATGGTATCATGTTAACAGACTAAATCCTTGGCAAGTTTGGACTCGCTTTGGCAGAAGAAAATAGCATCATTCTAAATGCACAGACTTGACTGACAATGCTGAGTTCCAGCAAATTCTTTACCAGAATTGATACTGTTAAGTGACGTGGTGCTGACTGATTAATGCTCTAGCACTATCTCCAATTGCACCACAGGGGTGATATTTGCTGAAGAGGTGAACATCAATACTCAAGAAAATGCGGTTATGTAAAGTTGTTTTATAGAAATTGCATTCATAGAAACATAGAATAATTTGGATTGGAATGAACCTTTTAAAAGTCATCTAGCCCAAAACCCTGTCAGATCTTCAAATAAATCAGGTTGCTCAGAGCCCCATCCAACCTCACCTTGAATGCGTTTGCAGTAGAGTGCTCAGCTGTTTCGGTGTGCATTAGTCTTTTAAGTGTCAAAACCAATAGAAGGCTCATTTTGCATATATAGCCTTTAAAAATTTATAATATATGTTAAAAAGTGTTCCATTTTCAGACATAGGCACACTGAAGGACTGAGCTTTGTAACAGGTTGCAGAAGATGCTAAAACAGAGACTGGAGCCCACGTTGCCTGCCATAACCTGTTCTCCAGCCACTCTGCCATGAAAACTTTATTTCTGATTCCCAGAAGTGGAACTGAATTTCATGTTCTTATTTCAATTGTATCAGTAGACTAGGAGCCAGATTATTTTTTTTCATTTTCATCTTTCTAAAACTCTAAATGCTAGCAAGTTGTCTTTCATGAATTCAATCATTCTATTTTTACAGCACTATCGCTATTGTACACTGCCTGGTTATACTAACTTAGTCTCCTGTACACATTTCTCTTCCTCATTTTCAGTGCCACATGAGCTATACTCATCCTGATGTTTCCTACCAGAAGTATTTATTTGTCTACTTTTAATCATTAGAAACAATTTTAAAGGTTGTCTGCTTTTTCTTTGTCTCTGTTTGTTTTCCGATCTCCACACAAATCTAATTTAGCTTGTAAATCCTTCAGGACTCCATGCTTATTTTACCCTTATTTATATTTAATAATAAAAATGGACTGATACCAGCAATAGCAGATTTAGACACAATGGCAGTAGAAGAATCCCTCCTTTCATTTTTGCTTACACTATGTTTTACTTTGTTAAAAAAGTAGATTCTATTTTTGTGATTCTAGAATACAAACTTGTTGGAGCTTTTGAAATCTTCCTTCAAACATAAAAAGGCAAGTCTTTCAGCAAGAGGACAGGCAGTGTGATACACTGTTCTGCTGTTCTGAATATTATTAAAAATATCAAGGAACATCCAGGTGCATTTCAGGGAGCGCTACTAAAACTAATGTTAAGGAAACTTCCTTGTCTGACCACGCAGGAGCCGCTCTTGTCAGCCACCCTCGCACCACCTGAGCTCGGACTGAGGCCCCTTTGCAGCTGCACCCCCACACTCACACAGTCAGACAAGGTCCCCTCACCAGCTCGACCCCAGGTTTCCCATAGCAGACTCTCCGACACCTGGATCCTTAAAATAACTTAATCTTGGTACAACAGCTCAAGCAGGGACCCCAAAAGAAGGAAACTCTGGACTTTTATACCTCACAGTCCCAACAAGCCAAAGTCCAGAGTCCTCAGCTCCTGCTGTGTCCCCAAGTGTCCGATCCCCTTGCCAGGCCACAGGTCCTTGTGCTCATTGTCGTGCAAAGGGTCAGCAATCACAGCCTTTGGCGTGGGGCCCCCACGCCCCAGAGCTCAACCTGCAGCTCACACTGCAGCTGCTCATGGAGCTGCCTGCACCTGATGTATTCCTCCACACTACGTAAAAAGTGCCCTGTTGAACCCATGATCAAATTTGTTCCCAAATTAAAAAATCTGAATTTAACCTCGACGAGTGGTAAGACTGCCCTGTGTCACTATGGGACAGGATCCATCCATTAGAAGTGAACATCCTCCCATTCCTGTCCTTCCACTTTAAAGTCCTGACAGTTCTCTTAATACTTCTATCTAAAACTCTCAGATCACATGTGTAAAAACTTCCTCTGGAAAGGCAAGAAGTTTCCTAAGTACCATGACTGCAACACAAGTCTGAGAGACAGAGTTGAAAAATACTCAATCTACCTGTTTTGTTAAAATATTCCACATGTCACATGAATGCATAATGGGTAGTGGTAACAAAAAGTCTCACAAAAAACTTATGACCCTGAAGAGGAAAGAGTTACATAACCATGAAATAGACAAATCATTGCTCTATCCCCTTCCCTTTTTTCGCTTTAGTAATTATCGATGTCTCAGACCAAACAGTGCTCAGGTTTGTAACTGGCACAACTATGCAACTCACAGGAAGATCATTCTGCATGGATACCCAACCTCAGTCAGGTCCACCAGCATGATCTTACTAGTTGAGTCCTTTCACACTGTATGAATAAAAGTAATAAAATTAAATTAACAGTAGACTGAAACCTAAATCTTGGTTTGAGCTCTTAGTCAGGCTGATGGTAAGTAATAGGAATAGAAAGGCAGGGAAGATACTGGAAATGAGGATATGGATATCATGCTTAAATGGCAGCAGAATATGGATGTCTGCTGAAGTCAAGGGAACTGTTTTCCCTCCCTCAAGGCAGAAAAAAATCAGTCTTCCACTAAATCACAGCCATGAGAGCAAAGTTATAATTTGGCTCTTCAAAGAGAATTTTCGCTCACTCTTTACACAACCGTGGAAAGAAGAATGTCAGTCTTATTTACACAAACTAGGATAAATATTTATAAAAGGTTTTGACCCTCAAGTTTTCTGACATAAAGCATGCAAAGCTAATCCCATGTTCAGAAAAGCTGACACCTTCCTCTGGAACATCTAGCACGTATCCTTGTTATTGCACAAGAGTGAATAACAATGACCATTGATCTGATTCATAACAAATATTTCTGTGGCTTCAGTGGATCATGTGAATGCAACGCAAGAGTGGGGTTTGGAGGCTTCAAAATTGCATTATTATAGCAGAAAAAAAGTCTCTATCCTGAATACTGGAATTCAAGTCTGTTCAATGATCTAATTTTCCACTTTGTTTTTAAAAAACATGTAGCTTTAAATTCAAGTATACATCACCATGTCTGCTATTGCCAACATAGCTAATGAGGAAATGTTGTGTGATTTCTGATAACATCCGAGTAGAATAACAATCATTTCAGAATTGGGCTTGAAGCTTCATTTTGAAATAAGGTGCAGCTGAGGACATTCCGCAAGAGCTCTTCCCCTCCTCTCCTTGGGTGAAAGTATTCCTAAAATCAGCATGAATATTCACAAGGAACGACTACCATCAGCCACACTGGGCTCCAGCCAGAGGTCTTCTATTAATAAAGTGACACTTAAAGATTTCTTCCTCCTGTGCTAGAAAAGGTGTTGCCAGTCCTGGATCTGGTCCTCCGAAAAAAAACTTTGTAGCATCTGCTACTTGTTGAGTTATTGTGTGCTGTTTCTTTACCTGTCTTTTTCAATGCATATTGCAAGCACTTCTGAATAGGAATTCACTTAATACTATAGTACAGTATGACTGTTTTCTAAGTTGAGACACTGCTAAAAATAATAAAAGCAGACAATTCTGCCTTATGTGTCATGGCTGGATGTTTGGGGTTTTTTGTTTCTTTATACTGTATCCTGAACTTATTGCAATACAAAACGAACATGATATTTGCAGTGATCCAAGATAAATATTCATTGTTTCAATTACTTTGCTGCAGAAATAGTAAATAGAATAGTGAATAGGAACATCTGGAGCAGTTTTTGGACCAAATTTCTAAATTACTGCAGAAATTTGACCTGTGTATTATAAACTTGCCTGCGTCCCTTATATTTCAAACAGGACTTATGCCAGATCTCTGTGAAGGTGAGACAATCCATCTCAACAGGACTAACCCACTGGGAAATAAAAGATTACTTTAATCACTTTAGGTTATCAGGAGACTTTTATAATAAAAGATGCACTTTCCTGATTATACATCTTTGTCAGAAATACCAGGAGAGTGACTGAGTTTTGTGTGGCTTGCATATCTGCTTTAAGGCTGCTGTGACAGCAAAACTTGGCAGAATTAAATATGAATCTTTGCATGTGGTTTCTATAAATCCGACATTTTCCACTTTACAATCCAGAAAAGATGATTGAGCAGATGGCAATGCAAGCCACTGGATTTATGCAATTTTTTTCTAAAACTGGGAGTTTTCACTCTCAAGAACAGCTTATATATATGAGGGCCTGAAAAGGCTGAATACTAATTTTTTTGGCAGAGCACTATGCTCACATAACCTAGGTACACAAATAGTAGTTATAAATAAGCTGACTGTAGGAGGTACAGAAAACAAATTCTTTCTGTGTCAATGAATTATCTCTCAGTCAACTTCAGATATGCATATATATACCTATTTGTGTGCAATATTTTAATCCATTTATAAAACAAAGAACTAATGCTTGTCTGCATTTATGTAATCTAAATAAAATATGCTAAAACCAAAAAATCTAAGGAACAAGATGCATGAAGCATGAGCAGGGACATAATAATGAATGCATTTTTGTTTTAAGAATTCTTCTCAGGAGCTGTTGTAATCAGTGACTCAATGCATAACTTATTAATAATGCTTCATAAGACGCTCTTTCAGCAGGTTTTCAACTTTCCTACTGGGGCCTCATGTGAACTAAAAACAAAGCTCTGCATTTTATTATTGCTCTGTTATTCTTGCAAGATTTCCCTGAAGGCTGAAGTCTCCCTGCTCTGCCTGGGAACCATGCATAGACCAAGGAGGTCCCACAACATTTTCAATGACTGTGCTTTTACTGATACTGGATGATCCTTTTTGTCATAGGATTTTTTCCTGGGTATATGCCATGCTTATTCAAGATTTCTGGTCAAAAATACTGTATTAACCTCACCATAAGGCCATGGAAGGAAAATCTGTCTCCTACTATCAGGCACAGCAACATTGATGTTGGATGTGTGCTCATGCTCAGGAACTTCTGTAGTCAGCAGGAAGTCAGGGGATCTTCCAGGAAGCAATTCTGCCAATTTAAGGCCAGAGCGACCTTCCAGCAGTGCCTTTCACTCGTGTTCTAACACAGAGAATCCTTGGGCCATTGGGTGTCCCATCAGGACCTATGTTTTAGCATGTCTGTCACATGTCCTGTGGTGACAGTCTTGCTGTGGATATGTGCCTTATGAGAGCTAACCAGCCTTTGCATAGACACAGTGGGCTGTGAAGAGAGGACTTAGGACCAGCATCCTAGACCAAAAAATCCTCCAGCAGGGATTGTCTTTATTTGCAGCTCATACAGAGCTGAGCACATTTTTTGGCTCTTTACACTCAGCAATAACTCTTAATAATTGCACTGTCTGCAGGCCAGAAATGCTCTGATTCATCTCAGCTTGTAATTCTGGAGTCTGTATTAATGTTTCTTCATAGATTTTTTTTCTGAATGGATCCTACATACTTTCATACCAACCGGGGTGTGAGTTTTATTCTTTTTTTAATTGTGGTTTCCAACCTCCCCTACCCTTTATAAATGCTTTTTAAATTTCCCATTTCCTGCTTGATGCTGCAAAACCCCAGTGCATTAAAATGCCCACTAGCCTTGGAATGCATCCTGGTAGTGCTGCTTGGCGTAAATCCTTGCAGAGCACTCTGGACTCCAGCAGTCTCCTGAAGACTGTTGACAATTGCAAGAGCTTCATGATTCACTTCTGCCATTCTCATGAATTTCCCCGAAGAATCGTTAAGGAGCTGGTATGGGTAGGATATTATAACTTTGCAGTCACAGGCAGGTAATTTAAATGGAGGGCACAGCTCTTTCCCTTGCCACCAAAAACATGTCTGTTGCCTATTACCTCTGAAAGCCCTCCCCTTAAGCCTTTGCTCAGAGTCCGCATTTCTGATCTGTAGCAGATGGAAGAAAATGATTAAGCTTACACATAAGGACCAGATCCTGCAGTCCTAGCTCCTTTCTTATTCTGGAAGATTTCCCATTGACTTCAGTGCCAGAGTAATAAACATAGAAGGACATCTGGATCTGTAGCAAAGATATTATTGTCAGCTTCCTCTATATTCCTCAGAATATTTTTCACAGACTGATTACTGAGATGCAGGGAAGTATATTTTCCCTACCCAATGTCTTGTTTGTATTCACTTTATCTAATGAGATTCCACTGTGTCAAAGTAATGCATTTTAAATTTAACATTCAAATTGTAATCCATAATTGCTACATTGCAAGGGGAGGGGGGCAACACCATCCAAAAGGTTTGACATTGATCTGGAACAGGTCAATCCTCTTTCCTGGGGACTATCTGTGGGAGATCCTTTAACTATTTTGTCCCTCTGTTTCAAGATATTTTTTTTAATATCTGGGTAAAATGAACTTTGCATGCAGTAAGCAGCATTGTGAGTACCATGAAGCCTCTCTAGATCACTTTGGGCACCCATTGGAATGTAGTTTACATCAAAGAATAATCACAGTGAATCATTCCACATGGACTTGGTTGCTTTGTTTCCAGAGTCTAATACACAATTCAAGTGAGTCATTATTTTAACATTGTATACCTTTCCTGTTTATAAGCAGTAGCAAGAACAATCTGGAAATTATTTCAGAAGACATTTTCATTTCTGCAAATCATACTCCCAGACTTTATCTTCTACAACATTCACTCTCCTTACGCTGCAGATGGTTTGGGGAATTGGGTTTTCTTCTACATTTCATTCAAAACTCTTGGGGACAGAACTGTTGTTAAAATGTAACTGTTGTTAAAATGTAAATAAGGAATGACAGCGTATCCATAAATAAACACACATTTGCTATGTATAAACCACCAAAATTCCAATAAACTCAGTAGAAGAGGGGTGATTCCATGGTTAGGTTATTTGGGCAGAGCTGCCTTCTCTGTCTGTGTGTTTCATGCATGACTCTGAAAATCGAAACTTCATCCTACCTCCATTTTACTTTCTTCAATTAAAGTATCTAATTTTTAGGCTCTCTTTGTTATCAGTGGAGAAAAATAGGCACCTCCAATGTGCCTGCCCATTACCTGTATTCACCCTTGAGATGGGATGGGATTGAATAGGATTCAGCTGTTTGATTTGAATAGGTGTCTAACAGATACTGTAAGCCTGATAATTATTTTCTCTGTGTCCCTTCTTCAGTTTTAAAATGGAAATAATTTTAAAACTCTCCCAAGATTATCTTGGTGCTGACACCTTAAGAAATTATTAACAATGTATCAGTGAACTGACACCAATAAAGTGTGGGAAGACCAGTCACCAGCTTCTTAACACAGCTCTGAAGACAGGTAAGACAGAGGACTTCAACATAGATGTAGTAATGGCAAGAATTTAGCACCCACACTTTGAGAGCCTGGAAAGATCTAGCAAAATCAAATGTGCTGTGACCGGTCTCGGCATAACTGTTGTAGACTAGATGTAAATGAAACAGCTTAAGTAAGTTTGACTGAGGTCCAAGCATTTCTCCAAGAGGCAAAATAAGAGGATTAGGTCACTGTAACAGTCTCAGTGCTCTTGCATGTATCACCCCGAACCTATTCACAAGTACGTAATTTTATTCTGCTCTAAAGCCAAAGTTTTCCTCATAGTTTTTTTTTTTGTAAAATCACTGAACTGATTTCACATCAGAAGTACATGGAGTCTTTCTAGGTGCTCATGGTGTTATTGAATGTTATGATTTACCATTTGTATATAGTTCCATGTGTTTGTGAAACCAAGTTTATGGTTTCCACTGCAGTGTGTGCAGAAGCAATCACTGGTCTGCAGTTTTCAAATTACAGCCCCCTGAAATCCAGAGGAGTTTCATTCCCTATAGCATAGATATATTTGTGAGATACAGAAATAAGAGGGAATAACAAAAAGGAAGTTGGATTAATATCAGCCTAAATAGGAACAATCAGATAGCAGGTAAATAGTGAATAGGCAAAAGAAATTCAGCAAGTTAACTAAGTTGTAATAAAACAGTGAGATGAAACTAACTAAAAGATAATTTAAGATGAAAACCTGGGAATTTTCCTAATAGTGGGCTTTTTTACACTAGAAATAATCTCCTGGAGGAGCCAGTGGATATACTATGAGATAAATGAATTTGGGAAAAAAAATGAAAAAGGTTTGAGTACAGGGAGAAATCTCCCGCTAGAAATGAACAAGAGGGTTTACCTTCTTTCTTCACTGTGCAGCTGACGGATATCTGAGAAGCAGGAAAAAATATAAATTGTGAGGGAAAGACACAGGTTTGATTCCCAGGCTTGCTACGGATTTTCTGTGAGAACTTGACTAAATCACTAAAGTTCTCATTTAGAGCTGACTGGGAAACAAATTTCACTACTATGTAGAATGTCAAGGTTCAGAGAGGGAAAAAAAAAAAAAGTTGTCCTTAACCAAGATGAACTTTGGCATATTGCACCGCAATGAAATTCTGTGGGAATAAGAAAGGCAGTGACCTCCCATTCCCTTGCTACTGCTCAGCTCCCTGACTGTTCACTTGGCAACCAGCTGGAGTCAGAGCACTGAGGCATCCTTCCAGCAGGTGCAGTTCGTGCTTACAATGTTTCCTCTATTGCAATCTGGTTAAAGCACAAATAAAAACATGTACCCCCAGGGTTAGCTGCTCAGCCTAGGCTCTGCTTGCTCTCAACAGCTCCTCTGACTTTCCTATATATTTGGCTGGCACAGAACAAGTTCTTCCCAATTACTGCCTCTGGGAAGGCCACTTCAGTGGAGACTGGTTCGGGCTTTGCTGGCTGCTGAGAGAGGAGAGAGAGCAGCAGCCTTTACATTTGCAGCTTTGCTCCCTTCTGACTTTGTGCCACTGGGAACTCTGTATCCACAGCAGCTGCCAGGATAAGGATAAGTGCAGCGTTGGAACTCTCTCCCTGAGCTCCTTTGTGGAAAAACGTGGAGTTGTCATATAGAAAACCCACGCCATGATCTGGTAATGAAGATCCAACACATTTCCCCATTACTTGTGCTGTCACAGTTGCTGGGTTTTTGCTGCCTTATGGGCAATCTGTGAAATGAATGCTTCTTGCAGCGTGCAGTCACTTGCACAACAAACAGACACTAAACATTTTTCTGCCTCAGGCAACCAGGGTTTGACTGACACGTGTGAACTGGCTCTGGCTGCTTGTGCCTCCGTTAGCTGTTCCAGGCTCTTCGGGCTCCTTGTTCACTGCTCTGTTGGCTGTCTGAGATGTCTCTCAGCAGACAGTCCAGGATGAAGCAGGTGTGAGGAAGAGGAACAAAGAAACTGATAGTTCTTAGAATTAGATTAACTCCCCAGCCTCCTGCTAGACAATGGCATTTTTGAACATACAATTTGCTTTAACTGGTTTGTGCTCATTTGCAGGCAACCCACAATGGGAGCATCACTATCAGTGAATGTGGCTCTGTAACAGGGATTATTTTATAGCCTGGAAATGGAACAGATCTGTTCAGTTGTCAATACCAAGTCCAATGACTTATTTGGCTTAATATAGATATATTGTTATACTGCAAAATTTCTCTAACATGATCACCTACAACTGGAAATAAGTAAGATGTGAAGACATCCATAGTTAGCTATATAATGTAATCTCCTGCTTATTACCCATAGGATTTTAATAATAGTTGTGCCCAGAATTCTCATGTGCAAAGAGGTGATATTGCATTATGGGATGTGTTCCGATGATGTAAGAGACAGTCTTGGCATCTGTCTAAGTTGGCAGGCAGAAGAATGGAAGAATTGTTTGCTGATGCAAAGGTGAGTCACAACACAGTGAGTGACAACGTACTTGACATGGGAAACAGTTAACTCGTATTCAGTGCTTTTACACCAAGTCCTTATTCTGCTCCAGTCTCATTCTAATGTTTCATTCAGCTGTGTTCAAGCAGGATTTATACATGCATAATATATAAAACTGCCAACAACAAAGGTGACTTGCAAGATTTTTAATATCTTGCTGTAGTGAGCTATGTGTGTAAACTAACCCCGAAATTAAACCTGTAAATGACTACCTAAAGCTCTCACCTTCCACTTTGTCTGATACTTAGCAAAGAAGCTTTTAGTAATGTCTACTAATTTTTTGACTGCAGATAATGCTGATAAAAGAAGCAAATGTTAGGAGATGGCTGAACATACACATTAAAAATTTTCATCTGCTGCCCTGAAATCTCATATATGACCCTGTTTTTTCTTGAAGGATCACAGCACCACTAGTCAGTCATTGCAAGGGGCTCCAAGCCAGACTTCTTTTAGCAGGTGCAGCAGATGCTTGATTCCCTGTGTATAACTTATGTCTTCAGCCACTGCTACAGTCAAGATCTCAGTATACCAAAGCACTCCTGTCTTCAGCATCTGCAGAAACAGACTGCAGCACCAAACATCAAGGAACACCAGAATGTGCACTGAATGCGTCCCCTGCGACTCCAGGGCTATTACTGTGATGAACTAAAGCAGAACTTGGTGCATTGCCATAACGTAATAAAGGTCACTTCCATGTAGTAAGAAGGATTGCTTTTGCTCTGAGTCAGTATCTCTCACCAGGATGCACGGCAAATGGGATTCACACAGCAGTACACAGAATCCTCCTTTCAGACCACTGAATAGCAACAGCGTCCATGTACTATGCCAAACATACCACCTCCAACGTTTCTGTAGGGGATGTACTACCCAATGAAATTTGGCTGGCAAAGCTGCATATTTTGAGTCTAGTAACCCAACTCCCTGTTCAACATTTCCTAGTGTGCTGGATGTTTCAATTAACTTTTACTGTAAGCAAACTGAAGTGAAATACAACCTAAATTCTTCATCTTCTTCTAAACTACAAGCACAGATATTTGTAATTCACTGTTAAACACGCATGTAAGCTTGCAGAATGAAAGCCAAAGTAGAGTTCACTCTAGAGACTGCGTTCAAAACTCCTAAAGCATGAAGGAAAACATGGCCAGTTTATTTTCACTTTTCTTTGAATTTATGCAAATTATCTTGAATAATTTCCAAATCTCATTTCTTACCAATAGGTGGCACCAACATTTTCTACTTTCTTCATGATACATTGCCAGTAGTGAGATTTAAAGTCTACCCCAGTGGTAAATTATCTTCTAAATCATGATGAGTTCTGTTCTGTTCCTTTCCCTGCAGATTGTGGCTGATCACCATGCAGTGGTACATGTTTTGTTCTCCAAGCATTTCACAAACTCTGAGTGGGATGTTTTGCTAGATACATTACCAAGAATTCAGGCTGCTGTTCTCTTTCATGTTGTGGGAGTCATTTTAGCAATGTTTTATTGGTGTCTGGGTTTATGGTGGTTTGTTTTGGTTTGGGAATTGGGGTTTTTTTATGTTTGATGGCTTTCTTCAGCTTTTCACACAAAGGTATTAGTGTATGTGTCAACTTTTTCTTAAAATGATCTTGCCTTTCCCCCTTTGCAGGTAATAAAAAAATTGAAAAGTAGACTTTTTAAAAAGCCAAGTAGGTTTTTTTTTTCCTGTTTCATGATTGTATGATTGCAGCCTTTACAGCCAAGATTCTACCAAAAGTAATTTAATAGCTATTCCCTAAAAAGTTTCAGTCATGTGAATTTCATAGTTATTTTGGAGAATATGGTACTAAAATGTAGTAGGAAAAGTCACTGGAACCAAAAGCAAGAACAGCTTTGGAAAACTCATTTAATTGACTGCGACAATACTCACTACCCCGTTTTAGTGGGAGAATCCTTGTTCCCAATGGAAGATCCACTAGAAGTAACCTGTAACTCTGCATGAGAGTCCAGTGATTTTCTTTGCAAGTCATATTTTCCCTGTTCCAGATTAATCACCAATGGACAAAAGACTTTACTTTCCAATTGAGATTCCCAGACAAGATTGTTTTCTTATTCTCTCTTTTCATAGTCATCATTACAAGAATGTGGTTTCAGGGTTGTAATAGTTATTCTGTGAATCATAATCCCAAACTTTATAACTGTTTTATTTTTAGGAATCTGAGGTTTGATTCACAGATTCTTTCTTATTCACCTGAATTCAGGGCACTTCTGATCAGGAAACAAGAATCATATTTCACCTAAATTTAAAGTCTAAAGCCTCCTACCTACCAGCCTATATACACAAATCATTTCAAAATGTTTATTAAGTTTGCTGTTCTGAGAAACATTGTGAAAACAGAGCCCATCCTACGGATGACTGCCAAGATTAATGCAAGTTCGGGCATCCAAGTGCCATTTACATAGAAGTTGGTCTCCTTCTAACATAATTTATAACACTGACTTGTCATCTTTATGTCTTGCTTATTCATAAATCAAACCAAACCTCTTCACTGATTCTGCATCACCTTGTTGCAATCTGAACACTCTCTTCCCCAAGCCTCATATTCTCAGACTTGTCAAGTGCTTAATTTCTCCAACTGAATGCCACATCTGCATTTACAACATGAGCACATGAGCTGAAGAAATACCTAAGACAAAAATAACCATCAGTATTCTTTACATCTCTGGTAACCTTGTCATCAACTTCTGTTCATGCCATATAGGTGTGTCTAAAATCCATTGGCAACATCTGAAAATGCTCTTTTACTTGAATTTAAGTTATTGAATTACTCTAGTGACTTCAGTGTTGTGAATATGCCCTAAAATGGGAGACATTACTTTATCCAAACTTTTCAGGAAAGCCGATGTACTTAAAATAGTCATTATCCCACTCCTTAAATGATTTAACATTTTGCTGGCCTTTATACAGCCTTAATTAACGTCTCCCTTTTCTATGCTGAACAGTCTGGAGTTTTCCATTTCTCTTCAACTGAAAGATTCCAAAACACACACCTATGGCTGAAACTTGTTTAATTTGGGATTTTAGGTATCCACCCTGTATTGCAAAAGTAGACTGTGTGACGCAATATTGTTTTCAGCTGCAGACTTTGTAAAACAAGTATTGAGTAATCAGAATGTATCTTTATCCTTGTGTGTGCTTAGCAACCCTACAGGTCTGGATGACAAAAAGAATTTGCCCTTGGACAGCAAGTTAACAAGACATCAAACAGTCAGGAGGAAAAATAAAAACTTTGCTTATATTTCACAAGGAGTATGGAATGAATAAAGAACCTAGCAGTCACATTGGTTTATATTAGGGCAGGATTTTGAACTTTTCACTTTTATATGTGGGCAGATGCTCTAGGGAGGTCTGGAAGCAGGAACAAGAAACTTTCTCTTTTTGCATCCAATGGAGTAGCTGTCAGAAGAACAGCTGTACAGGAACAAGACATTTCTTGACCTCGCCACTAGCACTAAATAGATGTCCAATAATGATTGGAAGAAAATGAAAAAGGAAAAGGAAAATGGAAAAGGAAAAAGAGGAAAAAGAAAAAAGAAAAAAGAAAAAAAAAAGAAAAAAGAAAAAAGAAAAAAGAAAAAAGAAAAAAGAAAAAAAAAAAAAAAAAAAAGGAAGGGGAAATGGAAGGGGAAGAAAAAAGAAAAGAAAAGAAAATGCTACTTAATATTCTTCAATATACTTCTCAAAGGAATCATAAAAAACAATGGGATGAATATGATACAGAAACCTAAGGGGGTCATATTAAGGCTTGTCCAAGTAGTGATGCTTTCCAAAGAAATGCATGAGGAAAGCACTCGTTAACATCTCTGAGGTCCCACACGGTGTCCCAGAGTCCAACAAGACATAATGCAGTTGACATATATTCCACACAGGAATTAGATCAGAGGAGAAGATATCTGTGGTCATGGCACAGCAGGTACCAAGGTGACTGTGTTTAGGGAGTTTACATACTCAGAAGGGTGAGAAGGCACTCCCTTGAAGAGGGTTTGTGTGTCCCTTAGTAGCACAAACTGTCATTCTCTGCTGTTGGGAACCCAAAAATTGTTAGTCAAATGAGCTATGACTGCATTTAACTGATCTCACTGGTCTGAGGAGGTATCGTCAGAATTGTTGCTGACCTTGTCATCAACTGCCTTGCACTGAGCTTCTATTCACACTGCAGGCAACTCCCACTACCTCACACAAGCCACTCTGGGAAGGACTCTGACTTGTCTGCCAGTTAAATTTTCAGGAACAAAAGGGGCACACGAGATCTTCTGGGTCAAGTACAGACGACACTTTATAGCTCAGGGTGTTCCGGAACGGACACATTGCAGAGCAGGGAAACACTGGTTTCCAAATGCGCTTTCCTTGTCCAGATTCTTGAATACTACTGAAGGGAAGGAATGCAAGGGCTGGCAGCTCCCATCGCAAGCTCACAGTCAGAGTCATGTCTGCCTCCCAGGGTAAATGTAATTGTTGGGACTAAGGCTTCCCAGCTCACCCTGACTCACACACCTCTGTGCTCAGAAAAGAATGGTTTTAGAAGAATTAAGCACACAGAGATACAGTTTAGCACTTGGTAGGAAGGATTGCTGAAATTAAGTTCATACCCAATTTTGGAGGACAAATGCCTCTAAAAATCTGCTGCCTATGGCTAAACAGAGCATGATTCATGCAATCCATCTCCTCTGACTTTCACCATCTACAGTCTAGGTGTCTACACTGGAACTAGTGACTTTAGGCTCAAGAGAGGGAAATAGATGCTTCCAAAGAGTGAGTCATCTGACCTATTTTAGATATCTCTGTTAGGAATAGACAAATGAAAGTCTGAAGTGCCTATTTTTTTCTACTGACTCTTAAAAATTCAGAAAACTAGATAAGAGACTATTCATGTAGGTGAATCTGACTTCGTGTATCCTGGAGCACCCACTGCTAGAGTTGCAATCCACATTATCCAATTTAGGCAGTGACTGACAATGCAAGGCTGACATTTATAGCTTTACTAATAATCTATGTCGAGGTGGTACAGCTGGTTGGGAAGGAACAAACAAGTAATTAAAGGAGTATATTTGCTTCCCCTGAATTGAGTCTGTGTGTGGTTTTGATTTGATGACTTTGTCAGAGATGCAGCAGTCTCTGCTAACCTAAGTCTCACAGCAGACAGAAATTACTCTGTGACAGCAGGCAGAAAAAAATGGTATCTGAGAAAGTTAGTTTCTGGGGGGGCAGGGAAGGAATGGCAGCTTTCTTTTTGACCAATAGTACATTTATTAAGTTAGGGATCCAGTAGTTAGATTTGGTTGCTGACTAACTAGTCCTTCTCAAGTAAATACCTAAGTTTTCAGTAGTCCAACGGAGTGAGACAGGCTTGCTGAAGACACACATACCTTGGGTAACTGCTCTCTACACTGACTGTATCAACCCTCAAAGTGATCTTCCTAAGTCAGATGGCAATCCCCTGGGGAGCGAGGAAGCTGCTGGAGTTTCTGGGGCCTCATCATCACATCAAATCTTCCAGCAACTGACAGGGTAACTCACTCCCTGCTGCATCTGGATGGCAGTGGCACTCCTGCAGGAGAGATTTGTGCATATCACCCCTTGCTTCTGAGCAAATACGGGGGATTCATTAAACACCTCTGAATTTTTCAGACTAAGAAGAGAGTTACTTCAGGGATAAAAAATCCTAAAACACTAGAAATCAGAAGACTAGATCCTTGTTTGGATCTTTCCGCTGTTTTACATGGCTCAGATCTCACCAGATATGATCACAAATTTCATTAAAATGCTTCAGTAAAAGTTGCAACCTGAGCTGCTGTTTCCAAAGGTCTATTATATCAAATTGCACAATGATCTCTCAGCTGTACATATATTATTCTCTCATTTTACAGGTTTTTCTAAGCCTTTCATTTTGTTACTTTTAAATTACATTATTGCATTAGCTCACATGGGCCTGCAATTTCTGTGTTCTCAGAAAAACTTGAAAGCAACAAATGCAACTGCTTTAGTTCATAGCAGTGTTGCATTAATATATGAGAGGATATTCTTATCACATCAGATCTATCTTATCCCATATTTGAGAAACTATTTTGGACTATTTGACATTGCTTTCTCTTGTCCATCTTTGTTTTCAGCAATACAGTGTGAAATTAAAAGTATTCATATCTTAAGTTCTTAAAAATGAAAGTCATCTTTGTATAGAATCTAAAGTAGTGATATCTTGGGTGGCTGCCCAAGTATTTAATCCACGGAAAAGTTTTCATATTGATGCAGCATTGTTGCTAAAGATAGCAAGTCAGTTGCAGTCACAGTCATCGTATATATTTTAAAGATGGTCTGGCACAAACTTTGGCATATCCTAGATTTCTCTAACAAATGTCTCATTAGGTGTCCGATTACTGTTATACTACTTTAAGGCATGTAAGGAAGTAAGGAGAGGGAAACTTGTGAAATCTATCCTCCAATTTCTTCCACTGGAAAAAATATTGAAGAATATTTTAGGAACACCCTACCCAGTCACATCTACCAAAATCTTCCCTCTTTCTTTTTTATTTATGTGCTGGTCTTAATTATGTGTTTCATCTGTATGCTGGTTTTAGTTATTTGCTAAGAATAGCCTTTGATAATCTATTTTCTCTTTTAGGCTGTTTGTGACTGAATCAAACTCTACTGACTATTCACTGCTCAAATTTTTAACATAAGAAATGGTTCAATTCATTGGAGTCCCTGTGTTAAACTGCTATCAAACTGTTTCCAGTTCTTTCTGCAATGAGCACGGCACGTTGCTTACTGTATTTTCAACAAGGCAGTCAGTCAGGATATGAGAAAGTATCGAAGAGAGGGCTCCATTGGTTCCCTCAATAATTTCCTTACACAATAATTATACCCATCCCAGGTAAAAATACGTTCTCAGTTTCTAATTTTACCACATGTATTTGTCTTCCTGTTGTTGGCTCTTATTATGGCCTCTGACACTCATATATGAGGTGGACTGTGTGACATCGACATTTGTTTAGCTCCTGCACACTGTCAGCTCTTAACAAAGCATTGTCCTCAGCTGGGTGCGGTATGGGGAGCAAGGGTGCAGGGAACTGAGATTGTTTCCACCTCCTTTCAGCTCTGTCCATGGAAGTTCATTTGCAGTTGGTAACCCACACAATCAGAGCAGGGCTGGACCCGCTCTCTGTTTCTTCCATATCCTATCTCTTAAGAAAATGCTACCAGTAACCTCTAAAGATGGAGGTGGAAGTCCAAACTCATGGACGCTTTTACACAAGCACTTTCTGTCTGTCTTGTGCCTGTAGTGGCCCATGAAGAGCCAGCTGTGTTCAGGCACACCTGGGTAGTTTGCACAGCTTTGTGTACAAAATGCCACCTGCTCTGTTTCTGTAACTCTGATTTGTACGATCTATGAGTCATGCCAGCCAGCCTGCACCAGATTAAGGGTTTTAAAAGGCAGCACTACTGATCTACCACTGTGTTACTGATAAGTGTGAAAGATTTATTAAAAAAGAAAAAAGACATGTAGCAAATGTAAAAATAAAAGCTCATGGTCTTGCTGCCTTTAAACATCCCAATAAGGCACCTCCCATGGAAAGCAGTGGAGGTGAAGTTTCCATTCCATCCATTCGTGTGCAATTCACCTGTTTGGATGAGGGATTTCAGTTTTCCTGGAGCCATTTTAATTGCTTATGGTCATAATGTAATTGCTTTTAGAGGAAAAATGAAAGAAGGGGAAAAAAAACAGGAAAGTTCTTTTGAAAACTCTGATGTATTTGAATTATATGGGATAATCCACAGTTAATTAAGAAGAGGAAAAACAGCAGAAAGGGTTACTGAGAATTAAATTATATCCAAGTAAGTGTTAGCATTAGGAATAAACTAATACATAGGATGGCTAAGATATAGCATTGGATTTATATTTGCCTTATATAGAGAACTTTCATACTCGAGAAATATGCAGTTTTTACAGACAACAACAACAGTTATTATCACCATTATACTTTGGGGAAGCTACAGACTCATAAACTAAGACTAGATGAATTACATGCCAAAGAACAAAGAGAACTGCTAACAGAACTAGGTCTCTTGATTCCCACTCTGTTTTTTCCATTGGACTTTATTGAATGAAGTATAAACCACAAGCATAAATTTTAAGGAATCTTTTTCTTGTTGTCTTTATGAGATATTGCACTTTCCATCATTTGCATAAATGGAAAAGAAGGAGCCTTTCTTTGCCGAGTATATCTTTTTTTTTTTTTCTTCCACAGAGCTTTGAGAAATTAATTGAAAACAGTTAGAACTGGTAAGGGACCTGGTGGAGTACTAATATCTGTGAGTTCACACTTCTAGAATATTTTAAAATTTGAGTTCTAAGCTTCAAAAAAAGCAATGATATAAGGAGTGGGCTGTATGTAAAGAAGCAATGCAGAGCATTTCTAATGTGCACATAGATAGTCTTGGTGCCCTGAGCAGCAGGGTTACACTACATGAAAATGACACCTGTCCATTGGATTGCCTTGCTCATTATATATTTGCTCCTCAGACTGTCAGCTTTTGGGTTGGCTTTTTTTTTTTTTTTGTGCCTCTCTATACTGTCTGGTTATAGTCTGAGATTCAGCTGTCCCAGAGATGCCTCTCCCAAACTTCACATTTGTGTCTAAGAGCTGCCATTCCCTCTCACCAGCTGTTTGCCCCACCTAATAGTTCCTCTTTGTATCCTACTTGCTTCTTTTGTCTATTTATATCTACACTAATGCATGTAATTCTAGAATATACTTGTAATGCTTCAGCACAGAAGTCAGGCATTCTAATTCTGAATCTCCTATAGATAAAACTTTCAGTAATCACGCAAGGGCATGGACTCCGCACACAAGATGGAAAGTGCAAAGCGTTTATTGCACACTCGGAATTCCCCTAAATACCAGCACCTAACAGGATGTCACATCATTGTTGGGGTGCACTATGTGCTGGAAGAGAGATAGGCCCTGAGGGCTGGAGAGAGAGCCTCTTTTTTGGACCTGGAGGTGATCCTGGGAGTGCATCCAGGTCACTGGGGATGGGCTGAGAGAGGATTGTGGGTTTGTGGACAGTGTTGGACCTATGAGATGTGATAATTGTAGTTCGTGACCTTATAAGGTATTGTTTACCTGTTACCATAATAGGCAATGTGTGTGCACTAATCCAGGTGATTGGGGGACACTGTGATGAACATCTTTCCTGTTTATATGATGTTATATCCTGTTAGGTGCTGGTATTTAGAGAATATTCACTGCGCAATAAATGCTTGCACTTTTCCATCTTCTGTGCAGAGCCATGCCCTTGTGTGATTACTGCACATCATATAAACAGGAAAGATGTTCACCACAGAGTCCCCCAATCACCTGGGGTATTGCACAGATATTACCTATTATGGTAACAGGCAAACAATACCCTATAAGGTCACGAACTACAATTATCACGTCTCATAGGTCCAACACTGTCCAGAAACCCACAATCCTCTCTCAGCCCATCCCTAGTTGTCACGGCCCAGGGGGGTCAGCCTCAGGAGGGACAACAGTCCTGCCACAGAGGCTCCAGTGACCTTCCTGCAGACACGTACACAGAAACGTGCCAAGTCCTCGGCGGCTGCTGGTCAGGCAGCACTGGCTCTCTGAGCAGCAGGCACGCCTCGAGGTGACCCCTAGCAGCCCCAGGAACGAAGGAGGCGAGAGAGGACTGTCTCGTATGTATTCCAAGCTTCAATGCCGAAGGAGTCAGGGACGAGAACAGACGAGGGAGAGGGTCTGCAAGCGCTTTAAGTATGGGAACAAAAAGGGCGGAGAGAACGAAAGGGACCAATAGTACACAACATAGGGGGAGGAACCCGGTGATAAAAGGCCAATCAGGGGTGCACAGAGGAGGGAACAACCAACATAGACCAATGGGCTATCGAGGAACAGGGAATTTCCAGACCAAGGGCAGTGGGTTTAAACTTCGGCCTCGCCCACGGACAGCCCCTCGGACTCCGACTCATCCGCCCATTGGATGGCTGCAAGCTGATGGACAGTGGGCTGTCCCAAAGTGGGCCAAGGCACCCCAACACCCAGTGACCTGGATGCACTCCCAGGGTCACCTCCGGGCTCAGGAAAGAGGCTCTCTCCCCGGCCCTCAGGGCCTGTCTCTCTACCAGCACATAGTGCACCCCAACAATAACTTGCCTTTTCCTTGGCACTAACAGAATCTAGTTTAATTTTCTTTCATGCTGCAAAGAAAGAGCAATTTTTTAAAGTCTCTGTGGAGCTGGTTGTTTTCTCCATGGATGCTTTCATGGTGTACCTATCTCAATATGGTACAAATTTTAGTAAAGTTCTCTTCCCCCCGCGCCCACTGTTGTGCAAGCATTGGGAGCCAGGGATAGGCATATTTTATAAATTAAAAAGAAATCAGTCAGTACATTGAAGCAATTAGTGTAAATGAGTTCAACAGACAAACAGGCAGACAGGGTTCTCTGTGCTGTTTGTCTTTTCCTGCCCCCAAAGCTTTAAGTGTAGTACAAGAGCTAAATGAACAGAGTGAAAAATGACCACATATAGTGGGCCAGGCTCCAACCTCACTGACAGAGTTGTAAATCCAGAATAAGAACATAAAACCTGCCATCCTGGGTGAGCATGAAAGTCATTTTAGTCCTCTTAGTTCAGTCCTGGAGAACAGTGGGCAGAAGCAAAGGCTCAGGACAAGGATAAGGCAGATTAAGTATACTTCTCCTGCTGTAGCCTTTGAACTGGAGCCTAATTTAATGGAGACAGAGATTGTAGTCAATGATTGAGTTTAATAGCCACAAACAGACCTCTCCTCTGTGATCTAATCCCTTCTTAAATCTGTGGATGTTGGGAGCCCCACAACATCCCAGTGCAGTGAACTCTATAACTTCACTATGTTTTAAGTGAAAAAGCTTTTGCTTTCAACCAGCTGCCTGGTCATTTCACTGCATGGTCCTTTTGTATTGTGAAAAACTGGGACTGCACTTTCCCATTTGATATTTTCATGCCATTTGTAATTTTATGGTAATTTCGCTAATGCCACTGGGGGCCCTTTCAACTGACACTGCTGTAAGGCAAGGTCAGAGACTTGTTTTTAAGGAATCTGATTAATTCAAAAGTCCAGCTGCTACATTCATCAGGATAGTCTTCCTAACTATATCTGTTTACAAGAGGAAAGTCTTCTGGAGTACAGGATGTGCAAGGAGAAGGGAGGGAGGTGAGGGGGATATAACCTGGGAGGTGCCTGGAAACACTGCATTTCAAACACAGTGCTCTTCAAGACATCTGGATGGCCCAAAGCAAGAGCTTGTTCCACAGGTAGAGCTAGAACCAGAGGTGCATGCAGGTGTGCAGGATTTGCAGCAACCCTTAAAGGCCTGGAAGGACTTAGCTTTCTAGAAGCTGAGAATGAAGTTGGGCCTGACTCCTGGAGTTCATGACAACACTGGCCTGCCATCTTTGCACTCACCTTTACAGTCCTCAGAAACGAGACCATACACACCATTCCTGCTGTACGCTCTAGGTCCCTTCCACGTGTGGTGAGACTAACCCCACATTTAAGATGGCTCTACTTATCAGAATGTTAGTCAAACTTCACAGGGCTGATTTGCAGATCACCTTTTCTTCTGTGATGTTCCTTGGGGTGTCCAGCCTTTGCTTCAGAAATCTCCCATTCTCTTAGCTCCTGCCCTGGTGTGAATAGCTGACTATTCAGTATAGCCATGAAAAGGTTTGGAAGAAATCAGTCTTCTGGGATATGTGCTGTAGATGTTTACTCCAGAAGTATCAGTTCCTCTCCAAGAACAGGTGATGGTAAGCAAGATATGAGTCAATAGGTATTTCCAAAACCAAAAATAGAGGCACCTAGAGTGGAGCATCTTTTGACAGGATGTAGGTGGAGAAGGTTAAGGTAGTAAATGTATAGACAAGAATACATACATATCCTCGACTTCATACTATCCTCTTGTCTCTTAGCAGACCTTTGAATATGGAATTCCTGTGTGACAACCTTCAGTTCACAGTACTTGCAACACATTCACAGGGATTAGGATATGTGTTATATACGTTAGGCACACATATTTAGCCCAGCAGCCTACTCTCAGACAGAGAAAATGGACCACCACAGCTAGGAGCAACAAGCTCATCTCATGCTTTCTCCATAGAACAGATGCAAAATGGTTTCATTGGTTTTTGCATGCAGCCAGTTTAACCCAGTGCTTAACCACAGAAACTGCCTCAATGATGTACTGAGGTAGATTCATCAGTGTCAGCAGCATGACTATGGAGCAAAAGGAATCTACTGTGATACCCTGAGAGGATGGTAGTCTTCTGTAAATGCTTCAGAAACAGCTGCATTACTTCTCCAGAATTAACTCTTCCAACAGGAGGAATGCATCCTTCTGCATGCTGAAGAGCTCAGTATAGGTTACAAAAGCAAAATAGCAGAGTAATCCTTGCAAAGACTGTTCATAACCATCATGATGCCCTGGGCACTTTTCAGCCATTCAGATTTCCTTGTCAGATATTGAAGTTTGTTTCTAGTACCAACCGGGACATGGCAAATCTTGAGAAGAGCAGCACGCTTTGGACTGCATCAATGCGGCCGGTGCTTTCCGCCTGTCTTCAGAAGAGAAAGGCAGTGGGAGGGCTCAGCAGTGTGGCATACTGACTTGTACTAGATATACATGCTTCCATGTATAATTAGTCACCAATACCAAACCAGTATTAGTAACTGCAGTATTAGTTATTTCATTTTTTTTAACGACAGAATCACCAGGGTTGGAAGGGACCTCTGGTGATCATCCAGTCCAAGGCAGGATTACCTAAAGCAGGTTACACAGGAACACATCCAGGTGGCTTTTGAATGTCTTCAGAGAGGGAGATTCCATTATTTCCCTGGGAAGCCTGTTCCAGTGCTCTACCACCCTCAACATAACGTTCTTCCTCATGTTGATGTGGAACTTCCTGTACTTCAATTTATGGGCACTGCTGCTTGCCCTATTGCCAGGGTCATAGAAAAAAGTGATGGTGATGAGCTGCAGAATGATCTGCTCCATCACCATTCCAGGGACAGAGGTGAGGCTGACTGGCTGGTAGTTTCACAGGTCTTCCTTCTTGCATATTTTATTCTGTTCTCAAAACATCTGATTTTTCTAACTGTATTTCAGATAATCTCTTCCTATTTTCTGAAGTCCCTATTGTGAATGCATGTTTACACTGTTCCCATTTTGGAGATAGCATGATATAAGCTCTCAGTAACTATCCCAAACACAGTTTGGGAAGAGAAGATGACAATTTCTTCCTCCACCCTGTCTAATTGCACAAAAGTATTTCATTAAGTAACCCTTCATCACTCGTTTCTCACCTGGAAGAAAGCAGAGGCAATATCACAGAGATACTCATAGTCCATCTGATTCTTGGGCCTTGATGCTGTCTGGGAATCTACTTTGTATGTACTTAAAACTGGTTCTCTCTTAAACCATTCAGAGAATATAATTCTGGTACATGGAAAAGAATGATAAAAAAATAAAACAAAACCTGATGAAAAATACTTAAATGCAAGAAAATTAATTTAGAGTTTTTAATCAATGTGTTCTGATCCAAAAGAAATGGGTCTATCGTAATGGAAAGAGTTAGGATTTGGGGCGTGTCTTCTGCCCTCCCAGTAGAGAAATCCTTGAAACTTGTGTGAGAATAAGGGAGGAGAAGTGCACTTGTGTATGTATGTATTTGAAAGACAGTTTTGTCTTTGATTCCTCCTTAACTCCTCTAATCCAGTGTATCCCCCTTTATCTGTCATGACGTTGTGTCTTTGAAGAGTTCAGTGCCTGAGAACAGGCAGGTCAACAACCCTTTGGTTGGGTGCTTAATACATACAAATTGAATAAACACCCCAGGAAATTCTAATTCCCAGTGAAAAAGTTTCAAAAAAGCCCTGGTTGTTTCTTGTGCCCAAGATAACACAGAGTGACACATCTTCATCAGAGACAGTGACTCATAGCTAGGGGTTGAATTGTTGCGGGGGATTATTTTATCTCTTGGCTGTATCAAGTTAAGAAAGATGGAGGTGCAACCCTGAATGTCTTATTAACTGCCAAAATAATTACATCATGGACAAAAAGGGGAGATGAAAAGTACTTACATCAATTTATACTCTTAGTTTATGTGTTCTGGAAAAAGTCTGTATCTTGTATCAAAGGCCTCAGGCAAGTTTTGTGCTTTACAGTTTGACAGCTTCTGCCCTTCCAATGTAAAATATTTATTTAGATAAAATGTACTGACGTTGTTATTTTCTCATTGTCTCATTCAGCTATTTTTGTTGCTTAAATCCTTCCACTGGATATTTAATCCCGTGTATATTTTGTTCACTTTTAGAGTTTTACAATGAAAGATGGCACTCTTAATTCTGTATTCTCCATGCATTCACCTTCCTCCAAGGCATCAGTGGTTTCTAGAAGCGGGCTGCTGTATGGCTATGTGTAAACACAGACATTTATGGAATCAGAATCTAACTAACTGGAAATACTAAAAAAAAGAAAGAAATCAGAAGTAGAGAGTGTAACCACGGCTGTCCTCAGTGAAGAAGATGGACAAAATATGTGAATTTGCACCAAACCCTAAGATCAGCAATTTCTCTACCATGGTTACCTAGACTGCATTTTTTATTCTTAACTAAATAAAAATGTTATTGTCAGACCCACAGCAGAAATTAGAAAAAGCTGCCACTTTGAGAGGTAGTGAGAGTCTCAGCTCCTGGCAATCTCAAAATCAGGAGGAGACAGGATGCCAGCATCACCTCACGGCATCCTGCCTCTGTGGGACGTACAGTGACCAAGCTCAGGTGTGGTGGGGTGCAGAAGCTGGATGCTATTTTCCCTCGGAGAGGGACTGCAGGCTCCTCACTGACCTCTGTGCACTGACTGCTGTGCATCCCTTGACATCCACCCCCAAGCTGTCTTTGGTACCACTCAATAGATTAGCACCTAGCAGGTAGGAAACCCGTAAGCAGACAAAATTTCCTTATAGCATTGGGTCCATTCAAAAGTGATTTTTTTCTCTTCCTCACAAATAGCCAAAGCAGCATCAATTATCTATGAGTGGCTAAATACTTCAATAACAGCCCTCCCAAAAATTATTATCTCTACAGCGGGGTTTGGACATGGTTTGCTGTCCACCACTTTTCCTCTCGTAGGAGCAGTGGTTGAGGCATTACTCAGAAAAACTGGAGGGAAAAATATTTTAAGAAAGAAGTAGGAAGGAGTCTCCTCCTGGGAGACAGTGGCATGGGAATTTCTGTTGGCAGGAGCATGAAGCTTCTGTGCAGGAGAGGGGATGAAAGAGAGAGCCTGCAAGTCAGCAGATGGGGAAAACTCAAACTCAAAGGAAGCTGTTTGACTATTTTCAAAAGCAGACACCGTGGGAATTTCAGAAGAGAACAAGCAGGTTTGATATTTTGAGAGAAAGGCTGGGGACTCATTGTCTGCCACCCTGATTTCCTTGTGAACATCAGTAACGACTGTGTCCGCCTAATGATGTCTGAATTTGTTTTTCAAGAAGGGAATGTCTGATTGCCCTTCCCAACATTTATTTTGAGAATCAGTTGCTGTTGTAGCAAAGTATCAGCCTTCCTCTTGGCTCCTATATCAAGAGAAGGAAAAAATGGGTTGAAGATTTAACTCTTTATTCTCCAAGAGGCCTCTGGTTTTGATCACCACATTTTTTTTACTGCTTTCCTACCTTCCTTTTTCTTCGTGTTGTTTCTTCTCTTTCACCCAGCAAAATTCATCACTCGTTTTAAATGTAGGAAATTCTCTGAACATGCTGCTTTAAAGTCTTCTGCTGTATGGAATTACATGTTTTGAAGCAGTGACTGACAGGTGACACTGCTTTGCCAGGTGTGGATCTGCAGAGCGGGAAGAGAAGTTGTCAATTGCTAGTGACAGACACGGAAAAAAGGAAGACAACCAAAACCACCAGAATATTGCAAAGGACAGATATCCCCAGGCCTTTCTTTGTGTTGAAGCAGCAAGTTTTATCTCTGAGGGAATTAGTGATTCTTACTCTGAATATTTTATATTTAAATCTTCTCTATGTGGTTGTCTAAATCTTGAAATTTTACCATCTAAAGTCACTCATCTTCAGTGATGTTATTCTGTATACATCTCTGTGTACAGAGATATGTGTGTATATATATATATATGTATGTAGATACCTTTTGTGAATAACTACTGTGCTGTTCAATCTTTTAAAGAAAAAGAGAGGAGTATTACTGTAACTATTATACTAAAAATTTTGGCACACTGACACCAACCAAGTGTTTGACATTGAGGTGTTAATATCAGAATATTTCTTCGCTGTTGTAATTTGATGTCTGCCCTGCTCCTGTCACAGCTGGCCAGTACTGGTAGCTGACATCTGGGGGAAAAACAAGTAACGTTCTGCATGTGTGTTTGGTCCCTCCAGGAATATAAGTGTGGTTTTACACAAGAGAAAAGATACAGCAGGAGGGATCAATTCTGATAATCATTTCCCAGTAAAGAGGTCAGAAGGCTGGACATTGAAAGAGGGGAAAGGGGATTATTATGGTTGGGTCTGAGAAGAAGAATCATCATGGCAGATACAAGTCAAATTCATTCTAGGATGGACTTTCCAAAAAAGCTTTCCAAGTAGTAGGGTCCATGAAAATATGAGCTGTGTTTTGTGGGTTATTGTGTGGCCGAGTCCTTTTGAAATGTAACTGGACAAAGAGCTCATGTAAGTCCTCTAGAAAACAATCACTTGGCACTAGGAAGGAGTAAATATCTTAATAAGATGTCTTTCTTTGTCTAATTTCTGTGGTTTTATGATTGAGTCTTCTGCCTGCTAGTCTTACATTCACTGTTATAAAATCCTGTGTCATAAAATTAATCTAAGTGAGACCCAAGTGCAGTTAGGAGTGTGTGCAAGTAATGGCAGTGATGCAGCAGCAAGTGGCCCCAATATGTGAAAACAAAGCTTTAACATAGAAAAGTTAAGCAAGGTTTCATAAGAAGCTATTGGCAAGCTCTTCCTCCCTGCAGTGCAGTCAATGCAGTCAGTACTCTGCACCTTAGGTTCTTTAAATCCTGTATCCTAAATCCATGTTCTTACCACCATCCAGACAGAGATGAAACTTGGCTCCCTTGAGGAGATTCACTGACCTGATTGGAGCTACTCCTGTGTAATGGCATACCCTTTGTGTCGTAAAGCTGGGAGACCTTGCACAGACATTAATGATGCTGCTACAAATCACACAGATGTGCCCAGTGAGTCACTGGCACAGCAAGCCATAGAGCTCAGGTCTAGTAAATCAACTTTTTTCCCTTCTGGAAGAAAATGCTTTAGGTGTTTTTGCGCAGTATTTGAAAAGTTCCTTTTATGTTCACTGAAATGACAAAAAATAAAAAAAAAACTTGAACATCCACCCCAAAACCTGCCTTTGCAAACACTTGTTTAAATCAGCTCTACTGGTGTAAACATATAGTGTATTTATTTAAGGAATTTATGTATTTTATGCATGAGATCTAATAGAAACAATTTTATGCCAATAAGGTACAAGCATACAAAATGTATACTAGGAAAGGCAAAAGAGTACAAAAATTGAAACATTGCACTGTCAGTCTTTGAGAGATTTTTGGTAGAAACATAGAAACTTTGATCTGTCTTCTGTTTGTATAGGATTGAGATTATTTGAGACTATAATTCCCACTGATTTTAGCACATGGCCTCCATACACTGCTGCCCCAAGAGCTCAAGTGACTTGAGCTATCATACCACCAGAAGCAAGTCTGAAACTCAAGTCTAATATTCCCTTAGAGTGTCTTGTTTTCAGCCCAGCAGGACAGCAAGGGCTCCTCTGCATGGCCTCCACTCCACTTGCCCTGTAGCAGAGGACTCTTCACACCACTAAAGCTTTAGGTTTTAAGAGGTTTACCTCAGTGGCCTATGCACAGTACAAACAATTTTACCTGAAGGCACAGCTATGCCTGATAATGCAAAAAGGTTGATTTAGCCACTGTCTTCATGCTTTCAGACAGACTATGTGCTGTCAGACACATGCATGTCCTGTCCTTACTAGGGGAGAAGGTGGTTTTGCAATTATGGCTGTGAAGTACTGTCGATGAACAACTCCCATTGACAGCATGACAGCTGTTCAATAAAACAAAGACAAAATGAGATTTTTCTCACACTTTGCAAGTATGAGGCTTACCTTTTGGAAGCTGGAAACAATAAAAGATGTTGTCACAGTCACTCACTGCCCTGGGCAGCAGCAAGTCAGAAATGAGAGCACTCATCCTGCCAGACCTCCTTTGAAAATAGATTGCACAACAGCGCCGATAGCAGTTCTAATGGCAGTAACAACACAGATATTTCTTTGTGCAACAGTAACAATTAAGAAAAGCTTAAGCATTTTCTGCAACACCAGAACTCTTTGAGTCAGCAAGAAAAATGAGAACGGCTTCTCTATGGAAGTCTCTGGAGAGAAACAAAAAAAATGAACCTGTAAATGCCACAGCTATCAGTGCTTCTCTTTTTTTATTCTCTCCTAATGATGGATTTTAACCCTAAGAAAGAAGGAGGAGAAGCTTTTACTTTCCATTTTACCTCAGCCTAAATGATTTTTTTTTAAATTTGGATGAGTCAACAAGCACTTTTACAATATAAGGGCCCTCCTTGGAAAGTCCCACTTTTAGCTAGTTTCCCATGGTAAGTCTGAAATACTTTGTACTGCACTCCTCCTTCAAATGCCCTGATTGCCCAATAAAAGGCCAAGATAATTAGATTAATTACTCTACCCTATTTATAAGTTTTCACAGGAAACAATTACTGTCAGAAATAACGAATATTTCATATTTACGAATTCATTGTTGGTCTCTTCCTTCCCACCCTTTTTCTTACTAGAGAAGATAGGTTTGCTTTGCTTATCCATAGAACTGTCTTTTCTGCCATAAAATTCCGCCATAAAATTTGCTGTTGATCTACAGCAGGTATGTTTTCCAGCACAGCAGTATCAACTAAGGTTATTTTTATTTTAACCATTTGTTTATATTGTCAGCAGCTTAGTGTAGATATGGTTACACTGGGATGGAAAGTGTTTTTGCCAGTATAACTTACTTCACTTGGGAAAGAATGTTTTCTGTGCCAGTAAAATTACTTTCTTTTCTTTTCTCCCTGGCCAGTAGAAGCTGCACCCACACAAAGATGGTTTGCCAGAACGGTTATATTGGTAAACTTTTCCTCATGCTGACCTGGTCTCCAAAACAGCATTGCATAAATAATAGAGACAGGTGGGAGCAATCATAAGTGAATGCCAAAATACTGCAGCTGAGTTCATTCTTATGTCAGAAGCCTTGTGGTGCTGTGGTTCTGTCAAGGGTCAGCTATTTTGGGGCAGGTGGAGAGAATTGCAGAAGGAGATGACACACTTCAGCATTGCTTAAATTCTGCTTTTAGAAATAACTTTACGGTTAAAGCTACTTTGAAAGGGAGTAGGGCCAGATTATGGCATGACTCCAGTTCCTAGGTGGTCAGGACTAGAAGGCAGAAGAGATGAAACAAAAGGAAGAGCTCTCATGGGAGTAGCTGAAGAAGAGGAGACTCTTTTTTAGTTGAGCCAGGGGAAAAAAAGGAAGAAAAGGATCTAAGTGTACGATGCTGGCAGAGGGAGAAAGGCACTTAGGTGGGCTAGGCCAGTTAGAACACACAGCTCTTTGAACATGTATCTCTGTACTGGCTCACTCTGCATACTGGATGAAAATCAAGGTATTGGCTATAATTTAAAAGCAGTGGTTGGCTCCATTCCTGGTGGTCTCCACAGTCTCCAGCACTGCCTCATGTTGTCTTTCACTGCAGCTTCACTACTGGTCCCAAGGGCTGGACTCCAGTAAAGCAGTAGTATGTGTTCTTCTTGGAAGAGGACTTTTTGTCTGGAATTTTCTAGTTTCTTCAGTATGGTAGCATCCAAAGTGTATAAATTATTTAGTTTTAATTTTTTTATGCCCATTTATCTATTAATTTTTGCATGCATTTAATCCATGTGTTTTGGCCATGGGGGTTAATTTTCAAGAGCTGTGTCTGGCATACCAACGAATGATCTCTGCTCTGAACTCTTTTGAACTACGCCAGTTGTTAACAAATGTTTCTCTGAGCAGCTGTAAGGCACCTGGATACTGTGATGAATGTCACAGTCTAATCAAACTAAATAATGCCTTTACAGTACACATCAGATAGCCCAAGTATCTAGTGCTGGTTATGACATTTGTAAACTTATCCACTGTTTTACATAAATAATGGCTGCTGTAAATATTTAGATATTGTTCTTCTCTGTATGAAAGAATAGAAAGCAAAGTGTATACTGGAAATGCCAGAAAAACTTTATAAAAAACAAAAATTGGGACTACTTGGCAATATGTTTTACTTCCTTGTTTAAATTAAAACACAGGACTTAACCAGGTGCTCTTCACAGGTCTTCCATTATTTTCTGGACTTATGGATTTGCTTAGACTTTAATGATGGTCAACAAAAAGCTATTCACAGTGTGTCAGTGTACCACTTCTTACCTTTATATGAAGAGAGATATTATCTTTATTGCAGCAACCGAGATTCATCCACAACGAGCTTGAACCCTTTGCTATTAATGCCTAGGGTCTGAAAAACATTTCTTGCAACATATTTCTACTGCATCCTGTTGAACTCATTTTACAGTTTGACAATGGCATTTTGGATTGCTTAATCTTTCCTTTTTGTAAAGAAAAGTCAAGACTTGCCTTCCTACTAGAACAGTATTTCTTTTGTCAACAGAGGGTTAATGAATAAAACTGTTTTCAAGGTCAGATTAGCAAGTCAGGCTTATAAGAAATCACCTCATGCTCCAGCAGTGATAAAACAAGAATTGCAACTCGAGTTTTGCTTCTTTCTCTTAAAACTATCTGATTAAAAATAATGAGAGATCACTCTGACATGCATCATAAGTTTGAAAGCTAATTTATACTCTTCCATATTATTGCATTAGTGACTAACTTGTATCTGCAAAATAATATAAGGAAACAAAAATCCCTTGGCAACAAATGATAAACTGCTATTCATTATCAGGATCAGTTAAGTCATTTTAACAAAAGATTCATAATAGAAAAATATTTTTATCTTTGTATATAATTTTCTTTCTATTTTGTTGTTGTTTGGTCTCAATAATTGGAATTACTGTATCTTTTTAAACCCTTAGAATTCCTATTAAATTTAGAGTTGGTTCTTGGTTCAAAATAAAATTTTATCAGTTAGAAAATACCTGTTAAATTATCATTTACTGATAGCTTCTGTAGATACTTTCGTTGTTTGATCAGCAAGACACTTAAAAGCATTTTAAAATGGCATTGGATTATTAAATTGCACGCTGTGAAAATCTAAGGTTTGGGGTTGGTTTTTTCCTCTTTGGTATAGTTGAAATAATGTATATCTCAGTAATACTTGAGATTATGCTTAATGGTAAATTTAGTCAGGAATGTGTTTTCACACTTGTAGGGCCATCCTTCATTACTGCATTCATGTGCCAAACTGCCTCAGCGCAGCAGCAAGTAAACAGCAGTAATGATCCCAGGAGCTGCCCTGATAATAATCAGATAAACATGAACAGAGAACTCACTTCTAGTTTTTTCTCTATTTTTTTTCCCCCATCCACTTATTCCAAGCAAATCTGAATTTTTTGTTTGGTTTTTTTTTCTCTCCAGTCCTCCCCATGAAACACTGCTACTTACACCTTCCAAACAGAGTGCACACAGGTGATGGCCATATTTGGATATCCAAATATTTAAGTAACGAAGACTTCACTTTCATCAATGAAACTGAGAGGTTGCTTTGTTGTTTTGTTTTTTGAAGCCACATTCTCCATTATGTAGGCTGATCCACATACTAGTGTGGTAATACAGCAATCAGTATAAAAACCAGAAATAACCTGACAGCTCAGCAAGAGGGAAACTTGAAGAAGTGAGGGTAAATCACATTGATCTCAAAGGTTTGTGAATTAAAAAATAGGACATTTTTTCAGGAAAGTAGTGGGCCAAAATTAATTTTGATATAAATTAAAGTTAGAAGAGCTAAATCTGAAATACATGTAGCACCCTTGGGTGCCTTCCTGTAGTTATTATCCTTCATCAAAACCTTCTGACTCCAGAAGTGCTCAAGACTGAAGCACCTCCATTGCTCTTGCTTGTTTCACTGTGTATAAGAGTCTGCTTTTTTGTAAGCAAGGACTCAATGAAGAACTTTAAATAATATTCCTCAAGCCATAATTCTCCCTAGGACTTAATGGAGACCCATCACTTTCTTCTCTCTTCTCGCTATTGAAAGCTAATGGTACAGATAAATCATAAGCATATTTGAAGCACACCATATAGTTTTGTCTCACTCTGCTCTTTGCATGGTATAATAAGATGCATCTGAGGAAAATAGCATGCCTTGAGCAGTTAGGGATAAATCTGGTCATCTGCCATCTTCCAGATAAATTTAGATTACAATAAGAGTTTGAGAGTACAAAATACTGTGAATAGTAAGGGATAAATACTTGAGAATGGTAACTAAATCCTGCATTTTGGAATTATCACTGTGACCAACTGCCCATGAAATGTTTCTCATTTTAATGTATAGTGTGTCTGCATATAATTCTAGATCTGTATTTATATCTGCAGCCATATGCTGTTAGATTACCATCTCCTGTTCAGACAAATTACTGGAGCTGCTGTTGCCAAAGCAAACAGAGTTCTTTTTTTTCTCAAAAGCACCGAACACATAACACATGACACACTTCATTCTTTCTTATGTGATAACTATTAAAATAACAAGCTACTAATATGCACAATGTGTAAATGAGCAGCAAAGTTAAAAACAGAGGGGAAAGTAAGAGTCCTACATTTGTTGCTGGCTGCTAATCAGAGCAGCTGTTTGGGGAGTCCTTCTCAGAGAAAGCAAGAGATGCAGGTGCATGCTCGGCCATGAGTCAGAATATTTTCCTGCACCCTGATTAGTCTGGAGAATGCCATTGCTCACCTTAGATCGGTTAGTGGCAGGGACTGTAAGAAAATTTTCTGTAAATCACTGGAGAATAATGTCTTGCAATCGGAGGACCGCTGGGGGATGGTTTGTTGGTTTTATTCATTTTACTGTGGTTTACTCATTGGAGTGGGATTCCAGAGCCAGAACCTAACTCTTGAAGGAGAAATTATTAGTTTAATCAGAAATGTAACAAGTTCGGAGATTAATTGCAACGCAGGAAATAGCAAGAGGCTCACTGAAAATACCATCGGTATATCATTAGACAAAGGCCCAGAAAGGTGAGTGCCTTATCTCATTGAAATCTTGTGTTCATCTGCTGATTTGACAGCAAGCCTTTTTCAGTGGAGCAAATCTATATATATTTTCTAGCCAAGAGTTATGAGTGGGAGTTTTGCCTGATTTCAACAACTTAGTAATCTCTCTTTTGGCTGACAATGAAGCAATATGAATATTTTTTGACAAATATTTGTCTGGCAGGGTCTCATTTTGATTCCACTGTGTGAAAATGTTTAAGGATAACTTAAGCAGCGTTGTCAGATCAACATGCTCCTTGTATACTTGCCTAAGTTTTCAAGAAAAACTATGATTACCTCCCTTTACCTGCATGCACTTTGACACCTGATAGATGCTCGTATATGTCAGCTAGAATTCAGCATGGAAAGCAGCAACTTGCAACTAAAAAAATTGTAAAGCCTACTCATCAGTGAAAGAGTCAATCTGTTCCTAGGGTAAAATTGATCTGTGTTAGTTTTAAGGATATAAAAATTGGAGATTGCATTTATCATAGTTCTCTAGACTCTTTAGGATGTAGTGATGTAACAGACTTTAATATGGACTATAGGAACTCAAACACAGCAGTGGCCTCTGTCACAAATTGTTACCAATATTTGACAGCTTAAGACCAAGCTCAATGCTCTCTTCTGTTTTTCCAAAATATTTGCACTAGGTAATTTCCTACTGAAGAACAAAGAACAGTACAGTAAATCTCAAACGTTGTGCTATTCTGTGAATGCTACTGGACCCTAAAGAGATTAATACCTTCCAGGGCAGATATGGAATTGAGGCTTCTAATTTTGTAGTGTTCTCACCCTTTTCATGTGGAATAAGGAAGCATGAAACACACTGTTTGGTCCTGTTCGACAGAATGAAGTCTAAGAATGCATTCATTATTGAGAAGGTGTCCCTTGTTTCTAGAAACATGCAATGACTTGAGTTTAAAGGTCATCTAGCCCAATCCCCCTGAAATGAGCAGGGACATCTTCAACTAGATCAGGTTGCTTAGAGCCCCATCCAACCTTGAAAGTTTCCTGGGTTGGAGCATCTGCCACCTCTCTGGGCAACCTATGCCAGTGTTTCATTACACTCACTCTAAAAAACTTCTTCCTTGTATGTATTTTGAATTGACCCTACTTTAGTTTAAAACCATTATCACTTGTCTTATTGCAACAGGCCCTGTTAAAAGTTCTGTTTTTCTTGTAGCCCCCTTTAAGTACTGAAGGATTGCAATCAGGTGTCCCTGGAGCCTTCTCTTTGCCAGGCTGAATAACTTCCAGATATTCTTTATTAGTAGACGAAAATAACTGAGTTGATGTGATCAGTTACGATATGAAAAGTGTGTACTTCCCTTTCCTATTTCTGGGTCTGGGCAGCAGAGGAGGAAGAGCACTGTTCTAAAGAACACTTGTCTCAGCTGTGCATACATGGGCTGTATTCTCAGGACAAGGTTCTTTCACACACTCTGAGTGGTGTAAAACATAGAGACCTAACCTAGTGTGGTCCTGTAGCTCCTTCTATAGCTGCTAAAGAGAGATGGACTGCTCCAGCTACTCTCCACACTGCTGCAGTAACTCTATGTCTCGCAGTCATTCACACTGTAGTGATCTGACTTACCCTCTGGAGGTGGCTGATCTTTCTTCCTCGGGCTGTAGACATAAACATGATTCCTGTTTTGGTCCAGGGAACTTGGAGTGATTAAAGTTGGCTCAAGCGCACTCTAGAGTTTGTTAGTGGAACCTGAGTTGTCCAACAGAAAGGTCTTCCAGCTGAAGCTCTGTGTAATTATCATACCCTGCAGTGTAGGACAACGTCTACTTTCTGGTAATTGCGCTGAATAATCATCACAAAACGTTTGCCTTGGCAAGCCTGTATTTTCCCCATCCTGTTGAAGTAAGTTTGTCAGCTGTGTATAAGGACGTTTGCTAGCTATTCAGATAACTCCAATATTCACATGCAGGAATTCATAATGAGGTTTACTCTCATTTATTTCCCAGTTGATATAAAGCACAAATGTAACTAAATCACGTTATAGGCACAGTCAGGGAAACTGCATTGTTTAGGCAGTATGTGTACACACTTGAAAAAGAAGAGGCCCCTAGCAGAGACAAGAGAAAGAAAGAAAAAAAAATCTATGGCATTTATTGTTAGCTACTCAGATGTAATTAAAGCTGATGTTTCAATAGTATTAAATAATGAGCTATGTTGATGTAAGAAGGTGCCATTATTCAAGCTTAATTGTGTGTTTCTAGGTTTCTTGTGCCAACTGAGTCCCCAAACTACTTTAGAATTAGGGGAATGATTGTAGAATGTGACTCAACTGGTAGCTTAAATGCAATTCACACAAAGATTACATGGGAAAAGTGATATTTATCAACTTATTTGTTCCTTGTCCTCATGCTGAATCACATGTTTAGTAGCATTGGAATACTTCTGACTGTGAGGTGGTCAAAATTCCTTAAGCAGGACGTATGCAAATATATTAAATTTCCCAGATATGGTGGGTTAAGTAGTTCACATGTCTTTCAGTTTGGTCATTGTAAATCAAACTGTGACCAGATTTCACCAAATGAGAACAGAGAAGGCACAAAGTGAAGATACTGTTTGGTTCATTACTGTGGTAAAAACATAGTGATAAATGTATGCTTCAATTAGGTTTGTGCTTCATGTAGTGCCACAAAGTCATTGGTTCTCTTAGACAGCTGGAGTCTCTTTTGCCTGATGCAGTATGAAATGAACAGTTAAATGAGAAAAAGTAGGGGGGAAAAAGAGTTCTCTTCTAAGGATGCCATCTGGTAAAATCAGCGGGGTCTGAGCAGAAAAACCACCATGCTGCCCTGAAAACCCCACCCAAAGTCTTTATTATTTGTGATGTTGTACTAAGAAGCCTCTTGAACTTTGAGGAGAGTTTGCAGAGCTGACAGTTAGGAGGAGAAAGACATTTTTTTGCTTCCCATCTGACTATATTTGAAAAGTAGCAGAGTCACTGCGTAACCATAATAAAAATTCCTTGTACAATCACTTTCAATTCAATCATCTATCAAAATTTTACAGAGTATAGCAGCACCTTCAGTCTGGATTAAAGGCTGAATTTTAACATTTTCATTCCTTTCATTTTCACTCCATTTAATATTTTCATTCATTTAATTTCTGTGCTTTTTGTGAAATACAAGATTTTTGTGAAATATTATTAGTAACATCTTATTAAAAACAAAAGAATTTCTTCTTATGCCCTTATTTTGCCAGTGACTCCAGTGATAGAAACAAAGCATGGCATTTACTCTTGATTTCATATGCCTTTTCCCAAAATTCTGTCCTACTAAAAAAAGATCTTTCAAGAACTGTGATTCTTCTGGGAATTCTTCTAGCCACCAGCTGGAATCATTGGTTCATTGGAAAAGCGAATCAGGGAATCAGCCGTACAATCAGAGAGCCATAGAAATAATTAAGGCTGGAAAAAGGGATCTCTGAAGGTCATGTAGAGCAGGATTTACTCAGAGCGGAACTATTTTGAAAGCTGATCAAGATGCTCAGGACCTTGTCCATTGAGCTTGTGTTTCTCCAATATAGACTTGACAGATTTTTGGGCTACCTCTTCCAGGACTTAACCACTCTCACTGTGAAATTTTTTCCTTATTCATAGGCAGTATTATGTCTATTGTCTCTTGGTGTTCCACTGTGTACATAAGTGTACAGCACCAAAGCCTTGTGCAGCCCTGTTCTGCCCAACATCTGTTAAAAGAATTTTCTGAAGTACCTCACACCGCCTTTTCTATTCTTACCCTTTATAGAAACTTGGATGTGAAGGATGAGGACTACTTGAATCTTGTCTTGATAGGGACCTCAACAGTGTAAATCTAGCCTGTGAATCTCTCCAAACCTCATGTCCATGTGGGTTACATATAACTGCTCTCAGTGCTGTGGCGATGCCACTAGAGGAGCACATTTTGGAATGATGGAGCATCTGGCAGACACTGACAAGTCTGCAAGGGGGCCACACTAACAGTTTGGAAGGAGCCTGATGTTAAACACAGGATCTGAAAATGTTTTTGCAAGGATTAGCTAGAAAGAGTGTGAGGGAGAGTTCTAGGAAATGATCATGGGCTGAGAGGATGCTCAGTGTGGAGCTGGGCTGGCCAGAGGCAGATGATGCTCCGTCAGAGTGGTGCTCCCTCAGCAGCGAGAGGACCTTCAAAGGGAAGGCATATAAAATTCTAAGGCAAGAATATCCTTAGGGAGGTTTATGATCTAGTAATGATTTTGAGGGAAAGAACCATACTTTTTGTTCTCATTTGGGTTAAACTGAACTTTTCCTGATCTCCCCAGAAAATCCATATGACTTGGTAGATTAGAAACACACAGTTCTCTGCGTTGAAAGTTACTCTAAGTGGTCCCCAAAAGTTTGATCTTCTCATTGCAGGTGTTCAGTGGTACCAAATCAACTAAGATGACAACAGCAGCAACAGATATTCATAGAGAAAGCAGCCTTTCATCTTCTGTCCTGCCTGATGCCCCACTGACCAGTTCATGCTGTTTTGGTGCAGTGGCCATAGCTCCATTGAAGTACTGTTCTGCCTGTCTCACAGGCAGAGTAAGAGCTCTCTGCTAATCATCATCATTTTTTTTCAAAGCAGACCATTTAAAAAGTTACTTCTGTGTCTCCAGATCTTGTCATTACAGGTCCAGAGAGGATTGCTTTTAGTGGTTTGTGCAAAAATAGCCTCAGGTTTTATTGGAGATTACCACTAAGATAAAGGAGCCACAACAGGTCTTTCGTTGTCTGTCTCACTGCTTCTAGTAATTTTTGTTGGAATAAGAAGCAACTGGTAGAGTCCATGGAAAGAAAATCCATCAATCTTATTTAAGATAAAAAAATCCAGCAGTTTTGAGTCTTTTGATGGCAAGAGAAACATATTCTCTCTTCAGGTGGCATTGTGGCTGTTAATACAATAGTATCTACTTTTCTACCACCTCTGTCTTTTCAGCTACCATTAGTTAATCATTGTAAAGGTTTATTGCTACAAGTTGCTTTACACTTCCCACAGGACTTTTCAAACTGGAGACGTCTTACTGCCCTGCCTTACTTTTTTTTCAAACACACTTTTTGGGTTTTGTCACTTGTAAATGCATAACCCTGAATGAATTGTTGTCAACTTGTTTACAGGATCCTTTTAAATGCTTTCCCTATCGCCAGGAGCACATCTTTCTTTTTCTTTGTTCAGTTTTTCCCCTTGACAACTGAAAACAACAATAATAAAAAGTGCCCAAGAGCTATTTTAATTCTTTATAGTTATTATAATTGCAGTTTTCATGGGATTTCCCTGCTGTTATTTGGAAGCAGACAGCAGTTTCCATATTGAAGCAAGTTTATGGTACACAGTAAAAGAGTGTGAAATAGAATTGTGATAACCTATAACCTAGGTGTTTATCAAAAGATATCATTTTATTGTGTTAAAATTAATACCCTGCAGTACCGGTTATGGCCTCCTATTGAGAACTTAATTTCCACTTAAATTCACAGTACCAAGCACAAGGTAATACTCATCCAAAGTACAAAGAGGTTGATACCTACTGAATTTTTTGATTGAAATATCTATCATGCTCTTCAAACATATGAGGGTTTTTTAAATCTAGGTTCATTCAAAAAGTCCTTATAGAGATCGCCTGGCTTGTTTGGGCTGATGAATACCTTTCAAAAGATAGTAGCAAATGCAAGAATTAAAATTTCACACAAGGCCTATTGTGTGATGTTTTAGTAGAAGTATTAAAAATGGAACTATTGAACTATTGAACTATTTCAGTTTAGAGAATCCTAGCAAATATATTTTAGTCTATATCACTGTAATACAATAGAAACATATTATTTCTAGCAACATCTTAATATAACAATTATTAATAGCTAGCTTTTTAAAAAGGCGGCATTTGCCTGAAAATCAAAGTTATAACAATCAATAATGCAGCCTGTTTGCATTCTGATCGATTTAACAATAATTTACCTGCCATAAATATTCTGTTGTAATTCTCCATTAAATGTCTACTGGGTTATTTGTAATAGTTGTCAGCACAAGAGACTAAACAATGGTTCTCTTATTTATGAATACTAGTACCATAATAAAAAACCAAAAGAGGTAAATATACCTGTTTTGCTATAGAACTGGTTGCTACCCCCATTGCCCAAATCAAAAGAGGATGTTTGTGCTTTAGTTACACCATTCTGTAGCATCTTACTTTGCTATTCCATGGTTGCGACTCAGGAAAATTTGCTGTTCATTAAAAAGGGCAGCAAAACTTGGCCTCAGTGACAGAAACACTGTTATGAAATGCACTTTTAGAGGAGCCTCAAGTAATCTCTGAATTGGCCCTGAGTTATTTACAGGTGTGGGACTGCATTCATCAAAGCCAGGGCTAGCCCCATTTGATCCATAGGAATAGTTACATATGCTTAATTTAGTTTTTTGTTCTGGGAAGTACACAAGCATAGTGATTTCATCCTCCCCTTTTGCAGGACATGGGAAAGTCACCTTTATTTCAGTGGTGCAACAAGAGCACACTCACATTCCTGCAATTGATCACTCACAACTCTGGAGTTGGTCATCTTGCTGAACAGTGGATTTGAGCCCCAGTCCCACATCCTCTAAAATTACCTGGGAGTATTCCCACAGGCACTGAGGGCATAGAATCAATCACTGTTACTATAATTAATGGTAGAAGATGCATTTAGTTCTGTGGGAACATGAAATTGTTTAAATGCTGCTTAAGTGCCACAGGCTAAATACCAATACAGGCACAATTCATTTTAAATACTACATCTCGAACAAAAAAAAAATATTTCTCTCCAAGCATTTTTATAATTGATATTTTATTTATTTAAGTGAGCTTTTATGGCCATTCTGAAAAAAAAAAAAAAAACAACAAAGACAAAGCAAAACCTTGGGCATACATAGTTTAGGGGTTTTGTACAGAAGTTTTCATACACTTCTGGAAGACAGACACTTTCAAAGTGGGTGGTGGAAGAGATCTAATTGAGCATGGCAGGAAAATACTAAAAGCAGAGAATACCAGATAAGCTGTAAATTATGTGGATAAGAAATGTACATTTATTCCAGATTCACTCAACGACTGTGCAGTTTTAGTTGATAAATGGAGTTTGAGCTGAGTATCTTCCAAATGAAAAGAGTAAGCCTCTCTGGCTTGAGCTCAAAACTGTAGGCTCCTTGCCTGGGACAGTAATATTATATCCTTTGTGGTTCAGGCATGGGGGAGAAGATGCAGGAAACTGATCTGTACAGATGTTTTTGTTCTGTGCAGGAGACTATTCCCCACAGTGTTGGCTGGAAACAGCCTATACGCTGGGGCTGTTGGGGAGTTCATATACGTTTCTGATTCAATGTTCCTGCCACAGATGGCCAAAGTGGTTGAGTGACTGAGCTTTAGCTTGGATCCATGAATAGTCTCCAGAGGACATAACATTGTCTGGCAATCCCAGAATCCTTGGCACCTGGACACTTTTCTCTCCTAGTGCACCCTCTGGACTTTAGGAGGGGACAGTTTTACCACTGGTCTGCTGGAGACTCTTTCATATGAGGAACTGAAGTTATCCTTGGAAGCTGGAACCCTCACTACTAAATACCAGATTGCCTCAAGAGTTACGATAGAGAGCTTCTTTCAACAGACTCATTTTTAGCTGTTCTTTCCAAGTGTGGCGAAATTATGCTATGCAGAAGCATTACTTAATCAGGTTTGATTGTAGCCACAGCACAATTTAGTCTCTTTTATATACTGCCGCCTAGTCTAGACTACTAGCTCACACAATATTAATGCAATAGAGATTAAAAGAATATTGTTGGAAAATACTGAAAGAGAGCCTTGTTTATGTTCCACTCCTACTAAAACTGAAATTAAAATGTCTATTCTTCATCTACTGAATAGTCACTTCAATAACATTCATCTAAAATTGCCTAAAAATTCTTAGATTGACATTCTGCAATTGTAGGTTATAGAGAAAGGATTTGAATTATGCTATTTTCCTGAACTGAGAAACAACTGCAAAAAAAATCTGTTGGGATAGAAAGAATATAAATTAATATATCCCCTTTGTGGTTTTCATGAGTTTTGTTCTCTTTCTATGAGCACTCTCAGAACCAAGGTAAGAGAATCAGTGAATTTGATTTAACTGCAATCTATTCATGAGCAACTGCTTCTGAATTCTGAATGGAAAATATCCATACAGGGAACATGATTCTGCAAGAACAGAGCCCTCTTTCCCAGTGCATTTTACTCTGTGAGACAGAATCTATATTTGTGCTTATCTGAAGGCTGAAGGTCTCTTTGCCAGAACAAATTATTCGTTGAAATAGTTGCATTCAGTCTTCCAGGGCTTTGGCTTAAGAGAATGAATATAGTTTCCATAGAAATCAATGAGTTTGAATCATGCTCAGTCTGACTTTCCCGAAACTAATATTGCATGAAAGTGCAGAGGAGCTTCTTTTGGAAAAAAAGAAACTATGTCAGAATTTTTCAAGGGGTACAAAAAAAGAGTAAAAACTAGTCTGTGGGTTTTATGGGTTTTTCTTTGTTTAGATTATTATTAGGCAGACAATTACTACATATAACTTTCTAAAGAGTAAAAATCCCCTGCATTAGGTAATTTTAAGAATAGATGTCTTGAATTTTATGAACAGGATCAAACATGCCTCAGAACAGAGTCTGCTGATGCAGGATAAAGAGATAACATTAGTATCCAATACATTTCTCATTACTCTGATTTGATTGGTAATAAATTAAACTAATACCCCCAAGTGGAGTTGCTTTGCCTAAGACAGTCACTGGTGACTGATCTCTCTCTGCCCTTATCTAGACCCATGAGCCTTTCATTATGTTTTTTCTCCCCTATCCAGCTGAGGAGGGCAGTGATAGAGCAGCTTTGGTGGGCACTCGGTGTCCAAGCAGGGTCAACAAAAAATATTTGTAATTTTTTCCACTTTTTTTTCAATGCCACCCTATTATTTCTGCACTCACCCAAGCTTTTCTGATTTTCATTTACATACCTAAAAAAACAACACATAAGATTGAAAGTATAGAGATCTCTTTATTTGTAAGTAGAAGGACATATCTGAGAAAAGTGATTCAGAAGAGGTGTCCATCAGTCTAATAGACATTTTTCACCTATTCCAATAGTTCATTTGCTCTCTGTTTATATTCTGGTTTTCCCTGTTCTGTAGTATTCAGTGTATGCATGAAGTCATTTCCTTCTCTTTAATCCTCTTAGCTTAGCAAATACTATCTAGCTTGTGCAATGTTTTCTTATTAATAGATAGGGCGTTAAAATAAATCTTCCAGTTTCCCAGTGTCATTAGAGAATCCAGATTTTTTCTCAGATTTTTATTAACTCTATTTCTTCTTTCAGTTAATATTAATTCAATCTTCATCTGGTGTTAGCCAGTATAAACTGATGAAGCTTTGCAGATTTATGCAGCTGAATTTTTAGTTTATGATTTCAATAGGTTACATTTAATGGTAACCTATAAAATCAGTCGCCTATGCATCTGAAAATTAATCCACACACAGTGTGGACTGAACGATCCTTACCTATGCTGGTAGGAAAGGGGCAAGCAGAGTAAACACACACACAGATAATCTTAGTGAAGACTTATAGTGCTGGAATCTCACATGGGCATTGCCCCTGAGGGCAAATCTATACCAGAAGCTATAGGGTTGGTCAGATGCAGGTACTTGTATGGCCATGTCTATCTTAAAGCCCAGTCATTTAACCACCTGATCCTATTCTACATTTTCTTCTTCTCATAGTATTCAGCAATAGAGAATCACGGATATAAGGGTGTCATGGAAAATATAGACTAAATAATTCACTTTCACAGCAGAAGTTGTGCGCATACGTATTCCTAAGGCATAATACAGTGTCACTTTCTCTTGCTTTCTTGAACCAGATGTTTGGCCATACTTTCTTGCTAAAGGACTTCAAAACTAGCTGAACACTGACAGCATTCTTTACCCTGACCCAGTCCCTCTTTAAGGTTTATCCTTTTGTAGTAACTAAATGATTATGGATTTCCCATGGCTTTTATCCATATTTAATTGCTGTTTCCTCTTCCCTGTTCTTGCTGAGATCTGGAGAAAGGTAATGGATCTTGTTACTGCCTTTTTCACCTCTGTATTCACCTCTCAGAACCTACAGAAAAGAGAGCAACAATCTGAAGACAAAAACCTATGTAGTTTTAAAATTTCATTCAGGGTAGGGTATTGTTTGTGACTTCACTTGACTATCTCCATTTTATAATAAAGAAACCAATAAAGAGATGACTTGTCACTGAGAATGTACCAGCACATGGGACACTAAGACTCAGCCAGGATCCAGTCACTCACTAATTTCAGCTCATCTCCAAGCTTTTCAGCCTCACTATATTTTTGAAATTCTGCTTTCCAAAAGATCATGAGAAGTGAAGTTGACTGGTAAAGTCAAGTGTAAAAGTTCCTATTGCTCAGAAATATTAGAGTAGAAAAAATAGAACTGAAAGGTTCAGTTGGAAGGGACCTACAGCGATTGTCTAGTCCGACTGTCCGACCACTTCAGGGCTGACCAACAGTTACGGCATGTTATTAAGGGCATTGTTCAAATGCCTCTTAAACACTGTCAGGCTTGGGGCACCAACCACCTCTCAAGCAAGCCTGTTCCAGTGATCCTCTCGGTAAAGAAATGCTTCCTAACATGCAGCCTAAACCTGTCTTGACACAACTTTGAACCATTTCCATGTGTCCTGTCACTGGATACCAGGGAAAAATGTTCAGCACCTCCCTCTCCACTTCCCCTCCTCAGGAAGATGTAGAGAGCAATGAGGTCTCTACTCATCCTCCTTTTCTCCAGACTAGACCAACCCAGAGTCCCCAGCCACTCCTCACAGCAGTTGCTATTAGTCATTAGGGGTTATAATTAATACAACCTATGCCTGTCTGTTCACACTGAAACACAAAAATAAAAATAAATATTACCAGTGAAATGAAAATTAATGTTGATTAAAATTGTTATTTGATACACAGACTAGTGAAGAACATTCGCATAGCTTGAGATCAAAAACTGTTACTTATTGCTGTGATACTGGAGAGCAACACATATTACATTTAGTGCCTGCTTTAAAAAGGGAGACACTACAGTTTTGTGGGCACAATTTATTACAGGCACAAATGATAATATTTTGATGATAGTCAACAAAAGAAGCAGTCAGAAGTTTAGAAGCTAAAACATTTGAACCTGCAATTTAGTGCAAAGATTTAAATGTGGATTCATAATTATTTTCATTCGCAAGGCTATATGCCCTCAAACATCAATTGCTATCTTGTTTATTAAAGCTTTTGGTAATTTAGACAGTTTCCCCACAAATTGATGTATGCCTGCATTGTTCTGCAGCCACAGCAACAGAAAATATTGCATCAGATTATTATAAATTGTGTTCTTTAATTGTTTTTCTAAAACAAGGCCTTACCAAACTATTTTCAAAATAAGAAGTGTCCGACCACACCAGTTTGGCAGTTGCAGAAATGTGCTCATCAAGGTTTGCATTGCCGAACCAATACCAGGCATATTCATATGCACATCAGTCCTTTGATGTACATCCATTCCTCAACCTTCATCTGTGTTTATTTTGGCAGCTGTATAATTATTGTCAGCTGTACCAAGAAAGGGAACAATTATATCCCAAGTAGAAACTACAAGTAGGTTAGTACAAGGCTTTCTATTTTTTTGGTGAAATACTTCATCACATCACTGATATCAGAGGCACCAGTGTGACAACACAGCAAATCTGACCGGCAAATGTCACCTACACTCTTGTATCCTCATGTAGCACCGTGTGGGACCAGGTTGGTGCTCAGAACAAGGATTATGCAATTAGCTTTATAAGAGAAGGCTGACAGCATGCAGATGGAGGGATCAGTAAGACAGATGAATGAATTTACAGTGATTAAGCATACTCCCACCTGCAACTCCAAAGAAATGAGGAATTGACATTTAGTTACACACCACCTTGGCATCTGCATGGAGAGGAGGTGAAGGTAAGGAAATTATATGCTCCATCGTGCTGTTTTCCTGAAACACTTCAGAGAAACATACTAAAGGAAAAAATGGCTGGTCCTGGTGGAGGTGATGGTATTGGAGGATAAAGACTAGTGCAGTGGGGTGGTAGAAACTATTTTATTAGTATATGTATTCAAATGTATACATATGTATGTGCAAATGTGTTACAAAGGCTTGATATAATGAGATGATCACATTTACCTTTACTCAGCTCTGTCTGATTAAGACTTGACTTATAAGAAGCCAAATGCTAGTACAGAATGTGATCTATGAAACACGCTGATATCCAGGATTTCCTCTGGAATACACACTGTTGGGGGGCTGCGTGAGTGTCCCTTTCATACACTAGGATTTTGCATGCAAGGAGAGGCCTATGTGACACGGTGGGAATCGTAACACTTGCAAGTCTTTTAGGTTATTTGTTCAAACGTGTATTTCCACAAGCTGTTACATTTTTTTGTAACTGAGGCTCATTTGTGCTCACAAAGGACAGATATCCTCTCCAGCCTCTGGAACATCAAAGGAGGGCTGGTAATGAGATAGTGGTGAGCAGAGCTGTAACTGATTGCTTCAAATTGAGGGTAGGAATAATAGTGAGTTGTAATGAGCTGGCTGGTAGCTATCCTGAAATGCAGTCAGTCCATAGGAGATTGGTAGGATGTACCCCAAACAGCTGGACCCACAGGCACCCACCAGAGCTCTCTGTTCAGGGAGGCCTTGGGCAGGTTAGACAGACTGAGTCATGAGTTTATATCGGATTGGGGTATACCTGGTACCATATTCCCTGGTACCAAATCCCTGCTGCCCTAAAATCATTGTGGTGCAGAGCTCAGCGAGCAGCTTCTGTCACACTGTGGGAGAGGAGTTTGAACATCACTGCGGTGCTTGGGTGGGGATGTGAGGACACTGAGGACTGCAGTGGCAGAAGTCCAGGTAGCAAACAGGCAGCCCCCGGAACAAAAATTGAATGAAAGAAGGCAAAAGTAGCTGCAGAAGTTAATGAAAATTCAGCTTGATATTTACACCAAAAGCACAGAAGCCAGGGCCTTAGTGGTTGGGTATTTCCTTCCAGGATATGAGCTCTATACAAGATGCAGCATTCTGCAATGTTTTAACTAGTTCCAACCAATAGTATGGCTGCTCTAGGGCTGGTGGGAAAAGAAAGGGCAGGTGGGTAATAAAAGCTTCGGAAAAAAAATATTTTTTTTTAGGACATTTGCTCTTTATTCAGTGATTATTTGCCAGATAACATTTTGGAGAACAACTTACATTTTGTTTTTCTAGGTGTGACGTATCTTACATTTTATAAACTGGCTTAAGATCTCTGTATTCCCAAAGTGTTGTCCATCTGGATCTGTGTGTTTCGTGCATTAACTGAAATGCTTTTAACTGTAGTATTGTGGGGGGAAAAAATTAAAAACAGTGTTTCTTTTAGGACAAAAGTATGGACCAATAATCATTATCACACAAAGTTTTGAACTTCACTTTCTCTGAATAAACACAGAAAAGGTTCTATGAAGACAGCTAATCAGGTGCTGATTCATCCATACATTCACAGGTTCCTCGTTTTTCTCCTGAGCATCCCTGATTAAAAGAGAAGAGATTACCAGTATAATACAGATATGATGGATTGGAGGTGTCAGAATGAGGTTCTTTGAAAACTCATTATTTCTTTTGATCTGTTTAAGAGTATTCTGAAAGCACCGCTTTTTCTTTCTTTTTTTTTTTTTTTTATGGAAAGAGCACATTTATTGCTCAGGTAGTAATCCAAATAATTGTGAGGAGAATTGTAGACACAGATTTTCCTTTTCAGCATCAGTTCAGGAGTCTTGGTTGAAGCATATGTGATGCACTGACTTCCATAAGGGTCTCAGTATGATTTTTCTGTTAGCAATGGCAGCAATATTCAATATTGTTTCATTGAATCTGTCAATGGCAGCAATAGGTAACAGTTCTGAACACAGAGGAAACTTTAATGTGCAAATTATCAATTTTAATAAAAAGCCCTGCCACTCAGTTGACCAGCCCACTCTCTGTCACCCCTGTTTAATATATCCTTGGCAGTCTAAATTTCTTATTTGCTTTAGTTGTTTCTGGGTGAGCTGAGCATCACTGAAAATGCCAAAATCTGTCATTGTATTTTCCATAGACTGGACTTTCGAAATAAGTTCACAGCAAGCTTAATAACAGTTGGCCCAAATCCTTCAGATTTCTTGAAAGGAAAGCTGTGACAGCTGGGGATGTTGGTACTCTTCCACTCTCAGATTTGTTTCCTAACAAGTTTCTGAATTGCTTCAGGGACTTACTGTGGAGCTTTTGAGCATGGGGCTGTGCAGTTCAGAGGGAAAGAGTTGTAGACAGAACCCTAGAAATCACAGCTGGTTTGGGAAAAAATCTTTGGCTCTGATAAACAAAAAGGGAGATCAACGTTATTTCAAATCACATATCTAAAATCCCACAGTATCATTACCAGATTATTCATCAAAAATAATGAAATAAGATTATATATAACCCTGAGAGAAAGTAGAGACAGCAACACATTATGTAGCAGCCTGCCACTGAGGTTAGAAAGAGTATTGCTATCTAATAACCACAGGGCTGAACTCAGGCGTGATGTGTAAGGCCACATTGGGTTAACCTCCATTAAACACCTGACAGCTCATCTTCCTTACTCTCTGGAAACACTTGTACAACTTGTCATGCCAGCAAAGTCATACTGAATTGAGCAAACTAGTCGAAACCAAATATGCAGAGAAACATATTTGTCATTGCACTTAAGCTGACAGCTGCACCAATTGTCTTTGAGCAGACACACACAGCTTGATGACAAAGAGGGAAGCTTGTGTGGATTTCTAATTGCAGAGTTCTGTTGCAAAGGCCATCAAAAATAGGCCTCTGATTTTAAGAAGGATTAGGAAACAATCAAAACCAGGTGGTTTGTTTGGATTTAATATTCATGAATCATTAGCAATTTCTAACAGAATTAGGGATTAAGCTTTTCAGAATTTTCAAGAGGAAGCAGAAACTATTGTAAGATTCATAGTAGGATAGAACTAGCATGATAAAAAAAATGGGTCACTACTTTACAAATAGTATAGGAAAAAATCATTACAATCAGTAGCAATGGTAGAAGGACAACTTCATTTTCACTATAATTTAGCTGATCATTGTGACACTGGCAGCAGTATTAAAGGTCACTCACTGGATTAAAAGAGTTATTCTGATCTTCTTGTATGACTTCACACTAAAAGTTCACACCATTAAACACATTACAAATGGGTAACTATCTATATAGGCAACTTCAAGTTCACATGAGGCAAATCAAATTCACTTAACATATGGCAAAGTACTGAACTAAGTCATATGACTTTGCATTTGCTCTTTCAAAAGTCACCCTGGACTATCACCACAGCTCAGATAATTCATGTTGACTGGCTACTCAGCAGTAACTTGTGCATGTCTAAACAGTGACATTAAAATAGTTTGCTGAAAATGTTTGCTTCTAAGTGTTACTCAAAACATAATGAAGATCCATACTTACTCTGTCATCAAAACTATTTCTAAAGTATAACTTTAATTATAATTAAAACACATGTCTATAAAATCCCTTTGATGAGACAATAAATAACTTCCTTTTATTCATGATACTTGAATATCTATGGACTCAGTTTCCTTTAAACTACAGCTAGTATGGAAACCTTTTACTCCTCAGACCTTACTAGTGATTCCACCAATGCATTATTAGACATTTGTCTTGTCTCTCTTCACCTCTAAATTCACGCAGAGATTTAGTGTAATTTCTTTTCTCTCACTCCTTGCTAAAGCTGTCCCATTTTGACTTCCACTGCAGTGACACTGCCATTCCACCCTTTTAGTAAAATTTTTATTCAGTTGTCTTGCAGAAACAGCCTTGTTTTGACAATGTCACTGCAGGTAATGCACTTGCAAAGTCATTTTCTTTTGTAGCTTTTACAGTTCTCTGCTGCTTCCTCTCCCTATTACTAACACTCCAGTTCTCCTTTAGGGGGTATGCATCACTCTTTCTTTGTTGCACAGTGCGCTCCCAGTACAGCCTCCCCAGGGAAAACCAACCTATGCTACATTTTCACCTTCCATTTTTCTACTGATGAATGAAAAGCCTACCTTTCCAATTGTGTATCCTGACTTGTCATCACGATGTTCCCTCTACTTGTCTGCTCTAACATAAAATTTAGCAAGACAAAAATGAAGTCCCAGCTCAGATACTAAGGATGGATTTTTTTTTCCCCATTGTGAAATACCTTGGAAGATATTGGATTCACTCCACCCAGCAGGTGACAGCTTTTGGGCTGAAAAGCACTGCTTTGGCACCTCAATTGAAATCTTTGAGGATGCCTTGTGTGTTGTTGGGGTCCTGGGATGAACTGTACACCTGCTCTTCCTCCACAGAGGTGTCAGAGATGCTAGAGCTGATGTTTATCAGCTCACAGGAGCTGTAGCCCAACCAGAGAAAAACATGGAATAACAGCAATTTGGGAGCAAAATCACAATTTTCTGTACAGTAATCAGAAGATTTTTATCTTCTGCAGTGTTGATCAGAGTAATAGTTTCATCCTCACTTCTCGTTCACACACAGACTACTCCCTCAGCTCTCAGAGTCACTTAGTTCTCTTACTTAGCATCTTCACCCCACAATCACTAGTTTCACATATTAAGGCTGACTGTGAAAATATAAGGGTCTTTTATTTGTGAATTTAAGTCTCTGAATGTCTTTGTGGTTTGGCTAACCATGCTGTCCTGTGGGCATGACATGTTCTCCCTAGCAGATCTGTGAACCCCCCCTCTCAGCTCTTGCCTTCAGGACAACCAGCACCATACATTCTCTCCAAACTCATGTTGTTTAATAGGAACACAGACTAAGTGTTGCTACCTTTTTTCTTTTATTTTCTTTTCCAGTTGTTTTTGGTTTTTTTTCTTTTACCCATCAAATACCATTTGGATATGAGGGAAGCAGAATGCAACCCAAAGAAACAAGTTTATAGTCAGAGACTAAGGAAGAATGAATATGTTAAGTAAGAAAGTCTTTTTGTTTTATAAGCAGTTTTCATACTCAATCTCATTTTAATACATTTAATACTAAATTTGCAAGTCATTATCAGAATTTTTGGTGATTGGTTCAGATCTGTCATGAAAAATATGTTTGTACTACAAACTGGCAGTGACTGACAGTAGAATAAGTCCATTACAAGAAATGTATATCCTTTTTTTTTTTCAGTCATCATTATACTGTTATTTTATGTGTTTTCTCTTGTTATTTCAGTGAATTAAATTTCAAAAAAATCACTGGAAACAATTTTTTCCCCACAAATACAAAGCTAATGTAGTTTGTAATGAATTGAATAATGCTGGATTAAAAGAAAGAAGAAAGACAACACTAAAAACAAGCTGCAAATGAATAGATCATTATCACAGCATATTCATCTAAAATTATCTTTACACAACCTGTCAGCTTTCAGTTTGATGCTTCTTCCAGATGCTTCAAGCTTACAGAACATGAAACTTCTGTAAAACCTAAATTAAGGCAGCAATATGTGACATAATAGCTTTGGTAAATTATTTCTCATTCACAGGATGGTTTCTGGAATCGTGAGGATTAGTCCTTCACATCGAACATCAAATAGTCTGGCACAGACAGAGAAGATAAACTCTGACCCTTGTGAGCTTGTTCACGTCACTTCTACCCATTTAAATTCCAGTTAGGTTGGTCAGAAGCAACAGAGAAAAGCTTTAAATTGCATTATTAACAATAGGTTAAATCTTAGACTGCTGATTAAATCAATTTCTCTCAGATAAAATCATAATAGGCCTGGGCTGTATTTGTCTGACAGGAAACATGGCATTGGCAATGCTTTGTGTTGCCTTTAATGAGTGTGATTGTCATCTTCCAGCAGGGAGAGTACAAAAGCCACCTGCAGGTCTGGGTGAATGGGATCGCTTATCGATCAAGTTGTCAGGCCTGTCAGGCATTCAGGAACAGCTGAATGAGTACATAAAATCAATGTGAGCTTGTATTTATATGGAGGCTCCCCAAGTCAGTCACCTGATTGAAAACTTTGACTAAATTAGCTACACATAAAATATAATTTCTAAAATTGTCTAACTCACAACATTCATGCTTAAAAACAATCAAGTTGTTGAATAGTATTTTGATTTTTTTAAGACAATTTGACATTTTAAAAATCATTTTGGCCAGCTTTGTCTTGGGGTACAACAGCAGCCTACACAATTATTTCTTTATCTCTATCTGAAAATGGTTTTTAACTGTTGTTTATTATTTATATTTAGTTTCTTCTCCCCATTTGCTGAGAGTCAGCTCCATTTTAGAAATGATCTTTGCCCCTGTTCAGCCATGCTATGAAGGTGAGGCTGTTCTAGAAAGACAGTAAGCAGACAAGTAAAGAAGTGCCTCATCTTCCTTAAGAAAACTGCTGGCATGTTTGTACAAAGAGTGCAAAACTGAACTCTTCATGGTCTGAATCACCTTCCTGGGGCTGGAGCAAGGAGAATGGAAGGAGAGCAACCCCAGTGAGGAGGTGTAGCAGGAGGAACCCTTCACTACCTCCAACTCAGCCAGCTTTGTCAGCCAAGGTGGATTTTAGACTGATGAATGCACAGTTGAGCCCTGAGTCTGTGAAAGGCTTCAGAGTTACCGGGAATGGAGTAAATAACATTAAAGTACTGGTCCTGCCTCAGAACCTTCTTTACAACAGACAATTAACATGGTCATTTTAGTCTGTGATGCAATGTATTTCCATTTCCAGTCTTTTGTTAGCTACTATCTTTTCTGTTTTCCATCTGTCACTCCACACCCACGTTTTATAATTTGTTCACTGGGTTTCAATTCACATCCTACCCTTCCCTCACTCCATTATTCTCCCCAGGGAGCCACTTTCTCCATGCTATCTCCACATCTGTCTTCTTTCTTCATTTGTTTGTCTTATTTGCTGTCCTTAAACTCACAGAGGAATAAAATTAATTCAAGACAAAAAAATTACTTATTCAATTCAAATGTCTTCTCTCTGCTCTTTTTGATACATTTTTTTCTTTGCAGATGGATAGCATTCATGCTTGGACATGAAAAGTATTATGAAATTTGAAAGGCACTTTTTTTTTCTTTTATTAAATCTTCCTCAAATTTTTATCAGTGCATCAGTCATCCCTGCAATTTTCCCATATAAACTTGCTTCACCGTTGTGCCTTTGGAATCAGATTAGTTCTCAGTCTCTTTCAGTAGAAGTTAATGAGCTAAAACTTGGTCTATTTTATAGCTGTAATATCACAAGCACCACAATGAGCAAGTTCATTATAAATGAAAGTAATAACAACATTTTAGCATCCATTCATGTCTCAGATAGAAATAATAATACTACTACTAGAGGAAATCTCCTTCCAGCCCACATGTTGCTTACAGTCCCTCCCCAGAAGTCTCCTGGATCAACCCTTTTTCTTCCCAGCTGTGAACAATTAAGGAGATCTTCAAGTTTTCACACACTGCAAAAACAGAACCCCTCAAATTCTGCCCTCTTTCACACAGGGCCATGACATCTGCTCTGATTCAGGGAGAAATCTCCATGGATATAAGGCTGAAGTTGTCCCAAGTCTTAGATGTCTGAATTTTAGAAGATAACACTATATTTAAAGGCATGGAGTATGATTGCAGATATCATTGTAAATGTTGTTTTAAAGTCAGACTGAGTTGATAGGAATGCATCTGTGGTGGATTTAGACTTTTTAAAGTAAATTTTGAGAGTTTCAAAATATTCTTGGTGATGAAGAGGCTGTGACTGTAGAGTTCTTATCTGACGAATGATGAGAATTCTAAATTAAATCTCTAAACTACATGTCTTTATTATAACAGGTGCACAAATGCACAGCAGAAGGAGTTGGTGAGGGGCGAAGAGAAAGGATGCTTACAAGAATTTATGGGTGATAGTTTAGATTCAGTATGTTTCAAGGCACGTTATTCCACGTTTACTAGAAAAAGTAATAGAGATTCAGCTGAACCTTGCACAAGGAGCATATTTCACCTTAATTAGTGAGAATTTTGCTTCTTTGGCAAAAGCAGGAATGAGATCTTGGATTTTAATCTGTCTTGGCCAGTATAAAAATGAGTACCCAACTGCAGATGCATAAACAGGTTCCTGATGAAATGTGTGCAGTCTAATGTTAGCACAAAGGAAAACACTTGTCATCTGTATCACTGATTTGCTGAAGTACAGAATGAGCACTTTTCTCACTATTCTTGATCTTTCCTACCCAGTGCTTCCATACCTTTAACATCCTCTTTCCCTGTATTTTCTGATTTACACGTAAGATTTTTTCAGATAGTTTCTGTCATTTCTTACCTACAGTGAGGCTTCTCTAATATTACTGTTTTGAAGCGGAATGTATACATAAATCCTAAGCAAAAGCATCTAAAACTAAGGGAGAAGGACGGTGAGGGGGAAGTGAAGATAGTTTAGATCAAGATATATTAAGACTTGTCAGTTTATTTCACCTTTGTTAGCACCTCAGAAAACCAAGCAACAGGAGTTGTCCACAAGCAGGAAGTTCTTGCCTCCGAATCTCCTCTGTGCATTTATACTCGTTGCCTCCCTTCCCTCTCCCTCAGCCTACCTCTAAACATAGCATTTCTGCTCACCAGGTTTTCTTTCAGTAGTTCCATTAAGTCGTGGGACCACAAAAGGAGCCCAGCAGCTCTCCCTGCCCCAGTTCTATGTGTAGTCTGACAAGGCAGTGCACAGAGGAGCATCGTGCTGTAAGCTCCTGTTTGCTAACACCTCTCACTCCTGAGGAAGGGAGCTATAACTTGGGGAATGGCTGTGCTCTTTATTGCCTCTCAGTAGGCATCTGTAAATCAAATTCAGTAGGCATCTTTCCCATTTTCATATGACCCCAACAGCTGGATCTGTTAATAGCCCAAACCAGTCCTAATCCTCTTTAAGTGACTGAATAAAATTGGGGAAATATTTTAATTTTTTGTGCCCTAAATAGACTTTAATTACCAGATACTCAGATTAGGAACCTGTCCCCTGAAAGACTGCTAACAAATTCTTTTTTTAACAAGTTGGGGCTTTCGTGTTAACACTAGGATCCTGTGTGTTATGACTTTGAAATTATGGTGTTAAAGAGCTTTATCTTCCAACTGATTTTTGAACTATTTTAAATTTATTATAATTATTTCTCTAAGATTCCAGTAGTTATGTACAGGAATGAGAATTCATAGCTTAAAATGCCACTGGATATTTAAATTCTTCTGATTATAAAGACAGTTTAAAACTATCTAGAAAAATGGACTTTAGCAGACACTGTCACACAGATTGCGAGTTTCTACATATTTTAAAATGTATGAGTCGTGAAATGATACAAGGAACTTTGAAACCACGTCAATTATTTTGCATCTGGCATTGCACACCACCTGCATAATGAGAGAGCAGAGGGCTTGATGATTTTTGAAACTTGTTTCGGTGAATAGTCACATGAGCACATTATATTGTTCACCAGACAAATGGAAAGCTATCGATGTCCCAGAATTCCAAAATTACTTTTATTTAATCTTGGCTTACATTTGGCTTTGTTTGTTTGCTTTGTCACTTTGGCATATTTTGATATATCAAAACCTGAGTATTTTTACTAAAGAGTAACTTAAATTATATACAGATAAATCCTTCTTTGTACATGCAGTTGGGCTGCCCCAGGGAAATTGAAAGCAGAATGTGATATATGCTGTCTGAAAGGGCACATTTTAATATGTGCAGTTTCATTGTTTGAGGTTTCAAAAAGACTCTGTAGCCAAAGAAGTAAATGTATGCAAACATTTTTTGTCACTCTGCAAATAGTTTTATTTTCATCAGAGCAGTGTTTCAGCATTTCTAAAAATTTGACCCAGTATAGATGTGTTTAAGGAAAAAAAAACAATCAAGGGCCAGACCTGGCACAGTGAAGTTAATATTCCTATTGACAAATGCTGATTCACACACTGCAAATAACACAAATTCTTAACAGCAGAGTATCAAAACTCTGCATCACTATATGTACTTGAACATAGCTTAGAGAAAACTTTGTGTGTAACTTCATAATTCAAAAATCAACAAAAATAATACAAAGGCTACTTGCAAGTAAATTCATTACAGCCTTGATGTCCTCTGCTCAGTACTTTGTGGGGCCATTTATACCACTATGAGGCAGCTGTTACAATATGACATCTTACAGCCTTTTAACATCTGTGTAAAGGTGTAATAACCCTTGTGTCAATGTAAATATTATGTGCAGGAAGACACTTGATCCTTAGCTTGTGAAGCACAGCCTCCACCTCCCTCAAACCAGATGGGTGTCCACAGATGAGCCAACAGGAGACAATGGCTGAAAAGAAGGACAATGCTGTAATTGCCTGCTAAAAGTGAAGGGTAAGGCCTTCTGTAGGCCTGCTAGTGCTACAATTGCCTGCCCTTTTGTCTTGGAATATTTGTATTCCTAAAATCTTAAAAATATTAATTTAATTGTGTTACTGCTAATGTTGCAGGACACAATAAACTTAACGTCCGCTGGCATCAGCTTCTGAAAAAGTTTTGGCTCTCCAATGACCATTTCAGTGAAGGTGTACATGCAAATGTGAATTTTTACAAGGAGGTAAAAGTGGACTCCCAGAATCACATGAGTTTGAAGGGTTCTCCAGGAGTCATCTACTGCAACCTTTGCCCTGAACAAGTCCAGTAAGATCAGATTACCCAGTCAAGTATTGAGGCTCTCCAAGGACTGATTTTGCACAACCTCTTTAGAGAAGCTGCTCTGGAATTTGACCACCTTCCTGCTAGAAAATATGCCTCTTATGTTGCATCAGAATTTCCCAGATTCCATCTTTCTCATTGCCTTTCATCTCTCCATTGTGCATGTCCACCTCCTTTATGTTCTCTTAAAAGGTGGCTGTAGATAGCAGCAAGATCCCCATTTTATCATCTCTTCATAGGACTGAACAAACCCCATTCCCTCAGCCTCTCCTCATACATCCTGTGCTCCAGCCCCTTGCCCAGCTTACTGGTCTTTGCTGGACTACTCCCAGTGTAAAGAGAGTATCTCTACTTCAAATATCTACCTCAACAAGGGAGCCCCAGACTGCACGCAGTATTCAGATGTGATACCCCAGGTGCCAAACAGGGGGGAAGGATCCCTTCCCTGGAGCTGCACACTACACTCTTGCTCATGCAGCACATGGTGGGCCACTTTTGATGCAAGGGCACACTGAGGATCATGCTCAGCTTGTCGAATACAAGGATGTCCAGGCCTTTTTCTTCAGAACCACTTTTCAGCCAGTCTGCCCCCGGCCTGTTCTGGTTAATGGGGGTATCCTTCCTATTCCTTCCCCTGTGCAGAACTTGACATTTTCCCATGCTGATTTTCATGAAGTTCCTGTCTGCTCATCTCTCTGAAATGGCAGGATCCCTTTGAATCCCACCCTGATCCTCTACCACATCCACCACTCCCCACAGTTGGTTAGCATCCACAAACTTGCTGAAAATCTGCTTTGAGAGATCTGAAAATAATTTACAGATTAAATCATCTGCAAGGGAGAGCAAGACAAAGAGTTTTGAGAACCACACCTCCTCAAACCTGGACTGAACTCCAGCTGCCCATGAAGTGAATGTCAAGGTTAGCTCACAAGACACCTATTAGAGCTTTTGAGTTCCTCATGTGTCCAAGGAGACACTCACTTGATGCACAAGGAATGTTCTGCTGGAGCAATTTTTGATCCTGTGACAGATAAAGACAGTGGGATATAGTTCCAAAAACCATTCTCCACCTTTTGCTGCTCTTATATAAAAGCAATACATGGATTTCTTGGTAGGAACTACTCTTCTGCCTCACAAATACAAGTTAATTTCCCAAATAGAAAGGGATTCTTCTTCCCTGGCCAGCTCTCTCTTTTTGTGCCCCTGACAATGTAAAGTAGGCATAGCAGAATAACTATAATTGAATCACGTGATTGAGAAGTTCTACAAGATGTTCTGTATTTTAAAAAAGAGATTATATTTTCTTTACTTATCAGAAAGAATCCTTTCTCCTTGAAAAAAAAAAAAGAAAAAGTTGCCTACTTTTTCCACTCAAAATTAAATTTTACAGCCAACTTATAAACAAGGTGGTAAGAGAAGTACTGGCTGACCTTTAACTGGAAGCAGAACCAATGGCTTCTCTCTTATAATCAAAAAGATTTAAAAGCTCCTCAGATGCATATGCAAGTGATTTATTTTTGATATGTACTAATGAGACATGAATTGAATAAATTTAAATTCATTGGAGTGACTCTTAGTAATAGAATTTTTGTTTTAATTATCACCTACAATAACAGTTTGGTTAATATCAGATGCTATCTAGTGTTTTGAATAAGTAAGTCACATCTTCCAAAACATGTAGATTTCCCATAAACTTTTTCTTGTTACTACACTTGCTGTCTTTCACTTTAAAGTGAGGCCTTTTTATCACCTTATTCTCTTCTCGGTATTATAATTTTCATTGGTTTGAGAAAAGAATCAAAACTTTTATTGACAAGAAATGAAAAATGAGCGAACTCTTTGAGTTCAAGATACATGATTCAGATACAACAGAAGAACTTCCCCAGGAATAGGGATTTGGTTTTTGAGGTTGTGAATAGGATTCATCTATATTTTGGAGGACACTTTGTGTAGATTAACCTATCTGTGCTATTTTTGACACAGTTCTGGTGATTTATGTCAAATGAAACAACTCTTGCACCGTGTAGACTGATAGACCAAAATCACAGCACTTAATTGTCACCTGGCTAGTTCTGGAAAGAGATTTCAGGTGAGATATATTAGAAAGGGTTTCAACCCTAAGATGTCTTTATTTGTTGACCCCTTCTTCTCTCCCCGGTCCTGTACTGTTCTTTTCGCAGTGAATGGAGACAGCCATTACAGAAAACAGGAATACTTGAGAGAGGGATTCATCAGGCCTATTTGAGATGCGTACTTTAGGATGTAATTAACTTCACTCTAAAAATGTCAGTGGGAACTAGATACTCTTTAATGTCTCTTCCAACCCAAATCATTCTGTTATTCTATCGTTCTATGATATGGTGCAATTTACCCCAATAACTGTAAAAGGAATTTAGATTTTTAGTTTATACATAGATTTCTGTAATCCATCTGTGCTTAATTTGGTAATTTTCAAATTTTGCTTTAGGTGCCTCTAAGTTATTTGCAGTATAAACTTAGGCCATTTATATTCAATTGAATATTGACAATCAAACTTTCAGTGGTATTTCAATCCATCAAAATAGTGTTACATGGCCATTGTGATGTCCAGGCATGTAATTAAAGGTGAATTAACACCTAACTTTCTGAGATGCTCTTGAAATAAATATGGCATGACTGCAATGTCATACATTAACAAAAATATATTTGAAAATGGATCCATAAGTTTCTCATTTATTTTGGAAAGTAAAACATGTCTGATACAAAATATTATCCTAACTTCTAGTATTTCCCTTTCTTTTCATTTAAATATTTTAGATAATATCTACCACTAAAGTACACTAAAAGAGACATAAAGACAGTGGCTGTCAATAGTTAGGTACATAAACCCATTTTTTTGGCAACTGACTACAGAACGAAATAGAATAACAAAATACCCTTCCTTAGTTTCAACCACTCTCACAGCCCAGTATGAAGGGTATGAGATGTGTGCAGTGTCAACAATTCTGATATATGAGACAGTAGTCCAAAGCTCAGTGTCAGATCTGGCATTCATTTGGTGCTCAAAATTAAATATAACTCATTTCCTGTCATTGACTTGTCATTAACATCAATAATTTCAATAATAACTTCTGGTAAACTTTATTCAGTATTTATTAAAACAAATGTATTAAGCTGATGTTATGAGATATCATTCTGAGACAGATCTGATTTCTGCAAAATCCTTTAAACTAGTAAAACCATTATATGTAATTATTAAATATAATCATTATAATAGAGGCTGACCCTCTTGGCTGTCTAAGACTCTTTAGAATGACCTACTATAAAATAACTTTAAATTGTATGCCCTCATTTTTAAAAATGGACAAGAACAATTTTCTGTTTCCTAAGTTAAATATTCTTTCATTAATTCTGTAATGAGCAATCAGAGAAATTTTTCTTGTGTAGGGCTATTCATTTATCTCTGGTGTGTGTGGGAAGATGACCTGTGGCTTTCAAATGTGAATTACCTTGCACCCTGAAATGCATTTTAAATGTTAAATACATTAGACTATTTTTAAAAATTCCTTTATTTAAATTGTTTTCATATAGGAAAAATCTATATAGCCAGGCTGGCATCTGCAATATTCTGCAATTCACAATGGCAATGGTTTTTTACAAGAAATATAAGTGGCTATTTCTTGGTTGAGAAGATAAGCAGGAGTAGTATTAAAAAGGCAGACCTACTGGTATGATTTCTGGCAGCAGGTGCAATTTGCTGTGATTGCAGACATTACAGTCATTTCAAAGCCAGGCCAAATTTTGCTCTGCTTTACACTGAATGAACACAAGGAGCTCCTTACCTTGATCCTTCCTAGACGTTTCTGTTCTTTTGGCTTAGAAAATTTTCCAGACAGCTGGTTTTTGAATTGTGAAGAAAAAAGGCAAGAAAACTAGGAAAGGCAAAAAAACCCATAAAATAGCAACTGTGGTATTGATAGTTTTTCTACCTATTGCTGTCTCTTCCTCTTTTCATAGCTCTGCCTGCCTTTACTGGAGGTGTCATTCATAAGCTCTGAACTTGTTTGAACTCTGATGAAAACTTGCCATCTTCTGAAGCATTTTCTCTGGACAAATCTCCCACTAAGAGCAGAGCCACTTGAGCCTTGTGAGTGGGTCTCTTAACATGGCCTAATGAAAAGCCATCGAAGCTTGGAATAGACTTTTCCTCCTGCGTCATCATGGTAATTGGGCTGTGGCAGTCATCATGCTGCAGATCTCTTAGTACAGTGCAAACGTGATTGCTGAAAGCTTTTGAATCAGAAATACTTTGAGTTGCTTGGAAATACTTGGTCTTATAATTCCTGTGCTCCAGGGGATTTGAAAAAGACGTTTGTTCTCACTCCGCTAAAGAAAGACAGACATTCTGTGAAATTCTCCCCTGTCTTTGAAACCTGTGGAAGAAAAACATCTCATGAGGTTGTGTTATTTCAATGTCCTATACTGTGGAAGAGTAAAAGAGTTTTTAATTTGTTTTTCCTTTAAAAGAGATTAAGTCAGTTGCAACTTCAGACTATCAAATATTAGAATTTATGATGAAGCTACGAAGTCAGCTCTACCAAGGCAACTTTAAGTACACTATAATATGTTTTCCACCCTACATATGTGGACATACTTGCCATTGTAATCAGTGGAAGTTAAGACAAAATACATATAACTACATTTAAAAAATGTAATTGGGACCAGAAATGTTTTTTCTATCAGAGGTTTAAGATTAAATATAAGATCTACTGTACTGAAGACAATGAGAAGCATTAAAAATTTCTTAATAATGTATTGTTAATGGGTTATCCAGAGAATTGAAAACTGGTCTCCCAGATAAATATCTTGAGCATTTTTCTGGCTTATTTTTTGGTATGATCTCTCTCTCCCTCTGCCCTCTCCCTTTTCCCCTCCTCCCTTTCCTCTCTTCTTTACTTGGCCATACAGGATTCAGGAATAAAATTCTTTTGAATCTAACATGTATTGAAAGTTCAGAGTTTTATTCACAGCCATCCTCTAATTATAAATACTTTATCAAAACTATACTTAATATATTTTAAATATGGTAAAGCCATAATCTTGCTATGGTTTTATTCATTTTAAAAGGAAGAGTTAAGCAATTGGAAACAGAAACTGTCCATTATCGGCAACACCATCATAGGGTTGAATTTCTCATCCTAGGTTCTAAGCAATTTACACTTCTTTCCTGAATTAACCACAGGCCATCTTTTTGCTTGACCACAAAATTGTTTTTCTGGTCTCATATGAGTATTTCAGGTCTTGTTCAATTATGACTTAGATGAGTCCTCGCTGAAACAAGCAGCTGCAGCAGTTTGGTGTTTTGCTCCCCATGAACCAGAGAATAACAGCTCATTAACTTCGGCAGGAGAAAAGAAGTATGAACCTGCCTCGTGTTTCAGCATGAAGCCTAGAACTTAGCTTCAGCTATGGTCCTTTGACCTTTTAGTTTACTGGTCATTACACTGAAGCATCTTAAGTGTGTTCAGACACTTCAAACTACAGCCAGAGGCAGGGGACTGTGGGGAAAATCCCTTAAATTGCTACAGCCATTTGTGAAGCAAATGGATGCCTAATGCCTATACCAGTGCACACATCCCTGCACTTATGCAGATTGTAGACATTCTAAATTGTCTTCTTTTCCTTTCCTCTCCCCTGTCCTGTTTGAACACAGAGGAGAGCTTGCATTCATCTATTTCTGCTTGGCCTAATGGAAGACAGAATGGCCATGAAATTTTGTAATTCTCTGCCAAGGTCTGTAGATGTGGTGGAAACTGTTCATACCTTCTCCTAACATCCTTCCAAAGCCATAGAGCAAACAAGGGCACACAGTGAAGATTCTGTGTGTCAGTTACAGAATCCAGCTTTATAATTGTAAAGCTTTCCATGCATAAATGGTGCCAAACAGAGTAAAATATTAATGTGTGTTCCTGTGAATAATCCAGAAATGTCATCCTGTAACCTAAGAAAGTGGCTTCTCATTAGTTTCCTGGCCTTCTGTAGGATCAGAACAATTACTGTGCTGCACAGAACGAAGTGCTGCTTTGTGGTCTCTAACCCCAGGTTTTCTGCTTCACAGCACAAACCTTTCAGGGGGCATTGCTATGCAAAATATTGCTGTGATGAAATGCCCCTTATTACATAGTCATTACTGATGTAATATGATCTCTAAAAAATAACTAGAGTATATTTTCTGTGACTTCTGAAGTTGAAAGGTATTCTGGAATGTGTTTAGTCTCCATGGTGCTACCACTTTCAGCCCAAGAAAGACTGTAAAATCAGAATTTTTCAAAGTATTCCTGAGATATTTTAGAAGCACTTGATTTCAAAAAGTGATGTTACCCAGCTTCAGAACAGAGGTTTCCTTTCAGGTGACTCAGGCTGAAACACACAGCCACAGGCCATTCTTGGTAGTGTTGTCTCAGTCAAAACATGCCTGTCCTGCTTGAAGCCAGTACCAAAGAGATCAAAACTGCCCTTCATTTTGGGTGGTGGAGGTAGTGTGGGAGTTAAAGCTTCTCCCTGTCCCAATGTAATAATGAAACAAGGATGTTCAGTTATTACACCTTTCATGTATGTGGAATGCAGAGTCACCTGTTATACCACATACTGCCACATAAGAAGGAGTACGTCACCATTGCTATCTATGGTCTTCTAAGTAAAAATCCACATTCAAAGTTGTCTGTTTCTTTAGTAAAGGTGTATTGCCTCTGACTTGTCAAATGCTGTCAAAGTTCCTCTGCCTCTGAGTTAACAGTCAGTGTCCTTAGGAAAAAAGCTGCTCTCCTGCAGGGCAAGGACGTGAGAGGATTGTGATCATAATCCCTCCCTGAGAATATTGAATGGTGGGCAAAAAAGAAAGGAAGAGAAAGCAGAACAAAGACTTTAGACCAGGTGTGGCTTTAGGCTGAGCCTCTCCCCTCTCCCCTCTCCCCTCCCCTCCCCTCCCCTCCCCTCTCCTCCCCTCCCCTCCCCTCCCCTCCCCTCCCCTCCCCTCCCCTCCCCTCCCCTCCCCTCTCTTTTCCTTCGTTTAGTCCCACAGGTTCGCAGTCCCTGTAAAGAGCACGGGACATTCTGAAGCTGCAAAGCAGCTGCCATCACACTTCTTCCTTACGCAAGAAAACACATTGTCTGTTTCTTTATTGGTGTTGTTCCCATGACTGCATCAAGTTCTCTGCAGAAGTGAGGAAGGAAGGTCAGTAGCTAACGCTGATCAGGAATTTTCCAAAAGAACTTGGAAGTCTTTCTCTGTTCATCAACAAAAGGCCAACGGAAATTAGAAGGTTCCAAAATCTGCCTCAGTTCCTGCCATCTAACCTTCCTTGCTGTTCATCATCCATGGCTGACACGGAAACAAGTGCCTGGTAGCTCTGTCTGTCCAGCATGAGGGCTCTCAGATCTGAACAAGTCTAGTGCAAGAAATAACTCCAATTCTCCACCATATCTCAAACTGAAAAATACATATTTTTTTAAACTAGGCTGTCTTACTTTTGTAGGATTTAAAATTCTGTTACTGATAAACTATGGTCTTATCTACAAATTCACAATTATTTAAAGAATTAAAATAATCCCCTACTTTCATTACCTTTTTGTTTACCAAATATTGCCTTTTACTACACACAGAAAAAAAAATAAAAATTTTTAAAAAGGAAAGATAGCATTTGTCTTTTGTTTTTTCCATGCTCCTCAGTGCCAGTGAGAGCAATTGGAAAGCCCCTTCCACCCCCAGATTCCCTGCAGGTAGTTGCACCAAGCATTAGGTGCGCACATGCGCTGTGCCCATGATGTGCATTCTAAGTATGTCTAGAATTTCGTTAATAGGAACTCACATAAAGCAATTGCATTCCTGTGTTTATTTAGTTATGGAAAAATGGGGCCAATTCCATTTTCAGAGCACTAGAAGTTTGAAGACTTTGTTTGTAAAAAGCGTCTTTATTTTACACCAATAAGGTAACAAGATATTTTGGGTTATACTGACTATTTATATCTGTTTATTTCATTAGTATTGTTAGGACAGCTTTTTGAACAGTATGGGTTCATCACTTGGATATGAAGCCAGAGCTCAGTTTATTTTTAAAGTATATTTAATACTCCAGAGACAGATCAAAGAAAACTCTTCTTGCAAACTATCTGGTTTTGGTATTTTGTTGTGCTTCAAAAACTTCTCCAAAAAAAAGGTCATTTTATGTTAAAAAATTGAACAAAAATTGGTACATGATCTGAAAATATTTAGCCATTAATCCACATTTCTAATGTACCTTAAACAATCCTCAGATATTCAGACTGCCTTGCTTCCACAATACCCAGTCTTGACAAAACAAAATGTGACCAGATGCCCGGCAAAACACATACATTTTATTAGTAAATAAACAAGTTCCCAATAGTTCTCTTGCAGTCAGCAAGGGAACTAATTTCCAGCTGCTTGTTTTCTTATAACAGCTGAATAAATACATTCCTGGTGGTATAATACCTTCAGCAAGAAAATGATTACACAGTAACTCAAGACCCAGATGTACTCCTCCTGCTGCTGTTTATCTGAAAGCAGGTGGGATATTGCTCAGGTATGTCTCAAGAATTTAATAAGATCCTGTAGATGAGAGATCTAAGCCAAGAAAAAACTCTCATGGGAAGATGTAACTGGGATATTTCCCTTTCATTATTATATTATGGGTGTATTATAGGTGACTAATTTAATGTGACTGAACTGAAAAAAGAAAATTAAATTCAGTAAATGAAGCTTATAGAAAATAACAAAAACTTTGAAAGATAGAGTTCTGTGACAGGGTTGCTTATTGTGATCTCTAAGGGGATCATGCTTCCTCAAAATAAACTTATTGTTATTCTGTTCCCTGGGCTTCGGACTTTGAACTTTAGTAGTTTTTCAAAATGCATCATTATCTTTACTCCTTAACAGCTCTATGATCAGTCCTCCTATTACTGCTACAGTATTAGACTTCATTTTCTTAGCAAAATAATGAGGAATGCAATCTCTCATCTTTGCAGGTATTCTGTGCATTGGGACTGCTCTCCAAAACTGCATGTAATAATACAGCTGTGCAAAGTTCACATTGCAAATTTTAGTACTGCTTTTATAATGCAGCTGCCTAGATTTACAGTTCATTCTTTAGAGGTGTAAAATGTACAGTCAAGTCCCTCTTCTAGCCACTGACAACACAGCATTTGTAATTCTTCTGCTGTACCTGAACTATTACGGCCTTGCTGAAATCAAAAAGCTCTAGTACTGGGAAGTCCTTTGCCATTCACTTGACCAAGATCTAGGGTTTTCTTGAAGAGCCATTTTCTGGAGAGGTCATGTTGGACTCAGAAGGTAAAGGCAAATTTCTTAACCACTTATTTAGATATCTGGGTTACTGAATTTTTTTCTTGTTTTATTATGCCTACAGTGTGTGACAGCCAGAAGTGAAAACTCCGTGATAAATAAGTGTTACCAAGCTCTGGTGAGTCACATTTTCTTCTCACACATCGAGTGGGGGAGTACACCTGATGGCAAGTGCTGTGTTCGTGCTGGGAACCGTAAAGCGTGGCCAGGCTCTGGGGACACGCTATTGCACAAGTCACTCAACAAAGAGCAGATGTCTAGAGACTTTCTGACCAATAGTGTTAACATTAACAGTCCTTACACAGGACTTCTCTCAGACATTTCTGTTTTTCTTATTGTGGCTTGCTTTTCACATTTTTCTTAACATTTCCTATAAAGAATTACTGTGACCCTCCAGCCATTTGTAGCTCTGATGTTGACTAGAGTAAATGTGCCTGACCAAGGCTCAGTGAAATCAGTCTTGATGAGACCTAAAATACTTCAGGTGGATCCATCCCAGTTAACCTCGGACATCTAATGGTAAGATACTTAAATTTTAGTTAGCTGTTGAGAAACAAGAAGCAACACCAGATGGTAATGTAACTAATCCTAAAGTACATGTCTAAATTATTGGGGGAAATGACCTCCAATAAGTATCTATTCCTGTCCATTGACCAGAGAGAAAGACAAGGTTTAGGCTCAGGCAGTTGATTGAGAGATGTTTATTGTTAAGTAAAATGAATCACGCTAGTGCTCGTTACAGCTAGATTACCCAGTTTTATAGGTCATTGCCTAAAAAACCAGCACCTGCCCTCAGCATTGTGAGTCAGTCAGCCTAAGATAGGAATGGGGAAGCTAGTCATCCTGTATATAGATGTATACAGGCACAGTGTGCAAGCCCAGCACCTCTGAAGAATGATTCATGGGACTAAGTGCATTTCCATGCCTCCATTAATCATAGGCCTTAAATGCTTCTGTAGAGGTGCCCCAAGCCAGCCAGTGTGAAAATCTAGATTATGCTGCCCAGATCAATATTGCTAAGACTTCTTTTGGAGAAAAGGCATAATTCTGGATAGTGGTCTCACAAAAGGAAATGAGAACATTAAGTTCTAGCCTTTTGCACTTTGAGCAAGTTTAAGCACTCGAATCGTGTGTCATAGTCCCTCAATCATCACTCACAAATACCAAGTGTTCTCATCAGAAAGGGATAGAGCCATGCACTCTTTTCCCATCTGCTTTATCTCCTGCCTGGAAAATACTACAAATCAAGAGGAAGGTGAGACAGTTGTGTAGTCCTAGTTTTCTCCACAGACTTTCCATTTAGAACAAAGGACCTTAGAAATGTTGGGACTTAAAAGGTGTATATTGGTTGATTTGTTAAGGTTTGGTAAGTGATCAAAACCACTCACTGAGACATGGACAGAACTTGGCTCATAAGTCTTAGGTTTCAAGAACAAATTCCATGAAACATTCAGTAAAGACTTCAAACTGTGCTTTCTTCTCAAAATGATTGATTTGCAAGAATCTTTGGTGTTCTTACACCATCTCACAGAGTACAACATTGGACTGATAAAAATGAATGAAGAAATCTGTTCTGATAAGTTCTTAGGGACAGATAATAGTGCCAAAAAAACAGTACTTCAGAGGATTTGGCCCATAAAATAACGAAACTCTTGGTTCTTAATTCAGCTTCATATTTTCTGTTGTACACTAGGGGATAAGGTAAATAAAATGTAAAGGCCATTCAGAAAGTTTATATGCCAGCAAAACAGACTGTAATGCAGGTCTACATATACATGTTTAAAACTAGACTTCCTATATCTTAGGTAGAGCATACCACATGGTGAATCCTTTCTCAGACAGACATGTCTTTAAAAAAATCATCTTATTTAATTAGATATTAGAAGCAAATGACTGAAAAATAATAGGCCTGTAACAAGCATAGATGACAATTAACTTGTTCAGCATTACTAAAATATGCAGATTATGCTAGACTTATAAAAAAGGGTGAACTCTGAAATGTCTGAGTGGCATATCACCTTCCTATAACTTGTTCTCATACACGCAAATGTGTCTTTCACACAGCAAGCTAATGGATGGCATCAATTTCCCCTTAAAAAACTTGATGATCTTGAACACAAGAGTTCACCTGCCACAGTGTGAATATAAAGTAAACAAGGTCAGGATGGAAATTGTGAATCATTGGTTCCATCATTTGCAGGTCGACTCAAGTTGAAAACCAAATGCATTTAGCATTGACTCAGACTGGAGCTTCCTGACTCAGTGTGTACATGCAGTGAGAGGAAATCCTATTTAAAAGGAAACCTTCTAAAAAACAGATTAGTCTCAGCAAGATTTCCTGTGACAGAAAGGTGGAAGTAGGTCTCTCAATTTTATTCTTATACTTATTTGTGGAAGGACTGAAGTGCCTTTGGATGAAAGACAAGAGTTGATTTCATATTTAACAACTAAATTGTTCATTGGGCTTCATGTTTTTTCGTGTTCAGGTGGGCGAATGGAAAGTGTGTCTCAGCACAACAAAAGTGGGTGTAATTTTAAGTGCCTCTTCACGTTCAAGGAGCAAAATATTAAGTGCATTTCTTCATTACCTACTAAAAATAAATGCAACAGGGCACTTTTTAACAGGAAATCTTGCCTTTACTGAAAGCTGTCTGTAGGTAACAATATCAAGCTCTAACATGTTTTAGGTAAACCCTTTGATTTAATCTTGCTCTGTTTGGAAGTGATAATATAAATGCAAGACAAAATAGTTAAAATAATAAAATGGAGATTAAAAAATAGAAGTACCTCTGCTAAAACATTTGGGTCTAATCCATCATATCATGTACTCAATAGGAAGGGTATTATTGCAGTATTGCATAATAGATTTGTAACTTTTCAAGGAATTATTGCCCAAATCCTGGGAGCACTTGCATTCACCACCAACTTCTCATGTTTGAGCAGTCCTTTTCAGATAAATAATCATATTTATATTTGTAGGATCTAGGTCAGAATTCAGAGCTGTCTGGTGTATCTGTGGCTCTCCAGGGTTGTCAGTGCAACTCAGCAAGCATAAAAATATTTGACATATTCAGGTGGTTTTTTTGGGTTTTTTAAGAGGGGCTGGTTTAAATTACTAAAAATGTTCTGTATATATTTAATCTGTTGCAGTTAATAAATAAATATGTCCAAAGTTTCCCAATGAGTTAGAAATACAACGGTTATTGCCCTTCAGTACAATATAGATGCCAGCAAATCTAAATTTCTTTTGAAGCAGCTTTTCACTGTCCTGAATTACTTAGGGTAAGATTCATCATTGCATGTCTTCTTACTTTAGCCACTTAAAATTTAAGCAAAACATCTGAGACAGTTGTCTAGGCTCCCTTTATCATCTACAGGGAGAGACAGGCAATCTCCAAAGAGCAATGCCTCCCTCTTGTTTTAGATATCTATTTTAGGATGAGCTAAATCACACCTAGAGGTGCTTGTCTCTCTCCATTGATGATAAAAAGAGTCTAGAGAGTTACCTTAGATGCCTAACTATTAGACAGCAAGAGATAGACAAGGAAGACACTGCCTTAAACACTCAGGAACACTACATTTATACTTTAAACTCTTTTCCTTAATACCAAATACTGCCATTATAAAGAAACATCCAAAAAAAATCAGCCAGATGCTGAATTTGGTAGATAGTTGTTCATCTATTAAAAGAGTAAACAAACAAACAAACAAGAAAAAAACCAACCAAACAGAAAAAGCCCTCATCTCTAAGGTTTTGAGTTTTGAAAAGGGATGGTTTTGAGCCAGTTTGATGCAACTACCCAAAAATAATTAGTTCCTAAGATATATTGAGAAATAAAGCATGAAAAGAAATTAGGAAGCTTTAATGCTGTTGTGGAAGAGATTGAGATGATTCTGTTCATCTGTGTACCAGAACGATGAACACAGACTGGAGCAGAGTTAGCGAGGGACTGCCAGGGTAATAAGGGAGTTTAGACTAAGAAAACGAAAGTTGAGTGGAGTTGTGTTTGTTTTATGGGGGCAAGAAGATGTTCAGAAGAGCTATTTTAAGCTAAAGAACAATGCTGACATTACAATATCCTAGTATAAGTTGTGCAGGAATAAATTGCTCTGGAAATTGAAACAGTCAGAACAATGATGTTTTAAAACAGTCTTCCAATCAAAACAGAGGCAGAAATCTTAGCTGCTTCTTTAAATGAAATCGGGGACTTTAATGCATGGGATAATCAGACACAGTGCTTACAACAGCTGAGGAGCTGACTCCATGTCCTGGCATACTCAAAAGTCAGTGGTACCCAGAAGTCAGTGGTACCAAATCCCACAGACAGCTCCAAGGAAAGAATAAAATGAGAAGACCCTTCCTAGACATCTGTTTCCAGTGAAGGCATTAAGACAAAAACATGATAAAGAAAAATGTTATTAGCCATAGGACCTAATTTCCTTACTGAATCTAAAGGGCTCATGTTGAGCCCCAAAAACATTAGAAAATTAGAATGACATCAAAGAACTGAGATCCTGAAGGAATGTTATTTAACTCCTACTTTGAAGATGGTGGCTGTTATCTTTATGATTTTATTGTTTTGCATGGGTGCTTGTGGTAGCAGGGCTTGAGTGTCATCACATACATTGTCTCTTCAGGCCCGAGCTCCCCAGTTATTACATCAACAGAGCTGAGTGCGACCAGACTCCATACCAGAATGATAGCTGGGGCATTTTTTGCCACACATGAGAGAAGTCATGACCTAGGAGTGACCTTCTAATCACATCTTTTTTGGACATCATCGTTGGTTTCTAACCTCTCTTAAGCTCAGTGTGAATGGGATCAGAATGGTCTGTTCACTCACATATCTCCAGCAATTGTGTGTGGACATTGTGGGGTTGAATCTAAACAAAAGTTTGTATTACCAAATATTGAAACATGACCATGTGCCCATGACTGAAAGCATTCAGTCCTGGATCTCCAATATTACATAACTAGTACAGGGACTTCCTTCTTTTACTGTCTGTGACCTCTCATTTGATAATATAAGCAAAAAATGCTCTGGAAAATGGAAAAAGCCATCTTGTCACCACACTCCAGAAACATCCTGAAAGAAAGAACTGGAGCAATGAAGTTTATTTTGTTTATTTTACCCACAGATTTTTGTCATAACCCTGAGCAAACACAGCTGTGTCATAGACAAGAGTATTGAGTATGTCAAATATATCCAGAAATCTGAACATGGTTAAAAGGTGATATTGCCAGTAGGGTTCAATGATCAGTAGTAACTTGGATCCAATTTCTTGTTTACTATGTCTACCACGGGAGGTTGTGCATAAGATAACTATTTTTTAACCCTTTTTTATTTTTTAACCTTTTCCTTGACTGGGCAACAATTAGTTACACACAGAAGCCTGAAGGCTTTTAATTCTCTTGAATATTGTCATATTTGTACTAACACAGATGCAATGCAAGGGCCGAGGTCACAGCTACTCCCCTGGGAGGAAGCCATCTCTACATGCCTCAGCAAACTGTTCAGATATTTGTCAGCCTTTGACTAATATTTCAGAGGTACTCTGGGATCCTATGTCACTTTTCTCCCTTCAGGGAAGCAGGCTGACTGGCTGTAAAAGCAGGTGCTTTTAACAAACTCCAATATATATTGGAGTTAGTTAACATAACTATATATATATAGTTATGTTAGTTATATATATATATATAGTTATAACTCCAATATATTACTAACTCAAATATAACATGTTAACATAGATTCATCTGTTAAAAGTCTGCAGCCTACTTAGTAGCAATAAAAGAATGATTTTTTAAATAAATATCCATGCAGTTTATTCCTTTTAATGGGAAGAGAAATATTTTTATATCAGCATCATTTCACTGTAACAATATCCTATTAGTCACACTAGACACTATTAATACACAGTAATTTTGGCCAGTAAGGTTCTAGCAGTACAGTATTCATAAAAAGAACAAAAGAGAAAGAAAAAGTAATTTAGTCCTTTGCTTGGAGTATATATATACCTACAACGAATGTATGATCAACAGGGATCATAGGTTCTAGGTGGATGGAATAAGGCTTGTGGTTGCATTGCAGATTTCAGAGCAGTTCACTTGATTAAAAACAGGTCGTCCAATAGAAAACGTAGATGATGAAGCTAAAGTTAAAGCTGGGCCTTCAGCGCTGTACTGGATGTGATTTAGCACAGATCTATAGCTGCTTTCAGCTTGATTTTCTCAGGAAACAAAAAATATTCAGTTGCCCTTTCAACTATGAGTTCACCACTCTCCTGGAGCCAAAATATTTTCTTACTGTGGATCCAGGATAGCCACAGCCTTGACAGTCTTTTCCTCATTCAGATTTAAGGGAAGAAGTTATTGCAACAGTGAAGGGTTTAGCAGGAGCCTGAGGTAACCTTTTGAGAACAGGGGACACTAAATTAAGAACCTGGGATTCACTCACTGCTTTGCTTATTCTTCCTTGTTCATCTGAAGAAAAGGAACTAATGAATTTTTCCAAAACTTTGGTGACTTTTTTTGTTTGCTTAGCCTTGGATAGCCTACGCTTATTCTCTTCCTTGAATTTGCTGGCAGAGATGGATTAGGTATTTTTAAATGTAAACACTAGGGAGAGATAGGTTGGATGAGTTTACATGCCTAGTGGAAAAACTTCCACTGAAGTAAACAAGTGGGGTTTGCTCTAAGGTGGTTTTGGAGATAAACTATACAAGGAGGAGAGCTTGGAATGCAGTACATGCAGCTGTTCCAAATTTTTATTAAAATATAGCAAGATGTTTTCCCCAGGAGACATCTTGTTATTAAAAGCCAGGCCACATAAAGCAGAAAACAATTACATTATCTTGCTTATTTCTTATGTTAAGTGGGTTAGGGCATCAAGTACAGAATCATGTCTGCAAAAGGCATAAAACTGTATCTTGGGATCTTGTAGGAATTGCCATGTTAGTTGTGTTCTGTCAGCAAGGTTTTAATAACAATGAAGATAATAGCTGCTGCTTATCTAATGTTTTTCATCTGTATGGCTTGAAGCATGTTTCAAAAAAAATATTATCCCACTCTTGTAAATTGAGTATCTGAGTCATTAGAGGGATCAATGACCTGTTTAAGGTCATGTGCAGAAGGGGTTTTGGAAATGGTCACAAAAGCTATTGCTAAGATTTTGGTAAGTTTAAGAAAATGTCTTTTGTTTGAATAATCTGTATTTTTCAATTAGTCATTTGCAGAAAATATTTGATATATGCCACTGTTCATTTGCTGAAGGAAAGCAGATTGTCAGGCTATGGTCTGTCAGATTTTTGCTATGGAAAAATTAATGACATCGAACTAAGGGAATTTAGAAAATTCATGATGACTTCTGGAACGTTATTCATACTATACAGTCTATGACTTTGATGACACAACTACATCCAATGAAATCACTGGCACCTGGAAAGTAATGAGTGTCACTCTGTCATTAAATTTAAAGAATTCCTTTTTATTTCAAACAGTAGCTGTTAAGACAAAATAAGCAGCAATTCCCAGTCTAGAAACGAGAGGTAAGATACTAATTCATACGTTCTGTGGATGAGGAGCAGCTTTCTTCTCTCACTTATGAGCCTCTTGATTTCAGCTCACTTAGTGTTGCAGTCTGCCTCCTCCTCCTCTTCCCTGCAAAATCCTTCAGTGCAAAACCAGCTCTCAGGCTGCCCAGGACTTTTTTATTTTCTGTGTGAGTGGTGTTTTTTACCCAGAAAATACAAGTGTGAAATGCTGTCTATCGAAATTAAGGAGTCAAAAATTATGGCAGTATCTAAAAACCTTTAAGGGGTTAATTAACTAAGACACATCTAAAATTTAGAAATTTAATTAAAGCTGGTTGTATAGGCTCTTCGTGTAGTAGAATGAGGGAGAGACACTTCCAGTAAGTAAACTAAAATAAATATATATGATAGGTGGGATGTCCTTTTTTTTACTTCTATCTTATATAAGATATGTAACTAACAGGAAAAGTTTCCCAAGGTTTAGATGTCCAAAATCCAGTAATGCAAGTTTCATCCTTTGTGGTAAATCCTTCACTGCAGTCAATAGCTTTAACCTGATATTCTTGAAAGATTATAACTAGGCAAAGTCTAGCAAATATCTGGCCTTGAGGGCCCAAAAGAGGGCCTTTGTTTCTTCTCTATATGTATAGAGAAATATTATTTCATGTATTCTTCCTTTCAGCACATCAAATTTATTCTGGCCAACACATCATACGAAAAATGCACATTGAGTAGAAGCAGTTATTTAATGCCACTTCACACTCACGTAGGGAGAGGTTTTGGGGGACAACACCAGACTGGAAGTGCCAAGAAACTGAGTAAGTTTCCTGGTGACCAAAAGAGAATGAAAATTAGGATGCCTTCAGCTTTATTCTAAATGCAGCAGCACTACCATCTACTCAGTGAGTCAGATACCAAACAAGTTTCTGAAGGAACTGAAAGCTACAAAGTCTTTATGTGAGAATAATCCTGATGGGATGGAGCAAGCAGCATCCGAGAGAGGCATCTCAGCAACCTTGCAAGAGAGACACATTGTCGTTCATCACTGCATACTGGGAAGAATGAAGAATAACAGGTTCTGTAAACTCAAGAATACAGCTGAAAAGTAGATGGCAACTGTCTGAGGAGTCATTTTCTGGAATCATTTCTGAGTAGAACTAGGGAGTGGAGATCTGTCAATTTTATTTTCCAGTGAAGTTTGATCAGTTTTAGCATTAATAGTGAACACAGCTTAAGAGCTGTTGAAAGCCCTGTTACTACAGGCTCTTAGGATAGAAATCAGCAGAAGTCACGTGGACAGTAAATGCTGCAACATTTCACTGGAGTAAAAACAAATCTGCAACAATAAGTTTGGTAAGAGCTTACAGCAATTGCGACATTCTTCCACAAAGAGATACGACATGGAATTATGCAAATTATAGTCTTCAGGATGTCAAACAGGACTCAGCTGACTTCCCTGGAGATACTTTCACTTCATGAGTGAGAAAGCAGTCAACTGTTGAATATATATTGGGATTTGGGGAATTTTTCACAACAATTCATATAAGAGGTTTATAAATAAGGAGTACAGAGTAGTCTCCTTGGACAATGGCAAAATTAAGTAATCTGGAAGATTTGATTTATAGTGATGACAATGATAATAGTTATATGAATAGAGGTGATAAAGCCAATGTACTGCAATTTTTCCTCATTTTTTCAAATTTATTAAACTAGAGGAGAAATAAGGTGAAGAAAGTGTTGTTTTTTTTTTTTTTCATATGTTTAGGCTAAAACCAACAGAAATTTCTTGGAAATCAGAAGTGTGTTGTAGTTGGCAAAGTATATTACAGTAAGCATATTTCAAGTGATTGGAATTTTAAAATATTTGACTACAAGTTGTAAAGACACAGTGGGATTAAGCATGGAGATGTGGCAAAACATTTGGGGATTTTGGGAACTGGGTGACTTAGACAAGGAGATGGTGATACTGAAAGGTCTTTAGCAGATCAAAGAACTACACCAGAAAACACTACACATGCCTTCTTGTCATTTATAGAAAATTAATTGCACCCTGTTTGGGAAGCGAAAGATGTGGGTCACAGGCACTACAATTTTTAAAAGTTATAGAACATGATTTCCTATATAAATTGTCTGGTATTCGATAATGGTTTATTTTATCTGCTGTTAAGAAGGACAACATTTAATTGTTTATGTAGATGATTGCCTACAGAGTGGAGATCATGATCTGGTTCTATTCAATAGATAATTAAAGAGAGGACAGTTCTAATCAGCTGCATACACAAGTCTTCTAAACAACTAATTTCCCAAAACCGAGGGCAAGAATGAGTAATATTGAGTAGGAGGGAAATGCAAACAAAAAGGGAGAGAACGTGAAGTGATTATTAGAAGCCAAAAAGCCATTGCTCCACAGTCAAGAAAGAAAAATTTGGCCAAGAGCCCATCATATTTTGATGATGGTATCACAGGCCTACTGATGAAATGAAGCAAGTAAATTTGTTAATAACAATACAAAAATGCAGTTTTCAGAACATACTAGTTTGTGTCAGAATATTTTTGAATAGACATTAGTGATCAGCAAGGTTGTTAAGCAAAGGTTTGTTAGGAGTAGACCTTTAAAAACCAAGAAACCAACAATATGTTTACCCCAGAGTTATAGATGAGAGATTTCAGACAACTAGTCTCCTGGTGCTCCAATATAATTCAGTTTCCTAAGAAAACAGTGCTTATGTGATCATGCTGTCTGCCTATTGAGGTGTCTGTCTGCTGTCTGCTAACACTCCTCATTTTTTCCAAAATTTCAACTACATTTGAGAAAGTGGTAAAAGATTGAAACACAAAAAAAAATCCTGAAACTTTCCAGAATAGAAGTGCTATTTAGGAGTTTCAGTGCTAAAGTTGTTGAGAAAAAAAAAATCTGTCCACATGATGATTTGTAAGATAGTGTGTATCAGGAAAATTATGCTGCTAAATTTTCCAGTAAGTCTTTAGAAATGTAATAATACCCAGAGATCAGATAGGCTCAGTATTTAACAGTATGCCAAAGAATCACTATTTTGATTCAAACAACACAGTGTCACTGATTTTTAGGTAGTAGTTACACTATCATTCAATTCCTGCTAAAGTGGCTGTTATTTCCTTGCACAGGAGCAAGGCAGCATCTTACCTGTAAAGAAAAATACATCTTGGATCTCTGGATGTCCAGTTTGGTAGGAAAAAAAGATATCTGCCTCATACAGCAATGTAAAGCAGTTTTAGCTAATCGGTCCTCACACTGGAGACAGTGACTTTCAGTTCCTAATGAGATTTGGGTTAGCTGGATTTGGGATTGTAAAGTCACTGCTGCAGACAGAAGTGAGAGCCTGTTTCAGCTCTCAGTTTCAGTGCAAGGGAACAATCTCTTGTGCTGCATAAATTCAGTGTTATAAAAGGAATTAATTCCTCCATTCCTTCTCCCTTATTAAACACTCCCTGAATTTTGAGTCAACAAAACACAGTGATTCTGCTACTCTGAGACCAGCAGAAAACAAGACCCTTGCCTGCTCCAGATGTTGCACATTTCTGTTCAATGGTGCACATCTCTGCAGTCTGCTCAGGTGCTTCATCCACACCTGCCAGTGTGATGGACAAACTTTAAATGACTTCCTGTTCCTAGTTGACAAGGTAGTGTTAGGTCACAGGTTGAACTTTATGATCTCAAAGGTCTTTTCCAATTTAGCTGATTGTGTGATTCTATGATTCTGCAGTGGTCAGGGTGATGAGTGGGCAGCACAGGAAAAGAAGCACAGAGCCTTTCATGATGTGGGAACTTGTACAGTATTACTGAGAGCACAATTTGATGAAGAAAATAAACTTTAAGTGTCAACACCTTCAGAGAAATAAGCCAAGACAAATTTCTCTCACAAAGGAAGTCTTCAAAAAGGGTTGTTTTTTTTTTTTTAATTATTCTCTTGTAGCAATTTTTCCATAGCTTTTCATTAGCAAGGACTAGAAGATCAAAATGTATGGCTATTGCAAAATGTTACAAACAGGTCAGCAGCTGTAGATCTGCCCTGAATCTACAGCATCAGAAATTACTAACACATATTCATTTTTCATTCACAGCCTCTCTTCTGGAAAGAGCACTACAGTACTTTACTGTGGGGTTGCTGAAATGTTTCCTTTCATTGTCCTCTCCCATGAAACCATCCGTGGATTTCATCATACGAACAGATTTGCACTCTCTGATCCCCAGAGGGGTGGGCCTGCTGTCACACAGTGTTCAGTTCTTTGTCTGAGGAAACAGGCATTGCTCCATGGATGCGCCGTGCATATGTTCCTGCAGTCCAGGATGCCAGCAGGCAATCTGAGCTGTATGAGGACAAACAAATATGAGTCACAGCAGCCAGAACTTAATGCCATTCCATTTCACACTCCAAAGGCAATGGCTCTAGCAGCAGCCTGTTCTTAACATGCAGGGGCACCAGCTCAGGAAAAACACAGCAACCTGCTGAATATCTGGGGAGGGAGAAAGGTTGTCTGAGGGTTTGGAGGATTTTTTTGTTTTGGTGTGCCTTGGTATTTTTTTTACTGAAGCCAGATACCTCTGATTAGAGTTAAACCTGTTTAACTTGTAAGCACAGGGAGAGGGTAAAGTTAGAAGGTTAGGCACTCAGCTTTCGATGAATTTAAAACCTGTTTCCCCACATACTTCATGAAAGGGTGCTCTCCCTGCAGCCTTTCATAATACATGGCATTGCCACCAAGCAGGACTAGCAGTTTAGCTTGAGGGAGCAGTGCTGAAAAGAAATTAGTTTGCTCAAGTCCATAACATTTGCAAAAGCAGCAGACATTTCTGACTGTACAATCTGGGGACTCTGACACCAGAATCAGGCCCTGGTGGGTTTTTTTTAGGATCTGTACAAGCTATTAGGAGTTGGTAGTTCTGTGCTGCTTCAGGTCCTTAAGGAATATCCTTTCAAATGAGTATCTGTCACATCTACATCAAAGACCCTGGAAACTCAGTTCAGGTCCTTTCTCTTAACACCCCTGCCAAGTCTGCTCCACATACAGTCACAGGTGTGGGCAAGTCTCTTTCTTGCTGATCTTTCAGCTAAAAAACTGCATCTGACTGAGTCACAAATCTCAAAATATTTCCATGGTTCTTTGGCGGGAGGTTCCCCTCACCACCATGCCCTGCAAGTCATGCTCCTGGATACCTCCAGACAATTTTTATGCCTCCAGACAATTTTGCCTTTTGTTATTCTTTCCTATCTGTTGTTTTGCTTTATTCTACTTTTTTTTTTTTTTCAATGCAGTCACTGTCTGAAAAGTGGAAGATCCAGTTGCACATGACTGAAACACAGGTGATATTCTCTACTGTGATTGCTGATGACAGTCTCTATTCTTTGACTGTGAGGAAAGGACCAGAAGTTGCTTCCATTGGTACTTTGGGCTACATTGTGCATCCTTCCATAAGGATACAAATTTTGCTCATATTCATTTTTAGAAGCAAACAAATGAACCATGAATTCCCTTTAGAGAAAAAGGAATGCAGGAGGGATTTCCAAGAATGGTAGACTTGGCAAGCATCATATGTAAATCCAGACAATTTCTGTGTCCAACACATTCTTGTTAGATCCTAGAGCTGGCCACATTTTATTTTTACTGCTAAACTACCAAGAGAAATCTTATTTTATGGTACAGTCACTCAATCTGTATGGTTCTCACATTTTCCTCCCTTTCAAAATCCCTTTCATTTCCAGAAATAGCCACATCAATGATTAATTCTGCCTTCAAGTTTTCTTAAATCAGCTGGTGTCATGCTGGGCTTTCTCTACCTGTACAGCTGTTGAGTCACACAGAATTTATACACTATTATTCTGAAGTGTTTCTTAATGTTATGTCTCCATACTTCTTTACCACATTTCAGTTTATGGCTCTTTTTCAGCATCCCCCAGCGCAGATTTCCATGTGTCTGAAAATGTAACTTGTCAGGGAGCCTGCAAACATTGACCATTGGGTTCAATATGTTGCTTTATTTTTTGTGTCCCGTTATGTAAAAAAACTGATGGGAGGATTTGCTCAGGAAGAATTTCGTGGGGAAGAATGAACAATAAATTGCCAACTAAGATTCTGCTTTGCAATCACAGACTTTCCAAAACATAGCATGCTATCGTAAGACTGCTATTTTGTGAAATGGATTTTTTTTTCCTAATTTCCCTATTTATACATGATATTATGTCAGGACAGAGACATTCAGTTGTCTACAGCAGTCATAACTAAAATAGGCAGTCACAACAGAAAATTTAACATGGAAATTCAATAAGAATGCATCTCTAAATGTATAATTTAATTATCAAAACTAGATTTTGCTACCCAAAATATTATACATGATTGTGGCTGAGAAGATAAAGTACAAGTTGCTTTCAAATAAACAAGGGCACCACAAAAAGAAGTGATCTAATATGTCTGCTATTCCAAAAGTGCAGGCCAAACATCTGATACTCAAAATCATTATCTTTAAAATGACATATTAGCTTTGGGCTGAATTCTCCCGTATCAGTGTTCAGCACGAAGAAGTAAGGAGGGACAGTGAAAAACATGATTAGGATAGGACAAAAGGATGGTCAAGGAGAACACACGTCTCTTCTTAGACCTTATTTGCTTGTCCATACTTGTCTGTTTGTACTATTTTCAATATACAAAAAAGATGGTAATGCCAGCTTAACTACCTCTGGGGAGTCTTGAAAAGTGCAGCAGTTGCTGCTTTCTTCCTAAGCAGAATGAAAGCAGGAAGTTCAGCATCTGATAGATACTTGCTTTGTATTTCTAATAATATACAGAGCAGCTTGTCGCCATCGCGAAGGGAGGGCTCCAAAACTGAGTTCAGGCCACACTTTAATAGTCTTAAAAGACAAAAAAGGGGTTGGGTGAGTGTAAAAAGGGGGAAAGGTAACAAAATCTAGTAAACAGTAGGATATATTCTTCAAAGCTTTTCCCCGTTCCTTGACTATCTCATATTCTTAATGAATAATTTAAAATTATTTAGGTAATTTTTTTTTGTCCTTTTAGCACTCAATTTTAATTTATTGAGTTGTTAATGATGCTTCAAAAACCATTAAACTGGTTATTTTTTAAATAATTGCTTAAATATCCAATCTCGAAAATACAATCTATTGAGCTAATGTGTACTCACTGGAGTGAAATTAAATATCTTAAATCTCTGCACCTCATCTTTCTTGAGAAACATTTAAAAAGAAAGTGTACTTGTTCAAAGGGGAGCCTGTGCATATAGAAGGTAACTTTTCTTAAAAATAAATAAAAAGCTTTATAAATACATAAATAAATATTAATTGTCTCTTCCTATGCCCTGGCCAAAGAAACCCAAACCCCACACAAAGCTCACTTTATATAGTAGAAATGCTGGTACAAGTAGCCACATTACTTACTTTACAGGAGGATTTGAGTTCATATGCAGGTATAGCTTTGAAAATAACTGGCAGAATTTCAGATTTCTGAAAAATCACACAGGAAAATTAGTTTTCAGTTGTTCTAAAAGATATATATTTTTAATCAATATTTTCTTGACATAATCAAAGGCAAACAAAGCAGGGTTTTCTTCTCTCTGACATTTTCACTGGAGGCTTAGTCCTCCTAAGAGCATTTATTATAATTAAAAAGACAACACTCGAAGTAGCAAAACAGAATGTTTTCAAAATGCCTGTATTTTTTACTCATTGGTTTAGTTTTCTTGATCATGTTTAAAAAAAACAATAAAACAAAACAAAAAACCTTTAAGTAGATTAGTCCCTTAAAATTCTTGGATTTTGCCACCAGACAGATACCAGATCTGTTGGTAAATTTGTTCTCTTTGTTTGTTATCACTGCAGATGAAAAGAAAAAAAATTATTCAGATCCTTTTCATCTCTTCAGCAGACAGTGATTTAAAGTGCTTATATAAGAGCTATCCATTATTACTACAGCCAACATACCTGAGATGTCAAGTGCTTAGATTGAAGAGCTCTTTCAATACACATTCCTGTTGGAAATTTTCTGTAAAATGTGAATTTTTTGAAAAATATGGTTTTGTGATAATTGAGTCCCTCCCAAGAAATATCTCTAATTTGTTAAATTCAGGCTTGCTGCCTAGTTTGGCTTGGTTTCACTTGGCTTTATTTCAGAAAGGAGGTACAATTATTTTCTTTTTGGTGCAGACTAACCTTCAGTGTTGTATTTGCTCAGAAAGGTTTCTCAAAAATAATTCTTCCCTGAAAAGAAGAAAGACTTAAATTCAAACTGTTTTCAACAATAGCCACCCATCTTTCTACTCTCCTTTCCTCACTAGGACATTTTTATCAGAAGAAATTACAATTTCCCAAATCATTCCACTAGTTGTTGATGACCTTATGTAGGAAAAAATTCTATTTCAGCATTAATTACTTAATATTAATTTATATTCCATCTTCTGAAATTTAATCAGTTGTTTGAACCATGTGGTTTCAGTAACCAGGCCTATCCACATGAGCTTTAGAGCACTATTGGGCCTGTGTTAGCTTTGGTGTAAACCAAAAAAATAATTTCATAATTATGATAGTTCTTGTAACTCTGTAGACATAATTAAAGAGAAACCACTTAAATCCAGCCACATACCCAGCAGGTAGTAATAGCTTTCAGTCACTATTCTAATAGGTTGTTTGTTACTTTGACTGTTGCCTCCTGGAAGCTGCTACTTCCTTCATTCTTATTTTCTTTATTCAACATGCAAGTGCCACTTGTTGCTAGTCAGAACAATTGCTTTTGATATAATGTCATCAAAATTACTGATTCAGACAAGCCATAATAACCTTGCAGCTGGAAATGAAGTGACTGGGTCAAGCAGTGCCTACATTACCACTAGAGGGAGAGTGCACATATTAAAAAGTAGTTAAATATTCAATTTTGTATATTAAAATGCCCAAAAGGTCAGATGTTTCATAATTTTCTTTTGGTCTAGTTAATTTATTCTTTCATAAGCTTTAAACTATGCAAATATTTTTATTTTAATGTTTTTGGAAATGGAGAAGCAGAAGACCAAATCCCAAAGGAAAATGAGCCCCAAACAGACAGAAAAAATTTAGAGTATAAAGTGAATTATTGTACACCCAAAAGGCCAGGATAGTCTAGAAATTCAATTTAATTAATAACTACTCTCTTCAGCAAGTCTAGCACTTGAGCTAGAGCATCTTTGAATCACCCCCTCAGCTGAGTCACAGCGAAATTCTGTACCCTTTTCTGCAAATTAGACTGTTTTGGCTGGAACTAACTGGACACATATGTTGCCACCTGCTGCACATTCTTTAGTCTGAAGTTTTTCAACAGCTTGGTTTATATCTTTGAATAATTTGTTCATTAGAGAAGGTAGGAGCGGGGAAAGGGCAGTTCCTCCCTTGGTTTGGTTTGTTCTCAGGCTGGCAAATTAATACCGAGTTGCTTCTAGGTGGTACCTGTTGCTGAAAGAGTACAGAGTTTTATGTGTCAGACATGTATTCTCACTTCTGAAAGCATTCGCTGAGTCAGTGTTGGAAAAAGGTTCCTCTACATGATGATATTTTATTCAGGTTTGTAAACCAGATTCTAAATGTACATATGCAGATTTTTTCATATAAATTTAAATACTTTTCTAGGTATACAAATGTGTTTGTAATTGCACGTAATTGTACATGCATAAAATGAAAATTTAGAAAGAATAGTTGAACATTTAGCTTCTTTCATTTGCTGCAGAGATCCTATCCAGGACCTTGAATGGAATAGCAATGGTCTCCTTTTTATCTTTAGAGCATTTTGTCACTTGTCATCCTTCTTGTTATCTTTCTCTCTCTCACACCCCCCCCCAGACCTCATCCATTCAAGCCAAGCAACAATAATCATAGTCAGATTAAGAATACTATATAACCACGATGGCACCCTTGTGAAATTTCATTCAACTTAGCAGAACATTTTCTCATACATGACTTCAGCCAGCATCAGACACACAGTCAGGGAAGCCTGATCCATGGTGCCCCTGAGAACAGACACTATCAGTTTGGTTTGCTATGGTTGTGTGCTTGCATTATTCACTGCCCACAAAGACTCTTCTCAAGTATCTAATATACTTTGTATGCCAAAAAGCTGTAGTGTTTTTAGCACCCATGATTTTTTTTTAACCTCCATGATTACTTATAAGGAAAGTTTGTATCATAGTCTCATGCTCCCTTATTAGCTCTACTGTCAAAATGATTCAGTCATCCACTCACAGTGTTACCATTACAAATAAGAAATTTGGAAAGCTAGGCAGAAAGTTCACAAATGAAACATGCTCTTAAAATGGTTAATCCACAGTTTTCAGTAGATACTTATGAATAATAAATGCACACATAGGAGGTGATCAGTCTGGACTTGTATGGGATAGGAATAGGGGATGGCCTACTTATAAAAATATATACCCTTAATGTTACATTAAGGAAAGCAGACTGCAGGTCTTTGGTTTTCAACTCTGATTATTGAATTATGCATGATCTTATCTAGACAGTTCTAAACCAATGTTTTATTTGTAAATATTCATTAAGCTCGTTCACTTAGGTCAGCTTGAAAACCCCAGCTTTGAATGACTGTTGTTCTGAAACAGTTTGACCAGTTTGTTTTGCAGCCCTTCCCATCAGCACAGCAGAGCAGCTGCACTCACCATTGCCTGTGCCTAACAAAGCTAAGCCTTGATAACACCGGGCATCCACAAAACCTTCATCACCTCAGGGAGTCTCCAGACTCCAAATGATGCCGTGGGCCACTGCAAGGCATGACAAGTAAGGCCCGAGTATGTGGGACTGAATACAAATTTTGGTCTTACGCTTCTTGGGGTGACCTTTGGGAAGGGAAGGTGCAGGGGAAGCAATTTCACAGCCTGGAGCATGTTTGGGTGGAGGAAGGAGGTCAGGGAGATGTGAGGGAAGGGAGGGCTGGTGACAGTGCCCAAAGCCAAATAGAGGCAATCAAGCAGGTGACAGGGAGCCCCCAAAACATGCCTCATCCTGACGAGCAGGACATTTGTAGAAATCTAACTAAACAAAGTTTGTGTGAGATGGGAGGAGTGGGGAAAAGAGGCTGTAAAGAAAGTAAAAAAAGCCTAAAGACATTTAGCATACTTGTTAACTTGGCAGTATTGAGTAATTTAGCAAGTACCTTCTCCTTACTAAAAAGCATGGAAAATGCAAGTAAATGAAAATAAATCAGATTCCAGCCAGAGATACTGATTTCCTGACTGTGAGTTTTTAAATGCAGTTGAACACTTCTCACTATTAGAATAAAATTTTAAATAAATACTTATATATCATAATTTATGTTAGCAGCTGTTCACATAATGTGAGAAATCAGTCTATTATCTATTCTTCAAATATAAAACATTTATAGTAATTGAATCTAATAATTTTAAGATGTCATATTTTGACTCCTGAGCTTGAACTTCTGTAGAAATAAATGGACTTAGATGCTGGTGTTTACTATGTCCACAGGGGCTTACCCTTGAACAATTTATCCTATTTCTATTATCATTAATATAGTTTAATCAATGTAAGACATAACATAAATAGAAGAGACAAAACCAATTTTTAAAATATGTATGCCTTATTACATCATCAGGAAAATATATCTCTTTTCATATATCATTGGGGGCTGCTGGAATAATTTTTGCCCTTCAGCCTAATGGCCAGGTCACACCAATTTTCAGACAAAAATCTTGTAAAATCTTCTTAAAAAGCAAAACTTTGTAGCCACCACTGAAACAATGCTTATTATTAAACATTAATACCTCCCTGTGAAATATTCCATGGTCTCCCCTTCTTAAGTGATAAAGAAAGGTGCATATAGAATGACTGGTGTCAGGCATCAGCGGAAACAAAGTAAATTAAAAGAAATAACTTCTTTTTATTCACCTTTTACCTGCTCTGAGGATACTCCCAGTCATGCTGCATTTCTGAGGGGCCTGGGGTTTAACAACTGTAAATGCTAGGTTTGCTTTAGGACTAGACAAACATGACACCACCACCCAAAAAAAGAAAATTAACAAAGAATATCAATTATAAAAAAATGGAGACTGTTCTGGGAAACTTAAATTACAAATCCCTAGAGCTCTGAAACGAAGAATAAGGAAATTGCTTTCTCCCTTTGGGCATGACCTTTTCTTTTGAATGGATTCCACAGAATAAAAAGAGGAATCATCTTTTATTTAAACAGGAAGCAACTTGAGGCAGTTTGGGGCTCTTGGGAATATTTAAACACATGCTGAGAAAGAAATTGAAAGCCATGACTATTTCAAGGACAGAACTTCAGCAATCTATGCCGTTAATGTGATACTCAGTCCTCCTGACACCAAGAGCAAAAATAGCATTTATCCTTTTATCAATACACAGCATTAGCAATGCAACTGCCTGTGATAATGCCTGAAATTATGGACTGAGCTGTTTTCAGGGCCTTCTGGAAGGAGTGGACACTGCTGGTAGGTCCATTAAAAGTTACATTAGGGTAATTTAATTCCTCTAGCCCAGCTCCATTCACAGCTCCTCCTTTCTTCCAAGTTACAGTCTGTTGAATCAATAGCCATTAGAGCAAACCAACCTCGGTGGGAAAACGCCCTTGTCAAACCCCAGCCTGACTCATTGTCATCATTTCAGATTCCCGTTTAGGCAAGAAAAAAGTCACATTTGAATTCTCCAATGAGATGTACTCTATTTCAAAGCAGTGCGAGAGCCTGCAAGCAATGCCATAGAGCTGTGATACCCATAGAGAAAACTCCAGCAAACAAGGTGTAAAACAGCTGAGACTCACTTCAGTGTCTCTTTACACTTGCTTCTGTAAGAGCAGCTGTAGTCTCCAAAATGTGACCCAGACTCCTGATTTAATGTTTTGTCTTGTATTTGCTGCTAAATGACATTTTACCCTTGTTTTAATGAGAGGCTATGAGCCTGTGGCTTTTTGTGGCCTTCCAGAAGAGTTGAGTCCCTTTACACCATTCTGATCATTTTTGCCAGCACTAACATACAGCAGGATATTAGGGTCTAAATCCACTTTAATCTCCTCAGTGTGTTCACCTCGTCAGAAAAAGATATCCAGAGACGTGACATAAACATCCACATGAGTAAGAAGTGCAGGGATCTTTCGTGATCAAGGCTGTGTTGCCTTCCCTTGGGAGGCAAGAGAAAGCAAGCCTTCTGAAGCAACCTAGGGACCATAGTCCCCACAGCACAGGACAGGACTTTGTGTAAAATCTGAATGCACTCTAAGCCACAAATTATTAAAAGGTACTGCCTAGAAATTAGTTTGGAAAACTTACATATTTAGCTGCACTATTTCCAAGCAGATTTTGGCCACCAAAAAAAAAAATTCTATCACAGTCAAGCTAATAGCATACACTCTGAATATATTTGAGCTTGCACTTACTAGGTGGAACTCCATGAATACATTATTCACAACTGAAAATGAGTTTTCTTTCTGCATCCTTCCTTGCATCTTCCTTTTTTTTTACCAGCTCTAATGTACTCTTCTTCTTTTTTTTTTTTTCACTAATTAATTGAGAAAAGAGCCGAAGTCCTGTGGCTTAATGTACACTAATGAGTATGACATGATTGTCAAGCTGTAATATGGAACACTGAAAATGTGTTATTCATGTAGGGGAAAACATTACATACCTATTTATAAACCTCCTGAAATGATGAATCTTTCAATGCTGCTACCTATTTATAAACAGCTCAGGGGCATAAAGTACACTGACAATTTGATGACCTAATATCACAATATATTCTGATTTTGTTTAATACACATGCATTCTGTAATTTGTAAGTGCTCACATTGCATTACTTTATGGCATGTTCTGAATATAATAAATTTGCAAAGTTTTGCAGTTTGTGACAATAGTCACAAACAATTTTCTCTTATTTACTTTTCATTACAAATTATTTGTTTACCTCTAATGCTTATATTTTAGTTTCTAAGTAACAGAATAAAGGCTAAGGTCTTAACCACACCGATCACACTGCAGACTTTTTTCTTGCTAAGAAGAGTGCTTTAAACACAAGTAAAAGCTGAGCATGAGACAGATGACAATGGATGGAAAGTATGAAAGCTTTGGTTTAATATGGCTGAAGGCTGAAAGGAATAATAGATGACAGGGAAATAAAAATTGATGGAGACTGCTATTTTAAACAAGGATATGAATGGCAATAAGAAACAGAGGAGATGAGCTGGAACAAGTTCAGATTAAGAACTGCCAGGCTAGTATGCTTTTTTAAGCATTATGGTAAGACTTAAAGCATAGAGAGCTGTTCTTTCTTGCTACTGTGTATAGCGATATCTTATTAAACTTGGACTGATTATTGGAAATTTACTATTTCTGAAGGAAATGCACCAGGATGATGACAGGACATCCGTATAGAAAGACCGAGAGGTTGCAAAGAGCCATCTCATGGAGCCCTTTTTTGCCTTTGCTACACACAGAAACCCTGATCCTTCGGAGACAGATATGTAGCTTCCAGACTGTAAATACAGGAGTGGGCTTCCTAGATTCTGGATGCTTGAAATTGGTCAAGGGAAATCTTACAGGAAATTTACAGGTAAACGTGCATTAATTCTGATACGCTCAAATCAGTGGATTACAGACAAACTTTTTTAGGGTTTGAAACACATTTTTCTTTTAAGGTTTTGAAAACAAGGCTTGCTTCTCTTGCTCTCCAAAAATGAAGTCTGATACAAGAAAGCCTTGAAAATTAATTAATTGCAGGAGTGGATGGCCACTCATTTATTTAAATTAACCTCCAACCAGGGACATGCTGTGCTTCCAGTTAAAATGTTACTAGTATTTCTTAAATTAAGCACTGATTTCAGCAGAACGGACAAAGGTTTCCTTCATGTCAGCTTGAATATTTTCTGAAAATGTATGTAAGTTATATGTAATAGCTTTGCAAATTCAGCTGTTTTAGAGTCTCCAGGTTTCAGAGACAAGATCACAGCAACAGCTTTCTCACTGTAATAGTTTCATGTCAAAGTGTTTCTCTTGATTTCAATTGAGCTACTATTTTTTAAACTATTCTACAGTAGTCTAAAAAAGATAAAATGTTTATCATACATGAAACTTTCATTTTGGAGCAACTAATTCATTCAGAATTGACTATAAATATGAACAGCACTAAATGCTGTTAAATAAGAGTTGTTATTAAAAATTCTTTTTATACAATTTCTTCTACCTCTCAACTCAGCACTAGAATGTGGTTAAATCCAGATGATCCAGATATCCCCTGAAGTTCTGGCAGAGCAGTGTGAGATGCAGGTGAGGTATACAAGCTGAGATTCTCAGCTGAGGTAAATCCAGAGATTCAATATGTCCCTGCTGATTTACTCCAGACAAGGAGCCAGCCTGCTATTTTTAACTTTTACATTTTACTGGAATTTCTCAGTATTTGAACTCCTCTCCAGTGGAGCATCGGTGCTCCCATCCGCAGGCAGAGCATGTATAGGGCCACCAGCTCCTCTCCCACACAGCCTCAAATTGCTTCTGCCACTCTTCCATCTACCCATCCTTACAGCTCGCTGACAAACCTCTCTAAATTACAATGAGGCGCTGCCCACACATATGTGCTGGCTGATTTGTTTCACGCAGACCCAACATACCACCTCCACAGCCACAGCAGCCTGTTTCAGTGATTACAAGTGTGAAAGAACAGCAACAAGCTGAGCTCATGCACCAAAGATCGCAGTTTCAGTGGTGGAGGAGGAGTGGGCTTTATCCTGAGATTCTTGCTCTCTTCCCTGTGATACGTCACTTCTTCCAGGACTTCCTTAGCAGAAGGTTAATAAACCACAATCACAGTGGAAGTTGCAGCTCCTCCTACACACATGGTGTGCTGCCACCAGAGAGGCAGCTTCAGGAGTTTGTTATAGAGTCAAGTAATACTTAAGTTTTGTTGAGTGATTTTACTGGAAGTTTCAGCACTCAGAGACAACACTATTGCATGAAGATTTTGATTGTGTATTTATTGTTGTAAATGTGTGTATTGGGTTTTGGTAGCGGGGGGCTACAGGGGTGGCTTCTCTGAGAAGCTGCCAGAAGCTCCCCTCCTGTCCAACAGAGCCAATGCCAGGCTCCAAGACAGATCTCCTGCTGGCCAAGGCCAAGCTCATCAACCACAGTGGTAGCACCTCTGGGATAATAGAGTTAAGGAGGGGACAAAGTTGTTGCACAAGATAATTGCAGCCAAGGAAGAGAGGAGTAAAGATAGGTGTGACACAAACAGCCCTGCAGACACCCAGGTCAGTGCAGAAGGAGGGGCTCCAGGTGCCAGAGCAGAGACTCCTTGCAGCCCGTGGTGCAGACCCTGGTGATGCAGCTGTGCCCCTGCAGCACAGGAGGCACATCGGGGAGAAAATATTCACTTGCAGCCAATGGATGACCCTATGCTGGAGCAGGGTGACGGCTGTAGGAGGCTGACTCAGTTGGAAACCCATGCTGGAGCAGGACCTGTGCCCCCATGGAGATAAGAGCCCACACTGGAGCAGGTTTGCTGTCAGGATTTGTGGCCCCATGGGGCGCCCACGCTGGAGCAGCCTGTTCCTGAGCGACTGCACCGCACGGCAGGGACCCCTCACTGGAGCAGTTTGTGAAGAACTGTAGTCCCTGGGAAGGATTTGTGTTGGATTAGTTTATGGAGCACTGTCTCCATACACTGAAGCAGTGGAAGAGTGCGAGGAGTCCTGACCCTGAGAAACAAGGAGTGGCATACGTGATGAACTGACCACAGCCCTCATTCCCCACCCCTCTGTGATCCTGGCAGGGAGGAGGAGCTAGAGAATTTGGAAGTGAGGTTGAACCTGGGAAAAAGGGAGGGGTGGGGAAAAAGTGTTTTTAATGATTTGCCTTTATTTATCATTATCTTAGTCTGATTTTATTGGTAATAAATAAATTAATTTCCCTAAATGGAGTCTGCTTTGCCCATGACAATCTCTGGTGAGTTATCCCTCCCTGCCCTTATCTCAACCCATGAGCCTTTAGTTGTATTTTCTCTCCCCTGCGCAGCTGAGAAGAGCGGTGATAGAGCAGCTTGGGTGGGCACCAGGTGTCCAGCCAGGGTCAGCCCACCACAACATGCACCAGCTTACCACAGTTTTCCAACCATGTGAGTATAGCAGTCAGCTTTCCAGATTTCTGTCAACCTGGAGTGCCTTCCCGTCAATGCTGGGGCTCTTTGCTCCTGGGAAAGTGCTACATTTATTCCTGCAGTAGTGGGATGGGATGGTCAGTAGTCTTTCAGAAGAACCCATTGAACATGTTTCTTTATGAGGGAACAAATTTGTTTCATTAATAACTATAAAGCTTTTGAGACCCACTGTTTGTTTGACTAAAATTGCAGACTCCACAAGAGATAAAATCCACACACAGTGAAAATATCCAAACACCTAAACTATATGGATGTATTAACCTAGAGATCTAGAGTAGGCTAAGTGGGAGTTGCAAAGCTGCTATCAGCCTAAGTTATGCATTCAGATGTTTCTTAAAACACTAATTTACCCTTATTTTGCCTTATTTACAATGTCAGGTGGTTTCCAACATCTTCGAAATTCTATAATTAAGTAGCTAAAGCTGTTATCTAGTATGTTGGTCTTTGTGTGTAGTTTGTTTCAATTTCAGACTTACACCCGCATCTGGATTTAACTGTTTTTCACACTCAGGGAAACATTGATTAACAGAACATATATTTTTAATATTGAGAACTTCACAAACAATGCCGTAGATCCCTACCTTGGAGCAATGAGTCATGAAAAGTGGCTCGAGGACTGAAATGATTACTTTGAAAAGTGTATTTTTAACTACAGGAGGAAATAACTTTCATTATCATCAGATTGGCAAAGTACTTGAAGGTAATAGCTCCATCAGGCAATTTTTTTCCTAGTCCTTATGTCAGAAAATAAAAAAAAATAAAAAAAACCACCTTTTTTTCCAAAACACTCTTCACAGCAGAGGAAAGTTATATGGAAAGACAAGATGCAGACACTGTCAAAATAAAATGTATTGAAGAAAACAACAGGTAGATAAAAAGAGTAAGAAAGGAAAAATCCCTCCAGATATATTAATTTCAAATACTGCTTGTTTAAAGAGCTGTTCGGAACAGAAACTCAAAGAAACCCAATTAAATTATTGTAATTCATAAAATAATAAAAAACATGCTTTGAAAAAAATTCATATGTGAAGGCTGTACACTTATAATTCTGGGTAATAAACTATGTTTATTCATGCATGTAATCAGGCATCTTTCCCATCAAGAAAGGAATCATTTTTACTGTTCTATTTGCTATAAGACCTAGAAATACATGAACAAGGGCTAGCCCTGGGTTGTGTTCTCCTCTGCAGTCTGCCATTTCAACCATCAGTGACTGTGGCCGTCTCTGTCCATGAACTCCATTAAAACCTGAATGAATTTCTGTATTCAGGCACCCCATTAAGCAGCAAAAGAGCCCAACATTACTGTGTCTCTGGCTGTGCAATAATAACAGGACCTGTCTATCCAACAGCAAAAATCCAATATATCCTGTTTACAGGTGTCTTTGTGTAGGGAGTATGTGCAAGGTGCATTTTAAGGTTGTCAGTAGCTACCCAGAAAATGTACATATCTGATACACACAAATCAGTCTCCAGTGCTGCATTTTTCATACACATCTTTGCAATGTTTGGAGCTAGACTGAGTGGCAGAAGATCTTTTGAATCAGGTAGCTTACATGTGTATCTGTAATCCAACTTGACTGAGTTGAAATATTGGGTTTTGTTAGTCTATCTGCATGACTACAAGCCAGCATAAAGCCTCTTTACCAGTGTAGTTCAGCAGCCCTGCAGCAGACAACAGTACCTCTCCTAATTTTCATGCCTAATTTTTATGGCACTTAGTCCAAAGCCCCTACTTTCAGGCAGCTTTCTCAGAGAAGCTGGAACAAGAGCTGCCTGTAACAGAATAGGCCAAATCCTCTATATTAATTACAGCTTCATCGCTCCATTTAGCAGCCACCATCTGCCAAAATCTGGCTAGATTTGAGGTGGTCCCCAGGCAAGGTTTGCCAAAGTAGTGACAAAATGCTGAAACAGGCTTCTTTCAGCTTCTGGATGGAAAAATCACTGCTTAATATAAACTTCAAAGCACTTTAATTCCTCTGACCCTTTCAATGTAGACAAGGATGTAACCATGGGGAAGTTTCACAAAGCATTGGTTATTGGTCTCACTGGCTGATAAATACTAAACAGCTCAGTGCTGTGCATAATCTCTTTTAAGCTGTTTGATCTAAGAAGAAACCTTACAATTCCAAAACTATTTCATCCATATTTTCCTTACAAGTGGCCTAAAATGAAAATGTGCTTAGGCTGCCTACAGTATACTGACTGTTGCAAGAAACAGTCCCATACTCTTCCTGTACTGTCCTGGATGCCATAAGTCCCTGATGGATCAGCAGGGCTCAGTAGAAGGAAGAGCACCAGACCATGTCCCTCCAGTAGGCAGGTATCATGCCAGGACCACCTTGGGGGCTCCCTTCTTCCTCATTGTGGGCTCATCCCTGTGCATTGCATAAAACATTGTACCTGTTAAAGTGTGACCATATGGCATAATCTAAGTACAGTCTGGAGACCACAGAAGGCAATAAGCCTAGGTTGTCCCTGGTTGGTTTGTGCTCCTCTCAGGCACAAGTACTTCCTTGTTCCTGACATATTTCTGTTCACTTTAACAGGTACAGCCTAAGTCTGAAGAGGATGCTCATCTGAGGCAGTCACACTTTAACTTCCAAAAAAACTTTCCCTGATTTTGATTGCTGTAAAAAGAAAATTTTAATATGGGTTAATATTTAGTATTTGTTTATATGCATGCTATTCTCCATAGAAACCTGTTTCTAATATGCTGTACACACAATGTAAGGAAATATTTCTAAATTTTCCAGGATGTTTCATTTTCATATTTTTACTTACTTGCATTGCTATAATGTACCAGACCCATTTACAGCCTCTGCACAGACTTCCACCCAAGCAGAAAGTTTTAAGGCCTTTGATTTGCAGTGTGGTTACTAGTGAAATTAATCAATACTTACTAATAACATTTACAGCAGGAGAAATAAAATGATTGAAGTGTGTTTCAGCTTCAGCAGACCTAATTGTTTTCTCTGTCTCTCAGTACTCCAGCTCAGGTGGTATCCTGGGGAGTGATGAGGTTTAGATTTTCTGTGAATATCAAACCCAGCAGTCAGAGCTCTATATGTGTTATTTATTGAGCACAGCAACTGGAGTTGCCTGTGTCCTGCAAATTCTAAGGGGCAGAACTGCAGGGTGACAGTCTCCTTCTGAGGGTGTTGAACACCACTTGCTGAGTAAGACAAAGCAGAACCTTACAAAAGGAAGACTGACACATTCAGGTTTTTAAATTTAAGCAGATGTTTTGTGTACTGGATTCTCTTCTCCACCACTTTTAAGCTCATCACGTGAGAAACAGAAAATATATTTTGTAAATATATGGTTAACTATCCAAAGGGTGAATAGCAAGGCTGCAAAATACTTATATGAGATAGTTGTCTTATGACTTTTCATAGCCAGCACAGATTCCTCTGGGTTGGCTGGTTCCTGATCACAGCATTTTGACCTATTTTCTTGCCTTGTTTTTAAAACAGATAAACTGCTTTAACTTTGCCAAACACACATCCTGTTGATCACCAGGCTGCCACTCAGCTGCTCTTTTTCATTCTTCTCACAAAATTAAACACTGTTTTTGCTTTTTGCCTTGGGGGACTTGTATCAACCCTTTCATATCTTACCAAAGGCAGCAACCTGAGAATGATGTAATCTCCTGCCTTGACCTTCTGGGCACCCTTGGCTTGCTCTGGAACTTTCCAAGCTGTTTCAGTCCATGTTTTTTGTTTGCCAGGCTGCCTGTTCCTAGTGCCACACTGGGCAACTGCAGGTGATCTTTTCTCTCTCTTGTGCAATGTGCCTTCTAGTTTGGTTCTTTTGAGGACAGCTGCTGTTCTTCCCTCCAGATGTTACTGTGTTGACCATGTTTGAGTGCATGAGATAAGAGAAATCAATATCTAGCGGAATCAAGAGAGTCTTGCTGGCTGTTTTTCATTTAGAGGATTCAATTATTTCCATTGTTTAAAATGTCCCATAAAATAAAGTTGGCTGACAATAATGTATAGCCAAGTAAATTTTACCTTTAAAAGCTACTGTTTATTTTTTGTAAATCAATTTTGGTCTCTATATGGGTTAGACTTTTTTTTATTTTTTTGGTAAAGAAAAAGGTCCTTTCTTTTCCCTCTTTGTTTCTTTTCTTTTTTTTTCTTTTTTTTTTTCTGCTAATCATGTAGTGATTCATTTACCTGTTCACTCAAACTGTCTCTTGGCCTCCCCTTCTATTCCCCATGAGAAAATGCATGGCAGAAGAAATAGCTCTTGTGCTGGACTACAGTTCAGCTCTAGTGAGACAGATCTTCTCCCCATGGGACAAAGCACTTGCGCTTCTTCTTCTTCTTCTTTTTGCCTCCAGAAATAAGCTGTAGAGATAGGTGTCACACCACTTAACACTAAAAATGGAATACTTTGTCTTTCCTCAAGCCTCTTCCCAAGAGGTGGGAGTACAGAGATGACCATAGTGGGGGAAATGTGTGTTCATGCGAGAAAGTTCATGTATGGTTGGGTTTTCTGCAGAACACGTGCTCTGAGATGTGAGATACATTTTAAAATCTGAAAAATTAATTACACTTCTTTCTACCTCTGTCTTCCAGAAAAATAGAATAACAGCTCCAATAAAATGTTTGTGACAGAAGCTGCCATTGCTAATTTCTTTTGGATTGCTCTCTTTAACTTATTCCACCATATACTGGCTGATCCCACAAAGCTTCTCTTCATGGATTTATAATCCATGAGGCTTTAGAAGTAAAAGTTATGTTTCTCCTTTAATGACCTTGTCAGAAAATGGCAAATTGAAGTCTTAGTCGACTATGTCTGGACATGTGTTTTCTAGATTCATTTCATCTGCTCAATGATCTGCCAATATTTCACAGCTTTTCCTATACCCTATTATTTATTATGATATTACACAACATTTACAGTTCATCATGTCTGGTTTTGTAATTAAAGTATTATACTTTTAGTACTTATAAACTGTGTTTTTGCTTACTTACGTCTTTGGATAATCCACCTAGAGGATTAATTTCCTCTGTGCCTATTTCTAGGAAATAATGGTTTTTAGAGCTTGGGAAAATAAAACCACGAAATTTCTTCATTTATAGCTCTATTTCAAGACCACTTTCAAATGGAATAGAACAGATTTGAAAAGTGAAGCTGATCAGAATAGTGTAGGCATACACGTTTTTTCCCAAGTACATAAGATTGCATTTGATTTAATCTTACAAACTTTTGAGAATTTGTAACATTGATTATGAAAATATTTATGCTCCCTTCAAGTGTGTGCATTCAACTCAAGGGAATTTATCCACTGACTTCAACACTCTTTGTGTTGTAAGCAGATTCATTCAGGTGAGATTAATTGGGTCCTGGGTGAGGGAGTTCAAAGTGGATGACTTTAAAATAATATTACAAAATAATAATGAAATGAGACTATTTCAAATGAAACTATCATGTGAAAAATAAAATAGTCAATTTATTTATTCACTGCGCATTGAACAAATTGCTTTTGTATAATTTTAAAAAGTCAGGAAAAGAAAAATCACTTAAATTAGGTCCAGGGATAACAAACATAATGAACTTCCAAACTGGAATGAGCGTGGCATTTTCTTCATGCTTGAAGCTGTACAATAATCTTATCTGCCTAATAGTAAGATCTATTAAATGAAGTTTTCTGAAGTCATGGTGGAGCCACAGAGGTGAAAGAAGGGTCAAATATTAACCTCAAGTTTTTCCATTAAACACTAACCTGGAATAAACTGTGCTTTTCCACCAAAGAGAGATCTTTGTCAACAGTATTTCCTTCAATTATTTGTGTTGAAAAAGAGACTCGTAATATATTTCTTTTGACCAAATGCATACAGTGAAGATATCTGCATCTAAGCTAAGTGCACACACCCCCTGTGTGGCCAATGGGCAGAACTGGCAATTGCAGAGTGCACCTCACCTCACTTACAGAAAAGGTATATTATGAGAAACCCAAAAAATGCCTTTTCTGTCCACTGTCTACAGGAGAGATCTGATCCCCAGTTCAGGTGTTTGTACTGTATGTATGCGGAGTTGAGTCAGTTTGAATCCTAGTATTTCACTGTCACTTCAATTAAAAAATTAATATCAAAACCCTTTAGTTCAGTGTGCCATAGCACAAACTTTAGCATTTGTTAGAACCTCATTTGTCATGTTTCACTTATGCCTTGGCCTTCACCTCAAAAATTCCTTTTTTAGTTTCCTTCTCTTATTGCTGAAGTTTAGCTGCAATAGTAACACAAATTCTTAGAAAAAACTCTGGAGAACAGTTTTCAGAAAATATAAAGTTCATTTTTTTTTACTGCTGTGAGTTAACCTTTTAAAATATTTACACAAAAATTGCCAATTTGAAAAATAATAAAATAAGGGAGTATCTTAACACAAAACTATTCAATATTCTCTGTATGAATGGAAGAAACCATACGAAAATATTATAAAATCTCAGAATATATTGATGTCATAATAATTTGCTGAATGATCCGCCCACTTTATGACTTCTCAGTTTCTCCCTCTTCAACAATTGCAGCAGCACAATACTATGTTTTTCAGGCTCTTCTAATGGTTGATTGGCTTTTCAAGCTATGTACACTCATTGATCCCAGCTCTGAAACATGCCAGTAAAAACAAAATCCTGGTCAAAACATTTGTCTTGATGAGTCACTTATTGACTTCAAGGGGAATTATTTTTAAACTGTGTTCCAAAGAAAGGTACTTTGAACGTGAGCAGACTTCAGAAGAGGAGTGAAAGTTTGCTACCTGAAAGGTTCATCGAATTATGAACAGTTATACCAATTACATAAGTTTGTTCCAAAGTTCCACCTACTCAACCATGTTATGAAAATCACCTTCTGCATTGCTTTGAGAATTAACTAAGACAGCCTGTCCATTGCTGTTATTACTGGCAAATTTGTGCCTTGCTATTTTGCTCGGAGAGGAATGAGTGCTGAAAGTGCAAGTCCATTCCTTAATAGGTGAGCACTCCTGAACTGGAATCTTGGATAGGAGAAAACCAATGTCCAACAATTTTCAGACCCAGTCTAATATAAATAAAAGTGGGTGCTGTTTCTGGATGTCTGTATGTGCATGAATTCTACACAGTCTTATAACAGGTACTTCCAGAAATATGCTCAAAGCCTTGAACATGTGCTGGATTCCTGACATAGCTTGAGAATAGCATGCATTCCAGACCTTTTTTCCCCAAATGAGACAGAGGTATTTTTCATCAACATGCTTTTTTGACACTGACTTCAAAGAATTAATAATGAAATACTTGTTGTGGAGAAATCTGATTGATAGAGTAATGGAGATGCTTCTGCTGAGTTCTTTTCGTGTTCATTTCCAGAGGAGAGATTCTTAAAACTTTGGACACTTCCTTGTAATGTGATTGCTACACTAGCACAACATAAATGACCTATTTTCAAGTAACAGTATGTTCACTCTGCTGGACTTCTCTGCTATATGAGTTATGTAACTTTAATAACAGATACTGTCATTTCTCTGCTATGGTTTATTGTGGTTATAGATTTGAATATGCAAACCACCATTTAACATGCGTTTTCAAGCCATCAGGAAGTAAAGTTCAGGACATCATATGTTTTTCCAAAGTGCTCATTATAAACATCAGGCACTCAAGAGTAGCCCAAGCATCAGTTCCTGAGGTATTACTGATACGAGTGGGAAACTTCCTGTTCTCACTAAAGCCACAGCAGCACTTGCTCATGTGAGTCAAAGGACATTCTGTGTCCTAATCAGGAATGTCAACTGCACTGGAAAGCTCTCACTGAAAACAGAAGAAAATACTAATTTTTATCACATATTTTATTTTCTTTTGATTCTACCCTCACAGAAGCTTTACCTTGCCTTGTTTCTTATGTTTTTGTCAAAATGTCCAAGAAGCCACTTATACTGTTTAAAAATATGTTTTTATAAATACACTTTATTCATAATTCTACATTTGTACTTTATTACACAATTTATTTTTTGTTGTGAGACTAAAAAAATGCTTACATTAACATCTCCACCTTTTTTATGTTTCAGACCAAGCCCCAGCCACTTGCCATGCACTGACTTGGCATCAGTATCCTTCTGAGGTTTTCTCTGCTACTCTAAAACTTGGAGTTTTACTTCCTAATAATTGTAGAATCAAACACAAAGCTACTGCACTTATTAAAGAATAAAAAATGTCCAATTCTAAGCATTTATTTGTGTCACATACAGACATTTATGAACTTCACAAAGCAGAGAAATCAGTGCATAGCAGTTGTGCAATATAAATGCAGGACAACCCATCTGAAATCGTATCTGCAGTTCTCAGTTTCACAACCCTTTTGACTGCAATGATGTTGCACAAGTATAGGGCAAGGCAGAATGTAGTCTTCTGCAATGAGTAGTCAAGAGCCAAGAAATGCCTTCTGGTCCATGTATAGTGACAGCTTTTGCTGGCCTCCAGGATATCAAAGGCACTGTGCAAAGGGCCTCATAATTGTTTTATTATATTACTTTTAAGGGTGGGATTCAGTGCAATTGTTTTAGGAAACTGTTTCTGACTGCAGTGTCTAAAGAGATCTTTACTGCAATACTTCTGATTATGAGATTATTCTAGGAATCCAGGAAGTAAATTCATGACATCCTTCTCCATTGTAAAGGAGAAACCAGATAAAATCAGTTCAACTCCCTAGAAATCAGTGTTACAGCAGCCAAAAATTAGGCCCAGTGTGTTATAATGCCTGGAAAGGACACACAAATTTTCCATTTTTCCACATTAAGGATGAATCATTTGTCTTTGTTTTAGCAGCAATGCTAAACAGAATAGAGAAGGTGTATGCCAGAGGCGAGGGGGAGGAGGACTTGAATAATTTTGAATTGTTGAAGAACTCAGCTTAATACAAAAAAAAATTACTTCAGCAACTGCAAATGAATGAGCCATAGACGAGGGAAAGCCATACTTTTTGTATTAAATCAGTGCATTCATTTAACAGTTGGATGTGTTGATAGCTGAATTACCATCTGCCTTATAAGCAGATGTTTTTCATCTGTGTTTTGATGAATCTTATTTTTCTAATCAACTTTGTTCAGAGTAAAAATCTGCTTTTAAGAAGCACTGCATTTCCCATACACTAGACTACTTTGGCCTGTCAAAATTACAGGCTATCTTATCAAATTAAAGTGTTTATGTGACTGTGCTTCCTTTTATGGTGTGAAATGCATCCTTTCTTAAGCAATGATTCTCTCCCATCCATCTCAAAATGAAGTAGTGACACTTCAAGCTTTCCTAGAGCAAGGCTGTGGCAATCCATCTGCAATTTGAGTAAGAGCATGCAGATATTGAAATAATTACCTCCCACTATTACCCATCGGCTCTCAAGTAATTACCTGCTTCCATTAGCATTTTATTTGATTCATTAATTACCTTCAGAAATGCTGGTTGGATGTCCACTACCTGAAAGGATTACATTCAAATTAACCAAAAAAGGTTTTGTTAAGCTGTCAGCATGAAAATAGAAGTCAAAGGGGTGTATAAGAATAGTCAAGAAGTAAAGTGCAAGTCCTTTAATTTCCATTTGTTCAAACACAAAAAGTTTCATGCAATGTACCCTTGCAGCCCAGAAAACCACGTCCTGGGCTCTACCCAAAGCAGCATGGCCAGCAGGGTGAGGGAGGTGAGTCTCTCCCTCTGCTCTGCTCTGGTGAGACCCCACCTGCAGTGCTGCATCCAGCTCTGGGGTCCCCAGCACAGGAAGGACATGGACCTATTGGATCAAGTCCAGAAGAGGCCACCAAGCTGATCAGAGGGCTGCAGCACCTTTCCTCTGCAGACAGGTTGTTCAATCTGGAAAAGAGAAGGCTCCAGGGAGACCTTCCAGTACCTAAAGGGGTTACAAGAGAGCTGGAAAGGGACTTTTTACAATGGCGTTGAGTGATAGCACAACTGGTGACAGCTTTAAACTGAATGAGGGCAGATTTAGATCAGATACGAGGAAGAAATTCTTTAGTGGAAGGGTGGTGAGTCACTGGGATGAGTTGCACAGAGAAGTGGTCGATGGCCCATCCCTGGAGGTGTTCAAGGCCAGGTTGGATGGGGCCCTGAACAATCTGGTCTAGTGGAAGATGTCCCTGCCCATGGCAGGGCAGTTGATCTTTAAGGTCCCTTCCAACCCAAACCGTTCTATGATTTACAAGCAGGAAAAAACAAGAGAGTGACACCTCTCTCACATCCATTTTGATCCTACAAGCAGTTTCCTGTGGAAGAATATTTACACCATTTAGGTCTAGTTCATCACACAAAGGGTTATATGAACACACTGCCACCGAGTTTATTGAAGGATTGACCTCTGAAGTGTCCATGGCTACTATCTTATTATACACTATACCGCATATATTTTATACTATATGTACTATACAATAGAGTATTACACTAAAGTTTTGATTCTTTGACTGATACGAAGAATCTAAACCTGTTATTTTGTGAATGGAACCTTGTATTGTTTATCTTCAGTCATGTATTTATACACAGATAATAATACTTAGGTAAAATACCAGGCCTCCTCATAGATGCCAATGCCTTGTTATTCTGCAAAAAATTCTCTGTGACCCTTCCAGAGCCTCCTTTAGTGAAGTGTTGACCATTGAGACCCCCCAAAAAGCTGTGTAAATTTTCTCTGCTAAGAGGAAAGGTTATTTGGAGTAGGTAAACTTACCAGCAAAAATAGTTTGAGTTTGGTGAAAGGTGTTGTCCACATTGTCACAAACCTATACAGAACCAATACAAATATCTAAAGGGTCGGAATATTCATTACAATATTCTTGAAAGGACCTTTTTTTCCCTCCAGACTGCCCAAAAGGGACTTAAAGCTAAGAAAAATAAGTTGAGGCAGTTACAATTCTGCTAATAACTTGTTCCATTGGCCCTTTTTTAGCACCAGTGGCCCTTTTGTCATGTGATGTTAGCCATCTGAAACATAGGCATCCAGCCTGTATTTTAGTCAGTGAACAGGAACACCTCCATTGTGAGATTCACCCTGAGCAATTCTATTCCCTGATATTACTACAGTCATTCTCGCTGTTGGCCAACTCACGCCCTGGAAGAGTTGCCTATCACTGTAGATGACATAAGATTTTATTCCTTCTGAATATTACCCTTTTTCAATAGTTTACCAGACAGGAAATTTCCAACAATAGTCTGTACCAGTAAAAATTATGCTAAAGTGTTATTGAAAAGCAGCATAAACTAAAGACAGCACTGTACAATATATTTTGTTGATATGAAAATTATTGCTGTTAAACAACTTTCAGTGATTCTTGAGAGGGTATAAAATGGTTATGTCAGTGTCCTGATGTATTTAAAGATTTATTTAGAGAATTAACATTAAAGCATTATCAAGAATCTGTGTTCCCTGATTTTTCTCATTGACATGTAGATTGCAACTTTATCTTTTCATTGACTGTAACATACCCACACTGACTATATTTACCTGTAAAATATACCTCATCACCAGGGCCATTATTGATCAAAAACGTAATTCTAATGAAAAGAGTCAGCAAAAACAACAGAAGATCTAAGATGTGATCATGTTGCTGCTATCCACTCCTTGTGTGCAGCATTGTTCCATCTTCATTTTGATCCCTGTGTCCCCTTTTCACCTCCTCCTTTGTCTTGGGGTGACTCTATCATGTGTATCCCCTATCATGCTCTATGCCCAAAAAGTAACTTTGTACCTTTTTTGTGCCTTTAAACTGAGCTTGAGAAAAAAAAACCCAAACGAACTTTTCAAAGCAGTTTCTCAAGGACACAGAGATAGCACTCCTCTGCGTTCTCTGGCTGCAGGAGCAGGAGGGAGCACCCTGCTCGCTTTCCTTCAGCCAGCTGGGTTTTTTTTTTTTCCCTTTTCCCCTCTCGGCATGAGACGGAGAGTTGAACTTTTGTTTCCTGGGACTTTGGTTTTTCCCTTCTTCTCTTCTGGACTGTTCAACAACATCAGAACACATCGGGAGAATTTTTCCCCGAGGCCCGGGGGTGGGCCCTCGCCGACCCAGCTCCGAGGAGGAGAGAGACCACACCTACAGAAGGACTCTGAAATCTTCCCAGGTTTCTCTCTATAGCGAGAGATTTCATTTCATTATTTAGCATTATTATCCTTTTCCTGTGTGTTTGTTAAAATAAATAGTTTTTATTTCTTTCACTTTCCTTTGAGGAAAAAATTCCTTTTTTTTCCCGAACCTGGTGGGGGGAAGGGTGGTTGTAACCTGGTTTTCTTTCAGGGGATATGTTACTATATTTTGGCCAAACTGGCACATCCTTGCAGAGCACCTTTTACGACATTTAGCATAAAACTATTCTCACCATGTTTTTGAAAAGTGATGATGCTCTGTGAGACACCTGGTGTCAGGTGAAGGTTTCCCAGGCCCCTGGGTGATAACATCACATTCATTGCAGAGGAAAAAACAGCAGAACGTAGCCAGATGTTTTCCAGAGGCAAAAGAATAAAATCTGTGTCTAATAAAGACAATTACATTGCAACCCATGCCTCTAGTCTTCTAGAACAGGAAATAACTTTTAGAGATAGAAGGTGCCACTTCCAGACTTTTTACATCTTTTGTATTTTCATTGCTGCTTTGGTCTTTACCATTTTGTGTAACCATAAAGAGGTTCTATGTAGAATCTCTGAAATATAAAATCAAATTGCTCATGCTCTACTATCAGCAGACAGGTCTTTGTACTTTAACTGTTTATATTGTGAACACCGGTTTTACTGTTTGGTAATTTGGAGATAATCTAGCCTTCTCCTACTTATGCAGCAACCCCATATTGAAATCTTTATGCAGCAAAACAGTTTTTAGGTAATATCATCTTAGTCCAGCAAAACAAAAGTTCTCGTGTCCTGGTCCTTGCCTGTTCTCCAGGCATGAGCTCAGGTAATCCTGTTAAAAAGTATTGTCTTCTGGTTTATATGGTAGTATGGATGTCAACATAGTAAACCTACAAACATCTGCTGGGTGATTGCACTGAACAGTAGCCTTTCACTAAAAAGGTCTCTTAAGCATGGTGTAGGCAGTGGTTTACATGGTTTAATATTTTGCGTGATAGTCTAGCAGTTTTATCTTATTGGCAGTTTCTTCTAATGTACAAATTTAGTTTCCTAGCTACCCCATCTCTCTCATCATTTAGAAAACACAAGTAGCTTTTGTTATGCAAACATGACAAGACGTTCAGAATTGTCCCTTCCAGTCACAAAAATCTGTGAAAGACCATCCTGCATCTGCTCAAGGATACCTTGTCTTCCCTCCACCACTCCCAGATTTATGTTCCATGAGATCTCATGCAGGCTACAAAACCCAGATGTTTCTTATGCCATCTATGGGAAATAGGCATTTACATTATTTCAGTTCCCCAGTGCCTCACCTGCAGTATGGAGCACCTACAAACCTGCTCAGAGCTATCAAACCAACAAGGAAATGTGACAATCCCCTTATTACCTTTCTCTCTAATTTTCAACATATTCTCCTTTTTAAAATTTTGCTTTCGGTTATATTTTAAATTAAAAAACAGTAGCGAAATGTTACCCCTTAATATGTATGTATGTACAGATCACAGCAATCAGTTTGCCATTCTGTGCTGCACAGCATAAGGGGGACTTTTGAATTTGAAAATTCAAATCCATCTCTCAGCAGATGAGACTGATTTACCCTTCTGTGGATGCAAAGGAGCTAATACAAGAATGGAAAGTACAGTTTGGAGCAATCCAAGTAGCTTGACCAAGATTTGGTTCCCATTGTCAAGCACCTGCTGCTGTTTAAGTATAACCCAGCACCAAACCTAAATGAGAAAAAACAAGGACAGAAAAGAGTCCCTTCATGCAATTCTCCTGGGTTTTTTAGTATTCACTATATGCATAAATCTCACCAATACGTATCAGCCAAGCGAAAATCTAGGATCTCATTTTCTGTTTTCTGATGGAAATCTTGTGTCTTTTAATATAAATAGATGCTATTAGTCCATTTCCTTTGTATCAGGTTTGCCTAGACCTATATTTAGCAGTCCAAAGTGAAGTGAATGATTACTTGCAAACAATATTGTATCATTGGAAATACAGATTAGTAGTACTGGAAAGAGCTTTCTGAAAAAGCTGTGAAATGGATATTAGCTGTAGATGACACTGGCCAGATTGTTTGCTGTGACCTACTGATTTTGGTGTAAATCACTAAATATTCAGGCACTAATATCCAAGCTGATGGAAGGCTTTAAAAAACCTAAAGCAAAGCTTTAATGGAAATTTGGGGGTATAAGTCTCCATATATGGCTCTTATAACACACATCTGTCCAGTTAGTCATGTGAAAAACAGTGCTCACTTCTTACCAGATAGATTTCTTGGGTCTGGTTCTTTACAGAACAGTTACTATCTCAGGAAAGGTGGCCATGCCTGTTCCAGTTTCATATGTAAGTCCAATGATGCATTAAGTGCACCACAAAACCCCTTTAGAATGAAGACTATGACTCAAAAATATGGCCAGTATTTGTCCTATATATTAAAAGGAAGAAAAAAACAGAAATGCATCATGAGGACCAGAATCCACCACAGTTCACTGTAGCCATGAAGTAGATAACTCTTAGGTATCAGCAGTAGATAACTCTTGGACATAAAACCTGCAGAAAAAATTTAATTGTTGTCATTTTTATGACCTGTAATATCATTTCAATGCATAGCAGTTGGAGGATCAGGATTTCAGATAAATGTTGTGAAAGACTTGATTTTATTTCTTGTTAGGTTCATTGTGCTTTATTTGTATTTATACTTAGAATAGAATAAAATATAAATTTCAGCCTTGTTTCAGACATGTGCTGAAGATCAAAACCATTAGTGTCAGTTGTAAAAATCACTTAATGAAGACATATTCAAATGGTGTGAAAGCAACACAATTCTTTTGTGCAGTGCTGGCTGTTGGCCCTGACAACTGCTGGGGTCTAGGCAGGATGGTCCTGTCTATCACAGAGGTAACTGGGAGCCTCACAAGTAAATAAACCAACACTAATGACTCCATGGAGCCTCTGAGTCTCCTAGTTTTAAGAGTGGTAGGTTGTACCGGTAGCTGTTTTCCAATTATGGGAGATGTCTGGATGATTAAGAGTAGTTGAGGAAAAGTAACATTTATTCTGTGTTAAGTACTTAGAGAACTCAGTCTAGATTCAAGCAAAGGATAGCAGCATCCACCATGCTGACAGCACCCAGCATGATGTAGGTTAATTCCATCTCCTTTTTATGATTGTCCTAAGTGCGTGGTCAATTTAAATTACAATGTTCAGCAGAAGAAGCTTGGCTTGATATTTATCTATAAATATTGCAGTTGTCACACAAGAGATAAAGTGGTACTGATGAGGATGACGATGACAGACTGTGCTTTGGGACAGTCGTGTAAAACACTTGTCCCACTGGCAGAATGATACTTAGAATTTTCACAAGTTCATTAAAATTTTTCAGGCAATCTCCACAGGGCACATTGTTTTGTTACTTAGCTGATGCTATTTCTTTTATTTCTGCAATAAGTGCAATGAATATATGCTTATTGCTTTACACTATTGATCAAGCATTCCTTGAAAGAAGCCTGGCAATTCATGTTAATTTATTGTGTTTTTTTCACAACATGAAGAAAGCTCTGTTCCACTGAGCACTGCAAAAAAAACAAACAATCCTTGTTCTCAATGACCCTAAAATACAGGTGAGATTTTTGGATCAATTTAGTGAGATATCTAAAATAAATAAAGAAGGCCAATTGTGACTATAATAGTATGACTTTTAAAAAGAAAACCAAATAAATTCATTGTGCCAGGAGTTAAAAAAGTACATTTTTCAAAGCAGTAGAATGCAACCTGTTTGATCTTCAGAAAGGGGCAAAAGTGCCTTTTGTTGGGCTTATCTGGCAAAATGTCATGATTAAACCCCAGCTGAAAACAGCCACTCACTCAGTCTCCCCCACTGGAATGGGGGAGAGAATCAGAAGGGTAAAAGAGAGAAAACCTCTGGGTTGAGATGCAGACAGTTTAATCGGAAAAGCAAAAGCCGTGTACACAAGCAGAGCAAACCAAGGAATTAACTCACCACTTCCCATGGGCAGGCAGAAGTTCAGCCATCCCCAGGAGAGCAGGGCTCCATCATGTGTAATGGTGACTTGGAATGACAAACGCCTTCACTCCGAATATCCCCCCACCCTTCGTCCTTCTGCCCCCACCTCTATATGCTGAGCATGACACCATATGGTCTGGGTTATTCCTGGGGTCAGTTTGGGCCAGCTGTCCCAGTTGTGTCCTCTCCCAAATCCTTGTGCACCCCCAGCCTTCCCCCTGGCAGAGAAAGCCTTGGTGCTGTGTGAGCACTGCTCAGCAGCAGTAACAAAAACGTCTCTATATGATCAACACTCTTTTCAGCACAGATCCAAAACACAGCCCCATACCAACTGCTGTGAAGAAAACTAACTCTACCCCAGCCATAACTATCACACATAGAACCTTATTCTTAGCTATATCATAGAAAATATGAATCACTAATACAGTAAAAACAATATATGAAAGAAAAAGAAGCATTATTGCTAATATTGTTTGCTAAGGTAAAACACCTCTATGGTTCTGTGTGTTCAACAATACAGTACCACTTAGTGGACAATATCAATGGACTCATGGTTAGTTTAGAACAAATAGTTCTTTGCATTCTATTTGTATGAAAAGTTAATCCCTCAAAGAGACTTTTTAAACTACTTTTTAAACTAGTAATCAATTCTGCTTAAATACCATTTTGAGTTCAAGGGGCTGTACTCAACTTTCTTCTCAATTTCTACATCAAAGTAGTAGAAAGACGAACACGCATTCTACTTTCATAAAAATCAGGGGAAGAGACCTTTGTATCAACTAATATAGGGAAAATTTAGTAGACCTTCAAGGCAATCAATCAGAAAAATGATTTTTTTATCCAAATGGAATAAACTTATCCTATCTGGAATGCCATTTTTCTGTCATTGTGGCAAGAGTTCTTCCTGTTCGAATTGAGATATTCAATCAATGTGACTAAGGTGGAAGCAAGCTGACCAAAACTTCAGGGACTATGACCAATGGAAACAGGCATCTACCTTGGGTACATCCTGCGTCTTGGGTGCATTTCTGTATTGTCATCAAAGGGAAACAAGAATGATGAAATGATGCCTGAAAAATTATGAGTATTGAATCAAATTTAAAAATTAACTTCATGGCCAAATACATATATATATAAAAAGAGGTGGAAACTATTCTGCTGATCAGTGACAACATCATGTATTTTAGCCCAAACATCTTTCACCTCTGCCATGGTTTAAGCCCAGATGGAAACTGGGTGCCATGCAGCCACTCACTCAATTCCCACTCTCTCCCCTCACCCCAGTGGAATGGGGAGGAGGATTGAAGTAACCTAATAGAAAAAATACTTTCTAGAGCAAAGGGATACTTGGATTAGATTATTTTGTACTTCAAGGTAGACTAAGGAGCAGAGGATGTAGAATTTGAAGAACATCCTTTGTTTATGGCAGGAGACAGTGATTCAAGCAGGCGTATGAAAGAGGGTACCATGGGAAGGATTCACTCTTCTGTATTTGTTTTGTCTTTTGTATCCAAGAAAAAGACCCTTTCCAATCTATCAGAGATTAATTAGTCCAATCACTCTTTTTTCTTTAACTAAAGGTAATGCATTCTTTTTTTTAAATAAATTGCAAGTCTAGTAGGGATTTTTTTATTGGGAAGTATGAACAGAAAATGACAGATAAAGAAAGGCAGCAGCAGTTGCATGAGTACTGAAATCAAGCCTGAATGAGTTGGTGAGTTCAAGCTCCTTCACAGATCATTGAGTCTGATGACAAAATCTCTGTATAAAGCTTTTTGACCTGCAAAAAAAGTAGACCAGACACTGCAGAAGCCGTCCTGTATGTCAAAGATAGGAGGTGTGCTGAATGGAGTTTAAAGAGGAAGAGCTTTGTGCTGTACCCACTCATAGTGCCTGGTGTGACTCAAGTCATACTTACAATGTTGTGCAGAGGTAATGATTTCTTTAGGATTCCCCCTCCCCACCTCCAGCTAAACAGAATGGAACCACAGAGAAAGGAACTATTATTTATATTTTTATTCCCATCTTTATCTGCCTAATTAGTTTGAAAATTAGAATTAATGATTGTGTGTCTATATAAGACAAAAAGCAACAGAGTTGCTGCAACATATTTACAATAGAAACTCTTTCCTAGTGAAATGGGAATAGATTCTTCTATTTCAGAAAGCAACTATGTGCATTAAACAAAACATTTCAACTACTCAAGCTCAGACAATAACTTCTGCAATGACCTCAATGGAAGCATTCCTGCCTAATTACTGGAAAAAGTGTTCTAATCCGTTCTGTATATTTCAGTAGCACCCAGTGAATTCTGGACTCCCACTGGAGTCTCTCAAATGACACAGAGGATGCAGCAAGAAATATGCAAAATGTGGAACATAGCCAAACAAAGCTCAGTAGCTTCCCTCAAAAGGAGTAAGAATTTATTGAGATTTACCCTCCCTTTGCAGTACTAAAGATTCTACTAAAAAATTCCACCACGTTACTGTCTTTTGTGACAGTGCTGCATAGGTGTTAAGCGACTGAGAAATATGTACTTCTACAAAAAACAAAGATAGATGAAGATTTTGTGTTTTCCTAAGACTTATTTTTAAATATCCTCTGAACTAGCTGATACCTTGACACAGTATTTTGTGTATAAATCTGGTCCTTCCTAGAAGAATAAAAAGGAGATCTTATACCTGGGATTATAATTATTATTTTGGAATTTCAGAATATTTTTCTCATAGAGGTTAGCCATGGAAAAAATCCTAACAGAAATGTTCCTTGTCCAGCTTAGGCAGTTATAAATATGACCCACAGTACATTGCTACAGATGTAAAAGCTATCAAATGACCTGGGAAAGTTTTTCTTTAAATGTGGCTTTGCAGATGTTGAATCACTTGGCATTTATAAGTAGAATAAATATGGAGCCTATAGTATGTATTCCCGTTGGCCTTCCGTGACCCAGGTTAGCTTTTCCCTTAAAGAAAACATAAAGCATTGATGCACTATTGCTTTCCTTTCCTATGAAATTTAATAAAATAATGATAAAACCATTTTTACTGTATAAAAAAAGGTTACATTTTAGGTCTCAAGCAGTGTAAGGTCACAGCTAAAAAATAGTTATGGACAGTTTCCCTATTTTCTTTCTCCTACAACCGACAATTTACAAAGCCTTTTAGAAGGCATAGCTTCATGTTGAAAGAAAAATATGAAACAAAAGTGTTTTTATATAATTAACACTTAGAGACATCTTTAAGTATATGTAAACTTGATTTGTTGTCTATTGTACATTCCAAGAAAGGTCAATTTTATTTTATGATAATTACTAGGTCAATTTTATTTTATGATAATTACTAGACTAGGAGAAAAATCCAAGGTCAATACCAGCCTGATTCGAGGGTGACTCCTGAGTGTCATCTTCAAATAGCGAGTCCTTGTCAAATATTCATTCAGTGGTATCTGAGATACAACTGCAGGTCTCTGTGTTCATATTGCAGCATGAAAGAAGCATGATTCTTACGAAGGTTTTCAGTGGTAGCTGGCAGTAAAGGACAAGAACTTATCTATTCTGTCATGCAAGGTTAGTTATTCTGTAACAGCTGTTCTTTAATATCTCTACAACTTTTTACATCAGTCAAGGACCTCTTACTCTGTTTAGCTTCATTCACTGTGAGAGGAAAAGAGAGCAGTGGTAATTTTAAGATCACATTGTACCTTCAAATGAATTAACTCTGTAGATAAATACTATCATTGCAAGACAATTTATACAAGAGTCTAGTTTAGAAGCTCAGCTGTTGATTTTGGATAAAATTGTTTACCATCCTGTCAGAATCCAAGGGAACCAGTAAGAATTCTATTTTTTAGAAACATAAATGTATTTAATGATTTTTTTTCTTTGCTGCAAAGTAGACATGACTGTGTTTAAAGATCAGAAGCACATCAAGCTGAGTAACTGAGAGTAACCTGAAAACCCAGGAGAAGAGGGAACTGCTGCTGTGTGGATGAAATAAATCTCGTCCTTTCCTTTGGAAATATGATGATAAGTTGTGATTATTCTATCCCAGCTTTCCTCCACATACACTTCTACTGTTTATTATAGAATTGGATCAGTGGTAGGTTGTCCATATGGTGGTACATTGTAGCAAATATGTTTTATGACATGAAGCAATATTAGGTGTTTAGTTTTATTAAAAAAAAAAGGAAAAAGGAAAGCAAAGTGGACACCAGTGACAAATGGGGCTCCTCAGGATATGGTATTGGGACCAGCACTATTTGACATCTTTCTAGATGACATAGACAAGAAATATAGACAGTGGGATTGAGGGCACCCTCAGGAAGTTCACTGATAACAACAAGCTGTGAGGTGCAGTCAACATGCTGAAGGGAAAGGATGCCATCCAGAGGGACCTGGAGAGGCCTCAGAGTTGCTTCTGTGCAAACCTCATGAAGTTCAACAAGGCCAGGTGCAAGATCCTGCACCTGCTTTGGAGGAATCCCAAGCACAAATACAGGCTGGGAAAAGAAAGACTGAGGGCAGCCCTGAGCAGAGGGACACGGGGTTGTTGGTGGATGAGAAGCTCAACATGAGTCTGCAATGTGCACTCGCAGCCCGAAAAGCCAACCCTATCTTGGGCTGTATCCAAAGCACCGTGGGCAGCAGGATGAGGGAGGATTCTGCTCTTCTGTTCTGCTCTGATGAGACCTCACCTGCAGTGCTACATCAGCTCTGGGGGTCCCAGCACAAGAAATCTGTGACCTTGTTGGAGTGAGTCCAGAAAAAGGTCCTGATTATGATCAGAGGGCTGGAGCACCTCACCTATGAAGAAAGTCTGAGAGAGGTGAGGTTGTTCAGTCTGGAGAAGAGAAGTCTCCAGGGACACCTTCCAGTACCTAAAGGGACCACAAGAGAACCTAAGAGGGACTTTTTACAAGGGCATGTAGTGACAGGACAAGCAATAATGATAGGACTATAAGAGAGTAAATTTAGATGAGATATTAGGAAGAAATTCTTTGCTGTGAGGATGATGAGGCACTGGCACAGGCCAACCTGAGAATCTGTGGCACCCCATCCCTGCAAGTGTTCAAGGCCAGGCTGGGTGAGGCTCTGAGCAACCTGGTCTAGTGGAAGGTGTCCCTGCCCATGGCAGGTGTGTTGAGACAAGATGATCTCTAAGTTCCCCTCCAACCCAAACAATTCTGTGATTCTGTTATTGTAAGAAAAACAAACAAAAAACCTCACAATTCTTCTTTTGGCAGTGAAGCTCCAAGAATCCTGAATCTAAATCAGCTGAAGATGAATTTGACCTGCATAGAAACTTAAGGTTAATAAACAAGACTCTTAGGTCTTGTAGATCTGCATTATTTTGATAAGAATGATCTTTCTTAACAATAGCTGGAGGTTTAGTTCATAACTGAAAATCAATAAAATGTCACCAAAAAAATCTGCAACACTATTTACTTTAAATAAACAGAATAAAACAGCATACCTCACTTGATGCTTTGGTTTTGATTTTTTGGGTTTTTTTCCATTAGGAATACACTATTTTCTATCCATCTTACTGCTCATTCCTGCCTATATTTTCTACTTCATAGGAAAAAATTACAGATCATTTTTTATCAAAGTCTGTGCTTCATAAGTGCCACATATATTTTCCAGTTAAAATCAATAGATCAAAATCAAGAAAAAGAATAAGGCATTTTCCTATTCTGCAGAATAAATACAAATATGCATTAATATACCTATTATTAAAAGCAAATGAAAATAAGTATGTGAGAAAATTCGCCTGTTCTTTATACTGAAACTATTTGGGGTTTCCATAGCAAGTTCTGTAATGCCTAAGCATCAAAGTCCAGTGAAAGAAATTGTTGTCATTTATTTGTTTTAAGGCCACTAAATGAGCTGATTACTCACCTATATAGCCATATTTTCTTCCCCTTGTGACATGGCAGCTCTTTCTACAACTCTTTTTTCCCTTGTTCACAACCTCTATTTAATTCTGTCTTGTCTGAGCTTAGAAAACACTTTCTTTAGGTCATTGTTTATACCATTAGTGCACAATGAGACTTATGTACACTTATAAAAAAATCCCAAAAAGTAGTAATTAAGAGCGTGTTAAGGTTAATATGAGAAACAGCTTTCCTTAAAATTCTGTCCTGCACTGCTTTCTGAAAAGTTGTAAAAGAATCATATTTTTATCACTTTTTTCAAATTCCATCACCCTCCAAACTATACAAGAGGTGACTTACACTCTCTGCTTCCCACCACTGTCATATCTAGCAGCTTTCCAAAGCAGAACTCAGCAAGAGTTTCTCAGTGTAATGGCTTTTTTTTGTGTTCAGTGACATTGAAACACATCCACAGAAGCATATCAGTTTGAATGAAGCTTGTACTGGTCAAAGTTACTGAAGAATTTTATTTGTAGTGCTGAAGTCCAAGCAATAGTGTGAAAGACAAAGGTTCAATTAATCTTCATCTTGATTTAAAGAAGAAATTTGAAATGTGATGTCTCACACACTGGGCAATTGCCCCAAATGTTAGTCTCTGGCTATTCCAGAGTGAAGTTCAGGCTGACTGGAGGTGATGAGAATGGAGGAAATTTTTTTTTTTTTCCCACAGCATTGAAAGGTCTTGGATATTGCAATGTCATAAGGAAAAACCATCATCACTTCTCTGAATCTTAACAATATCAGTGTTAATTATGTAGGAAGCTGTGTGAACTCAGTCATGAAGACAAAAAATAATTTGCAGGAGGTATCTGGTCAGTGCCTCAATTTGACCAATGGATTGAATACACCAGAAGCCTTGTAGGGGAAAATGTCACATATGAGGATCAGACATCTGTTCTTTGTAGTGCCCCAGTTTCCACAGGGTAAATAACCCTCCATTTCCTGTATGTATTACAGGCACTTGCTAGACAGTAAAAGAATGTGAAGTACCATCCTGGGCTATGGAACACATTTATGCCAGCTGTGATAGGCTTGTTAGCTCTGCTTTCCTCTGCTTTCCCTCCATTCCCTTGACAATATCCCCTCCCCCATACCTGTCACTCTATTAACACCCATCTCTGTCTTCCCTAATCTCTCTTCCCAGTCCTTATTGTGACCACCTTTGTTGGCAATGATATCCTCAAGGAAATAATCTAGCTAGTTTTAGACTTTTGCTCTGAAAGTATGTGAACTGAAATTTTTTAAAGCCTGACTGTTTGGTCATATTCAAGCAATTTTCAAAACACGATAGAAGGCAAATTTCTGAAATTAGGTTGGCCATGTCCTTCCTCCCTCCCAGACAGATCCCAGGTACCTATCTAATCACTCATTAAGGTGGTAGAGCTTCACAATAAGCAGCTGTAAGGTTATCTTTAGATGGGCAAGACTAGGTATTTTCACAAAGAGAAGAGCTGATTTAGGTCAGAATGATAAAAACATTTAATCTAAATACATGTAATGAGTATTTTTCAGAGTTTAAGAATCATAAAACCAGTTTTCATATTGAAAAGTTTTGTATAATATTAACTACGAATACAGTTAATAGGTACTGATAAATCTTAAATCAAAGCCATATGTGAACACAGTGCATTCTCTTAAGTGACATAAGTTCAGCTTGCACAATTTAGCTGAACCATTCACATATGTAAGATTAAATGAAGACATGTGCAGCATCTCCATAAAAATAATTGCAGTAAAGCAGTCTAAGAACAGTGTGACTGATCTGACTGTGCCATTAGTTGTGGGAGAATACCTACAGAAATGTGGCTCAAAGAGACTAAATTCAAAAGAAGGCAGAACACCACATCACAATAACGAACGCTGTGCATGACAGTGTTCAGACAAAGTTGATCTGTATTATTAATCTTGTGGAGAAAATAATGCAGGAAAAAGGAGGATGGTATAAAATTGTTTGTAGCCACTAGAAATTAGTATGAAACATTTCTTTGCGGAAATCTCCGTTATAATATGACTGCAAGCTGGGAAATCACTTTTGCTGAATAATTCATTTTGATTAAAGAATTTTAGCTATCTGCACAGTGCACCTGTTACTCATCAGGCCAGGGGTTATTATGTACAGGGTAGGGAATGAGATGCTGGAGAGCAGTGCTGGGGAAAGGGACTTGGGGGTCCTGGTTGATGGCAAGTTGAACATGAGTCAGCAGTGCCCTGGCAGCCAGGAGGGCCAACCCTGTCCTGCGGGCATCAGGCCCAGCATCGCCAGCCAGGCAAGGGAGGGGATTGTCCTGCTCTGCTCTGCTCTGCACTGGGGCAGCCTCACCTCCAGTGCTGGGGGCAGTTTTGGAGTGTCACAATATAAGAAAGATATTAAACTATTAGAGAGCGTCCAAAGGAGGGGAACGAGGATGGTGAAGGGCTTTGAGGGGAAGCCGTGAAAGGAGCGGCTGAGGTCACTTGGGCTGTTCAGCCTGGAGGAGACTGAGGGGAGACCTCATTGCAGTTACAGCTTCCTCGTGAGGGGAAGAGGAGGAGACACTGATCTCTTTACTCTGGTGACCAGTGACAGGACCTGAGGGAATGGCCTGAAGCTGAGTCAGGGGAAGTTTGGATTAGATATCACGAAAAGGTTCTGATCGGTGGTTGGGCACTGGAGCAGCTCCCTAGGGAAGTGGTCATAGCACCAGCCTGACAGAGTTCAAGAAGCTTTTGAACAATACTCTTGGGCATGTAGTGTAATTCTTGTGGGTGGTCCTGTGCAGGGCCAAGGATCGAACTAGACGATCCTTGTGGGTGCCTTCAAACTCAGTGGAATCTGTGATTCTGTGATTGCTGTAAGGTTGCGCTTTACCCACTCAGATGTGCAACACTAGAGAAAAATAATAAGTATATAACCATATGATTCATCTTGTCCTAGTATAAAGCAAAGGCATATATTCTTCTTCACAGTAGAAACTTACATAGTAGTGAAGTTGTCAGAATCACACTAGTGAAAAATGTATGGTTAAACAGTGTTATATTTTAACCTGGGGACCATACCCTCAGACACTATAAATTAACATCTTTTATTTAGCTAAACAGGCTTGTACTCATTTGCACCTCATGAAGGTTTCACAGGTGACATATATTAATACTGGAGATAAAAGTAGAAAATTAAAATCAAATTTCACAAAAAAAACCCAGATAAAAATCTTTTTCTTAAGTGTCCTTTTATTTACATTCTCTGAACCACCTGAAGAAAAATGAAAGCTGGAATCTGAATAGAATTATACACAATATCTTGACATAGGGAGGATGAATGTTAAATTGACAAGCAGGTTAATAGTGAAGGCAAAAGTTTATGGAAAATGAATACTTTCCCAGCAGTTAGGAGTCATAAGGTAGTCATAACCACAGGTGACATGAATGAGAATGGTGTCTATTCACATCTAATCTGCAATGCCTGGGGAGAAGGAGGGAGAAGGAGCTGGAATTTTAAGAAGTACCAGCAAAAAGCAAGGCTCAAAAACTATGTTGAGCCCACACTGAACCTATTTGTCAATTTGAAAAACTCCATGAGGCAGAAATGTTAGATAGGAAGTTAGTGACCCAATTTACTTTTAACAGCATTTGGTATGAAATAGCTGAATCTTGTAACCATGCAAGAAGCGCATTATGAGACTGAAACATACAGCTGTGTTCAGCATTCTTGTAAAAATAGCTGGACAGTATCACACATGCCAAACAAAATTATTATTCTTCATCTCATATGTGAATTCCAGCTGAAATGAGATAGCAGGATTGGATTGCACATAAAAATGAAAGAGACCACAGCCTAGTATTTTGTTTCCAAATTCATCCTACAGGTAATAACACTGGAGAGGAGGAAAAAAAACCAAGTCTTACCTTAATTTTACTAAAAAATATGTGCCTTTTGCAGTGCCTCTCATCTGAAGATCTCAAAGGTTTTTATTAACACTAAGCCTGACTCCTCATTATTTTATTTTTGATGGTAATTGATATTAGTATTGAAATGTATAAAACATGCTACTATGATTCTTTGGACAAGAGTTTATATTGATTTTGTGTAGCTGTTGATAACTTCATAACTCCCAAAGAAGCCAGTGGAAACCAATACTCTGCTCTTTGAATACCATCATCACTTCTCCCACTCCTGAGTGAGAAAGGTCCTAATTGTGACCTTTCGGTACCTGTAGGTGACCTACAAGATGGAGAAAGACCCTACAAGGGCAGGGGGACAAGGGACAATGACTTCAAAGTGGAAGAGAGTAGGTTTAGATTAGATACTAGAAAAAAGTTCTTCACTGTGAGGGGGTGAGGCACTGGAACAGGTTGCCCAGAGAAATTGTGACTGCCCCATCCCTGGAAGTGCTGCCAAGGCCAAGTTGGATGGGGTTCTAGTGGAAGGTTTCCCTGCCCATGGCAGAGGGATGGTAACTAGATGATCTTTAAGGTCCCTTCCAAGCCAAACCATACTATGATTCTATGATTCTATTCAGCATGTGCAGGTCTCCTAAGCACATTCACTTTTACAGTGTGCAGTCACTGCTCCACCAATAGCATCAATTTCCTTGGGTCTAGAGGCCTTTTCCCTTTCACACACAATATCTTCGTAATGCTTTTCCACCAAACTATGAACATTACTGCTTCTCCTGCACTTTCCCTAGATTATCTCAAGATTATCCTAAGATTCAAACATGGACACTGTCATTTTTTCTTTACAAGTTACCTCTTGACATCTGAGCAGCCCCTTCAGGATTTCTGCATTTTCTCAGCAAATCGGGGTATAGCATAGCGTTCCCATTTTGCCCATGGTTAGGTTGAATGAATCCATATTTGATGAGCACATATAAACAGATACTGTGGTTCAGGTGATCTGAAAATTCCTGACGTGGTAATTTTGCTCTGAGGGGCAAATGGGCCCTTGGCGCATTCAAGAGTTAAATGTTATTTCAAATAAAGTTTCCTTTGCTGCTCTCATAAAGTAAGGAAAGCCATGTCCAGAGGAGAATCAGACTCTCCTTAATAACATGTGTAAAGGCATCTTGCAGCAGTTAACATTTGCTAACCATGTGACCTTGAAAGAGAGATTGTTGTTCTTTCTTCTCTCACCGTGTTTGAAATGTCTTGTTTCCTTTTGCTCAGTGCCTGCAATTAGTCTTTAAGCTCTTTACACCAAGGAGTCTCTTATGCAGTTTTATTTGCTGTTTAATACCTATTAAGATGGATTTGCTCTTCCTTTGCCAAAGTTATCCAAGTCACTCTATAAATATTTGAAAATAAACATGCCATTGTCTGGGCTTCATTGTTTGTTCGGGACTGTTGTAACTGTTATTCAGGATGCTGTCTAAACTGAGGTTGAAAAAATAAAAAAAGCTTGTGGGCTTTGTGGAATACTTACATGATGCCTAAATCATCTTTCCACTTAATCTACTTGGGATGAGGGGAGGTTTTTTGATTGACTATTCTCAGCTGATTGACTTTCTCTCAATTTGTTGGGTTCTTTTTTCCAAAGCTTTCCTACGCTAGCAGTAAGCCTCTGATATCTAAACCACAGAGGAGATATTTTATTTATGCATATTCATAGGTGATTAAAGGAAATTGCACTTGTTTATTTTGCCCATCTGAATTGTAATATTATCCATGTTGATTCCTGCCTTAGAAAAAGCTGCTTAAAACTCATGTGATACAAGGGCAGGAATTCCCTGTAGGTCTGTTCATAGTTAATTCTATTTTGAAATAACTCTTATGCACAAGAGGCCAGATTTATTTGATGCCATAAGAATAAAGATTCATACTTGTTATTATTTCACTGAAATGATTTTGTAATGCAAATTAAGCAGCTTTAGTATTCAATTACTTTTGTGCTAATATAAATTGTAAGATTAACATAAACATACTATAGCTTCAGCAATTGGTATCATAAAAATCCAGCCAATTTCAACAGCTGCAGTTAAATGGTATCCTGTGGTCCAAATACTGAAATTGAGGTAGTGGTAATAGAAATGCTTGTTTTGGACACAATGGTGATAAGTAGAGTACCTCACAATGTCTGAGTCACTGTCATGAATAAACAATTTTAAAAAATAGAAGAAACATACGGCAGATAGCCCTCGTAGTGCTGTGTTCTCACAGGTAAGAGACCACAGGCAAAGGGACTCCTCTGCATTACCATCATGCCCACAGAGCTGCGGGTACTTGAACTATTCTGGCATCACCTTGTGATGAGGAAATGGATGGTGGAATAGAAATCAGCAAGAGCTTAATCCCTTCTGGAAGAGGTCCCTTGGGTGCTGTCCTTACATACTGTCTAAGCACAAAATAGATAACCTGGATCATCCAGGTTATCTATCCACAGGCTGTATGACTTAGTTTTATTTTACTTTGGTTTGGGTTTTTTTGTGTTATTTTTAACATCAGGGAGGACAAAAAAAGAGAGAAAGAGACGTGGGTTTGTATTTGACCACAGTATCTCTAAACAAACATAAACTGCAGAGCATCTCAGCTGGAAAGGTCAAGTATTCAGAATTAATGTGGCAGCTACTGAGACTGCTCCTTATCTCTTTCTGAAGCTGTCTGGGAAAAGTCTGTGGTTGAAAAAAATGGACCCCATTCTCCTATTTGCAAGAACTAGTAGGAGACAGAAGGAGTTAATTATAAAGAGGCAAAAAGGTATAGTATAAAAATATACGCAGTGTAGTCATTAGCTAGCCAAGGTAACCACTGTGAGGGGCTGGGTTACAATCCTTTTCCCATTACTGATGTAGCTGGATGCTCTTTAAGGAAATAGCAGACCATCAAACCCTATTTTATGGACATGTGTTGAAGCTGAGAGGAAAGCAGTAACTGCCCTTATAGCCCTGACAGTCCTACAGCATTTGGATTTAGCTATTAGCTCCTCTGTTTACCTGAGATAATGCCTCAATTAAAGAGCTAGCAGAGCCAGCTCAGAATGAGAGTGGCCAAAGATCACACTATGACTCCTCAAGCCACGGCCGCAGCATGTGGCACTTGGACTGTCTCATTCCTTGGGTCTGCTCCAAAGATCCTCACTCCACACGGTAAAATGCAGAATGTAAATTTTTCTCTGTTTTTACCTCATGCTTTACACCTGTCTCCTCACTCACAAACAAACATGCACACAACTCAAATGAGGTTCCTGTAGTTCAAAGCAAGAAAAAACTCCATCATGTAATTTGAGCGTTACCTGTACAGTACATGAAATTTGTATTGATTTTCAAAACTTGTGACTAATTAGTTGCATATCGTAGTTTTTAGCTATGTTGTTGTTCTTGCTGTTTCAATAAGTTACTGAACACAGTGCAATCAAATTTCACAAAGAATAAATTCCTTTTGTTTTAATTTTATACAGAACTTTGACTGAGTTAAAGTATAAAGGATAATATGATCTTTTCTGTGATATCTTCTACGTGATTTCTGTAGAAATGGAAACTGTGGAAAGTTGGAAGATGAAAATTATTAAGAGCCTGAAAATTCATTAAAAATTAATTTGCTTCCATATTATTACATTTAAATGATCTTTCAGCATAAACTAACCATTTCAGCATCCTTGTGTTTTTCTTCATTTGCTATGTAAAATCCTTGATAAAACATAGTCCCTGCATGTGTCACTTTCTGTGATACTGTCCCATCCCTGTGTGTCTGTGAGGACTGGGAAGTTTTGTACAGACATGATATACGCTGCCAAGTCATGTAAATGCAATCAGAGTTCTGGTGAGGTTACTGCAATGACATAACTGAGGCGGTGATGGATGAGGGAATAACAGTAACAGAAACAGGAAAAGGGGTTATCTCAACATCATTGGCATGAAAAATGGAAAGTATGGACCAGATTTTATATATGCACCATCCTGGATTTCTTCCATTTCCCTAGAGAAGCCAGTGAGCTGAGGTTTGGGCTGCCTTGCATTATTGGGAAGAATTTGGTGTGTCGTCTTATTTTGCTGCAAAGTTAGAAAAACTTTTTTATGGAACAGAAAATTTTATCCTTATTGACGATAAAAGCATAGTACAATTTTCTACTTTCTAGAGTGGTCATCAACTTCTACCTATCTTCAGAGAGGGACAAGTAAACAGGGTGAGGCAGCTGTCAGTCCCACTGTAGAGTTCGGTACCACTCTGCTTTCATACTTTGAATACACAACAGAATTGCCTCATTGGCTCAGTTTAATCGACTGCTTGAGCTGGTGGCTCTTGTCATTACATGGCAAAGGGCTTACACCTGTCAAATTCTTAGTCTGGATCAAGTCAGGGTCTTCCTCACAACTATTCAACAGCCCCCAAATCTAAACTACAACAGCCATCCCAGTTTTTACTTTCATGGAAGAAAAATACACAGTATAGGTGTAGTCAGTGCTACAAGAAGCTCAGGAGATGTGATTCTTTGTATAGCAGCTTTTGCCATGATGCTTCAAGCCCTTTAATCTGTCAATATTATGGCAGGAAACTGAACACAGTTGTGGATCTGTCAGGTCACTGCAACACTTTTACTGCGTAGCCATGAAACTTTGAACAGCAAAGAAGCATCAAATTTGAAGATTTCACATCTTTCTCATAGTCCTCAACACAGTCAAATCTTAAAAACCAAAGTAAAGTCAGTGAACAAGACACTGGTACTTGAAAATATCCACTACTGAAGTCTGATTTGACAGCCCTTCTGGTAGAAGCAGATTACAGGGATGGTAATAACAGAGTTATAAACCATGTTTACCAAGAAAACCGCTGTGTCATGAACGTTTGAGTGCTTCTAAACCTTAGGTGGCATGGAAGTACCACAGTGACAGCTTTTGCCTTACAACCCGAGAGCTCATTTTAATAATTCATTTAAAATCTGGTCTGGCTGATATCCAGTCTTCACAGAGGCTCCCTCATTTTGAGATCTGTGTCCTTAATAGAAGGCAATTGGATGAAACCACAGACTCTGCTCCTCTGTGTCATTCTTTGCTTGTGAGTTTATCACCAGCTATGATCTGCTGTGAGGTTTATGCATTGACCATGACAAAAGGGCTATAACCAATTAAACTACCTGCTGACACTTCCTCTTAATAATTTCCCAACTGGCAGTGCTTCCAGTCCTCTTATTTATTGCCCATATTCCTGAGACACAGCCCCAACCTAGTACTTTTAGTAAACCCCCCTCTCAGAAAAGAGGAATGCTTAGTTCAGGATAGGGCCCTGATTCACAAAGGTGAGAGGAAAAGTCCCCTTCACTGCATCATGCCAAAATAGGAAAACTTGGTGAAGGAGCCTTCGCCTGCCAACAGAGAAGAAAAATCTGTTGCAAGCCTGCTATGAAGACACATCTTCACCCTGTGTTGACATTCCTTTCGGAAATGGAAACACTGAACTAAGGTCCACTGCCTTTCAAATGATCTCAACCTTCTATATGTCATTGCCTGACACATTGCACTTTGCTGGAAGATTCACTATAATTCACATAATTTAGAATTATAAAAATTCTACTGAAGAAGCAAGCACACTCTGAGGTGAGTTGCTGTCTGGACTGCAGATCACCTTAGTGTCCACTACACAGCTCAGAAATTACCACTGAGCCACGGATGTTCCCTCTGGCATTGCCCTCACAAGTGTATAGAATGTATTCGTATCTCAAGCAGTAAATCTGGGCTTCTTCCATTGCATGCAAAACAACACAATTATCCTAGATTCTAATGAAGAAATTACAAGTCCTGTTCAAGCTACAAATTAAGTTGCAAACAGAGATTGCAGGTTGTACACATGCAGTTGACCTTGGTTTACTTTATAATAAGGTATAGAAGTCTTGGATTTTGATCAAATGTATCATATAGCATTTGGATTTTGCTCTGGTACACAATAGCACCTAACTATGTCCTATTTTTGAATTATCCATTTAGCAAAAGGGGATTAACAAGGGAACTAAATATAAAGGTGCCAAACCATTGAAAGAGTTGGTTTATATGCAAAATGTTAGTTTATATTGTGATGAGGCATTTTAGTCTGAATTTCTTGGGCCTAATTTCTCATGCAGGGAAGCCGCAAGCATTTAGACAGTAAAATTCCTATAGAGACATTTTAAATGTCAGTCTAGCTCTGAATTTTGTACAAGTGAGCTGTCCTGTGGGAGTGTTTTGCTTGGGTGTTTTAATCTGGTTTCATTGTCAGGAGTGCACACAGTTGCTCAGACTGGAGCCATACCGACCTCACTGGGGCCAGCCCAGAAATGAATATAATCCAGCTCCATCCTGTGCTTCACAGTGAATGAAGACCTTAGCACTAGCCAGCAGCACTGGATGGCGGCCACTTAACAACTCCGCTCTCACAGCCAAGCACAAGGCTCTCAAAATCTGCTCCATTGCATATGCATCTGCCTTTTGTATTCACAATTACATCATATATACCCAGGTTTCATAGATTTCTAGCACAAATGTGTAAACAGAAAAAAATGGGGGTGTTACCATTCAAATAAATGATTCTTGTAGGGAAAAGTCTTATGAATGCTGCTCAGTATATTGCACCTGCAAGCAAAGAGCATTCTACCTGCTGTCCAGTGCCAATAGTAATTCCAGGTTTAGTAAGAGACTGGGGAATTCAATGGACAGCACTCATGTGACTGAATAAAATTTTGAGTACATGAAGCTATAGAACTATGTGTGTTTATAATCTAGTCTTGGAGTCTGTGTTATCCGTTTGCTCATTTCAAGGCAAAATAGGAAAAATAATTATCCTTTCAGCAGAAAAATACTAGAGCTGTAAAAATTTCCGTTGATTAATCCAGAAATTACCCAAGAACTTGAAGCATTTGTTCACCATAACCTGTAATTTTGCTGATGGGCTGCAGCGATTCTCTAGGAGCCAAAAAGGTTCAGCTGAGGTGACACAGTAAGTGCAGAAACATGCTTCTCCAAAGCTGCATAGAATTTCAACTCACATCGTTAGCTTCAAGGATAATAACTGTGAACTCCAGGGCATACTTTCCTTATAGAGAACTAATGAGTTTTTGCAATACCTCAGAACATCCTGTACCTGCTGTTGAGCTCTGAGTTAAACAAGCAGGAAGGAAAGTAAGTGTCATCTCTCCTACCTTCTTCCAGCCCTGTGCTTATATACTACTATATGGTAAGTCTTTTCACCTCCAGATAACACTTTACAGTTCTGAGTCAAATTGTTCCTCTCCATAAATCTAAAAAAGAACAATTGAATTGAGGCATTATGGAGATTTGGATGTTTTCTATGCCTTATATTCCTACTAGTTCATTTCCAATGTATTATGTTTGTAGTAAGAATGGGGAAGAATATTCAAGAGATGGATTTCCTATCAAACTACAGTTTTATCAGAACCAGAAAAATAAATAACAAATGCAGCTCTCTGTAAATTTGATTGAACACTTTTTATATTTCATTTCAATTTATTATTTGTTTCTTTTTCATTGTGAATTGCATATCATAGGTAATTTTCAGTCAGCTGCATTACAATTAAAGTAATGCTTAGTGTATCCTACTCAACATGACAAAATGAGATTTGAAATCACAAAGCACGGCATTTTGACATAATGAGAGAAAACTATAGCAGTGATTTAACAAAAATGCATTCCTATTCTGTGGGAAACATCAAAATTTTGTCATTTTTTGAAAAGGAAATCTGATGCCCATACTCTGTAATTATGTACCCCAGGGGCTGTTGGGGGACATCAGATGCATGTGACATCAGGCTTCTGATAATCAGCCAAAACCTATACAGTCTGATCTGTAGTTTTCCAACTTTGCATGGGTGAAAATGCACACATGAATTGTGATTGTCACAGCTTGGAGTTGATGCTTTTAAACAGAAATAAAATGCATTGATCAAGGCTCCTCATGACTGCAGTCCCCATGCAAGCAAGGTCTTCTTGCTTGTGTCAGGTGTGTTTAGTGAGGCTTTTACCTTCACAGGATGCTAACCCATGCCATTTAGTCTGGTAATAAAGAGATATTAGCATTTTCCAGGGGATCTGGAGAGGGTCTGTGACTCCAGACTCACAACCATGTGATACCTCCATGAATCCCACTGTTGTACCTTTTGCTGTGCACCTCACGGCTGCAGCAGGTCTCACCACAGCTTTCCTTTCTGTCTGCCTGCACACCTCACCTTCCCCTGCTGCAGGCAACATCAACAACTCCTGCAGGAACCTGCCAGAGCCTTGCAAAGTGCAGGCAGGGTGAACAGAGGCTGCTCAAACTGCAAGCCAGACCTCAGAGAAAGCATGTGAAGCACCTAATTCACAATAATGCACAGGACACATCCAAGATTTCTCCTTGAAAATCACATCCAGACAGTTAATACAATATGACTCAGCACCCCAGAAAACTTCGGTTACAGCACATTGGTAAAGCCTTCTGGTCCACACCGGGATGTCTGGCACCAAAGCCTGGTGGCTGAGGATGGCTTGTGTCCACATGGCCTCTCTGGATCAGACTGGATATTAGACCAGGGTCTTCCACACCTCTCACATCATACCTCTAGATACAAGTGTATATCTAGCAACCTACACCACACAGCTCTTTCCCTGGCCCTGAGAACTGGCTACATTTTTAATTTTCTGACCTTTTTGTAGAGTGTCGTAGCACTCAGACTAGTGGGAGCAGAGCCTGTATGTGTTTCTGAACTTTGCTTAATAGTAATTTCTGTTAACATTAGATGGTCTAAACAAAAATTGTGCAGGTGACTCTCCAACTGCTTTAACACTCAACGTGATCAGTGTGCAAAATCTGGTCTCATCCCTTCACTCTTATGCTCCTTTACAGGTGCAGTACCTGAACTCCTCCCTGCATTATTTAGTTTAAGAGAAGCTCTGAGACAAAATTACCAATTTGGTTTTTTACATTTAATTTCAAAATGTCTGCAGTAATGCAAGTGCTCTATCATTATTAACTGGAGTGTTTTCTGTATACTCTGATAACTTCTCATACATCTTTGGATGGGGCTAGAGAACTTAAGGGGGTGGCCACAGGTGTATTGTTGTCCTGCAGAAATACTGGTGTGCTGGAGGAGAGGTGACAATGTGTGAACAGGCAAACCTTAGGTGGTATAATCTACCCAACAGAAACAACCTCTGGACCAAAGCCTTCCTGAATCCATGTGCCATTTTCATCATAGAATAAATAGTTTTTTCACCTCCCAATGAGAACTGAAGGGCACTAACATTCAGTGAGGATGCCATCAGAGCCCTGACCTCCTCCCGGGAGCAAATAGGAGAGGCCATTTGTTTGCCAATACACCTCAGGGAAATTCCAGGCTAAATTAAAAAAGCAAGTTTGGAAGAATTTGTATCTTTTCCACAGCAGACTACATAGATTTCTGTTTCCCCTCAGAGCATTAGAATGGTGATAGTGATATTAAAATGGTACATTCCTCCACAGTGCTTTGGTGTGACCCTGTATGTACAATTTTGCCATGCTTCATAAAACCATTCCTAGATTACACAAGTCTAGAGAAATGCTGATTAAGCTGTACAGTAAATCTGAGCCTGAAATATGAATAATTAACCACTGCAGAGGCTGCCAATAACTGCAGGGCAAGAGCTTCTTTTAATTTTCCTTCAAAAGCTAATGGAAGCAATGTTTGATTGTGAGACTTCAGCCAGCTACAAGAGAAAAGAGAGTATAGTATTTCTTTGCTTTTGAAATAACATGATGGAAATTACCAGTGTCTGCTTTGTGAGACAGAGAATTCTAAACCAGGATTCAAAAGATAAAGAATAAATAAGCATGTTATACATATAGGTCTTAGAATAAGAAACAATAGTTTGAAGACAGGAAGTTGGGAGTCAAGAGAAGACAGAACTGCAGGACCACAGGGGGAATTCCAGCTTTGGTTTAGACAAAGGACTGCTGTGGGATCTTGGAAAATCCACATCCCAGAGAAGTGCCTCAGTTCCTCATTATATTCTAAAAGCTAATGACAATAACGTTATATAAAAGAATTATGTAATGTGCAAATATTCATTATTCTCTAAGTGCATTGGCTATTAAATATGGAAACAATGGGAGTCAGAAATATTTCTTCAGGATATGCTGTATTTGAGCCTGTAAGACTCATACACTCAATGGATAAGTATTCTCTCCTCTGGTTCCTTTCTTACTGTGAGACCAAATCAAGAGGTAATTAAAAATGTCAGTGGTCTGCACTTTAGCGATATTTTTCAATGAGTGGACAGGATGAGGTAGCAAAGGGGGACAGATTTTCAAAGGCAGATATAGACACTAGCCTGGCTAGATTTTCCATAGATAGATATGATTTTGTTTACCTTCTGGAGTTCATAAAATGGCAATAGGTACTTTTTGAGATTTTTGCAATAGAGTCTCCAGATTTCTGGAAAGCCTTCCAGGTTTATCCTAGCACTATCATACAGAAAATATACAGGTAGAGACTGAAAGTGCTGAGACTATATTATCCTTCCTGCAGTGAATGGATTTATGTGATAAATTCCTAAATTGAGTGGCATGTAAATTAAGATTTGATCTGTTATCTGTTCTCATTCTGAACAATACTTTTCAGTAGCCCTTTCAAATTTCAGTGGCCTTTTCAATTTATTGCCTTAAAATCCCTGCCATAATGCTTTCTAATACTACATATATATTGAGAGAAAGACTCAGCTCTTTCAGCATCAGGTTCACAGCTGAGGCATGCCGTAGAACACTAAATTGCTTCTTCTCATGCAAAATCTCCTGTTATAATTACATTAAATTGTGTTAAAACTACATCTACGGGAAAGCTGAGGATATCATGACTTGCTCATGGTGAGACTAAGTTGTCACTTCCTATTTTGTCCAGATGGTTAAGTGACTGAAAAATGTTAATTGTTCAATATCCCACATGAAATGAGATGTGTGGTCTCAGACTGCTAGAGAAGTGTTTCACATTACAAGAACACCAACTCACTTGGCACTTTCTGGAAACTTTATTGTCAGCCTCAGCTTATATGCAAATGCAGGGATGCAGAGACTGATGAAGCAGCTATTAGGATGATGATGGCATGTACACAAAGAGGCCCTGAAAAAGCAATAAGCAGATGGGAATTAAATTGCTACTGTTTATTTTATATCTGGTTCATGAATTAATAAAAGGCTTTTTAGAGCTGGAAATCCACTATCTTTGACTAAAGGATAACTTGCTTCAGAAAGGAAATCACATTTAGGAGAAAACAAAAGGAGACATCAAAGCATTTAGGGAGATTCAGCTCTGGGATATGTCACAGAACTGAGTGAGAAAAATCCCCCTGGACTGACAAGGGAATTCATTTGGGAAATTGGACATTATGGGTCACATTTACCCTTTAGCTATATAAAAAGTTGATAATTAGTTGTGAACAAATTATTTGTGAACTCTCTATAATCAATGGAGAAAGAGAATTGAACCAGTCTTTCTATCCTTAACACTTCTATATCTTTATTAACTACGGAAGAAACCTAAATGTTGATTCACTGTAGGTAGTCTGAGGGTTTGGATTAGTCACATTTCCATGGCTAATGTTAGGAGAAATTGCTATAAATACTTCTTTTCAAGAGATAGCTTTTTTTATCAAATGGCCTTTGCTCTCATTTCTCTTCACAGAATGCTGGAATTGTTCACTGGAGGACACTGAGCCTCAGCCTGCCCCTGCCTTCAGGGACCCCAAACATCTTGGCCATCAGGCTATGGAGGTGAGCAAGACTTCTCCCACTGCAGTGCTAAGGGAAAATTGTGAAACAGAACCAGGAAAAATAAAATAAGCTAAAAAAAAAAAAGTAATTTAATGTCAAAATTCTGTTCTGTGCATGTATTATATTTTCTATAGATTCTGTAAAAAATCACAGTTCATCTCAAAAAAACAACAGACATAAGAGAGCATTTTTCATTTTTCCTAGTCATAACCCATGGTGGGGTGGACCTGAGAGTCTCCGGCTACTAGTGAATATAGAGAAAAATGGAAAAAATATGACATGTATAAATTGTCTGATTTTGATCTCTCTCAGTTACAGCAGCAATCAGTTTGAATATTTCCTGAGCCAGACATTGCATCTGGGTTACTTATGGATGCATTCCCATTAATTTCTCTAAAGTCTGTTTTTGTCCATTTATATTTTTGGCATCCGCAACATCTTGTGGAAATTACCTCACAGTGCAGTTATGCAACAATACAAAAAAGTGTTTCCTTCTGTTTATTTTAAACTCACTACCTGATAACTTTATTGTGTATGTGTCCTCCTGAGTTCCCATGCTGCAAGAGATCCAACAAGTATTCCCTGCTCTCCACAATAAATTTACGCAACTGTCGTATTTCTCTAAGTTGTTCTTTCTAAGATGAAGAGGTCCATTCAATTTAGTCTCCCTGCATATGGAAAACATTCTCTATATCTGTCTACCTCATTGCCTTTCAGTCCTATTTTAACTACTACAATATGGTATTTTTGGTAGGGGGTTCTTTTCCCACAGGAACAGCTAATACTCACAAATTGTGTCCTGTTTTTATATTAGCACAGCCCAAAATTTTCATATGAATGTGCTTCTCTTCAGCCAAAGCATTTAACTACCTCCGAGACTAAATCCTCAGTAACTATGTATGACATACAGTAAGAGGAAATCAGTTCTTTCATATCTCATGTGGTTGCAGTTGTATTTTATTGAGGATTTTACTTATAAGTGTCTTTTAAAGTTTTTTACACATTATGAAAATTATCTAATAGTTTTAAAACTTTAGGTAGCCTTATGTGCTGCTCATTCTGAGCATTCAATACCTTTTGAGGGTGTGTTGATTCATCCAGATTTAGGTATAAATATGGGATCTGCAGCAGATGTTTATGCTAATATTTAATATTAGTGTATCATCTCTACATCTCTGCCTAATGCATAAGGACAGGCAATTTTGTCAGCCCCATAAGATGTCTTATCAGAATCTATCACTTCCTGTGGTGGCAGTGCTATTTATAAGTGAATTAGTGAATGCAGAAAAGAAAGAATTAAAAGAAAAAAAGACAAAAAAGGGAAGAAATAAAAGAAAAATAATATTTTCATGTTAATTATTGAGAAGATATATTGCAGGGAGGAAATATGTACTGGCAAATGGACTAGGTGTGGGATTTGTATCATTTACTGGGAACCTTCTAGTAGCGTAAAGAAGAACTTCATCAAACTCACACTTCAGAGTGTTAAGGCTGACCTCACATGCACTTTGTGTTAACAGACGGGTCTCTCTGACTCACACTTGTTCCGTGCGCTCGGGAAGCATTCTGCCTTAACAAGTCTGAGACCCCGAGGAGCCACATAAACCTGTCTGTGAGCTGGAATACACGTTTCTTTTTGATGATTGTTGCAGATGAAAGTAGAAAGTTCATGTGGTTTGGGGGAATGCTGCTGATGGTATTTCAAACAAAGAAAAAGTGATAAAGAGTTCAGGAAACTTCTCTCTCAACATCTGACTTCTCAGATTTTGAGCTTACAGGATGTGTCTGGTGTACCTTTTGGTGTCAGTAAAGGTTTTTGCTGGTGATTTTTTTTTCTTTTTTGAAATCTATTTATTTTAATTCAGTGAGTAAATCACCAAGCCAAAGAAGGGAGATAAAATGCTGTAATATTGGCTTTTTGGTAATTTTTGCATGATATAGATTCTTGTGTCAGAACTGTATGTTCTAATAATTTCTCATGACATTACCAATAGCAAACAAAAAGAAGTAGAAAAAATTAAAAACAAATAGAATTCATACATCCATGCAATTATACTTTTTTTTTCCCCGACTGGTCAAGTGCATTTAAATAACAGAGACATTTTATATTATCAGAGTTGTGAGAAGAGATCTTGACACACGTGTTCTATCTAGATCATATAACTACTCCCTAATTGCCAGTCACATGCTAGAGATCAGTTATCTTGGTTGTTATCCTTGACTGAAGAATAAAATTGTGGTTTAGTACTTAGCGATTCACTATGAAAAGCATATTCAATCCAAGAGGCCATATGGATGATTCGTGAAGATTAAAACTAATTATATGAGGTCCTAGGTCCTATTCCTGCAGCAATCCATGACCTTCCTTTTAGCTTATTTATAAAATATGATAGCAGTTCATACTCAAATGTCCCCAGCTTAGCAGGCAAGCATGGATTTATTCAGTGTAAGCGGTAAGTGCATGAAAATAAAAGCCAGAGTCATTAGATCTGACCAATATAAATCCATGCCCTCAAGAACTTTTCCCATCAAGTAGGAGGGAGTAAGTAGTACTGCCTTTCTTCTTCCCTGCTGTAGCAAGAAAGGATTCCCTAAAAAAATACTGTATTGCTCAGCTGAAAGCCCAATATTTTAACAGACCCACACAGGGCTGCGCAAAACAAATCACCCAACAACTCAGCTCTCTGCAAGTGGCCCAGTGCCTGCTGCCCTCAGCATTTCCCACTCACTGCAGTGCCTCAGCTGCTGGCATGCCACAATCCTCCTGAGCCTCACAAGAAGTTCAGATATGGAGAGAGTACCCACAAACTACACAAGGAATCTGTCTGTCCTACATTGACTTATACATTTCCTTCCCATTGAAAGAAGCAATTAACTACTCTGCAAGCAAGTTTCATTATATAGAAGTTGTTTATAAGACCTGATAAGTCTCACAGGGCAGGCAAAGTGCACTCAGTCAAGAATGAGATTCCAGAACTTCTCTTCCTGGAGAGGAAAGCAAAAAAAAAAAATGAGACATAGATCAAAGTAAATTCTCTAAAGGAATAATGAAACTAGACAGACCTGTTTTGGGTCTGCTCTGCCACTCTTAAGTGCCTTAATATGGTACCATTAATATGGTAATTCTTCAAGTAGGAGCCTACATTTTCTTTATGCTTAATAAAGAAAAACAGGTACCTCAGGACACAGATTCATTTTGACTATCTTTAAACATTCTTCCTTGCATATATAAGCAACTATGTGATTCCCCTTACAACCACCACTTTATTTGGTGCTTGAAATAGTGCATAAGTTAGCTGAAAAATTCAATGGCTTGTACCAGGAGAAACAGCAAACAATACTGAAATGTTAAGTTCCATGGTTTGGGAGTTGGGGTTTTTTTCCTTTTATATTTAAACAAAAACCCAGACGGGAAACACCTGTTAAACTGAATTCTTTTGCAACAATTTTACTTGGGATATCTAAAGTGTCTTCGTGATGATAACTGTGATTTTTAGTCCATGGTAAATCTACTCACAGTGGGTAGATTATCTCACTTACTATAGCCAGAATCATTCTCATTAGGACAAAGGGTGACAGAGATTATCCACTTTATAACAAGTTCATTTTGGCTGCTTTATTTTTAGCTCTTAACTAACACAAGCATATTTTCATCTATGTCCTATTTCCTTTTGACCTCTTTTTTTGCTTCTTTAGTTTAGAAGTTACAGGAATTTTAAAAGTGTACTTTTTACTTCAGAGATTTTTTGACATCCCATAAAATGAGTGCTGATTGGACTTTTAATTAAGTAGAATGAAGGCAAAACAGGCTATAGTATTACTGGGAATCACTAGGTATGCTTATAATAATGAATATCTAATAGGCTAAAAAATTTGCTTCTTTACAAGAAATCTATTCTGATTGTCTCGTCGAGTGAGTTCTATTGTTTGTTCAATGCTAATTTTATAGTCTTTTAAATCCTGCTAGGATTTGAGCCTAGAGATGCCAAAGATGGAGTGATTAAAGATTACTTAATGATTCTGAACTTCCAGATACATTAAGCCAGAGGGGCTGGATACAAGAAAATTGGCAGAAAGTAGATATGTTTGCAGTAGAGTCCTGAGATTTCTGCTGCTGAAGAGATGGACTGACAGTGTGTGTGTGCGCATGCACAAATTAGTGTTTTAGAGAATCTGGATCTGAGGTCTTTTTTGCCTCTGTCATGTCTCAGAAGATACCTCTGCACCTTCTCTTACTCAAGCATATTTGTAGATTTGTTCTCACCACAACTGAGGAAGTAGTCATGCACAGCTCTAATTTTATATTCTCTTTTTTTCTTCTCACCTACCTCCATCTCCTGTTAGAGACATACTTGTTGCTTTTCCAATCATCATAAGTCTGATGACTTTTATGCTTTTACAGACCTTTATACATCAGTGTCATATTTTAAAACTTCAGGTAATTAATTAAAATGCTTTTTCAGAGTGGAGATAATGTTGACCTTAATCCTCTCTGCAAGGGACAGAAAGCTGGAACTAACATTTACCAGTCTGAAATTTTCTTTTGGAGCCTGAAAAAAACCTTTGTAACCAATGGTAAAGTTCTCATTCTCAGGTGGGCTTTAGAACAGTTATAAAATGTGAATTATTTGTATGAAAGTCAATAGTTTCCTCTGACACAGGGAAGCTCTACACTTTAATGCATCCATTTCAATCAGGCTTGGTTTGAAGGACTGTTCCAACTTTCAAAAAATTTGTACATAAACTGGTTAAGGCAAAATTTGTCCTCTGTTGTGTAAACCCAGCTTTTTCCTCAGCTTCCAGTTTTAAAAAAACTGAGTTAAATCTCCTCTGAACAGTGCCCGTCAGTTGTGTTTACATGCAACTGAGTGTAGCTCCTACCAAAGCACACCAAGAGGTTAATCTGCCATACAACCTACTGCTCCCTGTTTTCAAGGACTTGTTGCTTTTTCAAAATATAGTTTCTATCAGGTGTTCATTTTCTGTTTCTTTCCAACCTAACCTTGATCCAGTCAATGCAATGTCCCAGTGAACTTGTTAGGTGATGTTGCTTATGTTTTCTGACAAAAAAAGCTTTAGTCTGGGAAAAAATATTCAGAGGGTATAATAAGAAAAATAAACTTACAGTCCTAGGGTTCAATATTTAAATAAATTTCTTACCTTCATTTTCACGACAGCAAAGTAGATGCACCTTAAAGCACCATAGAAGTTAAGGATGAACATGTTTTAAAATGGGTGCTTTATTTTCCAAGGAGTGCTGCTGCTATTTTATAACTAAAAGCAGTACCGTGAAGGTGAAATTGCAGACATAAATATTCAGTCGTAGCTACTCTTTCACCGTACTTTCTTCACAGTCCTTCGATTGTTTCCTTTTTTTCCCTTTGAAATATAGGACTACTATGGCCAGCATTGCAATAAGATTGTAAATATTTTTTAAATCCCTCAAGTTTCATGAACTACTGCAAAGGTGTGCAGCAAGCAAAGGAGGTCCTCAGAGCAAAGGGCATTCTCAAGTTCCCAAATATATGAAATTTGCTGTGAGCTTGTAAATAAATTGAAGTGGGAATCAAAAAAAGACACAAATCAGTGTCCCCAAACTTTGTCACCTGAATGAAGAGCATATTAAGCACTTTAATAATTTTTACTGTTTCACCTACTGTGCAGCTACTGGTGTTACTAAAGAAGTGACCTAAGTAACAAATCAGTAAACAGTTCAAAAAAATAAAAAGTTCTGACGAATTGTTATTTGGGTGAAAAAATAAGTAATTTCTACCCCATCCATAATCCTGACATTTCACTGTTTTCTCCACATTACACTAGGGAAAAGTGATTTATACTTCCATATTTCTGTGCAATGGGAATACATATATTCTTCTACATATATTCTTCTACATATATGTTTATTCATATATAAAGATACACACACTGAAAATCATCACATTTGAATTGTCAAGAATATTCTATTTTAACACTTTTGATGAAAAAAAACTTTCCACTAGTTTTTGTTAAATAACTCAAAGATCTTTCTCAAGCAATTTTAACATTAAACCGCATTTCCTTATAGCCTAGAGAGCCAATGACTACATTTTCATTGGCTGAACTATTCTTCCCATGTGCAAGCAACATGCATTTCCTATTGACCATGTATCTCAAAGTGAAATTTGTTGCAAAGACTTCTGGAATATAGAATTTCCTGGGAAGAATAGTAATCAGGAAAAACAGGGATTAGAACATGTACTTCTGCTAGGAATGTATTACAACAGGAAAATTTAGCTTGGTGTTTTACTGAACTAATTTGGACAATTCAAATATTCTGGTTTACCTTGTACAAATAAAAGTGAACAGAATATTTAATGGAAATTTTCCCTCATGAAAAAGTAAAAAAAAAAAAAAAAGAAAAAATTGAGATACATGCAAGATTTTCTAGGTTATTCTTATTTTTTAGAAACTGCATTTTTTCTTAGAGAAAATACTCTGAGGACGACTTCAAGTATAGGTGAAATCTGGCTGCAATGGCGAGTATTTTGCTGCAAGCAAGCTACAGAGAGTACTCTCCACTAAAAGTACAATTTATTTCAGCTCTGTTCCCACAGCCCTTTGAAACCACAACCACCTGCAAAGAGAGCATCAAGTGTGACTGTACCAGAAACCATCAGAGCCACCACCTGGCCACCAGCCGTTGTTATGTTCCACTGCTGCAGATCTACAGGAATCTTTTTTATCCCCCTACCCCACAATAGTCTGTCCTTTCAAAATGAAAATTATGGTTTCTAAAACCAGAGTCTCTGTTTGAGAAGACTGAAGCTGAAGCCTAGAGAGAACATGTAGGAAATTCCTTGGCTGGTGTAGATACTCCTCTGTTCATTAGAGAAACCTGGACAAGAGGGAAGAGTGGAGAGAGTTTTTTCATTTTAAAAAGCAAATTGTGACATCACTAATGGTAGGAGTCTCTGGATGTTAAATGAGGTCGGCATAGAAGAATGGTAAAATCTGTCTTCAAAGGAGCTTTGCATTTCATTTCTGTTGTACTGAATTTATTTTTTTTTCATTTACTAAATGAAAATTGAAAGGGCTGCCACTTGCAGGTAAATCAGTAAATGAACTGAAATTTATCAAAATGTCATTCATTCATTGCTTAAGATTCTCCTGTCAAATACCCTTTCCTTAACATGTTTTACGACTCTAGGGTAGATAGGACTCTGTCCTAGAATTAGTTATCCCAAAAAGTGCACCTCTTTTGTCCCTTAGACAACTCACTATAATCTCTCAAGGGATAAATCCACATTCAATGTCATTGCAAAACATCCTTTGCCTGGAGAAAACTGTGCTAGCTATGGCACAGCAAAGCCCAATAAATTTGATCTTTTCTTATCAAGCTGATCAAGATAAAGTTTGCAGGTGACAAAATACATTTCAATAATTAATGTCTACAGGCTTCAGAAGATGTGAAATTAGGATGTGGAAAAGCAAGAAAACAGAGAAGTTATGCCAAATTATTTAGTGACCCACTGTTGCTTTCATTTCTTACATAGCAAGTGCAGTTGTGATTCTGATGCCTATGTGAAACTGATACCATCTATGACTCAAAAGCTCTAATGAATGACTCACCAGTGCTGAGAATAGCTACCAAAGGGTCACTCTGGGACTGTAAGGTTCCTTTCAGGAAACACAGAGAATAGAAATATGTATCAGTTCCTGCTTGACAGCAACACTCTGAACTGATAAAAGGGAATTTAAAATATAATTTTTACATAAAATTACAATTATTTTGTTATAAAATAAAAGCAGTACACACATAAACACAAAAAGACTTTTGACCAAACTGTTTGCTGTGGGGTAACCCCAGCCAGCAGCTTCAGCCCCAGAGACCCACTCGCTAGCCTCCCTCTGGTGTTACACCTTCACAGTGGGATGAGGGATAGAATTGGAAGGGTAAAAGTAAAAAACGTCGAGGGCTGAGATAAAGAGAGTTTAATTGGTAAAGCAAAAGCTCCACACAAAAGCAAAGAAAAGCAAAGCAAAAAAAGCAAAACAAGGAATTCATTCTCCACTTCCCATGCACAGGCAGGTGTTCAGCCATGCCCAAGAGAGCAGGGCTCCATCACATGTGACATTGACTTGGGAAGACAAACACCATCACTCCAAATGTCTCCCTACACACCTCCCTTGTCCTTCCCCCAGCTGTATATGCTGAGCATGATGCCATATGGTCTGGGTCATCCTTGGGGTCAGTTGGGGTCCAGTGTTCTGGCTGTGTCCTCTCCCAACCCCTTGTGCATCCCCAGACTCCTCCTTGGTGGGGCAGCACAAAAAGCAGAGAAAGCCTTGATTCTGCGTGAGCACTGCTCAGCAGCAGTAACAAAAACATCTCTATATTATCAACACTATTGTCAGGACAAATCCAAAACACAGCCCCTTACCAGCTACCATGAAGAAAATTAACTCTACACCAGTGTTACGAAAAGGAGAGCTGAGATCTTAGATTTTGCTTCTATAGATGCTTTCATTTCACAAAGGACAATCTCTAATGTAGAAGCAGATCTATTATGAAATTTATCATTTGCATGTTATTACTCAAGAAAATACTGCAAAATAAAGCCAAACACTTTTCAGCTTCTGAATTTTATAATATATTCTGACGTCAACATGATTTTCTGTATAGCTGATGGCATCAAAATGTAGAGACAAGTGAATGCCACAGGATGTGGACTTGGACCTTGTGAGGAAGAAGTTAAACTGCTTTGTTCGAGAGTCGGGGGTGCTGGAGGAAGACAGATTAAATGCATTTTCACTTGAGATGGAGAATCAGATAAGACAGGAAATGAAGTTCGGCCTGTGGCAGATCCTGGGGTAAACAAGAAAGAATGACTGCTGCAAGAAATTCAGCAAAGAGCAGGAGGAGGGCAGAAGAGGAGATGAGAATGTTCAATCTGGAAGTCCTGGGGTGGGGGAAAAAGAGAGGACCAAAAGGAAAACAACACAATGAAGTCCCAGTTCTCTACTGCTTGGAAGCCATGGGAAAGACAAATGGGTTTGCTATATCAGATGAAATTTCATGTGATATATTAGGTCGTGCTTTGATTATCAAGCAAAAGTCAGCACTTTGTGGGCCTTTCTCAGTAAAGGCTTTAAGGACATAAGGAATCTATCAGTGCTGGATAGGACTGAAGGTCAGATGAAACCATGAAAATGACTGAGTAGGAGTCAAAGAGATTAACAATCACCTGAATGAAAGTTGACACCACAAAAGATTAGGCAGAAAGATACATTATCTCATCACAGCATGGATACAGGTTCTCTGAAACAGTAGATCTTTTCCATCTCCAACATACTCTCTAGGGCCTGGTACTTCCCTGTTACTCAGAACTGATACCACACCCCTGATAGCTTATTACTGTTACAGCTGAGCACCTAAAGCTGTAGGATATAAAGAGCAGAGCCCTGCCTTTAGCCTTCCACAAATCCTAATGCATTCTTTCATTCATTGTGAGTCTGTGGCTGTAGCAGGCTGTGGTCTCTGATCTCTGACGGTGAGCAAGCTCCTCTGACTAGAAGGCCTGAAAAGGCAATGACAGCCTAATAGAATTTTATGATTGCATTTTGAACATTTCCACTGTGAGCAGAAGGCTCCTGACTCAGATATATTTATCTTCTGCTTAAAGAACAATAAAAAATAACAGGAAAGAATCAACAAGTCATGGCAGAAATAACTCAGTACCTCTGCTACGTTTCCTTCTGCATTATTTTCACACGAAATTAACTTACTGAAATAGAATGAGAGTAATTTGGGAGTTCTGAAAAAAAGGCCAATACTTCCAAACCTGAGTGGATGGTCAGCCTGCATTTCTAAAAAGGAGATTTTGCTCCAAGTATACCAATTCTGACAATAAACGAATGAGTCAAGCAGAGTAAATTGAACCTTGAAGAAATATTGAGGACAGAAAAAATTCTGTATGAGATGGTTCTGAGATAAAATATCTTCCCAATCAAAGCATCAGGAAATCTGAGCAAAGCCTGTGAGCATGTGCCCGCACCGAGGCAGAGCCACAGCACACGTAGGAAGGGTCAGGCTTTGGATCCCTCGGTTTAAGAGACTTGTGTTTCAGTCATATAACCCAAGAGTGCCTTTTTATCAGGAAAGCTAAAATAAACTTTAATTTACTAAATCACAGCCTTTGTTTTTAAAACGCGTTCATGAGTGTTTGTACAGCACTTGGAGAGCCTTGCTTGGCTGTATAAGCACAAAGTGTTATTAAATCAATCAGCATAAAATGTCCTTTACCTCGTTATATTTTATAGAGGTAACTTTTTATTATCATCTGATAGCAGTAAAACATGACACAGCTCATCTAGCATGCTGGGCAAGGTGTTGATTTAAGTTGATTAAAGTTTTTTCTGAGTGAGAAGTGAATAAAAATTGAGTTAAGGGCTTCAGAATTTGGTTTCCTGATAAGGCATTAGGAACATATATACAAAAATTAAAAATGGTATTCTTCTAAAACATAGGTTGCTAATGCTTTAGGCTCAATTGACTCCTAATAGGGTTATTAGCTCTCCTGAATTTCAATTAATTCAGATATTTTTCCTTATTACTCTTTCTAACTGTCCTCTACAGACCTCCCTCATTCTGCCTTTTTTATGTAACTACCATAATTATTTTTACTATATAATGAAAGTTTTTTTCAAGAATAATGAGGATAATTAGTATCATTAGTATCATTACTGGTCCATTGAATGGAAAATATATAAACATATGATGAAGACAATTTTGCAAAGAGAACTTATTTCATGAGAAACCATTTGTGTCCTCAAGAACTGATTTGTAATTTCATCCTGTGAAGCAATAGCTCTGGAGGAGTTAAAGAACAGTTAAATACTGGAAGATCAATGTGAAGAGAGGTCATGATAAAATTGTCACCTGCTGGATAAGACATCAGTGACCTGGGCATCTCTTCCAGACATCAGCACTACTTGGAAGCTGGGGACATCACATAGCTAGGGACATCATTAGCTGAAGGTGGTGAGATAAATCAGGGTCCATCCCACTCCACATTTCCTCTTTCACTTGCTGGTTTTGGTTTTGGTTTTTTTTGCATTCTAACATAAGTAAATGTTGTGTCTTCTGTTGTAATGCATTGTCGTTTAAAGCCTTTCTCAGCTTTTTGCCTCCACAACATTACTCTGAATAAATGCTAAAGGCTTCCCTGACTTTTACCATGCAACTGAATATGTTTTTCGACCGTGGGAGTTTCCCTCCAATCCTGCTTAGTGCTTTTTCTACCATCCATCACTGCTTTCTGTGGTACTGGAAGTATATGTAATCTAAAAACTTAAAATATTTTTTGTGCAATAAACTGCCTTTTGGTCTCACTTCTCTCCAGTAATTATTAATTTTATAAACTCCTCATAGAGATATTTTATTTAGAGAAAAAAACAAGGAAAACCAGTTAAAGATAACTAGCAGCCATCATCATCACAGCAATTGGTTTCTACAGATGACTCAAGCCATATAGAAATCCCCTATGTAGGACAAAAAGAGCCGCATAGACCACTAGGGGTAGAGGTACTACTCAGTGCAGTTCTGGGGGAAACTGGTGCAGAAGGGAGCACATCAAAAGCTGGTGAGTAACTATTTTGCAGAGCTGTCTGAACGAGTCTGCAGCGTGGTATCTGGAGAGAGGAGGTTCTTGCTCTTGGTCTGTTCCAAAGGTCACAGCTACATCAGTGTAACCAGTCTGTGTGCTGCAGGCATGTAAATACCCCTACCCAAGCCAGGCATGCTGTTCTTTTGGCCAAGCGTCCCTGTGTCAGCCCAGCAGTGGGATGCTGTGATATGTGAGGATAAGGCATCCATGTTGGCTGAATAGCAGCATTAATCGTGGGGTCCCCAAACTGCACTATGAGACAAGCTTGCCTTCTGTTTCAAAATTGTATTCATGACAACAAATCTGTTAAACTCCTCCACTGACATGTTTTACTTTCCCAGGACGGGAACACTGTGAAGGCTGCTTTTTGGCTCAACTTCAATTTTCATGACAGATTTCAGGCAGTGACCTAACACTTTACAGGAAGCAACATGGAGATTCAAACTAGCTACAGGAGCTTATTGATAAATTGGCCACTGATGTTTAAGAAAATAATGTATTTTCTGTTTATGAAAGACTGTTCAGCCCCAAGCCTAGGCTGAAGAGTTGTGCATCTTTAAGGGAAGGAATTTTCCTTAATGAACTAGAAATCTTCTTCCAAGGAAAAAGACAGACTAGATGTGGAAGCTATAGACTTTAGCTGTCTCTGGCTGTAGGGTGCCTCTGGGGGAAATACAAGCAGTAAAAGATGGCCTAGGTCACTGGTAACAGGTAACAAACCTTTCCATCTTACAGCTATTTTGAATACTCCTCATATCAGGACAAGGGAAAACACGGGACTTTTATCAGACAGTGGTTTGATGGTGAACTATCGTAGACTTTACTTAACGGGTTAATATTCCCAAGTCACTTCTTTCCAAAACCCACATGGTGTTCACAGGCAGTCTTCTCAACTCACCAAGGAGGTAGGAAAATTTACTAGGTGAAGAGAGAAAATAATCCTCCACAATTTAATGTCGAAGTTAAAGCAGGGAATTCTACAATATTCTTGCTGTGCCAATTCACTCACTAAGGGGTGAATCACATTTGTCAAGTCAGTCAAAAATACAATTGTGATCAGCAGTAGACTTAACAACTTCTGTCCCCTTCACCCTGAGAGATCTCCTGTCTTCTCTTGTGAACCTCTCCAGATCACAGGAATCATTTCTTCTCTGGGCTGACCAGGGCTGAAGAATGTCCAGCCTGTGAGAGCAGGGGAGGGACAACACCTCCTGCAGATAAAAACAGCACAGCCACCAGGAGGTGAAGGAGCAGAACTTGTACAGAAAAATCCCCCTGATCCATCAATGCCAAGCACATTTCCAAATCTCTGAAACCCTTGTCTTGCAAAGCTTGGTGTCTCCTCTTCTGCCACTCTACTCCAGGACAACAGATAATTTGAGTAATGGGGGATGGAAAAAACAGTCCTAAGTCCAAGTTGCTGCTTCTTTTTCCTCTACTCACCAAACATGATGGCTGCCTATGAGCTGCACACTCGATCCAGTGGGATTAGTTAGAGTGCACTGCACTCAGGCAATTCACAGCTTTGTTTCCATGAAAACACAAATCCGTTGTGTTTGCATCACCTCAGTCTTTTTGCATACATTTTTTATATTAATTTATAAGGACACCCAGGCAGTCTTCCCTAATATTGAGTTTCCAGCATAAAATCATACTTCCATGCGTCAATCCATAGTGGCTCAAAGGCTGTCCAGCTTCCTAGTTTTAATCTGGTAACAGACCTGTGTCACTGCCTGATGGTGCTTCAGTGCTCTGGAAATCCTCCCTTGGCTGGCAACAAGCACTTCAAGTTCTTACTGCAGCTGGATGGGCAGGGGATGGTGGGCAAGAGGAGAGAAGTTACTGAACGCTTTAGCAGTCTAATGTCTATTAAAATTATCAGATATTTAACATTAGTCCTTCTTGTACATCTGGTATGCTCTTCCCATGGGAGTAAAGCAGGACAGACACCAGATTGTCTATTTAATGAAAACAGAATTATTTCCCCTCACTTTTTTCTTTTTTCCCCATCAAAAGAAACAAAAATTGGATAAAAAAAGGGAAAATTAAGAAATAAAACATTTAAATCACTTCAACTGCTTTGATTGAAAAATTGTGACATTTCACTTGAATTTCAGTCTTTTTTAATGTTAAGAACATTTCAGTAGAAAATAATTAATTTGATTTTCAAAAAGCATTTTGTAATTAACATAGTAAAATGTAATTCCAAGTGTGTCAAAATAAAATAGTTTTTCTGTGGCCCCTAAAGCACCTCTTTTAATGTAGGGTCTGAAAAATCCAGCTTAGATGAAAATTCAGAGAAAAAATTATTTCTTCTTTTACGCTAAGATTTATAGGAACACTCAACAGAGTAATAAAAAGGAGCAAACTGCACAAAGTTCTTGGTGGAGCATCAAAATTACTTTATTTATCCTTGAGTTTTATGCAGGTAGCACTAGGAAGTTCTCATGTGGACTAGGTCACCTTGTGGTAAAACCTATATGGAAAATCTATAGAAAAAATCCCATACCTGTAATGCATATTTTTTAAAAGTAGCAAAATGGCAGTGCTAATATTCTGCCTATGGCATCAAGCTATTTTTATATCCCTTCAAATACTAAAATAGGGTAATAAAAATTAAAAATGACCCTTCAAATACTAAAATAGGATAATAAAAATTACTCTTCCCTTTTTCTCTGGAGTCTCTGATCTAGAAGATGAAAATGGTCTCAAGCTCATGAACACTGAAATCAAACAAGTTCCACTGAGTCAAGCTCCATTATAGGAAAGAGCAGCATCATCTTGAACTGGTAACTTTGCAGCCCACAGATTCTACCCTGCAGTTATGCTTTTGAAATAAAAGGCTCCATTTTTTTTTTTCTTAGCTAACATTGACATTGAAACTTTTTTTTTTTTTTGGGGGATAAGGCAATTATGGATAGAAGCAAAAGTGCACAGAGAAATCACATGGGCAATTCTGCCCCACAATGAAACTGTATACACTCCTGAAGGAAATTAAGTCAGCCAAAGCCTGTCTGACTTACCCAACTAATTATCCTTCCTTTACTAAAGGTGAATTATGGGTTCCTTTCATAATTAAGCCAGGTTATGGGGATTTGGCTGACATTACCTACAATATATCTTTCTATAAAGATCAAGCAGCCTGGAAAATGGGTAGAAAGTAATTTCTCTACAAACACCTCCATACAGTGGGTCTTGAGCAGAATATGTACTTTCACAGGGGGCAGCCAAATTTGTGATGTCTTTCTGCACGAGAACTCGCCTTTCTGCACAAGAACTCACCTTTCTAATAGAATAAGCCTGGGTGTAACCACCCATTACTATGATGGCATATGGCTTCTCTGATTCAAGGATGTGAATGTCATGGCTGTAAGTGCAGTATTAGCACTCCAGAAACCTTACAGGTCAGCTTTCCCATCATGTCAGGCTGTAGATAAGAGGTCAGATATTGTTAGTTCTGCCTTACAAGGAGTGCACCAAGTCTGCCAGCTCAAGTCATTCATAACATTCACACACTGCTAGGTAATAATGAAGAAAAATTATGAAAAACAGGAAATAGCCTGCAAATTAAGAGGCCAAACCTCACCAGATACACTCCTAACCATGGGTAACTATTGACAGCATTATACTGCAGTATAAGTAGAGTCCAGTTCAGTGTGAGCATAGGGGATAGCAAGCCTGTGGCAGCTGTTGTGTGATGGAAGATGAGACACAAAAATTCATTTCTCGGATGCCATTTCAGCTTTTAGTCTCTTTTCCTGCCTTGTCACAGGTTTTCTAGGGAATTTGAGTCATGCCACCATTTGTTCCTCTAATCCTTCTCTCGCACACATGTATGTACACCACTCTTAAATGAAGGACCTGTCTCACGGGGATTCTAAAAGGATAAAAATGTTAGACATTATAAATATAGGAACTGATAGTGGTAGAGGGTAAATGTAGGAAATATGGGAAAAGCTTAGAAAATAACTCTTTTTTCTTTTCTCTTTGATACAAATACCCATAGAAAACAATAGTTAAAACCAAAACTAAAAAAAAAACTTCAGTGTAGAATTTTTAATTCTGCATTTTCATGCTACGAAGCACTGCTCCTGTAATAAATACTTGGACTTCAGGACTAGAATTCAGAATATGTGAGGCCAGAATCCTAGCAGGCACAATTTATTTAGCACAGATGACTTCAACATTCCAAAATGGGTATTTTTTTCACAAGTTAAAGATTTGGTGACTGGTTTTTTATTCCTCTTTATTCCTTGCCTTTGTTCCATAGCCCCAAGGAGATTACGCTTCTCTCATCAATAAATTTAGAATAAGAATATTTGTCCTTTCTAAAATTACCTCCTAGATACAAGGTGATCTTTTTTACATCCTTTGCCATTTAAATTATTATTAATTTTCATGTGTCAAGTTTAGCCGCCCCCCTCCCCCCCGAAAAACATGTTATTTTTTGAGGGGCACAAAACACCCCCCTAACTGATGCCCTGTCTAACCTGAGTGCCAAAGCAAGGACTGTACTAACAGACATCTGATGCCATCTATAGCTGGCAGAGTGGCAGCTTTTCTCTCTTCACTGTGAGCACAGTCCCCACTGGGATCAATTTACTTTTTCATTCACACCACACAAAAGAATGTGTCGATAGTGCTGGAGTTGACGTCAGTGCAGTCAGCTGCAGAGAGCCGTGCAGAGTGCAAGGGCTGCAAACAAGAACAGCCATCGACAGCACGCTGCCGGCATGAAAACCTTTCTATTGGAAACCAATGGTCACATTTATGAAAGCTTTGTTTTGAAACACAGCCAACAACAAACCAAAACAGCTGAACACACCAGAGCAGGAAGTTCATCATGGTGATTTTATCCCGAAATAATTTAAAGAGCACTGAGCATCAGAAAATGTCCTATTTCTAAGGAATTATTCTTTTGTGTAAGTATCTTAGTAATAGAATGCACGCCAATTTTCACTAATAATCCACTATCCAGAGAACAAAGTGCTGTGGCTAGGGGACACACTAGCCCTCTGTCTAATCCACAGAGCAATACAGCTTCTGGCTGTAAAGTGAGACCAAAATTTAGGTTGTTGTTTAAAAAAAAAAATCTTTATTTTTCTGAGTCTTCAACATCATTTATTAAGTGGTGTTCATAAGCTCCAATATTGTGCAATATTTTTGAAGTCTATTTACTATAGAAAGGAGAGACCATTGTGGCTGTAATAATGATGTGCTCACAACCCACAATATTTTATCTAGTGTTCAGATGTTAATTTGGAGCAGGTACTAATACATTGCCTCAGACAACAACTACATCTGAGTTTTATTTTAGTAACCAATATTTTATTTAAATTTAGAGAACGTAAAGGCTGTTTTGCTAAAGCAAATCTAAAAGAGTGCCTAAGTGATCCCTTTCCACCTCACTCGTGACGCCTGGGTGCTTTAGGGGAGGTAAGTGCTTCAGCAGGCTGATGAGCTGTGAGCTAAGCACAGGGAAGGTGCTTGCAAATGGGAATCTCTCGATTGACTTCAATGCCCTGCACATCAAAGCCTAAAAAGTACAAATTCAGGGCTGAAATTGGCACTTAGCCTGGAGTGGGAGGATTAGAACAGCACGCAGAGGTGTACCAGACCAGCTACAACGTGGCCAGCTCCGATTAATGGCAGTGAAATTTCAGTGCCTGCACGGACAAGGCTCTGGCCAGTGACACTGCAGCTTCCCCAGCAGGGACACGTTCTGGCTGCTCTGAACTCACTGCCTCCATCGCAGCCTGAACGCGGTGCAGAAACCGCCTTGGGACTGATGTCTTTTATGTAGGCATGAAAGAGAACAAGGTTCCTCTGCTGTCTTCCCTCTCATGCATCCTGAGAGGACCAGACCTCAGAGAATTGCTGAGTCTGTGTTTATTTGAGTCTTTGTCTCGATGCTGACATTTACTGTGAGCAAGCTAATTTGAACCAACTGGGAGGGGTAGCAATGAAGAAAAAGAAGCCAAAACCACATTAGTTGGAATAAGTTTAAGGAAATAAGTATTTTTCTATTTTTTTTTTTAATATGGAACTACTGGAATGACTACAAGCCCATTAAACTGCATAAAAGGCACTTTATTGACATCTTTAAGATTTGAATCAGGAACAAAATGTGTAAAGTCTGATCCAGCATTTTCTACAATGAATGGAAAAATCCTCCTCACTTTCAGCTAAGGCTAAATCAATCTGCAGACTAAACCACTTGGTGTAATTTGGAGTTTGGGGAAAAATAGTGAAGATTAGCCAACACAGACTGGTAGACCATTGACTTGTTTGAAATTCATTTACTCCTTGATCTACAGACTTCTCTGCAGCATCTTTGAGGACCCTGAGAGATTCCAGATTTTTCAGTGAAGTCAGAGGGTAACTATCATCTGGTTCATTCAGAAAAAGCCTGAAGCAGAGGGAGGGAGGGAGGAATTCAGATGCTCAGCATGAAGCTGCTACTTATAAAAGGTTTCTGACTCATGTACAGTGGATGAAAGTTTCAAAATATGGCCTTTTTCCTGTGCATACTTATAGGTAATTCTGCTTGGAATATAACTGTAGAGAATTTCATTTTGTTTTGGTCAGTGAAACAGGGAGAGTCAATTGAGACTTTGTCTACTGTTGCAAAGCAATGCTTCTCTTCCCTCTCTGGGCACAGAAGAGCATGGTAAATCGTAACTATAGATTTGTGGTTTGACATGGGCAGACAAGTTGCATGGAAAGGATATTCCCATTTCAAAGGCAGGTTGCTGTTCTCTATTTAAGAAAGAAGCTTTGTATTTATTGTCTTACAGATTCAAGGTATTGCAAATTACCTAAATTTTAACAATTCTGTTATATTTTTTGCTGTAAAATTCTACTGTCTTATTCATGCATTAACTTATATGTAAAACACACAGAGAGGCACATGTATGTATAAAAAAATAAGTGCATAGACACACCAAGAAGGGAAATCCATATACATTTAATTTAGGGATGATTCCTGTTAAAGAGCAGTCTTGGAGGCAATCATTCTGGCAACGCATGTTGCCTGAACACATATCTGGATTTGGTTTGGGGAATAAATATCTGAGTAAACATATATGTATGTTTTATGTGTATCCTGTGAACACATGCAATGTTCATGTAGAAGATTTATAGAAGCTTATATTAGGGACAGACCATGTGAAAGAAAAACCTGTCACTTATCTTTTCGATGTGCTGCACCACATTTTGGTTGGCGTGCATATTCTAAGTAGCCGTGCTTATCACAGTAGTAACTGTTGGGGTAAGTTAGCCTGCCAGAGGCCAGTGCCAGCTGGACAATATAGAAAGGTAGTGTCCTGGCAGGCTGTAAAGGTTTTTAGCAGTAGCAGCCTCAGAACCATGCTGCTGCAGCAGGTAAGTGCTGCTGGGGTGTGAGGCTGTGTGAGGGGAGCACAGGTTGGGGCTGGCCAGAACCTCTGGAGTCGGTGGCTGTAAGACCAGTTTCCTGAAAAACAGAAGCAGGAGAATGAGAGAGAACAGAGGTGGTAGTAAAATCAATGGGCTGTGTTAGTAGGGTAAGTGATAATGGAAGCAGATCATCCAAATTCAACCTCAGTGAATCAAAAATCCAGCCTTTATGTAAGACAAATGTAGTGTGTAGGAGAGGCTCTCCTTTGAGCTTATGTCAGCCCCCCCAGGCAATGCTCAATCCATTCTTATTAGTGAGTGATTTTGCAGGTCTGCCAGCAGATGATTTTATTTGAATAACACCTAGATCCTTACATCTGAGAATCCCTCAACGGCAGCAACCACCTCGCTCTTTCTTCACTGCCCACCCTTTTAATGCTCTTGGGAGAGTCCTGCTTTTCACAGTTGTTGCCCTTTGAAAGAAACATTCTAGCTGTTTGGTTTTTCTTTTGCTTTTCTTGAGAAAAGCCATAGCTGCAGCCTGAGCACAGATTTCCCCTCTGTCTTGCATGCCTTGCTGTTACAGTAAATCCAGTTACATGCTTGCAAAACTACTTGTCTCCTCTGGGCTTTAAAAGTATACAAATGCTAAGTAATGCTATGCCATTAAAACGTCTACAAAGTTACAAAAAGAGGGCTGTACTACCCCTGTCCTATTGTGAAAAATGCAGTGAATAGGCATGGAATGGCCTAAATTACTTTTGGGCCAAGGATTGAACCTGCAGAGAGAAGGCAAAAATTACTGTAATTTAGACACGTGAGTATCTGTTTCAGATGTTTAAACACTTAAATAGATACAGTTTCATCTGCAGCTAATTTCAGGCTTAAAGAGCCCGGACCAGATCCTAATTTGTCCTAGAACCCATAAAGGGTTTCCTGAATGCAAACAAAAGAGGACTTCAAAGGCACAGTGAATGAAGCAGATTATTTATATCTATATAGAAGTCTGCTTATCAATATCCCAAACCATTTTGTAGTCATTATTTGATGGTAAGACTCAGGATCTCACAGTGTTACCAAAATTAAAAACTGTACCATGAGGCTCAGACTTTAAAAAGGACAAGCTGTGATAAGTTAGTTTTCTATACAATGACAGCAAGAATAAATATAGAACAGAGTGATACAGATGGAATTGTAGCCTTACACAAGTGACCTAGGTCTTTACCTAGTGAATCTCAGTACAGGAGAAAAAAAAATACTTAATCCTTGTCCACAACTCACTAGTTGCTATTTGCAAATATGGATGCTTCTTATGAGAAAGGAAACAAAGTCAGAAACCAGCTGCTAAATTGTAGTAGCTACATTTCATCCTGTTTACAACACACAGATATAATCCAACATGAATTTTTATTGCAAGTGACAGTAAACGGACAAAGCTGCATGCCATTTGTCAAACATTAGCTCTAGAAGATGTGCCAGAGCTTGTACTGGTGCAGCATGAATGCTGGAACCATGCCCTTCCCATGGGCTTGTCCTTGGTGGTCAGCAGAGTATCCCCATGTCATTATGTTAAAATGTGGCATTTTGCACCAAACTTTTTGCAGGAAGATGCAGATTTTTGAACAAAAGTACACCAAACCATCGAGAGAACTTATGAACAAGGAAAGGAAGATTTTGGTAGGTTGTTTTGGTTTTGTTTCCTCACAAAAATGGGGGACGGTATCAGCAATTTGGTGCATATGAAAGCAGATGAGACTATTGCTTCTAGAGAGAATATGTCCACTCTCTCTCTCTGGCATCAATCCAACACCCATTGAAATCAATAGGAGTGATTTCATTGACTCAATTTCTGCTACACCAGGCTCTGTGTACTACATAAGAACATGCATGGTTTTGAAAGCATAGGAAGAAGAGCAGTTTGAACTTTTTCATCTTCAATACAACAATCCTTTGTAGCAACCAGCTGTCCCTTTCCCCAAGACAAGACCTGCTTCTGCCTGTATCAGATTACTTTAATACTTTGCTTTAAAAGAGGCACAAAATCACCATTATCCATATTACCATTTTAGATGTCACTGATCTTATTAGTTAATGTCATATTAAATCACTCTCCCAGCCCCCCCATACTGCTTCACCAGATTGCCAAAGAATGCTAGTAGCTATCATGAGGTTGGTTACATTCACTTCGTATTTTGAACTTTGTATTCAACCACAAAATCATGAAGTTTAGTATTTTTCAGATGAGATTCTGAAGTGTGGTTACACAGAAGCAAAAATTGTTGCTGAACAAAGCAGAAACAGCAGCTCACTTTGCAAATATTGTTACTTGTAGGATGAGCTTCTGCCAGGCTGCTGCTAGGGAAGGAAGTCAGGAGCAGTAAGGAGATTTTACACTTTTGTGTCCTTCTATTAGTAATGGCAGGTTCAGCACATTTTTGTCAGAGATTTCTGGATGTTTGAAAGATTCGGGCAAATGACCACTACCTATTTGGAAAAAGCTCTGTGAGGTTTGTTCCACACTAGACCTAAATGGCGTGCCAGAGCTTGGAATGATGCGGCTGAAACCATGCCCTATCTGCACACCAGTGCAGCATCCTTATGCCACACATGGAGATTAGACTGGATTCACTGCACATACGCTGCCATATTTTTGTTTAAAATTTCCATTTGATTTAGGGATCCAAAAGTAAGTGGTGCAAAAACTAATTACATAGAGCTGGGTTCAGTGCAAAGCAATACATTTACAGGTGCTGACTGAGCAAAGAAGAGCAGCTGCATGTTGACTACACCCTCTACTATAGACATTTGAAGTTGGTGCTGGCAGTGTAAGACACCTCTGGCAGCAAATGGTCTTTGCACTATCAGCAGACACATGGTAGTTTGGATATTGCCTATGGCTTCATTCCCTAGGAAAGAGCAAAAGAATCTTCACAGTTTCTCATAATAGGAAAGAAGTTAAATTCAAAAATAACAACTGTAAATGGGATTATGTACATAGTCTTTGAAATTTTTTATTGTCAAAACCTTAACACAGGCTGAGACTAGGCAGTGGACCCAGACTGAAATGATTACACTGGAGAAAAGAAGGAAAAGAGATGTTGAAAAAGAGGTGTTCAGCACTCCATCTATGGAACAATGAACATCACTAGGCTAGGTAGAATGTCTTCAAGCAATTTATTATTAACAAAAATAATAATGATAATTCAGGTACACATATTATAGTTTTATATTGAAACTACAATTTACTGAAACTGTATCTTATTTTATGCAAGTAAATACCAATTATTAATATAGACTGTATATTAACTTCCTGTATAATTACTTAATCTCAATCTTATTGCTAGAATGTGTATTTTTAGAACATAGATGCACTACCTATACAATAATTATGTATCATAATGTCCTTAAAATTATATACTTAGTAACAATATGTACCTATACAAATTCCATAATTAAAATGTTTTAAGTATAGAATTAAATTCATCACGTAAGAGCTCCAGACCTCAATACCTGACGTGAGTATCTTGAAAAAGTCGAAAGCAGTAAATATGGAATTTCTAATTTTTTAATCTGGGTTTTTACATTTGGATTATTACATAAGTCAAATTTTATTTATTTGCTTAAATACTGGCCTAATCTTAAAAGATTTCAAAGAAACAGCTATTCTTCCCACTTCATCAAGCAAGGCAGCCTACAAAATATAAAGGATTTTATTGTACAAAAATAATAAACTACAATATAGATTAACTGTCAGTGTGTTGTAAATGTTAAGTAAAGCATAAAATTGAGATCCTAAGGTCAGCATTGTTGATATCCTCTATATTATAAATTTATCAAACTGCATTTGAAAGTTTGTATCCTTATTTCCCCAGGCTTGCTTGAAGCACCCGTCTTAGTTTCTACTGTTCTATTCTATAAATGCTAAGAGTGTGTTTTGTCTTATTTCATAAGAAAAAAAATAGCCACTAGCAAAAATATGCAAAATTTATGCAAAAATAGCCACTAGCAAAAAATATCCCATAGATGCTATAGCAAAGTGATCAACCTTTTTACTCAGACCCTCTTCTCTTTGGCTTTCAGAAAATCTGTGATAGCTGTCAGAATTTGGTACATGCAAGGATACAATTGATAGGTACTGTCTTGTGATGTGCTGGGAATTGAAGGAAGGATAATGTTTTAAGCCTTTCAGAACCTGGAAGCAGAAGGGTAGTTCATGCTTCCTAGACAAGTCCCTCATTAAAGCAAACTTCTCCCTTTCACCTCCCCCATCTCTAAAAACTTACAGCAAACACTGGGGCCAAAACTGACTTGTCTTTAAATGTGCCCATTTACAACTACCTGGCCTGATTTTTGGATTCAAGCCATCTGTGTGCAAAAAAGTACAAGGTTATTTACCTTAAAGGTCTAAGTTCGGAAACATCAGTCTGCTGCCTCTTACACAATACACTCTATACAAATATTTCAAAAGACAAACAGTTAAAATCTGGCAACTCCTTATACAAAACACTTTTTCTTTACATATTATGCCTTTTGATGACAATTTGCAAAACATATACACAACTCTATGGCTGTACTTCTTTAAAAATACACTGTGAGCTTTTCAATGAGACAGACAATTTCATCTGACCTGTATTAGGATGAGCTGAACACTGCCTTGACCGCCCTAATTTTTCTCCCTTGACTATGAGTGACTCATTCAAACATAGCTATCTAAATTTTAGATGTCCCACAAAGGACAGCTAAATTCCACAGTTCACCTATTTAATGCAAACAGATGTATTCAAATGGCTGACCAAATTAGCCCATTATCAAACAACATGGAGTCTACACAATTTATCAGCTGCAAGTATTTTAACAGAGAAAAAACCTCTGAGCTTTGACAAGTTAATGTGAGTGAAACAGGGGTCTTATTTTTACATGCCAGGTACCGAAACACATAAGAAAGTGGAGCTTTAACAGACATCATTATATAAAGAAATTATTTGAAATTTTCAGTGTTGCAGAATCTGTGAAAGTGCCATAACTTACTCCAGAAGTATATCCACACGTGTCTGCTCCATTGAGCATACTGTTTTGTTCATTTGTGGGTTTGGGGGGCTTTTGGGGTTTGGGTTGTTTTGGGGTTTTTTTCTGTTTTTTTATTTAAAAGGCAAGTAAGCCAGTTTTTGTGGATCAAAAACTATCACCTTGTTGTAGAATGCTTTGGGTACAATCCAGAGAGGCTTTGGATTACATCCATCATTTTCTTTGTTTATCAGAATAGCCACACTTAACAGTTCTACTCAAGAAGATAAAGCTTCATGTGTAAGTAATTGCAGAATTAGGACCTTTTAGGTTTTGCTTCTTGATCTAGAAACTGCCTATTCAATTCACATAGAACTGAATCAGCAGTCAATGAAATGAGTGTTTAAATTCTGCTGTCACTGAAAGCTTGGCAGCCCAAGGGATGCTGATAAAAGAGTTTCAGTCCAAGCACTCTAGCTAAATCTGCTGAAGTTTTTCAGCCTGTGCTATCTATCTTCTCCAGCTCCCTACTTTGTGCCATTGCGTCTGACTGGCTAAAAGTCCTTATTGCATTTACCCTCACAGCATGTCTCATGGCTGGGCAAATGTTTGTGTTCTCTGTTACAGAGGAGGACAAAGGCAGATGGATTAAATAATGCAGGCATCTAACTTTGCTTCTTCAAATTACCACAGAGAAAAAAATATGCAAAATAGGTTCTGAAAAGGTCTCAGTGGTTATCTAACCTATCCTGCTGTCCCAGTCCAGCATCAGTCACACCTCAGTCATTTCCATCTGATAATTCTTCAACCTGTTTCTTAAAACCCTCCTTTAATTGAAATTCCACAGGCTGCCAAGACAATTTTAGTGCGTCACTATCTCTTGTGAAAAAAGATTTTCTAATATCTGAATTAGATCTTTCTAAAATTTTAAGCCTTTTCTTTTATCCTCTATGGAACTGGAGAACAGTTTATTGTCTTATTTTTTCTATCAGTCTCACGTCTTTAAAGGCTCCCCTCGGCCTGTTTTCAGAGCAAACATTTGTCCACCTCCTTGAGCATCAAATTTTCTACTTTTCTGCTGATTCTATGATTCTATGAACATCTCTCCAGTGTGGCAGAACTCAGACTTGGATGTTCCAAGGTGATTAACTAGGTTTTTCTTTCAGCTTAAATATGCAAGTATCCAGTATATATTAATGATATCGTTACATACCTAAGCTGGGTTGCTATTTACATGCCTCACCGTCTCAGATCAAAGCAGTCAGGCTCTTGCAGAATTAAGTCTTGAGTGAGAAATGGAAATCAGAGCTTGTCATAGTAATAGCATGAAAATTGAGACAAACTATATAATCGGGTACAATGTTAACTACTAATAGGCTATTAATAATAGTTCAGTATATCAACATCTTAAAAATCAATCAGTGAATCTTCTCCTGAAGAAGAAGGTATTCTGAAGATAGAATAAGATTCTAGACCTATATTCTCATGCAGTTACTATAAAACTTATATGCAGTCATTCAGAAAAGTGATTCCCTGGAAAACATGAGCTCAACAGCCAGACAGAGGCTTGAATGCTGCATAAGAAATGCATTGACTCTTAAACAAAACTGCACTCAACTATATAATGGATATACTGGCTAGAAATTGCTAGAGAAGTCTGTCTCTGCTGCAAAGAAGGAATTGTATTACAATACTGCATATAACATCTATTCTGGAAGGTATGATATAAAATTTAAATGTTAAAACAAAAGTCCTTATGTGCCTTAAGTCAGAGGGCAAAGGTTCTACCAGCAGTGCTCCCCAAAACCTATCTCAAATACATTATTCAGGATCCACCCTTGATAATGTCTATTCCCAGCATAAGAAAATTGTTGCAAGAATGTATTATAACTTTTAGCACAGAGTGATCACAGCTTTGAAACTGCACCTGCTCCTGAGGATGTCTCAGTGGTCACAGGTACTTCTCTGGAAGGACCAGGTGTACTGCTTATACATATGATGGACTGCCTTGCTTTGAGTGGCCTCAGTAGCCATTTATTCAAACTGAGATCAGATAAAAGCTACAAAGAATGCAAAACAATGAAAAGGTCAGTTTTAACAAATCTGTTGGGGGAAGACAAGTCAGTACAATTCTGAATTTCTTCCAGGGGTGAGCATGTAGAAAACTATTATCATAGAATCACAGAATATCCTGAGTTTGAAAGGACCCCCAAGGATCATCCAAGTTCAGCTCCTGGCCTGCCACAGGACCAACCCAAGAATCACACTATATGCCTGAGAGAATTTTCCAAGTGCTTCTTTAACCCTGCCTTTAACCCTTGGTGCTGTGACCTCTTCCCTGTTCCAGTATGCAACCACACTCTGGGAAAAGAATATTTTGCTGATATCCAACCTAAACCTCCCCTGACACAACTTCAGGCCATTAGCTCAGGTCCTGTCTCTGGTCTCCACAGAGAAGAGATCAGTGCCTGCCCCTCCTCTTCCCCTCACAAGGAAGTTGTAACTGCAATGAGGCCTCCCCTCGGTCTCCTCCAGGCTGAATAAGCCAAGTGACCTCAGCTGCTCCTCATAAAGCTTGCCCTCAAGGCCTTTTACCATCTTCGTTGCCCTCCTTTGGATGTTCTCTAATAGCTTAATGTGGTTTTTATATTGTGGCATCCAAAACTGCCCCAGCACTCGAGGTGAGGCTGCCCCAGAGCAGAGCAGAGCAGGACAATCCCCTCCCTTGCCCGGCTGGCGATGCTGTGCCTGATACACCCCAGGGGACCCGTGACCCTCCTGGCTGCCAGGGCACTGCTGACTCATGTTCAACTTTCCACTGACCGCTCCTCCTTTCCCAGCACTGTTCTCCAGCATCTCATTCCCCATTCTGTACATACATCCTGGGTTGCCCCATCCCAGGGCCAGAATCTGTCACTTGTCTCTATTAAGCTTCATATGTTCGGTGATTGCCCATTGTCTTGTTTGACGAGGTCTCTTTGTGGGGCCTCTCTGCCTTCAAGGGAGTCAACAGCTCCTCCCAATTTAGTATCATCTGCATCTTGTATACTATTAGGTAAAAAAGGGCAACATAGAAGAAATCTATTCCACTGTAGAAAGGTAGAGCCCAACCAAGTTGGTTTTTTGTTTTTTTTTTTTAAATAGAGAGATGTTTTCTAAAGTGATAATAATTGAGACCCTATGATTAGGTGGCAAAAGTTAAATTCGACCACTGTCCTTGGACTTTGTAATTTCTTTTTCTTGAAATTTCCACCTGTCTTGTTTTATCTCATCACCAAGAAGACTGGACAGTAGGTAGATATAGATTTTAGATTACTTTCCTGCATTACTTTGATAAACACTTTAACAAAACAGTCACACAAAATGATTTGCAGATAATAATAAAAATATCATAAAGAGTCACAGAAGCAAATATACCAAGGCGGATAAGGTTTGCACACTTTCAGGGGTATGCACTTTATTTTAAAAGACCCATCCAAAAGCAAGATATATGGAGATGTTTACAAAACGTGGAATATTATGTTCAGATTCTCAGCTGGTATAAATTATTACAACTTCACTGGAATCCATGCAGCTACACCACTGCACATACACCAGCTGGAACTCCAAGACATTGGTCATGTCTAACCACACATTTATTAATGTGGATAGCAGACACTGCAGGGGAATAGTATATCACCTAACTAAGTTCCTAATGACATCTAACAAATACACAGATGTGAGTACATTTAGAAAAAACTGCTCAGAACTGTTATCTACTGCTTATTTCCAGGACTCAAACACAAGCTTTCTGTTAAGTTCAGAAGGCAACTGAAGCACTTGAAATCCTGCTGTGTGTGAAGAGCGGATATGATCTTTGGCTTTCAAAATGCAATTCTGAAAAGAATGAACTGAGATTTGATAAATTAAAGAGAAATTACCACCTCCATCTCCCAAACCCACTCTTTTCTGTCTGCACCAGACCTTCTGTCTCCTTTATTTGTCTTGTTATATCACAGAGTTGCTAAGGGATGATGAGGAAAAATGACTGGTTTTTTACTCTTGTTTGTTTTGTTGTTTTTTTTTAATTACAGTAATCTATTGATTTTCCTTTTCTTAATTTTCAGGTTTTTTCAGTTTAGAAATATACCAGGTATGAAACAGGATGCATGACACCAACTCAAAATTCATCATCTCCTGTGCCATTAACTGACCAAACTGCATTACAATTTCTGTGTTAGTAGGCAGGTCTACATAAGCATGCCTTTAAGTGATCGATCTTGAAATTTGTCCCAGCATGGGGTTAAGTACAAAATATTATGATCCACACTTTACATTTCACTGTACATTAAGCTTGCCTAGAAAGAAGTCAGTATTTTAATGGTAAGAGTTCAATTATATCCTCCTAGGCCACCACAATGGACTGCCATCATGTCTTCCAGTAGAGGAAACTAAATATATACAGAATGTTTTGAAAATAATCAGTACGTTAGGAAAAGAGAATTTCTGCTTAGAAAATCTTTAGTAAAAATATTTGTGGAAACTTTATCTATACAAATTCTTACCTCCAGGCACTCTAACCTCCTGCCCAGTACTGGACTCAAGGTGAGGCAATATGGGGCAAAAAAAATGCTCTTCTCCTACACCTCAATTCTTAACACTAGTGGAAAAATGGAATAATGGTAGCTAATTGCTGATCTACTTTGTTTCTTTCAGGTTTGTACTATAGGTAATTTAAACAGCCTTCACCCTGATTGGTGTCCCTGCTACTGACTTTGACTTCTCCAAATTAGGAGGACATGTGGTGTCCGCAACAACAAATCAATGGATAGATGGTACCAGGATATCACTGTCACCAGTGGTTTATACACATCTGGAGTGTTGCTGCAGGTGTCCTCTAAAATCACTTTGGTTGCTTTGCTCCTCAATCCCCACTTTTATCACACTAGAACTAATACTGGGAGTTTAAGTAATGTGTAAGCCTGAAGAGATGGAAGAGAGAACATTTCTTTAAAAATAGTTGACTTTTGGATCTGATTTTTGTTCATGGGTTTGACGTATTTTTGCAAATCTGCAGCATTGTTTGAAGACCCATGACTTTGGTCTTGACTTGTGGCCCAGTGTTGTCATTACAGTTCTAGGCAAGTGATGGGTGTTCATTGGTTATTTTAAAGCATTTCTTGAGGGTTGAGAGAAATTTAAGCAATCCATATATAAAGAGCTTGATCCAATTCCTTTAGAAAATCCTAAATGATGATGGAAAACACATCATGTAGACAGTCTCAACCCTAAAGGCGTACTAGCAAAGTGAAAATCCCAGAGTTTGTGTGTAAAAGGTGGCAGCCAGAGGGAAGGTTGTTAAGGACAAATTTGGAGTGCAATGCCTGTGTCATTGTGGTGTGCAAGTCAAGAGAAGAGTAAAATCACCGTTGATACACTAACGTGAAGGTGAATGAAGAGTTTTGGAAATCATGTATGACGTATGTAGCAATGTTGATAGGGGTGTTTGAGAAAGACTGAAGGTACTGTACTGGGCATGGAGTAAAGAGACAGATATGTGGGTTTTCAAAATTCAGTTCTTATTGAACAGAAGTTTTAATTGAAAATTTTCACACTAACTCAAGATCATTGCAATGATCACAACAGAATTTTAGCTTTTTAATCCCAGGCAGTGGGACTGCCGAGGCTGCAATGAAAGATAAATGTGCCTTGACAGCAGAGTTATCAGGCTGCTTGATTTTCTCTTTTGATAGGTTTATGTTTCATGCCAATCAATCCAGCTCTACTGTGCAGCACAGTCACATTACCTTCATAACGTAATCTGCTGCCAGCCTAAATGCACTGAAGGAATACAGTGCCCTCTAACTAAAGCAGGAAAAATAAATTAGGTGTGAGGATGGGAAAAGATTTTTAGGGTTTTTTTTCTTCTGTAAATTATATTATCTTATGGTTCAAATATTCAGATCTCAGCCATTCTGATGATTACACATTTTCCCGGGGGGAAACATATGCTCAGTGCACTCACCTTGGGGTTTCCCACTTACTCATTGCAAGAATAAAGAAAAATCTCTCTGGGAAGATGTCTCTAAGGAGTGAGGTCTCATGGTGAATGATTCACAACAGAGTACATTCTTCTGTTGAAAAAAAAAGCCACAGACAACAGCAAATATTAGATCAAATGTTGAAGTAAATTCATAATTACTAAGCCAGATTCTCATCTCAGTTAATAGAAATCTAAGATTAGACTGTTTATTTGCGTGCTGAAGCTGCTCTGGATTTACTCCATTTTAATTAAGATCAGAATCTTACTCTCTTTGTTGGTTTAGATTTTTTTAATAGCTAAATTATGCCTACATACAGAAAACTGATGAATTCATTTCCGGCCCTGTTCCTTTAATAAAAGCTTCAGTAGCCCTTAGTACCTTAATCTCGCTCCTGGAATCAGGACAATGCTTTGGGGGTATACCTAGCATATGCTGCAAATCAAGTTATCTCACTCAAATGTAATATTGTAACAGCTCTGACTTCTAATAATCAGTGAACTGTAAAATCTCAGTGCAGGTTATCTCAAATGAAAATTCCAGAGACAAAAACAGTTTGGAGGTTAATGGGATTATCTGAAGTCTCAGGATGAGGGACTACAATATAACTTTATGCTGGATCTGCAATACTGGGTGGAATAGCCAATTTGATTTCTTTTTTACGCCTCTCCCTCTCCCACTCTTGCTATTTCCCTAGGTTCTATGAAATAATGTGAGGCTTTTGACAGATACTCTAAAAATGAATTCTGACAAGCCATATGCAATATAATATAGCTTCTTCCTCCATTTTAAAAACAATTCTCCTTCTGCGAACACTCACAAACATGTCTAGTCCCGTTGCATTGTTCCAGCTGTGCTCAGCTATCCGAGTGAAATGGAACTCATCGTGTATCATAAATCTGAGTCACTACATGGTCTGATGGCCCTGAGTTTATTTTAAGGAGTAGAGGATAACAGATGAGAAAAGCAAGCAAGATTCAAAAGTAAAGGGAGAGCAACTCAGAAGCATTGCCCTATCCTGCTCCCAGGTCATCCTCTGAAATACCTCATGGCTTTGGGAAAAGGAGTCAAGTCAAAATTTTCTTCAAGCATGGCAGTGGAGTGTCCAGCTTGGGGTATCTGAGCCTATTATAACTTGAAGGATCAATGAGGTTGGGCACAGTTTGGGAGTATACAGGCAGACTGAAACCTGTGGCTAGAAATGGGCTGGAAAGAAAAATTAAGCTAATTACCTTAGTTTAAAAAGGCAAAAGTTGCAGTTAGATTGCCAGTTTTTCCTAGTAAACACATCTAGTAATTGTTTTTAGTGCAAATAAGAAACAGTAAAAATTTTCTATAATTAGAATAGCATCTGGTTTGGCAAGAAATATCCTGTGAAGGTGAAAATAAGTGTCTGAAGAAACAGAAAATCTTCTACTGCCAATAAAGGTAGTTTCCACATTATTAGCATCTGATGCCCTCCCACCCCTCCTTCCCCTACATCCCAGTGCAGATGGTTTCAGTTCCCTTACTTGTGACAAATGCCCAAGCATTTGTTTTATGTCTGAATTCTAGATAAATAGGGCAGACAAAAACCCTCAGATTCTACAGAAACCTTTTAAAATGCAATGAAAATGACCGTCAGAAATTACCCAGTCGCCATCTCAAATTCTAAAAACCAGATAAGGTACAAATTAAGTATTTTGTAGAAGCCACAATGGATTTAAAGCAATGCACTACAGGTTTGACACCAGAGATAGCAGAAGTTTAAACCTTTTTCCCTTCCTTCAGATTACATCTGTCAATTGATTACATCTCTGTCAAATGACAGCCACTGACAAGGTCCTAGGCCTACACCAAAACTCAGGGTTTCAGTACTACAAAGAAGGGTCCTGCAGTCCAGCCAGGACTGGACTTGAGCACAGCTGTAGCAAACCTGCACACTAAGCATTTAAAGCCACCGGCACCTTGGCTTCATCTGCTGCTGGGGTAGATAGGCTGGTGCTTATCTCCAGCTTGATGGGCCAGTGTTGTCAGGGAGTCAAATTTCAGCCAGAGTTCTCGATATCTTCAACCAGAGTTATGGTATCTGTACTTAAGGGTACCTTAAGGCTCTGAAGAATAGAAAATGAGCTGCCTTCTTTGGAAATACAGACACGAGCCTCCATTTCCTTGTGATCTAAAATCTAGGTAGAAAGGTGAGCACTGACAAGCATTGGTGTGAGAAACTCTGGCAGATAAAGCAAATGGCCACATTATGGTATATAAAAGTATACTTTTTGATATCAATTTCAGTGATTTAGGCAAGCTGTGCCATTTCTGACTCTCTCTTTCTCCTCTGAAACAGAAGTAGCGTGCGTGCAAATGTAAAGCTGGGATATGTATAACTTTATTTTTCTGTGCTGTGCACATTTGCATTTTTTAGTAGCAGCATGTTTGTCCTTATGTCTATGCAAGGCAACAATATCTCAGATGTCTCCAAATGTCCTCACTGTGGAACAGGAAGCAGCATAGCTGCATCAACATGGCAGAACTAATCAGTCTGGGCACTGTGCCCTGCTGACGCAGCTCTCCTGTTTCCAGCACCCCAGTCAACATCTCTGCAAGGCACTAAGCACATGCTGCTGAAATTCAAATACTGTAGTCATGGGGACAGACAGAGAGCAGCAAGAGATACCCTGACCTTACAGGCTAGCGGGTCAGGCACATAAAGGGAAAGGGGGAAATTTATCAAATATTATGCAATTATTTTTTTTTAATCTGAAGGAATCTCTGCATGTACTTCACCTGGAACCTTCCCAAGAGGTTGTCCGAGCTATTAGGTTAGGATTAGTGTTCCAAGAGCTTTTTATGCCCTTGGTCACAGACGCTACATCTATACTGCTAAATTTAACAGTGTCAGGATTATTTCTTTGGCTCTGAGATCAGCAGCTTGGCCCAGATGTGTCCATGCTATGCTTCCAAAGTGTAGCTGCCTTCAGGCAGCCTACTGGAAACAGACGCCAGCCTGTGCTTACTCCAGGGAATTGTTCAGAGGACACTTGTTGACTCAGGTCAAAGTCATGCTGGGAAATATGCTGTGAGTATACAGATTGAGTATGTGAGTATATATATTGTGAGTATACTGGTTAAGTTGCTAGCATAGGTGCTGCATCGAAAAATGATAGAAAGTACTTGAAGTATTTGAAGAGTGACTGTCCAGTTTCTGCATGGTAAGCATCAAAACCAGCATGATCACACTAATTGCCGCAAAACCCAGTGAAACCCAGAAACAAAATAGCAAATGTAAAACCATGAGTTCCTGCCCTGAGCTAGACTCAATGCTTTCTGAAATGTGCTGAGTGCATCTGATGCTCTTTTGAACTCAGGAGACAGTACTTTTCAGGCTTGAAATATTGAGACTATATGAGCCAAGAATGATTCACACTATCAAGGACCTAGAAAAAAAGAGAACACATAAGAATATAACAACAAACTGAATTTGGAACACTATCACTTTTGGTCCCAATGGGAAAAATAAAAGAGGTTGCTTACACCATAAAAATTCTGTAGCATAAAAAAAAAAATCAAACACAAAATTTACTTTGTCTCCCAAGTGATTTTTTTTTCTCTTGTTCAATACAGCATTTTTCTTCATAGTAAATACAAACACAACTACTAATAGACCAGCAATTCATTTGTCTTCAGACTCTATATGAAATTCACAGACAGGATTATGAACCACACTTAAATTCTCTAGCAACCTACTTAGTATAGCACAGCTACTTTTTGGTATTCTTTTTCTTTTCAGCACCCTAAGAAATCCTAAATTAAACATTACCATAACTCAGGCTTCTATTTAACTCCATGATCTAGACTGCCATGACCATTATAGGATAAGCATTTTTAATATCGATATTTTAAGGAGACTCTATATTCAGTATTCTAGTGCATCTGGTTAATACACCCATTAGGTTGAGTATAAAGCCTTTTTTGAGCACCCATGTGTGTTCTGTATTGTATGAGAGCAGCAAAAAAGAACAGAGGAGGCTCACAGGAGTGGTGATGGAATACTGATGTGGCATTGCTGTACTCACTTGCCATAGGGGAAAGAGGAGGAGCACTGCTGGGAGCTCCACGCTCCCATGCCTCAAAGAGCCACAAGGATTCTGGGCTTCTGGACAACAAATAGAGCCTTCCATCAGAGTAAATGTCTTTTACACTGCTTTGACCTGTGCTGGAGTCAATTTTCCTTCTCCCTCCATTCAGACTCTGGGGTACAACTACAAGATGATGTAAAATTATCAAAACTCATGACGTCCTTGATGGGCATATTCTGTGCTTTTCTGCATTCTTTGAAGTTGTTTTATAAGCTTTTTTGACAAAGATATTTTCTCAAAATCTGAGCACAAATTCAACTGGATGGCAGAAATTACTCTCTAACTTACTCGCTTGCAGTGAAACTGTAATGAGGAAGTCAGGTCATGAGGGACTCTGAGGCAGAACAAAAAGCAGCAAGGTTTCCTCAGTGCGTGTAAGATGGTGAAAAAAATCTCTCTCTTTTTCCCTGCGTTTCTCTCTCATGCACACATCACATCACAGTGACAATAAGTTGTGGTACAAACTGGAATATCAATAAATCCTTCATCAACCTGAGGCTGAAATACAGCCAGCTAAAACCTATTTTTAGCCTACCTTGGACACCAGCCAGAATGAAACCAGCAAGAATAAGACTGCAATAAATGCTGGTACTGTAAAGCTGTAGATAGGAAAAGGGAACCTTAATTCATATGCTGTGAAAGTGCCCCTTAGTGAATCCATTCTGAGAAGATTTTACTAAGTGGAGCCATCCTCATTCTTGTCGTTGGTATTGCCTTGTTTGGACTTAGCCCTGGTTGATGGTTTTCAGCCCACCTTATATTGCTTTGAATACACCAGGCAGCAGATACCTTTATGGAGCCAAGGACATCCCCTGCCAAAATGGCAATGGACTACAAGCTGCTTTTTGAGAACCTGATTATAATAAACTCTTTCCCAAGGCTGCATCCAGTTTTGGCTGCATCCAAAGTGCCAGTGCCCCTTATCCCCCAGCACACGTGCACATACAGACACACCCACAGACATGTTTGGAATAAGAAGGTCGAGGGGAGGGGAGGGGAGGGGAGGGGAGGGGAGGGGAGGGGAGGGGAGGGGAGGGGAGGGGAGGGAGGGGAGGGGAGGGGAGGGGAGGGGAGGGGAGGGGAGGGGAGGGAGGGGAAGGGAAGGGAAGGGAAGGGAAGGGAAGGGAAGGGAAGGGAAGGGAAGGGAAGGGAAGGGAAGGGAAGGGAAGGGAAGGGAAGGGAAGGGAAGGGAAGGGAAGGGAAGGGAAGGGAAGGGAAGGGAAGGGAAGGGAAGGGAAGGGAAGGGAAGGGAAGGGAAGGGAAGGGAAGGGAAGGGAAGGGAAGGGAAGGGAAGGGAAGGGAAGGGAAGGGAAGGGAAGGGAAGGGAAAAGAGATCCACCTGGCCCTGCTCCCTTTCCTACTTGTGTGGTCCATCTTGGTGTTTCTACACATTTCCTTGGTTGTACCTGCCTTTCCTGGCAGCAGGACTACACAGCTTTGCTATCAAGGCACCTTCGCAGCTCCAGAGTGGTTCCCTCTTGGGGAGGGACAAGGCAGAGGGATTTATCATGAAAGAGGGAGGTGCTCTGAGGCAGCTCACAACATCCAGAAACTGCTGTTATGAAACTGGGCATTGGATTTACTATTCTTTTTCAAACATGAAGGTCCAGCTTGTCCTAAATCCTGTCTCTGACAATAACCAGTAACAGATGTCCAGAGGAACGAGACTAACATGGGGTAATTAAAGTATACACTAATCCTTGCACTTCTCCTCTTCATCCTGATAGCTAAAATTTGGATTAAACCCTGAAGCATAAATTTCTTTTCCAAAGTTTTGTCGTACTAATTTTCACAGCACTAAAATTCTTGTACTATTTGGTTCTTTTTCACTGCTTGTGAAATTCTTGGTCTTAAAACCATCCTGAGACAATGAGTTCGAAGGAGCATGGTTACTTTATGTCCTAATTGTATCCTTTGTAATTTTAATTTCTGTTCACTTGTCACTAAATCCATGTTTTGTCTCTTCATAATTTGATGGGGAGACAGAAAGTCCTGATTTGAATTCTTTCAAGATTTATCATTTAATTTAATTTTATATACTTTAGTTTTTCTTTGTTTATTGTTCTGCTTTCCAAATAATTACAAGATTTTTAATCTCTGTTTGTGTAAATCATTGTCATGCAATTTCTCAACTCCTTCCCACAACTCATATTCAGCAGTAGCATTCCTGATTGTCTGGTGATACTTCACAGGTACTCACTGCTGTGAATGGCATATGTTTGCCCAATATTTTACAGTGTTTAAAATTCATATGCAAAAATAGGATTTACTTAAAGCTACCTTTATTTTTTTCTTTTCTGAATAATAAACTTATTTGAAAATAAACTGATTTTACTAACAAAGTAACATTACAGGCATAATATACTGTCCTCTCTATGTAAAGAATAACTCCATATAAAAAAACTTTTCAAGGACTGATACAGGCCATTAGTAGTGGAATGTAAAAATAAGGCAGGAAATGTCATATCATTGTTGCAAGTCAGGTAATGGTCACTAAAACCAGTTCATTCCAAAATACACCTGTTTTAAGCAGCAAGACAAGGCAAGAGGACAAAGATAATGGGCAGTTCAGTATGATAGCATGGATCGAGCTGAATGATTTCCATCTGGAATGCATTGATCTCAGAAAGCATTAGAGTACTCAAAGTCCATCCTCTTTACTCATCTATGTGAGTCATCCTCATTAAATTCAAAGGATCTCAGAACATCTGTGTAACTGTAAATTGAATTTTAACACTCAAATGAGCAGTGACTCAATACAGCCTTCTATGCCTGATACAAAACCTGGCAAGTGAAGAATTGCCTGAAAGCCATAAAGTGGTACAGAAACTTGACTTAGAAATGTCAGACTCGGTATACGACAGGTTTAAAAATTAATTTCCTTCAGATTAATAAAATACAGCTTTAAATATATTTCAAATATTACAGTTATCCAAATATTAGTGTAATTAATTTTTTGCAGAGAAGGTTAAACTTTTTGTTTTCTCAAAGATACAAACAAATAGACACAATACAAAATGTTCAACAGAAATATACAGAAGATAAGGATCTAAAGAAAAATGTAGTACTATTGAAAGATGACCAATATTTTCAACAAAAAGTCCATGATATTAAATGAACAAGAGGTTTCACTTTAGCACTCATCACATTTCAGGGTTGATTTCTTTCTGAAAAAATTATGTCAGGTAAGACCTGAATGTAAAAGATGTTTGTAGTTTTGAGTGTTAATATGCAATAATCAAAACATTTGGTAGTGCCAAGGGATTGGATTTGTAAAAGTATTTAGATCTAAACATCAAAATTCTGGTTCACGAGATCTTTCTCAACTCTGAAATAAAAAAAAGTACTAAGAATCCCTCTGAAAATCTCATGATTTTGACTGTTTTTTTTTTTTCTTTATTTCACCTGAAAACCTTTAATATCTTGTCTGTTACAAAGAGAGCCACACTGGTCTTCAGTGTTATAAACTTTTCTTTTTTTATAAAGTTGAGCTCCTATTGTATTCATACAGTTCATTGTATATTCACTCACTACTTTGACCTTGGCTTTTGGTTCACCCATGGATGAGGCGTACGTTCTTGCAACTAGCAAAGCGTAATTCCTGCCTATATGCGTGCAAGGAAGTTAAACAGTGGAAGGGAGCACTCTACATGCTGGAATTTGGGCACCTGCAATCCTCAGGGAATGGTTAGACCATTCCCAGGTATGCTATGGCTTTGCTTTCCACAGAGACTAAACTTGAGTTCAGACCACAGACTCTTTCCTTTAGGCATTTTAGACACAGTCACGCCACTGCATAAGGTGAATACCATGGGCATGAACTTTATGTACACGGTGCACAGAAATGTCCTGGGCTCTGCAAGATGCTTGGCACAGCTCATGAGCTGCAGGATTGTCACAGTGAGATTAGAAAATGGTGGTTTGTTGGGTTTTTTTCTATTCCTCCTATCTGAAATTTATTTATAACCAATGCAAACCATACTAGTAGTCTAGGAAAAAGGGACTGGCATCCAGTTCTCTCTGCTTTCAGAAATGTGCTATAACCAGTAGAGAATCGTGTGCTCTCTGCACTGTCCCTTTTGCTACATATTGTCCCCATCATCACTGCAAAGGTGATCAAGCCCTGACTTACCAAGCTAGGTATGGGATCACTGGACTGAGGAGGGAAGCAGATCTACATTTCAATCACCCCCAATAGGAGAAAGCTCCAAGGCTCATATATCTCACCTCTCACCTCTTCCTGTGACCACTGCCAGGCACTCCCTCTGCTTTTTGCACTGTACTCATCACTGCCCTGTGTCTGCTCAGAGCATTTCTGGCTGCAGGAGAGCTTCCCAGGACTAAGGGTTTAGATATCCTTCTGAGCGCTCGCTGAACGGCAGCAGAGAAAAAGCAGCACAGGAACAGCTGCAACCCCTCTTTTTACTTAGACATGTACTTTTCAGGGAACTCCATTTTCAACACCAGAGTTTAGGGTCTGGCTGTAATGCAGCCATTTGTAATGTAACTCTTATCTTTGCTGTGATAGCCAGAAATCTCTGAATTCCTGGCTTATACTCCTGTGGCTGGCTGTCCTCCAGCATTATCCTCTGGCTTCCCTAGTTCTATTATGTCAGGACCAAGTATTTCAGAAGGGACATAGAGACCTTGCTCTAAGGTTTAGTCTGAGAAGGATTTCTGTACTTTCAATTATTCAAGTCCCACTAGTACACAGACTAAGAAAGCCATTGTCATGATGGCCACTTGTATTTCGTAGTGTTTCTTGGTGGACTGTCATATGCAAGGCTGCGTGCAAACAGAACAAAACATGAAAATTATTCTAGTGTGGCTCTGAAAAATAAAACTCTTTATTTCTCCTGTTGCTAAAAATGTGAAAATACAGAAAATGACAAGCTGATTGTGAAGTCCTAGCAAATCTTTACTCTAATACAACACACATCCAGATATATTCATCATTTAATTCTGACAGGAAGTGCTTTTCAGGGCTCATCCATGCCTGAAATTATTCAGTTTTGTAGAAGAAAAACCCTGTTTATTGCAAACAAGATATTTCCTCATTTTTTTAACTGAGAAAACATGCTGTTTGTTTTAAAAAGGACACAGTTTTCTCTGTCATTACACATGCCTTAAACCATGGAATGAACATTTTTCTGACTGGTTTTTTTTGGTACTACAAAGTCAGTAGTGATGACATAGCCATTTCCTGCATAATAAAATCTATTAGAAATGTTACAATATCTGATGCAATTAAATAGTTAGAATTTTAGCAGTATATCATCATTTACAGCTGCTAACGGTAACATTGGAAGACATGATTCTGTCCACGAACTAATTGAAAATCGGAATATGTTTTCTCCAGATATCACATTGGGTCAAACATTACTTACTGGGGGAAAGTACTTTATACACCCATTGTCATTAAGTCTTTCACTTTGCGTAATAGATTTTCAGATACTTTGTCACTTTTGGGAAAATTTTGGAATTATGAAGGATTTGTTTTGACAATATTACATTCACAGGAATTGAAGACTCTCTACATAGAAATAGTTTGCCTTCAAATACCTTACTTCCTATTTTGCTTGCTGTGTATTTTAGCTAACACAGTTACTCTGGCCTGATTCAGCTACTTTCTCTGCAAAATGTTGACATTTCAGAATCCTAAACATCACTAAAATGGTGAAACTTTGTAAGAGGCTTGATATAGTTTATCTACATAGAAAATATTGTGTCCCAAAAGCTGCAATGGGTGCAGTGAAAGGCATTATGAACTCTCCCCACGCCATAATTTTCTCCAGCCCTTAAAGTCAAAGAGTTTATATCCATTCTTAATTGAAACACTGGAAACAGAAGAATAAATGCCATAATTAAAAAAAACCTTGGAACAACTGCAGGAATTAATGAATATAGATCCTGATAAAAATTCTTTTCAGATTAATTGCGATGGAATGAGTAAAGAGCTTTCTGGTTTGTTTTTTTTTTTTTTACATACTCGAATTGAAATGCAATAAAAATTATGATTGATAGGCAATATTTAAACAGAATTGTGAAACTTACAATAACCAGATTATACATGGGAATCACCATATATATATGTAAAAATACCATATCTGCATTTCCAAATTATGACTATTAAGATAAAATGTTGACCATGTTTTTTCATGTGTTTGTGTGTATGAATTCATTTTTTCCACCCAGGAAAGCTGACAAACCTAGGAAATCTGAATAATAACACATGAGAAATATCCACAGCCTGGGATCTTCTGTCCCACACACAGCTCTGAAAAGAGATTTGAAAAGTTCACTGAAGATAGAAGTTTATGTCACCTAAACCCTTAACGCAAGGTTAGGCCAAAAATTTCTGCCATTAATATTTGATAAAACAGGTCCCCACCTTAACTGCAACTCTGATGAAAGTGTGTCCAGGTGAAGCAAACCCTGTGATGTTGCAGCTGCAGTTTTTAGATCTGTGTAGCAGAATTGGGTTACAATAATGTAGTCTGGAAGCAATAGGAGGTATAAATTACTATGACTCTGTAGTGCTGATTGACATGATTATGTGAGAGAAAAGATAGGAAAGATCTATTAGGTCATCTTGTCCACTCCCTATGATACATTGTAATGTCTCCAAAGGAAATATTATAATGTGTTGTGACAAGGACATGGATATTAAAAATGCTATTAATAATTGCTATGACATTTTTAATTCTCTTTGCTTGGGTATCTTTTTTCTGTGATTTGATAATAGATGCCTTGCTCTTTTAGAATGTTACCAATACATGCAATATGGTTGTATTAAATGTAATCGAATATCTGATTGTCAAACAAAATTACAATGTATCAAGTGACTATTTTTTTTTGTGTGACCAGAGTGTCAAAATGTTACTCTATTAACAAACAGCAACAGCAAAATTGCCCAAAATTTATGTTCTTGGGTCTGATCTCACTTCTCATTATATAAAATAGAAAGGAACTTCTAATCCTGCCTGTTGCCCATTCCCCATTTTATGGAACCAAAATTTTCATGGCTTTAGGACTGAGCAGGATTTGGGGATGTGCCCCCTGAATCCAGAATGAAAAGTTTAACTATTACTCTGTATTTTCAACTTCTTCTGTCACCTACTCTGTCCATTTTGGTGTGAGCAAATCCAGACAGTGCTACAAAAATCACCCTAGAAAATGTTGGTCAAGCTGTTGTTGAGTTTGACAGAAAAGATTTTTACCGGCGAATGACCCAACATGCAACCTCTGGCCATACATCCTTGCGGGACTAAGATTTGTTCTACTGTGTGCACATGTGTAATGCCAGCAATTCCACACGGCTCAGCAGATGAGACACAGATCTGGGACTTGGGTTCAGGATCCACAGGTCTATTAACACCCTACCTGCCATCAGACAAGTCACTTAGTTCCTTTCATGAAGTTATTTCCTCTAATTTGTATATTCCTTCTATTTACCGTGCAAAGTCTACATCTAAACTACGGCCAGTCCCTGGGTAAGGTGTGGGCTGGCACTTTCCCCTCTCTTGCCCCCAGCCACTGCTTGCTGTGGTTCTTAGGGAGAGGAAATAGAATCATGGGATGGTTAGGGTTGGATTGCACCTTAAAATCATCTAATTCCAACCCTCCTTCCACGGGCAGGGACACCTTCCACTAGACTAGGTGGTGAAAATACAGGGATGGGTCCATTGCATGCTCTAGTTGATATCCTTGTACTGGCAGCTGAACATCTGGTGTGGTGGGACATGCAGATCACATCTGGCTGCAGTTTAGCACAGCAAGATGATAGTCCCTGGAGTTTTGTACTGTACTGCACTGCAGATGACTAACAGGACCTTCATAAACTGACATATTTCTGTCAAAAGCTCTTCAATGCATCAGGAGGAAGTACAGGGCCCCTGGCCAAACTGGATTACGAGGGGTTCTCCTAATAAGTTAAGCAGGATCAGTGCTGCCTCTTTTCTTTGCAGTCTGGGTTATTTGTTATTTGATCCTTTTCACTCCCTGATGTAAATTAGAGAGATTTACACATTTTATGTGAAAAATTGGATGGATTTCTATGCCAATTTCAATTAATGAAAATTTTCTAAAATCGTTTTTGTTTTATATTCTCACCAAACAGGAAAGCATAATAACCATAAATTTAACCGACGATAGCCTGATAAGGTACTCTTAAGTACAAAATATAAATTTATATAAAAAGTGCGTGTGCATTTATGTGTGCAGGGTCTTTATCAATATTTATGAGATAATTACTAGATGCAGCTAAATTAATTAATAACTTATTTTAGAACATATTTTATAAAAAGCATCAAGAATGAATCATTAACAAGCAATGTCACAGCTAGCTGTTAAAACAAATTTTGTAATGTAGATTTCATTAAAAGCAAGCACATGCCTGATTAATATATGAATTCACATGGTAACATAGCATCCTTTAGAGTATAATAAACTTACTACATAACAATCAGTTGTACAAATTGATATAAAAAGACAGTCTGAAACTGGAATATAAAGGCATCTGTAATGGAGTAATCAAACACTCTTGGTCTAAGTAGTTTGGGAAACACAAAGAACAGTGGAAAATGAAAGAGCACAACATGAATACTTTGTCTAAAATAAGTACTGAAAGTTCATACATAGATGTCATCATTAAGGGCTGAATGAAGTAAGTTATGTGATGGCTGGTTTCTTCATCTTTTTTCTAGGCAACAGAGGAGGTGACTGAAGACAGGAGACAAGGTAGGAGCTCTAGGTGCCACTTGGGAGAACATCTCTCCTTCTCCTAACTACCCAGAAAGTCTATGGAGATTATTATGTAGCTGAAATACACATCTTAATTACTTTGCACAAATCAGATGCTGTGATTTCTCTACTAATCATCAACTGCCTGCAGAAATTGCTCATAAACCCACTATTTACCTAGATGCACATGCTACTTTATAACTATTTTTCTGTGAGATAAACATGCAGACTTTCGCAGACGTGTTTTCTAAAGCAAGCTCTACATGCTGGCTCTAAAGCTCAGTTTTAAAAGCCGCAGCCAATTTTATTGGTTGAGTGACTTTGAAGACCAATTTTTATGAAGGATTCTTTCAAACTCAGGCTGTTAATTTATTACATGCTGATCAGTAATATGAAAGAACTCTGTGTTTTGGAAGTTCAGTGGTTCTTAATTACGAACAAGCTTTGAAGCACCCAGCCATGCATGACAGACTTCCTGATGCCTCCTTGTCTCTCTTCCTGCAGCCTGAGCTCTTCTCTCCAACTCTCATATTGCCTGGAAGGGGTTGCCTTTATCTTCAAGCCTTTTTTGAGCCATCTGACTACTGAAAGATTAAGAACACAGAACTAGACAAATTCACAGTATGATTTAATATGACAAATCATATCCCATGCAATATTGCAAAATTAGGGAAGGTTAACCAATATTTATGTCAGTGCTAGAGGAATCCATATTGTGTGGGTTTGTCTTACCTTCAGCGTAGCAATTAACAATTATCCATTAGAAATACAGAGCCAATTTCTGATCCTGCAGTATTTGACTAAAAATCCTGAGTGCATGTTAGTGATGCATGATACATTAGTAACTAATCTGGCCACAGGCTGTGGGGGAATTCTCTCAGAAGTATGTATCTGAACAATCCCAGGTTATAAATCACAGAGTAGCAAACTTGTTTCATTGGAACAATCAATTAATGGGGATCCTGCAAGGACAGAACAAACTGGTCTAGGCATCTTAGTTCAACTGAAAATCAATTAGATTTTAAATGACACTAAAACACATTCTCACAAAGTGCAACACTTTTGGTTTCTAACTTGCAATCTGGTGGTGACAAAGACCTGGATTCACTCATTCTATCTATGTATCTAGTAAAAGGTCAGTATCTAAGTTTCATGTGTAATGAAACAGAGAAAGAAACAAAGCCTGAAAACCATGGGATCAATATCCCTCTGAAAAATCTCATCTCTTGCAGTGGCTATAGAGGTTGCTTTGATGAAGTGCACTACTTCTGGATATCACAGATGAGCAACCTTCTCCCTTCTTGCCTTTTTTTCATTGTCCAGGCACATCAGGAAAATCAAAATTAATACAAATCACCTAAAATGGAATGGTGCTTTTCAAAGAAAATAATTTGGTCACTGAAAGTAAATTTCCAAAATGAGATGTGATGTCAGGACCCCATCTAAATGAGGCACTGCTTAGAGCAGGGGAATGGTGTCAGAAGTTTGCCTTTTGTCTACCATATTATGTTCTTCCTGGTATTTTTTAGCATGTGAGAAAGGTTAGTCCTGCACTAAAGGACTTGGATCCTACATCTGAGCATTTCCATCTCCTAATTGTTTTCTGACTTAGAAAGACTGTAATAAATGTGAGGGATTCAAACATGACAGAGATGAATGCTGTGTCACAATTTGGCTGGATAGATATTACAGTAACTTTGAAAAGATTCCCTCTGGACAAACTCATGCACTTTTATGAGTTTTTAATTTCTTTACTTCTCTTCCCTGTACCTCTACCTCTAAGCAGTCAAAAAAGAAAAGATTGAGGAATAAACCTTTTCCTCACATATTAAATTTCTTTTAAAAAATATTTTCCAAAACAATTGCATGAATTATTCATTACCTCTCTCTCTTTGTTCCTATTAATATCAGGTTTCAGAGCTCTGTTTGTTTGGGATTTTTTATCTTTTGGTACTTTTCTCATTTCCGTTGATGGGATGTTATTTATTTTGCAAATTGAAATGCCTGCAACTAAGCCATTAATCCTAGAAAGGCTTTGATACAATTATTGCATTTTTCAGAATAGTGGAAATGCAGAAAACATCTTTCACATGTCTGAAAAAGGTTTTAACACTTAACTACTCTCAACAAGCATCAGAGAGCTACCATATACTAGCCAGCAAGAATCTGTCAATATTTGCTCCAAGTATAGGCTAGGCCTAGAAATACTCAATGAAACAAGAAATCCATGTGCAGCCTTTAAACCAAGGCCATGAGACCCAGTATTCCTCCATGTAGGTGAGTGCTGTAATCTCTAAGCCACAGGGTCACCATCTCTCTTTCTGTCTCTTGGGAGGGGGCATAAGAGGAGCAGCTAAAGAATCATGCATAATATTTCCCATAGAGGTGTACAGTCTTCCCTCACTCCCCATTTCATCTCCCACACCACAGACTAATGATTAGGGCAGGCTCCTATTCTGAATTGTCTCAAAGACCAGAGAGAGCAAGTCCTGGGCTTTACGCTCTCAATGAACTGTCCTTCAATCCAAGTTCTCACACAGATGGGGACTGGAGGATGCTGTTCTGTTTTTCTCACCTTTCAAAGAGAAGAGCAGCCCCACTATGACTTTTAAAAGGAAGATTATAATTACCTTTTTTGAACCAAGGGCTCCAAGGTGCAATGCACTCAATACCAGATTACAGTGTAATGCTTTTTTTCTCATTATGGCTAAACAGAGCATGAAATGAGTGAATTCAGACATAGCTCTATGTAATTTCATTTTTTCAGAATACAGAGACATAGGGCATGGGTGTAGGAGAGCAGAGAGATGCTCTTTACCTCCACCTGTACCTCTACTTCTACTCTGCATTCCTGTGTCATGTAGAATAGAAGAGCTGTAACAGGGAGTACCATATCCATCAGAACCAGGAGTCAGCTGTAGCCCAAAAGGGACTGACACTGTCATTATCATCCAACAAATCGTTTTAGCAGGAGCTGCTGCTTACAGTAGACTTCCAGATGTTTGGGTTAAAAGTTATCCTACAGAAGAGCATGCAGTTCTCCAAGTTGCTGGGCTCCAAACCCAGCTGTGCACATCCAAAGCCTTGCCTCATTAGCACACTAAATAAGTAAAACCTTTGGTCAGTCACCACATTTCCTCAGAAGAGTGGTTTAAATGGAACACAAGCTCCCACTGCAGTGTCAGGAGAGACGAGAGCATTCATTGCTGGCTTCCTGATGGTGTCATCTGCTCGTAAACAGAGACCTGCTTCCCTGCTCTGGCAGCCAGGCACAGACCACTCTGGGGAAGGTGATCTGGGATTTCAAAGCCTGCAGCATTTGTAAAATAAATGGAACTACTGTACAAGCTCAGTGGACAGTTGTGCCCTTAACTTTCCCGCATTTTTCTCAAGTTTCAGAGTATTGAGTTACAGCTGTTATCCTGCCCATCTCAAAAAATGCTTTCACTGATCAATATATCAGGGGGGAGGAATAAGTCTGATCCCGACCCTGACACTGCCCCAGGCATGAGGCCCATGAACCAGAAGAGTTTTTGGCTATCAGGACTCCAGGTTGATGCGGGGCTTTGCCAAACTATCACAGCTGCTGTCAAACCAATCCCAGCCCCAGCCAGAGGCAGCCATCTGGGAGGCACCAGGACAGCCCCAACCCGGCCATCAGGCACTTCCCGGGGTATGGGGACAGGCCAAAGCCAAGCCGGGCCCGTGTCCACGCAGGGTGGGCTTTGGAGAGCAGCAGCGTCTCTGGGTCACGGGCAAGCAGCCTCAGGGGCTGAGGGCTCATGCTACTGATAAACAGCTGAACCCGTTGTGTGCAACTTTGTAAATGTTCAGCAGATGCAAGAACTAATTTACTTGTGCTACTTCAGTGAAATAGCCAAATTCTAGTAAAATGGTCCCTTTGAAAACCTGGCTCAAATTTGACAAAGCAATAAAAACATCATCATTTATGTCCTGCTATCTCCTCCCTGTGTTTTTTTCTTGATCTCAGTCCAGAAGAAAGAAGGAATAAGCATAGTGAACACATCATCAAAATTCTCTCATTTACTTCTTGTTGTTAACAAGAGTGTAGGGAAAAACAAATGGGATTTGGAGGGTTGCAAATTTTTAGGCCTGGAAGAGGTAAGAGTTTTTCTCAAGATAAAAACCACTTAGAGGCTATCATGTCTGTGGACAGGAATATAGCTATCATCCATCTGCTACAACTCAGAACATAGTGGTTGGAAACTTGGGAAAGGAAATCATAGACCACATAGTAATAAGAAAAAATATATTACCATTGTGTTCAGCAATTCCTGTTTCTTGCAGGTGCTTTAGGAATGTTTCAGGTTTAGGCATGTTCAGAAGAAATGTTAAAGGTATATAACAAGTAGAGACCATCCCTCTGAATACAAAACTGGGAGCCAAAGGTTTTAGGATTAACATTCAGACAATTGATATTCAGCTATTACGGAATGATTTTCAGGATACAATAGTGTTTGAATTTCCCTTAATTGTCAAGGCATTCTAAAAAAGAACACTTAGAGAAGTCATTAATTTGGTGCATCTTCAACTGTTTATTTTTCAAGGGTGCTCAGTATCCTGCCATCAGAGCAGTGGCTGTGCCATGTTAAACACTGGCCTTGGGTTGTTGTAAACAGTTTGAATCACTGAATGGTTTGGGTTGGAAGGGACATAAAAGATTGTCTATTTCCAACCCTCTAGAACTTTCCATGCTCCAGAATGTCACAGGCTTTCTGTAGATACTCTGTTTTACCTGTAAATCCCATGTGGCTGTCTGAGATTCTCTCAAGATGTCTGTTTAGGGAACTGAATTGTGCCTTTAACATCATGAGCCCTCGTCATTCCCTGAAACTCTTCTGGCTGTGAGATGAAGAGCAAGTCATTTGCAGGCAGATATGAACTCTGACAATTGTTCATTTCATTTGGAAAAAAAAAATTAAAAAGTAAGAAAGGAGCTAGCAGGATGCTAGAACTGTTTTAGATGATTCTTATACAGGCATTAATACTGGAAACAAGATGGGCCCCTGAAAAGAGCATATATCACTTGCTTGTAAATAAACAAAACTGTAAGAGGCATTCATGTCTATTGTTAGCAGTTCCCTGCCTGTTTTGGTACTCCCAGAGAGATCATCCTGAGCAGACACATGGCATAACCTGCTCTAGAAAAGCTAGAGCCTTAGCTGATTTCCTACCTGGATGACCTATTCATAATGCATTAAAAAGATGACTAATGATTGGCACCAAAATCTGTCTGTGGGGTTGTACAGATATGGTTCTTCACACACAGGAATATTGAAAGTCAGGCTCTCACTGCTTCTGTTTCAGCAGTTGCAGGGCTTCCTCAAAATTTGGTCTTTGCACTGTAAGGAGGGCTTGAAAACAGAACCTCCAGATTAGTGATGCAGTAAATATATTTATTGTACTTCTAAACCACTGAATTCTTACAGGCCTCCTAGCAGAAACTAAAATGAATAAACGTGCAGAATGTGCTAATCTACAGAACGAACCATGAGTGGTAATTTATGTATCTCATAAACAGCTAGAGAGCTGTTACTTTACAAGCTCTATTTTGAGGTTTCATTATCTCACAGAGATAGGCAAATCTGCAACCTTTCACTCATTCAGCAATCTGCAGTGCTTAGTTGTGCAAAGTTTAGGAGTTTGAATAAGAAGATGCCACTTAAAACAGGCAATTGTTAGGAAAAGCAGTGTGGTACACAATTAGCCAGAACACTATTGCAAGCAAGAATCTGCAGCAGTAACTTTCAAGAATAGCACAGGATACCTCAGAGCAGAAATAGAGTTTAGGCAAGCACGAACCACAGTGAGCTCAGGTTCGTGGTCAATATTAGCATACACATTCTTCAGCCAAACATCTCAAATAATCTTGAGAGATGTAAGGAACTGTATCATTGCTTGTATCCTTGAGCACCATAGATGGCACTAGCAGTCATCCTTGGTAGTCTTGAAACAGCCTGGAGAGTGGGTGGCCTTTGAAGTTATTAATTGCATGTTCTGAGGCATGCTCCTGACAGAGCCTGCATGCTTAAAATGGTCAGATTTTTTTTAAAGAACACAAGAGGTTTCTCTTAGATGTTGTCTATGAAATCAGAATTATACTTCTTTGTGAGGCTACAGACATAAGCAAAAGGTCAAGGATGGAGTCACATAATCTGATATGATACTCTGTGCACTACATCAAGTTATGCTAGTCCAAACTCACACGTGGTGACACATTATTTATTTCAGCTGGACAGCACTTTGCTGGATCTTCAGACACTCACTTCTGTCTTCTGCTGAGGCATTGAATAGGAGACTGTCCAGCCAAACAACAAAAAAAGTAGTTCACAAGCTCTGAAATGTTCACGTGATTTTCTGTCAAAAGGGACTCTATATATATTTATGCCTGTATGTGTGTCCATGTCGTGCATAGCAATGCGCAGATATGCACACACATATTCATCTGTATACCTCAATAAAGAGCATTTTTTAAAAAATTGTGTAAAATACAGTTTATCTAGCTGTATATAAAGTAAATGAGAAAAAATATCAACAGCTTATGTGTGCAGTTCCTGGATTTACAGTTGTTCATTGGCTCACTGATGGGTGGGAGCACATCTGCTGTTTCTATTCAGAGTTGTTCATGAGCTGTGTGGTCTAACCTCCCTAGGTGGTGGTCAGGAATAGCAGAAGAGAGTGCTTGACTCACTGAGTAAAGATTCCATTTTCTTTTTAGGTCTGGGTAAGTGACTTCTCATCAAAGTGAGAAACGGATGGCTCATTGTGAAATTACTGATAACACAAACTGGTCTTCAGTGTTTTGATTCAGCTTTCAATGTCACTTCACAGCTTCAGCCCTCCCATTTTTCTGATTTTCTACCTCTTCCACACAGAAAGAGTCTTCATGTTGGATTGTGCAGTGGCTTAGTAAAATGTCTACCCAGGTCTAAACCCTTTAGATAGCTTTTACATATATTATATGTTCACCCTGCCCTTCAAACCCAGCCACATCTACACACAGACCTAGTGTCATCCCCATCAAAGGGAGAGGGTGATATCAAGAAAGGGTTATCACAGACCTTCTTTGGGCCTCCATCCCTAACACATGGGAGACTGCCATGTAGAGATTTGCTGGCAGGATGAGCTCTGGGGCTCAGGGGCAAGGGTCCAGGAAGATGCCACGAAAGTAATTCCCAGCTGGGAGCATGCATTTCACCAGTGATGCGCTGAGGTGGTATTCCAGGCAGAGTGAGTGGCTTCTCCCTTGCTGCTGTGATGCCACAAGTCAAAACAGGTATTAGACGGCATGTGGGACCAAGAAAATTCTCACTGTAATGCCTCAAATGAAGAGACATGAAAATCATTGATAATGAGGGTGAAGCAACTGAGCGAGTCTCACCCACAGACCAAGAGAGCTGGCAAAATTGGGTATGAGAAGAGAGCAAAGTCACCAAAAATTTCCTTAGGTTAGGTTCACACTTGAAAGATGGAAGATTATAGCAAGAATTAGTGCTCTCTCATGCAAGAGTTTTATAGAAATTGACCTTGAATGTTCAATGCATTAGTACTGCTACACAAAGGGATTCCTGGAGAAAATCTGTCATATCTGGAATTTTGCTAAAAAGAGTAATGATAAAGAATAAAATGAATAAATAAATGTTTTATAGATATTCTGGTCCCAACACCTAAATTACTTCTAGCCTTCAGCCTTTGTGTGAAATCACAAAACTCCAGGCAAAGTACAAATAAACTGGTAGTGCAAATAAAGACCTGTTTCAGTGCTGAAAATATCAGTTTGAGGTTGCATTTTCAGAAATCCTTACTATCACTTTGGGCTAGGACTTTTTGGAAGAGCGACAATCCTTCTCCAGGCAGATTTTCTCAATAGATATTGAAGACTATACTGTTCAACATGTGAGCCAGGCTCTACCTCTAATTTTTCAATGTGTATTTACAAAATGCTTAACAGGATGCTTTAAAAATATTAAAATGAAAATTATCCCACCCCAAACGGCAGGTTCTGGTCTGTTGAGGTGGAAAGCAAATTGATTTTTCTCTTTTCTTTCAGGTCACCAAATTCAGGCCCTGAATCAGTAAAGACTCCATTTTTTTATAAATCAGTGCATAGTTTCATTACCCTGTACAGTACTTCTAGAGCACAGCAGATTGGTAACGCATATATCATTTCTGAACTGCAAAATATTTTGCCACCAAACAAAACCAATTCCATTATTTTGGAGTGGTTTTCACGTGTATTTTGATTTAAGTTAAATGTGTTGGAAGCATTCAATTTCTGCTCTTAATCCATTTGAAATGCATCTCCTAGACAACTTGCCAACCTCTTCTACGGGCTTCACTGGTAAGAGCTTTGTATTTAGTAAAACAACTGTAACAAAGCAACTGTTTTGTGGTCAGGGCAGTTATATTTCTGTCAGGTTCTCTTTCTGTATTTGAATAATGACTATCTTTCACTTCTGCATTGAGACATTTACTAAAATCATAAGGATGGTCATGCTGTGACAGTCCTCTTTCTTATCTTTTGAGGTTGTATATTCCCCTTGTTTCTGTAACTATTTTTGCAATGCTACAAGATAAAAACATTTGCAATAACACTGTGCAATCACCTAAAAAACATTCAGACATAGGTAGAAGGGTAGGTCTGACAATATAAGAATTTGTAAAATAGGCTCTTAGTCTGTTCCAAACAAAACTAAATCCAAACAGCTTGCATCCTGATGCAAATGCTGTTTCTTTGTTATTGCCTTGCTGTAAATGCTGTGAGAATGCTGTGAAATGGGGTAAGTGTAATATAAGACCTGGATGGAATTTTCTGTTCAAAACATCTTTTCTGACCATTAGTAAGTGATGGATTCAAGAAGGGTGCATAAGTCATCTCTCACACCAGTTTTCCTTCTGCATCCTGAAGAACCTGGGGAGACTGCTTCCAGCCTCATGCTTGAGCACTGCCCCCAGCACTTGGACACTTCAGCTCTAAAGCTCCACCTGATCAAAATTCGCCTGTCCTCACCTGGCCTTGCAGTTCCATAAAGCAAAGAAGACATACAAGAATCGGGAGACCCCCTTCTCTACAAAACCCAAGACTGTGACTGTTCAGAGTAGTTTGGACTTTGATTTGAAAATTTTTATATTAAGTCAATATTTGCCCTTTTTTTCCCCTCTCTTTTCCAGTTGAAAGTAATTTTTGTCATTCCAAAAACTAAAATGACTAGGAAAGTTACTCAAGACTTTAAAGATTTGTTGTCATTTTTAAAATTTCCTTTAAAAAAAATTGAACAAGATTTTCAAATTAAAAAAATATTGATTTCAACCAGCAATATTTCTTGATTGAAATATTTAGGTTACTGGTGGAGCTATTCAGGAAGGCTTCAGCAAATGCATTTGTGAAAGTCTGTGACTTAAACAACTTCTGTGCTTTATGTAACTTCTATTGTGTAAAACCCAGCCTTCCTGTCATGACCATAATCTACATCATCTCCTAGAGTCCAGGTATTTTGGGTTGAAGTCTTCAGGGCCTGGATACAGTGAAGCAGTTTAAATCAGCAGGACTCTTCACATGCAGTAAGTGAGATACCTACATGGTTTGCACAGAATATTCAGAATATTGTTCTACCAAGCTGTTCGAGATGAGACCAATGTTTTAAAATCTTCAAAGTTGATTTTATGCAAAAGAACACAGCTAAAAAAAAGACACTCAGAAGCTCTTAACTGCAAATCTAATTGTTACTCCATCTTGTGTGACAGTTAAACTAAATGGAGAGACACTGGAACATCATAAAGTAATCAATTAAATCATGCTTTCACTGTAGAACAGCAACAAAAATCTGTAAGAAATTCAATATTTGCCGATAGCTAATATTCTCCTCTTCCTAGAGAAAGCATCAAATTCTATCAGCAAAGTGAATAGTAAGTGATTTACTTTTAGGGCTGGCAGCCTCTTAAGGAAGCATATTGAAAATGAAATATTACAGAGGGAACTCATCTAAGAAAATTAAAAGATAGAGCTGGTTGTCTGTAGAAATCATATATTAAAATTGAAGAGAGTTCAGGAGGAGCTCTGTAGTTTTCAGAAGAGCTTCCAGTCTTACTTCCACCATTTACTACAGCCAGGAGTGGAGCCACCTCCCTGATCAATGGCAATTCAGGCAGCTGGAAATTATATCACATGAGTCACCATAAAACCATGACTGCTGAAATTCTCTTGAGTGTAAAGTCTTACCAGTAGTTCTTAGTACCTTTGTAGAGAACAGGAATCCAGGGGAAAAAAAAAAAGAAGAGAAAAAGAAAGACTTAGAGACTCTCTAAGTAGTCCAAATGTAGATGTCTAAGTGTCCATAATGTAGATGATGTGACTGTAATAATTCAACCAAGCATCCAAGTCTGGGAAAGCTCATCTAAATGACATTGTGGACTCTGCTCTAATTTAACATACTGATATCATCATCTTAAGGCCATTTTGTCATTTTCCTTTCATATCTTTTGAAGCTAAGGCTATTCCTGAGGGGAAGGAGTTTTATGAGTAGTTGATAAAAGAATGAGAATGTCCTGTTTTGAGGTAGACATGAACTCTCTCAGATGTATTGCAGAGGCCTGTTGTGAGTGTGTGCCCTGAATGTCCATCAGCATCAAATTCACAGCACTAGACAGAATGCCACAGGGCTTTCTTTACCTATTCTTTTGGAGTTAGTAGCTGTTACCACTGCCTTTGACTATGTTTGTATAAAACAGGTCCTTAGTCTTCTGTGTCTTCAACCTGTTGAAGTGCTACTTACATTTAGAGAACTGGTCACATTCCATCCTTATATCTCAATGTTTACAGCTTCAGTCAGGATACTTTTCTATTTTAATTTTAAACTTACATCTCTGGCATTATTGTACTGAGGCTTCTGGTCAATGCAACTGTACAGCAATTTGAGGAAACCTTGAAACCACAAGGAGTTTCTCTAGTAATACTCAAGAGGAATAAAGTACAGCCCACATCCATTAAATCCATTAAATGCTTGACCATGAAAGCTCAAGAGAGCTGAATTTGAAGTTCACTCTACAACAGGAAGCAAAACTGCCCTGGTCTCAAAAGTCTGCAACATAGGCCTCTTATCCCTCCCACCTGCACTGAAAGCTGTACTGATGTATTCTCAGATACTGAGATCCTTTAGGAGTGTTCTCAGCTGTGTCACAACACTGAAAAAATGACTGACCATAGTTAGTGCCCTAGAAATCCCTAAAGATGCGGTATTAAAGGCCAGTGACAAAAGCACAAGCATCAGTCTTACTCTTGTCATGCCTGTTTTCTAAAAAGTGCAGAACCAAAATGGACCATCACCGCTGCTGAGAGTTTTAGTTCAGTTATGCCTGTGGTTAACCTGCAGAACTTCCATCTGGTTTCCTCCTATAACTTCTCTGCTTGATGGGAATCATAGCTTCCAGCTAACTTTCAGAGCCTGCATGTCACATTTCAGCAAATCATCTCATGCCAGGGATAAGGACAGAACATATTGCGTGTCAACACTGTAAACTGTAAGCAAGTTATTGGTATTCAAGGTGTAAATCATTGCCTAAAGGAGATTTTAGTTTTATGTTACAAATCCTCCAGGTCAAAAATAGTTCACAGGTAGGGGAAAAAAAGTGAAACTCAGCTATCTTCATTTAGGTTGGCCTTGTTTTCATCCATCTGGACTTTTAACTTTTTTTAAATATTTTATTTTATTTTATTTTATTTTATTTTATTTTATTTTATTTTATTTTGTTGGCTCTGAACTTCAAATCTCTTCCAGTGATTTATTATTGATTTAATGTAAGTTTAAATTTTACCCTTCAAATAATCCTTCTGAATGTCATAGGCTGTTGTCCCTTTAAGCCAAGATTGTGAACCAACATGCAGGGATGACTGTACTTGACCTAGTTAGGTCTGAGCTTTCTGCTACACAAGACAGAAAATAAAGTTGGATTATTGCATACTCTCAGGCTCATATAAGACTGGCACGCTCTTCCCTCACTACAGATCAGTCAATGATCAGTGTTTGTATCAAAGATCCAATTTGTTTGCATATGGCAAAATTGAGAAGAAACTGTCAGAGATGCTCCTTTACTTTTTGAGGCAACATCCATTTTTTTTATGTTATGTTATACAGCACCCAGTACTAAAGGTCCTTCTCTACAGCTGTGACTGTTTGGCCACATTGCATTATAGCATTTTCAGGAGTGATGAGCTTGGGATGGCTTCTTGGTTTGCTTAATATGCATTCTGGTCTTGTCCAAAGAACTTAGCTGAGACTGAGCTTCATTCTCCTTAGTATTAGAGGCTCATGTATATTCATGTATATAAATATAAATACAAAGTACCTATCACAGTAAGTCAATAATTTAAATGGACAGGTTGATACAGAAGAGGTAAAAGAACATACGTCAGTAATTTCAAGAAACATCATACTTCCTGCCCATGCTTTTATATGCATGAATCCACTATGTCTTCAAAAATTACACTTGTGCAGAAATGTTTATAACAAAAAAATTCGTGGTGTGGACATCCTCTGTGTACTGATCAAGAGCACTCCACTGGGTGGATGCACATTTCAAAAGGTGTGTTTAGTGCTTGTAGAAAGCATGGGCACAGCAGAGCACCTATACAATGTCATGGCTCACCCTCCTCTGTTATTACACTTATACATGAATAAACTCATACTTTATATTGAACATTGTTTACTACATGTTCGTACAGCCCCATGGAAGGCACCTTCCTTCACCATGTCATTAAAGAAGTGTAAGAGCAGAAACAGACACTCCTCTGTGTCCTGTATCGTACCTCCAGCTTGCAGAGGCTACAACAGATCTCCTAGATAACCTGGAACCTTAATCTGGGGCTTGATGAAAACATCTATTGACATTGCTATATCTATGTGAGTTTGTAAGCCAAGAATTGACATCCACAATCAGGTTTCTGGAACTGATTACAGTGATCCCAAAATGAGCTTGACTCTATGTTGTCAGAGCTGTTCCAAGTCTCTTGTTGTAAATATGAATTTGCCCTCCAGTTTGTTAACTGTCTTGCAGTGATTTTAGTAATGGTCAATGTGGTGGCTAATTCACCATTGCATTCTTATTTTTGCTTCAGGACATCTTTAGCTGTAAGACTTGACTCTGAAAAACCTCCTTAGCTTTTTGAATGCTAAGAAGCCAGATCAAATATCTCTGTCAGCATGCAGGAACTACATATTCTCTCTTCGCTCTGCACAGCTCCAGGGGCCCTATTCTCACAGTATCCTGTGTATTGAGTTGCCACAAATATTATAAAATTATATCACCACTATTTTAAGCAGACGATGATGAATCATCTCCTGCCTTCCAATACCACTGTTTCTTTCGATATCAGCACTATCCAGCTCTCAAGTGATACTTGATTTTACAGATCTTACACTTCTGTTTTCTAGTGAAAAAGAAAATCTCTAGTAAGAATTCAAGATACAGCCTTGACTGCAACTAGTTTTACTGGTACTATTTCTGGCGCAGAGAACAGCAAAAATCAAGTGGATTAATCTCTCTTTAGAGATCTCAAAACAACTCCACTGCAAAGTCCACAATCAACTCTGCAAACAAGTCAATAGTCCCCAGGCGACCGACTAAATACTTCTTCACGGCTTGGGAAGAAAGGGAAAACATCGTGCAAAAACAAACTTTGGGAAGATTATTTTCATCTGATGAAGGAAGACAATTTTAAAACTTCCTATGTGGCAAGTAGGCAGTTGGATAAGATGATCATTGTAGGTCCCTTGTAAGTGAAGAATAGAATTCTATTCTATTTAAATTCTTAACGTCCCTATTTTCCTTCTTTGTTAGTCCACCTGAGTCTGAGCCCCACAAACTGAGAAGTGACTCATAGCCCCTCATCACTCAGTAAGTGAGACACCTCTCATTATGGAGCTGGCAAGTTTGGCTATATCTATATTAGTAGATTTAACCTGGTTGAGACTCAAGCTGAGCACTCACGCCTGATCTATGCTGCTGCTTGCCTGCTGCACTCCCAGTGCATTCTTCCTCCATGGCTAAATTGCACAAAACATCCAGACAGAGGTCAGGGTTCAGCACGAGCCAAGGACTGTCCCCAGTGTGGATGACTCTGATTTTGTTTAGAAAGACGGTTTAAACTAATGAAAGTCTTTCCATGCTACTTGTCTTCCACCACATATGGTAATTCTTAAGTCACTATTGAATTATAGACAGAACCTAGAAGGCTCATGATTCAAACTGTCCTGCCCTAGCCTAGACTGAAGAAGTCTCCTGCTAACCATTCGTTCTCTTGACCCCCCAATAACTATGGCTTCTGTAAGTCCCAGTCCCAAAAAGTACATTGTTTAGGATAAATTATTTGTTTAACTTAAGCAGAAAATAATCAGAATACTCCTTCTCTTTTCTGGTGCTGTAGCTCCAACTCTGAAATGCAGTTGAGTTTCCGTAAGAACCTCTCGCTTGCTTTGGAATAAAATGAGTTTATCTTAGAAGGAAAAGATCATATTGTGAAATCAAGATGAATCTCCTACTGTTTCTTGTCTAAGCAAACAAAGGTTTTGAAAAAAGAAGTTCACATGAGTGGGGAACAGTAGCTAAAAATAAAGGAACAACTTTATTACTATGTTTGTGACACTCATACCTCTAGCAGAAGAGAATGGGCACATAGACCCTGGGCTGCCTCCCAGATCTGTGGCCATGTGTGACAATTCTTTATTTCATCTTCACATCACACACAAATTAAGTATTCTTGAAATTATAGGATTTGACTTCCTTGGTTGTACATACAAATCCAAATATCAAATAAGATAAGTCCTAATGCAAGATTTATGAGCACAATGATCAACAAACTAACATTGGGACTTCATCCTACTCATCATGGCTGTTATTTTGGCTGCTTCAATACTCAGTGGAAAGAGACAGGTGCATGTAAACGGCAGTTAATTCCACTCTGTTTAGACCCCTATTTGGAGAAGATGAAAAAACATTCTGGAAATGGTCATCTATCGTTTCTTCTGAGGAAAAAATTAAATAACCAGAAGAAATCTTGTAAATTTTCAAAGGTAGTTGATTATTAGTTGTTACCTACAGGGACAGTTTGAACAGAATAGCCCTTGAACTGTTTATAGCCAATTTCCTGTGTCTGCTCCTATTCAAGGATAAATGTTACATTTCTTCTGCAAATGAGTTTTATCCACTATAGATAAAGTCCACTTAAAGCACAGCATTTGCATTCTGGAATAAGCATATCCGATCAGCTCTCCTCCCCATCACCAATAATTGATGCTCAATTTCATTCCCTTTGACACAGACTATCAAATTCAATTTTATGGCAAAATATCAATCTTCTTTTCAGGGAAAACACCAGATCTTGAAAGACCATCTAGAAGTTTTGGGGTGTTGAACTGGGACTTGACTCGTTTTTTCCTGACACACACGGGGAACAAGGCTTAATCTCTTCAACATCTCACTTCTGGGAATACAAGAATTCTTGGTTCTGTGTGTTCCACATCCCCCTTTGTGAACATTCATTTGCAAAACACTTAGGAAAATTCATTAACAAAGATATAAAGTCTGTTCACTGCTTCTTACAATGAACAGGACAAAGAAAAAGTTTAATAGCTTGTTTTCTGCTAAAAATAAATTGGTTTCCTGCAGCAATCAGAATTCTACATGGAGTATTGGTTAGAGAAGAGACTTGAAAATCAAGACTGTCCAGGTTACTGGGAATTCTCATGTCTCTTTGTGACCCTTAACATGGTTTGTCCTCACTGCTAAACTGAAGACTGCAAAAAAACTTTATTTCATAGGTTATGAGAATTGTTATTTTCTGTTATTTTTATTAATCACTCTGAATTTCTTAAATTAGAGCACTACATTAAGGGCATAATATTTTTCCTGGAAGACCACAGGACTTCGAGACATATCTACTAAAATAAGCCAAGTCAGAACACAAACAGGTCTGTAAAGAGAGCTTCTGAGTATTTATTATTGCCAGTGTTGAAGCAGACCAAGGAAGAGCTAGCCTGGCTTCAGATGCTGAGGATTCAGTCTTTGGGCCGATAGAAATACCATTTAATTAAAGACAAAAAACTCCCAGTTTGAAGATGCATGTTGCCAACATGTAAAGGGTCAGTTTCGGTGCAGTGGGAAGTATTTTACTCCTGCAGGTCACCACCTGCACATGGAGCATTCTTAGCTATAAACATTCCCACAGACCATGGGAACAACTTGTTTATGAGAAGAAACAGTGCACCCATTTTTCTCAGTCCAGAAAAACGGAAGTTCAGAGGTTGATATAAGTGTTCCACAGCAGGAATAAACTGTGAACTCCCTTTTACAATTTTTTTAAAGTGGTTTAAAGGAAGGATAGCTGAAAGAGCCAGTCATGAACTGTGAAGAATTTCTGCTGTAGGACAATGTTTTAAATATGACCCATTTATATGATATAAAAGTCTTCACCACTGGAGGCAGTACAGTGGTCTATATAAAAAGGTCTTGTGGAATTAGGTAGTTTCACATCAAAAAATTAACAGCACTGTTACTGGAATTAACTGAACCCCTTTGTTTGCAGGGCTGGAGATAATACATGATAGAGCAAGCATTGTCAGCTCCCTTCCTGATCTGGTCCATACGCATTGGGACCAGCTAACCAATGCCCTCAATGGCCTTCCCAGCAGAGGCACAGGCCACTGAATATTCCCACTCTGTAAACACTGCTGCAAATGTGTTCTGAAGTGCATTTTCATAGCACAGAAGTAGCACATGGCTGCTGCTGTCGTGCACCCAGGATAGATACTACAGAAATCAGACAGAAATCAGAAGTGAGGTCAACTGATGGACAAGTAAAACCTTTTAAAACCCCTCTCAATTCCTCATGTAGTATTTCTTCCAAGATGTGATTGACGACGTATTCCTTTGAGCAGAACTTGCATGCCTATCTTTAACAGCACCATCTGGTGATTTCCAGCACTGTAGCAGATTTTGCTTGAATGAACTGGGCATGTAAAAAATTATCACTATAGCACCTGAAGGCTGTGTGAAGGTCTCATCTTTTGAGTAGGAACCAATTACAGAGCTTTCCAGTACATAACAGTAATATGTCTTAACCAGGAGGAAGTGCCATATTTTTTGCAAACACTATAGCCTGTTCTGTAAAAATCTGCCTCTGGATGGTGTTGAGGAAACACAAATTGGGTGCACGTAGCTGCTGCTGTTTTGAAACGCTTTTGCTACATTTTGATATGCAAGTGGTAAGTATTTGTTTCTACATTTGAAACCTTGTATAATATGCATAGTTTCTTTATGACATGTGATATCCTGTTTGGATATTTTTTTTTATCTCATGCCAGAAAGAACCCATTTCAAGCTTATGGTACCAGACCAAAATAAAAGAAATTATAGTGCCTTAGACACTTAGAAGAAATGTCAATTTTCAAAGGCATTCATTTAGATACAACTAAGAAATGTCAGTATTAATTTGGAATAATGAGAAAGAATGATGTGTGGAGGAAACAGTCTACATAGGAAGTTCTGATGAATATTTCAGTGATTGGAATCAATACTTACTTTACTTGGGTTAGCACTGTATGATATATCTACTAAGCAAATAAAAGTAAGTAAGGAAGCCAGAAAAAGCTTTTGGAAAGTTATTGCAATCAAAACGGCCAACCACTTATTTTATTGACAACTTCTTGTGCTACATCTCTGAACTTCATGGCTTAGAGCCCACAGATCACCCCAGGACTCCCATCCCACAGCCAGGGGGATCGCTGTGCTGTAGGGGGTTCCACACAACAGGTGTTGCCATTATTTTTGCTGCTCTCTGGAATGCCCTGGCCTCTGACCTGAGACATTCTGCTTTTTCTTCCTTGCTCTTAAGCCCAGCCTTAAAGAAATATTCTCTCTATATAAGTATCTGGGTCTGCAACATTTTTAGATGATGTTATTAGTATTAAAGACTCAGCTTATATCAGGTGTTAGCATGTTTTGGTGGAAAGGTCTCCTGCAAAAAAAAATGTACTTTTGGTTAGCATATAGAGCTGATACAACCACCCTGAATTTCATGTCATCTGTGGATATCAGATGTACTCAGAAACTCCAGCCCACGGCACTTCCAAGCATTCATATCCAACATAACTTGTGAAATATATAAAAAACTCTAATTCAAAGCATTTCACTTGGAATTTTTTGAAGCCAGAGGTTGAGATCAGTTCTTCAGATGCGTTACTGCTAAGAATACTGATTGAAAAATAACACTGGACTTCAAAAAGCCTAGCTTTACATTTTATACTCACTTCTAGTTCCAATTTAAAATGTGATTCAAGATCTGTCTTGAAAAAATAATCTGCAAATGTAGGAAAGCCTGCATGCACAGTCTATAATTACAGCAATAAAGTAGAAGGAACTGCTTATTTTGTTGGTTTCTTTTTACAGAACCATTTCCACATCCTGTTTTGTGTGGTGGTTTTTCCAAAAAGAAAAAAAAAGATTGTACACATGGTGAGGAGCAGAAAATCCCCCATGGGGGTACGTTGATCTTTCCACGATGAGGGTGGGAAGTGAAAATGGATTCAAGTTCTCTGAAATATTAATGGCTGAATATAAACCACACCAACAACATAAGTCTCAATGACTGACACCCAAGTTAAATAGGAAAAGGGGAAAAAAGTCTGAGCCAAACCAACAGGAACTGAAGTGCGAACTGCTATTAGAATCAATAGCTGCCCCCAGCAGATTGAATGCATCTGTGCAAAAGATGTGTCTGTCTAACATGCCACCAATGCAAAGCTGAGGAGCGAAGTGTGGCAAAGGACAGCTATTCTGGGAGGACAAGGGCTACCTGCAGTGACATCACACCACTGGCCCTTTCCTTCTGCACTCCAGGGAATGGCCTGGTAGAGGCCTGCTGCCATGGACTAGAGCCCTGCTGCCATGGACTGGCTTTCAGATCTGGACACTACCAGTAGTGTTTACAGCACTAGTTACACTACAGCAGGGTCTGGATGCTGAGCTCCAGGCCACCAGCTTCTGCCTATTATAAGTTCACAAAAAGGCACCAGGCCTTGTGTTAGATGCCTTCCTGACCAAGAGATTTGAAGTCACTGGTAGCTGGCTCACCTCAGCTGAAACTGAAGTGGCTAAAACCATGAATGTTACAAACAACCCCCATGCTGCACAAAATAAAGTCAGAAGTGACCATCAGGGGATATGGCCAGTGGCAGGGTATGGCTACATAAAAAGATGTTCTTGTGCAAGCTGACGATTAGAGCATGGCTAACATATTCACCAGTTTCAATGGGAACCATGCACACAAAGAGGCCTCTGCAAGTCGAGATACCAACAACAACCCACCCAAGAATCAAAGTCAATAACTGTGCCTGTTTTTCTTTATGAGGAGTCAGCCATCTCTATCACACTTCCTTTATTGCCTAAATTATGGAAATATATAAGACTGCAATGAAAAGAGGAATTAACTGTTAAAGGGAAAAATATGTTTCGATTTCTCTTGTGATAATGCTTTATCATGTTACTTCATCTACTTGTTCTAACTCAAATTCACTGTGGTAGCTAAAATTTCAGTTTAAAAATAAATATATTTCACATGGGGAGAAAATAGAGAAACTACATTAAAAACAGTCAAGCCACAATAGAAAACATACCGACTATAAAAAAACATGGTCCATTCCAAAAAAACCCCAAAGCTGTTTATGATCAAGTCAAACACAATGCAATTTGAACTAAAGATTTTGCAAACGATACAATGCAGGTGGGATGCTGCTAACTTCAGCAGGACTTTACAAGCAGATACAAAAATTAATCAGTGTATACAGGGCAAAGAAATCAGGAATGCTCAAATTATTATGCAATTCACATAATAAATGAAATACAAATAAAAAGGTTAAAAAAATGGATGGAATTTTTTTAAAATATCAGGAAGACATTGCCTGCTGAAATAGTTTTAGTTCGTGACCTTAAACTAATAATTATTATGCATATAAGCACATAGTTGCTAAAATGTTTCAGCTGCATCTGGACACTGTATTTGTCTTTGAGAAATGGCACCTTCATCATAAATAAAGATCAGGTTAACTCACAATTATTTTAGATTTGGATTGAATAAGCATTAACAGTTGCAATTGCAAAACTGTTTCCTCACAAGGCAGGATTCACTTACCAACCAACATTCAAGTCAGTGTCCCCATTACCTTACAGACAAAGACTAATGGAGATTGCTGGGAATGTGGCTTTCCCTGCTCTTCTATTCACAAATCACCTGTACATCCCTTACCCAGAGGGTCAGAAAAGTGGGGATGTTCCCAATATTACTGTTTGAGGTTGCTTTACATTACATCATTGCTAAACTATCCTTGGTATGGGAACAGGTTCCTAGATTATCCACCTGCTTGACGAGTGTCCTCATCATTAGGTTGGAGATATTTTTGTCTTTCTCAGAGCCAGGATTTGCCACAGACAAGTAGAAGATGCCGTTGCCTGATCATTATGTCACTCACTTGAGTTCAGTTCCTTACCCAAAATCAGACAGATAACCTACTAGCGAACATACTTCTCAGATGGTTTTTACAGCCAGCAGCCTGGACGTACTTTGGGGAACAATTTCCTCCATCCTGCTTCAGAAGGTCTTTATTCTTATTGAACAAATGAACAGCTACCCGCAAAATTCAGCTCAGCCCTTCCTTTCACACCTACAACTTGCTGTTACCTACAAACTTGCCACTAGACCTCTTCTATCCCAGCTGCCCAAGAACTAAATATACAGGAAAAAGGGAAAGCATCAGCAGGTTCTAGCAGCTTTACAAGTGTTTCCATTATTTCTTCTGCATTTCTTGCAAGCTAACAAAACCCTTATTTTCTGTGGGAGCCAGTGAACATGCCTTTGTGTTGGGGTTGATCAGAGTGGGGTCCCCTGGGGTTCCTTGCCCTTCGGTATGATCTGTCCTGGTTTGAATTCCCCAGTTGGCTTTCAGCCTCATCACTCCCCCGGGGCTCTCCATTGGTCCCTGATCCCTGGTCCCGCCTTTCCCCCGGCCGCAGGAAAAACCCTCGGTGAGCCATTGTTCCTGGTATTTGCTTGTCTGCCCTTTGAGGGTGAAGTTGTAATAAACTCTCGGAATGAAGGAAAAGCAAATTCCCTTCCCGCCTCTTTGCTACTGACTTAATACCGAACCTGCCTGTGCATTCACGGAGCCAGGCAAGGAGGGTATTTATTAATTTTCCACTTGAATGTAGTACTTCGTGGCAAGGCAAATGCAATTTGCTGAGGAGTCTTAGGTGAGAATCCGAAGCAGATTTACTTTTGGAACCTCCAGCCCAAATTATCCGTCTTCACCTCCACTTTGACCAGAGAAACAAACAACAACAATAAAAAATCAGTCATGCCTAAAGTCATAATTGCCATATTTTAATTTGGCAGAGCAATAGCTTAAATGGCTGTTTGGTTGAGTCCTGCATATACATTAGCACAGCACTCTCATTCTAACTTTGCTTGAGCAGTTATTGTGACTTTCTATATTAATCCTAATTATAGGACTAAAATGCTTTCATAAATAATTTTAAACACTGTTCATATGACTAATAAATATAATGAAGAGCAAGTATAAAGCAGGATGTATCCAGTTAAATTACTTTTCAGTGTCCAATATGCATGGCATGTTTAACGATTATACTTCTGTCCATCTATAAATAATTATAATTATTTGCATTTATTACTATCAAACCCAGTAATTTGGCTAATTACTACAAACTGTAGTTAACATATTTTCAGTTTTCAGCAATAAGTCATTTCTTAATTTCTAATTAGCACCATGTCCTTTATTTCTCTTATTCTCGATGTCATTTAGCTTTGATAAAAGTGTCAGAAATAAGTCTTCCAATGTTTCATAGCAATATATTCTCCTTCATTTAAACAATGGGTTTTCATCAGTACATGAGTATGTCACTATATATTACCTGGAAAGATGTTACAGCCCGTAACTTTCAGTGAGGATTGGACCATTCAATGGCACTCTCACAACCTGATAGCCCTCTTTTTCTTCTACATAGTGACAGCTGTCCCACTGAAAGTCACTCTGAGGGTTGCAGCAGTTTTGAAATCACAGAGTGTGAGCCCTACTGTAACAAGCAGCACAATTCTATTGACTTCATTGGAATTACCCTTTGTTTACAGAAGCATTAAAATGAGGTTTTTACTTTTAGAGCCAGCCTTGAAAAATGAAAGATGTATGAATTACATCAGCTGAAAAGCATTTGAACTGGTTAGAAATCCTCCAGCAGAATACTTTTATGCCAGGTAATATTGTTTCACAGAAGTAAAAATGTTATGTGGAGACCTTTCAGAACAGCATGGAGAAAAGTTTCCCTCAGGATCAAGCCTCCTAGATGGGCTCCCAACCTATGCAGCTTCTGGCCACCTCACCTACTCCCTCAATAATGCACATGAGGGGCTGGTAGACAAGTGAGATAGTGGGAATCCTGGATTTCACCTCGTCAGGTCTCAAGTGCTGCACAGATGGCCTTTCAGGCAATTTTGTAGGCTCCTACAGCTTAGAGGTTCCCAGTTAACAAGGCAACAGGAGTCTAACTTTCAAACTCATTGCTTCTCAGCACCTGAACCCCCAGGCTACTAGCACTCCGGATCACTGCACAAGTCACCATGGCTGGTGACTCTGGGTCAGCCTATAAAAAGGATCACCCTTATAAAACCTAGGTTTGCTCTAGTTGAAAAATTCATCGTTTCTGTCATGAATCCCTTCACAAAACAGAATTGCATTTTCTCACATAGCTCTTATTGGGACTGCCATTGTTCATCAGGCTGTTATGAGCAGTGAATTGCAAGATTTGTTTTTTCCTTTTGTGCTGATCATTTTCACACATTCCAATTCACAGTCTGAACAGCCCAGAAGTCTTTCACATTTTGTGTGATTATATAGTTCAGGTCACCATGTATCCCAGGGAAGTTCAGACTATAGGGATGCACTCTTCAGAGCCTTGAGCGTTTTGATGATGTTTGTCACCTCACAGAGAGCCTGCAAAGAAATTTCCCATTCCAACTTGATTGTGATTTATAGCTAGAATGAGATACAGCAGCAGGAAAGGAAGCAATTCAAGGTATTTTCACAGACTGCAAATACTAGTCCCATAAAAATATGGAACATGGCTGAAGTTCCAATTCTATTCATTATACAGATAAAGTCTGAGGATTAACACCATTTATTTATTCTTTTCCCTTGAAAATGTTCTGAGCTGGAAAAAATCTTCGTTTTGCTGCTCACCATTTATCTTTTCAGGGATATGAAAGAGCTCTTGAAAGGGGATTGAAATTTCCCTTTATTGGTCAGAATAAAGGTGTTTATTTTAAAAGAGAGAGGAGTTGTTGTGATTGATGTTAGAAGGAAGCATGTATGTCCATGCTAGAGTAGAGGAACCATTTGTGAATCACCCATTCTTACCCAAGGATTATCCTGGCAGTGCTACCAAAGTTCGCTCATGCTACTAATTGCACAAGTGCTGGCCTTGAAACACAGACCTGCCCAAGGGTTAGTTTAATTGATACAGACAGCTTTTCTAAAAATGTGTGTTTGCAGACTTGCAAGGTTGATATGTTCCAACAGTGGGTCCCCTTGCAGTCTTTCTCCATGGCTTGTCTTCTTGCAAGACATTCACTGCTCAGCCAGCTTACCCTGTTATTCTCTGAGAAACCTGGGCTGGGTGCCACAGACTCCTTCTGTGTTCTTGGCAAGCCATTTAGGGTCAGAATCTTATTCACGCGTAATTTGAAAGTTGTTCCCTTGGTTTTAGTAGGATGACTCAAGGGATGAATTACTGCACAGGGACAGTGGAGTTATGAAATTTTAGACATTTGGATATTTTAGTAAGAGCCAGCTCAAGAACCCTATCCTTGAATCGGGGTACATGGATGAATAATTCTTTTCATCCAAAACAAATTTGAGCAAGATGACTTCTGAAGAAAAGCTGTTGCAGGAGACATCCACAAAGTGAATCTTCTTGCATTAGGCAATCCAAGGATCTCCTTGCACACTTTGGAATTGGTACACATTAATATGCCTCTTATTTTACCAAAGGATTTGGGTTTTCAAATGCTTTAAGTAACACCAAGTTCTTCCATACAAGGCAATTTTATCCTTACAAGGATATTTTTTCTGAAAAACCTCTTCCTTTTACAGTCATAGTGATGATGCCTGTCCTTGATACCCAAAATGGGGTAGTGTGCAGCCTCCCAAGGCACGGGTTCAGTGTTCCTCCCTGGTGAAAAATCTGCATCTTATTCTTAGAAGCTGATGCTTAAAAGCTGGACACTAAGCTCTGCTGTTTAAAATAGAGAAAGGCCACCCACTCCAAGTGCTTTGTTTCTTGATGTGGCTCAAAGAGGAGCTAGAGATGTGGGAAAAAGATTTCTAGTTCCTTCTTCCTATTTCCCCGTTTTCTTTTCACCTTCCTACCAGTCTGATTAACATAACAAGTTTATGAATAGCTTCCTTTTCTGAAGTCCGGGACCTCTAGACAAATGAACACCTGAGTAAATGCATTTCTTTCTCTTGGTGGTAGCTTAGAAACATGAGATTTGATGAAAAGGTCAGAGATGTTTGCACAAAGGTTGCAGATAATGAAGATGATAATAGAAACCTGGGGGCAAATGTGCTTTTCATCATCTTTCAGGGAACAGCGCTCTTTCTATATAACCAGCTTTGGTGTTTAGTCTTTTGCAAACTTTTATATGAATCCCAATTTGGACAATTAGCTTTGGGGTCTCAAAATGAGTAACTTGAGCCTAGACCTACACAAGAAATCTCAAAGGCTCAGTAAGCACCTCTTTGTGCATTTGTTTACTTCTAGCTCTCTGGTCCTGAACTCCTTTAATCATTCCTGTGTTGGAAAATTGCTCAACACAAGACATTTTATAAGATTTGCTCTCATACATTAAAAACTAGAAAGAGTTTCCCACCTTGGTCAGCAGATGTTCCCAAGAGGTGGTCCTGAGTGTGTCTGCCTGATCCAAGGTTGGGGATATCTAACACAAAGCAAGACTAAGGAATAAGATCAAAAGCCTTGCACAGAAGAAAATCGTTATACTGTTCATGCCCTGTGCAAACAAAGAGGACAGGTGTTTTATGAAACTTGTTCTTTATTTGGTTGGGTTGGGGAGTTTTTTTAATGCAGGAAGGAAATGGAAAACCAGTATAAAAATTAGTTATGCCATTCATGGTCATGGATAGTGGTTTTATACTTGCCCAGACTTTCATCCTGTACCACTGAAAAGTGGATTTTGGCAGCTAAGTGGCTGGTTCAGACACATTCTTTGGAGATAGATCTTTGGTTACTAACATCCCTTATTCTCAAACAATAAACATTTGTGTAAAGTGCCTTTAAGGCATAAAGACTGCATAAATGACAGAAAGACCAAGCTTTGGTTTCTCAACTGAAGCCATCTACAGAAGAAAAATACTACCATTAAGTTTTGTTTCCTTATATTTTCCTCTTTTCAAATCAGCAGCTTAAACTATTTACAGCTGTTGATGATCTGTTACCTGTGGAACAATGCGTTTCTATACGTCAGTTTGGAGCCAAAATAATTCCGCTCTAATTAAGGTGTCCAAATTCAGTTCTATTTAAGGTCTCCAACTGTCCTTCAGCTAAAGATCTAACAAGTCTAACAGGTTACCAGAGAGTGAGTGACTCTGTAGAGGCCAATCTCACAGTTCTGCCTCCCTCCACTCCACCTGCATTTCATGCACCAGCAGTCCAGGTATTGCTGGCACCCTCCAAATTTGTGTGAGAGTCCCATGCCTGGTGTGCAGGAATTTGAGAGGAACGCATCTGGAGCACAGCATCTTGAATACAAGGAAATATATTTCCTTTGTGAGCTTAGAAACTGATCAGTCACAAACAGCCCTAGATCGAGGCAGTTCCACTCTCTCCTACAAAACTAAAAGGGAAAATTACCATAACAGGTAGGGATTCAGTCATGTAGAGAACAGTGTGGGGTTTCAGTCTTGCCCTAAGATTTAAAAAAAAATCAAAATGTAGTTCCAAAATATATTGAATTTATTAGAAAGTAGTGATTTTTCAAGATCATTATGGAAAATGCAGGACTAGCTCATGAAAGGGTTTTAGGAAAAATATTTACAAATGCTTAGCGAAAACAGGGCATACCAAGCTCCTGTGAGCACTAAGCTAGCTTCATTGTCCTTGATATTTTCTCTCTGTTTTACTTTCTGAATTCTCAGCCTTACACACCAGAAAAGATGCTGGTTTTTTCTTAGAAAAACTGTGCTACTTATTCAGACTCCCATAAATAAGTTCAAAACAAACAGTTAGATGGCAGATTATTTTAAATTTGTGAATTAAAATTAGTTGCAATTTTATTCTATTTTCTTAATATTTCTCTGTCCAAAGAACTCAGGGTTTTTTTACTTCTCTGTGTACTCTTCTAAGAAGACTACAGTTCAGGCTAAACAAAAGGTGTTGAACAGAAGAGAATTACAGATTTTTATGAACAATACTGGAAAATCTATACTCCCACAGGCAAGTCAAACACTCCAAACCAAACTAAAGCTAATTTTAAGTAGACAAAAGATTTTTTTTCTTTTCCAATGCATTAAGTTTGGATATATATAGATTTGGGATCATTCCTAAGTTCAAATTCAAACCTAAGTCTTGTATGATTCACCCAAACCTGTGTTTCCATAAATAAACAGCCTATGAGAGCAGATACTCAAAAGGCAGAGGAAACCAGAGGAAACAAAGCAAATTCACGATGTAGTGATATATCACTAAAAATTTGCTGGTATCATTAAAAACACAGAAAGGAAAAGGCACAATGGATACTGAAACTCTAAGGAAATGCTTTGAGTTGTTTCGTGAAGTTCAACATAACTGTATTTCCTAACATTTCAGACTTCTGATTTTTCTTGTTAAGAAGTTTTCTGAGAACTGTAATTCTAAATGCAAGAGAAATATTTTCTTTTGAGCTTTTGAATGCAAGTTCCATGGAAATATTTTCCAAACCACCTTGTTTACTAGGTCTGCTTAGATAAAGGAACAAAATTTAGAATATTTCAGCCAACAAGATTTTCAAAGGCACCTAAGGATTTTAGACATATCATCTCATTTGCCACAAAGAGGAAAAAGATAGTGCACTAAAGAAACAAATAACTCAGTTTCTTAAAAGAGCTTTGAAAACCTCCTTATGTGTACAGCAATATATCCCCTGGAATTACATCAATGCTGAACCAACTGTATCCTTAAAGTATTAAAGGAGATGCAATTTACACAGTAATAGGAAAATACAACTTTCCTTTGTTACAAAAAAAAGTACTAAGGAGATTATTTTTATGAATTCCAGGCTGTTTCATGCCATCGTTCATTGTCATGGGTTGTATTTGCCATGTACTTGCATATTTTTTCCCAGAATACAGAACAGCACTCATACCATAAGTGCTGGCTGTAAATGGTAACTGTAGGAAACAAATAGAGATATAAGCAGATGGGGATTATGCAGAAGCAGCCCTGTGACAGTGGAATAAGTTACCATTCTCAGCCTGTCACCAACTGCTTATCATGGCCTTATCTCAAAGGTTATCCAATCTCACAGCAGAGCTGGTGAAGGGGAAACTACTGTACCTGCTGCAGCTGAGATAAGACAAATTATCAAATTCCTAGTCAGGGTAGCCTCATTTTGAGTGAGATAGATTAGGGAGCTTGCATTGGGCAGGTGTCTCTGCAGGCATGCAAAAGCAGTAGCCTTCAAAGAAAGTCAAGACCAAGGACCCAAAAGCTATGTCTGCTAACACGAAAGGATCTGGGACATGACATTTATCTGCAGTTTAAAACACGATCTTCAGATTTTGCCTTTCTAATGCATGCAGTTGATATTCAGAGGAATAGGAACAGAGAGGAATTGCCTCAGAAATAATCCTGATAGGCAATGTTTATATCCCACACAGTCTTTTTAAAGCCATGCTTTCTCTGAACAGGAGTAGATGAGAATCCCTGCACTGTTTGGAAGTCTTTCAGTATACTGAATATAAAGAGATATTATTCTCCATTTGCTCAATTATTCCTTCCTGGCCATTTATTTGACAATCACCCATCGCAAAATCCAGCTCTAAATCCTTGGCAGAAATGGCTTTGATAAAATTCCAGGTGCTCCTCTATTTTTTTTATCAGCTAATGGATCCCCAAATTCAAATGATTTTGAAGTCTCAAATTAGTCACATAAGGATCAATAGATTTGTCTTCTTGCTTTTCTTTTCACAAAAAATACTGCCTTTCTTATGTCATTCCTTCTTCTTAAGGGATTCAGCCAGGATCCTTTTCATTTCTTTTCTGCCTTTCTATAAAGCACAAAGCAATCAAAAGGTCTGATTTTTTTGACATAAAACATGTAAACTATTTTTGTGTCCATAATCCTGGGAAAAAAGAGCAGATAAAATTTTTGAAAGCCTCAGAAAAGAAAATCAGAATGAATATTAGAGATTAAACACAACACAGTCTAATCTAAGGGTCTGTCTACCCAGAGAAGGCATATGCTTTTAATGATAATGCTGCAGGTAAAGTAGCTCAGCTCCTTCATCCCCAAATGTGTGGATTTCCCTAACCTTCATGCCAACTGTGCTATTACACTGTTAGTATTGTTTAGGGAAAGGGATCATTGCACCTTTGAAATTATGCTTCCACCTTTAGGCTAAGATAGGCTTGGAATAGATGAACAGGTTAAAGCACATCTGTATTAGACTAGCAGTTGTTGACTCTTTTAGGATCACAAATGACATGAGTTAAGGATGGGAAAAAATAGTACCATATAGAAAGAAAAAAATACCTGCTCTTCCCAGGCTCAGGGACGTGTTGCTAAGGCTCAGAGGAGAGGACTGTTTCAGAAGACCATAGTAAGGATTCTCAGCATCGTAAAAAGAAATTAGTTATGTCAGCCTAAGGAAGAAGGAAAAAGCCTGGCTAGAGCAGTATTGATCCTACCGTAGGATGAAATAACTGAGCAGAGAGAAGAGTGGTACAAAAAGCAAGTGAAGTGACCTTGGGAGCAAGGTAGTCTGTTCCTAGCTGCTATGAAGGAGAGAGTTTGGATAAAGAAATGGGAATGGAGAGACTGCTGCTTCTTGTAAGCCTGTTAGGAAATGGCTTCCTTTCCTGGAATTCTCCCTACTGCTGTTATTTTCCCCTTACACTGCTATGAGGTTGGACAAGACCTGTTGCGAATCTAAATGAGTCCAGGGGCAAAGCTTCTTAGCCTGGGATAGCACGTCAACTTTGATGTTCTTCAGGAGATAGTTTAGCTTGAAGCTTTGTCTCTTCAGCCTCACATTCAGAGAGATTTGATATGCAGCCATTTCAAAAGATATTACATAATTCAAGGGCACTATTATTCAGCATTTAGTCATGGACCAAATTGTAGTAAGAGAAGAATTTTAACTGGCCCTCAGAGTACAGACATCATCATTTTTATGTCCCAGAAACCCTTCAGGTCTGTATTTTTAGCCTGTCTGAGCTTCTGCACCATCTCTGAAAGGCATCCTGGTATGAAGTAGATAGCAAGAAAAAAGCACACGCTGCTGACATGCAAGGGCCCAGAGCTATTATTAAAAGAAGTAAATCCCCTTCAATCTTCCTCAGCCATTCCTTCTTCTCTCCTTTACATAAGGATGTGAAGTCAAGACAGTTTATTTCAAAAATATACTCTAGGATTGCCAAGGCTAAGGTATAGAAGACTAAGTTTACATCCATACCAAAAAAATTAAATGGTATTAGAGTGAGTTATCTGACCCAGACAACAATCAGCATAGTCTGGCCATGCCTGTATCCTCAAAATCTAAAACAAGGTTTCATATCCAAACTGCTTGTTGGGAATTTGGTTTGGCTAAGCTACCTCCCAGTCTATGACTGGGAATTGTTTGGGAGACTAACTGTCCCCTGCTGAAGATATACCAAGTATCCTGCTAATAAATTGATTATTAAATTTCAGAACTTGTGCTTGTACCCTGACACAATTTAGTATATTAAAATAGCTGTAATCTGAGTGACATTACAGTGATAATTCAAAATTCATCTGGGATAGGAATTGCAGCCAGCCTGAGCACAAATGCCACACAGGCAACTGCATTATTATTGTCTCTAAATCAGGCTTCCCAGCTGGACTTCATCTCCCACACTGTACTGTAGTAAAGGACTGAGAGGGGAGGCCATGGTGACCCATGGGAACATTTATCTAGCATGGCAAGCACAAAGCCTTGACACACACAGATCCATGAGGCACCCAGAATACACCACATGGCTAAAAGGAGGCTCATTAATTACCACTATACATTACTTTAATCAATAAACTCAATGTTATTCTATAGAGATATTCAGTCTGAAAAAACATAATTTGCCATTAAAAATATTTTGACAGAAGATTTCCTGTTTGTTTCAATGTGTCATAGTAACTGACTGCCACAGGGCAGAATAACATTGCCTAAAGCCTTTCTCCCTGTGGCATCCATTCTGCATGCAAGGCAGATGAACATTTGCTTTTCATTCTCTCACATTTTCTGCCACATATCCTTCAAAGCTTTATTTTCCTGAAGGTTTGAACTGATTATATTTTAATCCTTATCTGCCACTATGCAAGAGATTTTCCCAGTTCACCTTGTGGAAGGAAAACTGATTACACGAGACACAGATTGGGCTGGTTTCAAATGACATACCTCTCGAAATATTCTTGCCTCACAATATACACACCAGCTTTGCATTGCTCTTTCACTAAAGCAGTTAGACCCATGTCTCCAGCCAGCCTTAAGTACTTGTTTAGAATGGAGCCAGGCCCAGTTTTGCTGAATAGAGATAAGCTTCGGTGACACCAAAAGGACTGTGCTTAGTGAGTCACAGAGGAATCTCTTTTTAATAAGGTTATTTTAAAAAAGGTAATAGAACAATCTGACTTCAGCATGTGCTCTATTGTTTTGGTTAAGAAAGGCTCTAGGGTACTGTTCAGCTGTTCCTGTTCCCAGTGAAATGTCCCAGTCAACGTACAATGTATCAGTGGAGGTATGAACATGAGAAATACCTCTCTTTTCTTGAAGCAAACAGAGTGAGACTAACAAGAAACAGAAAAAAATAAGTATACCCTCTGCCCCACTGAAGTCAGAAAGAACATCAGTCCTGATCTCAATGAGTCTAGAGCAAAAGTCCCAGAAAATTCAGCAGAAAACCAGAAGCTGAATGGTCATGAATGGTAAAATGCCAAGAACGAAATAAAAAATAAAAGTGTTTAAAAAGACATAAAGAGAAAATCCCATCAGGATTAAAGAATGAATCTCATCTGGCAACAGTTTAGACAGACTTCATAAAAGGAGAGATGTTTGATGGAATACAGTTAAGTCACAATGGAGTCCAGTAGTTCATAAGACTTTAACAAGACCATAGCAAACAACTATGAAGGATAAATATCAATTTATTTCTGAAGTCTTTATGTCTTGCCCAGAGCAAGTATGCTTAGTGCTTGTCTTATACCAAATACTTTCTAAAATATATTTGGAGAGAAAACAGATAAGCAATACAAAACAGATAAGTTTCTGTATAACTTAATATCAAAAAACAATTTAACTTTCATAAGCTGAATTCTGAAATTGCTTGGAATAAAAGAAATAATAGTGAAGCGAGTCTAGGTTTTGACAATTTAGCTGCTTCCTATGAAAGCCAAGTTAGAAATGGCCAGAGCACCTTTTTCCGGCTGCACTCTACCAGCCTCTAAACAAACCAGCCTGCTAGTTTTGGAAGAAGAGGAGAGGAACTCCAGTCCCATACTGCAGATGGGATGGAGACGGAGGAGGACAACATGAGAGGTGGGTAAGTGAGCACATGCTGTCCCAGGGGCAGTGGAGGAGACCACAGCCTCAGCAAGAGTCACGAAGGGGTCAGAAATACGACCACAGTCAGGTATGATAATACCAGAGGTCCCATATTCCTGTCTCACCTGATAACGTACGTGGTTTTTCATCTCAAGTTACTGGTCCTTTCCAGGTCTTTGGTCACTGCAGGCTGGTTTACAATGGCAAATTCTCTAAGGAAGAGGTACTCCAGATCACAGATGTCTTACACATCTCCTAAAATCCCACTAACCTTCCTGAAACCTTCTTCATTTATTTCCTTAACACACCACTTTTAAATTGCCATAAAACCAAATTTTGCCACTGCCAACACTAAAAGAAGATGCTAAATTATATCTACATGGCCAGACTTGGAGGGGGGCAGCAGGATGGAATGTGACCCATGCAGCACAGATGGTGTCTGTGGGAAGAGGTTGAGGTAACCCAAAACCAAGACCATCAGGAAAGTTTGTGGTGCCTCTGTGAAAACATGTATAGGAAAGGTCAGAAAACACTGGACAGCAGGAGGGAGAGAGAAAGAGAGGGAGAGAAAGAGAGTGTTGCGGTGAGCCATGGTCAGCCGGACCAAGGGGACCAAAGGGCCCATTGGTTTGATGCCTCCACAGCTCAAGGGCCTTGAGGTGACAGTGAGCACCCAAAAGGCTGTGTAAAATATGCAGACTATTGGCTGCCACTCTCCCCTCCCCTTATTCTTCATATTTGGTTGTCTTTCCAGAAAGTTCTATGTTCCTCGGTGGTTAATTGGCCCCTGTTACTCCTCCCCACCTACTCCTTCTCCCATTCGCTCTAATCCGTTCTCCCTGCCCTTGTAACACCCCCTAACTGATCTATCATTGGTTATTATGTGCTTTCTGTGCCCATTATGTAGATGTATAAAACCCCACGCCAGCCCCAATTTCTTTGGTTTCTTCGTGGGTTTTTGTTCTCCAATAAACCTTTCCCTGCCCTCACGAAGAAGTCCCTCCACTTTATTCCTGCCTCCTCCGTGCACCTTTGCTATCGGCAGGCACGGTGAACCCGAGCAGGAGCTTCGCCTGCCCTCCTGCCCCGCGATCGGCCTCCACCCTCTGCTCCGGGGCAGGTGGAAGATTGCCCGGTGCTCGGAACAGCGTGCTGGCTGGCAATAGCACCGCGGCAAGAGAGGAGGGAACAAAACAAACAAACACAAAAGGGCAAGAAACAGCAAAGGGAACACCAAGGCCAGAGGAGGATGAGATGCTCCACAGCAGAGCACATAATCGCAAAAGGACTGTAGTTCATGGAAGACCCATGCCAGTGCAGAGGAAAAGAGTGAGAAAGGAGGAGCAGCGCAGAGAAACTGCTGTTTTGTGACCATAACCCCTCCATGGCACTCATTGTTAGAATTAAAGAACCATCAACTGTGGCGATAACAAGCAAGGAGAGAGGAGTCAGGAGTGAAGGAGTGAAGCTGAGCCTGGGAATAGAGCAGGAAGGATGTTTCCTTAAATGTGTAAACATTTGTTTTTCCCTGCAGTTGTTTTTCCCAATATCTTTATCAGTACTCAATTATTTATATCAATTGACAATAGATCAAGTTATATTTCCCAAATTTGAATCTGTTTTACCTGTATTAGTAACTGGTAAGTGACTTCTCTTTATTTGTCCAACAACTCTTCTTGCTCTCACATGTTCCCCCCCATATCACTGGGTGGGGGCACTGAGCAAGTGGCTGTGTGGATATTTGACTGTGAGCCAAGGCAATGCATTATCCATCAAAATGACAAAATTCAATTTTGCCTATGTTCTGTAGAAACCTAAGATTGGTTCAATATAATGTTCAATTACTGTATCTCCCAGGTGGTACCAAGGCATTTGGTGATTCAAGTCTTTCTTATAGAGGAAGTGCTTTTAAATTAATATATTTTGGAAGGAGAAATAGAAAACTGTTCTTATTTTGATGTTTTTGTGGTGAGGAAGAGATGAAGACCATACCTCAGTGTGATGATTACTCCAGGAGTGATGGGGTTATTCAAGAATAGACCACATTGTTACTCAGTTTGGAATATGAGACAAACTACTCTGTGCTAACAAAGGCACATCACAAAAAGTAGTACTTTCACATAAAACACAGGAGAAAGCCATTTTCTCCCTTAAGGAAGCTACAGAAAGCAAACCTAAGGAGTGAATATCGCCCTACAATATCTAAGACAGTCTTCAGCATACCTCCAGGGGACTGGAATATATTCAGAATCATGAAAGTACCATTTCAAATTCAACTGCAGTGTGTGATAAATGCCAAGATTTTAATAGTGTATGCCAGTGAAAATCTAATATTGGCTTATTTATAATTAAAGTTTATCAGTAAGGAAGATGTTAAAATTGCAAGATCGCCAGCAAGGAGCTGTATACAGTTATTTCCTTGCCAAGTAAAACACTAATATTAGATTATCTCCCATCACTAGTGTTATATAGATGTTTTACGTTTAAATGCTACACTGTATCTGAGCCCAAGAACATGCAGATACCAAACTGTTTGTCTTGAAAAACTTGTTCCCTAGATCAGTCAAATATTTATGTTTAGATTGAAAACAGCACTGAAATTCCTTCTTCTTCTTAATCATATGGTAAATCAGTGATGAGTATTAAAAATTTGATCTCATAAGTCCATATCACCCAGTCTCAAGAAGTTGTGCTTCCATCTTACATAGTGTTAATCTGATGAGTTTTTATCTGAGAAACACTTAATTGCCTCCAGCCCTGTTCAGTTCTTTCTTCCTTCTAAAAGTAGAAGCCAATCTGCTGACTTGTACTATTGGATTTTTTGATGTGGGCACCTTTTCCCAATAAACTTCACTGTGTCTACCAGCGCATTTTACACAAGCTACTAAACATCCATCAGATGGAAATGATTCACAGTCTTTACTGATTAGGTCATATTTGAGCCAGTGACCTAGAGCTGAAAAGTAATGACAGCTTAAATTGCTTTCTACCCTACTGCAAACAGCCATATGCTGAAATACAGTTGAAAGATGCAATTTAGCATACTTCAGTTTTATAACAAAGAGTTATCTGTTGCAGCTTTAATTCCAGTCAGAGTAAAACCTTTGACAGTTCACTAACCAACCAAATATAGTTACGGGGAACTGGGAATGCAGACATTTAAATGCAAAGATCAACAATGATTTTGTGGGGTTTTTCAACAGCTGCAGAGTTTTGTCGGCATACCAAATGCTTCATTTCATCTTCACTAAGTTTGTTGGTGTTAAGATCCAGAGACAGAAAAATCTGTGAAAGAATTAGAAGAAATGTTGTTGCAGTTGCAGCACTCTTAGTATAATCAGGCGTGCTTTGTGTGTTTTGAAGTATTCTCAAACTGGGATTTTATGGATTTTGGTTTTGTTTGGCTGATTCTTTCACATACTGACATATTTGTTAAGTGGAAACAAATATTATTATCCAAATGATCATAGTTCTTGGAAACAGTGGCTTTCTAGATAGCATCCATTGTAAATTAAAGTGGAAGGTGATGTGATTACATTAATAAACACTAGAAAATCATTATAGCACTTTCCATAGTCCAGAAAGAGAATTCCTGGGCCGCATGAATGATATTCTCTGGATAAAAAGGCAATAGATCTGCAAAGAAAGAACTAGTTTTCTACCCTTCATTTATATCATGCATTCAAATCTGATTTGCACTCAAGATAGCATATGAATATTCCTTTATATTTACTTCCAAGTGGATTAAGGGAAAGTAAATTTGGTTCAGTTTTATGCAGACCTGAATATAAAGCACAGCTGTGCTTGACACCTCATTGTTCTCCTACTTAAAATATTCTTATGGTGTTTGTTCAAGGGATTTTTTCTGCCAGCTGCAGTTTTCACATTACTTCTACTAAGAAATAAGAAAAAAAAAAAGAAACCACACAGAACAGCAGAAACCAAGTTTTATCGCTGCAGCACTGTATTCTGTGAATACTAAATGAAAATCTTTTTGCTGTCTCTGTTCACGTTTTAGCATTGGTAACTCCATTTTCTCTAACAAACCAGAGTACAAACAGTACTCCTCTCTAAGGAGTCCCATAGTAAAGACTGGACAGACTCCAAATTTATAAGCTCTGTAGACATTATGAACAACATCCACATACAGAGAGAAGAAAGAACTGAAGGGTGCTGTGGCATTGTGTTGTTTTGGTTGCTGTTTGTTCTTGTTTTCCCCTGTCAACACAGCACACATTTTGGTTTACAGCCTCTCAAGGTCATCCTGAAAATCTGCTCCACCCTAGAGCATATTGACTGCTCTCCTCTGTTGGGTATAACCTGTGAAGTCACTGACATGTTAGATTGACCAGCCTAAATTTCCCAAGATTATCCTTGCTTAGGTGTGACAGTCAAGAGTAGACACCTCTAATCATCAGTCTTCCCGTGGTGACAGAGAGCAACCTTGCAATGACATCAAGCCAGCTCCCCTTTGGATATATTCATTCTTGCTGCATGGACAGACATATTTCCAAATTGTTTGCATGCTCCTTGTTCAACCTTCCTCGACTGTGGACCATACTTCACAAGCCCACACTGCACTGCTGAGCTCAGCTACATGGAAGACATGAGGGCATAAAGCAATAAGCCTTGAGTGCAATGGTCTGTTCCATGCCCTTCATCCCACTGAGCAGTGTGACCATATTTTCTTAGCCTTCCTTTTGATGATGTATTCACATGATCTCTCCTTGTATTAGTTGTTGATCCTGGGAGTGAAGCCACCAGATTACAGCAGAGCTGGCTGCACCAAGATGCCCTGGTAGGACCCAGCCATCCTGCTCATTCTGTAGCAGACAGCGTCTGCCAAGTCCCTGCACAAGCTGTAGAAGGCTCAACAGTATGCAAACATGTGGCCATTCCTGTGACCTTGTTCATGAGTCCATGCTGCATCATAATTGACCAAGGATGCATTTGAGCTCTGCGTGCAAAAATTAAGCACCTTGTATTGAGTTTACATGGCCAGGTTTTGGTAGCAGGGGGGCTATGGGGGTGGCTTCTGTGAGAAGCTGCCAGAAGCTTCCCCCATGTCCATCAGAGCCAATGCCAGGCAGCTCCAGGATGGATCTGCTGCTAGCCAAGACCAAGCCACTCAGGAATGATAGTAACACCTCTGTGATAACATATTTAAGAAGGAAAAAAATTATTGTACAGTTGTAATTACAGTCAGGGAAAAGCAGGGTGACAATATGTGAGAGGAACAACTCTGCAGACACCAAGGGAGCAGAAGGAGGAGCAGGAGGTGCTCCAGGTGCCAGAATTGAGATTCCCCTGCAGCCTGTGGTGCAGACCATGGTGAAGCAGCTGCAGCTCATGGAGGACCACAGGGATGCAGAGATCTATTGCTGAGTCCCTTCTGGCTCTGTGGGCTCATATGCATGAACACACAGGCACAGAGATGACTTCAGTAATATGAATCCAATGGCAAGGAGCTGAGAAGGGTCCTTGCATAGAGTTCCACAAGCAGCAGTTTATTGCTACAGCTCGTGAAGGTTTCCATAAGCAAAAGACGACCACCACGTGGCCGGTCGATCTTAAGTACTGGGGAGTGGCTTACGCCAAGAGCCAGCCAGGGAATTAGAACTGGGGTACATTATCACAACCGAACAGGCATTCTGGGAGAGACTTCTTTCCCTGACCATAACTAATAAATCTTTGGCATCAGAGACTGTCTTACCACAAACACTCTCTGTCTCTTGTACCACAGGTCAATCGGTCACCACAGAGATCCACCTGCAGCCCATGGAGGAGATCCAGGCTGGAGCAGGTGGATGCCATGAACCCATGGGAAACCCATGCTACAGCAAGATCTTGTCAGAGACCTGTAGACCCATGGACAGAGCAGCCCATACTGGAGCAGGTTTCCTGGTAGGACTTTCCTGGTCTTCCTGTGGGGGGCCCACCCTGGAGCAGGCTGTGCCTGAAGGACTGCACCCCATGAAAGAGTGGCCCATATTGCAGCAGTTCATGAAGAACTGTTGCTGTGGGATGGGCTCATATTGGAGTTCATGGAGGGCTGTCTCCCATGGGAGGGAGGAAAGAGAAGGAGGAACAGAGGAAGGGCTCCTCTCCCTGAGCAGCAGCTGAACTGACCATAGCCCCCATTCCCATCTCTCTGAGCTGCTGTCAGGGAGGAGTTAGAGCTGGGAAGAAGGGAGGGGTAGGGGAAAGGTGGTTTTAAGATTTATCTTACTTCTCATTATCCTGCTCTGATTTTATTGGTAATAAATTCAATTAATATCCCTAGGCTGAGTCTGTTTTGCCCATGATGGTATTCAGTGAGTGATCTCTCCTGGTCCTTAGCTCAGCTCATGAAATTTTTGTTATATTTTCTCTCCCTTGTCCTCTTGTGGAGGGCAGTGATGGAGTGGCTTTTATGGGTGCCTGGTAACCAGCCAGGGTCAACCCACTACAAACCTAAATGGAGTTGTCATAGGCAGATCACTGACTAGCTAAACTGGGTGAATCCAGGAGAAAAGGGCGGAAGATGAGAACTCAAAGTGCAGAGAGACACCCTAACAACAGGATTTTGTCCTCTGAGGAACAGGAGTATCAACCTGACTGTAACAGATAATGGGGCAATTGGAGACAACAGTTTCATATACTAAGCTTATGGATGCTATTATTTTGTCCATACAATGTCCCCTGTGATCCCCAAATGCCTGAAAGATCAGGAGCTTGTATCCTGTCTAAATGCAATAGTTGTAAACACTGATGTTGGGCACAATACAGCACAAGCTCTCGTCCCTCGGATTTCCTTAAAAAAAGGTAAAATGCAAAAACCCCTTCACTTTCTCTTCTGTTGCATAACTACGAAGTTGTGAATCCTACTACCCTAGGTTTAACACTGAAGCTTCCCAGGCACCTAACATTCCTCTTCAGTACAGGCCTGGAAGTGCCTTTGTCTTGGCTGACCACTGCATCACAATGCCTCTACTGTCACATGCTCTCACACCCAAATTAATTCTATAAATGAGACATCTTCTCTCTAATTTCTGTGTTTCACAGGCATGCTCTGAATCATAGAATCACAGAATGGTCTGGGTTGAACGGGACCTTAAACGCCATCTGCTTCCAGACCCCCTGCCATGGGTAGGGATGCCATGCACTAGATAAAGCTGCCTGGGACCACACCCAACCTGACCTGGGTTGGGTGAATGCAACCATTCAGCGTTGGTAACACACAAAACAGATCTCTGTCTTCCAAGTTCTGCTTGCTCAAGACAGATCCTCCTTCCCGCGCAGCAATATCACTACACTGGTACAAAGCAGTGCTTGATAAAGGCAAAACTGAGAAGTATAAGCAATGACAGTTACACATGGTAGTGACATCTCATGCAGCCATATTATCTCACCAAAAGGTTTAAAAGAGACTTAATAGTCTGTATTGGTAAGAACGGAGAATCGATATCATTAGTTTTGGACAAATACTGCACAAATATTATCAATAAAAGCAGTATCTTCAACAAAAACGTATTTAATAAAAGCCTTCTGTTCTCCCTGTCCTACTTCCACTGCCATCAGTGGAAAATCTTAGTCTTTCCTCTGTATTTCTCTGAATGGTAGCTAATCAGAAAATATCCCTGAAACTGAGCATTCAGTTTGACAGTCTTACTTATGAATATGTTTCTCAGATGCGGAAACCCCACAGAGACTTGTATTTCAGTATGAGTCATATTTCATCACAGTATGTTAATTTAGTTACTCGTTTCCATTGAGGGATTGTCTTATAGGACACGTCAATGGAAGCCTTATTGTTTCCAAAAGAATATTATGTCATCTTAATGCAGTTTAGATCCAGTGCCTGCAGCTGCCTTCTGTTTAAGACTTGTTTCATTTAAGTTTATAACATTCTGAGAGACTTAATTCCCATTCATAGCTGCTTGGATCTAGGTCTTTAGTTTTATTATTGATGTGATGCAGCATGAGTTATCCCTCTAAAAGCTGTTCTCAGCTGAATGGTTAAGCAAAACATCAATCCAGCCCCAGGGCTCAAAGCTAATCTTTCAGCTCATTACATTTTAAAGATTGCAAACAGTCAGAAGGCCTGGAATTTATGTAACTTGGGTTATATACAGTAAAAGCATGTAAAAGTTATATAACTTAATGTTCATATCATATGTTGAAAAATAATAGGTATATCAGACACAGGAACATAGCAAAAATATCTCAGAGGAGTACTTAAGGTTATCCTTTGACTAAACACATACAAAGAGCAATGTATTTTCACATGTAATTAATTCTCTCACCATTTCAAAATGAAATGCCTATTTTTCCACTATTTAACTTTTATAATAGCATTCTCATGGGTACTTTAATAATACTCTTAAATCTTTGCAAGTTTAAATTGAGTTTATGAACAGGCTAATTAATTTTACTGTCCTCATTATGGGAACATCAAAGTTCCTATTTACCTGTGCCATTAATAGCTTGTCTGTAGAAGAGTATTACAATTCATACCAAGATTTTATCATAGAAATATCTAAGGAAGTACACTGTAAGATTTGTTAGTAGAAAGGGAAAAATTATGCCAATTGAAAAACAAGATCAAGACTCACATTTCCATACCTTTGTTTTTACCTCTTAGGATAGATTGTATGGTATGCACTCAGTGAATAGAATTGCCCTATCAAAATAATCCACACTTTCAGTATTTTATTAAGAATAGATATCTTTTCTTTAAGATACAAGATGGATAAAAAAATGCCTGTGTAGTTCTCAAGGATATTATTATAGAGGCTAAGTGAGAAGTTCCTAGGCAGTCTTTCAGATCTTAAAATCTATACATTCCAGTCTGACAATCTCCATGCTTTAAAAAAGTACAGAATTTTAAAAAGCACTTTTTTTTTCTTCATCTTCCTCTTCAACTGTATCATTTTATAAATCATCTCCTGTCAGGCTGTGGTGTGACACTGTGGCCTTTTTGCACCAAACAGTCTACCTGATGCACCAGATGCTGCCAATTGGTGGACTACACAAGGCACTACCTGCAAGAGCCACAAGAGCTGGCACACACCTCAGAGGCAGCACAGCACTGTTCTCTCTCCTGTGCTGGGCATGCACTTGGCCTGGGATAGCTCATGTCCCAGCAAACAGGCCATCACACTCATACCAGGACTGCTTCCTGCCACCTGAGTCTCAAGCACAGGGGGAAAAGCAGTGGGAGACTGGGAAACAGAGTAGGAGGTGCATGAGGTGGATGAAGGAATCATTTTGTATTTACTCAGATAAATATAATTCCTCACTTCCCCCCCCCCCCCATTTTTCAGATGACACTAATACAGTCATTCCACTGAACTCTGAGTTCTTAACAAGGGCTAAATTAAGACTATCAACTCTCCAGGATCCCTGCTTCCTCAAAGGAAAATAAAAGGCTTCTACAGCCAGCAATTCAATGCAGCTAAAATCTGAATCAGTTCCCAAGATTCTGCCACTGTATTAAGACCTATTACCACAGAGCCCCTTCTTCTGGAATAGGAAGTTTTCTGCTTCAGTGAGACCACTCCCAATAATAATCAGTGAAGGATTTAGTAGCGGATGTTATGGCTATCAAGACTTCGAGACTTTTTCTGGCTGTTTGTCATTATGTTCACCTATTCACAAGCAGAAAGCATAGAATTCAAAAAGGTTTCATTTAATATATGGTTCTCACGGAATTCTTTATTCCCTGGGTAGCCATCGACAAAATGCATCTTAGTTTTTAAAAGTTTATCAGCAGATCTGCCCACTGAAGTCGGTCACATGGAAAACAGATCTCCATCCCCTACTTACGTTAGAATCAGTTTCAGAGGGATTAGAAGCAGTTCTTTAATCATTTAGCTCTTTTTAGATACCTGGGGAGGAGAAGAGTTTTGGACTTACCACCTGATTCTATTCCCATTGAAGTTAATGGGAGATTTGCCAGTAATTTCCAGAGGAAGAGGATGAGGCCCCAATCTTTTGAGAAAATGATGCAGTAGTGCTTAATGGATCGTGCAGACCTCATCAGTTGAAAATACCTTTGTGGTTCCAAGTTTCCATCTACCTTTCCTGGATAAACATGGACATTTAGTTCTGTCTTTCAAATTGTTTCCAACTAACATTTGCAACACAGTCATATTCCCTTTTTGTCTTCTGTTAAAAAAAGAAATACTTAGCATGTTCCATGATATTAGGAAATGCCAAGGAATCATTCCAGCAAGTAAAATTTCATACATCTATCTGGCTAGGAAGAATAAATAATGACCTTTTCCACATGCCAGCAAATATAAAACGTTCATATTTCCACAGGCACAAGCTTAATGGCCATCTGAGATGTCTGATTCATTTATGATTTAAGCACTGTTTATAGGAGTTGACCAAAGAATTTACTTGATATCACTGAGGAATGCAAAACACATGAGTAAATTATACAGTGCAGATATCCACATGCAACTCACCAAGAGTGTAAAATAAAGCATATTTACACTAAAAAAGTAAACCTTTGCTTGCACATCCACTTCTTTGCAGTCGTGCAGTCCATCACTTCACAACAATTCTGCAGTTTTTCAGTTAGCATATTACATATATATATATCACATTTGAAGTCTGAATCTAACATGTCTCCTATTGATATTACTCCCTTTGCATTGCTCTCTGTCTCTTTGTGTTGTGCCTATGTTTACCTTTATCTATACGATTGCTGCTAAGCACAGACCTCATCTCATGCCAGAGCTGCTGTTTTCATGAGGAGCACTAGTCCCTTTCCCAAAATACTCTTCCAGAACCATTGGAGATTAGTTGCTTGTCGGGCAGGTGCTGCTGCAGACGGGTGTGGAGCTGCTATATATTTGTCAAACTGTAGCAGATGGCACTAAAAACTCCATCTATGCATAGGAAACAATGGACAGAAATTTATGTTTCTATGCTAAACTGGACTTTTAAGTTCCTCCATAGGGCCTCACTCCAGTCAGCACAGGTACCTCCAATGAGAGCTTAATTCCATCTGCTGTAAACAGTTATCAATAGATGCAATGAATTAATGGAAGTGCCCATCTCACTCCAATGCCTCCAGTTACATTTAAATTAATAAAGTCATTAAAGCCAGTGTACGTGTTCATCCTCTGGCATGCAATTGTCCGTACTGTCTAACTTTTAGCACGATCCCTGGTGTAGTTTTGACCTGGGTCAGCCAGCACTCTCCAAAACAAAGTCTGGGTATATTTCAGGAGCTAGTCAGGGACGCTTCCCAATGCTGACAAAAAAAAATAGTGCCTGTCTCAATTTATGTACTGGAATAAATGTAGCTTACATAACCATCTTAGATGATGTATTTATAATTGCACCATGGCTCTAGACTAGGTGAGATGAATCCCATCCAGTATGACTGAAATGTTCCTAGCTGGCCAGTGACTGCAGACATTCTATTAAGGACAAGAACTTTGCTCCTGCATTTCCAGATAGAGTCAAGGGTAACTACTTCAAAATCTTGTCTGACACTAAAATGACTATTAATAACGTTTTTCAGTCTTGCTTAGAATTGGCCCCATTGCATCAACTGCTATACAAATGAGACCTAATAGAAAACATCTCAAATACACTGAATGAAACAAAGAATGTGAAAACATAAGAGGAAGAATGGGATGTAAACTGATACAGTTTGATCAGCAGCAATATGGTCATTTCAGTTAAGCAGTGTACATTATATAGAATGATGTGAGTTTGAAGGGACCTTTAAGACCATCTAGTCAATTACCTGGTCTAGTGCTGGGCAAGGACACCTTCCACTAGACCAAGTTGCTCAAACCCCCACCCGACTTGACCTCAAAGCCTTCCAGGGATGGGGCATCCACAGTTTCTCTGGGCAACCTATTCCAGTGATTCATCACCTTCACAGTAAAAAATTTCTTCCTTATCTCCAATCTAAATTTCCTCTCTTTCAATATAAAACCATTCCCTTTTTTCCTGGCCTCCATATAAAGTCTCTCTTCATCTTTCTTTTAAGCTTTCTTTAATATTAAGAGAGTCACAATAATGTCTCCATGGGACCTTCTCTTCTCCAGACTGAACAATACCAGCTCTCTCAGTCTTTCCTCACAGGAGAGGTACTCCAGCCCTCTGACCGTTTTCCTTGCCCTCGTCTGTACCCACTCTAAGAGGTTCATGTCTTTCTTGTACTGGGGATCACATTTTGAAATCTTTGTCTATGCATTCTTTCATGATGTCCAGTACTGATATGTAATTTCACCCTAAAACAGATATGCCATGATACATACCAGACATAGTACCATGATGCATAAATAGGCATGCTGTGATTAAGACATTTTCTTGATTACTTTAGACAGTCACTGGAATTTAGGCAAGAAGAACAAAGGCTTCTGTGACTAAAGGAAAACTTTCATATTCATTCTTACATTAAAGATTGTCATGCAATATGACAGACAGCATATAAAAGCAATGTAAGCAATGTGTTTTCCTTTACAGTCTCTCACACTAGCCTAAAATATATGATTTCCTCCATGGTGACTTCTCACAGGCATTAGGCAATCTGGATGTAATTCATTTGACTTGTATTTTGCAGGGTTGTATTCCCCCCTGTTACAGCTTTGCCATAAAGGGACTGCATAAAGAGCACCCCAGAACACAGCAGACTTCAGAAGGAAAATTTTTCAAAGCAGTAAGCTGGCTGCTTAATATGGCCTATTATGTGGAACACAGTCAAAAGGTACAAACATTCTGAGCGTCTAGCCTCAGTTAAGTGGAGAGTGGGACTTGTTTCATGGTCAAATACTTAGACTCCCTGGAACAATTTGTTTGATTCCTGGAAGAGCTGACTTGGATGCTGAGATTTCCAAGGTTCCACTGGATGCCGTGGAACTCACTGTGGGAGCGGCTGCAGCCTGCTAGCCAAAAAAATTAAAACCTGAAGTCCTCTTACTTGTGGTAAACTTTACACACTGTGGCAGGTTTCACATGACTCCAGTGAGTCATGACCTATGGCCAACGTAGTACTTGTAGTCAGTGGTACGAAATATGTCATTGTGGTTATTTGGCTGCTTCTGTCACTCCAGCCTGTAGCTGTAGGTAAAAGCTCTTGGTGATTAGTTTAAAAATATGCCTTAAGACAGCCTGGGATAAAAAAAAAGTGATGCAACATTCAAAAGCATCAGTACAAAGTATCCCATAAACTTCACATGGGTTTTAGCTCAGGCCCTGCAGGAACATACTTTACTAAGTGGACAGGAAAAGTCAGCAATCAGGAGGTGATTATCATCTTTACATAAGCCTCACATCTGACTGCTGGGAGTAGGAATTCCAGCTGGGAATGTTCAAGCCACTGTCTGTGTTGAAGTTATGTCATCAATAATGTAACTCTTGGCTGGAGTAATTTCAAATAATAAAAGTTTCTGTAGTTTGTAAAACTGGGTTTTGGATATATAGAAGGCAGTCCAATGTCTCAGAATTGCTCTCTAAACATCATCTTTCACTCTAAAACAGTGTTAATGGCCAAATTCTCTGTGTGGCTTCAACCCAGACACTAACATTGCAGTTGTAAGTTCAGCACAGGGTGAGTAGCTGTCTAAATACACTGTTCTTGAGTAGTGTACAGTTTAATTCACACACAACCCTGCAAGGAATGGCAATGGACCAGCACAGAGTGAATGACCATAAATAAGCCAGAACATTTCAGTTGTTTCTTTTTTATAAATGTCAGGAGGGTTATTGGGGGATTTTATTAGAAAGGCAGCTGGAAGAAGAAATGCATCAGGTGAAATTAAAAAGAGCAGAATGAGGCTTCATAATGCCTCATAATTCATAGTAAAGTTTAAACCAAGCAGAGAAGCAACATGTGACAAGTCTCAGAGTCACTTGCGGGAAAAATCAAGAGCCAAAGAATGTGTAAAAGTGTGCTCTTCCTGCCCTGTAGGAGCAGCAGCATCCTAAAACTGTCACTTCCTTCAGGTTATTGTGCTCATCTACCAGTGCAGCTGCAGTATATACACCTTTCTGAAGCTCTAACTTTCTGAAGTTACAAACAAATTTAGCACACTGAGACTCATAAACTATTGCACAGTGACTTTGGAGAGGTGAGACTCATTGTATTAATCAGGTGGGATACAGTCCTCTTAATTCAAGTTCTGGCTGTAAAGGAAACAGTGCTACGACATGGGCATGAACGAGGGAATCCAGAAATCCATCCTTGTTGTTTGTCGGCATGACTCAGGCACATTTTCAGACAGTTAGTGGTCTTTCAGCCTTGTTTAAGGCACTGGCATGCACCAGAAACCCTTCCAATAGCTGAGTTGTTACTTCAGTGGGGAAAGGAAAAGGAGTGAGAGACTTTAATGGCATGGGCATGGCTACCTTGTGCTATGTGGCCTTGGAGCCAGAGAACAGAGTCTTGCTCAGCTCAGTTTATTGTCTTGGGTCTTGTCTTAGATGCTTAGAGAAGCACAGAGGTTCTAGCTCTCTCTAGAAGCATTCAAAGTATCCACAATCTGTAGATATGGGGAATTTGCAGTATTATGCTTGGAATTCAGCATTTAACTGAGCACCCATTTGGATAAGTCCACACCTTGGTTTGCCTGAGCTGAGGAGCACCACAGGGTGCCTGCAATTCCTCCCACCTCTCTACAAGCATGCAATGTTTCCAGTAGAAACCCACGTATGGTGATCTGATAAAATCAATGTGCTCTTAACAGCAGTGATATTATTTTATGACTTATTAAGTATTCCCAGCATAGAAGAACATGTTCAACAAAATAATAAGTCTCTTCTTTGAATTAATTATTACAATAAAGCTGAAGATTTTCTTAATTCAGAGCAAATTACTTGAACAAACTGTATCATGCAGACTAACATTTTAATTGATTAAGTAATTCAAGGCAGAGAAAAACAGCAGTGCTTACATTCAGGGAGCTGTGTGCTATTGTTTCTGAAATCCTCAAACTCACTTCTAACATATTCTGTACTCTGCTTTTGACTTTTCAAAAAATTTATAAGATTGAAGAATTTCTGGTTGTAATACAGTAGGCACAAACGCAGACAACATTCTTTTTAAAAAATATGTCTCTATGTTCTACCACCCACCGTAAACGTGTCTTGGCAACAAACACACCTGTGAGCTTGTTCAGCTTTAATCACACTTCTTGCCATGACCATCACCTTCTATGGTTTTGCAGCCCCCATTTATTAGCAGCAGCAACGAAAATCATCTGGCTTAGACACCTTTGCTAGCAACCATCAGTCCTCTTGGTCAAACCAATAGATGGTGAAGCGTTCCTCCCCATATGGAAGCCATATAAAACCCACCTATATAGGAGGCTTTCAGCGATTTTACTGTAATCTGAGGAATGGTGTTGACCCTTATTTTTAAGGCAGTAAATAAGATATTTCAAATCTTGCAGCAAAATATTTCCACAGAGCCATTCTGTGATCCAGTTCTTTCTGTGATATGCTTGAATTCATGCATAGGAATCACTTACACCTCGTGGAACACAACACTGAAGTCAAGGAAAGGTCTTACACCTTTGGTATAAAGCAGCCATGGGAGCTTAAAAGAGGCAGAGATGGTGTTGAAGATCTCTGTTAGCATCTTGATGCTTTGTAAGTCACTCCTTAACTGCTGTCCCTACACCTGCTGGGAAACAGCAGTGTTTATCATTCCAAGATATGACAGTGGCAGCAGTGGCAGGTAGGTATGCAGTATCCAGCATGCTTACATCTCTCTGAGAAAAGAAAGTGGAATAGGAAATCTTCTGAGGCTGTTTAGTTAATACAGTTTAGGCACCGATGAGAGCAAAATAAATCAAAGGGAGAGGAAATGAAGTCTATGTGACAGATATTTGTCACACTACTTTATACAGTGCTAGATGCCTCTGTGATAAGGAGAAATTGATTTTAACTCGCATATCCAAAGAAGTGTTGTGCATCCGTGCTGTTTGGGGAATACTAAACTGCCAACCTTGCCCAGACTCCCAGGTTGACCTTGAGACTGCTTTGGGATAGCACAGGGTAGGCAAAAAGTAATTCAAGCTGCTCTTTCTTGACCCCACAGAAAGCCCTTGATTCACTTCTGTATCATCATTAGTTCCTGAGACCACAATCAGGAGTGGACACTTCCTGTATTCAGACAAAAAATGGAAGGTAGTTGTAAGCAGGACAGTAACCAGAAATCTCTAACCCATTCCACATTTGGGTGAGGTTAAAAGAGAATGTGCTGAGATGTGTTTTCATTACCTCCTTAGAGGTAATACCCTCTCACATACTAAAAGATATTAATTGTCTGCAGATTGGCTAAAAGTTACGTCAATTACAGTAATAATACCTTTGATGTTTAAGCAGTTGTAACCAGGTTCCAAAGATAACAGGCTGTTGTAAAAAAAGAGTTCTCACCTTTCTAGGTCTTCTCATTTGAATCTAACTATGGAGAAGTTAAAGCTATGAAATAACAGTCTGAGCTATGAAAAATGTCTTTACAGGACATTTTAGGAGAAAACTCCAAAACTCCAGCTCTGCCTTGCAGTCCTCTGCAGTGAGACACAAACCCTCCAATGGTCCAACTGCACAGGCTGTATCACAGGGGAGAGCAAGAAGAAACCTTGTCAGCTAGTATTGATTATTAATTTATTATCATATTTTATTGTAGCCTTCCTGTTCTGTGACAGATAAGTTGTGTCAAGCAATTTACAGGTCTTTTGAACTTCCAGGCTAAAGTGACAGTGACTATTAAATAGTGAGCTGTTATAAAAGAAGCTGAGGCCTCATAAAAGAAGTAAAATGGGATGAAAGGTGTCTCCAGAGACCTTCATCTCATCTCCCACAGACTTATACTAGTCTACTGCTTCCTGATTAATAGCTCATTAGTGGGTGGGGTAGCTTTCTGGGAGGAAAGGAAAACGTGTGTTAAAGTGGCATGACTTGCCAAAGACAGCAGACATAATCTTCTAAGGATGGTAAACAAACATTTGGTGATGAATCAGTATGGTCATTAAACATTGACCTTAACTACCTTTACACTGACAGTCCACAGTTACGTGAGGTGAAATCTGAGAGATCTTGAGCTTTATGTTAAAAGTTATCAGTCTTCCAAGAAATGTTCTGTTCCAGGTTAAATAAATCACCTTTTCTTCCTTTGCACATGCAAGTCCCAGGGAAAAATATTAAAGTTACTGGTGCCTTTCATATCACTCCAGATATTTAAGTTAACACTATTTAAGGATATTCAGCACATTGCATTCCATCAGCTGTGTGGGTGCAAAGGAGATATTGGCAGAATGAGTTTTCAGAGAAAAAGATGTGGTACTTTATTTCATTTTTTAAAGGAAGGGACATAAGGGGTTTGGCTGAGTTGGGTTTTTTTTGTTTGGGGTTTTTTTACTTGTTAAAATAAAAAGCTGTATATTTGTAGTATTTCTCTATTTTGTGTGCATTCAGAATTAAAAAAAAAAAAAAAACAGCAAGATGTAACAGCTTTACTCAGTTAAAATTCATTAATAGCTTCAGCTCAGATGAACCTGCATCTTTGAAAAATTAATCACTTATCCCTAAATCTTTCTTCTTGTAATCAAATCTATGAGACCAAAAACACAGTGTTCAGCTCTCTTAGTGCATTCACTTCTTAAAGACAGTGGATGTGTAATTAAATTTATAGAATTATAACCTAAGAAAGGGAGGGGAAATCAGAGTCCTACTCTAAATTAGGCATCATAAGACTTACCCATTATATGAATTCTACAGTGGATGTGTAATCTAATTCTACTTTATATGGACCACTGGTAAATTTAGCAGGGTTCCCAAAATGTTAGTCAAAACCATGCATACTCAAGGAGAAGTATGTGGGAGATGTGGAGAATGATTGTATGCACTGGCCAACCCCTGAGGCCTTGTTTTAGACCTCTTTGCTACCAGCCATTTCTACAAACAGTGGAAATGTCCATGAGGACCATTGTGGTCACTCAAACAGAGGTCTTGGGATTCCCAGGCTCTCCCAGGGACACAGGAGTCCTCTTTGCCCCATTTCGTCCGCTCTCTCACTCATCAGACACCCCTGACAACATTTTCTGTTGTTCATGCAAGTGCAAAACAAGTCGCATTTTCTGCTTTCAATAAACATTTTCTGGACAAGCATTTATAAGTATTTTGAAGCAATTTCTCTTCTGTTGATTTGCTCAGTCCTCCCTTGCACCTATGCATAACTTAAACATCCAGAACTTTCCCAAATACTTTAATGAACCACCTCTTTTTACTCCTTCTGAAACTTTCTTTGTGTGGCTTCATTTGATGGCCCTGTTCTTACACAGACAAGAGAGCAGAGGTAGATAAAATTCCACCCTACAGGACTTCCCTAAGCTTGTTCAAAAGATTAGCAGCAGGTCTGGAGAATAGGTGCTCTCTTTCTGCAAAACACTTTTCAGTTTCTGCAGAAAAGTCTATCTTACCTTTTTCTGACCCACTTTTTTCAAAGCTAGAGGAATTTTCTTTCCTGTTCCCCATTCAGAAACATTCACCCAAAGAGGGTCTCCCATCAATTAATGGCCATCAAGCTCTCTTGCTGGAAAATGTTACTGCAGGCGAACAAATTTCCCACATCATCTTTGCCAGAATTACAGGCCTGAATTCAGACTTGTTAAAGCAGTAATTGCAGCAATTCCCACAATGGGTCTTGCTTTTTATCCTCCTTTATGTTTTTTCTCCAGTCACTCAGGAATAGAAACTGCCCTGGTCAGCACCAACACAAGGCACACCAGAGCTCTTGCCCTTCATCTTCTATTTAATGCAGTGAGGGCCAGCAAAGACGTTGCCTTCCCACAGCAATTTCTATGCAGACATCTGATATTTTAGCCCTGCTGTTCACATCTCTGTGTGTTCATGTTTAAATGAAACCACTCTACATCTTCCTTGATGGTGTCCTAGCTCAGTGTTGCTCACATCATTGTGCCATATGTGCAGTATGGATGTGTTGCTCCTAGTGTGGCAGTTAAACCCCATATGTTTCAGCCTGTGGGAAAGAAAATATTATATACAGTCAACAGGCTACCTTTTGTGGAAGTTTTTCTTCAATGCATTAAAATAGATTTCCCAGTAAGATTCAATATTCACCATTCTTGACTTATTCAAGTAAATTCTGCAACCATGTTTGAAATTTATTTATTTATTTATTCCCTAAAAGTCAGGGCAGTATGTGTCACCATGATATGCTATCCACATAAATAGCAACCAGTACACAATGAGGAGAACATGGTCTCTACAGTCAGCATATGTCATCTGTTATTTTAAAGTGTTACCTGTTCATGCCCTCCTTCTGAAGAATATTCTGATATTGTATAATGTGACATTTAGTGCAATCGAGTAGTAGGCTATATAAATTAATTCTTCAGTTCTTTACCTCTGTAATAAAGTTTAAGGCTAATTCTTTATTATTCCAGAATCGAGCAGTATGTAATGCAGACATAGCCTAGCACTTTTCTTATGGAAAGAATATAAATAATGAGAGAACACTACGTTTGGAAACTGGTTGACTTACACAATAAGCTGACTGAGCTCTGCTCAGGTCACTTCATGATGAATTACCTTTTTAAGAAGTGATCTGCTTAAATAACAGTTTAGAAATTGCAGAAATCCAGTTTTATTCCAGGGTGAGACCTTGACTGCAGAGAGATTTTACAATAGAGTTGTCATTCCAGTACATCTAGAATAACTAGTATTTCCTGTATGCCCTGGGAGGGGCCAGGCTAATATAAATTATTTAAATAATATGCAAAAGAATATTTGAGAATTTAAACTGTGATGTCAGTGCTCTCAGTAGAACCATGTCATGTTTGTTTTGCAAGAGTGTTCTTGATTTACAGATTTTAGAGGGTACAACAGAATATTATTATTATTAAAATTGCTAGTCAGGTGCTTTTTCAAGGTGCCTGCTAGCTGCTCAGAGATATCAGTGTCTGTTGTAATCTTTGGATCAGCCAAGTTTCTCTCTCCTCCTTTGATGTGGTCCTCTTTGCTTTTTTCCTAACGTTCCTCAAATATCTAAACTCAGACCAAGTCATCAAAAACATTCAAACAAAAAGAGAAAAAATTATCTCAGACTTGTGTCTTGTAAACACTAGTATAACACAACCTTAATGGAAACCACCACTTCTTTTAGCACACCACTTCTGATCATTAATAACTCATAGATGATGGAATAACCAAATCCATACCAAATCCAATTTAACAGCCAAGCTATTTAACAGCCAGAGATGATAAACATATATTCAGACTCCAAACTGATCAAATTCACAAGACAAGCCTATTGGCTTTCCAACTAGAAAACAGGTCCTGGCATAGTTTAGTTTGCATCTCTGAAATGCTCTTTAATTTACCTCTGAGCCACTTGGAAATCCTGATACACAGTGATAAGAAAATAATACAGTGCAAGACATGATGTGTGAGTGTCTGTTTAAATTCATCCATCATCCCCATGAAGGGAAGGAAAGGGAAAGGAATAAGATAGCAGCACAGTTCTGGGGAGAGCATCACTGAAGGGACAGCATAAGAAGCACTTGCACAGAATGACATGAGAGCGACCTCCATAACTTATTCAGCTTCTTACAGCTCGAAAGGCCTCTGTGGCTCTCACAACCTCTCTTTAGGCACATCAGGCAATATTTGTTCCAAGCGCTTTATGAGAAGGAAAGGAAGAATGGCTATGGAAAATAGCTGAATAGAAAGTAAGGTAACCCCTCCATGACATCCAGGTTTTCCACCAGAAATCATGGCAAGAGAAAGGATGAACTTCAAAACATAGTTTTCATAGTTTTCATCAATCTGATGAATTGATGCATAGTTGTAGGTTGGGGACGTGGTTGGTTTTTACTTTTCCAATCACTGAAAACACAGTGCAGACATATTTGTCATGGGGTTTTTTACTATCAGTGATCAAACTAATTAGCTAATGATGCAGCACATTCTGGAGTTCTTTGGTACTTAGCAAGTACAGAACTAGTGAATTGTCACAGCAAAAGCACTACATTGTCAAAGCAGGTCTGGTTGGGCTGGTGAGCTCTGAGATCACTGTTTTGCAGTTAATGCAAGGGCCTGATCTCTTTGGAGGATAAGGCCGAATGGAGACCATGTGATCCTGCCTTGGCAGGGCCTCTGGCCCAGATTCTGAAATCTGCTTGCATATTAGGTAATTCTCCAATGCCAAAGAAGGGATTTAAATCTTAAGTTTGAAATATACATATGTATCTGTTACTTCTACCAAAATCCTTGATTCCCAAATTCACCTCTTTTTGATCTGGTCCCTCAGGTAGAAGACCTCCTTATGCAAACAGGAGCAGTGAGGAGAGGAGTGAGAACATACTCACATGCACACAGCCTTCGAAAGGCACATTAACAGAAAACACCATTTCAAGTTGTATGATAATACAGTGCATTAAAATGCACTCCTAATACATTATTTGTTGTGTTACTGAGTAGAAAAAGCATATGCAGATTGATTCTAAGCATGCAATGTAATTCCAATGTATATGAGCTGTGCAAATGGGAATTCGGGTTTGTTATGAGCACTGACTGAGACATGATCTTTGGTTGTTTCATTTTCTCTAACTCTGAGTCATCAGTCTCACTGTCTGATAATGAATTTGAATGTGAGTCTGTATAATACCTTCTCATTCTCCATTGCATACCCTCCTGTCATCATGTCATTTCTAGGGAAATACGGCTGGAATCACATCCCACAGTGATGAGGTGAGAGATTGCTTTATCTGGAGGAGAAGGAAATATTTGTCACCTTAATAACTTAAATTGATGCTTTTGAGAACTTTCAACATTACAGTCTCATCGATTTTGGAAGCATCGTGTCATTCGCCTGGTTTTTGTCTTCACGGCGACTGGGAACATGTCCATAAGACTCCAAGAGGGCAACACGACATGAGTGAGTGAAGTGACATTGGATGGTATGCAGCCATGAAAAGTAAATGCAAAATTAATCATCCGTTTGCAGGACAATGGTGTTTATTGATGCAATTTTCAGCATGACCTTAAAAAATTATGGTGGCTTAGAGGGGTCCCATTCCCCACCCCTCTCATTACTCTATTTTTTCCCTCACACATTCTTCCAAGTGGCTTTACGAAGTTATGAGGATAGAGACAATGTCTAGCGTGGAGTCAGCTGTGGGGGATGTATGGCATATTTGTTACTAGAGAAAGAATATTGCAGGTGGGATGGCAGATCTACAGACAGACTGCCTTTTCCTTGGAATAATCCTGAATCTTCTGTAAAGAGAAAAGGGTTCTCAAGTAACAAATCCAGGATGTATTTCCAAGCTGTTAGAGTCCTAGGCTTGAGAAGCCATGGGAGGATAATAAAAACTGTATGGACTGAAGCATACATGGACTGAGTGACAGCTCTCTTCCTGCCTATATGCATCACAAGAAATTTCCCTTGAGAGCAGCCTAACCCACAACTAATCCCACACAGCCTAATCAGGCCACCAGCACAGTTTACAACATTTCTCATGGGACGCGGTGCTTGCAAAACAGAGAAAGCTGGCAACCTCAAAAGGAGAAAGCTGCTAGCACCAGGGCATGCCATGCTAAGCTGGGGCACAGCTTCCCACCACCAGTCACAGTCACAAACCACTCCTGCCTCCTAACCACCAGTGCACCTCTGGCAGCTGCCTGCACACAACAGAGAAGACAGTTTCCTCCATCCCATCTGCCTCTGACACACGATGGTGAACACAGATATCTGTGTGAACACGGAGCAGCCCTGAGCTGATAGATGGGGAAAGTTTGTGCAGGGTATCCTGATATCTTCTCCTCAGTTCACTGCCACTTCAGGAGCTGACAGGCTTATCCATGGTGTCCTATGACCCCATCCAATTTTATATAGCAACCTTAGCAGCCAGGCAGTGAACAGTCCAGGCTTCAACCTCCCTCAGCCATAGGTCCAGCTGTTTTTACCTGCTCCTCAGATCATCACTGGACCAGTTAAGGACACTCCACTCCTCCTGAAGGAGTTTTGCTTCGTGACACTGGGGTTTAGTGATTGCAACACTTACCCGGGTAAGAGGAAAGCCTAGCTGTGGTACCTACTCATGAATTATTTGTGTACTGCACCATGGATAGATACTTTAGGCACAAAGACCAGGATCCAGCCTCTTCATTCCACTGTCTTCATCACTAGCACAGATGATGACGTACCTTCTATTCTTATTTGCTCATCCTCATGGCTTTTGCATTTTTTCAGTGCAGGCTGGGGCCGGAAGTATAATGGGAGAGATTCCTTGAGGAAGGGGCAGGATAGACAGACAGAAAGATGAATGAAGAACGAATAAGATCAGGGAAAGGTGAGAGATAAAAGCAGGGATTGGAAAAGAGAAGGAAGACTCCTGAGGAGAATACTGTTGATCAGGAGTTGGAAACAGGTTTCAGATCACATGAAGGCTGAAGGGCAAAAAGTGACAGTCACAGGAAAGGAGGAATGTGGAGATCTACCACAGGACCTCGGGTACAAAAATTTAATAAGCAGAACCCAGAGAGAAGGTATGAGAACAGAAGATAATGAGGATGGTAGAGCAGTAGCATACCCTTTTTTCAAGAACTTGATAATTAATCTGTTACTCCTGTGCTTTTCCTTTCTAACAAATGGAGACTCTGACAAAAGTGTGTGTCTCCATCGCCCTCTAGTGCCAGGTCCCCTCTGGAGATGTGCGGCAGCCACACTAGAAAGCAGGTCTGAAGAGCTCAAGCTTCTTGAAAACCTGCATAAAGAGATCAAGAGCAGGAAACTGGGAGAGCTTTTCTCCTCTGTCATTGAAAATAAACACAGTAAATTGCATCCAAAAGTCTAAGTAAAAGATAATTGAGCTCAAAGAGCCATGCACATGACCACTTAACCAAGAAATGTCAACAAGTAATTGTCCTTCAGTGCTGCTGACCTTGCTTGACTTTGTACTTGCTAACATTCATATTCATTTAGCATTAGCTGCTTAGACATTGAACAAGATGTATATGAGAGCTGAACTCAAATAACAAGAAAAAACTTTCCCACTTTGTTTATTCATTTATTTATACTGGATGTGCAAGTTTATGCTTCTGGGCTTAAAGGCCAAATGAAGAAATAGGAGCATGGATACTGGGCAGTGAAAGGAAGAGATTAATAGACTGTTTAAAATACTTTTGATCTTCATTTGTCCATGCTTTATTGATTTATTTTTTTATTATTTAGTTTTGCTTGTACAAACTTGGTGCTGACTGGCAGAATACTGTGCATTCATGTAAACTACTGTTTATGCATTTCAGGTAGTGATGTGGAAACTTTAAGGAAGGTCCTCTCTATATGGGATTTATTTCAATGGGTGGAAATTCCTGCTATCAAACCTATCACTGAGGTTTGAGTTTAGTCTAATTTAGTCAAACCTCTGCTAAATCACATTAATTCTCAAAATGCCTTTAAAACCTGTAGCACAACCTGTTCCATAAAGCTGCTTCCTCTCACCCAGCTGTCTTACTCTGATTGTTTAACCCACTGCAGAGTTCCTCCACTTTTGCCCTGAACCAGCTTAAATTCAGACCTGAAAGTCCTTGGCCTCTGAAGGAAGTGGTAGAATAATTTCTGCTCTTTGGAACCAAGAAGTGATCAAAAATTAGTATCAGCTAACAGTTTTGACCTACTACATCAGAGGGCCTCATCTGAAAACAAGAAGTGTATGTGGCCACTCTGCAGGACCAGAGCTGAGACCCACTGGAGGCAGAGACACAATCCTAGAGCACAGACAGTAGTAGAAATGGGCTTTAGTTTGGCCCCTTGACTCCAGCACTCAAAACAGGAATGAACACATTAGTTGCTCACACCCCGAAGACCTTTCAAACCTCCCTGGCTGGCCACACACTTCAGTGTTTGTTAATCGTCATTAGTGCAAAGCAAAGCATGAGATTGATAGCTGAATGCACAACAGCTGGGGGTCATTCTGAGTGCCCAAGACTCTCGGTTCCTGCTGATATGTTGCAGATTAACTAGATACTATTAATTTCTGATCCCTGCCAGCTCCCCTAAGATGCTGACATTCTTTATAGTTCTGAAGCCGTAACCCAAGCTGAAATAAAACCATTCCTAAAGCCACTATCCATTCCTTCTTTTAACGTCACAAAACAGATTATTTGAGGTGGAAAGACACCTGTAATAATAATAACTTGGTGCTCCTTTTGCGTAAGAATAACCATGATTTTTACAAATATTAGGGGGTCATCCAAGCCCGTCACACTATGAAAAAAACCCAAGAAAAATATTGACAGAGATCTGCCTCTTAAATCAAAAGATAGACAGGACTTAACAGTCAGAATAGGTGATGCACTCTCTGAAAAATGTGCATGGTCCCAGTATGTGTTTTATAAAACTATGTTTTACACTTTATAGAGCTTGAACTGGCCGTGCACATTTTATTAAGTGTGTGGAAACAGCTGTTCACAATTAAGTTCTTTATTCTTCAAATACCTACTACTGGGCACCAAATTGACTGCCATATGTTAATCCAAGTCACTGATCTATATCTCCATGTAGACATACTCCACAGTATTCTTAAACTGCTTCTCTTTACAATAATGTTAGTTTTCCTGCATAGTAAAAAAATGGAAACTCAGAGCCGAATTCTCTTCTCATTCACGCCAACATGAATCAAGGCCATGGAGCTATGCTGGTGAAAGCAGAGTTAAACTAGAATGATGGTCAAATCCCTACAGCCCGTTTTAATTTTTGCAAGTCACATATCTAAAAATTAAACACCTGCCAAGCTGCTACCCGCAAAAGAGGTCAGTCTTTCAGAGAGCAGCAGAACATCTCTTTGCGACAGATATCCTTTCCCCAGGAAGGAGGAACTGTGTGTCACCACTGTTACACATAAACCATGGGAACAGGAAGAAACTGGCTGGTCAGAAAGCTGCTTTCCTTAACTCTACATGCACCTTTTCCCTTGGCATTATTAAAATATGCAGGAATGGAATATTCTGTTACTTCTGCAGAACAAGATACGCAAAGGAAATGGTTTGGCAAGCTTGTTTCCAAGTGTAAAGGGCTTTTTTAGTTCCCAGTAGCCTTGCCAACAAAATTAAAGCTCTTCAAATAACGCTCAAGTTTGTCTTTCCTTAGGATGCATTTAAATGTTCCTAAGTCTACTAAGGAACTTCCTTTCTTTAGAATTCTTTGTCCAAATGTCAAATAATTACCAAGGATAAACGTGTTCCAACAGATGCTTAAACAAAATTCAGGAAAGTAACTCCTCATGTGTTGGGAGCCTCAGACATTTGAGGCTGTCTGATAGAGCAAGATATTTGAACAGGTGTTCAGTTTGAACAAACACCCAATTCTATCAGAGGCAAAACCAGAGTGAAAACCTAAACCCTCTATTTAGAGAGGACACGTGAGCTAACGCCCACATTAGTAAGTGAAAGTTCAGTCCCTTGTCTGCATGTTAACCGTGTCCAGCCCCAAGACTGCAGTGACATGGAACACCAAAAAAGCAGGTTTTGTGGCATGCCTTTCTTTCTGGGACATGAAATCAGCCCTGCAAGCAGCTCCTTTGGGACTTAATCTCACCAGGACAGGATAAACACAGCAAACACTGCTCAAAGGAGAGCCAGTTCCCAAGCAGTATTCGCTGTGAGATGTGTGACTTGTAATGGCATGTGACACATCACATAAAGTCATCAGCCCAGGTCATTTGGGATTTCCCATTGCAGCCTGACTGTTTCTTTGTAAGAATGAAGGTACTTGAACTAATACTGAGCCTGGTTATGTGGAAATCTAGCTTAGGCAAGATGTGCAATGGCCATATGGTTACCATAATATATCACAGTAACATAGACTTGAATATGTGATAATAGTTTCATAGGCAATGTTTTAATACTAGCCATGTGTTAGCTGTATAGATACAGCTGCTAGGAGAAAGGCCTGGGCACAATCAAAGGGATTGAGTCAGTCAGTGTTTGCCAAACTCACAGGATTTAGCCACAGTAACAACTAGATTTTACCTTGTGTTTTTCATATTAATTTTCCTGATGAAACAATGGTTTATAATGGTCAGAGTAATATTTCTTTGCTCCAATAGGCTGAAGTCATGTGAAAACTGGTGTTTCTTTGAAAGCTAGGAGGAAATTGAAGATTAGCTTCAAGGTTCTGGGAAAAGGAACACAAATCTTCATTAGGGCAGTAATGAGCATTAATGCACTGTAACTAAAATGGTCTGTTACCTCTTCTTGTTAGAAACAGGATGATAGATGGAGACCGTTTCCACTTTGTGATTACCATTGCAATTCTAATGACTTTGGTGAATAAATACATGATTGAACTGATCACAGAAAAAAACAAGAGCATAAGGCAGTGACTTGGTCATGCAGCTATCTTTCCCCCTCTAGAGACAAAGCTATTTAATGTTAATCGTTAAGGACATGGATGGTGCAAAATAACAAAAATGTTCATGTCTTCCTTTGAATTCTAGAGGGAAGGTTACTGTTGTTTTCTCTCTTACATTACAGGACCTGTTCTAACTGATGGACCTAAAAGAAATAACCTTTTCCATGGTTTTCCTCTTACTATTTCTCCTTTCCTACCATCCTCATGGTTCTACCTCAAAACAGATTTCTAGTTGCCTCTTACGAGGGTATCAGTTTATGTCCCAGACTTAGTACCATGTTTCACCAGTGTGCACTGCTTTTTAGTGTTTGAGAAAATGATGTTTTGACACAGGACAGTGGTCTTAAAATAATTGTTCCTTTATCATAATTTTTTAATGACAACCAGAAGAGTTACAAATTTATATACAATAACATATACATATTAACAAGCCAAAAATCTACCTTAATACTGCAGAAAATCACTTAAGATTGAAAAGTGTTCCTGATATGTTGCAATTACCCCATAGCTGAGTCACCAAAATATAAGGAAGTCAGAAATTCTCCTGGAAAACAATCCAGACTTTAAGACATTAAATTGTATTGTAAAGACACAAATACCCCCACTACCCACACCCTGTAATAATAATATCAAGTAATAACCAAATATCATTATTATACAGAATTTGTAATACTTATGGTGCTTCTTTAAACCATTTCAAAGATCGATTCAAATTCTTTTAAATATTTTTATTCTTCAGTACAATAGTAATATTTTAATCCTGTGTACAGTATATAATCTTTAACTTTTAAAGGCAGAAAACAAAAATGGAAACATATCTTGATTTCTTTGTGGGTTTTTTCCCTAAATGTTTTCTAAGTTATCTTCCAAAATATGTGATGAAAATAATGTACCTAAGGGTTTCAGCAAAACATTATACTGAGATTCTTATGTGAGCAGCAGGAAAGCTCGTGCATCCTAGCACATAAGCAAAATAACGTAACCGAAATATGCAACAATTTTTTCCAGTGTAATCTCTTCAGTCACTTTCAACCAAAGCACATCACAGGTGGCCACAAATTCCAGTTCAGAGGCAAAGTGGACAAGAAGAAAAGCACAAATTATGTTTCTAATGTACAAATTAGGAAACTCTCAACTCCTGTCATCTTTTTTGTCCTATCATCCTTACTAAACTTGAGCCAGCGTGTGCTCAGGTGGCCAAGAAGGCCTGTGGTATCCCATCTTATATCAAAAATAGTGTGGCCAGCAGGACCAGGGCAGTGATTGTCCCCCTGTACTCAGCACTGGTGAGGCCACACCTCAGATCCTGTGTTCAGTTGTGGGCCCCTCACAACAAAACATTGAGGTGTGGGAGTGTGTCCAGGGAAGGGCAACAGAGCTGTGGAAGGGTCTGGAGCACAGGTCCAGTGAGGAGCAGCTGAGGGAGCTGGGGGTGTTTAGCCTGGAAAAACCGAGGTTCGGGGGAGCCCTTATCACTCTCTTCAACTTACCTAAAAGGATGCTGTAGCCAGGTGGGGATCAGGTTTTTCTCCCAAGTAATGAGAGACAGGACAAGAGGAAATGATCTCAAATTGCACCAGGGGAGGTTTATATTAGATATTAGCAAAAATTTCTTCACTGAAAGGGTTGTCAAGCATTGGAACAGGCTGCCAAGGGAAGTGGTGGAATCACCATCCCTGTAGATGTGGCATCTGGGGACATGGTTTAGTGGTGGGCTTGGCAGTGTTAGGTTGACTGTTGGACTTGATCTTAGAGGCTTTTTCCCAGCCTAAATGATTATTCTATGTTCTTTTTTCTGTTTTGCTGATATATAGTAACATTCCCACGCATTAGACATATCTAATGGCCCGGTATGTTCTCCTGCTTTCTATTCTCAGTCCCATACCAGAGTTGCCAGGGGTAGAAATAACAAGAGTGGAAAAAATCCCTTACCCAGGAAGACATCAGATTTTCCACATCCCAGGTAATCTCTGTATGCCTAACTGCATTTAGCTATTATGTCCTGGCAGGGTTCCTTTAAGACAGGTAGCAGACCTGTGGTCTTGTCCTTGAGGAACCCTGCTGAAGCCACAATGAAGAAAGCTGGTAACTTCCTATATCTGTATGCAGATACAGTTTAAGGTACTTTTTTACAAAAAAAAACCCTGGCCAAAGGAGGAAAATAGCAGCAGCCTTTACACCTTGATTTTTGTCTCAGAAGGGGTATTAAATCTTGACAGATTTTTACTAATAAATATATCTTGGCATGTTTTATGTCCCAACATCTCACACAGAATGTTTAATGGAAAAATCCCTCTACAGGTAAATATCAGTTCAGTCATGGAAAATTACATCTCTACAAACACCCACTGTTGTGCAGTGAGTTCTTGAAGTGATCAAGGAAAGTGTGACCCAAGTGGGACTAATTTGGCCCTTCACATATGGTATATAAAGCTATGCATAGGAGACCACTAACATGGGGAAGAGGCCAGCCTAGCATTAATTGTGTCTCTAGGCTACACATTCTTCAGCTGATGCAAGTGAAAAACTACAGATGTCATTTTGGCCCATGGACAGATACCACATTTTTTTACTGATGCCATAGAAAAACTGATCATGAACAAAGTGGCTAATAAAAGAGCATATATTATAAAAGGTCTCAAGTTTAAATAATTCACTGCTTCACACCAAAATATTCATGCAAATAAAAAAAAAAAAAAAAGTGAAATCATCAAATCTAACTTTCCTACAGCAAAGAAGTTGCCATATTTTGGCTATAAATTTATTCATAAAAATGGCACCTATTAACATGAATTTTATATCATATTAAAGTACAAAAAGCTCATAAAGAATTATTCCATGCAATACAATTTTTCTTTGTGTTTTGTCTTTCCTTTAAACTATGTCTCCAAATCATTTGCAGAATGAAATCATACTATTTAATTTTATGATTAATATTATTTGTTCATATAACTCTCAGGCCATGTACCTGGGGTTCTCTGTAGACCTTGTTGGAATGGGCCATGCAGTCACTTTTTCTAGTTTCAACAGGATAAGCAGACAGAAGCCAGGCCAGCATGAGTGCTCAAGAAAAGCCTTTTTGCCCTTTATGCCTCTCTCTCCCTTCCAACTGCAGCCAAGAATTAGTCACAGCTGCATTTCTTCAGGTTTTATAAGCTTGTCTTAAGCCCTGCTTCCAAAAAGGAGGAGAAGCCAAGCTTGGGCACTGCAACCCATTTAAATTCCACCAGCACTTACTATTAAGTGCAGAGTTTAATCATTTATTAAGGGCAGAGTTATGGAAAGAGGCAGAACCTTGAAATCCTTCTGCTGCTATTACTGCTAGGTAGGGCACTAACATGCTCAGTCCTTAGAACATTTTGTAAAGTGCTCTGTTGCTCTGCTGTGGCTGATCAAAATCCTGCTGTGACTCTTCCCCTGCAGTGGCAGAGCCTCCTGGCGGCACCTGCACATGGAGCTCTGGAACAGTCCATGCTCTGGAAATACATTCTCTTGCCATGACCCCTGCAAACGTCACAGGAGACAGGAAAAGAGATGCCATTACAATTTCATTTTCTCTTGTTTGTCTGAGAAAGCCATTGTCTCCTCTGCAGCCCCTCTGTGTCTCTGTATGGGCAGTCCAGGACATGTAATACATGAAACATCCTTCACCGTGAGACAGTCAAGCAAACTGCAAACTGAGACACTAATTTGGAGAATCCCATGTCTGTTCAGTCTCTCAGCTTGCTGGCACAGAAGACAAAAGCAAAATTCCCACTGCATTCAATGCCATAAGGCATCATGAGCAACCCTGAAGGGTGTTCCTCTGGCCAGCTGACCTGATGCTATTTGGGACAAGAAGATCTTTTATTTCCTAGCTCTGTGCTGCGGAGACAGATGATGAATTATTTACTTCCTCTCCTAAGCCACCCTACAGCTCTGCTGAGCACAGATGCAGCTTTGGCCCCAAAGGCCAGAGGCAGATGAGGGCTGGCCCCTTGGCCAGTGGCCAGGCAGCAGCAGGGGTTCAAGCCAGGGTCAGGGCAGTGCAGGCAGCAGCGGCACACGTGGGCACACAGCTCTCCTGGTCTGCCTCACACCACAGAGACCAAGGGCTTTGCAGTGGAAGAATGGGAAAGTGGAGTTGAGGGAGATGTTCTATGGCAAGGGCTGAAATTTTGGGTTATCTTCAAAATTGTGACCAGACTAAAATCCGTTGGATTGTGCTGATTCCTTCCCTTTTAAAGCATCTCTGCTTCAGTGGAGTGGTGTCTGAAAACTGTCTTTGCCGAGCAGAGAGTACAGATATGGGATGGTAATGCCACTACTGAAAAGTAGCTGCCTTACATAAAAGAGAATTATTTTTTAAATCCTCCGCAACCCTGAGCCGTTACAATCACATGTTATATAAATGTGAACATTGTGATTTAGCCAGCTGTGCCTCTTTCTCTTTTGATTCTCATTTGCCTATCACATGGAATATCTCAGTACAAAATTTTGCAGACATGTTTGTGATTCACAAGCTATAACTTAACCATTTTTTCCTTTTTTTTTGACTCACACTTCTGGGTCACACAATGATCTGAGTAAGGCTTAGCCTCCCTGGTGATGTGCAGATCCGCCTGAAGCCTTTGCCACTGTTAACAAATATTCCAGTGGTGGTACAGAGATCATCTCTCAGAAACTGCAGCTTGATTTAAATTCACTCACTGCAGCTCCTCATCTCAGCTGGTGCCCTGCTGTGTTTAATTGGCCTCTGAAAGTACATCTTCCTTATATCTTGATTATTTTGAGTAGGAGGTGAGAGCAGAGGAGGGAAGTCGGGAAACCTGCAAGGAGTGGAAGAGGAGAGGCAATAGGCAAGCATTGAAGCAGTGGAGTGACTTATAACATGGCCCTCAGAAATGCCTTAGGGCATATCTTCATACAGGGTGAAGAAATGTAGCTAGGAATCTGAATGATTACACTTCTTCCTATGAGAAATGGATTTTAAAAGATTGGGAATCATTTATTTAGTAAAGTTCATCAGCACTAATAAATGAAAGGGTGCCAAGGTGTGTCCTGAGAATATGAACCTCATTGTCCATGCTGACAAATTTTTAAAATGCCTTGGCATAATTTTATCCTGAGCTGGGCAGAATTCATTCAAACAATTCCCAGCTGGGCACTGGCACAGTTCTGGAGTTAGCAAAGGCCAAGGGCCATGGCTGACTGGAAGTCTGGATGCAGCCACCTGTTTTAGCCTGTGGCTGAGTTCAATGGGATGAACTCAGCTAAGACAGGCCAGGACCCCACTCTCCAAAAAGAGGCATTTTCTTTACAGATGAAAGTGTGCAAACAGTAAATCCCATCTTGAACGGTTAAAAAAACGGGAAAAGTGTATACAGTGCTATTTAGGACTAAAGACCTCTTTATAGCTCATCAAGTTCACAGACAATTCTCAAAACCACCAGATTTACAGTCATAATCTGTTTAAATCTCCTGCAGATTGACAAATAGCACAAATGTCACAGCACCATTTCCTGGGTAAGTGCTGCAGCCAGGAAGTTATTTTGAAGGTGATGGGCAGAAATTTCTGCCTCAGAGACAGCTGAGGGAAGGTGAGTCCCCTGCAAACCAGTGCCTGAATTTACAGCCCTCGGGGTGCTGTGTTGTTTGTCCAGCTCTCTGCACAGGGTCACCTCTCTGCTCAGCTTGGACTCTTCATTAAAGCCCTTCAGTCTATGCATGTCCCTGAAATCAAGGGCTTGACCTACATAGGGTACAAACTATATGTCTTCCATGGGCTTCAGTGGGTCAACTCCCATGCTTCTTCATAGGTGTTTAGGTGATCTGCAGAGATTAGGTGGACTCTTCATCAAAATCCAGCAAAAAAACCCCGTATTTCTATCCACAAAGCTGTGTACTGGCACTGTACCCTCATGCTGCAGGGAAAATCACTACTGTAATTAATTTAAGAATGTGTCCTTTCTAAACCACACTTCAATCGGGTTGTATTTTTGAATAATTAAGCTTTAAAAAGGAAGTCTAATGAGACTAATGGCTATCAAATTACTAGATTTTGAAAATCATTGATTTTCTCATTTACACTCATACATGGCTGCTAAAATTAATTGATTTCATTTGCATATAGAGATTGCATTTGCTTTGACTTCCAGAATGTTTCTCTCCCAAGTTTCTCATCAAACTTTCAATATTCATTTTCATAAAAAGGCAAGTGATCCTTTAACTATGCTCATTTGCATTGGAACTGAGACATTATCCCTCATCTAAATAAGCACTATTTTAATTATCCTTTTTGTTTGAATATATTCTATCCCAGAGTGCTTCGATATTTCAGCTATACTCATCACCATGGCATCTGAATACCTGACTGAAATTACAATAGAAAACTCTAGCATTAAATTATTTCAAACCTTTTGTTTTCTCTTTTCTTAGAGAAACCCTTTTCTTTATCTTTCCTACCACACCAGTTAAGCTAAGTCATTTTTTCCACCCCTTACCAAATTTCCAGTTTCTGCCTCGTAACTTTCCCTTCTCTTGCCCCTTCTTTCACTCCGTGGTTGAATGGGAAGGCTGAGCTGTTCATGTATTTGGAAAAGGTTAAGGTGCCAAATGACTCGTATTTCCCCTACTGCAATAAGTAGCACTAAGAAAAATAGAAATTCTTTCCAAGAGGACCTATCCCTAACAGCAAAGGAATATAAAAAGAAGCCCAGATAATGATATGTCAATTAAATACTAGTGAAATATGTTGATGCTAACCATTTATCCAGACATATGTCTACTTAGTATCACTAGCCAGCTTCTATCAACGAGAAAGATGCATTATAATCAGTACACTTCTATCATCTCTCCCTCATATCCATGCTCCTGTTTTGCTAAACTGCCTACATGGTTTATTCTCTATTTTTAAAGTATGAAGCTATGCCCATCACTTCATAAGTACTTTGGCACTTTAGAAAATAATTAAAAAACAAATATCTGTTCTTACGGGTTGGGTGCTGCTGGACTCTTGTTCTTTAAAAAATTCTTTTTTCAAACTATGGACAGGAAGCTAGATTAAATAAGTAGAGCTAAAATTATGTTCTGATTTTGATGCATTTGTGGTCATTCTGGTCTCTAGTTGACGAAGAAGCCACTGAAGAAAAGCCCCAAGGAGAAGAGTTGTGTGGACCAAACTGGCTGTTCCCTGACACTGCAGGCTGTAGGTGCCACAGGAGGCTGCAAGACCCTGGCTGTAAGGGCTCTCTCTCCCAGAGGGGATTTTGAAGAGGATTCCTGCACTCAGACATCAGATCAAGCTATTCTGCACATAAGGAACATTTCTCTAATGTTGGTTCAGTGACATGTTGAACTAGTAGCTGTTTTTCTTCACCACCAGTTTTATTCAAAAATGTAATTTATCAGAGAAAGAGATAGGGATGCCCTGACAATCTTAGTCTCTCCTGACTTCTGATACTGTGTTGAAAGGCCTTATGGACTGGCTATCCAGTATCAACAAGGAGCAATTCAAGCAAATGTCCATCCAGTCCTTTGCCTGTCTGCTAGGAAGGGTGGCACTTTTATTGGAATAATAATTGTGATGTGAATATATTTTCCTGAGATCTCAGTGAGCCATGCCATTTTATGAGGCTTGATCACAAGTAATTTGGACTTCAACCAGGTCATAAGCCCGTTTTGGTTTTCCTAGGTAGTTGATGATCTGTGTACTGAATGGCACTACTGAGGCTGGTGCAAGTCGTATGATAGCTTCAAAGGAGCTACAGCACTGCAAATAGCACAGGTCCCAACTTCTGGAATCCTAACACACCTCTGATGTTCAGGTTTTATGTTACGTTACTTATAGAAGTTACTCCTCTCAAGTAATGGGTTAACAGCATGTATACACTAGCCAGGGGTGCACCTAAAATGGAAATTAGAAGGATCTTTCAAAGGACTATAAGATTTCAGTTCTTAAAAATTCCATCCACCTGGAGAAACAGAGGTGGGAAATTCAAGCTGAAGTTGGTGATTTTCAGGAGGTTTAATCTTCTAGAGGTTAAAAAATCCAAATGATTGAAACACTAAGAAAACCAGGAGCATATTTAATCCAGTAGATTAAGTGCTGCAGGCTCTGGTCAGAAAAGTAAAGCGAAAAGTAAATTATCAGTCTGAAGGCTTGAGCATGATTTAAAATGTGCTGAATCATGGAATCCTGACAATTTTGACTGTCCAAGTGTTCATGTGACTTTTTGTTTTCCAAACCTTTGTTAATATTCTCTTGACCTTCATATTATTTTACCTTTAGCTATGTCAGACTGAATGCATCTAGTCGGATCCCACCACAGCAACTAAATAGTTTTGTGCTTCACTGAGAGACCATCTGGGACTCCCTTGCTGTAGGAGCCAGCCAGGGAGTCATGACCAAATATTAGACCACAGAAATCAAATGAGTTGGAATATTGGTTTTGCTGCATCATCTCTACTGAGATGACAGATGTGAACAGAATAAAAAATAAAACAAAAATGTTTCTGCCTTTCCAAAGGAGAACATTTTGAAAATGCCTCTCTGTCACTATCTGCACTGGCTTTTTTATCATCTGTACTTACAGCAATAGAATCAGAGTATGTGAGATCACCTTAGCTAAACTGAACAATAATTAATATTAGATGGTCATCTCATTTTGGTACAGAGATTAGTTCTTACAAAAGCATCCATGTAAGTGATATGCCACAAAGGCAGACTGCATGGACCATAAGAACACAATCAATTAGGTGTCTGACCACTGGTAGTTTCACTGGTATTTGGTTTGTGTATCATTTAGGAGTTGGGAAACTTCTTAATATTTGTGAGTTTTCTGTATTCTGCAAGAAACATGTTTTGGCATTTGCAAGGAGACTGCAGAGAATATCAGTTTGAGTGGCTATTTATTACTGTGCAAAAAGAAGGGAAAAAATAACTGAAATTCAGTCCTATGAATATAAACCCAATGTCCTGATTCAACCAGACACACGAACATATGTGTAACCTTAGGCTCAGAATTCTCACTACTGACATTTAGATTAAGAATTTTCCTTAAATCAGGCTTTTAATTACTGGGATTTTTTTCCCCATGACTCGCATGTATCTTTATAGTGGTAAGCCCTAACCCAGATTTCCACTAAAATAATTTGAATAAAGGCACTGAAGACCTATTTGCATTTTTCATCAGAGGTTTTGGCTGTGCTGTTACTCAAAATTCACATGAAGACCTCGCCATAGAAGTTTCTAGATGTACGTTTGAAGAAGAAATGGGAGAGAGGGATATTTAGTCATTTTTCAACATAAATACGCTTCCTTGAAAGCACACTGAATTGGGCTTCTCCATGAAAAGTCCATGATGATAGTTACAGTAAAGAAGTATTTCTTGTCATTGATGATGAACATAAACACTTGCTTTATGTGACTACTATTAGAAGGAGAGGATTGTTTTTTACATACATGTGAACAAATTTATTTGAACTCACTCTCAAAACAGGCAGGGTTTTATTTGGTTTGTGAGGACATTCTAACTGAATGAGAACTGACAACACTCACTGCTTATTTGATGAGCATTCCTGAGTATTATAGGTTGTGGAAAATATTCTAATTTTTGTGTATGCACAGTGTGCTAGAGTATAATGTATACATGCCATTTCCATTTCTAAACAGTAATGCCTCAGATGGGTTTAATGGAATTAATCACCAGTCAGTACAGTCTCTACAGGCAAAGAAAGGGATGTAGAACAATGCAAAAACCCTGCTTTTTCAGACCAGCATCCTAATAAAAATTTCATAATTACAACTTTTAGTTGTGATAATGTGCTGAAATCGTAGAACAAATTTGGGAAACAAAGACATTTTTATCCAACTTAGAGTTAAAGTTTAAATATTTTAAATTGATCCCTTAAATCAAGATCAGCAGTATTGTCACGAAAGCAACCTGGGGCTTGCTGCTTAAAGAGGCCAGCCTAGGCATTGTTTTTTTGTGAACATTAACATTTTCTTATCTTGATATCATCCTTTCTGGAAAGGAAACTGTTAAATCCTGAGTATGTTCATTATAATCTCTTGGAGAACAAAATGCAGAGCTAAATGAAGCATGAATACCATCCCAAAATTGCTCTGAGGATGTACTGTGAGCCATAGATTTTAAACAGGCTTTGCTGGTTTGGGTGCAACCCTTGTTTAGGGGGTTGTCTGAGGTTTTTTGAGTGGAATTACATGAAGGTATGTAGTAGAGTAACGTAGCAAGGCATTTTAATGAATAGCTCACTGTATGGCTATTGGTCATCATGGCCATCACCATTTTTTTACAGACAATGATTTTGGGCTGCAGAAATCACCCAAAGTGCATGATCTGTCACTGTAGAATGAAGAGGTTGTTTTCTGAGTTTATTCATATGGTCATGCTCTACTGTAATAATAATAATAATAATAATGTTGAATGTGTCTGGGTCATTTGATTACCAAAGTGCAGGCATTATGGGCTGTAAATTGTGGCTCAGGGGCAGCGGGAGAGCTAAGAGAAAAAGTAATGATCCGGTGTTCCTGCAGGAACTCGTAAGGGCGCTGTACCTAAAGGCATCACCCAGGACAGAAGCACAAACCCGTAACTGAAGGATTTTGCCAACTGCAGCGTGTGCTCCCCCTGGCTACTCTGTGCACTGACATTATCCAGTGCACAAAGGAAGGAGATTTTTCGCAAGGGCAGCATCATTAAGGACCCTGGCCCAGGCTCAATGCTGCTCAGAGGCTCAAAAAGTCTTTCATTGCAACTGAAGGGAAGAGGAAGTGCAGACATCTTGAAAATATGAAGGGAAAGCTAGAAAAAAGTTGGGTTTTTCTTTTCCTTAGGACCTGGAGAAGGAGTGTAAATTATTTCAAGATTTTTATATATCTGCCCGATGTTTCTTCTTTTATTTGATTTTAATTTTTAATGTGAAAACTGAAGTCTCTTTTGGATCATTTATAATGTTTGAATTTTCCTAAATGAAAATGTTTTGTGGAAATTGCAACCAAAATCCAGTTGCATTCTTTCAAATATTTTTAGGTGAGGAAAAATTTGTTTTAGCTGCAAGACAAAACTCATATTCTGAAAGAATTGAACCAGGCCTAAGAAATAAGGGACAATGACACAGGTACAGAGACAAGGGCTCTGCCTCTGCCCTCTTAGTTGAGAAAAATATTTTAAAAACTTCCTGTACCCTGTAGTCACTGTTACTCTGGTCTTGACTAATGAACTAATTGCTAATTAATACTTTGCAGCAATCAAAAGATACCCAGGATCCCAGGAACGGGTCTTTCTAACAACAAAATATTAACCAAAGTCAGATATTTAATCTACTGTAAATTAAATCAGTACCACTTTTGGTATGGACTCAAAAATTGGGCATGATCTCCTGATCCTAAAAGTGTACTCTGTTCCATGTACAAGCTCATTGTGGCTCATGTACCATGGTTGCTCCTGTTCATAATAATTAACTGTGGCTGTGTTAATTCATTAATTCAGTGCCTGTTTTTGGGACACCAGAAAGCTCAAGCGGCATCCTAAGCAGTAAATAAGTAAACAAATGAACAAATAAACAAATAAACCCTTATTTTTCCTGAATCTCAGACTAAAAAAGGGTATCGAGTTCAGATGCCTCTGTGTGCTCCACAGAGCAGATGATGACAAATCATACTTATGAAAAGGCTCCAAACAAAGCTGCCCCCTGATGGGAGCCTCTGCAAATAGCTCTGTAGGACATGCTGAGAGGGATGTGCATTAAACCCTTCTTCCGAGGACTGAAGAACTACATTCTGGTCTGGGACCTAGGAAGCCTGGCTACAGTTCTCCCTTCTCCATATGAGAATTACACTGGGGCTAACCTACCTAATTCAGCTCTCAAACTAGGACTTGATTCCCTGAACACGGGCATCTAGTAACATTTTATGAGTCTAAGCCATGGTTTTACCCATATCTCCGGAAGGATGTATGTCTCCCACAAGTCCTTCGTGTCATCTGTGATCCCTGAAGATTCCTGGAATGGCAAAAGATGTCTCAAAAATCAGTGGGTAGTTACAGCTGGGTAATGAAATCCCATCCTTCCTGCTCAGTTCATGTCCCCAAACATGGACATATAATGCTACCTACCTAGTCTGCTGCCACTGCTGCTGTTACTTCAAAAAGATGGAGTTCTCTCCGATGGCCTGCATCACATCTGCTAAGTCCATAGGGATGTTGTGCATACATATTCTAGAGGATTTCAGTGGTAGTGGGTGCCTTGTCCAAAATACAGACTGGATTTGGTGGAGTTCTACTCGAGTATAGGACACCTAAATGAAGGCAGATGTCTGCTGGAGGTGCCTGAGTTCCCTTTGTAGTCATAGCAGAGCTAGTTAGTACACCCAGCAGAGTTACTCAGTGCACCCTATAGTAGGCAGGTGGTAGCTGGGCATCTAAATTTCTCTTTAGGCTTCTCTTACAGCACTGTCTTTCCATGGATTATCATTGAAGTTAGACTCTTCCAGCACAAGTAGACACCTTGGTGTAGGACACTTAAGATATCTTAAGATGAAGGCAAAATCTTCTGCTGACAGCTAAAAACTCTAACCATTAGACCATAGCCTGCTCTGGTTATTGGGGTAAACCAGGATTGGGACAAGAGGTTTTAATCCCCCCTTTAGAAGCAGACTCATTTTACAGAGGATAAATTATAAAGATATCATTATACAATTGAGAGATAAATAGACATTTGTACTCAAGCTCAAAGAGTGGTTCAGGAGGCTCTTGAGGTAAAAAAGGATCATATATTTCTGCCTAAAAGGAAAAAACATTGTCAGGGGTCTTTAGCTTCAGGAACTGTAGATCATTCTGGCACAGTTAAACAGAATGGTCAAGCAAGAATAATAGAACAGAGAGAACAGAAATATTAAAATTAGTCAAGCAATGCGAAATACCTTAAGGACTCACTTCTACAGATTATCAGGACAGGTTAATTACCCCTGCTTTCAAATGGTATTTTTCTGCAAAGAAGTAAGACAGTTTTAATTGGATAACTTTAGTGGTGGTTTTGTTTGTTTATTTGTTTTAAGTTAGCCTACAGATTCTTGTCAGCTGCTTCTAGGAGCAAAAGAGAAATGTTGCCTGCTTAACATCTGCTGTCAGATTATGTTGCCTCTGCTATCAGAAATGAATGCAGAAGACCAATTCAAGTTCCTGTCAGCTGTGATGTCTTTTGGACATGTTTCAATCAAGCAGCAGGCTTTTCTTTACACTTAAAGAATCATTAGAACAGCTAAAGTCTTAGGGAAAACACATTTTGATTGCAATTATAAACTAATGTCTAATTCATTTAAATTATCATGTATTAAGTAAATATTTGAACTACTTTGAGATCCATCACACATAATTGTAGCTCTGTCTTGAGTGTATTTCTCCCTCCTCCAAATTCTAATCAATAGCAAGCAAAGCATCTTTTCAAGTTAGTGCTGCAGCAATCTGATATGCCAGTGTAAATGCCCACAAATTCTCACTAATGGTTATCTGATATTCCTCATGTTAACTATTGATGGTTCACAGTGAACTTGGTGGAAGTTAATGATAAGCAGGAACACCCCTTGAAGGATTTGTTTCCATCTGATGTTTCAGCTCAGTTTAGGTTCTGCAGATTCTACACCTAGAAAAATCTTAAGGTGCCCCTGGGCCCACTGCGTATGACACAGAGAGTTGCAATGTGAATTGGCTTCATGTCAAACAATTGTTTCAACAATCTGAAATCCATCACAGCGAAGAGTAGGGATGATTCAGCCTTGATGTTTGAGAAAAGACTGTTCAGGCTCCTGTGTGAATCACCTTTTTCCTATCCAAGAACTCATCAACAACTGCAGTTCCCTCATTTTCCACACAGAAAGAAACAAAATGTTATGACACCTATGCTAGTAATGTAATTACAACATTTGGTGTTCTCCCAAGGCCTCTATTTCTAGAGCCAAGTGATTAGACAAGTATCTCAGTTTTCAGTCTCTTTCACAGAGGCTTCCAGGAGATATCTTGGAAATGTTATGTTATTCCTGCAAGCTCACAAACCAAAAGCAAGCAAGAGTAGTTAATAATGGTTCCTCATTTCTAAAGCTCAATATTTCAGGACAGTCACATACCTTCAGATGGTCTATCTTGTGATATTGTTCAGCTATACTGGTTTCAACTCTAATGTTGATGTTAGTGTCCATTTCCCACTTCCGCAAAGGGAACCCTTCGTAGCCCTTTCTGGGCTAAAAACCTGTAGTGCTGCCTCATTTGACATCAATTAATCTGTTACATCTGAAGTAACTTGAAATTGTTTTCTGGTTGTGCAGTGTCCAGCTGACCCCATCACAATGGTGGTGCCATGTTATTTTCTTTTTAACTAATGTCTAAGGTTTTTCATCTACTTCAAGATCTACTACCTTCAGAAGAAGGGGTGTGTCAGACCTCGCCTACCAGACTTACCAGGAAAGAATAAAAAAAAAGTAATTGTGTAGACTGGAAAGGAGGGTGAGTAGCCTCAGAACAACTGTGTTCAAGCACAGAAAAGCAGCTGCAAAGAGGAAAGGAGTATTCTTTTCTCTGTGTCTAGGGGCAGGAAAGAAAACGGCATAATGAGCTTAAATGACAGTGCAAAGAAGAAGCAAGAAAACAATGATGAGCCTGGTGTAATGGACTGCCTGGGAGTGCTGTGAGGCATCTTGAGAAACAGGTTGCCTTAATAACCCACAAGAGTCAAATGTGATGGTGATCGAGGGCTGGGAGGCTGGAATATATGATTTCCTGAAATCCTTTCAGCCCTAATTCTCTATGACTTTATGCACAGCTCTGCACCTGGTAAGTGGGACACATCCCAGGTTCAGTCTGCCAGTGGAAGTGTTATGGGTGCATGTGAGGGTTGTGCTGATTGAGCAACCCTCAGATATGAAAACCCTGCTCTTTGCAAGCCTAGACTGAGGTCTCTGCAGCTTGTAACAGTAATATACTAAACTAAACCAAAAGTATTTAAACATTAAACTGAATTTGGATGCTCTCCATTGTTGTTCAGGGAAACCAATCCAGTGAAAAGCTACTTATGTGTCATCTACCACAATAGCCAATTTTTATGTACGTGACACATAGGATGTATGTGTAGTAAGCTCTCACAATTCCTACCAAGTTTTTGTATAAAAACTGGTACATCAGAAAATGATTGCCCTCTCAAACTGCCTGTTACAGACAGTGCTAGGTGAAAGGAAACACAACAACAACAACAACAACAAAAGAGAGACATTTAAAGTTTTTAAATTCCAGACCTTTCTCAGCACTGAAGCACTTCAGTCTCAGACATGAAAAGTTTTCGATTCCGTGTGGGAAGGATGGGGTGGAGGAAGGCCGTGTGCTATCCTCACCCTTGACAGCGTATTTCAGTGACAAAAGCAGAAGGATGCTGCCATGGGTATGTGTCAGGAGCAGGCAGGTGCTGACAGGGCATTAGGGGTCCCTGACTGGCAGATGTGGACCCTGCAGGATCTGGCTGCTGCTTTGCCCCCTTCTCCCTCCAGCTCCCAGCTGCTCCCAATAGGGACCATGCTGGGCACAGAGCTGCATAGCATATACAGAGCCACACTGGCTTAACAGAGGAGTCTGCAACTTCAGTGGCCCCAGGTTGAAAGGTTTTGTTAAGTTGGTCACATTTTTTTTAGGCTTATCATCTTCTTCACATAGATCTTAAAAATTGTGGATCTATATCTATATCGCTGCCCTGCAGGCTTCAAGAGCTCAAATCCACAGTCTGTTCAGGCTAATCCATTACAAAGAACTAACACTGACAGATTTCTTTATTGGGTTTTTTCTTATTCTAACCAATGTCTGTCTTTAAAATGTGATGAGTAAAACAGAAGGTCTCTTTTCAGGATGATGGGGAAACATCTAGAACATCCCACAGAGAAATAAAGCAATCCTCTGATAATTCCTTGAAGGTGGACAAAGCAGCAAAACAAAGAGGACTTCTCTTTCTGGTGTGGGAGCACTTTCAAGCCTTCCACTGGATTCACATTTTGAAAAGACGGATTATCTTGTTCTCAGCTGGGATTATCGTCTCCAAGGTCCTGTAGCATTGGAGTGGCAGGGTAGGTAGTAGGATGAAGCCAAAACAAACGTTTAAGACAAACTCATTTGTAACCTTAGCTATGAAGAATCACTCCTTAATAACGTTAAAAACAAAATCAGCGCCAGTGAGTGGAAAAGGAGAGGATAAATACTGTACATGCTGGAGATCTATGTCTTTCTGCTCTGCTGACTCATAGCTTAAACATCATACAAGTCAGGTGACATTACCGCAGTGATAAATCTGATCTGTATCTACAGGAGAAGGCTCCTGAGCCAATCCTTTGTTGAATCCTGAGGAAATCATTGCCATATGTGAATATTTTTAGTGGTGCCTTCTGACAAAATACATATTTTCCATTCTTTATTGAGCTGTTTATCTAGACTAGAATGATGATAAACTTCTCAAATGGTTCATTTTCCCAAGATTCATATGGAACAAATTAAAAATAAGTTTCCATAACAAAAATTACTTAGCGGTAGAGCTATGAGATCTCCCTCTCCTCTTCCTCTCAGACGAGCTTCACAGCCAGACAGATGTGAGCGGCCCCATTTGTGGCTTCCCAGAACTCTGCTGCACATGCCAAAGAGGCGGTGCCACTACTCCGTGAGGCTGAACACGGCCAGACGCTGCCATTGAGAGGCTCCGAACCACCACTGCAGTGTGGTGAATGCAGCAGGATACCATATATCCACTTTTTCCATTCCTTTTAAGGTGTTTTACTCCTCAGTGAACAAGGGAATCAGGATCTGACTCCTAAAAGAAACACTGAAGAACGGGGACAGCATTTGCTTTGTATCTGCATGCCTATATTGTCTTTGTCAGATTACTTGAGCACAAGCATTAGAGAGAGTCTGATTGACTTCCAAGACAATTTTTGGCTCAGTAATGGATATGAGCATACATAACAGGTCTGTTTGTGCTTCAGTTCCATATCTATCCTTTCATCCCAGCTAAGGTTGCCTAACATTTTATTTTGTATGACCAGGTTTTCATTTGAAGCTTGGAGAATTTTTTTTGAGATCTTACACTTGTCATCTCTCATGCTACCTTACTTTTTTAAAAATTGCTAAGACTTAAAAAAAAAAAAAAAGATAAACATAACTGCTGAACAACATTTTAAAACATGTAGCTGAAAAGCTTTGGAATTCTGTGTTTTGCAGGAACCCTGTGTGGTGGAAGGGTGTGGCTTTTGTTAAGGATAAACCTCATTTACTCATTTTTATTCTCTGTGAAATACATACACACCCTAAAAATTTACAGGTCTTTGACAAGTAGTAGTTTGCACATACTTCATAAAGACTTGCCAGAATTTAACAGCCAGAATCCCCAGGCAGTCTGTCTTCACTGAGCATGTCCCAGCTCCTTACAAGTTCTGTATGTGCTGAATCATATGTGCTTTACAGTCACTGGAAAAAGAAAGTTTCTAGATAAAATTGTATTTTGCAGAATTGGGTGTAGGAATGAAATCAGTTTTGCTCTGTAATGCCTGTCCCCACGTGTCCTGAGCTGGAGCAGTCTTGGCCACTGGATGTGGCCCCAGGGAACTGATGTCTCTTGTACTCTCAGTCTACCCACTGCCAAAATAGAGCATCGCAGGGAAGAGAGATACCTACCTCCTGTTGGACAAGGGGAGAACAAAGGCTGTCAGGAAAAGGAAGTATGTAGAAAAATGTGAATTTTTCTGAAGGAGAACTCTAGGTCTAGGTGTTATCAAGGAATAGAAACTGGGAATAATCCATGGAAGTATAGAATCATAGAATAGTTTGGGTTGAACTGGACCTTTACAGGCCATCCAGTGTTGCAGTGGTTGAGGCCACCACAGGAGTGACCAAGGAGCCACAGGGCCCCAAGACAGTTGAGGTTTGCTGGTGGGCCGGCACCGAGGTCTGAAAATACCCCTGCGGCCATGGCAAGATCCCACAGTTCCTTATGTCCTTATGTAGATTATCTCCAGTTGGTTGGCCCACTGGCCCACTGCCCCTTTTGCTCCCTATAAGTCCTGGTTCTGGAAAGTTCTCCTTTCTTCGATACCCCATTGGTTCTTGGTTCCCTTGTTCCACCCCTCACTTCCTCCACTGGTTGTTGTGCTGTCACCCCACATTCTCTCCACCCCTTGGCCCTCAGATGATTGGACGTGATGCCTTGCCCGCCCCTTATACCGCCCCCATATAAAACCCTGGATCCCTCAGTTTTCTTGGTCCTTTGTCCCTGGATTCTTCTGTGAATAAACCCGTTGAATTTCTATACAAAGGACCCCTCCCGCCTCTTTACCTCCAGCGACGCTACAAGAGCAATCCTGCCTTGTGTGTGTGTATGGTTGTGTGCTTCCACCTGCACTTGTGTGTCTGAGTGTGTTCTGTGTGCTTGTGTGGCACCACCCGAGTGGATCCGTATTGGGACGCTTTCGGGAAGGACGCGGCGCTCGTTCCATCCACCGCATCACCACATGAATCCAGTCCAACCCCCCTGAGATGAGCAGGGACATCTTCAACTAGACCGTGTTGCTCAGAGCCCTGTACAACCTGACCTTGAATATTTTCCAGGGATGAGCCGTCTACAACTTCTCTAGGCATCTCTCTCATGAAAAAATCACTCCCATATATCTAGTCTGAATCTGCCTTCTTTTAGTTTAAAATCGTTATGCCTTGTCTTGTTGCTGCAGGCCCTACTAAAAATTCTGTCCTCAAGTCTGTTCTGGGAAGAATCCAGCACACTGGGGAGCCTAGAAGAGGAGTAGGGGCTAGAGCCTAGGAACAGTAAGGTGTGCCATAGGTCCAAGCAGTTGCCACAGTCATGCTGAGGAAAGAGATGGGTCTGTTTGTGTGCAAAGGAACTGTGCTCGGGGTACACAAGGATGGGAGGAGAACCCCATTGCAGAGACTGGATGCCAGCGCAGAGGAATAAAGGTCATGGAAAGAAGTTTGAGGGCTGACCCACACTGACTGAATATTTGGTGAGGAAAAACTTTTGGGAAAGGAAAAGAGTGAGACTGTGATACAAATCCCCAGATGGGGCATACCTGAATTTTCTGAGATGCCCATGGTGTGAAGTGAAGAGCTAGACATGGGACTAGAACAGGATGGGAACAGGACTAAAACAAGAACAGGCAGAACAAGAGTTCTGCTTAAAGAGAAGAAAAGATGAATGCAACCATCCTCAGATCTGCAAACTAAGGTCAAAATCTTTCAGTTCAGCCCCTTCCCTGACTATATCGCACCCCTGCTAGTGTACATGTGTGAAATTTGCAGCATCCCTGTTACATCCAGCAGCCACGCAGTACTGCTGATAAGCATTGAGCTACCCCCATGGGATAGCACAAAGGAATTGCTGGGAAGAGGACATCAGCTCCAACCTCTTGAATGTGAACAAAATCTGGTCTTACTTACTTCCCAAAACTTGAACAGATAATGAGACTGGTGAGCTAGATGGTCCCCCATTGGTTGCAGGGTACAGTCTGCACCCTCACCTCTCCTGGAAACATCTACCCTGTCCTGAGCTTTGGGAGTGCCAAAGATCCTGTAAGGTAAAGGCCAAGGTTCTGGCATGGAATTGAGGGGACTCGACTCACTAATATACTCTCTAGAGCAAGAACAAAGCAGGAGGGCAGAAAAAGCTTGGTTGTAACAGAGACATCCATGAAGGAACTGAAATCCAGATCTGTGCAATGGGAAGATTGGTCTTCATGGCTGAAAATAACAACCCTGGTTCAAATGATTTGCAGTTCCTCACATGATCTTTGCGTCAGAGGCAGGGATGAAATCCAGTTCTCCTGAGTGACATCCATCTACCTCAGCCGCCAGACAACCCTCTTTCTCCCTACTGTCCCCCGCCTCATTCATCTCACATCTTCGAACTTGTGCAACAAATGAGTCAGGGGATTTAACAGACAACAGATGCCTTCACAGCACCAGTCTGATTCATCCCCCTGGCAAAGTGGGAAAAATCATATGTAACTATTTAATTCAATATTGTAACCTAAGAAAGTGAATAGAAAACCACAGATGACATTAATTCTGGTATGTTTTTATTTTTTAAATCTCTGCATCTGCAACCCTCGAAATGTTCTTTTAAGAGTTGTTAGATATTGGGTGGGATACTTGGTTTCGTTTTCTGGTACAATCTATCTTAGGCTGCACCGCATGAAATCAGTTTTATATTCCCAGGGCAACAAGAGCACAGAGATTCACTTGGATTTATCATTTCTGATTCACTAGAATATTCACTAAAAAATATGAAACTAATAATATATTGTAGTTCAATCCAAAAGATAGTCATATCCAAATGAAAAGATAACCAAAATACCTAAATTCATTTGTATTTCTACATGTGCTTGGTGTGCTTGTACTGTTTCTGTATATAAAATTGCATCTTTTTCTGATATATGCCTTTACAGGTTTCCTGATTCTCGAGGCCTTTGGAGAGCTGCAGTCTGGCCTGATGGCAAATGTGATGCACAACACATGGGACAGTTATGAAAGCACACACACACACACAAAGAGGATGAAATGCTCCAAGTGAGTCACATGTTTTCACTATCCATTCCATGGACTGCAAATATTTGCCATGGAATATAATAATGCATTAGATTCCCGGCAGAAATTTGTCAGCAAAGGAAGAAAAACAAAGTCCTCTGCAGAGTACATCACACCAAAGCTGTCAGCCATACAAGGGTTCATAGAATTGGTACATTCAGATCAGATGAGTGTTCGTTTTCATACACCCTTAATCCTCTTTTGTTCTAGTGCGCTATTATTTGACAGGGAATCTTCATTGTCATTATCTTCTCTTTCACACTCCTGACACACTCCAGAGAAATGCAGAGGGTCTGGATAGCACTAGAAAATAATCTCAGCAGACATTTCCTTCCTGACTACAGATATACTTGCTGGATTTGATGATGAACTATGAAGATTTTTCAAGTATCAGTGACAAGGCTATGATTTCTAAGCAAACCCTTAAACATGTCTAATTTACAGATATCTCCCCGTACTCCCCATACTTCAAGTGCTTGACAATAGAGAATTTTCCATAAAATAAATATGAAGGAAATTGAAATACTGTGCCCTACATGATATGGTTAGGCTTCTTAAAGCTTTTTGAACTGCTAGTTGCTGAAGAAATGGAGACAGGGAAAGGTCTATACTGACAAGATCAGCCTCAACTTTAGCTAGTGGTTCCCACACTGTGCCTGACCTACTCAGACAAGGGCTGGTTTGGATCCAAAATGCTATCAACCAAAGAGGGCCAAAATCATAGCACAATAAGCGAGTCTTCTCAGACTGTATGATCTTGTCCACTCTCTGATTATGAAGAGCACAGAGGAGTCAATTCTAACATTTTTAATCCAAATTTGCCAGTTTTTTATGTCCCTATTAGTAATCTGGAAGACCACTCAAAGCCAAAGCTGACTCACACAGTTCAAAGTAAGTTCTCTATCCTCCCTCACAGCAATGCTTGAGTCCTGATCCAGTAGTACGGCCAGTAGACTTGGAGCTTGAAGAAAGCTCGTGAACACTCCTGCCTGAGTTTCCCTGCCTGGAGGACCTGCCAGATCTCCCCAAACGAGTCAACACAGAGGCATGTGCAGGCTGGGCTGAGGAGTCCTCTCTCACCCCGAGCTCATCCAACGATACTAAATGTCACGTGTGAGCACCTGAGGTAGGCTTCACCTCTGAATTACCTTCTGGAGAGCTTTTCTTACCACTAAGAACAAGGAGAGATTGAGAGATTTCCTGAATAATTCACACTTGACTTTGTGAATACCACATCCCTTCCCCTCACTGTTGTTTACAAGTCAGGAAAGCTTTTAGCACAGAAACCAAGGCAGATCCAGATACCGTCAAGGACTCTAAACAAAGGGTGGAACTTCAACATCTCCTTAAGTATCACTTGATAGGTTTTCAGACTCAAACAGAGCTTTTGGTCTATCATGCAGTGTTTTATTAGCTCCAACAAACTACTGTATACCGTTGTTTAGTTCTGATGGAAATATGAATAAATTGCCATAAATACGATGCTGCTAAAAGAAGCCCATCTTTTCATACATATTCTCCTCATTATAGAAAATGAAATATCAAGGAAACATCAAGTCAAGAGCAGAAAAGGATTAAGATACAATTTCTAGCAAATCTTCAGCATGTCTTTCACCGACTCTTACAACTTCACTTTTAGGCGCACAGGGTGTAGTACACCAAGTGCAAATGTCATCAATCTACTGTTTACAGTCTTTCTAACCTGAACAGCTAATAAGTTTAACACATTAATTTTTCAGTACAAATTAAGCCTGTCAGAATGACTCACACTTCTATATAAAGGAAGTTCTAAACATATTTAAAGGGAAATTTAGCTGTCAAAGTCAGTTAGTTTGTTGGGGTAAGAGGAATCCCATGTTCCTTTGTAACCTTTCAGAGAACATGGTATTTGGCAGATTGCAGACCTGTTCAAGATAAGTGGTTTTAAAACTTGTTTGTGTATGTTTGTGTGTGTGAAAGAGAGCAATTAGAGACTCTGGAGAGCAATTCTGGAGAAGTTGAAGGCATACTTCTTTGCCCTTTATTACTAGCTAGGGCTTTTCTGTAAGTCAGTGAGGTCTGAGGAGGGGTTTACATCCCCATTCCCCCCCCCCAGTTTTATAAGATGATATACTGAAAAACTTTATTTTCCCTACAAATCTTCCCTTGCTGGTGTCCCCAGTTATAACACTACTGCTTCTTGCATTTCAAGATCATTTTTCATTGCTAGTTTCTGAAATGTCTTACATAAATATTGGTGCTCAGACTGATCTTTTCCTGAAAAAAGATCTAGCAAAGCAAAAATCTTGTAAGCTAAACATGGCTGAAAGCCAAACAATTCTGCTTTAGAATTTTTCCAACCAAAAGGGGAAAATTTAGAGCAATGCAGAAGTTCTTCATCAAAGTCTTTCAGTTAAGAACCTAATTTTTTTATTCAGGCATTGTTTCAGTGGACATATTCTGAGCAGCAGTTAATGAGCCCCCTTTTGCTGTTTGTGAAAGAGACCTTAAATAGGTGAAATGATGTGCCAAGAACACAGAGCAAGTTAGTTGCTTCTCCCAACATTAGCATACACCATATCCCACAAAGAGACCTGGAGACTCTTCCTAAGTTTCTTTGAGCTCACTATGCTGCATTCAGACCCTCATTTCCCTATTCAGACCTGGAAGCCACACGCTGGGTGAATTGATGCCTGAAAGGCATGCCAGTAAATGCCAGTAAGTCTGTCTCCAAAGCACAGGGTAAAATTCACAGCTTGAAATCCTGTCAGAAAGAACATCATTTGAACCAGAAGTGTACCAAGACTGCAAAAGCCCTGAGCCAAAAAGAAGAAGCAAGAGCAAGTCTGGAACATGGTGGTGAAAGCACTAATTCAGGAGGAGGACGCTAATGTGGGAGGGATGACTTCTTATTGGAGAAGTGAGGGAAAAGGGGCCAATATCCTTTTACAGTGGGCAATGCTTCTTCATTCTGAAGGAGCTGGCAAGAAAGGTTCCAAGATCCTTTCCCCAAACTCCACCCCTGGACTGCAGCTGATATCCTTGAACAGAGGTCAGTAAATATTTAATAATATTTAATAATATTTAATAACTGAGGCTATTTAAAAAAAATCTGAGAAATACAGGAAGTCAGGTACCTGAAAAGAAGTCTGGTCTGCATTCTAAAGACAGACTGCTCTCACCTCCAGGTTATATACATAAGCTTCTTCAAGCCACTGCCCTTAGGATCCCCAGGCATGCCCCTTAGGCAAGCTAGATGACACTAAACAGTTGGAGCCTTTCCCTAGGTGCCTAGGAACCCTAACCAGTGAAGTCATAGGTGGTGCTGTTTATGGGCCCTGTGATTTGCATTCTTGGCCTTGAAACACTGATAAGCCATCTGACTCCTTCCTCAGCACCTGTGGCCTTCTGTGGATTTCAGCCCTTGTTTCACCGTTAATGCAACATGTCCCAGCTGCTACTGGAGCTGCAGAAAGATACCACTCCTGACTTTTCTGACTTCTCAGCATCCCTTTCAAAGAAAAGAAAATTTTCAACAAAAATTTTCTTCACTTGAGGGTCATGCAAAGGTCACTTTCTAATCCAATAGAGGCTTAAAGTAAGACACATGTTAATGATGAGGCAAATTAACTAAGTTACTAAGGATCAAAAGAACATTTAGCATGCCACTGTCCACTTTTTCTGTGGGCAGGTATTGCTGGATCCACCCACTACTGGAATTCTTGGATTTTAATGGCACATTTGAACTTTCCATTTCCATTCAGAAGAAGCTAAATTAGACGGTGACCTGAGATGGGTGGGCACAGCATCCTTTTACAAGGATAATTTTCAGTTAAAACTGTAGCCTGCTTTCAAGCTCACTTTTCTTTAAATTTTCTATTTGTTCTAACTGAGAGTGTTAATAAGCCAATATGGCATGAACAACAGGTCGAGAGAAATTGCCGTTAACTAATCAAAAGAAAAATTGCCTTTCCAAAAGATTATATTTAGCTCCTTTTTGTGGGGAAGGGAAAGGAAGCTCAGCATCAACTGAACTGTTTCAGGTCAGGCCAGTCACCATGGCAACAAATTTTTCTGATATTGGAAAGTATCACTCGGGAAGTGTGGTTGGGATAATAGCATCATGGATCATTTTCATATATCCACTTTAGACTCAGGCCTTAAAGGAACGACATCCTTTTCTTTTGAAAAGAACTGTGACATAATGCACCAGATACAGATATGCAAATAAGTGTGAGTGTCAAAGAAACCAGGCAATCTCAGCCAAATATAGGCCCCAAAAATTTTGGCAGGCAGAAACCCAGATTTAGCTACCTAGTAACCTGATTGACATTAGCTGTCCTATCCCCTCTTTTCCCTGCTGACTACAATATAACAATATAACAATATAACAACATTTATCTGTTATTTAGTTATAATTAGGTGTACTGATGCAGAATTTTTCTAAGCATCAGAATATTACCTAGAGTAGTGACTACATTTGAATTGTTTTATTTCTTGTCACATTAGATTCAGCTGTATTTAAAATATACTGGTTTTGCTTTTAAGAGGAAGGATAAATATGTAATCTAACAATTAGGGATTTTCAGTCTGTAATGTCATTCTTTTCACCTTTTTCCTCCCTGGAGGTAGGCACATAGCTTCTGAAAGTGCTTGAAAATAGCTGCTTAATGATATGGTAGATTCATAAATTAGGTCTTTTGGAGGTTTTGCTCTGATTACATGAGAAGTGATGGATTCAGTGCTAATATTAGGGATGAAATGTAAATGTGTACAAGGCAGAAGGTCAGACACATCTACAAACTGCAATAAAAATATTGAAGATTCTTCCTTGTCATCTAAACAGTGCCAAAATCTATGATTGGAGCAAGGAGCCAGTTACCTCAACACCATGGATTCAATTGAAACATTGCACTTCAGAATAAAGCAATGTACACAAGTACTTAAATATGTATCTCACACTTTTTATGCAGGAGAGTAAAGAAAAATTTTCACTGGGTGCCATATTGTGAGGAAGGGTGAACCAAATTCTGATTTCTCTTTCATTCATGTAAGCCCTGGGCTGCAAAGTGAAACTTCTCAGGATTTACAAGATGGTAAAATGAACTCAGGATACAGCCCAATATATTGCATGAGGTAATGCTCACCCATATAGCTGGTTGGAGAGTTTCCTCATGGCCCAGGGAAGAACTGTTCAGACTGGACAGGAGTCACCTGGTGAAGCCTCAGTTCCACATGAGGTCAGACTAGATAATCAGAGGGCTCCCTTTTGGCCTTGGAATCTCTGAAGCTATTAAATGAAAACAAATGTTACAATTAATCAAGCTGCTTTTCCTCTGCTCTGGCGCACCAGATTATGACCACCTGGCCTCTCCAGGCATAGCTATTCCAACTGTTGTTTGGTGCAACACTGGCATAAATTAAAGGCACAAGAAGTGTCAATTTTTCAGCTTCATTTTTGCATCAGTTACCTGCTGCAGCTGAAACCCTGGAATCTTTACTCAGTTCTGGCTTAGCTAAAGTACAAATTGAGTTAGATGTTAGGAAGATTAAGTAATTTCAAGGACTGGATGCAGTAGGTGTTGTTAGACTGGTAACATGCAGCTGTAGTGGAGACACGTAAATGTCAGCTGTAGCCTGCAACAGTCACGTCACCCATGTGCCAGAGTGTAACCTCCTAAAATGAAAACTTAACACATCGATTTTGTGTAAAGGATTGAACTATTATAATTGTGCAAGTGTAAACAAGATACGTGTCACATATTTTTACCTGGATTCTGACCTCCTTACATATTTGCCATTTGTGGTCATAGGCCATGTCCAATGTATGCTGCAAAACCTGAGACCTATCTGTGGGATCACAAAGCACACAAAAATAAAGATGCTCTACACAGAAAATATACATATAATATGACATACATATGTGAATATACACATAAAAATATGACATCTTAATGATCCTACCCAATGATTAAGCTATCCTGAAAATAACTATTCTCACTCATATTGTTTGGTGTAACTGTTCAACTTCCTTCTGTGAATGAAAAATTAGAAATTGTTAAATCTGTCTGTCTTAAATGTATTGTTATATTATGTTGAAACCAAACAAAATGTATATGCTACAAGATATACACACTTTGGTTACAAAATTTGATCTTTGTTATCACATGAAGTCTTGGAAAATGGGATTTATGAAACTGAAGTTTTGCTGTGTGTAATGTAGGTTGTTTATTGTGCTTGATACTATGATCCGAGCAAAGATCTTTGCACTGAGGATAATCTTCTCAAAGAAATTTCAGAGCTTATTTTCCAGACAAGATATTAAGTAAGAATGCTTTCTTCGTCTTTTCATGCCCTCATATATCTACCAGCCTGTACTATTTAGAATCAGTAGGAGAAATGGAGTAAGAGTAAGAAACTTCCAGTTGTTATGAGAAAAAATAGAAAACAGCAGTCATAAGACTATGAAAAGTCTAAGAATATGAAAAAATATGCACTATTTCATGTTTAAATGTATTACAGCTTACCTTTACTGTCATTCTTGAGGCCTAGGTATGTGAATTACCAAATGTGCTAGTAGAATACGACCTGAAAATTTACTGAGTAAGTTTGAAATGGCAACATCTCCTACAATTTTCAAAATCGGGAATGGCTGGTACAAGCTTTCTGACCAGATCAAATAAAACCTTCCAATATGACTATCATATAAATGAATGTATCATTATACAGATGATTCAGACAGTTTTAGCACTTGTATTGAAATGACTTTGTGCATTGCATCCTGCAATGTGTGACAAAAGGCAGCACTTTGGTGCCCACATCGACTTTGGTAGCCAAAGGTGTGATAGAATGCCCGAGATGTCGTCATTGGGCTGGCAGAGGTGACCTGCCTCTATCTGAAGAAAGAGCTGGAGGCCAGCGAGGATAGTCTAGAGCATCTACCGTGGCACTAGGCATCCAATTTCAGTCAGCTGAATTGGGCCTGAGGCACCCGAGTTTGCAGTGTGTTAGCAGAGATCTACGCAACACAGTCACCAGAGTCTGGAGGGTGACTCAACTTGTCTGACTGTAGAGAGATAGTGGCTAAGCAGCCAAGTGACTGGGTGCCAGTGGCTGCATTAAATAGATCTCCACTGACTGTGACAGTCTAGAGACCTAGTTAATGTATGAATGGAGTCCTAATCTCAAACGGATTCACAACTGTGCCCACAACACTTAGTGTCGTTTCAGATCACTCATGGCATTTAACTGCTCGTCAGGGAAGGCAAAGGTCTAGTCTATTTCCTACATTACACTTGCCATCGTTATGTGGATGCTCCAGACACGTTTGGGTGTATCAGCTGGCACTAAAAACATAAATTCAGGTGGGTGACCTAAGTCCATAACTCTTTGCCTTCCTTCCATAATGCCTTCAGCAATTGCTGATGTGTTGCAGGTTGCAAAGGCTACAGACCCTAATAAAGACTAAGCACACTTAAGGAAACATTGGGTAGAATTGGGCAATTAATTAGCCAATTGCTCATCCAGTCTGGGTGTTGGGAAAAACTCGACTCATCAGAACCTTTAGCCAATGGAAATCAACACCCTTCCTGTCTCATCATCCATCACCACATTAATTACGTAGTATTTTAAATCTTTCTTGTCCATGACTGCATTGACAAAATAGATTATCAGGGGCAACCAACCTCAGAGTGCCCAGAAGAGGGTCAAATTATGACTGGGACGAGGTGCTTCAAAATTGTCAAGGGCAATCAGAATTAATGCTTGAGAGGAAATAAAACTAAGCAGATGAAATCCAAGATACTGGGACTTCCCTGAGGGGTGACAAAAATGCTTTAGAATAATGGCCCAATTATTTAATTCTGAATTTCAGTGAAAATCCTATAAAAGTACTTAAAACACCCCCATTAGCACTAAATGAGCTCATCTTGATTAATGTTACTAAAACAATTGCCAAAGGGTTTAGTAGTGATTAAGTCTTTTATCTCAGGTGATAAATTCTTAACATTCTAGCTACATTAGGATAAAGCATAAAAATAAAAGTTTATTTTTATTTTAATTTTTGTAATTTATTATATTCCTTTTTTGTCCCTCAGTCAGACCCAGCAACACCTGCACATTTCCACCCTTCTCTTAGTAAGTTAGGCACAGGAAAATTATGCAATAATTTTCCCACTGCTTCAGTTGGGTACTGAGATGCTTCCACCTGTTCTTCCCAGTAGGTCTGGGCACTATTCAAAGCACCAAATTAGAAGATCCTTATCTACTCTTCACAGTTAACAGCGTGGGATGGGTTCAGTCAGAGAGTCTGACCCACTGCCTGACTACATCTGTCTCTTTGTACTCTTCTACCTCAGACATCTTCATCAAATACCTACATTTAGGCACATGAATCCCAGTCTACAAACCCTGCATAGGCATGCAATTAGAGTAAGAATCCAAGCTCAGCTGAAGCCATTAAAAAGACCCCTGTTGACTTCAATGGTGGGTTTGCCTGGACTTACTGTACTGGTAATTGAAAATCGCGTTTGATAACTTTCACATCCATCCCACAGTGTACTGCCCTTTCCCTCCCAGGGCCCTCAGAAGAACAAAATTGAAACCAACTGTGAGTTTTACCTGTGACAAACACATGAAGAAGTCAGGGCACAGGAGTCCCGCACCACCCACGAGCAAGACATAGCATAGGTGGAGAATGTTGGTGACCACCCATCTGCATCTTCACCGGGACAGCAGCGAGAGAAGCTGAGGAAACAACTATGGTGCTGCCATCCTCTGACAAGTGCCGGTTATGGACCACAGCAGAGAAAGTCTTCTTGTCTTTCCAAGGTGGCTCAGCTGCCACTGCGGATCAAGACAGCTGGGGAGCCTCCAGGTGTGCTGTCTGTGGTAGAGGAGATCTCACTCCCAGATAAGTACTCAGAACATTGGTAAGTGCCATTTGCAAAGGCCGAAATACACAGGAAGTTTTTATTTGCATGGGTCAAACACCAGTATGCAGAGCAAACCACCTACTTGGAAGAACTCCAGAAGTTCTCATCCTTTTTTCCTCATACACATGTGGGCATGTACTAAATCCTTCCTTCCCTTATCCCAGGGACAAGTGCATATTGGTGTCATCCTACAGATGCTGGTAACAGTTTTGGTGTTATTCAGGTTCAAATGGTGTGGTGTGCATGTCAAAATACCTTGAGAAGACCCTTAGAGTCCTTACTTTTCTCAAGTTCCTGACACATCAGGAGGCATTTTCCTTCAGTCAGGGGTGAGAGCAAACTGTGACTCATGAGTACTCAAGCTGTGTTGCACTGAGAATGATAGCAGACTGCTTTTCCTTATCTCCTTTCTTACAGGCTCTTCTGGCTGCATCAGGGCACACTGAGGTTTGCTCTTGGACAGATGGAAAAGGCAGATTTGGCAGGCTTTCTTCTCATGTGCAGTTGGATGAGCTGTAGTCCTTATCACTGAGTAATTATACAAATGTCTCTGTGACAGCCCTGGAAGACAGGTGTAGACAACACCATTGCCCTTCTTACTGCTTTCTGTATACTTGGCATCACAGACATACACATTTGCACAGGAAGTTTCACCTGAATATAGGGAAGAGCAACTTTACTGTACAAGTGGCTGAGATTGCCCAGAGAGGATGTGGAGTCTCCCTCACTGGAGATATTAATTAACTCTTTGGACACAATCCTGTGCCGTGTGCTCTGGGATAACCCTGCTAGAGCAGGGAGGTTGGACCAGATGATCCACTGTGGTCCCTTCCAACCTTATCCATTCTGCCACTCTGTGATCTCCTCCTCAGAGGCACTGGGTGTATAGTTCCTATGTTGCAAGGAGACCTGAGGATCTCTCATCCTCAGGAAGACACAGTGAAGAGAGTTATAAGCAACCCATGAAAAGCAGACACAGTGGACTTACAGCCACCAGCTGCAAACCCAGCAGCCTTCATGAGCATGAACAGCCTCTGGTGAAGCTGGGCTGGTCTAGCTGGTTATGTCATGTCTGCATGGACCTCTGCCACACCTCTGGAACACGCCACAGATGTGGTTTCACCACCATAAAGTGCCTCCAGATCTTCATCCAAAGCCCTGCAGACATAAGTACTTCCTTGTGTTTTTCACAAGTGGCACAAAGGGCAGCCCACCACGGCTTGATACAGCAATACAGGGATAAGGGTCTGGCTAGCAATGTGCTTTAGCGACATCAAGAAATGCTGAAGAGGAAAGAAAAAGGTGGTTTCAATCCTGTTATGTTTCTTGGCCAACCTGCTTCCACATATTATTATCAGGTTGTTAGAGATTCTGACAAAGCTCACTGGATCTGAAGTGACCTTTGCCCAGAGGTTTTTGATGCTATTTGTGTGCCCGTATATGGAACAGCTCTTGGTCTGCACAAAGGGAAGTGATAAAGAAACCTGATCCTGTAAATGCAGACCTGGGAAATAATAGCCAAGGGATTTCATGAAACAAAAATCAACCCAAACAAGTTTTGATTTCTTTTTCTAACTGGAGTATTTTTTTTTTTTAATTACTCATAGGTTTTGCAAAACCTCTGCTTTTCCATTTCCTGATATTTCTTCAATAACTTGAAAGTTCTGATGAATTCTCTGGAAATATATAAAGTATGAAGCATCCTCAGGATTCTTTTCCTTTCATCCCACATTTTGCACCACGTAGCCATTATTGGATAGCATTTTGAAATTTGCTTGTCTTCACCAAAGCTTTTGCAAAATGTCCTTATTTGTTGCTGAAAAAAACCCCTTGATGTTTTGGTTAGTTTCTCCCTACATGCCAATGAACTTGCAGCAACATATGCTTTTTTTGCAGTTTTCTGGAAAATATAATATCCTACCCTAGTTCACAAACTTTGACTCCCAAGGACTCATTTGGCCCCTGATTTTTTTTATCTCTGGCTTTATTTAGTTTCTTACTGCAGTCTAGACACTTTTCTTCACCCAGAATTGACTTTCTGTCTTGGCTCTCTCTGCCCTATCTAGTTTCTCCTGCTCAAGGACGTTTTTCTTATTTCCAAAATGAAGATTCCCAATCCTACAGGTGAACCCTGTACAGCCCAGAGGAATCTGTCCAATCACATCCATACCTGCCAGTTAAGTAGAGCCAGGACACAAGGACAGATCACCATCATCTGCACCAGAGAATGGTCACAGCAGTGCCAGGACCTCTTCTGAACGTGGCCTGCCAGTGTCCTCCAACCAGTTCCCAGGCACAGCTAAGGCTTTAGACCAGGGACTGTTTACTGGCCAGGTCGGATGCAGCCACCCTGTTTGGGAGGCAAAGCGAGTTTAACAGTACAGGCATTGCCAGATGGCTTCAGATGCAATGAGTCCTCAACAGATGTACTCTTGGAGAACCAGTTGTGCCTTCTCAGACGCTGCTGCATTTGTTCAAATAAAAGCAGGTGTACTGGAATGTCCTGACCATTGAATGCATCTCCATCCGTCAGAAGAACATGTGCTCACATGAGCCTGTGAACAGGCCATGAACACTGTTTGCAGATGTTCCTCATTCAATTTCACTCTGGCATGGATTCTTCAGAACCCTCCTCCCCATCCAGACACTCCCCATGCCAACAAAATAGTCCTCAGTGGGGTTGGCTGAACTGTGCCAGGTGACTACTGCTGCTCAGGTGCTGGTCAATTCCCATTGAGAAGTAATGCTGAATTTAGCTGTAGGTGTTTTTCCCCAATTAAAACTAGCAGGTCTGTGTGCTTTCTGTATGAGGGAAGGGGATGTGAAAAAATAGAAGAGCCCCATTCAATTGCACAAGCTTCACGAGCAATTAGTAACTCAGAGTGGAAAGAAATCATGAACCAAATCATAGGAAATGGCAACAGAGCTACAAAGATGACATCATAGTTTATTGGAATTATTTAAACATCTTAGACATATGTGCAAAGCTCAATGGAGAACTCCAATGCTACATGCCGGTTAAAATTAGCTTTTCATTCAGGATCAAGTCAAATATCCTTCTGACTTCACACTGGAGTGCTATACACATCTTTTTATACATGGCATCTAAATAAAGCCTCTGTCACAATTAGCTGTGCTGAAACAACCTTGGATATCACATGATGATGCATATGCTTTAGCTGATGTGCATCCGGAGAGAAAGCTAACCAGAACCACAGGATATTTCAGCCCTCGGGGGGAGGGAAGTGAGCAACTCTGCTGTGGAAAGTAGCTGGAAGTCATCCAGCTTCTCCAGGGCAGTCAGTCATGAATATCCTGCTTTGGCCACAGAGGGGTTGTGGAGGAAGCAGGCTCACAACAATTGGGAAAGGTTTGTAACCACAGGAGTCAAATGAATGAAGCTAAGAGACTGCCAAGTGATGCAATTCATGGGGAAAAGGAAAAGAAAAAAAAGGGAAGGAAAAAAATATCCAAACCCTCCTCAGCTCCTACACAGGAGCATTCATCATTCACTGTGACCTTCCAGGAATGTGCTGACAGACACAAAGCGTTCTGTGTGACATTGTGCCAGTGAACTGGAATGACTGCGCTCGCAGCATTGTTCCTAACAGCAGGGCACCATCTTCTGGAGGCTGCACAAGCTGTCCCGCCACTCCCGGGGAAGTGCGGGCCGGGCTGAGGGGGGAAAGATGCACCATCCCATTGAAAGCAATTTAGGACCTAAAAAAAACCCCAAAACAGTGTTCCGAGCTCATATTAAAGCCAGCCGCTGCCTCAATTAGGCACAGGCGCCTGAGTGCCTGAGAGGGATGTTGGAAGCGGGGCTGGGGCTGTGCTTGGATGGGATGGAGCTGAGGGAGATGTCCCAAAAATGTCGTATTGTCAGAGCGGGTGGGCAGACACCTCTTCACAGCCACCGATGGACAGACAGAAAAGAGAAAAAAAGTGTTATCATGGAATCACAGAACAGTTTGGGTTGGGAGGGACATTCAAGATTATCTAGTTAGATACCAAAACATTCTGGCAGCAGAAGTGGAACAAGGTGGGATGTGGTTGGGGTGTCAGAGGTTTTCCCTGCAGCTGTGACTCCACTGGGGACCGTACTGCCCCGGGTGCTGCCAGTGAGGCTGTACCAGCTCAGTGTTCACAGACACCGTGCTGCCAGTGCAGCTTCTGCTTCCTTAGCAGCAGAAGATGTGGCCTTGGAGGTTTAGAGGTCACATCCAGCCATGCTTAGTGCGGATGACAGTGTCACCTTCCTCTGAAATACCTCCAGGGTCCTGTTCCTTTCCTTGTAAGTGAGGTAAACCCTATTCCCTGGTGATGAGCCAGGCAATATGTTGCTGGTTTGGTTCTACCTCCAGTGTTGTCTCTCAGACCCTCCTTGCAGGGTCTGTTGCCCTACATTTTCTACCCAGTCTGGATGCTAACTCAGTACAATGTACCTTTGCTTGAGTACAAGTAGAGTCAATTTTCTCCCCTGTGAAATGCTGTTGTCCAAACTCTTAGACTAATTTAATTAAAAAAAAATTATCTGCTTCATTTTACACCTGCAAATCTCTTAAGTCCCAAAACTCATGATGTGTGACATACACATCTTGCTAGTCTGTTATTAAAACAGACATCACGTATTTTAGCTGAAGGACAATGCCATAGGTACCATGAACAGAAGTTTCTGGGCATCTGGGTATGTCTAGGAGCACAAGCTGCTCACCCTCAGCTGAAGGGTAGCTGGGCAGCCAGAAGGATTCACAAACCATCCTTCTCTGTTGTGTTTCCTGCAACCATTCCAGCACATCACATCATGAGAAGGGAGAGAAAGAAGGAGGAATAATGCAGCAACATGTGGCATTAGGCTGTCCTTGGCACTGTGGTGTCTGCCTCGTTGAGGACTTCAAGTGCCAGACTGGTAATTCAGAGGATACAGGATAGCAGGAAAGAAAAAAATCACTCATGATGCGATTTTTGGGACAGAAGAAAAAAACCAAAAACCTATAAGGTATGACTCTCGGGCCTGTCCTGTGCAGGGACATGAGTTTAACTTTGATGTGGGTCCCTTCCAACTCCGGATATTCTCTGATTCTACGATTCTGAGTTGCCACTACGGACAGTGCAGCCTGAGCTGCACAACAGCCCTGGCTGACCAGACCTTGTACCTGAGAGGATCTGGCACAGTCAGGAGGAGTAGAGCCTGCCCAACAAGAGGAACTGATGTGGGCCGCAAGGTGCTGGAGATCCTGGCCACAGCTGGGGTTGCACACTGGGAGATTCCCTTGTGTCTTGCTGGATTTCAATGAAACAGACTGGAGTAGGGTCATCTGAACAAGAAGAAATAAAACATACTGTTACAAAAAAAGGTACAAGAAGCTGCTGTCTCCAGTGTGTCCTCCACAAAGGCAGTGAGTCAGCTGGCTGAAGCTGGGGAGAGAATTTGCTCAAAGGATATGAAAACAGGGACTGGAAAGGTAATGAGCCAGTGCAGGAATGAGTGTAGGATTACAGGCCAGGGTCAGAGAGGTAGGATGTGGGAAAGCATTTGGAGGAAATCATAGTGGCTACAACCCTTTAATAAAAGTAGAGTAGAAGATGCCAAGAAGAACTTACTCATCTGTCCTTGCCTGGAGCTAAATTTTCAGGACTATCCAGGTGATGAAAGATCAGTCAGGCAGAGCTAAAGGATTTGCAGCACCTCTGAGTAGCACTGTCACTGTAAACCTGGGTGCTCAGTGATGTCCAGTATGCTTTAGACAAGCATTTGGGTTTCTCACTTCAAAACCAAACATGCTGCTTCATTTCTCACAGTCCAGCTGTGGCCCCCGGTCTCCCACTGCTGCCGTGGGCTGCAGTCACAAAGCTGTTCCCATGCCCCTCACTAGTTTGCTTCTTGGCATCCACTTCTGGGACAGCCATCCATGTGCCCTGTGTATCTGGGAGCATGTGATCCCAGGCAAGTCCTCTATATGGATCAGACATGCTGGGAAAAGTTCCCGGGGACTTCCTCCGTAATTGCCCAGTGGTCTCTGAGAGTGTTTATGGGAAAATGGGGAGACAATCAGAGCAAACCTGTAGGGAAGCATAAAAAGATGAGATCTAATCTAAGCTGTGGGTAACAGCCTGGCTAAACAGAGTAAAAGCTTACAGTTACAATTCCTTTAAGAGATTCACTTCCTTCTATTCTGAGCCTGATGCAATAGCTGTTTTTTAGATGATCAACCAGAGCTCTCTAGTTATGTGAGGGAAGGCTTCACCTCCCAGTGAGCAATGAAATGCTAAGCCCACCTGGTGTCAGGTGCTATAATTTAACTGGTGGTAATTTGCACCGGTGGATATCAAAGACAGATCTGACTCGGTATCTGCAAAGGCAACGTTAATGAAAGGTAATATGTGTCCACTATATAACTGTGGGTTTTGTGGGTTTCTGGCAGCACAGCACCAGAAAGTCTATGAAATAAAGAGTATTGTCATTTTGTGTGTGATGTTCATTCCTGGGTATCCCAAGCCTGTTGTGCTTACTGTGTCCCATGAATCATTCCTCCCTATATAAAGACAACAGAGTTGTGTCCACCTTTGCAAAAAAAAGGCTGAATTCCCTCAACTTCTTCACTGATTTATGCTGAAGATCTAGAGACCTGACACAATGCTCTTTAACAACAAGGTTAGGGCTATCACAATTTATCAGAAAAGCAGGGCTACCACACTGTGGTAAGGAAATGAACACAATATTTTCTTTATCATAAACTCAAAGCATATTGCATTCAATAATTGCCAATTTCTTTCTTCTAGTTCCACACATATTGGGACATGGAAAATTTGGCATGGGGAGGCTTTTAAGGAGGAAATTGCATCTTAAATTTTTTAATATATTTCCATAGCTTCTAAGCTTTTCAAGAGCTCCTGATGAATTAGAGGATCTCAATCCTGAGAGCTGAATTTAAACGACCATAAAAGGACTTAAATTTCAGATGATGGGTGCTCAGCCATTCTGAAATTCAGGCATTATTACAATGTTTCCAGTTAAGCACCCAAAGTCATTAGTCACTTCTGAAAACCTTGGCATACAGTAAAAGAGAAAATCTCCAACTGAGCTAACATCCTTCATGTACAGACTCATGAAAAAAAACTAGAAAAAATGTCCTAAAGCCCATGAGTGAGTCAATCTCATTCATTGTGACTGTGGTAAGCTGTAAATTATTTTTATTTAATAATAGCTAATACCTGGCTTTTATACAGCTGCTTGCTTCTATTTTTTTTCCAATCAGTGGGCTATAAATGTATTATAATCTTTAAATGCAGCATCATGGAGCCATTAGCACAAGGATTTAGTCAGTGTAGACAGACCATCATAGCAAAAGAATCCAGCTAAACAAAATATACACCAAAGTATTTGCTCCTTAGAAGACAATGGGAAATTTTAAGCAGGCAAAAATTCCGATGCCTTTCTCACATATTATTCTTGAGAACACATTTCTCAGTCAGATCAAAGACAGTTGCGTTAATATTTTTTTCTCTGGTTTCTTTTGGCTCCTCCTACCAAGAAGGCTGTATCACAGATCCCAGCTTCAAGTCTTCTATGCTCCAGACCAGAAAGGCAGGAGGTGCACCAGAACTGCACAGAGCCTCCCAGGACTTCTTGCAGAGCAGTGGTTTAGGCATTAGCCAAAGGCTGTACCTGAAACAGTCCCCTGGCCCGTAAGCCCCAGCAACTGACTCAACAGTCAAGGAGCCAAGATCATCCTCAGCACTGTCCTCGGCCTGGGGCATTTAAATATCCCAGGGTGCTTCCTGGGGTGCCAAGAGTTTGACCGCAGGAGCAGGCTCGTTCAGGATGCAACAGCATCGTGTCCCTGCTGGCCAGACTATTTCTACCATGGAGCAGCCCACTGCCAGCCCAGCTATCACCTGCCTGCACGGACCTGAGCAAGCAGGGGAACTGCTGGGCAGGTGGGCCTTGCTCTTTCAATCTCAAAAGTTTCAGCCTTGCACCATCAGCTAGCACCAGTGCTGGGCGGTAACCAGAGAAGCCAAAGAGGTCTGTGCCAGACCCATCACCATATTTCATCCAGCACAACAGGTCTGTGCCAGACCCGTCACCCTATGGCTTAGATAAGACCCAAACTGCACCTAAGCTGGTCTGAGCTCTACTTCTCTTACCAGAACATTTTTGCTGTCTGGGGCCAAAATTCCTGAATGCTCTTACACAGGGCTGAAAGTATGTGTGAAGCCAGGCTGTAGCTGCAAACAGAGCCAGTCACCTGGCTCCTATATGAGGGCATTATAAAGGTCACTTTATATGTAAAGTGCTGCTGTGCCATGTCTCTGCACAAACCCAGGGCATCATTACTCAGCTAAGACTAGTTGTTGGAGTGGGCAGGCTGAGGGCTGATTTAGGTGAGGCAGCTCCATCAGTTTTCAAGTGGTTAGGAAACAAAATAATCCTTGTGAAATCTTTGCAGTCAGCCTTGGGGCCACGAGCAGCTGTTTGGCTCCTGTCACAACCCCACAGCACAGCCTTCTGACAACAGAGAAGCAGATGAGCACACAGGAGGGATCAGGCCCAACACATCCCTGTCTCATGGCCTTCTGAAACAGAAACAGGTCCTAATACTTGCACACAAAAAAGGTAGCTCATAAGGAAGGTAAGGATACAACATATAGGAAGAGAGCGGAATTTGAAATGCTAAAGAGGTGGATGCAAAAGAACAGAGAAATTCATAATAGGCACCTAGCCACCCAAAACACCCAAAGGCGAATGTCCTGGATAGATGCAGTCAATACATTTTTCTGGATATTTTGCTTTCTAGCCCAGTCTTGGAACCCTGTGGTTATGTGTTAATTTTACACATTCATTTAGCAGTGAAACCAACCCTCTGTCTCATTTATACCGAGTTTTAGAAGTTAGTATTTTATTTGGTTTGCAAATAAGATTTCCTTTTAAAGTAAAATTATTCCAGACAAAAAAAACCAAGCCAACAACTGAAATATTGTCACATAAACATTTTATAAAGCATTTTAAAGAGTTAAGGACTAAAATATATATTTGTAGTGCACAGCATTAAATATTAGTTTTTTGTCCCTAAGTGCAAAATATTAAATAGTCACATACAACAAAATATTTCACCAAAAAAAAGGAACACAAAAATTATTACTCTGCTCCTGAAAACAGGCAGGTTTTATGTGACTTATGTGCTTACACCTCTTGAATTTAATAAGTCTTTGGTTACCACTACAGAAGGTCATGCATAAGGTTATTACTCATGCATACCAATCAGTTTCACAAGTAAATCAGTAGGAAGCTAATTTGACCAGACATCTGAAATTTTCCATAATTTTTTAAGTATGAATTGCAATCAAAGCATTATTTTCAGGAATGGTTATTGCTGTTATATGCAGCATTCCCCAACAAATGCTCTCTCTTTGAAGGCAAGGTTTAGAAATTCTCACTAGCCAAAATTCTACCTCCCTGTTTGTCACAGGAACATTTTGGAAATGTTATGCCTGGGTCAACACTCATCTTGTTACATTTTAATGAACAGTGTGAGCCCTTCTGATTTGCATAATAGCTGATGGTTTCAAATCCTGCCAGAGCTAACACCTTATTATCCCCTTTCATGAGAGTACCTGGGTAGCAGTGACCTGGACACCTCACTGTTGCTGTTATTCAGTGGATGTCATAAGTGCTCAGAGCTTCTGAAAACCAGCCTGCATTTAATAGGTAGCTAAAAATACATAGGCATGGGCTTACTTATAAGCCAGAGTCCTTTAGCCTCCCACCCTGCCTGCACACCGCTGTCTCCAGCTATTTCTTTTTCTCCTCAGCAGTGGGGGTTTGGAAATGCTCTGATACAGAACTGCATAGCTGTCACTTAGCAACCTTTGCCATGGTCCCTAAATTAAGTATTTTATCAAGGAGTTCATGTAAGTTTGGCATTTATAACCAAATTTCCCTCTGTCACCCGATAATTAAAGTATAATAATTAAAGTTTAAAATAAACCTGTGAGGGCTTTTTCTCTGTGACAGAAATAGAAATTAGGAAAAACTGATCTAAAGTTCTGCTGCAAGTTACTGAGATTGCATTTACCTAGTTCTTAACCTTTTGCCTGCTTGTTGTGAGAGGACATTGCTGAGCTGGGATGCTTTCTGGGAACAATCGCCTTGGACATTATCTCTTGCCAGAGCCTCCATCAAGTCTCTGCTACACTTGAAGTTTGATACAGTTAGAGTAACTTTAGTGGGAGATTGCTTCCTGACTTATTTAGGTAACTTTTAGGTTGGATGAATTTCAGCATTATGCTTTACTCCCCTTTTAAATAAAAATAATAATAATATTCTCAAGTATGCATGAGAAAATTTGGAGCAGTACAACCACATGAGAAACTCCTTCAGGTTTAACAACATACACTTGGGCTATGCAGCAATATTTTTTGCATATATCAAGCCAGTGACTACTTAAAACTGCAGAACAGTAGCCCTGAATGGCTGGAAATGGCTCATCTGCTGGGGTGCCAAGAGTTTGACAGTCATCTCTTTGCACCTCTTGGCACTCCACCAGCAACCAGCCCACCCTTGGCTGCCTCTCCCTTGGTTGACAGAGACAGTTCAGGGTGGGGAGGGAAACTGAGGCAGGCATGCATGTGGGTGGAGATACCTGGTACTGTGAGTTTGGCAGCAAGGAGGGCCTCGATGCTGGGTATACAAACCAAGACATTTTTGCTCAGGTCCATCAGCAAGGGTCAGGATGCAGCTGTGACTGAAAGGCAGGTGCTGGCAAAGCCAGCTGTGAGGGTACCAGTCCTGCTCAGCCCTCCTCAGAGGAGGGGGTGTCCCCACCCCTGGCTGAGAGCTGCCCCCGGAGTGGCCCTGGGAGGCACCGAGCAGGGGACACAGGTGTGTCAGGCTCTTGGAGTGATTTTTTTCCCACAAGACAGCACTAAAGAAGGAAATGAGAAGCGGCCTCTTTCGTGGCTGAGATTCACTCTAGAGGGCTGCTTCTTGCCGGCCGCTCCTATGTTGCAACACAGGAAATTTGCTTCTGCTAACACCTGGTGTTGTTTCAAACAGCCAGATGGTCCTAACCTCAGTCTCCGGTAATTGATGGCCTACTTGTCTAACCCTGTAACTATCTCTCGCTTTAGACACAGATGCTGCATCTCTCTAAATACTGTTCCACATTAAAACATCCTACCTTCCTGTTTCACGTATCAATCAGTGCAGTAATTCTTACAGAAACCAGCAATGGCCTGTATAAACCAGGAGACAGTGGGTGTAAGCAAGGAGAGATAGAATTATGCAGGCTTAAATTACAAACTGGATGTGTGGTTTGAAGGATTTAGACTCGCATCACAAAATTAGCTGGGACATAACCAGCAAGCAAACAGACATCAGGCAGTGACCCCAAGAGCAGATGTTAGCTCACACAAGCCAGGATGCCCTGGTATGTCCTGCTCTCTGTTACAGTGACTAATGCTAATTTGCTTCTCCGCACCAGCCTAACTCACTGCTCATTTCCAGCAAATCCAAATAGCCTTATAGTTGCAATACCTTTTTTTTCTGTATTTTCCTGGTAGATGGTTCTCTTCCTCTAGTTAGGCTCTATTTGTAGGTGGTCTCTTACCACAGGGCTGATGATGAGGCATCCTACAGGCTACCACAGTACCAGAAGGCATTAGCCTTCATGAGCTTGAAGGCCAGAAGCTTTTACTTGACAAATTAGGATCTGCTCCAAGCTCCCTGCTTCCTCTCAATCCTTGTTCTGAACAAACTGAAGACTGACACCTGGGACCCTGACAACAGACTCAGGAAATGAAAGCTGATCTTACTGAGGCTACCAAGATGTTCTGTTTCCTGATATTAAGTGGAGACAGTATTCTTCCATCTCTCTTGGTCAGCAAGAATAAAACTTGACTGTCAGGTGTTCAGAAGCTGAGCCACTGCTGCTAGTTCAAATATCTTTCTTTTTTGCATGATCCCTCTGTTTCATATCACAGCATCTGCAGGCATTAATGCCTTGCTTTCAGGGCATGCCTGGGACAGAGGAACTGCTGTCATCTCCTCCTTCTGCATGGAGACATAAGGCACAAAGCATAGTGAAGGATTCATTCAGTCAACACAAAGATTTCTGAGCCAGGGCATAGGCTGGATCCAGTTCCTTGCTTGGGACCATTTGCATTTCTGTTAGTCCCTCCATTTTAGGCAGGTAGTTTTGATCCTGCAATTTCTTTACATGTGGTATGTTACCATTCAGGTTCTCATCTGAATGTGGTTATCCCATGCTCTCAAGTTCACTGATAAACACCAGGCATGTCACTTTATAAGGTCTTCCCACCATTATATGATGATTACTATAAGAATAAAGAGGTCAAGTATAGAATTGGGATGGACATAGTAAAATTGAGGTTGCAGTTTCATGAGACTTAGACAAAAACATAAGGTTCTGCTTCCCTCTGAGCCCATTTAACTCCCTAATGCAGAACAAAACTATCCCAGGAGTACAGAGAGGGGGTGGGGGTGGAGAATCAGAAGGAACAAACAGGGAAAGTGGCTTTTTCCTTTAGGTGGTAAAAACACCCTGTAGATCAGATCAGCCACCCATGAAACCACAGCCCTGATTTACAGGAATTTACTAGGTCAAAAGGAATTGAAGTGATTCCACGCCAATGATGTGCGGAAGAGCAGTCCAGAGCAAGAGAAGAAATGAGCTTTGCGGAAAGGTGCAATACCTGTGCAGGCTCTCAGGCTGTGCAGAGCGCATGAGAAAGAAATGTGTGTGTGAACAGCTGAACTGCTCCCTAAGTCACTGTAACTCCATACAATCTGTTACTGACACAAAACAAACAATGTCTCCAAAAACCACCCCACCCCATCATACTTGGAGAAACAGACATGTGTCTTGTTATTTCCATTCACACAATACATAGATCAGCAAAAAAAGTCCACAATACAGGGCACTGCATTTTTACACAATATCTGGATCTCTGCAGGGAAGGAGCATGATAATATTGAGTCTTCCTCTTTCTTTCCTCTCAGTACATTTCCAATCAAGCTGCTTCACTTTCTGAGCCTCACAATTTTTCCTTCTAACTGTTGTCTCTGCCAGCTTGAACTTGACAACTGAGAGGGGTAACTGGAACGCCACATTTTAAGCATGATCAGTTGAATTTCTGCTTTCCCAATAAACTTTTTTGCTCTCAGGTATGTTTTTTTGTACACACTTCATTTTCCACACTTCATCTCTAAGAAGCTTGTGATAGCAAAGCTTTTGGATTTTTCTGGGCTTGTTGCAGAACTGCAGCTTCTCTAACATATGTTAGTACTGCACAGGCTCCCAGCAGACAGAGGTGAAAGAAGTTCAGGACCAGAGAGTGCCTCCTCTTGAGACCAAACTGAGCTACAGATGAACTGAAGTACCTCCTCAAACCATAGGAAGAGCCCAGCTCATCTCAGAGCCTCTGGAAAGACAGGTCCCAGTATCTCATTACGCAGTCAGCTGGGACGTGCATGGGGAAAGGAACCACTGCCAGACCCAAGCGCCAGACCTGGCTCTTCCAGATACAGCACAGACACGTCAGCAAAGTGTGAGGGCATGAGCCCCAGGCCTGGCTCACTGTTGCCTGTCCAGTCTGCTGACAGCCAGGTCTCCTGTGACCTCAGCCAGGGCGCCCAGCATTCACCCAGACCAGGTCTGGGCACGGTGCAAGGGTCAGCAGAGGCCAGCAGTGCCCCTGTGTGCAGGCAGGCAGCTGGACACCGGCCAAACGAGCCCGTTGGTGCGGGTGCCTAAAACGATCCCTGCCCTTTACTGGGCAGCAATTTATCTGCACAGACATAGCCACTGAGCCTGAAATATAAATAGTTGTATCTAGCAATGGGGAATGGAAACTGTCCTGGTCATTGGTTTTGATATATTTATGGCTGTTTTTAACGTAAATCTAAGTTTTCAGTGCCAACGGTCCAAGCCTGCTGAGCATTCTCTCCTTCCGCCACCATATTTTTGGCAAAAGTCAAAAACAAATACATTCACATCACCTACATCTTTGCCTCCAGTATTCTGAAGGGATGAAAGGGATCATGAATTGGATGGAAATCTGTAGCACTCGCTCTTCACACTTCAGATTGCAATCGTAGCTGTGCATATCTGAGCAGCCATCCAGATGCTAATGGAGCTGATTTTGTGTCAGTAAGATTAGAGAAAGGCCTCCACTATTTAATTTTTGGATATTTATTGGCTATAAATCAAAGGGCCAACATATATTGAGATACCAGGGGAAATACCTTTTTTTGCCTGTGTTAACAGTAATGTTCTAAGATAAAGCTGTTATTTTAAAACATGACTTATTTTCACTTTTCACTAGTGTTTTTAACTGTCCTGAAAAGAAGGATGTTTATACAATTTTGCAAAGAAACATGAACTGTTCTACTCCATTTACATTTCTTTGTTCCAAAATGTATTCCTCTTGTTGAGATTCCAGCAGACAAGGAAAGCAGACACAGCGGTTACTTTCCAACGTGAAACTTAAAACCACAATCTCCCGCTCAGAAAACACAGAATGAGTCACAGGAAGGGGCCACTTGCTTGCAAAACTCATTAAAAGCAAGGCAAGGCAAAATGGATTTCCTGTATCAATAAATAGATTGCTGGCAGTAGGCAGAACACCTGACAGTGCTGGAGGCTAAAAACCAGTCCAAGGGTAACCATTAGTAAAGCCAGATCAATTCTTCAGCTTGGAAACTGTATCTCCCCAGTACACAGTTTTCTTGGAATTAGATGGCTTAATCCAGCAAAGTGCTTAAGAATATGTGCAAGTTTCAGCTCAGGGAGGGATGAGTTAAACACTTGCTAAAATAGGCTGAAAAATGATGATGTCAGTATTTATTCACTGAAGCAAGCTGTATTAAGAGCATGCACGCACGGTACCACCGAGGTGCAGATACTGCAGGTGAAAGCTTTGTTTCCCAAGTTCATGAAATAATAAAGAAGCCCTCGTCCTTACATAAGCTTAAAATTTAGCTGTAATTGCAACTTTGTTTTGCTGGTAGCAGTACTCCTTGGACACTTGAGCACAGAATTCCTTTTGTTCAATGTTACTCTCTCCTGTTTGGCAAATGGAGCCAAAATGGCCTTCTGATGTCTTCTGTGCAGCACAGACACTCGGGATGTCAGGCAGAGCTGCTTAGGGGGCACGAGGCAGAGCTCAGCATCTGACCCAGCATCACCCAGGGTCAGCAGAGGGGTAGGAACAAGAAGGTGCTTTTTGGCCACATGTTCTGTTTTTGTCCCCTTTCTCTAGTTCCCCCTAGAAGAAAACTTACTTCTCATTTTACCTTTGTTCTTCTCCCTCAGTTCCCAGTCGCTGGAAAGGTCTGGATGAAGGTCTCTTCCCAAAGCATCCAACAGCTGTAACTCCTCAGCACTGTGGTGTTCCTTACAGCCAGTCTCTTGGCTCCCATTTACAAGTAGCCTTTTGAGTGCTTATCTCCAATATGCTACTGAACAGAATGAGTGGCTGTATTCTACTGGAAGCGAAAGAGTGAGGACTACCTAAGGTCGTGGCACCGTGAGTATATTCCCTTCACCACCATACTTTGCTGAACTTTTATGAAAAGAAAGAAAAAATAAACACAAAACAAAGAAAAACCCACTAAGAACAATCTTCAGACTTCACCTTTTCATGCGTTCATAAAAGAGCTGAAATTTGTATATTTTTATAATATATATACAATGTATATTTTTATAAGAGCACTAGCTCTTAACATCAACCCTCTTCTGTCTCTTGCAATGCACTATCCTGAGGTACTTGATGGCATATGCAATGCATATTGAAATAAGACTATCTATTTATAATGATGAAAATGTAGTATTCAGGAAATATTCCCTACTTTCCCCATGGCATCAAAAAACCCCCCTAACAACTTTATGGTCTTTGCTCCTGAGGAGCTCCCTCCCTCAGACTGTTGTATCTCTGGTGTTAATGGGATATTCCAGGAGCAATGAGTATGTCCTTATACAGTTTGGTTTGCTGATGCAAAAACAGCATTTCTCTGACTTTTAATTAAAAGGGCACCTTCATTTCAAAGCCCGTCTCCAGAGCTCCAGGGTAAATGTTTATACAAGGCAGAGACATAGAGAAAATAGAGAAGACTGAAGAAGCAGGGACTGCAGGCTGCCCAAATACGGCTGCTCTTGTATTTTTAACAGAGAACTTGAGATGCCGCAGAGCCTTATCAACCCCGAACATCTTTGTTTCCCTACCAGCACGCACAAGCCTGGCAGTACCACTACGCTGCAGTCACTCTGCTCAGCAAACCTGGCAGTGGGAGCGAAAGGCAGCACTGTGTTCTCAGGGACAGGAGGGAAAAAAGGCTATTGGCTTTTCCCCAGCAGGATGGCCAGTGTCAGAGAAGAGGAGCCCCCAAAAACAGGCTATTTGGTCTCATTGCCCTGAATGACAACATCCCCATTCAAAACAGATGGCTAGTTTTTGCTTAGGTCACACCAGGAATTAGACAAAAGGAATATTCAAAAAATTCTGGGGTGGGGTAGGATTCCTGACTGCTCCAATTTGCTCCAGTTCCCGTATGGTTGCTCTTGGCTCCAAGGCACTGTTCCCATCTCCCAAAACAGACAGAGCCCAGATCCTGACCTCGTCTCCCTCAGTAAACACTTTCAGTTTTAAAAGGCTCTGGGTAGAGCACTGCAGCGAAACAGCAAAAATAATGCAAGTTACACTGGATAGCCCCAGTAAGAAACAGGCAGTGGAGACTGGAGATAGAAAAGGCATGCTTTACAGGTTAAGCAGTTCTGCAAAAGCACTCTGCCATTATCAAAGAATACAGAAGAATAGAAAAGTCAGGAAAAAATTTATTTTGCCTTTATTACAATATATATTTCTACCCTTGTTGCATTCAGCAGATCAAAAATGAAGTGTTAAAATTATTTTCATCACTGCAGTAGCACATACATATACAGAGTAAACACTGTACATAAACAGGCTTTCAAATAATAACAAAACATATCTACAAATAAAAAATACCCAATACCTCTTTCTCCTCCTTCCCCAAATTACAGCAGTAACATTTTATCTTCAGCATAACTAATGCCACAAGTACAACATTCTTTCCCTCCCATGACACAGCTAGAGTGGTGTGGTCATCAGCTTCAAGAAAATAAACATTAGTCACTCCTCACTGCTGCATGTTCTAGTTTCTGTGTATTGCATGAATAGAATATACTGTGATTTAATGTGTCTGCATACTTATGTTAACATATTCTTTCTGTAACAAAAACCAGCATTATACTGCAAAGCAAGGTTGAATTTTTTTCTTTCACAGAAAGAGTAGCAATTTTTTAAACCATCCCTTTTTCTTCTACATGAATTAACAAAGCAGTTTAAATATTATGCTAAAATTAATCAGCTACCACATCAAAATGTCTTATACCTTCTGGAAAAGTATGGTGACGTTTCTAGCAGGTTAAACCCTTGATTTTCATATATGTGTCTTTTTTGTTGGTAAATTTGATAAAAGTTATAGAAACACACATTCCTGGTATTGTTCAGCTATATTTCAATTTTGGATACAAAGGGAGATACAGCAAGTCAGAAGTGAAGCGCTGAACATCACAGAATCACAGAAATGTTGGTCAGAAGGGACCCCTGGAGGTCATGCAGTCCAACTTCAGCCTTGAAAGGAGATGGTTACCAACATGAGATCAAGTCAGCCATAACCCTGTTTAACCAAGTCTTGAAATGGGACAGATTCTGCAGCATCTCAGGGTTACCTGTACCAGTGCTGCACTATGGCCACAATCTGACAGAATTAAAACAGCTCCTCATTCACACTATCATTTGGTTTTAAATACTAAAGGCAACAAACAACCCTGGATTGCCTATTTATTAAGTTACAAATAAATATATCACAAGCTTTAATTGTGGAGAACTTTCAGGGACCATCTTTTCTGGTAGGAGTGGCTGTGTGTAGTATCTTGGGAAAACAGATTTTAACTACAGTTAAGGATAAAAACCACAAAACTGACAGCCTCTCACTGAAGAGAAGGGTTGATTTTATTTTATTTATTTTGCATAATAAATAGATTGAAATAGGCCTTTACCAAAACTGAATTTAAGTAGGATGCAGCTAGCTAGTACATTCATCCATTTATTCAATCATTAATGACAAGTATTAATAGATAATTAAAGCAAAGTGTGGCTATATTTAGAGAAGCAACCATCTCAGTTTGGCAATCTGCAATCCCACTGATTGTCTTTCAAAAAATCCACCCATATTTCTTACACCTTTAAGTAAAAAGATATTCGCATTTTCTTTAAACTTTCAAGAGAACACAATCAGCCTGGGTTGTCAAACACTCATTTCTTCCTCTTTGTGTCTAATCCTGGTATGTCCAAAGTGGACATTCAACTTGCCTGAAGCAGCAACATTCGTGTGAAAGGAAGACTTAGGGAAGGCTCTTCACTGCACACTGCATCTGTGTAAAGCACTGAACTTGTTTGCATTACTATTGAAGGCACAGAGAAAACATAAATTGGCCCACTAACATCCAACAAAAAGTCTTCAGTAGTAAAACTTAGAAAACCCCTACCAGAGAGTTACCATCCTACCTATATTGCTATCACTCTTGACATGCAAAACCAGAATTTGTTGTTACAGAACAAACGTGATACAGAGCAACCACTTCCAAATTTCTGGGTGCTAAACAACCATAATCACATCTTAAAATTTCTCCTGGACCACTCTGCCTTCCTGTTATTAAACTCTTAAGTGAAAACACTACAAAGCAGCTGCAAAACACGTACCACAGCCTCAGATCACAAGTTGGCAGAGACCACAGCTTGTGAACCACCAGTATAGCCATAGTGAAATACAACATACATAGAATCCCACGATGCCATTTTCAGTGTTTCAAAGAGCAATTAGACTTTTCTATATATTTCAAAAGGAAAAAGAGAGTTTCTTTCCTAACTACAACACATTTGAAATCATTTGGCATGTGGGCACTTGGAGTCCATATTTTAAGTACCACATTGTGTAAAGGCAGACCATTTTGAAAATGTTATCACCTGATCCACAGTATTGCTTTTAGTGCACACAGTTCAGTCTTAAGGCTGTCAAAAGCAATATCTACAGCTTGTGTCTGGATAAATAAGGAAAAAAAAAGAAAAAAGAGGAGATTTCATTACCCTAAAGGAGAGTAAATTGCACTAAAAGTATCCATTCTTTATGATACAAAACAAAGCAAAAAAATCCATATAGTAAAAACCTGAGATGCGTCATTCGCCAGCATCAAAATTCACATTTTAATCAAAATAATATTTCAAACAAAACTGTTCCATTTTGATAAAATCCTCACTGTTTTTGGCTCAGTAACAAATCTTCAACCTCAGCACACTGTGCGTGCAAAAGATGTGCTTACTGAAAATCACCCACTTCAGTAAGGTGGGCACTATTCAAAGTGGCCTAGATCTTCCACCTGCACATTTACCTTGATCCAAAAAGCTACTCTTGAAGCATGATACTTCTCAAACTGAGAAAGACTGGAAGAATCTGGCCATCCTATTTCATTTACTTTCTATTTAGATTACACATAATTTATTTCCTCAGAAATGTCCCATGTCAAAACAGGCTGGAATAAATCAAACACAGCTCAATTGGTTTTGACAGCTACACATTTACATCTGCTGAGGATCTAGACCAGTAATTAACTCTTAAACAAACAGTTGTTGGTCAAGCAAGGGGAGAGGGAAAGAATCATTTACTCCTTCAGAGAGAAGAATTTTGATATATGGATTGCAATCCCTGTCCGTGTCACCAGATAATGTCAGGAATGGTGAGCACCTTCAGCTCCCTTACTGGCAAGGGGTTCTGAGAGGATGAAAGATGGCTTCAGTGATGCAGAACAGACATGGAACCACTTTACAACCTTACAGCATGTTTAACTGCAACTCCAACATCACTTCATTTTTAATTGACCTCATATAATGAAAGTGCATGGCAAAATGTGAGGAGCTGGGAGAGGACCTAGAAACACAAATCCTATCCCTAGCAAGACTCCTCTTGTCTGGAAACCTGACTAAGTATGAAAAACAATTCCTAAGCCTGCTCACAATAAAAGAATACACTGCTCACAACTTCACAGATTCCAACTGAACTGCCAACAGCAGAAGCCAAGTGGTGACCTTGCAACACAAGCCAACCCATTCTTTGAGGTGAGATCAACAATTTGGAGATGGGGTTAAGATGAGGCTGGATGTACATCCTGAGTTTCAAACGGTGGCAGAGGTTCTCTCCAGTAGGTGAATTGGCTGTAGGTGTCAGAACAAGGGAAGTCTGAAGAATGGCTTCTTTTCAGCAAAGGGAAAATGTGATCTACCACTTCACAGAGTCTGACATAGCTGGAAAATAAAAAAAATTAAAAGAATGCTGAACCATTTCAGATCATCTTATTTTGAACTTTCTTAAGTCCCCAACTACTAAGACATGACTGCATTTACAAAACAGGCAAGGTCAACAAGTCACCCTCCTCAAAGGTATAAAACAAAATTTAGTTTTTGTGCCCAGCTTCCAGAAAGGATTCACAGTTAGGATAAGAAATTCATTCTAATCCATTCGTTCTAACAAATGATACTTACCTAGTAAGAAACAGATGCCATTTTACACCCAGATCATCTGCTAAAATATTCAAGCACCACATTCTGCTTCTCCATTTCTGTCCAGCTTGGCTCGAGCAGCTCCCTGCTCAACTGATTATTCATATTTTATACACATATGGCTCCCCTTCAATTAAGGACACTAACACTTAACATCACTAAAGGCCATTCCAGTGTTAGGGGTTACCGGTGCCTAAGCATCTTGCTGGAAGCACTCAACCCTCTCTTCAGACTTTGCCTTCTGGCTCTTCTAGATAGGAGATCCAGGAAAAGGAAATTTTGAAAAGGCCAGGAAAAGGCAGATGGAGTCAGTAAACTAGTGAGTCTCATTTTTATGCAGACTAAATCATCCACTTCTAAATCTTTTACATGATTAAAGTAGATGGAATATATTATACTAAATACAAAAAAATTCTTTCTGTCAGTTTAACTGAAGGAAAGTAGAAAGTCTGTATTTTATTCTCAATCTTTTTTGTTTTGTTTGAAGTATTCTAAGGAATCTTTAATTACTAGATCTTTGGGCAACTTAAGTCATAAGTTAGCACAGCAAATTAATTTAGTCCATCAAGTTTTAGAGATAAGAGATTACTTACGATGAGATGTTTGTCTTTGCATGCTCTTGTATAAGTTCTCCTTTGGGGTTAACGGTAAATATCCTGTTTAAAGAAACCCCCACTTGTTTGTAAGAATAAACATCCTAAAAAGAAAATAAAAGAAGAAAAATCATGATTCTGCCTTTGCAAAATCATGTGTAATCTTGCTGGAATATATTGCACAAAAGAACATATTTACAGAGAACTGGTACTTAATTTACCTAGTTATTGTGTGCCTGAAATTCTCCATTATGTTACAAATGAGGTCAATCTAATGAAATGTTCATGAAACAGACAATTTGCTGATACATAAGAAGTTTGCCACTTGAGTTTAAACTGTTATCAAAATCATGTTCATTTTTTCAGTAACTTCCCTTGACACAACAATAACATTCAGTAAAAAACTAGTGATATTTGGTGTAAAAGCATTAGCACCTTCATTTTCCTTTCAGAGAATATCTGAAGTCCTGCATGCGTTGTACCAAGTATGTTACAACAGTATACAGAGGTTAAAATGTAACTGACACATAAAACAGAAATTATTTTTAAGGTCATAAAATTCATAACAAATATGTCCATAATAAAGCCATCACTTAGCTCCTGAGTTCAGATTTGTGCCATATCCATATGCCATACTCCATGTCAGAGCAAGGGGAAAAGAAGGGAAAGCAAGGAATACATGCCAAAAACAGCAGCAGTGAGCCCCAGAAGGTAATGCAGATACAACTATGGGAAGTACATTTAGAAGTAAGAATTAAGAATGTCTTCTCAGAAATTCAGATTGTTAAGGAAAACAATTAATAAGTTTTGATCTGTTCTGAAGAAAAGCTTGACAAAACCGAAGTTGAAAATATCTCCCAGAAGATTAGAGCAAAAACAATTTCCATTTTGCTAATATACATCATGGTTTTAAAACCCAAGTTGGTGAAAAATTGGAATGTTAATGAAGACAAAAGTTTATTTTATATCTACATTGTAGAGACTGTTCAAAAAAATTAAGTAACTGAACACAAGTGAACAGCAGCCACTTCAAAAATTCAGCATCATGGCAGTCCACACACTGTCTACACCTATAACATCCATGTGTATGGAAATTTCCCTGAGTTTGCTCTTGGAAAAAATCAAACCAAATCAAACAAAAACAGAAAACCCAGAGCAGAAAATTGAGAAAGCTGTGATCCTGAGCTTCACAAAGCCAGAAGCACATCGCAGCACACCTGAAGCCTAGACTCTGGCAGCAAGCATGGGAGTGAGCTACCAGTAATTACTTTTGAAATAGTAACTTACAGTTTTACTTGAGATTTTACTGAAAGAAAATCATTATTTTATTGCATGTTTCCCTGAAGTTCAAAAAGCTGGAACTAGAGGTAGTTATTATCCCTAATACAACAACATCACAGAAGTTTTTAAAACGTTATTTCAGAATCATATGTTTAAAGGTGCCTCGATAATGGAAATTAAGCTGCCTATGATATAACAATTCAATATAGCAATGGGACAGTGAGGACCTCCTCTCATCTCTGACATAATAGTCTCTTTTAAAGAAGGGATAACCTCATGCCAGGGTCCCCACCTCAGCCCAAGCCCGTGAGACTGTTTCCTTTTCTAGATGCATAACAGCATTCCTTGGCCCAGGGCAGGAGCCCAAATATCCAGCCTTCCAATAGGTGACCGAGATCTGTCTTCCCTTCTCCTTGTCAAATATATCACTTTCCATACAAAGTAGAATCTTTTGACTCCAATAGGACATCCAAGGTCTTTTGAGAGTTTGATATGTAAGTCCCACCAATATTAATCTGAAATATTTTCTGTCTGCCCACAGGTATCTCACTGACACTGTCATCTGTGTGGATTAAAATGAGATCAGTGTTTCTACACAAGCTTAACAGGTAGTTTATGCAGATATAACATAGTTACTTTGATGTTCTTCCATCTCTGAATCCTACATCGTGGTATTTTTGAGGAAGAACCTTAGTATTTTCTTTTGTACAGGGCCTAATAAAATGTTCCTAATTCTCATTTAAAGCTTTTAGGTTCTAATACAACACAACCATGAAATAACAGCAACCTTTCTGTTCTCTGCAATAGAAATAAATTCAGCTATTACTTACAGCAGGTCTGTTTCCAAAAGCAGCATAAAAGGGTTCTGTGTTGGGATAAAACAAATTTTTGATGTCTGTCAAACACTGAACTTTAAATTTTTCAGGCTTCTTTTCTATAACCTCCCTGAAATGATAAAAAAGGGAAGCTGTGTAAGTACACATGAAATACACCACAAACCATTTTATTTTTTTATTCAACATTTTCACCTAGCTAGATACTACTGCATAGCATCCACCCTTCTCCGATAAATCTTTTAGAAGTCAGAGTGCCCATGAAGGACAAAACAGTATTCCCAAGCTTACATAATGGGCACAGTAAATAAATCTTCTGAAACAAGGGAAGTTCTATTGAAGCCTACGTTACAAAGATGGCTACTGAGCACGGATGGTGGTTTACAGGGAGTAGCTGCTAAATCAATCCTTATGAGGCATAAACTGTCATCAAGTAAACTGCCTCCTGAGAACTGCAGAATGATTCATAGATTATATTAGCCTTCACTGTTTATGGTGCTTTTTTTAAAATTTTATTTTTAAAAGGATTGCAATCACCATATGTGCTAGAAGCACCTCAGCCTGTTAAGACAGAATTCCAATCAGGTTCTCCACCACTGCTAATTAGCAAAAGTTAAGGAATAAAGGAATCTTCTATTTCTCTTCAGCTGCTCCTCACAGAATACAGAATTCATTAATGAACAGAGGAGTTATCTCATCTCTGGGCAAAAGCCCTTTCACAACAGCTTCTCTTGGCAAGAAGACTGAACAGGTGGCAGAGTCTGGAGTTCCCATAACATAGGAAGATGCCAGCATGACACAAAAGCACTTAAGAAGCTCAGAATCCAAGATCCTAGCACCAACACATATGTCAAGGAAGATGTGAATAGTACAGAAGCTTCATAGGAGTAAAGCAGCCCTTTGGAACAGCAGATCCCTGTATAAATCAGTGTCTGAGAATGTGCAAAAGACGAATAAAACCACCTTTCCTCAGTCTCACATGCACCTGATCTCAAAACTACAAGGATTAAATCTATGGATAACAATGAAGTCATTTATTGCCCACACATCTCAGCAGTTACAATAGTGTACACTGAAAGATGGGCATTCCTTAGTCTAAACAAGATACCAAAAAGAGTATCATTTTAAATTTATTTCTAGATATGAGGAGCATAAGATAACAGTAACTACCCTTTCACTGCATTTATTACTTAATCAGCCTGAGAAGTGCACTGTAATACCTCCATGGTTTCTTATATTTAGAACATGACTGGTAAGACAGCCTGTAGCATGTCACTCAATCAGGAGAGCATCTGAACAACCTACCATTAAAAATTCTAATGAAATATATCCTGTCACAGCAGCTTTTAACAGCTTAAAATATTTTCAGCAATCACTTGACATGCTTCGCTGAATTAGGCAGAAGGTACAATATTCATAATCTGTGCTATTATTATTCACTCACTGCAGTTCAACACCTAGAAAAGATAACATTGTCCTCACAGAATCCCACAGTGCAGTCAGGCGTATAAAAAGTTCATTTTGTTTTCACATTAATTTCTTCAAAACCCACCAAGAAATAACCTTCCACAAAAATATATTTAAGCCAATTGGAACACCTTACAGGTGAAGACAAGAGTGATTGCTATGAAAATGTCCACATTTCTCCCATAGCTAAATATTAATACACTATGTTAAGCACATGAAGTCACCAAGCAGTACATATTGGTAAACAGTGAACACAGCTGTGCCTCAATATGTATCTAATATATAAACAAAGCAAAAAATAGATACTGAGTATCTAATGAATTCTGGGTTTTCTCTAACAAAATTTCTTCTTAATTAAATTTTGCACCATAAAAAAAAAAAATATTTAAAGCACTCCCATTTTAAAAAGCTGATAATTCAGCCTCCACCAACCTCAGAGTTTCCTTCTGTGTAAAAGTGAAATTGCATTACCTGTGAAGAGCTGAGAATAGGCTGCTTGGACTCAACAAAACGGGTCCCTGAGGCAGCACAGTTCCTCTTTCATTGACCCAGTGCAAGTATCCTCTCGTCATGCCTGCCATTCCAATAGCACGTGCTGAGCAGTATAAAAATTTATATCCATTTCTGTGAGCAGATATAAAAGAAGAAACTACTGTAAAAATAAAGCAGGTGTTTAGATATTAATAATTTTGTGGGTTTACTTTACATGAATCAAATCATGACTGTTAAATAGACCTATGTTTAACCTAGACTTAATTTAAAAGGAGTAAAAACCTTTATGCCAGAAAACTGGATAATTAAAACCCATCTAGCCCCACTGCATTTAGTGATTACACCAAAAGAGGGCTCATTTATGTCTGCTCCTCTCAGGACTTATGACTCCTTATGGTTTCCTTTCCACCCCTGTGTGGTGGAACCATTGTCCTTAGAATTAACTAAAACGACATCTGTGAAGAGGAAAACACTTGGCAAACAATGGTATATTGGCCTTTGCTGTATTAACAGTGTTGCATTCCTGCCTCTTGGGCCTCTGCAAGAAAAGACGTGCAGCAGTAACATATTTCCTCAAGCTGGAACAAATTTGAGCTTCAAAACACAGCATGAAAAATAATCTTTAACTTGACACTAAAATAAAAGTTTTGGCATAAATCACAGGTTGCCTTTGGTTCTGTTCATGATAGAACAGAATCCTATCTGATATTAGTTCAACTTAATAGCAGCTTACTTTCCAATTCCTATTAAAAAAATTACTGTTCATAAAATAAAGAAATACTGTATTCAGTGCACGCATGGTCATTAGATCTAACTATTAAGCATTTATATGGTGTTCAGCTGTAATATCTAGCCACGACATAATTAAGTCAGTAATTTGAAAACCAACATGACTCAAATCTATTTTTTCCCCTATGTTTATGATCATCAAAGCCCTAACAACTGATAATGCTGGCAGGCACAGAAATAACAACTGCAATTAAAAAAATTAATTAACATTTTCACCAAATGTAATGCAGAGGTTATGCACGGAACTCAGCATGTGAATTCCCAGGCTGTCCTGTCTTTTCTGTGAACATGTATGTCTAACGTGCAGACAAGTGTCTCTGGCATAATTTAGTTTCCATCATCCATAATTTACAATTCATCATCCATGTAAAACAAAAAACAATAAACGAACCTTAGCATAACCCTGGTACACAGAACAAATCAGATTAGCTATGAGGAGAGTTGTGATGTGTACCAGAGGCTCTTCAAACATTTATGGTAATCTGAATATATAAGAAAAGCTGACATCAATGCAATAAAAGGAAACAACAATCAGTAATCCTCCTTGTAAAAATTAAAATCAGATACTTCATCTGATCCCATTCAGACATCAATTCATTTTTCCTCGTTTCCTTTTTTTCTCTCAATGGGTAATTACAAAAATCACCATACTCTGTCTTTGATCTTCCGGTGTACACAATGGCTTGACCATATTGCAAAATTTATCCAGGGAACCAACAGTACACCTGTACTTTTGCACAAGCCTTGCTCACCTGGAGGCATTCCCACACATCACCACACATGAGCTGGTACAGTCTGTTTCTCTCCTGTTCATATTCATCAGAGGAAACATCCCCATTTTGTTGAAATAAATTGCTCTAGGTCATACCTGGATATAATGTTAATGACATTAACTGACCTAAAGCAGAGCTGATATACTGTTGCCCGATATTTCTTCAAGAGCTAATGGGAAAAAATATTTTTTCTAAACATGGTTAGATAGCAGGTACATTGAGCTACTTTTTGAAGATGCCTATCCTTCTCCAAGGATTACACAGGATGTAAAAGCCACAAGTAAACAAGATGAATCCACATCCTTTACCTGCTCCAGTGGCATGGAAGGTATTTATTACTGTGGACCAGCAGGCATCAGTGCAGGTCAGTTATTGGGCTCTAATAAAGCAGCTAAAGCACTGATGTTGTCAGTTTAAAGCCTTTTCCTTAGGCCCTTCACAGCATAGTCCTTACCAATTTCAATAACTTTAAATTGCACTTTAAGCAACTTTTACTTATCGCCTACTCTCAAAATTAACCAATGACACAAAACTATTTTAAGACTGATCCTTCCTAACCTTGCAATTTAACAATGGATTAGCAACACTTACATACAGAAATAAAATAAATTATACAATCAGCAGAAGATCATCATCAATGTCTTTGAAGCTCATCGTCGTTTATACAACAAACAAAACAACAATAATATTAGCAGTGAGTATCCAAAATGGATAGATTTCTAGTCAAGATTGTGGTGTGCTTTAAGGATGAGATTTATCTTGCTTGACTAGAAGCCTGATGTTTAGACTGCTCAAATCAAAGCTATTTCACTGAAATCCCTTTCTAACTCATTGGAAAGAAAGGGAACTCCCCCAAACAGATTCATCCCATATGTTTTAGGTTCCATTCCTGCACAACTCCTGGTAAGTCAATTTTGGCAAGAAGAATTCCAGCTACAGTGACCACCCTGGGCCACAGAGTCTTTGTGCATTTCACCATCTCCTCAACAAAGAGCGAAAGGAAGGTGTACTAGCATCTTATGATTAATACTGCTGCAATTCTCAGTTTGCAAGAAAGTTACGCTTGCTGCAACTACATAACTCATTCAAATTACTACTTCGGAACTAACCATCGGTGTCTGTTTGGGGTGGCTGGAGAGCAATCACCACTCAAAGATAAGGAGCTTTTGCTTTTGATATCACAAAGCAGGTTTTGCTCTGGATATCATGCAGCAGATGTTTACACTGTGTCAGCATCACTCAAGCAACAAGATATTGATGAAATTGTCACCCATATATGTAAAGAAAAGCCTAGAGAAATTTTAATTTCTATCTGCAAATGAAGAAACACAAACAAGCCACAGATGCATGAACAGATTTACTGAATACTCACTGGCTCACTTTATGGTACAACTTCGCAATCCCTTGGTGTGTCCAGTCTTTGCCAAGAGTTGGCAAAATATGACCTAAGGTATCTGACCTGAATAAAGGAAAAACAATGTAACTGAACTGAAAAAAAACCCCAAAACTTATACTAACAGTCAAGTCTAATACAAACCCCACTAACTTACTTGGCTAGCTGCAAATGAAAATAAGGTTTTCTGTAAGGGACTGATTGTCATCAGAAGAGAATTATTTTATTCCCCTCTTTTTTGAGATAGACTGACATGCTCATCCTTGGCCATGTTGTTTTAATTACTCCTGTGCCCCGAGGTGGATAAGCTTGTGCCCCACAAGGTAATATGGAAGTTACAGCACATAAGCAATCAATCAGACCTCTAGGAGGCCACCAGTGCTAAGCAAGCTTTTTGAGGTTTACATTAAATGTTTTCTAAATAAACCAAACCTACCCATAAGGGAAGTTTATGGGAAATTGAAACTATGAGGTAAATCCCATCTTAACTTACTTCAAACTAACTTCTCCACATTAAGCCAGGAGTTGGTTAGGTATAAACTATTTTGAAATATTTACTCTAGCTTCTATGTATTTCCCACTTCATGTGAGAGAAATTTATTTACACTATAGTAAAAAATAGTGCAAGTGAGCATCTTGCTTGACTAAGCATTGTACAGACACACAGCAAGAGTCCACACCCTGAATAATTTCCATCTTAGAGGAAGAAACACTGGGCAGTGACTTAGGATGGATTTGCATTGGCATTGTAAGGTAAAGTGATTCAGGAACTCTGGGCAAATCAATAGCAGAGAGAATAGATCCTACTCATTTTACTTGACGCTTAAGAAAACAAAGTGGGGAGAGATGTTAGTTTACATTGGCACCAAATGAGAAGTTTGACATACAATGGGTAAATTGGAAGAAAGAAGAGAATTTCAGTTTAAATCCAGTATTTTAATTTCTCCCAGATTGCTCTTGAAAATTATTTTTCCTTGTTCTTTTTCCTAATTAGATATAACTAAGTTTGATCTTGAAAGAAACTGATTTCAAAACAAATCTCAACACCTCACTTCAAAAGACAGTGCCTGTATTTTTATTTTGGGCTTTCCCTGTTCCACACACAATTGTTTTCACCAGTGTTAAATACACTAAATAAATAGAAACCAGCAAGTCGGTGAATCATTTTGGTCACTGCAAAATTTTGAGTTTTACCCAATGCACTAATCTGAAACTTTCCATCAGATTCTGACATTGATTTTGGAGTCTAGTCTACTAAATAATAATGCCTATCACTGGAATGCCCTAGAGATGCCATTTAAAACAAAAGTCACATGTTTCTTCTTTTTAATTACTCCTTCATATTTAACGAATTCTTTTAATTACTACTTACTTCATAAGTGTGATGCAACAAAAAGGTTAGGATTTTGAAGAAGGTTCTCCAATACTGCTGTAAATACTATCATGAAACACCAACAGGTGACAAATAATGGGCACATATGGCATGTGTCTATTGAATTAAGAATTCAGCTAAACATTATTATATTGTTTGAAAGCCAAATTAAAAAAAACAAAAAAAAAACAAACCAAAACCAAGAAACAAAATCTCCCAAAACACTGGAATATGAAGATTCTGTGATTACCATTCCCTGTTAATTATGTTTTCCTTTAGACTGAAGGGTAATTTGTCCTTGCATATAAAGTCTCTCCCTGTTCATGAACTCACCGTGTGATTGTTCCATCAATGTCAGAAATAACAACTTTATCATCCCAATTCCATAGGTAAATGGTGCCTTCACAGCGGCAAGTGCCTTGATACTGGGTTGTGACACTAAAGGTCACATCGTTGGGGCCATTCTTGAGCTTTAAGCTTTTCTGCAAGACATTATCAGCAAAATGATCAACAAACTGAGCATGTGAAACGGACACAGTGTAAAAGCTGCATATGATCATTGCCTTGGTGTATTTGGCTGGGGAAGCTAGTGTGGATTTCCCCTCCCATAAAGGCAAACCCATTTGTAGGACTGTTTTTGCCCAAAGACCAGGGATTCCTTGGGAGGTAATGCAGAAGGATAGGGAGACCCAGTGTGTGCCTCAGGAAGATTTAACCTTGGGGGAAAAATAATCTGTGGTATAAGTTGTATGTTTCAGGAAGCAAAGTAGCTGGAATGACACGAACTGATGAAGAATGAACTTTGTGAGGAGCAAGGGGAATGCGACGATGACCCAAGCCGGGCCAGGGTCGGTGCCCAACAATCAAGTGTGCTGCTTTCCTGTCCTAAACACCCATCCTGATGGAACGGAGCCCAGGTCATGGATCTGGAGGGGTGGAGGAAGCCCTTGAAATAGGAAAGTAATATGTACCTGTGAAAGGACAGGGGACAGGAGTTAAAGAAAACATATGTTTGGTATAGAGATGGTTTAAGAATGTAAAGTTGTATGTGTGGGTAAGAAGGGATTTCAGTAATGAGAAATAAATACAATGGAACAGCTAGAAGATACATCAGTTATGTGGGAACTGAATATGATACAAATGATACGGAATAAGGGGTGGAAACTGTATTAGGTCTGGCTGAGCTGGAGTTCATTTCCCCACAGCAGCCCTCACAGTGCTGTGCTTAGCACTGGCAGCTGGAAAGGTGTTGGTAACACAGCATCAGCACCATCTCTCCAACATTCCACCCACATCAAGGGGCTGGGACTGGGCAGGATCCTGGGAGGGGACACAACCTGGCTAGATGACCCAAATTAACCAGAGGGGTATTCCATACCATACAACATCAGCTCAGACATAAAAGTTAAGGAAACGAGGAAGAATGGGGGTTATTTGTTGTTTTACAATGTTTGCCTTCCAGAGCTGAAGCCCTCCTTTCTGGGCAGTGGCTGAACATCCCTCACGGGTGAGAAGGAGAGAATAAACTTGTTTTTCTCTTTGCTTATCCACCTTATGTTCTCTCCCGCGTCCCACTGAGAAGGGGAGTGATAGAGTGGCTTGGCTGGGCACCTGGCACCCAACCAGTCATCCCAATTTGGTCACACTGAATTTTATTGCTTTCAGCAGAGCTATTCTAAATAACAACAGCAGTGGCTTACCCTGCATGGTGTATATTAGGCATTGATTTACAGAACAGAACAAAACAAATAAACAAAAAATTTCTGTTTCACTATCAGGTATATTAAAAAAAAATAAAATCCCCAAATATTCACATAAACAGTAACAAATGATGGAATAGGGACCATCTATGGGGGTTTCCCATTCTGAAAGACAGATACATATGCAAAGAGAAATGTGAGTAACAAGAAGTTCCATAAACTCTAATTAAGAGCTTTTCTATGGGGATTTGTGTTCTACAGTATTACATCTCTTTTGTACAATAACCAACCTCACACACCAGATGAACCATTATCCTTCAGCCTACACTAAATATCCTTAACTCTCCCACTTTGATGCCCTTCACTGTCTCCTGTGCTGCTTAGGGATATGTGGGACAAGAGGCTACTGATTTGACTCTATTTGATGACTTAACTGTTCATTTTCCCAGGACCTGTACAAATTTAACACTCTTAGTATACCTTTTTCTTCGTTATCTTTCACTGCAACTTTTCAATTAGTTCAAAAGTGAAAAGGAGGTGAGAATACAGAACAACTGATTGGTGACTGATAAGTCTCACCCACTGTTTCATCAAGAAACCAATTTAAGAGCAGTTTTAGCTTCAGCTAATTTTTGCAAGGTTTCTGAAACTGAAAAATTACATTTTATTTGTGTAAGCCCCTGCTTTCTCTTTCCTATAGAAAATTACCGACACATCCCATCTGTCTCTTGGAAAACTCTGCACTTCTTACAAATTATCCAGGCAGTGAGTGATAGGCTGTTAAATGCTGTACACCTTGTTCAGGTTTCCTTCAGAAAATTAATTATCTGTACCTAAGATGACAAGAAGTATTTCCCTAAAGTAGCCCATTTTTCCAGATCAAATTGAAACATACAGAACACAAAACTGTAACAAGTTTAGTCAACAGTCAAAACACCTCTGTCACAGAGGAAGAGAATTGGCTTCAAAGAAATTAATAAGCTCCAAAGAAATAAAAATGTTGGCCTCAGTAAATTCACAAGTAGCTCTTTCAGAAGTTACTAAAAGAAAACTTTATTTATGCAAAATGCCTACAAATCTGCCTACACATGAGAGAAAAGGAAAAGAGAGAAGGGAGAAAGAAAAGAGACCTGTTAACATATACATGTTTCACATACTGCAAGAAAGGATGTGGTTCCAGTACACTTACTCTGGTGACAAATACACAGTTTGGAATTTAATTTGGTATTTTTCTAAATGAGATCCCATCTCCAAACCCCAGCACTTGCTGCAAGGAACAACATTCATGCTTAATACAGAAAAGCGAAGAGAAAAGGCTTTTTTGAAAAATATAATGAGACAGAATTAAATGCGACATAAGAGCTAATTAAGCTTTGAAGCCTGAATAACAGTACAGGTTCATGTTGTATTAGACATGACATTTCAGGACAAGAATGTAAAATTAACTCACAAGCTGGTCAGAAGTGAGTCGAAGTGATTTTTTGTAACTGATTCCAGACAATAATGAGAGATGACTGGAGTTGGTTTGCAATGACCCGAGGTTTTGTTTGGCAGCTCTAGGGTCTTCATCACTTGAAGAAGATTCATCTTTTATTCTGGAACATTGCATACACAGAAAATGATGTTATCATGTCAGTAAATGCATCTCAGTATCCACTAAAAATGCATTAACAGTGAGTCACCAAATAAGTCATTGATTCTCTGCTACCAAGTACTGCCTCACAGGACGTCATTCACATCGTGAGTTTTAATATATCAATGAAGCACCAAACTTCCATTCATATTTTCCCCATTATTCAAACTTGGATTGTTACAGGCAAGTGAATGGCTATAACAATAGTTTTCATTACTTAAATTTAATGAATATAAATTAATGTGCTACATTAAGTCAAAAATTTCATATGGCAAAAAAATAATACATTATAGCATTAGATACTATAACTACAAAAAAAAAATCTACTGTTCTCAGAAGAAGAAAGAGGCACTTGTTATGCTGGCTTTCTCTTTCCCTCTTCTCTCCTCCCCCAAAGAAATTAAAAACTAATCTAAAAAAAATGAAGGTTATAGAAATTTTATTATACAAAATAACTCCTTTTCTTTCAATGAGCAACTTCAGATAACTGGATTATTCTTTTCCAGGATTTGCAGGATTACCCTTTTCAGAAGATGATGATGAGAAGTCATAAAACCTGAGCTCCCTCACAGTATTCTGTTTAAATACACATCGGTATAATTACTTTTGTTGTGCTACAACCATGTTTTTAGAAACTTGTTAAGGGTATCCTTCCTCAGAATGAAAGTTTTCCTACAGTAAAAAAAATCTATCACTGCAGGTGTAAGTTAAAATACTCTTTCAGATCCTACAAATCTCATCTTTAAAAAAAAATCAGTATTTGGCCTTTTATTTCACTCACATCTGGATGCTGTTTGATGTTAGGAAGTCTTGACCCAATATCAAGGTACTGCATATCATGACTAGGAACATTTAAAAGCCTATCTTATCCTTTGTGACATCTGATCTCAAAAGCTTTACTCAGCATCCCACTTGTCACATTTTGCTTGCAAACAATAAATTTTTAATGAGAAATTTCTAAGGCCAGTTAAAATTTAAACAAAGAACACGTATTTCAGAATCTAGTCTGCTTGAAGTCTTAATCCCACTTTAAATCTTATCTTTAAACAACCATGTAAGAAACAGACCTATATGTCACTTGTCATCCTTTAAAAGAAAATCAGCCTTTCCAATTTACTCTGTAGTTCTCAGTCTCAGAGAGGCAATGGAGACAACAACTAATCTCCTACAGAATGAGGAATCCTCCTTCCAGCACATTTGCCTGGACTGCAACTGCTAACCACCAGAAAGAACGACAGCTTTTTGTTTCAGAATGGCGACCCCTGAACCTCACTTAATGAGCATAAAGCATATTTGAATCTGGCCTTTTTCAGCTGTAAACGCAGCCAGCAAAAACAAGATGTCTTTCCATTCAGATCTGCATGCACAGAAAAGAGGCAAGGTAGGAGAGCTGTCCCTGGCTAACTCATCCTTCCAAACAAGCTAAAGCTCATCTTATGGAACCCACCAAGGCAAGATTCTGGCTGTACAGTGTGATTCATTAGGAGCACAGGAAGGAGGAGACTTCTGAAGAAGTAACAGAAAATCATGACTATTGCCTGTAAAAAACACTCTGGAAAGTCCTTAACTTTCCAAAATATGCAAGAACCAATTAATTTGTCAGGCCATAAATCTAAGCAAATCAAGAATTTTAGCAACTGGGATCTGACAGCAGCTTGGGTTCATCTATGATGTTCCCTTAAAAAGTCCAGAGAAATACATAAAGCTTTGGAAAACTGCTCCAATTACAGTTGTTTCCAAGGGGCTGGAATGTGTGTCCCAGAGCTGCCAGCCAAACCACAGAAATGCCAGAGTGCACTCACAAGGTCTGCAGCCCTGCCACGCGTACAGCCCTTCTATCTGCACTTATGTGGTGCAATGAGCAACAAATTAAAAGTATTTCACTGACACAGTATTTCTTTGTTCAAATAGACGAAGTAACTTGCTTTCATTTTTAAATGGTAACTCTTGTTTATTTCAGGTACAGATGATTTTGGGGGTACCTGTTTGCCCTGCTCATTTGTGAAGAGTCTTCTGCAAGTCCACTCTCACTCATAGCTTGCTCTGGCTTTGCTTCCTGTAAAAATACAAGTATGAGTAGCTGTGCATCTCCTGTTGAGCAGAAAGCAAATGTTTTTAGAAAAATATTTGAAAATCAAATTCTGCCCTGTGCAGACTTGGTAAAAATCAACAGCATGTTTCCATCCTTTGCTTGTAGGCAAAGTAAAACCCTTAAAGAATAAAGGCAGTACAAAGACCTAAAAACTGCAACTATAAAACTCAGAAGAATAATTAAGATTTAGTTTTTCAGGGAAGAGGTAGAGAAATACCAGGTTTAACATCTAATACTGTTGAAGTTCTGGGATCAACTCCATAGCTACTCAGTTCATACACCTCAAATAGATAGATTTCACCTGAGAAAGCAAAGTACGACTTTGGAGGAGGGGAAAAAAAAAACCAACACAGAATCATTAAATTTTTTAATCCAGTAAAACGTTCCCAACTGCTCTTATCTTGAGTAGATGCTGAACACTATCAAAGTCATTCCATAAGATTTTTAGATAGTGAATAGTTCTACTTTAAACAGTTCCATTTAAAGTTGCCACAGCTCAAGAGATAACCAAATACTTCCAGAAAAATTCTAAAAACTTCAAACAACTATAAAACTAAAATCTCATGCTCTGAAACCCATACCCACAGATCAGTACAACAGTTATTTAATGCTAGGCTAAAGAAGTTCTTGACTAAGGCACAACCATAAAATTGTATTAGAAGTAATTTTCTCCCCTCAAGTACTAATGCTACAGTAATATAAATTAATATGAAGAGGTTTTACTAGGCAACTTTAAAGATTAAATATGTCTAGACAGGAGATCAATATTTCATATAAAGCTTTGGTTTTTTCAGTTTTCTAACGTTCATCCATGACTTTAAAATTGTTATCACTAACTTTTAATGCTCTGAAAAGAAACTCAAAAAGACTTTCAAACCAATATATATAGTCAGTTTTCCACCTTAGTTTTTCCTGAGTTTTACAGCTCATACTACTCATAAATACGTTTGCTCTTCAACCATCAAAAGAAAGATGCAGAAAGGTAGGTAATCTGCATGAAAACTTTAAATTAGTGGCACAACTCTTTGACTCTAGGTTACCAAACAGAGATTTAATACATTAGATACTACTGCCTCAGATTTGCGTAATGAAACTAAGTGCAAAATCAAAACTCTTCAGGCAAACATTTCAGGTAGGGTCTGATCCAAAGCCTTCTGAAGTCAAAACAAATCAGACTTCAGACAGTGTTTAATGTGTATATCCTCAGCCAAACTGAATACCAAGTCACTCTGAAGTAAAGTTCTGAGGGATGAATATGCAGATATCCTTCCCACTGCAACCAGAAGGAAACTGTTTGCTTCTTAAACTTACCTCTTTGATAGTGCTGTTCCTTCCTCGCCATGAAAACCACCACCTTCCACCTTTCTTGGGCATCTTGTCCCTCATTATAGATTCCACAGTTGCCTGTGATAAATGGATGGTAACATAAAAAAGGCCCAAAATAAAGGACAACCTGACATATGTAAATGAAAAAGTGCCAAACACACAATTTTAACTGATAATAAATAGAATAAAAGTAAACATACTGTTTGTGGACCATAAATTCTACTAAAGCAAAATCTAATGGTATCCAGAGCTGCTCTGAAGTAACTTAAGCATGAATACTTATGGTATTTTTAAAAGGAAAATGAAAAAGAAATCAAATCAAAGAAGAAAAAAAGCATAAAGAGATATTAGTATAATGTCTAGAATGGATAACCTACTGTTTCTAAGTTATTTAGTACAAATTATACATAAAAAAAAAAATCATTTCCTGAAGGAGGCGTCATGCAAAACAGTAACAAACTGACATGCAAGAGAGTTATTCACAAAGTTAATATTTAATCACCAGCTTAGAAAAAAAGCAAAGAAGTTACTAGCTTTTATGAGTTTATGAACTATGTGTTTATGAATTATCATGCTATGAATTTGACAAAAATGTTACGATTGTTTCTTTTATAAACCTTTTCTACTTTTCATTGGTTCCACATACTAGACACCAGTAGAAAAGTTTCTTTCAATATCCATAATGACTAGAGCCTTATGCATTGTAACAAGAGGAGCTGAATTCTTTCACTCAGAGAGAAGTAACAGATGAAACCGGAAAATATTATGGTAAAAGCAGCCACAGGGTTTGGTATGTCCTAGAACAGCTTGGCCACTGTATTTCTGAGATGATAGCTTCCACTGCAAATAAGGTCACCAAAAGAAAGCTGAGATGTTGATTAGTGATTTAAAAACATAAAAAAAAAATCTAAGAACTGCTAGCAATTAAGAGTGGAATGTGTTCAGATAATGTGTGGAACAATGGATCCCTTTTCTCAGTTTTTCAATGGGTTTTCTTTTCTTCACTATATTATCTAAAGTATATGAGGAAAAAAAAGAAATTCCTTTTACCCATCTTAGGCAAAAGCCAAGACATCTGGCTTGGGCTTTGAAGTGTTTAATTTAAAAGGCAGTTACCTTACACTATTTTTATTGCCCCTGAAGACCCAATAGGCACCTATCAAGGTCTGAATCACACTGTGTGAGCACCCAACAAATACAGAGTAGGGTAACTATGTACCTTTGGTGGGCATTTGAGTTCCATGGGATGAATCCCACTTTTTATGATTACTAGAATATTTGCAGTAATCCACAAAACAGCTGGCTCTGTGACATGTTTTAAATTCAAGCCATGTTTACCAAATACTTGGGATTTTTAGGTTCAATTTATTTTATACAGGGATGGTACCATGCAACTGCACATGACTGGATATATAGGTAATGTGGCACTAAGAAAGAAATACTGGCAGAAAGTATTCTGGGCTTTTAAGAAATTTTTAGTCCACAGTGATGGCGACAGAGATAGCATTTGAACTCACACAGAACAACCCCAAAGAGATGTGAAGTGCTGAAAATGGCAGAAGGAAGGTTTAGGTTTCAAAATCTATTAAATCCATGGCTAACCAGGACACAAAATAGTGCCAGTGGTGATACTACTTGTTTATATACATTTACAGTATTTCTGTCATGAGCATCTATGTGGCACCAGGTCATGTGGAATTGAAACAACTTCTTCAACAAACTTATACAAGCCAACATACACAGTTGTCACACAGTCATACCTATCTGGCACTATCTACCTGGGTTATGAACAACCAAATGAGAAACTAAAAGCTAGCAAGTCGCAGGCCTTCCTCATCTAGTAGTTAAAGCTTATTCACTTAAGTTATTTATATTTATTAAATAATGTATGCTGTATACATATAAAATGAAAAGCAAACACCAAGTATTCAGCTACAGCAAACACAAACATGGGTCAATATAATTTATGTTTACAATCCATATTAATGAAGCAAAAAAGAAGTTTTCTTTCTTCAAAATAGTTGTAATAACTTTAGCCTAGCAAACAAACACTATTCACAGACCAAACTTAGTCCTTGTTTAGGCCATAATGTAAGAGAGATGAATGTTTATGTGAGGGTAGATTTTACTGATGTGCAGATTCTCTTGTACAACAACCCACTTCCCTCCCTTAATCAATGGCATCATTTCAAAACTCCTCCTCTTACCAGCCTTCATATTCAATCTCACCTTTGGCAAAGGTTTCTGGAATGCTTGCATTGCCAGCAGAAGGGGACCAGCTGTCGTCCAGTTGTAGTACCTGGGCATGCAAGAGAGACAATTACTGCATTCTGTAATCCCAAGGTCCCAATTCACAATCCACCTGGTATTCACCACCTGGCAGGTTAAAGCCACGAAGCACAGGTCAAACTCTGGCCTGCACTAGTAATAACAGACCCATCTTATTCCACAGTATGTTCACAGGTATTTACCACACGAATTTTTCAGGGTATGCAAGAGAAGCTAGGCCTTGAGTAGAAAGAGTATTTGTCACACATTATTCAAGTCATCATAGAATCACAGAATGGTTTGGGTTGGAAGGGACCTTAAAGATCATCTAATTCCAACTCACTTGCCTTGGGCAGGGACACCCTCCACTAGATCATGTTGCTCAGGGCCTCATCCAACCTGGCCTTAAGTACTTCCAGGGATGGCACATCCACCACTTCTCTGGACAACCTGTTCCAGTAACTCACCATCCTTACAGTAATAAAGAATCCTCCTAACATCTAATCTAAACCTCTCCTCTTTTAGTCTAAAGCTGTCCCCCTGTATCCTATCACTATTACCATACAAAAAGTTGCTCTCCCTCTTTTTTCTAAGTCCCCTTTAAGTGCTACAAAGCCGCAATGAACTCTCCCCAGAGCCTTCTCTTTTCCAGGCTGAACCTCAACTCCCTCAGTCTGTCTTCATAGGAGAGGTGCTCCAGTCCTCTGATCACCTTTATGTCCCTCCTCTGGACCTGCTCCAACAGGTCCACGTCCTTCCTGTGCTGGGGACCCCAGAGCTGGATGCAGCACTGCATCCAGAGCAGAGCAGAAGGGCAGAATCACCTCCCTTGACCTGCCCATGGCTGCTTTGGATGCAGCCCAGGACACCTTCAGCTTTCTGGGCTGCAAAAACACACTTGGCTCATGTCCAGGTTTTTATTCACCAGAACCCCAAGTCATTCTCTGCAGGGCTGTTCTCAGTGAGTTCATCTCCCAGCCTGTACTCATATCTGGGAAAGCCCCACACCAGCTGCAGCACCTTGCATTTTAATTTGTTGAATTTCATGAGTTTCTCATGGGCCCTAATCTCAAGTTTGTCCAGGTCCCTCTGGATAGTATCACTTCATTCTGTTGATTCCACTGCACCACTCAGCTTTGTGTCTTCTGCAAAAGTGCTGAGGGTGGACTCAGTCCCACTGTCTGTGTCATTGATAAAGTTATTAAAGAGCACCAGTCCCAAGACAGAGCGCTCAGAGACACCACTGATCACCAGCCTCCATCTGGACAAAGCTGTTGACTGCAACTCTGGCTGCATCCATCCAGCCAAAGTCCTTATTGTATTCCACTTTACCACAGCGCGAGCCACATTTTTTACAAGCTTTTTCAGTGTTTTTCCATCCAGGAGCTACATAAAACTTAGGGGACATTGTAGGATGTCAAGCTCCTGCTATTATACATTGAACATGGCTCAACTCTTGTTACAGACAGTAGGACAATGACAGTATCCATTGTCTAGGGAAGCTGAAGCCCACACAACATTAAGAGACTACGACATGAAGAACCTCACTAAGATCTCCTCTCTTCCCAATACATTCAGTAGGCAGATAAATACTAACATCAGATTCAGAGAGCTGTGTCAGGGAAGCAGTGAGTGACTCACCCCAGACCACAGAGAGGGTCAGGTACGAGGCTGCAGCATACACAATACAAACTATCACCTGGTACATCAGCCTTGCACGAGCCATGTCTACGACTAAGGGTAGCCAAACCTCTAAGCATAGCATAAATTCGTGATCTCTCCTCTAACACTATTTGCCAGGTGCAAGGACCTCTCAAGTTAAAGAATCCCCCAAAAAGCTGCATCCGGCATAGCGTACAGCACTGCCCTGCTGCCAGCAATATAAACATACAAAATAATGTCTTAGCCTTAAAGAAATGGAAACCTCATACTCAGTGGTGAAGTTTAACAAGTCTTGAAAAGCAATGCCTCCACAGAGGCGTATTAGCAAAATATTCAGTATATAAAAAAAACCTGCTTGGTACTGAGTGATTGCAAGCAGACTGACATATCCTGTAAATATTAATTATTAAATCTGGCTTCGGGCAAGCCTTAGCAAGTTCACATCATATTTCATTTTTACTCTGTCAATTGAATGTGAATACTATCAGCATTTAATAGCAGCTTTTTGAAATTCAAACTGTGTCAGTTAGCTGTAATAGGTCATCTGAAACTGCTCTTCACTTTCAATTCAAAGGAGGAAAGGTAACTAGAAGGACCTGAATTCACTAGGGAGTTGACTCTTTCTGGATGAATCCAAGCTATGAACATTCAAAACCTGGTTTTCAGCTACAGTTGTACTGATGTAATGCAATGAAGTGACACAGAAGTGTCTTACTGTTACAACAGTAATTTTTTTTTTCTGAAATATACTTACTTATTTCCAATCTTAACCACAAGGTTAGGGTCATCAATGATTGCAGGATTGTCCACAAACTGCTGATATGTTACTGCATGTTCTAAGAATTCTTCTGTGGGGGGAAAAAGTTACATTTGTAAAGCATGCATTTATAGATGCCTGGGATGGGCTGACCTAAACCTCTTAACACCTCTTGGACACACTGGTTTCACCTTCATTGCAAGGGTGCTGAGATTTAACTGCAATATGGAAGCAAATTGTTCAGAGATTCTCAGTCTCAGAAGATGATGAGGGTTTCTTTGTTTGCTTCTGGGTGTCTTTCCTTTCAAAATACAAACTAAAGTGAAAGCTCAGGGATGGAACTGTGAGGGAGGAAATCTCCTTTTAGAAAAGTTATGTAAATTTACAAGTAATTCAGATGACAGTATGACTCAAATAAATCACAGGATATATGATATGTTTTTATAAGTAGCTTCTGAGCAGCAGTCAGTGTAGCATCAGGCTCATATGATTTCACGATGCCACATTACTGCAGGAAGTGCAAGTCTTAACACATTTATTTTCACATTATGCCACTGGAAGTTTAAGGTACAGAGTACTGTGATTTATCTAAAAGTTATGCAAGAAACTGGAGGTAGGGCAGGAATCAGGTTAAACTTTTCAACTCCCTCTCCTCATGTCCCCATTTATGGACCACCTTTTTCATTCCTGACTCCAACAGCTGTGAATTTCCTAGCTTTATACTGTACTAAGTGGCAAAAGTACCATTAACATGACTGTGATACAAAACATAGCACTATCAGGAAGTAAAAATACCAAAAAAATACTTTCAAGAATTTTCATATATAGCAGATTGTTCAAATGTGTTAAAAATCCTAAGTCCTATGTGACTCTACTATTCCAAGCATGAAAAGTTCGAGGAAGTTTATCATTACGTGGCCAGTATTTATCTTCTCAACACAATGCTGAGCACAGCCACAGGAGGGCTCTGCAGCCTCAGGCTGGGAAGCTCAAACCCAGCTGCCAGCACACGTCTGCAATTCAGAGTCATCCTGTACCTTTGGTTATCTCTTTGTTCTCAGTAAGGCCTCCGCAGAGAGAAATGGCAATGGAGGGCAAATCCCGAATTCCATCCGAGGTGCTTTCAGCTCCACTGTCAACACCTGAGCTCCCGACAGACTGCGGGGAGTGGCTGGCTGGCCGTGGCCCCGTGTCGGTCATGCTCCTGCCCTGGGCATTATCCCCACTGGAAAAGAAAGTTCAGGAATTCAGCCTTCATGTATTCATTCCCACATTCACTCCCTTCAACAAGCACTGTTTACATCTGACACATGCTTAGGGAAAAACAAAATGAAAAAAAAAAAGGAAAAAAAATTGCTTCAATTTTACAGCAAAACAAAACAAAGTAACATAGGGCCTTCATGTGCCCTCAAATATTAGATTGCTTCTACTTACTTGCCTAAAATAGGCACATATAATTATAGCTTCATTCATTTACAAGAGCTAGGAAAATATGACAATCTTAGTAAACAAAATAATGGTACAGTAAGCAGAGTTTATACTAGTAGAACTATTCCCACACAGGAACAAGAGTAAGCATATTAGTTTATTATTTAATTTATATTAACTATATAAACTGACAGCTAAACCCAAAAAAATTATGTGTATGTTTGTGTATTTATGTGTCATGTATATATAAATAAACACTCTACATGTAAACTACTAGGATTAAAATTTTAAGAAACAATAAACCATTATACCCACTTAAAATCTGATGAGATCATTATCACAAAGTGTAAGGTCACCAGACTCTGCTTTCCACTCCACATTTATATGAATGCATTTGAGAAAGAAATTTTCAATGCAACATTTCCCCATATAACTAATCCTTCTCAGTTTTATTGAAATGTTAGTATTACAACAGCTGAGTTTAAGCAAGCAAAAAAAGAAAAATAAAGTACACAAGCTACTTTAGTTGTTGCTCAATGACTTTCATCAAGTGACTAGAGTATATGTTGAAAGAGAACTATAAATGTTGCAAGAGGCTCTAATAAAGATCAGAACAAGTTGGAAATTGTATGTTCAGGGTGCAGTATTTTCATATATAACTCTGTCATGCATCTTCCAAAAACTATTTTCTCACATTCATATTTATGGGTGATCAACCACAGTAAAGCAACATCAGAGCAATAATTTTCTGCTAATACTGTTAACAGTAAGATATGTTCTTTATAGTAATAAGTCAGGACATGGGGATAAATATATCCCAAGGCCAACTGCTCCCCCAGGACATGTGAGTAACAAACATCAGTGTATATTACATAACCATTCACAATCAATATATGATGCTTAATTGACCAAAACAGAAAACCAGCTCCAAGCACTCTTCTCAGGCCCAAATGCAGCACCTTCCAAAAGTTCTAATATTCCTCTCTACAGAATTTTACTTTCCTTCTGCCTTCATCTCTGCTTGAACCCTGAAAGAGACGTCTTATCTGGCTGGCAATGAAGAGTTTGATCTAAATATGGAAGGTGACAAGAGCTCTTTAAAAATATAAGAAAAGGACTTATACTTTTTGGGGAAATAAAGTGCAGCAACTTCTGGATCCATGTCAGTGAGGTCATCTAAATAGACACCATCAGCACCAAGATGCCGGCTCCGTTTGTCTGTAAGGGACAGAAAAAATAAGCTTATTAATTAATATTTTCTGAGTAACAATCCAGAGTTGTTATTACTGTTTAGCTGTTCATTTTAAGATTGAGAAACCAGACAAGTTATAACAGTTTCTGAACTGTATTTGTACAAAATGATACTGCCAAAAATTTCAAAACAAGTTTCTTATATACATTGCTCAAACTATGAATTAACAAAATGGGACAGCAGAGGACTAGTTTTGAGACATGCTAAAGGCTCCCTATCCCAGACAAAACCACTGGGAATCAGAAAGCAGTGGTCACCACAGGAAAATAGCAAAAGGAAAACCTTCTAAGTACTTGCACAGGCCTATTATCACAGCATGGCAGTCAGAGCATTTAATCTTTGAGACCTAATCTTCCATCCCTCCTTGAAAAAGGGAAATAACTGACTAAAATATAGTCACTAACACACGATAACTGGCTCATTATGGAGACAACTCACTTTTAAGCACATACATCTGATGTGTTATGTGTGCACATGTACCACCGTAGGGGACAACACACCCCTTCTCGGCCTGTCACTAGGACCAACACAGAGCCACCACTGCACTGCTGTTGCCAGTACAGCTAGACAAGTAACCACTGGACGGCCAAAACCTAATCTGGAATTCATTCTCAAACCCACAGCTTCTCACTGTCCCCCTTTCCAACACCAAACATCACAAAAGCAACCAGAAAATCTATACAAGGACTGAATAGTAAGCAGAGAAACACGTCATTTTTTGTTTTCAAAGACAGTGGAATGCATGGGGAAGACGCCAAGAAACTTGTATATTTACTGATTAAAAAGCAGCTGCACAAGCTAGACTTATATAGAGCTTACATAATTATGGAATAATCAGTGCTGTAAAACAGAACATTTGTAAGCAAATAAATTTCATGTGAAGACTAACACTTGTTCACTTGTTATAAAATGTACACACAGAACTGAAAAGCATGTAAAACAAAAGCACCTTATTTTACAGCAAATCTGTTCCTTGTGCAAAAGACATACTACAACTTTGCACTAGAGCAGAGAGTTTCCACAATTACCAGCAACACATCACTCAGGTGAACCAGCAGATCTACAGTCTGCTTTTACAAAAAAGTGAAATCCCTGAATCCATCAAATGTGAACAAAATTGGAGCAAGTTCTGCAGTCTTGCTCATATGCACAGAACTGCCAAAAACTTCAGACCAAGGAAAATCTTCTATCTAATACATATCTCATGTGAACAGCTGGATGCACAACTCAGGTTTTGAAGGCTCATTCCAAAGCTTATTCTTTTCCTGATCTGAAAACACCTTCAGGGCATGGATTAATTTATATGGCAATAAGATGCTTTATCACCAAGAAATTTGAAGATAAAATCATACATATAAAAGTGCAGGATCAAGAGCTTTACCTTTCTTTCTGGTAGGGGAATCTGCCTTGCCAGTCGGTTGGGCTGAGCAAGCTGCAGCTTGTTTTATTTCTTCATTTGCAGGCAATGGGGTTTCAGCTGCTCCTGGCAGCTCTGTCTCTGGCTTATTTGTCTCAGCTGGTAAGGGCTCACTTTCATCAGCAGTTGCTCCATCTGCTTGTCCAAGGGCAGGCAGAGGAGACACTGTGTTAAACTCCTCTACAGGAGAACTTTGGATAACCCGAAAGTGAGTGCTTTCAGAAGGATTTATATCTGCCACGCTGGGTTCCTTTGCTTTGAGCAGAGAACTGGCCTGTGAGGAAAATTAAACAGAAGAAAAGAAAAGCTCTTAAAAAAACCAACAGCCAGAGTTTAACCTGTTCTGTTTACTCCAATGAGATCAGACTGTCAAGATGACCAACTACAGCAGAAAGCCACCACTAACTGAGAGACTACAATATGCAAAAGACCTCTCTGCTGTGTGTTTGTGCAAAATTCATTTGCATCTTGGGACCAGGAAGGATTTGTTCTGCAATGTGCTCTACCGTCTTCATTTCCATTCACCTGCACATGACACCTCCCATTCTGCCTTCCTGTCTTCCTGTGAAAATCGTGGCTTTCCCTCAGAAGATAAACCCGACGAACAATAGAAGGTGGTGCAGACCGGAGTCCTTGCACAATCAAGATGCTCTCAGGCACCAGGACACTGTCTAATCCCTAGATTTAGTATTTAAGACTTTCTGAACAAGATGCCCACTTCACTGGCCTGCAAAGCAGGATTCTTTCTTCTTTATACCGTGTGTGAGCCCATCTCTCCTGCAGTCCTTTCTGCAGAGAAGCCAGCCTTCAGCAGGAGGTGCCAATCTCTGCACCATCCCAGCCCCCATAGTTGCAGTATTCCACTGAAACCTGACCTCTATTTCTCGTACCCTGGTGCATGTGTAAACCCTAAGCCTCCTCTTTCCCGTGTGAATGCTGTGACTCTACAGGAGCTATCACGAGGAGCCAGCCAGCACCTGACCAGCCTGCAGTGTGGGCAGCTGCCCGCAGTTTCTGTGCAGCACTGGAGACAATGCTGCACAGACCCCACACCTAACTGGGACAAATGGCTCCAGGAGGAGACAGGCACCAAGCCAGTCCTCTCAGCCAAGAGAACAGCACATCTGCACATCCAGAGATACAGAACTGTGACTCTGGATGCTTTTGTACTCAAGCGGCCCATTTTAATGTCTGTGAATCAGACTGCTAACACCAAGCACCTAATTTCCATTTAAGATCATTTATGAATTTCAATGATTTACCAAAGGACATTGAGTTTGATTTTTTTCTAGTTTTTAAGCTTCTAACAGTCTACAAGACTGGGTCTCAGGTACTTCTTCATTTTCAGTATATCATCAGTGTTGAGAATATCCATGCCATAAGGTACTTTCCTATACCTCCTACAGAGCAAGACTCAATTCTCTTACATAAAACACTGTAATTTTATGTAAAATCAGGATCCATTTCCTCTTCACCAGTCTGTAGTAGACTAAGCACATGGGCCCTATTAAAGCACAATAGATGCTAGCAGGAATTAAAGAACTTATGTTGGATACCTTTGCAGCCTGGGGTAGCTCTCCCCATGCCCAGTGCATGTGGGGATTATCCTTCAGTCCACTTCTGTCCGCAGGTTTACTGACTAATTCTGAGTCACTTTGAGGAGTAGGAGGACGTGAATCTGATGGGCTAAAGAAAAACAAACAAAAAATGTTACAAAAGCAAAAGTAACCACAACGCACTAAGCGCTTTCCAAACTGATGTCCACCAATACAAAGGATTGAAGACTGAAATAATCAAGAGCCAACTGAAAGTATGAAAGCATAGAAAAATGGTTTAAACAGTTCAGGATCCTCTTACACCGGCATTCAGAGGTCTCATCCCTTTTTCAGTAAGTGCTGTCAGAAAAGGAGGATTTCAGAAGCTGAAAGATATGGAACAAGAACACTGGACCTGAACATTTCAGGAGGATTTTTGGTTTTCTGCATGGAAAAAAGAATAGGGATGATAACAACAGCAGCAGATGAATAGATGTTAGTATTGTTATAATGTATGCGAAGTACAGAAATTACTCACTCACACCAACAAGACACCTTATTCTGACTAAGTAATAATTTAGTCTAAGGAATCCAGCTGACTCCTTTCTAACTTGTTCAGTTCTACCATTGGATGGATGTTTATAAGGAAAACAGCAGGAGAGCTACACAAAGAATTTGAGCCCTTTCAGTTCAAACGTATTTAGCTGTTTGTTTTGATAATTACTTGCTATTAAATATTTATAAATTAGTTAGTAAATTATCAGCATGTAGCATATTTTTAATGTGGTGAAGTCAAGAATGTGATGTCAAGTCAGTCATTAATAAATAATGAATCACTGATTTCAAGGACAGAAGGAAAAAAATCACATTATCTGCTCTGCCTTTCTGTACAATACACGTCACAGAATTTCCCCCAGAACCTCCTCAACAAAGCCTGCATTTTTATCTGAGCCATAACATGTCTTTGTATACTCATCCAATCCTGATTTAAAAACTAAAAGCAACAAAAGAATCCAAAACATTCCTAAATCAAAGGTCAAAACTGAGTTACTTTCATTCTCAAAAACAAAAGGCTTCCATCTCATGAAGTGCCTAACACAACGAAGTTCGACAAGTCCAAGTGCATGGTGCTATGCCTGAGTCGAGGCAATCCCAATACAGGCTGGGCAGAGAACGGACTGAGAGCAGCCCTGGGAAGAATTACTTGAGGGTGTTTGTGGATAAAAAGCTGTGAGGGTGGTGAGGAACTGTCACAGGCTGCCCAGAGAAGTTGTGGAGTCTCCATCCCTGAAGACCAGACTGAATGGGGCTCTGAACAACCTGGTCTAGTGGAAGGTGTCCCTGCCCACAGCAGTCGGGTTGGAACGAGATAATCTTTAAGGTCCCTTCCAACCTAATTCATTATGTGATTCTACAGTTCTATGGAAGAGCAAAACTGGTTTGGATATTCAGTTTATTCAGAAAAAGATAGAGAATAAATCAAACATGAAGAATTTATATAAAGTAGAATCATAGAATGATTTGGGTTGGAAGGGACCTTAAAGACCATCTAGTCCAACCAGCCTGCCATGAGACCAGTTGCTCAAAGCCCCATCCAGCCTGGCCTTGAACACTTTCAGGGATGGGATATCCACAATTTCTCATGGCAACCTGTTCCAGTGCCTCAACAGCCTCACAGTGAAGAATTTCTTGACAAAAGTCCAAGTTTTCAGTTCAAAGCCACTACTCCTTGTCCTGTCACTACATGTCCTTACGAAGAGTCCCTCTCCCTTTTAGGTACTGGAAGGCACTACGAAGCCTCCCTTTTTCAATATTCTGTAGAGCCAGCTGGTAGGGAACTCATGGATCACATGAAAATAATTACTTCATATTCACATCTGAAATAATAACAACCTAATTATCTGCATTATTCACTGTTTTCACCTATGCAGTAAGATACACTTTGAATATGGACAAACACTAGGACTTTTTAGCTACAGATATTTATGTTATCTAATTAAATTATAAAATTTATAAGCCATCTTTTTAGGGCCTAAGAATTTCAATTTTTTATCAGTCCTTAGCATATAACCTATAATTTGACAGATGAAGGCATCGATACAATGCAATTTTAAAAGTATTTTCAATCTAAGGATTCAAGAAATGCCTAGTGGGTTTTTTCAGCAACTTCTAAATCTCCCACTGAAAAGTTTGTAGGATTTGCAGCATTTTCCATACTTACAGGACATTGAAACTTTGGAAATCAGGAGCCTAAGCACTTCAGAAAATCTCAGTAGGCAATAATGCTCCTACTGCTGCTTCAACCCTAAAATATCCAGATTTAAGGAAGCCTTGTCACTTCACGTCTTACTTACCCTGTGCACTACAGACGTTTTAACCTCCAAGATACGTACTGTTTACATAGAAAAATCTCCAATCTGGCCTTGTTCAGCCCAAGTTCACTTACTCAGACACTCAAGAGAACAGCGGTGTTGCTTCAGTTTGGGTAGAACCTCTGCATTTTGCAGTAAGAAAACTCATTTGGAGTGGAGGGGAACCTGGTCTTCTCCATAATTTTCCCTGAAAATACAGTTCCCTTGTACACACAGCTGAGTGGGGAAGAGCCCGAGCTGTTGCTCAGCACCATGATTTATATTCTCAGAGACACAATGGAAGTACCAGAAATATGGCATTCACATATGTGGTGCCTGTTAAAGCGGGCAGAGTTCTGCTCTGTGAAGGCTCTTGCTGCAACAGCTGCCCAGTGATCTGGGTTTGCCTTGGGCTCAAGTACATCTTGCAATTCCTGTGTCCTTAAGTTATGCACTGACTCAGCCCAGCTGAAATTTCCTTGCCTTGCACAGATTGCTGAGATACTGCAGATCAAACCAGAGCCACCCATCCTGTCAACAGTGCACAAGAAGGAAGGGAAACTTCAGTCATTTAGATCATCATCTCTGATTCACATCCCATAGATGCTGAATATTTGTGTCACAGTCCTATGTATTCCTTAACAGCTATGATTGCACTTAATCTAATCTAATGATAAAGAACAAGGAACTTGGCCTGTAGTTGGCAGTTCTGCAATAACAGACTACAATGATCTTTGCCGTGTTTTCCACTGGAAGCAAAGAGATCCCCGAAAAACGAGCAGTGTGACCTGAGAGGAAGTCCTGTCTTACATGACAAAAAACACCCGTGAAAAGATAATCAGAAGGAAAAAGGCCTACATCATGCACATGTCACAGCGATGACTCAGAGCCTCTGACCCTCCTCTCAGGTGGCCATAATAGCATGCCTTATTTCACACAGAGGGAAATATATTGCTGAAAGACCCACCAAGCATTTCTTATTTCAACAGCTGCAAACACAGAGCCTCACTCAGACAAGTTGCTACAGCACTTTAGCGGTCTATCTAGTCTTTAAGACAGGTGAACTCCAGAGCAAAGCTCATGGAGTCACCCAGAGCACATCACTGCTCCATCCCAACCCATGCTCCTGTCCTTCTTTGCCATGAGAACATGCTAAGGATAAGAGTTTTGAATATCCCAGGATCTCACTTTGACTTGGTGCTGCAACATTGTCAGGTTAAAGAGGGCAGACCCAGAAGCTGGGAAAACCTCAAGACTATCAGTTTTGATAGGGCTTTAGGCACCTAGTATGGCAACTATGTTGACATAAGAAATGAGTAATTTAGCCTGATATATTACTCAAAGCTTTCCCAGCATTAATGGAGAATTGTAGAGGTCATGTTCTACTACTTTAAACTTTTTAGTGTTGCTGTGACCTCTCTCCACTGACTTAAGGGAGTGAAAGAGCTTGACTGCAGAATCTTGAGACTTCCTGAATTTAAGGTAACACAGAAAGTGTCTATCCACTTTTAGCTCTGTGGAAAAGAGGAATCCTACACTACAGCAAAGGCCTAGTCTCATTCTCCTAAACCTCAACCAAGATCCGTTATCCACCGTGTCATCTTTACTCTGCAAGGTTTCCTCCCAATGCAATCCAACATACAGACAGTCTTTCCCCCTCCCAAACCATGGAACAATGGAGAGAAGTTTTCTTTAGGCACTGGGCTCCTCCCATTACAAGATTTGCATTTTTTATTGCTAACTTAATCTCTGAGGTTTTTGTTTTGCTTTTACTTTAGCAACCTATGGATAAGCAAACAACTCAGGAAAACCATGTGATAAAAATGTCATTAAAACATATACTGAAAGTAAAAAGCTATGTGGAAATGTCAGTCTTCAGAGGAATGAATTCACTAGCTAAGTTCTTACTTTTTTGGGTTTTTATCATCTTAATGAACTTGATTTTTAACCCAGGTTCTCATTGCCATGACTTTATATCAGCCATCCTCTTTCAGTGGATGATTCATCAAGGTAAGTAACCTCTACTCAATGCCCACAAAGAAGCAAGCAGAAGTGGTTTCCAATGTCACTTTCAAAGTGTCTGGGTTAGCAATAAGTACAGTTATCAATTCAATGCATTCACATAGTCTTAATGTGTTAAAAGTGTATTAAAGTGTTAAAAGGATTAAAAAGCAGTCCAGAAAAGAGGGAGGACAACTGTTCTACCTGTCTGGAAGAGAAAAGTGAGAAGATTGTTGAGGACAAGAGTTAGATAGGCCTCTGTCTGCTGGAACAGCGAGGAGAAAGGTTTGCCCTGTACAATCTATAGCCTTGCTGGGCAGAAGAGCATGTTGGGAGAAAGAAAAACAAGGTGTCATTATTCACAAGTGCTAATTAACTCTTTGTGCATTAATTACACAAACGTTGAATTTACATTGAGAGTTTTCAAAATCCAGGATACTGCAATCAAGAAACAAACAGAACATACAGCTCCAAAAGCCACTGAAAGGGCAGAGTATCGACAAATGCTATCAGCAGCCTGGTGAAGCCAATCACATCAAGCTTTACAGGCACTGAAGAACGTTTCTTCCAGAACTCTATTCAAAACATTTCAATTTAGTCCTCGCCCTGAAATAATCTCCTCACACTCCCTTCCTCTGCCCCTCAACTACAGAGGCAGGATATTGAGATTAGACTTCTTAGGACAAGGTCTTGTGAATATTGCTGCACTCCAGCAGCCTGCATAGGGGCATGGAGCACACGTGCATGGAGGCACACACACACACACACAGACCTAACTGGAATTATAGTGCAATGCATGTTAAGCAAAAAACGTCCCTTTTTGACAGACACAAGAAGGGAGGTCCAAACTGCTTTGTTTTGACATGAAAGGTAGACACATGCACACACACACACAGGAAAAAGCAAGAAAATTACTGTATGTGTTCTTTCCACACAGTAAATATTTCATGTCTATATTAAAAGGGACATTAAAAGCTCACATTCGTTTAAAAAAATCTTATTTTTATATGTCAACTCCAATCTGGCAAATTCTTAAAAGAATTACACTCAAAGTACTGAAGACTTATAGAACTATATTCACTGAAGTCCTTATGGGGGGTGTGCATCAGGCATTCAGATGTCACAAAGCATTCATCCTCTCTACAGTATTTATATGCAAACGGTGATATTAACAGATAAAAATATTCTTCAGAATTGGTGGACCTGCATTTGTATGTATGCATTTGCTGCATCAAGGACACAGCCAACCCGATGTTTTGGTACACTACCTTATTGCAAATATAAAAAGCATTCATCTAATAATGGTCAGTGACCATGTTTGATATCAAAACCTTTAGTAAGACTTCATATAGCACTGGCACAGAAGACACTACTGGAAAAATTAAAATTAGGGTAGTATGTAGAACTGTACTATCAGAAAAAGTACCTTTGAAGAGGTGACCATTCACCATCTGAATGAGGGTAAGGTGCAGACTGAGAAAGCACAGAAACTGCAGGAGCCTTTATGTCAGATACATCATCAACAAACACATCTGGCACAGGGATCCTAAACAAGGGAAAAGAAGTGACATTTTAAAAACATACTTGATTACTGAATTGTCATATACATCAGATAACAAACCCTGTCGCAGAGAATTAGTATAACCTGAACTAAAAGGAGATCAAGAAATGTTATCTGATTCAAACCATCTAGTTCACACCACCATAGAGGATTCTTCTTATGTTTTTAATGTCATTTTCATTAATTACTAACATTCCCAAAAGCTTTCTAGCCTAAAGCTTTAAAGTAACACCTTCATCAGCCATATGTTCTGACTTAAAAATTACTCCTAGAAGACATGGACTGGAACATTAACCCAGGCTTCCACTACATATCTCAATTCCACTGATACCTTGAATTGTCTGACGGCTCTTTTTCTTCCTCTGAGCTAATCTCTATGGGAAACATGTCTTCATCTTCTGATGTGTCTCCATGTGTGTCTTCTCTTTTTAAGCTGTCTATTTTATGAGTTGACTTCCTCCTCTTCTTCCTCCTTTTTTTCACAGAGCTACAGACTGGAGATGTTTCAGTAGAAGGCTGGGATCCATGGGTTTGGGGTAAGACTTGTGAGGGTGCATTGGTGTCCAGGTTTCGTATCCTGTCTATGGAATTCCTCTTCAGCTGGGATTCCATTAAAGCAGTCCCCTCAGACAGAATGGGGGATGTGGAGAGATGATAAGGAATTACCTCCTGAAAAAGAAAAAATTCAAACCATTAAACATGTTAGCTCTTTCACCAGTCATACATGGTTCTAAGACCTATGCACAATTACCAAAATCTAAGTTATTTACTCCTCAGAAAAATAACAAAGATTAGACATCTGGATGCTCATTATGCTCCTATAGCACATGGAAATTTTTCCATAGCTGCATTTCCTTAGACAAACCAGGGACAATACTCTTGACACAGCATCCTCTGAGCATCTAATATTGGCCAGGTTACAGCATAAGTCTCTGTCCACCTCATGTACGATACAGAGCAGAAACAAAACCTTCATTTAGAAACCGAACATTTTGTAAAATACAATTCTCCTTCTCAACACAGATGACAGATAGTAATCAGATAGGTCAATGGTTTATAATTAGGTCACACGAACACCCTGCTATTCAATCATGTATTTACATCTCTAGACACTCATGGAAGTATTTCCAGCAGTTTTCAGTCACCAAATAACTGTTACCACACAAAAATTTTAAATAAAGATATAGAGATGCATATTCACAAAGCTGTCACCTGAAACTAGTACTATGATACTCAACACAGGAATTTGAAAACTCATCCTGCTCTGAACAAAAATTATTGGGGATATCCGAAGAGAAATACCTGCAAAAATTTTCTTATATTACATTGTGTGTAGACTACTCAAAGTTAGTGTAACCATAACTTATTTGGACCAGTATTTAACCACAGCTCAACAGCAGACAATCTCATTTAAATATAGCTCCACATGAGTAATAGTTGTGAGATCACGTTTATGGGGAGCACCAGAATTAATGTGTGCACAGATGTTTACAGAGCACGTGCACTTTTACTGGCAGTCTGGTGCATATGTTCAATTAAACATTTCTGCAAAAAACAGGTCCCTGGACATTAACCTCTTGCGCACAACTTTGAAGCATGTGAACTCTGTACATGCCATTTCTGTTCACACACTGGCATGTACATGATTTATTTTTTACTTATGTGATTATCTTTAGCTTTTTCAAATCTCAGCAACTCAAAAAAAACCCCAAAGTAACAGCACAGCATTAAATTTCTGCAGCAGAAATTGGCCAGAAACTTTCAAAACTATAAAATAGATAAAAGTATATTTTTCAACAAGATTCCTAAACTCAAAACTGACTCTAAAGAGCAGGCATCGGATTTTTAATGAATTAAAAGCAGTTTTTACTCTTACCTGATCATTATCCATCTCCTGCACAAAAAAGGCCTCCCCATTGTCTCCTAGTTTCATGTGCAAGTCTACAGCCTCTCCATTAATTTCTATGTCAACCTGAAAGGAAATAAGTATATTCTCATATGAAAAGAAAGTTAGTCCTGCTGCTGGCACTGGCCAAGTGCTTCTCAGGGAAGTGTAGGAAACAACTCCATTTTCACTGTAAATGTTTTGGAGACTTGCACAAGTCTACATTTATGTTATATTTCAGGACACAGTACACCATTGGCACAGTAACATTTTTCAACTTTTATCTATCCTAAATATTGGAATTTCTTTCTGATCTAAGTAAGAATTGAACAATGTCCATGCTGACTTTAGGACCTTTCTGCTGAAAATTCTAGCTACATTAGAACCTAGACTATATGTAGTTACAAATTACTTCCTAAAATAATCTGTCACACTGGTAACTTCACATCTGGTACACTGTCAGGTCACTCAGCTTGGTTAGATTTATTTCAAGGTACTCACTGTTTTTTCTAGCTTCAATTAACCTCTAGGTTCTATTATCTGAAAATATTACTTCACTAATATCTCCCTTTTTGGAACTATCATTGAACATGTCAAAGAAAGGGGTTTTAACAGAGTCACTAATGAAATCTAGTATAGGCTTAAATTAGCACACTCAAAATTCTGCTTTATTGAATATAAATGTTACAAATTTCATGGCTAGTTTTGTTTTTTATTATAGGCAATGTCTTACAAATTATGCTCTGAACTGCAAGAATCAGTAACAAACATTTTAAATGAAGCTTGTCTTAATTCAGGCTCTTTATAAAGGGTGTCTAAAGAAAACCTCGACTAGCAGATCACAGAACATTCAGTAACTTCCATGCTATTACAGTTAACTCACAGACAGAACACATATAAAAACTGTCAAATTTTCTTACCACTTTCTCCCTGGAACGTAGAACTCCCATTTTCCCGAAGCGAACATGGAAAGGGGAACACTGAAGATTTCCATCTGGCTGACGTACAACAATTATATCTATACATCCCGACAGCGTGGCTGGGTTTAGTCCCTTATAGAGCTCCTTCACAGTTACAAACACTTGCCCTGCTAACTGTCCAACGTAATTCATGGTTTGGACCTGAAAGGCAAAAAGTGGAAAAAATTGGATTTTGATCCCTGCTTTGTGTTTAAGAGACATTTGAGAGATGGAGAATCCTGCAGTGGGGTATTCTCCTGTTTCACAAATTAATAATTTTGCACAAAATTAGGATTTCCCACCTAATTTATTTACAGCATGTTTGTAGAGAGCTATTAAAAGACAAAAGGGATGTTGTAAGTCAGAAAATTTTAACAACTTTCAAAGGTGCATTAAAATCAGTTGAATTGAAAACCACTGTCAGACTTTGAGATTCTGAAGCTCATAAATGTCTCCAATTATCTCTGAAGAGAAAAGCATTACTTCCCAAGTAACATCTCCTCCTATGACTTATTGTGCCCTCAACACCAGAAATACTTTTCTTGTATATTTGCACAGGCTTTTAAGGGCAGGGCAAGTGAATAGCTTCAAGCATATCTAATTTTACACCACACTAAAGGCAAAGGCTATTTTCCCATCTTACAAGGATTTCTCCCATTAAAAGATTATTATAATACATTCAGACAATAGATATGCATTAAGGTTGGACAAGCAACCTGCAATCCAGAGCATTCGACCATTGTTTCCTAATGCAACTTTACTGTTCTTGTTTCAAACAGCCTTTTCAAACAGTATCTGCAGTTTTATTAAAAATTACATGTATGTTGATGGTGATTTGCTTTATTTCCCCTGCTCCTGGATTTATTTAGTATTTAGCATTTAGTCTGCTGCTTCCACATTAATAATACACCTCCTCTTTAATATATTTAGTCCCCCAGAAATGACTAACATGCACATTAAGATATGCTTAAAAGATATAAAAGTCTTTTAATGGGTCTCTAAATATGAGTGAATTTAAGCAGATACCTTCCTAAACAGTACAGGTTTTAAAGACTTCTGGTGTCTATTGTTTTCACTATTTTTCCAGCACCTCTTGCAGATTCCAAGACAGTAGTTTCATCAAAGTCCTTGTGCACTCAGTATGAGCATAAGACTCACATACAAGTTCTTTGCTAGGCTGTACTACACCACGTGGACATCAATAAAAGAGACAGTTGCGGGGTAGGCAATGCTGAAACTCCCATTGATGGTGATGAGAACAGAACTGAGCTCAGAGCCTGAGACAGTCACTGCACAGCAGCATCATCTGCTACAATAGACTCTTTCAGCTGTGTTCTTTCATAAACAACAAAAAGATGTATGAGATGCTGTAAAAATGGCTCCAAATTTTAACTGTGATTTACAGTTACAAACAAAAGACTATTTAAAGAATACCATGAAAACACTACAGTAAAAAAATCGGAAAGTTAGGAAATGCTATAAGGCAGGTTTCTTCCATGCATTGCTGTTCTAATTAATTAATGTCCACCTATGTTTTTTTTCAAAAGTTCCTCCACATTGTATGGACTGAGGCTTTGCTTTCTCCCCTGTTTCTATTGCGATATATGGGTATCAGGACACAAACTGTGCTCTGAAGGAAGAATTACTTATGGTAGTCGTCACTACATTGTCCCTGAAAAGCAATCATGCTTTCCCCATCTGACAAATGGGGAGCAGAATCACAAAAAGATTAAGACTAAAACTAGGCACTAACTTAAAAAAAAAAAATCTGTTTGATTTTCAAAGTATTTAGTGAACAAGATGCTGTCATGGTTTCACCTCAGCCAGCAACAAAGCACTGCACAGTCACTCACTCACAACCAATTCCCCACTCTAAGCAGGATGGGTGAGAGAATCAGAAAAGTGAAAGTGATAAACTTCATGGGCTGAAATAAAGACAGTTTAATGGGACAGAAAGGGGACAAAGCAATAATAATTATAATAATCAATTATAAGAAAAGAATAAAAGAATTTCAATATACGAAACAAGTGATGCCCAATGCAATTGCTCACCACCCACCAAACAATGCCCAGCCATTTCACAAGCGGCAGCCCATGACCAGTTTCCCTCCCACCCCACCCCCCCAGTTTATATTCTGGGCATGATGGTCCACGGTATGGAATATCACTTTGGTCAGTTGGCATCAGCTGCCCTGGCTGTGTGTCCTCAGAAGTTCTTATGCCCCTCCAGCCCTGCCACTGGCAGGGCAAAAGCCACCAAAAAATCCTTGACATAATGTAAGCACTGCTCAGCAACACCTAAATAAGCAATGTGTTACCAACATTATTCTCATCCTAAATCCCAAACATAGCACTATACCAGCTACTAGGAAGAAGCCTCTATCTCAGCCAAAACCAGGACAGATGTTAACTAATGAAATAATAATCCCTAAATAGTGTTTGGAGAAGCCTTTTTGCACAGCCCTCAATTCAGGCATCCAGAAAGTGCCACCTACTGAAAAACCAACACACAAAAACTTCATGGCAATTATATTCTTTTCTCCAGCACTGAACTGGTATCAGCACTTCTGGGCTCTTATTATACACTAGAAACCTCACCTTCCTGAATGCAAATCTAGTGGGAAGCTCGTTCATAGGGAACAGCACTTGAAACGCAAGTCGCACCCTAGGCTGTGTCACAGAACAACAGGTTGGAACAGACCTCTAAAGGTCACCTGGTCCAAAGGTGTGCCCAAAGGAGGGCCAGCTTGGAGAAGGCTGCCCACAGCCTTGGTCCTGCAGAGTGTCTTCAAGGATGCAGATTTCTCAGCATTCTTGCTCTCCTGTTCCTATGTATCCCTGTCCTCACATAGGAAATTTTCTTCACAATACCTAATCTGAATTGCCCTTGTTGCAGCTTGTGCCACTGCCTCTTGTCCTACCACTGTGCACTTCTAATATCCCAGCTGTTTCCTCTATAACTCCCAAAAAGTAACTGAATATCCTGAAGAATAAATAAAACTAGTTTTCTCAGCCTCTGCTTTTAAGTCATAAGCTCTTAGCCCCCTAATTATCTTGGTGGCCACCATCTAAACTCTTAAAAAAGTTGGCATGACACAAGCACAAACCAAAGTTCAGAAGTGAGCCTCCAGGGTAACAGATGTAAGCAAACTTTTAAAATTACTCATTTGCTGTGGAAAAATACTTCAGTTTTTACTGGGGATTTTTCCAACCTAAAGCACAAAACCGAACACATTTCTTATTGAGCTAAATTAAATGCAAAGACAGCTACAATTGGGGTCAAAATTACATAGTATAGCTAACACCAGTTAATGCTTGGTCTCCTGAAGTAACAAAATTTCTCGGTGCAAAACAGCCACAACTTCCTTGATGGAGAAGAAGCTGCTGGGACAGTTTATACACCCCACTGTTTGTGAGAGTTATGGACAGACAATCCAAATATGAGGACTCACACATCCTCTTAACAAATTATACCAGCTGGGCTCCTAAAATCCTAAACAGAGAATTTTGCAACTATTCTTGTTCACAACACATCTTAGCTACACTGCCTGCCCTGTCTTTGGACACAGAGATTATTTTTATACCCACAAATTTAAAAAGTTGAGGACACTCAACTCCTCAAGCTCTGAGGCCAAACGGCACAGCACAGCTTGCTTCTATACAGTGGAAACCTCTTATCCCTTAAAAAGTGCCACATTCACAATGTGAGCTGGTGATGGACACTCCTCTCAGGCTGGGCTGAACCCGGCATGTGCAACAAAGTCATTGTGGAGTTAAAAGACAGATGGGGAGACTGATCACAATTCCCCAAAAAACTAACAAAAATGGGTTCCAAAATGTAGGGAACAAAAGATGCTGTAGTTAAAATGGGGGAGAGTTCAGAAATTAGACTCTGATGGTTGTAGACCCTCTATCCTACCTTTTATACATGCCAACCAAAGCTGGATTGTTTGGAGTCTGAGGTTTGTAAGTTTGTACTCTGAACCTGAAGTCAGTCCATACTATGTCAGCACTCCAGGAAACCAACATTCCTCAAACCCCAGAGGGACTGGATGTGGTTTTGGAGCAACACTTCACTCTGGCCACTCCAAGAAGTCTTTCACTTACTGACCAGGCAGCAGCAACTTCAGCAGTAAACACGAGTTTACGTCATGGGTTAAACCCCCAGTGCTTGCCTGTTAATTATACTCAGTTTAGCAAAACTCTTGTTCTCATACCATGCTAGTGGACATAGCACAGAATATTTTTTCGTGCTGGGAAAATTCAGAATCCTTTGATCTAAGCTTGCAAGTGAGAACAGCCTGTACTGCTTCTGTCAGGATTTTCAAATGGTTTGAGTTTTGTTCTTTGCCAGAAGACATTTCACAGCTCTACATCCTGCATCTATTATAAAATTAAAGCTATTTTCTAGTGTCAGAAAGACACTAGAAAAACAGCAGCCATTTTTCAGAATTTATCATCATGTGGAAAAATAAGTCAAAAATAAATAGCTAGGTGATATCCCTTATTACTTAAATTATTTATTCACTTAGCAAAGATTGACCTAACAAAATTAATTCTTCAAAGTCCCACTCTGCTGGACGTCACAGTAAGATCAAACACACTGTCACCTAGATAATTCACTTCTTTCATGCAGGTACACCAGACTATGTCCTAATTCCACTGGAAAAGCCAGTAATTGTACCCCTTGTGGCACGGTTTTGGTTGTTTGTTTTTTGGGGGCTTTTTTTTACAGCTCAGCTCTTCCCCTTACTATTTCATCTTTCTTTACTGCATTTTTCAAAATAAAATACTGAAAATCATAGGAACTAAGGGCCTTTTTTCCTTTTGCAATACCCAGCATCTCGCCAGGTGCCACAACATTATGAATAATAGATGAATAATAGATTAGATATCCACGCATATCCAAATTACTAAGGGATGCAAGTGCTGCTATTCAGCATGCTCTAAAAACAGACAGTTCATTTAGGTAGCATGCTCTAAGGGTATTTAAAAAGTGAAACACACTTCCTCTGGAAGATATGAAATTTCCAATGCAGAAAATTTTGAAGAACAGGACAAACATCTGCTGAGACTAGTTTAAGAACAGGCAACTGCAATCTTTGGGAAAGACATTGCTGCTGTGCCTGTGTCCAAGGCAGTAAATCAACCCGTATCCCATCACAGACCTGACCATTACAATCTGGACACCTCTACTGAATCTATTTAAATTTCAAAATCTGCTTCTGGTAAATTTCAAAACCTGCTTCTTTTAGGCACAGGCCAATAAGCACTCTCCCAACAATTCCAAGGCACAGCTAAGATGGACTGGGCACTACTCCCATGGTCAGTTTAGAAGCAGTCACCTTCTTTTAAAGGTTTACGGAGCTTTATAGAATGGATGGTGACAGCTGGTCTGGTCACCAAGAATGAGCTTTGGCAACATTTAGATCTCTTTCAGCCCCTTTTCTAAGGCTCCATGGTTATGATTATGCACTGGCTTTGTAGGCCAGGAGAGGAACATTTGCAGCAATGGTAAACATAACACAAACAAAACAAAACAAAACAAACCCAAACAACAACAACAAAAAAAAATACAGACACATATTTCAGTTACACTTTTAATACCTGATGTGATGATGAGACCCTGGTCCATGGCTGAAGTGATGGGCATAAGCACAAAACAAATCAGCTTTCTTCTTATGAGCTTCCATATAACTTGTGAAATGGTGAAGGGAAGACAAAAATTGATGGGCCAGTGTTGAGTTAAAATACATCACTGCAGCTCTGCTGCTCACACTGAAACTACGACAATTTTACAAACCTGGTCCATCTGGTCCCCTGACCTGCCCTCGGTTTCTGTTTTGAAGATGTAAAACTTGAGAGAGACCAGACTACATTTGGGAATCAGACTGTGGTCCCTTCAAGAAAATTATTCCTCATTTACAAAAAATAATAAGCAAATGATAATACTTCAAAGTCAGTGCTTATTAACACTCTTTCACTGCATATCAAGTATTTCTTTTCTTGACTCTGAAACAATTCAGTTTTGTCTGCAGTACTGCACACTTAATCCCTCTACTACAACAAACGGAATTTTACTATTGACATATTCTTTACCATAAAAAGCAGTTTCAGAGGTTACGTTCAAAAAAAAATTTATGATAAAAAGGTAGGGGAGATAAGAAAATATTTCAGATGAAGATTCTCTAGATAAATATTTTCAAAATTAAGCTTAGCCCTTCGTGTCTGTGCAACAACCACAGTAATGTTGACTTCTTAACTATAAAAGCTCTTAATAACTATCATTCCATTATTTTTAAAATATGTACTTTTGTTTATCAGTAAGTTGTCAACACACTGTAAAGTCGCTAATGCTGTTTGATCGTCATATTCAAATCCCTTAGTATTTCAAGCCATTTCACGTAGGAAACCCAAAATCATTAAGAACTCTCAAAAACCTTTTTCTTAACTATTTGTGAGTTCCTACATCAAGCCAACCTGAAGTCACTGCCACGAATTCCCACCCTACTTTTTGAGTAAATGCCCAGGCAGAACACCAAAGTTGTGCATTTTTCAGAGCAAAATCAGAGCCTGGATTTACTTTCTCTAGAGGAGCCATGAAGACATTGCACAGGACTTTGGGAAACTTCAGTTTAGAGCTCTACTTTCCTACAAGATCCCCACATAATTTTGGGCAAGTTACAGAGGCTTTTATCTCAGAGGGTGTAACTCCCACTGGTTTCAAGCAGAGTCTACCACTGTGGCTAAATCCCAACTGCAGCAGGCCCAGCTCACCCAAGTGAGACATAGACAAGCACTCTCCTTGCCTACTCTTTTTTCCTGAGAAAGGAAACCTGGACACGACCTGAAAGGGAGCCATAAGCAGCCATGACCCCAATTCAGACAAGTTGCTGAGGGATAACTCCAGAGCACTCTGCTGAGCAGTGTGACTCTGGTTGTTCTGTAAATAGGAGGGCAAAGTCAGTCAAAGTCTCATTATACTCACATTTGTTCCAGACTTCCCGACAGTCACAGCTGCGTGGACAGACCACACTCCTGCAGGTGATCTGACAGTACGTCTGGTCAGTTGGGAGACAGGTGCAGTTTACTTGTATGTCCCACACCAGCAAGTAAAATTCAGCCTATGTCTGACTCTACACCAGAGTAAGAGCATTGTGCTTCCTGCCAGTCAAACCTCCAGAAATATTTCAGGGTTGGGAATATTCTGGGTTTAATTCTATTAGAAACTACTTGACTTCTATTCCAAGTTGGCCAAGGCCAGTGTCAAAAACTGTAACTTCTTACAGCAGCCAGAGAGTCGAATGGATCAAATGTCAAACTTATCTTCCAAGCTGCCTGTCCCTCCAAGAACCCATCCACTCACACTTACTCACAATCATGGACTTTGACTATGAGATGACTATTCCTCTGATTCTGATATTGCACTATATTTCAAATAGTTGAAACTTCACTTGGTGCAATACTTCATGAAGTCCCTGAAAAGGACAGAATATTTTCTTGAAAGCAGATAAAATCAAAAATTCAAACTGAAGACTCAAAACCTGCCTGCAATGAATCCCCATGTTCAAACAAAGGGAGAACTGGCCCACAGCCAGGGTATCAAACTGGTACCCAAGAGTCCAGGAAAACTATTTCAAGGCCAGTTGAAGGGTGCAACCACAGCCCCCATACCAACCTCCCAGCAGCACACTCCCCACTTTCCTAAACCTTGCCCTTGTGTCAGCATTGCAAAGTAACACCACTAAAGCCAGAAAAAATAATTTCCAGCTAGATCAATGGGATGATCTGACTCACCACATTCCCATGCAATTCCTACTACCAAAGAAAGCAAGAAATTAAGAGTCAGCGGTGCACAGTACAAGGGACACCTCTACTGAAATTCCAGGCAGTCCTGAAATATCTCAAGACTTGTCTACTCCTTTCCCAGAGATCTCTTGGGAGACCTTCCACATTTCCCTTGGTCTCACTGTACCTTAACTTCCCAACTGTACAGTGCTTCCCTCCTCATGGAGACACTTTGAGGGAATGTACAGAAGGACTGAGACTCCTTTGGACTGACCCTGCATAAAGGAGTTCAAACTTTACAACAAATTGAAAAGTACAAACTGATGCCTGAAACCAAGAACTTTTGAAGTCGCTGAAGAATATGGTAAGTCATGTACTGTGCTGCCCTGTGCTACTGTTCTGATGTCAGTGAGGGAACACAAATCAGAGTGGAAAAACAGCCATAGTTCTACCCTATAGAGACACCTCACATGACTTGAAATGCTTTCTTTCAGCAGGATTGGAAAACAAATTTGTTCATTAGACTCTCTATTTTCCACATTTCTAGAGTTTAAAGTAAGCTTTTACTGCATTTCAACTGGCTTTGATGACTGCTGTGTGTATATACGTTCACAGATAAACAAATCTGTACATCTGCACATGGTCAGGTATGGAAAAGGGCCAAAGACTAAAACTTGCCCAGCTCCCTTACAAACAGGCCCCGCTGTATCAGGTAAGCAGATATTATCAGGTAGTCTGTATCTGCGCTAGTGACCTGGAGCTGTAAGAAAAGCAGAAAGTATCTAAAACCATTAGAAGCTATTTCCATGGCTTCATGCCGAAAATCATAACATAATTACGTTGAGCGTTTTCCATCTGATCTCCTTCACTGTCTCCCCACTTTTTCTCCAGTACTCTTCATGGAAGCAGGCTCATTTTACTGTAATAGGAGTTCACCTATCTAATTTCTAACCCTGCACAGATGACAACAAAACCTTATGCATGTACACTAAGCATTTACCAGTATTTGCTTCCTGAGACAGCAGAGACAGGGACACAGATAAAGCTATCCAGAAAATAAACCATTTCAAAACACCCTCCAGACTAGGAGTCAAATTAGCGGTCAAAATATCTATCAAGGCTGATGACTTTACATGTGAAAAGAAAAATTATCTGCTAGATGGTCTACAATATCAAGGTTGCGATACTACCTCTAAGCAAGTCCTCAGTTTGATGGGGACAAGAATATTGCAGTGTTTTGTCTCCTCCCCACAAGACACATTTGCTTTTAGTTTTGCTTCTTGAAGGTAGAGGAGATATACTAATCAACAGAAAAGTAATAACTGTTGGGGGGGGGTGGGGTAACATAAAAGAAATACAAAATATCTGAAAGCTTCGTTTCCTGTGTAGCCATAGCATTGCTGCTAGCCAGGCTCTACTATGCCATTAAATCCCTCTGTCCTGTAACTGCTGTCATTATTCCAGCTCAGGGAAAGTATTAGTGAAGCAGTGGCATAATGCAGCGATTTGCATCAGCAGCTGCCAGGCAAAGGGAAGCAAAATTCCTAAAGCCAAAGGGGAAGCAGCAGCAGCGCACAGAGGGGCACTGGCCACCACCAGCTCACACAGTTCGGCGGGGGACGGACTCCAAACCGAGACCCCCGTGCTGGGTGCCTCCCTCTGAAGAGACACCTGGAACGCATCACGTCTTCCCTCTAATCCCGTGCACAAAGCAGTGTCCAGCCACGATGCGCACAGCAATCCCGGCGCAGCTGTCACTGCCCAGAGCCAGGAGGCTCCGCAAGGAAAGGCGGGCAGGGGACGCGGGCAGGGGATGCGGGCAGCCGCCCGGAGCCTCGCCAGGATGCCCAGGCCGGACGGACCCAGTGCCTTCAGCGGCTCCCGGCCTTGCCTTCCCCGCCCGCGGGCCGCCGGAGGAGGAAGGGCCTCCCTCCTCCCGCAGCGGCCGCCCGAGCGCCGGCACCCACCTCTGCCTCGGGCCGGCTCCCGCAGCTCCGCTCGCCGCCGCCTCCGTGCGCACCGCGGCCGCGGGGACGCTGCGGGGCGCCGAGGCCGCCCGGCGGTGCCGCCCCGGAGGAGGGGCCGGGAGGAGGCACCGCGGGGCCCGGGGCAGGCGGGGCGGGGCGGGGGCACAGCGCGGGGCCGGGGCTGCCGCAGCCGCCGCGGGCCGGGCAGGGGCGGGGCGGGGCGGTGGCGCGGTGGTGTGGGATGTGGGGTGATCCCGCGGCCGAGGGCGAGTCAGGTTCCTAGATGGGAAAAACGGAGAGTGGAAAAGGGAATCGCTCAGCCCAGACTGACCTAGGGCAGGTCCGTGATAGGCGTCGCTTGGGCTGCCAGAGCCTAGCATTCATCGCCATCGGGAACACGTCTTTCAGTATCAGACGCTTTATGGCTTTAGATAAACGCGATGAAATAAAGCTTTTCCACCTGATAATGGTTTCCTTGCATGTAAACCGTATTGTAGCCTCACTTTACACTGAGCGCCTTACACAGCTAAAAAGGGAAGGGGATGTCCGTGTTAAAAATGAACTGATGAAGGAATCTTAGAGGCCTGTTTGAAGTCTTGTTTACAGAACTCGGGAGAGGGTGGTGCTATGTGCAAAACAAATGAACAGGAAACAGAGTAACATGGGGGGGAAAAAAGATTACAAAGAAAATACAGGGGAAAAAAAAAAGATCAAAGGTCATCATTGAAGTACTCTGCTAGTTTTAGGCCTGAAAACTAGTTTTTGAAAGCTGGATTTCCTGCATCTGCATGTTGTAGTCCCCAAAACGTACACACAGCTGAAGCCTGGGAAGAGTACCTCGCGGGGTAATTAGCGCTTAAGCCTTCTATTTCTGTTAAATTTCTGGTTACATTGTAAAACAATCCCAGTGGAATCCTCTCCAGGTCATCACCCAGTTGTAATCCTTCAAACTGTTTTTCTGAGACACATCTTCCTCCTATTGCTCTCTTAGTTCTCTCTCCGTGTTGGCCAGTCTTTGTACAGCTCACAGCTGTGACAGAGCCACTGGGTGATAGGACCCGGTGCAAACTCACAGACTCCAATCCCTGCCTCTTGTTCTCTCCTCCATTCCTGGTTGCATGGCGACACTAATGAGTACACTTCAGTTTTAGAACAGAAAAGTCAGTGGAGAGAGTTTCTGTCCGGGCATGACAAACAAGGGTGTATACTTAGTACCAAAGAGAAAATAATACACAACTACAGCAAGAAATACCTGCAGTTTCATTTCCCAGGCATTTCATATCTAATCCCTTGCCAGTGGGCAGTCAGTAGGCAATGAGAAATACTGGTAAATAATCCTATGCCTGTTTTATCTATGTTGACTGTGGATCCTACCAGTGCTCTGCCCACCACATTTGTGTGGAATACAATCCCATATTGTGTTCCCTCTGAGAGAGTGGTAACCTCCAGCCATCACTATCCATGTTAGGTGGGAGGACTCTTTTAACATATTGGTCCACTATGGTCTTCTACTACTATGCTGAAGTCAAAACATGATCATGGCATACTGAATCAAAACACTGTCTTTCCATAGTGTCAACAACACCCACCCTTTCATGCTTTTTTCAGAAATCCAGAAGCTAGATTCTCACGTTTGGAAGTACTATATTGTGTTTAGCTAGTTATCATGTCCAACCATCTGCTGCTTGATGTAAAATAGCCCACAGAATAATGCTCTACCTTTGAAATGGTTCCATGTGCAAGGACATGTTTTCTCTTCATACAGAGCAGAGTAAATACAGCCACGATACACACAAGATGCTGTGGGAAGGGCCAAATGCTTGCACAGCAACAGTGGGCTTCAGTTAACAACAGGGCACCATCCTTCTGTGCTTTTTCACTCTGTTCTTATTCCTGGTGTAACCAGTGTGCATAGTGGTGTTCCTCATATTACTTCAGTGGAGCAACCTCTGCCAACTCATTCTGAAATCCTTACTTGTGCTGCACTTCGGCTCATGACTCTTCTCCTCAGTTAGTTCTATTTAGAGGATGAAACACTAGTACATAACCAGTGCTTTTATATTGTCCAAGCCTTAGCATGGTTATGGCTGTGGATTTGACTCAGCCCAATGTAGAGTTTGGAGGATAGTACGGTCAGAGATAGTTCCTAAAAAATAATCTGGAGTTACCCACAGACTAGCTGGCAGAGGGAGTATGGCCCTAGCAAGAGGAAAGTCCCTGACAGTGTCATTTCCAAAACACACTCAGGAATGATGAAGTTCTGAAGTATTATTGTTTTCTTCCTAAAAGGGTTACCCCTTGACAGGTTTCTTTCTGGAGACATTGTGTTAGTCAATAGATGTTTGTTTACCAAGGTTTGAGCTAAAACTGTGCACAAAATTTTGAAGGACCTGCTCATGGAAGTTTTCCTTTCCGTTCCTTTGATGGTCAATTTACATTAATTCATTATTACCTAACTCTTGATTCTTGTTTCAAAGACCTTATAGGTTACATATTCACTCTGTGTTTGTACAGTTCTGGCACAGTGGAGTTCTAGCCTCTGATCTGGGCTTATAGTTACTATGAAAATACACTTAAGAAGAAAGTTGAGCTGTGTAGTTTTCTGTAATTAATAAAACTGTTTTTTAAAAGAGCTGACAAGTGCAGAAGAGTTTAATAAAATCCAAGAACAGATTTGTAGAAAAAATTACATAAGTCCATGCTAGGGGGAAAAAAAGCCTTCAGTTCTATCTTGGGACACTATATTTTCCTAGCAAAGATGTTGCCAGTGAGCAAAATAACCATTCAAGCCATTGTGCATTACCAGTAATGTCTGGCTTTTCCCCCTCTAAAACTAGGGTTGATGTTCAGGCACACAGGACCTGGGTTATGAATGACTGCAATTGTTAATGCATGCCCAATGTGCAGGTAAAAATTATTCAGTAAATAGAAAAGGTGAGCTTTTAGCTTTTAATTTATATTTAACTCATAAGCAAAGATGGCTTTGGAGTCGTGCTGATATTCTTTATATAAGTAATAAACTCAGAGTAGCTAAGGCAATGTAAATGAAGAGTTGATTTAGTTTTATTCCAGTGTAAACATCAAAAATCAGTTTGACTGACTCTGTAATTACCTGATTAAATATCCCACCATCTTAACAAAGGAATTTTTCTCCTAACATAAGCAGATATTTTTATACAGTACCTACAGCTGCCTCTGATAATCTACTGAATTCTCTGTCTGGTTCACTTTTTTCTTTTTTTCTCCCCCTTCCTTTTTTTCTTCCTTTTTCCTTCAAGCCCAATTATCTAGTACTTCATTTCATCCTTCATTTGAAAGCACAGTAGTGCAGGGCGTTGTAGCCTGTAAATACTGACATTTAATCTGCCTCCAAGTGCTTGATTGATTTGAGAACATTTTTTAAAAGTATATGTAGATGTTATTTAGTAGCAGAGATGTCTAAGACACTCCTTCCTCCCCCCCTCCTTTACTTTAACCTGTTGCCAATTTTGACTGTGCTGTTGCTTTTGCTTTGTATCTGTCCCCCTGAGCTCCTTGCAGTTTGACAGCTTTATCTTTAGGATTTTGCTTTCTGTATCATCACAGTTCCTGAGTATTGTAATAATTTGCTGACAGTTGCACATGCCAGCCAATACACTCCTGACAGCATTTCTTGTCTTCTTTGACCTCTGTGTTAAGAGGTGAGATGATGACATCATCCTCAGCAGGACTGTGATGTCATCAGAAGTTGTTCAAAGTTTCAGTCAACAATGAGGCAGGGCAGTGACCAGTGAAAGCAAAACTGGGAGGCTTATTTTGTCAAATGATCAAATGTGGGATTGCAATTTTCCAGGAACTGTTGCAGCTGGAATTAGAGGCAGGTCAGGAAGCATTGATCATGTACCAAAATGCTCATCTGTAATGATAACATCTCACATGTCATCAGTGCTCGCATTGCAAAACCAAACTTGATTTTGAACCAAGTACTTTTGGACTTCATTTTGTGACAGATACACCCTTTCCTCCCCCTCACTGAAAAAAAAAGGGGATCTGTAGCAAATGAACCACTAGACAAGTCTTTTTTTCCTTCTCAGTTTGTAACAAGTCTTGATGATGAAGGTTCTCAGAAGAGCCTTTCTTTTTCCTCTAGATCCACATCCAACCATGCAAACCCACAAAAACCTCAATGCTTCCTTTATATCCTAGCAGCTCTTTCCTCAGTCAAAACTCATTTCTCTGCTACAAAATACTTGGCTACTGAGAAACAGAGGCTTCTACTAACTCCTATGATCCAAACATTGTCAAAGCAGAAGAATGTAGGAGTATTTAAATTAGGAACAAGAGAGACTAAATATATCAACCCTGCTGGAGGTATACTTGTAGCAGTCCAATCTCATCAGAAAGCAATTTAGCTCCAAATCTGTAAATAGCCATGGTTGAGCTCTCTAAATATAATCTTAAAAAGCTTAGAAAAGCTTGAGCTCTGATGAAGCAAAGCAATCGCGGTGTATGAGATTACGGATAAAAGAGTGAAATCATCAACATGTTCTTTCTTCAGCCAAGACCACAATTTCTGCATATGCTTGTTCAAACACAAACCTGTATTCTGCTCAGGCAAAATACATACTGGTCTCTAAGTGCACACACATACGAGAAATGAGAGATCATACACAACTCCATGGAAAACCCCTCCATCCTGTTGTGGACAGAAATGCTTTCCAGCCCAAAATCTAGCTTTTCATCAGTCCAATACAGCTATGCATGACCAGCAAAGCTTCTGCCCAGAACGCTGTTTTCAAAGCACAGCAAACCAAAACCATCGGTATTATTTGTTCAGAACAAAATAGTACAAAACATGCTTTGAGAACTTCAAACAAAGCTGGTCTGTTTCCCAGGGTATAATCTTTTCTTCATGGTACCTGCAATGCTTGGAAACTAAAATGGCAATCTTAATCCCAAAGAGAAGAAAGGAATTTGGAAACCAATTCCTTCTGTTGAGAAGTTTGTTGCTTTTCTCTCAGCCTCATGTCTGCAATTTCTAAATCAGACTGCCTACCAATATCAAATTATCCTTGCGAACAGGTTCTGAAAGTTATTGCTTGGGGGTTGTAAAACTGAACACCTTGATTAGTTCTCTGTGTTGTTTCCACTTTACCAGGCAAACTGTAGGTAGCAAAGATGTAACAGCTGCACCCATGACAATAAGATGATTAATAGATATTTTGTGTAAAGCTTTTTCTTCTCGTGGGCTAAGAATTAAGTGCTAACATAGCTCATCTTGAAGTTCATTCTATAACTCCATGGAGAGAGCGAAGAATCTAAAATGTGTTTTATAATACAAGTAGCAATATTTGGTGATTCTCTCTGTGAAAGAAAAATTCTTCAGTTCTGTGCAGACCAGGGTAGAGGGGGGCTGTGCTCTGTGTGGCTCCTGGTGAATGCAGGGGCACTCTGTCCCTGGCTTGGCATTACAAGAAGCAGGTTTGCTTGGCTTTGAAGTGAGATAATTCTGTACTCTCCCAGGTACTGTAATTAGTTCTGGCTGTCATGTAAACTGCATGAAAAAGGTTTTAATCTCTCCTCAAGAAAGAGGCAGATGGAGGATTGTGAGCAGCCTGTCAGGAGGAGAGGCAGACTCTGGCTGTTTTCTCCCTCACCAGTGAACTGATAGGGGAGGCTTCTGCAGGTACTGCCCAAGAGTTCACATCTTGATCCCTTCATCCAAAGTAAAAAAGATTTACTACTTTTTCTGTAAAAAAAAACAGTGAGATAATGCAACTCCTTACTACTTTATGTTTTCCTCTCTCACTAATATTCAATTTTCTTGAATATTTGAAGTGCTAGAATATAACCAGATTAGAGCAATTTTTTTTAACAACTGTGTGTGACATTTAAAAGGGTACTTCTCCCAGGTCAGCCTCTGCAGCAGTTATGGGTCCTGTGCCTCCACCTGAAGGACTCCTGCTTTCCCTCCTCAGGGCTTTCTGTAATAGTGAGGCACAAGGGAGCTCTGGCCCTAAGATCTTTCCACACTGTCCTCTCATTCCTTCTTATGTTCTGAACTTGCAGACACCTTAATCTGGCAGCACAGATTTCAGATCTCTCTGATCTTTAACCTCAAGACTCTGTATTGGGTGATTTGGGGGGAGAGGTGAGATACTGGTTTGAGATAATCTGTCTTAGAAGCATTTTCCTTTTAATTCCATTATTGGGGATTTTAGTGATTACAGTTTGAGCCAAGGGCTGTGCTTGTTTTGAATTCAAAGTACAATCATCCATTGAATTCTTATGATAAATTTTTATCAGGCAAAATTTGATCTATATGGAACAATGACAATGTTTAAAAGCATATTTTGCTTAAGCAAATAATCTTTTCAGTCTTGCTTGCTGTAAAAGCTGACTTAATGTAATTGCTGTTGGCTGTTTTGTTCTTGAAAATATATTGTTATAGATAAAGTTAATAATCAAAATTGTGTGAAAATCCTAGGAACAAGCTGAGGCACAGAATTAAATCCTGAACATGCAGTCACAAGACAATAAATTCTCTTTAATTATTTGCATCAAGCCTGGGCAGTTGATCAGTAAGTAAGTTTGTTTACTGCATTCTTTCTCTTATCTAAGCAGTTCATTCTCCTGGTTTAGGCTGAGAACTTGTACAAAACTCTAACTGGAACCTCTAAGTCAGTTGTGTTAAAACAGAGACATTGTCATTTGTTTCTGGTTTTTAGCTGCTATCATTCTTTACATCTTCTGTAAGGACATGCATATCTATGTGATATTATCTGAGAAATTAGCTTTATTTTTATGATTTATTAGCTTCATTTTTCTAAATCGGGAGTGCTAATACAGTTAATAGATGTGATTGAGTTTGCAAAATCATGAAAATGGTACTTTATGTCAGTTTCATGTTCAAATTTCTATGCAGAGAAAGTGGGCAGAAGCGTCCCAGGTAATTCAGTAAATCCTTCCCTCGAAATACTCTCAGTGTCAAAATGAGTGTAGTCTCTCCAGAAGTGTTATAGCACTAAAATCCCTGAACATAGTAATGAATGTTATTTCAGAACTAAAATTAAACAGTGTTTCATCTCCATCAGTCTAAAAATAATTATTTGGAAAACTAAATATAGATTTGCTGTGGCAAAGGGTATATTAACCAATGGAGGAACTATAGTCTATGGTTTAAAAGAAAGCATTTTTTTTCTCTGATTTCTGCCATTGTGTTGAAAGCTGAGCAAAAATTAAAATTTTACTCTAATGAAAATTCAGTATAAAAGAGTCTTGAAGACAAAATGCACAACAGTTTTTGCAAGCGAAACACACCTGTCTTAAAGAGGGGTTTATTATGTCTATGTAAACTGGCCACAAAGTATGATGTATTTGAATGGCTCTCAGGAGGCAATGATCCATTAGAAGGAAATGAAATTCAATGTTGAACTGAGAAAGCTGAAACAATTTTAGTTAGTCCAGTATTAAGATACTATAAATGAGTGTATTATCAACCCTGCCTGCTCTACATTTAATTCTTTAGATCCTGCTCTTACATAAATGGGTCAATTCTGTCTCCATGTATTCCTGTTCACTGTGAAAAAAACAGTGAAAAAAGCTTTGAAAAAAGCTTACCAGCACTTGCACATACATGCAATAATTGTTTTAAAACATTATGTTTGTGTTATTTTGAGAAAATAGGTGCATTCAAGAATTAACACACCGTGAAAATAATTTATCCTTGTTACGTAACTATGGCAGAGGTGTGTTAAAACAAGCACTTTGTGTAAATCTATTTAAGTAATTTACTTTGGTGAAATTAGTGAAATCCTTTTTATGAGATCCAGCATGCCCTGGGACAGAAAGCCTTTGTCCTAGTGGCCTGTATGGTTTCCATACTCCATTATGCAAATATGAGAATTCATCAGGTACTTTGCCTCATTCCTGCTACCCTCATTCCAGTTTACTGTACAGTTTATCTACTTCAGACAAATCTACATACCATGCACAGTCTGTCAAAGCCAGCAGCTTCTGCCCACAAAACCATCAGCTTGTTTTACTATGACTTGCATGTCAGCAGCATTGCGTTGGTCGTATCATGCGCAAAGAGAATTCCCATCCCAGTGAGTTTAGAGTCTGAAAGTATCAGGCCTGCTGCTCAGTTCACACAAAGCAATATAATCCCTTTCAAGCCAGTGAACTCTGTATTACACAAGCAAAGGGTTTGCTCATTGTTTCGAACAGGTGAAGATTTTTTTTTTTTAAAAGCAAGACTAGGAACAGGCAAGCAGTGTTTTGTATCAAGCTCTGCCAAAGTACAAGAAGAGACAAAGGACTGGTCAGAAAACAAAGAAAATAATCCTATTTAATAGAACAAAAAACAAAGTCATACCCACAAGTAGTTCAGAGTCATGTCAAGGTACATGTCTGCTTCTGATGTCAACTCTTCAGACACCATTTTCCCCATTCCCACCCCCACACTGCAATTTGGGCACAAACAAAAAAGCCTCCCTGTGCAGTCATCCCTGTGATATCAGATGTCCCTCCCCTGCAGCCCTAGATGACAGCCCAGTTCATTCACCCTGCATGTTTTTCATGTTGCTTGCATGGGGTTGAGATCATGCCTATTGCTTATCTACCTTGTCCAGGTCAGATGTTATTTGTTCTGTATAATTCTACTTCCTGTGGCAGATTCAGCCTGATTTGTTTTTCTCACTTTCTGTTTCATACTGCTGGCTTCTTTCTGCAGACATTGGCACAGCTTAGTGCAAACACATCTTTTATCTGCACGATCTCTGAGAGTTTTTTATCTTTAGTGATTAGCTAATTTCCCACAATCTTCTTTCTGTAGAGTAGATTTTAAATGTAGCACATCCACATTTAAAAATTCTTCCTCCTTCTCCTCTTCTTCATGTCTTTCTGTACTAGCTTATGAGAAATTTAGGACAAAAACTGTAGTACTGATAGACTAAAAAAAAAATTCAAAATTTTGCCCAAATAACACATAACCTGATCCTTCTTAAAGTATAATCTTACTGAGAGTATGTATTATTCTCCATTCTTTCAAAGTTACAGCACAAGTTCACATGGTATGTTTTGGTTACCCAGCAGATGTTCTTGTAAAGTTCAGAATCTCACCTGAATGCAGATCTGAAAATTCCCAGAGTTTGGAATGAAAAGATCACATCTGTAGTATTTCTTTGCATGTGTTTAATTTTCACATTTGATGCTGTCCTTTGCTAATTGGAATTCCTTCCCTGTTTATGTTACTGGCATTTTGAATTCCCAGGTACCCTTCTGTCTGCAAAGTACAGCTACTGAATTGGATGTCCAAACCCAAGCCCTGCCAACCTCATCCTCATTTCGGACTGCCTGTTTGGCTTATCTAGCTGTTCAGTTTACATGACATTGCTAATATCAAGCTCATCATGTAGGCTAGATCCTTGATTTGTTGAAGCTGACATACCTTCCTACATCTGCCAGACCCAACTGAGAGGCTGCCAGGCTCTGCCAACCAGCTCCCACACTGAGGTGCTACAGGCAAGTCTCCACAGGCTCCTGGATCAGGAAGGTTCCTCTGGAAACCATAGAGAATATCCTACACTGCACTGTGTAGGTTGTCTGGAACCCCCAGAGTGGGATTTACATGAGGTAGCAGTGTAGCTATGCTAACATTGCCTCCACCCAGGCTAATACATCTGTGAAGCCTACACAGGGCTGTACAGTGGCTCCAAAAGCTCAGCTGAGCGGATGTGATTGCATGGCTCTGCTTGGTGCTGGGTAGAAATGCTGTGGACTTACCTGTAATTTCAAACATGTCAGCCTCTAAATACTCTGCCCCACCATCACTGTAAGGGTAGGTCACTCTGAGGAATAGAGTCCAGAGTCACTTAGAAAATCCCAGGTTGTTCCCTGGGTCTGCCTCTTTGCCTCCTCCACCAATCATTCAGCAGTGGCAGTTCTGTAACTGGCGTGGGAAGTGCTGTTCTCCCCCTCTCACTCCTTCTCCTGAGTGGGTCTTCTGTCAATCCATGGCTGTGTCCCGAGACCACCACCTCACAGGTGTGCTCTGTGCCTTCCAGGAGAGCAGCAGCAGAGATGTCTGGGCATGTTTTCCCTGGCTTGGGACATGTCTTGCATCTCACATTTGCCACAGGTTTGCTCACTCTGTGCTTATTTCCCCGGTCAAGTGCCAAATTTCCAAATTTTTATGCTGTTTCCATCCTTATCCTGCTAGTACTGGCCCCATATGAGGGCCACCAGTTTCACAGAGCCACCCAGACTTTCACGGGAATAAAAATACCACTTTATAGTAGTGACATACAGTAACACAGTGTCCGAAGAGTGACACTTGGACATGCTGGACTGGGTACCAGAAGGTGGGCAACAATTAACCACTCCTCATCCTGCTTTACCAAAGACCACTGGGATTCAAGCTGGGCCTGCCCTAAGGCACTGGAGTTAAAAAGCAAATGAACAATTAAATTCCTACATTTAGATTGCGTGTCCAGACATTTCGAATCCAACCAGGATCTTTCATCAATGGAATCTGAAAGAAACAAAACATAATGAGAAATAATGCAGTTAATTAACCATACACAGAAATTAATATATACAGGCCTCAATCATGGTCCTTGAAACCCAGCTTCAATGAATATCTCTCCTGAGATTGCTTTGTAAGCCACATTGCCTTTGTGTCATCCTCACTTTTTATCTGGACTGAGAAATGTTCTCAGTTCTCGCTTTCCACTGCCTCAGTTTTCAGTTGTTTTGCAGAAGGATTTAGTCCTCTGCTAGTAGGTTCTCTATCATCAGCTGGAGAGAAATTGGAAGCAGGTGACCCCTGTGAACTCTGAAGAAGCATAGACCACAACAGTCTCTGTTCTTTTGCAAGATGAGGATGCCAAAGATCTTTTCATATGGCATCATCCCTAGATGTGTTCATGGTACAGGAAGACCTCTAGCACCCAGTAGGACAGGAAAAGCAGTTCTGTAGGACAAGAAGAACACACTGCATCCCCTTTGAAGCAATCCGTGCTCAGGGTCTGCATAGCAGAGGCATGAGTTTATTCCATGAGTAGTGCTCTGCAGACAGGCAGCACAGGAGCCTCAGCGGAGTGACTGTACTTCCAGAGACAGAGCCTCACAGCTGAGGTGACAATTACTGTGACAACCTCTTTATGAATGCACAGAAGTAGGAGTGAATGGTGATTTCATTTTTAAAGAAGCCACAGTTGCAAGACACTTTGACATTAATTAATACCCACTAAGTACAGTAAGCTTTCAGTGTTGCTGGAGATGAAGGGACACATACAAATAAAAGGAAAAGTTATTGAAGAGAAGTCCTGAACTGCATTTTGTAATACTTCTTATTCCGTAGTGAAATTTCATACTTAAAGGACTAACACTACAGGATCAATAAATATGATGGTGATGATATGAACAACAAATAATTTGAAAGATTTCCCTTTCTTGCCTAGAAAACTAACTTTCAAATATGGCCAGATTTGCTGGTGATGTGTTCTCAAAACACCCATATTCCATCATATTCAAATCTCAACCTTTTTCAAGCACAAATGTTCACCAGAAAAAAAAAAACATCCTGCTCTCTATAATTCTCAAGTTATATATGACATCCAGAATACTCCATGGAATTTTACTGAGCAAATAGAAAAGGCATGAAATTATCCTTTTTCTGAACTTTCTTCCATTTGAATAAAGACAATGAAACCATTTCAAATAGGGAGCAATCAGAAATAGCAAAACAATCACTACAGAAATAAATTCACCTGGTTCTGGTAGGTCCAGTTCTTAAGCGTTCAATTACTGTTAATTACACTGGTGATTACACTCACACACTCTGGTATATGTATAATTAGAATATCATTTTGTGTGGGGGATGTGACAAGTAAGTTTGAGGTGGCACTATCAGAGGAAGACAGAGAGGTCTGGCACATAGGCCTTCTCTGTTCATGATAATATCTTACACTTGGAACATTCCACTAAGGACTGCACCACAGTATTCAAACAGAATTGACCAAGTCTCTCAACAACCTTATGGACCAGGAGATATTATAAATTCCATTTATCAAATTAAGAAACTGAGATACACCCTAATTAAATGACTTACTCTGCATTACAAAGGAATTCTAGCATCTGAATTAAGAACAGACTTCTTTCTACATGGCCTGTTGTTTTAATGAGTGGTCTATCTTTTCTATTCTCAGAAGCAGAATAAAAATACTGGTAGTTACACCAATAATTGAATGAACAGAAATACTCTTGCAGGCTAAATTAATAATTGAAATACAGTTGCATGTTGTATGCAAATGCTGAATTCAATATAATTACATTTTCCTGTTGCATATGCCTGTTTGTGTTTAAGAGGTATCATAGAGTGGTTTGGGTCGGAAAGAACCTGAAAGACCATCTAGTTCCAACCCCCCTGCCATGGTCAGGCACACCTTTAATGAAACCAAAGTGCTCAAAGCCCCATCCAACCTGGCCTTGAACACTTCCAGGGATGGACCATCCGCAACTTCTCTGGGTGACCTGTTCCAGTGCCTCACCACCCCCACAGTAAAGAATTTCTTCCTAATATGTAATCTAAGCCTACCTTCTTTCAGTTTAAAGATGTTCCTCCTTGTCCTGCCACTACAAGCCTTTATAAAAAGTCCCTCTCCAGCTCTCTTGTTGCCCCTTTCGGTACTGGAAGGTGCCATAAGGTCTCCCCAGAGCCTTCTCTTCTCCAAGCTGAACAACCCCAATTCTCTCAGCCTGTCTGCAGAGGAGAGGTGCTTCAGCCTCTAATCATCTTTGTGGCCTCCTCTACGCTTGCTCTAACAGTTCCACATCTTTCCTGTGCTGGGACCCCAGAGCTGGATGCAGCACTCCACGTGAGGTCTCACGAGAGCAGAGCAGAGGGGCAGAATCACCTCCCTCGCCCACTGCCCATGCTGCTTTTGATGCAGCCCAGGACACAGCTGGCTTTCAGGGCTGCAAGCACACATTCTTTTTTTTTTCTTTCTTAAAAACAATCAGAATTCCATGCTCCGAAAGATAAATCTCAGAAACGTCATAATAGGAATTGCCACAGGAAAACATTTTCTGCTACATTTCATTAGCAGAAAAGTCAACAGTGTGTTGCCACAGAGTTGATAATTTTACAAAAGTGCTGCTGCCTGTGCATTCAGCTCCTCTGAAAAACAGTGATCAGAGACAGTCCTGTAAAACATTGTGTACTGGTGCAACAACCACGCGACTCTCCAGGATCCCTGCCAACATTTGGAAAGTACAGTTAATGTTGCAGTTAAGTAGTTGATCTTTAGAGTTGTCTAACCTCTGTTCCTGCTCACATTCGGAAAACAACCCTAAAGGAGCTTTCATTCAGACCTGCAATTAATGGAAAAATTTAGTATTTAATGGGTTATATTTTGTCCATTTTTTAGGGTGACTGTTGTAAATCAGCTGTCTGCCTTTCCTATTTAGTAGGCTTGGAAATGCAAACTGACATGAGTAAAAATGATTTTAAAGCAGACACAATGCATTAAATCTTTCCTTCAGCTGTGCCAGCCTCAGCAGGCACCCTGCTGACCTTAGAGAACGAGCTAATATGGGGAAAAGATGACCTTGCACTTAAGCTAGTGAAATGGGACACAAGTGCTATTCCTGTACAAGACAATCAGAGTCAAGGCACAGGCGGAGGCACTGGGACACTCTGGCCTGTGCCCTGATGCTGGAAAAACAGCACTTGGCACGGGCGCTGCCACAGTCAGCTGGCAGCTCCCAGCTTGGGAATGAGCACAGAGCATTTCCAACAGGCTTCTCAAGGAAGCCGACTGGTTTCGAGTGCTGATGGAGCTTAATAGCAGGAGGTGACTGGATCACACCAGGTAGCATCAAAGCCAGAGAATGGGCACTGTCACTGTTTAGTTTACTACCACCAGTGTAGGCAAGAGAACCAGATCTCTTCTGGAGCTACCTGAGCTTTTTTTCCTTCCAGGAGTGTGGGCATATCACAAGCATTATTGCACATTTCCCCTGATGTCTAAAATAAATAATGTACTCCTAAACTGTCAGGGAAAATTCAATAATATTTATAAGAAAACTGTAATCCATGATGCAAAGCAATATTTGCCCTTTGACCCCTAAAGAGAGTCTTTATGACCCTATATTGCCCAGTCTGGCAGCATTAAGCCAAACTGTACTTTTCCCAACTAAGCATGGAGCGTTTGAGTATTAAGATATTTCTTATAGCTGATAGAAGTTGAAGTAAAACAGAAGACTCAGAGATATGGCCTGATATCTGCAGAAGAACAGATTAGTCTATATTTCATATTCTCATTTACAGGGAAAAATATATCTTATATAAAAATATTGCAAGGAAAAAATGAAAAGGTAGTAACTGTAATCCATGCCTCCTTGGGAGAGATATGGAAATGCAGTGAGCATGAAATGAAACAGGAAATATTTCGGCACTAGGAAACCTTTATAATAGTAGGAGCACCCAAGCTCTGGTATGGCTTGCCGGAAGAGGCTGAGATCTTTCAGAGTAGGCTGAACACGCATTTGACAGAAATGTTTTAATTATACTTGGATTTGCCTCTAGGCATAGAGATGGACCAGATGATCTCTGAGTCTCTTCCAACCTTGTATTCTAGTAGTCTATGATAAAGTGACATGGCAGAATGAGGGTCTGTTTTCAGGAGTTCTTTCCTAACAATGAAATCTCACAGTGGAAAAAAAATTCAGAAACTGGTGATGAAAACCCTGCTATGTGAAATGTTTTGAATTTAAGAAAACAGCGCGGAAACAAGTTATAGGGAAGCATGGCAGAGGAGCCAAGGGATGGGCAGGGTGACCTAAGCAGCTCTTCTGTCTCAAACTTCTGACTCAGTCCCATGATATCACCTGACTGGTGTTTAGCTCATCACACTGATGCAACAGGTGTTGTAAACAAAGTTATTCATTTGTGAATTACTCAAGTAATTTAAAACAGGTTCCTACTGTAATCATGCCTCTAAATGTAGTTAAGTACACACTGAGTGCTTCATTTCTGCTAATACCAGATAAAGACATCCTTTTACTTCCCTTGAGAAGCATCTGATGCCCAGAGTGAGTTATATTTTCCCTGTAGTGTGGGTGCCTAGTGCAAAACAGCTGGTCTGTTTTTTCACAGAGAACCAGAGTAGGCACCTTTTGTGAGGAGATGCTATCTCCACTACAGAGTAATTTTAGGCAACAAAGAGGAAGGAGGGCCACCTTCTTTAAAGATAAGATGACAATCCAATTGCCACAAGACCGTATTACCTTTCTAAGTGACCTAAAGTAAGAAAACCATTTCCTAGCTTCTCAAATAAGTCAGGTTTGACTGACAACTTTAATTTTCCTGGAGAGGTTGTAACTAGAGTCAGACAAAGCTTGGGACATGAGTAAATAATGTGGAAAAAATGTAACTACCAAGAGTTCTGTCAGAAACTGCAGTAGTGAGTACCTAGTTAAATGGCTTGATGTTCTAACCCTCCAAACAAAAAAAAAATCCTTATTTATATTTATCTTTTATAAGAAGGCTACCAAAATAAAGCCACTGGTCTGTAGGAGGCCACATGGGGGCTGCAGCCCATGAGATGACTACAGAACAGTTTAAGTACTTTGCAACATAGAAGCCAGAGTCAAGTTTTATCATATGAAGCAGAGGAAGCACAACAAGAAACCAGTTTTGCTTTATCACCTCACTCAAACCTGGCCCATGTTCGTGCTTCCAAGTCAAAGAAGCCATTATGCTCAAGCACTCTGGTAGCTCCAGGGTCCCAAGGCATCACATGGAGACAGAGGAACAGGTGTAGGGTGGGAAGATCCCAGCAGCTTGGAGTCTCCTTGCTTGCCCAGCCCTCGCAGCCTGTATTGCTCTGGAGACAGCATGGGTGCCAGGGCAGCTCTTGAAGCATGAGCAGTGTTCTCCCTGCCCCTTCCCTGCTGAAAACATGGAAACTTGCATTGGAATCATAGAATAGCTTGGGTTGGAAGGGACCTTAAAGACCATCTAGTTCTAACCCCCCCACCACCATGGGGAGGGATGCCACACACTACACCAGGTTGGTCAAATTCCCATCCAACCTGGCCTTGTACACTTTCAAGGATAGAGCATCCACATCTTCTCTGGAAACCTGTGCCAGTGCCTCACTCCTCACAGTACATATTTTTTTCCTAAAATATAATATAAATCTCTCCACTTTTAGTTTAAAACTGTTCCCTCTTATCTGATCACTATCTGCTCTTGTAAAAAATTGTTCTCCGTCTCCCTTTCAAGTACTAGAAGGCAAATCTAAGGCCTCCTCAGAACCTCCTCTCCTCCAGGCTGAACAACCCCAGCCCTCTCAGCGTGTATTCAAAGGAGAGGTGTTTCAGCATTTTTGTGTCCCTCCTCTGGACTAGCTCCAACAGGTCCATGTCTTTCCTGCACTGAGGACCCCAGAGCTGGATGCAGCACTGCAGGCAGGCAGGTCACCAGAGTTCCTTTTGATGGAGCCCAGGATACATTTGGCTTTCTGGGCTGAGAGTGCACATTGCCAGTTCCTGTCCAACTCTCCATCCACCAGAACCTCCAGGTCCTTATCTGCAGGGTTGCTCTCAATGAGTTCATCTCCCAGTCTGTACTACATCAAGTTCCTAAATGATTTTGAAATCCAGATATAAGCTGAATGCTTTGTAATAATCCAGGCTATAAATTTAAAAAAAAAAAAAAAAAGAGAGAATATCCATGGCATTTCTGTCCTGGAGCTGCTGCAAACTGCAGCAAGGCTCAGGCATGGTGGTTTGCTAACTACACTTTAGAGTTTGAAATAAAGATAAAATTAGGACTGAAGGTAAGACACTGTGAAGCTGTTCATTTAGCCAGAAACCTCTCTGAGTACATCCCAGCACTGGGTTAACATAGGGCACTCTGGTCTTTGAAATACACCCTGAAAGAGCCTCATGCAAGGTCTGGATTCTTCCTACTGAGCTCCTCCCATTTCTTAACCACACCCTAGTCACTCACAGAGAGAATTATCAGCTGTTTATCTAACATCTTGCAACACAGGCCGATAAAGGCTGTTTTGTCATTTCCCACAGACCATTCAGCTGGGCGGAGCGTGTTTGGCTGCCACCACTATTGGCAGACACTTACACTTGCTTTTGTCGGATGTTTTAAAGGCTGCAGTTAACACTGCACATTGGAATGTTTCTGTTAGGAACCACCCCAGGCTACCAAAAGGTGTTTCATGAGGTAATGTATCCACATCACCTGATGTTCACCCCACCCTCCCTCATGGCATCAGCCTTTCCACACCCAGAGGCCTCCCCGGGCAACTTCACCGTCAGCCCTGGCCATGGGAGCTGCTACCCACAGCTTTTCCCAGACCACAGAAGAGGGCAATATGTGCCTTTCACCAGAGAAGGGTGAAAATGGCTGTTCCTCCTCACAGCCGGGGCAGAAGGCTGGTGGGTAGTGGAGTTGCACGACTGCAGTATCAACACTGCCCATGGCCTTGCACATTCAGCTTAGCCTTGGTGAGGCTTTGGGTCATCCAGACTCTCATTGTTAAGTACAAAGCAGAGGAATTCAGATCTAGATCTGGCAGAATGTAGGATCTGCAACCACGAAGAATCTGTAAATTTAGGGTTTTCATGATATAGAGCAAACAAAACTGATCTGCCCCACTGATGTTCAGTCTGAGACAACATACATGCTCAGTGATGTAAACAGAGGACCATCAGAAGGGAAAAAAAGCAGGAACTGTTAAGAAGTTCTTGACTTAATTCAGAGGAATTGTGGTCAAACAGGTATGGCAGCAGAGCTGAACTGGCAGCAGGCTTGTTTGAAGACTTGAGGAACTGGGTTTGTGCCGCACACTGGATCCCCAGGCTCCCCAGCACCCAGCAGTACACAGAGCAAAGCTGCTACTGCTGCTGTGCTGCAGTTGCTCTTCAAATAACACCAGGCACAGACTGTGTTTTCGCTTCCTACCAAACTTTGCCATGGGTCACATACAAATACCTTGTACAAATACCTTGAAGAATCTTGTGGAGAGCCTTTGGAAAAGGGCATTTCCCTGATCCCATTTGTTTTCTGTGCAAATTTAGACATGCGTTTCAGGAGTGGGGATGGGGTTAGGAAGATGACAGCACAAAACTGGGTGCTGTACACTGAAAAGCTGCATGAGCCTTTCATGTTATGAATTGAACCCTTTGTCCATTTGCCTACTGCAGCTGCCTCCGTAGAGGCATAAAGGTCATGGCAAGTGGGAGGTAATGGCCGCATCTGGGGCTGACCTCTAAAACCTAGCTGGGCTTTTTATTCTCTCTATTTACTTTGTTTGCTTGTAGACTTTTACTCAGAGGCCTTCCCTATGGGTATCACAGCTATTTTAGGCTGCCAGTGATGCTTCCAATACCCCTGCCCATCAATTTGTGGTTAGCCTCCCATCAGAATGCAATTTATTCAAAGAATATTAAATTTTGCCACAGAGGGAAGTTTCATCAAGTCAGTACTGATATGTAAGTACTTGCATATAAGTCACTGTCCAGAGTCAGCAAGGGCACCAACAGTGATGGGCATAACAGGTTTTAACATATGGCTGCATGACAGGCTTGAGACAGTCGCAACGAGCCTCCATTAAAGTGACAGTGAATTAAAATACACATGGGGTTTTTTCCCACTTTGTCCATCTAGGAGAAGAAAAACAGATAGGTTTGCTGTTCTTTGAAACCCTTCAAGCATTCAAATCTTCAAGCCCCACATACACATTCTTAACAGCAGAAAAAAACACTATTGTGTGTAATTTTTATAGGGTTTTTTTTAAGGGATTGCTAGTCACAGCTTTTTAGGGAGTAAGTTTAGGTCATTGTGTGGAACATAGGTGTGTTTGTACTATGACGAGACCTTGTGTCCCAAGAGCAGATTTCTGGAGTGGGACAACAGAAAAGGAAAAACAATCCTACGTCTGAGGGGTAGGCCAGGAAGTTTGGAAACTTCCATTGCAGCTGGCACTATTGCAGGCTGTCTGTGCTCTGCTGCACAACCCAGCTAACCTCACTCTGCTTCTGTTTTCTTAGTATAGAATAGAGAAACATTATCAACCTCAGACTACTGTTATGAAAGTGAATTTCTCAATTTTCACAGTTTTTGACTTCATTGGGTCAGTACACAGGGCTCACATGTAGTAAAGACTGAGTGTATGCAAGAGTAAACACATGTTCATAAATAGACTTTGGAAGCAGCTCCCTACTGGCTCTTGTCCAGAAGGGCAGAAAATAAGGAGGAGGGGAAAGCTCAGTGTGTCTCTTCATTCGTTGCAAGCGATTTGTTTTTCTCACTAGTGCTACACATTGTTCAGGACTATTTCTAGGAAGAAGGCAGTCATAAAATCCAATCAATATGTGCTGCAACATTGCTGACTAGAAGAAAAACAGCATGTACAGAACAAGAGGAAGTCTTTGAATCAAATTCTTGGAAATAAGCATCTCAGAATGCAGTGGGCCAGGAACATATTTTTTCTATGGTACACATTTAGTATTTGTTCACACAGAAAGCTTTGAAAGTATTTAGAAATATTTTTTAAACGTTAATAATCCACTGGGCTTAACGGGGCTTTAATTAATACTAACATAACTGCACTAGCTTTGAAATTCTTTCACCATGTCACAATACCACACTTCTAGAAGTTCTCTGCCTCTCCTCCTTCTTCTTTCAGTATTTTGCCTAAACAAGGCTCAGTGGCCCAGGAGCCATCAGTCTCTTTGTTAAATGTCATAGTTTTTCTCCAGGCAGGGCAGTGCTATGTGTGAAGCTTTACAGATCTCCAGCTGTAGATAATGAAGTTTGTCATCAGTGGATGCTCCACAAAGGGCTGGCTGACTCGAGTAGAGCAACTCCAAGTGTTTATTTTACACTCATGAAGATGCCACTGCAGCTAGGCTGGTGGTGAAGCAGTGCTGGATTCATAGTACACAACCAGCTGCCCTCAGGAATGCTTTGGGACTGTGTTTTCTGCATTTATTGTTTAAGAACAATATGGAGAGACAGGTTACAAGACTTCCACCACAAACCTCCCCCAGCATCCACCAACACAGCCAAGGCCATCAGAGATCCACCTGTGTCAGTGGAGGATCCAAGTGCTGTTTCTGTTACCTACACCAGAATGATTTTCCCAGAAGTTAAATCAAGGGAACAGTCAAAGCTCCATTTTGTGAACAGTTTTTTATTGACTACTTTGGACTTTAAAGGTACTCCTGACTGCAGTGGATGAAGGACTGTTAACTGTTCTGTGAGAAATTAACACCTCCTGACACTCCAGACTAGTGGGATTAATTTTTAAACTAACTTCACAGCTTAAGTAGTCAAGAAATAACCTGTTTACTGTAGCAGGCTCTTGCATATTTCCTTGTTTTCACTTCATTATGCAAAGCCCATAATGTAATTATTCCTATGTGAAGGGGTTCCTGCAGAGGGCAAGCACATAGGTCCAGCTGTTCTTATTTTGCTTGAGGTGCCAACACAATACTTCATATTTTCAGAGCCTTTTTCACCCGGGTCACAGTCTTCATTATGTGGCATCAGTTGAGTAGAAAGATATCCTTTCTCTGGGCTGGATTGCTAGTGCTTGTGTTAGTGAGATTTGTTAGTGGATTTGGAGTCTCCATGGTCTCCAATCCAAAGATATTTAATCTAAGAATCCCACTATATTCAGCCCAGATGTACCTGTCTGACTTTAAGAAGAGAGAATAGTTCCCCTTAACTTCAAAGTCACCTTTTTTTAAGTGGAATCAGATCCTGGGGCTGCTTCCTTTTACCTTAGATATTCTTAACAAAGATGGTTATGCCTGGATTCCCTTTCTAATCAACAGGAACTGAAGCACTGTTAGAGCATGATCCATTTAAGCTTCCTTAGCATGGCATGACATAGAGCATTTAAATATAGCTTTTTTCCTCTAAATGTACCCCTGGCCTGTCTTGGAAAGATCATTTTCATAACTGCCTGCTATTCTTTTTCCATTACATTTTCCACCCTTTTTCCCCACAGGATAGATATGCTTTTGTACCTCACCTAGAGCATACTGCTTCCATCAAAGACAATTTCTCTTCAGCAAAGCTCTCATGGCCAGTGGAAAAGTGAAAACAAGTGCAAATACACATTGAAAATCAGTTTAGCAGTCAAAAGAGCTTCCTTTGTTGCAATATTATCCCAGAGTTTATAAAGAAAGTATTAAATCATCCTAGGGTTTATAAAGAAAAAGAAGATGCACTAAGACTCACATTCTATACTGCTGTTTCCTGGCCTTCAGCAGTGCTTTGAAGCTTTAGTTGGGGCTCACTTTGTCACACGCTGTACAAGGACAAAATGAAGAGGTTGTGACAGGATGCCTCTTTCGTGAAATCCTCCTTAATTTAAGTGAAATTTTCCCAAATCTTAGCATTCAAAAGTCTGGGCAGTCATTCACTCTCTGCTACTTGCCGCCACCTTTATTAATATAATAAGGAACAAGTCATCATTCATGTAGGCAGTGTAGGATGAGCTGAAGAGTTTGACAGGTATGGCAGGATCAGGAACATGCTGCACAGCTACCACGAGGCCAGCAAGTAGTCAGGAGGTATGTCTGCTCCAGCCTGGTTTCTGGAATGCTTGTCTGGGGATTTACAAAGTAGAAAATAAACTACTGGCATTACCAAGCAAATAAGATCACTGTTCAATAGCTGTGAACTGAGACGAGCCAGGTAAAGTGAGGAACTGCCTCTCCCATGTTGAAATGTTGTGCAGATTCTAGTGAGTAGCATCTTCCCAAACTTTAGAGGAAGCCTAAGCGAGCTCACAGTTCCCTCTGTAGGCAGTGGAGAGATAGAGAAAATTCCAAGGACTGAGCTACTTCAACAGGGTTGTTGCCTTTAGACTGTAGAAACAAATCCTTCAGTGGATTCAAACAAACCCACTCTTTTCACTGAAATGAGGTAACAAACCTGCAGCATCCTATTTTTTTCCTATCTTTTCTCCACTGTGGGTGGAGATCAAATGAATCCACAGGAAAACAGGAGGTGGGAACCCCATGGAACCTGTGGGAATCCCTGGAGTGGCTGAGATTGAGGTTTCTTCCCCAAGCGCCATGTGAGGAAGGGCTAGAGGCTGATGCCTCTAGCTTTTGGCAGCCCTCCTCAGTGGAGGGCAAAGGCTCCTTCCAGCTCCTGCCAAAAGCTAAGGAAAAGCATTGCTGGGCTGGAAGCAGCCCAGCTCTTGCCTGCAGCTTACATGGGTGCTGTGTGGAAGGGAAACCTTTTCCCCATCAGCCGGTGTCCCCATCCCCCTGGATCTGCTGTCCCTCACCCTCCAACTCTGCTTCACTCTTGCCATTAACCCCCATCTGTTCCCAGCCTTTCTGCCAAACCCGGATCCATCCCCACAGGCTGTCCTGCTTACTTGTCCTTTCCTGCTTACAGGCTACAAGAAAAGCCCCAGCCCATGCAAAAGCCAAGTATCTGGATCCTGCAGTAAGCACTGGGTTAATTCTTAGTCCAGAACATTTTCGTAGTTCCACATCCAGTGCAGAAACTTCCTTCTCCTACCCAGCTGCCCAGAGCTGCCAAGAAAACTGAGGAAACTTGACCATTGCCTCTCCTGCTGCAATAGTCTGCCACCTCTCAGGCAGCCTGCAGGAAATTAGACACCTGCTTTGGTCTTCTTCTTGCAGTCATGAAGTGTTGGTATAGTATGTCTGCCAAACCACTATTAATAAACCACCTTTTTGTCTGTCACAGAGTTATGCCAAGATAAAATGCCGCTCCTTCTACCATCCATCTTCTTTCTGTTTCACAGGTCCTGGCAGACCTCTCTTTTCTGTACTATTTCCTGATCTATTGAGATTTGTGCAGTACTTACCAGGGGAGGAAGAATATAAAATTAGTGAACTAGTCAAATAAATAAGAGTTAAAGGAAACTACTTGTTCTCAGTTATACCGTTAGGGCCAGACTATCCACAACCTGCTCTCCTGGGGGGAAAAAGAGAGAAAGTGTATTGATTTTGAGCAAAACAAACTTTCTAGCATGGGTTATATCCACGTGTTGCTGCAATTATGGTCCATGCCCATCTTCACTGGCTCGTCCTTTACAAGTCTAATACAGGTGCTGGAGGGAAGCAGGAGAGAAATGAGATGAAAAACAGGGCTAACATCTTCTTTCATTTAAACTTCTTTCACTTAGTGTTACTTTTTACATAGAAGGGGAAGAAAAGTATAATTTGTTTGTACTCTGTTTATTAACTGTGTTACCCTGCTCACACACAGCACAGCCCGATGAATGTCTCAGTACATTGCAAAAGGTGTTTTTAACATAATCCCCTTTCAGCAGATGGAGCAGCTGAGAAAGTTGCAGAGGGTTATTGAAACTCATCCAACAGAGTGAGAGAAAATAGCTTTGTCATCCTGTCTCGAGCCAGCACTGCATTGACCAGGCCAAGAGCCACAGCTCATTTCTCAGTCTTAGCTGAGAGTCAAGTCTTCCCTGACTTATATACAAGTTTTGGCCTCTGTTGCACACACAACATTAAATTTCCAGGAGAAGGGATTTAGGAGAACCCAATTTTTTTTTATCAAAGGTCATGTCTGTAATTGCTTTAAGTTAGCTCAGTTGCAATGACTGTTGCATTTCCACCGACCTTACAAAAGCACCAAGACTTGGACAGTGAATCCAATTTAGCTAAGGAAATAAACATGAAGGACATTTAAATACCTATAGGGGAAACTCTCTTTCAAGTTTAATCCGGTTTTTTGTTGGTTTTTTGGGTTTTTTTAACAAGGCTAAAACAGATTAAGGGAACTGTTGCTTTGCAGAACTTTTCAATAAAATATTTGTTTCAAATTATTTAATTATTAAAGAGCATATTTCCACTGAATTTCCAAAGTGTCTGTCTGAAGGAATGCTGCCCCTCAGATGCCTTTGACTCATAAAAACCTCTAAGCAAAACTGGGAGAGCAGAGGGGCTCAGAAATTTGTAATGAAAGAAAATCCTTGAACTCTAGGGATTTCTCAGAGATATTTACTGAGATGGAAATCCCACAAAGCCTAGGTTTATACCTCTCCCTGATGCTTCTCTGCCTTAAAATAGCCAAGAAATAATGAGTCCATCCATGGGATTCTAAAATACTTAGAAAGAGGTAGGGTAATCCATCATAATTTCCAGATTTTAAAGGAAAATTAATGATTTTATTAGCAAAGCTATGCAGAATTCCTAATTGCCTGTGTAAGTAAAAATTACCCTTGAGATAAACATATATTGTTTGCTTTTAAAAGGTCATCTCCATCCTGTAGCTGACTGCAATATGGACGGTGTTAGAGCCAAAGCTGTGCCATGTGCAGAGGGTGAGCAGAGAGAATGGTGCCTTATACCCCAGCACAATGCAGGAAAAAACACTCCTGAGATGAAAAAAATTAAAAGTGAATAGATTAAAAGCTTTCAAATGGCTAGCAGGTATACAAAATATCTCAATATAAGGATACATCCAGAGTAACTGACCTTTTTTTGAAAGGGTACATCCAATTTAATTGGTTGTACTTGCTACAAGCTGTTAAATATCACATAGCCTCATTTCTAAGAAGGGGAAGATAAATATCAGGTGTCAGCCAAAAATAATATGTCAGACCACTGGAGGGCACTTTTGATTTAAAAATCCCTCACTTTAAAAGCCTTTTGGCAGCAATACAACTTCTGCAAAAGCAGGAGGGAGCACAACTGGGGCTTGCTACTTGTTCATGAAAATTCATTGGAAAATATTTATTTCATTTTAGGATTTTTTGTAGCCCAGAAGGACTTGAGGATATTTTAGCAAATAACCTTTATGAAACAGTTATTCTCACTAATTTTTTTCCTTATTACAGAGTTTTGCGATGTGACTGTTTTGACCTGGAACACAATAACATTAATGAATCAATTAATTGAAACAACAGCTATAGGATTGGGTTAGAATAAAAAAGACCATATTTTCTCTCTGTGTTGCTATGCAGATACATTACTGGCTCTGCATTTAAAAGAAGAATATGCTAAAACTATTCATTTGATCCATGGATCAGATATCTGCCACTTGGTTCAAAGGCTCCAAGTTCCTTGATTTACTACTGAAGGAGTAAAGAAGAAGAAAAGAAAAGTAGCAATACTCTGTGCACTGGATTCATTTCTAGACTAATCCTGCAACCTTACTCCTCTGAGCAGTCTTCCTTAGATAATTGATACAAGTCACCTCAGAGGGAGAATCAGACAGAAGAAAAAAATATATTTTTTAGACCAGCCAACATTTTTTAGTCACTCCTTTTGCAGTTTTTTTCCTTGTTGACTCAGGCCTTCATGAAACGGGGTGGCTTCCTGGCCTCCCTTGCTTGGGACCAGCCACACAATTCCTTGTTCCCCATCTCTGTTGGGCAAAGTACAATTTGCTCATCCATTATAGCAGAGCATTTCTCTGCAAAGCCACAAAACCAGCATTTCTACGAGATCAGACCAATGCTTTTGTGAAATTCAGAAAACAGAAGGGAAAAAAGGAAAAGAGGGCAAGACACATAAACACCTCCATCAGGTATTTTCTTGGCCTTTCTGAATGGAGGATGAAGAATTTATTGTGAATGGGCTTGTCTCCATTGCCTGGTAACAGTACCTGTAATATAGTACTTGCTGTGTTTGAGAAAATGATTGCCTGTTTGTGCTGTGGTCTGTGGTTTTGATGATGAACTTCCTGAGGGACTGTAAAGATCAAAATCAGAGCTTGGTACTTGTTGAAGATTTAAAGAGCTGTAACTTCTAAATGGTACTACTGAGGGATAAACAGGCTTTTGCCTCCTGCCCCTGAGCACCATGGCATGGTCACGGGAAGCTGAACCTGAACAAAACTCCCATTGAAGCCCACAAAATTCATCCCTACCAGACAGAACACAAAGAGGCTCTGCAAAGCTGAGCAAAGGCTCTCCTTTGCTGACAGCTTTGCAGGGAAACCACTCCAGTACAGCACTGGCAGGCAGCAGCACCAGGTGTAAAGAACTCAGAGATGGTGGTGAAGGTGCAGCAGAAGCTACCAGCTTCATTTGGAACAATACAGATCATAGGTTAAAGGGGAAACAGTTTCAGGAACTTCTTTTTCTCTCTGCATTAATATATATGATAATATACTGGTAAATTCTCATAAAATTAGTGTCTGATTTTCCTGTGAGTGTGGCTACTGTACCAAAAAGAGAGAAAATTGATTCTGAGGATGGTACGGGGTCACTTCCATTCCTGATTTCAGGAACTGCAGTCCCAGGTGGCATTTACCTCAGTTCTAATATACAGTGCATTTGAACTGGGAGCGTGGGGCAGCTGGAGGCAGTGTGCCCTGACAGGATGGCCACACACAAGGCTTTGAGTAAAACATGTCCTTCTCTTCTCATTGCTCCTTCACTCCACAGGCAAGCACAGCTTTGCTTTCTGCTCCCATGATCACTCCCACACCTGTCTCTAGCCCTTGCCATATGCAGCTCCATTGGCAATTTCTAAATTATTTCTAACTCTGTAAAAGCAATGAGATCCACAAGATCATTTGGTCCCATTTCCTCAACACACTCCCCATCCCAAATACATCATTTCAAGCATAGAAGACAGTTCTTCATTTCCTGAACCATTTTGCCATGCAGGCTTTTCAATAATCTCCCCAGCTTGTGCACATTAAAAACAGAGGGGACACATTCTGAGGTGCCAACACGATGGCCCCTTTTTGTGCACACTCTGTTATGGCACTCATGGCCTCATGGCTCCCTGGGTGATGACAGTGGGAAATGCTCAGCTGATGACAGCCCAGCCCTTATCTGCTCTTTTATTTGGAACAGAAGCTCTTTGGGAAGATGCAGTGGAAGTGTCAGACTTCTGCTGCTTTTCAGGAAGCTTCTTCTTATCTCCCAGTGATGAGGGACTTTACATTGAAAAGAGTTTTAACCTTTGCCATGGCTGGTAAGAGCTTGATAAATTTTTAAATGTAGACATTTAAAAGCCAGTAGCAGGAAACAAATATGTATCACTGCTTTCAAAGATCTCAGGCTTTAAGACAGCTCTGGTTCTTGGAGATGTGTTTGTGCTTTCTGCCTGTTTGGATTGGGTTTTTCGTATGTGTTCCACTTTTCAGAGTGTTTTACACTTGCAGTACAGACCTCAGTAGGTTTTGTCTAGCTGCTCGGTTGGAGCTGCTGAATCTCATTCCTGGGCTGACCAGTCCTTGGACTGTGGCCTTGACAAGGTGCAAACTCCTGCTCCAGGTAAGACTGAGTTGTCACAGACCACTTCAAAGAGTAGAAGAAACAGAGAGGTTAAGACTCTGCTTGCATTTATGCAACATAAGATAAACAAGTGTTATTAAAGCATTACTCATGGTGCAAATTAAGGTTATGGTGCAAAGGCAGTGGAGGTGACAGGAGCTGGGGGGCGAAGCAGCTGACAGCCGCTCTCATGGCCCTCACAGCCTTTCGTCCCCATGGACCAAGCTGAACATTCAGATCTAAATTAAGACAGGGCAGGCTCTCTGAGACATGATCTCCAGATACAAAATGATCGCTGACCTCCCACAACCTGCCCTAAATAAAATGCAAAAGGACTTGGCCTGCAGTCAGCTCCCCAAAGAGTGAGCCACAGGCAAGGGTCTGGGTTCAACTTACTGTTTGTTTTTCAGTAGGTGGGAAGGCAGCACACGTGCTTGATGCTGGAGGAAAGCAGATCTGTGGTGATAAGTCTCCGCTGAGACTTATTCACCCTTGCAGAAATACATCCTCCACTCTCTGAAGGGTCAGGCCTCCAAAATGGGAGCAAGGAGCTGCAAGGAGGCAGCACCTGCTCCCCGGCTGCCGCTGTCAGCCTGCGAGGCACGGCGGGGTAAGGCCACTGCGCGGGAAAGGTGCTCCTGCCCCTGAAAAGCCTGGAGTCTGCTCAGGAGATGCCTGCAAAAAGGCCACCGAAATAAAGCAGAAGGAGAGCCCACACCGCGGCCCCTGTGCGCGGGGGAAAGTTGATCCCAATGCGCGAAGTGGCACAGATCAGCCGCGGGTCAGACACCGGGGCGGAATCAGGCCCCATGGGAGAGATCCTTCCCCGGCAAAGGTCCCTGGGCTGGAGCAGCCCCGGAGCCCAGAGCATCGCCATCTCAGGGACGGCTGGGAACAGCGCTGCTGTCAAAGCTGCTGTGGGTGTCCTTGCTGTAAGGTGCAGGACTGCAGCCCCCGGGCAAATGGGCTCTGCCTCTGGCTGCTCTGAGCCGGCACAGCCTCGGTGGGGTGAGAGCAGCCTCAGGCCCTGCTCGCTCTTTCTGGCTTAGGCAGGAGCGCTGTTTAGTGCAGTAAAAGTCTCACCGTGAGAGACACACCGTTCTTAGCTTTCCAAAGAAACTGATGCTACTTAAATTGTTGCCCCCACTGGAATTTGGTAAATCCAGGGCTGCCTGCAGCCCCGGAGAAATGCCAATGCTTTATCGATGACCAGTGGTTTGGCCTGGGACTGGGAAGAGGATGATAGAAACTTGCCCTGAGGAGCCAACCTGTCCCTCTCCCATGGCAGCATCAACTGCAGCAGCAGCACTGGCAGCAGACGGCAACTGCAGCAAGGTGTTGCATTTCTGAAAGGCTTCTCCCAAAGGATCTCAAAACACAGCAAAAGATTCAGGTTAAGTGAACCTAAAAATGATATGTGCAGGAGGAAAATGAAGGTTACAATTTTCAAGCGTGCCTGTTCAATTTGGGTATGCAGTGCAAGTGGCTTGGAGAATATTTTTACAGCTGCTCCTTGTGGTATGGGTGAAAGTTGTAGAAATTCTTCTGAACATGAAGGTCTCAAGCAGAGATCTTAGAGCACAGCTACCTAATAATTTGAAACACTAGCAAATAAAACCTGAATTTTGCCTAGGGCAGTATAGGAAGTTTGATGCAGGAATTTGCACAGTTCTCCTTGATGTCTGCTATGTTTTGACAGGCCCAGTGGTGCTCTAAGATTTGGTAATGAGAAGGGTGGCTGAGCCCTTTTAATGTCCCTCCTAGATATTTCTGTAATTAAATGTGAACAGCATTGACGGCATCTGTGAGCTAAGCTACACAGCCCACAGTATTTTAATAGTTACCAGGTTAAAAAAAAACCCAACAAACTTTATGAGGCCAAATTGAAAGAAACACCACCATGTGGAGAGTGAGGGGATGTTTTAAATAATATTCTTAATATTCCCTATTCTCCATTGTGGGGGGGTGGGTGGGGGTTTTTTTGGGGGGCAGGGAGTGCTAGGGATTTTTTTACTAAATATGTGAGTAGTTTTCAATGCCCACAGCAAAGCATAATTCAGAAAATCCCTCTATGGCTCAGCTGCTGTGGCTGCTGGGGGAACACAGCAGCAGGGCAGCCATGCCCAGGGACTCCAGGGACAAGTCAGGCCAAGCACCGTGTCTCCATCTGAGATGATCCCGTTGCCCTGCTGAATCTGACTGCTCTTTGCCCCAGGCTGGAGTAGCAGAAACGTTCTCACACATGACCCACCAGTGGCTGTTTTGGGCAATATTTAGTTGAAAGAGAAGCTCCACAGCCCTCAAATTTGGCTGCCACCAGCAGCCTGTAACACAAACCCAGCTGCCACCACATCCCCCATTTGTGCCTGTCCTGGTCACAAAATGGGAAATCAGGTTTCTGTGCCCAGCACATGGCCACCATGACCACGGCACCTCTTTGCTGCTGTTGGTATTTATGTCCTGTCTGGGCTGTCTGGTGTTTTGTGGGCACAAGCTACAGTGGCCCCAGCACCTTGCTGTGTTGTCCCAGCAGAGCAGAGCAAACAGGGCCCCCCCCCACAGTGCAGCAGTATCTGACACCGGGACCAGGACGAGCGTGGTTTCAGGGAGGCACAGGTGATTGCAGGAATAGTGCTGCTCTCTCCAGCTCCCCAGTCCATCTCATTTGGCAAACAGGCTCAAATGTGGTTCCCAGTGCCAGCCCTGTGCCAGTTGTGAGGCTGGTACAAGTTCCTCACCAGTTGCACATGGCCCGGCTCGTCAGGTGCTTGCAGACACTGTCACTGTTCTCAGGTTGGTAGAATCTGTCACTGAGGGGTTTTCAGCAGTGGGCGGAGGGAAGGAGGAAAGAACCAGTCTTGTCAAAACACTTAGGCACTACCCTGACACATTTGGTGCCTCCCTCACAGCCAGACCATTCCCCCAAGGTTGTCTTCTACCCCTCTTTCGTAAACAAGAAGAACATCATGAACTTCTCACCACCTCCCACGTCACCTCATGCCACCTTTGCAAGGTGCAGTGTGGGGATATTGCCAGCACAGTGCTTTCAGTTGGGAGGACAGGCATTACCCTGTCCTTCCCAAAGCTATTCAGAATGGTGAAATGGGGTCTCCCCTACATGAGAGAGCACTGGTGCACACAGCAGCCTCTCCCCAGTTTAGATATAGGCTAAACTAGCACAAGAGATATCCATCTTTGCAGTATCCGGGCGAAGTTATATCAGTGCACTGTAACAACTGTAGAGGATTTACCCTGCTTTCACAGGAGTTTTAGAAGGGCAAATACTTAAGGATAACATAACTGAAATAGTCTGGCAGCAACCTAGGCTTCAGGTCACACTGTTAGGGCAGAGTCTTCCCTTCCAAACAGACCCATTCCCAAAAAAACAGGTCACAGTTTTCTATTGAAACTTCATGTCATCATATTGACAATCACAATTTCTGTTTCAAGTGTCCTTGTGTTTAAATTATAGTACCACCATCCCCACATGTTATATCAGCTTCTCTCAGTGATGCTTATTTGTTATTTTTTTATTTATTCTTCTTCTGGAAAGGACATAAGTGTACAATCTCATTCATAAGCCTATGGAAAGCAAATGTCTGTATGACATCATATTGGTCTGGTCCTCTTGCAATATCGTGAAAAATCAGAGGAAGTTTGAAGTCTAAATGCTTACAAAAACAAATTTTTGCTTCTGGAAGCATGTTTGTAATCACATGCTACATTTCAAAGCCTGGGGCTCATAGGTTTTTATTTTCATACCTAGGGAAGCTTTTTATCAAGGAGCTCTCTATGATGAGCTTTTAATATTCTCAAATATGTGTATTCTGCCATCCTCTCCAAGGAGCAAAATTTTCTCAGTACTCTACAACACAGTGATAGGCAGAACCACTTCAGTAAATCTATAGAGGTAAATGGTTCTTCTTTTCTGATGTCGTCAGCAGAAGCCCAGAGTCAGCAGCTCCTAAAGGCCAATAGCAACAGTTTCAAATTATCTTTAGCACATCTATTTCTAGAAATCTGATATTCTTTATATGCCAAATAACACTGTTTATTTAACTTGTAATGAAACTTACACGTTCACTGCAAAACAGATTGTTCAAAGGAGCAGTGGGATCTGTGACTTCCCCAGGCAATTTAAGAGACTTATATGTGAAGGAAATTTCTAGAAGGAAACTAAAGCTTAAGTGCACATCATACAAATGCAATAGTTAAAATGTTGTGTAGGATATCTTAACTTTTAATAAAGCTGATAGCCAGGAATTCACTGACATTTGAAGTTTGAAGAAAAAAAAATCCCTGACTTCTTGTTCCTACTTGGTTTGGTTTATATCGAATGTAGGTCTAGATGTTCCTTAGTACTCCAACCATCAGTGAACGATTCAGTCTCATCTCTCCCCACCCAGCCTCTGTTCTGCTCAGTCTGTAAGGAATTTTCAGTGGAAATAGAAAGCTGCCACCTATGTTTAATTCGGAAATCAATACCTATAAACTATCTTCCTATCCGTCAAAAATAGACATCTACCAACGCACAAATACCAGGAAACCTGTGTCCTGATAGTGAGAACAACTGGTGCTCATTTTCACCCTCCCTGCATGTTCCTCTAATGGTGAGACTACTTTAAATCCATGTTCTCTTCATCAGCTAAACCAATTTATTCTATGCATTCTACCTTCAAAAAGCAAAAGTCTCAGATACCTTGGGTACCTGCAGGATGTATCAGTTCTTGACATATCACACACATTCATGCCTGACCACAAACATTTAGAAACCATTTCAAATACTGTAATTCCCTGAAAAATCATAGATGTTCGTGTCTATAAAAAGAAATGAAAACCATAAATGAAACCATAAATATTAATTTCAAAGCACATAATTGTTTTGTAACCACTTTAATGCTTTTTAAAAAAGTACTTGAAAACCTTGCTTGTAACCCATCCTGCCATTGCCTGAAACTTAGCAAATTGCCAGACAATTCAGTAGAGCTGTTCCTGTTTCTACCCAAAGCCCCTTCAGAGGGAATTCATCCTCCATCTTTCTGCCAGAAAGCTGTACTGACCCACATCCTTTCCTGTGGCATTAGGCATCAGCCCAGACCTTAAAACACAGGATCATGCAGCCACTGTTAGGGGGGCATCAGTGCAGACTTTAGTTCATTAAGGCAGCTTCAGTCTTACTGAGAAAAAATGGCAAGACATTTCTGCATTTCACTGGCTCTTTTTTTAATGCAGACCTCCAGAGCAAATGTTAACACTGTTCTTTACATCCTTTTCCCTCCATTATTCCTAAAAGCTACCTTTCAACAGGGTAGCTTTGCACAGCCAGTAAGACAGCAAAGCAGACAGTACAGAATCAGTCAGGTTTCCTTGTAGAACCTGACATAAACAGGAGAAGCAAAAGAAGCTTCCCCATTCAATTCTTTTTTTAAAAGTCCACAGGCTGAACAAGAAGAGGCAACCTAACCATTGATGAAACACAGACGTCATCAGGAGACAAAAAATGCGGCTGATAGTGCTATTGAGGGTCACACATCGCAGCTTGTTACATTTTTCTAAAGCTTTAAGTGTCATTTATGCCACCTTAGGGCACAGTCTCTTACCCAAGACCAAGGGGAGCCAATGGGGGTCTCTGGATGATCTTCCTCCTCAGACGACATCCTGAGCTGGTAATTTTTCCCTGTTCTTCATATACACCACTAAAGCCACTCTTGGTTTCTGCCATATACAAAAAAGCTGCCTTCAGGTTTTAGCCATAGACAACAAAGCTCCAGAGAATATAATTTCCCAGCGATCATGTTCTTGCTAATTTTACCTGCCGAAGTTCTTGGAAACACAGTCAGAGCAAGAAACCTGAGCTCAGTAAACCAGATCACACTTTCCTTGCAACTGACTCCTCAAGTGCTCTAGTTCAGTCAAAAGGTTCAGTGAAAAATTTGACCCTGAAAAACACAAATTCACTTCCAAAGAGTCGGTATCCTTACTTTCATAGAAGATTTTATGGTCAGGCAGTTTACTGTGTTATAAATTCCAGGAACAGAATACAAGGAATTTTTACTTCCAACATTTTATTACCATCATTAATCATATTTTGTATGGATTTTAGTAGTTTATTTTTTTTTTCAAGACGGGTTCTTAATGCCAAAATCTAATTCTGCCTTTCTGCACAGCTGCACAACTCCACAACCCCACAACCATAACTGAATGAGTGAGAAGGCAGCACAGCTTTCCTGTTCCTCTGTGCAGTAACATTTGAAAGAGGACCATTTTCGTTTCCATCTGTTCCTTTTGGTCTTCTGTTTGTGCCTACTTTGGCACCAGTAATGTAAAATCCACACAGATCCATACAGATCGCACACTATGTAACACCAGATAAACTTGTCCTGAATCCTATGAGACTTCTGGCTCTGTCTGAGGGGACAGCTGAGTCCAGCATCTTGAAATCACTTCTGGCAGCTGGCAGGAATGGCAGCCTTGCCACCGAGATCCAGCCTGAGGTTTTGTGTTCAAACTGACCACTAACTCACAGCTACGATACACTGTCAAATTCACAACCTGTGGCTTGAATTTTAATATTTATCATTCCTCTGCTTATAAGGCATCTGGCTGCAGTAGCTGGTGAAATAAAGTTGCTATCAAAACCCCTCAACACTTTTGTTGCATGTCTGACTTTGGGCAAAGGCTTCTAAATCTTTCCACTGTTATGTAATGAAATGGGCTATATATAGCACCCCACTGCAGGAGAGTCCTCGCATTACCTATGAGCTGATAACAGTTATCAAATGAACAAATATGCCCAGCTATGCTTTACATTTAACCTTAGGCTATATGCAAATTCAGCGAGTAAGAGAATAATCAATTGATGGAAAAAGAAAACTCTGGAAATACGGCATAGAGTAGAGACATAGCCTGTTGCCAGCATGTGGTGTCTCACAACTGTGAGTGTCACTAAGTAGGCAGCATGTAAAGATAGAGAGGACTAGAAAGTGACAGCCCTCTGTGACAGCTGGCAGCCCACCAGGCATTGTCAGCTGGAGGATTAGGGTATCACAGGCCATGGCTGGACAGTGTGTTGTTTTCAACAGCAGCATCAGCATCAGCTGTGCTTGCCTCCGTCATCCTCCTTATCCCAAAATATAACATGCGGGACTGTTTAAAGTCTGAAATACTTTCCTAAAACAATTTATTCTGGGGTCTCAAGAAGAGCTGTGGCCTTCCAGCTGAGAGTTAAGTTCACTGCTGCATGGAGTTGCCTTTAAGCTTTGGGAGTATTGGGAACGAGTGTTATTCCTGTGTATCAACCAAAACTAACACAGCTGCCAAACTGCTCTGAATGCCTGTCACAGCAAAGGAAATGCCAGTTTGTATCACAGGACAAGCACTGGATGCAGGCAACCCACTCTCAGCTCATTCCGGTTACTCACTGGGCCTATGGGATTCTGCTGGGCTCCCTCAGTATCGCTCCGGCACTGTCACACAGCCTCCTGCTGCTGGCTCTGACCTGCTCCTGCTCCTGCTCCTGCTCCTGAAACCCTGGCACTCTGGCCCTCTGCAGCCAGTCCCTGATGGACTGACTTTCCACCTGCTGGGTGTCTTAGGATCACAGGACACTGACAGGCATCTGGAAGAGATCTAATCATCAAAAAAAGAGATGCTTACTTAGACTCTTTCATGTTTCACATTAGAAACTCTGAATCTGAAGAGGCTCAATAGCCAAGTCACCCTCAAGTTGGGAAACTCTTCCAAGAGAAAATAGCGCAGCACTTAAGTTACCAAGATGCTCAAGTTACTCATTTCTGTTGTACACCAAGTGTTAAGACTGAAACCCATTTATTAGCTATCTGACAGATCACATTTTCTTTCTGGAACAATTTCGGGGAAGGAAATCCAATACAATTCTTCTCATTTCAGCTAAACAGGGAAATGCCACACCTAATGAATTTCAATGGCATTCCTGCCCCTGCTGAAAGGTCTATTCACCAAATTTAAAAGATAGGAACCACTGTTTGTTGGAGTAATTTTCCACTGTCCCACCCATTTCTTCTGATAAATTTTCTTTCGAGCTGTGATGGATAAGTATAACAATCTATCAGAAATAGCATTTGAATCATTGTAATATGCTGCATAATGTTTATTTATCAAATTCTTCAAGAAGTGGGTGTGCATCTTTCCCAGCACACTGTTTTCCTGAAGCCTTTGTCGTTTTCTGTGCCATCTGATTTCAGGATCTTTCTGCTTTCACCAGGAGGCACTAACAAGTGTGGGCATTTCTCCTGTGCAACATCGATGTATCCAGTGGCTGCTGTTCCTAGATCAATGCATCCGGTATCCATGTCCAAGGGTGACCATCACCAAACACTTCTGATCAATATAGTCATTAATGGAATAATAACTAGATGTAAAAGAACCTTTCTCCATAATTTTCATAAATTATGACAATGTTTCCCAGACTTTTCCCAAGGTTCCCACCCCCACAACCTGCTCCCCACCCCACCTCCTTTCTGTCACACCCACACAGCCAGGCCACAGTTTCTTTGCCTTCTTCCCAGTGTTCACCAACAACCCCAGCAGCTGCTTTTCCCTCACTCCCTTCCCATTTTCGCACTCTCGGGACTTCACAACTTTGTTGCTACTTGCCCCGCTGGTGTTTTCAGCCAAAGACAAATGTGGAATAGTAGCTGATACAACATTCACGGAGAATGTTCTCAGACTCACAGTTCATGTAGGCTTCACATCAGTTTTTAGATTCCTGCTCAGTCCATAGCCTCTGTGAGATCCTCTAGCAACAAGTTTCACTGGATAATTATGAAGTATAAACAGAAGTTTTGATGCCAGTTTTAAACAGTGTCCTGTGATTTCAATATGTGACACAGGTTAAAGAGGAGCCAATTTCTTTTTATAAACAGCATTTGCAAGTGCTGTGTCATGAGAAGGAAAAAAATTGTAATCACTCCAAAATATTTAAATATAGAAATATTAGCTCATGGTAGCCTCTACGCGAACTTTATTTTGTTGAACTGATAACAGTCATCTTATTTTCAATATAATAATTTTTCAACTGAAAGATTAATTTAAGACATTTTTAAATACAATCACAACTCTACTGTACTGGAACAGCATCGCTTTCCTAAAATAGTTTAACTTTCTCCAGTCTTTCCACATTACAGTAGGACAAAGCTTATGGAGCTGCTCTCTATTTTCTTTCTGTAAAGGTTTTTGTCTCATGAACACTCATGGCAATTTATGGCACCATGTATATTAAGAAAGCCATATTGAGAAAGTAAAAATAAAATCTACTTAACAAAGATGCTGAGTCATAACTCTCCTGTTTTGCAACTCCTGCAGAGGTAAAGTTCAAGATGCTGCATATTCAGATGAAGCATGATTCTAGTGGGGGACTTCAGAAGGGTACACAGGGCTGCCAGCCTGCCCCAATACAGGATCCATCTTGTCTGGGAGAGAACTTAGAGATTTATGGCTGATAAATTAACAGTATTTACAAGAATCATTTAAGGTCTAGTAGAGAGAAATCACACTATCAACATGAAAAAAGGAAAGGTTCTGTGTGTTTGCAAAAGCCCATATATGAAAGTGTATCTTAGGATGTAGAATCAACCCCATGATTATTGCAATAACCTCTGAGCTGATATATGTTCTCCAAGCTGTTAATTGTCCTGATAGGTAGTAACAAGTAAAAACCCACTTTCCTGTCAGTCCTGTTGTCTCTAAGCATAGAGAATATTGGTTAGTTACTGTTAATGGTGCCAGTCATTATTTTCCACAGCACCACAGCTCACACTGACAGAATAATACTCCATAGTATGTTCAGGGTTTAAGTGCATAATCAACACATTGGTCATGTAACAAGTGTGGAGAAATTTCCTTCTCTTTATATTACTATGTAAATCTAAATCAAAAATTTCATTTTCCTTGAGGATTTTAATCAAAACCACATTTATATATGAAACTGCTTTATGAGCTCTTTCTTAAAATCATGGCAGTTGATTCCCAATGCCTTTTTCTCACAGCACACAATCTCACTGTTATATCACTGACACCCCATCACTTCCTTGCCAAATAATATGTCAGCAGTGGGCAATGTCAGCATTTGGACTATTGCCTCAAATCTGCCAGAATTGTGTCCTCACAATCATCAACGGTTATTTTGGGAGCTGTCAAAACAGGACTGGAAATGTTATGAAAGCATTTGCAAACTACCAAAACCACTGAGTATTTATTCAGGTATAGACTGGAGCAAGGATAAGGGACAGAAGACAGTCAACAGAGAGAGGATGTATGGGACTAGTTTTACTTTTCATTGAAGAGCTGTACCCTTAAGGAAGTAGGAAAAAGAGAAGAATATAGATTTTTTCACACCAGTATATCCGCCATATTTCAGTGGTAGCTGATGAAATATTAAGACTGGGTGCTGAGGGGACGATGTGGGAGAGGAGGACTGTGATGGGAGGGTGGAAAGGCAACATGGCAGCTGGGTGTGGGGTGTGGTGTGGTGTGGTGAGAGGCTGTGCCTGGGGCTGTGGCTGCCCAGCAGTGTGCAGGGGTGTGCTCTCTGGGCAAGCCATGCATGGCAGAGGGATGCAAGCAGAGGTTGGGGCTTACAATAATTGCAATGCTTTACCACCCTGAGAAACAGCTCTGGCACAGTCATTTCTGGCACAGGCACTGTGGTAGCGGCTGGGGAATGGATCCCAGGAAGGAGAGATGTCTCGCAATCCTCACTCACCCCCACAGCCAGACCAGGCCAGCAGCCCATGGCAGATGGTGGGTCCTGTTGAGCTGGGTGCTCATGACACCCACATGAATTCCAACTGCCATGGAAATCCAGATTCTTTCACACTGCACACAGTCCTTGCCCAGGGTCCTTGTGCCCCTGCAAACACCTCCTAATGCAGCCAGGAGCTCTACTTGCCCCCAGCTTCTTCCATGCTGCTGGCTCTGTTCATAGCCCCCATTTCAATTGCTCTTCATTTTCTACCCTGTAGAGTTGTCCCTCACCCATCCTTTGGGTTTATTGTGTGAGTGACACCTTTCACCACAGAGTGTCACAGTACAGCCTTTGAGAAGCAACCCCCTCACAAGCAATGTTTAGCAACTGCTTTTAGATGCAGAGTGGGAGCTGAGATCAGTACATTCCCTATCACCACAACAGGAGGCACTTGCTAGGGAGGGATGAAATCCCTTGTATCCTCTAGTGATTAGATACCAGACATTAGTGCTTAAGTGCTTGTGAAGAGTGCTTTAATAGAGAAGAGAGGATGGTAGGAAGGACAATAATGTCATCTTTCCAATAACCTTCTCTATATTTGGACTCCATCTTTTGCAGAAGCTGAATCATAAACTACTTCACTCTCTGACACACAATTCAGAACTTGTTAATAATACTATCTGCAGGTGATAATGGTGGGTGACTAAATCAGAAAGCATGGAAAGTGCTAGAGAAGAAGGCAGAGGCTATAAAAAGTTTGTTTGCTATCACATTATCAAGTGAATCCATGGGATGGAGAGCTCTGCTTTCTTGCCACATCCAAAGACAGAAAGGAAATACTTAAAAGATTTGTGTGCGTAATGGGCATGGTCCAAGCTTTCTCACAAAGATCACTAGGACTGAAAGCCAGTAATTCCTTCTCACAAAAGAAAGACAAGAGAAGTGTGGAGCTGGGACCTGGGTTCCCAGCCCTACATATGTACATATGATAAAGAACTACAGCACCAAGAGTTGCAGCACAGGATGCCAGTCCCACCCAAACAGATTTGCTTTAATTTATCATTGTTATTTATCTGTATCACCTCAGAGTCCCAGGTGGACACAAATCCTACATTGCCCTCTCCATGAAAGCTTACGCTCTAGGGGGTCTTAGCTTGTAACCTAGGTCAGGGATGAAGAAACTTTTGGATGCTCTGGAGGATGTCTCTCCCTGAGTCATCCACCATCATTTTCTGGCATCCTGTGTGCAAAATGCTGTGTTTTTCTACCATGTGGGTGCATAGTTGCACCCACAGCATGACAGGAAGTACCTGCATTTTGGTCACAGAGTAAGGGCATATCTGGTCTTATAACAGGATGCGCCCCAAGACAACAGGCTGTCCATGCAAGTTTCAATTGCTCATATATATAGTCCATGATGGAGAATGATTGCACTTGGTCACACAGTATACACAGGTCTGCCGAGGCCAGGCCTTGGGACTCCTATCCTGCAGACAGGATACAGTGTGTAGGTAACTCATGGAGAAAAAGGTTAACCTGAAACAACACTCAGGAGTATGATGGCTTCAGGCAACTACCAGCTGTATTTTGTCAAAGTTTTGTAGACTTTGTGGCAAAAGAGAATGTTAAGGATGTGATTTATTTTTATTTATTATTTTGTACTTTAGGCCTTTTTTAGTTTCTTGGAGAAAATGGATGTCTAAAGACTGACAAAGCAAATCTCAGATCTAAAACACAGAAAAAATTAATAGACACTTGGTATAAATTGTTTAAGTATTTGGTTACAGGAAAGGAAATTTCAACCCACTGTCTTTAGATCTGAGTTCTCTCAAAAACTCTTATACCTTTGAAGCTGTGTTGTGTCGTAGGCCATTAAGTAGTACTGTATTTTCTCTTGATCAGTTCAGGTCATTCCTTAATTATATTAACTCCTTTCAGTCAACACTTCTCCTTTGTTTTTTCCACTACAAAAATGTGTGTACTTGTTGGTCCGGTACATCACCAAGACACATGTCCATGCAGCATGAACTTTATTTATAAAGGATGGATTAGACATAAATGTCACACTTCCGTAAAAAAAGTTTAAATTAACTAATCACGTGGTGAAAACTGAACAGTTAATACTATTTACATAGGACAATGTTCACCTTCCTTCACAAAACTTAAAGTGAATTCTCACTCTGAAACAAGGACAATGAAATATAGAAGCACACTGATTGCTAGCAGTTGCCTTGTAGATAACAATCCACATCTCTTACAGAATTCACAACTCACAGAACTTACATTTTCTCTGTAAAATAACCTAAATTAGCTCTTTGGCATAGTCTTACCAATGTCTGCGTTTCAAGGCCAGTACTGTAACATACTCAGACATCCAAAAGCATTTAATCTGTATAAAGACAATGATCCCCCCCATTGGTGTATCCATCAAGAAAGGCCTGCCCAAATGTTAGATGTCCTCTAACAATATCTATACTCATCCTTCCTACACCTTGACTGAGTGATGTTAGCACTGATTCTATAAAGACAAACAGGAAGTTTGCAACTTAGACAGCATTTCCAAACACCGAGACAAAGACAGTGACCACTGATTTCACAGTTAGAGCATACGAAATATCACAATGCCCGGTGCTATTTTAGAACATGTTTTTAGATTTTCACCTGAATTTCTTAGCAATGTAATCTCCATTTTCTCACTCCTTTGAAGCACCTTGGCAAGAAAATATCCCCAGAAAGTGTATTGGGAGTTTTTTAGAACCATCTCATCTGCTTTCCTGAGTGCACTTGCCTCAGCTTGAAGTCTAGAGCCAGTCTACAATTCAGTCACAAAACATCACTGTTCTAGATGAAATAAATCACTTGCAGGTCAGTCCCACCATTAGATCTCTTTGGTTATTCAAGTTGATATCAGTTTCAGGTTTAAATGTTCCGATCTCATTTTACCATCATTGTTAACTCTCCGCCTTACGCTAATAAAACCAGACATATAATTATGCTTCTACTCCAACAGTCCTGCATGGTAAAACTGTCCAGTGTGGCACTTACTCCAAAAATTAAAGCTCCAACTGAGTTCCTACTATTAAAGAAATATACTTTACAAATCTTCATATAAAAGCCTACTTGGATCGATCAGTAGCAGTGTGCTACAGAACTGTAACAACTCCTGTTGCCCTATGCCAAATTTGATAAATAAGACTTGTAAACCAAAACCTGCTCTTAAATTTACATTTCCTATTTTTGGAATGTACAAAAAGTTTCCTAAAACTTTTCATTATGAACTTGCATGTGGTCTTCTTTGTCACAGAAGTGCACTCATTGACCTCTCTTCTGAAAAAAAATGCTTTCCACCCTCTGTGTCTCTATTAGGAATTAGGGATGACTTCCATCAGAACATTAAATTAGAAAAGTCACTTCACTGTTTGTAAATATGATGTTAAACTGTCTGATTAGATATCATTCTAATAAACAGCAGAAAACAGTCCTGTTTCTGTTCAGAAAGCAAAGCCTCTCAAAAGTAATTTCAGGAGATAGTGGCAATTAGTGTCTTGTGTCATTCAGGAAATGTGTCTCTTTTCAATTAAATATGTCGTCCAGTCAGGAAGAAAAGTGGCCTGTCCTCTTTGGCATTGGCAGTCTGGAATTCGTCCCGCAGCCGGAACTGCCATTCGTCTTCCAGCTCCAACCGCACAACAGTTTGGCGGAGAGAATTGCGATCCTGGCAAATCACACACAGGGTGGCACCTAAGCAAACAGTTCAAAAGAAACTCACGTGAGTATCCTCTTTGTTCTCAGATCATCCGCCTCCCACCACCCTTTGGCACAGAGAACTCCACCACTTTCATATCAGGAGTTAAAAATGGGCTTAGGAGAAAATTAGGCCACGGAGGTAGAACTTGAGGAGAGCTATGTTCAGCTATCTATTTGTCAAGATCTTCTTCTGTAACTTGAGGTACCTCATAAGCATCTAATAGACAGGAATAGCAGCACTTTCTGTGCTCCTTGGGGTAGGAAAGGTAAAATTGGCAGGTCTAAGGAGGTGGTGATGGGTCCTGGCAGCAAACCAGATAAAGCCCTTCATCCATTCCTATTGTAGCCGTTCTGATCATTACCTTTGTTGGGTGAAACCCTCACTCAGCAAAACCCACAAGTCAATCACTGTGATGGCTGACTAAGCTCTCTGTGCTTTGCTGCCCAGAAATGGTCTAAACATGTCTTTAAAACTAATCACAAATTTTAGTGGTTTTTGGATTGGTAAACTCATGTGCTGGCAACAAAGAATCCGATCTATGTGGCTACAGACACAGGCAAACTCAGAATGCCAAAGTAAAAAAAATCATACTTCAGTAACCCATGCCAACTGTCCTGACTGGCATGCTGATAACCACTTTAACTTGCATGCGTGGCTTCCTGGCTTCTGAGAAAAGTCCTCCTTTAAGAGGAAATAATTACCTCACCAGCATTCAGTAATCTAAATAAGAGATGGTGAGGTAAGCGGTAATGCCCAAGACAAAAAAAATCCTGTGAATATAATAAAAAGAAACAAGACAGACAGTTACATGGTGTTTAATTCTAATGTGATGGGTTAGAAAATCAAGTAGACTGCCAGGGGAGATAGAGAAATCCCAAAGCAAACACAGTTTGTGCTATATGATATAAAAATTGAGTGGTTTATGCAAAACAAGACTGACTGGTAGCCTCTGTTTTAGATGCAACAAAGAACGCAGCAGTTTATAACAACTCTGCCAGTTTCAAGAGGCACTAACCACAGTGCTCTTCTCCCAGTGACAGTTATAGCTGAGTGAAACAGATCCCCAGAGCACCAAATGCCTAAGGTAGTAGCAGAAGGATCCAAAAGAAGTTTGCAATGTGACTGTCTGCAACACAAGTGGAAGTCAGTTGTCTCCACTGCTGTCCACCATCACAAGGATTACATGGAGAAAGTGGGTATTAGGAATAAAACTTAAATGAGCCAGTTTCTCTTTCTAAAAACAGAAAATACATTTTGATAGAGGCTTGTCCATCACCCATTTTCTATCGAAATTTAGAAAACCTCCTAGAACACAGCAGGTAAATGCTTCATGCATAAATCTTCAATACTCAGTTTCTAAACACAGAGTAAGGAGTTGTTCATATACTCTAGGCTATGGATCCAGCATTCCTTCCCACTTAGAAATCTGCAGAACTTACAGCACTGCTATATACCAGTTTACTACAGTGCAGAGCCAGCATGATCAAGCATCAGATTTGGGTGGGACATATAAAGACAAATATGAATACATGCATATACATATATATGCATATAGATTTAATATAAAATAGATTTTCCCCATATTCCCAGAGACCATGTAATCTAATTCTTTGTAATAAAATTATTGCAGCTCACCTTTAAGAAAATGAAACTTCTTCAAAAAGCTAGCTACAACAAAGGAGTCACAGAGGTACAGCAGGAGACCACTGAATGTCAAACCAGAGGAACTGATATTCAGAGAATGAGGCCGAGAACTCACGTAGCAAACTGCAATCTGATTGGGAGAGGGTGGAAAAAAATTAATATCTTTCAAATTTCCATATAAAGCTTGCTATCCCAGCACACATCGCTGGTGGACCATGTTTTATATGAAGCTTGCAGCATTTGCACCTGATTCAAATTCAGACTTTCTTTCCAACTACAAATATTGTGAGCCTTATAGTTCCTTCCAAAACATCCCACTACTTATCAACAATATACTTAAAGCACAATTCATAACTATGTATTGTTACTATTAATCACAAGGCTTAGATGTGATAGAGCTTGAAAGCTGCAGTAAAAATAGCTCCTCACAACCATAATGCTGTGACCTGCCCAGCATATTTTATTTATATGTGAGTAAATACAGTAACAGTGCAGTCAGACATGAAAAGGACCCTTAGAAATTCCAAATTTCATTTACATTATGATAGGGTTACTTAAGTCAGTAGAGTTGTGCATATACATTAATGTATGAGGTTTCCTCTTGCCTGGTTTGTTTTTATGGCTACTCTTGAAATCCACTAGGAACTGGGAATATTTACAGCCCTCTTTCAGGATTTATAAATTCAGATTAAGGAATCTTCCACATAAGGCTTTGTTTCCAAAGTGCCACTGTATTACTTAATTGGGGCAAATCCTCATCAGGCATAGGTCAGCATAATTCAGCGGAGGAAGGCTGAACCACAGCAACTGAGGCTCTGTACCAGTATGCCTATTCCATATTCCTTCAATCCTATTGTATCATATTCCAGCTCAGGCAGCAATTCCAGAATGAAATTGAACTCATTTCATGTGCTGAATGGGCTAGAGATGAAAGGATGCAATGGATGAAGACAGTAACAGTACAACACCCTCCCACGGAGTTTGTTTTTCCAAACACGGTGGGAACAAAAGCACAAGTACTCAAAATGTTCTGGGAGCAGCATACATGGGAAGGTTATTACACAGCTCTTTGGAAGAGAAGTTCAGTAAATCCAGCAAGACTGAATTTCATTTAGTATTCAAGTGAAGAGGTAAAAACAGTCCCTCTCTCCTGAACCACGCCACCCTCGTACCAAATTTCTACCGACATATTTGAGTTGAAGTACAACCTTGGCTTTAGATCCAAACTCATCAGAGAGAGCCAACAGCTCCTGAGACCTAATTTCAGCTTCTCCCATTCCAACTGGTTGTCTAGTATTTGATTCTCTGCCTCAGCTTATCAGTCTAAAGTGAACTAAAACATCTGTGTATCTTTGAAGTGCTTTCTAAGGGTTATCCAGTATTTGTAAAACCCTCTTGTGGAAGAAATTTTCTGTAGGAAGAGCAAAATTATAGCAGATTGAGAAAACACTTCACAGACTATATTAGTAATTGGGACAATTCTGGGATTGCTCTCTACATACTTTAGTTGAAGCCTCTGACAATATCTCTATGGGACTAAAAACTTTATTTTAACATTATAGAGATGTATCTCATTCTTCAAAGGCTGTGTAAGTATTATTAAGGACTAAATCAACTAACCCATCCAAAACAGAGCCTAGAAATTTCTAGAGCTACTTGGAGATAGTTTTGTTCAGTACCTGTGGTCCTAAGTTAAGGTAACAGTCCACAGATAGCACTGGATGGCTATAATTCTTCAGTGAGAGAGGGAAGAAGCGATGGCTGTGATACTGGAGATACTTTTCAAGGAGCAACTGAGCAGGTGCTGCCAGGAAGGTGTGCTTGCTGTCAGGAGCACAAATGTACTGAGCAGGGGGGATCGAAACTGGAGTGTCAGACACCTATGAGGAAAAAATATTTCTCATACAGATCAATCTCAATCAATCAAGTTGTACTTACATGAATTCTGGTTTGTATAAAACATACGTCTACCCTAAAAATCTAAGTTTTACATAAGAAGAAAAGTTATTCAGCCAAAAATATCTGCTACCAAAAAAGTTTCAGTTTCGTAGAACTATATTTGTGTTTATAGTCTTTGAGGTTTCTTCTTTGAACTCAAAATACTCCTACCTATGAAGTCACATCAAGATGAGCAATTCTATAGCTGTAGACAAAATCCACATAGTGAATGGTTACTTGGATTGCAAAGAGACACTATACGTGTTTTCCGAAGTCTTAAAGGAAAATTATTAAGGAAATGTGTATTTATGACAAGAATCTTGTGGATTTCAGAAATAAATAACTAAAGAAAGCCCCACGTGGCAGACATACCCCATTACTGGCAACAGATGATGCATCAAAATACCTCAGGTCTCCTGGTTAAAAGGTACAAAAATGGAAAACAGAATTTTAACAACAGTGCAACAGAGGTCTCAGTCCCCACCTTAGACTTTATGTGGAAGGATCGTTGTCCTCCTACTGCAATTTGCTTTTTCATGACATTGAAGTGGTTGAACCGACAGATGAGAAGGCCAGCACTGTGGACACGCAAGTTGAAGTCAACATCATCACATGTAAATCTGGAAAGAATAAAATCATAGCAGGTCAGAGGAATGCTTCTCATCACACACTGACAAATACAAGCACTCAGAGCCTTTGATCAGCACCACAGGAAGGGCAGGTATCAAACATACTGACCCTCCACCAGTTCCTATCAGTCAGGGAAAGGGGCTTCAGCTTTCTAATAATAAACTAGGCTGGAACCTGTTTGAAATCAGAATGAGGGAGGAAAGCACTCAGGGAGGGAAAGGATCAAAAGCATAAAGTGGAAAGGCAGTAAACTGCCAAGGAAAATACCCAGGAGTTAAAATTTTTCTTTGCCTTTTACTAAAATAATGTAGTCATAAGAAATTGCTACATACATTACTACCCCAAATATGGTCCAGGAAATTAATTCCTTTGACTTCCAAGGAAATGGATGAGGCCCTACATTTGATTTATCAAATGCACAGAAGTATCTGACTACTCATTTTCCCCTCAGAATATGAATATCTAGCAATTTTTTCAATGTTCCTCTACAGAATTAATGTCATTTTATTTTAGAAATGAAAACTATTGGAAGGCAAGGAGTCTTAATACAAGAGAACTGCTGGGACACAGGAATAGATTAAGCAGAATGAGGCCAAACATCCCTGAACTAAATTTGACCCATTTAAAAAATATGATGGAACAGAATAAAAGGTAAACTAAAGCTGACTAAATTCAAATACTCTGATCTCTGGAAAATTCAGACTCAGTTCTCCATTTTGAATATATTTATTACAAAGGAAACAGGATGATGTGCAGAACCACTGGATTGACATTCAGGGCTTGAGTTTAAGTGAACTGAGCAATCAGTGCAACAGTCAGCATCAGTGAGGAACATGGCATTCAATTAGAGGTTTTAAAAGTTTTGTCTTTGATCTTAGCAATCCCTGACTGTCACTGTCTCTGTGTTTTAAAACATACCTTTTTCCTTGCCCAGGCTTGGAATGTCATACAATACTTCACACTCAGCAGTACCCACACATAGGATTACTGTGGGCCTTGCGCGGTTCAAAGACAGAGGCAGGAAATGGGGGGTGTGATGTGGCATTCCTGACATTTTAACATTGTTGCTTGTACTCGTATCATTTTGCTTTATTGTCATTGCCTCCATTTGCCCTTACACATAATGCTTCATAAGGTAACACAGTCAGGCAGCCTGCGAGCACAGTTCTGTACCAGGAGATGCACAGGGGCAAATTTAAAATGCTCTTTTAAAGTGCCAGGGTGGTGACAACAGAAATATAGATCATCTGTTTATTCACAAAATAATGAAAGTAGAATGCTTCCCTGCAGTTATAAGTAAGCTTGGACTTCAAAAGATACCTTCCTGGGTTAGGAGTGTTCTTCTGAAAAGTAGTGACTGATGTTCAGTTACCTAAGTGTAGCTGTGTAGAGCCATTTTAATTACCTGGGCTATCCCACCTGGCTTACAGAAAACCACACAGATTACATGTCGTACCTGCCGGCCCCATATGGATGTCTTCCATATTCTAAGGTGCTGAAAGACCAGTTTTAGACAAGTGAATCCCACCTCTAGTGATATGTCCCTCAGAAATGGGGGGAAACCCACAGTTTATTTCACCCAGATCAGTGAAATTCTGTGAGATTATGAACCTAGTGAATACAGTAACTGTGGTAATACTGTGTATGACAAAATTATAATCTGATATATCCTAAGTGTCACAATAAATGAAAAAGTGTGATTTCTGAGACAGCTGAATGTGAGAAACAACCACCAATGTGAACAAGACTTATTTATCCTTTTCTTCTGATTGTCCCGATGAGCACACATGCAGTAGGCTGCAGTGTTGTGCTACTGTGTATCATATAATGTATTTAAACCCTGCTGGTATGCACTAGCCAAACTCTCACTCAAGACCAGGATCCATGCACCAGGACCCAATTATTAATTAAGACCACCTCAACCTAAAGTACTCATTAACCTCCTACAAACAGCTGTGGCTGCAGGGCGGGCACAAGCCCTATGAATCAAGTCCTGGGAGGAGCCAAAGATGGAGGTGGTTGTTCCTGGTTGCTGAGTGCTGCGTGTTGCTGGAGCTCTGTGCTGAGAAATCATAATCCAAGACTCAGAAGACTGCGAGCTCCGGCACAACTCAGGGTAAAAAGTCCAGATATATATCAGAACAAGATTTGGCTATGCACCATTCATCCATACATCCCTGTTTCCTTTGGAAGGCAGAGCAGGTAAGCAGACAAGAGGGGAAGCACAGTATTTACCAAAGGCCACTTGGAGTAGACCAATACTGCAGGGCACACTGCTGAGTGTGTCTACCTTGTTATTCAAATATGACTGTTTTATCGGAACTATAGAAATCAATCTCTTTTTCCAACTTCTGGCAGCTTGGGAAGGATTTGAATCACCAGTAAGAAAACAAAATTTGTCTGCATGCCATTCACAACCTCCCTAAAAAAAACAAGAGCTTTTGTAAAACTTCCTTCATTTGGTTCATTATCCCTCCTGAAAGGTGCTACTGATTCACGTACCTGTTCTGATTGTACTGTACATTCTGTGTCAGATCCACATTCAGCATAATGAAGTCATGCACATGGCAGCAGGAGAATGGTTCCTTGATCTCAGCACTGTTTGTTTTACTGGACCACTTCCTCATCCCAATTAGGGCATAATGAGTGACATTGGGAGTTGCTTCAATATGTTGCAGAATTTGCTTCAGGGAAACATTCCTTTCAGTCCATGTATAGTCACTGCAACAATTATGAAAATGTGTTCATTTAAAATATATAGACAACATTCAGAATGTCTTTCAGCCGAAGAGCAATTCTGAACAGTCGGAAGTTGTTATAACTTTCAGGTAGATAACTCCAGTGTTGTCTTACTTTACTGTATTTTTTTGTCTCTCACTCTAGTTAAAACTTAAAATTAACTGGTGCTTATGTGGTGGGGACTGGTATGACAGATCTGAAACTTAGTCTAGATCTCTCCAAATATTCACTCAGATACATAAACCTTTAAAGTTACCTAGATAATATTCCAGTGAATCTCGGAGGGCTGCTGACTTGTGCCATAACTTAAGCATAAAGTATTAAGATCCTTCTAGCCCACCCCTAGAGTCCATAAATCTCAGTTTTCATTGAGTTTCATTCTCTCTTAAAGTTTGCTGTAAATTCTGCACGGCACTGTTCATGGAATAGATAAAAATATCTAGCACAAAAAATATTCTAAAGTAATGAAAACAAAAATACTAGTTCAGGGCTTTGGGGAACTTAGAGCCACAAAGACTGGGACTGACAAAAGAGCCAAAGGAAATCAGTTGCACCACTTGCACAGAATTGTCATTTTGCTTCCCTAGAAAAATTTGATGAAAAATGTACATGTAAGTGTCCATGTTGTCCAGTGTATCAGGGAGCATTTACAGAGTCTGAAATCTGCAGTCCAAGTAACTCTAGCTTGGACAGCGACGGCTGCAGGGCACATAAATCCTCAGGGGATAGGAATGGAAAGCAGGCACTACATGGTGCTATGCAAAGACAGATGCCTAGGAAAGTACTTTCCTTAGGCAAATAGAATTCTCTGCTTGTACAAGGTAGAAGTTGTAGCATAGCAAACATAACTTCAAAATTACACACAGAGAAAGGTTAAAAGATATCAGATGAAAAAGCATATATTACACTATTTACCTTTTCCTGTCTCCTGAACAATCCACTTCTACTGCATTCCACATAACACAGGAGTCATCCGAAATGACAATGAAAGGCCAAATATCCTGGGGTTTTATCCCCAGCTCTTCCTGCCGATTCCGTTCAAGCTCCAGGTTATGATAAGACAACTCTTTTATCAGGAAGTGTGCAGCACCTGAAACCATGGGCATAAACCATCAGATTAAAGGTAGGGGCAGAAATAGTTTGCTTTTAACTCAGAAGCCTTTTGAAGTGAATATTTCTGCAGACAAGGGCATGAATCACTCTGGAAGTTTTAACACCCCAACATCACCCAGAGCCCAAAGCCTTGGCTTTGGCACTTGCCAAGCAAGTGACTTAAAGAACCACATTGGGAAGGATGCAAAATGAAGTTTGACTTCTGTGGTAAAGATTTGCTAGTGTCTTAAGGATTTAGTAACTACTTCTTTTAACCTGAAAAATATTTGAGTCCAGTAGCATCTCTTAGTGCAAAGAGTTAGAGATGTTGACTGACCAGCTGAATGACATGGGAAATTGTCCCTGATGATCTACTTTGAATGTTTGTCACTACTGCTGTATATAAGTTGTTCCAGCAGCACAAGCAAAGGGCCAAATATTTCACAGGTGTTATATCAGCAGAACCTACCTAAGGGATGTACCCAACCAGAGCATCACTGCCCATGCAAATAATACACAACTTATTTCCACAAGGAAACAGAGTCAGTAAGTCCATCTGAGTTAACACCCTCAGCTTCTTTCAAAGTCAATAGATGAGATTGAAGTATTTCTAGGGTGCAATTCATTGAACTTGTTTTAGGTGTCCTGAATTAAGAGAAGTGTATCTTCAGCTGTGACACGTTGTCTTCAGGAGTAGTCCAGATCACCAGATGAGACATCCTAGCTACAAGGTGTGTGTCTACATTTCACTGTTGAGTAACAACACCTCAGGGGCCCAAGCTGCGTGTCCACATTTTTTATAACTTTTTGTTACGCTTACCTACTCCAGCGCTGTTAAAAATGCTTGGAAGAACAAGCATGATGTGGTTGGGCCAATACTTCTTATATATGGCCATTTCATACTCCTTGACAACTAAAACATGCAAATGACTGGCTCCATCCATTGCATGATATAAATTGAAAAGCCCATGTTCATGACGACCAGTGGTGGGAGTAAAAGTGGGGCTTTTTATGTAATCTTCATTCTGTAGGTAAAAAGAAGTGTGAGCTTCTGTTTTCATCCAGAGAGAGAAAGCAGAAAAAGATTCTTCAGGAGAATAAACCAGATCCACTAACACTAGACAAACTGACACATTTTAGATTTCCTTGATAGGAAAATAAACAACTTTTATAAGAGTTGGAAAAAAGAAAACCCCATCACTTGGCTTGTTTGACTGATGAGAGTGTGGCAGAATGGACATGACTGCTAACCTTGACCTGCCAAGTGCACAGGTACCTTGAGGCTAGATCTGGAAAAGGATTTAGGTCAATATAAGACAGTAAGAAACACCTTATGCCAAAACTACAGTACAAATCTTCTGACTGGAGCAAGTGAATAGAAAAAGAACCAAAGGATCAATCTTGATAATGAGCAAAAGAAAGAGCTTATTGGTGGCTCGACAATTTTTTCATGAATCCCATTCTGGGAGAAAATAAAAACTTAGTATAAGGACATCTTCATTGTCTCTTGACAGTAGGAGTAGCAGTATAGAAAATACTAATTAAACAAATTTTGAAATTGGTGGTATCTCTCTCCCATATATGGCCATAAATACAAATAAAAATATCCATATACCTTATCTGTGACTAGTGGTAGCCTCATGCTTTCCAATTGTCTTCCTGGATGGCTAAAGACAAAATGATGCTCCTTTGATTTTGGAATGATAAAATGTAGCTGGATCTCTTCTCCCAGCATAGAATAGGAAAAGGCAAATGCATGCAGAGTGGACTCATAAATCTAAGGATGGGAAAAATATGATAATTCCAGTTAAAGTCAAACTACAAGGTCTCAGTGTAGTTTATATACATTTACAAAATTGCTAAACAGATTACAGTCACTTACTGTATGGCATTAGATTTTACTTCATTATTCATAAGTGTTAAGCAACACTCCCTAGGCTAGATCTTGCACTAAAAAAAAACCACATTAAAGTGTTTCCTCTTTCGAAACAGTTGTTTCAGCTTCGTCTTGCAGATTGTACCAATATAGGCTACTCTTGGCTTTCAGAAATACTGACACATATAAACCAGTATTTGCATTGCTGACACCTTCTTCCTCATATTATAATAGGCAGGAAATTAGAGAGTTATTCTCAGTAAGAGCAAGTTGTACACCACACATAGACTGCTCTGTACTGGACTACTCCTGTACCAGAAGTAGCACCTGTTGCATTTACTCAGGTGCAAAGTTTACTGGGAAAGTAGTTTTAACTGGTAGTACACATGCAGATCACAGCACTGAATAAACAAGTGTAAATGACACAAAGATCAGTCCTCTGATCTTCCCAAACCTGCAGCCTGGTCAAAGCAGTCAAACCTCAAGAAATAACAAAATCTGTAAATCAGCTGTATGCGTACACAAATACAACTTCTAAGCCAATTTAAATACAGTGAATGTACAAAAACTGTGTTTGGATTGTGTCTGCTTCAGCTTCTGATCTGCAGAGTAACATCTGGAAATCTTTACCTGGTACCTGGGATTGAAACCCATATACTGATGACACTGTTCACAGTGATGGTAGGTGTTATATGCTGCATACTTGGACAATCTCATCCTAGTTGTCTGGCGGCACGTGTACATATCTTCCTGTCTCCTGCTCATTGATCTGTCTATTAAGAAATTAAGCAAATTAAATGTAACATATATTCAAGGCTAGAATGTATTCTCTTGTGAGCTTTTTAAATGAAAGACTACTCATATAATAGTCCATAAGTCATTTATAAGGGTCATACTCTGGTACTTCATCTGGAAAACTTGAAATCCTTTTTCACTATTGCTTAGTCAAATGCAATTCTGATATTTTAACTCTGCTTAAAAGTTTAACAGGATTCTCACATTAAAAGCAAATACATACACATATGTGTACCAAATCTTGATTTTTAAAATTCTAACCTTCACTGTTTATAGTCTGAAGCTTTGAACAAATCAGACTTGCATCTTCATATTTTGGATCATGGATAGTGTAGTCAAAAGGCATCTTCTTAAATGTCTCCAAATCTGGCCACATAGCTCCAGGCTGATGGTAGTATTGATCAGATTCTTCTTTTATGTCTATGATATTATTAAAAAATAAGAATTCAGAATTTTTTAAAGCTCTTAATATTGCTATAGATGGTTTTGCTGTACCTATTATTCCTGCTTCATTTTTTCTTTTATTAATCTGATGACTCAGTATCATTATGCACCAAGAGGTAAAGCTTTGCACAAATGTATCTCACACCTGAACACAACTCTGCCTTTTAAAAATTATCTTCACGTCCTGTCTGAGCTACAGAAATACATCTGGAAACACAGAGGAGTAATACACTGTAAATAAAGCAAGTATGGACGAAAATTAGCTGTTAGAGACCAGAAACTTTCTTCCCTCAGGTAGTCTTGTGTACTTAGAAAATATGGCATTGCTCCTCATGGCATAAATCTGCCAAAATTTCAATCATTCCTTTTATATACTTTACCACAAAACTTCATTCCAATTCTACACTGAAAACCAGTGGCTGGATATCATTTAATATACATAAATGCTGTTGATCTCTTTCCACCAAAAACAGAGGTATGTTCTTTGCTTACAGAGAAGATGACTGAATTCTAAATGATGAATAAAGTAATAAAATATTCTTAAGTATCAGCTGAAGATCACAGAAAATTTTTCTTACAGTATTTAAATAACGTAAAGTAATTGCAAGTGTGAATAGGATAGAATAGGCATAGAATATACAGACAACTATATTTCAATTTAGCATAACAATTTTCTATTGTCTCCAGAGTATCTTTAAATCAGGAACTTACTAATGTTGATTTCTTCCTCATCATAAACATCCACTTCTGTCAGTCTAATCAGCATTCGGGACAAAATACTGAGGAACTGCAGATAGGCACCTGTTTTCCCTATCTGTAAACATATAAATCAGAAAAAAACAAAAGTAAACTTTTGCTTTTCACCAGGTTAATTTTCCACATGTCTGGAAATTGTAGCTGTGGTGAAACTGAATATTGATATTCAGTGCTTGTATATCCTTGTATTTGTATATTCCTTGGCACAAACTAAATGCTTAATGTTCAACAGTTTTATTCTCTCTATGCAGGAGCCTAGCTGGAAAATGCATTTTATATCACAGGTCTAATTACAGGCCCATAGACAAGAATTTTCTCTCCTGATGTTATAGCTTCTACACAGGCAATGAATGATTTAAAAATCCATACAAGCTCATAAAATGTACAAAAAAACCTCCTTGAATTACAAGATAACTAAAGAATTACCCCAACCCTTTCATTTCCATATGATTTACCAGTACACTGCCTGCTGCTGAAGTACAGTGACTATCCTGAGGAGTAAAAGTGGCAACACATCCCTGGGAGAGTTTGTGCTGGGCACTTCCACTCCTGAAGGACACAGTATGTGCAACAATGTGCTGTTCCACCTCTCTTGCTGCAAATACTTTATTTCCCTTCCAATCTTTTAAAAATACCTTTGTAAAGTCCATTTTAAAATTATCGTAGGAATATAACTTTCTCCTTCCTTTTTTTACCCCACCAACACACTGTATAAATTTTCTCTTCATTACACCAAATAGTATTGCTGGAAGGTACAAGCCACAGCCAATGATTTACTCAATGGATTTTTCTGTCTTTCACATGTAGTTTGCTGATGATAACATCAAGTAAATAAGGCCATATATAAGCAGGCAGATTTACAAACCATGATTGTGTGTATGTGGCCTGTACAGGGGAGTTCCAACACATTGTACAGCAACTGTCTGATTTCACAAAGTGCCTTCAGATTTTGGATTAAGTCTGTATCACTACTGAATTGAAAACCCAGCTTCACTTCCATTACTGCTAGGACATGTCAGAAGCCTAGCGTGTTGAATTGCTAAACAGAGTATTAAAGTTACTATTTTCCATCTATGTCAAGAAAAAAATTTCATTTTCTCTCAACACTTGAGGAAGGGAGGCTTTAAATTCGAAGCAAGAGATCAGACATTTGTTTTGTCAAAGCTCATTATCTGTTGTTTTTAACATATCAGATTGCAGTTTGAACAGTTGCTTGCAAAGCATGTATAAGGGTATCATTATCCCTGTTGAGAATCAAATGCCAGCACACAACTCTGTCATCCTGGAACAACACAGAAAAAAAAGTGACTTTGAATAGAGGAAATGACAGCACGGACTATAGTCAGCCCGTGGACCAGATGCTTCTAACTCTCAGTTTTGTTTTCTATGTAAAATCCATTGAGACTAATGAGAATATTTCCTCTGACCCTGGAACAAGGTTTTAAACTTGGCTGCAATGGCTACTGATTGATGAGCTAAAACAAAACCATCTCATTTTCCCACATCTGAGGCAAACAAAGAAAATACTTCCACTTGTTTTCCTCATGTCTGAGATTACCTTTTTATTCTCTTATGAACATACTCTTTTAAAGTGCCTCTGATCATCTTTTCATTAAACACAGGGTAGCCTGACAGTGGATTAACAGTTCCCTAATTTCAAACAAGAGATCATTTATCAAAAGTACACCTGTCTTCTTGATATCAGATATCTATATAAAAATTGATTCTTAATCTGTTTGAAGTTTATACTTAGAATTGCCAACAGAACAACAGGCTGAAAACCTTACTTTTTCCTTTTGATATGCATTAAAATTTTATTCTATCCAACTAATGTATTTTTCTTTCCTTGGGGGACCAGTATTTGCCAATGGTTTTCCACAATGTTGGAGTGATGAGGATACGGCTATGTGGTGCTGAGATGAAAAGCATCAGTCAACTGGCTCAAGTGTACACAAAGCCATAGGGTCATGAGTCAAAAATGCTGGAAACCACAGGATGACAAGTGCTAAACAACTAAACTGATACACATGCACTTATTGCATGCATCAGACCTTACCCAATCTCATTATCTGGCATAGTAAAAGTTTCCAATTCAGTACTGTCAGCTTTAGGAACTGCTAGATATGAGCAACGCTGTATGTAAAAAGCTGTTGGGAACTTTCAGGAATCTCTCTCTCTCCATGTTTTCAGAATGTTTCCCTGCCAGGACAGAGATTGGGCTGAGCACATGCAGCATTCATATTTGAACTCCACTAGCACATTTGCCTGCATTTGCTGCTCAAGAAATGAATTGGTGAAAGAGAGAACACCATTTCCAGGTAATTTTGAGAAGATTTTTTTTTAAAAATCAAGAAAAGAATGACTTCTCTTTTACAATCAGCATTTACTACAGAAGGGAACAATCTTGAGCAAGTGAATTTATAGCATGCCCAGATAGCTAAATGCACCTTTAAAATTAATTGTACTGGTTTTTATGTGTACCATCTCTAGGCAAAACAGAATAGCACAGAGAGTCTTTCTTTGTTTGAAAAGACTGAATAGCTGTCAATAAACACAACTTCCACATCTCTCCAGAGAGCCCCTGTCCCATCTGTCACTAACCCTTTTTCCAAAAGTTTGTGCACTGTAAGTAGCTGCAAAGAAATCCTGCAAGCAGGATATGCACACCTTTGAAGCATAAAGCCCCGCATCTGCCCATCCTCTATCTACCAACTGCAACAAATAGGAGATCTGAAAAGAAATTTTAAAGTGGATACCTGAGTGGTCTGCAGTTTTACATGGCTTTAGGGAAGCCAAACACAATGCTGTGCTGATCCTAACTAGTGACTCTGGGCTAAGCATGATATACTAACAATGACAACAACTGGTAAGGAAGTACTCTGAGCAAGGTGTTTTTCCCCATATCCTGTCTTTGCTCTGGATGCCAAAGTTGCAAACAGATTAAAAGACTGAAGGAACCTAGAACTGGGCTGCATTTTTACAATTCCTGAAATAAAATGTACATGAGAGGTGCTGCTATGACAAACAGCTCTACTTTCCAGAAAAAGGTTCCTCAAATATGTGGCAGTGCTCAGTGCTTTGTGAGATAAGGCACTTGGGGGGCAATATTCCCAAATAATGGAAGTATTACTCTAATTTGTTCCTGTCTACCTGACATTGGAAGACAGAAGTCTGAAGAATCAGACTTGGAAGAAGAAAATCCCAGAAGACTAAGAAATAAAAATCTCAAATCATGTGAAAACTGATGATAACTAAGGAATTTGGGGCCTGCAGAGATTTAGGGGTTTTGTTTCTATTTTCATCCTTAGTGCCAGGCATATTTGACCCATTAAATACTAAGAATATGCATACCCTGCAGCTCTTCATTCATGAAGAGTGTCGCTGTAGTAAAAGGAAGGAATATGAATTCAAATTCTTCTCTGCAGAAAATTCAAGGTGTAAAGGTCTAGTTTTTGCAGTGAAGACATATATTACCAAAGAGGAGGGGAAAGCTCTCCAAAGATTTTGACCACTGAACTGTGCTTGCCATAGATATCATGGATAGAGTGCAAACCAACTAAGAATCTGAGAGAGAACATTCCAGTCAGATACACTGCATGTGTGCTTCCATGCATTCATGGAATGACATCCAAAAGTGCTGTTGTAGAAGGTGTAGCAGTAATGAGCTTCCCTTTTTAACTTGTTCCATATGCTGGACACCAGGACTAGAAGCACTTTATTATTCTTACATGTTGGTATAAAGTATCATTCGATTTCAGGCTTCACATTCGGAGAAATACGGCGAAAGGGGAAATAATTCCATGATGCTTTTCTATTTTAATTTCCAGGTGAGACAGTTCTTCACATACCATGATAGTGGTTTTCAAACTGTGGCCTGTGAATCAATGCTGATTTGCAGAAAACATGCTGATGATCCACAGACAGTTGGTCAAATGTTGATGGCTCTTCTCCTTGTTTCCACATGCTACATTCTTCTAAAACACAGCTAATAATAGATATATTAAGTATTTCCCTAATATTTTTCTTACATAAGCTGAATGGTATATACACCCATTGTAATAAGATTTTAATAAAAGTAGAGTAATAATACGGGCAGCAGTTTTCTTCTTCAGGAAGTGTCTTAAGACATGCTTGCTTCATTCCCTGGATGTGGTGCCACAGGACTGAGCTGTGCTCACCAGCAGCTTCCACGCTTCAGGAAAATGCTAGTTCTAAATTGTAAAATCCAGTTAAAAAACAAACATATGAAACCTTGATTTGCAGTTTGGGGAACTTTAAGATTAATGTTCTGAAGAAAAATATTTGAGTGAATTTAGAATTCTGTATAGACATTTGCTTGGGTGCACCAGGGACTAGACATCAAGTCGTAGATATGATGCATATTGCCCATGGTGATGCATATTAAATTATACTCACTAACCAATGGCTTCACTTTCATGACATGAGCTAATTTACAGATAAATTATTCTATACCTATCCAGTTTTTGCTGCATTTTCTAAAGCCTATTGTAAAAATAATGCATTTATTGCCTTCTAATGTACATAACTATCCTTGTAAAAACATACCAAGTCTTCCAACAAAACATTTTGACCAGTAAATAGGGTAAAATGTCTCTGTGAGAGAAGGGTGAGCATATTTTATTACTAATTACCCTGACAGTGAGAATTATAATTTTGATTCACTAATGTGCCCAGTTTTCTTCCTCTGTTGATTTAGTATTTTTAATTTTAACCAGAAAATTGCTTCCTGATTTAAATTTCAGTACAGAAATTGCTTCCTGATAAAGAAAACAAGTACTTCCTAATTCTTGTGAAGATACTACTCTGGCAATCTTATACTTTGGCTGAGATGTTACCAACATTCATCCATGAGCTGTTTAATATTTGTTTTCATTTCTGCCTACACTTCTTGATGCAGTAAGTGTTAAGTCCATGTGAAAGGTTAATATTATTCTTTGGGTTGATGTTACAATACTGGAAATATCTTTGTCTTGGTTTGCGTTTATCCCGTTTGACTTCTGAGGTCCACATGAAATATATCTACTGTCAGTAGGCACAGTACCTCTTCCTATCTTGCTGCTTCATACTTCAGTAAAACGAGAGGCACAATATTACCTTTAGCCAGTAATGTGCACTTAACTAGGAGATACCTTGCTCAGAGATAAGTGCTAAACATTCCTAGAGAATTTAGATGAGAATTAACTTCTTAGAACTAGACCCATTTCCATATATGTTTTCAAAGTAATTTAAAAACTCCTGGATCAGCTACTCATCTTGTTAATATGGTTCTGGTACTTTGAACTGGCCTTCTTGCATGTATTATTTACAACAGCTTCTATTTCTGTCTGCTGTGCAAAGGAAACAAAATAACTTAATTATAAACTCACAGCTGCTTTCAGATTGATCATAAGAAAGTGGCTTTGTTAAGATCTTTGATCTTTATTTAAAATGTAAATGCATATTCAACTTTAACAAACTGAAATTATAAATGAAATCTATCTCTTGAGCAAACTATCTTTAAAACATTTTAATGGAGAGAGACTGACAGAAAATGAACATTGCTGCATCTCCTCTGTATTGGAACTCAGGCTAACAGTAAAGAAAGGAAGATTTTTTTATTAGACGGGATTAGGAAATAAAATATAAGTAATTTACTCTCCACAAAAAAACACCCCTTCAAGTATGAATAATAATAACTAAATATTTTTTCTGAAATTATGATAAAATCAAACAAAATAAGTCAATGATAATACCTTGTTCTTTTTACACACCTGTGGTGGCCCACTGAGCAGCAGCCTCCTTGGGTGAAAGGTGTCCATTCTGCCCTCATTTCTGTTGTTGTAGTCCATATGGATTGGCTTGGGAACTGTCCACTGGCGGTAGTATAGAGACTGCTCTGTGCACGTCATCATCTTACTCATAAGAGGACGAAAAGAACTTGCCCACATAACAGAATGGTAAGGCAAGAGGGAAGAGGATTTGGGAAGTCCACTGCTGTCTGTAGAAGTAATAATGTCATAAACCAGTTTGGGCAGGAAAACTATAGGAGGTTGTTTTGATGCTTTGGTCATGGAGCATTGAGAAGTCTGTAGGATGAAGGAGTTATGAGTAGGTGCAGAGGAGGAAGAAGAGGAGGAGAAAGGTGAGGAGGATGATGAGGTGATGGAGACTTGGGCACTTTTTATGTTTTGTTTCATATCCATCTGTTCAGTTACTGGTGGCAAGTGTTTGCTGATTGTTGTTTGTGCCCCCTTGTCTACTTTCTGCTTCTGCCTTTCATAGTTTGTAGTTTCTTCCATGCTGTTGCTTAGGGCTTGGGGAGGAGATGACTCAGTGCAGAATGCTGTAACTAAAAGAAAATTTATATTTCAACACAGTGCAAATATCTCTGCTAGTCAAGGCCACAGTTAAACAAAACACAACAAATAATCATCTCGATACATTGTCCAGCAAACACTGCAATCTTGCTCCTCTTCTTGCTTTGACCTTCCTCGTACAGGAAGCCATAATGGGACTAGTTTGGAGTATTCATTTCAATGCAGAAAGTGGCTTTTAAAGTACTGAAATGCATAGGAAAGATGTCAGTGGTTGTCCTATCCTCTATTTCCCTCATACATTCCTTGCTTAAGGTGTTCACCAGATAATTTAATCACTCAAGACAAATACAAAATTACTGAAACCATTGTTTAAATGAATTGAAGAAAATAAGTATTTCCAGGCTATTACCCCACCACACCACACACATGTCTACACAGACTGACATCTAAAAACAGTACTCTGAGTGAGCTCTGCTCTGCCACCCATGTGTGTGTCACTGCAGCACTCAGGCTGATCTAATAAAACCTGGCAGCTCTCAAGTCCCTGGTGCTACATAATGCATTAGTGCATTCATACAGCTTTGGGTCAGCTCAGAGAACATACTGAACTCATGAATGTTGGCCGTGAATATGTGATGTAAATACACCCCACAGACAACTGCTGATTTTCTGAAAGCTGTGTATTTTTACCCTATATATTTTAACTATAAAGTTTTCTTGAAAGTTTAACACGTTAAGTGGTTCTGAGCATCTTTAATGCTCAGAAAGAGGACACGCAACTAGTTCACAGTCTTCAAAGTAGACTGAGAACTGCTTGTGGAATGAGACTACACAAGGTATTAGAAATATCTCCCTAAGACTGAACATAGATTAAACCAGATTTCCTCTCATGGTGAAAACAACTATCCTGGCTCACAAAAAACCCCCACATTTTGAATAAACAGAAGTCAGTAATTTCTCTTGATTTCAAGAAATAGTAAGATATCCTCTAACTGTCTATTAATCTAAAGTAGTCAGTAAAAACCATTAGCAATAAATACAAAAGTATCACCAGCACCATGACTGGTGTAACCATGCAAGTAACACCACTGTGACATCCCTCAAAATACCAGTATCCAAGAGCATGGAAAAGAAAAGAAAGGAAAAAGATTTCTTTAACCACAGATAAACTGAAGGCACAGAGCCATGGGCAGGCCACACAGACACTGTAAAAATTATGAGCAGCCCGACTTCAAAGAAGAAAAAACATTTTGAAAATAAAAGTGATGAAGCTTATCCAAAGTTTTCAAGATTTTTTTCCTTTTCGTAACCACCACTGTGCCTGTAGAAATCACAGCCCAAATATGCATGTCACCATGTTGCAAACGACAATAAGATCAAAAAGAATTTACTGTCACTGACAAAAAACCAGTATGTTTTAAAAAGCTACATGACATTGCAACTTTTAGGAAGTTATGGTACAATTTATATTCCTGACTTTTTTTCAAGTGTCCTCTTAATATTATCTACATTAAAAGCAAATAAAGTTATCAGACAAAAGAGCTGTAGTAGTTCTCAACATGCCCTCATGCTTTCTACACCAGTGTGCAGATTAAAAAGAAACTGTTTAAAAAGTTATCCACCTCAAAAAGAGCTTCCAAACAGTGTAAAATTAATGACTGAACATTCCAGAGCAAAACCAAAAAGTTAAAAATACCAATGAGAAGGAACATGCTTTTTCTTCCTTATATTAAAAAAAATTAAATGTGAAGAATGTTTCTTTTTTCATAAATTGTCATAGCTTCAGTGAACACACGCAGCCATCACAGTACTAACTGAGGATTTATACCTCAGTGTCACATAATAAAGAAGCACCTAGTTTATGCACCCCATCACATGATAATTTTTCAAGCAAGAAAAGATCCAATTTCCTATATTTCAGAAGTCTAATTCTTACTTTTTTTAGTCATCTTAAGTGATCCCATTAAAATACGCCTTATCAAATCCTTAGGCATTTATGCCTTTTATTATTTATCTAACAAGCTAAGGTCTCTCTTATGTCCTAAACTTAAATTAACAGAAATGATCTTATGGTCTTACTGGAAGCTTTTGAAGAGAGAGATGAAGATGCAGAGTCATGGGAACATGATCTTTCTCTTTTCATAGGACTTCTCTTTTCTGAAGTAGAACCTGTTTCATGAATGATAGTAAGGGAAAACAAAATCAAAATATAATTTAGGTAAGCCCGTAAGTCACAGCTATATTGTCAAAGTAAGGAAAGGAACACAAGGGTTTGTGTGGGGTTTGTCCTCATCCTGACACTGTTTTCAGTATGAAGAGTATCTGTTCCTACCACACAATATTGGATCAGTCTATGGTCTAATTTACCCACGCTGAGCTGCAATAGCTTCACAAAAATCAGTGCTGCAACCAGGAGCTGGTAATATCTAGGCCTGTTTCAACCACAATTTCTCTTCCGACCCATATCTTACATTCCTCACTAACCCAGTGTCAGGGAAAGCAGCAGGCAACAAGCTCTATTTTGTCAGTATGTTATGAAATTACCTCCCACCCCACACAGCTTTATGGCCAGATATATCTCAGCTTTTGGTAATGAAAATCCATATTTGGATGGCCATCAAAGCCATTCACTTGAGATTCCTAGCTCAGGCTTCTAAGTTAAAACGTTTGTTTCTATACAGTGTTAACATGATAAACTGAGACATAAGCACTGCCATCAGAAAACATAGACTGTAAGTCTATCTCACATAGATAGACTCTCACATAGAATTGGACACTGGATGATCATACCATACTTCATGGACTAGGAGAGCAGCCTTAGATAGCTTAGGAGCCCATTGGACTCAGATCACGTACAATCTCAGCATACTTCAACTAAACGGACAGAACTACTCATCACAAGAAGTACTCATCACATCTGAAGCAGGCATCTATTGAACACAGTTTGAGTATGACCTCAGGTATTTCATTCCTCTATGAAGAGTACATATTGGATTAAAGAAAGTATTTTTGTTCAGCTTGTTTTGCTATCATTTTTAGTGAGTAAGAACTTCTTAGGTGAACAGCAATTGGCTTTCTTCCTCCTCATAGTATAGAAAAGGAAATGAAGGCAAGTTGTTTGAGATTTAAATAGTTTACAGGGATAAAAATCCTTTGTTTTCCTCAGGCACAATAGACAGTAAAGAAAAGTGTAAAGAACTAATAAATAATTGATAATGCCCATCAATTATAACTCAAAAAAAAAAAACCCAAAAAGCAATTGTTCCTGGGTAAATTATTTTTTAATGTTGTTTTTGTATGTTTGTATGTATTTGTATGTTCTTAATTGCTTTCTTAAGAAATTATGAATTCACCACCTCTACACTGTCAATTTGAATTCATGGGCATTTTCAAGGAGAACTCAGAAGTTTCTATGTTGAGATATATTTTCTATCCATCCTATTTAACACCTGACAAACTAGAGACTACTCAGCTGTACTATACACAGTTTCTTTGGAAGGAATCTTTATCACTGACATCACTGTAAGCATAGGCTCCGTAGCATCAGTCAGGGACAGTTTAGTTGGAGCTGCCACTGCCCTGAGGGTAGGGATTCACTTGCTGCTTCTCAGACAGCAAATCACACCCTTCCCCACTGGGGAGGGAGAGTGCAGAGGGTCCTCTGAACAGTGAGTGTCACTGGGTGTTCCTACTCGAGCTCCACTTTGTGGCTGCTAGAACATACAGGGCAAAGGAGGAACACAGGAGGGAGCCAGAAAACAGAGAGGTAACAAATGCAGCAGTAGAACTGCAAGAAGTTAAAATGCATCAGCAGCAGCAGTCCCAGGCAGGGAGGGCGAGAAAACACAGGTTCAATGAGATTAAACAAAACTAAGGAGCAGAGCTCACTTAGTAAGACTAAAGTGAGAAACCCTCTCCCATACATTTCTGCTTTTGCTAATCATTTTCAATCATTTTACAGCTTCTTTTATTACCAGTAATAAATAATACCTTCTGTCGCTATTTCTTCATCTTCATTGTCAGTACTGCTTAGTTTCTCTGGGTCACTTTCTAACACATCATTCACAACTGCTTTCTCTGCATGAATTTCTGAGCTCACAAAGTATGCTGCCAAACCAAGTTCCTGCTCCAGGGCTGTCCTTACCAAAGAAGATGAATTTATTAAACGTAGGTCACAGTATCTCAGTGATCTGGAGAGAAACAGGAGGAGCTAGGATGAAAACTTACTGTAATCTACTGCCTTATCTCTTTTAGAAACACAGCCGAAGGGGAATTTCATCAACAGACAAAACAGAACACAGTATTTTGTGCTTAATAAGTTTACCACCATAGTGCATACACTTTTCTTTCTCTTAACCCTGTTACACAACTTAATCTACTGCACTGAACATTAGCATCAGCATAAGAAAAAGAATAATCATTTGGATTCTACACCTAACACACAGAATAGGATTCAGTTTAACATACGAAAGCATTTAGTGCCCGAGGGCATCCTGCCTGGCTTCCAGCTGCCATTCCAGAAGGCACTGATCTCTCCACACATCCTGGAGCACACATGCAGATTTCTCAGCTACCCTAAGAAACCTACAAGGCTATACTTCTTTTTTTAACATACCCATTCTCTCCTCTAAACTGGGATAACTCTCATAATATTTTTGGAGCTATTTACATCTTGCTATAAACAGAAATTTATTATCAATAATATGGAGTTTGTATTTATGATATAAAAACTGCCCCCAAAATGGCAAAGAAATGCCTCGACACTGAAATCTGTTTTCCTCTCACACAAGTAATCACACTTTTTTAATCAACGGTTAATCTTTAGCTGTTTGATAAGCAATGGATAAAAAACTGTCACTAAGAAAAGAGTGGATCTTCTTACCGTGGCAAAGACTCCCCTTGTGGATCCATCCCACTAAATATTAATATGCAAGGCAAACCCTCCAATTCCAAATAGGTCTGTGGCCTCCAATCTACATCCTCAATTTTCTGCCAGATCTGTATAAGGTAGAGAAACCCTGTTGGATATATCTTATATGTTGGACATATCTATAACTATATGATAGTTCTTATATATATATATATATATATATATATCTAGATAGATGGATAGATAGATATATATCTACTTGAGATATATCTATATCAAATAAAAAGACAGAAAGACATACTTTTATCATCCATTATAACAATCCACTTGTAGAGTGGAAGAGAAGCCTCACAGCAGAGCCAAATTCAACAAAGATAGTTCTCACAGTTCCTAGAGCATTACAGGCAGCAATCTGCCCGCTGTTAGTCTGAGGACATTGGGACAGTATGTTCCAGCCTGAAAAGGCTCCCAGCTTCTAAGCTGCATAGACAGCACTGAGACCAGGGCATATGGCAAATATGGCACAACAGAGAGTAAAGCTGAGCAGGAGTTTTGGGGGAGAGAAGAGAGTACAGAGACTTCTTGAGGCAGATAATATATGGATGTCTGAGTCCAAGGAAGAAAATAAGCTAGAAATGAGACTTTTTCACCTTAGAGGAACAGGAGAAAGTTGGAAGTGTTCAGCACACACCACTGTCCCCATTTTCAACCCTATGGAGTCTCCCACTCTCCCCTAAAGCCATCGGTTTTCCTGGTAACTTTATGAGAAATCTGACAACTCCATCTATTGTTTGACTGTTTGTATGAGGCTATATTGCTTTACTCAGACCAGTCAGTCCTTTTTGCTGTAAGACTGACCTACAGATAAGGAGTATCTGTTGTAGGATCAACAGTACAACAACACAGGCTCTGACAGCTGCACATGTTCCCCTGCTATACATGTCAGAGAACATAATCAGGATGTGATTCAGAACTCATACTGATTTTTCAGAGTAAGCTATGCCTAATTAATAGCAGAATGAGATCAGCATTAGGCCCTGGATCTCAAATTACTTCATCTAACATGTATACTCAAAGAGAATAAACAGTGTACCATATATATCTATTACAACATTCTAGAATGGAAATACATCTTTGCTTTGGCAATCAGATAATGGTAATTCTATGAAGAGCAAAGGAGGCTGTTTTAAACAGGTGACCCATGACTCTGGACTTAAAGGATATAAATTAATCCATAAACCAAAACATGGTTCAGAAAGCATAAAATCCCGAGCTGTGAACACCAGGGTGCTTTAGGATCATAACTACCATCACTGACTAGTAGGCAAATCGGTCTTCTTGCCACCTGCTGGTGACAAGAATAATGTAACTCTCAACTGGTTGCTGATTAAAATCTTTTTTTTGCATTGTGATGTTTTTGTCAGAAAATTCAGCTAAAACTGAATGTTTTATTTGGCTTTTTAATGTATTTCTCATAGTCCCTTTAGATAAAAGCATTTCAACTGTTTCTTAGGGTTGCTACTGGAAGTCAAGTGCTAACTATGTTGGTTAATACTCCACTGAGCACTAACCACAGGCAGGACAGGAGAGGTGTCACAGACAGTATGCCTCAAAGGCAAAAGTCATGCTCCTCATGGCAGTTTTTGTTTTTACTATAAGACTCCACACTTCAGCTCATGACCATAACTCTCACCAGTAAAGTCTCCCCACCTACCCATCTAATGAAGCTTCCCAGCATATGCCATTCTACAATTTACCTTTAGTTGCTCCACAAAGTGCTTCCTGATTGTGATTCCAGAATTAGGATTTCCCAAGATTATTTCAAAGTTATCTTCAAGGGCTAGTCTTTCCCTTACATTATACAGACGTTCATATGCCACTGCAGCCAGTGGGATACATGGAATTCTTAACACTACCATGAGGCCATGGCCACTAGGACATTGTCTTGAAGAGTTTATTAGATTTTGGGTAATTTCCAGAGTTTCAACTGAGGTGTAATTCTTCATCTGAGAAAGACCACACACTGCCATCATAGCTGCAGAGTAGTGTTGGATGAGGACAAAAGTCCTTATCACTGCACTGTGTAATCTGGGGAACCTGAAATAAATGGTGAATTAAAGAGTGAAGTTTTAAAGGCTGAAGTGAAAAAGCTGTTTTCTACAAACCATAGTAACCTCAGGATTTTCTCCTGTAAAGAATCCTTCGTATCTACTATACAACAGAATCTCACCAATTGCAATTGTACAGTATTTGCAAGGCATCATTTCACAATCAGAACTGATGTTGTCTCTCCATATTTCTTAGTAAAGAACTACTAAGCAAGTAGTCCGGTAAGGTTACATCACTTTAGGTTATCCATACCTTACTGCTGTTACAAAATTCATCACAGCATATTAGCTGAGGCACTCAGTAATAACATCAATCAAAATTATATTCTCTTATCAGTAAGAATAGTATTCTTCGCTGTGTGTCATTCTTAAGAGGCAGAGAGAGATGGGAGGTTTCTATTGTTTTCTTACTGAAGTCCTGAACCAACTTACTCTTGTGTTCAAGAGGACTGAATATGTAGGCAGCAACCAATAAGCACTCCAACTTCCCAAGCCCAGCTACACCTGTCTCAGTTCCCAATCTATGGAAAGGAGATCCATGGATATCCAATAGCTTCCTGTGTTCTGATTTTCACAGAAATGAAACCCAGGTGCACAGTAAAAAGAGTGCTTGCTATGGCTTGCTCAAAAAAATTACTATGGATTGCTCAGAAGTTGTTTTTTTTTTTTCTGATTTATGTGTACTTACCACAGTGATATGTTTAACTTCTCATTGTGTTCCAAGTGCAGTATACACAAACTCTATACATCAAAATCAGCCAGGGTCAGCAAGTGATAATATTGGACAAAATAACACTTTTAAAATTACGTGATGATGCAATGTTAGATTATTATAATACAGAGGTAGTTTCAGGTCACAACAAGAGCACACTGTAAATTGGGCTGAGCAGTGTCCATGCTCATAGTAAAAGACAGCCTCGACTGATGCCACTGCAGGCCCAGTATATACTAAATAGATAGGAGAAAATACAAACAGGTGAAATGCTTTGCATATGTAAATGATGTGTAGGACAGCGAGAAGCAAAAAAAAAAAAAAAAAGAAAAAGAACTGGGCTTCTAGCTAATAACTCAAGGCCCTAAAAAGGACTTCCTAAGTTTCCCATGTTAAACAAAGGAGGGCCCCATACCTCTTTCCCAAAGCCATGACCATTGCTTCAAAAGAGCTGTCGTACCGAAGCAGTGGAATACTATGGCCAGAGAGGGTGGACTCAATGAATTCTGACAGTCCAAAGTATTTCTTGTTTTCATGGTATAAATCTACACCCTAAAGCAAATGAAGCAATAAAAATATAAGGGTAAAGTCTATCAATAATTGATTTACAAGTGATTAACCATTGGTATCTTGATATACTTACAATCACATTCTCTAATAAACATACATCTACTCACACATATTAGAAAAAGAAGAGAAAGAAATAGAATTAGTTTTTTTGAGAGAATGAAAGTTTGACCCAATTTTTCCCCATTTCTTTCTCTCTCCCCACATATACATATACACAGACAGGCCAGCTCTATGGAATAAATATGCACACATATGAAGAAAATCCATTTATGTACATATATTTAGGCAGTAAAGCACTAGAGACAGAATTGAAGATGATTTCTATTTATGTAGCTCACGGATTTTTAGCAGAGCTACTAAGGTTTATGGGAGATATAAAAAGAATAAAGAAAAAAAAGCTCAAAGGATAAGCAAAGGAAAAATGAACTTGCCACAGACTGAACGAGATGTTATTCAAACTTCATTCTTGTTTACAAAAATCATGGGGACTTCACAGTTTTAACGAGTACATAAATGGAAAATAACTTAGGAAAAGTCCACAAAAGCACCTCAAAGCATCCATCTTACATTGCTGTATGAAGAAGGCCAGTGGATCTCATTGTAAGGGCTGATATGAGTATGCTGTGTCTGCAGCGCATAGGGGAAGGAAGTCACATGGAGGGTCACAATATTGGGTGCCTCTTTCACCTCCCTGCAGTTCAACAGTCTATCAACAAGTCCTGTCGACAGCTCTGTTTGAGGATAAAGACTATGCATAGCACTGCAAAAAAAGAAACCCAAAACTCTCCAAAGTGATCAGCAAAAGGGAACATTTGTGTCAGTGGAATAGCTTAAACCTGGATGTGAAATCGAAGTTAAAGGAACTTAGGACTCTTCTTTTACCCTGAAATTGTTGCACAGAAGGCTGGGAAAAGAAATGCAAATTATTTCACTGCAAGTAAAAATTTCTGTGAGTCTGATAAGCTCTCTATCTAGCAAATTACCAATCCCTTGCAGCTACCAGAATATGAGAGATAAAGGATGAAGGGAAGCTGATGTGACAGTTACCAATAGACACATAGTCCTGTAGTAACTCCGGTCAGAGTGTTAGTGCTGCCCTTAAAAAAAGATATTTCTAACCTACAAAAATCAAGCTAGAAAAGTGCAGATGGTAAGTCAGTATGATAGAAAAAGAGAGAAAAAGCAAAGAATAGTTATTCTTAGAGCAAATCCCAGTATCACGGAATACTGACAGTCAGTTCCTTGCTCCTGTGCAAAATTTCAGTCCAAATTCATGCTATTTAATTTTTGGCATTTACCTGCCTATGTATCTTTATGAGATATAAAACATAACTTATTAGAGTTAAGCAGCAATACAGGTACTTCCCTACCACTCAAGGATGTTATATGAATAAAGGTCTCAAAGGCTGGGACAGCTGTAAAAGACCATGTAAGTTCCTAAGACAGGGGAGATGAACAGGAAACCCTCAGGCGCAAAGTTTCATTGAAAGTCATCATTGTCAACCAGTGTAAAAGACAAGACCTTCTCACTTCATTCACAAGCAAGATTCCACACTTTTTGGTTTCAGAAACACTACCATGATCCCAAAGTTGGAATATGTTGGTGTTTCTGGAATTCAGAATGTTTTCCAACCTCCCCAAGAGCCTCAGAACCAGACAGCAAAAGCAGCCCCACTTCTCAGCAGGCAGGTTGTTGAGAAGCTATGGAAACAGAGCTCTGTGAAGGAAGCAATGAGTTATGCAAGTGAGCTGATGGGGAACTTGGTAAACACTGGACAGAAACTTCTCTCTTTCCCTCAGAACTCTACCTGGCATCACTATGAATCCACAGAAGCTTTCAATTCTTATAAATCAGTGATTTTGGATAGAAAAAAAGCTGGAAAATTTCTAGTCAGTAAAAAAATAGGCAGCAGTGTTGGCTCACTCACTGTGTACTCACTGGGTCAGGGTTTTGCAAGTTTTACAGCCCAGGGGACACTAACAGAGGATGATGAGCTCTGTGTACTTTCACAGGAAGCTTTCCTCTGAACAAATGACAAACAGCCAAAAAAAACCAATAGCTGTGGCTGAAAGTAGATAAGAATGGGGAGCAAAAAAAGCTGAAATGTTCCACTGTGGCACAATATAATAAGCAGGGTAATAATAAGTCATGAAGGACCTTAAAACATGTTTATTCTATGCATGGGGAGACAGAGTTAGCAGAAAGATGCAAACAAAGATGAAGGAAGGGATAGATCTGAAATCTTGAGAGAAAATGCAGATAATAATAATTTCTCTAAAAACAAGTTACGGTTTTCTTACCTCATTAGATCCCAGTGTGCATGATCATGGATTAGGACAAACAGTGTGTGTGGATTCTGCATAGAGTTCTGTAAAAAGACTTTGAATTTAATTTGGGCTTCTGCATCCAGTTTCATAACATACTGTTCCACTCTCTGCTTTGTAAGATGTTCCTTTTCTAATCCAAGTTCTAATAAAATACCTAAAGGAATGGAACAAGTGTCAGTATTTCTGGATATGAATACATCTAAGAATGTCCTGTAAATCTAAAATAAAGCTAACTAATGACCACCTGAGTGCCAGAGATGAAACAAAGTCTGTTGATAAGTCACTTCGGAGGGTGGAACACAAATCAAGAAATCAATTTTCTCGAAGGAACCCAAATCAAGATTTTGAGTGCTGGAGTCAGCAATTGAGCAAATATGAGATAGCAATTTCTGAGCCACTGCTAGCTGGAATGGACGAATTTGGTGTCGTTCAATCTCATAACCTGAAAAAGGCAAAATTCTGTTTAGATATTTGCCCAAAGTCTAATCTAATGCAAAATGTTAAGAGTCTGGCAAAGAATGATGGATCTACCCTTTAAGGTATTTTGCTTATTTACAGGAGTTCATTTATGAAAATCCATATAGAATATGCCAAGAAATCTTTCTGTATTTGGACTTTTTGGTCCTAGAAGTGTCTGAGACCTGAAAGCAAATTTGAACAATAGCATTCTGCTACTACAGAAGTAAGACTTAAAGGTTCAAAAACTGTAATACCCAGTGGAATGAAGCACAACATCCATCAGTGCAAATCTGAATATCCCAAGACATGAGTTGCTGTTTGCCTCAGGATCTTTGCCTTCAGGAGCCTAGGACTCTGCCCAGAGGGATCTAGCTGTGTACCCAGCACTTGGTCTCCAGTACCCTATTCTGTTACCTCTTTAGAACATCTTCCTTACTTACTTGTACACACAGCTGTTCCAGTTCCATTCACTGCTATTGGTTTATTCACTGAAGCAGAAAGTGATGAAGAGATGTGTCCTTGGTTTTCTTGATAAAATTTCTCCAGCAAAAGATCAATGTCACCCTCTATCAAATTGCGGAGAGACAGCGGAATAAACGTCCATGTTAGCAAGAGCTGCATTTCATACTGACTTTGTTTTGTAGAGATTAAAAACTTTATATGTGTTTGCTAGCTATCCTGCCCTTGGCTTATTGGTTGTTCTACACAGGAACCCTCTTGTTATTTTCTATTTTTAGAAATCTGTTTTTACAGAGTATCACTAATAAATGAAAACCAGACCAGAGAATGACAAACCATCTCTGCAGACCAGCTAGGACATGTATGGAATGTGGTAGAAAACTAGCCTCAAGGCCCTGATGCAAACCAGCAACAACAAAGACATGAAACTGACTTAGTTTATGTTCAGACCATGGATCCATACTGTTCACTAACAAGGATTACAAGAAAGTTGAGAAAAATCTGATAAATATTTTTAAAACTCTAACATTTTTGAGAGAGAGAAAAATAATTTCTAATACAGCCAAAAGAAAAACATGAGTTTTGTAGCTATACACAATGCTGAAGCAAGCAAGGTATATTTTACTAAAGTATTGCATATCTGCAAACAGATCCATTTCTATAGAGCAGGGGCCCTACTTACAGATGAAAGCTATGCAGAGAGTACAATATGCCTGACCCAGGCATTAGTATTTCCTCAGCACTTGAAAAGATGTTTGAGCATGTCTGCAGTGAGCTCAGAAAGGCAGGGCCTGCCCTGTGAAGTGCAGTCCAGTGGATATAGGTGGCAGCTATTTTTAGGATGCTCATTTACTTGTTCTGCTCAAACAATAGCAACAGCAGAGAACTCTATGATTCTCTATGGTTCTCTTTAATTTTGAGAACTGTGCTTTGAAGATACTAAGATAAACACTACATAACTACAAGATGATTTAAGGAAATTGAGATTCCCTTAAGCGACCACTCAAAATATCATGACACATTCAGAGGGCTTCTTGTGATCTATTTACCAACATGATGTGAATGGCAAAGAAGACTGTGACATCCCATTAACACTGACAAATATGCTGCATTTGCCCTAGTTATGAGATACGGTTTAACTTTCCATGTGGCTTGATCTATGCCCAGATAATCCTGCCGGTAGTAATCCTCAGTACACTCAGTTAAAAAATGATCCAGTAACCCTGTCTCTCTGCAATTTTCCTCTCGGTCCCAGGCATCACAATCAAGTTCAAAGTAGGGTAAGTTGAAGGGGCAAATCCTACCTTTCATAAAATAGCTCTGATCTATCCTGGTCTAAATTAATTCTGTGCTTACGGCAAAAGAATTTACACATTCATATGGATATGGACTTACATAACATAAGGATGGATTTGCATAGCTAAGAATAATGTGCTCAGCTATTTGCTGGCCTATTTTTATGAAACCAATGGATTTTAGAAACTGACACTTTTAGGAGGAATCTCAATTCAAATCTACTTTCACAACTTTGTCCTGCATTTTTCATATATTTCTTAGAGTGTGTTGCTTCTGGAAGGGAAATGAGCATGGCTGTTTTCTCAGACTTAAAAGTTTCAGGGATTTAGAAACATGCCTCTTTACAACCTGTTAGGTACCTGGGCAGAGTGTGCTAAAGAAGGACCCCAGAGTTTCCACCTTCCCTGTGACCAGCTGATAGTTAACTTCTTTTTGGTAGTCTGAAGGACTGAGCATGCTCTCAGACAGAACTCTCGCCTGATACTTTCCTAAAAGACAAAAAAAAAAGGATTTTGAAAACTCTTTAAACTACAGTTAAAAATGTTCTAAGGCATAACAAAAATACTTTACAACTAAATAAATACCACACATACAGAAATGGCAGAGATGAGTCTTTTATGTCTTTGACACATATATGCACCAGAAACATGTAAAATAGATTCATGTTTTACAATTCTTTGTATTTCATTCCCAGTTTGGAAAATATTTGTTGATACAGTATATAAAAAGACCATATAATATTGAAAGGAATTGCCAATTATCTTACAATCATAATGAATCTTTGAATGGCCATCCAGTTAATTTATTTAATTGTGAGCATAACCCTCAACAGGTTGTTAAAGGGAATGGCATTGAAAGATCATCTTTTAGAAGCTAATGAAAGGTTCTCTGCAGTAATGTCCCAGTTGCACAGAGGAGGAGAGCTTTATGCACTGTGTGTACTGTAACTCACTATTTTTTGTTTGCAGCCTTGTCGGCTGAGATGCTTTGGTGAGAAAATGGGCAACGCAGGCAGAATGTGGTTTGCTGAGGAGAGACCCAGTGGTGCAGTGTCAGCTTGGGTTCACCAAACCCAGCCATTACTGGTTGGTCAAAGCTCTGCTTTGGGAGGCAACTTACTGGAATTCCAACCAAATCCCTCACAGCATTGAATTACTCTGGTTTGAGTGGAGATACATTCTTGGGATATTACCTGTTATCACAATGCAGGAATCAATGGCTCGGTTCCTACTGGCACATATGATCACCACATAGTTTGTCTTTACTAATTTTCCTTCAATGAGTAGCTTAAACATTTCTGAAAGCCCTTCTGCCAGGGAGTAGCTGCACTCAATGATATGGACACTGTCATTACAGGAGCTGGCTGCCAGCCCTGCCAGCCAGGGCAGCTGGGCTGAAGTCACCGGGGTGATCTGGCTGGGCACGTGGGGAAAGGCCTGGGGAACAGCCTGCTGGTACTGACGGATTTCAGACAGGTGTGATTCCCGCCAGGAACGCATGAATATTTGCTCCAGATCCTCAATCAAAGGGACCTGGTCTGCAGCTAAAAAAAAAAAAGAGGGAAATATTATGAAACAATTAAACAAAACTGTTGAGTTAAAAACATGTATTTTTTAAATCAGGCTTCAGATTTCTGCATGCATGACTCTATTGCCTATAGCAGATGTGAAGCAAATTTTTCATTTTGAAATGTGATACTCAGATAAAGCTGCCCTAATTTGAACCTGACTACCAGTAATTAGAAATATTTAAGAGGTTGAGTGCTACCTGTCTCAGCATACTACTACTTCTAAACCACAGATTGTCTGCAAGAACAGTGAATTACAGCTCTTTTCCTTTAATTTCCATTGCTGAGGTCCCAGATGATAGCAGAAAATAAACCTTGTATGTTTATAATTCAATCTGTCTGGCCTTCAAGACCTAGTTATTTCATTTTTTTTTCCATAACCATGAACAAAATAGTTCAATATCACATTATCAAAGACTCGTATTTAGTACTGTCCTGCTCTAATATTCCCTTTCTCATTTGCCTGCATGTAATATATTCAATGTAGTCTATCTGGATGTAGAACAATCTTACCTAGTTGAACAAGGTAGTAGACAGTCAGTAGGAGCTGCATTTCCTCAGAAATAGGCTGTATTGTGGATGCACCGTATTGTTCATATGCTCTAGATAAAGACTGTGAATTTCTGTAACAGGTGTACAACAAAGGACTCACTATCACATCATTAATGTTCCCACAAAGATATGGGAAGTTTCCATGACCTACAAAATAAATGTATGTAAACATCACATTAATTTAGTCATTTTCCATATATGCATTAAACAGTTTTAATACTCAACCTCTTAAAATGGATAGTGTTAACAGTGTTTAGAGGTTGAATATATCTTTACATCTCTTGGAAAAAAAAAAAGAGGCCTTGTTGTGGGGTTGGGGGGGTTTACCTTTAAAAATAACTGGTTTTGCTTTACAGATTTTCAGCAAGTTGTCAGGAACTGAGACTGGTTCTCCTGAGCCTACCATTGGAGAGGAGGCTGGTCCCACCAAAGCAGAATGTGGTAAAGATGACAGGCTTCCTCCATCTAAGATTTTAGACATATTATTACTGGAGTCAGGTCTAGTAATGATTTCCTCAAAGAAAAGTTATTCAGCATCTTCTCATACCCATATTTGCTATCAGTATTAACTGCTTTTTATGGCTCCATCACACAGCTCTTGACCTGTTACTACAACCCACACTATTATGCTAACAGTCTTGGAGGACTAATTATGTCATTGCAACATTGGACATCCCACATGAATCTAAAGGTTTTGAAATGTTTATAAACAAATAGTTCCAGGTATGAATGCAAGAATACAGACACTTATGTGATATATCAATGCACATGTAGTTATGATTTGTGAGTTCTGGGTGATATGTTTAGTTTCACTCACTCTAAACTGTTTTTATTGCTATAAGAAGAAAGAAAAATGTAAGATTCAGTGTTTGCTCAGCCATAGCTTCTTTACGGTAATTTTAATGTAAACAATAGTACATTAAAAGAAAACATTTTGAGGAAACTGGATTTATTTTACTGCATGTCACTCCTGTCTGTATCTAGACTATAAAATCCAAGTGCCAAGAACATTATAACAAATAATTGAAACAATGGATGGTACTGTTATTATAGACCTGAGTTATAATACTAATTTTAATATTCCAAAGGTGTTTTGGTATCTAAAGAGGGACCCAGGCATCTGTTGGGATTTGTTAATGACTTGATGACTGGAACCTAAGGAGAGTTAGGCTCAGAGACTCAAAAAGAAATCAATGGAAATAAAGCATCTAGGTGAGCACAGAGAAATCTCTCATATTAATCTGCATGTGTCTTTAAAATAATGCTTCTTTCCCCCTCATTATTTTCTGAATAATGAAACAAACAAAATCATTACCTTGGGTATAGCTTACCATTTTTAATTCTGTTTGGAGCCTGTGGATTGAGCTGCAAGTTCCAAGTTTCAGTGGATGACGGAGATTCTGGTGACCAACCTCTATGGCGCTTTTTTGGAGGCCCTGAATTTGTTAATGTGCCTGAATAAGAATAATGTTTCAGAGAAATATTAGAATAAAATTTATTCAGGTTTTTGCATGGTAATTCAGTATGTTTTGATAGACTGAATGTATTCATTGAGTATGGTAGTAGAAAAGGTCAACTCTATGAATATAATAATTTTGTGTGGTTTATTTTACTTTGTTGTGTCCTGCTTAAATTTCTGGGAAATTTTTGGTGCAGAGAACTCTTAATTGTCTAGGTAGATTTCACTTATCTAACACCAATGCTTTCTCTCTACTAAGAATAATACAGTAAGTAATGAGACATACTAAGAATCCTTAAAAGTATTAATATTTTGAAGTCAACACTGTGGGAATTTTGCTCCTTTTATTTCTGAACACATGACACAGTGTTACACGGAACTTATTGAAAAACAATATTCCCGAGGGCTTCTTTTCAAAAATTTCCCCATTTACAGGATTCTTGCCACTTCTTGCTGATTCCATCTTTGGTTTTATGTTTTTCCAAATTAACTCCTATCAAACTACTTCTACACCCTCCTCCTACCCATGTATAGCTTCAACATTTTCTTCTGTAAAAACAACTTTCTTACAGTTTTTCTAGGAGCTCCCAATGACTAATTTCTTTAAATTTTTCTCATTATTTTCTTGAGTCTTCTTGTGCACTCCTGCAAACTCCTTAGAAAATGAGCTTCTACTAACACCAAGTATTTCTAATTATTGAGAGTCAATTGTCCTCCTGGAATTGCTCAGAAACTTGCAGGATTGAGCTATTTCTGTTTCTGGACATGAGGACACAGAGGTCGTAACACTGCTTCACCCTGACAAGGCGGTATCTCCAGGTGAAAAATCTCACATAAAGTTCAAGACAAAATAAGAATTTTATATAAAAAACTGTGTGTTTAATTTTGAAAAATTTATTAAAATTAAAGATAAACCCGAGGTTTTCAGATCTAGAAGAAGATTGTTCACTTGCAGACACCCACACACAGGTTTCCAATGACTTTGTCCCTTACCCTTTTACCACGCGAGGGCAGCCTTGTGCTGCTCATCCTTCCACTTGGTTTCCTGGCATAAAGTTATGACAAAGTCACAAGATACTTAGAGCAATACAAAGGATTTTTTTATTTGACAATGCTGTGCTCTTTCCTGCAGATATGTTGATATGTGAAATTAATCCTTCTGAAATTAATTAGCAAAAATGTGCTGCTGAATGGAAAAAAGAGATTATGATCCTGAATGGGCAGAGAAGGTGAATTTGTCTGTGATGCTAGCAAGGAAACTTGGGAAGACTTATCCTAAAACAGAGCTACAGTTTGTTGCTAGCCATAGTGAAAATTAATTTTCTTCCTTAAACAAGCCAGTGACACAGTTTGTGACAAAAAACAATTAACAAAAATCATGATAATAATGCTACAGTGAGGACAGTTTCTTGAATTTGGAGCCAGTTGCAAAAGTCTCTTTCTCCATCCCAAGGTGAACTGCAACACAGGAATCATCCTATGAGTTATTCCGTATAAATATTTCTTAATTCCCTTCACAAAATCTGTTGGTGAAATTGATGCAAACTGACACATTCTTTAAGAACCTGGATTCAGAATCTGGCCTGTATCTCTATTAAATAAATGAACTGTAAATATAAGGAAAAACATCTAGTTAATATTATGAACTGTAACAAAACTGTGGCTGAAAACATAAAGAATTTTTTTTTCCCTGGAAATTAACACAGAAAACAGTACTATGGTCAGAAAAGACTTGGAAGGAAATGATAATTTCTATTCATTCAGGAAATTACAATCATGATATAATTTGTTCAATGCTTCTATTATACACATGGAATATAGAGTTTAGGGTTCTTAAACAGCAAATCCATACAAATACCTAACACCGAAGGTCTTGTCAGAGCAGACAGGTTATTTTTCATCAACTGCTGTTTAGGTGACTCCTTGCCATTATAAACTGCTGAGCTGAATGCTGCTGTTGAAGGGATGTGATCTGTGGCTGCAGCTGGCAAGAAAAAAACCCCAGAGTATTTACATTAAACATTTCTAGGTCGAGAACCTCAGCTGATATAACAAACCAATCATTTCATCATTTACTTTAATAGAGCCATCGGGATCTGCTCAAGAGTGAATAAAATGCTGATTAAAACAAACCACTTCTGACCTCCTACTCCCAATTAAGTGCCTGGGCAAAACCTGATTCTTCAACTAAATGCGTATGTCAGAAGCTGTAGCTTCTTTGCACGACCCTGGCTCTTACATAAAGTTTACTCAAGAACCAGACAAAAGAGAGAGGTTGTTTAAAATTTACTAAGCCTCCATCCTAATCTTTCTCTTTCTAAGCTTTTTTTAACTATGCTGCATTAAAAACAGACAAAAAATGGAAGTATTATCTGCTATTATAAAGAGATTGATGATTTGCTCTGGAAGGGCACCAGTATTCCAGATCACAACTATTTAACAGGCTTCTATCTCACACAGAGAATAGAAAATAACCACCAACAGATGTGCTTCAGCTCTCCTGTGTAAAAACTCAGGAAAAACCTGTAATAGTCACAAGACACTAAAGAGCTGTTTTCATTATGAAAAAGCTCAGAGAGATCACTCTAGCCTCTATCATTTATCACCTTTCATTTATGTCAAGTTAATGGAAAAGTAAAGGTCTCAGAAAGAATTTTTAATGCAAAGAAAGTTACAGATACTGACCAATAGTTTGTCTTTTAATTTTAAAGTCACTTTTCTCAGCAGAAGAAAAAATTCACAAGCTTTTAAGCTGATGCCCATATAATGTCTGTATTGAAAAGGACTCTGGTCATAGCATAAAATAGACTGGATCAGACGAAAAAGCTAAAATTACACTGGATCCTATAACAGTTGTCATCTGTGACCAGACTAGCGACAGCTGGAAAAACACTTTAGGAATAAGGGCTTTTTAAAACATTTTGGTTTGGTTTAGCTGTGAGCAAGCTGCAGAACACCTGTTTACTATTTGTTAACCTTTTATACATAAACCTGACAGGAGAAAAGGGACAGCAAGAAGCCTTCAAAGTATAATTCTTTCTTTATTTGTAATAGATCTCTAATTCTATTCAACTTGTTTTATTAGGCAGTGTGCCTACTTGTTTGTTTGCCTTTGCTTTCACGAGTACACCCAAATACACAAACACAGAAGAGTTAAGTGGAAGTGCAACCCTGGAGTGTTTTCCTTCTAAGCAGTACCTGTTTGCTGAGTCCCAGCTGGAGCACTGGGATTTGCAGCCGGGAGCGGCTCACTGGAGGTGCTTCCTGAGAGGCCCGAACTTTCTGGCAGTTGGAACAAGGTGCTTGAGCAGGTACTGGTTGAAGACTGACGGCCTCTGAACTCTTAACAGAAAAAAAAAGAACTTTCTTTATCTTTCTGATAATTTCACACATTAATTGCTTAGAGGCTACAGCACTTGGAACGAAGGAACCAATGTCTTCAGACATGCCAGGCTCATATTAGGGCAGACAATGGCTTTTTACAGCTGCTCTAGCAGTCACCTGGCTTTAAAGAGTCTTTCAAATGATCTCCTTCAGGCTTTACACAGACACCAGCCCCCGTGATAGCTAAGCTTGGATGATGAAAACCAGAGCTCAAGGAAGACAGCTTCATTATCTTACCTGCCCCTTTCCAGCAGATTACAGATCCTTTGGTCAGAGCTCCCTGTGCATTCCTGACCAGATAATACTTTAAGTGTTTCTGTTTCTTGGGCTGAGTGGTCAGTTTAAGATTAATGTGATTTGAAAATTCTGTAAAGTAGCAGAAACCCTTCTTGCCACAGCCAACACAATTGCCAGAGAAGCCTGATAAAATAAACAATACACATAATCCAATGAGATAGGTGGGTCACTATTAATAACATTCAAACATGACTCTTTCCAGAGGAAAGACTGTATTTATGATTGGGGTTTTTGGTTTGGGTTTTTTTTTTCACAGAGTGAAATTTTTATTAACATTTTCCTCAAAAAAGGTATTTTCACTTTGTATAAAAAGCATATTGCACTTTGGATAACAGACTGTAAAAACACAGCCCCATGTTTAAAAAACAAATAAAATGGGCCATATTTCCCATTTTCTCCTACCAGAAAAAGGTCACAATTCCTATTTAAAACCTACCAGTGAAAAGTTTCTGACTGAAGAGCACTGAGTCAATTGCTTAACCCCAGCCATACTCAGCACCACAGCATGTACATGCTTCACTTCTCTTTCAATTTTCATTGAAATATCATTCAATTTCATTGAATTTCATTTCACTCAATTCAATGAAACATGCAATTAAGTCTCAAGAAATTAAGTGTATTTAACCTACTGTATTTAAATAGATCTGAACATATTTAAGTACCAAGTTCCTACCATAGATGCTATTTTAGACAGGAAAAAGTACTAAACCATTCCTGGGCTATTAATTTAAAATAGCTTTGTTAAATTATGGCTGGACTCTGTCAGCACTTCACAGCAGTTGAAACTATTTATGATTACAGGAACAAAGTGTCTGCAACTTTATAGACACAACAGAGACATAGTCCTTCCCCGTAAAGCTTTTTGTACTCAGGCTTGATGGGGCATTTCCAGGGATACTGCCATTTCCTCTCATTCTGAGATACACAGCTTGAGCCTCAACAAGGGGCTCATGGTGCTGATGCCATTACCATCATAAATAAAGGGCACTGCTCACATAGCTGCCTTAAGATTCTTCTTTTTTTGGTCCATTTTACAAAGTATTTCCTAAGACATTTTCATCTTCCATCAGACTAATGCAACTGTCTGAAAATACTTATTATCTACAAACAAATCCTGTACTGAGGAATTCAAATATAATCTTGCCCATGGAAATTTTCTCTCTGTTCCCCACACATGACCTGAAGTATGATGCTTTCTTTCATTTTAATCATATGTAATGAATAGTTTTATGTGTAATAACAGGAATTGAAATGAAAAGGGTATATTCAGTGAACTGAAACATGGCAAAAATAAAGGAAATGTATTTCTCATAACATGGACAAAAACATTGAAAAGAAAAAATTGGAATAAAGGATCAATAATATGGTAAATGAAATTAAGATCCACTTAGGAAAATTCTTTCAATCACATATCTCAAACAAATTATATTTACAAACTAATGACCAATACTTTTTTCTTTCTGTAAAGTACAAGCACTGAAACATAATGCTCTGTAAACACCTGTTTCTTGGTTTTCAACCTAAGCACTTTTGTTAGTTTTCAAAAGGTTCAGAAGAATTTATTAAAAACTAAAGTTGATGTGGAAATTCGTCTGGTATCCATGGGAACAAGGGGCTAACAACCATTGAAAGCTGCCTATTATCTCTCTGATCCTAGTCAGTAGGATGATAAAAGTCATTATGACTCATAAAATCAGGACAAGTCATGACTCTGCAGAATCCTCTGTGTTATATCAGTCAGCACAAAAGCATCTGTCTAACATCACAGAGCCTTGAGGAGCTGCAATAAAAGCAACAACAAAAGGAAACAGAATTAGAACGGATGTGGCAAAAGTTGTAGAGTTTGCATGCATTTTGTGCTGATTAAGAAATCATGAAAAATGCTTTTGCTAGTAAATGAAAACTTCCCATATATTTGGTAGCACACAGAACATCACAAGAGCAGCACTGCAATTTTTGCCTGGTTGCCACCCACAAGACCACACGTGTTTTCAAATTTCCCCTTTCTTTTTTCCAAATGTACACTTTTTAGACTTTATCATTTTTCTGGGAGTGTCCAGCAACTTGACAAAGCCAAATTTTGAAGTATTTGTTAAATCCAAGTTGGACAGGGGACATAAAGTCTTGTCATTTGGACTTCAGATTTTCAGATCACTTTTGTGAATTACATCTGTCCAAACCAGATTTAGCAATAACTTCTACCTGAAAAAACCTTTTGCCCCAATCACCTATTTTTAACTCTGTGGCATCTACTGGAAAATTAGTTTACACCCTATACAGCATACAGCTGAGGCATAGTAAGGATGAAACAGATCTAAATTGTCCACTTGTTTTGAAAAGCCCTTGGATGACATTTTATAAGTTTATTTTTCAATTTTCCTTTAAGTCAAATTATCATCTTTCACCTCAAGTTGCTCCAGCTCTTCTGAGTGAGACCCAGTCCTTTCTTGGAAGCTGCCAACACCCTTTTCCATCCCATTCCCTCTGACTGACACTCTTTGGTGACAGCCATTGCTTCATTAATGCAGCTCAGCCCTGACACCACAGATAGAACACAGCATGCTCATAGTTCCAGTGCAATAAAATGCTGTTCAGTCATTTCTCATTGCAGGGCTCTGCCACCCCTGCTCAGAGCACTTTATGTGGCAGATTGAGTAAAACTGAGAACCCAAACATTTCATCATCCTCCTGTGAATGCCCTGTTCACGCCATGCCCCAAGGCAGCAGCTGATAGAGGGGACAGCTTGTTTCATAAACAAGCTGCATTAAATATTCTTCCATACCTTATAGAGAGGACAAAGGTCAGGGAGTTGGGGCAGCCATAAGGTGACTCAATATATCTATGTCATGGGATTGATTTCACAAGAGAATTAGAAATCAATGCCTGGAGTTTAGGGGCTAAAAGCCTTTCACCTTTAGGTCACTGGTTCATACCCAGCTCAGTTCAGTTGTGACTAAAGGCTGTTCCCCTCTGAAGATTGTTTAATCAGAAGGTGTTTGTATCTGTGATTTATCATATGCATTTGCTTGAATTTGCTCACATCGCAGTGATCAATTGTCCATAATTTAAAAAGCTCTTCCACAGCAGGGACCTTGTGCTCTGAAGAAGGACCTTGGACCAAAAGGTTATGAAATCTGACCTACCTTCTCACTGATAAAATGGTTCCTTTGGATCAACAGTGAGCTTGTGGTAGGGATAAAGAGAGTACTTCAGAGTAGAAGGTCATCCACTCAATATTTCATAATCAAATCTTTCATAAACTGGCAGAAAAATTTCTTCTTGTTTCTCTTTTAAATGAGTAACAGGCTTTTAATTAACATTAATATTTTGGTGGAAAGTTGGCAGCTTGCTTAAACAAAGAACGCTTATATTTTCAACTTTTCACCACAAGTATTTCTTCTTTTCAGTTCTACTCACAGGAAAAGGCACACAAACACTGACAATGCCCCATGGCTTTCCCACCTACTCAGTACCACTCCATTTGAAGACTGAAGTCCTAAGTTTAAAAAATGAATAAAATCAATATGGTCAAGCTGGAGAGCTCCATTGTATGGAAACTCAGTACTGTTACAAAAGCCCAACAGATCATTGCATATTTATAAGAAGCAGCCACAGTATTTTATACTACAATGTTTTCATCTTACATACAGCTTGCAATGCAAGCAAACTAATCTCTTCCTCTGTCATTCTGACCTCAGGGACTCACTGAAAAAAAAAAGGATTTCTTGTTCCCTGCTAGGAAAGTAGGCAGCTCTTTGGTCTTTTGGAAAATGATGGGTGAATAGCTGCTTTGTTTATCATGAGAGACTCTCCTGAAGAGTGAGAACTAGGGAAAAAACAAAAAAAACAAGAAGAGAAAAAAAACCTTTGGGAATAATACATGTTAGCTGCTTTAATTAGGAAACAATAAATATCTCACTATCACAGATCACTTCCTCCATCTAAGCATTCCTTTAGGTTGCATAAAACCCAAAAAACAGCTTCCAAAAGGGAAAAAGCTGAATCTGTTTTGCAAAGCAGTTAAACCTGTGATCTAACATGATTAACAGAATCATATGAGGAACAAGCCTAGAGACAAAAAACATTTTGCTTGTCAAAAATATAGTCTCTTCCAAAAACTGTTGAGGTTTCCTTCCTATGGAATAATACATCAATGGTAAAAACAAAGAAACCAAACAACCTCCAAGAGAAATTACTTTCAAATCACAAGCACATCTGCCTTGATGGTGGGACAACATAGTAGCGTAATCAACAAAATGGCACGTGCCCCAGAGGCATATGAACAGCCCCTAATGGGAATAAGATCCTAAGTCAAAACCTGGCCCTGAAACTACTGAGACATTTCCTGCTTTCTTCTGGTCTTTTTGTACAATCCACGGGCATCATCACAAACACATGCAGCAGACCATAAGAATATTGGGTGACTAATGAGTGTCTTCTCTCTTCAGATAAACTGTTCTGAAAAAAGTCTACAGTACTGAGTAACAGCTGCCTTACAAAAATACAGTATATTAGAAAAAGCATGAAATTAGGCAAAAAACCAGTGGGGTTGAAGGGTTACAAATGATGTGTCTGTATCACCAGTAAGCCTTATCAAAAGTGTGGGATATACTCTGACTCATGACAGCTAATTTCAATTCAAAATTAATCCAATTCTATTTCCCTCTAAACTTACAAAGGCTTGAAGGGACCTCTTTCCATGCTGTTTCAAAAGGCCAACGTATTTGATGGAGCACTGCCAAAACTCAGAATACCAAAAATAAGACTTCTATGCTGTCTTGAAAAGCAAGACACTAAATAGTTTCCTTTCTTCATACGACACATTTTCAATTTAAATCTACCACCAGAGAGAGACCACTGTGCTACATTAATAGTTTATTTAAAGCGAAAATGGTTCTCTCTTTTATCCCACAATGTGTCTGAAACCATGAGACTACTCCTGTCTGCTTCTAATTTTACTTCCCCTGATTCGATTTGCACTGGCGTATGAAAACCTGAATCAAACAATCATTTCTATCCACAGTATGATCTATTGTACAAATAGTATGCTATCCTCACGTTAGTAAGAGACATAATTTTTTTCATTAGATTAGGGACCAGGAACATTCTTTTGTGTCCAGCTTCCAGATGAAGACTTCGGATCTTAAAGTATGCAAGTTCTTTTCTATTTAAGCTTGTTGTAGAATGCATAAAAGTTATACTACAGAGTTACTAGAATTCTCTGCAAAAGAATGTGGTTCACTGGGGGTTTAAGTGTATAACAACAGTCAAAAATAAGCATTTAAATGGTTTCAGGAAACTAAAATGTATTAAATAAGCAAACTGAGGATGCAAGTAGCATAAAACCCTCCCAATTATGTTCCTGTTCTTGTTTAGCACGCAATTAACAAATACACTACTTCCTCTCTGCTAACAGCCTAAGGAGCTTAAGCTGTTAATAGTGCTAGGACTGAATGACTTGAGTGGTACAACATCCCTGTCTTTATCTTTAAAATGACAACACGTGGGTGATTTACACCCCTCCTAATTCTTTTACAATCACTGGTCAAATGCACTGTGACCAATCCAACTCTACAAGATCACATAGGAAAAGAAATTACTGTACATAGAATCACATTATGCACCTTCACACTCCACTGTCAGCCCAAATGCCTTGAAGAGTTGCTCAAACTGAGATAACAACTGAGTTCATGTCATATCCCACAGTGTTTGTGAAAGAAATGTCTTAAAAGTCTTGGTAAATGTTTCCTTTTGCTATGCAAAGCTCAGACTGGTGCACGAACATAAGATGCATCATTTTTTTGGTTAACTATGAAAACAATATATACGAACCTGAGAGTGTCTGATTGCAAACTGAGTTCCCCCTCCAATCATGCACCACCTTTCCCAATATAAAAACTATTCCATTTTAATAACATTAATATTCAGTTAATTAATTCACATGGCTGCAGATCTTCCTCATTTGGCTTGATTTGGATGATGTTAATGGCAATCAGAAAGACTATAATAAAAATAGATAGAAGGACCTATTTTTATGTCGTTAGTTAAACTTTTAAGTAGATTAAATGCAATAAATTGAAGTATCCTCCTAACAGTATTTTTCAAACACACAGTATTAACTGATTCCACATATAGGAAAAATTTCAACTTATAATCATTCATATTTATTTATATTGTGATGATAGCAAAAAGTAATAGGTTAGAATCCAGAACACAGGCTATTGTTGAAACACAGTAGAGAAAATTATCCCTCTCTCAAAGAGGTAAATTGAAATGGTCATCATTTTTTTGTAGTCCAAACTATCATTAAACTGTTTACATGTACATAAGAGCCTGAAATTTCCACTTGAGAGGCCTACAGTCTGTACACATCTGTATTTGGAAAGCTAAAATAGAGACAGGCAGCAGTTCAACCAGTCCAGTTACCAGATGTGCAGGTCCAGCAACTAGGACATGAACCAGCCAAATAATGACTTTAGCCTTGGACTAATGGACAGAAGGTGATGAAGCATCTCTAATGAAGTGGCTCACTCTGTATCTTTCCAAAGCAAACACAGCCAGCTCTGAGTTGTTATCTTCTTGTGCATCACCTGTGAGCATTACTGTAAATGTGGAATAGAAATAAGATCTGCTGAACTCAAAAAACAATTAGCTATTAATTGAAGTCACAGAAGAATCCATTTACTGCAATCAGACACTTACCTAACAGGGCATTGCGCCCATTATCATCTGGCAGGAATCTTTTATCCACAGCACACACTAACAGGTGATCAGGTAAATTTGGTGACTTTGCACCAACAAGTAAAAATCCCGATGGCACCTCAATATGTTCATTGGAAATCGAAACCAGTCTCAAATCTTTACCAGCCTGGCAGAAACCTAGAAAAAAATCAATTCAACTTATTTTAAGTTGACAAGAAGTTTTTGCTCACAGTTGTCTTCATTAAAGGACTTCCTACATTTTTAATGAAAAACAGAGTCTTACCCTCCAAGATCAAGGGCACACTAAAAGATAATCTTCTTCCCTGCCTTTTGGTCAGCTATAAACAAATTTGAAAAAGTACAATGAAGTTTCTCTTGGTGGTAGTTTGTAACCTACATATTTATGAGACTCATCACCAACATCATCCTGTCTTAGGTCAGACATTGGAAAATGGAGAAAATAGTTCTCAAAATCTGGTGAACTTCACCAACTTTTCCGAGGTTTTCAAGTATTTTTTACAGCTTCATAGAGTGAGGTACACTTTAAACAAAAAAGAGTCGTGATAAAGCAATAAGAATTATCACATTCATTTTAGCAAATGCCATGCCTACAAACTCAACATTTTAAAGGTTGTGCTGCCTAAGAGAACAGAAGTTCTGTCCTTGTGCCAGGCATTCCAGCACAAATGCTTATCTGACACTGAACAAAGACCCTGTCAAATAGAAGAGCAACTGAGAGCAATCCAGCTTTATCCGGAAGGTAATGAACACTGACATTTTTAGGATTTCTATATCATATAGATTATCTCATTCTGACAAACTATAGGGGAAATAGCCCAAATCCTACCCTTTTCAGTAGGGCAAATGCTTCTTGACAGCATGGTTTGTACTCTTACCATCAGTAGTGCAACATCCTTCTGGGGGAGGCTTCATCTGGTACAAAACAGGAGGACTACTTGATTCTGAGCCTTCTTCCTCCTCCTCTTCTTCTTCTTCTTCCTCATTTTCTGCTCTGCTGCCAGCTGCAAATTATCATAGCATAAATGACTTAGACAACAGAAAATGCTGGCAACAAAACAGTGAATGGACAGGGTGACCCAGTTACAGAAAGTATTACAGCAAACTGGATTCTCTCCTCTTGACAATGACTTTACTGTTGCCAACTCTTGATAGTTGTTGTTCCTTAAAGCTCCAACTTCCAGTCATGCTTATGATAAAATGTATTTCACCAAGAAAACAAAGATGTTAGTTCTTGTGCAAAAGAAGTTCAAAAGCATGACTCAACTGCACCTGAGAAAGTAAAACACACTAAAGGACAAATAAAAAGAAGCCTCAACTTATTAATTTTAAAAATCACAATATTTTAAGATAAGTGCACAATTTTTAGAGGACTAGCTTCTAATGTTTGAAGTCTTGCTGATCAAAACAGTGTAACTGTATCCTTTGTTTATAATATTAACAGCCAATAAAACCCAAAGTCATTACTTCTTGGAACTTTAGAATGTCCTGGCTACAGTCCAAGTACAGAATTTATTAATTAGGTATTGACCGTGTCCTTGATTTTGTACAGGACACTGAAAAAACAGTTCCTGCTTGAAACTAGTTTCACTACAGATGATGCCATGACAAGAACACCTAATTCTCAGCCCGTCTGTCTCCTACCAGAATCCAGAGCTCCAAGTAATGCACTGACATTCCCTTTGCAGTGTCAAGGAAAGGCAGATGTTCAGGAAGATGATTCACACCAGCCTGTGCTTGGACTGTGCTAGTCCAGGAGGCACTATGGAAGCAGTATTGAATGCTGGAGAGGAATATACGATGTAAGCTTCAATTTTTAGAAGGCTTTAGGTGTGTTTAGAGGGCTTTACTGCTGTGTGTTTCACCCCTTCAACTAGAGACTGCCTCTTTCCTTCTCTCTACCCAAAGGACAATGGGTTTTTCATGCACAATGCAACAGCTCCAGCAAAACATTCTGACCAATGACTCCATCCCCTCTTATGGCTCAGACACACTCATGGCAAATGGGACAAATGTGGCAAGCAGAGGAGAGCAATTAACTGGTACATGGGGAAAACACTTCTACAGACAGGACTGAGGAACATTTTACATACGACAGAGACGGTGCACAAGTACTAAGTGAACCCAGTGGGGTTTGTGTCTTAGGCTTGTAGGCTTCTAGGTGTGTGTAGGGACACACCTGCATCAAACACAACACAAAGAGCTTCCACTGGCAATGTTGGGTGGCGAAGGGCTGCAGGTACTTGAGGGTCAGCAGGAAGCTGAATAGCTGCTTGTACTTGGGCAAGAAAAAGAGCAGTTAGGCACTGATATTACTCTGTTGATCCAGGTTTTAGTCTTGACACAGAAAAACAACAAAGCAGTGCAGTCATCCTCCAAAGCCCACTGTCAACCGGACATAACCTCTTTGCTTCAATTGACTTTGGATCAGGTACTCAGAATCCCGTAAGATACCATCAAGGATTTCTCTTTTCTTTCCTATGACTCTCCTCAGAATATCCTTTTATTTTATTGACAAATCATTGTACAATCAGCTAGACAAATACTACAGGACAAATGAGAACTAGGGAGGAGAAAGTAAATCTAGAGTTTAAAGATTTATCTGTCAAGTTCATTAAGATTTACACCCCAGCCTGGAAGAGAATTTGAAGGGTATATTTACATTTAAACTCTGAACATCAAGCTCCAGTCCTGGTGTACACAACCAAGGACCGCACACTAAACACAAGTGTTTTAAGGGCATGGTCTAAAGACAAAAATGCTGCAATTGAATGAAGGGAAAAGTGAAACTTTTCATCTTTGCTATTTAAGTAAAGGGTAAACTATGTGTTATGACATAACCTTGACTAATATATCCATATGCAATGTAAAAGGGCTGAGTCTGTCTCTCCTCTCATTCCTCTTGCTGCCAGACATGAAATTCCTTTCCTCCTTCCTCTTTGTGTCAGCTCTGACACTTACTAACTATGGAAAAAAAAGTGACCAATTTCCTTTTTTCTTTTTGCTGGGTTCATGTATTAAATTAGCACAGTGGAAGAGCCAAAAGATGGCAAAACTGATGAAAAGGGAGAAAATGGGAATGTATGGATAGACGAAGTGAACAGAACAGAATGTGTTTATTTCCCTTTTGGACAGAGGTAAATTGTGAGGTTTGTTCAGCCATAATAGGTGATTTAAGAAAGAAACAAAAAATGGAAGTGGAGACTAAGAAATATGAGAGCTATAGGACTTTCAATTTGAAAGTGAAAAGAGTAAAAGAGAAAGTACTCAAGCATGAGCTGCTGCCACCTGTAAAGAGTTTCATTAGCATTGCACAAGCCCCCAAGGATGTCTCTCTGCTTCAGGTGCCTCCTGGACCTCAGAGCATAGGGATTCATGTAGCCAGAAGTCAAAGATTCAACTTATGACAAGGCTGCAGTACATAAGAGAATCCTGACAACCTCTTCCACCTGAGGATCAGCCTAGGAGGCACTCTATTATAGGTCCCTTCAGAGTTCCCCTTGTCTGAAACTTCTATGAAAGGAATGCTCTCTGCCAGGCTGTTATGAGACTTTTAATTACACTTCAATTTTGTTTCCATTACCTGCAAGGAACACAGAATCAGCCCCTCGAGGTTTGGAAAGTTATTTGAGAGTGTTGAAAGAAAGAAAGAAACTACAGAAGTGTGAAATCGCACTTTTGTTCCTGAACCGTGGATCTGCTCCTGTGGCATCTTTCCCAAGTGATGTCATAATCAATTTTGTGACATCACAGGTGCCATGGAAAAGTTTATAAAATCCTTATGGAAGGGTTTGATAGAAGGATCACTTTGTGCAGGGAATAAGCAGCATATATACTTAAACAATTAATGTATATTTATTGTTTTGTCCTATATTAGCAAAAAAAAGAAAAAAAGAGGAAATGACTAATGATGAGCAGATTTTTTTTTCAAGAAATATTCATAGCTGCCACTGTGAGGCAATAGCAAAGAGTTTAATCTGTGAAAAACACTTTTTTTACTACTGCTTGGCCTGATTTCGTGTATGTGGGTGTGTTACTGTGGACTGCTAACATTTATGCATTTCTCAGAATAACTGTGGCAAAGTATAACAGGAAAAGTAGATGTGGACAAAAGACATGAAGCTCCACCCTCTTGACAGAAATGCCTAAATAATCAAATTATTAAACGTAACCTTACACAACCATGCCAATGTTATGCACACACCAGTAAACCATGCCCTTAAAACACAAACAAACACATCAGACCACTACAAATAACAGCCCACCAAACACCAAACTGCATAATGAGTTTGCTTATCTGATCCATACAGTTCATTTAAAATATATTACTTCCAAGAAAAAAAAAAGAGCAAATGAAACTGAGAAAGCAGGCTTCTGTAAACACACATACAAATTCAGTGAGAAATCCTGTGTGTCAAATACCAACTTGTGCAGGGTTTGTGAGAGTACATGTCCTAAATTTTTACCTTTGCAACCACAGAACAACTACAAATATTATGCCTGAAGTAATTATAAACCATCTCAAAAGCTAAGAAATATTTCTGCTGTATTTATGCACTTTGAAAATCAGTCTTAGCATATATGTTTTATAAATCTATCATGTGTTTTCTACCTTTTACTGCGTGACTTTCAGCAGTATATAATAAATTACAGGATAACAGATTTATGTTCCAAACATCCAAAGACTTCTCCACAAATGTAATATAACAATTCCTAGAACTTCAATTTATGTGTATAGATGAATCTGAGCAAGCGGCTTAATTTTGTTAAAATTAAAGACAATGTGATTTGTATTTTTAATCCAATTCTAATACATATATATTTGCAGATCATTAAAAAATACAAATAAAAACGTATGTTTATCCATTTTATGATTTAAAATGTGTGTGCTGAGCCATGGCTGAGCAAACAGCAGAACTGTCTTTGACAGAAATAGAAATTCCATTATTTCCTACCTTCCAGTGACGATAGTTGCTGTTCAGCTTCCAAATACAACTGAGAAAAGATTGGTCTGGGAACTAAGTTGTTTGAGCGGAGAGAGGCCTCAATAGAATTATGCAACACTTCTTCAAACCGTGTAGTCTTGAGCTGACCAGCATAAGAATTTCCCATCTTCTCAAAAAAAAAAACCACCAAAAGAGACAAGAAGAAGAGCAAATAAAAAAGAAAGATATTACAATTTAAGCACTCAGAACTCAATCACTGCATGCTGATGTCAGGCTCAACATTTCTCATGAAAGAGAAATGCTTCATTGTCCACAAAGAAAGGCAAAGGAAAAGAACATTGACTGCAGCAGTCACTGAGCAGATCCTGCTGGTAAATTACAGGAAGTTATCTAAAAGTAACAGCTTTCTGTAATTCAGCAGAAAGGCAGCAAGCTTTGGCACCTTCTTGAAAAAGTGACTAGAAAACTGATTCAAGTAATTCCTTGGTTTATATAGCAATTGAAGAGATGCATTTTCAATAGTCATCAATCTATTGTTAAACAGCCTTTTTGTTTTAAATGATTTGAACAGAATAAATGATCTGGGCAATAGCACAGTATTGTGTCCTTATCTTTGCATCGTCCTTCATGGCTGAACACTAGCTAAAGCAGTTCAACACATCTTTTAGAGTTGTTGTCTCATAAATAATGTAGCATTGCTGTAACCCAGAGACGGTGAAATATAACTTTTAATTTTCACCCTAAATAGTATTTTTCCTTGTAAAACATGGCGCTTTTTTTTTTGTTAGAATGAAACCATATCCATCCACACGCATTGATATTGCATTCATTTATTTATTAGGACTTTACTTTTAGTGAAACCATGTAATTTATTCATTCTGTCATTGAGCAGGCAGTCTATTTCAGCTGACTATTCCATGGACTTAACTGATGCCTACTTTCCATAGGGAACACAATGAACTGGTGTAACCAAAAGCCATGTCAGCTTTCTTTTCTTATTACAAAGTAGCTCTTGCCCTGGGCCCCATGTCCTTTCCCTCCTCAAGTAACTGTGAATAGAAAGCATGAAACGCTTCCTGTTTGTGGCAGTAATTCCTAAACACTGAACAGCCCCTCCTCAGCACTGGCTACTGCTTGGGAAATTAGCCTGTTGGGAAGCATCCTGTAGGAATCAGTCAAGCAAAAGGAAAACCACTGTGAAACCACACTCTGCTTGTCATGGAAAAAGGGGTTTGAAAGGAACAACCTACAACTTGTTGATTTGGATATCTTTTTACGACTTTGTAAAGCATATTTTACATATATAATCATATTTTAGCATATACTTGTTTGTATCGTGTTAATACCGTACAGAGAGTATAGCTAATACCACATAACATTGCTATAATATATATACACAATATTAATAGAACCATAATGAGAAGTATAAAACAATGCAGGCAGTATTTAAAAAAATTTAGACTAAAAGAAGGCACTACTGACAAAATGTTCATGTACATAGACAAAATCAAACAGAGGAGTTGCACTGAATACTACTGATGTACCCATTTGGTAAAGGGTAAATGGGAAGCTGCAAAGCCTCTTAGAGATGTTCAGTGCTAATATGGAAGTCAGGATACATCTTCTCTTCCAAGACAGAAAGCAAATTACAGTTCCTACACTGAGAGGAATCCTCCAGCTCCTTTTAAGTCCTGCTTCCCCCTACACCAAAGGCAGCTGAAGACAATGAGGAAAGCCTGACATCAGTGTCATTAACCAGCTTTATCAAAGGTATATGCAGGAAACCCCAGGTCAGCTCTGAAATGAATTATATTAAATGCTGCTTCTACACAAAAGCACTAGTAGATGTTTAGTTTTAATTCTAATCCATCCTTCAACCATTATATGACTTGTCTTTGTTACACTGATGTTTTGTATTTAATGTGACAAGGACAAGTTATTACCAAGATACCTGACAGATGCCTATTTAATTCTTTTCTCTTTTAAATTCTTTCCCATACTATGAACTCTTATTTTCTCCTGTTAGCTTGCAGGCATCTACAGGCTCAGGGACCCATGTCTATCAGGGGCAGGTACAATGTGGTTCTATATGACTGATCATCGAAATCTTGAAAGTCCAGACTAAAGACAAATAAAAATGCATGAACATGCTCTCAACATGTTAACATTCAAAGTTGCACCTTCAGGAATGGAGAAAGCATTCAGCTATCATCCATTCCATACCCTTTTATATATCGACTGTTTTATATAAATACAGAAGCAAAACATGAAACATTAAAATAACAGCCAAAAGACTTTTTGTATTTAAAAAATACCCCTGATACAACACAAGGAGAATATCCAAAAGTTTGACTGCAGTGGCAGAGGGAGGCTGGATTCTACCTGTTCTGAACATGACCATGCAAAGCAGACTCATATACCTGATTTTCAAATTTATTTACTTCTTTCAATGCTTTATTAAAGCAGTGAAAAATAGGAAGTTTTTTAACTAATCCAGAGTAAGACAAAGTATTCTAAGACAACTCAAAAGCAGACAAATAGGCACATGGACTGCTTTACACTATGAAGGCTTAGTTGCTCTACTGATCACTATCTGGATGTAACTGTGATGAATCACAAAACACTACAATATTTGTTTATAAACTCTTTTCCAGAGACACAGTCAGCTATTGTTCTGTACAGTTTATTAGGAAAAGAAATAGAGATACCATTACAGGGATTAAACATACTTGCTTGGGACTCATAGAGCCCATGAGTGGTCAGAAGAGAAACTCTGTATTTAATCCTGAGGATGGCAGAAACCCAGCATCTTATCAATGGGATGTTACAGATAAGGAATCAGTTAAGATTATATTATTTGTGCAAGAGGTAGGTGTTTGAATCCTTTGCAACACAAGCATGTTTGTTTGTCTATTAGGCTGCTAATTTAATCTTGTGAATGGGTTGGTAGAATGAAACAAAAATATGCTTTCTGGATTTGTAAGCTCTCATGTACTTGTGTGATCATACAATCAGAGTGTAAATACAATCATAAACCCGGGAACCTATTTTGGAAGATATGATACATACTTTTTACTCATTTTTCGTCATCAAACACAAACCACTGGAACCAGAAAATGGGCATTACATGAGCTTTTTTGCCAGCACCAGTCTCTGCTGTTCAGAGTCCCACTGACTCTCAATTGCAAGAGAAATTACTTTCCCAAAGCAAGCAAGGGACAAACCATTTCCCACTAGCTACACAACAGTTGTCATCCCGTCTTTTCTTTAGAGCTGCTCAGACTGTGGTACCTGAATTGCCAATTGCTGACTCCATGGCATCAGGAAGCAAAAACTGAGTCCTATGTTCATGCTTCAACGAACTCAGCATTCCCAGCCCTGATTTATGTTTCTCTTGGATACAACTGGGTGCCACAGGCTGAACTTTCAAATGCTTGTGAAATTCCAAGCCATGCACATAGACGGTGACCAGATCTACTACAAAAACCCCATACACTGACAGAGAAGGATGGCCCTCGACCCCATGTACTGATAAATCAAAGGGCACCTCCCTATCACATGGTCAGTTTCCACGGAGAGCATGCAGAGGAAAGTACTTGCCCATATAAAGAGGGTAAAACATGCAAAGATCTGGACCTGGAAGAGCTTCATAAAAGCATGATAAAAAGACAAAAAACACTCTGAGCAACTTGGGAGCATAACAAAAAATTGTAGATACAAATGAAGCGGGTCAGGCCAATGTTTTAGAAGCCTACAGATAATGCTGGCATAGAGAGATGCTAAGTCGAGGCATCTGAAAATGTGAGTAAAAGTCAATGTCAGTCACATCTTTGAAATTCCAAACAAGGAACTGTCAGCATTTCAGTGGTAAACAGGGACTATGTGATTAAGAAAAACAGGGATCTTTTAATGGGTTTATGTCTGCCACGTATAGAGTCAACTTCAATTGCAGTTGAACTAGTCAGGGTTTAAGAAAACCTGTGATGAGCCTGCCCTCCAGTGCTGTGAATCAGATCAGGAGTTCCCTAAGCCATGAGGGCAATCCCTACCATGAGAGCCATGACAGTGACTGGTCACAGTAAGAGAGGGCGATGGCCAGCAGCAGGAGGACATTCAGTCCCAGCACCCAGATCACGGAGGGAGATCTTGTGCATAGTGGAACAAAGACAGGAACACATTAGTGACTTTTTATCTGCAGTGAGGAGCACTAGGGTTTTGTGAAGACTGAAGATCCAGCACAGCAATTCTGGATTTAATTAATTAAATCCAGAATTAATCCTACACCTAGGACAGACTGGGTACACTAAGGACTTTAGAGCATAGAAAGTAATCCAGGGCTTTTAACAATTCCCATTGAAATAGACTGATAAAGAAAGTCTGCCCTCAGCAGAAACTGAGGAAACTAAAGAGTATATGTGGGCTGTGTTACATTGACTTAAAAAAATAATCAAGGTATTTAAGTGGGAAATTAGGAAGACCTGGTTGATCACTAAGAAATTCAGCCTTGGATACAGGTGGGAATGTTTCATATTAAGTTGCAAGTTTTTTGCATTACAAAATATAATCGAAACTGCTACTTTACTACATTAATCCTTTCATCATTGCTGTATAGCAATAGATGTTTTCCGAGTTTGAGCAGCCAGCTTTCATATTTTTGAAATAGTTTAACAGAGTAATTTCTATTGTATCATTTGTAAGAGGAGAATAGTTAGATGTTCTCATGCTCTCCAAAAGACTTTGCTATCACTATGACAAAAGGCAGCTTTTCGCTTGCATAGAAAGGAATTGTTTGCAAGGACTATGGATTTAGGTATCTAAAATGCTATCTATTAAAATTTTCTGTGAGGAGAGAGAAAGCATTCTTTACTGCAGGTTAACAATTTATTAACAGAATAGTACCAGAAAAGTTGTGTGATCCTTTTGCCCTTTGAACGTAAGTTATATTCATCCAGTAACACCCAAAATCCATCAATATCTGTAAAGTTCAATAAAGTCTCTAGTAATTCTTTAAAAACTGTATTAAAAACATCAGTCTAAGAAGAAAGAAATCTTAGGGTAGGGACTTGCAAATAAATATAACTGTAAGAAGAAAAATAAATTTGGAGACAGCACAAAACTGATTCTCTTCAATGGCAGTGACACATCCTGCAAAATTCTCCTCGTCAATTCAGTCCAGCCATGAAACATCACAATTTACTCTTTTATTTCCACTAAGCTATCTGTAATTACAGTGTTTTCTCTAGTTTTGGATTTGGAAGAACAAATTATTTTTAATCTCCTATATTAATGTGTATCATGTGTAAAAGTGATACTGTGTGGTATCTATTTCCCATAGGTTACATAAAATCTATTCCCACAAGTTACATAAAATTCTTGATTCAGGAGAACTAAAAGACACCATAATATTCAACCCCCACAAGACTCAGTATAGTATTATAGGTTATGTCTTTACTACTAGCCTCAAAACAAGGTTACTCCATCCAAAGTGCCCTTTGGGAACAGTCACTGGTCCATCATGACTCCTGGGAACTACTGCTGAGAGTAAATACAAGCACCAGAGCAATGCCAAGACATTACAACAGAAAACTGATTTCTGGCACACAGAAATTTTTTCTTCAATTGTTTCATTTACTAATACAGCTGTAGCCCATATGAGCAAAGACAAATTAAAAATTATTCTTCCAGAAATAAACCTAGTTGTCCACGTACCACAAAATTATCACTCATAGAAGTAATTTACAAAGCCTTTTCTCTCAGTACAAAACCACCTAAAGGCATTGTAAAGAGGTGGATTATTGACAATTTCTGAGAAAAATATTAGTTTCTGGAAGTCAAATCTGTTTCCTCACACTATTCTGCCAGAATGCCTTGGAGTAAGAGAGAGGAAAAAAAGGGCTCAGAAGACTGATGTTTATGATATAATACTGGAGCGTGGGAAACATTGCCTCATTTGAGATCACTTCCAGACGAACATTTTACCAAAATGATTTTCATGAAAATCTTCAAGAAGGGTTTGATTTTCTTCTGTTGTTATTCTTACCCAAAAAGAAAAACTTTCAAGCTTCACAAGATGCTGAGAAATGAAATTGCAATCCTCTGCTGAGCTTAACTCTACCATATCAACAAGAATAAAATCAGTAGTCACTTATGATTTGCTGATTGAAATCCACTTCTTCAGGAAGTAATTTATTCCTCAGCAATAAAGGTGACAGATGTATGAGAAGTCTCTAGTCATTCTGTGTTTCATGTATGATTTAAGTTTGGCAGTTCAGTAGACCCCATTTGGCCCATTACACTTTAAATGCAGCATAAAACCTTTAAATAAAACCACAGTTACCTTTACCAGAAATTCTAGTTCATTCTCTGTTCCCAGACCTTAGAACTTCTATATATCTTGTGGACTTACATGAGAACAGTTGTCTAAAGACCAGTCCAGATTAAACTTAATGGTTTCCAAAAAATTTGGGAAGTAGCTCATGATGAAACATAGAGACTCTGATTAAGGTTGATGACAGGTCACAGAGAACTTAATCCTTCCACCTTTACGCAGCCAAGAACAATTCTGCTGCTGTTTCCACAAAATGAATATACTGTAAGAAGACGACTTAGATCTCTCTACCACTTCTTTTTATCTCCTGTTTGCTTTTAATTTTTGAGGTCTTCTTTTGATTTTGAAAATCAGGCTGACTATAGACAGGGATTTTCTCCTGAATCAACGGTGAGATGATTTCCTCCCCTGACTCATGTTTCCAAGCAACAGGATGTCGGAAAAAGAGCGCAGATCGAAAGGTGTCAAGCTTTGTTTTTTGGCAACTCTAGATTCCAAGCCAAATTCCTTATATTAATCACTGAAACCAGTTCTCTCACTCACTGCAGAAGTAAATAACTGGGAAATGTCTTTATTCTCAGGAGATTGCTGCAGAGACAAATATGGACACTTTTGCAATGAAATTCAATATAGGAAAATTCCCCCACCTACTGAAAAATCAAGCCCATTTCTTAACTGATCAATATAAAAAGGGATGAAAACAAACTTGAACAAATCAATGTTAAACCACCTCAATAAAAACACTGTTACAAAGCTTTTGCTTTCTTTTTTTCTCAGGCAGAAAATAAATCAAAATTTTTAATGGATCATTCTTATTATGGATTTATTTCACATCCATTTTGGCCACAGTAAAGACAATTTCATCTAAAAACAAGTGTTTTCTTATTTTTTGCTGAAATTTTTCAACTGCAAAACCAGTAAGCACTACTTCTGAGTGTTCATTTTTTCAATTAAAATGCTACAATTCATGCATGGAACAGTAGCAAAAATAGCAAATGAATATTTTCTACATAAAAAGCAAAAATAATTTCCTGATATGTCTGCAAAAAAAAAATTAAACTTCTCATACAAATTTAACTTTACATTGGACCAAAAAAAACAAAGCTTGACGAAATCCAGAGCAATCTAAGTTGTCATAAACACATTAAAATATACAGCTATGCTGAGAGATCTGGACTAAGGCATGTTGGCAATTTAGTGACAAGGAATCTAAGCTGTGACAGCCTATACTGTAATTTTCTGGAGAAACAGAAAACTCAAATTGCAATCAGATTCCTTTAATTAATTATGGATGAAAGATTGTTTTGGTTTGAAGACACAGTTTGGTCTTCCTTTATGACTACAGAAAATGTAAGCTTCCTTCACCCTTGTAACTTTTATGCCTACTCTCAAACAGGAGCTGAATTTTTCTGAGACATTTAAAGAACTGTTTTGTGCTAAAATGACACTGTATTTTAATTTATTATAATATAGAAAACAAAATGCCGAAGTTCAAATGGCTCAGAGCAGAAAATCTTTTGTTAAAAGCCATATATTGGATTACTATTCAAGTTTTAAAAAATCATAATCATAAGCACTATTGGGACTGATGCCTGATAAAAATCTGTATCTGCAAAAAAAATTCAGAAGAAATCTTTACTTAGACTTTTTAAAGGTGACTTAGAATCTATTATTAACCTATTTTAATTTTCACTGAAAATCTATTTTAGACATAATGATGACACTGATTTGCATTTATTTGCTTTTTGTTTTAGCATGAACCTTCCTTTCAACCACTGGTTGTTCCTTAATATCCAGACAACTGGGCCAAGGAGCCACTTGATAAAAATAAATATGAGCTGGGTGATAGTCCAGTGTTGCACTAATAGTGCAGAGTGAGCCTAATATATGATATGGCAATAAATACATTTAGGCAACGGCACTTCAACCTGTAAATGCTTTCACATTCCTCTCTGCAGGAAACAATGTATTCTGATGCAGATTTCCTTGATTTTCCTGCAGGATCTCATAAACTTTGCAGGTGTTACTGGAAAGAAAATCCCTTATCAGCAGCTTCCAGCACAGCTCAGCTGATATGCTTTACTATTTCTCCAGCACAGAACCCTGACCCTATGGCTGGTCAGGCAGCACTGCCTTGGCTCCCATTTGGCTTTTGTGTGTTACTTTGATCAGCTCCTGGCTTTGGATGAAAGCAATTCTTTCAGTGGCCACCTTCAAACTCTCTAAAAAAAAAGAATTACATACATAAAACCAATTGAACTTGTTAAGGAGCAGGAAAAAGCCAAGCAGAGGGAGGAGAAAGGGAGGGAAGGAGGTGCCACAAATCAGGGCTAGGAAGCAATGATCAAAGTGGTGACTGGAAAATTAGTAAAAAATATCCCCAGGTTGTACAGGTCTGGGGCATTCCCAAAAGTGCAAAGGCTCTCTCACTATTACCGAAGAAGGAGACACAACTGTCTTTCCAAGAATTGACTCAGACATCTCCTCCGTACCTTTGAGTACAGCCACTCGAGATCTCAGAGTAAAGCAGTAGGGAGCAGATTGGCACGTTGGGAGAGAAATGATCTTGAAATGTATGTTTTCTAAATAAAATTCTAAGAAATCAGAACCTGGGGCACAGTACTCTTTCTTCTGGGTACCCATGCTAGAGAGTGTTTCCAAGAATCTTTTCCGAATCCAAAAGGAGTATACAAAGAGCAATGCTGTACTGATGGTACAGGTTAGCTTTTTGAGCCGTCCTCAGAACCAGACTTCTGTTTTTCCTTACGCCAAACCTCCAGACTCATCCCTACCCCTACCCCTTCAGGCTCACCCCTGGAAGCAGTGCAGCAGAGGTCTGTGGGGCAGACACGTGCACACACAGAGACCAGGATGTAGAGCTTAAACACACTTTGCAGCTGTCTGTCAGGGCAGCAGAGGCAGAGCCAGTGCCTGTGGCAGTTCTCCAAGGACACACACAGAGTGCACAGGTTCAGAGGCTTCACTTCATTCACAGCAAACGGCCTCACTGCTTGAAAGACAGCGTCACTGATTTCTACTAGCAGAGCACACTCCACTGTATCCGGGTCATATTTTCCATCTAATGAACAAAGAGTGGACACAAATACAATGGGAACAGTCTAAAATGTGCCTCACCATCTGTGGATAGCAAATACATCTGTAGATGAGTGTATCACATTACAAAATAGATCTGAACCTCAGGGTTTACTCAATCAGGAGATTGATTGCACATGTATTATATGTTGAAAATACATTAAATAAGAAACATTCACAAACACAAATATGCAATCCAAAGCATTAATCAAATATCTTTAGTTAAAAGTCTCAGTAGAATCCTCAAATTTAATTCATTTAAGAAACTGAACATAGGAGTTTTAGATCTGAGTTGTCTACTTTGAGAGTTTAAAAATTCAACTTGTCTGAATTTTTAGTATTTCGAATTTTTCCTAAGAGGAAATCACTTGACCCAAGGACAGAAAACAAGAGACAGAAAATGCAGACAAATTAATATATTTAAAACAGGAATATTAACTGTAAAATGTCTCACAAATATTATACTTGAACAGTAACAAATAAGACAGTGTGAGTATGTTATGATACATTAATTTTTTTATTAAACATTAACAGTATTTTTCAGCATGGAAATATGCAATAAAAATATACTCTACTGCACTGAAAGCATGTGCTCCTCAGTGACTTCCAGTAAACAACTCCTGAAGTTTCGTATGCTGATCGCAGTGCTGAATACCTTGCACCTGTGGTAACTGCCAGTGATTATGTCTTTGTGGAGGTTTCTTTTTGTTTCATTTAGAAGAGTCTGCTGCTTAGCAAATTGGTGAGCACACTTAAGGCTCCTTAGTCAGCACTGTGCGCAACTGAACAACTCAGTCGGGTCACCATGACATGAACGTTTTCCTGTCACAGTAGAGCACAAGAAGGTTTCAAAGCTATTTATTCTGCAACTATGGCAAAAACAATGAGACCACAATATACCCTGGCAAGCTGTTTTCTAGTTTGTGTGCTGGCTATACTAAATGATAAATGGTCTGACTTTATGTCTTATTAATACAAAAGTGCTGTGCTGGGTCATGATGCTCCCAGCCAGGCACACAAGAATCTATCAGTCTGAAACATTATTAAGATCAACAGTTTTGTTGGAGGTTTTTGCAAGGTCTGAAAGGGTTTGTATTTTTTTAAGAAGTAAGGGTGTCCTTTTGTATTATATAGCTATCAAAATCACTAAATAAAGCATAAAGTGTGTACTGTGGGTACTTTGTTTTGCTAACAGAAGAAAAGATTAACAGGAGAATGAAATCAGGTACATAGCAATCTTATCTTTGTCTTGGTACTATGCCTGTATCTCCTGAACAAAAGGATAGGAAATCAAAACAATATTTGAGAGAACATGTTCAATATAACACTCTGATATACCAAGAAACAGCTGTTGCGTCATATTTAAACTTCAGAAGATAAAAGCAATAATTCTGATAATTGAATTTTCTTTTTCTTGTGTCTCCAAGTCATGCAACATTCAGATACGTGCTTGATTTTAAACTCAGTTAAATATTACTGAAATGAGTAGAATCAAGCACTTGTCTAGGCTCCCAGTTGAATTAAGGTTCTGTATAACCTTTATTTGCAGCATTATAAACTTTATATGCAGCGTATTTTTGCTACAGCCTGTGAAACTTCATTTTCACCCTTCACTCCCAGGATATGGTTTCATGACTGGCTCAAGCTACTCTAAACTCAGGTTACTGCTGAAAAGTAACATCTCTCACTGTTGATCGTATATTCCCCCTCTGTTGTTCAGTGGCATTGATGTCAGCTGATATAACTGAAGACTAGCAGTTTTTGTTGGGTCATGTTTTGCTAGATCAGATCCCTCATCTAGCTATGCATAAAGTATATGGCCATTAAGATATAAAAAAGAAAAGTACCAGTATATGGCTAGGGAGGGTGGTGAAAGCAGTATCTTTTTCTATAAAAATGCTTTAATTAACACTTTCGAATTTTAAAGATACACCTTCTGATTCTTCTGTAACATAAGAGGAAAAAATCTGAATTTTAAAGCCTATTGAAGAATTGTTGGGAACTTCTGTGATTTAGTGCTTTCACTGAAAACAATTTTCATATTAATTGAAAGTTTTCATTGTTTATTTGGTAATTTTTTTAAATATATGCTCTCTATATATACTCAACATGCTTTAATTTTTGACTGGTCCTGAACTGGTCAGGCAGTTGTACTGGATGATCACTGTGGGTCTCTTTCAACTGACAGGCTCTACTTTAGTCGATTTTATTCTTAGATTTTAGACGGAAGTACTCTATTAAAGAATGTGAAAAAGACACTGTACAGAAAGTAGTAAATAATGATTTAGGAGAGTGATTGGTATCTTTTTCTGTTACTATGGAAGTGAACTAGAAGCTTTATAAATGTTCTATACTTAAATACAGGAGATCTCAGCCATGCATTTTCAAGTTGGGTACAAAATCATTCAGCTAGGAAAAGCAGGAATGACTGTTTGGTTTCCTATCAGCACTGTACAACCTTCACAACACTGTACAACATATTAACCTGACCAGACTGGCACCTGAAAGATCATACTGACAGCCAAAGTTCAGAGAAATCCAAAAGGAAAACAAACACTGCAACAAATAGATATGCATGTGTGTGAGAGGTGATTTTTGAAAGAGTCACTTTTAATAATTTACCAGGTCAACAAAAACACCAGCCAGGAAATCCATGTTTTAAAGAAATATAACTTTACTGATGCCAGCCAAACATATTTGCCCCATAAGTGTAGTGCATTCATGAGCAAAATTTCTCTAGGATGCACTGCCCAGGATGTTTTCTAGAAAAAAGTCTCCGATGCTGCAGTGTCTGTCTCTGACTTTGCTTTATGGCTAGAAACACCACATCAGTGTTAAAAATATTAGCATAGGGTAGATGTTAAAGAATAATAGGTTAACCTGATATTCAGTAATGGAATGCAGAAAGCAGAAGAAGCCTGCCTGCTTTGGATATAAGCATGGAGCAGAAGTTCCAGAGGAGGAGAAAGGGCAAGAGAGCACAAAGGGCCCTATTGTGTTTGATTAGTAGCCAGAGCAGGAATTCCAGGAATGGGCAATGAGCATAGAGTTTATGTATAAGAGATCTTGTATACAGAAGCAGTGAGAGTTGGTCATTATGCAGCTGGTGATATAACAACGACCAGAAAAGAGAGGCTATGCCTGCTGAAATGAGCTGCTGAATCTGTATGAAATGAGTCAGTAACTAAGTGATGAATTGACAGAACAATTGTTACGGGAAAGCTGATCATGTAATTATCCCAACAAAAGGTATGTAAAATACATACCTTGTACCCTAGGCGTTGAAGAAGAGAATCTTATTTTACAGGACTCTACAAGGCATGTTTTTCACAGATTGTGAACACTGGAATAGAAGTGAAACATGGCATATAACTTGAGGTTATAACCTCAGGGTTACAAGATTTTCAAAAGTCTAAAGCACAGGTCCAAATACAAGCACAAAAATCATAAATGGCATCATAAAAAAAAATTACCAGGACATGCATTTATAAAGCAGAATGAGGAAAGAGTCGGTCCCCTGTGCAATCAGAAAGGAAAATTAAGATATGATTGTAAAGTGTAATGCTTTTTTTTCCCAAGAAGATGAGAGAAGGTTATTTATGATCAAATGACAGATTTGTGTAGCAGCTTTACCCGGTAAAAGTGGAGACTGTTACTTGAAAACACCCAAGAACTTAGTATTTGAAGCATTCTACATGCAGACTGTATATGAAAGACCCAAAACTGGGTCCTGCCATTCAGAATGACTGGTTTAATTGCAAGACAACTATTTTTCTTCTCAAAATGTTTTTAAAATGTTTGTCAGCATACCTGCCTTTTGTGTTTATACAGAAATAATACTGAAATGTGTATAAAATCTTACATAAAATATCATCTATATAAGCTAAAAATATATACCACACTGGTATGGAGGGTACTTATGTGGAGCTCAGATTGTCTCCCCCATGAGAAACACGCTCAGTCTTGTACTGTGAACATGTATGAAAGGAGACCTTTAAAATCATCTAGAAACACAGACTGCAATTAAGCTGCCTAACCACAGGCATTGTCTAACTTTGAGATGTTCTGGGTAATCCTGTCTGGATTCTGACTGCTGCTTCAAAGAAGCAGAGTTCTGAGGCAAGTCCTCTGTCATATGTGCCAGTCCTTTATGGATACCTCAGGTAAACCAACAAACTAGATAAACCATGAAACCAGGCACCTGTATTTAGGCAACTGAATTAGACTCCAGGTATCAACTGTTTCACTAGGCAGAAATTTCCATTATAATCGATAAAACCAAGGGATCTGAGAGAGATCTGAGAGATGATTCAGCTGACCAGCTGCCAGTGTTTATTTAGCTCAACATGAGCTGACTCCTTCCGCTGGCTCCATTGACCACACTTGGCTTCACTGACCACAACGAGCTGCAGCTGTAGCTGCATGAAGACGTCTGTATTTAGGAGTCTTGGGCCTCAATTCAGTTGCTTAGACAAAGATGTTTAGTGGGCTTTGATATGCTCCAGGGCATCTGACAGGCAGCGACGCAGGTACCACAAACACCTGTAGGAGACCATGCCAGACAGGATACCTGAGGACATCACAAATGGCAAAAGAAGCACATAAACAAGGCACAGAATCACATCCTCCATCTCAAACTAAATCCTACTCTCAAAGTCAAAAACTGGCATGTCTATGGGTATGTCTACATTGTCAAGTGACTCAGCTTCCAGTTTGCTTCCAGCTGCCCATCATATGACTACCTACACTGCATACACATTAGTTTACATCCACGCACTGTGCCCTCAGCATTAGTTCTGCAAGTAGTTGAATAAAGCCCTCCTTTCTCTAGAGACTGAAAAATTAAAATAAACAGGGACATGCTGACCTCAAGACAAGCAACAGACTTAATTACTGCAACAGACAACAATGAATTATACCTAAGCAAACCTCCCATTCCTTTTCAATAGAACACACTACTAATCAGACACATTGTTTTACAACTGGTACAACCTACGCCGGAAAAATCCTTCCTTTCTTCAGGGCACAACAGGAATATTTCAGAATGTCACATCTGTTTCTTCATCGCTCTTAACAGTCACAAACTCTTGCTGCTTTCGTGTCTTACCCACATTTAATTTTTTTCACACACTGCACAAAAGCATCCACCACATATTGAGTCATGCTGTACCTGTGTAAAAATCTTAAATGCATGTTCACAGACCGTTTTTTAAAAACTTAAAAGCTACAGCCTGACCGATACTTCTGTAGATATTAAAGACTCCAACTGTTCAGAACACTTCCTTAAGGGTGTTCCTGCATCTCTAGTAATTGTCGTACGGGCAAAAAAGCCTCTGAACCTCCAGGCTGAGTAACATCCCTTTGAGTGCTTAGAAAAACAGCTCTTAAGAACTCTCAACTTTCTGCGCTCTCTTCGTGAAAGACCTTGTACGCCAAGCCATGTGATGGAGGATGCTTTACAGTACATGGGGTCAGGAGACAAGATGTGGCACCATCTTATACCCAGGGAACCGGCACATTACATTCTGCTGCAAACGTGAACTGAAACTAATTGAACAAATCCTGTGCTCAGTGTGTGTGATTTGATACGCCTGCTTTAACCACTGCCTATCTCCAGCTACTGAGACAGCGAGGATGCTATTCCACTGCAAACTGTTAGAGATACTCATACCATTCCCACTCATTGCTGCGTTTTGTACCTATTTCCCAATTTGCCATTTAGGTCTATTTCCAAGCCCCACATATTCTTTGGAAGGAATCATGTCTATGTGTAGCCATGGATGGCTTTTTTCATATTCAGTGCATCAAGAGAGGAACACATATCCCTGTTTGCAAGCCAAACAAATATAGCACAGTACAATTACACACGCAGCTGTTGTACTACAGCACATCTTTCAATTCAAACATCTTACTATAATTACGATGAATCATTGGAGTTTTAATCTCTTTAGTTCACCTTAAGTTTATACATATTTTTCTTAAGAATTCTATCATCTGGTCACTCATAATACTAAAGAGCTTAGTGCTGTATATTTGAGATAATTAGATAATTAGTGCTGTATTAATTGAGAATGCTCACAACAGTACAGTTTTGAATCTCACTTAAAAACTGTATCACTTTACTTTTGAGAGCCACACCAATCTCCAGCTTCTTTCAGATCAAGGATTATGCATCACAATTCCTGAACACTTCAGTGATTACTTAATATCACCCTCAGAGAAACACAGGGAAGTAAGTGTATCTTCTTTTTCCATTTTACTGGCTTACATTCAGATTTACAGTCTGAAGTGAAATTAGCATAGCTTCTGTGAGCATCTGAATCTCTAATTATAAATGAAATCCATGCCAGGTAATGGTATACTTTTAAGAGTCTGAGTTCAAAAATTTCAATCAATGTCAAACTGTGGAAAAGCTCAGATCTGAATGCATCTTGTTAAATATTTACTATTTAGTTTAAGTGTTGGAAGATATATGGAGTTTAGAGAAATTAAAATTAATCTTTCTACTCCTGTAATTCTACTTGGAAAGCCTAACTATACAGCCACATAAAAACAATCTTCAAAGTAAGTATTCTGATAAAAAGTAGATTTTTTTCCTTTATTTCGGTAAATAGCGCTAGAAATTCCCTGTCACTTTTGAATAATTATAAGCTGTAGATGAGGAAAAATAAAGCATAAAGTTTTCACGTCTCATGTTGTCTTCCTCTACTGCTCCTTAACAGATCTGCAATAGGAGTAGAGACCAAAATCAACATGACCCAGTCATGGGTCCTTGCAGCCCAGAAGGCCAAACATGGCCTGGGCTGCATCCAAAGCTCGGTGGGCAGCAGGTGAGGGAGGGGATTCTGCCCCTCTGCTCTGCCCTGGTGAGACCCCACCAGCAGTGCTGCATCCAGCTCTGGGGTCCCAGCACAGGAAGGACATGGACCTGTTAGAGTGAGTCCAGAGGAGGCCACAAAGATGCTCAGAGGGATGGAACACCTCTGCTATGGAGACAGGGTGGGAGAGTTTGGGTTCTTCGGCCCAGGAGAAGAGAAAGCTCTGGGGAAACCTTAGGACACCTTCCAGTGCCTAAAGGGGCATTACAAGAAAGCTGCATGAGGGACTTGTACATACAGATTTTTCTAACATTAAAAAAAAAAATCAAAACATGTCTAGTATTTGCAAATAGAATAAATAGCACTAAAGACTGTGAATTCAGCTGCCTCGTTTTTCCATTACATAAAAACAACAGGCATTTATTTGGAGGAGCTATAGGCACTATTTTGCAAACTTTGGATCCTTTTTCTCATTCTGTTCTTGAGAATCAATTCATCATTGCTGTAAGTTTTATTATACCTAATTCAAAACAGCAAAGGCGTTTAAACAAGTTTAGTCAATCAACTCACCCCAAGCAAAAAATACAAAGGGATGAATTTTTCATCATTTTCTCATATATTAACATAATTGCGCTTTTCAACTGAATACATTAAAGTTACCTACTGTGAACATATTACAATGTGAAAATACTTTCATTATGCTACCACCATATTAAATTTAGTGCAGTTTCCAAGGCCTCAAAACTTCACTTTAAACAGAATACTGAGTGTCAAATTGCAAAGGCAAAGGTCCTACAAAATCTACTTTAGTTCAGCGTTCTGAACAACCAAAATGTGGTGCTGCAATAGCATAGTGAGTAAATATGCTGCTGCTGACCTTTGGAAAAAATAGTAAAAATTTTTAAAAAGCAAGTATTTATTATAAAATTACGTAAGTAAGTATAATGTTTGCTCTTTTATCCTCAGTATTTATCAAAAAGCCATTCTGGACCCAAGTCTGCCAGAACAATAATAAATTCGTCAATAAAATTAGGACTCAATTTGACAGATGTGTGATTTCTGACATTATGCTGAAAGCAATGTTAAAATCTTTACCATTTTTGACACCTCATACTATAGAAAAGAAGCTGGAGGGAAACACTGTCATTATGACATTTTTACCTGGTTTGGCATTTTGTCTTGTTCTTTTTTGAAATCATGATTGCATGTTCTGCAACACATACACAAGAAGTATTAGTAGGAAAGGCAATCCAGAGCAATAGATATATTAAAAAAAGCAGTACAAATTGCACATAGTATTATTTCAGTTGGTTGATGGTGCCCCACGCTTTTCAAACGCGCTGGGCATTGCTCTCGCATTTGAGTATGACCCACTGTACATTGTCCCTGCAGCAGAGAACAGTCTCTCATGATTGAGAGAGACTTAAAGAACAGAGCTCATGTGACTGGAGGAAAGAATGGAACAGCACTCTAAACAGACAGCAGGAACAGTACAGAATGGTATGTCTGAAACACCACAGCTGGACAGATTGCACCAATTGGCATGTTAGGAGCAAGCTTTTACGTAACAGCAAATTCCTTGCCTTTAACAGGTGGCTCTTATACAACTGCCAGAATCTATTTCCCCCTGTAATTATGCATCCAGTATATTTTACAGACACATATCATTTGTCCTATAGCAGTAATCATTTCATATAAAAGACAGTCTTTTTTCTAGACATTTGATACAGGCTCTTTCAGAAAAGTATCACAATTTATGGTATAAATTTGAAAGCATGAAGAAGATGCATTCAGAAATGTTAGCACAAGATCAGCAGAAACAAATTTAAACTTCTAATAAAAACTTTGAAAGTTACAATTGTCTTTGATTCTGAATAGTTAACCTGCCTGAAGAATAAAAAAAACCATTCTATTTAAGGTACCCAAACACTGCCTCTATGACAGAATATGGGATGAACTACACATGAAGAATGCTCAAGAATTTAGCCTATGCAGGGAAATGTGAAAAATTACTGAGGAATAATCATAACTGTTGCTTATCTACAAGCTGTCTTAGACTCAGGAACATCATCTCTGCCTAAATAAAAGTATGAGTCAAACCCATAGGAGGGCCCAGGTCACTTTCAGGTAGAAATATTACCCTTCTTCATTGTCTCCTGTGCCAAAAACTCTGAAGAAGAAAAGGCAGGAATAACTGGTTCACAGAAAATAAGCCTACCTCTTCTAGAATTCTGTTTTCTAAGTCGCTCTAACACTTTGACTGATGACTTCTTTCAGTGCTTGACATTATGAACTTAGAAATTGTACATTATTATCTTGGCATTCAATTATTAGTCTATAAACTACATGAATAGCATCTTCCCATTAAGGTGATATCCTTTACCAAAGCAGAGCTTTATAGAACTTTCTCTGATTAAATAGGTTTTTACTTTATAAGCAGTTTTGAAGCTTTGCTTCCTTCAGATAAATTTTACGTAACACTTCATTATTTTTTTTTCACACAACAGTGTCCCAGTATGCTATTAAGAAGTCCTTTTTAAGCAACAGCTATATTCCAGTGATGGATAAAAATAGATCAGGTGGGTAGGTACTACCTATGCATACATATCTATTAATACCTACACACACACAGAGTCTTATGTGTTCTTAGGCTGAGGCTCAGTTATCAATGCGTAATACAACTTGCTTATTTATACTGTAGTTTCCTTCACCAACTCACATTCATCACTCTACTTGCATGACCTCCCAAGAATTTTGCATAAAAGACAAAGACAAAATATGTCCCTTACGCAGTAATAAAACTTTCAGTTATTGCTATTAGTCACTTCTCTGTATGTCACATTCAACAGTCCTTAGTGATAGACTCCAGAGAAATGAGTTTATTGGAAGGCACATACAGATGAAGCCCCTGCCATTAGCACTACTCAACAAGGCAGGCACTCCCACTCAGGTGAGGTTGCAGCTTCTCAGGAACCCCACCCATTTATCAGCTACATATAAACTGGGAATGTTGCTCCTTCGCCATGTCTATATTGCTAAATAAAACTAGGCCACTGGTTGTTCCGTGGCACAATCATGCCCGCTCTCTTGAATACATGTAGTGCCCTATGGCTTTGTGGGCATATTAAGCGTGGTTTGAGTCAGATTTTTGATCAGTGACAGGGCTGTGTTGCAAGTCATTATAGTGATGCTTTCACAGCATGGAACTGAACGGCTGTGAAAATGCTTCAGTGGGGAAAAGCTGCTGGGACAGTATTTGAGGTCCATGTGCTCTGGGAACAGTCCCTGGTGCATGCCATTCCCAGCCCAAGCACTACCTAGAAGACTTAATGACTGCCACAGGCCAAAACTGTACCAGGAACCACTCTGACTGGAAGTTCTAGCTCAGGCTCACCACAAACTGCCTTTCTTAGCTTTTCAGGTTCTGCCTTCAAGTCCATGTGCCCCCTGGTCAGAGTTTTCCCTTCTTTGTCCTACTTTCTCTGACTTCTTTTTTACTCACTGTCTTTTTATAACTTTTTACTCTCAATGCCCTCCCCACTTCCACCTACCTCTCCTTTCCAAGAACTGGAATATTCAACAATGAAACAACTAATACTGACACCTGGACACCACTAGGCTTTAAAATTATCATTGTTTAAAAGATTAAGAGGTTGCATTTTTAGACTGTTGCAAACCTGTAGACACTATAATGGTATTGCAGCTGCACATATACCCATGTAATAAGAGACATCATTTTCTTTACCTTTAAACTTCATAGATTAAGTAAATACAGGAGCAAGTTGAATATCTGATTCATTATAATACTAAAGCTCCTACATCAACTCCTGATTTTCTGTGGGTAGGTTGTCCAAACTATGACTTAAGCCTTGTGTTTGCTCCCTGCCTTTGGTTACACACAACACTATTGACATTGCTCACGCCACTCAGCAGCAAATTTCTTTAGGCTATTCCCATTCTCTTCACAAACAGGTTCACATATTTTATGTGTATCCTTATCTGTTTATATTTTTTAAATTGTTTTTACTTCCTCTCTCTCACTCTGTCCCATCATCGTGCAGTATCAATGAGCACTGACTGTAAAATGCTTGCTCTTCACTTTCTGAGGCAGGTCAGACTAGACATGAGATTCAGCACACATTAAAGAGACGAGCTAAGGAGTAACAAGCCTTAATTTAATATACAGAAATTAGAGGTAGGAACCTCATTTTGTAGGGGAGCTGATACATTTTCTTGCAGCGTCATCTGAACTTAGGCTGCAACTTCTCTGAACATGAAACCTGTGTTACCCAGCAGCATTTCCTTTTTACTTTTCTTCATATTACTCATTTTCCTGTGCGGTCTCCCACGGTATGTAACAGGCTTCCTATATAATTCTTTCTGATAAATTTGTGACAGAATCTCAAGATATTAGTAATCAATACATCTCTAGATAGCCATTATCAAAACTCTTTTCTGAAAGACTATTAGATCAAAAACTTGCTAAATACCATAGGAGAATACTTCTTCAGAAATTATTGTAAAATTCATATTTAACTATTTAATCTAATTGTACCATATATACATATATATATATATATTTTTTTTTTAAAGCCAGAAGAGAAGCAATAGTAATAGCAAGCCATTTCTTCATTTCAGTTCTGTTGCATGATAATTCCAGTGGCTACCTTGCTTCTTTTATGAGGAAAAACATTGAATCATGGAATCACAGAATGTTTTGGTTGGGAAGCAACCCTTAAAGGTCATCCAGTCCAACCTCCTGAGCAGGGACATCTTCAACTTGACCATGTCACTTACAGTACCATCCAACCTGACCTTGAATTTTTCCAGGGACAGGCACCTACCATCTCTCTGGGCAACTTATGACAGTGTTTCACCATTTCCATAAAAAAAAAAAAAACCCTTCCTTATATCTAATCTTAATCTAACCTCTTTTTTTTAAAACCATTACCCCTTATCCAATCACAACAGACCCTGCTAAAGTCTCATGCGTTGAACATTCCATCCATCAAATCCATATCTCTCCAATTAATAGAGAAGGATGTTCTTCACTCATTGAAAATATTCTCTTGTGAAAAATTAGGGACAGAGAAGTTTGCAAAATCAGGATGCAGCTATGACAAGAAAAAAACAAAGGTGTAGTAAGAAAAAGGTTAAAATGCTATAGGAGATGCAGTACTTTGTTTTCCATGTTTTTTCCAGAAGTAGCATTATATGGTCTATTATAAAATATATTAACTATGGAATACACAGTATCAGTGTTCAAAATCCATACTCTGAAAGTGAAAAGCATTTGGACTCTCAGAGTACCAAGGAAAATGAGTATGACCACGAAGCCTCTCTGCGGTCACTCAAGCACACAAGCAAACCAGTAGCTCTTCATCTTCTTTACTAGATGTGGGATAGGAAGGTAGTAATGAGGAGTCATCTAGCAGCCCCAAATGCCAGTTTTCAAGTGCAATATCCATCCAAATAAAGAACAATTGTCCCAGCACATCTGTTACTTGTTATAAACTTTAGGGGAGCAAGTGATATTTTTATCCAAGTTCTCCCAGTTAAACTTAACTCATAGGTTTATATCAAAGTTTTCTCTTCAGTCCTAAATTACAGTAAAATGAAGTATGGTAGAGAAACACATGCTCCTTAAACAGTTTCATTTCAGACTTTCAAAAACACGTTGCACTTCCACTTTTAGCTATATGAAAAGATGTCTCATAACCACCTGCTAAAAAATCCCAACTCCTATTTCCTCTATTTAAGAGAGTTGTCGATTCAACCACAGGTTTATTTTTAATACTTACATTACCATTTGGTTTAAGTATCTTCATATTGAATTCATGTTGTTTCCTCATGACAAGAATGCAATTATGTGTATTCATGTGGTCTAATTTTAGTACAGATTTCAAGTATATTCTAATTAATAATATACTCTTAGCAAAATGTGTACAGCAGTGAATTCTAAAAACTGGGTTTATCAAATATTCCTAGAGACTGATCCATAGCCAGAAATTGTACTGAGCCCTCAGTCCCATGCAAAGAATGTTTTTTACATTGTGTCTACTTAGTTTAAGAATGGCAGCAGCATTGCACAATGACACAGGCACTATCATCGGCTCTGAATCAGCTAAAAACCCCCAGAGTCTGGTTCACAGGAATCACCAGCACAGGCCCATTTCTAGGCTGCCTTCCTCTCTGTTGGTCCCTATTTTCGGCTTAACAAGCTCTTACATGGCTCGGGCCCAGCTTATTACTCCAGCTGTTAACCGTGAGAATTCGCAATGTCTCTTTGCAAAACTGAGGGTTTAAAGAGCTCTGATCTCTAAAAAGAAATCCAAATTAACAAGAAGCAAATAGTATTTTTTTTTCTCATAACATTTTATTGCATTTAACACAAACAGCTCACAACAGCTGTTCCTCCACCAGTGTACTAAAAGGATGAATGGATTTGAAATATATTATCTTGAAAATCATGGCATAAGACTTCCAGTCATCAAAGTCAGTATTTCAAGCATGAATTGCATAAAATATGATCTCCCTTTTGTCTTTAAAAATACCTCAGTACATATAACGCATTAATAAAACCAACAAAACAAAAACACCCCACAAACCAAACTTCTTTGCAACTGTTAAAAGAAAGGTAGGGGGTTTGTTTTGTTTTGCTTTCTCAGATCAGTTCTCCATAAAATGTCCATGAAGGCAAAAAAGGAATTCTTTGAAACTAAGGTCTCATTACTTATACATTATGAAAAAAACATTAAAATTGATTTTTGGATGTGCAGTGCCTTAATTTATAGGCTTGACTAATCTGCATTTTTAGAAACTAACAGATTGTTTTACTGGTTAGTGCAAATGTTATTGATCCACTTTCTTGCTGAATTAATAGCACTATGATAGGACAACTCGCTTTCTCAGCCTTCCCAATGTTTTCCTGAAAAGAGGCCCATTACATGGCAGGGGGCAAAGGACAGGCCTTGATAACACTGTTTAGACATTTCTTTGATGTCCACAGGCATCATCCTCGACAACTGACCACCAGAGACAAAAGAGTACTCTTAGGCTGCTGGAAATCCCAGCCATTCTTCTCACCACCTTTTGATATCCCAAGGCTTCTATACCCTGACCTCTGCACTCTGACATCCTTATTTGAAGGATGGTCAGAAATGTCAAAAAATTCTTTCCAAATTTAGCCAATGAACTAAGGATTTATTTTGCTTTTCATAATTGCTTCATGTCCTAATGTACCTGTGGGAACACCAAGAAGATTTTACAAAGAGAGTAGAAGGAAAAGTGTCAACAAGAAAAAAACTTTGATTTTTTGGTTTTGAAACCACTCTCAAACATCTGCCTTCTAAAAGCCAACCGCTCTGTCTAAAGTGCCTTGACAGAGCCATCATGATGCCTTGATTGTGCCCATGTACCCACAGTATTTCTACCTAATCAGTGTCATACAGAATTCTACTTCTAACACACAGATATTGCTTGCTGACATAACTTCACTCAATAAACATACACCTTTTAAATGGCATGCACGTTGTATGCTAAGGACCAATACAGATTTTTATACATTCATATTTTAAAAGGAAATGTGATTTTAACATTTTTCAAACTGTTTTTCTCTCTAGACACCTGTGTCATTGATAATTAGATCAGTTTTCCCATTTCCCAGAATATTTGGAGAAAAATTTTCCACAAAATTACCAGAAATTATCATGGGTGCTTTTAAACAGTTTCATTTCCCACCTTTCTGAGGGATTGAAATTGAACAAAACGGTCAAACAGAAATAATACACATCCAGACAAAACCCTGGAAGTCAGGCAAACACCTAGAGAAACACCCTTCTCCCCTTCATTATTATGGGAGGTCCTGCTGAAAACCCACTCTAAATATATAAGTGAAATCACATATACAATTGAAAATGCTTAACAAGACCAACCTACTGATGATCCATACGTATGCACAAATTTGGACTTTAGCCAAACAAGTGTATATATTCGGTCTCTTGTGCTTTGACAACAATTTTTGTAGCACACTGCTAAAATATTATCATGCCATGAAGTTCTATTGCTCAAAATGAAGACAAAGTCTGCTCCAAAATCTGATGGATTTCACAATATACAATCTTCTAAACTAACTTTGGTTTAATAAACTATGCCCAAGTGGTAAGTTGTTTTGCATTGATTTTTTTTTAAACTGGCATTGATACTATTTTTTTCTACACTGACAATATTACTCCTAACTTGAAAGTCAATGACGTACCAGCGTTAATGCAACAGATAAAGGGTAACAGATAAATGTCAACATTTTAAAAATAAAACTATTCATCATTTGTAATGCAAACACTGGGATTTATAATGCTTGTTTTAAAGCCACTTCTATATCACCTAATATTATCTGCTCAGCTTAGCCAATGTTTATTTACTTTAATGTCTGTCAGAAAAGAGTGAAACTGAATTCACAAAAGGAATGGTGTGGGATTCGAACAGCCAAGAATCTTGACATTTTTAAAAACTCTCTTCTCCTCTATATTAGTTTACTACCATAAAAAATAAGGCATAAACCAGCAAGAAAAAAAAGTAGCAAAGAGGGGAAAAAGAGGTGTTTTTTTAAAAGTTTTAGAATTCATAAAGTTCTCAGACAAAATGTTGATGATAGCCATATAAGGGCTGTTCAAATTGATCTTTCTGGTTTTGGTGAGTTTTGAATTAAACCATACCCCAAGCATTTCTGTTCAGTGACAGATCCTGAGGATTTATGTTCAATATTTAATCTTGTTTGTTATTTTTAAAATAAATTGCATGTGCTTAAACAGAACAGGGGGCCTGATTCTGAATCAGAGCCCTCCGAGCAGCTCCAGCAAGAATGTAAAACAGATAAAGTTAAAACAGAGGGAAAAAACCTAATGAACCCCAAGTCTATAAATATTTTCATTTAACTGAATCCTGACCATGGATCACTCAAACTACTTGTGAACAGGCAACATACATACACACCTAAGGTCATACCTATATAGCAAGAGGAAAATACTGAAAAATCAGTGGCACAAATTAAATGCACACAAGGCCATCAACAAATCTTCCACTTCTGGCAGTGCCCACTGAAAGATTCCAATCTATTTTATAGAGGCGCGTTACTGCTCTGCTGTTGGAAATTATTGCCCTGCCAGTTTTACACACATTGTTTTCCCTGTGAGCAATCTCTGACCCTCTTTGGTAAAAAAAGTTAACACTGTTATAGTAATAGATCTTCACCAGCCCTATTAATTTCAAACAGAATGGATTAGGAGCCATGCACAGGAGCAGCTCAACTGGCACAGTCACCTCTCTGGCAGAAGTGCACTAAGGAGTTATTAGGGGCAGGAACCATCTCAGCCAGCACAGCTGCAGTCAGAAGACGATGTGTGAATAAAGCCCTAGTAAAACACACTAGCTTTTCATGTGCATGAATTCATACACAGCCCTGAGTGTTGGCAAATTCTGTGGCTGCAGTTACACTTAATTCTGATGTAGGTAGAAGATAAAAGGAACAGATTATTCTTTTGCCGTCCTGCTTTTTGTCAGACTATTCTTTCTCATGCATTGTGACAGCATCTTTAGGAGTTTCCAGACTCTCATCACATAAACTAACAAATACAACCGTGAAAGCAATTTCTAATTGAATATATCAAAAACTGCACCTTAAAAAGAAAAGTTTATTTCATCCTGGACCCACAGAAGCACACAATGGAAAAAAAAAGCAACCAAACCTCAGAAAGCTTCCCCTGTAGATCTCATTTGCAAATTTAAAGGGATCATTCCTACTGAGTAAAATTTAGCTTGAATTCAAGATAGCCTTTTTTCTTTAGAAAGTGAACACAGTGCCAAAGAAACAAAATTACACGCAAAAGAAATGCCACCTAGCAGTGAAACGACAGTGAAGCAGTAGAGCTAATTTGAAATGGGAATAGCACCATCCATAAAGCTTTGTTTTCTTGCTGCCATCCTGCACACCATTACTTCACACCCAGACTGACCTGTCAGCATGACCGTACACCTCTACTGCTACAAGCATCTGGCTCAGGAAGAGACGTCAGGACTTTACGCCCAGGACTGGAGAACTGCCTGAATTCACACTGCAAGACCGTGTTCACATCACCTGATGCTGGGCCAAAGTGTCTCTGGGCCTCAGCTGGGTCTCCATGGCCCTGATAAAACTATTTGTGTGTGGTCTTTCCCCCAGTCAGTTTAATTTCATTATTATGCAGGCTGTATTGAAGCTTTTATCAGAGCAGCGTTTTTTGGCATGGAACTAAAAGCATGCGATACATGAACGGGGATGTCGCATCACATTACACACAGGGTAAGAGACCTACTTCAATAGTATTAGAAAATCATGTGGGATTAGGAGCGTCATAAGTAATTGTGTCATCCACTTTGCCTAGTGGGAGCACTCTTTGAAATAAATTAGCTCCAGAACAATGCTTAAGTTTTTCCTTGGAGAGAAATCATTGAATTTCTGTAAAAGAGAACCCAAGAGAGAATACTTCACACAGTGAACATCGTCAGTGGGCTGAAACCTGGGAATGAACTCAAGCCAAGTCACCTGCCCCACTTGCTGCACTCTTTTTCACATCAACTGATACTCTCAACTGGATCCTTCAGCTGCCTTTGCCTTTCCCGTGTGCATACAAAATGCTGGCTGCATAACAGAAAGAAAAAAAATAAAATAAGCATCAGAATGTATTGGGAAACTTCACTGGATAAAAGAAAAGAAGACACACACACACACATAAGGAAAGACATAGTAAAATCTATAGAAGACTATCCACAACCATTGCCTGAGATTTACAAATGTTAGTATTTTAACTGAAAAATGTAACCTGACCTTTTAAGATTGTAGGGATCCTTTAAGGCACAGTAATAACTAAATGCTAGAAATGCATAGGTATAATGAAGCATTTCCCTTTTTCAGGTATTTTAAAGACATTATCTAGATCTTTATTAGGCACATCTATTTATAACATATGCAGTGAGAAATGCAGTAGTAGACTTGCATTATAGCCGGAGAATATTACAGTTTTCTAAGCTCTCTACTAATCAGCCGAACTGCAAATAAAGACAGGTATCTACTCTGATATGTACAGCACCTGGAATCATTGGCTTCCCTGTATGGGAGGGCAGCCCATTAGAAAGATTTAGCCTCTATACAAAAACATCCATATGCATATTGATGTTATGGCTTGATGACTCAGATGGATGGGAGCACACAATTAATCAGATGAAGCAATCTTCTAGGTCACACAAAACATATGTGAATTAAGCTATAGAAATATATGGCAGGAGCATATCAGAAAAAAGGAATAATCAGTGGTGGAGCAAAGACAGGTCCATTAAGGACTAGCAGGTCCATTAACCAAAGAAACTCATTAACACAGCTATCTGAACTGGTATGAATAAGACCAGTTTTTGCATCAGCAAACCAAATATCTGCTTAATAATTCCAAGGAAAAGACTGTATTTCCCTTTTATTCTGCCACCAGGACTAAGCACATCTTCCCAGAAAATGGCAACACTAACTGATTTCCTAGTTGTTCCTCCTATTATTCCCCTGAACAGGAGCCTTTCTCTCTTCTGTATTAAAGCTCCACATGTCACAGTTAAACTGGAAGATGTAGGATTGTCAGTGTAGAGATTGCTTGTAGACCAGTACATGAAATTAACAGCTTGCCAAAAATCACTACTTCCACCTCTCCAGTTCACTAAAAGAAAATAAGATTATGATTAGGTTTGATGGAAGAGGAAGTAAATGGCAGAAGAATTAAAGATATGTAGAGCATGAAGCTGGAAACGCAGTTTGCAAGATAGAAGTGGTTTAACACAAAGTAACCGAAGGTCTCCTTCTTTATGAAGACCTCAAAGACAAAAGCTTTTAGCCATGAGTAGCTATGACAGAGCAGCTGAAGAAGCATGCATGCATGCAGTTAGGCGAGGGTAATTTACATAATTTAAAACATATGTAGTCTGTCTAGGCTTTAAACTGTTGTTTATGTATGAATCATAAAAGAAAGAGCATATAGTTCAAGCTAAGGCCACATGAACATATTGGTACTAATGTTCATCAGTGGGCTAATATAGGCAAATAGGAGATACTCTAAAAATAGAAGCTGTTATAATTCTGTTCCTTTCATCTCTTCCTTAATTTCCTTGCTGCCTTAGGCATGGAGAAAAAAGGCAGGTTGTCTTTCCTAAGTTAAAATACTGTGAAATTCACAGCTGGCACTTCAAAGATGCTCAAGACAGTTACATAACTCCTATTTCATACAGAACAAAAGTCACTGTTATTTCGAAGACAAACTTCTCAAGAAGATTCTTAAAAGATGACATATTTTTGCAAGATGACAAGATGAGGGCTCAAAGAGTTATAGTACATGGGGTGTCATCAGACTAGCAGCCAGTCACCCACGGGGTTCACCAGGGCTCAGTTTTAGGGCCAGCATTATTTAATATTTTTATAAATTATCTGGACAGAGGAGTAAGTTTGCTGAAAAACCTAGGAGGAGCTGTGGAGTCAATTGAGGGTCAAGAGGCCTTATATAGAGAGACACCTACAGAGATTAGAGAGCAGCACAACCACCAACCAAAGGAAATTTAACAAGCGCAAGTGCTGGATTCTCCATCTCGGATGGAGCAATCCTGGTTATACATACAAACTGGGAGAGCAGCCCCACGGAAGAGATCTGAGGGTTTGGATTAATGGAAACATGAGTCTGTGCTCCGGCAGCCAAAAGGGCCAACCATGTCCTGCAAGGCACAGCATCACCAGCCATAGCAAGCCTGCCGAGGGCAGGGATTGTCCCTCTGTGCACTGCGTTAGTGCGGCCCCACCTCGAACGCTGTGTGCAATTCTGGGTGCCTCAACTTAGGAAGGACATCAAACTATTAATCTGTCCAGAGGAGGGTGACAAGATGGTCTCACAGGCAAGACTTGAGGAGTGGCTGAGGTCACTTGGTTTGTTCAGCCTGGAGAAGACCAAGGGGGACCTCACGGTAGTAAACAGCCTCCTCAGGGTGGACAGCAGAGGCAGAGGTGCCAATCTCCTCTCTGGTGAACAGTGAGAGGTCAAGAGGGAATGGAATGAAGCTGAACCAGGGGAAGACAGCATCATGTTGGACATTAGGAAAAAGTTCTTTACTGAGAGGATGGTTGGACACTGGCACAAGGTCACAGCACCAAGCCTAAGAGAGTTCAAGGAGTGTCTGGATGATGCTCTCAGTCATATGATTTAGTTTCAGGTTCTCCCGTGAGGAGAAGGGAGTTGGACCTGATGATCTGTATGGGTGCCTTCCAAACTGAGATATCCTATGATTCTATGCCTTTACTATATATCTTCTTTCCTGTGGTGTTAATAAACTTTCTACAAATAATTTTTCATTTTTAGCTACTGCATAATTATGTAAATATGCCATCAACATAATTACAGATTGCTTCTAGTACATGAAGTACTGCTGTACTGTTTAACTAGAAAAAAGTTATTTTCTTCATATAACACTCGATCAGTGTATTTTACAGCATATTTCCTACAGTATACAATGTCTAAATGGCAATTTTCTTTTACTGTTTCTTCAGAGACATACCAATGGCAATGTTACTTCTTAGACTTCCTTTATTCCTCACATAAACATTTAAGCATGAAAGGTAACATATGGACAATGGCAACTGAAGGCAAACTGAAAACAAACCAATGATCTTTGGAATCCTTAGGTGTAACTATAAAGGTACAGCTACAAATATCTATAAAATGAGCATAAGTGATACATTTGAATTTCCTTAGTATATTGCAGTATTTCCTGCCACATTCTGTGTAAAAGAAGTTTTGAAGTTTTAGTTAGATTTCCCAACTGACTGAATCATTAACCATAGTCTACGTGGGAAAAAAGCGAAGAAATATTCAGCTGTAGTTCAAGAAGCAATGCTTTCCCAGTGCACATGTAGAATACATGAATGCAGGCATGTTTTTGTGAAAGTAGGGATGTTTACATGTAGATTTTGGTTTGTTTTAGTTCCACTAGCCTTTAATGCCCCTCATGTAGCTTTTATTCACATGAAATAAATCCCTGGCTGTGCCTGATCTCAGCTGAGAGTAAGTAAATGCTTTATTTTGTATGAAGGTGAAAAAAAGGAATGACAGATCACTTATCATTCACCATGCAGCCTTTGTATTCATTAGAAAAACCACAATCAATAAGAACCAAAGGCAATTTTCCCCTAAAGATAACTATGCCCAGCATCACTAGAGGGTCTGGGACTCTCACAGGCTTTCATTTATTAATAAGAATCACCTTTGAAAGTTTACAGCTTCCTAGTCCAAATTTCACTTTATTTAACTGTGCTGTGTAAAATGCCCTCCTTTTATTTTGTTATACAAAACTATATTGTTTTTCTCATGGTTACTTTTACAGTGTGCAAGTTCCATAAGCTTCAAATGCAGAAAAATTGCAATTGTCTGACTTTGCCACCTTTCACATTTTATACAGCAATCTCTTCTGGGTTTTGGGGACAGGTGTTGTTTTATTAAAAGAGAAACTACGGAAGCCAGTAATTTCTTATACAGAGTACATTCTTTTGGTTTAACAAGGAAAAACAGAATTTAAACCATTGTTTTTAACTTGCTATTTCACATTAGAAAACTCTTTCCTTAACTTCATGCATATTATGCATAGTTTTATTGAATAACATGAAATCTCATCTGAGAGATTTGGAGCTGTTGTATCCAAAGACAGACTACCCTAACAAGGTATTTAAATACAGACACAAATAGACAGTAGACTCGAGGCACAAGTGAGAAGAAAAACTGTATATTCCCAATGCCAAGGAATACAGACATTTTTAACAGAAAATAAAAACATTGTGCCAAATTGATATTCACAAAGCAAAGATGATCACAGCCTAAGTGAAATTCCATTCCTAAATCATTCCTTTCTGGGCTTATGCTTATTACATCTTCTGTCAGGAGCTAATCTCACGTGACAGGCCTGATCCAAAGCCATTTGAAGTCTATGGAATGTCTCTTCCTGACTTCAGGGAGCTTTGCATCCAGCCCTTATAAACTTCAAGAACAATACAATTCATGGAAAAGTTGTTTTAAGTGAACAATAGCTAACTATTGTCTCAGTAGAAAAGAATGTTAGCTTCAAATGAAATTTACCTGCAATGGTAGATTTGTGTTAGGCTTCTTTTGTTACTGTTTCTTTATGCATCTAACACAGCTAAAACTTTCCAAAGTGAGAACGTGCCATTTCTTTAACAGAAGCCACAGAAAATCAAAACTGTAGTAAAAAAAAAAAAAAAAAAAAAAAAAAAAGGAAAAATAAAAAGATCATTTTGTACTAAGGAAACAAAAGATCACTTTTAGGCCTCAATTAATTCAATGTTTTCTTAAACAGCTGTACATTAAGGACAAAGCAGAACAAGAGGTTTCAAAAATATATATCCATTGTTCCTGAAGTCATCAAATCAAAAGATAGATTAAAGAGAAAAAAACAACCAAACAAACCCAAACTAGTTGTATAAGCCAACTAGTTGTATAAGGGGGTGGGCTGACAGGAAAGCAAGTTATTTTGTTTTTTCTGTTCTAATAAAAACCCTGATTGTCTACTAACTTAAGTAAATTTCAAAGCTAGAGCTGACAACTACCACACCAGATGTGGTGACCAGTGTTAGACTGTTATTTATATTCTGAAAATAAGAATATAACTGAAATAAGCCCAGAAAGAGCAATTAAGATCATTGTAAAAACTGGTGGAAGAGAAGTCCCATTGCTGTGATGTGGCTTTTCTCCCATTTATAAGAAAAATGAGGCAATGTAGACAGAACCTGATGTTGATCCACCTGTACCAGTAAATTTACACTGATGAAAATGCAAATCAAACTCAGGTCTACCACCTCCAAGTTCCCAATGCACCAGAGAGGTGGCTCCAACTTCCTCTCTCACACATCAAATCAACTCACTACAGCTATTTTAGTTACCTAATGTTGAGATGAAAACATAGAAACTTCCAATTAGTCACAAATATTCCAGAATGTCCAGCTTTGAAGAATGATTCTATGTTTAATAGCAAAACAAAAACAAACAAACAAACAAAGTCATTAGGTCCTAAAGACTCTCATTCATAAGACATACAAACCACTGTTCATTTTCTCTGTAGGTGGTTCAACATGTTTAAAAACAAACACTGGCACTATAAACTTTATTAGTTAATAGTTTTCAGAAGAGTCTATGAAGTATTAGATCAAAACCAATGTAGCCCATATCTCGAGAAGTAAATGAGACAAAGCACAAGCAAAAGCATACATCAGTTTCTGCAATGTAGAGATGGTATAGTTTGTCTCCTTCATTTAAGCTCCCAGTATACACAACTGAAAATAAGCATTTCACTTTATAAATACACCTAATCAAACTGCTGCTAAGTGGATGAATTATACAAAACTAGAAATTTCATTTCAAGCCAGTACAAAATTGTGGTTTGTTTTTTTTCCTAAATGAAATGAAACAGTATTTCTCAGGTCAAATACCAAACCTTGTTTTGGTATCACAATCATTTTCTTCAAATAATTCTCAAATAGCACATTTTGTTTGATTTAAAAATCACATTATTTTGGGAATTTTGCCTTTTTCTCTTGTTGTTGGTACTAACTGCATTTTTGAACTGAAACATTGTCCTAAAATGAAAAATCAAACTTTCAAGTAAAAAAAGAGTCAAAACAATACGCAGACTTTAGCTTTTCTTGGGTTTTTGTTTTTTTTTTCTTCTGACATACACAAAGTAATAAGTTGTTTTGTTCACTCCAAAACTATATTTTGGGTAAATAAACCATTTGTACCCTTTGTTAAGTCTCATTTATCCATGTATCAGCTACGCTGCTACCCTATTCTCTCCTCTTCCTACACAGGCAGTTGGGACACAAACTGCCCGCAGCTAAATATTGCTGGCTGGTGTCCCGATCCCCTCGGACCTGCTCTGCTCCCCTCTTACTCCGTTCCTGTTGCTGCTGGGACCAACACTTCCCTAACCTTCAGGAGACCTGGGCTTCCACTTACCCCCCTGCCGTCTCTGAGCGTTCCCAGGTGCTGATAATCTTTCCTATTGTTGCTGCTGCTTCCCCTTATTTTGGCAGAAGCTACGGCTTTGCAAGTTGCATGGATCTTACCTCTGAGACCCTCTTTGTTGCTCTGAGACCACGCTGGAAGCAGGGAGTGATGGATATTAGGGAAGCATGAGCCTCCCCTCGCTGTTTAGCAGCGTGGTCTGCAAAGAAAGATAGAGATGCTGCTCTCTCCTCCTCCTCCTCCTCCCCCCTCGCTGTCCCAGCTTCCTCCTCCCTCCTCCTTGCTCCCTCCTTCCTATCCACGAGCTCTAGCTCTGTCTGTGTTCCCACACAATGCGCTACCTCTCAGCACCAGCTACCTAAGGTCAAGAATACAACCCTTCACCCTTCCCCCGCCTTTTCCTCTCCGCTCAGGCATCCTCACCCCTGCTTCCCACGGAATATGGTATCTTCCCAGCCAGACGTGCCTTATTCGGCTCTGGGGTCTAAAGTGCAGACAATTTCGGCAGCTCCGGGGAAAACAGAGTTATAAAACAGAAGATGCACGGGAAAGACAGGGGATATAAAGGGAAAACGGAAGTCTTCTGAAGAAACTGGAAACTTTGGGGGTTTATATGTGTCTTCAAAAAAGAAAGAAAAAAAATCAAGTCCCAGTAGCCAAAGCCTGCCACTTGGAGATTAGTTTAAGAGATCTATACAGATAAAGAAAAGTGCCCTGGATAGCTAGTTATCTCCCAAATCCAGCTTACCTATTGTTTATGCTCTTTGTTTCTCAAGCTTTATTCTAAATAGCTTTTTTGTAAAGAAGCTTCCAAACTTTTCCCCTGCAAAGCCATACTTAAATACCAGCATACTCTGATGATGCAATAGAGAGTGAAAGGGAAAAAGGAACCAGTAACATTTTTTAATATTATAAGCTATGAAATAACCCCTTTAAGATCGCAGAAAACACAAGCATAATAAGTCCTCTGATTTTTCAGCTTGAATGACAGATGGTCTTTTTTCACTTTAAGCAGTTATAGTGACCAGAAGCACTTTCAGGCGACCAGTACGTGGCTCCCAAAAATCACATATAATTACAGCTGACCAGCATGCTTTTCTTAATTTTAGACACATGATAAAACAGTTCTTTTAAAGTGTTTATGTTTGTTACAGAGACTGTGGAGAGAGGTAGGTGGTGCTGAAGACTTCTAAAAGATCATGATTGCTAAAGGTTACACACCTTATTTAGGTGGACAGGATCTCCCTCTGGAGGCCTTGAGGGGCTCCTGGCTCTCTCCAGTGATGTATGGTTACCAAACCATACAGACAACAGTACCACTCCTAAGCTATACTAAGGACTAAGTCAGAGTTTTTGTTTTAAGAACATGTAAACTTCAGAAATAAAGAAGGTTTAAACAAGGAGAGAGAATCAGATTTCTATCTATTTTGGTGCTAAAATATCTTATAAAATCATCTGGATGCTTTTTTAGAAAACTCCAGAGATGTCACATTATCAGCACAATTTCTGAAGATCAGAACTTCTTTCTGGTCAGCAAAGGAAGCTTTAGAATGGACAGATCATTTGGAAGTAACATATCACCAGGACCGGAGTTTTTTTTACACAAAATACAAAGCTGCTGAACCACTAGCTATAAGATTAAGACATATATATAGCTTAAACCAACTTCAGTACTACAAGAGTGAGTGGATCACCAATGGCTGACTGTAAGGTGAACACTGCTGTAATGAAGCTTGATGCCTTGTACAGCACAGAACACTGAAGTGACAGAAAACTATTCAGGATACACAAATATAGACAGTGAAATCTTGCAGGTGTATCTCATAGTAGTGGATGATTGGAAAGGCAGGTTTAATTAAGTACTAATAAATGGAAAACAATAGATGTGCAAGAAAATATCTGCCTTGTGGCTCTAACAAGCCATAGTGGCACTCAGAGCCAAGATGCTGATGGTATGGGTACTCTACAGAGATTTGGAGATCAGCGGGAGAACAAAAGCAGCTAGCCAGAAGAGTCATCTATCCAGAGAGCGGGAGAACGGTCAGGGAACTAAAGCTGGGCCCAGCTCTCCTCAGTCTCTCCAGTGCAGGAGCACACCAGAGGCAATGGACATGCCAGTGGCACGAAGTGCAGTCCTTTCTCCTTGCAGCAGACAACTCTCTGTTTGAATCAATGTTTTTGCCACTGCTTCAGCCAACAGCAGCAGCCACAGAACCAGGCAATCCCAAACACACTTCCTCTTTACTATCTGCTTTTGTCCAAGTTCAGGGAAGTAACTTGGCACAGAGAAAATGGAGGGATGTGGCTCCCAAAGCCACACTTCACAATACCACCCTTTGATGCTTTTTTCCCTGCTCTTGCTGCAGCTGCCAACTGTATGTGCATAACGATGGACTCCTACCCACGTAGTAAAGAGTGATTTGAGCACCATAGACAGTTTTTTGAAAACAGCTCAATGCTCACTAGTTGTCCAAAAGGCACACACAATGTTTTAAGAAAAGAATAGAGAATAAAGAAGAAAATACCAGTTTGACATTGCATTAAGTCTACACTTTAGACTTCTTGTACCCTGACTGGGTATCTGATCATGGGATCATAGTTAGCATCTTTGAAGGGACCACTGGAGGTGTCTAGCCCAATCTCATAGTCAAAGACAGGTCAGCTATGCAGTGAGTTCACTTAGGGCTTTATCCAGTTGTGTCTTGGAAACTTCCAAGGATGAAGACTACACAACCTCTCTGGACAATCTGTTCCACGACTTTATTGCTTTCATGTTGGGGAAAAACTTTCCTTTTGACCTCTCTTTTTTTTTCCCCTTTCAGATTACAGTGTTATTCCTTTCAAATGTCACGTTTGAAAAGGCTACAGCAGAACAGAAAAGCAACATACAAGAGTGACTAGAGATTTGAAATAACTTCCACACAAAACAGGTTACATAGGTTAGGAGCCTTCAGACTGGAAAATTGGTAACTGAGCTGATAAATATCTATGAAGTTGAGAACAATATGGAAGAAGTGAACTGAAAAGAAATTCTTCCAGTTTCCCATAAAACAGGAATTACAGAGCACCAAATGACATGGTTAGGGAACATATTTGAAACAAAATTATTTTGTTTTTTCTAACAAGTTAAAATTATAGAACTCACTGCTGTAGAATGTAAAAACTGATCACTTTTGCTTTCCTCTAATTATATAAATTGTCATTTACAATTAAAAATTTATTGTTATTTATTAGAATTTGCCTTCTGATCAGAACCAACTCAAGGTGAAGAAAAGGAATCTCAAGATGACCTTATCACTCTGTACAACTACCTGTAAGGAAGTTGTAGTGAGGGAGGCGTTTGTCTCTTTTTCCAAGTAATAAGAGATAGGATGAGAGGAAACAGCCTCAAGTGGCACCAGAGGAGGTTTAGATTGGATATTAGGGGAACCTTCTTCTCCAAGAGGGTTGTCAAGCATTAGAGCAGGCTGCCCAAGGAAGTGGTTAAGTCACCATTCCTGGAGGTATTTGGAAGATGTGCCAGTGTGACACACAGTGACATGGTTCAGTGGTGGACTTGGCAGTGCTGGGTTAACGGTTGGACTTGATGACCATAGAGGTCTTTTCCAACCTAAATGCATCTCTGATTCCAAGGTTCCTCAGTATTGTAGGCAAAACTGCATTTTGCCATTCCTCAGTGGTAAAACAATGAGTAACGGTAAAACAATGAGTAATGGTAAAACAATGGTATTACCATTCTATTTTGTTGTGGTGGAAATGTGAGAGGATGGGAAGGACAAGAAAAGAGGCAGAAAAGTCTGCTTAGCTTTAATCCTCTGGGGCTGGAGGTGATCTCATCTTGCTGGAGGCCTGGGACCTGTTCACAAGGGGTGTTACTCCTTGATGGTAACACATGGAAGCACTGGGGCGGGACTAGCAGAGCATGGAAGAATGCAGATGCCTCAAAACTGGAAACAAGTGCTTGAGTTTTTCCAGTAGTTTCTGTTTTTCCAGTATCTGCCTACAGCTTGCCCCCCAGTGGCAGGTAACCCACTTTCCCAGAATCTCTTTCTCCTCCATCTTCCCTCAGCACAAGCAGATGCCCCAACATTTCTCATCTATTTCAAGTTCTCACTGCTATTAGATAGTGAGAAACTGGAGGAAAGGATGGCAGTGGCCAACCAACTTCCCTGATAGGCTTGAACGACTTTTATGCATCTAGACACAATCCCACCATCAGTGAATATGCTAAATCATAAATCTCAGTGCACACATAACAGCAAGCTACTCTAATTTCACATAGGCACTGTAGAATACTTTTTCATATTATAAGAGAAAATTAAATAATAAAATAAATTTTAAATAAAAACCACCAAAACGAACAAAAAATTAACTTCAAGGATACTTCGAAATTCAAGACATAAAGATAACCACCTTATGAGGACATACTTCAACTTTTCCATACATTTACAGCTGATAAAATTAAATACATCAGAGAATTTTGCACCTCCTCTGCCACAGAAAAGATACAAACAAAAAATATAATAATGCCCTTTTGCAACAGGAATCTTCTTCTGTTGATAAACTCCTTAGCATGGATGAAAACTTCCACCAGGCTCTGTAAAGACCTTTGCCTAGAAACCCTGAGGCTCTGTCAGACGATGGCAGATGGCTTGCTGCCAAACTTCCAAACCTTCCTAAGAACACAATATTCACTGAACCTTTTCAGTAGGACACTGGTGTTCATATACAGCAAGCACTTGCTATTTACACAAACCTAATGTCACCTTAAGGGTCCTTTTTCCATCTATATAATTTATTTTCTGAATTACACGTAGAAGAAGCAGGAGCTTCAGTTTCTATCATGAGCTAAGCCCTACAGCTCCAATGTGATACCACATCCATCACTTTTAAGTGTCATTCAAGATATGACAGAAAAGAATGCTGTTTAGCACTGTGCTGCTCCAATCTGATTAACTGACTCAGTCTTCCTCATACTCACACGAAAAAGTGAAGAAATAAGAGATCTGCCTTCTTAGATTAAAGGATGATTATTTGCCATGTATACAGGAAGAATTTTTTTTCAGGCAGATTAAGCTGAGCACATCAAGAAAATTCTACTATTGCTGGAAACAGATTTAAGTCATTACATTTTACAGCATATAAATGTATACCTTTATGCAGCAGTTAGGACCTTAGGGAGGCTTGGAAACTTATACAGACTGACATACTAATATACAAAAATATGGATAACTCTATAATCCCAATTAGTTTGAATAGATATTTACAGCTATTGCTGTCTTTCATCATTTTGTACTTTTGCAGGAAGATATTTCCTCTGGCTCAACTTTTCAGCAGTACATGTGCACCTAATGTAAGATCCAGTTACAAGATTATCATCCTGAAAGGGAAGATTGCATTTGATACAGAATTGTAGAGTTTTACAGAAGGTGGCCTTGGCTTTAATTGCAGAATGTTGCAACCACTATGTACATAAAGAAAAAAAAAAAGGTATCATAAAAGGATATAAAGGTATCTGATAGGGGACACATTTCCAATTTCAGGATCATATACATAGTCTAATAAATATGAATAGGATATTAGTGTAACAAAAACAATGGGAAAATAATGCGATTAAGACAAGTTTTTGAATATCACAATGGCAATATAAAAACCACCAAATAAATCCCATACTGCATGAAATTCAAACCTTTCACCATTTCATTGCTGCATGAGGTTCACCAGTAAAAACTTTTACAAAGCAGTCAAATTTCAGTTGCTCAAAATAAAAGTAAAGCCTACATGCCTAAGTAGTTCAGGGTAAAATATTAAGTTACACAAGTTATATAAGAAGCATTTTCAAGAAAATTATGTTTTGGCTTTCACATCCAGTCATTAAAAAATGTTAGTGAATCACTATTCTGGCAGGTTTTGATGGTAAAAGATCAGATTTAGGAAATGAATTATTGCCCCCTGGTGGGCAATAGGATCAATGTAATGGAAAAGAAACCAATTTCGGATTAATAAGTAAATCTTTTTATTTTAAGAACCACATTTTGTACAATTAATGTCTGGAGATATTAAAAGAATGCACAGTCATTTCAATATGCATTAAGATTAACAGTAAATGAGGAATAATTTACATTTTCATCTACAGGAGTAATAAAGAATATGTGATGTTTAATTATCAGCTTTATAAAATGTAAATAATAACACACTAGAATAAAACTCTTTATCAGCAGAAGGCCACAGCAAAAACTCCTGATAGTCAAGTGAGTTACTTCAAAATCTAATTTTCATTTAAAAGAGTAGTAAGACTTTTTAATTTTCACATAAACGTAGAAAACTCTTCCTGAATCTGAATCTGTGTGGGACTCTTCTTCGCTCCATTAGACAGGTCAGCAGGCAAGGACAGAGAGGCACGGGAACAACAGGATTTGATCTTATGACTGGCTAGAACAACAGCATAGTTAAAAGTTGATGCATTGTTTTCCACATGGGTTAATACAGGAATTCATGTATCGTAATCCTCAAATTATGAGTTGTTAGCCTCCTCCTAATATCTGACCAGCCAACAGCCACCAATTCCTATTCAACAACTTTAATACTGCATGGCACATTCCTTACATCACCTCAAACTAAAATGGTCCTAGACATCTACTCCAAACCATTTTGCTGTTCCAGGTGGAAAAAAACCTGCTTTACCACAGTGGGTTTACACAATCTGTAATTGCAATGATAAAATACATCTTCCAGAATATAAAAAAGAGAGAGAAATATTCATTCCTTATGGAACTATGTACATCCCCACAGAGAAGTTATGTTTAATGACTTTAAAGGGCATAATCAGATGATGTTGCCCATACAAAAATGAGCAATTTTACATTTCCATGTAATCAAGTGTCCCTTCCAAGACAGGAAAACATGCACCTGCAGCAGTCCAGCCTCGCATTGCAATTCTGACAACCCGCATTTGCATGACATCTTTAAATGCACAACTCCAAATCTCCTGAAACACAGACATCTTGCTTTTGAAGAGCTATAACACACTTTTTTCTTTTATTCTTTTTAATTCATTAGAGCACAAGAACAACTCACTTTAGTTCTACACTTCTCTACAAGGACAATTATTACCACAAATACTTGACTGAAAATTGGTTGCTATGAAGAAAACTCCATCCTCTATCAAGGCATCTGATGTATCATTGGTGATACCATAAGCTACTCTAAATGAATGGCTAACCGGAAGGGCTATGAAACACATAGCAAATGAAAATTAATTCAGTATTTTTTCAAGATAATAGAGTGTTAGTTGACATGTTGGGTCTGACATATTAGAATATGAATGAAGTTCTTTATGGTTTTGAATTCCTCATACCAGACCGGCAGTTTTACACATCCAGTGAAATCAGGGAAATGACTGGAAATTTCACCTGAACTGTGGGTGAGAGAAGCAAAATAGTTCATAATTCTTTAAGCAGAAGAACTCCATGACAGACTTACCTGCTGTAGAAAAGAGTTAATTGCCATAAAGAGCAATCAAGTGACAAATGGGCTATCTAACAAGGAGCAGTGTTTTAAAGAAATGTTTTTGTCTGACTAACAGAAATTATCTACACAATTGGAAATTTTGAGACTACTGCTGAGGTTGGCAAATGAGCAAGGCGTCAGTGCTTGGAAAACATTATGAGAAGTATGGAGGAAAGGGCAGAAGCAATGGAGCTGGGATTTGGGAAAGGATGTTGCTGCGAGGTAAATGGACAGGCTTAGTTAGGACATGCCACATTTGATGGCTCCTGTCAGGCCCTACAGGAATATACCTTGCCCTTCACTCACAAACCTCTTGTAATTAACTTATTTCTGGCATGGGCATTCTATCTGTGTCTCTGCTGTGAGTGACACACACAGCTTTGGCTGCCTCATACTAGCAAGTAATGACAAAAGCAGGTAATTAGGCAGGAAATCAAAACTAATTATTCTCACACGTACTTGCATGGCAATGCTCAGACAGAATGCTCTCTCCTTGCTCATGCTGTTACGTGGAGGAAAGAGCAATCTCCCTCCTTGCAGTAACCAGTGAGGACCTTCGTCTTGAGGGCAAGCCGTATGAGGAACAGCTGAGGCCACTTGGTCTGTTCAGCCTGGAGGAGAGTGAGGGGAGGCCTCATTGCAGTTACAGCTTCCTCGTGAGGGGAAGAAGAAGGACGGACACTGATCTCTTCTCTGTGGTGACCAGGGACAGGACCTGAGGGAACGGCCTGAAATTGTGTCAGAGGAAGTTTAGGTTGGACATTAGAAAATGGTTCTTCACCCAGAGGGTGGTTGGGCACTGGAAGATGCTCCCCAGGGAAGTGGTCACAGCACCGGCCTGACAGAATTCAAGACGCATTAGGACAATGCTCTCGGGCATATGGTGTGATTCTTGAGGTGTCCTGTGCAGAGCCAGGAGCTGGACTCGACGATCCTTATGGGTCCCTTACAACTCAGCACAGTCTGTGATTCCTCCCCTTAACGCACGCTGGCCGCTGCAGTGCTCAGTGCACTCCCGCTGCCGGCAAAGGCGAGGACGGGGGCGAGCAGACCCGTTCCTCCGCCAGCCTGGCAAGCTGATGACAGGGGAGGAAACGAGTTAATTCAGCGCATTCCGGCCGGCGCTCGGTGAGGCGGGGGATGCCCCGGGGGGCGGGAGAAGCCGGGAAAAGCCGGCACGACCCAGGCAGGGCGGGCAGGTGCCGCGGGGGCCGATGGGTAGCAGGGGGAGAAGGCGGTGGCTTCGCGCGCGCCCCGGTGGCAGAGGGGAGGGCGCGTGCGCGGGTTCTGCCCGTTCCCGCCCCAGCGGCCGCTTCAGGCGCGCGCGGGAGCGGCGGCCATGACGGGCCGCGGCGAGGGCGGGAGCGGCCTCTCGGCGCCCCGCGCCCGGCGGCGGCTCGGGGCCTCGGCGTGAGGGCGGCTGTGCGCCCTCCCTCCTCCAGCGCCTCGCCTCGGGGCCGGCCGGAGCAAAGAGGAGGGGCCGGGCGGACATGGCTAGCCCCGACAAGTGGGAGCGCCTGAGGCCGGTGCAGCTGGACACGCCGCGTGTGAGTGAGGTACATGGCGGGCGGCACAGGGAGGCGCTGCCTGTGCATGGGGAGAGGGCGGGACGGCGCTGCAGCTGCGCTTCTGCCGCGGGAGCTCGTGAGGAGGCGGCCGAAAGCCCGTCCTACATCCCTGGGCGGGAAAGATGCGGCGGGCCTGGCAGCGTGGTACCCCGGAAAGAGCTGTGGGATGCTTCCCTCCGTCGTGCCGTTGGAGCGGGCTTCCCGGGAAAGGTGATACAATGTGAAGGGATGTTTTTGCTTGCCTGTGTTACCTATAGCCTCTTAATCGAGCGAAGTATGTTGTAGGTAAGTATGAGAAAAAGGGCTTACAACTGTGTTTTCTCCTCTAAACGTCTATGATGTTGAGGTAGTCAGCTTTTATGCAGCTGCCACCACTACTTTTAGCAATGCTATGAAGTAGCTAATAAAAAAGCCTATTTCGTAAAACTTTTTAAAATTTGTTACTTTTTTTTAGTTAATCCTGATGGTGCATATATTTAATTTTGTGAAACTTCATATTTATTACTGGTTTTTCTATTAATCTTGACAGTTGGGCTAAATGTTATTTGGTAGTACTTTCTCAAAGATGTGAAAGAGTTCACATAAGTTCTTGGGTGGGTAATTGAAGTGATGATTGTAAGAAGCAAATCGTGTTTGGCACAGCTTCTTTATGTAGGTATTTAGATGAATTTACAATGGGTGATACTTTCCTGAATCAGCTGCTCATAGACAGGGAAGTCAAAGATGTGGTAAACTTTAACAGCCTTGGCTGTAATGGCCATGAAATAGTGGGTGTTGAGGAATATATCTAGTACGGATAACTCAGTTTGCAGGCAGCTGATGGGTGGGATCCCAGGACAAGAGGCCATGAACTGCCAACCCTTTGGATAACAAAAGGGCACAGAGATGGTGGCACTGCCGAGGTGGATGGAGAGACACACATGGGGAGACACAGCAGGAGCAGAGGACTCAGGGGGAAGAGCAAGATTTACCTGGGCAAGCTGTGAGGGTATAAAAATGCAGAAGTTCCTTTATTGTGGATCTGTGTTTGGAGGTACCAGCTTGGGCTGTTTCTGTGTTGCTGCACCGTGAATAAATTGCTTTATGGAGAGACACCTGAGACTCTACAGTGGGGAAACCTGGGGTTGAACCAGTGAGAAAACATGGTCTGACAGTGTGAGTGTGGTGTGTAGGGAGCCAAGTGGGCCTCCCAGTAGCTCACTGAAGCTGCTCACCCTGAAGGGGCTTCGGTCCCAGCAGTGACAGCCTCTGTCACTTGGGAGTGTGAGTGCCAGAGAGTCTCATGAATGGTCAGACAGGGAAGTGTTCTTAACAGTGGGATATTCAAGGCCCTGAGTATAGTAAGGAAGGTTAGTAGCACAGTGCAGAACCCGGCTTCCGGCTTATTCAGTCTTCAGGACTTCAGCTTATTCTGTCAAGAGGTAGTTGAGATATTTGGGAAGGCAACTTCAGAAGCTGGAGGAGCTGAAGAGATGGAGGTTAGTATGGAGAAACACATTTCATCATGACACTCCTGGCAAAAAGAATGTATGCAGGACAGTCTAAAAGGACAGACTAAAGAACAAGGATAAAAACTGTCTGGACATACAGACATGATGATTGGAAAGCCAGAGTTGTAGTGTTGAAACTAGCAAGGAATGTCAAAGGTCACAATATTAAAGAAATTTCCCTGTCTGACCGTGCAGGAGCCGCTCTTGTCAGTCACTCGTGCACCACCTGAGCTGGGACTGAGGCCCCTTTGCAGCTGCACCCCCACACTCACACAGTCAGACAAGGTCCCCTCACCAGCTCGACCCCAGGTTTCCCATAGCAGACTCTCCGACACCTGGATCCTTGGTACAACAGCTCGAGCAGGGATCCCAAACAAAGGAAACCTTGGGCTTATATACTCTGTTAGGTTTTTGTTGTCAGTTTTTGATAGCAGATGGGGGGGCTACAGGGTGGGTTCTGTGAGAAGCTGCCAGAAGTTTCCCTCATGTCCTTCAGACCCAATGCCAGGCAGCTCCAGGATGGATCATGTCACTGGCCAAGGCAGAGTTAATCGGAGATAGTAGTAGTGCCTCTGTGATAACATATGTAGGAAGGGAAAAAAAAGTTATTGCACAGTTGTAATTGCAGCCAGGGAAGGGTGGAGTAAGAATATGTGAGAGGAACAACTCTGCAGACACCAAGATGAGTGGAGAAAGAGGAGGAGGAGAGTGCTCCAGGTGCTGGAGCAGAGACTCCCTGCAGCCTGTGGTGGAGCCCGTGGTGAAGCAGCTGCACCCCTGCAGCCCACGGAGGACCATGGGGATGCAAAGATCCATCTGCAGCCTGTGGAGGAGAGCTAGGCTGGCACAGGTGGATGCCTGAAAGGAGGCTGTGAACTTGTGTGAAGTCCATACTGGAGCTAGCAAGGACCCATGGAGAGTGGAGCCCATGCTGGACCAGGTTTTCTGGTAGGACTTGTGACCCTGTCTTTGTAGAACTTGTGACCCTTGACCCATGCTGGAGCAGGCTGTGCCCCGCACCCAGGACTGCACCCTGAGGAAAAGTGATCCACATTGATGCAGTTGGTGGAGAACTGTTGCTGTGGGATAGACCCATATTAGAGAAGTTCATGGGGGGGCTGTCCTCTGTGGAAGGGAGCTGCACACTGAAGCAGAGGAAAGGACTGTCCTCCCTGAGCAGCAGCAGGAACAACATTTGATGAACTGACCATAACCCCCATTCCTGTCTCCATGCACTGCTGGTATAGAGGAGATGGAGCTTGGGAAGGAGAGAGGGGTGGGGAGGAAGGTGTTTTTTTAAGACATATTTTACTTCTCATTATTCTGCTCTGATTTTATTGGTAATAAATTCAATTAATATTACCCAGTTGAGTCTGTTTTGCTCATGATGGTATTTGGTGAGTGATCTCTCCTGGTCCTTAGCTCAACTCATGAACTTTTTGTTACACCTCTCCCCTGGCCACTTGTGCAGGGCAGTGATAAAGCAGCTTTGGTGGGTGTCTGGCGGGGTCAACCACTACATACCCTCACAGTGTTAAGCGTGCCAAAGTCTAGGGATGCTCAGCTCCTTCTGTGTCTCCGAATGTCCTGTCACCTGGCTGGCGCCACAGTTCATGGCATCTTGCCTGGGGCTCCCATCCTTCAGAGCTCAGCGTACAGCTCACACTGCAGCTTCACCCTGAGGTACCTGTACTGAATGGATTCCTCAAGAGTTACATCAGCAATAAAGAGGGGGGAGGATGGGATGGGGAACCTGCTGCTAAATGGAGCAGGTGATTTAGGAGGAATAAAGACATGAGGCTGCCATACTCAGCCACTTTCCATGGCTTTTCAGAACTGATGTCCATTAGGCTTTGTGTCTTAAGGAACGACCAGCAACAGAAAAGTGACAAGTTAGGAATCTTCTTGTGAAAGCTCAGCCCAAACAAATCTGTAAGATCCTCTTGGGGTGCATCCTGAGAGAGCTGGCTGATGTCATTGTGAGGTTGCTCACATGACTTTTGAGAGGTCGTAGAAATCAGCTACAGCTTAAGTCAGTCTCACTTCAGTCCCTTTGAAAGCCATGAAGCAAATTCCTTTGGAAACTATTTCTAGGCACATAAAGGAGAATGTGGTTGAATAACCAGCATAACTATACCTGCAACCTGATTACCCTTGGTGGTGAAATGACCAAATTTGTAGATCAAAGCCATGGATGTCAGCTACATTAGCTTTAGCTTTTTTACTGAAAGTCTTACCTTCCTCTTGAAGTGGGGATATTACAGATGGTAAACTACCACATGAGTAAAAAGTCCTTGGCTGGACCACCAGGAACAAAGAGGAGTGGTTAGTAATTCATACTTTACTCAGAAATAGATTACAAATTATTTTCCTCAGGGGTCTATCCTAGGGCCTGTCCTGTTGATAGGTGGAGGATGTGAGATGCCCCGTCATGATGTTTATGGGCTGGAGGAAGGGGTCATCTAACACCTCATAAACTTCAACCCAGGAAGTTGAGAATCAAGTGTCAAAGTCTACCTGGGCCTTTACCCTGCAGTGGTACAGGCTGAGGGACCACCCTGTTGAAAGGACCTGGGTGTCCTGATGGACAGTGGGCTAAATGTGCACCTGCACTGTGCCCTGACCTTGAGCTATATGAGGCTGTCTTAGCAGGAGAATAAACAGTAAATTGAGGGAAGTGATTCTTCTTCCTTACTTGGCATGTATTAGGTTGCCCTTGGAATGCTGTTCCAGATTTAGAGGCCCGCTAGTATAGGGAGGCTGTTAATATCCTGAGGGAGCTTGTTAAGCCACAGCAGCCCTTCAGTAGAATTATAGAATATCCTGAGTTGGAAAGGACCCATAAGGATAATCAAGTCCAGCTCCTGTCCCAGCACAGGACAACCCCAAAAGTCACACCATGTTCCAGAGAGCATGTCCAAGAGCTTGTTGAACTCTGTCAGGCTTGGTGCTGTAACCACTTGCTTTCAGAGCCTCTTCCAGTGCCTGACCACCCTCTGGGGGAAGAACCTTTTCCGAATATCCAACCCAAACTTCCCCTGACACAGCTTCATGCTGTACTTGCAAGGAAGTTAACAACTTTAAAAGCTGTCCAGATACTTCACAGTCGTACATGATGGGAGCCTGAAAGGAAATGGCCGTGAATTGAAACAAAAGAAGCAAGAGAGGTTGCAGCTTGCCTGAGCATCAGCAAGTTCAATGGTGTTTCCTAATTTCAAAAACAGAGTGAGTTGTGCTGAGATTATGGGCTGAAAATTCTGGCCGGAATTAAAGAGCATGTATTCTTTCTATCTAGTGACGTTTTTTCACAGTGATAGCTGTTGAATTGTCAGACCTGTGACGGCTGTAACATCTAAAGTAGATTTGAGGATTTCTTCTGAAGAAGCTCCTCCTGTAGATAGCATTTTATGACAGATGGTTTTTTTTCCTTTTTTAATTTCCTCAGGCACCAATGATCAACCTGAATGCGTGCAATGATGCACAGCATGTGAAAAGTAAGTTTCTACGTTTCATGTGTGAAAATTAATCTTTCAGTATTTCATGCCTTTATACAATGCCAGTACATGCTGTAGACAAATGAAATATTGTAATGTATTTAATATCAGCAGAGCAGGAGAAATGCTGAACACTGATTGAAATAACAGATGTGAAGCAAAACATTCTTTATAGTTTCTCCTCTTCAGATCTGCTGCAAGTATACTTTCCCACTGCTATAAAGAAAATAATGCACAGGAAAAGTGAGTTAGAGAAAACTGGAACAACATACTGGCAAATGCTAGTTTTCAACTGGTGTTAATAAATGTGAAAATAAACTTGAGTGAATTTCTGGGTGTTGGGGATTTTTTTGTTTATTTTCTCACCAGTTGAATTGTTTCACACATTTCACAGTAACACAGTCCAAAACTGAGTTGTTGGACCTGTCACTTCGTGTTAAAGAGTGCACAAACTTGCAGCCATGGAATGGGTGTGATACATTATGAGTAAAAGTATGTGTCTTATTCATCTTGGGAAAAATACTGATGTTTGAAGTAGATTGTTTTCTAGGGAACTTTGTTTACGCACACACTCACCTTTTCTTGAAGCATTAGACTGGAATATTGCTCAGGGACACAGGCTGATCAGATGAAATACCTGGTTTGCTTTATGGGAGAAAAGACAAGTAACAGCAGAATTTGACAGTCTTTCATTGACTGGCATCAGATGAGTGTGTGCATACCATGAGGTTTTTGTGCCTCAAAAATAGGTGCTTTTTAATGCTTTTTGCATACGTAAATAACAATCTCAAGTTATTAATCAGTGACTTTTGCTGTTTCTGCAAATATGTTGGTAATGGATACACACAGCACAGGGATCTCTTTTAAACCAGGGTGTCAGGGTATCTGTAGATCTTTGTTGCGTTAGTAAATCAGACAATGGAAGGACCAATTCTTTTGCCCTGAGACCAAACAGTACAAGCAGAGTTTGTCTACATACTAAGTTCTTCAGTTCCAGAACAGATTGGTCATGTCCAGGCTGAAACAGTCCTGAAGCCAAGCTGACTCCTGAACCATACTTGATGGTTACGTGGGAGGTCTACTGGTTAAACTGGACCAAAAGGTTGTGAAAAAATATTTTAACAGTGTCATGGAGCAGAGCTAGAGCTGCATTTCTCTGGCAGCACTTCAGCACTATCTATAGTTAGACAGAGGTTTCATTGGTATTTGTTCAGTGATCCAATCTCAAAGTCCTATAGAACATAAAGTTACTCAGCTATTAATATCTATACTAGCAGTGTGGAGTCATGAATGTTGAAAGCATAAAAATGCATGCTTGCTATTTAGATAAAATCATTGCAAACAAATGAAGGTATGTGTAGTTAATAGGCTTTATATAATGCCATTGCAAAGCTAGCATTAAAAACTGCAGTGCTTCCAGACTTTTATCTTCATTGTTCCTTCATCACTATCACTTTTTTTTAAGTAATACTTCATGCTTATGTAGTAGCTTATCCTAAATATTCTACCAAAACTTTACAGAAACTGTGGTGGCCAAAAGGCCTCGATTTAAAGCATCCTTGAGGCTTTTGACACGAAGATTTATGGCTCTTCTCAAAAAAGCTCCAGACGGTGTCCTTGATTTAAACGAAGTAGCAGCAACACTTGGAGTACGAAAACGAAGAGTGTATGACATCACCAATGTGTTGGATGGAATCCACTTGATTCAGAAAAGATCTAAGAATCTTATCCAGTGGATGTGAGTAGGCTTTGAAACTTCTCATTTCTGAAACAGTAAATCCCAATAATGTTGAGTAATGTTTATAACTTTGAGAGTATTTTTAAGCATATTGAATTACTTCTCTTAGATAATATTTTAAGTTCTTCTGGATTCTTAGGCTGTGTGAATTACCTAGTATGTTAACAGGTATCAAGTGCAAAAGTACATGGAAGCATATTTCAGCAGAGTAAAGGATGCCAGAGTTCCTTACTCCTTTCTGTTAGTGTACTTGATGTTTAATAAACACGCTTTTATTTATACAAACATACTAGACAACTTTCATATTCTTCTAGAGGTAATAATCTTGACCAAGTTGTTGGAAAAGCAGCAGAGCAGCAACACCTTAAAGATGAACTTTCTGACTTATCAGACATGGAAGAAGCTCTGGATGAATTAATCAAGGATTGTGCTCATCAGATATTTGAACTAACAGATGACGAAGAATATGCAAAATATCCTTTTAACTCTTGCATTACTTTACCACATGGTTTTGGTTGCACATACGTATCTAGTAAGAAGTGTAGGCTGATACCACAGGTATGCAGTACTGCTTGATAATGAGTTTTATAATAGCAGACTTTTTGATTATTTTGTATTTGGGAATGCCACTTGTGTGCCTTGCTTTGCAGTATCCTGGACAGTCTGGCCTGTCCTCAGGGGAATGCTGCTTGTGTGACCTTTCCACTCCAGAAGAAAGAAGTGGGGCAATAGTCTTAGTACCTTGACCATCACCTTGTTCTCTCCATTTGAGTTGTCTCAGGGGCAGGTCTTGACCTACCAGTGAGATCCAAGCTGCTTAGTGAGATGACAAAGAGGACTCAAAGTGGAGTCCCAGTGGCCTGTTGCCAAGGCAATATAATGGTATGTTGGTTGTGTCCTAATACTGTTCTCTCTTGAAAGAGGTTCCAGTGAAGTTTTGATTTTCAGATGGGTTTTGACAATAGAAAAGAGATTTTAATATATGGCATAAAGATTGAGTTTTGGCTTTGGTTTACAGTAAAATACTATTTAGCTCCCTTGTTTGGCAGGATGTCAGGGTATGTGCTCAAATGAAATGTCATTTTCTTTACACCTTACTGGTTAAGAAAATAGTTTTATAGTGTCCCAGGAAATTATTTTCATGCTATTACAAAACAGAACATAGTTTCTGAAGGACAGTATTCCCTCTGCTTTGTGGACTTATGACAGCATCTGTGAAAACTGTTTGGGTTTTTTTAACATTGAATATATTTTTAAAAGCTTTTTTCCCTTCCTGAAAATACAGAAAAGTATTTTTCCACTTGTTAGCTGATACTTCATTTTATAAAGCTAATATTAACCTCAGCTGAATTGATCAATTTTCTTAAGCTGTTATTCTGCCTCAACATATCTTGACATTACACTCTTTGCTTCTGCCCATTAGCAAATTACTTTACAGAATCCTTGACCAATGTATACACTAGCTTATGTGACATACCAAGATATCCGAAGCATTCAGGCATTTCAGGAACAGATTGTGATCGCAATCAAAGCTCCAGAGGAAACCAAATTGGAAATACCAGTTCCTAAAGAAGTAAGTCTTATACATTTCTCCTAAGGGAATAAAAGTTCTCAAATTTGATTTTTTGCAACAGCAGTCAGTAGTTGACTTCCAGTTTCTTTGTCATGCGGATATCAGTAGTTCATTGTTCTTGTGCTCCACTAAACAATGCTGTAGGAATAATAGTCTTAGAAACTTATTTGCAGTATTTTTCTTTTTACCTAAATTATTACGCCACAAATGTATCTGAGCTTTAGTTAGTTGGTTTTGCTAGAGAGAATGGAACAGCTGTAATAAAGTATGCAATGTACAGTATGGTTGGAAAAAGAAAACATTTCGTCACTCTGGTAGATCATATCTAGAGGGATTTTTCGTGGAGTGGGGGCTGTGCCCTGTCCTCGCCCCACGGTGCAATACACAGGCTCCATTCTGGTCTCACAGAGGAGCCGGACCTTTGCCCCCCGCACCCAGCAGCGCTGCACCTGCATAGTGGGGCCTGTGTACTGGGAACCCACTGTTGGTAGTGCTCTAAGAGGGCAAATCCTGGAAGTCAACTTAAGATAACAAACTGAATTTTAATTCCACTTTCTTTTTTGCGTGAGCATTTTTGATAATCTTCTTAATTGCACAGTCATTGAAGTTGCCTTGCTGTGTGCACAGAAAGGTGGGGATATCTTAGGAAAAGGAGATGAATCAGTAGAACCAAAAGAGTTAGATCCACTGCATAGATCTCCAGTACTTCCCCTGGTCAAAGGAACTGTCTCTTACCTGGTGGAGATGAAAAAGATACAATTTCAAAGGCCTCCTGAAGCAATAAAAAGGCAGGATAGAAAAAGTTGTATATTAGAACAGAATATTTTCTCCATTGAGCATTAAGATTCATTTGCTTTGTCTTGCAATGTGATGTCTGCTGAAGGAAAGCAGTAGAAGCGATAGGGACTAGTTGCTTTACCATGTCATTAAAGCTGTGTGCTCCAATTTGTTGTCTGATCCATGGCATTGCTTTGTCAAGTTTTTTAATTTCGTTACTCTTTGTAAACATATAGTAAGTCTTGGTCATGTATCTGAAGGTCAGTAGAAAGACTAAACAAATATTTAAATACACATTCATCAAAAATGGAAACTCGTTAGCTCAATTCTGCACAATAATTGTCCTACAAGTGTATGTAATAGTCATAATTTATGTGGAAGTAGTAAAACAATTTTAAATAGTAATGTCATTCCTGTATTTTTTCTGTTCTTAATCTATTGTCTTTAAAATATGCGCAAAAATAGATAAAGGATGTGTAAGATTTGTTCTTTGGATTATATGCAAGTTGCTGTTTCATAGGATCACATAGAAGTACATATGAAGAGCACAAAAGGACCCATTAACATGTATCTGTGTGAGGTAGAAAAAGAGAAACCAGGTGTCAACACTTGTGAAGATATGGATACTTTGACTAATGAAACTGTTTATCCTGATGAAGGTAATGTCCTCATTTTACAATTTATCCACATGTAGTATTTTTTTTTTAAGATCGTAATACCGTTCTGATTAAGTTGTAAGCTGAACTGTTGAACAAGTATAGTTTTCTGAGCATAGTTTGTGGGCCAAGATGTGTGGGAGTGAGTATAGGAAATGCCTGGAAGAGAAGTCTCTGCTGTTGTGTTACCTCGAAGCAGCAGGAGGTCAGAGAGTCAGGCACATGCATGTACAGCAAGGCACTCTTGTTCCCTGACCTTTTCCTTCCTTCGCTCTTTGCTGGTTTCCTGTCAGAACTGTGCTCCGTGGATGGAGTGCTGTGTGTCAGTTCTCAGCTGCTGCACTACAGAGCCCAGCTCAGCTGAGATTGTTGCCATGAGAGTTACAATGCTGTTTTTAATGAGACCGTGCTGCTGCTCATTCCTGCCCTAAGGGAGGGCAGACAAAAGAGGGGACGTAGTATTTTAATCTCCTAAAACAAGATTGGATGGAATATAAAGTCTGAAGAACCCTAGTGCTACAGGATGTTGTGGCTTAAAAATAAATGTGGCAGGAATTGCAGTAGATCAGAACACAAAGGAGTATTTTTAGCGGTGTTGCTTTATAGTTGAAGGGAAGAGTTTTTCATCCTAGGCATTTTTTTACTTTATTTTGCTTGTGAAATAATTCAGAATTGTATTTTCTACAATGACAGTAATCATATTCCTTTTTTACTTTCCTTTCAAAGTGAGATCTCCGATGGAAGAGAAAAAACCATTTGAGATGCTAGATTAATTACAACACAAAAATCTAATACAGAATGTAAATATCTGTGTTATAGAGCTTTTCCAAAGCTGTGTGGATTTGCAAACTTCATAACCTGAAATGTTCCAAAGTGTTTTAAAAAACCAGCAGTGGATTGAGTGCTTTCACAGGATTGCTTATCTTCCCAAGTCAAAAGGCAACAGTTTCTGGAGTTGCTTTTAGGTTGTTTTCTTAATTGCATGTGACCTACAGAACTTTGGGAAAATGGTATTTTTACCTTATCATTTTAATTGACAGAAAACATAAATAATGAATTACTTCCAAGAAGGAAGGTTGGAAAACTCTTTCTGGAACAGTCCACAATCTGTGTGAGAATGTATAAAATGAAGAAATGCACTTTTCAGTTCTGAGGCTGCACTGCTAAGCAGGATTGTCAAATACGAGTGTAACAAAGAACTGGTGTATTGGAAGCCTTTGTTATAAAGAACAAGATGTAAATATCCTGAGAGTTATGCCTTACACTGTGTAGGTGCTGTTTGCATCCAGCTCTACATGAACTGTGGTATCAACACTGAAGTGAAATAACTGGGCTTTGTGTACATACTTGTATCATTTCTAGGTAGTTACTGATGTAGATTTATTGAGATGGTTTGCATTTCTCCCTTTGTACAGCAAAGAAATAAAATAAGCTTTCAAAAATATGAAATAGTCTAATGCAACATGTTGGGTTGCCTTTGCTGCAATTCACTGGGTGACTACAAACATTTTAAGCTATGTGAAAATTTAAAATCTGTTTTACATGGTGCTGTCAGATAACACTTGGATCTTGTGATGCCGCAGTACTGTAGTAGTTTTCAGAAGAATGATCAATAACTACTTAAATTCATCCCTTCCAGTTTCTAGAGTTTGCATACAGCAGAGCTTTAGCCAAGTATCGTGATGTCTTTGTGGCTCAGCTTGCAAAAATATGTAAAGTACTTAAAGAATGTGACTATATTCATCCATGTTTTGTGCCCATAAAACAAAGCTGTGGAATTTGGATACTGGATTTTCCAAGGGAGTGAACTGTCACTGTACAAATGCCATGCTTGGGCTCACTTCATCCCAGTATCAGAAATGTGCACCAGATGTTTCTGTAGGGATGGGTTGGCAGGTTTGGTTTTAAATGGGAAGTCCAGGTCCTTGTTTTCCTGATCACACAGTATTGACAACTATACATCTACGCACAAGTGAGAACAACAAAGCTAATAAAGCCCTGAATGTTTTAGCCAGCAACTCTACAGCTATTTTAGACAGATGCAGTGAAATTTAATGCTCTAAGTTCAACACTACAAATAATGTGGGGCAGGTGACACTGATGAGCTTAAATATACCTAAATACAGATTGAGAGTTAATTCAGTTTCCCACAAGGTTCACTAATTCTGCAAAATGCATTGTAGTATACTATGCAAATTGGGAAAAAACACCAAGTGCAAGCTTGTGTCAGAAAGTAATTTTGACTTTTTATGTATGTCCTACCAACTTCCAGCTCCAGAATACAGGACTTCAGTATAGGATACTATTTTTCTGTCGCTATGAAATTCAAACTACAGGCTGAGCTGTTACATTAATAAATAAAAGCAAAGTGACAGCACAGTTAACACATAGAACACAGTAAAAATGAGGAAGATGATCCTCCAGGGAAGCTGGGAGTGAGGATTAAAGCTAAGAAAGCAATTTTTTTGCACAGGACAATTGTCCTTTTCCTTCAGTGACTGGTTTCTTTTCAGATGCCAAACTCTCTATTTGATGTTTCTGTTTTGGTGGGTGGGCAGGTCTATGCTGAAGAGAAGCATTGATTCCCCCTACACTTGTTCAACAACTCAGGACAGTGTTTGCCATAAAATGTGTAAAAATTTCCAACACTAACAAATAATTATGAATGCTGTATGTTGGGGTGGGTTTTTGTTATGTGATCATAAAATCCTCAAATGGTTCGGGTTGGAAGGGACCTTAAAGATCACGTAGTACTAATCCCCCTGCTTTGGGCAGGGATGCCTTCCCCTACATCACAGAAGCATTTAAGTTGGAAAGAACTCCAAGACCATCAACTCCAACCTTTGACAAAACATAACAACATCAACTAGGATCATAGCACTGAGCATCAGATCCAGTCGTTCCTTGAACTCCGCCTCTCTGGGCAGCCTGTTCTAGTGCTTCTCAATTCTTTCAGTGAAGAAATTCTTCCTGATGTCCAACCTGAACCTCCCCTGGTACAGCTTGGGGCCATTTCCCCTCATCCTGGCCCCATCCCCATCCAACCTGGCCTTGAACACTTCCAGAGATGATAATGCATCCACTGCTGCTCTTGGCAACCTGTTCCAGTGCCTCACCACCGTAATTGTAAAGAATTTCTTCCTAATATTTAGTCTAAGCCTATCCTCTTATTCCTACCCATTACTTACCTTCTCTGTAGAGTAAGGAAGTATATGTTTACAAAATAACCATCTTAAAAATGTTAAGGAAGTCTCTTCAACAGCAGAACAGTCCATTTAAATGAAACATTAGGATTTTTTCTGATTTGTACAGGTTTTCTAGCTGTATAATTAATTTTTTAACCACACAATTGTCACAGTGAAATGGGAGAAGCTGTAATATGACAATTATTAAGTACATCTGTTTTTTTAATAGTGCACCTTCAGTGGAACAAATGGACTTTTGAAGATTAAACCACTGCTGTTACTTGGTCACATACAGTATTACCCATTGATGATGCTGGAAAACAATGTACTGTATAAGCTAAGTGCACTAACTACCTGAAAAGATTCAATCTGGACTTGAAAAATTCCTGAGTGATGCTGAACTTACACACAAGTTACAAGCTCACTTGTAAATGTGACTGGACCTGACTGAATTTGTATAATAATGCTTGATTTTTTTCTGAGAGATTATTATTTTTGTTGAGTCCATATCTGTCCATTTTCAGTATATTTGTATGTGTAAGAAGCTCTCTTGGCTATTTGAGGACTCTAATAAATTAAAAGGCTCTAATAATCTTTTTGTCTTCCCTTCAATAAGAATGGCTAAGCATCTAAATGCATTAATCAGCAATAGCAACAGCCAGGATCCATAATTATGAAATGCCTGGTTTTGCTGATGCTGTAGTTGAAACAAGTGCTGCAGTTTGCCAGTTCAGCCCTTATTTGGTGTGGGAAATCACTTGTCAGAGTTTTCAGATGCGAACTGCACTTTTAAATAATGTGTTTTTTAAAGAAGAGAGAAGATTCCTGCACATTTTTGTCTGTTGGAAAGCACTTGAAAGCCAGCAGATTTCTTCATTTTGAATAATCTTTTTGATGTGTGTGAAGAGCCCTGTTTAAAAGCATAATTAAACATTGATTGCAAAAGTCACTTTAGCTCATCCTTGTCAGTTCACCTGCTGGCCGGGCCATGGGCTGCTCCCAAGTGCTGAGGCTGGCTGCAAGCTCTAAACCCTTGTGTTCCGTGATCCTGGTGCATGGGCTGGCCCTGGCACTCTGCTGAGACCTCGGTAACTGCTGAAGGGTTCATCTGGAACACGCATCTGCTATTTTTGAGTCCACTTCTGATTTGCCAGGGGTAACTTGTGAGAAGTGTGTTGAGGCTAAAATCACATAAACTACACTTGGTTGTATAGGTTATAAAAATCTACACGAGGCTTCTCACATAGATGTTTACTGAAGGATTGCGATACTCATTTGTCAAAAAGCATGATCTGTGTTCTGAAGGAAATCTTAATGGTGTTTGCAGAGAAGGGGCAGCCTGGTTCTGTCCACGTAAGGCATCTGTGGTTCCTTCCCTCCCTGCCACCCCCCTGCAGGTGGACAGCAGGCGATCTGAGGGCCTGGAGCACCATGTGGACATGGGCTGATGGAAGCTTGTCACCATGTGATCCATGAATGAGATGGTGTTTGCAATTGCCTCTGGATGGGGTTATAGAAGACTATCCTAGAAGCTGTAACAGCAAATTCAAAGATCAAAGCTCAGCACATCACAACTGTTATTCTTTTACTGACTTGTATTAGGCCACACTGCAGTGATGCATTCCCCCCACCCCGGCCACACTGTGATCTCAGAAATGCTCATTAGGGCATCAGCCTTGACAAACAGCAGGTGGCTGAGCCCCTCTTGAGCTGATCAGAAACACTCTCCCAGGAACTTGTGCTGTCTAACAAGCTACTGTATTTTAATGAACAGCCTTGGAAACTTATTTTTGTTGCCTGAATAACAACCTAAGTGGAATAATATTTTTGTTATCAAACTTTCAAAGAAAGTTACTGACCTGAATTGCTGCCAGGATGGAAAATTACTATGACTAAAGCCAACTCTCCTGCAGCCCTATAAACAGCAGTCCAAAGTGAGACCCTTGGAGCTCTCCTGGACCACAGTGCACTGTGACCAACATCTCCCTCTCAGGGCCAGTGAACTCTCAAGTTTGCTGTACTCGGAGGATCGCCAAACACTGACGGATCCTGGACTGATACACCAATTCCTCAAGGCTCAACAATTGAGAAGATGCAAAGGCATCCGATGTGAGTACTTCCCTGAACTTGAGGGGAATTTTTCACAGGCATATACCTACTACAGACTCTTCATGTTTGTGTGCATGCTGTGAGAGACTGAACTTTTAAGGGATAATGACTCAAGATATTCTCCATTTGTGGAGAAACCAGGGTGCTTTGTTGAAGCCTGGTTTGCAGGTGGAGGAGGTGAGGTTTTGGATGTGCAGTGGTTAACCTCTGCTCCGATAAGACTAAGAGTGAATGATGTGCTATGAGTGAGACAGGAGATGGGTCCTGTGGAGATGGGATGGTGCCTCCTGTCATGCTAAGGTGCTCTCCCTTGCACAGTAGGGCTCACTCAGTAGGGCTCCCTCCTCCTTCCCCCAGGAAAGTACCGGGACATTCATGTTCATGTGTGGGCTGAGGGTGTTCGTCTCTGCTGATGGGCCATAATTGACTCAACTGCTGGTGTGATGGGCAGCAGTGTTGTCTTAGATGATGCCAAGGACATAATCCCATGATCCACAACATTACACCATCTAGTGTGAAGCTCCCCGCCCTGCGGGAGGTACCTGGGCATTCCCACCTGAACCTGAGTGAATATAAACCCAATAGATGTTGTGTTCTGCAGATTATCCTGGGGGTTTTTCCCCACCACTTCTTCAGGGCTTCCCTCACCACCCAAAGGATCCAACCTGCAATCACCACTTCAACCAAGACTGCGGAACAACAGTCTCATCACGGGGCCGTATGGGTGGTGAGATCTTCACACCCTTGACTTCTCTCTCTCCTTTCTTTTCCCCTGCACATGTCCTTGGGTGAGGTGGTTGTGCTTTAATATTGCAATGCTTTCATGTTGTTATGTTACTACAGATAATTAATAACAGTCAAAATGGCTACACATCTGTTTTCCTCTGCAACCAAACTGTTCTATAATAAACCCTACATGTGTATATTTACAAACACTGATAATTCAGTGTCATTTCACTCTAATCCATCCCAAGGGATCTATTAGCAAGAACCTGGGCTACCCTCACCTTCTGCAATGGGTCATATCACATGTGAGTGTGAATATGAGATAGCAAATGTACTAGGAATGTTCTCCTAGATTCTTAAGTACTTTCACTTTGTAGTAAGTCAGGCCTCTAGGTAAGTTGTGATACATTAAATTCTATATGAATCTATTGCTAAATTGTTTAGCTTCAGTTATCTATTAAGTACTGTTACGTTTAAGTGTTCTTAAAATTAAGTTAGGTTTTGTTAAGTGCTGTTAGGCCTTCAGGGATAAACTCCTGCTGAAGTCCTGACTCAATTTAGCTCAAGGGTTCACTATGAACCTTGTGGCCCAACAGGAGGATATTCTGTATACCTTTTTATCCTTATCTTTTCCTATCTTTTTCTCTTCCCCCTTCTCCCCCCAGACTACATGTAGATACTTTTGGGTTTATTTTTGTTTGGATTGATTGATTTTGGATTTTTGTTTGCTTTTCCTCCGTTTTAACCATCTAGTAAGTAGTAGAGTGAACCTTGCCAGCAAACTTTGTTGTGCTGTCACTTTTATATTAAACCTGTTTTTGCTGAATTACTTTGCCAATGATTCTTTAAGTGACCTTAAAACACTCATTTGTGACATATTTCAGAGCATCCTTCAAAAAGAAAACTTGACACTTCAAGAGAAAACTTCATGAATATAAAACTTGCAAGAAGCTATTCAGTTAAACAGTTAGCTATTTAGCTATTCAGCTAAACAGTTTTGTTTTCAGTCTCTTGTAGATCCTGATGCAAATCCTGCACAGAACTGCCTTTAGACGATGCAATATTCTTTTTCAGACAGATAAGCAATTTCGATGTTGCAGCTGTCATTTTCTAAGCAATTCTCCCCCCCCCCCCCCATTTATAACCATAAAAATGTCCCAAGCAGGTTACAAGCATAGTTATTGCTTCTTTAGCATGCAGCCTAAGCACGTATGAAAAATGAAACAAGAACTGATAAAATTACTGCAAATTAGGAAGGTGTCAGATCAGATATAAAGTTTCATAAAGCTCAGAAAGGGAAAGGCTGTTTTTATATATATTTTAATTACAAGACACACTAATTTTTAAAAGGCTTGCTGGCTCCTAAATCTAGGATAACATTTGTGTGCACAAACTGTGACCTCAACATTAGAAGAGTTCAATTCCAAATCTGAAAATAAAAGGTACCTGTCAGAAGAAAAGTTCAAAGTGCAGTAAAAACATTTCAGAATTTATTTGGATAATAAAGTTTTAAAGGGGATTCTACTAAATACTGCAAGTGGTAAAATTGTAGTGTGGCATCTGGAATGAGGGAAGGCATTAATGCCACTTTGAAAAGGACACATGGTCGGTATGTCTCATGTTGCTATTGGTAAGATCCATCCTTGCAAACTATGATGAGACTGTCTTCTGCCATTCTCGTCTGCTAAGCTGTACTCTGCCTCTGCTCTTGTTCTGGAGTGTCCAGAAAATAAATTGTATGTAGAATGAATGAATGAACCAACGAATGAATGAACCAACAAATGAATGAAGTTACTCCCATTTTCCCAGGATGAGAATCATGAACCTTCAGACCATTTCTTCCTGACCATACTGCAGCTGCTTGAGTGCTGTGAGTGACACCAGACACTCTGCTGCGAGCTGGGCAATCAAGGATCAAACCAAGCTTCCCAGAAGTTAGTTGTGATCTTTTCACAATCCTTAAAACACCTACAAAAACTGGACAATATCCACACACTGCCTCCATCCCATACACTAAAGCAAGTTGCACAGAATTCAGTCAGGAGCTGAGAACTGTGATTTACTTGGTAATGCTACTCCCCACAGATCATCGAAGAACCTTTTTACCAAGCAATGTTCTCACCATCAATGCCAGTAATACTTTGTGTAAGAAACAATTCCTCACAAAAAAAAATCTCCCTGGTCTTAGAAACAGCTTCAACCTCAAATGCCCAGCAATGTGTGTGAGCCTTCAGGCTGACAAGAACCTATTGGAGGTGATGATTTCTGTATTTATTCAGCTGAAGAGAAAACAATCACATTTGAAATTATGCAAAATTATCCTGTCCTGGAAGAATATTCATGAGGGAAATATAGAGATACAGGATTAATTCTTCCTGTGATTAGAGGTCAAAATAAAGCAAACTAAAAGCTAAATACTGTGAAAACGTTAGCATTGCCTTTCTTTTGAGATTAAAAAAAGACTTAATTGCAGATTTATCTTGAAGAACTGAATAAAGGGATTAAAACAAATGCCACTCTTTCAAACTGCCAAAGTTGACACATTGATTGTCAGTCTCCATGCAGAGATTAGTAGTTTTGATTTGTTTGGAAAGTATCAAAAACATTGACAATCCTGGGCCACTGAGAAGCACAAAAGGCAAATGTGGATTAGTGTGTATTTATTGATTAATTATATGTTTCTCCCAGTCTGAAATACTCTTGACTGTATAAAAAACTTACTGCAGATTAAAGCTCAAGAATCCTACTTCTTTTCAAAAAGGTATTAAATTTGTGACATTAGATGATGTTTAGACAATTTAAAACAGGCATCTTCCAATCAAGATATACTTTATTCCCCATCTGTAAAATGCTGTTCCTTTATACATGGAGAAGGCATAAACTGCTTGGAAAGAAGGGGTTGGAAGGTTGTCCAGATATTGTCTGTATTCTATGTATGTGTCTCTGAGGATCAGTTGCCTGGAAATGAAAACAAGACAACAGTAATTGTTTACATAGATGTCGCCTAAAAACTTCTCAGGCATTTATGCTCTCTCTGCTGACTTTATGCCAATTGTCCATCTCTTAAATTGACACATGGAGCTATTTTTGGGGCATAAGGAGGGAAGTCTGCAAAACAGCGTTTATAATTTGGAGGGAAAATGACAAAGACCTACGGGGGAAAAAGAATCTCCCTAATGCAACTTAAAAAGCTTTTTACCACCTTTGAAATCAAAACCTGATCAGGATGGTGTGAGTTCACTTGATTGCTTCCAATCAGTTTAACAAAATCGAGGTTCAACTAGAAATAGTCATTCAGCCATGTGCTTTATTGGCAGCAAATGGTGGCTTTGAAATGGGCCTGAGTTCAGTTCTAAGTATACTTTACTCAACTTAATTGTTGCACTTTGATATTTTTGTATAGGTAATTCTTAGTTTAAAAGTAATAATGGATTCACAACGGTAAAACTGGTAGTACAGGTGAATTACTGAGATACAGAGCTACCATTATCAGACAGATGAGATACGTAGTTTCTCTTTCCATACAGAGAAAATCCCAGTGTGGGCTGTCCTTTAAGGACAGTTTTACTTACGTATAAACCCGTATCTCCTTTCAACACCACATCCTGCTGCTATCAGGCAGCTTGCTGCCTCTGGAACAAATCATTCCTCTGTGCTGTGCCCATTTGCAAAAAGGGGGGATTGTCTTGATCTCCTTTGCAAACTCTGGTCAGTTCTGCTCTGCAGTGACTCCTAAGAGTGTACCAGCTTCCCCAGGACCCTCCATAGGATGCTTGTCCAGCACCAAGGGCAATCCTCGGGCTTGCTGTGCTCCAGGAAGTAATCACGGAGGGTGCCCTGGCACAGCATCCTTTCTGAAGACAGCACTGGAGACCTCTCCACCATCTTTAAAAATGTTATCCCAGGACTCTCATTTTTACTGCATGTCCTTTAACAAATTAAAAAGCAAAATAAATTCAATGTTCCAAACACATAAACATAATTAGCATCTTATTGACAATTTCAGTTGAGAAACCTAAGTGTACAGATGTACAAATAAGTGTTCCTTATGTTTATTTTACACATACTTTATTTTTTGGGGTTTTTTTTCCCTTTGGTATTCTATCAGTCTTGTATTAAAGAGACAAGAAAATCTGAAATGTTTGATTAATCTTCAAGTATAACTTGTCTTTTTTTCAATGATGACAAAATTGTTCTTTCTGTAGGTTAAATAAACTGACATTTAAAAAAGCTTAGAGACAGGATTAACCCTTTCCTCATATCACCTCCCAGTACATCTGTTTTTTACAGTGGCCAGTGAAATGGGTTCATCCTTCCAGTATTTACACTCTAAACACCCTGAACTGGTGTGGAGTTTCCAGGGAAACTTTGGTGAAACGGAAAAAGGAAGAAATTATCTGCCATTTCTTATCTGTGTATGTCAGACAGTTCCCCAGCCGCGCAGAGGACCCAGCTCCACAGAGGAGCACATCTGCCCGTGCTGAGCCCGGGGATGCCAGAGCCGGTCCCGGCTTCCCGGAGGCTGCGGGGCCACTAGGGGGATGTCTACAACCATCCTTCCACGGCTTCTGAAGCGCCAAACCACCACTTCACATTCCCGACCAGCTGCAAATCACACACGGCATCAAACAGTCCTTAGAAACGCTGCAACGAATGTATCAGAGGGCTGCTCGCCGAGGCCTAGGCAGAGTATTTGGACACTACCAGTTGGAAAGATGAGATGCAATGCTGGAGTGCTACAAGGTCCAAGAGAGCTGATCAAAAATCATACAGTCATGGATTCACAGAATCATTTAGGTTAGAAAGGACCTTGATGATAATCTAGATCCAACCCCACCTTGTTCTGGTTGAATAGTTTTAACACTATTAACATCACTCTTAATGACTACATCTAGTTATATCCTTTTTTTTCTTTATTTGTTTCCAATAGTTTAGCTTGTATCTAGTGGAATGGTGTAATCTGTTTAAACTATCAACAAGTTAGCACTAGGCTCAGTGCAAAAAGCATTTTATTTTTTTATTAGTTTAAATTAGTTGACTAGAAAAGCATGAAAATGTCATAGAGAAGAGTTCCCTCTCCTACAGGGATCAACTGTTGGAACTGATAGGATGAAAGAGGCTGCAAAAAAAGGAAAATATGGGTAAACTGAAGAAATAAGCATTAGTTCTAAGTGCTACCTTGTGCACTCCAGAACAGCATAAGTAAGGAGCCCTTATTTACTACCCTGGCAGGGTACATGAGTTGAACCATTATATTTAATTACATTTATTAATTTAAAAAAAACAATTTATGTGGAAAAGAAGCATCATGGATTTTAAAAGAGGTAGTAGTTAGAATTGGATGATTAATGTATTTCTTTATTTTAATAGTTAATTCCCCGGAAAATGTGGTTTCAGTCATGTCTAAACTATTTGCTTCAAATTTGCTGAATAGTTTTGGCTGGAAAAAAAACAAAGGGGATAAACTCTGTTGGAGGAAAGTCCCCAGTTATCCAATAGCTCAATGATCAGAGCATTTACTCAGGTACAGACACCCGTTAACAGAGGCTCTGTTGAGGGAGGCCATGCTCAGTCCTTCCTGTGACTACTTTCCTTTTGTCACAACTTCGAGGGATGGGGACACACCTCCCAAGGGAGCAGGCTGGTTCCCAGGGTAGGAAGCTGTGATTCTCATGCTCCCCCTCGCTGACCCAACAAACTTGGTGCCTTTGTGCAGGTCAGCAGCTTCAATTGAGGAAGAATTTCCTCTTTCTCCTGCTTCATGGATACCAAGTCCTTGGACAGCTTTCTAAGAAGTAGAATTCTGCTTTGAATTCCCTTGGACAAAAGTAGGATTTCCTTATCCTAAGTATATCCATGCTATGACATTCTTTCAAGCATCCAAAACAAATATTCTACATCAGATTAAAACATAACATTTAATGGTTCATGCAAAGAAATAACCTTCAGGTTATTGTCTTTCAGCAAGGAAACACAGCCAGTTTAGTTATGTCCAAACTGTGCTGATTTTTATTACATTCACTGCAGTTCTTGAACAAAAATGCAATTTCCACCAAGTCTTTAAGTGATCATGAAAGAGTTTGAGCACCTTCATGGAGGCTATCCTATGCTTCTTACAAACCCTTATGTCTGCAGCCACATAAAGAACTGAAAATGACATTGAGAGCTCCGGGCTCCAGTCCCTGCGGTGCCAGACACCACATCTTACAGCCCTTTCAAAGTGCACTGATACACTGCAGGTATTTTCTTGCTGCCTTTACTTGGATGAAGGTTGTACCACCCCCCCATGGTAAATAGCTAGAAACAGTCTTATTTCCCACCTAAGCTTATTCATGGCCTTGCATACTTGCATATGCTCTTCTGCCAGCATTGTTCTGTAATGTACAGAGCTCTTAAACTCCTTGGTTGCTGCCTTTGGTGTATCTGTAGACACCACCATATCCTCATTCACGTCTCTGCTGGATCTAGAAAACTGAGTTATTCAAGCCACTTCATATAAAAGAGGCTGCTTTGTTCCTTTTCCTGCACCAAATTCCCATTTTCAGTTCCTCTTCTCCAATACAGATGAATTGAACTATTTATGCCCCAGTGTTTTCACTTGATCTTGCCCTACCCTATCTCACTTGAGAGAGGGATGGTATACAATACCATTTATACTTTTTAATTCCACATTTTCATTAGCTAATGAAGTATTTCTCCTCAGCTATTTCCAAATGGTGAATTCCCACATTACATCAGAAATTCTTACTAGTCCCCAAGGGCACATCCCTCTATAGACTGTACCATTTAATAATGTCCTGTTTCTGTCATTCCCATCATTCAGCTGATCCAGATCTTCTGAGTAGTATCCCAACCCTCAACTCTCTACTGATGTTGTCTTCTGCAAACAGCCACCATCAGCAGCACACTTCTGGATTTCATGCTGGTAAACAAACAGGTTCCAATTTCAAAAAGTTAAACAAGATGGACCAGGACTGGTCCTTGTAGTTCCTACCAATCCAAATCCTTAAGGATTTGACTAATACCTACCCCCCTGTTTCACCCCATAAGGCATTGCTGTCCTACATAAAGTGAGTTTGTAGTTTGGGAATAGCATGATACCCTTCAGAATGTTTTATTCTCCTACAAAGAATGTACATTAAAAGGTCCTCTAATAATTCCCACTAACTTTAGCCTTCTCACATCAAAAGCTTCCAAGTTTTTTCCAATTTGGTTGCAATTACCTCTTCTAATACCTTAATTTTTCTTATCCATGTAGTGTTTCATTTTAATGTTGTCCCCCATCACCAAAGACCGGGGCAAAATTGAGATCACATCTATGCCAGACTTTTCACACAGTCATCCCATTTACTATTTGACAGTCAAGTCTACTAATAACAGTAGTTAAACATACTGTCCTTGTTGGACAAAGGAACAGATAGAAAAGTCATATTTTTTCCAAGCAGGAAAAAATCCATTCTTCCTTCCTTCCTTCCTTCCTTCCTTCCTTCCTCTCTGTTGCTTGACTCTGATGCTATTTAAATAGAAAATGTCATTTCTCCAAGACTCTAAACCCTTATATGCAAAGCTATGTCTTCACTCGGGCACTCACAACTTTTCTTATTCATATCTTACAGCCCCTGCAAGTTCCCTGAGAGCAGGCACAGCAGCTGTAGTTGTTTACACCCCAGTGTCAGCTGGCTTGATTTCCCCACAATTAACAGTAGCTAAGTCTTGATGTAAAGCAGATCGTAGGAATGACAGTGGTAATGCAGAGACACATAATGTGGGTATTCAGAGATGCACACAGAACCACTGCACTAATCATCTTTTTTTAGCTTGTTCTATCCAAGTCATCTTCTACTGGCATTTCCCCCTAATTGCAGGGAGCATTCAGTGCCCATGGTTTTACTGTCACTTTCCAAGCCAGTTCCTGCATACTTATGGCAAAAGGCCAGACCAAAAGAAGGATTGATTAGGTCCCTACAGTGGTTCTTACACCAAAATCCAAGATCACAATCCAAAAATACTCAATAGCTGTCTAACAGTGAAGGTCACTAAGTTTGCTACCTACCTCTGCCTCCATTCTGCTGAGTGCTCTCGTCAAAAGGCTACAGAGCCTTTTCTTCCTGGCATCCCATTTCTTATTAACGCAATTTTCTGCAGGAAGACTTCTTCAGCAGAATGCATCCTTAAAGAGGCAAAACCACACACCAACCTGCAAGACTGTGTCTAGGAACTTTATTTGGAGGTGTACTGTGCAACATGAATTGCCACAGGATGGAGAAAGGAGAACATGTACATGGGTTCTTGCTCTGCTAAAGAATTCTACTTCAACTGAGGATGGACATGCTGGTTCAGATTATGTCTCATCTAGGAAAACATGGGGCTTTGGCCACATTTCTTATAAGTCCCATTCGGTATCCATTGGGCCCCCTTCCTGATTCTCCTCAGTTTTTCTATATGGAGCCTATTTCCCCAGTTCTGGATTTTGGGTTCCATTTTGAGTAGCTAAATGTTTGATCTTAAATACAGAAGAAACTATCAGAAATGCTTTTGTTCTTACAGGTATGTATTCACTGGAAGAGATTGTTACAGGCATGCAAGTGACAGGTCTGAATCAATCCCTAGTCCCCTTGCCAAATTAAAAGGAGGCAGAGATAGCTTTGAGATGCTCTGGCCAGCACTTCCAAGAGACCAGCAGCCTTGTAAGGAGGCAGAGATAGCTTTGAGACGCTCTGGCCAGCACTTCCAAGGGACCAGCAGCCTTGTACTCCTGCATGTTTCTGATTTTTCAACCTTTACAATGTTTCATGTAAAGGAAGTGCTAGAGATAACGCTCACAGCAGAAAGAAGAGAAGCAGAAACCCTCCTCTGCTCCAAGGTACTGTGAGGTATAAACAGCCTACTGATAGCATAACAGCAAGAATTTCATAAATCACAGCAGCCTCTCAAACTGCTGTGACTTACACCTATGAGCCACAGAGCCCTAAGCTTCACCTAAATGCACAAAGCAGCAAAGGAAAACTCGAGGTCACTTTGTCCTTACTCTCCAAGCTACACTTACTGCAAGTTTCCTCCTGAGACTTACAGCAGAGAATCTGGCACATCACCATCACCTAAGCATTTCAATTAACCTAGATTCACAGCTTCACTTCTGTCTTCCCAATGCATCCAAGATACTATGAAACTACCTCATTAACAAAAGCAATGTTATTTAGCTGGGGAGGATTATGTAAGCAATTAAGAGCCAGGCAGAGACCAAGTCCTGCGTTATCAGGACACACCCAGGCATTGTGCAGCCACTTTTGATTCACACCTCCTTTTCTTGATTCTCTGGTATTTGTGCTTAAGATACTGAATTTAACACAGCAACAGACAGTACCAACTAATATTTCTGTATTTATCAGCTATATATGCTGTTTGAAAAAGTGGGAAGCAGCTACCTGGCACACCCTCAGAGACAAAGGTATATCCCTTCCCAAGCAGAACAGTAGATATAGGCCTTTACCTACAAAGCTTACCAGATGAAGACATTTTCTTTAATATTTGCTTGATTACTTTGGTTTGCATTTAATTATACAGATGGCTGAGTGGTTTTGTAATTTCATAGCTGGCCTATGCTAGTAATTGATGTGGTAGTGTCAATCTTACTGAGGCCTGGTTTGGAAATGCATGGGGTTTGAAAAGCTGCTTGTATTTAAAACATCTAGTTACGATGCAAAAGATGCTATAATATGAATTAATGAAAGAATGTTAAACAATGATGGGAGGTTTTTTTGTGGACTTTACACAACTATACTATTTGTTCCAAGACAACACTGGAATCAGTATATCAACAATGAAGACTGTGGCTGACTTTGCAAGTCCTTCAGAAGCATAACTCCTAGATACACAAGTTGTGTACCTTTCTTCCTGTCCATTTTCAATAACCTAAAATGAAGAAAAAGTTTATTTTTAATCCAGGAAAAAATAATTTATTAACCCTTAGGCTGATTGAACACTAGCATGTGAGAAAGGAAAATTAAACCAAACAAAAAACAAACAAAACCCACATTCCTTTTCACCCCTATTTCGTATTTATGAATCTAAAAGTAAAGAAACTCCTGTACTAATGACATAAATCTACATTATTTTCTGGAGGTAGAATGACGATCTTTAGCTACACTCTCCAAAGTCTCAAGACCTCATTACCTAAAATATGACTTCTTGTCCTATTTCCATCACAACAACACTGATCCACGTCAGTGCAGCGTCCCAGGCGAGTGACAATAGTTATGCACCTTTGCCTGTAGCAGTCTGACATAGTTTGATTTTGGCAGCTTTCAAAGACTCTATTTGCTCAGACTATTGATGGGTGTTTTGTCCTTCCTACTCTGTTGTCACAATTTGGTTCTCATTTGGGATAGAGCTGATTCATGTCACTAGACAGAGATAGTCCATGATATCACTGGCAACTCACTTAACTCTTCTATATATCTGTTCTCCCACATGCAAAACACAGAAATGGACTAGATCCACATGAGATGCTAAACCTAAATTTTAGAGACACCAGCTATTAGTAGAATCAACTCTCCTGTCAGTAGTGCTCTTATGTTCTTCAAATATCTGCAGAGTGGGAGCCTACAAAGAGGATTTGCAAAAGCCTTACTTAGCCAGCAGCAAGTGCTAAAAGCACAGCCCCTTCTCCTAAGATGGATACACATGGGTAGTTTGTCTGCTTTTGCTTCTTTTGCAATAGTAGTGAAAGCATGCCTGAGGTCCAAAGCCAAATCCCTCTTCTCCCTGCATAGGCTTGAGCCCTATGGAATACCCTAAAAGAACAACCTGAAGCTGATGGCTTTTAACCAATAAGCCTCATTTACCAACTTTTTACAAAGCTGTTCCTATAAATGTAGCCAGTTCTGAAAACAGTCAATAGCAAATTCCCTACTGCCTCGGGACACCTAGAACATATTTGGACTGTAGATATCTAAAGAGTTCAACAGCATTTCAGGGAGCAGACAGAGAGAGATGAAAGATCCAGCTGTGGACTCACAGGCTTAAAGCTGCAGCAGGCATGCTGGAAGGCTTGGACTTTGCCTTACAAAACATGGTAAATAGCATTTGACAATTCATTGCATGGGACTTCAAAACTAGCATACACAGAGCGAGTAGGAACAGTTCTTCCTTAGATGGTCATTGTAGGAATAGGTGATACCCTGAGAGATTTACACCACTCAAGACAGAAAAGGTAGAATTGTAAAAAGACCACAGAAGGTGGTGTTATTTTTCCTTTAGGGCATGTTAAAACAGGCGGGTTTTTTGCAAACACTGAGAGAGGAATCTGACTTTCTGAGTACTTTTTTTGTCACTTAGTGACTTATAACCAGCAATAAATCTTCTACTGAGGATTTTGTTGAGGATTCATGTCATACAAAGGAATTCAGCTGACTGCTGCTGTCAATTCATCCCTGTAACAGAGTAAAACTTGTTTAGTCAGTAAACAGATATCTCCTGAGGGGTGGAAGAATAGATCTATAGGGCAAGAATTTCAAGAAGGTACTGTTTCTACACATTTGCTTTTGAAGTCACAATCACACTTTTTTTCTGTGTAAAAACGGGTGTTATGCTTATTTAAGAATTTCTTTGCTACCTTTGTTTAGATAGCACCCTGAACAATGTCACTTAATCACATAAGCTAAGGATCAGTTTTTACGAAGCTTATAGATAAGAAAAACTGAAGAAAAGAGAAGCACCTTGCCTATAGCCAAGAGGAAACCAAGAGCTTAGATCATCACATCACCTGGTGCCCAACTCCGAGCTCATTGAAATCACCCCCAAAATTAATGTTGACAGTAATAGAACTTAGCACAAGCTCCTTACTGATCACTGGAGACACACTCCTCGCGTTTGGTCTCTTGTCCAAACCTATTTTAAATCTCTTAAAAAACATTCTTAAAAAAGAATGTTTCTGTTTTGCCACTTACAAAAATTAGCCAATGAATAGGCTGTAAGTGAAGAAATCATGTTTATTTTAGGCAATTTAGAGCTTTGATCTGTTGTTTTGCTAGGCTGTGTAACTTCATGATCCATCTAGTACCCACATATAATCCTAGTAGCAACCCTGCTCGTTGTCACACTTACTTCTTTTATCTCCTAGCAAAGTAAACTGCTCAAAGAGACTATGTGATTTTTTTTGGTGGTGTTGCAGTTAAGCAGATCCTAATCTGTTTTGAAGATGAAGTAGTCCTAAGATATAAATAACCAGTGCCTCTCCCAAACAGATTTCACCAATTCCTTCAGAAAACTCACATACTCAATGCGGCTCACTGCAAAGTATGAATCATAACGCCCAATTTGACTTTTCAAAATGTTCGTGTGTGTGCATGTTTCTGTCAGGCTTGAGAATTTTGACTCAGTGGACTGTAAAAACAGAATCCAGTTATGGGGTTTGGGTCGATATTCAGAGCACACCTTCCCTCAAATTGGGAGTTGTTCAGCACCAGGGCCCTGACTCAGAATATCACTGAGAGTGATCTCGTTCAAAGCCATGCAAGTGACTCACATATTTACTTCTCTGACTCTCTCTCCTCTTCCTTTAAAGTTAAAATATTGGGCCACTTTTCTGACATCAGCTCACTGACATCCAGCTATCAGCTGAAAGTCAACACAGTAAAACGTTAACCTTTCCTCCCTGAGGTCCCTCCACCTCAGCGAATGACATTTTCACAGTCTCTGTTGTTCTGCCCCATAACATCTGCCCAGCAGCCACGTCTCAGGTCTGCTAGAATCATAGTTTGGCCATAACCTCACATGCCATTCCATGGAGCATCCCTACCATCCAACTCCCCACCTCCATCCCTGCAGCCACAACTCAGGCATCAGTGACACCCTCCCTGCTGCAGCCTCTCTTGCCTGGGTCTGATAAACAGCATCCTGTCTCCTCAAAGTGCCCGCTGAGAGCGGCAAGGTGGCTGCACCCACCTCGAGGGCTGCACCTGCCACGAGGATGGCCTGCACCTTCCCCAGCACAGCTCCTCACTGCCTAGTTCTCCATCCTCCTCATACATGTAGGATATACACATAGGAGAGGGATGGAGTACCTCTCCTATGATCAAAGGCTGAGAGAATCTGGATTGTTCAGCCTGGAAAACAGAAGGCTTTGGGGTGACCTTAGTGTGGCCTTTCAATACCTGAAGACAATTTATAGAAAAGATGGGGCAAGACTATTTACAAGAGCATGTAACAACAACGGGAAATAGTTTCAGATTCAAGGAGCGTAGGCTTAGATTAGACATTGGGGGAAAAATTCTTTACCATGAGGGTGGTGAGGCACTGGAATATGTTTCCCACGGAAGTTGTGGACGCCCCATCTCTGACGTGGTACGGCCAGGTTGGATAGAGCTCTCAGCAATCTGGCCTAGTGAAAAGTGTAACTAGATGATCTCTAAGGTCCTTTCCAACCCAAACCATTCTATGATTCTGTGATTCACGCCGTGAGCACTGCTGCTCTATCTGAAACGCCGCTCGCCCACCTTCTCAACTATTTTTGGCTTTCTTTCCTGTGTGCTTTACGCCACGCGTGCAGGGTGAGGCCTCATGAGCCGAAACGCACACAGCCCCGTCTCTGAGGGGCTGCCCTGCCAGGCCCGGCACGGCCCCGCCGAGCCCAGCGTTGTGGCCGGGCGCCGAGTGAGCGCCGCGCGCAGCGGGGCCTTGTGGGTAGGGGAGACGGCCCGCGCGGGGCCGGGGAGCGGGAGGCCGGGCCGGGCCGGCGGTGGGCGGAACGCGGAGAGAGCGGCGGGGCCGAGCCTGAGCGGCGAGGGAAAGCGAGGCCGGCATCGCGAGTGGGATTGCGGCTCCCGCCCCAGCAGCCGGCGAGCGCTGCAGAGAGAGCCGCACTCTGAGCCCGACCCCGCGGCAGCCGCTCCCAAGCTCCCCGCCTCCACCCGCCCTCGGAGCGATGTCCCGGCGCAGCGGGCAGTGAGGCGGCGGCCGCCGAGGGACGCCCTGAGCGGGGAGAGGCGGGGGCACGGCGGGAAGCGCTCCGTCCCTCCCTTCCAGCTCTCTCCCCTCCCTCTCCCCGCGCCCGGGCGCAACAGCGGCCGTTTTCCCTCGCCCTTCATGCCCGGGCGGCGGCCACCGGCGGCGCTGCCCTCCGCTCCCGCCTCGCCGCCCCCGCCCTTCCCGGGCTCGCCGCCGCGCTAGGCCCGCCGGGCGGCCCCGCGCAGTGCCCTCCGCGGGCCCGGCACTAGGCGGGCCGGAGGATGAGCCAGCAGCCGGCGGGGAAGATGTCGGCGGCTCCCCTGGCGGCCGAGGCGCTGGAGCCGGCGGCGGGGATGCTCGAGGGCCGCCAAAGGAAGCTGGAGTCCATGATTCGCGACCCGCGCTCGCCGGTCAACGTGGAGAGCCTACTGGTGAGGGGCGGCCGCGCCCGGGGGAAGCGCTGGGCGGGGGAACAAAGGGAGCGCTGCCCTCGCCTCTGGCGGGCGGGAGGGAACGGAAAGGAAGGAAAGGGCTCCTGCGTCCTGAAAGTGCTTTCCTGGGAGAGGACGAGGGATCCTCTCCACGCCCCCGGCTGGGCCACCGGTGGCGGGGAGGTGGCGGGAGCGGCCCTTGCCCCCAGGGCTGTGTTGAGCGAGGGGACGGGCACGGCGCTGTGAGAGGAGAGCGAGCGCTCCCCGAGTACGTACATCTTACTTGGGGGAAAGTGAGAAACGTCCCTGGCAAGGTCTGATCCGGAGAGAGGAAAGCGCCTTGTTTTCCCTCCCAGCATCGTTCACACCGTTGGCTTTCGCGCCTCGTAATCACGGCGTGTCCGTCCCCAAAGTACCTGCCTTTGTGTGCGCCGCCGGGCACCCATCGCTCACCCGCTGTAGAACGTCCTCTGGTGAAGCTGAGGTTGCTGTGTGATGTGGAAATAATTCAGGAAAAGGGGACACGCCTAAGGGAGAAATGTAACTGGGGGGTCCAGTAGGGTCACGTTTATTTTTCATTGGGGCAAATTGATTCGTCTGTCTCCTGTTTCAAATTTTTTTTCCGTGTGAGTGTATGAAGTACAATTTACTTTAGTGAGAAATTTATGCCCTCGGGAAGAAGTGTGAAAGGAGTTAGATTTCCCCATTTAAAACATCTGAACTCTACAAAGGCAGCAAGAGACAGTTTATTATCATTATTGTTATCACTATTGTTATCATTATCATTATTTTCATTATTAGTATTACAATTATTAGTATTTTAACTAGTATTTTAACTGAACTTAAGCATCTTCATATCTTATATTTTCAGTCTGCCCCAAGATTTCCAATGTGCCCCAGTTATGAGGAGCAGAAAAAGGGGGAATAAATCCCAGTCCTTCCAAGAGTTGCTCAAGGCACTTACACTGTGTCTTTTTTTGTGCTTTCAAATGACTCAGTTCTCTTTGGCCAAAAATACAGGAACTGACTGAACAGAATGTATGTCTGTGCTGTGTGGAGAATATAGGAATTTCCTATAACATCTGAAAAATGTTCTTCCCGAGGCTGTAGTGCTGTGTTACTCCTCTCCTAGACGTTCAGAGGCATAATGACAGCCACAGTCAGTGGAGGGGAGTGGGAAACAGTGCTACATATCTGCCTGGATTCAGATAAGTTTTTGTCTAGGCCAAAGCAAAGAGAGCTGCCTCTGGGCTTCGCTCCCAGCATTTTCACTTTGGTATTTTGCTAGGAAAACTTTGACCTGTGGCCAAAAAAGAACAGTTAAAAATAGTACAGTCGTTCTGAAAAATGCATCAGGTTAATACTTAACCCCAGTAGACTTTTTCACACTCTGCTTTTATACTCAGCAGCGTGATTCTTTTATTCTCTCACCTCCCATGCCTTGGACATAGATTGAATACACTAAAATATGTTTATATTTCTGAAGAGAAATCCTAGCTACAAAATTTAGGCTGGGCTGCTTAGAACTTGATTTTTTTTTTGTTTGTTTGTTTTATATGCTAGCAATGTAGACTGCTTCATGTAGTACATTGAGAAAGCAAACCATGGGAGAGTGTTAGCTGGATTGTAAATGGATTTTTTTTACAGTAAAGGTCATCACTGTTCTCTGCACTTTGTCTGTAAGTATTGTTTAAAAAATTAGCAGCAAGTAAAATATAATGCTAATCAATCAAATTTCCTAGCTTGTGCATTCTACATACCTGTGTATGAAATAATGAACTATTTATTATTCTTATTTAGGAAATTTGCAACAGATTTCCTGTAAAAGCTTTTTCTTTTGGTCTCTGGTATTGTTTCTTTATGCAGTTAGACATTAATTTTGCATGGTGTGCTGCTAAGTAGTCTGAGTATGAAAACATCGTATTCATATTGAAAAATTTACTTGTTTACTAAACAGCTCACTTTCAGTGTAAATTATCAAAAGTGGAAATGTGTTTTCAGTTAAAAGTAGAAATACAGCAATACAAAATAAGAGTCAGGGAAAGCATCTTAAAAAGACTAGCTGGAATGCCACTATTTCGTCCTCCAAAAATAACATAACCAAAACTAAAAATGTGGAATGGAATTCAAAATGGAATTCATTTCCTTACAGTGTAAAAAGTCATAAACAGCTGCTATTCTGTATTTTGTGTGCATGCTTTATTTTTGGGAAGCCGTAAAAAGCAAAAAAGTAGCTGTTAATCTATAACACATGGTGTAAATTTGAAAGATGTGAGAAGCTGAGGTAATAAGCTGTCTTTCTCTAGATAGCAATTCCACTGTCATCAAGAGATGTTTTATTCAGTGGCTCTAAATGAAGAGACTTTCTTTGCGTACCTTCCTGACCACAGGATGGCTGACCACATCCATCTGTTTATTCAGCAGGAGAATCTATGAAGCCAAATACATTGATTGATTATGCTGCTCCCACCCCCTTAGGGGCTCAAGAGAAATTGTTAGATTTTCTAATGTGTTTTTTGCTGTCTTGTGTGCCTTAACACTTGTTATTAATGCCTGTGTTGATCATAATTATTTGTGTTTGATTAAAGCATATCTTCAAAAAAGACATGATGCATTCTCAATTCAGAGGCATTAAGAGATGGAGAACTCTGCATTTAGTTTGTTCTCACAGGCAGTTATGAAGGCAAAATAAAAAACCCCAAAACACAACCAACCAACCGAAATATCTGGCATGGTTATTACCACCCTTTTTCTGCCAAATAAAAAAAAAAATCGTGGAGGACTTTCTACTCATTAGCATAGGTCAGGTGTGCAGCCAACACTTGCTGGGGTTCTTCCGGTTTTGGTCTGATAAAGAGATGAAAAGAGGAATGCTAGAACTGTGTACTCGGTACCGTGATAGGTGTCAGCAAAGACGCGCACAAAGGGAAGTGGTTATTGCAACCTCTTTGAGGCGTCGGCTGAGTGCTCCTTCTCTCACTGTATCTTGCTGAAAGCCTGTTGTTAGGTTGCCTATGCTAAGATAAACAGTTTTGTTATTGTCACAGCTTTCTATGGTATGGTCTTACTCTTTTTGGGCATGTAACAGTGCATTAATGGTTATGAAAACCTGTTTTCTGTATTATATTTAGATCATGCGGATTACTTTGTAAAGCTACCATATTCTTATTATTTGGTTTTCTGCCAGTTGTGTCATCCACTAATTTAATGAAGTGACATTTTTATGTGTACTGCATGTATACATGGATGATAGCACTTTATGGTATTTGGCCTTGTGTGATCCATAAGAAACCCTTCTACAAATACATTCCTACCAAATAGTTACAAGTTGACAGCTAAATTTAAGGAGAGCTTTATGGTGCTCAGATACATTTGGGCATTTATGATTTTGCATATAAGCTCTAACTACAGTATGAACTGAGTTATTTTTGATAGTATTTAATACACATTATCTAGGGGTGTGTTGGCAAGTGTTATCTGCTCTGCTTCTAGAGCAGATAGGTCACTGTAGGCTGTGTAAAACTAATCCAGACCTCCGCTTCCTTGCCACGTGCAATTGTATCACTTCAGCACATGCTGAACTCAACTTTTGAGTTGTGTGGTGGTGACGAACAGCTCTGGTAAATCTTAACATCCTCCTCCCTGCAGTGCACTGCCTGGGCTGGAGCTGCTCGAGTGCACTTGTCCAGAGAAAGGCTCTGGTGTCTGCCCTTGGACTCACTCGTTCAGTGCAAGCTTCCGGATTTTAGCGTTAAGCTTGAAGTCTGACGTTGCACTGGAAGTGTAAAACGTTGGGTATATTCTGCCTGCTCTGCTATGGTTGTGCTCTTAAAAAGGAGCTCTTAAAACTGTTAATTAGGCAATGCAGCAGTGAAATTGTGAGCACTGTGCTGGGCTATGCTGGAATGCAGGCCCGGTGGACTGAGAAATGGACAGATGATTAGCAGGAGAGTGCTCAAGTGTCCCAGAATACACATGCCTTAGAACCTGAAAAACCCAAACCCACAAACCAAAACTGAACTAATTTGCCATTTATTTCTTTGTTAAATAAAGCTGACAGGTAAACTGTGTATTTACACTAGTTTGAACATGAATAGATGTTCATCTATGTGGATCGTTGCCATCAAGACCCTGGAATTTTACTCTTCTTGAAAAGTGGGTTGCAGATAGGCTGTGACTCTCATGCTTTCAATAGGTGCATCTGTCCATAGCGATCTCATCGATTGAGTAGATGCCAGCCTTATACCAAGAGTGTTAATTGAGCAGATCACTAGGCTGAGCTCTGTTAATTCAGGGTCTCCAGGTCATCATGGCTGATACAATGTATCCCTTTGCAGGATTTTAGCCTTAGGAACTTTCTAAGTATTTGATATTTAATATGAAAGTTGTTTCACTTTCCTGAATTTATTGCCACACATAATTTTGAATCAGCAAGAACAATCTGTTGTGTTAATTTGAGCCAGCAAGTACAGGGAAGAGATGCAAATGTAGCAGTTAGCAGGATCTGATCTAAAATTCATTGCCCACTAAGGAAGGCCAGATGATTCTCTGTTCTTGAAGAAATAATCTTTTCTTGTTTGTTATATTTCCTGTGCTGTTATTTCTCTCTTAGTTTCTAACTCTTTCTATAAATGTTCTATTTTTGATTGTAATTTTAGAGCATCTACTGCAGAGTTGAAAAAGATGATCTTTACGGAAACAGAATTGTCTTTTGTTCATTGTTCCCCTTTGATGGATTTATGGATAGCAGTATAGTTAGCTGGAAAAAGATAGTTCTATTTTTCTGACAGTTTTACCTTTACCAGTTTTTTTAGTTCTATTTTTTTGACATTTTTTTTTAATGTATTGTGTTGTATTCCACACTAGGGTTAAAGTGTTTCACTTCTGGTTTAAGAAAGCAAAAAGAACATTTTGCTCAGCTTCAGTCCTTTTAGTGCCACACGAGATGCATGCAGATTTCATGTGTGTATTCACAATAGGAGTGTTCACTCCCAATATTTCATCTATGTTGATCAGATTGCAGAGTGTGTCATTAGTATCCTTTAATTTTTCAATCTTTGTAACAACTGAAGAGAAACAAAAATACACCTATGCTATCAAATTAGCAGAGTTTTCTTCTGCTTTATATGTCCAGGAATAAAAATACAGGAACTGTTCACTTTTCTGAATATTACTAGTCTCAGTTTTGCTTGGAATGTGTGCAAATGTTCATCAGAACCTGTTTTTTAAAGTACATTTTCAATTCTAACTAATGACAGAGCAGTGTCAAAGCATTTGGCTCTTTGTCTAGTAATGCAATCCATAACAAAAGCTGCCCAATTTAAAAAGAAAGAAAAGTGCTACCTCAGTAGCCAATCTCCACAGCTATCAGTTGATGATTTCTTGCCAGTGTTTGATCTACAAAATATGACTGGAATTGTATCAGTGTTACAGAGGAGCTGACTTTGGATTTTGAAGATGAAAGTGATTGAAATTTGGTAGTAGAGTTTTACATAATGAAAGATATAAAAAAATTAAATCTGTGTATTTTTATAACCCATAAGTATGGGGAGTTTTGGGGGGAAGAACGCTATATTGTGTCCAAGGGTTCTTCTAGGCTGTTACACTGAACAGCAGTGAATGTTTCTGGTAGCAGATTTATTTAAAATACTTTTTTCTTGGTACATCCCATTGGTTGAGAACAAGAATACTATGTTTATATTGGCAGACTTGGCTAGTAATAAACTTATTTTAATGAGCTGCTGGCAATGTAAACACAAGGTTGAATGTAGTGCTCAGTTCCCAAGCCATACCTACCTTGTGTGAAGCTCCTGCTGCTGCAGCAGTGCCGTGTCCGAACAGCCCCGCGTTGCCAGGAGAGCACCCGTGTACCCGGCCACGCAGCAGCTGCCTTAGTGCAGGTGAAGCGTCACGTGCATCCTTCTTGGCAGCGTTATATTCGTTACCTGCTAACAGAGTTTTAAGACTGTATGCTTAAACCAGTGACTGGGCCCCTAATGTGCAGAGGGGTTGGAATATTTGGAAGAATGTGATTCTATACATTTTGTCCAGATTTCACTAGGTTGGATAGTCTCAGTCTGTAACGGGTGCTTTATGTGGTATGGGCTTAGCTTTTTCTCTGTGTTCATCTGTTCCAGTTACAGCTATTGAGAGAGGGGCCTTTTTTTGTCTGTGAAGTATCATGGAGTTTAGTTGTTGGATGGACACAGATTTCTTCATTGTCATATGAAACATGCCTCCTGTGCAGTCTCTGCTTCATTTCTTGTAGGGTACAGAAAGTGATAGACGTGAGAAGAAAAACAATCTGGGTGCCACATACAGTGGGATTTTGATTATGCTTGTCTTCCATTAATTTTATTTCATGTAGAATGACTTACCTAAGTCAAATCTTTTGCAAAAAGTAACCAATCACATACTTTGTGTTTTCTGTGTGCCCAGATAGAGACAAATGAGTTATGATGTTAGTGTGCAGCATTGTTACTTTAATTCCATAGTCATTTCATCATTCATTTTTGTTAGGATAGTGTCGTTCAGATGGTACAGGCAGAGAATAGAAAGAATGGTGTACAGGAGGGTCTGAACCCTAATCTGCTGTTACTTTATGGCTTCAGACAAATCTTTCTTCATTTCCAACTATATGAAATGGAGATGATGAAGTTTTATTTTTAACATGTACTAGAGAATAATTTAATATTTAGAATGGACTTATGTGATTAAAAAAGATTATCACAAGTAAGCTGTGCCCAAGTGTTTAATTCTGAATCTTGAGGATTCAGGTAACCAAGTGATTGCTTTATTACCTTTTGACTTTTCTAAATCATGGGTACTGATTTTATTAGTCTGTGTTTAAAGTACAGAATTACAGGATCCTACATAAAGCAAGATAAAGTTTGGGTGACTCATCCAGGCACAAGAATTTTCTTGTACTTTTCTTCAGGAGGAAATGAAGAGGAGGTCACATACAGGCATGAAAGTAGGTTTGAACAACTATGAAAGAAGAAAAGTTAAGCTTTAGCAAATACTCTCACTTTTTTTTAATCTCAAAACACATAATGTTGACTGTTACTGTTGCCAAATAAATAAATAACTAGAAGAAAAAAGGCTGGCATTCCACACTTTCTTCCAAATGCTATTTAAAGTTTAACTAAAATCTTGATTACTATTTAAAGGCTGTAACACTTCATTGTTCTTTGTCTATGTCACTGCTGTTATAGGTAGTTGTCCAAAGTCTGTACCTTAATTGTTGGTTAAATATCAAACACTGCTCTCTCAACAGCATAGATTTACCCTAGTATGGAATATATAGAGAGAAGGATCTTTGGGTGTTCCTTGGAAATTACTTTTTATTGAATGAGCTGTGAATTTGGAAATCTGCTTGTGTTTGTTGCTACTGTACAACTTGATTGACCCTCTTTATTTTTCGTTTGTTTGAAATGGAAAGTGCTGCAGTGCTAAATTCACAGTAGTGTGCATGTGCATACTTTCAAAGAGATTATGCTCTGAAAACAATAATAGCACAGGTTTTGGTTGAGGAGTATATGAACATTTGGCTTGCCTATGCTATGAAAATGTTCTATTTCATACAGAAAATAATTTTAAACTGGTTTTCCTTGTGGTTTATGAAACTGGTTTGTTCTAGGATCTGTTTTCAGTTTAGTGCTGATTATGTTAAGTGCAAGATTAGGGAGACAAACCTTGTCGTTTGTTGCGTGTTTAGGACACAGATTTTTGTTTGTAGAATACTTTTAGCACCATCTGCTATATACGGAAGGCTATATTATGATAGGCTTCTAGAATGTGCAGCTAAAGCCATTGGAAACAAGCTGCAGTAAACAGATAAAAGATCTTATGGGGTTACTTAATATTGGTTCCACCCCTTCTTACACACTTATATAATTATGCTGGACTTCTGAATTATGGGTTTTTATGTGGAGTTTTAAACTTCCATGATAGAATAACCATGAAGTCTCTCAATTTAGGAATAGAATCATTCCTTCTAATAGTTCAGGAAAATGGAGAAGAGCAAGAAATAATACCATATTGGAAGCTGTTGGTTTAGTGACTGATGGAAACCTTTCTAATGCCAGAGGTACGCATGCACGATCTGTTTCCTTTAGTGAACATCTCAGGACTTCCTCCTCTAACAGTAAAAGTCAGCCCACTTAGGCATTAAGGCATAGTTTTTATTTCTTGGCATGTTCAATTTAATGACCTCTTCAGGGTGTAAAAACCTGGATTATAAAATACCCTCCCTCTTTTTTTAAATGTGTTATTATATGAAAAGTGACTGAGAACAACTACTTGAATTACTCATCTGGCAAGGAGGTACTGACAGTTTATTATTGTATTGCAGCTGCTGCTATTAATTTAAACATTATTCTAGGTTAAATTTTTTTCTCTGTGAGCACAAAATAGTAATTCTGTTAAACTTAAGACTTGCATCCATGCTAGTATTACAGGCTCCTGAACTGAGGAGATAGATCTGATCGGGAAAGCTAAAAATAGCTGCATTTTCAAAAAAAATAAATCCTATTACTAAATCGTTAAGTTTTGTAAAGCCATTGTTTTTTAATCACTTTCAAGTTCATTTTTCAGTATTAGTTTAGTTATATGGAATGTGCTTCTTTTTAATTGTATTTTTAAGTTATTTTCCTTATTCCTCACTCATCATCTTCCCAGAGCAGAAGGATTTTTCTTGACTCTGCAAATGTGGCATTATTGCTAGCGAGGGTGGGAAGCAGCAGAACTCCGTTGTCAGAATTCTGCTGGTAAAACCTGAATGTAACAGCAAATGAAGCAGCACGAACACTGTTTTGTATGCATGTAGTGTTCTGTGTCAGGAATATTTTAAGCTTGAATTAGAAGATAAATAATATATACATTAATATAAGCTACATCTCCTGAAAAAATACTATGTTGGCAATTCCTTTTAATCATAGACATTCAGCTAGTTCTCCGTTTCAGAAATGATTTCTTTTAGTATTATGAAGAAAACCTCTAAATATGGATGCTATGATGAAGAATGGTTCATGTGCGTAGAAGCCTGAAACAGTAGCACCATGAGGTGTGAATCACTTCATCTATTTTAATGGTTGGCTGCCTCTGAAGAAAGGCAATTTAAGTGTCAAAATAAACTATTTCAGTGCTCTCATTTTTTTAGAAGAAATACCAGTATTTGTTCCCACATGTGCCTTGCAGTGTTTCTTAAGTGCCAGAAGTCCCCAGTGTCCCCTCTCTACCTGGGAAAACATCTTTGGCAAATTTTGACAGATATATAATGGAAAATGTAACTTTAAAAATTTTGTAAGGTATGACATTGTTCATTATAAAAAAGCTCCTGGATTTATTTTATATGACTCTACTGCAGGACTTGACTGAATCAGAAAATCAGAGAAAGCACCGAGCCCAGCTGTAGAGATTATTTTACATTTTCTATATCGAATGGACTGTTTTGTTTATGCCATATTGCTGAAAGTATGTTTGGTATAGGCTGGATAACAGTACATGTGGTAATATGGTATTCATGTTTTGAAATCACTCTGTCTAAATTTATGAGGGAAGATGTGCAGTATGTCTTACAGACAGATGGGAATTAATAAAATTGCAGTATACTTGAAATCCAAATACTTTTTTATTAAATCAAAACCAAATAAATGTACATTGAAGTTATTTCTATTTATTAATGTGCTTCATCAAATGGATGCTGAATGTCACAGGGGAGAGGAATGGCTGTTTTGCCTTTTTGGAGTATGCAGGAAGCATGGCTGAAGAAAATTCTTAGACATATTTTATTCCAAGGCAGAACTTTTTAGCTCTATTTTGATTTCAAGCTTAATTTTTAGAGCATAACTATCAAAAGAGGCTGCTGTGTAATTGGACTCCTTTCTTAGCACACAGGAATTGTTCTTGGGTTTATACACTGACTAAATTTCTGAATTGTGGAACTTAAATTGGTTTTACTGCCATCATGCCTGTTTACTGCCATCTTAGCGCTGTTCGGTCAGTTGTCCTCTAAAATGGAAGTGGGGGAGCAACAAATGTGCTTGAAGCTGTAATATCATAGGGTCACTGATGCTGAAAGCACATGGATCAGGAGAGAAGCATAACACTTTTTTCTTCTTTGTGTTTGATTGCATGTAAAAAAGTAATGAAAAAGTCATTATTGTGGTAAAATATCACTGTAGTCTATAAGTTTGTATCTAATAACAGTAACTCAGACTGTGTCAGGGTTCTGCTCTGTAGCTGGTGTGGTATTGCCTTGTCTCTGGTGGGAAGTTCCTGGCCCAAGGCTGTCCAAAAGCATCGCTTTGGTTACAGCGAGGGGACTGGAGGCCTCACACAGAGGTTCAGGTGCTGCTGTTGTTTCACAAAAGGATTCACAGAATACCCTTTCAACTCAGAATATTCTGTGAATCCTTCTGTGAATCTCTGATTGAAGTCAAAACCAGCAGAATAATCAGCAGTTTAGGCTTAATATGAACCTTGCCAGTGCTAGGGGTGAATGATGGTTTCCAAGGCCACATCTATAGCAGCAAGTGAAACAACAGCAGCACTAATTATCTCATGTTATTCCTGAGTGATTTCTGAAAATGCTGGTCTTTGATTAATGTATCCCTATTCAGTAACCAATTTTTTTTGTATGTCTGAACTCCCTTTGACAGTGAGGTGTATGTAGCTAGCTATATGCACGTTTTCCATGTAGGGTAATCAGGAATGACAAGAAACTCAAATCAGTTAGGGACACAATTTTGTCTAGAATGGCCTGAAACACCAGGGTCATGCTCTTAACCTACTCAATGTGCAGTAAAGCTGTTAAACTGTTTTTTGTCGATACAAGGACTTGTATCCCCAGATTTAAATTCTGCTTTAGTAGAGAGCTAGTTGTGATCTCTGCTTGCTGTTGGCTAGTGCCACGCTGTTGTGGCTGTCCTGTTTCTGATTAGGTCATGGTTGTGTGCTCTCCACCTATGTATATTCATATAGGATGTGTGCAGAAACACTCTTACAAGAGACCTATGTAAATTTTTTTCTTTCCCACAACCTTTAGCCAAGTGCACAAACTTCTTCTGACCTTAGTGGTCTTGATGCACAAGTTTTTTTCTTCAAATGTAAAAAATGTGATTCCTTGAGGAAGCAGCTGATGCAGATGGCTCTTGTGGGGATTAATCTGCTCAGGTCTTAGGCAAATATTTTTTTGCCTTTCCATATAAGAATCACCTGTTGCCAAAGCTGAAGGAAAATTTAGGAAACATTGGATTACTGTCTGTGGGAAAACTGTTTTCCACTTATAAAACCATGAGGAATTTGAAATCTTATTTTCTGTTTCGCTTTGTTTTCCCAAGTAATTTAGGATATTCACCTAGCCCTGAATTTCGTGCCATATTTTTATTTAACAGTTGTGGGTTTTTTTAATTCTTTGTATTCCAAAGTTATATTTGCTCGAAAAAAAGGAAAGTGATCAGGGTGGAATAAACACAAGCTAAATAAACTGAAAAAAGTTCTTCTATTTTAAAATTTCTTTTTTGCTACCATTTATTCTCAGCTGATATTTTTAGTATCAGTTTGTAAACAAATTCTGATAGAATTTTAATTTAGCTGTTTCGATGAAGGCAGTCCTGCATATCTTCTGTTAAATGACAAGGTGAAAAGGCAGGATTTCATTGCCTGCATGTATGAAGATAATACTACTACCTTGCACAGCTATTATCAATTGGAAAGAATGTTTTTTATCTGGTTCAAGTTTTACAGTGCCCAGGAGCCTTTGCTTGTAATAACTTTACCTTGAAAAGGCTGTGAAATAGTCCTACAATTCTGAAGATACAAGGTACTTCATCGTCAGATGGAGACTAAACTTCTGAGGATGTGGGTTCCTTTGTGAAGACCTCTATCAGCCGTAGACAAAGATGTTAGAATGTCCATGGAGGATGAGGGAAGCCTAAAAATGCTGTAGGATGCTGTACCTGTTTCTGAATTACTTCTAGAAGCAGAAAGAGATGAGATTTTGCAGACATGAACTTAGTAAATAGGTGAGTGCCATGCTTGGGTCAGACAACTCTGGTCTGCAATGTGGATGTAAATGCAGCAGTAATTAAGACTAGTTTAAATATTCTCAGGTAGTCTATAATGCTCTGAAGGAAGATCCAACAGAGAGGGTAGCCCTTTTATTTTGGAAAAGGTGGGCACAGTAGAGGACAGATGTGTTCTCAGATATATGTGCAATAATTATTATTAATGGCAGCTACTTAACTTTTCTGCCTTAGGACTAGCACATTTAGAAGAGGAATGGACATGGTCTGTTCTTCTGGAGGTCTTGATAATTGGAATAAGGTTTTCTGGATTATTCTTTAATAGTCTAGATTTTGATTTTTTTTAATAAGGTATGTATATTTTGTATTTGTTTAAGGGCTTCAGTCATTAAGGGTAGTACCAATCAAATTTTTATGTATTTAACAAAAATACATCTGTCTTGGAAGAATTTGTAAATGAACCAATAAAATTGTACAGTGTTGGATGAAGATACCAAGCAGCTTTTAATATTAGAACATTAAATGTTCAGAAATCTGAAGAACAGAGAAGTTTTTCAATATGAGAAACTGAGCCTCTGTGATCTCAGAAACTTTTTAACCCATGTCTTTCTCCCTTAATAGTTGTATTAATCCATTTAAAAACAAATGGCTAACAGAAATGGTTGCACTATTAGTTAAAGCAGTAGCTCCGCCTACTTCCCTGGGGCCCCACCTTGGTGGTGACACAATATTTGTGCTGGTGTGTCGTGAATTGCCTTGAGTACCTAACCTGGATTAAAACTAGCCTGAATCATTTTCTCAGTTAATCTTGGCAGATTTGCAGAACAATCACCAACTGTATTAACAAGGACGAGTGCTGGATTCTGTACCTGGAATGGGGCAATCCCAGTTGTGTGTATAGACTGGGGAATGAGAGGCTGGACAGCAGTGCTGGGGAAAGGGACTTGGGGGTCCTGGTTCTTGCAAGCTGAACATGAGTCAGCAGTGCCCTGGCAGCCAGGAGGGCCAACCCTGTCCTGGGGGCGTCAGGCACAGCATCGCCAGCCGGGCAAGGGAGGGGATTGTCCTGCTCTGCTCTGCACTGGCGTGGCCTCACCTCGAGTGCTGGGGGCAGTTTTGGGTGCCATAGTATAAGAAGGATATTAAACAATAAGTGTGTCCAAGGGAAGGCCACAAGGATGGTGAAGGGTGTTGAGGAGAAGCCGTGAGGAGCTGCTGAGGTCACTTGGTCTGTTCAGCCTGAAGAACAGGAGACTGAGGGGAGACCTCATTGCAGTTACAACTTCCTCATGAGGGGAAGAGGAAGGACAGACACGATCTTTTCACTCTTATGGCTAGTGAAAGGACTTTAGGAAACAGCATGAAACTGAGTCAAGGGAGGTTTAGGTTGGATATCAGGAAGAAGTTTTTCATCCAGAGGATGGTTGGCCACTGGAACGGGCTCCCCAGGGAAGTGGTTGCAGCACTGGCCTGACACAGCTCAGGAAGCATTTGAACAATGCCCTCAGGCACATGGTGGGTTTCTTGGTGTGCCCTGTGCAGAGCCCAAAGTTGGACTCAATGATCCTTCTGGGTCTCTTCCAACTCAGCATATTCTATGAGCCTATGAACTATCACAATAACATAAAAAAACTCCAAACAACCCACAATCCTGAACCTGTCCAAAGCAAACTAAAAAACCCACAGCATATCTCCTTTCTTCAAAGAATTATGTTTTAAGTGGATGGTGTGTTTATTGATTAAAATATGCAGCCTACTTTTTCTGAATGCAGGCCATCATCTACATGTCCTACCACAGTGTCGGTGATGAAACTTTGAAGAGAGCATGGGCCAAGAAAAAAATTTTGTGTACTGCTCTGCTAATACTGTAGCTGCTTTCAGATTGCAGAGAACTTCAGTTCAGCTAGAATATGCTAATATAAGTTTAGGAGAAAAGAGAATTCGAATAAAAGAATGAAATAGATTCTGCTATCACATTCAGGGGTAATATCACACTGTTTTACTAGTCTGTGTACAGAGAAAATTGTAGAAACTGGAAAGGGTGTCTTTTCCAAAAAAACTAGTAAAAAGTCAATTCCCATTAGTACTTGCCTGTGTTTGAATTTAGGTAACTTAAACGGGTTTTTTGTGTTTTAGTCTATTGCTTTAATCTGTTCTCTTAGGAAAAAGCAGGATTCTGTGAGTAAACATGCTTGTTTTAAAAATAAATACTGGCTTATATTTTCTTTTGAAAGTAGTGTAATCCATCAACATAAGAAATGCCAAAATGACTAATTTCAGTTGTTAGCTGCCAGTGATTAGCTAAAAGTTGTTCTTAGCGCCTTGTTATTATTGCTGCATCTCCAATATGTAGGTCCTGTTACACTGGCACAAAGTAGAGTGATACCACTGCAGCCTGCTTTGATACCTGACTGAACTAAATTATATAAATAGTAATTTGACCTTACACTTATGTAATGTTTTCTGATTTCATACTCTTACATCAGGGCAACATCATCAACTACATCAGTAGTGTTAGCATTGAGAAAAAGTTGTTTAAAGAAAAAGGGTTTAACTTCTACGTTTTTGATGGAGAGAGGGGTATATTTATAATAGATAAAATTGTTCTGAAGGTTCCAAAGAAAATAAATGTTTAATTTTACAGTTGGTAAAAGAAAAAAGTATTTTTAATGATGGGTACCATTTACAAATTAAGAAAATAGCTGATTATTGATGTATCATTTTCAGTACTTACAAAATCTTTCAGAATTACCGTACGGTTTGACTCGTAAGGGGCTTTTAAAATCAGGTAGTTCCAAGCCCCCTGCCAGGGGCAGGGGTGTTGTCCGCTAAACCAGATTGATCAAAGCCCCATCCAAACTGACCTTGAACTTTTCCAGAGATGGGGCATCCACCACCTCTCTGGACAACCAGTGTCTCAACACCCTCACTGGAAAGAATTTCTCCTTATGTCCATTATAAATCTACCATCTGTGAGTTTAAAAGTGTTACCCCTTGTCCTGTCACTACAGGCATTGCTAAAAGTTCTCTTAGTTTTTTCAATTAGCCTCCTTTAAGTATTAAAAGGTCACAGTAAGGTCTCCCTGAAGTCTCTTCTCCAGGCTGAACACAACCAATTCCCTCAGTCTTTCCTCACAGGACATGTGCTCCATCCCTCTGATCGTCTTGGTGCCCTTCCTCTGGATTTGCTCCAACAGGTCCATGTCCTTCCTGTGCTGGGACCCCAGAGCTGGTTGCAGCACTGCTGGTGGGGTCTCACCAGGGCAGAGCAGAGGGGCAAAATCCCCTCCCTCCCCTGCTGCCTCGCTGCTTTGGATGCAGCCCAGGACACGTTCGGCCTTCTGGGCTGCAAGGGCACATGGCCGGGTTATTTCCAGCCTCTCATCCACCAGCACCCCCAAGTTCTTCTGCTCTCAATTCCTTCATCCCCCAGCCTGTCTTGATAGTGGGGATTGCTCCAGCCCACGTCCATGACTTGGCACTTGGCCTTGTTGAACTTCATTAGGTTCACATGAAGCAGCAGGCCAATAGTTTACTGCAGTAACTGGAATCAGTATTCTTGATTTTTTTGCCTGAAAATGTTAGAAAACTATGTCAAATACAATTTATGGAGAGAATAGCCACTTCTGGTGTCACCACAGTCAGTTTTACATTCAATTTGTTTCCTATTTGTAGCCTGATATTAAGCAATTCAGAGCTCTGTTTTGGTAACAAAACAGATAGAGGGTGGTACAAAAAAATATTTTTTCACCATTAGAGTGCAGGAACCATGACAGGATGAATTTCTGTGGATACTGGATCTCCTGGTCAGACAAGACAAAGCAAATTTTCTTTCAGAGAAGTGAGGGTCCCAGGGAGTAGCATTAGCCAGTCATTTTCATACAGTTCCTTTTTTTTGACAGCACTAATGTCAAAAATCAAATACAGCTAATCAAAAATCTGTATTGTTATACTTGTTCAGATGTTGTCAAAACGTGAATGTATCATCTGTTCACAAAAAAAAAAAAGAAGATACAAATTTCTCTGTCATAGTGGGAAGCTTGTTCAGCTGTTTGAGTTCTTTTCCCCTAGATAAACAGATTCAATAGCCAGACATGGATTTTTAAAATTATTACTTAATAAATCATGAAAGTGAAATGGATCCTAGAGAGATGGATTCCTGAAAGTCTTTTGAATGATTCTTTGGGGCAGGGGGAGTGTTTTTCAGAAATATTGTTAGAGTGCAGTTTTGCAAGCCCTTACATGCATGTTTAGCTTTAAACATTTTAGTAAATACAATTAAGTGGGTAGGACTACTTATAGGCCCAGAATTAGACATAAGGTTGTTTCAGTCCACAGGGCCGTGGATTGGGTGGTTGTTGCCAGGACTGTGTAATTTTTCCTTGTCATCTCTTTGATATGTAAGTTACCTGTTGTACCCACTTCGTTCTAATCTCTCTTCTCATCTTAAAGCAACATGGAGCCATTTCAGTTGAGGCTAACAAACGAAGTCTATTTCTTAATAAAAATACACTCTATTTAAGTGGATTCCTGACATCTAAGAGCTAATGTTTGAATGTGTGTTCTGTTAGCGTGTAGTTCTGTGAGCTTAGTCATTACTGCTTTGCAGCCAAACAGTTTACTTTATGTGAAATTCAGTAATGCGTTCAGTTATTCAGTAATACATTCAACTTATTTCCGTGGAATTCCACCTCTTCTTTCTCAGGTATTTCATTGTGTTCTTGGAGTGAGTTTTGTATGCTTTATGGAGGAATAATTGGAGGAAGAGGAAAGGGCAGATGTCCCGGCTCCAGCAATGATTTTATTTTATTTTTCTCAGACTCCAGATGTTTTTTTCTGCTATTAGAATATCCAGGTGAAACTTGGAGCGTAACTGGAATATTTGCAACTGCGCCACCGTGATGAAAAACACAGAATTACAATTACTGATTTATCACATCTTTAAATATGAACAGATTGATAGAACCTTTTTATTATTTTTCTAAAAGACAATGTCTGAAAAACATCAAATGTTTTCCACGGTGCTGTCAGCTTTTCTTTGAGATCAGCGGTCAGAGTCTACAATGTTTCTTGTTGCATATCTATGTATATATATGTGTGTGTACTTGGAAGACAGTATTTCTTTACTGAAAGTGAGTTTTGGCCAGGGATTTGTTTCATGTGCCTTACTTGAGTAGTTACGAAAGTGTGTTACTCTTCATTTCTGCTATGATTATCTAAGTGTTTATTTTCTGAGTTTTCAATCTTTTTGACAAACATTAATATGTTACACTGGAAATAATAATAAGTATTTTTCAATATTTTTAGTAAGGAAATACATATACTACCTGTCTTTTCTTTCCCCTGAGCATTTCAGTAAGTTTAATCAGGTGATTTGGGTGACAGATGTTTTCTCATGTTCATCTTGTTTTCTCATGTTCATCTTATTTTGCCAAGTGTTTAGTGAAATTTACTTTGATTTTATACACACTTTGCTCATCTTGGTACAAGCTGCACTACCTTTACTAGACTAGTCTTTGAAAAGCAGTTTTGACCCAAACTGTCAAAAAATAATCAGCTATCATCTTTTTCTCTTCTTTTTCTCCAAATGCAGACAGGTGGTCTTAAAAAGAATAAATATATTTCAAAATTTTGGGATAAATTGTAGTATTTCCTAACCACTGATTTTGTAAGTGATTGTGATAACTGCTAACTTCTTTACTGTTTGTAGGAGAAACTTTCTGCAACAAACTTCAAATGTTGTTGAAAGAACACACTTCAGTGTTACAAAATGCATTTAAAAAATGAGTTTGGTATAAGTGAAGAAAACTGCAGTCTGTCTCAGACCTGTGGCACTGGCTGCCCCCAGAGCTGCAAGCTCTCTTTGTGTTTAGAGTCTGGGGAATTACATTCACTTTTCCCTAAGTTGTTACGCCAGCTTCCTCAACTGTGGTATTTGAAGACAAATCCTGTCGTAAGAATGTGACATCTGTTAGGAAAGGCAGCTTGTGCTGGAAAAGATACTGAGCTTTTCTGTGGTCCTTAATTCTGTGGAATTTCTTGGCTTAGTTTTGGACCAGTCTCTCAAAATCTTAGGCTTCCAAACAGAGATGATAAAACTCACCTCTGTTTTGCAAAGCTTCTTTGCTCAAGAGGAACATAATTATACACCACAGTCTTCAGGTGAGAGATTTCACTGGTGTGGTGACACTGTAAGGGCCAGTTGATGAACTCTCTGTTCCTCAAGGAATGCTGAGATCGATTTGCAAAGTCTAAATCTACTGCAGAAGCCAAAGGCAAATGTTTTGAGACAGCTGCTCTGGCTGTGGAGTAACACTGCACTGTTTGGTACAGCAGGACTAGGCTCCACAAGTCTTCATGTCCATAAAATTGTATGGCAGCACTCCAGCAAGATTTAAGATAAGTGAATGAGTAAGGCTTATTGGCAGAATGGGATAGGAAGTTGAGGAGGAAAAATGTTGTTCAGATTTTTGCAGGGTGGTTTGTTTTGTTTTTTTTTTTTTAAGGGTAGGGAGGAAAGAGATTTTCAAGTTGACAGTACGGATACATGAAACTCGGGATAAACATTCTTTCAAACTACTTGATATAAATCCAAACAACACTTTTATGAGCGAGGTCATGACCATTGTCTTAAATAGAATGAGAAAGGAAAATTACTTGAAGAGGTGAAGTGATGTTACTGTTTCTCTGTAGAGGACAATAGTTTGTATTAATCTTTTCCCAAAGTACATCCTTACTGATATATCTCTGTGTGTTTGCAGCTGAAGGGGACCCTTGTGCAGTATGCCAATGTGATTTCCTAAAAAATAACCTTCCACTTTTTCATTCTCTCTAAATTTATGGCTCTGTTTCCCAAGCAAAAGAAGGTATTATTTGCATGTGTGAAGAGTTTTTTGTATAATTATATAAATATTCACTGTTTTGACATTTTGACTTTTTTTTATGTTTGGCAGAAAATGAAAAATGAATTTACTGGATTACTCTAAAATATGTAGGGAGTGTTTTGTTCTTGAGACATCCATCTGTCCATTTGGATGTGAACCATAACTTAGTGAAATAGAAAACATTTTCTGTGGATAAACTAATTCCTATTGATAGTATGCTTAGCATATTTTTCTTACAGAATTGTGGAAGTATTATCTATTCTTAAAGTAGACTGATTAGTATGCCAAGAAACAGTCAGTTCTAAAGATTCAATACAGCTTCTTTTCAAATGAAGTTGTATTGGTAGAATAAAAGAAACAAGTTCTTCACAGTTTTTTGTTGTTTTGTTTGTATTTTTCCCCCTCTCTGTTTTTCAGGTTTGAATGAAATGATATTTTCTCAGGAGTAATTCCCCATGCATGGGACTGATCTGCCTTGGTTGCTATATTCTTTCTGCTGCCTTTTCACTGATTATTTTACTTTTCTGACTCTGCAGTGAGCAGGTTTAAGGAGCTAAATGGCCAAAAATGAAAACAGCAGAAGACCTGTCCAGTTTAGCTCCCTAAACTGGCTTGCTCAGAGTGAGAAAGACATCACTGCTGAGGCAAAGGAGGGGTGGGGATTTTTTGTTTAGGGGATAGGGAGACTGGTTTAGACTGTCCTGGAACTTCATCCTCAGACCTTGAATAGATCACTTCTGTATGCAAACATATGCTGCTTGACTGGTTAATCTGCAGCTCTGAAAATTACTGTGGGTTGCTGTAATTTATTTACTCATTGTTAGGTGCCTGCAACACACACAGCTTTGGAAGCAAATGTTAGTGTTAACCTGCTTTCGAAGTTTGTTTTGAGAAGAGTTGGGTGGAGTAAATTCTTGAGACATCCATCCTGACTGCTGTGGATATCACCAAGAGCATAGGCTTGAGCTTCCAGTTTCTATGTGGTTTTTATTCAACTGCTTCTTAATAGGGTCAACAATATAATGGCTGTCTTTTGCAGTCTGGGGCAAATGAAAAGAAACAAGCTTCAAAAGGTTCTTTTACACTTGTCCTTGATACATCATCTGTATTAGAATGCCATGTAATGATAATTATTTTATATAAAAATTATCAGTACTGGTCACTCTTAATGAAAAGTACAAGCTATTCAGTAATTCTATCTCAGAATCCCTCCCAAAGGGCTATTTTTGATCGCTTTTCTTCAGTGAATTGAAACAGAGCAATTACCAACATGTTCTACAATATCAGCATTTCAACACTTGTTATTTGTGGAAGTCCTTCAGGCTTTGTTAGCAAATGTAGCAAAAGATGTAGCAAATAACTGCTTCATCATGTATTCCAAGGGTCATTCACTACCGCTAGGCTTTTTCTCATTTTACCTTTAAGACAATCCTGTTTAAATGATTTTAATTGACTATAATATGTTTAGGCACGAGTTTCAGACTTATTAACTTTATTTTTTAAAACTCATTATAAAATACTTTTATACATTCTATATAGTTAATGTTTGCAATACCTGTGACAATTTGTTTTGTGTAAGCCAGATATTTTGAGATGTTGAGACATGGAGGTAGGTGATGTAGGAGGCATAGAGTGCATAGAGTTTATTTATAAATCTAGTAGGTGCATTATTGTTAATGTCATGGAAGGAATGTATTAATGCTCTCATTTACATAACCTTTCTAATGAAGGGCTTAAGTGTCTGAAAGTTATCTTGTTAAAGAGACGAAATGACATCACAGAGTGTGAACTAAAAGATTGGACAGATTTCTGTGTTAAACTATAAACTGCATTCCAAGAAATTACATAAAATAAATACTATGAATGTAAAGCTCCAACTTCATATAGCCACCCAGGCGCTCTGTTGATGAAACCCCAGTGGTTTATGCAATGGCGTGTGCCTCCTTAGGAGGTAGTGCCAGGCTAGATCCTCTTCTGCTCCCCAGTCAAGTTTTTGAAGTGCTGTTAAATAATATTTCTGTCAAACATTTGATAATTTACTCACAGCATTTTTCAGTTACATTGGGTACTTCTGTCAAATTCCACTGTGCAGTCGTGCTCACTCAAAAATTCTCTTTGAAGCATATGGAAGCTAAATGTTAATAACAGAGCTACAACTTAACTGAAATTGTGTGGTAAATGTAATACTTCCACAGAAAATGCTGAGATACTATCATTTCATGCAACAGATCTACAGAAGTTCTTTCTAAATGGTTATTGATAGTAGTTATTTGGAATTGCTCTTCTTTTGTGAAGTTGTTGGAGTGCCATTTTTAGCTGTGAAGTAGAACTGGAGTATTGCTTTCTGCCATTGAGTAGACTGAAAAACCAACAAACCCTCAGAGAGCAATGTAAAAAAGGCACTAAGTTCAAGGAAAAACTCCTGATGTCCTCACAAGGCCTGTAGGTGCATCTAGAGGAAAAATGAACGGCTGAACTGTTGTAATCTAAAGGATTCTGAAAAGTATTATTTAAAACCTTGACTTTGCTGGAAAAAAGTCCATAATATTGAAAAGTTTGTGTTGTTTTCAATCTGAAGGTTTGAAAAGGTTTTTTACTGCGTGATCTGATGAGAAAAGCAGCAAGCATTGTTGCAGATCTCTTCACATGTAATGAAGAAAAATACATTAATTGTATGAAAAAATGACATGGCAACCTGGACTGTATAGATAAGATGAGTTTAAAGAGCTGCAAATGTGCTGGCTGAGTAAGACACTGCAACTCTGAAGAAGAGATATGACTGTGGTCAAACATCTCATGTTGAGAGCAGTTAATGACAAATCATGGAAATAATGCAAGATCAGTTTTGAGAATGAAATTCTCTCTGAGAATCCAGCTGATATGGAGCTATAGCAAGGAAAGAAACCCAAAGAAGAAAAAATCAGGAGATGAGAAGAACAGAGGAGCATGACTTTGTTAAAAATCTACTTCTGGCTTTGTATTACTGGCTCAGCTAAAGCACCACTTTTTAAAAAGCCTTAAAATTAAAATAAGACAATTCTGCTGACTTCAGTAGAAACAAAATGGATCTTGACTGAAGTGCCGTATTGCAGCACAAAGTAGTAAGGAGCTTTTAGCTTTCCTCCTTATTTCTGAAGCATAAAGAGCTGGTGCAGCTTGGTTTGCAAGTGGAAGTTGTGAAATCACTTACCTCCTGCCCTGCTGCGCAGAATGGCTTATCTCTGCCTTTACAGAGACAGGACTTCATGTTCCTTGCGGCTGCCCAAAAAATCACAGCATAAATTTCCATTGATCTTGGTTCCTCTGTCATGCTTTAAAATGTTCATTCAGTCCATTTCTGTCCAGGCAAGGACCTAGATCTTTTAGTGGAACATGACATGTCAGCGGGAAGGTTGTGCAGCTGGAAGGCAGCTGTGTCATAGGGCTTTTGGAGGGGTTGATGAAGGTCTCTGAATGCTTCCTGCTTTTTGACTTGGTGAGAAAATTTAAAAGGAGGGAGTTGGTTTACTAAGATCATGACTGGTTGGAAGAATGTGCATAATTACAGCATGCCATAGTTATGTAGTCAGTCAGAAAGTGAGTTTTCATGGAGTGTCATGATTTACGTTGTCACAGCTACACTGAGTGTTGCTTTAGTTTTTTCTATTGCGAATGTCAGTTTAGCAAAGTATGGTAGCACACTTGGAGTTTTGAGTTTGACATAGGCGTTGTTTGGATAAATTTCGAGTCTTAATGTTAAAAATTAATGCTTTTCACAGAAGCATTCACATGGTAGCTCATGCATGGTTCTGTGTTACGTGGCACCTTAAATTTGAGGCCGATCAGGAAATTAAATTACTTCCCATCTAATCATGTACTTACTAGAGGATAGTATTTGAGCAGCTGTTCCTAGGGGTGGGCAGGTGCCCTATTCTGCTTTTGTTCAGCTACTTCCTGTGGTGAGTGAAAGATTTTTAAAATGAAGCAAAGTATGATGATAGTTTCTTAAACATTTTAGAAGATGAAAATGTCATACTGTAAACTTTGCACATACAGTCTTAATTGAGGTAACTGAGGGGTTTGAAATCGATATATAGCAAAGCATGGTTGCAAGTGGCTTCAGAATTTGGGAGACATTTGGAAATGTCAGAATGATTCCTAATTACTTATTGCTAATTTTCCCATAGTAGATTTTTTCCTAGCACTTTTTTTAAACACAGAAAATCTAAAATTGTGCTAATAAGAGGTTTCATATTTAAAATATTCGTGCTTGACAAAGGGAGTGAGTTAATATTTTCATTAGCATTCTTGTAAATTGAATATTACAACTGTAAATGTAAAATTGATCTGCAAAACAGTACATCCTGGCAAACAACCCTGATTTCTGGTAAACTTCCTTTTGGTAAAGAAGGGTAATGTTTGTACAGCTAGAATAGAATTCCGTGTCCGAAATAAGGATAAGGCTGTTGCTCTGAGGGCAGCATTGGCTTTCATATGTAGCTGAAGGACACTCTCCTAGTTTTGAGAATGTCTGCGGTGTTGTCTTGGGGATGTGGGGTTTTTTTCTTCCCCTTTATATTTTTGAGACAAAGAGAGGTTGCCATGAGGTAGCAGGGAAGAGCCAGCAAATACTGGTGGGGAAGCAACTCTGAAGGCTTCTTGGCATAGGGGGGGAATTCTGGTTCTTATTCCTGAATGTGTAAAGGGACGTAAAGCCCCTGCTCCCGACCATAGCTGTAAGTGTGGAGGACAGGACCAGAGTGGCTGTGTCCTGCCCTGGCCACCACTACTGCTCTGCTCTCAGCAACGCCCCGTGGGCTGCACGGCCCTGGCTGTGCGGGGGACAGGGTGCCTAGTAAAGGGATGGTAAGACAGCATTTTTGTTAAACTGATCCTATTTCCCAACAAAGCATGTTAGTTGCTTAGCTGAGTGTTGTGTTTGCAGAATGGATGAGATGTGAGCTGTGATGTTGGTATAGAGTGAAAATTCATAAGTGGGAGGAGCAAGGAATTGCATCACTAATCTGGTGTGGTTGTGCATCAGAAGTCTCCGCCTAGAAATGTGTCTGCGTTTCAAGTTACAATGGGAAGTGCAAGTAACAGTTGTTGAGATCATCCACCTTTTGATTTGCAGTGCAGGGTTAAGGCTGAGCTGGACTCTGGGCATGGTCTTCACTGGCTGCTGCGAAACAGCCATAGCTATAAAATACAGCTCTGTAGTCTGCATGGGGCTCAGCCACTGCCTTGGGTATCTGCACAGGGAAGACTTCATTGGCTTGTTGTAGAATACCTTTCTCTGGGAACTCAGGGCACTTGTGATTCTGAAATCATGGCTGTCCTCTTGGCAGAAGACTGTACTCTTAGAGTTGGGGTTTTTTCTTTCACCTGTACCCATTTTTTGTTGTTGTTGTTGTTGTTTGACCTATACCCCACTCAGCCTGTGCTGTCTGCCTGAAAGGCTCCCCATTTGTCTGTGCTGTCATATTAGAGGTGCTGGCATCCCCCACTCTTGCTTTGTAAGCCTACTGGATTGCTTTTCGTAGAATCAATAAGGCTGGAAAAGACCCTTAAGATCATCAAGTCCGACCACTAACCTAACATTAAAAAACAATAAACTTCCATTTTTGGATTATTTTCCCCCACATTATTCCCATGGATGTAATGTGGGGAATTCTGGAAACAATTTACAAATCATGAATCATATTCTGTGTTGATGTACATGTACTGGTGAACGACCTGAAAGTCATCTATCTTGCTGGCTCAACAAGCAACTTCAAGGCACATGGTTTTTTCACTTGTTGATATTGGGAAGGATTCAGATAAGAGGTCGTCAAATCTGATTAGATTTATGATGCCTTGCAGACTTGTTTTTTTAACATATGCATGTAGAAGTACCTGCAAAAAACCTGCTTGGTCCTTTTACCAAAGAAATTTATGAACAAAGATTGTAGAAGTCTAGAACTAGTTCTAGAATTTTAACGCCAGTTCTAGAGTTCTAGCACTAGTTTGTGTTAGTAGGATTTTAGAATTTTACAGGAAAGATAATTTTTGAAATAAGTGGCTTTAGTTTCTCCAACATTATCGATCAACAGTGTAGCTAGGGAGTTAAATTTCCATGTAATAAATTTGTTCTCTTTTTAAAAGAGTTTAATACCTAATTTATCATATAGTTTAATAGTAATGAAAATTAAAGTCAATGCAGAAACATTGGTTTATAATTGGAGTTAAGCCATTCAGATTGAAAAAGCCATAATAATTTTAGCTGCTCCTTTCTTCCTTTTGCCCAAGTCTAAGTGATAATATTTAGAATTCCTTTCAAAACGTGTTTGGAATGATCTTTGGCATTTCCCTCTGTAATCCTTTTCTGTCCTTTCATCTTTTTAACTGTTGACCGCCTTTCTTATCTGCATTATGTCTGCTAAAACTCTCGCCTGTTTTTTCTGGTCATTTTACTACTAACTTGGATTTTCAGTATCATGATTTACTGTAGAAACCTGTCTGTGGATTTTCATTCTTCCAAATCCTTTGCATGAGCAAATGTGATCTTGTTTTCATGCCAAACTTTCATCAATATTTCATGATTAATGTTTCAGGTCTTAAATACCTTCGAATTCAATGACTGCAGTATTTCTTAGCCTGTCTAACACTTATTCGCTGATCCTTTGTAGAAGAAGTTTTATGTTGCTGCTATTAGGCAAATACAATCATACGTACTTTTCAAACAGGTTTCCATGACAGGTTTGCTATTCAGATGTAATAAAGTCATGTGGGATCAGACAGAATAGTAGGGATTAGCTGCACGTTAATGAATTTTCAGAAATAGTTGTTGTGGTAACTGTAACTCACTGTTTCTGAAAAGTACACATAAACATGGGTGATTTGAGCACATAATGAAGTTAGGTATATGCTTTCGAAGAACTGAAATTATATTTTCAGATCAATGAGTCAGCATAAAGGATTACTGCTTCCAGGAGTTCTATTTTGGTATGTAACTAAAGTATTTCCACTAAGACTGATGGCATTCTGAGTGAAGAGATGGATTAAATATAGAATTGCATAGTGTGTAGTATAGGGTGATACCAAAATTTAGAAATAAGTATTAGAAGGTAAGCTGCATGGTGGGTCATTACACCTGTATGTGATGAAAATTAAAATGGGGATCTTCTTATCTCTCACCTGTGTACCTTCATCTTCCTGATTCGTGTACAAGAAGTTAGGAACCAGGAACTCTCTGGAAGAGTAAGACAGTGAAGGTGCATATTGACTTCAAAATGTGGTGGGTTTGGATGAGATTTTTTTCTTGAGAGCTTGGAAACTTGTATGTCCATCTGAAAATCACGTTACTCATGGATAAGAGGACAAGTGTGCATATGTAGAGCAAAACCTTTGATTTTACTTCATCCATAATGAACAGAAGAGTCAGTTTACAATAGCTCAGGAATATCATCTTTACTGTGAAAAGAAGTATATTTGCTCTAATTTCAGAATTTCAAAATAGTGCTTGTGTTAGTAGAGATAAGTCTTTTTGAATTGGATTTGAAAATAATAATTTCCTCGGTTGGAAAAATTGTGCAAATAACATTAAATTCAGATACTGAGAATTGAGGTGTCTGGGAAAAAAAAGACACTAGAGTTCTCTTAAAGATAAATCTTTATATATAAAGTATAGCTATAACTTGAAATTATTTTCACTCTTAGCAGTAAAAGTCTAAGGAACTTCATTATGATTTGAGTCTCTCCTAAAAGGACTACAGTTTTCTATGCCAATTTGATGTGATTCCTTTTCAGAAATGCAAACAAAAAGATCTTGTATACATAAGCACACCCAGTTGTTTGATTTGCACCTACAGCTGGAACATTGGGAAGAGGAATGTTCTGGGAACTTGTTATGCAAATGCCAGACCAAGTGTCCCACTTTATTTCAGAGTTACCATCTAGAGTATTACCACAACAAATAGCCTTTTTTAACTAGAATGAGGTTTAACCAGCTGTAAAATTGATAATCAGTCATGGTATTTCAGAAACTGCAGTGTGAGTGGTTTTTACATTGTCTGTGCAGTAATGACAATCAAGTTCCTAGAACATTGAATATACCTGAAAGTAGTTTTTAAACTACCCAAGAGAAATTTTATACGCTGAATTCTGTTTGTTTTGTTTTCACTGAGCAAGAGGTGAAGTTGCGTCCAGGAAAGAGTACATAAAGTAGTATTGCACAGCCACCCATTCCATGCTGGATTATCGTGTCAAAGGGGAAGTGAAATAAGGTTGGGCAGTCAACCTTTGTTCTATTTTATCTTCTAAGTTTTGAATTTTTTTTTCTTCTAATATGTCTGTATGTGTATGCAGTTGTACTGCCACTCCCAAGATGTAAAAGTTACCTTAAAATAGATGCACTATGACATTAAAACGTCACCAAATGGTAAATAGTTTTCTTGTTGTATATTGCAAAGATTAGAAAAATTGTTTTATTGCATAGGGCTGATGCTAAGTCCTTTCAAATGTTTTCTGCAAGCTCATAGCCTCCTTTGTAGCATTAGCACTTGATTTGGCTGTCGCGGAGCTGGCATTTGAATCCAGCCTCTGTTTTCTCACATTTCACAGAATTATTTAGATTGGAAAAGACCTGCAAGATCATCAGAGTCCAACCTTTGACCAATCACCACCTCGTCAACAAATTACTCCTCCAGCCCCAAATTTCAAGGCTCCTCTTTCAGGTTGGGAGGACAACAGGCAGGATACAATGTACTGCTGATTTCAGAATGGTTTATCTTAGTCTCTGTCGTTGAAGCTCTTCTCTTTTTCCATGTATACTTTTCAGTTTGGCACTTGATGTTCTCTTTTGTCCAGAGCATGTAATACTGAGGCTGAAAGAAACTTGTCTTATTTCCATGTAATTATTTGTAGGGATTAAAGCATCTTGTGTGAGCATGAAAAGACAGTTTTCCAAAGTAATATCATGCAAGTGGATCACTAGATAGAATTAGTTTTTCTAGCCTAACTATGCTGTTCCCAGCAATACTCAATAGCTCAGAAGTGCTTGGGACAGAGTGCAGAAGAAGGACTCTGCCTATTCAATTCCATTCTCCCAGCCTGGGGAGACAGGGCAGCTCAGGGAGTCTCCGAGGTAGATGTGGTGGTTTTCTGTCTCACAGCCCTTGACAGCTTTATCTCCCTTGAACTGAATAGCCTTCAGCCAAATGTAAACTCCTTGGCAGCAGAAACATCCCGTGGCAATAAGTTCTACGATGTGAATAAAGCCTTCCCTTCTGTTTTAAGCATCTTGCATGCTGCCTTCATTTGCCTTCCATCTTCCTATTAATGGGGATCCAGCTAGCCAGGAAGTCTGAGTCACCACATACGTAGGAGACCAGGTTCCAGTTGAATGCCTGTGATACTGTCTGATGTTGTCTCTGCTTATTTCAATTTGTGCTTATCCATCAGGCGTCTCTTATCTTAGATTTGACTGCAATACAAAACAAAACAGTCATGATCTTCCACAGACAAGCCCTGGTCCATGATCGATGACACTGTGATAATACAATTCACGATGAAATATTGTTTCACAAAATATCCTGTCAGCTCTTCTAACAGCAATGTCTAGCCAAATAATCTGTGGTATTTCTGGAGATGTACATGGCACCCTGTCAGTAATCGAGCTCTGATTGAAGCTATTTTCAGAATTGAATACAAATACCCCTCATAGAATAATTTAGGATGCAAGGGACCTGTGGAGGTCTTCTGGTCCAAACTGCTGATGTACTCATAATCAGCTTCAATTAGATGATGTTTAAGAATTTAATTTGGAAAATATCTAAATGTGGAGATGCCACATTTGAGCATCCTGTTCCACCCGTTCGTTTGATAGTGGTGGGGAAAATGTTTCCATATAGCCAATTTCAGTTTCCCAAATGGCAACCTGTTTCTGTTGCCTCTCATCATACTCCTCTGCCACAGGGCTTACTGCTGACCCGTGACCAGCTTTTTGTTCACTAGGACCCTTGGATCTTTTCCTCAAAACCACTGTGTAGCCAGCGAGTGCTAGCTTCTCCTGGTGTGTGGTGGTATTCCATCCCACATGTGGGGAGTCTGTGTGTGTCACTGAACTGCATAAGGCTCCTCTCAGCCCGTTTTCCCCAGCGCTTCCAGATCCCTCTGAATAGCTGCTCTGCCCTCCAGTGTATCAGCCACTGCCCCGATTGTGTTATCCATGAGGTTGCTGAAGGTACACTGTGTCCTAGCTTTTGGGTCATTAGTAAAAACAAACAGTAGTGGTCCCAGTATCGGTCCCATTATTAGTCCCTGGGGAATGCCAGTGGTCACCAGCTGCCAAGTTAGACTTGATTCTGCTGATCACAATGATTCTTTGAGCCAGATGGTCCAGCCAGGTTTCCACCCAACTGCCTGTTTGCATACCCAACTGGCCCATACAATTATTGTAGGAGTCTATGTTGAATACCTTGCTGAAGTCTAGATAAACAACACTGCTCACTCCTTGGGCACTGAAACAGTCATCTCATTAGAGAAGACAGATTGATTATGTACAATTTACTTCTGATCAATTTATTCAGTTATCTTACTCTCCATTTATTTGATAATGGTATCCAGGGGCCTGAACTTAACTGGAATTTTGGCCTGTTTTTTGCAGGTTCTCCTTGTTGAACATGGGCAGAACACTTGCCTTTTTCCATTTAACAGAAGACTCCCCCAGTTGTTGTGACCTCTCAGAGGAGGTAGAGAGCAGCCTGGTAATGGTTTTGACTGGCTCCTTCACGCCCCTCAGATGGATGCCGGGGGGATGCTTGGGGTGGAGCTCTGTCCCCCTGGTCCTAGGGGACAACAGCAAAAAAGGCATGAAGTGCCCGTCTTCTGTCCTCAGGTCTCCTGCTCCACCAAGACAGTGTGCCCCCGTTTACTTTCTTTTGCTGCTGATTTATTCATAGAAGCCTTTGTTCTTGTCCTTCATACCCTTTCAGTGCCAGGACCTGAGCCTGTCATTGTGTGCGAGGGTGCACATGTATGTGTGTATATTCTGGTTTTCTAGGGACAGAAATACTAAATGCTTCCCAGTTTAAGAGAAACAGATTTAATCACAGTCATTCTGTGTCATGCTCTAAGTCATGCTCTTTTATGCGTGGCACAGGATGTCTTACGCTATCCAAAGTGACATAATATGTTTATTTTATTATGGTCTTACATGACATTTGAATTTGTCACAGACACTGATAAGGTGATGTTTTTCCTGACTGAGGCAAAACTGAGGTTCTGTGTACAAACACAAGTATTTATTGCTTATGTTTGTCTCTTCTGGCTGCAATAGTTTGGAGTTTTTTCTGGGGTGTCTTAATATTATGTAATGTTTATTTTTAAATATAGTTCCTTCTGATATAACTTGCAATTAGCATTAAAAGCTTCTGCAAACTGATTCATAAAGCAGAGGATATAACAACACCCACTGAGTGGAATTTATGGCTAGATAAACAGATCAGAAATCAAGAGCTGTTATTTTCCCTGGTTTGTGGTCAACTGCGATAGAAATTTTAAATTTTGTAATGAATTCACATGCTAGCAGCTTCTAAAACAAGGTTCTGCAGTTGCCTTGATGTCTTTTAAACTTTGCATTAACTGGATTTTAGTGACTAAAGAAATAAAAGTTCTTCTGTGACTAAACTTATTTATTGATGAAGTAGTTGAAAAAATCCTTCAGAAGACATTTTCTGCTCTGTTCTGTGGCTCTTTGCATCACCTCCTCTTCAATGAAAAAAGCCCAAAGATCTTGATAAAGGCTACCCGCAGCTTCGGGTAGCAGTTGTTTGCAATGTGAAGGTCCTAACTAATCCTGTAGGAGAAACGGCTAATTAATATAGATTTGTGCTCAGAACAAACTTCTTGCTCAGAGACTTGGAAAATGAGTAGTTACAGCAGCAGTTTGCAATAGGCATTCACTTCACCAGAGTTGCTGAAGTAGGTCTTGCAAAATCTGCAGATAGCAAGTTCCTGTCAACACTTCTTTTCTACTGCTTTGCTTCATACTTTTTTACAGTAAAAAAATTCCTTATTCAAGGACTGTCTTTATCTTCACAAGAACAGAAGTTTTTGGACTCGCTGGTACAAAAACTGATTTTAATGTTGCTGACCTGCCATATGCTCAGGTCAGAAGTAATTGTAGCATCACAGAATAACTCAGCTTTGAAGACCTCCGGAGGTCATCTAGGTTCAACCCCTGCTAAAAGTGGCTGCTTCATGTCTGCCCCAAGTGTGAATCCAGTCTCTTTTATACTGGACAAAAGTATTTTAGCCGGTTATGTGGCAGGACAGGATTAGTTTTTCTCCCTATTTTGGGGGCGAATTTTCAAACACTTTTAGTTGGGCTTGTCAGGAGAGACAAGTTCTGTTCCAGTCCTAGAGGCCGAGGTTACTGACCTCTTAAATATCTTTTTGTTATTGAAGTTGATGAGAAAACTTCAGTTTTTGATACTACCTCATCATCATGGATTTTACAAGTGATGGAACTATTACTTTAGTCAGTCTCTGGTAGAACATATATTGAGTTCCAGCAGAAAACATCCAGAAAAATTCCTGTTACGCTTTAAAATCTAGAATGTTCCAGTAGGAGTCCTGACACAAGAATTGGAATTGAAGGGTTATTTCTGTTACTTTATATATTTAAACATTTTAAATATTTATGTATTTTAACATATTTACATGTAGATTTTTCCATAGTGCATCCAAATTCTGTACTGCATAGTTAGATGTGATTTTGATTACTGCAGTTTTATTCATCACTTTAACTGGAAATCTGGATTCATGGAATGATGGTGGAGTACAGCACTTGCATCTCAAGAAATATGTGGTGCAGCTGATTAGAATATGCTGCTGACATCAGATTTGAAGTTAGGCAGGAGATAACATGATCTGCAGGCCATTATTTATTTGACTAGTTAAAGAGTGCTTTTAAACAATTGCTGGTATTTTTAGTACAGGGAAATTTTATAATCATTTGTTCTGAATCAGTGACTACAAAAAAACCCAAGTTCTTTTATAACTTCTAATTAAACATACTTTTAGGGAAGGAGGGTGCTAGGTTTTTGCTTGATTTTCTTTTCAAGCCATGTTGTTTGCAGCTCCAGTTACTGTATTAGAGATAGTTACAATTTTTGTTATTTACCCTCATAAGCATCCTTTTTAGTTATTAGATTGTGTACTTGCATCTTATTTATCCATGACTGTTAAACAGATTAGTAAAAATACATAATATAATACAACCATTTGCATTACATGAAGGAATATATAGGAAGTACATTTATCTGAAGACAAGTTGGCGGTGGTATTGAAGGGTGAGTGATTCTGATGGTATAACATGCAATGGATAGCTGCTGACAGTAGCTTCAGAGACTGAACTGTCTAAGGTTACAAAAAAATAAATAGAATAATTTTCGTGATGGAGAAGTGGGATTCTTAGTTAATATGGAACAAGGATGACCTTATGGTCAAAACATGATTTTAAGAATAGGCTGTACATCTCTCTCCTTTCTGAGGCACAGATGAGCCCCCTGACCTTTTATCTGTGTTCCTGATGTTACTTCTTAGACTGGCAGCTGTAGCCTTTGGAAGCCCTGTTTGGGAAAAGAGGAATATATAAAAGGCTGTGTGTTGCATTTGGATTTTCTTGAAACAGTAGGTAATTTCATTTTTTCAGGGTGTCAGAGAGACAATTCCAGGCACGGGTTTATTTTTGTGCATTTTTAGATAGTCTTTTTGCAGTTCTAGTACTTACACTGTTCTGCTTGATTGCTTGGGCAAACTCCATCTGAGCTGGTGCATAAATGACTGCAGGAAAGTGGCAGTCAAAATTACTAGCCTGTTCTCACTCTCTTGTTAAGGAGCAAAGATTGCTAATAAAGGCCTTGGAGGTTTCCAATGAGTAGGAAATGATCTCTAGTGTCATTTTAACAGGTTTGCAGTTCTGAGCTTTGGTGCACATTAATGTTTTGAAAGCAGTGTGAATTCTAAAATCAAAAGTAGCTAAAGAACCTGCAAATGTACAGTGACTTCAGATGAAAGCAGATTATGCTGAACTACTGAATTTTCCATGGCTACAGTGATAATCAGCAACACATTTTTGTGGTTTTTTTTATTTTTATTTTATTAAAGTTTAAAGAGAAAATAGCAACAACCGAATTGGAGGAAAAAATGTGCATTTTTGTAATGGTTAAGTTTTTGGGGTTTTTTTTTGAAGTGAATAATGTTAAGCTGTATCTTCAGAGCTTCTGGTTTACTCCTGTTTTCAGTCCTCTTTCTTTGGCTTAATTTACTGCCTTTGTGTATTTCTTCCAGTAATTTGTGAAGAGATTTTAGGTAGGCTTGGAAGGAATTTTAGAGATCAATGGTAAAGGATCCACAGCTGGATCTACTGTAATAAATATTTCTCTAGCTTGTGAATCTCTTGTGAAGGTGATTTCTCAACTTCATTGAGGAGCTATATTATGTCAGTTAATCACTACTGCTATTTAGAACTTTTTTTCCTAATCTGCCACCTAACCTTCATGCCTAATTCAGCTAATTTTTTATGCTGTTCTAGGAAATATGAGGAATTGTCTATCATCAGCATTGCTCATAACAGCTTTTTATGTTCTGAGAGAACTTGTCCTGTCTGCTTAGGCTGACCTGTTTAAAGACTAAGGTCTCTGGTCCTGACAGCCTATTTTAGCACAAATTGCTTATCATATCCCTGCTCTTGTTAACTTCCCTTCAGTTCCTTTCCAGTTTGTCTTTTGCAGTCCTCTGTATAGGGATTCACAAAACTGGACACAATATTCTGTCTTAGGCTGTACCAATATCAGCAAATGATTTCTGATCTTCATTTACAAAGGAATCTTAGTTCTCTGTGAGGTCTTATACAATGCACCTCCTGCTAATGCAGCCTAGACTGGACTTCTAGTCAGCCATAACCCCACGTCATTTTCCATTATCTTCCCACTTGGTCATTATTCCAATTTTTATGTTCTGTGCATTTAGCTTCTTTCAAAAGCACGTTAGTGAGGATTTTCCCCCTCTTTTTGTACTTGTCTTTGAGTTTCATCTGATTGGGTTTTTTTCCTTTTTTTTTTTGAGGTGATTTTGAATGCAGTAAAAAGCCTGTGCTCAAAACTCCCAAGCTTGGTATCATTTGCTCAATTTATTTATTTTATTTTTACTTCTTAGTAGATCTGTTTCTAAGTCTGTCGCTTTATTGTGGCAATGAAAATACTCTTTTTGATACACTTTTCCAAGTCCTGATGATTACCGAACTCCTAATAATTGCCTTTTGGACCTTTTCTCCATGATTTCCTATACCATATTTTTTTACCTTGCCAATGCAAACTGTGAGTCTTGCATTTTATTCTTACGTTAAGGTGCTTTGCTTTATTGATTACGCCCTACAATCTGCCAGAAATCTTTTACATGGCACTGTTTTATCTTTGAGAAGAATACAAAAAACTTTAAACCCTGGATCTGACATGTTAATCTTTTAGGTGTTTACAAGATTATTGTTCTTGTTTTGATTATTATCTTGTTCTAACTCCCCATCCCCAAATATTCTGATCTGTAGTTTGGAAAACCGTATGCCTTTTAATAGGAGTGCTTTGATTTACCCTTTTCAGTCCTGCTGACCTCTTCTGTTCTCCTGAGTTTTCAATGTAAATTGATTAAGACAGTCTCCTTAAATACTGTGAGTGAATTCCAGTGGATCTTGCTGTCCTCAGCACATTTCTTCATGTATATAATGACTTTCTTTAGGATTTGTTTTCATTTTTATCCCAGAAAGTATGGAAAACTTAAACCCTCTGTGCATTCTTTGGTTTTTGTAACTCTTAATGGATTTTTTTTTGATCAATCTTAATACAAAGCATCTTCCGTTATTTTCTCTTGTCTCTTGTAAACTACAGCTCGTTATACTGCTTTGCCTTCCTGATCATTATTTACAGGCTTTTACTGTTCCATAGTGGTGTTCCTTAACATCCTTCTTATTGTATCTTGAACAGTTTTGTGATTATACTTTTGTAAATATTTAGGGGGAAGCTGTTTTTGGGCTGTTACTATCCTATTGTTATCATTACACTTTCACACTGTGCCTTTCAAGTAGCAGGGGAAAATGTATAAAACCATTAAAATACGCACGTAGGATGCAGCACATAAGAGGACATGTCTTGAGGAGTATTGCTTGTATGATGAAGAAAAATGTGCCTGTATTCAATAGTAGACAACATTAAAACCATTTCAGTATTTGTTTACCTTCATGTACAAAAATCAGATTGTAAGTAAAGCCTGTTGTTAAGTATTTACGTACTCATTTGTGGACTGTAGCTGCTTTTAGGTTTCTAAACTGTACATACTCAATACTGTTAGAAAAAAAATCTGTTAATTAATGTAAAACTGTTAAGGAACTAGAATAGCAAGACCTCCCAACAGTAAATGTCGGCTGCATTATCACGGCCCAGATTATTCCTTCACATACTAATTACTAATGCTTAAGTAAGAGAAAAGTAAATTGCAACATATCCTAGAGATCACTGAGTAGGACAGGCTTGGGAAAAGGCTGTATTTGCCTTGGATATTACCTTTCAGTTGTTTTTTGTGTTGTTCACCTTGCATCCAAACATGACTTTTGTGGTATGGAAAGAAGTAATCGCTCAGGAAAGACCAGAATTATTTAAGGGTCCCATTGGCATATGGAAGAACATAGTGGAGGTTTAATCTTGGTGAAGAGTCATTAGATGATCACTTCTGCTGTTCATAGATTTGGGAAGTTCTGCTTTTAAAAGCATTTAGGCCCAGTTAGAAAAGTGTAATGTGATATTACAAGTCTTTTCTATCCTTACTTTTTGCTGCAGCATATTTTATTAAATTTTATTTGAGAATTTGGGAGAGGGAAGGACTATTGTTTTGGTTTTCTTGTAAGTAATGGTTTAGTGAAATTTTCATAGGATGTCATGGGTGTAGGTTGAAAGGGAACTTTGAATGATCATCTAGCTCAACCCCTTGTCCGTGGGCAGGGACATCTTTCGCTAGATCAGGCTTTTTACATTTTCCAATTATTGCAGGATTATGAATTGTTTTCTGAAGTAACTGATACCTTTTCTGTTGAATCATCTTACTTTTTGGCCTTGAGTTTTATTTTTTTCACATCACGAAAGTGAGGAATAAATCAAAACAGCCAAAGCTGCTTTAGACAGCCAGTGGAGTTTACATGTACATATCAGTGTTAGACAGGTTGAAACAGTTACTTTAACATCAGAAACTCTTATCAGCACATCATGGTTTAATTTGGTGAGGGCTTCTGTGGGATTCCCTGGAATTGATATTAAGCTCATTATTGAGAAGCTACTAGTATTTTTCCGTCATACTGACCTTTTTGTCAAAGAACATAAACATTTGGTTCCTGTATCTTGTGAACTTTTTTTGCCTGATTTTCCTTTGGTTCATTCAGGTCGATAAACAGTGCAAACTACTTGCAGGGAAAGCCAAGCTCCTTGTTGTCCACAGAGGGTGACTCTCTCTGCTCCTCATGTAGTAGGAGGGTGTTGCAAAATTTATCAAGTTTGGTCTTTTCTCTTGGAAAATATTTAACATATTTGCCATGAGGAAAAGGCTTTTGATGGGGGCAGGTCTGTCTTTGCCAGTGATGTGTTTGTTTGGAAGGTGCTATTTTTGGCCTGCTAGCTTCTGAGTCTTTTGTAATAGCAGAAAGAGGAAGTGAACAGTGAAATCTCTTTAATAGCATATTTCCTGGTTGAAGTGACTTATCTGTGAGGCCTAGACAGAGGAGACGTCATTTCCTGGATTACTTCTCTTCAGTTTCAACTGTCTGTTTTACTGCGTAATCTTTTGACCCAGCTTCTCAATTGTAGTGAATTTTTCTGTTAAGTGATATAAACTAGATCTTTCAATGAAAATGTTAAGCTTTAAGGAAACAACTTCTGACAAAATGCTAGCGTGCAAGACAAGTCTTTCATAAACTACATGTTGATATGAACTTGAAATCTCTTACATTAAAATTTTGTTTAAAAGCTTAAAATCTTGTCTTTGAGAGAGTATCATAATGGGATTTGTTCACAGGGATAAAAAAAATTTTACATGCTTTCTGTTCCTTGTGATGATGATACTGATCACCTCTCTTTGACACCAGCTGTATCTGGCTGTTTTCTAGAGTTAGGATACTTCCAAAGAGCTAAAATAGTCAGTTGTGCTGTTCTCAAATTTCCATTCATTAATAACTACTTGTGAAAATTGTTACCAGGAGTCCGTGAAAAAGAGGCAGAAGGAGCTAATTAAAAATTAGCTGCAAATATGGTTCTCAGTTTGTGTAGCCCACAAAAAAGCCATGGAATCAGAATGACACAGGGAAAAAAAAGTGACATCAGAAACTGTAATATACAGTTCAGTTTAAACTGGAACTTATGATTGGTTTGGACCTTATAATCCAACTTAGCTAAAATTTTTATTGGGGTGATAACTTTATTCTTTCCCCTGATGTTTTGCATAAGATAGAAGTCAAGCACACTATATATGAGTTTCTTGGTCAACCACTAAAATAACTTCACATGAAAAGCATGAAGACATCAGGTGACCTCACCTCTCTTCCCCTCCAAAATAGGAAGAACAAAAATACACCTTGCTGATTTTTGTTAGCACAGACTGCTTTTACATCTCCCTTAAAATGCCTACCCAGTTGTTAGTGATCATGAGAATATTTTCTCAGTAGCAGTGAAAGAAGAATGTTGGGAGTTTGGTGTTGTATGTAGACTGCCATCTAATTTGAATTGATACTTCATTGAGCTAGGTAAATCCTAAAAGGTGGCTCAGCTGTTCCCATCAGGGCATTCAGCATGGTCCTTCTCTACATGTTGCAGGGTAAGGATCCATATTTCTGCTGACACACTGTGCTGCAGAATGAGATACCCTTTTTTGAAGGTGGTGTTTGCCAAATAAAAAGTAGTATAGATTATATTACGTTATTTTGCAGGAAGTCATCTCAAATTAGTACTTTCTGTTGGATTTGTCCAGATTATTGGGCAATACCTGTGCAATTCATGTAGCTACTAATCCATAAGTATATAACAACGTTGTTACTTTGGTTTGGTTTTATTGTCTCTTCTGTAAAAGTGTCATATAAATTAACAATAGGTAGTAAGTCTTCTGTCTCTCTGAAAGATGAGTATGATGTCCTGGTGCATCATTCCTTTATCCTTAATGTCTTGCAGGAACTGTTGTGGTCAAGGCTGAAATAATCCCTATATATACTGTTATTAAAGCAACTACTGTGCCTTCTTGACTGACTTCCCATTTGCTTATTTATGCTTGGCCTATGCTTCCTTGTGTTAGGGAGTTCTAAAACTTGATATGTAAGACCTTCATAACAGTTCAGGTTACATAGAGTCAAGAGTAAAATTTCTTTGTGCAGCAGTGGAAAAATTATTGGTGTTACATCACAGAATGTTTGAGGTTGGCAAGGACCTCTTGATACCGTCTAGTCCAACACCCTGCTAATTGCAGGGTCAGCCAAAGTAGGTTGTCCAGGACCGTGTCCTGTCGAGTTTTGAATATCTCCACTGGTGGAGACTCCACAACCTCTCTGGGCAATTTGTTCCACTACTTGACCACTCTCACAGGAAAAAAAGTATGGTTTTCAAACAGAATTTTGTGTGTTTTACCTTGTGTCCATTATCTCTTGTCCTGTCAATGAGCACTGCCTTTTCTTCAGTCCTTGCCGCCAGGTAGTTACAGACATTGATGAGCTCCCCTGCCCTGAGTCTTCTCCTCTCAGGCTGCAGAGTCCCAGCTCTTTGAGCCTTTCCTCCTTTGAAAAATGCATTAGTGCCTTAATCTTACTGGCCCTTTGCTGGACTCAGTCCAGTAGGTCCCTGCCTTTGGTGGCTTGGGAACCCAGGAGTGAACACTGCCCTCCAAGTGTGACCTCATCAGTGCAGAGTAGAGAGGAACCTATTGTTCACCAGGACCCTCAGGTGCTTCTTTGCAAAGCTGCTCTCCTGCTTGTCAGGCCACAGCCTGTACCTGGTGCCTGGGGTTTCTCCTCTCCAGCAGCAGGACTTGGCTTTTCCCCTCATTGAACTTTGTGAAAACTGTCTCTGTCCAAGTGCCAGTGCAGGGGTACACTGCTGGTGACTGGCTCGGACTGGACTTTGTGCCACTCATCAGTCTTCTGGGCCGAGTCTTTCAGCCATCTTTTAATCATTTATCTAACCCGTACTCCATCAGCATGTCTGTGACACTTCCCAAGACACTTTCATTTGTTAGGAGGTAAAAATAAATAAATAAAATACCTTCATTTTGAAAATGGTCTTAACCATTAATGTGTTTTGTGGTGAAAAGTGACATCTCCACAGATGAGGTGGTCTTACTTTGCTGTGTGCTTATTTAGGACAAAGTGGCATTCAAAATATGTTTAATAATCTTAGGCTTTGCCTTTGAATCTCTCTAGATATGTTATTAAAATGAATATAATAATTTTAATAATATTTGCAATAAATGATACCCTCCCAGATATATTAATAAAAAAATATAAAATCAGCAGGTTGTTAGCTGTATCCTCAGTTATTAAGAGGATTGAAAAGCTGTCTACTTCTGTTGGCTGCCTATTAATAAACATGATGTGGTCTCTGACTTAAATCTCTGTCATACCCTGTCAAGGCTCAAAAACCTGAAAAAGCAGTCTCAGGATTTTGTTCTTAGGGCAATGAATAAAGCTGCCAGTTCAGGCTGAACACTGGAGTTGCTGACAATGAATGGCGTCTCTGACTCCTCTTAGTATCTGAAACTGATTTTTAGCTTTATTTGTCCCTGTGTAACTGGAAAGGTCTCTGTGTTTGAAGAGTAATTTTCTAAAGTTTTTCCAGGTTGCAGAAAGGTGGAACTGAGTTAAGTCTTGTAACAGGCATTTAAAATACTATTTTTAATTTGGTTTTGGTGATCTCATCCCTTGCCATTTTAAGAGTCTCAATTGTTTTCTGCTGAGACACTGATAATGGGTAGCAGAACGGCATGTAGAGTTCTGGCTTGTCTTCTGTTGAGTCACTTAGAAAAAGTATTCTAGTCTTGTGAGCCTGAATTACATGGTGGATTGTCTTCTTAAGTTTAGGTCGCTTCTTGCTTCCAAGGAAAATGTGTGGTTGGTTTTTGAATGTCCAGAATGAGAAGGTAGAGAGACTTTGATCAAAGCAATAATACGGATATACAAACATAAAGTCTTTGCAGGAAAGTGTAACAGAAGTAAGAAAAATGGATTGAGTGAACTCAGTATCTTAAATCAGTGTTTAATGAGTAAGATTACTTACCGATTAAAACTACTACTCCAGTTTAGGTCCCAGTGCCAGTAATCAGTGGTAATATAGCTGTACTGTTTATAGAACTTGGAGCCAGTCAGTGTGTGTTGGCTCCTCTGCTGGTTTATAAACATACTTGAGAGCTTGTTTGATTTGCCTACTAGGAATGTAATGCATGCTTGAATAATATATAATCAGTCTCAGTGCAGTAATTTTAGGAAAGTTGTTTATTAAGATTTTAGAACTCAATTAACTTTTTTTTTTTTTCCAGGATGGCTTGAATTCTTTGGTCCTTGATCTGGATTATCCAGCGCTGAGGAAGAACAAGAACATTGACAATTTTTTAAATAGATGTAAGTTGCAAGTGGCCCTTAAACTATGACATTGTTGTGAGCTCAATCATAAGAAGTTGAGTGGTCAGAAATGCATTGCCCATGGTTATTGTACTAATGTTTACAACTCTGAGCTTCAGAAGGCTTTAGAGGACCATTTATTACAGAGAAATTTCATTTTAGGGAGTTGTTATATTGTGAAAATGTTGGAAAATACCAGCTGTAGATTTTTATTTTCCTAAATACAGTTGGAAAAATCCTTTTATATTATTTTCTTATCTTACGTATGTGTAGCTACATAACTTGCTAAGCATATCCTAGTTACTGTTCTTCAGGAATTCATTACACTGAATGTCAGCATTGTTTATATGGTCATATTTAATCTAACAGAGAAGCCTTCTGTGGGTTTTTAAAACTAAATTGTTGTACCTTAAAATCTGTTGGTTCATTTTTGAACCTTAGCATAGATGTTTGTGATTCTCCCCAAATTACTTGTAGACAGGATTTTGGAGTTTATTAAGCATATGATTCTACATCAGAGTAGCTGTATTTTGTGGTTTTGAAGTGTTTTCTATCCATGTATATAAGCAGAATCTTTTTTCTTGTAAAAATAGCAGATTATTTGTTTGAAAATGTAATTTGGAGTGATTAAGCCTTCCAGGAATACCTATGCTTTGTAGTGAGCTTATTTTGAGATATATATATATTTTTAGAAAAACCTTTTCTATTGCGTATGTCGAGGTTACTGCAGATGCAATCTTATCAGCAACTCCTTTTAAAATTCTTTACTGGTAAGAGCTTTGTGTGTCTGCGCTCTGTTTCCCTGGGACTCCTTGGAATATCCACTCACTCTCCTCACTTAAATGGTGGCTGGTGTAGTAATTTGTGGTGAGTTCTTTGTTTGGAATTCAGTGCTTCTCCATGAGGTTTAGCAGAGCCCCTTAGATGGACATACAGCTTTTACAGTTGCCAGTAAAGTCTCATTTGGAGAAATCGCTTAAAATACAGTAAGTAAGAAACAGCAGATTAGGACGTAGAGGTATACCTTGGGATTATTTTCAGTTTGAGTTCAAAGGAATTCAAGCAGATATTTGTGAAATAAAGGGTCGTAACAGCATTTCAAGTATCTTTTTTACTTGCAACTGAGCATTGTATGTGTAAAGTGAGGGGAAAGCCCTACGAAAATGACATAAACAACATTTATCAGCAACTTCTATGAGCTGGTCATATTTGCTTTTACATTACTGTTTTTGCAATAGAACGAAATTAGAAGCCTTTCTCTGATCAGATGACCAGTGTCTTTTGACTATTAGAAATAGCAACTGTGGGAAAACAATTTAACCTCGGGAACAGGTTGGGGTTTTGTTTGTTATTTGAGTGGTTGGTTTTTGTTTGTTTGCTTGTTTGTTTTCTGCAGCCCCTGAACATTCTTGCTGTCTGTCTTCCCTTTTTTGAAGGCTGTTGCTCCTTTTCCTTCTTTACATTCTCTCTCGTTGTAGTAAATATTTTTAAGTATCTGATGTGACCTGGAGGCTACCAGCAATGTCAGAAACATGAAAATGTACTTTTGTTCACAATTTTATTACTGCCTTTTTATTGTTAAAGCAACTGACAGTATACAGTTGAAATAGCCAGGTACTAGTTAAAAAAATTTTGAGATGTGTTACAAAAACATTCACAGTAGTTAATAAAGAGTTCAAAGGTGCTCTTCATCCTTACCTGTTGAACTTTAAAAAAAGCATGCAAGACCTGACTATTTTGGCCAATATATCATGTGACAGTGCATCTGTCTTAAGAATCATGCATGTAACTTCTCTCCTGTTTCTGTTCTGACTGGGAGAGAATGAAAAATAGTGCTGCATATCTTCTGTGATTTACACTTTGGGAAAAAAAAAAATTGTGAAATGAGAATTTTGAAAACATTTGAGGCTGGTAATATTTTGATATTGCAAAAGAAAGAATCAGTCCTGCCACAGTGATTCATTTCAAAGTCCTTTCCACCACAGCTGTTGGTATGGTTTGTTATGTACCACACAGGGGAACTGAGCAGAATTAATGTGCAGAGTGGGGAGCAGAATTAATGCAAAGAGTTTTTTCTTTTTGTTAAAACTAGTCAGGCAAAAGAAAATCAAAGACCAGCTTCTGATTGTCATTCACTTCACTGATACTTGTGCTAGCACAAAATGAGCCACTCAGGTACAGGAAAAAAAACAGGACAACAACTGGGTTCTTACTGGCATTGCCACTTTATGCAGTTTAAAATTGCTGAACTCATAGCTCAGGTTTTCTTTGAAACTGTTCTGAGGGTAGCAAGTATCAGTGGAAAGAGTGTGGCACATGCTTGCTGGAGCCTTTTGCCACCTTGGGCTTGGAAGAAAAGTTGGGAACTGTATTGAGAATTTATGGAGCTGTAAGTTGTTGCTTTCTTGGGGTAAGGAACTGGGAGTTCTTGTCTCTTGTGATTTTTCTCAGCATCTGAAGAACTGTCGCAAATGCCCAGCTGAGAGTTACTGTCAAAAGATTCTGACAGACTCTGATGAGCAGTCTATGCCGGGGGCCTGGAGCCTGCATCCTTCCTCAGGGCTTCCTGAGGCAACCAGGAGAGGTGGCAGGGCCTCCTGTGAGTTACACCGTGCTGCACAGTGAGGCAGCTGAGGCAGAGTCACTGCGATTGTTTTAATCCATATTACACAAGTCTTCAGAAATTGTGGAGAACCCTAAATAATCATCACACTTTCAGTCAGTTTAATTGCTTAATTCTTCCACAGTAACGCTTTGAGAATTTTTTTTTCCCACCACATTCCCAGGGGTTTGCATACACCCTACTTCCAACCTACATCCAGTCATTACTATTCAGATTAATATTTTATTAATAGCTTATTTTAATTTAAAAATGAAATAGTTTGCACTTCAGCTGAGACATTAATTTATGTTCAGCTCAACTCATAGTTGCAAGCTGAAACTCAAATGTTTCAACTAATTTCACAAAGGCAATTTATTGATTGTCCATACTATAGCAGTTTGGTGTATTCTGTTTCTGTGACCACTTTGCAGAAGCGCCTCTTCACTTGTTTAATATGCAAGAAATTCTTTAATTGCCTGCTCTCCCTTACTGTTCTGATTTCTTACCACTTTCTCTAAGGTATTGGACCAAAGTGGAGCCCGTGTTTGTTGTAAGAGGCACAATAAATATCTCCTATAATACAACCATTCCTTTTCAGAGATTCTGATTCAAATTGCCATGTTTTTTAGAATATTCATGGAACAGGAAAGCGTAATGCAATATTTAATTCCCAAAACAATGAGAGGAATCTTGTAGTCCTCTGAGAGCAAAAACTAATTTGCTTATTTTAGAAAAGAAGGCTGAATTTTTCAGCATGGGCTTTGTATAACAAATCTTTGTTGGTCTTTTCCTCTTCTGTCATCTAGGCAAAGACAATAGGTTGAGTAAATTCTTCCAAGTCAATTTTTCTGCCATCTGAGATTTGCCAAGTGTTGAATCATGTCTTAGTGGCTTGTGCCTTTTTTGGTAGTCTCCCATTCAGATGCAACTTAGTCTTAAATAGTTAAATAACAGATTTAAGCAACAGTTGAAAACATTTAATCATTTTTAATCTTATCATCATGAATAGAAGGGCACAAAGAATGGGTTTGGAATAAGTCCAAACAGCAGCACAGAGTGGTGCCATCTTGACTCCCTTAATGGATCTGTGATTTTCTGTGCATTATTCAGCATCACTCAAGAGTTGGAAACTTGTGTTGTTAAAATGATTTGCTGATATTATGTAGGTTGGCAGACTTGTAGAGTGTAGTGACAGTGGGTGTATTTACAGTAGAAGGGACTTCTAGTACAGATGTGGCACCTGTGCACCAGTTTTTCTAGACTCCTGGAATAAACCTCCTGAAAAGTTCCTTTGGCCATTTTCCTCTCCAAGCAGACACTGCTTACTTGGAAGATTTATCTGTTAAGATAATTTCTTGCAAAATTAACAGTTCTGGTTCCTTGCATTTTGTTATGTCATTTGAAGTTGCTGAATCCTGCCCAGCCATATGGTTACCAACAGGAATGCGTTATCCGGTGCGGTGTCAGTGCCTCCCAGCGCTGCAGCTTTGTGTGCTCTGGGCTTCCTGTCAGCAGCACTGATGAAATGTCGGAGGCTAAGAAGAGTCTTAGAAATTTAGTGCAATGTAGAGCTTCCACTGAGTTAAGAGCTGATTGCTCCTCTGGTTTTCTCTTGGCTTCTCTAAAGCAGCTCCCTGCCAGGTTTTTGCAGTCGCCTCAGCAGGTTGGGCTCCAGTTCCATTCTTAATGATATTGTTCTGGTAAGAGTAGAGATGGAAGAGGTATCAAATAACCAACTTTCCCAGGCAGAGCGTGGAAGCCACAGTGTGTAAGACAGAATGTCTTAGATGTATAAACAAGTTATATGTCAGTGTCATTAACCACATTGCCTTTTGGGTACTTAGTAGATACAAAGCAATTCAGTCCTGCCATCAGGCTTATTTTGATTATGTTAGGGATGTGTTCTCTGCAAGCCAGAGGGCTGCTGCTTTCTCTTTCCCTGTGTTCTGCTCTTTTCCATCTGTGCAAGAGAACATACTTCTCATGTCCCCCTTTCGTTTGTCTGAGGGAGGAAGCGTTACTCTGTCTGGAGCTGTGCCTTCTAGTTCCGCCTGATTCTGCAAGATCTCCAGAAGCTTCTTCTGCACACCTTCTTCTTTGACCAGACACTATGGATGCACCCCTAATTACTTCGGTCTTTCTGTTGTGCTTTCTGTTTGGTTTTGTTCAGCTGGGGGATTGCAGCACTTTCTGGCTGTACTTCAGTTTAACTTCTGGCTGGACTTCTGCCTAGGGCAGCAACTTTTGACTTAATATACTCCATAGCAGCACTCATTGACTGACTGTGTCTGATCTGTGGGGTAAAATTGCACTCCCTTGTAATTTTATTCCTTATATATACACTCCCCAGAACTGCTTGATACATATTCTTTTTTTAAAGAAAATAGCCTGCATATGAACTTTTTTTTTTTTTTACTTTAAAAGGCAGAAAAGTTTGGGGGGGTTCTCTCCTCCCCATCCCCCTTTACTGTCCTAGGCAGGTTTTTTTTTCCTTTTTCACAAGCGTTTGCAACTTTCAACCAACAACAACACAACTTGCTGCCAGCCATCAGTGACTGATCCAAACACTCTGAAAGCGAAACTTCAGTTGTTTAAAGGTTATAGTGCCATTTTCAAATAGTAAATCAAAAGCTGTCTTCAAACACTCTTTGTGTCTAGCATTCCTGGTCCTTCCTGTGTTAAAGAAGAAAACTTTGTCACAGATGATGGTATTGTCATGTTTTAGGACTTTCACTCAAATGTCACAGTATTTCTATAAGATTCCATTGCATCCTGGGCTGGGGAGTCCATTAATGCCTTCCTTTAAACATAACATTTTTCTTCTCCTGGGCTTTGTGCTGTGCAAATTCATGGGACATGTGCATACAGATACCAAAATTTGCAAACTCATCTGTGTAAAATCTGAAAATTTAGACCACTACTAGGACGCTACTGTTGGAAAGGTCTCCTGCACCCTGAATTAGATCACATTATGTGATACATGAACTAAATCTTACAATCCACTATGTTGCAATTATGATGTGGCTTCAGGGTCATAATCTTCTTGCACCCCAGTTTTTTGTTTCAGATTAGTTCCATGCGTTGATTATCTGTTCCATATCTGTAAGATTTTATGCCAAAATAGACAATCCATCTGTGTAACTGATACCTTCACAATACTTGCATCCCTATGTGGTTTTATTATTAACTGGGATTATTAAATTTTAGTTAAAGGAGTTAGGAGGGGTGGCCTCATTACTCTCTAAAGAGGGGGAAAATGGAGAGGGAGGTGCTGAGCTCTTCTTCCTGGGATGCAGTAACAGGACGTACGGGAATGGTCCAGAGCTGCACCAGGGGAGGTTCAGACGAGACATCATGAAGCGTTTCTTCACTGTGAGGGTGGTCAAACACTGGAACGGGCTTCCTTGAGAGACAATCAATGCCCGGAGCCTGTCAGTGTTTAAGAGGTGTTTGGACACCACCCTTAACAACGTTTAACTGGTGGTCAGGCAGTTGGAGCAATGGCCACTGTGGGTCCCATCCAGCTGAAAGGGCTCTAGTCTGTTCTGTTCTGTTCTGTTCTATTCTATTCTATTCTATTCTGTTCTATCTTTTAGCAAAGCAAGTAGGATTTCTCCATTCTCAGCGTGGTTGTTTCATATGTTTTGGGGTTTTTCATTGCTTATTTGCAGTATTTAATACTTGAAGAGTTTCACTGGAGCTGCAGTAACTTTGTTTATAGTTTCTACCTTCTACAGAAGTATTCCTGTGAGTTTCTGCTCAGAAATTGAGCCGCGTAAAACTACACACTACTTTTTTTATGTGTTTAAATCCCTGCTGTCTCATTTCACATATCTGAAAACATTGAAGCATCTCAGAAACATTTAAAATAAACTCGTGTCATTCCCATGTCTCATGAGATGTAACATTGTATTCAAACATGTACCTGCACCTTCTCTGTGACTTGAAGTTTGCTGATGTTCTTTCTCTACTGCTGCCTCCTGTGAATTTGTATTTATCCTCCTTGTCTAGTGCCAGGGCTTCTTTTCTGCAGTTAACTTTCAAACACAGTATTCCCTTCTCAATCTGCAAAATTAATTCACATTATTAACAAAAATAATAAACTTGGTGTGAGTGAAGCACTGTTGCTTTCCTATGCTTTTGGTCTAGGTTTTCATGATTCAGTATAGAAACAACATCACAATTCTCTCAACTCCTTTTCCTGTTGACACACTGAATTACTTTGGTCTTATTAGTACACTGAACGTAGCAAATTTGTTTACTTTTGGAGGTTTTAATTGCCTCTGTCCTTACAACTTTACTAGCAGACTATCCCCTCATTGTTAACATTAATTTCTTCCCTTCCCTGTCACATCCAGTCTTTTCCTCAGAAGAAGAAACTTACAGTTGCATTTTTTTGTTCCACAGGTTAGGAAGGATCTCTGAAGGCCAGCTGGTCCAATTCTCTGCTCAAAGTCAAACCAATTTTGATGTTGTATCAGATTGTTCAGGTTCTTGTGCAGTTGAATTTTGAGAATTTCCAAAGACAGAGGTTTTGCAACTCCACTTGACAGTCTGCACCTTTCCCCAATTCTTACTATTTCTTTCCTACAGAATAGGTTTTCTTCTATCTCGTCTGTTGACTTTTGTCCTTTCACTTTGTACACCTTAGAAGTAAAGCCTCACTTCAACTTCTGTTGAGACCAACCATTTATCCATCCTGAAGAATTCCAGTTCTCTCATCTTCTCTTGAGCACCATGTGAAGCATCTTGGTGGCCTTCCATGAAGCTACGGAACGTTTCGGTATTTTTTGTGCACTGAGGACCCCAAAGTTAGTCATAACATTTCACATATGGTTTCACAAATGACAAATAGAGGAGGAAATCAACTTCCCTCAACCTACTGGCTGTGCATTTACCAACACATACTTGCATAGTCAGTGTGAAGGCTGGCTCCTCGTTCCTCTCTGCTTGGCTTGTTATCCACCAGGGCTGTCAGGTCCTCTTTGTCATGGTGCCTTCTAGCCGGTGAATGCATCCTGTTCTGTTGTGCGGTGCTGTTCCATCCCAGCTACAGGACTCTTCACTTGCAATTGTTGAACTCTGAGCTTCCTCTCAGCTCATTACTCATCCTGTCTGGGTCACTCGTAGAAGCCACCCTGCCCTCCAGTGTATCAGCTTTGAACTTAAAACCAGTAGCTGTGACTCCAGCAACTTTTTTACTCACCTGGTAATTCCTCTGTGCAATCCGTGTCAGCCTGGTTTGGCTACAAAGATAACTTTGAGATGCTGTGTTGGAAGTTATGCTGCAGTCAAGGAAATGTATTTCTTTCCCTTTATCCACCAAGACAGACATCTTGTCATTGGAGGAAATCAGGTTCGTCAAACACAGTTTGTCCTTTTTAGATCCGTTCTGGCTGTCCTTATCCTTCCATGTGCATCATGTGCTTGGAAGTGGATTCCAGAAGAATTTTGCTTCATGATCATCTTGGGCAGTGTGGTCAGGCTGCTGCTCCACCCTGTAGCCTCCTTGTTGCCCTTTTAGAACATGGACATGACATTTGCCCTTTACTAGTCATCACCTTCCCAAGTTACCATGACCTTTCAAAGCTGATAGAGAGCAGCCTGGTAATGGTCTTAACTGGTTTCATCAGCACACTTGGATGCATCCTGTGTTGTCTCATGACCTGGTGTATGCCAAGTTTGCTTCACTGGGCTTTAACTCTTAACTTCCTCTACTGTAATACTGTGCTGCCCCACACTCTGGTGTTGGCTTTGAGGAGCTGGGAGGCCTCTGAGCAGGGCTTGAGAGTGAAGTGAAGCAAAAAAGGCATCAACTGCCTTGGTCTTCTCCATGTCCCTGGTACTAGATCACCTACCTCACTGAGAGCAGTGGGACCATATTTGCCTCATTCTTTTATTGCCAATGTATTTATAGAAGCTCTTGTTTCCCTTCATAATCCTGGCTAGTTTCAGTCCAGCTGAGCTTGGCTTTCCTAATATCATCTTTGCTTGTTTGGGAGGTTCCTGCTGGGTAACCCATCTCAGCTTCCATGTTCCAAACCTTTACCTTTTGTGCTTGAGTTGAGGCAGAGGTTGCCCATTTATCTGGACTGGCTCCATGCCATTCCTGCTCAATTTCTAGCTAACTAGAACAGACTGTTCTTGTGCTATGAACATGTCTTCTTTGAAGATCAACCCACTCCTCTGCCCTTCACCGCAGCTCTTCACAGGATCCTGCCAGTGAGTTTTCCAAACAAGCCATATTCTGTTCTCCTGAAGTCCAAGGTCTGCTATTTTCCTTCTTCAGGTCTGTTCGACTCTTAAATTCCACCATCTCACAGTTGCTTCTGCCAAGTCTGCCACAGACTTTGTCTTGCTGAGCCAGTTCGTTCTTGTTTGTGAGTAATAAATCAGAGTGCCTACCTGATTTGGCTTTTTGCTTGTTTGTAAGAAAAGAAGTGTTCCTGATGGTCAGGCATCTCCTGGATTGCGTGTAGCCTGCCAAGCTGCTCTTCATGAATATGTAGGAATGGTTAAGCTATTTACTAGATGTCCTTATCATTAACTCCCTTAGACCATGTCATCTTTAATGTCATACTGGATTAACTATCTCTGATCCTTTTTTCCCCTATATTCAGATCTGAGATCCTCTTTGATGCCTTTCTAGGGATAAAATTCCATGGTATTTGACCCTAAACAGGGATCTCACAATATACACCTCTACCCCTTTCTGAATGTAAGCATCCACAGCATTTCATACAATTTCCTGCTCTTCCCTGGTAGTTCTTGCTCCAGCCACCTGTTTTGCTTTGTTTTGTTCTTCCTCTAAGCGTGTGCAGGAGCTTGTCATGCCTAAGATTACCTCCAGTATTATGGATTCCATTCATTGGTTCCATTCTCTTTTGTCCTCATAATAAGAATAGATTTTATTTAGGAATAAATTCTATTCATAAATTCTATTCATTCAGCAGGAATGCATTCATAGCATGCTTCATGTACAAAATTAAGCATCTAGGACCTTGTGTGCTTTTCGAACTTGTCAGAGATCAGAACTTCACTGTTTTCCCTTTCACAGATTCTCATAACTGCTGATAAGACACATACTGACAGGCAGAGCTTATCTGCAGAATGCTGAACAGAGCATTGTAGACTTAATTTTAAGCAGTGTAGAACTACACGTGTGAACACCAAAAAAGCACTTTGAGATGGCCAGCAGTTACATACACATATGTAAACTTGAATCAGTGTTTCGTATGGAATGGATGAGTGGATGTGCAGCCAGATCTTTGCGTGATCTGCAGTTGTATGTGAAGGTTACCGAGTTACATTCCTCACCATTTGCTGTTGAACCCTCCAGGTGTGTAGGAGCAGGTTGCACCTTCAGTGCTTTTTGCATACTACGTACTCCACCTCGGCATTATCAGTGGAGTGTCAGTGGATCCTGAGAGCACAGCGGGAAGCAAGGAATGATTGAAAATTCCAGATAGGCATCTCTGGCTCTCTTTATTACAGAGTCTTCCCATAAGCTCGTGAGTGATTGTTAGAGGTGTGCAATGAGAGTCAGCAAAATGTGAAAGACATTTCAGTTGTTACAGCTAAAGGTAGAGGGTTAATGGTTTCCAAAGAAGAATGAAAGAGGATATTAATAGTTACTGCAGATTTCAAGAATTACCAAGGCTTTAAACATTTGAATAAAAATAGCTTATTTTTACTCTAAGTGAATAGCTAAAATTCTTGTATTCTGTTAATACAAGCATTATCACAACTTCTGTTTTATTTGTTTTAGATGAGAAGATTGTGGAAAAAATCCGAGCTTTACAAATGAAAGCTGAAGACTATGATGTCGTTAAGGTGATTGGAAGAGGGGCTTTTGGAGAAGTGCAGCTGGTAAGAATGTAATGATTTAATGTTTAGGCAGATTAACAGCGTTAGCCAAAACCTTCGTCAATCTTCATGTTTTATATTTTAAAATTCATTCTTAAAAAGAACAAGTGTAATTTTCATTGTATTGTGAGATCGTTTCTGTGCATAGTAAACAGTAAATCTGAGTTTAAAACATGATGGATAGGAAGGGAAGAACTCAGGAATCAGTTTGCTATCCTTTGATCAAAATCAAAAAGGCAGTTCATGGCAATTCTAAATCTTTTTGGCCACAAATATCACTGTATAATAGTATCTGAAACCTACAAAAGAGCAAGAACACTGCGACAAAAGATTTTTGTTTTGTTCTTATCATTGTGATGCTTTGTATTGTATTTAAGTGACCTGATTTAATTACTGTATTTTAACTTATAATTGTGATGCTTTGCATTGTGTTTAAGTGATTTAACTCACAGGATTTTAAAAATATTCTTTTCTTAACGTCCCATCGACATTATATGAAATATTATATCGAAAGTATGAAAGGGATTACTTTTAAAATTTCTATTGCAGAGAAATTCTATTATAAAAAAAGGTAATCAAACTACAAAAAGTAACTTGGTGTATCACACATAGTCTAATTTTCATTTAATTTTGGTTTTTCCAGGACTTCCAAGTACTAATATGTGTTAAATGGCACAAAAATGTGACCATATATATAAGATGGATTGATATGTCAGTTTTGAAATAAGCATTGGATGTAAGTGCCAGAGAGAATCTAGAATGCAAACATTAAGGACAAGTTATTATGAGCTTATAGATAACTGTGCACCAGCTGATCCATGGTGATTTTCTGTGTGAACATTTTTAGAGGAAGAGAGGTGTGAAGCAAGTCAGTGGAAAGGGGGGCAAGTAATTTCCTGCAATTGAGGCTTGTTGTCTTGTTACTACAAGGTAACAAAAATTACCCTTTTGCTTCTACTTGTTGACGTGGAACTGGCATTTTGCTGTTCTGTGGTAATTTTGCACTAGGAAGCTGGGAAAATCATACTGTCTTGTAATGTATAACCATTTTGGAAAATAAAAAGATGTGTTGCAGTTTTGTTGAGGAGTGTGGTAAGAGCTAAGCTATGAAGGGCTTTTAGGAGGTACACAGCGTGTATAAAGGCTATAAATTTATGATCCATTTATAAAATTCTTTGTATTTTCCATATTAGTATTGGTGAAATTTGTTGGAACTGGAAAAAAAACCCCTGTGACTAGCATAATATTATTTGCATGACTCATGGGTAATTTGCAAATTTAGATATGATTAATGTGGCAGATAGCAACATCTAATCAGCAATTTTTATTCATCTTTGTCGTTTTTTAAGACACCTTCATCCAAGTCTGGTAACATGAGAATGTAGCACCCTCTTTCCTGTTTCTGTCAGGGTCATTTACATTTTGTTTTTATCCAGAAGAGTGAATGAAGTATGGAGTGGAGTATTTCCAAAAATTCTCATTTTCTAACAAGACTTTAAAGAATTATTATGTATCTTTATATGATTTGATGTCCCTGTTGGCAAGAAATTAAAAACAAAACCAAAAACTTCATCAGAACCTGACTTTTGTTGTGAAGGGGCTGCTGCAGGGTGTTTGTAAGAAAGCAGTCTACTCTATGCCTTTTCAATGACAATCACATCAAATGGTTTATTTTAAAGTCTTCTGTTAGATATTTGTAACTTTACATTAATCCACATGTAGCAGTGAATAGAGACATTACTTGTGCACTTGAATGGGAAGTCAGTGAAAAATCAAGTTGTAAGGAGCAGAGTTTGTTGTCCATTTGTTGAGGGAGTGGGAGATGAAAAAGAGAAAGTCCCAATAGCAGAAGTCATGTGCCATTTTTAGATGTCACACTCACATACTTGCTGGAAGCATCCAAGAGGATTATATTTTTGATGTGCTTCAAAAATGAAAATACATTGTTTTCATATGTGTATTTCTTAAGAACAGAAGGGGTTTTCTAAATTATTGTAATTTTCTTTTTAACATTTCATTTCAAATAGAAGTTCCTGATTTGTTCTGGAAACTCTTTTTCTTAATTGACCATGTCATGCACAATTTAAATTTTTAAGAAGAGATGATTTTTTGTAGTACACATACTGCATTTGGGCACTTTGAGGGATCTGAAGACAAACTTCATTTTTCATTTGCCCGACCATTAAAATGTAGTGACAAAATGCCTAGTAACCTGGTCCTACAATGATGGGGTTTGAGTTTCATTGTTGTCATGGGTTTGTTGGGGTTTTTTTTCAATGAGCACTTCAAAAAAAGCAAGAATTCTTGGTATTGGAAGGCAACTTCTGTGTGTTCATGTAGAGCTTTTCTGTACTTCATGTCAATTTAAAAGAACACTTTTTCTGAAATGTAAAAATACAAGTAGAAATCATAATGTTATGCAGTCTTACAGCTGTAAAGCAGTGGGCTAGTAAATACAACTGCAGATCTGAACTAATATTAGCTGGTGATGTGGACATACATACCTCGATTTTTTGCCTCACAAGGTATGGTACAAGTTTAAACTATTGAGCTAAGCTATATCTATTTCTACTCCATTCAAAATGTTAACACCACTGTTGCAGATGATGGATTTCCAGTAATGAAAATATTTTGCAACACTTTCTGTTATCAAAATAGAAATTAGCTTCAGTGGGGATTAAATACAGAAAGAACCATAAATAAACTGTGATTAAGTACATGAGTTAAATTGTGTTACCAGTATGTGTTGTTGTGCATAGGTATTGTAGCACAAATACGTATTACATGTTTCTAATGGTTGTATTAGTATGCTCATTTCTTGGCTTGTAATCTTTGCAGCATAAAATAGTCAGCTATGACCTCCTTCATTTAATTTTGTTTTCCGAGTCTTCTGCTCCAGTATAGCATTTTCTTGTTAAAGAAGTGGTGTGAAGCAATCAGCTTTCCAGATCCTGTCAAGAAAGTGAAACTCATTCTCTACTGTTGTGTCTTACAGCTAGATTTTTTTTAAAAAGGCTCGATTTTTCCTCTTCCTCTCCTCTCCAAAAAATTTAAAAAATAGTCCAGTAAAGAGACATCAGATGACTCTGGTCTGAGCATCTGACTTTGGTGGAGAAACAATTTCCTTATATATCCAGAAGTATTAAACTCTACACTTGAGCTCTGGTTTTCTGGGTCTGTAATGATGGGAAAAGCTACGAAAACAATTGCCAGCTGCCAGATCACTTCTTCTCTTACGCAGTGCCGTGAATAAATGTGGCTGGTGTCTGGGGCAGACAGAAAAATTGAATTATGATGCTTAATATGTTATTTCTGGTTTATGCAGAAACTAATTTATGAAAGCATATCCTGAGCACCTCTTGTTTGTTTTCACTTGTGGAAAAATCCTCTTGATTTGAAATCGAAACTTATCCATAGTTCCTTCTCCCAAGTCTAACCATGAAGGACTGTAAGGTTGCAGTGACACAGCAGACTGACCTGGTCATGTACTGGAAGAGAAAACTAAAGCAGAGTTAAAACTTTTTTGTGTTTGGGTACTACAGGATGGTCTGGGTGACAATCTCTACTGTCTGATTTCTTAGTGTTGCAAACCAGTGGTTGTCATAGCCTGCCTAAACAGATGCTGGTTTATGTTTCTTCATGAAGTGCTTTTTTTATTAGGCTTAGTTCCCCACCTACTGCTGATGTACAGTGCTGTAGTAAAGCAGATAAAGCAGTTATGTTTTATTACCTGAAAATTTGTCAGGCCATGAGCTTTGATACCCTATCTGTAGTCATTTCTTATGGCTTTATTAAGTATTTTAGGATACCTGTAATTACTTCAAGTCTTGGAGTTCGTTTCAAAACTCCATTCTAGGATATTAATTTTTTTTCTAAATCATAAAAGAGACAGTACCATTAGCAATACTGCGTACTCAATCTGATACCTTCAAATGGATGTGTTATTTTCTTTGCGTACAGATTGTCTTCCCATGTGAATGCTGTGGAAATTATGGATGCCTTTTGTGTGTACTTGTTTATCGAAAGTATTAGATTGTTGAAGCAGAGTAGAGTGAAATTCTTTTTTCTTAATGCATTTTCATGAGTTAAACGAGGCCATGTTACTCAGTGTAATGGCATGAAGGGATTTTCCTACCTATTTTGAGAGTTACTCTGGTGAGCTGCAGTTTAAATTTGGCAGTTCATTTTAACAGTTGGAAGAAATTGAAACATCATGACAGTTTAATACATGAATAATCTGCTGTATGAGCCAATATCTGTATGTACAAATATAGCTCTGGGTAAAGAGCACAATGACTAGCAGCTAAAAAGGCTGACTCCAGGGGCCATGGTGCTGATAGGAGGAGGACTGTCAGCGGTAGGTCTGCTCACCTGCAAGGTGTGCCAAGACACACTCACTCTCTGGGTGTGCCAGTATACTTGTTATTGCTTTGGTTTTGGGATTTTTGTACAGAGAAAGAACCTATCTTGACATTTTCTCAAGAAATCATTTAGCCAATAACCTATTGGCACTGTTTTGAGAGGTGCACAGACTGTGATTTTGTGCCCCCCACCCCTCTTTACTTTGCCTCTCCTGTACATGAGCCTCCTTCAGGCTGTGCTGACTTCCACGAATTTTTTTCCCCAAGTAGTGGGAGACAGTGGTTCTTTTAAATGAAGGCAGCTACTCTAACTGCACCTAGGCAAGAGTACACAGTGAGTTTAGGAATTGTGAACTTCTAAATACACTGCAAAGCTTCAATGTGAACTTTCACAGAAAATGCATCTTCAGTTAAACAGTATCTTTTTGAGGTTTCTGGTCTTTGTGATTCTTCTGGTTTGGGGCAGGATTACAAAAGCTCTACTTAGGGGAGTATAGTTTGTGGTGTACCACCAAGTCTTTGTAAATAATCCCACATGGGATTGGTTAAGTGGGAAGAAGTTAATTTTCAAAATACTTCTTTAGGACACCTTCACTAGCTGACTAATTAACGTCCTAAAACATGCTTATAGAGTTGTTAGTGCGCATAGATACCATGTTTCTGTTCTGGTGTTAGGTTGGAGATTTTTTGATCTAACTGTAAAGAAGTTTGTTTGTTAGTGTTAAACTATGCAAGATACTAATAATAAAACCTTTGCACCTATATCTTGAAGGCAAAAAGCCCCAATTTCAAGAACAGCAAGTCCTTAAATAATCCTGTTTCTGTTCACGTTCTTGCTCTTTCCAAGGTTATCTCTTCCACCTGATGCTTCTTCTATTCCTTCAGCAATATTAATTTTTGCAGCTCCTCAGGAGACTGATGCTCCCAGATCTGTAGACCAGATAGGTGCCTCTCTGAAGCTTTGCACTGCAGATGTCATGGACCTGCGTCTACAGCTGTTCAGAAAAGCCTATTAAACATTCTTTCAAGTAACATAATTAAAATCAGATATTGTGCAAAACTAAGTAGTTGGGAGATCTGCTTTATTTACTAGATGTGAGGGGTTTTAAATGCACCAGAATATCATAACTTCAGTTTCTGGTGCATTTCACAATTTTCACAAATCGATTTCACAAACTAGTCCACTGAATTTTTAATTTTAACAGGAAAAAATATGCAGAAACTTAAGGTCCTGATGACTCAGACTTCTTACAGCTAAATACTTCTCACCTTGACTTCTTTAAGAAACACTCAAGAATGTTAAAAACCTGTTCCTTTAATAGTTTTTTCATAAAATAGGATGTCTCATGATTAATTAGCTGAGTAATGACTGCAGTGCGCAATTTAAGGGTTTGGTTTCGTGTCTGCATTTGGATGAAGTTTTCAAAAACATTTTCATATTTTGTAATAAAAGCTTTAATTCCAGTTTTCCAACAAGATTTATTGTATTAATTTTACACCATTTAAAGTGAATTTAAGAACTATTTAGGAAAAGAAATAGGAGCAATTGTTTTGGTGTAAAATAAAAATTGGCAGAGGCTGAAGCAGACTGCTTGCCCAGTTTCTAACATGAATGAATTCAATGGCTAGACAGTGTTCAGAATAAGAAAATAAAAGCAGAGTTAGACTTTATTTCCTGCTATGGTGGGGTTTTTTGAGTGGCTGTTAAGCTTTTCTTTTTAGGTTTGGAAGTTCTCAAATTGTTACTGTGTAGAAAATTGGGCATATGAGGACCTGGAGGCATCGCATCCCAGAAAGCAGTTTGCACATAGCGGAAACATCCTGTGCTGGTATGCAGGTTTTTTAACAAGGGGTTTTAAAAAGGTTGCTTCTCTTCTTTCTCAACCAACAGGTTCGCCATAAAATGACACAGAAGGTTTATGCAATGAAGCTACTTAGTAAATTTGAAATGATCAAGAGATCAGATTCAGCCTTTTTCTGGGAAGAAAGAGATATCATGGCCTTTGCCAACAGCCCATGGGTGGTTCAGGTAAGGAAGATGTGTAAAAGTAAAACAATAATAATAACAACAACAGCAATAGTAATGATGCTGATGCCATAAATACTTCCTAGGCTTTAGCTGGCTTTGAATTTACATTGAAACTCAAATCAAGGTTTAGGTTCAGATTTTTACTTCTAAAAAATACATTTTTACAGCAATTTCACTAAGTTTTGTGTCTTTGGCTATGTTAGAAAGTAGATTAATTTACATTTTAGTCACTGCAAATGCATCATAAAACAGAATTAAACAGAGTTTTGAAATACTTACATAATTGTTTGGAATAATAGGGAAGTTATCCTTCCACTATGAAAAATTCTGTATAGGAATGTAGAAACAAATGTGATTGGTATTTCCAGTCTTTCCTCATGATACAGTCAGTTGATCACAGGCAATTGGTATTACGAGTCCTTTAAATAGTCACTGTCTTTTCAGCTGCAGTTTGATATATGGATGAGTGTGCAGCCCTGGTCTCCTCTCTTGCAAGACAGCAGGCTGTAGCAGTGGTTTCCTTAAACCATCTTCTCTTAGTGGTCAGTTACAGCACCAGCGCTCAGAATATCCAAGTAATGGAGAGTAGACTTCTTCAGCTGGTCTTGAGCACCGTCACTCACAGCTGTCTCGTGACATGTGTCATCAAGATGCTGTAATGTGAATTATGCCTTTGGGAACAATCAGTACTGATTATTGCCATTTGTTGTAAATGGTAAATTGCACCAGTTAACAAAAGGAGTAGTGAAAGCGTGTGTTTGGAGAAATTGTTAGTCCTTAATTTTGTTAAATAATTAATTTAAATGCTCTCATATATATTGCTATGCTTCTGTATATTTAATAAGACTGGCTTTAGGTGTTCCATATATTCTTCATAACAATTTACCTCAGGTAAACAAAGATTTTTATTTAGATGTTTTGCTCTTTGAGCATGTTCTGTGCTCTTGCCTATATTCAGCAGAAATACTTAAACAAATAGATGATTTTTTTTATTTAGTTCTTTGTTCTAGTAACAGTAACTGTCAGGAACTATTTTTCACATGCAGTTGAAAGTAACGAGAAATGCATGACGTGGATTTTCAAAGGAAACTGTCACAAGCAGGATATAAATGTGTGTCTGCATTTGTAAATAGCAGATGAACTAAAGTGTAGTTGCAATTGTGCCTTCTATGATTACGTGTATTAGTGTGATATATTTAGGTGATGTGGTCCAGGGGGGTAGGACACTGAGCTGATTTGAAGAAAATGTAGGTCCTGTTCTGATCTAGAAACTGGGACAGATTACACTGCTTCTCTGTGTCTAGTTTTTAATGTGAAAAACAAATGAAACAAGAGCCCTAGATAGTTTTAATTTTTTTTTTTAATGAAATCCCTTGTGGGCAGTAACAAAAGTGCTGTATAAAGACATAGTGCTGTTATTTATTATTATGTTATATTAATATCTCTACGTGTAAGGATATAGAGATTATTCTGAATCTTCATTTAGATTTTAATGACCCAATGCATTATTGTACTATATATTGCATATATTATCCATTTGTGCAAACAAATACGGTGCAATATATATGTATTAAAATATATATTTCTAATCTAGGTCTTCTGTCACTAGTTATACAGTTCATTTTAATCTGAAGGTCAAATCTCCATAATAACATACCCACCTTTCATGATTCCTCATCCTCCACAGTCTCCCGGATTCTGACTTCGTCCTTTCCACACATCTTATTTTTCAATTGCCTTTTAATTTTGTGTGTGTAATTTAAAGATGTGAATGATTTTCATTTTTAAGGTAAGGCAGTATTCCCTGAGAAATAAGGTGAGACTTTCAGAGACTTTTTCACACCAGTCATTGAACAGTTGATAGTAATGCTTTTTGCTGGACTGGGCTATTTTCAGACCTGGTGATGACTGAGTGGAGTCTCTACAACTTCAGCACTCTAGGTCTGAAATACATTTTTGAGAGACTGAACTTTCTTTCACTATCATGCCAGTAGGAAACATACTGACTGCAACTTGGGCCAGACCAGTACTTTATTGTTAAGTACAGTATTTTTGTATTGTGTTATAGCTGTCTTCAGGAACATTTGTTTTTATTTCTTATTTCAGTATGTGTTGATTTAGGACAAAGTCAGCAGTGCAGTGACTTTTCAAACATGTACCGAGATAAGGAATTTATAATATAGAAACTTTAGAAACAGTTTAAAAAACTGCTCACTGTTGAGCTATTTTCAAATCAGAGCATGATGCTTCCTTTCACAGATTTGATACTTTGCATTTTGACTCAGTGATACTTCCTAATACCAAGAAACATGGAGATAGATAGATACATAGATAGATAGATAGATAGATGCCTATAATACTAAAATAATCAGCAAATATTTTTCACTTTCTCAAAAATTATAATGAGGGGGTTTTGAAGTTCAGTAAATTTCAAGGTACTGTCATAATTAATAGAAAAATGTATATTTTATGCATATTAAAAGTAATCTTGAAAACACATTCTCAGGTCTAATGAAACTGCAAGGGCTTTATTCTTTTCCCTAGCTGTCTGAAAAGTAACTGCATTTTTTTCCTTTCCTTTTTTTAACGTTGCAGCTATTTTGTGCCTTTCAAGATGACAAATATTTGTACATGGTAATGGAATACATGCCAGGTGGAGATCTTGTAAACCTTATGAGCAATTACGATGTGCCTGAGAAATGGGCCAAGTTCTACACAGCCGAAGTTGTTCTTGCTCTTGATGCAATTCACTCCATGGGCTTGATACACAGAGATGTGAAGCCTGACAATATGCTTTTAGATAAACATGGGCATCTGAAGCTGGCAGATTTTGGCACTTGCATGAAAATGGATGAAGTAAGTATGCAACTGAATAATTTACCATCTATAAAACTGTAATTCTAAATTACATCTAAATTAAAGGTTATTGTCTTATGAAGTATAATACCCAAAGGAATACTCATCAAATTATCTACTTGGTTATAAAGCTGTTTCTTGTTTCCTACTTTTAAATATAAGAGTATTTTAAGTAGTGTAACCTTTTCTGTTATAAACTGTTCTCTCACACGGAAGAAGGATGTAAACTTACTCTTCACTATTTTTGAAAGCATGTGTGTTTATGAATTTCTGAAGTACATTTTTTTGCCAAATGTCTGAAGAGCTTGCAAGATGACTCAGTTTCGACTTTAATAACCTTGGAACAGTTCATAAGGTGACATTTTTTTGTAAATGAAATTATTGTATAGGCAAGATACATTCCGTGTGGTTTATTCCTGTATCTAATTGTTCTCATAGCATCCTCTAGTGGTCATTCAAATGAGGTCACAGTACGGCAGCAGTGGTATGTGATATATCAATCACAATCTGTTAGTTACTTGTCAAGATGCCAAGATGTCCATTAAAATTATTTAATTTTCCAGATTTTATCATGTACAGCCAAATACAGTTTTCTAATGAGACTACATAGGAATATTTTTAACAGGATGTTATAAAAAAAACTTGAAAATAAAATTGCCTTTTGTAGTTTGCAGTCTTAGAATTTTGCCTGACACACAGTGTTATGCTGTAATTTACAGAATATGAAAAATTCTAACAGATTCTAAAAGAATCGTATGTGAATGTGTGTTATGATTTACCTGGTCTTTGAAAGTTTTCTGTAGTAGTGTTGGCAAGAGTGATCCTTTTAAGCTTACTTGCTTTTATGTTTTGGGGTTTTTTCTGTATTGTTTAGGCAGTGCTTGATATATTTTCTGCAATCTACTTAATTTGCATTTGCATCATTAAGTTAATGTCTCTTCAGCAGTATCTAGAAGTACTGTGTCTGGTTAGGGTGAGTTTTTTTCACATGATGATATATTAACTTCATCATTGTCCAACTGCAGCTGTTTATTGAAGTTCAGTCTATTTAGTTCTGTTGATGTTGTAGTTGGTAGTCTAAAGGCAGAGATAATATTTACCTACATTTTGTTGATTTACTTGCCTGTATTTTAAAGGACAGCATTTACTTTAATTGAAAAAATCAAAAGTAGTACTTGGATTCTTAATTCAGTCAAAAATATTAATATTTGTTTTGAGTCAGTAGATCATAATGTCTTAAGGGAATCTGTTGTTCATTGGAAGTGACAACAAAAAAGCATCAAAAAAGCTCATAATATAAATCCTCTGTGCTGTTTTAGGGACCCCAGAAATGGTGGACCTATGCCTTTTACTTTTTTTCTTCTTCACTTCTATGGTTAAAAGAAAGGAATACTAAAATGTGGATGATGATACTATAAATGTGAGAAATGCATCCATGTTTCTCTTAAAAAGTTACAGTGAGCTCCACTTTAGACTGGGCATCATCAATGGACCAGTGATCTCCTAGAGAAGTTAATTTTTTAAAAGATTACATTTTAAGTTCTTTGTGTTTCTCAGACTCAGTGGAATGGCAAAAATTTTTTCTACAGGAAGCTTTAGAAGTTGAGAGGTTCTGGATTGTCTCCAAATCTCATGCTACTTCTTACAAAACATGAACACATCCCAGCTGTGTAAATATAATATTGGTGTTGGCAGACTGATCTGTAGAAAATATATGCTTACCCAATACTTATTTATTTTTTGTATTTGGATCTCTTTTAGCAGCTGTGAGCATTAGCATCTTCCTTATGCTGTTGAGAGCCCAAGAAAATTTTGCTGCAATTTGTTGAGAGATTTTTCTGACCTTTGCTGTGGAATTGTGTTCAGTGTTTGCTTAAGTCAGCCAGGCCAGAACAGACACTTGCAGCAGAGTTTCTCCTTATCGTTTTGTGAAAAGAGTTGCTAAGTGTTTTAGAAATTTTTTCCAGCATAAAAGGAACTGTTCTGTTTATGTAACTTAGTTGTGATAACTGGGGGTTTGTGGTGTTGTTTTTCGTTGTTTGGTTGGGTTTTTTAATTAGTTGTCTTTTTTAAAATCTGCAACAAAGTGAGTATTTCTGTTGTTGAATAAAGAATGGAGTTAGACTCAAAGATTTAGTAGGAATCGTGGTTCCCTTTTTTTGGTATTTAGGTATGATAAGGTAGACGAGGGCAGGGTTCACCAGGCTCTGTCTAATCCTCAGGTGTTGTGTAAGAAACTAGACAGCTGCTGGCTTTGGTAGGCATCATAGGGCCAGGAGCTCCCAGTGTTGCCATGCACAGCACTGTCCTGTGCTAATTAGCTTTCAGCAGAGCACAGATTCAGAGAGTATCTGTTGAAAAAGATATGACCAAAAGAAGTGATGTTTGCCACTTGGGATTATTGCCTCAGCCCAGGCAGTTCAGCTGAAAGAAGCAGCTTGTTCTTCTTTATGGAACCCAGCTTCTTTCTCATTGAAGCTTGTGCAGTGAAGAGGACTCTGCTGGATCCTTCCTGCCTCAGTCCCTGTCTGCAGCACAGTGCACAAGCTGCCTACAGCGTTAACACCTGGTATGTGCAATCCTCATGTTTCCACACAAACACCCTCCAGCTCTTGTTTACTGGAAGGAACTTCCTGAGGGAGAGAGAACCTGATTGTCAGCCTTGGTTCAAGACAGCAAGTCCTTCAGGTCTGATGGAGATCTTCCTGAAGATGAAACCTGAATTGCTTTGTCTTCAGCAATATAATAATTTTGAATGATGCTGGGAAACAGCAGCTTCACCACCAAGTTGTCAGGAGCTACGAGAACATTGCCGTGTCTCCTGGACAGCCTATTTTTTTAAACTGTGCACTGTACATCTCTCACATAGCTGCAGGAGATGAGTTCCAAGGTCCACCATGATCTTCTGAGGTGATGAGAAAAGTTTCAGGTAAAACAGTGGCCTGAGATGCCTGACAGGAAGCTTTGTATGATAACTGTTAGAGTAAGTGTGCTACTCAGGCATAAATAGAGGCTTAGTGTTTGAAACACAGGAGTAACACATCGCCCAGAGAAAACAGCACCATTTAAGTCTCTTCAGAATGTAGGGACTGCCAAGATGCTGTGTACTGGACAGAGAGCATGTCCCTGTTTACCCAGCTTTGATGCCAGAGATCACAGAAGTGAGTCTGACTGTGGTATTTAAGGTGCCCAGTACTTAAAAATACGTACAGAACAACACCCAAGTTCTTTGAAAGAAGAAATGTGTAAATGAGTGGAACAGAAATCTGGGAATTTTATATTCAGGTGATAATGGACCAGCCTCCCCAGGGAGTGGTAGAATCCCCATTGCTGGAGGTTTTGTGATGCAGTCGGACAGGGTGCTAGATAATCTTATATAAGCTCCTTTTCCTATGACAGGTTGGGATAGATGATCTTTCAAGGTCCCTTCCAAGCCAGGCTGTTCTGTGATCTGTAAATACATTTCTAGGTTAGTTCCTGAGACAGAAGGTAGAGAGTTTTATGGGGAACAAGTACAACCAGCTCCACGTGCTTCAGAGAGCTATGGTCCATAGAAACTGATGTTAGCATGCAAGGCCTTTTTTTTACTGTGGAAATATTTTTTGTTTTACTGTTCAATTCTTTGGCATCTTCTCTGAAAACTTAAGGTGTTATTACATGGAGTTCTCTAGCATCTGTAACATTGTTGAAGACTTTCCTTTTGCTTCATACCAGCCATCAGACTTAGGTAGGTCTGGCTGGTTTTTGGCACAGCCTTTGCTTTGTTTGTTTAAGACTTCAGAAAATATCAACCTGTGTAACGTATTAAAGTATTCTTGCTCTGGTGTATTAATTATAGAGGGATGGGAAATGGGGTGTTATTAAGTGCTTAGGTATCAAGGTGGTGAGGCTGTGACTGAAGCTGCAGACTTCAGAGAACTCTTTCAGAACTGTTTTGATGACTTTGTTTTTAAAGAATCTCATTACCCAGGGAGGGATTCAGGTGGCTTCAACCAGACTTGACTGAGCAAAAACTCAGACTTTCCCTTGTTGTAATTTTGTGTTTGGATAAGGAAGAGATAGACGTACCAGTGTTGGAGGCCTCATTAAGTTGTCGCAGTCCTACTGGATGAGCAGAATCACATAACCCTAGAGCAATTCCTCCTGTGCTCAAAGCAAAGAGAGGCTTAGGCTTCAGAGAAGACATGTAGGTTAGTGCCCAGAGTGCTGTGGCAAGCCGGACATTCTGACAGTGCTTCCTGCCATGGGCTAGATCCACTTTCAAATGCTCTCAGCTTTAGACTCCTGGAGTCTTTGAGCTTTAGTTTATTATGCAGTGTTAAAATGTGTTTGTCCATATTTTTTTTCCAATGAATGCATTAGGTCTTCTGGAAAGAGGTAACTTCATTTTTTTATCCCAGTATGAATAAGCTATGTGCTGCCTCATCCAGTATAGAATGCAAAAGTTTACCTGCTCTTCATTCTGGAACTGAGCAGTTAAAATTTCTTTAGCTTTCAGTTTTAGCATGGAGTCATAGAAGATAATAGGCATTTGCCAGGAGTATTTGAACTACTCCATAGGTCTCTACGGTATTTAGTCATCCCTTTAGTTTTTGCTTGCTGGTTCATGACTTTCTGGATTCTGTTTTAGTACAGAAATAAAAGCTTTTCACAGTTCATATTGTGTATGAGAAAGAATATTGTAATGTCGTGCCTAAATTTTGCATATCAGTACAATTCCCAAAAAGGAATGTTTTGCTTATTTTTTTTAAATATATATTTTGACCTTAGTTGTTGGTACTAATATTCTGTCTTAATATTCAGAATTCATGCTGATGGCAAAATGCATGAAGAAATTTTGTAAGATGACTTAGATAAAATTTCAGATTGAGGAACAGAATAAAAGATGAATGTATTTTTGGACTTCTAACTTCATCCAGGATTTAATTTCATTCATCCATCTGATCTCTCAGGAGTGAATTCAGTGAATTTGATTAAAAGAAACAAGACTTATAACTCTGAACCAGAATGCTGGCAGATCTAATTGGTGCTTCTGCATCACTTAGCCCTTACATTTTTAGTTTCTCAGTGTGAAGCAGAGGATGAGGAATCATTCCATTGATACAACTGTGATAATATGTTAATAAAAAAAAAATAAAAAAAAAAAGCTTTGCTGTTCCTTAAAAATATCTTCTCCTTTTATTCTTCTTCCTATCTTTAAACAAAAAACAAGATGTGTCTATAAAAATTTACCTGTAACATGATTTATTGGCTGAATTAGACAAAATTGTTATGTATCTGCTTTGTAGGGCCTAGAATTCATAACTTGTCAAAATTATTCCAAAGTTTGTCCCTGAATTCAGTGAGAAAAGGAGCAGTCTGATATGGTGTGTAGCTTCGTATTGAAACCAATGGTAAAAATAATAAAATTGGTGAATTTTGGGAAGATGAAGTTAAGAGAAATCATTATAGAGTAGGCAGGGATAAGCACATGACCAAGAAATGTCATTCCAAGCCACATTGCTTCTTGAATTAAAAAAAGTCTTTAAAACACACTCCTCAAACCAAGTATTTTAGGCTATATTTTTTTATGCTTTTCTGTCCTACTAACAGAGGAATTGGTTAAAGAGGTGCTCAGAAGCCCCTTGAACTGAGCTGTTTGTGTTGTTACTGTTGCACAGACAGGAATGGTGCGCTGCGACACAGCCGTGGGGACCCCCGACTACATCTCGCCCGAAGTCCTGAAATCGCAGGGGGGTGATGGTTATTATGGACGGGAATGTGACTGGTGGTCTGTAGGGGTTTTCCTTTTTGAGATGTTAGTTGGTAAGTAGTGATTTCTTCTGCTAATGAGATTATCAGTGAGTTTTTCCTGTGCCTTTAGCTGCACTTTGCTGCATGGAGGCTGCTCCTACCTCACTAACAGCTCCTGAATTTTGGCTGATGCTGCGGCTTCATTCCTGTTCTCTTTGTTCTCTGTCACTCTCGCGCTGTGACAGCTGTTTGCGTGCTTGCTCAGTGATTAGTTCCCTGACTCAGTTCAGCTTAAAACTAATTCTTAGAATAGTTTTAACTAGGGTCAGCTACCTCACCACATTTGTTCCACCTCAGGCAGGATTGAGTTTGCAGGGAATGGAAAGGGCAGGACTGTCCTTTTCTCCTTTTCCACAGCACATGTCTTCTGTTAGGTCAAGATGAGGAATTATGGCTTGAGTCTTTCTTTTGTGCTTGAGTCAGGATTTTCTAGTAGAATACACTGGACTGCTATGGCATCAAACGTAGAATATAATCTGTTAAGGAGATGAGTCATCTGCATCTTAAAATACAGTGAGGATCAGTATAATAGTCTGGTAGCAAAATACTGATTATGGAAGGATGGAATTGAGCATACAATTATTAAAAATCCAAATCAGCATTTTCTGGGAATATTGCAGATTTGATGTTTCTGGTATCCTGAGCCAGGAAAGACACTTGAACATATGATGCTATTACTATTTCCAACTCTTTCAGAATTACAGCATTTTGACTTTAAGAATGCGTGGTTTATAGTTAATAGTCTCTCATGAACAACTTTAGCTGTAAATAGAATTATTCAGTTCTTAAAATATAAGGCATAGCTGTCCAGAATGTTTTCTCACCATTTCAGAGCCTCTTTTTTCCCCCCTTGTATCTAGGAGGAAAATATTACTTAATTTCTCCATATCCCACACACTGGGAGAAAGTATCTATTTTTGTCTGCGGTTATGTATCAGATTCTGGCTATGGTCTTCTAAAACTTTGCACTTCAAATAAAGCACAGAAACTGTTTTGTTATTCTGGTTTTGATAAGCCGCAGAACTAATGAAAATGGTAATTTTATTATGAAAATGAAAATTTTATTGTGTGCTTAACTAAAAGGTAAAATGTTGGTCACAGGATGAATCCTAATGTTAGTTCAGTGACTTAAGATAGTTTTGAGGTGTGGCCAAAATTAGAGCTTCCAAGACAGAAGACCATTGAGAAGAAGAAGGTTGGGAAAGAGGGAGGCAGCAGCAAATAACAGTGATCTCCACCTGCAGTGCACTGGTATGGCAACCTAATGAATTTACTAGAAGTCTAGAAGTGGTGTGTACCAATTTCTTATTTTGCCATAGAATGACAGAAAGAGACAAAAGTTAGGATTATTGCATTTATATTCTTTTGAAAGCAGAATGGTTGTTGTCCATTGGTCTGTTTGTACATTTTTCATGTTTGTGGCTTTTGAAATGCTCAGTTCCTTGTTGGAAAGCTGCAGCCTGCCATGCCAGATGATTTCTGCCTGCACACAGCACACCAGAACAGAGGAAAGAGCCTAGCTCATGCGACTGTTCACCTTCTCTATTAAACCTATGGATTAGTTGGGAGATAGGATTTCTGTAGAAGTTGCAGCTTCTTGATAACAGACACAAACCATTTGTATGTTGAGAATGTTGCCAGTTAATTTGATTGTCAGGTGCCTTATCGCAGCCTGTTCTTTTCACTTGCCCCAGTTTTACCTTTCGTAAGTCTAGTTCCTTTGGAAATATCTTTAACTACAGCCTCAGCTGGAAATCTCTGGGTGAGAAAGGTCTATGATTTTAAAAGCCACCTGCCATGTTAATATGGGCACTCAAGCTGATGTAATTTGTCAGTCAACAAGATTTATTAATATGTGTTTAACAGTATGGTAACACACTGGGAAGGCTCCTGCTCAGAGCTGACATGCCTTAGGGAGGGTGTCTCTCAAATGGTCTTCAGAGAGCTTTGGTGGATTCCTTCCAACAAATGTGCATTAGCAAGTCTTTAATGAGTTTGGGTCCTTTTTACCCTTGGGGTGTTTAAGGATTGATTCATATGGGTGTCAGCCATTATGTAAATTAGAAAATATATTGAGAGTCTTAAGGCGGAACAAAAGATGTGATTCACCAGAAAAAAATTTGGTGGTGATAGGCAGGATGGGAAATGGTGTAGTTTGTAACACAGATATTTTAGGGAAGGAATATTTGTAGTAGTATACATTATTTTGTACCCTGCATGTCCAATTGTTTTCTTAATAAAAGACTCTTCTAGGTAAACTGCTTCTAGACTTTTCTTTATATCTTTTGTCTTATTCAACTCACATAACTTAAACATGATGTAAAATCACAGCCAATTTACTATTTTATTTTCAGGCGATACTCCTTTTTATGCAGACTCACTAGTGGGAACATATAGTAAAATTATGGATCATAAGAACTCATTGCATTTCCCAGATGATGTGGAAATCTCTAAGCATGCAAAGAACCTTATCTGTGCCTTTTTAACTGATAGGTAAGTGCATATGTTGTTCTGGCACTGTTTTTTATTTTGGATGGTATTGGCTGTATTTATTTTGGATGGTACATTGTGAAAATTAATTCCTTCTACTACTTCTCCTGATCTCTGTTCAGATCTCTTCTGCCAAACCTCCTGTTCTGTAGTTTTTCTTTTGAGGTGTTTTTTCCAGGTATTGTATTTTATTTCTATGAGCAGTTCAGGCAGCTCTTGTTAACAACACAGTTTGTGCTGGACAAATCCTTCCAATTGCAGTAACAAACATGTAAGGCTGAAAGTAATTCATAACCTCCAAGGCAGTGACAAAATTGTTTTGCTCAATGTCTGTGTGGGTGTTACATAAGAAAAGTGGATGCAAATACTTTTCTGAAAGTAAGCATGTATTTACTGAATTTGTTTAAGGTTTCTTAGAGTGTTTGAATTTTTTTTTCATTTGCTTTGTTGCATTAATTGGTAAATACAGCTAACAAACCTGCAAGGTTATTGTTTTGGCTACAAAAAAAATCCTAGAAGTTTCCCTTTATGGAACTAAGCCACTTACTGAAATTAAGCTGGGAAAGCTTGTTTTTGACCTGAACACTTACATTTTGTTTAGTTTCAGAAAGCAGAGAGAATCTTCAATTTCACTATTTAAAAGACCAGCAGTGTAGGTCCATAGTTAACTCTGGAATGATGATGCCATCTTATGGTTTCCTGTGATCACCTGAACTTGGCTGGAGCAGGGCATCTGGCCACTATAGAAGGAGGAATTAAGAAAACAAAATGCATTATAATGGATTTTGCATTCGAAGAGAGATTGTTTGCTCTACTGAGCAAGACTGCGGTTGGTCAGGAAGGATGCACTTTTTTTAACAGTATTTTTCACCCTTACTAGCTGAAGGGTAGAGAGAAAATATGATTAGAATTTAATAGTGTAAATGTGGTAAGGTGGACTTCCACTACGTGTGTCCCTCTTCCTGTTTATATTTAACGCAGGGCTCGAGCGATTTATTTGAAACAGATGCTGCGTGATCGCTGCTGAAGCACTTAAAGAAGGACTAAGCATCGACCCTGTGATTTATTGCTTCTTTTCCATGCATTGTTTTTATGTCCTTTTCTTGTACGTAGTTTCAAGAGAGACTCCTCTGTTCAAACTAAAAGTTTCTCGTTGCACTTAAGATTTACTTCGTGGCAAATATCAGCAAGAGACGTGTCAGGGTTAGTTGTGGGGCAGAGGATGGAATTCTTAGAATATTTATTTTAGTCCAGCTTTGAATAACTGTTCTGTGCAGCAAGTTAGACCTTCCTTCACTTGCGTCTTACGGTCTGTCATGTGGTTTGGCAGACACGAAAGTTCTGCAGTATTATTTCCCCCAAGGGTGTTGAGTTTTTGTTTGTGTTTTTAGGTTTTTTTCTTAGTTTTTGCCTCAGTGCTCTCTTTCTTGCTTTACTCCCCACGTGGCAGACTCCAGATTCTGGACATTTTAGCAGTTACAGGGAGAGTGCACGCTAAGAATCAGTACATTTTATGTAAGAAACTACAGATTAGTGGTTGGTGGGCTTTAAATTTTGTTTTTGTTTGACCATTAATGTGGTTAACACAGACAATCTTTACTGAAAGTTTCATTGCTGCTTATGAACAAGTCAGAATTTAAATTTAAAAAAAAAAAAAAGCTGTTTTTCCTAACGTGACTTTGGATTAATTGCTGTTTAGGGATGTGCGACTTGGGCGAAATGGGGTAGAAGAAATAAAGCATCACCCTTTCTTCAGAAGTGACCAGTGGAACTGGGACAACATTCGAGAGAGTAAGTAAATTAGGCTAAAAGTTCTATTTTATTCTGTATTTGCAACAGTAGAAATGAAAAAACCCAACTGTCAGCTGTATACATTAAGTATTTTCTATCTGTCGAGAATCTTGCTCAAATATTCATATTTATCCCTTGTATTATGAAACCTCATTTGAGTAAGGGTTAGTAAATACACATTTTTCCTACTGGAATTATCTCACCTTTATCATGTTTTTAATGTAGACCTTTCCATTTTAAACAATGGAATTGGATGTTTCAGAATTTTAACTAAAAGGAATGCATGTTAGGTTTTGTTTCTCTGGTCTTTTGTTCTTTTGAGGTGGGATTTTTTTGTTTTGTTTCATTTTTCTTTTAATATTCAGGTAGTTAAGACAGTAGTTTGACAGTGGTCTTGTCAGTTTTACTGCTTTTCATGTAAAGTATTGAAAACCTGATACCTTTAGGTAAAAAAGGAAAGTATGTCAGTTCAGCTCTTAAGTTTGTCATAACTTCTAAAGTTATATATTTACTAAGATTTTTTAAAATGATGGTTGTATTTAAAGTTCTGTTCTCAAGTGTGATTACCTGAGCAAATATGTCTTGCATACTAGATGGTCTATGCATTAGGCAACTAATACAAAAATAGATTGCTCTATAAAAAATTGTTCACAGTAATATTTCCAGATCTGCTGTCCGGTTAATATTTATTTTACTCCAAGTTATTTAAGGACGACTTAAAATTACAGTCTTTTAACACTAGAGAGATACCAGTATATAGCAAGTGACTGAATCTTGGAGTGAAATGCATCTTTTTCCCCCTTTTTTATAGCTGCTGCTCCCGTTGTTCCTGAGCTTAGCAGTGATATAGATAGCAGTAATTTTGATGACATCGAGGACGACAAGGGAGACGTGGAAACCTTTCCAATCCCCAAAGCCTTCGTGGGAAACCAGCTGCCTTTCATAGGATTTACCTACTACAGAGACAATTTGTATGTGATACTTTGAGATGCATTTTTAAAAACATACCTGCACATTTCTCTTATATTCTTCCAGTTTTTTCACTCAAAATACATAATTTGTTCCTTACTTTATATTAATTTATATCCAGTTGTGAAGATACAAAATACAAAGTTTGAGTAAAATGATTCATTACTATTTCAATTCTTTTGATAACTCTGATTAAACAGTGTATTTTTATAGGCACAAAATCATACAATATCTTAAAAAATCAATTAGGGTTAAAATTCTGATAGATTTGTAATTTTTTTTCTAAAATGGTTTTTATTAGTTACTTTAAAAATTTACACAGCACAATAACTTTCTAGAATGCATCTTGAATAATTAAGAAAAAATTATATTAATTAAAAAATTACAAGCTGCTGTAGTTTTGGAAACATTCTGTTAAGGAAAGATTCACTAACAGCGCATCAGAAAGATGCACTAACACCAAAATAAAACAAGCTTCATTCTGAGAGCAGCGTAGGACAAATTAAGACTCGAGAGAATTGATTAAAATGGCAAGGTTGCCAGAGTTGTTGAAAACTTGAGTAAGAGCTGGAGGCATTTGTTTTTGTTTTTGACAGGTTGCTAAGTGACTCCTCTCAGTCTTGCAGAGAAAATGAATCTGTGCAATCTAGTAAAAATGAGGTTAGTGCCTTTTTTCCTTAGTATTAATGGTATGATTAACTGATTTTGTTAAGTCTGTTAAGAAAAGACAAAGTCTAAAATAAGTTTTTAAGCAGTTTTGTTGGGGGCTTTTTGTCTTTTAACAATCCTCAATAAAAATGATCTTTTCTATTTACAGGACAGCAAAGAGGTAAGTATAGTATCTGAATTATGAAAGGAATAAAAAAAATCCTACATAATTTTATGTGGATGTGAAGTATCTTAAATGTTGACCAAACTGTTAGCAGTAAACCAGTTGTATTTTGAAACAGTTGTACTCAAGTGTTAAGGTGCTATAGTATAAAAATAAATGAATACTGATTTTTCTCAAATTCTTTTTGCATCCAGAATTTCTTTGGAAAGCCAGTGTGTGAGACTCTGTTTGCTACAGACAGCATTATTCTTGGGAAGGTCCCACCCTTGCATTAATGATTCATGACTGATTTATTCAGAGTTTGAGAAAGTAAATTGTCACCTTCAGGGATAAAGGAATGTTTAAATCATACTCCAGTTGGAGCATATGAAGCATGTTTATCCAGCTTTTGAAGATTGACAAATGAATCTAAATTTGCCTGACAGGAAAGCTATGGTTTTTACATATACTTACTTCATTATGTTGCTTAAACATTTTTATTATTCAAGTGTAGATAGTACATTGTTAACATTTCTTAAAACTTACAATTCCTTTTCAAAGTTTAAAAAATATGTAAAGGAAATGCATTATGTATTGATCAGATAAATTTAAATACAAATGTTTATTAGAGTCCATTTCCTTCCTGTCATTGATGAATAGATGAATAGTTTTAGACTTCACCTTTTAAAGAGAAATGGTACTGCTGTTTAAAATACATATGGTCACATTCATGATGTTTGCTTTATGTTGTAACAGTAAATGCAGATGGTAAAATTTTGCATTTTACTTCTGACAACTTATTTAATTTGTATTTTCTCAAGCAATGAATCTCTGGTTTTGATGTCCTTTTCAGTGTCCCTGTTCTGGAAATCTTCTAATTGTAACAATTATAAAGCGTTTTACAAAACCACATTTTTACATTTCGTGTTTGGGGGGTAGAGGAAGAGGAGGAAGGGAGGAAAATAAATGCATTTGAAAGCCTGAAGTCATGAGATGAATCAAAAATTTATTATTTATCATTTATTTCATGAATATTTGGGTACTGGACTCACAATTTTTTTTAAAATATTTTAGTAAGCAAAACAAAGCATTTCCAAACCTGAAAAGTGTTCATTAGCTTCCAAGGTGTAAGATGAAGAAATTCTTCTTTATGTGAGGTCACTGAACATGTTTAGTAATATTATCTGAATATTGTCCAATTTGGTCATGTACACCCCTTTTTTATTTTTTCATTTCATTTAGAAAATGCTATCCAAAAACATCTGCTGCAGTGGAAAGTCTCTGGCTACAGAGCACAGCAAAGGGCCGGTAACAATGTTTTTTGCCCATATAAATTTAATGACTCACAATCTGTGGCACATAATTCTGTGATGGTTCAATTCAATTCAGCGTGCAACAAATTTCGTTGCTATAAATCCATGTATTTAAAATCATCAGAATTAATACCTTGTAAAGATGTAACCTTCTAGTGATGGTTTTAAAATAATATACTGGAAGATTGAATTAATTTTCCTCGCTTTCCCTTGTTTTGTTATTTAATTGAATTACATTTGTTTTCTATGGAAGCATTTTTATATGTGGGCCATGCTTTTTTGACATTTTACACAGTTTCAGAAAAAACTAAGCAAGCTAGAAGAACAGCTCAGTAATGAATTGCAAGCCAAAGATGAACTAGAACAGAAGTACAGGTGAGAATGTTTCAACATGTTTGGTATGTTTATAAAGAAGTTTTACTAGACCTTTTGTTTTTGAATACTTAAAAGCATTTTAATCCACTTTGGGGATTCCCAACCCTGCAAGCAGACCTCACTGTAAGTTGCTGGCTTAATTCTTGCTACTCCTGTGACTACTGGGGTGGTTTTGTTGGGGTTTGTTGAAGTTTTTTTTGCTTTAACTCCCTATAAGAATTCTCACTGTTATTTTAGTGATGTCACCAGTCCTTGAAGTTTCATGTTATTGCTGAAAATAGAATATCGTGCATAAAGTGAATGAGACAAAAGTACCTTATATAAAATTAGTGAGACACATCCAAACATTCTAATTTCTATATTATCAGCAGGGTTTAAAATTACTTTTCAAATTTGTTCAGGTCTACAAGTGTTCGTTTAGAGAAGATAGCAAAAGAGCTCGATGAAGAGGTAAGGCCGTAGATTTCTCACTGGAATTAGAACTTTAACACTTGTGCATGGCTTTTTTCCTTCGATAACAGCAAATTGCTCTTGAGGAGCTGTATATTTTGTAGCAAATAACACCAGTTGATTCCTTGGTATTCATAAGCATGACATTGTTGTCACTGCTAAAATTCTTTCATTATGATTTCTGTACTGTAACTGCACGTTTCTTTCCCGAACTTGTTTTTACCATATTTTTAAGTTTACAGACAGCATGATACAAATACCCCATATAGATTTTAAAAATTGAAGGTGTGAGAGTAGTGTTTCCAGAGGAGGAAGGCCATGCTTTGCATTGTTTGGTATTAATAAAAGGACCCTATTTCTTGCCCAGCTTTGCACCTTACTGCTTCTACAAATTTGGATGTGGCTGTGTACCACTTAATGTATTGCTCATGCAGGTGCATGTCAAGACCTTACCATACATGTATGTTTCTCTGCTCCCAGAGTGACTGCTTAGGCAGGTCTACCAGGTTTGTCAAATCCAGATGATCAAACAGTATTTAAATTGCAAAGCTCCTGGCCATAGACATCCTGGGCTGGATTTGACCACGTGTTCTGATACATTGTGTTTGCAGCAGGCAGATAGACTGGCTTCCTCCATTACAGACTACACTGAGTGCATGAGCTGTGTTTTATTGTGTAAGAATACCACTCTTGTGTGTGTAATTAGTGGTGTATTTTTTTAAATCTATCCAGATAACTTCAAGGAAGAATGTAGAGTCTGCAGTCAGGCAGTTAGAGAGAGAGAAGGCTCTTCTTCAGCATAAGAATACAGAATACCAGAGAAAAGCAGAACATGAAGCAGATAAGAAACGCAATTTGGAAAATGAGGGTATGTTGAACCATGCTTGAAGGTTCCATTTTGATGTGGGTTTTTAATACTTAAAATAAATGAATTATAGTTCCAGTTGAAGCGTTTTCATGACAGTGATTAACAATGTTGAATTGTTTTTGTTGCAGTTAACAGTTTGAAAGACCAACTTGAAGATTTAAAAAAGAGGAATCAGAACTCTCAAATATCCAATGAAAAAATCAATCAACTACAAAGACAGGTATGCCAACTTTATATATTTTTATTTTAAAATAATCGCTGTTTGAAGCACAGATTTTGGTAACAGTGGAGGGATTTGAAATGTGTAATTGGATTTTAAAAGCTGTTCTTTCTCAACAGGTTTTGGTGTTCAAAAGTAATCTTAAAATATACTCCTTCTTATTTCTTTAATCCATAAAACCCAGTATTCTGTAGTAGAAATAGTGGTTTTTATATTTTAATTGTTTCTGAAGTGTGTTTTTATCAATCTTAGTTGGATGAAGCCAATTCCTTGCTGCGGTCGGAGTCTGATACTGCAGCCAGGTTAAGGAAGAACCAGACAGAAAGCACAAAACAAATCCAGCAGCTGGAAATTAATAATAGAGAACTACAAGATAAGAACTGCTTGCTAGAGAATGCAAAACTCAAACTGGAGAAGGAGTATCTCAATCTTCAGTCAGCTCTAGAATCAGAAAGGAGAGATCGAAGTCATGGATCAGAGATTATCAGTGATTTACAAGGTATTCCTGCAAATATTTTGAAGTTAAGATTGTTTCTTGTTTCTGGTTTGGGTGGTGTTATTTGAGTTTCAGACTGTGACTAGATAAGTGTGCTGTTTTATAAAATGTTACGGAATTGTGAAGAGCATTTAAGAGAAAATGTTTGATAACATCTATAAAACATTATTGATAACTTTTAAAATCACCCCAAAGGAGACATTCTTAATAGTCAGAATTAGAAGCTGTTACATTTCAAAAATGTTATTTCTAAATAGCTAAAGTACAGTCTTGTTTTCACACACTGCCCAGCCTCATTGATATTTTGATAACTTTTAGGTCGAATATCTAGCCTTGAAGAAGAAGTGAAAAATGGAAAGAGTGCTTTAGCCAAACTGGAAATGGAGAAGAGACAATTGCAGGAAAGGCTCACAGATTTAGAAAAGGTAACAGCACTGTTAAATGAACATTTATGAAATTTTTGAATTTGTACTTTTATTACTTGAGACATTGAAACCAAACCTATACAAAAGGTAAACCTTATTATCTGCTTTTTTTGGTTTTTTTCAATTTGAGAAGTGGGGGAAAAAAGACATAATTTCTCATACAATCATGATAGATTATACTTCTAAAGTACATAAGTACATAATAATGTACTCCGGTGTGTAGCTTAACAGTACAGTAGCAACATTTCATTTCATGTGTGGAGTTTTTTTTAAACTCTCATTATTGCCAAAAATAAAAGAGCCTCTGCTAATAGAATTTTTTTAACAAATTTGTTATTGAAACAAAAGTCTTGAAAAATTTCTTCAATAAACTTAATCTTTGAGCTGCTCTTATTGCAGAATGTTGGTTGTTAAGGCAGTAATTCTGTAATTGTTTGCATCTGGTGATGTCACTGTACATTTTTAGAGTGCTTTGGCATTCAAAAAAAAACATTTGTAGAAATGAGTTCTCAGTTAGTTCCTTAGCCTGAGCTCACTCTTCTACTCTGTGCATCCTTCCAAGCAGCATGTTACTGTTGTTCAAAATTCTGTCACTAACCTGATGTATTTAATGTTTTATTTCAATGTTATTTTTTCTTTAACAGGAAAAGAGCAACATGGAAATAGATATGACTTATAAATTTAAAGTTATGCAGCAGAACCTTGAACAAGAAGAAGCTGAACATAAAGCCACAAAAGCACGATTAGCAGACAAAAATAAGATCTATGAGTCTATAGAGGAAGCAAAATCTGAAGCCATGAAAGGTATGTATTTGACATCACAGTTGGACTTAGGCATGAATTACACAAAATAGATAATAAAATCTTTCACTGTGCATATTCTGGTGCATGTCACGACAACTGAAATACCTTGAAGAGAGGGATAATTACCAAAAAATTCCAGAAGATGGCTCTTACTTTTGAATTAAACAGCTTATGTTTATTGCAGCTAATTAAAAAGCTACCTACAGATCCTGTCCTTCCAATTGCAGAGCATTCACAAAAATTTTGAGCGTGCAGGTCTTCAAAAGAAGCAAAAATGATTCAGTAGTAATGGCTGAGTCACTTGGCATATCAGGTTCCCAAACAGCTTCAGCTTTCTGATTTTATAATATCACAGAGCACAGTAGATTTAAATGTTTTATTTTTGAAATCCCACCCTTTTTGTTCATCTCAGAGGTGTTGCAGATAAACTGGAAGTCACCTGGAAACTCAAAAGTAGAAAATAGCTCTGTCAGAAATGCTTGCAAAATCATCCTCTGGGTGTATGTTTACTGTGAAAATTTTAATTAATCGCTTTCAAGTAGTCTTTCTCTTCAGTTTTAAAAGGAGAAACATATGGCTTATTGTTAGTACAGAGCAGACATCCTCTTCCCTTTGGCCTCCAGAATCTGCCATTTCACACTTCACTGATGCCTTATATCTTTTACTTCGCAGAAATGGAGAAGAAACTTTTGGAAGAGAGAGCTTTAAAGCAGAAAGTAGAAAATCGGTTGTTGGAAGCTGAAAAGCAGCGCTCCATGTTGGACTGTGATCTCAAACAATCGCAACAGAAAATAAATGAGCTCCTTCGGCAAAAGGATATACTAAGTGAAGATGTAAGGAACACTAACAAAAGGAGTCTTGAGTCAAATCTTGTTTTCAGTGTCCTAATATTTTTCCTGTTATAGCTGTACTTAGAAATATTTGCGAATGAAAATGGCAACAAAGTTTTCCTTCTCTGTCTTTGCAACTTTAAAAAGTCTACTTCATGGAATGTGGTGTCATTTTTCTGAAATATTTCAGCATTATTCATCTTAAAAGGTTTTTCTTCTGTAGTGGTAAATACTGTGAGATTGACATTGAAAAACTAGGTAATTTAATGTGGGCTAATGCCTTTATTCAGGAAGCAGCTTTGATTTACCAAAAGATGTAAAGGAAGTCAGTTAGAGACTGTTTAAATCTTGCTTTCCTGTGTAGATCTGTAAAATTCACAGGTGTCTGTTTCTTTTTCAGGTAAAAAACTTGACATTAAAAATAGAGCAAGAAACACAAAAGCGGTGTCTCACTCAAAATGACCTCAAGATGCAAACGCAGCAGGTCAACACCTTGAAAATGTCAGAGAAGCAGTTAAAACAGGAGAATAACCACCTTCAGGAAATCAAATTAAGTCTGGAAAAACAGAACAATGAACTCCGCAAGTATGCAAATTGCTCTATATGTTTTACTCATGTTACTGATTTAAAATATTTTTGGAACAAAAGTTGGGAGCAAAATTCATTTTAAAAAATTGCTGCAAAGAATATGCTGTTCTACAGTGCAAAACTTAATTGTTCTTTAAAAAAATTTACAGTGACTCTAATTGAGACTTGCCCTAGCGATTCAGCAATGTATAGGTTTGTATTAAAAGCTGTTTGTTATCCTGAAAATCTTAAAACACACAGCTTAAATATGAGTCTGAAGACTTTAGAGAAACACTTACTTAACTGAAGGTCTAGGTACTTTTTTTTAACGATGTAGGACCTCCGTGAAGAGGAAAGTTACTGGAATTTTTAGTCTAGGAGAGCTTATCAGAGTTGGAAATTAATACTACGACAGAGCTACAAAGCATAACCATTGGAAATATCTAGTACTACTATCTAGATCTTTAAGCACATCTGTTGGACCTTCAGATAGGAGTGTCAGGAGTTCTTCAAGGTCTTACAAGTAGTATTTGCACCTGATAGTAAGGAAATAAATAATATTTTTTTTACATAAAGAGCTTTCTTGTGAATGAAAAGACGAGATTGCCACACATATCAGATGAATCTCAGTCCTAGCGCCTTTATGACTTCTAAAGTTTTATCTCCGTGTACTTTGTCTTTTCTGTCAGCAAGATGCACTTAGTCATGGAGAAGGTGGCTATAATGTGGAACACTGGCAGAAGTCTTTTCTGCTACATTTCTGTTGTTATGGAACTGACTGTTATTTTAATAACAGATGAATTCAAGAAAATACGCGTGTCAAGGAATACAGTCATTCACAGACTGTGCTCTAGCAAACGACAGACCCAAAACAACCAGTCAGATCAGTGACATTTTACATGGAAATAAGATTCTGTTGGTGGCTGTTTACTTTATCAGTGTCTCTTACTGGTTCAACTTTATGACACTGTTGTAGTTGGTGTGTTAACAGTATTAAACTGACTTGTTACTAGTGCGGTATTCTCAGCTGTCCAAGTGAAAAAGAGAGCTGGTACCCAGAGGGAGCTTCAGGTTTGATAGCTGATGATACTTAGGTCAGGAAATCGTTGGAGATCTCAGGATCAAGAGTGTGAATGCTGTCTTTTCTGTTTGCTGCTTTAGAATATCTTCATATCTCTTAAGCATGTTCTTCCTTTCTAGGGAACGTCAAGATGCAGATGGGCAAATGAAAGAGCTTCAAGACCAGCTCGAAGCTGAACAATATTTCTCAGTATGTTTTATGCTGCTGCATTTTTATATTCATCTGTTTACTGAGTACAATGTTGGATTTTCTTCTTCCCCCTCAGCCATCAGATGTTTCATGTCTCTAACCCAAAGCTACTTGTTTCTCTTGTGCCTGTCTTCAGTGTTGTCTGCAGCCTTGATCTTGATCACTGAGCAGTATGAAAGAGCTCATGTTGAGAAATGTCCCACCTTTGTGGGGAGTTCAGAGGGAGGGAGTCAAGCAGCTCATTTTTCCAGTGTGAATAATTTTCTGCTGGTTTCAGGCCTTTTGCATTCAGCATCTCTTCCATGCTGTACGGTAGAGAAGAGGTCTCTTCTCACATAGTGTGACAAAACATGTGCACTTATGGCTCAGAAGGAAATTTTGCATTACAAGCAAACTTGATAGTGATCTGTTGGTAATTTTTGATTTATTGTGGTAAGATGCACCAGAATAAATAGGTATTGTACGTAAAAATCATCACTGGCATGTGGAGGTTAATTTTTATTAACAGTGCACAGCCAGTCACACTGCAGGAGATGCCAAAAGGCTTGCTTCAATATTAACAGAAAATTAAGATTTCCTTGTAGATTTAGGTCAGTGAGGAAAAGGCCTAGCTAAAGTTTTATAGACAAAAACGTTACACACATTAAAGGAGAGAAAGGGAGAATTGAGGTCAGTTGACTGCTGTAGATGGGCCAGAGAGAGACAATCTGTTTTGAAATCCCTCCAGTAAGTACACTTAGAGTTGTTTGTCACTTGACCTGTAGTCAGTCATTTGAGTGGACAGAGCAATATAATGATTCTTTCATTTTCTTTGGAGTTCTAGATTTGTATTAATTCGATGAAATTTTGAATTTCAAATTATTTTCTAATTGGTTTTTTCCCTTATTCCTCTATTTCTTTTTGTTCTTTAACTGTCATGTTGGTTTCATGGATTTGTATGATTAGAATCTAAACTCCGTATGCCTAATTACATCAGATAACGATTTAAAATAGTAGAGAAAAATAAATCAATTCTTTTCCCTGCTTCTGATACTTCTGATTTTGTACGAAATAGTGATTTATCTTATCATTTAGAGTATCTTTAGAATATACAAACATAGAAAATGTATATCATACATCTACCCATTTACAAATATACGAGTTAAAAAAGGAACAACAACAAAGTAAAATAACCAAAACACATTTGTGAATGATGATGACATTTAGATAAGTTTAGAGAATGCATTGCACACTTACACTCTTAATAAGTGTGATTAAGGAACTGCATACCATGTCAACTTGTATAATTTTTGTGGACCTTCAAGAATATAGCAATCACATAATTTTCTTTCCAACTTAAAATTCTAGACTCTGTATAAGACGCAAGTTCGAGAACTTAAAGAAGAATGTGAGGAAAAGACCAAAATTTGTAAAGAAATGCAGCAAAAGATACAAGAGTTACAGGATGAGAGGTAGGTTTTGCTAGTTGGACTGCTAATACATAAAAGATCAGGATGGCTTTTTATAGTCTTCTTTCCCCTGCCTTCCTAACCTACCCATTTTAAAGTATACATCAATAATTTGCAGAGATTCCTTGGCTGCTCAGCTAGAGATTACTTTGACGAAAGCAGATTCAGAACAACTTGCCCGTTCCATTGCTGAAGAACAGTACTCTGATTTGGAAAAAGAAAAGATTATGAAAGAGCTGGAGATTAAAGAGATGATGGCAAGGCATAAACAGGAACTTACTGAGAAAGATGCCACCATAGCCTCGGTGAGTTACATGATTTTTTGGTAGAGGTTGTAGAGCTTGAGCTATCCATTGCTATTTAGCAGCTTTAGAGATATGCAAGTATAGCTAACATTTTAAAAATACTTATTTTTTATGATTGAAATTCAAAAATCTCTTACCATGTTTCTTCCATGTATTTCTCTGACCATTCTTTCTTCTGTGCCCCTACTTGTCTTAGAGCAAGTCCTCTTATCCTTATCCTGGTTCCACTCTGCAGCATTTCCTTCTGTCCTGTAATGCTTCATATGCCAAATGAGTTTTGTTACATGGTCACATGTCCTTTTTTTTTTTCTAGTTGGAGGAAGCAAATAGGACACTAACTAGTGATGTGGCTAACCTTGCTAATGAGAAAGAAGAACTAAACAATAAACTGAAGGAAGCACAAGAACGTATGTATTCTCAGAACCAAATGTGATTTAAATTGAAACCAGGTTTGTTCTTTTATAGTACTATATTCTTTTGAAATGAGTTTTCATACATTTTTTTAATTACCTTGCTACAGAAATTACAAAGCTAAAAGAAGAAGAAGCAAATGTAGGAAATATTAAAGCACAATTCGAGAAACAGTTGTTGAATGAAAGAACATTAAAAACCCAGGTAAGCAAATATATTTAAATGAATGTAGAGATAGTGTTCATGAATCAAAAAATTTTTAATAAAAAACTTTCCATAGTAAACTATTGATATGTACTAGTAATGCTCTGCTCTGAAAGAAAATATATTGGTTTTTTTCTTTCTTCTACTAAGTAGACTTTCAGTGCAGTGAAACTGGATCCTTATGATTTGTAATAGAGAGACTTCTAATACAGATGTATTCCACCAGCAAAAGTCTTCATTTCTGTCAAATGATCTGATATGTTACTGGTTTCAGTCTTGATTTATATTCCTCTGTAAGTTCTAGAAAGAAGTACATTTCTGATTTTAATCCAGATTGTTTTTTAGAACAAGTGGCATTTTAATACAAAGATATATTTTGGGTCTAGGTAGTGAAAATGGAAGGGATTATTTAAATGAGTGAAAGTGCTCACACAGCTAATGCTTGCTTCAAGTAAAAATGGCATCATTACCTTCTTTTATATTTTGTGTAATACATTTGTAGTACTGGATTGCAGAGGTCTTATAGTTAAAAGTGCCTAGTTAGAGACAGGAGAGAAGACTTTATTTCTTCACAACATAATTCTTTGCATTTATTAGTGTGGGTTTTGTCACTTTTTTCTTTCCCATGGGAAGGCTGTGAATAAATTGGCTGAAATCATGAATCGGAAGGGTCCAGTCAAACGTGGAGCTGACACTGATGTACGGCGGAAGGAGAAGGAAAATAGGAAGCTGCATATGGAACTGAAGTCTGAACGAGAAAAGTTAACCCAGATGATGATCAAATATCAGAAGGAGATAAATGAAATGCAGGCAGTAAGATCCTTTTGCAAATATAAACATTGCAGTATTCTCTGTAAAATCATAGTCTTGATATAGACTTTAAGGTAGCATATCCATTCTCTATTCCTGAATTTCCCCAACCAAAAGAAATACACAGAATACATATTGAGATTGGCTACAAATTCTGCATAATTTTCTACTTATATTTTCTCCGAGTAACCAAATATTTTGATAATAGGAAATCTTGCAATTTATCCCTGCAGCAAATAGCTGAAGAGAGTCAGATACGGATTGAACTGCAGATGACTCTGGACAGCAAAGACAGTGACATTGAACAGCTTCGTTCCCAGCTGCAGTCACTGCACATTGGGCTGGACAACAGTAGCATAGGCAGTGGGCCTGGAGAGGCTGAGGCAGATGATGGATTCCCTGGTATGTTAACTTTATTAATATTTCTGCATTAACTGGGTTTATACTAGTGTTGATGATCTGATGATTCTGTGACTTTTCATCTTCATCTATTTCTACTGTCTTATTGATCCTTTGATAGCAATCACCTGTCTCCCTGCTAACTAAATCTGTCTGTTGTAATACTTCACCTTACATTTATTTAAAGAATTTTTTTTAATTCTGTTGTGCTCCATTAGAACTAAATATGTTTTTCACTTTATTTTGGTGGTTACTTTGCAATTACTATGTGTATGTGATGAAATGTAAAACTAATACTCTCTTCTTAGAGATTCTATTTTGACTTCTTTTCTACTTTTCCTCCTTTATGCTTTATGTTTAGTCCATATCACTCAATCCCACACTATGGAATCCATGTCCTTTACCTATCAGCACTCTTCTACCTCTGTCAGTATTGCCACTAAGCCTTCCAGTTCTCGCATGCTTCTTGATTCCGATTCTGACTCAGAGGAAGAACCTTTGTCTTGTTCCCACAGCCCTACAGAAGTTGATAGCACAGGTGACATCCCCGAGAACTGTTTGGTTTTGTTCTTATTGTGTCCTTTTCTCTGTTTCAAAACTAACATTATTAATAAACCAAATCTGGCAGCTAACACACTGCAGTGGCAGTAGACGTTGCCATCAAAAACATGAGAAAGTTCGCATGAACAAATAACTGGCCTGGTTTCTCTAAATGTTTGCAAATGTTTGCTGACAGTTATAAACCCACCATTTTTATTGAAGCATTGAATAAATGAGCCTTATGGCTTGTTTTCAAGGTAGCCTCTACACAGTATCTGCAGCTCTCTGTATGACCCTAAGGTACTGGATACCAAAAATTATCAAATCTTTGTGTTTAAGTGAAGTGTAGAAACATCTAACTCCTCACATCTAAACATACATTATTTTCTTGAAGAAATTCAGTCTCCTGAGTATTACATTTTTTTTCCTTAAAAGTATATTATGAGTGATAAGGCCCTGCTAAAACAGAGTTTTACTAACTCTATATTCATATTATATGACTACACATACACCCTTTTAACACAGCTTCTGTTTCGTGTTAATGTTAGAGGTGGGTTTTTTAGTTGCATTCAAATTTCTGTATTTCACTTGAGGTTCCTTTAAAGTGTGAATACCTTGCCACTGAAGGTAGAACCTCTTTTGGGATTTTGACATTACTTCAACAAACTAGAGTCAAGAATAAGGCATTTCCTCTATTTTCCTCATTTGCTGGTTTTTGCTTTGAAGCTTCTAATAAAAGAAAAGCTATGTACGTACATAGTTTTTTCCTTGTTAGCTGCTGTTGTGGTATATGCATGTATTTGCTTTGTTCTAAAGTAAAAATCATAGCTAAGCTGGGACTTTTTGCTGACATAATTACAAAAGATTTGAGGTAGGATGGTGTCTTTTGTTGTTATTTCCCTCCTAGTGTTTATAAGCATATATTGTGAGAAATTTGGAATATTCTGCCCTTTTTCTGATCTGTTAGTATGGAATGGACACCAGAAGTAAAGTGTAATCAGAAGGTCTCATTTTGTCCAATTTCATGCAATAGTATTGGATTACAGAGAAAAATAGGAAAAACATCATATTTTAGGAAATAGGAGAAATGTGCATATTTTTTTGCCCTACATGTGCTTCCTGGATATGGGGTAGACCATTTTTTTGCATCAGCATTATGCTTGCTACACTTTCTATGTCATGTAGTTGAAAGAAACAATATAAGGTGGCAAGTATGAGGCAAAACACGTTACTGAACTGCTTCATGTACTTGATATGTGTATTAAAATAGGTCATCAACAGCACTGCTGTTAGGGCAATAAACATTGAAGATAGTGTGTATCTGTGTATCTTGCTTTAAGTCTCTTAGACACAAAAAGAATTCTATGAATATCTAGTAATTATTTGTTACACTATGTTAAACATGGGCAGGAACCTGCAAATGCCCTCTGATGAGAAGGAAAATAGTTTTTGTAATTTTGGAAGATGTTTCTGCTCGTTCCATGGTTTTGTGTTTGTTAATGCGTAACGCTTCAGTATTTTTGACTTGGACGTTCCTCAGCAGTAGTAGAGGTTATCTGCTAGGGTAGGAAACTCGCTAGAAAAAATATTATTGCAATTGAGCAGCGCAGTAATCACGCAAAGGCATGGACTTCGCACACAAGATGGAGAAGTGCAAAGCCTTTATTGCACAGTGAAAATTCCTTAAATACCAGCACCTAACAGGATATAACATCATATAAACAGGAAAGGTGTTCACCACAGTGTCCCCCAATCACCTGGGGTATTGCACAGATATTACCTATTATGGTAACAGGCAAACAATACCCTATAAGGCCACAAACTACAATTACCACTTCCCATAGGTCCAACACTGTCCACAAACCCACAATCCTCTCCCAGCTCATCCCCGGTGACCTGGATGCACTCCCAGGGTCACCTCCGGGTCCAGGAAAGAGGCTCTCTCCCCAGCCCTCAGGGCCTATCTCTCTTCCAGCACACAGTGCACCCCAACAAGTAGTTCCTCTTAATATAACATAGGGGGAAGAAATGCTTGTGTTAGGTGCAGCTATAAATATAGGGTCAAAGGGTATGTGATCCTGTGTATTACCAAGCACTGGGAAAGTGTGATCCTGTTGAGCTTCTGGTGACTACTGAAATGTGTATGTCAAGCAACAGCTGAGCTCTTAATACTCTTGATAAATCAAATCTGACAAATGTGCCACTGTAATATAAAATACTGCAAGTGTGTAAAAGGGCCATTGAATTCAGGCAAGGCATAAGGATTAGCCAAAAATTACTTATTTTGGATTAGAAAACCTAGGAGATACAGGCAGAATTAGGAAAAGAAAAATTTACAGACCAAAAAGTCTGAATTAGAATACTAAACTGACATTTTCCCCAGCATATAGGGTATATAGGTTATTTGGGGTGGTAATTTGCCTTTTTTTTTGGTCTCAGATCAGATGTTGTGTGGTCTGTACTAATGTCTTTAGGTGCTGTTGTAAAAGGTAAATGTCGATAGACATAAGGCTTTTAAGACTTGAAAAAGTTACTAAAGGGAATGTGTGTGCTATAATTGCAAGTTTGTTCTTCCCCTTCCTCCTCATGCCTACTACTTTTTTGTGATTGCATTGCTGGTTATTGGCTGTATTCAGGGGCACATTATTTAATGTATTCCTGAACATTCACTGTGATAAACTTCGCAAGACCTTGTACTGTTAAATAGTTCATCTTCTTATGTTTGCTCTCTTGCTTTATTATTGATCTTCAATAACTTTTAAAATGCACAGTAGTCTCAAAAATAATGTTTTGTCTGTTCTTTAATACGTATCTCTTTTTCAGAATCAAGATTGGAAGGCTGGTTATCAATGCCCGTTAGAAATAACACAAAAAAATTTGGATGGGTTAAAAAGGTAAGAAAACCAGATTTATGATCTTGTTTCATGCATAGTCTCAATTTTAAACTTACTGTAGGTTTTCAACACTTCAATTCTTCTTTGATATGTGTTCTCTCATTACTTAAATGTATAAAATATGTTAGCTGGTATAGCTACATCTGAGAGGAGCAGCTTAAGACAATTGCAATAGTTTAAAACACCTCTTTGTATAGCCAGAGGTGAGAACACTCATTCATGATCTTCAAATGTTTATACATGCCATAAGCATTCCCAGCACTATTACATAGCTGGAATTAGGCAGAGTCTGGAAACAGGTGCTCTTGACAATTTCTTTATTTAGGAGATAAGACTAAAAACTACTCCTCCTGCCTTGTGTAACCTTCATTTGTTTACTGCTTCTCAGTAATCTCTTTGATGAGTCTTTGTCCAAAATGTAACATACACATTTTCATACCAGTTTCCTTACTGCTGAGTCAAACAGTTAATTCTAGGCAAAATTCTGGAAGTAGGACATCTTTTAGGTAATTAGCTTCTTAGTGAACTTTGCTAGCTATTCTGGTAAGTATAATAGTGATCTTTTTAAGTGTGATCCCTATTAGTTGTGACCTGCACACATGAAACAGGCAGAGGATGACAGTTACTCTCTCTACCAGTGCAAGTGAAAATTAAATCAGTAAAATAGAAAGGAAAAGCTTATATGCTACTTTCTTCCAGACTTTCAGTTTTGTTTCTTCATAGATATTTAAATACATTTAAATATCAGTTAATCTGATAACATAACTTGATTTATCAGGTAATCAGAATTTTGTTTGTTATGCAATGAATTCCTTGGCCTGGACTTAGTACACAGTACTACTGTTCTCCATTTAGGTACCATTCAATCAAATTGTAGACAGGTATTGCTGCAACATATGTGATAGATAATTGCTGTGATATATTTGACATCTGTGATGAGCTGGATTAAAACATGTTTTATCCTTTTGTCTCCTAACAGTATGTAATTGTAAGCAGCAAGAAGATCCTGTTCTACGACAGTGAACAAGATAAAGAACAATCTAATCCCCATATGGTATTGGATATAGAGTAAGTGTTGCCATATGTGATTCCATCTTCCGATTTGTAGGTGAGCTCTGTTGGAGAGACCTGTGACCAAAGGCCTTTGGCGGTCCAGTCTGGGAGCACAACATCACATGGGACATGACTTTTTTTAATCTGACCTATAGAGCTGGACTCTTGGGTACCCACTGCGGTGAAGAGTTGAGTTCGCTGTTGGCACTGGTGCAGGAGGAGCAGTGTGGTGCTCAGACTGATCCAGGGAGCTGCACTGAGCCCTGGTGTAACTGAACTGCTCCCACTAGCTCAGCTAGACCTTCCTCATGTACACTTGGGAGCAAAGCATGTAAAGAAAACTGTAGCAGAGCAGCTGTCATTTTCAGTGTTTGTATATTTTCTCTTAGAACATGGCCTTAGAGGTGGGTTGTATAGTTAATTTATTTTCTTAATAAATGCAGAATGTGGCTATTCAGAGGTTGGAGCATGGGGACAGGATTATGTTAGAAAGCTGCAAGCAGCCATTAAAGTCACATGATGATGGTTTTTCAGTGCTTTCGCAAATATAGCTGGATGCTTGTGACTTCTTTTTATTTAGGGTTTTTGGGAGTTCATGTGCAGGGTTGAAAGATAGGACTTTACCAAGTGATTAGAAATCTGTACAGATTTGACAAATTTTTAATGCCTCTAAGTTTTAATGTGGTATGTTGTATCCTAACTTAATCTGTCAAATTTATCATTTTGGTAACATTAATTTTTGTCCTTATTGAAACAATTTCCTATAGCAAACTCTTCCATGTCCGACCAGTCACTCAGACTGATGTGTACAGAGCAGATTCCAAGGAAATTCCTAGGATATTCCAGGTATTCATCAACAAACTAATGTTTCTGGTGTAACAGACACAGTATTTCAGACGTTGTCAAAAATACTGTCTAATGAAATATTTACTAAAAAATCATTGAAAAATAGTTTCTAGTGTAATTCTTCAATCTTTGTACTTAGATAATGACTCTGAATTTATATTTGCCATCTAGGAGATTATTTTGAGATTATTTTGCTTTCATTCTAGATCCTATATGCTAATGAAGGAGAGAGCAAAAAGGAACAGGAATTTCCTGTGGAGCCCATGGGAGAGAAGTCAAATTACATTTGTCACAAAGGACATGAGTTTATACCTACTCTTTACCACTTCCCAACCAATTGTGAAGCTTGTATGAAGCCACTGTGGCACATGTTTAAACCTCCTCCTGCTCTGGAATGTCGCCGCTGCCATATCAAATGTCACAAAGATCACATGGATAAAAAAGAAGAGATTATAGCGCCTTGCAAAGGTTAATAGCAAGTATTTGAATATGCAGATAGTGCTGGAGTCACAAGGCATTTTAAGAGATCAGAGGATTCTAGTAGTGGTCTGACACCAACTAAACCATAAAGAGTGATTTGTCTTTTATTAGTACATGGCCATCAGCCCCTTTCTGAGGTTGTCTCCATGAGGGTTACTCTCATGGCACGTGGCTGTGGTGTGCCCATACCTGTTGTGTTGTCATCCTCATGCAGCAGAGCATGGTGGTTTTAAGGTGCTCACACTGTGTGTTACGCTCTTCGCTGTGGTAAACAACAGTGCTATGGAAGGGGTTACATTTGGTGAAGGTTGCTCCTTGTGAGTCAACATTATGTAATTTCTTGGTCTCAGTCACACCTCTTTGTGTTACCCGTGTTTTTTTCCACATGAATGTGTATCTTCCACAGTACTAAGTTATTATTCTCTAAATATAAGGAGGAGGCACTGTCAGCAGCCAGTAAACCTACTGGTTCATTTTGCTTTTGACTCCTCTGCTGATTTCTCTGTGCTGACTATGAGAGTATGGTAATCTGACAGCTAATTTTTGATGTGGGACCATGTTTAGAATAATAACAATATTCATTTTTATTTTTTCATTCTTATTACAGTGTACTATGATATTTCTACGGCAAAGAATCTACTACTGTTAGCTAATTCTACAGAAGAACAGCAAAAATGGGTGAGCCGACTGGTGAAAAAAATACCCAAGAAGCCTCCAGCACCAGACCCCTTTGCTCGATCGTCTCCCAGAACTTCCATGAAGGTACAGCCAAACCAGTCCATCAGACGACCAAGTCGACAGCTTCCTCCAAACAAACCAAGGTGACATAAGAGCTGCTATTTAATTTATTGTGTTAAATGTTTTACTACAATTTGTTTCAATTCCTTATTCAGTGTAGAAGGACTCATGGTAATGTCTCATGATTCCTAAAGGGATAGTCTTATCAGATTCTTCTGATTTGGTAAAAAACGTCCATACAAAAGTTGTTAATTTACTACTGGATCACTTTTAAGGAGCAGAATTCTATACTGTGCTGTGGAAGTGATAGCATTCTGCAGGTAGCATTTATATGATTGCACAGCGCAGAGTTTCTAGGTTTTTTCCAGTTTGCTTTTTTCATCACCTGCAGTACTAGCTTATATCTGCTTCTGTCAGTTCCCAGTACTGGCAGCCTGTGAAAAGGTTGGTCTGACTTATTTTGTTCATTGCACTATTCCAGTTTAGCAAAGGCTTAACATTTTTCCCCAGAGAGGTAATCGGGCAGTGCCTAGACAGGATTGCTGTCCTTGTTTCTGTGACCAAAATGGCACCAGTATCTCAGCTGGCTGGGTGAGCTGTGGGCTGGGTGAGTGGCCAGAGTTAGTGGGGAATGCAGGGAAGTACACTCTTGCTGTGATGCTGCTGTTACCACAAAACATACTTATGCTATGAAGAGTAAGATCTTAAACACATACTGGTATTTTAATGGGTGGAAATGCATAGTGAAAGGACTTAAAATAATTTAGTTTCACTTCCCTCCTAACCTTCATATAGTCTAATTTTTGGTGATTTAATTTACATATTTAAAAGAGAATCAGACCTCATAATATGGATTTTAAATTAATAGTTTTTTTTTATTATAATCATGAAGGAAAAAAGGGGACCAATTTTTAGGGACTAATTATTGAAGAGTTGCTTTGTGCAAAACTAACCAAAATATCAGCGATAGGATTGAAGCATGAATCAAGAAAACATTTCATGACAACTTGGGGGACCAGTAGATTACTTTTCTTCTGCATAGTGTTTACAGTCTAACTTAGTAGTGTTACTCTGTTTCTTGTTATGTGTTTCTACGCTGATACTTCCAACACCTTTTTTCAGTCTGCACAAACTTTTGTACAAAATGCTTTCACAGCACAGTATTTACCATTCTGTACTGGTGGAAAAAGGAGGACGATGAATATTTTTGTGTGTAAAGCATTTAATTTTTTGGTTTAAGTTTCTAAATTAGCCTTGCAAATATACCTAACAGATGAAAAGTATAGTTCCGTGAGGTCACATCACCTATCACCCTACTGATGCAGGTCTTTCAAACCAGTGGAAATTTGTATGGATTTGAACACATAATTAGAAACCGCATACTCATAAATTACTGTAATTGCTATGGCAAATTTATATCTCAGTATTGCTTCTGTGAGGCTTTTCTGCAAGGGCTTTCCATATGGAATAATTAATTTTCCCTTATGAACTTTGTTAAGAATGAAGATGTAGTTGCCAGTTCCATCTAGGGACTGAGTGGTTGGGGACAAGCAGTGGGCCCTGGCAGCCAGGCAGGCTCTGGGACTGCACCAAGAGGAGCACAGCTGGATGATTGAGGCAAGACATTATCCCCCCTCTGTTTACTCCAGAGTCCGCAGCACGACACTGCCTCCATGTTTGAGCCCCCAGATTCCAGTCAGACAGCAAGACACTGGGGAAGGACCAAGCAGAGGCCAGCAGGATGGTCAGAGCAGACACCTGAGGGAGCTGGGCTTGTTCAGCCCGGATGATGGATATCTCCAGGGGCTCCTGTAGCAGCCTGGCCCAGCCTGTGGGGAGGGTATCCAAGAGACAGAGCCAGGCTCGTCAGTGCTACATGGTGGGAGGGTGAGAAACAAGGGGCTCCCTTGAACCAGGAGACACTCCAGCTGGATAGAAGGAAAAGCCAATGCAGAGAGGGAAGCCAATGAGGCTGGAGAGGCTCCATCCCTGGAGGCTCTTAATACCTGACAGGACAAGACCTTGAGCATCCTGGGCTGGTCTTGCAGCTGACCCTGTTTTCAGCAGGAGGTTGGGCTAGAAACCTCCTGAGAGCCCTTCCAAGCTGCATGGTCCTAAAAATGCTGTTCCTGCTAGGAATTTCACACATTGATTGTTTCTTCAAGGTTTTCATGGCTGTTGTTCTTGGTGAGGATTTAAGAAAGGGCAGACCAGTTTTTCATACAGACCATATAATTTCTGTTTAGCCATTCAGTTGGATCATGCCAAAAGGATAATTCCAAAATGAAAAAAAGCCAACTTTAATGTATTTTACTTCCTAATAAATTGTTTAAGTGTTATAGCCATAGTTCATGTAACAAATGAATATTGAGCCTTTTCAGGGCTATATCACATTTAAAGGTTTAAATAGTTTAAAGCCTGAAAATCCAAATTTCCCTGAAACTCATTTTGTTTAAACCATGTGATTAACTGTATTAAACCTGTAACGTGTTTATATTGATGCTCTGTTAGGGTATGGTTTATATGCCTGCATCCTATGCTCAGCATATAACCCTGATTAGGATCCTTTCATCTCACTAGAGAGATGACTGGGCTGGGTTTCATTTGTTGTAGCTATAGCAGTTGAAAAGTTAGTACTTAAGATACTTGTCTAAGATTCTTCAATTACAACAGAAAGAGATGAGTGCTTCTAGACAATGATTCAGCCCATCCCAAAATAAATGCCTCAGATAAGTAAAATGACTCATTTGCTTGACAGGGTTTGCCTCTGTTGCCTTCTTTGTTCTGTAGTGACCATACAAGGAGCACAGACAGGGAGGCCTAAACAACATGATGATATATCCTCCTTTTTGGCATTGCCTAACTTTAAATAATGAGCTACAGAATAGCTGTATAGTGTAATCACCCTGTATTTGGGATATAGTAAAATCCTGCTGTATTTGTTTGTACATTCAGATGAAGCTATCTTATTCAATGTTCTTTTCAGCACTCAAAATTACTTGATTTTATTGGAAAAATTGTTAGCTTTGCATTATTGTCTGGAAGGGGATAGCAGGAGAGCATAAAACCACCTCAGTCAGCAAGAACAGCAGCAAAACAGAAAGCAGATGATTTTATAAAACGTACATGTTGGTCTTTCCTTCTGAAATTTTAGGGGAAAAAATCAATATGGTAAGTGTTCTATTTTGAATTGAATGATTTTTGAGATGCATTTGCAATGAATGCAATATTCTTAGCTTACATGAACACTAACTGAATCTTCATACTTGTGATAGGCAAAGGAACAAACCCACCTACCTTAAACAGTCTTTCAGTTAAAAAAGGTTTAGTGATAGTAAAAGGAATTTTGAAGTCTTTTATAGAAGTGTGACACTCATAAAACATCAAACCCTCCTGTTGCAGATTACTTGATCTGGCATTTAAGGACTGGGATTGGTCATTTGATGATGTTGATGATATTGATGGTGATGATGATGATGACGATGTTTTTGATTTCTGAAGAAGTATAAGGGGTAAATCTAAATAGAGAGGAATGGATTTGTTTGCCTTTGAATAAAGCATGCTATGTTGGATTTTGTTTCTCAAAGCAGAGAAAATACAAGATCTCATTTTAATATTTTAAACAGAAAAATGAGATTCTGTTCATGATATTGAACTTTTTGGAGGAGTCATTTTCATTAAAACAAAATTTTTGCCTTTGTCATTGTTTTTATTTTTCTAATTTTAGAATTTTTTTTCAAAATTCATGTCTGCCTGCCTGAAAAAACCCCAAAACTGCTGTCATCAGTTGTTGCTCATCTCTAATGCTAATACTGCTAACCTCAACAGAGAATATTTGAAGGATAAAAGAGATGGTAGCAGTTGGTTGCCTAGCTGAAATAGACTTGGTATTTACAAACACTTTTCATTTTTAAGCTTTTAATATAAACTGACTGGTCTATGGCTAGCAGACATGAAATCACTGGAGTTCTGCATTTTGCTTTTCTACTTGTGTTCTGAAGTGAATTTGACTTGGCTTTCCTTTGCAGTGGTGTGCTTTCTGGGTACCTAACCACGCATTTAGAACTATGTAAACAAACGGGCTTTGCAGCTTCTGTGATGTGGTTTCCTTGACTGCTTTAGAAAGATCCGGCCGTTGTAGTGATCTGATTTGTCCCATGGCTTAATTCTGGATGTGCTGCAAATAGTGTTACTTATTTTATAGACCTCAGTATCTGATCATTTCACACGTTGATGCAATCTTATGTTTACACAGAAAAAAACCTCTAAATGTTAAATGCCTAAGAATTGTTTTAAACAGCATGTGAGATGTGTCTCAGCTGTACAACAGCGGCACTGGGGCTGCTCCTCAGCTGTGTGCTCAGGGAACTGAGGAGCCAGCTCCTGCAGAAGTTAAACAGCTTATTGTCCACAGTAAAACGAGCATTACGTTAATGAAATATACTGCATCTTTGTGTATTAAAAGCTTACAGATCATTAATCCTCTGGAAGCAACTATTCAACTGTGCATATTGTACTTTACCCTCATGTATTGCAAGGGGGTTTAAGTGATTTGGGATTACAATGCGTAAGGATGTGCTGTACTGAAGTAATGATGCTGTTGGATGCAGAGGAAAGGTGTTTCTCCCAAGTATGATGATGAGCCCATCTTAAAAGAAGACTTTGAAGAAGTATATTTTTGTCAAATTTACATTTGTTGCATGTACTGACCAAACTTCCTGCTTCTTTTTCAGCTAACTGCTTTCCGTGAATGCAGACAGTCAAGGTGATAATTTTCTTCCCATTACAGCAAGACTGATACATATCCCAAAATATATTAAAAATATATATTTTCCTGAGAGATTGTGCTATATATCAGAGGTTTACATTTTTGCTGCAATATAAATTACTAATCTCTGAGGGTTTTCCTGTATTCTCCCGAGTGACTGATCAATTGAGGAATGGTTGGTAATTAGTAAAAGGATATGTTAGGTAACCTTTTAAACTCTGTTCCACAAAAGCTTTCTTGGCAAGACACATACACTACATTTCATAAAAGGATCGAGAGGATTGAGTATTGAAATGGAAGAAACTGACTTTTCAGCTTTCGTAAAGATGCCACCAGCACGTCTGCAAGTAGAAGCGGAGGAGGATCCACCATAGTGATATAGACTGCATCTGTAAGAAGTGACCATTATACTGTGTATATATATTGTACTGTAATACTGCAAGAGGGTTTTAAAAATCTTTCCACTTTATTTTTTTATGCTTATTAATCAGATACCGTTACTTATTGCAGTTGCAACTATGCACTTGTATAAAGCCATAATGTTGAAGTTTATATCATTCATACACGTCTATCAGAAGCTGCATGTCAGTGTTCAGCAGCTAGTATAGGTTTGAAGTATATACTAGTTTCAGCTACATCATCATGGGCAGTCCTGTTGTACCTGTCTAATTGCCTTAATTTAAATTTTTTTCAAGTTTTTTTGCCCATTCTTTCTATTTAAGGAAAAAGAAAGTTTACCAGCTCTTAGGATGCAATTTTGCTTTGTGGCAGAAAAAATAGTGCACTATTTTTACACCTAGTAAGTATATCAGTGTCAGCCTATTTTGAATGTATATCGACTGGTTTTAAGGGTGGAGAAGTGTTCGTTACAGAAACAATGTCTGAGAGCATGGGATTTACCAGACCATTTGCTTCTACGTGTAACTGCTCATCCAGCCCTTTTTACAAACCTCAGTACTAGTTATTGACTTATATTAACCCTCATTAAGTGCTATGAAACTTCATTTTGCCTTGTTTTTGCATACTCTCCTAGATGTGGTTTTTTTTTTTAATTTTTATTTCTGGAAAATAAAAGAATCTGTGACTATTTTTACATTTCACAACACAATATCCGAGGACTGTCACAAACTTTAAGAAAAGTAAAACATACTGTAGATGTATTTTAAAGTTTTAATCTGGTTCTCTAGCACATAGCTGTAGGCGTAGATAAATATTTCAGTAGTGTGTTTTGAGAACTGTTAGCTGGGAAGAAAGGGCCTCAGAGGCACTTAATCTGACTCTTTTTTTTTAACTTGGAGTTGTACAAAAAATATAATTTATGTGGGCTCATTCATGATGTGTTCATAATTATCCCAGAAAATGCATGTTTTATACAACTACAGTATGCGATGTTAAACATATTGACAGTAAAAAATGTAGTCTCCTATTTGGTCTCTTTATATATATAAATATATATATATATATTTAGAATATATATATATATAAAATATTGTGTGGGAGTGCAGTAATTTAAAATATGATCTAACACTTCAATGAAGGAGGACATTTCACTTTAAAATTTTGTTTGTTTGTTTTTGTTTTTTAAAGAGTGTTGAAATGTTTGGAAGGATAGGACCATGTTTTATTTAACACTATCATGAAAGGTGGACTTGGAAACACTGAAATACTGAAAATTAATAAATATATTTACATTTTGTAACCTCTACTACAGTTCAGCTTAACAGAGCAAGAATGTATTCAGTCTTCTGTTTATGAACTCACAAAGTAAAATGTTGTTTGTGAGTTCTTAAATTCAAAATGAAAACTTTCATATAATTTCTGTTAGGTATTATAACCCAGAGCACAGCTACAGTGGTTTTTCCCTGCTTGTTTTGATTTACAGAAGTACGGTGTATTTTTAGATAATGCAGATTTGCATAGAGTACAACATTAAAAATGTATACAGTAAAACTGTTTCCATTCACTGAATGCATAAATATTTTATATATATATATATATAAAAAAAAATGTTACATTGTGGGAAGTTCTATCCTTTTCTGAATTGGAGAATATTATATATATATATTTTTAAATAAACTATTTGAGTAAGGTAAAATAGTTCCTGAACTTGAGAAGCTGGTAATTAATTGAAATATTTAAGTACAGAGATAACTACTGCAGCAGATATGGGAAAGGCAAGGGCTGCTCCAAAGGCAGCCGAGCAAAGCTTGTGTGTGGAGGAAGTGCAGACTCCAAGGGAGCTCTCTGGCAGCTCCTCCCCTGCCGGGGCTGGATCCTTTGCACTTTCTCTCCGTGGCTTGCCCTCATTTACTGTGAATCCGTGGGGCCCTGCTAAGCCTGACATTTAAGGAAATGTACTATATTATAGTATGTGCTAGCCACAGTTTATAAATTCTATGCTCGTACAAATGGTCATTAGCGGTACACGCAGCAGGCTGTACTGAGATGGTGTCATGGAGCAATATGGGCTGAGGGGGAGCACTGGGGTCCTGTGCTCTGCCCTCTACCTCAGAGCAGAGCCGACTTAGCACAGGTTCTTCAAAGCCCGTGGTCTGAGGTGCACGAACCTCACTTTGTACCCAGGACACAAAAGGCAGAGCTGCTCTTCTGTTCTCCCTTATCCTGCTGTGAAATGCAAACAACTCTTTAATGCTAGTTCCTGGAGATTGTGTTGTTTCCTTATTGTCCAGGGGTGACCTTTCAACATTTTTGAGAGGAGGGCATATTCATGAATTAAGGAATGTTTGTCTTGAAACTCACTGATATTTTAACACTTTTTGTTACAGGGTTGTCCCAAGCAAACAGGACATTTTTATGGCCTGAATGACTTACCTATAGAAAATCCTCTCATTGCAAGTCCTTCTGTCTCAAAAGAATAAACAAGTAGCATAGCCAAGCTGCAGATTAATCTTCTGGAAGAATCAGGGGTCAAACTTGGAGCCAGAAGCTCAAGGCACTTCTGGGGAAGTTGCTCCTTAGGTCCCAATCCAAGAGCTCACCAGCACGGGACAGGCAGACCCCATCGGAGTTACCTTGTCAGTTGCCAGATAGACCTTTCTGCAAAGAGATTTCCACTTCTGTCCTAGTTGTGTGCTGCAATTCCCTACCTCTTGTGGTTCCTGCCAAAGTGCAGCCCCTCCCAGCACTGTCAGCAATCCAGCACCAGTCTGCTTTTAACTAGAGGAAGGCTCTGGTGGTTCTTGTGTTTCTGAGCACGGCTGATGCTATAACCAAAAACATGACATAGAATCACAATACGATGTAGGACTTGGAAACATGCAAAAGGCTCAAGGATCTTGGCAGTGACAGAGGCCAAATTTAAAACATCACTGAAATTTCACTGCAAGTGTCTAAAGCTCTTACTGCCTTGTGAAAACACTGAACCTCCTAAATTTTGACAGGCATTCAGTGGCTCTCTGAAGGCACCAAGGCCAGGAAAGCTGGCACTGAAATTATGTGCTTTTTCTTTTTAGTTTTAGTTCATCATGTCAAGTCATCATTAGAAATTTGAACATTTCTGTTTGTAATCTTACAATGTATTAGTTTCCCATCTAGCTTTGAGAGAATCACCCTTGGAGAGGATTATCTGTTTTGGTCCTAAGTGCCTCTACCCATCCTGTGCTTGTGAGGTTGTATTTGGGATGCTGCTGTGTAAAGGGGGAACTTACATGAAAGCAAACTTCTTACCTGGATTGCTCTTACAAACCCATAATCACCTCCTTATTCTGTTCTTGAGGCAGAAGAACATAACAGTACAAGGTCCAGTTTAGTGAACTGGAGTATTTCAGTCTCCTCCACATTCCTGGATAGTTTGCCTTGACATTCATGGTAAAATAATGGTAAATTTATTTTTTCATGTAATCATAGAATATATCAAGTTGGAAGGGACCTATAAGGATCGAGTCCAACTTCTGTGCTCCTCACGTAACTACCTGAAACTAAACCCTATGACTAAAAGCTTCATGCAGACACTCCTTGACCTCTGACAGGCTTGGTGCCTTTTCAGTGCATTACAGTTTTTTATGAATGATCATCTCTGCACATAGCACTTCAAATTAAAAACATTATTTCTTATTTTTTAAGATGATCTTCTGAATCATTTAGGGTTCTATAAGAATCCCAAGGTTCATAGGGTTTGCCTTCTGCTTTGAAGTATCCCTCATGAGGGTGGGAAGGAGTCTTCTTTTGGATCTTCATAAAAGATGTTGATGGAGTGGTTCAGAAACTACAATTTGTGTTCTTTGTTGAAGTTGCCTAAAAAGTAGACAGGTGTATATACTCAGACATTTCTCATCTGAGAAACAGGGCAAGTCTACTGACTTGAGATGTGTGTGGCAAAGAACACTCAAAACACATCCAGCCTATTTCCCTCAGAAACTATTGCAATGAATGGAAAAGCTGTAACTGTAAAAACATAGCTCCAAGAAGTGGGGACGTAGAGAAAATAATTTATTGGCACAGGGATGCTAATTACCAGGTCTTATTAATGCAAATTGGGGTTTGGAATCTTTGCCGCTTTGTAGGCATGAAGCATTGTTTTATAAAGGTAAGAAAGCCACATTACTACTTGATATTGCAAGGGTGAAGCCTTGGATTTGACTGCAGCTGTGTCGTGGTTTGATGCTGGATAAGTGCCAGGCACCCACAAAAAAACCATCTACTTATTTTCCTCTGCTGTAGCTGAGCAGAGGAGGGGGAATTGAAAACTTCATTTTCATGAGTTGAGATAAGGACTATTGAAAAAAAAAAAACAAAACACTTCATGGCAAAACAGGTTGAAAACTTAAACAGTATAAAGAACATTTATTATTAACAGAATTAAAAGTAAAAAGGGTAGTGAGAACTAAAGCAAACTTTCAGAACACCTTTCTTTCCCAGTCCCTCCCTCTTTCCACTAACTGCGCAAGGAAACAAAACACGGGGTTTTGGTCAGTATTTCACTTCTTAAAAATCTTTCTTCAGTATGCTTAAGGAAAAGAGTTTCTTCTGCTGTGTCGTGAGATCCTTCCCACAGGACACAGTTCTCTGCAAACTTTTCTAGCGTGGTTTTAACTTCCACAACCAGCACTCCCGCCCAAACCTGCGCCAATGTGAGTCCCTCCCACGGGCCAAGCAGTCGTCCCACAACTGCCCAGCGTGGGTTATTTTAGTTCATGGGGTTTAGTCTTTTAAGGATGAGCTGTTCTAGTTTGGAAGCGAAGGCTCTCTATCTCTAAAAGCAAAGGTCATCTCTCTCTGTTCGAGTTCCTCCCTAGATTACAGCTATTCAGCATCCACGCGCTCCAGCGTGAGTACTCTTCTTCACGGGCTGCGCCTGGATCTCTGCACCCCTCCATGCTCCTCATGAATTACAGGGAAGCAGTTTGTTGTATTATCGTCCTCACCATGGCTTGCAGGAGAATCTCAGCTCCGGTGCTTGGAGCACCTCCTCTCTCTCCTTTTTTCACTGACCTCGGTGCTGCCATGTTGGTTTTCCTCATGTGTCCTCACTTTTCCTTTTTCTCTGACTTGGAAGAAAGTTGGTGTCTGTAAGTTGCAGGTGAGAGGTTGATCTCGTCGGGGCTCCGCATCAGAGAATTGCTCGCCACGTCTCTCGCTGCTGGCCACATGGTCCTTGAGAGCACGGCACAGCCGGCCCCGGCCGCGCGGCCCTCGTGGGCACTGCACGGGCGGCTCCGGCCTCGGGAGGGCCCTGGCCACGTGAACCCCGGCAGCCCCCGCAGGGATGGGCGCCGGCAGCTGCCTAACAACCCCTCAAGAGAAGAAAAAAAAGCGTCCCGCGCATTTTCCTATCTTAAATACGTCATCCCAGAGGCGTTACCAACTTGTTTAATTGGGCTACTAACCTGCCCATCGTCAGAGCCTTCAGCGGTTGGCTCTGTGCCGGACATAGAAGTTTCAAGCAGCTTCTCTCCCGTCCCCACCAAAAACCAGGCTGTGCTAAACCAACACAAGCTGCTTTTGCTACAATAATCTTTTGGAGACTGCAGGATTAAAGTGATCTTTCAAAATGAAAGTCACGGTGAAAGGTAACAAAATTTCAGGTAATGAGTGTATGTAGTCCTGAAACCTTAAAGAAATCTGGAAAGACACATTGTCACCCTGAAAAGAAAGGGCAGAGAGTGCAGTAATTTCATGTCCCTGCAGCCCCTACCTTGTTGTTGGAGGAGCTGCATAGAAATGCTTTCACAGCCAAAACAGGTGCATGGGATGCTTCAGTTCTACTGCCCCATATTGAGGTCTAGGCCTTTAGTGTTCAGAGATGTGACTCTGCTTCTATGCATAGTCTTATATTGTCCCTGTGGGCCTCATAGGTCATCCAGTTCTTGTCATTTGTCATTACTGTTCGGGGTGTTTTTTGCCCAGGACACTCTTGCACCGCTTGGTAAGCATGGCTATACAGCGAGAAGTACATCAGGCTTGTGATATCACTGCCAATCCTCTTTTCCTTTGGATCACCAACTGCTTAGACTTTAGGCACTGAATTGCCTCAGATGTGCTACTTTTTATTAACAAGTGAACTGGTAGAAACTTTTTTTGGAGTTACCTAAGGTATTAAATCCTGTATTATTTTTAAGACTGAAGGAGCTGGGCACCCCACCGTCTGAGCCGTGTTTCATATCTGCTCGCCCTGCATTGTCTCTGACCTCAGCTGTTGCATTTTCCAGTAGGCTCTTGGAGCAGGTCTTGCAGCTGGGTGCAGGTCTGGCTGCAGCTTCAAGACTTGCATCTGCTCACTGGATCCCATGGTCTCACGTGTCTGCATGATGTTTTCCAGCGTATTACAACCCCTGCTTCCTGGAGGCCACTGCGATTCAGTAGGATCTGTGTAGCCTTTAGTCCACTCTGGAGCCATGGGAGGGGGGCTCCCCTGCATGCTCTGTGTGCTGTTCTGAGCGACAGCAATGGGAGTTGTATTACTGGAAGGTGGGCATTTGTGGAAACTTAAAAAAAACAACAAAGCTGAGAGAGAAAAATACCCTCGAGCTCAGAGAGCCCATGAGGACTGTAAGTTGTGCTGACAGTGCATTTCATGGAAAAAAAATTAAAATCTCACAAGATAAGTGACGCTCTTGAAAGTCAGACCAGTCTGCATACAGGAATCTGTATATAGTCAGCTGTTTGAAGGTGAAAGAATTTCTTCACAGTAATTAAGTGTTTAAAATATGCTTTACAGAAGCTCAGTTTGTGCTTCGTTAGAGTCACGATCTACATGACAGAGACAACACTGAGGCACAGGATGTGTGTTCTTCTATTTATGATTTTCATATAGTATGAGTCTTGGTACTGCTGGCCAAAGCCGCCACATTCCAAAGCAGAAATCTTGTACATCCCAGAGCAGGCATATGCACAGATGGCTTGCAGTTGTAATAAGGTGGTAAGTAGAACTGATTTTCAGCATGGAGCCAATGTTACTACTCAGTTTGAATCAGAATCATCATTAGCTAACTTGTCACATTTTAGGCTGGTGCAGGTTACATCATTTTCCAGGATACTTGACAGATGTGATACCACATAATGCACAAAATTAGCTGTTTAGGCTTCTGACAATTTAAGACAGTTCTAAGATTAAATAATGAAACAAAACAGGGTATGAACAAAATTGTGACAATTATTTAAACTGTCCTTCAGGTATCCCCAGTTAAATTTCATCAAAACTATAATGTAAAAAGTCTCTTATTTTACCCCAGCCTAAAGATTGGATTTTTTCCAAGATAGAGATGGTTGCCCCAAACCACTTCCAATGTAGAATGGAATAGCTGACACCTTTAACTTGAAAATGTCTGTATGTCTTTCTTGCCATTAGGCAGGAAACACCTCAAGTCACATCACCTTAGGTCTGTGAGGCTGGCAAGGTCTTGCAACTGGCTCCATCACAAGTGATAATCTGTCAGATTCTTACGGTGATGTTCACTGTGGCTCCCAGGCACCTGTTTGACCTCAACAGCTGTCATTGTTGAGAACTCTGAAGTGTCCTGGAGAACTCTGGCTCAAAATCAAGCAAATTAAATTCAGTACAAACCAAGAACTTTATAACATCCTATTTTAAGATTTTTTTTCAGCTTCCTCACCTTCCAAACCGAGACATCCTTAGACCATTATTAGTGATGAAGGCAACATTTCATGTTCTGTTTCATACATAAATATGAATTTCAAATATGGAAGAATTTGGAAGAGAGTGGAACAAACCAGCCTGAAGAAGATTTGGAGGGAAGTAATTATTATTCATCATCAGGGAAAATACAGGGCTGGGAAACTACCTCATTTCAGTTATCTCCACATCTGTGGAGCTTTTCATTTATAATAGCTCCTCATGTGGACTCAGCTGTTATTTCCTTTTTTTATTTTCCCCCTATTACATAAGTCACTAAATGGATAATGATTGTTTGGTGGAGGAAGAGTAATTTTACCTCATTTAAAGAAGTGATTGAAGGTGTTCTATAAGATTGGGACCATTCAGATAATTGTGAATTATTTTCTCCAGAGTCAAACTACACTAAAATCCATCTCTGGATCTGCAGCAGTTGGGGGGTATCGCTGCCTCCCCCCCACTCCTTTGTCTCCTGTTTCAGTAGATCAGATGAGCAGAGCCAGGATCGGGAGCAGCCACGTGTACAGAGTAAGGCAGTGACAGAGGCTCCTGAGCAGGCCAAGCAATAGAATCCCTTGCTGGATTGGAGCAGCGCAAGGAAAGACATCTGTGTCCCTTCGCAGTGTTAGGGAGGCCCATAGAGTGGGGAGAGGATGGTTTTGCATTTGTGTTTAATGTTCTGTTCACTGAGGACAGTCCAGAAAAAATAAACTATACACATCTTCCACTGTCCACATCCTCACTGTCAGACCTGCAGCCTGCTGTCTCTGGACTCACATCCTCATTCTTTCGACGGTAAATCTCATGGTAAATGTTTTTCTCTCAAGCTGAAGTGACCTTGTAGCTTACCTCTTGCCAAATCCAGTCACAGTTCATCATATCCACTGCTGGAGGTATTTGGGGTTATTCAGTGGACTGTACTGGAATTTAGATCTTGTCCTTTCACAGGCTAGGAAACTCAAAGTTTCTGAAAGCCCTGACAGGACCCACAGTTTGTCAGCCAGGGCAGGACAAGCTGTGTTACCTCGTGAGCGTGTTTTGAACTGGTGCGGTTAGACACGGAGTGTGTAATTCCACACTCGTACAGCATCTGTGAATGGAGTTGTATTACTTCCAGCCCCATGGGTAAGAGTTGCTTACTGGCTTACACCCACTGCCATAAATCCAAGATGCCTTCCCTGCCTGCTTTGGCCCCGCTGCTGCACTACGCAGCAAACAACCTTGTGTCTGCCCCAATACTGGTGAATGACAAGTTTAACAAGATTTATCCTGCCTATGTATTTTGTCTAAAGCTGTTGCCTTTAATCCAGCCACTGAGAAGATTATTCTTTACCTACTGGAAAACACAGGGTCTGCGCTTTCGTGGGGCTTGCCTGGAACTTGAGTGTGCATCTGTTTATGAAAGTGAAGGAAGTTACTCTCTGAGGGGGGGGGAAGTGTGTAAAACTATTTACTGCTGCTTTCTGATTTGTTCCATATCTCTTGATATGGAATATCATCTCTCTTAATCTTGATTGAATGAGAACTCATGGTCCAGCTTTCCAAGTCCACAAAATTACTTTACCTTAAGCTCATGAATTACCCAGCTTTGTTTCTTTTCCTCAGTCTTTTTTTTCCCCCCAGGTTTCTAAGGTGATTTATTCAAAATATGTTAAGTAAACTATTAAGAACTGTTCTTAAATGCATTTTCAGTATTTTATGATAAAAAAATAATTTGAGGTGCTGATTCTCAAACCAAAAATGGAGCAGCTTCACTTTGCTACAGCATCACTCAGGAGTATGAAAGATGTCAATGACAGAGAGGGTTTGGACTCCATACAAATCTTTCTCTATCAAGAAAAGGCTTTAATTAAAAAGCAAGTGTGGCTTTTTTCATTTTAAGATGCTGAAGCTCTGTAGCATTTGGCAGGTCAATATTCAGCCTGATGCTTCAAGTGTTAAGGTGAAAGCTGCCCATTTATGTCTTGTAATGAATATTTCATTTTCTCTCCATATATGGAAACAGAATAAAAACTCAAATGCAATGAAAATTAACTGTAAGAATGACACTACAATCTTGAAGAATAGCATTTATTAATATCACCTGGAAAATGTATCACATGCCACCTGCCACCATTTAGACCACTTCAGATACTTTACACAGCTTTAGTAAAATCAGAATGTTTACAATTAATCTTTCAACCAACATAGAAAGATTTATCCATTTTATTGGAGCAGTAAAAAATGCTTGTCTTTGACTCATTCTCAATAATGTGGGATACCTGAAATTAGTGCCCACAGACACATCTCTTCCCAGCCCTTCCCGCTAAAATTTAGAGTGCACGAAGCAGCTGTTTTCTGACGGCGAAGGCCCCACTCCAGTTGCTGCATGTTCACTGGCAGAAACATCTGCTTTTGCAGATTTCTTTGCTCCACAGCATTCACACAATTTAGAATGTTTCAAGGAAAACCTGCCTCAAATGTAGTCAATGCAGTCCTCCCATAGTTTTCAAGGGTGTTGGGACCAAGGGTGCCTTGGTTTTTACATGCCAATCAACAGAATACTGTAAGAACTCTTTTGAAATGTTGTATCTTTTAATTTTGGAGAATGTAATGAGAAATGAAGGCAAGCTATATGATTACTAATGTAACTTTTGGTTGTGAAGGCAGCACTTCCAAAACCAAAATCCCCTGTTAATAGTTGTCAAGAACATCCTTTCCCCCTTTTTACTATAAGTACTACAAATTGATCAGAATTTCTGAAGTAAAAGTTTAAGTGAAATCTTTGTTCTTCAACACACTTAGCACTGACAGGCTAAAAATTCATGAAACACAGAGCAGTATTACCAAAACCTGACAGCCATGGGAGATGAGTCTGCTGGGATGCATGAAGGTGCACATGTCACTGTCAGTATGGATAGTGTCTGGGAATTCTGGGTATTGTTCCAGGAACTTTTGCTTGAACAACATTTTTAACTGTTGGTCACAGTTTCATTAATTCCCATACATTCTAGTCCCTGCTGTTCCAAAAACAGTATGTTCAGTGAATGAGCGCTCAGGTTGAAAAAGAAGAATTCATACTTGAGTTTTTGCTCTTATCCGATAAAAACTGGGTGTACTGAAGAAAGTGACTATGGGTATCCTGTATCAGCTGTATAAATTGTACTATTTAAGTGTTGCATGTAAGTGCTACAATTCCAACTGGATTTGTGACTTAGTAAAAGACATTTAGAACCTTATTCTGGATTGGGCCTTGACAGATTTTCTTCATCCTAAAATACAGACAGTTAATGTTGAACTAATTGACTTGCTTGCAAGAAGACGACAAACATCTGTTGTGGTTTTTCGGTCTTGCAGCAGAAGGATGAGTCAGTATGTTGGTGAAAAATTGATCATGTATAATTGAAGAATATTGCTTATATGTAACCAGAAAGTACTGAAGTGATACCGGAATATATATACATCTAATTATGAAATACCTTGTAGTAAAAAAAAAATCCAGAGAAAATGTGGTATCAGTGAAACTTGTCTGAAATGACTAATAAAAATATGCTGCTTAAATTAAGTATCTTATTAGAATTATTTCTAAGAGAAAGTAAGCATGAATGTATTACACTGTAAGTCTGTAAGTACTGTAAATACTATAAGTATGCTAAAGAGTAAATATTAGAGAAAGAGAGCTTCCTCAATCTTTGAGGAATTCTTAAATTCTTTAAGCTTAATTATATTTTATTTCATGGTAATGATATGTGTGCTGATGAGTGTCTTCTAATCAGTCTTTTTAGTCTTGCTGTAGTGCAGGATTGTGGCTGTGACCCAAATATTGAGAATGAGCATGATTATGAAACGGATGAGAACTAAAAGGGAAAAAAAATATTGTAAGCATAAATAAAAAAAAATCAACTGCTATTACAACACTGGTTTGTAAACTTGCTGGTGTACAGACAGGCTGGTTCACATTCTGAAACTCTTTTCAGCCAATTAGTTTCAATTACCATGTTCAGGAACCCACACATTCTGAGCATGAATCCAAGAGAAAAGAGCATTTAGCACTTGATCACTTTCAGCAATTGCTCAAATTAATACACTACAGTACCTTTAATTCTTTTGTAACCAGAATAGTACAAGCATGACTAGCCTCGTATAAATTTATATTTACACCAAAAGTTAAATTCAGAGTCACAGCTCACGTCTTTTATAGCTGCACGTGTTGTTTATAATAAAGGAACTACTCTCTACTGCCATCTCTTAAGTTTAGACTTTGAGAAGATAGGAAATACTTGTATCTGTTAGATTTTAGTGACAGAAAATCTGACAACTTACAAAAAAGCAATTTTTCAGTACCTGGTTTAACTCAGCTTCTTTAAAAACCATAACAGCATAGTACCTCTCTGCCTGTAGAAGGTATTTGTAGTGTAGGTATGTCTCATGTCCATTTGGTACGTGGCATGTTCACAGAAACGTACAAAAAACTTTGTTTCAGAATTATGTGGTATCTGACAGTTTCATACATGTCGATGTATTCACTGTTGCAACTTAACGGAAACATTTTCCACTAGAGCAGCACAGCATCAGTGTTTGCTGCTGGCCCTTCCATCTTCCAGAGTGGATGGTGCTGTATTTTAAACAGCAGCTTTACCTAGCGCCAGCTTTGCTTTCCTGGTGTTTCCTCCCTCCCCACAGGGAACCTCTCCCTCCCCCTCAGTGTAAATGTGCAGTTGTGGGTGACGTGGGCTCAGTACCTGATCCTGACTAAATCTCTGCACGTGCATTTTGCCAAATTTTTGGTGACCCAGTTAACTGCACAGCCTCACGAACTCCTTACTTTGGCAAAGGAAAAGCAGCAAGCACGGGGGAGGAAATGTGGGCCTGAAATGGGACTTCCTTTTCCAGTGAAAGAGGCACTCGAAATGCTTGTAAAGCTACAGCTTTACTGGGCTGCTTAAAAAGTACAAAATCCATTCAAATGATGCTTCTGATGAAAAAGCAGTTTTGAACGAGAACAAGGAACCACCAGATGAAGTACAAAGGGATTTTGTTACTGTTCTTGCATCCACCAAGTCTTGATTTTGAACTATGTATTGAAAAATCTGTGACACTTCCTAGCTCTTGCAGTTTTCTCAGGATGGTAGGAAGCTATTAAATAAATTTGCCTTATAATTTGCTGCAAATTATATATTTTAAGTCAGGTTTTTTGAGTTTCTCATCAGCCTACCATTTCCTTTTCAGCCTGCCATAAACTTTCTGAATGTTGGACCTAAAACTATTCACATACTAAGCTGAACTTCAGTTTTCTAGAAGAATTCTTTAATTCACAAAGTTGTCAATAAGAAACCGAAACACTTCTTATTTGAAAATCTCGTTCGATTACTATAGATTTTTAAAGTAGTATTTTACTAAATTTATTTATTAAAATAGTAAATATTTTAATGATTTATTCTGCTATTTTAGAATTAATTTTCTAGTGCTTTTGCCTTTTGAGAAAAAAAAAAGACTTTTGGACCAGTTGCACCACGTGACAAGCGTAAGCAGTTTTTTGTTTTTATTTTTTTCTTGACGTCTTTGCCTGATTTGTAATCCTGTGTAACTCCTGCCCTCACCATGCTAACCTACCACATTCATGGTTTGTTATTCTGAGACCTTCTAGCTGTTTTACAGAACAACTAAAAACTACTGTGGCAACTGTTCCCTTGGCAAGGCCAGGAATTCCATACTTCACTCACCTGCGAGATCATTCGTAGTCATTACAGTTGTAATAATCCTTGCTGTAAATTGAATGAATTCTGATTAGTGGAACACATAGGACACATTTATACTTTTAAAAAAATTATGAAATACCTATTTTTCAACAGAGGATAATCTTGCATGAAAATATACACTGTACACATTCCCACTTTTAGTGCATCCACTCTTTACCACTCTGGAGCTTCAGAGATCAAGCTCTCAAAGCTGACCGACAATGTATTAAGGGTCTTTTTTAATGAGAAAATCAGAGATCCAATTAGAATTTTTATATCTATCACGCTAGATTGGATGTGGTCAGTTTACTGCTTTTCTTTCTGTTCGGCCCCTCCTTCAGTACTACACCCACAGCTGAGTTAGCATGACTTAAACATTGTGAATGTTCACATGTGTGCCTTCAGGCTTTGCAAATACAAGTAGTTCAGCTTCCCTTCCCACAATGAACCTAAATGTTAATTATTTCACACTTGCAGCAGACTAAAAGCACATACAAAGTTTACTGCCATTACTCAGCAAACATACCACAACTTCTAATTATTTACTTTTTTCATGCAGAAATAGATCCTGCATCATTGTGTTTTATAGTGAGAATATTTTAAGCAAGTTTTGTGAAGATGAGAAAGGCATTTCTGACAAACAGGTGTAGAACTGTTCATGCAGACCACTGGGGAATTGCCACAGGAACTCCAAAAATGACTGTTCATAAATTCTCTGTCAATTAATGTAATTACAAGTAGCCATAGATTTAAAGGTATTTAGCATCAAGTGTGTATTTATTTGTAGACAGCTTTTCAAAAGTAGCATTGTCTGATTGTATACCTGAAATTTTAACACCTTTTCATGCTGGATCATTAGTAACTTTATTAAATCGTAGAACATGGAAATCTTTTTCTCAGAAAGACAGCCTTTCAGTTATTTCAACTCAGGTTCCCTTGGCCATATTCACACTTTAAGTCATTGTTTTTTATCACTGGTGTCAAAGATAAAACTTGTTTCTAAGAGACTGTGGTACCTGAGTCCCAGGAGTTGACACTGAGGGAAACTAAGGCAAGATCTTTACCTACAATGATTGAGTAAAGACCTAAGAAGAGGCATTAGGAGAACTCAGTACTTCACACCAAGTTGTCTGTAGCTTACTTGCACAGGTGTATGCAGACATGCCCCAGGTCAGGGCGCTCGCTTGTCCGGAGTCTTTGGTCTGCCAGAGATGCTGCAGCTGAACCAGCTTACTGGCTGCACTGACGAACGTGCACAGGTTCTGAAAAGCAGGTGAAAAAGAGAGAGAACCTCTGCCTCCGACACTCTATTATCTGAATAGGAGCAGCTTTTTCATTTAGAAATAAAAAGAATCAACACTTTTCCAGTATTTGGCAACTCAAGTGCTTCAGCTTCTTAGTAAGAACAGCGAAGCAAAAACTGGAAGTTGCCAGAAACAAGGGACTCATTTCTGAGGTGCTGCCCAGCAAGAGGCTCAAAGAGCACAGTTGCTACTGTTGTTGGCAAATGCTTGATAGAGGCAAATACAATAAGAAGCAAACAAACAAAAAAGCTTCTCAACCTGCTCCATAAAAATATTTATAGCAGTCAGCTAAAATGAGACTGACCTAGTCTAAACAGCAAGGTTGATTCAGACCATCTGTTACCATTATGTCTGGCAAACCAAACCATAAAGGAATGAGAACACTGACAAGAATGTGTGGAAAATTAGTCCAATTGGAGGGAAAAAATAGTAACAGGAATGCACTATTCACTCTGTCACCCTTTTAAAGGGGATTTTGCAAAGGCAGCAGGTAGAGAGGACTCCACACAGGCCTTTGTGCCATGCCTGGATTTCTGCTGCAAGTAAGGATCAGCATAAGGCTTGGAAGCTTTTCTCCCCATTTGTATCATCTTTGGCACTAGCAGATCCAGTTCATCTCAACTGCATTTTTACTTTCTCTCTCCTGCTAAGAAAAGACCGTCTTTAACCTATGTAGGCATTATCAAATTATATTTTTCTTGCAAAATTGTATGACTAAGGGGGAAAAAAGAAATACTTCACAATCCCGTTTCAAATGCTTTGACTCATGCTTTGTTCTCTTACTCTTGTGTTAAAGGTTTATTGGTTGGGATGATTACATTAGGACTAAAGTGGCAAGAGAATTTCAACATTTTAAGTATTTGCTAGTTTTAATTAAGACACCACCAAGTAACAACTTATCTATCTCAGAACAGACCTTCCCCCGCCCCCCCCCACCCAGAGTCTCTCTTTCCAGTGCTGTTCTCCAGCTACTCACAGAAGAACCATATCTGAGAACTGGTTGGTTATTCTGAAAGCTAACCTAAATGATGAACTCTTCCAAGGACATATATCTATAGGAGAGAGTCCACTAATAAAGACTTCCAGAAAAAAAATCATTTCATGTGGAGATCTAATTTCAAATAATCATGCAGCACTTACCATGGCCAGGTCTATTATCCACTTCTGCAGTGTTAGCATGTACCAGCCCACCCAAAATCTTGTATTACGTTAAGTTTCATAGCACTGAAAATTATAGGATACAAAGTTCTCAAAACTGCCTGAGGAGTAAGATTTTTTTAAACATCTGGAAATAATCTTATTGGAACTTTTTAACAGACTATACAATCCAGATAAAACATACTAAGAACTCGTTGAAACACTTAAGTGTTCCTATTTTGCACACTGTCTTTGGTCAAATAGTGTCTGGAGTTTCTCAAAACCTGTTCCAAAGCACAAGACTTGAGATTTAAACCCAAGTCCTATTAAAAAAAATAAACACTGCTGTCTTCATTGTAGTAAGTACAACCTGCATGGGTAGGAATCAAAGAAAAAAAACATCTGTCATTTCTACTCTGCATCCCTGTAGAAAAGATGTAAATTAAGAATTGAGTTTACTCTTTATCAGTTGGGAGCCTTCTAAAGCAGAGCAACATATAAAGCTTACTTCCTGTAGAGATTTTACTGTGATCCCAGAAATCAGCACGTGAACGTGGAATACATGTTGAGGGGTGCCTGAGAATGATTTTCAGTAGTAGCACACAAGAAATGATGACATAGCTGCTATGCAAAGAACTACCAAACAAGCCACATAAACCAAACCTCCCAGATTTCAAAGGATACACAACTGCATAGAACAAAGCTCGTTTTGCTTTTCCACTGAAATGCATAATACAGAAAAGGAGAATGACATCTGCAATAAACCAAAGATGGCTCGTCACATAAGAGACTGAAGGGACCCAAACACAATCCTAGACCGTTCCACTGGGCATGAGGTCTGTGGAAACTCCTTTCTTACAGCTTTTGTCTCTCAAATGTGACTGATGACCAAAACACTGCAAGCTCCAAAACAAAGCTTTTCTCAGAGTCTGGAGCGTTTAATATGTTTCTCTCCCATGTGGAGGCACCGGATAAAGGATGAGTTTACACTGCAACTCTGTGTAATAATTAGGTCTTTCTCCTCTACCTATCTCTTTTAATGAAATTTATAAGAATTCAGTTTTATGTGAGATGTTCATTTCCTCTTCCCCCCAACTCCAGCGTCACTGCAGTGGAGCACTGTACCTACATGCAGAGCCTTGGAGTGCTGAATGAGCCCTGTTTCGTTTCCAAAACAGGGCTTGCAAAAATTACCTTGTGCAATGATGATGGGATACTCCAGGTACGTCTCCAGGGGGTAATCATAATAGATCTGGTACCTCAGAAACACAAGGAAGCTGAAGAGAGAGATACAAAACAATGTGACTGCACAGAGGGACACAAAAACGCCTTCACAACTTTTATACTGTTTTGGTGGTGCCAAAAGGCTCCATGTAAGTGTAGCCCTTGCTGTCAAACTGATCAAACAAACATGGGCACACAGAGCAAGCCTGATCATTCTGTATTCTGTTTCTGTTACCCTCAGATAGAAGAGAGCTGCCCATGCTTCTTGTCGAGGTCTTTATGTCACAGTCTGCAAGGCATAATTTTATTAATTGTAACTGATGCAAAAGAAATAAAGGCTTCCAGACCTAGGAGATACCTTCTCTCTGCAAGAGCCTTGGCACCTCTAGGATAACTCTGATTTCTTTATTTATGTCTGTAGGTCAATTTATACATTAAGCAAGTCTTATAGGGGTAGAAAACATCTTCCAAGCTGTCTCGACTATACTGCTATGACATTGCCCAGTGTAGCTCTACTGGTCAGACTGAGAGTCTGTTGCTAATTGCACCAAACAATGGCAATCTTCCTTCCTGACATTCCACAATATAGTACCTAAAAGGAACTGAACTTTTATTGTGTTTTCTGTACTTCCAACCCCCCCGCAAGTCCATGGGGTTAGACAGAAAATTCAAAGCTGGATAGAAAACAGAAAAGACTCTTAGGGCAGTTTTACGTAAGAAAAAATTATGGTTTCTGGTGTAGAAAAATGGCAAAAGGAACAGCCTGCCTTGTAAGAAACTGGCTTTTACAGTATTCAGAATTTAAATATCTAAACTTCCTAGAAGTGTTATTTGATATAGAGTCAAATTAGACTCCTGGCCATCAGCACCATGTTTCTGTGTCACTCCTCTGCCTGGTCATCCATGTTGATTTCGCAGAACCAGCCCAGCTTGTACTGTTAGTCACACTGCTCCCTGCAACTGGACTCAAAGTCTTTAAAGGTAGAAGGATAAATAGTCTACTAAATATACAAACAGTCACAATAAATGTTTCAAAGTAGATCAGAACCTGCAGTGGTGTGGGTACCGTGGTTCTCACACAGGGGCTGAGGAGACATTTCCAGCTTATCCATGCTCACCTCGAACATTATTTACAAAGCCTTTTTAATGCACACGAATGATCTTAAAGTGCTGCCACCGCTTTTTGGCTGGGGCTGTGGGGTCAGTAATCTCTGCTGCAACTCCAATTTGCTTAATTTACTCTGAGGTGTGTTAAGGGAGAACAGCAACAACACGGGTTCAGTGCTGTAGAGGCGGGCGGGGAGCAGCCACAGCGGAGGCTGAGGGGATTCTGCACAGGTCCACTGGAGAGGTGTCTGTACACCTAACACGGCACAGGCACCGTCAGAAACACCAAGCCGGTTTTGTGAGGGGATTTTTCTGAATAAAACCCCCTTTCCTAGCTTGGTGCAGGGAGCTGGCAGCCATCCGGCTGGATGTTCTGCCCACCTCCGTCCCTCAGTTCGGACAAGGCAGGGCTCTTCAAGGCCTTTTCTCTCACTTGTACCCACACTTGAACGTGCACACAGGGAGTTTATTTATTTCTCGTTTCAAACAATCCTCTTTAAGCAAGATTTAATAAGCCTAGCCCATTTAAGCTTATTAGAGGCTCACAAGTCTTTGGAGTCTGACACGGCTTGTAATTTTCTTAAGGAATTATTTAAGTCTTACTGATTCGGGTGAAGGAAGCCTGTCTGACGAGTACAACGACCTGCACGACAGGGCACACGAGCCACAAAATGACTTAAACACACGGCTAACACCCTCTGCAGCTGCTACATCCAGGACATGGGTGGCCCGGGATTGTTTTGGACAAGTTAAAAAAGCCAAGTTTCCCTTTAAATGGCAACGCGGAATCACTAAAACAGGAAGTTCCTGCCCGAAAGGCTCTGTGGGTTCAGCTGGCGGGGCTGGTCCTGAGCTCCAGCATGGGCGATGTGGCACCGAGGGAGCGGGGTCCGCTCGCCGCCCCCAGGCCGCCCCTCAGCGTACCCTCACGCCTGACCTGAGCCGCGGAGGAAGGAAGGCCCTGGCAGCCGCAGCAGCCCCAGGGGCCCGCACCCCCGGCCGAGGGGACCCGCGGCTCCAGCGGCTGGTCCCGCCGCGGTCCCCGTGTGCCCCCGCCGCCTTACCCGGCCAGCTCCAGGAGGAGGCTGCCCACGCTGAGTCCCCACGCCGAGCCCGCCCTCAGCACCGCCACCAGCTGCGGCAGCTTGATCACGGCACACACGGCCCAGGTTGTCAAGTTCACCAGGTCCAGCAGCGCCGGCGCCATCCCGCTGCGGCGGCCCGGGACGGGGAACCCACGGAGCGGCGGGCGGGGTGTGGGGGAGCCCGCCCGGAACGGTGGTGCCGGCGCCGGGGCGGCCCTCACGGAGCGCTCGGGACGCCCGCACTGCCCGGGGCACGGGGAGGGGAGGGCCGGGCCCGGCGGAGCACCCGCGGGCCCGTCGGGAGGGGCAGGGCCACGGTCACCCCCGGCCCCTGGGGCCGAACACCGCGGTGACCGGGGGGGCACCCGGGCCGGCCCCGGGCCGCTGGTTGAGGCCTCCCCACATCTGACTCCCTCGGTGACCGGGCCGAGAAACGCTCCGCTCCAGGTTCAGAGTGCTGGTCCTGGAATGACTCTGTTACCCTAAACAACCCCGGAGCAGGGATGATGTGATGCTCTGCCGGCCATGGGCCGTGTTCACCCCGGAGCAGTGCAGGTCAGCTCCGGCTTTGGAGCTGTAGGCTGGAGCTCAGTTTTTTCCCCCAGAGTGGAGTCCCGAGTGCTCCAGCGCCCGTGGTTTTCAGGTCACTCTCTGTGGATGGCTGTGGAGCTAATTCCTGCGGCAGGGATCGCACGGGTCTGACAGCAGCACTTTATTTTTATAGGAAAAATGTGCAGCAAAATTAAAAGTTGCTGAATGCTGGGCTTGTCAGATGATAGCAAAATCGGCTGAAATAAACTTTCTAACACAGTTTGAAGTCTTCGAAAGCAGGCATTCTTTATTTGTGCAGGACACAGTGGATCTTTATTCTGTATGTGGAGCGACTTTACAACAGGGTTTTTATTCATTATAACTATACATATTCATTAAAACGTGTGTCTTATTTAATATATAAATTTTGTTTTTCTAGAACTAATTTGCATGCATCCACCTCTTACTGGAAGTTTATGGTTCTGGAAGTTTATTAAGAGGGGTCTCTGCTGGTTGTATTCAGGGAATGCTTCCATATTAAAAGTGACTTTTCCTTGAACTTTTCTTTGTGTATGCACTGTTGTTTCTTGTTATATAATTTGCTAAAAAACCACTGTAGGCCTCCTTATCCATCTCTCCACTGGTTCCAGCTACAGTTATCATCCTGTGTGCATACCTTTACATTCTTTTATCTTTGTTTGCCAGTTAGTCTTTCAGCAATTTCAAGGGAGCTGAAAATTTTTATTCTTTAGGTTATTTATCACAGGTTATTGGAGATGGAGCAGCTTCTCCAGAGCATGCACCTACCCACCATACACAGTTATACACAAAAATAGTAAAGCTTTTGTACTTCTCAGCTTGTCAGAACTAAATAAAGGTTATCCAAGGAATACACATTTGTACTGATTACACATGGACAGAATCATGGCTCTTTTGTCCCTGCATATGGTCAGGACTGCTCAGACTATCAGATCCACACCATTAATTCAGAGTTTTACCTAGAACATAATTGCTTTAACATGAGGGGTTATTTGCAGGCATAGCATTTCTTCATTTTAATTTTAATGATAGTTGTATTTCACTATGATCAATAGTTCTTAAAATGGCTTAAAACAGGTATATTGCATTAATTCCACAAACCCTTAGTGGTATTTTAAAACAGCATTACTAATTCTTAATTTGTAAATCATGTTGCCCTTTGTGTAATTCAGTCATAAAATGAAGCAGGTATATAGAAATACATAAAATCTCAAAACTCAGAAATAAATAGCCCCCCAATACAAAATTCTAATGTAGAAACTGTTTCTGTTAATACAATTCAAAATAATAAAGATTTTCAAAGACCATATGCTAAAAGAAAGATTTTCTTGGTAAACTGAGTTCTTGACTTTGTGGGAGCATTATGTACTTGAAGAAGAGTTGAAAAATTATCATACAAGATGAAGTTACCTCGTTTAAAGTTAGCTCTGAGGTGTAGATGTGTCTGTCATTTCAGATAATCTGAGAATAATAGAGAAATACCTAAGGTAGAAGTTGCGTATCTGCACTACTGTGTGGATGCTGATCCAAAAAACCTGTAAAATTGTCAGCAATGTGTACTGCCTTGTACCTTTCTAGAGTAATCAAGAAGCTGAGCTGACTTCAAACTGTTGAGGACGTCTGTGACCCCATTTTATTCAACTGTTTTTCTATTTAAGATGACATTAAGTATTTAGCTTTAGTCAGCATTTTACCTTTTTAAAGAGTACGTCCTGCTTTGCATTGCAAGCAGTCAGATAAACAGAATGATTCACCATCCTTCCCCTGCCCTGTCTGTGTAATGGTCCCGCTCTGCCTCTGTTCACTGCCCACGTGAGCTGCAGCTTAGGGAAGGAACAGACGTCAGCGCTGGGCAGCCCTATCCAAGGTTATGACAAAAAAATTTAATCTGTGAGCAGTATAAGAAATTCTTCCTAGTCTGTTTAGATTATTTAGTTCTACATCGAATTTCAGATTTGGTAAGTTGCAGCAGAATGCAGAACCACTTCAAATAACAGTTCAGGGAATGAATTCATAACATTCAAGTCTCCAGTGCAGATTGACAGTTCTGCAGCAGATGGGCAGTGGTTTAACACTGGTGCACCTCAAACGGGAATGCACATGTTGATTCCTATTGAAAATACCACAGAGAAGGAAAATAATCTTCCTGTAGTAACCAAGGACAAAAAGCCAAACCAGATTTTTTTCCCATAATGATGTTGGCTTATCACAGTTGAGTTTTTGAACAGAATAATGCCTTAAATTTTGTGGGTTTGCAAGGAATGCAGAGAGTGCCCTTTTGCTGGTTTTTTCCACAGCCTGCCATGCTAACAGGGAATAGTTCATTTTACAGAAAATTTGTGTTTTAAGATCTAGGTTAAAATAAAGGAGATTCCATAGCTGAGGAACCTGTGTGGATGGGGACAATCCCTGGGAGATGTGTGGAGGAAGACTGGGGGTGGACAGAGTTGGCCAGGGACAACAGGTTGCAGGAGGCTCAATTGTTTGCCCAGGGAGTGTGAACACAGTGTGTCAACACATAGAGCCTGGGAAGGAAACCAGAGGAATTGGACATAGCAGCACAGTTGCAAGGCTGTGACCTCTTTGGGATCATAGCGACAGTATGGCACAGCACATTAAAAGTGAGAGGATTCAAGTTTTTTTGGAAAAGCAGACAGGGAAATGAGTGGAAGTTGTGTTCTACACAAAATAGTTTCTCTTTGCCTGGAGCTTTCCCCTGCTTGTTGGAATAAGCACTGAGCCAGCTGAGAGCTGAGGGGTCAAAATTGGTGGGGAGACTGGCATGGGAAACACTGTGGAGGCACCTGCTGTAAATTGTCTGATCAGGAAGAGGAAGCAGATGAAGCTTTAAAAAACAAGAAGGAACTCACAATTGTAGGCACAGGCTGCTTTGGAATACAGAATTGCTCTGCTTTCCGGAGGAGCACCCAGTGGGTTAAAAGCAGCCCAACTAATTTTTGTGGGGTATCAAGAACATTCTTTTTTGACCCAGATGCTGGATTTGTTACTCAAAAACAAAGAAGTAAGGTAGAAAAAGTAGGCAATGTACAGGTAAAGGGCAGCCTTGGCATCGGTGTCTCCAGGACCTTGGAATTAAGACCCCAAGAGAAGTAAGGAAGACGAATAGTGGACTAAAGATTCTGGGCTTCAGAAGAACAGAATTTGTCTTGTTCAGGAATTGGTTTGTCAGGACCTCTCAGGAACATGCCATGGGGGCAATGGAGACTAGGAGTGTGCGTTGAAACTCGAAGAGAACATGCTCACAGAATGCAAACTGTCTCATCTGGTGAGCTGGAACTCAAGCAGGCAGAAGAACAGCTTGGTTGATCCAGCAGTGCTTCTCTGAACTCAAACACCAAAAAGGGAGGGCTGGGAAGATGGAAACAGGTATGAGCTACTGAGGCATAAGGGAATGGAGTTGAACACTGAACACTGGAACAGTGGCCCACAGAGGCTCTGGCATCTCCATCTGTGGAGATTTTCACAACTGAGCAGGACAAGGACCTGAGCAACCTGGTGTAACATCAGTGTTGGCCTTGCTTTGAGCAGGGGCTTGGCCTAGAGGCCTCCAGCGGTCCCTTCGAGCCACATGGCTGTGATTTCATGTACTTTAGTCCTTAGGCAAGCTGCATATTTGAGGCCCCATTCTGCCACTAGAGACATCAAGATAAAGACAAGGTAAAAATGATCAAGACTTTAAAACAAAATTAAAGAAGGATGACTATGATTTTAGGTACTCTTCGTATTTGGTTGTCTTTGCTGAACACCTGTAGTGCCCAAGGACTTTGAGCTTTACTGTTGAGTAGTAGACTGATGCAAAGTTGTCACAAAAGGAGGTTATCTCTGTGCTGAGGCTCCTTGGTGGCACAATGACACTGCTTTAACCCTTACATGAAGATCCTTCTCTTACTAAAGAAGTCCAATGGATCCCTGTGTGCTTTGTGTTTGAAGTTACGTTGTACAAATGTGCAAAAAAGAAACAGTGGTTGCATGTAGTTTGTTGGTTCTCTCTGCAGTATGTTGTATGTATTTGTGGCGACTGAAAACATGACCTTATTTATATGAGGTTTACTGGCTGAACAGAAGGATAACAAATTGAATGAAAGTATTATAAGCAAAAAAATCCCAAACCCTCTTGACTCAGTGTTTGGTCTGTGAAATGTTTTTTTGAGTTAACAGAAGGCCTTAAGACCATTCTGGGTAATGGCATATTATCTAAAATAATATTGCTATCTAAAAAGTAGTACTGAAAGAGCCTAGAATGCCAAACACAGATTTTTAAAACCTAATCCAAAAGCCTAACAAAGCTGAGGATCTGTAAGGAGCAGAAGAGAAGGAAAATATACTGACTAGTATCCCTTTTAGAAAATCTACGTCGAGCTTTTAGCCCAGAGAGGAGGTTGAGCTGCAGCTTTTGGATCTGGAACTGGTGTTGTTCTAAATCCATACTTATATCTGACTTACCCAAAGAGGCTCCAGCAAGAGTTGAGAGTGTGAGTACGAGGGCAGCAGTCCTTGTTAAGGTCATGGTGTATGATGCCTCTTGCACTCTTGCTAAGTGTCTTAAGATTCTCCTAGAGTGTGCAAATGGATCTGCCAGCACTGAGGAGCAGCCACAGTTACAATCATGCTTATTCCAGCAAAGAAGGTGGTCATCTCACCAGGTCTGAAACATTACTGGGTGCAGGTTTCACTCTGGCTTTTAGAGGGTTTTTTATGTATCCCTATGGTAACACAGTGCTAGCAATGTGTCAGCATTCTGTTAAGTTTTGTGGTAGAGAGCTGATGTAAACACTGTGTTTTCAGTCCATTTGGCTTTAAAGAGACATAATGGTGCAACTGCTAAATAGGCATTATGATAGCTGCAGGTGGTTCTAGGCTACATCTGTGGTTTATTCCTCTTTCTCAGCAACACCTGCAGCTGACATAAGAGTTACTGCATGAATAAATTTGTTAATTCACAGATCATATAAAATACGTTGAGTGATGATATTTGGTTATTAGTAACTGGGCAAAGTGAACCCAGTTTTAAGTGATCAGCTCATAGAGTGAAGCCAAATGTCATTATTTTTGTATTTATTGTGCCAGTGTATTTGCACATTACTTCTTAATGCCAGCTGAGACTTTCCTCTGGTCGTACTCTGGGTTAAGAGACAGTTAATAGAAATTTGCAGTGGTTTTGCTCCGTCAGCCCGGCATAAAGGCCTTGTGCTGATGTGAAGCTGTAACCCCAGATACCTGGAAATTCCATTTCTAAGGGCTGGCACTTTTGTAGATACATAGGTTCATATGGCTTCTCAGAGAGGCTCTGGAAAGGTCGCAAGCTGAAGTCAGTCAGTGGGATCTATGCCCTGTGACAGAAGAGGGCTGTGGGCAGGGCTGTGCCAGCACCTCTTCAGCCTTCAGCAGAATTCCTGAGTTACTTGGAAACACATCTGTGTTTCAAGGAATTCATTGATGCGAACATGAAGTTTTTTGAAGACAGAAAACATACCTGACATGAATTCAGAGTAGCAAGTAGAGTTTTTATGAGAGGCATTCTGCTTTAGGAAAGATTTAGTGGTTTCTGTCTGCGCAGCATTTAGGAAATGCAACTTGAGGCCCTGACAGATTATTTTTGGTTTCTAAAACCAGCAAACCAAAAAATACCCCACTTCAGAAAACTGTTGTCTGATTTAAGAGGAACTTTAGTTCAGAAATTTATTTCTTTATGGGAGGTGAGCAACATGAATATGAATGCACATAATACATACAAACCGATGATGCCCTGACTGGCAGAACTGCCCATCTAATGTTCATACATAATCATCCTCGCCCTTCCCAGTTCTAGGAATCTTGCTGTTCGTGTTTAGTAGTTTTCACAGCATAATGAGACCTTCTTTGTAGGAAAACCTGTTTAGTTATTTTGTTTGCTTTAGAGTAATCTAAAGGTCAAAAACCCGTTTTAAATACAGTTTCTAAGAAACACAACTGGATTTACAGTCATCACTGATCTTATTAAACAAAACTTTATAGTTAAGGTACCCATGTGGGAACTATATGCGAAGACTGTTCTAAAAGCACAAGAAACACAGATTTATATGAACTTATGTTATGTCTTTATAAAATATGTATTTCACACTTTTTTAATTTAAATGGAACTCAAAATGAGAACACACAAAATCTGGATGCACTGGAAACACCTGTTCACCAAGGTACAATTAACATTAGCTATACTCAAAAATATAGAAGAGAAAGCAATATATATAACTAAGGGAAGAATTAAATCAATATAGCCACCCACTTGTGCTCTTTAACTGAAAGAAATACAGAAAATGAATTCTCTAAACATGGATAATCCCTTGTTTGAGATCTGGCAATGAAAGGGAAAAAAGCTTATAAAACTGAAGCCTAAGTGATACACCATAAGAATGCTTTACAAGTAACTTACCACAGAGTTTAATGTCTACACAGTCTCTTTAATAAATGGAATTTCCACTGATTATTTACCGATTTCACTACTGTTATAATCTCATGCAATCTTTCTAAGACACTCTGCTTATATAAATAAGGATTAGTTGGCGAAGTTAATTATTGTAAAAGAAAAATGACTGCTAAACTTGGGATGAAATTGGAGTCTAGAGTCTGTTTGCTGCTTTCTACTTGCAGGTGCTGAGGCAGTTTTGATTAGGACCCTGGATATTCCCGGAAGGTCTTTTCTGGAGGTTGCTGTACATGGTAGAGAGACCCAAACTAACTTTGGAAATGTAATGCTGGAGAGCTAATGCAGCAGGATAAAATAATTTGCATTTCCAGGGAAAGTGTAATAAATTAACAAAATCAGATGTCCAGTTCTAGACAATGTTCCCGTATCACACAGATTATCTCATCTATTCCATTTTCCAGGATTTCCAATTTCCAGGAAATTTTGGTTCTCAAGACATTCCCCCTTAATCATCAAGACATCAAAGTGCTTAAGAGTTGCTATTGATTTCAGGAGGAGATAAGAATGAATTGGAGTTCTGGTGAACAGAGCTGGTCCTATCCAGTTGTTGCCCACTAGTATTTTAGCGTAATTTCACTTATCTTGAACTCAGACTCAGAAAGTCAAGATATTAGCTTAACTGCACTTCAAAAGAGGCAGCACAGTTATGGGTTGCTGTGATCTTGCAACACAGCACAGAGCTACGTTTTCCGAGGTTGGACTCTGACAATTAAGCCAAAAATTATTGCATACTTTGGCTCCTTTTCAGATATTCCTACAGACTTTCCAGTTGTGATCTGTTGGCCTGAAGTGACCCATGCAAGGGAGTACAGCAGAGGGGAATGCAGGGCTTTTCCTGTGCTGTACAAACATCACCACTGCACGTCCCCACTTCAGGAACTGCCTGGCACCTCAATGGCTACTTTATCTGATTAAGGACACAGAACTACATGTTTTTACTAAAGACCTCCTCAAATTTTTGGAAGAAAATTGGTTTTTGCCATTCACAGACATTACATAATATGCTCTTTGAGAAGTATCCTTACATGGCTGTCAAGAGGGCACTAAACAAGCCTCTCAGATGTGTGTGATTAAAAGAGACACATCTAGACTTCGTGAAAACTATCCTTATACTTAAAAGTATATGATTAGTTAGAAGAATTAGAAATACATTTCAATTTTAAAAAGTGATTAATCTGTATTTTAGAGGTGAAATCTTTTTAAACCTGGTATAATTAAAATAAGATTTTTAAAAAAAATTCTTTATGAATGTGTTTGAAAAATCATGTTTGCAAAATATGTTCTGAACCTAACAGCTCTGGTGTAGTCAGAGAATTGGTGAAAAACTCTTCACACAGTCATTCAATTTATACAGTAAAAGACAAACCCTATTAAATGCATCCCTCTTGATGGAAGTATGTTTAACCTCCAAAGATGGAGATTCCTCAGGGAATCCATTCCAGTGCTCTATTATCCTCGCTACTAGCTTCCCCAAAAGTTAACATGATTCTTCCTTGCTATAACTTAAGCTTGTTATTTTTGCTGTTGCCTGACACTCCCTCGAAGTGCAAATTATTCCTTTTCTCATTCCAGAGCTACACATGTATCTAAAGACTGCTATCCTCTTCCAAGACTGCTTTTTTTTCTTCATGTTAAACTTTTAACAGTCTTTTTAACCTTTCCTTATATGACATGTCTTCCCATACTCCAGTTGCCATTGCTGTTTTTCTAGACTCTGATTAGTAGCCCACATCTTTAGGGTAAGATGTGGAAGGTCTTGTCCGAAACTAGAAGTGCTTCAGTTGAAACAATGCCAGTTCTAAGTGAAGTGGGAGGATTAAATCATGCACTGCTTAGACCAGACTGTAAGACTGCTCTTACCCTCCAGTTTGCGGGAACTCTCTGGGAGAAGGATTCTCTGGGTTCACATACAGTAAACAGAGTCAGGAATCTGGAATTATTTAATGTAATTAAAAAGGAGTTATATAGCACTGCCTTCGTGTCCTTTCTGGTGGATTACTTGATGTGGAGTGAGTGCCATCTGGAGGTCAGGAAACATGGAGCTCTGTACGCTGTCGTGCTGGAAAACAAAATCATCGTGCTTTACAAATGAAATGTTCTTACATGAATAGGAGCTTGAGCCTGACAGATACTGGGCATCCACCACTCAGTGTAAAATTTATGACCCAGAGTAAGGCATGCAAGTGCAATGTCTCTTGGTGTTATGCAATCACCAATAAATGTGTTACCTCTGGGTAGCCTGTGCAGTTTTTGGAAAAAGCTCTGGACAGCACAGGAACAAGGAAAGTCTTGATCTGCTCTGTCCTCTCCTGCTTTCAGGTGTGTGAAGACAAATGAGTTCCTGGTGCAGTTTTCTGCTCACAGGAGAGAGCAGAAAGCATTTTAGCTGAACAAGAAGAAGTGTGTTTTAAAAAGAATGTTCCCTTTTGGTGTGTCTGAACTCGGTTCTCCATCATGATTCATGTCTGCACAGAGTGGAATCAGCCCTCCTCACCTGGGCTGGTTGCATGATGTGGTCTTCCTCCTTTAGGTAACTTAGTTGTCATCTTGAAAGCCCTGATCCTTCAGTTCTCACTGTGGTCAGGAATCCAGGAGAGCCACTTGGAGTCGTGACTTCAGGGCATGGGACTTAGCTCTTCTTTCTACAGTGCCTTTTTTTTTGCCTGAGACCACTTGGATCTGTGACCACACTGGTCACAGTGGTCACCTTGTGTGCTTCTGAGCTGCCTTCTGCTACCGAAGTCTAATCATATAATCAGATAGCTTTAATTGCAAAGCGTGAGTGCACCCATCTCCCTGTCAGTCTGGTGAGAGACTGCAGCCTGTTGTGGCGAGGCAGTGCTAATGGCCTCTGTGTTGAGCTCCACTTAGGACTGAGCATGATCCTGTGGAAGCTACATACAGTTCGAAGGACAGTGTGTGCACACTCTCCATGCTCTGCTGCTTGCTGATTTTTGCCTACAGAACAACAGGCCATAAAGTTTCAACCTCTGTAATGAAGATGCACTAGCTGAACAGACTTTTGGTATTGTGTTGATTTAGCTTGAGGATGGTTTCCCTGGGCAACCACAGATTTTAGGAACTATGAACCTGTTAAATTCAAGGTTGACAATTCTGAGGGTGTAAGGCAGGTTGCTGAGCCAACACGCCTTCGGAGCAAAATGTGAAAGCCTGCTTCCTTGTCAATGAGTTTCCATCAGCTAAACCAGAAGAAAAAAGCATAAGAGAAGGGAATTGGAGAGCAGCAAATCTACAGAAACAAAAATGAAAACTAGTTTGAAAAATATTTGGTGTCCCTCCTTCAGCAGGGAGTGGTGAAAAGCACAGAGAATGGCTCATGTGCCTTAAGTATTATGCTTTAGAGCAAGTTTAAACATGCAGATGACAGAAGCTGATGAATCCTTGTCTAGCTACATGAAATGCAACAAGCTGCTGCATTTTTGTTGTGCTGGCTTTCAGAACTGCAAGTGCATTGTTTATGTTATGACTCATCTGAGCAGATCTCTATTAATTGTTTGTTTTCAGGAGATAAAATTCAGGCAGAAATGGTCTTTTGTCTGTAATCTTATGCTTTCAGATGTTAGTGGCATCCTTACTGTAGATTTGCATGGGAAGATGGATATGATCTGTAGTGCTGTCTGTATATGGCCCAGTCACCTGAAATACGAAGAGGATCATCTGTTATGGCATTGTTGGACAACATCTGTTTTTACCCTTGAAAGAACTTGCGTTGTTGCTGTTATATTGTTACTGAAGCACTAAGAAAGCTGGAGCTCACCATCAAGTTTCCTCTTCCATGCTCCACTGCTGAAGAAGTAATTCATATTTACCAGAGCCCTGCCAAGCTCAGTATTCATTTGATTGCCAATAGTTTGGTTGGTCGAGTTGGGAACTTTGCTTGAGAACACAGACATACGGTTTGGCAGTAGTTTCTGCTCCTTTCTCTTACCCTGAATAAAATGAAGACCATTAATAAGTTTTCAAAATTACATCCACTGCTTCCTACAAAAATACACGTTACTGAAATTATTTATAATATCAGCACTTTAACTTATAATCTCAGCACTTCTGCTTTCGAAATTAGAATTTAAATGTACTTAAAAATATCATATTGAACGTACATGAAAGTGTTGTAGAAACAAAGCAAAACAATTGGGGCTTTTTTCCTGTTGTTTTATGATAGGATAACAGAGGGAAACGAATAATTTTAAAATATGTTGCATAAAATGTTATCTGGGACGGAAGTTACCCTGCTCTAGAGTGGTTGTGATGTGGGAGGTTTTTTCTTTCATTTTTAGTAAGTGCCTTAGGTTTCAGCAGGATGACATTATCTTACAAATTTTCTCCTAGGAAGTTGGTTCTTCCAGCACCTGTCTTTCTGCCAAGTTGTTAACATTGAAACAGATTGAACACGCATAGGTAGCAGATGAAGACACTTCAGCTCTTTTATTTTTCCTAAAGATTTTAGTTGTAAAGCATTTGCCAATAATGCCTAAATATGCTTCAATTTGAAATATTAGCCTAGCTCAAATTGACAAAAACTAAAAAGAACGTGGGTACGGTTCAATGTTCAAAACTCACCATTTGGTTATGGTCCTTGAGGAAACTCCAATTCTGATACCTTGGAATAGAAGTAAAAAAATGCAGTGTCAAATTTTCTGTCTTTAGATAAATTAGTTAATGTTGATCATAACTGAATGCCTGTTCAACTGCTCCATTTGACACTTACAGCCCAGCTCTTACGCCTGCAGATTCCTTGTACTAAAACCTGTCTTTTCTGTGATGGAGCCCAGGGTTTTCTTTATTCCCATACTATATGAGGAGTGGGTGTTATTTTTGCGAAGGGAAGTTGAGGATACCGTGTCCACAATGTATTCCTTGTGCAAATGCAAATAAATTACTCGCATCTGAAGTCACTCTAGAAAACATCTGTCCAATGCCTTGAGCAAGACACAGCAGCTTATATTTTAAATGACCAGTACTTTGCTGGCAGAAGTATTCTGTGCAGATGGGCAGCTGTGCTAGGAGCACATGGAGTCAGAAGACCTGAGTTTTGCTCTTCAGCTCTGTTCTGTACCTGGTGTGGGACTGCAGGGCAAGTCCTTTGCTTTCCTTGACCTGAAAGGGAGAAAACATGAGTTCACCCGCTATTGTAAGAGTACTGTGAGTCAAGAGAGGAAACAGTTCTGTACAGCTGTATCTGCAGCAGGGCTCGAGGGACACCTGGGCTGACTCTGAGCTGCTTACCTGTGCTGCATCTAAGCTCATTGAACTAGTGCTGAAGCTGTACATCCTTCTGAGCTGAGCTTGTCTGTACAGTACAGACATGTACCATGTGCAGCCAGGAGTGCTGGATTTCTGTGCTGCACTCCCCTATCCAGTCCAGATATGCCCCAAGTGTTGGGGTGCACTGTGTGCTGGAAGAGAGATAGGCCCTGAGGGCCGGAGAGAGAGCCTCTTTCCTGGGCCCGGAGGTGACCCTGGGAGTGCATCCAGGTCACCGGGGAGGGGCTGAGAAAGGATTGTGGGTTTGTGGACAGTGTTGGGCCTATGAGATGTGATAATTGTAGTTTGTGACCTTATAGGGTATTGTTTGCCTGTTACCATAATAGGTAATATCTGTGCAATACCCCAGGTGATTGAGGGACACTGTGGTGAACATCTTTCCTGTTGTGCTAATGATGTTATATCCTGTTAGGTGCTGGTATTTAAAGAATATTCACTGCGCAATAAAGGCTTTGCACTTTTCCATCTTGTGTGCGGAGCCATGCCCTTGCGTGATTACTGCACCAAGTGCAAATAAAATCAAATTTGTGACTGTTTATCATTTTATGTCTTGGTATACCAGCACAGCATTGAGGTCCTAGAATTTTTTGTCTTGATATGCAGCCATTATTTGAACATTATCAGACTTGGGTGTTACTGGATGGTGCTAATTAGTGAGAAATGTCACTGTCTCAGGCATTGCCCTACACCTACTTCAAGTCTGACCATTTAATGCATACCATTCTCCATCAATGTTTTTGGGACGGGAATGTGGAACTGAAGAATGGCCTCCTGCAGGCTGTCGGGTATATAGTTTGATGAATCCAGTTTTAGGCATCTTGTTCTTCACAAGTCTGTCCTATCCTTTTGCAAGAGTTTCTGTCTTCATAGCTAAAACTGGAAAGCAGAACATGCATCAGCTGTATGATGTGTTACATTACTCGTGAAAGTGAGTTTGCTCCAATATCCATGACTGAACCCCAGGGACAGGCACAGAGTCCTTCCTGCTGCCTCAGCTAGGGAATGAGTACGGAACAGGCTGAGCCTGTTGAGCAAGAGTCTGAGTCTCCCAGCACTGGAGAGAGTAACATTGCCCTGGCTTTGCATGCATCAGAGTCCTGGCATCAGACTGTCCCTCCAGTAAGTGGAGCCAGACAAGAGTGCAAATGCATCTCTGGGGAATCAGGACTGTGATCTGTATCTCCTCCAGAAAGCTGAAGAGGGCAAAGGTTTTCAGATGGTTTCTTTTCCCATTTTAAAAAATCCTGGGAGTGATGCTCTTTTTCTTCCCTTTCCTTTAGCTTGGGCAGTGCGCTGTTGGAAATAGAGCTGATTTTTATTTTACCAAGGATATTCTTCTAATAGGCATACTGACGTTGTATACTGAAGTATGAACATAAACACTTACTCAAGATATGTGGCAGAGACAGGATCTAAATTTCGGGTTCCTTTGGGTCATGGTGTGTGCAAAGCTTAAGTTGTACGTGTGCAGCTCAGTCTGCTGAAACACCATAACAATGGGGCAAGTTCAGGAGATTTACAGACTGGGAATACAAACTCGTGTTTTGGCAGAACACTCTGTTCAGCTTCCATTTCAGCCATTTCCAAGAGTATGAGAAGAGGTGATAGTATCAGTGTGTCTGCAATAAATTATAAAGCTTGGCACTTTTATGTCTTCATTGTGGAAATCTCTGAAAGCTAAAAGATACTTAGTGTGCAGTTCTTTGCATCTCTTTTCAGCTTAAGCCCAGCATGCTGGGAGATATTAGCACAGATTTTGTCCAGTGAAGGAGAACAGAGATAATGTAACCCTATAAAGGAAGGTATTAGGATCTGATCCAAAGTCCCTGCAGCAGCAAATTTTGTTTGATAGTGTTGGCTTCGGATCAAGCCCTAATGCTGTCAGGGAGTATCAGGACCATTGTCAAGACAAGCAGAAGAGGCATGAACTGGAACAAGTGACTTACCAGGTTTTCCTTCCTCTCTGTTCAGCCTCCACAGACTCTCTCCAGATCTTATCCTGTTAGACCTGGTCTGCCTGCTTGTCTGCCCAGGCCCAAGTAGCTGGTTGTGCAGTGGTTGTCAGTTCTGCTTGGTTGGGTACTGTTGGGACACAGAAGGAGCTGGGGCTGGTTGCCCCAGAGGTGTGGTTACTCTTTGCTGAGACCTAACCAAGGTATTTCTCCTGAATCCAGAACCCCTTTCCAACTTGTCCATTTTGAGACTCACCGTATATCCAGCCTTTTTAGGTATATTGTGACTTCTCAGAAAGTGAAACCGATTCTTGTTTGCACTTTCAAAGCTCCTTCTCTCCTAACATTTTCTTTCAGCTGCTGTTTGGAGTGCTTTCAGAAAAGAACGTGCACAGCAGCACTGACGGGCAGTGCTCAGCACTGGTTTACTTCCCTCTTAATGCTCCTTTCCTACTGCTTTATGTTGCATCATTGCTTGAGCACTGAGGGGGTTTTCAAGGTAACAGCAATTTCATGAGAAATGACTGTAATTGGAAGCAGTGGGATCTCCAGATGTAACCAGCAAACTCTTAGATTACAAGGTGATTACAGCGACTGCAGCTGAGATCAGCCTCTATTCAAAATCCTCGGAACAATAAAGTCTGGTTTAATAGCAAAGGGTGCTGTGGAGATTGCTGCTGAGTAGTCAGGAGGACTTTTGTTGTGGTTTATGTAGCAGAAGCAAAAGCTCCTGAAAGCTGCTGGTTTCCCTGGCGTGTTTACTGTCTCTATTGGAAACGTCTGACTTGTGAATATATTCCAGAAAAGGAGCAGAGACCCAGTGTGACAGCTTGCTGGGACCTTGAACTCTGTTCGGGGCAGAGATGTTTGGTAAAAATTGTTTCAAGGAATCTGTTCTGAAAGCTTCTTATTTTCAAATTAAAAAATGAGCAGTCAGATAATCAGAAGTCTTTTCTAATCACTTAGACAGTTCTTTAGAAGGTATTAAGCAACTATGAGAAGTTTTTATGTAACTTTAAAGGGTCATTAGTATACAAAGTGAGACTTTTCAAAACAGTGTCCAAAATGTCAGTGTTTGTCTTTACGGTCAGCCTGTTGGCCTTCTGTGGTATGAACTCACTTCCTCAAGTATTTGTGACCTTGCAGGAAAACAGAGTATTTCAAGTATAAATTTCCTCTGAAATTCTTCACTGACTTGTTTTTGAGTAGTGTGGATTAGCTCCAGATGAATTCTAGCCTCTTGTTTCATCTTTTTGGTAAATGCTAATGAACTTTGAATCTACTTCTTCAGGGGGCTTTTGGCAAAATTATTTGCTTGCAGTATTGGGAAACACATACTGAATTTGGCAAATAATTTCTTTAATAATAGTTACAACTATAGAAAAATCCAAACACTTAGTTTAGACAAGGTTGAACAAGAAACACTTCTATAATTCTACAATAATTTTGGAAAAATTATTCTGAATTTGAAGATTGTGATAACATAACTTAAGAAGAGGTAAATACCACCTCAAGCCTCCATGTTTGCTTTGGTTTTGAATTAAATTTTAGTAGATTTTTTGTTTCTTTGCTATTTTTTCCTGAGATAATTGAAACCTGAATAGTGTTTTTCATCTCTTTCAGCCAAAAAGCAAAAAAAAGTCATGTACCCACATAGCATTATCATGAAGTGAAGAAATTAGGTGTTTTCCATCCTGGACTAATAGTTGTCCCTGTTCCTCTTTTGGAATCTGCTTATGTTGTTGCATTTGTTCCAGGGTCCTCTCCAAGCTGGAGTGTGTGCAGCTGCTTGGAGAATAGTGTTTTAGCAGCATCTGATTACTTTAAGAGGAATCTGAGGCACGTTTGGATGACCCAATGCGTTAATCACAGTGCATGGGGTTTTAGCTCCTGATCAGGTTGGGAACGGATCCTGATGGAAAATCTGTTACTCTTAATTTTTGTGTACAAAATTCCTGTATCAGAACAGAATTTTAATTCTGACCCTTCCTTCAAGTCAATTTCTGCAAATTAAACAGTAATAAGCTAAAAGTGGTTGTTGTACTGAGGACAGCCTCCAAATGACTACTTGCAGCCACTGAATAAACTGGACAGAAAGATTACAAGCAGGTGTTTTGAGTCTGTGCCATGGAGTGGTCTCAGCTGACCTGGTGCAGATACGGAACTGTTTCCCCTCATTTTTCCCATTTGCCAGTTTAGCATTTTATTTGCTCATTTGAATTGGTACAACTGATTTACCGTGTACATCTTTTCATCCCATAGGTTGATGTTTATTGTGGCTTCATGCCACATGTATCTATGTAAATTGATTATAACATCTTGATTTTTTCTGGTTGGGGACATGAAACTTAAAAAATAATTATAAGTGTGTCACTGTTGAAGATGGCCTTTGCTTAGGAGTTTGTTTTGTGATTAATTAATTTGACAAGCAGTGTCAGTGCTTGTCATTTTGAGGAAGAACTTGACTGAGGTTAGTCTTTTGGTTTTATCAGACATGTGATGATATGTACTACAAATTAATCTGGGAAAAATATGTCAGTTATTTCGTTTGAGTTAAAGGAAAAGATGCCTAGGGAGGCTTTTTATAGAGGAAAAAGTTCAGGTGTTTAGACAAAACCTTTTTATTTGACCACAAGAGGGTATTGCAGTATCAGTTATGCAAGACTTTAACTTATGTTTGCCTTTATTTGCTTTGACTTATTTTTAAAATAAGTATTTCTCAAAACTGATCATTTATATTAAGTAGTAGTTAAGAAAAACAGGTTTTGTATGCCAGTATTTGATGTCCTTCTCCAAGGGCAATTTCTGACCTGGTTTTTCCTAAAATTTATAGTAACAAGTTTCTTAAAGCTTAAGAGGTTCCCTTCACTGGACAACAGAGACTTAGACAGGTACTCTGAAACACTGAAAATCTTAATGGAAATGGTTGTAAGAATACATCAGTCACAGAAGGGAAATAATAACAGGAGATGAATGTGTTGCTGCTTTGTCTGGAAGTGCCTGTTGCTCCAGGATGGGAGGTGGCACGGTCAGTGAGACTTGATCTGATTTTTCCATGTGGTTTTACTTGCAGGAATAAGTTTGGAAATCTTTTTTATCTCATTTGTGTTTCCCAGTTTTCTCATTTACACCCAATTCTTCTACAATATAAATCCAATGTCAGTTTGCACTTTTTTTTATCAGTCAATACTGTGTTGCAATACTTTCCTACAAAAGTTGTGTATTCTAAACTTTAAGGGCTGTGTTGCCAAATGTTCATGCCATGTTTTGTACAGTTCAGACCATGGGAGAAGGACCTAGAAGGACTTTTGGATTCACCCACTCCTAGATCTACTGCTGAATTTAGGAGAAGGTGCATGGGATACCTGCAGGTATCTCAACAAGCCCACCTGTAAAAGAAGAAGAGCAGCCATATCACATGATCTGTGAGGAACACGTTTCTGAGGGTTCTGATAGTGGTTTGATGGACAACAAAGCAATTTTCGTATAGGAAAGTTTGTGAGATATTGCAGAGATTTAAGTAGCACACACATTTAGAAATCCGGGTGTATTGCATACGTCGTATGCAAGTAAGAGGCAGGAGCAAAAGCTGGAGGAGAGGGCAGCCCTCTGGAGACCAGCTTCTCAGAGCAGGTCACGATTCGGAAGATCTCTGTCACTTCATGAGGAGTGAAGAGATCCCCATGGAAATCTTTCAGTACAAGCAGTGTTTCCTGCCTGCCTAAATAGTGGCATTTGACTTGTCATCATCATCTTCCTCATTGAATAAAGATCAGTCAAGTCAGTCAGGGTTGCGGGCTGGAAGGTGGGCCGTGGCGATGGCTGGCAGAGCATGGTGTTAGGTGGTCAGTCAGAGGACGCTGAGCACCCTGCAGAGAAGTGACATTTGGCAGGACATTAACACAGTGCTTTTTCATCAGCCCTGGGCATTAAGCACCGAGGCTCTGGAAAGCCTGGAGGTGGCAGGTCCTGCTGGTGAGCCATGTCTTGGGCTGGGCAGGAGCAGAGTGCCTTGGGTCACTGTATGCAGGCAAAATGGACACAAATCCAGCCAGCTACCACTTTGGAGTCAAACTCCTTTTAAGCAATTTATGTAGCTGATTGATTAAAGGCATCATGCATTAAGTTTTGCTGTGGGTTTCTTAAAGAATATACATATTTCTTGTCTTAATGGAATTCTGCTGATAGAGCTTGGCAAGTGGAGTGTCTGTTGCGTCGGCAGCGTACAAATACCATGGGGGGAATGTCTGCTTCCAGTGACACAGAGTCTGACACTTCAAAATAAAACCAAAGCTGTAGTACAGACTGTAAGAAGTCTGTTGTGATTTTTTTTATCCCCTTATAAAGGTTGCAAAATATGTTAACTACTGATATGCCGTTTTCCGTACTTAAAGCAAAAAATACGTATTTAAAAAGTATTATTAACTTGAAAAAAATATTAAACACCAGCTATTTCACAGAATATACAGGCCTGTTACATTAGAATCTTGACTTAAACCTGCCACCTGAGCAAGGTGATGGGATTTCAGGGAAGGAGTGCTATAGGGCTGATGCATGAGTAGGGATTTGAAAGTATCTGGTTTTAGGAGAAAGAGCTATATGTACTGTTCCTCACTGGCTGAGGAATGTTTTCAGTTGCTATTTCACATAATTTCAGTCTTAGAGGCCAGATCCTGTCAAGAAGTGCAATATTGTATGGACAAAGTTATCTTCGTTAGTCAGAGTCGAGTTCAAGTCACATCCTCACCACAGCAGGGAGCTCTGGTAACTGCACGGTGGAGCTTGGCTTTGTTCTGTTCATCCTCACTGTTGGCTCGCACGGTTTTTAACAGGTCTAGGAGAATTCCAGGGTATAAAGTGGTTGAGTACTTCTGCAGAGGCTGTGCTTTGTGCTGCCTAAGCACCCACAGCAGCGGTTTGGCCTCTGAATCTGGCATGGCCCTGATTCCTGCACTCCTGGGGTCTGCAGCTGCTCACAGTGTCAGGTTACAGGGCAGGGAAACTGCTTCACAAATACTACAGAGGCTCTGTTTTCTCTCTGTGCTACCTGTAGCACTGTAGTACTTATAGAAGTATTTTGTCCTGTGAATTACAACATTCCAGCTGTGTATCATTACATATTTCAATGCTCAAAATGCTGCTCAGGTTTTGGGGTTTTTTGTATTATTCTCTGGTTTTTAACCTGTCTCCTCTGGCAGACAATAGTATATTTGTTGATCTGCATCTTGGTACACTGAATGTTTCATTTGCCATCTGCTCACCATATTCATAAAGGACATTAACTTTTTGTTTTGATGTGAGAAACCAAAAATTCTCTGCTGTAAGTTATGCAAAGTTTTCAAAGCAGGATACTTAAAATTTATTTTAAATTGTGTCTCACTTTCATTCTCACTAAATGAAAGGCGGCACCTGACTTTTGAAATGTTCTTCACCTTTGCAAGTTTTGTTGCCTGAGAACTGAGCTACTTCCTCTTAGTTTTTTTCAAGGTAACTGTCAGAGTCTAAAATTGAGAAGCCTTGTCTGAATGTGTCAATCACAAGCTTTGTCTATTTTTTCAGCAAAGCCTTTAGTGGTTCTCCCTGAAGGCAGGATGTTCCCATAACTAGATGTAGGGGGGGTTGTGTATAACCTTTTCTTTGAATGGTGGCAGATTTCCTGAGATCATGAGGATTCAGGTCTGAGGGGACACCAGTAGGTCTCTAGACCAACCTGCTCCTCAGAGTATGAGCTACGATATCAGACCAGCTGGTCAGGGCTTTATGCTGTTGATCTTGAAAGCCTGCAAGGATGGAGACTGCACAACCATTTTGGGTAATGCATCTCATCAGGGTTGCCTCCATGATGAAGATGTTTTGGCTTACATACAGTCAGAACCTCTCCTGTTTCAACTTGTGCCCATTATTTCATCCCTCCACCGAGCCCTGCTCTAAGCAGCCTGTCTATGTCTTTCCTATAACCTGATTGCAGGTACTGGGACACTGCTCTTCGGTCTCCCCACAGCCTTGTCTGCTCCAGGCTGGGCAGGATTTGATCGTCAGTTGCCTTGTCTGTGTTACACAGATGTGTCAGACCTTTACCTGACCCACTCTGTTCTCTGTCCCTGCCTGATTTGACCGTTTACACTGCTCATGCTCGGCAGGACAGATGCTCCATGAGACCTAGAAAGGAAAATAACAGTGTACACCTGGAGTGCACAGTCCATTTTGGCATTCTTTCCTTAGATCACTTGCAATGTTCTATAGTCCAGTTCATCCTTATTCCTTCCGTGGTTGTACAGAGCATGATTGTTTTTGCTATACAGTTGGAAACTTTTGCTCCCTGAAGAAATGGACAGCCAAAACAATGTGAAATCTTCCTGGATGTGTTTGGCGCTTTTTATTTTTAGCTCAGTTGTGCAGCCATTCACATGCGGATGCTCAAACAGCCAGAACTGAAAGGAAAGCAGCTGCATCCCCAGACTTCTAGGCCAGAATAGCCAAACAGACTTGGAAAAAATTTCAGACTGGATTTTCACTGTACCAGGTGCTTCATTAATGATATTGTTATGGTGTGATGAAGAGAATGGGAGTCTGCCTCTTAGAATGGGCTGTATTCCAGTTTTCAAGACAGGAAACCTTTTGCTTAGGTCACTGTTTAAGTTTAGAAACCTCCCAAAGCAGTAGACAGCCATGCAACTAAAAGTTGCAGAATTAGGATAAAATCTTGCTTTCTTACATTTGGTCACTTAATGACAAAAAGGACTTAATGACAAAAAGATCTTATCCTGCTTTCTGTGTGAACTACCCACATAATCTACACATGTACAGTATGAGTATCATATATCTCTCTTTAAAAATCCAGCTCCGATCACAGTGCTGGTATAAGTGCAGCTCCCAGCCTTTTCCATGTAGACATCATGAAAAACTTCAGCCAAACTGAGATTATGGATAATTGTTGCCCTGTTTGACCGGAACCATTTCACCTTGAAATATATATATAGTGAGATCAATGAATCTTTAATGAGAAACAGGGCATTCCAAAATGCTTCCAGGTTCTGGAGGCCCAGGACAGAAAACAGAGCAAAGCCTGACAGCGTGAAGAACCCCATTTCAGGTGAGGTCTTCTACAGCTTCCAGCATTCCTGGTGTTTAACAGCAGGAATCTCAAAGCTCTGAGATATTGTGCTACCTGGGTCCTTGGTTTCTGGGCAGACCACTCAAGGCTTCTGTATGTTTTTAAAAGAGTGGAAAAAATAGCAACCAAAATAGGGATATTCAGATGGGCTTCTTAATTCTTGATCTACTGCAGCATTCCAAATCCTTGGTAGATTAAACCATGAAAAAAACATTTTGCAAATCTTTGTTTTTGTCTGCTGAGCATGCTAAGGATCTTTCAAATGTATTCTAAATTAAGACTGGCTAACCTGTGCAAAATGAGTTGGGGTAGTGAGATAATCACACATAGAGACATCTACTGCCATTTAGAAAGTCCTAAAATAGCTGAGAAGTCCATGATGGGCCACCAGATCCATAGCAAAGCTGCAAGAGACCTGCATCTTTCTACAAAAGCAGGAGGGACAGGCAACAACGTCTGGCTGTCAGGTCGCACTGGATGACCTTGAGTGTGTCAATACTTCACATCTTGACATCCAGTTAAGAGTATTATTCAACCAAAACTCTCAGTCATTTCCACTTACTATATTATGGATTGTGCCATGATATGGTCGTGGAACATGTAGCCTGTGGGGACTCTCAGGCTGCTGCTGCGGAAGGTGAGGTGCACTCCCTCTCCAGCTGCTCATGGGTATCCAGCACTGTGGACCAGGGAAGGGCAGGCAGCCCGTGGCCAGCAGGGTGGGTTAAACATCTCTGTGGTTCCTTAACCATGGCCACTTTCACTCCAAAGAGCCACACTTCCTGCTGCTGCACATGTGTTCCCTACACCTCCATTATCTGTATGGTGGCAGAGATATCCTTGAAGGAGTCCTTTAGCAGCTGTTGAACATGAGATTTACTGTGAGGGAAAGGTATAACTACACCTACACTAGGAAAAGAGTTCCAGGGCCCATTCCCTGGATGGGAATCATAAGCATTCCCCACATTAGTGAAGAAGTTTGTGCTAAGTGATTATATTATATTGCATGATGTGTTCTGTTACTTAATTTGTGTTTAAAAATTAACTTAGCCAGGAGCAAAGGAGAAGGTTGGGTGAGAGACTTTGTAGAAAAAATGGCTTAAATTTACAGTCTTTTTCTCTGTTTGATAAGGTTAATATTCCTAATTTCAGCCATTTTTCCTCTATAAAAGTTTTGTCATATACTCGAACCTGACAATTGGAGGATTGAGGATATGTTTGGACTGCCTTTTTTGCAAGTCTGATGATGAAAACCACTTATGCCATTAGCATAAAATAAAAAGCCCTAACCTTCTTATACTTGTAGAGGAACAGTTTACAGAAGCTAAAAGTTTTGCTGGTGAATGAGAATATCCATTTTGGAGCTAGCCTGCACTGGCTCTGTGGTTAAAATGGTACCATACTCTTGCAAAAGGCTAATACAGGGATTTTGAATAAAGCATCTCTGTGCTTTATCCATTTGCTCTTTGCCCTTTGTCCGTTTCCACTCCTCCAGGATCTCATTAACTTCCCATAATGTGAATATTCTCCCATGCTGCATACCTTAGCTTGCACAAATGTACCATTTTGCAGGAGGACTAGAAAACAGCAACAATCAAAGCAGATTTTTCAAACTTTCTTTTTAAAAAAACTTTTATCCCCAAATACAGATTAAAATAAAATTTTTAATCAAAAAAAGTTCATCTTGCTTTTCTATATGTCTTTGTGGTAAGTGTTCAGATTCATCAGCACCTTGATGTGTGGTGGCTGCTTTACTTTGTACATTCTGTTTTATGGATTCCACTTTTGGGATTGTTGTTAGCTGGGAGAAGTAAATAGACTTTGAGAGAGAGATCACACCATAGCAACCTTCATCCTCTGTTTATGGTTCAGATAAACGTCTGTGCTGTGGAAATTTATGTCCTGAAGAATTTTTTAACTAGGACATTAATTGGTTTAATAACAAAAGGATTAATGCAGATAAGTTGAAGACAAATCTACATTCAATATTTAAATGGTGAATAATTTTATTTTTTAAAAGCTGCCATTGACCCTGGGATTATCTCAGTTGGTCAGAGCATGGTGCTAATACCACCAAGGTTGTGAGGTCAATCCCCATATGGGCCATTTACTTAAGAGTTGGACTCTATGATCCTTGTGGGTCCCTTCCAACTCAGAATATTCTGTGAATCCGTAAATAATACGTCACAGTAGGGAGAGAGTATTTTTCACTTATTTACAATACCAGAAAGTACATGACTGTTTCGAGGGAGAGGTTCGTGTAAGCACCCAGCAGAATATGAGTTCTCCAATTAAAATCAGGATTAAAACTCCCCTTGTTTAATGGCAGCAGCTCCATGTGTGTTTTGAAAACCCAAACCTGTCAGTTTTTAATTTCCTCACTTTTTGGTTAAAGAAGTAGATTTTACTTAAGCAAAATGTCTGTTGGTTGAACTGGATGTTTTGCTCCCCTCTGAACATCCTGGCTGCAGGGAGATCTTAGACCTTTAAAGGATATGCCAGGACAGGACATTTTTTCCTTCCTGCAACTGATGCTAAGACGCTGTTGCTGGCAGTACTTTGGGTTTGTTCTTTTCATAATATGCAAATTGGCAAGATTTTATTCCAAACTGTAAGCATTCCTTATTCCTTAGAGATTTCACCTATGTGTGTTTGTCCTTCAGCTCCCTTGCCTTTATAGTTGGCCAGTGGTGCAGAAAGCATGGTGAGGGGAAGGGTCAGTGTGGGATGGAGTCACCATTTGGGAGGATCATCTATCTGGTGAGGCCCTCATGGGTTTTGGCACAGAGAGTGGCTGGAGAAGCCCATTAGGAGGCAGAGCAGGGTAGGTGTGGTTTTAATATCAGGGTATTTCCCCCCTGATAGAAATTACCATAAAACCCAATAACTACAGGACATCAGTGGAACATTTGTCTTGAAATCCAGGGACAGGTGATCCCCACAGAGCCCCCAGCATGGTGCTTGCTCAGAGCCCACCTGCAACACACACAGCTGCGGGTTTGTGCCTCTTCTGTCCCAGCTCCCTTATATCACGTGAAGATTAGCTGGGGGAGGGGAGAGCCAAGCTTTTTATATAGTGCTCGCTGCTATAGAAACCACGAGCTCTGTGACAGCGTGCTCGGCTGTGTGGGCACAGCCAGCAGCAGCTCCCAACCAGGGGATGCTGTAACTGCACCCTCAGTTTTCAGTATTCTCGACCAAAACCCAGCTGCCTTCTGAATTGTTTTATGTCTGTCACTCTGCAACGTGCAGGTCTTTAGCATAGGAAATAAAATGCCAAATATCTGAAGTTGTTAATTCGATTGTTCAACAAGAAATCTGCAGCTCCCTACTATCGGTTTATCTGCTGTTTCAAGTCTGTCGCAACATCAGTCCTCTGGTGATTGGAATTATGGCTGTAACTTTGCCCAGAAAGTCACTTTCAGCCGTCTCTGTGTCCCTCCAAACATAAAGAGCCAGCATTGAAAGAGGTGATATATGAAAATTATTGTGTCAGCTAAGCTTTTCATGATAATGTTAAGATAAAAAAGTCTACAAAATTACTAACTGATAGATATTTCTGAAGTCAGAGGAGGATGGAGCTGTCAGCTATGAGGGAAGAAAAGTAATCTGGCATTGATCCTTGGTCAATAGGACAATGCTGCTTATTCTGGTAAGTCTGGCTTTAGAAAAAAAAAACAGAACAAGAAGAGAGAAAACAAATGTAGAACATCTCAAAGACATGTGAAGTGCACTCTGCTAAAAGTAAAAAGGAGATTATATTCATGACATGTATTAAAGCAATAGATGTGCTTCATTCTGTCAGGGTTACAAGATCTCTAGAGGAAGAAAAAAGGACCTGCTTTTTTAAAATCCAAATTCTGGATGTTATGGCTGAGGCAGTATCTCAAAAACATTTACCTGAGAGACAGATCTGAAAAAAAGTGCTCTGAGGAGTACAAAAAACCAACACAGAAGATACAGTACAAAATAAAAAATTTAGAAGCTGAACTTGTTTTGGGTTCCAAAACAGTCTTCTCAGAGGAACTCATGTCCCACTGGCAAAGTATTGAGTGGGGCAGAGGCGAGTTGGGGACTGCGTATGGAGACTGGGGAGCTGCTGTGGAGGGGAAGGATGAGAGCTTTGAATCTTGACCTCTACTTCTGCAAGTTAGAAGCTAATTTTGCAAGCTTTTGTCCTGCTTTATCCAGCTCCTCTCCTTTCAAACACTAGCACAGGCTATGCTATATGCACAGCAGCCTCCCCTTTGAGGAAGAAATGTCACAGCAAAATGTTGGTGCTTCTCCAGGTCCCACTGAGTGCTTTCTGCAAACCCAGCGTGTCCTTGAATTTTGAGATAAGTGGAGCTCAAAACACAGACAGGAGACACGTGGGGTTGACAAACTGCATACCCCATCTATTGGAAAGTGTACGCTGAAAGAAAGGTGCTGGCCCACCGCCTCTGCCTTGAAATCAGTAGGCAGTCAGGTTCTGTCAGAAGTAAAGATGCTCTGGAAGTACTGGAGTTGGAATAAGGACTCTAGTGGGATAAGGATTCTGACAAACTGCAAAACCAAGTCTTTCCAGAAAGACTGCATGGTTTACACACCCACTTCTTAGTTTTGAATAATCTAGGATTGTTGCTGCCAGACAAACTAAATTGGTGCTGTCATAAGCTCTCAAAGCCAGGCAATAGCAAAACCAATTCAAGGGGTTTTGTTTTCTTCTTTGATTTTTTAGGGCTTTGCAAGCTGTGAAAATGATGAAACACCTAAAACAGTATGAGCAAAAAGATTGTTTGGGATTACACTAAGTAATCTTTCTGGTGGGAAGCATGCAATTATGTACTGTCAGCACATGGAGCGTGATGGGACTATAATTTTACCTATGTTATTTCCCCAGGTTGCCAAAGAAACCTTAATAAGAAAAGTCAAAGTGCTCCTGTTCTTATTGATCTTCTTAACAAATTCTCACAAGCAGCATCGACTGTTATAATTATTTTCTCGTCTCTAAGCCGATATCTGATGTCACACATACCACTGTCAAAATCAGCTGGTTTGCCAGTGCAGAAATCTAGCATAAAACTCTATAAAAAAGGCTACACTGAAGGAAATGGAATGAGCACATTAATGCTCTTCTTTGCTGTTTCTTTAAAAGCTTTATTGTTGTTGTCAGAAATGAGAAAAAAAGGCTGCCAAGTCCCAGAAGATTAATCCATGTCAATTTTAAGGTGGGTAAGATGACGATGAAGGTCTCCATGATGGCTGGCAGCATGCACGCCGTGTTCAAGGAAGAGCAGGAGCTCTTTGGAAACATTTCTTTCCAACCATAGGCCAAGGCAAGTTTGCTTGGCAGCCTTGGGAAATAACAGTGGTGTACCTTGGATGGACTTTGGGAGATACAGGACGGGGAGGACAGTGGCAGGGACCTGCTGGAGGACAAACAGTGCGGGGGCAGTAGTAGCAATAGGGAAGAAGGGAGCCAGAATGGCTTTTCAGCCCCAGTCCCTGTGGAACCAGTAACTGAGCAGGTGGCTGAAGGTTTCCTCCTCATTCTCATCCTCCTCCTCTTCCTCCCTGGCAGAGTCCCACAGGGAGTGGGATCTCTGGGGCTCTGTGGAGGAGTGAGGCCACACCAGGGGAATGAGGGAAAGCTGACCAACTGGCAGATGCCCAGAGTTAAAATTTTAATACGATTTTTCCCCCCTTTTCCTTTTCTGTCCTTTGAAAAGAGGTGCTGTGGTCCTGAAGTATCTCCATGATTGATGCAATCATATTTTTTATGTAAAAAACTTAGCGTACAGATAAAGAGAGAGTGATGGCTAAAATGAACCTATAAACTGGAGTGTCTGCAAACACATCCCATGCTGTTTCTTCAGCCTCTTGTAGCAGCTGCCTGTGGCCCCACAGCTGAGAAGTTCTGCTGAGTAGTAGATGCAGACAAAAGAGACTTATCATTACTGTATAAATAAAAGCCCAAGCAGGACAGAAAGAAGTTTATTCTGTAGAGGAAGCTGAGCTAAAAAATTTGGGCTTTAGTTGTGCAACTAGAGAGGATTTTGGTCATTGGAAGCATGAAATACAAGGGTGTTCCCTTCCTCAGATTTCTGTGTTCACTTGCAAAGTCTCTGTGTCCCCTGTTGCCCTCAGATGATGAGCAGTGACATATGGATGTTGTGGGAAGCTGGGCCTGGGAAGGCAGTTCTCTCAGGTCAGGAGAGTGCATGGCATTGACAAGTGTAATGTACCCATGGCTGGTCTGCAACTTTGGTTGGGAAGATAAAAAATATTGTTCAGATTTATTCAGGGTGGTGAGTGCAAAGCAAGCCCGAGCTCTTGGAAGCTCTTGGTGAAAGCTGAGAGGTGGACAGACAAGCAGAAATGTTAAAGTTTTGTCCATGTGGTTGTCTACCTTTTCCTAAAACTAGGAAAGCCCAGGTTTTCCCCTCATTTTTGAAATAATTTTCTCAAGTAAGTTTAATAGTATATGGAGAAGAAACGACAACTCCCTGCCTTATTGGCAGCCTACAGCTAACTTTTAATGAGCCTTTCTTAATAACATTTCAATTATTCTCATTCTTACTGAGGGTGAGTGCAAGATATAACTTCAGTAAAATTATTACAGCCCTGTTTTTAATCTCTCTGTGCAGAGTAATAGTGGGGGTGTCAAGTAGCTCTGGTGTTTGGAAATTATGTCTGACAGCCCCAGGAAAATGTGAAAGAGAGCTGTGAATTCCCTCTCAAAGCCTGTGAATAGTCATCCCAGTAACTACTGTGTCTGAGAGACCTTTAGGGCCCTTTGTCGGAATGGAGATTTGATGAAACTGAAAAGAAAGCATTTTATGTAGGTGCTTGGAAGAACAGAAAACATTTTTCTTACTGTATTATATAGTTAGTAGAAGAAACAGGGTGACCCCACTGGCCAATCTTCCCTTTGTAAATCCTTTCCATCAGAGCTTCAAAAACATCTTGAGAAATCTTTCAACGCTGAAGGAAAGTCCCTAAAGATAATCAAGTGGTTTTTGCATTACCACAGAGGCTTCTAATCCTGAGAGCCACTTAAGGAGTGGAAGTGGTTTTCAAATTATTTCAGCCTGCCCTCCTCCCATGCTGGTTTAAGTCTCTTCCCAGGCATCCATACCCACCACTGAGTGGGCAAGGCAGGATGGAATTACACATTTACTGCAAACGGGCTTCTGTGTCCTGTAACACATCAAACAAATCATCAGCCACAAGACTATGGTCAGTGGCTGCTGAAATTGGATCTGAAATTATTGCAGGATCTATCATTAGAGGCAGTTGTTACAGCATACAGACTATCCTCTGCATATACTATTTTCCCATTTCAGTCTATCTGCTATGCAAAGTGTCTCTCTGTTGAACCATGGCATCTTCCCAATCGACAACCCCATCCATTACGGCCGTGCTGTGCAGTTTGCCTGTAAATGGTAAAAGGATCGTAATTGTGTGACTTGTGACAGATTGTGACAGCAAGCAATGTGGCCAGCCTTTTATCATTGCATTCTTGTGGGCTTTTATGTTGGTGTTTGATTGGTAGCTTAGCTATGAATTTGCATAAACCTGATAATTTTCATGAAAATTTGTTTCAAACAACCAACACAGCATTTTGTACTATTTTTCTTTTCTTTCTTTGTTTCCTTGTAGATAGTGGTTCTATTTGGTGTTTAGGTAAGTGGTGAAATTAAAGTTCTCTGCAATTTCAGTGTAGTAAAGATCTCTACATTAATGATTTTAAGAAAATTTCGTTTACTCATTTATCTAATGGAACACATACATGGTCTATGCTGTGAGTACATCATGACACATGCATTGTGCATGAATGCTCCCGTATTACACACAGTGTTGAAACAAGACAAGTTTTGACCAAAATACAATAAGGTTCCAGGACCAAGGTAGCCTTTATTCTCATTTCCTTTTGAGTGTATGAGAAGCCCTAAGTTTTGTGCCTGTGCCTGTTTCTGTTGTAGGTCTGGGCTCCCATTGAGAAGTTGCTCACTGAACACTGGGGGTACCTTGCCTGCAGACCACAGCAGCTAGTTTAGGTGCAAGAAGAAGAAAACCATGCAGAAGAAAATCAGCCCAGGTGTGTTCCTGGGCTGCAAAGCTCTGCTAAAGGGGCGGCATCTGGTCCCCCAGATAGAAAGTTGCTCTGAGAGATGCTGTTCCTGGTACGTAGGATAGCTCTTTGGCTGTTCCTGTTCTCCAAGGTGATGTGTTGTGATGAACAAACAAACTTGTAGCTCAGGACTGCATCTCTGCACCTCCATAAGACACCTTTATCCTTGTTGTTTAAAAATTTCAAGAGTCTATTATTCAGGGCATACATAACTTAATGCAAATAATAACAATAATATGAGTAATGGTAAGCAGCTTTCTTTCTTGACATTGATCCAGGTAAGTGAGACTTCTTCATTTTTGTGATATTGGAATTGATTCAAAGCAGACCTCCTGTACTTAGAAGAAAATCCCATTCAAATATATAGTGAACTTTAAGCACTTGCCTTACTAAAAAGTCATGCCCTGCTCTCATGAAGTCAGTAGCGAAATCCCCGTGGTCAGAAGAAAACCCCCAAATCCCTAACCAGGTACTGTAAAAGAAAAGCATGCTTCAGTTATAGGTGTTATTTAATAATGCAGTCAAGCTTTGAAGATGCTGCCCTTTTCTCAGGATGTGACTGGAGAGCAACCCTGGGCTCCTCATCTGGGCAGTTCCCTGCCAAAAGCACTCGGAGCTTGGCTGGGTGGGAGGGCTGCTGCCACGTATTCTCCCAGCAGGTCTGTTGAGTTGCTGCTGTCAGTAGGAAAGGTGTTATTAGCTCCTTTAAGACAGTGTTTTGACAAGATGCTGGATGTACAATCTCACAGAAGTACTAAGAGGTTTGCTGCCAAACTCCCAGATCTCTTGCTGCTCATGGGCAGGGAGGCATTTTTTGATTCTGAATTTTATGGCTTGGGTACATACGTTCTAGCTGCTGGTATAAAGCAATTCCTGAACATACACTGCCAAATTTGAAGTTACATTGAAATTGTAACAAAAAATATTGCTAGAAATATTGCAGGGGAAAAAAAGAAATTAGCAAATGACATGGAGAAAAAATTAGCAGATGACATGGAAAAAAAAGTACATTCCCTGTATTCATTTACAGGAGTTGCTGAGTTGTTTTGGTAGAAAGTTGAAAAGAATCAGTCTGAGGCTGAGGTCAGACAGGGAAATGTTCAGGCATGATGATTAAGGTTTATAATCACAGAATTTATAGTCACAGAAATTTATAATCACAGGAAACCTGGTGTTTACAATGGGAAGGTCAAGACATCCTCACCCCAGGCAGCATCTCCAGTCTCCCTACAATAAGTTTCCAGTCTTGGCATAAAGAATTTGTGAAAATTGCTGTCACCATTGCTGTCAGCTTCCTCTTGCACAAAGTCATGCAAGGGTTTTTTTCCTGCCGGGACAAACATCCTTTTGTGATTATTTGGGCAGCTGGGGGCCCTCGTTGCTTTTCAGCTGGCGGGTGAGGGCCCGGGGGGTTCTGGCCGCGGCTCCCTCCGTGCCCGGGTACCCGCCAGCAGAGGGGAGCCGACAGCCGCGCATCCATCTCCGCCTAGTGCAGGAGAGCACAGGCTGCCGGGGGATGAATGAATGAAAGAATGATTGAATGAATGAATGAACGAATGAATGAGTGTCTTCCTTTGCATTTCCAGATGCTCTGATTTTAGTTTCCTTCTGTGTTGTAGAGATGCTGGAACTGGGCTTTCTAGTGAGTTGGGATATTTAAAAGTGATGTGTGTTGATGAGATAAATATATATCAATTACCAAAACAGTGAACAGTACATTTTTTCCCCTGAACTAGATGACATGAAACTGTCTCAGAGCCTCAAAATGAGTCTCTAATATATCAGCAGCTTAATGAACCAACATTACAGATGAGATCTTGAGACAGAACTGCATATTTGATAATGACATCCCTGGTAATTTTGTTTTACTGGAATATTCCAAGTATCTTTTTTCTTCATGAACTATAAAGGGACAGAAGTAAACGGACTGGAAAATATCATTTAACAGTGTGTTTCTGTGCCTTGCTTATGCGATGACTCTTGCCTTCTATTCAGTTGTTTGAGGGAGGTTCTCGTTTGTTTTGCTGGCAGATTCAGCCTGCATAGAGCCACAAATCACTCACTAGATTTGAAGGGTGACCCTGCTCTGCTCAAAAATGCTGCTCATTTTTCCAGCAGGAGCAGAGGACAGGAAGCCATCAGCAGGAAAAGCTCCAGCAGTGTGGGTGGCATAGATGGAGAGAAGAGTACTGGTAAAGGGTGAAGAGGGTGCAGCGTCAGTGGTTACTGTGCAGCATCAAAGGAGAAAGGGAGGATGCACCTTTTGCAATGCACTAAAAGCACTTATTAAAGTGAGGGAGATGATGTGGGAGAAGGGAGTGACACTTAAAAATATTGGTGAGAAGAGAGTTTGCAGTGGGGCTCTGGCAAAGGTGGAGAATGTGGATTAACGAGATTAAAAGTGGAAGCTGGAAGGAGGCAGATGAATAATCAAGAGGGAGGAGGATGGATAATGTCTGTGAAACAGGAGAAAGGTGAGCACCATCCTGTGTGGGTTCCTGATGATGCGCCAATGCCTGCAGGCAGCGAGTGTTCTCAGCTCTTGCTGTTCCTCAGTTTGGCTTCTATAAGGTGATGGCTTTGTGGGTTCACAGGATTATTCAGGTTATTCATGGACAGGGCGTCATGAGATCATCTAATTTTTGGCATCATCTTCCCTTCTCCCTCTCTGCCTCATCTGATTAAAGCTTTTCTGTCTCTTACATGTAGTGTTACCACAATGGTTTTGAGAAGATCTGCTATGTTGCAATTAATGAATCCCCCTGTTACCCAGAGACCTTGGACATGTGGATGCACAAGATCTCAGCACCTGTGCAAGGGAAAAAGAAAGACAAACACAAGCAAAGAGAGTGTACCTTTTCCTCTGACTTTAATGAGGTTGCATCCATGCTTGCAGTGCCTAAATTCCCTGTGTAGCTGCAAACTTCCGAGTTGCCTCCTTGAAGCACAGCTCCTGGTCATTCTGTACAAACTTCATCACAGATATAATGCCAGTGAGAGGTGAAGTGCTATACCTGTATCTTATAGCATGGAGGAGCTTTGCATCACAGCCTCTGCTCAGACCCCAATAAATATGATTCCTGGAATGCAGCGCTTGCTTTCTGAGAGCAAGCAGTCAGCTTCCCTAAATTACCCACCAGCTTCAGGAGAGGTGTGTTCCCTTTGTGTTTTGTATTTCTATTCTCTTATTTTCACACTAACCTTTGCTTTCTGAGATTTGATAGGATATTCCCATTAAACACCACAATCATTGCTTTAAAAACATGATGCCCTGCCATAGTCAGCAGGGCAGATGGGTTTTGAAGAAACCAGCTGTGCCTAGAAGGTGAAAAAACTGCTTCACAGGAGGAAGGAGGGAAGTGTTTCAGAAGAAATAGGGTGTGCTTCACCCTAAAATATCAGGGTCATCAACATGGAGAGCAAGGTGGAGCAATGATTCTCCTCTCAGCTGGGATGGGGGCAGGAGTGGTGACTACCCAACCCTTCCCTTTTCCCTCGCCGGTCCCATGGGAGGTTGGCAGCACTTCTCTGTCCAGAAGACACCATTTTAGACAGCTTTGCTGAAGGACCAAGGCAGACCCTCTCAGGGCTGCTGGGGTTGTCTTGGCAGCCTATGGCACAGTTCCCAGCACCACAACTGCTCGGATCAAGGCTGGGAACCAAAGCACTGACTAACCTGCTCCTGATTGCCTGGACTGCTGCATGTTTTGACCTCGTCAGTGGGGGTTCTTTGTGCCTGTTGGAGAGGCTTTATTGCTGTAAAAAAGCTTTTTTAACTCTTCTGTTCAGGAGAATTATGCACTGGAAAGGCAAAGTGTGTATACTGTATGGAGAAGAAGGACACTCATCTTTTGCTTTCTGACACTTATTAATTTATTAAATTCCCTTTCTCTCCTCAAAGTGGGCTTTGGTTAAGAGTGCTCAAGAACAAGACAGGTAAACACATGCACATGCATATATAGAAATAGTACCAGTGGTCATACTCATCATTCTTTCTGAAAATTTTAATTCCCTTCTCCATCTGCTGGGGATGATTTTTAAAAAGAGAATGTAATTTGCTCCAGGCAGGATAAAAAGCCTTTCCCTATGAGTTGACTAAGTCTTTCAAGTGCCTTTGGTGGGCCACAATTAATGAAGCACAAAAGAATAATCATCTGGTTGTTTAGAGAAAATGGAATTATAGGCTGTTATGAGCCAAAGTGCTATGATTTTCTCAAACTCCCTCCACTTGATCAGAAAAAAAAATTTTGGTGGAAGAAAAAGCTTACACTTGAATGTTAGCTGCCGTGACTGCTTAAACCTGGATGCAACATGCACACAATTTTTCAAATTAGAAATATATGTTCCCTTCCACCTCCTTTTCCTCTGTTATCTGCAAAATGAAAAGGAGATGAAGATAGCGTCAATTCAAATGTTGAGGATTACTAAAATTTGGAAGGATGGGTTCATGTACCCTGAGCATTTTTATCTCAAAGCCAGGAAACACTGGAAATATTGGGGCAGAAAAAGAAAGACTGCCAACAAAAAGAATAACCAACGAACCAAAAACCAACAAAAATCAACCAATCAAACAAAACCAACAACCAAACAACCAAACAAAAACCTCAAACAAAATCTTAAGGACTTTCTGCTTGATATTCCATCCCTAACTGTGAATGAGCCTCTGGAATGGATTTTTAGAAATACAGCCCTCTTTGGGCTGCTCTTCACTAGTCAGGGAGATTTCTCCAAGATACTTCATTATCTCAGGCAGGCAAGTGGCTGAGCAATGACTAAGTCACTGTAAAACAAGAAAAGCCAATAACCTGGGTTTATGGTAAAACAAAACCTTTTCAAAAGTAGAAAGATGCTGTTTGCACGAGCCCTTATTGAGGGGCTTGAGCATTCACAGTCTTTGCCTGAGAGCCAGGCTCCAGCTGAAGGGCAGAGGATGTCATTGCACAGCTAAATCTCAATTATAATTTATCATCCAGATCACAATAACATGAGTGATTGAGAATTTTTGTTCAGTGCAGATTTACAGCCACACAAACAAATTTTTTTTAATTTGTCAGCATTCCCTAAGGTTCTAAATCCATCTTTTAAATTTCACAGGTATATTTCTTACAGGCAGCAGAAATGGAGTTTGGCGTTTGCTGAGAAAGAATACTGGTACCTCTTGCCTTGACCTTGACCTTTCTGTGTGATACATTCATCAGTTTACAAAGGTGTACTGAGATGTCTCTCTGCTTCTCCTTCCTAGCTAATCCAGTTCTGCATCAGTACCACTGTAAAACTGTCTCTGCAGAGCCAGACTTTCCTCATCCAGAAAGACTTTCTTTGTCATGCTCCACACATCTTCATGTGTGGCTTTTTTTGTATTGTAGCTTTAATAAACTCTCGTAGGAATACACCTGTCAGTTTGGACACATCCCTGCTGCCAGCCATCTAACAGTAATCTCCAATATTATTCTGGCATCTGGAATTCCTATTTACTGCAGGAATATCTGAATTTCTCCCAATCCCCTCATTCTGGGCCAGCTATATGGGAATGAGTTACATTTCCCAAAATATCAATATCAGGTTAAAAGACAGCTGTATATTGATTCTGTGTCTTGTCTTGGGGCTGGGAGCTCAAGTGTTTACAGACTTCCACTTTGTAAGACTCTTTCCATTATGGAAATAAGATGTGCAATTTAAAGTAAGTGCAAATTAATGGGATGAAGAGCTCAGAATGTTTCTCCAAATAAAGGAAGCACTAAAATTTTATTAGGCATGTAGGTGCAGTTAAAGTTAGCAAACCAGCACAATTTTGATCCAGCTTGGTGTATCCTTATTATCCAACCACAGAGCACTGAGCAGCCCAATGTGCAATGGGACTAGTCCCACTTTGCCTGAGTTACAATTCCTCTTGCGTATCTTTTAAGCAGTCATCTCTCCAACAGCTACTGAGGATTATGCAAAGGTAGTTTTGTTTGATTGGAAATCCAGAGGTCCCAGCACATGGTTGCATTTTGGAGCTAACAGATGATCCAGAGATAAGATTAATATGACCTCTTCAGCTGCATAATTAATTTGGTAACGTTCAGAATTTTTTTTTTTTTGCATCATGTCAGGTCTAATTTTTCACTTTGGACATAGTGTGTCTTGTGAATCCACCAAACCTTTATCTGAGTTCCACTCCTCTTCAGCCCTTGCTTTATACCCCACCTAAGTTTCTAACTGTGGTAGTCTCTCTAAATGATCTTGCAAGTAATTGACTGACCAATAGGCGGATTAAGCTAGTTTTTAGCTAAATCCCTATATATTAAACCAGAATATATCCTTACTAATATGTTCTACACCTTAGGAAGAGTGTAGATGGACTAATTTTGTAATGATTGGACACTCCCTACCTCATGCCACTGGCCACCATCTTACACAGGAATCTCCTGAAACAGTTTTCCCATTTTGAATTCTGCTATGTGGGAAACTCTCAGAACCTGCAGAAACAGAGGAAAGTTTTACTGAAAATACTTGGCTCCTAACCAAACAATTCCCAAATTGAGGCACTGGAACACATTGCCCAGAGAAGCTGTGGATGTCCCATCCCTGGGAGTGTTCAAAGTCAGGTTGGGTGGGGCTCTGAGCAAGCTGGTCTAGTGAAAGGTGTCCCTGCCCATGGCAGGTGGGCTTAGAACTGGATGATTTTTAAGGTCCTTTCCAGCCCAAACCATTCCATGTTTCTATGAAATGCTCCCAGGGACAACAGCAGCAGTTGGGTGGAAGTCCCAGATGTTACTTCTCTGGTTTGTTCTGATTCAACCTCATATAATTTGAAAACTTGCCAAATCACCCTAGTTGTTTGAGTTTCCAAGGAGTGCTATATCAAAATTCAGCCTTCAAATCCCCCCTTTGTTACCAACTGTGGAATTAGCAGGGAAAAAAAGAAAATAATGGGAACAAATCCTGTCACCCCACAGCTGGATGAGCAGTCATCTTCATTCCCAAAGTTTAGCCTGCTAGAATAACAAGAGCTTTATTGCCTGCAACCTCTTCTCTGGGGTAGTCCTTACTTTCTGTAATCCAGACAGGAAGCTGAGAGGAGGATCAGGCTGATTGTGTTTGTCCTGTTATTTTTCTCCCATTATCCTTTATATTGCACTGCCCAGGAAAGGGAATTGGGATACTATCTATTCACAGCCTACCACTGAAACAGGTTTGGGCACTCAGAAACATGAACAAAATATTCCTGACTCTTGTTATTTTTTGTATTTTGTGGCCCACAGAAGGCCAAATCTAAATGTGAAATATTAAATTAATGTGGAAACATTTAAAAAAAAGGTTCAGTGTGCCCTTGCCATCCAAATAACAATAAATGATGCTTTAAGCATCTGGGTCATTCAGGGTAGTTTCTATCACCTTTCTTTAGCCCTACAGAGGCTTATATTTACATCAACATTCTTAGTGTCAGACCAATCTAATCTCGCAAATAATCTAATATTTTTTTATTTCCTAGATATCAAAACACTCTTCTGACCTTCCAGATTCATTCCAGTATGACAAATTAACGCCTCTTGGTACCTTTCCTTTTGCTGAGTTAACGAGTGCTGAGGTTTGTTTTTGTGACAAAGGCAAATCATTCCTCCTTCTACTGTGATAATTAATGGTGTCCTCCACCAGTACGGGCTCACAGCAGTCCTGTCACTTTCTGTGTGCAATTATGATCAGCATTAGAGAGTACACTCCTGCTTTTCTACTGAGACTGCTGAGGATGAATGGATGCTATTAAAAACAATAATTGATGTGTACAGTACTATTCATTGGCATCTGTTAAATGCTTATTCTTATACACTGGATAGCTGGTGATATTTTAACTTCTGCCTTGAACCTTTGGATGAAATGTCACTGTCTTTCTGAAAGCCTGAAGAGACACATTAGCCAAAAACTGCAGAAAGTCATACTTTAGCCAAACTCTTTGATAGGTATTTTGGGATTTCCCTGGTGTAGCCCCACTGGGGTTCTGTGGAATCAGGCTTGCTTTGCAATGTCCCTCATAATTTACTGGAATATGACTTATCATGTTTCGAAACATCTGTAGGCTGTTAAAATCTGCTGCTGTTATTTCAAACCTACAATCTTAGATCCTGGAGACCTTCCTACGTGCACAGTATGGCCTGTAACTGCCCTCCTAGCATGGTCTGTCTGGAAGGAACAGCTCCACTGGCTGCCTCCTGCTTTAGCAGCTTTGAAGTTATGATTTTGGAGGTATTATGCCCTCCTTCAGAGCGTCTCTAAGGCCTTCCCTTCTTTACTGGATGCTCTATAGTTTGCAGTCATGGCAGAACAAGACGGTTGTGTCTCTGGATGAAGTTACAGATATTAGGCCAGGGATTCCTTGTGCTACTAAACCATGTAAATTTACACTTTTCTGTGGAAGCATCTATAGCTATACTAAGGCTTCTAAGCTCCAGATTCCCAAGAAGCTCCCAGCAGAAGCTGGTAGCTGGAGACTGTAGCAAACTTTCCATTTCTTAGCTGCCCATGAGGGCTGGGGACGCATCTCCCACTTCTCTTTGGATGTTTCCTGAGGCAGCATCTGACTGCAGGCTGGAGCAGCCTGTGCACAGCTTCTTCCCTGGGTCCCAGGGCAAGGTGTGGGTCTGGGATGGGAGAAGGGTCCTTCTCCAAGTACAGCTAGTGCCAGTGGGGAAGGAGGCCTACCTGAGGCAGCAGAGAGCACAGAAGTAAAATGCTCAGCCAAGAGTTAGAGAAAACCAGTACAAACACTGCTACTGGGTGTGCAGGACTGGAAAAGGATTTGCAGGGGTTTATCATTTCTGTAGAGAAGAGTATTAGCAAAGGCTTATTTTCTGAAGCTGTGTTTAGAGGGAGACTCCTCAGCATTTGTTGATGGTCCCTTGGGTCTGGAATGATTCCCAGGCTTTGAAAGAGCAAAGAGGTGATTACAAAGAGAGAGACCTGATGGAGACCTTGACAAATTGTTCAGCATGTGGTCCCTGACACCCTGGAAAGACAGAGGACATGGAACAAGCACTGGCTGAGGATTGCAAGAGGAGACACACACACCCATCCCCAGCTTGTTGCAGTAGGAGCCATCATAGAAACAGAGCCACGTTCCCCAGAGCTACACATCACTCAGTCCTGCACCCTCAGACGGCACAAAGCTCTTCCTATACCTTATCCCGTTTCTCTGAGCTGTCTGAGTGGCTGCAGCACTACAGCATTAAATCTGCCTGTAGCTAGGTGCAGATTTACCATTACTAGTTGAAACCTGTCCTTTTTTTGTTTTGTTTTGTTGGAGGAAATGGTTTCATAGGGAAGAGGTTGCAGAGAGCTCACATTTTTTGAGAAACTGTCTTGACAGCCATCCCAAATATATTTTTGGTTAGGTTTATTTCAAGTAGCAGATGTGATCTAAGGCCTCATTCGAGTCAGAAAAAATGGCTCGGGAGAGGAACTGATAAAACACATCTGAAGGCATACACAGAAATTGCAGGGATGTGATGGTCTTGAGAAGGCTCTTGAGATGTACCTGTTTCTGTAGGTGGTGGTAGTGAGGTATATTACTGTCCTACCCATATCTGATTCCATATGTGTTATTTCCAGACTTTCTACTGGAAAAATAACTTAATGTAGCACAACTGAGTGCTTTCAGTCCAGAAAGACAATGTGGCATGGTCCCCAAGGATAGCACACATGAGACCCAGACCCTCTATTAACCTCAGGTTCCAGCTCACCACATCTGTGGCTGAATCCCTCACCTTGCTGTGCTTCTGTCTCTCTCTGTATATTTGTTTGGGGCTTTCTTTTTCTGGGTTGGCCATAAGCTCCTTAGGATTCACAGCCTTAGGCTCGCAAGCCTTGTGTCTGTACAGCACCCAGTGTAGCCTGGTGCCATCCATCTTCAGGGTAATGGTGATGGCACAGTAATGCCAAGGGAATCTGGAGAGAGAGGGGCCACTGCTGCTTTCTGAAACTGAAATCTGTGTCTTGGAGTCTCCTGCATCTCCTTTATTTTAAACTGAATGCTTTGCTGACTCTGCTGTGCTCAAAAACACATCAAGTAAATGGGAAAAGGAACTATTTTAAGGCATCCCTAACTTGTGACACTTCTTCATCTCGAACTGGATCACCTTGAGGGTACCAAACCCATGATTTATTTAGGTTCAGGTCCTACTGAAAGGGACATTTCCTAGTCTGGGAGTAGAAGAGATGTTGGGTGACTTAGGTTCTTACTCACTGAATTCACATATCCACTTCTAACCCTGATCAACAACTCAGTCAGCCACAAGGAGAAATACAATAATTTTAAAATGCTAAAACAATTGCAAAGAGCAAACTGCAAAAAAATATAGCTCGATGATTCACAAATGGAAATAAATAAATGCACAACATAAATTATGCATTGCAGTCATTTGTTCAGCTATAGTAATAATGGTTTTGGGGGCAGGGATAGTTACTCTTATAACCTGTACAAAAGAAAAAAAAGTTGTACCCTAACAAAAACATCCCCAGGAAATAAATGTTTATCCAGATTTGGCATTACAAACCATTTTATGGAAACCTGGAAAAGTTTTAAAAATCTATTCAGTAATGCATTTCTTTTAGGAACTTATAATGCAATTTTATTGCCCTCAGAAGTTATGTGGGATCTCTTTAAAAGCAACCACGACATTACAGTCTGCCTTCCCAGCCCCAAATAGGGAATCCTGGAGGCAGTCCATTAATAATGTAAAAATGTCTTGTGTAAAAGTCGTAAGTCTTTCTGAATCTGTGAGATCAATCAGATGCTAGAGCTTTAGATAAAAGTGTGAATTGCCAAATTCTGTATTGCCATGTCATTGCTGCATCCGAATATTTTACTAATTTTACTTATCATTGTGACTCTAGGTCTCTGACACCATCAACAGTTTTGCTTCCTATCGTGCCCAGTTATCTCTGCCAGTGTTGTGCTGGGTGGAAAGGGTTTTAACACAAGCAAGCCTAAGTCAGGCTCCAAAGAGGAAAATAAATTTAATTGTTTTAAACAAAAAGCCTCTGAAAATGTACCATCCCTGCGAATGTGGCTTGGCAGAGCCCCACTGTGTACAAACGGTGGATGCTTCACGAGCTGCCTGGGACCATTAATCCTGCCAACCCCGCAGTGTCTTACAGGAGAATTGCCCTTGCTCTCGCATGATGGCCCATCTGGGCTGCATAGGAAAGGATTCAGATTCAAAAACCAAGAGTAAACCTTGTGCAATCCTCCCACAGGGCTGTGCACACAGCTCTCCTGCATCCCATACTGGCTCACTAAACCACAGTCCTTTGCTACTGCAGCAGACAGAGCAACACTAATAACACTTTTTTTCTGTAGCAATATATTTTGTTTTGTTCAGAGAAAATCAGGATAAAAACAACATTTGTTAAACAGAACACATAGGAGAAAATTTCAGAAACTACTTCTGATCAATTTTTTCTGGGCCTTGTTTTGAAAGAAAAATTGAAAACGTCAAAGGAAATATTTGACAAGAATGAGAAAACATTTATTTCTGCCACCATTCTTTCTGTAGGCAAACCCCAGTAATTTCCCTCAGGTGTTGTCTACAATATGTTCTGTGCTGGACCAGAGTGAGAGGACAGCTGCCCATGTTCTCTGCAGAGCTCCGGGTGGTGCAGTGCCAGGCGTTTCCATCAGCACGGCTGTGGCCTTGCAGGACACAGAGTGGGACCCGCTGTGGCACAGTGCAGCCACTGCCCAGATGGTGAAGCTTCTTCTTCCCCAACAGCTCATCACCCTCAGCATCACTAGTTTCACCTGGTGGTCACACATTCAGCTTGCTCCTCCTTTGTACCCACAGAGTTTCCAGTGTTCATAAGAAAACATTTCCCTTCCATTATAATGAAATAGAGGGCTTTCATCACTGAATCCAGACAGTGAACAAGCACATTAGGGGAATAGATTGGCAATAACTGAGGCCCTAAAATGTTGCAGCAAGAATTAAATACCATAACTACCGAGATCCCATTTGCTACATCTGCTTATTAGCTTGTGTCTGAGACGCTAAATGGTGCCAGGACCAGCTCTCTGTGCCACCCTGGCACCGACCAGCCCTGTGTCTGCAGAGCCAGTCTTGGAGCAGGGGAGTGCAATAGGACAGTATGGCCTGGCCATGTCAGTCATGTCATACTCTCTTCTGCTTCAAAATAGGCACTGCACTGAAATAGAAGCTGCACTGGAATCACCTGTCGAAAGTAAGTCCGGAAGATCCTTTTATGTCAACCCATGAACACTTCAGAGGAATTGCTTGGGATGATAGACACAAATGCAGCTGTGACCCTCCTACCGAGGTGACCTTCCTAACATTGTTCAGTTTACTAACATGAATGTGGCTGGTTTTGGCAGAAGAAAAGAAAAGAAGAATCACTGGCAAAGGACACAACCACTGTGGCTAAAAATGCATGAGAGGGTGGCAGTGAAGGAGAGGTAGACACTGCAGAAACTCTAGGTGAAAGGAGCACAGCGACAGGGTTTGCAAAGGGCTTTAGAGGAGTACAGGCTGCCGTTGATAAATGTAACAGATATTGAGGAAAACAGGAGATTTTTCATGTAAATGTCCTTGGGATCCAGAGGCAAAATTTTTTTAAGTGGGGATCAGCCAGCAGTCTTTCCCTTTCACTTCCATCACTGCCTCTTCCAGTCACACCAGTGATTTAGATCAACTGCAGATAGTGCCTGATGGATTAACTCTGAGCATCAGTGTGACAGCGAGAGCTCTTTGTTAACCTTCAGATGAGCAGCTGCTGAGAGGAACTAAGCTGCCTCTCAGCCATATAAGTTATTTCCCTACTGGTAAACTAAATGAGATGAGGACATGGGGCAGTGCTAGCATGTGTCTGTCCATCCTGTGGGATTGCTGACCCATACTTGATACAGCTGTGGGGCAGGACTGGCTGCCAGAGGGTGGCTTAGCAGGATCTGTCCCTCTAGGCAGTGTGGGTGCTGGGGACAGCAGAGTCAGCTGTGCAGGTGAAAGCCAAGTCATGCCAGTCACCCTCCAAACTAGACAACGTTCTGAGTGTGGAATGAGTTATTCACTAATGTGCATGGAGGATATTTAGGAAAAAAGCTTTAATTCACATTTGCATGTATCAGGACAGCAGTGAAAGGCTAACTCTTCTTTATAGACCATTCTCTGCTACCTACAAAAGCCATGCTACAGAAAGCTAGTTGAACTAAAGTATCACAAGGACACTTGATTCCTTTGGTCATTTTGTATGGCTTTCACCTGGTTAAAAACAGTCATTAAAACCTTTATTCCCAGTGCCTTATTTTCTTGTAATGAATAAAAGTCCTTGTAGAAATGCCATCCACTGAAGACAGCATCTCAGTCAAATCCTGCCCTTGAGAAAAAAAACCCCAACAACTTCAACAACTCTCAAATAGAAAAAAATTAACAGTATTTATTTGATAACAGATTGTTATGTCCTACTTTGCGCAGCTATTTTTCTCCAAGAGGTGATACTGTATTCTGTATATGGTTACATTTTTAAAGGAGGTTGTAACTATTCACCCATCCTTCCTGTAACCTGAAAAACATAGTAAAATATTTTTATTTTTCCCAGCAGCTCAGTGTTCACAATTTTCAGAATGCCTATGATATTATGTTGCAAAGGTTTTTTTTATTATTCCCAGTACTTTGATTAGAAAAGCTGCTTCTTCATAAAGCTGCAAGAACTTTATGTGTTACTGGTGCTATGTCAACAGTAGAACACATAAGATTTTGTATTACATGATTTTTCATTAAAAATGCAGTGCAATTCACTGTACTTAAAGGAACATGAATGTCAAAGGAAAACTGATTATTATAATCAAATTTAATATCCATTTCATGAGGAGAAATTTCATGACCAGCAATTAATTATAAGCAGGAGATGAGAACATGCAAATAAACATGACTGTGACTGGGATACAATACTTGTGGTCTCTGTTCACCTAGACATGACATTTGAAATTCATATCCAAGTCCTGATCTCTTGCACTTAAACTTGTAGAATAAACATTAGATAGGGTAAGAGAACTTGCAATAAGAGATATTTTCCAATTGGGAATTGAAGGTATGCTGCTGTACCTGAGTGGTAGTTACTATTTTCCAGACAGTATTGATGATCTCATCAACTTAATTTCAACAGACTCAGTGGGGATGAACTGGGGATACTGTCCAAAATAGGGATACTGATCAAAACGGGATACTGACCAAAATGGGATACTGACCTGCTGCTCACTGGCACTCAGGGGCTTATATAAAGTTTCACAGAGGAAGCATAAACATATCAATGTCAATAGGTAATTCACAGATTATCAGCAATACACCAAGACCTTTTTTAGGTCAGAATGCAAACTGCTCCAGCTGACTTCAGTTAGCACCTAAGGCAAGCACTGGAACCTGTTGCTGCACATGGAGAAGTGTTAGTCCACTTCAGCTGGTCACTTGTCATTTGATTTGTGCTGATTCCTGAACCCAGGTGCTCTGCCTTCACTTGGGCCAAAGAACACTGTGCACTGTGCATTTCTCCATGTTTCCCTATGCCTTCCTTTGGAAAAGGCCCAGGGAGCAGACCACGATGCTCTGAAAGTGTGCATAATGGGCTTATGCAGAGCTTCCTGAGCATGGATGTGTTTTTCCTTGCAGCTGGTCCCTCTCACCACAGGGCAGGGCCCACCCCAGCAGCAGACCAGCCCTTCCTCACCTGCCTGCTGAAACACTGGGCAGGCTGAGCTGGCTGGTGGGATGAAGAACACTGTATTCATCTGCAGCCGGTCTACCAGTCTCCATTTCTGTTGCCATGGATACAAGAATGAAGCAATAACTTTATTCAGGAGTAGCTATTTTTACTGTAATTACACCACAGGAAATTATTAGACTATTCTTCCCTTCATCTCACCCATATTTTATTTATGTTATGATGCTTCAAGTGCCTGTATGAGCCCCCAGGCACTAATTGCTGGTGGTGGGGGGCTGCTCCCTGCTGTGGGTGTGGGTGCTGACGGTGCCAGGCTCAGAGGGCTCAGATCAGCTGGGCAGACAGCACCAGCCCATGGGCAGGAAGCCACCCAGCAGCACCACACAGCTGTGGTGGAGCCCGGCACTGCAGGGACTCACGGTCAAGAATTAATGTTGATACATTTTTTGCCATGGAATAAAGTGAACTGCAGAGTTAGCAGAGGTTAGGATCAGGCCTGTCTGTATTCTTGAATCCCTCTTCAGGAGGGAGGCTGGAATTGCCCCTGAGCTGCCAGGGCACAGGCTCCTGGCAGGGCAGGACATCTTAGTGCCCACTGCCTGGCCAGTGTGGTGTGAGCGCCCAGCTGTGGTTCTCACTGACGGCTGCTTAACCTTAGACTGTGAGCATCAGGGCTTGCACAAAGCCACTGGAGCTGTGCCAAGTCCTCTTCTGAAATTTGGTGTGGAGTGCCACTGTGCACACTGCTGCACGGCTTCTTAAATCCTTCTCTGGACATGGTGGCACACAGCTGGAGGAGTTCAGGTCAGTGGTAGGCGGTAAAAAAAAGGACTTAACCACGATTTTTTTATTACTGCAATTCTACAGGGCCTTCTCTCTAAGATCCCTATGAGACAAGTCCTATAGAACATAACAGAAAGTAAATTATGGATATCTGTAAGTTTTAGTAATCCTGTAAGATTCAGGTATGGAATTGTACAGCAAAGGAATCATTAAAAGATAATGCATTTTTGTTTGCTTCTGTTAGGCTTTAGGGATATTTTGCTTATCTGCTGCCTTTGTTTTTCTAGCAGTTGTGTGGCTGGTGGGTGCAGCAGCCTGTGTCTGTCTGCTTCTGCAGCACAGGATCACTGGCAGGTCTGTGTGAAGCCAAGTCCATGAAAGCAGAGTGGAGGGAAGAACCTGTTAGGCAGTTAGCATTAGGAAGTGTGACTTTGCCAGCATTGATGGACAGGGCAGTGAACACACTGAATGATAACCAGATGCTGATGAGATGCTCCAGAAGGGAAGCAGAGGAGTGTGCAGGCATCCTGGGGCTGGAGCTGTAGTCTCCAACCCAGATGGGGAAAATCATGTCAAGGAAATGAAGCCCAGACTCTCGAAGCCTCTTGATTTGTCTGGAGGAATCCAGCCATAGGTTAATCCATATGTCATCCTGCATCAATGTAAGAGGAAAGAGTGTTACCACATAAACCACAGCAGGTATCCTCTCACAGCTTGTGTCTCCTGCAATCCAGGCATCTCTGTCCTGCACTCCACATCTACCTTGAAATTCATAAAGAGAAAAGTACTTTAAGAAGGACTTTATAAAGAAAGAGTGGAAAACCCCCTATCATTGGACATGAAGAAGTTTTGTCATTGCACCTGCTGCTACTGCTACAGTTCAGAATTGGTGAGTTTTTCACTTTCTGCAACACTGATTCTTTTTGACCATCTCTTGGCCATTAGCTACATTGATCTAACAGAGAGGGGATGTTGAGCCAGGATTTGAGAGACATGGATTAAATTCCTGAGTTTGCCCTGGCCTCTGAGGGGCTATGTCTCACTCAGTTTCTGCTCTCTGCACCAATCTACCTCCCTGCACCCGCCACACGTGGCTGCACAATGGGGACCTGTCTGAAGCCCCCAGAATTTTCTTTCCTTTCACCTCTGTGTTGCATTTTGTCATGGTTCAGGGAGAAGACTGCATGCTCAGGAAGTCAGGTGGATGCTTTCCCCAATCAATAGTAAAAATTATTTTTAAAATTGTCTTCAGGAGAGTGTAATAAAAGGACATTTGAACTGATGAAAACTTTGGAGAATTGAGTGCTTTATTTGATGCTTTTTAGTAATGAAATTTCTGGTCTCAGTGTAATTTTTGTAATTTTTCAACAGGTCATTCTTTTGAATGAGAGTCCTGCTCTCGTACTCCTGCTAACTCATAGGAAAAATTTTGAATAATTTATAATTACTCACTAGTTTTATAGAGAAATGACACTAAAAATATGAAAAATGTTGCATTAAAAATATGTTTTAGATTGGTATGTGGAACAACCAATGAAAGAAATAGGAAGGTAATTTAAGAAATAATAGAGGCAAACTGCTAAATTATCCCCTTTACTCACTGAGATGTGTGAACCACATCAGGCTATGGGAAACTCAAAATAGGGTCTGTTGCCTCTGGTGTTTTCTATTGCCATTAACTAGATCTGTCCTAAATCTTAAGTTTCATTATTTAATATTAGAAACTGACTCTGTATTCAGCCATGTGAGTAAGTGTGACCTGCTTTTCTGATTTGATGAGGACTAATTAACTAAGCAGAACAGAGAGGGAGATCCAGCTACATTTTGGTGACAAAATTCAGGCATCTTATGTTTGGCATTTAGCTTTCATTTGATCAGAACTATTTCACAGGATGTGCTGTCCTTCTCTACTAAGCCACATGCCAGCATCCACTTTACTTCCGTTAACATCTCTCTCTTAATCAAAGCTGGTGTTCAGATCTCTCTGCATCCTGTCAACCTGACAGTCATTAATCTCTTCACAGGAGTACATTTCTTTCCCACTTAGTATGCCACATATTTTTGCCTGGATCCTTTGAGATCCTAGTGAGACACATCCTTGCTTTCCACCTGCTTGCTGAAATCTGTGGGACAACAGTTCATTTGCACCCCTCTGCAAGATCAAACACTGGCCAGAGTCTTATCTTTAGGAAAAAACCAGACCTTTCATGGCATTAGCAGTAGGGTTAAGCAGCCAAGCCAAGCGGTTATGAGAAGCCAAGCTTGACAGTGCCCTTAATCCAATTAAAGCTATGTCTGAAAAACTGTTCTCAGTTTGGCCTAAGTGACTGAGCAGTGTTTGGAATCTTGTGCTAGGACAATCAAGAAATATATTGTGCTTAGAATGTGACAGAAAGATCTTGGGTTTATAATCAGATAAGGCCTCAGTCGATTAAGATTTAATTATGTCCAAGACCAGAATTCTTCATTTTCAAAAGACCAGTCCTGTGGTGTAAGTCTGTTATCACTTAGCAGCAGTGGATGTTAGTTGAGTAATATGAAGATTTTAATCAGAGCCAGAAGCTTTTACATGAAGATATTAAATTAAAGAAGCAAAAATGGGCTTTCAAATATATTTTATAATTTTTAAGGGTTCTCTTAGAGTACTCCATCTCTCTTTCCTCAGATTACAGTTGTAGATTTTTCAAAATTGTATCTTCATTTCTCATTTTGGGAGCCAATTAATTTTTTTCAAGGATACTCTTTTGATTTATATTTGCCAATGTACAAAGCCACAGACCTACTGCTTACAACATTTTCCCAACTTGAAAGTACATTTTAATAACTGAACTCTACATACCCAATGGCAAGGAAATTTCTGCAAATTCAATTTTGCTTGACAAGTACAACAAGATTATAGCTATGTGGAAATTAATGGTCACAGATTTAGTGTGTTTAGACAGAAAGCTATTCTGGAGGAAACCTTTATGGAGTTCAGTGACGATAAAAAAATGTATTGTGAACCACAGTAGCATCTGTTTGGGGCTCCACATATGAATTTAGCTCTTTAGCATTTTGGATGTCAATTGAAGGACATTCCCGTGGTCAGGTGTCTGTGATAGTGCAATTTATCTTGGGCTGTGGAAGAGCCGCTGCCGGGAAAACCTTTGGCAGTGTTAGGGTACAGTTCCCCTGGACTAGAGCAGTGAGACCATATGATCCAAACAAATTGGATAGGCCTGGTATTATTACTTCTCACAGCAAGGATTTTGGTCATATTTGCCCATATAAATGGGCACATGGTTACCATGAGCAATGGCAGCCACCACTGGTTGCCAGCAGTTTTTGCTAAAAAAATGTAAAATCTTGTGCAGGTGGGAATGTAAGGTGTGGGAGGAAGATACAGAATATCAGAAAAGGACAGTGACAGGTCTGGAAAATATGAGATAAGGAAGAGTTTGGAAGGGCAAGAGCATGTCAAGACAGTGAGCAGATGGGAAATACTGCGTGAGGTAAGGCCAGGGAAGAATATAATGGGAAACTGAAGGGACCCTTAGCAGGAACAGAGAAGACCAAAATGTCTCATGGATGCAATCAGAAGCAAATGAGATTTCCTTTTCATGGAGGAAAATGTGTGTATGTGACACACCAAAGGCAGATTTGCAGGTAAATGTGACTCAGATCTGCAATCAAGTGAGTTAATCTTCCCCAAGCTGACGTTCTGCTAACTGCAGCATCCAACCATCTCTGTCTGTCTATAAAGCATTTGAAAGGCATTTCTGAGACTGTCTGCATTTACCTGCCCTGTATCAGGCCAGTGGCTTGCAGTGCCTGAGACCTCTGTATGGGTCCAGGCTCTCCCTGCAGTCACATCCTGTGGGGATGTTGGGTGGATCGCCACGTTGGGTGCCCACAGCCTGATCAGTGTTTTGTTCTGCAGCAGGTGGGATTCACAACAATCTGGTTTTGGCTCAGTTTGGATGTACAGGTCAGTGCCCGGCCTCACACCTCTCCCACGGCTGGCCAGGTCACATACAGCGCAGACAGGGATTTTTCCTTTCCCTTTGCAGACCAGGTGGAGAAACAACATCACTAATTTCTTCTTCTGAATTTCAAACATTTTTTTGCAATCTTCTGTTGCAGAGCTTTCTTTGGGAAGTTTTGGTACAAACCTCACCATGAAATGTAAAGTAAAGTTCAGCTCTCATCTCTCTGCTGGGGCAACTAAAATATATTTGGCCCAGGCTTGATGTGAAATCACTGCATTTAGAGGCACCTTCTGGTAGTGCTTATGTCTCCTGTTATGGGTAGCTAGGACATGTGGGGTGCTCCCAGGCTGGACTTTGGGGACAACCTACATGTGCTGAGTAACATGCAGAGAGATGAGAAAGACAAACCTCAATTTGGCTGCCTAATGCAGATTAGATGTCCAACTATATGGTTACAATTTTGTTAGATAAAGATCAGTGTATAATAGACATGCACATTTATTTCTTAATCAGAGAGTTTATTTCAGTTTATGGTAGTAAGTGTATTAGGAAACGGTGTGGTTTTGTTCCCTATTGTGGCATCAGAAACAGATAGTCTAACCCTTTAATGGAAACTGCTGTTACATTCAAATTTGTGGAAAATTGCACTGGATCTTTTACATAATTATGGTCATTTCTTTATGTAATACTTGGTATGAATCTTTTCTTGTTTTAAAGATTTGCTTTATCTATCTATCTATCTATGCTATAAGTGTGTATATATACACATGCAGACACCATATATATACGTTGTCTCTTAGTTTGAATGTATGCTTGAATTTTGAAGTCTTATAAAAAAAAAGCATTTTGCTTGCTTTTTCTATGCAACACACTTTGTGTGAGGCTGAAATCCTTTCTTGTCTTGGTGAGATGAAAAGCCCTCTTTTCATACATCTTTATGCAGAACCAGAAATCATCCCTGCGTCAGAGCAGGGAGAAAGGAAAGAAGAGCGAGGAAGCTGCACAGCTTCAAAAATGTGACCACATTGACTGGTAGGAGAGCTTCAGTTGAGGCAGGTGAGAGGGAAAAGCCCCTCATGATCAGGAAACTAACAGTTGAATTGAACAATCTGAATGCAGATTCAGAAAGGAATTCCACTGGAAAGCTACTGTTGTGCTTTTGAACTGCTATGTCCTACCAAGGACATAAGTGCAAGCTTTGAAGTGAACTTTGGAATCAATGATCAGTTTTGTCTTCTATCCTCAGCTTCTTAGGCAAGACTCGAAGCACTATAGGCTAATGCTACTTTTTACTGGATTGCTTTCAGACTCTTATGACTGGTATTGGATTTGGGATTTTCACTTTTTACAAGTCAAAAAATATGTGGGACATCTACTGTTCATATTTCTCTTGGCATTTATATTGTATCTATGGAAAAAGGGGGTGTCCAAGGACACAGCATCTCTCTTCCGCCTCTGGCTAGTTCATTCAAAGATGTAAGAAGAAGAGAAGCCAGACTAGGTATTTGCTTTCTTTATAGAGAGTTCTGTTACACAGACAATTAAACTAAATGCCTTGATATGCTAATAAGTCTTTTCCCCCCTCTTTTTAAGATCCACCTATTCTTCCTCTTTTTCTCGTGTGCCCAGATGTGCAAATAATTAGTTGCCTCTGTCTTCTCTGCTGAGGTTCATTAGCCAAAAATTGGGATTCAACAGCATGATTTTCTAACGTCAGAGCAGGCTGAGTCATTAAGAAATGGCTGTGTACACAACATGGTGGGATGTAACTTTCTGACCCCGTCACAGCTAAAGAGTCCTTAACAACACTTATTAGTGACTCATGCAGTATCTTTGATACGTGGAGTGTTTGTGGCCATTTTGGTTACTGTTCTAAATATTATCAGTTGGGAGTGCTTGCTTTCTTCATGTTTAGTATCTTGACTGAAAAGTCATTTTTTTCTGGAAAAGAGCCTGGAGGACTGGAATATCTTCTCAGTTTTTAAAACCAGATGATCCAAAAAGCCTCTGGTGGTGTCCTTTCATTGCATCAGGAGCAGACACCCTGCAATGAGTTCAGTCTTTCCAGCCAAGCACAAAATCAGCAGAAAGGCCTGAGGCACGCCCCTAGAAGTTGTTGCAGAACCCAGGCAATCACTGGCTGGTGCTGTCTCCTCCTGGAGTGCAATTAGTTCTCCTCAGCAATGAATTCACAGATCCACCAAGTTTAATGCATCACACATGAGACTGTGTTATCTGGCCCTCCTCGCTGACCCCTTCTGCCATTTCTCTGTCTCCCTGTACTCTGAGTGATGTCTCACAACATCTCACTCTTTAGTCCAATTTGCCTCACACACCTGATCAGCATCTGTGCCTGATCACCTGGATCCAGCAGGTGATATCTCAGGGCCAGAGATGCAATGATGTAGCAATGCCTGGAAGGAGCCAATCTGGAAAAGCATCCTGAAGTTATACTAGTAGCCTCATTTCTATAAATCAGGTTCTTCAGTGAAGGAAATTGCTATGTAGATATTTTCTTTGGCTTTCTTAAATAGTATTTTGATGTCTAAAACAGCTTTTTTTTTTTTCACTAGGGTCTACATTCCTTACACCTGCATTTCCCTACCATCTGAAGCACCAAGCTCTTGTGTACCTTCTCTTTGCCTATAAGCAGCCAGGTGAGCAAAAAGATGTACTAAAAACACAAAGAAATTGAAACCGTCGAGATGATAGAAAACTCTGGGTTAGATAAGGGAGCTGAGGAGACCAGGGAAGAAGAAAACTGGAGATAATCTTCTGCTATGTCTGCCTATCAAATCCTTGAATCCTTAGTTCTGTGTCTTTTGGGTGGAAAAGATGTAAGGTAGGTGGTCTCATCCAACCCACTGCTAGCAAGAAGTAACAGGGACAAGAAGCCACCACCCTATGTCTATTTAAGCCTGTAGGGTGAAACAAAGCAGAGAAAACTGGATGAAAAAAACCTGTAAATATCTAAAAAAACCTCCATCCCAGTAACTCTTGAGCCTCTCAGCTAACAGGAATAAGAGAAGGGACCTGAAAGGGAATAGAATCTGCTTCTGAAGAAACCATCATGGGAATGAAAATGATCAGTGACTCCTCGGGTACCACTCAGAGTATCAGCTACGCCTTCCAGCATCACCACAGCCGTCCCAGCTCCAGCTCAAGCCCAGCCATATTTTCTGCCTTTTTCAGGCCTCCTTTTTCTTTGGGTGTTTCAAGGTTTCATGTGACTGTATGCCAAGAAGGCAGAAACCCTCTGCACAGAAGCTTGAGGGACACAGAAACTTTGGGTCAAGGAGCTGGTCTGAAGGGAAAATTTGGAGGAGTGACAGGAAGCAAAGTTTTGGGGAAAAAATTCCTTCTTAGAAGAGCTCAGTGAGATATGAGATAGATGAGAGAGCATCCCCCAAACCCATGGGGCTCATGTCTTGCTCCTCCAGCTGCTTGTGCTCATCCCTGCACTGAGCATGAGACACAAGCTCAGGTTCCCCTGCACTCACAGCTCCTTCAAGCTTCAGGGGATTGGGAGAAAAAAAATTCATTCAGTCTGTCCTGTAAAATGAGTCAGTGCTGGTTTTGGCTGGGACAGAGTTAATTTTCTTCCTGGTACAGTGCTGTGTTTGGCCAGTTTGGTCAGCAGTGTCCTAGCCACGTTTCCTCATGGCTTCCTGTGCACCTCCTCACTGGCAGACACTGAGAAGTTAACTTAGTGTTAGCACTCAACGACTAAAACATCCGTGTGCTATCAACATTAGCCTCACGCTAAATCCCAAAGGCATATTCCATACCACAGATCATCATGTTCAGGGGATAAACGGGGGAAGGTGGTTGGGGTTGGGGGGAATCGCTGTTCAGGGATGGGCTGGGCATCACTCAGTGGGTAGTGAGCAATTGCAGCATGTACCACTTGTCTCTTGGGGGTTTTATTCCTTTGTCTCTCCCTTTCATTACGATTATTATTAGTACTAGTAGTAATAGTAAATTTTATTTTGTTTCGATTATTGAGTTATTCTTATGTCAATCCATGAGGTTTACTTTTTTTTTTGATTCTCCTCCTCACCAGGGTTAGGGGACTGTGTGGCTGTGTGGTACTCAGTTCCAGGCTGGGGTTAAACCACAGCAGAGACTCACAGCAAAGCAGCTGCGTTCAAGGTGCTTTTCTGATGTCACTGAACTGCTCTCGTGAAGTCATTGCTTAATGCTGGTTGCTAAAACAACTTGTTAGTCTTTTTCTCTATTACTCATGCAGCACAAATGCCTACAGGTATGTCACTATTGTGAAATTCAACTTTAAAGTGTTCATTTAAAAATATTTCTCCTATGCAATATCTCACTGGCAGAAAACACAAAGCTTCACAGATTTTTTTTTTTTTTTTAAGAAAAGCCAGCTCCCACTCATCCTGGGCTGTCTGAAGGAAAAAAAGGGTAAATCTGAGGAAGGATCTTTCAGTGAACCAGCATTTTAGCTGAATACTTCCCTCTTTAATGTTCAGTATTTCCAAAATCTTTTTTCAAAAGCTCATTTTAACCTCTTAGATTCTGTTTTTAAAACTCTCATTCTGTAGAGGAAGCACCTACAAGTATTGTAGTCAAGCCTGTAGCTTTCTGTACATGTATTTTTATTAGGAATGGGAATGAACAGAGAAAATGCTCTAAGAAACAGTGTTTACAATTTTTCTGAGCATTATTAAGCTCATGTGCAATACCATCTCTTTGGTTATAGGAAAGACTACGAGGAAAGCTGTCAATACAAGAGGTCATCAAGAGGTGTATGGGAAAACCCTTTTGGTGGTGTTTGAATTGCTGCTGCTGGTTCTGGACTAACAATTAACTCCACGGAAGAAATAAATGACAGTAAACCAGACAGATTTAACCATCTTGGAAATATCTTTGAACATTCTGGGATGTGAACAAGCTCAGTGAAATATTTACAGTGCTGCACTGTCTCTCTCTGCAGTGCAGTATGACAGCTGAGGGGCCCCATGGCCACAACCAACCTCAGCGCCTGGCACACACCTCCTGCTCCTCTCCCAGTCACGCTCCAGCAGCAGACACCATGCAGACTGGTAACAAAAATCTAAAATAAATGTTGCCAGCAAGCAGGACTCAGTCCCTCAAAGGTGCCTCCAGTCACCTCTAGTGACAACTCTAATCGTGGGGCCAGACACAAGTGTGCAAAGCTCGATGGGAATGTCCTGGCCTTGGTGGCTTCTACCTGTGGTATGGAAGCAGCTGTGACTGTGCTGCCTTCTGGGGCACTGCGCTTTCGTTGATGCAGTGGAATATTACTGCCTGAGTGTCAGAAGTGCGAGGGACAAGCAGTATAAAGTAACACCTTTCACAAAATGTGCACAAGCTCACAAGCTTTCAGACACAGTACTTTTTAATGATTCATTTGTTATTTTGACTTAAGCGTTTTTCTTGTTTTTTCTTTTTTTCCCCTCCAAATTTTAAAGTGTGTTTTGCAGTTTTCAAAGCTTTTGGAGCTCAAGCTCAGTTTTCTGTAAAGTGGAGCTAAGAAGTGCTGTAAAGGGGCATTCTCAGTGTCCCAATGAAGCTGGGCACGTATGTACTTGTATTACACTGGGACTCCTCCCCTCCCTTGCATCCCTGGGGGTGCAGGTCACTGCTCTGGTGACACTCAGACCTGGCAGGGGATGACTGACCCACAGGCAGCCCTTTGTCCCAGCACAGGGGAGGGGTGGAGCTTTTTATGGGATGATGTGCAGATGAACCCTGCCTCCAGCATCCTTCACTGTTACATCTCCAGCAATAGATTTGACTCATGTTTTGCCAAATGGAAGTGGGCTAAACTCTCCAGAGGGGATTCTAGGAAACATCATAAACAATGGAAGTTAAAGCCTAATTCTTTTGTCTCAAAAAAAGGAAAAATTTTTCAATTTCTCCAGAATTCATGGAAACACTATGGAGGAGTACTCAAGTTTCTACTGTCCAAGGTTCATGCTTGGGAAAGAAGTCAAAGTAAGGATAAGACACACCTAAAGATGAGTTTTATTTCAGAAGGATAAAACTAACATTGTTTAATTCTTCCAGCTTTCAGTCAGATACATTTACTTTAAAGTTTAAAGATGGTGCTCCAGTCAGTGATGTATAAACTATGAATCCTTTCTTCTACTGTTACAGACAGATATTTTAGGAAAAAATTGCCATGGAATCAGTCCAAAGAAACATACTAAATATATGAAAATATCAAACAAGTGTACAAAACATTCTTATGCCTTGGTAAAAATACAGAGCTCAGCTTGCATCCCCATGCAGTCATATTCATATAACACCAGTTTAGCTACAGGATTCATGAGTCAGTGTTTCTACTCTCAGGTTTCTGAAATGTGGGCTGCCAGAACTGAGCTTGGCCAGTACAGTATCACAACATCCAGAGTAAATGGCTGCTGAAATTTTTTTTCCCCTAAGAATAGGGAAAAGATCTGCAGGAGAGCTGGTATTGCCTGATTGCCTCTTCAGAGATTAAGGCTTTTAAAATTCTTGTCTCCATGTCACTATTGCTTGAAGACACTGTTCTTGCTTCCTCCATTTTTCTTGAGTTTCAGGATCTGACCTCAGTATTTTGTGGTTGACATTGTTAATGCCGTACCTTGTCTGGGAACTGGTGAGGATGAGATTTGAATGGCAAGGAAAGAGAAGCAAAGTACTCAAGAATCCATACATTGATGATCTGAGCACACAGCGAATGGTTGTCTGAGCTGGGCACATTTTAGCCAAACTCTTCTCAGGGTTTTACACCCCACTCCAAAATGACTTCTGGCTTTGATTAACTGACAGAATTGCCAGGAATTTGCAGCACTTCTTTGCTACTACCTTGGGAGGCAGCAGTGGCCCCATTGCATCTTTGAAGTATTTTTCATCATTCTGGACTTGAGACCTCACAGAGATATTAGGAGACTTCATGAATAGGGTTTTTATTGAGTTAGGGGAGAGGAGGAGGGAAAATAGTAGCTTTCTATGGCTTAAAAAAAAAAAGTGTTTCAATATTTATTCTCCTGCTTAAGAATGTAATAAAACTTGAAAATCTGCAAACTGGTATTCTATACATTTTTTCAAGAGGTAACATCCCTTTTCCAGGGCTGCTGCAGCTGTTCATTCTTCTGCAGTCTGTATGGTTTCTTTCTCTTCTCTAAAGAAAAGGAATTCCTGTTTCCATCCTGCACAGCAGGTTCATCTTGCACAATATGGGATTATGCTGTCAGTTGAATCATTGCCACGTTTTAGATATATTAACCCACCAATGTATTTCTCTCTGTGCTGGTGGGCTAACAATGTTACCAGCCTCTAAGCAATCCTTGCTCATTGATGAAAAATACACTCTTCTCCTGAATTTTGAGGGGAATCACAGATTATCAAAGAATGTTTCTGCCAAACACATAACAGGCTGCTTGTCCGGTCTGTCAAATTAACAAATTCCTCTAAGAAGAATCAACTGTCTTAAATAGATGAAAGAAATCTTATTGTATTAGCAGAAAGGTTTACATTCCCAATTACTAAACAAAATCACTAAAGAAAAATAACAAAATATAGTTTGGGGTGGGTTTTTCGTTTGGTTTTTTTTTAGGGTTTCCAATGGTTGGGAACAACAAAAAGCCTTCACTCTTTTTGGGCTCGATTCCCTGGTGAGTTTTAAAGTTACCTGGCTGTGCTTTTGTTTAGCTGGAACTACCTGCCTTGCTAAGCTCTCTTCTGGAGTTCCTCCAGTGGAAATCAGTGTTATGAAGTGAGACACGAGAGTTGCTTTCAACTTGTCATCTTGTACGCTTGTCTGTGCCTGAAAGCCTCTGAATCAGATATATTCCTTTCTCCTTTGTTCTTTGCCCTGAAATTTTCTCATTTTCTTTTTTAAAGCCTTAATGAGCCCAGGCAGGAGCCCATTGGGTGCTATGAATGAAGTATTCTGGGTTTTTCTGGAGGTGGAGATATCACAACAGATGCAAGACTTCTTTCAAACTATCTAAATTATGCACTGAAAGCAATGTTCCCTGTATAAAATATTCATTATACATGGATCTTGCCAAACTCATATTTTCTAGCTTATTACATCCTCTTCTCAGAGATAGCATGTGACATAGCAACAATTTAAAATTTGACACTTAGGCCACTTTCTAAGTTACTCTCTCCTTCTCCATTTCTTCCCTTCATATCCAAAGGAAGAGACAAGAAACCTTGAAATAGGCAACCTAAGATAACCACTTTCTAGGGAAGATTCCAGAAGAGACTGACTTGAAGGGTTCAGACAAGGCTGAATTGCAGAAAGGTGAAAGCAGTCCATGACCCACAGTTCAAAAAGCCCATTGGCCTTTTCTTTCTAAGAACACATGAGGTTTGTCTCTCAAGCAATACAAGTGCATTTGCCTAGCTCATAGCATCTTTGTCTCTTTGTTAAAAGCATAAAGATACTAAAGAATTCCCCTGATGTCAAAAATACTGGGTCATTTGGGCAGTAAGGAGCCTTTAGGTGTTATTGAGTGGTAAAAACATTATTTAGCTTCTTGTAATATTCCTTTCTTTCTCTTTTCTTTCTGCTTTTCCTTTGCGTTCTGTACAATTGCCATCTGGATTGCTTCAAGAATGTGAAAATAAGTAAATGAATGACCTGAGTACAACAGTGAAAAAATGTTTCACACAAGATTTGGATTTTCAGATGAAATTGTTGCCTCCAAAAGTAAAGATCCATTAAGGATCTGCCTTGCACATGGCTTTCTTTCAGACTCGGGAGAGATTCACTTTCATCATAGGATCATTCATGTTGGAAAGGACCCCAGGAGGTCTCTAGTCCAGGCCCCTGCTTGAAGCAAGACCAGATGCAAAATCAGACCAGATTTCTTTATTCATTTACTACTTTCTGAGAGTTTATTTTTTCTTGGTAGATAGTGGTGGTGGTGTTCTAAAATATTGTGCTCTAGCTGTTCGGAATAGAATAATTTGTGGTTTCTTATAGACTCCCTTTACAACTTACATGTAACTTTTCACAAATGCCCTGGGCGTTTTTGGCTGTCAGGTGCGGCAGCTTGAAAGTACGAACAGAACACCTCAGTTAATGCTGAGTGACAATAGAATTATCATTCTAATGGCCAAAGGATGCAGGGTAGCAATGCCTGTAGGTACAGGAAATGTCTACTTTTAACATCTTATTAGGCCAGGTGACACAGCAGAATAAAGGGATCAAACTCTCTGGTTGAGTTCCTTTGTCATCTTCACTTGAAGATCTCAAAAGAAAAGAACTTTTAAACCAGCTTTAATATTTGGTGAATAGAATATAGACTGAAGGAGGAAGGGAAGTACCATTTCCAATGGAAAATTGCTTTGAAATCCTTTGTGGAAGATACTGGAAACTGTAGATTCCCTGCAGGATTTCTCAGACATCTTTGACCTTTTAAATTCCTTTAACTCTAAGTAGCCCCATTGATTCTTACATAGAAAGATGAATACTGAAGCACAGTAAATTCAAGAAGACATTGGGACACTGACAGCCTGAGGACTGGAAACAGCAAGTGACACCAGAGGAGAAATAAAATTGGGATAATCTGTGTTTCCCATTTTGTATTTACAGATTTTAATAAATGGAAGCTGTGTCAACTTAAAGAATGAAAAATTGCATGAAATTATGCACAGTCAGATCAATCATATGTAAATATAAGAAGCTTAAAGTTGCAGTAACCCTACCTACCTTTTTGCAGATTATGCAGAGCTCTACTGCCTTAAAGTTGCAAGTAAAAGGTAAAACTATGAGAATAATGAGCAATTTTAGCGCTGAAGGCAGCTATTGTAAGCTACTAGAAAAGAACAAGAAATTCATCACACTCTTCAGTTTTTGAGGTAGAAGAACATCTCTCTTGCTTATGTGTTATATAGCAACCACTTTGAATGAAAGAGGGAATTACTGGATAAAGTTCTTTTTTCATTTAGGACCATTCTAGCATAGGAACTATCACAGAGGGCCATGGCAATAATAATTATCCTATCAAAGACTCATTCAACTGCAACATCCACCCAAACAACACTCAAGTAGACCTGTTGTGAGGATGCCTGCATTAGCCATTACCACTGACTGTACTCGCAGAGTGGTCTCACCCTGGGGACAACAAGGGCCAGCTGCTCCAGGGAGACAGCCAAGCCAGGAGCTGAGCATGAGTCAGTGCAAACTCTGCCCTCACCCATAGTCCCAGTCCCACAGGAGCAGATAACAGGGATCTGATAGCCCCGACTTGGCAAGCAAGGGGCCAGGACCAGGATCCATCCAAGCGCTCCAGCCAGAAGCAGAAGGACACTAGGCCAGAAGCAGGGCTGGGAAGAAGCTGCGACATGGCTCTGAAGTCCATCCATGTGGGTACACCCACAGTACAACTTAGGCAGGGGTTGGCATCTGAAATGGGGCTAATCATGTGTAAGTGCACCATTGAGCAAAGAGGGACCAGTAGATCTTTATACCACAACAGTTAAATGCTCAGTTTGTTCTTGTAGTACCAAACAGCTTTCATAAATACTCCTCTAATACTGAGCTTTCATCATAAAGTCACTTGCTTAATCCCACATAGGCAGTGACAAACGGCAAGCTGTGTCTGACTCAACCATTTCTCTCACACTCTCTCATTATATGCATTTGAATAAAACTGCTCTGTACCCTGCTGAGTGACCTTTCCAAACCACGCTGCTGGTTGGGTAGGGCTAGGGCTCAAGGAAAGACAAAGCAATTCAGCCTTGGCATGAACAGAAGCCAACTTTCAACTAGACTGAATTTCCACAGTAAGGCTAATAATTTTGGTGCTAAAATGCAAATAATTACTGTTTATGGATGCTGAAAAAGCTTCAGCAGAGAATTTCTTCAGCTCTCTGCAGCATTTTGTGAGAGTTCTGTCTTTCTCATGCAAGTAACTCAAAACAATGTTACAATTTTGTAAACTTCTTGCACCTGCAGGTTGTTTTGCAGGATTGTTATGGTTCTAACTAGAAAAACATTCAGAGATGGGTGTCTTAGAACTTGACCAATCCCCTCAAGGGGTAGATGGCCAAAAAACCAATTACCTTATGCCATTTAGTACACTTTTGCAAACTAACATATAAAAGCCTTCAGAAAGATTATTAAATCACTTCCATTTATCCCTGAGCCTGGACTCTTGTGTTGTTTCTCTACTCGTCTGCGGTGAGAATAGCAACATCTGTTGTAATTGCTTTCTGGCATCCACAGGTGTGTTGGCTGCCTCTCAAGCTGAATAAAAGGACAAGGACTCCTGGTTTTAAAAGCTCACAATGTTCCTGCCTTCTGCAAAGTTCACTGAAAACCAGTGGGAATAATTTTCATAGGTGCGTAAGTCTCCTTATGAAAGGTCACAAACTTTACATACACTCAGATGTCTAGGAAAATTTATTCAAGGTTAAGATTAAGTGACCAGGCAAAGAACTTGGTCTCTGTGAATGAGCTGGAATTTAATGCAGCCCTCCTGTGTCCCATAAAAACATGAACAAGTCCTACTGGTTGAGAGCAAATATCCACCTAGCCTGAAAGTGTCCATAAGTACATACTCATGGAATTGTAAAAACAGGAGAAGTCTGTGTGATATTTCTTCCTGCTGACTTAGCCTACATCCACCAATTCCAGACCAGCGGATTTCCTCTGCCTGTCCCGGTTTGTCTGTTCAGTAACAGGGATCTCTCTTACGGAATTCCCTGTTTTCCCCTTGAGATAAGTGTTTACCTGATATATACTTTCATTTCCTTTGCTTTTTTGGCTTCCACCAAACACTGAGCTGATAAGGAAACAGGTGCTGTTTCCCAAGGCCTCAGTCTGGGGGGTTCTGGTCTGTTCAGAAGCAGCATTTTATGTGTGAATCGTTTGCCATCTTGTGCATCTTTTTACATTCATCTCTATCACACTTCATCTGGTATGTTATGGCCTTGGCAATCATTTTCCTAAGGTCCTTCCTAGTGACACTTATCTCTCTTTGTTTGTACCACTCTGAGCAGCTCTGCATCACCAGAAAACCTTTCCCATGCTCTGATGTACCTGACCTTATGAATAGGTGATGGAGTTGGTCCGGAGGACTTTGAGGTTGGGAACTTCTTAGGTGCTTCTTCTACTACTCATTCACATTCTCCCTGCATGCAGGACTATCTTTTCTTTCAAGCACACTCCCTGGATAAAACACATGCAGAATCTAAAAACAGAAATTTCTTTTAAATATTTATTGGCTTTTCTTTTCCCCAGATGGACGGGCATCTTGGTTTCTCCATGTTTGTTTATAAATATGGCATCCACTTTGCCCAGAAGGTAAATGGCATTACCTTCCCAAACAGTGGGGGTTTTGTATCTTCAGCATGTGTACATTTCTGTACATTCTCAAATAAGTGTGTAAGGAAATACTGAAATTAATATTTAATGTGAATACATTTGAGTCCAGTTTCAGAAGGCAGCAGTCTTTCAGTAATTGTTATACTCTCAAATATGGCTAATGTCAGAAATATAAGAGGACTGAACTACCAATTCAACATTTTGCCTGTCCCATGATATTTTGGTTATTTTCACTTCATAGACAAAAGAGTGACTACAGGGACTAAACACACAGGCTTTCCCTTTATGAAGCTGTAATATAATGGACAAATAAAGCACAAAATTGCTTCTCTTGTATTAACTACATTTTTAATTTTTAGAAAAGTGTGCAAGGGTCGAATTAACTTATCATTTACCAGTGCATGATTAGAATCAAAACAAATGTCCATTGTGCTCTATATTCCTCTTCGTGACCATTGCTGAGCTGCATTAAGAATGCAGTTTTTCTCCAGGCAGACAAAAAGGAGACAAATTAACTTCCTTTAAAGTTCGATAAATCCTAGAGCCTGGCAAACATTACTGATCTCCTTATGCTCAGCAGTGCTACTTAAGAAGTGAGATACCACTGTAATGGATTTTTTCAAAGAAAGACTGAAGTTAGTTCAACAAAGATAAAACAACTTGGGGCTAATTGGCTGAGTCACACAAATAAATATTAAATAATGAGCCATTATAAAGTATGTCTTATATGGTTAACGTTCACACAAGTTTCATGCAAAGATTATACAATTTATTATATTATTAAAATAATTTTTTACTCATTACCTCACAAAGTTGAAAATATTCTTTTTTAGACCTTCTGCATTAAGATTTTAACTACACTAGCAGCCACCATATCCAGCTTGCAAATGCTCTCCAAATGTCTCCAACTTCTGAAGTCAGAAACTTCTACCAGTTTTGTCTAACCCTAATTTAGTAGCTTTAAAGCACATATAAGGTAAAACTTTGGGAGCTGTCACACTTCATCAGACAGCAAGGAAAAGCTATTCCAAAATGAAAGGGGCAGTGGTCCAGCCCAAAGACTGGAAACATATAAGCTGAAGACCAAGATTTCAATGTGATCAGTTCCTTGAATGGGGACAGTGTTGCAAAGCTTTCATAAGAATGGTTTCCTACAGTGTATGGTAATGCTTTTATTTAGGAATGACACTGAGCATCATCTCTACTGAAATATGCGACCCTGTCTCAGAAATAGAACAGTGACTCTTTGAAGAAAGACACTTGATGAGAGTGTTATATTCAAATCGTATAATGGGTAAATTTTATTCTCTCAAGACATAAATTTCAAGGGTAAATTTTATTCTTTCAAGGTTTCACTGCTAGTGCCTTCTTTTTAGTTAGCTACATAAATACATATTTTATCCTAAAGATATACTTTGCATTTAGCTAGGTGATGATGAAATATAATTCACATGTATGTAATTACATACATTATATTGGGCCTTAGATTTTTATCTCCTCAAGCATCCTCAGATGCTCATGTCTACCCATAAGACGATAATCTATCTTCAACCATTTTGTCTTTACTCCCTCAGTTAAATAGGCTGAAGGCACCTGCCTGTGGTGAGAGCACCTCCTGAGTAACCAGGGGAGTGGGTTTGTGGAAACCCAGCAGCAGTGTGTCCCTCCACATCTGCTTGGTCACCTGAGGCAGATGGTGCTACATCATTTGGGATCTCATATCAGCATTGCCAATAACAAGGAATTGGTGTGAGCTTCTTTCACATGAATTGTGTTAAGTACGGAGATGACATGAACAGTAAGTATTTCTGATCTGAGTCAGATGAATCTGCCCTGGAGAGTGCCTGAAACAGCAGCTGGGGCTTAAAATGTCATTCTGAGACTAAGCAGGCACTGAAAAAAAGGGCAAGTAACGCTTCAGTTGTGGCACTAAGCTTTCCCTGAAGAAATGCAAGATGCAGGTGCTGTTTGGGGCAGTAGATCTCTCACACGACTTGTACTTTCTTCCCAAAATGTCATTCCCTTTAGGGCCAAGGTGAGGGGGCTTTGACAGGCTGATGTGTGGTTCAACAGTGCTGCTCAGGTAGAACCTGTGTCCCCAGTCTCATTTCCCCAAGCTCTGAGGCAGCAGACGGAGAGTGGGCATCCTGCTGAGCTGAGGAACTGGCCCCTCACTGCTCAAGCCAGTCTCTGGGACTTAGCAGAGAAATTGGAAGTATTCAGTGGCATTTACATATTGAAGTGAGTTCAGAGTACCTAGAGACTGTTCAGCCTGAAGTGCAAAACTCTGCAGTTTGCTCTGACTCCCTTGCCTTTGTGGCTGCAGTTAATAATTTTCTGGTGTCCCTCATATGGTGCCGTTGTCTAACATAATCCAAAAAATAATTAAGTGCATCAGAAGTCCTTCAGTTCCCTTTTGTGTTAGCTTATCCTTCCATAACGTGGCTGTTAAAAACTCCCTTTTTGTGTATTTCCTTAGTAAATATTAGAACAAAACCCTGCATTGTCCCATCACGGGTTTTCCTGCAAACACGGTAGTTCAGCAAGGAGCAACATTGGAGGTGGACCAACGAGTGAACTGAAATTGATTAAATGATCTAAGGTAATTACCAGTGTATATAGAAAAATGATTGTTTCTTTGGAAGTTACTTTACCCACAAATGATGTCAGTAACTTCTGTCTAATACAAGTGAAAAATACATAAAACATAAACTTTCTTTTGACTCTGTCATTTCACAAATTTGTACATGGTCACAACAATGCTGTGGTCAGTTTCTCCCATTTTATCACTTACTTTAAAATATTTCTAGGTATGCATGCACAGGAAAAGAAATAAATCAAGATGTCTCTGCACAAGAATATAGGATAGGAGATGTTTTAGAAGATACAAAAGCCCAAAAGGATTTTTGGACCTCGAGGACAAAAATTCTCGAGTAAGGCTATTCTATTTGAAAGTATTCTTTTTAAAAATTTACCGACTAAATTGATACTTTAGATCCGGGATGTTAAAATCCAGTACACTACAAGTGGGTTATTGCTGCTTATCATCACTTGCTTTATTAGTGGTTACAAAGTCCTTTAAAACCTCCAGAGGACTCCTGGGGAATAAACAAGCAGACCTGGCTCTGTTTTGCAGAAAGCTGTTGAAACTAAAATGTGTGTTTGCTACAGAGCTGCGGGTGAACCTGAGGCAAAAGCACTTGGGGCATCCGACACCTCTCAGGGTGGATCTGCAGCCTGGCTGACCATCATTTTGGTTTAGTTTGAACTATTTTCTCTCTTTTTAAACTTCTATTTCAATTTGCTCAGTCTCATCTCTGGGATTGCAAGGTTCAGGGAGAGAAGTCACCTGTACTTGCCTCAACTATATTTGAAGGAAAATCTCTGGAGCTCTAAAAGAGAAAGACTGCCAGGAGTTAGTGCCTTTGAGACCACTGGATTAATGGATTTCAAATGAAGGTCATGGGGAAACTGGAAAAAAAGGTGTAGTAGCATCCAGCAAATAGGTGTGATAAACTGATTCCTGGAGTTGAAAGTTTTCTCTTGCCTGATTCTGGCTGTCTTGGAGCAGTAAGGGCAGGCTGCTCCTAAGGGAAGGGGAGCTGGGGGTCCGAGTGATGCAGGGCTGGCCAGGGTTTTGCCAAGGGTCAGCAGAAGTGCCCAAGGAAGCTTCATCTCCCTTGTACTAAAGCTTGTGGTAAACCCAGGAACCATGGTTAGGTGACAGGGAGGCAGGTGACATTCTCCTCACAAGTTCCCATGGCTTCTTATTGCTTCAATCACACAATTCAAATGCACAATGCAATTGTGTAAAATATGCACATCTTAAGTCTATTGACCAACTTTTTCATTTGTGTGAAATATTACTTTTCTCTGTGTTCATTGCAACCACAACAGGTTATGGAGATCTGGTTTATTTACTGTTTTCAGGCTCTACTGCAGCTGCAAAGAGCTGTACAGTATAAAGGCTGATTTTTAAAAAAAGAAGAGATACCATCCCTGCAAAAAACCCCAGCACTTCTAGAAAACATGTTTAAGCAAAGCTTTATTCATCTGTTTCTATCCAAAAAGTAGATTGCTAAATAAAATGAGATGTCAGGAAAGTCAACAAAAGGTTTTACCCCAAGTGATTTGATGGAATTTTGTATTGACTGAATGGTGCCCTCTGGGACTCTCATTCCAAAATATAATAAAGAGACCCTCTGAAGTAAGACAGTTTTAGAAATCTGGATGGAGAGAAAATGTGGAGCTCTACAGATTACAGAACAGCATCTCCCTCAATCAGCCCAGCACCACTGATCCTGACATTTATTATACTGCTTTTATCTGAAAGAAACAGCATCTTGCAGCAGTGCAAATAGGTCCAGTGTAATGCAGAAGATAACATTTCTAAGGTGCACAATTAATGCTTTAATGTGCACTTTTTATTTTGGACAGATATCTTTCAGACTGAGAGTCCAGGTGTCTCTCTTGATTATGCCAATCCTCTATCCTATCTGAATATCTTTCTAGGCAGCTTTACAGACTATTTACAGAGTGCATACATTACTTGAGACCTCATCAACAATAAAGAATCCAACTGTGTGAGCTGAAAAATGTTTTTTTCCATTTTATATGCAATGAGACTGAGACAGTGCTGCACTGTAAAGGGCATAAGTGAAACCTGACCATCACTAAAGGAATTAAATCCCAATTTGAGGGAGAGGTGTGGTTGCTCTGCCTCAGGACCTCATCACAATGCAGCAGGAAGGTACAGGGCTGGCAGGCACACAGCACCAGGCTGGGGTGTGCAGATCTAGAGTACAAAACCGTGGCTTTTCCCTCAGTATTTCCAGTTTCACCATAGCTCCCAGCTGTGGGAAGTGAAAATAGTCATCAAGAGACAAGCCTGAAAACGAGATTCTGGGTTGTACATACACATTTTCCCTTCACACATACACTTGCAGAAGGCAGTGAAATAAATTGTGTCAAGTTACAAATGGAGACTGGAAATAGCCTTACTCGAGTCAGAGAAGGGAGCAGCCCTACCAAGAACTTGTGGAGAAGGCTGTCTGTGGGAGAGGAAGTGGTGCTGCTCCGCAGGGCTCGGGGTTGGGGCCGGCACTGTCTGACATCCTTGTCAGCAACACGGACAGCGGGATCGAGGGCACACTGGGCAAGTCTGCCAACGACACCAAGCTGTGGGGTGCAGTCACACGCTGGAAGGAAGGGATGCCATCCCAAGGGACCTGGACAGCCTCAGAGGTGGCCCTGTACAAACCTTGTGAAGTTCAAGAAGACCAAGTGCGAGGTGCTGCATCTGGGTTAGGGCAATCCCAAGCACAAGTACAGGCTGCTGGTACATGCCACCTATACCTGGAAGGTTCATGTTTGCAGCTCCACCTGTTTTTATGCCAAATCACCACACCCCCTCTAATTTTATGTCCTTAATGGGGCAAGCAGCTTGGCCTATGCCTTACCTGTGACACCACATCCCACCTTTCTGAGGAGCTTCTCTGAATGGTACAGGTCTATTTTTCTGCTACACATGGATACACGACTCTCACAGTTGGTGTTAGCAATATGTAGGATTTCAACAATTATTTTCCTTCTACTTCTTTCTGTCCACTTTTCCTTTTTCATTTCCTTTGTGAGTGAGCCTGGTTCCTATGTGTGCTTTCCAGCTGTACAAATGAAATAATTAGTTGGTGAAGAGGTGATGAAACCATTAGACATCATTATTATCTTTCATGGAACTATGAAGATAAAACTACGTGAGCCTTATTATCTGGTATTGTATTCACAGAATATACAAGTGTAATTGCACTGAACTATGCTTATTTTGTGGAAAGGTTTCAGTGGAAATATTAATGGATTGAACAGTGTATTCAAAAAAGAAGGATGGAAATGTCATAGCATTGAAGATTAATTTTATTTTTTTCTGAGAGGAACTCATCTCTCTGAGCATGGTTCTGGAAACATTTTAATTAAGTCCATAAGGTTTTAATCCCTGTCCTTTATTTCACCTCTTTTAGACAACACAAGGAGAATTGTAATTGCTGGCAACTTCTAAGTCTAAAAGATCAAAAATGCAACATTTCTTATGGCAAAAAAAGGGAAAGATCATTTGGAGGAATATCTATACATTCCTCTGACATGAATTCTAAGAATTCTGCTGTTTTCTTTCAGATAAATCTGCTTCTGGGAATGAATGGAGTGACTCTTGGGGAATGTATTATATGTACAAAATTTGTGACTCCAAGTTGTGCCTGTATTAAACTTATTTTAACCAATCAGCTTAAAATATTCCAGTGAATGATTACATGAAAAAACATTTTTCAATTTTCTTTTTTTTCCCTATCTCTTGCCCCTTCTGTCCTTTTAAAGACAGATATTTATTATTATATTTTAAAATGAAATTTGCAAGCTTAGAAAAATAATCCTTGAAAAAAATTCTGCTTCTTGTTTCTCCCTTCCCCAAATTCCTCTGTTTATCTACAAAAGTGGGTCACATTACTTGATGAGTTCAGTGTCCAGAGAGTCATGCCATGACCCTTTCAGTCACATGTAGTCATCAAAGATCTCTTGCAGAGGTAATCTATGTCTCTTCATTCTTCCTATTGGAATATACGTGATCTTTCTTCTAGATGTGTGAACTCATCCTTGCCGTGGCTATTCCCCAGGTGAACCTCCAGACAAGTGGCTGTGAATTATAATGCCTATATTCAAATGTGTGGTGGGTTACCACTGGAAAACTGTGGTGATTTATGTAAGAACTCTTAAATACTTGACTTTCTAACAGAACCTTCTTTCAGTTACAGTGACTACGCTTCTGTCTGGTATTTACAGGTCTTAGAAATGTTAAAATAATTGTGCCACATCTATATATTTGGTATTACATTTGCCAAGGAATGTGCAAGTCCACCCTCAGTTTCATTGCAATGTTTCTAATTTTTCACTTTCAAGTGTTTTCTTCCTGTGATGCAATTACCTATGAAAGGACATGATGGCATTTTTGAATGCATACTTTACAAACTGATATTGTATTTGTGCCACCACTGTCACCAGTGCAATAGAAGCTGTGTTTGAAATTTAGTGGTGACTCAGAGCACGTCAGTGATTTTCAATTTCCCAACTAATGACTTGCTCAGTTGCAAAATATTATCTGAAATTTGTCCTCTATGTTGGAGACACTTTTGTGCTTCCTGGATGAAATGAAAGTTCTAGATGGTGCTTTTCAACTGTAAGACAATAAATATCTCTTATGCAAACAGCAGTGTAGGTGCAGTAATGTGCCACTGTGTTATCCACAGCCTGTGGCTGGGTTTGGCTTTACAAAGAGTGCCCGGGACAGCCTCTGTCCCTTGTGCTCACACATGGTCTGTGAGTGGCATTGGGAATCATCTCTCACAGTGATAGGAAAAACACTCCCAGGATATGCTGTATTGGACTCAAAATTGCATTCACCAGTGAAGGAGTTAGAAGCAAGGTCAGAGAAAGAACTAGTACCAAGACTGAGAGGAGCATAGACAAAAAAAATACCTTTTACATTCTGCTAAGAATAATTTGGAATGATAACCTAATTTTGTATGATAGCAAATACCTACTCTTATTTTCTCTCTGAGACTTGATTATAAGCATGAATGAGGTTTATTTTAAGGGCTTTTGATTGATTGGACCGGGGGTGGGAGGAGGTGCAACCTGTTTTAGAGAGTGAGATGTAAAACTGATACAGTTATTAATAAGCATTTGTGTTGCATAAGCTTGAAGCTATGGCTGCTGGCCTGAAGGCCACTCTCTGTAAGGGGCCGTACAAATGTACAGGGACTGACAGCCCCTGCTTTGAAGAACTGACCTCAGAAATTAGGTGTCCTCTTTTTTTTTTCTCTGCCTTGAACTGAAGTTGCCTGGTTGGGCAGCCTTCCCTGTGATTCTGTGCTTCTAACCTTACTGTAGCCAGTTTACAGGGCCCACGTGTAAGGATTTGTACAGCTGTAAGGTCTCTTGGTATTTCACAGAATGGTAGAACATGCCCACACGGAGTGTGGGGGCCCTGCCAGAGCAGGAACTGTGCTTTTGTGGTTGCTTGCCCTAACTTAGTTTCAGAGCAGCCCATTGCGGTGTCTTGGCTTTTGGGGTAGAGCTTGATTTGTGCAAGACAAGATTTGTGCAAGACCTGCTGCACAGATCCTCCCCGCACGTGGAGGACCAGCACTCCCTGGCAGACCCTCCACAGCAGCTTTGGCAGAAGACAGTGTGCTGTGGTCCCTCTGGAGGGGATGTGCGGAGCAGAGGACTTCTGCTCCCTCCCTGGTCATCACAGCTCCTGCAGCCTGGCTGTATCTAATATTCATCAACAGCTGAGAATGATTTTTTAAGACTGGGTTCCTGTGAAATTGCTGGGAAAAAGAGACTCTTAAATGAGCTGGTTAACCTTTGCACACACTCCTTTGTAGCCTTATATCTGTGGAAATAAATCCTAGGGACACAAGTTTATTGTGACATACAAACTCACCGTCATAGCTCAGTAAGTCTATTCTTCCACTGCAATGCAGCAATGTGAAGTCAGGATATATTTCTCATTCTCAAAGCAATGCTCTTCTTTGTTGAAGCACCTTTTTCTGAAGCACCTGCTCTCTCTTCTTTCCTTGCTTTTCTTTTTAATTGACTGTCTTTTGACAGTCAGAAACAAATTAATGCCATTTAAGTTCAAACAAACAATCAAACACATCCACCCCTCACACCAATATGTAGCTGGTTGAGGTGAATTATTTGCCACCTATAAAGAGCAGTTTCTATTTTTCCAGTGTCATGAAACACACTCTAAAATCATGCTCTAGGTATTTTAATATTTTTTTAGCTTAATATGTCTTGAGGAGATTAAACAGAAGAGCATCTGAAAGTAAAAAATCCAATGTCAGTCACAGATAGAAGGGCATGATTTGTCTCAAATTAATCCCCTTAATCTTTGACACGTTTATTCCTATAGGTAAGTTTTTCTCATTTCCATTTATGATGCTGAAACATAGCTTGATATGATCATAGCATCCAATCCACAAGGAGGTATCTTCGTTTATCTCAGCCACAGTACACTTTTAAGTTAAAAATTTGAAAAAGTGGAAGACAATGCATGAGATGTGGAGAGCTGGTATCCCTGGAAGTCATTTGAAGGGTTCACACTGGAGTGTTTGGGCAGGACTGAGGCACTCTGTGGCTCACCCCTGAGCCTGGCTGAGAGTGTGGCTGTGCCAGGCTGGCAGGGAGGCAGAGGAGTGTGAGCCTGGCTGTGGGTGCCAGGGGCAAAGGGGCTGCAGCCACCACCCCTTCCCCCAAAGGCTGACATCAGGTACCTGTTCTGACCTCAGAGAGGAGGAGGGCTTGAAGAGGAACGCCCTTCTGTCGGTAATGGTGGTTTTTCATTTTCTCATCATGATCTCATTTTTTGAAATCACTTTTATATTTTTCTGATTTCTCTTTCACTACCATTTCCTCATTTGGTAGTGTAAATTTCTCCTTTTTAATTTTGCTTCCTCTCATCCATCTCAAGATTTCCTCTAATTCTCTCTGTCTTTCCATATCTCTCCTCTAGTTTAGTTTTTATTCTCTTTCCAAAGCTCTCTTCCCTCTGCATCTTGGTCTGTGCCTCCTTACTGAAGGCTGGGTATGGTGCTCCTTGCATGCGTGGTATTGCTACGACAGCTTTGGGAATCCTCCTCCTCCATTCAGTCCCTTTGCTGTCTTCCCAGTTTCTCCAGTTACTGGCAGGTCAGATAGAGGAGGGACTGTATAATCTATCACACAAGTTACCTCTGTAAACTAAGCTCAGACTTTAAAAAGCAAGAAAGGAAGAAATAAGGTGAGCTGAAAAATGGAAGTTTTGTAACTTCCCTGAATTAAATGCTTGTCTCTGCAACAATATCCTAAAAGAGATTTGTAGGGGAAAAAAATAGGAATGAAGAAGCACATTGTATTTCCTCTGGGAATTTCTGGCCTCCATATTTCATTGTTTGAAACCTTTTGAGCCTGAATTTCCTTTATGTGTTTCTCCTAAATGCATAAGGCTGAGGAGGAACTGCTATGTCCTGAAGGAGCCTCTGCACAGCTTGGCTCAGGTTTTGTGTCTCCCCGTATCTTTCTACAGCTCACAGAGAGTGTCAAGGGCAGCGATCAATGCTCTGAACCATTTCCCAGGTGAGGATAAGGAACATGATTTGAATCACTTCCATGATGCTTCTATTTCCATAAAGTTAATGCAAAATTTTCGGAGATAAATATGGCAGGTAAATTGTTGCTGCTTCTAATCTCTGATATTGCTTGGGTTGCCACTACAAAAATTGGATAACCTTTTATTTTAACTGCCTAGTTGTGGATGATTAGCCAGTTCCCACCTTTCAATATCACAGCATGGCAGTGTGCCAGAATGCAGAATTTAGGCACTCAGTCCCTAATGCCTCCCATTTCCTCTCTGGCAACAATTTAGATTCAGCCTTTGCTGGCACTCTACCAATGGTAGAAGAAAAATGTTAGAATCTAGATTTTAAGTGGTTCCTTCTAAACTCCTCTGTCCTGTGGAGTTTTTTCCACAAGCTTTTTATTTGTTAAGAAGAAATACCTCATAGCTATGAGTGAATCTAAATATTTGTTTTGTTTGGAAAAACGTTTTGATTATTACTGTTGCAGCCTTGTGCTTGCGACCTTGGTTATATCCATGTATTTTCCCCTGTACTCACTAGACACAGAATGATTAGTCACCCAAAATGTACCAGCTGTGGCTTAATTTTTTTTTTTGTTTCAGTTATCCTTTGTTCATCTCTTTGAATACACGACTGGAATACTCTATGGTATTCAGGATATGGTCCAGTTTTATGGCAGGAATAATTTTGTGTTTTTGACTTTTAGCATTTCTTTCACTTTGAAAACCTTTTTGCTGACTTTTTCTTTTTAATTTTTTAAAATTGGACAGGTCTCTCCAGAAACTGCTTTTAAGTGTTTTGTTTTGGCACCTAAATTGATAAAGTAATTACTGTCCTGCCAGGTGCTTTCAGATGTTGTTTACTCAAACAGCGCAATTACAAGTACTTTTACAACCTTGAAATGCTTCTGCTTTCTGCTGATCTAACCTTCCCAAGGTGCTAAAATGCCGATTAGGCCAGAACCCATGACCTATCAATCTAAATGGGAGAGACACCTCAAAACCCATGAAGACCTAGGCCCTCATGACACCAGTTTTATCAACACCTTGGAGTGTGTGTAAGTGCAGCCAGCCCTGCAAACCCTCCTGATGTTGGCAGATAGCGCTGGCAGATGCTATTTAAAGTCTCAGTCCTCAAACCCTGCTCTACTGCAGCATTTAAAGGCAGAAATGGAGAGGAAGAACTGTCTTGTTGCACACTGGATTCAAAAGCTCTTTGGCTTTCATGCATCAGCAGCTGTTGCAGCTGTCAAAGCCACAGTTCCAAGAGCTATTTCCACCACTGTAGGGGATAATTGGGGATCATGCAGCTGATCAGGATACTCCAAGAGTAAGAGAGATCTTCAGACACAGTCTTTTAAAACTCCAGCATTCGTTAAATTTTTGGTCACATTATATATGACATTGCAGGTGCTTGCAGATTCATATACCAGAACACTTTCCCTTTCATGCTCTTCTGTCTCTCTGTGAGTGCCAGTAATGTGAATACAATCATTTTCATGGACACTGAAAAACAGGCAATTATGGAATAAAAATACTTCTGCTTCTGCTGGCGGTGGGTGAAGTGACAGGAACATTAATTATGCTTGAATGCACAGTAATATAATATTCAGGAAGTGAGAAAATCATCTGGGCACGAAAAAAATGGGCTTTTTTCTTCTTTATGATACTGTGAAATTGTTGTGGACATGGACCAAATCCACTTCTCAGTGATGCTGATGCAAATGAACAGAAACGATGTTTACTTGCAGTGAAGCGTTAGTTTGCATCAGTGTAACAGGAGGCCAGGTCTGCCACAGACCCCAGCAGGAAGGTGATTTTGACCAGCTGTCTAATTGCATGTGAAGCAATTGGACAATTTGTCTTCCATATCTTTGAAATCTGAATTCAGGGCCAAAGCTGAACTGTGGTCTTATCTTACTGCTGAAAGAGCTGCACCAGGCTAAAGACGCAGGTTCTGAATATCTTTGAACTGCAGGGCTTCAAGTCTGTAACCAAATGCCATGGTTTGGGTCTCCCTTGGTGGGAGGGAGAAGAAACTCTGCAGTCCAACTAGGAAAACAGCATGAAACTCAAATATAGCCAAGCAGCCAATAACTATATCAAAGTGAGTTAGAGAGACGCTGATCAGAGAGTTCCATCTAAAAAGCATACTTCAAACAGCTATTCATTTTTGTCTGATCCACATAGCTGTAGTAATTTTCTAAACCATCTTAGTTTATTAAAAAAATTGGACACTTGACAGTTTTTGAAGTATGAATTGAAATGTACAAGGTAACTTTCATACCAATGAGTGGTCTGCAAATATTGCAACTGTATCTGCCACCATGTTTTTACTGGGTGGCTTTTGAAAGTGCAGATAGCTGACCTCTGAATAGAAAAAGAGAAAAACAAAAGCAAAATGTGGTGGAATGGTCAGAGCTGGGTTATTTTCTTGGGTAACATAAACAAGTAACTTCAGTTTGGTGCAGGTACTGGAGTTCTTGTGTGTGGTATGTGCATGAGATCAATTAATAAGAAATTATATATTATTATAAAGTATAGATATAAGCATAAAAGTTTTTGTGAAGTGGGATGGCCTGTGGAAGACTACCCTATAAAAAATGTTTCTTACAGTATCATTTAATTAGGGTTTTACACTGCATTCCTGACCTCGTCAGCTGAATGTCTCACTGAATCACTTCAGGATTACAAAAATGCCCATTGTTTCAGCAGTTGACTGATGCTGGGAAAATGTAAATTTTCAATATATTCAATGCTGGTTTTTAGTAGGCATAATTTTATTCAGAACTGCTCCTAATTTCCAAGCTCAAAAACTGTGATCCTGAAGCCAACTGGAGAAATGTAAGTTATTTTTATAAGGAAAAGATTGGACAAAAAGAAAAACAGTGAAAAATCTTGTCTCGTTCATTTAAAGCATGTCTTTTCTACTCTGTTTTGTCCTGGTCCTATCTTTTTTGCTTTCTTTGGGATTATAATTGGACTGAAAATGAAACTAATTGGAACTGTTTGTGCAGGATGCTGGGAGTGCCTAGCTGACTGATCCATCCACTTATCTATAAATGAAAACAAAAGGAACACAAGATATTTTTCACTTTAAAAAGTTAACAGTCTTCAAAAATTAAATGTTTTCTCTACACAATGACATAGCCTCTTTTCAAATAGTTTTCTGTAAAAGTCCTTTCAAACGCTCTGTGTTCTCTAAGACCAAGATAATGCAAGCCTTTAGTAACAAAGCTGCTGATTCTGGCTGAACAAAACAATGCTTTAAAAAGGTTTCTAAAACCGGTTTTGTCACATGACCTTTGAAGAAGAGACAAACATAAGATAGATGATATAAACGACAAAGAGGGAGAAATTTAGATGACAAAGCAAGCAAAAAAAAGTATCACTTGTCTAACTTGTTTTGGTGTCTTTGCTGAACATCTTAAATGGCCTGTCAATAACAAAACTTTATTTAAATTTTTTCCCCCCCAAGATGTATATTTGAGTAAAATAATGCAGAAATACTGAATGGTATGGCACTGAGATTGTGCTTGGTTTCAGGTGAGATTAAATGACCCCTCTCTTTATGCTTTCCAATTACCTTTTCATTTTTACATTTTTTTATGTGGAATAACCTCTTAAAACCTTGAGTGAGGCAGTGTTTCAATCACACACCAGCTTGTCTATTGAAAGGTCAGTCTATCTAAATGTCAGCCAGCTCTTCCTTTTGTACTTATATTAAATTCAGTGATTTACCTGGTGTATTTCCCAGCAGATCTTTTGTTAGACAACCAGGTTTACAAAAAAGGCAGTGAGCTGAAGAGATGTTTAATAAATGGTAGATGGGGCTAGAGGATGATTTGGAAAAACAGTGCAATTTTCTTAACTCTAGTAGATTGAAATTGCATATTTTAGAGACTTCATTATTCCAGTTTTTGTATACCTCAGGTCACTAAACCCCAAGAGCACCACATCAAACAGGGAGGTGCTGCTTCTTCAACTGGTTAATGAAGCACAGAGAAAGAGACCCCCAAACCCACTGAAATCAGAGCAGTCTTAAGGAGTTGTTTCCTTGGGACAAGTCTGCCTTTAGGAGACATCTCTATCTGGGACTCTCACCCATGGTTCCCTTTGTGGTGATTTTTGAGGCATGAGTCCTTCTGCCTGTGTAAGTACCTGCCTTAAGGTGAGAGCAGCTGGATCTCAGATGTGTACTGTTCCTCTAGAAACAACCAAGTCCCACTCACACCCTGCCTGAAGGACTGCCCTTCCTTTCCCAACAAACAAACAAACAGCCCCAAAAGAAGGGTGGGAATTTGTGCTTTCTGGGTCAATGCAGCACCATGGTTTTGAAACACAACTGCAATTCCGAGTGTCCAGCACAGAGAGCTGGCATTTGCCGACTTCTCAACAACGCTGAAGATACAACAAATACTCGGTTGCAGAATTCCATCACCCACATCTGGCACATGACTAAGGATCACTTTTCTTAGAAATACCAAGGTCACATACAGTATTTAACTGCATAAATTAAGATCCTGTCCATTTAGGTACATGTGTTGTGCTCAGTTCTTGGCATGTAATGGAACATCCTTCCAAAAGTAGGTGCTAAAAATCACGTAATAACTAACAGGGAAAAGTAAACGCCTTTGAGGAACTCCAGAGGGAAATCCAATCTGCTGAAATTAAGGCATCTAAATTAGATGTCTGGTTCCCAGCCTGTGTAAATAGCTGCCATATCCCTTCATTTTGGCAATATACCCAGCAGACAGTAAACGGCAGTGACTCTGCCTCAATTAAGTTGTCTCTGCATTTACATACAGCGCAACTATACTACAGACTCTGTAGGGTGTCCTATCGAGTCTTCTATCTAGTTGCTGCTGGAGAAGAAGACGGATTTCCAGTAGATCCAATATCTTATTTGCACTATCACATGGACATCTCCTGTCCCCTCTTTGATGGCACTGCATACTGTGTGGGCAGTGGAAGCACTCCCCCAGAGTGGTTCATCTTGACTAAACTGAGATTTCTGCACAGTGGAGGTCTACATCAGCACTAGTTAGGGTCAAGTGTCTTTACAGCCCCTGAAAGAAACTGGCATTAAAAAAGTGAAATTCATCCACCCATTTTAGAGGTCTACATAAGGCTGCAATAAATGGCACTCTACAAATGTCCTTTCTGTCCACTGAGTATAAAAGGAGTCTATAGTTAACAGCTCAAATGTATATAATTAAGTAAATTAATCCTATGCTCAGCTACTTATTCAAAAGGAAATCAATAATAGAAAAACAACGGGCTTTTTTGTCATGAATACCATGGGTCAATCTGTCTTGACGTTTTTCTCTGTAAGGAAATTGTATATTGAAAAATCAACAAAGTATGAGTTGTTTAAATATGTGGTTTAAATAATTCCATGCATTTCTGGAGTCATTTTGTCCCACTTAGCAATAAGAAAACAGTTACAAATATGTTCCCATACTCCCACTTACTCCTTTTATGTACAATTGAAATTTATTATTCTGTATTTTCTCTCTTTTATCTTTCATCATGTATTTTCTTATAAGTATTAGAAATCCTAGGGTGGTAGGAAGGAATGAGTTTAAATAGTTGATCTGGAAGTTTTACCCAATTTCTCTGTGTTTGCCATTCCAAAGACTCTTTTTCCTTGGTTTCAATAATTTGTACTAAAAGACTTTATATCTTTTTTGATTTTAAAAATCAAAATTTTGATTTTCAAATCTCATTTGAGAGGTGTTCTGCTGAATATTTATCACTCCCAACAAAGAGACTATTGTAGGCTGTTTTGTTCTCACTCCTAAACAAGTAAACCCAAGAGCTTTTAGATAAAATACAAAGGATGACGAAATTGTATTCAACTGCAAAAGAACTATAAGGTGGCAGGTAAATTTAACATCACAGCCACAGATTTGGTCAAAGGAGAGTTCCCATTTGACTCCTTTGATAGAGCACACAAGAGTTCTTGTGCAGTCCTTCGCTGTCAGAATTTATAGCCAGCGTCAATGAGCTGAGCTTGCTCTGGGTCTCGATGCCTCTTGTGGATTTTTCCCCTACTACTATCCCCATGGAACAATTCTTCTACAGTTTTACTGCTCTAAGGGGTAGGAAGTCTCTTCTATATTCATTTTCAGTTTATTAAAAGAGGACTGAACCCAGATGTGTAATGCTCTGGTACCACAAAATGGAATTAGTGTCCTGTCAGTTATAGTTTTGCCCATATTACCCGTGCTAATCTCAGCCAGCAGCTGTTGCTACTCCAAGAAGACTTTTTCATGTCTGACACTTAATATCAGTACTTCTCCAAATTAAACCAGAACCATCATGATTTGCAAGAATTTTCATTTGTAAATGCATTTGTTATATTAGAAATTAAATGCAATTTCTTTGCAAGTGGAAGTTCCAAGCTATGTTCAGCACTGTTCCACAGCTCAATACCAACTATAACGCATGCTAAGACTGAGCCAGCGAATTTGCTTTAACCAAGCCTGTGCTGTGTGTAAACACAGGTCTTTATGCGCCCAGAATTAGCAAAGTAGCAGTTTTCATGCATGTGAAAGAAATATTCGCTTAAAGAGATAATGTTACAGAATAATGAGTTGTTCCTACGAACCATCTGTTATTCTCCTACGCTAAAAAAAAATCTGAATCCAATTCCTTTGTTTTGATTAAAGGTTTCTTTGCAAATTATTGTTTCTGAACTTCAAAAACAGAGAATGTTTTAATGAAACCCTGGATTGGAAGAAAAATGTAATTCTTTCCTATATACTGTTAATAAATGAATGTTAGTTATCTGTGGGTTGTTAACAGTTTTAGAACCCAAACCTCCGTATTTTTGCTGTAAAACAGTGAAGCTATTATATTCATCCTGACAGAGAGTTCAAGAGAAAGGGAGTAAGAAAATCCCATGGTACAAGATCTGCCATTTGTGAGAAGCACTACTTATAAAAAGATGCTTTTCTGATTTAGGAAAGGAACATGTTTTTAGAAGACACTTTTTTTTTGTGCCATACTTCAAAAGCTATTTCAATAAACCTACTTAATTTTGTCATCTGGGAAATGCTCCATGCAAAGACTAAAGTTCATAAAATGCAGGACCTAATCCTCCCTTGCTCTTCTGGCTTGTCGCTCTCCCTGCTCTCCTTCCTTCAGCAAAGCCCCTCTGCTGCTGAAAGGCCCTTCAGTGTGTCACTGAAATGTGCCCCACCCTGGTGATCAGGGGGTGTAAGAAGAACGGTACCCCCACAGTGACACCTTTCCTGACCCCAACTACGCCAAAACAAGTCTGTCTGAGTCTATCCCAAGACAGGCACAGCACAGGTCTCTCTGATGCTTGGGGTCTGATTTTTAAGACACAGCCTGAGCCAGACAACAAATGTGTGAACCCCATTTCCTTAGTACCCATCTTCCATAAGTCCACCATTTAATACCTCTATTAATGCCCATTTAATAACCAAGAGTATTAGCATACTTAGTAAAGAGAATACACGTTGATTTGTTTGTGAGTTGGTCCCTAGAAGAAGTGTGCCTCAAGGGACTAAGGATGGTTAACAAGAAGAACTATTAAGCCAACAAGGTCCTTGCTAAGTCAGGTAAATCTCTGCACCCTTTACAGATTTATCTTTCCTCCCTGCTCACCCTTCACATCTTCCATGAGTTGAGACATGGGTGGGAAGGACAGTTTGTCTCCTTTGCAGCGTCTTTGTTCTTGCTGATGGTATTATTCCTTTATCGTGTGTGTTAGAAACTGGACATACCTCAGGAGAAGGAGCAAGAGAAATCTCACAAGTTCCTGGATATCTTGCGTCTTGCCCTGTCTGATAAGACCTACAGAGTGAAAGATTGCACAACCTGCTCACTGGGCACCAGAACCTGTGAAGGAGAGGCATACTTTCATTTTTAAACAGTTACAACAGTTCCTGTCATAAAACCCAGCTGAAACAGCTGATGCCCATTGAGCCCATTATGTGAAAAGTTTGTTCATCTGTTAGCTTGTAAATTAGTACATTAAATTTCTATAAATGCTTGGGTTGATCGGAATTAGGGCAGAGGGTTTCAGAATAATCACAATAAGATCCTTCATGAACGAAGAAGAGATGATAGTTACCACTTCCCTACAGTTACATGCTGGATGCATTCAGTGCAGTAGACTGTATTTTCCATCTCCGTAATGATGCGAATATTTGTCTGGATCCCATTGCCAGGGATTCCCCGGGATTCCCAGTGGCCCAAACCACAAGGGACGACAACCCTGTTGAGAGCAAGGAAGGTTTACAGTTATCAAATGCATGGGGTTTTTCTTACGTCTGTAGATTCTGGGATTGCTTATCACCCTCTGGGGGCCTTCCTTAGGGTCACAAAAGCAGCAAGGCTTTCTGTAGGAAATGCCTGTCTGCCCAGTACTGTCAGCATTCTCAGAGGATTACAGGATCTTTCAAGTAAAGACCAGTCATCAGTGTCAAATGCATGACAGAATCTCCTTCAATGTCCTGTTTCCTTTCAAGCTTTCTCCTCTGGCATATGTGTTTTTCAGATGTGAGCTCCAGCATGTCTTTGGAGTGCTAACAAGTATGTTGCTACTCTTTTCCTAATGTGCCTTGTGGAAGAACTTCATAACACTGTCTTTCAGTTTCTCTTTGAGGCTGGCTCATGGATCTATATTAAAATGTCCATCACTCTGGAACTATTTATAATCACGTGAAATTTAATGCTAGTAGAGCTTCTTAGCCTTTTTGTCATTGCACAGTACTAAGGAAATTCCCTAAAGGTTACCTCAGCAAGTCCCCATCTTGGGAGCCATGACCTCATGGCTCTTTCCCAGGTTGGCCTTCAAAATCAAAAGATAAAAATCTACAGGTTATCCAAGACAAAGCATCAAGTTCTTCGGAGTTTTTTTAATTCTAGCTTCTCTCTCACAACACAGGTAAAATCCTATCATGGATCTGTTCTGAAACCTTCAAGCTCAAGAAGTTCCATTCTTGGGGAAAAGGGTTACTGTAGAGGAAATCTGACAGACTTTATCAACAACTTCTATACCATGGACAGCAGATTAAACAGCTTCACCATACTTGCCTCAGCAAGACTTTCTTCCCCCGTGAAACCAGTAGGAACTGTTAGTCTAGATGTGCAATGTAGAGCTCCTGTCCATGCTCTTAGTTACCAACCATGGACATCTCTATTCTAGATAACATCTGAACACATTTGGGCCACTGATAACATGGGGCTCAGAATCACCTCTTTGGTAAGCAAAGTCTGTCTGGGGTCCTAATCAACCCAGGGTCCTCATTAACCCAGGGGTCCTATTCACAGCAACACTGCAGGTTGATTCTTCATGAACTGAATAGAAGAAGGATTAGTATAGGGTGAGAAATTGCACTGTGCAAGTTCTCTGAGAGGCACAAATTTTAAAAACTGACCGCATAAATTAAACAGAGAGAGACTGGAAAACATCCACCTTTCTTGTAAAGTTAACGACCTTCTTTCAAGCTTCTGAAAATATACTACTACTTATGTACGTTGCTGTCAATTGCCTGATTCTGGAATTTTTGTTTCCAAGCTAGATCATAAAGCTGCACATCCTTAGCTCTTTCTACATCATCCACATCCTTTTCTCTTGCTACCTCACCCAATGTACTTAAAAAACCAACATGCCAGGTTTTCCCATTAAAAAAGCTGTCTTCTGAGTCCTGGTGAATGTAAACCGGGATAATCCCCGCTGAAGCCAGCAGTGATATAGCAGTGATATATCAGTGAAACCAGTGCTGTGAAGATAAGTTCAGAGGAGAGACAAACAATAGGGCCTGAACCAAAACAGACTTTGAACATTGCTGAGAGCTGAATACCAACATTTCATAAATGTCTCCTTTTTTTTAAATGCTTGATTGCAGTGCTGGGGAAAGTAGGGTTGGAACAAAACCTCTGGCAGTGCCTGTACTAATAAAACATTCAAGACGTCTGCTAATAAGGCAGACGAGGAGTCTGTTCCCCAGTCATGACAGCCAGTGGCACAAAACACCTTCAGATAACTCCCTTCTGTCCCAAGTGTGACCTCATCTATTCTGCACAGAGGCACATATATATAACTATACATATATATACATGTATATATGTGTGTGTGTGTGTGTGTGTGTGTGTGTGTGTGTGTATGTATATGTGTATGTGTCCCATATTATGCAGAAGTGTTAACTAGGAGTGTGCTCTGGACACCAGAATAAACTGTTCTAGCATGGGTGATGTCAAATAAACAATGTGAACAATCTTTTAAATGTTCAGTTCTTAGTACATTTCTCCAACACTATTTAGTTTACAAGCTCAGCTGCAACTTCAGAAAGCCTCTAAGTCAATCCCCTGCTCCAGTAAAGGATGAGCTCTACAATCTAAGATATTCCCCCAAAAAACTGCTGTTTAACCTCTTCTTCACAAAAAAAGGTTGTATTGGAAACTCTACAGCTGCTCTAGGCAACCAAGTCCAATGCTCTGTACACACATCAATAGAATTTTTTCCTATGGTCCCACTGAAGTCTCCCACTCCCTCATCTTATGCTCGTTATTACTCATCCTGTCCACTGAAAGTGCAGATCCAAATATAGACAATTTAGGGCACATATATGCCATGATTCTGGCCCATCACTTGCTTATATTTAAGTGTGGAAATATGATGAAGTAATTCAAATCCATCATGAAAGCACATTCTCTTACATGCCAAAGGGAAGCAGCAAGTACTCTGCCATTTAATAAAATCTAGTTCAAAATATCATCACTTAAACAAATCATCCTAAGATAAATAAACTGTGAATTAAAGCTCTCCACAGTTCCACCTAGAAAAAAAGATCCAGCACTAGAGTGCAGGAATGGTCTTTACTTCAGTGAAGCTCAAATAAATCTGGGAATGTTTGTTTTTGTGACTTTGCTCGTTTATAAAGTGCCTGTTGCTATAGCAGCTAAATGCTAGTAACAAACTTGCATAAACAGAAATTCTTATAAAAAATGTGTTGTAGTAGTTAATGACTGATTTTATTCCTGTTCTACAACTAAATTCACATGCCATGATCTGACACATGTGAGAACATTGGTCATTGGGGTTCCAAAGGCCATATATAGGGACATTTCCATTTTATTCTTGTGATTCGCCTGAACTTATAGATATATATAATACTGTGGAAGTTTCCACTGTCATTTGCACTTTAATAGAATAAATATATTTAAGAATGTTTTGGAAATTCGTTATCTGGATGTATAAAGCACTCAGCCCTTGGGATGAAGGACTACGTACACTATCAGTACAGAATGACTATAGTCTTGGCCTAATTTGGAAGTGGTGTGTTAAGGGATATAAAACATATACCAGTGATCTAGAAGGTCTCCAGGCCAGCATGAGCTTAGGCAAGCAAAATGTCACAGAAATATGTCCCCTTTCAAAAGCCCCATGACGTCAGTCCTCTGAAACCGTACCCAAACAGCAGAGTGGGCAGAAGCTGTTGCAGATAGGGCATCTCTCACTCTCCACTCCTGTGTGCATTGAGAACCCCTCTGAACTTCCCAGGACCACCTCTGTCTGCTACACCCAGACCTGCCCTGCTGCAGTGGTAGAAGCAGAACCCTTTGTAGAAATAACCTCCCAGACAAGTTGCTCATCAGCACAGACAGTTCTGGAAAGACAAGGAAACAAGAAATGGCAATGAATACATCATTAAGGCACTCACAATGCTGTACATTGGACCGATTTCTTTGTTTGAATATTTTTTCCATCAAAATGTCCTATGGGATAACTTGTTGAATATAAAGGCCTTGCAGATTTCCTATGGCAGTATTTTCAGGAAGCTTCTGACGAAACCAAAGTGGAAAAAATGTCCCATCTGTTAAGATACTGGATGCATAGCTGGAATTGAGCAGAGGGCTGACAGGCAATGCAGGCAAGGAGAGGAGTGCAGCAAGGCAGCAGAGCCCAGGAGGCGCCAGGAGTCTCTCTCAGTGTCTGACAGCATTTTCTCTGCAAAACAGGTGGTGAAAAGATTTCTGTCTTTTTCTGTCTGTGATGAAAATACAACATTCAGAGCAGCCTGGTTTGGCCAGGTTGCTTACACAGCTGCAGGATACCAATTTGTGACAGTCAGTCACTTCTCACCTTCCACCAACACTCCAAGCCTGTACTCTCAGCTGTGCTTCACAGCCCAGAAGAGCATCTTGTTAAGGATCCTGCTGCTGGGGTTAAAAGCCCATCTGTGAGTGGCAACGGGCTCACAGCTGGGCGTGGAGTAGGTCTGAAATGACAACACCAATATTTGCTCAACACAGGGATTGCAAGGCATCTAGTGGTCTCCTGCTGAGCCTGGTAGCACAGCTGTGCTCAAGAGGGATTCAGCTGCTTAGCAGTGTAGCTGCAACTTTCCTAGGGGACTCTGCTGAGGAAACATTCCTGGAACGGTGAGGTTTCCTGATGGCCCCTAGCATCACTTCTCTGCTGATACTTCCGATGTCACTAATTTCTTCAAGGCACATCAAACAGGAGAGTAATGGTGTGTTGGTTTTTGCACTATTTTGCATTATGTTGACCTAGGCAGGCTGTACCGCAGGGACATGAATCCTCAGCTTACCCTGGAGGTGCTTTAAAGAGCCAGTAGAGCACACAACCAGGTATTTTTGATCCTAGGTTAATATATATATCCTATAGACTACAGTGTGTTGATCCTGGCTGATAGCTGAGCCCCCACTCAGCTTCTCACTCACTCCCCACTGGCAGGAACAGGTAGAGAATTTAAAGAGCAAAAGCCAAAAACTTGTGTGTTGAGATACTAGGTGAGTGTTAATGGTTTAATAGCTGAAGCCAAGCTGCTTCCAAAGCAAAGTACGTGTAAAGCACTGCTCAGCAATAACTAGAACATCTTTGTTACCCACACTGTTTTAGTAAAAAGTCCCAAACATGGCAATGTATGAGCTACTGTGAAGAATGTTCACTGCATCCCAGCCAGACCCAGCACATATCCTCATATATGTTTCTAGCATAAGTCCCTTTGCTTAGTCTCTCTACAGCTTCTTAGGGATTTTTTTAACAATAATGGTGCTAATAATGCTAGTTATGGCTTGTTAATTCAGCATTTAGTATAGAATAGCTACTGCTTTTTCATCAAAAATACAGAGCTTTCTTCTTGCAGAGAGCTAACCAGCAAGGGACTGTCATTGTTTACAATAACCCAGCTGAAGACTTGTCCACCTCTGGCCTTTTCCTTTAGTAGCCAGAATTACAACCTACAGAAACGTGTGGCTAGGAAGGGCAATGTCTGCAATAGCATCATTTATCAGCTGGGAGATCTGGAGTAAGGTGCACGTCATAACTTTTAGAGACTCCACATAATTTGATGAGATGCATGTTGTTTATTTCAAATGTAAGTGCAAATGAATTAGGTTTGACTCTGAATCACTCTGGCAGTGGTTTGGCAGAGGAAAGTTTGCTCATTTGGTGAACAACAATGATTTATTCACTCTGAGGAGTTCATAGATATACATGAATAATATATTCCAAGAAGAAGCAGTTTAAAATCACTTAATGCAGAATCCAGCCTTAGAGGCAGACGTGGATGGGTAAGTCTGATAGGTTTTTAATCTTTGTATATAGAAAAATGAGAACTTTGTTTATTTTTTTGCTATCCCTCTAGTTACTCTGAATTCCTTTAATAAGGTTTTAGGATATACACAGCTGGTTTTAACTTCCATGTGAAGATTATAGAGCAGACCCTCTTGGAAACTACTCCCAAGCAATGAAAGGCAAGAAGGTTTTTGTCACTGCCCTGGGAGATGGGTCAGCCTTGGGGGGTGTTCGTCCCTGCTCCGGAGGCAGCAGTCACCTTCCCGCAGTGGCACTGAGAAGTGTCACTTCCCGGCGGCCACTTGGAACGGGCTGCCCTGGCTCGGTATCAGCAGGCGCACCCAAAGCGAGGGGACCAGGTGGTCTCAGCCCCTCAGGAATTCCGGAGGCAAAAGAGGCAAGGGAGAGGACCAGTCCGTGAAAACCTTCTGAGTTTATTGTCCCGAAAGCGGTGGGGATGAACTGGCCAACGAAATCAGGGGGCACTGAGGTTTTGAACCGGGGTGACACCGAACAAACATCCAATAGGAAACAAAGCCGGAGGAGGATCCCGGGGACACAGAACCAATGGCCAGGTTACAGAGGAGGGAATTTACAGAACAAACCTATTAACAGCCGAACTTATCAGAACTTTCTGGAGAAGTGGTGTGGGCTCAGAACCGGGTCTCGCCCACGGACTGGTCCTCGCTCTCCGAGTCGTCTGCCCATTGGGCAGGCATGGCGTGACAGACAGCGGGCGGACCCTGAGTGGTCCGAGGCACCCCAACAGGTTTTGGAGAGGAGCAAGTATGGAAGTCCCAAAGCCATGCCCAACCAACCTGATCTGCATCTGGCATGGGATGGATGTTTCAGCAGGTGAGGAACAGCAGCATAAGTTGTTTAGCTAGGCCTTTGACACTCACCCACGGTATCCTGTCATCCTAACTGGGGGCATAAGGGCTGGATTAGTGGAGGATAAAGTTGGTAGAAAATTGCCTGGAACTCCTGGTGTTGTGATCAGTAGGATAAAATCTACCTGAAGAATTCCTCAGGGACCAATGGCTGGAGACCATCCAATGTCCTTATTAACGATATGGAGTATGGGATGGCGTTCTCACCACCAAAGTTGGGATCAGTAGTCCTTTCCCATGCAATGATCTTGAAAGTATATAATGTCTTTGAGGGACACCTAGGAAAATATCCATGTCCTGAAATAAACTGAAACCTAATGATTTTACCAAATTTTCATTGGGCAACTGTGACAGTCATAATATTTTTGTGTCGTTTTTTTAGAACTGCTGGCTATGGTATATGTCTTATGTCATCTGATATAATTGTGGCTATGTGGTTATAGAAGATCCTTTGAATCATTCACCATTTTTCCAAAAAAAATTTAGACAGCGGTATCTCAAAGCAGGGTCAATTTCTAAATCACATCAGATTATGTAATTACAGTTATGAAACTACCCTGATTTCCTTTTTGGACCATTTTCTGCACTTTACTGTTTTCATTGCCAATGTAGCACTGGCACACTGACCGTAAGATCTTGCAAGGTAATGCATACAAGAAATAAACTAGTAAAGCTTTTTCAATGTCCTGTCCTTTCAGGTGTCTGACGGGCTGCAACGCTTCAAAGCTATAGTTCCCAGCTAGACTCAGCGTAAGTGGATGTTTGCACTTACTAACTCCAGTTATATTGTCAAGAATTTCATGTGACTCTCGCTGTGATGGTGCACAGGTTTTTGTTGTACACCTACAAGTCACTGGAAGGGAAGATGCTCACAGCTTATGAGAAGTCCTAGAGATAGTCAATAGTGAAGAGAAATGGAAAACTCCTGTTGCTCTCAGAACATCACACAGAGCTGAGCAAATGCCGGGCTGTGCTGGTGACCTCCATCATGCAGAGGGGTGCAGAGATGCCAGCTCAGTCCCTTGGTTCAGCCTGTTTGCACAAATGCTTCTTCCGTTTCTGGACCTTTGGGGTCTTGCTAACTCTGATGTAGATATGGCCAGACCAACCTCACGACAACGACATCAAGTACTTTTAATTTCTCTCTAAAAGGAAAAAAAGTTCACTACACACACCCTTAGGGTGTCTAGGCACCCATACAACTATTGTATGGTTTGAGAATATGTTAAAGTACTCTGAAATGCATTTGTTTGAGCACATCACACTGGTGTCAGGAGTATCTGTTGGCTGCTCCCTGGCTAGCTCTGGAGCTGGCGGGTGCTGGTTAGTGAACTAGAGGTTCTGCAGATGTTGGATCCACCTGCCCAGGGCAGATTTCCATATTCTGACTCAAACCATGTCATTGCTACCAGCCTGAGACATCACTGCAGAGCCATCACTGATGCCATGGAGGGTTTCCAGCTGATCTGGGACAAATGACATCTCCCAGACTGTTTCAGGGTGTGACAACAAGGAAGTATAACAGAAACAGAGACATTAGTGTACCTTGCCTTACTTGGATGTATTTGAATTACACCACAAACCCCTCCTAAACCTCCGCACAGGGTACTTCACACCCCAAAGACTCAGCCAAAACAAGGAAAGGCAGCATTGCATTTATCTTCTCATGCGGTAGCAAATGCAGGAACTGCCATCTGGCTACATTTCAGCACTAACACTGTCAAGGCTGCTGAAACAAGCAAACAACCACAAAAAATTAGTCTTCTTTATAGGACTTTCCCAGTCAATTTCTGGTCCACCCCTTTTAAGTCGCCTCAGATATATTTGTTCAGATTCAAGCCGAGCACACTGTAACTGGCCACTGCATAATGCCAGGTCTCCTGGAGCTACTTGCAGGTGATGATTATTGCATTTCCCACTGTTTTGAGTATCTGTGCTTATGATTAACTCTTTCTTTCACTTCTGGGTGGGTGACAGACTCCAGCCTACCCTTGGGAGTAAGATAAGCCATTGCTTCATGACCTGGATAATACATCTTATCTGGATGGCAGCAAAACCGAAATGAGGCATGAAGTGTGCAGCACTTTGGCACTTCTAAGTAGTGCAGAACACATTTCCTCAGCTGTGCAGCTGCCGGGACACCACCAAACCTTTCCTCTCTCTGAATTAGCTTCTTACAGAAGGCTGAGGCAAGCTCATGTTTCCAGCCCTTAGTGCTAAAGCGCTTTATGTCTTGAGGCTAAGGATATGCAGAAAGCTTCTCACAGGCTCCTGCAGGCATGCAGATGGCTTTGCCTGTCTTTCTCCTCTGGTACAGTGCTTTTATGATAAGGAGAAAGCTTGTCTGAGCAGAATCCACACAAAAAATCATTCTGAAATCCTTGAAGAAATTCCCTGAGGGCCAGAGGTACATCACAGACGTTGTTGCCTTCAACTGTAAGGAAAAGTTCCATTTTTCAGCTGTCTTTTCTGCCTCAGAGTCAACAATAACTTGCAATGTTGATTAGTGCACTCTGGGAAAATCTTTAGGTAACACAGTGGTGAATATGACAAACTTTGTTATATAAAGAAATATAAACTTCTTTTAATCAAATATTTCATGTGCATTGAAAATATTGTATGTAATGGGGTTTTTTTTGAATATGCAGATAATTTTGTAAACCCTACATTTATGCAGATAATTTTTCATAAACCCTGCATTTCTACTCTTACAGAAACTTCATTACTTGGTTATTCATGTATATAACTGCACATGGGTACGTTATATGTATGTTTATTTTGATATCCAAACTGGCTCACAAAACAGATAATTTGCAAGTACATAAATATTTCCTGAATGTTTCTATGCCTTTTTACCAAGTCTTATGCTTCCTTCTGAATTCTTCTAGAGCAGAAAGGCAAGCCGTATCTTCCTCTCACTGCTTTGCTGCCTTTCGTAAAATCAAAGGAATCAAATGCTGTCACATGAAAGTAGACCTATTGTATTTTGGACCTCTGGAAAAAAATCTGAGCAATATATACATGCAGACATGCAACTCTTATGGATTTCACTAATTAACCATCTCACAGCAGAACTTATTTTTCAATTATCTTGTTACCAGATATGGACAGGAGTGGAGGGCACTGTAAGTTACTGTGAGAAGAGTTATCTTTACCCTGTATTTATATTCACTTCTGTGTTTGCTTTGTTATTTTATTGTGTATTTATGAGGTCCTACACCAGTGTTTTTGCAGAGCTTCAGAAGAGGGTGGGACAGTGTTTTAAAAAGTTTTGTATCCTGAGCACCAGCCCTGAGCTATAACAAATATAAATTATAAAATGCTGTCGACTGCTTTGGAGTACTGAGCTGAAAAGGCTCCAGCCAGCAGTGCAGAGAAAGGCCTCTGATCCTCACCAGGGGAGACTCACAGTGAAGATGGCTATTGTCTGCTACTCTTTTCTTCTACTCCTGTCTGCTCGTGGATCGTGAGACTAAGGCACTTCTAGCATCTAAATGCATTACTTAAAAACCACCATTTCTTCAGGAGAAGAAAAATACCAGATTTCCTCTTGTGACTTTCAGCTTTCTTCATGAGTGGATCAAAAGTTCCTCACAGAAGATCCCTCAGAGAGGACAGCCAACAGACTGGTTGTTTTACCTCAACAGACTGTCTTGGGTTACTCCAAGTTTCCTTCTGAGTGGTGCAAAGCAAGTTCAGATGAAACTGAAACTACAGGATCTTAATTTTAGTGCTCATCCTTTTATTTACCAGCATATGGTTTCTCTGGTATTGCTGATGATGGGGAGCTGTGCTGGGGCATCTGCAGAGAACACCCTTCCCCTGGAAGGCAGGGGTGGAAGGAGAGGCAGGTGCTCCAGGCTATCTCCTGCTTAGAGCTGCTGTCTGTGGAGAGGCCAGGAACAGCTTGGGCAGGTGATGGGCATTGCTGTGCTCCACTGCCATTGAGGTCAGAGAGAATTTGGAACTGGCTGAGTGAATGCCTCTGACAAATGCTCTAACTGTGTCTCAAAAAAAATCTGAAAATATTTTAGAGTTAATTCCTGTCCTGATGTTCCTCTCTTATTTTACACTTTCATAAAGTGTAGAAGCCAACAATGGCCTCAGCCTGGGTAGATGTACAGGTGAGATGGGATTCTCTCCAGTCCCCCTGAAACTCCCAAGGAGGTGAAACAAGACTCATGTTCATGTTAAAGCAATAGGAGGCTGATGTAATCTCTGTTGGGACTTAGAGAATCCCAGACCCTGGTCCTTGCCCCCTCAAATAGCTTCTGTATATGATTATTGCATTGATGTAGGCCCATGGGAGAGTGCTTTCTAGCAGACTGAGCTGTGAGTGTGTAAAACCAGGCTTTTTCTGAGCAACTGGCTTTGTCATACCAGCACCTGTGATGGGAGAGGCTCAAAGCTGCTGTCCCTCCTCCAGCCTATGCACTGTGCTGAGGGTATGTGACATTCCCTGTCTGAGAAGAAATCTGAATCCCAAGTGCTCCTCATCTCTGCTTCTGCTCCTTGCTGAAAAGCAGGTGCTAACCCCAGCTGCTCCGGTGCTGGTGTTTGAATAAGGCACCTGTGATGTGTGCAGAGGTGGGTGCTGAGCTGGTGGGCCCTGTTCTGGCAGCCTGCAAAGCCCCACACTGTGTAGGAAGCTCCTTTGGATGCTAAGGGCTCAGGAATGTGACAGAGGATCCCAACAGCAATATGGCACCTCTTTGGCTGTTGCAAGAAGAAAAGTCTTGTAGCATCTGAAGTACTTTGCTGTTTGTGGGTCAGTGTCTTGCAGTACTAACACAAGGAATCATAAACTCTGTTTAGGCTGGAACAGACCTTTCAGATCATCAAGTCCAACCATTAACCTGATACTGACAGGTCCACCATTAAACCATGTCCCTCAGTGTCACATTTGCACATCTTTTAAATACCTCCAGGATAGTGACTTCACCACTTCCCTGGGCAGCCTGTTCCAATGCTTGACAACCCTTTCAGTTAAGAAATTTTTCCATACATCCAATCTGAATCTCCTGTAGCTCAACTTGAGGCTGTTTCCTCTTGTCCTGTTGCCTATGCCAAGGGTGCAGCTGTATCTTTGTGTGGCTGTGAATATGCTGCCTTTCCCCACCATGATACAGACATTGCTGATTCCCCACCTGTATCCTACCTCACACCACCTACCAGACCCTGGCTCTGGCCCACTGTGTTTCCTGGAGATAAATATCATCCTTGAGGGTTTTCAGAAGCTGGAGATTCAAATAGCTAATGGATTAAAAATGCCAAAGACATCTGCCTTTTTTTATTTCTTATCTTCTATTTGAGTTAGCAGAGCAAAATCCACTGCTGCTATGAGTTGTTGGCTCATGCAGTGTGGAATATATTCCCCTACAAAATGTCAAAGTGTTTCTTGAGGAAACCTCAAGAAAACAGCTCTGTTCAATGGTTATGTATTAGTTCTTCAAAATAAGAAACACTGGTTTGTTTTATTTTGATTTTTTTAACCTTAAATAAATTGCTGTGAAAGCAAACACATTGTGCGAAGATTGCTCTTGGCTGATTTACCAGTGAGAGTGTTTCTAACTGTACAATTGCATGTAAATCCAAAAAGAACTAGACAGTCTAGCCCCAGGCTGGGAGCTGGTTTATGGGCCCTTTTGAGATTTAGTGGCCATTGCTATTGCAACATTTAAACCATTTATGAGATAAATGGCTGAGATAAAATCCAGGTATCACTGCTTTTTAGAGCTGTGGGGATACTTTTATGCCTAGAGAGCAGCTCCTTATAGATAGTTTGTGGAGGGTGTTTGCCTTTGAAAAATTGGGGTACCAGTCCCTCTGTCTCTGATCCCATTCACCCAAAAAGAGGCAATAAAAGTTTGGTGCTCTGAACAAAATTTTATTCTCAATTCATACCCTCTCTGTTGTGTGATCTGACTTCTGAAACAGCTGGTTTTGAGGGTACCATGGAATACACAATTCATCAAGATTTTCCTCACACCATAACCCTGGAATAAAGGAAAAATGCTGCAATGGAAACTTTTTGTGGTGTTTCTTCTGGAAGAAATGATATAACAAGATAACAGGAGATTTTGCCTCCTGCGATCTCTGCCTAAGGTCAGAGCTGTCTTTGAAGCCTGGCTTGGAGACATATTCCAGCATTGGAACAGGCAACTGCTGTTCTGCTGTCTGCTTTCAAATATATGAGATGCAAACAGGGAAAAAATGCTTTATCACTTTTGTCAATGAAATTTCTACAGGAGAAAACCCAAGTCCAAGGTCTATGAATCTTATAGGATTTTGCATGATGGAATTTGCCTAGGGATGATATCTGAGACATGAAGGACTGTAACTGTGACTAAGGGCTAAGTGCTGATCTGTGCTTTTTATTTAAACTATGCTCTGCTTCCTGTCCTGGGTTTGGTTGCTGATTCTCCTCACTTGTAAGACGGGTCATTGTCATTGATTCAGCCACATCAGAACACTTTCTCCCAAAACTTTCCCACTCATGGTCTCCAGAATAAAAAAAAAATTATCCATGTGCCAAATGGAGAGGATGAGAAGACTTGGACTATGAGCCCATGGAAGTTGTCATTCAGATTTTCTCCTGGTGCTAAGGCAGAGGCAAGAATAAGTGTTCACCTTCTCCATAGGAAGATTTATATCAAAAACACATGAATACCTGTCGTGGTGGTTTCCACTTCTGGCTGTCCAGCTGGGCATCATAGAAAAGACAAAATGCTTTCTAAGGAACCATTTCAGAGAGACAACTCTGTTTGAAGAAAACAACAAAACAGCAACAGTTGTGTCTGAGAATCAGCCTGATGCAGGGCTAGTTAGTGAGGCAGATGTAGGCTGAAAGAGGAGGTCTAGAGCTGCCATGAAGGATATGCTCCAAAAGCCCAGAGGTACTTTTCTCCTAAGCATACAGCAGCAGAATATTGAGGAGTGATAGCACTTTCTGCACAGTGGACAGGCTGTTCCTAGCAATAATGTGCTCTTAATGGGGAAATATCTTCCATCAGCCTGAAAGATGGATAGGTGGTTTTGAAGAAGAAAGAAAGATGATTAATGGTGATACAGCAAAACTATAAAAGGTTATTGAGCAGAGCAGAGTTACGGTCTTTGATCTGTGTCACTGAAAACTAGTCTCTAGGGTGCTTCCTCAAGCAATTCGCAGCGACCTCAATGCGGATGACAATAACCGAGAGCAGAGAAAGGGTGCTTTCAACAGTAGCTGTCTTACTTTAACGAGACACATGCCTTTAAGTGGTTTGGACACTTCTGAAAATAGTGCCTGTTTAAATGCAGGCATGCTAACACACGGAAACGGGGATGAGCTGATACTTGCAGTGTTTAAAATGGTATTCAGCCCGGCAGCTGTGCTGCTCCATCACTCGAGAGGTCATCCTCTTCCTTACAGTACTTTTGCAGTGTGCCCAAAAGGTCAGCAGTTCGGGATGGGTTCATAGTGGTGGTGATAGAGGTGTTTTGGGCTTTTTAATTATTATTTTTTTCTGTATTCTTCCAAAATACTCTGCTAGAAACCCCATCTAGCTCAGACAAAATGTGCAGAGTTTCTGCAGTAGCTGCTGCTCTACCAGGATTATGTCTCCTATGCTGCACCGTACTGAAGAGCTGTTAGTTAAAATTGGAAATCACTCATGTTCTTTGGCTCTGAAATTGCACTTGATAAAGATCAAGAGACTCTGGTGATTAACTAAATAGGCCAGTTATTCAAAGGTAGCGTTCCTGAAATAAAGTATACCAGCACTTTCACATAGAACTGGTACATTTCAAATACCACTCATGCAGGGAGGGAGTGTTAGTGTTGGACCCACATTCTTGCCAAGAGGATGATGGGGGATGAGGCTCTTCATGGGGGTTTTGTGCAGTAGGATGGATGGGGTTCAAACTCCTACAAGCTCCTTTATTTACTTTGCTCACCTTCGAGAAAGATTTCCTTTAGAGAATAGGCAAACAATAAGAGCTAATACAGCTTCTGGATACATGAAATTGTCTGCTCCTGGTGGTTATGAGCATTGCAAATTACTCATGGAAAATTCAGACTGGAAATAAAATTAGTGAGTATGCTGTGACTGTTTCTGAAACTGTTCCAAATGACCAGCATTCCTTGTAGTTTCTTTCAGCCCAGCTTTTAAAGCATTTTGCAGACATTAATTACTTACACCTACCATGTGGCAGGACAAGCGAAGAGATGATGATGCAAGGAGAAGTAAGAACAGGATGAGACAAGTCTGCATGATTGTTAGAAGACACCCTGGCTAGGCTGAGTCTGTCCCTAATGCTTTGTGGCCTTCTGTAAAACAATGCCAACTTCCAATTATTTTCAACTGGATTCCTCAAGTGATACCCGCTTCAATGGCACTATATACATGAGTGAGACAAGTACAGGAAATAGAGTGGTCAAAAGACACATAATTAAGAACAATTTTCTCTTGAAAAATGTATCAACTCTGGGTCCACCTGTAGACAGTTATTTAGCAAATATTTAGGTGCAGGGAACTGCACCTAAATATTTATATGGGAACTGCAGGTCTAAGCAGCCCTAATTGCTCTTCATTGCCCCTGACCCAATTATATAATTAAAGAGTAATTTATCTACTAAAGTGTCTTCTCAATTTTAAAAACCCCCATACATTAGTGAGTGAAGGGAGAGATGGGAATATCCTCTTTACAAATTAACCATGGCCAGAGTCTCTGTACTGGATCTCTGGGAGCCTAAATTATGTCAAATAAGACTGTCAAACACTGGGGGAGCTGCTTTATCCTCCTGTCCAAAGGCAGAGTAGTGCCATGTGCCTGGGGCATTGTCCTTGTCCAGTTTCTTCCCGACCTCTAGTAACACAGACCATACAAACCCCTTGGGCATCCTGCTCCCATCCTGCATTAATTTCTCACTCTAGAAAGCTTTTAGCTATTGAAAACCCTCTTGCTGTAGCTAGAGTCTATTAATTAAGTTTTCTACACTGAACACAGTGAAGAACATGTTTCCTTCTGTGAGTGCTCTCCTGGTTGTGTTTCCTCTCAGCTTCTGGCCTGTTCCTGACCTATTCACTGGTGTGGGACAAAATGAGAAACAGAGAAAGCCTTGACCCTGTGCAAGAACAATTCTGTGCAAGAATTGTTCATTAATAGCCAAAATAATGGTGTGTCAACACACATGGATTTTGGTCACAAATCGAAGGCTCAGCACCATATGGGCTGTAATGAAAAAAGTTAAGTCCATCCCAGCCAGAACCACTATAACAGCAAATTGGGGACTGCATCTCTACCTGATAACGAAACTAGTTGAGCAAGCTGATGGCAGCTGGCTCGAGGTTTTTTTTATTTTTGTCAGGAGGTAATTTCATGCAAACTGAAGCACGCTTGCTCGTCATCCATGCCTTGTAGAAGAGAGTTTATACAGAAGAGCTAGAAAAAATGGGGACATTCCTATTTTTCTCTAGAAATTTCAGCTTTTGAATTAATTTTTTAATTACTTTTTTGGGAAGAAACACTGATAGCCTTTCTCGTATAGGTTACTCTAGATCTTTAAAATTTGTTTTTCTGGATTTAAACTCTATCCTACCTCACTTACACAAGTATGCCCTCAAAGCACATGCTCCATATAAAGTTCTGGTGGGTTAGCAAGGTAAATAGAATTAGCCATAGGGTCCATTTGAGCTTTCTGTGTGTTGGGGTGTGAATTTATAACATACTTTCTTTTAGGAACAGGAATAAAGTCCCCATCTCATGGAAAACTTGCATTCTTGTTGGTTGCTCTTTGTGGCTGCCTGTTTAGTGCAATGATGTGGTAAAATGGTTGTATTTAGTGAAATTGCAGTGCTGGCCTTCAGCCCTTTCTGTAAGTCACGGTGCAAGGAGACTTCCAGATACTAATTCTTGCCAAGTAGTATTGAAATTAGTTCATAATGTGATGGTCTGAAGCAGCTGGCTCCACAAAGCCATTCGGCTAACCATGCTAATGTAATAAAAACCATGAAAATTTGTCTGTATTTAAAAGTGCATTTGCAAAGCAGTTACCATTGAGGTAATTCATAGAATCATAGAATGGTTTGGGTTGGAAAGGGCCTCAAAGATAATTTACTTCAAATCCCCTGCCATGGGTAAGGACAGCTTTCATTAGACCAGGATGCTCAAAGCCCCATTCAACCTGGCCTTGAAACACTCCCAGGGATAGGGCACCCACAGCTCTGATATTGAGCACATCATTGATGTTGAGACATCATTGATGTCTTTTCGCCATCTCCAAAATTTGAAAAAGCTCAACACCTCACTTCCTTCTGGTCTACTGAAACCTGACAGGATGCTCAGAGGAGCTAGAGGGGGTTGTTGTCAGAGCTGTAAACTAGCTTGGAAAGGGGGAAAGAGACAAAACCAGGCTCACCAGTGATGACCATGGGATTGTGTGCTGAATCTCGAAGAAATGAGCACTACTGGAACCCCTCAATCTGCTTCACAAGGTTTTGGCTACAATGTACCACACCTGAAATGTGCCCTGAACTGGAGGACCATGACTGCAAGAATGATTAAATCCCAGCAGACCCTGAAATTGTGTGGGATCTACTGCTTCAGCTGGATCATTACAAATCTCTAGGGCCTGTTTTGATTCATGAAAGAATCCTCAAAGAGCTAATTGATGTTATCACAAATCCTGTCTTGATGATTTTTGACCTGTCTGGACAATCCAGAGAGATCCCAGCTGATTGGAAGCTGGTGAACATTGTCCTGATTTTCAAAAAGGGCAAGAAAGAAGACTCCAGAAACTCCAGGCCTGTCAGTCTCACTTCAGTGCCTGAGAAAGCTATGCAGATTATTCTGGGAGATATTGGAAAACATCTGAAAGGTAACACAGTCATTGATCACAGCCAGCACGGCTTCATGAGAGGAAAGTCCTGTTTATCAAATTTGATTTCCCCTTATGACAAGGTAACCCACCTAGCTGATCAAGGGAAGACAGTTAATGTAATCTTTTTGGATTTCAGTAAAGGTTTCAATACTGTCTCCTACAGGATCCTTCTGGACAAAATGTCCAGCCCCCAGCTGGATAAACACATCATGGGATGGGTGAGCAACTGGCTCATGGGTGGGGCACAAAGGGTTTCAGTGAATGGGGTGACATCAGACTGGTGACCTGTCACTAGTGGGGCTCCACAGGGTTCCACCTTGGCCCTGTGCTCTTCAGCATCTCTATAAATGACCTGGATGAAGGACTAGAAGGGATATTGAGCAAGTTCATAGATGATACAAAACTGGGAAGAGCTGTTGACTCCCTCGAATGCAGGGGAGCCCTGCAGAGAGACCTCAACAAATCAGAGGACTTGGCAAACATCAACCATATGAAGTTCAGCAAGGGAAAGTGCAGGATTCTGCACCTGGGAGGGGGCAACCCTGGATGTATGTACAGACTGGGGAATGAGAGGCTGGAGAGCAGCACTGCAGAAGAGACCTGGGGGTCCTGGTCACTGTCAAGTTGAACACGAGTCAGCAGTGCCCTGGCAGCCAGGAGGGCCAACCCTGTCCTGGGGGCGTCAGGCACAGCATCGCCAGCCGGGCAAGGGAGGGGATTGTCCTGCTCTGCTCTGCACTGGGGTGGCCTCACGTGGGAATGGCCTGAAGTTGTGTCAGGGCAGGTTGAGCTTGGATATTAGAAAAAGATTCTTCCCCCAGAGGGTGGTTGGGCACTGGAAGATTCTCCCCAGGGAAGTGGTCACAGCACCGGCCTGACAGAGTTCAAGAAGCTTCTGAACACAGACACAAGGTGTGACCTCTTGGAGATGGTGCTGTGCAGAGCAGGGAGCTGGACTCAGTGATCCTTGTGGGTCCCTTCCAACTCAGCACATTCTGTGATTCTGTGATAAAGTGTCTAAGCTCCCACTACCATTAATGAAGATCTAGTAAAAGCAATCAATGCATTCAGCTGACCAGCCACTGCATACCTACTTTATGGTGAGCTGAATTGCTCTTCAGGCTCCAGTGACTGTAATGGGAATATAGGAGTCAAGTAACCCAAAAGTACCTTAATTTAAGTCATTTTTTCATGCTAATTCTTGTACTTGATGTTCCCTAGTCAGCCAAGAGCATCAGACAATTTTAAAGTGTTTTGTTTGACCCACTTTAGAAGTCTGCCTTAGGGGATGCATTAATTTCCGTTTATCTAACAGGAAATTATGTCTATATCTTTAAGATAACTATGAAGTTAAGCAATCCTAAAACTCTCCAGTTGATTCAATCCCCATATGGTTATGACCAGAACCTAAACCAAGATAACAATTTGAATATGTGTTATCTACTACTTAAAAAAGACCTGGAGAAAAAGCACCATATGTATATATAACTTCAGGCTCAATCATGGGCAGAAAAGGTTTTTGTTTTTCTTCTATATCCATATTTAAAATTAATTCTGTTTTTCATAAAATACATCATCAGTGCTGTGCTCACTCCTGTTAGATGTTGTCCAGGCTAAAAGTTTAGCAGAGCACAAATGGCTGGGTTTCCATGTGTCCTGTACATATAGAGCTAAAAATATATGTCTCACTTGTGTATTATTAATCAGAAATGTCATGTTTAGTTGTAGTAATCTCCAGTTCCTAGCAGGAAGACAAGTCACCACACAAATTAAAGAAGTGAGGCCAGCGTAGTACTCTGAGTGTTGTTAGAAGATGAAGGACTAACAGGTTCTGTGGCTCTGGCCCAAAAAGGCACTTCACGTTTAATTGAGAAATCCCTTCTTTAATGTATGGGCATGGAACATTCTGACTTCTCTGTTTTTCATAGACATTAATTTAACAATACTTCAGTTATTCCTTTTGATATGAGTAGTCTTTGAGATACTGTAAAATACCAGGATACTGGCCTCTTCTGTAACTCTAAAAATAGTATTCATTATCCTGAAATCATGAGTGATTGAGCAAAAGGTGTGTGATCAGTAGGACTTTTGTAAGGCAGTGAATATAATCAAAAGTGTTTTTCATTTAAGGTAAAACATGTGTCTACATTAAATGATGCAATGGAAATAAAGCAACCTAGAGAAATAAAAACTCTTCACAGTCTGTCTCTGGTGTTCACTCACAGGACTTCAGTCACTATTGAAATGATGGTAAAGATCCTTTTCTGCTCTAATTATTGACATTCACTTGACATTAATTCCTCTTTACTATCCAGTAGATGCATGATTAATTTTACTGCTAGGCCTTATAGTTTAATGGTTTCTTCTGGAATGCACATCAGAAAGAATCAATCAGTGCTGGAAACTAATGAGCTTTACAGGAGCTTAGATTTAATGGAACAGAAGGTGGGTCCACGGGTAGCTGTTTCTCACAGAGGGTGCAAAAGTTTGTGTGAACTGGGTGAGGTAGATAACTGAGCTAGAGATGCTCCATTATTTATTTACAGAAATTTTCCTCAGCTGACAGAGCTCCCAAAACTGATCAGCTGCAGAATTGATCAGCTGCTGTCTAATCTCTACTGAAAACTGCCTAAGGAAAGAACCAAGCTCTATTCAAGAAGGAAAACAAGTATTGGTTACCTTCCAAAAACATTGTGTTTTACATTGTGGTCTTCTCCAGATCATGTCTCTGGTCACCTTGTGACTAGTGATAAAATGTGGACACCTAAACCTTGAAGGTCTTAGGCACTCACCAAGAGCTGCAGTGGTATCACTTGCTCTGTCCTAATCTTCATCTTCTATAACACCCTCCTGAATATAAAATTTGACATTTAAAATTGTATGTTATCTCACACCTGACTATTCTATCTTTTAGGACCTCTTAAAAATTATTCTTTTGGCTTTATGTCAAGAATGGCTGACTTTGTTCTTAGAGAAATCCTTCAACAATTCCACTGTTCCTTTTTTTTCTCCAAATGAGGGGACAGTGTTGGCAAGAGAGTGCACTTTTGTACTTGGTTTTGTTTGGGTTTTTTTTTCTATATTAATTCAATTTAAACAGACTTGCACATTTGTATGCTATACATGCACACACACACACACACAAATCTATATTGGTATGAAAGCAAGTCCCTGCTAAACATTTTTAAATGCTTCTTTTTAGCTAAGATTCTATTTATGTATCAATGACAATTTGAAGAAAAGCCTCAAAGAGAAAATGAGACCTCCAGCAGAATAAACAGTTTCCTTAGAACAGCAGGCAAACCACTCAGTAAGAGGGTGAAAAAGGGTTGTAAACTACAGGCCTGCAACATAAAACAAAATCCTCTCCTCCTGGCTAAACTGGTGAGCCACCACTCTTCAGTTCTGCTTGTAATTTGGATGACTCACCAGGACTTTGCTGTACCACTTATTTGTCTACAATTACTTCACAACTCTTCAATTACGTGGGACTTCGTGATTCCAAAGTCTGCTTTAGGAGGGTTGTGATAGCAGGATCTTTTTATAGACCTGGGTTTACAGTGAGCAAGCTGTTTTATCAGATGGAGACATTCTCAGTGGTGGTGCTCCTCAGGTGGGCAGCGTCTCCAGCACTGAGCTGAGCTGTGGCTGAGCTGTGCTTTCAGAAGCAGAGAATTCCACTAAGACAAGGTTCACACGATATGGGGTTGGCAGAGTATGGGGAGCTCTGTGAGCACGTGCACATGTGTGCACAGAAATTTGATTGAACACAGATTTGGTGAACGTGAAAATAGTCAGTCTTTGCATAGCTTAGGTGAGATAACAGGGCACGGTGTGTACATTAATTCCACTGGATCATTGTGATTTTGAATTTGAGGCTAAGACTGGAAAACAATAAAGAACTCAACTCTATGCTTTGGCATCATTGCCTGTATGCTCCTGTCAGTGATTACACAGATAATTGTTCAAGTGCAGCAAAATATTTTAGAATAAGTCTGGTCTAATTTTTAATAATGATATTGTGTCTCAGCAAACGTGCCAAAGATCAGTGCCAAGATTTTAGATGTTAACTTACAGCCAATGAACAAGCACTGATTAAAGTAATCCGCTTATAAAAAGAATGTGTGGATTTATATGATGTGGAAAGGCTAATATTTTATTTCTCTGATTATAATCTTACATCTACCTTTAATTCCGGTTTTATAGGCTGTATTTAGCAAATCACTTTTGCTCGTTAATAAAATTAGCCTCTCACAAAATGCCAGCTGCTTCAGAATGGAATGTGATGCCTGGTCTCCTTCATCCCTCATCTTAACAGTCACACACAGAGCAGGAGGGCTGATGGTTGTGTTTCTTTCTACCTGACGGGAGATGTGAGTCTGCCTGGAGTCACAGTTCTTCACATACAGAGTGGCTGGAAGTAATTCTTATTAATAAAACTGCTGAGAGCTCTGCAGCTAAACCTTTTTATGAGCATTATTTCAGCAGCTTCATTTTGGACTTAAAGGGACACTTCTTTTGCACAATGACCTTTTTCTTTCTGCAAAGAGCTCTGTATCTAGTAATTATTCAGTCTTTTCATATCTGTGTTACTATGTGCACACAAGTCTTTGTGCATTGAAGCCTAAGCTCAAGCCAGTAATGCATATGTATAACTTGGAACAATCCAGTGTGGAGAAAACAACCTGCAACTCATATTCGCACCAATAATGAAACTGAATTCAAAAACACCAGCCTGCTGAGCTTAGGGAGAACATAAACCCAAACCCAACCAGCTTCATGTAACCTCACCTGGCTGCAGCTCTTTTCAGGTTACCACCCAGGGACCCAGGAAGGAGTGGGGCAGCCCTCCCCATCCGCCACCTCCAAAGATCCAAGTGGTTGTGCAGTGAACTGGGGTGGGAGGTGGCCCTGTTCCCCTGTCCCCATATCACACTTCATCACCTTGCTTTGGTTTGTTACCCATCCAGGCAAGCCTCTGCCAGCTCTAGGCACTGAGCAGAGCTGCGCACCGGGGCCGGGGGATAGGGGAGGTCACCAGGTGCTTTAGGCATGAGGGCAGTTCCTGCAGCACATCTGGTGCATCACCTGGGAATAGGAACAGATGGGACAAGAGCCCCACGTGCTGGTGCTGCTGCAGGAAAGAATGAAATGTGGAGATAAACCTGAAGCTGTGGAAATGCATTCCCATGGGCTGTGTTTCCAGCTGAGTGGGAATTTCCTGTGGGCAAGAAGACTGATGGCAACAATGACTGTTGGCAGCTTCCCTTCCATGGGCTCTGGAGGGGTGATAGATTCAGGGAGGTAGCACCTTGGTGAACCCTGCCCAAGGAGCAGCACCTAAGGAGCAGCATCGCTCTTGTGACCCCTGGATTTCTGCAGTATTCCTGTCTACTCTGTCTATCCAGTCTAGCCTGTGCCATGTGCTCTAGGATGACCCTGCTGAGCAGGGAGGTTTGACCAGACGACCTGTGTGGTCACTGTGGTCTCTTCCAGCCAGACCAATTCCATGTGATTTGGTGATTCCCTGCAGGAAAGCTGTGCACCCAAAGAGTGGAACTACTTCTTGGCTGGGATGTTGGGACCCCCTGGCAGAGCATAGTGAAGAAATGTTGTATCCATGACAAATGCTGGGGCTGGCCTTTGCCTTCGATGGGCTTTTTTCCATCCCTCTGAGACCATCCTGAGCCACAAACATGGCACTACCCCTGGCTGGTGCTGCTGCTGTTGTCTCAGCCCCCAGGGTGAGGCTGTTTGGAGCTGCCGCAGGCGTCACACGCTCTGCTGGGTGACATTCTCTTGCCACAAGGCAAGGGCAAGAGCCAGGGAATTATAATGAGCAACACATTGCTGCAGCCTGTTTGGAATTAATCCAAAGCCTGTTAAAGGCAATGGAAAGACTCCAAATTTCCATTCTGTTTTAAAAGCTATTATCCTTTATTTCTGTCAGGAGTCTTGTTTCACAGTAGAAGGCATGTACTGTCACAAATCACTCAGAAGCAGCAGCAAGTACTTACTTAATATAGGGTATCTAAAGGTGAATATTCAAATGTTTCTTATCTGGCCAAAGCACATAAAACTATTTCTGGAGAATTTTTTCTGCAGAATACTGCCTCTGTGTTTCTCTCATCAGTTTACAGCCTCTCCTTCTGAAGTCAAAATCTCAGACTTAGGGCTTACTGGCACTCTGAAAAATTTCTGTTATGCTATCTATACATATCTGCTAATAAAACAATGACCAGTGTCATTGTGCTGGAAAATAACTTTAATTTAAAGGTATTTCAAGTAGGTCACAAATTAATCAAAGCAGTTGTGACTCTCAGGTGTATGAGTTGTTGCTGGTACTTACCTCTCAGCTAACAAAGACCCCAGCTATCTATGTGGGTTTTCAGTAGAATAAAGCTGCCTCTTGCAAAATGTCTAAATCCCAAATACAAGGATAAGTCCAACCCTGGGCATACTAACCAGCTCCTTTCCAGCTGCCCATTAAAATGCTCTGTACTATAAAGGTGCAAATACTACCTTACCCATACTTGTTCTTTTGGGTCTCTTCAGGTCACATTTTATAGGTAGTAGAAAATTCCAGCTACCTTCAGTATGAACTATTTTTGAGCAGAAATCTAAACTAATCAACCCCACAGATGATGCTTCTAGCTAGAAAAGAATATATAAAGCAGAGCACTAAGAGATGAAGCTGTCCCTGCTGCACTGAGCTGTGGGATTTCTGCCTGTATCTTGTATAAATCCCCAAAATTGTCTACTTACCTAGTCCTCCATCTGAGTGTTAATGTTCTCTTTTGCCAACTGCTCAGTTGAAAATCAACAGGGCAGATGCCCTTCCTCAAGCAGGTCATGCCACCAGTGCTCATTCAGGATTATATTTCCCTCAGAAAAAAACTTCTCTTGGGTTAAGTAATAATCCTGCTGGTTTTGTTAGTAGAGCAGGAAGGAAAACTCTTCTCTGCACCACAGACACTTTCCTCCTGCTCTGGACAAAAAGTAATCCTGGGGGACAGCTGAGGGTGCTGTGCCAATAGCAGAGGATAAAATGTACCTGCTGTTTCAGGCAGTGAGGCCAAGTTCCAAACTGGGATCCCTTTAAGCCCCAAATCAATTTGCTGTTTGGTCTCCAGGGTACCCACTGCTGGGCATCCACATCCCCTCCAGAGCTGCAGTTTTCCCTCACCTCTGACAAGGCAAAAAATACTGGCACAAAATTGGGCACAGAAACGGAGAATAAAGAAAGAACACAAAAGTTGCTAGGAAAGGAAGGATCACCGGGGGTTGACCAATATCTTGCAAGAGCAGTGCCCTTCCTGTTGCTCTTTGTTGGCACAAGAGAGGGGAAGAGATCCAGCTTGCTCCTTACATCTGTGCTGGTCCCCTGTGTGTGGGAAGATATTGTTGTTCAAATGTGTCAGACTGCAGGATCAGACCTGAAATGAGCAAGAAGTGATGGCCACTCAGGCTGTTGGAAGCAAACAGAATTTAATGATCATCTTTCTCTAAGCCTGTAAGCTGTACGTGATGTGTTTCTGCCTGTTGAGCACAGGGCAGGCACAAAGCCTTATTCACACAACAAATTCATATAATCCAGAAAAACAATTTCAAATCATTTACTTTTGTCTCTTAAGCTGATAATTTCATTTTTGGGTTCCCACAACACAAATGAAAAGAAGAGAGAAGACCTTTGTAACAATTGTTGTAATAAATGCACTTTTTACTTTTTTCTCATGAAAACAGTATGTTTTGGGCTTCAGTTTTCTTCATAGCCCCTCTGGCTTTCTCACACGCACTGAGAACCCCTCTTCCCTACCACTCAGACATGAAAACAGAAGGTCTGCATAAGGTCAAGTAGATTAGCTGAATAAATCAAATTAGGAAATGAAGAATCATCACTTTCCAAAGCTGGCTTGTGACAGAAAAAAAGCATTTTTCTTCATTATTTGATTTTCATAATCAAATACACTCAAAATTATATTCTTGAAGAAAGAATCAATCACCTAGAAGTCGAGCTAAGTTTCTGCTGCTATTTTGCTAAAAGTACTTGCATAGGCAGGATACAGGCTTTGAGCATTTTCTTAACTGCATCAGCTGTGGTGGCAGCTGCAGAGACTTGCAGAGATGACAGGTGGGTTTCCCAAGCATGGAGAGCTGACACAGGTACTTGTGATACCTTCTGAAAGAGCAGTGTGCTGGCACAGAGGTCTCCATTTGAACTGGAGGCTGTGCCCACGTCTCCCCTTCCTTTGAGAGACAGAGCTGATGCTTTTTGCAACCCCTAGATGCAAAACATACATAAGAGATCAGCTCTGGGGTTTGTGCTGCCTCCCATGCGGAGGTGGAAGGAGAGGCAGTAGCTCCCAGCCACCCCGATGCAGAGCTAGAGGGTCTGGATTTTGCCTTTCCCTGTAAACTGCAGCTGGAGAGCTGTCTTGACTCAAATACTTACAAATTGGCATGGTAAGATTGTCAGGAAACAGAATGCAAAACGTTAGAAAATACATTTTTGTTTGTACCCTGGGCAAAGGTTTGGTTTCACCTTTCTAAGATATATGACTGGTTATACAACTTTATTTATATGATAAGTCAGAGTTGTAGCAAGAAGCTTCCAATTTAAATTGACAGAACAGAAAATAATTAGGAACAAAGGAACAGAGAGATTCCCTTGTAAAGATCTGCAGCTTTTTACTTACCTGAAACCTGATGTCAAAAAGCTGTGTTCACTGCCATAGGTTCAGTTCTTGGGTGTGGAGGGCTGTGTGTGCAGAAAGCAGATTTGAGGAGCCTAGGGGAAACAGAACTGAGCATTTGCTTGCACAGGTATTAAATGTGGAGATGTTTTGCAGGTATAAGGAAAATATGTCTGCTGTCAGGATTTCAGTAGTTATAAAATTTTCTCATCTGCTAAAATGCTTGGGGTTGCAAACTACTATTATTTGGAAATTTGGAGTTGTGAGCTGTATCATTATAATGCCACAAAGTAAAACTGCTTTTATCCTTTGAAATGCGGAAAAATGGGGGGAAAAGTATGCTTACATAAAACAATTTATTTGTATTTCATAAAATAATTTACAAGATGTTTATTCTCAAGCATGGGACGGAGCTTTTTCAAATCTAAAAAGAAGAAACTGGAACAACTGGCTCTGCTTCAAAGAGAGCTGGTCATTTGCCCTTCTCCCACCAGAAAACTTGAACAGAATGGGAAGCATTCCCCCAAAAATCAAGGCCAAAAAGTAAAGATTAGCAGGGTAAATTTGCAAAGCTTTGGGCAGGAGAGAGAGGAAATTTACAGTCCCCAAGAGATGAATTTGAAAGAACCAGTTATATGTTCAGCCTTTATTTCTTGACACATAAACTTTCAGTCCAGAAAAATTCTACAAGGCAAGTGATGTCAGCTCAGTTGTCTTCTGTACAGCTCATCTGTGTGTAAGTCAAGGCTGTTCCTGGTATTCACAGCCAGGTGCTAAAGTTGGGTAATGAGGAAACCTATTGATCTGTAGCATTTTCTTTCAAAAGTTTAAAAGCAAAGGAGACCTGTGAAAATGAAGTGATCACTTTCTCTAACATGACAGCTTTCTCATCTGTTCTCCCCTGTTTGCCATTATTCTGGTGCTCCTGGTACTCTGCAACCTGGAGATTGCAAACAAGAAGTGGGAGAAGTTCCTCCTTTATTCACCCCAGGTGCAAAGATTGGCTTTCACCTCTCTTAGCATGTGACCAGTTATACAACATTAATTAACTGATAGGTTTTTAATTTCTTTTTTTCTCCTGAAATTAAAATTTGATTTCTGTATTTCAAAAGAAAGTTGAAAATCTTGCCTGCGGGAACTGCTTACAGAAGAATCTTTCTGTACTCAGCAGTGATTCTCACTGCATGGTAATATTAATCATTTAGTTAGATCTCTTACTAATCTTGGGAAGACTAAAGAGAGGGGACCTGACTCTGCCTGCCTTTGCACCAGCCTAGGAAGGGTGTAGTCCTTACTGCTCCTGTGCTGTTCTAGAGGTGCCTTTTCTGAAGGAATGAGTGGTACCGACGAGAAGAGCTGCTGCTGTTCAGCAATTGAAATATATGGGGATTTTTATTGGGGATTTCAACTGAAAAACTATTTTTGAAGAAAGGAAGCATGAGAAATATTTACTTCATTAACTACTGGGTCAATAATGCTGATTTTTCATTACAGTTACAGAAAATGTATTGAGATGTAAAACTCATTACTTCCATTTGACTGGATTTTTTTTTTTATTTTTTTCACATTTACAAAGCACGTGACTGGAAGCCATGAAAACATGAGTGTTTAAGTGACAAGTTTGATTCTTGCTTTTTGTTTATGGCATGAAGATAAAGCACATTGATCTGCACAGGAAAGCAGGAATTGACTACTAGGTCTAGTTCTTCTCTTTCACTGTGAGCAGAAGTGGGACAAGCAGCTCAAAAATTCCTGCTTATTTCTTATACTCAAATGCATGCATACAAGTGACAGGACTAGACAGACTAATTGACACCTACCAGATTATATCTCCTGTTTGGTAAGCAGTTTGGGTTTTTTTTTTTTGATAGCTGGACTACAGCTGTCTCAGAACTGTCATCCACAATCTGGAATAAGGATGACTTTCCTCCTCCCCAAAGCATCAGCACTTTGGAAACACTGTCCAGGTGTTGTTTCCACAGCGTCAATCCTGTTTTCATTGTGCTTTTTGGGAAATAACTCCTGGTGACTTCAGGACAAGCAGGACAGGGCTTGGCAAAAAGAATTTAATCCAAATTCTCTCTTCCCTGGCACTGACAACCCCTCTGTTAGGACCTTAGGACACTGTCTGTTAGAAGCGGTCTCTGGACCCTCAAGAGTTTGTGTGCTGTGGACTAGAAGTGCTTGCCCTTGGGTGCCCTTGGCAAGCAGTGGCTCCTAAAGACCAGAAATTCAGTGTGTTGGTATAGTACAGCTGTGCCGGTTTGGCCAAAATCTAGTAATATATCCCTTCAGAGAAAACCAGGTTGCAACCACCCTTACCCCCCACCAGGTTTGGGAGAAAAAGGAAATTTTTTCCTCGAAGGAAAGTGAAAGAGATAAAAACTATTTGTTTTAACAAACACAAAGGAAAAGGATAATGATGCCAAATAATGAAATGAAATCTCTCGCTATAGAGAGAAACCTGGGAAGATTTCAGAGTCCTTCTGTAGGTGTGGTCTCTCTCCTCCTCAGAGCTGGGTCGGCGAGGGCCCACCCCCGGGCCTCGGGGAAAAATTCTCCCGATGTGTTCTGATGTTGTTGAACAGTCCAGAAGAGAAGAAGGGAAAAAACCAAAGTCCCAGGAAACAAAGTTCAGCTCTCCGTCTCACGCCGAGAAGGAGAAAGGGAAAAAGAAAAAAAGCACAGCTGGCTGAAGAAAGCGAGCAGGGTGCTCCCTCCTGCTCCTGCAGCCAGAGAACGCAGAGCAGTGCAATCTCTGTGTCCTTGGGAAACTGCTTTGAAAAGTTCGGTTTTTTTTTATTCTCAAGCTCAGCTTAAAGGCACAGAAAAGGCACAAAATTACTTTTTGGGCATAGAGCTCGATAGGGGATACACATGATAAGAGTCATCCCAAGACAACAGCCCATCCTGTTTGAAGCATTATTAGGTATTATTAAACATTCTTCATCGTGCCAGTTGTGTTATCAGTAATTTTACCATCTGTCCTCAAAGATTCCCTTTGATTTGTTGCTAAATGATGGAAGTTGGAGCACTTCATATGGACTTGGCTCTTTTTCATTATCAAATTAATGATCTTTTCAAGTTTAACTGTGCAACTTCTTAGTATGTGAGTCTATTCCCAAAAGAACTCTCAGGCAGAAACCCTGAGTGCCCCCACTTTGTATCCATCATTACTCTGGCATTTCTCCAGGAAACAGTAATGTGCATTCTTACTGGGTGGTTGGAAGATGAAGTTCTCCGGCAATACAGGAGCTCACCTAATGGGATAATAATTTTTTTCCAATGTTAGGCATTAATTTAAAATTTTCCCTAGATTGCATTAGAGACAAAATTTTTCTTGATCTTTCTTGATTTACTGCTAAAAGTTGATCTTAAGCCCCTGTTTTCACCTTTTTCAGTCTCATTTCATTCTGAGTAATCAAATTTCAGGGGGTAAAAGTTTTTCCTTTCTCAAGTACTCTGTGCCAACATTCATTGGTGAGTTGGTGTCAGTATCATGAAGCTGCCAAGCCACACAGAAAAGCTGTATCCTATGAGCACTCCCAACAGCTTTGGTCTCAATGATGACAAGTGACATATTGCTTATTAAAGATGACATCTTGCCAGCTCCCATCCATCAGTCCTTTTTCATTCTGCAGTTGCAGAGCTAGTGAAACCAGGCTTCTGTACCTAGTCAAACTGGGCTTTTGGGGTTTTTTTATTTCTTATTTGTATATCAGAAAGTTTGTATAAGGTTAGTCCACAGTGTGGGACCCTCTTAGAGGTGAGGACTGCAGCTGAGCAGTACTTAATAATTTTAAAGTCTGTCCAGTAATGACATCTGTTTTTCCATACTGGCATCAGGAAGTTGAAGACCTGAGTTCGGTTACTGCTTCTTCCTAACCTGAAGGAAGTCCCCATTCCCTTCCCCTCTTCCAGCTGACGACCAGGCAGTTATGTCAGCACCCACCTTCCTTGCTTCTGAAGCAAGGTGCCTGTGTACAGATCGCAGGAGGGGAGCCTAAGGAGAGGGAGGTGACACCACACCACAGAGCTTCAGAGCACTAGGGTGATGCTGTGGAGGGCAGGGAAAGCAGGAATGTGCTCCCCAGGCCCAACTTACAGGGATGAGAACTCCCATGACTGCAGCCTCTTTGGACTGGACCTTAGGCTGTCACCATGCAGTATCTGGGGTTAACCAAAGTTAGAGCAACTCTTGCATTATTCCCAGATCACAACACTTCTGTCAGGAGCTGGCTTCTGACTCCCGAACTTGTACACTGTGGGATGCACATACCAATGCCTAGGCTAGGTGGCCCTTTTTTTTCCAGGATACACTGGAAAGGGCACCCATTTTCTCTCTAAAGTTATGCCATGGCCATCAGAAAAACCCTTTGCACTATGTGTATGCAAACACTATGGGTTTTCTGAATGTTGCCAGAAAGTAAATGAGAACTTTTTCTGCAAATGTAGAAATCATTTTGCACAGAGAAGCTCAAACAGGACATTAAATGTCAGCAAAGCAGAGAGCCATGGAACTCACTGAACCTTGTTCTTATGCAGTGCAGGTCCCTGGCTACGTCTACCATTAATATATTTGCAGTAAATGTTGGGCTTCTGTTGTGATTTTTTTTTTTTAAACTTTGGTTTGGGAAAGACTTACTTGCAGCTATTTCTACTCTGTATTGTTGACATTTTGAAATACAGGAATGTATTACTAACTTGTGTAATTTTTATTAATTCAGCAGCTTGCCTGTGAAAGACACTACTGAGGCTATGAAAGTGAGTTGCACAAAAGCCATTTGGGAATTGAGCTAGTAGACTAAAAGAGATCCTACCAAAACAAATTGAATAATACAGAACTGTTTGTCAAAGCCGAAGGTCAGGACTTACTATTGCATGCTTCCAAAATTACTGTGCATGTTTATGCAGTTGATTCATTGAGAAATACTAGAGAAGAGTTGAAAAGGCCATCACAAATAACATATTTTGAAATCTTTTTTATAGAATCATAGAATCATTTCGGTTGGAAAAGACCTCTAACATCACTGAGTCCAACCATTAACCCAGCACTGCCAAGTTTAGCACTAAACCATGTTCCCAAGTGCCACATCTACACATCTTTTAAATACCTCCAGAGATGGTGACTCTACCATTTCCCTGGGCAGGCTGTTCCAGTGTCTGGCAACCCCTTCTGTGACAAAATTTTCTTAATATCCAACCTAAATCTTGCCCGTTTTGAGGCCGTTTCCTCTTGTTCTATCACTGGTTACTTGGGAGACCAACTCCCACATGGTTACAGTCTCCTTTCAGGCAGTTGTAGAGAGCGATAAGGTCTCCCTGAGCATCATTTTCCTGAGACTAAACAACCCCAGGTCCCTCAGCTGCTCCTCATCAGACTTATGCCGCACATTCTTCACCAGCTCTGTTGCTCTTCTCTGGACCTGCTCCAGCCCCTCAAATGTCTTTGAGGGGCCCAGAACTGGACACAGCACTCCAGGTGTGTCCTCACCAGTGCTGAATAGGGGGGGGGTGATCACTGCTCTGATCCTGCTGGCCACACTATTGCTGATACAAGCCAGGATACCACTGGTCTTCTTGGCCATCTGGCACACACCGGCTCACATTCAACCAGCTGTCAACCAGCACCTCCAGGTCATTTTCTGGTGGTCAGGTTTCCGGACACTCTTGGGAGGAGCTGTTGACTCCCTCAAAGGCTGAGAGGCCCAGCAGACAGACCTCAAAAAATTAGAAGACTGGGTGATCACCAACCATATGAAGTTTAACAAAAACAAGAGCCAGATTCTGCGCCTGGAACAGGGCAACCCTGGATGTATGGACAGACTGGGGAATGAGATGCTGGAAAGCAGCTCCTTGGAAAGGGACCTGGGGATCCTGGTTGATGGCAAGCTGAACATGAGTCAGCAGTGCCCTGGCAGCCAGGAGGGCCAACCCTGTCCTGGGGGCATCAGGCACAGCATCGCCAGCTGGGCAAGGGAGGGGATTGTCCCACTCTGCTCTGCACTGGGGTGGCCTCACCTCGAGTGCTGGGGGCAGTTTTGGGCACCACAATGTAAGAAAGATATTAAACTATTAGAGAGCATCCAAAGGAAGGCAAGAAGGATGATGAAAGGCCTTGAGGGGAAGCTGTATGAGGAGTAACTGAGGTCACTTGGTCTGTTCAGCCTGGAGGAGACTGAGGGGAGGCCTCATTGCAGGTACAGCTTCCTCGTGAGGGGAAGAAGAAGGACGGACATGGATCCCTTCTCTCTGGTGACCAGTGGCAGGACCTGAGGGAGAGGCCTGAAGTTGTGTCAGAGGGGTTTTAGATTGGATATTAGGAGAAGCTTCTTCACCTTGAGTGTGGCTGGGCACTGCAATGGGCTCCCCCAGAAGTTGTCACAGCAGTTTACTGGGTATCAATGACATTTTCATTAGTTTGGTGAACACATAATTTACTTGCAATATTAATTGCAAAATTACAGCATAAATATAAAAATAACATCAACTAATTGAATTCTCAAACAGTTAATCGATCAGCTGGGAAATAATGAGAACTAGACAATGTCTTCACGGGAAACCAAAAGAACTCTACCATGCACTGGGTACAGGAAACAGCAAAAAGAGCATTTGCAGGCTAGTAGGACTAACAGCAAACTATGGAGGTTGTTGCAGTGGATTTCTAGTTTACATCCAGCTAGGATGGGCCCTAAGATATGTTTTGAAGTCTTTTTGTGGGCTGAAAGAACAAGAAGGTAATGGCTTTTTGCCAGTCCTACTGAAAATGTTGCCACAATGAGGGTTCAGGTTAAAAAGAAAGATCTATGCCACCATGAGCCTTGAAGAAAGCTCAGCACCAGCCCATTGCTGCTGGTGCCATGGCCACCAGAAAACCCCTCTGCACTATGTGCATACATTGTGGGTTAGGGCTTGCCCCTGTGCAAATATTGGTCTTTGTATTGGTCCTTATATTGGTCTCATTTTACATTTTGGTGTCCTGGGGCAAAGGGACCAGTTTGCAACACATACTATGTAAGGAATCGCTGCAATCCTCTTGAGAACAGAGCAACAAGGCAAGAGGATGGAGGGCAGTGCTACAGTTAGAAAATTACTTAGCAATGTTGCACTTGGAAGTTGCAAGTAAACATGTAAAATACAAATATCTGTATTAAATACGAGAACAAAACCTAGAAACTGTAAATATTTATACATAAGTGTTCGAGCAAATGCTGGGAATGTGCTGATAGTATCTAGGACAAAATCAATCTTGGATTTGCAATGTGGCATTGCTGTAAATGGAAAGCTCTCTCGGGATGCATTGCCCTGGCAGATCAGGAGCAAAAATGCCACGGAGACCAGAGGGGGTGCACCCGCTGTGTCCTGTGCTGTGTGAAGAGGCATGAGAGACCCACCTCTCACTGCATTCTGGATTCAGGCCCAGGACAGGGCACTGATGTGGCTGAGATCAGCTGTAATCCAGGGGGCTGTACACGTTCAGGAGCTGAGCTGGTATATCTGCTCTAAGAAGTTCACCCAGAGCAAATCTTGTGGCCCTGTTTTCCACTAGTGTGATGATCTGTTACAGTTCTAGTCCACAGAAATTCCAGCCAAGAGTACTTTTGTCTGTGTAGTGCTAGGATGTGGGTGGTAATTAAAATTAATTTAAATGATAGAAGAGTAACAGAAAGGAAACAAAATTATTACTGACTGAAAACTGAGCCCTGGTTGTGTAGTGTGGAGAAGATTAATCAGATTTATGGGACAGTGGAGACAACATGATGGCAAACATTTGGAAAATGTCAGCAGTGGAAAGTCCTTGTTTGTGTAGGATGACATTAGGATAGGGAAAGTTTTGAGGAACATTCTCCAGAAGAGTTGGTGAGGATCTCATTATGAGTTGGAAAAACTAGAGAGAACAAGGTGTTTAAAAATATTTCTCAGAGGAAAATTCTGTCCATATGGAAAGGTGTACCTGGAGACATGACATTTTTCTTCCATTTCTAGATATGATAAATATAACCTTCACAGCTGCAGAGAAATGTGTGGCATGTCAGATTCTTGTCTTTTGGAATAAAGTGACGTAGGTTGTAATGAAAGGATATCAAGGATACCTTTGACAAGGATATGTTTATGGCTTGATTAAATAGCTGATACACAAAACCCAGTGAAGACTGATTAGAAAGGAACCTGTAATCATGCAATAGGTAAAAAAATGCTTTTCAATCCACATGTGATGATTTACTGCAAACTTAACCATAAGTGTGATTAGGAGCGGTGGCCTATAAGGTTTTTTTTTCAGGCTGCTAAAGCAATTGATTACAACTGAAATAGAAAGAAAATGTCGAATGAATTCGAAGACATTGCTTGGGTAATACACATAAGGGAATTTATTGAGCTCTACAGGGGTGTGTCATTCCAGTTGCACAGACATCTCTGGTCTGAAATAATTTAAAAATAGAGAAAACAATAGAAAATTAGTATTTGCAGCAATATGCTATGTTAAAAAGTTGTTAACTTCAGGGATCCATGAAAGAAGATGAGGTGCCTAGAAAAAGTTACATCTACAACTTTTTTATGGGTGCAGGATCAGGGCAACCTGCAGGATTGGGAAGTCCTGCCTTTCTAATCTTTCTCTTTTTGCAGCTATCCTTGTCCATGTACTGGATAGGACAGCAGCTGGGATTTGGGAAGCTTTGCATCAGTTCCAGGGTCTGCCTATGATTTTGTGTCAATCATTTCTATGAATTAAGAGAGTTACTTAACAAGTCAGTATTGTAGTTTCCATCTGTACCCTGAGCAGTACAACACATCCCAGCCAGGCTCAGTTCCAGACTGAGCCCTTATTTCAGTGTCCTTGTATGAGCACCTGCAGGCACGTGCATCTCAGTTTCAGTGACCAGAGGAGGTGCCTGGAGCCTTTTGAGACACTCTGACACTCCTGTGGACTTCATGGGTATGGCCCAGAAAATGTAGGGGGCCTGTGGGGTATCCTAGGGTGTCTCAGATGGCTCAACACTTATGTTTAAGGACCTGAATCACAGCCTGGATCTGTGCTGTCAGTAATGGAAATAGGCACACTCAGACATCTACATGCTGACATCTCCCTTCAGGTGTCTTGAACCATAACCTGCCCATTTTTTCCATGCTTCTCTATCCCTTTGCAAAAGACAAAAGCATTCATTTTTACACATTTACATGAACTGCCCACTGTGCTGCTTCTCCTGTGCCTGTGACCATGGACATGACCTCCTTGCTTGGACACTCTCCTTTGAGTGATCCCCAAAGTGCTAGGACAGTCTGGAGCACACAGCCACCTCTTTTAGAAGTAGTAAGTGACCCTCCATGGGTGAGCTCGCACACCATAACCCGATAGAGAAAATTCCCTTCTTCAGAGAGAGAAAAGCAGTTGCACAGGGAGGAAGCAAATATTTGAAATGCTGAGGTTTGGGCTGGTTCCAGGCCTGGATAGAGTTTGGACCATTTCCTAGCGTGGCCAGCCTGGTTTACGCAGTGCTTGTTACTTGCCTCAGGGAAGCAAATATTTTATTCCTGCTAGAAGAGGGCACCTTAAATTTATTTCAGCTTTATTATTAACTAGTAATAGCACAAGTGATATTTATCTATGATAAGATAGAAGTGGGAAGAGGTGAGTACAGAGGCCAATTTATGTCTTAGCCATCATATTACTGTAGAATTCCAAATGGCAAAAATTAATAGTTGTTCTACTGTGCTTTCTCTGACAAGAGAGGTGCAAAATCAGTTTATATGAAGAAGTATACAGGATGAACAAGAAAATACACTCAGGACAAGTCCCAGGAGACATCTAATTACTCCTGGAATTAGAAACGGATATTGCAGGCTGCAAGACAAATTTCTGAGACAGTTAGAGTATGATGAGATCTCCCAAAAAGATCTCACTTAATTATGCTGGAAAAACATTAACATCAGCATGTTAACATATCTGGTGGGTATTGGGAGCTCTTATTTAATTTTCCATGATAAACACATGTAGCCAGTAAACCTGTGTTCCTAAACACTCTTGTATTAAAAATTCAGCCCTATTCCCTTCCAAGGGATGAGGAAGTCTCTGGTACTCTGTTCCATTTATATGGCACTCTGGAAAGAATACAGAGACAAACATTACATTCAAAAGCTCTGAAAAGATAGGCTTTTTAGTCTTTACTGTAATTATCCCTCATTAATTTGAAATAGGGTTATGGAAACACTGGACAAAGGAAACAGACTGTGTGGGATGAATTTACAAGATAAAATTTACCAAGGTATGTACTTTAACTCCTTGGTTTCCTATGCTCTTAAACTCATATGAAACCTGGAAAAGAATGGAACATGCAATACGGAAAAAAGTATTCATCATCCTTCTGTAGAAACATATGAGTGACAGTAGAAAGGGGTTGTTCCTTGAACAAGTGATTTACATAATGTGTTTCCTTACCTACTTAGCCTTTTGAGTTTCACTTAGCAAAAATGTTTAAAAGAACTGAGCATCTTTCTGTGTTTTGCGTTTACACAGGCAAAATACCCTGGAGAAAGAAAAGACAAATTGTCAAAGTCTTATCAAGTGAGAGTGAAAGCCAACTGAAGACAGGATTTTGGATCACGGTTATAGCAATGCTTTCCAGCCGTTGTACTCACTTCTTTGTAATTGCTTTTGACTTATTGATTGTAAATATGAAACTTTCTAAAATACCTTGAGCTGAGGTGATGCAATAGCTCTTCCTTTGGTGAAAGCCAAACTAACTCCTCAAAGCCAGTTTGTGGTAAACAATAATTGGCTTTTCCACCTAAGGTACTTTACACTGAAGAGCTTTTTGAGATATGTGATGTCTGTTTCTTTGGTGAACATTCCTGAAGCAACCTGTCCTGTTTCCAGCCCATAATGGAATAAGACAGATTGCCTTTATTCCTCTTTTAGGACAGGTTTCATTTTTGTCTTGTGCATGAATCTATCATGTGGTTGAATTTCTCTCCTCTTTTCTATAGGTCTCTTGGTTAATATTTCTGTCCTACATGATGATTAACGTATCTGAATTTGGGCAGCTTGTTCTTTTTTTAATCACCTGAAAACACAGTGGTATTGCTTCTAGACTTAATATATTGAGAATAATTGTAGTTAAAAGATTATATAACATTCCATTTGTCACAAAGATTGAAATAATTTCACATAGCATATTAAAACCATAAGATAATGAGACTATTAAAGTTGTGGAAGCCCCATTAATCTTGTTAAACTTAGGAGAACTTGATGGCAGTAAATCACATCTTGTTCTGCCTGCAAGGAAGGAAGATACTCTGAAAATTGTGGGTCAGCAAAAAAACTCCTTGGGCAGGGCAGTTAAAATGTGTAATCCATCATGAAACTGTATATAGAGCCACAGTCCAGTGTTTCGAAAAGGTTAATTTTTTTTTTAATTATTTTTTTACTGTGCTAGCAGAGAAAACCTGGTTTGCCCTCTTCCGTGTGGAGCAGGTCCCACATCCAACCCATATATGCAGAAGATATCCCATACTCACAGTGATATATGGAACACAATAATGACAGCGAGTACGGTTTTTTTCCTGTCTCCCCATTTTCATTTCTTACAGTAACTTTCAGTGTATTTTCCCTCTGCTGGGGACCCATTTCATTAATGATGCAGTGCAATGACAACGAGCCTCAGCTGAGCTCATGGAACCTGTCATTAACTTTGTCTTGTTGGTAACATCTTCTCACGTCTGACTGTAACTTACTCTTTAACATGAAAGCATCTCTGAGAGAGCAAGCACAGCACATAGGTCTGCCAAACCCACCACTCACTGAGGCACATTGCTGCTGCCCATGGCCAATGCTGTCAAACGCCTGGGCTGAGACACAGGGGAAGCAAAGAAGCAGCAAGGGCATGGTCCAGTGGAAGGACAAAGGCACTGTTTTGTGTTCTACTTCAATAATGGCACACGTTTGAAAGTCTTGTGTCATTTTGTCTGAGTGTTTGTAGGATTTCTTCTTTCTTTCCTGAGATTCTCCACTGAGACATCTCCATTTGAAATTGCAGCACAAAGGTGTTTTTTAGCCTGAGCCCTTGTTACAAATGCAGGAGTTGGGGATTGCAGGAGCTGGTTTACAGTTACAGAGTGTGAAAATTATTGCAAGGTAAGTAAAAAGGGACATGAAAAAAAACCCACTGGTATGGCTTCCTGGTCTGATAAGACAGGCTAGAGGTATAGCAATGTAGATGATGTGCACATACAAGGGAACTTCGTGCCTGTGTGAGAGCAGACATGCGAAAAATGTTATGGTCTGTAATAAGAAGTTATGGAAATATGACTGAAGAGTTTGGCTGGAGAAAGAGACCAAAAAAGTTTTATCTGTCATGGGTAAAAGTTAACATGGATTTTTTGTGGCAATTTAGCGACTGCAAAGTGTCAATGACTGGAAAATTACTTTGATGAAATCTTCAATTGCATTCTCAAGATGATTCAAAAAGAGGAATTACTATGCTTGTCTGGAAGTCTGAAGGATCTTTTTCCACCTTTGCTAGGTCCTGCTCTTACTTAATATCAGGGGACGTTTTGGAGAGTGACAGCAGGAAGAATACTAGGGAAAGGAAAAGTCAGATAAAACAAGTTTCTATTTTTCACTCTGCTGTTAACATTGAAACTTTTGACAGTTCCTTTAATCTGTCTTTTCTGCTTCATGCATAGGTAGAACTGGAAAAGTAGAGCTTTTCTCAGGAGTACTTTCCATGTGAAATTATAATATTTTCCATGAGAAAAGGATGAAAACATGAAAAAGGACTTTTGCCACACAAAGTTTCACGGTCTTCCAGCTTTTGTAGAGCTAAGAAAGAGTATGAGAATGTGAAGAAGAGGAGAAAAATACATTTCCTTTTTAAAAATAACACCTTCCCTTTTACGTCCTTGACAATGATTTCTGAACACAACACTTTCTCTTAAAATGTAGCACTTCTAATCCTTTCCTACTGTTTCACAGCTGGTGAGGCTACGGGTGAAATCCGTGTGCACATAATTCTCAATTCTGCAACAGAAAACTTTGGCAAAAATCTTCCTGACACTTTAATTTTTTTTTTTCTTTCTATTTTTATAAGTTATGCCTCTGCCTGCTTTTCCTTTAAAACAGGTTTTTGGTTCAGTTATACTTGCAGATGAAGAGTATGTTGGAAAAATGTTAACTGTCTGTCATTGTCAGTGTGATAATGTTCCCTGAGGGCTCCTATAAGAGGCTTCTTGCTTATAAAAAATTCCTTCACCCTGCAGCAAAAGAATTAACCTCAGAAGACCAATAGCCACAGGACCAGGAAGTCAACCTATTGAACAAAAAGCACTGAAGAGCAAAAGCTGGTACTAGTAGTAAGAGATATCTTATAGGATATACATGGACCCCCTCTCCATCATAGACACAATTTGGGTGCCAGAGTTCAGAAAAGCAGTCCAGCTCCAGGTCCTAAGCCTAATTAGATCCCAAGACACTATTTAAAAACAAACAAGTAAACAAAACCCCAAACGAAAGACCTGCTTTAAGCACATAGAGTGCATGGTCCCCAGCCAGACTTTTCCCTTGACTGCCTTGCAAAGAGACCCAGTGACAGCCAGCATGGTGTCTCTTCTGCTCTGATGTTGGGAGGAGGTATCAAGCACCTGGTCTTGATTCTACCACCTCGCTGGGTGGATGAGAAGCAGTGTAAATCCTCTGCTTTGGAGTGCCAGCGCCTGGCCATCATGCTTCCAGCCGGAGCAGGGCTTTCCATCGAAACGAAGAGCACATCACATCCTGGGAAGCTGGCACTGTGCATGGCACTGTGGCTGTGAGAACAAGTGCTGACCTGTGCCTGCACCTGGGCACACCAGGGCTGCCCATGGCCTTCCTGAATCCTACAGCTCTCTCCGAATCAGGGGTACAATCTGTGCATCTAATTTAAGTTTCCTTATTGAATCTAACACATCAAATGTGTGAAGATATCACCCACAAATGCTGTTTTAAACATCCTACACCATATGTTGACAGAGCATTTTGGCTGTGACCAAGTGGCTTGGCTAAATAAATGTTAGGAAATATGTTAGAGAAATGACTCCTTTTGCCTATGCAAATAAAGCAGAGCTGGCAAGTGAATATCTTTCATCTAGACTGGGGTTTACATAATTGTTTCAATATTCCATTTTAATATGCTTGTGTATCTGTGGATGAATTTTGATTGTTCTCAAGTGAAATATTGTGAATCCAGTCACGATGACAGAATCTTGACTATTTAATTAACATGTTAGTATGTAACTGTAATGCTTGATTCCTACAAATGACTAAATTAACAACTTCATTTAACTATGCTGTTCTCAGTGGAAAAGAGCACACTTAAATGCTCCATGGTGCTATTTACACCTGCTTAATTACTTTTATTTACAAATTGTCTAAATTACCTTGCCATAGAGGAGGATGGGGACCACAATCCATGAATAGAATTAAAACTTCAGACTTCAAATGCCAGTTTGGTACACTACCTTTGTCAGAGGTGATTCAGAAGCTATTCATATGAGGAATAATCCATGGCTATTCATACATGTAACTGTCTTGAACCTACAGACACCTCAGTTTAGATCAAAATTTTCGTTTTATGTCATGTCAGTAGAGACAGAGGGAATGTTGTTGTTGAGATTTTTGGTTTGTTTGTTTTTTGTGAGCAAGTGGCATTGGAAATGTGGATCCTCTGTCATCCTTGGACATGGCACATGTCCCGTGATAAAACCACTCCTGCCATGCATTTCCAAACCCAGTGCTGAAACACGTAACCTGTTCTACTTGTCAGTGCTCTTATTTAGATAAGGACTTAAGCTGAATATATTTTGGAGCTGGATTTTAAGTTCCTGAGTGACTCCTGTCCATACTGTGGGCCAAACCAAACTGTAACCCTACACTGCTGAATACCATGCTGGGATTCAAACTTCATGACTAAGTCTGTGACCCAGTAGCTCTGCCAGTCAGCCCTGATCCCTTTTCTCTGCTGGGTACCAGGATTAGATCCCATTCATTGCCCATGGAAACCAGGGTTCACAGACTCATGGCCTTGAAAGCCAGTAAGTTTCTGTCTGTTCTAGAGAGTGCAGCAGTTTTAAATGAGGTGTTTTGAAGAATTCACTCTGAAGTTCATGGCATGTTTTGTCAGAAACTGAATTCCCCAGTGACATTGGGAGGAAGAACTGGGAATTATTTCAGTGGGAAAAATGAAAAACGTATATCAGTATTTCATGGATGTTTTCATATGATATATTAATTTTGGAATTGAGCTATAGGGATGCAAGGGATAGACCAAATATGATACAAAAATAAAAAATTGGTGTGTATACATAGAAAGTAAAATTTTATTAGTAAGTCTCTAGACAATTTATTATTAGCTGTTGTATTAAGCACCCCAAATCATCAGTTTCTTTCTTCTTTCCTTTTGTAATTCTCAACTGTTTCCTAATACCCTATCTGTGAAAGAGTGAAGAACATTGAACAGACATGTTTCAATAATCTTGATGACAACCAGAGAAGTTCTTTAAAGTCAGAAGTAGAAGAATAGCTATCCTCTTTTGCCTTCTCCTTAGAAACTATATACTATAAAGTACAGCTCCTCTTCGTGGTACATGAACAGCAATTATATTCTGTAAATGTATTCCAAGACAAAATTGAAGTTCACATATATTTTAAAGATTTTATCGAGTCCTTGATAAGAATACTATTTTATTAATTGATATCCTCACAGACATGGAAATAAATTTATTAGTCTCATTAAAGAGCAAATTGCTTTCTAACATTGTTTTCTATTTATCAAAACAGAATGTATATTAATGTAATAAAATCACATAAGAAATGAAATGCAGAAGTCACCAAAAAAATCTTGGACCTTCATAGCTATTTCTTTATATGAAGAGATGTTTGATGTAGGCTGCATAGCTTTCCCTTTTTTTTCCACTCTGGTGAACAATCAAAACAATAACATCTTTTGCACAAATGGAATAAAGCAGTAGAACAACCAACTCTGAGATGAATAAGTGACCTTTCTTCAGACGAAACAAATACAAAAAGCATAACTTTATTCTCTAAAAATAGATAATCAACAGATGATACGTTTATGAAATGGTGGAGATTTTTAAAACTGGTGTGTTAGTTTGCAATCCTCACAGCTGGAGGCAGCTCCTCCTGCTCTGCTCTCCTCCATCCAGGACTGTTAACAGTGCAAGGAGCTGGGTGCATGCTGAACAGGTGATAACAGCATTACTGATATTTAGAGCTCATGCAAGATGATGAAGCATTCAGAGCCTTTTCCGTCCCTTCATTTATCTTTGCACCAACCCTTGAGGGAGTTAGAAAAGTGCTACTATCTTTATTTTCCAGCCAAGAAACTGAGGGAGCAGGGTACTGAAGTGTAAGTGCAGGCAACTCCTGGGGAGAGAGGAGGTGCCATCCCAGGGAGACAGTCCAGTCTGCAGGAGTGGTGCCCAGCAGCAGCTCAGGCATCTGGTTCATCCTTGTTTTGCCCTGAAATCATAGAACCATCAGATGGTTTGGGTTGGAAGGGATCTTAAAATCATCCAGTTCCAACCTCCCTGCCACAGGCAGAAACACCTTCCACTAGACCAGGATGTTCAGAGCCCCATCCAACCTGGCCTTGAACATTTCAGGGATGGGGCATCCACGGCTTCTCTGGGCAGCCTGTTCCAGTGCCTCGCCACCCTCACTGTACAGAATTTCTTCCTAATATCTAATCTAAACCTACTCTCAGTTTGAAGCCACCACCCCTTGTTCTGTTGCTCCATGCCCTTGCAAAAAGTCCCTCTACATCTTCCTTGTAGACTCCCTTCAGGTCCTGGAAGCCAAAAATGCATAAGAATTTCTCCTTTTGCAATTCTTTAAAGTGAAGCCTGACTATTTCTGTCCCATGCTCCAGCTCTTATATAACTAAGCAGGTTTTAAAGACCCAAGCAAGACTTGAGGTGAAGATGTTTAGAGGATGAATTAGGTAAAGGGAATTGGGAAAGGAAGGGAAAATGGGAAGGGAAGGGAAAATTGGAAGGGAAGGGAAAATGGGGAGGGGAGGGGAGGGGAGGGGAGGGGAGGGAAGGGAAGGGAAGGGAAGGGAAGGGAAGGGAAGGGAAGGGAAGGGAAGGGAAGGGAAGGGAAGGGAAGGGAAGGGAAGGGAAGGGGAATGGGGAAATAACTATCTCAAGTGCTTGTACAAAAAGTCTGAATAAATAAAAAAGACTCCACATATATATACATACATACATACATACATATATATATATATATATATATATATATGGAACTCTTCTATTTAGTTTTGGGGAACTGTGAGGGTCCAGGTCCTGTCCCTGTGCCATTTGAGCCTGGCCTAGCAGCAGTTTATATACTAATCACTCCAGAATTGCTCCTTTACTGGAGCATGAAACTGCATGTTGTTAAGTGATACTGTGCCCACTCCTGCATAGAACTTGAGGTCTCACAGGTAAAGGAAGTACAGCATTCCTGATTTTGCTTTTTGAAGGCAATCAGGAAGTTGGAGGACATCTTACACTTTTGTTAAAATCATTTACCATGCATCTTGCATCCTTGTGTGTACCTAAACACCCAAATTCTATTCCTTTTCTTTTATTAAGAAAAGATTTTTCCCCGTGGAAGAACATATGAAACAATAATTAGCTTTCAAGGTTCGTTAAGTGCTGAGCTTCTGTCAAAAATAATCACATGTCATTTCTTAAAAACAGTTTAACAATAATGAAACTACTTTAGCCCAGCTATTAACTACATTTTAAACAGCTTTTTAAAAGTTATAAATAACTTAAAGCCAGCCAAGTGACTGCAGAAAATGGGAGCAGAAATCAGCATAAGGCCATCGTCTTTCACATATCACTGTGGAAGAGTCAAGCTGCAACTGTTAAAATTCACATCCTAAATTCAAGTGTGACAGGCTTCTTTAGTTTCACTAGTTTCTAGTAACTTTAAAAAGGACTAGCTTTTCTGACTAAGTTAGATTTAAAACAACCATCTAATTTAACTTATTTGACAATCATATTTCATTACAATAAAAAGAAAAAAAAAAGGAGAGACAGAGAGAGAAGGACCAAGCTGATAAATACCAGTTGGCTGTCCCAATTTTAGAACTTTTGTTACCAATTCCTGTTCAACCGCAAGACTGTTTTAGCCCCATTCAGGTGACATATACCCGTCCTCACGAAGAATTAAAAACTGGTGTTGCTGTTACTACCTTTACAGTGTTGCTTTTGTACCAGTGACTCCTCCTACACAGCAAATACACAGATTGTGTTCACTGTGACACAGAAAGAGCATGCTTGCAGGAGGGAACACTGGGTCCAGATCAGCTTTGCAATCCTTCGGCAAACCTAGAGTAATTGTTTTTCAGTATCAGTCTTTACTGAAACTTTTTGTTTCTGGACCCTTAATTTTAATAAGGCATTTTAGTAACGATTAGGTAGCATTTAATTAGTCTGTAGTATAATTAGATGCAGCTGTAGTCAACTGAAGACATACTAAGCCTTGCACCTGAGACAGCCTGAGAGGTACGATCATAGAATCTTAGAATGGTTTGGGTTGGAAGGGACATTTGAAGGTCACCTAGTCCAACTCTCCTGCACTGAGCAGGGACATTTTCAACTAGATCTGGTGGCTCAGAGCCTGGTCTAACTTGACCTTGAATTGTTCTATGGATGGGGTATCCACAATTTCTCTGGGTAACTTGTGCCAGTGTTCTACCATCCTTATTGTAAAAAAATTCCTCTTACATCTAGTCTAAATCTGCTCTCTTTTAGTTCAAAACCATTACACCTTATCCTATTGCAACAGACTCTGCTGAAAAATTTGACTCCCATCTTTCTTATAAGCCTCTTTCAGGTACTGGAAGGCCACAATTAGGTGTCCCTAGAGTCTTTTCCAGGCTGAACAAATGCAGTTTTCTCAACCTTTCCTCATAGGACATGTGCTCCATCCCTCTGATCATCTTTGTGGCCTCCCTCTGGACTCGCTCCAACAGGTCCATGTCCTTCCTGTGCTGGGACCCCAGAGCTGGATGCAGCACTGCAGGTGGGGTCCCACCAGGGCAGAGTAGAGGGGCAGAATCCCCTCCCTCACCTGCTGCCCTCACTGCTTTGGATCCAGCCCAGGGCACGTTTGGCTTTCTGGGCTGCAAGGACACATGGCTGGGTCATGTCCAGCCTCTCATCCACCAGCACCCCAAAGTCCTTCTCTGCAGGGTTGTTCTTAATGAGTTATGGTGTAATTGAGAACTGGAGTGTAGTAAATGCAGACGAAAGGACTGGAAGTACTCTCCCATGCCCCAGGTCCAAGGGAAGTCACTGGAATGCAGCACAGATGGATTTGGCATGGAGGCTGCCAGAAGGACCTCCACCTTACACATCCTGTCATCCTGGAGGGAAGCAACACCACCATTTCTAAACGCTTGTCCATATATATGCAGTAAATCTTTGTGTCCCCAGATGCTCCAGGCCATCCATGCTCTGGTGCTGGAGTTTCAGCTCATGGTCTCAGCTGTGGTAAGGACCAATTCCCCAGTCAGCTCACAGCTTACCCTGATCAGGTATCAGTACAAAGGCATGCAAACACTGCGCTAACAGCTCTGTTAAGAGCACTTTTGTAGAAATGCACTTCTATTAAATGTGTCATTGACCTAATAACAGCTGCAGAGCTTTCTGCAAACTTTGGAGGAAACCGTCAACAATTCACTTTATTAATTCTATTCTTTCTCCTTGAATTATTTTTTTCTAGGATTGATTGGTTGTTTACAACTTGCTGAATGTAAGTATTTTAGTGACCAAATAATTTTTCACTAATCTTTAAAAATCACCATGCTGTGAATTTTTCTGGTTTTCTATAAGGACTTCAGACTACCAAGTTAAAAGAGAAGATCCTGCCTTGAGACCTCACCTGGACATCACCAGATGGCTCTGGGACATCACCTGATGGTTTTACAAAAAGGAGCTTTCCCTAGAGAAAAACGATGGGAATCATTCAGTTGTGCAGCCAACCTACTTCCTGGCGTGTTATTAAATAATTTATTACCATGAGTAAAGGCAAGTAACAGGAAGGGAAATTGTAACTCAGTTGTAGGAACAGAGACTATTTCAGCAGAGGAGGGAGCATATTTTTCATTCATGCCCTGGATATGGATTATTGAAAAAAAAGTTCAAAATCAGACTAATTTGAGAAGCATCAGTTTGCAAATTCTACAATGCCAGCTCAGGTCCGACAGAGCCATTGCTGCTGCTCAGCTCTGCCCTGACTGTGCTCTACTTCCTTTTAAGCTGTCCGATACCTCCTCTTTGCAAAGGCTGTGGGCAAGAGGCTGAGCACCAGCAATGGTTGATGGTTGGGCTGGGCAGACACTGGCACCCTGGCAGACACCTGAGACCTGAATTTGCATCACACAGTGGGGCTTTGTCTCGTTCAAACTTCCAGGCTCTTCAGCCTTTCACTTGGGATTACAACTGCAAGCAACATCAATTCTCAGGCAGGAACAGGCAGAAGAAAATTCTCTTTTTCTTTTAAGTTTACGGGAAAGTAATCTTTTTACCTTCTGCATTTAACATCGTAGAGGCTGCCGATGTGAACAGTTTTACAAGACACTTTCCGTCACTGTGATTTTGACTTCAGAGCCCACTTGGCACTTGATGTCTGCATGTGATTTGCAGCTTCGGATGTACTTAAAAGGAATGAGATTTATAATACTTGGCACAGAGGCATTTTTGTCTCTACTGAGCTGTTCTTGCTTGGCAGCTGAGATGGTCGCCTGGAGCACACCTATGTGAGGAGACATTAACAAACTGCTGCTTCATCACCTTTATGGAGACTATGGGCAGCAATGTGGCCATTCCCAGCCAAGCAAGTTCTTCCTTTTTTCATATTCAAGTGATACTTCCTAAATTCTGAAAATATTTAGTTCATAGTCCATTATGAATATCCTAGAAGGTCAAATCATGAAATATTTGTGTGCATTTTGAAGGTGCTGATGTATGGCACTGATTTTAACTGGTCCAAGCCTATTGAAGTCTTGGGAAACAAACTCTTTTTTTGTCATTGAGGCTTCATCTTGGCACCAAGGCATCATTTTTCTGCCTTGTGATCTGCCAGCTAAGGGGAGAACAATATTGTGCACATAGTCCCTGCCAAATTACTCCTCAGCTCACTGCCAGATCCTGTCCCCCTGTTCTCCACACCATGTGTCTGGCATTTCAGTCCAGGGCTCTCCTTTTGGAAGAGTTTCTACATTTCCTAATACCACATGAAACAGAGCTAGGGATGGTTTGGGTTCACAGTGACTGAGCCCACACATTATCTTCCCATACTGTCCTGGCAGGTCTCAGAAATTCAGGCACCCCAAATTTCTATCAGTTTGTGACTTACTCATTGCACCAAATACTCTCAGTGTCACAGCATGAACCACTCCACTTCCCCAGGCTATGACAACACCGTCACATTTTTTCAAGTTATTGAAATTAAAAAATCACAGAAAGCCACAGTAATGTTTTAAGACCCTCTGCCCAGACAAGGCCCAGGGTGAGTGCTCTGCTCTGTGGATAGGGCCATTTGCTGTATAAGGGGCTGGTGTTCAATGTAAATAGTTGTTGAATGATGATGCTTCTTCCTTAGCTTTTTAAAGCATTGTAAAATTACCCAGGACATACTGATAAATGGAGACCCATGGAGTTCATTCTGCAGCTACTTAGAGTGGGATGTTTTTAAAAGAACAAACATACTGTGTATCTTGCTGACAACAAGAAGTCAGAGGCTCGGTGGCAAATAATTTCAAATGACCCGCAAGAGCTCTAGCATTAAATGGGCAATTGTGTAAAGCACAGTTTTAAAACTCATTCTCAGTTTATTTGATTCATAAGCATAACAAGGGGAAAAGAAACCCAAGAGAAGAAAATAGCAGAAATTTGGACTAGGAGTACAGTATAATGCACACCAAAAATACTTAATTTTAACTTATAATTAAGAGATGTACTTTAAAACTATGCTATACACAGCATTGCTCTTTGTAAAAAAAAAAAAAATAGAAGCTGGAAAGAAGTGGTTGCTGAATCATGCTGGCTTTGTCGGCTGCTCAGAAATCCTGTTGGTTGCTGGATGCTACGAGGAGCTTACCAGGCACCTCGGAAGTGTGAAGGAGGATTATTGCTGTAATTGCACAGCACAGGCAGAGCGCAGTTCCAAAGAGACTTTGGGCCTCTTGAGACTTTATCATCATCATCTGCAATTCCAGAGCCTGGAATCAGAGGCTGAATGTGGTGATTAATCCTGAGCTTGGAAATAGCTGGGCTGTGTCACATGTGCTTGCTCTGTTCTTATCCTTCTCTATTTATTTTTGTATGAGTAGTTCTCTGTGCAGAGCTTTGCCCTAAGCATTGGTCTAGGGATGTTTTTATGTCAGATTGCATTTTATATTGAAAATAGATTCCTAAACCCCACTATTGCACAGAATAAAGAGTGAAGCAGTGGCTCTGCACTTCTAGATCCCAGGTGAACACAGGAAGAGTTTAATTTCCTTTTAAATCTTACAAATAAGTCAGTCTCACGAAGTTTTGAAGACAGATGTATGCATTTAGGTAATTGAGGTAATACAGGCTTGAGGCAATCAGTTTTTGATCTCTTAGGCCTGTTTCAGGCAATTTAGATTTTGAACTTATTTTTCAAGATATGTTTGCTCTGGAAAGTGCATTGAGTATGTGGTCTGTGTGTCACCATTCCCATTTATGAAGTGAGACTCTGCAGACCTCAAGACCTGCTCTGCGAAGAAAGAGAGTCACCCCATGCTGTGCTGGTGCTTTTGGTTTTAATTCAGTACAGAAATAAGGCACATGAATAATAAACTAAATTTTCCATCTGCATATGAAATGCTCATGCTCTTCGGCCCACTCACACCGTTGGCCAATATTCGGGAAAGTGGAGCAAATTAGTAGCTCCTGACACCAGAAATGTTTTCAAGAAGTTAATTCCCCTTAAACAGTGACATCTCTCTGTATTCATGTATCTCAGGCATTTGGCACTCTGGTTAGGGATGTACCTAACAAGCAGGACAATGACCCCAAGCAGTTCACAGTGATGTATCCATACTGTTATGACCCTGGATCTTCTCAGTGATACTAATTTCTGGAAGTAATCATTAATTTCCTGTAGATTTTTGTGCTCAAAAATGCCATAAATCAAATTTGGCTTTTCGACTCCATACAAGCCACAATGTGCTGTACAGTGGTTACCTATTCTGAAGAGATACTTAATGGGCACAAGTCAGACCCTTGATGCAAATATCTGATCCCACAGCCATTTTCATAATGGTTTATGAAGCATAAAGCTGGATCAGTTAAATTTCACATATCCTGAATTTTCATCCTGTTCCTACCTGTAACTGCCCACGTTTGGCCTTACCATCTGACAACTGTGTCAGCATTCAGGTCTGCACACAAGTCACCTGCACAGACCCCTTCTTCTGAGGAGTTTAACTGATATATCCATCTACTGTTGAAAATACGGCAACTTCATGGCTGCTTTTTCCCCTCATACAGCTAGCATCCTAGCACATCTCTGTAATTCGTGGTGTCAAATCCCTACCGATGTCCTGACACTCCCTGATCCAAAGGTGAAAGAGGCAGAGATCGCTAGCTCAGTACCAAACTCTGTTCTTCCAAACATCTTCTCAAAAATCTCAGCAACTTTTTGTCTCTGCTTACCAAACACTAAGATTTATGGCTGTTTCCAAAGGGAATTAAGAACATTTTATTGATTTTACTGCATACTCACCAGTGATCACCTGTTAGCAGAGCATACCCATTTCTAGGAAAATACAGGAGCTCACATTATGTACGACAAAGCAATTTGAAATAGGAAATAGACTGTACCCAATTGAAATTATACAGATATTTAATCAGGAAGAATGTAATTACCTAAGATGAAATTTGGCCAGGAGATAAAAGCTAATCTTATTCTATCCAGTCTCTACTTAACCTCATATCTTTATAGAGACATATTTAGAGATATGAAACTTTTATGAAAAATAGCTTATTATTCCCATCTTTCCCATCATACACACACATACACACAAACAATTTATTCTTTGGTATAAGGATTTGCTCTTATTTACTTGGCAAAGTTGCTTTGTAATGTAAGATCAGTCAAGTTGCAAATATAAAATATATGGCAGATATACCATCAAAGAGTACAGAGGCTGAAGAAGGAGCAAAATGCAGGAGATAATGCAGAACTGAGCTGCAGCCTGGTGGAGCTGTCAGTCACTGAATCCTCTGCTAGAAAAAAGGTATCAGCTCTTTACCCTCTCCTCATTTCCACAAGCATCTTTCTGCACCTCCTGACCCCTTGAATTTTCACAGACACTCTCCCAAAGCAGTGGAGTTTACCAGCTGACAACCACCCTCCTATGTACAAGTTACCACGTGGCAGGAGAAGGGACTCCTCTCACCATGGGCATGGACATCCTTCTGTTAAGGCAGCTAAGGCTCACTTCTATTTCCTCTCACTTCTAAAACTTCTTCTATTTCCTTTGCAATTAAAGCATTGCTTCCCGTTGCACTTTCCCAAATGATTTAGGCCTTTTTTGGATTTTGCTCCTCTCTACAGCAGTGAGTCCCCCAGTTTCCCTGCAGCATGGGATAACAATACGTACCTATTTGTTAAAATGCAGTTCTAGCAATTATCCTTTCATTTTTAAAGTTTGCTGCAGTACTAGTCCAACTGAGTTTTTAGAAAAGAATGTCCTTTTGTAATTGTGAAATAAATTTGCACAGGAAAACTCTCATATATGAGTGACTGTGTTTACTCTATATTTCTGACTTCACAGCAGCCAGAATTAGGATGAAGGACAAGACATCATGTAAGACCATTTCCAGCCACAGCTAATATCACCCATCTTCTATCATTGCATGGAAAAGCAGAAGTAGAAACATACAAAGAGAGTCCAAAATTTGAATAAAAAATTCATTTTTCCTCAGATACTAATGGTTACAACAAGAAATAGTGAGAGAATATGCAAGTGTTATCCAGCGTTACCTACAGCAACTGAGTGACTAAGATGCTTATTGTTATGTTAAGTAATCAAAAGTAGCTGCAGTCTTAAAAGAGTGGCAGATCAACCCTACTTAGGCATACTTTTAAAATGGGTGTTCATCAGCTGTTTTCTTGTAGGAGGAATCAATTAGTAGAACCAAATTGTAGCACTGAGTAGTACATCAGCAAAAATAAATGAAGCAATCACAGCATCGGCAACTGTCATCTCCCTGGAGAAACAAAGGCAGGTTTTAGCATCTTCATGGACTGCAAGGGACAGCATGGAAAGGAGTGCTAAGTGCATTTTTCTATATGTCTTTTAGCCTTTTGGTAGTAACACAGGAGACCTGAAATATGATAGTAAATTGTATAAGCACCACTGGTTTTCTCACTGATTACTGAGTTAAAGTTCTCTGCAGTGCAATCAGAGAATTGTCAAGGAAGTTTTGATTACCCACTAAACTATATACTTAGCATGTCAGTAATAAAACTCTGGTTAATTAAGGCGATTCCTCTTCCCCTCTTGACCTGACACCAATAACTCTCTAAAGCCTTCACAGGTTTGAGCGGAGCACTGCCATAAGGCTTTCCTTGTATTATTGTACTAGTGCTGCTGCATGGTGCAGGAACTTTCACTAAGAGGGAAGAGAATGGCACCCCAGGAGCCATCTCACACATGCAAATACCAACAGCTGCCCCAGGGAGAGGAGCACACAGCTGTACCAGAAATTGCTCTTGACCTCTGAGAGGCTTTGTGGGAGGACCACTCCTGACATGACAGTCACTGTACACAAAGGTCTATAGATGTGTAAGGTGATAACATGCCCTCATATCTGTTATTTACTTGAACCTGGTCTGTTCTGTGTTACACTCAGCCAGAGGTGAGCAGTAGGGCAGTGACAGGACAGACCATGTTCTCCAGGCATCTTACTGAACACGGCAAAGGTAGGCAGGGGGAAGGTTTTTCTTATGTGTCACTCAGTCCTGTTGAAGGCCTACTCAGCACAGGTGAACCAGTGAATGTGAAATGAAGATTTTAATTTGATAATTAATTAAAGTATCAGCTCATGATTTAAGCCATGTGTTGTTAGTCTTTGATACACAAAGGTGCCGTTGAAGCGCAAACCCGTTGCTGGGTAGACTTAGAAAGGCTTAAGTCTCGTTATTAATAAGAATTACAACATGAACCTGGCGTTTTTGCTGAGAAAGTTTTGGCACTACAAGTTCACATGGCCTATAAGTTCCTTAGACAACTTCTGAAGGATGCAGTTTGGAAAATATCTGTTATACAACTACCTGTGTTTTCACAGGGGAACAGCAGGTTTTTACTAGCTCTTGCTGGATACCTAGGCATGGTGGTAATGAGACAGACTGGAGTGCAGCAGTGCCTCTGATAAAATCACATTCTCCTCACAGGTCTCTGGGTTCAGGGAAGACCTCCACAGAGAATTAGAAGGTGAGCTGCTGGGATGTGCACAGGAGACAGTTACCAGAGGCTACGCTTGATGCAAGTGTACCCCAACTTACCCATGCAGCAATGGGTATTTGTAGGAGCTCTTCCCCATGGTAATGTAAGGTAGATTACCTTTGTGTTATGGAAGGATAAATAGTCTCACATTTATGGTGAGACAAGACTATAACAAGGGCAACTACTGAAAAAAAAGATCCACTTTTATAAATGGATTTTTTAAATCTTTTTTTATCTATTTTTATCTTTATTTTTATCTATTTTTTATCACTTTTTTATCCTGTTACTGAAAATGCTGTGATGCTAGTACAGGCAGCAAAAGATAATGGAATATTTGTATTGTGTTTGTTTGTCTAGTACAAACAAAATTGACAAAGCAAACTTGTGCCAGGAAGATGGCTTTGTTTTGATAAATTATCCACAGAAGCCTTGTTCTTTAAAGGTTGGCTGATCAGTCAAGGCTTTCTGTGTTTTTTTACTGTGTCTGCTGTGCACAGATATCTGCACAGTCACATAAGAGCCACCTCAATAGCCAAAGCATGCTCGCTCTTTGATGTTACTAGTTTTCACAGACTCCCCAAATCCTCCATAACAATTTAGAGCAGTAATTGCTCTAACAGCAGTCTTCTTTATTACCAGCTTTGCATTTTGTAATTTGTAATTAATTTGTAGTTAATTTGCTATTGGTTCACATCAACACAGATGACGGCCAGCTCTGTTCCCCAAGCCCTGTTCAAAGAACAAGGCTGCAAGTTCAGAGCCTCATCGCTTCCCTGGCAGGGGAGCTCCAGGAGCAGGGACCTCCACTGGGCTCTGCACAGGCCTGGGATGTGTAACCACTTAAGAGATGAAGTCAGAGCTGGCAGGGGAATGTAGAGGGGCATATTCGTAGCACCTTATAAGTACCTAAGTTAAGTGGTATGTCTACCACGGCATCTAAGTTCAAGAGAATGTTAGAAATTGAGAGGATTTGCCCTGAGGGTTCAGCTCCTGGCTCCCTGCAGATGCCGTGAGAAGAAAGTCGGTGATCCCTAAATCAGGCTGTTGCCAGCTCTGTGGCAGACTGAGCTGTCCATGCTCCCTTGAGCTCAGGCACTGAAGTGGTCACAGCCTCAGAGAGCTGCCTGCAGATGGAAAGTTGTCTGTGTTCAGGCCAGGAGCTCTCCAACTCTTCTGTTTGCTTCAATCCTGTTTGTGAACTAGGAGCCTGAACTTTGCTGGTGTGGATGTGACGTATTTGTAACTCATGAGACAAAATTTGAGGTGTCCCTGCATGGAAGCTTGCATGAAGGAAACCCCCCAAACTCTTGGAAGGTGGCAGATAAATAGCGGCCCAAACTGTCTTTTATTCTTTAAACAGAAGACAGCTGCCAGGAGGAAAAGCTGATGTCTTGGGTACTGCAAATCACAAGCAGATGTGGGTCGTCACTAATTGTCAACTGGTTCAACCTCTTCTGCTCATCTCCTAAGTGCCGGTAATGCCTTTGTAACCCAGACACCATAGGAAATACATTTCTGCATAGCAAACAACCGGGAAAATTTGTCCAAATTAACTATAAGTCTCCAGCTGAGCTTTTGTTTTTTGACTATTGCTTTATCACACACAGCACAATGGATTTATAGATAGGATGTGGTGAAACAGTATATTCATCTAGGGCCTGCACCATTCAGGTCTGAGCAGTTTATCTTACTGAATCTGTGCTGTGATTTGTATTGGCAAGACTGCACCAGAAATATAAGTCATGGTATGTAAAGCACAGTCTGCTTCAGAGTTACTGTAAGGTTGCATTTCTTGTGAGGCTCTCCAAAAGGTAGAAATTAGAAGTACAGTCTTATTAACACTGGTAACTGTACTTACAAAATTTGGAAATATAAATGTATGTACAGTACACACAAAGTATAAACAGGCTGAAAAACTTCAGATAGTGTAAATCCTGTTGTGGACTCCCAACTCCTTTGAATTATCTCCCCAGCCATTTATAGCCATCCTTGCACTTTCTGCTTCTATAAGCAGCCTCTTTGTAACAAGGAAATGGTACAAATCTCAGAGAATAAGGCAATAACCATGTGACATCAGTTATTTGAAAAATACTACAACAAATTAATTCTGTGTGCAAGTTACCAATGTCGTGTTCTGGATACCATCCTTGTCCTGTAGTAAATGTTCTGCAGGATTGAGAAGGATTTTTTAAGAGTAGAAACAATAATTTTTTTATCAGTTGAGAGATTTTCAGAGGGCTAAAGTTTCACTAAACCAGGCAGATTATCTGTGTTTCTCCTGAGCTGGGGTGGAAAGTGCACATCTTGGATGACATTATGTTTTTCTGTCTCACTGGGCAATGCTTTGTGCATTTACTGTACAGAATCCCTCTACAGGATGCTGCAGAGTCAGCCAGGGTCCCATTCTCATCCAAGTCGTGACAATCATAGACATGTGTGTGACAAGTGAACTTGTTAAGCTTAGAAATAACATTACATTTTTGATTTAGTAAGTACTAAAATGATTAAAAGTACAAAAAGAAAATCTCCCCTTCAGGAAGATAATTTCTAACCAGCAAATATTTTTTAGATTTGCTTTAGTGCGTCTTCCCCTGCAGGAAGAGGCCTAAAGGGAAAAAAAATATATAAATTCTTACGTGAAAATACCCTCATTATTGCCTTAAAGGAAGAGTGATGGCAAACAGACTGTGACTTCTCGTTTCTAAAATCTAGATATTTCTTGAATGCAAGTAGGGATTTAAGACTTGGGATTTAAGTCTGCTACCCTGTGCCAATTACCAATCTCAAACACTGTCACTGTATCCAGTAGGAATTTCCCAGACTTGCTCTGGGTTAGTTATGGTCAGAATCTCCTCTACAATATCTCCAACTTCTTTAAGCCTCTATTAGTTTTTTAGAAAAGGTTTGGACTTAAAAATTACTATTTGCAACCAGCGCATCCCTCAGTTTCCCCTGAGGAAATGCTGAAATGTGCTCATGTGGGAACTATCTGTGCTTTGTTAGCTTGTGAATTTTGTACCAGAATTTATATCGCCCATGTAAGCTAAAGGAGTTACACACATCCTGCAATTTGCAGGATTGGGTCCTTAAATTGCATTCTTTTCCATACTTGTCATCACAGAGAAACAGTGCTGCAAGAAACCTGAGATTTTCCTGAGTATTTAAGTCAAGTTTAGGGAAGAGAAAGATACTAAAATAAGTAACTGTATGTTATAACCAAACTTACATTTCATTTTCCTTTTTCAAAACCAAATATTTATTTGTTACAAATCCGTAACAAGGACAGATTAAGTTTATTAGCATTCAGAAACAAACAGATTAAGAATGTCCATTATTTTTTTTTACTACAGAGTACTGGAACATATTTAGCTAACTCTTCCTTCCCAGATGTCTGGTCCTGAACCACGTCCAGTCCCTTGGGTGTCTCTGCACCTGAACCACTTGGCTGCAGGGACAACTTGGATGGGCACATTTGTTGGCCATGGGTGGCATGTGGGATAACTCTGCTTCCCACACTGGTAATGTTGTTCCTGCTCCCTAAGAATAGGTTGGGGGTTACCTCCTGACAGCGGTGGCAGAGACCTAAAGTGATCCTGTTCCATCCATTGCACCCCTAAACTCGTTCCTTAAGTATCTTCACCAGACTTCCTAAAGATTTTTGGCATTGGTTCACTACTTTCATGATGCTCTCATCTATAGCAATAGAGTATTTACTTTTGTCTCTTTGTACCCAAGGCTGTATTTACAAAAGATCATGAAATTTCCAGGTAAAACTGGCTCTTGGGTGCAATTTCAAATAAAAAGCATGAAGGACAGATGAAATTCTAACATAAAAACAAATGTCTGAGAAAGAACTACTGGCACTGAGGATTATTTTAAACCATACATTTAGTCAGATTAATTAGTCAGGATTAGTTTCTACTGCAAATTTATGCAGTGCCTTGATCATTGAACTTCACTGATAATTACCTACTTGCATCCTCATAAAAAAGAGGAGATAAATGGTAGTTGATGAAAGGCTCTAATTTATTGTTCCTGCAGAAATGAAAACAAACTTTGCTTTTATGCAGAATGGTCACACAGAATTTCTGTTTTCTTACTTTGAAAACGGGATTGTTATTAACTGAAAGGGATTATTTAACATAAAATAAGAGGTAAAATGTTCTCTCACACTGGGATCAAACTACTCATTATTGCTTTGATTTTTTTTTTAATAAAATGAAAAGGACTCATTCTCTTTAGGATGACTTTAAAGTAGACTTTACAGACTATATAGAAGAAAAATCCTAATAATTTCCTTCCTTCCTTCCTTCCTTCCTTCCTTCCTTCCTTCCTGGTTGATAGCCTATTATATTCAATAGGAATATTTTATTGATTTCCCTGGATTTAGGACTTCTACAATATCTGAAGGGAAGGAGAGGAATCTCAGTTTTACTGCACATTTCTCAGATGCCTCCCCACTTGCAGACCCTGCTGCGTGTTGATTATGAATCCCTAGGAAATCATAAGCTCAGTACACATTTTGGGGAACAGGAGAACATTTCTGCATGTTTCTTTGGAAACTCATTTACCATTTGCAGTACAGGAGAGAGCCCAGGAGCTGTGCTTGGCTGTGTCCGTGACACAAGGCATTTACATGGTAAAAAAAAATGAGCCTTTAGCCTTTTCTCCAGAGAATTACTTTTTATGTTCAACAGCAGTAGTGGAACAAAACAAACAAAGCGGGACTGGAAGAGGCAACTCCTCCAGGCATGTTTTGCATAGCATATTGTATATAAATGTGATGAGCAGATTAGAAGTGGTAACAGATTTGCATCCAGCTTAATTGTTAATTTTTGCTATAGCCTTCTGTGAGGCAAGCTAATTTTTAAGGCTTGGTCATGAGCCATTTATTTAGTCAAGTTTTCTTCTGTTTTCCTTCCTTATCTGTGCATTTCTGGTTTTGGACTCTTTGAACACACAATCACGGTGTTTCTTTTTCCTCCTGTTTCAATGGCTGAATTAAGCACAGCACATCTTCAGCAAACACTCCTTCTCCTCAAATCTCCTGGTTTAAATTTTCAATAGCATATTACTGCTGTTTGTATGCCAAATCTCTAATTATGTTGCCCCAAATAATCACCTCCAAATGGAGATAGTGACAAAAAAAAATCGTCCTTTTGCCAAGGATTTTATAAGTCTTGAATCCTCCTGGGAGAGAGACAGACAGAATATGGAGCCAAGGAAGAAAATGTCTTCAAGTAATTTTTGGTAACAGGTTTTGTCATTTTCAGTTTGTTTTTTTTTTTTTAATGATAATCCTTTGAATATATTGACGAAAGGGAGCATCTTTTTTGTCAATTAATGTAGCATGCTTTACAAAAGATGTTATGACATTTGCCTCACCCTGTCTACATCAATATGACTGTTTCATTAAGAGTTCAATGAGGTTTTTTTCCCTCATGTTTTTACCATGAGGACAAGTATGGAGTCACCATTCTTTCTGTGGTATGTATTTGCCTTCTCCCCGTGCAATATTCGTCTAGCCTCTCATGACTTAGTTCAAAACACTACTTTTGATTTCTGTTTGCTGCAGAGAGTCATAAATATGGATTTATGTAACCTAGTGTTTATTTAATGAATCCAGTGCTCATTACACTGGAAGTGAATTGTTAACTGCCTTTTCTGAAAACATGTTTAAAATGAGGGCCCTAGTTAACAACTGACTTCAAGTCTCTCATTTTTGGGGTAGGTGAGAATGAATCAACAAGAGATGGATACTACTCAATGTGCTCTGCACATCCTACCAGCTAATATGAATATTCAGTATCACTATGGATTTTTAGACAACAAGAAGCAGAAATTTCACCTTTAATATGACCTTCCCTGCTGCAGAGGAGCTTTCACAGAAGAGTCAACCAGAAGAACTTAGATTTCTCTTCCTGTGAAGGGCTGTGTGAGACAAATGCTTCAAACAGCAGGAGATACCTGTGCATCTTCCAGTCCTCATGGAGATTGGCAATGCTGTGCATTGAAGAGGAGACTGAGCGCTTTGCTTAGGAATTTTGGAAAAGAAATCACTGGGGTGATCTGAAATAGATAAACATGGTAGGAATTAACACTATTTAAAAATAACAATAATCGTCAAATGTGTATATGCCTAGGCAAAAAGGTTTGGATGCCATTAGATTTAGTCTTGAATTGTTTATATATCCTACCAAATGAACCTCACCTCCCATTTAATACAATAGAACTTCAGCAATAATTCTGGAAAATAGTTAACTGGCAGAGATAGGTGGATTTAAGTCCACCTGTTTTACTGTTCTGTAGTAGAGTTGAAAACACTTAACTTTATTCGCACAAGAATAATGTGAGTTGAGATAAACCTAAGACAAGATGACAAGAAAACTGTGCAAGATGTATTTTAGTGATGCAGTGCTAGGATCAAAATCTCTTTTCTTAATATTTTCTTTAACTGTAAGATTTGCATTTGACAGTTAAATGCTGTAATTTTGTAAGACTTACTAGATTGCTTTATTTTCCTCTTTTTATAGAAATCCCTGCTCTCTGATCCCATTCCTGAGGAATTCTAGGTCTATTACAGTGCTTCAATGTCCATTGCTCACTGTGCTTTCAAATGCTCTGTCCTTGTGATGCTTCCAAACTTGGCAGTGAAAGGAGCCATTCCCAGATCCTTCTGCTGATAAAAAACTTGGTCTGACAAAGACCTTCTTCTCTATCTGACCTGTTTGGGACCGGACCTGTGAATTGAAAAAGTGCATGAAAATATGTGAGCTCAAAGTAGCCTGAGTTCCTCCTCACCACTGCATAAGGAGAGGAAGTTTGTGAGCTCCAGGTTTACCAGGGGGACTAAAAGGGCTGCTACAGGGTGGCATTTACATAATTAACTGGATGTAGTAAACGGAAGTCTAGATTCACAATTCACTAACTTGGAACTTGTTAAAAACTGATGGCCCTAAAGACAGGCTGGTGATTTCAAGCTGTCTTTGAGAGGCAGAAGCTCCCCATGGGGCTTATTTCCTGATCCACTGAGGTCTCCACGGATATTTCATTGCTGTTTCACCCCCTGGCAGGAGGTAACACCCTGCTCTTCCTTGCGGCAGCGCTGAAAACCACAGCCCTAGGTTCTCCTAGCTGACTCAATCACAGCTCCATAAGCACTGACACAAACAGTTGTATTGCTCAAAGACTGAAATTGTTCCAGCCTGCTTTTTCCTCTACACTAAAAGCGTATTTAAATTAATGTTATTTGGCACAAACGGTAGTTGAACTAATTTCTTGCTCTCTCACAGCCTTCTTTGTGGTGCAGCTTTGCACTCTGTGCTGCCTGCTGTGGCTGCTTCCTCATCAGACTACTCGGTGGACAAGAAAGTGCTACAAGCAAAGTCACCCTAGTGGAAACAGCAGTTTTCTTGAGTCTTCATCTACAAGGAGAAGCTGAGCTTTTCAAGCATTTGTGCATTGCTTTTCCACATGCAGCCTTAGACTGTAAGGGTTATAAAGGAGAAAATGAATTTTTCCTTCTACAGCATAAAGTTTGAGAAGGATACAACTACGCAACACTGAAATTACCTCAGGGAAAAATCTGTAATTTTTATATAAAACATTAAATAAGAATCGAAGGCTAATGAACTTTCTTATCAGAATGAACTATTTAGCTTGACTTCTCTGTAGTAAGACTAGTAGAGTCAGTTCAAAATAACTCGTGCCAAAATCTCTTGAAGTCAATGCCACCCGTCTTTTTCTTCAATACTTAGCAGGTCCCCTGGACCACCTCTTAAGTGAAAATTTTAAACTTAAATTTGAATATACCTCATATTTCTTAGTCAGACATGCATTTCAGAGGAACAGTACAATCGTGACTATAAATATAAATATAAATATAAATACAAATACAAATACAAATACAAATACAAATATAAATATAAATATTGTATATATATGTATACACACACATATATACACGCACCCCCCCAAAAATGGTGGCAGGTTCATTCCATATGTTAGGCACAAATAAGACTGTGAAATGCTTCTCTGCAACCCAGTAAAATAGGAAGAAGGCAGCAAAGACTTGTGCTGATCCTGTGAATGTTATAATTGTGAACTGTTTTACTGAATGTGAGGTTATGTTTGAGGGTGTCTCTGATTTGCGTTGAATCTTTAGCTTACCTGTAAATGCAGTCATTTGTAATTAAAATCTTCACTATATCCAGGCCCAGATGGATTTCTTCTTGATGCATGTGATAGGAGTCATCTTCTTTTATCCCTATGTGTCTGTAGGCTATTCAAGCATGATTTGCTATTTGCTGTTTGCTGTCTCAGAACATCCCTACCAAAGCTTCAGCAAGCCTGGCTCATTTCCAAAAAGCATCCTTTGTGAGAATTGAAAGAGAATGTTTGGAACACTATATAATAAAAGCAAACAAAATACAGCAGAAATAATTTTTGATCTCAGCAAGAGCTGAAAATGAAAATAAATAAAGACCAAGTGCTGCTTACTGAAATTTCTCTGCAGTGTGCACAGAGCAGAAAATAAAATAATTTTGTTGGTTCTATTATCATTCTTGAGAGCACAACACAAAGCAATGCTGATATGGTACAGGTCCAGCTGCCAGCTGGGAAGAAGAAAAGAAAAAGCAATTAAGAACATTATAAATTTGGTTTGTTGCTCTGGGCTGGAAAGATCCAGTTCAGCATGCTGTGATTCTGAACAGAGAAGTACAGGAGACAAGCCAAGACAGAATTTCTCTTGATAGTATCGCTTGACCTCTTTCCATTGACTTCCACAGCTCTCTCAGCCAAGGATATATCTGTAGCCAAACCACCTCTGGCTCTCAAAGCTAAAATCTGACAGCCTGTGTATAAATCCACACTCCTGAGGATGTGTGGGCTAAATACCAGCCTGGACAACTTACTCTTGCAGTCTGACCCTGTGAAAGAGCACCATTCTGCACACCTCACTGAAGACAGCCAGCCCTGATTTCCAGAGCATGGAACTAGGTGACCATTTCAATTTCTCCTGCTCCTTCTACCATCATCTCCTTGACACAAATTTGCTTGATGTGTGAAACCAAGGAGTAAAATAACTCTTGCTCTGCACAGGCGGTGAGAAATTCGTACCTCTTCCAGGAAGAAGGCTCAGAATTAATTGTCTTGCAAATGGTCTCGCATGTTTGTCACACATCGATCAACCATCACTAGCTTTGTGTTTGGGGACAACACAGGCAAAAACTGCTTTCACTGCACCTTTTGCACTCTTGTTTGGAAGTCTCAGTGTCCTTTCTTGGTGATTCTGCACAGGACTCCACTGGTATGCACATAAAACAGCAATGGGAAATGAGTCTATGAGAAATGAATCTGGACCACATTACTCTTACGTAAGCGCATCAGGCAGCTGGTACAGGTCCAGCCAGACACAGCTCCCTTGAAACCAAACCTTATCTTTATATGTCATTGTAATCTGGAGGAAATGAACACAAGAGAGCTCTGAAGTTACATCTGCTTTACAGCATCTGTCCTTGCAAACTGATGATGTAGAATAACCCATTTCTCTGGGTCTCCTTCTGGTTCCACTGCTCCCAGAGCTACCGTGACACGGTGCCCTGCTTGCATCTGTGAAGCACAGCCCATAAATCTGCTACCACTGCCTTAAAATTGTTGCTTTGCCATGTGTAGGTCACCCCTGAGCCTGCACTAATTGTACTGAACTGCAGTTATTTTTGTAGGCAGCATGACTTGTTCCATCCCCTTCACATCTCACACCTGCTCGGTGTGCAGCCAGAGGACACGGACAGCCCCCCTGTGCCAGGGAGAGGATCTGCCACATCTGCCAAGCTACCAGCAGGCACAACTGTGCCACTGGTGGGTCACAGCTTTGGGCAGGAGCAAAGTAGTCACCTGTTTGTATTTAAATAGCTCTGGTGGCTGGAATAATGTTAAGTCACTGCAGGTTTCCTGGTGCTTCGCAGTCAGACTCTGGGATCTGCCCTGGGCCAGCTTAGTAGTTTTTGTTTTCATGCTCATGTAAAACATGGAGGGGCCAACAGTGAATTCATGGTGGCCAACAATGGTTGCCACAGCCCAGTAACCTGGCAACAACCTCCACTGGCTATCAGCCACCCAAATCAGCCATAGCTTGGGGAATGTCATGTGCTGAGAACCGAGAATCAACCTGCTAGCACTCAGCTGAGCAGCTGCAGGCTGGGAACAGCCTTCAAGATGGATATTGCTGCAACCTGATGCGAAATTTGTGCCAGATTATTTCCATTCATTAAGTGAGAGAATAGAAAAAATGGCCATTTTAATAAGGGTGGAATTAAACTTGAATACAGAAAAAATCAAACTAGTTGTCTAAATAGAATAAATCTTTTATAGTGTTCCCAGTGGTTTATAAATCTAGTTTATAAATCTGGTTCATAAATCCAGCTAGTTCATGTTTGTGTGGAAGCTTTTTGTGAAAAGCTGATCTTATCTTACTGCAAGCATTTCGCTCCTGTTCTGTGGGGGAAAAAAAATGTTTGGTTCCATTTGTAGAACAAGATTAGGAACACAACTTTGTGGAAAAATTGTGGGATTCTTGAGACAGAGCAGTAATAAAGAAACCTCAGAGAAAGGTTATTGGCTCTCCAATAAAGGATCATTTGACTCTGGAAATGTTGATTTGGTTTCTTCTTTTGTGTGACACTGGGGAAATCAGAATTGATTTTTAAATATAATTATATAATTTGGAAATAAATTTCAAAGGTAAACTGAGAGGTAGATATTTAATGAGTACTGTTATACCTTTGAACTGGTAAGTTTAATTAAGACAGATGGATCCATTAGTGTTGTAAAAAAGCAAAGGCTGGGTAAGCTCTCATAGTTGTCTCTCAATTTTAGTTTATTTCTGGCATTAGAAATGGGTGAATCTTCCTCATAAGAGGCTTATTCCTACTTTCTCCTTTAGTGGGCTGCCTGTTTTCTGAGAGCTTGGGAAAACCTTATCAACCCTACAGGAACCTTGAATGATGCAAACAGAATTTTGGAAGGATTTTGTTTCATTCTCTCTTTTTAAATTTTGCCTATTAATTTAACTTGCAATTTAAAACCTATTTAAATGCATCATTAAACATATTTAGTGTGCTTCCAGGATAAATGCCACTATTTCTCATTTAGTAAATTAGTGAACTGGGGCACAAAATGTGTAACTGAGACAGGTGATGCACCTACCAAGCGTGGAGTAACCTGTAGTACTAGTTCCTGAGCAAGAAAGGACCTGACCTATGGCTGATACTGTCTTCAGGGACTGAGAAATACATTAAAAATGGGTCACTAGAGGAGGTGGGAATGATCTCAGGAGCTTAGGAGTTGGGTTTGGGTCTGAAAGCATCTGAAGAGAATGCAAATATTCTACTGGCCTGAGTGGGTTGCTTGAGGTCCTCACAATTTCATCCATTTCAGCAGAACATAATTTAATAGTTTCTAGTGGAGTTATCTGAATGGAAACAAAAGGCATCTCTTACAGCACAAAACCCTAAAATAATAGGTTTTATAAGTTACTGCTTCAGCCAGTTCAGCATCCAGTCTTGAATATTTCACTCATAAACAAACAAGATATTGTTTTTGAAATATTATTTGCGTGGAAAAAAGATGGACTATTTAGAACAATATGAGAAAATTGTGCTAACTCATGCAAAGATGTAATTTTATCCTGAGATTGTGAAAATACTTCTCCTTATGTTATTTTATTAATTCCCAATAGATGTAGATTTAAAATGGAGTGCTGATTTGACTCATGGAATTTAGCAGAATGAAGAAGCACAAAAAGAATCAGTTTTGTTGTCTTCCATTTTAATGTTGCATTAGTTATTTGAGAGTTTATTGTTTGAACAATTGCTTCAGCTACCTTCTAGTAAATTGTAGTCCAAGAATGCTTCTATTTTGCCCAAATTTGTTAATTTTTAGAATTCATTGCATTCAAAATGGTCTCTTGTTTGAGCAAGAGATCAGTAATTTTATAGCAAATGAAAATCAGTTATTGAACATGAGACAATAAAAATCTAAGAATGTATTTATTGTATTTCTATGTAACCAAGTCAACTGCTTTCAAATAAATGTGAATATTGCGAGCAGCTTTTTGTTGTTCCAGTTTTTCATCTCAAATGATTATTTCAAACACCAGCTTCTTATCTCCTTAATTCCTTTCCAAAATCCAATAACTGAAATAAAATTATGTTCTAAAATGGTAGCAGAAATCAACATCCAGAGTGATGAGAGGATGCTCATTGACACAGGTAATGCCATTTTCATATTGCCACGATGTTGGTCCAGATGCTCACGTGTCACTTGTAGGCATTGAGGAAGTGGATTGGGAAGCTCGAGCAGTCCAGGAGCAACTGTTTTGAGCAGGGTCTGGAGTGACTATAGATCCATGAGGTTATTTATGACCTGTAACTGCAGATCTACTGTTTAGTGTATATTCCTACCATGCCCAAAATCCCATCCTCAATCATTATTTGAAAATGATCCTTTGTACACATGGGCTGTGTGGGCTTCATTAAGGATTCCTGAGGACTTAAAGGAGCACAAAATCCAGTGTCCTGTTTTCTAGACATTCAATGTTTCTGAAGGAAGAAGAAATGTAATTTGAAACTCTGTTGTCCTATGTATAGACAACCTAATATCACAGGTTGGGTGTATACAAAATTTTATTAAGTTCTGACTGATGAGTTCCATGGCTGGTAAATCTTGGTCAGACCTGGGTGTATTAAAGTGCTTGGTTGATTTAGGATGTGAATGTAAACGGCAAAACTCATTTTATGAGCTTCATTATTTCTGGAGTGAGGCTTCTCATACAGCTTATTAATATACCTGATCTTTATTATCTTTTCCTCAATAAAAGCCACTTTCTTAATAGGTTATTTTGACACTGAGGTTTAATGGCATTTAAAAAGATGACAGAGCCAGGCACAGAAATTGCAAGTCATATATATTAAATTGTTCAGTCACGAAAAGATCATTCCATCCTAAAAACGGAAACTCTGCTGTTCTTTTTCCATTTAGGTTTTAGTTTTTGCTCTGGTAGTTTGAACGTAATACTCAGGATAAAACAATTTCTTTTTGCTTTTAGGAAAGAAATTTTTTTTCTCCTTGTCCACAAACTAGAAGAGTGAGAGAGACAGCAGCTAGAGGATCCCAAGAACATTTATGGTTTTTGAGCATTTTTGAGATCTGTATCAATTAATTTGACAAAACAAAGTCCTCCAGCATGAATGCCCCTAATAGTACCTTACTCTATGGATAGCTATTCCTTTATCTGTATAAGCCACTCTGCCTTTGAAAATTCACTGGATCACTATACTAGGACAAAGTATGACTAGGTGACCATCCAATTCTGAAGGAAAATCAGCTCAAACTTCTTATTGCCAAGATTCTACTGGCTTCTACTGTTCTTTGCCTCGTCAACTTGAGTCAGTAATTCAGCCAAGACTTCTTCTGCAGATTTATGACAGAATATTTTATGTTTAAATTTCTTTTCAATATACTTTTCATTTGCAAAAAGTTCTCTACATTTTAAATGTATGCATATATTTAAGCTGACATTAATTTTCATAACGAACATGAAAATGTAATATACATAGCCAGCTCAAGCTCATTACTGTGCTATTTAAAAAACTTTCATAGCCATATTTGCGCTAAAATAAATATTCTCTTTTTCTTAACAACCTGCATTACTTACAGACAGTGGTATGCTCTTGCTGTAGGCAGAGGAAGCACCAATTTTTCTGATGGCCTGAAGCTTTTCACCTTGTAGATGTGGTTGCAAAAGGATTGGGGATGTAGCCCTGCAGAGAACACAGATTTTTCCACCGTGTACGGAGCAGTATAAACTTCATGCATGTGTTCTCTGCTTGGAAATGTCTGTCTGGTTTAGCACATGTTTTCTAGCTCTGAAATGCAGCACTTCTGCAATATGTTCTCAGCATAATTCTGGATGAGTGCCTGTGTGAATGGAGGCGCTTGCACTGAGGGAGTAATGTGATCTTCAGAATAGATTAATATGAATGGGAGCACTTTGGAAGCAGGGATGGGACAGACTTGTGAGGGATTTTCATTCCATTTGCAGGAATTATTTGTAGTCATTACTCATTTTCCAGGGTGTTGCACCACTTAATGCAAAAGCCTATCTTTCTGCTAGAGGACAGGCTTGTGAGAGGATTTAGTCTTGTACAGTAAGCAGCATGACTTGCTTTTCTCCCTGGTGGTTTTATGGTGGTCTCTAGGTTCTTATTACCTGGATATATGAATATGGACTGGCAAATTAGCTTGTTTCATTGTAGATGTAGTCAACAGATGTAGTTAAAGCAGTGAAGATCATCTTATTTCTGTTTAGAGTGTGGATATTCTTTAGAAGTCCTGACAAACTGCTATGAAAAGGGAAGCAAAATTACAGAATCAGCTGCTTTGGGATAGACTTCAGGTACCCTCTGTCCAACCTCTTGCTCCAAGCAGGGTCGTCTGTGAGATCAGGCCAGGCTGCTCAGAGCTTTACCCAGCTGGGTCTTGAACTCTCCAAGGCTGAAGAAGCTCTCCAAGCAGTCTGGTCTCCTGACTGTCCTCAGTGAAATTTCTTTTCCTATATCCAGGTGGAATCTATTCTTTCAATTTATGACTCCTGCCTCTCATTCTCCTAGCATGCATTATCACGAGGAGCCCAGCTCGGCTGCTCGATACCCCTGCAGCTAGGCAGGGCCAGGCTGCTGTGAGACCTTCCTGAAGCTGTCCTTTACCCAGGCTGAGGAAGCCTTTACCCTCTCTTCAGCTCTGCTCGCAGGACAAGTCTTCCAGCCCGGACCAACTTGGTGGCCTCCACTAGACTTCCCCAAGTTTGTCAATGACTTAAAATACCAGGCCAGGACTACTGCAGAAATAATTGCAGAAACAAGACCTTAAACTTGTATTTGTCACTTGAAGGTTTTTTATACCAATTCTTTCTCTTGCTGCTCATTGAGCAAGAACCTCTCAGCACTTTTAAGAAATCAAAATCTATTATCACTCCCTAAGATGCACTGCTTATAATAGCTATCTTCTTGGAATTTCATTAAAGACATTATACTTATTTTTCCTGCAATGTCTCCTTTTCATCTTCTTTGCCAAACTCCATGGATGGCAGACATTTTTCAGGATTAATGAATAGTGACAACATCATTAGTCACTATCTCAAGATCCAATAATCCTTTAAAGGAGTGATGTGAAAGTCAATAGTTAAATGAGAAAAGGCTTTTAAATTGCTTCCTGTCTCTAACAAGTCAATAAAGGCCCTCAGTGGGAGGGTGAGCATCTCTGTGTCTCAGTGTAACAGCAGCCGAGGCTTCTCAGGACAGGACACAAGCACACATGAGAGACAGGAGAGTTTCAAGCCACTTCCAGGTTGACCTGCAAAAGAGGTCTCTTTCCAACTCAGGGTGGCAAGCTGCACGGAGAGGATAGTGCCTTCTGTGTCTTTATAGCTAATTAACATCTGAAAAATTATCTCTGAGCTCTACTTTACCATCACCATTGAAGGAAGAATTGCAGATGATACCAAACTGGGAGGAACAGTCACTGCAGCTGGTCATAAAGACCTTGAACAGCTTTGTCTCCTTCAAAAATGGGATTGAAGAAGTGGGCAATGGATGTGGGAGTTGAAGAGCTGGGCTGGTATTAGCAAAATACTCATGTCTCATTCCAGCCATTTACATCCCCATGCCTTTGGCTGTGGAGCTGTAGATGCTACACCCAGTAGGACTAAAACATCAGAGAAAACTACCATGAAGGCATAAAGAAATGTTTCTGCTTGTTTAGAGGCAAGGCAGGTTCCTCACATGTGTCCCTTTCTCCAGGCCTTTTCCTTGACAGTTTGAAGCAAAGGAGCTCCATTATTCCATGCAGCTGAAGGCAGCTCTGTATCACACCCAGGGCTCTCTCCTTCAAGGAAAAGCTGCCTTTTGATTTCTGGCTGTGTCTAAAGTGAAGAAAGTTCATTCTTGACAGTCTTTTTTATTTTTTCAGAGATGAATAAATTATCAGGTCAGCTTGTTAGAACATTTTCCCTCCCATCTTCTCCCCTAGGTAATTTGATTTAATGTTTAGCTTTGTTGGAATTGCCCAACAGTAACTACACATTGGGAAAGCTGGCACATCCCTGAAGTCCAGCCTGAAAGGTAATTTGTGTCAGTGCTTTAGGAACAAGAGCTGAATGGGGGGCTGATCCCCTGTATAGAGCAGAGCTCTCCCGGTGCCAGTCAGCAGGCTGGATTTGGCGAGGATGAGTCTGCTGGGCACGTGATTTTGCTTAGGGAGGGGAGATAAAAGGATTTTATAGGAGTTTGTGCAGCCATCTACCACCTCCTTTGCCTGTGCAGGTCCAGGCACCAGCAGCAGACAGCAGCAAATCCATGTCCATCTCAGGGCAGGGAGTGCGGAGCTTGGATCCCCCTTCCATCACCAGGACAGCCAGAAACCAAAGCACTTTCAATGCTCATTTGTGAAAATCCGGACATGTCATCTCTTTGTGTCCCCTTTTCTTCAAGTGAAAGCAATAATGCTTATATCTACCTCTTACTTAGCATTACATCCATGCACTTCAGAGCACTTGGCATTGATAGATACTTTTATAATCAATTAAATAAATGTACAGAGGTTCCTCTACATTTATTTCACAAATCTTTAAAAACATTTAACCCTTTTCTCATTTGCTTAACTTTAAGATCAGAAACCATAAGTGATCTCACAGATGTTTTAAAGAAGAGGCATTTATCATAGTGATTTATAATGTCATCCCTGATCTTAGATTACTTGGTAGCAATTAAACCATGTGTTTACATTCCTGAAGAATTAGGAACTATGTTAGAATGGAAGAATGCTTTTTCACCATGTCCTGTACAAAAATATTCTTTTCATCCATAAGCCTCAATCTTATTGCAATTTCCTTGGTTTTCTTGCAGGTACCCGTCATAAGTAACCACAGAAGAACAGTATATCAATGTGAATAATACAATGGTTTTATTTCGTTGCAATTACTCATGTTTTCAGTTTCGTTGAGACTTTTTCTGTAGGACTCACTAACAACAATTACCAACTGGAAATTAAAGGGACAGAATATAGAGCCATAAATTTTCATGAACATGTAATATCTTTCTGTGATGGATTTTTTCCAGCTAAGTGAGTCCAGTCTGTGCAGGTTGTGGAATAACAGAATGGCAATTTCATTCTGAGGCAAATGGGTAAATAAGGATATGGGAATAGATTGAAGCTCATTAAGGAGTTGGCTTCATAGCTTCATAGTTGCCAGCCTCTGGATTGTAAATGGGTGACACTGTGCAAATACACATTTTCAGCACCATACAGAAAGTAACTAGTAATAGAAAAAATATTTTGGACATAAATTCAAAGGAGAAACATGTAAATATATGTTAGTTTATAGATATACTCAATGGTAAATGTAATTATTAAAAGATTCTTCTGTTACAACTGTAACAAACTTTTCTGAAAGTACTTAAAAATATTTTTCCTCAATCCTGCAAGACTGACTGTATTCATACATACATATGTGTATCTACAAACATACACACACATATGCACCATCACTACTCCCGCTCAATTTTTTGTTAGCAAATGACTGGCAGTGCTAAAAGTACTAAAAGGACTTTCATCATATTGAATTAAAGTCACTCAAAGGAAATTGGAAAATGGAGCTTTGTGATACGACAGAATTTAAAAAAGTAAAAAGTCTCTCACCCCCTTCCCTTTTGCCTCTCCATTCTGTAGTGTCTCTGTACTGCTTTTCATTCTTCTCCTCTCTATTGCCCCTCTAAATCCTGGGCTACTCCCACCTATTCTCTGTCTCTGCTTTCATGCTAACTAGCAGTACGTCCTTTCATGTTCCCATCAAGCCTGGACAAGAGGCAAATGCTTGCTCTCTCATGCACACTGACTTTTCTCATTGTTCTCAGCTGAAAAAGTGCAACTGTGCTGGCTTTTCAAGACGTTTGTTTCAGATGGGATTTTTCAGGGTGATGAATCAGACTCATTTTGTTCTCCAGTCACTGCACTGCAGCTTTGATGTTTCTGTTCTTCCCAGTAACACGTCAATGACAATATCTTTTCTGCAATATAACACCATACCAGGCAGTCTGATGGAGGGATAAGTTCATGACATGACTACTACCAAGTGTTAAAGCTATTTTGACAGAGGTAAAATCTGTGTCTGTCACTCCATCTGTAATAAACAGGAGATGATGTCACAGAGTTTCTATGCACGGCCGCAGCGAGGACTAAAGAACATGATGCTAAACTTATGTGTGGCACTAAACATCATAGAGCTACACCACTACTTGAGCTTCATCTGATTCATCTTATGATAAAAAATGAGCACGCAGTAATTGAGTAAATGTTTGCAAATATTTTGCCACTGAATTTAAATCACAGATTTATTGCAATAATAAACATGAGAGTGCATCTTGATAGTTTGTTAATTGGGTTGTGTGGGTGGTTAGCCCTTTATTTTTATTCAGATGATTCTGTATGTGAAATCACATGGTTTAGTTATTTTGTCTGTAGTAAGAATGCTGACTGTGGTCATCAGCTATGCCAAGTGATCGTCCCTCCTTTTGAAATCGTAGGACAATAACATCAGAGTCATTGCGAAGAGTTTTGTTTGTTCAAATTGAATATGCATGAGAAGCTGTCTAGAGAAAGCTAGGCAAGACAACACTTCTGTTAAAATGCTAAGAAATTTGTGAAGTTAGGAGCAATCTTCGAGTATTGTAACAGACCAAAATTTGGTACTGAGTTAGTTTATAAAAATGCCACTCTGCATTCCACCATCAATATTAAAACCTGGAAGGTAAATATCCCTGCAGACTAAGAAAAAAAGTTTATGATTGGCTTGATCTAGCCTCATCAGCTGGAACACACTAACCACACTGTTCCCAGCCGTTGTTGAAAGACCTTTGAATTTACATTTCCAGAATAGGAGATGACAGCACAGTTCATAATGCTGTCTCCATTTACATGAGGGATCAGGGACCTGGACATGAAGGCTTTTCAGGGTAGGAGAACAAAAAGAGGAGCTGCACAGAGCAATGGTTGCTCTGTTAAGGTCATGGGCTGCAGGAGTCAAGGCTGCAGGAGCTGCTGGAGTGTCTCTTACGTTTCGAAGAACAGTCACCATTCTGCTCCCATGGCTATTTCTGATCCAGTGACAGAACACACGGCCCACTGCTGATTTTTGTCTCATTTTCTACTGACACAACTGGCACAAGTTCTCTTCTGATCTGTGAGATCAGAAACAGATGTTGGGTAATTCAGCTTGATGATTTGAGGACAGGATTTGGTAATGCTAGGTTTACAGTTGAACTCGATGTTAAAGGTCTTTTCCAGCCTGAATGATTCTATGATTTACAGGTAGGGGCCCAGCAGCCAGATCCAGGCACCCCCTGATCTAACAGGGAAACCTGAAAGGTTATCCCATCATGCTCGTGTCACAGACTGTGGGACCATCCTTAATACCATGTTATTAAGGTACCTTTATTTATATCTGATAGATGTTGTTCTAACCAAGCAGCAAGGGAGAAACTCATTCTGTGGTTCTTTTGTGACAGAAAACTATTCAGCTACATGGAGTTTTTTTGTAAAACAAGACCATTCTCTTTGCTTTTCCTCAGTAAAGTGCTCTGTACCTCACCATGTGATTACAAACTCAGGAAGCAGACAGCAGACAGCAGAAGTGAAGGTTCAGATCAGCATTAAGACACTGTGCACTCTCAGATCCCTCTGGAGTCAGTGGAGATCTACTCAAAGTTGATGGTGGAGCCTAGCAGGCAGCTGAAGTTCCAGGAACCATGTTCAAGCAGACACAAAGGCTGGGATTCATTTTCCCAAATACAGACATCTATTATCAGTTCAGGCGCTGTGAAGTACCTTTCTTGCCCTCTTGAAGGCACTTCAGAAAGGCTTATGTGCTCCCTAGAATGTATTTGCCATCCCTTGCAGGTGTCTCAGACAGCTCACCCTGTCTGGACCTGCTCCTGGACAACCTGCTTCACCTGGCTGTTCTTGAGCAGGGGGATTGAACTGGGGGATTTCAAAAGGTTTCTTCCAACCTAAATGATACTTTGGTCTCAGCTGGAAACAAATTCCAGTGCATATGGCACCTGAAAGTTCTGCTCTGCCTAAATCCACTGACAGCTTGATTCATTTGAGGATGTTTAGGAGTTTAGTACTCCATGAGATGCTCTTCATCTCTCGGGGACCAGCAGATACAGAACAGCACTTATGGGAAATATGCATCATTCATGCCAGGCCAGAAGGGACACCCTCACCATCGCAGGTACACTGAGTACTTGCTGGTATTTGGTCAAGCCATCTCTAAACCTTTACTTTTTCATTATTTAATGCAGATCTTTCAGACTGCAGCCTTTCATTCCTGCAGCCTTTACCGTGACAGGTTTTTGAGTCAATAAATACCAAAGTGTTGGAAGATCCCCCAACTGCCAGAGGACATGGCTTACTGTGATGGTGTGTGTCTTTTGTCACCTGATCAGAGGAGGCAGATAAGCCAGCAACTGAATGCTGGTGATCTTTCACTGGAGTAAGCATTGTTTCCCATTAAATTGTAGCAGCAGTCCAGTCTGAACAGGAGAGAAAGCAGTGGAACCAAATTAATGATGAAAAAGCTGTTTTCACTTTAGTCTCTGTTTATAAATGAAGCAGTACCTAGAGACATGCATCCCAAATGTCCATCACCCTCCCTCACTGACTGTTCAACAGGAATAAATCTCATTTTGTTGTGCAAAACATTTTCTCACACATCAATAGTGCAGAACAGGGAAATGCCCCATACATTCCCTGAGCAGAAGAGAAGATGCAGCACTGGGTTGTAGATAAGGGTCCTTGGGTAAAACCTCACTGTAAGGCACATTTCCAGCCCTGCAGCCCACTGCCAAGATCTTTGCCTTCCCCCTGGAGCTGGAAGTGGTTTGTTCTCATCAGAGAACCAATGTACAGAAGATCCTTTTTGGTTTTTTGTATCCTGTGTCTTGGATTGATGTAGCAGTGAATTAGGCTGAAATCTGGGATTGTAGATTACTTTGTTGCACTCCACTTCTAACTGCAGGCTGCCCAAGAATCAGCAGTGCTGGACTGCACCATAATATTCTTGCCTTGCTGCTCAAAATTAAATTTTTCAGTCTACAAAATGTACCATTTTGGATGAGAAAGCTCAGCCCAGAAGACAGTGTACCAGCAAATTATCTCCCTCTCCCCCATGTCTGTGTCATCACTATTATCTCATTTACCCTGGAACAGTAAGAAATGTAGAGGAATCCAGTTATCTCGCTTTATTTCCCTTGGTGGATGTGACAGAACATCCTGTGACCTATCAAGCGGCTCAAAGCAATGTGGGGATTTCAGCAACCTTACAAGCGGTTGTAGCTTCTTTAGTCATGTTGAACGGAGCTTTTTATTTTTTCCCTCTAAAAATCCTGAAGCTAGAGTGCCACAAGCTTTTCCAGGTGGCACAGGTTATCCTATGACAGCTTAGCCAGAAAAGCCAAATGTCACTGTCACATGCACTGACATGTGCGAGTCTCAGTCATGGACCTGAATGTTGTCACACTGGGGCTATCTACAACCCTGTGATTAAAAATGTATTCCCCTCCAAAAAAAGCTTTGGCATCCCTAAGGTTTAGCTGAGGCAAAAATGTTGAGTCCCCTAGGCTTCCCTACTCACCTCTTATGTTATCTCTTGTACTTTGAACCTGAGGGAATTTTGGGCAATAGTGTTTTCTGTATGGGGAGTAGGAAGGGACAGATCTCTTTTGGTGGAATATCAGACACAACCATCCTTTGCCACCCACCTGCTCACTGCCAACCAATGCTTAGAGGGCAGTCAGAGGAGTGGAGGCAAGAAGAGAGGCTTGGATGCCTCTCCTGACCACTCTCGGGAGGCTGAGCCAAGCTCTGCTCTGAGCCAAGCCTGCATGCACCCTCCCCAGTCAGCCCCCAGATGCTCATTGAAGATCTTTATAGCTTCTTTACATCTTTTCCAACTCAGAAACATTCTGCAGTTACTCTGTGCAGATGAGTTGAATCAGATACAGGAGAGCTCACTTTAATGCATCTTTGAGTTGCTCAGGTCTCATGTGAAAAGCCGTGACAGTAAGAGCCCAACACGAGGAGGGCAATAACAGCTCCAGCGTGCAAGGATGAAGTCCAGCTGGCAGCTGAGGTTCACTCCTTCAGCCAAGGCAGCACAAATGTGCCCTATGTGAGTCACAGCAGGGATGATGTTGTACGGCAGCAATTAATTTGTTTCTAAGGCAAACGGGTCCAAATGGTGAAGGCTTCTGCGAATGGAATTTACTGTTCCAATGCAAATAAGGAACTGGCAAACAATAACCACCACTCCAGCCTGAAAGCCCAGCCAGCAATTGGTTGACATTTGGGCTGCAGAGAGTTTGCAGATTCCCCACGAGTTGGAGAGGAGCTGTGTTTTGCAGCAACAATTGATTTATTACTGTGACAACGAGTAGAAATAGAAGGACCTGCTGGCAGACAAGGGTGTGATTTGTTCCTATGCAAACAAGCAAGCAGTGTCCAGCTGGCCAGTGGCCATTCCCAAGCCAAAGCCCAGGGGAGGATGCAGGTTTTGTCTCCTCTCTGCTTGAGTTTTGCCTGCTAAACAGTGACGGAATTAGGGTGGTTTTTTGGGGTTTTTTATTGTACAAAAACAGACTTGTAAATAGTAATGTTTCTACAAAGTAAGTAAGTAATGGGGATGCAAAGGTCAGGCAGTCTTCTAGATATTTCACTTCTCAAGCAGTAGGATGACACTTTATCTGTTATTCATGAGCAGAAAATCTTTCCCATTTGTATTGCAGCAGCCCCTGTAAGGACCAATCAAGGTCCCATTGTGCTGATGTCTGATTGGTGGCCGTGAGCAGAAATTGCTGGTGCCTGCTTGGATGCAGTTCAGAAACATCCATTTTTTTGCCATGTAAGGTTTAACACGAGCACATTCTGATCAGCAAAGCACGTAAGTGCACGTTTAAAGCAATCTCTTTCCAGCCAAATGCTTCAGTGTTTCAGTCCTCTCAAAGAGAGGGGAATTTAAATGTGTGCAAAAATGTTCGGCTAGGGCTGAGCATTCATACAGGGCTGCTGCATATGGACCTGGCTTCTTCTGAGTGTTCCACATATAAGAGAGAGTTTTCTTCTGATGCAGGGTTTTGGGGGGTGAGGAGACAATATGTCCAAATGAAGTTTTGAGGCAGTTTATTTTCTCTCCTGGGCACGTTCTAAGCCCGCCCCACTGAACTGACACCCTTCAGAGAGCGCACTAGTGGGACCACACAAGTCATTTGACAAATGCATCAGGGATGTGAGCATCAAGAGAGACGAAACATTTCCATTTTATGAAACAAAACACTGAAGGGTAGCAGACTGAAATTAAGGTATGAAAAACGAGGGTGAATGAAAATAAAAACATGCCAGTGTCCAATTATTGAGTAACCTTGATGGAACAAGGGAAGAAACCAAAATGGCATGTAGCATTTCATGGTGGTTAATCTGGTATAGACTAAGTCAGAAGGGTTAATTCTTTACTGGCTGACAATGGACAAGCTGAGACTTCAGGGATATGAGTAGTTAAAATCAGTGTAAGACAATGCATACATCATTTATGTGAATATGGAGAAGAAAATTTGTGCTGTATCATTTTTGCTGTAAAAGTAATAATAAGAAAAAATCAACAGAGACCAATAGCTAGCTACAACTACTTCATATTCTGGATATTGTGTAAAATAGACATTATTTACTATGCTAGTAAGCCTGGAAAACATTGACTTTGTAAAACTGATAACAATAATGCAGTGGAAACATTGTCTGGGATCAGTGGAATGCATCTTACTGATAAAAAATTTCCCTGTAATGCTCTTATAGTAATTGAAGCTGCAGTTTGTCTCTTGCACAGTAAAACAGACTGAGGCTGGCAGAAAGTTTACAAAAACTTCCTTTTGCACTGCCAAGCAATTTGCTGCCTTTGTCCAGTGACTGCTCACCTGGGTTTCCACGGCTTTGTGAGCCCTAACACAGAACCTGTGCGTTCTAGCACAGACTCTAATGAATATAGATAATTTCCATTTTTAAGACATTTCACTGTTGTGGAGTGTACAGGTTACTTCCTTATAGAATACGGAATCACAGCACGTCATACTGAAAACCCAAAGCACTGGGGTCAGCATTTGCATGCCTCATTATCAATGGAATCCGTAAAGTGATGCACTGAAAATAAGAGGATTTTTGTAGGCATTTGCAGCATAGCATTCAGTCTTTCTTTCCATTTTGATATTTTATTTTTAAAGAAACTCCTCTACTTAGACTCCTCTGAAGATTTCTCTTCCTTTCTGCTTCTATTAGATATCTTTAACTGACCAAGATGATTTAGCAGTGGATGATTTAACGGTACTTGACTGTCAGCATGTTTAAAAGATATTCAAGGTTTATTTGGGAAGACAAAAAGCAACTTTAAGACACTGGCAGCTTTCTCACCTACATATCAAAGCAACAAGAAAAGAAACAATTAAATGGCACAGCTTCTCCTGGAGCTCTCAGACCTTTCCATCATTTCCATTTTCCTCTCAGCAATTTACACAAGCCTGCCTTGTACATTAGCCTGGCTCATTTGGCTTCATCATTCCCTATAAAATTCCTAAGGCAGGCAAAGCTCCCACTGAATTCAAGCCTAATACAGTTCATTGCAGGAAGAGACACCAATTTTGGTTTAAGTGAGATATCTACAAGAGCTGAAGCAAGTGTATTTAAGATACGTTTTCCTGAGTTGACTTTCACACTAGTGTTATGTTCCCGCAACACTCAGTGAAGTTTGGTTTACACCAGGCAGTGCAGAACTTCTAATCCACATCATTAAGGACTCTCTGTCTCAAAGGAAAACTGTTTTGTGAAAGTTGGTGTGGAAGGAAATGTTGATATTCCTAAATGGACAGCCTAGGTAAAATAGTTAAATGGAGAGAGAGCCAGTTCCTCAGAAACCGGGGTGGGTAGCAAGTGGATTCTCCAGTGCATGTGTCCAGTAACTGTTCTACCCATTTGAGTAAGGAATTGAAAGGTTTTTTGGTGGATAAAGGACCAAGGGCTATGTTGACAGGGAGGAGGGAGGAAGTACTTCTGACTAGCATAATTCACAGGGGACACTGTTCTATTTGTTTGAGCATATCTGGCGATGAGATGTGGCTGGAAGAGGTTTGTGGGTTTTTTTCACAGAATCACAGAATATCCTGTGTTGGAAGGGACCCACAAGGATCATCAAGTTCAACTCTTAAGTGAAAGGCCCATATGGGGATCAAACCCAAAGCCTTGGCATAATTAGCACCCTGCTTTAACAAGCTGAGCTAATCTCAGTGGGTTTGTGTCTTTTAGTATAGTTAATTGTTAATTTCTATTCCTTAACCCCTATTTCTATGGATATTTCAATGCTCTGTTTCAGCAAACACGTTTGTGACTCTTTTATCCACTCTCAGATGAGCATTTTGGATTGTTACTTGAAAAATCCATATACAGAGAACACTTGAGACCGAAAAGAGTCTTGTTTTCTCCTCTTTAGCATTTTTATCAGGTACATTCAAATAGTACATTATGCAAAAAGAAATCTGCCCAAAGGGTTACTGAAGCAGCATCACTGTCTGCTTGACCTGGAAAAAGTGATGAGTGCCCTTAGCACAGCAAGACCACAATGCCTGGTCCTCAGCTCTCCTTCTCTTTGGTAGAAGCTGCCTCTGCCTCCACATGTTCACCTTCCTCTCAACCCATGCACAGACCAGAGAGGACATTTCAATTAACCTTGTGTGGCAGTGCCACATCTGCAGGGCTGAGCAGCTCTCCCACATGCACGACAGCAGAAAATAGTGGTTTTCTACTATTTCCCTTAATTTTGTTGGGGTTTTTTAAAGTCCATTCAAATCATATATATGTGTCAGTCCAGCAATAAAACCTTAGCTGCTGATAGCTGGTTTTACCTGAACCTGAGCCTGTCTCCAAAGTGAAGGTGGCTGTGACATGCCAGCCAGAGCGTGGCGTGGGCTGACGTGTTAAACACCTATCACTTCCCTAAGACTGATGCTGTGTGTCACTAAATATTCCAGCTGTCTCCCACACTTCTAGAAGCAATTTCCACTCTATTAAGTTCTACCGTTTATTATGTCCAGGAAGCTAGAAACAGGCTTCATTTTACCTACAGTTCAGCAATTGCCACCAATCTACCACTGGGTGTGTTATTAAATTAAAGCTATTGCATCAGATTCTGCTGGCAGCTATTTGATGTCGAACCTGGATTAATCCTGAATTTACAGCTGTGATTGATGTTAGGAACTAAAAGTTTTTAGCTTCAAGTTTTAACACTGTGTATTACAGGCTGTTTTAACTATTCAGAGTTTTCTAGAAGAAGACAGGGCTGGCTGCAAGGGCAGATGTCCCACAGGATAACTTCTCCAGAGGACAGTTTGATCTGCTCACTGTGCTCTGAAATTGCTTGCATGGTGAACTGAGGAACTTCTGTATGAGAAGGGATATCAGCTAAAACTATAGTAGCTCTGTTTATTCTCCATAACTCTGGTCAATGGGCTTTCCATAGAAGAGTACTACATTTTCTTCCCAGACTCCCAATTTCTTATGGAAATAGTGGCCCCTTTCCTTCATACACCTGTGAGTCCAAAGAAGAGTCCTTGTGCAGCAAGGGTAAGGAGAGATCCAGGTGGTTTATTCAGATTTTTCTGTGCTTGGATGCATTCTGGCTATCCCAGTCCTGGTTCCCAGGTGAAGGGTGTTAAATACCAGGGATAGGGTTCCCCTGAGAGACAGTTGTGGTACAGAGTTTCCCATATGTGTCTGGACATGGTCTCACTGGGAGTGCCTTGCATTCATTAATTTAATTGCATAGGCTCAGCCAAAGTGCTCACAAAGTGCTTGGGAAGAGCTGGATGTGGGGAAGGCACTGCTGGGTTGAGTGGCGCAGCCTGTGCCCACCTCACCCATAGCACAGAAATGAAACCTGCAACAGGCATGGTGCAGTTTCCCCTTTGGAAAGACTTCAGAGCTTGTCCTTTGGACTTGAGAAAGTCCTGTGTCAAAGAGTGGGGACACTAGAGCCTGTGGATTTTGTCGCTTACTCTCTGAGAAAGGGCTGCTCTATCCCTCCCCTTCCACCCCCAAGACTTCCAGATTTTTAATCTCCTTCTTTTTTTAGACTAACTTGTAACAAAGGAAAATCAGCTCTGCTGGGTTGTATAGAATATTAAAACGATAGAAAACAAACAACCCCTAGATCACTCCAGTCTTTAAGGAGCAGAGCCTTCCATCCAGCCCTGATTTCAAAGCCAGTGGTTTATGGTAGTTTCCTGACCTGCAAGAGGTGTCTCCCCAGGGACCCAGAAAGCCTCTTGCTTTGTTTGCACCATCAGGATAATATGTGTTCAAGACCCCCTGCTCTTCTCCAGCCCCACCATGTGCTGCCAGCCTGCCCTGCCCTGTCCTTCCACAACTGCCCATGTCTCCCCCTGCTCCTGCAGGGTTTCCACACCATGAAAAAGGCAAATAGGCAGGAATCCATCCTGCCCAGCCACAGCCTTTTAAGAACATGTAACTTACAGCAACAAATCCAACAAATAAGGTCCCTAGTGCAGAAAGACATGCTGAGACCAGTGCGGGTTAGAGCAGCACCAAGGTTGTCTCAAAACTCTTTCCACACTGACAGAGCTTAGGCAGAGCCCGGTGCTCAAAGGCATAAAGGATAAATTAGCCCATAAATTTACTTCTGATAAAAGAGGCTTATTTTTTATTTAATGTCAGGTTAAATAAATCACAAAGCACGACAGTGAGGATTTAGCACTTGCAGTACTAAACCATATTACCTAGCATTAACACAGTGCTTTCCTCATTCAGGAAAACGCTTTTGCTAACTTAATTCACTCTCAACTACCCTCTGCATGTCACAAGCAAAGTCAGGAGCATTTAAGATTCCTGCTGATAGATAAGGCTGGACTCACATAGCTTTGTTAGTTTCCCTCTTCTCCCACCATCAGCACCTCAGCCAAGTCAAGTTTTGATGGCTTGCAGCCCATACTTGTGACCTGAATATCTTAAGCAGTGCAAGGGACAGGATCCTGTCCCTTAGATGAGAGCCAGCTATGGTCCTGGCCAGGCATCCAGGGAGAGGAGCTGAGGCTCTTGGCAAGCAAGGAGCAGGTCTCAGCAGACGAGACAGAGCAAGAGAGCAGTTCTAAAGGCTAAGAGCAGGGTTGTGGAGGGGAGGATGGGGGTGAAGGGATGCTTGGGCTGAGAAGGCATTTGGATTGGCTGTTTGTCTTAGGCGGGAGAGAATTTGGGACAAATACTGGTGGAAGAATTCGGGTATGGAAACGTTTAGAGATTGTTTGAATTATCTTACTTGATGGAGGTATGTAAGGCAGGACATGGTAACAGGTTGGGGAAAAGGACATTAGGTCTGGCACAGGGCTGGGGCACTGGGATATCAAGTAGGTGTCTCTGGAGCTCAGCAATTTGAGGTGTGAGGGGTAATGCTGGGAAAGGCCTTCAACCTAGGGAAGCAGGGGCTGATTTCCATGCTCGGAGAGGTACAGGGTGGGTGGTGCTCCTGAGGAGTAGCTGCCCTGCACGGCACACCTGCCTGGTCCCTCCCTGGCACCACTGCTCCCTGTCCCAGCAGCACAGAGCACTCCCCACCAGCAGACACATACCCATCTGCCAGGGGACAGGGGCAAACAAGGTGCCAGAAAAGAGCACAGAGCCCATCCCTCAGCTCTGTGCCCCTCCAGTCACTGCTCCTGTGGGGTGAATGCCACAGGCCCACTGCTTGCCCACGTCCCAGGAAAAGAGTCCCAAAGACATGCAGGGGGATCTTGGACATGAGGTGCCCAGGGATGGGTCATGTCTCATGTTGCTGCATTTCACCTGGGCAAGGGGCTGCTCAGCACAAAAGGGAACAAATAAGGACAACTACTCTAGCCCTTTAAACATTTGGGATCCTACTTCTAATGTATGTGAATATATCTGTGTGCCAGTGTCCCCCTGCCCTTCAAGCTGACATAACTCCAAGTTTCAATGGATTCCTCTGGTACAGACCAGACCTATTACACGTACAGTTTTTACACCAACCAAATATAAGCTAACGTAGATGGCACTTGCTTTTGGAAAGGATAGTGCATACACATTGGTGTTGATTAATTAGTATATTAATTAACGAAGAAGACACTGATTAGTGCCTACTGCTTCTGTAAACTAACATTTACAAAGTCATGCAGTTATTGTAGGGGAAGGATGTGTTATTTTAAAAAATAACCTGATAATATGTTTATTCAGCTAGATATTTTTACCATAAATCAACTGGAGATTATACTATTTTTACTGAAACTTTCTGTGCACTTACTTTCAAAGAGTTAAAGTTTCTTATTTAGAAGTACTCAGTTTAACTTCCCTATAAACTACCCTTGATTTAGTAGTGAATTAAAGATACCATGATTTAACTTACAGTTTTAAAAAGCTACTTAATTATAAATCCTTCCTGAAAGATCCTTGCATATATAAACCATGCCGTAATTAATAGCTAGAACAAATATTTTTAAATTTGCTCCTTAAAATACATTGATTCTGTTCTGCATCTCTGCTCAAAATATAGCTCCATGTCCCATTGAAAATGACACTTTTTCTGGAACGAGGAACAGAAGCCTATCCAAAAAGTTGACCCCAAAGTACATTTTACAAAACTAAGCCATTTATTCACTCTAATATTCTGCACACAGTATATGCTGATACTTTCAGTATCTCTAGGCTCAAATTGCTCGTAACATTTTGCTGTAAGCCTGAATCCAACACAAGTGAGAGGCTGCTTTAATTTTTTTAAGGAGCAGTTCCCCTATCTGCAAAGGCATTGAAGAGAGCCTGGAAGACACAATCTGTGCGATGCTGCTCTTTATTGTCACAGGTACAAAGTTCTGATGTGTCAATGCTGCACATTCGGGTCATTGAACATTTACAGATCAGGAAGGACTTTTCAGTATCTGAAATGGTTACAAATGATTTTTGTCAGAACACACTCAGTATAAGCAGTCTGATCTCAGTGGAGTCCTACTATTTTATTTTGGGTTAATAATGGTAAAGTCTTACCAACTGTTGATGGAGAAGCCATGGGTTAATTTATATTCATGTTGGAAAAGCAAAGCAGTGCTCCCTCCCAACTCTGACAGATCTGCGAGTCCCTTCCATAGTTGATTGTCAGGTTGTCCTGATCTGTAGCTTAGCGCTGACAACAGCTCACAGTTTATTTGCAGCTTTGAAGCCTGGTCCTATAGTGTTTCTCTTCTGACAGGAGATGAATAAAGGTGTCACTGTGGGAGACTTTTATCCGGCTGCTATAAAAAGGACCCTCTTTGCCTTCCCTTGAAAGATCCTCTAGTTCATTTCTGGAGCCTGTGGCTTTCCCTTCAGCAGAGTTTAGCTCCATCAGCTCTAATTCATGTTTGGCAGCTGTTTCTAAAACTCTCTGTTTGTTGTAATACCTTACAAAGTTGTTAATGATGGGATGGATGGGGAGGGCGATTGCTATCACTCCACAAAGAAAACTGATGGCAGCGTTCAGTTTTCCTAGTGTTGTTTTAGGGTAAATATCTCCATATCCAACTGTGGTCATGGTAATGATTGCCCACCAAAATGACTGAGGGATGCTTTTAAATAAAGTTTCGGGGTGACTTTGCTCCATGGTATAACCTAGGGCAGAAAAGACAAAGATTCCAACAGCTAAGTACATGAGGAGCAGCCCAAGCTCCTTAAAGCTGCGTTTCAGGGCATAGGTTAGGGTCTGGAGCCCTGAGGAATGCCGTGCAAGCTTGAAAATCCTTGCAATCCTCATGATGCGCAGTGCCTGGACTGCCTGCTGGACATTGCTCAGCTCCATCAGCTTGGCTCCCAGGTGGGTCAAGGTCAGGCTGACGTAGAAAGGAAGTATTGCTAGCACATCAACAATGTTCATGAAAGAAAGGGCAAAGTGGAGCTTGTTGGGAGAGGAGATCAGCCTCAGCACATACTCCATGGTAAACCAGCCTATGCAGGCGGTCTCGATGCTGTCCAGGGTCGGGTGCTCCATACGGTTCCCCTCTGCATCCACGACCTGCAAGTCTGGGATGGTCCCCACACACATCACAACAGAGGAGATCAAAATAAACAGAAAGGACAGTACAGCAATCACTCTAGCTGGATAGGATGATTCTGGCTTCTCCAGAAATTTCCAGATGCATTTTTGGCACCTTTTCCAGCGACTTTCTGAGGCATCTACTCCCAAGTCATCCAGAATGAGTTGCACCCTTCGGGCTATTTCTTCCAGTTCCTCCTTTTTTTCACTTAGGTGAGCTTTGCAGCAGTCATCCAAAAATTTCAGATCCACTTTCCAAAATTCCATTTCATTCTTAAAACATATGGGGCATATTCCTTTCTTCATGTGAATTTCCCCAAAGTAGTATACGTCAATAATGCATTTGAAAGCATCTGGATCTCTGTCAAAGTAAAACTCTCTCTTTCCAGGATCATAGTCATCACAGAGGGAGAATATGCTATCGTATCCCCCCGATAAACAATTGACCAGCTCTGCCAGCCGTGTTTCTGGGTACTGATTCAGGTTATCTCCGTAGAACACCTGCCTTACCCCACCAACATTGACTACAATCTCCATTTCTTCACTTTTTTCTGATCCATCAGTGTCCACATCTGGAAACCTAGAGTCACCTTCCATTTTAACTGTATTGGATTTTGTTTGATTTTTTAGCCCGTTGTTTGGTTTCACAGCTTTGTGGTTTTAATCTCTCATGAAAGCAAATCAGCACTGAGCCAGCCCTGTTACAAATGTCACCAAACTGACCCGGAGTCGTGGTGGGAAAGGTTACTGATAGAAACCTGCGGTCGGGAAAGCCTGGTGAGGAATGCAACAAGCTGCAGGGAAAAGACAAGTCATCGGGCTGCTGTGCCTGAAAGCAGGATGTTAGAAAGCTCCAGCAGACTGGAAAGAGAAGAAACCATTTAATAAAACTCACCACTCTGTTCAGTGCTCGAGAGTCTTTTCAGGTGCCATTCTCTCTCTAAAAGTGATATCTATTCACAGCCTGGAAGTCACGGCAGAGAAATAAATCCTGAGCTCTGATTAACGCAACGTGCAGTGAGTGACAGTTCTCAGAGATACGGTCGGCGGAGTGAGCCCACGGGAACTGCCGCGGCTTCTCCCTTCGATTCCACAGATTTCCCTAGAAAGCGGCTTTTGAATTTTGTTTCTCTTTCCGTTTTCTGTTTATTTTAAGGTCTTCCAGAGTTCATCCGCTGACTCTCGCACATAGTCAGTCGGTGCAAACACGCAGAGGAGAAACTTGTGCTTGTTTTCCCTTTGCTGTTTCTCAGCACAATAGGGAGCCTAGGCTGCCAGGAGTCCTTTCCAAACTCTACCCTCTCCTGGTGAAACACAGCAAAGCACCAGCTGCACAGAAAGAACATCTCAGCTATTTATACCCCTGCCCCGTGGAACAATGATGTGTTTCTATACTGCCAGGAACTTAAAGGAGTTTGTAAAACTTTTGTTTTATCACATGCAAAGCATAATAGTGTATAAAGTCATTCAGAGCTGCAGAAAGACACACAAACATATTCTCCAGACAGAAACCAGAAGAAGCAATATTGTGTTTTGGAGATAAATGTATGGCATAAATCTTGCTCTCAGTGGGACTGAAGCAGCTCCAGAGCATCTCTGTCCTATGTCAGGACATTCAGTTGATCTGGATTTGTACTGGTGTCTTTGAGAAAGAAGCAGAGACCGAAAAGTTTCTGTTGCCGATGTGGAGCAAAACTTCCCCTGCACTCTGTGCACGTTTCCCAAAGCTCTGGGTCCTCGGTTTTAGTCACCTTTCTGTGACCTGTAGTCAGCAGAGCCTGAGGAGGGTTTGAGTAATTTACATCTATGATGATTTCTCAGTGACTGCTACTTACCAGAATTAGTTCTTTGGATCACATTCAGCTCTTTAAAAGTAGAAGTAGAATAACGAGCATTTCCTTTCAACTTCGTTTTCTCCAAATTCCAGGATTTGATGAACCTTTTTCCCCTGGACCTCTACATGCAGGAAACCTACCACCCTGCTTGTAAATTATTAAATCTGACTGCAGTTCATTTTAGTGGGTCCAGGAAAATACACAGTTCCTAAGTTAACTGTTTCTGGCCACAGCAGAATGATCTGTACCAGCAAGTTATGATCTTTTCCGGTTTACTGGCTTCTGAAAAGCTTCTTGGTGGAGGGGAATAGAGAGGGCCAAATCCAGCTGGCAGTTTGCTTCTCCAGGCTTGTGTCCATCCTGGGAGAAAGGCGAGATCTGTGATGTGCCTGCTGTCCTCCTGCTGGTGTCAGCCAGCAAGAGGGACCCTGGTGAGTACACAGTGTTCCTGCTCCACTGTCTCAGAAGATTATGGGGGGTCAGTAAGAGGTTGTGCACCAGACCTCATCTTGACACAGAGTGTGCTCACAACATCACACACCCAGGAAAGGGGAATCTCAGGTCCCAGGAAAAGAGGAATATCTATTAGTCTACACCTGAGTCATCCTGTGAATCTCTGGAGGCCAGTGTCACCTTCATGTGCTCCTGAGTGTGCTGCATAGTGTGGGTATAATACAAGAAGTCCCTTGAACTTTTTGCCAGGCACATATAAGTTTACTGAGACTTGCAAGCTTTTTGGGACAAGAGAAATACTTTGGAGACCTGGAAAAACACTCAGTTTTTTGGGTCCATCAATAAATAAATACCCACCTGTGGCTTTCCTGCTCAATAACTGGCTTGATTCTAGCAAAATAAATTTTAAGATGCCAATAGCACTGACATGCTTGCACAGGGGAAAATGCAGATGGGATTATTTACCCAATCTTGCAAAACAAAACCAAGATCTGGAAGTTAGGCTTCAAATTTTGTCACGCTGCATGAGCATAGGGAAATATGTTCTGTAGATTTAAATCAGATTTAACCATCTCAGATCCTACTCTCTTTGATCAATGATTCATTCCAGTGACCTTTTGGGTTTTCTCTAGATAATGATAAAAAATCAATGCAGGATCCAACATGACCAACACAGAAACCTTTGTTTCCAAAAAGGCTTTTCTCCCCCACTTCCTCCTCCCCATCCATTTTACAGAACAAATGCCTACAAAAAGGCACACAAGATAGTGTTCAGTTTGAAAGGTGAAATCAGCTCCTTTGAAATGATAGATCTCAGCACATTCTCAAAAGGTTGGGAAGAAACTATTTTTGAAATGCCAGATCAGTCCTTATAAAGACTTTACTTAGTGCAGCTGCTAAAATCCTTGTGCTTTATTCTCCCTCGTCTTGCACCTTTTCAGAGTTCTTTACACCTTTCAGTGTGCCTGTGAAATGTTAGAGATCTGGTAGCATTTTAAATCCACTTGGGCAAATGTAAATGATCCAAAGAACGGTCAGGGAAATCATCATGAATCAAACCCTTGTTTTTGTAGCTGAAAAGTGACACAGGCTTGCTTGACGAATGTTTTGTACCAGATGTATCGCAGATCAGCAAACAACAGGAGCAGGAAGAATAATTTGCTGCAAATAATTTATTTCACTAATTCATTTTTCATCCATGAAAAGAAAGCTTCTCTAATCTAAAAATTTCAGTAGCTTTTCTAATCTAAAAATTTCAATAGATAATTGTTGCCCTGTAATTCATTTATGACCAGATTGCTGCAGTTATTAGGGCTCCTAAATTCAACTTCTGTTGCCTGTGTGAACAGGTCAAGCTGTGCTGTGTCTGCTGAAAGTGATATGTGCTGGCAATTGAATTCCTACAGACCCAACAAGAAACACGGAGGGGCTGGTTTTTTTCTGTGTCGGTGCTTTGGCTCAGAGAACAACACATGGATTTGAGCTGACAGTTGTGTTAAGTTTTGGCTGTGGTTCAGACAGGCTCCTTCAGGGAGGAGGAGGAGGAGGAGGAGGAGGAGGGGGAGGAGGAGGAGGAGGAGGAGGCTCAGCCGGACACCAAGCCCTGCAGCCCGAGGGAAGGACTCCTGGGTTGCTGGGCAACCCCACCAAATGCAGCCCCGCCCCAGCAGGGATGCCCAGCATGTCCCGGGGTGGGGCTTGAACCCCAACGGGGCTTGGTCCACAAGGTGTAGGTGGAGCTCAAATGTGGCTCCTCAGTGTCACTGGGTCCTTATGAGGGATGTGGGTGGCACAGAGCACCCACAGCCCAGCACAGGGACCTGTAGTAACAGCAGTCCCCAGAGGATGCTGGCATTCAAGGTTTGTCTCCCTTTTTGACCACTTTTTGGGAAAGGACATTTACCCCTGAGTGGCTTAGTGCCAGTCTGGGAAGAGAGATTGCTCCTCTTGAGCTCTAGTCTGGCTCATACTGCATTCCTGAATCCCAGCCAGCACCTCTGTCCTCCTGCCAGATGCACCGAGCTGTTCCCCACTGAGCCATGGGCAGTAGTGGCACATGAAGCTCTGTGAATGGGTTAGGAGCCAACCTGAGGGAGATAAGGTTGGATTCCACTTAGAGAGGGGTGCTTAATACAGAGTCAGGACTTGGGCAGCCTCTCTGCAAGCAGGCTGTGATGCAGTCAGCCCCTGCCTGTATTGAGCACAGCCCTGCCTGCAGTGCCTGGGACCATCTGACCTCTCCCTTCTTCCAAAATCAGGCACAAACTCAAGAAAGTTTAGGGACCTGACTATGACTGTCCAAGTAAGAAACAGCTAAAGCATGTCTGGCACAGATCCAGCCCACGCTGACCAGCTAACATGGACATTTCCCAGCCGTCATGTGGCCATCAGAGACCATTCCCAACAGAGCATTTGCAGGCAGCACCAGTACGGCAGAATAAAAGGACTTCTTAAAATAGATGGAGACCACTTGTCAGTTCACCTCAATGCCCAGGTACATCCTTGGGCACATGTAAATCTGGTTATACTCAGTATAACCCTCTCACACGCTTCTGTTGTGTCATGTTTGGGTTTTAAATTACACTGGCAGTACTGGACCTGCGATAGATCCAGCAAGAGATCTCAGCATCTAACACACCACTTATTTTCAGCCAGATGCAGACTATGGAGAGCTGCTCGAGACATGCCAAGAACATGTCATCGAAATGTACTATAGAAAAGTCAATCAGGAACATGAAGGAGGATGGGGAATGGAAATACCTTTCTCCTCCTCCTTTCCTTGGGGTACTGTGGGGATAAAATTTTCAGCCAGTTGAATGGACACCACTTCTTCAACTGACTGCACAAGGTTCTGTATGGAAAAAGCACCTTGTAATTACTTCATGCCAGTCACAAGAAACGGGAATGGGAAGCAGATAATCTGGAAGGAAGGGAAGCAATGAATGATGTCATTCTGGGCTTCAGAAAGAGCAAGTCATCCAGAGCAGCTATTCTGACTACTTTACCACAGCCAGCTTTAGTAAGAGGTTCAGGAAAGATTCTGCTGTAAAAATCCTTTAGGGTTTCCAAATCTAAGGAGGATTCTACTGGCTAGTGCAGCAACCTCACAACTGCACTGGAAGATCCAGCACACACTCTTTGGCAAGTTAATCCAGCTACTGCAATATGCTGGTTTATCCTTTATAGCTCAATATCGCAAATCCATTTTCAAATCACACCTTCTTTTATCCTTATAACATGCTCTACAATGAAGCCAGCTGTTTTGACACATCAAGAACACGAGGACTGCATTCTCATAGGCGCTGTGGTTCCCAGCATGGATTTGATGGCACTGCCATAGCACCAGCACCAACCTCATGCACCTCCCCAGCGTGTCTGAAGGGCAACAGGGCATGACTTGATGGCATGGACTGTAACGCCAGGGCATGTGGGAGAGGAGTGTTGTGGGCACTGACTGCCTGCAGGAAACCTTCGTGATGCAGTGGCAGCAGCTCACGGTCCCAGCACTGATGCATGTCTTGTATGTGCAGCCATGAGCCACTGGAGTGAATCTGAGCCTCAGCCTGAAACATGTCCATCGCCCACTGCTGCTATTCCTGGCAACAGATGAGTCTTTTAAATCCCTTGATGTGCAAAAAGAAGGGTCCCTCAAATGTAAAGCTAGAGAAACAAATTCTCTACTTTTTTTTAATACTTTGTATGATGTTTCGCAATATATTAGACTTCCTTCAGATTGATATATTAAGAACCAGAGGTTATGGGATGTCTGAGTTGAGATGGGTATCTAGACTATAACAGACGCTCACCTTGCAAATCTGGTTTTATGCGTCTCTGTTTCCAGCATATTTACATATTTCTCCAAGACTATTACTTCAAACAATCTTTTCCCAGTTTATTTTCCCCTCTCTTAGCTACTTTGGTCTTTTTTCAAGTTCAAAATTTATACATAGGCAGTTTATTGTATCAGATCTTTTAATTAATACCTTATTAAAGGGCTAGTAATAGCTTGCTGCAAATTTCAATTGGCCTTGTTTTCCATTTGACATTAATGAGTCTGTTTTCCTGTACAATTAGACCTGCCTTAAGTGACCACTCAGGAGAACAGCCAAATCTCTGATTTAATGTAAATGACTTTAAATAAATAAAATGCAACCTTCACTGTAAGCAGCTAACAGATGGGTTCAAATCAAGTATATCAGTGAGCCATGAATAGGATGGGAGTTGGAGATGCTGTAAAAGATTTAAGAACCTTGACTTGTTTACAACATCAGTGTGTCTTGAGGAAGGACTGGAGTTCTGTTTCTTGCTCTTAAACACTGCCATCAGAAGATTTTAATGTTGTTGCATGTACAAAGGAAAGCAAAAAATGAGGTGAAAAGGCTTACTACAGTTGCAGAGACAATGACTTGAAAATTAAGAATTGCATATACATTGAGTATGGCCATGGTCCAAAAATTTGCATGTGTATCATAGTGAATAGGTACAAGGTGGTTCAATGCAGTTTGCATGAGTGACCTCAGCTCTGGCATTTCCCAGCTCTGAGTGTCTGCCTCTGCAACCCCACTGTTGACTTTTATCATGACTTGCTGCATATAATTTCCTGCAGGACACATGACACGCTGGTGCTGCTGCCTGGCAGCCTCCCTGGAGCAGCCTCGCCAGCTCGAGTGAGGGATTGCCCAGCAGACAACTGTAAATGGTACTGGGACAAGTGTAAGAGGGTCTTGCTGGTGGCACTGGTGAAGTGATGGGCCTGGCCTTCCCGAAGACAGACATTCCCATCACTACCAAATGATGTCGTTACCAGTAATTGACTAGAAGAAAAGACCAAGATGGTGGCAGCAGAGAGGGAAATGCAATGGGCAGACTGTCTCCTAAGTTTTTGCAGCCAAGACTGATGGGGCAGAGGTTTTTAACGTGGTTTTATGTATTTTCTTTTAAAAAATTCAACACTGCAGCCCTCTACTGTGCTTGGAGTTGGAATAGTGATTAATAATACTCTGTACAGGCTATTGTTCCTAATTCTTTGAGAGAGGAGCTTGTTTAGCAATTTAACATGTGCCATTTAAAAGTAGAAGGTATTTTTATAGAAACTAACATTTTTATTGTGTCCAATCAAAATGAGGAATAAAATCAAATAATTCGTAGTAAACATGGTCAAAGGTACTCCTATATATGTGCTCAAAGAAGAAGAAAACATATGTAATATTTTCTAGTGTGAAAAAGCTGTAAAGAAAACCTGTTGGGAAAAAATACCAGAAAACATTTAATCAGTGTGCTGAAGCAGAAATTTAAAAAAAAAATACTTTCATTGATTCTAGAAAACATGGCAGCAGAAAGGAAAATACAGTCTTCAGCAAAGCCTGCAATTCTCAGAGGCTCTTGTAAATACAGCTATAATTTTCCTTCTTTCAGTGACTGGTAGAAGATGAATGAGAGGAAGGTGTGTAGGCAGAAGCAGAGGCAGAGTTCATATTTTCACAATTACGCAATTACCCATGGAGGTATCCTGTGGCCATTTGACTTCATTAAACCCTGCAGGACTGAGGGCTGTGGCAGCATGCCCCAGAGCCCCTTGCTGACAGTGACTCCCACAGCTTGCAGGCTTTATGGGCTTGCTCCCTCCATCTCCTGTGACAGTGACTGTCCTGCCTTGTGTCCTGGAAGGCAGTCAGGGACTGGAGGATGTGGTATTCCCTGGCTGCCATCCTACTTGCACAGCCGGCATAGAGTGGAAGCATTAAAGCACGCAAATTTGTGGTGATGAAAGTAATTTTTTATGGGTAAACATTTCCACTATAGATCAGAGAAAGGAGAACATCAAATATGCTTTCCCCTTCCCTTGGTGTTCAAATGACTGCTTTCAGAAGTGATGGGATCATGTTCTTATTCTTGTTGCCTTTGAAAAAAGAAGTCCAAACCTCTGTGTGACCCTACCTAGATAAACTGCTTTCAGCATCTCCCTTTTTGCCTGTGTTCTTTAGCTTTGCTTAGCAAAAATGTTTGCTGAATTTGAGTGGAATTTACAAAGAGTTTTAAGTCAATCAAAACTACATTTTCTGGAGGACAAGCAATCTGTCAGAAATTATTTCCTGGCCCTGCTCTGGATTTGTCATCTGCCACTGGGCAAGTCTTTTGCCTTCTTGCTACTTATCTTAAGCTGTTTGGCAACACATTATATTTCTTAATAGCTTACAAAGGAGTCAAATAAAAAAACATTTTTAATTTGACAAACAGATTACAAATAAGCTTTTAAATTGTCTGAATGGCTCTAAAGATAACCCACATATTTCTAAGTGATTTGTCTAGACAATGGATGAGTCAAGCCTTTTATCCATTCTGTTTTATACAATAATCGGTTCTGCTCAGTTAAGATTTCATTTAACATTACTAAATTGAATGCCTTTCATTACTATGTGCTGTTTAATTTAACACTGTATTGACATCTTGCATACTAATTCACTTTTTGCTCAGGGTGGAGTCATAAGGCCATTCTCACAACGTGCAACACCATCCATGTACGCACTAGCAGTGTCCTCAAAGATGAGACTACGGAATCCAAGATATCCCATTGGGCAAAAAAAAAAGGGCTAAGAAGATGAAAGGAACCTCAGTGATGAATGGGAAATGCTGCTGCTGAAACCTTTCTCTATTACCATTCCCTGTCATTTTCAATTGTTCTGTCCTGATGAGTAACGAGGACTTCATCGCTTTTGCCAAGCTCCACTGCAAGTTGCTGCTGTGACAGCACAGGTTAATCACAGCACAGGCAGGGGCTCCTCGCTTCTGGCAGAGGCAGCATTTCAACCACCCTGTGGACTTCTCTTGGGTCACCTTGAGAAAGGAGCCCTTGCCTATGACAGCAATGACGTTAAAACTCCCCTTAATCAAAAGCATCTCCCCCGTGCTCTATATCCAGTTTTAACAGCTCAGTCGTCTCTATTCTTTTCTTTAGGCTTCTGTGCACATTATTGAGACTATGCAGTAGCAGAACCACCAGGAAAAGGAACTCCTTCCCTGGTCAGGACATCCACAGTCACACTTTGCCACAAATCACTGGGACACATCCCACGAATCAGCGTAAAAATTCCTATCCTGACAGAAAATAGCACTGCACTAAAGATCAGAGTGGAAACCATAATGCCTCTGGCTCTTCAAATGTAAAACTTTAGTCCAATCATGATAAATACTTCAGTATTTAGCTGGTCTCATAAAAAATAGTCATACAAAAATAGCTCAAATCTCAAAGCAGATTTCCTTTATTTTGCAGTAAGTATGGCTACTACCACATATTTGAGGTCAGGTGCTAGTTGTAAACATCCCCATAAATGTGGCCAGAATACATAATTATCAGATTTTATACATACAAATATTAAGGGAATTAATTGCCTGTATATGAAAATGGTTTTGGGCCATATGGTTGAGGTTTTAAAAGCAGTTGTCAATGTCTCATAATAAGGGGTTTGCCTTTGGCTTATTTGACAACAGAGCTGGATATACCAGTAGCACCATGAATAAGCTAAATAATCAATCATTAATCAATACATGGCTGGGTTCTTCTCTCATATTGGTCTTAGACTGGTTGTGTACTGAAGGCAAAATCAGGTACTGTGTAATTTTATATGTTTTGCAATAAATTCCTGATGTATATGCATGAAGAACTAAATGGTGACACTGCATAGTTGGGGAACCCCACCCCTGCTCCCCAGCTTCACAGTCTGCTTGAGACTTCTGTTTCAGAGCTGGTAACAATTCATTTAATAATTAACCATTTACTGTTTGGTCTTCACTCATCTCTTGAGTCCTTTTCCTTGATAAGATTGACTACCATGAATTAATTTTAACTAGATCTTTACAAAATACATAACATTTTCTAGGAATTTCTGATACCCTGACATTCTGTTGAGATGCAGGAAGAAGGAAAAACTAATCTGCATTTTAAAAATTTCCCTGCAACATGTCAAACAAATCTAAATATAGGACCTTGGAATGTTTAGTTTAGCAACACTAAAATTTTACATTGTGAAAATGTTTATACACTGAATATTAAATATTACATTCTGATATTGTGTTATAAATACAATGCTGCTAGTACAATATAAGACCAAAAAAAAATTGAAATTACAAACCTCAACTAAGCATTTTAGCCACAGAGATAAATATATTTTGATATTATGAAAACAGTTTCTTTCAACACAAGGATGTAGATTGATTAAGTGTTTTTATTGCATTTTTTGGCAACTTTCAGTTTAACTGAACTGCATTTATCCGACATGAATCTCTTCTGTCAAAAAAATTATCTGTTCTATTTCCAGTGTACAACACCAGTAATTCTAACACTCATGAGATTCTTCACATTTCCTTGCCAGACCCTTTCTTAGAAATTGGAAATGACAGATGGGATTTGTGAGAGAAAAGGATACTTTCTGAACATATAGCCCAAGGGCATGAGAAGAAATCAGCATTCTCCAAATAGATTTTCACTAGCTATTGCCTTTGTTTTCTCCGTAGCCCCTCTCATCTTATTAAGTCGGAATCATCTTCAATTGTTGTACCTGAGTACATTTTTCAAAAGGAAAGAATGTCCTTTGAGGAACCCGTGGGTGTAATGAAAGTGCTCTTTACATCAACCAAATAGTAACAAAGCCGATTCATCCACCATGCATGGACTCTGATCTCAAAAGTGGCCGAAAATCTGTAAAACACCAATGAAAATTTCTTTTGTGTCAGTACAAATGCAATGAAAAGTGGAATTAGGATCCTATAAAAAAAACCCATTTCACTGCTCCAACCACAACTGGTTTCTAACTGCAGCACTGCAACATTAATACCTGATATTTACAGTATGTAAATGTTACAGTTGTAAGGCCAGAGTAAAAACTGAGGTACCTCACACATGACACATCTCTATACGCCTTGTATGTTAATATATTTTTATGGGAATGTCTGAATTTAATCTTCTGGAAACTGATCTCTTCTACAGCACCAGAGTAGAATGGTCCATCACAACTGCATTTCAGATCAACAGGGTAATAGGATGGAGTGTATTTTAAATTCCTTCTGTATTCATTCCTTAATTTGAATAATGCTGTTAATTCCTCTTTCCTTTTATTTTTTTTGTACCAAATTTCATTTTGAAGAAGTTGGCACTTGCTGGGTTTTGGACTAAAACATAACATTCCATCAAAATGGGTGATTTTCGACAAACTTATCAAATACCTAATTGTTGCACACGCATTGTGAAAAATTCTCTTAAACTGAGTCATTATGTAAGTTAACAACTTTAATAATGTGGTGCTGTATTCTACAAGAACTCTGCCTCAGGTTACTTGTTGATGAGAGTAAATTGGTTTTAAATGATACAAAAGCTTCCAAATCAGCATTTCAAAAAGCAGGTAGATAATCTGTAGACTGTAAGTACAGAATGTAAACACAAGTAGGTCCAGACTGTTTCACAACTTGCTGCATATTTCAAATAACTGAGGAAGTGATATTCCCTTGTCTGTTTACCATAAACTCATTATAAAGAGTCCTCTCAATTTAAATACAGAATATTATTGCAGTCATTTTGCTCTTTTTCCTGCTCACAACTTGCTTGCAAGACGGTCCTGGTTTTCTTCAAATGTATGCACTATCTCTACTTATAATCTATGAGTATTACAATTACACACACAGGTACCATTGAATCATTGGGATTTTTATCATGAGGTTGGGAAATTTTTCCGGCAATGAGCAGGAAGCAGCCAGGAATGCATAGCAATCAAGAGCAGGGACAGGACAGGACAGGAGAGCCACCCTACAGAAAGACCTGGATAGGCTGGAAGAGTGGGCTGACAAGAGCCTTATGAAGTTCAACAAGGGCAAGCGTAAGGTCCTGGGAAAGCAAAGTCCAGGAATGCAGCACAGGCTGGGATCTACCGGTCTGGGGAACAGCTCTGGGAAAGGGACCTGGGTGCCCTGGGGGACAGCAGCTCAAGAGTGAATGTTGTGCTGCTGAGGCAGAGAAAACCAACAGGATGCTGGTCAACAGGGGCAGCACCAGCAGAGAGAAAGAAGTCATTGTCCCACTCTATTCACTGATTGTCAGGCCACATCTGGAACACTGCGTCCAGTTTTGGTCCCTGCTCTGCAAAAAAGGATGTGGACAGGCTGGAGAGGATCCAGAGAAGGGCACAAAGATGATAAAAGGACTGGGCAGCCTGCCATATGAGGAAAGGCTGAGAGAACTGGGTTTGTTCAGTCTTGAGAAAAGAAAGTTCAGGGGAGACCTTATCACCATGTTCCAATTTTTAAAGGGTCTCTACAGAGGAAATGGAGACTCCCTTTTCCAAGGAGTCACATGGAAAAGAAAATGGGTGATAGATACAAGTTACTCCTAGGGAGATTCCAATTAAACACGATTGGAAATATTTTCACAATGGGTAACAATCAAGCATTGGAATAACCTCGCCGGGGTAGTGATGGATTCCCCAATATTGGACACTTTTAAGATTCAGCTGGACAGGGTGCTGGGCCATCCTGTCCAGGCTATGCTTTTGCCAAGAAAGTCTGGACCAGATGATCCCTCCCCACCTGGTATTTTATGACCTCACGATTCATATATTAAAGCCTTTTATTCACATGGTAACCTGTAATACTTTTGCATAAATAACAACAATTTCTTCAGTTTGTAAACAAAACTCATGTAAACAAAACACGTGAGTGTGTCTGCAAGGAGAGATGTATGGATTATTCTAATGGCTCTTTGGCATCAAACAAATTTGAATGAATAAATATTCCTAAGCCTAGCACTGACACTACACATTTTAGAGTTGTTGAGTCACTAGAAATTCCAGGTTATGAGGATGAAAGTGAAAATACCCATCTGAAGTTACCTCTGGGGCAGCACAGTATCCCTGAGGCTGCAGCCTCTTCACTCATTGCCAGGCTCATGATCTTGTTCTGCAGGGTCCAGCTCTGCATAGACCCGTGTTTTACCACTGTTCCACTTTTAAAAGGGATGTCTCGTGTCAAAGCAATGAGGAAAAATTAGCACTGGGCACGTGTTCTGTGGCGCAGGGATGCTGTGTCTCGCATTGCTACCTCTGCTCTTCACACTAGTGCAACAAGTCAGCTTCTGCCCCAGAAGGAAACAGAAATCACTGATTTCCTCTTGCAAGTAGAAGGATAGAAGCAGAAAGAAGACTCAGCCTAAGGTTGTGCATGTCCTTTGACCCCACCTAGAGTCCAAAACAGGTCGGCTGCTGAGCTCACCACTTCGTTCTCCATCCTCCACTCAGGGGAGCATCTCCCTTCTCCCCAGCCTTCCTGAAGGCTCTCAGCAAAAGCTGCCACAGGTGCCTGAAGAAGGAAAAGTCACCAAAATAAACACTCCTCCCACACATCTCATCTGTCTTCCCACACATGGTGGGCATTAGGGGAAGAAATTTTCTTTTGTCATACTTAGAAAGCTGTTTTCTTTTTAGAAGTATAAAGGTTGGTATTTACTGTCAGTTGTTGGATGTTTCAGTTGAACAAAATAGCTTCTTTGCTGTGTATCTATAAATAACCTTATTGAGTAACCGAAAAATATGAAGGATACATTTTATCCTTCCCAAAATATGTACACTTCTTACCAGTAGGTAAACAACTTTATTCAATTCGGAACTAGCAGTGAATTTCCTAGTGTGTGTCTGGTCTCTGGTGTAGGAAAACAAGTAGAAGTTAGTTAGAAGAAAACAGATTTATTTTTCCAGATTAAGCTTGAGAAGTTTTTCTTGCCTAAGAACACAAGTCCATTATTTGGTGATTCTTTTATTTTTCTCGGATTATATGTTCTCAGCAGTATTTTGGAAGGAAATCTGGTGGTGCACAGACATTAGCATAATAATACAGTTTTATTTCCTAAATCCTTTCTGAAAATTCTGGTGTTACAGTGTCAGCATTTCTTCTACAGCACAATAAATTCCCTAAGCACACCATAAGGTTTCATACACCAACTCCTTGCTATAAAAGGACACTGAGTGGCCACCAGAAACGTACTGTCAAGTGAGGAGCTGAATGATAAAGCTCTTCTAGGGAAAATATCAAAAAAACAACAACAAATCCAGCAAAAAAGCAAACAAACAAAACCACCACCAACAAAAAAAACCTAGTCATCTTTGCTAAACAAAACTAGCTGTCATGACCAGTGTCTTTCTCATTCACTTAATTTCTTTATCAGATCATAAAATTTGATTATTTTTCTTTTATCTTGCCTTGGACCATGGCACTTGCTGTATGAGCGAAAACATTGATTGTCCTTAATTGTTCACAGAGCAGCAGCTTTGAGTGTCCTGCCACTGCTAACATATCTATGAATCCTTCTTCAGGGACTCAAAATCTTGCCAAAGTAGGAACTGAGCAGTGAAAATGTTTCCTTTTTCCTGTTTCATGGTCCCTAGCTTTGGCCTCCTTGACCTGCTTCTCCATGTCAAATGAACATGCACCGATTCAAAGCTGAGAGGATGTGTTGAAGGATTACCAGTTAACAAGCTGGACTACACTGCATATTTTTACCACTACCCCTTGCAGTTAGGACTCTTAAGCCACATTGATATACTACCATCACTCTGAATTTTAACCGAGATACAGATACTCTAATGTAAAGCTGCTTATTACCAGGATAACTTGACCTTCTCACACAGCAAATGTTCTTTTACACTAATACAATTGCAGAAGGGGAACACCAGTGTCATTGGTAATACTGGGTTTTAAAACAGGAAAATGCTGCCTGATGACCACTTGTTCAATCCGTCTGTAACAAAAATAAACCTTAGTTTTTTCCATGAGTTGGGATTTGCTCTGCATCTGCCAGCTCACTCTCCCCACCACCACAGCACTTGCTCAGAGTCAAGCACAGTAACAGCTGCTTAAGGAGCACATGGGTTAAACATGTTGAGTTTTTCTGGCTCATTCGTGGGAGATTCTCCTTTCAGTACTTTCCTGGCTCTCATTCTGGGTGGACCCAAACACTGTGGATATACCAGTTCTTCACTCAGGCTTGCTCTCACTGCCCTCCTGCATACCAAGGACAAGAGTTACCTAGGCAGGCCTTCAGTTCTGGCTTCAGCATCCTGCTCCATATCGCATGAAGGTGCCAAATTCGCATGCACTGGCTTGTGGACCAAGCATTGCAAGTGACAGCAAAGTCTCCAAAAACAATAGCTGGGGCAGAGGATGTAAGGAATAAGACGAATGAGTAGCTGACAGCAGTCTGCAACCTCACAGTGCTATTAGCATTGGAAAAAAAGTCCCCATTCATTTTGTCTTATCTGACAGCCACAGCTTTACAGAGTCTGGAAGCCAGAGGAAGGGATCAATAGACATTTGCTGAAAACAGAATTTGTTTTAATCCATCCACAAAAGGTTATGTTTTGGTAGCAGATGTTTCTATACAGGTCTGAAACCATAAAGAGAAGGCCAGCTAGCCCTCTACAGGACTCATGGTTTAAACAGCAGGAATACTGCTTGATGCAGAGCAGACTTCCCATTTCCACTGGCAAAGTCCACCCTGGTGACAGAGACACAATTGTCATGCTCAGGTTAAAATAAATGTATTCTGCAGGTAGGCTTTTAAATAGAGAGAATGGAATTTATTAGAACAAATTACATCCCTGAAGGAAGTAAATGAGCTTTCAAGGACATAAACTGTCTTCTAAATGTAGTAGTCATGACATGATGAATTGTGTGTTTGTAAATACCACTTGAAGCCTGGATGTTGAAGCTGCTGTATAGAAATACCAGCTTGTTTTAATAGTTTTGTGGTCAAGCAGTATCCAAAAGCTAACAAATTCACATTAATTCATTGCCTATATTGTGTTCATTTAATTTTCTTTAGGGACAGGTACACAGCAAATTTCTATAAATCTTACATCAGGATGGAATTGTTAATACCTAAAAGAAAACCTTAGCCTGAGAGAATCATTGGTTACGTGTGTCCAAAGCATCTGACCTGTGTTTGTGATAAAGACATGAGGTTTCAAGCAAGAATGAGCAAAGAAAACCCAACCTATCTCAAATCTTTAAACCAGTCTAAAAACTTTGATTCTAGCCAAAATGGCAAACAAACATAGTCAACTCAGATTCACAGTCAAGTTACGGACATGAAAGTTTGGTGAAACCTTTTGAGATGCTTACCCATATTGCTGGACCTCTTTCCTTCAGCCACCTGACAGTTGTGTTTGGTGCCTGAGTGTTTATAGGGCATCAGTCACTGTGATATAGTGGGCTGGCTGAAAATCAAAGACAAGGAGTGTTTGAAAAAGGTATTTCCATTAAAACAAAAAGTTGTCTTGTTTGTGCTTCCAGCTGACTCTAAGACTGCATTGTAATACCTGTGCTTTACCTCCTGGACTTCAGTTACATTATAGATTCATTTATTGGTTGGGTTTTGTTTGTGGTTTTGTTTTGTTTTGGGCTTTTTGTTAGACTTTTCGGTTTCCCAATAATATTGCCATTTTCTATTACTTACACAAAAATGTCTCCATAAAAACCTTAATCTCCAATCTTAACATTTCTTTGGGCTGCATGAGAAGTTTCATTCCAATTTCTAATTTCAGTAAAGGCACTGCACAAAAGCTGTTGAATTATTCAGAACTATATGTAACTGGTACAAATTCTCTAGGCTCTGTCTAGCTTAATTAAAGGTAATTCCCAGCAGACATTGTAACTGCAAAGAGAGAGGAAACAGGAAGAGTTAAACAACTTGTAAATGAACAATAAATAAATCCCCCACCTTCTGCAGATACCTTCCCCCCTCATTTATATCAAAGCATTCACCATCATTTTACCTAATTTCTGTTCATTTAGAAAAACCTGTGCCATTACATGCAGGACTGATTTTTATGATGACACAGCAGAAATAGATGGCTGTTCACAGTAGCTTGTTGGAGTAAGAAATGAAACAATTTATTATTTTTCTGGGGCCTGATCTCTCTGAGGCATAAAAAAGCTGGAAGTACCTGCCTTAGGAAGTGTTTTCAGTGTGGCTGTGCTGCCACTGCGGAATATAAACCTGCCATGGGATTACAGCAATGACCCTGTCAGATCCAAAGCATGCGGACAACTGAATTTGGAATGTTTTGTCTCAGACTGAATCCCGTGACTTTGTCAGTGTCAAGAGGGACTGGAGGTCTGTTCTGTGCAATTGGCCAGGCACTGAGGGGATTATTTACATCCCAAAGCACTGAAGTTGAAGAACAGCATGAGGCAGAGCTGACTGTGAAGAACAGCAGCACCTGTTATCATCAGAAAACTCAACTGAATAAATAAAACTTCCAACAACTGCCATAAGCCGATGTTAAAAGCGGGATCTCTTGGGAAATGTAAAGCAAATGTTACCTACAGTATGCTGACTGAAATTAAGTATCTGTCATGAGTACTCCTGGGCTAAGTCCACCATAAGAAGGAGCTGGGTAATCTCTGAAAGCAGTTACTCAAGAACGCTCCCTTTTACCTTTGAAAATGTCACTGCCAATCCCATTCCTTGGGATGCTTGCATGTGGGACGATACGACCATTCAGCTCCTGTGCAAACTTAGACCAACAGAAAGAGTTGCCTTCTCCCTGTTGCATTTGTGCAGGTGTCAATAGGATGGTAGAGGTAAAAGAGAACTCAGCCATGGGTGGAGCCAGGCCTCCATTCACAAGATGAAATCCATTTGGGGATTCCATTTGGCCTTCTCACACTGTCTTGAGAAAATGGCATAGAGGCCTCATGCTCTCAAAGTAGACTGGGAAAGCCATATCCGTCTTTTATTCTCTGCTGGTGGGATGAGGGGATGGATTCTGTATTGATTTAGGTCCGCAGCAAAGCACAGGGGCAATCTTCTTCAAATCAGATGTCACACTCTGAGGGGAAGTTGGGTGAAGTTCTTCCAACTTGACTGACCATCTTTCACTTGTATTGAATTTCAGGACTAGGTTCACTTGCATTCACTTGCCCACACATAGGCACCTGGAACCATTTTAGATGCTTCAGCAAGTACCCTGGTTGACTTCCAGTGCCAGAAACATATAGAACTACAATTAGCCCTGTGTCATCTTAGTCAACCTCATGCCAATAGCTCAGATGTCATTGGGCTCCTCTGGCAGCAGAAGGGGCTCCCAATTTAGAAAGGATAGGTAATGCCATAAGAGGACAGAAACCCTACTTAACTGATCTTTTATACAGCTGCGATTCCACATTTTTGATATCAGAAGCATTAGACAGCATTCAGGCTAACCCATTTCTGAAAGCTAAAATATAAACAGATTTGCCAAAAATATTTATTAGATTGCCTAAAATTCATAAAACTTCTAGGAAATAAACCTATTTATGAACAGTTTAGAAGCAGAGTGGGGCATTCATTTCCAAAAGCCTTGGAAAGAAAAGTACTCAGAAAGAAGAGTAGAGAAGAGGAACAGAAACACCAGTCATGTCTCAATGGTTTGTGGAAAAATAATGTGTGGAACTAAAAAGATCATGTATTTCCTTGTTTTAAGGATGCTATTACCCTACAAAGTGCAATATTTTGTATGGCCTGGCAGGGAAGACTACTGCTTAAATCTACAAACCTGTAATGAAGGAGACAATTCCCCATGCACTGAAATTTTGGATGTCTGTGGCAGTGAAGTGACAATGGATGTAACCAAGATTTGGAATACACTGAATAACTGAAATGAATGCAGAACAGGTTGCTGCTGCCCATTGACAACTTAGTTATAATTTAAGCAACTGGACAGGGATGAAGGGCAGAAGCAGAACTCAAGACTGCCTCTCCATTCAGGGAAAGTGTACCCATAGTTTTGGAGCAATATTGGGCAACACAAAATACATTTACCACAGGCTTCTTTCTCACCATCTGAAGAATGAAATGAATGGCATTTTCTTGATCTCAGCTGTTGCCTTGGGAAGTATCAGAGACAGGGTCTAAGAGAAAGGCTAAAATTGTTTGGGTTATTTAATAGAGACTGGTTTTACTGATTTCCAGCTAGTTAGAGCTAAAAAAGCTAGTTTGACATGTGATTTTTTTTAGGAGTTAATATTTTCTCTTGAAAGTCTGTAATTCTGCAATAACAATTGCTTTTAGCTGAACTAATGCTATGAGTCAGTCCTAGTGGCCAGAGCTATGAATATATTACTAGCACTGACATTCTGGCTGTCTGTTATCACCCATAACAGCAGTGGAGTGGGCATGTGAACTGACCAGCACTAGGATGGGCATGTGAACTCACCCCCACTTGCACAGTAGCAACCCTTAACTGTGCTGTTGCACCACTGTGTTGGACACAAACGTGGCATCCAGTGTTTTCAAACAGATGAATTTAAAGGTAGATATCCAAAATCCTTGTCTAGACAGATCAATTATTCCATTCTGAGTGGTTTGCCATCGACTGTTTTTATTCTAACTAGGAAATCAGACTGCTTTCACCAGACTGCCAAAATAGAAGGCCAGATGTTCAGTGTCATACACTTGAGTACCAAGACTTTGGCTTCTGCAAGTCTGATTGCTTTCTATGCAAGTTAGTAGCTTTACCTCTTTTTGTAATTTCATGTAAGCATTATGAGGTACAAGGAAAATGAAGGTGCAGTGTTCATGTTTAAAAGGCTAAATTACTAGCATGTCTATCCTGGTAGCTGTTTAAAATCACATATAAACACTTGCTTATCCAGTGTTCCTATCTGCATTAGTATATTTATGTTCAAACGTAAGTATCTGCATTTTTAAATACACATGTTCTCTCGTCTTGTACAAGTGCTGGAAATGCTCCCATACTTTGCAGAGGAATACAGGATGTGGGTGGCAATTTTCTCCAAACATTTTACCAGGCAATTTTCAGACAGCTTGGATTATGGATTTTCTTTCCTTGCTAAAGAAGAACAACAATAGTGCTATTAAAGCTATTAAAAGAAAATAGCTGATACCTACAGAGCTAGAGAGGGCTGGGAAAGTGGGAGAAAGATAACTCTGGTTTAGGCAACTGAGACTAACCCTGTAATATGATGAGCTACCCCAGCTCTTCTTTCGGTAGTGGATGGAGCCCAGACTGGCTGCAGTCAGTGAGCATGAATTTCAGTTCTTGGTACCTGATCACAAGACATGGCTGGCTGCAGCATGTCTAGGGCATGGTCCTGGATTAGTGCTCTCAGAAACCCAGACCTGATCTATTCAAAGAAAGTAGGGGAGACCTGTTGGGTGCAGACAGGTCACAGATGGCTGTCCCCACTGAGCCACATCCCTGCAAGACTGCATATGGACCAGCTTGGCTGTCTGCATCACCGGAGACCACGCTGTGCTACCCCAAGCAGCTTCTGCATGAATTGCTATATCTGCATGGCACAAGGGCATAACACAGTTTCATTTAGTTTCTGGTTCTTCACAATACTCCCTCACATTGATCTACTGCTCGTAATTGAAATACAGATCAAAATGATTCACCCATCACCAAAAGGAAAGTAGTCATGATTGTACAAGAAAATAATGAGAAGAACTGGATCTTGATCCCCCAGATCTCCGGCCTAAGCAACAAGTGGTCCTATTTGTAACATGCTCTTGTAACTGTTCATTAATACAGATATAGAAGATACCTGGTTATCATATGTATTAGTGAAGAGTGAAGAAACCACAAATTCGCCAGTAAGGCTGGTATAAAAGAAACTGCCATTTTTGGTGTTTTATGATAAAGAAATTATTGAACAGGTAAAAGTAGTTTCTTCCATTTGGTTACTAAAATTAGAGCATCACAGGTCTGACGAAGTGAGGGCATGGAGTGAGAATACTGACCATAAATAGAACTTTATCAAGAGGGAAAGGAAAAAGCCCTGCTGCATTTTTGAGTTAATAAAGCCCTTATGCCCTTCAGAAATAGCTTGTACATATCTTGTCAAATTCTGCAGTGAAAACTTGGAGCTTAGTCTTTCAAAAAGGCATCTACCACTCTTTCAAGATGACCAAGGGTGCTCCTCTTGGTTCAGTCCAGAAGGACCCAAGTCTTGGGTCTCTGTCACACTCAGAGCTATGCATCCTCAGGCACACCAAAGGCCACTCACTAGATGCCAAAGTATGGTAACCAAGTGTAGCCCTAAGATTGGACCTGGCAGATCCTTCTTCCAGCTCTGCTATGAATTTCCTCTGGGACTTGGTTTAAACTTCGAAGTTAATCCATGTAAAGAGACTCAATTTCCATTAATTTCAGTGGGAACATTGATTCTTAAAGAACTGGATTCAGCTAGCCTAATTTAGACACCTTATCTGTGCCTGCAGTTTAGATGCCTAGTGAATAAGTTCTCCAGAAATCCAGGCAGACAGGATCTTCCTTTGAAGACATCTCACCACTGACTGTATGGCAAATATCAGATCTTTTTTTAGAATAACTCTTTTGCTTTGGTATTTAAAATGCAGCACATTAGATGTCTGCAGTTAGATAGACTGGATTTGATAGTTTAGATATGTGGATGTGAACTGGAACTGTATAATTTAAGTTTAAAAACCCCCAAGATGCACAGACTTTGTGGTTAACTTGCACATGCACTTCTGAGCAGTCTGAGCATACGTGCTGTATGTCCCAAGTGTCCATTTCAGCAAACACACCATTTTGGTGGTACACACACACAGATTACAGGAAAAAGGGCAGTGAGTGGAAGTTATGGCAGACCACTGAGGCTGTTGGCATTAAGTTACACAATGTATTTAACTGATATGATAATATTCACATGACCTAATTGCAAGATAAACCAATGTTTAGGAAATGTACAGCTCTGAAGATGGAAAGTGAGCTATTAACTGAAAATTATTGCTGTAATTTAAAAGCACCATCTGTGTTCATCAAACTAATTCTTCTTCTTCTATCATCCTAATTAAAAAAAAATGGAAACAACATGAAATTTTCAGTGTGCAAAATGATCTGCTCATAAGCAGAGCAAGCAGAAGACTAAGAGAATGCAGCAGAAATGACTCAGTGGATTATACCAAAGAGCATCTGAGAGAACCATGATTTTCTTTCTGGAACATATAGAAACGAGATGGAATTTAACAAACAAATTTTCCAGTGTGAACTGGTCTTCTAGCTGCATTTGAAAGTTCAAAAAAGAATAAAGTCTAAGCTACCTCACCAAAAAGTTCTCCAACACTGCGGTAAACACAGATGAAAGATTTGGGCATTTTATCCTTCATTCTCATATCAAAAGCAGTTGTTTGGTCTATGCTCTTCAAAATTTGTGACTGGGATTCATCTCACCTAGCTTTAGACTTTTGCAGTCTCGACAGCTGCATCTGAGCCCAACGCCTTTGGCTCACTTTGTACTCAAAGGAGAGCAACAGGTAATCTAAAGTGCAATTCAGCTGTCCTATTTAGGAGGCCTAATTTTAGTTTAAGATGAATCACATTCCAGAAGTGTCTATGTCTCTCCATCAACTAGAAAGGGATCTCAGATGTGAAATTTCTGCATCTTATTTTTTTATTCAGTGAACACTGCTTTAGAAACAGAATCTTAATGCTCGCAGACTTCATTTTATGCTGTGTAAAAAGAGAGAAAAACAAAATTTAAAAAAAAAAGAAAGAAAGAAATCTTGTGGAAGCTGAAACAGTTTTAGGAGACTGAAGGCAACATTGAATGTGTTTCGAACTAAGGTAAGCTGATGTTTAGTGTCACTTTAATAGAAAAGCAAATTCCATGTGAAGAGTCCTTGGAAGGAATCAGTTTATGCTTAAGACTTCCCTGTCATCAGAAAAGTTTCTCCCATGGCCATATCATTGATCTCTGAGCTATCAGGACTACAAGGAGCAATTTTGGCTTCTTTCTGCATCAGCATTAGTGACAGGTGTGTTTCAGATAAGGCATCAGCTGAATGGCACAACAAAGGGCATAAACAATCAAAGCCCTTCAGAATCCTGCTGTATAAGTTTCCCATAAATCCTTTTTAAACCTTCAGTCTAATTGCATTGGCCCAATTTTTGTCCCCAAGTTCCTCCTACTTTAAACACAAATAAATAAGAGGAGTAGTGGGCCTGTTCTGCTCAAGAATTTTCATGGATGAATTTCGCATTGTATGTAGTAGAAACTCCTGCCTTTTTTCCTTCCTCAGTCCACACTACAGAAGAAACTTCTCAAGGAGACAGAAGTGCTGCCCATGCTCCTACAGCTCGTGCATGCTGTAGCCATCCCTGTGCACAGAGGGTACTGTGACAGATAATGTTCACAGTTGGGACTGAGGGAGTATCAAGCACAGCAAAAGTACTGAGCTTAGGGCCTCCTGTAGCCAAAACCCGTTGAAATGGAAGTGTAACAGATCCTAAAATAATCCTTTTCTGGCTAGGAATGAAGCTAAAGAACAGACTACTGTCCATGAGAAGAAACTAAAACCCCAGAAACTGCATAATTAAAACTATTCTTAGGCTATAAGCAAGGAGCACTAGTGTCCTGTCGCTGGGAGATACGTTTCTACATGACAGCTCTGCTCTGTCTTTACCAGGCTGTGTCCTTTAGATGGGAAATAGGCCAATATGATTGAGCTTTACAAATCAAGACATGTGCTTGCATTGGCTGTCAGCACTGTAATTTTGGTGTTTCTGCCTGTAGCTGTTGTAAAAAATGGATACTGCAACCCCACCAGAGTAAGGGTAAAGGAGTCCCTTGCAGAAATTAGTCCAGCCCAAGGAACAGTGAAGAAACACTTGACCAGCTCAGCAGTGAAAGAGTTATCCTGTTGCTTTTCATTCTTCTTCAGCCAAAACATGAAAAATGAAGTTCTTCTGATACATAAAGTATAACTATCAGCGACAAATGCCATTCCCCTTATCTTCTTTTCATCGTTTCTCCTAAATGGGCTATTCTATTTAATGACACCCAATTACAAATTCCTGTTATTCTTTGAATTGCTGTAAAAGTGAGCAGTCTCCATGTGTTCAGAGCAGCTTGCAATTAGCATACCCTGATCTTAGAAACTGCAGTCTATTAAAAATATGGACAAATTAAAGCACAGCATCTGGATACCTGCATATGTTCATTTTGCACAGCAGGTTTCAAATGCCAGGGTCAAATGATTCCTAGATATCTTGTAAAAGAGCTTACAAACGTCATCATTCAGGTGGAGAACTTTAGAGAATTTTCATACTTTCTTGAAAAATATTATATTACTTCACACTTACCTTTTATGCTATTTTCATATGAAGAAGATGAAGAAAATATAAAGAAAATTTTTTAAAAACTAAGATTTACTTTATATAATCACTCTGTTGAATTTTCTAATTAGGCTTATAGCCACAGCCCCACTAAAACTATGGAGATATGAATATGAAAATTTTAATCCAAACTCAGATGTATTTTGCTATGCAAATTGCCTCATTTTATGATGTTTCCTTCAAACCAAGGGCCTGCTGGAGAGCCATTTCTGCTTAAATGCATTTTTTTTTCTATCCCCTGAAAAGTGTAAGAAGTAATGCTTTCATGGGAATATAAAGTAGAGATTAAGACTGAGTTTATACCTCTTTCAAAAAAAAAAATCCTGAAGTGGACAACATAGTTTTCCTCTTCATTAAGCTGTCAAGGCAAAGACAGGTCTCTGTTTTATCCAGATTCTCATTTAAACAAATACGCTGCAGTAGCTGGGGGCTGGTTTCCATTTTAATAGCAAATATTCTGTCAATAACAATCTTGTACACGAACAGGAACTTTTCTATTTATATTAATCAAAGTAATTGGATCACAAAATGTACTGCTAACAAGTAGATGCAGGACAATAGATTTTACTAGATCTGAAGTGCTTCTGGAAGTGGCAGTACCAAAGTAAAAAAAATTTAATTACCCATTCTGCTGCATACAAGACTTGAAAACAATATTAGGCAACAACAAATTCAGCTCAGTGCCTTCACTTGGCTATCTAAGGGATGAATTTGGCTAAAGGCTGGGATTTGCCTCCACATTTAAATACCTCTACTGTAAAGGCAGATGTTCATAGGTAAGGAAGGTGGCAAAAAACATTGTAGTCAGTAGAGATTTAAGACATCTGCATAATGCTCGTGGCCCAAGCAAGTACAAAGAATGAGCTGGGAAAGGTCTGCCCCTTTCTGCATACAGCTGCTGCAGCCAGGAGGGCATCTCAGGGCACGCCAAACACCTCAGAACATATATCTAGGCAGCTTCTTAGTCAAAAGAGTCAGTGAGGCTTGACTGAGCTGATGCACTTGTCCTCTTTAGGATGGGATGAGTCACCCTCTAGATTCCTTTGAAGGCTTTGAGTAGCTCCCCATTGACTATAGGGCTATAGTAGGATCTTAAGCACCTCCCATATACTAAGGTACCTACATTAAAGATGCCTACATATATGCATCTGAAATCAGTGTAATGACTTCAGAGATGCATATATTTTTCCTCTAAATACAGAGAAAGCTTACCTCCTCGGCTTAGGTGGGATACCTGATACATGGACAGCCAAGATGGTGAGTTGAAGCCTACACTCCCAGCTTGCCATATACTTCCCAGTTTAATGTAAGACCCTTTGTATCAGGCAGTCTCCATGTAGAAATGAGAAATAACATTATTATGCCATTCTCTAGCAAAAATATAGTGGAAATATTGTCTCCTACCACATACTAGAACAAGCTAAGTTCAAAAATCCAGAAGCTGATTCAATCCTCATGTATGTGCTGGTACCAGGAGCCTGATTTTTTGATTTAGAGATAAAACTGGGAAAAAATCCTGTCCAAATGCCATTTATATATTTTTTAGCTTTAAGTTGAATTCTAAATGTTTTTCCATAATAATCATGGTTCCATTGTTCTAGACAAAACATAGATGTGCAATCAAGTTTTCTTTTAATCATGACATAGCTATTACCAGACTTTTATTTATTACCTTCAGAAGAGTAGTCTGCTTCATGTGATTTTAACCACTGAAGATAATCAGGAAAAACTGGAAGGTCTGGTTTTTGACATCTTGATTTTAATTACTCCCCACACGCTGCAATTGCTCTCTCTCATAGACCTGATCAACTATGACTATTTTTATCTAGATGTTAAAAACTTGACAGAGTGCAGAGGAAGGTTTGTTTTCTCAGAAGGTTTGGCAGCTGCAATTACTTAGACCTCAATGACGCTGCAATCTGGTGTTTGCAAACAAGCAGACTGAGTGGCAACATGCATTCTCCATACCCCACATATCTTGGTAAAATCATTCAGTTTTTCTTCACAAACTTTAGCAATACTAATCTGATGCTTCAGCTGCACTCTTCCCATGTCATAAATATTTTGACAACATCCTTTAGAATATCTCAATCTCAAATCTCACTCAGTTTCTTCTGTCATTTACTGGCATGTTTGGTTCATTTGCTTATAATGGGTAGATTCCATGCTTTCAGTAACAGGAGTCATTAGAAAATACCAATATGACCAGAAAGCATAGAGAAGACAAAGAAGGAACATGAAAGACCAGAGGAAAGTAAGTCATACAAAGAGAGCTATGGGGATCACCCTTTCTTAGAAAAATGAAGTCAGGAGAAAAGTGGTGAAATTGAGAGGCAAAAAAAAAGAAAATTAGAGCTGTTTTTTCTTGCGGGTTGCAATTGCCAAAAGATGCTCTTAAACATGAGTTTCCATGTTATTTCTCTGTGTGGCTGGTCCTCAATGCAGAGGTGATTTCCAATCCTTTTGAAAAGACAATTGCATCCTGCAGGCACCCTTTGCTAAAGATAATGAAAAGAATGGGTTAGTTTGGCTCAGTTATCCACTTGTTTAGTAAAATATTACATGTGTCTATGAAAGGAATCAGAATAATCATTAAGAAGGTGCTTCATCAGCAAACAGGAGAAAAAGTAGTAAGAAGATCTTTACAAGAGTCTAGGGCTGACAGATGTGAGAGATGGTTTATACTACTGCATAAGCAATGCTACGTTTTTGCTTCTTATTCCTGTTCAGTGGCAGAACTGCCAGTGGCAGTCTGTGGCAGGACGTGTCCTCCCCCTCTCTACCACAAATGGTTGGTGCAGAGATAACCCAGGCAGGTCAGAGAGCCCATCAAGGGGTCATCTCTGGCTCCAAAAGGGCTCAGGCCCCCAGCTAAGAATCAACATCTTAGTCTGGAGAGCAAACATGGGAAGAGATAAAAGAAAATTATTCTTAACTGAGAGACACTGTTTTACAATCTATAAAAGACACTAGAATTATCACAGAGGCAGAAGTCTTCTACACACCCACACCCTGAAAGCGTGAGAGACTTCCGCCTGGAGTTTGGACGCAAATTCTGTGGTTACTTTCCTGGGCATTAAGGGAAAGGATTTCGATATGTGCTCCATCGAGACCTGGATGGTAAGAAACATTGGATCCTAGGTTATATTATTTCTTCACTAGCTGTAAAATTAATGGTACCTTTAACCTCGCGTTGTGCTTACTAGTAGTCCCTTTTTGTCTCATTCCTGTGTAGTAATAGTCTAAGTCTTATGTCTGTTAGTTTTGTGTCTATTAATAAATAATTCATTCTATAATAGACCGAATCAGCCATTATTAAAGTACATTATTATTATTATTAGTAGTAGTATTAGTATTAGTATTAAATAAGAATTAAATAATTAAAGTAGATTATCATTATTAAAGAACTTGTGAATGAGAGTGGGTTTTGGGGTGCTGGCCACCTGAATAACACAACTGCCTGCTGCCAGAGGCCTGGGCAAAAGGCAGGGACTTATCTAAACCCCCACATCTATTCATAACACAGGCCAAAGGAAGAAAAGAAAAACCCACATAGAAACTATTCTCTGGAGACTTCAGCCATCCACTTTGCTAAGGAATAACTCATCTGAGAGTACAAAAATCCCTGCTCCTTGTAGCATAACTGCAGATATTGATGGAGTTCTAAGTCTTTGCTATCTATCCATTTTGCAGTATGGGGCTGTTGGTTTTCCTGGACAGTGACAATGTATTTTGAAATAAAAAAAAAAAAGCTTTATTGACTGCTTGCTGAAAATTTAACAGAAGACTAGATTTTGTGCTCACTTCTATAGGGAAGTAAATAAAAACAAAGTGTTCCTTCCCTGCATTTTCTGTAGCAGTGATCCAGTTCCTGTTCAGTGAAACACAAAAATTTGCAAGGTTTCCTGCTGCTTATCCACTCTTAGAATGGGAAAGAGGGCACCATGCAGAATAGACAGAGCACTGGATCCATGCTTTGATTCCTAACCCTAAAACATGAACCAGCAAATCCCAGATTTATTTGCTGTGCATTATATTTATTCCTTTTGCCTTCTCTAACAAGGAGGAACTATGATTCCATGCATCAAAGGGAACGACAGTAGTTCAGGGGCCATAGATCTGATGTTTTGCCCCTGCTCCATGCTATGCCTGAAGCCTTAATCTGTGGTGGCTTTGCCATTGCCAGATATGCTGAAGATGCATTGTCTCCATCTTCTGCCCACTTTCAGGAGCCATATTCAAGCAATAACAATATTAAAAAGAAACACTTTATCTAAACAAATTAAGGTCTTATTATCATACATATGAATCAGGGAAGCTGGGTGTCACCTGCTGTCAATAACTTTTTTACCTCAATCGGAAAGTGACCAATTGCACTAATCCAGTTGTGAAATTGTATTAATATCCCCAAGGGGGGAAAAAACAAACCAAAAAACCAACCCAAATATATTTAGAAAATTTCAGCTGTGAGACTTTTGAAGCTGGAATAAATGAAACTAAGATATTGATAGAGGGGCAAGCCTATGAGTTGACCTGGGCTACCTAAATTTTAGACATATATTTACATTCACATGTACACATTACATTCACATATAGATTTCGTAGAGCAAATTACCTGTGAGTATAAAATGCTTTCTTATCTCCAGTATAATGATGGCACAGATAATGATAGATTCCTAATCTTGAGGTGGGAAGACAAAAAGTGGTGATTAAATTGAGCACACAGAGTAAATGTGTTATACTCGTAATTTATATGCAATATTAAAATCTGGAGTTGAACTTACTTTCACATTCTAAATTAAAACAATGCTGATTGATAGCAAAGAAAAAGTCAGCCATAGGTTCACTAAAAGGCATGAATGTGTCCTAAGAAATAAAGCAAGAAATTAAAAAAAAAAAGTTCAAAAAAATGCCTTGATTGTTTTCATATCCTTATTCTGTATTATAAAATAGGTCTCAGATAAGCATTAACCCACCTCTAACACAGATCTGAGCAGTGACTGCCATATTTTGGATGCATCATTCATACATGTTACGCAGACAGGGACACACTGTAACATGACCAAGAGGAAAAACTGTCTCGTTAGCAGTGATGCTAGGAAAGGCTTCTGCAAGCAAACTATGACTATCAAAATGATCTACCTCATCACAATCAATATTTCGATACTTAGATGGGAATCAATCTAATTTGTGCATTTTCTTCAGCAAATAAATACAGAAAATTATGTACTTTGAATTATAACAAAAAGCTCAGCACAAAAGACAGTAAACTGATCTTTAGGATAAAAAAGTATCGCAGTTCATCCAAAAATCTGAATGAAGTATGTGGAACTGCAGTTCTATGAGCCTGAACTCAAATAGCAACAGTGCAGCTTCCCATACCTATCATATTATTATTATTTATTATTATTATTATTATTATTATTAAGATCTGTTTTGCTGTCTCTGAAGATATGTTTCAACTGCACAAGCTGCAACAAAGACTCAGTTCTCAGAACATGTGCAACAACAAACATGAGCAAACAGGCAAGACATGTTCAGCAGGAATTAAAAGAGGAGGAAGACACCTTGGCTTTCATTAAATCACTTGTTGGGATAAAACAGTATGCCAATAATCACACCCCTCCTGATCTCAGCCTGTGGGACCGCCGGAGTGTGGCTCTCCATAGCAGCCTTCTCTTCTGCCCTACCACTATCAATCTTTTGGGAAAAGGAGGGAGCTGGTGAGGGAGCTTCCACGAAAGAACTTTACAGAGGCAGGGATAAAATTACTGACCACCCCTCCCAGCCCAGAGGGGAACTCCCCTGTCTGCATTTCTTCTCCACGTTTCAGAGTTCCCACCACCAACAGTGGTAAAGCTGAGCAGCTATGACCTGCTGAGGGTGCCTCCCAGCAGCACCACACTGTCCTGCCCTCCACTCCTCAACGCACTCCTGGCTCATCCATCCACCCTGCTGAAGGAGAATTACCCCAACAGAGTTTTGCTCAAAGCAATCCTGATGGGAATGATCCCTCTAAAGGCATGAAAGAAACATTTACTGCTGGCATTGTGAAATGCAGCCAGGGAATGCAGAGGAATGTAACAGAAGCTACTGGGACAGACTGAAAGATTTCACAAGAAAATACAAAAAATTTCTCAGAGTTTACACAAACAGCAATAGCAGGTAAATGCTACAACTTTGTGCAATATTAGCCTGTGATTTTTTGACTTTCACTTAAAAGCAAAAATATTGCTTAAACCTCTGCACTTGCCCACCACACGCAGAGAAACATTCAGTCTCTGGAGTGCCATTACCTCCACTATTGCTTTTCCTGGGAGCGTGTGCCAGTCTGGGAGGAGCACAGCACACAACAGTGGTTATTCAGCTTTTTCTATACATGTGCAAAATAAGACATTCATTTCACAAGCCTATGCTGTGCCCTAATAAATACTACAATTTGAAATTTTAGCACTTACGCATGCAAAGATTGCTTGAAGGAGATATTCACATGTGGAGGTTGATTATAGTGTTTCATCACTCAGCCGAACATCTAATGTTTAGCACAGTAGTTGGAGTGCTTCTTTTCACATCATAACAAAGATTGCCCTCAGATAGTAATTACAGCCTTCCTAATAAAAGGAAAGGCATTTTGGAACTGCCTGAATAGTTCAGAAGCTAGAGATGAAGTCTGGAGAAAGAGTTTGCCATCACTTTGCATGTGGCAGGTAGTTTGGTGCCTGCATTGTTGTGCAGTAAAACAGCAGAGCTACCTTCAAAATATTCCCTCAAAGCTGGAGACATTAAAAAAAATCACTAGCTGAGGAAAAAGAAAGTCTCCAGGATTACAAAAAATCACAGCAAAGCTAATGTTTCTGTAAAAAAAAGTACAAAACCAGTATGATTAATTATGATATGATCTTTTAAGTGTGTAGAAAGGCATAGAAACATGGAGATGTAGAGCAGAGCACAAACAGCAGAATGCATTCAGAGCAAAGCTGCCCATGCTGAGGGCAGTGGTTAAGCATTCGTAGCTTTGCCCCAGGGCAATATGTGCCAATATGGGTTATATTTTCTAGTTACATTTCTGAATGTATCTTAAAGGAGCTCTCGTGAACTGCTAATCATATATGTCTGTGCTTTTTGTACTTACAGCATAATAACAATAATCAGTTTGATCAAAACAATTTGGGGGGTTTATGCAGTTTAGGGCACTAAATTACATATACACATCTTTCTCATCTGTCTTTGAAAATTCCAGGTCAATTTTAAATCTGATCTTTCGGATTCCTCTTTTTCTCTTCTGATTTTCAAAACTTATCAGTGACCAGCAAACTCATTAGCAAATATTTTATTAATTGCAACAAATGGAACTGCTAGTTTTACCTTTGTAACTGACCAGGGATTTTCTTTTATTTTAAACCAGCAGTGGTATTAACAGTTCTAAGACCTCAAACTTTATCATCTGCTTCAGAGTTGGAGAGGACTGTCCATGTATAATTTTATTTTCAGCACATTGGTAAGTACAATTTTTTCCTTTTTCTCTAAGCTGGATAATAACTATTTTTTTGCTGTTTCCTTTCCCTACAGAGATTAAGTGACTAAGTATGCTTTTCCAAACTGTATGTACTGTATTAGCTCCTTTCTATTGCCATGGTTTTGCATCTACTTCTTTCTGGATTGCAGTTTTGTCTTCAAATTAAGGTGTCAGATTTTGACATATTTCTATGCAGATAAGCTTGATTTTCATTTTCCATGGTGCCTAGGCATTGACACTACACCATGCAGGTACTATTCCATCATAAAATTAGAGCTTCCAACCCTTTTTGAAAACATGTCTTCCCTCATGCACAGCTTGCATGTCTCCTGCTAAAGCTGTGCACTTCTGCACTAAACTGATTAGCCCTTACAGCTTGATGCTGTATTTCATGCTTAAATAAGCATTACTTTATTAATATGTGTGGCCACAGAGATAGTTTGACACCCTTCAGGATATGTGATGGTTGTTTTTTCTTTGCTGTGAAGGCTGAAATAGTCACTCTTCTGTGCTTAGGTAGCAAATGAAAGGTATTTTCAAATCCTTTGAACCAGTCAAGAATGTACCACAGGAAACATCCAAAGGGGAAGAATGAGGAGAGGAGGAACATAGGCTGTCCCATCAGAAACAGCCTAAGATGAAGCCTGCTGGGGAGCAAGGCACAACATTTTTCTTGTATATCCTTGAGGCAACAAGAGCTCTTGCATGTGCTCTCATCCGTGAGAGCTGATGGCATAAGTTCCCAGCTGCAAAACTTGGAGGCAGGGGGAGGAGAACAGCCTCTACACCGAATTTGTGACACCTGGGAGAATAAGGATAAGCAGGGGCTGGGGAGCAATGCAGCTGCAATAACCCATCCAGCTGGAGGGTTATGAAGTAAAAATATGGAAACCTTTAAAAACCACAAACAAGGTTTTATCACTCTGATGACCTAAAAGCATCATGGTAAAAATCAGGACCTTTTCCATCTAGGAAAAGGATCTTGATTTTTAAGTGTTTCTAGATTTGGGTACTGATTAGAGGTTGCAGAAGGGAAATATCTCCAAGGAATAACCATAGGAAGCAGTTCTTCAGGAAAGAGAGGGATGACACCCACCACCAAAATTGCTTTCTACCAACAGGTCCTTGCTTTTAAGACAAGCAGTCCATCAAAAATCTGTAGCCATGATGATGATATCTAATGTTTCTTCACCTCCTGTTTGCTTTTATGGAACATGTGAGTTCCTCTTTCCAAGGCACAGCAGGGACTGTCTGCTCCTCCTTATGTGTCCTTCAGCCAGTGCTCACTCTGAAAATAACACCAGGATTTTTCTCAAAGGGGTTTCTCCCTCACTGCCTGTGCTCAGGACTAGGGCAGGTGTGCTGTCTTCTCTGGTCTGTTCTGCTTCTCCCACCTCAGCATGTGCACATCACACCAGCTCCCTGACCACCCATGGCTTTGTGCCAGCAGTGCTGGACCCCCAGGGTTGTGGCAGGACCTAGCAGAGTTTAACTGCTCCCTGCAACCCTCTGAAACAGAGGACAGTGGGCATACAATTCACAACAATTTAGGAAGAGCATACACCATGTCACAAGAGGACCAGAAGGATGTTGTACACATAGTATAAGCTGCAAAACTTCTGTAGGTGGAAGAAAGAGATTCCTTGGAGACTTTATTTATCCTCTCTCCTCCAGATCATGCAGAACATGCACAATTGCCCCTGCTGACAAGCCTCATGTTTTGGATTCAGGTGTGTGTTAGCAGCAATACACTTTGCAATTAAAATAATGGGTTCAGACCCATCCTGTGAGTCTGTCACAAAACAGAAAATGGGCTATATAAACCTTGCTTTGCTCTGGCAATAAATTCTGTGTTTCTACCAACTTGTCCTACCCTAAGTTTTTCTCTTAATCCTGTGGAATTAGTACTGACAAGAACACAAACCATAGTGTCCTCCTGTGCTCCCCTCTTCTTGCTCAGCTGTCTTTTTGGGTATCTAAGCCAATGATCTGAGGCAATATTGATGTTCCTTGAAAAACATTGAATCTAAAGATAAGAAGGATTTTTTTTTTTTCTCAGAGATTAGAAAAGTCTGCTGCAATTATAACTGGATGGTTTTAGCAAATAACTGGGGAAATGTTTCCAGAAAATGTGGGGATCATTCACAACCTGGCATTTCTGCATGACAGAGTGGAGGGTCAGGAAATCCACCATTTTTGGGCACCATAAACAGCCCAACACCAGCATCAGATTATTACAGCTACTGCTGAGAAACAGCCCTGGAAGTACCTCCAAGTCAGACACAACTTTTCTCACACCATTTTTATGTCTCCTCTTTGCACATTACACAGATATAGATGTCACTACCCATTCAGGGATGCAGGATAAAAATAGTAAACAAGAAAGTGCATCTTTTAGAAGGTGAATTAAAATCTTGGGATAAAATACTTTAAAACTGTCATTGTTTACTTGGGTTTCATCTAAATTCCAGCAGACTGCTGGTTTCCAAAAGCAGCTTTCCTATGCTTATTGATTAATAACTGTTATTTTTTAGAATTTCTATGCAACAGGCTGTATTGATCTGAAAGCCCAGTTCTCAGTCACATAAACATTTGACTGACTTTGTCCATCAGGATGCCTGTTGACAGTATAAATCTGAGGGATACTGCTTTAAATTCTAAATATTTTCCACTACATATTTGTGAGGATGCTATAAGTTTGGAAACACTTTAAGCAAATTTACTGGAACAGAAAAAAAAAGCCAGCAGTGGTTTGGAAAGTGTGTTTGTTCTGTTTGAAGGAATTACAAATAAAGCAAATTTCATCTGGTTTAGTATTTGCATAGGTTCTTCCCAGCATCCTTGCTCCAGTCATTAGGATATTCCAATCATCCACAGCCTTCTCTCTCCTGGAGCCATGTACTGGGAACACGAAATCTTGGAGCATCTGAAATAGCTGGTGACTGTACAAAACAGAGCTGGAAAAGCTCTTGAGAATGTCAAATCCAAGTCCCCGCCTGCAGGAGGAACATCTACCCCCAAATCCCTTCTGACAGAAACTAGTCCAAGATGCTGTTTAAGCTCCAGCGAGGGAACAGCAGTATCCGTAGCCAAACTGTTATTTTGCTCTGCTCTTCTTATCCATGGGAAGTTTTTCCTAGTGCTTAGCCTGTATCTCCCTTGCTGCAGTTTAGGCCCATTAAGAATAATTATAAGCAAATGAAAAGCATCTCATATTTTATCCTCTAGAGGAGATAGCAATAAATTATTGCACCTTTAGGGCTTCTCCATTACATACACATGATCCCAGCCTAGCTTAATATTCAAGAACCACTCCTGTTTCCCACAGCCAGTGCTCCTGGCTCTTGAAGTGCTGTAATGCTCCTGCTTGCTGCACTCCCGAGGCACCTCTAGGAATCTAGAAGAGCCCATTGGAGCTCAGCAGGAGTAAGCAGGGCCCCTGGGCTATCTGGGGAGGTGTTTCGGGCCACTGTGCCCAGAACACACAGAGGTAATTTTGAAACAGAAGGAAAAAAGTGAGACTGGGACAGACAGCTGCACCTGCTCTCCCTGTGGCATCTCAGTGCTATGACCCCATGCCATGGACCAGGACCTGCTCATGTGACCTGATGACACAGGCTGTCTACAGCTCTTCTATCATGCTGCACCCAGATTTTGTCTCGCTCCCCTGACACTGCCCTTTTCAGTCTTTTCTCTGGCCTCCCTCTCCCTCAGCAGTGCAAGAGAAGCTGGTGGTGCTGGGGAAGCCCTTGGCAGGAGAATTTCTGCTGATCTCTGCCAGAGACATGTCCCTGTTGGCCCCATGAGTGCATGCTGTGAATGCCCTTTCTTGTCCCAAACCCACCCCCACAAGATGTCACCACTGAAGTTTTTCAATGGAATCAGGCTGTGGCTTTCACTACAAGTACCCCAGTGAGGAAACAAGCAGATACCTAACCTGATTAAAAACAAATCACCAGGCAAAAATCAGAAACAAATTTCCTCTTGTTACTAAAGCCTTGAGTCAGGCTGACTGCTTTGGGATGACTAATTTTGATGTCTTAGCACAGATACCTGGCTCCAGGGTGGTCGAGAAAACAGGACCCTGGGGGTTCCCTGTTGAAGGAGCTCAGAAGGAGAGTCAAATAAACTGCTGCCAAGCTGACAGCAAAGAGGGAGCCAGGGGTGTGCAAACCACACCCAAGACATGTGAATTCCTGGCTGGTCCTACAGATTCAGAGCTGCACCCTTTATGTCTCCCCATGCTCTTGTGTGAAGGCATTTGGCAATAGCACCACTGACTGCCTTGGTGTAATAACTCCACAGAAAACACTCCCTTGGGAAGTTAAGCTCACCTGAATCTTCCCCTGGAAGTCCCTGCTGCCTCCAGGAAGGTTAGACTCGAGGATAGAGACAATTAACACTTTCAGAGGTGATGGGACAAGAAGCCCAAAAGGCAACAAATAGGCAATGCCCTACTGAGCATTTTGCTGCTGCTGTGAATTACACCTGAAGTGCTCTGAGCTTGAGCAATTCCGCTCTTCCCTCCTGCATACAAAATTAAAGCAAAGACCCAGACACAGGCAGCCTTTGATCCTCTTTTCTGAGCTCTTCAGCATTTCCAGCAGACCAACATCAGCCTAGCATGATTCTCCACTATCTGTCTGTCTTAGTCTTGGAGTAACAGTGCTTTGAGTTGAGAACTCAGACACCCAGTAAGTTCAAACCCCTATGAAGAAGAAATTAGTTTGACTGTTGTGCATGATATAGCAAATGCTCCTCAGATAGTCTCACCCATCTATTCAGATTATAAAAAATAGTATTGATTTTAACTCTACCGTTATGCTGCATTTATTGAGGATCGGGGACTTGTAGAACACTTTTTGTTCTGTTTATTCCCATTTTCTCATTAAAAATTGAAACCAGCCTGCACACTAGAATTAAGTGTGTTGCTCTGAAAGGCCAAATATTGCTCTCTTTTCTGGCAATGACAAAATTCCCATTACTTCTATTGGCACAGCACTGAGCCCTAAAGCTAAAAGTAGCTCCATGAGTGACAGAACCATTGCATTCAAAATGAAATGCTGCTCCTGATGAAGAGCTGAATTTCTTACTTTGCTGTCATTTGTGAAAAATAATAATGATCTTTGCAGACGCCATCTGTGTAGGGTCTGCCTTGCTTCCAAAACCTTTTGCAACTTGGATTGCTTGGTCACCACCACAGAAAATCCAATAAGCCAAAAGTGGCACATCCAAGCCACAGGAGGATGGGCACAAGGTCAGCTCGGAATTTGGGTGCCAAGGGGATGATATGTAAAGGACTCCTCTTACAAATTACATCAAATTGCAAGACAGGAAGATGTACATTTTCTGGTTATCTCATGCTGTTTTTCCTAGGAAATCAGCTTCACTTGTGCAGCTAAATCTTGAGAAAAGAAACATGATGTTTTCTTTCCAGATAAACTGTTAGATCGGTTCAGAAAAAAAATTTCATCACTCTGTGACAACTCTTATGAGTCTGTCATGTACCTGTAATTTAGTGTTTCTTTGGAAGGACCTAGATGATGAAATACAGAGATGGCAGAAGAGTGTCAGCTTGCACTTCCACAGAAAAGTTTGGGGAAAAAAATTTAAAATACAAATAAAACCTAAATTTAAAAAGTAGAACAAACTATCTAAAAAGAATCTTAACCTCTTTTTTAAATAAAATCTCTGGAATCTGGAGGTGCAGGTGTGATTTTTGAAGCTTATAAATCATCGTCGTGTAAATATAATAGTCACGGCATTCTTGTCAGTAACACCAGCTCTTTGTTAACCACTGAACTCGTCATGTGTTCCCCCTAGCAAATGTGCTAAAAGCAATCCAAAGGTTTCTGTTAGGTGCTGGACTTGGCTCCGACAGGACAGTGATTGGATAGAAAGTTCTGGACTACAAAGCCTACTCCCTTGGAAGCTGACACCTTGATACAGCTATTTTTATCTCCTCCCTGTTAAGATTTTTGATGCCGTAGCTCTTGAACTAGATGAAAGAGTGAGTGGTCAGACCCTCTCCAGCACACATCATGACACCGTGGAATTCCTCTAGAGTCCTCCTGCAAAGCTACACCCAGAGAAACAACTCTCCCTTTCTTTCCTCACCAGGGGCATTGGTTGGGCTGCAGACTAACCTGCAGACTACGACTAGGCAGTCAAAACTTACAGCCAGCACCTCAGCCCTGTTTGCAGGCTTGTTTATGCCACAAAGCACTGCTTGAAATCTACTGGTAAGGTCAAGCGCCGGAGAAGGTTTTCAAATGTCTAATTATCTCATTTAAACCTCCTTCTGAAATACTTTATTTCTAAATTATGAAGAGGTTTAATAACAGCTTTCAGCTTCATTAACTCTTTTATATACCTGGAGTTAGAAAACCCACAAAAATCTTGACTAATTGACCAGCAGTGTTTTCTGACATAGAGTAAGGTTTACACCAATGTTAAAACCTTTCTGAGAAAGTGAATTTTTACATGACCTCAACATCTAGTTTGTGAAAAGATAGAAAACCGATCCCATGTCATATCCCTCTTTTTCTGACAAATTTTCATGGAGCAGCAATTTGGCTGAAGAGTGCAGCAATGCATTCAGCTAGAACAGAACTTTTGAAAACTGTGTGCAAATGGCACCTTGACAGTATTTCACAAGTATTTATCCAAGGTCAGAATTTAACATAATAGGCATATTTTGTTAACAAACTTCTCTTCTGATGTGGAAACAGCGTGAGATGAGTTTTAAAACACAGTAGCATAAGTGATGGCTGCTATGCACATGGCTTCTAAATCTTTTTGTTACTGCCCAACACCCCTGCATTTTGAGATGTTCAGCACAAAATTGGGTTTCCTTCACAAATGGTCTGTTTTACATTCAAAAGGCTTGGTCCAGTCAACATGCATTTGGGGTGTGTGAGGAATGGAAAATGAGCAAATAATGTACTGCCAATTGTCATTTAACCAATCTGACTGATCCATTTGAGGACGGGTGACTTCCAAGGACACCCAGCACAGTGTTAATGTTGAAATCTTGAGACATTCTCTTTAAAAAGAAAATGAAGATAAAAGTAGCAAGATGTCAAAAAGCGTGAATTGTGAATTACCATTTAGTATTTCAGTGAAGAGACATATGAATAAAGACAAGAATGCCTTGCTGCTAAAAATAACTTCTTGTTTTTAATGCTGATCTGCAGCTGTAATGAGAGTGTTCAGCATTTTTCAAGTTATCAATTTTAAAATCTAGCAGATTGTATCAGCGTGAGAGGAGAAAAACTCTGACTTTTAGACAAAATGTAATTATTTTTCTAACTTACCTCTGATTTTGGAAACAAAGTATATCCTCCAAACCAAAGGCAAACCAAAGGCAAGCTATCACCTTGGTATTAAGCAAAGCATGAAATCACAGAGCACCAAAGGGAGCCCCCGGGAGATAAGAAATACTTAGTGGCAGGACTACTTCAAAGAGTGTAGGATGATCATCCTCCTCTATTGTACAAGTGGCTTTCCACACACAAATCCGCCACGATTAAATTAATGTTTGTGAGCTTAACTGTGATCCTTTCTCCTTTGCTTAATGAAGGACTAATTCCACTGAAGCTGAAGGAATTACTCGCATGTGACTGACCTCAGAATTAGGCTTCATACATGGTTTGGATGACTTTGATGTTTTTGGGGGGGTTCTGCTGAGCCTGCTCTCCCAAAGCTTTCTCTTCTTCAACGGAAGCCTCTTCAACATTCAAAGGGGGCTTAAAGTGAATTTACGAATGGGTATCAATGGGAAAAAGCATTTACACTTGGATTCTGTGGGAGAAACAACATCTTCACTCAGGAGAAAAGAATATAGCAAATGTCATATTTCTAACAGGCCATTGTCATTTCGGCAATGTTTTCAGAACAATTTGGCACAGTGTCCAAATATATTTATTACTGATAAGTAGCCTGTTCCAAAGGTTTTGAAAAAAAAAAAAAATGTTAGGCAATGAAAAGAAAGAATATAACAATATAAGGGTGATGCCTTTTCCTGGTCTTAAAATCAAGAATCACACACGGTTAGAAGGGAAAAAGGGGTTTTACCTCTTTATTTATTTTAAGGATCCTTAGGTGCACTACATCCAGGTGAAATGCGCCAAAATGCACACCGCAATGCACACACCACAACAGATCTGGTCTAACATTACAGGTCTTACTAATTAGCGTATCTATCCAAGATTCCCCAAGGAGAGGCTCAAATGAGCCCCGCTCCCTGAGGAACCTTCCCCCTGGATGATTCTATCTTAGTTTACAAAATGTGTTCTGGAGAGGACCTTGGGGTCTGGGGCACACTGATCCCTAACTACGAGGCTTCTAAGATGTTTAGTCTCCTAGCTTGACAAAATAAGTCTAAGAATGTAGGCTAAAAAACACTAAGAATACAAAAAGCTACAAAAAAAGTATACAAAAGGGGTATAAAAGAAAAGGCAAAAAAAATCATCATGGCATCAAGGGAAAAGTGGAAAGGCAACTGTTATATCTTGATTGAATGACAAGCAAGCTTTTTGTGTCTTCACTGCAAGAGAAAAAAGGGCTTTGTGACTGAGAGGCTTTTGAAAGCACCTGTCAGCTCAAAATCCTGGCAAAGGCGAGGCACAGGTCTGGTACAGCAGTCAAGGCAACCTTTATATCTTTATCTCATTAGTTATAGGGAGATAAAAAAACCACAGTGCCTTGTATCTGCAAAGGCTGCATGTTAACACAACAATCTTAATGTCAAAGAATATCTTGGTTTTCCATAAGAATAGATGTGACACTAAGCACTTTTAAGCATTCTATCAGATTATCTCGGTACATTATTTTTATAGGCTGAAAATTTACCAAGCAGATACTTCAGAACATAAATTTGGGCTGTAGGTTAGGGATGAAGTGGGGAGTTTGTGGCAAATTAATATTTGTACAGTTCTTGTCCTATCTTTTCCAGCATGCAGCAACACTTAACAGCCCTAAAAAAAAGATGCAAAAATTCACTATCTTGCCAGATAACTCTCTTTTATTTTTTCTGTTCTCTTTTCTTCGCACCCCACCACTTTTCCTGCACCCATGCTATAGTTCTGTAAATAAACACCATGACAAAATGGCTTTTGTACCCAGTCCTGAAGAATTTCAGTTAATAGATATCATTGTATATAACTACACATACTATTGACTAGATTTAATTCCAGAGCATAGCGATCTTAGAAAAATAAGTCCTGTTGTTATCCATATGACCACAGACCACAGAGCACAGTACCATAGAATCACTGCATGGCTGAAGTTGGAAGGGATGTCTGGAGCTCACCTGGTCCAACCCCTCTGCTCAAGCAAGACCACACAGAGACAATTACCCACGACCATGCCTGGATGGCTTTTGATTAGCACCAAGGATGGAGACTCCACGACTTCCTTGTGCAACCTGTGCCCGTGCTGGGTCACCCTCACAGCAGTGTTGGGTAGCTCATTCTGAAGAAGAAAATATTTTCCCTGTGGTCAAAGGATGACTCCTGCTTCCAAAAGGATATTCAGACCCCCTGGAACCACAACAACGGTAATGGATTTTTTAGGACAAATGGAACATATTCCTAGTATCCACTGGGAATTAAGGATCTGCAGGGGACAAACTGATCATCAGACACCTTTATCTGTGGAAATGAGTGAAACTTTTATCCTGTAAGTCCATGGCTGTAACTGTGCAGAACTCATAGATGTCCTATGGAGCTTCAAATTCCCATAGGTTGAGGCAATTGAAGCCACTCTAGGACTATTTTGACTACAAAGCCTGCTTAGGCACTTCAGACTCCTGTAGCTACCAATACACAGGCACATAGATGTGTTTATCTCAGTCTTGAACTGAATCCCATCCCATCTCTGTTCACTTCTAAACATATTCTTATTCTTATTCTTATTCTTATTCTTATTCTTATTCTTATTTGTATTCTTATTCTTATTCTTATTCTTGACTGCTCTGCACCCAAGTGACTTACATTTCTAGCACTGACGTAAAAATAAAAAGCTACTGTTGAGAGTTTTTAAAGGAAACACAATTTTAGAGTTTCAGCTCTTTTACCTTTGCTTATGATTGAACAAGGAACTTCAGTAAGGTTCAGAAACATACTATTTGTGATGGTATGTTTTCCATATGCAAGATAGAGTAGACTGGTCTGTAACTAAGGTTAGGTGATCCCTGGCACAGGTTACTAATTACTGCAGGTTAAATTGGCTGAAGTCCCCATCTGCTACACAGACCCATTCCGACCTCTACAGAGCATTCCCTGGGCCAGGCAATTCAACATTAAATGCTCCTGCATCTAGTTTGTTATTGGATCTAGACAGCAATGGCAAAACCATTGTGGATGGCTGTGTTATTCCTTATCATGCCACATTACAGGGCATTACACGGACCTGTTGAAGCGACTCCAGAGGAGGGTCACCAAGTTGATTAGGGAGATGGAGCACTTTTCCTACATGGAAAGGCTGAGTAAGTTGAGTTTGCTCAGCCTGGAGAAGAAAAGGCTTCAGGGTGACGAAATTGTAGCCTTCCAGTTCCTGAAGGGAGTCTAAGATGTAAAGATGGACAGAGACTATTTACAAGGGCACGTAGTGACAGGACAAGGGAGGGAATGGCTTCAAACTGAAAGAGCATAGGTTTAGATTGGATATTAGGAAAAAATTCTTTATTGTGAGGCATTGGAACAGGTTGCCCAGAGAAGTTGTGGATGCCCTATTCCTGGAAGTGTTCAAGAACAGTTTGTATGGGGCTTTGAGCAATCTGGTCTAATGGAAGGTGTCCCTGTCCATGGCAGGGGGATTGGAACTGGATGATCTTTTAAGGTTCATTCCAACCCAGGTCATTCTATGATTTTATGTTTACGTGATACTGATCCTACTGTCTGCTGGGAAGTATCAGGACATGTGGCATAGCTTAGTGAAGAACTAAAGCACAGGGTCCATGACCTGCCCTGCATAAGGAAGAAGAGGAACTCTGCAGCCGCAGAAATGGTGACAATTGCTGAGCAGAAATAGAGGTACTATTTGTGTGCATTTTTTGAGAAAGGGAGGTATGAGAGCTCAGCTTTCATTGCAGAAGGGCTAAGAAGGAGAGCCTGGCAATAATGTTTGATAAGTAGTTTGGGTCTACAAAAGCTTTGGTTCCCTGGGAATTCCTGATGCTGCTCAGCACACAACACTGGGGCCAGCAGCCAGCTTGTCTATCTGACACATGGCTTTGTCACACTAACAGCGTTAGACAAGCTCCAGCATGTCCCACACATCATAAATAGGCTCTTGTTCAAATCTGGACCACCCCACTTCTCCTCAGTCCAATGGACGTGTGCATGCACAGGACAAGCCAGGCGTTGGCACAGGCTCTGCCTGGCACACAGGGGCAGAGGAGGTGCACTCTGGGCTGATACTTCACCCCTCCTCCCTCCCTCCCTCCCTCCGAAATTTCAGCCACTGAAACATTTGAACAAAGTTTTGCCTTACTATAATAGATGTCTTCAGTATTTACATCTTGCCACTGCCAAATGTTTTTTATCACCTTTCTGTTTAAAGTAAGTTAAGGTGCTTAGTTAACCCTAATCAAATAACTACAGATTTTCCAGGCACAGAAAACTAAAATTCAGTGATTTCAGGCCATCTATGAAAACGTCTACAAAATCTGAATTTCTTATTATTTAAATTATTAATTTTATCTGAATGTCATTTCCATTTACGTTAATTTTGATGTAGTTGGGAAAGTGAGCAGCTAGTGAGGCTGTTAATCAAACATTCCCTGAATCAAAACAACTGGCTAATTACTTCTAGATGCATATGGGTTTTATTATGCATGAATTAGTTACTAATTCACCCATCCTGCATTTTAATATCCAGCTAGCAAGCTCAGATTGGTTTTACAGAAACTTTTGTGTTTTCCCGTACTGAGACCTTTGTTACTTACTGAAGAGCTCCAAATAGTAAATAAATATTTCATGAGGTCTTGGGAAAAACATCCTCTTTTAACTTGTTTAAAGAAAATAGTTTATTGAACAGCAGAAAAAATCAAAAGCTGAGCCATGTTCTCCTCAAACTCAGCCTAGAGCCTAGGGAAAAAAAGATGTTGCTAATAGTGCAGTTTGCTGGTGTCAGAAGTGGAAGGGCTGCCAGAGCCTGAAGCCAGCTAACTCCAATTGCTCCCTGCTGTGAAGAGCATCTGATCATTGGTGACTCACAGGGTGCATGCAAAAGAAATGAGCCTTGTCATGCTTTAACCCCAGCCAGCAGCCAAGCCCCAAGCAGCCACTCACTCACTCACTCCCTCAGCAGCAGCGTCAGGGAGAGAATCAGAAGGGTAAAAGCTGGAGAACTCGTGGGTTGAGATAAAGGCAGTTTAATAAGAAAAGCAAAAGCCACACACACAAGCAAATGAAAAATAGTGAATTAAAACACTGTTTCCCAAGGTCTGGCAGGTGTTCAACCATCTCCAGGAGAGCAAGGTCCCATCACACAAAACAGTGACTTGGGAAGACAAACTCCACCACTCTAAACATCCCCCCTTCCTCCTTCTTCCTCCTGCTTTATATACTGAGCATGATGTCACATGGTATGGAATTTCCCTTTGGTCAGTTTGGGTCACCTGTCCCAGCTGTGTCTCCTCCCAACCTCCCATGCACCCCCAACTTCCTCACCAGTGTGGCAGTAAGAAAAGCAGAAAAGGCTTTGGCTCTGTGCAAGCCCTGCTCAGCAAAACCCAAAACATCTCTATATTATCAACCCCGTGTTCAGCACAAATCCAAAACACAGCCCCGTACCAGCCAGTACAAAGACGATTGATTCTATCCCAGCAGAAACCAGCATAGCCACGTCTGTAACCAGGAGGAAGAGTAAGAGGACAGAGGCAGTAGATCCTGTCTCTCTACATCCATGGGAGGATACCAGAGATAGGCGCTGCAAAAATCAAAGGCAGAAGCTGGGTCTGGTGCAGCAGAGAAGTGGATGACTAGGAGAGATAAATCCCGTTTACTTTTATTATGAAAATACTGTGTTCATTGTTAGGGAAGAGCAGGCATAAATTTTCTTGCCACTGTCATACAGAAGCATGACAACAGTGGTAAGGTTGAAAATTATCAGTAAACCCTGACTTTTTGTAGGGAGTCAAACTCCCCAAAACCTCTTGCTGTATCTTCTTTACTGGAAGCAGTTAAATCCACCATTAGTTCAGCACCCATAGGAGAAAATGCAGCTCATGTCTCCAGGTACATCTGGAAACTCTCACTAGCAATTAAAGGCAGGAGATGACAGCACCCAGGGCCAGAGAAGAGCTGGGTCACACAAATGCCCTGAGCTGCCTCCACTGCACCATGGGCACAAGGCTTCGTGTGGGGCTGGCAGCACTGCTGGTGTAGGGCATCCTGTTCTCCTTTAGCATGGGGACATGGGGCATGGCTGTGTCCCAAAGCAGCCTTGTGCATGTGACCTGCTCCATCTGCAAGTCTGATCACCAACACATGGACTACCTCCCCACACACTCCTCAGGGCCGCTGTCTCTCCAGAGCTGTGCTTGCTGCAGTCACAGGGAACTGCCTTGGACATTTAATACAAGGGAAGAAGTATGAGATCTAATGAACCAAAATACAGAACTTAGGATACAGCAGCTAACAACTTGCAAACCTGACAATGACATTTTGTTCCTGTTATGGAGCCTCGAAGATCATTTATTTCTTTATTTTTAATGCGTGTGTTTTGTACTTTGTGTTCCTCTTTCAAAGATGATTTAAATCTCAGCAGATATTTCCCTTTATTAAAGTGGTATTGAAATCTCCTCAAGCCACTTTGCAAAGTTTCTGGTTACAGATTTTTAGGGACTGTGATCATTACATTCCTGTGTCATTCCCTCAGAACAAGATGTTTGATCAGTCACAACTGTAGCTTTTTGTCTTCCTAATTTTTCCTCAAGCCTAATGGGAGGTTGCAGGAGTTGTGGTCCTGAAAGACCACATATAGCAGGAAGTGAAGTGCTTTGTTGGCAGATCAGGCAGAGAACACTCCAACTGCATCTCCATCCACGGTGGTCTCCCACAGGGCACAACATTCCAGTGTCATTTATGTGCCTGGCCACTGCCAGGTCTACTGACTGGCACCAGCTGTGCTTGATGCAGAGGACAAGTGTTGCATACCTGAATTGTATGCTTAAAGTCGCACAGATGCTTAAAGATTTTCTGTATGAGAACCTCTCCCTTGAGGACATAATGGCATATGATGAGCCCTTCAGCGAAAGAGCCAGTTCAGGAAAGTCCTGTTCAAACGCCTGCCATGGCGTAGTGCCCACCCCTTTCATCAGAGGTGGCCTCTTTGCTTACAGTGACCCCACATCTCTGTGGTCATACTGTAACTCAGATTTCTGAAACTTTCTAGTCCTTCACAAGTGCTTGTGGGGGTGACATCACTTCACAGATGTGGGCTGTGCAAAAACCAGACATCCCTTAATGCAGCCACCCAAATCCTAGGGATTTTATCTATGCTGAAACTTCAGCTCATCATCTTTAGTCAGTGGCAAGAAACAGCACTTGCGAGGAGAAATCCAGTCCTGTGCCTTTGGATGACCAGTCTCTGGAGATGCTTGCTTCTCTCCACCAACATATCCAGAGTGACTGTTGTACACTGATATTGGAACAAGGCTGGATGAGATAAAGTCCACTCAGATGGTTTTGGACAGGGCACAGAGAATGGAGCTGTATCCAGTAACAAATGTGAGCCATTCAGACTGACGTGGGTGTAAGTCCTTCCTCAGGTGTTGTCATGTCACGCTCAGCTTTGACAGCACAAGCCTCGGCTGGAGCTCTACAGCCAAGGAAGATGCTGACTGCAGCAGACTGTGGCCTATCCCTGGGAAAGGGGTCTCTGGCACTAATTCAGTGCAGCAGGTGGGTGTCTGACTGCTGCCTCTGGGTGCCCCTCCTTCAGATGAGGGGACACAACAATAGGAGTGTCTTTTCAGCAAAGAATGCCCTGATACAAATTGTTCCTCATCATGACAAGGGACAACATTTTGAAACTTCTGAAGGAAAAAAAAAAAAGAACAAAATATATCTGGGATCAGTGGAAAAAACCTATTCTAAATATATCCCTTTGAATTTTACTTTGCAGGGGAAATGCTACATACTTAACAGGAAATATATTTCTGTTATTGCAATGAACATTTCTAATCTAGTAGTCTAGATTGCAGTCTAGTATCCTAATGCACTAATAAAGTGGCAATGAAATGTTTTGGCTTCTCCTCATTGAAAGTTTTAGAGAAATCGATTTTTTCCCAAAAAACATTGTTTAAATTAAACAGCATTTTTCATTGCAAGATTGTTCTTTGAGAATTTTGAGGTATCTTTATCTATGACAAGAAAGATGCATAGAATACAGATGCTGCTGGTCTGAATTTGTCTCCTATATAAACATGTTTCCTGTACCATGCTAGATTTGCAGATAAATCTTTTTTCCCAATATAAAATAAGGGAGAAAAAAAATCAGATTAAGAGAGATTATTTTAATCTTAGAACTGTTAGAAAATAGATTGATGTGTTGTCAGAGTGAAAAAGAGACGCAGAAAGTGAAAGCTAGGGCTGAAAATGTCAGACTTAAAATAAATCTAGCCAGGCAAGTTGAATTTCAAATTGTTCCATAATACTACAGTGACACTCTGAGCAATAACTAAGTTCTCTATTGTTTGCATTCAGTGAAGAATCTTTTAATATCCTGCAATTTATCATTCTAAAACTGCATAGCAATATAATCCTCTCCATTCTAAATAGAGCTGTAATTGTTAAAGAAATGGTAAAATGCATCAGAAATTCACCACAGACTGCTGGCATAATTTTTCTTGGGACATGGTTTGGTGATTTGTGATGAGATATTGAGATTAGTTCACTAAAGACAAAATCTGAAGGATTACTAAGCAGTGAGCAAAACAGAGATGCTCAGACCTCTTCCTGATGAGGAGGTTTTGCTCCATTTCCTTTGGACAGAGGCTCAGGGTCTGTTCCTGGCTGCACTGGCAGACAACTGTTTGTTTTAGTGGGTCATCCCCACTGAAGTGCTTGCTGGTGTAGATAACAGCAGAACTGGACCTTGCAGCAGCGCATGGACCAGCTGCATGCTGCAGCCATTCATGGTTTGTGCGATTTGGAGCTTGGTGCCCAAGCTGATTGCACAGGTGAGATCAGTGACTATCCATCATACTGAGGCAGTGGGATGGAGTCACCCTCACCCAAGTCTGGAAACTGAAAGTTTTAAGTTTTAAATTCTAAGTTTGCCCCACAGTTTACAACTTTCCTGGGTCTTAGGACTCCAATGTAAAGCCACAACACTTCTTCAAAGAAAGCGACGCTCAAGTTAAACAGCTGCTGACAGTTCCCAATTCAGTTGTTTTGGGCCAAGAGAGAAGGTCATTATCTCTAAGGCAAGCCATTCTCTCACTGATAAAACTCATTGTCTCCTAATGCATTCCATTTTAAGGAATGTCATTTTAAGCCTCCTCAAAGGAGCAAGTCTCCTTCGTCCCTCCTCCTACTGAGCTTCACCAGTTTGGGCTGCAGAGACCTCCTGGTAGCTTTTGTCATTGATCACCATGTGGTGTCCCTTCCATCAGGAGGCTCCTTTTAAGCTGTTCCTCTAGGATTTGGGAAGTCTAGATATGAAAACCTTTAAGCCGAGAACTAAGTTCATTACCTGCAGCATGGGCTAGTGAACGAGCACATGATGACAAGCATCCCAGCAAAAGGCAGGGAAAAACGTGAGGATGTCAAAATCAGGAGAAGCTGCTAATTCCCAGATGTAAAAGATGCAGGCAATCCACTGATGCACAAGGCAGGGACATCTCCCTCATTCCCACAGCATTATTTCTTCCTCAGAAAGTGGCTGCATGCAGGCAGTTGCCCACCACCCCATTTCACACCCTGGAGGGCTGAGCCAGATGTTCTTCAAACACAGCTAAAGGCTGCAGGACCCCTGTCCTCAGGAGGACCCCCCTTGTGAAGGATGATGCCTGACCAGAGAATGCACAGGAGAAAGGGGAGTCACAATGCTGCCCTCACACAGCACCTACTCATTGGTCCCCTCCTCGGCATGAAATGGTCTGTAGGCAAACTTCCAGTGAGTATCTCAAGAGACAGGGCCTTCAGAAAAGATCTGTGTGTGGAGAGTGGTGGAAGAGATAAGAAACCTTTCACCTTTCATGTGGTGAAAAGTGATAAGAAACCAAAACAGGCAGCTGCCAAAACCTGAAATATCTGCAAACACTGGCTATGGAGACATGGTTAAGATAAAACATAATGCTTTAACACAGGGTTCAGTGAGTTGAAGACAAGAACCTTTGCTTTGCTCAGTTGGGAAGGAGAACATAAAAAACCTGAACTTTTCACAATGAAGCAGTAAATAATTACTTTGCCTTATTACCCTGTCATCTTCCTCTTCCCCTCAGCCCTCATGAGTCATCACTCATCCCAGTTCATTGTCACAGATCTGCTAACGGAAACCACATTCTGCTGGTGGTGCTAAGGACCAAGTTCTCCTCTGCATAGGAAGAGCAGGGAACGAGCAAACAGCTCCAAGCACCCCTGTCTTCCCTCCTTGGCCTTGCTCTGGCATGGGGAAAGAAATGAGCTGTGTGCAGAAAGAGAAACTGAGGGCCGCAGCTATCCGGAGTGGCTGCAATGCCAGGATGCAGGAAAACCAGGGAAGGACAGTTAACATTAAAGAAACTCTGTGAGGACTCAGGGTTTTTTCCTCTGAATTCCCCACATACAGACTCTTTGGGCACTATGTTTCCAAACTCAAGTTCTCATCTATATGTCATTTTACTCATTTCTACAATTTTTTTTTCAGGAGGAAATCTAGTATTGCAGAAAAAAATGCTCCTAGAATTTTGGGTTCTTTCTCTTTAATTCCACAGAAGTTATCAGAGACAGTAATTAATGAGATGTGGGACTCTAATAATTACTACTATTCTTTCTCATTATTGTGTCTTAAAATACGAAGTTTGCTCATACTTATAAATTCTCAGCTGCTCCCAGCCAACCATTCAATTTAAGGACACAAGTACCACAGGTGGGTAAGACGCAATTTCCCCCTGTACATCTGTACTACCACAGGTTTCTGAATCTCAGCAGTATCAGAAAGCAAACTATTCTACCCTTTTCAAAAGCTGATTTATTACTGTCTCAGAAAGAGAAGCAGCATTGTTAAAAATGCCCAGTAATTTGCTGCTCTTAAAATCAATCAAGCACAGCCAGCACTGGCTGCTATATTGACAGGATAAAAATATGAGCCAGCCCACTGCACCAGCTCGAGCACTGCTGGCTGAGGTCTCCTCAGGCTGGAGACAAGTGTGAACATTGCCAGCAATGTCCCCACAGAGCTCGCTAAGATCCAGCTAAGGGTAACTCGGAGGCAAGCAGAGAAGTATTTAACACTTCCTTAATATCCTTCAGAGGTGCACAGATGAACCAGAGGTTGAAACCCTGCAAAAAAATGGGCAGCTGGGAGCTGTTAAGATGAGATTGAGTGCAGAGGGACCAAGGGAACTGTTTTACTTTGAGTGACTTACAGAAGGAACTGGGAAAAGGAAGAAAGTTTCCTGCTGTTCTTGTTTATCCCAGGGGAAATGAGTTGAGCCAGTGCTCTGCAGCACTGTCCAGCCCCACCACTGTGAACCCCTGGTCCTCAGGGTCATAGATACCACATTTCCTAGTGCCTCTTCATTCCAACAGAACACCGAAAATAAGGAACACCCCTCATCCTGGCTTTCTGCAGATGAGGATACTGAGTTCTGTTAGTGGGAACAGTCACGTGGTATCTACCGCAGGTCACAACTGCGGTTAGCCCTCGAGCCCACACTGTGGAGTCACACCACCTAAGTGAGATGCTCTTGGATGACAGGCCGAAAACATTAAGATCCTTTTAACCAGGACAGCCTGCCAACTGTGATACACTACTGAGTGCTGTTTCATGGCTGTCTTCTATACTGATGAACTAAATAGTGCCAGAGCCTCTCTTCTACCCCTAAGGCCACAGATACAGTTGGCTGGCATCCGTATTATCAAAAACAAATGTGTGTGACCACACTGCAGTTGTCTGCTGGGAGAAGTCTCTGGCTCATGGCACTTTTTGGACCACACCCAGGAATCCTTTGGGAGAGTTCTAGTTGGTCTGGGATTAAATCACACCATATTTTCTCTGCAAACCCATAAATGTCCAAGCTTAAGGGCCTGTGGCTACTTAATTGAATAGTCTAGAGGTAGCCTTCTGTAATGCAGATAGTCAATATCTAGTGTGCACCTGTGAAATTTCCATGTTCAGCAGAGGTTTTGGTACAAAATCACTAAGAACTACTCTGCTAAGGGATCATTTACTGGTTTAGAAAGTTGCCAAAAGTCCAAAATATAGAACGTAGGACTATCATGATCACTTCATATTTTCAGTATGAGCCTCATCAAATTTGTAGCAGTTACCCTATCCTTTACTCTGAAATGAGTTTATGGTGAAATAATAGTTTTGGAGTCATCTTTCTGCATTGTGAGAAGCCCTGAACACAGGCTCTCTCCACAAATGATCAAAACTAGCTACTGAGATTTTCCTATTCAATTTAGAGACAAAAATCTCATATGGCAGCATTCTCCAAGGGTAGAGAAAAATGAAAAGGAAGAGTAGATTTTAAATATTTTTGTGCATTCTCAAGGAAATTCTAAAATACAGAAAATTTTAGGAAGGCATACTGCTGATTTTTTTTTTGCTTGGGTTAGGCTTTTGCTGAACTTCTAGTAGTTACTGGTTAATGCATAATATTCTTTGCATAGATACCAAACCACTGTGGTGATGGCTGTGGCATTGAAGCTGAGAAAAGGAAAATGAATTTGAGGCTGTGGCAGACTGAAATATCTGTTGTTGTTGTTGTGCAGTGATATCTTTGCTAACATAAGTATTGTAACCACGACATTCTTGCTACAGGGATAACATTAGCCATCCTTCTATAAACCCAGAAGATAGTTAAAAACCTTCAGGGCTGATATACTCCCCAGTAGAGCTCTAGTTTTTAGAATATTTGTGTATAATAAATGGTTATGGGTGAAGTCAGAATAAAATACGTAATCAGTGTCACAACTGCATCTGTGCTATCTCAGAACAATCTCCCCAAAAGCAGACATCCTCATTTTAACCACAGAAGACATTTCTCTAAGCTGCAGCAACTTGAATGCATCTCATTCATCTTTGTACTCCTGATGAATTGAGTCTAGACTACCAGTCGGGGGGTGGGAGAGAATCTGCCTCATGCAATTATCTGTGTTTAAAAAGTGCGTGTAGACATTGGGACTAAACAGCAGGAAAAGGCTCTTACTCAGACTATGCAATAAAGGGCAATCACGCTTGTTATTTGAGTTTCTTGTCTCTTACTTCATGAGTCAGCTTTGCCATTACTCTTACCAGACAGACCAGTGGAAATATTTTGAGTATATCTCACTTCTCACTTCTCCTTCACTTTATGCTGCGTTGGATCCCCCCAAAAGAAGTATTCTTAATATGATCAGACACTAAATGAGGTTTCAGGTTTTGTCTATGCAAGTGGCATTAGAGCCAGCTGATTTTAACAAGAGTTTATAAGGGGCTTGAATCAACTCGACTACATTAGTTCCAGCTAATGATGGATGTGGCTTTGTTGGGAGCATTTAGATTTACCACATAATCATTGTTTCAGATCCAGACAGGCTCAATTTACAGACTCTATTTGTTCTTAGGAAAGCTACCTTTATTTTGCTGAGCAAAAAGTCTGAATATTCAAAAGATGTTTCCCTGGGGTGTGAATGAGGGGCTATTTGGCCGGAATGGAAGTGGCAGCCTGGGAGCCAAGGTCTGCTGAAATCTTGAATCGAAATGTTCTCTCAACCCTCTGATTTCCAGGAGAGCTTTCACATACAGCCACAAATGGAAAATATTTTGCAAGGGAGTATAGGGATAGTGAAAAAATCCTACCGCAGTGTTCATGCTACTTTTATTAAGTAAAAGTTACCCTGCAAGGATTGAATTCTGCTCTCATCCTTATTTTCTATCATGAAATGCTATGACTTCTGTGATCACAGAATCACAGAATAGTTTGGGTTGGACAGGACCTTAAAGATCTAGTTTCAAGCCCTCTGCCATGGGCAGGGACACCTTCTACTAGACCAGGCCGCTCAGAGCTCTGTCCAACCTGGCCTTGAACACTTTCAGGGATGGAGCATCTACACCTTCTCTGAGCAACCTGTTCCAGTGCTTCACCACCCTCACAGTAAAGAATTTCTTCTTAATATATAATCTAAGTCTGTCAGTTTAAAAGATATTCCCCCTTATCCTACCTCCAGCTGTTTTCTAGGCCTTCCAGGTACTGGAAACTGCTCTAAAGTGTCCCCAGAACCTACTCTTCTGTAGACTGAACAACCCCAACTCTCTCAGACTGTCTCCATAGGAGAGGTGCTCCAGTCCTTTGATCATCTTCATGGCCTCCTTTGGACCCACTTCAACAGGTCCATGTCCTCCTTATGTTGGTGGCCCCAGAGCCGAATGCAGCACTCCAAGCGGGGTCTCACCAGAGCAGAGCAGAGCAGAGCAGAGCAGAGCAGAGCAAAGCAGAGGGACAGAATCCCCTCCCTTGCCCTGCTCCCCATGATGCTTTTGGTGCAGGCCAAGACATGGTTGGCTTTCTGGGCTGCAAGGACACATTGCTCTTCTTGACTTCTATGATGATGCCCACAACTCATGTCCTAACCCAAGTCCCTCTGCTTTAATATGAATGTTTCCACTATCTTCAATGGAGCCATTACAGAAAGTAATGTAATAAACAAAGCTGAGACTTCAAAGTCTGTATTTAATGTAGTGTCTTAATAACATGCTTTGCTGTGGAAACTGAGGACAAAGATCTCAGTCTCTTAAATGAAATCTTCCCTTAGTATTTCTGTGCCAAATCAAAATAGTTCAGTTTAATCAAAGAAATAAATGGAGAAATGAAATAACTTATAGACATTCATCATCTACTACTCAGAGAACTGGGAAAGCATATGGTGTTAAGTTTTCAGTGAATTCTTTGGCAGATATTCTGGAAGAACAGTAAAGCAGGAAAGGAGACAGGAAAACATGATACAAAACAAAGAATGTACCACATATAAATGTTTAGTGCTGCACTTTATTTAGAGTGGACCAACTTGTAAAACATTTGACATCAATTTCATTTGAAAGCTGTGAGCACTTACGGGATTTTCTAACTCAGTTAAGTAACTATATTGGAAGAGATTTTTTATTGTGAGAGTGGTTAGATGCTGGAGCAGGCTGCCCAGGTAGATTGTCAATATTCCAACTCTGGCCAATATTCCAATTCAAAGCCAGGCTGGACAATGCCTTCAGCAACTTATTCTAGTGGGAGCTGTCCCTGCCCATATCAGGAGAGGCTGGGACTAGATGATCTTTAAGGTCCATTCCAACACCTCAACATTTTATGATTCTATCACACAAATCATTAAAAGAGCTGAATAATAGCAATATCTGAGATATTAAAACCATTTTATTGTCTATAAATGTCTTTCTGCTGGCCTGAAAACCCAGGTATCTCAGCAGCTCAATCACAGCAACTTTAAACAAGTTCTGTAAGATGCTGCAGGCACCTTGGCTGTCCAGAAGATGTTGCCACCAAAATAATTTGCTCCTGAAGCACTACAAGAACTCACTGCACATGAGCTTAACTAAGAGTGCTAAAACCTACTACTAGGTTTGACAAAACACTTACAGGCTCAGAGTAAATGGCACTGGCTGTGCTGATACTCAGGCAGATTGCACAATGTGCATGATCCATACAGCAGATTGCTGTTGGAACTTGCACACCAAGTGGCGGCAGCTGCTTAAAGCCCTGCACAGTGGGAATTAGGTATGGAGAGCAAAGTTGGAGTGGTTCATCTCTCCTCCCACTTTCTTTGAAGCTTCAGAAGCTATCCCTGAGACTCACCACAGCCAGAACATAATGTTGTCAATCTCAATATGGGAAAGCCCCTTTTCTACATTTCTTGGGAGAGACAGGTTTCATTTAAGTGGCTAGAGGTACATACGTTCCTAGATCGCCTGGGATGCAGCTAACATTCTTACATGCATTTTGGAGACATCTCATTTATGGGAAAATCTGATAAAACTCTATAATATGCTGTAAAACCCTTCACAGAAACCACTGTCAGCTCACTGTCAGTGTTTGCCATCAGTCCCCCTTCAGCCACAGCAGTTCCCATGAGGAGTTTGGTGTAACTGAAAGGGTGGCCAGGCAAAGGCCTGGCAGCCTACAAGTGCTGCCAGAGGGATTCTACCAAGTTTTCGTGCAAGGATGGGGGAGAAGTACCTCTGTCATTTCTCCACTTGCACAGCTGTGCAGGGATTGGTACATCTGGCCTCATATCTTGGAGCAAACTTCTTGCACTCACATTTGCCTTGAACAGAAACCATTTACTTAAATCCAAAGAAAAAAATCTGGTCTTCTGATTCCATGTATCTGTGAAAACAGAGGAGAACTATACACTTCGTGGTTTACCTGCTTCATGTGTCATCCTACCACATGGCTGGCTCTAAGGCCTGCTCAGAAATAGAAGTGGAAAAAAACAGACAGGTATAAGACATGTTTAAATAAGACTTTCTGAGGGAGGGAACAGCAACCCATTCTAACCATTGGTTAGAAAGATACTATTTTCAGCTGCCAGCTATAATTAAACAACTCATTTTCCTAAGGCAGAAGAAGATCACAAGCTTCCTCCACAGAAAAAGGTTTTGGTTTTTAATTAAGTTGCCAAGGAGCTGCTCTCACAGCCGAGCCTGTGAGATCTTGAGCTTGGGGGGTCGGTCTGAGGCTGTCAGATATGTCCACATTTAATGAGAAAAACAACGTACGTTAATGAAGACTTAAATGAGCAGCCTTTTAGGCATTTAACCTCTTTTCCTGCTTTGTATCTTTGGACAAATAAGTAGCAGCTATTCAAGTAAAAATGCTTGGAATTATCATGGTCTGCTGTGAGTCACTCTCTCTCAGAGGGCACTTTCCCAACAATGGTAGCAAATCAGGACTGTAGGCAAGAGGAAGGACCACAAGGTGGCCAGAGGGGTCTGGGAGGAAAGAGAGAGGGGACTGCAGTCAGGGAGGATCAAGAGTGAAGGCCCATCCATAGGAAGAGCCTCTCCACACCACCTGCCCTGCTGGGACCAGCTCTTCTCTCTAACATCTGCCGCCACCCAGGGCAGCCACTTTGCATCTCCCTGCCACCTCCTCTCTCCAGGGACTAGGAGCCCATGGACAACCCTGGACAAGCCATAACATAAAAGACGGCCATACCCCACAATGTCGCAGGGAGAGCAAAGGTAGAGACAGAGACAAACACCACAAACCCAGTGTTACAGGTGTCTGGTGATATAATGCTAATTTTTCCCTGTCTCCCCAGCCCTACCCTTCATTATTTACTGTGATTTTATTGTTTGGATCTCTAACTGAACTATTTTCTAAAGTATTTGTCTAATAATCAGTGAACTAAACAAAGATGTGTTACGTGGCATAGTACTGCTGCCTTAAGCAGAACTTTAAAAAGATGGGCTCTTATGCCCCAACAATTCTTTTTCCAGTAATGTTTAGAGTATGTAACTACTGCATAATTACTGGCATTATCTCTGTGCCAGATAACGACTTACCTTATTTGACATTTGAGAAACACCAGGGTTATGTTTCCTTGAGTGCTCTCACAAGAAAGGCAACATTTCTATGAGACCAATACACTGTAATGCAACTCGGCCCTGCTGTGGCTGAGGGGGGCTGCTAGGATCACCCCCAAATGCTGCACAAAACCATCATGCATGGCATGGAAGTCTGAGGGAAGATTAGAAGCATGTTTTAGGGTTGTGCAGGCTGTGCTTGGCAAGGGTCAGAGAGGAGAGGCTTACCTACATAGAGACTAGGTATGCACAAGGTGTGGAGAACACAACTAAAGGGAACTGTGACATTTCTCTCTGTAATTATCAATTTATTTTTTTCCTAAGAACAGACAATATACTGCAGTTCCAGTAGGGGCATAAATGCCTCCCCTCATTATTTTCAAGAATCCCTTTATTTTTCCAAGGAAGAAAACACTATTTCATTAAATACATGCTGCTTTCCAACACCCAAATCAATATTTACCCTTTACTGACAATGCAGTCAGACCTTCTGCTTCGCTTGATATCCATTTTTCTTTCTAACTCCTCCCATGTGCCTTCCAGTCCCCACCACTGTACAGCTGCTATAGCCCCAATAGCAATGACAATTAAGGTTGCCAAAAGTGATGACAGCAGTCAATGCATCCAACAATCTCTGAAAGTTACATGGGAAAAGAAGGACTTTCTGCACTCTCCTTACCTTAGTAATCCTGAGGCATCCATTGGGTCTGCCCAGGGGAACTCTGTGACTTGGAAAATTCAAAACTTGGACTTTGCAGGTAAGATATAATTATGAGGCTTTGTGCATTTTGTTTTTTTTTTTTTTTTTGTATTAGGAAGCTGAAATTTGAGAGAAAACACTTGTATTTCTCCATTTGTCTTGGTTATATATCTTACCCCATAAATAAAGTTTTCTTTCTATGGCAGCAACATTAACTGCCAGGAAAAAAATGCTGCAGAAAGAAAAGGCATTTATTTTCCTTTAAACCTTTTACACTCAGCTGTCTCCCCGTTGGCACTGTACTGGGAAGTGGGACAGCTTGCGTTATTTAATAACCCCTGCGTAGTCTGTGCATTCCTTTGAAGTTGTGTATTTCTAATACTTTCTAAATAAAACACCAAACAAACTCATCATATAAAGTGCATCCAGTCACCACCTGAATTTTAATGCTCCATTTCTGAAGTCTCTTTTCTGCCCCACAGATCTTTAAGTATATGTTCGTTTTGTGTGTCTGGAAAAAGACATGACTCAATGACAGCTAAAACCACTTAAGTAGCCATTTGCCTCCAGATATAGAAAGCTTGTGCAAAGCTTACAAAGCATTGCTCTGTGCCTACAAACCATATAAAGCCAGCGAATTAAGTGGAATTCCCTAACCTAAAGAAAGAAAAATATTTAGAAAGAAGGAAAGCTAATCACATTTAAATACTCAAAAATGAAAGAACTGCTTGGGTCAGATGTCCCTGTCATCCAGCAACATGTCTCGAGAAAGGAGAAGGTGGACAGGATTTAGGTCTGTATACATTTGCTGTTCTCACAGAATCTGTCAGGCAGGTGTTTATGCACTGCCTGAGCCAGAGGCTACATCCAGACAACACATTTAATAGTTTTTGATGGACCTGGCCTCTACTAATAGGTACAATTGCTTTCTGAACCCATTTTCACCTGCTGTGACCATGACATCCTGTAGCAATGAGTTCCACAACTCTGACTGTGCTGTAGGAAGACATCTCTGTGCAATGCATCTGACAAAGTCACAGGACTGCTATTTTTTGTAGCATACCTCTCACCTGCCTTCCCTCACAGCTTTCTGTTCCCTCCTGCTTTACCTTCTGAGATTAAGGGAATATTTAACTTCACTGGGTAGCACTGGGTGCAGCCAGTACTGGAGTTGTGGAGACTGATTTCTATAGCATCTAAATGATTACGTATTTTGTTCTCAGGTTTTTTTTTTCCTTAGTAATTCCTAATGTTCCCTTTACCTTTAAACTTGAATATCAGCTCTTCCCTGAGTGCTGGTAGCTAAGTCATGTGTTTGTGTTTAGCTAGGGCCATTTCCTGCCTTGTGCATTACTTGCAGTCACTGATAGAACTTCACCCGTCATTTTCTTACCAGGTCAGCCGGTATCATGAAATTCTCACTGCAAGATGAACTCTAGACACCGATTCAAAAATTTAAGTTGAAAACAAACCAACTTATCTGCTGAAGGGTGAAAACGAGAGAAAATAGTAGGACGAAAGCACACTGCTTTACAGCACCTCATCTCTAAAGGAGCTGCTGTTCAGCTCTCTGCTTGGTAGCACAATTTGCAAATCCCTTTATCTTACCAGAGATGAAATTTCCAACCCTGCAAAAGATTAATGCTCAAATACTTCCCAGGTTCTTAACAGTGACCTTAAGAGGGACTTAAGTAGTGCTTAAATTTTATACTAATCTCCAGATAGAGAGCATTCACTAAGTTCATATTTGCTCAAGAAGCTAGAGACTTCTGAAGGAAACCTCTCCTATATCCAAGACAGAGGGCACCAGCTCCACAGAGGCTCTGGATGACACCACAAACAGTTTTTTGCGGTTGCTGTAAGTGACTTCCATACCTGTGACCTGGAAATGGCTTGTGGAGGGACATCCTGCCAAGGATAGACTGCAGGAGCCCTAGGAGCTGAGCAAAACCTTGTGCTTTCAAAGAAGTGAAATAAATACAAAAGAGGTTGCATTTTTGAGCCACCCCAGGAAGAATAACAGCCAGATGAATCTTGGTTTGTGTGTTAGTTAATTATTTTAAAAATTGACACCAGAAGATAGAATGCTATACATAGCAGAAGCAGAAAGGAAAAATAGAACATATTTCTGTGAGAAACCATAAATCTTAGAAACTATAAGCTCTGGCAGTTGTAATGGCACTAAATTTTTAAGACGGCTTTAGAAAGTAGGGGCTCTACATGTGGAAGTCAGGTTCTATTTAATTATTAAAGCCTCTGTGGAGTAATAAGAAAACAGATCGATCAACCAGATATTTAACAGTGCACAGGCACTGGGACAAAAAACATACTCAATAAAATACATTTAACCCTCTGTATGCATGTGCACACTTTATATGTATGCTCACATGCTGTAGCAAGCCCCTAAGAGCGCACCTTCACAGCCTATAAAAAAAGCATTTAATTTTCCAGCTTGTGCTGGCAGTTGACTTTCCTGCCATTAGTGTTCAGTGCTCGGGTGCTTCTGGGCAAGGAAGTTAATAGTGAACAGGTCATAGCTCATACCCAGGTATGTAAATAAACTTTATACTTTTCATGTATGTTTCTTACAGAAAAATGTACTTAGTTTGACCCACAAGAATTTAAATTTAACCACATTTTTATCTTGAGGATCACAGGTAATTTTTTTTTCTATCTTGTATGCAAAAGTATTAGGAATACTAAAAAGATCTCAGAATAATGTTTAATTGATCTACGTTACAGCTTTAGAAGGCAATTTTGTGCACATAGTTAAATATAAAGAAACTAAAACTATGATTTACTTAATATAGAGGATTCCGTTTGCAGAAGTGTTCATCTGAACTATATGAGTTTGTGTTTTATTTTCTGAGGTTGACAATGAAGGAACAGGTTTCATTTTGGTCAGAGGTGAAGTGCTGTAATATACATCTTTTTCCTTTTTCGCAATACTACTTGATTACTCTGATCTTGAGCATTCTAAAATTTTTTCTCATTATGATTAATTATATAACTGCAATTCCAAATAACATTATACAAATATTTATATGGAAAAGCAAAATGTCTGCTTTTGTTTAGAATTCAATTTGGCTTCTTTCCAGCAAACAAATTGAAAATTTTCAGTTTTCATTAACTCTTCCCTTTTTTTAGCTATTATTCATTTCAGCCTTTTTAATCAAAAAACTTCAGTTTCAGAACATTTTAGCTAATTTAATTAAATCTTTTAATGTAGACCTCATTTGACTAGATCTGAATAAATTGCTGAACTAACAAAAAGACCAGATATCTAAGGAAATAGTTTCCCTGAATTTAATTAGACATGCAGGCTTCCTTTGGACATCCTCCTCTCCACAAAGTACATTCTGGAGTGACTTCACTCCACTTCCATGTTTTAAATGACCAGATTATACAGGATATTCAAAGCACACAATAATAGAGTCACAGTCTTAATGACTGGAAAGTAATTGGGCAGTCATTATTCCAGATGCTTGAACAGAAATACATATTAAAAGAAATACAGATAAGTAATATTTAGCAGTATTTCCTCTTATTTGTACTCAGAACTTGTGGCATCAGCTCAACAGCAATAAACCCTTGCTAATCACCTATGTCTTCTCCATGCTGCTGTAACACAGGATCACTGCAGTCTCCAAATAAATGGGTTAGAAAATGGACTGTACTCCCAGGATATGATTTAATTATCCTGCAGTGTGAAAGTTAGTTTTAATATTTTTAAGAGTGTGGACTGTGTAAATGTGAAGGTATTTAGATGTTCATTGGTACTTCCAAAAGCATCTAGGCATATGAAATTGTCAGTTCAGTCCTGCTACCAAACAGCTCCTACACAACTTGCACAGCACCCATCTGCCTTGTTTGGCACTGAAATGCTTGTTGAAGTCTTGCCCCTTGCTAAGGAAAACTTTGGCCCAGAACTGATTTTTCAGCCATTCGATTTAAGGTAATCATTGTGCCAGTACTGTAGCTGATCCACTTTAAAAGTACTGCTTGAGGTGAGAACCCATTCTTGTGATGAGCTTCCAGCCTGAACACTGAAGTGGTGGTGGAGCATTAACATAACTTCAAACGCCAGGCAGAAATAACCCAAGCCCACTGGTGTTAGGCTGACCCTACACTTTCTAACTACTGATAAAACAGACTCTTCTCCTCTAAAAGACACTGGGAGATATTTACTGAGGATATTTTGAGTTTTCTTCCACTGCGCAGGAGTTTTGCCACAGTGAGGGCACTGACAGCTCTCTCAGCAGTAAGGTCTGAGCAAAGCTTGAGACTCTGACTCATATTTGCAGGTGGATTTAGCCAGGGTGGCTGAAAGAGCCCCTCCCCTGCTGCTCCCGGGGGCTGCTGCCCAAAAAGCAGAGCAGCAAGGTAGCATATGTGCTCCCCCTCATGCAGAGCAGCACGGAGCATCACCCTGTGTATCAGCATGGCATGAAGTGCACGCAGTTGGCACTGGTACATCAGGCTGTGACTCGTGCTCTTTGGAGGTGGACAAGCACTCTGTTCAGCTTCTCCTGCTCCAGGGACACCAAGCGCTGCAAGAGGAGTGGTGCAAACAGGAGGAATGGCTGCAGCTACACCCAGAGCTCTGCCTGTGAACATAGGCAGCAAATGCAGCTGGAGGACAGGCAGCAGGGATACAACAGTGGCCAGACTTCAGACATATGGCTAAGAGAAGGTTTTTTAAAGCAGAATTCCACAGAAAAAGCAAAAAGCCCAGAATGGGAATGAGTCTTCTAAGAGGTATGGACCAGTTCTTTCTCCTGCTGTCCACTATGATTAAGAGCTGGTGAGGAACAGCTACCCTCTGCAACCCTGAACTGAGGATGAGGGACTCTGTGGCTGCATTAATAAATTAAATAATGCTGGAGACCAATCCCTGGCAGCTTAAACAACTGGAATGGTGTTGCAATGTTCCCAGTGTCAAACTGGATCAGGAGACTTGTTAACAATTTAACTGCACAGATGACTGGGATGCAATGCTTGTATCTGTGCCATGGCATTTATTTATTTATTTACCAGAAGTAACACAGCCCTCACATAATCCTCTACTGATATTCCTCAGTGGACACTAGTTCACGGGTGTTTTGCAGCTCCAAAATCCATTTAGTTCTTGGTTTGGGAACTGTCTCTGGTGTTTGCTGTAGTCATATCGTCCTGGTTTCCCACAAATTTCTGCAGATATTCAAACACTAGGTGCTAGCACACTTGCTCAGTATCTTGAAAAAGAACCCCACAACTAATTACAATCCCCTCTGCACAGCAGGGCCTGTCATTACCTTGCTAATCAAAGCGAGTACTGTCAAAAGACCTGCGGAAAGGAAACTCGCATGTATACGTCAAGCTTGCTCCAATTTAAAAAATTGCTCATTGCCTAATTCATTAAACAGTAGGAAGTAGAAATGAAACGTTAAATTTAGCAGAGATGCTACTGCTAATTATTAACCACAATCATTAAGCACTTGCCTATCATTCTAATATAGAGTATGAACAAAAGAGGATAAAATATAATCTACTAATCAAATTGAAACCTAATGATATCCAATTGAACAAGCATGTGGTCATTTTCTCAAAAGATCAACTGGTGGCTTTATCTTGCTTTTTCTAATTAACTGGGGCCTCATTGCTTGGAAATAGCATGGATTATTTCCATATCACATTCGTTACTGTCACAAATAATGACAGAAGTGTACTTCGCACCTGAACAAGAAGCACTGCCACAGGATGTAGCTTCAATTGTGGTCTTTGTACTGCTTTATTTGATAAGGGACAATTATCTTTACAGGACAAAATCTCCCCATGTGACTCACGTTTGACTCTTCTCATGGCCAAAGGAATTGCTTTGTGGAGACATTACATGATTTACTGCTCTGTTTGCTGGTTCCAAAGCAAAACTGTGTAACTCTTATCTGCCATACTCATCAACTCTGAAAGGCAGATCAATATCCAATTGCTCTGTCCTGGTAGCAAGTTAGTCATTTAGAAATCACCTATTCAGGTCGTGTTGAGGCCAGTGTTTCTCCCTGCGAATGATGAAATTGCTAAGGTAAATGCTGCCTGTGTGGAACACAGGATGATAGCTGAAGGCAATGGCTGCATTTGTCACTCTTCCCAAGAAAATGCAGATTGTAATGGCCCATTTTTTTCTGTGAGACTTGAATTAAGCTGAATTCAATGGATAAGATTTTTTCTGTGGCTTTCTCAGTTTTTCTATCTAGCTTTGAAAATCTGAAGTGGATAGTGCGGAAAAGATAAACTTTGTGATCTCTCTGAGATCCTGCTGTTGCCTTGGCCTAACTCAAAGGATTCCTAGGAAAGCATATTTAAATTTGAGCTTGCATCTGAAAATACACAAAGGGCAACTGCTTCCCTCTCAAATCCATCTCTGTCTCCTACCATTTAGGAAATCAATTACAGATTATCCCAATTGTGACAAACCATGCGAGAGTAAAAGCAGTAGGATTTAAATTATGTAATTGTAGATGTTGGAAAGTTCGTTGCCTATGTGTCAACTGCTCAGCCATGGTCACTTCACAATCAAAAGGCAGCTGCAAAGGGCAATTAATTTGACCCATCTCATCCTGAGAGAAACTGCCTTCTGGAAAAGCCTGGTTTTACCCACTGACTACAAGAGTGTCTCTGGTAATTGCCTTTGACTTAGCCACCCCTTAGACAGACAGTTAAGTAGAGATGTATGCCACTGTACATGCCACCTTACATCTATCATTCATGACATAAAGATAATATTACATATTGATATAGTTTTCAATATATAAGAATTCTGGGTTTCCAGTCCGCATAACTATTTTCTAGGCTGCCTCCTTGATTAGTATTTCTGCCCTTTGACAGGAACAAATGCCCCTTGATTGTCCTTTACTTTTCAGCTCCACTGAAATACACCAACATTTAATCTGGGTTTCACAATATTTGGGGGCTTTAATGGGTAGCTTTAAAAAGCCCCTATCCTGCATTGCTTTGTTTTGTAGTTGTAAGCACACAGCAATTCAACACTCCCTACAGTTAAAGGGTTATCATTTTTCTTTGCTCCAGAAGTTCATTTTAAGACAGATCCAAAATTGGCCAAAAGAGCACTTGAACACGGTCTTTTCTGAAAGAGATTGTTAATTAACTTTCCGCTTTCCTATGTCTGCTAAAATCTGCATTGCTCATTTTGCTAATTCCTCATCTCTTAGCCTGCCATTTAAGTTTGTGCCCTCAGCCTTCAGAATCAAACCTTCCTATTTCTTGATCTTGCAAATAGGTCAAGGAGCTGGTTCTTTAGTTCTTTCTATCACCCTCTCAGACTTGGCTACAAGGAAGATTTTGAAAGCTTCTGTGAACTGTCAGCATTTTCCCTGGTTATTGTCCCTCTCCTTTATTATCAGAAAATTTCGAAGTTTATTACTATTGCAACACCTTAATTTCTGTTAGATTTTGTGACTATGTAATCAGAATTAGCAATTTAGTATAAACCTGTTGAAAAGGTTAACATTCATCTTGTCAGGACAGTTAAAGAACTAAAAAGAAAATAATTTGTCTTCAATTACCAATTACGGAAAGATCTGCTGTGAATGCTGCATTCCGAAATTAAGCTATTCCTACTTATTTCCTCTAAGGAAGGCTGTCCTAGTCTGTTTCAATGTTTTAATATTTTCCTGCAACTGTTTTGCAACACTGCAAAATAATTCAACCCAGTGCCCACCAGAATCTTTCCTTCAGCTTTTGTTCCCCATCTCCCTCTGCCAAGAACTCAAATTTTCACCCCTTGTTGCCTGCTGCCTTCATCTGGCATAGTTCAAGCTGTAACCACTCTTGTCACTGCTGATCTCATCACAGACTGATTATGTTAGTTTGCAATTGATTTTACCATGCTGCCCAATGCCTTGGAAAGTAACTTATTGTCTCCAAAGTCCAAGACAGTGGGGTATTTGATTGTGTTTTTCACAAAAGACTATCACAGTTTTTCAGCTATAATTACTTTGGAATAACACTGTTCAGTTCCAGTCTGACCACTTTTTTGAGTAGCAGTGTGCATGTATTAGGTCTGGAAAAAACATTTATAAAAGATGTCAATGATAAGAAAACTGGATAGTAGGATTATACAAGCAAACCTAGGTATTAAAAAGTAGGACAGTTACCTTTTGAAGTGAGCAGGAATGTCTTCATGGCTGTCAGTGCCTCTCTGCAGTAGGGACAAGATTCCAGCTCCACTCACACCATGGTCCTGTCTTTCTCCTTGGCCTCAGAGGCCCTGCTTACAGTTGAACACTACAGCCATGGGGTAAGTGCACATACAGAGGAATTTGTCTGGACTAATGCAGGTGGTCCTCCATCTGAATCAGTTGCCTGTGCTGCCATCGTCAATGGCACGTAGAAGTTTTAGGCTGTGATTCATCTGATTTATTTAGATGTCTGCATTAAGACAACATGAATCACATCTTAAAACTATCTGTCTCTCACCACAGAGCTGAGTGACAGTGACTTAAATGTATATAGATACAAACAACTAGAAGTAACATCCATACTAATGTTGTAAACAGTAGCAGGCCAGGTGTCAGGAGCAGGCCAGATAAATGCTCTCTCCACCTCCAAGAAAGGATGGTAGTGTGACCTGCCCATGGGAAAAAGCCCTAGCTTGGGATCCCTCCTCAATTATTCTCATGAGTTCTTTGGGGGAGTGTGAATGCTAAAAGCCTGGCTGCAGAGAGATTTCTCAGTTTTTTACAGTGTCTGTGTGAAAGCCTTGCTTTCTCACAGACGCTATGGGAAAAGAGTTAAGAGATTTTGTAAACTATGGTATTGTTATGATACCAAGGAGAAAACATCTGAAGTAAGTGTTGTTGGGTTCAGCCAATCCTTCTGGGAGGTGGTTGGTCAGAGAACCAATAGCCTTATGTCAGTCCAGCATGCTAAGGTATATAAGCGAATTTGTAAATTAATAAAGTGTCGGTTTCTTTTCATCTTAAACCGTCCATGTTGCTTTATTCCTCAGTCTCTGCTCGCTAGTGACAGGGGAGTGCCAGTTGAATGAGACCAAAACTATGTCAATGACTTTCCTAGTGGACAATCAAGTTCCCAAACCTCGGTCCATGGCTCCGCACGCTTGATTTAAATGTTCCCAGAGTGTCATAGCTACTTTTTAACAGAATCCTGATACCAAGTTTCTCTCTCAACTTTAGGTGCTAAAACAGACTTAGGATCAGGAAATTCTGGTAAATGTATTATTTCTCTCTTTTCTTGGGACATCTAGGAATTTTCAGGATCAACACCTTCTCACAGACTGTATTGCTTTGTTGAACTGCTTTACTGTTAGACAAATCACAGTCTAGCATCACATGCCATCACCCGGTAACTTCAAGGACTGCACACATCTCCACCTGTTACTAAATGTTTACTTTTGCCTGGAGGGAATGAGGTGCCCAAAGACACACACACACACAGAGGCAAAAGGCATTACTCTGTGATGCTGTTTCCATACAAGACCAAATAATTTACTGAGCCCCCATCCACAGCAGTTCTACTACCTGTTCTCCAGGATGGGAACCAGAGCTTCCCTGCCTGCCCTAAGCTGCTGTCTGCTCATCCTGCCCACTTATGGTTGAACCTCCCAGCCCACTGTACAAGGAGGAACAACTTCAATAGAAGGGGTTCAACATCCTCTCTTTTTCATCTAAAACAACATAGCTCAATGCTTAGTTTCCGTACATGTGACATGGGTCTGAAGCTGCTCAGTCAAAGAAGGTAACAGAATAAATAAGCTCCCCATATCCTGTTTTATTGCTTTAGTTAAACTGAGCTCTATAGGGCGTCTATGAAATCTGCAGAATCACTGGGTCTTGTCAGGACATGGGTATGAGATAAACAACTCTGCACAGCCCTGTAGAAAACAAGGTTATTCTGGCATGCACAGAAGGAGTTCCAGCTCTTGCAGGAGCTGTTATAGAAAACTGAGCTGCCTGTGAAGCTCAAGCATCTCTGGTAGCAACCACATGGAAGTTTTGAAGATTTAAGTCTTTGATACCTAAGATATAGATTAACTTGGTTTTATGCTCAAAGGTTTCAGTCATTTGTCCAACAGATGTCATTTCCTCGTGGTGGTGTAAACGGCTGACAGGGATACCCTGAATCTTGATGATATATTCATAACTATGAGTACTCTGCCTTCCAGCAAGTTACTTGGCTGTGCTTTGAGGGCGATGATCTTGGGCCACTGGTTAGAAAAACCCTAAAATAGTCTTTACAATGATTTTTCAATTTGTATAATTTGATGTTTTCAAGAAAGACAATTTGAACATACCAAATATCTTGATGCAACCTGGTAGCAATGTCACAGCAGATGTTTCGCTGAAATTTGTAATTAATGCAGAGCTAAAACACCTTTAGTTCATACTTTATGATTAAATTTTCTCTCCATAACCCCTGCAGTAACTCTTCAGGGGACAGTAAAATCATCAGTATCATCTTTTTAGAAAAATATTCCCCCAACTATTGCTAGGGAACAATTTAAATTTCTCTATCCTGGATTTTAGCCTCAATTTTAAGGATTTTTTATCATCATCTGCAGCACAAGCTGCATGCATTTTTATACCACTTCTTCAAATATAAATCATCTTAAAACTCGTCCACAAGAAGGTGACCTCTGTATGTTTACCTGGCACAAACTCTAGACAAATTTTTCCCTCTTGGGAAAATCTCAGACTGGGGAGTCATTCGCTTTCTGACAGAACAGAGCATCAAGTTCATAGCCTTTGTTATTTTGAGACCTCTCTATTCACAAGAAGTTCTCCTGTGCTGACCCCCTGCTTGGCCTCAGGGAATTTAGCAGTGAAGAGTCAGGATTTAGTCTCTGCCCCACTAGAAACCACTCATTCTCCCATTTTTGTGGCTGATTTCAGGTGCAGCCTCAGCCTGTAGCAGCTTACAAGACTTGCACTGACCTGCCTTAGGAGGAACAGAAAGTAAGACCAGAGCAGGAGTATGGAGAGAGTGGTTGCAGCCAAGCTGCCATGCAGACTCCCACACCCATCTCCCTTTGCCCTCCTGCCCCATCTGGAGAGCTCTCTTCCTTGGTTCCTCACAGCATGAAAAGGAGGAAGAGGTTTTGAATGATATCTCTTTCTTTCCTTGTCTTCAGAGTCTTTAATTAATGAGATATGCAGATCAGCAAACCAAAGTTAATTATTTTCTGACACAAATTAGGGGAGATGAATCACTGATTACTACAGCAACTTTGAGCTCTCTCTTTGCATGGCTAATATAAAACAAAGGGGAAAGCAATAGCCACATAAAGTTCTGGTGGTGCCTGTGACACCCTTGAGGAAGTAAGTAGGGATAGATGTTTCCACAAGTACGTTTCACAGCCACCAAAATCATAGAATCATTCGGGTTGGAAAGAACTTTAAAGATCATCTAGTTTCAATGCCCCTGCCATGGGGCATTTCACTAGACCAGGTTGCTCAAAGCCCCATCCAACCTGGCCTTGAGCACTTCCAGGGTTGGGGCATCCACAGAGCCTTTGGGCAACCTGTTCCAGTGTCTTAAAAAAAAAGGTGAATTTCCCATATGTGCACAAAGTATCTGGAGGAGCTGCTATCAGCCATAATGGGCAGGAATCCACATGCTCACATTTCATCTGCCTGAAGGCTCAATATAGTATCCAACCAACCAGGTTCTTGGTAAAGTTCCTGACAGAAATGACATAAGTGAGATTAGCAGTTATCTCTTTTCCTTAACTACAAAGGCAGCCTAAGATCCCGTCATGGTTTAAATAACTGTTTGACATAGAAGTCAAGCTGACAGCTCCCATTCTAGATGCTTCTTTTGCACATTTGTCCCCTGGACTTTTGTAATCACTCTAACAAATGGCTTTAAAAATACAGATTAAGTGTTCTTACAAAAAAAGTTATTGCATTTTGTGGAAGGAAAAGAGTCACATGAAAATTTTGCTTTTCGTCTTGTCTCCTGGCTCTAGAAGTCATGGATGAACTATACCTCCTGTGAAAAAACGCTGTGCTTAAACCTGTAAGACTCTATTTGTATTAATAAATTAAGCTAGAGGCATAGACCTGGCCACTGAATTTCCTAGAGTGGCTACATTGTTAGAATAATGCATGGCACAATTTTGTCCAAGGCCAGCTAGCACTTTCCTACACAAGCTTCAGGTACAGTTTTGGAGTTAATGCAAGCCAAGGATCAATCAATATACACACAATGTTTTTCAGAAGCTGAAGAGCTCCGTAGTGTGGTAATGGCCAGATGAGGCCAATTGGCTTCAAGGCCAAAAAGGTTTTGCTGAGTTTACCACTAGCAGTATAACTGCAGTATATCAACAGCCCAAAGCAATGAGACCAAAATATTCATATTTTCCCCTTAACCATTCTGCTGTAATTACATTGAACTTAATCCATTTGGTGGTAAAAGGAGGAAAACTGACATTACATGTTTAAGGCTAAAAATTACATAAAACTAACCATAAATTAATCCCCTTTGTGAAATCTAGACTCTGGATTTTGTGTTCACTGTTGGTGTCACTGTTTTCACATGCAGCACTGCAAGGAGAATCCTGGGGGGTTTTGAGGGATTTAACTGAAATAATCTGGGTAGGTTACTGTGACAGCAAAGAGTTGGGGTGTAACGCCAGAGCTGCACAAGCTCAGAGGTTCAATCACAGGTTCTAACAAATAGTGATACCTGCCCAAATTATACCTTGCCTCCTGATAATGTGTACTTGCACACTGACCTTTCAGTACTTACACTGCCATGTGTGGCCAGCTGTTACGATCATACTGCTTACTTCTCATGAGACACCTCCAGAGGCGAAGGACATAAACTTGAAATGAAGGTGGTATAAGGCCTTTAAATCCATCCGATCTGTCTACTGTATTGCTGCCCTCAGTGTGATTTCAGAAGCTTTAGCAATGCAAGAGCTGTGAAAAACAGGCTTTTGCTCAGTGTACTGGAGCCTTGACATCTGAGCCACCCCAATCCACACACAGTAGAACTTGTGACACCTAAAATCAGTCAGTCTTTTCTCCTCTGCCCTGCTGAAGAAGAGTATATTGGTGGCTGCTCACCTGAGAGCCCACCATAGTAACTGAAAAAGTTCTATGAAGCCCAAAGGTGAATATATGCCAATAAACACAAAATCAACACTATATGAGCAACTGTGGCACGCACGTCTCAAGTAGTGAAATGTTCTGTAAGTTTCCTTCACGACTGTGCTTCCATCAGTATTGGAAAAAGTCAGCAAAGTCTTTACATCTCCCCCAAGTAACTCATAAGCGACAAACAATGTTGCGGTCCTAAAACTTCACATTTCACAATAGGAATACAGACAAATTTTGACTATTCCAAATACATGAACCTTTGACTACTCAGAGTCCTCCTCCTGAATCTCTTAGCATACATACAAAACCCTGCTCATTAAACAAATGTCCTTTAACATTCAAGAAGCCACTTGTTCTAACTTTAGCAATGTAGCAAGGACATGTTCTTGCATTTCCCTTCATTACCACATTGTCAGCCTCCTAAATTAACACTCAAGATCCTATTTCCATGTCACAGACAGAGTTGACAGGAGAATTTATGGGGTTTAATTTGAAATATTGCCCTGTTCCCTGCAATTAAGTTTATTTCTTTGAGGTGGATGAGAAGAAAAACATCTTACTCCACTATATACATTTCTGTTACACCTGGTGACTCTGCACTAGCATTTGCCTCATTAAATCGAATGTCCCTATATGACACTGATGATGTTAAGATTTGGAACAGAAACTTTAGGATCAGTCCCGGCAGAGAAAGAAGATAAATGTCTGGATGTGGACGCACCATAATGCACGGAAGAAGTGAGGTGTAAGAATGGCATGTGTTGGCACCTAGATTAGCTCATCATCAAGTTCATAGCATATCTACCAACAGTTTCTGCATGTCTCACACCAAGGCTGGGTTAAAAAAGGAGTGCCTAAAATAAAGAACATCCTACATCAAGACTAAAACAAAGATCCAAGACATTACAAGATGATGGTAAGAAGATGAGGAACAGGAAATTCTATTTAAACATAAAAAACTTCTTACCTGAAGGGGTTGTCAGAAATGGTAGTTGTGGGAGTCTTCACTCTTGGAAATATTCAAAACCACATCTGGCATGATCTTATAGCACACTGGTTTGATTAACTGCTTTGAGCAGGGGTATTGGACTAGATAATCTTCAGGGGTCCCCTCCAGCCTCCACCATTCTGTGATTCTAACAGGGCTGGATCCTTAAAACCTCTTCATAAGCAGACAACCATGAGCAAGTTCTCTGAGTGAGATGCAAAGGAATAGTGAGACAAGAGATCAAGGTCACCATCAGCTTCTGTGGATGCAAAAATGCTTATCCAAAATTATCAAATGGTCATCAAAGTATGGAAAAAACAGGAAATTAAATGAGTACTCAGTAATCAGAGTCCTTTGTACATTTTTCTTCCACAATGCATTTGGACCGGGCTACCTTTCCCACCTGATCAATTCAATCATCTCAGATACCTGAATGGTGGGCATGTGACTTGGACACGTGTCTTAGTGCTTGAGATCATGCAGGTATGAGGATGGGAGAAAATGAAATAACCTTTCCCTCCATATAACATCTGCCTTTGAGCTTCATAATGTTGTTTCTACAATGGTGCAGCATTATTTCCTACAATGATGTGATGCAGTATGTGGCAGTGTGAGCTTTTTCTTCTACAGAAGCACTGTCAAATTCAGTGCATAAAATTTAATGTAACATTTCCTCAGATGGGATAAATTTATACTGACCCAACTCTTGACCTTTGTTCATTTTTAAACTGCAGTTGTCTGCTTGTCTAAGAGATACGGGCTAGGTCAGATAGGGGAAACCCAAGCACCTTTGTTTTAACCCAGGACAGCCCCGACTATCAGATTGAACCCTTCTCGCCCTAGAGTTGAGAGCTACATTAACTTAGGAGTACTCAGTTAAAAAATATGACACATTATGTCTAATTTTGCACATGTGATTTTCAATTTTAATGTTAGCAAACAATGCAAATTGTCATGTTAATGCAGTAGCTTCAACTAATTTTATTTCTGTTAGCTTCCATGAAAATCATAAGGACTAAGACTCACTCCTGTTCAACTCTTTTTACTCCTCTCCTCTCTTGATCTCCAATCTCCAGCACACAATACTTTTATGAACAGACTGTTTTGACAGTACCAACAGTACAATGATGAAATATGCTGCATGTCAAAGGCAAGCAGCACCATCTGCCAGCTCTTTCAGAGCACTGCAAGGAGCAGCAGGCTTACACCAAACTTGGGCAATCCTGCAGCAGAAGTGGGTGAGAAAAAGAAAGATGATATTCCTCACACACTCCCCAATTCTCTATAAAGTTCTAGAGTAAAGATATCTTATGTGCCATTGAGTCGGTTCATGACTCAAACTCATCAAAATTTTTTTAAATACACCAAACTACAACATGTTTTTCTGAACATGCTGATTTGCTGCAATAAAAAAATCATTCAAAGTAATATGTTAGTTTAATTTAAAGACCTCGGGGAAAAGTTTTCTAAGGTCCAAGATGGATATCTGGCAAGAGAGACCTGACCACAGGTGTTCATATATAACCAATATTCTCTTGTCTCAGATGATCCTCTAACGTCTCCCTCAGAGAACCTCTAAAATAGAGCTTAGGGGCTATCTTGGTCCAACCATTTCTATTCTTTCACTCCCTCCGTTTGTTCAGACACATCCCCTTTCAGATGTGTGAGCATCTGAATGAATATGTCTCCCTGCACAGGGACAGTTGGCTAGAGACTTTCAAAATATTCTTTTTTTAAGAAACTTTGGAAAACAACGCTTTTTCTGGTAGTTTACAAGAAGGTTAGTTTTGAAAACAGCCTCTTCCTCTAAGGAAGAGTTGATCCAAGCCATTGTCCCTAATAAAAGAAAAAAAAAGATAAAAAAAGTAAAACCAAGATAGTGCTCCAGACCTCTAGCTTCCAAAGAATAAACACATGCCACAGCCCTGATCCCCTAGAAATACCATTTCCTCAGACTGCTCCTCTGTACAGTAGTGGGAATTAGCTTTCTGATGGATGACATGTTTTAATTAGTGACAATAGCAGACTGAGTGAGGGGAAAGGAAGATAAGTTAGTCTGCAGATTTGCAAATTCTGGCAGAGAAAACATGTGGCACAGCAAGAACTAAAATCCAACAGGATTCAATCACTAACACAAGGCAAACACATGACTTTTCAGATGCTTAATACAGACTTCACATACTTCTAAAAGCCATCAGCTGAGTCCAGACAGAGTACCAGCTGGTGTCTGGAGATAAGGTGTTTTGACTTCTAGCTTGTCACTCATTTGTCACTCAAATGAAAAACTGCAGAACTCACAAGATGACTAAACCAATATTTGAAAAATAAACGGCATCACACCAGAGAAAGCCAGCATTCCACATGTTAAACCAACAAGTGTAGGCAGAGGATCAGCACTGAGTTAGTACCCCAGCTGGTTCTACTCATATAGTACACAACAAGCTTTTGAAATACTAAATAAAACAGAGTAACAAAAAATCTGGGTTGACCAGCTTCTGTCTCATCACACAACCTGCCTGGCCAGGCTGGCCAGTGGCAAGACAAAAGGGACCCCTGTGGCTTTCATGGTGGTTCTGTGTTCTGTTGCAACCTTGTTCATGTTCAACCTCTCTTTCCATGGGAATTCTGCAACTTGCAATGTTATTAACACACTATTTACTATATTTAAATGTTTTTGTACTGGAAAGACTCAAGTGAAAGTGGATGTTGTTACATTTTAGCATCTTTTCTGATAAATTCTGTATCCATCACATCTTGTCTTTGTCTCATGCACAGAGCTGCCATACAGACATGTTCCTCCATCCATACACTCACAAAGATGAGCATGTGGCAAACAAGGCTAAACGCAAAATGGAATGCATAGGGGAAAGTCTCTTTACACGAGAAAAGCAATTTTTCTTCTGTTTTCCAATGTACAACGTGTACACATTCTCATCCTCTTGATGCTCATTAGCTTGATAATGAGTAACCCACACTATTTGCTTCTGGAGTTGTTTTATTTATTTTGCAAGTTTACCAAGTTTTGCAAATTCTCTGGAACTCAACACATGTGCACACTCACACAAGTCTATTACAATTCTTCTTGCCAGAGATCCACCAACTAAAGTGAAATAGAGATGCTGATTTCATCCCCATATCTAAGCGGTCTCTGGCTAGTGGCTCAACCTAGTTTTGGGTGCTGAGATACCAAGACATCCCAGAGATGCAGCTGGAGTGGAGCTGGAAAGGGGCTGCCAAAGAAAGCTTGGAGCTGCAGAAAGATCTATCCCGTGGGGACTATATTGCTGGAGGAAAGGCTTGGGCACCTTGTCTAAGGTCCAGCCAAGGATTACAGTTCATTACAGAGACAAAAGACAAAGCTACAGCTGTTTAAAGGCTGGAAGGTGTCTTTCCAAGTAAACTCAAGGCTGATGCCAGAAGCCACTTTGGAAGAGTGCCATCAGCCCTGTTCCTGGAGCTCTGGACTTTCTCTCAACCCAACACTGAAGTAAAGCAGTGCCATTACGAGAGCTCATATCCAAAGAATTCTAATTGGGAAGGATCTCTGGCCTACGGCTTAGCTTATTTCTTGGGTCAGGACTAGATCTGAGAGCCACGGACCACAGCAGGAGCAGGGCTGGAAGATGACAGAAAGGACTGCAAAAAGTACCCTCTTTGGACATGATGTAACTGGGAGAAGGTTTCGGCAACCCTGTCCAAGGGACACTCTAGAATTAGGCTTATGGACAGGTTAAGAGAAAAAGCCAGCACAAAACTACAGCTGTAGGGAGACAGGAAAGTATATTCCAAAGCAAACTAAGGGCTAATGCCCTAAATTTTCTCTAAGGAATATTTAGCCCAGAGGAAGCTCTTAGCTTAGAGGTAGTGTGGTTTATTCTCACCAGAACTTTCTAAGCCTCCCTAAATTTTTTTTATTTAATAGTGATTAAAGAGGTTGCATACAACAGCACTGCTAACATCATTAGGAGATAATGTCACAAAGGAGGCAACATGAAGCAATGTTGATTAGGTGACAATTTGTTACAGCACAGTAGAAGGTGTCATCTATAGGGGTTTTTATTTTAATAATGTTTAGGTGCAATACAAAGCTCTTGTGTGTTTGTGTCCCTATTTGCTAGTCCTGAATGCAGGTTTTACTGACTGTCCCCAAGCTCACAGTCACAGGCAAGTGGCAACTCAGGCTGACTACTGAGCAAGAGGAGCCTATACGAAAATATTGCAAACTTCCTATAGAGTAATGGCCACTGCTGCTTTCTGTTGTATAAGAACTAGTCCTGCTGGCATTACCTCAGTGATGAATAACCTTCCTTGCTGTCCTCTCAGTCAGTGCTGTTGTCAGTCTCTGTTGGACTACATGCACACAAAGCCACTCACACATATCTCCATATGTTCTGCTGAGATCCCTATGAGCTAAAGGCATCAGAGCTGCCACTGAAAGGAACGTACTGTGCTCAGGTCTGCAAAGGGCACATAGTCTTATACAGAGAAATGGCACAGTGGCATCTAGTGGTTATCACCAGCTGATACCTGGCAGCAATAATTCTTGATTCATTAGGGCCATGCCCTGCACCAGTGCTGAGACAGGGGAGTATAAAAACTGCAGGGCTATAAAAGCTAAACTATAAACTATAAAATACAAAACCTAAAGGGCAGGGGAAATCCTAAGGTCTGTCCTTCTGCCTCCCTCTCCCCTGCAGAGAAACCCCCTGGCATGAGGGGTCACCCCTAGGCTTGGCCATTCTCAACAGCTCTTCCAACAAACAGCTTTCATGAACTCGTCCTTAATTTCTTCCCACTTCTCTTTCACCTGCTTTCACATACTCCACAAAAAAACTTCCTTGATCACATGGATATTTGTACTATACAGGTATTTGTCATCTATTGTCATTGTTTACTCATTACCTAGGAAATAGGTCATACCAGTTCTTTCTAAACCTGTGTCACCTTGATGCCCTTCTCTAAAACAATTTCAATTTACTGCTGGGATTTTTTTTAGCAAAGCAGTTCCAATTTTTTGTCAGGGTGCAAATAAAGGCAAGCCTATATATTATTCAGCTAATGAGGGAACTTATGTTGTCCATTAGCAACTCAGGCTAAGAAACTACAGAAAAGCAAACAAGGTTGGTGGTAACTGCCCAACTACCCTACACAAGCTTTTTTCCAACCTCATCCCCAAAATAATCAATTCCTTAATGAAAGCTAGATAAGCATTTGAAAAAATAAAATAGCAATATGAAATCAGGCCAAAGAATCACCTATAGTGTACCTTGGAAGAAAAATCTGCCTGCCATTGTGTACAAATACTCCGGTGCAGTGTACTGCCATCCTGGACTGACCAAGGTGAAAGGAGAGGAGCAGGACAGAGCAGAACCCTTGTCTCATCAGCCAGCACTCTCAGGGATGCAGGTACCACTAGAGCTGGCTGGATGTGCAGGCTCCTCCTTCCAACCAGACTTGCTTCTAACAACCTGACACAAACAAAGTAGTAGAGATCTACATATATAACACCTAATAAATATACTCCTTCACTGCCACTCTTGGTATTTTTCCCTTCTTTATCCAGTTTCCTTTGGTGTACATACACTGCTGTACTTTTCAACTCCCTTAATATCTGCTCTCTTAGTCCTGTTCCACCACTTCTCAAATATCCTTTAAAATCAACACTTCTGAAAGCTTCACTAAAACACAGGAAAAGCCAGGCTGGCCTTATAAGATGTGTTTATCAGAGCTGAAGGCAAAGTCTCCTGCTCAGGGGTAGAAGAGAACCAGCACAGCCCAGAGCAGCTAAAGGAGGAAGGTTTCTATATTCAATGACTTAGTAAAGCAAGACACCAAGAGGGGAAGCTGAGGTGGACTCATGAGCTACACATGAGATGTCTGGAAACACTGATTTTGGAGAAATACATATTTGTAACAAGATCATACAGCTTCAGCCTTTCAAGAACAACTAGCAATCATTTGACTGGTTTTAAACTTATTTACAGTCCCTCTAATACAATCTGACAGGAATATTAGGTCTGTGGTGCTGGCTCTTAGATTTTCAAGGGGCTGATGCTTTGACTTTCTCGAGCAGAGATGTTAAGTGGCCATACAGATGCTGCAAACACAAGTAGTCCTTGTCTAGTAGAGTTACAGTGACTTGATGTGTAGAACTACACAGAGCTATCAAGCTTGTGTGGTAAAAGCTGACCACAGCACAAGGCCTTGCACAGAAATAGTTTGTCATGCAAAAAAAAGCATTGACTATGCCAGCGATGCTGTGTTCACTGTACAGGGCAGATGGCAGAGAAGGGCCTTCGGAGAGTTAGTCAGGACCACTGAAGGTGATCTTCAGAGCCAAAGTTAAGTCTGGGTGCTCAGGGTCATATTCAGAGTTTTAATATCTCTAGGGACGAAGATTCCAAAATCTTTGTCTGCCAGTGCTCAGTCACTGTCAAAGTGAAAAATGTTTTCCCATCATGTAACCAGAATTTTCCTTGTTGGCATTTTCCTTGGCTGAAACATTTTCCCTGGTCCTTTCTCAAGACATAGTGGGAACTGAAGCTGAGGAGGCTCTGAGGAGGCTCTCCTCACCAAGGAGAACAATCTGTGCTCACAGGCATTCATTCAAGCCATGACTTCCAAGGATTTCTATACAACAGGTCAGCCTATATGTCATACATTCAAGTCAAACCTATTTTTCTTAATGAAAGACAGCTATGCTTACTTTATTACAACAGATTTTTCTCCTTGTCACAAACAGTCAAATACAACAAGGCAGCCATTAAACTGAAAAATGTCCAGACACTTACTGGACTTCCATAACATTACGTATCCACTATACTTGTCTTTTCTTGACAATCCCAAGGTGACTTCCAAAGTGACAGATAGTGTGGCCTGCCATACAACTACACATGACCTAGTCAGCCTGAGATTTATGAAGAGACTGTACTTCTGTTTAGCACAGAAATGAGGCTCAACTGGAGATACTCCTAAAGGATCCTCTGGACTGCAATACAGTCCTCTGCACCAAGCATGATGTTACTTCCTGAAAATCTTATTGGTTTAGTTGAAATGGTTTTGTGTAATTTTTTCTTTTAATGCAGAATACTCTGGTCGATCTGTCAGAAGAGGCTAAGGATTTTATTTAGCTGCTGAAAATGCTGTTTCTGTGTTGCCAAGCCTTGTTAGATACTTCAAGCTAGAAGGTTTGAGACTTGCTGTCCTTGCAAATTGCTTGATCAAGTTGAAGAAAAGAGGGAAATGGACCCAGAAGCAACACCTTCTTTTTTCCAGCAAAACAAGAATCTATTTTTCCATTCAGTTCCTATTCCCTCTTTGGAACTGCAAGCACAGGAAGCATTGTCATTATGTACTCTTTGGGACAAATTTTGGGGACTCTCTCTCTCATGTAACTAACTGAATTTGAAAAGTTTTCATGCTTCTAAACTGGATGCTCATGCTTGCAACCCTCTCTGATATACTGGTATCTGAGACATCTACTCCTGCATCATTCATTCCCTTACTGCTCACAGGTTCCAATCAACACAGAGGCATCCTCAATAGACCAGATCCTTATTAACTGTTTTCCTTTTGCCACTGAAATCTCAGGGATCAGTCTATGGTAACTTAAGCTACTAAAAGTCAGAACTATTGGGGTCCTCCAGACTCTTGCCTCGGAACCTGCTCCTTCCCTTGTGCAGATGTTTCAGGGAATTGAGATAGATGAAAATTAACTGCTGAATACAAAACCATGAGCTGTCAGCTGGGTGTCCCCACATTCCTGCTGTCACTGCTTCCAGCAGCGCCAGAATGAAATGAGGTTCAGACCAGTAACACCTCCATCAGCAATGGCCACTCCTCCCAAACTTCTTCATGGGCAACAGTAAAACTGGTTTGGCAGCTATTAACATTAGAAGTACTAAAAAAACTATTATCTGCTGCTATTTTGAAGAAGTGGGTGCATTCTCAGATCCCAGGATGACAGAGGCTTCACAGCTCAAGGGAGGGACCTCTAACAGGTATCCTGCATCAAACAATATTCTAGAAAATGCCAGTAGAAATCCTTCTGATGCATCTTGCAATCTCGCTGTCTCACGTGGCCCAGATGAATGGCAGGTGACCTTCTGTGTCAGGGGGTGTCATTGCTACCCATCTTGTTTGCTATCAGGATATAACCTAAGAAAGCAAGCATCTGGAAAATGTGATACCTTCTGTTGTCATGCATGAAGAATAAACCTCATACTGCTACAGTCCAAGCTGTGACTGCATGATCAGGTCAGACTGGGTGCCTCTAAAACTACTGGGTTTTCAACGCCATTTTGAGAGTCCAGAAGTGATGACAAAATGGCTGTGAAAGAGGCTAATCTCAAATAACTTATGATACAAAGAAGTGGAATGACAGGTCCCCCTGGGAACCTGAATGACCATGACAAAGGATTGGGAGAGAAAGGCCTGGATTTGAATAGCTGATTGCTCCATTTAAACAACAGAAGAGGACAGACGGCTGATTCCAGCCTTTCGGTAACTACAAGTGACTAAAATTAAATGCATGTTAATAACAAATGAAAAATGTTCCTTCAGGCAAAGCTTGTTTTACTGTGAACTGCACTACAGAAACACTCAGTCCCATCTCAGTTTGGAAGTCAGAAAGCAACCAGAACTTGTAAAGTCAGAATGCCTCTATGTTACACTCCTTATACTCATCTGCCAAGGCAGGAACCAGGCAAGATCCCTGGAATATAAGATTATTTCTCACATTTATAATATTGTTTATCTCAGTGTCCTGTGCAAGTGTTCTTTAAACACAGCCTTTCCTTTCTCTGGTAATCGATTTCAGGTTTGGTGTCAGCTGGCTCCTCTGCACACATCCATGAGGTGGCACAGGCTCATACATGGAATGATGTCTGCTCATCAGCCTGCTGACCTCGGAAATCTGCAAAGTCCCTTCTAATCCTGTCCCTGCAAATATCTACGTGTCTTTAAATGTAGACTCAATAACTTGTCTCATTAATGTCTGCAGACAAAATATCTTTCTTCTATTGCCCTTTGTATGTAGCCATGAGTCACACGAGACTTTTTGCCACTAATACATCAATGTAGATGTGGCAATGGAGAAACAGCATCTAAATCTCTCGAGACCCCATGCAAGCACTGTCTTCACTGAGATAGTAAAGCCTCATGCGAGCTCATTATCACCCTTAATGCGTTTTGTCGGAAGGCAGCTCATTTATCACATAGCCTGTATTGTTTCCCTGCTTTCATTGTTATTTATCACTCGACTAATATTTGTCATGGTGCAGGTTTTATCAGCACTATCTTATGTGTATTTCCAGAACACACATAAAAATGTTGAACTGTTCCTGTAGAACCGTTTCCTGCAGAAACTCACCAGGAATCTGACAAGTCGGTAAAACTCTGTCTTAAAAGGTTCTTATTCAGCAGTAAGTACTTTAACACATGCTTCTCAGTGCTATAGAAATGTCAAACACAACCATTCAACTTACTGTAGCAGACACCCGTGAAAAAGAAATCACACTTATCCCTACGAAGATCCATTAGCCATTCTCTCCCCCTAATTCTCAATTTTCTCTGCTAATTTACACACCATTAAATGATTCTTTAATGATTTCTGGGTTTGAGAATTTTACATGGAGCTAACGTCATGCTAATTGCTCAACAGTGCCCTGACGTCTCATGTTCAGTTTTTTCATCATACCAGTGGAATGTAAGAGACACTTTGGAGAAATACTCATTGGTCTGCAAAGCAGCTCCCGTTTGCTTTAGGAATCAGTAAAATAATAGACATGTTTTATCTTAAGATCTAGGAAGTGCCACAAACCTGAACCTGCCTGCTCAGCAGCCTGCCCTTTTACGGATGGAAATGCCAAGACGTCAGTATTTTGTAGCCATTCTGATTAAAATGTTTATTCCATGCATCTCTGTGTCCCCATTTCTGAAACAACCTGAGGGTGAAAACGGCTGTCTGTTCTTACTGTGCCAACAATTTCATTCTCTCGAAAAGCAGGACTGAACCATTCTGAAAAGTGCTATTTTGTGAGCATGAAGCAGTGGGGCTGTGGATGGGGGTAAAATTTAGCCAACTTCAGATACGTCAAGTTCAGCTACTATTACTACACTACAAAATTGACAGCTTATTTAATAGAGTAATCCTAGCTCTGCCAAAGCCTTTGTCTGGATCTGTGCCCAACATACAGTTCCAAGCCCTAGGGCCCACCTGCAATGTACAATCTTTGGGGGAGGGGGACGGAACATCAGCTTTTCAAATCAGTTGTTTCCAGTATTTTTGAACTGGGATGCTGAACTTTCACATAAAGAGCCACCTACGTGCTGTGCTGCTGGACCTAATCTTTCCAAACGTCTGTCGAATGCAAGCAGGTTATTCGAGGTTTAACAGCCCTTTTATCAGCATGCACCAGTCCCCTCCCCCTGGTTGCATTTCCTCGGACTGCAGCAGACTCAGCCGGCCTAATTTCTACAGACAAGCTTGCGACTTGAAAATAATTTTTTTCCAAATCTAGATGCCTGCCTTGGTTTTCACAGAGGCAGTAGCAAAGCAGCTCGGCCACCAAACAGGATAAATCCCTGGCCTGCCTTCCTTCTCCCTGAAGGCCTGCACGGGTTCTGGCCCAGGCCCGGGCACCCGCCAGCGCTGAGGCGGGAGCGAATGGGGGCGCTCTGGACAGGGCAGGATCCTCGGAAACTGCTAGAAGCAGACGGACACTCCTTTCCCCGGTGCACCGACACGACAGCTCCGAGAGTCCAGCCCCTCCCAGCCGTCACCACCCCCCTCCTCCGCCTCCCTCCTCCCGCCTCCGCCCCTCAGCGCCTGCCCAGCCCCCCGCGCGCCGCAGCGGCTGGCGCGGCCGCCCCCCATTGGCTGCGGCCCTGCCTGGGCGCCGGCGCGGCCAATGGGGGGCGGCCACGGCGGGGCGCGTGGCTCGGGTGGGGCGGGGCGCGCAGGCCGTGGCGGCGGCGGCAGCGGCGGAGGGAGCGGGGCAGCCATGGGGGCGTGCGGCGCCGGCCGGCTTTGGTGGGGTAGGAGCCGTGAGGGCCCGGGGGAACGTCTGAGGGGGTGGCGGGACACGGCGGGACGCCGCTTTGCTTACCCCGGTTTTGCGGGCCCCGTCGTGGCGGGAGGGATCGGAGCCCGGGGCCGTGCGGCCGCTGTGCGGGGCGGCGGGCGGAGCGGAGAGCCTCCCGAAAGGTGAGGATCGCTCTCTTCTCCCAGGCAGCTTGCCTGGACTAGAGGATATAGTCTTAAGCTGCAGCAGGGGAGGTTTAGATTGGACATTAGGAGGAATTTCTTCACAAAAAGGGTGATTAGATATTAGAACGGCCTGCCCGGGGCGGTGGTGGAGTCACCATCCCTGAAAGTGTTTAAGGAAAGACTGGAGGTAGCGCTCAGTGCCGTGGTCTGGTTGACAAGGGGGTGATCGGTCATGGGCTGGACTTGATCTCAGAGGTCTTTCCCAATCCCATTGATTCTCTGGGGGCCGTGCTCGGAGTCGCGGCCCGGCTGTGGCCGGTCTGTGCCGCGGGGGCGGGGATTGCTCGGTGGGTTAGCGAAGCACAAGTAGAGAGACCCTAAAGTCCTAAAGATCCCAGTAGCAAAAAAAAATTAAAAAGAAAACGGCGCTTATCTCTCACCCTACTAAAAGATCTTCTTTGATTTGAGTAAGCGGCGGTGTTGTGCGTTCCTGGCTGCCCTGCCTTGCGATCTGGTGCTTTGAGGGCAGCAAGAGCGCAGTGACCGAGGTCAAACGGAGGAGTCCGAGGGGAGCTGGTGTTCCTCTGCGCCTGCTGCCGCCTCTTGTGTGCCGGAGGAATCGGTAAACGATTCCCACTCGGGCCCCTCGATGGAAACGCCGAAGGTGCCGGGAGTTCTGCCCCAGGCCGTGGCTCGCCGACCGCACGTGTGCAGGGATGTGTGAGCTCCGGCACACCGAGCACTGCTGCAGGAGGGGGTATTTGCAGGAGGAAGTTCGCAGAATCACTATCATCGTCCCGTGACAAAAGCTTTTTAAAATAGATCTCCAGACTTGCAACTTTGCGGTTCAATTAGGATTAGTAATACCAGCATGGAGCTGCCTTAGCTGTTTTATTCATGCTTCTGTCTATGTGATTTGCTTACATTAGAAAGCAGCTTTTGAAATCAGATTATCTATTTGTTTTTTCCTTAATAATAAGGACAAATTTGCCTTCTGCCGTAGATGCTTGCAGGAAAATGATCTTTTCCTTTGCTGAAGTTGAATTAAACCTTGAATGTTTCACTGTAGAAAGTTATGCCACCAGTTCATGACTCATAGTTTTAAAAAAATGCAGTGATAGGTGACTAGGTGAATTTCACCATGTACTTTCTTTTGTGAGTTTTCTTTAGCAGGTGTATTTGCATAAGCTAGAACTTCTCTCTTTGAAGGGACAGAAATGGCTGAGTGAATTTCATCTTCTGAATGTATTCTGCCAGAGATCACCTAAAAGGTGAAGCCAGAATATGCTGATTTCAATTTAATGGTCTCATTCTGTCTAGAGGAGATTTTTTTTCTCTTGAGAGTGACTGTAACATTCAAGGAGCCTTTTCCATCCTTATTTTCTTACTCTACCCTAGCAGCAGCTGCTACTGTAGGTCACTGTAACATGCTGTGACAGCCACGGATCGCCTTGAAGTCAGTCGATCAATGCTGACGAAGTGCTGCTTGTGTATGGGCATACTGAAGAGACAGATCCAATCTAACACGTACATCTGGTGCTGGAAACCGATTTTGATAATCCCAGAAGAAAAGGGTTGGGTCCTCGTGCTAGAAGAAACCATTAGGATGGGGTCGTGGTGCAGTGGATAGGGCACTGGGTTGTAGTGTGGCAATTGTCCTGATCTCTGCTTGAGTAACCTGGAAGATTTTACTTCTGTCAGCTTCACTCACCTACAGAATAGGTGTAATGAAACCGGCTTTAATTGTGTGGGACTGATAAAGTGTAGGTGATGCTGTGCAATCTGTATACCATGTGCTGTAGGGTTTCTGCGTCATTGACCTGTTTTTCTCTCGTGTTGAGTCTTGAGAGAGAATGTGCAGCTTCCATTCATAATTCAAGTTAACCACTTGCAGTAAAGCTATTTTTTGTCTGGTTCTAGCTTGGGTGTCTGAGCTCTTACTCCCTTTAGTGGATTAAGAAAAGTCTTTTGCTGGGTGGATTTTGTTACAGAGATGCTTGTCATCTCTCATCAAGTCATCTCTCAATCTCCCTGACTAGGTAGAAGGAAGGATTATGAGGTTTTATGTACAAAGTCTCAAGCAATAATAAGTTCCAGAAATTATCAGAAGTACAAAGCCATAAGAGAAAGCAATTTCCTTCTCTCTTTTAATGTTATTTTTTTAGCATTCTCTGGGTGCTTGAGTTGTTAACCAGAGAGATTTAGCTGTTCTTCTCCGTTGTTTTATCTCTTTAGTCTCCTGCTAAAGAGATAAATCAATGGTAGACTAAGATCCTCATGAGCAAGAATGATGCACTACCAGTGCATCAAGTGCTGGTCCTAAAATCAGTGTAACTGTGCCAAGCCTAGTTGGCACAGATTTTATAGGATCACATCATGTCCTGCATGATGTGATCCTATAAAAGATGTGTTTGAGTGCCTGCTGTGCCAGAGGTATGAACAATTGGCTTAGGAGTTTCTATGAGAACTGAAAGAAAACACAGCTGATTGTGGGGATCCCTGGAGATCCCTTTGGTACCAGCAAAAGTTAGGGTAGGAGCTTTGACACAAGTCTCTATGTAGAGCCATAGCAGGAGTGGCATAACTCCAGCTAGCTTTAGGCACAGACCCTATTTTATGTGATCCTATGGAATCATGTTTTAAGTGAGGAGGGAGAGCATCTATCTTGCCTTAACTTCCTTTTTTGTCTGGTCTAACTGGAATCCCTTCCCATCACTGCTGATTTGCGAAGAGTGAGGAGATGATTTAGCCATGGCAACAGGAGAGTCATAAATGTTCAACGGGAGTGCTGATGTCTTTGCTTTTCATTGTAGGCACAGTGAGCTGCACTTTGTTCCTGGTAGTTAATGGTTTATATTCGGCCAGTGATGATGTGATAGAGCTCACACCAACTAATTTCAACAAGGAGGTCATCCAGAGCGAGAGCCTGTGGCTCGTGGAGTTCTATGCCCCATGGTAAGAACTGCAGTTGTGTACTTGCTTGCTCTTATCACAGAGCAGCACAGGAATCTGCTGCTGATCAGCTCAAGGTTTCATTCAGCTGTTGACAGCACAGTTATCATTTTGATGGTCACATGACTAGCAAAATAGCTGTATCTGTGATACCAGTTTTAAATATTTTCATGAGAGAAAAAGGCAGGAATTGGCATTTCAATTTGGCAAATAGGGTCTGCTAGCAAAATCTTATATGCCATTTTTCTACTTCAATTTTTCTGGTTAAATTAGTATTAAAAATGACTGATTAAAGTGCAGTATGTAAATGAGAAGGTCTCTCACTTCTGCGTTTCTGAACCTAATTCTGATGTGAGAGCACAGATCTGATACCACACTTAAAATTTCCAATTTCCATTGAAAAATACTGGCTTTGTGCATCTTAATTTAGCATCTCTCTTTGTCTTCTGTTCTGCTCAGGTCCAGAGTATGGAGTCTATTCCATTTAAATTCTGGTGATATATATATATTCCATCTTTGTACAAATCCTCTGTGATATTGCCATCTAAAGCTCCACATTCTGGAGAAAGTCGCCTTTTGTTGCAACAGCTTGACTGTGTCTGGACTGAGGGGTTATGGGGAAGCCTTGCTGTGCCTCTTCTAGTGTTGCTGCGGTCTATATAATGTGGAGGTTTTTCTTCAGAAGCCTTAGTGATGATGTGATCTTGTGGCGTAGCCTCTTCTCTTCATGAGTAAATCCTCAGTCTCCTACAGTTTGCTGTGAGTGACTGTAAAACAGTTGTCAGATCTGAATGACATTTACCATTTTTTGTTGTTTTTTTTTTTTTTCCTAACAGGTGTGGTCATTGTCAAAGGCTAACCCCTGAATGGAAGAAAGCAGCAACAGCTTTAAAAGTAAGTTTAGCTTTTCAAATGTGCTTGTGGAAATGGATTGAAGAGAGTTTGGCTGTTTGACATCTGGATTGGGAACATGGAGGGGTTTGGTCCTTAAAACCATTATCACTTTAATCATACTTGTCTAGCCAGAGAAGTGTTATTCAGGCACTTGAAAACTCAGGATTTTTGTTTGATTTGGTTTGTTGTATCCTTTTTAAAAGAAGCCATTGAATTGTAGAGGAAGAAAGTCAGTTCTGTCCCTGTGAATTCCCATTTACTGTTCTCTAGAACTGAAAACAGCTTTGTAAGTCACTGATGTTGACTATTTTTTTAATTACAGAAAAATTAGTCATGTTGTGATTAGCTAAACTCTTGCCTATGTAAAATATATATATATTCTCCTTCCTAAGAAAACCAAACCAAAAAACCCAACTAAGTAATAGCCCAAACAATTTAAAATTTATTTTGTCACGCTGAAGAAAGAAGTGGACATTTATAGTGTTCTGTATGCTTGTGGGGTGAAATACCTCTCTTCTGTTGACTATTCTGTTGCAGTCCTAGTACTTGTCCCTCTCCCTTCCCTGCTTCCCTTGTGCCCCCAGCAGAAAGTATAAAAGGTATTAAATCACTGTAGAAATCTTAGGTGTCACTTTTTGTTTTGTTTCTGCAGGGTGTAGTGAAAGTGGGTGCAGTAGATGCAGATAAACATCAGTCCTTGGGTGGACAGTATGGAGTCAGAGGGTTTCCAACTATCAAGATATTTGGAGCCAACAAAAATAAAGCAGAGGATTATCAGGGTAAATGTGGAGATATTTTAAATGTTGCATGCCTAAAAACTTCCCTGAATGCAGTAATTATGGTAGCTGTGTTGTATGGTGTTTCCTTCCTGTCTAGTTCTTGTAGTAACTGAGAGACAGATGTGTGGGAGTGGTTTGACCAAATTGTGTATGTCTTAGCGTTGTCTAACAGTCCCACCTGCAGTTCGTAGTTGCTGGAGCTTGATAGGCAATTTGAAGGAATTATTCCTTTCTTCTTGTTTATTTGGAACTTGCCGTAGAGTCACCCCTCATCAGAAAAGCCAGGTAATGAAAAGGTGTAGTGAAGTCAGTCCTGCTGCCTGTGTTTAGGTCAGATGTCCCACCACTAGTACTGTATCACTCATAGCCCAGTCCTGCTTTTCCTGATAGGTCATTAGGGTGAGGGAGGATTAAGTTTGTAATTAAGTTAGGAGCACACCTTAAACTGGCCTTTTGATGGTTTGATCACCTATTTTTCTGCACTGCAGGTGGCAGGACAAGCGACGCTATTGTTGATGCTGCTCTGAGTGCTCTTCGGTCCCTGGTGAAAGAACGTCTTAGTGGCAGAAGTGGAGGATACAGTTCTGGAAAACAGGTATTTGAGGGAATATGTGTTTGGTTTTCAACTGGAGACTGTATTGTACAGGAGATCGAAGCTTTCAACTCAGTCATAGAATTGGAAGGGATGTCTGGAGTTTTATCTAGTCCAGGCACCCTGCCCAGTGCAGGGCCAGCTGGAGCAGATCGCTCAGGCCTATGTTCCTTAAAGTTGTGAGTGTCTCCAAGAACTGAGACTCCAAATGGACTGCATTCTCTGGGCAAACTGTTCCAGTGTTTGACCATGCTCACAGTAGAAATCCTTTCTCTTATGTTGTAGGTTATGGAATCATATAATGTTATGTCTTTTATTTCAACTTCATCCCTTTTGTCTCTTGTTGCAGAGAAGAGCCTGCCTTTGTTTTCTTTACTCTCCTTCACCCTCTCATCAGATGTCAGATGCTTAAAGCCCTTAATCAGCTCTGACTGTTGGCTGGACTTCCTCCAGTGTGTGCATGCCTGTTCTATGGGGGAGCCCAGAACTAGACCCAGCACTCCAGGTGTTCCACATTGGGCTGAGCAGAGGAAAAGATTCCCTCCTCAGACCTGCTGGCAGCTCTGCCTAGTGCAGCTCGGGAGGCTGTTGTCCACCTTTGCCACAGGATTGCAGTGCTGGCTCATGTTCAGCTTGTCCACCAGGACGCTCACATTCCTCTTTGAAAAGTTGCTTTCCAGCTAATCAGTTCTGAGTGTGTGCTGGTGTATGGGCTGTTACTCCCCAGGTGCATCTCCCTTTGAACTTGGGGGTTCCTGTTAGCCCTGTCCTCCAGGTGGTTCAGGTACCATTTGCCTAGTCCTACTCTGAGTTAGACAGATTAAGGTTTTTTAATTTGGTAGTGTTTTTCTGAAGTTGGCTTGCTAGATTTCTCCCTGAAGGTAAATTGAAAAGCTTCTGGATCCTACTACTGTTTCTAAATCATGGTGCAGGGTACACTCTGACATCCTCAGGGTGGCCAGATAGAAGACCTGGGTGGACTTTACCCTATAGTGGGTATCATGCTCCTCCATCTTTGCTTTGCCTGGAAACCAGGATTTGGTTCTAGATGGAGGTAGGGGTTGGAAAGCACTTTGTTCATGGACAGATCCAAGCATGAAGAACTGAGAAAGTGTTCCCACATCTTCTTGGTAGTCAGTTTGACCCGATTTCTCCTTTTGCAAGAGAAGGTTCATTTGCTGTGTTTTGAAAGTGCTATGGGGAGTAGGCTGTGTGTACTGTCAGTTTTAAAAAGAGAAACTTGTATGACCTAACACTGCCTGTTTTGTATCTTGCTCAAATAAAGATCATTTGGTACAATGTGACACACAGGAGTTGGCCTGTGTGGGAGACCAGTTTTGGTTACTTCTTACACGAGGGTCTGTTTGTTTCTTACAGAGCCGGGAGAGCGGAGGTGGAGATAAGAAGGATGTGATTGAGCTGACTGATGACAGTTTTGATAAGAATGTCATAAATAGTGACGATGTGTGGATGGTGGAGTTTTATGCCCCATGGTGTGGGCACTGCAAAAAGTAAATGAGGTTTTTCTTAAACAATTCAGTTCCTGTTAGTGCCTGTTTTGTGTAATACCCTTAATCCCCTAAAAGAGACCTTGCATCTCTGGTGTACCAGAAATTAGGTTTTTTGTGAGGTGACCTAACAAAAATGTGTGGGCTTCTGCACAGGGCCCCTTGGTGCTGCTCTGGCTGCACTCCTTAGCAGTAAAATTCCCAGTTATCAGTAGAAATAAGATCCGGGAGCTATATTAAACTTTTCATTCCTTCAGATGCAGGACATCAGTCTTGTTTGGATAACCGTCTTAGCTGTCATTCTCAGCAAGAGACTTTTTTTCTTGAGTAAAACATGCTACATAATGTTGAAGTGTGGTATACTTTTGCTAACTCTGAGAGAGCTTAGGGCACTTGTACTCTCTGTTTTTCAGCCTGGAGCCAGAATGGGCAGCTGCTGCCACTGAGGTGAAGGAACAAACAAAAGGAAAAGTAAAGCTGGCTGCAGTAGATGCAACAGTCAATCAGGTGCTGGCAAGCCGATATGGGGTGAGTGTGCTCTGCAGTGGTTACAACTGCTTTTCCATCTCTACCAAGTCAGATTTCTCTTCAATCCTTACTGAACTGTTCCTTCATCTGGTACTACTTAAATGTTTTGTGCTAAAAATAAGTGACACATTCAATTTTTTTTCCCACAAATAATTCATTAATGTCAGTAACAATATAAATCAATGAAGAGAGAGGAAAACAATTAATTTGGATATTGCTGAGGAGAAAGGCTGTTTATTTCCATAAGACCTTGTATACCTTTATCATCTGGAGTGAGAGGTCTTTCTCTTCAGGCTGTAGGCTGGTTGGGCATCTCTGGAACCCTTGGAGCCAGTTATCTGGGATCACTCAGACAATATCAGTTGCCCAGATCAGGTGTGTTGCTCACCAAAAGAGAGTGGATACTCTCGGATTTTTAGTACAGTCCACAGAGCTTACAGTGTGTTGTGTAGTTTCCCTCTAAGTGCACATGACTGACAATGAAGGGGAACACTGAGCAAGATTTACTGGAAGTGTAGTGGAAGGGGCATAAGGTCCACTTATTGCCATGTAGGCACAGTATTGTTCCCCCACAGACAAACCAGGAAATTAATGTCTAATAGATATGAAGGGTAAAGATAGTCCTCATGGTAGTTACACCTGCAGTGCTTGGTGCATCTAAATTGAGATGAAACCTTTGCTGGTTCATCAGGCCAAAACCCCAAAGCAGCGTTATAGCATCCGTTACCCTTGTTTTGAATTGTTGCAAAGGTAGGAAGCTACAAAATTCAAGATCAGTCAGAACGTGTGAGACTTGATACAGAAAGATGTTGATTCTCTTCCCTTGCTCTTAATCTAGAACACATCAGACAAGCAGATAATTTCCACCATAAATATTCAGGTTTATTTGAGCTGATGGCTTAAACTTGTCTTGCAGATTCGTGGATTTCCCACCATTAAAATCTTCCAGAAGGGAGAAGACCCTGTTGATTATGATGGTGGGAGAACTAGATCTGATATCATTGCTCGTGCTCTGGATCTGTTTTCTGATAATGCACCACCACCTGAGCTCCTGGAGGTACCTCTACATCATTTTCTCAAATTGCTTTTCTGTCATACTCTGGGCAGCAGTTTTTACAGGTCTATATGAACTCTAAGTAAAACTGCCTAAGTATGGTGTTTGTGCACTGTTTTGCCCCAGAAAGTAAAGGATGACAAGTCTTCAATAACAAGAAGCTGAATGTTCATTTCTACTGTCAATTTGTTGTTGTCTGGAGGACGATCAGAATTGATACAGTAAAGGCATTGACAGGATGGTGCCAGGGCGTCTGAATCTGCTCTTGAGGAATGAGTGGAAAAGTTGGGTTCTGTGCCCCACCTCTTTTCTTCCAATAAGAGGGCATGGCCTTGTAATTTGTACAGTGTTCGTTAGGAGATGCATGATGAGTAGTTTTGCTTGTTGTTCAAAAAACTCCACCGTCTGTAAGGCGACTTCCTTTTTCGGCTTGCTGTTGGTAGGTTTGAAATGGTGATCACTTGTTTCTAAAGTGAGGTGCACGCAAGACAGTCCATTGAGATGCAGGAAGGAAAAAAACAAAAAGCATTTGTACTGTTAATAAACCTAAAGATATTTTTAAATAGTGCTTATTTCATCTTTCTCATCCTTCTAAATTTTTTATTTTGTATGCTTTCTAATATTAATACAGCAATGCCTGTTGATGTATGTGCATATGCATATAATTGATTTATATATATCAGGGGCTGCATGCTTAGAAATTTATTTACTGGTGGGATGCACAATCAAAGGTTGGAGACTAGTGGTGTGGGTCACTGGATCAATTCCCTTTTGAGACAGATCCCACAAAACCAGTGTTGCTGTTACTGTTGCTTGAACATCCTTATCCACAGCAAAGGCTGCCTCTGCTGGCTCTCCTTGTGCTCGCAGGCATTCACGTAGCCCTGGGGCTGCTCTTTCCAGCCCTGGACAAGGACAGTGATTTTGAGCAAGAAGTGACATCTGACTGTGCTTTCTGTAAGCCTTATTTGGTACTGCTTAGTTTCCTGTTGCTGCAAGGCTCAACAGAAGACTTTGTGAACTCTTTGTAAATTGCTCTTGTGCTGGGGACCAGTGAATGTAAGCTCTTGTGTCAAGTTGTTTCAGTGCTTACTACCTTGTAGGATGGAGTTATTAGGCTATTGGAGGGAAGTGCAGTCACAATTGAAGAACCAAGTCTTACTGTAATTGACTTTCTGCTGCTTTCGTCTAGATAATTAGTGAGGATGTTCTGAAGAGTACTTGTGATGTTCATCAGCTCTGCATCATTTCTGTCCTGCCTCATATTCTTGACACAGGTACGCATACAAGCAAGCAGACTTCTGTATGAATTTGTCACTTAAAGCATGTAGTTGTGTTTTTTAACTTGTCCAATTCTGTCTAACAAACAGGAGCTTCAGGGAGAAATTCTTACCTGGACGTCATGTTAAAAATGGCTGAAAAATACAAAAAGAAAATGTGGGGGTAAGTGTCATTGTCCACTGGTTGTCTTGGAAAAGATGTGAGCATTTCTGGGGATAACGGGATAAAGTTTGTATGATACCCGATTAGCTACAAAAAAGAGTTGTTCTTTGTTCAGGGTGGCATATCTTGATATTTCACTAATTACTGGGGAAGGGAATGTTGTGACCGTAAAATAACCCATTTTTTAAAATTTTCATCCACCTTTCAAATTCCGCATTTACAAATGATATCTAAGCATTAATGAGATTAAGCGTCTTTTACTCTTGTCCTGAATACTAAAGTATTTTAGGGAGATTTCTTTTACTGTCTGCTGCTGGTCAGTGAGTCTGCCAGTACGACTGTTGAATTCTCAAAAAAACAAGTAAATTGCAGTGTATTAACAAGTTCATGCTCTCAAAGAAACAGGCCAGCAGGCTGTGCCTTTCCTCCTCCTTCTCTCAGGTGCAGGTTAGGATCTCTGGGATTTACCAGGAAAGTGAGAGCTGTTCTGTCACACTGACTGCTGTGAAAGGGAGCAAAATGGCATGAAAGCCTGGGGGAAAATGCTGAGATTGGCTCATTTCAGTCCTCAGAGGACTTGCTAAGCATTAGAGGAACTGAAACCTGACTAGTGAGGAACAAATACTGAGTGTCCTTAGCTAGAAATCCTCTATAGTGATATTTGGGCAGGACTTTGTAATTTTACACCTGTGACTTGAGTACTTTTAAAACCTTCCTTACTACCGGCTAAAGTGTAGCAGTTTGTTCAGGATGGTAACGTAGTCCTTCCCCTGCACTGTGTTTAGTGGCTGTTCTTACCCAGCTTTCAGTGGCTCTATGGGTGGGACTGGCCTAGAGGTGCTTCTGAGAGGGGGCTTTCTTCTGTTGCAAGGGTCACGATCAGGACCCTCCTTTTCCCTGCTGACTTTGAAAGTGTTGAGGGCAATACAGAGCCCTGCTTGAACTCTGCAGGATTGCAGGATATGTGTGATTTGAAAATAATTGTAGTGCCTATCCTGATAATTAATTTTCTATTTCATCTTTTCCTCAAGGTGGCTATGGACAGAAGCAGGTGCTCAGTCAGATCTTGAGAGCTCTCTGGGGATTGGAGGCTTTGGGTATCCAGCAATGGCAGCTGTTAATGCTCGGAAGATGAAATTTGCCCTTCTGAAAGGATCATTCAGTGAGCAAGGGATTAATGAGTTTCTCAGGTATGAAATCTTCAAGTGACTTAAATCTTCCTGTAACTGGGCCTATGACTCTTTAAACCACAAGCAGACTCTCCTGGATCAGACAAGACTTGCACAGTTAAGAGAACTAAGATAATGAGAATTCAGTGGAGGAAGGGAACGGTTTCAGTGGGGATTGTAATAAAGCAGTCATTACCTTTTTGTGGTGTGCAGGATTAAGGCGGCCATTTAGACTTAAGATAGGTAGTTTTAGTACAACTGTTGAAAATAGAAGTGGGCTTTGATGTTGAAAAATTCTGTTTCTCTGGTAACTTAAGAAATAACTTAGTAATGAATTTCATTTAATTCAAGTGGTGCATTCCGACTTGTCATTAGTAATGGGAATGTTCCCAGTGTGGGAATCTAAATGGGTGCTGTTGAAGTTCCTGAGCTTCTGTATATTGCTGTTCAACTTTCTGATTCAGTCTCGTCCTGTCTTCCCCCTGCCACCTTTCCATTCTCCTGGCACTTGATAAATTGATTGGGGGAGCTGAAACAATCCATCCAAAAAGTCAGTAGCTCACTGCTCAGCGCAAGTTCCCTGAAACTGCCTCTTATGTAGCTGGGCAAGAGCCAGTGCTGGGAAGAATGGAGTTGGGAAAGGAAGTGGAGAGGATGACAGAAGGTCAGCACTGAAACAGAGCAGCTATACTTAAACTGTTACTTTAGTGTGGTCAAAGTGAATTGGGAACTGCTTCCAGGTAAAGCACCAGCTGCCATAAGTTATGCAAGAGCCCTTGAGACCTTACATTAGCAGTGTTAACTTCCATGTCTGTCCTTGAAAAATGGCAGAGAACAGCCAGAATTGCAAAAGCAACTGCAGCAGCCTCTCCCCACCTCGCCATAAGAAGCACATTAATTGAATGCAGTTCCTGCTGGATTAATGGAATCAGTGCTATATTCTTACTTGTGAAAGTGATCAGACTTTCTTCTTAATGCTGAAAAAAGAAACATTCTTAGAGCATCAAGTAAAATTCAGGATTCAGATGCAAGAAGAGAAATACCAGACAGTTTGTACTAATGCATGTGAGAGAAGTGTCTACTTTTGTCAGACATGGCAAATTTTCTTAGTATATAAAATCCATCTTAGTGAAGCCTCTCCTAGGTGAGGTTGGATGGTGCTTCCAGGACACAACAGCCAGTTTAACAGCGTATATTGCATTAGGTAATTGGTTTGATATTGTCTTATCACACAGCCTACTTGCTAGAATAATCTCTTACTTGACACTTCAGCTCAGCCGTGCTGCCTAGAGAAAGCAGTATAATCACAGCTGGTGTGGCTGGCCATTCACTCAGCTGCTGTAGGCAGCTTGTGCAGTCTAATAGGCTGTCTCAGCAGTGTAAACTACAAGTAAGGAAACTGGCACTGCGAAGACCATAAAAATTGTGAACTCCACTTAGGGAGGAATGCTAATTCAGTCTTACTTGCCTCTGAAAGATGCAAAAGGAGTAGCTCCTCAGGATTTTAATGCTGGGCTTTTTGAGCAAGCCTAACTAGCAAGTGCAGGATGGAGTGTCTCAAACAGAAGCTGGTTACCTCACGCCCTTTGGAACCCATGGAGGCTAATTCTCCACTAACAGAGATCACTGGTGATTTCCACTAACACTTGCAGGTGACTTCCAGAACTAGAATTACAGGCTCCCCTTGCAGATGCCTTAAGTGATAAACTGTTAAAAGAGGCTGCAGTTATCTGTGATTTTTACACTGCTGAAATATGAAATAGTGTATCTCACAGGTGTCTTTGCATCCAATTGTAAATTTTCAATGCTGCTTTAAGGGCTCTGTCATTTTCTGCTTCTTAAAGTTTTTGCATCCAGACAGTTTAGATTTACTTAAGAGATAAAATCTTAATGTTGTCTTCCTTTTATCTGAAGCAGGTTTTGTTCCAGGTGGATAGAGGTTGGAGGACTTTCTTAAATTTACTTTTACTTGTTTTTTCTCAGGGAACTCTCCGTTGGTCGTGGCTCTACAGCACCAGTGGGTGGTGGAGCTTTCCCCAAAATTCATTCAGTTGAACCTTGGGATGGCAAAGATGGTGAGGTAAGAGGTGCTCCATTTCTGAAAGTGCTGAGGAATTGCTGGGTTCAGAAGTGACAAGATAGAGTAACTAACACCTGTTAGCGTGAAAGTTCTTGTTTGTACAAGATTGTAGCAAGTTGTGTTGATGGTTTCCCAGCAGACCAAATGGCACATGGATCGTCTGACATTATGGAGCAGATGTTCCTGCCTAACTGTTAGGATGTGATCTGAAAGCTGGATCCCTTGAGGCAGAAATGTATTACCAGTGCTGACTAAGGGAGGTGGTAGTGCATGCATTCAAGACCCCAGTGTTGTGGAGACTTGGGTTCTGCAATATGCTGACCTTGCTGTCAAGGTCTTAATGCCAGAAAGCTTGTCAGGTAAAGCCTGTGTAATAAATAACATGGTGACTTAAGCCTACCTTCTTAAGGTTCAACATTGCTGTAAAAACCAAAGTTACTGCAGTCCTTTGATCTACTTCAGATAGATAAAAACATGGTAGTAGTTTTGTTACATAGTTTATTTGTATAGCCTTCATCTGGAGTATTTTGATTAGTAAAAAACAATGTCCTGGTCTAAACTGATCATTTGTCCAGTGCTTAGTGCACTTGGAGCTTTATGAATGAAAGAGGTAACAGGAGAGAGCTTTACTCTCAGGTTGAAGTAAGAATCTTTCCAACTCAGGGATCTCCTGGCACTAAGCGCTTCTAAACATGTACTCAAAACCTTCCCTTTTTCACAGCTTCCAGTTGAAGATGACATTGATCTCAGTGATGTGGATCTGGATGACTGGGATAAAGATGAGCTGTGAGATCTTCAGGAAACTTCTTTTCTTGGGAAAGTCTGTGCAGCAGTTTGCAGCCTGGATCACAATCAGACAGATTTTTCAGTGGCCTTTTCATGGAGAAGTAGCACATGACACGCTGTGCTATTGGATGCACTGCAGCAGTGGACTGTACGCATCTCAAGAAAACATTGCAGAAATTCTATGAATTGTCATAACCAGTAAACTTGATTGTATTCTGTGTAACAAATATTTTGAGGACAACATGGATATTTCTTTGGAACATCTTGGTTTTTATTTTGTTGATAATGTGCTGTTTGAGTGTTACTGGAGGCTGTTAGTGTAACCAATTTTAACTGTAATTTTTTTCATGGAGGTGGAACCTGCTCAGCTTCTGTTTCAATTAAAGAATAAAATATTTTTTGACACACAGTGTTAGTCTTGTATAGAGTAAGAAAGGTGCACGTGATACAAGCAGTCCCATTTTGGATGACTCTTGAAAGTGAACTGTAGAATAGAGAGGCTTGTGCAGAGGGGAGTCCTAAACCACCTCCTTGCTGTGAGATCTTGACAGTTTGGCCTAAAGCCTGATAAGATGGACAATCTTAGTTTAAATGCTCTTCAGTCTTCCTTTTCCTATTCCTTCTCAGGGGCTTTCTCTTTCTTTGTGCCAGAATTCGTAAGATCATTTATATATTGGAAGTGGGGTTGCTGCTGCAATGAGAGATGCTGGGAGCTGTTGGTCTTTCCCCTGGATTAGTGATGAAGCTAATCCATGTTTTAGGGCATAAGGATTTCCAGGTGCTAACAGAAAACCACCCTGGTGCTGTCTCCAGCAAATTGTGTAATATTTCTTCACTTCCCATCTGGCATTGTTTTGATCTGAATTGTTATTTCCTTGGAAGGGGAATCAGGACTGGGAATAGGGATGTTTACTGCTGCTTTTTTAATAAAAGTACTATTATTTTATTGCTCTCCATGTCTTGTATATTGGTGTCTAGTGAAGTGACCCTGATGTGATCAGCTTGTTTATAAATAAGGAATGAAAGAGCTGAAAGATTCCCCTTCTTTCAAGGAAATAACATAATGAGGATATTTGTCATCTTGTGTCTGTAAGAGATTGCCCGTAGCTCATCCCCGTGAAAGGCAGTGTCGGAACCACAGGCAGCCAGCAGTAACTGCTGATTCCGTGCAGATGTGCTCCAGCTCTTAAGTCATCCCAGCAGATGAACTCTAATAGAACTGTTCTAACTGAAATACCTTTGCAAAAACTAAACTCATGAGTACTTGGGACTGTAAGTCATATTATGATAAGTTCCACAGCACTTTTGAGGATCTTTCCTCTTAAGCTTTTGGTTTTTTTGTTAAATTAAAGGAACTTTGGGCTTTGCTCTGATGCTTTCTACTTTTTCTGTTTGGATTTTTTTAAGTTTGCTTTGTTAGAAGAAGAGGACTGTGTACACCTAGTAGATCCATTAGCCACCACACTTTTTAAATTGTTTTATTTCAAGTCCAATAGATATTCCATCTTTGTACTTTACCAAAAAAAATAAATACTACCATAGTACCTCTGCCTCTGAAATATGTTTTTGTAAAACTATGAATAAGAGATACTTATATTGTAGCCACTGTAAAAATTACTAGAAGTGGTAGGAAGATTATACTGCTATAGCATCTACATTATAATTTGACTTTCAGCAGCTAAAGATTGTTTACGGTAACATTAGAGTCTTGAAAAGTAATAGATGAATCTTGAGCAATTCTTCTTTAACTGCAGTCAAGAAGACTGAGGTCAATCTTGAAATAGACATAAGGATAGTATTCTTGATTACTCAGTTGTAGCCCAGGGATGTCCATGCCAGGCTGCAAAAGGAAATAATGGCTTTAGTACCAGTAAACCAAGCTGCAGGAGATTGCTTTTGTGCTCCTCTCCCACAGGTGCAATGGAACTTTGTATTTGCCATGCTTAAGGTGGGGAACTCACCACTGAGAATCTGCTCTGCTTCTTGCTTCAGGTTGCCTAATGTAATTAGCATTGAGAATTCATGCTTGTGCTATGTTATGAACTTGTAGAATTTTTGTGTGCTTCTGCTTTAGAGCAGCTCATCTCTGTCCTCCCTTCATGCAGTGGGACTCGTGCTTGCAGGTTTTAGGCTGTTTTGAAGGCCTGCTAGCTCATTTATTGCTTTAGCCTAAATTGTTTTGAATTGTAATTCAAGATATGGGGAGGAGAAAGCAAGTACTGCTGCTTGCTGAAGGCCCAGGTTATTTATGAATGACAGCCTTTTACAGGGGACAGAGGTGTCACAGTCCTAGGATTTAGTTCCAAATTAATTTTTCTTGCTTGTGTTGATCTGAATGTTTATAGTAGATTTTAAGCTTTTTATGTAGAGAAACAGCCATAATTGAGCTGACCTATTTTGTTCTGGTAGCTGTAAACATCAGATGCTTCAACAGAAAATGTAAGCAATCTCTATGCATCTGCCTCATAATCTGAGCCTACCCTAATCCAGTCTGTAACTACCTGGGATTAGAGCTGCATCCAGGGCTCCTAGCATTGCAAGATGTGAGGAGATGCATGCTCTAACCCCAGGACAGTGGAAGTGTTCATTTGGCTAAGCTGAGAGAAGCTACAGCCTATGCACTTGCAGTCCAAATACATACATCCATTATACTTGCTGCTGCAACTTCATCCAGGTGTTTGAAGACCACGTTCAGGACGTCTCTCAGGCGCTTTACAGACTTCCTATTTGGCTGCAGCAGCATTGCTTGGAAATTCACAGGGAGGCCATACCTTGGAACACAACATAACATGATCATCTGCTGGGAAGGGCACAGCTGTCTGCTGCTGCCCTTCTCCCTCCTCAGCCTCCAGGCATGCCAGCTGGTGTTCTATTGCAGAAACAATGCTGCCTCATTGGAAAGCATTTTCTTTTTGAAGACAAAAGTCAACTAAAGTGTCTTTCTGTTTCCCCCTTCCCTGTAAGTGCCCCCAAAGAATCGTTTTTCATCAGATTCATATGTCACCTTTTTGGTGGACATCTGTATTGTCTCCTGTGAGCTCCTGGAGTGAAGTGTGCAAGGCACACATCCTGAGCAAGGCAAAACAAGGTGTGTAAGGGTTCCTCCCACAAAGGAACTGCACCAGGAAGAGAGCTGTACATTTGACTTCCCCAGGAATCTCTGCTTGCACTCTGTGTTTACCCACTTACCTCAGGACAGATTCAACAAAAACTCTCAAGGCTTTCACGTGAATCCAAGCCACAAATGCTTCACTGAAGTTCACCTTCAGCCAGCGCAGTAAGGGGCCCTGTGAGAACAGAACAGTGCTGTGATCCCCTTGCTGAGTGAAGCAGCTCCATAGCCAACACTGCCACTGAGGCCATCGTGGGCTGCTGGGATAGTTCCCAGGCAGCCTGATAGTGGCTCCCACTCTATCGGAGACTCAAGTGACCTTGGGCAAATCATGTTACTTATCCCATGCCTCAGATTTATGGGCTAAATGGAGCTCACTGGAGACTGCTGGAACCATAAAGCCTTTTCTGAGAGAGATGCTTAGGCAAATGCTGGTAGCAAAGGCTACCACTATGCGGGCCATCAACTCATGAGGTGCTACTTACATATTGTTGTTTCTTGTCGGAAGCTAATTTCATCAGCTCTTCCTTTTCACATTTCAGTTCCTTCTCATCGTAATAAAATTCTCGAACCATGAACCTACAATGGAATGGCATTTGCTCTCACAAGCTGTAGTCCAGGCAATATGCACACTCATTTCTTTTTCTCCTGGAGAAGCAGGTATGGGAAGCTGCTATCCATTTAACAAGTTAAAAGCATGTGGACGGTGGGAGTTGAAGTCACCCTCAGAAAGCCAGCTTCCTGCTGTCAGCAGTATAACAGCAGAAAGTACAATTCCAGGATCTGTAACTTGGAGCTTAAAGAACAGGACCACTGATTCTGCTACCAAAGCTCCTTCCCACCCTGCCTTCTCAGTGGCTTTAGGACCAACAGCAGCCCAAGCAGTCAAGAAGTCCTAAAAGCAGTGATGGATTCAGCTGCACACACAACAAGCTTCAACTTATCCTCATCTTGCTAGCCTGCCCTGCCCAGCAGTCAGTGCTTCTTACCTGTTCTCCCTGGCTTTAGCCTTGAAGTCATCCATCACTTTTCTAAATAGGGTCACAGTGAAGAGTCCTCCCTCTGCATCCTCAGCAATCATTCTGTGGGAGAGAAATCCACTGCTGTGATTTGACATGGCAAATCCCTCATGCCTTTTTTACCTACCTCGCCTTCCCCTTTTGCAATTCTTTTTATTTTCATTTATGATACTGAACAATACACTGCTTTTTGAAAACTGCTGTGACTGAAACAGGGAACAATGACTTTACTTGCACTGGCTACTCTATCTCCAATGTAAAACTCAATTAGTTTAGTTCCTGAACCCACTGTAGTATACACATATTCTGCCTGCCTGATTTTTCTGTGTTTCCTGGTAACATTCCCCCACCTTTACACGCACTTGTGGTTTTGAGACAGGCAGTAGGCAAATAGTTTGTTTCTTTCTCTGTGCTTTCCACTTTCTCCATTTCAGGTAATACTCAGCTCTTGTGCCCTGGACCTGATCTCATGGTCTGTGTGAGCTGAGCAGTGGAATATTTAAGTCCTAGGAAAGATTTTTCACCCCAAGTGAAAGGAGGAGTTAATATGTCATTTGCTAGTGTAAATGACAGTATGCTGAATTATTCTATGCTACAACAGGAAGCAATTAAAAATGCAAATTTAGTGTTTGATCTTTTTATAAAGTACTTCCCACAAAACTCTATGTGATTGCACGTGTCTGAACTATACCTCAATTAATGTAATAAATTGCCTGTTTTACACAAAATGAAGCAACGGCCTGGTTGAAAGTAGAAAGAAATAGATTACTGGAAAAGGGAACAAGCTAATTGTAAAGAAACTGACTTTTTTTCTTTCATCTGTACTTCCCTTCAACAAACTAATTTCTATTTGAATTGCAAATATGTTAATGTGGAGCCTATGCATTAGACTAGTGATTTCCCCCAGGATCCACCAATTTGAGGGGCTGAAACATGACAGGAATCTCTGAAACAAACAGGGAGCTGAATTTTCTATTTCACTTACTTAGTGGAGCGAGGCACTACCATATCTGAGAGTGATTCATAGGTCTTCTGCCACTGTATGTAGCTTGACCTGTGAGCAACACAAAACAAAGCACAGTAAATAAATACTATATACTGGAAAGCAAATGTTGATATATGTAGCTAATTAAGCTAATAACTTAGGGTAGAAGGGTTGAGCTCTTTGTGCTGGGTTATGTCATTAAGATACATTAAGCCTCTCCTATCCTTTCCTCTCCTAGTGACCAGCTGAGATGTTTCCCTCAATGCTACACCCTCAGTCTTCAGTTTGGATCTTGGCTTGAGGAAGGGTCAACATCAGGAAGCTGATGGTGGGAAGAACACGGCACACACTTCCAGGCTGCCACACAGTGTCCCATGCTCGAGGACCCCTCTACGAGCTGCCCTGATCCACAGGTAGGTGTGCTACATCTGCTATGTGCAATCCCAGAGCTGATCTGGTGCTAGACTGCACTCATGGCGAGTGCCAGCACTGAGAGAAAGGGAACAGGGGGATGGTAAGAGTTTGAAAAGAGAGAAGTCTGTTTTTAGGGTGAATAAACTCAGACAATAAACCCAACAAACTTATCTCAGATAGCTTTTTGCAACCTGGTTTTCACAGACAGAAAAGTGACGGTGCTGTATGTGTGTGTTGGGACAGGGCTATACAGAGAGGAAAAGTTTTGCGTAGGGCTCTGAGGAGAACATAGTGTAACTTCACCACTGGTGGCAGTCATCCTACGTGCAGGCACTTACCAGGGCACAGCCAGCAGAGACCATAAGTGGGACAGCTCTAATTCCTTTTAGAAACTGGCTATGCTGCAGTAAGAATCTGTTTTTCGTTTAGCTCATACTATTCCTATCAGGAGACTGATTGAGAACCCACTTGTAACCATGAAAAACCTACATCCCAATTGTCCTGCTCCAGTTTTGGCACAGTCTTTTGTCTCCTTCTTTTGTGCCAGCACCACTCTTGGCAGAAATTGTTCTTTCTTCTTTGCTAAGGGCTCCACCTGTGTCCCAATAAGGGCACTCAAGAGCTGCCCCAACCTGACCCGCTGTTGCCCGGTTCCGGTGCTTAGGCCTGGGACTCAATGCCACACGGGGTGTGAGCACACACTGTTGCCTTACTTTGGCACCACGACGAGCAGCGTGATAAGATACTCAGAATTCAGAACAAAGTCTTCTTTGTGCACAATGTCTGCCAGGGTCCGGGTCAGCAGATTTCCCCTACGGTGAAGAAGACAAAGTAAAAATAACAGTAGCAGGAACTCAGCAGCAGAACCTCGGAGGCATTGTGCTATGGGTAGAGATGCTAATAGTATATACTGGGGTAGAAGAAGGCCCAGAAGGAGGTGGCTAAAGGACATAGCTACACTTCTGAAATGGCTGTTTCGTTATTTTTACTGCAACTAAAAGAATCAAAAAGTAACTAATACTAAGGAAATGATACTGGTGACTAGCACATGGCTAGTTTATGCCCTTCATGTGAAATGACACCATTCTGCTGTTATTGTTTTTACAGTAAGGGTGTAAATGCTTGGGAAGTGCACATCTGCTCCCAGTCATTGCCACATCTTGTGGGAAGCACCTGCTCTCTCAGGAAGCCTGTTGAGCTGCTTGTGTGACCATGCTGCAGGCAGAGTGACCCATGTCAGTACGGACCTAAGCCATCACAGCAACCCTGGCATTCCTGGACTGCTGTGGACAAGCACACTGACTGACACACCTCCTGCTGAATGGCAGCGAGAGCAGCACTCTCATGCACAGGTGGGACCTGCAGGAGGTCTCCACAGACTAAGCCCACCTGATAATATTAATTCCTAGGACATGTAGATGTCCAGAGCTGGCTGTGTATGGCTGGAAGGCACTAGGTGGGTAAGAGAAGAGCAGCTGCCCTCCCTGTCACTGGCTAGGAGTGAAGAAGGACCTAAATTAGTAGCTTTTGGTCTGAGGTTCACTGGGCCAGTCTAAATATTAATTAACTGGCTGGTAACTTATTAGATCTTTTTTCAACCCTGGCAGCTATCTGGCACTGGTGGACACCAGAGTTGTCAGCATTTAAAGGTGGATGGAATGGCGAGAGGAAGATTGTCCCTGGCCATGAGGTCTCCATTCTTCTCCCTCCTCACATTGCTGGAGCCCTGGCCAGCAGGCTGCCTGTGCCCTGTGCCCTGTGGCCAATCCTGAGTAGGAAACATATGAGCATGTGTTGGGTGAGGGCTTGCACAGCATCATCAAAGTTGCTTTAAATTTACTACTTACTGGATTTTACCATTCTCCCCAGTGATATCCTAGAAAAAAACCCAGGTATCAGCACTGACATAGGCAAAGACCATAAGCAGATGAAGACAGGAGAGAGAACATTTGAGAAGCCCGAACAGTGCATTAGCTGAACCAACAGAAGGAAAGAAAGAAAACAAAAATATAAGTAGGATGCTAGTGAGGTACAGGATCAAGCAAGACAGAGCTGTTTCCTATGGGAGCTCTGCAAATGCTGTTCAGAACATAAGGCACAGCTCCATGTGGCAAAGGAATCCACCAGTTGCCACAGCTCATCTAATTTCTGACTCCCTGAAATCCCATTGGAGCAAAACTGTGCATTTAGTTTTGACTTTTTCCAAGACTGCCTGCTCACACTGTCAATAAAATCCTATTAGGAACTTCACTCTCCCTGAGCTGATTTTGAGACATGCTGATGACACCACCCACCCCACCACCTGTTTTCACTGGGTCTCTCTCTACATGCTCAGCATGTCCCAAAGATGGAAAACTTGTTCCCACCAGAACACGTGGTCCACTGCACAGCAATGGGTGTGAGCACCCACTGCCCTCATTTCAGCCATGCAGCAGCATCCCCAGTGCAAAATACTTACATCGTTTTCTTCTCCAGGCTCTGCAAATTTCCTTTAATGTTGTTGTACGCAGCTGATCGGGTCTTTAGGTCTGTTTCTATTTGAGTCACTTGCTAAACCAAAGTGAAAAAACAGAGTCAGTGCAGTGCTTGAGGCCTTGTTCTCACCTGTCCCACTACCACTGCACCTTAACACAGAGACACAGCTGCCAGCCCCCCTAAAACCACCAGCCTGGGGCCAAGAGGGAGCTGGTGTCAGAGCTCCCCTGGGGCAAAGGCCTCTGCAGAAAGTCAGGTTCAGTCAGCTGTTGCTGTTGGTGTGCTAGAGCTCTACCTAAGGGGCAAGTTTGTGGTTTCATTTGTTACCTACATTGAACAACAACAGATGTGTTGTTCACATGCTTTTCTGAATGAACTGACAGTGTAAAAAATTCATCCAGCCTGAAGGTATTTGATTTAATGTCAGACCAACAATTTCACAAAAAACACCTCTGAAGTGGAGAATAGTATGGCATTTTATGGGGAAAAAAAAAGAAAATTACAATGAAGGGGATTAAAGTGCAGAAAACATATCAGTGTACTCTAGTGAATCTGATAAAGTGCCATATACTTACAGACTGGATAGCTTTCAATATATGTATCATTATTATTGCAGTAGAAATTAAAATAATATCAACTGCTTCAGTAAAAGTGTGTACTTCTGAGCTTGTTCCTGCCCAAACCAAAGGCAAAGCTCCCATCCCACTGACTGCCAGGAGAGGAGAGATCACAACCAGCCAAAAGACATGCTATCCCATGATGACATCTTAAAATCTGGAGTACAATTTACCTTTGCTAATGCTTCTGATATATTCTTCAGTGGCTGCTTTATGGGATATTTGGCCATGTCCCACTCAAACCGTGTCAAGTAGCTAATTAGGTCAACTGAAAATGCAAAGAGATGCATGAAAGCAGATAGTGTACCAGATGGCAAGTCAAGGTTTGGGGAGTAGTCCCCAGCTATAGCTTAGGCATAGTTTTGAATAACTTTAGAAAGTTAACCAGAAGCCCAACTCTGAATTCTTATAGAGATTTGATCTAGATCAAATCTGCACAGATCTTATGCCCAATCTAATCAACTTTCTAAACATCCCCAAACTTAAAAGTTAAACCAGAAATCTTTTCTGTATTACACCTAAGAGTACAGAAAAGGTGTAAAACTATCAGCAGGACACAGCATTGTACAGCTGTTCTTCAAAGTAGAAAGAGTTTTGTGTCATCTCAATCTTGATTTCTGCAATATGCCTGAATTTAATATCAGCAACAGCTATCAGGAAAATACTTTGTGCCCAGGATCAGCAGTAACACTCAGGATTGTTGAGAGCTTGAGCAAAGGCATTAAGAGCATAGCAGATGTCACTTCTCTGTGATTCAGTCAAGTGCTCACTAGAAATCAAACAAATTCAGGTGCAATGAGGAATTCCTCATTGACCTTGCACACAGAGGTTCCCGTTTCACACAAAGCTAGAGACTACTTATATAAATGGATACATCCAGTCACAGCATCCAAGAACAGAAATTCACAGCAAGGACCTGTGCATGCAACCCTCAAAACAAGGCACGCTCGGACCATAGGGAGCCATGGCTTCTTTCCAGAATCAAGGGGAAATGAACACATACAACACCCAGCTCCTAGAACAAGATTTTCCTGTTCCACTGTTTGAAGATCAAGGGTTCTTGATGTTAGAAAACATTAAGGTTTAGTACATTATAGTACCAAATAAGGAATTCTCCTCCAGTAGCTCATGAAATCAAACAGCTCTTTGAGTCCTGAGAGCCTTTAGATGCTGAACACACCACCACACAGTGTTCTTGCAGATGTTTATAGGATGGGATAAAGTCATGCATCCTGCCACAACAAGGAGAGGGGCTGGGACCGCCCCCGGAAGGTTAGGGAGACAAGGGGAAGGCAGCAGACAGGATCTCAAGGTCTAGAAAAAGAGGCTGGAGGCACTGCCACATAAAGGGTGGGCTTCCTTCCAGACCAGGAGGGTAAACATGGAGAATATCTGGGAAGTTGCTCTGAGGTGATGGGGAGCAAAACAAGCTCAAGGTGCCAAGTGAAATGACACACATGCTGGGGCCCTTCAGTGCTCTTTGCTGCCTTGTCCAGGGAGTGAATTCAGTCCCACAGCAAGGTTTGAGCACAATTTCTTGTGGGCTGGACTTTGAGGGTTAGGGGAAAACTCTTTGAACCAAGATGCATGAGAAGGAACATGAAAAACTGTGTAATTGCCATACTACCAGGCTGAGGGTACTCCACGGTCTCATGTGATACTGAATACCCTTGGCAGGAGAGCACTATCCTTTCCATGGGCTTCTCTCACCCCACAACAGAGTCAGTTTACCCTATTAGATTTCCAAAGCATGGAAAGTCTTATGTTAGGAGAAATAGGCTTCTTAGCAAGAGATAAACTGCCTGGAAGGCAGAGAGCACTTGCCATGGCAGTGTTCTCCCTCTCTTTCAAAACCACAGCTGTGTCAGCGTCCCCCACATCCAATGGACAAGAGTCACAAGGCAAAGATCCAACACTTCCTGCTAATATCTGATGAGGAATGAGCAATTTCTCCTGCACAGGGAGGGTGTAGAAAAGGGGGAAAACTGCAGAAAGCTGGGAGAGCTATGACACAGCTGCTGCATGCACAGTTCTCCGTTGGTGCTTGCTCGTGATCTCTGTGGGGAAGGCAGAGAGGTCAAAAATACTTCAGCAACAAAGTTCACACAGCATTTTCAGCACGGGGTACACAACACAAGGATTTCACCCTGCTGCCTCTCTTCTAAGCTCGTATGCTTAGGCTTTGCAGACACAGGCTCTTTAAAGACAGACACTGACCTATTTATAGCTGATGAGATATAAAAGCTCCCTGAAGAACTTCACATGCTCTTTCTATCCTCACATTCCTTGAATCTCAGCAGCATCCAAATGTTGGGCAGTTGAGCACAGCATGAGTTCTCAGCCCAGTTTTTCAAGCTCACTCTGGAGTGAATTTGCCAGTGCTAGCTGGCACTGGTGCAGGTTAGCTAAGCAGCCGGATCTTGGGGATGGCACAAACTACTGTGAACACACTACCAGAGCTGTGTTTAAAATGCCAAGCAGTCCCAGCACCCTGATGCTTCTGGAATGGCATCCCTCATTTATGGAACCTGTCAAGTCACTTCTAAAAGGCTTCACACAGCTGCCCACTCAGGAGAGGTGATTCCTACCAGCTCACAGCTGCCCAGGGAACCCACAGCCTGAATGTCTCATAATCTAACTTCCACATTCAGCTCTAAAAGGCAATGTTAAACACTTCCCCTCCAAAACACTTAATTCTTCAAAATTGTTATACTTCCCATTTTGCTTTGTTTTGGGATCACTATAAAGAATGGAGTTATTTCATCACTTACCAAATTTTTAAATTCATTTGGGTTTAACATTACCATAAATGGAAGAGAATTTGGTATGAATCTGTGAAGCAAAGCTTTACTTACATTCCAAGAAAGCTTGTTTATGCTGTTAGGATATATTAAAAGTTTCTATATTACACAAGCACACATTTCCCTCTATATGAGAGAAATTTCCATGTGGCTGCTTTCAGCTGTTGTCCACTGGAAAGCTCTGTGTGTGTATGTGTGTGTACACATTCATGTAACTGAAAGTGCTGTATTTTTTACTACTTTGCATTTTTCTTCATACAAGTGTAGCAAAAAAACTTTTTAGACACACAGCCACCACCAAACTGCTATTAGGGTTATATACAAGCGAGCTAAAGTCAGTGTTACTTAAAACTGAGTTTGTCTTGGGATGATCCAATAGTATGAAACAGGATTATGCAGCAAGAAATTGTATCTTATAATTTTGTTTCTGATTTCACAACCTCGAGGAAGTCTTCAACTTCAGAGTCCTTTTGCTAATCAGAAAGGGAAGGAGGAAGAATTGGTACAGTAAAGTTGCTGATGCTTATGAAGACTGACACTGGAATGTACTAGGAGAATCCTCATATACTAAAGCTGATTTCATTTTTTAAGATGATGTCAATAATCTTAAAAAGGTTAATGTCCTAAGTCAATACAATTTGTTTGGATGACCAAACCCAGACAGAGGAAATTCGTAACACATGCAAATAATTTCCACATCCTTCTAATACAACACATGCAGAGCTGATAGGAAAAAAAATGGTGTAAAAAGGGGAAACAAAGGAAATTAATGAAACCTGTTGTTCCTCAAGTCATAGGGATATCGTGATCAAGCTACGAGGTTGTTACTTGAGAAATCCATCGTAACCTGATCACTGTATCTCTACAACCAGACCAAGACTTGTGTCTAGCACTAATATACACAAATGCATGCATGTAACAACACCACAACCATCAGTCCTCAACATACTTTTGAGACATTTCATTTTGTCCTTTAGCCCTGAAACACAGTAAGTGTGATTATTGTATTTCTCGAACAGTTGCACCAATCAAACATCAGTCTCATATCATTCAAGAATATTTCTAAAAGAACTTCCTCCTCATTCTTTACTAATACAGGTCTGAAGTACAACATTGCAGACAAAGGGAGATGGAGTGTGCACTCCTAGTTTATTCCAAAGCATCATTCTGCAAGTCTGTAATCAGCATGCATAACACATCAATTTTGTTCTATTTTTCCAGAATAGCTGGAAAATGCAAATCATTAACAGATCACTGACAGATGTCACACAGCCATACAGAATGAGGTTTAGGTACCCATAAGAAATCAAGCCCAGACAGGGCACAGAAGTGTGCTAGGTCATGTTAGGAGTGAAGAAGGATGTCTCCTACTTTCATCTTCACTCCAAAGTTAACTTCCACTAACTGAGAAAAATGGGAGCAGGTTAGATGTGTTCTTATAAAATATTGCTGATGGTTGTCCTTTCTAAAGTGTGAGGGTTTCAATTGCACATATTCGTATTCTGAAGCAAGCAAAAGCAGCATCAATGCATTTAAACCCCCACATTCACAGCACCTACCTCCATTGGCCAGAAGATTTTCCTGAACTTTATCTTTTGTGTCCTCCATAACTTCTCCTATGTACTGGGCTATTTTCTTTATTACGCTTAAGTGTAACAAGAGAAACTTTGTTAGTGAAGAAACAAAATTATTACAAAGCGTTTTTCACAATGATCTGATAAACACAGAAATGCCCAAACAAAACACTTCTGAAGCAAGGCAGGTAAGTTTGCAATTCAAATGATGATAAACAATCTATGACACAAAGCAGAACTAAATGTCTTGCTTCTAAATACATTAATCTCTTCAAAAACATAGGCAATGTCATTTTGCCAGTGCTCTGGACTTACAGCAGATCAAGATTCAGTCTTCTGTACACTCATTATACACATAGCAAAAACCAGAAGGCAAGAAAGGCAAGAAACTAGTTTAAAACCCCCAAGGCGATGAAAGAACAGGAGGCTACATACAGACATTGACTGCAAATCTCTTCCATAGGATGCTAAAGAAACCCTTAGGGATTGCTGAGAAAAGGTTCTCAGAAAATACTCGGGAAAATAGCAGTTTTGTCTTGCTTGATGGGGAATTTCTTTCTTATTCCTTTTCTTTGGGGGACTCTTTCTCTCTTCTCTTTTAGCATGGTGGACAAGACACTCCTTTAAGGTGTAGGAGAACTAGATTCAAATCCTTCTGCCCAATTTAGAGTAGTGATTTGTACAGAGACCCTCTTGGAGAACACTGTCTCCACAGAGTCACTTATTCTTTGCTTATTTTAAGAAATGGATTCATCAAGTCCCTCTAGCAGTAGATCCCCCTGCCTCTAGTCAAAGTACCGGTATCATACAGGCTGAGAGACTTTCTGGTTGTTCAAGTATCCTTCTGCGCTCAAAAATATTCACAGAATTTGACCTGCAGTTCCCTAACCGTCCTAGGTTGCCTACACCTTGTAAAAAACCCAGCAGCTACAAGGTTACTGAGTGATCATTAAATTGGCAGAGACATGAAGTGGACACAATCCTTGGCATCGTGACAGGGAGTGTAATGGCAGGCTTCTTATCTCTTTCTTTCCTTACTGAGGGGAGACTACTACAGCTGCAGATGAGCTGGAGACTGAAAGGGCATCTACAGTGCTTGGACAATGTGTTGTGTGACATCCTGGGGTTTTCAAGAGCAAGAAAGGGACTTTGGGCCAGCTATAGGTATCAGGAAAGCATCAGAGAAGAGGATTTTCTTTCATGTGCTGCAAAGCATCTATCTCTGTTCCTGTGAAGAAACAGTCTTGGGAAAGGTTTTCCAGTCCTATGACAGGTAGGAAAAATCTGAGATTGCTGATGCTGCCGAGAATGCAGTAGTTAAAATTTATGCTGTTTAGGGCCAATTCAGTCCGAAGAACAGAAGATATTATTGAGACCTTTCAGTATATAAAGGGTACTTACAAGAAAGTTAGAGAGAGGCTTTTTACCAGTGCCTATAGTGACAGGGCAAGAGGCAACAGTTTTGAACTAAGAGTAGATTTAGATTGGACACAAAGAAAGAAATTCTTTACTGTGAGGGTGATGAGGCACTGGCACAGGTTGTCCAGGGAAGTTGAGGATGCCCAGTCCCTGGAAGCATTCAAGGCCATGTTGGATGAAGGTTGGATAGGGCTTTGAGGAACCTGGTCTAGTGAAAGGTGTCCTGCCCATGGCAGGGGGCTGGAACTAGAGGATCTTTAAAGTACCCTTTCAATCCAAATCATTCTTCTCATGACCCTGGACAGGTGCAATTCAGAGTGCCTGTAGGAGGAATCTATACCCCTGTGCTCCAGTTCACATCCCTTTCTCAGAGCTGCTGCAGTTTTTCACCACCTGGCTGCTTTTCAGGGTTGCTGGAGTACAGCACATATTGGCCACACTCAGGCTGTGGGGGGGTTGAGGGATCCAGACAGAGGTTCCCTGACCTCTGCAACCTTTCCAAGCACTTCTGCAAAATTCAGCTTGTAGATAGAGCTGTTTTTTGTCTCCTTCATGATGCTCAGAGAGCCTAAAGGAACATGGAACAAGATAGCAGTTGGTAAAACCAGCATAGCATGAGGCTAAAGATGTTATGCAGAAAGCAGTTCACAGGGATGTTTTTAAACCAGCAGCTTCTCCAAATGGCCTGAGCTGCTTTCATTACTCTTGAGTGCAGCTGGTGGCTGACCTGACAGGTGGGATACAGCTCTGGCCTCTCTCCATAGATACAGAGGGTGGGACAGTTGTGAGCTCTCATGCACCTGACAGTCCTACCTGCCCGGGCAAGGCTTGGCTCCCTTCCAGCCCACACATCCCGTGGTCCCTGCAGCAGGATGTATGTAATGTGTGTAATACACTGTGCCAGAGAAATGTTCTCCAGTCCTGCCTTAGCCTCTGTGCCTTGCATTGCATTCTGTGAAATGCAAGTGGGATTCACTCACCCAATACACCCATGCAAAGACAGAACACATCCCCTGCACACCATGATGTCTGCGGCAAATGACAGGAATCAGACCCCTGGAGGAGCCCCACTGACTACACCGACATCCAACAACGGGCGGTTTTCACAGCCAACCATCAGATCTCTGCCTTTAGATGAGATGAATCTCATCTTGAGCAAATATCATGTTCAAATGATGCATTATAAAAAGAGTTTCAGCAAAACGGCTTCAAGAAGTAGTACTAAAAATCTGTAAAGAGAATAACTCCATTTAACCTACTATTATGTCTTGAGACTCTCATGTTTTGCTTCTGCAACTGCTGCAACGTCATTACCTTAAAAAAAAAAAAAAAAAGGTCTAACACTCTTTAAGTGATACCAAAAATGAAAGGGTGCTACCTGCCAGACCTCCAAAACACTGCAGGGAGCAGAAGTCCTGCAATCTGAGGCCACTCCCAAGTATGCCACTGACCAAGGACCAGAGAGAACCCCTGGGTAAGAGTGACCCAGGAGACTGTCAGCTTTTGAGAGAGCTTCATGCTACCACAGGATGACATGGAAAAACACTCCTCCTCCCTGTGTAAATAAATAATAAAAGTATGTGGAAACAATAGCTCCTGCAAACTCTTGCCCCTTCTCTGCTGTCCTGGCAGGAGGCAGCGCTGACAGGTTTGCACTGCCTGGCTTTACTGGCAGCTGTGTTTATCCAGCAACAGTTCAGCAGGCAGCTCTTTCAGAGGACCAGGAACATAAATGCTCAGGTCATCTGAACAGGCTTTTAACCCTCTGGATGCCATTTACTTCAACCAAGTGTGAATGCTTGGCATTTTAACCCTTGAATCACAATTTATACATAAAACCTGAGGCATTTATTTAATGCAAAATGCTTTTGTATGTCCTTGTGGGACTCTGCTAATACATTTGATTATTCTGTTGTTTTGATTAATCCTTGTTGATTATTCTCTGTTACTACTCTAATGTTACCACTCGAATGCATTTTTCTTATTTTTCAAAACACCTTTCTTATTTTTAAATCTTGTTGATCCTTCCTGGTTACCTATCTTGACAGGCAAATGAGACAAACAGGAAGAGTCCTTGCCTCAGCCGATACAGTGGAAGGGCCTCACTGGCCCCTCTGCTCAGTGCCTAGAGCACATCACAGGGTAAGAGTCATTACTGGCATTAAAGGGACAATTAGTGGAGTAAAATGGTGTTCAGCTTGCACAAGAAGCTGTACCGTGCTGGCAAGTAAAGACAAAGATAACAGGAGTCAGTAAGCCCAAGATCTCCTACTGACATTTCACTTATAACTGCCCTCCATGATCTTACATGGATTCTGCAGTCAGCTTTTCAGAAGTCCTAATTCTTCACAAAGCTGAGAATTAGTTACGCCTTTCTGAAAAATCAGTTCTGATGATTCCTGGCAGCCCTCAAACACAGATCATACAGTTGCTTCCTATCTGCTACCCTGACTAGAGACACAGAATCATAGAATATTCTGAGTTGGAAGGGACCCACAAGGATCATTGAACACTTTCCATTAGAACAGATAGCAGGTATTGCCACTGTCTCTCCCCAGATTTGCCCCCATTCCTACTTCCTAAAGAATCTCTGCAACTGAACAAGAAGCTGGAACATGTAACAAAGAATATGGGGCAGTATTTTTGGCAGAGTCACGATGGAGATGGTTTTGTTGATGAATTAAGTTGCTCTGTCTTGCTTAAAGTCTTGAAAAAGCAGTATGGTTCAGTTTTAAGTAGTCCTGTGAGGAGCAGGGTGTTGGACTCAATGGTCATTATGGGTCCATTTCAACTCAAGATATGAATCATATTCTATGATTCTAAAAGATCAATCTTGTCTGCCACTCAGAGTTATCAGATGCAATCATCCTAATACAGCCCTTATATAGCACCAGTAAAACTAGAAAAAAAATCCTATGCAGAAATGTATTCTACCAGACCAACTTTTACTTAAACTGCCAAGCATAGATTCAAACAGTTTATATTTCTGTATGTCTTTGCAACTGCCACACCAAGATCTATGAAAGGATTGAGCATATTTAGACAAGAAAATGCTTATCAGTCCAGACCGGAAGAAAAAAGGCAAAAAGACCCAGAGCTAACACCTGCCTCTGTGACCAAAACTACAAGTGAGGTACACTGCCAAAGAAAAAATAGAACAAAGCAGAAAAACCTAGCAGCTTATACTTTCATTGCCTCAAAGTCTACCTTGTGCCATGAAGTATCTTAAAACCTGGCATTTTCTCATCTTGCTGTACTACATTATTCTTTTGTACACCCAGGTCAGTTTGTGCCAAAAGGCAAACTTGGCAATTGTCAGCAAGGAGATCATGTGAGTCTTTGCTTAAGTAGTTTTGTTGCAATGTGAGTAAATATTCTGGTTTTTAAGGAGTTTAAAAGCCTGAGAGGGTAGGGCTGGACTTCATTCAAAAGACTATAATCCCTAGAACTCCTCTAGCTGGTTGAAAAGGGATAGAAGGCTCAATAGAAATATTCTGTCAGAACAAGATCAGGGGGGCTTCATATTCTCTAAATGTTTTATCAAGTTTCTGGATGGGGTGGGAGGATGTTCTTTAAAACAAAAACAAAACCACAAAATAAAACAAAATAACCCCACAACCCACCATCTTAAGCGGTTTCCTTATGAGAAACAGTTTCCCTAGCACTGCCACTCAAATGGATTGCTGTGCTGACAAAACTACCATGGACATAATTCAGCTAAATTTTAAGAAATGATCCTTTCTTTGTGATAACTCCATGATAATCAACACAAGGGTTAAACAAAGCCTATCCACTTTAGTCCAGTTGTAGTCCAGGCTGAACTGAGTCAGGCCGAGGTGAACACAAGGACATACCACCCCATAAAAACAATGTCTGTTTCTCATTTGTAGGTGGTAAATAAGATCTATTTTACCTTTCAGCAAAGCTATCAAGTTTTCCCAACTCATCTGACAGACCAACAAGAGCATCCAGTGTCCCCACCTGTGCAAAAGATGAGAATTAGGTGAAAGATGCACAACTCTGTCTAAGGCTTCTGCTGGCAGAGCCTCAAGGAGACTGACTTGTCCTTAGCACATGTGAATTTAACAGTTTGGCAGAATTTTATTTACTTGGTGGAAAATAGTAGCAATTCCTTTACCCAAGAACTAGGGCATAAAAAGCCTTTTCCAATAAAGGAAAAAAGTATGTGTAGTCTCAAGATTACATGTCAGTGCCTTTCTTCTTGTTTTCACTTCATCCTCTATCATCCAGCTGCATAGAATAGTCTTTAACCTGACAAAATAGTGACAAGAAATGCACACAAATAATGCACTCATACAAACAAGTCAGATGTACTGAGAGAACCAAGGGAAGAACTTATTCAAAAGGGGGTGTCTGTCTGAGTTCTTTGCTATTACCAAAGCAAGTCTCTCACAAAGCTATTTCTGACCAACATCTGCTTTTTGAATGACTGTCACAGTCATAACCCCATATTTATGGTATTGCAGCATATTGCCAAACCTTTTCTTGTAATGTTGCCAGCTCAACATTATGAAGGGTCAATCTAAGGGAGAAGAAACAAATTTTATGTAGAACAAATAGAATGTGAATGGGCATCTTCAGATATCCAAAATACTTTACTTCCTTTAACATAAGCAGACTCACACCACCAGCAGTGGGGTAAGGTCCACAGATGGTAAAAATAAGGTCCATAGATGGTGAAAATAGTATCAATCTCACATGTGCATAAAAAAAAGCAACACTCTTTTCTCTGTCAGTAGTCTTGCTGCCATGGCTGTGGAGAGTCAGCTACTCCCTTTGCATTAGCAATCCATTATGTACCATGCTGTATGACTCTCGTGATTAGGAGCAAATTTTACATGGAATGCAACGGATCAGTTATTTAACATCTCACTCGTTCACTCCTTATACATGTACTGTTCCAATGTGAAGCTCAGCTTCAAGCACAATGACTTATTTCTCTCTGTTCAGTTGACTGAACATAATTCAGCTCCCAACCACAATCTCCTTCTACTCTCTGCATATTATCCCAAAAGATAAATCCCACATTTATCCCAAAAGTCTTTAGCCCTGGCTAATGCTGCTGTATTGCCCATATACAAACCCCTTCCTCACTTACCTTTAAGTCTGGAATATGGAATTTACTGTTGCTGGACAGGTTGGATTTAGATGTCACAGTGTTCATTCTCTCCCATGCCTGCAGATTTGTTTTGTCTCCTGGAGCAGAAACTAGCCAGAACTCAGACATGATCTAATATTTTCCCTTCACTCCTGGTCACTGTAGAAATTCAAAGCAGGTAAGCGGCTAAAAGAGCACCACACAAAACGTGTTCTTCCCCAAGAACATAAAGAGTTAGAATAGATCACAGATTTTTTTTTCTTCAGAAACACCAGGACAGTGAGTCAGTCCTGTGTCTCAGGCTGAAATGGAACATGACCTTCTCCAGAATGTCACGGAAAGAGTGTGGCTGTTCCTTCCTTCTCAGAGTTGTTCCATCCAGTTTCTGCATGAAGGAATGAAGCTTCCTCCTCCCCTTTTCCCTCCCAGCCTGTTCCATTTGCCTTGCGTTCGAAGTTCAGTGCCTATTGGGGAGCTTGGGGGCTTTACCAAACCACCCAAATGTAATAAAGCATTTCTGCTTGATAAAATTCTCTTTCAAATTGTTGGACATTTGCAAGGAAAAGTGAAAGCAAGACCTCTGTTGAACACAAAGGCTGCAAAAGATGCCACTGGCAAGCCAGAGTATTTCTCTCCCCTGTGTTTTTCTTCCCAGGCTCGAGAAGAAGGAGCTGGAGGAAGGCGAGTCCTGGCGTACAGAGACGGTATCAGCAGAACCACACAGACAGAACAGTGGTGAGAATAGAGGGGGGACAACTACTGTGGTGTGAAGCAAAGAGAGGAGGGCAGGAGAGCGAGCAGCTGGCACCACGCCGCAATCCCGCGTCCCTTCCCGAGGGCTCTCGCGGAGCATCCCCGCCACACGCCCTCGCTCTCAGGTGCGCGGGACAGGGCAGGTGTGGCACTCGCCCCCCGGCACCGGCGCCGGGCCCTGCCGTGCCCGAGCGCTGCCAGCAGGGCTGTGAGGGCTGCCGGGGCCCCGCGTGGCACTGCCCGCTGCTTTACCTGCCCGCTGCTTTACCTGCCCGCTGCCTCTCCCGCCGCTGCCTCACCTGCCCATGCCGTACCTGCGGGCGCCGCGCCCCGTGCCCGCGCCGCTCCCAGCCCGGCGGCTCCCGGCGGCTCCCGGCGGCTCCCGGCGGCTCCCGGCGGCCCCCGGCGGCTCCCGGCGCGGACGCGCCCCGAGCGGCGGCCGGGCAGGGTCGGGGCGGAGCAGAGCGCAGCGGGGCGCGGGGCGGCCGCCGCATCCACGGCGGGGTGCGAGGGCGTCAGGGCTCCCTCCCGGAGCATGGGGGGCTGCTGCGCCTGGTGCCGTAAAAGCTCTGTCACAGCTCTGACTACGGCAGCTTTGTATCTTTTTGCTGTCTTTTAAACTAGCGCAAATAATGCAGAGGGCATTTGTTTTTACTAAACGCTGACTACCTTTACCAAGTCTGAAGGTTTTGGAATAATTAAAGAAACTTCTAGGAAACTCTTGTTTCCGGAAATTCCTTGGGTGCTTTATATGCGGTGCAGGAGTCTGCAAGATAGTGATGCTTACGTTCCTGGAAATGCTTATTCCTTCGTGTGTAGCTGTGGCTTTTAGTCCTTAGTAAATCTTGAGCTTGTCCTACATTGCCTTAAGCTTGGTTAAGACATGGGGAGTATTTCATGGGTTGTGTGGAATGATGTTCTCCAGGCATTTCTAATCCAGGCATGTTCTGAAGGAAGGAAGTGTCTAAACACTCCGTACCTGCCTTTGAGAGGCATCAGGGCAAGAGGGAATCGAGCCCCTCATTGGGGGTTATCCAGTTCTCATCTTCCAGTTGAGTGGTCTAATTCCTGTGCTGTCATACAGCACTTAGGCAATCTCTGCTATTAGTCAGGGCTTATTTTTTTCAAAAGATGGTGTATTTTTAACTCATGTTTCTCTGTAACAAAGATAAATTAAGCCCCTACAAGAAATTAAGCAGAAGGATGCTCTTGGTTTTCCACACGACCTGTCATAAACCAAGAGGGTTTGAGATGCTGGGGCCAGGCAGGTCTAGTCATGCACAGAAGCAGAGCTCTCAACACTTCCAAGAACCTTAAATGAAGGCCCCTAAAAGATTAAAGTATCTTCAGCACTAGGAAGAAGCAGCTGATGCGAGGCATCCTGAATGATGCCATGTAAACCGTGCTTTAGGTAGCTAACTTGTAGGTCAAGGTCTTAGGTTCTAAATCTACAGATTCTTTAGATTAGCCAAGGATTCTTCTTCCTTTGCTTCTCTTTAACATTTTTAGTGATATATAAAAAAGCAATACATGTGTGGAGGAGGAGGAGTCTTTACTGAAAGCACACCAGAAAAAGACACTGAGAAGATCTGTAGCTGAAATAACCCTTTTGTGGGGGCTTTTTCTCTTGCTTTTTTGAGTTTTTTTCCCCTTTCTGGGCTAATTAAACATTCAGTTCTCATAAATGCTATGATTCTAATTCTTTTCAACCATAGTGTCCCCTAGGGCACAACAAAGGGTTTTCCGGAAATTATGGAAAAAAATGAACATATTGATGCGTGAGATGACATTCACAGAAGAAGTGATTATTGTCTAATCCTTCTTTTTTGTTTGTTTCTTTAGACTATACATTTTAATAATGAAAACACACTTAACTGAAGTTCAAGTATCTACATCATATATATTTACCCACAGCTTACAGGTCTGAAAGGTACAGTAGACTGATCACCTAGATAAGGCAGTTCCTTCCCATATCAAACCAAGTACAGTTTTCACTGGATCCTTGCTACAGTCTCAAGCTGTGGAAATGCTTTACATGATTAATTTTAGAAATGTTACATTCTCATAATCTCTTTAAATTTAGAATCGTGTAAGTTGAAACTAGTGTTAACAGATGAGAAAAGTTTCTTGCTGCAGTGGTGCTAGATTCCAGGGATTTTTTTCTGCATACATGGATGTTATAACAAATAAGGCAAAATCCAAGCTGTAGGGTTGTTGGATTTCTGGATTCTACAATATACACTACTTCATTCCTGAACATTTTTATAGCAGAAATGCCATTTTTCTTCTTTTTATATGGCTTTTTTACTGTTATTAAAGTGAAAAAGTCGTGCTACTTAATTTAATTGTTTTAAAAGAACATTACCAAGAAAACATGATGTTAGTGTCTAAGCAATGTCCTGTTGAATGTTTTCCATTATCATATTTTGTGGGTTTACTGTGACTTTTTAATCTTTTTTCTTTTTACCCCATTACATATTTTTAGGCTGGATGAGGCAGTGGTGAAGGTGGAGGGGAAGGAGCAGGCAGCACATGCTGTGGGACAAGGAGCATGCTGCAGTCTGGTGGTAACACAGCTCTGCCAGCTCATTTCCCTGGCTGGCCCTGCATGTGGTGCCATGTGATCTCAGAGCTGTCTAATTCCCTCATGATCATCACATGTCTTTATGCTCCCTTTGATCCATCAGAGCAATGAAGTTTTCTGTGGCTTGCCTCTCTCAGTATTTATGAGTACTTCTTCAGATGCCACACAGAGGGAGCAAAACTCTGCCTCCAAACAATCATTAAGAGTACTGAAATATCCTACTTGAAGTATCTCCCAAGACAACTTTCTCAGACAGATAACCAAAATTAATTACCTAGATAATTACGACATTGACACTAGCAGGAAAGCAGCTCTCGCCAGTGTTTTACACCTCTAGGAATTCTTTGTAGGTTCAGACCTCTGATGCTGCTGAATGCTTTTTGAGGTACCCTGGGACATCCTGTTGGGCCTTCAAGCTGCTGTTCTAGGATAACACAGGCCTTCTGTACATCCCAAGTAACATCGACCAACCCCCTGTGAATGTTTGGGATTCTTTATGATACCCTGAATAGAGGACAAGTGAAATCAGCAATTTAGACTTTAAACATCTATGAACAGCTCATGGTGCTCTAATTATACTGTGGAACCTGATCAAACTCACTCCACAGAAGACATCCAGTGGCTGCTGCACCACACTCCTCATGCTCCATTAACTGCATTTACCAGGGATGAGATTGAGCTGCCTGAGCTTCTAGTGCCACCAGAGATGTCCCTGCACATCCTGCCTGGCCTCCAGATTACACTGCAGAAGGGTATGGATTTTCCACAGGCCTTGTGTCAGCCCCATCTAGGTGCCCTGGATACCATATGGCATCTCAAATGCCACTAGACAACCTACATTTAAGCAAGTAAAGCTTTAGCTCTCTGAAATCGGAGCTTAAACACCTAGCTTAAACCTACAGGTACCTATATTTAGGTGTGCTCATCTCCCTGGAATCTCAGTTCTAACGCCCTCTAATACAACCTAGAACAGAGCTCTTTCTAGTCATTATATTGGCATCATCATTGTTGTGATACATCATCCAGGGAACACCATGCACAAGACTTATTCGAAACAGCTTCAGATTGCACCTTGTGCCAGTTACGCATTGTTAAAAATTTAGTTGCTATTTTCATTTTCTTCAAGATGCATATAGACTGGATATACGTTATTTCAGTCCTTGTTTTTTGTCCTGTAAATTGGAAGAGGAATGGTTGGAATTTTGGACGTTGGTTTGTTTTCTTTTTTTTCAACAGCGATGCTACAAAGCAATAGAAATGTGTCTTTTTATGGTAGCTGGCAAGGTTCTCATCAGCAAATCCCGGACTTGCTGTTTTCCATGGCTAATGGACACGGTCTGCCACGGGGTGAGAAAATTAACCTCCTCCACCAAGGCTGCCAGAACAACTCCTGCCTTCCTGAGTTCACACGAAGACCATCCAGAATGACACCACAGCTTGCCTGATGGACACTCCTGACGGACAGACAGCGCTCTTTGTGTGCGGACACAGGACGGGCCCGGCGGAGAGGGACACGGCTGCCCCGGCTCCTGCCCTCTCCCCACACCCCCACTCCTGCAGCGCCGCTCTCCGGGGCTCGGGGACCGTGGGCAGCGCACAGGGAGAAGGCAGAGCGGAGCTGCTTCGCTGTGAGTTGCGGAGCCGGCGGACCTTGCTGTCCCTGGTCTGCTGTGCTTCCCTCGTTCGCCCCCGTGTGAGGCAGGAGCAGAGCCGCGGTCCCGGGCCGCCCGCCCCGCCGGGCCCCGCACGCCGCCGGGTGAGGCCGAGCTGACGGAAGCGCCTCGCCTTCCGCTTCCCCTCTGCCCGGGAAGAGGCGGGCGCAGCCGCGGCCATGCAGGTCTCCAGCCTCAACGAGGTCAAGATCTACAGCCTGAGCGCCGGCAGGAGCCTCCCGGAGGTGAGGGCGGCGCGGGGAACGCACCCGGCCCGGCCCGGCCTGGGTCCCGCGGCGGAGCTGGACCCGCGCGGTGCCGGCGCTGGGGCCGAGCCCCGGCCCGGCCTGGCTGAGCTGCCCCGGTCCATGTGCGCTTGTGTTGGGATCGTTACCGAGAAACAGCTCTAAGTGTTCCTTAAACTAGATATGCAGTTTAGGGATAAAGTAGGGGTGCTGGTCCACAAACCCGTAAGCAACACGATCTTGTAAGTTTTCTTGGCGTGGTATGGTTAAATTTATCAGTGGAATGGAAATTGTAAAATAATCAAGAAAAAAGAAAGAATTAGCGGCCTAAATGTCTTATACTTGAAATGTTCGGATAAACTTTAAGTGATTCTCAGGTTCCTGTACGAATAATGAGCTCAAGACTGTTGTATACTTTTGCTTGCAGTGGCTCTCTGACAGGAAGAAAAGAGCTTTACAGAAGAAAGATGTGGGTGAGTTTTCCCCTCACAGGGTGCTCAGCAATACTCAGCTACTCCACATACACAGCATGCAGGTCCAGAGGAGACTCCTCACTGACTGATACACCGAAGTTATCCCTAGGTCATAATTTAAAAACTACAGAATTAAACTACAGGTAGTTATTTCAACTTCCTGTATAGCTTCACGTGAACAGAATATTATCAGTGGTGTTTTAAATTTCAGACATTAAATATTTGGGTTGTGGATTGTAACAGAAACATGATGGATGAATTCCATGTCATAACTTACTTTAGTCAGACTGTAAACTCCTCTGTGATGCTGTGCTAATCTTAGCAAGCAGGACCACATCATTTCAGCCTAAACTTGTTGCACAGAGTAAAAATGGCTATTTGGATTCATAGGAAGTGTTATATAAGAAATTTAACCAAGAGAAAATGCATAGAGGTAATGAAGGATGGAATACCTTGTACAAGGTATTGTATATTACCTTAATTGTGTAAGTGTGCCATGAGTATTTCCGACTACATTATACAATAATTTGTTACATAGTTACCTTGGGCTACTAATTTATCTTGCACAGAGGTAGCCTGCTTCTCAGGGTTAGCAGGCTGTGTTAGTCTGCTTATGATGTGTTAGTTATACTTAAAATATCTTTAGAAGATATTCCCTATACCCAATTAACTCAACATGCTTCCTTAGGAAACCATTACAGCTTTTTGGACTGATAGAATTGTGCTAATGCTACAATATTTTTTTTCTTTACAGATATCCGTAGAAGAATTGAACTTATTCAAGACTTTGAAATGCCCACGGTTAGCACAAAGATTAAGGTATCAAGAGATGGACAGTATATTATGGCAGTTGGTGAGTTAACAAAGTGTCTCTCTAACAGAGGCCAAAAGTCCTAGAAAATCTTGAGTGCAGAGTGACCTAGTATTTCAGGTAGAATTGGTAAGAGTTCATTTTTAAGCATAGCACTGAACATAGTCCTCAAAGCTTGCTCTTAAGATGTGATGGAATGGATTTCTTGGTAGTGGTGCTGTGGAACACTTGTGTTTAGAATACAGACGTTCTTAGAATCATAGAATGCTTTGGGTTGGAAGGCACCTTTGAAGATTATCTAGTCCAGCCCCCCTGCCGTCATGGTTTATAATACAAATAAAAAACTAATAAAACAAATCCGTCTATAATACAGTTAATTACTAAGTTCTGAATTACTTTTATTGCATGTATGTAAATTTACTTTAAAGAACTTCTGAACGTCATTGTTTGAGTATTGTTTTATAGGATGGAGGATAATGCTGCATTTTGTAACTGTCAAAATGAGATTCAAACATGAATACTTTAGTAGGTGTTAGTAGCATGAGGAGCCTTGGTCTTTCAGATTTACTGGCTAAAATTTTACTGGTTTACTGGAAGGTGTTATTAAATTCTGTATGACATATGTGGTAATTAGGAGAACCTGTATATGAGTAGGGTGCTTACAGAAACCAGGGTGTAAGGTTGTGTTACTGAGAAGCGTGTTTTTCCAGTCACAGGTCAGAAGACTTATAGTAGAAACACAGTAAAGCCTGTATATGTAAAACATTATACTTTAAAAAATGCTTTGGTGTTACCTTTTTGTTTAACTTTTTTATTTAATTAAACATCAAATTATTCTTTCAGGAACCTACAAGCCCAGGGTCCGCTGTTTTGATACCTATCAGTTATCCCAGAAATTTGAAAGATGCTTAGATTCCGAAGGTTAGTAGCTATGGCTGTTAGTACAAGATGTCTTTAATATATAATTCAGGTTGGACTCAAGAAAAAATTCTGCTCCTTGTGCTGAGGGGACAGAATGTACTTCAGGGGAACACAAGAATCTAGAGTAAAACCATCTAGTCTTCATCTCTATATTTTCCACTTTTAAAGTTCTTTTCTTGCTTGGAGTGGTGTGAAGGATGTAAGATTTACCTTGAGCCAGAAAGTGTGGTGCTCAGAGGGTGAATGTGGCTGAAATCTGTGTTCTGTTTGGTGAGTGTGACAAAGGTACAATGGCTGGGTGGTGGCAAGGTCTCCCTTCTGACCTGTTCTGTGAAACAGTAAGGTAGGAGAACGCACTGTGGTTGCTCTGTTTTCTCTGTGGAGCCCAAGCCTAGTAGGTGAGTTACAGGGTAAAGAGAATTTCCTGAGGGGGTGTTGGTTTGTTTGTTTGCTCGTTTGGTTTTCTGTTTGTTTTCTGGGAACAAGGTACTTGGGGGTAGATGGTAGCATGGCCAAGGCCCTAATTACGCCTTGTTTGCTACTGATTTGGTGGGAGAACAGCTGTGGTGAGGAGAACAGGGAGCCATCTAGGCAATGGGAAAGAGAGAATTGGCTGGCAGAGCAGGGGAGGAGCTGCCACAGCTCTGAGCTTTTATGGTGCTAAAATTTGAGGAATTATAGAGTTATTTTGTTTGTTTAGGGTTTTTTTGGGGTGGGTGGGAGGGTTGTTATTTTGGTTTCTTTTGTTTGAAGACTGGGATATTAGAAGACTGATGACTGAAAGCTGGGATACAGGGGTGACCAAAGCAATGAGAAGATGAGCAAATTCATTACAGAAGAATTGAACTGGTCTAACTTTGATGTATGTGAAAGTGATGTGAAAAATAAAAACTGTAGTAAGAGCATGGGGGTGTTTCTTTGCTCTCTGCCTCAGGACAACAAGGAGTCATGTAGGGTGAAGGAGCACTGTTAGGCAGGGTTTTGTAGAGGCTGGGGAGAAGAAGGTATGGCAAGACTGAAACCCTTTTTAAAAGAGCAGAAGTCATTGTAATCATAAATGCTTGCTGGTAATTAGAGCTTAAAGTAAATTTTTTTGAACTGGCATCTTAGTAGACTGCAGAAGTATGTTTAATTTGAAGTATAGCATAGAGTCACTTCAGGTAACTTTAAATGAGTTATCTCATTTAAATAGAGCCGATTTAGCTGAAGCAGCTACTCCCTAATGTTCCCAACTCACCTCATTTAAAACTAGGCAAAGTTCAATACGTTAGTGTTGAGCGTGAGTTGAGCATGCATATATGTCCAAACTCATGTAATTTTTTATCATCTTTGATGGATTAGCAAAGCTCTATGGACCACACATGCACTGAAAACCATTTGATTAGACTTTCCCACACCAATAAAATACATGGCTGAGCATTGTGTTGAGGAATGTGTCAAGTATACAAGAACAATAAAAAGATTACAGGATGCTTCATATGTTTCTAAAGTTTTAGAATACTTACTGTTTTGCAAATGAAGTTATATAATTAGAGATCTTGCTAAAGATTAATGCCTGCATTATGCATTGGCACCTGTGGGGAACACTTACATGACTGAAGATTAGCATGAGTGTAAACGTTTTCAGGATTATGCCAATGTTTGCAAATAAGTTTGCTTGCTTAGTTGACTCAAAATTCTCTTGCTCTCTCCTCTAGTGGTTACGTTTGAGATTTTATCAGATGATTACTCAAAGGTATGTTTAATGTTTTCAGTGTATAAATGAAAAAATTGTTTAGTATGTATATTAAAATGCATTTTCTTATATAGTGAAGGCAGTCAATCAACACAACTTTTGAAACAAAAATGTTTTTTTAAAAACAGCAAACAGGATAAACATTTTTTGTACCTTTAAAATTTTGTTTGGTTTTTTTGTGTCTTTGTATTATCATTTTCTTTACCACTTTTAAAGTTTTTTGTCTGTTGGAGAGAAGAACTTCAAAAAATGATCTATCTTGCAAGCAAAATAATGTGAAAAATGGAGTTAACTATTCTTTCTGGGTTAACATTTAGCCACAATCCCTTGTGACAAGTGATGCACACATAGACTGTTTTTGAAAGGTGGGATAGCTATGGGTAACAACCTGATTTGTCTGTGTTATTGTAGACATGATGATTATAAGCATATGAATGAGGCAAAAATTGTGGAGAGAAGTAATGTCTTTTTTTTTTTTAGTCTTATTTTTAATTTTATTTATTTTTATATTAAGTGCTGTACCTGAAGGAATCACCTGAGTGTTTATTTTACACTTTCTTTTCTGTGAAAAGACCTTACCATTTCAGGTACAGGGTTGTTTTAATAAATACTGCTATTTGATCAGAGACGTGATCATCTAGCCTTTTAGCTTTTTTACATTTTTCCTGTGAGATTTCCAAGGAAGTGCCTGAATTCAAGTAGCAGAAGGTAATGACTGATACTTCACAGTAGCTTCCCACTTGTCTGTCTGTGGGAAAATGTTTCTGGCTGTATATACCAAATAGTTATTTGGGAGTCTGAGGAACATGCTGTGTCCCAAATATGTTTCTGACTGGTTATGAACAGAAAGGCATGTGTGTTTTCACCTGAAATGGGTACTGTATTTCAGACTGCAGCCCTACTTTTTCAGCTTCATACAATCTTTATGTTTTCAATTTTATTTTACTAAAACTTAGTAAATCATTTGGAAACTAAACTTCAGTGTTGTTAGAAAGACATGTTAGAAAGAGGGAACAATACTTGAGAAATTACACTTGAAATTCTTAGAATCATAGAAGTATTGATTGGAATGGGACCTTAAGATATCATTTTAATGCTTGAACAGTTCTGTCAAAATCTGCAGTGTGGTGGTTCCACAAATGTACTGAATAAATCATTGCAATGCTGTGCTACCTTGTTATAAAGAATTTTTAGTTCCTGTCAAACCTGCCCAGGAATATCTTAAATTTTTAGTGTTGCTACTGCAAAGAGGGATTTTTTTGTATTCCCCATATTCTGTCCCTTGTCAGTCTTGGTTGCCCTCTTGATGCTCTCAGCATTCTTTCATTGCCAGGGAAAATAGTGTCTCTCCAGATCTGTTCCTGCCATCCCTGTAAGGTTGCTTTGAAGCTTATCTGCATTTTCACAGTGAGAGCACCTGTTTTCTTTCATACAGTTTGGTACCCATAAGGCCAGTTACATTTCTGTGCTTCTCTAAGTGTTAGACTTAAAAGTCTTAGGCTTGGACTAAGTTTTACACTTGGGAGAGAGTTGTCTCTTTTTTCCCACAGCCTGTTGCCAGAAGACCTGTATTTCCACATAGTATTTTTGCCACACACCGGTGCCAATGCTTTTGCTACCCTCAGGTTGTAGTTTTCTGCTGGTGACCAAAATTAATTTAGTAAGAAAAAAGACAAACATGATTTACAGTAAGCTATATCCACTACTAATGAAAGAGAACAGGCATATATTCAAGTCCAATATTGTAGAAATTTGTATTTAAATAGAAGATTATTACCGGTAAGACAATTATTAGGAGAATATTTAGATGCTTTTGTCAGCTGTAAAAAAACTCCCTAAAATCTTTTTGGAGGCAGAGTGGGTGAGAAGAAAATTCAGTTTTCTTATTGAAAGTAAACTGCATCTTCTGTCTTCCTTGTAACAGGTTTTGATGACTTACTGGTAGTGAACCAGTAAGTTATCAAAAGAAAAGTCATATAAGAATATGTGATACTGATATGTTTAATTTTGTGTTCTTTTAGTTTATGTATCTTCTGTACTGCATGAAAATGCAGACGTTTCTTCTTCTGCAATGACAATAGAGAAAAGATCTTATTTGGGCATTCTTTCAAACAGATAGCTAAAGAACTTTGCTTGTTTAAAGCCTCCAGGTAAAAGCGTAAAGGCATTAGGCACACAAAGAATAAAGTGGGATGTATATGAACAACATCATTGTGTAACATTAGCTGTGCAAGTGTATCTGTAACATTGTATGAAATTGTAGTCAGAATTCTGAAAGATGATACTCTGCTTAGTCTTGGACCAAGAGTAGTAAGTCCGTGAATAAAAGTTGAAACACTAGGGTTTCTGGTACCAGAAAAAGCACACAAGGACTTAAAGATAAATAAGCATGAAGTGCCAGCCCAGGTCAGTATTTTCTCCATGTCTCTTAAGGGAAGAATATACAGATTTATAAATAAAGATGACAGATTTAAAGTAACTTTTGTACCTCACCTTCCCTGGGTTTCTCATCCTTATTTGCATTGCTAACAGTGTAGTTCAGCAGTAGAAAATCATAGACCTTCATTTTTAGAAAATGCATGTACTACACAGGCTAAACTAAGCTAGCACTTTTCTAATCTAAGCTAAATAGGGATGAGGCTCAGAGTTGGCTGTGATCATTCATGGCATGAGTTTGGGCCAGGCCAGCTGTTCCTCCATTGCACAGTGCCTGGCCATGGTTTGAGGCACAGCATAAGTGCCACAGGTGGTGTGGGTGAAAATGTGTCTGGGAGTGGGAAGAATCCCTTCCTGTGGGCATGTGCCATGTTAACCTGCCATCAGAAGTGTAACAGCAGGTCCTGGCCTATTTTATTTACTGAGATAGATTGAGCTCTCTACTAATGCCTCCCTGTACGTTTTTCCAGGACTGAGATGTTTGTCTAAGTTTCAGAAAGAAACAATGTTCTTACTTAGTTGGTAAAGAACAAAAATGCAGAAGGATCATTGGTATCATTTATTGGAACACTGCCATGCATCAGGATGTGTGGTTCATGTGCTTAGTACATATGGACTGGTGTCTGCATGGCTTTGTACCTTTGTACCTGTAGTGTCTTGAAGTAAGTAGAGATGTTAGTTTTAGTGCAGCAGAAAACAAGATAACTGTGCTGCTTCTGATTGCAGACTCACTTTCAGGGTGTCACATCTACTCTTGTGAATATTCATATAATGTATATTAACAAAACTCTTCGCTGTGGCTAGTGAGAATGATGAAGCACTAGTTGATCCTATCATTTTAGTAGAAATTGTTTGAATAAGATGTGATAAGCCTCTGTGAGTTTGAAAAAAAAATCATTGGAGTTTGCATTGTAAGACAAGTTGGGGAGATCCTTGTCTGTTTCTGTATGTTTCAGTGCTTTCTATTTTATTTTCAGATTGTCTTCTTGCAATGTGGCAGATTTGTGGAGTTTCATTCACAACATGGCCATTACTACAGGACAAGAATACCAAAATTTGGTAGAGATTTCTCTTACCACTATCCATCATGTGACCTGTATTTCGTAGGAGCAAGGTATTAAGTGGAATATTTTGTTTCACTTTTGTTAGCAATGTTTTCCAAGAATAAAATGAACATTAAAATACTAGAAAAGTTCAAAAGTGGAAGAAGTGGCAATTTCTTCCAAATTAATAATGGAGACTGGGAAGAGTGGAAAATGTGGGAAGATTAAAATTAATTCAGTTTCCCATGCTGTTCTTAAGCCTTTTTTTCTTTGATTCTTAAACCACGTACATAATGTATTTGCAAATGTGTATTAAAAACTGCAGGTCAGTGTACTGCTTTAAAAAGTGTTTAGCATTTAAGTGAGGAAAATTAAATAACTTTTCCTGTCCTGCTTGGCGTTTTATTGCTGTAAAGTGTGAGTTAAATCACATAATTGGGTCTCTGAAAAGACACAGTAAAAATAAAATTAGATGCTAGGGTTTCAAACAAAATAAGTAGAAATTCAAGATGTAACTTAAATCACAGGAAATTAAAAGATCTTGAGAAATGAGTCAATGTATCTGTTTCCTGGAAAAATAGTAATTGGCAGGATATTGAAGTATAATAAATAAATGGTGAGCATGCACATTTTTCTCTGTATTTAGAACACTGAAGTATAGGTTTGTCTTGTAGATTATGAATTCTGCAAATTGTATATTTGGCAAAATTAGGCTTTGAATAAGAATCTTTACAATGCCTCTGAACTTACAGCGGTGTTTTTCAGTATTTGTAAGAGACAAGAGTAATTTTGGGTTTTTCTTTTGTAGTTCTGAAGTGTACAGGCTAAATCTGGAACAAGGAAGATTTCTGAACTCCCTGCAAACTGAAGCTTCGTAAGTTATGTGTGATGCATGACCTCTGTCTTCTTTCCACCAGGTGGAAGCAGACTCCTAGCATGCTCAGCACCAGTACTGTCTCTGAACGCTGCCCAAATGCTTTGCAGAGTTGAAAAGGAACATATGCTGAGTCTGAGTCTCATTTCATTTTATGTTCTGTAGGTTTTTTTTGTTCTAGTTTTTATGTTTAATTGAATTTTCTTTTGTGGATGTTTTAAAATTGCTTAATATGGACTAAATAGGTATTATATAACTTGATCTTAAGAGCATTTCATTAAAACTTTGCCATTATTACTCAGTTTAGCCATCATATAGAGATCTACCCACAGGGTATGTACTTTCCCAGGCATGTCTTTGTCCTTCTGCTCTTGAAGTAACCCAAAGAGAATTTTTATATCTCCAGCATGTGTCTGATTCTTTTGAAAAGCCTACCAGAGTAGGAACTGAGCTTTTTTCATGTGGGGAGAGGCAGATTAGAAGAACAGACTTCACTAAATAGAGTGGCTTGTTGGTGGGCAACAGCTGGTGTGCAGTGGGCAGGATAGCTTAATGGATGAAGGAGTATTTGGGAAGGCAAAATAAAAAACTAGCAACAGGAGGAAAAAAAGGGGAAATCCTAGAATGGGAGAGGTAAGGGTGTAGTGTGAAATGTGGATTAGAGAGATGAGACTTAAGTTCTGAGAAGGTTTTGAGGCGAGGAAGTTGGATGAGTTACAGAATTAGAGGTAGAGACCTTTGAATGGAAGAAGTTGGAAAGTGCTGGGATAAGTGGTGTAGAGAGAAATATTTGTACTTTGGAAGAATTGTTGTTGAAATACAGGGCTCTTGGGTGCCCTGTTGAGAAACAGGATACTTGGGTGGGAGAAGGGAGACCACAAAAGAACATGTTGGAGATGTAAGCTTTAGAACATAAGTCATCAGAAAGATCTTTTGACATAATTAGCATCAGAAAATCATTTAGGTTGGAAAAGACCTCTAAGATCATCAAGCCCAACTATTAACCCAGCACCGCCAAGTCCACCACTAAACCATGTCCCCAAATGCCACATCTACATGTCTTTTGAATACTTCCAGGGATGGTGATTGAACCACGTCCCTGGGCAGCCTGTTCCAGTGCTTGGCAACCCCTCCAGTGAAGAAATTTTTCCTAGTATCCAATCTGAACCTCCCCTAGCACACCTTGAGGCCATTTCTTCATGTCCTGTTGAGTTGTTTAAGAATACAGTGGAGCAAAGTGATATGGCAGGGCTTGGTGGTAGGTGGTGGATATGGGCAGAAGAACGCAGAATCATTCAGCCTGGAGAGAACCTCAGAGCCCAGGTTCCTGCTGAGGGCATGGTCATATGAATTCAGATGAATTTTCTGAGGGGGGTCTTGAAAACTCCAAAGATGGAAATTTCCCGGCCTCTATCACTAACACATTCCAGTGCTTAATTATCCTCATAGCATAAAAATATTATCCTTACGTCCAGTTGGAACCTTACCTGTTTCAAGTAAGCAGCACTGTCTCTGGCTCCAGATTGTTAGTAAGCTCCCCTTAAGTATGGGAAGCTGTTGTTATGTGGCCATCTGTCCCTCCCGCCAACTTTTGCTTTTCCAGGCTGAGCAATAGTGTACACGATTACAAAAATCTTATTAGTTGTTCATGTGTTAAATTGTTCTGAGGTCATTAAACTTGGTCCTTTTTCTGTTGTAGAGAGAGTAATGCCTGTGACATAAATCCTGTACACTTCTTGTTTGCTATGGGAACAGCTGAGGTAAATGTTTGCATTCCTTTTATGAAAAGGGCAGTAGTGTTTGTTTCATTTTTATATTAATTTGCAGGAGGATACGAGGAAATCGTGAACCTAATTAATTAAATTGGTCTCATTTGTTATGTTAGATATAGATATGTTATAGATGACTTTTTAGAACATAGTGCAGATAAAATATCTGAGTTACTTGGTTGCTGAGTACTTGAGATTTTGCAGACAGGAGCGAAAATAATGTTCTCTTGTTTTGCAGTGTAGCCATCTGTAGAAATTAGCTGGCATGTGTACCCTATTAATCTTAAGAAAATTAGTGTTAGTGATTTTGATTCAGATTGCATTAAAGAAACTAGAAATTAAATGTGTGCAGCCTGTATGTCATTATTAGAACAACTCATGTCAACCTAGGAAATTTTGTTAATTATTCATTAGATTAGATAATTCATAATTTTATTTAAACATTTTCGGAATACCAGGCATCTGCTGCATAAGCTTGAACCGTATTTTCTAAATTGTTTAGGGTAAAGTGGAATGCTGGGACCCTAGAACTAGAAATCGAGTTGGGCTGTTGGACTGTGCATTAAGCAGTGTGACAGCAGACACAGAGTGAGTAAAGGCCACCTTTTTAAAGTGTGTTGTTCTGAATTTTTCAGAAGTTTTGCTTTTAGAAATAAATCTCATTTTGCTTTAAAATGACCTGCCCGTTCTCTTCTCTTGTCATTAGTGTGAATAAAAGATTTTCTTAATCATAAAGGAGTTCTCTTAGACATTGATCTGAATAGTAGTGGCTATTTTTCTATACAAATACAAGTTGTAAATGTAAACAGTGCAGCTTTTTGAAGTAGCATTTCTGAGTGATACATGTAGATTATTTTACAATAATAATGCAGCTACTTTTAACATTAAAAAAATTATTTGCAGACTTAATTGAAAGAATGCCTAACAATAAGCATTGTGCTTTGCAGGATAGAAGGTTTACCATCCATTTCAGCACTGAAATTTGATGGAGCTTTGAATATGGCTGTTGGAACATCTACTGGGCAGGTAGATTTGACTTCATCTACCATAGTTCTTAGGAGATCCTGCTCATGCAATTCCCGATCCAATCTATCATACATTGAGTGCAGTGTATCTCTATTACTGCAAGTAGTTATAAGACCATAAATTACATGTATAGAGTAGTAATAGTCAAACTGCTCTTTAATTTTGTCAAATGCTTGTGCTCTTCAGAATTCTGTAGGTACCACTTAAAATCATCATAACCTACACACAATATAACTTCAAATTTGCAGTTTTCTTAAGACTTGAGTCAAGTGTGTGGGGAAGTTGCTGCTTTTTGGGGCTATCAGTACCATCTCAATGCAACATATGTGCGCTCCCTTATCTTGATGGTGGTTAGAAAACCCAGAAATTATTGTCTTTCAACTGTTATTTTTACTATCTCATCTTGATATGAAAAATCATTTTAATTCATTTATTGTTGCCATCATATTTGTAAAGGGAAGTGTGGGGATTGTTTCCTGCCTTCATCAGTATTTTCATGGGTTTAGAAAACTGTAGCTTCTTCAAGAGCAGATATGTGTGTGAGAATTGTATTTGCTATGCTAGTGTACAAGTCAGACAAATTTTATTGTTGACTGTGTTTCTGATTAAATAAACCGAGAATATTATTTTTCCCAAAAATTCTTGGGTTTTGCACTTTACATATGAAAGATTTAAGGTCTTTCTCAAGTTCCACAGGAAATTTTGGAGATAAAAATACAGGTTTCTGGAAGATAGGGCCTGTACTCTCTACTTTCCTTGACACAAAAACTTACACCCTGTGGCGTTTCATTGAGGGAACATTACATTCACTGAATCTGGAAGGGAGTCTGAAAATTTAAATTGTGTAAGAACAACACAAGAATCTGAAAGTGAAATGTTACTAATTATGAAACACTAAGAGTATTGAAACCAAAAAAATGGTTAATTTTTTTCAATAGAAATTTAAAAGTCTTTAGAAAGATGGTTAGGTCTTAAATTTGTTAATTTTTCTAGATGGAAGCATGCTGATGTTAAAATACATGGCTAGAATAAACGGCTCACTTAATAAGTTTTCAGAATTTAAAATTATTTATTTTATGTAAATCCTACCTATGTATTTAAGTAAAATCTCAAGTTTAGTTAAATATTTAGTGAAGATCTGATGGGCATGACTTCTTCATGATCTTACAATGTTATAAATTTAATCTGCCTCTTATTCTTCAAGGTTCTATTATATGATCTCCGATCTAGTAATCCATTAATAGTCAAAGATCACCACTATGGCCTGCCTATTAAATCAATTCAGTTTCAGCATCAGTTGGATTTAATTATCTCTGCAGATTCTCGAATAATAAAAATGTGGAACAAAGATACAGTAAGTAGTTTTATTTTGCTGCATTTGGATTTTTTAATTTTTACTTTATTTGGGTTGGGGGGTTTTGGGGGGTTTTTTGGGGTTCTTTTTTTGGTTTGTTTGTTTTGTTGTTTTGGGTATTTTTTTGTGCAGCTTGATTAATTAGGCTGAAATTCAGTGTAGGAAGCTGAAGTTTTAATGTCTCTTAATTTACATAGCATTTTGTCCTGTCTGACTAAATCAACATCTGGGAAGTTTTTCAATAGGCTGTCAGGTATAAAGATACAGTCTTAGGGGTTTTTTAGCTGTTTGTACATGTCTAGTCAAGAGGCTTCTTTCAGGAGAAAGATTTAAACATAAAAATTAGTATCTTAGCCATTGCCTTGGTTTATGTATTTCTCACAGTGTACTTGAATACATCCAGTTACCTTTTTCACCAGAGAAAGCACGTTCATTCCAATTCCCTGCTCAAAGTAGGGTTAATTTCAAAGGTAGATCAGTTAGTTAAGGACCTACTAAAATCAGGTGCTGCTTATTTTCGCAGGAACATATTTGGATACTGAAGCAGATACTATGCGTAGAGCCAAATAACAATGTGTCTTACAGTGTATTAGGGGATTATGTTGCAATGGACAATGTCTTTATGCATGCCTTTTACACCTCTAAGTGAAATTGAAATCTCTAATTTTCATAGCACTTCTTTTCATTATATCATGCTGTCCTCTTTCTTATCTTTCTGTCAATGAAGCTTGCTATGAATCTATAGGGTAACAAAATATGTTACTCCATAGATTCATAGTAATACTACTGTAACTTGCTTTGGTTTGAGGGGCTGTCTGTAGTCATTGTGTTCCTTCTAAAAAACATGCTCCATTTATGCTTTTCTAACTTTATAGTGAAACATAAAGATGTTGTAGTAGAGGCTTTTTTTCTAATTATTTCAGGCAGTCACTTCAGTATTGTTGTGCTGCTTCATGAACTTTCAACAGCCTTTTATTTTTACTGTGATCACAAGTAGTTTTTTGTATGCTCCTCTGCAGTTAATTTTTATTGTTTGAAAGAGCAAATAAATTATTGGTTATTATTTAAAACATCTGCAGTGGCCTCTCGCCATTTTTCCTAGGTGTGTATATTTCCCTCCTTGAGAATGAAGCACTATAAGGTTTGTCAGGTGGCCTCTGGTGGGAAAAGGGAGCGTTTCTCACCGCTGGAAGGCAAAGATAGCTTTGGACTCTTTCCTAGAGTATGTTCCAGCTGGCTCCACCTCTCCCAGATGCTGGTTCCTGACTATCTCTGGCTGGGAACCAAGTGCAGAGGCAGACTGCGGGTGGAGAGCATATGGCTTTGATACCAGAATAGCCCCATGCTGAGACGTGCCTTGGGGTGGGGAGCACCGGGCCTTTGTCTGCCGAGGCCGGGGTGGAGGAGGACTCTTATTAATCATCAGGGAGAGACCAGAGGTGGGTGGGGTAACTGGGAGGGAAAGGAAGGGCCCAGAACGGTAGGTGGGATTGCTGCAGGGAAAGAAAAATAGGGGAACAGGATCAAAATTTTCCTTGTTCCTGTCCCTCATTTAGAACTGTGTAGGCATGTAGTCTCATGCTTCAGATTATGTGGTCCAGTTGTTAGAGACTCTTCCTTTACTGGTTGTCTTGTGTGTTGGCTTATAAGAGCACCTGTATTTTGTCTGGGTTTTTCAGACTCTGTTCCAGTTCTTATTATTTTGAGAATGTTATTTCCTGCTTTTACCTCTTTCTTAAGTAACTTTTATAACTTCAATTCTGATCTAAGCTAGATACCACTGCATTCTCTTACTACTTTTATTTTATATCAAGACCTCTTTAATACAATAAAGTGCTGAGCTATATTTAATTTCATTTAGACATCAGCAGAGTGGAAGAACCAAGCTCCAGATTCAAATCCCGTTCCTAATCCATTCTTTCAGCTAATCATACTTCGCAAAGTAAAAATTATTTAAAACTACCACATTCACAGTTGAATAAAGTGAGGGTTACACTGGCAATGTGCCAGGAATTTACAGACCTCAGGCCCCCATTTGCACAAAATGAAGTAAATTTGACATATATTTTCAACATAGAAGTGTAAACTGAGAAATTAGAGGTGCCATTGTACATTGCTGTGTCTTCAAAAACCGGTAGGGTGCACTTCCTTGTAAGAGATTGAATCAGAGATAAAATACAATACGGAGTTCCTTGTGTTATGTTCAGATATTTTATAGTATTTTATTGTTCTGCAAAAGCTGTTCCATCTTTATTCCATCATGTTTCTTAGCTTCTGTAGTAGCTATTTATTAATGTTTAAATTTACTGAATTTAATTATATTTTTTGGAGTTCTTTATGATTTATTTTCTTCCTACAATTTCAGGGAAAGATATTTACTTCAATGGAGCCAGAACATGATATAAATGATGTCTGCCTGTATCCAAATTCGGGTATGTTAAATACAGTAATACCTTGCTAAATTCAAAAGGAAAAGCTTGCTAACCCAAGCTATGGTCTTTTTTTCTGTTTAGGTGATACAGTGTAGGTCTACTTTCTTCATTATGGCAGAGCTTGGAATAAAGGGTTATTTGTCAATTAGTGTCCTTGTTTCCTCTGCATCTGTATTACATTGGAGCCTCTTTGCAGTTAGAAGCTGCTGTGCTGTTAATTGAGTGATTGACCTCTTTTACTCTTTCAAATATCTGAAGTGACTCATTTCATAAGAATAGGAATTTTGGCCTATTGTCTTGACTAAGTCCCAGATGAGTTAGAGCTTGCTTTCTAGAGGTAGGAAATATCTCTTTGCAGCAAGTTTATAGATTTTTTTCAAGTATTTACAAAGATTTGATCTTTCCTTGATTTAAACACAGCACTTAAATTGTGCCATCCCTTAGATTTAATACTTTGGTTTTAAATGTAGATTCCTATGTGCACAAATTTGCATGGTTTTTGTGACTGTTTTCAGATTTGTTGCATCTCATAATGTTATGTTTAGAGATCAAAACTGAGGGTCACTTCTAACCAGGTTTCCAGGACTTAATTTATGAGTAAAAATATTTTGCAAAGTGGTGGTTGTATGTGCATATGTGCTTCGGTTGTATTTCAGAGTGCAACTGGACCTAATTTTCTTGCTTAATATGAGTTGCTGTAGTTCTTCAGTACAGTGTGATACCTACTTCCTTTTTAGAAAGCCATACTGAAAAAGATGAAGTAAGTTAGGGCCACTAGGATGGCACAGAGCAAAAGTCTCGAAGCAGACAATGCCTGTGTTGCAAACTCTGCTATTATCCTAATTTTAGAGAGAGGTAGCAGTAAAGACAGAGCAGCTTGGACTTTGATTCATACTAGCAGCTCAAATTTAAGATTGTAGATAAATGAGTTTGAGATTTCTAGCAAGTTAAAACTTATCTTTGTCTTTTCTGCCAACTTCAGTTAAGAATATGTTGGAGGGTTTTTTTTCTTTTTTTCTATTTTTTTTTTTTTTGGTAAGATGAGCAATTAAATACTCTTCCCTGATAAGATGGTGGGCATATTTGACCTTATGCAGCAGGGTACATGCCATATGCCCTGGTTGTATGTAGGAGTTCACGTGGGTGTATATGAGAATTACTGTGTGGTGACAAGGTGCACTGTGCACCATGGAGGCAGATAAGCCCTCATCCATGGTGGCTACAGAGAGAAGTCCTTGGAGTGAATTATCTTCAGCATTTCACCCCAGTTTCACCTGTGAGCTTGTTGGTTTCATCTAAAAGGGAACCCTACAGCAAATTAACGTCCACGCAGCACCAGTGAAGAGCTCACCGCAGGGAGTGGAACAGAAAAAAGTTCTTTGACAATGTAGAATCGTAGTGTGATTTAGGTTGGAAGGTACCCCTGGGAGTTGTATATTTCCTACTCAAAGCAGAGGCAACTTGAAGTTAGATCCAGCTTTGAAGTCGGATCAGGTTGCTCAGGTCAAGTCAAGTTTGAATATGTCAAGGATGGGCATTACTCAGCTGTGGACGCTCTGTAGCCTTTGTGGTATGTGGACATGCCTCATGTGCTTTTGCAGAAATGATTTTCATGAGACTCTGCAGGACGAATCTTGTAGCACAAAGAACTGAATGCACACATCTGCCTAATGTTGCTATTGACATAGCTTTTCACGTGTCTGAGATGTAGACTGTGCAGTCCAGTTCTATGTCCCACATCTCCTGCTTAAGTTAATTCTGCTTTTCTTATTGTCTGTAGGGGGACAGGTTGATGGTTTTGTTAAGAACTGTTGTGGGAAGAAAACTAGGTTGTATTTTATGGTCACATGGAGACAGTGGGGCAAAAGCTAGAGCATGTTGCAGTGGAAATTGAGAGATTTAAGATAAGAGGTGGTGCATCACATGTTTGTCATAAATATTGTTGGACCAGAATTTAAGATGCCTAGAACCACCTCATGCTCATTCAGAATTTAAAGAATAATCATGACTGAAGATCTGAAAATAAGGAAATGCTTTCAGTAAGATGGCCTTGCAGTTGTGGAAAGTTGGAAATACAACATGATTTCAGTATCGGTATGGTTTGGCTCAGTGCTCTTACTGGTGCCCCAGCATTCTCAGAGCACCGCTAGATGCATGGCACAGGAAACCCAGGATTTACTTGTATTATATAAATGAAACTTGACGGCATCTTCAGTGTATAGAAATCTGTGTCTCATTTGTTTTAATTATTGTAAAAAAAATTAAAAGTTAAAAATTCGCATTTTCTAAAACTGCTTCTCCCACATGCTATCACTTCATGCTCCCATTTTCATTATTTTACATTCATGATACTGTATTGCAGAGCATTTTCCAAAGAGGGTCTTATTAAAACTTCTGAAAAAAGGCTCTCATTTATTTCCCTTCTACAGTAATCAAACTAGGCTGTTATGTAGTTTGTTAGGGTGTGGTCTCTCTTCCCATAAAAATTGGTTAAAACTAACAAGCTGAAGCAATAAAAATGTGTGGAATAGACTTCTCCTTTCAGAGTTGTTAACTTTCATTCTTCTATTTCCCTTGTAGCATACACCCATGTACTGTTCTGAAGTCTGGTTTTGTCCTCCTTTAGTTATTGGTGGAAGACTTTCAAAGAGGAGGTTTTCCTTTACTGTCATCTTTAAAGCACCTGCAGAATTAATTTCTGTCTTTATTTCTAGTGATTCATATTCATTCAATGGAAAAATGGTTTGTCTCTAGAGCGTGCTGCTAGGGGAGCATGTAACCTATATACTATACTGAAGTATTCTGTGTGTGTATTCATGTATATACTATAAATCCTTGCTTTTTCCTTAAATTGCTTGCAAACCTTTCCAGGCACAGTTTTTAGCCAGTTTGCTGACTAAGCTTTCACAAATATCTTGCTTTGGTGGGAAAGCAAGCCCCCTTTTTTGTGACATTTTAAGTCCAGCTGCATTGTGTATTTTTAATAATTGGATTAGGTAGGAAGGATTACTCCACCCATGTTAATTGCATTCCTCTAGTTGGGTGTAAATTATATTTCTGCCCTCTGGGTGTGTAGTAATTGACCCAATTATTCATAGTCTCAGTGGCATATGTTACAGTTCTTTCAGATCAAAATGTTATCTAATTTGATGGCACTTTTCTTCTTCATAATCAAATTCTTGTACTACCTGTTGATCAGCTACATTGGAAAGACAAAATTGAGATAAACATAAAAGTATATGGCAAATGTTCTTATTACTCTTTTATGTAGAAGGAAATTGAGAGTGTTCTTCATTTTGAACTTACATGAAATCTTGTGGCATTAGGAGATTTTCCACAGATTTTAGTATTCCTACAGTATTTTTTTTATATTCAGAGTACTTAAACCCCAAGACATTGTTTTTGTGGTGTTTCTTCAGTATATTCATAGATATTTCAAATTTTACATTTTCCCTGATTGGCTAACAGCGGTAGTATTACTCCTTTCGAAGCCACGGTATCCTATATCTCATTTTGGGTTGAGTAGCTGCTGTTGTGTTGATTTCCCAAGATGAAATATAAATGAAGGTGTAAACCATGTTGTGATTAATGGCTTTGTTTAGGTGTGTGTTTAAAAATAAAACAAAAAACCACAAGTATTAATACCAATGTATTAATAATGCTATTTTATGCCCAAGGTAAGTTTTAACTGCAATACTAACTGGATTTGTTCTAAACAGTATTAAGGGATGAACTTTTTACATTTGTTATGAAAATTGGCGGCCCACACTTGTCAGGGCTTAATGTTGCTTAAAGTGGTGCTGAACCATTAAGATAGTGGACAAAAGGGAATAAATATGTAGGAAATTAGGCTTTGTTAATTGTGCTGGTATCACACCTTTCTTTCCATGGTATTTGATGCAACAATTCATTACAGGTCTTGATCAATGTTCCATTGCAAGCCAAGAATATGTACTTTATGAGCTTTTTTAAAAAAAATAGTATTATCGTCTTGTGATCAATATTTTTAAATGTGGAAATCTCTTTTTAGGAATGCTAATGACTGCCAATGAAGCCCCTAAAATGAATATCTATTATATACCAGTAAGTAATACAAGTTGTTGCTGATATTGCTCTTTAAAGACACAACTGTTTGGTGCCATTCAGGTATTTCAGTTGAAATTCATGTCTACATTGTCTGAATTGTCACAGTAAAGTAAATTTAGGTTAACCATAATTTATTAATGTAACATGTTACATTACTTTAAAAACAGCTTGTGATTGGCCTTTTGCTGCCGGTTTCAAAACTGATTAGTGGTGGTAGAAAATTCAGGTGGAGCTTTACTGGAAAAAGTAGGTTTTTTGATAGCTGATCAAAAAGAATTCCTAAATAGGGACTATATTTTTCGAGATAATAACTTTGCTTTGTTGTGAAATATTTCGTTAGTGTCTTTAATATGTGGTATACAGTGACATAGTCGTAGCTGTGAATATTCTTCTCTGTTCTGACAAAGAAATGATATTGTGTGGCTTCAAGTATGGCTCTTGTCTGTAGCTTATGCTCAATGCCCTTCTGCAATTGCAGCTTTTCACTGGGTAAGCTTTCTACTTGAAAGGCTCAACTGTAGGTTTGTATGTTTTATCTCTGCAGATTGGTTTTAGGGAGACTTAGCAGCAAGCCTTCTGGTGTCAGGGAATGGTACAGAAAATTACACCTGCATTTCACTCTTGGTTTGGTTTCTGCAGTGTGTTCTCTAGAGGTTTTTTTGTCCTGATAGAAGATAAATAGTAGGATACCTATGTAAATGTTACATGCAGAATAGCTGACCAGACTCTAAAAATATGTACACTTCTTAATTAATTTTATTCACATTTTGGACAAACTATAAAATGTATTAATATTGAAATATATATTTAACTATTTTTTAAATCAGCCAAAAAGTCTTCATGTAGCTAATTGATTTTAAATTAACTTAAATTTATTTTTTTCAGTTCATTTCTGGTCATCCCCTGCTGCCATGTCCACTATGTATGATCTTGATTATGTTCAGGATGGACGTTTATGAGTTTATTTCTCTTTGTGGAATAGACAATATATACATGTTGTATTTGTGTGTCTAAACACAACAATATACCCCTCTAAACAATTCTGTAGTCTGATGTATTTACTTACATTATTAGATTTTTGCATTTCAAGAGATGTGGAACTTTTTACATTAATTGTATAAAAAATTTATGCATTTGTATAAAGGATGTTCTTCGGATGTGAATTGCCTATTTCTGTAATTCAGCTCCAACCAACTCGCATTTTGTTGTGGGCGCTTTCTATGCTTTGGGCAACAAAGGGGGACAACAAATACTTTTGTATTTATGACAAAATACTAGCTGTAGTTAGAAGCTGAACACTTTCTTTCTATTTACCTCGTCCTTTGTAAGGTTGAGAGAGTAGCTCTCCAGGCATTTTTTTTATCTGTCGTCTTTCTTAATTAATGGATTAGGGAAGACAAACTCACATATTTTCAAAGTCTGATGAGTTTTTAAAACTGGAATAGACTAGTTAGTCATTTTAAGTAATCCAGATGGAAAAAGCATTCCTTCTGTCACTAAAGGTAAGGTTCAGCTTCTGTCTGAAAATTGTGCACTGAGATTATTTTTTGTGCGGGTGTGCATGATACATGAACTTGACAGCTGTAGTACATTAGAGGTGCACATTCAACTTAGCCAAAAAGTTATTTCATTGTCTTGATTGTCACCAGTGATGAATGTTTGTTAGGACTTGTTCAAGCTACTATTATTTTGAGTATTCTTGCACATACTGTAAATCAAAATGAAAAATACTTACTTTTTGCTCTCTCAAAAATCTCATTCTCATTGAATCCTCTGTGAGTACTGAATTTGTGTTTCTGAAGTCAGACAAGTAATTTTTAGTTAAGAAATATAAGCACTCTGTATTAGATCTCAGATCATACCTAGAGAAAATATTGCAAACTTAAATACTGACTAATACTATCTAGAAATTTTGCAGCATGCAGGCTATTCCAATGAAGATTAACGTAAATCTTGCCCTAAACCATCTTCCTTTGTCACCATCCCCTGATTTGTGGTACCTGAGTCTGCTTAAACTTGTTTGGATGATACCTTTTTATGGGTTTTACATTCACAGTGACATGAGCGTACAAATGGACCCAAATGATGAATGTTAGAGCATAAATCCAAATAACAGTTCTATTTTTGAAATACTGTTGTATACAAGAAAATTTAAAATTTGTTTCAAAGGCTACTGCCTAGATGAAATGTGCTTTAACCAAATAAGCTAAACTTCTCCAGTTTGTGTCAATGGCTTTGAGTTTGAAGACTGTTGAACATACCTTAAATACTGTCAGTACTTTTTTGGTTGACGATCTGTAGTTCATTTCAAAACATGTAATACTTACTTTAGACAATAGGAAAGAAGTTACTTTGAAATAGAGACAGAAATCTCCCACTCTGGTCTGACTTTTTTACCGTCTGCCTTTTTACAGGCAAGACTGAAGGGGCTGGCACAGACAGTGTTGTATAATTGAAGGATGTTTTACTGCATTTCCTAAAAATCAAGTATGTAGCTCACTAAATCTGTTTTTGTTGGCTGTTTTGTTTATTTTTTAATCTACCTTTTAAATGAAGAAAATATAAAATGGAGGACTTGTGTCAGCCTTAAACTGCTCCAGGGCATTTTTTATTAAGGAAAACTTAATGTTATTAACACGTTCATGTTACAGTTTTATTCCTTGATCTTCCAGGCTAGTTATTTGAGCTCAGAGTTGCACACCTGTCCTTTGGTTTCTCTGTCAGTAGATGATTAATACATGGGTTTTTTGGATCCTTGGAAGACTTACTAATTTCCTTGCACAGGCGAAGATAAGTTTAGTTACATGGGTCTTTGGAGCAAAACTTTAAAGAACTATATTACCTGATCTCTTTTCATGGTGTCATTTTCTGTCTTTTTCTAAGAACTAGGATTCACAGTTTTTATAATGAATAACATAATTTTCTCTTTGTTTGTTTGCTTTAAGGTAGACTTGAATACTGCTAGAAAGGTGTCCTTTGAGATGTTGACAGGAACTGAGTTATAAGTCTTACTGAATTCTGTAGCAGAATAAATGCCTGGAGAAAATGCTACTAACTGTAAAGGACAGTTATGTAAATAAAATCCGTTCAATTGCCCATGCCTCTCATTGGCCTGTAGTACTAGTAATTATTCTCTTGTTTTAAATGCTCATTGGAACAGCTATAAGGAATTGCCATGGCTATGATCAAGGAGGGTACTTAAAATCCCAAATGTATGGTGCTGTGCTCTGTGTAAGGAAAAAAAATTCACAGCAGTGGGAGTCTTGTAGAGGAGGAGTGTGTGTGTTCACGGGTGGGTGCAGACAGACCCAGCATCCTCTGTCCGTGATTGGAGTTGGCCAGACAGTGCAGGACTGTGCCCAGCCCAGCATATCCAGCATCTCAGCAGGTTTTATTAGTGTGGGCACAGTGCTGTGCTAACACTGCTACATGACTGCTGAACTGGAGCTGGCTTGTGTCCGGCCAGCTTGGAATGTGCTCTGACTGAGCTCATATCTGACTGAATTATCTGTGTACGTGTGCCCATTCTCTCCATTGTTAATGCCAAAGCTAAATTTCCATTTCAAACCCAAAAAATTACTGTCTCTTGAACTTCAGGATTAGAAAAGATTTGACAGTGTGTATCATAATATTGCCTGTAAATGAAATGGCATGCATCAGCTTTTCCTGCAGAAGTTTCCTCAGGATAGGTATGACAGTTGAGACTAGGAATGTCTGAGAACACTGTGCATTTCTTATAAAAAAGTAAAAAATCACTGCACTTTTTTCTTTCATGTGCAAAGCTGTAAGTAGAGGAAATACAAGGTGATTTTTTGGAAAATCAGAAAGGACAGACAGGTTTGCTTTTAAATGGCGAGGTACCTCGTATAGGTACACGGTGCAGAGTGAGCAAAAACCAAATTGACCATTGAAATGAAATGTTTGTGTTACATAGGTAACATCTTGAGTGGCTTAGCTTGGAGACCGTTTGTGTTTTATTTTGTTGGGCTTTAATGAGGGCAAGTGCCTCTGACTGGAATTGGGCTGTTTGCCACTAGTTTAATAGCTAACTTGCAGTTTATGCAAACATTTGGAACCTGCTTCTTGCCAGCTGGCTTCCTGGTACATCACTTTGATGTGTGCCTCGGGAAGGTTGAAATGAAAGTTGTGTGTGCGCCTTGGGATAGTTTTTAGACTACTGACTCAGAAACATAAGTTGAGTCAATAGTGGTCCACTGGCCTGGGATCTAAGATGAGTCAGATTCTCTTTAAGTTTAATTGAGGCTGTCATGTTCCCTGACATACAACATTGTCTTTGCAGGTTGTACAGAAAACCCCCTACATGTCAGCTCCTGGGTGCTCCGGGCGAAGAACAAGGGGACATAGGTGTTACTCTGAGTGTTTACTTCTGGTTACACGAACATGTCTGGTCTTAGCACAGATGTTGCAAATCAGTCCTGTCTCATTTATTGGACTTGAAACTTTGGGCTACACATACATACTGAAACTGAAACTTGCTCTGTTCATTAGGCTGTTAAAAGAAGAGAGCAATTAAGCGTGTAATTAATTGAGTGTAATATTCAGTGTTCTGGATTTTTTTTTACTTTCCTGCAGTCTTGGCAGAACACACCCTGTTGAGGCTAGAAGCAATGTACTTTTGGTGTAGTGAAGATATTAAGCTCTTTAAGAAAAAATAAATCCTGAAGCATCTCTGGCGCCTTTTCAGGTGGTTTTGCAAAATAATTTGATATCCTAGCACTCTCCTAGTTCAGGGCTGTTGGAGTTATAAACTGGAAATGTTTCAAGAGCAAGTACTTCTTGCCTACTCAATGATTCAGTTTCTCCAGGAGTATAAGGGTTCTGGTTTCTAATACAATACCTGCTTTGGACATGTGGCTCTCCTTATTGCTAGAAATATTGTGCATTTTGTCCTCTCAGAATTGGGTGGCTTTTCAGCTAAACCAATCATTGCTGATACTTCTTGCTTTTCATATGTTCTTTAACTAATTTTGGTTTTGATTTTTTTTTTAGATACTCCTCTAGCCTGGTTTAATTACTGTTTATCAGCATCTTTTTGTTTTGAATATTCCTCAAAAATGCTTCTCCTTAAAAAAAATATCCTTGGATTTAGAAAAAAAAAAAGGTTTTAGAAAACCTTAGAAAAACTAGTTTTTCCTTAGTCATTAACCCTGAAATAACATAATCACTGATTAAGGCAAAAATCCTATTAGCTTACATGTTTTCAAATAATGCTGTGGGTATTTGGTGAAGCAAATCTGTAGAGGGACCTTGTACTGAAGGAAAAACAAGTGAAAGCAGTTTTTTATACCTTAGTTCATCCCCTTTATTTCTTTCTGGGTATTTGTTTGGAGTAGTTCTAGAATGTAAATTAGGGATGAACGTACTTTAATAATAGGCATCCAGATGAGCTGCTTCTAAGTGGCTGAATTGACCAGAGTTGTGTTCAGTTCACTCACTGACAGAAAAAGCATTTATCTGAAATAGGTAGGTATTTTCTGTCACTCTGGTGGCAGAGTGCTCTCAGCAGTTCTATACAAGATGTTAGGACCATCAGATACCTGTCTTTACAGTCTGTCATTTTTCACTTTAAAAGGTCTGGGAGGTTTCTCCTGTGTTATACTCTCCACGCTTACCTCTATGGTCATAGCCTTTCAGAATAGTTTATGGCTCTAAGACTTACATTCTCATCAATTTGGGATCTACTGATTGTCTTTTTTCCTCTCTTGGGTGTTTATATGGTGGGAACACAAACCTACCTGTCTACACCTTGTACTTCATGCCTTTAGAGACAGTGTTTTGTATAGTCAGCTGTCATTCAAATAGTTTGTGGGTGCTGTTAGAGTTACAGTGAGACCTTCTGTACAGATTTTTGGCTTCTTTGTGGTAAAAGCTGTGAATCAAATGATGCAATTCTTTTTATGTTTGTGTCTGGCATTTTGACACTAAGAGAACGGATTGGCAGTAGAGTGCAAGATTTTGATTTCTTTTAGAATGTTTTCATGTCTTCTGATTAGCACTATTAGGTCATTCTGCATCAGTGCTGCCTAAAATGTTGTCTTGAAGATCATATGATGAGGCTGTGGGTTTTAGAAGACAGTTACTCATTTTGTTTAATACAGCCCTTCTCTAACAGGTTTTTGGTAAAGTGGAAAGCAACCAGGAAACTGGCTTGTGCTAAGAGATTTCTTCTATCCTGAAACAGTATATAATGTAGAAAAACATTTCATAGTCTGAGAAAAAAAATTGTAAAATAAAATGGTTATGACATAGAATGGAAAATGTTGGTCTTAATCTTAGTTTGTTCATTTTGAGAACTGTGAAATGACTGGAAAGAAGGGTTGTTATGAAGTAGTGTATTACAGTTGAGCTTTGAGGCTGCCAAGTGTCAAAAGAAGAAACTTTCCATTAATAAAAAGATACTTGAGTGCATCTTTGGCCCTTAAACTGAGTTTTGATATATCAATCTTGTAAAATTGTGTTTTCCATCCAGAACAGTCTAATCCTTTACACAAAAAAAGTGCCTGGTGAATGATACATTACCTATCTCACAGTGTTTATAAGCATAGGAAAAAAGTTGTTTATCTTCACAAGCAGAAATGTGAGCTTCCTACTTTTAGCCTAAACACTTTCAAACTGAAAAATAACACACTGGACTTATTCCCAGCAAAGGATATCCTCCATTTCCCATGTGCTGGCTGAGAGACACGGTACCACTCATCACACATATGTAGAAGGAAAACACCAATGTGTGATAATCAGGAAACAATTTCTGATATTCCTGTAAAACTTGTTTTAGATGTTTTTTGGTGCTGATGATGTTGTAGTTTGACATCATGTGTAGATTATGAAGGTGTATGAACCCTGCTTAGTGCTGTTGTGGCTGTTAGTGTACGAGGCAGCACTTCTTCAGTATTTTTTGAGCAGACAGTAGCACACTGACTGTAAAGTTATACTTCCTTATAGTTTACATCAAACGCTTCATAGAGCACAGGAGAAAACTCTTAAAAGCAGAAGTTGTATGGAATTACACCAGGTGATTGCTCTGACCATTGATAGAAGAATCACATTTTTTTTTAGTGTTATGACTGTTTCTCAAGCAATTGGTAGCAATGGACCTTCTATTCTTGAGTTCTTATTTTAAGAAACAGGTTTTGAGGGGAGAGTGTGCTCCCCTTTTTTAAGCCTTGAGTATCTGAAAGATATTTTTTATTTCTTAACTTGCACTTATTCTTTCCTTTGGGCCATCTGTTCTTCATTTGATTTCTGAAAATTTAGAGATGCAGTTGCCTAGCTTCAGTCAGTGAAGAGAGAAGCAGTCACAGATAATGAAAATATGTAATTGCTGAAAGGGAGTTTTTTACTGTGCTACATGTCTATCAGCATGTAATAAGAACTAGAGTGTTTTAGGCTTTGGATCAGAAAACAAAGCATGTGAGATTTTTGTCCATGTAATAATTTCAACTAAGTCTTTATTTCATTATGCTTGAATGTACAGGGTAACTATATTGTCATCTTCTGCACTGCACTCAGTATTGAACCATGTGTTGTGAGTTACGACTATTTTGTGCAGAAATAGTAAAAGTTATGAAGACCTAGGATTTCTATCACAGAAAACCTTAGAAGTAAATAAAACTATCACATATGTGAAAGCTTTTGAATATTTATTTGAAAGATACTTAAAATTATTTCCTGAGTTATACAAAATTTCTTTAGCATTATGCTCTGCGAAGAAGTTGGTTTATTCTGAGCTTATTTTCAGCATCTCTCTGGAGGAGTTGCACATTCCCAACAGGTAGTTGCTTTTCCTTCCCTTTGTGTTGTCTGGCAGTGCTTGAATAAACTCACGGAGAAGTCTTCCTCCCAGTTTTGCAAAAAGCAATTAAGCTGCAATGGTAGGGAGTTAATAGAAACTCACACATTCCTAGATTTCCAGTAGTTTGTCAGTCATGTAAGGTAGACAAAGAGCTGGATTTGCCAGTACCTTTGCATCTCTAGCATTCCTCAAATTTCCCTAAAATACAGATCGTCCTCCAGTATGTTTTGTTTTAATGACTGCAAGGCACTTATGCTGTAACATTCCTTGGCATCTGGTGTGTACTGTAAGAACTCTGTTGTTCCCAGCCACTTAAAAGCACAGGAGGCAAGATCCTACACAGTGTGACAGTTGAGGAATTTTCCTGTCCCATCAAGAGAAATTGAGAAGCGGACTGCTGGAACTTTGTGTTTCTGTTTCATTCATTTGGTGTTTCTTGTTAATTTCGATTGCCGTCAGAGGCTATTGTATACATACTAAAATCAATGCATGTGTTACTGTCATCTGTGTTAGTAGTGGAAGTTTTGACCATTGATGACCTATGCCCTTAGTATTGTAAGAACTATCATTATGTTTTGAGAAACAGATTTCTGAACATGTTGGAACAGGTAAAAGCTGTGTAGAAGTTCTTGCCTTGTTTAAAAGGAAAGCCAAGACAGTTACGAAGTTTCCCACCTACCATTCCCTTGTCTGCCTCTCCTGCAGTCACAATTGTAAATGCAAGGGAAGAACTTTGCAAGTAATTTATTCTTTCTAATGTATCATGATAGGGTGGAGTTTTTTGTTAAGACCATGTAAACTCTGAAGGTGGTGTCATTTGTGAGGGAGATTGTGCTGGTTCAGTGACACTTAGTCACTGAACAGTAAATTGACTTCATGAAGGTTCTAATGAGTACTAGAACCTATGCAAAGGAATTGGTAAGAGCACTTAGTCAGATGTGGTGGGGAGTGGAAGGTGTGGATGGCCAAAGTAAAATGTGATTCCTGACTTACTGTCAGCAAGGCATTAGATCAGCTGAGCATACCTGATCTGCACCTTTTTTTTTTCATTGATAAAGAAAGACAATCTGCAGATGCCCATAGGTAAATAAAACCTGTGAAGTGAGTCCCTGCTGAGCTTATTGCACAGTTTTAAGGCAATTTACCTACTTGCCTCTGTTTTTACAACAGATATGCTATAGATGCTGCTGTATTAAAATAAGGACAGACTTTTGGTAACTTTTGATTTATTTCCAGCTAGTAGTTTTGGGAAGGTGCTTGAAGCAGGTCATGGTTGTAACACGCACTTTGAGAAGCCACTCTCCTTTTACCTTTTGAGCTTCATTTGATTGGTTGACTTCATGTGAAAGTAATATGTTCTTGTACTTCAAGTTTCAGTGTATCTTTCTGACTTCAGCGTTGTCTCAATATTTAAAAAATGTAGGGAGTCTGATAAATAAAAGATCCATAGCAATACTGATGTAGCATTTGTTTTATGTATGTCAGAACATGGTAGAGACATTGGTGCAAGCATCAGACTCTACTCTTAATGCCATGGCTGGTAAGTCACAGATGACTTGAGAAGTGTCCCTTTTTTGTTCTGTTGTGTGAGGAAAAGAGCTATTCTGGTAATCTTGTTTACAATTTTAAGGAGTAACCTTATTTGCTTGAGGGCGTCTTTTTCCCAACATTATGAGCAACTGGACCATTGTCTCCTTCAAAAGATGGAGGCTTCACCAAGAACACTCACAGTGAGAACACACCCATGGCTGGTTAACTGACTGTAATACTTGTCAGACCAGAGAATATGAGATTTTTAAAAAAAACCCCAAACCATCATTACAAAGCCAAACTGCTTAGAATTATAAAAATAAGTACTTACTATCTGATAACTACCAGGGCGGAAAGATTTAGTATCTCATTCCTAGAAGATGTGTGCAAGTTCCTGCAGCAGTTTTTGTTTAACACTGGGAAGATCTTGAAAGCAATGTTTCCTTTAACACGCTCTCTAAGGAGTAAAACCTCCAAATAGTTGATTTGGCAGCTTCCATAGCATAGTGAAAGGTAGGAAAACCAACTATTCAACCTCTCTGATTAATGAATCTGCCAAAAATGTCTGGATGTGCTGGAGTTAGGATGAGAGAAAGAGCCAATTCATTGTATAATTCAGTGAAATTTATGGGTGTGTGGGCTTAAAACCAACTGCAGTGCTGTTGGCAGTAGTATGCCAGAAAGGAAGAATGTGCTATTCAGTCTCTCATGGTCATATCTGTACTCCACTGAGCTACTTGATGTCTTTAAAAGCACCAAATCTACACCATATGATGTAGGGTGAATGAAAGCATGAAATTATGAAGAATGTATGGGAGATTTGTTTGGAGTGTATTTCCCAAACCAATTTAATTTAGAGAATCAATTTTATTCAGTCCAATCAATAGAATTACTCAAGAGATTAACAGGGCATAATTGGAGTTGATTGTAGAGCATTCATAGGAGGAAAGAAGATTACAAAAGAATGGCAGAATTCAAAATGACAAATTGTTTGGAGCACGTTGGTTGCTCAGGGAAACGCTGTGTATGGAAACATAGTTGATAGAAACATAACAAGATAATGTGATCCCAAGGCTCCTTCGTAACACGAGCTGATCTCTTGGGCTGGCTATGACTGAAGGCCAAAAGCATAGTAACAAGAACAGAGACCTGCAGATTTTCATATCTACAAGCTAGAAATAATCCATCTGGGTTTTTAGAGTTACCAATGGCAATTGATTTAATGTTAACTGTTAGCAAGGTGCAGCAAGGTGTTCTTCTCTTGACTTTTCAATGCATCTAGATGGAAACTTTTCAGTGTTACTCCATATTGAGATCTGTCTAATTCTTAAAATTAGAGAACAAAACATTGAAAACAATACACTTAAAATGAATAGTAATTAATAGTTCATGTAATTGCATTAATTAAACTTGGCTATACAATTAGGGAGCTAATTATGTTTAAAATGCAATTGCACATTTCAATCACTGCCCACACCCTGAGGATCACCATTTTTTTTTACCTCCCTCATTAGACCTTCTGTAATCTCTTTTTCCTGTTAAATGGTGTGATTGAAGCTGAGAATATGCATGCATAGATGTGCATCTTCTTTCTCCAGCAAATATATCCTGTTAAAGGTTTTAAGTGCTTTATCTTGTGCCGTTTCATTAAAAACAAACAAAATTAAGATTTTGTTGTTATTATTTGTCTTCTCCAAAGAATTATTTTTGTCTCCTATAGGTAAATATGTATGTGAAGTCATCGAATCAGATAGATAAAATATATTTCATTTCAAGAAATTATAGTCTAGAAAATAATGTCTGTTGAAGTGCTTTAAGTTTCATTTTTGATTTTGTTTTTAATGAGAACAGTGGAATGGAAAGCCTTCTTGGATTGTGGCGTCAAGTCCCATCTTATCACAAGCAATCAGATTGTATAATCTTTTCCTTAAATATTTCAAATTTCATCTGAAAATTAATTGTTAGTTGTTCCCCATTTTCTCCACTTAAAAGGCTGTTAAGAGTCACACTCCTCTGGCGCTTAGCTGGGCTCTAGTTTGCAGTGTCTCTGTGATGTATTTGTTCTTGTGCAAGCATTACTGTTTCAGAAATCCTCCTTGCTGCCTTTCACAGTCCTTGCTACAGTTTGCATTCACGTATATTGGAGTTGTACAAAACTCATTAATTAAAACTCCACCAACTCATTAATAATTTTACACAATGCACTGTACATAGAGATCTGATGAAGACCTGAAAAATATGCTATTTTTGTTGTAATCACCGTTATTCGAATAATATGGCAGTGAATGATTTAGTTAGTACAATTTTGCTACTTAGTAATGGTCTTAGTCAAAATGCATAGAAGGTACCACATCACACAATTGGAAGATTTTTGACAGAAGGTTTTACTTTGAAAATACAAAAGAACAGTGATAGGATATATTTTCTTGCTCTTTTGTTACTAACTGTATCACCATGGTGTGGCGTGATATGGCCTTACAGAGTTAATTTTTGTGAAACTGAAGTTTCTGTGAATCTATGTGTTGCTGTCTCGTGCAGTCACAGCAAATAACACCTCTGCTTTCCAAAGCCTCTGGAATTGTGTGCTTGAATGATGTCCACACATATTAAGTTAGTCTTCTAGAGGTAATTCAGACAGTCTAAACTTTCCAAACTCTAGTGAATGATTTTCAAATCAGATTGATGCTGTCTGTGAACATTTTGCATATTTTTGATTGCAAAATACATCAGTTAAGATTGGGAGGGGTTTTTGCTGGTTGAGTCTTACTATATTTTGGCATCTTGTTTACTGCTAAAAGAGTTCATCACTGCCTTGTGTGAAATCTTCCAGGAAGTTATTGTCTAACATCCAGAAAAACAGATTTTGGAACCTGTTTTACTCCCTGAGAAGAAAGGAGCAACTCTTCAGTCACTCCTGTGGAATTGGTCTCAGAAACCTTCTAACAGATACTTAACAATACTTGTCTGGTTGTGCATTCAAAGTAGTTTAATTTACATTTCTTGACATCTGACTTTGGAAGCTTCTACACATCCTGGGCTCCTTTTAAGTTGTTGAACATGTTTAATACTAGTTAGGATTTGGGCAGTTTTTTGTGGCTCTAAGGGCTCTGCAGAGCTGGCTGTCAAACTGTTGAGTGACGCTTAAAAGTGTACAAGTACTGTCCAGTGTTCCAAATTGAAGATAAGGAACATCTGTTGTGGGCTGGGAATAATACCTATGGTGTCCTAGGGTTCATTAATTTTAGGAGAATTACAGACCAATGACAGGATGATATTTTCTACAGAAGTGCTCAGGAATTAGGCATGGCCATAAGAACGTTGCTGTACCATGTAAGACTTGTGATGCTACAAGACTACAAAGTCAAACATCTTGTAGAATAAAATACAAAGAACTGTGATTTTTGAAATTATTTTAAAATATTTTAAAAATATTTTTCTGTGAACATTTTTCTATTCTGTTTCTAGAACAGTTTGGTCTTGGACTTGTTTGCTCAGTTGCATGCTAGACCACTCATCATACTTTGTGTCTTCTCTGTGTAAAGTTAAGAAATATTCTAATGTGTATAAGAAAAATTTGATATTAGGTGGCACAGTACTAAATTAAGTCCACATTTTTACTTCTGTGGCTCAGAACAAGGTAAAAGGCAGTGGTGAGATGTCTGCATTACTGGTGTATCGTAGTGGTAAGTTTTGCTGTGGGGAGGAGGGGACTGGTGTGACCCATGTGTCACTCTGCCTTGCAGCGTGGTGGTGGGACACTGTGGGACAGCTATGCTTTGGTCACCTCATGGGTGCTGTTTCCAGCTGGTGAAGGAGGAAAGCACCGGGAGGGGAGCAGAGCACGGAGCACCCCCTACTTGCTGCCAGCTGGGCCCTGCTGGTGGGTGAGGCTCTTTTGTTCATGGGCAAAAACATTTTCAAAGCGTTCTTACTGACTTCCGCAGAAATTGGCAGAAATTGTCTCAAGAAGTGGTTATCATACAGAAAGCTGAATAATAATGAAAAAAGCAAAAGATACTGATTTGATCACTGTTGGTGCTTGTGTCTGGTTTTCCTGTCCTAAAAAGAATTTGGATAAAAGCTGAGCCTAGATGTGCACTCGTTTAATAATGATTTTCCCAGTGACTGAGTGCAACTTTTCTAAAACTTGCAGAGAAATCTATTTGGCATATCATAAATATTGTAAAAATGTTATCTGTCACTTAAGTTGCACGCAATTACCTACCTCATAACATTTTGTTATTCTTGCTGTGAATTTCAGTGCATTTTTCTCTGTTAGGTGTGGTAGATTTGTACCTTTCCAATCCAAATTGGCCAGTATATTAATTGACCTACACAAACTCCAGAGCTTTGTTTTGTTGTGGTGGCTTTAACAGGGACTGCAGGCCAGGCTGAGGTGGTGCCGATGCTGGATGACAGCAGCTCCAAGGGGTCCCACTTGTGTTGCAATGTGGCCACTGTATGGAAACTCAGGAACTGGGGGAAGACAGGCCAGTTTCACTTCTCCCACCTTGTCCCTGGAGGCCCAGTGCAGACCAACCCTCCCAGTTGTTGCTTTTGTACCTGAGCACAGGAATGGTGGAACCTTGGAGCCTGCCTTTCTGGAGTGCTTTCAGCATCATCCTGGGATGGCTGTTGCTTGACAGAGGAGCATTCAATTCTGCAGTTAAAAATGCAATAGCAGTTAAATTCTGTGAAGAATTGCTGTTGCAAAAGAAGGGCATTTCTTGTTTATGTTTTTATCATTGTGGCTGATACCGTTTGCCTTTTCTATTTTTAAATTTCTTCCTAAGCTTTAAAAAATGTTTCATATTAATGCACAAAGCAGAGCTCCTAAGGTGTCCTCGAATAGGTAGGCGAGTGGTTTTAGTGGGGTGGGACAGGGGGAAATAAGGTAATAAAATGTACACAGACATCTCTGTAGGGTTTTCCTTTCTGTCAGTTTGCACGTGACATTTGAATAATGGTTGGACTTTCTATTTTTTCCTGGTATTCTGCCACTGCTTTTTTCCATCAATTATCTCATTTCCCCCACTTTGTTTTCTGTGATCTGATCATCCAACTCACTCCACAGATGATAATGAATAATCAGGTTTTTTGCGTTATATGTTACACGGCACAGATTACACCCCATGGAAGTTTTTACTCTCAGTGACATGTTTTGAGTATAGGAATACTTGGAATGGTGAGTGGAGCTACAGCTGAAGAGTAGATAAACAGTTTTCCGTTATTTTTGAGACTTTTGCTTTAGTTACTCGTTCAAAGATTTATCCCAATCACGATCCCATTGGGGGATTGCCCTAACTGGTTGTAGGGGCCTGATTTCTTTGTGCTTTGTAGGGCTTGAGCAGATGAAAAACTTTATTGAAGTGATAGAGGTCTTCACATCATGTGTCAGCAAGATAAAATGAAGGGGAACTTTTTATTTAATAGGAGTGGCTGTGAGTCAAGGATTCTCTAATTTCTAATAATCTTAGGTGAGAACGTTGTCCTTAAATTTTATTACAAGGGAAATTTTGTTTAGTTAGTAAGGTTGGGGTTTTTTTTAATAAGAAGGACAAACCGCTTCATCTGAAAGAAAATTATAGTAAACTTAAGGTTCTTCCACACCAGTCATGCTTTGATGGTCTGGTAATGAGGCACAGATAACTGATTTCTTAAGTGGCATGAAGACATTTAATAGATCTAGCCTGCTTTCTTTTTAATATAAAAGCTTGGCATTTAAATAAGTGGGTTTGGGGGAAATAAATTAAAAAATTAAAATCTGGATGGAGATGAGATGGAGACAAAAGCTTCTGGAATGTTGGCAAGAAATCAATCTGAATGTTATATGTGTCATTTATTCCTGGAGCAGACATGGGGATTTTGGTTAATGAAGTAGGTAAAGTGTTTCTTGTTAGTGACATCTTGGGTATTTCCTTGGAAGCTTTTGGTAGCTGGAATAAAATATGAAGCATGGTAAAAAAAGTGTACTTTTTCATTTGGCGTGTAATGGTTCTCAGCTAGGGCTGAAATCTTAGGAAGATAAATCATATTTAATACAGAGAGAATAGTAGGCTAGAATAAAATATTATTCTCTGGAGTGTTACAGGCAAGAATATGTTAAATAGAATGTTATGGTCTAGAACACAATTTTACAGGTTTTTTGTGTGTAGTTGTCTTCAAAATAAGACTTTTGAATTAGAAGAAACACTTCTTATATGAACGGCATTATCTCATACTGTTATCACACAATCATGTTAAAACAAACTCTGTATATTTTAAATAAATAAATCACTTCTAGTTGTTTCCATAATTGAATAGGATCTTAAGATGTTGTTGTATCACAAGTATTCCTATGGTTGACTGCAGTGTTTTTAACGTGAATTTTTAGCAAACAAATCAGAAACCTCATTAAAAGTCCCAGTGTAGGATTTAACTGGTCACTTAACATTCTAAAATGTCAGCTGATTTACTCTAGAGAGAGAAATGTAGTGTTAGATTTTTCCATGCAGCTAACTCACCTACTAAAATAAGACTGCTGGAACAGCTGAGTATGGCTGCATGAGTCAAGATGGAGAGGAATTTCAGAACAGCGGGAGGGAGAAGGGAAGGGAGCTGATTTTTAACTTGGGAAATTGGAGGAAGCTTATATGGAAAAATACATCGATAGTGTTACCTAATATTGTGCAAATAAATCCTCTGCCTCTTCATGGAAATATGCAAGTATTTTTAATATTTCCCATTATCTGTTCATACAGTTTGGGTTTATCCTTGAATAAAATACATGAAATATATCTGTGGTGTTTTAATTCAAATAAATAGGGCAGAGTAGGATTTAACATGATTGCGTAGTGAACCTAATGAGTCCAAGATCCAGCAGCACTTTACAAATTAGTTGCTATCTAGTGCCATTACTTTGCAATTTCTTCTATAATGTTTGGCTCTAAGCTTTTAATAAATTAATCAGACTGAGACCACTTGAAACAGTTAAAACTTGAAACCTCCAGACTGGCTGGTCTCAAATGACCTAAATTAAAACAACACTTATATAATCGATAGTACTCTTTTTTGGTGATGCAAGCAATAGGTTTAATTCTGTTCTCTAAGTGCTGCTCTTGAGGTCTGCAGTGGGATTAATCTCTTGTTCCATTACAGCACAGTAGCCAAGAGCCTAAGTGTAGGCTTTTTCTGTAAGAAAATGCAATGTTACAACTTTCCATAATATCCACAGGTTTTAGGACCTGCCCCAAAATGGTGTTCCTTCTTGGACAACTTGACTGAAGAGCTGGAAGAGAATCCAGAGAGCACAGTTTACGACGATTACAAATTTGTTACCAGAAAAGACCTTGAAAATTTAGGTAAAACAGTTTTATATGCTCTTTGGCTGACTTCTTTGTTCAGTTTTTGAACATTTGCACGTCTGATTTTTATAATTTCAGTGTGATGTATGAGGACTGTTAGAAATTCACTGACAGTAGTTTCCTCTTGTCTTCTTGGTTATTAGTATTCCAGAGTGATGGCTCTAAGTTCTTTGGTTCCCAACCAGTTCAACACTAGACATTTGTGTTTCTCAGATTTTTATCACAAGAAGGAGATTGATATTTGCTGATATAATATGTCTGAGAATCTGTTCTGTGTGCTTTCATATGCTACATGGAAGGCATAGGAAGAGAAACTGGTTTAGTTTTCAAAATATTTTTGAGGTGCTCTAATAGAATTTGGAACTTGCAGCCAAAAGTTACCCTATTTGAATGTAGTAATTTTCAGAAAATACTAATCATTCTATGGTTAATAGTTTCAAGAAATTGGAATACTGAAAATTATATAGCAGAGAAGGTAAGCAACCTTCTTCTGAGGCAGTTAGTCCTTTTTCTGTCCATTACATGGTTTGATTGCGATGTTTTGCTCCAGTTTACTTAATTTACCTCTGACTGTTGAGAGTTGAGTTTTACCCAAGGCCAAACTCTTTAATTAAAAACATCTCTATATCACACTAAAAAGGGGATTATCAAACACCTGTGGACTTTCAAAAAATCCTCTGGAATTTTTTGTGAACTTCTATATGGCATAGTACATGTAGGCATTTTTTGAAAGTGTTCAGTAACATGTATTGTGACGCAAAAAGTGGGTTTGGTTGCTCTGAAGAAGCTTAAAATTTTTTGCTGGCCAAAATGATTTTTTATTCCCAGTTTTACTTAGTCTTGATGTCATGATTGTGATTGTTAGATTGATATTCTGCATTGGCAGTGCTTGTTTGTCTTAGGGAAGTGAACTGACTAGCTTGGAATAGAAGTTCTTTATATATGAAAGCTTTTTGAAATTTGGAAATTTTTTCCCAGGCCTTGCTCATCTCATTGGTTCATCATTGCTCAGAGCATATATGCATGGCTTCTTTATGGACATAAGACTTTATCATAAGGTAAATAAGGCTGCATCTTGTCAATTTTTATTCTTAACAATAAAATATGTGTGTCAGGGTTTTCTTTCTCTTTTTGTGTTATTTTTTTTTGTTTGTTTTTTTTTGGCTGTTTTTTTTTTCCTTCCAGATAATGGACTGTGTCCTGTATTAATGGTATTTTCTTTTTACTTCCTTCTGCTTGTTAAAAGGCAAAAATGATGGCCAACCCCTTTGCCTATGAAGAGTATAGAAGAGAGAAAATAAGGCAGAAGATAGAAGAAACACGTGCACAAAGAGTTCAGCTGAAGGTAAATCCGATAAACAAATAGTATACTTTGGGGAAAACTATTCATAAAGAGTAATATACTCCTAAGTGTATCTTAGAGATGTAGCAACTTAGGATTTGATTCTATTTATCATTGGACACACAAAGTAATTTATAGAACTTCTTGAATGGAAACACAAAATTCCTTTGCATGTGATTTTGGAAGGCTGATACCAAACTAAAACAGAGCTCTCATCTCCTTTGCCACTTCAGCAGATAATCCACTGGTAAAACTTTGCAATTTCTACTTCTGTCATTAAATTACTTAAGCCGTTGAAACGTGATACTCTGTAAAGAGATACATGAAAATTGTATTGTGTTTATAACTAGTAGCTTTCTAGATTGGATTTGTTCAACATAAAAGGAGAAAGAGTTGCTTTTAAAGTTCTAAAGCTGATGCATTAGAAGTTAAAAATAATACACAAGTTCTTAAATCTTCTCTAAGTGCAGTTGCTTTACTAGTACCTAGAGATATTTGGAACCAGTCAAGGAGCTTTTCTGCAATAGTTGTAAGAATGTAAAGCCGGTAGGTTGCATGTGTAAAAGGCTAATTTATTGATTGCTTTCCGCTTTTTAGAAACTTCCAAAAGTTAATAAAGAACTTGCACTCAAACTGATTGAAGAAGAAGGAGAAGAGCAACAGATTAGTAAGAAAAGGAAACAAAAGGTGAGCTCTTGCTTTGGCGACTTCTCTAACTGGGAGCACAGAACTAGCAATGCTTACAGGATTCACTTTTTTTTGTTGTTGCTGTTTGGCCAAACAGATTCAGAATACTGTTGCTTCTGTTTCTTATAAATAACTTATTCTGGTAGGTGGCTTTAAAATGCATTTGACTATAGCTGCAGCACATAAAAGACCATATAATAACTTGAAGCTAAAAATGATGAAATACTGTGAAGGTGATGTGGGTTTTATAGGACTCCAAAAGCTGGTTAATGCAGCCTCAATACCACAGCTGTTCAAACAAGACCTGTTGTTTTCATTTGGGTTTGGTATTTTAGTGGTGACCGTGACAGGATAGAAGTTATCTATAAAATTTAAGATACAGTTGCCTTTCTTTGTGTATACAGTTAAATATATTTTATAGAATAGCGAAAATGGTTTGCTTTTACACAACATGAGTTCTTCTGGATGTTAAAAATAATCCATTTCTCTCCTAAGAGAAGTTCTAAATTGAAGAAATGGGTAAATGTTTAATATCTAACAGGAGGGGAGGCTTTTTATAGGTAGCACTTCATAGGTGCTCAGTCTCACAGGAATACAGCATTCATGAAAAGCAGACATTAGCTGCATGTGATAAATAATGAAATCTTGTGTGTTAAGGTTAGTAGGAAGGATGAACTACTAAAAAGATAGGTGATGGTGGTGAAGCTTAAATGCAGACTGGAGCAAATGGTACAATGAAAATGAGAGTTCAGTAGATGGGGACTGATTTGTTGTGGAGTCCATAGAGATTGTGTAATTAAGTGGACTAAACAGAATATATATAAAAATGTATGTTCAGGTTATTTTTCTGAAACAGTATTAGAGTCCTATGACAAGTAATTTATTTTAGGCTTTGGGATTTAATTTTTGGCTGTGATTGAAAGTTCACTTGCACCGTTTTTGTGTTTGAAATTTATTCTTCTTGTTTTCCGTATCCTTAGTTCCACCCTCCTTTTCTTAAGTAACAATGAAAACCTAATGCTGTGGTGGGATTAATATGCTGGTATAAATTGAGCAATGTTTTAAAATTAGCATTTTATAATAAAAAGCTATGTATGTAATGATTTTAAAATTACAATAACTGGTGTTCTCATAAGCCGAATTAGTGGCTTGAACTGTTCTGAATTCACCAGTAGCATAATTTACACTGAGTTCATTTTGCTTTGACATGAATAAAACTGCCTTTTACATTCTGTATGTGAAAGTAGTGAAAAAAAAAGTGTTATTATATGTATAAAAACACTTCCTCTTAAGTGTTTACAGTAAAATAATAGTAGCATTGCATAAAGGCATGTATCCTTATAATTTGTTTTACATGTTGTAGAATCATCCCCATCAGGCAGTATATTTGCCTTGGAGGTACTGCTGATTAGTCAGTAGATATCAACATGTCTCCAGACTAGCTGGCTGAATGTATGAGAAACATTTATTTGAAAATATTAGTAATTGTGTATTTAAAGTGTCTATACTGTGCATTAAAAAAACTCTTGCTTACAGATAGCTTAGAATAACCTTTGTAAAAATAAAATAAGCATAAATCTTGGTTTTTATTTGACCTGGAAGGATAAAGCAACTGGCATTTCATATGCTGGTTATTAATTTTGTTTAATTAAAAAAAAGTGTTACTTATTTTGTTAATGTCTGTTTCAGAATTGTCTAACTTGCTCATGCTTTACTTCTGTTCCAGAATCTGCCAAGTCTTCTCAAAGATGATCGTTTTAAGGTCATGTTTGAAAATCCAGATTTCCAGGTAGATGAGCAGAGTGAAGAATTTAGGTTACTTAACCCACTTGTTTCTAAAATAAGTGAGAAAAGAAAGAGGAAGCTAAAGATATTAGAAGAACTGGAAGCACAAGGACAGGTAAAATACTTTCCATTCGGATTAAGAGACTCTATAGGCTTTTTTTTCCTCTGTTTCAAGCATTCAGACTTTTCACCCCAGAAAGATGGAGGCAATGCAAGAATGTCTTATCAGCTACAATAATTAAGTGTAATTTATAATTTTAATCTAGTTTTTAGATGTGAATTATATTGTTTCTGCAGAAATACAGATTTGAAAAACATAAAATATGTAGATGGTAACAACTTTGTAATATATTTTCAGCTTCGTTTGCTGTTACTGCTTTTGTTTAAAGACTGTAGTTCTCTTCAGCTGTATCTAAAACAACTGTATGTAAAAGCTGTCACATACTCTTAATTGCAGGAATGGTTTGAAAAGAAAATTAGTTGATGATTTCTTATTTTATACTATTTTTGTCTGCAGGAAGAGGAGGAAGAACCAGAAGGAAAAGCAAGTGATGCAGAAAGTTCTGAGAGTTCAGATGATGAAAAAGGCTGGGTTGAAGAGGTCAGGAAACAGCGCAAGCTTTTACGCCAAGAGGAAAAACTGAAGCGGCAGGAAAGGCTCAAGGAAGATCAGCAAACATTACTGAAACCTCAGTTTTTCGAGATTAAAGAAGGAGAGGAATTCAGAAGCTTCAAAGACTCTGCCAAAAAACAAAAATTAATGAAGTAAGACTAATGTTCCTATTTTAATATATGGGGGTGGATGATTCTCAAGTATTTCCCTACAATGCAGGCCAGTGATATTTTGGCTTGGAAGCACTTGCTAATAAAGCCACATCTGGTGATCCAAGGATATAACTTAAAGTGACATAGTCGTTGAAAGCTTTGTTTATAGATGAATAAATACGCTACACAAATGAGATGAGTAAGATACGGGGGATCCATTACTCAGTGTTGGCAGAGTGCTGTTGTCACAGATAACAGTCATGTCTTGTGAGACTGGTTATATTTCTCCACCAGTGTCAGTATGAGGTTAACAGACTGGATGTTTTTCATCTGACCATCTCAAAGGATGTAGAATGCTACATGAGTAGTTTTGGGAGTAGGATCAAGGTGGGTCAAGACAGTAAAAGAAAAATTGTTTTGTCTGGGTATTTTTACAACATCTAGAAATTTTCAAAACCTACACTGTCCTTAAAATGTCAGGACTTACTATTTCTGCTTTTCTTTTTGCAATACAAAATACCACACTGGGAGGGTGTTTGTTAAGTGTAGTTTGTCTGGTTTGGTTTGGTTTTTTCATGTCCTTAAATTGATGATCATCTGAAATAACAGGTACATGGGTAAGCATGTCAAACTAAAGAAAGAGCCCATTAAATTAAAAGACTTGGCCTTGAGGTGCTCAATGCCTGCAAATCTCATTGATTTAGTTTTTTTCAGAGGTAAGTTGAGCCCTTCAGAAGATGAGATTTCGTAGCCTTTTATTGTTTGGAGCACAAACACTTATTAAACCTTTCAAGACAGTAGCTTCAGAGTTCTTGCAGCGCAGTTGGTGCAGAGCAGAATTTTTACTAATGTTGGAAACTGCTTGTTGGGCTAGATGGATCTCATAATAAACATTTTGGTTTTACCTAGAATGAAATTACACAGTCAAAGAAAAGAAAGTGAGTAATATAATGGGGCTGTTTCTTTATGTCACTAATGACTACAGTCTAGTTGTTTTATAATTGAAATTTTCTGAAGACACATAAAGAAACATTTGATAAAAATTCAGCCTTTTAACTAGAATGATCGTGTAAAACAGATTTTTAAGTATTAGCAAGACAGTGTTCCTATGGTAGTCAGATAGTCTATGATTTCCATGTTGTACCTGTAAGACTTCTTTTAAGTAGAAATAGTGGTATTTTATAAATTGAGATTTATGGCAGTTCTGCAGAACTGATACCCATGTTTTCCTTAGCTATTTTTTATCAGCAAGTAATTTCACACAGGGATTTTTCTTTGGGTTTTTTTTATTGAATATACCCACTTATTCTGGACTTTTAACTTCCTTAGATATTTCCATTAACTTTCTTCTGATTATCTTTCTTTTTTCCTCTGTTCCAGAAGATAAAGCAACTTTTTAATTTTGTCATTTTTTTCTTTGTCAGGAGAAAATCCACTCTGGACACTCTGGCAAAGTATTGTAGGTTAAAAATAAAGGTTTTTTACATTGTAATTAGGTTTATAGTCATATTAGCTGTAACTTGGAAGGAGCCTGAAACATGCAGTATAACACAGGATAAAGTAATTTTTTTCTTTTGGTTTTAAGGGAGCAAAATAATTTCTTCAGCCCGGGAAAAACAAAAGCAAATATCACAGACCTGTCCAGTAGATGAAGGAATATCTGTGATGACATAAACTGTGAAGAGACTTTTAAAAGACTGCTTTTAAAGAAAGGAGAGTCTGCCTTAAGATTCACTGCTAATAGATACCCTCTGTGGTACGTGCACAAATGGGATATAGCGTAAAATGTGAAAAAAAAGGAGAGGAATTTGAGAAAAGAATAGAATGACCAAAAAAATTAATGTGGTAGCATCACTTCCTTTGTTTTCTGAGTTGCTGTTATTGAATTGACTCACATGGGGTTTTTTTATCTTCATCTAAGCAATTAGCTCTATACTCACTGATCCTCTTTGTGCTCATCCAAGTATTGTTCTCAGTATGGAGTTTGGTGTTCCTCCAATTCTCAGAAGAAATTTGAAAATCAACAGCTGGTATCTGTTTCATATAATGCATATCTGATATGATTTTGTAATCATAATTGTTGTGAGATAAATTGTTTGGTTAATAAGCATTTTTACATATTAGAATTTTATGAAGAAAATAAATATGTTTTGTGCTGGCCTTGTTCAGTGATAAGTAGTCAGCATAAAAGTAATTAATTCAAGTAGCATACTGAAAACTGGAAAGACTGTAGTGGCATGTACAATCTGGTGAGGCTGGCATGTTTGTCTTTGATTTGATATATCCAAGTTATGGAATGATGGTCTGTGACCAATATAATTAAGTACCTTAATACCTTCACTACGCATTTAATGGCTAGATGTTCTTTTTTTCTCTAATCATATAATGTTCTACCTGAGGAAACAGTTTATGACTTACATAAAACTGGGTGTTTCTTTTGATATGTTCCTGACTCAGCACGGCTCCAAGCCCAACTTCTAAAGCAGTGGTGCGTACTGTAAATTCCTTCCTAGACCAACAGTCTACTCATTTCTCTGCACAGGAAAGCTGTAAAATTTACTCATGGTTCTATAAAACACCTTGTCTCAAATCCATCTACATTTAATTTTCCCCTTTTGTACTCTTACGCTTGCACAAGAAACCGGCAAATCCTTGCTTTGTTTCCCTACAACGTAAGTTTCCTACCTAGTTAACTTGAAAGGGAGCCATAAAAGGAAAGGATTTTTATCTGTGTGCTAAGAGTTCTTCTGGTTTACTTGATGTCCCTTTAAAGAGTATGTTACTGAAGTTAAAGCATGTCAAAATTAAAAACTGTAGCAGTCATGTTTTTATAAAAAGTATGACAGTCAATGTATATGTCTTCAGAGGTGGCCAAGAAGGCCAACAAAAGCATAGTTGATAGTCCTAGGTGTTGCTAAAGAGGTATTCTTGTTTGACAGCAGGAAAAGTCCTGAAAAACTGTCCTCCTTATAATGAGGGGGAAAAAAAGTGCATGGGTAATTTTTTGTTTGATTTTTACATTAGGGCAGGGGAATTTGCATCTCATAACACTGTAAATTTATCCCTTGAATTAATTTGTTGAGGAAGATGTGAAAAAACCCCAACCAAACCAAAAAGCCCAGCTGTTGTTAGTGTATCAGTATGTACAATTCACTATCACTTGAGGTCTGCACATTTTCAGATAAATAGAACCATACCTATGTTTTTTCAGTAAAATTACAGCCCCATGGCATGTTGCTAGTATCTAATCATTTTAATTTTTCTCCTGACTGAAGCAGTGTCTAGGCAGTCATGCTAAATAATTGCTGGGTAGTAGCCATATTTCTCCAGTTCACTTTCAAAGGGGAGAAAAATGGGACTTCACTTGAATGTAGAAATCCCACCACAATGTTGGTGACTGATCTTCTGCCACAGTTAGCTCTAAGGCTTAGCTTGTCTTTCCGATTCGCACAGATGGAACAAGTTTTTACATGTACTCAATGAAAAATATACTACAGAAAAAAATACAATCAAAGTACCTTGTCGTGAGAAATAAAGTAGTTCTTGACAGTATTTTTCATTGTTAATCTGAAAAGTCTTTGTTAGATAAAATGGCTCATTAACCAAAATTCAGTGGACTTCAGAGACTTCATGCATAGGCCACCATAGCCATGAGTTCTTCATACACAGTAAATGCCATTGACTCTGGTGGCTACTAATCATCTCTATTTTTATGATGATTTATTTTCCACTTCAAAAGTTGTACAGAAAACGTCTCTTGGCCCTCTTCAGAGAGAGATAATGAGGCACTAATAGCATCTCAATTTGCAGAAACTAATTTTGTTTACAGTTAGGAGAATGTTTTCTAAACACATGCAGAGTGAGTTTGATTGTACAAGCCATGTCCTATTCTGAGAGGATGCTACTTACTCGTAGGACCTACATTATAGGAGAAGGATGAGCCGTGTTAGGACTCACAGGTGCCTTTAGGGAGGCTGGCTGAAGCCAGCACTGTCCCTGCCTGAGCTGGAGGCTTATGTGGGAACAAGGCGTTTTTCCGCTCCTCAGCTGTTCCGGTTTACAGCCCAACTTAACTGAAGTCAGCAACCGTGATATTAAATACCAGCTCACAACCTGGAGCAACTGGGGCATGTCCGTATGTCTTGCTTTTGCAGGGCATTAACTTCTGGTGGAGGTGAGCTGAAAACAGTATGAGTTTTGGCCACACCACCTACCTCCTTCTCCACAGAAAAGCTGGAGTCTGGAGCCTGAGGGAGAGGCTCTACACCAGTTTGCTTACAGAAACTCAGTGATAAGCACTGTGCTTGAAGGCATTTGCTTCTGTGGAGCTCCTGTCTGGGCCCAGGGTCTGTCTTTGTCACATTCACTTGTTTATATTGTTCTTTTATTCAGAAAACTACTTAGACTGTTGCAGGCACAGTGTCCGAACAGACATTTGTGTTTGGATTAAGTAGTGAAGTGATTCATTTGGTGATTAATTCATTCTGGTGTATAGTCAAGCTTACTTCCTTCCATCAAAAGTGTTTCCAATTCAGAAATTATAAGATTTCAAAAAACCTGAATATCTAGCCTTTTTTTATTTGTGCAGTTTAATATCCCCAACTTTTTTGGACATTTCATAGAAAACTATAGCAATAGAAGGGTGTGGTTTCTTTCTCAACTAGAGTCGTGTTACTTTTTAGCAGCAAAAACAATGAACTTTACATAAATTTTAGAAGTGTTTCTACTAAAAGCAATATCTGGAGGGAATTATTTGAATTTGTCTTTCTTTCTGTTTCCTGAATGTTTATTTTTTTAGTTATGACATTTCAGGGTTTCAGAGAAATTGAGATTTGTTTTGACTGCATTATCAACTTTTATTATAGTAAAAAGATGGCAAAAATGGGGGCTAATGTTAATTTTTCTCTGCAGGAAAACTCTTGAAGATCGTTTAAAGCTTGAAGAAAAGCTTGGCACACTCAATGTGTCTGATACCACAGTAGGCAGCAAACAGGCAACATTCAAATTAAAGAAGGTGAGCTATATATACATATGTATAATTTTTATGATAATGCACAGTTAACTTTAGTTTTTGCATGAAAGAACAGGAACTTTAAAACCATCAAGCAAATGTCCCTCTTCATTTCTTTATAAGCTGCCAACTCTCCAGGTTCTTGCCAAGAGAATGAAAGCCTCCAGTAGTGCTCTGTGTGTTTATCCCTTATAACTCAGGCAACACTCCTAAAATCTTACATTCTGGTGGAAAATAATGGCTTGCATCTTTTAATGGTTTATTTGCAAAGGTACAACCAGAAGCTTGTGACCTTGCCTGACTTCAGTGCCAGCACTGATCAGATCTCAGTCTGCAGGTCCAAACACAAGTGAGGGTGCTTGAAGGGGACAGGCTTTCTCTTGGTTTAGCATGGTGAGAGGTCTCAGCATGGTAGAAACAGAGCTCCAAACCACCTTTGTTACTGACCTTATGTAACACAGGTCACAGGAATGAGCTAGTCCTCTACTGGTTGTCGTATTCCATATGGAGTGTGTAGTTAACTCCTGCCTATTTACCCTTCCCAAGGGTTTTGATTTTCCCTTCTAAAGGATTTTGTAGATTGCATACAGGTGATTGCTTTATAGCATGAAGACAGTTAAATAAATGCCTGTGTGCATCTGCTACTGCTGCAGAACATTTAGGGATTTTTTTACCAGAAAATTGCTGTAGAACTGAGGAGAGGATTCAATTTAAAAGCTGAAGAAGACCCATATGAATTGATACTTGACCTGACAAAATTTACTTGGGTTAAAATTAGTTTTCCTCAGGTAAGCATCTTTGCTGTAACACATTTCTCCTTACCACTGGTCAAATACTGTTCTCACTGGTACAACACTGTCACAAAAATGGCTAAGTAATTTGATTGTCACATTGGATATGCCTGAAGGAAAAAAAATGTCAGATTTATTGACTGTTTCTACCTTACTTTACTGATTATCATCTGTTTGCAGATGTGCTTTTTCATCTGTTTTTGATTCCTATATTGCTGGAATTTATATGTGACTGTGGAATAAGTCACAAATTCCTCTGCAGTGCCCTGTACGGTAACCTTTCTGGTGATTTTACCAGCTCTGTAACTGATACGCTGGTGTTTTACAGCTTATTAAATGGGCTTTGCAGGGCTTCAAAGCACAGATTTTTTTACAGTAGCTTTAAATGAAGAAGTGCAAAGCCACAAGGTTTCTTGCAGTTGGTGGTGCACACTGAACTGTCACTTTTTACCGACAGTTTTGTAAAGACTTGGGAGCACGGTAGACAGACCCTGCAGGAAGAAGACAGACACAGCAGTGGTTCAGAATGCCAATTTTACTTGATTCTGTCAGATAAGATACAGCTTTGAGGGTTTTTTAAAATTATGGTGCTTCTAACATATATGGATTTTCTTTTCCTGACTATTTACTGATATTGCTTTATTGAAATATGTACACTGTATTCATCTGAATTAAAAAGATTTTTAAAAATCTAATTTAAAGAAAAAATAATGCATCTACAGTGGAGATATTTTCTCCTATCAGCAGAACAACAAAGTAAGACTTACAAGTCTTCTCTCAAATAAGCAGACTCTGTGTATATTTTCCGAAGTCCCAAGGAATGGAGAAGGGAGAGCTAGGAGGAAGTCATGCTATGCAGTCATGGCACTCCTTTTCAGAGGATGAAGAGTTGGAGCTGAGAAGCCAAGAAAGGGGGTTTAGTGTTACTTGAAACATGAACTTAGGCTTTGTGATGCCCTTTCCTCAAAGGGCAGGTGTATTTAGGAGTAGGTGGAAAGATTTAGCAGGGGAGAGAATTTTCCTTCCATAGGGTTGGTATCACTTCAACTCCTAAGTCAGAGGAATTGAGGCTGAACTTGGCTCCTGCACGTGTGGTATGTTGGCAGCCTACTGATGCCCAGCTACCACTGATAGATCCAGTGATGAAACTGTTTGTCATTGATATTTCACAGTTTAGTTTTTGGGGGATTTGAATATGGTTCCTACAGTGTGGCAACTTATTTTTCAATTTCAGTGTGGTTTATCATAGAAAATACATCTAACAAAATAGCAGGATTTCTAAAATACCAAAGTACTTACACTTTTAGGACAGTATGGAAGACATTTAAAAAAACCCAAACCATAAAATTTCTAATGCAGATCAAGGTCATTTGGTTTCAGTACACTATGAGTAGCTGTCAACATGAACTTAAGTAAGATTCATCAAGCCTGTTTTAGAAGAGGTCTGGAGACAGAGAGAAACTACTTGTATTTTCAAATAGTGGGTTTCTTGTTGCTCTACTTACAATGAAAACAGGAATTAATAATTTTCATCAAAGTCTGAAGACTAGTAGCTTTTTCTGCCTTGATACCAATATGGGCTGATTGCTACATTTGATAAACTGGTATCTCACCTCAGCCAAAATGCTGTCCATGCAAGCAGATCTCTAGCTCAGTTTAAATGGTAGGTGAATGGGAGATGGGGGAGAGATGAGCTGACATGAATACTGTTGGTTACAGAATGAGATACAGTGGGGATGCAGCTGCATCCACAGTGGTAATTCTGTCACGCTGTCAGTGCAGTTATCCTGGGCTACTTGAAATTGCTCGAATTGCTGGAGTACTTTTAGCATGGACAGTTGCCTGAACTTGGCTAGTTCAAGGCTGCTAGTTCCACTTTCTGCCTAGTTTAAAGAAAAGCTATAGTCTTCCAAAGAAAATAGTAGTTTATGGCTGCAAGAGCCATTTCATCTACATGGTACATAAATTAAACCCTTCCAGCATGTTTTTGATTAAGAGAAGAAACATTAATAGAGCATGTGCCATAGGAGCAGAGATTTAGAATTACTTTCATGTAGAAAGTCTTTCTAGAACTGCATACAGCATATCAAACACTTCCAAGAACTCCTAAGAATACATTTTAGGAAATGTGTATGCTTCAGCAAATTTAACTAATTGTTCTGTCTTTTTAAAATTAAATTGTGCAATATTAAGCCTGACAGATTTCAAGAAGCATTTGGACAATAGTCTTGGGCACATAGTGTGATAATGTCCCAGGAGACTCCTGTAGGGCCAGGGGTTGGACTCAATGATACTTGTGGGTCCCTTCCAACTCAGCTTATTCTATTCTGTGATTCTGTGGTTGAATTTGAAAACACTAGTTAACCTAAGTAGATACTAAGTAGCCACAAATTGGGATCTGCATTCTTAAGGATATTTAAACATAAATTCTGAAGTGTATTGTTAAGCTTGGTTTTTATCTGAAATACATTGTTCACTGTTTTTTGATATCTTTATGTTAAACATTTGCGCTGAAAAACTTGGAATGATAATGCCTAAGGATATCCAGAATTAACAGGTAGAGTCTGACACAAGATAGCATGGGGAAACTAATGGTAACACTTCCAGATTTGCTTAATGGAATTCTGACTTGATATATTGATACCGGGACAATGAGGTGATGTGTAAATTTACAAGAACCTGAGTCTATTTTTGTTTTAATATTCCAGTCAGAGCAGCAAAGGAAACAGCAGGAAGCTGAGAAACGGCATCGTCAAGAGAGGAAAAGTCTTCGGCGCTCTGCCAGTCATCTCAAGAGCAGACGTGGAAGAGGACGACTATTTCATTGATTTATGTTATTTTTTTTTAAGAAACTTTTTACCATTTTTCATTTGAAAAAGGGGATTTTTCAAATTGGGACACAGTACCAATGGATTTGTATTTTGATTCATTGTGAACAAAAAACCAGAGCTTCCTAAACCCTGTGTTAATTATTGAAAAGTTTATCAGAGTTAAAGTACTGACCAAAGAACACTATGGATATGATCCAGTGTGAACTGTATTTGTTTAGAAATCACCAGCAACCAGTTATTGTGTTACCCTGGATGTTTTCTATATAAGAATTTATGTATACAACGAGGTTGCCTGTCTTTTGTTTAACTTAAGAGCTGTGAGTTTTCATTTCTGAAATCTTTTTGACTGCTTAGATAGAAGATCAAGGGTAAGTTATTTTGTCTAAAAGCTTATCTTTACAAGGGCACAACAAATATTTCTGGTTGTTGAAGGATGACACACAATTGTATTTTTCAAAAACTGATTTTGGCTTTATATTCTTGGGTTGCCTTTAGTAGCAAATGGTGCAAATGGTTGTCAGGAGGGCAACTGAGAACGCCTGATTTGGGTTCTGTTCAGTCATTTTATAAGGAAACCTCTCTTGCCACACCAGTGTACAAAGGGGAAGCTCAGAAGGGTAGTCCTATTAACTTAGATTTTGTAAGTACTACCTTAACTCTTGTAAAACCTGCTCCTGATGTTTCTGTTTTGGAAAGCCAGCCATGGTTCAGCATAGATCAAGTGGCATATATTCACATAACAAGCACTTTAAGGCCATGCCAGTAGTCTCCTATGCTTCAAAAAAAAAGTTTTAAAAACCTAGAACCTAAATAGGTCACTACTTTAGCAAATAAATTAACTTTTACCTTTGATCCTAAAAGAACCTTTTTATTGCTTTTTAAAAGCCTTTATAGATTGCCTTTTTGCTAGATCAAAAAAACTCTGAACTTTGGATCCAGCAAGAATCAGTGAATCTCCTTGTCACTGTAAATCTTTTTAAGAGACTCGTAGGTTCTTAAGTGTTTTGCTTTATAAACCAGGGGGGTATTAATATGGTCAGGTCTCTTGGACAGTATTTACAGAATCTTTGCAGTTACTTCAGTAAAAGCCTTCATTCCTCATAGCGTGATATTTTTTTGTTGTTGTTGTTAGATGGTGGAAAAATTAGCCACATAGTTAATTTTTTTCTCCCTGACATAATTTTACCTGCTTTAATTCCTTCTTGTTTTAATTATATTGTTGCCTTTAGTTTAAAAAGGCCTTTTTCACCTGATATTTTTATCTTTAAAAACTTACACTGCAGTTATCACCTGCCCTTGCATTCAACTAAAGGATGAGTCTCTCAATACTTAGTTTTTTACCTCTAACTGTCAAATTACTGCAGTGTCCATAAGCTTCTCATGCTTTTTATTTAGCACAGAACTATTCAGTATTCCAATGTCATTCTCACCCATGCTGTAAGTACCATTATTACTTCTCCTTAGGCACTGAGAAAATGTGAATGCAGTTGTAGTTGCTTCGGGGTATGTCCCTCTTTTTGGAGTCTTGTCTGCTGACATTCAAGCCTCTGAAATCCAAATGCAGTGACAAGTTAAAATTTTTACTAGTGCAACATCTTCCTTCTGGAGCATTATGTTGTCTCTTAGAAACTATCTGTGTACGATTCCGGTGTGCTCAAGTCATACACTGGGCTGTATGAACGTGGAAGGATTAACAGGGGAAACTGGCCTCCGTTGTGGTTGATACAGGGGGCTGAGTGGACAGAAGTGGCGCTGTAAGAGCAGGAATTTGGCAGAGTTTGCTCCTTCTCATGGTGGGCCTAAATCCCATTATATTTGATCTAGAGCTGCATTTACGGTATAAGGCGTCTGTATTTCAGCAATGATTTTGTGGGCTGTCAAGAGCAGTAAAAAATATGGTTGATTTGCAGGGTGGTAATGAATTGAGTATGAAATGGTTAACTTTCAGCTTAAAATGAGTGTATTTCTTGTGGTTTGAGATTATTCTGACTGGTTTAAGTCAGTGTTTTGCTTCTCTTGCACTTACATTCATAATGTAAGTATTGTGATAGTATTGATCATGTGTTTAGGTTGAAGCCTATATGATAGAAGGAATATGCTTTGTACTGTTAGGTAGAAGGCACATGCAAGCTGCCCTTAGCATGCCATTTATTTCACCTCGAAGACAGTTGGGATACATTTTAAACACCTCCTTCAACCTGCTGGCAATGCTCTTCCTAATGTCCCTCAGGACACCACTGGCCTTGTTGGCCACAAGGGCACTGCTGGCTCATGGACAGCTTGTTGTCCACCAGGACTCCCAGGTCCTTCTCCACAGAGCTGCTTCCCAGCAGATCAGCCCCAGCCTGTACCAGTGCCAGGGGTTATTCCTCCCCAGGTGCAGGACCCTGCATTTGCCTTTGTTGAATTTAAAACTGTTCCTCTCTGCCCATCTCTCCAACCTGTCGAGGTCCCTCTGAAGGGCTGCACAGCCCTCTGGGTATTGGCCACTCCTCCCACCTTTGTGTCATCAGGGGACTTGCTGAGGAAGCATCTGCCCCTTCATCCAAGTCATTGATGAGTGAGTTAAATATTGAACCTTGGGGGACACCACTAGTGACAGGCCTCCAACTAGACCCTGTGACACTGATTATGACCCTCTGGGATCTGCCATTCCCCCCGTTCTCAATCCACATCACTGTCCACCTAGGGACCTGGCATGAAGCATGTTTAGATAGTTGAGATTGATTAAGTAGATTAACAGCAGGTTAAAGTTGTTCTTGAGCAACTATCTGGGGAAGATTGGAAGTTTCAGTAGAAGCTGGAGTATCAATGCAACATCATTGAAAATGAATTAACTTCATCATGCAACCAAAGCAGGCATTTCTTAAGTGTCAGCCTGGTTTCATTAATGGTTTTCAGTCAGCAGTCACTTCATTTTCCATGCTGCAGGAATCAGTATTCATCCAGAATTGCAATTCCTAGAAGCTGTGCAGCTGCTGGGATCCTTTGTGACATTTAAGGTTCATCCTCTTAAGGTAAGTGTGATCAGATGCTGTAGCCTCATGGAAACCCTGATTGTTTCATACGTATGGGAATTTACAGTGAGCATCAGTTTAAAAACTCACTATAAATAAATGTACAGATAGCGGTTAAATGTGAGTGAAGTGCTGGTGAGATAAAGGAATGACCTGGGTCTGATGTGTCACCTGTACTTCAGTATTTTTTACTCCACAAGTAATGTGATTTATATTGGTTAGACTGTTAGTCATTCAACTAGCATTGAACCAAAACTAATTATCTCATGTTCTTTCCAAAATTCTGTTACCAAGCCAAGAATCATTCTGTGTTCTGTGGCTGATATAATTGTCTGGAATTAGGAGCATCTACCAGTTTAAACAAAACAGTGAAAAAATTTACTGTACCCCACACTGCTGGTTTTTAATATCTGAACAAAAGAAACATGATTTTAAAATATTACCCTGCATACATAGCAAGTGTGTGTAAAATGTATATGCACATTTTTATACTCATGGGGTTTATGTATGGAGCTTAAAGCAGGTTTGGCATGTCAAGCTTCAGGAGGAGTTGTGAGAGGGAATGGAACAGTTTTCAGATTACTCCACCTTGCTTTGCAGCAGCCTTTTATATTTGTGTTCTTCATGTTTCCAGATGTGGAAATGGGGAATATAATTTAATTCCAGGAAGACAGGACCATGTTTCAGATGCAGGAGTACAGTGAAGCAGTACAGCTCCCTGCCTGGGGAGGTTATGCAATGTCCATGAAAAGACTTGTGATGTTGGATTAAACATCTGCAGGTATAAGTATCTATGTACCTTCAGGTGTAGTGGAGCCTTCCTTGAGGAAGAAGAATGGTTTAATGAACTTTAGAGGACCTCTCCAGCGTGATTACTCTATGGATGTTGTAGGGCATGGGGAGGAAGCATGTATCATTAATTGACTGGAGTAATTTTCCCCCTTTGTCTCGTCCTTCCACTGAATCACTCACTAGTTTTATCTTTTTATCTCTTTCTTAAAGATTAAATACTTCTTTTGGCATGTTTCCATAGCTAATATATTTTGTCTGATCTTGAGAAGTATGGGGATTTTAAACTGAATGAAAGCACATAAATCTATTAATAAATTTTACCTCTTGATCATTATCTCTGTATTTCAAAGCCCATTTTACTCAACAACTGACTCTTTGTGTTGAACATGAAATAATCCTGTCACCAAAATGAACAATTTATAGTAAAGCCTGCAGAAAACAATCAGATTTAGCACCACTTGTAGTTTATGCAACTGGAAGAAAAGGAATTCCTGCATTTTAAAGGATCTCTAGGTCATAGAATCATAGATTCGTTTGGGGTGGAAGGGACATTACAGATCATCTAATTCCAAGCCCCTGCCATGGGCAGGGAACCTTGCACTAGACCAGGTTGCTCGGAGCCCCATCCAAACTGGTCTTGAGCACTGCCAGGGGTGGGGAGTCCACATATGCTCTGGGCAACTTGTGCCAGTGCCTCACCACCCTTACTGCAAAGAATTTCTTCCTAATATCTGACCTAAACCCACCCCCTTTCAGCTTAAGGCCATTCTCCCTTGTGCTATCTCTACACTTACTACATGCCCACATGGAAAGTCCCTCTGCAGCTCTCTTGAAGGCCCGCTTTAGGTATTGGAAGGTGCTCTAAAGTCACCCCAAACCTTTCTCTTCTCCAGGCTGAACAACCCCAATTCTCAGCCTATCTTCATAAGAGATGTTCCAGCCCTGTGATCAAATTAGTGGCTCTCCTTTGTTTTTTAATTTGACCCAGATCCTTAATCCGCATGGGGCCTCATGGCAAAGTGACACGTTACTGTGTGTTTGTCCTGTAAGTGGCATTTCCATACGAAATACTTGCAAGTATCCCCTGCTACAGACTAGTTTGCACTCATCTATCAGCAGAGCTAAAATAAGTGGATTTCTGTACAAGTGAATGAAAACTACAATGACCAAACCATTCATACTAGTGTAAATTCAGAAATGTGGCTGCCTGTTGCTGACTGTTCTTCAGGATCTCCATCTTCTGTTCTTTGCTTAGTGTTTTAGACTGTGGATCATATCCAAGAAGTGGAGATCCACCCTGAGCATGTTCAGAAAGGAGTAATTTTTATCTTACTCTTTGAAAACGATTGAGTGCTGCATTTCCTTTGATAGCTGTATTTAATTAGAGTTTAAGTACAATACTTTTGCAGCAAGATCAGGTACGAGTTGAAAATGCTGTGGTGGTTATGCTGGGATTTGGGTCAGTTTGCCTATGAAGGCAAGTCCTTGTTCCCATTTAATTCTTCATTGAGTGGGGGCAAAAGTAAAAATTCCATTTCTTCATTAAAGAGAAAACTAGGCAGTTGAAGTGGGAAATACCAGCCCAGCCCTAATCAGAATTTATACTCCCAATTCCTGGAACCACCCTTCCCTTCCCTACAGCAGTTTCTGCCAAAGCTTCTCTGTCTCTCCTACTTATTATCTCGTTTGAACATCTGGCTCTTTCTTCTGGGGTGCCTCTCTCTACACTCCACTTTTTTTCTGTTAATATCAGGATCTCTAGTACAAATTTGTACAGATACAACACAGATTTGAGAATGAGCACTGAAATGGTAATAGTAGACTGGTTGTGTATGGGCACATCTTAAGCAGAAAGGATTTGTATGAGCCTGGAGATACAGAGAGCTGTGGCGCCAGAGAGGATTCACACTCCTGTGCACCTTGGTGGAAATAGGCAGGGGAATGTTGCTTTAAACCCCCTAAAATCCACTTCTGCTCTGTGTGTATCTGTACTGCTGTGCTAGCTCTCCTTCAGTAAGGTCTGGGTGTTTTGGCTGGGATTGGTGTGTTTTATAATTTTTTCAAGAATTTTACCTACTGCATTAGTATAATTGCAACGTACAGTTATATACACGCACAGTTACTTTATGTACACTTACACAAAAAGTTTAGCATTCAAAAGCATTAAAATGATATATTATCTGATTTCAATCATGAATATTATGTCCTTTCCATTTACCAGCATTTCTTCTGTAAATGCATTTTCTTCTGTTTTTTAACCTTTATAATACTGCCACAAGTGGAGTGCATACAGCAGGGGTCATAAAAGACCACATGCTTACCTGTGAGGATTTAATCATCTTATGCAAATGACAGTATTGTGAAAAGTAATTGTCTTGTCTGTTGGGCTTCTGGTGATATTCTTGTAAACTGAATCAAAAGGGAAGTTTCATCATAGCTACTGTGTTTTTCTCCTTTCCCAGAGGTAAATTGTAGGTTGCCCAACGGGTCTATGACACTGTTGTACTGAAAATGAGGCAATGTTTTAAACAGATCTCCACAGCAAATAAATATCCTCTATCAAAGATATTTTAGACAGGTTTCAACAAATCACTTTTGCACAATGTCATGGTAACTGCATTGCTGCAATTTAAGTATCACTAGAAGAAGAAGAGTGTGGATGATCACTCTCGAGTTCTTAGGACAGGGCCTGACGCTGTTCAGTTTACAAGTACAGACACAGCCAGCAGCATCGTGTGTAACATCTCACATGAGCCTGTAGCTGGGGGCTGGTGTCACTAATCTGCAACTTAGCCAGTAAGGGAAGACATTAGAATGATTGGTTACTTTAGAGTTATTCCAGGAGAATTCAAAAGTGACAATCCTTTATTTCCGTAATCAGTCTCCCAAACCATGAAAGGTTCCAGGTAAAAACTGGAAGAAAATGGACATTTCTCCAGAACAGAGGGGAGGCACAAGGCTATGTCAGGTATTCCAGAAATGCTTGTCATCCCTGGGGTGGTGGGAACAAAAGTTTGCTTCAGTGATGGCATTTGGGATAGATGTGAGGGCAGGGCTGCCAGGATATGCTGGATATGTGTGCTGGTTTAACAAAACTTTGTTTGTGGGGGCAGGAGAACTCAAATGTGACCAAAGCAAAGAGGATTTACTCCCAAGTGGAGAGAACACTGTGCCTCAGGGTACTGCAGGATGAAATGACCAGTCAAGGCAGGTGGCTCCTTCCCTCCAGAAGTTCTCTCTTTCCCTTCTTAAATGATGTGTACATGATGTCTACTGCAACGATTTCTAGAAAGTAATGCCCAACAGTGGATGTCTGCCTTGGCCTCTAGTGATGCTTTAATGCTTCCTCCTGATCATGGGAAAGTAATTGACCTCTAGTGTCAGTTAAGACGTACTGTTTTCCCTTGCCTCTGAAGATCTGGGGAATCAGAGCTCTTTCCTTCAAAGATGCCACCACTTCTCATGAAATTGAAGGAATTCTCATAGAAAGAAATAACTTGGAAAAAGTCACTGTTTAATAAGGCAGTCAGTAAAGCAGCTGGAAAGAAAGGGAGAGAGGAGGTGTGGAAAATCATTTGAGATCTGGTCAAATGTTTCTCTTAAAACATTTTCCAATTTAAAAAAAAAAGAGCTTATCAATGTAAACATCAAATTTTCAAGAGCCGAAATTAATCTGTTCTCGTTTGGGGTTTTCAGTGAAAACTTGCAGTGTTTAATTTTATTGCCATTTTCTCCTGGAAGGTGCAGTCCTGTCCTGACCTGCTGTGGTTTCTTGCACTTCAGGATCTTTTAAAAACTGGATTCCTCCAGCCAGCATGACAAGGCTGGTACAGCTGGTCAGGTAGAAACAGTAATATAAACTCTTTCAAACATTTTTTTCTGACTCTGCTGGTCCCCCTCAACATCTGGAATTGTTGGGGGTTAGATATTTGGGCACTATCTAATCACAAGGGCTGAAGTGCTGGGCTGTCTGAACCCTTTTTATTTTCCCTTCCTCCTGGATAGGCGTGTTTTTGACACCTTGTTATATTTTCTACCCCCTGTCCAGCTGAGGAGGGCAGTGACAGAAGAGCTTTGGGGTCACCTGGTGTCCAGGCAGGGTCAACCTGCCACAGACAGACAACCTCTTCATTTTTTCAGTCTGTCTTTAGCTGGTAAGTTAGCAAAACAATTTCTGCACTAAGTAGGAATAGTAGGAATGAAAATTATTATCTATGCTGATTTTTTTTCCTCTAGTGTCATTGGAATTTGGTGACAACTAACTGATAGGAGCTAAGTGCAAATGATTTCTTAATCACAGGAAGCCTTGGAGCTTCTGACTTTGGGACACCCCTACTTCTGGCTTATTTCATGTATCACTTCATCTAGCTCACCATACTGCGTAATGCATTTTAGGGCATTTATATGACTAACTTCAAGATAGAAACCAGGCTGAAGAACTAGATGGGCTAAGGATCTGTTATTGTGTAAGGTACTTGTACAGCCAACCAACTTCTACTGTATGAGCTTGTGTTATTCCCACAGGTCAAATTTTCTGCTTCTTGGCTAAGGCAAGAATTGGGACCAGCCTCCGGGCTTGCTCAGAGTTCAGGTGTGCTTGAATCTCTGAACACAGCTCAGAAATCCCCAGAACAAGGCTGTCCTAAGAGTTTGGCAGCAGCCATGTCTCCAGCCTTCCCTCTGTGCAATCTTCCTGGTCTTTTCTGAAAGCCTTCTGTATGTCAGGGCATTTTAAAGCTGCTGTATCTAGAAATATCTTCCGTATTTCAGCAAGGTACCACAGGCTCCCAGTGGAGCCTAGGCAGTGTTCCCTCACCACCAAGCTGAAAAGCAATAGAACCAAAAAACTTTCCATAGGAGATTTTACTTTCTTCCATAAATATGAAGGGTCTGTGAAAGTAAAGTTGGCCACTGGGTTCAGAGAAAGGAGTATTAAGCCCTAAGGCAGAAGAACATAAATGCACAAGGGACAGTAACTATTCTGAGGCACTTCAGTCGGTTTCTAGATCAGATGATGTAAATGCCTCAAAGCAAGAAATTTGAAAGCTATTCAGACAGTTTTCTTTGAACACTGTTTTGCACGTGTATTTCAAGCATTGAAAGAGGGAAATTCTGTTATGTCAATGGGATCTCATGTGTTTTAACTGAAGAAGCAGTGATAACATGTGAGCAAGCTGTGGTGCCATGCTCCAAATCCCTCAACAACAGACCTGTAGTTTCGGTGAACTAAACTAACATGTGATCATTGAGAAAGATTTTTCTCTCAATTGAAAGTTCTTACTTGGGTACATAACTACCCAGAGGCAGAGAGCTAATCTGAATGGCTGGTATGTAATTTGTATTGATTCTCATGGATGCTGCTTGCATTAATTACAGAGAACCCATTGCACAGGATGAACTATTACTGAATAATTTCTTGGAATTTTCAAGCATAAGACAGCTTTCATTCCACGTGCAGGCTTTGAACTATTACTGAATAATTTTTTCAATTCATTTTCTTTGGCCTTTTGTTCCAGCTGCAGATCTTGTCTTTTCCGTCTACACAGCTTCCAAAACAACAGGGTCGACCCTGGCTGCTTTGGTGCAAGACACACTCTTGCTGGCATTGGAGGAGTTTTAGCTGTGTTGAGATGATGTTGGCTGTATTTTTACTCTGGCAATGACAAGGTACTGCCTGGCTTACTAGTTGCCTGTGAGTTTGGGTGCTGTTGAGGGAAAGGAGTCTGCCATGCTGGGGTAAGGGGACGTGGCTGTGTAGGTGTTAGAACTCCCTGGCTCTCAGAGCTGCTGCCCTGGTCCCTAATGGTGGCTGGGCAGAGCAGACCATGGTTTCTGTTCTGCCTCAGAGGCCAAAGTCTAGCAGGGTGCTCCACTTTGGAAATCAGATCTGCTGTATGCTTTTCAGAAACCCAGTTCCTGATTGCCAGATATTTCCCAAAGTAGAGTGAGGACGCAGGAAAACACTGAAAGCTGTGTAAGATTTCTCCTGTTCCATCACTTCACACGCATTCCCAATGTATGTGCTGTGGTAGGTCTCAAAATCCGAAGAGATAAGAGGAGGACTATGTCTCAGAAGAAGGTGGGACAGAGGCGGAAAGATGGGGACAAACATTTTAGCAGGGCCTGTGGAAATAGGGGTGATGGTTTTAAACAGAAAGAGGGTTGATTTAGATTATATATAAGGAAGTTATTTACAATGAGCATGATAAAACACTGGCATAGGTTGCCCAAAGAGGTGGTGGATGCCCCATCCCTGGAAACATTCAAGGTCAGGTTGGATGGGACTCTGAACAATCTGATCTAGTTGAAGATGTCCCAGGCTTGTGGCAGGGGGTTGGACTAGGTGATCTTTAAAGGACCCTTTCAACCCAATTTATTCCACGATTCGGTGATTCTAGAAAGTGAAAGTTTTCAAATCACTGAGTGTTTCTGTCAGAGCACTGTCTTAACTGCTGTGGGAAGGAGCTGGAATTTTGGTCTGCTCTGATGGACAAGACTGTTTACATCTTTGATTTCCTGAAAGTATGGTACACCATACACCAGGAAGGTGGTTAAATGCAAATAAATTCTGCCTTAAACAGAAGGTAGGGGAAAAAAGGTGCATTCCCTGCTCTGAAATTGGTGATGTAATTAGAGACCCTATTTGTCAAAACATCCCTGTCCCCAGTTTCTGTTGCTAATGATTTAAACCAAAGACATCCTTTTCTGTGGAAGATACAATTAGTGAGAATAAAAGAGGATCTCTAAAAAATATTTGTAGAGAATCAGCACAATACATTGGGTTTTTTTCTTCTATTTTACTTCTGAGCTAAAGAAGACCAACAGAGTCTACTTTTGTGTGGTTTGTGCCCTTGAAACTCTGTGGATCCTGCTCCCAAAGATGATTGGAGCCATAGTCAGGAACAATTGAGGCCTTAAATGCCATTTTTAGTTGGGCTTTATATGTAGAAGGCTTTATAGTTTCCCCCAGAGAACAGCTTCAGCATCTGTAGGTGACTGTATGCGTTTCTTCCATGGCTGTAGGATTAGTCGAGGGCAATGGGATTGCAAATTGACAGAGCACCTGGGGAGAGGCAAAAATGCTGTGAACATTTGCAACCTCAGATAAGTTGGTTTTTCTTTCATGTGACTTTTCTTTGAGCAGTGCATGGTTTTGGTGTAGCCCATGCTGACTTGGAGATGTGATTTGTTCCTACAGCAGCAGCTTCCACCTATTACTCACCCAGCTCCCAGCACCATTTAGCTTGGGAACAGCCTTAGCTGGAGATGGCTTCTGTGTACTCTTCCAGCTTCCCCTTGAAGCCTGCAGATTTTTGCTTCCACAACATCTACTGCCACTGTGTGGTGTGGCACTTCCTACTGTTAATGCTGTGCCTGGCTCTGTGGCTTCACCTGAGCTTCATTCCAGCTGTTGGCTTTGAGGAAACAGTGAGGCAGCTGTTCCCTTCTCATCCCCTTTGTAACAATACTCTTGATTTTGCAGACTTCTTTCATGACCCTTTTCAGTTGTCTCTTTTTCAGACTAAGTCCTGAACTATTCAGTAACTCTTTGAACAGAAGGTGTCCCATGTTTGTGATATCTGTAAATATGCCAACAATTCAAAGCACTTGGTTTTCTAAAAAGCTCTTAACAATATATCTTGCCTTTTGCTTGGAAAATAGGCTTGGTTTCTGTCAGTTCTCAGGGGGTAAGAGGAGAGATCCTCCTGTGGGTTCATAAATTGTTATAGACAGGAAAGGAGTGGTGGCAGTCAGTAGGTAGTTTCTCTGACTGGAAAAGGGGAGTGTGGGTGTTCCCAGGGACCCTGTGCACTTCCATGTATTTGTAGCTGATTTGGAAAGATAAATCATCACCCGGGAAAGTACGAAATAAAGAAGGCTGCACAGAGCTGTAGGAAAATTCAGTAGACCTAAGCAGAAAACAAAGTGATAGCTGTCAGCATGACATGATGTGACATGGCAGTGGCACATCAGCTGTGCAAAGTCATAGGGACAGGCAGGAAAATCCAGTCAGCTGCAGGGTCACAGGAGTGAACTCTCAGCTCATTACTGGTATTCAGAAAAGATCCTGGAAAAAGTTGTCTGAAACCATTGATTCAGTGTTCAGCAATAGTCCAAAGTTATTGGCAATGAGAGGAGAGGAAATAAAAAAAGGTAATTAGTATCTGCAGTATACATAAGGCTCAAGAGCTCCTGTACTGTGGATGTTAGGTTGAGTTCTGGTCAGCTCACTGTGAGAAAGGTTGTGGTATAACTATGCACTGAAGAGAAACAGACTTTTTTACAAGAGACATGCAGAGCTTCCTTGCAAATAAAGATCTAATAGTGGGGAACACTTCAGCTTGGAAATAGAGACAACTGAGCAGTTATATCATAGAAGCCTATAAAATAGTTGGAATGGTGTGCAAAGGAAGGTTGCAAAACTACTGTTAAGTATTCTTCATTATGTAAGATCCATATACTATCAAATAAAATTATCAGGTAGCAAGTTTAAGACAAACATGTAGAGTTAAGTGTATGATAAACATGTACATTGTGAGACCAGTTACCTTAGGCTATTATGGAGGCCAAACATAGGTATTAGTCCTAGAAGGGGTGAGATATCTACTGAGCTTTATTGTACCTCAGAACCTGGATGCCATCTCCAGCTCAAGAAGCCTTCAGTGATTGCCTGAAGCTGGAAGCATTTGTTGAGAAGCTTGCTCTGTACTTGACCAGTTCCGTATGCCTTTCCTTACGTATCTGCAATGGAGCAGGGAACTTTGCTCTGCCTATAGTTGTCTGTGAGTGGGCTGAAGGCTGTGAGATTTCCATCCCAGGAGCTTAAGAGCAGAATAGCTAAACACCTCACTGATGCAGGGTAGGTAGAGCTTATCCCCCTCCAGAAGTGAAGCTATGCACAGGGTCCTACAAATGTCACTTTGTCCCATTTCCTGCAATTCCAAGGAAACAGTGAGGGAAAGTGTCCACCTCTCCACTTCCACCTCTGGGTTGTCATCAGGACATGGCAGAGAGGGGTCCTGGGTGCTAATGGGCAAGAAAGGCTGAAACCAGGACAGAGTCAGCAGCAGGTGTGCAGTCCCCTCACCACTGGAATCACGGTGGAGGTGGAGGGTAGGTCACACCTCTGAAGTACACCGGCACAGACATACCAGGATGTGGCTCCAAGGTAAAGCTCAGCCAGAAGAGGGGTCTGTGGGTGCTGGAGCCAACATTGTGTCAGTCTGGTGTGTTACTGGCCTGCCCACGACAGAGGGCAAGGGGCAGAACGAGGTTGTTCCAAGCTCCAGGGGAAGGGAATTGCAGCCACTGAGCCTGTAGGAATGAGCTGCTGTTGTAACATCACAGCAGAAGGGGTGACAATCCAGATGAAACACCTAAGGAGCAGTTTTCACAACACATCTGGCCCATGAGCATTCCGTGGGAAAAAGGGCAGAACACAAATGAGCTTACAGGACAGATACCAGTCTCATTCCTGCTCTTACTTTCTCCTTTTGATTAGACTGTGGTTCTGGACTGTAAGCCAGCCTGCAGGGCCCTGTTGCGAGATGCAGGGTGTAGATGCTGATGCTCGTGCATTTCAAAATGCACGTTCTTCAAGAAAATGCATTGGGGAAGTTACCGCTGACTTGAGGCTTCTTCCTGCTCTCGCTGCCCCAACAATACCAATCCTTGTGGATACCACTGAAAATGGACAGCAAGGGACTTGAAGAGCTGGGAACAAAACATGAAGAAAAAAATCAATTATATACTTGCAGTTACAGAGGTGAATTGAGCTCACAAGGAATTAGAGCATAGCAAAAACTAGCATTTGCAAATCACAGCATTCAAAGAAAGATATAAGCAAACAGTGAATTAGTGCATATTCCCTTATGTCCTCTTTAAAAATATCTGAAGATTTATGTGAACTATAAGCAACTATAAGCTTTTTTTTTTCTCCTAGGGTCTTACTCTGAGGTCTTCTGTTATTAACAGACAAGTACTATTGTACTTGTAGATAAACAATATACTAATGTATATTGTTTATCTACAAGGTAGATAAACCTCTAACTTTCAATCCCAGTCATTGGCCTTCAGTCCAGGAGACTGGAGCTGCATCTAACCACAAATACCCAAGCCTGGAAATCCCTCCTCAGAGGCAAAACAGCTTCCAGCCTCCAACTAGGTATTATGAAGAAACCTGAAGATGCTTTCCATGGCCATATCATGCATGTTATGAGGCTGAGCAGTCTGAAGTGTTTGAAGGCTCCTGCCCAAGTCAACCTCATGGTATCTACCACATAGGAGTAACACCCAGTCTGTGAACCACAAGTAAAACCACTTCAGTGTAGTTCCATTAAGGTATGTTATACAAATAAAAATTGTGAACAGCTCCCTGCAGTCCACAAATGCCTTCTGCTTCCACAAGTCCTCTCCTCTTCCTGGGCAAGATCTTTCCCTAATGCTTTTGAAACCAGAGCAACAAATGAAAATATTTCCAGCTTGTTTTAAACTGTTGCTGATAACATCTGAAGTGATTAGAGAGTATGTTATTGATTTGTCTGTTCATTTGTTCATTTGTTTTGTTTCATTTGTTTATTTTTGTTATTTTTCATTCATTAAATGGACAGGGCTTTAAGCAGCCTGGTCTAATGGAAGATGTCCCTTGGAACTAGATGACCCAGAGGTTCCTTCCAACCCAAAATATTCTGTAATTCTATGAAGTGCAGGGGTAGAGCAATAAATTAGACCATAAGGGATGTGTCTGTGGAATAAAATCTGGTTGGAAGAATGCCAGTCTTACTGCTAGTAGTCTTGAAGGTGATATTTCTATCATCCTGCTGGAAAATTGAGCCTGTCAGGACATAATCTGTGTTGTTTCCAAAGTACTTCTGATTTTTTTCTGTTTAAAAGTGTAATTTTGACCTGTTTAAACTCTGACCTGAATTTTAAACTCTGACCTGATTTTTTAGGTAGGACTCTTGAAGGATTCAGGCACCACTCACAACAGGGGCAAGAAAATTGTCTCTTGCACAAGCTGGCTGGAGAAGTCTTCATGTCTGCACCCCTGAGCAACAAGATATTTTGGGGATAGGGCTCACTTGCTCAGCAAGCAGGACAGGTGTCCTTTACACAAAATTTCAGCTTGGACTGCAGAAGGAAACAAGAGTTCTACAGCCTACAGTTAAAACATCCCACTGTGAAACATTACTCGTTTGTACCCATACATACAGCAGAGGAGACTTCCACAACCAATTCTCTGTCATGTCTCTTCTTTCTCTCTGTCCTAGCTATGACAAACCTTTTGGATAGGTTTGTCAACTGCACCTGTGAACCAGCCTTTGGCTTTCGCTGCAGACAGAACAGGGAAAAACTGAATTTTCCATTTTCTTGAAATCAGTTAAAATCAAGCATTTTCAGTTCCCAGCCCACCTACAATAATTTTTATTCATTTTTCTGTTCAGCACTGCAAGTCCTTTCTCTCTTCCCTCCCCCAGTAAAATTTGCATGTTCCTAATCCTAGGATTTACTTAAGCAACTACAGAGGATCCTGAAATGGCTTCTTCTCCAACTGCTTTGTCTCCAGCTGGAGACAATTACTGATTTGTCCAATTCTCACCACATATATTATTAAGATCAAAGGCAGACCTCAAAACATTAGTAACTAATTTCAGTGTTATAGTTCTAATAAAATAAAAGCGGGCCACTATTAGGCAATGTCTTTTTTGTATGTGGTAACTTCTTCATTGAATTCTGAGGTTTTCTTCCTTCTCAGATAGAATTAATCATAATTGCAAGGATCTATGGATTACTGCTGCTTTTAAACTTGAAGCAGGGCGGCAGATGGGAGTAATTTGGGCATGTCCTCAGCAGGAGCATTGAGAGAAGCAGAATAGTGTCAATAATTTGTTTTTTCTTATTCTAATAAAATTCTGCATCCAGTGATAGAAACTTATTGCAAGGGTCTCCTTTTATCACAAAGCTTGCTAGCAGATGTTGATCTATTCTATACCAGTGCCACAGAAAAAAAAAAAAGAGCCACAGTTCAGTCTTCTGGAGAGCAGATTTGGGCAAGTGTGGAAGGAGGTAGAAGCTGGATTTACTGTGATGGTCTGCTGTGGAGACCCAGAAGTCCAAAGCAGAGGCTGCTGAAAGGGTCTGGAGAGGGAAAGGTGATTGCCTCTGTGGTGCGGGTCATCTAAGCTTGATACTTGCCACCAGTCAGTGCAAGCAGACAGGCAAATCAATGGTGATGAGAGGATTATGTGTGAAACCACCTTACCTGACTTGTGTCCCAGTGCTCAGAACAAGGCTGGAGTAGCACCACTCTTGCCAGCAAGATTTGCAGCCTAAGAGGAGCTTGTCCTTGGGGCAGTTGGATAGGGCTACCCAGGAAAGAGGCATTGAAGATACAAGACACAGGCACAGGAGCAAGGTCTAGAAACCACGAGAGCCTAAGGTCTATTTTTCCATCTCTCCTAAGGTGTGAACTAGCCTCTGGAATGCTGCGCTGGAGACGCTTACTGACATTTCCTCTGGCTGCTTCTTGGGCTGTCAGTGACCTCTGTTGTGGGTAACCCCTCCCTGGTGTGCCCCTCTAGGAGCTGGAGGCACTACCAACACCATGTGGCCTTACCTCCATCAGCAAGCGGTGTGCACTGCAGCTCTTGGCTTGGCCAGGGTGATTTTTGTCACTGAATCATTTTGCAGCACCATTCTCCCCATTGTCACCCCCCAGACTGTCAGGCAATGGATGAGGTGACATGATGGCAGAGTGTGTGGGTGCCTTTAGCTGGCCTCAGTGCCTGTGTGTGACAGGCTAATCCCCTGTGCATGGGCTGGGTAGCTGGGGTGCTCTTGTGAGCCCCATCTGTCTGGATGTGCTACAAGATAAAGGGGATGTCTTAAACCACTGTGGCAAAACTTGTTAGAGCTGTTCTGCCAGAGCCTGGAGTTAAAAGAGACCTTTCCCCATGTAGCAATGCCAGAAGAGATGATCACAGACAACTGGCTGTCAAGGGTCTGCTCTGAAGGCCCAGTTTTTGCAACACCCTGTTTAAGCATTTCCATCCCCCAGTGACTCCAAGAATACCAATCAACTGGGAAAGCGTCCTGCTCACAGGGAAACTTTGCAGGAGGAACTTATGTCTTGGAGCTGCAGCTGCTCTGTCAGAGCAACATGAAACAGGGCAGCCACTGCCAGAATCTCTGCCCTGGCTGTCTGCATCTGCATCACCTGGGGTGGCCCTTCTGCCCCTTCAGGGTCAGCCATGGAGCAAATTGTTCTCTTGAGATTTTTACTTGGAGGTGATTTGACATCGCCTCTGTTTGACCTTTAATCTTCAAACAACCTTTTTTTTTTTAAGATTAGATAATACATGGGCTAATAATTCTGCAAAAAGGTGTGGGTCTGGATTTCCCTCCTTTTTCACATGTTCAGCGTTATAGATTGGCTATGACCTACCACAACCGTGTTGTGTGCGTGGCATCTTGCGTCACTACAGCCCCAGGGGGCTTCTCAAAGGCTAATCTGAATGGCAGTCAACCTCGACCCACATGAACCACTAGCTCACTTCTGACCCTTTGCTAGGTTCTCTGACTTTCTGCCTGGTATACTTCAGAAGCAGAAGGGAAAGATGGGATTTCTGCTGAATATAGGCCAGCTCTTCAGCCAGTCACTGGAGCTTTGCCAGTTCTTGTCAGATGGAGATTGGGCACTGGCTTTGTCAGATGAAATGTTACCCAGACAAGATTCAGTGGCATCTGGCTAGATATTCTTTGCTTTCTAAGAGATTTTCTGTTACTTATCCCAAATACTTTGGTTGTGGATCTGGTACTATCTGACTATGGCTTTTCCTCTAACTACTTGCGGTGAGGCATTTATGTACACACAATCACAGCAGATAAATCTCTTAGAAAGAGATAATCATAATCTCTTTAATCAGCACATTGCAGTAATCCCTCATAAACAGACTGGCTTCAACAAACCTTTTACTAGGTCAGTGTCCTCACTGATCTTTTCCCTCTTTGGTTTTGTTCTGTGTCAGCCATGTAGCAGAAGGTGTTTCAGAGAGATCAGGAAATTAAACGATTGTATGTTCAATCAGGAGCTGATGATATGCTGGTGATATGATGAAAATATTGTATGCATATGCTGTTTGGTGATAAATCTAAGAATAGCAATCAAAGATATGTAGGAAGAATGCAAACACATATTCACTGTGGTTTAATACAAGGCAAATTCCAGTGGCTCCTATCTTGGGGCATTCCCTGCTCAACGAGCATTTGCAACATGCTTTTGTTTGTTCCTCATTCACAGTTGATGCTGCTGACGCTGCAGAAGTTACAGTTGTGTTTCTGTTCACACACAATGCTCATATGTTACTGTACCTGTGGGAATGAGTTATTGAAAGAGCAGGGAAGGTGAATTACACATCTGCCTCCAGCAAACTCTCCTTCTCTGCGTTTATTCAGTTGCTGTAGAATCAGTGAAAACGTTTCTAAAGGAAAAGTGATTCATCCAAGGAGCTCTGACAAGAGGTCAGCTCTCACTTCAGAAATGGAGGGGAATATCTGAACAGAGGAAAGCCAGTGGTGTTGCTTGCCTGCAGACCCTGCTCTGGCCCTTCTCACCATGCTGGCATTAACACTTTTGTATGCATTTTTTGAAGGAGAGTGTTTCTAAGTACATGCTAGAGCTTTAGCATGCTGACTACTGCACTGGAGGAACTCCAGGTAGAGCCAGAAGAGAAAGCAGTGTTTGTGAAATTGGTGGGGCTCTTCTAAATTGTCAGATTATATTCTCATTTCAGTCAAGGGCCACAACCCCCAAATTTATGTCTGCCTGGAGAAGCCAAGGAAGTTTGATGGGAAAGAGGAGTGCCTCAGGCATCCCGAGATTTGCCTTAGAAGAGAGGACAGTGTACCCATTAACGGCTGCGTTCTTTCCCAATTTATAGGTCAGCTTTAGCAGGCCTGCACACACTTGAAGAATGAATGACAAGCTGCGTCCAGTCCCGTGGGTCTTACTCATGGGACTAGTCCTTACTCATCGGATCGGCCCCCGCAAGGCCGATGAGACTGCTCCTATGATTGAGCCTTTTGGCAGAAAGGCCTCTTCATTCCAATGGGGATCTGCTTGTTTTGCATGCTGTAAAAATTCAGACGCCACTGGAAGGCAGCAGGAATTTTACCTGTGTGACTTCAAATGTGCAAAGGGTCACAAGCCCACCTGGGAGAGTCCTGGAGGTCAGGGCAGTCCTGGCACCCCAGTGAAGGTCTTCAAAAAAACACTCTGAATGTGCATCCAGGCACAGAATTTTTTAGTCTTTTTGCTTCTCATCCTGGAATCTCCAGAGCATTCCTCTTCCTAGGGCTATGGCAGCAGAAAGGGCCCTCACGTATTTTTAGTTGCTGTAGAATGTATGTCATTTAAGTCAATTGAGGAAGGTGGGAATGGAGGCAGAGAGTGCCCATTCACGTGATGTGTTGCAAAGGACATTTCTCTGTGTCCCTGTTTTACCCCCCACAAGTAAAAATTTTGCCACGCTCAACTACAGAGCAGCTGGGATCCAGGAATGGGAGTAAGCCCCAATGCGGGCAGCTGAAGACTGTAAACTCTGCATTAGACTGGTTTCAGGTGCAGAGATCCACAGCCCTGCTGATCACAAACATCCCGGGCATCTGTTTCAATGTGGCATCTCATCAGCAGTGTCCTTGGCTGTGGGTGCTGATGCTCGCTGTGCTCTCACTGCAGAGATGGATGCATGGGCATTGCCCAGTGCACAGTAAGAGTGGTGCTTCCTGCCCTGCGGAGCAGACAGCGGTGGGACACAGCAGCACTGGAAACCTCTTCATTATCCCAGCTTCCCATTAAAGCAGAGTGTCTGGAAGGAAGGATGGTCTTACAGTTAGACCCCTGGACTAGTAGGACTGAACCACAGTTGTAGCTTCTACCTGCACTTTCCTGTGTGATTTTGAAAGTCACTTAAAATCTGCTTCATTTTGTTCGATTTTAGGAACAGGAGCAATTCCCTATTTCAGAAGAGAAAAAGTCTTTTATTGTGGCTTAATTGTGAGAAAAATGTTTGTAAGAATTTAACAAGCAACAAATGTGAGAAGCTGATAGGCTGTGGCACTTGTGGATCCTATTTGATGGTGGTAAAGGTGTCACAGGGGCAGAAGTCCTCCAAGTTTGATGTGAGTTCTTTTTTTTCTTGAGGTGTCTCTTACAGACACACGAAGTTCAGCTTTTTGTAGTTAGAGTGATTTTTGAAGCATTCAGCCTAAAAACAAGGAGAGATTTCACCCTGCTGTGTATAACTTTCAGTGATCCATGTGCAGGCAAATTTGGCCATGAAGAAAAGTCCTTTCTCATGGTGATCACAAGGCTGCCGTGACAGTACGGTCCTGCAACATGGCCATCACCGACAGACAGGCACAGCACTTGGTAATCTGTTTAAAAAAACCTATTTATGGTCAGGTTGCTCCCAGGAACAGACATCCAGAAGTGCCGAGCCATCGGCCTGGAGAGCAGTTGGATGGTTTGTCTCCACTGTCTTTGCTCCACCACTGAGGACGTGGAGAGAAGGTGAGGACACCTCAGAGAATTACCTGGTAGCCTGAGATGGCATTGGAATTTCATGGTTAGTGGTTTTGATTGGGATTTTCTCATCCATGTTTTTCACGCAGTGGAAGGTGTTTTTAAGCAGGGATCTCTGTCCCGTTCAGTAAAACAGTGCTGACCAAATTGGGGTGGGGAAAGGCTTTGCTGCAGAGATGTGGCTGGACCTCGGAACAAAAAGCCAGAAGGGAAGGTGCATAAGCAACTTTGGCTGAGCGATCACAGGATCCTTGAGACCAGCACTGGACTTCTACAAAGGCCATATTCTCAGCCAGTCAAAGCTGTTGGTGCTCTTTTCAAGACAGCTGTTCTGCAGAGTAAGCCATCAGTTTATAAGCTGATGTTTCTTCTGAAACTTCCTAGGAACTGATTAAATAAGCTAAGAGGGCTCCATAAACGCAAGCGTTTTAACGGAGGAGTTGGACTTGGCCTGCCCATTTGAACGAAGCGGTGGGCGTATTTCACTGACTCTTGACTGAGACTTTCAGGGTGCTTTAGCTGCCCAGTCATCAGCCCCATCCAGCATTACGGGTTACTCCCCTTAGCTGCTCCAGCAGGCAGTTTAATATCCCAGCTAGCCAGCCCATGTGCAGCAGCCTCTGCTGCTCTTTGAGGAACACAAGTGGGACAAATCTGACAACACAATTACTCTCTAGGACAGAGATGGCCAGCTGGGAGAGGCCATCTCTTCTGAAAATGCTCCTCCTCTTTCTAAAGGGAACTGGTTTCGCAGTTAGCAGTTAAAATTAGGGAGTGACTCCGTCTTAGCTGTTGACAGTTCTGCTTTGGCTTGCTTAAACCCATGTTTTCAAGGGCTCTTCTACATGCACATGTCAGAGGTTTGCTGATGAACCAGAGACATTTTTTATAGGAGCTCTGAAGCATGTTCCACAGGCAGTTTCATGCTGATTTAACTACCACAGTTAAGCTTGTTAATATTGTCAAATTGATTGGGTTGTTGAAATCAATTTGAACACGGTTTTGCTTAAGTAATTTTCTAAACCAGTCTTCAAAGCATGCCACTACATTGGTGAAGAAATTTGAAAATCAACATGTATTTTTTCCTTTCTTTGCACTGTGTTCAACCAACTTTTACTTGTACAATGGTTGTGTTTCATATCAGAGGATAAAATACTTACTGGACACTTTGAAAGAGAATTTGGTAAAATCTCAGATCTTGTCCTCTCTATTTAAGAACGTGCCAAATAAAACTGTGGAAGATGAGTGTTAAGAAAGACTGGAAGCCAAACCAAAAAAATATCCACCTTGGTTCATATGCTATAAAGCAGCAGAAAGACGTCATAAATTAAAGATGCTTTCACAACATCATTAAATCTATTTATCTTTTCAAGGTCAAGTATTTCCTTTTTGTTATTGCACTTTGATTATGCTCTTTTATGATCTCTTTTCCACTGCCAGTCCACAAGACTAAACATGCTTTATATTTTTCAGGGTACATTTCCTTACTTCCTGTTCTTGCCTCCTCACGCTCACCCCCAGAGATCTGGGATGGTCTGAAGGCAAGACAGAGCTCCTGCTGTATTTAAAGATAGTGTCTGGTCTGGATGAGTAGTTTACTGTCTGTGTTGCTAATTTGGCTATGAATTGGACTCATAGGCCTCTATAGAAATAGGCTGCTCTTCAGTAGCTTCCTAGTCAGTTTGATATTATTTTTTCATGTTCATATCAATCCGATCGCATTTGCCACCACAACTGAGCTTAACCTGCTCTCAACTTGATCTCTATCAAGATGCTCTGAGCCTTTCGATATATCTGTCCTGCCTGGATTTTCTCCTTATAATGTTGATTCCTGTGTTGTTGTTGCTGCAACAGTTCTTTTTACAGAAAAATTGACTCAGGGCTTTTAATTAACCAGAAAAGACAAATCAGTGCCCCAGCAGTGAGGGCAAAAGCAAACCCTCCCTTTGCTGTCAGCTACGCCATTTGGAGATGTCACTGACTCCTCAGGGTGCAGGTGACTGTCATCTTTCTCGAGCTGACCATTTCCAACGCTCTGATGCTGGACAAGACCATACAAACAACCTCTGATCATCTTCAGTCAGCCATAAGGATTTGAAGAGTCAGCACTGCTGTGTTATAATCTGGGTGACTTTGGGAATAGCAGGCTGGCGAGTCCTGGTGTAGAGGGTCCCTTCTGCTAGGGGATCACCGGTGTGGCCACTGTAAGAGAGTGCTGTTGTGTGACACCGTGGCAATGAAAATGCCTTTTGCTGGCAGAGACAACCCTAAAAGTCTGATCTCAGCCTGTGTGTGCACTCAGAGGTGGACTAGACACCCTCTCCACTGATGAAGAAGGTTTGCTGCTGCAGCTCGTGTGGTGTCTGTGGAGTCTTCTTGACCTGCTGCTGTGCCTAGCATGGTTTGGACCTAAATAGGTTTGGACCTAAGTCAGCTTGGACTTTTCAGGCAGTGTTCGTCCCACAGCTTGGGAATCAGCTTGGACTCAGTCTCACTAAGTGGTTTGGGTGTTGCCACCCTGCTGCAAAAAGCTAAACCAGACAGATCTGTTCTGGCAGGTCATTGTCCTCAGGATCAGAGAATGGGTCTGGGCCCCTTTTATTTTCTGGTATTGCTGTCCCCTTTGTGCCTCACTCTACGTCCAGTGTCTGCACCCAGTTTTTCTAAATCCTAAAGACGGCATTGTAATACAAAGGCATAACCTGAAATAGGACTGATCATTCAATACCCAAGGAGACATGTCCTAGGGTTTTCTGCACCCCCAAGGTCACCCTGTGCATTCCAATGCTCTCAAGGGACACAGGAGATGGACTTGATCAGACAGGCAGGACTGGAGCAATGTGGTATCCAGTCATATTTCCTAGTAGCTTCACGGGAGTCCTTGCTCTCAGAGCACCAAGAAGTAGTAAGACCAAAGGAGGAAAACATGGGAAACAACGAATAGGAGCTGAAAGTTTGAAGTTCTTTTCTGGCAAGGCAGATTTGCTCTGTGGCTTTCACCAAGTTTCTGCAAGCTTTAGCGTCTTGACATTAAAATGGAGAAAATATGTTACTCCCATGGTGTAAAACCAAACAGGAAAACTCATTGAGGATCCATCAGCAGAGTTCATTAGATCAGCAGATGGGAGCATTTGTGTGGCATTCGTTATTTGCATCACAGACCTCCCATTTTTATCCGATCAGGAGGTTTTCTTGCCAGGGTGTCTTGTTGGAACTGCCACTGGCATCTTAGTTCTGGGCATGGGCTGCGCATTTTACCTGCTCTCTGAACATTGATCAAAGCCTCTGGGAGGAGAAGTCGGCAACATACTAAATACATGTCAGCTCAGCTGTTTTCACATGCAGAGCTTTGCTTAGCCTGCGAAAGCTCCTTGTCTCCAAGCCAAGTAACTGAAGGAGTCAAGGCCCTGTTTAACCTTTCGGGAAGAGCTGATGCTTTGACATCCACAAAGAGCTGCTTTGTTTGAGGAGCTAAAGGTTCTTTGCTAGATTAGGCTCAGGTATTACAGCCCAGCACATGGCTGCTGGCTGTAACGAGTAGGTAGGTGGTTGGGGGTGGGGCGTGGGAGTCCTGGGGCTTGACTGACTCCTTTGCCTGAGGGAATCTGAAACTGCACATCTCCCCGAGGACATTGCCCACCAGGAATGAAGTAGAATACTCTTGAGGGAGCTGGAGAAAGATGTTGCAAGCACTCTGTCCCTCATGTTGGATACTTCGCTTTTTATAAAGTAATGAATAATGCACAGGATAAAAACCAATCTTCTAGCCCTTGAACAAGTAATTTCAAGCGCTGGTTCCTGTTTCTGTAAATAGGAGAGAACTGTGGGTTACCCACACCCGGGTACCTTAGTATTCATTTTATGATGGCAGACCCTCACCTTAAAGTCTTGTGCAGAGACAGCAGATTTGAACCAGGAATGTTCTGAGCTCTGGGTTAAAAAGGTAGTAGTGGTTTTCCTCAGTGTTTGAGCCTGGGCTGTCTGCTGAATGGGGTGAAAAATTCAGGGCAGAGCAACCCAAGTTTTTCCAGGAAATGTTCTACCTGAGATCCCAGTCTCCATCTCCCAGTCAGTCTACCTGTATAAGGCAGTCAGGAGACAAGGCAATATGAATTTTACCCTACAACCGCCCAGCATTCAGTACAGCTGTTGCTTTAGATGTCATGTTCCATTCTGTTGCAAAAATGTCTGTAATGAACAAACCTGTAACGCCTTTCTTTATTATGTAACCTACATACATACAGCAGTTATTTGGCTCTTCTTTTTTCTCTTAGCTGTCACCAGTGCTGTTTTCAGTGCTTCTGCCTGTGTTAGAAGTGAATTTGGACCAATAGACTAAAGAACTGTTATTCCTTATCTAGTAGCAATCATATCCAGCAATTCTGTGTTAAAGTAATATAGTTAGCAAGAGGAAAAATTATTTCACCATCTTTATTTAACTTTATTTCCTTTGTCTCCTTTGGGATTGTTACCCTGGCAACTCAAGTCACCCTCTAATCATTCCACAACCTGGAAAATAGGTTGCTGTTTCTGGTTGCTGAAACAGGCAACACGTGAGGTGCTTCTCCAGTGTCATGCCTGGTATTAGCAAGGTACTCCACAAGCTACTTTGGCATCTTCACCTCTATTAATCTGTCCAGTCTAATGAGGATCATGGGTTATTTTAGGTGGTGGGCCGTTAGCTACAGTGCTAAAGACCAGTCTTTCATCTACATCCTTGTGTAAGCAATTCCTCATGTCCATATGGATATTTCAAGAACAGAGGAATCTTGTAAGAGCATTTAATGTACATCAGAAACCCATTTGACTTGCTAAATTCTGCAATAATCACATTTTTTATTTAATTGAAAATGAACAACAGAATCAGCCAGGTCCCACATAGTGTAATGAATACATAGATTGTAGGTAATTAATAACACTCCTTTTTATTCCAGAGCATGGCAAGAAAGCCAAGTGTATCATTAGCACCTACTGAGGGAGTAAGCTTCAGCTGGGTTAGTATTTATAACCAAAGAGAGCAAATAATTTTTTGGTGTGTTCAAGCTGTGGAGAGGCACTAACATATATCCTCACACTCTTACAAAACAGTATTTTTTGTTGCACATGGAGGGGTGATTCTTGCTGTCCAAGCCCTGGCATAAGCCATAGAAATCTACAAACAGCTGGGCCAGTGCTTCGCAATTACACTTAACTCATCCCCTGTTGATGCCTTGGCAGTGAGCCTGGTGTAATGTGAGGCACTGTCTCGTGACCCTGAACCCAGACACTGAGAATACTTAAAGGGCTCTGGACCACAGCTGTTTTTCAAGAACAGTCTTCCTTGAACATCAATTACCAGAAGATAAATGATTTGATGAGCTGAAATGATTGCAGGATGGATGCTGCTGCATTCCTGCGTTTCTTGAGGAAGGTCCCTGCTTCCTTCTGCCTCCTGTTGTCTGCGGCTGGTGCAATGTTACCAGCATGCAGGAAGCTTAGGACATACTGTGATGGAAAAGGCAGGCAGTCTCCAAGTCACCTGTACCTGGCTCATATATTTTCCATCAGTTTTTTGAAGCTGGGCATGGAGCTGTTTGCAATTCTTTTTGCTGGCTTTAAGTCTGCTTCATATCTGCTCTGTTTTGAAAGGTCTTACGTGCTTACAATAAAGTTAAAAAAATCCAGGTGCTTCTGCCCAACGAGTGGTACACAGCCAGCCTGGAGTGTGTTTATGCACTGAGACACAGGACAGAGGTTCTGGTGTCCCGTTGTGGGAGTGGACACACAAACGTTGCTTCTTGGTGAACACCTGTATTTTCACCACATGGTGGATGTGCACCCAACTGTATGAAGAGGACAGAGCTAGATCCCTGTCTTTTTTTTGTCTCTGTAAAAGGTAATGGAATGTGAGGCAAAAGCATAATTTTACTTTTAGGTACTAAGCAGGGCTTTGTGGTTGACCACTGCCATTGACGGTGCACAAAGCCAGGACTTTTGAGGCTTGAAAGCAATGTGGTGCTGGGAAACCTCTGCCCCACCAACCACCTACTGTTTGGCCTTGGGGTAGTCATGTCATCTGTCTCTGCATCTCTGCTTCCTTCTCAGAATATGCCTTGTCTGTGTACACTGGGTTCTCTGGGGTAAGGACCAGCCCATGACATTTATTAATATAGTCCTTGGCATGCTGGAGCATGACTCCACTGAGGTTTCCAGTTGCTACTGAACTGTAAAATAATTAAAAGAGTATGTTGAAGCTTCTTTTATGTAATGCTGTCATCTAGACAGTTGATGCTTATAGGCTTCTGGGTTGAATTTGATTTAGACCTCAAAATTATGTGTCTTGCTTATAAGATTATTTGCTTACTGTGTGCTGTACTGTCATGGTTACAATCACTGGAGAACCCTGCTTCATGTGAAAGTGTAGCTGAGCATTTTTCCTGCAGGGGCCTTAGACTGGGACTTGTCCCTGCTTACCCCAAAAGAGCACTCAGCAGAAAATACCCTTGCAAGCATTTTAGAAAGCAGTCTCCAAATCTGCAAACTCACAAAGAGTTGCCTTTGTCTCAGAGGTCTGAACAGCCACAAACCAAAGTGCTTGGCAGATCAGAAAACCCTCCACTAGGCACATGATCCTGCCTCTCTGAGGATCTGAGTCCAAGGGAATATCAGTCTTTTGCAGATCGATGTGACATGGAAAATCTCTCCTGCCACCAGCCAAACCAATGCCTAACAAGAAGCCAAGTCACAGCAGTCACGGTGTTCCTGAGCTTTCTGCCACTGCATAGCCCCCGGCTGCACCTGGTTTGCTTTGGCTCCACTCAGAGCAGGCACAGAAGTCACTTGTGTCTGGTGTGAAAGGCTGCAAGGGACTACTCCACGTATATTCTAATATAACACCAAGTCAGCAGCACCCATAACAGGAGAGCCCAGAAATACTGGGCCAGACTATGTAACCTTTGCCAAATGGGAGCACTCCCTTTGAGACCATTGACAAGAGCTGGGACACCTACTAAGAGCAGGCTTTTAGTTCTTGCGCCACATTATTCCCAGACCTTTCACCTCTTCAGCAGGCTGCAGTCTTTTACATGGTGCTGTTGGCTGTGGAGGCCCTGGTGTGACCCAGAAGGGAGAATGCAGGGCTGCTGTGGCTCCAGGCAGGACTAAATATGTAAACTAGCAGTAAGCTTGACTCCGAACTCCCAAGTTGCCTCTTTGGTGCAGATGGCGTAGCCCTGAAAGGTGTGCTCTGCCACATCATATACACAGGAAAGAAGTACAAACTGTGGCAATGAGATGATAATCCCCTGTGAAGGAGCACAAATTAGAGAGGAAATGGTCATTTTCAGTAAATGGCTTTCAAATAAAACAACCGTGATGGGACAGCTTTAAAAAGACTTTTAATTAGTCCATTTTACTTCTGCTGCATAGTGCCTTATGACTACTAAGCTTTTTAGTGCTTTACATTTCTTTGCCAGCTTGTATGGTAACGCAGTAGCCTACATCAGGCTCCAGTAGCAGTGAGATCTGTTGCACCAGAAGCAGATGACATCTTCTTAAAAGCCACCTTCGGTTTTGCAAAAAAAAAGTGCAGTAACTTCTGACAAAGGGTTGGTCAGGTACAGTGTTATTTCTTTCCATGTACTCGAGTTTTATCTGACACAGCAAGAGGTAACCTTAATTTGAGGAGGGTAACATTGGAAGAATACTACTACCAAAGCCCAGTCCCACACAGCTGCTGGCATTACCTCAGGCACCTGTCAGAAAGGCAATGAATTAGAAAGATCTGTGCCTTAGGTTTAGTGTTGGGGTAACAGGCCAGGCAAATGACTTTAGGGTGGGAAGTGGTGCCGTGACCACATATCTGTCTGGAAACAATGGAGCTCCCTGAGACCAGGTAAATCGATGAAGAACAGGTGGATAGTAACTCACCTGATAAATGATTCCACTGAACTGATCCTGTGTAGCTAATGGGAATAGCTAATTTGTTCTGCACTATGCAAGCTCAGGAGAGATCACTTCCCATGCTGTGCTTTGTGACTCCTAGGGCTGCTGTACAGAGGTTCATGTTGCCGTGGCCAAGAGCCTGCGTTGGCTCTGATCATTTTACTGAGGTAAGCTGCTCACTGATGAGCATTTTTTGGTTGGATTGTTTCCTCCTGGCACCAGAAAAACGGAGCAAATCCAAAAGAGGGGTGGGATGGATCAGGCAGGTGTTTGGCTCACATCCCTTCACTGCTACAACCTTGCCACAGCCCGGGAAAGGCAGCCTGGTGCATATACCCAGCCCCATACAGTCCACTCCACAGCGGTGGTCAGTACTGCTGGACAGAGATGCAGAAAGCCCCTAGGCTGTGCTGGAGGCTTCCAAAGCCAGCCAAAATCAAATGCTGGACGTGGGGCTCTCTGAGTCGCTGCCTCTCTCCCGAGGATGGGCGCATACCCAGGGTCTGCTGCCTGGGACTGGGTACTAGCACTTCATCTCCCAGTGTTGCTGGAGTAGAGGCCTGGAAAATCTCTTTTAGGTTGACGGGTTTGGGGCCCTTGTATTTGGATTCTCTGTGCTGGACCTTTCTGTTTTCCTTGTTCTAAGGAAACTGCAAGAAAATATTTTTCTTCACCCACTTTAGCACTGGGCCTAAACCTTGGATTTCCTACTCACTACAACCCGTTCCAAGGAAAGGGCCCAGCTGCCTCAGGCTAGTGAAAGCTCCAGCCCTGGCTTTGGATTTCACATGTTTAGGGATGTGTGAAAGAGACATAACAAGCATTGTAAAGACTGTAGGCAGACATTTAGTGTATACTGAGATATGAAAAAAGCACACAGGACATGGATGCAGACAAGACACAGACACACGCATGTAGGAGTGTGTCTATATATATGTATATATAGTTATGTATCTGTATGCCCATGTGTGGTTCTATGCTCAGTTTCCCCTGGGAATTCACTGGGTAAGTGAATTCATTGGGTATTCACTGAGCTAAGGGCAGTGTCCCCTGACTCATGAAATCTTTCATCTTGAAGAGACTGCAGTGATGTGGCTGGACTGCTGCTATTATGTTGTCCCTTCCCCTTTTACCAGGGCTGGTGTCTCCTTCTCAGATCTCCCAGAGCTGCTTGGGAACTACAGTTTCCAAGAAGCAGAACTAATCCTGGTGCTTTATTCTTTGATGGAATTACTTGCTAATCCTCATTCTTCTGTAGCAACATCAGGAAAATAAAACACTTGATACACTATGTTGGTATGTTTCAGTCCAAAGTGAAGGGTTGACTTTAACTTGCAAAGATCATCTTTTGTCTAGGAGATATGGGTGACAGAGCCTTGGCAGTGCCACAGAGGCATCTGACCAGCCTGAGTTCATGAGCTCTGCAAGGAGAGATCCCTGGGGTAATCACAGGGAGTGCACCAGGTCACAGCTTGGAATGCTGGATCCATTTACAGGTAACCCTCACAGATATATAAATGCTGCTGCTTTGTCCCAAGCCCATTTGTAGTTCAGTAGCCTCTCATAAAAATGTTACAGTAGACAAAATATTCTGGACAGAAATCTGCTGAGCAGAAGAAATCCTTAGTTGGAAAGTACCCTTTCTTCAGTCTTACCCAACCCAAAACACTGGCTTACAAGTTTGAAATTGTATCACTTTTTAATTAAGTACTGATTGATGTTACCTTCAGAATCATGGGCTGGAGACACAGGGTGCTAATGATTAAATAGCTTATCCTTATCCCATAAATCTAATGTTTTGCCAGTTGGCTATCAAAGTATGTCCGGAGCAGAGCAAGCACTTGGCAACTTCATAGCCTTCAGTAATTTAAGAAAAACCCTGAATGACTCCCTAGATTATGTTCCTATTTTAATCTGTAAGCAGTACCTACAGTTGCTGAAGAAAGGCTGTTCAGCATTTCCTAGGTTTCACAAGCTTTGAGGAACAGTCACAGTGAACTCTTTTTCCCAACTGCAAAGAGCTTGGTAATTTAATAGCAGGCTTTGGACAGGAAGACAAAATGTTTCTCCAGGGAGTGACACTAGGATTCCCTGCAATAAAAAGACCTTAGTCATGGTCATGTATGCACGGCTGAAAAGGCACACTCCTGGCTGCATCCCTCCCTTAGAGTGAGTTTGTCTGGTGAACACAGTCGGAAAAACCTTTGCCGTGGTCCGTCCCCTTCAATGAGAGGCTAACAATTTTGTCCTGAACTGTGTGAAGTTTCTTCAGCTTGTTAGGGTGGTTATTTAACCCCTTCAGAATCTATAGAGTATCTGGGCTAAAATCTGGGCTGTGTTTTTCAGACACTTACCCAATACTGCCACAGTGCCAGGTCTGGCCAGAGGGCTGTCCAGCAGCCAGCAAATGACTTAAGGAGTAATTCCTCCTCTGACAGACAAGTTTTAATGGTATCACATTCAGCAAAATGGAACCAGACGGAGTAGGTAGTCCTTCCTAGCAGGAGCTCACCCGTCTGTGGCCAGACATGCTGGGAGCTGGGGCAAACTGGAGACGGAAATCTGTCTGCAGGAGTGGCTTTGGCTTTTGTGATGAACATTTTTGTAACTTTTCCAGAGATGGATAACCCCTCCATTTGCTTCAGTGGTTGCTGTTCCTACCGCTTTCTTTCCTTTGGTTTGATTTAAGGAGGCTTAAAACCAGTGATGCAGCTATTCTCATTATTTGGTTTTGGTTTAGCCACAGATTACTTACTCTGACATTGCTCTTATCAATAAAGACCGCTTGACGGGAAAGGCTTTGTTTTCCTGAATACCCTACAGTAGTCCAGCCAAAGTTTCAAAACCAGATTTGTAATTGCCTGAGTTTAGCTCACTTTTCCAGCAGATATGAATCCGGTTGTTTCAGAAAAAGCAACTGCTCCAACAGCTTCTCTCTGTTAGAGGATGTGCCCTACTCCCCTGCTACAGGTACAGTATTTGTTTCATTCCTACCCATTTTGTGTATTTCTTTGATCCTATTTCTCCAGAAGATTTCTGAATTGAGAGCATTTTCCATTTGGTGACTTTTTAAAGGCAATTTCCTGCAATGATGTCACATCCTCTCCTCTTCCTTGCTCTGGTTTTCAGGGCCCTTTGGGCTCTCCACACATGTCTTGGGTGGATGGGTAAAGTTAAATAACAGTGAGGAGTGTAACTCAGTGATTTTCACCATATTGAAAAATGTAAAATCTTTCATGCTGAAAAAAGATGTGAAAAACCGTTTTCTGTGATATTTCATTGCACTAATTTTCTAAAAATAAAAATGGTGTGAAATACGCATTTCATCTTAGAGCTCCATGTGCTTTGTTGCTGTTAGCACACTGAGTCTGGCGCTGGGAATCACACCCCAGCTGTTAATAAGGTATTTAAGGGTACTTAACATGCATTCATTACTCAACCAACATTTCTGCTGCAGTTGCTCTGGTGTTTCCCAGACACTATTATCTGATCTTCTAATTATCACAATTTCATTCTTGTGTGGGTAATTAACAGGCTGTATTAGGGTTCTCTGTGTGAAATGCTGTGTTTAGTTTTTAACTTCAGAGCTTATTTAAGACAACTTCATCGAGGGCCTGCAGCAGTGACCCCAAGTCCCAGTTTCTGTGGTGGCTGAGAAAGTGCAGGCATGATCTGTGGGGTACTCAGTTGGGCACTGGCCAGAGGTCACCATCCAACAGGAACTGATGCTAGTTTAAATTTAAGGTACCTGGCTGTAAACTGTCTCCTGAAGAGTCACTGTGATTTCTAGGGTGGCAAGGCATGGTGACATCTGCTAGGTAATAGTAAATGGCAGAAATTTCTTGTATCAGCCCATTATGAGTTTATCTATTAGAGCACCTGCCCTGTTTGTTCTATGTTTTCCTTAACCCAGCTCAGTGTCAGAATCCAATGAGCCAGAATTAGCCCCCTGAGAAAAGGTGATCTTCTCCATTCACCTCAGAGGGGGCAGCATGAAGCAAAGGAGGTACCCACACACTGACCAGGCAGAGGGAAAGGAGGACAGCTGGAATGGCAATGCTCGATTTTTTTTCAAATTCAGCAGCCCTTTTGGGTGGATTTTTAGGGCCAAACCTTCAAGGGGTGTAAAGTTACCGCATCACTGCACAGCTTTGCACTGGGAGAGAGCATGACTCTGCAGAAGCAGAAAATGCAGCAGAGATGTAGTGTCAGGGAAGGGGTCAAATGTCTACAGTGCAAGACAGACTGTAAAGAGGACAGCAAAGTGCTTTGATAGCATCATGCCAAAGTGAGGCAAGTGCAGGGAGGACCAAATGAGATTATATTAATGGAGAAAGCTGTAAACCAAAGCAAAAAACTAAGTACCTACACAGCCTGTGCTCTGCCCCATGTATGATATGGATTTTAAATGTGGTACTGGGTACAAAGTGCCCCTTGTACGACAGTTGTGGGGAACATCAAGGATCTTCATTCTTCATCACTATCCTGTGAAGGCAGAAGAGTTTTTCTGCCCTCCTTCATTCAGTTGCTGCCACCTTGAAGGAGTAACCACTGTGGGATGATGAGGGCCTAGGAAACCTGTTTTTTTATATGGAAAACAGGTCGATTGCAGAGGGGAAGGCAGGCTGGGAAGCACAGCAATACTCTGCTGCCTGGCCCCTCTCTGCCTGCAGCTTTGGAGTCTCAACACCCATGAGTCTCTGCTAACTTTAATCACTGATCCATTTTCCCATCCCTTCCACCTGACTGGCTTTATTGAGATTTATTCACCTGAGGAAGATGATGACAAAAATAAGTAATCATTCAGGAGAGTTAGGATGGTATCTCCTGCAAGAGGGTGCACATTGAGTTGTCAGCCTCACATGAAAAACAGGTAAGACCTTTCTGTTCCTAAAAATCAGCCTCTGGAAACCTTTACTTGATGGTTCTGTCCCCATTGTCTCCATCCTCCACACCATTGATACTGTCCCTGTGCACTTCTTGTAAGTCCCTGCATGCATTCATTCCACCCTCAGTATATTAATTCCAATGGGAAAAATTACATCCTGGTCCATTGCATCACTAACCACAATGTTTTCCAGCACCCTGAGTGGTGAGCAGGACATGACACTTATTTTCCCCCCATGCTTTTGACGTGCACTCCCCACTTTGCCATTTGCAAGCCTTGACTGGTCCCAGAGCCACTGCATCCCAAATTCTCCCTTCCAGACCCCCCACACCTCCCCTCTTTTTGCCTTGTGTTTTCCACAGCAGGAAGATGTGGACCCTTTTCCAAACACAGAGCTGGGCCACAGCCATGCCTTGCTTGCAAGAGGAAGCTACCAAACATGACTACATTAGAGGCCATCCAGAGGAGTATTCCAAGCCTAGTTCCCCAACTGCATGGGATGGAAAGTGAGATAAGGAGGGGGAGAGCTTGCCTGCCCTGCTCACACAGCATGAACTCAACATGGAGCTGTGGTCTGTCCAGCTCAGGTCGAGCTGCATTACTCCTCCCCTAAGTGCTTCCCCATGTGGGCTGTGGCCAGTGGTGACATTGGAAAGCAGATGTTTCTCTCCTGAAAAAGCAGTAGCTGAATCCTGGATTGTGTTTACATTCCCAGCAGATATGCAATGTGGAAATGTCTTGAAATAGGAAACAGTGTCCCGGCTGAACAAGTAAAAGGCATGAGATGAAAAAAAATCACTATCATCATTTCCTGAGAGACTTGCCAAATTCCTCATTTCTGTGCTTGATTTGCACATCCTGCAGATGTGTCTGCTCAAGTTTCCCTTCTGGTATTTTCCTCTTACACGGTATGTCAAACACAGATGCACATTCACGTGAATGAGGAGCTGGTACCATTAGTGGTAAGTGAAATACCGACTGTCAGGGATGTGACCCGGCGCACACACGCACCCACAGCCCGGCGGTGGGTGAGCACTGTCACGTGCTGTCACTTTTCTAGGCAACCACAAGTGGATCAGTGCTGAGGACTGCAGCTGAGAAACAGCGTCTGCACAGTCCTGAGTGCTGTGATGTGCTCCCCATGGGATGTTAAGAGCCACCTTTATTAACACAGAGATGTACATTTGTGCCTTGTGAGATTTGGGGACCATCTGGCAGAAAATTTCCAAACTGATTTCCAAATCTTGTTTAAATGGAAAACATTTCTTCTTGTCTCTCAGAAGATGTTGTATGCACACTTAGTTTTGGGTACTCTTAGGAAACATTGCAAAGGAACTGAGGCGGGAAAAGCAAGGGGTTTGCATAAATACAGACAGATTTGAGATTATGGTTCTGATTATTACTTTTTTGCAATAAGCTGGGCTCAGAAGACCTGGTCTTGAGCCCCCATGATAGCAGATTCTATAAAACACAGCTGCTACCTCCCACTAGACCAGTCTGTCCCCAGCCAGATGCTGACTCCCACTTGCTGTCTCCTATGGTTTATCCATGCTGAGGTCAGAGCAGGGCACAGCTAAGTGGTCACCTGGAATGATACCTCCAACAGGACCCTGACCTTATTTTAATACAGAGTCATCTGCTGAAGAAACGTGGCCAATCAACAGGCTTGGGAGCATAGGACCTCAATACCAGCTTCTTCTTGCAGCAATTTCCCTCAGTCAAGGGACACCAGAAGGTCAATGCTCCCAAAACACTGTTTCTGGGCTCCTCTTTCTTGCAGGGCATATTCTTTTCTCTTTTTTTTCTTCTGCACTGTTTTTTATTTGGAGGGGCTAGAGTGCTGTGAGGAGCTGCAGAGGTGAAGGTTGGGTTGGAGCGGGAGCTCACTGGTTTGCAGGGGACAGCAAGGGTCTGGTGGAGTGAGCAATTGTAAGGAAAAAGGGAAAACTAAGCCAGTCCTTGCTTGGTATGGCACAATATTATGTGCACAAGCAGCTGTGGGTTTATCATGAAGGACTGAGCTGCCCAGTGCAGCAGATCCATGTGGGAGCCATGCAGATGCCCTCAGCAGCAAGCAGGCAGTGCTGGGCAGGCAATACAGCACCAATGACTCTCTAACAGACTGGTGATGGGATGGGATTCCCCACATTTCTCTAAAAATGGGATTGCAGGGCCTGTCAAAGGCAGGAGATGCAATCTGACAGACCCACGGTGTGATGTGGTGTACCAAACCTCATCATGCCTGCTACAGCTGGGTAAGGGAGAACTTTGTCAAAAGTGGTTGTCATGACAAAGAAATCACCAAGAAACACAGGGAAGATAGTATCAAGAGAAGGAGATAAATTAAGGAGATGCATTTTGAATGTTTAATGGGCTGGAAACGTGTCGTCGGAACAAATACTGCCTGAGGGAGCTGGAGTGCAAGTCCAACGCCAGCCACAAGTGGAAATGAATTCACAGGGTAGATCCCGGCTCATCCCCAGGAAGCTGAGCACCTTAGTGCTCTGGGCTGTCGAGAGGCCCCGGCCAGGAGGAACAATAGCAAGTACAGATTAAATGGAGAGATTAAGGTCTTGTCTATACAAGAAAAGTTGTATCAGTTTATTTAGGTAGATTTAGAGTGATGTAGTTAAACTGGAGAAAACCCCAAGTGTAGGGGCACTTCAGCTCCAGCTGCAGTTCAGCACAGCCTCAGCACCTTTGAAGATCAGGGACCAGATGCCTATCTGAGTGTCTGAATGCTGCTGGGAATGCCTTCCCCTCAGCCTTGTGAAGTGGGGCAATACCTGCAGAGGTGGGGTGAGGACAGATTCGTGGAAGACACTGAGACACCAAGGGGCTGTGGCTTCAGGTGCTGGGGGTCAGGGCCCCCGGGATGCTCCAGGACACCTCCCTGTCCTCCTATCCAGGAATGAGGACTATGGGGCAGGTGATGAAAATTGGCACAGACACCTGTGATGGTGCACAGGGAATTTCCATGGTGAGTGCTTTTATGCTGTCTAGTCCAGGCGCTAGAGGAAAATGCCATCAGAGCAGTAGAGGATCAGGACTTTGCTGTGATGCAGTCTGAACTGACACTGCCCTGTTCAGTGAAGTTTCCTCACATTTATGCAGGCTTTGTTTCTCATCCTGTGTGCTAGTCCACTGAAGGTGATTAGGATTTTATTTTGCTTTTCAGGCTGCCTAATTAAGGAGTTATCCTCTCAAAATCTGCCAAAAAGGGCAGTAATTTTTCCTTTAAAAATCATGCACCAGCCATTCATTGGCAGCAGCTGAACCCTGATGTGCCATTACAGTTGTATTACCTGAATGCAGTGTGAAACCTGCAGCGGAAAAACGGGACAGCACAAGTCATTGAGGCCTCACCAACAGCTCTGCATCAATCTGAGAAAACAAATTGCTCTTTTTCTCAGCCTGTAGAAAAAAAAAATACTATTTTTGATGGGTTGATCCTGTCAGATGCTGCACACACATTTTCATGCATGGTGCACCTCTACTGACAGAAATATGAAACTAATATTGATGAGAACATTGGTTTGTTGGTAAATCACTGAGCAGCACCCGGCTCTGTGCTGAGGCCAGCACCCTCTCCACTTGCATGCACATACAGAGCTTGCATAACTCCACAGTGAAAGCAAATGCTATTATTAGTTTATAAAGCAAGTTTTGTTGAATTTGGCAGACAATGTACATGTGTAAATTCCCCCAAATTAATTAAAACGTTTAGAGAGATGGTGGAGATAGCAATACTGCTCATCTAACAGATAGTTTTAACAGGTTCACAAATGCTTTTATGTAATTAATTAATGCTTGGCTACCTCAGGTGAAATGATCTGGGCATGAATGCTTCCTTAAATCAGAGCAAAGGTAGAGGGGCAAATTCATGCTCTGTTTAAGCAGTTTTTCATCAAATTTGTTCTGAAGCCCATTGTGGGCTTTAATTTATCTCTGGAAGACAAAAGTGATCTGAACTGACTGTATGAGCAGAAGATAGAAAATGCATGAAATAATAAATAATGCCATGGTGCTTGCCAGCACTGAGTGCCAGAATTTTCTTCTTGCCTGGTTTAGCTCTTCTTTTGTAGATGCAGAGTGAAACCAGGCTCAGGCCCAGCCAGCTGCTCCTGTGCCAACCCTGTCACTGGTGTGGGGGCATTGTGGTGGCATTGTGAGACTTCAGGTGCTTAGCATTGGGTGCTTCCTGCAAGAGACAATATGGGATGTTTTGGTGCATGAGCCACCACCATCTGTTTGGTGAATGAGCTGCACAAATTTAATGGGATATATCAAAAGTGCTCCTGCCAAACAAGGACAGCTAATGACATTAATGCGAACGTGCTCAGGAACACTGCAAAAAAGAACATGGCTGTGTATAGCTGCTGTGGCTTAAGCATAGCTTCTTTGCCATCTACCCATGTTCCAAGGCTTGGGACTTCAGATCTGGACTCAGCTTTCCATCTGTTTTGTGCATGGGGACACAGACACATGCAAAGTGTGAAATACTGCAAGGAGACAAACAAAGACCTCCTGGAAAAGAAAACTCACAGCTTAATCTGAAGATTTTCTGAAGTTACTGTTTAATTCCAGTGTGCCTGGGAACGTGACTGAGGAAAATAACCTTTTTTTCATCAGATCCTGTGTATGTTGAGAGTGCTAACTGCTGATCACTGTACCGTATCAGTATATACTTACTTTTTGTTAATGCTCACCCTAGTGTATTGCCCCTGCTCTGTAAGGTAGAAAGCTGTATTTTAGTCCTTTACTGCATTATCAGAATAATTCTTTAATAAATGGTTGTTTGTTTTACCTGGGCAAAATCAGGCAGAATTAATGACCACAGCATAAAACAACCAATCTGACTACAGAGGAAGGTAAGTGGGGAACCTTCCCCTCATTTTCCTCTGCAAGGAGGGTGTATCTGATCTGAGTCACCAAGAGAATCAACTTGGAGACCTACCATCCCATTTTCCTCTCTTTGCTTTTTAGAACAGCATCACACTTAAAAAATCTTACTTACATAAAGCACATCCATGTGTAGGCTACGCTCCTTTCAGGGAGGTACTCAGCTGACTCAAACTCACCTCTCTCCCTTCATGGAGACCAGCTGGGCACAGCTCAGAAACAGATCCAGTTTACTATCTAGTGTTTTCCAATTGAGTGTAATCAGTCTCTGGGTATAGCCCAGTCTGTTTCAGTCCTCTGATGATGAGGCTGCTTCTCACTCATTCATCTTCTGACCTTATGAGACTTGCAGCCCAGGCTGCATGTGGCCCAGCTTTAATATATAAATATAAATAAATACATATACCTCTTTCCTAACCCCTGAATGCCAGGGACACAATATAGCCTCATGGCCACGATATTCTTCTCTGTGTGCAAGAAAAGAGCTCATACTCACACAGCCTGGTGATGCTGGAAGCCAGGTCTCACTGGAAGCAGGCACTGTTCTAGGCATAGGGATATTTCTCAGAAGTGGATAAAGCAAGTTAGGATGTGCTCTGGACTGATTTTAATGCTCTTATTATGGGTAGGCTTCCCCTGAGCACACCTGCCAAGTCAGACCTATTAAAAGTTTTGGACTTCTAGGGCGTAAACTTGTCCATATCCAACACTCTTTACATCTCTGTCCAGATCAGGACCTTTTTGAGAATCATCTTAGGAACCTCAAAGTTACCAGGCACATTCTTAAGGAATGATCTCCCAGATCAAGTGCTGCTACAAAGTAACTTCAGGTGGTCTGCATTTTATCTTGGGTAGCTCACTACCAAAGTTAACGGGACCACTGCCAGGAGGCTGATGGCACTTTCCCTGGGTCAAAGTAGCTGGAACGCATCTCACTGTCATACAGGGAGCCACCTAGGGATATCTTGTCCAATTCTGGTATTGAATGGATGCTAAATGAGAAAGCCAGCAATGTTGCTTCCTGCATCACATTTGGTATTTTCTTTTCCATGACTGTGATGCCTAACGGACGAGCTCCCACCCTGGAAAAATGGCTTGTGAACTAGATATCCTGCACAGCTGTATGTGAGAGTACTTCCTATTTATTGTTTAAAGAAAATCTCTGGAGTAAATTGTGGAAGAAAAACATGGGTATAAATGTGGATTAGGTTACTCCCTTGTAAAAGATACAACGCTTCAAAGAGTGTGAAGCAAAATGCTCACATTCTTCCTTTGTTTTTGCTTTGCTTCCTTTGACCAAATCCTTCTCTAGGATTACTTAAATCCTCAGAAGATTTTACCTCTGTTTGCACTGGTACAGCTCTGAAGTAACTTCACTGGCTCCAGCAAGGCTGTTCCAGGTCTAGGGCTGTGCCAGAGAGAGCAGTCCAGTACCCATTCTCAGTCACTGCATTGGAGCATTGCTATATGACCTTGCAGATCTGTATCTGAATCAGGGCCTTGTAGTGTTCAACACTGTTCCCTCTGTTTCCTTCTCTGATGGAAAGAGCATCCTGGCCAAATGGGATGTATAATGTAAGTCACATTTACAACTTCAATTACTCCATGGATTTCTTGCCTGTTTCTTACCATTCTTCGTTTTGCCTCTTTCTTGATTTTTCTCATGTTCTTTTCTATCTTTTATTCTCTCCCTATTTATTTTTCCAGGTTAGCATATTTATACATTCATAAGTATGTGCACAGATACAGGTACGCTTTTTCTGGCCTCTCACGTCTTACGAGTTTATCTCATTCTAGCCAAATATGTGTGCATGTATTTGAATATATAGTCATGTAAACATATAAATAACATCATTCTGACATCATTCTTGCAATGGGAACTGGATTTCTGAAATGTTCTGGCCTTGCTTGACTTGCATGTTAAAGCTTCAGTTAATAAAGAAGCAAGCACCATCTCATTGTGAATAAACTGAATCCAGCCTTTTATTTGTCTGAATATGCTTCTCTGTGTCCATCTGTGCTCACTGTAAAGGGGTGCCATTAGCAGGAACAAACTCTGCTGCTGACCTTCTCTTCTGTGGGGTCTAGCACCCCATTCAGCGGGGTTTGGTTTCCTTCCCAAGGAGAATAGATCTCTATAGCAGAGCTGAGAAGTTCAGCATGCAGGAGCAATTTGGAGGAACAGAGGTCTGACTATCAGGCTCAGGGATAGCATACAGTCATAATGACCCTCCTACAGCTACAGAGTAGGATTATTGATTTTTGATGGCTGGGAATGACTTGCACCATAGTTACAGTTTATGTGGTAATGGCCAGGCCTGATGTGCCTGCTACTCAAACCCCACCAGTTTGGCTGTATGGGGAGGGATGCAAATCATGTCATCTTTTTATAGAAGGCCATTAGCATTAAGGGCACTTAAAAAAAATAATTCCTCAACCATAGTTTTGATCTTAAAGTTTGACAGTGAAAAAGTCATCATCGGAACAGCCTGTGCTTCCTGAAGGGGTTAAGAGGAGAGTCTGTATTACTTCTGGATTCTCTTCTCTGTGGCATCAATTGAATTTGGCCCAAAATTATGGTAGTCTGCAATTAGTGGAGGAAGCAGATCTTTAGATTTCTTTTTCTAAAGAAATCTATGGGACTGTCATTCAGATAGCAAAATCATCCATGGGCAATGGGGAGTCTGTACAAAAGGCTGTGTTTTGACCTTATGCAGAAAACCAAGGCTGTCCTGAACATGGGGAGGCAGCCATTTCACTCTCTCCACTGAAATCCTTCCAGGAGAGAGACAAATTGTCTCCGTGTCCTGGAGGAAGACCTTACTTTTGTTCTTTCTTGTTGTGTTTCTTCATATAAACATATCCAAGACTGAAAGTATTTGGCTGTTCTTCCTGTCTGGAAACATAACGGGAGTCAGGATGATTAGGTAAGTTAGCTGTGGGGTGAGGCATCTCACTGTCTTAACCACCTGGAAATTAGGTGTCTTGGCTCTATGAATTCTTCTGGCTCTATGAGCCAAGGAGGAAAAAATCGCACCTTTGCTGGGCAGTTCAGCAACTGCCTTAAGCACTTGTCTTAGGACAGGATGACTTACCCTCTGGAGGTGTTTGCCTCTCTGCCATACCTACAGAGGGAATGTGTACAACCAGTTCAGACTGAATGCATGATTTTTAGAAGCGTGAAGTTAGCTGTCCTTGTATGTCTAATTTTGTAGTTCGTGCACCCACGGTCCTGTTGCTGTGAATGCTGCTGCTTCACAACCAAATTCAGCTGCCACTGTCATCATCTCTGTGTCCAGAAGACTGCTGAAATTAAATGTCCCATCTAACAAGGACACACTTTGCAGGCAGATTTTCCATAGCTCTTATTTTGCACAGACTAGTATGCCTCTCATTTTTTAACATGAGTACTTTATGCAAGGAGTCTAAAAACCTCTCAGACAAGGGTAAGGATTCAGTCTGTGTCCTAGCAGCTGTGTGTCAAAACACCCCCATATGTAGTTTTATCAGCTGTTTCAGGGCTGTTGGTTTATATCTAACATTGTTATGCTTTGGGACAAAGATACAGTGGTGCCTCCTGGACAAGTATTTTTATGCTATTAAAAACAGAACTCCTTCTTTCCTTCCCTAAAAAACAGCATCAGTAGAAGTCTCTTTAAAAAGTAGACAATTTGCTGTCTACTTCTGGTTAATGCTTGATTTACATTGTTGTTACTGGGCCTTGTAAAAAAGGGCTGCTCCTATCACAACATTTCTAGATACAAAAACAGTCAAAACCAGCCATTTGAAAGTCCTCTGCTCTGTAACCCAATATCATTTAGCTATGGCTTTGATCTTGCGCCTGGAAAAAATCTTTTCCTTGAAACACTGAAAGTTTTCACAATTCTAATAATGCATCAAAGCTGATACAGTGTGTAGTTCAGCCCATCTCCAGTGTTAGTTCACTTCATGAGCCCAAATAAATATCTTTTCCCCCTTCTTTCAGCTATAATTTCGTGTTTTCTTTGGAGTGATTCTGGGGAGTAGAGTATTGCTGATGGTTGGGGAAGCAGGAGGGTGAGAGCACTGAGTAACTCCAGGCACAGCACAGCCAGATGCTTCCTCCCACGGGACTGCCAGTGCCCTGGGCACCTCTAGACGTCTCGTGAGCACAGACTGCTGCTCCTGCCAAATTGCATGATGGTTTTGGGGATGGAGGCGAATATCCATTGAGTATTTACTTGATGCTATCAAACTCATTTGTCTGCTAACCAAAGTCAGAGTCCCTAGAGGTGAAATCCAGTGCATCAATCCACTGCTCCATCTTTTGAAAGGAACATCATTAACATGCCTTACACATGAACAAATGTGGCTTTGTTCCATGTTACTTCATTAATGCATTATTTAGGGTGATAGATTTGAAAGCCAGAAGGCACCTTCATGATGACCTAGTCTGATCTCATGAGTACCACAAACTAGTAATCTAGGCAGTAACCTGTGGTTGATCTGTATCATGTATTTTAGAAAAATAGCCAGTTTCCCATGGCAGTTTGGACTGATCTCCCTAGATGTGCTGATTTCCAGCAAGCAGTTTGCCAAAGGGAGAGCAGAGAGCACAATAGCAAAGCTGATGTTTGTTGTGCAAACCTGGAAGAGGAGTTTCACCCTAGGAAGCCAGACAAGCCCAAATACAAACAAAGATGGAAACAGCACCATTCTGTAGATCTGAATTTAGATCTAACCTTTGGCTGAGGGCCTATTTCCCCTTTTAAATCGAAGTGAAAAGCAGTCTACTGCAGGAAAAGAATTCACTAATTGAATACCATGGGTGAATTCTTAAAAAATACAGCATTTTGGACTCCTGTGGAGAGAAAGAGTTGCTATTCTGGAGGAAAATAAATATCCTGAGAAAGGTTTGGAATTTTATGTTTTCCTTTTCAGTTGAGAAATCTGTTCTTGGGTTTGAGTGTACAGTCAAAAAAGCCTGAACTATGGAAATGCATTTGTGTCTGTGAGCTGAAGTCCATGAACCTGTCTATGCTTTCTTTGCTAGGTTGCTTTGTGAGCTGCTGGACATACAGGATTTTTTTGAAGAAGACTGGGGAAGACTGAAGGAGCCAGTGTGCCTCTCTGGAAACAGCCTCCAGGAGGCGGCTGCTCCTGCAAGGCTCTGCTCTCACCATGAGATGTAACAGAAGATCTGATAACCTTGGATGTCACCCTTGGAGCTGGACGGAAGAACACACAGTCCACCTGGTCCCAGATCTGACTTTGCAAGCCTGCCTGGAGAAAGAAAGAGAAGAACTGACTGCAACACAAGTGGGTTTTGTCAAGTTAAATGGCTGGGCTAGGGACTGAGCAGAAGCACCCCATGAAGGGATGCTCTTTAATCTGTATTTGAGAGCAACGCAGTAATCATATATTTCAGCAAAATTCCAGGCAAGCTGTTGCTGAAGTGCGGTGGAAAAGTAAGTGCTGGAACAATAGGCAGGGGCAGTCAAGGGAGGCTGTGATGCAGTTCTGGGATGATTATTGATTTATTGAATGAAGGTCAAAACTACTCAGCAAAAAGGCAGGAAATCTCAGCACAAATACGCTCAATGTGGAAACAAGGAACTCTAACACTGAGCAGGAAAAAACAGTGCACACAAGTGTAAATGAAGCATTTAGAAAAGCTAAATAAGGAAGGTCAAGGCTTTCCATGACACACATCAGTTGATACAGTGCAGCAATAAGCAAACACCCCTCAACAAGCATGACTGGCACTGTTGGCAGTGCATGGTGGAGGAGAGGCAAAAATGGAGTGACACGTGATGAATTAGCTCAAGTGCCAAAGAAGTCTGGAGTTCCTGGGCTAAATCTACTCGAAGAATTTCTTTGGGCAAGGTCTGACCTCTACCCCTGGAGCTGGCTGGCATGACCATACCACAGCCTCCCTGCTAAGCTCTCTTAGCTTCCAAACCACAGTGGCCACATCCTAACTACCTGTGGGGAATGATCTCTCCCCCACACAAACTCCCAGCCTGTGCCTAAGAAGCTCTTGGGCGAGCACTAGCTGGCCTGGGTTAAAATCCCGCCAGGGATCATGTTAATGATTCTGTCCAGTTATTAGTGTGTGCATAAGGGATAAAGAAATCCAGTATAAGCCCTCTGCCTGCAGCATGCTCATTTGAGGTATCACCAAAGTAGCTTCCCTTCTGTGCAATTCATGGTGTTTTCGCATTGCCCACTGTGACTGTGTCACTTGTAAACCTAGATGAATCCATGTAGCCACTCAAAATCCAGCCAGGAGAACACCAGTACATTGCCTCAGTGCTTCAAAATGGCAGAAGTTGCAAGTGCCAAAATCCTCTCACAGTGTCCTTTCTGCCACTCAGTGGCTCTCAGTTTTCCAAGCTGTGATTTTCCCAAAGTGAAGGTGTGGGACAAGCTGGCTCAAGAGGGTGGTATGGAAGGGCAGCACCATCAGGCTGTGGTTATGCTGGAGCAAACAGACTGTTGCAGTGTTCTGGCACGTGGCTCCTCTTTCACATCTTCCCTGTTCTCCAAAACAGAGACAGACTGTTCAAACCTCTGTGGCTGCTCCCCAAAGCAGTTCTTGAGACAGGAGCTCAAGGCTCCTGCTGTCTCCCTGCAGTTTTCAGACTTCTGCTCCACCCTACCCTGCCTTCCTCTCGGCTGTCTGGTTATGAGTGTGGCTTTCCTGGCCACAGACCTGTCTGTGTATATGCAATCATTTATTTGTTTGTGTGCATTCATGAAAAGGCAACACAGAAACCAGCACTGGCACATGCAGCTCATGCTGGCTTTGGAGAAAAGCTGTGTGCATTTGTTTGCTTGTGTTTTTCATTATGCAGCCAAAGTTGTACTGGCAAGGCTGAGATGATTGCCTGTGTGGAGCAGTTTGCCTGAAGATCCTTGGTTGCAAGACAAGAAGGAGCAAAGCTCTAAAGAAAAATGTCTTTGCAGTGCTTTTTACTAGAGTTAGTAAAGCATTTGTTAAAATGCTGCTTTGTTGAACACAAAGTGACCCCTAGGAGTGTAAGAACTACCTTTGGCCATCAAAGCTGAGAGCTGCCTAATCACAAGTGAATGCTCAGGTGAAGAGTTCATGTGGACACATACATGGACATCTCATTACAAGCACTCAGTGCTTTCCAAGTCTCACTCTTGTGGAGCTTGAGACACCCATTGGGATGGGTGTAACTTGTCTCTCAGTCACTTAGAAACTGCAAATTTTAAAACCCTGCATTGAACCCCACTCTCGGCTCTACAGAAGCCTGTAGTAATGAATTTCACAATGCAATTAGTCAATGGTTAATAACATGCTTTTGTTTGGTCCAAATCTGCTGCACAATGATTTCTCCAGCTGGCCCTTAGTTCTCACCTTATGATAATACTTGCTCAATATTTTCTCTTAATCCATCTCCTTCACAGGATCATTCTTTCAGAAATTTCAGTCTGTTTTCCAGTATCATTTACCCTTTTCTCATGACAAAGCTGTTCCATACTTGTGTTCATGCTAATTATGTTCCTGGGAAAGCTTCATGGACCTGCACAATCTCTTCACTGCTGGTGACAATAACTGCATGCATATCACACACCAAGGTCACATTTCAGAGACCCATGACTCCAAGTTATGTTTTCTCCATGGTAAAGCAGAGCCTCTTGCTGCTTGTATATTCTTAGAGCTGACATTCCTGTGTGTGCCACTTTCCACGTGTTGACCCTGAATTTTGCTGGCCAGCCTATTGTTCAGCCTCTTGACACTGCAGAGTTCTTTGGGTTTTCTTCATCAGGAGCTTTAGGTTGACTGGCCTCAGTTCTTCCCTCTGAAAATGTTATCACTGCACTGTCCAAAATACTGCATTCAAATTATCATGTGTTCAATGATTTTTCATAAATTTCAGCCCAGTGCCTGAGGAGAAACTGCCTGGGACCTGTTGGTGCTGGTCCAGGGCTTGGGTAGGTGGGAGCACCAGTGTTCCTGGTGCCAGTGAGAGCCTATTCACCAGCCAGAGATGCTGCAGCATTCCCAGAGAAGTTGTCCTTGTTGGTGCCAGTCCAGACAGAATGAGTTCCACATGGTGGAGGTTCTCCTTGTGAAGCTGTTTGGAGAATGAGATGGGGCACCCCCCTGCATTTGTGGTTCTGAGCATCAGCCTCTGGTCTTCCCACAGTGGCCACATGCCTGACATGGCTGCACAGCAGGACACAGACCAAGCCAGAGACAGGCATCTCATGGGTGAGGACACAAAGAGAAAGGTGCCATGGCAGTGCTCTGCCAAAGAGTGAAATATGAGTCTGGGTAAGCAGGGGACAGGGCCAGGAGTCAAGTGTGGGATTGTCCCTCAGCATGAAGAGTGTGACCATTCTGTTTGCTCCTCTAGCTCTGGGTTGCTGTCCATCGCTGGGCATGCCTTCTAATTTGTAACATTTTTCTAAAGTTCCTGCATGGATAGCAGCACTGAAAAAGTACAGAAAATACCAAAGGGCTGATAAAAGGTAAAGAATGGCTCCTGTCCAGGGGATGGAATAGACTGGGAAGAGAGATGACTGGAGGAGGATGCAATACAAATCCACAAATTCATGACTGCTAGGAAGAAAGTACCTAGGGGATCACTGTGTCTTCCAGTAACAGAATCGAGGTATGCCAAATGAAACTCCCAGATGGCAAGGTCAGTGCAAAGGAAAAGAGGCAGTTGTGCTCCCAGGGAGGAGGTGAAGGTGTGGGACCTAGTGCTGCCAGGGGTGTTAGGTGCTCAGTGTTTACATGAGCTCAAATTCATGGAAGAATTATCCATTGATAGTTATTAAATATGAAACCGCAACCTCTGCTCCAGGATATCCATGAAGGGTGGAAGAACATCCTGGAGCAGCAGTATTATAAGCTTGTCCTTTTATACTCTTTCCTGGCATCTCTTTCTTGCCAGGAAAGGAAAAGATCCTGAGATAGATGGATCCTTGATCTGGCACACATGGGCATTCTTAAGAATGCAGGTGTGTTCTTCATATGAAGACAAAAGAGGGTCTTTTGGGCATTCAGACAATTTTGATCCCACTAATCATACAAACTCAGTGAAACAAGGTTATGGGTAAGACAACTCCATAGGACACCAGTGCCCAAATCCTTTTGCTGTTCTTGGCCCAAAATGGCTGCTAACTTGCCCATGTATAAGTCAGATCCAGAAAAGAGGAGCAATGTGAAGGAAAGAGTGCAGACAGAAGAGCTAGTTGAGTTTATTTAATATTAGCCAGATGTGTTGGGTGGCCTGGGTGTTGGTGTCCCCTGCTCAGTGTTCAGGCTGATCCAGCTGTATTAAGTCATTCAACTTGGCAAATCACAGAGTGTTGAGCTGTGTCAGTAGTCAAATCACAGACTTGTACGCCAAAAACTTGTATATGAGAGCTGCAGCAACTGAGCTGGGTGCTCAGTGATGTCAGGTGGAGCAGCACTTTTTTCATAATGGAGATTCGTTTGGAAAGAAATGCTGGATGAGATGACAGTTTTTGGGACTGCTGAGGTACTTCGTGTGTTTGAAACCAAGTGGATGCAGCATATGGAAGAATCAAGGTCACCCTTGAGATGTGGGCCACCCAGCCTGAGAGCTTGGCTCAGCCACACAAGAATCATTTCCTCAGCCTGCCAAAGCATGAACCAGGGGTTAGCCTATGCTCGTGTATGTCATGGTGTTCATCTGATAACACTGCCTGATGATTAATCTCTACAATTAATTGCACATTAATATAGTTCACTGCAGCATATTGAAATGGCAATGGAGATTCTCTCCTCAGCAAAACAAAGGAGTTTTATGGCTTGTAACACAACAGGTAGAAGAACCTTATTTTAAACTTGTGTGATGCAACATGTTGAATCCACGTGTCACTTGTGTTGTGATATCCAGCCATCCCTCTCTCCCCTCCCTTTTGACACCCCACGTGCAGCATTGCTTGTTACTACTCTGGCAACCATGGACATGGAGAGATTGTGGTTATCTTGGGTGGTCTTCTGCTGAAAGAAGGAGACAATATCTGCAACAAGCCTCCTCTGCCACCCTGGGCTGTATTTCTGTTGGGAGAGCAGTATCATGGAGCTGCCATGGGGCAGGATGCTGTTCTGGTTGTAGGCAGATAAGGGAGCATGCTGAGCTCTCCAAAGGGCTGTGGGGCTGCTCTGAGGGTGTGTATCTCACCCCTCCCATGGCTGTCTAGGAGCTTCTCCAGGAGACTAGAGCCATGATTCAGTAACTTCTTCTTCTTGAGCTTTCACAGTGGCAGGCAGTTCTTCACTTTGGGGGTGAAGTTCAGATGGCCTCTGGTTTAGGGGAAGGAAAAATCTTCCTAGGTTGCATCTATTTCACCTACAAATGAAACAGTGAAACAATGAATGGGAGAAAGTGCAGTTCCTTCCTACAGGCGACCAACCTGTGCCATGGGTGCATCATGACAGCACTCTTGGACAAACATGTCATTGATAAAAAGGGATGGGCCTGGGATGGACTAGGTCTGTGAAGAAACCAGCCATGGTACTGTGGTCCTCAAAGTGGAGACTCCCAGCAAGGCAACACAAGAGTGACAAGAGTATGTGAATGTCAACAAAAATGAATCACCTCAGAGCATGTGCAGAAATGCATAGGTTAAGTTGATCAATGGACAAGTTCTGTCCAACTTCTTTGTTCTAAGTTCTATAAAAGCCCATAAACTGTCAAAAAAAGCAGTTTTGCAAACTATCTCCTAGCACCCTTTTCTGCTGAGTATGGCATCAAAAGTTGGAAGGTGGATCTTGGCTCCATGTGCTCATTGGGTCTGGCTCTCTGGGCAAGGACCTAAACCCCCAAATGAGGGACAACTGTGCAATGGCTGGATGACAATCATTCCAGCTGGTGGAAAAAAATACAAGGCAAAGTTAATGTTTGTAGGAACAGCCCAGTGGAACTGAGCAGGTTCTGCTCTGCTTCTTAGCCTTCTTAACCCATTAGGCCCCAAATGTTGTAAATTCTGCACAGTCCTTGGCTCTGAGTTATTTGTGGAAGGAAGAAAGGAAACCAGATGGAAAAATAGGAAATCTAAAGCACAGCTCTAGGAGCAGAGAGAAGTTAACCCATATTCCTTTGCATATAGTCAATCAATGGGTGCCAGGAGGGAAGCAAGCAAAACCCACTCACGTTTCTGGCAGTAAAACTGTGTCTGCAGCACTGCACTGTGGTTTTCATTCTATCAGGTGGGGGATGGTCTCAGGGGGTCTCATCTGACAGAGCACTAAACTGAGAGATGCTGAGTGCCGCATGAAAACAGCTCATGAGCAATAGGGTGCTAAACAGAGCAAGAAGAGGACACCTGAAAATTTGCAGTTGACCTGAGGCCATGGTTTCTAATCTGGCTGGCCACCACCACACTGTCCTTGTCCCCATGGAGTTGCCCGGTGTGTGGGACTGGGGCTGACACAGTACCTTGCTCCTTGCTGGGGGTGAGATGGGTCCTGGCTACTAGGTCCTCCATGACAGACCTCCATGGGGAGTCCCCACAGTCCCAGCACTAGGGAGCCACCAGCCCACATGCTGTTCTGACACTGGAATGGGGCAGAGGAACTGAATCTCCCTAAAACTAATGTGACAGGAGTGAGATGGACAAGGTCTCCTTCTGGGACTCCCCACATCATCCTCTGATGAAATAACTGAATTTTACTAAGCAGAAGTCACCACAACCTCCAGAGGAGAATGCGGACAGTCTTCTGAAAAGTGGGGGCCCAGATGCTGCAAGGCAATGCAATTCATGCTGGTAACTCAGCAGATCCACTGTGACTTTAAGGAGAGTTTCTCAAGTCTAGGTGACATTTTATTGACTGCACTGAGATGGACATTTCTTAAGTCATTGTGAAAGACATAAAAAACATGTATGAAAATCATGTGAGAACAGGAAAGGCCTCAGGTGGTTTATGCTATCCCTAAAAGGAGAGCAAATGGAAGTGATGAGAGAAGTTCCCGTTGTCAAAAGCATAGATCTGTTGAATGACAAGGCTCACGTTAGAAGATGGAGCCTCTGTAACAAGGTGTTATTAGAAACTTTTGTCCTTCAACTAAAGAAGTCTTGCATTTAGCGAGGGGATCTTGCCTATCAAATAGAATAATTTTGCTGTGGTATCTGCTGTTTAAGCACACTGCTGTCAAATACGGGCTTTGACATGAAACCATCCAGTACAATTATCCCCAGTCCAACAAACTGGTGGAAAATCTATCAAACTCAGAGGAAACAGCTGTGGCAAGACAAAGAGAAGTGATCAGAAGGCAGACAAATGGAGAATAAACATGGGAATGCTCAAGAGTTAGGAAATGGAAGTTGTCATTTTGGAAGGAAACACAAGTATATCATACATTAGCTAAACTGTCTGTAATAGCCTTCATCACATGGGGAAAGAGCTGAAGAACTGATGGGAATACAGAAATTCAGTTGTGTGGAAATAGGGGATATGTTTTAGAGAGATATTTATTGAGGAGTCCAATGTAGGTCTGGGAATTCAAGTCAGGGATAGCTTCGTCTCAGAGGGACAAGTGTAGGAAGCTGCTCTCTGAACACTTATTTCTCTTTTGTGAGCATTTGCTGTGAGTAGTAATGAGTGGTTTACCTTCATGGTAAAAAAACCCAAGCTGTTTGTCCCAGTGGAGGACCTTCTTCCAGTTCTCAACTACTGATGTTTTGCACAAGTAAAGCTGGGAACAACGGTGTGTGGGCTGCCAGAAGCCGAGAGTAAGGTCACTGCGCAGAGAGCCAAGACAAAAGAAGCTCCAGGAGAGCTGGGATCCGTGAGATTGCCACTTCTCTGTAGGGAGGAAGCTGCCTTTTCGGGTGGCACCAAATTGCCACAAGCAGCTGTGGGGAGCCTTATGGGGGAGGTTATCCCAGAGGACACATGGGAAATAGGCAGCATCTCCCCCAAAGCCAGAACAGAGATCCCTGAGCTGGCTGCTCTGCCCAAGAAAGCCTCAGATGAGCCCCAGCCACAGTGGGCTGAGACAGCTGAGCCCCAGGGCATGGCACAGCCACAATGAGGAGCCTTCTGGTGCTTGTAACAGTGCGCTGATGTCTGGCTGGAGACACCCTCCATTAGAGCTCAGCACATACACAAACCACACATGCACTCACTCTCTGGTCTCTCCTGTATGGAGGAGATGTATGTGGTACATCAGCCTCAGAGGTCACCCCTTATATAAACTGCTGGGAAATAAACTCAAGAACAAATGCTTCAAAAGATCATATTTTTCATAGAAGAGGTTGGAGTGGGTGGGGATTTCTTTCAGAATTCAGTCACCAAAAGAAAGTAAGAGGCTCTCAGCTCTTCTGGTTCAGATGCTGAGTCTCTCTAGAGTATGGCATAATTAAGTTAACTGTTCTTCCCCTTCTTCCCTGCTGTGAAAAACAGACAGTGAATTCTCAATGCCAGGCAACTTTATTTAGAGTGTAGATTGTTTATACAGATCATAAATACAGTGTCAGTACTAACCATGACTGTGGAATGGCCTTTCTCCCAGTGTGAGCACCAGCTCTAAATAATTAATGCTTCTGAGACTTCTCTAAGCCCCCAAATTCACATGGGACCAGGGAAAAAGGAATGCTAATTGTAGAATCATCAGCAGCATTGCTGGACAAAGCACTGAACTCCTCTTCTTCAGCTCCTCTATCTCTAAAACTGGGATGTCTGTTAGTTTTACAGTCACGCAGTGAAGATTGATTTATTGTTTAATTTGTGTAAAGAATTAAATAAGTGCTAAGTATTATTATTATCAAGCCAGAAGGGTGAGTCAATGACCCGTTTCCTATCTGAGCTTGCCTTCAAGGTTTGATGTTTCTGGCAGATTACAAGAACCGAATATCTGCCATAGGTTGTATTCATATAGAGATACAAATAAAGCACTTTTTGTGGGCACTGTGTTGCTTCATGCCTTGTGATTAGAGAATAAAGATGCATAGATTAAAACTGCTTTGGGATGCACAGCATCTCCACAGGCTTTGCCATTCTGGGAATCACAGCAGTAGGTTCCTACAGACACATGAAGAGATGGGTGCATGGGGCAGATGCATAGAGAGGAGAGGATGTTTGGTTCTGCTCTTCTACAGATTTCCTGTATGTCTTCTGCAGGTCAGCTGGGAAAATCCTCACAGACTGCTTTGGAAAAGCTCAGATGTCACCCATCTGCTATGGCTGTTCAGGTAAGGCCATGTGTCATTTGGGCTGTGCAGAACCAGTGACTTCTTATTTCTTGACCATGACATCAAACAGGGAGTTCACCTATCTCTTCCATGTAGTCACTGAAGTCCAGGGGTAGTGTCAAGACCATTTCTGCTAATTATTCGCTGAGAATCGTTGTTCTGATATCTATCATCAATTTTGCTGAAACTTACGGGATGTATGCCAACTCCCGTGCTCTCCTGAAGTGATCCCAAAGAGCAAAGTCAAAGTTTGCACGAATTACTCAACCATTCCCTGGCCTTTGTCTGTTTTCCCTTGTCCCCTGCAGCCATGTTCATTCCAGTGGAAGTGCTTATGATGGCCCAATCTTGTCCCCATTAAAAACAATGGGATCTCTGCCACTATCTTAGAAATTAATATCCTAAAAGTCATACTGAAGAGGGAGTTTATCTGGATTAAGGTAGACTGTGACATTCAAAGCAAAATAGCATCTTTCCAGAAGGAAAATGCCCTGTCTGAGCCCTTTTACCCAGAGGCAACTGGGAAAGAATGTTTAATTTAGTTTTACTTTTTTGGGAGTAGGACCTCACAGAAGCTTCTTCTCAGATACTGTTGGGATATTGTTTCACAACCCAAAAAACTCCTCATTTGTCAGTGAAATAAATCTTAAGGAATTTTGTCAGTATTTCTTTTTTCAGTTGTGAGTGTCTAAAATGAAGTCCTGAAGCCATTTCCCAGTTATTTAGGTAGCTAAGAAATAGATTGTTGAGTAGTGACCTTTTGTAACTTTCTACTGAGGTTAGGTTTCTGGTTTTGAAACTATCATTAGTTTTCCACTTGTACCTTTTGGCACTAAAGTACCATGTGCAAATCTGGCCCACAATTCCCAAGGACAAAAGGCAAGTGGAAATGGAAAGAGCACCTGCAGCTTCTTTAAGAACTCTTCATGCATCCTTGGTGCTGTGAGCTCTTCATTTCATCCCCAACCACACTCTGTTCAGAAAAATACAAAATCAGGTGTTTCAGAACTGACTTTTTGCTCCATTTCTTTTCAAGTCTGAATGTAAGGAGTCAGTCAAGTACTGAATTCTGAGTCAACTATCAGTCCTTGTCAAGGGGATCAGCACTGGCACATGATCTTGCCTGATCCAGTTTCCTCACACTCACCTGTTCCTCGTGTTTGCTTTAACCGCTCCCTTGGCGTTGTGTCTCACTGCTGACTTGGCACCATGCTTCATCTCGCCTTTTTTCCTAGAGCAGCCTCCCACTCATGCCTGTCAAGTGCCCACCATCCCCCATCAAAAATACCTTTATCCCAAAGGAAGCTCCTTTGCAATCTTCCCTCAATGTCTCGGGTGTGATCCTTGCCTGGTGAGATGGTATCTGCCTCAATAAACTGGTGTATGTCTGTGCACTGGAGTCAACAGAAGGTCAGCAGGGCTGATGCCTGCTAACCTTTGTTGTAAGTGGGTCTGTAATGGTTTTGCACTCCCATAGGCCTGGTGCTGACAGCCTAATTAAAAGCAACAATTTGCTGTAGTGTTCTAGGATTTCCACTGATGTCACCGCTCTGTTATTCCTGCTTGAAAGTCCGCTGAATTCTGGTGTTGTCTCTTTCTTGCTAGGAATCACCCTAAACCAGGATGTTTCCACCTTTACATAGAAGACACATTTATGTCCCACAAATACTTTTTGCATAGTATAGTGGAGTTTTACATACCTTTTTCTTGTATTGAATATGTTATCATAACCATTAGGATGAGTAATACAAAAAATAAAGGGGACAACCATCTCATTTGGTAAAAATTGATAGCAGCTACTGAGGCAGTCTTAGAAGGGACCCTAGAAAGACAGAAAACAATGAAGTTGGCTAGATACAGAACCTTCTATCTGCATATTGTGCTTAAACAAGCAAAACTGTCTAGATACTGCTTGATAAAGTCAGTGGAAGAGAAGACCTTTTGGATCCATGGACACTTGCAGAAAAGGATGGAATTGGGACAAGAATCTGAAGATGTGATTTTCATCTTGATCACCTTGCTTCCTTGGTCCATTTCTAAATCTACCTCAGTAGTTGTCTTTCATCCTAAAGAGATCTTTCACACAAAATAGATTTTTCCGTATGTGGTGGCGTTGCATATATCCTCCTTGTCCAGGTCCAACTCTTTGGCAAGAATATGTGAATAAAAAAGGCAAGAAAGAGAAAGACACCAGGAAGTAAAAGAGGAAAAGATATCAAAAAAACGTAGCTAACACCAGCATAACAGACAAAGGAATTATGAGTAATCTGTAGATAGAAGGAAGAATAAAAAGATATCAAAAACCTAGGACTTATGTGGGCAGCCAAAAGGAAGGTCTGTACAAATGGGCACGGCTGATCAAGAAGAATTTCTGTTCTGGTTGTCCTCATGTTTGCAGAGAACAACAAGGTATCCTGGCTTGCCACATAAATTGTTCTGGGAGTCAATTTGACAACCAGTTTTAACAGGTGGCCAGAGTAAATCACAGACCTGTCAAGGGTAGTGCCAGACTAGATGAGATACATGGTGTTAGGAGTTAGCAGTAAGCCTGCAAAGCATGGAAGAAAGCATGGATCAGCAAGGAAAATGGTGTCTGGACAACTGCCAAAACCCAACCAGTTTCAGCCTTGTAAAATGGATCATAACAAATGGCAGACTTCTTTGCTCTATAAATTAAAGAACAACAAGGAAGAGGAAGTGGTTCTGCTTTGCAGTGAAAAGCAGCAGAGATGAAAGATAATATAGGTTTGGCTCCAAAACTAACTGAGTACTTCAGTAGAGATTGTCATTAGGACACCACGGTAAAACCTGTATGCAAAGACACCTTGTCTATTGAGAGAGTCTCTATGTAAATGAAAACTACAGCAGTTGTGGTGGAAGCAAAAGCCAGAGGGTTCACTGTGTACACACTAAAGGGAGCTCACTGTATTTTTCTGGCAATATTAAAGAGCTTCTAGGTCAAATTGCAGTTAGAGCAAGGAGTCAGGCTACCAAATCCAGCTTGGTATGTTCTGGCTGTAGGGTTGCACTCACAGTGCTTTGAAAGGTGGATGAAAAGCTGTCTGGAAACCTTGAGCCATTATTCTGACACAGAAATAAATACTTTTTTTTTTTAAAGTGTGGCTGAAAAGCTAATTAAAGTCATGTAGGTAAATGGAAATGAAAAAATGCTATAGAGATTTACCTAAAGATGAAGATTGTAGAATTAACACATTTCTAGACAAATGATACCTTAGGAAACTGCAACAGATCTAGTCTACTTGGACTTCAATAAGGTCTTTGTTATTGTACCAAGTGAGATAACTACAATAGGGTGAGAAAGAACTGGTTAAAAAGAGGATGGCAGATAGACGTGTCCGGTAGGAAGCTGATGGGCTTGAAGGAGAAGTTCCTCTGCAGAGGATGAGAATTCAGATGGGAAATACTTAATATCCTTATCAATGACTGCAGCAGGAATGGTAAAAATCCAGTGTATTAGTAAAACATGATGATGGCCATCCTAGCTGCAGAAAAGTACACACCTAAGACCAAGGTTAATTTGCAAATTTGCAAATGCAATAAGAAAGCACTTTTCCCTTTAGCCATTTCTGCAAGCTGGTTAGATACCTCTCACATTTCTAAAGAGTCTCTCTTTATCTCTAGTGACAAAGGAACAAGTGATTCTTCAAGAGGTAAATCCACTTACTCTGTCTTGGCTATGTTGGATTTGCCACATTACTCAGATGAAAAGCCATGTAAACATTTATTTTGGCCTGAGAATAGCCCTTGTAGAGAAGATCTGATGAACAGGATGATGTCAATTTTCATTTTCTAATCTCAGCCTGGGTGTAAAGATAAGAGATAGATAAACAGCCCTTGGGCAGGTCTGCCACTCTTTGCAGCCAGATGACGGAAACCAAGGAAAGTGGAAAGAAATGGAGAAGAAAATTGCAGTCCGAACACTCCTGAGATGACTCGACCATGGGAATGGTCTCTGTGGGGTGGGTGGAAGAGGTGTTTAAGACAAGGCTGCCCTGGGTCTAGCTTGGGAGGTAGCAGCAGAGGGTGAGTAGACTTCAGAGAAGTTGTATACAAATGGCTGTGATCCTCCTTGGCTTGTATCAAGGTACTCAGAAACTGAGCCAGCATCAAGGGACAGGTGAGCCCTGTGGCTCTCTTTGGCCAAGACCATCACTGGGCCTTTCTGTGCCATGGCCAGAGCAGCCAAACCCTGAGACTTCATCCACAGGGACAGAGTTCAGTTTTACCTTGACTGATGGAAGGCTTCAGATTACCTCCAGTCCAGTCTGTGCTGAATGTGTCATGATGAATAATGTTACAAATCAGGGCCATTTGCAGTCTCAGACCTGTTTAACACCACCGCCAATGCCAAGCAGACTTCTTTAAGGATGGGTCAAAGGAGCACAGCACAGAACACACTGTCTCAATAAAAGGCACAGCCTGAAGCAGAGCAGTGCCTGGGCAGAGCTCAGCCAGAAACCAGGGCGGGTGGCAAAACACAGCAGGTGCAAAATGCCCAGAGTTCAGGGATGAACAGCAAGGCCTTGCAGAGAGGGAAGCAGAGCCTCTTGGGCTACAGAGCTTGGGGGGGTTCAGCACTCATCATCTTCCTCTCTGCTGTGCTCAAGGAGAGGACACTTCATGAACATTTTAGAAATCCATTAGAATTGCATCAAATACTTTTCAAGTCCTTGTCCCATCATGCTCCCTACCTACATTATCACAGGAGCCATTTGCTCTGTTTCTTGAAGTCATCCTGCAGCAATCAGGTGTTTCATTTTTTAACCTCTACTGGCACTGTGCAGCAAATAAACTGAGCAGCACCAGAGAGGCTGGCAAGCTGTACACTTAGCAGCTCTACATAGGCATGTCAAAGAATGAGTCATTGATGAGCCTGCAAGAGACAAAAAGATTGATTACAGAAGAGCTGAGAAATAGATTTGATGATGACTCACACTATTCCACCCTTTTTTGCATTCACAGACCTGCCAGCTGATTCATAACTGCATTCTGCCTTGCTTCTCCTCCCTGTCAGGGTGATCCATCAAACAAGGGTCCATCAATTAAAATTTCCACTTGAAAGAGGGAGGTGTGTGAGGGAGCACCCATCCCTTTCTTCATTCATACCTGGTAAGCCCCTTGTTCTGCCCTTTAGCCTGCTGCAAAGCCCATAATTTTCCTGCATATAGGACACTACAAAAACTGAGTGATGCAGGTAGGGCTGATTCCTTGCTGAATGTCTGGTTTTATAAAGTGAGATTTACTGTGTTCCCTAACTTCACCATTATTCTGAGGTCTGGAGATTTTTGGAGTTTATCCGTGGTGGCTCACTGTCTGTTTGCTTCTGAAATCAGGTGAGACATAAGGAATCACAAACAGAAAGCCAAAAAACTCAAGTAGATGTCATTGGTTGCAACTTGACAAGCACTTCAGAATATTTCTGAAAATCCTACTCTGTGTTTTTAATATTTTCCAGGGCACCTAGAACTAGGGATAGATATCTTTTAAGAAGAAAAGGGGAAAAAAAAGTAAAAAAAAAAAAAAGTAAAAAAAAAGTAAAATTTATTTTATTTTGCAAGGCGTAGCCTTTTTGGTCTTTTGCCTACTTGCCTGAAGAGTGTCAGAAAAAAAAAGGTAAAATAGAATTATCTTAGGGAAGGGTAAATACATGTCTATAGAAAGAACCAGTCAAACACATACAGCTCTTATCTAGGGTACAGCCCTAAAAAGCTGGAGGGTTTCAGGAGTGTTCACTCAAGAGGTCTCAATGACTTCACCAGTTTGCTTGGGTTTACATTTACAAGTGGTGTCATCTGCTAGAACCTTTCCAGCACACCTGACTTAGCTTCCCCATAGCTCAGCTGGCTTCTCATTGCCAAATACGTCATCACCAGTAGCAGGATTGGGGGGTGTCTGTCTAGGAGAGGGCTGCTTTTCCTGAACACTACCACTGTACAACCACCTTTCCTGCACCATGATTCCCTGAAGAGGCACCATGGACTGGACGCTGGCAGAAGACGGTGGTCTGGCCACTTGTTCACCACAGACCTGCTCATTTTGTTGCAAACAGAATTTTTAGCAGAGTTGGTGCTGTGTCAAAACTCAGTGACAAGAGAATGGTCACTGCTGTTCCAAGGGACATTTGGACTGTGAAGCCCTTTGACCAGGTCAAAACCTCCTCCTGGTCCGCTTGCCAATCCCCGTGTGGAGCAAAGGGGCACTCACTGACCCTGCACACAAGAAGAAATTTCATCCTGTATTTCAACCTTTATTACTTAATACCTCAATTGTACTTAATGATGTGTTTTATTTTATAAGTCGTTTTAGTTTATGACTGTTCTCTTGGGTGGATTAATCTCTTATTAGTGCATCATGTTTGAAAGGCTTTTGTTTCTCCCGTTAAACAGTTTAATGGGCTCGGCGAGACACTGCTGGGTGTGTGCTGTGCCGTCTGCCTGCGCACGGCGCGGGCGCAGCCAGGAGCCTGCACGCACCCCGGCTGCCTCGGGGGCCAGCGGGGGCTCATTTCCTGCTAGCAAATGCACCCCGTGCCACAGCATAAGCTGCACTGTGTAGGACCCAGCAGCAAGGCTACAGACCTATAGGAGGGGCTGAGGGAGCTGGGGTCATTTAGTTTGGAGGAAAGAAGGCTCAGGGGGGACCTTATCACTCACTAGAATTACCTGAAAGGAGATTGTAGCCAGGTGAGGGTCGGTCTTCTTTCACAGGTAACAAGTGTAAGACAAGAGGAAATGGCCTCAAGTTGCACAAGGGGAGGTTTAGATTGGTTATTAAGAAAACTTTCTTTATGGAAAAGGTGGCCAAGCTTTAGAACCAGCTATCCAGGGAAGTGGTGGAATCACCATCCCTCCAGGTATTATTTAAAAGTTGCAGAGATGTGGTGCTTGGGGACATGGTTTAGTGGTGGACCTGTCAGTGTGAGGTTAATGGTTGGACTTGATGATCTTGGAGGTCTTTTCCAACCTTAATTATTCTATCACTCTATGTACTTGTTCCTACTAATTCTTGTCACTGCCAGAGTGTCCTGCCCCTGTGAATCCTGTCTGTTCACAGGCAGGGCTGCAAACCTAGGGTGGGGTAGCATGTTCTGCACGTAGGGAAAAAGCTTAGTTCCCCCACAGCCCTGAGCAGAGTTGGGCAAGCAAGGATCCCATGCATGCTCAGGTAGCATAAAGTCAGGCTACAGCCAAAGTGGGAGGCAAATCCAGGCTCCAGAAGTGATCCCGCCTTATACATGCAAATAAATACATAAATAAATATCAAAAGTGTATTTCTAGCCTGTGGTAAATAAAACAAGTGAATTATCCCTGCTCAAGTCATACACAGAAGCAGAATTAAGAAGTGGTAGGATTTCAACTTACTGATTGTGTTTGCTTTAGCTACAGACATCTGTGTAGGAAGATATATGATATTTGTGCTTTTTTTTACATGGAATATGAAAAATAAGTATGAAGAGATGTCTAATTTACACAATTAGGAGTCAATATAATAGAAACACTGTGATTACTTAACCTACCATGAGATCAGCTTTGCCCATGGTCTTTTCAGAGAATTAGAAGGCTGAAGGAACCCCAGAAGATCACCTAGTCCCTTTTCAATGATGCTGCCCAGCAGATGATTTGCTGGGGCTGACATGTACACATAGAAAGCTCTTTTCTTATCCATCTAAATAATAAGACGATGAATGAAAAGCTTACAATGAATACAATTTTATATTCACTTTAAGCACATATGTGAATAGAAGAGGGTGAAACCAGCCATCTGCCAAGGGATAATTAATATATCTACAAACATAGAGTCCACAAAAGTGCTGACAGGCACAGAACACAGTGCAGCAGAATGAGCTCATTTCAAGACAGGCATTTCCCTTTGGTGAGTACATAGCTCACAACGGTAGGTGCAATTTGAGTTGGGCACAGCCCTGCAAGCAATACCACACAGAACCAGATCCTAATCTCCCCTGCACTTTAAGGCCCCTGATCCTGCAGATGTTTGAGGGAGAAACAGAATTCCCCAATAACAAGGTCCCTGCACCATGGGGAATGCAATGTATAGTCCAAATTTGGCACCTGGCTTTGTGCATGTGTGCAGTCATGCTCTGGGGAGATCCCCTGGCTGTGTGAAGGGACTTGCACCGATGCAGGACCTTTCCTGAACTTCTGGCTGCCAGACCAAGGGGGATTTAGATCTTCTGTAAAGCAAAGCTGTCAGACAGCAGTGAGGAGGATGTGGAAAGAAGGTCGTACTGATGTCCATCCAGAGATCCAACTCAGAGAGCCCCACCGGTGCCTGCTTACTCTGGCTCCCCTGAAGGATCAGCTTTGATTAATTTGACTCTGCCAGCAGACTAGGCAGCAAGGAAGGTTTAAAAGATTGATGAAGCCATCATGAAGGTAACCTTCTCCAGTGTCTCCTAGGCTCAGATCTCAGGCCCCAGTTCAAACCAGCATTCAGAAGTGTGCTGAAGGACTGTAGATTGCAGGACTTGAACTCAAGGTTAAATTTGAATATGTGATGAAGTCCTTTTCTGTACCAAGACTATGGCTTTACAGCTGGTGTCCAAATATCTGGGCAGGACGGATATCAGTGAAAGCCTTCATGTTCAAGGAAGGGCAACAAAGCTGGTGAAGGGTCTAGAAATCAAGTCCTATGGGGAGCAGCTGAGAAAACTGGGGTTGTTTATTCTGCAGAAGAGGAGACTCAGGGGGGACCTTACTGCTCCCTACAACTGCCTGAAAGGAGGTTAGTGAGGTGGGAATTGGTCTCTTCTGCCACATCTGAAGTGAAAGAATGAGAGGAAATGGCCTTAAATCATGCCTGGAGAAGTTCAGATTAGATATTAGGTTGGTTTTTTTTCCACTGAAATAGGGGTTAGGCATTGGAATAAATTGCCCAGGGCAGTGGTGGAGTCACCATCTCTGGAAGTGTTCAAGTGGTGTCTGGATTTGGTACTTTGGGATATGGTTTATGGTACTAGATGACCTAGAAGGTTTCAACCAACCCTGGTGATTCTGTGATTCTGAGGTGAAAATCATGGGTGCATGTCAGGAGGCTACTACTTTTATAGTCACTGATATCAGTAGTGCTCACATGAGCTGCACTGAAATGAGTTACCAGCCACTGATATCATTACAAAAGCTCTTGGGGACACAATAAGACTGAAAGATGAAATTATTTATTAGAAAATTTCTAGAAATGGAAGATTAATTTGTTCATGGCAGATATTGTGCTGTGATCTTCAAACAGGTAGAAAAAAATGAAAGATTGCTTCAACCACCTACCTCTTTTCCTCCAAAGAAAGGTTGCTTTCTTTCTTCCAGTCCCTGTGGATCACCTTAGAGACATTTACAGTGGCTCATCTGAAAAAGCAGAAAGCAGCAATGCTGGAGCACAACAGAGCCATGACTTTAACTAGGACGGCATTTCTCAGAGCAGCTTTGCAGCCAGAAATTCTGTAACGTGGAGCAGCACCCGCAGCAGCCTCGTGGTGGCTCCCACTCGTGCCCAGGATTCCTGCAGCTCTGGGGATGAGTGACTGCAAGGGTATTTTCATCAGCTGAGTGGCTAGCCCAGCAGGAAGAAGACTTTAGGAAGAAGCTAAACTGCCAGTAACCTTTTGTTTCTCCTTTTCCCACAAACCCTCTCACGAGCAGCTGAGCACTGAGAGGTGAGCTACAGGAGGGTCAAATGTTTTACATGAGTCACACCTCTCAGCTGCAGTTTCCCTCTTGTTCTGCCCCATTGTAGCTCATCCACAGGCCATCCCTTGAGGCAGGAATGTTCCCAAAAGGTGGGAAAGATGCCACAATTATCTCAGGAAAGGGAACAGAAGCAGGGGACAGGTCTGGGCTTTGGCATATGATTGCCGATGCAGTTGGCACAGTCCCTGGAGTGGTTTTGGTAGACACTCAAGTAATGTCCCAAACAGCGGCCAGGACCAGCCCAGGGGATAGTGTGGGTCAAGGGCTATCAACAGCAGATCTCTCAATGTCAACCTGACCCTCTGTTTCAGGGACTTGAGTTGTTTTGCCCTCTGTTGGCCTCACGACCAAAAAACCCACAGCCCAATTTGTTTGCCAGTGCAGGTGTTGCTGATGCTTCTGCAGAGGAAAGGTTCATTCCTTTGTGCTCCCCCTACCCTCATTCTTGATTGTCTGGTCCCATGAGTAGAGAAGTTTTAGTATGGTTTTCAGAATGTCTGGTGGTGAAGTGCTTGTTTGCCAAACCTTTGGAATGTTTCATTCCATAGAGCAGTGGGCTGCCTCTTTCCAAGTCTTGCTACGGCTGGAGGTGGGCCAGATACATAAATCCAAACATAGATTAGGTTAAGTCTAGGACTCAGTGATTAAGCCAGAGGATAAATCAAAGTTTTTGTCTTAGATTGAGGACAATGATTTTCATGCAAGCTTTTCTTGCAATATTTAGCCTCAAAACTCTTTCTGATTTGTTCTGACAGTGTTCTCACCAAAGATCAGTGAGTATTACTGAGCCTTTTACATGAATATTAAACTTTGTATTTAGTTCATCCAGTGGTCTTCCTCTGTCTTCTATTTCCTGGAAGCTTCTGCTAAATAGTCTTGGGGAAAGAAGATTTTTATTCCATTTTATTATTAAATGAGGATGTGTCATAGTTGTAGTCACTTCTCTCCAGCCACAGAATTGGTGGCCATGTACAACATTCAGCCTCATTAGTGGAGTCAGTTGCAATGGATCTCAAGATCTGATTACATTATGGTTCACTTTACCACTTAAATCAGCCTGGCTAAGCTTGCTCTGAAAAATTACGGAGTGAAGATAGCCAATAAAAACTCTTAGAAAAAGAATGAAAAGTGAAACCGTATTATTAGTAGCTATGGACCAATAATAGAATCACAGAATGATTTGGGTTGGAAGAGACCTTTAAAGGTCATCTAATCCAATCTCTTTGCAGGGAGAGTAACTAGATCAGGTTGCTCAGAGCCCCACCCAACCTGACTTGAATGTTTCCAGGGATGGGACACCCAGCACCTCTCTGGGAAACCTGTGCCAGGGTTTTACCATGTTTAATCCACAGACTCACTTCTTGTGCTGTCGTAGGGAGCTGTAGAAGTAGTGGCCACAAGGTCAAAATGGGGTTTGATGAACTCACGGTGAGAGGTCCATAGATGGACCTAAAAATGGACTAAAATGGCTGAATGGGGTTGCAGGCCTGAATGTCACAGCTGACCAAGAAGGTGACCATGCTTATATGCTCTCCTAAAATAGCATCTCCTGCTGCTGTCCTCAGACCCTGGCTACTGCCTGTGTGGATCACTGGTCTGACACTTCATGTCCTTTCTAAAGTCCTTTTACCCCTTCTGTCAGTGTCTGCTTCATGTGCATATGGGAAGGAGACACAAGGCAAAGCAGAGCCCAGGCTGCTCCTGAGAGACTTCGGCAGTGCCCAACCCACTCAAAGGCAGATCGCAAAATATCCCACCTGGAGTCAAGAATGAGCATCCTCTACAGCTGAGAACAGTTCTCATGCCCAGATCCTGCAGGAGGGTCAGCTTCAGGAAGGTCAGCGTTCTTACCAGTGTAGTAACAGTGCCATCCACAGAGATCAACAATTCAATTTTCAAATACCTGATTCTAAAATAGCTTCACTTATGTATTTTCTCTAAAGGCTGAAAAAGTTCTGTATGCATTCAATTCAGCAGAGTTTTGATTTTAGCAGGATTTGCAAGAGGTGTCTGCTAATGTTCTTTCTTCTTTTTTTCTGCATAAAATGCATAGGAAAAGAAATAAGCCAAATGATCACTGCCAAATACCACAACTAAGCATATTTTGACCATCATACATATCATTATCTTTATTATGGCAGCATTTCATGTGGATTATAAAATGTCATAGAAACGTCATTGCTCCCTCTGTCCAAAGATATATAACAATAATAATAATCCCTTACAAGTTTAATTTTTTCATCTGTGGATGTCAGAAGCTCTTTTAAAAGGTCATCATCATTATCCTCCCTTTATGGCAGGGGAAAAGAGACAAAGGCCAAGCTGTTCCTTCTAGCTTTAGGCATCTAGGATCCTTCTGCCGTCAGTGAAGGAAGACAGCAAGATAGACACATGCAAGGAGATCTGAGTTGCTTTTTGAAAAGGACAAGTCCTCTCTGTGACTCCCTCCTACCCAGGAGTCACCTGGTGCCTTGCTGTCAGAAAACTAAAGTCTGGGGGGTGAATTAGAGCTTGATCATTTGTGTCTGGTTTCTACTCATTTAACAGCAGAGAATGAAACAGAGCCCAGCTCCTGATTCCCACCCTCATTCTGTGTCCCCTCTCTCCCTTTCTGAAATAATGACAATGGTGTTCTTCCAGCATTACCCCTGCTGCCAGGCTAGCATGATGTGCTGCTTTTGGCTTGGGTAGAGTTAATTTTCTCTGCAGTGGCTGGTATGGGGCTGTGTTTTGGATTTGTGCTCAACACAGGGTTGATAATATAGAGATGTTTTCTTTTCCTGACCAGGGCTTGCACAGAGGCAAGGTCTTTTCTGCTTTTCATACTGCCATGCTGGCAAGGAGACTGGGGATGCATGAGAAGTTAGTCAGAAAGACAGCCAGGACAGGTGACCCAAACTGACCAAAGGGAGATTCCATACCACAGGACATCATGCTCAGTATATAAAGGGGGGGAGAAGGAGGAGGAAAGGGGAGATCCGTGAAGTGGTGGAGTTTGTCTTCCCAAGTCACTGTTATGTGTGATGGGGCCCTGCTCTCCTGGAGACGGCTGAACACCTGCCAGACCTTGTGAAGTGGTGATTTAATTCCTTGTTGCTTTGCTTGTGTGCATAGCTTTCCACCTTAATTACCTTTATCTCAACCCATGAGTTTTCCAGCTTTTACCTTTCTGATTCCCTCCCCAATCCTGCTGGTGAGGAAGTGAGCAAGGAGCTGCGTGGGGCTTGGCTGCTGTTGGGGGTTAAACCACGACACACAGGTCCTTGTGTAGACAAGATTTAATGCTGGGTTTGTGGTAGAGCAATTTTTTTCTGCCCATGCCTGATGGTATAGTAGATAACTTACTGAAAGAAACGTGCACTCAACATACTCTTCAGCCCTGCTTTCCTAAACATCCAAACTGTGTGAAGTAGTTTATCTGAGAAACCTGATCTTCCCACAGCTGGGTTACATCTGGCCATGGCTCTGTGGGGGAAGTAAGGTGGAAGCAGAGCTAACCAGCATGCTCCTGTTGCAGGTCCACAGCAGCCAGAGCCATGACAAAAAAATCACCCAGCTGATAGCCTGCTCTGCTTCCACCAAGAACACTGCAAATCAGCTGCTGGTCATGAATCATCATGAAGCATGACTGTCTTTGGCCGTGGAAATGTCCTTGAATTAATGTCTTCCGTTGTGAAAGTAATCCTAACATTACCACAGTTTCCCTAATTGCCTTTTTTTTCTTTCACAGTGGACGGTGTCAACATTATTACCATTGATTTCACCCACAGCACAGGCGGATCTGGTGGTTTTCCCTGTGTGTTTCTGATATGCTTTTCCTTCCTGGGCCTTCATTACATTGTAATTCTCCTGATAAAATCTATCACAAGTATCTTTTATATACCACAACTTCCACACAGGAAATGTGTAAGAAACATGACACTTAGAATAGAGAAAACAGTGGAGTTATTCATATAATTCCACACACACATACTAGCATTAATGTCAATGTGTTAATACAAATGTTAATGTAGGCGAGTGTAAAATGCACAAAGGATTCTCACAACCCACCTGCAGAGAGGTGCTGTGCATTGAAGCTGCTGTGCATTTATGCACACTGAAGGGCATCCAACCTAATAAGATGCCCCCAAAGCTGGGACTTGGGTTGTGAAACCCACTTGCCTTGTAGCCAGCAATCCTGTCTGCCTGGTTTCTGGACTGGGTGACCCTACAGACAGGTAAATTCACTGGGCACATCCATGCTTGGTCTGACAGCTGTCTGCATGTCCATATCCGGTTTGGAGAGCTCTCACTTTTTGATAGTGCTAAGAGTCCATCTGTGCAGGTGACCTGAATCCAAGATGAGTTAATTTGGGAGACTCCTCAGAAGTCAGACGGGTAGTGACAGCACAGAGTTCTCCGGCACACCAGCCAAGTGGAGCAGAAGTTGTGAAGGAGGACTCTGATGCTGTGCCGTGAGAGAGCGCTGCTGCTGCTATCTGGCCTGGGAACACCCACGTGCTGAATGAGGCTGAGTCACTGTGCAACCAAACCTGAGAGCAGGGAAAGCAGGAAGGAAAGCCTGACTCTGGCCTTGTGATCAGGACACTCATCTGATGGTTTGGGGACAGGGAAAACCAAACCTCTAACAAAATACTCTAACACCATCACTCAGCCTACTTTGAGCAGGAGGTTGGATTGGGAAGAAAACTCTCAAAATGCTCTCCGGTTAAAAAAAAGTTGAAGGTAAATCCAAGACTTTACTATACCACAGTAATCAGTTTAATTTGTTGTCACCCATGGAAAGACCCAAGAAAATAACAGCAACTGGATAACTGCAGTATGGTTTACCTGTACAGAGCAAGCTGCTTATACTGATCAATTCTCTCATACTTCTTGCTTCAGTAGGTTGGTACTCATGGATTAAAACTCGAGGCATTTCTCCTGTGCCACGCTGTGTCTGAGGCTGTATTCAGAGCACTTGTTAACAACAGCATGCAGTGAACGCCACTGCCCAGGGCCAGATGTGTGCAGCTTTGCAGAGGACTGCAATACTGACTAGAAGGGCTACTAGAGAATAAACCACGTTTCATTTTTATTCTGTTTTTTGTCCACTCCATGCCCTTTTGTATGAAATAGCACATGCATATGAAAAATTAAGCAACTGTTGAAGGATATTTAAATTTCATTAAGATTAAATATTTAGATTATCTTCTCATCCTTTTGAAACCCAGAAGGTTGTCTGAAGAGCAAGATACAATTTGATCTGGGTAAGAGCAGAGGAATCAAGGTCTTCATTCCTCAGAATACAAAATACTTTGGTCTCGTAGTGAAGTGCAGTTCTGCTCTCTCTTGATAACAGCATTGTAACAAGGCTGATAACAACAGGCCATGTGCTGTACCTGTTGCGCAGCTGTGAATGCAATGAAAACAAAGGCCAAATGTTACCTACCTACGCAAGGACAAGGTCATTTGATCACAGTTAGTAGAAGAAAACATGCCAAGAATTGGGCTAAATGTGTGGCCTGATAACAGCCAAGTCCTGGCACTGGACTACGAACTGCTACGAAACAAACGCCATTGGTCTATTGTGTTTAGTCATAAATAATTATTATCTCTGCACCTCCGGAGCTCTTCTTGATATCAATTAGTTGATCTGTGCAATCTTCCAGCGGTGAAAGAGAGGCAGTGCTGATCTGGGGTGCCCCAGGCTGACCCTGGCCTGGCACCCAGGCTCTGCTCTGGCAGCAGACACAGCTGCTGGCTTTGCTGAGGGCTACCTGTATGGCCACTGCAGTGTTCCAGGTCTGCTTGGGCCACGGGACCCACCTGCCTGCAAAAGGCAGACTGTACTTTCTTTTCCACCTCTCTTCTCCCTTCTTGGATGGCTTTTGCAAAGAGGATTCTTCTTCTTATCTATATCCAAAAGACTATACTAGGAGAAGAGTCTGTCTGGCTCCCCATTTTGAGTAAAATCTCATTTTTTAATAAAAAATTACCACTGGATCTCCTTGATGTCTCTACATCAAATGCTTTCAACATTGCAGGTACTATCTGCCTTACATTCCAACCACACAGTCTTGAAAAATGCTCCAACAACCAGTTCATCACAGATTTTACAAAACCTTTCTGAGTTGTTTTCAGACTTTGCTTTATTTTTCTTAAGTGCAGCTTAAGAAGAGTCACCAAAACATAGCACCTGCTGAGCCAGGCAGTTGTGCACAGCGGGCCAAGACACGGGATCCCAGCCGAGGGCTGCGGCATGGCGTGGGTACAAGTGAGTGACACGGAGCGTCTGAGTCATTCCCGCATGCCCGAGGCGAGGGGAAAGGTGTAGCAGGGAAGGAGTACAAGGCACAGTGCTGCACCGATTGCTCCATGGGGACGAGGTGCTGAGCGGAGCCCCAGAGCAAGCGTGGGGCACCCTGGCTGAGGAAGCATCCCTGGAGGCTGTACCACCCTACAAACACCTGAGTCATAATCCCCTGTCCTCCTCCTTCCTCCTGGGAGTGGCAGCAATTTGCTATCCATGTAATCCTGCCAGAGCAAACCCCACTCAGAGGCCAAGGGACAAGGCTCCACCCTATTGTCCACCTACACCTCACCCTCCTGTTTTGGAAGGAAGGGAACAGGAAAGGCTTTGGCTCTCTCCTCCACGCCTGGGCCCCAGGTCTGAGCAGCTCTGAGTTGTCAGAGGTGTTTTTTCCCAGGATGGTTTTCTTCCTTCTGTTTAGGTTGTTTGGGATTTTTTTTGCATGCAGAAGGAAGAATTTGTTCTTGCTCTCCATCCATGTGTGGGCGTGCTGCCAGACACTGGCTCTCAAGCTGGTTTTAGCATCTTTTCCTTAAAGGTAATATTCCATCTGCAACACCAGACCACTGCTGGGTCTGCTCATCCAGCCTTTTCCCAAAGGTTTTACAGAATAACTCTCCAAAGGAGGCTCCAAAGTGGTTCCCAGTGATTTCCTCTTCATAGCTGGGGATGAGTGAAGCTCCTGGTGAAGGATTCTTCCACTTAAAACAGCAAGTCACTTCCTGAACTTGTCTAGTTCACCAGTTTCATAAATAATAGAGTGAATAATCAATAATCATTTATCACCCTGGAATCTCGATTCCAGCAAGTTATCGAGAAGCATGTGTCCCAAATTCTGCATTTCCCTCCGCTCTGGACTATGGAGTATGTGCATTAGTTCATTCACAGATGTCTTTTTGGTTTCCCCATTTAACCTACTTATCTTAAACTATCTTATCCTATTTGCCCCACAATTTCTAAAAAGATCCTACCCCAGGACAAGATCATTCTTGTGAAATTTTTGTGTGTATTGGTTTAGTTTTGGCAAAGTTAGGAGGTAGTTAAAATGAGTCTTATAATGGAAAGCTAGCTGCTAGCGACTCTCCATAATACATGTCTACCTTGCAGGAGAGTCGTGAGGATTAATTAATTTGTGTTTGTTAAGCACTTTGAGATCCTAAGATTAAAGGTTCTATAGAAATGCAAATTGTTATTATAATGATAAGTTCTTTATATGAGCTCATATGTTTTGCCTTAGAGGCACAGTCTCACCCTGAGTTGCGTAGTTATACACGTAAATCTTCAAACATTATGATGAAAATGTACCTCTGAAGGCCTGATCCTTCCGACCACTCTATCACTTCATGCATAGAGCTGCCCTTGATTTCAGGCAGGTCCCATACATGGGACAATTGCAGGATGCAATTGGTTTAGGAAAAGACCATTGTGTGCCTCTGGGCTTTGCACTGAGACACATAACTTTCTGTCTCACTCCATAAAACCACTACTGCTGTCAGTAGTTATTCCATCTTATTAATGAAAAGACTGAACAGATGACAAAATCTGGATCTGAATTTTGACCCTCCCAAAACTCAGGTTTCCAGAGCTTTATTTAACCTGTTAGAGAACAAGAGAGGTTAAAGCCCACTAATGGATATGGGATCCCATCAGCATGGCTGAATGCCATTCCTGACACGTAAGACATGCCTGTTTGGCCCATCCCACTGTGTGCTTTGGCAAGCAAACATTTTCAGACCTAAGTTACCAAAGGACAACCACTTGCAGGGAGCAAGGCCATAGCTGCACAAGCCTGGCAGACCCATGTCCCCCTCCCAAAGGCCTCTCTCTGCTTTTCCTTCCCCCTTGCACAGGCTTGGAGCACCACACTGCCCATCCCCTGCCTGCAAGGGACATTTGACCATCCTGGTCAATGTCTTTGTCTGAAGCACTAGTCCAACACAGGGGCTGTGCAACAGGCAGGAAGCAGGTTCCTGGGAGAAGTGGTCACCCATCTTCCATCACAACTTGCTTCTGTGCGTTCCTTGCCACATCTCTGGCACACAGACACCTCAACTCACACCATTAAAGGGCTGAGTCAGAAAAATGTCATGAGGGTTGTCTGCATCACCCATGGGTTTACCTGAATGCAGAACACAGTCCCAGAAATACCAGCTGTAAAAGAAGTCTCCTGCCCAACCTCACACGCAAAGTAGGGCTATCAGCAGGCACCAGATCAGGTCAGCCACGGCTTTTTCTCACTTAAGCTTGAAAACCTCCACTCCACTTCTGTCTCAGGGTTGCACGACTCTCCTGGAGAAGAAGTTTCTCCTGATATCCAACCAGAAGTGCCAAGGCACAACTTACGGCCATTGCTCCTCCCTACAATGTCTGACAACACCGAGAATTTTGCACCATCTTTGTAGCTATCCTTCAGATAATCACCTCTTAAACTGCTCTTCACCAGATTAAACTAATCCCAAATTAAACTCCAGTCTTAATCCAAAATGTGAGGCTTTCAATACAAGATGTTACTTCATGTTTGCACTGGCTAGTGTGTAGGTAAGCTTATAACTCGTACATTTCCTGAATATGAAATAAAAGTAAGGAACTCTACCCCTTCAAACTCTTGTATCATTCATTGTGTAGTCTCAAAAGACTTCTGTTGAGAGCCTTTTCAGGAGTGGAAGGTATGATAAAGAAATGTATTATTCCCTTCCCTGACATGAAAACCTTCAGCAGTTCTCAGTCTGGGAACCTTTCTGCTACGTGATATGTATCTAGAATTATCACAAAAGAGAATGAATACTAGTTATGTTTAACATATCCAGAATTTATAATCTCCTAAATTTTACACTTGTCTCTTTTTTCCCCCCAAATGTTCAGAGCCCTGTGACAGGTTTGATGCACTATTCAATATATTCACTTCTACCATTCACATCATCAGTTCTTCCTATCAAAGGTGATAACCGAAGACTAATATTGCCACAAACCCAGGAAACCATGCTGACTTCTGATGGGTTTCTTACATTTTCCACTGCCCTAAGAGAAAAAGATGTCCTACATGTTATTGACATCTATCTGAAGACAGATAAAGTCAGAAGAAGGCTGTGAGGAAAACCAAGACAGTAAGCTTTCCAGTTGTCCTTACTTCTACTGCAAATCATTAGTGTGTACTCAGAGCTCTGCGCTGGGACATACATTATGCAGAAGACAAACCTTTGTGAGCAAATGTCAGTATGAGCAATATGCACACACGAAGCCCAGCAGGACAGGGCTCTGCTCACCAATACACGCCATGGGCCACCATTGTTCCCTGTCTCTTCACACCATGCAGTGAGTTCCCCACCAGCAACTGTAGTTTGCTGGAGCACTCTGTAATATCACTGTGTCTGCACAACACCTGAAGATCTAATCCATGGAAGAGATTTTAAGATTTAAATCTGCAAAATGTTAATTTCCACAAACTGTGGCATATTCAGATCCTGCTGCTGCTCTCCTCTGAGAGCATTCTCCTTTCTGAGCAGCCATTGCAGTATGTGCCAAAGAAGACACATACAGGGGTCAGATCCCACACCGACACCATCAGTGGTCATCATTTGATTGTGATACTCGATGGGCATACAAGCACCGAGGGCTTCCTCTCTCAAAACTGCTCAAACTTCCAGGCTGTTTCTGGAGTAAGTCAAGGACTTGAGCAGGGTGGGCTCAGAAGCTGGCTGTGAATTATGTGTGACAGCAATGCCCTGTGGCCCCAGCAATGTCTTCTCTGTGGCAGAAGACAGTTCCTTACATGAGAGAGAGATGCAGTGTATGGGCTGAGCACTGCAGTGCTATGCCAACAGGACTGGCCATTGCCTCCCCGCTTGCTGGCTGCACACACAGCATCTGCCTGTCACTTCCATGGCTCCCTTTCCACTGATCCCACAGAACAAGCTGACCTCTGCTTTTCAAGCTAATGTTCAACAGCTTGCAAGATCTCTTCTCTTTCTTCCTGACTCTCAGAGAATTTCGACATTGTTCAGAGCAAGATGAGAAGTCTATTAAAATACAGTGTGTAAAAACTCTGCTATACCATCATATATTGCCTACAGAATCCATGTATTAACTATAACAATGCTAGAGTCAAATCTCATTATTTGGCTCACTTCTGGTGGGTGCTGAGCTCTTACAGAGGATGATGATACTCAAACACCTTGATGTATCAAGTATATTTAACAACTTGCATATGAGAGCACTGACTTGTAATTTATATATATATATATCTCAAATATGTAACTGTGAAGGATTAGACAAGGCTCAGACACAGAACTGGTGCTGTAATGTCAGAGTTATGTGCTTCACCTCATGGCATGTGAGGTTTTGAACTAATTTTTAACCATACTGGGCTACTAAGCCCAAAAAAGGCAAGTCAGAAAACAGATCCATAAGCATTTCTGGAGCTGAGCTGCAAAACAAAGCTTTCCAGTCACTTCACAAGAATTTTGGTTACTCTATCTCCTCTGGTTTAGCCACTGCAAGGAGTTATTTTAGTTTGTTGCTCTGACTCAAAATGATGCAACATCAGATTTGTAGCACTGAGTGACAAGAAACTGTATTCAAATGCCTAGAACATGTGTAATAAAAGATGACGAAAATGTATCCTGGAAACATTGTTTTCTCTAGTGGTCTTTGTTGGATGACAGGGACAATTTGTAGGTTTTCTTTTCTCTGTTCAATGGTCGATGAACTGAAAGGGAACAAAGAGCTGCTGCCCCAGGTGAGCTGGAGGCAGCCCCATGAGATTCCCCCATGCACATATCCTGCATCCCACAGCCCACAGAGGACCTCCACGTTGCACGGGCCCACAGCTCAGCACACCCCTATCTGGAATTTACTCTCTGCAATCCTTGGTAAGTCACTGAATCTTCCTCTGAATCACTTTTTCATCCATAAAGTGGAAGTACTATTTACCAGCTTCCATGAGCTGTCACAGGGCTTAATTTCTCAAGAAGCGCAAAGTCCCTGGATAGAGGGAAGGAAAGCAGTTGAGAAATGCCAGGCATTACCTTGAGGTTTCCTCCAGTTGTTGTGGGGGTGCTGGGCAGCTCATCTCTCTCCCATTGGGCAGCTCTCCCCACCTGGCCAAAGCTGAAGGAACCTGGGGTTTGGCTCCAGCTCCTCCCAAATTTGGGGGTCCGTAAGAGCCCTAGCAGAACCCATCATTCAGCAGGGTGAGGGACCACCAGGCTGCTGCTGCTGTACTGCAAGATGCAGGAGACACTGACAGCTATGGGGAAGTCAGAGAGTCCTCCCCATCTCCTGTCCCTCCACAGCAGCAAGGGAGAGAAAATGAGGAGGGGAAACATCAGGAAGACATGGCCACAGTCTCCTACCAACAAATGCTTTTCCAGTGCCCTCTTCTGGAAAACATTTTTGGCCCAAGCAACTGCTTCATGTAAGGTAGTCTGAGACTGGTGGTGGCTTACCAAGAGCTGCAGGAGCATCCCCCAGCTCTTCACACCCAGGATCTGCTCTGCCCCTGGGACTGGTGGACCTGTGCAGCTGCTCATGCCCTTCAGAGCAGCTTGGCCAGACCCTCAGGGCACTAGCCAGAACACAGGAAGCAAAGGAATGCCTCCTTTTTTGTACCTGATATGCCTGAAAGCTGCCCCTGACTGACCTCTGGCATGCGGACCCTGGGGTCCTGAACTGGAGCACCTCCTGTAAACACTATGCTCCTCAAAGCCAGCCCTTGTCACCAGCAGCTCTCAAGGATTCTCCAGAGATGAGAACTGGGAGGAAGATGAAATATTTTGGTAATCCCATCCTTTTGAGGAGCTGATAAAACATTGCTATTAAACATCTGCAAACAGCTAACGAATGCATCAGTTCCTCAGGTAATCGCATCCTGTGGTTGTTTTTGTCACCTCTTTCCCTTGGAGCAGTCCAGCCTTTGCTCCCCAGCCTCAAGTATAGTTCCATGTTGTCTCACACCAGAGCAGTGCCTACCCACTGGCCCCTGTCCTCCCGCCCCAGCAAAGGTCAGTCAGCCTGAACACCGCTGGGGACAGCTGCAGGCTCTTCTCCAGCCCCAGCCAGAGGGGAGGAGGTGAAGAGGGAACAGCTGGTACCAGGGATGTGTTGGAGTGCTGGGGCTAGGTGATGGCCATTGTCCCTATCCAGACCACAGCCCTTGCTTTTGAGCCAGCTCAGTGAGCAGCTGGCTCCTGTGGTGGTGGCACAGCCCTTCTCTTCCCTCTGTCTGCTTTTCCAGTGCCTGATTCCAACACAGACTATTCTGTGATTCTGTGATCCCTGTTTGTTCACAGTCAGCAGAAGAAAAATTAAATTAAATTACATCTGCTGCCCACAGAGCCAAATCTAGAGGCATATGAACCCCATTATTTGCCCTGTTAACTGGCAGGGGAGGTGGTGTGAAATTCCTCAGGGATTTTGATGAGTTATCTCAGCAAAGACAATGCTTGTGCAGCGACAGGAATCGCTGTCGAGGGCAGGTAGTGTCCTGAGGACCAGCTGATGTGGGTTCTACACACTGGGACAGATTTCCCCACTGCCTGCTTGCTGTTATTTAGAAAACCTTCTGTAATTCATGCCTGGATGTGTGATGACATACACACACACCAAATATATATATTTTTAAAATATTTTAGGATATTTTGTTCCTTCTTTCATTAAATTATTTTAGCCAGAACCAGCGGCTCTGTCCCCTGGCATTTCTTTTGGCTGTGTCCCAACTCACCTTTTGTTTATCATCTGCTTGATCTTGGTGTTTTCCTTTATTTCAAAGGATCCTTCAAGGGATTCTTTTGCAGCCCCAGCCTGGCGCCCTCCACCCCCAACCCATCTCCAGAAGCCAGGGGCTGTGGGGTGGACAAGGATATCCCATTGATCTGCTTTTGCCTGAAATACAGTGGATTTTCCACCTGAGCTGGGTGGAAGAGCTGGGAGGATGGGACCTCTGAGCCCAGTGAGCACAGCCTTTTGCTTTGGGTACCTCTATGAGAGCATCCCACACCCCACAGCAGCCAGCATTTCCCATCACTTTTCCCCAAGCAGGACGGAGTGTTTTCTCCATGTTGCAGGGCTCACTCGCCAGCTCTGCAGGAGGGCAGGGGCTGCCCAGATGTCTACCTTCAGACAGCCACTAAAATAACCTTCGGTGACTTGGACATGGGGAGCAGGAGCACCCTGAGCTCTGTCCTGCAGCTTGGGCTGCAGAAAGGTTCCTTGCCGCTCTTATAAATGCTCCAGAGGAGGCAGGGTGTAAAAATCCCCTTTTCAGCATGGCAAGGAGGGCTCCATCGTCCCACAAACATTGACAGGGCAGGGACTCAGTCCGTAGGGAATTGCATCTACCATGGGTGAGGCTCGAACTGTTTAAAGAGAGGTGGAGAGGGGCAGAAAATGTCTGTCCTGGGCAAGGGCAGAAAGTTCAGTCGTTCCAGGGCTGAACTAAATGTGGATTGAAAGGATCAATTGATTGACTTTCGTACACCTTCCATCAAAGCCCATTTTTAAAACAAGCCAGCAATACAAAATAACCTTACAGTGGAAACAGCGACCAGCGTCAGAGCAAGGGCGGACAGAAAAACGGTGGTCAGTGTTACGGGAAGTGTTTTGGGTAACAACCTCGGTGGTCAGGGATGGAGGCAGGGGCAGCACCGCTGCGGACGGCAGCCAATGCCGGCACGCCGAGCGCAGGGGCTGCGAGAGCCGCGCAAACTGGATGGCTCTCAGCGGGACAAATGCTTCCAGTGTCACCCCGCTGACACGCCGGGTGTGACACACTCCGGCTCCCCTGGCTCAGTAGTGCTTTCCTCCAGCATGTGCCAAAGGCATCGCTTGCATCCGCAGCCCTCCGGCCTCCTGAGGCCGCTTTTTCACGCTAAGGCTGTGGTACCGACCCGGGGGTACCGACCCGGGGGTACCGAACCGGCGGCGGGGGCGGCGCGGGCCGTGCACCTGCTGGCAGCGGGCAGGGCTGGGGGCGCGCACATCACTCCGCAGGTGGATCCCGTCCCCGGCGGCCCCACGAGGGAAGGGGCCCCGGGGGGCACAGCCCGCGCAGCGGCTCAGCGCACCCGGCGCACGGCAGGGGCCGGGGCAGGGCAGGGGAAGGGCCGGGCCGGGCCGGGGGCGCGCCGCGCGGTGCGCATGTTCAGCCGTACGTCACAATAGCGGCGGAGGGAGCGCGCCCGGTCCCAGCCGATCGCGGCTGGTTTGAGCTGGTGCGTTGCCACAGCGACGCCGCGGCGCTATAAATAGGAGCGCGGCGGCCGTGGCGAAGCTTTGTCAGCCGCGGCGCCCTGCCTGCCCCGCCGGCCCCGCTCCTCCTCAGCCGGCCCGGCGCTCCCGCCCGGCTCCGCGCACCGCGCCCGGCTCGCAGGAGGAGGGGGAGGCGGCTCGGAGCGAGGGGATCGGCTGCCACCGGGGCTTGACATCAGCTCCGCCACCGCTGCCCGAGGCGAGGTGAGGCGGGCGACGGGATGTGCCGGGCTGTGCCGGGAGCGGGGCGGGCGGGCGGCGGGGCCGCGGCGGAAGCGGCCGGCGCGGAGCCACGTGTCGGCGGGGCCGCTGCCAAGCGGCGCGGCCCGGGCTGGGCCGGTGCTGCCGCCGGGCACGGGGAATCCCCGGCCCCGGCGGGAAGGCGGGAGGCTCCGGGCGGCTGCGAGCGGGCCAGATCAGCTTGCCGGCTCGCCTGGGGAATGTTGCCCGGCGGGCACTGGCCTGGGGCGGGAGCAAATCAGAGAATCACAGAGTAGTTTGGGTTGGAAGGGACACTAAAGACCATCTAGTTCCAACTCTGCCTACGACAGAGGGACACCGTCCACTAGACCGGACTGCTCAGAGCCCCATCTAGCCTGGCCTTGAACACCCCGAGGGATGGGGGGAGAGGGAGCCCTTCTCCCGCGGAGCCGGCGTCTCGGGGTGGGGGCCCAGCCGCAGGGTGATGTGAGCTGTAATAAGGGTGCACCCCGGGGCTGACAGGCGCCTCCTTGGGAAGCCACAGTGTCAGGCTGGGCGTGCAGTGCCCCGCTACCGTGTGGCTTTGCGGGAGAAGGGCGTCGGTGAGCGCAGGGTAGCCGGCCCCGTCCGTGCGCACCGCAGCCCGCAGCGCTCTGCAGACTCCGGTCAGGGGCGCCTCGGGCACCTTTTCTAGACGCAGCTTGGCTGTTTGAATACAGAGCCTGCAGGCGTGACTCAGCTTTGTCTAAATACAGCTGCTGAATAAGGGAATGTTCTGGAGAACAAATTCTAAATGAGCATAAATTGCCTTTCTTCTGGGGAGCTGCAGACACTTTGCACACAGTCCAAATAGAAACATACTTTGGAAGGCTACGGTTTGCACCTACATGATCATGTTCTGTCTATATTCTGTGTAATTACAATGTAGTTAAAATTGTGCAATGAGGTGGAGATGGAAAGCTTGCAGGAACTTCTTAACAAAATCTGTTGTGGCTAGTTAAAGTAATTTCCCTTTTACATGTTAATAGGAAAAATTATTTTCATGCAGTGCTCTGCAGAGGAGAGGTTAAACTAAATTCTTTCTGATGGTGTTCACTTCTCTTAGCCACAGCTGAAGTCGCTGAACTGTTTTCTGCAAAGCTGCAAGTCAATGATGAGATGCAACTTCTCCTTAGTAACAAGCACCTTCCTGAGAAGTGTTTAATTTGCTGCTTCTTATGGTCCTTTCAAAGAGGCTTTTAAGAGAAGACTTTAATCCAGCTTGTGGGAGAATTATCCTGCACGTGAATGAGAGCAGGGGGAGAATGAGGTTCAATGGATTTTTGGGTTTATTAGAATCAAAGCTTAATCTGCAACAGCTATAAAACATCCTTTGTAAATTGGTTTATAGCCAGACACACTCTGCTTAACAGCTTGATGGAGAATGCTGTCATTCTGTATTTGGACTACTCAGTAAAAGGATGGCCCTTGGACTTAATGGGTCATGGATGGCAGAGTAGTGTGCTTTTGCTCTTTAGTTCTGGTTCTCAAGGGACATTCTACTTGGCAGGTAGATTTCTGTTAGCAGTGAAGATTTGTAATGGACTGCTGTAAAATCCTGTTCTAAAGTGCTAATTGGGATCACTGTTAAGACTTTGTCTGCAGGTTGGAGTTATGAACCAGTCTCAGTGTGTATCTGCCACTCATGACAGCTGAGGTTTTCATGTAGCTTGGAGGTCATGAGTAGAACAGGGGAGCTCTAACTACCAACAGAGCAACTTCAAGGAAAGCCCTGTTCTCGTGTCTGCTTTATGCATAGTCTGAACTGTATTGAGAATCCAGATATTTACCTGGCTTGGACCTAATGAGAGTTGTTTTAAAAAAAAGTGGTAAGTAGACACTAGACATAATATTAATAGCTTTGATGTGGAGGTGAAGGAAAAGACAGCAGAAATTTCCAGGGAGCCAGACTAATAATATCTGACAGTATTTATTTGATTGTTTTTTTCTTTGAGTAGATTCAGAACATCAGGGAATCACTGTAGGGGCTGTATAATTGTAAATGATATGAGCACAAAGTAGTGGTCATCTACTGACTGTGTGAATCCAAGTGAAGTATTGAATGTAAACTATATGAATTAAAATTAAATGATTAACTTTTTTTTTTCAGCAGTTCATACTCAAGTCCTTTCACGTAAATCTGACATCTTGGAAGTCATGAGTAACTTCAGCAAAGAAGAATTTGAGTTGACCTTCCTTGATGAAGGCTTTACTGCCAAGGATATCCTTGACCAAAAAATAAATGAAGTGTCATCTTCTGTAAGTATGAAGGGAAAACCACTACGTTTCATGATGCTACAAATTTGTAAACTAATAGAACAAGTTGTCCTTGCAAATGATCCGCAAGACAGCCTCCTTGAATGCTGACCTCTAGGTTTATCCTGCTATCTGCTGTTTGTAATGTTAAGATGTATGTTTGCTCTAGGATGATAAAGATGCCTTCTATGTTGCTGACCTCGGGGACATTGTGAAGAAGCACATGCGGTGGCATAAGGCCCTTCCTCGGGTGACGCCCTTCTATGCCGTAAAATGTAATGACAGCAAAGCTGTTGTGAAGACTCTTGCTGTTCTTGGGGCAGGATTTGATTGTGCCAGTAAGGTGAGATCTCGACTATCTTCTGATCTGTGGCGTTAGTATCTGTTCCGCCTTACAAGACTTGTATATATAAAATTAAGCGCAACTGAGTGGTGTTGCTTTTGTTGTTCTGATTACATTAATCATCCATCTAGAAATATCTGTTACAAGTGTAATCTGTTCTTTCTTCAGACGGAAATACAGCTGGTACAGAGCATTGGTGTGCCTCCTGAGCGAATAATATATGCAAATCCCTGCAAACAAGTATCTCAAATCAAACATGCTGCCAGCAGTGGTGTACAGATGATGACATTTGATAGTGAAGTAGAACTAATGAAAGTTGCAAGGGCCCATCCAAAAGCCAAGTAAGTAATGCTAATTGTTTAAGCTCAGTCTCATTCTGAGGTCCTACCTGCCTGATGATGGTGTCTGTTATACTGAACTTAACTCCTCATTTTTTCCTGTTTCTAGGTTAGTCTTGCGCATTACCACTGATGACTCCAAAGCAGTCTGTCGTCTGAGTGTTAAATTTGGAGCTACGCTTAAGACTAGCAGGCTTCTTCTGGAGCGTGCAAAAGAACTTGACCTTGCAATTGTTGGAGTTAGGTGAGCTGACAGTATCAAAACACAGTCATATTAAATATTTTTTATAAGTGGTCTACCTGACAATAGAGATGCCTTTGCTTGTGGTGGCATGAGTTTATACAAAACTTCTGATTAATTTGCCAAATAGCAACTCATAATTTGTATCTTTTTGTAGTTTCCATGTTGGAAGTGGATGCACAGACCCAGAGACCTTTGTTCAAGCCATTTCTGATGCCCGCTGTGTGTTTGATATGGGAGTAAGTCTAGTTCTGCTTTTCCTGGAACTGCTGCTCAACTGTTGTGGCAAAGCTGAATGAAGTGTACAATTTTTATGGGGTTAAAAGCTAAGCTTTAGTGAGTAGCTAAGTCACTGACTTCATGTTGTTGGAATTTTGTCCTGGTAGCTTACTTTGACCACCTTGGCAGAACTCACCGACTGATGCACTAAAATTGGCAACTCAAACTCAAATAACTTACTTGAACATGAGTTAGCTCTGTTTCAAGTGTTAATGAAATGACTTAACATTACTTTTTAAGCTAAAATGATAAACTGATGTTTTGACAGTGTTGCTGTTAATCTCATTTTAGGCTGAACTTGGCTTCAATATGTATCTGCTTGATATTGGTGGTGGTTTCCCTGGCTCTGAAGATGTCAAGCTTAAATTTGAAGAGGTATAGCTTTGCTAAGAACTTCTCAGGTTGTGGCGTCTGTTTGAGCGTTGATCTGGATTAAATAAAATCTCGCTTTTTCTGTTTGAATGCAGACACATTTGCAAAAATGTGTCTGCTTGGTGAGAAATGTAATTAAGAGGAAAAGAGGAATTAATCTGAAAACTAAAAACTAGATGAGCTCATTAGATACATAGCTAAATGACTGCACAAGCATGCAGCAGTCTCAAAACAAGTAAAGCACCTTGCCTTCTAGCCCAAGGAGGTGTTAAATGTTGTTACATATTAACACTAGGAGACAAAGTTACATAAAAGAGTTTTCTTGTAATAGTGTGAGCTAACATTGTAGCACTTTTGGTACCTCCTAATGAAGTGTGTCTTCTCATAGTGCAGTATGGGGGCATACGTGAGGCATCAAGAGCAAATTATGTCATTGGGCTCCATGGCATGATGCAGTCATATTGCAGTAGGAGGCAGCTTAATGATAACTTCAGAACTTGTAAATAGCTGTTCATTAAGGCAACTGAATTTCAAATATGATAGTAAAGCCCTCTGTATTCTTATGATCCCATAAGATGACATCTTTAGGATTCAGTAAGCTGTGGAATAGTGCACGAGTAGCAGCACTACAAGTGGACCACAAATCAAATTTGAAGTGTGGCGACTTGCAGGGCATTAATGTTGCTTTAATGAGCCTAGGAGGGGTGATTTCCTTCAGCCTCAAACATGACCTGTTTTGTTGCAGTGATGTAACAAAAGTGATGTCTGCTTTTGTTGCTTTGTATGAATTTAATTGCAAACAAGACTTTGAATGAGAAAAAAATCAAGAGCAGTCAATAGAAATTACAATAGATGTTAATAGATGTTACGTGTTTCACTAGTATATCATTTTGAACGTGAGGGTCTTACTTCATCGCAGACTTTTAAAGTAGCACCTGAGTAGCTGCTGAAATCATAACACTGGCATCTAATTTTTCCCTAGATCACAAGTGTAATCAACCCAGCACTGGATAAGTACTTCCCTTCAGATTCTGGAATTAATATTATTGCAGAGCCAGGAAGATACTATGTTGCATCAGCATTCACGCTGGCAGTCAACATCATTGCAAAGAAAATTGTGTTAAAGGAGCAAACAGGTTCTGATGGTATGTAAATCTAGACCTAGTCTTAGTTCTAGCCAACTGTGTGTTTCTTTCCAAGCATTTTCTCACTGGTGTCTCAACTTCTTCCAGATGAAGATGATGCAAATGACAAAACTCTTATGTACTATGTGAATGATGGAGTCTATGGATCATTCAACTGCATCTTGTATGATCATGCACATGTTAAACCAGTCCTGCAAAAGGTAAGTCTGTTCAGAAGTACCACGTACTGGTCATGTATCATGGATGTAGGAGAATTCTTGTCACAGCAGTCACTTCTCAGTTCACTGCTCCCTTCATATTGCCTGACTTTGGCATTTAACTTATAAAGCATGCAGTGGAATTAACTCAAAGCCAGAGGTGCAGAAGAACCTGCAAGCAGCTCTTCCTTCTCTTCAGAGGTGGAATGTTACACTAACTGTGATATTACTTCTGGAAGTTCTGTTTTGATAGTCAAATAATTATATCTCACTCTTTTATTTAGCGGCCTAAGCCAGATGACAGCTGCTACTCCTGCAGCATTTGGGGACCAACCTGTGATGGCTTAGATCGGATTGTTGAGCGTTTTAATATGCCAGAGCTGCAAGTTGGTGACTGGATCCTGTTTGAAAACATGGGTGCCTATACTGTTGCAGCAGCTTCTACTTTCAATGGATTCCAGAGGCCAACAATACACTATGTGATGTCAAGACCAGCATGGTTAGTAACTAAATATCTTGATCTATCAGTACTTTTGAGATCACTGTAATGAGTAGCTCATATCAGTTGGCTACCACTTAACAAGCAGGGCTATAGTTTTGGAGCCGCAGCTCTTGTAAAACCTCTTGGTGTGGAAGAAGGCAGTGCCTCTGAAGGTTTTTGCTGTGTGCTTAGAACAATGCTGATGCTACTAATTACTTTTCTGTTGTACACGCTTATAGGAGAGGCCCTTTTAAAGGGGTAATGTTAGGAGTCTTCATTAATCTGGATTCTAGCTAGTGTTTTCACTTTTGCATAATGTTACAGAATCATTGTGAATTCTTTACGTTTAGCTTCTGTGCCTAGTAATCAGAGACCAGTCAATCACAGTTCTATTAATATGTTGTCTTCTAAACCAGTAGCTTACTAAATCCTGACTGCAGGATGCAGGGACTTTCAAAAGTGTTTCTTCACAGTATGATCTCTATGTTTGTTTGAGAGCTATTCCTTGGTTTAGGTTGAGCTCTGGCTCAGTGCTCAGTGCAGAGTGCTAGATCTCCATGGGAAGTTATTAAACAGGTAAGCAAAGAAATCAGGACTACCTTTTAAGTGCAAGGATACTGTGAAACTGCAACTTGAACAGCAGTTTAAAGTAACCTGAGTGCTCTTCAGTGCAACACATGTTAATGGATTGCACCTTCTATAAAAGTGGAGTTTCCTGTAAGAGCAAGCCCTTACCTCTCTACTGACATCTGCCTACTGAACTGGCAGAGGGCTTTTGGGCAGAAGTGTTACCCTAAAGTGTGATTAGCTCTGCTATTGGGCTGTTTTCAAATTTTTTGAAAATCTTTAAGTTCAGGGGAATTCCTGCCATAAAAGTAAGAGGAAGCTTCCTCTATTCTTTTACTAACTCTGCTGGTATAAGCAAGGCTTGTATTGTTTCTTCCTCTTAGTGAAACCTGTCGATTGACTCATTTCTCAAACCACATGAAGCTTTTAGACTTCCCTTAAGACTTCAAAACTGTGTCTAATTGAACTAAAAATGGCTCTGCAGGAGAATAATTAGCTTTTTCGCTGTATCACTATGTTGCTGTTAAATTTAATACTTGGTCTGAGGCATGCTGAGCTTAATTATGCAGACACAACTGTCGTCCGAGGCCCCAGCACAGCCCTCTTTCAGCCCTATGTCTGTTTTCTGTTTTGGCAAGAGAATACTGTGATAATTGCTGGCCCTTAACTGAGAGGGATATATCAATGACATTATGGTGCAGATCTTCTTAGGACAGGTAAAAGTCTTTTGGAATGTCATCTACATATTACAAAGGTGTACAACTAAATTTGTGGCTAGAAACAGTGAAAGGTAAAAGACAAGATAATTACATGTGTCTAAGTGAGCACTAGTAATACATGAGGAGCCATGTAGTGGCACTACTGTTTGCCTTGCATACCTAGGATAACTAGAACTGTAAGAGGACATCAAGCTGAATGTTGCTGTTGACACACCTGAGGGATGGGATGCCATCCAGAGAGACCTGGACAGGCTTGAGAAGTGGCCCATGGGAATCTCATGAGGTTTAACTTGTGCAAGGTGCTGCACCTGGGTCAGGGCAACCTCTGGTATCAATCCAGGCTGGGGGATGAGCAGATCCTGAGCAGCTTTGCCCAGAAGGACTTGGGGGTGCTGTTGGATGAGAGGCTGGACATGACCCAGCCATGTGCCCTTGCAGCCCAGAAAGCCAAACATGCCCTGGGCTGCATCCAAAGCTCCGTGGGCAGCAGGGGAGGGAGGGGATTCTGCCCCTCTGCTCCACTCTGGTGAGACCCACCTGCAGTGCTGCCTCCAGCTCTGGGGTCCCAGCACAGGAAGGATATGGACCTGTTGGAGCAAATGCAGAGAAGGCCACTAAGTTGATCAGAGGGATGAAGCACCTCTGCTGTGAGGAAAGGCTGAGAGAACTGGGATTGTTCAACCTGGAGAAGGCCTTGGGGTGACCTTATTGCAGCCTTCCAGTACCTGAGGGGGATTTATAGGAAAGATGGGACGTGACTGTTTGCAAAAGCACGTAGTGACAGGATAAGGAGTAATGGCTTCAAATTGAAAGAGATGCCCCATCCCTGCAAGTGTCCAAAGCCAGGTTGGATGTGTCTCTGAGCAACCTGGTCTAGTTGAAGATATCCCTGCCCTTGTCGGGGGGGTTAGATCTAAAACTTAAAGGTCTCCTTCCAACCCAAACCATTCTCTGAATCTATGAACTAAGTCCAAAACCACAGTCAACTGAAGTTCTTCTGAGGTGGTGTTTTAGTACAACTCCACTCTGAGTATGGAAGGAATGCCATGGTTCTCACTGGTCTGGTCAGCTCCTTTATATTCCTAGTCTGTCATCCATACTTTTTCTTAATTCAAGTTACTCAGGAATGTGAGAGTGTGGGATAAGTGACAGTCAAGTTGTCAGGGATTTTCACATCTGAAATTCTGAACTATTGAGCACTAAGTCAGTAAATCTGTATAGCATGAGGTATACAGATGTAGCTACAGGTATATAGGTGCATCTTTGCAGATCTAAATCCTACATTGAAATGGTAAAACCAGCTTGGTATTGGCACTTACCCTAAAGCCTAGGTGACCTGCGTGGATTCTGCTTTTATTATTTTTATTTTCCCTCCTATGATAATGTCTGGACTGCAGGTGATGCATGAGGAGTTCATTTCATATTCACTGGCAATTAAAAAAAAATGTACCTTACTTACATTTTTAGGTGGATTGCAGTGAAACAGTTTTTGACTTACTCTTTATTTTTTTTTTTCTTTCTAGGCAACTAATGCAGCAGATCAAGGAGCAAGGGTTCCTAGCTGAAGTGGAGGAGCAGGATGTTGGTAGTCTGCCCGTCTCTTGTGCCTGGGAAAGCGGAATTGAATATCCAGCAACTTGTGCTTCAGCTAGTATTAATGTATAGGTAATATTTAGTAACTAAGTGCAAGGTTAGTCATTGAATTTAGGGCATTTGGGGGACTGTTAACTTAATTCTTGGTAGAATTTTTAAGTGGTTTTTTTTAACATTTAGGTTTGGCATAAATGCAAGAAAAATGACTAGGAGATGGGTCACAATTATCTGTGTTCCTATGGAAACTATTTGAATATTGTTTTATATGGATTTTTATTCACTTTTCATGTATGCTACTAAAGACTGACCCTCAACTGTCAAACAAGTATTTGTAGCTTGTGTATGGCAGAACGGGCTAAGCTTAGTGCTTTGTGACCGACCTGTTTTAAAATAAAGTATATTGAAATAACTGGTCCTGTGTTTGGTTAATCTGTAGAAAATTAATGTGTCATGGATGGCTCTTACAGCATATATGAGGGCAGACCAGAGGCTGCAAGCCCAAACCTTACTAATAAATGCCATCTCCCCTACCCTTGCCCTCCCAGATGAAATGAAGGAAACCCTCAATGGGCAGGGAAACTGAATTGCCTTTTTTCATATGTGATTGGAAAAGAGTTGACTGTCAACAAATTGAATACTGTGTGAATTCTTGTGAATTCACATTTGTTTTTCACTACTGAACATGGGCTTGACAAGTTGCATATTGCAAGTTCAATGCAGTGCTGGTTTTCTGCAAGTTAGTCTACAGGTTCTGTGGCCAGGACTGAAGGCTGTTTATAAACACATCTAGTCATAAATGAGAGAATACAGCACAGGCCCCATGACTGCCACACTGCTTGTTATGTGTGTGAGAACTAAAATATGTGATGGGAAAACCCAGGAAGCTGGAACTATGTGGCTGACAGGCTCTCTGACCTGTGTTGCCTAGGGCTTTGGTGTAAAAGAGATAAGAAATGGGACTTGACATCTTTTGTCTTTGCGATACGATTAGAGGCTCTTAATATGAAAAGACATGCTACCCTTCTGGCTTTGGATTAAATGTGATACATGACACTAAGTAATAAATATTAGGAGCTAATACAGGGGCTGTTGGTGATAAAATAGTCTGCTTATTGAATCAAAGCATTCTGACTTAAGTTTAACCTGATGCTAGTTTGCTGCCACTTACTGCACTAAAATTAGAAATTGTTTCTGACAAACTAATTCATCCTAGAGCTGCATTTGATCTGTTTGCCAGAAGGTCCTGGGCTGCAGGCATGCCATAGCAAATGCCTGATGTATAAAGATCTTAACATATCAAGTAAATATGTAAAGCTTAAGCTAACTTGGAGTAAGTGTTAAAATTTAAAGGGTTGTCCAAAGTTTGGCATTGCTGATAGAAATAGTGGCTCTAGCAAGATGAGAAATAAAGCAGTTTTCTTACAAGCAGCTCTGAAAGGTAATGTTTGACCTCCATTTTGTGCTTTCAGCGGAAACTGTCCATTAGCTGAACTAGTAGGGTAAACAAGAGTGAAGGTACCTCATTCCTGACTCTCTTGAAGCATCCCAAGTGATGTTTTTATTTGCTTTATTCCCAGCTTCAAGCTTGTGATTGAAATAGCACTTGCCTTTATTCTTATGCATATGGCAGATTTCAGTACATACACATTGTGGAGCCATAGCCTTAATCTCATAGAAACTCTCTGCATCCAAACCAGGGTTTCATTTAGCTTCTCCAACTTCATCTGGAGACTTAATGATTCTTAAATGAAAGCAGAGGTAGTGAATGGTAACCAAATGTTAATACTGTAACAATTCCACATCTAAGTCTTGCTCTGTGAGAGCTAAGTGCATTTGAACAGTTATGCAGAAAAAATACTTTCTGAGAAACTGCAGTTGTCTAAACGAGATGTAGCTACTTTTTCAAAGTGCCTGTTTGAAGGCTGGGGCTGTTTGAGTCAGAAAGGAGTTCAGCTGTAGTGAGACCTTATGTGATACCTTCACTAGCACCTCGTGCCCTGCTGGGCAAGTGGCACAGTCTGCCTTCCTCTACTCACAGCCAGTGGAGACCATCTCCAGCAGGTACTTTGAAGGCAGTCACTTATGGAAACGAATTAGTGAGCTTCACTGAGAGGAAGTTGGCAGGTTGCCAATTAATTTCTTCATCTGAATTTACCTTGATTGGTTATTTTAGTTATTTCACTGGGTTTTGTCTCCAAAATCCAAAATTTACATCTCTGCTGGAGGCCAGGACTGTGGAAACATGCTAACCAGCATTTGATCAACACGGTACTCCCTGAAAGAGATGTAGCTGACTGTAGTCCTTCACCTTTCTCTGCTGTGGCAGGTATGTCATAGACTTAGCTGGTGCTCTCTAAGCCATGTCTAATGAGTGTGTCAGGTGTTTAAAAACTGCTAATCTGAAGCATCTTCTGGGTAAAAAAACCCCAATGGATTTTGCTAAGGAATTTTTAGTACTTTCTGGGAGTAATTGTTTACAGTGGTGCTGGTGTGTCTTTAAGCAAGACTTAACTTTCTCAAGTTGGGTTATGCTGAACAGATGTTCTGTGTTTTGGGATACTTCATCTCACAGCTGCCTGGCTCCTGGCTTCCACAGAATCTCAGTTGCCCATTTGTTAATTGATTTTAAAACACCCCAAGTGACAGCATTTGATCATAGGGTGACTGTGGGTATTCCCTACAATCCACACGAGGGAAATATGTCTTCTACTGGAATCTGGAGTGAAGACCATGTAGGACAGCAAAGGTGTAACAAAATAAGCAGCGAGCTCATATGGTTTAGTTTGACCTCTCCTTGATGGCCTTTTGGGACATAAAAGCCTTTGCTCTGTTGTGCCGTGTTTATTGATCAAATCCAGTTGTTCTAACTGCACATCTTGATTATTCCTCCCTGGGGCAAGTTTGTCTGATACAGGAGGAAGGGAGGAGCTGCACGCCAGAAAAATTGAGATCAGCTGCATCTGTCTGATGTAATTAGCTCAAAAAATATTAAAGTTGGAGCCAAGAATAGCCTATGCATTTCAGCTTGCTCCTTGCTAGCCTTGCTCTGTATGGTGCTCTGTCTGTCTCACTGTGGGCTTTGCTGGCACATTAGCAGGGGCTGTGGCATCCCTGCTCCAAGTGGCCCTGGTGCTTACTCCACTCGCTGGCACCAGTGATGGTGATGTCGATTCTCTTGGGCTCACACTTGTATAAAGAAAGTAATATCTGAGGCAAATACCAGGACATCTGCCTGTGGTGCCTTCTCATCATGCCGTATCTCTTTTCTGAACAGTGAAGCCACTTTGAGATCTAACTTGAGGTCTAGCTGAGACCTTATTTTTAGTCCTCATGTGGCTGTATGTGGCTGGTCCTGGAATTCAGCTGACATTCTTTGGTGCAAAGGTAGTATACCAAAAAAAGCTGAGAAACACTCATCCTCTGGAACTACATCAGATGGAAAATCAAAGGTGGAAATGTTTTAAGAGAGATTGGAGAATACTGAAGCAGAGTGAGAGGAAGTAAGGGACAAGGGGAAGTTGCTGATGGTAGCGTACCCTGGGGCAGATAGCCCTTGTCTTACTGCATGACTGTTTAACTCATGTTTTCGTTTTTAGGCTGCTGACTTCTAGGCTACCACATAGGTTTTGCAGACAAAGTCAGTGCACAATTCCATGTGGAAGAGTCAATTCTGCCACCTCACCTTCACCAGCAGAGAAACCCAGAGATGGGAGCAGCACTGAGTAGGGACCCCATGACTCCACCTACAGGAGCAGGAACAAACCTGGAGCTGGAAGGAGCTCTTCTGCCACAGATCTCATCCCCAGAAACTACTATCCTTTAAATAGGTATTTTATAGCTAAATACAGCATCAATTTGCAGTAAGATTGGACAGCTTGCTTTCCAGATCAAAACCAACCCTCTTCCACAAAAAAAAAATAAAAAAAATCATTATCCACGAGTATTGCAAGAGGAGTTTAGATGAATATTACTTAATTGGCAAAAAGGAAAAGATCATCATTCATTGCAACAATTGTTATTTTTTTGTTTTCTCTTGAAAGAAGCACTGATAGGTACCAAAAAGAAGTGAGAGTAACTTGCTTTGGAGAAGTGTCCCTGGTTTTGATATGCATCACCTGATTTTCTTTACAGTTTAAAGGCTGTTGGTATCTCCATGGCCATGGTCTGGTTTCAGTACCCATGTCACAAATGCCTCCAATTCAAATTTGTCTTTAGCTCGTTAAAACACTGTATTTGACCACCTCAAAAATACATTGAGAGTAGGGAGCATATATGGGGCTGGGACTGGTTTTGTCAAGCCTTGCTCTTGCGCTTCAGTTGGTGTTGTAGTTCTCAGTACAGGAGGTGTTTAGACCAACTCAGCCATGGTGGTGCCACTTTTGGAAAGCTGGTGATGAGCACCCAGAGGGGCACAGCCGCCAAGATGATGTTGTCCTTCGCATGGTGAGTCTGAGGGTGAAGGTGACCGCTTTGGGCATGAACAACACTGGCCCCTTGAGTCGCCTCCACTTTGGCATGGGGAAGCCACAAGCGTTACAGGGAAATCACTGCAAATGAAGGGAGTGCCCTCAAGGGAGCACACTGCAGTCCTGTGTGTCCATGTAGACTTGCAAGTATTGTTACAGTCCAATAAATATTAGACCCTTATTTGCATATGTTTTTTGATGCTTACACTGCAGCAACAATTTTCCTCCATCTGTTAGTCTTTGCCTGAAGACAAAAGCATTAGCTTGCTGAATCCAACCCTTCCTTTTCTCACTCATTTTAGGGAGCTGGTCCCAGTCTTCCCCACAGTATTTCCACAAAAAAGAAGTGCCTTCCAGTTACAGTCTCTTCAGTTCATGTTCTCGGAGTGCTTTGCAAAGGACTAATTGGTTCACCCTGCTTTCCTGGTACAAAGCCAACTGCCATGTTCCAGTCCAGAAAGCAGCCAGAAGACAGCAAGGCTGTGTGGTGATTCAGGGAGGGAGAGAAAGGCAGAGGCTTTCAGAGCAGTGATGCAGAGACCAGTGCTCCCAGCTGGGTTGCTACCAACACTTTATCACGGCTAGGGATATGGAGGCTCAGAGTACCTTGAGAACTCAGCAAGCACTGCATACAAGCTGAGAAAGGGCAACTGTAGCAGCTCAGTACAAGTAATTCCCGAAATATTTTACAGGTATTATTTAATCTACCCTGAGACAGCAGTTGCCTACAGTGTGAGTACAGGATTTGGACAGTCAGTTGGCTTAACGGCTTAAGCATCACCCTTTTATATTTGGCTACTAAGCTCACTAGCTGGAAAAAAGAAGATACTGGCAATCTTGCAAAGCACAGGGTTGCAGTACTTGAGCAGGATAACATGGATGCAGTTTTCAGTAAGAACAGAGGTGCTGCTTCCCTTACTGTGAGGATAGGAAGAAAATCATCTATTGCATTGTTAGATTAAAAAAATCCTGCATAAGAACTCCATGTAGTTACTGTTAACTATAGTTCATCACTGGCAACAGCATTGCACTGTAACAGCTCAATAAATATTTCTCAGCAATGGTTGTCCCACTTTACTGCAGTCAAAACACGCATTAAACAATTACAGCATCTGACTGAAGTGAAAAGCAAAAGAAAATCCAATTTGCCAGAGACTGCTGATTTAGGGGAGAGAGATTCCTCCTGCACCTCATGGGATGGCTCCCAAACTCCCCAGCAGTCAGGTGCTATGGGACTCACCTGCTTCTGCCATCTGGGTTTCATTCCACAGTGGGTTATTTGAGCAGCCTGGTCTAGTGGAAGGTGCCTTTCCAGGGGCAGGATGTTGGAACTAGCTGGTCTTGAAGGGTCCCTTCCAACCCAAGCCATTCTGTGTCTCTGTGATTGATTCTATGATTATACCTGACCGCAAGCAAAGCGGGGCGTGTTCTCTGACCGGGGCCAAGGGAGATCCTCCCAGAGATAAGATGTGGTGACTAATTAGCCACGCAAAAGCCCACAAGATGGAGCTCAGCTCAAAAAAAATGCATCCAAGAAACCGTGTCGGTCAGAGCCAGGGCAGGAGGAGGAAAGGGGTGAAACAGAAAGCTTTCAAATGAATCCCACATTCCCGATGTTAGACCACAGCATGTGTGAGATGTTATTAGAGTGAATAAATGCAAATAAGAAACTACAAGGAAAAAGTATGTACAAAGTAATAATTAAGCTATTGCACAGCTCAAAAAAACCCCAACCAAACAAAGCTCTCATCCCATCCATTCACAGAGATGGGAAACAGAGGATGTGAGGGTTTTAATACACAGAAAACTTCAAAAAGAGCTAGGGTTTCTTTAATTATTTATTAAGGCTGTTACCTCAAATGTCCTGTCAGCTTCCAGTTTCCTACTTGGAGCCCAGTCTGAGGCTTGGAGCCCAGTCTGAGGCTTGGCTCTTTCAGTAGCTATTACTGTGATGTTTTTTATTCTTCTCTCTTGCTCCTGGGGTTAATTTAGGTTTGCTGTTGCCAGAGTTTTTGGGGGTTTTTTTGAGTAACTGCATGGAACTGATTTATGCCGCCTTCTATAGAGCAGCTTTGCAGGATTGCTAATGTCAAATGCCAGTGGACACAAGCTGAAACTGGGGAGTCAGGCTGGATGCAAGGAGAAACTGGTGGGGTTGGCCAGGCTCCATCTCCGGAGGCTTTTGAGACCTGACAGGTCAAGGTCTTGAGCAGCCGTGAACTGATCTTGCAATTGATCCTGCCTGGAGCAGGAGCCTGGGCTAGAGACCTCCTGAAGTCCCTTCCAATCCTAGTGTGTTTGTCATCACCCTGCTCCCTAGTGGGTCTGGCAGTGCCATGGGGCTGAGCCCTGTGGCACAGTTCCCTCAGTTCAGCAATGGGGTTTGCCAACACTACCAGCTCCTTGGCTGTCTTCCCCTCTATGGGGCTCTGCTTGGTGAGGGCTCGTGCTCCAGTGCTAAAATGGATCTAGAGGGGCAGCAGCCTCTGAGGAGCTGCTGAAGGGAGAGGACCCACTCCTGCCTCAAAAAAATTAAAAAGTAGTGGGGAAGAACTGGTAATGGATGCTAAACCAAAGCCACAGTGTGGCTGTTGGAACAAAGGTAAGAGCCTCATCTTGCTCCATGGCATGAAGAAGATTCCTCACCCCAGAGCCCTGAGCGGCCTCTCACCTTCATGAAGCAGTTTTCCTGTTCACCGGCTGAATATGCTGATTTCTGTTTGCCTCTCCTCCTGGGAGAGCGACAGACATTGGAGGGAGCAAATGGCTTCAAAAGCAGAGACCCATTGCCAGCCTCAGGTTTAGGACACCGGTGTTGTCCTTAGGACAGAGTAGTGGGAGAGCCGCTGGATCCGATAACCATGCCAACACCGGGGGTCGCGGGGTGTCCTCCTCCGGGAGAGGTGACTCATGAGGAAGGATGCGGTGCAGCAAGCGTGGCCCCACAGAGCCCGTGGGGAGCAGGGCACAGTGACCGGCACGGCTGTGACCACCGAGCTGCCGCACGGCCGGCCCTGCAGCCGCTACGGCAGCAGCCTTGGAAAGTGCGGGCTAAACCAAGAGACCTTAAAAGATACCTTCTTCTTGGTGGCTCAAAAGAGGAAAGCCGCAGAAAAGCAGTGATGTAGGCAGAACATAGCCGGAGAAGGTGGCGTGGGTGAGGGCTGAGCGGCGGCGGGCATGGCTAGATGGCAGCAGCAGCCCGCTTCTCCCGCACCCTGCTGCATCCATCCCCAAACTGCGAGTCTGTCTGCTGCCACCTGCTCCTCAGCAGCACAAGGCCTTCAGCTCCGGGACCTTCCCAAGGCTGTGGTTATTGCCCACACACTACATTTTTGGGAGGAGAGAGGAAATTTCTCTATTACCAGCAAATAAATTGACTGGCCCTGAGGCAAGCTGAGAGGGAAACAGGGCTTGCTAACGTAATTCCTTAAATGTTTGGCTTTTGAGCTCGAGGAAGGATGGTGGGGAGGGAAGATGGTGGGAAGAAGTCAGAGCAGAGAGGCCCAGTATACCCTGCCCAGGGTGCATCCCTCCAGGTGGGTTGCCAACAGCTCCTGGCATCCTTCTGCCCGATGCCACCAAGTCCAGGGGTTTGTGGGACACAACAGAGACTCCTTGAAGTGTCTGCAGCTGATGAGAGATAAGGGCAGGCTGGTAGAGTGAGGGTTCCCTAAAAACCTCTGCAGATGAGCTCAGCTGCACCCAGCTCCCTGCACTCCTGACCAGACAAGCGTCCCATGGCTCAAGGAGGGCTGGAGACAGGTGTCTTACAGTGCCTATTGCATGTGGGAGGTGGAGGTCACCCCTTACCCAGGGCTGGACAGATTAATCTGGGTGTGTCCTTAGATCCACCCCAAGACATGCCCTGGGAGAGGCCCTGAGTTTCCTGCACTGCTGTTGTCTCCTGCAGAAAACCACCCTGCTTGGGCAGAGGATACCAGTGGGACTGCAGCAAGGCAGAGCACATCCCCGCTGCCCTGGCTTCCTGATACTGTCCCCAGAAATGCACAGGGACACTCTGCAACCATCCTCTGCCATCCTGCCAGCCCCTCTGTGCTTTCTGAGAGCCCGTGCATAGGTGGAAAGGGGAAAAGGAAAGACAAAATGAAAAGGGGAAAAAAGCTACCCTGGTCAAGTTACTTATTACTATGAGCATTAAGTGTTGAATTGCTGGTGCCTAATGACAGTTTTTTCTGTCCTGAGCAATACCATGCAATAAAGTACAATTTATCTTTGGGAGAGATGGATGCAGCTGAGCCGGTACGAGACTTAGGACAAAAGAGCATTGACGTCACTCCCAGGAGTCCAGCAGCAGATGTTTAGCATCGTCTCCAGCCTCAGGCCAAAGGTACAAGCCTGCTACACAAATTGCCGAGGCAGATTCGCTGTCTTGCATTAGCTGTGGGGTCAAGAGGGGCTGATCAAAATGCTCCCTGCCCTCATTAGACAGCTGGGAAGCCACTTGCCACTGCTCTGCACGGGTATGGCTGACACCGTACATGATTTAGCCAGGTACCAGCTGCCAAGTAGAGAGTTTCAATTGTCAAGCAAGGAGCTAAGGGCACAGAAACATGGGCACGGAGGCTGCACAGGGGGGACATGCTGTGCCAGAGCAGAGGTGGCAGGTTCTGGAGACCAGTGTAACCCCACATGATGAGTGTGATGCCCAAGGAACCATTTTACCCAGGTCACTAACATCCTAAAGTGTAAGGCTCCCCAAAAGTTGCTTTGTCTTTTAAGGTGAGCACTGAGCTGATATTTTCAGACCTCTACCCAAAGTGATCCAAATACCATTTAAATTTGGACCTCAAAGTGTATGAATGGTTAGAACTACTGTTTTTTAGACTCCTTGTTCTCTTTTAGTTAATATTAGGTAACTAAACTAAGTTTTAGTTAACGGGTAACTTTGCTGCCTCAAAATCAATATGGAGAAAAATTTCTGCAAAATTTTGCCTAATCTCTAGTAATCCTAAACAATCCTGTATCACCAGCAAACTTCTTTATACCTATCTATCCATCCATCCACACATCCACCCCTTTTCAGACCATTTAAGAATGTCTTACCTCTTCATTCCTGCAGAGATCACAGATTTATCAGGCACAACTTCCATTTGTAAGAGCTCATTTTATCTCTTCCCTTTATACATGACATTTATCCTAGCATCTGCAATGTCTGTACTTTGCTGTACAAAAGCTGTTTCTACAGATTTTTTCTGGTTCAGACATGAGGCTTACTGATTTGGAGTTCTTTAGACCATGCCCTGGAATCATTAAAAAAACCCCCAGCTAATAATTCGGTATCATGTTTGCCTGAGGCTGATTTAAGGAAGAGGTTATACTCTCATTCTTCTGTTCTTTGGGTACACTCAGGTGGCTACCACCTGATCCAAGAAATTTCTTTCTGTTCATTTTAGCAGGCTGTTGGAAAGCCTTTTCTGTGGCATTTCAGGTGGCAGTAGCTCCTCAGCCTGGGTCACTGTCACCAGGAGCAGTGGTTGCAGCTTTGGATTAAGGAAAAGAAAATAAATAGCTTGCCTTCTCACTGCCATGCTGGTGGCATAAACAGTAAAATATCACTATTCTGGGATGAAAAAAAAAATGCTTGCTACTTTAAGATACATGGATAAAGGTAAACACATGCCTGAGTCAAATACATTCATTTCAGCTCTTCTCATCTGTATGAAACCCCAGCTTACCTAGGTACTCACTGTGCAACTCCATCCTCTCCTCCAGGACACAACAGGGGGTGCCTGTGGGCTCCAACTCGTTGTAAATCACTAATCAGTCATCCCAGATGGCCAGCCAGCCTGGTAAGGCTGTGGTCAATTCCCTGAAGTACCAACAATCCTCTCAATCCCACGGGCAGAACATGTGAACTTTGAGCTTTGTTTCCAAAGGCAAGCCCACCATGCCAACCCCTGCAGCTGGGTCTTAACACCTCCCAACATCACTGTTTTTCACAGTAAAAATAACTTCCCCTTACTTTTAAGGAAAAGGCATGACCTGGAGGCAAGCTGGAGGGTAAATCTCACTGCTGTTCAACAATGCAGGTGGGTACAAACCATCAGCAGGATAGACTCCCTCACACTTCAGGGCTACCTTTCAATTAAGTACTGAACTCTCTGAGTTTCAGAGGGTGCTGAGCCATCCAGAAAAATCTACTCACTGTGGCCATGAGCTTCTGGTGCAGGTGAAGAGAGGATGCAGGCAAGGATGACTTCAGTGCTCTGGTAACCACCCCCTACAGCACTCGGAAACTCTTTCCTTCTGTATCATTGTCGTGCACAACATGGGAATGTGCCATTTTTCCTGTTTGTGCCCTTTTCCTTCCTACACCCACAGCAGAGAAACCAACTGATCCAAGCTTGGCAGCTGCTTCTCAAAAACCCACTAGAAATGAAACCCATTTCCTAGAAGCATGTTTCTCTTATTTAAGGTGCTAATTTGTCCTTATTGCCACAAGGTGAGGAAATGACTAGTGATTGAAGGGTGATTTAAATGACATTACTGAGGAGGGAATCAACTTCAGCAGTCTAGCTTCAGAAAAAGCCTTTAAGACAGAGCTGTGCTGCTGACTGAGGTGAAAATTTTGAAGTGGCTCAGACTTCAGGACAGAGGTGGGAATTGCTCATTCTAGGGAAGAACAAGGCAAACCCAGAGGCAGGACATTTAGCTTTATCCTTAGGAAATGCTTGTGAGTATAAAGCAATGCAGTAAGGAATGACACTACCAGTGCCATCAGCTTTGTGCTCTGCTGGTGGCATCAGCCAAGAGGTGGACATTTGCAAGAAAGTCCCCTTGCCACCAGTGCCTGCTGCCTGCCCACAAGTGCAGCTGCAAGGAGGCTTGCTGAGATTTGTGGGCACCCAAAGCAAGCAAGCATGGGCTGCTGGGGGAGTTACCGTCAATTGGTGCTGGCTCAAGCGTGAAAAGGAAGTCTAGAAACGCATGCCACATAAAAGCACTGAAACTTGTACCTGGGTGGAAGAGCCTAACAAAGGCAGCTGGCACAGAAGAAACTACAACTAGAAAAATGATGGTGTAAATGCAAGAAACAGCACAAACCTTGCTGGTTGATGGTAGAATCACAGAATGTCCTGAGCTGGAAGGGACCCACAAGGATCCTCGAGTCCATCCTTGTACAGGACCATTCCCAAGAGTCACACCATATGCTCGACTGCATTGACCAAATGCTTCTTGAACTCTGTCAGGTTTGGTGCTGTGAGCTTTGCTTTGAGAATCAGCTACCAGAATATGGAAATTCATCATAATTGTCCTTCACAGTCCACTCTGTCCCTTTTCTCATATTCTAGGTGATGCCAGATTCCACCAAAAAATGCTGGGGAGTGCAAAGCATAAGTGCCTTGAGTGTAACTTTGCTAGACAACTGCTAGAATGGAGCAGAGAAAGAGAAGACTTGGATCCCTTCCTCTGCCTCCTTGCCAGACCATCCCATGGCTGCACTCATGCTGCTGGGCAGGGATGTTCTGTTCCTTTCAAGCATCCTGCCTAGTGTGGATGCTGTGAACTGTGCAGAGAACGTGAACATGGGGGGCTGAAAATCACCCAAAATGGAAGGTGAGGTTTCAAGCAAGTTGCCTTGCTTTGAAAGAAAAAAAATTAAACTCCTAGCTCCTTTTTTGTGTTGCCATAGCAACTGAGGTGGCCCTGGCCTCTGCTGTGTGGAGAGCATCATATGGATACAATGTGGTGGGCACAGGAGGGGCCACACGGAGGTGCAGCCAGGGTGGCCAGCATCTCCCTCACAGACACCACAGGAAAGCATCACACTCAAAGGAAAAAAGAGAAAAGACCTTTTTTCCCACAGTTTTTAGCAGCACTGCTGGCAGTTACTGAAGGTCTGAGCATACTTGGAGTTGGTGAGTTTCATCAATTGAGCAGTCCTGGAGGCTTCACCAATGTGGCTCATGATGCCTTGGTCCCAAAAGACATTGGGATCCTCATGGGAGAGCTGGAGCCCCACAGGGGCCTGCTTGAGGAGCCCTGCTATATGCTGCAGCTGTCAGCAGGTCCCACAGGGGACTGGTGGCTACATGCCTGAAGGGTGGTGGATAGCACCAGCAGCTCAATTAGAAGTGGATGTGGAATTCCCTGCCAAGTAGTTCAGACGGATTCAGCAGCTACTTTTAAAGCTGACTTAAGCCACTCCTGCTTAAAAGTGAAGTTCTTTTCTTACACACGATTATCTTTAGTCCCCAGGGCTCCCCAAGTGGGGCACAGCAGGGCTACGAAAGCCAGTTTCCACAAAGACCACATTTCTCCAGTGCGATCAGGGTGTCTGGCAGCAGCAGCTCCCTCTTGCATCACTGCACACGATGCTGGTGACATGGAGGATGACGCAGTGTGGGGTAAACCCCAGCACCTGAAACCCACTTCGAGCACCAGCACTTCCCGCAGCGTGCAGGCAGCCCTGCTCCTTGGTGCCACCACACACGTGCAATGGCACTACCTGTGTCCTTTAGCAGGCATCAAACCTGCCTGTCATGAGCCTCACATGTATTAATAATTCATAAGGAAAGCAGCAAAGGAATAACCATGGCTGTGCAACACTAACACCTAAATTAGCTGAGTTTATTTTATTTTCTCCAAGGAAAGTGTCCATAAGGTTTGTGTTTTGTTCCTGATCATTACTGGTGTATTAAGGCATAGTCGGTGCACTCACGTTTTCCTTGAGGAACCAGCTGCCAGCACTGCGCCTGCTGCCCATGGCATCTGCTCAGCAGTGGAATTTGCCCTGAAAAGGGTCCAGGAAATTATTAAAAAAAAGAATAAAGAGGAAAAACATATGTGTTCAGTCATTGCTGCAGCCCCAAGAGTGGGGTGTTTGCTCACACCAGCTGGGTCTGGTGGGAGGAGGAGAGGTCTCTTCTCCCACCCCCGCTTGGCCACTGCACCTTTGCACTAGAGCGGGGGGTGCGATGGCCCCACAGCACAACTCAGAGGGAGCTGGATGGGAAGCCTGCTGCTCCTGCCAGCTGCAGGAAATGAGGGCTCAGTGTCCCCAAGAGGATGATGGTCCCCAGATCCATGCTGTGATGCTCAGCACATGTCATTTCCCCTGGCTGCTCCCAAAACACTTTAAAAACCATTCACAAAGACATCTTGCTCCTGAATGACTCCAGCGGAAGACAAATTCCAGCTTCAGGCAGAGAATTATCTGTACCCATTCTGTTTGTCCCTAACCCAGTTCTGTTTCTCCATAAGAGGGGATGGGCCAATACCCTAGCTGGCGCTCTCCTCTGAGCCTGGGCTTCTCAGTGTTTCTTCAAACAAGCCTGATTTCTCTTATTGTCCATTATTCATGTTTGGTTTAAGACCTGGGTGTGGAATGCTCCAGCCCTGCTCCATGGATCTCCGGCACAGTCTCATGGCTATGTGCAGAAAGTGTGAGATGGGCCGTCCCTGCAGCCACTGCCAAGGCAAAGATGCAGTAGAAAAGTCCTTAGAAGAAAGAGGTGAAAAGGAGAGGCTGCTTGCCTGATACCCCCTTTGGAGTTCACTACCACTGGTGCAGGCTCAGCACAGAACTGGTTACAACCCAAACCTCACATGGGAGGAACAAGGTGTTTCTTCTTGCACGTACGCACAACGGAGACACCAGTGAGACATGGCAGTTTGCATCTTCTTCTTGTGCAAACAAGTCAAGGAAGATTAGAGGTGCTTTAGTACATAGAAGAAATACACGGCTGCTCTTGTCAGTGAGGACAGGCTGGAGCAGAACCACGCACAGTCACAGAATTATGCAATCATTTAGGTTGGAAAAGACCTGTAAGATTGTAGAGTCCACCACTAAACATAGCCACATCTACATTTTTTTTAATACCTCCAGGTATGATGACTCAACCATTTCCCTGGGCAGCCTGTTCCAATGCTTGATTACCTTTTCAGCGAAGAAATTTTTCCTAATTCTCAATCTAAGCCTCCCCCGGTGCAACTTGAGGCCATTTCCTCTCATCCTGTCACTTGTCACTCATCCCCACCTGGCTACAACCTCCTTTCAGGTAGTTGTAGAGAGCAATAAAGTCTCCTCTCAGGCTACTTTTCTCCAGATGTCGCTGAAGAAAATCTGGATTCAATCCTGTCTCAATGTATATATACCCACATTAGGATTTAAGGATAATATTTATTTCACTTGGAAACTAAAAAGCAAAATGCAAATACTGACTGGAAATAAGTCCGTGTCCTGACCTGAGAAAAACAAAGTCACACTGTGGGTGACCTTGACATGACAGAACCCTTAGGGCAGGACTTGTCCCTGCTCCTGTTCTCTGCTGCAGTGCAACCCCATCCCCAGTGCTGGGAAAGAGCAGGCACAGCCAAGTGCCAAGGAAAAACAGGCTCCCTTGCTTACACATAATTTCCTGCAGAACAGCCTAGGTGACACTGCAGAGGCAAATTTCACCCAGGATGTAATTTGTCGTATTTGCTGTAATGTATCTGTGACCAACTTGGATTTTAGAGTGTGACCTGCCTTCTGCACTAAGTTCCCATACTGCTGCATGGAACAGTTTATGCAAAGGAAAAAAGAAGTTAAGGCAAAGGAAGCTGTCAAGGTCCTGGGCAAAACAGTTGCTCTGTTTTGGAAAGGTAAAAAAATGCTGGGGTGGGAGCCCTGGGAGGCACAGCTGTGAGCAGAGGTGTAGTGATGCAGCTCCCAGTGCCAGGTACAAGGTAGAGAAGACACGAAAGATGTGTTCAAAGCTACAGTCCCACAGGCAGGGAGGGTTTGAGGGAGCTGAGTGTGACCCATGGTGTCAGTCCCAACCCACCCAAGCACCAGCAGCTCCAAACACAAAGGTGTGGGAATATGCATGGAGAGGAGCAAGGAGGAGATCCTGCTTCTCACCTTCATGTGAGAGACAATTCCCTCTAGTGACAGCTCAATCGATAGAGATTTTGTTTGTGATAAATTGTTCCTCCATCAGGAAGAGCCAGCTTGCTCTTAAAATAACCCACCCAACTGGTGGTTGTGACCTTGCCTGTCTGTCCCTGAAGACACCAAGCAGCTGCCATGACAGCTCCTTGCCTCCTTCTGGCAGTGGTTTCTGACTCGTGGGACATGGCTGAAGGCCTGGGATTAACCCAACCCTCTGGTGATGCACTGGTTACCCTTTAGCCACAGTGAACACGACAGTGTTCGGAAGCGTGTCTGCCTCCAATCCATCACACTGGGTACAGGTGGGCAACAGCTAAGGTCTGCTTGCAGGCACACTGCTCCCAGCGATGCAGGCACGTCTCCAAAGCTCCTACACAGAGATGCTCTGCTCTCCTCTCCCACCCTTTTCCTTCTTTTCAATAAAGCATCTCTCCTCCCAAAAGAGATAACAGCAATTATCGGGTTCATCAGCACTGTATCTGCCATGGTGCAGCCCGGGGAGCTCAAAATGCCAGTCTGCCCACTGGACCATTAAAGTCAACGGCTGTTCCTAACCTTTAAATATGAATAGAGGGTGCCCTGCATAATGGATCGAGGACTATCCATGGAGACCATCTGCCCCGTGCTTGCAGAAATGCTCACGTTGTTCTTCACAGGAGTTTATTACTCAGAGGCTAATGCTAAAAATACATTGCAAAGGGCCTGATTTAAAAACAAAGGGCCAATTCAAACTTGGCAAGGGAGACACACAAGACTGAACCCAAGCACCTCCATCACCCACGCTGGAGTTAGGCTGCAACCAGACAGGCTTTAACTTAATCTGAAAGGAAGTGACATAATTTTGAATTAGTTTAACAAGACCTGCAATTCATACAGAAAAGCCTGAATTTATGTAGCAATTAGCCAGAGCTTTCAGAGCATTAGATATCTCCATGGCGAGAAAATAATCACATAGGTTATTAAAGTGAGGTAAAAATGGACACGGTTAGATTTTTTTCTGTTAAATTACTTTTGCTAAGTTAGACTCCATTTTTGACTAAAAATACAATTCACAAAAACACTTAAGTCACTTAACTAGTTAAAATTTTCTGTTAATCACTTGGACTTCATTTCCCAAGTGATTAACCCCCTTACACAACAGTCCCTCTACGAAAGACATTCCTGGGAGCCCAACAAGCAGTAAAACTCTCTTAGCTTTTCATTGATTTCTCCATCGGTTTTGAACTCTGCCTGTATCAATATTCAAATGACATCCTGGAGAAGGAGCCTGGAAATTTCTCTCCCCTCTGAGTCCTCATTACCAGTAAGGAAAGCAGAGACATCCTTCCAGGATCTGCTCAAGCACAGCCAAGATGATCAAAGTTACACAGTGACTGTGGATGCACAACCTCGGCCTCTGAAGCAGGTCTGATTTTAAGAGAGCTGCTTGGCAGCAGCAGATAAAACCCTTTCCAGTACTTAGCTGGCCTTTAATTAAAAGATTCCCCATATCAGAAGCCACCTTTGAAAAGCTCAGCCTGGTGGGGCTTCAGAGCACCTCTCTTTCCCCGGGATGCCATGCATGACCACCTTTCCTGGGCATCATCCTTCACTTCTTCCTGAAAGGTAAGCTGGGAGCGTCTTACTCACATAATTTGTGCCAGTCCCAGTCTGAAATGAAATCATCCTGCCCTGAAGAGACGAAACTCCTTAAAAGCTATGAAAACAGTGAGGAATAACCAAAAAAACCCCCAAATCTGGGATTGGAAAGTTTAAAGAGGCAAAGGGAAAGATGGAAGAAATTGGGTCCGATGAAGCAGGACACAATTCCAGCATCTGCATAGGGCTGTGCAGGGGCTTGTGAGACCATGGCAGGCAGCAAACTCCATCATGGATACCTTGGCCCATTTCAGAGAAAAAAAATTGTAACATCAGAGAAAGGGGAACTTTCTGACCTCTAAAATTCAGATTCTTTCACTCTCTTTCTACAAAAAGAAGGTCAAAATAAGCTTCTGTAGGGAGATTTTTTTTTACCCCAAACGAGAAGAGTTTGGGCTTTGTTAATCAGCTACTTAAACATGCTATTCACTACAGACAGCAGTGGAAACCAGAAGAAGTGAGATGCCAGGAAAAGGGAGTAATATTTCCACTTAGAGGAGCAAATGAATGACGACAGAAGAATTGCTGCATATATGAATGCTACAGAAAAAGAGTTTTTACATCTTTGGTACCCCAGATATCATGCAATGCTTGACTGGAAATATGCCTGACTCATTAAAGATTGCACAAACAAGATTCAAATGTTGTGGTCCACCTCAGAGGTACCATCCCAGGACAAAGTCAGAGACATTTTTTCACACTCTCCTGAATACAGAAATTATAAAGCCCACGGTGGCCAATTCACATCTAAACAGCTGCTTTTGGACCCAGCCCATGCAAGAAGAGTCACTAGTGTAAGAACATCTGCAGCATCTCTAACACCACAGCATCTTCTGGCAGACAGACTGACAGCATGAACACAAACAAGCTGGAGACAGGCCATCAGCAACTGTGGAATTACATTTTTTTCAATAGCTGGGTTTTTTTGCTGGGCTCGCCCTGAGAAAGCAGGCAAGCGTCTGATTAACATCCCTTTCAGGGTTGCCTCATCAGCAGGGTGTTTTGGTTGAAAGGACTGTTGGTTTAATTGCTCACATTTGAATTTCCAGGGAAAAAGGATTAACACACTCTTTTGCTTGGCAGCACTGACACAAGTTTGTATTATACACCAAGTCTGACTAAATGTATTTCCACTTGGATATTGCAACCATTTCTGTCTCTTAATATTAAAGTATTATCATGTAACCACTACTAGAACATTCTACACAGCAAAAATCCCTTCATTACATGCTCAGCATTAACCTCAGGCCAAATAATTTGTTGATACTTCATTTTGCAGAGAGGGCAGGCTTATGCAGCTACTTGCTGACCTGATGAATGTGGAGAAAACTGCTTCCCGTGCTACCAATGTCAAATGTTAGTCCAACAGCAAGTACCTGGTACCTGGCAGGAGCTTTATTTTGCAAAGCTGTGGTCACGGTAGCCCAGCCAGCAGGGCCAGCAGCTTTTCTTTCATTGCCTTGAGCTGCTCCAGAACCAGCAGAAATTGAGCTGTCTTTACCCTGGATTCAGCTGGGATGGAGCTGGATCCCACAGGCACTAACACCACAGCATTAAACCAGCCACAACAGCCGGCTCCCAAAATCCCTACGTACTTACAAGGCAATGTGTCTCGGACAAGACTGGGAGATGTTGGGCAGGGAGCCACCCTTGCCCTCCCCCAAATACCTGACGCTAGGAACTTGGTGCATGGCTTAGACCAAGACAGGCAGTGACAAGAAAAGTAGTCTTTTATTTCAATTAATATTTCTTGGCATTAGGCAGATATTAAATAACACTGGAATGCACAAGACTATTAACATATCGACAGCAAAAGGGAGGAGGTGTAGCCAAGTCGAGAACAGCAGTGCCAGTCACGTCACCTCGGGGCACTCAAAAGCCATTTAACGCAGCAACCACCAGAAAGTAGGACTCCACTGAGAAATACAAAATGAGGATGAACTCCTTTCAGGTCTTTTGTTAATACAGTAATGCTGGAATGACTGACAGTAAAAATGAACAAATATTTGCATTCAGGAATTAAACAGAGTGAAATACCCACAAACTGCTAGTCATGCATTTCTTTTGGAACAACAATTTGCTAATGCATAAATATCACAAAAAAACAATCTCCAAGATTTGAATAAATCACAGACGACTAGAAGAAACAAAGCTTGAATTCTATTTTATGCCTTAAATAGATGACCTAAATATTTAAAATTTTACTTCACCATATATATATAATTTATATATATATTAAAAGAAAGTAAAGACCATTAGATAAGTGCAAGCAATTTTCCTCAAAAAGAAAATTGGAACCATGCCCAGGAAAGCTGCTTTTTTTTTTTTTCTCCGTTTTTCTTTTTCTTTTTTTTTTTTTTTAAACTTTCTGCTCCATTCAGTCCACTTTTTTTTTTCTTTTAACATAGTAATTTCTGAAGCAAAATAAATTATCTACCATCTGCTATTTTGGGTAAAAGTCCTACCTAGCATCTTCTCGGGAACTACGGGAACATCACTTTTCTTACGGACTAAGTGAAGTGGTATCTCACCAGCCATTGAACTCTCTCGTAGCTGCATGTAAACATACCTTTCGATTAATGTTTAAAATGTGCAGAGTGAATCGTAACATTACGGGGAAGCAGAAACGGAGCTGCAGCAGGAGAACTGCACTGGTGTTAGTGGGGGAGCGAGGGCTGGTTCGCTCGGACACACACACACACACACAATCTGGCAACGGGATCTTATCCGCAAAGTGTGGAGGGATGGTTGAGAAGGCATCCGTTTGCGAGCAAAGCTTGAAGGACACAAGCCGAGATTCTCTGAGCACACTGTCCGCTTTCATCAGAATTGACTCGCGCTACTGGGGTCGCACTGTAACAACCGCACGATGGAGGGATCGCTCTTGGCACCTTTGATGAACTCTTCCAGCGACAGCTTACCTGACGGGGAGGAAAACCAAAATGGAAATCATTTTTTAAAGTCAGTTGTTGCTGCAACTATTGCTGTAGCAAAGAACCCCTCCTCACCGAGGCAACATAACATCTATTTAATCTATCGCAAAGGCATCGAGGGGAATTTAGTGCAATGCACAGCAGCTAAATCCTACTCAAGCCCTTAAGCCCAAATGCATTTTTCTTCTGCAAAACAATCCAGCATAATAATTGCTATTTTTTTATTTAAAAAGACAGTCCCAAATCTAAAAACAACCGTTCTAGTATCATTTGGCAGCTTTTTGCTAAGGACCAGACTATACAAATAACATGACACATGAACACAAGGTATGGTACCTGAACACATGTATGCTTTGAAATGATGCTTGTATTACTACAACATTTTAAACCTAAATATTCCAAATATCCCCACTTTGTCCTCTTGTTTCTTGTGACACACAGGGCTGAGCAGTGATGGCTTCTCTGGCACCTACAAGGTTGGACAGGGGTCTGAGCAACCTGATCTAGTTCAGCATCTCCCTGCTCATTGCAAGGGTGTTGGGCTAGATGACCTTTGAAGGCCCCTTCCAACCCAAACTATTCCATGATTCCATGACTCTGCAAGTCACTTGCTGTGCCTTGCTGGGTGTACAGGAAGAGGACAGGTTTTGGTTTTTCTTTTTTTTCAAGAAAAGCCAGCCTGGGGTGGGGGGACCTACTGCTATGTGTTGCTCCTGAGCACTTCTGGTTTATACATCTTCAGTTCAGGCCAGAGGAACCGACTTGGATGGACCCTGTAACAGTCTGAGGGTCTGAAAAGTGATCTCTGGAGGAGCAACCACCCCAGCGTCCCCTGGCTCCAACAGTCCCGTGGAATGGCATGGCATAGCGTGGTACAGCAAGGAGGAAATATTCCATCTGGTCTTTCAGACCTCATCCTGGGGTGACTCAGCCCCCTGGCAGGCTTTTCCCAAGCTCAGGACCGCTCCCCTGCACAGATACCACCAGGAGCCCATGAGCAGCCTCTGCCTTGCCTGCTAGCACCAATACCCTCCTGCTCCAGCACTCTGAACCATGGCAGAAATAGGACATGGCAATATTAATGAAAAATGAAACAGTTTTCCCTACAAAGAGGAGGACACAGGCATTTTTTGTATCCCTGACATCACGTCTAGTGATCTCCCATTTAGCGTGTGCATTCAGCACAACGTACCCTGCCCTCACACAACACCCCAGGGCCATCCTTACCGGCCCCAAACTGCCATGCTCGAGAAAGGACCCACACACAAACATCTTGCACTTGGGAGGGGCCTGCTGCCACTTTGGCCACATGCATCCAAAGAGAGAGAGGCACCAGCTCACTGTGCCAGTTTTCACCAGACCCAGGATGCCACCAGCCTGTTATGGGGACAGGAGAGGAATGACCCTGGTGGCCAGCACCCAAAACAGGTTGAACATGGAGGAACTCCTCTCCCAAGTAAGCAATAGGGTGAGAGGAAATGGCCTCAAGTTGCACCAAGGAAGGTTTAGATTGGATATTAGGAAAAATTTATTTACCTAAAGGGTTGTCAAGCATTGGAACAGACTGCCCAGGGCATTTAAAAGACATGTCGATGTGGCACTTAGGGACATGGTTTAGTGGTGGGTTTGGCCATTTTGGGTTAACAGTTTGACTCGATGATGTTAGAGGTCTTTTCCAACCTAAAATATTCTATGATTCCATGAATGAGCAAGCCTTCCTCTTGTAGAAATTACAGAAGCTCAAAAACCTGTGGCACACTTATTTCTGGCTTTTTAGCTAATGTTCCCAAACCAAGTATTTTTAACTAAAAAGAGGTCTCCTAACTATCAGGATATTTATTAGTTTGTCCCTTTCCTTGCATTATTTAAAAGCAAAGCCCAAATAAAAATCTATTTGCAATGCCCAACAGTCAGATAGGGAAGAAAATTTTTCCAGCCACCAGACACACACATGCAGATGTTATTCCTTGGCACTGCATGGCTTGCAGGGGTGGTATTTTACTGGGAATAGGATGATTTTATTTCAGTGACAAAGTGCAACAGATGGAGGATGTATATATATATAGCAGATTTTGTGACCACTACTCTGTTACACATCTGCACGCACTGCTACTTTCCACAGACCAAAAATATTTTAATCATGTTATTTTAGGGCCCTCCACATGTCAAGCCAGGGGATGAAGTGCTAGTTTGGATGAAGTCAAAGGTAAAATACTTGAGGACTTCAGCAAGGCCAGGAATGTGCCCTGGGGACTGCACCAACAGACACCAAAATGTAGCCATAAAAGTCTCTTAAATAAAAACCTTTCTGTACATAAGATGGCATTTTTTAGGTCTCCATATCTCAGTGCTAGAACCAAATCTTTGCTCCCACTGAGCATATCATCAGGACACAGCTCCTGATTTTGATGTGAACAGTTGCCACCTCAGCCTCTGACAGGGTAATTCCCAGGGAAAACTCCACCTCAATTGGGAATAGAGGAAACATGTCATCAGGCTGATGAGCACAGGAAATCAATCATTTTTTGCCTGTATTTTTCAAGCCCAAGGAAATGAGCCAGCACAGGTGGAGGGGTTGTGACAGGTACACTGTCAGTAATTTATCAAGGAGCTCCACAACGTGTCTTGGGAGCTGCTACATCCCCCTGACGCTCATAGTGCAACAGAGGTGTGTGACCATATACATATGTATACATGCCATAAATATGCACAGAAAATAAGTATTATGGACCCATGGGAATTTTTGTTTTCAGGTGCCCAACCACATTCAGGACCCGTGTTACTGATGACAAGCCCAGGAGTGCAACTCTATCAAGGGCAACGGGAGCAAAACCTTGTGCCAAGTTTGTGCAATGCCCAGAGAAAATAACCCAAAGACAATGGAGTCGGGAATTTCAGAGGAGCCTTTGCAGAAGGAGATTCACCCATTAAATGTTAGGGAAGGACTGCTCCCCTCCCAGCCCCCCAGCAGGAAAAGTCACCTTGTGCTCATTGCTCACTTATTCACCCTATTTGTCATGGACCAGAGATGCTCAACGAGGCCAGGCAGAGACCTGAGGCACCAGTGGGGACATCCCTGCCCTCTCTCCCCTCTCCCCAAATTCTGCCATCTACCAAGGCTGGGCTAGAAAACCTCTATTTCTAGAGCCCAGGGAGGGGTGCCAGTGGCAATCCTACCGTCATTGTTTGTGTCCATCTGTCTGAAGATCTTGTCTGTTCGCTTCTCAGGAGTGGATTCATCCTCTGGCATTTTCATTACTGATGAAACCATTTTGTAAATTGCCTGAGTATTAAAAAAAAAGTTAAAAGAAAAGAGATATAAGAAAAACACAACCTAAATGATAAAGCACGGGACAGAGAATAAGAATTTAAGCCTGTAGCAATAAAAAAAGGCAGCTGACCCTGGCAGGCAGCTGCAGGACTTTATAAACCAAAATGAATGGGAATTTCTGACTGCAGTTTTTTATTTTCCTTTCTTGTATTCATTCATACTTCAAAAGAAGCACTGGGTCAGTTTAACTGAAAGTCAGGGTCTAGATTAATGTATGAGCAGGACTGGGCTAAAATACAAGAGGCAACGGTGTGCAACCCTCTCTTCTGCAGCTGGACTGAGCCATTACCATCCACTCAGTTACAGGTATGCATGTGGGGTGTTACATGGATTATAGTGAATATGAATCTAGAGCAATAGATGTGGGGTTTTTTTTGTGGATGGGTAAGGAAGTGCATCTTCAGACCTACAAGAACACGAATAACGACGAGACCTCTTTAGAGTGTCTGCAGTCCTACCCTTCCACCTAAATTATCCCACCTCAGCCAGGAGGACCAAGTGTCAGGGCACTGGCTGATGCATGACTCTCTTGCACTGCACAGGACACACATCTCAGCCGCACAGTGGGTGACAAGCAGGCACTGCTGAGGCCAAACCCCCGCCAGCATGTGGGGTAGGGACATAGGGGACTCTGCCCTGCCCACCCCCCCTACAGCCAGTGGTCTATGTGTCCTCTGCCTTCAGGAGACAAAGACACGCTACAGCCTTTCATCCAGAGTTCACATTGACTCAGATTTGAAGATTAAAAGCACTAATTTTGAGATTAATCAGGTCAGTAGAATTTGCATTTAGGGTTTTTTGATCCCATGAACATCACAATAGGAAAAACCGCCAGGGAGAGCTGCAGAATTTTGGCTGCAGGCCAGCTGCACAAGTGCCTTGTTCATGTCTCAGGCCCTTTCCTCATCTGCATCTTGTAGGTCCCACCATGTGTCCCTTTGGGTACAATGGGCTCAGGAACCTCCCTGGGGCAGGAGTGAGCCAGCTCAGCAGATCCCTCATCCCCAGCTCCAGCTGTCTCACGGTGAAACAGTTACAGCACCACAAATAAGATGTCCAATAGAGATAACGCCTCACCTGCACTATTTCTAGCATTTCCCCACGGCTGATGTACCCGTTGCCATCCAGGTCATACATACTAAATGCCCACTTCAGCTTCTGTTCCAGCTTGCCCCGGGAGGTGACGCTCAGGGCGATGATGAATTCCCTAAAGTCAATCGTCCCGTCGCCGTTAGTGTCAAAGGTGCGGAAGACGTGCTCCGCAAACTTTGACGCGTCGCCATAGGGAAAAAAATTTGCATATATTTTTTTAAACTCTTCAACAGTCAAATGGCCCGTGGGGCAATCTTTTAGGAAGCCCTTGTACCACTCCTGCAGCTCGTGGTCTGTGAATTCAGTGTTCTCACGCAGGTCCTGGAGCACCTCGGGGCGCAGCTTGCTGTTCTGCTTCCCCATCCTCTTCTGGGTCTGGGTTCAGCAGCTGCAAAGCAAGAGAAAATCTGCCTGAGCTCCAGCCCCACTGGGCAGAGAGGGACTGGGGAGAGGTAGAACCCTGTGAGAAACACAGACTCCCTGGGGCAAGGGAGAAAGAGGAGAAAAAGGATGCTATAAATCACCAGGGAAAAGCTCATTTAATTTGGCTTCCTTTCCTCTCCTCTAGGCTCTCCCAGTGACTAATACACTGTGGAAGGGAAGGTAGTTTGGAAGGAACTATTTGGGAAATATTTATTCTTATTATTAATCCTCGTTATATGGGAAATAATAAAGATCAGTATTTTATTTCTCTGCTACAATCCCACCCCTCCATCACACGGCTCACGATGCCCAGCTCTGGATTCCTCCACAGGCTGATCTGCTGCGGTGACTGAGCGGGAGCAGGCAGGGACAGCAGCAGACAGCGGCAGAAAAGAAAAATTCATCTATTCAAAAGTGAAAGTAAATGCAGCTGAAGAAGAAGCAGGAAGGGCAGGTGGCTCCGTACCAGTCACGTTTGCATTGTCCAGATGCTCTTTGAAACTCTTTGGCTTACACAGCTTCTCCTCCCTCCCTGTACCCCTTGCCCCACAGCAGTGGGGGCTTGCCCCTGTGTGGTGGGGCTTGGCTGGTGCTCCTTGTGGCACCTGAGGGTCACAGGAGGGTGCAGCAAGGGTAAGCTCAGCACAGCCCATGCTCAACAGCAGCACCCCGAAAGACTTCTCCCTCTTTGTCTCAACTGTGGAGGCAGCATGAGAAGATGGATCTCTGTGACAGCAGCACCAGCACAAGGTGCTTTCCAGCCTTCCTAGACAATCAGAGAGTAGGGCTTTCTAAAGCAAAATGTTTGGCAAAACAACTCTTTTCAGGTTTATTGGGGTTTATACTTTTAGAGAAGCTTATTCAGTAGGTTCAATATTCCCCCACAAGGGCAAAAATGCATTTAAATTCAGGATTTCATCAGGATGTCAGGAGAGGGCTGGGTCTGTCCTCTCCCTTGACAATGCCCATGTTGTGCCACACAAGGTGAGACTGCCCAGCAACAGGAGAGCTCTTTCAGCAAAATGAAAGATGGTCAATCTGAACTTAGGCAACAAGAGGAAAAAACCAAAACCTCAGTAATTTCTGGCTTTTATCCCTTGCAGTCTTTCATGGCTACCCAGCAATATCAAACTGGGCTGCCAAGCTAGAGGCTGAGCTGCATGTCCTTCCCCAAATTCAATAAGTTTATTCACATGTGTGCACAAAGTCACATCCAAACCCCTGTGACTCCTTTGCATAAATGATATTTCTCTGCACAGACTGTTGTGTATGTTGGGTTCACTCAGAACCAGTGCAGAAGACAGGTTAGTAACAGGCCAACACTGCAGACTACCCGGAAACTGCAAGAGCTGAGCAGCAAAGCATGCAGAGATCAGGAAAAACAGGGGCTAAGCACTTCCCAGAGAGTAAAAATTCCAGGCATGCATAAGAACCCAAAAAAATTTAAAATGCTAAAGGTCAGCAAAAAATAAGTTGCTCTACAGCAGAATGTAAGCTTGTTTTATTTGTATTCCACTTAGTCTGTGCACTGCCTCAGCAATGTAAAAAATCCACATCCTGCTCTGTGGCTTAATGCTCGGAGACAAAACCCAGCCAGCTGCTCGTTAGTTCAGTGCATCGGGCTTAACGGAAAATGTGCTATCATTAGCACTTCTGTTTGCCAGAAAAGCTGCCAATATTTCAACTCCAAAGCTTTATTTTTGTCCACTATATTGCAGAGTTTTCTCGACATACCTGACATACCTCTGCTCGCGCCCAACATGCAGGGATGCTACAGCTCCTGGTCCCTGCCAGCATCACCCCTAGGAGAGCATCAGGCTGCCCTCCAGTTAAACCACTAACTCTAAGCTACTGCCACGGCCTTTCCATCTTTGAATCTCCTCTGCTCCAGATAGTCATCCATGCAGTGCCGAGGGCGGAAAACACAACATTCTACTCTGCTGAAGTCAATTTGCAGAAAAGAGCAGCTCGGAGCAAATAATGGATCAGATGTGGTCCTTCTTTTCAAAGAGCAGAAATCGTAACAGTATGTTCCTGTCCTTGGGTGAGGAGGTGCCTTCAGTTTCCACTGAACCCCTTCAGTGAACCCCTTCACTCCATGACTCCCAGGTGCTTTGTAAGAACCAGTGTCTGGGTCGAAAAGCAGTCCCTGCCTCACAAACCACTGCCTCAGAATTCCCTTGGAGGGGGGCAGGAGGAACAGTAGAGCCCACTTAATGCAGGAGCTGGGCTTGAAGCAGAAATTACCTCAGCTTTACTGGCACGCAGGGTTAAGGACTGCAAAACTTTCAACTGGTAGTAAAAAGAGGTTTGAAAAGGTTTAATGTCATTTCTCCTTGTTCCTATAATACCTTTATTATTTCTGTTCCCTTAAAAGTAGAGACCCCTAGGCAACAGAGAGATAAGGTGATAATTCCACTTACTACATTTCACTGCTTCTCCTAGTGGTAGATTCATTCTGTTATTTGAAGAGATGCTCATTAAATATCAGCTTCAAAAGCTTTATATTCAAGCAATCTTTGCATTCAAAAGATTACCGGCTATTTCAACCCTTCCTCCTCTTTCACATCATGTCATAGCAGAAAATGTGCAATGCTCTGAACACAACCTTTTTTTGCATATGAGCTTTCTGAAAGGCTTCATAACGTGTTCAGCCCAAATGCAATCCTGCAGTTGTAACCAATTTGATGTGAATAATTAAATAACCAACATTAACATTAATTTATTAAAGCCCATCTAAAAAAACCAGCTTTGATGTAAATTGTCTTGCAGGTAGCTCCTTCAAAATGAAATGCCTAAATATCTCATTAATCATGACAGCAACCCCCTGCTGCTGGCATCCAACTGACATTTCATTCGATTGCTATAAAATGCTTTCATCAAATCACTTTCCAGAGGCTCAGCAGCTGATTTAGCCACAAGACCACTCAGAGGATGGCTGTTAATGGAAATCACAGGGAGCAGGGCTGGGATGCTCTGGTCAGTCTTGTGATTAGGGCTGTTTTGTTGGTTGTTTTTTTTTTAACCAGCTAAGTCACTTGTTGCAGTGGGTGTAGAAGGCAAGACAGGAGAGACATCCTTGCACCCAACGTTGCCCTGGGCAGTTAGCAGAGACCTAACTCCAGCACAGCCTGCCTTTCCCTCATTTCCCATCACACCAGGGTGAAATCCAGGCGTACACCGTACACCACAGCAAGGTCTGTCCCTGCTTACCCTGATGAGCAAAAGCCCTCAGAGCATCTGGCACTATCACAGCAGTAAGAAAAACAATCACAGGAATGCCCTTGAGGTGATCAGACATGGAAAAGCTTGGTAGTCTACATGCAGAGCTGAGGACTTAGCAAGTCAATCACTGCTCATGAAAGAGATGCTTGGCCATGTAAGGCTTAAACAGCAGAAAATGCAGATGCACTTTTGTTCCAGTTTCACACCAAAATTTTTGTTAAAATTATGTGGTGCTGCTGCCTGCCTTTAATTCTAGCCAGGCTCAAAACCGAGCTGCCAGAGAACTCCCACCTGAAAGTAACCTCTGTCCTTCTAGGCTTACAAAAAATCAGCAATAATCTCATAGCAAAAGCCTAGCAATGAGCAAAAAGGTCTTTTACTGAGGACAAGACACACACTGGTGTCCTGGTTTCAGCTGGGGCAGTGTTCATTTTCTTCCTTGTAGCTGGCACAGTGCTGTGTTTTGGATTTAGTGAGAATAACGTTGATAACACACTGAAGTTTAAGATGCTGCTGAGCAGTGCTCACCCCAAGTCAAAGACTTTTCAGTTTCCCAGGCTCTGCCAGTGAGGAGGTGCACAAGACATTTGGAGGGAGCACAGCCAGGACAGGTGACCTGAACTGAACAAAGGGATACTCCGTATTATCAGAATATAAACTGGGAGGGATTGTCTGGGGAGGGGCTGATCACCGCTCAGGGATGCGCTGGGCTCTGGTCAGCAGGTGGTGAGCAATTGTACTGTGCATCCCTTGTTTCGCTTGGCCGTTATATCTCTCTCTCTTTTTATTATCTCCCTTTTCATTACAATTATTAGCATCATTCTCATAATAAAATTTTATTTTATTTCAGTTATTAAATTGTTCTTATCTCAACCCAGAGATTTCACCTTCCCCCCCCCCCCCCCCCCAGTTCTCCTCCTCATCCCACTGGGGACAGGAGTTAAACCACAACACTGGGTTATGCAGCACTGGGGTGAGTAACCAGCAAAGTCTGAAACAGCTAAAGTAGCAATCCTGTGTTTTTACCAACAGATGGACTGGCTGTCAGCATCCACACACTGAAGTATTTGAAATGCTCGTAACAAAGCTCAGCGCATCCCACTTTCACAAGAACTCTCTGTCAACCACCAGTTACAGCCGGTAGAAGCATGCTGTGACCACATAACCCAGAGAACCGGAGACCAAACCAGCTTTTTACCGCAAAGCTGGTGAAAGCAAAACCCCCTTGAAATGAGCTCATGATGGGATCCTCTTAGTGAATCAGTCACGGCTGCAAAAGGAGGAATAACTCCTTAGAGACGTACTTCCTTGTGCAAACCCCTGTTGGATACTAATTTAGTGCTAACAAACAGAGGAAAATTGATGAAACACCTGTCTATAGGACAGAGGTGCTCTCCAGCTGAGAAAGACAGTACACAAAGAAACAGAATGAATACTCTTCATATTATCTGAGCTATCTGCTTTGCGGGGGGGGGGAGTGTAGCACCATTTCTCTTGCGGTGCTCACTTATAAAGCAGAATAAGTGTGTCAAATCTGTTACAGTCATGAAGCTGTAGCACAGTGCCTCCAGGACTGCAGGAGTCCAAAGAAAATGAACAGCCTAAGCCAGGCAGCAAACACTGCTCTGGGCTGGTCTGAAATGCAACCACCATTTCAAGAGGGGTGGAAGATTTTTTAATAAAAGACCTAAAGCATCAGATCTGTCACTGAGGCTCTATTTTTAAAATTCTGATCCTTCTATTAAAAAAACCAGACAAAAACCCAAACAAAAAAACCCGTAAACAAACAACAAAACAAAACAAACAAACAAAACCCCACAAAAAACTCCCCACAGGTAGTCCAAATGCAAGGCTCAGCCACTAAAGATCTGTGTTGCCACAGTTCAGGAACACACCCTCGAGAATACATTTCATGCACCAGTAGCACCAGCTCACACCAACTCAGTCAACACAGATGTGTTTAAGAAGCCTCCAGCTCCCGTGGGCCAAGCTGCAAGAGGGAGATGGGTTCCCAGACACCCCAGCTAGTGACAAATGTTTAGGTAAAAAATGATCATGTAGCAACAGGCTGAAAAACAGGATTATAACAACGTCCTCTGGACCGTGCTTTGCCGAGAGCTGGTCAGTGGTTCTGATCTGAGCCGGGGGGGAAATGCGCAGTTACATGGGCTGGGACAGATAATGAACTCCAGAGTGAAGAGCAGATTTTGTTACGTTTTAGTGTCAGTATCCTAAGCAACGAGCATTGCAACAGAGAAGGCACAGGATATACAAATACGTTGCTATAGATATCTGGTCCTGCCTGGTAAACTCATGTGAACTTCTTTCCTGCCCTGCGGCAAAAGCTGACACCCACATACCAGCCACTGCAGCACCTGTCTCGTTTTCCCAGGCTGCAGACACGGGGTCAAAAGTAACACCTTTCGATAAAGTCTCAGTTGCAAAAAGGAGTATCTTCACCTCTTGAAAAGCTACTAATAGAAGCAGCAAGATAAAAGAAAAGCATTAATCAATAATGCCTCAAAAAATTCAAACCCTGCAGGGTTTGAGATGCGAAAGGCTGGTGTCAAGAGGGGCTGAAGTTGCTTCTGCTGCTGCCTTCAGGGAAACAGAAAGAGAAACAAAACCTGCCAAGTGAAGAAAAGACAACTCTAAATAAATAGTCTTTTCAAATTTTTCACTTTCAGTGACTAACTATGCTTTTATTTATATAAGAAACATTGCTTATTTGCAACTTACTTTCAAATTCAATCCTTTCCAGAAGTTTATTAACACCAGTAGGTGAAGGGGAAGGACCACCCTGTGTACCACCCACATTTCAGTTTCAGAAAACTCAGTAACAAGTCACATATGCCCATTGAATGTCCTTCTGAAAGGTGGAGTGAATGGGTAAAGAGACCTCGAGCCACCCTACTGTGGAAGTTTATCCATAAACACATACCCAGGAACTGTGTGGTCTTGAAAACCTGATTCCACGTCTGGGATGAAAATCCATTCTAAATAACCACCTACCCCCCACCTTGCCAAAGAAAGATATGATTACAAAGACTCCAACCCTGCAAATGACTATGTGAGATGAATATTTCCAGGCTGGCACGTTCATTTCACGGAGTCAGCTACAAAGGATGAAACGTAAGGAATTCCCTTACAGGTGTCTGGATTGCTCCCATCTATTGAAGTCACTTTATTCAGGATTATATTCCTGATTACAGGGAAAAATTAGTCACTGACATCGAGCATCAGTACATTAACCTGAGAACCTTTTTACGTTCAGATCATAAGAGTGTGGTGAAGAGGCATTTGCAGATCACAGTGGCAGGATCCTTCCAGGTGCTGGAGGCACAGCAAAGAGCCACAACCTGCTGCAGCCATTGCTACCCGCAGTGCCCACCAACACTGACCCCCACCAGCAGAGGAGAGTTTGCCATTGGTGGCGTGGTTACAAACTACTGAAAAGAAGCAAAAGAAGCACCAACTACCCCCAAATATTCATGAATTGCTGCTAATGAATAAGAAATGAGACCCATGTTGGGACCAGGAGAGTGGCAGTTCCTTGGGGAGCTCTCCATGATGTTCTCCAGCTCAGGGAGGAGAGTTTATTACTGTAAAGGGCAAATATTCCCAATGCAGTAAGAAAAGCACAGAAATATTTCAAGTAAATTAGGAAATTGGGTTAATTTGGGTGGGAGCAGTTTAGGCAGTAAGGCAGCTTGTGATTGCAGACAGGAAAAGAAAATCATGAGTGGATTTTCCTCATCTCCTCCCTTTGTCCTTTTTTTTTAAACAAAACCAAGGGAGAAGCAGCCAGTCCGATTTTTTCAGATGCTGTGCAAAGTTGGCAAGGCTTAAAAAAATTACAGTTTGTTTACACAATATTGCAGATCAAGGAAATCCCGTCTTCGCAATGTCTTAGTGCACAAGGTCTTTTTCTGAGATGGTTCAGCTGCATGAGGAAAAACTCACATCATGTTCACTGAATATACTATTGTGATACATAATTTTTAATAAAACTCAGTGAGTGCTGGCCTGGAGGACAGGGGAAGGTGCCTGATGGGAACTGGGAAATCAGAGAGAACATTTTTAGAAAAAGGGAAGAAAAGTGACGAAAATTAGCACGAGGAACTGTGTTTTTAATATAATTAAAACCACAGAAGTAGCACAGTTGGGCGGTTTTGTCATTAGATTTTAAAAGTTTCCTATGATGCATTTATTTAATTGAAGAAGGTAAATCACAGAAAAATTCTCTCTACAGAATAATCACAGCCCTGAGAGAAAGGAACCCAGATTAAATTTCAGAAGAATTAGTCAAACTGTGGCAGTAATGAGAGCCAGCCAACGGCACCTGAGCAAATTCCACAGCATCAGAGCCACTCCTGTGGAGAAGATGGAGAGTTTGGGGACAATGCCACCAGCTAACCAGACTATGACAGATGATAACCAGCCCTCAGGCATGGTCTGCAAGACCATCCTCACTGCTAATGATGCCTAAATAAAAAACAAAGAAAAGATCTGACATCCTTCCCTTCCCCAGCTGCAGGTACTGTGCTGAGATACAGGTCTTGTAGGAATCACGGGGATTTCAGGGTAGCTAATTTGAAACAGAGCAGGTAAGAGAGCTGGTTTTGCTTTCAAAGAGTGAAAATAAACCTTTTTATTTAATTAAAAAAGCATTCTTTAGCAGGCATATCCTTAGTGAAAAGATGCTCCAAAATGTGGCTTTGGAGATATGCCAACCAGCTACCTTTAACAAAAATTCAAGATTAACTAAAAGTACTAAGATACACTGGAGGGGAAAAAAAAACCACCGAAAGAGAAAGATTCTTTGTCACTAACATGTTCAACCTCCAAATATATAGCTATTGCTAACAATTTCTACTACTAATACATGGGGTTTTCTTGTTCCAAAAATATTAAATCTAATATAAATGCATCCATTTATTTTATTAACCTAGATTTCTAAAGTACCTTTTTTTAAAAAAAATGATTACCACTTCAAAATAGCACAAAAGCCACTAGTTAAATTCCTTGTAAAAATACACTCCACTAAACCAAAATTTTTCTCGAAACAGTGTTCTATTTCCCCTTCAGTGGTAAACACTAATAACAGTAATCAAATTGTTTCACACCTTTATTTTCCTGTTTGTTGAATGACAAAAACCACTAAAGTTTCAAATCTAATAGCAAACCTAGAGTTTAACTTTTCTGGATTTTTTTCCTTACAAAGATGTGAATTAAAAACTGAGACTGAAATAAGTACATGAGAACAGCATCCCACCCATAAGGAAGGAACATGGTTCTGCTGGACGCAGCAATTCAAGGAGCAGAAGATCAAATCTTCTGCTGGTAAGAGTCAGCCCAAGCTCTATAACAGCTAAGGATATTACTCAGGTTCGTGCATGTGACTGTACCAATCTCACAGGGTTTTTTAAAAATTCATTTTTAGAATCAAGGAGCCAAAATTGCAGTGACTACTATCCTGTGCAGGAAAGCCGTGGCCCCGGGACACATCCTGGACAAAAGCATCACACCAGGAACATGATGCAAGGTTTGTGTTCAGGTTATTATCAGGGCAGCCTTCGTGCCTTGAGAACACAACAGCAAGCATCTTGTGTTGGATTACAGCAACATTTATGGTGGGATGTGGACACCCAGCTGTCCTGCAATGTCCTGCTGTCCTCCCAAGGTGGCAAGGACTGCCCGTGGCAAGGACTGCCCATGCCAAGGCACACCCAGGCTGGTGGCTCCCCACAGGCAACCACCTGCAAGGGCAGCTGTGGTCTTTTGCCCAAGGCAGTGCCTCGATGGTGTGAACTCCAGATGAAATGATCACAGGGAGGAGCAGAGCATTGGTGCTCCTGTTAGGTGGATCCTGAACGCAGAGGGCCATTTTGGCCAGCAGGGATATGACAGACCATCTCTCTGGCTGTGCACGATGATCAGGGATACAGTAATACTTTCTCTCACCTCTCACTTCAGCTTCCATCATTAAAAATGGGAGAATTATCTCAAGAAAACAGCAGATGAAACTATATGATTTTGTGACTAGTTCCTCTAAAATCCATACAAAAATGGGCATCACCCCTTCACTGAGCTGTCAGAGACAGCACTGACTGGACTCTCCCAGCAGACGAGACCTAAAGAGGAGGCTCATGCAGCAGCACGGGCAGGACACCTCCAGTCCCAGCCCACACATTTAGTAGTTGCAACTTCCATTAATCCTGAACACTCAAGAGTTTGATTTGCTCTTAAGTGCATGCACTATAAATTATGCAGAAGAACAATATGACTCTCTGTCTCCAAGAAAGGGAGTGCTCCATATCAGAGGAGAAAGAAGAGACAGTGGTATCTTTAAGGGCACCAAGAACAGCCCTATGAAAATCCTTTCTCTCCTGGCATTTCTGTGTAGCATTAAACACTTCAATGCAAATCATCTTGGAAGCAAACCACGCAATCTGCACTCAAGACATCACTTTTCTCATTAACCTCCACCACAGGGCTCCATCCCCAGCAATACCCACACCAAATGTGCTTTTCTGAGCACTGCGGGTGAGGGCTGCCTGGTGCTGAGCCTCTGTTAGCAGGCTGAGTAAGAAGCAAGTGGAAAATCAAATCACGCTGAATTTTATATTTATATCTAAGTGATGCCAGTAGTGGCCAAATGGGTGTATTTTCCTCCCTAACTGGGTATAGTAACAGGAAGGAGATGTGATGGTTTGGAAGCAGGAAGCATCCCAACAGGCATGGGATGAGGAGAGCTGACCTCCACCTGAGACCACATATGGGGCACATCCTGTCCCACCGCCTTGGTGCCGCATCGGTGAAGGTCTCGATTGCAAAAACAGGAAATGTGCCTTCTCTCAACAGTGATGTTGAAGATGGACATTCATGTTCACATGAGGAGAAGGGGATGAGGGAGAAAACCTACTCCTGATACCTCCTTTAAAATCGCTCTCTCAGATGGAAGGATCTTCATGAACTTCATTTCAGCAAATGCAAAAAAGAGCACCTAATGCGTAAGGTTTTAACATATCAGGCCACGGACAGATAAACTTTCCTGGCTATGGCCACACCAGGATACTGACCTCAGCCACTTTGTAACCTCTTAATTTATCACTGGTGTCTGCAAAGACCCTAAACTATACCTGGTATCAACTACTAGTCTGCTCCACTTCTAAAAGGGCTAAAAAAATCCTACTAAACCAAATTCTGCATCTTTTGCAAACCAAGATCCACACTAGATCCATACCAGGCTGGCATTTTGTTTCTTTTTTTTTTTTAATTTCCGTTCCCCAAGGATAACATTATCTATTTTCCTGGAAACCTTCAGCAACTTTTTTGCAGGAGGAGAAGGTATCCTGTGCAAGAAACCATGTCAACAAGATCTTTCCGTAAATGCAACATTTACGTAAGATCAACACAATAATTTATCATTTATTTTTTCCTCTTGAAAGGAACAGGAAAAAAGTGTTTAAAGGCTGCGGCAGTGGTTAAAAGGAGGGCTCCGGTGGTGGAGGATGGTGCAGGAATTGAAAGTTTCTGAAGTGATGCCTTCTCCTGGGGTGTGCACACATCATCTTTCAGCACACAACAGCAAGGCCGCTTCCCCTTGCCTTCAAGCCTGCTAACAGATCTTTGTTGGCACTATGTATGTTGAAAAGGGAAGGCCAGCAAATGTACCACCCTTAGGGTCAGAGGAGTCAGTTCCACAACTGATATAGATGATTGGAGGCACACTGGCATTGGGGAAGAGGTTCCTGCCAGAGGAAGATGAAGTTTGATCTGTTCAGCTGAAGGCAGTCTGGACCATGGAAGAACCAGGTAAATCCTCCAACTGGCACTCTGCCCTGACTGAGCCTGTCATTCAGACTCTTCTTTCTTCCCCCTGCAAACACAGGCATGATCCTGCTGCTGGACTTCTCTGAGATAAACACACCATAACAGAAACAATCCCACATTTCCCCGCCCCTGCTCTGAAGAGAGTAGGCAGTAGTACCTTAAAAGCATTTTAAGCCCTCGCATTTTTGTGGTTAACACTATTTTTTCATCTTCTTGACCCTCTGTTGCAGAGATTATGACTTGTCAGACCTATTTTGAGACCTCCTTTAAGTTTCACAACTAAAACTCAGTGGCAAGAATCAGACAGACTCCCAAAGAAAGGTCAACCCTCGCGTTTCCTCTGCAACACTGACATTCCCAAGTGCAGGAGGGATGGCGGGGCAGGGTAGACAGATGGGCATTTATACATCCCATAGCCCAGGACAGAGCTCTTCAGCATTTTGGTGCCGAAACTCTGTATTTTGGAAGAGGAGAGGAGCCGCAGCTAAGGATGACCCTGCTGAACAATAGCACACAGCTGGGTTTTGGAGCGACTCCAAGCAGGGTGGGACTGTAAGAAAGTGGACAAAAGCTTTGGATAGAGATCTACGGGGAGGAAGTGCTTCCTACTTCCTCCACAGAAAGGACCAGGGCTTTAAATAAACCTCCTCCTGAGCTCTGCTGAAGACCAAAAGGGTTGCTGCTGGAAGAAAGTCCTGTCTGGCTGGGACCCGGCTGACGGCTGATGAGGCTCTCCCAGGGAATGCAGCCGCTCTGCTGCAGTTCCCAACATGCTGGTGGAAGTGGGGGAGGGCTGGGCTGCCCACAGTCCCATTGTGACTGGCATCATCTAGACAAAAAAGCTTGCAAAACCTCAAGACAGGGCTCTCAGCTCTGTCACCAAAGGTGCAGAGCCAGACTTGTCCCTCAAGCGCATCTTTTGATGAAAAAGGTAAGTCAAAGTGTACATTTACACTTTGCAATGCCATTTCAACATCATGCTATTTCTCAGACCCATTTACCTTTTAGCCTTTTCTTGTATGGCCTACAGGGCTGCAGCAGCACCTTTATTCTGATGGACAGACTCATTCAACCTGCTCCATCCCCCCAAGCTCCTTTCTACCCTCCCCACCTCTGCAGCCACATGGGATCTTCCCCCCTTGCCTCCCTCCTGCCTCTCACATGGTCCCAGACTTAGACCATGAACACGTGAGCCAGGGTTGGGCTACAGGTTGGGCAACAGTACTGATGAGCAAATGACTGGCACTGACAAAAAATCACCCCCCTCCTAACAAATATCAATGGAATATTTACTTTGCTTGGATGTAACAGAATCAGACCCTAAATACAGTAATACATACTTGTAAACCATCCAGATCTTTCCTCTGTACAGTACCACATGAATTATCTTATCCATCCATTTTAGTGTACATATTCAGTTGTAATAACCCTCATCTTCCCTGTTCTCCACCCTCAGCATTGGCCCACAGCAAGAAGCCTGTTTGTTGTTTTTCAACCTGTACTTGGTCTGCTAGAGCACCCATTGCTTACAACCCAAAAGAAGACGACTTGTGCTGTGCCAAAATCGCTAAAATTTACATCTCAGGTATTTTCAATGGTCTGGAAGACTTAATAACAGAAAATAAGGGAGAGAAAGAAGGAAACCACAGGTTTGGAAAATATCAGGCTAGACAGATTAAGAAGCAATGTGGAAAAAATATACTCCAACTTATATTCTCAAAACAAAAACAAAGCTATAAGCAGGTCAGAAAGAACTGAGTTGTGCACACATTTCTGCTACAGTAAGAAATGGCATTGCTCTGAAATGGGATCAAATAAGCAAACTTCACATTCCTGGAGGAAAAAATTATTTCATGAATGGCTTGGCACAAAGCAATTACCCACCAGTTTGGAACAGACATCTGTGATATTGACCTGCCAAGACAGCCATTGAAACTGCACTTGGTCCAAATTTGGGAAAGTTATCAACTCCTGTCCTGCTTTACAAAGGAGCAAGAGTCAAAACTATTTCCTGTAGCAATTATCTGCCAGGCTCTGGCTTCAATGGACAGCAAACTGCTCTCAATAAATGTATTGTTCTTATAAAATTCCTGGATTTTCCCCACTAATTCACACCCCATGGCAATCTGGTGAGCACCCAGCTGAGGTGACTCTGTTGGGCCGAAATAAGGCAAAGTGCAGTAAGAAGCAGCCCATGCCAACACCAAATTTGTAGCCAAGAGTGAGCGGGGCAGATCTGCTCAAGTGCCAGCCCTGGTGAGGTGGCATATCCACCACTGGCATGCACTGAAGCAAAGATGCTGAATGCCACTGTTCCTGCAAATTCAACATGGCAATTACAAGTTATTTCTCTACTTCTTGTTTCCAAGCTATCCTAATGTCCTATTAGCTTTTGTTACTCAGCTTTGTCCTAATGGCTTCTGTACAGAGCTATGTCAGAGTGGATGCATCTTAATATATTTGTACTTTAATGCAGTCAATACTCATTATTTTCAATATACCTGAAGATGAGCTGCTCCTTTCGGTGAAACTATGCTCAGGCCCTGATATGGCAGATGTAGCGTCACTCACTGACTTTCTTCCAGAGCTTTATCCCAAAAGCCAGACAGGCTTTGCTCCCACCACCCCAGTCAAGGTCTCATTCCTCTACTGGCTCAAAATCATCTTCTAACTTGAGCTCAAATGTATTCAGTGTTGGTGACCACACCTGCTGTGGTCCCAACACCGTCTTCTCTGGAACTTCCCCTCTGCTACACACATGGATAGAGAGCCATCAGTCCCACATGAGCCTTGGCTTCTCTGGTTTTACTGACCAGGTTCTTCTTGCCTCCTCTCAGACACACAGCGTCCCTTCCCCGTGTCACAGAAATCCTCCCCTGCACTTAGTGCAGTGACAGCCTCCTGACCCCGCCACTGCACGCACCATCTCAACACCAAGTTTCCTTATCTGCACTGGGAACTCATCCAAGAAGGGGATTTGCCTTTTGACCTTAGTGCCTTGGGTCAATCTGTGTTCAGCTCTGCCTGGGCTCTCCCCCATGCTCCAGTGAGCAGCTTCTCCCCTGTTCAGGGACAGACTTTCCCTGTGTTTCATGCCTTTTCTGTGCCTGCCATCCTCAGGGATACCCTGCTCTCTCAGAATGACATCCTGATCTTCTTCCATGCTGATGGCAAATGGCAGTGTCATGGCACCAGGTACGTCACCTGTGCACCCCCAAATGTGGAGCTTCAAAACCCATCCACTGAGAATGTCTAATGGATGAGATGTGAAACTCAGAGGAAAAATAATGTCAAGAAGTATGTGATCCAGCACATTACTGGAACATCTCCACATGTAAAACCTAGTACTACAAGTCATACAAGGATTTTTCCAGTTTCTTCTCCAGCTCTCAGTGTCAGGTGAATGAGGAGGACCACTTCTACCACTCATCCAGTGCGTGAACAGGGAATAATAGCCTATTTGTTTTATAAACAAAACAGTAGGGTTGTACAAAGCCAACCAACCAACTAAATGTAACCACACCCTCAACTAGGGGAGACCACAATCACTCTGTATTTGCTATTCAGTAGGATCTGTCTACTACATGCGTGTATTTCTATTTTACTCAAAATAAAGCTGTTTTTTTTTCCTCATAAAGGGTGAGATTCAGATCTGGCACATCAGAGGAACAGCTGAAACAAACAAAAAGACCATCAGGCAGTTTACTCTGAAAATACAGTAAAAAAATCCCCCTTTACTAAGCAGTAAAAAAGGTGACTGAAATGCTACAAGCGGGCTGCAGCCCACTTGGAGTGTGAGGAGCCTCAGGATCCACTGAAGGGGCAGTGGAAGCAGTTCAGCAAATGTTCATGCACACTTGGTGCCTGTAGTCAATGAGAGATTTGCTCCTGAGAAAAGCACTTTTTTTTCCTTTTTAAAGAAATTTTACATCTGAAGAAGTGTGTCTTTGCTGCTCTAACCCATGGGTGGGCCCATAGGGATCAAGCACAGCTCTTCCCCTAGCTCCAAGCAGCACTCACACCAGAGCAACACAACATGACCTTCTGCAAACCAGAAACCTCTGGACTGGATCACTGTGCAAGCCAATGGATGGGGAGAAACTGCAAAAATATCCCAAGTTTGCCAGAACTTTGGGCTATGCCATAATGGCATTTGGATGCACACTGAGGCATGCAGGCAGCTGTGGCCGGGCACACCTCTGCTCAGCGGGGCACTCGCTCCGATGGCCCATCACTGCTGACGTGAGTCATGAAACATGTCTCAGCATGCCACTGAATAAAATCTGTGTGTGTGCATAAAACCCCCCATATTGGCTTTTCCTATGGAAAGCGACTGCTTCTGCACCGACACTGCCCTTTTCAGCAGGGAGGAAGCTGCAGCAGCACATTCCTCAAGGCTGCGCCACGAACCCACAGGGGCTGCTGGGAGCGCCTCAGGCAAAGCTTACAGAGCTCCTCAAAAACAGAGCGCCACTCTCTACCCACAAATAACCACACTAAAACACATCCAATTTCTTGATGCTGCTGTTGCTGCCAGCATTTCCAAGCCTGCAGCTTTCCAGGAGAAATCCACGGCATACACACACATCAGACCGTGCTATATTTGACATGAGTAGCCTGATTTCAAGCATCCATAGAAGCAGTGGGAGCTCCCATTTTTTCACTAAGAGCACATCTTAGGCTAGTACAAATTAAAGTTAACCAGTGGCAAAGCCTGCTGCTCCAGCTCTGCAAGGGGGATCACACCTGCCAGTGGCTGCCCCAACAAAAAAGCAGGATGCTGGAGGGCTCCTGCTGCGATGCAGAGAAGGGGCAGATGAGATCTTGCTTCTGCTGTGCCAGGCACCATGGACGGGGCCAAAAAGAGCCTGTTGCTGTGCCAAAAAGTGGGTAATTTAAGCTGAAAGGCAGCTGATGGGACTTCCCTGCTTTGCCAGGCAGCTGGCTGCAGAAACACATTTTGCAGCAGCAAACATCACCCTGCACTGATGAGGTGGAGAGTCCTTTCAAGTCAATCCTTAGCAGGTCTAAAGATGGGCTAGAGATAGAGGAGCTGTCTGATAAATGGCAATGCGTGGCAAGCCAAAACCAAAAAATATGTGCTTCCTCTATCTCAAAAGGTTATGGTCCTTTTTCCTACCGCTGCCTCCCAGTCCATTAAATATCATTAAATTTACCCTGACTGAAAATATTAGAGGTCTCATGTCTCAAACGTGGAAGAACATTTTTTCCAGTCAGAGGAATTTTGCTTACCTTCATCAAGCAGTAGTGCCAACAATTGTTAAAGTACAGTATAAATATCAGCCCTTGTCAGTAAACAAATGCAAATTTTGGCACCAGATCACACTGAAATAATCACATAATCACAGAATGGTTTGAGTCAGAAGGGACCTTTAAACATCATCCAGTTCAAACCCCTGCCATAGTCAGGGACATGTTACACCAGACCAGGTTGCTCAAAGCTCTGTCCAACATGGCCTTGAACATTTCAAGTGATGGGGCATCCAACAACTCTGGGCAACCTCTTCCAGGCTCTCACCACCCTCACTGTGAATTTCTTCCTTATGTCCAATCTAAACGTACCCTCTTTCAGTCTAAAACCATCGCTCCTTGTCCTGTCACTACAGGCCCCTAAAAATACCCCCCCTTTTTCCATCTCTTTTATAAGCCCCTTTATATTGAAAGACTGCAATGAGGTCTCCTTGGAGCCTTCTCCAGGCTGAACAACTCCAACTCTTTCAGCCTTTCCTCATAGGAGAGGAGCTCCATCCCCCTGACATCTTCACGACCCTCCTCTGGACTCGCTCCAACAGGTCCATGTCCTTTCCTGTGCTGAAAGCTCCGGAGCAGGACACAGTGCCCAGGTGAGGTCTCATCAGAGTAGAGCAGCAGGAACACCTGCCTCATACATGTCAACACCTCGCACGGAAAAGCCCATCTGAGGAATACCAACGTGGACTGAGCAATCCTGCCCGAGGGACTGAAGAATGTATGAACAGCAATGGACCACAATAGTTGGAAACTCCATTTCCATGCTTTATTTATTTGTATTTAACAAACTAAAACCCTAAGTGCCAAACTGAAGGTTCAGTGACAACTCATACTAAACATATTAACTACTCAGATTATTAAAACACTCAAGAGCTGCTTTACTTCCTTCTGTGTATGCTCTACTAATCTCTACACTTCTCTCAGTCTGATAAAGCAATTAAAAAAATCCATTTCACTTTCAGTTTCTGACCAGAGAAAGCACCATGGGTTCACAAGCTATCAGGATTTTTTTTTTTAATGAGAAATGGTTTTTTCCATATACTTTCAGTAAATAATCCCAGTGAGTTTAGGTATGAAACAGATCTGCAAAACTAAATAGGCAAGAATGTAAACTTGGTGCCTCTGCCTCAAAACACTTCCAGCCTCACCTAAGGAGTGGCTTGGCTGAAGAGCTATTTATTGGAACAAAGAGGCTGAGTGGTGCAGGAGTGGCAAGGAGGGCAGGGAGTGTAATACCTAAGCCAGTTACGTAAGCGGGGAAGCACGGGGTGAAAGGACGGGAGGACTCTGCGGGACGCGTGGCAGCCAGCCTCGCAAAGCTCATAAGGAGCTTTGGCAGGAGCCAAAGCCAGGCTCCAGCACCCCGGCGGCAGGACCCAGCCCCGCACCCCGAGCCACAGACACAGGTGCTTTGCTGCTGGGCTTTCTGCTCACGGGGCACAAGAGCGGAGCCCGTGGGATGCTGGGGAAAACAACAAAAGGGCTTTGGTGCTTTCTCTGCCATCTATTTCAGGTTTTAATGCTGGTTTTGCTTTTTTCCCCCTGGATTCGCTGCTGAAGTGCCCACGGACAATGAGACTATTGAGCATTTACTACAGCGTGAGATTAGTTTGGGTTTCAGTTTCTGCTGAGCCAGCTCATTTCCTTCCACATTCTTACACGAACAGATGCTAAAATATAAAAGGGCAGTCAGCATCATAAAGGCAGAAAAAGGAAAACCCTTCATATATCAGCATGAAGTTAAAAATACTTTTTCACAGCTTTAGCCAGAGCCATTCAATAGCTTGCTCTGCCATCTAATTACATTACATTAAAGAGGCAGATTATTATTTTTTCTTAAGAGCAACAAAGCCACAAACACATACACACCTCAAAATATCAAAAACCCAACCAAACATCCAACAACAAAACTGGCCAAACTGGCCAGATTAAAGAAGTGTTCAAAGGAGCTAAACAGAAAAATTCGTTTTGTCCCCTCCCACCACGCATGACTGCAGTGCTGCCTTCAGACACCAAATTCAGTTGCTGCAGCAATTAGTCACAAAATTCAAGGGGAGATGAAACTGCCAGATACACCAAAGAGCATCCCTGTGCTAGAATCAGTTCTTGCCCCACAGAGGCAAACCAAGCAGATGGACAACCTGCAGCTCTCAAAAAGCCGTAAGCCATCCCTGGGCTGCAACAGCAGCAAGGACGAGGTGATGGCAGCCCTCGCTAAACAAACACCCGCCCTCCTGCCACCGCTCCAGTCAATGCAGGAGCACCTCTTCCCTTGGAGCATCTCTTCCCTGGGAGCTTTGGTGCTCAATGGCCATAGCCCAGGGCATTCCTCACACGGCCTTACAGCAGAGACAGAGCCACCAGGGCTGGGACACTGTTTAGGGAAAAATTAGGTGGAAAGAAACCCAGATTGCCTAATTGCACCACACCAGCCACGTTTCTCTTTCCACAAAGTTACATCCATCAACTTTATTCTTGCTCAGAAAAGTCCCAAGTATGGCAAGATGCTTCCCCATGCAGCTCTGACATTCAGATGCTTTGCCAGCCAGATGGGCAACCTGCAACCCCTCCAGGCACTGTTTAAAGTACCTTTTACACACAGACGTAATATCCACTATCCTCTAATGCTTTTAAAATGCTTCTCATTAGCCACCCCAGATGTGCAAGCCACTACTTGGCAAGCCCACACCTTGCTGATGCTACTCCACCAGCCCACAGCTGAACCTGCAAGCACCACCTCTTCCAAGCTGTGGGAAAAATACATTGAAACAGGCCAGAAAACTGAGATCACAAAGGACCAAAGCCACTGATTCCCCCATCAGGTTGCTTCACTGCTTGGTGCAAATTTTTCCAGGAGGTTTCTAAACCTCTGAGAACTACCAAGCTGTGAAGTATAAATATGCAATGTAAATACAGAGACATTGATAGGACTAATGACATGAAATCACTGATAAAATTTAGGAGGATTTTCAGACAAATCTTTCCAAATCATTAGCTTCTGGATTTAAGACAAGTGAGGTGGGTTCGTGGAGGCCCAAACAAGGTAGAGTAAAACAAATTTAGCTCACATGGATAACATAAATGTCCCTGCTGGCAGCTTGGACCAGAACCAGGCTCCACAACACCTTACTGACCACAACCTCGGGGAATTTCAATCCTGCCTCTAAAGAGCAAAGAAAATGATGCAATTTCCTATTGCTTTCGTCAACTTATTCATAAATGTTTTAGTATTATGAACATTTTAATCACCTGTGCATTGCCTACACAGTATCATTAGGTTTTCTTTGAAAATAAACAAACAAACAAAAATGAAGTATCCTTCATGCAAAAATAAACTCCCAGGGCAACTCTTGACAAACACAGCTGCACCATCCCTTCAGCCAGGAGATGCTTTTCTCCCTTCCCAGCAGCTCTCCCAGAACTGGCTCAGCAAACCACCCCAGCACCCACTGCTCCTCCCTGCCTGGAGAGCAAAGGCCTCTGCAGCTGGCACAGCTGGTGTCACACAGTGCCCAGTGGCTCTCAGGCCCAGTTTCGGTGCCAGTTACACCACCCTACTGCCACACTGCTGCATCAGCACAAGGGGCTGCCATCACATTACACATTTTTGATGGCTTTACCATTTCTCTGCTTGTTCCCCCATTTCACCTAGACCTCTAAGCCATTCCAGACCTCTGAACTACACTCTGGGATTTAGCGTTTAAAGCCAACCCCTTCCCTCACTGCCAAAACATACACTTGGGACTGATGGAGGACCCAAACATTTGCCCCACAACAAATATTTATGGGTGTACAGGGACTTTGCGCAGCACCCCAAGCGAGACAGACACCAACTGACTGCAGCGTCACCCCCCGGAACCCAGAGAAGGGACGGCCCCACATCACCAGCCCCACTCCTCACTGGCTACCCAAGAGGCTGCTGGCTGCCCTGCACTCACCCCCTCACCTCACCCCTCCAGATGCCCTGGGCTCAGGCAGGGGGGTCTCCAGGCTGGACTGGCCACCCCATCCCTTCAGCTGCTCCTTCACAGCCCTGTGTGAACCAGGAAGCGGAGGCGAGCCAGCAGTTTATTTTTAACTTTTTTTTTCTCCCGTAAATAAAAAGCAAAACCACATGCATAAACCACATGTTCGCGCTCACTCCACCCAGTGACGGGCTCTACATTTTGCATCCTTCCAACACTCAAAGATTCCTGGGCAATGATGTAGAGCAGACATCACCCCACAGATTTCCATTATACCCCTCAGTGTCCCTGTTCCTGCACTGGCAAAATAAGAGTCTCTCAAACACTGAATTAAGTGTCTCCACAAACCAAGCAAAGCCTGAAGAGAGAGCTCAGTGAGAGTGACTCTGCTTTCAGCCTGTCTCCCACTTTCCCTCTCTACCCAAAACCATCCAGGACATCCAGGAGCACTGGCAGAAGTTGCAGCTCACACTTCCAGAGCTTTGCTGCAGACTCTTTGGAGAAAGAAGAGCTAGTGTGGGATTATGAGGCCCTTCCCACAAGTTCAAGCACAGCTTTGAATCCCTACTAACCACAAGTTGGCTCTTGCTTCTCTTCTGCAGCTCCTCAGACGTCGTTGCTTGTAACATCTTCGAGTGTTTCATATAAAGAAGTTACAGGATCTCAAGTGACGCCCCAAATTTTAGTTTCAGAGGTGCAGGCAGGTGGAAAGAGTTAAAGGGTTTCCCAGCAGCCAGTAGTCTTGCAGTCTACAGGCTGAATTTTTGGAGCTAGGAGGACACCACCCATTCACCATGGGAACTTTTGGTACAGCACTTAGCTTCCCTCAAAGTTAAAATAAAAAGTTCCCCTGTTTTTTTCCAAAATGTCTATTGAAACTCCACCTTCTTTAAAAGGAACGGGGGCACTAGGTCAGTACACACATACCTACACCTTGAGCAGCAAGACCTCTGAATCAAAGAGACAAAAACCTTCAAGGAGCAAATACATTAAGACCCAGTTTAAGCCCACAGTCTGATGTGGCTACACATTCAGGCTCTAATGGCAAAAAAATTACCTGTTTTCAACTTCTGTTCAAAGAGAAACTCCATACCAGCAGAGTGCCACTTAGACATGAACATTATTAATCCAAAAATGCCTGTTTCAGAGCTCTGAAAACACTAATTAATCACAGCACTGGCTTTATGAGTGATCATTTGCAAACACCACGCCTGCTCTGCATCACCCTGACATTGCTGGCAGTGCCTCATCCCAGGCAGAAAAATGTCCTCGCTGCTGCTGGATACCATACTGCTTGGACAGCAAGTGTAAGACATCGGTTTTGATGAAAGCAAACTTGAGAGGTAAAATAAGGCACTTGAAATCATAAGAAGGCATCTGCCTCAATTTTAATATCTCCCTACTGACTTTTACCTCCAAGACAAGAAGAATTTGGCGAATTTGCACAGCAGCTCAAGGAGGGACTGGACAGCTTCAAGCATTACAAGACTTGAAGATATAAGCTTTGCTCCACAACCTCAACAAGATGTTTGTGAATGTAAAAAGGTGGAAGCCAAGACAGATGGGTCACTCCACCTACTACGTGTTCTTCTACACTAGGATAAAAAGTAGATTCAATGCAGCCCTGCAGATACATTAATCAATTCAAAAATCTTCTGCAAAAGCTGGCAAACATTTTTTTGTATATTTTAGGAAGCAGAGCTGAAGTGGAACATCTTCTCCCAGTCCAGCCTAACAAACACATGGTAAGACGTTGGCTTTAGGACAGCAGATTATGTTAGCTAACAACCATCCCTTGCTTCACTCTTGGTTAGCCCTCTTGGCCCATCTCAACCAGCCAAACTGGGTTTTCAAAACAGCTCACTGTTGGTTGTTGCAAGTGTCATTAGCCACCTTGTCCATGCTTTATCCAATTATTTACAGCGCCCAACTAGCACCCTCTGAAAATGCACCAAGGTGCCTGGTACCAAGTTTAATTATTCCCTTGCTGAAGAACTGCAGGTTATTTTACACAGAGCAATGGGGAGGTGTATTTGCTGGGCGAAGGGAAACCTTATCTTGTGCCCCATTTCCTGAAGGAGACTTGAATTTAAAGCTACTTAACTAACCAACCACACTGTGCAAGGAGCAGTGTGCATACTGCTAGCAAGCATCACAGAGGCACCACAGCCAGCTACAATTTCCTTGCTCTGCAGAAGCAGCATATTCCCCTTCCCACTGCCTGAGGCTCTGCCTCACCTCTCTGCCAATGGGGTGGATTTGAAACTGCAGTAACACCAGCCTCCTGCTCCCTTCCCACACAAGACCACCCAAAACAAGGCAGCTCCCTCTTGTCTCACTCACCACAAGGGTGGACAGAGACACCCCACAGAGCAGCACCAGAGGGCTGAAACAGGCTGCCAGCCCCCTCAAGGAATGCTGGCACAGGACCCTCGTGCCAAATACCATCAAGTTCCCAAAGGAAAAGCATTTAAGTCAACACCTCTCTTTCCCAGCCTCCAAAGAATCCTACAGATTTCTCCAGCAGCCCAGCTGACTGTGTTTATTGCTGCATCCTTCACTTTATGGGTCAACATATACCAGAGAGCCAGCAATTCTCAGCTAATCAGATTTCTGTGCCGACTGACAAATGGCTCCCAATAAGAATATAAAAAATAAAAAAAAAGTAAAATTAAGAGTCTCTCCAATCGACTCACTTGATGCGATGCAGTAAGCCTGTAGGAAGCTCATATGCTTTGTTAACACATTGGACTGCACTTTGTGGCAGGATCTTGGGGGGCTGGCAGCAGTGGGGGGACCCCAGGCCAGATGCTGGAAGGAACATGTTCATCTTTGTTGTTTGTGCTCCACGCAATGCTATGTTATTTTGAAACGAATTCATGGAAATTCCTTGACATACCATTACTGTGCTTGTCAAATGCCAAAGCTTCAAACTGGAGTGTGAACACAGGCTCAGAGAGAAGGTTCTTGCTCCACCGCTGGATTATCCCAGCCCAGAAACTTCTTATAGGTGAATCCTTCCTATCTCCCCAGGCAGACCTGAAAAATCCGTGAACTGACATTGCTGATGGGGTGCATAAATCATCTTTCCCATGAAGACCAAGCACCTCGCCTTGTTACTGACCCTGCAGCTCTGCCACATTCTGCCCCTCCAGCCTCCTGATCCTACACACTTTACCCCACAAAGCTCACTCATCACAGAGAAGAGCTTCAGAAATTTAATGACATCACTGACATATATATGTGGCACCCCTCCTCTTCTCAAGGCAAGGCTCATGGTGACCGCAGGGCACTGCATGCCCCAGGAGCCAAATGGCTGAACCCAGTGAGTCAGGAGAGGAGGAGATGATGTGCAGAGAGGCAGGTGGAAAATCACGACCTCCTCCTCCACAGTGGCCCTCAGCTGGTCTTAGAAGATGACCAGGATTTCCAGCTAAAACACTGGTGCTCTCAGAGGTCTGGCACCCAAGCTGCTGAGCAGGTAAAGGGGACAGTGAATCTGTCAAGGCCCCTGATTAGGTGTGAAAGAAAAACCCTGTGCACACAATACTCTTACTGAAGCTATAAATAGTCCCCTCTGGACCAAAGTTGTGCACACTGTATTGACACTCCTGACTTAATAGGATTTCCTAGGTAGCCCGAACCAGCTTGGGCTGCTGCAGGGCAGCCTTGCTGAGCCATTTTCACAACACACGCATTCCACTGTGACTGGGGGGAGCATAGGGGATAATCCCGTGTTTTCAGTGTCCTGATCACACTAAGGCAGGAAAAGACTCTGAGAAACTCCTAGAGGGTCGGAATGAGTTTGCATGCACACCACAATAGGGAGAAAACTTCCAGGATGGCCTTTTCGATGCAACAAGCTTATCTCCCAGCTACATTTCAGAACTTATTACAAACACAATTTCTTTCTTCATTATATTCATCCTTTTTTACAGTGGCAGAGAAAGATAAAAAACAATGCTCTAATAAATATATAATATCATTTTTATATCAAATAATGTAAAATATTATTTTCCTACTCAAGTATATCATGTAATTTCAGTTCCTGTAAGTAAATTAAACCAGTTCTCCCACTAATGGCTCATTATTGTCTTCAAATAAATATGTAAGACAAGAATCTAAACATCTCTTATGCTACTTTATTCCTCCTAAAGAAATCTCACCCTCTTTGGGTTACTGTCTGTTAACCCAACAGGCTAACCTGAAAACTGTTAACCAAGTAATCTTTTACTGTAACATTTCCACTACATTATCTTTGCCTTTGTGGTGCTTAACAGCTTGCCACTGGTGCTGGGAATCATGTCCAAGTTTTGCCCTGACCCTTTGAGCCTGCACAAGATGTATCCCCTGTCCTTGGATCCAAGGATGGGCTGTGCTGCTGAGCCTATGCCCGCCTTTCGAGGTACAACCACAGTATTGCTTCACCCAGCCCTGCCTCATCACTTCCATCACCTGATAAAGCACTCCAAAACCTGTCCACTGACCTGCTATGGAGAAAGCCAATATTGACCCTTTCATGCCCAAAATGTACTAGTACCAAGGGCCTGAGTATAAGTACCTGATAGCACAGCCAGCTACCCCGCTTTGCCCCGAAGCTGCAAGGGTTGGGCACCACCTGGCTGAAAACATTACCCCAGCACCTTGGGGCCTGAGTCCCAGACCAGGAGGCAGCAAGACTTTATGTCATACAGATGAAGAACAAAAAGATGTTTTCTGGTACCTTATGTCATTCCCATCATCACTGCATCACAGGCAACTTTCCTCAGCAAGGAATGACGTAGGACAGTTGCCTATTGCATATTCCCTGCCAACCCCAGCTTCCTTCAACTGCTCCATCACTACAAGCAACACAGGAACCACGCAGGGCAATTGTACCTGTCCATCCACGTGCTAAGTATTGCACAGTGCTGACCCGACCTGCTCAAGACGAGCTCTCATTTGCGCCTGTCGCCCTGGGCATGCTGTGTCTCCAGGGCTTAGGGATGCAAACTCTCTGTGCAGCACTTCTGTGTTTTTCTGGAATGACATTTGGCTATTTGGAGCACTGGGAATTTGTAACACAAGAAGAAGAAATAATAAAGTTGACCTCAAGCTGGTTCAATACACTCATTCTGAAACTAAAGTAGCTAGAACATAGTGCATCATTTTTTCCTACCACAGTCTTAGCTGTTATGGAAAATGCAGCAGTGAAGAAAAGAGCTGGCTCATGAGCTAACACTACCTGTTCTGCACCTCATCTGCTCCTTCAGTATGCTCTGTACACCACGGCAGTGATACACATAGTGCTTCCATGGCCATCTAAGAACCCCAGGCAAAAGTGACTGCAAGAAAGACATGTAGTTCAAAATTTCATTAAAGAAATGGCTATAATACAATCACAAGCCACTCAATGCACTGGAAGCTGAATGTTGCTACGGAAAATTATGAACCTTCTCCTGTAAATATCCTTATCTACCCACAACAGAGAAAGAGCCAATAGTGTAGCAACATCTATATTCAGCACAAGGACTAGACCAGAATAAGGTGATCATTAAATAGTTTAAAACAAAGAAGATAGCAAAATGTAATGAGCCTCAACAAACTAAGCGAAACAGGGCTAAGAGGCTCTACCAGCTATGTCTTGCACTTAGTCACCTCTTAGGAAATCTTTTGTAGGAGATGGAAGGATCATCATCAATCATCATCCCAAGAGCTTCCACACTGGATGGATGATGGACAGGTGGATCCTTTTGCAAAACTCATTTTCTTTATTCGGCACAGTGGATAATTCAGCTCAAGGGTAAGGGAAAAAAAACAGAAGGAGAGATAGGGAAAATGCTTGAATGTTAAAATAGGCAAATTACTGAGCTAGAAAATCTAGATTAAATTAAGCATTCCTGCAAATGTGTAATAGAGAAATGAATGGCTCCCATCTGGAAGCTCAGCAAATTAACTTGGATCCTGGTTAAGACAACAGCACCAGAGTCTGCTTCCAGAAATGTAAATATCCAGTGTGCATTTGCAATCCAATCACAGGCTAAAAATACAAGACAACTCGGAGTGGAAATCTGATTTTGTGTCTACCCTCTTAATGGGAAATAAAAAAATAATTCTTTAGACACAGCAATCTGGACTCATTTTTCCTGCTTGGAGAGATGATGCAAGATGTCTTTGCACCAGCAAAGTCTTTCAGCTGCTTCTGATTGCAAGGCCACAGCTCACGTGTTGGAGGCCTGACTCTTCTTCCTCGTATTCCGCTTCCCCATCTCCTTTTCCATCCTGTGTCCCCTGGTTGCTCCACTGTACTGTCCTCAGCTCTCTGTATATTTACACCACTTCATTTGATTCTTCTTATTAAGAGTATTCTAGTTTCTTTTTCCCCCAGAGATTTATCTCTGGCCTTCCAGTAAGAGAAGGGCTCTTGGTCTCAGTGTGCAGATGAAGAACTCAGCCTCAGGCATGAACCAGGCTCAGGACTAAATTTAGCCCAGAAGAGGATAGTCTTTCTGCCAGTAGACCAGGAAGGCAACTTGGAGCAGGAGCCTATTTTAGATGCTCTCTGGTGGTGTCTACCTCCCTCTAGGCTATAGAGAGTCTGGGGAGACCAGGCTTAGACTCTGAACATCATCCCTGAGGACTTTTGATGCTGCAAAAGGAAGGAAAAGCTATTACAAGTTAATGTCATCCATATGGTTCAAGAGCTGACACTGGAAGGGTGTTCCACCCTTTTTAGGGTGTTCCACCACCAGAAGGCATTCATGGAAAAAAAGCATGTTTTTCTGTGTATGAGACACGTCCTACTGTGATCACAGCAGGCACAGCCAGGAGTTTTAAACTACAGAAAAAAATACCTCTAGAGACAGGATAATCAGGAAAATCATTTAATTCCCACATCTGGTTTTAATAAACAAATAGGGGGATTGGTAAATGTGGACAAAAAAACACATATTATCCAAACTTAGGAGAGCAAAGAGCATATGAACACTAATAGCAGCAGTCAGATAGGATGTTAGATAATTAGCCAAAATTCAGAGATGATGAGTAAGAAACAAGAGCATGGATTAACATACTGATACCAGGAGAAAGGGCACTGCAAGGGAAAACTCACGGAGCAGAATAAGAAACTCCAAAGGACAGCACTGGTATGGGGTCAACACTGCTTGGAAGAAGGAGGGACAACAGCACAGGTTATCCTACACCCTACAGAGTCTGCATGGCGGTGCAGTGCAGACTGCAAGGTCCACAGCAAGACAGAAGTGCCAGCAGGGCTTATCTTACTGTGGGACTGCAACTTCCCAAAATACTCAACTGAAGAACCCACTATTAACGTAAAGAGCTGACCACAGATATTCCTGGAAGCAGAAGACAACTATTATAATCCTCCAGCTGCTGAACTAGAAAAGGGCAATTCTAATTTAGACACTGTAAGTAGCTGTAAGTGCTCAATGAAAGCAACTCTGGAGGCGATTGTAATCATGGAGAGGTGATTTAGGGAAACACAAAAACTCATCTTTTCAATTTCCCATAAGCTTTGAAGAATCTAAGGAACTGTGCATGGAAGCTGACTTGGACGAAAGTGCTCAAGAACACACTTGTGAGAAGCTTAGAATATCTCTATGGTGAAGATAAAAAAAAAAAAAGTTGGTACTGATCGACCCCAAACAAAGTAGGGGAGATATCTGCATAACGAGTCCCAATCCAACTGCAGGAAAAAAAAAAAATCACCAAAAAGGGGATTTTTAGGACTAAGCAGAGTGTATCCGAGGAATGGAAAGGAAGGGCTGCTCATCAAAGACAGAGCTGTGTCAGAGGTCAGGAAACAAAGGCGTAAAGAGAAATTGCCAAAGTCAAACTGAATTAGATCATGCAAATAAAAATAAAGAGAAAAGATCAAAATGTTCTTCAATAATACAAATTTTAAAAAAAGAGTAAGGAAAGTGGAAACTAGCAGCACTTGGCTGATGTATCCTAAAACAAAAGCACAAGAAGGGAGAGGAGCTTCTACTGCTACTGCATCAGGATGGGGAACAGCAGATGGAAAAAATAAACCCATGGCGCTGACAAAAACCCCTTCAAACAATTAAATGCCTGTGGTCAAGTTGAAACTGAAAGTGTGGCAGTTTCTAATCAGAGTGGAGGTGAACAGCCTATCCCCAGGGCAAGCACCCAAGAGGGGAGCAGTTTGTTTGGACTGAAGCCTACTTTCTGCTCGCTGCAACAACAGGAGATAGTGCCTTGCAATCAACACAGCCTCATGAAATCTGCTATTTTGAAACATGGTGACCACAACCAGCTCACAGAGAAACCTAAACAACAGGATGATGAGAGAGTGTCATGATGTGTGTAGAAAAATATCCTAAAAATAAGATTAAATGGTATCAATTGCCACCTGCAGCCTCATCCCACAGCATTCGGAGACAAGAGTGCTCTTGGTTCTCCCCTTGCATCCCTTTTCTGACTTCAGCACAGGTCTCCCACACTTGGAGGTTGAGAGGAGGGGAGACTGCTTATTTATAAGCACTGGTCATTTGAGTCATTTTTGAAGAGGCACCAAAGCTACCCCACCAAAACAATAAGATTCTGTTGCTGGGTTGGAGCAGTCTGTCTCACGTTTACGTACTAAAATTCGGTAGCAAACGCATTAAGACCAAAACCAAGCTTTGCTCTGAATAACCTTAACATAGCACAGATATCTCCCTGGAGCTCAGTCCCAAACTTCAGCATCCTGAGCAAATGCAAACACCATAATTTATAAGCACTTTGGGACTGTTTCTTCCACTATATGGAATTAAGAAAGGTGATTCATGTACCTGAGAAAGCTGAGCAGTAGGAGCCAGTGTTAAAATTTTCTCATTCTCCAATGAAATCATTGCTGTCAGAGCACAGAGTTGCCTTTAAGGGACAAGAAAATATTTCCAAGTGCAGACAAAATCTGCTATGGCTTCATCAAGTCATGGTCAACCATGCACACAGCAACTGGCTTTGTGCCTGATGTTTACTGAGAGTAAATGCAAAACCTCTGCAACAACAGAACTGGCAGCACACAAGCCAGAGAAGTAAACCTATTATTGTCCAGAATTATTATTACATTGTATTATTAAACAAAACAACTTAAGGAAAAGATTAAGAAGCTGTGAGTAACTCCATGACTTATGCCCAGCGCCACTGCTGCTCCTCGGCTCCAAGCCGGCTCAACGGGGCATACAACCAAATGTATCATTGCTATTCAGAGTAATGAGGAATAGCTTAACCTCTAACCTCAGGTCACATTTGAGGACATCTCTTTAAACAGCAAGACAATTAAAACCAGAACTAGCACACAGGCAGGTCCACAGCATCAACAGGTGTTGGAGGATTCCTCTGAGTCAGTCTTGATGCAGCATAGTACACAAGTGTTATGACTTGTAGCTGTAAAAACGTCAAAAATGTACAAGTTTACAGAATGCGTGAAGAACTAAACTGGAATCTTTTCTGAGGTCTTGCCTTTTCTCCCACAAACTATTGGATTTTACAGTGTTTAGTCACCTCCCTAAATTCAGCTGCAGATTCAGCTCAACTAAGCATGGGAAGCTCTCCCTCTATACTACATGGCCAAAAGCAGAGACCTTCTGAGAAGAAAACCAGGATATGAGCAGGTATTCCGATTACAAGGACTGCTCCAGACAATGAGACGATCAATGGATATTCTCACATGCTCGGCACCTATGCCACTAACACAAAGCAAAACACTTGTGACTCCCATCAACAAAATCTTTCAAGTATCATTATTCACCCGGATTAAGGATGCACTTAAGTGTACAAATAAATCCAGCCAGCTCCAAGATAATTTAAGCATATGCCTCAAATGAAATACAAGACTGGATGTTCTGGCTGAGGGCAGACTTCAGATCCTTTCACTACACACTTTTCAGTGCAAGACAGAAGCACAATGCTGAAGCAAAGGGGGAGACTGAAAAAGAACCAGGCCACACATCACAGTTTATTTTATGGTCATTGGCTTATCTTTAAATCAGACTTGCAGGGAAAGAACAGCCGGGAAGAGGCTCAAAAATTGTTTCAAAGACACTACTGCACTGGCTGTCTGGTAGTAGATTAATCATTTAGTGTCAATCTTGCAATAACTATAATTGTTTTGGAAGACATTCATATTGCAAAATTATAAGCCCATATAGTAACAGCAAGTCAAGTCACATCTAACTGTTCTTCATTTTACATTTGCTTTAGACATGTTTTCTCCAGTACAGAAATAACCAACTTAAAGGAGAAAATCCCCATCATGTAGATTAAAGTTTATTGATTACCCAGACACTTATTCCAGCCCAGCTATTTGAGATCTCTCCAAGGGGAAAGGAAGTGATGGTATTTACAGAAACTGCTTCTAATGAGAAAACCTTAAGGCAAGGAAGGTGAACCTGAGAGCAACGAGTACCAATTTTATAGAATATAAACAACTGTTTGCTCTTGTAATTGCATTTGCCTTACTAACTACAGTCCCTATGCTCTACCTTCCTCCAGAAACACCCACTGCTAAGCAAAGGTGACCAAAACTGGATTACATCACTTTAACTATGGGGAAAACGTGTTATGACTTGCTTAAGCACACTTTTTTCAGGGAAAGCCTTAAGTTTATCAGTTTAAAAAAAATATTATAAAATCAGCGTCACAGAGGGACTATCCCTTTTTCCCCAGTGATTTGAACAGCATGGTATTGAATAGAGCTCTATGATGAAGGACTATTTTATTTCTAAAACAAAGCCCAATGTCCCAAGCAGCTAAATTCACGTCAGAGAGGGCACCAAGCCCAAGGAAATTACTTTTCTTAAAAAAAGAAAAAGAAAAAAAAACTACTTCTTCCAAGTCTTCTCCTGACAAGCCAATTTTGTTGAAGGTAAGGATGAAGTCTCCTTTGTTGGCTAAAGACCTAAGCCAGCAGGACTTTCACGTGGTTTTCGGCAGGCAGAAGACACTCACTCCTGCAAAGCTAATCCCGGTCACACTCCTGTGTTATACCTACGGGGTGCCAAGGGTGCTGAAGCTCCAACACTTGGGGTGGGCAAGGAACCCTGACCACGCGACTGTCACACCTTCTGTAACAGCCCTTGGCTCGGCAGGTGCTGGATTTGCCTCCATCAGATGTGAAGTACCTGCAGTTCCTCCATCGCCAGAGGAAGAGAGCTAAAAAAAAGCAAACGAGCAGAAAGCAACTACAGTTTAAAGAATGCTCTGAACTGAGCTACAGCTGAGCTTGCATGCAAAAAGATTTGGGTTTCACGGACAAGCAGCAATGACAGGAGAGGAATTAAGTAAACAGACATTTGCCAAATATAACTTTCAAAAACAGTTTGTCAGAAAATGGCAACTTTGGTGGAGTGTAGCAATAGGATGGAACGGACATTCTCACAGCATCACATTTTTATTTAGAGAAGACAACCAAGGAAAAAAATAAATACTTTTGCAGATGGTCTGTCTCCAAGCAGCCCTGATAAAAGCTGCTGTGCCCTGACTCTGGGCCAGCCACATTCCATCTCCAACTGCACAGCCTTCAGAAGAATTAGCAGTAATTAAGAAAAGTAAACCGTAGTGATAAGCCAGATGTCTATAAAAGAAATACATGCTGCACTGATATAGATTTATTTTTTATTTCACTTTTTGGTGGACTAACATGGTACACTCCTTATAAAGACATTTTTCAAGTGCTTCACAGTTATTACTCCAGTGTTGACTCACTGAATCCCAGATGGGACCCTTGGCATCACTCATCCCAGCAGGTCTCCAGGACAGCACCAAAGACCTTGTGTGTGGTCACCGTGCAGATACTGCTCTTTCAAATTGCCACACAAGTGTCTGAAGCACAGTTCCTGGGAATTTGCTGTGATCTCACAAAAAGCATTGAGAACCACTGATCTTGTCCAATACCTTTTCATTCAAATAATTTCTCCAAGAATTCTGGCACCCAGCCACCACCCATTTGGCCTACACCACCTGTTTTCAAAAGATATGCAACCCTGACCTAAAAGCCTCCAGAGGATGAGAACCCCTCCATAGCCAGAAACAATTTTCTTCCAACAGTGATGTTCTTCTACCATTAAGCAAGCAAAGGGTGCACAGTTTTTGCTGTGGTAGAGGTAGGATAGGGGAATTTGATCACTTTGTGTCATCTCTCTCTTTATACCATATATAACTCAGTGCTCACTTGTGCAGCTCACTGAAAGATTAGTTGGCTCATTCAGACAGGCAAGGGTAGACTCTTAAGACGTTTAAGTGATTTGGGGCAGGATGATCATCTGTCTCCTCCCTGCCCACAATTAACTGTTCCATGGCCCCTGTCTGTGCTAAGGCTGAGCATGCTGGGGAAGTGAGAAAAGCAGAGGAGCTGAGCTCCTTCCGCTGTGACTGGGAGCATCTCTTCTCCCTCAGCTTCCAGTGCTTTAAAGGAAGTTGTCACAAAGGGAGCCAATCCCATTGATGATCCAGGATCCTGCTTATTCCACCTAAAGCTCAGTATTTCAAATTAAAAATCAAACAGGCAGGGAAATTAAACAACAAAGCTTTGCAGTAAGGTAATAAATCATTGTGTATCTGTGCTCAGATGGTTGTAAGGAGCACGACAAACTTGAAACAGCTTGCAAATTTCTAAAATTAAACAGTTCTTGGTGTTACAGAGGTCGGCCATCTGTTCAAACGTTCATGTTTTAGTTAATATAACCCTTCTTCCACTCTTCTCTCCTGACTCAAGCATACTCCCTAAGAAGAAGAGAATATGACTCCCTAGGAAAAGGAGAATATGGCTGAAGTCACCACAACTAGATAGCCCTCCTCTTCCATGAAGAGCTGCCCACAGAAAGCACATTTGTGGTTAGGACAGACTATGGAGGAAAACAAGAAAAGTGGTGGAAAGAGTAGTGTGTTATGGAGAGCCAAAGCCTGCAGAGAGCCAGGATTGCTGGTGACATCCGCAAGAGAATTTGTCAGGTTCTGAAAGCTGTGCTCTACATCCCTGACTTGTCAGGAGACCTCTGGACCTCCAGCCCACCCTCCATCACATCCTTCCTAACCTCTGCTTAGTCTTGCAGGGCTCCTAGTAATATTAGAAAGCACTTCAACATTCAGCTTTAAAATGCCATCTCATGACAGGGAAAAAGTGAAATATGACTGCTCTCAACAGCTTTCACATACATTTCTAGTGGAACTGCTTGCTTTATAAAAAATAGGAATTATCTGGAGTTATTCTGCAAGCAAGGCCAGACCCAGGCTGAAGCTGGGTTTATAGAGCAAGAAGCAGGCTCCAAGCTGTGTATGGTATGAAGAGGTATGATGCAAAACAACCAAATTCGGCTGCTTGACATTCTTTCACAGTCTGGGTTATTCTGTCCTCTCCTCTATTCCTGGTAGTAAAAGGAGGAACAAAAAAACCATGAGTCCTGATAAAGGTGTAGAATGAGGGGGACAGGAAGACAGAAGCCAAACAAGAACTTTCAGGAAGAAACCAAACTTGGGCAGGGGAAAAGCAAAAGTTAAAAAGATGTGAAAGTGGTTGACTGAGAATAGGTTGCTCTTCTGCAACCATCAACCTGCTTAAAATGTGTCTTCAAGGAAACTGGCCAATGCATTTCAGATACGGGTAGCCCTTCTCTGTCAGGACCTCTGGCATGAAGGAAAAGGCAAAACATGCATATTTACAGCTTCGGCTTTAGGCTGGGAGTGATGTCCTCAAAGGAGACAAGGCAACGTTCTGCTTTACTGCACATAATTTTAAATCAGCAGGAGTTGGAACAGGTTTTGATGAACACATTTGCATAAGATTCTGCATAACAGAGATATTGTGCACAACTACCTACTAGGTTAAACACTAAGCTGACTTTAGATGGAGAAAAGTGTCCCCATATTCACTTGTAAACTCATCTTGGAACAGGTGTGAATCCTTGGTATTGCACGTGGCTTAATTCAGGGGAATAACAGTGAATGAATTACTGGAAAGATTGCCATTCATTATCTTCTAACACCTCCAGTTTAAAGACTAGCAAACACTTCACAGCTTGACCTTTGGGATGAATGTAAAAGCAGTACTACAGCACCAAAACAAAATATTTTCCTGCGTTTTTTAAAGTCAATAGGACCTGTATTATTAGAAGAATGGTCGCCTCAGGGAATCTGTTTCACTGCAAAGCCATTTAGGCAGCTGTCATTAGTTTAAAAGCCCATTTGTGTTTAATGACTGCTGTTTCACATACTCCCAATGCCATGCATCATAACTGTCATCCCTAAACCTTAGATTTATGAAAGCATAGAGCAGCAGCATTATACTCAGGGGTCTGCTGATATTCCCATTATAAAACCACTTCTTACAAGTTTTGACTTGTGTTTAGGCATAACAAATCCCGTGTTCTGCGTGGGTGCTGTCATGGAGGTGGATGCTGCTCCATTCCCCCAGGATGCCTGGCTGTCCAGGCAGAGACATCATCATCCCTGAGTGGGGCATCTTGCAGAGCTTGGGAGAACGATGCTTGAGATGTAATGAGAAATAAAATAAAACTTTTACATTTTTTTAGATATCCTTTATCGTCATGGGAAGGATTCAGAAGGGGTGGAAAGCATGATAAGGCCCACTCTCCTACTAAGTCACACTTTATCCAGGGTGCAGAGAAAACCTGTGGCTGGAGGGGAACACGACCACAAAGTTGTTAAACATCTGGAAACAACTGAAGAACCAGATAACCTGCAAAACCAAACCCCTTTTCCTAGAGTCCCAGGCTATGACCTTTAAAACACACTGATTAAGGAGGACACGCTGAAGTTATTTCCAAGGTACCGCACAAAATACGTAATTTAGTACCTGCCTGCTGTGAAATGCCTTTTGCACCTGCTATCTTCTATCAGCCCTCCACTCAGCTGCCACTTTGCAGGTAAATTCTCAGTATCTTTATAGTGGAGAACAGGGACCATTCAATCCTCTTACCTCACTCTGTGACTGAGGAGCAGAGTCTATGCACTATACTTGGTCAAACTTAAAACAAATAACCAACCAAAACAAAAGAAAAAAGCTCTTTTCTTCAGATGCAAAACAGTGAAAACACATGAAAACTCAGAGAAGGTATTCCTGGCATATTCTGAAACCAATAAGCACAAGATTTTACATTCTCAAGTTTCTATTTTCAGGCACTTGTATTAATATACCTATCTACTGTGCTTCTTGTTACAGAGTTAAAATATTTCATCATCATTCAGAGATAAGGTACTTTAACCTAGAAAAAAAAGGACTCAAAACCAACCTGCCTTAGTGATTCCAGTATAAATTATCAGAACTAGATAATTAATCATTCTGACAATTAGGCAGTAATGGTAAATACCAAGCAATGAGACATGATACACACCCATAAGGATATATGTCTTAATACTGATGTGCCAGAAAATAATTTTTTGATGGTAAATCTCCAAAATGAAATTTCCTCCCCAAATTACAAAAAGTAATATTTTTCCTAAATTATTTTTCCTGTGGCATTTTATTGAATAAAATGACAAATTATATTCCCTTTGAAATTCAGTGAAAGCCAAATACGACTTTTTTGGTGGAATGAAAAATTCTGCAGTTTAATCCACTTCATTTTTACTGTAACAGATTTACTATACTCCATTTACTGATGAAATCAATATTGAGACAATTAATTCTCGGGCTTTAGGGTGTGAAACAGCCAGCCAGCAAGCACCTAGCAAAGAAAATCCGTCCCACCACTCCTGCACCAAAGCAAGAAAACAGCTACAGCTGGGGTCTACAGCCCAGTCTTCTTCCAGCTCTCCAATCCTGTCTGCGCTTGAATAGAACACAGTAGTTTAGTTGGCAAAAGACCCAGAGTGATCATCTAGTCCAACGGCAGATCCCGAAGCTTCTTTCCAGACAACAAAAAAATCTAGACAAGGGACTGATGGCCATGTCTGCTTTTCCTGGGAATTCATGTCAGCTCTCTGGAAAGCAACGACTAGGATTTTTACTGCTGAGAAACCAGATTTTATGGCAGCCCAAGGGTGATATTTATAAATACCAAACGCATAGGGAGAAGGAAACAAAACCGCCCAGCTTAGCTGAGACTCTTTGTTCACACAATAAAGTTTCCACCCCACCAACCCCACTGATGCTCTGCTGGAACTTCACCAGAACACCGTGCAGGAGGAGGGCAATGTCTGGACATGACAGCAGACGTACATGCAACATTTGGTGGTGTTGAGGGAACTGCTCCCCTCCCAAAAACGTCCCAAACCAAGCCTGCCAAACAAAATCATTAACAAAGCAATGTGCATCCTATGTCAAAGTCATCTACATATTTTATTATGGCAAAATTGGAAGTTTATGTTCCTCTACCCTAAATGGTGTAACAGAGACCAGACTTCATCAGCTGATTTTCACATGTAATGCGAAAGCTCATTGTCAGCTGGGAACAGGACTGTGCAAGAACCTGGCTGTGGAGTTGCACTGGCAAACCCACAGCATCTTCTCACCCGTTCACTGGACATTCTGTGCTGCCCACACCGAACCATGGAGCATCCAGCCACTACCACGGGGATCTTTTCTATTTAAGGTAGTAGTCAAGCAGTTATTGAATGTTATTCTGCATTCCGAGTAATTTAGGAGAAGGCTGTAAAAATCTCCATATGAAACATCTCCTTCATTTCAAATGAAGGCTCGATGGGGACGGAAATGCTCATTCTCTCTCTTTGCTCGTACTCACACAACTGCAGACCACACTCAAGACAACCACGGCTGCTTGTGGTAGCATTCCCACCAGGATCCTGCTGCCTTTGGGTGCCATGAGCCAGTTACAGCAGTTAAGCTGCTCGCCAAACAGGCTGTCCCAGGATAAAGTGCCCAGGAGGATGCCCACATTCAGCCTCTCTCTCCCTCACCTCTCGTCCCAAATGCTGATGAAGGCCAGAAAGATTCCTAGAAACTCCCCCTCAGGAGACAGTGCTGCATTCCCTGCCCTATACCAGCCCCCCATCCCAGTGAATCCTGGAGGTGGGAAGTTTAGGAGTGGCAATGTCCCTTCTACTGAGTTCCCCAGAAAGGGAGCTGCATCCAAGCAGCTTACAGGAAACATCCCCTGGGCTACTGTAACTCGGCTGTGCAATTCTTAGATCACCAAAGCAATGTTGTGAAGTAGTTTTGGCACCCACCATCTTTGCAAACCATGCTGACTTTTAGTGGTAACTCCACTCAGACCCATTGCAAAGGAACTTGTTTTGACCAACTTCGTATTTGTCCCAATTGAAAATCACACCTCATCTCATTGCATTCCCTTTTCAAGAAAGGCCATGATTTTTTTCCTTCCCCCCTGGAAACACAATGGTTGGCAGTCTATCCAACCTGCAGGGATCCAGCTGGACAGACATGCTGTCTGTAGATATTTCTGACTGCATCCCTTAGCCAACCTCAGCCCTAGGATGCATGTTTACCTTTGCATTACCAGGATATCAAGCTGCTACAGTGTAATAAGGAGCTGAGCAAGGTAAGGATCCACTCCAAATTACCATTTTTTTTAAAATTAAGTCTGGTGGAGCCTGATATAAAAGCCAGCAAGGTGGAAGGACAGAACTGCTGGTCATGGGAGGTCTCATTTGCTTGAATTAGATGGCTCCTCAAGGATTCAGGTGGGTGAAACCCACTGCACTCCCTTGGTGACTGCCCAGGTAATCCCACTGAGCATCCCCAAACCTTGCTCCCTCTTTCACCAAAGACCCCCTCTTACACCAAAGGTTCTCCCAGCAAGTACCAAGTCCCTGACACCATAAGCCAAGGCACTTTCTTATTTTTTTCCAAGCCTGGCCAACACGATGGAAGTCACAGGAAAATTAAAAATGTAACGACTCACTGTAAAGGAGAGGGAGAAAAAAAAGTGTTGAGTTCATGACTAATCTTTGCAGCTCTTGACATGGACAGGATTTGTACACCCATGTTGATTTTTTACAAAAATAGTTAATCGTATTACACCCATGCTGCAAGACCAAAGATTCACAACGATACCTTAATACAGCTTAAATAAAAATAGCACTACCTGAGTCAATCTGAGCATGATAATGCTTTGTAATCCCACACTCTTAGGGGATGAACCGTTGTATAGCAGTGAATCAACACGAGATACTTGCATTAGGAGACACTACTTTTTCATGCTATAAAGCAACATCTCTACAAAATGGAGAAGGCAGATGGTGTTTGGGGGAGCACAATGGGGAAAACAGGGCAGTTATAGAGCCCCACTATCTTCCAGCTTGGAAATCTTGGCTAATAGTTTACTTTTTAAAAAGGAAAGCCTGCTTTAATTTTTCCCCATCACATAAAGAATTAAGGAAAAAGTTTGAATTTTAGAAGTTTTTGAAAAGTGAGCAATCCCAAAACCTGTGAGCACTCATGCAGAAGATTCATTCATAAAAACAAACAGACAAACAGCAGTGCTCAACATTCATTCTGGGGTTTTTTCCTTAACATCCTTGAATGAGCAAACAGTGTACATGGAAAGCAAATGTGCAGTACAACATTGAAAAGTCTCAACAGAGAAAACATCAGTAAAACCTACATAATGAGAATGTAAAAGACAAACACTCAAATAGCAATTTTTAAAGATGGTTAAGGAAAACATTGGAAGCTTTGATTAAGGACACATTAAACCATAATGAATTATTTTCAATTACTTTGTTACATAAGTTACTCAGAAAAGATACTTCATTTGCTATTGTGCTCCCCATTTGTTCTTTTTTAAGACACATTTTCCAGTTAATTGCACTTCCACCTCCCCTCCCTGCACCCATGGTATAGTTTTATGTATGGCAGATATCTGGCCCTCACAGCTCCCTCCAGACAGCAGGGAAAGGTGACAGGAAAAGTTAACAGAACTGAAAGGTCTTTCTTTCCCCAAGAGGACTTGAGTTTGAGTTCTGAAACAAGGCAGATTTTCAAGGCTGTAGAGCAGATGATGCCCAGGGGAAGGAGAAAATAGCCTCAAATTCCCAGTTGTCTTGCCTGCTCCCTTCTCCGTCTCTACCTTGGTGCTCAGCCTCGCACTGCTGCTGGTTTTTTCTGCTTGCAGAGCCTGAATACTCACAGGAAGGGTGATGCCATGGGACCCTGGATATGGGGACACAGGTGGGCTATAGAGAAGGCAGGGAAATGCTGACAAGGGCAGTAGACACAGAGCCATGCTAGAAGGCACCAGGACTCAGGGGTGAGGAGATCCTGGTGAGGGGCTATGTTCTAGTGATGGAGAAGATCCCAGAGCCACATCATGGGGAGATGCCCATGGCCTGGCTCTGTGCACAGAACATAAAGCATATTTCCAACAAGTATCCCAACACCAATGGCAAGAACATTCGCTGATTTCCACGTCTTGCAACGGGTGATCCTGAGATATGTTCAGAAACTCAACCCTCCCATACTGCGTGCAGCCTCCCATTCAAGGGGACCCTCCTTCCCACAAACACAAAGGCTGCAGAGATCTAAACTCAGATTTCAGTTTAATAATAGAATGTTTCTCAAAGCCAGTTTGGCGGGACAGATCTATCAGTCTGGCTGCAAAAAGTTACATTTTCACGTTGCATCAAACACACCAGCTCTAGACCAGAGAAGCAAGGAGCCCTGTTCCAGACTCAGAGCCCCATGTCCATGCAAGCAACAGGCAGTTTCTGAAATGATGTTCACACCATTTCATGTCCCATGCTCTGCCTTCCCTGGCCATGGGTCACAGCCATTTATGTGCTCCTCCAGAACAGCACGGAGGTTACAGCAATGCCACCACCACGGCCCCCTGCATTGCACCTGGGACAGAGACAGCCCTCCTGCCCACATCCCAGCTCCAAGCTCCCAGCACAGTCACTCCAGCAGCACCCTGAAACACACCGAGGCACAAGGACCCCCGACACAGCTGTCCATTCAGGTGTCCTGCCCAGGGTGGCCCTGACAGATGCATCTCCCATCATGTGTCTGGCTCCCTGGTCTTCCCTGCCCAGAGCTGCTTATGTGCTTACAGGCAGAAACACAGGTAAGCAGCTTGCTGCATCAGAGCCTGTGGTATCCCAGCAAGAGAGCACCCAAATGCCAATTTCACCCTTCCCTGGCCAGCACCTTCACTTCCAGATGTGCTCAGCTGGGGTAAAATTCAAGCTACTTTCAGGCACATTCATACACATTTTAGTTTCGTACTTTATTCTGGAGCCATCCATGTGCCATTGGCCACACATTACGTTTTGGAAAATGCCCATCAGGCTCAGCACTAGTCTGCCTTCAAGTCTCTCTTCCTACATGTTAAACATGAACTGACACAGCCAGACCACTGTAAGGCTCCATAAAGGAGTTGTTACGCTCTAGAGATGTACCTTCTTCTGGCATGGACCATATAAATTCCCAAACTGAAATCACGGACACACCTGAACTTGAAAAGGCAAGGAATATAGACCATTAAAGCATGGAACAATGTGATGTACAAACACCCAACAACTCTAATCTGTTAGCAAAAGTGCATCAGGAGCCCAAGCTCCCCTGACAGACCACAGGAGCTCCATGCTTTTGAAAGCACTGTCCAAAGAGACTACCCAGGAGAAAGACATATTAACTGTGGCAAACAGTCTGGAGTATCAACAAGTGGTTTTTTACTCATACCTTGTTCAGGTGTTACCTGAAACAAGAAAATCCAAATTTAATTCAATTTCAAGAGACAGTTTTAAATTACCTGGATTTTACACACATGGTATTACTGTCATCCATCTCATACTCCCCTCTGTCCTCAGATGAAGAATTTTGTTTCATTTTTCAACCTCTCAAAAAAGATCCACTGAATATTCAGGTCCCAGTACAGAAATCAGCAGTACAAACCATGCAAATTTTCAATACAGATCCCATTGTAGCTGCAGGGTTGGGGCAGAGGAGGGGTTCACAAGCTACTGCTCACAAGAGCATTTTGGTGAAAGGCACATAGGATTCGTGATTTGGTCTTGTAACACTCAAGTTTTAGGAACATAAGCCTCAATACAGAAAATACGGATAACACAGCTTACTAAGTAAGGGATGTTTTCATTGATGAAGGATGTAGTTGGTAACATACACATTTAAGGGATGTTAAGTAAGCCCCTTATAAATACAAAATAACCATTTTCTAGCTACAATGAACACATATTTAGGTGGACAGACACCAAACTCCATCATCCTCCTTTGCCCTGAGAAAATTCCAGTGCAGATGGCTACATTTCAGCTGTATGGACACTTCAAATCAACCTGGGACCATATGTATCAAAGGGCACCTGATCTATGGGAAATACACAGATTTGGAAGACAGAGAAGCCCATTAGAGGTTTGGGGCATCCCGCCATAGTTCATTAGTCAGTCTGAACACACAAGAGCTCTAATAGCTTGTATCCTGTGCACTAGGGAAATGCAACGAAAGAATGAACTTCCTGAGGAATTAATGGGTAATTATATAATTTGGTTAATCTCACGGGAAAGAAATCTAGAATTGAAAGAGGAAACAGCGTATGTATTTCTCTAGAAACAACAAAAACAAACAGCAAAAGGTGTTACAGAGCAGAGTCCCAGCTGGCACTGTTGGAGAGACCATCTCCAGCAGAGGAAAAGAAATTGCACTGATTTACATCAGAGTAAGAGGTGCCTTTGCACCTGCAATGGCACCACGTTGGCAGTTCTTAGCAATCTCATCCTCCTGATTTAATGTTTCACTTACTCACAAATAAGAACCTAATGAAGTGCATAAAAATTAAATACATGGAAGTCTTTGGTGCAGGCAGAACAAAATCAGTCATACGTGGCAGAGATTAGAACGGGTTATGCAGCTCATTTAACTCTGGAAGTTGCATTCCTTTAGATTAACACCTTTGGACAGAACAGAAGAGAAAAAAACCCCTAAGGTTGCTTTCTGACACAGAAAACACCGCTGCAGTAGGATTTGTAGGATTTTAGTAAAGAATACAACGTAATTCGTTCAGCTTTTCCCTAAAGTCAAGTATTTTTCAAAATGTAACAGTTCACTTATCAAATCTCAGGAAATTCTTTTTAGTGCAAAGGTAAAGCTTAACATTTTGATGACAAACCCTTGCTCAAAGATTAGCCCTGCCAGCTTTAAAATTAAAGCATGCCATTAACTCAGCAAATGCAAACTTCTGCACTCAATGAAGAACAAAAAACAATGCTTGCATTTTCTATTTCTCATTTAGTTTTTCCATTACTAAATTAAAGAGTGCCTTGAAAGGAGCAGGCTCTGAGAAGTACTCACCACCTATTTTGGAATCTCTTCAGAGAAAGTCCACGGGGCTCGATTACCTAGAAGAGAAGACACAAACCAAACATGCTTCACATTACAGCTTTTCTCTAAGTGACAATCTTCACACTCTTGGCCTCTCCTGTAAAAGCTACCTTTCCCAGTAGAAAAAAAACCAAACAGAATTAGTCTAAGCATGAAAAAACCCTGCTCCAGTTCTTACCCTGCAATGGGAAACAGCTTTGTTGTGTATTTGCATTTTATTATTTGTCCTGAAAAATAAACATTTCCATGTTGAAAAATGCACAGATTTGTCTTGAATTCAGACAGCAAATTCTTCTGATGTTCAATAATCTGTTGAAATCACCCTTCTTACTTTAAAATTTTTTGTAAAAATTTATCTTTCTAAATAAGCAAGTACCAAGTTCAGATTCAGAACGTTTGCTTGGCTCATACCACAGAATATTACCACACCAATATGTAAAAACTGGAGCAAAATACACAAAAAATATGAGAGAGCCAGTTCCAAGTTTACTGCAGCCACTAAGCATCGCTCTGAAAGGTTAGAAATCACTTTTCTTCCACTGAGCATGTTTCTCAAGGAAAAAGAGTATAATAATTTGCATTCCATCAGCATCTGTCAGCTCTGAATGCTGAGGGTTCATCAGCCTTTAAGGAGTCACAGATAAGAGCACCAGGAGCAAGTTCACCTCCTCCTGTGATTCCTAATCTTTCAAAATCTGTGGATTAGAAAATCGAAAGCAACTTGCTCTGATTCCCTCTGTCACAGAGCTGACCACAATTTTCCTCCACCACCAAGGCGAAGCTCAGCTGGGAAGAATTCATCTTCTCCAACCCAACACACCGACATCTTTTCTGCCAGATCCCTGTCTGACCCAGTAACCCTGTAACTTCTGCAGACAAAATCCCACTGTGTTTAGCTCCCAGGTGCCTCCAGCCCACACCTAACACATACATTTGGCCTGCCCAATGTCAAACCCCAGCCATGGACATCCCAGACAAAGCCTCCCAACAGTCTCCTTCGAGAGACTATCACTTCACCATCCCTACAAGCAGGAGTTCTTGCCTTTCATGATACCACTCACATTCATTTCCACTGTCCCTAACCCCTACAGACATGAGGTTTCACCTTACAGCAAGCTGCCGCTGTTTGCTGGCACTGCAAACTCCTCGTGCCAATCCTGCACCTTCTCTCCAGACCAAACACCCTTACTCCTTCCCATGCAGGCTTTAGTACTCCAGTCATGCCAAAGCACCAGGAGATCCCAACACTGAGCACGAAGTCCATCCTCCTGTTTATGGAAGCATGAGTCTGATGCTGGAAAAGCGGTGTATGACCCACCATGACCCCACAACATTTCTCAGTGGAGGCCCTCCAACCACCCCTGAGTATTCTGTACAGCCAACCCATTCACCAGAGATAACTGCAAGCCCGCACTAAAGCCTTTTGATGAGAATGATGGACCTTCCAAGGTCATCTTCTGGTTCTGTCCAAAGCTACTTGAAAATCTAATACCTTTCTCCCCCCAGGCACTTGTAACATCCCCTAGTTTGGTGCTACTTGTTGAGTCTGAACCAGCATTTTATCAAATGCATCAATAGCAATGACCCATGCCATCGAGTCCACTTTTGGAAATCCTCACCCAACACTACTTCTGAGTTTGATCACACACAGAAGCTAAGTCTGGATCATGGTCAGCACACCTACCTTGCACCATCCGTAAGTTTCAAAAAAATTTCCTTTCCTTAGTTTTTTTTCTATTAATATCAAAATAGCACCAAAAACCTAAGTAGGATTGGAGCAAATCATATAATCTGCTCTTTTTCTACCTACAGGACCTGTTACCCTGCTCCAGAGGGTAATTAGGATGTCTGACATTATTTGTTCCAATCTAACCCATGCTGACTGTTACTCATAAGCATCTGGAAGATGACTAGGTGGGAAATAACTTATTAACTTCCAGAAAAACACTGTCATAAAAGTCAGACTGATTATACTGCAATTCCATCTCCTCCTTTCAAAACATTTAGCACTATATTTTTTGCTTTTTGATTGTTATGGTAACCTCACAAATTCTCCACAGGTTTTCAGAAGTAAGCACCAAGAAGAAATTGAAAAGAAGTCAAGCAGCCAGCTGAAATGCAGCTCCTTCTACAAATCACAAGAACAAAACAAGTGTCACAGAAGTGAGGTCAGGGTATCCTGCCCTGACACGGGGTCACCAGTCATCCCCTGAAGGTGCCCTCTCCCCTGATCACTGGTGAGTAATGCTGAATGGCTTTTACTGAAGACCAACCTTCCCACATGCATCTTCCCATCATCTGGGGAGCAGTTTCAAACAAACTTCCCTAAGGCCTGAAGAGCCTGGAAAGAAAAATAAAGAGAAAGAGAAAATCCCTTAAGTGTGTGTCCCCTAAATGACTGTGTTCTTATTTTATCCCGGTAGCTTCTCTTATCAGTGCAGGTGTTAACTACATCAGTCTTCTGCTCCAAGGAAGTAAATTCCAAGAAATTTTCTGTTACCATGAAATTTTCTATTACTCTTGACACCCCTGGGCAGACACTCATAAATGTTGCAACCTGGCAGCAACAAAAACATTTAAGCAAATTATATTAGATTCAACATCTTTTTATGACAAAACTTAGTATCCTCATCCTACAGAGTGATGGATGTTATTTCTCCAAGCTGCAAAACAAATGAACCCCAATGGAAAGACAAGGTATGGACTGAACTTGGTCAATGGCAAAATAGGAAACACAACCCACAAACTGTTCTAATTTCTCTTCTGTGTTGCTGCTAAAAAACTGTTGTGCCTTCCCCATCCAACAAACCAAATAGTGCAATATTATTAGGCCATATTTATATGCTCAAAGTAAATGGAATTTCACAGTCCAGATGCTAGATTTTGGCATCCCAAAAGAGTTTTGGGGATGTCTGAAATCATACAGAATCTTTGCTCCAACCTGCAGGAGTAGAGGGTAACTGGATAGCACACGTTAATTTCTATGTTTACAGTCCATGCAGTATTCAAATTCATTGACAATTAAAAGTGTGCTATAAATGAATTAGCAGAAGAAACTCATGGCAGAAATTCAATTACAAAGCAGAATTAAAGGAAGAGATGTCAGAAACTTTTGGAGGCTGGGCAGGAAGAGGTGAGTGCATCAGTCTACTATTTTCAGAGCTGCTAGCAAAAAGCTTAAGAAGAGGACTGCTCCAAATAATCATGTGTAAAGATCCTCCTTACAAAAAGAGCTTCATTGAGACACCAGAGAAACTAAGGTGACAAATTATTTTTTCAGACCCCATTTTGATCTGACAGGAGTAAAACTCCCTCTGAGTGGTCAGACATCACCCACCCCTGCCTGCCCCGCAAGCACTGCAGCTCTGCCACGTCCTGCAGAATCCTTCAACAGGCTTTGGCTTGCAGCAAAGACACTGCAGACACCTTTACTTTTCTTTTGTCTTGTTTTTTAAAGCGATTTTAACCCCATTCCTTTTCTTTGAGTCATAGGGATTATATTTTAAGCAGATTTCTTTCTATTTGATGCAGAAGTCTCAAGTGCTGTGGGCACCTTTCTTCCTTTACTGGTGACTATTTTACCCTGCCCTGCTCTAGCCTCCATTTGCTCCCCTTTGGCTGATACTATCCTTCATCAATCTCGATGCCAATTACCAACAAGGCCCTCCCACACCTCCGAGGTTCAGCTTTCATAACTGCATTAAGACAAATCAATACTGTTATTAACATTGCCACGTTTGTGGATGGCGTGACCTGCCTGCAAACGCAGCCTGCAGCAGGGGAGATACTGCCAGGTATTAAGTCTCTGCACTTCCTTACTTGCAATTTCTTTTTCAACTTGACTCTGCTATTTTATAAATATGGGGTGGGGTTTTTTTTCTCTTTTTCTTGCAAATGCAAACTGATGAAGGCTTGTAGGACACACAATTTTGCCACCCCCTTCACATGTGGGTAGCAATACTCCACGGACAGCCAAGAACTAATTGTCCTGTCACTTGCTTTGCAGCTGGGCTCAGTGATCACTGTAGGACCTTTACAACTCAATTGCTCTATTCTACTCTAACTTTCCTCCAGTCCCCCCCAGCCAGCTCACTCATCACCCACCAAGACACCTCAGCTTTGGCTGTTCACTTCTGCACATGCTTGTGGATGCATCCAGACAGGACAGGCAGCCATGCCAGCACTTGTGCTGGCTGACCAGCTGCTCTGGAGTGTGTCCACTCACCCCTTCCTCTAATGCACAGTCTCTTCCCACTCACCTCTTGCCTCCTTCTCCTCCCCATCTTTCACACCAGGCCCATGAGCCACCATGCCTGGAGCCCATCTCGACATATGATTCAACCCACAATGCAAGGAAACTCCCAGAGGCCTCTAGGCCCCCACATTCCAGAAGAGCTGTCGGTCAGTTCACTCTGGCCATCAGAGGGTGGTCACTACCCAAGAGCACAGCCAGCCTGACTTCAGAGAGTCCAGACGCCATCACAGCCCAGCGCAGGTTTTCCAGCCCTTCCTGACCTCCAGGGTGCTACAATTAGAAAATTAGACACTGGCTAATGTAAAACCTAATTCAAGTGTTCTCCTCAATAGCCCACTGTGGCTGCAGTGCAGAAACACCTTGGACTGTGCATCACCTGAGAGGCTGGCACTGCTGAGAGAGATCGATGTTGTGTCCACAGCATAAACTGCTGCCCCTCCTTTTTCTGCCTCAGATTCCTCTAGTGGCACCTCTCCCACAACCATTTCACCTAAGCAATGTGCTTGCAACACCCCTAGTACCTACAATAATAGTAACAATGCCAGAGCATGAAGGAAACACCAAGCACTGACAGCATCAGGAAACAGCAATAGGGAGGAGTTCAAAACATTCCTCGGAGGCCATGTATGCTTATTTGGAACACCTTCTACACCTACTGACTGAGCAGCTTCAACAGGCTCCCAGGCTGCTTTGATTTCACATGTTGTAATGCAGCCTGCATTTTCAGAAGGTGTCCAACTCCTGCCAGCTCTCTGCCTCCAGGGTTTCCCTTCTGCAGTTTACTTAGACAACCTTCCAACATAAATTTTTGCAACCTGAAGCCTGTTGCTGCATCACTGGTACTTACATCTGCTCACAAAGCTACCCTGACACTGCTTGGTGAATTTAACCTTTAACAGTGAAGTGAAATGCAAAGCCAGGTCCACCCCTCAGCAGGGAAGAAAGAACAAAGAATTGTGGATATAGAATCATAGAATAGTTTAGGTTGGAAGGCACCTTTAAAGGTGATATAGTCCAACACCCCTGCGATGAGCAGGGACATCTTCAACTAGATGAGGTTGCTCAGAGCCCCCTCCAGCCTGACCTTGAGTGTTCCCAGGGATGGGGCATCTATCACCTCTCTGAGCAACCTGTGACCGTGTTTCACCACTCTCGTAGTAGAAAACTTTTTCCTTACATCTAGTCTAAATCAACCTTGCTTCGGTTTAAAACCATTACCCCATATTGTACCACTAAAAAACCAAAAAAAACCAAAACAATCTAATTCTACAAAAAAACCCCCAGCTTAAAACAAAGGAGAGTGGGTCTGCTGGGTGTTGCAGGCATGGTGGGATAATCTCTACCCTGCTTTCCTTCAGTTTCCCTTGGCACTCAGTCTATCAGGGAAGTTAAAAAGTTCTTGAGAGCACAACAAGATACTCACCTGGGAGCTTAAATTAAACTGTCCAAGTGAGTAAGAGACCAACGTCTTTGTCTGGAAAGCTGTGACTTATGCTCCTGCCCAAGCAGGAACATCACGCCTTAGCTGTGAGACATCGGAGTTGGGCTCACAGGAGCCATAGAAATCCTACCAAATGAACACATCTGTCGCCTTAGATTTTTCCTGTGGAATTTTAGAAAACACTCCATGCCACCCTGTACACGTTCATTGCATATCTGCTGTGCTGGAGCTCTCCTTACAGCACAGAAACACTTGGAGTACACCTCAAAAAGGTAGGACCAACATTAGTAGCTTAGGTCTGCAGTGACTAACTGTTGTTCCACACCTCCAAAAACCCCATTCTGAGCATTCTCAAAGGTTTATTTACTGAACACAGCTGCAACATGGTAGTTAAACCATTGACAGCCTGAAGCCTTCTGTACAAGAATCTTATCTCTGACTGATGCTATCATAACAAGCAATTATGCCTGCCAGATTCAGGGAAACAGCAGGGAAATCACCAGAAGCCAGAAGCTTGTGCAAAGGAGAAACCTGCAGGTCAACCAGGCCCCTCATGAAATACGTCATGGGCTACTCCACCACAGATATATCTCGGTGGAGGCAGAAGCAATTCCCCCAACCCAAAGTTCCAGATTGCATTTCTGCATTATATATCAGTTTTGGCTCCTGTCCCTCCCGACTTCCCCTACTGAATTGCAGAGTTGTTTAGACGTTGGGTTGGTTTTTTTTCCCAAGAAGGCTATTTACAAATGCCACACACTCCCTGGTCTGACTTGCACACAAGCAATCAGCCTACAGCTAAACAGGGTACTGGCAGGTGGGGACAGAACAGTGCCAGTTATTTACTCTATTTCCTCTTAAACTTTTTTCCAATACAATTAACTAAATTGTGCAATTACACATTCATTGGCCAGGAAGTTTCTCTCTTCCCCTTTTTAGCCTCCTTTTCAGTTGCGTTTCTCTGCTTCACAGGATGCTCTAAACTAAACATTACATTCAAGTTACACAATAAAGATTTGGGAGGGATAGAATGAATGAGGAAGGTCACGGGAAGGGAGGTATCTGCTAAAATAAGATTTGCTAAGCAGCTACACAGGACCTAGTGTCAACTGCCTTTTATTAAAGGAGACTGTAATTTATATTAGCTAAGCTACCAGATGGAGGGACATAAGAGAGCAGTAGTTGAAATAGCTCAAAAACTTTCCAAGGACTGAATGAAGCCTGAATTAATTCAAAATCCAAATTATAGTGATATAAGATGTTATGGCAGAGCCAAGGTGCCTCACATAACCTTAATCCTCTCTGAATATTGAGGCTCTTTTATGCTACGTAAAACCACACTCCAGCTACAGAATATGCAGCTGCATTTAAATTAAGTTTATCACAAACTAGTGCTCCTGGGCAGATCATTTATTCATTTAAAAAAATCTACACACTCTCATCTTTATTAGGGGAAAACCACCTTGGAAGTGAAGCAAAAACCAGATGCACCAGTGTCTTAACCTCCAGAGATCTGGAAAAGCAACGTTAAGTGCAAAACTTCCAGCACACACCAATCACCACTTCAGAGGCTGTAAAATATCAGCCTCAGGTGACAAAGATTTTTCTAAGCTGAGGGGTCTTCCCTGCTCTGCCAGGACAGGCTGCCACTTCCTCACAGGCAGCCCTTCTGCAGCCTGCAGCTTACCTTGGCACAGGCTATCCCGACAACCAGGGCACGTGCAGATGGGTTCAGCCAGCAGCAGGGCTGTCTGGAACACAGCTGGGCAAACCTCAGGAGCCACAGGGACTCTTGGGTGACAATGCTGGAAGTGCCCTTGTCTTTGTACTTGGTGGGAGCCATGACCTGCGAGAAGTCAAGCACCTGGAGAAGTCTGATGGTGACCACCCTGACATCTTTGCGACCTGTCACTGTTGCTACTCCGGTTAGGGATTCTTCCTTCTTCTTTCACCCACTTCTGACTAACAATTAAGAAATGGGTTTAAATGGGGACTGATATCATGAGCAGGAGCCTGGTATCTCCATGGCTTGATGTGGGCAGCAGGGTGAGATAGGGCAGGAGAAGAGACAAGCAATGACAAACCGGCACCCTGCAAGCCCCACGGCACACCAGCCACAGGCTGCGGCTGGGGACACAGAACCTGGCACAGGGATGTCACAGTCGCAGACAGAGATGGCAGTGGTGGCCAGCCTTGAGTAGCTCAGCCTGTGGCACCCCTCTGCCCCAGCACCTGCACATCTTCCTCAGGCCCGGCTGCATTTGAAGACTGGGCATGACACAGGGAGTGCACTCGCGTGGAAAGCAGCAGGCACAGCATCAAACCCCTCATGGAACTCACACGCCACTGACTGTCTTTCTGTGAAGGCTACTCCACCTCAAGGCACACTTCTCACAAGCCCCTGAAGAGCCATCAATATTCAGTAGTCAGCCTGGACTTTTGCATGCATACAGCTCAAGAATATCAAAACTTCCACCAAAATGTTTTTGCAATGCTTTCCTGGAACTGAGGAAGCAACACAGAGCATTTTTGTTAGAAACATGTCTCCCCTTCAAGTATAAAAAGCCATCAAATCCATTAGTGATTCATAAAAGACCTCAGCACCAGCAATGGGCATCAAGCATCTGAAAACAAAGCTCGGCACCAAGGCGCAGCTAATTCAAAATGTCCCAAAACAAATGGGACTAACCAATGCCCGGCTGTGAAGACCCTGGTGCCCAGAAGGTGATGGCTCAGCCAAATGCTGAGGAAGATCATCCTTGAATGTGTCCTGCAACAAATCAGAGCTCTGGAAATAGCCAGCACGTGCACCGTCATTTCCAAACTGTGCCTTCTGAATAAAAGCAAGCACTCAGTAAATTCAGCTGTTTCTAGTGCTATGAGGTCGGAACAGCTTGCCTCACTTAAGGGACAGGGCTTCTGGAAAGCTACAGCATACACCATGTGCACAGCCTCCCAACAGCCCCCAGCAGGGGCCACGAAAGACAGAGTCGAACACCAGGAGATCTGAGAGAAGAGAGATCACAGTTGGCATGACTGAGCAGATCAGATCTGGCAAATCCCGTGTATACCAAGACATTTTGTCAGAAGAGAGACAGAGAGATCTCCTCCTGTGACAGGCTCAGCAATTGCATCCGTCCTCCGCTCTGGACAGTCCAGCAGTACCTCAGCAGGTGTTTGCGATGGAATTTTCCCCAGCAAAGATTCCTCTCTTCTTTGTGACTGGTAGGGACACACTGCTGGAGTCACAGATTATTCCCCCTGAAACTGCAAGCTGCTTTGGAGGGCTGTTCCATCTGAACAGGATGAGATGGACTCTTTGCTCCCTTGCAAATCCCACCAGGGTCAGGAGGCTTCCCATGAGGACAAACCTGGGACACAGAGCTTTAGAGCCAGATTTAGGAATGAATGCCATTTTAAGAAGCGTGACATGAGCAGAACAGAAAGTTGTGGCTGCAGTCTACAGAGCTGAATCTCATTTACTTTCAGACCATTACCACAGCTCCAATTACCCTCAGCTGGAATGAAATCTAATTTCCATTAAAAAAAATTATCTTTTGATGCATCTTCTGACAACCTTAGAAGAAACCCTGACTGGTCCTGGCAGAGCTGCTGCTCCTGGGACAAGCCTGGCACGGAGGAGTGTAGCACCTCAGGCTCACACTGTGCTCTCCAGGGGGAACAGGCACGTGCAGTGACCAAACTCTTGACACCCACAGCAGGGGCTTCAGCCATCACTGGGGGTGCAGCACCAAGTGAACCATCCCCAGCCGATGAGCAGGGGAACCACCTGACATGAAAAGGTCTCCCACAACTCATTTCAGCCAGTTTGCTTCACACCAAACCCAAGCCAAGGGAAATCATTTGTCACGGGATTGGGGGAATCAGGTTTCTTACACCAGGGGTGGTCTTGGTCTGCCATCCTCCACCTGGATGCAACCATACAGGGTTCATTGCACAAAGCCAATAGACAGGATGGACACAAGCATGTGCTCATTCCCATTTAAATGGTTCTGACTTTCAGAAACACATGTGATTCCACAACTGTCAAATATCTGTGTTTCCAACCCACATTTTATTTGGCATAAGTGCCTCCTTTAATAAACTCTTACACACAGGAGCACCCATTTTCTGGAAAGCCTCCCAGAATCCCTCTGAAGCAAAGCTGACATCCATGAGCTCAAGAGCAACAAAATCCAGCCCAGCAAAAATCATGGTGATTAACCATGATATGCTGACCCCCGTCCTCTGTACAGTGGCTCCGGCTCTCTCAGTACAAGAGCTTTAGGAGGTTGGACACCAGAGAGAGGAGATCAGAGGTGACACAAGACACAGGGGTATTGACTGTTGAAAAAGAATCTTGAATTGGAAACTAGAAGTAAGAGCAGAAACCCCAGCTGGTTCCAGGATGGTGCTTTGATCATTCTGCAGAGGACGACGAAAGGCAGCTGCCTGTGATACCCACCGGCCAGGCAGCTCCTGCCAGGCCCCTGCTCCCAAGCCTAGGTTTCAAGCTGGTGCCTTCCCTTCAGCTCTGGCGAGGGAAACACAGGGTTTTCAAGCGTCTTCTAACATATTGAACAGATGTTGCTTGTAGGCCCTTTCCTAAGCCCTGCAAAGTATGCTTGCTTTTATTTTTTGAACACACATTTCATAATTAAAGTTGGTGCTAATGGTTATGCATCCACAACATCTTCCCATGTAACTCTCCCACTCTCCTCTCACACACAAGCAGCTTTCATCCAGCAGCCCTGAACTGCTCTACAAAGAAAAGTCTGCTTCTCCCCAGATAAGTTTTAAGAAAGAGAAAGTGATTGCGTTTGGAGAAACAAAATTTATCTGCTAAAAAAAAAGCTTTATTTAAGAGAAATAGGAAAGGATGCCCTGCAAATGCTAACTGGCTTTGACAGTGGCTATCTGCATTGTGACCAAACCAGCGAGCTTTCTCCCCTCACACAGTGGGCGAGCTGCCAAGAACAGAGCATCCTGCGCACAATGCCCTTTCGAAAGAAAAAAAGAAACCTGAAAAAAATTCCTGCTACCTCCGAGCAAGGAAAAGCTCCTTTCTGCACAGACAGGCCGGGCTGTGTGGAGCAGAGGTGAATGAGAAGCGCGGCGCGGAAGGCTGGCGAGGCCGGCTTGCAGCACGCCCACACGCTGGCTCCCAGCCCCTGAAGGCATTTCTTTTCCTCCCTCCTCCCACCGCCGCCCCCGACTATTCTAAAATGACTTTGCATGAGCCACGCGTCAACTTCTAAGCACAGGCACCATGCATTTCCTTATTTCATGCCCAAGCTACACCATCCCTCACGTTTGTATTTTCAAGAGATTACAAGAATCTGGTGTTTGCACACAAGGGACACAGAAGTGTACATGCTCCCACTCCCAGACAATTCGTGTGAAATGCTTCTTGCACTTCCATTGCTGGGAAGTACGTTCCCGATGCTGGTATGCTGCATGGTTGGGGAATCAGAAACAAACCCCTCTGCCACTCTGACCAGTCCACCGGTTAATTCATTATGATAAACCCATTGTCCAAAACAAAAACATTATTTAATTGCTAAACCAGCTGCCCAAGTTTAGCTGTTGCTCTTGGCAAACAGATCAGGATCTCAGTACGCCTGTTTTTCAACAAGTATCTCTGTAGATGCAAGCCATGCCTTTCACCCTTGAAGTCTCCAAGTGTCCCTGTCACCAAATCCAGTGTTTTTCAACCCAAGTGGATATTTAAAGGGATACCATCAGCTCAAACACCTCTCTGAATACATTAAGATTACAGCAACTGAAATACTAGCAAGCATCCTTTCCCCCCCACCAGCTGCTAAATGTGCAATTAATGCATCTGCACTCTTCCCCGTCAGACAGTCTGATTTCCTTTAAACACAAAGAGCAGAAAAAGGAAAAAAAGGTTAAAACAATTTGAAGGAGTCACCAAAAAAACTGTCAGAAGGTCTCAAAGGCTGATGACTGAACTGTATGTAACTACAGCTATGTCTAAGTTTTCTTGCTGCTTTTTCAAGTAGATTGCGCCACTTGAGACAGGCAGCTCAATCACTGGGAAATACATTGCGTGCAAGGGAAGAAAAAGGCTGGCCAGGTTGTAGCTGGCATCTTTTGAACAGAATGCTGCTTGGCATGGGTTTCCAAGTATCTCAACTGACATGGATCACCAGGGAGAATTCTTTAAACTACTTGCTGCTTTCTTTGATTTTAAAAAGATACACACCTACAGGACAAGAAACACTGAAACAACCCAAGTACCACTGCCATTTCTTTCACACTAGTTACTCACAGGTATCTACAAACCTTCTGTGCAAATGATAAGCAGCATTTCTTAATAATAATAAAAGCATCTTTCATGCAGTGCAATCCAGAAGAAGTGCAATATTTCTTAGATTACAAGACTGATCTGCCCTCCCCCCCACCAGTTCCTGCCTTCTAACTCCAGCACAATCAGAGCAGGAGAATGCATAATTCAGCCTGCAGTCGACCCTGGAGGTCTCCCAGTCATTAAGCAACATAACACCAAACTTCCAGAAAGGTCACATTTCCAGGAGATTCAGCTGAAGATTCTCTCCTATCCACTGAAAGACTCTGAGAGGTAGAGTAAGGAGCTCCTCATGGAGTATTTGCCCCCACTGTTCAAGGATTCACAGTTACTTTGCTAGCAGAGCATAAAACAGGCAGAGGATATTTATCTGGGGAAGTCGAGAAATGCAGAAATCAATGGGTTAATTAGCAGGTTAGCAAAACAAAACCGACTTGTGAAAGCTTTTATACAGCAAAAGACTGATGAAGTGAAGATAACTGTTTGCATTTGTTATACTCTCCAGGCTGGTAGAGGATTATTGGAACAATGGAAATTTCAGGCACTGATTCAAAACATTTTCTGTACATTAAAGCTAAACTTCAGTTTCGCAAGAGCAAATCTTTTCACTATCCATGGGTAGGATCCCACACAATACAGTAACACAGTTAACACAAGATAAGATAAAACTCTTGCCAAAAGAAATTTAACTTCAGTCCAAGTAAAGCTCAATGAAGATGCAGATGTTGGACACAAAAAATTTTCTAATACAGATAATGAACAAAGAAACTGATTCCACATATAGACATTATGAAAAGCATTCTAGGAACATAAGGAAAAACACACTTAAAAAAAAAAAAGTCTGTAGTTCTTCCATTAACTGGAAAACACGTTGCATTTTTTCCTGAATCTGACCTAAAAGTCATGCTTGAAGGAAATTCCAGCAGTTCTTTGGAAATGTGTGAGATCCTCTTCCCATGAGTATCAGTGCATCTTACACATGAAAACAGTACAACATCACTGATTACAGTTTCACATCACTAAAAGGAAGTAAAAAACCCAATGATATAGAACTTTAATTCACACTGCCCCTTGATCTACCAGCATTCTTGTCTCACCCGTGTCAAAGTAATCAACACTCAAAAGAAAGCTGCCTTGCTTCTAAAAAAAATAAAATCACATTGCATGCATATTTTAATTGCAACATTTCTAAACCCAGATCACATGCTTTCTTTTTTTCTTTTCCTTTTTTTTTTTTTTTGTTTTTGTGGAGTCATAATCCAAGTTTAATGTTGCTTAGGCTACAAATTAATCTCTATTCCCAGCTCCCAACAACTGGCCATGCCCATGAGCTCGGGTGGTAGAATGGGGGCACCACAGTGCCAGCTGCAACACGCAGCGAGCAAAGCATCGCCTGCACCGACAAAGCGACAGCCTCATCTGAGAACTAGAAAGGTTTGTCTACACAAGTTCCTGCCGGTGTAAGCAGCCAGCTGCAAGAGCAAACCCCGCTCCAGCACCATTGCAATTCCCTGAACAGACTAAGCTATGCCAACAAAAGCACTTTTTTTGCCAGCAGAGCTGACTTCTCAGCAGAGCTCCTGACAGCGTTGCGACAGCCACTCTAGAATGGCATCCTTTTTTCCCCTCACAATTTCCTACACTTTCACCTCTACACAGAGAAAGGCAAGAAACAAAGAAATGCAGAGAATAGGCGTCAGGACAAGGTGATGCGTGTCCTGCTGGCGGGCAGGCACCTCCTCATCTAACCTAAGGAAAATGTGAGGAGATTATCTGCCTTCTTCTCCGAGCCCCTCCACACTACATGAAATCAAACACACTCAGCTCTAAGATCCTGCTGCCTGAATTAAAGAGTTCCCAATGCAAGCACCTGAGAAGAGTTGAGGGGTCAGGAGTGAGGCAGATACTTGGCCCTGGAACAAGCAATGCTCCTTCTGGCTCTGCTCTCTGGCCAAAAGTACCCAACAATGCTGGTGGACCCCATGCAAGACCGCATATCATGACAGTGATATCAGTGGCTGCTGAAATAGTTCCCCAGTCTTTGCTCAAATTTCATCTCAGACAAGAAGAGCTTTTGAACCTGAAACTACGACAAATGGCACCCATAGGAAAAATGGGAAATATTTTGGGGAGGGAGTGATTGTTTCCTCCTTTCTTCCTCCCACAGAGAAAATTTGATCTTCCTACCAGATTTTCACTTGTGAACGGGATTACAGGACATTGCTCAGCTACAGTGCTTGCCTACGAGTATTCCTGTGAAAAAGCTCAGGATTTTGTCACATAGGTATAAATCACTCAGCTATGAGCAGGAGACACAGACCTACTGAGCACCCAGCTGTTTTTCTCAGTGAACCTTTCCTTCTCGACGATGCACTAGATGACCTTTTACCAAACCGAGCAGGAACTTATTTACATAGAAACTTACTTGTAGACACACTTGCCTTGTTTTATTTCTTATTTCTTGTAATTCTCCCTACTTCGGCAGCTAGTGTGTGCTGGAGCCATATGCTCCAGCAGGTCCCCCAATAGCCTGATGCAAATCACGACTGGCAGATGCCTTTGCTGCCACAACCTCACAGGAGTAGGGTGTCCCCCCTTGCCCGGCTTTCAGGGAACTGGGGTGACCTTGGCCGCAGCCATCCGGCCTCCAGCACAGCCCCAGACATCTTCCAGGCGAGGAGACAGCCAAAAAAGCCAACTCACCAGAGGCAAACGCCAGCATTTTTTAAAGGCCGTTTGGGAAGGCTGGCAATAGGAAGTCCAGGTCGGTAGGAGTTGACTCAAAGCGCCCTGCAACATTCATGCGGCGGGAACTTCTCCGGGTAAACCATTAACCACCATAAAGCAGAGCTGCGAAACGCCCCTCACCATCGGGGAGGCTCACGCACACCCGAACACACGCGGATTGCACGGGGATATGCACACACAGAGGTACAGCTATCCATACGCGTACAGACATACAAAGACGGAGACACACGGCTTGGGGTTTTCTGAGGGCAGGGGAAACACTGGCAATTCCCTCTGTTCGGGGCGAGGCGAGCGCTGAAACCGCAGCCCCGCGGCGGTAGAGGGGGGATCCGCTCGCATCCCCCGGACGCGAAGAGGGCACCCGGATCCGCTCCGCATCCCCTGGCGGCGAAGGGAGCAGCCGCCCCGGCTCCGCGCCCCGCGGGGATGTAAGAGATGCGCGGAGCGCCCCACGCCCGCAATCTAGACAGGGTATTTTGAGCTCTCTCTCCCCAAAAATACCCCGCCAAAACCCAGAAATCTACCCCCTCCCTCCAGCTTCGCTCTCCGACAGTCCCCTCGGCAAGAGAGAGCGCGCGGACCTCCCGCAGCCCCACCGAAGTTTCCGCGCCGCTCCGCGGGCGGCGGCGGAGCAGCCCCGGCTTCTTACCCGGCTGGCGGAGCGGGGTCCCGGGGCGGCCTGGAAGCGGCGGCGGCTGCGCGGGGGCGCGGCGGCTTCCTGGGAGCTACAACTCCGCGGCGGCGCCCGGGCGAGCCGCGCGCCTGCGGAGCGGCGGCGAGCGGGGAGGAAAAGAGGAAATGAGCGGGAGGCGCATTGGAGGGAGGGAGGGGGAGGAAGGAGCCGTCGCCGAGGGACCAGGGAGAGCGAGGGACAGAGCGCAACTTCCCCGGCGGGGCAGCGGGCGCGCCGGGGGGCGGAGCGCACCGTACCGCCGCTCCGCGGCCGCCCCGCGGCGTGCGCAGCGCCGAGCCCCGCGCAGGGGCCGCCCGCCGCCGCCGCTCCCGCCGTGCCGGACACTTGGTATCGCCCTGCCCGGCCCCGCCAGGGCCGCCGCCGCGGGCAGGAAGTGCGGGGCTGGGGGGGCAGCGCGGAGAGGTGGCTCCGCGGGGCTGCGCGCCCGCGGGGGGCTGCGCCCGCCCCGCTGGCACTCGCTGCCGGCCCTACCGGCACTGCGAGCGTCTGCATGGGCAGCGGGGCGGGAAAAGTTCTGATTTTTGATGCTGGGGGATTTTTCCTTTTTTTTTTTGTGTGTGTGTGTTTGTGGTATTTACCCCCAAAACAACTAAGGGAACGCCGGGCAGGGACCTCTCCTGCGGCCCCAGCTCACCCCAGGCCCTGGACGCATCCCCGGGCGCGGCTGAAGGTGCCCTGTGCTGGGTGCGCGGGGACGGAGAGAGGACGGCGGCAGCGGTGGCCGCTGGAAGCGAGCGCAGCCGCCTCCCAGCACGTGGACCCCACGCTTCCTCCTGAACAGGGCAATGGGACAAGTCCCCTGCCACCCGCAGTGCCCCCGTCCCGTGTCGGCAGAGTCTGTGGACGGGCGCCGTCCCACTTGCCGGAGACAGGCGCCCACCCTTCGCTCACTGTTCTGTGCAAGACATGAACTTGCAGAGCGTCTCCGCGTACCCCATCACAAAATGGAGGGGATTTAGGGATTGATGCTAATCTGCTTCCTGAGCGAGGTGATTGGAAGCATTGCTCAGAAATATGGCATGTAGCACAAAGAAGTGAATCTTCCTGTTAGGCTATTCTTCCCCACCCCCCTCCCAGCTCCTGCCCAGCACATTTTCAAGTCAAAAATATATGGAGAATTTAATGTAGTTGTCACTGTGCCTTATCGGTAGCTTTCACTCTGCCTCCCCTTATAGGAGACTCCATGAGCACATTCAGTGCTGTCGTGAGATAAGAACTGAATAGAGCTGAAATCAAGGCCACACCAGGAAAAATATACTAAAAGATTTAAGCGACAAACCTTGGGGGGGGCGGAGGGGGACAAACAGAAACATTTCACCACGAACAAAGCAGCAGTTTTTCAAAGCTTATCTACATTAAGTCCAACAGATTTTCATAGGGACAGGGAAAAAAAGAAAACAACAACAACCCACCAAAAAAAACCAAACAAACAAAACCAAAGAAACCAAACCTTTCACATGTACTCCAAAGCTGGAATACCTTGAAACTGGATACATTGATGCAAAGAGAAGAAAATGTTACAGAGATTAAAATGTTACTTAACAATAATCATTTTCACCAAGGCCCTTCAAAAACAGTTGACCAATTTTGTCAGCTTAAAAAAAATAATAAAACTGTCAGCCCAAGGAAAACAACAAACTTGGAAAATAAAGAACCTGAACAGTTTAAACTAGAAGCAACTCAACCAGGAACATATAATGGAAAATATATAATGGAAAGCTCTATGCAACCACCATCGCTGCCGACTTCACCTGCTTGAAGCTGGGTTCTCCTGGCAGGAGATATGTGAGTAATCCCCTTGATTTCCCAGCAAACCCTTCCCTGTGCAAGCATTGCCGACGTAAGCGCGGCCGGCCGCAAGGATGGGGCTGTGGCTCCCGCCGTGCCTCCCCGGCTGCCCTGCCAGGGAGGGCGGTGGCACAGGTGACGACACCACTCCGCCCAGGAATAGGTGGCCCCAGAGCAAGTACCTACTTGAGGCCTCCTCCAAGACTTACAGCCCTCGGGGCTCACGTCTGGCGAGAGAAAACAGTTTATGGCACTCAACCCCACTTTAATTTTTAACGTGGCTGTCACCTGGTAGCCCCAAGAGCAGCAGGTTTCCCTCTGAGTGGCACTGCCCTGTGTCCTGTGGTGGACAGGCTTTGAGATGAGACCTGCAGCCGTTTCTGAGGCTGCAGTGGCTCCTCTCCAGGATGCTCAGGTTCCAGTGGGGATTGGCAGCTGTGAGCACTGTGTTCTGTTTGGGGCGATCCTCAGATGGGTCTCTTCGTGCTGCTCTGCATCCTGCTCAGCACAGCTCTGAACATGTCTGTCAGGAACTGCCTGTGTTGGGAGGCTCAGAGACATTCTGTGGTCAGTGGGTACTTACTTGAGAAGTGCCTGTGGCTGCTGCTCTCTTTGAGCCCTCTAGTATTCTGTGTATTATCCCACAAGAAATTGCAAAAACACTGAAAATAGTTCTGTGTTCAACACTTATTGGAGAACACACAACAAGATCCAAATGAGGTGTTGCTGTCATTTATGCCCAACTTCTTTCTTCAAGAAATGCACCTTTCCAGCATACAGGATGGTTCAATTCAGATATACAGCCAACCAGAGAAATACCACCAAGATGTCAGATGATTTAGAGTCCTAATGCTTACTAATGAGCAATTCTTGAATTACAGAAATCCCTGGGGAAATGAAGAAAAATGGATGTAGAAAGCTGACAACTGCTCACAAACAATCTGAGATGAAAAGAGGCCGCAGATTCACTCCTGCAATGAGTTCGTGAGGGCTGCTGCTCCGCTCCCAGATGGGCAATGGAGCTGGTGAAGGGTCTAGAAAGCATATCTTATGAGGAGCAGCTGAGGGAGCTGGAGGTGTTCAGCCTGGAGAAAAGGAGGCTCACAGGGGACAGGGGACCTTATCACTTCCTGCAACTACCTGAAAGGAGGTTGTAGCCAGGTCGATCTCTTCTTCAGGATAACAAGTGGTAGGGTAAGAGGAAATGGCCTCAAGCTGTGCTAGGGAAGGTTTAGATTGAATATTAGGAAAAATTTCTTCACAGAAGGCATTGTCAAGCACTGGAATGGGCTGCCCTGGGTGGAGTGGTGGAGTCACCATCCCTGGAGATGTTTAAAAGATGTGTAGACATAGCACTTAGGGACATGGTTTAGTGGTGGACTTGGCACTGGTTAGGCTATTTGTTGGACTTCATGATCTTTTCCAACATAAATGATCCTCTGATTCTATGAAAGCGTTTGCAAAATTGGTCCCACTGGGTGTATCTGGCTTATTTGAAGTTCTTCTTTTGATGGTATATGTTTGTTAAGCCTATCTGTAATAATCCCATGATGACCTAGCACAGACCTTTGCAAACTTAAATCCACAACTGCTCTGGCATCTCACCTTTCGTTTGATTTTTCTTTCTGCTTTTCATTCTGTTTCCACAGTCAGGAGTGCAAAACAAAGAGGGATTAAATTAGATTCATCTGCATCATTCCAACTATGCCGAATTTGAAGATAATGTGTGAAGTTCCTTTTGCTGTCTGGGGTTTAATCATCAAGGGATTAGATGGAAACAAAGGTATTTGAGGTGTGTGGCTTTTTAAATTTCTTCCGTAATAACGTGTGCTTCATAAGGCTATTGCTAATCTTAAATTACTATCTGCCTTCCTGTGGTTTACCATGATTAACTGGAGGAAGAGAATAAAGTGGTATTTACCTTTTTTGAGCAGTTTATTGACTTGACCTGGCCAGCCCAGCACCAAAAAGCAAAGGAAGAAAATCCTGGCAATGATTAAGGATTCAGACCACTCTTTCCGCATCTGACATCTGTCATGATTGTTGTGATGGAAAGCGCTGGTGGGGTCCTTGAAGGTGACCAATTGCTCCAGACGAGTCTAGGCCAGGTGTCTGGCAAGGGAGAGTGCTGTGGGTCAGGCTGGCTCTGATCTGCCTCTCCCAGAAGAGCCAGGACTTGCCTCCTCAGCAAGCAGTGACAGCAAAAGCATGTCTTCTGGCTTTGAGCTGGGACATGGTCATCCTGGTCATCCCCACAGTGTCATCCTGGAGGCACACGGCCCTTCCCCAGGGAAGCTGCTGGCCAGCAATTTTGCCTGGGAAGGAGCTCCTGCCTGGCCAGGCCGTTTGCACAACAGTCTTGCAGGAGAGGGTGGAGGAGCACCCCTGAGACCCCCTCCATCGCTGAGGTTCCTCACAACGTACGTTTGATGAAGAAGAAAGCAATGTTTCAAAAAACAATGTAATTATTTTTTTAAAAAATCCTCTCTTAATCTTTTTTTTGGAAATCCCTCAATGAGGGATCACTTTAGGGAAATTCAAATGAGAACAGTAATGGAGACATGAGCCAGTGTTATTTACCTGTGATAAAACCAAGCTGGTTGGCAGGTGCTTGGGGAAATAGCAGGGAAAATTGTGTATCAGAACTATATTCTTTGCTAAATTTTGAATTCCAGTGATAAACCTCTGGATGCTCATCTATAAGGCCTCCTATTTTTGCTACCAGATGCTGGGGCTTGAACCTTTGCCTGCATCGGTTTAATCCCTCTTTGTGCTCCTTAGCATTTCCAAGTCAGACTAACCAGGCAAACGTAACTTGGGAAATGCCAGCTGCATTCATGGTTCTTATGGGCAAGCAGCATCACCTGAACAGGCAGACCTAGTATTTAATGTACTACCAAAACAAATATGCCAAGGGGTTTTGCCAATCATCTGGATCACAGAAACTGGAAATAAAAAAGAGCAGGTAGACTTTTACAATGCATTTTCCTGCCAAAGCAAGATTGTTCCCTGCGGTATTTTCTAGTGTACTTCCCTTGCCTGGTTTAGATGACCTTGTAGGTTGGGGAGAGGCAGGAGGAGAGAATCTGCTAGCTACCTCTAAAGTCTCTTTGTCTACTTTGAATAATATAACATAGAGCAAGAGAAAACGAGTGTTCAGAGAATGTAGCTACAGCACAATATTTAATGTAATTTTTGCATGTTTTTCATCTCCAACCTACTTTCTATGCCTGCCACTGTGCCAGTAACATCAGATAGATGAAAAAAGAAAGTAATAAAAATAGTGTCAATAGTCCACCTTTGCATGATTTCTCTTCTTTCTCTTAGCAGGAGATTGTCTTGGGTGCTTTCTTCCCCTGTAAGGAAAAATAAATGGTAAGAGCTGCAATGATTGGCAGCAAGCCTGAGAACAGCAGATGTGAGCCTGCACAGCTGGACAAATACAAAAATGCACTTTCTACCTACATTTGTATTAAAGTTGCCCCAGGGATACCCCAGTGCCTGCGGGGGGGGGGCCTTAGTATTTGAACAGCCAAAGCCATCAGGCACATTTACATATATGAGAACACTTGGTATCCTTTTCAAAGTCAAAAAGAGCAACACTTAAAGCAACATAAAGGAAAATTGGCTGCGTGGTTTTTCTCTCCCATAATAGAAAGACTGAGGGTGGAGATATTAAAAAAAATTAGGCTTGACAGAGGTGAAGAATTTATGAATTAAACTGACACGTTTTCATTTAATTTACTGTTGTCTACCCATTTATTACATGGAAACCTAAAAAGGACCTGATTTTGCTTCCCAGGCTGCAGTTGCTATGTCAGATGCTAAAGTTAGGTGTTTTAGACAAGACTTTTATATTAAAGTTTCTTACGCAAAAAGAGAAAGACTTTGCTAAATAAGGAAAATTTAAAAGCCTCATTTCTCTTTATGGTGTTTTGCTATAGTTTTTCACTCTGGGATTTGCTACAATATTTGCTGGGATTCATCATCAAACAAAATTTGAGGCCAGGGGCATTTTTAGCTGTATGTATTAGCAAAAAAATGGAATTTCTTACACTCCATAGCCTGCTGATGATTATTTCCAGTTGCATCTACCAACAACCCTCTTGTCCCACAGGGTCTCTGCACAAGGATATCCACCATCAGGGCAGAGCAGCAGGGCCTTGGGTGTCTGCCCGTGATCCCGTGGCATTCCCACCTGGGCTTGGCATTCCCACCCAGGCTATTTCCTCATACTGGCAGCAGCAGCAATTTCAAAACACAAAATGATATGTCTAGTTTGTCTGAGCAGAAAATAACAGAGAGCCCTTGAAATGGATGAGATCCCACAGAGAGAAGTAGCCATTGAAAAACTCGTTTCTGTGAGATGTAACAGAGTGAACTCTGGTTTTGTGGTTCAACATGGCAAATTTATGCTGAGAAAGGGGGAATAGAGTAAGAAGACTCAAGTGTTTCAGTGCAGCAGAAAATATCAATGCTGTTACTTGTTTCCATTCTGAAACCTGACAGGAGAATGCAAAAATCAGAAAATCAGTATGAAAAAAATACTGGTGTGTCTAAATGAAAATCAGTTTTTGCCTTGCAAGGCTTTTGTAATGCCAAGTATTTTTGTTCAATAAGGGCAATGAAAAATAATATTCTAAGCCTGGTATTTCCCCACAGCAACTTTCAGTTTTGCTGAGACCACTTTTTTTCATATGGCTGAACAAAAGAGAAAGATAAAGAAATCTGACAGTGCTTCCTGGAATGTTGGAGCCAACAAGATGATACTGTAGTGCTCTTGCAGCCTGCCTGCTCTGGGATGCCTTCCAGAGCCCTGCAAAAGCCAGGCTATTCCACGCCCTGGCATCAGGATGCTGCTTCCTCAGCACCCTGGGGTTAAGGGACTTTGCACCATGTTTGCACTTCTCTTCCAGGGCTCAAACCTTACTGCTGGGACACCCACATCCCCGTGCTGCTCTCATCTTCATGAAACCACCCTGAAATACTTTTTATTGAAATTAATTTCCATCCTTAAAGTGGACTTATAGAAAGATGGGGACAGACTTTTTAGCAGGGCCTGTTGCAGTAGGACTTGGGGTAATGGTTTTAAACTAAGAGAAGGCATGTTCAGACTAGATACAAGGAAACAATGTTTTACAGCAAGGATGATGAAACACTGGAGTATCCACCAGAGAGGTGGTGGATGCCCCATCCCAGTAAGCTTTCAAGGGCAGGTTGAATGGGCAACCTGAGCAACCTGAGCTAGTTGAAGATGTCCCTGCTTATTGCAGGGGGTTTGACTAGATGACTTTTAAAGGTCCCTTCCAAACCAAATCAATCTGTGGTTCTTTGAAAACAGAGTGCCTCATAAAGCAGCATTTCCTATGGGATTGAAATCTTCTGCTCAGTACCTGAAGGCACAGCCATGTGTCTCATTCAGTGCAATCTGGAGGAAGTCAGTTTAATTTTGGCACTGGCAGTGGAGCCCTCTTGTATTGCTCCTGTTGGTAATTAAGAGAAAGCAAATCACAGGGGAGGACACTAAAACTATTAATTAACAACATTTTCAATGAGAAAAAAGTTAGTAATTTTGGAAAGGTTGCTTTATGCCTGAAGAAAATACTTAAATAGGGTAATCACTCTGTTGGACATTTGACAAATGCACACTAATAAGTAAATGGGGAGATTGATTACACATTTAGATAATCACCAGATCCTCCATGCTCTTGCAGGCATGTCCCAATTCCCTTGCCTCAAGCTTTGACTTCAAGTAGTGAAAAACACACCTAATTCCAAGCATGCAGACAACCACGTTCACTCACTGGCCTGAAAAATCCGTGTGTGTTTCCCATAAACTGGAGTGCCCAACACACGATCCCACAAAGCCACAGGGGCCAGTTTGTGGCAGGCACCCAGGGGAGCAGGTCCCCTGACTGGGGCTGCTCACCCAGTGGGATATCACAGCCAAGTGTAGAGGACTCCTGCTGGAATGGCAGGAGTCCTCCCCAGGGCAGGCTGCTTTCCGGCCTTGCCAAGCATCCTGCACTACCTTTGCCACAGCACTACCAAAACACACACTTTTTTTATAAAACCAACAGAGAGAGAGGCAGCAACTCTGCAACTAAAAAGGCTCACAGTTTCCATGGATGTTTGATCACCTTTTATCACAACACAAACCATGAGGCAATTTGCTTCAAGCAGAGGATATTTTCCCCTCTCCGAACAGACAATAATCCAATAAAAGAGTGCACTAGCAGGATCCTGGACAATGTGTGACAGTGTTATTATCAGCATCCCATTGGTGTTCTGGCAAGGTCCGGCCACGCTCAGCTGATCCTCCTGACAGCGTTCAAAGGCACAGCTTATTGGAGCCACAGCAGCTCCTCTGAGCTCAGATTGCCATGCAAATTCCACCAGATTTTTTATATTGTCGTGATACCAGGTGTCCTGTTTTATATCAAATTATATCCAGGCAAGTTAGAGAAATTCAGTTATTTACTCCATGCTGGTGGTATCTGAACAAAATGTATTCTGAGAGAGGTTTTAGAGACATGTCTTTATGCTGACAGAGACTGAGAAATAGTAAAGAGCACTTGATGATTTCCTAAGCCAGATGTATTCCTAAAAATGCTGGACTGGGTCACCTTCCATGTAAGAGTTTCAGCACTGATTAAGTAAAGTACAGTTTGGCTTCAACCCTGCAAAGAGTATATTTCTGCCCTTCCACACCTGGACTCCCAAGAACGATAAAACAGCTGCTTTTCTTTGCGATCCTGTCAGGAACAACCAGCCTTTAATGGCACATAAAATTTTATTTTTGCTAACAAAAAGATAGGTAAACAAATTACACTGGCAGGGGCAGAAAGCAAAAGTAGGGACTGGAGTTTTTGGGATCTTCCCGTGTTTTCCTTTCCTGGCCTCTGCTAATTAATGTTTTTCTTTCACACTGACAATGCATTTTTCCATTGGAAAAAAGCCTGCTTCTTTTGAGTCATCACTGCAGGAACTCTCCTGTTCTGGTGGGGTTCTCTCTGCCAGGCATTGGTGGCCACTGGCAGCCACCCCTTCCTCAGGGCAGGTCCTATCTTGCAGTGGTGGCATTGAAATAAAAACACAGACATCCTATTAATAGCAAAACTGTAGACAATTCGAGATGTGGAATTTGGTTTCTGAAATTACAGACCCAACCAAGCCAGTCCTGAACCAGTAAAATTCAGTTGTGTTTCTTCTGACTCATAACTGTTTTTTCAGAGAGGTTTTTAGCAAAATTTCTTCAGCAATTCCTCTGTTGTTGCCTGACTCATACTGAAACACCAAAATCATTATTAAAGTGAAATCATAGCAAAGGGGATGTGAATACTTGGTGTTTATCAGTTCAAAATGCTTTAAAAAACATATTTTGCTATGAAGCGTGCTTTGTCCAATAATTAAATACCGTCTTATTTACAAAAGCAAATAAAAATCTGTCATATAGGGCACAGAGGAAGTTTAGCACTTAGGGAAAAAAATTAAATTTAAGGTTAATTTATTCTTCAATAAACCTTCATTTATCCTTCTGGCACATGTGTAATATTTGTGTTCAGCATCCCACCTGCTTTCAGTCTGAAGCCCCATCCATGACAGCAGGAAAGAGGTTGCTCAGTGTGAAGTATGAACAGTTCAGATGATCCTGTCCCAGGATGAGCAGCAGTACAAAGTACACAACTGTGAGCCGTGATTCCTGATCATGGGAGCAGAAATACATGTGGGGGGCAGAGGTGTCCTCACAGCCCCCCTGACAGTGCAAAAGGATGAGAGAGGAGTCAGGCTAGTTAGCAAGTCACTGAAGCCTCCACTCCTGAGGAAAAGCTCCAAACCTGCTGTGGTTTGCTTCTGTCAAAGGGTGATCTGCTGCAGGAGGGTTTGTGGTATCGTGCAGGTGTCAGTCCACCACCCTCACTGTGGGTTTGCAGCGTGGAAGCAACAGCCCTTTGCATGATGGAACATTGTGCCTGGAAATGGCCTGTCCTCCAGCTACAATGGGAGCCCCACTAACCCACCCTGGGCTTTGCAGTTCCATAAAGCTCAGAGGCCTGTGAAAGTGGACCTCAGAGGTGGCTTTTGGTCGGAAAAAAATGTTGCAACAATGATTTGTTTGCTTTTTGAATTAAAACTCAAACTATTGCTGCAAAATAATGGACTGAAAAAATCCCTCAAGTCTGGGAGCTCGTATTTACCTTCTTACCAGTTCTGCAGATACTTAATTTGAATGTTGCTTCATCTCCTGTCTCCCTCATGTATCATCACTAATTAAAGTACACACTCTGCACTTACCCAAAGGAGGATGTGGGAGGCAGAAGAGGCTCAATCTCATTTGCTGTTGCTGCTGTATTGCCTCTGCAGAGCCAAATGCAGGGGAACCAGGGTCCTGCTCAGAGCCTGGCAGCTGCAGCACAGACTTTTCCCTTCGCTGCTCTGTGTGATGGAAGTCCCTGGTGTGTGAGTGGCCTTTCCAGGGGAAAGGGTTCAGCGAAAGAAGGGGCTGTAGCTCCCTGGGAAGATGGGGTGAGCCTGGTGAGGGCAGGAGCAACACCTCAGTGTGGGCACATCTTCCCCTACACCTACTCTGGAGATTGCTCAGGCCCAGCTGAGCAAGTCAGAAGAGCTGTGCCCATAGCAGCCCCATGGATCTGTAATTTGGCACCTCCATGCCCTCCAAATATTCCTACTAACTTCCAGCTCAAGTGAAATTCAAACAAAGCTTTATGCTTTATTTGGACACGTCTTCCCCAGGCTGCATCACAGAGACACCCCTCTCACATGTCTCCCAGAGCCCAGCCCTCTCCAAATGCACATCCACTCACTTTCAGCAGAAAATGAGATTGCTGACTTCTCCCCAGCTTCAGGTTCCAGACTAGAAGTCTGTGTCCTCCAGTCTCCACTGCACCCTAGCTGCACCTCACCCCCATCCCAGCCAAAATGTGAAGGTATTTTTGGCAGTGCTCAGCTCTGCAGCCACACTGGTCCTCATGCTCACAGCAGCCCCACCTGCCCCACAGTGCTACAGGTGGCATCAACCTGTAACAGGAAAAGGGAGACTTTAAAGTCTACAAAAGCCAGGGAGGGGATACAGACACTTTTAGGCTCAGAGATTATCTATGCCTCAAAAGATTCAAGAAGATCGTGTCAGAGGAGGACACTCTGAACTCAGCGTGTTTAACATTTGGACAAAGTCTTTCCCTTGTCCCCATCTGAAGTTCTAGTGCCTGCTCTGCTCTACATGAGTGAAATGCATCCGTGTCCATAAAAGCTATGGAAAAGCACTGCTGAGAACTTCTACAGCTCTGAATAATTAATTCACAGAACTATAAAAAGCTACAAGGGAATGAAATTTAGAAAAATCTAGTTTTAGGATAATTATAGTTCAAACCAGAAGAGCATTTGGACCCAAGACAGATGCATTAGTAGGACAACTGAGCATAGTGGATCAAATTCAGACTCGGCAGAACTGCATTGTCTCGTAGACAGCTCCTCCCGGGGTGGATTCAGCCCAGGGAGAGAAAGCATCCCCTACAGATAACTTGATGAAGTGAGTGGAAATCTGAAATAACACTCTTAGGAGGGAAGGCATAAAAGAAAGGAGTACAATTGTTTCAGGTTAGCATTCATGCCCCAGGTGTAAATAGGGAGTGATATTTTCTGAAATATTTTGTTATATGCTAGTTTAACCTGTTTCCCTTCTACCTTGCTTTCACTGCCATGTCTACTGTGTTACCACTGGTTCATAAAATCCCAGTTTGTTTGCAGGCCATATCACATTTAGGCTTTTTTCAAAGCCCCAGATGCTGGAATTCATGTGTTGCTTGCAGACACAGACCTTCAATTTCCTAACCAGTCATATTTCTAGTCCATATTTTTCATGGCAAGTTTGAAAACATTAACCCTGAGCCCTGAGACACCAGAAAGCAAACACAGAAGTTTTCTTTCATTTTCCTAAGTTTAAAGCCAGTCATTACTGTGCCCAGTTAGATGTTGAATCCTTGGGACTGCCCATTTAAGTCACCCGTCTCAGGCAGGGAGACGTGGGATTTTTATAGTTTAGGTGCTAAGACATGTAGTCAGGCTGTGTACTGGGCATGTTTTAATTGAGTGCTGGAGGAGCCAGTGTTGGGTGACTGGTTTATGGCAGACATCATGCAATAATCCCAGTGCCCTCAGCATCTCAGAGGGCTCCACAAGACTGCACAGGATCCCCCAGACCAACTTTGCCTTTGTTGTTTTCTGGTAAAAGAGCATACCCACAGAAAGGCAGAAGTTTATTGCTTTTTCTTAGTAACAGCAGTGGATCACCTGAGAATTCAGTTTTATGCAAGACAGTGGCAGGCTACTGACAGCAAGGAGATTATCACTACTTCAGAGGAGCTGTTTTAATGTCCAGTGTCCTGTTTGGCACAGGACCAGGCACTTCCAGTCATACTTCCTGACTGAAGATGTATGTGAATTGGCAGAGGGGTCTGTCCTGTGTCAACTGCCTGTTTCCACTGGCTCCCTGTTATGGCATTATTCGTTACCAGTATGAAATTATTTGACACAGCCATAGCACACTATCAAACAAGGGCTTTTTTCATAGTGGTGAACTATGGTTTTCTAGAGGCTTCATTTATTAAGAGCACTGTCATCTTCCAAAGCAAAAGGCTCTCCTATATGGCATTGCCATTCAGTGTGCACCAGAGGGGTATGTGTTATAAGCAGAGATCCTCTCCTTCATTTGCAAGTGCAGGAGCTGCTTAACACAACATGAAGCGACCGGAGAGAGGAAGCAGGCATCACTGTATCAGTCAGAAATTCATCCAGCTCTGCTGTGGGGTTCCTGCTCCAAGGGGAACAAAATCCATTTCTCTGAAACTCAGCTCTTTAGAACTCTAAAGTGGGTGGCAAGTAAAGCATCACATATTTTCCTGGCGTCCAAAAACATTAGGGTCAATTAAAGAGAAGAGCATCTGCTAAGGGTTCAGATGACAGAGAAATGGAGAGTATGTCTATCAGCTTATGGATAAAGCAAAGCAGGTGGGAGCTGTGGGCAGGATAAGGGCAGAATGACAATCCGAAGCAATGATGACAAGATGGGGAAAAGGCCTGGGAAAAGGATGTGGTTCAGTAGAGACACGTGTGAGGTAGGCAGGAACAATCAGCTGTGCAAACACAGCCTGGGTTCAGCTGCCAAAAAAAGAGATGAGAGGGTGGTTGTGGATTGCAGAGTGAACATGAATCAACAATGTCATGTTGTTGTGCAGAACCTAGATGTTCTGGTGTGGATATGGTAGGAGAAGAATCCATACAATGGGAAATTACCCTTCCATGCCAGACGGAGTGATGTGCTGTGGCTCGAGGAGTGGAGCTTGCAGAGAGCCCAGCTTCTCTTCAGCAGGGGCTGAAAACACCCTGGGAGCAGAGGCTGACTGAATAGGGGCTTAGCCTAAATATGTGAAGCCTGTAGGGAAACATAATCCTCCATGTATGTAAAATGTTGTCATAAATGGATTGTCTACCATAAACAGGAGCAATGAGCTTGAATTAAAGGAAGTAAAATTCAGAGCATGCATGGGAAAAAAAAATCCTGCAGGTAAGGACAACAGTTAGGCGGATTGAAATTTCCATCATCCTACAGACCGGTCAGATGGGGGTGGTTAGAAATGATAAAGAGGTACAACCTGCCTTGAGGCTGGAGAAAAAATTAAATGAGCCCTTGTGAATCTTTCTAGCCCTGTTTTTCTGTGATTTATCAGGGCATTCACAGCTGCCGTTTTCCACATTTTCACGGTTTAAAAATGTAGTTCCACTGGCCAACACAACAGTGGAGATGCCAGGAGAAAGTGGAAGACCTCCTAAGCCCAGTGACACCTCACCACTTTTGGAGCAAAGCCCCCATGAAGTCACCAGCAGGCTTTGCTCTGGTCTCCTTTGGAGCTGAGAAAGGAATGCTCATGGCTTTTCTCTCCGTTTTCATGGCACCGAAATATCAACAATGAATTACAGATGGGTCAAAATAAGGGCAGTTTTTCAGTTCAGCTTCCAGGTTGTTTAACTCTTCTCTCTTCCATCATTCCTCGTCAATCTCTGAGTCTCTTCAAAGTCATGGTTAAAGAAAACCCCCTCAAATTCCTGTCCTGGAAGTGCCAATGCCAAGCTGTTCACTTTTTTGGATTCGTTCTGCTTTTGCAGCAGAAATGATTCATAAATTGAGATTCACATGGCCTTTCAGTCTCTCAGAAGCTATTAGGAATATATTGGCTCAGTTCTAATTCCTTCATTTGCTGTTTTTGAGGGAAGCTGCTTAATAGCGTGGTGGGTTATAGGGAAGGACAAAGCACCTCAAAAGGTGCTTCAGCTCTTCACAGATATTGACCTCAAAAGGACAAGGGAGAGTGGTCAGAGACACAGCAAGGGAATCAAGCAAGACATTTGCATCATGAGGGTGAATAGTCAAGCATGGGGTATGTTACCCAGGGAAGCAAGGTTTTCTCCATCCTGGAATTTCAAAACTCAGTGGAATGAGGGAGTGGACAATCTCACCTAACTTTGAAGTTGGTCATAGTGATCAGAGTGGGACTAAGACCCAGAGGACTGTTCTATGATGCCAAGAGAGGTAAACCAGAAATTTCCTAAGTGCCAGCAGAACTTCCCCTACTTTTTCATACCCAGAACATACTTTCCCCCTGTATATAAGTTGCCAGTGGTCAGGGTGTGTCTCCAGGCTGCCCCAGTCACACGCAGGGCCGCCAAGCAGCTGACCCAGGGCATGCTGCTGAGTCTGTTTCACACCACATCCCATCCCTCATCTCTTCTTGGCTCACTTCTCCTGCTGGATTCTGTCTGGAGGCCTGTTAATAAGGACAAACATCTCATTTGCTTGCTTTGTTTCATGATAACAGAATAGGTACGTATATCGATATGGTCTTTAAAATAAAATTTAAAGAAAAGAAAAATTAACACCCTTTCTTTTATTGGTGTGCCACTCCAGCATGGGAGAGAACAATTTATGCCATCTCCTCTCACTTTCTTATAGCATTTGTTGAAGTTTTAGGGCCTCAGTAAATCCACCAAATGTCAGCCAGAGAAGACACACCATAGCAGTAATGGCTGTAGTCAGAACAATCTCAAAATGCACTTTGCAAATACTGAAAAGCATTCTCCCTATCTGAAAGAAGAAAAAAAAAGTGAAAATCACCAGCGTGTTACTCAGATCAAAGTGAGCACATATTTTTACGCAGGCTTTGCTCACAACTGCACCAAATAGTTTTTGCCTTCACTGTATCTGCTGGATGTCTATCCGTGATTACAGGTCACCAGGAAGGGCAAAAGCCATTTTGACTTTCAGTGCCTGGGTGATTTGGCAAAATAGGGCTATTAGGAGATGACTGTCTTGTAACCAAGCCAATTTTAGTGCAGCTCTGGAAGCTCTACACTGATGCAATGATGACAGTATACATAAAGAATCTACCCTGTCTTCTTGCAACACTTTTCCGCCTATTAGCTGGACAATAAATTTTCAGGAGTATTCCATTTCTTTGCATAGACGTCAGATATCTAAAGCCAAAATGTTTAAAACCAGCACAGAGACTTCTTGGTTAAAGTACTGAAAATGAGCCAAAATGAACGTACCTTTACATCCACCATTGCAGAGGAATATGCAGGACTGACAGGGCTTCCATCCCCTCCATGGTGCGGCTCTCCTGAAAAGAGGGGTGCTCAGTGGTGGGTGCTGCTAAAAGAGCCTTTCCGGGTACTTGCATAGGCACAGGATGGACGAGACAATCGATCTGCTTGAATTTAAAAAGACAGATTTATGAAGAATAATTGCCTTCTTACTTGGCAGACTATGTGTACTGCCTTGAAGGGATTCACAGCTGTGTCCTGTTCTCATGGAGTTAACTGAGCTTAGAAAAAAACCATTTGATCTATTCTTCCTTCCTTAATTCAACATAGCTGAGAATCTCCCAGGATATTCCATTTGAATTGCAGCAGGCTTTCCATTTTGATGTGTTGGCAGTGACTATCTATTACACTGATGGCATTTTCTGCGTGGAAAGTATCACCAACACTTACAGTAGACAGTAGCATATTCATCACCCAAATGGCTGACTGTGTCACAGGAAAAGCAAGATGGGCTACCTTAGACTATTAATGCAGGTTGCCTTGAGCAACAGGAGTTTTGCAACCAGATTCCCAGTTTTGTACCATTTCTGAGTTAGATTGACAGCTCTGGCATTTAGCTTCATTTAAACCTAAGGCACAATTAAGTACATAACAAATAGATCAGGCAGCAGCACCACTCATGTTCATAACAACCTTCCAAACTTCATCCATCATTTCCCGCAACTCTGTGCAAGGATGTCTGGCTCTCACCTTTTAAAAAGACAGATTTTTAGTTTTTAAATTTCATATTTGCTCAGTACTTGAACACAGCTGGAAAATTCCTGCATAACCTTCTTCCCAGGGAAGAGGAGGAGGCAAAATCCCTCGCAGGAGCTCTTGAAAAGTGACCACATAATTAAATGACTAACACAAAAACCATGAGCCTAGAAGAAGAAAGAAAAGTAAATTTCATATCCAAACTGAAGCCTTTTTTTCCTTCTCTCTTTTTTTTCCTTCTGAAGAGACAATGCTGCTTCATTAGGCCTATGTTGATGGTATCAGCACTGAAACCAGCATGTATAGAAACATGATGCAGCCACCAGCAGAACCAGTTTGCAAACCCTCTCAAGTGTTACCTATCTGCCCTGACTCACTCTGAAGCTCATCATTTATGTTCTTTTACTTATATGAAGAACATGAGTAAATCTGTAGAATCATATTTCCAAGGTAGATCATTAGTACTCCCAGAAAATTCTGTCCCATGGAAACTGTCGTCAGGAAAGTGTTACTTAGGTATGAATCCTAAGTTCTCTGAGTATGTTAAGCACGTTATTCCTTCACTGACAATGTGTCTCGAGGCTGGTTTCTCTAATGCAGACCTTTGCAAGGCAAGAAGAAGCCTGTTGTGCTATACACAATATCTGTTAGGCTCTGCTGGATGTAGAGGGACCAAGACATTGCCCAGGTCCATGTCAGGACTCTGGTCCATGCCAACTTCTCCCTTCACTCTGAAGGAGGGAAACCCTGAGCTTGGCCTCAGCCTGGGGACTGAGACTGAAGGGGATAGGGTGAAGGAACTGCTCCGTTTTAGTGTCAGTCCAAGTGCAGGTGAGGCAGCACTCAATATGAAATTTACATTAATACGGTTTTAACATTAAATTGTTAAATTACATACTTCTGCTAAATCCAGTATTTGAGAGTTTTGAAACCTGCCCAGTTTTAAAAATAAGAGCCCCAGCACAGTTCTTTGTATTGATATGGTGATCAAAAAGGGCCATTTAGGCCATCTCTACCAGAAAAACATTGCCCTGGAGGGAAACTTTTCAGTCTTGTTTGAAATATCCCTGCATTTCCCTGAGGGGCCATCCAAAGGTCTGTTTCATGACCTGCATATTCAATTTCTTCTGGCACTTACAAGACATGCATATGCTAAATGCACGCAGATCTCAAACATGGCTTCAGGAAAAATTTCCAAATGAGTAAGTTCAATTGACTGAGTTTGCCCTTCAAAATTAAATTTTTTTTTCTATCAGTCTACAAACAACCATTCAGTGACCATGGGATGGTCCATATTGCATCTCATTGAGGTGGTCAAACTCAGGATGTAATGGGAGCACAAGGGAGGTTCCTTCCCTGCACGAATACCATGACTGCACCCAGGAGGGGTCTGAGAGCTAACAGCCCCTCGACTGCTGCTCAGGGGGCCTGCTGACACTGCTCAGTGGTCTCCTGGCCCTCGTGCCCCAACAAAGGTGCACCTGATCTCCCTGCAAAACAAATCATATTTCAAAAAACCTCCTTGGCTAGATTCAAGAGCACTGATCTCGTATTGGAAATGTATTGCTCTTGCAAATGTTACCTCCAACAAATACTTCGCAGAGATTCAAGGCTGCTTCTTCGAACCAAGCCTGCATCAGTCATTCACAACTGAAATACTGCTGCTCACATCTCCCTGGCACTGAATGGAAGCACAAGGCAACCCCCCCCCCACACACCCATCCTCCTCCCTTCATGACTCAGCTGCATCCCTCACTTCTTTGCCAGTTTTTCACTTCTTCTCCCAGCCAAGGTATCACACTCAGTCTGTGCTCCAGCTGTAGGACTGTCACTTTCCTGTGATCAGTGTCCTGTGGCTACCCACTAATTTTAGTACCTGCCTTGTCCTTTAATTATGTCTCTGCATCAACCCTGCTTCTCAATCCTTTCCTCGAGGAGAAAAGCAGACCCTTAACACAGATGGCAATAAGTGCTAGGGTTCACCATATATGGTGAATGGATCACTTCAAATTTAGCACAGAAACACACAGAGATCTATTTTCTGCTGTCAGGTTTAATACAAAAGGTATTAAATTCAGTGTCTCCTGTACTTCTCTCCCTCAAAGTGTCACGCATCCTGCAGTATGATGTGCTCTGCCAATCTGTCCCAGTTCTCTTGATGAAGCTTGGAAAAGCAATTCATTCCTTAGCTGATGTTATATAAGATATTAGAGTGTTCTGAAACATGTCTGCCAGCATTTTGATGGTATTGCTCAAACGCTATCACCAGAGACTAGTCTGCTCAATGTGGCAGCAATGTTCCTCAGTGGTGGCTTGTCCCACACAGTGGCTCAGGAGACCTCGCACTGACATGTCTCAGTGCTTTTCTGCTGCCCTCTCGTGCACCAGCCTGTTGTCTCTCGTGTGTATGAGGCACCTCAATTGCCTCTATACTCCACCCCAAAGCAGTCCTTACCCCCCTGGGCTGCTTCGATCTGTGAATCCCTTCAAACTCAGCTCATGGAGTTGAGAGCCAACCCTTGCCTTCTGTATAGGAGGACATTCACATTTTACTTGATGCTATTTCTGTCCATTTGTTGGGGAAGATGCTGAAGGAACTCACCCATCCTGAATTTGATCTTAGAAGGTCATATGTTCCATTGATTACAGACCCACCTGCTTCCCCACCATCTTCTCTTTCTTCATATCCCAGCTCCTTACTGTGCTTTTTTGCCCTGCCATTTTCCTATTCCTACCATCCAGATTACCCTGTCTATCTCTACATCTGTTCTCCACTCAGTAGTCTGTCTCCACCTGCTTTTCACAGCTTTGCCTTATGCATCCATATGCTTGAACTGCAAGCGTGGCATTTCTTCATCCTTGGCTCCAATGCCCAATTACAGAGGAAGACCTTCTGAGACTCTGTTGGGCTGGAGCCTTCAGTCTGGAGATGAAACCATCCAAGAACTTACCCGCAGCACCATATATCTAAAGTGCAAGTGAAATAGTGATTTTTTTCAGAGGTTTATGTTTTGGCCAGATTTGAGGAGAGGGAAAAATGAAAAGTGATCCAGTTGCAAATCAAACCCTCCTACTGAGCTTCATTTCCTGCTCCAAAATGAGGCACTGCAGTTCAGGCTAAAGAGCTCCAAGAATTCTGGCTTAAGGAAATTAAACTGGTTTGTGTCAGACTTTTTCCAAATTTGATGGATCAAATTTGCTGAAGCTTACAAAGCCACCAACCCCTGGGATAGGTAGTATAATATGTAATTCATTTGGATTCAATCTTATTTGACAAGGCATAATCAACTGAAAACAGGACTTGAGAATAGAAATTGTTCAGTAATTCTAAGTCTACACAGCTGTGAAACTTTAAATGTTCTTCTCTTCCAAGAGTGGAAGCACAGAGAAAAAGTAATGAAATACAAGTTACTAGTAATAATCTTCATATTTAGTATCATAAAGGTTTAGACACTAAACAAGGTTTATTTCCTTAAGTGCCAGAAAAAAAAGGTCAAATTTTTTTGTCAGTAGTCATCTTCAGCCCCTCCTAAATGCCCAGTTACAGTTCCTGAAGGACAAAAAATGCAAGATTGAGTTAGAAGCCGATGGAAGACCTTCCATGGTCATGTGTTACAGCTCCAAGATCCCACGCTCAGCTGCCCACAGAAGGTGTTTCTCTATATTACCCTGCACCATGCTGAAGAACATGACATTTTCAAATAATTTAGGCCCCTTGTGGCTTTAGTTTACCCTCATTTAGGAGGGGGTTCTCATCTCAAAGCAAAGCTGACATTCGTTATCATTTCTTGATGGCAACTACATGTTTATCCAGCATTCAACAGAGCAGACACCCAAAATTTGCCCTCTGAATGTTACACCAATACGAATCAACAATATTACTCCTCTGTTATCAGCACAGCTTTTCCCCAGCTCGCTCTCTCCATCCCCACAGTTCACATGAGCAGGTGCCATTAGTCTCTCTCCAGCAGCAGCAATAGCTGCACTCTCTGGCTCCATTCCCCTCCCAACCCCAACGCTGCAGGATGCTTTTCCCAAGCCAGTCCTTTTTCACATGTGCAGACAGAGACAATGGCCTCTGAACAAGAGTGGGAGCTCTGTCTTCCACTTAGTGAGTACCTGCATCTCCTTTCCACAGGAGCCTGGGGCACTAGCTTTTCTGGATTTGCGGATCTACTCTGCCCATCTGTCTATGGTAAATGAGGAAAACCCAATACTTCTGGATTAGGGATCTGCTAGAACTTGTTTCAGGTCTTTATGCAAACCTTTCTCCTTGCAGATCATGAGCTGCTGAACCATCCCCAAATGCATGTGCCCAAGCTTGCTCTGAACCTCTGCACAACACAGCTCCTGGACAAGTGGCTTCATCCCACCGCCCTCATCCTCAGCCACATGTGGTTTCTCCAGCCGCTGTCACAGCCTTAGAGAGGACTCCAGCACTGCAGAGGCCCCTTTGCCACTCCACCTTCATGACTTCATCCTTACTGACCTCACTGTGGTGAGGCGGGATGTGACTGTCTCTGACAATAAACCCTTGCAAACTCCCACCTTCAAACAGCCAAGCAGGGTCAGCTACAGGTGGCCTCTTGCAGACCCTCACAGAGTTATAAAACTCACACAGCGTGACTGCAATACCTATACAGCACATTAGCCACATCTTCCACTGCACAAAATTTTAACACAGAGAGCCAGAGAGCATCATCAGTCATTTACCACAAAGAATGACACAAACTTCAAAGAGAAAATACAGCTGCAAGTGTCAGTAACTCAGGAGAAAATATGTTCTTTCAAGACTCCATACATATATCTTCTCACATTATATAAAATTAATTTCCGTATCAGACAAAAGCAAAGAATTATTAGAATGAAAGGTCACTTAAAATGATCTGTTACTGATTTTATCAGTCACTACTTGCAGCTTTAAAAAAGTCAATGCCATCTAATAGTGTCCATATTTCATTTGTTGAGAAATCTAATACTCTCAGAAAGGAAGCAATATCAGACTGCATGGTTAGCCTTACATGGAAGAGAAATACAATTCTGAGAAACAATAAGAGAAAGAAAATTGTGGAACCCAGCTAATATGTTGCATTTATACACGGTATGAGAGAAAAGGAGGGAGAGAAGAAACAAAATTATTTTGATGAATAGTGAGAACATCTTACAAATAATGCAGATGCCAACATAAGATATTCTTTATTTCTGGAGCTGGTAATGAAAGAGATGAAGATTGCTGCAATGTCACTCCAGTACTATGAGAACACAGTCAATCTTGTCAATAATCCCAGTTACAGAGTGGAGTGTATATGCAGAAGGTATTGATTCCTGAAATTCAGCATTGCAACGGTAGGTGTCTCATATTAACATCCCCTTTTTCCAAATTTTATGTTGCATCTCTACCCATATGCTGCTGTTGACCCTATGGCAGCATCCAGATGCCCTGACTTAGGGTCCCAGTGTGTGAGAAGCTGCAGTCTCAGCTAGCAAAGGCTGTGGCTGCTCCCAGTGGGTACCAACACGTGGGTGAAGGGCAGGGAGAGACACACAGTGCCTAGGCAGCAATAGAATCCTGAAAAAGGAGCATGTCTTTTCTTCATTCAAACATACTCATAAATGCAAGCATAAGGAAACCTAACTAGATTTATCTAAGAGCAATGAAAATCTCTGTCCAAGGGATAATCTTGCCTCTCAATTGGCAGCATTTGTGTCAGAGCTTGCTTACTCCCTCACCTAGTCCAAGGCAAACTCGTGCACACTTCCATGAAGTGTATCGAGTGGCAATAACAGCAGAGTAAAAGAGGTGCTCCTGCCTCCTGTCAAAAGGAACGCAGCTGTGGCACATCAGGGCATCATATGTGGGAAGACAGAGCATGTTCCTGCGCTAAGACAGGTGAGCTCAGCACTGGGCACCAAGTTGCCTTAGTTACTGGCTCCCAGCTGCTGTGGCAGGCTGTCTCCTTTGGTGTGGCCACAGACACCTGAGGCCTTTATCCACCCTTGCAAAGCACTTCACCTTGTCATCTCCAAGGGCCGAGCCATGTGCAGCGTGGCCAGCCTGGTCCCTGTGGTGGCAGCTGTTCCCTCGCTGCCACCAGCTGCCAGGGCTGGGAGAGCTGGGCACAGGAGGTGTTTCCAGCAGTGCTCCCACCACAGCTGTGATTCCACCTGTTCCCACATTCATTTACACATCCTCATGCACTTGAAATTATCCCTTCCTACTGCCTGGTGGGAGTGGCTCCCCAGGGCAGGCATGGTCCTTTCTGAACTGCTCCAAGTGACCCCGACTGGCAGAACCTGGGCAGAAGTCTAGTCCTTTCCTCTTATTTTACCCTATGCCACTACTTGTTCCTGTTTTGCATTAAGAGATTTTTTTTTTCTCCCCCTCATTTCATATTTTAAACAGTCAGCTTTGTCAGTGTTCTGGCTGCCTGAGCTATTGCAGGAGCACTGCATTAACTCAGGGCAACGCTACCAACACAAGGCTTGTTTTGTAGCTGGTAACACCATTACGGTATTTTGCTTTGGCAAGTTAGTACATGAGATTTCAGCATTTAACCTCCTTCCTTCACATTGTAGTTCTATTCATATTTTCTTTGCTAAAAAGGTGGGGTTTTTTTTATCTTTACATTTTTAATCCACTTTTTAAGAGAAGCTCCGTCTCCTTGATCTGGTGAAACTACCACAGTCAAAGGAAATCTGCCTGATTGTACTACATCACTGATTTGGGGTGGGAACATCTGCTCTCAAGTTCTGCCTCAAATCAGCAACTGAGATACTATCTCCCTAATCAAGCAGTCAGTTATAATTTGCTTTAAAAAGCTATATGTGACAAAAACAAGTTAGCTGACTCCCTGAAAATTTTAAATGTCCTTATCTATATATATGCATCTTATGATTAAATCTAGTGCGTCTCATCCGAATGCTTACCGCAGTGCCTTGTTATGTCAACTTAAATCTAGTTAGGAATGTTATTCACAACTGTTATTATAATAGAAACCCACTCCTAGAATTACCCGTCTGATCAGGACTTCTGTTCAGTGGATGAATTTTATGGTCTTGCAGAATTAGGCCAAACATTATCACAATTATGTGCAGAAATTACAGGACCTTGTTTTGTATTTCCCTGACATGAAATTTTGTGTTTCCTATTAGTTCCAGATTTTTATCTGATAGCACAGTGATAATTTCTTCCTGAACACCAAATATAGTGTACTTGGCAATTACAGACTGAGAAAAGAAGCAATTATTTTGCTTACAATGCTTTATGAATTAAGTTCACAAAGGTTGAGACAGAGGTGTCAGCTATTCTCCATACAATCTGATATTTGCATGTTAATTGAATCCTCCTCCAAGAAGGCCACCCTGTTTAGCTCATCAGAGAAAAAGCAAGAAAGCTAATTCATACCTCAGAGGGGGTAGATGAAGAAGGGCAGCCATTATCAAAATTAACAATTACCAAAATAAACAATTACCACGTTTCTTTTATATTAGAGGTAAAACACACACATATGCATAAACAAGGCTCAGTCCGTGGCTGTTGACAATGGGCCTCCTTTGCAGTCAATGGGGTTATGTGGATTTGTGCCGGCTGAGAATCAGACCAGTGCTGAAAAAGTTCAGGAGGAGCTTACGGAAATTAAGGAACCTCTTAGTGCCAGACCTCACCTGGAGGAAGCTGTCACTACCAAGGTCCCTGACAATCAAAACTTGCCCAAGTTCAGGGTGTCAGAGGCATTACCAAGAAGGGAATACTTGTTTTTTTCCAAATCAGGAGACCTGTGTTATCAATGCCAAGGTTTAGCTGCAATAGCTGCTAGATTGCATCAAGATTTAGCCAGAATACACTCAAGTACCCAGCCATTTGACTTAATTTTCACCTATTGCCATAAACCAATATTGTGTGTGACTCTCTGGCTCTAGTGGTATCTTGCTCATAGACTTGGAAGCAAGATTACAAGATTATTTTGGTTCCATTGTTCGCTAAGCTGCTGGATCCAAGGACGCTGAAGGATACCTACAGTGGCAGCTCTCTCCTAAAGGGTGGAATCTGACCACTTGCAATTTTCATCAGTTTCAACAAGTTCTGTCAACTGCAGATAGAAACAAACTAATTTTAGTCATACCTTTAGTAACTTAAAAAAATAATCATTCTTATTTTCTAGCATTCACCAGGATACAACATTTTAAAACTTAATAAAAGATTGAGATACATGAGGTACTATCTGAGGACTGGTGGATAAACTGTGTCTGTACCTCTGGCATGTAAATTTTTATTGCAGCTCAAAATTTCCTGTTTTAAAATACAAGTTGAAGATTTGTTCTTTGCATGTGACTTTTTTTCCTGGGTAATTGGGGTCAAGTTTGTTTGTCTAAAATGCAGATACAAAGCTCAATAGCAACTCAAAATAAAAACAAACCCAAACAACAATTATTTCAGCTGTATAGTCCTTAAATTCTTAATGAAACATGATTGCTATTGAAAAAGTTTCTTGTTTATTAACATAGGCATTTTCTATGGTAAATGAATTGAACTGGCCATCAGTAACCGCAGGGTCCTTCAAAACACTGAAACCATTAAGACTGCTCTCCTCACATCCCACTTCTGTGAGAATGCAGAAAAATCACACTTGGTTTTTCCTATTTTGAAACAGTTTCTCAGCTTCAATTAACTTGTCTTCGAGCTCAACTAAATGAACACGCTGAAACAAAACCCCCACTGAATTCCTGCTGAGACGAAATAGCTGTAAAACTGTCTTATTTTGACAAAAAAACCCCTTGTTTTAGATGCTTGCATGGTGACTTTTATGAGCTTTATGACCTTTCTTCTTCTAGCTTTGAAAATAAGCCATGTCATTCTTAAATAATCTATTTCATTTATATCAGCGTAAATGCTCAGCTATTATAGCAAGTTCTGCCCTAATATACTTGTCATAATTTCGTATCTCAAAAGAGATCTTCTGTTTCATTATTTGCTTCTCACAAAAATCTGGTTTAAATAAATATCTTCTGTTTTTTAAAGCAACATAATTTTCTATAATGGCAAATTAAATTCACTGTGGATAAATAGACAAGAGAAGAACAGCTCTTGCTTTACTTCCATGATAGTGGCTTCTGAACTATCCATTACCACTCAGGAAAAGGATGCTGAAGTTATAATAGATGTAATGAGCTGTAAATAGCTTGAATAATGATATAAAAAATGTTGCTGATGATACAGAGTTATTTAGAACAAAAAAAAGCCCTGAAGAATTTCAGAAGGACCTCACTGGGCAGCACTTGGGCAGCGAGCTGGTAGGTAATTTACGGAAAAATACAAAGTGACACACGTGGAAAAAATTCTGATCCTGCCTAAAATGAATTTAAATTATTTTTTCCATATGGTTAATAGATGGAATAGCTTTTGAAAAATTCAACACAGTCGCAGTTAGAAGTAGTGATCATAAAAATAAGGAGAGAAGCAAAGAACAGTAAAGAAATTGTCCTAGTGGGGCTGGAGCTGTGCAGAGAACATCTCCAGGTCATGATGTGTGAGTCAGGTGCGCTCCACCTCCAGCAGCATTGACGAGCTGGGAGAGACACAGGGAAGGGCAATGAAGGTTCAAGACACCGATTGTCTTCAGGTCAGTGAGACAACAGATCAGAGGCACCACAGAGAGCTCCAAAGTCCAGGTGGGACAGAGAAGGCAAGCAGGATGATGATTTCTCAGCCTGTCTCCTATCAGTTTTATTTAGTGCTCTCCAGCTGGACAAAATTTTGAGAGTGCAAAAAATACCTGATTACTCAACATCTCTAGAGCTCCTTGTCACAGGTTACAAAAACCTTGTAGGTGCAAAAAATGGAGTTACACAAATCTGGAGGAGGACAGGAGCCCACTGAAGAGCATCAATCTGGAGAAATACCACCTGTGCCTCTCAGCAGATGGGAGGTGCAGATGGAAAGAAGGTGTGAACATGTTGCCACACGCTCACACTCTTGCTTCACTCTTCTACAACTTTGAAAATAACCATGTTTCTGGGAAGGGCTGGATCATCACCTAGGCAGGATTATGCACTTGAGCAATTCCTTGTGCCTAAAACCGTAACCTATCTTGTGCTAATATTTGTCATGTTTTACCAGGCAAATCCATTCTCTAAGTATGATACAGGCATCATGCAGATACTGGTAACATCTCAGAAATTAAATAGGAAATACTTCTAATAGAGAAGCAAGCAATGTTTACTTTTCATTTCTATTTAATATGTTTAATTCTGGTATTGCAAATAACAAAATCTGTCAAGGTGCAGAAGCATTTGCAATTGCTGAATGATTTCAGAAAGTAATCAGAGAACTCAGTCTGATTGCTGCAATAGGAAGAAAAAATTCAGTTATCAAATAAGTCATAAAAGATTCAAGTATCCTTGACCACTGCCTGCCTCCCTCGCACAGAACACATTTTAGTATCTCCATGGATCAGAAAATAACCCTGATATTCAGCATCCAAATGGGACCTATACAGCTTGGCTGGAACTCCACCCACATATGTTATTTAAATTTCCAAATTGACAGCAACTTAGAAGGAGCTTCAAACAACAGAAACCCAACTCTATCTTTCATCTACCCAGACACTGATATTAACCAAATGGGCAACAGTGCACAGGAAGAGCTTTTAGCTGTAGGAACATAACCCAGCAATATTATCATGGGCTTGCATCTTTAAATTAACAAGCTATTTCTACACCTTGCCACAGCGAGCACTGGGACACTTTGGTGCTTAAGGATTTGTAGAGGTGTAAGTGCAGCTGGAGGCATGAGAAGGTACCATTATTTTTAAAGAATGTTACAACCTAGTCTTGATTGACAAAAGTGTCTTCATCCAGCCTCTTGGGATAGTGTGGCCAGCAGCTGAGCTTGCTGTCTCAAGCTGCAGTGGCTGGACTGTGGAGGAGGGCTGGGAAACCTGCCAAAGCCTGGTCTGTTTGCTGGATGTGAGAAGAGGGCATGATGAGCAGAGGCCAGCTAAAGACGGCAAAGAGAGAGGGTAAGGGACAAGAAGGAGTGCCTTGGCCTCTCCATTTTTCTGGTTCAACATCTCATTCACAATGTTAATGATATCACCAGGCTCATATTTAGCCCTTTATTTCATCAATTCTCAAGCACTTTGTGTAGAGAGGCAGAGCCACCTCTCCTCCAGCCCATTTTCTGCCAGTGCATTGCACCGCCCTGCACCACCCACGCCTTCGGTGGCAGCCCAACTTCACATCTGACTTTCTTAAAGTCTTGTGCTAAGAACATCTGCCAGGAACAAAACTAGTGTTTATCCAGCAGGTTTCAAGAACCAAAAGGTTCCCAATTTAAATCTTCCCAAAGGTTCCCGATTTAAATCTTCCCAAACGTTCCCCTCCCTGCAAAATTAGTGTTTTGCTGTCATGGAAAAAGACAACTGAGCACTGATCTCTGCACTTTTTTTGAAAAACAAGAAGCACTTGCCTGAAACCAATTCAGATGAACTCGGCTGTCCACCATTGGACACAGTTCAGACATTAATAATGTGGGGGTTGACAAACAGGAAGAAAAAGAAAACATTTCCTCCCCTTTCTTTGCCATGACCTTGCTTTCCTGGCAGTTTGGGAAAGGGGGCCCTGGGACAGTTGGGATGTGAGTGAGCTGGAGTATGTGGCCCGCCAAGGAGAGCAGGGAAGGGATGTTCATGTCATACCCAGTCCCAGAACAGAAGTCAAACAGCTGAAGGACACCTCTGAAAGCTGCAGAGCAGCCAAATTAGGAGGAGTTTCCCAGGTATCCCAGGAAGGAGTCATTCAGAGAAGCCTTTGGATGAAACCAGATGGCCTTAAAGAGTCCCCACCTGTGGGACCATGCCAGGAGAACTGACCCAAACATGCAGACAGACAACCCCAGCCCAGGGAAACTGCTTCCTGGCTCCAGACCATGACAATGCCCCCTATAATTTCTTAGTTAAATGTGGATGGAAGAATCCATCAACCCTTAACCAGACAAAGGTCACTTATCTCCCAAGAGTACTGTGCACATACTATAATGAAAACAGATGCTGTTTACATCATTATTAAAAACTGTCAACAAACCTGATGAGCAAAAAAAACCCCAACCAACTAAAATACTATGGGTAGAGGCAATGCTTTTCTGGGGATATTTTTGAAAATGCTGGTGCTGTAACAACAAGACCCTGGTCTGTCAGCCTTCAGCATCTTTCCTGTTGCCAGTAAAACATTCCCGCCTTTGAAAGATTTTCAAGCAGCCACGATCAACTCTGCCACCAGCCGTGGCTGAGAATGGATGTTTGGGAACCCATCTTCAAACCTGGCTGAAAACCAGCATGGGGTGCAATGGAGCCAGTGGATTTGACTGTTCTTCATCTTGCAGAATCGGACTCCCACTGACAGCATATTTGATAGAGATTGCCAACAAAAGTGGAGTCATCCCAGTGAATGATGCTCTCTGCATATCATTTGAATTCCAAAAGGCCTGCTTCTTCCTAGTAATGACAGTCAGCAATAGCAGGCTAGCTCTGAAATATTGAATGATTACAAATAATATTTTGATTCACAAAATTCTTCTAATCCAAAAGGGCTATCATAATTATCATGAAATGACAGTCTAGCCTATAGCCCCGTAGTTTTGTTTTGCTCCCCACTTTAAAGCCCCAGTGAAGTTCTTGAAGGAAATAGTGATTCACAACCCTCATTTACTACTTCTAGTGCCAGAATTTCACTAATAATTAATAGTAGCAGTAGCTACTATTACTGCTATTAATTACTATTAATAGCAGTAATACTATTACTAATACTATAGCAGCTACTATTGCTATTAATAATTACTGTAGCAGTGTCCTGTTATACAAATTATTTCATGTGCACAGAAGAACACGCTTGCCAGCTTTGGCAAATAGGAAGCAAAGGATCCATCTCTCATAAACAGAGAAAATTTAGACCCAAATGCTTAAGTCACACTGAAGTTAACCAGAAATTAACATTCTAAGTGGAGTCAGGCTTATAAAGTTATCTTTAGTGACATAGACCTACCTGACTTAGAAAAAAAAGTGTATGGCAAAGATAGGAACTGATGTCTCTGATTTCAGTCCAAGGTTTTAAGGACTTGGCAGCACAAGCCCACAGCACAAGAGGCACTTGGTGCTTAATTGGCCAAAAAGGTTCACCCTTTCCTTCCTGGGGTAGAAGTTCCAGTGTCAGTCCCTGATGTTCCCATCTGCTGCTAGAGCAGCCAAGCCCAGGGGATTTAACCATGTCATAGAAGAAGAGGGGATGCCCAGGAGCTGGCCCAGGTTGACCATTCATTCCAAAGGCAGTCCCAGGGATCAAGCCAACACAGCGTGGCTTTCTACATAACACAAGGAAGCCATTGCTTATTTGAAGAATAAGAATATGGAAAAAATTTTATTTATTTCCACTGAGATTTTTTTTGTATCCCAAGTCCCAAAGAGAAGCTCCGTCACCTTGCAAGGGTGGAGAATAAATAGAAACAGACACATAAAGGAAAGAATTCAACATGTGCAGTTTAGGGTAGGATGTAAAGCCACCTCCAGGGAGGCAGAAAAGCTGGAGAACTTTGGGAAAGTCAATGAGATTTTTAGTGTGGAACATCACAGGACCACCACTGAAGGACTCCCACTGGACATGGGAAAAGCCATTGCAGTTGCTACCATGACTGGCAGAGCTTTAGTGGGAGCAGTGCACATATGAATAGCACTGTACATACAAATAGATATGCCCAGGATTTAGCTCTGTTGGGAAGAAATGAGGTAGAACCTGGATAATTTTCATTAATTTAGGGATCTTCTGTCTCTCATTATACCAATGCATGCAGTAGTAAACCATTCACTGTGAATAAAACTTGTTTAATCCAAACTAAAAATAAAAAATAAAATCCTGAAAACATTCCATAGTTTGCTATATAAGAACCTGCCTATTTTATGATCCAGGCTTTATTTTGGAAAGTGCTGAATTCAAGGGTTATGCTGATGTAGAAACCTTAACCAGTTTAATCTTTCTGTGGGTCGGGGTATCTTTGATACAGCATGTCTACATTAAGAAGACTGTTATTATATTTTGCCTCTCACCTTAATTACAGTCTCTTTTATAAAATGCTGCAGTTGTAACTACTTTCTCCTTCCTGAAATAAGCCATCTTGTCTGGCACAGTAATTACAACAACATCATTGAATCTGTATTCATAGCCTGTTTTTAAAATAGTTCCCATTTCTGAGTAAAGACTAAAGATGTTGGTGGGTAGGAACGCTGATAAGATGGGTCATGGATCACACAGCACACCCCTTAACAGGAAAAAAATTGTAAACCACGAAAGGATGACACCCCCAAACTTTGCATTAGAACAACACTGTCCTCAGCCCTGCCAAGCTGCCACCATTCCCAGATGCACAACAGGATACAAACAACCACTCTTTTCCAGCTGGAAGTTATAGTTAAAATCCATCAATTCAAGCTGGGAACTGAATGAGCTGCATTGGTGAGACCCTCCAGAGCCAAGCACCCATGCCAGCTCTGCAACTGACTGATAGCACAACCACAAGTGACTCACTTCATCTCCTTGAGCAAGACTTTCCAATATTTGCCTCACATTTCATTACATGAGGAAACTGAAGACATTTTCTTGTGGAAGAGAGTGAACTAGTTCTCCAAAAACTGCAAGCTACACCCACAAACAACTGTTGACATTAAGAAAGCATTGTGCATTTAAAATGTCATTCTGGAAGTCTGAAGATTTCCACTTCAATCTTTTAGAGAATTTAATAAAGGGAAAATTAGTTTAAAAAGGAGCAGCATATTTTAGGCCAAAACTTTTGACCCAGTTCTTCTCTAAGCAAATTTAAATTGGTTGTCTTCATCAGTTTCTCAAGTTTAGGCAGGTTACAAAAAACCTCAGGATTTCAAAGAGACCAACAGAACACATTACAAGAACTTTAATGCAAAGAAGCAAAAAGTTGTCTGACATAAATCTGCAGCTATCAGATTCAACTGACACAGATGGAAAAAATTATCAATGCTTAAAGAAGTTGTTTTAAAAATAATTTCAAATTCCTCAACAACTTTAAATAGTTGAGGAAGAGAATTTATGCCTTTTTTTCTGCAAAAACTGTTGTCGGCCTGCAGTTACTGAATCAAAACCTAGATATCCTGAATTGTCTTTAATTGGCTCAGCATTATCAGGCCTTTAGCAGAATGCTAACTGCTCACCCTTCAGCCACAGCTACATATACATATACAGAAGAGTTTTCATCTTCTTTGATGCAGTATTGCAAGTAAGGAGGATAGAAATGGCTGGCATTTCAACCCTGCCAGCTCAGATCAGCACCAGACTGTAACATCATCCCAGTGGGGAAGGAAAAAGGAACATTTATAACAGAATCAAACTGTCAAAATCGAAACAGGAGTCACCTCAAGCCATGAACTGGGTCAGTATGATTTTCAATTATCATTTTAATTATTCTTCTACATCTCTTTTCCACGTTTCCAAGACCTCAGCTGCTCTGTTCTTTAAGAACAATGTTTTCAAAAGGAGCCCAGATGACCACAGTAACCACTCACATACAGGAATGTCAGCTCAGATTTGTACAGGAATGCCAACTTATATTAAGTGCAGTACATTTAAGAGCTGAAATCCTGCTGAAGATGGCAAAACGAGGAGATTTACTGAGCAGGATGTGGTCCCAGAAGGTTTTATTAATACATGGAGATGGATATTCAGCAAAAGCAACGGAGAAAGCCCAAAATGTGGTGTTCCTCTGGGAGATTTTGTCTGGGTTTGGTTTCCCTTTCTTTCCTCATTATTAAATGGTTCAGGGAAGACCCTACACGTTTTTCAGAAAATACTCTTCAAGCAGACCTAAGTAGAATCTTGTCCACTGAGCTGACAACCTGCATCTTCAACAGATAATCCTTTTTGCTCTGCTCTTCTCATGCAGTGGTCAGGAGCCCAAAGGACACCCTTAGTGTGCAGAACAAGTTGAGATGCTTTAGGGCATATTGTGCTTGGTATGGATAAATAATGCGGAAGGACCTAGAGGGAAAAATTTTCTCCATAATGCCATTGCATGCTGCCTGGTACAACACGAAAACTTGGACACTGGAATATAATTTTCTAAAAGACACAATGAAGAAATACATGAGCTTGGCCTGAATGTTTAGAAACCCTGTTCATTCTGGCCAGCTTCCACTTGGGGTACCTCAATAAACTGTAGGAAAAGTCCTCAGATTCCCAGTGACAGAGCATAATGACCACAGGGCACTCATGCAGAATGTGTGCACCAAGAACAGAGTCCTTGTCACCGAGGCACAGTGAAACCATTCCCTCTCCCAGCTCAAAGCAGCTGTGCTCTGCTGCTGTGCATCTTTATGCTATAGCTAAGTGGCGTGTGGAGTGAAACCCTGCAATGGCAAAGCACTGGTTCACCACAAAACAGTACAAACTAAAAGGTGGATCTCAAAACCAGTAAGAGAGAGCCAACTCTGGGACTTTGTTTTACACGCAACATAAGATTGTATGTAGCAAAAATCAACTTTCAGGTAAGATGTCAGCCGGTGTTTTCCTTGCCATCCATGACCTTTCAGGGCAGACAATTAGAGGAATGGAGCACCTCTCCTGTAAAGAAAGGCTGAAAGAGTTGTGATTGTTCAGCCTGAAGAAGAGAAGGTCCTGGAGTGACCTCATTGCAGCCTTCCAGAACCCAAAGGGGGCCTGCAAGAGAGTTGGAGAGAGACTTTTTACAAGGGCATGCAGCGATAGGACAAGAGGGAATGGCTTCAGACTGAAAGAGAGTAGGTTTAGGTTGGATGTTGGGAAGAAATTTTTTACTGTGAGGGTGGTGAGACACAGCAACAGATTGCCCAGAGAAGTTGTGGATGCCCCATCTCTGGACATGTTCAAGGCCAGGCTGGATGGGGCCTAGAGCAACCTGGTGTAGTGAAAGGTGTCCCTGCCCATGGCAGGGGGATTGTAAATGGATGATCTTCCAATCCAGGCCTTTCTGTGTTTCTGTGATTCTATCCCAGCTTAGAGGTAAACTTTGGTCTCCTTGGCGAGGCTCTTAGTTTGCAGCAAGTCCTAGGCAGTCCCTCTGAGCCCTAAGGAAAAGTCTTTCTGTCTCTCTGAATCCAGTTGGAAGCATGCTTATCTCAGTAGCTTCCTGGTCTCTTTGGCCACTGCCTGGCTCTCTGTGAGGCTGTGCTGAAAACACACCTTCCTTCCCAGGGTGCAGGCATGCAGTCCTTTTTCAAAATAGGTTCCCCACCTCATCCAGGATCAGCAGCCAGAAGAAGGCAACCAGGGGGAGTATTCCTGGTGCCTAGTTTTGCCCTGCTGACAGCACACAGAATTGAGCACATGAAGATGCAAATCAGACAGCACCTGCATATTCCCCTGCCCATGGCCGAGCTCTGGGAACAGTGAGCCGGCTCTCCCTTCCTGCCGTCTGATGAAAATGCTTTTTAGACAGGTTTCTATGGGAACAAGGCTTAATGCTTCCACACTTTCTTCTTGTCTCCTCTTAATAACTTCTGAACCCTTTGGCTCATCCCAGCCAGAAGTTGACAGAAGAAGAGAAAAAATGCAGAGATATTCTAGTTCCTCAAGTATCATAAGCACAAGGGCTGAGCAAGTAGTGGAGAGAGAAAACATAATGCAAGTGCCTTGACAAATGGAAAAGCTGTAGTCCAAGCCCATGCCTCAATGCCAGCTAGGTGAGCCTTTTTGTAAGGTCCCTCTGTTCCCTAAGGATAAGACATCCACTGGGCCAGCAGTCAAGCAGCAGACAAATACACTGCAAACTGGGCTTCATCAGTGCCTGTGCACACAAAATTGCTTGTTCCTTCTTATCATCCAGTAGGTAGAAATATAAATAGTACTTGTTTCTGGAAATCCTGAGGCATGAAAGATCAGCCTGATTGTCACATACTACTGGACAGAGTTTCTCCTCTGTTCTTAACCCCTGCTTTTCCTCAAGATTTTTATTTGAATTTTTGAATTCTGTTTTCTACATCAGTATCAACGTTTGCAAGCAAACTTGCATGCACACACCCTTTCTTTTGCTACAGTTATATGACCAGATGGTTAAAACTGGTAACACCTGGATGAAAATCTGTATGTTTTTTCTGTTCCTATATTGTAAATGTAACTCCAACTGATTTGGAAATTTTATAATAGTCTGTAATGGACTCAGAATTGCAGTTCTGCTGTATAAGGTTCAGCAGTATTCACAGTTATTGCTTTGGAAATTGCAGAATTTAATCCCAAATGAAATAAGTGTAGTTACAAACTGCTGTAGAAATAAGTTTGACTTCACACAAAGGTTTCTAATTTTACCGACAAGTAAAATCTTATTTTCAGGTGAGTGAGCCATGCCATAAAGAAGATAGAAGGTCATACTGAGGGCTTTTTAAAACTGTGTTGTTCACCTGGGGATGCTACAAAGGAATAAGGACAGGGCGTAAGTGGTGTTTTCCCCTATGGCAGGTTCTCAGTTGACAGAACAACTAGAGCGTAACTGAACGAAGGCATAAAAGCTGCTCTAGGACCACTGGATATTCTTCCTGTCAGTAATTTAGTGTGTTTAAAATGAAGGATCCTTTCTGCATTAAGAGAAAAGATTACCAGCTTGCCGAGCTAAAAGATTTGAGGCTTGACTGTACCATGAATTCCTCTTGTGCTGGCGAAATGAGATCATCCAGAGTGCCAGACCCCCAGAGGTGCCCAAAGCCACAGAAACTGCAGCAGGGACTGGCTACAGCCCCCTCCATTAGCAGCCTCAGGCATAAAGACTTGCCTTTGGCTAGCAAGAACCTAAACTGATGGCTTGCATTTTGCAGTGCTTCACTTTTTGACTGCTATTTGCACCATGTGAGTTTCTATAACAAGACGCTGCTGCCGAAGCTGCAGGTGCAGTGCTCAGAGCAGCCTCAGCAAGAGCCTTTCCCAGCCCACATGCCACAATTCATGTTCCTCACCTCAGTTACGCCATGATTCACTCCTGTCCTGTGCCCTCCCAAGAAATCCTGTTAAGTCCTGCTGTGTATCTTGCTAAACTGTGGCATCCCAGTCAGCGCAGGCTTTTATTCTTGCACCTTGATAGCAACAATAACAGTTTAGCAGGGATACACACTGTGCACAGCAAAAACAAAGACCCCAAAAGGTTCTCCTACATTTAATCACGGGAAACAAAACCCAGTCTTTCCTTGTAAATTTTGCTATAACATTGTTATACTAGGTCACAGATGTTAGTCTCTTCTTGGCATCCTCTCCTCCCACACTTCACATATGAACAATTCATTGAGGTCTTAAGAAATCAGCAAAACATGAAACAGTATGTGTGAAATGTGATTTTTTTTTTCCCTTGGATTTACTCATTTCTACAATATTATCAGAGGAATATCTCACAATAGTCCTAGATCTGTTTTTCCTTACTAGCTCATTTAAATTGTCTCTGGGGTACCCTAACCTACTTTCTGAGACTATACAACTGCCTTTCCTTGTAGCACGCTTGCTTTGCAAGTTTTCCCTTTATAATAAGATTGAGTATTTTACTCTCAACTACTTTGGCTTTTGCGATCTCCTTAAATAGTACTACAGTCATTGAAATACACAATCTCTATCCTGCCTTATGTCACAACCTAAATAAAAAAGCAGTAGGCTGGTATAAAAACATAGATGTATTACAGTGCAAAACTGTCATTAGAGGGAGAGGAACCCAAATGTCCTGCAGTAATATGGCAATGTTTTCTACTTCATAACCTTCCATAATGTCTCCTTCGAAGGAAAAATAAAGCAGTACATTTTGACCTGAGAGACTGAAAGAGGTTTACATTATTCTTACTTCGAAGATGGATGAAAGCTCTGAAATAGCTGTAATTCAGAAACAACCACCTTGTAGTGTTTTGCTGGGCTGATCATCTTCCCCAGACTTTCATGACCTACTGCACAAGTATTTGTTCTAAGAATGCCTTTTCATTAGGCTTCAGTTTATTACACTCTTGTCTTTCCCCTCAACTGTCTTTTGCCCAGATCTTTTCATCCTGGGCAGCTTCCTACTTTGTTTCCTCTGGAAAACAAAATCAACTGTTATGTAGCTATTAACAAAGACCAGGTATAAAATTTTTTTCACTTTTGCAAGTCTAATCCCTTATGAGCCAGATAATCAGCAAATTTTTAATTCTGTTGCATATGAAGTAGCTGGAAGAGTCTTTAGTTGAAGTTTAGTTGTTAGTTGCTTTACTCAACCAAGTTACACCTCTACAGGAGTGAGACTTCAGTGTTGAGTAGCCAATGCCATGCAAAACAACACAGCCTTTTTAGCAACCATACTCTAGCAACCTGTGCATTAAGGATACAACCACAAGTAGAGTTTGTAGAGGTTTTCTCACTCTACACACACTGCAAGCATTCCTTAACAGTGAACAAACCAAGGCCAAGATTTGTCTTGTCCGAATTAAACTACGTAACTAAAACAAGGTTATTGACAGTTTAAGATCCACACATTGTTAGAAAGGTTCTGACAATATTGGGAAAGCAAACTGAGCACCTCAGTGAGATGGCAAAAATGTGAGGCCTAGTCACCCTTGTAACTTCATAAGAGAAAAAAATAATATCTGGGGTGAGGATCAAGCAGAAAAGGGCAAGGAGGAGAGAGGGGACATCTCACCCAGGGCCTACTGAGAGGTGAGCAGTGTGATGGGCTGTGAGGCAATCACCATTCAGACAGTGGGAATGAGCCCTCTCATGTCACAGGGGCATGAGTGTATTTGGATCCTCTGGGGCAGCAGAGGTGTTAAGCATTTCAGGAACTGTAGGGTATCTGCTGTTTTCCAGATTCAGCTAGCTGGTCATAATGGTATAGCACCTAGCTCTGTGGAGTCCTCTCCTACAATCAGGGCTCACAGGCACTGGCACAAAATAAATACTGCCACTTTGGCTTGATCATTAAGGATTTCAGGATTTACAAAGCAAAAATGTCAGTTAACTCAGTGGGAAAATTTTCTTGTCCAGAATTTAGTGAAAGTGAACCAGGGACCCCAGGACTTGGAACAGCAGTTTTCAAGTAAACATGAATGCAGAAAGTCACAGAGATGTCTCCCTAGCTCTCAGTCTCACTGCAGAGAGGAGCTGAGAACAGAGCTATAGTGGGGAAAACTTGGTTTTCAAACTGTTCTAACTCTTTCAGACCTTGCCTGAAGCCATTCCCTGGCTCAAGGACTCCCAGCTGTTTCACAGTGAAGCTGTGTATTTTGGCATAGATAAGCCACACCTGCACCTGCTGACAATTTCCTTCTGCACTGTACCCCCACAGAGCTCTTCCAAGGCCATGTCTGAGGAGGCTTCAGTATCAGCAGTGGTGTAATGTCCAACCTCTGTTTCTGTGGGTGCATGATCCAAACCCCACAGGACCTACTCTGAGGAACTGGCAATTAACCTGGCTCAGCTGGGTGATTGGAATTAGACCTGCTGCAAGAAAGCACACCTCCTCCTCACTATTTTATCTCCAGGTAAATGACAATATGATTTCTTTGTTCAGGAACTGGCCAGCTCATGGTTTTCAGCACCTGTGAGGAGCCCATTCTCTCTCTGTAGTCTCTCAAATCCCTTGAGATTTTATCTGACCTTTTCATTTAGCAGCTTCCTAAGCAACAGGCTTATTTTCCCTTTACTGTCATATATAAGGAGATCTGACTTCAAATCTGCCAGCCAGGGGATCCAGGAACCAAGACATAGAAACAAGCCAAGGGAAGGGAAGCCAGTGCCATCAGAGAGCGGTTGAAAAAGCTGGACAACTGTGTGTGCACTAAAGGAAAGGCAACCCAAGGAGCAGGCATCAGGATCCCAAAATCTCCAGAGACTGTGTCAAGAAAGAGGGCTGACTGGTCAGCAGGGCAATGCAATGGTTTGATAGGACATGTGGATAACCTGGTCCAGGGGCAGTGTCCACAGGTCTCTCTCAAATACCCTGACAAGTCTGCTGAGCCATGGTTCATTCTCCAGACTCATGACAGACACAGATAGGTGTGAGGACTGAGCTAACATGTGGGATTCGATACAGCAGATGCCCCACTCCCGGGAGTGTTCAAGGCCAGGTTGGACGGCCATCTGACAAACCTGGTCTAGTGGAAGGTGTCCCTGCCCCTGGCAGGGGGCTTGGAACTGGATGATCTTTAATGTCCATCACAACCCAAACCATTCTGTGGTTCTGTGATATCGTGCACCCACAAGGTTTTCAGCCCCAGCCTCTGGTTTGTCTCCATCTGTAACTTGTGATAGTACATTTCTCTGGGCTTTTTTTGCAAACTGCCTCGGCCAGCAGGCAGAGCTGGATGGTCCTTCTCTCATGGCAGGAGGGTCTCTCCTAGTTGGTGGCCAACTAAATTCTTTCCCTCCAACTTTGAGTAAAGTACCAGTTTAATCTCTAACACTGATAAAAACCCGACTTCGCTACTTAAATTTAAAAATCACATCAAGCTCCTTGAAAAAAACCCCAGGCCTTCATTATCATGAAGTGGGGACTTAATCAAAGGATGTTTTACATTTTCCAGGGAAAGAGCCTCTGAAGCATTTCCACTTAACTTGCCGGAATTTAAGGAACAAGCTAATTAATTTGTGGCTTGTGGAAGAACTCGAGGGCTTACTGTAAATTCTTAAAGACCTTTTAAAATGATTTAAACGTTACAAAAAGTACTGAGACATCACCCTTAGAGACTGAAAATACTTTCTTTACTGCAGAGAGGCTCAAGCTGCCCTCTCAGCCTCAGTTAACCAGCATGACTTGGACCATCTAACCTGGGGTGGGAAGTCAGGTGTTCACCCTACACTGGTTCGTGATTGAACAGACATTTAAATGGACCCTTTCTCACACACTCATACTTGTCTTGAAGCTCGTCAGACTTCATTGGAAGACAAAATTTGCACTAAACTGCTATGCTGAATTAGGTCCTTGTACATGGCTTCTCTGTGGAGAAGAGTAAACGTCAGCAATTACAGCTGTGATTCTCTGCCATGTAAATTGGAATATGACCAGAATTAAGACAGAATGCCATCTGCAAGAGATGATGGAAAGGTAATAAAAGCTTTGGCCTTCATCTTCAGAAGAGATGTAACTACAAAATGTTTCGAGGAGCTGAGGTCACTTGGTCTGATCAACCTGGAGAAGACTGAGGGGAGGCCTCATTGCAGTTACAACTTCCTCATGAGGGGAAGAGGAGGGGCAGACCCTGATCTGTTCTCTTTGGTGACCAGGGACTGGACCTGAGGGAACGGCCTGAAATTGCGTCAAGGGAAGTTTAGGTTGGATATTAGAAAAAGGTTCTTCATCCAGAGGGTTGGGCACTGGAACAGGCTCACCAGGGAAGTGGTCACAGCATCAAGCCCGAGAGAATTCAAGAAGCTCTTGCACAATGCTCTCGGACAGAGGGTGTGCTTTTTGGGCTGTCCTGTGCAGGGCCAGGAGTTGGATTTGATGATGATGGAATTGGATTTGATGACCCTTCCAACTCAGAATATTCTCCGAATATTCTGTGACTCCGTGAACTACCATTGAGCAGTAGCTACAGTTACAGCCACTGTGAAGGCTGTGAGTCTGAGAGCACAACTGCTTTACTTTTTTTGAGTACATTACACCATATCTCATTTTCCTCTTCATGTAAGCTGCCATCTCCCTCCCCAGTCATCGAGCTCCAGATATTCTGGCCCATGATCTTGGAGGAATCCATCACAGGAGATGGATCTGAAAATGGCTGCCTCCTCTAGTTGAGTCGAAGGATATCTCTACACTCTTTAGCAAGAGTAAGCAGAGGTAAGTGACTATAATACAGTAAAATCACAGCACTTCCTGCTGCGTCCGTGCTTTAACTTCGAAATTCTACTTCATCCCTCACATCCTGCAGAATTTCTAGACCAGTTTCCTTGGAACTCGTATGGAAGAACCCTAGTCTTTTCCCTAGTACAAGCTCTAGTCAGGGACTGGTAAATGGTTCATTCCTTGCCAGCCGCCTGCACACCAGTCCTGACATTGCCTCCCGTGGACACCTATGCTACAGGATACCTATTTCCCTCCCTTGAATTTCCTTCAAACCTGGGCTCCAGGAAGGTGGTGTCCACTCACCACAGGTGTCCCCATCTATAGTGAGAGCAGCAGACCTAATTTTTCCTGCTGCCAAAGTGGAGTCACTGCTCCCAAAATTTGGAAAAGGAATGAAGGCAGCTTTAGGAAGAACGAGCATATATATATATATATATATATATATTTCTTTGAGGGTCCTTCCCTCTCTCTGGAGAGGGCACATGGGAATTGAACACACAGTTCCCACAGACCTTCTCCAAGAGTCAAGAACCTAAATACTCCTAAAACTGCTCAGTAAGCACTTTAGTGCACACAGTGCTCTACTTCCAGCCTTGCATGCAGTGTTTTCTTGCCAATCCGTGCACATTATATGCAACATTGGACACAGGGAAGAAAAACCAGGTGATTTTATGAGACGAAGGCTGGCAGCAGAACTTCCGACTGCTACTACACTTCAGAGCTCTGAGCTTACTCACTTGCATGAGCAAATCTGAACCACACTGAATAATTTATTTTTTCCTCTTTACTTCACTCCTGTATTGACTCAAAGAGACATCTCACATGCCATGAACTTGGTATTGTTACAACATAATCATATGTGAAGGAGTCAGAAGAACATTATTTGTCCTGATAATATGGTTTCCATAAGAAAACTCCAGTGGGGCATCAAAGGGAAAGGAATTGCTCTGAATAGCACTTCATTAAATCTTTGTGTTTACTTAAGGAACAATGTTATAGTGGATAGATAGAAAAACAGGCATTAGGTGGAGGTGAGGGTCAGAAATGCGAGAATCTATTTTAATAAAAAACAAGTGAAAGCTAGAAAACATTTAACACGAAAAGGAGGTATATTTTTGTGAGGATTTTGTATACTCTAAACCCATTTCCTGTCTTCATGTTGACATGACATTCTATACCAGCACTTTGGTTCAAACCAGAACATCACTGCCAGACCAGTTTGCCAGACCAGCCAGTGGGCTGATATCCCAGCAGCTCTGCAAAATCAGAAAAGCCCGTGGCTGAACTCCACTGGCAGAAACATATTGCAGCCCTTCTTCTCCTGACTCAGTGAAGCAGCTGACAAGCCAAGTCAGGGGAGCATTTAACATTTGTTTTCACTTATAAAAGACTCGCTCAAGAATTTTAAAGAGCACAAAGTCCTCAGTATCAAAGAGGAACCATAGTACAAATGCACATCAGAGAGACAATGACAGTAAGAGGACATAGCTCCACCAGCTTGAATAAATGTCCTTCACAGAGCATCCATGCTTATGCCTCACCCCATGCTTTATTCCAGAGCTACCAAGAAGATAATTCAGACTCCTCCTGTCCTTGACCATGCCTATGTTTTCATCCTGCAATATCACTCACTAAGATGCATCAGATGTCTTGCACAGAACACAAAAGGAGCATTGGGATCTGTCATGCACAGCCAGAGTAGGGGCACCCAGAGCCAGCACTGCTGAGACCTGCCACCTGATGCAGTCCCCATCACACTCATGCTATTCTATCTGTGCCAACAGGGAAAATGTGGACCCCTGGGCAGTTCTAGCCCCTTTAACCTGCTAATGGAGACAAGTGCCAGCACGTGCCAACAGTGCGCTTTCAAGTGTGGCACACACAGCCTTGCGCTGCAGAGAAAAGCATGACCTCACCCCAAAGGTGCCAGCTGTGCTCTCCAGCTCTGCCAGAAGGTGCATCCCAGAGATTCTGGGGTACAGGAGCAGCTAGCTCCGGTGGTCACATCCAGGGGCAACTGGGTATACATTGGCTCAGCTACTCAAGGTATTTTTATGCAGCTATTCATCAAAATGCAGATTTTTGCATCAAAAATTGAAATTGCGGCATATATGGGAGTGTTCCTTATTGTTTTATAGAAAAGGTCCTATCTTGCAAAGGAGTCCAGCTGGGCAAACCTCTCCAGCATTGGGGACCTGCATGAATAGGGGCCAGGGCAGAGGCAGGGAGAGCTACGCCCCTGCTGCTGAGAGCTGAGTGTGGACTTGAGCTTTGTAACCCTCTCCAGCCCAAAATGTTACATCGATCATTCATCTGTAGCATCTTTAAATCTCTAGGGTGGAAATGAGGAACACCTCTAAAAATTAAAGCTGAACCACTGCACTTGAGGGAGTGTGCATTCTTATAGCCGTACGTGCTTTCCTACCACCATAAAATATGCAGCTGTATTAATACATGCAACTGTACAAAGCAACAATTTATTATTTAAAATGTCATTTAGTATATTTAATCAGTGTCTAAGCTCTTTAAAGGGATAATTCAAATTAATTTTACGCCCTTCATTTGCAAAATCAGTATTTTGCAGATTTATATAATCTGTCGAACTCTGTTAACACACAGGCAAAAAGGTCTCTCCATTGTCAAATTTCAAGCAGAAATGAGAGCAGCAACTTCCATTAGTTCTGAGAAATGGAAACCGCCAGGAGCTGAAGATAAAAATACCAAATCACTTCTAACCCAAAGATTCCTGAAACATATGAACACTGTTGAAAAGAAAATGTGAAGTCAGAATTGGTGAGCTAATACATGCCTCATTAAATGAATATTTTTCTAATATTTCTTTATTCAACTTAATTTTCATGTCAAATTTTAGCACATACATTCAGGTTTTTTTCTAAATTTAATATGGTAACAAGAAAGTACTCAGGTTATTGTGAAAAAGCTAACAGTACTCAGTAATAAAGTATCTGTCCATCACCCCTATTGTTTTGTATGTGCTTAGGGAAGGAAGAAAATTGTTGAAGAACTTAATATTGTGGTGAGTAAGCTTCACCTAAAACCCTGTCTGATAACAGACATTTAACAGCCCTTTAGCTGGACATGCCTCAACATTTCCACAAGTTCAAGTACTGACAAAATGAATTCCTTTCTGTAATTTTGAGGGGTTTGTGCTGCTAAGATGTTTGACTCAAGCTGTGGTGAATATAGGAAGACCAATTTTAAATTTACTGCCACAATCAAGTGATATGTATATAAAAAAGCAGAAAAATCTGAGGCAACCTTCCTCTGTTTCTGCAAGTCATTATTTTTTGTACATTCACATTGCTTAATGAAAAGATTCAAGAGTTTATGTCTTAGATGACGATAGAATTATCATCTGTCCTTTTGTCATACTCTTACAATTGACAGTCCATAACGAGCAAATTAGTAGGTAAAATTTGCATAAATTATATTACTCCTGTTTTTACAGGTCTGTATGAGATTTCTCAACTCACAGAAAAGTGTAAATCTCCTCTCCTTTCAGGAGGTATATCTTCAGGTGCTGAGACAACTACCAGTGTCGTGGTCATCATTTAGGTGGAGCTGTAATTTCAACGACTGGGAATATATAAATAACACTGCGATTCAAACCTAGATTGTGACTGTTCTTTCAGTTCAGCACCTTCATCATTCCAGGCCAGGAGATCCTGGCGATGGTCCCCTGTACAGCCAACAACCAGGATGTGGTACAGGGACATGAATCAGTAACACCTTCAGCTATCAAACGGCCATGGTGTCATGGTCATCCTTACAGATGACTCACCCTGTAAAAATATTTTAGGTGTATCTCTTTGCCTTTTGGTGGCTGTTAAAATAATTTCTGCATAAAGCTGATTTTAAATGTACTGCATAAATGCAAACTGTTTTTTAAGGAAACAAAGCAGTCATGGGCAACAATATTATAGACTGAGTCATTCAGAAATTAGTATTTCCTCTCCCAGGGGTGTATCAGTCATCTCAGACTTTTACCTCAGTCTGATCACATTCCTCATCCTTCTAACAGCAGCCTTGGTGGACATTTACCAGAACCTCTTCCCTAGTGTATCTTGGTTTTCCAGAGACTTTTACCTCCCTTTCTCCTCCAGCTCTCATCCCAGGTTCTTGGGGATCTCCATCTCAAGGCTGTGCCACCATCCTGCTCCAATGCCCTTGGCTGAGATGGAGGCACCAGTGGCTCAGCCATGTCCATGTCCATGGGCTGCTCAGCTGAGAGGAAAGTTTATTGCAGCTCCATTAGTACCCTCACCAGCAGGAGAGATTGCCTGCCATTACTGAAGGACCTGTCCAGCACATAACCACTAAATCTTTGCAATGGAAACACAAGCATCTACTGAGAGCAAGATTTTGCTGTTTGCACAGCCACGAATGGACCTCTTTAGTCATGTCCTTCTTCTTGATGCAGGTAAACAAACCACAAGCACGTGCCAGAAAACATTTCCCCACAGTCATATTTCCCATCTGAAACCATACCCTGAATTTTTTGTAGATGTGCAGTGCAGGGCAATCTGAGGTAAGTTCAAAATGAGAATGCGGGTTTCATCTTTTTCAAGCTCTGCTGTCCTTTATTAAAGCTTTGCTTAGGATGACATTAGAGTGGGAAAAAAATTGCATCAAATTGCATAGCATAGTCATACTTTGTAGAAGGTATTTTGATTGATCCTACAGTCCTGAGAATGACTTAAAACATGGACCAGGTACAACCTTACTGGAAAATATTAGCAAGCGAGGATACCCTCCCAAAAGGGAACAATTATTTTGAAAGGAAAAGAGAATTGTTACAACTGGAGACCTAAGTAACACATTTGTGAAAGTAATGCTGAAATGCACCGATGGGCAAGCCTGGCAAAAGCATTGCTTTACATCCTGGAGTCTTCCATCTCCTTGAGGATAAGCAGTTGCTTCCTGGTTGCTGTAGGAACCATGCAGCCACTTGCTGGTGATACTGGGGTGGGAGAGTTCTTGGTCCAGGCCACGAGGTCCATGTGAAAATGGGCTTTCCTTCCTGCTCAGAGCCTCAAAGGAACCTGTGGAGGCCAGCCAGATACAGATCACATGGCAAGGACAATGTTCAGTTTCCTCACAGCAAAAGAGCTACTAATGGGAGCATGGAAAAACTATTTCTGTTTTTTTTCCATGTTTGTGCTGCCCAGTACAACGTACTGGGCAGCACACACAGCCTAGGAGCTGCCACTGAGTCTGAGAGTCCCCTTTAAAGTTTCCAGTTACCTTAAATTCTCTGTTTTTGGAGTTAGACACCCACCCCCAATAGCTCTAGGCTCTGCTATTTTATTAATATTTCCATAGTTCATACATTGTGATCACGACCATAGTTTGGGTCCTCTTTCATCCATTCACCTTATTTATTCTGAAGATCTATCCTTCAATTGTTTTCCATTCTTGTTTATTGGTGGTGCCAAACCCCAGCTCATTAACACGCTGCACTTTGTGTGAAGACCATTATCGCAAACATTTCAGAGAGTTTTCCCACAGGGACAGGCCCAGGGAAACTCCTCTAGCAAATTCCTGCTGCCAAAGCTTTCATTCTCACGGTATCTCCCTCCCTGTAAGCCAGTTCCTCACAGACAGCGCAGTGGCTGAAGCAGCAGCAGCTCTGCTTATCTGTCATTCCTCCCTGCAGTACCACTTCATGTGTGCACAGTGCAGTGGCACTTTGCCTTGTTTACCAGGTATAGCTTGGATTATTCTAGCACAATCCACCCTTACTTTATGTCTTATTCTATACATTCTCCTTTTTTTCAAAAGTTGTCTTCAAGCCTTTTAGGCTATTTTAGTCAGACTAATGAAACCTATTCCACTTGCACTCACCAGCCTCAACAAATTATGTAATGAACACTTGGGAAGCCACCAGACATTTCCAGCAAGGATGAGGAACCTGTATTAACAGAAAATTAGGTTTAATCTACAGCTATGTTCTTCGTTCTGCACACAAGAGACAGGGGCTAAAAGCACGGTAGTTGCAAAGGGAGGTTAACTGGTATGAGCAGGAGATTGTGACTTGTCACAACGAGTGAAAAAGGATGGCTCATTTTTCTCTCCCTGGGCTGAGAAGCAATATGATTGCACTTCCTAAATAATCACAAGACAAGGCATAAACAGAAGGAAAGTATTTTATAGTCTAAGTGTGGCACAAAAGTAAGTAATAACCAGTCCTGGAGACAGGGTAGCAGAGCTAAGGAGTATCCATCTCCATTTAAAGCAATCAATGTATTTAATAATGAGACACTATTGTCTGCTATAGGAGGAAACCAAACTCAGTGCTACTGCCGTTGGAAACAAGCTTTCAGAAAGTGTAATCCCAAACTTCTAAAATGGGAGCTTGCCCACCTCCCAAGGAGTATTCTGACTCTCTGTCTCTGAGCTCTCCAAGTCCCTCCATCGGAGCATGGGACCCTGGGGAGTCAGGAAAGAGCAGCTTTACATTCTGTGGCTGGTGCTGCCCATCCGTGCCTAGCTCTGCTGTAAGCACCAGCAGCCCTGGGGTTTTCACTTACTCAGTAAAGCAAGTTCAGCTCCCCGACCACTGCAATGTGTACACACACACAGGAATCATCCTATTCCTGGGCTGTCCAGCTCCCTCCATTCACTTCCCTTGGCTGTCCTTCCTAAAGAGTACGTCCTCCCTTCCTTCCCTCTGATAGCTCTGCCCCTTTCCCTCACTTTTCTTCTTTCCACAGCCTCTGCAGCTTACCTCTGTCTACACCCTGTGATGTGCTGATTTGGGGGACAGGGCATCTGCTCTTCCTTGCCCCATGCCAGGTTCCTGCTCCCTCACTACACTGTGCCTTCTTGCAGCTCCAGTCCACCAGCAAAAGCAGAGAAGTTCCCCTGCCAAAGGAGCCTCTGATGCAAATACATCCTCCCAGAGCAGAAAGCGAGGCTGCATCAGCTCACTGTTAAAGCCTGCACTGCAGTTATTTGCCTGGGAAAGTCATTTGAACATCACAAACAACAAAGAGACTGCCTGGATATGGTGCCATTTTTGTAGTCACCTTGCGAGTCCAGCCGCATGCTGAGCCCATTATTCCTTGTTCTGTCCTCACTCATTAATAGTGATACTCCATCCCTGACCTCTTCACTGTTTCCTGTTGTGTACCTGTAGCCATCACATTTCCACTCAGACAATCTTATTTAAGCTCAGGCTGTTGTGATCAATCCTGGATATCTTGGCTTTTCCACACAGGCTTAATTTTCAGGCAATTTTGTGAGCTTGCTGTGCGCTGAATTCCCTACAACTTTGTCTACTTGAGACAACAGAGCTGTTTATCGAGGTGGGCAGGGGTACTGTGCTTTCATGCATGTTAAACCCCAACCCCCCCTTAAAACAAACAATTTGGCAGCATGGGTGGCATATGTTTGCTTTGGATCCGTCTTTCACTCCCAGTCTCTCGATCTCTGATGCCTCCTTCCCCATCTCTGTCTTAATTTCTCCTAATTAGTAGTCCTTGTGCATAAAATTATCTCAAAATAATTATTTGCACAAGTTGTCTGATGATGTCATTTGAAGGCTTGTTTTGATGGCCTGTCAGATATATCCAGATGACCTCAAATGAGGGCAGCATGTGTGAAAATGCAGAAATTACCATTGCAATGGGGTGTGAGGATAAGTGCTCCTGCTACCTCAGCCAATAAGTCCTAACAGTCGAGCCCCACCAGAGAGATGGATACCTCTCCTTGCATTGCACTCCAGGGAGGAAAACTTCCTCTGCTAAAGCAAATACAACAGAGACTATTGATTATCTGGGACAAAGAAAGATGAGTGCTAAAACTGACGAAGGCAGAGCTTCCTAAACATTTCCAAACCACCCCCTTCATCACAGGGTCTGCTTTCCACATCGCTCCAACCCCCGTGTTGTACAAGCAGCATCGGGGCTGGGAACAGTCCGGGGAGGCTGCTGGACACAGCAGTGCCCCAGACCAGAGCAGCAGGCACGAACCCACCAAGGAGGCACCAGTAAGTGCTGTTTCTCTAGCTTTCAATTTTCTTTCACACTTATTAAACTTTATTTTATCCCGTCACCCATAAAACCACAATAAAACTTGTAACAAAGGTATAGGAAGGGTACTTCAAAACAAAAAGTATCCAAATACATACAGCAACCTACCTTCCCTAAAAGACAGAAAAACTGCCAAAAGAGCACTTAAATGAGCTGAGATCTTTCATACTTTTTTTTTGCATTTGCACTACATCTCAGCAGTTGGATCACAAAGAACATTCAGAGGAACATAATCCTGATGTAATAAATTAGATGTCTCTGTAAACCTAAAGGTATCAAGCTGTCACACAAGGGATGTCAATCCATAACTCTAATGTAACCTCTGCAGGTTCTCTCAACAGCTTTAGTCTTCACAGATGAAGGGGTTGACCTGGTAATTCCCAACAGGAAAAGGCTTCCCTCTGCTTTCACTGATCACTGCAGGAGACGATAACTCACAATAAAGCTCTCAGCCCAGCAAGATTTCCCCCTTCCCTCCCTGCTTTTATATTTGTGCATTCAGACATGAGCCCTGCAAGTGTTCAGTCTCTATACTGTGCATTCCAAAGGAAATGGGTTTCCACACACACGTGGAACGAGACTCACAGATAGATTTCTCTTAAGGGATGCTGAAATGAACCATCCCTTTCAATGTGTTGAAGCATCTGCAGGATACATGCAGCTCCTGGAGCCAGTGGGAAATTTCAAACTCACAAAATGGGTGAGGCTGGAAGGGTCCTCAGCCCCTTGTACCCGGACTTCCCCTGGAGGACGCCTTGTCCAACCTCACCTTTTCAGAGCATGTTGCTCAGGACTATATCCAGTCAGGTTCTGAGTATCCCCACCAATGGCAATTCCACAGCTTCTCTGGGCAACCCGTGCCAGATTCGACCACCCTCACAAGAGAAAAAAGTGTTTTCAGATGGAATTCCATGTGGTTTAACTTGAGCCCAGTGCCTCTTGCACTGTCAGTGTCTGGCTTTCTCTTCCTTACTCCCCTCTGTCTTCCTTCCCAGCAGGTGCTTATACACATGAAAGTCCAAAATAAGCACCAGCAATTTTACCCCCCAAATTCAGCATCAGGCAACTGTTTTCTCCTCTGAGAGTGCTTTGGGGCATGAAAGGCTCACAGGGGATTTCAAGGTGAGTGACAATGTCACTAATCCTTTGAGCTGGAAGCCTGGAGAAGATTTGCTTCTGAGTTTTTGAAGGCATATAACTTGGAAGAGTGGTGGTGCATGATATCTGTTTCAAACATTTCTTTGGGAACACCTGAAAAGGACATATCTGAAAATGAATTTAACTCTGGCTTCTAACCTATGCTTATTTTTAGCTAAGTGTAGGCGTGACAATAATAAAGATAGTGATGTCTTAAAAGAAATTATGAAGCATGACATTTATTTTCACCCTTCTTCAAAACCCTTTTTTATTGATCTGACTTGTACAATTTATAACCATGGCTGTATAAAGATAAGAAAAGGGACTGGGCATACCTAGAAGTGAACTGTGAAAATCCTTTAAATGCTGCAGAACCAAAAGGTAGCTTTAACGACTGAGGTGATCTAAGATGATGATATATTATCTGCTGGACAATTTCTAACTAATCCCATACTAATAATATCTGTTGATCATCTGTGAGCCAGAGATAGGGTTCAGGACAGAACTCTTCAAGAAAGAAAACTAGAAATTTCTATATGATGTTATTCAGTGCAGTAGCTTCACAGTAATGCAGACAAAATCAATATCGTAAGACACAAGTGCTTTACTGAGGTCAAATGTGGGATAAATAGTTTAAATATTTGACCAAAAGGAAAAACACTATCTCATTTAGACTGGTGAGGGAGTAGGTTCTAAGAAAAACAGATCATATTTCCAGTTTGAAGTTTACCTTATTTTACATTTGTTTTGTGCTGCTGGAATTTGTGTCTGCATAGAAAGGAAGCACAAATTCTGCACTTGGAAATCAAGTCTAAATTTGCAATGTTCAACAAAGCTTCAGTGGTAAGAAATGCCTTTACCTAGAACCGTTATAGTTCTAGCATGGAGCCATGCTATGTCCACTCGTGTTGCCAAGCCAAAGGACTTGTTACCATCTACAGGATTTTCCTTCTCTATCCAAGAAAAATTCAGATTAGACTAGGCTTGCTCTAATTGTACTACTAATATCTTGTTATCTGCTCCCAGCACAGTGCTCCAGAATATTTTTGGTTGGTGCAAGGCAAGTTCTCCCTAAACACCTTTCCTTGTGTATTTTCATGAAAACGTTGTCAATTTATTCATGACACCATCATTCCAGACATTCTACAGTGTAACAGTTTATACTGGTGTATGTAACAGCACAGGAAAGCTGCAAGATCATAAAGAGTTGAGACAACCCAAATAAAGAGGAATGATGATGAAGGATCACAACAAATCTCTTTCTGATGCTGCTCCATACCTCAGTAGACAAACTACGTAGATTTATTCAGCTGGTTAATAGTAGTCAGGCTAAGGATGGCTTTCAACAATGTCTACAGCACAGTTCATTTCCGTTGTAGCCACAACTGAGACAGAATTTCATTCTGCAATATTCACTGGCAAATAAACAAACAAACAAAACACAGCAACTTCCCCCACACTAAACCGTAATCACTCATGCTGCAGGTATTTCAGGGCATCTGAGCATCCTCCTGTAAGGCTCTGGGCTGCAGACCACTATTCACCTCCTTCCTCCAGCACAGAGAGCTTCCATCCAGGGCACTTTCACTGGTGACAGTCCCATCTGTTAAAGAAAGGGAAATTTCTGGGGCTAGTTTAGGACAAAATTAAGCCTTTATCAAGCCACCAACTCCACAGCCTTCACTGCCTGTGAAAGGCTTTCCAACAGCCTCATGCTACGTATGCAACACATATATGCAAAACTCCTACTCCCTAAGTATCTTGCCTTAGAAAAGAACAGAAGAACCACTGAAGTGCGATACGTATTTGTCACATCACTGAACAGAATCCCAAGTAGCACATGTTTATGATAAGAAGCTGCAGCATATGAAAGTGTCTAGAGCAGAATGAGAATGTGTGCTATGGCTAGTAATATATGCAGCATAAATGTTTTTAGAAAGAGCCATCTGGGTGGTGTGTGTTACCACATTGGCACTACTGCCACTCTTCCTTTTGAAAATTTCGGGGTCTTGATAGCATTTGGGGGGGAAAAAAAGCAAACCAGGAGATTTTCTGTTTTTTCAACACCCACCTATTGTACAGGTCCGATCAACAGAATTTTCAGAAAACTAAATTGTAATAAAACCGATTTTCATGCAACGTGTTGCTACATTTTTCAGTGAGGTTCAGTAACTCTCACTATGACTGCTTTCAGTACAAAAAAGACAAACCAAATCAAAACAAAACCAGCTTGCTTCTCCCTACCTTTAGCCATTTACAGCCAAATTTTCACAAGCTTGGAAATCTCTGACCCCATGCTTACACCTTCTAAGACATTGCATTTTTCTGATGTCTTCATCAAATCCCTTTGTTGTTTTCTTCCATTTCCCCCCGTTCTCTCTCTATATTGATTAGGTCATGTTTAATTTAAAAAGCTATTTTTTTCCTCTTTCCAATTTCCTGGAAAGAAGAAAAAGAAGTTTTAACATTTCAGAAGAGAGATTTTTTAGAAAAAAATTTTTGAGGGGGAACTTCTTAATTTCTGCCATCACCTGGACTACTCCACTTTCAGCTTTCCCTTCCTATGCCACATGAACGGGGTGCACTTTTCCAGAGTTCATGGTCCTTAGCTATTGATTTTTCAGATTTCTGAGAACATAACAAGCAAATTTGCAGTTAATGGGGTCATGCTAACAATAGTGTCTGAAAACAAACAGCATGGTTGGTTGCTGTTTGAACAGCAATCAAGTTTACTGAAGCAAAAATATTTCTTTACTTAAGCTTTCCGACACTTGTTGCAACCTCTCAGGGTGAAATGCAAGAGGCGCTGAGGAGTGCAGCAATCTGTGGTGCAGAGGGGGTGAAAAATTCTAGCCAATATATGAAGCAGAACTGAGAAGACAAGAATCTAGACGAAGTTTGGATAATACCTTTGGGGGAAAGAAAGAGGAAAACACCCACTGCATTTTAATCTAATTAATATGAAGAGAAATCAATAATCCTACATTTTAAATAAACTTCACCAAAAAAAAAGGGAGGGGGGCAGCAGGAGAGGTTTTAATTAGACATGTGTCTTTTGTCTGCGTAGGCACAGAGTTTTGTTTGGAGAGCTCTTCATTAAGCGCCAGGGCTCACACAAACAAGCAGTGCACCAAGGCTGCTGCTTTTTGAGTCATAGGTCAAAGAGCTAAAGGGAATGGTACAGCAATTTTTCAACAAGAAGGAAATATTGGCCCAAAATTAAGTCACAATGAGTTACAGCTGGTGGGAGGGATTTGGAGACACGCCAAATCAATTTTTGTTGCTTTTGGTTAATTTACTGTTAGCTTTAGTGCTTGGGAGACAAGAAGAATTGTGACAGAAACAAACGATGTGCAGCAGTGGCACCCACGCAGCCCCAGAGCTGCCTGTGTTGTACTCATCCACCTGGGATCTCGTGCAGGCACTCTCAGTGTAAGTCAGAGCAAATTTTATTGCTTAATACAGTTTGATCTCCCAGTGCAAGCTTCAATTTCACCTCTGTTTACTTGGAAGCTGCTAGAGAATTATCCCTCTCGATATCTGTCAGGCAAAGAGCATATCCCACTCCTGTGCTGAGAGCATGAAACTCCCCTTTGATTGAAACATCTACACCCTCCATACTGCAGGTTTAGTTTCTTCTCTTGACAATAGCAGTACTGTAGTTACTACTCCAGTGGCAACCAAATATTTCTCCTCCTTTGCCTTATTTTTCAGGCCTGTCAGCTTTGGTGACATCACACAATTAATTTACACTAGTTGCTCCTTCTGCCCCAGAGAAATCCAGTTTGAGGCTTTTTATTTTTACATTAGTAAACCGCATTCCTGATTTTTGATAACTTGCTTTGCAGCAGGCTAATCCATACTCACTGATCCCAGGGCAGCAGAAATTCCTGCTGTATTTTAATCACCTGGGCTCAGCCAGCACATCATGAGAAGCTGACTTTGTACATATTTTAGAGACATCAGGAGTGGCTAAAGTTCCCAGCATGGGTGGAGGCTTGCTGAGACAACCAACAGGAGAGAGCCATGACTGCCATCACAGCAGGCAGACACAGATTATGTCTATGTACCAGCAAAGTCAGGCCTTGCTTAACTGGTTCAGCTACAGCAATTCTGTACGTTGTAATTTAGGAGATTGAAACCAGGTATCAGTTGCCAATTTTCATCAATGTTCAGGAGCTCTGAATTCCCTCCTTTTCCAGTCTCATGTCATGGAACTATTTCCAAAAGTTCAGTATTTTCAGAAGTTGACTTGCAGCTCAACTTACAATATCAGCTCTGAGGCCAACACAAAGCCATATCCATGTCCACAGCTACCAGTATTTAGTTGACTCAGTTCACTGTCAACAGTTCTGATCCCTCCTGACTGGTAATTACAGCATCTGTGGTACGAACCTGGGTGTGCTTTAGTGTGCTGATTAGCACTTGGACTCGCTTTAGGCTCATCCACACCAAGCGTGCCCTGTTTACAGCAACTAACACTGAGGCTACTCAGTTACTGCTCTTGTGGGAACTGTAGCAACTCTGTCAGGGATCAGTAGGTTGTCTGCGTCTTATGCAGTGTCACCATTGACCACATTCAAAGGTAATTCAAGTGACCTCCAAGGAAATTTCCCAGTCAGATATCTGCGGTCAGAAAACAACTATAAATATGTCTTGAAAAAAAAATTCACAGCTCCTTCTCTGTACATACACAACTCAGAAATGAATGTGAATGAATGCAGCCCAAATTGCAACTTTGAGAAAATTCAGCTAAACAATGTGCATGCTAAAATGATGTGGAAGGAGGGACCCTCACAAAGAAGTTTGGTGCAGCACAAAACCTGAGACACATCAACAGAAGGGCTCACTGCTCATACTCTCTAGAAGGGACAAAAATAAACACTAGAGGAACCAGAAGGGGGAAAAAATGGCATAAGTATAAAATTTCCATGGTACAGTCCAAAGGAATGGATGAAGACAAGAATGTCTTAAAATTCATGAAAATAAAAGCCAAATTAACTTCTTGTCCTCATGGTTTCTTACTGGAAAGGCACAATAAAATAAGGTATCACAAAAAACTAAACAGGTGACTGCGGTGGAGTCAGGCAAAGGATACTTTTTAATGGGAGGGTGGGGAGGGTAGGAGAAAGAGGGAACAAATTAAAACCATGGCTGTCTCCCTGGACTGCATAGCATGTGACACCATCTGATAAACTGAGCTGGAATTCAAGATGTATCAATATGGCATCAGCAAGGATCTGTGAGAGTATTTTCAGAGGACACTGGCCCACAAAATGAGTTTCTCGGAATTCCAGAATAGCAGACTCCCACCAGCCTTCATGCTGGCACTTGCTGGATTTCACACTTTTATTTCACAACGACCTACAGATCATCCTTTCCAAATGGCTTGTATATGCTGAACACATCTGCCCAAATCCAGGAACCCTAGACTCCAACTCTGTGGGAATACTCTAAGGGATAGTAGCTTGACTATCATGTGTCTTTACTGGAAGAAACAGGACTGAGACCATGTATGAGGAACTTGTCGATATGGCCCCGTTCCTATCATACATGCAACCAGTCTGAGTTTCCTGCCTTCTTGGTAAGCCATCCAACTAAAGCAGTTCTATTTACAAGTCTCACTGCCCCCCACATCAGCTAATTCAGAAGATGTAGGGACAATCTTTTAAACTGGACTAGTAGAATTCAATTAGCTAAACATAAGCCTGTTTGCAGCCTGCTTTTTACGTCCTGGGAGATGTACTGTTCAATACAAGGTAAGGTTGAACACACACTGAAGTGCGTGTTCCTTTCCTAGGAGAAGACCAGCAGCCTGCTGACAGGGGAACAGCAGAGTTCCCCTGCCGCAAACAGGAGTTTCAACACACCACCAGCAGACCAAACAAACATCTAGCTGGATTGCCATGACCATCAGCTGGTCGCCATAGGAAAACCTGGAACATGCCTCAGAGCAGATCTTCTACTGGTATCAGGAGAGGTGCTGTGTGTTTTCTGGATTGGCTTATCTTCCTATTATAGATTCTCTGCAGCTTTTCTAAAGCTAAACACCATAAATGAAGGGCCCTTGGCAAGATCAGAGTAATTTAGTTATTAATTTGTGCTTCTATGCTTATCTTGCTTATTTTTATGGGTGGTATTTAATCTTCATCTTTCCCACACCATTTTTTACCAAGAGTTGCAAAATTTTGCCCATTCTCTTCAATTTTTCCAGAGAAAAGAGGGTGCCATTTGCTTGCCTCTTCTGTGCCATTATTTCCTGTTTCTGCATGATCTGCAGATGCTTCCAGTGTGTCTGGAGCAGATCCTTAAGGAGGTACTTTTGTGGAGCAGAAGTCCTACAGTTAGCAAAAGCTGGTAGACAAGGCTACTTTCCTTTCAAGAAATAGAAAAAGTATAGATTTTCTTGTTTCTGCTTATCGTCCCCCAAACACTGTTACCTGATGAAAAAATTGCCTCTCTTCCCTCTGGCCAGCCTGATTTGTAGTGATGGAAGACGGGGAAGCACTCAATCCTTCCCTCAGAGTAATTGTCAATAAGTCCCAGCTAGCCCTGCTCCAACTAATTCAAGGGGTCTTAGGAAAAGCATCAACAAGGCAATAGTGACAGAAGCATCGCAGGGTATTTCACATCAGTGTTTTAAAAAATCTGCAGCAGTAACCTAACATTCCTTCAAGGGAAAAGCAGCAGCAAGAGCAGGTTGGAGCCTGGGGAAGACGGAGGCCTCTGAAAGCCCAGGGAACTGAGATAAACACACCCAACCACAAGCCACTGCTTTCTATTAAAGTATTGATTTCTTGTGTATATCTGCCCCCATCTTTCTCGCAATCATTTTTATAGATGTACCTGAAAAAGGAGGCAAGTGGCTCAAGATGAAGTGGGATACATGCCTGGCTTCCAAAGACTTGCTTATCCATGTTGCAATCTCTCCATTGCAGGAGTTTTGGCAGAAGTGGATTTCTGCAGCAGGATTTCCATGCTTAGAGTCATTTGCATATGGTTATTGTGAAGATTGAAGAAGGCAGGCAGTGCGAGTTGTCATCCTTGTCTGCCTGACATCACTTGTTCGGTTTGTTTGTTGTTTTGGTTTTGTTTTAAACTGTGATGTAGGATGTCTTAAGAAAGAAACTTTTATTTGAAAGTGTAAATAAAATTATCTTATCCAATCTCAGTTTTCTTGTCTTACTCTTCTTATTCATTCTTCATTTGCGTTTATTTTCTTCTTCATTTGATCTGTGCTCTCCATGTCTACTCTACTCTTTCCTGTACTCATGGCTTTACTCAGGGTTATTTACCAGCTCTTTCCTGTTTTTAAAAGGCAATATCTCTCTTTTTCTCGTTCTACACCCACACTTTCACTTCCACCCCCTAACTGTCACCCATGTCTCTTCATAATTTCCTTCACTCTCTTCCTTTTCTTACTTGTATTCATTTGTATAACTCTACTGAAAAAGTAAAGAAAGGAAAACTGCTGCCCAGCCCAGCAGGGGAGGCAGAAGTGAGTGGTTAGGGAGATCTAGTAGCATGCTGACAAACCAGGATGGGAGGATGGGCAGAAGTTATTTTTCTGCTGTTAGCAACCGTGCTTTCCTTTTTCATTTGTGATCACTGTTGTTCTCTGCCTTTCAGTTTCTCCTAAAGGATGTGCTACGGTATTAGCACTGTAACAGAAATCTTTCATTCCTTACAGGTGAAATGTTGTAACCAAAGAGAGAATGGGAGTCAAGTCTAAAGGCACCCAATGTAATGTTCAAGTACCTAAACTAGGATTGCAACTCTCATAGGCTCACAACTGAGACAATGGAGATAAAAGCAATTTCAGAAGGAGTCAAGTCTTTTCTTATTTCACTGACTATGCAGGAAGATTAGGAAATCTACTTCTTATTAGACAGCACCTACGGATAGGCAGAAAAATATCCAAACTCCAAATATGGGAGTCAGAGAAGATCTAATAGGAACCAAAGATCCAATGTCTCTTTAGCTCACCTTTTTGTGTCAGACTACACTGCCTCAGACATTCAGAGGCCACAGAGGGCTGGTTCTAACACATATGTGTGTGGATCTCAGGTGTCCCTGTTGGGGCTGGGCACGATGTTTGGTCCTAAGACTACAACCCAGCTGAAAGCAGGCAAAACTGCTGAGATGGAGCTTGTGCTCATGATGACCAAGGACATCCACCATAGAGTCTTTCCTCACCAAGACTCAGTAATAACCGGATAAATGCTGTAAAAAAAATGCTTCTGTGATACACCCGAAATCCTCTTCATCAATATGCTAAATCTGTGCAAGACTCATCAGTAGATTATTTAATTTACATTTTTAAGAGACTACAATGCATCTGCAGCTGTAGCAGAAAAGGTGATTAGATGCATGGTGATAAATGTACTTGGAAGGGATATTGTTACACGTACTAATTGCACATACTTTGATATTGTGTTTTCCACAACTTAGGAGTGCTCCTTTTCCCAATAAAGAGTTTCTTAAAAGAACAGTAAAGAGTTCCTATTACAGTCCTGGACTACTTGAAAAGCAGAAGGTCAGAAGCAGAGAGGAATTTTTTGCCATAAAACCTGGGTGGAGATCTTACATGGTTTTAATAGGCTATATTGAACCTGATCATTTTTAATGCCATCAAACACCTCCCTGGCTGAAGAGCTGCTTGTGTTATGTTTCTGTGAGCTTAAGGAATTAAAGCCAACCCAGTGGCCCCACCAGATGCAGCTCTGAAGCTTCCTCCTCAGTACAGTCTTTTGCCAGGCACTCAGTGAGTGCATGCTTCTTGCCCAAACCACACATGCAGCTCTGAAACAGCCAGGGTACATGCTGCCTCCATCCCCACCACAGCGAGGGTGGGCTCTGCCCCTGGCCTGGCCTGGGGCTCAGGCTGAGGAAGGGAAAAATGTCATTGTAGAGAGAAATCAGTGTTTCTGTAGCAATAGGAAGAGGGACAATGAGGATTTGGGAAAGGGGAGGGAGGATTCTGGAAAAGGATAGACACATAGGCTTCAAATCTGTACGGATCTAAGCTTCATTAACTGCACAGTTCACAGAATGATGCATTTGTCTTTATTCTGGCAGCTCATGGGCCAGTGACAGTCTCCTATGAAGAGAACATAACAGACTAAGCCCTCTAATGTCTTTGGGAACCTGAAGGCATTATTATAACACAAATAACATTTGGGCTGTACACTCAGGGACAGTTCAGAGCAGCAGTGATAATCACCTTTCAATCTAAGCAAACCTGCCCAGGCAGCTCTGCTATACTCCCACAGCCCACTTCCCTGGGCCAGGACCGATACCAGGGCTGCAGCTGGAGACTGTCCCGACCAATGTGTCTCATGGGGCAAAGCCTTGCTGAGAGGCTTGCTGCTTATAAAAGTTATCCTGATGGCTGTGGGTGGGATCTTCCCATGCACCAACCAGCACTGAGCTAATGCTGCGTTCTCATCACCTGCATCCCAGGTGCTTTTAGGGAACCTGGATGAGTTCCAGTTCCAGTTCAGTGGGTCCAAGAAAAACTCCATTATAGTGAGCAGAGCTGTTTTGGCTGATGGCAGCTGATCACCTGTTTTAAAAGTGCTTTGTTCATCCACTACTGAAACTCGGCCAACTCAGGAGAGAGCTGCCAGAAGGAAGATGACCGTGTGGCAGATTTTGAGATGGGATGCATGAAAGCACAAAGGCAATTCTTTGGTTGTAATTTGACCAAGAAACCAGAAAGGGTATCAACCTATTCATGAGGAAAGTGTCTGCTAAGGAATGAGCAAAGGTAGCAGCCATATTTACAGCAGTGGCTGGATAGGACAGCAATGCCCAGCGTGCAGGAGTGCCCAGGGGACAAGCTGAGCAGGGACATGCAGAGCCATCTATTCTGCTACTTTGGCTGCTTGTGTGCCACACCACAGATCCCCACTCAGGCAGTAGCTGTAAGCCCCACCAGGTCTCCTGTTCAAACCCTTTTCTGTCAGGTGTCAGGTGAGACGAGGTCCCACACTTGGAAATGTGCACATGTAACCTGAGGAGAAATACCCCATTAAACAAGTCACTAACCAGTCACTATTGCACATTTGCAGCTAACTGATGTCCTTTCCAGTTGTTTGTTACAGACCATTCAAATTATATTCACAGAAAAGTACTGGGAGACAAACCTTCAATGAAAATTTTGGTTCGGCCCTCAGACTGTTTTGCATATGCCTGAGCAGATGGGGATGGGCTGTCCTTGTTGTCCAAGATGTTAATGGGGATCCTTCCTCCAGGGCTGTGAGACAGACCAGGAAGTCATGGACCTTGTTCTAGAACAGAAGGAAGACGAAGAACAGGATAAAAATCCCTAAAACAAATAGGTCCCTTAAATCACAGAGCGTGTCCACAAAACCCTCAGACACATCTTTCAGCCCGCCACCTCCAAATTGTGTCAATAGTCTTAATTTCTATTCTAGAGACTAAGTTAGCTGCCACCACAAATTTCATTCTCCCCACTCCATCCATCTCTGAATTCTGCTACCATGACTGAGGCAGCCTGAGCCTGCTCCGTGAGCTGCTTCCCCTCCCACTCCTCCAGGCAACAGGAGAGTTATGATCCATGCCCAGGCTCCATATGCACCAATGAAAACTCCAGTAAAGTGAGGAGGCACAAGACAAGATGCTCATCTTTTCCAAATTAAGCAATCAGGAAAAAAGCAATAGTTTTGGTCTGATATATGTGTCATTAACTCAGTATCCATTTCAGTATTTCTCAGCTACAAAACGTCACATGACATTTCAAAAAAACCCCATCACAAATGTTTGCCCCAATTTTTGATGGTAGCATCTCTATGTAGAAAAACTTTGTCTACCACTCATGAAAAAAAAAATAGAAGGGAGTGAGGGAAGGACATTATTTAATTTTTATGATAGATATGGTTAGAAACAGTTATAGGAAAATCTTCCTTCTTCTAATCTTCCTTCTTTCCTAAATGAAACCTCCCAAATTTTCTTAGGGTGATTTAGTCATTATTTTCTGAAAAGTCCAAGATGTTCAGGAGTCTGTCATCTAGATATGACCAAATATGTATTTCTGTGTCCCAGTTGTCTGTGGTGAGACACACCATTGGATCAGCAATAGAAAACACACATTTTGGGTGATTTTTGTCAGGAGATAATACCTTCAAAATAATTGGTTTTAGTTATATAGAGGACACTCAGAGGCAAGGCAGGTGGCCACCATTTATAACACATCTTCCAGATGTTGGTTTCTGGAGTTTCTTTTGCAGGGTTTCTTTTGGTTTGATTTGGTTTGGTTTTTCAAGGGAAGGGCCTTCAGCATCAAGCTGATCTAGTGACATAGGTAAGAGCAAATGAAGAATTCTCCCTGGTCCTACCCCAGGATATCAGTTCCCTTCAGTGCTTTCCTCTGTTTAATTTTATGCTTCCCAGCCAAAGCGCAATGAACACCATCAACTGGGGGCGACTTCCAGTAAGGCAAATGACCACATGGAAAAGCTCTTCATATCAGAGGAATTGGGGATTAACTTCTTGAGAGGAGATATTGCCCTCTCTTGGTGTCTGGAGTAATGATTTAAAGGCAGATTCTGGGCAGCAATCTTTTGGACCACTGGTGATAGGGAAGATGTCATCTCTCCATCGAGATGAAGCCTTTGGGAGTATACCCATTTCCTCCATCAAGTCTAGAACTTCCCCTAGAGTTTTTCCAGTACTTCTTACTGCCATTCTTCTGTAAAAATGGGGGAACACAAACCTTGCAAATGCAGTCTCATTAATCAATAATGGTGGCATATTTTGCTCTGCTTTGAACATTCAATTCATACATGGTAATATTCAGATAACTTACAAGCCTTCAAAACTCAGAGCTATCACTTTCCCCCACAGGTCCTTCCAGAGCTACGTCTCCTCTCCAGCATCTCCAGGTGAATGCGGATCCAGACATGTTTGCTGTCCCACAACGTTTACTTCTGAACACCTAACCTGAATGCCATTAATAAATAAATGGTCTTACAAGATAATGCCCTAAAAAATTCTACAGAGCTGACCTGAGGCTATTGCTTGTTATTCAAACTTTTTCCTTGTGTTTGATGATAGAAAGTCTCCATTGCAATGCCAGGCATGGGATGAGGCCAAGTTACATTCAGGGACCCACGAAACCAGTAACATTGACTGGTTTACCATTAACCCAGCAACATACATGAATGCATTTGAATGTCTCATAGACCTAAGAAAATATCTACACTGCTCACTGTTTTTTGGAAAAAACCAGAGGTAAATGTATGACTCCATTTTCCCTGAATTATTTCTACCTCAATAGGTAATGGACTTTTTCTCATACTGCACTTCCTTTAGAAAAACGTCTCCAGGAAAAAATAGACATCCCTTGTCCCACACTGCTCTGTGCTGAAGCTCTGATGGCTCCACACTTCTCTCTTCTTCTTGCTTGTTAATGATATAATGCTGGCTGCTCTTTGTCACTTTCACTTGCAAGATGTCGTTAAGAGGCAACAAAAAATATGAATAGTTCTTGGTGCAGCCTTTCCACATCAGCAGTTGCAGTGATTGATCAGAAGAAATTTACCTGTGTTAGAAGGTGGGGAGCAGATGGGCTGTGTGATGAGGTGATGGTGGCTACAACCCACTTAATGAGGACAATTTTGAGGCCTGTGCTCTTGGAAAAGAAAGGTAGAAAAGTGTAATGCAGCTCTGTCTGGGAACTGATCATTTGGTTACTTTTGTGACCAGTGAAGATTCACAGAAGAATCATTTTTCTCCAGAGGGCTAAAATATCTCATGTCAGTAAATGACCAAATTCAATGCTACATCCAACACATCAGAGATCTGTTTGCACTCCAGGTTGGAACCACCCATGGAGCAGGTCAGGAGAACAAATTCGCTTAAACGCACGAGCCGTATGATACAATATGGTTGTATGGTGCTTATAGGCACAGAATTCACAAACACCAAGTCATATTAAGATAAAGGCTTTGAAATCTGTATTGTATCACTCAAGGTTTCCTGTGAACAATGTCAAGGATCGTCCTGTCTTCACAAAACCCTCATGTCAACTCTCCTTACAGGGTGTCAAAAATGCAGCTGAAGCAAACAGGAAGAAAGAGTAATGCTGCTTCTGGGTTATCCCATCCCTGGAAGTGTTCAAGGCCAGGCAACCTGGTCTAGTGGTTTTCCAAGGTGCCCCCACCCATGGCAGGGGGTTGGACCTAGATGATGTTTAAGGTCTCTTCCAACCCAAACCATTTCATGATACTGTGATTCTATGATTATTTGTCCACTGTTGTGACCCACAAGGAAGCAAATATTGCAAGCCATTATTTCGTACAGCAGATAATATCCTAATTAATCAGAGCAAGAGGACTCAACAGAGAACAGGAGAGAGACGGGTGGCATCCGGAATAATTTCTAGTGAATCAAACAGCTGAAGTAGCTCAGGACAGAGAGCTCTGATGAAGGGATTTGTGAGAAGAAAGGATGATGAAAAACCTGTAGAGGCATTGTGATAGAGCATGCAGAAGGCAGGAGCACCAGAAGCAGGAATTAGAACTGGGAAAAATCTAAGTAAGGTTTGGAACTCTTGAGGTGTCCCTACACTGTATGGACACCCTGCAGGGAGGATTGGAGGCAGATAGAAAACTGATGGAGAACTGCAGTGTGAATAACAGAGCAAATACTGTTCTCTCTTAATAAAATCCAAGTCAGATCTTATTTTTGTTGACAGGAGACAGTGATTTCAAGCAAGTTTTTTCCCATTTATGCTATTATCAATAAGATCAAAATCCAGACCCAGAAGAAGCCAGGATACATTATAATCAGCTCTTTGAAGTTCAGGGAACAAAACACAGGCTGATTGCAAACAAGGGAAGGAGCACTCTAATCAGTGTACCTTTTCAGATTAAGATGTATTTAAAGATTTCCAAATAAGTGGAGTCATCAGGTGAGTAGAAAAGAATACATTCAGACCTGGTGAAAAATAATATCCTAGTTTTCCTACTCCTTGGTTAGAAAAAGCTCTATTTATTTTAAGAAAGAAAGGTTGAGTGACATCAGATACACAGGTTAGGAAGGAATTATTTTTATTTTTTGAAAAATTTTATTTCTTTCAGAAAGGAACAGCAGGTTTTGAAGATTTCACTATGCATGTAAGGATATCAGTCTATCATAAAAACATAAGTAGAACTGAAGACAGCTCAGAGAAAAGAATTTTCTGGAAGCTATCTCCTTGTACAACACCCTTAAAAATTAGCAGTTAAGAGGGAAAGGGTTTGCAAAGACCAATTGTCATTTACTATGAAAAGCAAAGATTAATAGCCAGTAACTAGAACAATTTAAATAGGGGAGAAGTATCAATACTGTCTTTAAATTTGTAAAACTGGAAATTACATTTTTAAATTAATTCTCTACTGAACTATGGAAACAGTCAGAATAATAACAATCATGTAATTTTAGGTCAGATTCTAACCCAAACACAATCTTGCACAGTAAAAGAAGGGATGATTGCCTGATGTCTTTCCAGCAAATAAACTTTAAATCCACTCCCATGCCTGCTGTGGAAGTTCCCTGCAACAGTCCTTGGCTTGCATTTATGTGAATTGATTGAAAGTCCCTGAATGCTACATTAGTCAGTCTCCACATGCTGCATAAAGATGAGCACTCAGACAGCAATTAATAATAACTCTTGGCATCAAGTAGAAGAGATAATATCTAAGGCTGACACTGGTAAGGAAATTAAATGTTATATTTGGCAAGAAGTTTCTAAACAGACCATAAAGGCTCAGGTGCTTTAATGCACATTTGTTTCAATGCCTGTTCCTTTTTCCCCCTCTGCTGTGTTGTTGTCCCAGTAGTCCGTAGTTTGGTTCATTCAGAATTTCATGGCATGTGTCTTTTTCCCTGGAAACACATCTCCGGGTAGCTTCCATTGCACATCCTTTCTCCACCCAACCAGATGAAAATGAGTTGCTATGGTTTTTTTCTTGGAAAGACACTTGGAAACCGGGGGAGGTAGGAAGTCATTTTTACTTAAGAAAGAGGGAAAAGGAGAAGACAACGATGGCAGTGTATCTCACTGAGGATCCTAAGGGACTGAGAAGCATGCAAATAATGCAAAATATTAATCATTTCATTAGCTTATATGAAGATGGTACTAATAAAATACATTGTCCAAATGCAGTTTGCTTTTAGAAACAAAACCTAAGGGATTCATCTCTCTTCCTTTTGATGGGCTTTTGCTGAGAACAAGAATATGGGGAAATTTAACTTTCCAAATAATCTGCTTTCTATTCTGTGAATTTGAATTTCTCCTAAAAACCTATTTTATAACCAAAAAAACCCGCCCAAAAAACAAAGAAACCAACAACAAAAACCAAAATTAAATCCCTGGGAACTTCTCTCTGGGATTTTGTGATTATTATCCATTTACTGCTGCGAAATGTCACTGTGCTTTCATTCACTCTCTGTTATGTCCGTGGGCTTGTTTTCTTCTCAAGAAAACCTCAGTGAAATTCTGGGGCCACTCACCAGGATGTTTTACCATTATTTTCTCTCTTGATATTTCTGCCTGTATCAGTGCATTGAGGTGTAACGTTTTAGTTTGGATCATGAGTGCACTTTTCAAATGAGTTGTCTCGCAGTTGGCTCCACTTACCATAGTCCAAAAGGCATTCAGTGCACAGGACCAGGACAGAGGTGCCTCATAAGCACTGAAATGCATTTAGTGTGGACCCAGGGTCATCACCATCACTCGCAGTACAAACCACTACTATCAGCTCACATCGCTTCTCAGGACAGATACAACCTGCACGAGGTCCGGGCACACCAAGACTGAACAAGTCAGTGGGATCCCAATCTTTGTACTGCCTGGCAGTACAAAGTCCTGGGGTGTCAAAAATCAGTGAATATCTGGGCTTGAATAGGAGGGCTGAAAGCCACCATGGCCTGCAGGGAGGGGGAACAGTAGTGATCATCCATGTCTTTCCTCCCAAGAGCTCCTACTGCATCCCTACTGGCCTGATTAGCCTTCAGCTTGGAACAGAAAACACTTTGCCACCTTTGGAGACTGCTCAGAGAACCATTAATGTATCAAGCTCAATGGAAGCATCATTGCAAAAATCAAAGCCCTTTGTCCTCATTTAATTGGATGCAAACTTTGTTTCTTGATCAAAATTTGGCATAGAAATAAGAATATGAGAATAAGTCTACTAACTACAGCATTTTGAGAAGTCATTTTCACTGGTGCAAAGCAGGAAAGGGAAAAACCTCCCCTGTAGATCCAGCATCATTTTGGATCTGTTTTCTCACAGGTTTAAAGGGTTAAATTGCAAAGCACAGGAGGAAGAGTTCCTGTCTTGTCTTCCTTGATAAGGCACTTAGAAATATTTAAATTCATCTTTTCAAGAACCAAAACACAGGCTTATAGAAGATTTTAAAACACTCATACAGGCTCATCGCTCTAAAAATATTGAGAATTTTTTGTCTGTTTTCTTTAATAAGCAGGACTCTGATTATCAGTTTCATGCATAGCAGCTGTATTTTTATGAATCAACAGAACTTCTACCAAAGCTTCTTTGGCTGAAGCCACCAGATTATCAAACTGGTTTCAGTCATGGTGGTACAGTGAAGACTATGAAGGACTTCTCTCTGTAGCATCTGGGGACCATGACCCAAGTATTTTCATGCTCTACTCAATGCAGTGACACATCAACGAATTTTGAATGAAATCATGTCACAAATGTATAACCTCCTTAATCCTATGCAAACTGAACAAATAAATAAACAAAATCTTGAAAACAAGAAGAAAAATATATCAACCTAATCAATAAATGGGTTGGTGGTACTGTAAAGAAAAAAGACCTTTTTCGGCTTTCAAATTTTGCTACCAAACCCAAAAATGCTCTATTTCTTAGTAACGTGGTTTTAAAAATAATACTCTATTGCTAAATAAAGTGGCTGTTACATAATAAGAATATGCTTAAATAACCAAGTTTGTTCCTTTTATTTGGTACTGTGAAGCAATTATTCAGTCATGATATTTTCCAAGAACGACTGTGATCCAAAATTAATCTTTCTGCAGCATTGTTCTATTGATCAGTTCAGTGATTTTAAATAAAAGTAATGTACTATATTTTCAGAGCAGTAGGCCACAGAGAGCTTCACAGAACACCCAGGACAGTGTCTTCTATCTGTCTTGTCCACAGTTCTGGTGGGAGACCATGGGCAATCCAATCCTTCACTTACTACTTGGAGCAACCTTCATGTGAAGTAAAGTTACTACACTTCAAGAATATTTCTCACACAAATACAGTGAAGTTTAGTAACTCCTGTCTAGGATGAGCTGCAGGTTCAGGATAAAGTGTACCAGTGAACCAAACATTAATTGACTATCAATCATGCTCTCTGAATATAAGCAAGAGCTATCTTGTTCTTAAAAAGAGCACATTTAGGTATAAAAGAGTATAAATTAAATGTTAGGTTGGCAGCATTTGGAATAATCTGCTCTGGATTTTTATACTCAAAATATTTGAGAACTATGGGTTTGATGAAGGAAAAAACCAATAATGTAACATTTATGTAAGTATTACAGTGTCTTAAAGAGGAGACCGGCAACTGAGCTAGCAACACCATGCTACGGGGGCAAACCACCAATCCCCATGGTAGAAACCAGTCAGGACAGGGTCAGTATAATGGTCCAGCAACAGGGTACAAGTATTGGGTAGCATTTGCTCCCTGCAGCTGCAGCAATGAGCACTGCAGGTGTTGCAACACAGGGGCAGCCTCCTGGTTCTGCAGCAGGGTCCAGGGAGGTAAAGACCTCCTTTTCCTCATACCCTCAGCTCTTCATGGGGCTCCCAGTCCCCAGGAGCTGCTGAGACCTTTGCACGTGGAGAATTTTATCTCAGTGGGTGTATTTTGTCTGAAGGGAACAGCTTCTCTAGCTCCTAAGCAGAGGCCAACTGTGCTTTAAAAGAGGCTCCCGGCCCATGAACTCTGAAACACAAGGTCAGCCAGCGGTCCCTTTATTTCCAGAGTAAGATGAGCCATTGTAGGGGTGAATAAACCTGAGTAGCTGATACGAAGCTCATTATGATGCCCATACCCATTTTTGTTCAGGAAAGTAAACCTGATCTCTTGGAAACAATATCTCGGGCTTTTATACAGTAATTATAGAGAACTAAGATCAGTATTTTTAAATGAAAGTGATGACAATGCTTTATGGAATGAGTAGCAACAGAGCTGATTTAGATCCTTTATACTGCTAATGAAATGTGAATAAGTAGGAGTCTCATTATCTGCACTTTAATGTATGCCTTAGATTGTTCATTATTCTACCACTTAGTGAATTGGTATCTGTGCACATGAGTGATCCTAATGGTTTTTACACAAAAACTTTCCAGCTTTGTTTAGAAAGTGGTGTTTTAATGATTGTATTTTGGTTATAAGCATAATATCTGTATACTATCTGTATACAATGCCTAATGGTTTGCAGCTTCAAAGAAAAATTGTTTCAACAAAAACTAGGTATTTTCTGAGAGAAAAAAAATCCTGTAATTTATACAAACCCTTTTTACTATGCAATAATTAGCATTTTCCAAGCATTCACTTGGAAAATGAGACTTTTGAACAATCGGAATCTCTTGCATTCATATTGCAGGGAAAGGAGAACAGAGACAGTAACCTCTTGACCACCTATGTTTGCAAAGAAAAGACCAGGAAAAAAAGAAAAAATCATCAGGGGATGAAGTCTAAACCACGGGTTATTGCAGGAGGCATCCTCCTATTCTGTATGCCATAGTTCAGAATCTTGCTTCTCCTGCCTCCTGCACTTTTCACATTGGTTCCTCCTGAAGTCTTATCAGCTGCCACGAATAGGACTTCCCATCCTGAGGAGGAGATGGCACAGATCAGTGTATATCGGAGAGGCTAACCCACCTGTCAACACACCTAACAAAATAAAGAATAACAGCATACAATTTTTTCCCAAAGCTCCAAGCAACCCTGACAGAACCTCTTCCAAGTGTGACAGGACTGGACTTAAGTACATTTCCTTCATAGTTAATGTGATGCCTCATTGTTTAATTAGACCTGCTGGATGTCTCTCTGCCATCTGCTCCCTTCCAAGAGCCAAGACCTGTCAGCATAAGCTCCAACATTGACTTCGATGACTGGCAGAATATATCTCCTCTTGTCTAAGAGGACATATATTGTTGTTTCCTAAGAAACTATCACCTGGGAGTGTCTTCCACAGCAGAAAACAGAGTACCCTAACTTTGATATTTTAGTTTGATTCTTCTTTCTGTGCAGTATCAGACAAGCGGGAAAAATTATAGGAATGAGTAAAGACAAATATTTTAAGGCTCAAGGAAAATGCTAAAAATTAAAAGAAAAAAACACTCTTAGGAATAAACCACACCCCTGTTTGTATTTGATAGGGCTTTATATCTTCAAATGCTTTGCTCACAGCATGGGCATGCAGCTGGAAGAGCCAGCATGCACAGTATCACTTTACCTCCCAAGTGACTCCTCCACTTGGAGGGATTCTCCTTGGCCACCTTTCTCTCATGGTTAGGATTTGGATAGCAGTGCTGCTGGGACAGGAATCTGGAGTCTGGCACTGTGGGCTCTTTCCACATCAGAACACATGCCACAGGGCCCTGCTGAGGGCCTCTCCTACCATTAGTGCCTCCGAAGCCTGAGGGCATTTCCCCATTTCATATCTGCTGGCAAACAGACCTGTCCAGCTGGGCCTTCTCACACAAAACTCCCCAGGCAAGCTGGGGCCACCTGTGTGTTTCGATTAGACCTCATATGTGACAGCAGTAATTCACCTTCTGCTGAGCCAGCGATGCGATGCACTACCAAAATCACACATGGCACGTTGGCTAAGTCAGCCAGCCACCAAACACACACATCTGCAAACAGAACACCTTTCCTTTCCTTTCCTTTCCTTTCCTTTCCTTTCCTTTCCTTTCCTTTCCTTGCCTTGCCTTGCCTTGCCTTGCCTTGCCTTGCCTTGCCTTGCCTTGCCTTGCCTTGCCTTTTTTTTTTCTTTTGCCATCGTTTCTATGTCTCACATATATATCCCTCTAATCTTCCAGATGTCGGGAAAGCTCATTGTTTGAAGGATTGCATGGAGGGAGGATGTTTTCCTAACACCAAAAACTAATTTGAAACCAGGAGGCAATAAGATTCATTTCAAGAGGACAGATGACTTCCAGTTTGCATTTGTTTGCTGGAAACCAACCATTCATCTAAAATGCACTGGGGCCAGGATTTCCCTCCCAGGTGAAATCCTGGCCCTATCAAAATCAGTGAGCATTTTGTCACTGCCTATGCATTCACCACAACAATTCTTGTGCAGAGGACCTGGAAACTGCCAATGTTTTCACACACAACACACACAGCAAGGAAAAGCTTTAGAGCAAAGGAGAAAATTAGTGCAAGTTCTACTATACCATGCTTTATCTACAAATAACACTTAAGAAAGGCTCAGCCAGCATTGGGACATCATGGTGATAGCTGCTGTTCTAATTAAATATCTTCTTGGAGATTATCCCTCACAGAAAAAAGAGCCAACAGATACCAGTTTCTCAAACATGTAGTACTTAGATGAAGCTCTGAACATTTGAAGGTTAAATAACATGATCTAGGAGTTTGATCCATGATTGCTGGTACCTCAAGAGAATTTGCTATTCCTTCTTCATATAGCATGAAACCTTTTGTGCCTTTGAAAAAAGAGCATTATTGTGCCTCTACCTTTCTGTGTCTGTTGAGCTTTAAGCTGCTTTTTCTCTTTCTTTAACATTTCACTGTTTCAACTAAACATTAGTTTAACCCACATTTTTAAATTTGTATAGCAAGAGCATTTCATCTCTGTTCATCTGGTAGACCACCGCTATGTGAGGGGGCTGCAAATTGAATAGTTAAACTTTCTAGATTTTCTAAAAATTAAATAAATGAAACAAACAGATTATATTTTCCCCCCTCAAATCTGTGCTTTCTTGGAAAAGTCAGTAAAACCACATAGCTCTATCTTGGTGAATGCATTTGCATTCTCGAGTAACAGAGCTGAATTCAGGTGTTGTTACATGTCAATGCATTTTTGGGCACTAATCCAAGCTTAGAGGAATATTGGAACCAAAGCAAAACTCTGATCTTTCCAGAACGCTTAAAGCAATGTCCTAATTTTATGAAAGGGAATAGGAAACATACCTCCAGCTTCAGCAAGCACTGAGTTTTATCAACAGTTGCCATGAATGAATTTGAATATAGACAGGTGTCCAAAGGTACCCAGCAGGTTTTCAAAGGCTCTAGGAGTCTAAATACCTCTGAAGCCAACTACGGAATGGGAACAGGACATTTCTTAGAAGACAAAGCAGACACCTGAAAGCAGCTGGTTTTCCAAACACTCAAATGGAAAATCAGAGTTTTGTTCTTGGAAACTTCTTCTGCAGGATTATGATCTCCAGTTGTTGCTGAAGTTCCTGGAGAGAAGATCTTCAGGATTCTTCCTCCACAATGTCACAAGAACCTTGCAGGAACACCTTGCATTTTTGGAAGCCGCTATCTTTTGAAAAATCAATGACATATCTTTTCAATCAATTCTCTGATCAGTATACGTCATTTGCTGTTTTATTCTTTTCAAATAGAATTTGAGAAATATGTCCAGACATATTTTTGCTCCATGTTCCATAATGGCTCATCTTCTATTAGTTCATTAGTGTCCTATAGAGAGCAGAACATTGGAAACAGCAAATATTAAATAGAGAGGAAATAATTACATCTAATTCTGTAAAATTTATACTTGCAGATCACCTGTGTAAGAACTAACTATACAGAGATATTGTAGTTCCCGTTGCAGTGCTGTATATCACACTTTTAAGAATTTCACTCTCCTTACTCCCAGGGAGAAGCTAGGGCCTGTACATTCCTCGAGTTACAGGAGGTTAGGCACAGCTTCCCTTGCAATAACTGGCCTGCAAGATGTTTATTTACGTCCAAGGTTGGGATATACATTTTGACTTGTGACCATGGAATGTTCATTAGACACCTAAGGCTTATGCTTCTGCTATTAGCATTTTTTACCATTTGCATTAAGCTGATAGCAAAAGAGAAAAAAATACCTCGTGGCAGCAGGCTGGTGGAAGGTCGGTATTCACCTCTACACAAATATTAGTCCACAAACACAGATGATTTATATGAGGGATCAAACTTCAGCTCCCTCCAGCTACTTCCTGGGGGTTATTGTCAGCATCCAGATCCTGAAAGGAGATGCTGCAGCAATTAATTCAGAATCGAATTTTCTCCCTGATCTCCATTTCTGAAAGCATATTTTACATCACAAAGCCTCCCATCCCAGACCTGTGGAGCTGTAAAGACATACTTGGCGTTACAGCTATGTTTTATTATTCACAGACATGTTTTGACTCCATTTAAGCCCAGTTGCAGATGTAACAGCTTACATAGTACACTCCATTTGTGAGAAAGAATATTTTTAAGCCCATTTTACAATTTCTTCTACTTTAAGATTTCAGATATATAATATTTGATGCTTTCACCTGTAGCAATGCTACCTGTATCAGCTTGTTGCATCTTACTGGACAAAAAAAAAAAGGGAAAAGATAGATTCCGTGGGGGCTGCTACTCACCAGTGGAAATCATAGGAATCATAGAAAGGCTTGGCTTGAAAGGGGTCTTACAAATCAACCCCCTTGCCAGGGTCCAACCCCCCTGCCACGGTCACAGATGTCACTCACTAGATCAGGTTGCCCAAAGCCTCATCCATCCTGGCCTTGAACGCTTCCAGGGATGGGGTCCCACAACTTCTCTGAAATGGCTCTACAGGCATTTGGTTTTTGTTCAATGAAAACTTCTCTGGCAAAAATAAACCTCAACACTTGTCTCTGAGTCATGAACCAGTTTTCGTTAACTGGGAGTTTCAATGGAAAATTTTCAGCCAGCCTTAATCATACCTATCAGCAGGTCTGTAAGGATCTCCCTGAGAGTTTGTGCCAGACTATCATTTTAATACCAGGAAACTGGCTGAAATTCTAACTAAAAATAGAACAATAAAATGTTCATGTACAAATGCCATAAGGACTAAGCAGAAAGGCTATTGCAAAGAAAATCAAGGCTTAGCAATCTATCTAAAATTCTATCAGCATATGAATAAAATCAGGGCTGAAACAGAACTAGGTGATGACATTTGATTGGCAGTCCAGAAACAATTCGAGAAAAACCTTCATTATTTTGCAATTAAAATAACAGCAACAGAAATTTGAATAGAATCATAGAAGCATTAAGGTTGGGAAAGACCTCCAAGATCATTGATTCCAGCCTCTGAGTGAACACCATCATGCCGACTAAACCATAGCACTAAGTGTCATGTCCAGTTGTTTCTTGCACACTTCCAGAGATAGTAACTCCATCACCTCCCTGGACAGACTGTTTCAATTCTTAACAAATGTGAAAAAATTCTTCCTGATTTCCAACCTGAATCTGCCCTGGTGCATCTTGAGTCCATTTCCTCTTGTCCTGTTCCTGGCTGCCTGGGAGAAGATGCCAACTCCCACCCAGTTACAACCTCCTCTCAGGTAGTTGCAGGGGGTGATAAGGCCTCCCTCAGACTCTTTTTTTCTCCAGGATAAACATCCCCAGCTCCCTCAGCCACTCCTCATGTGACTCACTCTCTACATCCTTCCCCAGCTCTGTTGCCTTTCACTGGACACGCTCCAGCCCCTCAATGTCTTTCTTCCAGTGAGGGGCCCAGAACTGGACACAGGACTTGAGTTGCAGCCTCACCAGTGCCAAGTACAGGGGGACAATCACTGCCCTGGTCCTTCTGGCCAGGATACCATTGGCATTTTGGCCACCTGGGCACATCCTGGCTTGTGTTCAGCTGGCTGTTGTCCAGCACCCCCAGGTCCTTTTCCACCAGGCAGCTTTCCAGCCACTCTTTCAGCAGCCCGTAGCAATGCATGAGGTTGTTGTGACCAAAGTGCAGCAATATGAGGAATTAGAGATTGAATAGTCTTGTGCAACAGAAAAAAAACCCGACAAAGGTAGGTAAAAATGTATTGCAGGCAGTGATATGCTCCTGGCCTAATAAATGGTATCTGAGCAGTCCTTTTACATCCTACAGATTTCAATATTTCGGTCAATACAAAGTTCTAGAGGTACAGATGCAGATATAGAGATACAAATGCAACTTGATGCCACTGCAACTTGCATCATTCCTCTCCTGGCCCCTTGGAAGCATTTTACTTGTACCACACACTGCATGTGTTAAAAGAGAAAGGAAACGAAAGGCATGGTGACCAAAAGCAGATTTATTCTTTAAGGAAAGGATTAAGACACAATGGAAAATTTACCTTCCTCTGAAACCTGGCACAGAAGAACTGTGTATTGAAGATTAAGAGTTAGTGTGTCTTCAGCCGTGTTCCCACAAGATATCAGGCCCTGTAATGCCAAGGTTGCCATGGATATCACTATTGATTAGTAAATAGTGTTATTAAGTCCCGTGTAAATAACTGACAGTTCTGAAAGAGATGTGGACATTTTAGGTAATAGACTTTTTTTTTCTTAATTGAATAGGGGCTAGTTGAACATTTGAACTTCAGCTTAAATTTTCTGCCCTGCTTTACTTCTTTGTGTTTTGTTAAGCAAGTATATCCTAATAGCTGGTGTATGCAAGAAAAGAAGAAACATCAAAAAAACCATAAATTAAAACTGAGACTGGTCCAGAGCCCAAGCTCATCTGGTCAAAAGTCAAAGAAAGAAAGAAAGGGATAACTGCTAAACAGTAAGAGAAACACTGGATTATTTCAGAAAAGCCTTGTAAGATAGCAGCTCCAGGTCTCTAGGAATAAATTTGTCTCACTGGCAAGAACAGATTTGTCTCACAACAGCAGCTACAAGTTTCACTGCTCAACATCATCACATAAAAGCTCTGAAATTGCTCTTTAGACATGAATTGAGCAACAAACTCCTGTGAAATGTTGGAGAATCGGGCTTGTCATCTCATCGAGAAAAGCTGAACATAAAATTTGCCTCATGCCACAGCAACTCTGTAGGAGAAGTAGGGCCAGAGTCAAGGCTCTTCCCCCTTTACAAAAAGTGACCTTTGTAGGTTACAAGATGAAACCAGCAGAGGAGTCTGAGATCTTGAGGACATCAGGTGACTGGAGTGAGCTGGGTATGACCTGGCATGGTCCATGCTCCAGTGCTTCCCTAGATTCTACATGCAAACAAATGTGCTGGGGCTATTGAATATGGTGACTGGAAATGAATGCAGGCATCCTGACTGATTTTTCTGCAATATTTGCCTATTTTTTCCATAAAGATTGTTGCAAGAGAGATGGCGTTGGCATGAAAGTTATCAGGTGGTTATCAGCACTCAGACTCAAATATGCACACTCATACATGCAGAAAACATGCCTATACCACGACTTATGCCAGAGGTGTCAGCCACAGACACTCAGGCAGGAGCAGAAACAAAGCTCTGTGAGTTAGGTCACCATCCACAAGCACCATGAACAAATAAAGAACAGTCAAAGCTCCAAATCGTTAATGCAAAGTCTTGGTCCTAAGCAGCTCATAGGTGCAAATTCCTGCTTTTGTGGATAGCAAACCTTTAAAGGTAATTTACATCTTAGTGAAAGACAGAATGTCTAGTCTAGATGAGATAAATCTGTATGGCTACAGCAGCAGCTGTAGCAGCATAACAGCAGCTGACATCGACTGAGAATAAGGTCTAAACCTGTAAAAAAGGAGGCTGAAAATAGCAAAAGAAAACGAAATTAAATGGATGAATTGCCTACTGCTAGTTGTTTTCTTATCTCTGTTTAGGAACAAAAATCTAATGAAAAAAACTCCTAAATTATCATCAGTCAGTTGTGGGTTGCCCAAGGTAAAAAACATTCTACTCAGCTTGTAACTTAAGCATATAAGGCAAAGTTAAACACAGGCTAAATTAACCCAAATGAAAAGATTTTAGTAACACTACAAGAAGAGGCTGGCAATGAAAATTCTCAGATAAAGATGTTGTGTTAGCTATCTTCAATATACCATTCTATCTCTACCTACAATCTGAACAGAAACAAGGTTCTGTTGGTTTTATCTTACTGTAGCTAGACAAGATAAGCCTTTGGCTGGTGATTTAAGACTGGCCTTCACTAATTGCTTGATGACAGCTGTCTCAGTACCTCATCTTTTCTCATTGTGGAAGACATACGGCAGAAAACTGGGTTTCAGTGAAAGAGAATCAAGCTGCAAAGCAGATCCTTTTTGAGGACTCTGAGCATACAGCAAACATTATGAAAGTTCCCAGCCCCTGCCAGCATGACTGGTGCTATGGTGACATAAATACAGAGAGCTGCCTAGAATTTTTTACGTTATTGACATATCAGACACACAATTATTTTGGTTATAAAAAGAAATCAACAAGATTTTGGTTTTCAAAAGCTGCAAATAGAAACATTCTTCACTGTACAGGAAAAGAGTAAGGTCTTTGGACTAAAGAGAAGCCATGAACATTTTCAAGAGGCATTTGTAAATTTGCCATTAAAAGCTTTCTTCAAATTGAATTGCCTTTGAAAAAATGTCAAGGGAATATTTTTTTACTCTATCCTGTATGCAGAAGAATCATATACTAAAGAACTGACTCTTTGAATAGGGCCTGAGCATGATCCTATCAGACAGGATTTTTTTCATATAGCTTTGGAAGAATTCTTCAAGTGAGAAAACCCTAAAAAATGTGGATACAGTTCTAAAAGATGGTTCTTACTAACCGTGTGGCTCACTGGTGCTGCTCAGCTCTTGCAGACAGGTCACAGCAGTGTGAAAGCCTAGCAAATGTAGCAGTGTAAATGCAAACTGGGCTCTTGGCCAGGGCCAGCTCAGACCTCCTCGCAAAAGCAGGAAAAACTGAGCTCTGCTGCCCTAGGTAAGAGATGGTAAGCAGGAGAATGCACTTTTCCCTCTGTAGGAAGAGGAACAGAGAGGGGACAGCAAAGGTAGATGTGGAGTAGAAGTGTCCTGGAGACTTAGGATCTGGCTTGTGCTGCAGACAGGAATGGTACAGCTGGGGCTCAACCACAGGGCCAACAACTTTGGCCCATATCTACCTGCTGCTCCACGCCCAACCTTCAGCCTTCTTCAACAGGTCTCCACTATAGCAGGTGGAAAGTCCATGGATTTTGGTGCCTCCCTGTCCTGTGCCAACAGCTGACAATACTGTTGGGGGGCACTATGTGCTGGAAGAGAGACAGGCCCTGAGGGCTGGAGAGAGAGCCTCTTTCCTGGACCCGGAGGTGACCCTGGGAGTGCATCCAGGTCACCGGGGATGGGCTGAGAGAGGATTGTGGGTTTGTGGACAGTGCTGGACCTATGAGATGTGATAATTGTAGTTTGTGACCTTATAGGGTATTGTTTACCTGTTACCATAATAGGCAATGTCTGTGCACTATCCCAAGTGATTGGGGGACACTGAGGTGAACATCTTTCCTGTTTATATGATGTGATATCCTGTTGGGTGCTGGTATTTAGGGAATATTTTCCTGCGCAATAAACGCTTTGCACTTCTCCATCTTGTGTGCAGAGTCATGCCCCTGCGTGAATACTGCAAATACCTCTGGGATTTAGAAATATTTGGGAAAAGCATGGCAAAATATATTAATCTTTCCCTCACTGCCAGGTGCAGTAGCATGAAGTATCATTACTTGACAAAACTACTTGACAAAAAATGTCACGCAGCTATCTTTGCTGTTCAGCTAGATTATCTTAAAGAAGCATGAAGGGCTAGAACAATTTTAGGATGAATCAAATAACTTTATCCCCAAAAGCTCAATAAACACAACACCTCAAGCTTCCCACTTGATTTATTTGCTAGAGAATGCCATCATGGTGCATTTGCTGTGGTTGAACTCCACCATGCTGGGCATTTCATCTTTACCTTGCAGGAGAACAAAGTTAAACGAGAGGTTGTGATGGAATAACAAGACTTGAAAATTAATTTAATCCAGGTCTCCAGCCCTGTTAGTTCATTTGTGCTATCATGACCTCCAGCAGCCATGGCACAATGCTCAGAGCCATCATGGCCAATTGAAAGGGTTCAGCTCATTAAGAATTCTCATTTCTTGTCTGAGCTCCTTCAAGAGAGTGTCATTTCACTTTAATGAATTCATTGCACATGATATCATGGTAGTTTTATGAATATGGATTCACCTTCTAATTATTGTACCAGCTACAAAAAGGGAGACAGGAAAGGCAGAGACTTTTAAGGGTGCTACCATGCAGTTCTACACCTTCTGCGAAGGCCAGTTCTTGCTTTTGTGTCAGATATTTCACAGTGGTTTGTTTACTCACAGCTGATGCTCTTTTTAGTGCAAGCACTCCCAGGCTCAAATAGTTTTCAAGAGAGGGTTTATTGATGATCACATTATGAAGGAGATATATGGGCAACAGAAGGGTCATTGACTTCTACATGAGACACTCAAAGAAAGATGGAAAGAAGGTGGAAGTAAATGCTTAACGTGGGACACATTCAGGACTTCAGCTATGGGTGTCTAGCGTAAGCACCATGTCAAACTTCTCTTCATTCATTAGGTAATGGTCTGGTAGTCCTGCAACTAAAATTATCTGAATGGCTCATTGAACTCAAAACTTCACTGCCCTACCAGCTGTGGTGGCTCAGCCAGGCTCTCAGGGGACTTGAATGTGGCTCTTGGTTTTTCTGAGTAGCAAAGGGAATAATACAGAAGTACATGTGGTGCTGGCACTCGGGGACAGGAAGGACAACCTTTTGTATTTGGACACAGATGATATTAGGAAGCTCTTAGTGTGGCCAGAAGGTTTGAAGTCTCTGTGGACTCTCAAGTAGGAGCTGGCCACCTGCTACTTCCCACTGTTCTATGTGCAAGTAAGAACAGCTTAACTTCTTAACAAATAAACAAGCAACCAACTGAAGCTTGGACTATTAAATAAATTAATAGCATTATACTAAACCATAAGACTCCTTTTTCTCAGAGCACCAGCATTATAGAGCCTCCTTATATTTGCACTAGACAAATACTTAAAATATCTCAGCAATTATTTCATGTTGGCACAATAATAGCTTAACTAGAATGGATCTTCTTATACATGAGAATACAGTGAATGATTGTCTTACTAAGAAAAGCCTAACCCTTAAGAGGGTTCGTGTTGTTCTTCTAATGACTCACTTTAGGAGAGGTAGATAGGCAGGAAGGATGATTCATCGCGGGACACCTACTGTACACTATTCTGGAATACATTTTTCTTCATCTCTCTCCCACTCTACCTATCAGAAAGGGATAAACAAAACCATAAGGGCTTGGGGATTGAAAGAGAAGGGGAAACTGGCTAAAAGTCATGCTGGCAATGGGGTGTCTTTACAAATGAGTAAAAGTGTGGTGACGGCAGCACAGTAATGTATTAGCCTCACAGGTCAGCTTGACCTTAGCAGATATAACCGATAAATCTGTAAGCCTCAAGATGCAATACTGAGTCAAAAGTTCAGCCACTTTCTCAGGCTTTGCCTCCAAGCTTTTGCAGACTGCAACTTCTATTCCAAGCCCTGTTTCCTCTAAGAGCCCAGGAGTGAAATTTCAGGGAAAACAAGCACAACAGATACCAATTCAGTCACAGGCTTGATGTAGCAAAAGGAAAATTACACTGTTACGGTGTTATGATTTTCTGAATCTCACCTTCGAAAAGAGGTCAAGAGAACCAACTCAATAATATACTTTGGTGTCACAGAAAATTTTCTAGAAGTTCAGCCATGCATTAAGTGCCATTCAGCCACTAGTGAGCCTGGTACAGTCCACTGACTATTATCCACTCGTGATCATAGAAAAAACCAGTTTGTTCCAACACCTCAGGCATGGGAAAGGATGACATTTACTAGATCAGGTTACTCAGGGTCTCATTCAACCTGGCCTTGAACACTCACAGATATTTCTTCTGGGAACCAGTGATACAGCCAGAAGGAATCCAAGGAGGATCACAAAGGGTTACAGTGTGGTATGGTCGGCATGCTGGAGAGACAGGATGTCATCCGGAGGGACCTGGAGGCTGAAGAAGTGGGCCCATGCAAACTTCATGAAATTCAACAGAGAAAAATGCGAAGTCCTGCACCTTGGTGAGGGCAATCTCAAGCACAAACACAGGCTCAGTGGAGAATGGATTGAGAACAAACCTCAGGAGAAGGTCTTTAGGTATATCTGTTGATGAGAAGCTCAACATGACCCAGCCATGTGCCCTTGCAGCCCAGAAAACCAACCGTGTCCTGGGCTGCATCCAAAGCTCCGTGGGCAGCAGGGGAGGGAGGGGATTCTGCCCCTCTGCTCTGCTCTGGTGAGACCCCACCAGCAGTGCTGCATCCAGCTCTGGGGTCCCCAGCACAGGAAGGACATGGACCTGCTGCAGTGAGCCCAGAGGAGGCCACAAAGATGCTCAGAGGGCTGGAGCACCTCTCCTGTGAGGACAGGTTGACAGAGATGGAGCTGTTTAGCCTGGAGAAGTCAAGGCTCCCAGGAGACCTTAGAGCACCTTCCAGTGCCAAAAGGTGACTACAAGAGAGGGAGAGAGGGACTTTTTGCAAGGGCATGCAGCGATAGGACAAGAGGGAATGGGTTTAAACTGCAAGAAAGTAGGTTTAGGTTGGATATTAGGAAGAAATTCTTGACTGTGAGGGTGGTGAGGTACTGGAACAGGTTGCTCAGAAAAACTGTGGACACCCCATCCCTGGAATTGTCTGAAATCAGGCTGGAAGGTGCTTGGACCAATCTAGTCTAGTAGTAGGTGTTTCTGCCCACAGCACAGGGATTTGGAACTACAGGATCTTTAAGATCCCTTCCAACACGAACTGTCCTATGATTCATTCAAGTAAGTTGTGTTCCAGTCCGAACAGTGACACAGGAAAATGAATTTTAAGGTGGTGCTCACATGCCCAGGCCACAGATGCTCAAGTCATTTTTAACAATGGCTAGAAAAGGAAAAAATCATCTTGTAAAAGCCAAGGGCATTAGTAAAGATGATTGCTGAAGCTTGTTCAAGGATTATGCAGCTGCAGTTGGCTTAAACATGCACTGAGAAACACTAAGTGGTTATTTAAAAGGACTGATAACCCTGATAACCCTACATAGCAAGTGATTGAATACATCTGCAATTGCAAGTGCTGAAAATGTCAGGATAGTATTCATGGGCTGGAACTTGAGCCGAAAGCTGCATTAACAGAGGGAGGGCATTTGTAAAAATGCCATGGGATCATTTATGACTACATTTAGTGAAAATTTAGTTCTCTAGCTCATCAGAAATGCACAAGCTGCAGCAAAACATTCCACCCTATTAAAGCACAATGTCTGTGCTGGAAGATTTGCCAGTTGAAAAAACAGTGCTACATCCTATGACACTCCAGATTCACTTCTGTCCTCTGAACTCAGGCCCAACAGAGATATGTATCCTATGGCAACTAACCTGCAGTGACACAGAGAGATTAAAGTAAATGGAATTCAAGGGAGAAAATTATATGTAAAATATAAACATTGCTGTCTGCTGGAAGTTTGCATGCCCTCAGTTAGGTCTAGCAGTTTCACTCAGCCAGTCTGGATCCATGATTACTGCAGGTGACTTTAAATCAGCAGGAGTTTGTAGGAACAAATTTTCTTAAAAATATGACTGCTATTCCATTGCTTCCCTTGGAGGCCTTGCTATCCAGGGATGTAATAATAACGATGATAACAATGTAATAGCCTGGTGTCATTTGAGTAAAAGAGACCACGTGGAATTTAAATCCTCTTTAGATGGGTAACTAATCAGTTTCAGCTTCTTATAGAACCAAGTCTTTGAAGAGTGTAGCTGGCTTACAAATACAAATATAGCTGAATTTTTTCCACAGAAACAAGTTAGCTATTACTGGATAACTTCAGAAATCCAGATTCTGCAGCTTGCTTTACTGAATATGTTCACCAGCTCTGGTGGTGCCACTAGGGGCATGGACTAAATCTCCACCCTCAACACAGACTGTTCCTGAATTAAGGATAGTAAGATAGAGCACATTTTTGCGATTATGCATCTACAATACTCTGGGGTAGTTTTTCAAAGGAGCATTTGCTTGGTAAACACAGAAACTCTGTTCATTAGTGACAGTGATGAAGACATAAATATCTGCAAGAAACCAATCTATAGCTTCTGAAAGACAACAGATTTACCAGGAAACTCCAGCTGCTCATCCTAGGACTTTTCACAGGCAGGCACATGCCTGGCAGGAGAAAGATGGATTTCCCTTTTCTTACTCATCCATGAGAGCTGTCTACACAACCTCTGTCCAAGCACCAATTTCTGAGTTCAGTACTTATGACCAGAATACTCATAAAAGGCAACGCTTTAAGAAAGGCTGCCATAATTCACGTTTTTAATCTGGATTCAGGATCAAAGTTCATACAGACAGCTTCTATATCAAGAAATTAAGCAACAGAGGCAGACACTGGAAGTCAATAGTCTGTACTCGCAAACTTCCAGAAGATCTTTCTGGCAGTCTGTGCAAATGCTACAGCACCCACCAAAACCCTTCCCAAGCACAGAGAAGTTGTTAGCACAGACCAGATTTTGCCCCCAGTAGGCCCTCTGGATGTGGCATTCCTATTTTGAAGGCTGAATTTTGACAGTGTACATGTGCCAGTTGACCTCAATGACCAAATGCAGTCTAATATGTGTTTAATTTCTTAGTGGAAATCTAGAACAGATTCTGAAAATTTCATCCTGCATCTAACCATCGAGAGTGGAGTCCAGAGCATCACAGTGAGATTTAGTGCTTGTGAGAGACCATCAGAACACAGTGAGCACTGATTTGGCCAGTTGGGATCCTGAAGGATGTTGTTTAGCACAACTCTATTGGTTGAGCTAGGGATTTCTAACCTCAGTATTACCAAGAGTCTCAGGTTGCCAAAGGCTCAGAGCCTCGGTCTGGTGCTGGACCTACTGATGCCCCAGTCTCAGTGACTGTTTTCACCCATCTCTGAATATCCAAGAATGGGAGGTTGCTCCTTTTCGCTTGTCACTCCATGCAAGAGCCAGGCTTCTGCCAGTCTGGCAGCACACCTGAGAGCCAAGGCAGGCAATGATGATAGCACTGAGCACGCACCTGCCTGCCACCAGCCAAGGAAACCCAAATACATCAACCCCAGTGACCCCTCTGGCTCTGCAGCACAGAAATGAGACTCACTGCTGACTGATAACCCCCTTGGCAGACTGAGGCCGGATAAGCAAACCAGGGCGGGCTTTCCAACAGCCTTCTCCAAGCCACAGGGCACCTTGCCAGGAAAGATATGGCAGAGCATAAAGCATGACTATGTTGAAAGATGCCCTGGACTCTCATTCAGGTTCTCTGCTCTGGGGACTGGCTTGGCTTAGCAGGATGATTGAGAAGGTTAAAAAATCCTGTCCTGTCCTGGACCAGATGTTTGTGTCCTCCTTGCCCACTGTGAGACTTGTCCTGTGCCATAGAGGAGCTGCTGTGTTTCATCTCCCTCTGTCCAGAGGCAGGCTTTCCACTGCCAGGAAATGATGCCATTCACTCTCTGCACTGTCTGTGGGTGGATTTGATGGATCTGGGCCAGAGACACACGTGGCTTTTGGGCTCCATACCCACAGAAGACTGCAAATAAAAAGAATTAAGCTGTCATGAATGGAGAAGGTTGTAAAAGTGTTTGTGTCATCCTGCTCTCCCCTGAAAGGTGGAAGTGAGATGCTGGCAATTTGTGATCACTTGTGGGAGTAGGTTTGATCACAAAATTTTGTATTTGTGACATTTCTGTAAATGTCATTCTACTAAGGTGTGTACTCTGCACTTGAGTCAGGCTCTTTCCTTCTGATATCTGAAGTGTTAATTATTAATCATTGAAACACAATTACTGGAACTCTGCCCCCAGAGGAGATGGAGGTTTGGCTTACACTGGTATCCTCCAATAACATAAATTCTTACACCAATTCTTTTCTTTAACAATCACATTTTACCAAAGACACAAGCATGGTTGCACGTGTGAGTACACGTGCTTGTAATTTGTGAGATTTGATTAACTCTGGATCCACAGTCTATGTATAAACTTCTCATGGTATCAGAATAAACAGTCCTTTTCATAGCTGGCTCCACACTATCTTTGTTTGTTCTGTATCTGCCATAGGATAACAGGCTCTTAACACTGATCAGAGCTACAGGTCTCCCCTGTAAAAAATAACTCATAAACTGCAACGTATTTTTGTGGACTCCCAACCCAACTTCCTCGTGATCTGTCTACTGTCTCCTGTTAATAGTAGGTCCCCTTTTTTAAAGGAAGAGCCCCCTAATTCTGTTCCACAAAAGCAAATTGTCTTCAGCATTATTTTGTTCTCGCTTAACACTGGCTCTCTTGCTAAAGACTGTATTCACCCGTAACCAAAAGACGCTTGCAGTGACACCAGACAGACTTCTGAAACAAGGCAACTTTCAAGTATAATGTGGTGTTTTGGGGTTCTGGTGTTGGAATAACAAAGCAAAATATGCACACAAGCTCATGCCTGTAGCGTCCCTCACGTCTCAGGTTTCCAGCAGGTTTGTAGTCACCTCAGCAGCATGTAACTGAGTTCGTATCAGTCTGTCTGCCTTGGCTGCCCATCATTAAAAGCTCTTATCTGACCATAGGTCTTCCATCATTTCAACAAGGTAACTGTGTTCAGCTGTTGACAGCTCTTGATATTTCTTCCATGCCCACTGGGAATAACATCTATCTTTTATTTCCCAGTGCCAGAAATGACATTAATCTTCCTGTCCTAAAAGATCACAGCACAGAAATCAGTAAGGAAATGTACATGCTTTTCATAAAAATAAATTTCCCATAACTCCCACAATCACATTTTAAGTTTGGGCTGATCTTCTTGGAAGTCCCCTGGTCAGGCTGCCAGCTCAGATGTACCACAGTGATAAAGGTGATATCCCCAGGTGAGCTGACAGCCCCACACAAGGCAGTATTTTTGTGTACTGCCTGTTCTTTGACAAGTCTCCAACTGCTTCACAGAAAGAAATAACAGAATGGGATTATGACTCTCTTTGGAGAGGAAAGCAGAGCAACATACAGAATGTGCCTGGCCAAGATCAAAGTTGACCATATGTTGACCTACAGGTGGCTGCAGATTAAACAGGGAATGCAGGAGCATTTTCTTTCACCACTCCCTTCCTGAGTACCCCAGCAGGGTCAACACAGCACACAAAAATAAACTGAGGTGGGTGTGGGGTTAATTCAACTTCCCATTAATTGCAGTCATTTGTGAGCTGCTGAACAACCCATCCGGGTGTCCTCGTCATGACTTCCAGGGCACAAGCAGACAAGCACACACTCACTCCTGTTGTTCCAGTTTAATCTGCTGCCACATATGTGCCAACACTGCCATTTAGTGTGCTGGGTGTGTTGCAACAGCTTGGACATAGAAGACACAACACTAACTGCAAACAGTGATCCTACACAGAGAGGCAGACACATACCACTACCTGTTGTGAGCCCCTATCAGCACAAGATGTTGAAAAGCGGCAGAGGGGGGGCTACCTGTTACAGAAAGTAATAGTGAAGGGTGATGGTGGCAAGAGTTCCTGGAAATATGAAGATCTGAAATCTTACCGAGTTCCTGTGAAAAAAAAACAAACAAAAAAACCCCAAACAAACAAACAAAAAAAACCCAACAAAAAAAAAACCCAAACAGTTTTGTTTGCAAATGGAAAACTATCATCCAAACTTTAAAAAATCTCACTGGAATTAACCTTGTGATCGAATTCCTGGTCTTACTGAAGCTCAATAACCAGATGAAGCAGTAGTTGTTAATCATCTTAACCCTTTCTGTGGAGAGTCAGGATATTCCTAGCAAGTATTTTAAGCAAACCCTTTATCTATTGGTATCCCCTGAGCTGCTCACATGCTTTGATCTACGGCCTTGATCTGCAAAGACAGCTGGAACTTACCCTGCTCAATAAAGAAAAACCCAACCAGTTTAGCTATTCCCTGCCCAGCTAGCCTTGCAAATGCGTATCCTTCAGTGCAGAATCTGGGAGGGTTTATTTGTAACATTGCTCCAAGCTTTGTCATGGGTCTCCCTCTCCACCTATTCTCATTTTCAGAAGCAATTTACACCCTTAGGAGTTGACAGCCCTTAGAGTCTTCACAACAGGCCACACAGGTAGTCTGAAACCTGCAGTGCTGTGCAGAGGTATCAGCAAGCTCTGAACAAATCTGCTGTGGTATTGAAGGCTGCCCAGACACAGCCATGGGGAGCTGATGTGGCACGCTCTGTCCTGCTCCTTCACAACACGTGGTGGTGTGTCCTCCAGGCCAGGTCTGATACCACTGGCAGTACTTTGCTGACTCTTGCAGATGTGCTGCCCTTCACTCACCACAGGCTGTCCCTGCAAGCCACCTTGCCCATCTCTTGTGTCTGTATTTAACCACCTTGTCAATCCACTCCCAGCTCCTCCTGCTCAGAAATGTGCTGCCACTCCACTGAGGAGATGACACAGGATGTCCCCCACCAAGTGCCAGTGACACAAACCTCAGCCAGCACTGAGCTAGTCCCTGGGCATTGCCATGATCTGAACAAGTAGTTCAGGTAGCCCTCGGAGAGATGGGGACCACATCATGTTTGGCACTATCCAAAGCTCAGAGCCCACCCAAACAAGTTGAGAGACTTGGTTAGGGTCCAGCACGGTGCCTGATAAAATTGGCACTGGATGTAACAGCAGAGAAAGAGCAAGAAGAGACATGAGGAGAAAGTGAGAGAACATGCATTTCCATAAGTCAGCTCTCCTCAGAGACATCAGGGGTTCATTGCAAGAGATATTAAAATAAATGTCAGATGGCCCTTTCTTGGTTAATCAAGCTTGGCTTTGCTGTAGTGACATCTCCTTCAAATAGCACTTTTTCCCTTCTAAAGTCAAGGAAAAAGCCAGAGAGCATCTGACTCCTGAACAAGCAATACTGAAAGCAATTCAGGCTTATTTCTGTGGACATGCTTCCCCTATTATTTCAGCACAGCTGCGTAATCCCTGAGTAATTAAAATGTTTCCCCAAAGCTGCCACTCTCTTATGCCTTCTGATCCATGTCAGCTGTGTAGGAATATTAAGAGTGCCTGATAAAGCTAAGTCTCTTCAGCTTTTATCCAAATGGTCTCTTCAACATCAGCATCATCTGAAGAGAAGGACAAATTCTTCTTTTAATGTAATTTCAGATTAACTGTTGCTTGGAATGCAGTTTTAGTCTATTTACACCAGCCTGATAGGTATCAGCATTAAACAGCAGCAAAGCATTTCAAGAGGACATGAAGAAGTTTTTAAACATATCAAGGGAGCAGAGGTAGCAGATTAAGAAAACCATTAGTAATTTGATTGAATATGGAATTGTCAGTCATTCAAAGCAGACCTCTGGAACTTAAAAGAAAAACACACTTTAACAAGAAAAAACTGAGTAAAGAAGTGCAGTAAGTGAGGAAATGAAGAAACCTGTGTAAAAGCCACAGAAGGTCATCAAAGGTCAACCAAGATGGTTTTGGACTATTTGCATTTTGTGGGCCATTCACTGCTCTGCAGACAGACAGGCTGCTCTGGCTGTCTGCTGTGACAATACTGGGGCCAAGGGAGACCTCGAACGGGCAGCTTTGGGGAGACATGGGCGAGCACCATGTGGAAGAGAGAAAAGTAAACACAAATAACAGAATCTTGGTTAGAAGAAGCATCAAAAAGGCATCAGGGCAGAAAAGAAGGACAAACAGAAGCGATGAGATTGGATGAGCAATGTGACAGAGCTGTGTGGAGGCATTGGCAGCAATAAGAGCTCCCTCTGCAGCTCCCCTGTGCTCAGGCTAAGCTCTCAGGAGATACCAGTGCCATATTCTTCCTATACAGCCATCATTAGAGACCCTTCTATACACAGCACCATGATTGTTCCTGGGCACAGGAGAGAAACCAGAGAAAAATATCAGCAATGGACTGAGGAACTCTTGCAGAGCAGTGCACACAAAACTGAGATACTGTCTGACAAGTCATGCTAGGAAAACGCCAAACTGCAGGTATATGTAGGATATATACATGCAGGACAGGAAGAGAATTATTAGAGTAATGCTGAGGTAACAACATGATCTTTTTTTAAAAAAACCCAAGGCACTCATGATTTCACACACATGTCTGAGTTTACAGGTGACACTGGGGCACTCTAAAACAAGTCTACTCAAGTAGTAAGCTAGGCATGGGGACTTTCCTACCTCTTTCCTACCAGCACACTCCTTGATTTCTCACACTGTGGGATGTGGAGACAGGTCTTGCTGAGCCCTCTGTGGCTGTCCTGAGGTGAAAAGGCAGAACAGTGGTGTTCGCACACAGACTTGCAGCAGCGATGCCTCATGACTAGACTCTGTTCTCAAAGCCACAAGCTTGTCTTGGTAGGTTTCTTTCAGATGTCTCAGATCCATCTCTCTCTTGCATTATTAATTGCAGCATCCACAACCACATTAAGTCTCGTTTCCAGTTCCTTTCAGTAGCTTATTCTCAATGCCTGTCCCTCGGAAATGAATCCCTGGCCTCTTAACCCTCTCATTGCTTCTGAAATACAGCAGGTACCCTATAGCTGTGGAACTTCCTTTAGGCACATGTCATTTCCCACCCTGGAAAAATGTGGGATGTGCACCTTGATATCCAGGAGATAGGCCAAAGAGTGAGCGAGCGGTGACCGCTCCTCTGAGACACCAAGGTTTGAGCTTTCCTGCTGGCTTTCCTCATGTAGGTCCATCACTGTGCTTTGTGGCCACCCAACAGACTGCCTGAGGGGTGCAGGACCAGACCACTGCTTGCTCAGGAGAGCTCTTTTGCCCAGCACTGACACTGAGAGCAGAGACACTCATGCCACTCATGCTCCAAATAAGAGGCTTGGTGTCCGTCCTGGATTACTCCTATATTACTCCCAGGTGTCCTCACTAACAGTAGTCCTGGGCTGATCTTGTTCTTCAATACCCTCTGGATCCACTATCCTTCGGTTTTACAGCAGAGAGGTTTAGATATGATGAAGATCATATATATGAAAATATATCTCCCTTAGAAGAGAAAAAAAAACACATGCAAATATTTATATAAAATTTATCTAGACAAAATTATCAAGACCTTTTCTCATCACACACAACACTGCTCTCCACACCATGGACAGGCTCTCCTGTTCACAGGGTACACAGTGGAGCAGAGAGGAGAAAACAGAGCAGGTGTCTCTTCTGCAGGGGGAAGCAAGAGGGCACCAAGGGATTCTGCGAGGCCAAGGAATGCCCACTTGTGCCCAGGGATCCTGCAGAGAGCAGCATGGCTACAAACTGCTGCAGCAGCAGCCCTTGGCACCCTCAGCCACAGCACCAGCTGCAGCGCGTCCTTGGGCTCACACTGGCTCTGGGAAGAAGGACATGCACTGAGCGCCACTGAACCAGGGCTCCGTTTGGGCTGTGTGTCTGTCTGGGGAGAGTGAGAGTGAGACAGAAAAACTCAATTAGCATAAGCTCTAAGCACGGATGCTTTCAGCTCCAGTGGCTCCTGATTCAATTGGTGGCATCGACCCAGGCAGCAGCTGTCACCTACCTTTCCCTCCAGTGAGTTAGGAAAGGTTTGTATGAGAAATCAAGAGCACCAATTTTCCTTGACTGAAAAGGTCTGGAAAACAAAGCACTTTGTATCTGGTAGGGAGGGGTGCTCTGTTCCAGGTCTTGCTTTCTGGAGCACACATCTGCATTCAGTTTGCTGTCCACACCTCAGCCAGGTATACCCCTTTTCCAAGCCCTTAGCATCCTCCTTACACCCTCCTTTTCCTACCCTTGATTTTCCAGGAAAGGCCATGGAAGCTGCACACATACTCTCTGCCCCCTTGAGCTGAATGTTTAATAGCTTTCCTATCAAGGAAAACACTTTTCTCTGTCTTGCCTCCTCCTCTATTTTTCCAGCATTTGCATTATCCCTTCTAAATATATTATGACTCACTGTTAACTTGAGACCACTGGCTGCCTCGCCCTCCCCCTTGCCCAGGAACTCATTATATAAATCGTTGGGATTGCTGAACAAAAAAACTCAAAACCAAACAAAAAATTAACATGTGCAGATTTATTGCTGCTTTTGTTTCCTCAATGCACAGACAAATTAATATTATGGAGATTAGTCCCTTTGCTCAGCTCTCTTGAGCACAGTGCAATATGACAAGAAAATCCCTGTTCTGTGCAGAAAAAAAATAGACTGGATAAACTCTGCTATTGTACAATCACAAGATCCTGGAGAAAGAGGATTATTAAAGTAGAACACAATGCGAAATATAATTAATACAAAGACAGAGGAAGATGACACTGAATTGCAGAGGGAAAACATCTCTTCTGTATATGATGTGTGGTGGGTAAGCCAGAGAAGGGCTGCTGCAAGCCTCATGAGTTTAGAAAAATTATGTGGGTTTTCCTGGACTCTGAGCTACTCACAATTCATTCACATTCCATTTCACAAGGAGGGAGAGAGAAAGTTGAATAAGTTTGTAAGGGTCATCCTCCTTTCAAACCAACTCAAAGCAGAGTCTCTGTCAAGCTGACAGGATCTTATTGTTAGGTGGAATCACTGAGAGTTACAAAAAACACTTGTAACCAGAAACTTCCATAGAAAACACACTCATAAAGAGCATCTGAACTACTCCACAGACAGAAGGGATGCCAAAATACTTTGCTGTTTTTCTGACTTGTGTACAAGAAAGGAAACTTAAAAACCGTTTTTCATTTATCTAAAAAAGCTACAAAGTGAGGGGTCTGTCTGGATAGGTGCACACCTTCCATCTCCTCCATGCAACACTTTCTGGATAACATATGGACCTTTGGTAAATTTTTCAGGTTATAAAGTCCGTGAGAATTGTGGACAAATAAGACCTTCAATCCAAAACTTTTTTCCTCCCAACTTTTGTTTTCTTTTGTGAATAAATGCTACAGACACTTTTACAAATGGAAAGTCAAGTTACATAATGGAAGTCCAACACAAGCTTATATAAGGCCTTTAAACCAAGTTCAGTCTTCTGTGCTCTACAGGACCCAAGACTGACAAAGCATTTAAAGTAGATCCAAGTGAAAGATTAATCAGTGGGACACTAATGTTCATGAAGGTAGTCTAAGAGTACTGGAAAAGTTCTTAAGTTTGCTGAGGACTTTCTCTACCTCTTATACCCCTGAACAGACAGATTCAGATCCAGGCATTTCAGACAATTTAACTTCTTTGGCCTAAAATGATCATCTAAGTGCTTTCTGCAACAGTGGAAAGAAAATCAGACAATATGAGCATCTGCCAGAGACATTTCTGTTAGTATAGGGTGAATTTCTCTCATAGGTTGTTTCTATTTTTTTCAACACACACTCAATTTTCAAGGGAGCCATGACACAGTGGCAAAGGCTGGGACAGACTGCTTGATCCCTGCAGAGCTGAGGGAACCAGGGCTGTGTGCTAAATAATAGAACAGGCACTCAGGCAATGCAGACCAGCCCAGGGCTCAGTGCAGAGGAAAGCAGTGGCACCAGGCTGCCCATGAGGAGCTCCAAAAATGTCTCTCCTGGCCCTTGCAATGTGGTCACCACAGGACAGCTCTCAACTCAACCCCACTTCTTCCTTTAGAGCACAGAGGTCCCTATCCAAGGCCCACTGCAGCCACCAGCCACTCCCATGTACTTTAGGCTCAGCTGTTTAGGGCCTGGTTTTCAGGCTGTGACACCTACAACTGTGGTTGCTCCCAACTCTGAAAGTCTGGCCCTAAATGCACATCCATTGCCTGATAGACAGGAGTCAAAGGAGTTGTCTCCTACTGGGTTGTACTGTCACGTGAGAATGAGCTTCATCACCAACCCATGCAATCACGCCTTTTGAGGCAAGGCCACACCTCAGATTTCGCTCAAGTTGCCACAGAGGAGCTGGGAGGCTTCATCTAGAAGTGCTTTCCAAGAGCTGTATTCATGTTGGATTTCCAGGCTTTTGACTTGTCACTTTGTTTTGCTTCTCAGAGCATTACAATATCTTCCTAAGTCATTCATACACTAGATCCTCAAAGATTTTATCAGAGAATTAGCCCAGAATGGCAATTTCCACCTTGAAAATGCTTTAATGCTTTAATCCTTTGAACACCTTCAAAGCCATTTAATCACAATGATTCTGGGAGATAGGTGAGTAGAAATCCTAATTTATTTGCAAAGAAACTGAGTCCAAGAAGTTCAAACTCAGGTGCTGTCCCCAAGCTGGACACCCCAATATCCCATATATCAGCCTCCCTGAGGACCTGGAGACCCAGCCCATGCACATGGCCATCTGAGCAGGCTCGTCTTTGTGTTTGGGGACCCAGACAGGAATTGCCTCCCTGGCTTACCTAAAATACCACTGATGTGGGCATAAGACCCAATCTCTGAAGCCTTTTCCCTCATTCTGCTAGTATAAACCCTGCTCCCATTAGGTGTTACCACCAGGACCCGCTAACTGGTGAGATACCGCCCCAGAACTGAGGGAACCAAGTTCAGCCCTGTTGCACTTAGCTAAATGTCAGGTCCACCCACCCACACCAAAGTGGGATTTTGCTGAAGGTGAAAATCAAGCTGTGCCTCCCTCCTCCACCCCCCCCTTCCCCCCCAACTCATGCAGTTTAAAATGACAGTTCAGCTTACGGAAGTTATTATGGGATTCCTGTGCATCATGGTCGCTGGTCTGGACCACTGCTATTCTTTCTCCCACACATACACAAGACACCCATGCACACGCAGAAAAGCTGCCGAGTGCTTATATAATCTGATGTGTCAACTAAGTCCCTGCCAACTCTCCTACGTCTGGGGACTTTAAGTGGTTTCAACTTGTCCCAGACAGAGCATTTCAAACATGTGAAAAGTTCCCCTTCAAGTCTACCCAAACCCAGCCAATCCAAACCCATACCGATTCTTACTATGTAAGTGAGAAAACAAGTTCAGTTGCTGCTAAACAAGTACTTGAGAAAGCGCAGGCTGGCAGCTTTCCCCTGCTAGACCCCCATCCTCCCATCGATGTGCAGCACAGCCAGAAGCTGTGTCTCTGTCTAAGTAGTCACACAGCATCCGTCTGTCGGGTGGGTGTCTGAGCACTTCTTTTGAGAGACTGAGGGTTACGAGAGCCGGCTAGAGCAGACAGGGCACCACTCCTGCATCTCTGGGCGACAGCCCTCTGGTACAACAGTCCCATGAAAGTCAAGGGCAGGGGGTATCTATGATTTTTTATGCAAAAAGTTGTGATTAGGTGATGGCAAAAGTTTGTAAATCTGTATATAAGTTAGTTCTGATTTTGTCTTCCCAGTTCTGTGAGGGGTGGGGTCCCTTGTGACTCCTGATGCCTTTTGTCAGGCATGTCCTCAACTTCAAGGCATCACTCGTGCTCATGTCTGGTGCTGGTGGGGGCCATATGCCAGCACTGCCTGATGCAGCTCTCAGCCTGGTTACTGGGCTGTGAAGCAGCCAAGTGGATTTGCCTTTAGATCCTGCCAAAGCAGGAGGATATGAGTATACAGCAGGAGACCCCCTTCCTAGGAGACAAGTGTCTTTGTATGTTAGGTGGTGGAATATCCTGACATTTTTTTTAAGGATGCAAAGTTACCTTTGTATTAAAGCTATTTTTAGAATTTGTTTTAAATGCACCACAGCCAAATATATTTTAAATGCACCACAGCCCACAGAATTAGCAAATATTAACTTCAATGGTATCATTTACTTAATTGCTTTGCTGAACTGTAACTTAATGAAATTCCAGACTGAAGAGCTTGAAGCCTGTAGGCATCCAGAAAATGAAGTTCCAGTTTCACAAGAAAGTGACCAGCATTCAGATCTCTTCCATATTGGGACAAGTTCAAGGCTTTTTTTCAGTTAATAATTACACTCCTGCAAAACACAGAGAAGGACGGACAACCTCTGACCCTTTGATAGCCAAACCGTCCAGGTGATGAACCTAAAACATGGAAAACCTAGGTTCAAATCACCAAGGCTAAAGAAAGAAAAGAAACTTGGGACCATGGAGACCTCTAACCACTGGACTGCATCTTATCTTAAACAAAAATCATGTTCTAGACTCTACAAGTTTACATCAAGCTTTGCACAGTTCTTTAAAAGGGCTGTACCTTGATCAGGTGGAAAAATCTCCACTGAACCGTTAAGACTTTTTCAAAAAGAAAATAAATCTGTTTTGAGCAAAGAGCCCCAGCCATAATGCTCCTCCCCATGCTGGTCTTAGTACTTGGAAAGGTGCAGGCTCCTTTGGTAATGCTAAAGCCCTCTCCACCTGCCGTACACCTGCAGGGGGATCTCCTTACAGCATGGCCTCTGTGCCCTCCAGCTGTGCAAAGGTGCCCTGGCACGTCTGCAATTAGCCCCTTCCCACTTGAGGAGGTTCCCTAACCCCTTCTGTCCTGGGCCTGTGCCATCTTAGGAGTGTGAGGTAGGTGAATGACTCAAGTCAAGCAGAGACATCAGACAGTTTGACAGAAAAATTGTGGCTCCTGACTTCAACATTGAAAAAGGTCCATGAGCTAGCAAGATAATGAAGCTATTAATGAAGTGAAACACCATGCTGAGGCAGAAACCCATATGTGGATATGATTCATACATTTGAAAGGTCTAGAGAGTAGAATTTCACTAGGATAAGCACAGCTTCCACACTCAGACTAAAGTGACTGGCATCGCTGCCCAAAACGTAAGAAAAAAAATCATGTTTTTGTTGAGTCATTTTTCAGCCCACTGAACACATGCTCCAGAGCTCCTGCACAGAGGCAAAAATACACCCTGTGTACACACTGTCTTTATGACCCCTCTCCTCCCTCCCTCCACATCCTGCACCTCAGAGTTTGCTGCAGAGGTAATGGTTTCCAAATCATTCCACACAGATAAACCCCGGTGCGTGCAGACTTACACTGGCTTGTGCACCCAATTACCGCTCGAGAATGTGCTAAATTATTTCATGGAAAGAATGAATGCTCCTCTTTCCTGTTTACTTTTCAGTATGTGAATATTTATTTTCTCGTGTCAATAATTACTCTAATGTTTCGGAACACTCCATTTGAAACTGGCTTTCATTCATAGAGAGAGTCATTCACAGAGAGAGCCAGTTTTGAATGATAATGAGGCAATCAATGTTTTTAAAGGATCTTATTTTTCAAGTGAAAATAAGCACAATTTCACAATTTCTTCTCCAAATACAGGCTAATTTTTCAAGAAGCTTGAAGGAAAAACCAATGCCACTGTAAGCATGTAATAAAATTTTATAAGCTTTTATTTTCAAGACTAATTAATGACCTGGATATCTCAAAATACTTAATTTGAATCTAATAAGAAGGAGAATTAAATTCAGGCTGTTTCCAGTGTTTTTACTAATGCAGCATCTTTATCATTCTCCTTCCACTTTATCTGAGCTGTGCTGGTATTGCAAGACCTAGAAGGGGGTTAAAACTCTTCACATTTTATGCTCAGAATCTTCAAAAACAACCTCGCTGACTGAAGAAAGTAAGATTTATTTCTGTTAGAATACTCTGTAGCATGCATGGGCTAAACTTCACAACCCAAATCTCTTTAAATCTGGAGTCACATGCAGATGGAGTCAGGCAGCTGCTTACAGATTAAATGGATACAGATTTGTTCCTCTGCATGACTTGGTGACTGGTGGGAGCATTCAGAAACTATTGACATGAGATGCTGGGCAATGGTCCTGGACTATTAAGAGCAGTGACTTCCCCTACATAACCCTTGGGGAGGCATCAATATGAACACAGGTGGCCAGAGCATGTCCACGTGGGGTTTTTGGTTTAATGTGCCCCAGGGCAGCCTGCAACACACTGCACTTCCCCGCTCACCCCCACCTGGAGTCATTGCTCCTAATGATAGAAAGGAAACTCTCCAGGAGTCAAATGGCAGTAAGAAATCCAAATATGGCTTGTGACAACAGATCCTGAAAGGATTGTGACCTCATTCACACACACACATGCTCATTCACAGGACTGGATATTGCAGAGCCACAGCAGCTGTGAGAAGCAAACATGGAAAAGGCAGAACATAAGTGTAAAGGTCTAAACAATACCTTCAGGAATAATGCTATCTGCTTTGTTGGCTTCGTTTGAAACTCAGTAGAGAGAGCAGAGCAAGAGAACAATGTGATGCTCCACTACAGGGTTTCCTCCTTGGAGGAAGGGCAAGCAGCAGGTGACCAGTAGGAACCCTTGAGAATAGTTCGTGTTGTAGCTGTTGAGAATAGTGGTTGTAGTTCATACCCAGACAGGAACTTGGTCCTATGCCAAAACCTCCACAGAAGACATTTGATATGTGTTTAATGAAAATACAAAACAAACTCCATCATTAGTGTGGAGTTTTGGCTTAACCACTTCTCACTGGATGATCCCAAGTGTTTTAATGCGCTGTGGTACTTGGACTTGAGCTCTGAGCTGACTAAATATTTTGTGCTTTCCTGTCAGCTTATTATGAAGTTTGCAACTATGGAAGACTTGGAGTAGTTCTAGTCAATATGTTTGTACTTCCTTCCTACCTATTTGTCAAAATTTAAAGGAAGGCTCCCCTCAATTGTAAATGTGTAGTGGAATACATTACTCATCATGTGTAAAAGGCAGGTTGTAATGCAAGAGTATTGCAGAGGTACTGCTGGAAATACTGGAGTCCCTGCAATAAAGAACATCCCTACAGTAATGCACACCTCTGCACTTGTCAGGATTCTGTAAACTAGATTAGCTTTGAATGGCAGCAAAAAATTAAAGCACAAATAAACGTGTACCACATCTGTGTTCTCCTCTATCAGAGAGTTTGCACATTAATTCAGGGATAATGCAACTGTTTGTGCACTGGAACTGATTGCAATAACACCTCTGTGCACTGACAGGTAATCTACCGTGGGGCTGGTAGGATGATAATATCTTAATTTAAAATTCTTACATAAATTCAATAGGAGAATTACTGGAGGACAATTAGTTGAGAACCTACCAAGGGGACTAAGTCAGCAAGTGGTCTTAATGGTAGGAAAACAGAAGAATAGAAACACTGGGAAAAAGGAGAAAGAGGAAGAGAAGCCACCAGCAGTGTCCTACTCATGCCGGCTGTTGCTGTGGTGCCTTGATCCTCGGACACCGTTCTGGGCAGTGCTGGTCCACCCCTGGTAATCCCAATGCGATCCTGGTCAGAAGTGGATCTCCATCAGAGGCAACCCATCAGCATAAAGAGATGGGGTTTGCACTCACATCATGCTTGTACTCTGACTTCATTCTAGCAGCGGAAGTTCAGAGGACACCCATGCACCGCATGTTCTCCTTGTGAAAACTGATGTCTGTCAGTGTTTCTTAAATAACTGTGAGCCAGTGCAGCATGTTTGCACTGGATCAGCACTTTGCATCACAGGGAGCAGCGTTTTCAAAGCTCTGTGAGGAGCCTTTCAGACAGACTTACTTATCATGGCTTCTCTCCCAGCAATGCTATTAATACTGCTGCATGGGCAGGCTTAAATCACAGCAAAATTGCAGGTGTGGACACAAATTACAGCAGTTACTGACAGACAAATAAAGAACATAATCTCATGATCTGAAAGTCCACTCAGCAGAGGCACAGTCAGTATTAAATACTCTTTGCTCAAGAAGTTCCCATTTGTATTAGATGATTTGGGTGAAATTCAGTTTTCCTGAAGTCAGCAGGAACATTGCCAAGGTTGTCAGTAAGGCCTTAATTTTGCAGTCTGGCTTTGAAAATCTTGTTCCCTTTGTTAATGCTGGCATTTTGGCTGCTGAAAAGAGACACTTTGGCTCTAGGCAGCCAATTTCTTTTCCTTGTGGCTGCTGCTTAGCAAATGCGCATCAGCCACTTTCCTGACCACGACATCCCATTACAAATGGAGAAAAAAACGATAAGTATTACAAGTAAAGCTGCTTCTCCCAAAAGATTTTAGCTCCAGCCCAATGACTGCTAATTCTTCTCCTCCCAGACCATCCCTGCTCATGAGCCTTGTGTTAAAGACATCGTATCCCCCACATCCACCAAACATGGAGCAGCTCTTCGTCTGTAATTCAGTTTCTTCATTCACCATTCATTCAACATGACTTAACAGTTAGACAAGGTAAGGAGGTGGGTGAAATTTTACATTTTTCTTTCTTCAAGGATCTATCGTGTAATGTACATGCACCCAACTTATTATCTGGGTGCAACATGCTAAAATAATAAAAAATGTATAAATGGAGTTTGGTTTGGTTTGGTTTCTTTTGACCAAATATTCACTGTCAGAAATACGGCTAAACCCCAGACTTCTTAACTTCAGCTCCAGGCTACCAAAATCAAATCAGCAAATCAGCTTTCTGCATCCTATTAACTCACCAGACTCCTAGTTTCCCTATTGATTAAACAACATTTACCCAGGAAACATACTCTAATTTCATTTGTGTACTTTGTGGTTTAGGCTCTGTTCAAGCAATTGAACTAGATCAGCTGGTTCTTCATAGCTGCTAAGTATGAAACCCATGCTCTGGCGGGAATGGCACTGGCACTCTCTGAGTGGAGACTTGCCTGCTGGTGATCCCTCAGCAAGATCAAAGTCATGGGACAAAGTGTGCTTCCAACAACCAGACATTAGCTGAGGAGAAACTGCTGTATTTCATGGTGATCTCATTATGTCTGACTTGCCTTTCATGCTCAAAGCCTGAGCTTGCACTTGCAGAGCTGATGTGAGGGGACACCGAGGCAGCCTCCCTTAGCAAACAGTGCAAACACAGGAGGAGCAGATTCACATTCGAGGTGATTTTGCCACACCAGCTTTATTCTGGTCCTGAGGACTTGACACCCACCAGAAACAGGAACTCACTCTCCTTGTTCAGCCCGCGTGAAAGGAGTGTGGTCTATGCAATCCAACATGGATTGCAATTGTGGTAACCATGTCCCTGGAGATGGGGACAAGCAGGAGTTTCACTCAGAAGTGTAATTCTGAGTGGGCTACAGTGCTGATGTAGATGCAATCCAGGATTTACATCTGCTCTGTGATCTTCATTAAACCATGAAATCTTTTAGCCTCTGTTCCCCATCTGCAACAGATGATTATAGTGCTTCTTTGAGGATATGTTCACTAGTGCTTCCAAAAGACGCTTGAAAATTGTGATGATGAACACTCAAAAGTAGAAGACATTTCAGCCTCACATTTCTGCAGAGGTTAACACACAAATTTACTCTGCCGTCTAGTCCTTTAGCCCAGCTAGTCTATGATGAATAACAGTAAAGAGGGTAGGTAATCTTTTGTATTTTTCCAATATTCATCATCATTTCTGAATCCTCTGAAACATACCATGCTGGTTGAAGCTGCCAGGGTTCTGAAGCACTTCCGAAGAGATCAAAAGCATTTTGAAGAGCACGGCGCAGCTACTGAGTTTCAGTCCTTGCATCAGGGCCTCCAATGTTCTCCCATCCTACGTACCACTTGTGATCACTGTTCACTGTTACTGGCTGAGCCCACAGCTGCTTCTCCAGCTTTCTCTGAGACAGATAATTGGGGTGTGTACTTAAGTACTACTGACAGCAGCTTTGGAATTGAAAGTATTTTGGGTCAACATCTATCAATCCCAGCAGAACAAAGACCAAGAGGATTCATACCTCAGCTGCAAATGACCTTAGAATTTTGAGAAGCTTTCTAATAATAACATGTTCCATACTTGCTCTCCATTTTTACCCTTCCTGCTTATACACTCACTGCCAGAAAACCAGATAGCTGCTCTCAAAGGGAATGTAAATAGTCCAAAACTCACAAAAAAGGCCATAGAGAAAATCCACACTGACTTCCCAACAGACCACAGAGCATCTCAGGTGTGGCAGGACAGGGACTAAAGTTGTTTCTTGCCTCAGTTCACTCTCCCAGCTACACCAGTTTGTTTGAGACAAGAAAGCAGACACCCACACACTTGTTCATACTGAGTTTGCTGCCAGCTGGACACAGAGCTCTCAGTCCTCCACCTCTGAAGACACACAGAAAGAAAGTCTGCTCACCACATCCAAGCACTGAGTCTGCCTCCTGTCCACGCCATCTCATGTGCTACTGCCACGTTGGGGATGAGGCCAGGCTAAAGTGTTTTGCTTTCTCAGGATGCAGGTTTGGAAGGTGTCCTCTATTCCCAAGCAAAGGAAGGAAAACTGATTGCCAGAGCAACTGGAGCTGTTTAAGACGTAAAGAAGGCTGTGTGCATTTCATGATACCTAGGGGCAGAGATCTTGCCAGCAGTGTCTCTCAAGGCTATTGTCACACACCACGCTGCACACAGCAGTCAGGATCCAGTCTGCTCCATGCGAGGAAAGAGGCTGCAGGGCACAGCCCCCGCGCAGGTGGGAAAGGGGAGTAACAAGTTACATGCATGCATCCCAGACACGAGACTTATGGAGACCAAGGGTCCTATAGACACACTAGGTATTTAAGGTCTCAACACAGCCTGCAGAGAGTCAGCCCCAGGGGCCAATATATCCTAAAGCAGACCCTCTACAGCTGCTCAGCCAGACTGCTCCCCAGGCTGCACTGTTGAACACCAGCTGGACTCACACTGACCCAACAGGACTTAAATGCCCCTGCACATGTAGGCTCCTACTCTACAGTCAGTTCTAGGCTGAAACCCTGCCCAGGTGTCAGGGTGCCTGTACTCAGACTGCAAATTACTTCCCTGGGCTGGTCTCACCCTCTCATGTGTCTGCTGCTGTTGATGGAAGAGACTGGCAAAGTCTTCAGGCTCAGGTTCACTAGCTAATGCCTCATCCTTCAGTAAAATGAATGTGAGGACAAAAACTTGGCACAGACAACCAAAGGGTAATATTATTTTACGTGAATCTGATTTCTGGACTAAAAGCACCTTCTAGCCTTCTGCGTTTTATGGTAGCAATTTATTTTTCTCTGTAACTCACACAAGTGGTAGGCTCTTGAAAACTAATATCAGTAAAGTGCCTTTCTCTTAACACATTAAAATCCTTCCATTTCTAATACTTGCCTCTTTTATAATTTAATGGTGCCCAAATCAGTGCTTGCAAACAGAAGCAGAACAGAAACACAAACTGACAGTCACCACAGAGAAGCATTTAACTAATGTTTCACCTTAAAAAAAATGACAGGAGAAATCACCACCATGACCTAGGCAAAGCCCGAAGCATAACAGTCACACAAGAGCAACCATTAATTTGGAGTCCAGCTTCTGACATCTGCACTTCTGGACCAAGTGCCTAGGACCAGCCATTTCCACACGTTTCCAGGGAATGGAGTTGCTCACACCCACAAACAGTAGTCACAGCAAAAGGAGAGTAAAGCTCTTTAAATCACAGCTGGCTGATACGGGTTTACCGCAGAAATGGTGTTATCTAATGGACTTGGTGACGTCAAAAAGGAGCAGCAATATGTACTTACAAGCGTGTGTCGCCCTCCTGGAGGCAAGCCCTTGGCATCAGTGCTTGAGCATGGCTGTGTGGCCAGAGACTGCTCTGGAGGAGTTCCAGAAATGAGGATATGGCCAGTGCAGGCTACAGGGCTCACTGCAACTTTTCATCCCACAATGGGTGAATTTATCTTGAGATTTGGGTTTGTTGTGAAAAAAATCATGCATTTGTGACAACGGCCCTGGCAGCCACCTTCAGCCCTAAAGCCTAACAGCACCAGCCATCTCTATTTCTCTTTTCCTCTGCCTTCTGGCTCTTCACCTCTCCTGAGATTGCTGATCGTGAGGGGGAAACCATGACAAGTCAGGCCAAATTCCTGAGAGACAGCTCAGATTGTGGTGGGACACGATCTTTTCAGATTGGAAAGTTGCCACCTGAGCAACTTGAGTGCAAGCAGGCTGCTACTGCAAGCCAGGGCACTGAATGTTTTCCAGTACCTGAGGACTATCCTGTTTGGAAGCCCCTCCAAATACTCTTTGTCCTTGAGAAGCTTTCAATATCCATGTGGTACAACCAGGAGCCACCTAGAAAAATCTTCCAGTTCTCTACAGCAACTATTTGGTAGCTTCCAGGAGGGCAAACTTCAGCATCTCATCACAACTGCTGAAGTTTAAAAAACCTGCTGGGCTGTTTTATCCTTGAACAAATCCAGGAAAAATTATAATAACCATTGATTATAATTCTTGTGTGAGGGTCAATGCGCCCGTGGCATTGTGACCTCATTTACTGACTCAGTGCATGAATAATTCAACTTTTTCGTGCAAAATGTGTAAGTTTCAATCTTTCTTGAGCTTCCTAGATACAGTAAGCTTTCTGAGACTTTAACTGAAGCTACACTCATCTGCATTTTTTATTTACCACATTCACTGTTAAACTAGGATTGTCTTCAAGCATTGAACTGCCTTGCAAAGTTATCACAGCTGGCAATCTCAAAATAAATCTTTAGAACAATAAGAGATGTTGCTACCATTGGTTCCTGAGTATCTGTCCTAGGGGAATTGTTTTCTCAAGTGTAGCATAGCCCACAGGGGGTTTTTTGCAAGAGTAGAATAGTCCAATGTCCTTAAAAATTTTTTACAAATTGGATTTTGCAAGTATTCTCATAGCTGAAAGCTGGCAAGTAAAGCTAAACACAACTGCCTCTCTCACTGGAGAACTAAATAGCAAAATACCAGCAGCAAGTCCTTCTCCCATTCAAGCCAAAGAGCCCATTGCCGTAAGTGAGGGTAAGATTTCACCCAACATTTTTGAAACAGCTTTTAAACTGTCAAATCCTCTCTCACACAGAGCTAGTCTATCTCTCTCTGTCTCTCTCTGTCCAAATCTACACATGCACAAATAAACACATTTGCTTATGCTCTCTCACAACACTCTTTTAACTTCTGCTTTCAGTGTAAGTGGGCGGAGTCTTGGTAAATGTCATTATTTCACTGTAGTACTTCCTATCAAGAGATCCATCTTGGGCAACTAAATATTCTACTCTATTTTATTCTATTCTATTCAAGGAGATGCTTTGTGCTGAGAGGAGTTAAAAAATATACTTGTTAATCTAAATGGTCATTTTGGAGGTAGCAGGATTATCACTTCCCCTGACTCTCACTTTGCATCTATATTTCTTTCACATATAAGTGGAAAAAAACCCCAGGAATTGCAAGAGGAGTTTTAAACACCTCTTTTCCCCAGCAGCCATCTTTACTCTAAATGTCATCTGCAACATATGTTTACAACCTAACAGCATCCCTGTTCCCAGTGGAAAACTCCAGATGCTGAAGTCCTTTCAGGTTTCACAGCAGACGTGCTGCTGCCCTCTCGGATCTGTTCCTTGGCTGATAGTGGAAAGAAGGGGAAGGAGCAGGCACTGCCATCAGTTTTCCCACAAGACGCAGATTCTGGGCTCTCCAGAGCATGCAGGATCCAATCAGTGTGTTACACCATTACTACATAAATGTTAGGAGTGGTCTCACACTGCTGAGCTCCCTTAGACTTTGCACCTCCTATGGTGTGGTATATAGCACACGAAACAGAGGAACACCAGGAGTGTGCTTAGCCCTTTCAGCTGCTCAAAGGAGATGGAGCTAATCTATAACAAAAAACAGCCTTATTGACAAAATTCACATTTAGGTTTGGACAAAGGCTGCCTCAGGACCAGGAAGGTGGTTCTGCAGGCTTTGTGTTCCAGTGTACGTGCTCACAGACCAGAAACCAAATCTTATGGCTTGAAGAAAACTGCAGGCAGGATTCAGTACAGCACTGCTGTTCTGTCAATCAGACCCACACTATAGTGCCAGGTGCTATAGGGATGGATCAATGATAAGCATTACTGGCACTGAGAGAAAAAAGGCAAATTACTATTCGTGCACCTACTTGTTCTTCGTATTCTTTTTCAGAAGAGGTTTTCCTGAAATTGTTTGTTACATGCCACAGGGCCATCACTTCCAGCCACTTTCTAAAGAGACTCTGACACTGTATTTCAACAAAAAACTGCAATCAACATCTTAGCCAGCTCTGTTTGCAAGTTCAGAACAGTCATCTGCTTAATTTTTACTGAAAGAGCTGAGTGCTTGGAAACACTGATAGTGGCAATGTACAACCTGAACAGGCTGGAAAATAATCTCCCTGTTTCTTAAAAAACATGCTTTGATATTAGTGTGGTTTCCTTCAGGATCATAATAACAGGCTGGAAACAAAAAAGACTTTGGGGAGATTTCTGTTCAGTGGGTGAGCAATCCCAGAATTGTCAACAAGGCGAGCTTCTGGTGCAGGGTCCAATTCCCCTCGTCCTCCTCTTACATATTACTGTATCTAGGCTCATAATCTGATTTTATACATGTAATCCTGTCCACCCCTCTGACAGGAAATGCAGACAGACAGCCTTTAAATCACACTTGCATTAAAGTGCCCACGAGACCAGGCAAAGTGGGATCAGCCCCAGGTCTTTCGTTTGCAGTGCTGCTCCAGCTGAGACTTCACCGGGGTGGAGCAGGGACAGGGTTGGTGGCAGAGAGCCTTCTTTCACCCCACATGAAAGCAATGTGTGGCCTGGTGTCACTCAGAAATGCACTGGTCAGGTTTGACCACCACTTACCCTTTGCATTTTTCAACTTTTTTTCCACCAAGATGCCAAAGTGATATTACTGAATGCTTGGTACTTAAACATGGACTGCCTCCTTTAAGTCTTCCACTGGCAATTAAAGTCTCTAAGAAGGAAACATGAGGGGAAAAAAAAAAGAGAGAAAATATGTAGGTTAAAATATAATTAGTAGTTATATTTATCATTGAGCTAATTCTGAGTAGAAGCAAATGAGGTGCCAGACTGCAGGCAGACATGGCCACTTTCTGGGAGGCCCACAGCAGGTCCCAATCTGCTGCTCCAGACTGTTTTGCCACTGAGCACTACACTGAGATGAAAAAAGAGTAAACCAATTGGTATCTGAAAAAATTGTTAAAAGGGTACACAAATTCTTGACACACAATTACTCTCGAAAAAAAAATCAATAGGATTTTTTACTCCCACTCCTTTGGTCTGCAGAAAAACTCAGCCTACGTATGTTAAAACTTAAAAAAAAAAAAGACAAAAAAACCCAAAAACCGACAAACCTTATTTCTACTAATATTTTGTTTCAGTTATTCATTAGCAATTATATAAATCTGCTTTTGAACTGCTCATTTCAGTTTTAGAAATCAAAATCTCTTTTTTCTGCACAGCATTTTTAAGCAGCGTACCGCTTTAAAGCACTTTTTTTGTGGGGAGTAGAGAGGAAGGTGTCTGAACTGTATTTGAATCTTCATTGCTGAAAGCCAAACCTTTTCAGTAATAACCAAGTTTAGCTGCAAATACATTGATCTCTTCTACTAACTCTATTGCCTCATAACAGAGTTTAGCACCTCGGGAGCCACGTCTGATACAACCACCTGACTCCCTAGACATGAAGAAGTAATATTGCACAAAGCAATGTATTTAGAGGGTTAAAAACCAAAGTCCCAGGTACTAGATTGACAGCCACTGGGTTTTTCAGCTCTTTTTTTTTTTTAATGTTATATATTTTAGGAGGGAGTAACAGACTCACAAGAGTTGTCCTGCAGAAAGCCTCAGCCTTGTAGCAGGTGGGGTTTGGGGTACACAGAGTTTCCAGGGCTGGGACAAGAGAAAGGAAAGATTTTCTTTTCCTCATCCATGAAAGACATTTAGTCTGAAAGCCACTGAGGTACAAAATGGAAACTTGCAGTTCCCCTCTCTTCTGGCTTACTTTTCAGGTGAAACTGTACTTTTCCTGAGTGTCATGAATGCTGCACTGCAAAAAGTTATTAATAAATAATAACTTGAGTATGCATACAAGATCATTATTTAATCTTTCAGTAATCTTTTTCCATGCATAATTTATTAAATGTTTTATTTATTGCTCATATTTATTAAAAATTGATTTTATTTCTTCTACCCAATGTCAATTTCCAGATGCAACAAATTATTAATATTTAATAAATTGAAAGATGCATGGAAAGAAATATAAAAAAATAGAAGTGCTCGCTCCACATCTCCTCACAGACATGCCTCTCACTACATGTTTAGCAACCCCATCCTTTCTTTGCAGTCTGGGGTTGCACTTTAATCTACAATTTAGGCAGTAGTGACAATAAAAAGTATGAAACTCCAGAGTCAAAACTCACCAACCTCTTACCCCAGGAAGCCTATGAGGTTGGGTTCAAACCAAGGAGAGACTCTGAAATTCAGCACTCATCTCTGAGCCATCAGACTCTACTTTCAAGATATCTGCTTCGACCCCAAAGGTTAGAAACAATAAATAAATAATAAACTCCAAACAAATAATATGGATGGAAAGCTTCCAAAAAACCTGAAAATATGATGCAGCACATTACAAGGTGATTCAAAACATTCATTCCAGGCACTTCCTAGCATTTGCACATGGAAAAACATCATTCTTAGATTTGTTCCCAACATCACTGGGAGCTGGGGACACCCAGCAGATCTCATGGAACATCCCGTTTTGGGCACTCTCCCCTGCACATCCATTGTAGCTCGAGCCCAAACTCCCCTTTAGCTTTTACCTGTTCCCCAGACATTAAGCTGGCAGCACATCTATCCTTGCTCTGCACCAACCTGGGTGGCTGGGACTGGGGGGCAGCTTCTTGGCTAGCCCTGTGCCTAGGCTCATCAAGAAGCCCAGTTACAAGACCAGAAAAGTTTTCATCGGCTCTGAGGTCTCTAGACATGCCTGCAGTACAAAACAAAGCTAGAACACTGAGAAATTTGAAACAATTAAAAGCAAAAATCAAATAGTAATGACTTGGTTGTCTGGAAGGAATTGAGAAATTAAAGCAATTAAATCTGGATAGCTTGGCTAAGAGATTACTGCAGAGAAGAGAAGCACTTCCATAAACTCAAAAGGCTTAATCTCCATCTAAGGGGCGATGGCATATGCAGAATTAGAGCCAGCACACAAATGATGCTGGGAGATGCAGGGGCATGAGCAGGGGGACTCTAAACACCTGACAGGCCTGGGGAACCAAAACTCTCAGAGCAGAAAAAATTGAGGTGTCTGGGCAGGAGGAAATCGATGAGACATCAGATCTACCCTCATTAGTAATGCAGATAGAACAAAATAGCTGGTCACATCTCCAAAAAAGGAGAGATGACTTGCTAGGAGCAAGGCAGGAGCAGGGAGAACTGTAACCAGTGAGCTCTGGTCCTTATGCCAGCATGCACCTGGTGTTATTCACTGCACCACTCTGTTGGAACTTCAGCCCCAAGAGTTTAAATTATGTTTAAATTGACAGTGGCTCTTTCTGAGTCTGATGCTTCCTCTCACCCCTCCCCGCTTTCCACACACCCAATACATATGTAGAAATTAGGTTGCAGGCGTTGAGAGCTGGGAAATTAAATGTGACTGCTGGATAAAACAGTGCAAGTGACAAATCCAATGAGTTCATTTTAATCCTCTTGAACTGCTAAACACACTAACTGCCTGGACCAGTGCACAGCTCTGTCTGACAGAGCCAGGGACAGCCCTTTCTGAGGGATGCCTGCTGCTGGCTTTGATATGCATTTTGTTCTTCTGATCTGTAAACTGACCTAGCTGAAAAGTAGTGTTTATGGTTATCAAAACACATACAAACCCTTTTAAAGTGGTATGGATGCACCCAGCTTATGGGCCAAGTAGGTTTTACCTATTTCTGACTGCTTATGGCCATAGCACCTGAGAACCTGCTGCATGGAGCCCTGCCATGGTGCTCCTCCACACGGGCTCCCCTCCCAGCCAGGCCAGTGCCGTAGCCCAAACCTGTCCCCCTTTCAACCAAGCTGTTTGCAGGTAACTGCCTGTTCCCTGGGTTGTTTGGGCTTTTAAAACATACCCAGCACAGCCCTGCTGCCTCTTGCTCCTCAGCTGAGGGAGATGTTGTCCCATGTTCCAAAGGTGCCAAAAGTACTATTCACAATTTAGCACTTTTCCCAAGAGCCCAGAATGAAGCTTCTTCATCAATCCTTCCTCAATATTAGAAAAAAAAATCTGTACATGTGCCCGCCAGCATTGTAAAAGCCAACAGTGTAAACAAAGGTGAGCTTGAATATGCTCAGCATCCTGCCCCAGGAACTCAGGGTATGAGGCAACACAATTGTTAGCTCAAGTACCAGTTCTGATCCTGTGATGTCTTTAGGAAGGGGGCATCATAACTAATTAAGGTGCTGAAAGAAACAAGAAAGCCCCATTTATTCCAGTTATAAATTCCTGCCTATTGTTGATGGTAAAGGCTTTCACTCTAACACAGGGGAGCCGAGCTAATTTAGTTGAGCACCGTATCCTGTTCCTTGTCCATCAGTGCTGCTCCTCACAACTTCATTGCAGATCTTTCAGCAACTGGTTTGAAAAGCTTTGGTTCTGTGGTCATGATATTGTGTTTTTATTGTTGCTTTCTCTTTTATGCCCCCTTAAAACAAAATTTTCAAAACCCTAACTGAAAAATGTCACCCAAGTTTAATATAAAGGGTGAGAAGACAAAATAGACAACGCGCATTTTTCATTTCATTATTTCTTCCAAACAAGATCTTACTGTTTTGGTAAATAATCTCAATTAACTACCTTCCCAGGTGACCAGAGCTTACAGAAGATTGGTTTTATTTTCTAGCAATCATGGGAAACATCTCAATTAATAAAGAGTCTGAGAACCTTTTCTCATTGCTCCCTCACTTTTAAGGCTCCCTGCATGTCCCAGGCAAGTATTTTTCTGTCCAATGAAGTAAATCAGTCCACAGAAAACAGTAAATCCAAACTGCACCCTGGCCACCTTCGTTGGAGTCTACCAACTCATTCTTTTCACTATTTCAGTGCAAAGACACAGAAAAAAAATTACTTTCTCATGATCTCACCTTATTGCTGCCTGATGTCCATGGCAGGACAGGACCTCTAAATAACTTTTCAAACAATGTATAAACTATCCAGGCATATTGGGTTTGTACCTCATTCGGATAAGCAAATCCTACTTGTAGAGAACTTGCACTATCTGAATACGCAGTTGACTGATACAAAGAGTAAAAATACTTTCTCTGAAGCTACAGTAATTTTTGCAAATCATTGATTCTATTTTTTCTGAACATTTTATCCCAGCACGTTCAGGTTGCCTGTATCTTATTAGATTTGACTAGTGATGACTCCTTGTGTCACATATTTCACATTTGTGGTGTGTACATGAAGATAGTCACAAAATGAAAATTTCCTGAAATAACAGAATCACAGATGGCACCATAACCGAAGGTCTGTAAAAACTGAGTCACTTATGTTGCATCAGAGGAAATAATTTGTGTAAGAAAAGTTGATATAAATGAGACTGCAAATAATTACAACAAATAGAGCAATTTAGACTTTCTTTAAAAATGCAACACAAAGGAATCAATCTGATGATTAATGCAGACATTAGAACCTTGAAGCTAATAGCTGTATGAGTGGGTTCCACAGCCACCTACAGACTGCTTCCCAGATGGTGCATCTGAATCTTGTGTCAAGGTGCACAGGGTGCCCAGGGCAAGGTATGATGTGAAGGGAAGTAATTGCAGTAAAACTTGCCACAAAATTAAATATTTGAAGGAAATAGTAGCTCGCCATGTTATACCAAGTATGGAACACAAGCGCCCTTCCACCAGGAACAGGAAGATACTGGAAAGTCAGCGCTGTCTCCGTAACAGCTGATCATGAAACCTCATCTCACTGCAGCAAACAGGACATTTGGCAGTCAGTCTGTCCTGCCCTGTCCTGTGCAGGTGACCTCTTGGGAGCTGTCCTCATGAGGTCCTGAAGGAGCACATGGTTTGAGCTTTCAGGTGACTGTCCAGCACACTCTCAACAAGACGAGTAATTAAAAGGCAAAAGCACTCTGACAATTAATACTTGGTACAATCACTGAATTCTGAGCAGCCACACAATAAAGATTAAGATAGAAGACAAAGTCAGGAAGAAAGGCATGAAGAGCAGGTAGATATTAAAGATAAAAATACAGCATCACTTCCCTCACCTTTCCAGCCAGAGAATCATTTTGTCTCAGAAGTGATTCGATTCTGCATCACATTGGTTTGTGGTTTGATATCCTTTTTTTTTTGACTAGCCCAATTTCAGCCCTGAAAAAATATAATTGTCCAGAGCTCTGTTTCTGTGCTTGAAACTTCAATTCAATAACCTCTCTCCTATTGTATTCCACAGAGATCCAGAAGTAATGTGTGCTCAGGATATGAGAAGAGTGATTCTCTGGGAGAACTGAAGTTCAATTCCTTTATTTCATTTCAATAAATGGAGGTTGACTTTTAAATTGGCAGATTTGTCAAAGGTGGCTTTTTATCACAATTAAAAGCTGAGACATGTAGTGGTCTTATCAAAAGAAAAAATAGATTTTTTTTTCCACATTTCTGTGCAAGTATCAGTCAGAAAAGACAGAGTAGAGGCAATACAACCAGAAAATATTTTCACAAATATGATGATTAAAAAATGAATTTGTTCCAGATGTGTTTGCTTCTCTCAAATAGGCAAATAATTCTGTTATGGTCACCCACATTCTCACAGAAAGAAAACTTTGGAAACTCATGAGGATTCACGGAAAGCAAAGTATACACAGAGAAGGAAATCAGCTGGACAGGAGTCAGACTGCACTGATCACAACCAGCACTTCAAACACGTACAACTACTCATGGGAATATCAGAGAGAATTATAGTAGCACCTTGTGCAAGACTTCAAACATGTCGAGCTCTGCCTTGGACAAACACTGGGTCAAACACAGCAAGTGTCAAGAAACATCACTTTCTATGATTATTCACAACTGTGATTGTCTTACTTGAAGGACTCCAGCCTGAGAGGGTTCTAGTTGTTTTGTTTATATCTGGCTTTAATATTTATATTTATTAAAATCTTACATAGGTTAATATTTATATTTATATTTAGTTATATTTATATTTATATTTATATTTATATTTATATTTATATTTATATTTATATTTATCCAGATGAGGAACAACTATCTTCTGATCTGAGAAAGTCATGTCCCTAGACACCACAGCCAGGAATGTGGAATATTTAAAGCAGCTGATGCGTGGGAAAAAAATGAATCAAGAAAGACAACAGCTACAGATGTAAAGAGGAGACAGCAGTGGTGTTGTGCCCATATAGCACAGCTGTAATTTCAGTCCCAGCACGACCTGCAGCTCATCCTGCCCTAATGGAAATAAGTTGGATACTTGCTAATGCTGCAGCTGCGACAGAGCAAAACGGAGACAACAAAGCCTGGTGGTAAATACCCCGAGCAAGGTGTCACAGCAAGTCAGATCGGCTGGCAAGCCAAATGGTTTAAAAGTCTTGTTTTGAGCCAGTCCACCAGCCTGTCCTGCTCAGGAGGTGCACAGACCCTCCTGGCACCAGTGGCCAAGAGAGGGGACAGGCTCAAGCCTTTGAACAGTGGCACCAAGCTGGTTTGCCCTGAGCCAGCTATGAAGCTCGTGTGGCCAGCGTGGCTAGTACAGCACACCGTGCATGGGTTTCATGAGAATGGTTCCCAATTGCCTGGATAAAAATAAACATGGGCAGGTTTATGCAGGTGCTGTGAATCTTAGGATAGCCCAGCCTTATGCCAGTGACCCTGGTGTCATGAAAAGCTCATCCATGCAGCCACTGTTGGAAGATGGCTTGGGTACCAAAGAAGCAGTAGTGGGAAAGAGCAACTGTAGTATTTAGAGGGAATGTAAAAGGGCTAACTTCCGCCCAGGCTGTTTTCTCTCAATACCATTTTTTGCCAACTGATAGCAGTTCATAACCACGCAACTGGGGGAATCCCTGTGCCATCTGGAGCATTTCTGAACAGGAGTTTCATCAACCATTACGCAACACTTCTACCTTCGTGTGCATATTCCCAGGAGGGGATTGCAGTGGCCTAGGCAATGAATGTTTGAAATCCTCACAAAACTTGATCAGCTGCATTTCATCACCTTCTGTCAGATGTCTCCACTTGGCAGATCTTGACATCCCACTCTGAGCAATTTTTCAAAGTGCATTTGAGGAACCTTCCCATTCCTCTACACAAGGAGGTAACATGGATTTCTGTCACCCGGTATGGGTTAGTCACACTGAGTCATAACCAGAGCACACAGCAGCACTACCAGACTCTCTACCCTTCAGAGACAGGGAAAGAGAGGGCTGGCACCAGATACCACAGTTTGTCCCACCAGGGTGGCATCCACCTGGTGCTGTTAAGTTATCCTGGAGATGTCCAAAATCCAGCCCAAGAGGAGAACCAGGATTCCCTTTCCCTGCAGGCATCGCCAGGAAAAAAAACAGGTTTCAGAGCTGTCCCTGCCACACCACCAAGGCCAGCACCAATATTCACTGTCTTCAGCTCAGACTGGTAATCCATCTAGCTTGAATTGGGTCTGCCTGTCCCATGTGAAAACCCTCCTATCTGCATCCCATTTCTTCTGGACATTTTTGGCCACCTGAGGAAAGCAAAGAAGGGCTGCTCAGCCCTCTCCTGTAAAGCCCTTTATGATAGTGCTGAAGGAAAAATGGTAGGTTGGCAATTAATGGAGAATGGATTAGTTTGTGGACTCCAAGAAAGACAGAGCCTGGCACACTGCCTGTGAACAGCTTCAGCAAATACAGAACTTTCTTGTTATTAAATATATAAATCTGTTTTATTTTTCCAATGGACTATTTTTGAGTGTTTTGTGAGTAAAATGCATCCATCTTCTTCACTGGGTTTCCACAGAGAAGTGCTCTGCCTCCCACAAGTCTCCAGCCAGCACACCACCACCATAAGTCTAGCAGCATCCTTTATCCTGCTACACTCCTGCTTACCAGCAGAAGAAAGGACAGCAGGTGCTGAGCTGATTCCAAATTACAAATATACTTGACCTCTCACTGCAACCTCTCAGTGTGCAGGGACATTAATTGGTGTCTCTCCTCTTTCCAGAGCGTGGATACAGGTCAAATGTCATGATATAAATATGAATAAATCATCTCTGAGATCTCTCCATCAGAACTGAAATTACTTGATATTTGCTGGGCAGTAGAGACTGACGGATGGATGGATGGATGGATGGATGGATGGATGGATGGATGGATGAAAGAAAAGACCAATGGACACTAAAACTGTGTGGTCTTGTTGCCTTTGAAGACCTCACTGATGTGAGATAGCACATATGGCCATCACAAAACATCTGGTGGCTGAAGTGGTCAGACTGCTATTCTAGCATCAGAAAGGTCAGAAGTTGTTACCTTTTCTTGGAGAGGTTGTCTCATAAACGAAAAACAGAGGAAAAGCATCTTCATCTGTGGCCTGTAACAGTCTCTTTGTGAGCTCTTACAGATTTGGTACAGGAGAGGATGTCAACCTGATAATGACAAATCAGCTCTCAGCATCTCAGTCAGTCCTGATGCTTCATCCTGGTAGGATCATATTCATCCTGAATACGAAGTTCTCTGCAGCTGTTTGTCCGAGGTGGACGTCCTCCTGGGACACCCTGCAGGCCATGTTCTGGACCCAGAGGCATCCTGGAGGCACTCCATCACTGCTGAAGCACAGTTGTTTTTAACCTCTCCATGGATTTATAACTACTCCAGGCAATAATGATCCTGTTAGCTGCATGCTCTTTCTTTCATTAACAACTCTTCTTTTCATCCTTACAGTCTGTGAGACCTTCTTGTATCTGCATGTCTGCCTCAAAGTAGGTTTGCAATCTGCAGAGCAGGAATTGTTTTACTCTATGTTTTTTTACCACAGTATATGGCAAACCACAGCACATGGCAAACCATCCTGACTGGATTGCATTGGACATCAAGGGAATGTCTGGCAAAGCCCACTGCACCGCAGCACAGTGAAGGCTGAGTGGAGCAGGTAGCTCAGGCTCATGGAGGTTAGTTGGGGGAAAAGGACCATTTCAGGGCAGGGACCTCTGCAAGGCTTGGCGGTGGCTCAGCAAATCTTTCTTGCTCTCCTTTTAAAAGTACATTTCTAAATGTGCTGCCTTGAGGCCAGAGAAATTCCCAGAACAAGCATGAATTTTTCAGGAGGATGGAATGTGTCTACTGCTGTTCTCTGAGACACAAAGGAGACAAAAAAAGGGTTATTTTCTGATTTCAAAGAAGATATTCTTAGTATAAACTTCCAGCAACACATCCAGACAAAAACACACAAAAATACTACATATATTAACATATGTATGTGATTACCACCACCAGAGTTTTGACAGAAGCCCATCCTGGTAAACCATCTTCATGTTCCTCTGCTATGAATCATTAATTGTAACCACTTGATCTGGAAGTAAAGCACTTTCTCTCCCAAGAACATCCTAACTGACAAAGGGGAGAGAAAAAAGCCAAGCAAAATTTGCTTTGCTTGTTAGTGAAAGCCCCAGTAATGCACTGTCCTTGCTCCCTTCTCGTGCTCAGTATCTGGAATGGCTGCAGAGTCATTACCAGGCTGTTGGGCAGGGCTGGGGAGTGGAAATTTATGTACGGCCCTTAGGGCTAATTGCGTGTGCCACCATTCAGGTGAATAGAAAACTCATACACTTGGCCTGCACCCAAAGTGACAGCCGTATCCCCCGTGTCATATAAACATGATTAAGAAAACAATTTTTCCCCCTCAGTTACTGAGCATTAAATCTTAACTAACATGCTGCTGAACTGAGAAATGCTCTGTGTTTCCAGCGGTGGATCCGTCCCCCGCTGATGATGCAGGCTCCTGATTTTGTGTCCTTCAAACCACCTTCCCTCTCTGCTCAGGATGCCCAGCCAGTGCAGCATCAGTGCCCATATCAGCATCCAGGATGGTGCAGAAAATTCAGCCCCCATGGTTTGTGGGAGGCACAGGAGCGAGGTTAGGACGGGACAGAGTGTTCTGAAGCAGCTGCAGACCAACACAGTCATTCTCTCTCTATACTTGTCTATACGCCCATGTACATATACTCAGAATATTTCCACTCTGATATGAAAGCCTGGTGAACGGAATCTGTGCATTTCATCAGCTGTTCCTAAAGGCTGAAGCCTTAGCAGGCTGCACCCTTCTAATGGAGGTCAAGACTTCAGCGATTTTTTGTGATAATATGGAAGAAATATGTAATCCTCTGTTTCATGGCTTTCTGGTAAAGAAGTCTGATCTCTGCTTCTTCTACATACTTCCATTTTGTAATGCTGCACAGGAGAGGATCCAGCCATTTGGAAGTGGATATAACCAAATAAAATAACTGACACTCGAATCTTATTATTGATACACATTGCCAACATTTCTCTTCCACCAACAGTTCACACACATCCAGGGAATGATGCAGTCTTTTAGATGATTTACCACTAACCAATTAAAATACCAAACCCGGAAGAATCAAATCCCCTCACATTCTCACATCTGAACAGAAAGCATTTGAGTAGTCAAACTTGTACTTAGCTTTTTTTTTTCCAGAAAACCAGTTTGGAAAGGAATTTAGGGAACCCTCCAATCCATCCCAATGCCCTACGTTCTACCACTGGCTGAAGTTAGAAAAATTCCACATCTGGGGTCCAACTAGACTTCATGCATCAAGAAAATGGTCCAAACAACTGACTGACCAACATTTTATCTTGCAACGTCTTCTTTTTCCGATTGGAAGTTTTCAGCTGCCAGCATAAGTGTAAATTCTCCTTGCTTCAGGCAGGTAAATATTTCCTTGCAACAATGCCATGAAAAACAGGCCCACTGTGAGTCATCTTATCTCAGGCAATTTTTCATAATTGGACTGCATGGAACAGACTCTTCTTGTTATTGGTGTGATATTAGATAATAAAATAAATAATTTGCCACTTTTATAAGCAGAAGGGAAAAAAACAGATTTATAGCATTGGGATTTGGAAATGCTTGTTACTTGCTTGTTTCCCATTTTGTGTCTTCTCAAGAAGTTAAATAAAAACATCAGTGTCTGTCTGCAAAGAGTTACAGGGGAAACAACAGTGTGTATTAAATTGAGACTTCAGAGGGGAATTTCAATCAGTATATTATCAGGATGTTCTGACAAAGTTTAAAATCTCTAGAGATAAAAACAGTTACTAGAACTCGTACAGCTGTTTGATGCTGATCTGTGATTGCTCTTACAAGCAAAAAGCAAAAAACAGGAAAAAATGGTTGAAAATTTTAGCAGAAATTAAGGAACATGAAAGAGAGGAAGGACAGAAGAGGAAGGTGTAACAAGCAGAGAATAATATAGTAAGCACCAGTGATGCAAAGCTAAAAGAAAATGCCTTAAGGTAAGAAAGAAGGCACATGTATTTCATATGGAATGATGAAACCTGAGAATGTATTACTGTAAATTCTCCATTTTGTGATATCCTCTCTAAAACCAAGTGTCTTAGTCAAACAGGGTTCAGAATGGGAGTAATGGATTCAACTTAAGTGTGTGCTCTAAAAGGATAAAACAGAAATAGAAGTCAGTAAGGATAAGCTCAAGCATACAGAGTCCCCTCCATCTGCAAAGCCTCAGCAAGTCAGAGTCCCTCAAGGAAAAGGATGAAGTGCCAAGGGAAAGAAAAGCAGAGCTGGCTGTAGGGTAGGTACAGGGTCAGGTAAGGCACTGCCAGAGATGCCCATGAAGGGACTGCCCCACCAATGCCAAATCAGGCTGGCCCCAAGCTCAGGCCTGAGGAGATCCATCTCCTCCTGGCTGGGAGGCTACTGGGAGCACCCCAAGTAGTGCAAGGCACACAGCAGCATTCAGGAAGGGCTCTCTGAACAAAATAATGATGATCACAAAGAGCCTGAAACCTGGAAGGCTTTCCAAGCAATGGCATTAGCAAGAGAAGGAGCCCACAGGGCTGCTCAAGCCCTGCCCTGGAGGTCTGGGGCCTCTCATATTTCCACCTGTTCTCCAGGGTCACAGGCACCCACATCTAAGCTCAGACCAACCCTGGGTGCTACAGGGAGCTCCTGTCCCCTGCAAGCTCTGCTCTCTCCCTCCTCCCCTCTGGCCCTTTCTGTGCTAAAAGGAGAGAATATGTCAGGGTAGAAGCTCAGCCCCCATTTTTTGTCACCACCTGGAGGATGTTATTTCTTTCCATGTGCTGTATAGAATGCATAGGCAGAATCCTGTGCCTTGCCTGGGCATCAGTAGTTGGGTGTGCTGGGTAAATGGTGAAATACCCCTCAGACTGCCACTTGCCAGCTCTGCTTCTCCCAAAAGGCCACTCAAGATACATCAAAGTCACCAAGTCAGTGCATTTGCTTTGCACAAATTCAATTTTGGAGTTTCTCATTAGTTCAGAGACATGAAATGATAGACTGAAGGTTTCAAAACTGCCAAGTGTAACAGATACTTTGCTTATGCCTCACTCTCACTTCAGTTCATCTTCCATGCTACTTGACAGTTATTTTTGAGTAGTATATACTGGTATGAAAATAAATGCTAAAATCTTATAAAACAGGAATTTTCTTCTGTGCATTCCTTGATCACCATGTAAACCATGGAAAGAATAGCAATACTGTATTGAATAGCCCCCAAATTAAACACACTGAGGGGAAAAAAAAGGAACATCTCACACAGGAAAAGCATTTGGGTTTTAGAAAGCCTCCTAAAATGCAAAAATATTGCATTTTAATACAAAGAAGGATTGTTACTAAAGAAATCATTACTCAGACATATCTGAAGTGTTACAAACTACAGGAGGAAATCAGAAAAGAAGAAAAATCAGGAGAAAGACAATCAGCAACTGAAGCTGAATTCTAAAACCACGACAGCTTTGTCCTTTTCATTGAGTCTACTACACACAAAACAGAAACATATTTGAAAAAATTTGGCATTCAGAGGCATTAAAATTATTCAGTTACTGTCATCACTCACTGAGAAACATGACGTTCCATCACATGAGTCATCTCTGCAAGGAAATGGGCACAAAATGTACTGTGAAGCACAACGAGAAGTCACAAGTACAGGACCCAAAGAGAGAGGGAGTTTCTGATGTGTAACAAGAGCATGACTTTTGCTGATACCAGCTGTGATCATGCCTTTAGCTTGGTACATGGGATGGGCCACAGCGAGGAGGTGGAACTGCTGCTGGCACCTCCCTGGAGGAGACCCATTCCAGGTGGAAAGGAGACACCAGAACACTTTCCTAGCTTCCCTGTGTCTATTTTTTAGCACCTCTTGGATAAATGCACCCAATAAACCCAATTGCTGCAGCAACTGGACTCTCACCATGTAGTGCAGCAATAAAACAAGCTTGCAATAAAACAAGGGAATTTTCCAGGGCTTCTCTGGTCTTTCTGGTGCCCACTAAGCCATGACAGAGAAGGGGATTCATGTATCTCATTTAAGTACATTTTAGATCCCCCCCAAGCCATAACTGTCTGCTGAGGATGTTTGGGGAGGGCATACCAAGCCCTCAGCATCAAAGCAGAGGCAGGTTGACCCTCTGGAAACCGCTCAACAGCTGCTGAGCACGTTGGCACCTGGAGACCAGGCCAGGCAGCTCACATCACTGTCATGGTTTCTTCAGGGATGTGTCCCCCAGTCTGGCTCTCCAGGTGGGCATAAATCCTCCTTCAGCTCAGGTGGGTCTAAATCTGTGCTATCTTTTCCGCACAGCCTGGAGTCCCCAAAACCTCCAGGCATGCCCTCCGCTGCACATGAGGACCCTCTAGACTCACTCAGTGCCATGATGGAAATGTGAAACTTCTCCGTCTGAAGCTCTTGATTCTGGACCTCCCCAGAAGCAGCACACTCAAAATTGCCCCAAACAGCAGCTGATGCTCCTTCACAGTGGCCCCTTTTCCCTCGTATGTCCCAGCTAATGCCCTTGACCCCTTGTACCTCAGAGCTCTGTACCCCAAATGCAGAGCTCATCTTGGAGAAGAAGAGGCCAAAGACTTCCCACAGCATCAGGTACACAGAGCTTATCCTACACAGTCCTCCCTCGCTGCTGTAGCTGCTCCGCAGTGTAGTTATGTGGCACAATTCAATGCAGTTCATGACCGGTTCCTGTCACTGTGCATTGCATGCCCCTTGTTGCAGACAGCTGTTATTTATTCTGTCTCAAAGTCTTCCTCTGAAAAATCCTCCACAATTTCAAAAGCCGTGATTTTCTTTATCTCCTTTTTGTTTCACAATCATACTGTGAAATTGCTGGGGATTTTTTCCCCCTTCACTTTTAGAAGTCAGGATTGTGCTTCACTTGCAAACAAAGCAACTGAATAATCTTACAGTCAGCCTCTTCCCTTAACAGGACATTTCTAACTTTTTCACTTTAAGGACTTTGCAATGAAAGTCCTTGATTATCTAAAAACATGTACTAATTAGTATTTTATTATGAATTTCCAATGCATGTCTTTTCAATGGAAGTATTAAAAAACTTAGTCTGCATCTTACCATCTTTGTGGTCATTTGAAAAAATTGTCCTGCCTTGTGATGACATAGGGAATCTTATCCAGAGACAACCCAGACTGTGTGAAAGCAGTATCTGTACAAAAAGCATTCAGACAAAACCAGCATGGTATCTTCACTTGAAACAGGTCCTGAACAAACAATTTGTACAGGAGTTGAGAAAATAGTAGAATTGAAGGACAGGAACAAGTTCCAAATGAGTGGCTCATTACAGTGGAAAACAGTCAATCACATCTGGTCCTGCAGGTGGAGGTTTGCCTTCATCACCCCCCAACAAAACTCCCAAACAGTAGAAGTGACATGCTAACTGTGTTCATGGTGGCTTTTGATTCCCCAGCATGAAAGGACCATATAAATTTACCAAAGAAAGTCAAGGAGTAGTCAATAATGTGATTTGTCTCAAATTTACCTATAGGGGTGTTCAAAAGCCCAAACACAAGAGAAAAGAGACCACTTGACTTGTCAGAGGTGGGGCACAGCCATCCTGGCCACAGAAACTGCTGAAGAAGGACTGGTAGATTGTATCTGGCTCCCTCATGTCCTTGGCAGGTTCTCTTGAAAGCCAGACATGGCTCAGCAGGGGGGTGCACTTACATCCTCCGTCTTGTGATCTCCCAACAGCTGATCATGGGGGAAAGCTATGGATTTCCTAACCACAAAAGGACACGTGTCTGGAATCAGATTCCTTGTGGGTGCCAAGAGTAAGACTGAGAGCTAAGCTCTTTTTTGAGTCATTCATCAGCTCAGATGTGAGTTGTCAGCCATTTGAACATTTTCCACAAAAGCTGCCACACAGTCTGTGCTCTTTATCCATTCTCCAAGTATAGCACTAGAGATGTGTCAGACCCGCTATTTTCATTTATTAAAACTTTCTGCCTAGTTTGACAAACTGGAGGAAAGTTCTAGATAGAGCTGAGCATTAATTAACCTTCTTGCATTCTCCTAAATCTCCAGTTCAAAGCAGTACACATTGTAAAACATAAGAGGAATGATTCTCTCTCATTTAAGATACCCACTGAGACCCTTTGTCCGACTTTCCCTGCACTCTGACCCAGGCCACTTCCCTAGTGCTTCAGAGACCACCAAAGCTTCTGTCCTGACCATCAGTTATACATCCTCCAATTTTTAAAGCAAAAGAATTAGCTGGAACATAATCAGAGAATGGAGAAAGCTTTTAGGATAGGTCCAGTTCCTCATAATTTTTAGGTACCTTACTCGGGATGGTGGCACATGGTTTTACAACTTTTTGGAGGGGAATGGTTGGAGCATTGAAATCCAGGAAGTCCTGTGTGTCATGAGGAGAAGGGCAGCAGGAAGTTGGCATTGCTGGGGTGAAGCCCTGGGAACATGTGTCTGTTCCCCATGGAAGCCAGTGACCCTGCCTGAGGCTGTCCCCAGGAGACATCAGGCCTACTCAGATCTACTGGCTGAGCTGCTCTTAGGAGGAATCCCTGTCCCATTTTGGTCAAAATGCCCTGGGTGAGTCCAAACAGTTTAATAGTAAGACCTGAGATTCACCAGCCCAAGCTCCTTACAAAGGCAGCAGAGAGGAAAACATTTCTGTAGGGCAGCTCAGACTTCCAAGGTCCAAATCCGGGCATATCTGCTCTGCCTTTGTCCCATAGAGTCTGTGGCAATTGAACTCCTGAGATGGATGGTTTAGGAGGAGGTCCACAAGCTGAAGGTGGACATGAGGTTTAGACTGGCACTGACAGCTGAGTGCAGTTTGGAGGGACTGGAGACAGTGGGGAGGGAAGTGGCTGGAAGCAGCTGGTCAGGGTGACTACTGCAGCTGGGGCAGCCTCTGGGAAAGGGGAGGGGTGCCTCCCCAAAGGGGACAGTGCTCTTGCCATCAAAATGGGACAATGAGCTGAAACCAGCAGGAATTGTGCTCAAGTACCATAGTACAGGAATAAAAAATTATAAGCACCATAGAAATCTGTAATGTATTTACTGTGAGGAAGCTGAAGGCACAACTCTAATCGCACTCAGCATTCCTTTGGTAAAAGTACATCAGAATTTGCTTTTCACAAACCTGTTACGCAAAGAGTACTAGAGAGATCTTTGAGTCATGTGAGGGGAGTCCAGCTCCTCTAGGACCTGCGGCAACAGAGACACTTTGCATAATTTATAATGCAAAGCATAACTAGAGGGAAAGGAATCCCAGGAGTTAATGGATTTGACTCCACTTATTTCAATAAATTATAGCACTGACTCCAGGCCTCAGTTCAACAATATTTTTAGTGAACTAGATGCAGAAAATAAACAAGCTTTTTCTGTAGTTTTTAGGAAGGCAAAGTGTACAGGTTCTGACTTTTCAAAGCTACTCCCAGGAAAAAGGCAGGGAGTAAAAATGAGACACTTCACTCTAAGAAACAGCAACAAACTGAAAAGCTCAGAATGGAAATAACCTTCTTTGTCCAGTAACTCGTGATTTAGGTATAACATTCTGGCCCTGAAACTAAAGATTAAGGAGGTTTTATTACAAATGCAGCTGCATTTTTAATTAGAGAGTGAAAAGTAGTAGGAAAAAATAGCATAGGAGCAATTTTGTATGGGGACTGTGTGACCTAATAGCTGTTTTTCAACTGTAATATCAATGATTTGGTGCTCTAGTTTCCTTCATCAACTGACTGGGGACTGTTTTTCAAGTCATTAGGAAGCTAGGAACATACCAGTTTTGTTTTAGAACCACAGAGAAATGGCACCTATAAAAAAAAGGTGGGGGTTTTATTCTTACCTAAACTGATTGTGCATTGTTTAAACTGTGCTGATACAGTGGCCATGCCTTTTTTGCTACTGATAGAGAGAAGAGAGGAATCAGACCCCATGTGATACTTCCAGACAGCAAGTTACAGACCGAACTTGTAGAAGTGGCAGTTCTTTGTGTTTCCATAGCAACCCAAGCTGCAGTTGTCGGTAATTAAAATTAACTCCATAGTTTTATTGGAATGCCAGGAGCTGCCTTCTCAGATGATGGAGACAAAACAGAAGCAACAATATATGCCAAAATAACAGTTTTCTATATACAGCTCTGTCATTCCACCAGCAGCATTCAGCCACATCGCATCCTTGCCTCTTTCAGTGCTGTTCTGGCATGCGTTTGACTAGCAGTGGAAAATGGTATCTAGAAGATTTTAACCCGACTCCTACTGCAAGCCCAGAGCCTTGCAGATGCATCCTGCTGCTGACACATGGTTCTCCTGCCTGGGCAGTCCTAGGTATGCCCTCCTCTCTCCCTACCGTGTAGATAAGAAGGGTGAGAACAGCCTTTCTCCAGATCAGGCTCACTTAGAGCCCAGTGAGGCTGGGGCTGGTGAGAAGGTGCATCCTGTGACTCCTAAAAGCTGGACAGAAAAACACATTGAAATAGTCTTGCCAGGCTCTGACACGGCTTTAGGGTGGCTCCTTTCATTCCTTCCCCTGAGCTGCCATCCCCAAAGCAATCATCTCTGTCACAGATCACATAGCATGGGCAGGGCTGCAGACTGCAGCAAGCAGTGGTGGTGGTGGGGAGGGGAAAATTGCAGCCCTCCAACCCTCCCCACCCTCCACTCCTACTAAAAGCTCCCTAGAAAAAGCGCTTTTCACATAGAAATTATCCACATCCCAAGTAAGGGACACGGGGAAAAGCACAGCACTAAGCCCCTGATCATCAAGCACTGCTTCAGTCAGGTAATTTCTTGGCTTTGTCCTGAACCTTCCCTGCCAGCTGTCTGCAAAGCAGGGTTTGGACATGCATGCTGAGATGGTTCATTGCAGGACTTCTCCCAGTGTGACTGTCAGACTGATTTGAGAAGACAGCACTGTGTTTGGCTCCCTCTGCACCACCAGTCCTCCAGCACTATCCCGGATGGCTTTGCAACCTCACATGTCCTTGTGTTAAATAGCAGCAAAACACATCAGGACCATGAAAAAATCCACTGCTGTGGTGGGCTGCAACACTTCACTCATTTTCCTTTAGACAAGTTGAACTGGAAAAACACAGTAAAAACAATAATCATAGTTTTATGTGGGGCCCAGGGGAGAGCCAGGGCCAAGTGCTGTTAAGTGTAGATGCAGCCAGTCTGCTCTGGAGGGAGCAGAATGGACATGAACCTATTTTCTCTCCTTGGCCTCCCAGACAAAGTTCAGTCCTTGGCTCTCTTCTATTTACTAGTAGGGACATATACATTGAGTATTGAAAACCAGTCCTGTGTTCAAAAAACTCCTAACTTAATAGAAAAGTAAATTATTTTGCTTCTCAGAGAAAGAACATATTTTCCAACTGGCTAAGCATAAATTGAAATTCATCTCTTAGGGCCATAGCTTACCAGCAGTTAGCATCTCTAGCAAAACAGATTGCCATTAGTTGCTCTTAGTTGTTAGGTAAGCCAAAATAAAGTGTTACATTAATAAAAAATATTTTCCTAATGTCTACCCTAAAAAGATAGCAGTTAACATCAAAAAAAGCATTTCATGGTTATAATTACCTGCATTTCATGGTAATAATTCAAATGAGGCAGGAAATTCTAACACCAATGATTTATATCTTTAGGATGAATAGGAACACAAAATACATACATACATGCACGCATCATGAGCTCTGTAATAGCACCAAAACTATATGCAGAGAGGTATATGCTCTAAAGGTAATATCCATGATTGGCACGATGTCTCCTACCAAAAATATCATTGGCAAAACTATACCCTCTGCAATGAAGTCTTAACGGGCTTCTATGGAAACTGACTTTAATAAAGAAGGCTGGAACTAGAACTCTCTGAGTTTAAAGTCTTTTTTTAAACACAGTTTGAAGCAAAATTTTGTTGGATTTTTTTAAGTTTGGAAATCAGCTTTCATTTTCTGTTTGCTCATTTCCTTTTATTTAGACAATAAATACCTGGAAAATTTTGCTCTTCGTAATTTTTACCCCAGAAAGCCTCAAAGGACCAGTTCAAGAATCTCTCACAGAGCAGATCAGAAGTGCCCCAGAGCGATGATTCAATAATCCATCCTGCAGATGGAACAACCCAGTCACATTATGATTATTGTTCACCAATATTGTTCCAGCCCTGGTTTTGTGCTGAAACAAAACTCTGGTAAAGGCACAAACCACAATTTCCAGGAATGTCTGTACAAGCAGCACAATGCAGTGATGAGCACTCAGGGCTTGTGAACAAGAAGGGTCCCTTTGGAAGCAAAGTCATGTTTAGAAGTCCATGACTGTTTCTTGCAGCTTCTTATACAATGCTATCAATAGTCAAAATCCTGCCAGGAGTCAAAATATTTTTCAAAATGAGCTTGTGTTGCTCCAGGGTTGTATTGGCTGTATTGCTGTGCTGCTGTGTTTGACTGCTTCCTTTCCCTCCCACTTGAAACTTGATAAGATCACGGTGGGAAATGGAGCGTAAGATGGACAAACAATGCTGTTACTCAGTGAGAAATGCACTCAGGAATAGAGGAAATCCTACATTTCCTTATGAAGATAACTTTTCAAATAAGACTTTAAGCAAATATGCAGGTCCTAGTCACAAGGGGAGCCAGACATGAGCCAGGCACAAGCTCCAAAGTTTGTGTGTTGTGAAGGGACACTTAAGCCTCTATATAAAAGTTGTCTAACAAGTGCCAAGGCAGAAATCCACGTCCAGACCTCGGGTGCAAAGGACTTAATGCCAATGAGCATTAAACTGAGATGTGTTCATGCAGGCTGCCCAGGAACCTCTCTGGCTGCTTCACTGCAGCATCCTGCCTCTGGTGAGGGCCATGTGCTTGGGAAGTCCCCCCTAGATTGCTAAATGTGTCCCACATGTGCAAGAGGGATCCCTGCAGCCACCAAAACAGAGCGACACTGTTGCCTGTGCCCCTCAAGCAATGCACAGTATATGCACTGTGCCACAGGGTTTGTTGCAAGGATGGGGTGGGCTGCAGAGCCACAAATCTGTGCAAATGTGACATCACCCCAAGACCCACCCCACAGGAAAAATTTCCACATGGGGAAAGAGGGTACATGCAGGAAAGAAGAACATGTCAGCAAAATCACCCCAGCCCATATGGCCAAGGTGTCTTCAGGACAGCCTGCAGTTTTAAAATGAAGCACATGCTCAAGTGTTCTGTTAGAAACCTTATGCCACTTGCCATGTGAGCAGCAGCACAGCTTTCCCAAAGCAAGCTGTCTGGGAAGCTGATTGGCTGTCTCTTTGCTTAGGAGGCAAATTGTTTTTGAGATACATACACCAGGGACTTTTCACATGTATCACATATGTGCACAGATGTTTGGTGCAGTAGGACACAACAATCTCTGAATTGAGCACCTCAAGTTAGGAGAGACCAAGCTCATCTCATGCAGCCTTGGGTTTAACACTAGATTTCAACAAAACAGAAGTGGAATTCAAAAGCCTTCATGCAGGTACTCACATACCCAAGACACTTTTCTTTCACCTCGGGGAGAGTTACAAGTTTCAGAGCCAGGTATATTGTGCCAATTTTTTCTGACCAGACAAGATTCAGGTCAGCAAAAGCCTGCCCAGAAATTGGAAAGCAGACCTTTCTGCATAGCATGACAGAGGTAGAAAGGAGGGGGGAACCCCAATTCTCGACACAGCCACTTGGAGAGCCCAGAGCTGCAAATACCTTTTCCACTCATCCTGCACAGCAGGATACCCTTGGCAGCAGCAGCAGCAGTGAGTGTGAGCAGTGCTGGCAGAGGCAGCCAAATGCAGCCAAACCTGGCAACACAACTGCGCTGCCTGGTAGAAGTGGAGAGAGAGACAACAGCAAGAAAAATTTAAATTAACTAAAGATAAGGCTTCAAAACCTTATCATTTGCTCTGAAGGGGTTAAACCTGTTCTCTGTGTTTCTCTGACCTGTCAATAGTGTGAAAAATGCCTCCTTTCCTCCTGCTTTTTTATATACTGCTACACAGTGGGATTCCAACATGCAGCCATGGCTTGTCTAGGGCTTTATTCATTTTGTCATGGTTGGCTGCATTTTTCAGAACTCTTTCTTTTGCCTTCATTAAACTTGAATAAAAAGGGGTCTATTAAAAAATGCAAAGGACTCATTTTTCAAAATCAACCCTAGCCTTCAGTTTTTCAAGGTTAGAGCACTTTTTCCTTCATTTGGTTTAATCCCAACTGCAAAAGAAAGGAAGAAACCCATTTGGAGGGTAACCAAGAACTTAAGTGCCTCAGAACCAAGCAGAACAATCCAACACTGCCTGATCCATTCACCAAGCTGGGCTCTCCATGGTAATGGTGGGCGGAAGATATCTTCCTAACAGAGCCATCCAGAGGGTGGCTGAGCACAGAAAAAGTCTCCCCAGGGAAGTGGTCACAGCACCAAGCATGCCTGACTTCAAATAGCATTTGGACAATGCTCTCAGGCACATGGTGGGACTCTGGGGCTGTCCTGTACTGGGCCAGGAGCAGGACTTTGATTACCCTTGTGTGGCCCTTCCAACTCGATATTCTTTGACTCTATGATTCAGAACAAGAGGCAAACTGTGGAGCTCCAGCAGATCTGTAGAGCCCTGTCCTTCCCTGGCTGGCATTAGGCGTCTGAGTTTAAATCCTTTGATCAGCTGCACAAATATCCACTGATGTGCACTAAATTTTTTCACAGCTGTGATCAACTCTTAAAAGAGCACTTGGCCATATCTTGAGGAACTAACTGGCTCAGAGCAGTCTGTTATCTTCCAACCAGACAAGACCAAAATTTTGGGTCAGGTTTGGATTCACAACTAAGCACCCATTTTCAAGGTGACCTTGTCTCTCAGGCTTCTAAGTCAAGCTATTTTTAAAAGGTTAGCAAACAATAAAAGCTCCATATTTTAAAGAGCTTAGTGCACAGGGTTAGGCACAAACTGTTGCAAAGTGTCAGTGCTCTTCTCACATCAACAGGACAGGCAATGACATTTGGCTTGGGCAGCAGGCAAGAGATGCACAAAAGCTCAGGCTTTTTGAAGCTTAAAGACACTTGTATAGGTGTCTAAAATGACAGCCTGGGTTTCTGGGGGAGTTGTCCAAGGAGCACAGCATAGTGGACTCTGCCAGGGAGCTACATCTCTATAGCTGGAAAGACCACTGTCAATAAGCTTGGTGGATGCATTTGAACCCACTGCTTTAAAGAGTAACTCTCTACCAGGATTTGTTGCTGCAAACAAAAATATGACAAGTGTGTAAGATGTCAAATTAGTCAACACAATGTTTTTAAACTCACAGTATGGCCACCAGAACAGCTGCTTTGTCTAATATTTTCCTTCAAGCAGAGAAGACCATAGCAGCATTCCTGTCTCGGCATAACTTGTGACACAGCAAAAGTCTATAAGAGTTTTTAAGCATTTTTTTGCTGTGAAAAATACAAAGCAAAGAGATCAAAGATCAGGAAATACGTGACACCTGCTCATTCCCTATATCTGATGGAATCTGGGGGTTGGCTTGTGTTGTCATTGGCTTCTGGTTGTTTTCTGCTCCAGCCCAGAAAAAATTTTTTTATGACTACTTAGGAGGAGGAATCAGTTCAGATGCTTCAGACCTAAAATCAGATCTGCAGCTGATCTTCCCCGAATTAAAGTCAATATTCCTCATTACTAGAAACATCAGCTGATGCTCTAAAAGCCATCTGTCATTTAAACCGTGTTGTCTTTATTCAAGCCTTTTGAATCTACTTTAATTTTCACATCGGAATTGTACAGCCAATATCTTTAATTAAGCTGACTTTTTAAGGCAGGCAAATGGAGGCAGGAAAGCAAAACATCTTCCTCCAAGCCCATAGGGATAGTTGGGCACAGACTTATCCCACCTGCATCAGTGGGGAACAAGTGTAGGGCAACCAAGAACTCCACCGCATGGTCCAGCTCTCCCAAGACACAGACCATCTTAAAAAGCAACCATCTCTTTCCATTGCCATAGAGATAGCCAGAGCTGAGACGTGTGCTTAACCAAGGGCTACTGTTAAATGCTTAAAACTGGGATCACTGCAGAACTGTGGCAGGTCTGAATACGGCCTGAAGTGGCTTTTAAAATGCCACATTATTTAGTTGGACTGTTCACTTTGCTTTCTGTGACCACTAAATTGGAAGACAGTTCTAAAATACTCTATTCCAAATGCCAGTGGTTTGTTATTCAAAGGTTTTCATCCATCTCACAGAAACTTTAACTATTCTACAGACCTGGAGGAGCTCAAGAGGGTACACTTGCTGCAGATCATGCCTCGTGGTTCCCTGAGCAGCCTACTCTTTGTGCATAAAAAATTGCCCTTGCTAGTAATAACGAGCACCGAAGCTTCTCCTTGAAGCATCTGGGAATACTTCCCTTCAGCTGCCTTGTGAAAGCTGCATTATGTTGGAGCAATATTTGTAAAGTATTTTGTTAGACTCTGTCTAATGAAAAACCATCAAACAATCTTTTTAAATCAAAAAGACCAATGACAGACTTGTTCTGAGCAGCAAACTCACCATAGTATATGATGGACTCCCACTGTGGGTTGTACACTGGAAATATATTTCCAAAACTAGAGGGGCAAAAGGAAAAAGAAAAGAGGTTTCCTTATACATGAGCAATGGATGTTATAAAATTTTTCCCTGTTCGAAGGAAAATTAGAGCTTAGATCTTCCAGCTGCCACTAATTCACTTGTAACAAAGCATGATCAATTATTGCTATAAACAAAGCACACTGCAAAACAATTGAGGCTGAGGCAATAAAACCACCCATTAGAACAGACACGTTGGACAGGCTCCAGTCAGTCTCATTTAGGTGAGTAATTTAGGAAAAGCTCCACTGCAATTTTAGGCATCTGGCCTGGGAGAGGAGGGGGAAGAAGACAGTTCAGGCAGTCTGATACACCTCTCTGGAGTTTTCTTCTGGAATCAGTGGAGAAGAGTGAGGGCTGCTAAAGATGTGGGGGGAATACAGGCAGGGCTGCACTGGACAGGAGGACACCACCCTGCCACATCACAGCCCTGCAGGTTGAGAGACCACCCAGGAGGTGCCTCAGCCAGGAGGGTGGACAGCAGACAGCCTCAACAGGACTCAGCTCCATGGTACTTCCTCTGGGCTTGAGGAGGGCAGCTGGGGCCACCTCCCTTCACACAGGGGAGTCTGTAAGGGCAGCTAACACCACACACTGCAGGTGGCCTGAGTGTGTCTCACCATCAAATTCTCACTGTGGTTCCCCTGGCACAGCCTTAGAGGCTCAGAATTTTCTCAGACAGCACCCAGGCGTGGCCTGGGGATGGCATGGGCCATGTCAGGGTGCAGCCCTCACAGTTGGGAGAGTAACAGAATATAAATGCTTGAATGTAAGCTGTGCTATGCCAGTTGTCTTCAACACAAAAGAACAGTCTCTGGCCCATCAGTTTATTTGCTCAGATGTAGCCACAACCAAAGCAGGGTCTAACAGTCAAGCTCCCTTCCTCCTCAAAGGGTGCCTAACAGCAAGGCTCAAGTAACATGTTTTCTAGGCTGCCCCTCACCTGAACCCATGACATCCTTTTCCATGTCTACAAAGGGGACCAGTTTTGTCAGGAACAGTGTCAAGTGTAGATACTCATGATGTTCCATGGCAGATGGACTCTATCACACTCCCACAAACCCACCAAGGCAAGCACCATGTGCTTATGATGGTGGAAGCAACCACTGGATAACTGGAAACCTATCCCGTGCCCCGTGCCACCACCTGGAACACTGCCCTGGGCCTTGGAAAGCAAGTCTTATGGCAGCATGGCACCCCAGAAAGAACTGAGCCAGACAAGGGGACTCATTTGCAAAACAACCTCATAGACACCTGGATTGAAGAGCATGGCATTGAGTGGGTTTATCACATCCCTATCTGTGAAAATCAAAAATGCAACAGACTGTTAAAGCCAACATTGAGAGCAATGGGTGGTGGGACCTTCAAATAATGGGACACATGTTTAACAAAGGCCACCCGGGCAGTCAGCACTAGAGGATCTGCCAGCTGGGCCAGCTGTGCCCAAGCAAAACTTTTACATACTGTGGAAGGGGATAAAGTCCCTGAAGCGCACAGAAAAAAGATTCTGGGGAAAACAAGCTGGGTTATTCCTATGTCAGGCAATGACAAACCCATCCACGGATTGCTTTTGCCCAAGAACCTGGGTGCACTTGGTGGGTAATGTGGACAGATAGAGAAGTCCAGAGTTTGCTTCCAAGGGATGTGGTTCTGTGTGAGAATAGCCAGTGATGTGGATTGTATGGTGTTAGTTGCCATATAACAGTTACATCACCACTGCTGAGGTGGCTACGTGCAACATCAAGGGTATTACGGTAGGAATCACCCAGATTAATGAAGAACAAACTTTGGTGAAACTGGGCAAAGTGCCCAGATAGAACTGGACAAGCACAGCAGTGATGGAATGACTTCAGCAGGCAACAATCCAACACCGCACACCACCTCTCCTGCCCCGATGGACTACAATGACAGATTGAACTCAAAGTCATGGACTAAATGATGTCAATGGACTTGTTAGGGGGATGGCACATAGACTAAGGGAATGATACCTGTGTTTATATGTCAAAAGACAGGAAAAGTGATGGTGGTTACTTGGGATCTATTGAAAATCATGGGACCTGGGCATGACATAAATGGTATAGAATAAGGGGTGAATATTGTTCTGATTTCAGCTAGGAAAGATTTAATATTATTCCTAGTAGCAAATATAGTGCTGTGTTTTGGATTTAGGATGAGAATAATGTTGATTATTATCAGCACATTGGTTTTAGTTGTTGCTAAGCACTGTTTACATGAAGTCTAGGACCTTTCAGGTTCTCACCCCACCCCAACAGCGAGTAGGATGGGGTGCACAAGAAGCTGGGAGGGGACACTGCTGGGACATCTGACCCAAACTGGCCAAAGGGATATTCCATACCATATGGCTTCATGATCATCATGTAAACTACGGGGAAACCTGGGCAGGGGCCACTGCTCGGGAACTGGCTGGGCATCAGCTGGTGGGTGGTGAGCAACACATTGTGCATCACTTGCTTTGTATACGCTAATTCTTGTATCATTATTACTGTTGTTGTTATTTTCCCTTCTGTTTCTGTCCTATTAAACTGTCTTTATCTCAACCCATGAATTTGACTTTTTTTCCCAATTCTCTCCTCCATTCCACTGCGGGGAGGGAGGAGGGAGTGAAAGAGCAGCTGTGTGGTGTTTAGCTGCCTGCTGGGTTACATCAAGCCACCCAGCAGTCAGGACAGCTATAAAGTACTGGTGTAGGTACTATGCCACATAACTGCCCCACAGGTGAGGTCCCTGGAGGAATCTCTCAAGTGCTAGACCGTAACATTAGGACCAATATCTATCACCACCCCAAATCTGACTACAGTTCAACTACACAGTCTTGTCTATTTAGGCTGTTCTGGGGGAAGATCAAGGAGCTCTTTGTCCAACCCCGGATCACAAAATCCTTTCAGGTGACCTGCTCCTGAGAACTGGCACATCTATTCAACCCCGAGCACATGACATTAGTCACCCAAGGAGCTTCTATGCTGAGGTCAAAGATGAGTGCAGAAAATCCGGGAAAGCTGATGGACAGGTTAGTCCAAGGCTTGAATGGAGTTCAGTGGTGGGATCCATGCCAAGATGGCAGGAGGAGCTCTTCCTTGAATGCCATTCAAAAAACAAAGTTAGATGCATGCAGAGCTGCCACACAAGTTTCTGATACTGAATACCAACTTGTGGCAATCTGAAGGTGTAAGAAATGCGTGAAGCATGCACTGTTCCCACTGTCCCAGATCATCCAGCAATTAACATTTTGGAGAATACTTGGGTTGGGGGCTATGTCTGACTTTTGTGCTTGATTGACACAACCGACCATATCTTCCAGCCTTTCTTTTCCTTTTGCCACCACAACATTTTTTCACAACTTCCATGATTCAGTCCTGTGTATGTGTGAAAATTTCTTCCTTTTTCTTGTGTGAAATTTTCTACTAATAGTGCCTTATATTCTGATGACACGCTACTATAAATTATATATATTATAAATAACTATCCTTTATTCACCTCTTCTAACCATCTGACATCACCCCCAGTCATTGCTTCTTGGTATTGAAAGTTTAGCCTCGTCAGTGTTTTCTGCTATAGAAACAGTTTCGTATTTCTGATTAACTTCCTCTGCCACTTTTCGTGTTCTACTATCTTCGCACAATTTATTTCTTATATAAAAGTATAATAAGGTATTTCTTAAATATAAGAAATATTTCTTATTTCTTTTATGCAGATAGGTGATGCATAAATTCTGATTATGTTGACCTAAATCTGCTTGCTCCTTGCTTTTGGGCAGTATCCACCAGCTAGCTGCGGACACAAGTTTAGATTTATCTTTTTGCTCCTACTCTTCAGCTCTGCCAGTTCCCAAATAGCATCAGTACTACTTGTCCTGATACAGCAGGTCAAAGTTTTGGGATGTTGGCTTTTTGCTATCCAGATTATTCTTTTTAAATTATATTTGGAGATGAGGAAGTATCTGATTTGTGAAAGTCAAATTAATCTAGGACCCACACCCCAACTGTCAATGTCCTTTTGGGGAAAAAAAACCAGACTAAATCAACAAAACCTTTTCGTTTAGATGCCATTTATCAAAATGCAACATTCACATTGTCTGCAAATAACAGTCAGATGAAACCTGTTGGAAGATTAAGTTTCAAGTACAGCTGACATTTCCAAAACACCGTGATAGAAAAGCCATTCATACACCCAAACCCAGATAGTCACCTCGTATCTCCTGTTTCTGGTCATCAGCTTTTCAAAGGGTCATCACTGGCAAAATCCACTGAAGAGATACAGTGGCTGACATTTTTGTGCTCCAGTAATCATGCGAGTCATCAGCACCAGAGTCAAATAAGGAGAGCAATCACACAGCACTCCCAGCAGCCTGTGGGATGCTCTAGTGATCAGCACACGACATTGTGATTTCAAGGGAGATATTTGATTGTACAGGCAAGTGAAATATCTTTATATGTGCAGGGAACGAAGAGAAAATGTTCATCAATCAATAGCAGTGGTTTAGGGAAGAATGGTTTGCCTGGGTGTTTGAATGCTGTTTTTTCATCTAACAGAATTCCTACGAGTCTCAGGCAAGCTGTTTATGCCAAATTTAACAGAGGACTGCAGGGACTCTTAGACAGGGATGGGTGCCTTTGGTTCTTGTCTTTCTGGGCTCCTTCTGGGCTTCCCAGGCTCACGTGAGCAGGGTCCACCCTACATGTGTATTGAGGGCATCCTTCCAGAGTTACTTTTTAGGTGTCTTTGAATCTACTTTCCAGTGAAATACCTGCAAGTTTCAGTTACTCTACTAAATAAAAAAGGAGTTGGGCTGTGCATTCTAAGATGGAGAGATCAGCCTGGTAAACTAAGAGGCCAGCAAATCTCCAGTCATGTCCTGAACTCAGACAGGCTGTCTGAGCATCTCCATCCCTGAATTCCCTCGCTGTCTCCCCTGGAGAGTCTGGGGAGGAATACCTGGCTGGGTTTCACAGCTCATGCCTGTGAGCTGGGTAGGCAACAGCATGTTTGGAAATGCCCATACCAGCTGCAGTGCAGACAGACCCTGAATTGCACACTTGTGTCTGGGATTGTCTATTGATTACAGCCAATAAAATCAATAGCCTCTTGCAAAAGAGGGTCTGTTACTAGGGTTGTTGGACACTACCAAAATGCCCATATGTCTGGTTATAAGAACAAGCTTTCCCTGAAGGTGTATTCTTGAGTATTTCTTCAACCTCTGCAAGCCCTTTGGGAAATGGGACCCTTCCAAGGAACAGAGTCCTTCAAATACAGTCATATGAGTCACCGAAACACCATCTAAAAGTGCCTATATGTGAGCAGATTTGTGCTATCCAGAGTATAACTAAAAATAAAGGAATAATCTAATAAAGCCACAGGAGAAAGACTAAATGACAGGAATTTTCTTGTAATGTGCCCCCAGCTGGACTAAGCAGCTTCTAATTCCACTGATTTAGATGGTTTTGAGGCACAAACTGTAGGGTTAGATAAAGGGCTGTTCTAAATCTGACTCACTTGAAGATACACAGCACACATCTGTCTCACAGCTGCAACAAAATATTTATCTTCATCTTTGGGTTAGGAAAATTACAAGATCTATTGAAATAAAAAATGTACATGTATAATGCCCATCTTCCCTTTGCCTTGAAAAATTATAAATATTATAAAACTCCAAAGCAATATTCATAGTTTTAGCTATACTACCTCCTGACAAGAAGAAATTTTACAAAACTACTTGATACAAGAACAGCAGCTGAACTCCCTCGCTTTGGGAAGAGATTTTATTTAGGAAGAGGTTTTTTCACAGATCTAGTCTCTCTTGCTTAAGGCTATTTTGTACCAATAGCACTATTTGGATCATCATTAAAATGGACTGACCACTGCACCCAACACAGCTACTTAGGTTTCTCATCTTTCAAACACCTGACAAAGCTTGGCATTATTGAGATGCATTTCCCATCTACATGAAGGGCCTGAAACCATCTTAAGATTTATACATTGCATTAATCTTTTCATTGATGAGCATTTCCTACTGGGGTTTGGTTTTTTTTGTCTCCCTGATTTCCTCGCTGAGAGCATTTAGCACTAGTCAGATCACTTTGTCCATAAATGTTGAGTGCTGTTATGTACACTGCAGGGCTATTACCACCAGCTCCTTTTTCCAAGAGAGAGAATGATCTACACCCACGGCTGACAGCTCTCCCTCTGACACCACCTTTCTGATCACAGTATATCTTCTTTCATCCCAGCAAGCCTTTAAAATAAGGCTTCTGACCCAAACACTGACAGAGTCATTGGGCACCTCTGCCCACTGTGAACAGCAAGACCCAGGAGCCCCTCTGATCCGCATCTGATGTCGGCATGAAATACAGACGGGCTGTGAATCAGCCTCCCATGAGCAGACTTCAATGGGAGGGAAATCAGATTGCACGGATGCGTTTCAGCCAACCTACTGATGGAGACGACTGAGAGATGGGGACCCCAGGGCTTGGCGTCACCTGGACTGTAACACAGGTGCTGCTCCCCGCGAACACTGGGCGCAGGGCCGCGTGCAGGAGCAGTATCAACGCGCACCCCTGGAGCTTCAGTGCACCCACTGCTGAGGGAGAAGCAAACCCGTGGGGTAGATAATGGAGATGAGCTGAAAGCCGAAGTGGATATTTTATGCCTGTGCATGACAGATAAAAATCAAAAGACAAAATCCACTCTCATTTATATTTTATGCTCATGGAGGGCCTTGAAAAGCTAAAGCAGTGCTGCTGGGATCTAGTCTGGGTTTTGATGAGCTTCAGTTAGATAAGATGTGAGTTTTATGGTCACTAAATTACCATGTTTACTTGTGCTGTTTCTTCTGTAAAATCTCCAGAGTGCTTTCTTTAAAATGTGTTTAAGAATACAATTCTAAAACAAATATAAACAAAAAATATCTCATTATTGGCAAGGAAGATGATTTACTGGAATAACTAAGATTAGTGGTATCTTAGGCCTTTTCTTCTGATAATTTGAGTGTGAATACACATAGCATTCATTTGTTTTGCTTTAAAATAAATCACTTGTGAGTATTTGGAAACAAAATTGTACAGTCATTTCCTTACTTAGGCTGATTCTGTTTCTGATAGCCCAGTGCTTTCCATTAATACAATAATTCCTTTTATTGTAGAGCTGTATGCAGCTTGTTGTGATACCATTAAGGAGCTCACCGAAGGACAAAATGGAGTGATTGCCAAGGAATGAGAGACGTGTGACCTCAAACAAAGAGCTCAGCTTTTCTCCAGTTGGGAGTCCAAGGAGTGCATTTACAATACACAACAAAAGAAATATGTTTCAAATACAACCCATGGCTAACTGAATAAATATTGAAAAAGCTACTGCTAAACACTGTATTCATAAGGTAAAAATAGCAGGAATCCATTTCAGCAGCTGAATGCCAAGCAGTACATCATTCTTACAGTCATATTTTTAAGTCCTTTTTAAAAATATTTACCCCTTCTCTGCTAACAAAAAGGTAATTTTTAGCATGATCTTCATTTTTGTCCTAAACCACTTACATGCCTTTTAGACCCTTGAAAACAAAATTTTTCCAAACTTTTCAAAATGAAGTCATCATTAGTTTAAACAGCACTTTAATTTATACATTGATGCATTTTTCTAACCAATATCTCACACCTCTCTTTTTCCCCACTCTGTCCTAAATCATGAAAAATAGACAATTTATTTCAGAATCCAGTGCATTACCAGGAAAATAAATCTACATTATTTCACTACATCCTTCCATTAAAGACTGCAACCCTTTCTCCGGAGATGCCAGCGCACATACCAAAGAAATTATATCAGCTAAAACTGCCTCATCAATGTGCTCAGATTTACTAGTCTAGCCTCTGAACTGCAGCAAACACAGTAATAAATCTTGTCAGGAAGAAGTTCATCCTGATTGTTTTCTCCCTCAGATGGGAAAACCGAGCATGGCATTATAAATTTTTCTTTAGTCATAGTCAAAGGCGAGCCGCGTGCGCTCCCCACCCGGCACCATCCGCCTGCCCTGATGCGAAATGAGCAGGAGAGGCTGGTGCTGGCCCAGGGCTTGCAAGTGGCTTCTCTTTAACGAGGCTCTGTCAGACACACGCAGTGTTACACAAACACAGGAATCTCGGATACCTCGCGCTTCTGCTTTGTGCATCCAGCAGAAGCTGTGAGGATCTACAGTTTATTGTCTGTCCATCTGTGGCTCCAGGGGTCTCTGTTTATCACCCAGCAGGGTATTACCCTCCTCACCCCACAGTCCTCCCCCTTGTGCTTCACTACAATATTTCTGAGTTAAATTCATTCCTGCCTACAGAGCATAAGACTCTGAGCATCCTCCTCCTCCACAAGATGCAGTGCCCCAGGACTGAACCTCAGCGACTGAGCAAGACCACCAGCTCTCAAATGAGGCAACATCTTTTAGGAGCAGAAGGCATAGCCTTGTTTTCCACCATACTCTCTCCCAAAACAGGAGATGCCCATCTCATCAGGTGAAAAGGGGTTCAAAAGCCCAAACAGACCAAGGCCATGACCTTAGCGTGCCTGTCTCTAGGTAAGGTGCAGCACCAGAAGAGGGGCCATGGTGGGTAGGACGAGATCCTAATAGGAAATGCTGTTCAGGGAGAGCCTGCAAGTCTCACCATTCTCTGATCCATTCTGAATGTCTGCTATTTGCTGATGGATCTGGTGAATGGTAGTTCTGTCTTCACTTTATCCACCGCCTTCATCACTCCCATGCTAACTCTTCTCCACCCTGCAAAGTGACCACTAGGCCCTATCCTCTCCCTCTGTTAAACAGCCTTCCCATTTGTTACCTTCCCATTTGCTAACCTTCCCTGTAGCCAACCAGCTTTCACCCAGGGCCAGGACTTTCCTCCTGTAAGCAGTGAAGCTGCTTATTTCCTTGAGCAACATCTAGTGTTCATCCACGTATCCACCCAACCAAACACATGATGTTTACTGGATCCCCTCTATCCACATGCTTCCTGAAACCTTTCCAAAACTGCAGCAGGCTGGGATTCCCTTCCCATGACAACTCCCTCTCAGGAGTTACAGGGAACATGACAACTGCTCAGGTCAAGAATGCTCAAAAAACTTATTCTTTATTATGAAGTTCACCATTTTACAGGGCATGGAAGTCAGGTTCACTGGTTCATCATCCCCATGAGCCCCTCTACAGTCTTTTGGGTTGTTGGGAATTACACTGTCAGTTCACCAGTTATCGGGCATAAAGGCACCTTGTAAAGGGAGGTTACAAACCTTGGCCCACATTAATTCAGCTATTTGAGCTAGTATTTCCCACGCATTTTCTTCACACTGATTTCAACCCTTTGAACCACAGGCCCTGATGAATGTATCCAGTGTGAGAATGTCTTCAACACTTTCAGCAATGAGTTCATCAAAGCTCCAATGGGCTGTTCTGCTATGTCTTGCTGTCCGTGAAGTCCCATTTATCAGTAAGGTCCCTTTTATATTTTTCTACCAATTCTTTACCTTTCTTTAGATGTACCTAAGGAACTTTTTTACTCTTGGCTTGAGTGCCTTTTGTGAGGTGTTTTCCAAATGCTTTTTTTAGCCGTCTTTTTCTCCTGTTTACATTTCAGCTCACATATTTTATGGGCCTTGCCATTATCTTTATTTAGAAAAATAATTCTGTTTTTGATAGACACTCATCTTTTTTCTTTTTAAAGCCACCCTGACTTTTTGTTGACCATGTTGTGCTTTATCACATTTCTAATTTTTTGATTTGTGACACACATTTCACCTGGGCTTGTAGCATTTCAGACTGTTCAGTGTGGGAGGGGGGGTTGAGCTTCTTCTGTGTGGCATTTTTTTGACTAGTTACTGCCTTTTAATTTCACTAACTATTTCTGAATTTAACATCTGCATGCTGAATTAATTTGTTCTGCTCTCTCACCACAATGTTAAAACTATCTACAGTGTGGTTGCTGCTGTAACCACCTCTCCCCTATTGACTCCCAGGTAAGACCCTGTACACCACTGAAGACCAAATCCAGGCTGAAAGCTTTCCTTGGACAGCTTTCCTTGTGCATCCTAGGACTCGTTGTGATGTGAACCCATCACTCATCACAATTGCCTCATGTAGGCTCTCTACAGGTGTCCCACATTAGCAGAAACAACAGAATTCATTAAGAAAAAAGGAAAAATAGGAAACACACATTATTCCCTTCTTTGGTTTTACTGATGCACCACATCTTCTTTGTTCGCTGTTATATTACAGAACTATACATCACAAAGCCAGTTCATAAAAAAAAAAAAAATTAAGAAATAGCAAATATTCCCTCCAAAAATCTAAATACTCTCACCTGAGCATGCACCAGACGTGTTTACATCAGGCTCCCATGTTGTTCAGCTGAATACATTGTTTACATCCAGAGCTGCCTTTTTCATAATGAGTGTCCTCGAAAATTTTGTCATAATATTTTCCAGTGAAAAATAATTACTTGACTACATATAAATTTCTGCTAAACAAGATTCTTAGCCAGAAATTTCATAATAGGGAAGAATCTTTTCCCCACCAGCTCCAATGTTTACTTCATCACAGGCAGAGCCATAATTTAAAATTTCTCCCCAAGGCATCGTAAATAATGTCACAACACACTGCTCCATTTTTTAGCTCCAAAAACTCAAGACACACAAATGGCAGAGGCAGTGGCCTTTGTGAACGCTAAGATTTGCTCCCCTATAAAACTTAGTTATTACCAGGTATTCTCAGAAAGATGTTATCACTGCATCATGCAATTACATGACTTTATGGTGATAGCAGACTGGTTTACAAGAAGAGCATATGGAAAATACAAGAGCAGATCAATTAGTTTGAAGATGCTTTTGATTAAAGCACTGAAGCTGGCATGACACTTCTGGAGCCTTTGAGACTATGTATGTTTCATAAATATCACAACACAAACATTTTCTGACAGATTCAGCTTGGTTACATCCTCCACAAATCTGTGCCCAGAATCCAGAGTGCACCAAGATCTTTAAATCTGACGTCAAGGACTGGGAAACCACAAGAGTTTAGACAGAAGAGAAGAACTGTCAAATTACACTAAGATCTCCAAACATGGGGTATCTCGTGCTCCAAATGATACCATTTATTTCTGCAGCATCTTTGGCCCTCATGTTCCTTACAGGTGGTGTGGCAACATTTTTTGTTCTTACTGCTCGTTTCTGTGTTCTCTGCTCTAAAAGAAAATACATAAAATAACATGGTTGAGAAAGTCTGTTAATATTATTAAGTAAGTGAAAATGCATTATCTGGTTTCAAATAATGTCACTTATCATCTTAAATAGCTATTTGGCAGAGACAAAGGTACACTGTACAAAGAATAAATGCATTTTTTGCCTCCTGTTGTATCTCTAATATGTGGAGGACAAATTAAAATTCTGGAAGTAAATGACATTTAAGCAAAGGGAAGGTTATGCTTAAAGAGACTGTAATTGACTAATACAAGAAATTCTAAAATACCTATTAGCAAGAGGAAATAAATTAAATCCTTTCTCTTTTAATTCATAGGGAGAAAAAAACGCATAAACATTTCTGCCAGAATTTCAAATTTTTCCATACCAAGGAAAAGCAAAGACAAAAATGCCTGTTTTCTTTTTAAAGTTCCTATTTTTCTCTCTACCACCTGAATTCAGCCCAGTGCCAGCTGGGGTAAAGGAGGCGGATGGAAGGAGCCAGAACACTTCACAGCTTTTTGGAAAATGTAGCACCTTTTTTGCCTTTTTTTTTTTTGGTTGTTGTTTTTCTTCAGCATTTGCAATAATTGTGAGGACTTCTGGTCTTAAAGCAGTCTAAACCCCTTGCCTGCAGAATTTTTCTCCCAACTCTCTGGCCCTGGGAGCTACCTTTGGAATAGAAGCTGAGCTGCCTCCAGCCAGAGCCAGCTTTGCAGCTCTGGGCACATGGAGACATCCTCTCTCCTGGAGCTGGTGAGGAAGAGGATAGAGATCTGGGAGGAAGAAGACTTGTCCACCTTATGTTCAGCTGTGGGAGCCTGGCAGATGCGAGGAGCTGGCCAGCAGCTGGCTTGAGCTCTGGGCTGCTCCAGTTCCCATTCTATCACTCCCTGCACAGGACCTCTAATTAGTTAAATCTGAGTGTTTCAAGGTTAGCGTTGGCTCTAAACCAGGGAAAATAAATAAGAAATTTGATAGTATGTGTTAACCTTCAGTTCATGGTTGTTATATGTCAGACAAAGAAAAAGGTGCTGTCCCTTTCAAGAGGAAACACGAGCAATGAATTAATCAAGCTTCTGTCTCACTATCTAGCTGTCTGTCACCTGGCATTTATTAAAAAAGGACAAGTTTGTTGTCTTACATGATTTTTCCGTGGGGCCTGGCCAACTGGTTGGTAGCAGTTCCAATTGCAGAAGTGCCTTTTGCTTGCCAGCCAGATCAGCTCCTTCCCAGCATTCCTGGGCAACCACACAAGATTATCTGACTGAGACCTTGACTGCGTCAATGCAGATATGAGCGATAGTCAGTGACGTGGTCAGACAGCCCCACCAAGCACCCAGGCTCTGGGCAGCTGGCAGGACCTTGCTGGGGCCAGCAAAGGTCCTCACCTGCCAGCTACAGGGCAAGAGGATGCTTTGTAACAATTCTTCTCCAGGAGATGCCATTCAAAGCAAAGCACCAGTGTGTCCATGCCACTTGTTGGAAAGAGTCAGGCAGCACCATCACATGAAATCTTGTCATGTGGTGTTGTGTTCACAGTCCACAGTTTTGAGCTTTGGGATACTCTGAGTGGTTGCTAGGGTGCCAGTTTTCCAAACTAACAAATTGCAGGCCTTTCTGGGTTGAGAAACAGAAGCTACTTCATCACAAGGATCAATGTCCTGGAAACTGCCCTGTCCCAACCTGGCCATGAAAAATTCACTAGTGAGATTCTGCCCTTTTGATAGACATGTTGACAGTAACATGGACTAGAGTTGGACTAGATGATCATTCTAGTTCCCTTCCAACTGAAATAGTAACCCTATTCTGTTCTATTCTATTCTAATCTATTCTATTCCCATTATATTCTTTCAGCTTTATCAAGTGATGAAAGACCTGAAATGCAAAACAATACAACCCAGCTATTTCTGATTCCTTTGACATCCCTAAGAAGTAAAATTGAAGATCTCTATGGAAACAGTGGGATTCATCATAGGAAATTCATTGGATGGGTCAGTCTTTTCAGGTGACTCGGTGTTAGATACCAGTTATTTGCTTGTCTACTTTTGTCTGGAGCAGATGGACAAGCTGCCCCAGGAAGAGCAACCACATCATTGTACAACCTGTTGCTCCCTGGTGTCCCCCAAGTCCACAAAGAGCAGGTTAAACCAGTCAGAAAACCAGTCATTATCATCAGCTACTCCAGGTCTGAGCCCTCTCCCTGTCTCAGTTTCACCTCCTGTTCTGCACTACAAGGGAAAAGCAGCAGGGTCTGCCCCAAAAGACCAAGGGCTTCTCCTCTCATGGCCATCAGCAGGCTGTTCCTGGAGTGAGATGACACGCAACATGGAGCAGGGGGACAGACTCAAACTGTGTCTATTTGCATGGAGGCTCGAGTGGTTTTACCTGTGAGACATTTACTGGCGCAGCCTGTCTGCTGGCAGGGAGGCAAACAGAGCTGATGCCCACAGGACCATATGGGGGAACTCAACTGCCCAGATAGCAACACCTGAATAGACAGGGATGCCGGTCTCACACATCTCACCAAACAGGATATTCTGAGCAAGGTCCAACAGAGCCTGGACAACTTTTGACACAGAGAGCCATGACTGGAGGGTGAGTGGGCAGAGAAAGTCAGCCCTCAACTCTCACTGACTTTCAACCTGACTCAGACACATGAATGTCCTTCACACTCCCTGAAAGCCTCCCTTTTCCAGGGCATTTAAAAATAACAGTTATTCAGTTTTGCTGAACTGTTCAGAGATGATTATGCCTTCTTATCAAGAACAGAGAAACAAGTGGTGCACATTTTTATGTATACGCAGTACAAAATACCATCAAACAGATGTAGGTGTAGAGATGCTATTTGTGAGATGCACCAGCTGGCTCTGCTGCCCCTCAAATGCAAGGTATCTTGCAGTCTTCATAAAGGTTATGTATGTAACAGGTTGAAAGCAGAAATGTGATGTCTGAAGGCGAAAGCAGGCATGAATTAGTGGGGTGGATTTTGATACAGCATCTGAGTTAGGATTTTTAGAGACGTGAGAAGGAAGATTAATGGGATTAAAATACAGTTTAGTTTTTTAAAAAGAGAAATGTATTGAGAGACTTCTCATACTATGATGAGTTTGGACAAATTTTCAAAACCGGAGATGCTGTAGTTTCAGAACATATCTATGCATACAATTAGGAAAACTCACTGGCACTGGAGCAGTAATCACAAAAGTACTGGATCCGCTGCCCTGTAAAGGCATTTGTGTGCACACTGGCTTGGCTAACTTGCACATTTGGCAGGTAAATATAGAGGGCCTATTATTTAAACACCAAAGGCAATATTTCAACAACACATCTCTTCTTTCGGAGCCTAAGGCTCATTTTCAACGGTGATCTGAACATCTCCAAGGCTAACTAAGGCTGAGTTATAACGAGAGTCAAAAGCTGAACAGTGTGTTTTACCTTTCAAAACAGGACTTGAGCACTTTCAAATATCCTCCTCTTAATCTCCATTGACATGCATTGTTTCTGCTGCTCCATTCTGGGCAGAGTGAGGCTTTTGTAAATATATGAATCAGTCCCATAGTACTGAAAATGTGAGACTTGTCTTCTGCAAGGTAGTAAACCCAAGGGTTGTCTTATGCCTACACATCACACCCTGTATTTAATGGAAACAACAGAAGGATGCCAATGTTCCTCCAATAACTACTCTAGTAAAAGTAGGGCTTAAGAATTAGTGCCTTGGTTGTCACTACAGTTGGTGGATCCTGATACCTTTTGTATGGCTATGTAAATAACTGCAGGGGAAAAAACCATCCAAACAAAGAACAACTGCTTCAGTGACTCCCTGCCTGGGTGATGGAACAACCAATACTGAGAAATAAAAGATGTGACTGATGATGATCCAAGGCATATTACAAATGTAGATTGCAATGGTGGGGGGCAGAGAGGGGGGAATTAAAAGACCAGGTCTTGAATAGATGGAAATCGTAAAGTCAATCTGTAAAATAAATACTCTGTACACCTATACGTGTGTCATATGCAAGCTGGAGTGAGAGGAAAATGTGGCATCCAGCTCTGAGCTTAATGCTGCAGCCACAGGGGAGCCGTCCAGGGGGGGCCTCAGCACCACACGCTGCAGACGAACAAGAAAACATTAGCAAGGGCAGGTCAGAGCTGTGAAACAAGGGATGCCGGTAATAAGTTCCCAGGAACTTCAAGTAATTTATCTCAGCTTAATGACAGGTTTATTCATTTACAATGTGTTAGAAAAAAAAGAGGTGCTTGACAAATAATCAAAAAAATTCCTTTGTCTCTTAGGCTTTGCATATACATAACTGCCCTGTGCTGCTTTTAGAAAATAACCAGGACAGACATTTTATCTGAGGAACACACATTTTCTTGTGTTTGGAGATATGTCAGGCTTCCATTTATCATAGTGTGAGCAACACTGAAAAGCCACTGCTTTCAGATGAGGATCTCTCATCTCTGTGAGGTGGAAATTTAAAAAACATTAAAACAGGCAGGTCTCATCACCAGTGAATATTGGACCAATATATTGTCCAATATATTGGCTCCTTTAAGGGTTTCTTTCTTATTTGTATTTCAAGTTTTAAAGTAATCATTTCAATTAAAGCACTTTTTATGTATCAGACACAAGCAGATGTTCACAACTAATATATCACAGAATCACTGAACAGTTGAGGTTGGCAAACACCTCTTGAAATCATCTTGTCAAACTCTCCAGCTCAAGCAGGGCTAGCTAGAGCAGGTTTCCCACGACTGTCCACTTGGGGTTTGGATAGCTCCAAGGATGAAGGCTCCATGACCTCTTTAGGCAGCCATGTGCCAATTTGACCACCCTCAAAGGAAAGAAGTGTTTTCATCCATTCAGATTAAATTTTCCTTTTTATTCCTAATTTGCGCCCAGTGCATCTTGTCAAGAAGAGCCTGAGAAGAGAGGAGTGTCTGGCTCACTCTTGCTCACTTCCTCCCATCAGGTATTTATGCCCTTCTTGAGCCTTCTCCCTTCTAGGTTGAACAGTCCAGCTCTCCCAGGCTTTCATCACAGAAGAAATTCTCCCGTCTGTTCATCACCTTCATGGCCCTGTTCTGGACTCAGTCCAGTACATCCACGTCCCCTTTGTATTGAGGATCCCAGAAATGGACTCGGCACTCCTGATGTGTACTAATCCATGCTGAGCAGAAGGGAAAGGTCCCTTCCCTCTACCCAGGAACAAGACTCCTCCCAGGGCAGCCCAGGAGGCTGTTGGCCTTTGCCACAACGGTGCATTGCTGGGCCATGGTCAGCCTGCTGATTACCAGGACCTTCTCAGCAGAGCTGCTTTCCAGCTGGCCAGCCCCCAGTCTGTACTGGGGCATGGGATTGTTCCTCCCCAGGTGCAAGACTTGGCACTTCCCCTTGTTGAGCTCCACAAGGTTCCTCTCTACTCAGTTCTTCAGCCTGTTGAAGTCCCTCTGGATAGCACCACAACAATCTGGTGTACATTTGCTCTTCTAAAGTCTTTGAAAACCTCTTTCAATCACCATGGTGGCACTACTTTGCCATATGGAAATTTAAATCTGGACCTGTTGCAATCCTGCTGCCTGTGGACACGCCACAGATCTCCCCCAGAAAGGAAGAGAGAGGGCTGCCTTCTCAGGAAGTGGTGTCTGTCCCACTCCTCAGACAGGGACAAAAATTTATTGTCCTGGCTTGTTAGTCATGGAAATGTATGATTTTGATTTGAAATATTTCAGGGTTTGACATTTCTCCCAAAAGGTGCAATTTTCTCTAGCAACAAAATCTTTTTTTCCCAAACCAATAGTATCACAATAGCTAATCTGATAACAGAGAGATTCTACACGGCAGGAATGCTCTGAGATCAGAAGGAAAATACATCAATACCAGTGGGGCCACCAGCACTGACTAAACTGCATTTATTGTTTTATTCACTCCCTCAATGCCAAGAGCCAGCCAGCAGGCTATGCTGACTCCATACAATGTTTTCTTCTGTGCTGTGCTCAGCCAAACTACTGAAATCCCACTCACTCCCTCTGATACTCCCACTCATCCCACACAAGGGTTGACAAGGCTTTGTGACTGGTGGCACCCAAGAAGACACCTGTTGTCCCCCCACCCATCAGGCCCTGGGGGTAGGGAAAGACATGGGCAATTCTCTGCCATGGGGCAAAAAGCAAAGATCTACAAGAGCAGGCATAAATTATGCTTGTCACCACTTTCCTATTCTATGGAAAAGGCATGCAGACCTTCAAAAAAGCACTTTTAATAAATGCATTATTAATAGAAAGCCAGCACGCAGTAATAGCACTTTCTGCTACAACTGCTGTCTACAGAGGGATGAAAGAAGGCCACCAGAGAACCACTAGCTCTGGATGAGAGGCATGAGTGATTATTATAAACCCATGAATAATTCTAGTTTACATTTGAAATTTGCACTTGTACACACTCCTCTCCCAACACGTGCATTTTCAAAATGCACACACTCCCTGAGAATCCATGTTCAGATGATTTTGCCATTGCTTTTATTTAAAAGATATTTAGACAAGTACTTAGTGACATGGTTTATTGGTGGAGTTAGCAGTGTTAGGTTTATGATAGGATTGAGACTTTTCCAACCTAAATAATTCTAAAACCAGAGTGAAAAAGGTAACCTTTCCATAGCAGCACACCTAAACCTTCTGCCTATACAAACCTGCAACAAAAAAATCACAAGAAGTTTGTTTCCTGAATCTGAGTGCTTCCAGACAAACCCAAGAAGAGCAGGGCACAGATGTACTGAAAGGATAAGGGAATTTCCTTTACAATATTTCTACATTATTTCAATGATGGTTTAATCCACAGGAGTTTAAAGAATAGCTTTTATCCTACCTCAGAAAATCCCCAGATCCCAAAGCAAGCGTTCTGAAATAGCAGTTTTATTTAAGTGCTGTGCTTCACCAAGGAAAAACTGACCAAAAGCGGGTGTGACAGTAGCAAGGGAAGAGCTGCAGGAGCTGATCAACCATCTCAGCAAGCCCTGTCCATGCTGGGAAGCTGAGGCTCAGAGAGCGCCTGAGACCTGCCCCATGCAAAACTGGAAATAGCTCCTGCTTTTGGCTCACACATACCCATGACCATCACTTCTTCCAGACCAGGCTTTTTCTGTACAGACTCACCTGGCACTACAGCTTTCAGCTCTTTCCTTTGCTCTGCATCATCTGTTGTTTCTATCTGCAGATAGAGAACCACAAAGGCTGTTGTAACATGCAATCATGTTCCCTGTTTGGGGTTCATTTACCAGAAACCATGATGTTCCCTCTCCCTCCTGCACCACCTAATTCATGTTTCCACCATCTAGCTGCAAGGGCAGGGTGCTGCAAGATAAAAGTTGAATTTAAGCTGTGATTAACACTTCTTGGGAGTATCCAAGAAGAAGTATTATCAGTATCAGAAGTATTAGAAGGAGTATCAGAGAAACTCTGAATCTGACTGTAGAAGAGCAAAGGTTATTGACTCACCAAGATCAAGGCTGTCCAAGGGAGCTCATGGCTTGTGTCATTTGACTCAAATAGTCATTTGACTATTTTTGGGTTTGGGTCATTAACTGAAAGAGACAAAAAATCACCCAGTTACCAAACCAACAGCTGTGCATCAGCCTTTCAGTCAAAGTGAATTGGCAAAAAACTATTCTGATTTGAATTTTTAGGTCAGGCTGTACCAGAACTTCATAAACTGCTCACACGTGCTGAATTTTTTATAGTGGTATTTTCAAGAGAATGGTCATTAGGTTGAACAGTGTTTATTCTGGCAGATACTACGGTTTCCATGGCATGTAAGAGAGGAGAATATTTTTTTTTTAAGTATAAGGAAGATAAGGTCATGGTAACAATCCCCAATCTGCTCATCACACGGCCCCTTCCTCCCCTCATCGCTCACATTCAGCGCATCCCCCACTGTATTAGCAATTCTTGATTTCTGGGAAACATTTTCTTTGTAGAGGAATATTTATTTATTTATTTGTTGACCCATTCAAGGTCTTAGGCATGTACAAATCTTAGTCTCTTAACGTTTTATCAACTGCAAGTAGAGGGAAAAATTCCAGGAGTTACTTGTTAGTTATAATGATGCCAAACTCTGCTCTCGTAGGATGCACTTTGCCACTCACGACAGCAACGGGAAGCACTCCCGTTTATCCGACGGCAGAGTGAGCCTCTCCCAGGCTTTGCTGTTTTGTCAACAGGGAAAGCAGCTGGCAGCCTTGCTTTCCTGAGGAAAGGAAGAGCAAACATCCCTCCTCAAACCTGTCTTGTGGAGAGGCACATAGTGCAACAATGTGCTGCGTTTTGTTTGTTTTCTAGTTTTCATTTGCACATTGAGTCCTAATTTGTGTAACAACTGTTCAGGCTCAGATCTGTTTTGCCAATCATTGTGAATTGAGCAGCAGTGGCAGATTTGTCTCAGCTGTTTTTGTTGAGCATAGTTGAATGCAAAACAGTGGGGTTTGGAAAGCAAAGGCAAAATGAGAGGACCGTTTCAAGCTGCAAGTCCCTCGGCAGCACTGCCAATCCCTGTGCAAAGAGTAACTCTCCCAAAGTGCCTGGTTTATGGCTGCACCTACCTAAAAAGGTGGGGAAAACAACTGTCATGGTGGTATAAAATATTTCCTGCAGACAAGGTCCTAACACACCAAACCCACTGACAGCCCAATATTAGAATCCAGAGCAGGACTCAAGCGCCCAAAGCCAGGCCCCCTACAGGACCTGAGCATCACTCAGGGCCAGGTAACATCATGCAGCCTGCAAATGAGCAGCCCTCATCCCAGCACCGGGGAACAGGCCAGCTCCCCCATCATGCCCAGACATCGTATCATGCAGTGCAGGGAGCATAGGACAAAAAATGTTCCTCTTTGTCTTTATTTTTCTCACGCCTTTCCTGAGGCTTCCTGCTTCAGAAGATCATGACCAAGTCTGATGCCATCTTGAGCTATAACAGTGATGCTCTCATGATACCACAGCTGCAGGATACAGGGACCAGCAGACACAGCTGCTATGGAAAAATGATCTCAGGATAAATAACATAGACTTGTTCTTCAAAGTCTTTTGGTTGTAGCTAGGATTTCCTTGGGTTCAATTCCCAGAACAGTAAGACTCAATCTGTGTCCCAAAATACAGCCAACAGAAAGTGAGGGAGACCATGTTTCTAATGAAAACACCTTAAAGGTCTCGCAATCAGTGAGCAAATAGCTGTTCAAATGCACCCACACCAATCTGGGCACTGAATTGTGGTGCCTTGATGTTCTCTTATTCCTCCAAGGTTAGTAAGTGTAGGCTGCTATGGAAAAATCAGGAAATAAAGGGCCTTTCCAAGGACAGCAAGCATACAATGTCATTACAGCCCTCATAATATCAGAGGTCCTGCATCCTTTCCCTTGCATCCTTTCCTTGCTTGCAAGCAGCTGTAGATGCCATCAAAATAAAATGATGAGAACAGCCTCACATCCGCCAGCTTCTGCAGGGAGGGCACCCTCTACGAAGCCACAGCTTCTGTGGTCAGTGCCTGACTTGCATTATTGAACGGCCTCACGGAGTCTGCCAGCCAAGGCACCGCCCTGCTGCCGTGTCAAACTGCTTCATCCGCACCGAGCATCTCCATATTTACATAATAAATGAGACATACCAAAGCATAATATATTTATGATACATCTCAAGCCACCTGCGCATTATCATTCCAGTAACCTCTCCAGCAGGAAACGAATTCCACATCTTCACAGAGCAAAAATATGAAAATTAATTGTCAAGCTACAAATGGATCATTGGGAACCAAAACGTGTGGAGGATTGTTCAGCCAAAATTAAACCTCTTATCTCCGGAGGAAAGAGATTTATCATTTTAGGATCTTTGAGCCAGGCTTAGGGCTTTATTAGTGATTGGTCCTTGATCAAGTAGCTGCAAAAAAAGCATATTCCAATGTGTGTGAGTGTAGAACTGCAAGTCAACCAAGATAATGTCTTGAGCTATAGTGGAGTTTATGCATATATATGCATATTTGTGTGTATATGTAGGTGTATAAGTACATAAAGCAGTGCCTACAAGTCACCTGCAGTGATAAAAAACTAAGTCAGAAGTATGGTCATGGGAAGGTCAAACTCACAGAAGAAGAGAGCTATTCTGTCTTCACTTCCTCTTCCCTTTGAAATGTCAGGAGTGGCCTACTTTGACCTCTGTATATTATACATTCACTTTTTGAATGTCACACAAGAGAAATAACTGCCACATCAATATTAATATTGTCCTTCTCGAGCCAGCCCAGGCAGCAAAGGAGCACAGTGTTAGTGTAGGGAGCATATTAACCCACCATCTTGTTAATGCCCCAGCTTGGTTTCAAAGCCAAAGTCAAAGGCTATGCTGTGCTGGGCATTGCTCTCTGGCTGACTCCCTGCAGACGTGACCCTGCTCCAGCAGTGCTCCGAGCCAATCCCCAGGGTGGGCACATATCCAACAACTGCCTGTGACCCATCCAAGCCCATCTGTGCCCAGGTCACCAGCTGGGCAGCATCGTGGCAGCACCACCAGCACGTCTCCATCTCTGCTCCATGATCCTGCTGCCTCACTCAGTTGGAGGGTTGTCAAAAGCGAGAGAAGGCAAGAGGATTTTCTGTGCTCTTGATCAGAGTTTATAAATCATCTGTCAATGGAGTCCATCCCCTGCCAAGCAAACAGCGCTTGAAAGAATAAAAAATGGATCTTCACCCTAGCGCAGAAAAATTATCCCTGCTATTACTTCTGAATTTGAGATTAAAATATAGCAATAGCATGACAGCCAAGCAAGCCACTGCTGCTGCAGTCTCTCTTTTCTGGTCAGGTCTTCCGTTTTTTTTTTTTTTTTTTTAAGTGATCACATTTTCTCATTTAATCCCATGTATTGCCAAAAGGTTTTTCCCCTTACCATCACCAGCATCTGGGCTTACATGAAAGTGGATAACAGTGGTTTTGTGCAGTCAAATTAATGAAACACAATCTTTTCCTCCAATGCCTGTCATTAATAGAGGTCCAGCTCATGGAGAGGAAAGCTGAACTGGAGTAAACAAGAGCAAAGATTGCCATCCAATCCCCATCCACCAATAATTGGAAATGTGCTTTCCATTTATTACATCACCACCAACCACTAAAGCACAAAATGGAGACTCAAGGCATGCAGAGCCTGCATGGGACTCAAATACTTGATATATATACCACAGTATGAGTGAAAACAGGATGATTTCTGCTCCTGCCCCCAAAAACAACCATGTCAGAAATCCCACGTGCCCTAATATCACACTAAGAGGATCCCCACCTGAGACACATTTAAATGTCCAGCTAACTAGAATTTACAAAGTCTGCCATCACTTTGTCCTTGTCTTGTCTGTGGAGTGAAGTTTCAATTCCCCTCTTCAGTCTCCATCCCCAGCTTGGTTTTGGGTGGCCACCGCTCCCAGTGTGGCCTTTGCCTCAGTGTATCTACCCATGCCCAGTCTGCAAGCTCTGCACCACACAGCACCAGGCATGCTCTTGGTGCTTTATGAATGCTAATTAATGGGACGTGTGGAATGGCACGGAGAGTAAAACGAAGCATTTTCTCTCACTGAAGAATGATTAATTTCTTGTACGGATGTGAGTGTTGTGCTTTGTTAGCAGGACACTGTGTGGCAGATAGGCACACACACCCCATCAGAATATTAATTAGTGCTTCTGTATGCAATTTATTAAAAAGACAGTGTTCCAAATTCCACAAGACTAATGTTACAATTAAAACACTTGAATAACTCTCACTGTAATTTCCATAGCCAAGTGCTCATCCATGCCTACACACTCAGGGAAAACAGAGCTGGAGATAAATTCGCTTAAGAACATTTAGATCTTTAGCTGAGAAGAGCCAAAGTAGGAGAATAAACGGAGGATCCATCTCCAAAGCCAGGAATACGCTGTGCCCAGTGGGAGTCGGTGTCAATCAATCAACTGTGTGCTCAGATTTCTCATATTTGGCTCCTGAAGGTGCAGGGTGGCAGCTGGTAGGATTTTCTAGTATCACACTGAGGTTAACTCCCAGTAGTGTCCAAGTCAGGCTCTGAAGCACACACGGGAATCCCACCATGTCCTGTTTGCTCTCTGATTAAAATCTAGTTCTCAGTAAAACTCTGACTGCCTTTCCTCCTGTGACTGCGTTGACTGACAAGACTGCCACAAGGAGATGCTGGTCACTGCTGACACTGGAGCTTTTTCATTAACTAGACCTACTGCTCAAGTGACCATCTTATTTTGCTGGCCACAGGCTGCAGGACAACCACACTGCTGCTCTGGCAGCCTGTCCAAAGCAGCAGAAGAGATGTGACACCTCCAGGCTGCCCAGCCACACTCCAAAGAGGACACATTCATAGCTACCACCTCCATGTGAAAGAGAGACAGAGAGACATCTCTCCCAAAACAGCTCACACTCAAAGCAGGCAACAGCAGAAAGCGACAACCCCAGGCCACACAGCCCTCCATTTTCAAAGGTGTATCATCCAGATGTATTTAACCAGGTTCATGAGATGGGGTAACACAGAGTCCTCAGCTCGATTTAGGCTGTGAACACCTTGCGTATAAAAATCCCCTTTTCTTAAAGGAGGATCTGCCTGCCTGGCACAGCAGTACCATGTCCTGATCGGACCATCCCAGCAGAGACCCACCACAGCTCCAGTGACCAACCTCAGGAGCAGCTGTGGCCTCAGCTGCAGAAGGAGGGATGATGGAGCGAGAGAAGTGCTGGCAGGGATGAGCAATCAGGGAAGATTTGTGTATTTTATCTCTCATTGTTAAACTACATGGTAAATGGCATTGTATAAATAAGTATTCTGATGTTTCTCTGAAAGAGTTCTATCTTGATGTGTTCCATGGTAAAAATTTTCTGAATAATTTAGACCCAAAATTTGTTGTCCTCCTTCACGTCCAACTGTCCTTTTCTCTTCCCATTGCACTGACAGTAGAACAGAGCACAACAGGGCAGGGTGGAATATATTTTTCACCTTATTAGATGAAGCTGCCTGACATCCATAGCACAGTTTGACACCCCACTGAAATGCTGCATTTCAAGAAATTTGTCTGATGTTTCCACCAGAAGCATTTTTAGATTTTCTCTTCTGCAAAACATTTCCAAATTCCAGCTTGTCACCCCAGTTAAGGACAGAGACAAACTTCATGATGCTGGAATGTCTCACAGTACTTACCATTTCAGTGGGCTGCAGTTCAGCTGACGGGTTTGTGTAACACCAACCTCTAACTCCATCCTTTCTATAATTGGAGAATTTCAAAGATAGGTTCAAGTACAAAAATCAAACCCAACTGCTGGCAAAACTGAGCATGGTTTTCTCTGGGGCTGTGAATCACATGTGATGCTACTAGAAATAAATGATATAATGTATCTCAAAACCAAAAATCTGAACTTAGAAAAAAAAAGGCTATGTATTCAATATGCACCTTGCTCTAGACATCACAAATTATTTCCAAGCACATTGGTCATATGCCTCTCTCTAACCCATTTCAAGGCATACTACTGTGTCAATGCTGGTTCCGCATTAATAGATATTAATGGTTTTTTTCCTCATTTTCAAATTGACCCAAGATCTTCAATATCTTGACAGGTTACTTGAAATGACTGTTCAAGTCAGCTCACATTTGTCAGGTATTTAAGTCACAGGTATTGAGCTTGTCAGCTGAATTGCCAGTATTGGACTTGTCAGCTGAATTTTTCAATTTGGTATGAGAGAAAACCAAATTGTTATTGACACACCACAGGAAACATCCTGCTCTCTGGATACAAAAAGCCAAAGGTTACCCCAAGAAGCACCTGGGGAACTGAGAGTATAAAAAAGGAAGAATGGGCTGTCATTAAGTCAGCAGGCGGGTCCTGAGAAAAAAGAAAACAATCGGTTTCTGCTTTTTGATGTTCTACAAAAAATTTACTTGGCTGAACCTTTGTTAGTCAAGCACAGTAGGGCTGCCAGCTTTCTTTGGTCCCACCAGATTTTCTATTCCTCTTGGAAGACTTTTAATTCTGGACCTCAAGTCTGTGTTCCTTAGGCATGCTTGGTTTTGCATCTGTTCAGCCTATTTGTTGGAGATGAAAGATGGTTGACAGCAGGCATTTAACTATAGTCAAAGTCTGCAAAAAAAGAGTATAAATATTTAACTGTTAGTCTAATAAATAAAGCACATATTATAGTGGTTACTGTACATTTAAAATACAAAACCAACAGAGTATCCAGAGATAAAAAATGGCAAGAAGGCAGCTGAGCTTCATTCACAACTTTTCATACAAAATTATTGTGTGTTAGACTTGTATATGCTTTCGTGCTCAGCTGGGCATTCATTTTTCAAGCTGCCTCTTTGACGGATGGATGGCCACACAGAAGATGTGCAAAGCAATGTCAGAGTCTGTGCAATAATTTTTAAATGACACAGTGTCACAGGGAATCATCTCTAATAACAAAGGCTCCATGCAGGGTGATGACAGTCCTGAAGAGGATACTGCGATACTGAGTCTGTCATGAGCAACACAGCTTCAGGTTTCTTCCTATCCTTTTTTCCTGACAGTCACTTAACTGAAAGCACCACCTGATGAAAACCGGCAGCACTGTCCTAGGGAGAGAGCAGTATGATGACATAAATTCAATAACCAGGGATCTTCTCCCAGAGATCAAATGAAAGCCTGAAAGAGTTTCACACACACTGTTGTTTGGGTCAAGATTAGTCATTACACTTTTTTTTTGACTTGGACTTTGAAGAGCATATCCTTGCTGTTCTTCCAGCACAGTCAGTCAAAAGAAAAGAACTACCACAGTATGGTAAATCTTTTAGCTGTGCCAGGTATGGTTCCGCTCCCTGTAACCTGCACAAAGACCCTTTTGGAGCTCTGTTCCACCCCCATCAGTGATGACCAGGAGTAGCAACTCCATACAAGTCAGTAAATTAATCCTGGAACACAATGGCTGAATCAGATGTGTACATTTTGTCATTGATATTGACTGCAGAAAACCTAAAGGTATTGAGTAATAATTTCCAGGATCCCTTGGCAGCAATCCCTTGAGCAGCTGCCAGCCTCTGGTCTCCACAGGGCCATCTCCATGCCAAAGTGGCACTGAACTGCTTCTGCTCAGCCTGAGCACCTCAGGACCAAAGGGAAGCTTCAACACTACGTACCCAGCTCTCTCCTACTGCTCCCCAGGCTTCAGAGGTGGCTTGGGCATGAGAGGTAATGGTCCCTATGAAAAGGCAGAGAGTGAGGGGCGAGTGCCTCAGCCACCAGCACAAAACCTGCCCTCACTCCTCCACTTCTCAGCTAAAGACTCACCAGCTTATTATTGTAAATGCCTTTCCAGAAGACTTAGTACCATGGTACAGCAATGCCCAGCAGTATGGCAGGATGCCACAGATGGAGCCCATGGGTGTGTGGCTGCACTGAATTCCCCAGGGAGGGATTACGGCTGACGTCTTTGATGAGGAGATTTATTCATGCACGGGATGCAGTCAGTGTCCTCATCTTCCATCTATTTTCTTGTAATTATGGGGACATATGGTTGTGTTTCATAATTAATTTCCACAAATTAGGAGCATTCAGAAGAGGCTGCTTAGAATGAAACAGTCAGGGTCTTATGTGAGTTTGTCTTTACATTAATTTATTTTAAAATATTTGTAAGTAAGTTGGTTGTTCCAGCTGCAACAAAAAGATTTGATACCTTCAAAACCCATCATCACTGGGGACCTCAGCACCCTTGGTGAATCTAAACAAAATTAAATTCCCAACACTGTTCCATGGCCAGAAAATAATTTTTCTACAACTGGGGAGACTGAGACACAAAAAGTGAGTGTTTCAATTCAGCCTTGTAATAGGAACTGCAGCAGGGAAAATTTAGGTCAAAATGTATTTGTCAAAAGAGAAGAATCCACAGGAATGATAATAAGATCAATGCTTCAATTCATATTTTTAGAATTCCCCTTTTAAAATGGCAAAGATGTTTTTCCTGCTAACATATCACCGAACCATAATAGCATCAGATTTTTACTACAAAGAAGTACTGTGTGCATAGTTGTAACTGCTTGGATTTAAAGAGGATCAGAGCTTAGACCTTCCCAAGTAACAGAAATCCTGGCAAAGCTTACAGATGTCTTAGGCCATGAAGATTTACTTTGGCTTTGGTTTGCTTTTACTTCAAGTATATGCCATTAAGAGATACTAATGGTTCAATATTTGACACACAGAAATAAATCTGAAAATAACAAGAAGGAATTAAGAGGTCTTGAAATTTCCCTGAATACCCAGAAGAATTCCTGGAAAATGAAGCAGTGGAATAATTCCCCAGGTAAGCAGTCTCCCATTACCTTCCAAATTTAATTACAGCCTTGGATGTACAACTGGAAAAACAAACAGCAGTGAAAAAATTCTGCCCTGTCAATAAAGTTTTTCTATTTCTGACTTGCACCAGTGTTAGGTAAGTTTTTCCCTTTTTTGATATAGAGACTGATTAAAAGAGCTCTAGATACATTGCTACTTTTCAGTGGCTCCCCAAATCTCTTCAAACAGAATATTCTGCTTTCATGGCTCAGCATCCAAATATACTCTGAATTGACATTAAATTAAATGAAATTTTCATGCAGAAAAATAATAATAAAAAATATCTGCTCCAGGTAACTCACAAAACCTTGTTCTAATGACTGTAGAATACAAAGGAATTTCCAGATATTTGAAGATGTGGGGTTTTCCTCTCTCCACACAGCCATTTGTCCAGTACTATTAGAAGTCAAAGGAATTATTCAGGAGAAAAACAAACACTCTAGGAAGGTATTTAAATAAATATTTAAAGCAGATTGACTTATTCTATTCATTTATTTAGATGTAAAACACAGTGAATTTTGTTTGGCATTTCCTGATGATTGCCCTTGTTAAAAATCGCACTTAATATTCTCTCTCTGTGCTATCATGGAAACAATTCTAGCTAGAAGGGACTGCTAGAGGTCCTCAATCCAACCTCCCACTTAAAACAGGACTAGCTTCAAAGCCCTTCAAATTTCAGGTTTTATTGCCCTGTGTATCAGCTCTGGACCAGTAACAGAAAACTACGTGGTGCTGTAACATTTCAAGCAGAACCACAGTGGCCAAAGATGCCAATTTGGGGCAGCCTCTGTTACAGTCTGAAGGTAGCCTGAATAAACCCAGCCTGTGTATGAATTTTGCTCTTCCCCAGGCCCAAGGCTTTCTCCAGTGGGACCCCCAAGTGATGCTCCACATGGGAGCAGTCTGAGCCTGCCCGTGGGCTCTACAGACCCACCCTGGCACTGCTGGGTGCCCATGGAGCACACAGAGGGCACAGAGGGTGCACGGCAGCCCAAGCCACCTCCAGCTGCCCTGAACCCAACTCAGCCAAGTCTGTGCTGAGCCCAGCACACAGCCAAGATAAGGCAGCAGCAAGCTGGGGCACCTGACGTGTGTGTGCCTGCTCCCAGACCTGTTTTTTACCCCTCCACAGGACCACAGCAATGGAACAAGCACTGAGGCTCCTCAAGGCAGAACTTTGTCCTCTCTGACTGCATGAATTAGATGCAAACCTATTAAATCCAAATTATTATTCTTAATACTGTGGTGGAGTGAAACAAGGCAGGCAGTACCACACAGAGGCAAGACTAACAGAGTTAGATCTCCCAGTCTCCAGTGGGATTTATTATGGCCATTTTTTACAGTCTTTTTGAGCCCAGCAGCCAAATCAACTGCACTCCCCCAGCACACACAGAAAAACATTTTCACAAGCAGTGAATACCTTGTGAGACAAGCACTCCCCGCACTTGCAGCAGAAAGGGATTATGTGGCTATTCAGAAAACAGAATAATAGAAATTTAATTTTGCTGTTTTAAGTATTTGCAAAAATCATTTGCCCAAGGAGAAAAATAACATCAGAGAGTAAAAGCATGAGCATCTGGGTATGAGGGCCAGGCTCATCCCTGCCTTTGCTGCAATAGATGTGACTCGGAAATGTCACACACCTCTCCTCCTGCAGCAGCTCTCTCCTGACTCCCAGCAGCGCCAGGCAGGTAAGCAAACACGGAGGAAATAATGACAAGATGGAAAAGTAAATGAGGGAGAGAGGATCCCACGTTATGTAACACTGCATTTAAAGGATTAATTGGGACAGCCTGATAAGGATGAATTGAACGTGTGAGAGCTACAGTTTTTTTAATTGAGCAGTTTTTCTCCAGGGAAGAGAGCTAAGTTTAAACCATCTGTCCAATTTCAGTGTCATTTGCCAAGGGAATGATTAAATATTTTAAGATTAAATCAAAATATGGGAATCGAGGCAGGAGCCTAGAAATAAATTATTTTGGGGTTTGTTTTACATGCAGTAATATGAAGTTTAAAGTTGGTGAATTTTAAATACCATTTCTCCCTCCCTCATGCACATACACACACACACGTATGTTCGCCCACAGCCAAGTGAAACATTGAGACCCAAGGCACTTTACAGCATCTGAGTGAGCCAAAGGCCAGTGTGCAGCAAGGGACTAGAAAAAAAAAGACTGAGAAAGGGTGGGACAGCATCTGCCACACAGGGAGAACCCAAAGCTCCTGGGGTGAAAGATCCTCTCATGGGTGCCTCAGGGGAAGAGTGAACATGGCAGCCCTGACCCCCCAAAATCATTTTCCAGGAGTCTAAGAGCATTTCTAAAGTCTAACAAAGGATCTGACCTACAGATGATAATCACAAGGCAACTGAGGAAATAAAGGACTTCAGATGGTGGCTCATACACAAAGCAACTCCTTCACTACCCTGACATGTTCTGCATGCCCCATGGTGTCCATCCCCACCTTGTGTCCAGCTGTGAGGTGTTGACCAAGGCAAGAGAGAGGTGAGGGCACAAAACAGAGCTACTGTGCCAGCAAGTCCCTGAGCATCTGCTGGGATGAGCCAGGTGGCCAGAGTTCGCGTTTCCCTTCCTGTTCAGGGCATACTAGAAAGATTTTCCCTTTCTCATCTTACAGCTGGAAAGTATCCAGCAGTCAGGACTGGAAATAGGCCTGCTGAAAGGATTACCTGCTTGGAGTGGAGAAGGGTTTGTCTGGAAAGTCATTTAGCTCTCCTGACAAACACAGCACATTTCACTTAACCACAGTAGTCACGCTGTGCCCATCGCTGAAGGATGCTGGTGAGAGCTCGGTCATGATTCAATTTCAGATCAAGAAGCCTAAATTTACATTTTCACTGGGTGTATAAACTCCCATCATAATCCATGGTGTTTTAGGGATCATTTTAGTTCTCTAACCAGAGTCGCTGAGTGCCATTTGAGGGTTCTCGGGGTGTCTGCAGAGGGCTCATGGGCATGTCACAATGTCTGCACGGACCTGTGATCTGCTAGAGACACCCTGGGACCTCCCAGGATCACTGAAGTGGTGAAAGGCACTTGTGTTTAGGACACTGTGCCTTCTTCATGACAGCACAGGCTTCCCTGCTACACCTCTGAGCTCGGGAGCAGGGCTCAGCCCGCACTGCCCGCAGTGTCCCAGCAGGACACCAGCCTGCGGTGCCACCTTTTCCACAGGGGACTTCCGCCTGCTCCTGCACTGCTCCACCTTTAATGTGCAAAGCCCTGCGCTCTCCCAGGTGGACACAACAGCTGACAGAGGCAGACTTTACCCCTACCTTGGGCACCCTTAGACCACGCTCACTGTGGGGGAACAGAGAGGTGTTATGGTTGCACTGGAATTTAATCAGGGGCCAGCGGCAGTAGAGGTATTTCCATAAAGTCTTAAGTTGCAGTTCCAAGTGTTAAAGGGAAAACCTTTGCTTTTATTTCTCATTATAAAAGAAGTTTCTACCCTTTCTGCCTAGGAAGAAACCTGGAGAACATGAGGAAAGCAAACTGAACCAATGAAACCAAAGGGAGCATCATTAGTATTTTCCTCTAAAATCTGATGGTTTTTAACCCAAACTCATAATGGGCCAAGAATTCTTGCTCCTGGCAGTGCTGTAGGAGAGGGATTATTCTCAGCTTTATCCAGCGTTTGTCTGGTCTGTCACTGAGAGCTCATTTTAATGGCAGTGAAGCAAAACAGGCACTTTCATCTCAGCAGGTGTCTCAGACACCATGTTAGATGTTGGATATAAAACTTCACTAACTCTGCGCCTAAAAAAATTCATATCCTAGCTGATCACTGCTGCAAAATGATAATTGATTTTTTTGATGTGCCATTTAATCAGTTTTTAAGACACAAATGTTATTTTTGTAGGCCAGCTGGCTCCTTAACCTCATTTACAAATTTTTTTTAATTTCTGGTTTTATCTTCACTCAACAACTGGTGCATTTCCTAATGTTCAGCTAATTGCATCCATCAGCTTCCCTTTCACCCTTATTAAACATTGATTTGTTCACACAACTTTTCACACCACCTCTTAACCAGAACTACTTTGTAACCAAAGTCATTTTTATCAATGAGCAAAACACCATTTTTCTTCAAGTATTCAAACAATCTTTTCAAATTTTTAACTTTTCTTCCTTGAAAAACAACCACTTACCAAGTACCCAGATTATGCAACCACTTGTGGAACTTACCTCCTGTTTGCACAGCCAGGGGGAAAAAAAACCTCACTATCTGTCCAGTGGTTTCTATACCCTTGAAACAACTCTGCTATTGACCTTCTCCACAGAACAAATAAAAAGCTGACCTTCCACTATGGAAGGAGCAATTTTAACTTATAAAACGGTACTGCGAAATTTTATAATGCATTGTAATTTTTGGGACTGCCAGGGCTATTTTATTACTGGCAGCACAAGTTCTTGAGCATCTTGACTGGAATGGTGAGGCATTAGAGATTAGAGTAACCAAATTCTTAGCATATCCATTAGCATTTTCTTCTTGGTGAAGAAAACACATTTGCAAATATAGGAATTTTAAATGTGAGAGTATCTAATATTTTTTGTTCCTTATGAAAAAAGAAGGTATTATTTTGTATGCAGGAAAACATTCTTTCTGATAGAGAAGTTCTTTAACCACTGAATTTTTTTCCGTTTTGACAATACTATTTATTTCCAACCTGATTTTCAATTTAATGAAGGAAACTAAAATTGCATTTCTTCCTGGTAAACTTAAAATAAATGGGAAATGTTCCAATGAAAACAATCTTCATATAATTATAAATCATATTTTCTTCTGCCATTGCAAAATGTGTTGAAAAATACAGTCTAAAATAACCCAGGTACAACCAGTCTGTGTGTCTATTTTAAAACAAGGTTATTGGATATTTTTTCCTCTTTGTTGAATTATACTCTCTACACAAAATCATAACTTGTGCAGGCTAAGATTAAATTTCTTGCTAGAGCTGTTTCAGGGGAAAACTATACAAAAAGGAAGAAAGATACGACTGAACCAGACTCTGCAGTTCTTTTTTTTCCCCCCAGTAATTTTTATCTTATCTTTAGAGGACTTTGTTGTTGAAAGACAACAAAATGAGAGAAACGCTATGGCTGTGGGCTGACCCCTCTGAACTGTTGACCAAAGTGAAAACACCAGCCCTGGTGCAAGCAGTGAGCACCAAGAAGATGTCTGCAAGATTTTCGACAGAGCAAGGCCCTGGGGCGTGTCCTTGGCGGCTGGTCTAGGAGGAACAGGCACCCCTGCCCACGGCTTCCCCAGCAGTCACAACCTTCACTTTTTGTACCAGCTGTGCCTACATAATTACAGCCTGTGCCAGGCTGGACCACTACTGATGTGGAACTGGGGGAAGAGAGTGGAGGAAGGCTGCAGGAAGGCTGGGCACAGGTCTTACCAGGAGCAGCTGGGGGAGCTGGGAGTGTTTAGCCCAGAGAAAAGGAGGCTCAGGGCAGACCTTATCTACAGCCTGAAAGGAGGTTGTAGCAAGGTTGGCGTCGGCCTCTTCTCACGAGTAGCAAGTGATAGTACCAGAGGAAATGGCCTCAATCTGCACCAGAGGAGGCTTAGATTGGATACTAGGAAAAATTTCTTAACTGGAAAGGCTGTCAAGCATTGGAACAGGCTGCCCAGGGATATGGTGGAGTCACCATACGTGGAGGTATTTAAAGATGTAGTTCTTAGGGACATGGTTTAGTGGTGGAATTGACAGTGCTGGGCTAATGTTTGGACTTAAAGAGCTTAGATTTCTTTTCAGCCTAAATGATTCTGTGATTCTCTGATTCCACATTTTTATGAAAATAAAAGAGAACTGAGAGCCCAAGACTCACATCACAAAACCACCTTGCCAACCACTAAAAAGCTGTTTTACATATTTGGCTTGATTCATTGTTTTAATTTAATTTTCCAACTCTAGCTGCAAACAGCTTCAGGACATGGCTGGTGGAAAACTTCTCAACCCCGCCAGATCACCCTGGGATATTGTGCTGGGCAGCCACACAAAGAAAAAGGGGCTGTGGTTAGAGTTTGATAATACACCCTGCATTGGCTGCTACATGAGATGTTGCCAAGAAAAACCCAAGGCCCCTTCATGTCTCTGTAGTAGAAGAGATACTGCTGGCCAGCAGAAATGAGACTGGGAAGCACTGGCTCAGGGCCCCAGCACAAGAACAGCCCTGCTCTATAAGCTGAGTCCCGTGACATAGGGATTTTATTGAAATAGCCTTCTTGGATGGTAAGGGCACTAAGAGGGGGAGGAGTAACATCTCCAACAGCAGAACCAGCGAGCAGCTTCCCTGGGTTCTGCTGCAGCAGCTGCAGACCACATGCTGGAGGGACCTTCGGTGCAGCCACAGGCTGTGGGCCCTGAGCAAGGCTGCACCAGCATCTCCAACAAGGGATTGTCTCTGGGTGCAGCTTCCTGCTAAACTCTGTCTCCTCTGTCAATCAAAAGTCAATGTGTGTCCTACAACATCCTCTCATAGCTTGCAAGTTACACCATACAAGACCACAGATGAATCAGTTCTGGCATGGAACAATCACAGACAGCACAGACCCCCTAAATAAAGCTGGTGCACTGTCTGCTGTGACTTGCTAAAGTAGGTTAAGAAGCTCTTCTCCTAAGACAAGAGGGGATTCATGACTAGGAAGCCTGCAGTGTTGCTGATATTACTGTCCATTGTCATACACATCTGCGTCAAGTAGCCAGAACTCCTCAGATCTTATTCTTCTGTAGTGCAAAGGTGTGGGTTTGTAGTTTGTGCACATCATTGAACTGCAGGATAAACAACTGAAGGGAACGTACACTGAGGAGCTCAGAAGTAGTGCTGCAGAAGAGTCTGCACCAGACACAACCCCTCACTGCACTCTACAAGCTCACCCCTCCCTGACACGAGTGTCCAGGGACCACATTGCCGCTCACCAAAGCAGATACCTCCCCCCAGATGCCTCTGCATCGCTGAACTAGATCAGTTTTGTCCTGAGTATATCGTGCTCTATCCAGTTCTATAAACCCCCATTCACTTCAGCAGCTTTCAAGCAGGACACGTTTTCTTCCAGCTTTTTAAGTCCTGACTGATATTCATGAAAAGTTTTGCTAACCCGAGAAGCGGCAGGGGAAGGGATATGGAGGAGGAAAATTAGTGTTAGTACAGAGATGTTCTGCATGACTTCAAGACAAAAAATAGCCAGGGAGACTTTTAAAGACACAGCTAATGCAATGGTCTTGAAATAAAAGCAGAAGTGAAGGCAAAAAAAATACCATGAACTGAGGAAGTTGTATAGTCTGGGAATTAGCAACTGTGGCTGAATCTCTCCACTGAGAGAAATTTTTCTGGAGAAACTGAGACTGAAATAAGTGCAGTAACTTAATTTCAGTGCTCCAGAAAGCCAGTGGCAGTCAGGACTTAATCTGCCCAGGCCCAGTACACTGCCTTTTACGTACTGCCTGCTGTGTTTGAAAGGTGACCCCTACATCCTCATACTCTACCCAAACCAGAGGGCGATAACATTGTCTTCACTGAGATCAGGAAATATTTTGTCATTAACTTGGACCCAACTCCAACCCTAACACCTGCCTTGATAGCAATAGAGCCCCATTTGAGCAGCTCATCATATCAATTTTTTGTCCCTGAGTTGAACATCTCATCGGAGGAGGACCTGACCTGGTGTCTGCTGCCTCCCTCAAGCAATTAACACATCCACTGTGAGGAATGTTTGACAGGAAGGATGTCTTCCCTCTCCAGGAGAGAAGTGGTATGACTGAGGTGCTTTGCTAAACACACAAAGTGCACCCAAGCTTGTACCACAATGACAATCTGATGTCTTCCAAAGACCTCCATAAAATTTGCTTTCAAAGGGATCTGAAAATAATCCCTACTTCACATAGTATTTGGGAAGAACATTGCTGTTGAGAACAGACTTCAGCAATACAACTTTAAACGAAAGAGCAACTGAAAATTAAATTAAAAAATAATCAGCATTTAATGCTCTCTTTTATGTACATTTCTTTTTTGAGTAAAGTTTTGTGTGATGGGTTTAAAACTAGATCTAGATTGTGCCTCTCATGCATCAGACAGGCTAACTATAAGATACTGAGACACTTGAAAGTCAGAAATGTAGGTGATGCTGATAACATCTTCAAATAGTGCAATAATAGCGTTCAGTCACTCAAGGTCTTTCATTTTTGGAACTGCCCCATATGAGCGTGACATTCATTAGTTCAAACCTGTATCGTGCTACAGCAGTTTGAAAAAAAAGTCACTAGGAAGAGTATTAAAAATTTCATGAAGGAGTCTTTCCCTCAGGCATTTCTTCCAAGGTCAGAAAGCCTCGCTCTTGTTTTTTATGCTGACATGAAAACATTCAGAGAGATGCTGTGACGTGAAGACCCACACCTAATCCTGATCTTTAATTTGGAAAAACGTTCATCTTCACACAGTCTTTTCAAATGTGACTTTCTTTGATCTCCATGAAATTAAGAAAATTATGTGCCCTGTTCCCAGGCATGCCTGCTGTAGGATGCCCACATAGAAAACTTCTCAGGGACCAGCAGAGCCTCAGGAATAAAAACTGCTCCAAACCTTCCTTCAGCCAAATCAGAAGGAAACATTTATGACAGGTGAAAGGTATGATAAGGGTTGCATCTCTCAGCTGTTCTCTTTGCTTGCAGCAAAGTGAAGTTCACTTGGTTTGTGGTGAGGGACCTTGTCCCCCCAGAGGCTCCCATGCAGGACCAGATCCCAGGGAACACGCATTGCCTGGAGCAGATGCTCCACTCTCCATCCCAAACCCCAAGCCCTTGCCCTCCCCATCATCCAGCTCCTAGAATCCTCAAACCAACGTTTGCAGCATTCAATCTCAAGGATCACTGGCAACATCAAGAGGACAAACACACCCATTTGGTTTCCTCTGTTGGATAAAGCATGGCTACTCCCAATGCCACTTTCAAATATCAAGCCTTTCAAAATTCTGTGAAAATACGATTTATGGAGTTGTGCATGGGGGAATTCTATCAACATTAAAAACAGAGCTTGTCAGAGCTTTATGACTTTTCCTTCCTCTCATATCCAGCCTTTTTTTTTTCCAAAAAAAGGGCATTTCTTATAGTTCGGATGTGGTCTCCAAAAAAGTTCAGTTTTCCGATGACTAAGTTTACCAAAGCCACACAGTAACGAGGAAAAAGATTTTGAAAGCATCAGTGTGATTTAGGTACCTAAATCCTCTTCTGTAATAGTGATGAAGACCCTCTTCTGCCAATTCATCAAATTTGGCTTCAGGACTCCTACAGGAACACAGGAGTTTCAGGAGCAAAATCACCCCATCAGTTTGACACAAATTCACCTTTTAAAGTTTTATGTTCCTTAAAATTTTTTTGAGAACTTTATACCTGTATTTGTTAGTCTGCAGTTAAGTACCACCTGCCCAAACCACCCTAAATTCAGACAGGAGTGGTCTCCCTTAAAGCCAGCACAAAAATTTGAAGTCGATGCAGCCCATGCCATGTGCTCTGGCCAGTTTGAGAGCACAACTGCATTCCCAGCAGGCTCTGACAGACAGCTGGCAATGCCCAGTGCCCTCTCCCCTCTGCCATCCCCAGCTTCTCATGTTTGCAGCTTGATGTCCCCTCTGGTTGTGCAGACACAAGTTTTCACGGGACTATGATGGAGTCAGGATCATGGAAATGGTCTGGGCTTTCCAAAAGAGAAAGGCAAAGGATCTCCAAGAAGATAAATAAATACCCATTTTTTTTCAGGCTCATTAGAGTTCATAGCATAGCCCTACAAATAAGAACAGCAGCAAGAAGAGAGGAAGAAGTGACAGGACTCTTCTCTGGGGAAAAAAAAAATTTAAAAAAACGTAGATGACAATCCAACCTGACTTTACTGAAAATCAGGAGGACCTAGGCTCCCCTCTAAGACTTTTCCCCCCTCCCTCAAGTGCACACCCTTGATGTCATCTGCTGCTGCTTGTGCCCAGAGCTCCAGCCCCAGCTCCACAGCAGGGCCAGCTCTCCCTGCAGGCTGCCCCCAGCACAGGCAGCCCAAGCTCAGCCAGCGCTCAGCGCACACTGTCACTGGCATTTTGACTTATCTCATACAGGGAAGTAAAATACCCTAAAACAAAGCCCCAAACCAGTGGAGTTTGTTGCTACGCTGTGGCAGGATTCCCTCATGGCTTGACAACACGTAAGATGTGCAAGGAAGTGATTGAGTCATCATCCCTGGAGGTATTTAAAAGATACATAGATGTGGCACTTGGGGACATGGTTTAGTGGTGGACTTGGCAGTGTTGGGTTAATGGTTGGAGTCAGTGATCCTGGAGGTCTTTTCCAATTTAAATGACTCTATGATTTTAAATTCAAAGCTTCCTGCAAGGTTGGGAATTTCATAACCACACCCTTGTGGCAGGAGTATCCAGGAGAGCTGAGCTCTCAGCACAGTTTTTCCCTTCTGGGAGCACATCAGAGCAGCTCTTCCATATCTACCCCTGCCAGGACATTACAGCTTTGAGACCACTGACCCTGGCCCTCTGTAAAATGGAACTGAAACTAGCTGTTTTGTGTATGTGCAGGGCTTCTTCTTTCCAAGCAAAATGACAGATGCTCTGGCACAGACTGCAGCTCTCAGCTTCATTTCCATAGGATGTCAGCCTAAAATCTTGTGTAGAACAGTCCAGCCAAGTATGGAAAGGTGATAGACAGCCACAGTTACTGCAGTGGACAACTGGGCAGCCAGAATCAGCCCAAGCAGCTCCTCCCCAGCTTCCCATAAAGTACATCCAGGAGGGCCCCGAGGCTTCTGAGTCCTGGGCCAAATCACAGAGCTGCATCCAGGTGCAGCAGTCCCCAAGGATCGTGATCAAGACCAGAAAAAGCCTCCTCTAAAGCGAGATCAATGGCCACGACTGAGTCAGCTGATGGATGTGGACACGTGCCCCAGGCTGCTGCACACAAGCCGTGGGGACCCAGGGAAGCTCAGAGCCCATAGGGACCCAGGCAGGTCCCCAGCCATGCTGCACATGAGGAGGAAGGACTGGAATGGGTGGCAGATGAAGAGCAGCCTGACAGAACACAATGCCATGCCCTAGGATAGCTTGACACTGCTCAGACACAAGCCTCAGCTTTGCTGTTTTACTGGGCACAATCCAGCAAATCCATTTACTCTCCTGCTAATGCCCATTTTATCACCCTCTAATTTTATGAGAACTTCCTAACACAGAGAGCCCCCGCACTGTGTATACAAAAGGCTTCAGCGCTGACATTTAAGGCTAATGGCTCTGTCTGCATTTGAGATATTTGGACTTGTACACTTAAAGCCAGATCTTGGGCTGACAAGCACCGTGAGCAATACTGGTGGCACTCGCAGCAGGCCAAGCAGAGTTCCAGTCAGAGGTGTGCAGGGGGTCTCTGTGAGGATGGAGCCAAGAGAGCTGTCTGCCCTGGGATCAGGATGCTTCTAATAGCTCAGTAAAGGAAGATGCTGCTGCTAGCTTTTGGGCAGCAGTAGCATATTTTCAGCTACAGTGGCAAAATCTGAAAAGAAAAAGGACCAAAGGATCTACACTGGCTCAGTGCTCACCATCAGTTTTACTTCCTTCCTCGTAACACCCAGGCAACATGCTGAAGTAAACTGTCCAAGCAGTGCTTTCTGTCAAGTTCAGAGTTTAGTGATGCAAAGTCTTCTTGGGATGAAGTACCTCAGCACTGAGGCTGCTGTCACTGACACCATCAGCCTCATCTCCTGTGGCAGTCCACCGCTTACCCTGACCCCTTGTGTTTTCATACCCCAGTAGAGCCTACAAGCCCCGTGTGCACTCGCTGCCAAACACAAGAAACTGGTGCTCTAGGGAGCTTTCAAAACAGAAAGAACATACAAGACAGGAGAATGACTGTCCTGGGTTGCAGTGTATTCTATTACCATCCTCATGAGCTGTTGAAACCAGGTGGGGCGGTGTTTCCTGGCCTCCTCCCTCCAGACCATCTTTCTGTTAATGGCCCATCAATGCCCTGCCGCATGACTCAGAGATAACTCCCTCCGGACTATCTTCTGTTAATGAGCCCATCAACACCTGGCCTCATGACTCATCATTCCATTGTGAGATGCTCCACCCAGAGGGAGGAACCAAGCGTTCCATCTTGGATATAATCTGGGACTCTGAACACCACGGGCATCCTTCCCACTGGATTCCCAGAGGACAGGAGCTGCATAGTCACCACTGGACTTTCTGAGGAGGAGCAGACCCTTCTACCGGACCACTGCTTCGACAGAGCCACATCCATCACTTCAGGAGGACTACAGCCACCATCTCATCGGACTGCTCACGCCACCCTGATCAACAGGGTGCCAGGTTGTATTCTGACTCTGTTAGTTTAGCCCACTGGGGTTTTTCTTGCCTTTATTTTTAATTTCCCTAATAAATTGTTATTCTGACTTGGTGCCTCCCACTGGTCTGTTTTCAAACTAGTACAATGACATTAAATGACTGTCTTGTCCACAGCCAGCCTGGCTTCTGAGCACGGTGCTTCATAATCGTGAAGTTGTGATCAGGAGTTGAGATTATCTGTTCACGCACCTTGCAGTGCACAGTCTTACAAAAGCCAACGTAATTGATTTCATCACACTTTCATCATCTTACTAGTAAGATATGTGAGTGCTCATATCCTCTGCTGGACCAGCATAACCTTGGGCATTAGGTGACTACATAGATGAAGGCAAATGGGAACTTTCATTACCTGAAAGGAGACTAATGTTTATTTTAAAGTCCCAAAATGAAAGTAGAATTTTGGCATTACAATTGTGTTTGTCATCGAACCTTCACGCAGATGGAAATCTTCATATAGTATAGAGCTGTTTTAGAGACCCACACAGAACAGAAAACACTTTAAATCTGCACAGGAAGACTTAGAAGCAACAAAGACCTGGTCAAAGGAAAAGAAAACAAAAAAATAGGCATTTTCCCTCACATCTGACTACAACACCCAAATCCCAAAAGCAATTTTCAAGTAATTTCATGGAAACATTTATTGTCTCCAGTAAAGTATTTGCAGACAGTGAAACCTGGAATGGCTAATAGGCACTTGTCCATGATCTGCATCTAAGGAGTTGCCTATTATTAGTTAATGAGCAGACAGCAATTCAGAGCTCTAATTTTAGCACCAACACATGCCAGGAACTGGAAACAAAAAGAAGCAAAGAGAAACAGGCCAGGACTGAATGAAAAAAGGATGTTCTGTTTCCTTTCCATCAGTTGTAGAAACCATCCCACCTGCCACATCTCGGACTCCAGTTTAGTCTCCTGACAGCAGCAATCACTACATGGTGTGGAACAGAAACACAGATATGGCACTGACCCCAGAGACCAGCCAGTCTGCATCTCTCTCCCTCCTCAAGGCAGGCTCAGGTCTCCTCTAGCAGGTCCTGATCCACCTCTAAAGCTGTACAAAAGCAATGCTGCTACTAGAGGTTCCCAAGGGCTGGGGCCATGTCTTTGAATAGCTCTTCCTCTTCTAAATGAGGACATCCTTCAAGAGCAAAAGACTTCACTGTCAGGCTGGAAAGACCCAACAACACAGTTCTATGAGATGTCCATGACCACTGTGAAGAAACAGTGGACTGGTGCTTGGTGCTGCAAGGACTCCACACCCAGCAGGGAACAAGCATCCAGCAGTGTCAGTCAGGGTCAAGGCCCTACAAATACATAAGAGAGGTCTTAAACACTGAATCATAACAGCACAGCTTTGGCTCTTCAGAGAGTTTGGCAGATTTACCAGTCTTTGGCTTCACAGCTCCTCATCAAACATGGGCAGGCCCTTAACTGGGTGTCCAGAGCAAACAAAAGCTGAACGTGGCACTGTGACATTGCCACTTTTCACTTAGCAGGCAGGCAATTATTCTCATGTTTAATTGTATCTGATGAATGACACTCACAGGCCCCATGCTGTTTAAAATGTGACATATTTTATTTATCATAGCAGCTTCTACTGTTCTACAAATGGATGACACACAATCCATTATCATTTTGGAAGCATTATTATTCACACAAACATGTCCCAGAACCTTAGGAATTTTTTTAATTCGTCTTTTTTTCTACATTCCTTTCAAATTCAGAATGCAAATTCCCTATCTTGCCAATGAGATTTCCTCCTCCTCACCAACCCAAAATAAATTAGAGAACAAGCTGCTATCTCTAAAAGCTTTATAAATAAAACATACAGCACACACACACATAAAGGCTACAATTTTAGAGTACTTTTGTATCCTGGATGGATTTAGAGATGTCATTGCAAATGCACAGATGCTGCCAGTCACGGCAGCTTAACAAGTGCTATGAGGTTTGACATCCCATCAGACTGCAGCCCTTTGTGGCAGCTGAGGCCTCCCAGGGCAGAAAGTAACATGACAATTGCTTCTATCAAAGAGAGAAAATAATGGCAACCACACCGGCAGATACATCAAGGGACAGAACTAAAATTACTCTTTCCTGGCTCAGCTAAATAAAAAATTATGACAGTTCAAAAGAATGTTAAAAGTTTTCTGGAAGTGGCTGAATCACACAATTCAAAGCTGTCAGTGGAAACGTTTGCCTTTTTCTTTACCTCAAAAAGGAAATATTTAAAAAAAAAAGGGAAAAAAATACTCAATTTGAGTTTTGATTTTTCTCCTTTTTTCCAACCAAAACATACAAAGTATGAGGAGAGAACAAGAAAAGAAAGTCATTCCAGAGCTAAGAAATCCTGTTTGGTCTATGAGATTGTGCTGGTTTTTAACTCAATTAACACAAAGCTGCTGTTCAGGCATCGCCCATCTGTCGGTGATGCCCGCAGGGGATGGCTGCCGGAGGTGGCCCGGCAGAGACAAAGGCTGCCCTAAAGTTTCCTTCCCACAGCATCTAACGCAGCCATGTGAGGGCCTGTGTCTTACAGCTGAAAGAGCTGTGAGAGGGCTCATGGAAAAGAGATGTGTTACACCTTAGCAGAAATTGTTTAATTCTAAGCAAACCTGCAAATGGTGGCAGTTTGTAAAACCACGTAGAGCAGGAGGGGAAACCCTTTTTTTTTCCCTTTCCTACAACTGTAATACTGATTGGGAGAGGGGAAAAGTGGGGAAGAAAGAGTTCTGAAAGTTTGTTCTGTTGTAGTTTTCTTCACTCCATCTAAGTCTGTTAATAAATCTCTTTATATTCTGTCAAGTTGTGTGCCTGCTTTGCTTTTTCTCCTAATGCTTATCTCACAGAAAAACATCAGGGAAGTATGTATATAATTTAGCTTAAAAACCACTACACTAAATTGGTGTAGTGACTCAAAGCTCTCCGTGGCTTCCAACCCTCCAGCTTGGAGACTAAACAGGCAGGAAAGGTGAAAAAAGGAAAAATGGAAAAAAGAGAAAAGCTGGAGCAGGAGGAAAATACTACATTCCAAACTGAATAGCTTGAAACTTTTTAACCCATGTTTGGAAAAATCAGATTACATCAATCAAAGCAGCCCTCCTATGGCACCAGCACCCACTGTGGGCGAGGAGGCAGCTCACTCACTGCCTGCCCAGAGATCACAGGGACTGGCCACAGGATCTCTGTATGATCCCACCACAGAGCAGGCAGAGAAGTACATGACCAGCCCTGAGCAGCTCTGTGAAGGGAGGTGGCCCTGCATGAAGCCTGAAGTGAGGGGTCTGGGACAGAGGTCTGCAAAAACCTCTGTCTATCCATCCAGCTCACTATATAAGTCTCCAAATAATCATCTTCCTTTCTTTAGGGCTTAAAAGGCTCCCAAGGGATCAAACAGGTGGATGCAAGAGCCGAAATGGGTTCTGCAGACAAGTGGCTGTCACAAAAGCTGTTTTTCTAAGCCAGATCACAAGTGTGGTTAGCTTCCAGTGCCATGGTGGCCACTAAAAAGCTGAGACAAAAAGAGTCATGCTGGAAGTTTTAAAAGGTCGGATGCATTTTAAACATTTTTGAGGTCTGGTTCATTGGCTCTGCTCCTACAGAAAGCTCTCTGTTGCACTTCCACCTGAGCAGGTAACACAGCTTAATGCATTAGCTCCGCTCTCTGCATGAGGCACACATAGAAGCCTTGCACATCTGCCCACCCGAGGTGGTGTCTGCCCCCCACAGAAGCTTGCCGAGCTGGGACGGGCTGGGAGACTGCTTGGGAAGCCCCAGCCCTGACTAAGCCCCTGCAAAGGGAAGCATCTGCCCTCACTGGCATTTCCCATGAAATAGGATACACACAAACTTCATACCATCTTTTTCTGCCCTGAAATGGGAAATTTCATTGCCCATGTGAGTGTCTGAGTTTTTGAAAAACGCTAAGCTCCTGGCCTGAGTAAAGGCCCACAGTAAACAGTAAAAGAGCTTCTTCACTGCCATTAGGCTCACTAACCTCCATTTTCACTAACCTCCATTTTCACTGCATTTCCCCTGTTCTTGGATGAGGAAGAAGATTGAAGGACACCAAGCTGACCTTCGGCACCCCCATGCAGTATCTCCAACCTGTTCTCCCACCTCGTTTTGCTCAGCTCCTTTGCAAACCAGACAGCCCCAGCCTCCTTTCACAAAACCCCCTGAGGTGTGAGCCACAGGGGTTCATCACACCCTGTGTCTGCTCTGCTTTTTGGCAGTGGGGGCCACCTTTTCATACCTGCAATTAATTGTTCAGTAACCAGGATACAGCTGGGTCTCAGGTCACCAGGCAAGGCTGTCACGACATGCAGACAACTGCAGCACTACAGCTTAAAGCCAGAGTCCAAGAGAAGGTGGCAGCAGGCAAGGCACAAAGGAGAAAATCAAGCTGCCATCTTAACTGTGATTTCTGTGATTCATACAAGTCATTTTAGTCAATTCACTGGTTAATGACTTAGCAGCACTGGCACAAGGTCAAATCACAAATGGGTAAGAGCATTTCTCCAAAGCAATCACTTATTTCTCTATTTCCAGCTCTCCATTTCAACTTGAAGAGCAGCACTGAAAAGGAGAGAGAAATCAGCTTTCCATCTAAAAAAGACTTGTGAGAAACCACAAGTGCCAAGTATGTTTCCTCTCCACCCTTGTCTCTTTTCATGCCAGCCCAGTTCCTTAATCTGCTACAGCTGCCACTTCTTCAGTGGTGAAAAATATTTGTAATACACATTGCTGAATGTTGCAGAAACACTGAAGAGCAACTGGAGATCAATTAAACAGCCTTATCCCTAAGCAGCAACATGTTAAAATGCAGGAAAGGCAAGTGATAACCAGCAATGGGTCGATGCAATGCACTGTCTTCATTAAAATCTACCCGTAAAAATTATTCTGCTGAAGTACAGGTGATGTTTCATCCTATTTGCATGTGATCTTTGTGTAACTGGTGGTAACAACATGACGGATAAAGGCAATACAAAAACATGGTATTAATTATGCAAACTCCTTGGTTCTAAGTCCTAAGCACATCAAAATATCCGCACCATAAGAGATCAGGAGAATTCGAAGAAAGTAAAAGCTTGTCAGCTCCTGTCCTTCCCTCCCAGAGGGCAGGAGACAGCTGAAGCAGCACTCTGGGATCAGTCCCTGTGGTCCTCTGACCATGCTGCCCCAGAAGGGTCATTTTTCACTTCAAAATCGTCTTTAGCCATTCCTCTCCCTTCAGACATCGTTTATTAAAAGACATACTAGAGGAAGACTGACATGGACATAGGACAGGAAGAAAGCATGGAGGAGCCCAGATATTCTTATCTCTGGCAGGTCTGTGGGGACATCTCTAGGTGGGACTCTGAAATAGACAAAACAGCAGATGGTGATGGCAGCAGATAAGAGACTTCCCCTCATCACTGCCCTCTCCACATTTGACTGAGGCATTTAGTGAGCATCCATCCCAGCCATCCTGGATGCTATTTCTACACGTCCTCCCAACTGCTTCCACCAAACCTGAATCCCTCAAGTATATTGTATATGTTGCAGTTTAACCCCAGCCAGCAGCTCAGCCCCACACAGCCTCTCACTCACCCTCACCAGTGGCATGGGGGAGAGAACTGAAAGCATGAACGTGAGAAAACTTGAGGGTTGAGATACAGGCAGTTTAATAGCAAAAGCTACATGCACAAGCAAAGCAGAACAAGGAATTCATTCACCTCTTCCCATGGGCAGGCAGGAGTTCTCCAGAAAAGGAGAACTCCATCACACGTAACACAGACTTCGAAGAATGAACACCATCACTCTGAACGTCTCCCCTTTCCTCCTCCTGCCCCCACCTGTATGTGCTGAGCATGAGGCCATACGGTCTGGGATACCCCTGGGGTCAGTTGGGGTCAGCTGTGCCAGCTGTGTCCCCTCCCACTCCTTGTCCCCCCACTCACTGATAGGGTGGGGTGAGGAGCAGAAAAGGCCTTGGCTCTGTGTGAGCCCTGCTCAGCACTAGCAAAAACATCCTGGTGTTATTAACCTTGTTTCCACACAAACCCAAAACACAGCCCAATACGAGTTAGTGTGCAGAAAATCGTGCTTTGCTGAGATGAGGGCACTTGCTTGCAAAAACAAACAGGGCTGAAACGGTTTCCTTTTTCAAAAACCATCTCAGCTGTTTAAAACCATCCTAATTTACTGATGTTCACTCTATTAGAGGTATCCTAGGACGGGGTGGGACCTGAAATAGGACTACATCTGCAATGAGGTGAGATAAAACACTACACTTGAGAGTTTTTGACCATGGATGGGGTTAATTTCAATCCAGGACAGAATTTCACAGACTTACATTCCTACACGACCTTTTCCAGTTTCCAAGAAAACAGTTCTCTTTCATGCTGCCTTTTATTAAGTGAACAAACTTGAGTGATTGGGGCATACAACATGACAAGAAAATAAAGACAGTTTGAGATGAGCATTTTTCATTTGCACTGCTCTATTGGATTACACTAAGACTGTTGACCTTATTAAGATTCAGGTTAACAGCCGACTTCAGAAATATCTACATGTGCACCTGAGTGTTAAACTAAAGGCTTGGAAGACACATTAAATCAAATAAAGATTGATAGCTTATTGTTTCTATCCTACCAATCATTCAAGCACTGCTTGCTTCTGTATATACACGAGACAGAGAAAACTGACAAGGGTGTTTCTCATGGCCGTTCTCCCTTCCCTTCAAAGCACACCCGTCTTTACACAGGTACCTTTCTTGCAAGGCCACCTTTTTACTCTCTGCATACACAAATCCAGCACAATGCACTGTGGCAATGTGTGTTGTGCATCATCTACTGCAAACCCAAAGCAAGCCCGGGCTTGAATTCAGTCCTTCCTACCTGCAGAGGTTATAACCCTCAGATCAGCCCCACCACTTTCCCTAGGAATCAAGCTTGAAAGAAGAGATAGGACCTGAGAGGCAGAAGCTCTGAACTACATACCTTTCAAGGACAATCTGGATTTATTTTTGTTAACACACTCAGCCACAGCCCACTTAGACAGGGCACATATGAGATCCCCCAGAAATCCCTTCCCACCATGTCACCCGGGATGCAGCTTCACGAAAGGAGCCCAAAGAACTACCCCTGCACCTCTGTTTGCCCCTGGTGAACCAGGAGCAATGACAGGGAGTAGGATTTACCAAGATAGACATGCATTTTACTACGTCTGTAGTCAAAATTTTGCCTAGACCTCAGCTCAAAGCTTCCTCCTTAACCCAGACATATCCTATGGGTAGGCACCACCACCATTTCTGGTTCCCCTTCTCAACATCCTCAGCAGCAGAAATGGACTGAGGACAATAAAATGTTGCCTTAATTCAGGTTCTCTTCCCAGATCTCCCATGACTAATGACTTCATTTCCTGATAACAGGAGGAAAGAAGATATTCATTCCAGCTGAATCAGACACTGCAAAGGTCCTCAAAAAAATCATCTAAGTGATCCCAGCAAGACAGGGAAGCACAGGATCCTAGCCTGTCCCTGGCACACGTTCATATAGCTTGCTCTTGAAAACTCTGCTGATGGCTCTTTATAACCTTCCCAGATGATTTATCAGTGCATTCCTCCCTTTCTAGTTAAAATGCTCTTTCTTCACCCACTGTAAAAATTAACCCCACCCAAGCTGAGGTGCTCATGGACAGCACCATGACCTGGTGACTGCTGGCTTCCGACACACCACTTTGCCCTCATTCACTCCATAATTTTTTTGAATGCCATACTATGGCAGCCTCATTCTCCATCTAGCTCCTACCTGACAGACCCTTTTTTGCATCATATTATATCAAAAGCATAACATATTTTGCTTCCCTTCTTCTTTGCCTGTTCTGCTTCTCTCATACTGTCTCTTAGACACAGAGTTTGCAGTAAAACCTTTTAAATCCTACATTAACCTCTCCTTCCAAGTCTCCTGTGCTCCAAAGCAGAGGGGTTGTTCTGGCAGGGAGCTGGTGGCTGGTGTTGATTCAATAGCATCATTCTTGCTTTGCACCCTCCTTTTGCTGCACCAACATGCCCTACCTCGTCTTAAAGCAGGCGTTAGGGTCACGATACAATTGCTGTGCTTAACAAGCCTCCTCCAGGCCCCAGTAATGGTCTGAACTACACTCACTTCAAGCCTCTGGAACACATGGCAATTAGATTTCACATGTGCCTCTAAATTAAGCTAAATTATTCCATGTTTGCCATGGCTAAAAGCAAATGCATGAACAAGACCAGAAGGTAAGGAGCAGGAACTTGTTACGCAGCAGTCACTTGAGTCTGAGCCCTTGCTCTTGGCCAAAAGAGGTTTCAAGCTCTTTCTCCCCTGCAGCACCTCATAAATGGGGTCCAGCTGCCTTGAGGCAACTGCAATTAAAAGCACTCTCCAGAGGAGATTTCCTCTGACAAAGTATTTCTGTATTACATTCTTATCCAAGGATAAATGCAGCAGGCTTATCTCTGTTACTCTGTGTTTGCTTTAATAACTAGCATGAAGCCTGCATTTATTACCCAAATCCTGTTTCTAAATCTCACTCCTAGATAAAGACATGGCTGCTCTCCTCAGATTGCCCCACAGCTTTTCTTTCTTTCATAAGGAAAAAACCTACCTCTACCCTGCCCCGACAGACCTGCTGCCATTCTGCCATCTGACAGAAACATCCTGGGTTGTCCCAAGTTGCCATCCTTCCTGGGAAATCAACACAAAGACCACAGTGACTTCCCAAAGCAGATGCACACAGTCCATGGCTCCATTTACTCAAAGACTAGAAAAGACTATGGTTATCTCCCCAAAAGTGGCAAAGCCACATCTGGAGTCTCACTGAGAGACACTCTGAAGTAGCAGAGAGCAGTCTCTCAGTACGTATGGGAGGGTCTCATTAAGGGAGCTGCTCAGGTTTTCATATGCTCCAAGTGTCTTAAGTAGAGTAAAGTCTGGTAATCACAACAGAATAAGTTCAAGACTTTCCTTTTCTGGGAAACTACTTGGCTCAGGAAGCGATGCTCTCCCAGTGATGCTCCTGCACTTCCTTCCAAACCCCAGAAGAGCAGTGGTGTCTACAAGCAGAAGAGATGTTTTGCTCAAGGGAAGATGTAGGGAAGTCATTGAGATGAGGAAAAGAAGCTCAGAAAGCCAAAAATACATTAAAAAGGAGAGCAGCCAGGAGGTTTCCAACAGGTACAAGCTCAAATGGCTTTTAAAGCAATTAAAAATTGTCCTCTCCTGGCTCTAGTGAGATCAGCAGAGATCAGTTCCCAGTTGCTCACAAGATTACTTCTTCCTCAGCAAGCAGAGCAGTCTGAGGGAAGGTTAAAATCTGCTTCAGACAACAAACACCTGGTTATGTCAGACCAGGGGACCTGGTCAGCCTTGGCAGAGCACACAGAGCACCTTGGCAGGAGCACACAGCTGACGGAGCAGCAGAGTGGTCCCCAGCACCCACCCACCCTCAGCCATGGGCTGCTGCAGCAGCACCTGATGGGTGAACGTTTCACAGGGAGCTGTGCCAGGAGATCCAGCCCACTACCCTGGCTGGCCCAGGGTCGCATCTTACCAGGCTCCCAGCACCGCACTCGGCTGGTCAGTCACCTCCTGTGAACACCACCCTCCACTCAACCCCATCTCTTACCCCCTTTGAAGTTGCCTGTTCCCTCCAATCCTCCAGTGTAAGAGCTCATGTAATCAGTCCCTAAACCTGGTTTAGTCAAGTGATCTGGATTAGCTTTTTAAAAAAAAATTGTTCTGTCTTGGTTCAGGGGGTTTTTTTACCACCCTAACCCACTCATTTTGACCATCCAAAGCTTCTGGACAATCATACATGACATGAGATGGGACAGCTGGGAACCTCTGGAAGGAGATCAGGGATACAAAAGGAGCCTAATAACAACTGGAAGCATGTCAGGCTCCCACAGAGCAGAAGTCTCAGAGCCACAGGGGTCTCAGATGCAACACTCCAAAGCTGTTGTGTTGTGTTGTGTTGGAAGCTGTTAATTAAACACAGTTTATTTTGGCTTTCAGTGATTTATACAGATTTAAAGCCAGACTGGTTAAAGCAGTCATTTTGCAAGAGCTGTGCCATGCACGTAGCTGCCTTTAATTACAAGCAACACCAAAGAAGCTCTTTTCCACTATTAGTTTTCTCATCAGTGTTACTTTGGGCAACACTCTTTAATGAAATACAACTGCATTTTGAGAAAGAGCTTTTGTGGGGATTTTTAGACCAAATACCTTCTAGAAGCCCAGCTTGGTACCAATTGAAAAACGGGGCAGTGTGACCTAGAGAATTCAAGGAAATGTCATCGCCTACTGTGAGCTCCTGGGCAGCAGCTCCATTTGCTAAAATTAGAGGAGCAAGAATCTTTGGTTTTAAACATGCCAGATTATCATCTTTTAAGTAAATGCTCAAATGTTTCAACCTAGCCCATACTACATCAGGAAAACCTAACAATTTTTGCATAGGTTGCTCTGACAAAACCTGGCATGTGCTGAATTTTCCGGATAAGATATTTTGTTGAATAAGTGATGGAAACAATTTTTAAGAGGTTAAACCCTAGGACCTGCAAGTTGAGAACTTTAATGAAATCAGGTCACACTCTATATGGACACAAACTTGCAGTCTGCATTCTCACAGTAGCTGCTACCTGTTTTGTGCCAAGAACACAACAGGCATTGTCTGAGACAAGAAAAAAGACAACTTCTGCCCTAAGAACATGTAAAACCAGACAATGTGAACTGGAGGCCTTGGGGGTGTTCATCTTTGTGCATTAGTATAGTCACTGCAGTCCATAAAAAAATTAACTGAAGTCTTGGAGAGGAAATCAAAGTTTTGATGACTTGATGGTGAACATGGTGGTGATGCTGGGTTGATACTTGGACTTGATGATCTTAAAGATCTTTTTCAACCTTAAGGATTCTGTGATTTTGTGATCTCTTGGATAGTTTTGCATCAGCCCAGATAAGTCTTCAAACCAGAAGTCATTGTACAGCAAATCCCCACAGGCTATGAAGGCATCCAGCTTCTCCTCCAAGCTCCCGCGATCCTGCAGGAGAGCTAGCAGCTGCCTTCAGCAGTGTGCCCATGGACATTACACAACACATCTCACCTGCAATATTCTTTAGATTTTAATGGAGAACTAGTTCTTCTCTAGGACGATCTAGAAACCACATGCAAAGAACAAAACTGCCTCAGAATCTAGATGATGTAATTTATTTTCACCATTACTTTTATCCCTGTTGAATCCAGACAGACTTTCTGGTGAAGGATATAAAACCCTGGAGTTCATTTATTCAGGCAGCATTCCCTACTTGTGAGTCTTTCTCTCATACTGCAAAGTCTTCTGCAAAGGGCATCACTCCCTGGCACAGCTTTCAGATCCATGGACAATCCATGCACAGCTACACAAAGAGACACGGGGACCATTTACAGGTCTCATCCTACCAAATGACTGATTGTTGTGTTGTAAGCAAAATTCAATTAGGAGAGCCTGCAAGATCAGCCTCTGTGCTTGTTAGCATCCAGCACAGGGCAGCTGTTTTGGCTGCCTATTGACTGAGCAATTGACAGACAATCACTGCATCTAGCCACGAAAACATCTGAGGAGTACAGTTCAGGAATGGGGGAGGTATCCAAATAAAATCAGCCTGAAGGGGCTTGATCTACAAGACAATTATAAGTTTCCAACTTTGCCAACACAACTTCAGCATTACCCTTACAAGAAATCTTTCATACATGACATTTTGCTTGCCTGCCTCTAACAATAAACAACTTTAACACTAATTTTGCTGCTCCCACAGCTGTGAGCTCTGCAGATCAGGATCTGGCTTCTATGATTTTATCTAAGTAAAGAGCTCCTGAATCAAACCATCTACCCTGAAATGCCCAGGGGAGACCTCAGAAGTACCCCACGCAAGTTACCACAAAACCTAATGCATATCCCTGCTCCTCTGCTCCCCAAATCATCAGCTCTCTCCCCAAAAGTCTCTCACTTTGCAAGGGACATTCCCAATAATCAAAGGCTCTTCCAGAAGATTTACTGGAGGTGTCTAAGAAAGGTGAATGACCTGAAGGTATGTCCCTTGTTGTCTTCCTACTGTTTGCATGCATTTAAACTAAATTGGATTTTTAGATAGGCTGGAGTTGGGTAATTTCCTTCCAAGTACTTAGGACCTGCCACAACTCCTAAATGACTTATCATCATATAAGTCTCAGGAGAGCCTGGGAACGGATGTAACCCAGAGGGGAACTCTGTGGTCAGTGAAACAGCAGAGTTCAGAACAAGACTTTTAAATATTTCCCCTCTAAGCTCCAACAAACTTTCCCCTGGCTGGACACATACCCAGGTCAGTGACCTGGCATGTCCAGGCCTGATGAAGGCAAGATTATTCAGCATGGAGGTTTAATACACACAGTCCTTATACCAACATCCCACCTATTCCAAAGAGGCTTTTATCAGTCACCAAGATCTGACACAGCTCAGATACACAAAATAAATGCTGTAAATCTTGGTGCCACATTGCCAGATAATTCCAAAACAAATAACTATTGAAATGGTCCCAAACCAGTTTGTGACTACTGTGAAAGGACTAATGGGTTACAGTGAGAGGGGTAAACACTTCTCGGAGTCTTCTCTAGGATCAGGGTTTGCTGCTCCCAGCCCTTAGTTTCATTGCACACAGGAGCCAGCAAATTAGGACTTGAGCCATCATAAAAATTTGCATCATGTCAGAAGCGTTTGGTACCCTGAGGATGATGTACTCAGCACAGTCTGACAGTCAGCACTAAATGATGGCAGTGATTTCCAGTGGGACCAGAGTCTGGACACAGCATAAGATACAGAGGCACCACCAAGAATACACCTTGATGCTGGCTACTTTGGAGTCCTGCATTTTAGCCAGCAAATGCAAAGCTTCTTTGGCATTTGTAAAAGATGATCAGAGCAGGAGAATTAATCAGACTAAACAGGCACTGTCCAACTACTGCAACTAAATACATTATAGCTTCGCTTTGCACTGACACTGCATGGCTACTTTATTTAGAAAACAAAAAGGTTTACCTGTTTACAGAGTCTTGCAGCTTCCAAATAGTTTAGCAATTGTCATTGTTTTCATCTTCTGCAAGGGGAAACTGAGAAATGATTCCCAGTCACAGAGGGGCTAGATAAGCAATGACGCATACACAAATCACAAATCCATGTCCACAGGAATAAGTTTATTCTCCTCTAGATTCTGACCTGCCTAACAAAACCAAATAAAAATCATCTGCTCACACTTGTCTACAGATAAGGGAGTTATTTAATGACTAAACTCCTCCATGAACGATATTTCAAGCACTTGTTCATCTGCTTCGCTCTTTTATCGAGTGTGATGAACATGGGAGATTGTTTCCTCAAGTTTTTGTTCATTTCCTTCTTATAATTAACCACATTAGCTTTTTACAGCAGCATGAGAAACACCTCACTCCCTGTTAAATCGCCAATAGATTCAACAACAACAATTCATTACATCCTGCTGCACTTACACCATCTCTAAGAAAGATGATCTGGATAAACACCTTTCTTTGATACCTTCTGTTCCAGCTTAACTTTTGGGGAGGGGTCAAAGATATAAGATGAAAATATACAGCATCTTTTTCACCTTCCATCTATCAAAAAAAAAAAAAAAGAACAACAGAAAGAATACAGTCAGCAAACACAAAGTACTTCTCTGCAGGTCGATAGTTGGTAAAACAATCTGCAAAAAGTCTCTGACCTTAACTGAACAACTTCTGAAGTGATGCATGATCCCAAGATCTGCCATTTGACCAGAGCACAACCACTAACCCCAAAAAAGTCATCGCTAGCAACCACAACCAGAACTGGATTTGAACTCAGAGACAAGGAACTAGACTTTATTGATCTTCTTACCTGGAATTCAATAACACAGTGGGGAGGCCAGAAACCTGGATTCATGGGCTGAGTTTAAACTTCTGTCTGGTGATTTCTAGGCAATGTCTCTTACTGAAAGCCAACCTACTACTTTTAATTTGGTGTCTGGCTTTGCAGCTTCCTTTAGAAAGCTTCCCATGAGTGATAAACTTGTAAATATAAAATGAAATTTGAATCATTACTGTTCCAATTACCAAAATAACCTGCATTTGTTAGAATTTTATTTTTTTGCTTGTGCTCATTAATAGTACCTAAATGTCAAGCAAAAAGCTTCTTTGTGTCTGTGCATTCATCCTACTGTCCAAATTTATTCACCCAGCAAAGGTCAGGAATTTGCTGAATTACAAATTTAATTGTTTAGAGCAACTTAGTACAACTTAGTGAAAGCTGCACTCAATTTGTTCAACCCAGCATCCTGAAGTTCCCATGGAAAAATTATCCTGCCAGATGTATTAAGTGCAAATTGCATTAGAAATTCATTTATAATTAAAACTGCCATTTCTGTGCCTCCTGCCAGACCCCACTTTCTGCTGAACAGACACATCACTCCACCCCTTGCTGTTTCTGTATCTGTTTTAATCTTTGTAACAGTTAAGTCTCTCCACACTCCTGGGAAATGCATGTGCTCAAGAAACTGAGGCAGGAGTTAAGCAGTGTTTCATAGAATGCTCTGGTTTAGAGGGGACCTTAAAGATCTTCTAGTCCCAATCCCCCTGCTGTGGGCAGGGACATCTTCTCCTAGACCAGCTTGCTCAGAACCCCATCCAGCCTCCCTAGAACACTTCCAGGAATGGGGCCTCCACTGCTTCTTTGGGCAACCTGTTCCAGTGCCTCACCATCTGCACAATAAAGAATTTCTTCCTTCCTAATATCAAATCTAACTCTGAAATGATGGGAGTGGGAGCAGAGAAGCTGTCATCTCTCCATTGCCTTTTTCTTTCCCCCTCTCTAAGACTGAGCTAAGCACACTGGCCTCAAAAGCAAACGTGGCCAGCCTGGACTTGCTCCATAGGCTCTGCTTGACTTGTTCCAGCGATGAGATAGGAGACACCAGTGATTTGTTCTTCTCCACTAAACGCCCGGAGACACTGAAGAAGGAGCCACCAAGAACACCCAGCTCCTTGCACTGATCGGTGCCCATCTCTTCATGTGCTTCCACCCCTGCCCTAGTGCCTGCCCCAGGACAGAGAGGCCCCAGCCAGCACAGTTTCATCTCAGAACCCCTCCCAGCATCTTGTCTGCACCCCCCACCCTGCTGGCACTGGAGCCGCAGCCCCTGGGCAAGCCCGTACCCTGTGCAGAGGACGCTGGGCATGCAGCCTGTACCCTTCCCTGCCCCCGCAGGCTTATGTGGCAACCCAAACCATGGCATCAGCACACGTCACACATTCCATAAAGCCTAGACAGCATCTGCCAAGGGAGACGAGCAGGGAAGTATGGCATGTGCTTTAAAGGATTGCATCACTGGGATGCAGCTCAGCTCTGATGCTGAGCTCAGCTCCACAGTGGTACAGGTATTTCTTACCACAGAAAATCAAGCACAGACACAGGAGTCCACAAAGCCAGTGCTTCTCCCTCTGATGTGATACACAGCACCAGGTTAACCCATCCATGCGGAGCATCCCTTCACTTATCTCCCCCACCAGAGCAGTCCCACAGGACAGCACTGGTCCCAGCATCACTACCTCACAGTAGCACCTCACCTGGGATCTTGCTGGGCCAGGACTCAGGTATAAGCTTTCCTTGTGAATTTCCAGTTTAAAGCAAGGTTATGGTACCCTTGGTTAAAAGGGCAATAGAAGTACGACTTAATTACCCAGCATTACAATGCAGCTCTTCTGAGAGGCTGCAGAAAGAAATTGACACTGTTCTGATGGAATATTCCATGTGGCTAACAACAATTTCATGCAGCCTCAGAGAAGACAGGCAGTTATCTAGATCTGTTGAAAGGTAAGAGTGACGTGCAAAGTGTTATTCTTTCCTTACATGAAGTACAACCATATATTTTCAGGCTATATAGCTTATATTTTTAGATGAGAAGAAAGCAAAACAAGAAGAAAAACATCAAACTGAAAATAAATTGGATGCAATTCAAAAGGACAGTGGAAAAATACAGGATGACAAAGAGATGGTAAAGCAGCAACTTAATAGAAAAGGATCAGGGCATCACCACTAATCACAAGCAAGCAGTGCCCTGCAAGCACTGTGTGCCTCCACACCACGCAGAATGAACAAACATCCTGCAGCACCTGGCAGGGCTCGAGGCAAGTATCACCCAGGAATCAACAGCTCTAAGATCTCAACAGCAAACCTAAATGTAGCCTTGGACATGTGTTTCAGAAAAGACACCCAGGAGACCAACAGGCATCATCAGTGACCAGGAATGTATGGCCTTAAAGGAAAGGTTGGACTAACTGGTGGTGAGGCAAAAGGCTGAGGAGAGACTTGATACTTCCTTTTAAAGACATGAAAAGTAGCTACCAAGCAGAGATTAATTGTCCTCTCTGTCAGGATAACCAAAAGGTTTAAATCAGAAGGAGACTTAGAGTAGACAAGAGAAAGGATTTTTAACAGTGAGGATAGTGAAGATCCAGAGCAGGTTACCTGGGGGTAAGGTGTAAGGCCTTTGTTTGGTGCACATAAGTAAAGGTAAAGTAATTCAGGCAGAATCCACCCTGTCTTGGGACAAGGGATCGCCTGTGACTTCTGCAGGTAAACAAACCCCTGCCTTTTCAATCACCCTCTCCTATAGGACATCTAAAGACAGAGCAGCTCTCATTGTGCTCCAAAATGCACTCAGGATCATGTGAGGATGGGATTTGCCCTGCTGACAGGAACTGAGAGGCAGACAGTTGGGAGGCACACCAAGGGACCTGGAAGAGATGCTCCTTTTGTCTGTTGGGCTGCAGGTTGGTAAGAAGAGCCACTGGCTGGCTCCTCACCACCAGCAGTGACCAAACCAACCTGACCTCACAAGCACACTCACTCACTTATTAATTGGGGGAATAAACCACCTGAAGAAGGAACATGAGCAGAAAGAAGCCTGCTGCACCGCAGGGGAAGCTCAGCTTGGCTAAGTGCCTTCACAGCAGCACCTGAGGCTTTGAGCTGTGGAGGTTGCAGAGGGTGGGCAGCAGGCAGTCTCCATGGGAGGTCACAGATACTTGTGCTATGCTTAGGCCACAAACTCTTTTGCCTCATTGGACACACACAAAAAAATCTTTAATGCTCCTGTCAATATTAATTCTCCCCCAAGTGGCTTGCTATTCACAGCAGGATAACTAAAGCAACACTCATTACTTTAATTAGTGAAGGAGACAGAAAAATACAACCAGAGCTTGCAAAACAGCCGCTTTTACTTTATTTGAAATGCCTACCATGAGCCCATAGCAAAAATGCTTAACTTCTGCCCATAAAATTTGTAAGTACTCTTCTGCATATGCTGTCTACAGAGCACGATTTCTTTTCTGCTGAGGAGAGTTGCACCACAGCAGAAAATGCACTTCTAAATTTTCTCAGGATAGATATATCCAGAAAGACATTTTATTACTGGTACTATGAATCCCAATGCTACACTAAAGCAAGTGATACAGATGCAGTGTCTCCAAAGAGACCAAGAACCAGAAAGCCAACAGGTTTCTTCAGCACCCTACTGTAGTGGTAGTTTATGTCTGGACTACAATTCCAAATCATGTCTTAGCACACAGAAAATAGGCTTTCATGGGCTTCTTCTTTGCAATCAGTCATTCAACATCCCCTTGCCAGCAATGAAAATTGGTCACCTGCTTAACCCCTTTCTGTGATGAGCCTAGCTCCAAACAGGAAAGCAGGAGGCAGGCGTGGTGGATTACACAGTGAGACCCTGAGAGCATGTCTGTCTGAGCAAGGTTCTGCCACAGCAGTGAAAGACACAATTATGTTCCTCATTTTTTAATTAGGAAATGACGTGTGATTTACAAGCCTTAGTGCAATGTGGTATTTGAACAGCGAGGAGTGACATTTCCAAAGGACATTACAGGAACTTTCTCTTCCCCTGCCCCACCCCCCCAGTCATTTAAGCAAGTCATTCAGACAAAGAGCAAAAGTCCTTTGTCTGGGTTTTAATCTAAACTAGTGGAGTCCTGTATGTGTTCTTTTCATTCTTTTTTCCAGCCTCTTTTTCTAGCCTCTTTTTCTTTAATAAGACACAGTTTCTGCCCTGCAGTCAGCAGTGACAACTGTGAGTGTACCTGTCTGAAGTCCAGCATACATAACCAGGATTTGAGTATCCCTTGAAAGAAAGTTCACTAAGTCTGGAAGAGGAGAGTTATGCACCCAACAGCCCAGCCATGTCAGAGACCTTACCTGCTGAAGGTCTGTGGCTAGTGTGGAGCCACCATCCCCACTGGCAGCATGATCCTGCAGCCTGCTCCTCAGCCACATCCAGCACACACTCCAGGTCAGATCCACATCCAACATGTGAGGTCAAGACATACAGAGCATGAGTGAAAAACCTCAGAGAAGCTGTGTGGAAAGAGCTCACTCTCAGCACACAAGGCTTGGTGGTCTGAGAAGGAGGATGCTTTGCTCATGTCTCCTGCTGCTTCAGAACCCACAGCACTTCAGTTACAAACCTTACAGACAAGGATCTGACCACCTGGTGTGTTCCCCAACCACAGCTGCAACAAGGAGATACGCCTGCTCTCCCCAAATCGGATAAAAATTTTTATTTAAGTCTTCATCAACCATGGAAAGCCAGGAAGAAAGTCATGGCATCTTTAGAAACTCATGGTCCCAATACCCAACCAGGCTTTGGGGGATCACAGCTCTGTGGTGCACTCATCCCAGCTTGGAGATCTGTGCAGTGCACGTTCAGCACTGGTGGTGGGAACTCTGAGAGCAGCCCAGAGCACACAAAACTAAAGCTATGGAATGATAACTGTCTGTTAGGGACGTAGCTGTGACCTCCCACTTCATATAGAGCTGTTACTACAAAAGAAAATTCCCCACATGCAGGCAAGGCCTAAGCATAATGCAGCATCTCCAGAGGAAATATCTGCTCACTGGTACACATAGGCAGAAGGGTTTTAAGAAAGACGGTGAAAAAGAGCAATAGAAGCCACCAAAACCACAGGTGAAAACCCCACTAGCAAGAACAGCATGGTCTCAAAAATAAGAGGGCTGAAATATTAATACTGCCCATGCCTGCTGGGAGGAATACCGCAGGAGAAAGGTGGCAGACAGTACTTTAGACTCAGAGGCATGGGTCAAAGCATGACTTTAGATTGATGGTAGAGATGGTGTTCCATCAGCAGTCACGAGTGGGTACAGCCTAGGAATCAACAGAGACATTCTAAATGCACCACGCCATTACACATAAAACCTCAGGGGTCTGGACAGACTAGCAAGAGCTTGGCCACCAGTTTCAGGTGGAAGGCAATCATTCCCTTTGGCACACTACCTCCGTGTGAAGAGGTGAGACTGATGTGTGGACACAAACCATGCTATCCTTGATTGCAACCTGAGCAACGCCCCAGGTCATCACAAAGCCTCAATTAATTGAACAAGCCCTGGAGCATTACGTAGGGAAGTGAGCACCCAAAGGGAAAATACCCAACAATCTACCTACTAGAAGGAAAAGCAATCTTTAAGAGGCAGCTGTTAACATGGGAATTGCAGTTCTACAAACCGTACTCTCAACACAGTCATCTGTTGTGTTTTAAAAAAAGACATTTCTTACTGTTAAGGCTTTATCAGACCACTCGCACATGAAATAACTGCTAAACCTTACACATCTAAAACCAGATTTTTTTTCTATCTACATATTTCCATAATGACCAAAATATCCCACCTTGGGATTTGACCTTATCTTGAAGATGACTTGGATAATCTGAATTAAATTATGCCTGCAAGACAATTAAAAAATACTGCCTATGGACTGCAAGCACTTAAATATCATTAAATGATGATACAGCAGTAAATTATGCCATCCTTGGAACTTGCAGCTCCCAGGTTCAGACTCAGAATTCAAGCCTGTGTAATTTAAATCTTGCGTCTCCCTAAACTGCATAAAGCATTACCTGTGTTTGTTTATATTCTCCATATTTCATTCACTGTATCTCTCTTCCATGCAAGTCTCAAAGACAAGCTCTAAAATACAGAGGACAATAATGAGATATTTGTGTTCCACTGTGACTTATCTTCACTGCTTTTAATTAATTTCACTGTTAATTTCATTACTAAAGAACTCCAGAACAGCTCAGTATTTTCAGTAATTCTTCAGTTTTGTTTGGGTTTATCCATTACTCCACCTAATTCCAGGAGCTTCTGTTCATTTCAACAACCACAACAGATTTGGCACAGTCCTATAATTCACCTTTTCACACAACCATTAAGGTTGAAGGAGATCTTCAAGATCATCCAGTCCAACCATCAATGCAGCACTGCCACATTGACGCCTAAACCATATTCCCAAGTGCCACATGCAGATGCCTCTTGAACACTTCCAGAGATGGTAAATCCACCACCCCCCTGAGCAACTTATTCCAATGCCTGACCACTCTTTCAGTGAAAAAAGAATTTCTAATATCTAACCTGAACCTTCTCTGGTGCAACTTGAGGCTATTTCTTCTTGTCCAGTCTCTTGAGACATGGCAGAAGAGACCAATCCCCACCTCACTACAACCTCCTTTCAGAGCTGGAGGGAGCAATGAGGTCCTCACTAAGCCTACTCTTCTCCAGGCTAAACAGCCTCAGTTCCCTCAGCTGCTCCTTGTAAGAGATGTTTTCTAGACCCTTCACCAACTTCATTTCCCTTCTCTGGACCAGCTCCAGACCTCAATGTCCTTTTTGAAGTGAGGGGCTCAGAACTGGACACAGCACTCAACGTGTGGCCTCACCAGTGCAGAACAATCTCTTCCCTAGTCCTGCTAGCCATAATTTTCTTGATACAGGCTTCTGTTTTCTGTCCCACTGTGATATCAGATGAGTTTTGCAAGGGGGTCATCTGCTGGGGTGAGGAAGAAGCAGGAGGAGCGGCGAGCCTCAGCAGCAAGAGAGCCAGGAGGAATTCACGTCATGTAAATGTTTCCTGCCCTATTTGAGCACGGCTTTGCAAAGGTAACGCCACTAGTGATAGAATGAAGCCTAACTGAACATGAAAGGCTCCAAATAACACAGGCACTGGGCAAGAGAACACATACCTTAAATACTGCCCCCATTTCCCAGCCAGAGGTGAGGGAAGAAGTCTCTTGCACAGCACTAGGCAGAAGCTTTATCAGAAACATGGGTGAGCATGGTCCAATTCCTTGAGCTGCCTCAGGGACTCAGGCTGGCATCTGATTTTGGTTGTTTAAATTAACCCCAGGCTCCAGAGTCCCTCAGGGCTGGGCTGATTCTGTCATTTCCCAGGTGAGAATGGATGATCCCCATCAGGCTCGTAATTCACCAGGAGAACAGGCTTCCCTCTCCATAAAAGACTTCTGCTTCCAGGTAGCCAAGCCACAAAATACACATTGCATGTCTTAGGAAGCCAAAGAGCAGGGAAGAGTGGGGCACACTCCTGCTCCTGAAGGCCACAGCACTCAGTTGCTGGAAGCAGCTGAGTAAAGCCAGGCTGCCTTCAAGGATTCTGCAGCTTCAGCATCAGAAGCCCCAACTCTCCCCACTCATTCAAATCACTCACCAGCTGGCCACCCTCCCCCTGAAGTACAGATGCACATCCAGAGGCTCTCCCTGGCCCACCGAACACCTGGCTATGGAACATAAGAGGGAAAAAGTCTGACAGGCAAAGGACAATTCCTGTGGAGCAGATCACTTGAACCCCACCATGAGAGCTGGCAAGGGGACCAAGAGGGGGACACCTCATGTGGGGACCAGCTGCTCGCTGCTGTTGCAACCAGCACTGCAAGCTTAGAGGAAACCTGGCTGCTAAGAGGACTGGATACCCTGGGCTTTAAGTTTCATGCTGAGGGACAGCTCCAGCTGGGGTTAGCCACTGGCTGTTTTATAGCAGGTGGATAAAACATGGGTGGTGGGGAATCAGTTCTAGCCTCTTTTGTTGATTGCAAACAGCATTTTCAGCAGGCTGAACGAAACACAAGAGGTTTTCTCCTACAACACGGCACTCAAGAGTTGCCACGCAGCCATAGCAGAGCACATCCAGGTGCAGATTGTTCCTTCAATCTACAAGGGAAGCGTGTTTGTTTTGCAAGACAGGAGAGATGTGCTTGGCTGGTTTTCACTCCCACCCTAGGGAAGGCTGTGCATCACCACTCTGTTTCTTCACAGATCTAATCATCTGCTTCATCTCTTCACCTTGCAAAAAGCTGCTGCAAGGAGCAACCTGGTATTTTTTTGCTGCATCTTACATTTTAGATCCTCAACACAATCAGCGAACTGCTTTCCCTCCACACATTAAGCTGCCCAGAACAACGTTTCCCAAACAGGCCAGGCTTGACCTGCAATACTCTTCAGAAGATGCTGTCCCACAGCCCCACGCAAGCCAGAGCATCTCTGCAAACATGGAGCTTGCTAATGAATGGTCCCCAGTTGCCCCAGATCTAACTCTGGAGTGAGGTGCCACAGAAAATAAGCCCAGTTTTGGAAGAGGGTGTATCTCTGAGCAGCAGATGGGATCAGACAGGCAGTCTTTGTCCTCATCACTGGTCTTTTCAGCATAAGGAAAAAAATATTACAAGCTTCAGAGTTTTCCCTCCAAGAACCTGTGAAATTCATTAGCAGCCAACGAAGAGAGGGAATTCTCCATTTGAGGTCTTTTCAGAGAATGAGACCGTACAGCATTGTTAGTGCAGGAAAGCACAGAAGACACATTTTCTAGGGCTGCAGGGCAGTGCTAGACTGCAGGAATGTTTATATTAAGGTCCTTTTTAAAGTCTTCACATAAAGGGTCAATAACAATCAGGATACATAAATGTGTACACACATTAGTAAACACATAAGCTAACATATAAATAGCTTATGCCCATCCATAATACATACCTTCATCTCATTTATATTACATACTCTTCACATCCATGACGTGCTTATGAGGATCCATTCAACAAGTTAATCTTTGATACAGATTAAGCATGACCTAAATTTTAGTCTGCATCTCTCATGTGCTCTCTCAGGACAAAGGTTTTATTCAGAGAGCTCTGGTTCCTATAGGTGGTCTCTGTGCCCATAGGGGCTGCTGCAAAGCTCGGGTACCTGCCTGCATGGATGCAGACACAGCTTGAGCATCCACTCCATGCGAGCTCAGCACTGCCTGCACCCACCTGAGCAGAGATGCTCCCACATCCCTTTCTTCTCCTTTCAGCCACATTTTGCAGACACAAGCATCAAACAAAAGAGAAAGGAAGAACCAAACAAACAAGTAAAAAAAGCCCCAATATGAACATCACACTGCTTGCATTCTTCATTTTGGCTGCCTTGATGCCACAGCAAGCAGAGCATCAGGGCAAAGCAGGAGGGAGCATGTGCAAAGAGAGACAGAGGGCAAACAGAAAGAGGAAATAAAAACACAAACTGAAATGTGTAACAGACAAGATCAGCAGCAAAAGAGGCAAACTCAGGAGACAGGCACTCATGAGCTTGACAGGTGAAGCGATGCGAGCAGCTGGTACATGACTGTGGGTTTCAGAGGATACTGTGATGCTCTCACTCCCATTCAAACAGCTGCCCCATGAATGCCTTCTCTGTGCCTATCTGCCTTTGCTGAAACCAGGATGCAGCAGCTCCCACCCCAACAGGCAGCCTTTAAAAATTCAGTAACCTGTGAGCCCACGGAGGGCAGCTCTGACAGATGGGCAGGGCTGGATTTGGCTGCAGGGGCTGTGGGCTCCTGCCTGCCACTCACGGCCCAGAGCATTAGTGTAAGCTGCCCTCCTCGGGTTCACCACTTCAGCAATCACATAATCCTGGGGATTAAGCAGCAAACAGAGTGCCTGCTCAGCAAAGGTCTGAAAAAGGTTGTGTGAGGTACAAAACAGGGAACCAGAGGAGGACTGGCTTGACCCCAGTGTGATACAGGGGACCAGCAGCTGGGCAGCACTGAGAATCCCATTTACAAAACCCACAAGCTTCAGATGCATCAGCAAGATGATGTGATTCCAGCTGCGTAAAGCTGGAATTCATGTCACCAGATGTAAATGCCAAAACAAGAGTTAATCCCCAAGATTGTCTGTGCCATTCAAGAAAAGAAATGAGGCACCTTCCATCCCTCTGGAAGCTGTTGTCTGACACTGGCCAAATAAGCTGCCCTTTCCCCTTCACCAGCTCTGAGGGGGTACTGGGTTTACCAGCCCAGATACAAATTTCTTTGTCATAAGCATGGAAATTTAAATGAACCTAATCCCAGGATATCTCACATGTGGCACTTGCTTTTCATGCTACCACAGGCCTGCTCCATCCCAGCAGCTCATCGCCCAAGATGAATAAATATCCCTTTGACAGTGATATTTAAAAATATGCACCTTCTGTAGCATGTCAATGAAGTCTGACGGCAGTGGCTTTATGTAATAATTAACAACTGTTTGGGGAAATTATTCATTAAGTTTTAAGGGCAACATTATTTGTCATACCTGTCCTAATTAAGATCAACACCAAGGAAATGTGGCTGCCTTGTGGGAAATTATCCTTCTTGCAGAGAGTACAGGAAGCCTCTTGAAAATTGAAGACTTAGCAACAAGTGCCTGATTTTGAGAAAGGTCTAGCAGATACCTGGGTGGCTTGGGGGAGTTCTCTTATGGACTTCCAAGAAAGGCCAATCCACCCGTTCAGGAATCTGTACCCAAAGTATCATGCAGAGAGGCTGCACGCACACTGAAACCCCGGCAAACAACACACACCATCGTGCTTCAGCACTGTCCTGATGCTTCCACACCTCAAATCCCATTCCAAGGCATCAGCACCACAACCAGAGCTAACAAAAGCAAGCTTTAGCAACCTTCAGCTCTGTGAATGGAGCCACAGCCCTGCAATACAAGACAAGGCTAATAATATTTTTTGGACACATGGGTCTGGGTAACACAAATGACACGGTGATTCAGCTTAATTATAAACTTCCTGTTAGAAATATCAAGGTTGCTCTGATGGCACTGTCAATTGTTCTGACTCATCCAGTTGTTCCTGTAACCTGGCAAAACAAAACCTTCTTTGACCCTTAAGGTATAAATAATTAAAGAAGCCATTATTTTGAAAGAGTACCTGGCAATTCATAGTTGCTGGAACACCATAGTAACACACAGAGAGAATTACAACATTCTGCTTAGGGACAGTGGCTTTTATTACAATCTCCACTCCCTGAAAGACAGCTATAAAACACCCATTCATCCCTCATTTGAAAGAGGCACAGTAAGTCCCCACCCCTTCATGCTTCCAGCAAGGTCAGATAGATCATCACTAGTCAACGGTGAATCAGAAGTCCACATGTTCCAGGTCAGTCTTACAAGATCAGTAGTTCAGAAAGTCTTGCTCATTTGACACACAGGCTTGAACCTTCCTCTAAGTTTGTTCTACCTTAAAGCACAGAGATAGAGATCCAGCAGGAAAAATTCAAGGGCACTACACCCCTTTCCGTCTCAAAGCCTGACCCTTCCACATGAAAACAGGACCCTCATCCCCAGGTCCAGGGGGAAAAGATATTCATGGTAAACAGAGAGACAGAAAGACAAGTCAGCCCACAGCAAAACAATTCTGTGCCTCTCTGCCTCAGCAGACCCTCCAGCACAATGCAAGAAGCCGCCTCCTTACCAGAAAACTCTACAGGCTCCCAAAGCAAGAATGGCTTTTTTAAAAAAAGCCATGTTTTTAACTTACCTCTCAGGAGGTCTCGAACATGATTTGCAAAGCCTCAGGACCAAGTAGGCTTCCACAGCACACCACAGAGCATCACCCCAGGCTCCTGGGAGGCATTAAGGCAGCAGTCAGTTAATTAGGGTAGGGTTTGCAAGAGCCTCCCAGCCTTCTCTCACAGACAATACGGAGTGGCAGCAATCACTTCATCAAGGGCAGGATCAAGTTATTTGTGGTTCACAGTAGCCCACTTGTTCCTCTTGAGGTTTTTGTCTTTCTTTGGCATAAACAACTTGAAAAGCCCGTGCAGCTAAGTGCCCAAGTCCTACACAACTGTGAAACTTCCTTTCCAATCTCCCTTTGGTGAACTCTAAAATGCCTCATGGGGCATTAACAACCCCCATAATAAACCCTCACTAGTATGACTTCAAGATACATTTTTTTCCATTACTCTGTCTTCTCTTTTATTTAAGAACTTGATTTTGGGAGGCACAAAAGGCCTGATTTGCAAAGACGCTGTGACTGAACAGGGAGGGGGGAACACAGATGTACAGCTCTTCTGAAAATCACATCTCACGCTGTGAAACCAAACACCGAAAAATTACCAGTGAGAACTCTATTTTTAGCTATCCTGTGTCATAATATTCACCGTTCCCAAGCCAACTTTCTGGCAAATATTTAGAGTGAGTCTCACAACCCCATGCTTTGTCAACAAAGCTCGGTGATTACCTAGAGCGACTGCAGGCACAGCACCTGCAGCACTGCAGACAGCAGAGCTTCAGCCCGTTACCATGGCACTTCTAGGTGGATTTTGCCTGTTTGCATGTAGAGGAGGCAAGATAAACTTACTATGTTTTTAATATGTGATAAGCAGGGCACAACTAATCCCCAAATAAAATGGCTTACAGGGCTCATCTAAGCCAGGGGAAAGTGAATTTTCACACCAGGCATTTGTGGCAGCTCTGAACTGCACTTGCTGTTGGAGAGCTTTTCCTGGATGGATGTTGGTACAAGTCACAGTCAGAAGCAGATGCTGCTGTGCCCAGGGTGTGGTGAGGCTGCAGCAGGAAGAGCTGAGGTTGGGCACCACACTGCAGCCAGCCTCATCCCCTGCCAGCAGCCACATCCCAGCACCTTTGTGCTGGCAGCAGCATGAACACAGGTTCAGTCCTCAAAGCCACCCAGGTAAACACACCACAGGGAACCCCTGCACTCGTGCAGTTCAGGAGATGCAACACCTCGGTTTACAGCACAGCCCATTTAAAATGAATTTAAATGAACTACCAGCACAGCAATACATGGTTTGTTGCCTCAAGTCAGATGCACCCCCCCCTCCCTTCTACCTGGTTTAAGTATCACCTGGTGCTTTTGTTCAGCAGCAGAAGGTCAGGCCTAATAAACCCACCTTTAACTCCTCATCCTCAATTCACTGTGTGATTGCACCCAAATAATTATTCCTGAACTGACACTACCCTGAGCTGAGAACCAACCCCAATTAGAGGATCTGGAGGACAGAACAAAAAGCCCCTCTCTGCTCTCTTCTCATCCTGTTAAATCCACCTTTCTGCTTGGACTGCTTTTAACTGCTGAAGGCTTCAAGGAGAGCCATGACCTTGATTCCTGAGGAAAGAAGTTAAGATTAACAGACATTAGGATCTCGTCCTACTTAGGGCACTTGGGGTGGCACCCTAAGAAGTCCTTCTCTACAGGAGCTATACTGCTTGTTGCTATGGCCCCAGCACCCTAAAAAGAGCACAGCACAGTCCAGAAAGGGCTCCCAGAGAGGCAGGTGAAAGAGAGCACCAGCAGAGGTCTGGCATTCACTAAAATACATGACACATCTACTAGACAACCACTCCCACCCTCAGCTGTCGTGTTGCACGGTGAATTAGCACTTACGAGGCACTTCCATTTAGTCCCATGTCTGTGAGGTTGTAAGAAAAGCATCCATGCTGCAGAACAGGCAGCTCCCCAATAAAGACAGCAGCCTGTACCCCATTGAAGGAACAAGTCTGCTACAAAATGCTGTGCAGAGCAGGATTTGCACACGTAATCTCTTGCCCTGCACTCAGTAAACAAGCCAGTGTGGCCCATACTCATATTCACATGGGGAGGGAGAGCTCCTGCAGCCCAGCTCTCCCCCCAGGTGTGACAGCCACCTGGCACCTCATAAACAGCCAGTGCCTGGCAGTGTCACCTCAACTGCTGCAGCAGCTGTCGCTTTCTTTACCAAGGAGCCCCCCTGGTGACAGCCACATGTACTGCTTGCAGCAGGGAACGTGATACGGCACAAATTAGTCCAAAATAAGATCTTTGATCAACTGCTGCGGCAGGGCCCAAATCAAAAAGAACATATGAGGTAGCAGAGCAATGGTGTGTGTGCAGGTCATGGGAACACCCACTTGCTGAGATCTCCAGAACCACATGTGCCAGCTCAAGGGGCACCGCAGCACCCTATCAACCAGCCCCTTCCTGCTCACCTCAACACAACCACTGGGACCAGTTGTGTGATCATTGGTTTTGGAAAGCCCTTTCCTAAAAGGCTTCTTCAAACAAAACCACTCCATCGCAGTGAACAACTTTCCTTAAGCCACACAAAATTCCCTCCCCTCCGGAACCTGAAAAGCTACACTTCAGTATATAGGCATATTTAAATGTTTCTCAATCTGCTTTTCCATGTGTTATTTGGGGATATAAGTGGTGAAATCACATCTGCTTCTTGAACATCTACACAGCAATATTTAACATTTTATTTTAAACATTTGTGCTTTAATTAATTTAAATGCAACCCAGCCATCCAACTATTTCATATATAATCCCAGGGATTTAGTAGCACCAAATGCAGAATCACAGCTAAATAATGGAAAGGTGGCAAAATTAAAAATTTACCATAAAATCAGCCTATTTAGTACAGTAAATAACTTTTCAATTTGACAAGAGATAACCATTTTATGAAAATGTGTATTAAAAATAATCCTGTTAGGTTGCCTAACATTTGCCAGCCTTAATCCACACACTGTAATAAACCCACATCAGAATAACTTTTCCAAAGTCTGTATATCTGTACATATTTATAGTATTATCAAGAGTAACTGCAATAGTTATATCAACAGAATGAGATGCAATTTTCACAAGCAGTAATTGAAACAGTAAAGTTATTGCTGAACTTCTGATAAATCTAGTGTGTTCTGCCTACAGTTATTACCAAATCCAATATACACTTAATATTTCAATTTCTTTTATGAGTGAATTACATTTAGTCCTCCTTATAGCTGACACTGCATTTAAGTGACATCTCAGAAATTTTCAGCCAGAACAGACACCAAACACTTGGCCCAGCCAATGTTTCCCTATCTTGAAATGTTGCTTTCTAATACACTCCCTACCTCCAACCCTGTTTCTTACTTCCACCCAACACCTGCTCACTGCTCCACAGCTTCCCTGCCAAGCCACTGCTGCCTGCTGAATGTTAACTTTAAAGCAAGGACATGCAGGGATTTTGTTATTTCTTTTTTGAGGTTCACCTTGAAAATAAGTTCAAAAAGAGATAAATCATTCAATTAAATACCAAGAAGAGACAGAGGTGTGGGAATTCAACTGTCACCGTAATCTTCGTTACTTATAGAACCAGGATTAAACTAAAGCAGGTGGCAACTCACAGCTGCTGTTTGTGTCCTGAATCAGAAGAACACATTTCAATGTCTCCTAGAGCAGAGGTCCAGGGCTAAGAAGATGGAGATCCATTCTGAAGCACTTACTGCAAGCTCCTGGATCACATCAAACCAAAATCATTACAGGAAGTGCTACAGCCACCACAAAAAACACTGCTGAAGCCAAATGCTTCATCTTTATTTTGAATCATATCAGAACTTTGCTGGTTGAGTATTTAGGAGATAAATACTGACAAAATATTTTCATTTTAATGAGGCAACATCTTCCAGAGAGAAGCAGGGAAGCTTTGGCCAACACCAGTCAGAAAGCAGACTCACTGCAGTCCCTGGCACTAGAGCAGCCCACAAGGCTGCAGAAGGATGCTGGAAAACAGGCAACACAGGGTTGGTGTTTGCTGTTGCCTGCCCTGGATCTACATGAGCTTACAAATGCCTCTGAGTTAGAACACTGGGTAACACCTTGGGGAGCACCTAGGAGCTGGATTCTGACAGCTGACTGAAAGGACAAGCAAGGTAGGCAGCTCCCTACCTTAGAGAAGGATAGGAAAAACACCTGGCAATGTAGCTAAAGGTATCAGAAACCACCATCAAATTATGAAATAAAATGCTGTGTAAGTGCTGTGTAAATGCTCATCTGCCAAAGCTGCAGATAAGCATGAAGCAGGAATGTGAACAGAAATGCACTGTCCTTCCCTGGTGCTGCACCTTTGGAGCCAGGGATCCAGAGGGACCCTTTCTCCAGGAACATACGCAGGATACACTTAGATCGCAAGAACTAATTTGCCTAAATATTAGTCCATCTGCAAATAAATACCCGCAGGCATCTTCCTCTAGGGCCAAATACATCAGTTGTCGTATGACTGGCTTTGTCACCCCACAATTTGTTTGGATGGCATTAAGTCTTAGCTACCTGACAATCCATTTACCGGATCCTTGTTAAAATGAAAATCTAGCAAAAAATTAAACTCAACTCTCTGCTAGGCCCAATCCAGGGGGTGCAAGAATGGCCCAAGCCATCCCTGATTGTATCAGTAGCACTTCGTAACAGAAAAGACCAAAAAGAACAAAAACACAACTCAACATTTTGAGGGTTTTTTGCAAGCTCAACACTCAAGATTTGGACATGTAAGAACTGCAAACTCTCCCCTACTTTCCCCTAAGTCCTGCAATACTTAGAAAACACAAATTACTTACCAGTGACAGGTAGCAGAAACTGGCCTGGATTTTTTCCCAGTCTGCATTTCAGAAGCACTTGAGTTTATCCAACACTGGAGTCTTCATCCTTAGGCCGAGAGGAAAATCTCAACACATGTTCAGCATCAGGCAAAGGCTCCAAAGTGCTGTATGGACAAAGTGGTATCACCTGTGGTATCACAAACTACATACTGTACAATAACCAGGAGAAAAGCAGGAGTAATTTGGTTATTTGAGAGAATTGCAAGAACATTCCACTAAGGTATTGTTCTCTAGATATTTGAAGTTTAAAAAAAAAAAAACAAAAAAACAAAACTAACAGATGGTATTCCTTCTTCACCCAACCCAGGGTCGTACAGCTATCTCTAAGAGCAGGTGAACAAACACACCATTTATCTGCTGATTAATGATTAATGATATCAGTAAGATCTCATCACTGGGGGCTGAGATATTCTCTAAAGGGATAAAGCTTTCCCCTCATTTCTCTGCAGGCCTAGGAAGCAGCAATATCATCATTATTTCAAAGATCCATTGGGCATAACTTGAAATGTAAAACCAGTGTCTGATACATATTAGACATTTTTCCTATTAGCTTAATCTTTCATCATTCTTCCTATAAGGATTGTTTTACCACAGAAACCAAGACTGTCTATGTGGATCATAGGATCTCAGAAACAGTCCCAGAGGATGAATTCCTAACAAAAAAGTAGCTCTCCATCAGCAAACAGGACACGAGTCTTAACTCTCTGTATCTCTCAAATCTTTCCTGATGAAAGCATTTACTTCTCATAGTGCATTACACACAAAAAGAGAGGTCAAAGCTCCAAGAGGTAATCAATGTCTTAAAATAAAGCAGGCTTGGAATAAGACAACTCCATTCACTCCCTGCTTCTGCCAGGCAAAATTTCCGATTGACTGGGGTACAGGAAGTGGTTACCCCTTCAGGGATCACACCAGACTGTTAATGTGCCTTCAGATTCACAGGCTGACTGTGCCCTGTTGCAGGCAGGAGCAGCTGCAATTGTTCTCTGACCTCTTCTGGACACAAATTGCTGTAATCACCCCAGGAAATTTGAGAAATCAGGACTTTCTGCTTGTTACACTCTGATGTCGCAGTTACTTCCTGAGGACAAGGCTGACATTAGGTTGCTTTTTACTCCTCCACATTGTCAAGATTTCGATGTTTGACATGTAATGTGAAGTGAAAATGTGGCAATTAAGGAGTTATGGAAGCTTTCTTACCTGAACCCATGTGTTTGGCTTTTTTAATAAATTACAATAAAAAATGTAACAAGAGAAACTACACTTGAGGTTACTCTTCCCCCATTTTATCTGCTGCTATTAAAAGCCATTAATTTTAACAGCAATAAAGAAACACAGGGGATAGCTAGGGATCAGTTATGCATAAATTTACCACCAGCATCAGAGTGTTGCATCATCAAATATATCCAGTTTTACTTATCCCTCAGTATTTTTTCCTCTACTAGCCTAATCACTTTCCACTTTTCTGTGGCAAGTGCAGACAGCCTAGTAGACAGCCATTCTGATGCACACATGAATAAAAACATCTGCACTTTCATCACTTCAAATCTCTCCTGTTTCTCCAAACTCCATTTCAAAAAATATTCCAAAGGGCCATTTAAATTTTCATTGAAATTTATTTGGGGTAGTATTAGTTTATTTTTTTGAAAAAAATAAAAGACTTATCTCCTCAATTCTTAAGACGATCAAGTGTCCAAACAACTGGTATCGCAGTCAAATTGGAAAGTAATCCGTTTTTAGTAAACAAGTGTTTCATCAAGGCTTGGACATAATCTGTTCAAACTAAGCAACAACAAGACATTTCAATCCTTGTGAGAGAGAGAATTAAAATAGGTGGGATCAGATGCACAGCTTTTCTCCAGACTGTACAGGAAAAATTGACTTGCATTACAGAAGGTACATATACCAAAACTAAGGCATTTAGACATCAGCAGCATGAGTAAGATTAAGAGCAGCCACAGCAAGCCTTCTTCTCTTGTGGAATGACTTCTAATTCCTATCTAATCTATCTCTAATGCATGCACAACTGCAGTATCTATTACCCCATAAGAGCAATGCTTGGCTAAAAGGGACATTCTTCCTACCTCCCATTATAACTGATTACTTGGCCATCATATCCATTCCTAGCAGTCCTAGTTCCAGTTCCTATTTCCCAGGATTGCAGACAGCAGATTAAATCATTCTGCCCTAATTGTTTGCATATCGATCCTTGGCACATACCAAGAATCAAATGACAAGAAATAGCTATAATACAGGTAGACCATACTCATAGATCAGAAGTTTTACCCTTTTTCTAGATCACCTAAGTATATAAATTAACAGATTTGAATATAAATTGAATGCTGCTAAATCATACTCGGGTCCAAACTAATCTCAGTATTTTATTACTGTCTCCTTTGTGCTCTAAACAAGACAGCCTTAACACTGAGTTCTGATGCTTTTATCACTTAATTTGATCAAAGCTTTGACTGCTAAGAGAAGCCAAGAAAAAGCACAAAGCCCAATTTGCTGAGAAGGAAATGCTGGTATTTAGGCAGAAACAAGCATTAAATTTCAATGCTTCACAATTATGTGTCTGGCTGTCCAATTTAGCACATCCCTATTCCAGTTCCTAATACATTATTCTCAGGCCACTGCAATCACTGACCTGCTACCAGCATCAGTGCTGCAAGGCCTTTATTAGAGATGTCAGTTAACAGTCCTCCATCTTGAATTCCAGACTCTGGGGTTAGGATTTTTTAATTATTTATCAGGGTTTTCTCCCTAGGATAGCCTTGTGCATCCTGCTAGCTTCAGACTCAGGGGAAGAGCAGTCACACACCATCTCTCCTGTGCAATCAAGAGCTAAGGAGCAAAGACCAGCAAGTAAAGTAATTTTACACCAAGGCAGCATCTCTCAAAGAAGCACCACAAATACTGTACTTTAAAAGAGGGAGCACTTGAGAAGCAAGAAGCAAACTCCAGTGTTCTTTCCTATGAAGGAAAAGGTTTTGAGTTCTATAAAGCTTATTCACTTTATGCTTGAAGAAAGAAAGGCTTGCAGAACAGTCCTTGTTGGATGTTTGACTGTATCATGGATGAACTCCTTTTGTACAGCAAGGCAGCAGCCATTTTCAGTCTATCCCACTGTCATTTCACCTCACTGCAGATCATTTCCAGGAGCTCTGAAACCATAGGGGCTCCGTCACAGACCACACACCTTACACCAGTTATAAAAAGCATAGTCATTTTTACTGCTCTGTTTAGTGTGGAATAACCATGTTGTAGTGTACACATTGTTTTCACTACTGTTATGTATTAAAACCAAGACTTAACTGCATGATGCAGAAGCTCAGCATACTGCCCCACTCTGAATTAGCTGAATTTACCCTGAAACATCATCTGTTTAGTGCAGTCCATCTGAAAGTCAGAGCTATAAGCACAACAATTTCACTTGACATCTACCAACCACATGACTATGCAGCTATTTCCTGAAGAACTTGCATTTCCTCAGAAAAACCGTGATTCAAAAGGAAATCAGCACACAGCTTTGCCATTGGAGCACTGAAACCAGCACAACACTGAGTCCAACCAGCTCTTTATTACATGAAATACTGTGCCCAGGTATTAAAGAAAAAGCAATCAAGTCCAGAAGCCAGCTGCATCTTATTTTTCAGTACCCAGAATATCTAATTTAGTTCTTTACCTTCCATACCAAGTTTCTTCCTGTTCTTTAATACATTTTAAGACAAATAGTTTAATTCACAGCACCATTTTTAAATTACATACCCAGAAAGAAGTACAAGTCGTAAAAGGTTAGGCTGCAAAAGATTTTGATGTGCATTTTACTGTTGTTGAATATTACAAGACAGTTGTTTATTTGAAACATTAAAGTGCCAGGTTTATGTACAAACTTAAAATAGTAAAAATGGTAAACTTAAAACCTGCTAAGAAAGCAGTGAGGTCATCATGTAGTTGCCTCCAGAGTTTTCTACAGGCCATTCAACAAATTTACAACTGGAATTCCTCATCTGTTCCTGTTTATGGTGAGAACAGCAGAAGCCAGGGGTCAGCACCCACAACTTCCCATCTTACAGAAGGAAGTACCTGTATCTTTCATGGAGTGGAATAGCATGTACTGTAAGATACACCTAAGCATTCTATGCATTAACACCATTGACAAAGTCTAATTAAAAAGGGTTTTACTGCTGGAGCTACACCAGCCCTCTAAAGTATACCAATATCACCACACTTTACAAGAGTGGGATTTCAGTACAGGAACTGAGTCACACTGTGACTCAGCACATTGAGTGTTTCCCTGTAAACAGGGCAGGATGCACATTAATGCACATGGTCCCGGGTCACTTAAAATTCTGCATCCAGGGTGAAAGAGTTGTCTGTGGGCTTCGACATGACTCCCATCCTCTGATATTCACCTACTCGCTTCTCAAAGAAATTTGTCTTGCCTTCCAGAGAGATGTTTTCCATGAAGTCAAAAGGATTCTCTGCTTTGTATATCTGAAATACACAAGCAATTCTACAGTCACTGCAGGTGCTCACATTTTGAGTATGCAAGAGCATTAGAGATCAGTTGGAAGGAGTCTAATGGCAGCATCAGCAGGCTCACTATGTAGTGAACAAAAATCTCTGCCCCAAGCCTTTAACTCTATTTGTTCCTGTCTTCTTTTAGCTGCAGTAAACACAAGCACAACTACTAATATAGCTTTTTCCATAGCATCGTTCTGGTTTTTATTCTGTGGGTCTCCAAACAGGATGTAGCAGCAGGACTGCTAAATCATTTTACAAGTTAAAACAATATTGCTGCAGCCAATTTAGGATTTGGATTTCTGAAGGAAATTAAACTTAACATTATCTTTCCCCCATGAAATATTCAGTCTATTAGAGCCTTACCTTGTTAAATCCCAGTTCCAACATAAGCCGGTCTGCCACAAACTCGATGTACTGTTTCATTAAAGTGCAGTTCATGCCAATCAGCTTTACAGGCAGTGCCTCCGTCAAGAATTCCTGCAGATAACAAGCATTTTATGTACAGAAACTGGTATTCACTCTCTATCATCTACATTAATTCTGTGCCCAACAGCTCCCCAGCTTTGATTGCAATGAAGTTCCTGAACAAGGGGCAGACAATTACCTGTTCTATGAGGACAGCATTCATGATGATTTCCTTTACTCTCTCCTCTGATGGTTTGTGTATCAAGTGCTTGAACATGAGGCAGGCAAAATCACAGTGCAAACCCTGGAAAGAAGTTTCAGAAAATTATTTCAGGAACACTGATTTAAAAGAGCACAGAGTAAATGGCATCACCTTTGCCACGTTACTGTTCCCTACAGACAACTTTCTGCCTCACCAGAAGGCATCACAAGCAAGTTCTGCCAGTGTGAGGCACAGCAGCTGCAAGCGTTGGTGAGAACCCTCCAACTACTTTAGAGAAGTAAAATGCTAAGTTCATTCATACACTTCTGCAAGATCCACAATGACACATGTTTACACACTTTGGTGAGCTTTATAGTCTGCCTGTTTCTAAATATACTCCTGTTTTAAAATATAGGCTCCAATTGAGTATCATTACGTTGAGCTACTCTGGCACATTACCATCTTAACTGCTAGAATTTGACTCATACCTCATCTCTACTGATGAGTTCATTAGAAAAAGTGAGTCCAGGCATTAATCCTCTTTTCTTCAGCCAAAATATTGATGCAAAGGAGCCAGAAAAGAAGATTCCTTCCACGGCTGCAAAGGCTACTACACGTTCTCCTGTTAAGAGAAGATTGATAGAAATATTACACAAAAAGCTTAGAAGAATGGATACACAGAAGTTGCAAATAGACCAGTGAACTGCATCCTGCAAAGCAAATGAAGTTGTTTTTGCCTAAGTGTACTATAGCCTGTCCTTAAAACTTATTAAAGATTTCTGATCATTAAACAAAACAAACATGAGAGGAAGTAGGAACTAATCAGACTAGCTACTAAGTAGCTGAAGCCAAGGCTCCTTCCCCCTGGGTCAACCCCCAACATTACCCTTTTTCAGATAGCTCACTAAAAAGAGCAGCCATTTTGGCAGCTGATTTAAGTGAGTGTCTGCTCATCTTTGGCCATGAAAAATGCTTCAATACTAGTGAAATAATGATCTGTACCATCTCATCTCACCTTTGAAGCAAGACACAAGGAATCACCAGGGCAGAGGAGCTACAGTCTCCAACCAGACATATCTGATGGCTATAGATGGCCATAACATGTCCTGACATGTGGCAGCAATTTACAGTTTGATCATATAGTCAGGCATATGATGACTGCCACGTGACCTTATTATTCACAATGTCAGCAATCTTACAAAGATTTCCTGTCAGTAGCTCATTTGAAGATGAAAATTGTTTTCTTCATGTTCAGAATTATAGCAGTGTCTTATACCGGAGAGCATGTATTCTGTCTGTGACAGCAATAATCTCTGTTAACTGTGAAGTCTGGAGAAATGGTGATTCCTTCCATCTTTAGGGAAGGAATTTCACTTTGTTTCCAATAGCTGTACTCACCATATGTTGCTTTCTTGTCCCCAATCCAGCACATGGCCCAATCTGCCTTCTTTTTAACACATGGTAACGTTTCAATAGCATTGAAAAGAAATTCCCTAAGAAAAATAAAACTCATTAGGATCAGACATCAGCACAACAAGGATTCACTGCCATAAACACTCTTGATCACTTAAACATGCTCTGCACCTTCATGCTGGTAATTCTCCTTCCCCCTCTTACCCGGCACCAACCTAGCTCTATTTGTTCCAACCAACTACTTTTTCTTCACCTACTCATCACATCAACATCAGTTCACATGAATTCCCATGACAATATCAAGGGAAGAACTGTTTCACCAAGTGTTGTACTTGAACAAGGCTTTCAAAACTAGAGATTAACCAGGCTCCACTTTACAGTATGAAGGCACCAGACCTCTCATGTAAGCAGCTCTTGCTGGAATTTAGCATTTCAGAGTCAAAATGACACAGCAAGCTTTCTAAGTAGCAGTAAAACTCACTGTAAAACTTAATATACTCCCCTTATTTGACTGCTCCATCTTTTACATTGTGTAATTCCTTTATTTCAATACTGAGTGATTTCAGTTTCACTCTTAATGTAAGCAAGGTCTTACACCTCAGAGGAAAAAAGATATCGTGAAGTTAAACTGCTCTTAAGCAGCAGTGGCATTTTATATAAGTCTAATTTACATCCTAAAATTAGCCTGAAAGTCAGAGAACAAGAGACATGCATTAGTTAAGCTCTGAATATTTACTGAGTTCTGAACTTTTCATCATCAAGCAATACGAACCTCTCTTTAGAATCCTTAATGTAGGTGTCAATAAGAAGACTGTACATTTCTGAATGTATATTTTCCATGGCAATCTGGAAGCCATAGAAACAACGAGCTTCTGTGATTTGTACTTCTTGACTGAACCGCTCCACCTAGAGGAAATAAATAAGCATTTGCAAAAGTATTTTTGTAGGTTAGAGGGGTTAATGCTGTATAGACCAGTTATCGATCAGCCTGCAAAATCTTCTTCAGATTAATTCCAGACATGTGGATTACTAACAGCAATACACAGAGCAGTAGACCCTCAGAGTTTCAAGTCATGAGGTATTCTTTGGTCCCATGGGAAATGGGAAAACTTCTTAGTTTTACTTATCCTCCATTAGGGAGAAGAGCATAGAGGGTAAAAGCAGAACATGGGCTCTGAAACACTTAAGTGTTACTGTACAGCAGCACTCAGTGCCCCATGGGGATTGGGCAAATTTGGGGATTACGAAACCAACCCCAATTTGTTAATTAACACAGGACAGCACAACATGTTGTAATGCTGTAACACTCCATCAGCCAGCAAACCAGCTGGATCAGCCACAGCAAGCATGTCAAACACGTGAGTTATCCAGTTATCTGCCCAAAGTGATACTGCTGTCGGGACTTTCTACACACTCACCAAGTTCTCATTGACAATGCCATCGCTGGCAGCAAAGAAGGCGAGGACATGAGAAATGAAGTACTTCTCCTCAGGCTTCAGGGACTCCCAGTGCTGGAGGTCTTTGGAAAGGTCCACCTAAAACATTGCCGGACAAATAAGAAACAGGTGCTCCGGTGGGAGGCCCGTCCCTGAGCACCGGGGCTGCCCCGGGCCCCGCCCCAGAGCTGCGGGCAGGAGCGGCCGTGGCCGCCCACCCCTCACCTCCTCCGCCGTCCAGAAGGAGGCCTCGGCCTTCTTGTACATCTGCCAGATGTCGTGGTACTGGATGGGGAAGATGACGAACCGGCGGGGGTTCTCCCGCAGCAGCGGCTCCTCCTCCTCCACGCCCCGCGGCACCTGGAATGGCGGGAGAGCGGCTCGGGCTGGGCTCGGGGCGGCTGAGGCGGTGCCAGGCTTTGGAGGGAAACTGAGGGGCGGCAGCTCGGGCAGACCCCCGAGAGGGAACGGGGCCGGGAGGACGGAAACACCTCCCCGAGGGAGAGGGACTGGGCAGGGCGGAGAGACCCCCCCGAGGGAGAAGGGCCCGGGAGGGTGGAGAGACCCTCCCCCATGAGGGAGAAGGGCCATAGAAAATGGAAAGACCACCCCCCCCGACAGAGAAGGGCCTGGGAGGATGGAGAGACCCCCCCCCCCCCCAACCCCCATGAGGGAGAAGGGCCCGGGAGAATGGAAAGACCACACCTCCGAGGGAGAAGGGCCCGAAAGGATGGAGAAACCTCCCCCCCCCCGAGGGAGAGGGGCTGGAGCGGGGGGTTGTGGTGCAGTGCTCGGCGGGGACCAGCGGGCTCAGTCGGGGGCAGAAAGGAGAGACCACCGATGGGGAAAGAAGAGCGGAGCAGGGGTTGCAGGAGCCTCCGGGGAACAGGACAAGGGCGGGCGCGGTGCCCGGGCGTTCTGCACTCACCGGATTCTTGTCGCCCTCCTGGAAGATCCTGCGGGCCGTCTTACTGGCCAAGACACGGGCGCTGCTGAGCGCAGGGGGCTGCGGGGAGAGAGGGGCCGGGTGAGCGCGCTGCAGCGCTGCCGGGCGGGGGGGGTGGGAGGGCGGGCGGGCGCTCACCGTGTTCTCCTTGTCGCTCAGCGCCAGACCCTTTATGGGCGACAGGCTCTTCATAGGAGAGTGGCTCTTCTTGGGCGAAACCCGGGGCTGGTCGTGGCGGGCAGCGAGCGGGGCGCGGGCAGACAGCATGGTTGAAACAGCAGCGGCGGCAGCAACAGCAGGAGCGGCAGCGGCGGGCTGAGCGGCAGGAAATGAGAAATCCCGCGCCGGCCCTTTATATCCCCTTCGAAGTTGGCGCCAGAACGGCCGGCTGGCCACTCACAGCCCTCGCCACGCCCACCGCCGCCCGCCCCCGCACTCCCATTGGCTGCGCCCCGGGCGGGGCCCCGCCTCCCATTGTGGTGGCGGCGGCGGCGGGAGGAAGAGACCCGCCCTTCGCTTTGGCGCCAGCGGCGCGCGCACAAGGCGGGAGAGCGCGGCTGGGCCCGCGCCCGCTCCTGCGCCGAGAGGCCCGAGTGCGGGACCTGCATCCTACGCCTGTTTGGGAAGGATTCGGCTGCGATGGAAAGGCCCAAAACTCGTTTCTGGATATGAGAACGTAGCCTGGGCTTGGGGTACAGATCTGGAAATGCCACTTTGCCTTGATTTCCCCTTTTCTTTTCTGGTCCCTCCTGCTTACCCATTCATTTTCACTTTCAACACTGATCCCTGAATTTGTATAGAGATTCCACATTCCTGTATTTGGAGGTAGAAATTGGCTTCCTGGAGAAACTGACTATGTGTGCCACCCAGTTTCACGTGTTTTAAATAAATAGCACAAGAAAAGAAGAACACAGGTGCGAAGAAGAGGTGAATATTCACAATTTTTAGAAGTCAGCATTTATTTTTTATTAATTAAATTGCAATATCGTTCTCCTCATCCAGCTCCACAAGGGAACTGCTTCTGCCAGCTAAAATATTTTCTGTTAAGCAGTTTTAATGAAACCAGGAGCTCCATGAGACTTGGATGCTCTTCAGTCACACGGAATGCAGAATGGCCTGGACTGGTCCCTGTCACCTGAGTGTGTTCTCAGGGACAATGAGTTACATGGCCCAGCACTGCATTGTGCTTGACTGGAGAAGAGGCAGGTAGAGCAGGAGAGCAGCACAACTATATAATGGTACTATGTTAAATTTACTGCTGTGGATTTGAAAGAAAAACAAAAGTACTCCCCTCTAGCACCACCTCTGACACTGTAAATTCAAATTATTCATTTTAGCAGGTCAGTGTCAAAGTCACAAATTTGGCTCTGAGCTCTCCTCAGCTGGGATGTTATCAGAAATGGCCAACAGAGACATTAGGCTTGTGGTTTTTCTTGGTCCTGTTCAGGACATCAGACTGGTGCAGACAGCCACCCAGATGTTCTGTGCGACTTTCTGTGCTAAATATGCATCCCAATATACAAACCTAAATATACATCTCCATCCCAGGAGACGAAGCACCACAAAACCCCATCCGAGTAGGCAGCCTGGACAAGCACAAACACGCTCCTACTCTGTCCCAGGAAGCTGGTCCTAGAGGCAGGAGTACCAGGCATACTCTCAAAAGGCTTACAAGTGTCCATGTAACACCCTGTTATCTCCTGCCACCTCTACAGCTGCTGGGAGAGTTGGCAGAGAGCTAGAGCAGCACCCTCCTCATCCCACCCAAACTCATTTACCCTCCCACCCCAATAAAGAACCCCAAAGCCACCACAAGCCCTGGGCCAAGGGCTGTCACAATGCAACAGCTGTGCTATCTCTGCAGTCCAGCTCCTGTTCTCAGAAGCTCATGGCAGGGCATCAAAGCCCTGTCCTGAGGATGATGGCTCTGCAAGGAGACAAAAGCGCCAGGGAGAGCACAGAGAGGGTCTGTGAGGAAGAGTGTTGCAACTCTGTGCTGCTGGAGCTGCCACAACATGGTATTTAAAAATGAGAGTCCATGCTGAATTTTCCGATTACAGCAGTTTAACCCAACTGCATTTTTTCCTCCTTCATGTACATCCTTCTCCATGATGCAACTGCATTTTGGGATGGGCATTTTCATGGCAGCTTCTTTGGCAGAGCTGGGTTGGAGGTAGTAGGCTGCTGCCTTGCTCTGAAGTGCTCAGCATCACACCAGGGATGTCAGCTAGCTCCTGCCCTCTCTTTGGGTGTGTGAAAGAATGCTCTGCCCTTATGGCTTCTGGCCACTAGTTCTGAGTACTGTGTGTTTAAAAAAAAAACAGCCCCAGACTTGTATTGGTTTCTCGCCTTCTTTGTTTGCAGGAATTCACATGCTCAGAAAGGTGGAAGTAAGAGCAGCCTGGGGCATCTGGGTGAGGCAGATGTGGGTGTTGTGTAACCACCCTGTTTGCACAGGTGCCCCCCAGGCCGCCACGCTGGGGTCCCAGCACCCAGCTCCACCCAGGCCCTGACATTCTCATCAGCCACATGTGGAGCTCAGCAGCAGCCTCTGTCCCAGCCACTGCTGTTGTGGTACCCTCAGTGCCAGCATGGCAAAACCCTGTCCCACCAGGCACAGCTTACAGCCCCCAGGCCTCACGTCCCCATCACACGTCTGCTTCCTCAGGATGGCTACTGCCATGGCTCTCAGCTCACCGACCTGCTGGTAACACTCAGGACAGGGTTCTCCTTACTCAGAGGATTGGTTTTCTTACATTCTAATGCAGATTGCCTACAGAACAGATAGACAGGTTGCTGACTGCCTCCCACCACTGCGGCAACTGGTCTGATGAAAGTCAGTGAGGAGAACTGACTCATCACTAGCTGAGGAACTCAGTGTTTGCTGATGGTTTTCTCCTGATTTGTTTGCATGGTCTCAACCAGCCACATTCATCCATGCCAAATCCTGAAATCCTAACCCACTGCTCAGTCTGGAAGGGTTGGTATTTGTATAGAGCACCATGCTCGAGGGCCTCCGCTTTGGTCTGAGTTCCACGTGCAGCACAAAGGAATCTAAGAACTCTAAATATAAGCTGAGGCAGGGTAGGTGAGCAGGTGAGGCCATCAGCCACCACCTCCAATATGGTAAGTGGTGGTCTCAATGGCCTCCACTTTCTCCAGCAGGTTTGGAGGTAGGCCTCAGCATTTCCTCACCCAGCTGTGCTGAGGAGAAAAATGCTCCACATTCCTCCAGAACCGATCTGAACCATAAGGACTCAGACCAGAACTTAAAAAATTTGAATGATTTCCCCCAATAGCTGTCTACCTGTTTAGAGATGGTCACCCTCCACTTACTCCAGGATTTACAACTGCAAAAACTTAACTGTAGGGCCAAGGCACTTCAACAGGCTGTTTCACTGAGAAATCTAGAGCAGAATAAAACAAGTCTTCATGAGCATGATTCTGGCTAGGTATCACATTTGCCTATGCAGCCCATTCATTTGTAGCACCATCATTAGCCACCTGCTTACCTGACAATCAGCCTCTTTGAAGATAACAAGCTGTTGGAAAGCAAAGCCCTCACAGGGTTAACATCCCCAGTGTCTCGATTTTTTTTAAAACCGTAGTTCTTGCCTATTCAAGGTCCTTACTCAACATTTACAACTCTCAGGACAAAGTCTGCAGATAATATATGCCCACATATGGTGTTTTAATGGTAGAATTGGACATGTTGTTTCTTTGCTGTTCATGGGCACAGTGCTGCAGACATAGTCCCACAAGTGCCAGATAGATGATGCAGCATTAAAAGGCTTTCAAGAGCTGGAAAAATTAAGCTTTCCAAGTAGCTGCACTTGCTGGCCATTGGCAGTCAGTAATACACAAGAGCAGCACTGATTCTGGTGCCTTCCTCAGGATCTCTGAGCACACTGTGGAGCTGGAATAGCAAGGCCCAACACTGCATTCATACCTGTGTTCAAGAAGGTTGTCACTTTTCCTGGCTGGTAGTACCACCTCCTTGTTTCCTGCAGCAGCAGAAGGCAATGGCTCCAGTCTTTGGGCCACCACTGACTTGCCTCAAGCAGATTTTGGTCTCAGTTCCTGTGCTCTGGTCATGGAGACAGTGGCTGATCTCTTGCCACACATGGGCAACTACAAGTCCCGCTCTAGCAGCCTGTCAGTTACCACAGAGCAGTGAACTTTCCTGAGGCTTACATTCCTCAGCATTTACTCATCCAAAACTGCCTTTTAGAGGATGCAGCCCCAGGTCCTTCATTTCTGGGCAGGCCATGTTGTTTATGTTGAGCAGGGCTGTTGCACAGCAGCATTTCTGGGACATCTCCTCATTGCTACCATACACACACAGTGATCTGAGCCACCCTTTCCCTCTTGGTCCAGAAGACAACCTTGCCATCTTAGCAAGGCAGCCAGGAGCCCCCCTGTACTTCCAAATGGTTCCAAAGAAAACCAGCCTCAAACCATGAAAGTCAATAACTGAGGAGACAAAGGCAGGACTTCAAATCATTTTTCTTAACTGGGTCAGCAGTGGGCAATTTGGTTATCACCCAAACCTTACTCACCTGCAGGGAACTCCTATGTATTCCCCATCCCTGCTCTACTTCCAATGACCTTTTCTTCCCCAGCAGAGACTTTTTTTCCCCCCCCTGGAAAATGCAGATTATCTTCAACAAAGTGGATACCTCCTACTACCAGACTTCCTGGTGTATGTTGGTATTTCTATCCTAAGAAACCACCTAGTCAAGATTGTCATGAACAGACTGAGAAAGGATGCTGCCTCCCACCTTTTGGACAGTACATTTTAGCCCTTTTCTCCTCCGGATGCCCATGACATTTGCACTCATCTAGCAGTGCAGAAAAAACAGGGAGACTTATCATTGCACATTTTTCTGGTGGCATCTGCCAGACACTTCCCTGCAGAGCATGAAAAGGTTCAGTATTTGTCAGGATTCAATTACAGTTTTGCCAAAGAAGGGACTGGGAAAAGCCAGCTCCTTCCATACTCTGTCCTATTGTTCTGCCATGGCAATTTCATTGTGGGGTCTAGCAGTGACCCCATGGTGATAGGAGAAGGTGCAAGGGACTGTTTACCTGGTCAGTCCCTGGGCACAAACAGGCAGCAGTAGCAAAGATCCCAAATACATCCAAGTAAGTGAAAGATGAGCTAGGAATATGCAGTAATTAACCCTGGGAATTGTAACCAGGGGAAAAAAAGAGAGAAGATGGAAATTAGAAAACTAGAGAAAGGCAGGTGCTCACAGCACTTAGGGGACCATGAAAACACAGAAAATTTGGTTTATGTTGATCTTGCATTGAAAGGGATAACCACAGGTAGATAAATTGATGCAGGTCTAATATTAAATGAGACAGAGGCCTGCATGGGAATGTAAAGGGGTGTAAGGAGTGACAAAAACAAAGATTGTCATCCGTTATCCTTTTGGCAGTACAGTCAGGCTGATAAAAAAAAATCCCTTGCTTTTTAAGGGTGCATTTGATTCACTGCTTGTGACACTGAGAGGATTAAAACTGGCTAACTGATAGATTTTAGAAAGTCACTGTACGGGCATGTCATAACCAGCTCATGGCCTGAGGTGCCTGCAAAGTTTTATGTGGTAGATGTGGTGGGTAGTGAACGTGTGTAAAAGTAACCTGTCCTTGGTATTAATGAACGCAAATGCAGGATCATGCACTAGGGAAGAAAACTGAAGATCACATTTATGAAATGCTGGACTGGCCCTGCAGAGAGGGGCTCCCGGGTGATGATTCATAGCAGCTCCATCAGCAGCTTCCCAGGCTAACCCATGGTCAAGGGAGCAAACTAGATCCTCTGCTCCATCAGCATCAGAGGCATGACTGCTTCCCTCCTGCATTGTGTGGGACAGGATCCATGGGGCAGCACCAGCGGGGCTCAGCTCGAGATTCAGCCACCCAAAGGCAGGTGTCTGCTCATGGGTGGGGTGTGCAGGCACTGAGGGTACCTGAGACATTCTGAAGCATCCTGCCTGACCTCACTGAGCCCTTGAGGCCTTTCAGATCTCCTGTGCCACTCCTGCCAGCCACACATCTAGGCCCCCCAGAGCCTCTCAAATGGCACAAATATCCATATTTAGGCAACCGAGTCAAACCGTCCAATATGAGTTGTCTGGATGTCTAAATGCGTTGTCATTATCTCAAACCAAACCCACTCCCTGTGCCCAGTCCCATCAGCAAAGGGTGGAAAGGATGTTGACAATGTGGGAGCCGTTCAGAAGACAGCTCCAGGGCACACCAGAGGATTACAAACCTGCCCTGGAGCAAGATGCTGGAGGAAGCTGTCCTGTTCACTGCTGTGAGAGCAAGCTGGGGAGCAGCCAGGTAACCACCCCAACCAAGTATGGCTGTAATCAGCCAGTGGGGAAAAAAGGCATAAGATCTTACAGCTTTGAACAGTCACCAGAACATGAGGCTCAGAGAGAAGGTATTTCCCACCAGGGGTAATTATGCATCGAACAGCTTTCCTGGGCACATGGCAGATTCCTCAATTCCCAGTCATGATTTCAAGATTTCACATGACAGTTTTATTCAGGCACATTATGTTTTAGTCAGCAGTTACTGTCAAGTTTTGCTGAGCATAAAATAATTAGGATATATTGTTTTATTAGTCCTTTTGTCTGGCATCCATCAAGATGCTCTTTCATTGCACAGCAAGCTCAAGGGCACGCCAGGAGCTTCTCCCCAGCTATGCCTGCTGGCACACACAGATGAAGAAAGGGGGAAAAAAGAATCTTCAAGATACAGTTTTAACACTGAATATATCAATAAATAAATCAATCACTAGTATTTTGTTGCAGCAAAACACTCTGGTCTCATGTAACTCCAGCAGGAAAAAAAACCCCACTATAAAACAGGAGACAACAGGTCTCTTACTAACAGAGCCCCATCTTACCTGCTCCACCACATATTGCCACATCTCCCTCTTGGGGCTTCAGTGACCTCTAGCATTTTCAGTGGAGCTGAGACACAACAAATAATTCCTTTAAAGGATATAGCATTTTCCATACTCCCTTCCTTTTAAAACCCTTAAACAGATCCACTCCCTCCTCCTTTTCCATACCAGCCCTTGGGGAAAAAGAGGCATTATTTTATTTTTTAACAGATACATTTCTGCAGCTGAATTACTACTGGTGTTTCCTTCCTAGTGGGAATTGGGAAAGTTTCCATTTTGTAACCATCCTAGATCAATCACAGATGGAGACAGCAAGGCATTATATGACCATTCTTTGCCTACACTGCATTGCAGAACTGCATATCCATATACAATTTTCTACAATAGTTGCCTTCCCTGTGATTGTCCCCATCTCTTCTTTATTTTTTCGTGTTAGCTTTAAGTTCCCATCTATCCCCTTTTCTCCAGCGCTGCCACATGAATCGCTCAGGACAAGGAAGTTTGCACCCTCTTTCCACTGGGATCCTGCTCCCTCCCCACCTTGGCCCTGAAGGTCATGTCTGAGCTTTCAGTACCAGCTTTCCTCAGCCACTTCCATTCTCATTTTCTACAACTGCCCCAGATCCAGAGCCCAGTTGTCCCAGCTCAGCACAGATCCCAGCTCAAAGCAGCTTTGGAAAGCAACAGGTACCCCATGCGTGATACATCCCTTCCCCGGCCGCAGCGCTGACACCCCAGCTACGCATCCCTTACGATGAGACCTGATGTCTCCAGCTCCACGCAAGGAGAACACAGGCACACAGTAACCTGGGTATGAAGTGTTTCCTAAGGTCACCGTCCAGAAAAGGGATGAGACTGCTACGCAGCTGCTATCCTGTCATCTCCTCTCTGCAGAGCTCATGGATCCTCAGCTGCAAAGTCAATGAGCACAGGCACAGAGCTCAGAACAGCAAGGCTGCACAGGGGAAAGGAGAGAGGGTGCAGAGGATCTGCACTGTTTGGACTTTGTAAGCCAGTCCAACAAAGGCACGATCCTTTTTGGCATTCTCTGGGCACTGCCTGAAGGGGAACGAGACTTCACACAGATTAGCAGACCACACACACATAAGGTGGGGAGCAGGAGTAGAAGAGACCAGAGCTCCTTTTCTTTTTCCTTCTGGTCTTCCTGAAATTCATGCACTCTGGTGCCTTTTTTTTCAGAAATAACATTAAAATGGCTCCTGCCAGCAGCTGCCCTGCCCTGAGCAGAATACACTCCCCCTATCTTGTGCTGGCAGTTATCAAAACACTATGCAAAGGAAATACCAGAGGTGGAGATAAGCACTGGGTTAAATTCACCCCCCACTACGTTCAGGTTTCCATTCTCCATATCACCTCCTCCTCTTTCCCCAGCTGATGGGCCAATAATCTTAAAACCCAGAGAAAGTTGTGCCACTGGAAGAAAGCAGCTTGCTAGCCAAGCAGAGCAGACTTCAGCCACACCACCCGGAAACAGGCACTACAGGGCTGCTTCCATCACTCTGCTCCTACAAAACACCACTCAATACCCTGTAAATAATCTACAGAAATAACCTTAAAATCAGAGGAAGTTGTGCCATGGAAAGAAAGCAGAAGGAATTAAGGTCATCACTGTTTTCCTAGGTGCCTGTCATCACCAGGAATTACTTAACCACGAAAAAAATATTATTCACACGGACATTTAAATGCTGAGAGGAATGATCATCAGATGAGAGCCATGAGCAGGCCCTTGTTGTCTCCCACAGTAGATTAGGGAAAATACACTTTAACTTCTGGCCAAGCATTTCCTGCTCCCACCGTTGCCAGGAGGAAAACGTGCCTTTTCCCAATGCCTTTTCATAACGTGCTCACACTGGTTTCATATGGAAGCACAAATAAAAGGGGAAGATGTCAGGGATTGTGAGGAACATAGACCCACAACTGCTTCATTTTTCAAATCAGTCCAACTGAGTGCAGCCACAAATCATGCAAAGTTTTGTTAAATAGAGAAGAAAGCTGTATTGAGCTTGCCTGGCAAGCACAGGAGTAGCAACCACAGCTCAGAAGTTTATTACCTCTCAGTGGGGCTAAGCTGGCTCTGCTCCCATTGACTGTGGAGAGAGGTGAGCAGCTATCATCTGCTCTGATGAGGCTGAACAGAAAAAGAGCAAAACCAGACATATTTAGCAACAGGGCATTTATACAAGTACCTGATGATGTAAAGAGTAACCACCACCCTGCTGTCAAACCAAAAAAAGCATTTGGCTGCCTGCCTTGACCAAGGTCCAGGCCTCAAGGGGCACAACACAGACATCAACACCTCCCTCCACAGCTCTTACTCAGCCTCCAGAGTCAGCTGGGGCTTTCGATTCTAATTTCATGGTGTGAGCCTAGACTTCAGTGGGTGAAGTGCAGTCCCGCTGCAATCTACAGCTTGGCAACTGGAGGTGAGAGCTGAGAACAAAGCATTGCTGACTTCCAGATGTGGTGAGGTGAGATGTGAGAAAATGCTGCAGCACCACCCCTCTGGCTATTAACTCCTCTGAGCCAGCTAAATTTAGGGCAGGGCCTAAAAGCAGCCCTGCCTGTTGCTGCTGAGGCAGGAGGAGGCACATCCCCCTTGCACCAGGCACACAGTGATGCTCTGCTTGCACACAGCCTGGGGGCTGGGAGCAGCAGGCAGGCTGCAAACCTCTGAGCTCCTTCTGAAGTGCCAGGCAATGGCATGTCCCGTGGGCTGGGAATCTGTACCCAGCACAGAAGCAGCAGCTGGCCCCTCAGGGGCTCTGGCACAGCTCCCCAGTTGGCAAGGCTGAGGAGCAACCTTGCAAACTGAGTCTCATCCTCGATCTCCTGCCACTCCCCAGGCTGCAACCACAGCACCCTCAGGGGTTACAAGTAGCACAGAGGGGGACAGCCTTCAAAACTAGGTGGCCACAGCCAAATCACCCAACAAAAGCAATCAGCAGTGGTGTTAACTCTCAGGGGACCAGGACCTGGCAGGGAGGACAGAGTCATGCAAAAGGAAATGCTGCTGAACTGGTCAACCCTTGCCATCCCTTCTTTTGAGCTCCTGGATGTAACCCAGGCTGTGTGTCAGGGACAGTGCTAGGCAAGAGACAATCCTGGGTGCCATCAGTCCTGGTGGTAAACAGGGGGTTTCCCAGACAAGCACCACAGTCACTGTCAGGTTTTCATCCTCGTCCACTGCCTGATATTGACTGAAGCAGTAGCACATTTCCACGTCCATCTGTGTTTTGAACTTTGTAGTGTCAGAGATGAAAGCACTGCTGGCTGCACCCCTGGGGTCTGCTCGTAACTCCAAAAGGTGACACATTAGATGATCATGTTTGAGAGGTGCTCATAAAAATCACCATCTACTGAGGTAACAGAAAACAGTGACTTCTGTCACCAAATTGTACAAACGTTTCTCTGCTCTGTGTTACCTCCTTTTCACAAGCTCCCCTCAGTGACGTTTTATGAGCATATTTTCAGACAGCTTCTCACTGTTAGCTCGAGCTAGTTCAGTTTCTTATAACATTGTACAACCAGTTAGGGTTGTTTTACATTTAGCATTGTAAGACCAAAAAAGACTCCTCACGGCTTGGATTTAGCAAAAGAAAAACTATGGTGAAGTTGGGGGGTTTTGTTGGGTTTCTTGGACCTAAAGCCAAATTAGCCTCTAGGCAATGAGCTAGAAAAAATCCCCATATTCCTAACCCAGATAATCTTCCTGGTCTCTATTAAGCATTAAATGGCTGATTTATTCATCAGGGGGATGGTGGAGGCCTTTTCACTCAAAAGCCTTTCAAGATGATTATTCTACTTAAAATGCCTTCCAATGTCTGCTTTTGAGTCTAATCCATGTTAAACAAGAGCTGGGAGAAAGCCTTCTCTGGTGAGCTAACAGAAGCTTTGTTTCAAACTCAAATAACCTCTTTATGGGAAGCTCTTCTGGAAACAGTGCAAAACAAACATTGGTGGGAAAAAAAAGGAAAGAGAAGAAGAAATCATATCTTCCTTCTTCTCAAATCAGACGTCTACTGCTACAGTTACCCTCTATGTTGTGAGGAGTCCTTCTTTGTAATCCCCCTTAGCTCAGACCATGTGCAAATCCCAATCCTACATGCATTTATTAGCAGACTCTGGTATTTAAGGGTTAAAAGGCTCACTTATGATAAGATGAAAATTAAGTACACTGAGATTGCAAGAGAGCAACAGCTTGCTTAGAAATGCCTATAATCAGTTGTCAAAACTAACAAGAATAAGCCATCATACAACTATTTTAAAAGACCAGACTTTTCCTTTTTCCCATTTTTTAAATGAAACTAGATGAAAAGCAATCAAAATATTCATACAATGCCTGTCAATGCCAGCTTGTGTTTGTAATATAATGTAGATTCCTAAGATGTTGATTCGGTGTGATTACTAGTATTTAAAATAAAGTCTATGAAATAGCCACATCAGAAATTCATATAGGAATCTGAGTATTACCAAAAAAACTTAAGAAAGCTAAATAAAAAATCAAAGGACTGAGAATTTCTCATCTCCCACCAGATGATATAAATTTAGCTCTCCTTTATAAAAAGTTATTGAATCCAACTTTAAAAAGGTCTTTGTTCCCCTTATGTCTTAAATGACAATTTAAGGATACATCTGTAAAAGCAGCACACTCTAAAAGTCATTGCATGACTCTTCTAGCTAATAAAACCAAGGTAACTTTGGTACAATATTAAAGCAGTCAGTGTTAATGGATTACAGGGTTTTAAGCAATCCTGCTGCAGAGGCATCCAAAGCACTGCAGGAATGGGGTGGTGTTCCCCTGAACCGACCTGGCCTGCGGGCTTCGGTCCAGGATTTCTCCGTATCAGTAGGTGGCAGATCATTCAGATTATGGCCTGTTTGGTCTGCTCTTGCCATGGAGAGCTAGAAACACTGCAAAAAGCAGGCAAAGACAGTGACTGAGGCTGCTTCTCTTAGCCCCAATGTCCAGTTGCGATGCTGGGGGAGGGCACTCCAAGCCAGTAACACCAGAGAGTGACCCAGGGGTGAGAAAGTCCCTCTCAGATGGGTGCAGGAGGCATCACCACTCGGACACAGAGGGATGGACACAAGTGCACAGGAGGGCCTGGTGTTTGGCGTGTTCTGCCTGTACTTTGTGTATGGTCTAGCATGTGGGTGCATCCCTCAAACACCAGTGTCGGGGCATGGCCATTTCTCAGACCACTGAGTGGCCAGGAGCTGCACAACTTAAACCCTGTCTTCAGTGGGCACAGCAGGACTCCCTCTGCTGGGTGCCGAGTTTAGGTACAAGGAGTACATAACTGAAAAAAAGAAGGATAAATTCAGTCACAGAACAGGTTAACAGCAGAATGAAGAATAAAATCTGATCTTCCTGCTCCAAGGCAGAGAGCCACTGCCAATGGTTCCCACTGCATGTTTTCCACAGACCCCAAGAACCTTCATACTATTTCAATAGATCTTCGGAAATCAACTAAACCTATTGTCACAGCAGGCTGAGGCTCAGACCTCTAGGATAAGCATCCTTTGGGGACACCTCACTTCAAAAGGGAACACGGAGATCTGCTGCATCCAACCCAACAGCTTGTGAATCACTGCCAACTGTTGAGCAAAGGCTCTTTACGATGCTGTGCACTGATTCAGCTAAAGACAGCATGGCATTACACTGCCTGATGGGAAATGAGCCACCGTCAGCACAAAGGGAGCAGCACAAGGTTTTATAGCATACAATTTATTATTTCCATCCTTAGTACACCAAGGTGTCAAACAAGATCCTGAAGATGCAACGGCAGCAGTTAGGATGCTAATGGCTACACTCATTTTCAGCACCCTACAAACCACTTAGGCTGGGAAAAAAATTGCAGCCTGCCTTGGCATTAGCACTTTGCAATTAAATCCTCACCTTTCCATCTCTTGCTTGCAGCACTGTCTTGCTAGAAATAGCGCAGCTATGTCTGGCATTCCACTTTTCTCACATCTTTATTATTCCAGCAGGCTGGGACCACTTGGTTTGTGAGGCCCAGCAATTCATAAACCCTTGCCTTGCTCTGTGGAAAGCCATTTCATGATAGCACAAAACCCACACTGACACTGCTCTGTTACACACAGGCTTTGGAAGCTTTGCAGTTAAATCCATTAACCATGTGCATTTAGAGGAGACACAATTACTCTGCCTGTAACTGCACCTCAGTGAGTGATCCTGCAGCAACACCGGGGACATTCACTAACAATCACCACTCTGGGCCTCCATAAGGCAAAATGTGGTGTCTCTTCAGTCAGTTGTGCAGCACATTGCCACAAAGGAAAGTGAAGGCAGCCTCTTCCACAGCCTTTGTAACTGCAGCTGTAATAGAAAAATAAATACAAACCCACACAAACCTTTTAATTAAATAAGTTACTTCAAAACCAAGACCTACCCACATTAGCAGGAGATTTAGTATTAAGTTCTCCTGGGGATGATGGAAGTGTTTATACCAGCCAACAAAGCATCTCTGCGTTCTCTGCTTTGTCCCTACAGAGAGGAGATAACCACATCCACCCCAAGAGGGGCAGGAAAGCTTCATTAACTGATGGTTACACAGGTTACACAACGCTTTCACAGGGAAGCCACATGTTTACAGTTTCATTTTGTCATAATTAGGGTCACATACTACAACAGTGTTTCCAGGACTTTAATACCCAATTTGTGCAAGGGGCATTTCACAAAACTCAGCAAAAAAATTCCTTACTATTAAGCAATCTATTATTCCCACATAAGTACACTCGTGTCTTACAGATGCCCTGACATGTCTCGGAAGAAGCAGGTAGTAGGCAAAAGTTTTACTTGCTCATGACTCAATGACATTAAACTAAGTTGCTTTGACTAACTGTCTCTGATGCAGGGAGCACTATTTACCCCACTACTAAAAAAAAAAAATAGCAAAAAAAATGTTTTGCCTTCGTTGAAAACAAGCCTGGTTCAGGTGGCTATCTGATCACAAGAGTGGATGAAAGGCAGATGAATTGGTGTCCTCTGGGCTAAACCAAATATATTTTTCAGGACAGGTCAACAGAGCTGCCAAAGCTGTGCTGTTCATTGTGAGACCTGAGCTGTGACTTCGCTGCAATGTGTGACTGACCCCAGGGCGAGGCACTGGTCTCCCTTGGGCCCAAGGCACCTGAGCAGGTGTGACAATGAGCTTCCATATGGTCTGTTAATGAAGGTCACTACAGGCCGTCAGCAGATACACGTTTGGATATCACCTGGACAAAACCATTTGATCACTGTCAGTATTTGAGTGCTAATACCTAGAAATACCTGAGGCACTTGACCTCCTTCTTCTGGGAATTTCACCCTGTGTTTGGAAAAAATGCCCTGCTGAAGTGTTGCTGGCATTTCATGACATCCTGGAGCTGGCTAAACAGGGACAAGAGCCCTAGAGGAAGAAAAGGAAATATTTTTGCAGAGATGATGTCCAGGTGGTATTGTACACGGATATTTAAAATGAAGGGCATCAAGGGTTATTTAAGGTCATTACTGGGGTCATGGTAATAAACAGTTCAGGCCTACAGAAAATCAGAGTAATGGCACTGGAAACTTACATGTGAGATTAAAGGTAATGACTACATCATGTGACAAATCCCATCATTTTGTTTGAAATTATTTTTCTATGCAGAGCATCTCTGCTCCCTGGGGTCTGGCCCCATAAAATATCCCCATCTCCCCAGTTCTGCTCGGGTTTTCAATCTTCAGCTACACACAGGTGACAAATCTGCTGAATCTAATTTATACACATGTGTATCTACCTCCAACTTTCCATCAGCTCTAGAGAAGATTCAGAGGGTCTATCTGTTCATGTAAATAAGGCTGGGCAGGGCTTCTCTATGACCAGGGGCCACCTGACACAGCCTGGCCACCTCTCTCCAGCTCCATTCTCTTCATACCAGTCTCCAGTCAGACCTGAGGGTGTAAAGCTGACCTCTCCAGCACCTGTGGAGGCCAAGGAAAGGACGGACATTCTGAGAGAATAATAACTGATGGGTCTGGTCACACAAAGGAGTATTGGGAGTAATCCTGAGCAAAGAACCTGAGCATTTCAGTAGCCTCTGTGGAAAAGGTGAAGAAGGCAGCATCACCATTGAGCTCAGTTGTTTCTACTGATCAGGAGCAGGGCCATGTGCTGTTTTCCCCCTGTGCAGACAGGCTGCATGCACATTAGCAAAAATACACCCTCCTCTCCAGGTGGGATTTGATTGCCCAAACAATCCCAGAGCTGGACTTGGTGATCCTCATTGGTCCCTTCCAATTCGGGAGGATTTTATGATTTATTCTATGATTCTTATTCCAGTCATGGGCTGGTGTCAGCGCTCTACTCAATCACAACATTCATGACTCTTCTCAGAGGAGCTCAGCCACAGGACAAGAGGCAACAGCCACACACTGGAACAAGGGAAATGAGTTTTTACTGTGAATGTGGTCAGGCACTGGAGCAAGCTTCCCAGAGAGGATGTGGAGTCTCCATCTTTGGAGATACTTAAAAGTGGACAAGACCCTGAGCAGCCCTATCTGGCTGGCCCTGCATTGAGCAGAGGGTTGGACTAGAGACCTTCCAGGGGTGACATCTCTAGGACATCTCAAATGGTTCTGTTTACCCATGTGGAGATTCAGTTTGCTGGAGTCTCTGCTCCTCCATGAGCTGGAAAAGAAAAAATCTTTGACAGCAGAAGCAATTTGCCCATCTCCATTCCTAGTGAAGCTACTCTGTGTTTGCAGATTTGCCTCTCAAAAGAGATGCAGTCACTGAGTTCACAATACCCAAACCCTTGGATCTATGACCCATATTTCTGGGGAGTTCAAGGGAACAATCCTGTGTCTCCTCCTTCCTCTTTGTAATTCCCAGCAGCACAAAGGGGAAAGCAATGCCAATTCCTGGGCTCCCATACATCCCATACCTGCCCTCCAGTAAAGCACAGCTTGGCATTTTTAACTACACACTGAAAGGTACATTGTACATTAGCTACATGCTGTAGAGGTGAACTTTTTTATAAAGGAAATGCTTTTAAAAACTTCCTTGCCATTAATCCCTTCAGATGTGAAATACTAAAAATTGTACAAGTTCTTTCAACTAGAAGAATGAAACGGCTTCCTCTAAGGTAAAAGCACACATTTTTGCACATTAAAGAGGGCGCAGATGAAAGGAAAGGCTCTTCACAAGTGATCTGATCCTGTTGACTCTACCCTTTGCAGATAAACCCCTGGGAAGTCCTGCCCTGCCTCTCCCTCAGGCCACCCAGCTCTGGTCCCACCTCCACTCCATCCAGGAGATGGATATGCTCTATCACAGGCCAGCTTCAGAGATCCTTGTAACAAACCTGCCTTGTCTCCAGGGCTGGTTAGGAGACACAGGTTTGCTAGCACCAGGATAGGTCACGCATACCAAGGAGGCATCGGGCAGGTTCCCAGTACAGCCATCAGGAAATTATTCCATGGCCTGTGCCGTAAAACCCAACATTACCCAAATGCACGTCTTTATCCCAGGTCATCTGTGAGGCATGGATGTAGCTCAAGCCTGAAGTGGGCTAGGGGCAGAGGGACTGCCAGCACAGCCCAGCTGTCAGGGGACAACCCTCCCAGCTCCCATAACTCAGATATGTGTCTGAATACCAGGTCAGTTTTATTGCTTGCTGGTAAGGCATTAACCTCAGCTATTTTCTTCCTCTGTGCAAGTTACACCAGTTTGATTGCATCAATATTTGGTGGTCCCTCTATTGTCAGGCTTCCCAGCACAACCAGGGCTTGGTCCTGGCTCCACAGAGCAGAGGATTTATTTAAAAACAGGAGTCCCAGTTTGGTGGTGATGAAGGGTGCAGAGCTGGAGGTCAACCAACCTAACAGTGTCTCAAGTCACAATAGTTTACATTTGCCTTTGACCCCCCGTTGCCTCTCTTGCAGGGCTCCAGGCTCTCAGGCTGGAACAGAAAGCAAAGGTGCAGGTGTCAGGGAAGAGGTGTCCCTGGTCAGGGACATCTGCAATAGCTCAACTTGGCAAAGGGGACCAACAGCAATGCCAGATGTCACAGCTGCCTTTTGCTCTTTGGACAAAGCATCACCAGGCTGCAGCATGTCTGTGCTGGGCAGGCAGCCGGGGGAGTGCTGCTGTAGCCCCTTGCCTTCTTCCAGGCTGGGACAGCACAAAAGCCACAGGAGAACTGGGTGCTGTCCGGGCAGCAAAGCAGTTTCTGCCATACAAAGCCAGGCCTGTCACCTGCCTGCTTCCCTACACCCTGCCTGGTGTCACCCCAGGCTTGTGCAGGTCTGCTGAGGTCCAAGCCCAGCCACACCTGTAACTCTGCTGAAGTCTGGGATTTAAGTGCTGTAGCTGAAATCCTCTAGCCCACCAAACACTGGGAATGTCAGCCTGTCCGAGGTCAGCCAGTCTTCAGAGACTCCAACCCTGTCCTCACTGAGGATGAGAAACAATCTTCACAAAACTGGAAGAAGAACAAAGTTTCCGCAGGAAGGGGAGGTTCATCTCTAGTTGATTAGTTCACACACCCACAGGATCTCTGCAGAGCTCTCCTTATGCGCTTGTGTTTACCCAAGAGAGTTAGAGGCAGCCATCTCTACGGGCCACCCACAAAGCCCCACCGTGAATACCAGGATGAAGAGAGGAGAAGGACGTGGCCCGGGGAGCCTCAGCAGGACGCCCAGCAGGGCTCTCTGCAGGAGAGCAGGCCCCTGGGGATGGAGCAGGGGTGTGGAGTCCACACATATCCCTGTTTGGAGATATGCTGGGGTTGAGAGTCACAGTGGGAAAGGCAGGGGGGGGAAGTCAGAATTGAAACAAGCAAGCTGGGACAAACTCAAAGGGGCTGAGGGGAGCCAGGGGTGGCATTTATGCTACTGATGATGTAAGAACACCACAGAGACCGCTGGAGTCGTCCCCATTTTGGTAACTGCATCCATACTGTCGTCACTGACTGGAATTTGCAGCTTGAGTTGTAAGTCACTGGTGGGAGCACAGCACTACCAGGCGGACACCAGCTCGTCTGTGTGGTGCTGTGTCTCACCTGCCGTGGAGCTTCCCCCACCTCCGCTGCAGGTGAGAGTGACTTTGGCCTTTTTCCTCATCTGGCCGTAGTTTGAGACTCACAGAGGGACTCAAAAGAAAGGGCTGTCCTATGAGCCCGCAAGCTGCTCACACAGCACGTACCGTCATACTCCAGCTGTGGCACAGCTGCCTCTCTGACACTGGGGCAAGAGCCGGCTGCAGCTGCCGCTGGTGGAAGCGCTCCCATGGCCTGAGCCCTCCATGCTCCCAAAGGAAAGACTGCAGGAAGACAGCGTGGGGAGAGACACGAAAGGCAACTCTTTGCTGGGCTGGGTCTTTATTCCTGTGTTTTTGAACAAAGCAGAGCCCTTCCCTTGAAATGTGGGAAGCAGGGAGAAAATAAGTGTTTACTGGCAATGCTTAGGTTGCAGTAAAACCCAAGATGTGTTGAAAGAACACTCCTAAAAATATGCTTTTATATTTAAACATCTGTTCTCAGCAGGTTTTTTGTGAATTAGATGAGTCAAACTCCAGCCTTGGGCCAAAGCCTAGCTCCATTAATTACACAGGGACAACATCCCTCCCTCCTCCAGCTGTGGTTTCCCCACAGCATCCTGGCCCCATGCTGCTAAAGGATGGTTCTTCAGTCAGGGAATTTGCCTCCCCTGCTGTGAAGCACCCACCTTTCCAGCTCATCTCAGCCAGGAAAGGTATGTTCAGCGTGAGGCAGCACCTTGAGGAGCAGCAGAAATGAAGCAGGTTTAGGAACATTAACTCCTAACCATCACCTTCCAACTCAGCCTCTTGGACCTTTCTTGCCCGCATCTCAATGGCCTCTCTCTTGCAGTTATTTTTCTCTGGGGAACTTGTGGAGGCAAAGCCAATTCCCTCCTCCCACTCCCCCTTTGGGTCCCCAGGCAGAAAACGCTGGCTCTGTGCTCTTCCTCAAGCCCAGCTTTTTCCATCCACTGAAGTTCACAGTACATCAGGTCAGGACATGGCTCAGACCAACCAGACATAAGGTCTCTGCATCAAAGCAAATACCTGAAGAACTGTTAACATTAGAAATAAATTTTGCAGAAGGTTTTGGGCCAGAACTTTAGAAAAACCCAAGTGAAAATGATACCTGGGAAAATGCTTGGAAAGCCAAGTGATGGATGTTGGCTAAGCTTTGAGCAAGGTACACATTGCCTTTGCTACACACAGGTTAATGTTAGAAAGGCAGATTAATATATAAACTTGTTCACTGAAGGGTAACACCAGTCCAGCAAGTTTTCCTACTTGTTCCATAGAGACCAAATCTTACTATTTTCTTCTTAGAGTGTGGCAAAAGCGGTCTAAGCTAGTTTGAAATCTAAACAACCTTCTGATGGACATTCACTGGCCTGCTTCTAACAAATCCACAGTAAAAATCTGTACCAAGATCTCCAGGCTCTCTCCATACGTGCCATGGTGTCCTCATGGTGCAAGGCAGGAGTGTCCAGGTCCTGGCAGTGGTCAGCCAGCATCCGTGCTATTGTGGAGGACAGCCAGGAAGAGGCAGCATCTCCTCATGCTACATTCCAGGGAAGTGGATACCCTGTGAGGGATGCCTGGGAAGCATGGGAGAAATCACCCTTTCAGTCAGCAAGCAAGAGGGAGAGATGCATTCTGATATTATGTATTTTTACTTTGAATTTTAATCCTTTTTGTGGTTAATACAGGTGACCACAAAAAAACCCTCGTGGTATTCCAGAACTGTTATGACAAGGGAATGTATCTATCTCTGTTGAAGACTTGCTGAAAACACACCAAGTATTAGGAAAGAAAACAAAATCTAAACACATGTGCTGTGATATTTATTGTTACAAGATCAGCTCCTTCAGTGAACAAACTACAAATAGCCTAGAAAATTTCTGGTGGGAACAAAAGCCTGGAAAAACACAGCTTCCCAGGTTCTGTTTTGATTATTGTATCAGAGGGAGCCTGTTATTTTACCCAGCAAGGAAACTCCTCATGTGTTCGGCTCTCTGGTGCTCCCATCATGACTCCTCGTAGTGCTGCAGCTGCCTATCACACCTCTCCAGGGTGAACAGCAACACAGCTCAGCACAACACCCCTCCCAAATGCTGGTGCTGGGACCTTCCCAGGGTGTTTTCCCTGCCAGGGGAATGTGTCTGTGGGGACACAGGGTATGTTCTTCCATCTTCCCCATCCCTGCCTTGCACCAGCGTTGCCCAGTGCAAGGGCCAGGTTGGGCTGGGCTGGACTGGTCCTTGCACTGGCTACATCCACGGAGATCTGTCCTGTGGCCAGACGGTCACTCCAGGGGTTGAAGACAGAGAGCAAAGACCTGAGGAAGCAAAAAGCTCAGGCTCTGCATCACAGAACAACAATTCCTTGGCTTTAGCAGAGAACAAGTCTGAATTATGGGGTCTCACTTTGAGGTTAAGATGAAGTGGACGATAGGGTCTGTGAGATCACCCTGCAGCAACCATGGACTGGGGAGAAGGCAGGGAACAAAAGATGTTGCTGGAGCTGGCTGCAATTTTTCACATGCCCTTTCTCTTCACAGGTGAAAGATTGTCAGGAGAGAGAAGAGTGACAGTCCTGCCTGTAGTCTGTGTATAGGATGAGACATGGCATGAGGCAGAGTCAGGTATGAGCTAACAGTATGGTTTAGTCTCATAACTGGGGAGTGAGCAATCTGAAGATAAGATTTGAAAGTCACATTTTGTCCTGGCAACTGCATTCCTCAACTCCACTTTGGCCTTTGCTCACAAAAGTCCAGTCAAATTCTACAGCAAGGTAAATCAGTGCTAGTGGCTTCAATAGATAATGGTAATCTTAAAATAATCCCACATACCTCAAATAAATGTGATGCTTTAGAAAGACTCGGATGTTAACGTGTACAAGTATAAATGTGTGTGTATATGCATGCGTGCATTTATCTCTCTATAATTAAATCTTTTATTACAAGGCATGATTGAAGAGTGCTGTCTAACAGAGGGCATCCACAGCACATATCCTTGTCTTTCCCAAAACAGAAGCTGAGGGTGCCAGCACAGCAGGAGTCAGAAAAGGCCATCTACCATGTAACTCCAGCATCATTGTCCAGAAGAGCTCCTGGGGTCCCACAGGATTTGGGAGAAGCCAGGAGCCAGCACCACTGGCTCTCTAACACTGTGCTTTTGATGTGAAGGCTTCTGGCTCCCTGCTGGTCTGGCTGAGTGCCATGCAAAATTGATCCACATGCCATATTTGGCACTTGCACTACACACTTCTACCCTTGCTCTTGAAGATCAGCCAAGATATTATCCACTGACCCTGCTGGGAAATGGTCTTAACAGCCATCAGGCCATCATAAAGAGGAATTTGCCAATTTTCACTGATTTTTCTGAGGAGTCATGTACTTATCAGGCCTTTAACTTTTGGGAAACTTTCTCTTTATTTCTCAGCAGTCCTTTAGGAGCAGGGAAATATCACTGAATGGCCTCAGAGTCCTTCAGTGTCTCTGCTGAACCACAGCAGCATTTGAGGTCACTGCTACTCAAACACTTTCCTGGCTCCAGCAGTGATCTGCTTCAAAACACAAGGCATTTGGCTCATTTTGACAGCTGGTTTATGGAGCCAGCATTGCTTCCAAGTGAATCTGAGGCACTGTCCTGGAATGAACTGTTTCCCTGGGGGCAGCCAGGAAACTTTCCAGGAGGCTCCACTCCTTCAGAGACAGCCTGCAGGGATGGAGGGAGGAGGAATTTGCTCACTTCTTGTTGAGAACAATTTTTGTTTCTGATGCTTGCAGAGCCTGTTCCCTTGAGATGTTTTGTTTGGGGCTATTTAATCCTATATTCAGCTCCACCATCTCCTCCTCAGCAACCAGGCCTCATCACTTCTCATTTCTCCAAAACCTGCCTCAGATCCAAAACAACGTCTTTGTGACTGCCCTGGCTCTGAACCCAGGGCTCTGCATGTGACACCACACCCTCACGCTCCCAGATGATCTCCTCTTCCAACAGAACATCCTTCTCAGTCACAGTTTGTGTGGGAAGGGACCTTTAAAGGGCATCTAGTTCAACCCCCTGCCATTCCAGTAGACCCAGTCACTCAGAGCCCCATCCATCTGACCTTGAATGTTTCCAGGGATGGGACATCTACCCCCACTCTGGGCAACCTGTGCCAGTGCTTCACCACCCTCATTGTAAGAGATCTCTTCTTTACATCTAGTCTAAATCTGCCCTCTTTTAGTTTAAAACCTTACTCCTTGTCCTATCAATGCATGCTCCAGTAAAAAGTCTCTCCTCATTTTTCTTATATGCCCCCATTGCTACAAGCTCATCTTTCTGGCAATGATCTGATCACTTGTTGCCTTCTCTCCTCCAGCCCCTCCATTACAAACTCTTGGGCTTTAGCTCAGTGGTTTAGGAAGAACCAGCAGAATGAACGTCTGGTAGATGCAAAACCTTGCAGCCTGAGGACCAGCGACAGGAATTACACCTCTGCGCCTTCTGCCTTTACCAGCCTCTGGTTTGGAAGGAAGGGAGGCAGAACGGGCTGGACACCAGGCAGCCACTGTACTCCCCTGCTCTCCCTCCCTGGCGGGAATGACAGCCTTCCTTTAATATCTATAACCTTCCACTGTCCAACAACTGTGCAAATGCTGTACTGCTGGAAGCAAAGAGCAGTCGAGGAGGGTTGGGGGATCAGCTCCACAGGCTCGACAGGCTGTCAGGAAGCAGAGTGACTCTGTCTGTGGGCATGGGCCAAGGGGATGCCCGGCTGGCTCATCCTTTGCACGGAGGCTTCCCTGAAACTCCAGGAACGTGGCCAGAACCGCCACTCAGTGCCACAAACCTGCCCCACAGGGCATCCCCCGGGCTGGGGTGTTCTCCAAAGGTCTGCAAGACCCGTCTGCGAGAGGTGTGCTTGAGTTCAGTAGCCCAGGAGTGCTGCTCCTGCTGCACGGTCCCCGAGGATGCCAATGTCCTCCCCCCAGCTCCGGGAAATGTATGTAACGAGCTGGTGCTGGGGAGGCCCGAGCTAACGGGCTGGGCTGGAAAGTTTTGGAAGAGACAGAGGACCGCGGCAGCCTGCCCGAACCCGCGATCGGAGACGGCCGCGCAGCCCTCCCCTGCGCCGCCGGCTCCCTCCCCCGGCCTGGGCCGCTCCGGGGTGGGATTCTCCCCCCGAAAGGCTCCCGGAGCGCCGAGCGCCCGCCCCGGCCAGCAGAGGCGGCGGCCCGGAGCGCTGCCCGCCGGGTCCGGTCATGGGCAGCGGCAGCAGCCGGCGGCGGGGCGCGGCGGGGCCCGCGGGCAGAGCGGGGCTGAGCCGGGACCCGCCGGGCACCGCGCCGGCCGACAGCGAGGGGGCGGCGGCACCGCCCGGCCACGGAGCCCCGGCCGCCGGCGGCAGCGCCGAGCCCCGGGCCGGCGGGAGCAGCGCGGAGGCGGCGGGAGGCGGCGGCGGGGCCCCGCTGCAGCAGGCGGTAAGTGTCCGAACGGGACCCCCGGCCCTCCCGGCGGCGGCCCCGGGACACCCCGGCCCAGCCCGGCCCGACTGTCCCCACTGCCCCAGCCCTGCCGCAGCTGGCGCCACTCGCCGCGGCCGTGGCTTCCTCCGCACATCAGCGGTGTTAAATTATTTTGATCTTCGCTGCGAGACAGGCTCGATGCTCTCTCTCTTTGCTGCTCTCTTTGCGCTTTCAGTCTCCGGTGCAAGGGAAACACGGTGCCGAGCGGGGCCGTCCCGTTCTCCCTTCTCCCCGTGCTACTGGAAGTTTCTTTTCCTGACTTGTGGAAATAGCTCGACTTTATAAAGCTCGGCTCCTGCTTTTCCCTGGGTCAGGCTTGTAAACAGACATTTAAAAATGTGAACATAAAGCTGCCCTTTAATGTTCGCCAATCCACTGCAACTGCAGTCTGGTTCTTCCTGAAGGTACATTTCAGTCTCTCTCAGTTTAACAAATAATGGATTTGCCTCCGAGGGAGTTGAGATTTATCTTTGGGGCTTTTTTTCCAATCCAAGAATAACAGCAGCATATATATCAGCTGGTGATGAGGCCAAAAATCACCGGCATCTTAGCGTGGCTTTGGAAGTTGTGTGTTGTTTGTTAGATAAACAGTGCTCTCCACAGATACAGAAGAGTTGTCAGAATAAAGTAATAAATTAAAAAATCGAAAGAAATATTTAGGACCCAGGAACATTCTGCCTTGCATTCCTCAGTTTTGCTCCTTAGAAGTGTATCATTTCCATCACTGAACTGCACATCCATGGGTTAAGGATTACTTTAATACAAAATAAATTTTCCATTAGGAAACTTGGCAGGGTTCCATATGAGAACCCTTTATTTAGACAGGTTTTAAAGAAAAACCTCAAAGGAAGTAAGGTTTGGAAATGGAAGAAAAAAAAATAGAGATCTTGTATTGACATATTTTTTCCTTGCTCTTTAAACTCCAAACCCTTCTGCAGAATGAACGGAGCTCACTCCAGCACTGCTTTGTCCTCTGAGGGACTCTCATTTATGAGGAATCCTCCTGACTCTTCCCATTTATCTTTACTTACAGAAATAGAGGCTGCTGGTATTAATTTTTGCTCGTTTTCCACATGTGAATATCATGGCTGGATCTTTAAAAGTAGTAATTATATAAGCTGTGAGTTTTCCTATGCATAAAGCAATAATTCAGCTCTATTCTGAAGCGATGTATATTCTGGGTAATAGCATATCAGAAAGGCAGTGGAGCTGCCTTCATCTTTCTTTTCTAGTATCAGTAGAGACAGTCTGCTGCAGCACTAGATACCGGTGAACTAATGACAAGGAGCAAACTATAGAGGCTGAGGAATTTAGGATGTGGCCCTTGGGGTAGCGTGGCGGGGGTCACTGTGCCCCACTCCCTGCTTCAGAGTTCCCTCTCTGGCAGAAATTATGGTGAGGAACCTGTAGCATCACCTCAGCCACCCCAGGTTGTGGTGCAGACCCAGGGTGGGAATGGTGTCCAGCTTTGCAGCACAGAGATGTCCATGAGGGTCCTCAGAACTCAGCCTGGAGCAGGCATGTGGGGCCTTGGTCTTCCAGTGAGGCCAAGTGGGTGCAGCCCACAGCCGTGTCGCCAGTGAGGCAGCAGTGATGCTGAGCATCCTGTGTGTCTCCTCGTCCAGCTGCTGCTGCTGCCTCTTGTTTGGGAGGAAATTCACAGCTCTGGTTGCACCCAGACAAAAACAGCAAAGAACTACAAGTATTTTTCAAAGATTTAAAATATATACCAGAGATAGGTAGTTTCAGGGCAAACTTGAAGCTTTTCTTGGTAGCACTTTATTTACCTGAACCTGAGATGGCAGAGACAGCAGTCATGGGCTTACTGTTCTGACTCCTTGAGGCCTAAAATGTCACTAGCCTGTGAAAAGGAGAGAGGAAACTGTTTGCAGCACCAGGTTTTGGTTGTTTACTGGGTGCAGTTTAGTCTTTTAGGTTGTGCAAAGTGCAGTCCCACCCTTCCCAAGAGGCTGGTGAAGAAGGTTTTGGAAAGGGATGTCAGCTTCATTGCGTCACTGGTTCCTCGCTAGAAGTTTTGAGGGCAATTTCTCTCAGTCTTGCCAGCTTCTCAAGTCATTTGTAGTTTCTGTCTTGTGGAAGGAACTTGCTTTCTTTGCCCTGTTCAGCTGTGCAAATTGGAGGATAAGCAAAGAAATTTCAGAGAAGAAAGGATGAGTTAATTCAACTGAGTTCATGGGGGAAAGGTGAGGCCAGAGGAGGAAAGGCAACAAGGAGGTATTACAGTAGGAAAGTCTGATGAGAAATAGCCCCTGGAGGAGCAGATTCTGGCCAGTGGGAGTAGAAGAGACCTTTGACACCAGTCAGAAGACAGCAGAATTGCAAGCAGGACTCATCTTTCTGCTGTCATGGCTGGGTTTCTCCTGGGCATGATGTGCATCAATGTTGTGTTTCACACCTGAACCCTGGCACAGTTTGCCATCCAGCAGCAAGCTGGCAGTGCTGGTGGGCAGTCAGGCCGGGTGACAAGGGCTGGTGGAGGGGAATGCACCTGCATTTAAAGGCTTGAGCCACCTCTGTTATATTCAAATAATGCTTGGGAGCAAGGGTGAAAGTGTATCACAGCAGCGGGCTGGTACCAAATCCTAATGGGAACCCTGGACATGGCTCAGAGAAGACCCCAGCACCTCTCGTCAGCATCAAACATCTGTTTTCAGCTTTGCTCTCAATTCCAGATGGTTGTACATGCTTTTCCTTGTTTCTTTGCTCAAGACAGAAAAATGTAGTTGAGGTTTTGCAGGTGCTGCTCCAGCACAGAGCAGGGGTGGGAGCTCTTGGTGGAAGCCAGGGCTGTGGCCGTGCCAGAGGCTGTGGCCTCAGGCATTTCCCCATTGGTTTCCTGAAATGGAGGAATAATGCAGACATGTTAGGGTTTGGTTTTAACAGCTTTTTGCATGGCACCATCGCTCCTCCTGACTGGAGACAGGATGTGATTTCAATAAGCAATGTGATTTCGGCTGCAGCACAGGAGTAACAGGTAGAGGGTGTATTCACCAACTTCTAGTGGGACTATCATATACTTATAAAACACCCAAGTCTTTAAAGCTTTGCCTGGTTTTTTCAGCCTGATGTTTTTTTCTGCAGAGTGATGTGGCACAGCGTCACCTCGTGGCTGGCTGGTCCCGGCTGCAAGCACATTAGGGTCCTGAAGGGACATTAAATGTCGTGCCCCATCAGTTTCTTACAGGAACTCAGGTTTATTTTTCTACTCTTGTTAAAATGTGCTTCCCTCAAACAGAAATTTGATCTTTCTAATTCCACGTTGTTAGCAGTTTATTTCAGCATTTTCTTCCTGGTTGTGTTAATAGGCAGAAATGCCCTCGAGTCAAGACATTGTGCTACACTTTCATAGGGAGCCTGGGGCCTTCAGAAAATGTCATTTCCAGCTGAACATCTGGGACTCCTTGAACTTCCCAAAATCAGATTATTTCAGATTCTGCAGTTAATGTCCAGTTGTAGATCTGGCGGTTGCTGAGTTAGAGGTCTCCGTCTCTCCCGTTACATTCATTGTCTTGTTAAAAGCACCTGAGACTTCACCAGAGCCCAGAGGCGGTGAGCTGTGCTGTCCCCCCAGCCAGCATCACCCTCCCAGCACAGCTGTGGTGCACCTGGACTTGGAAAACTGCTGACTAGGTATTTTCCACAAGTCCCCCCCTTCACTTGGCAGAGCAGGGGTTGCTTTTGCCCTGGAAACTATTCATGATGTAAAAAGTGAGGCCAGGGCATGCGCAGAATAGCTGGGAGCTGGTGTTTTAGTTGGCACGAGAGGAGAAGCGTGGGAACTCCTTGCATCCCTGCCCACTTCCCGTCCACTGCCTGCTCTTAATTCCTTGGCTGGCCAGAGGATGTTGCTGCAGACCAGAGCAAAGCTGGGAGTGCTTTGCCTAGGAGTGAGTGCTTTGCCTGGGGTGCAGCTGGGGCCATGCGTCACGTTTGGTACCTACTGGCACCTTAGGTAAGCTACTTTTTTTTGCCAGCAATAACTGACTGCAGGTTGGAGAGGCTGATTCCGGCAGTGCTGACTGGCTCAGCCCCCAGTCCTGTGCTGGTGTCGCTGGAGGTTGCTGCCCTGCTGTGGTACCAGCTCAGCCTTCCGCACTCCACTGCAGGCTGCATCTGCAGGGCTCTCCAGCTGATACCCTCCCTCCCTGCCACAGCAGCAGGTTGGCATTTCAGCTCAGACCGGTCCCCTGGTCCCATTCACGGGGTGTTTGTGAAGAGGGATTTGGAGGAGCAGAGGCTGGGAAGGAGGCACTGGTTTACATTTTTCAGAAACATTGCACTATTAAAACCACACCCAGTGGACCAGCACTGGCAGAGACCACACTGTTCCATGTAGATACTTTACGTGGCTCAGTCACTCACCAGGCTGCCTGGGATGTGAGTTGCACCTGAGCTGCACTCAGGGCGTGTATCTCTACTGCATCCAGGGCTGTATCTGTACTGGTAAACTGTACCATAGCAGCTGCCTGGCACTGGACCGTGATGGTCTGCCCCACTGAGCTGGCATGATTTTCGGTCAGGACCAGCTTGTAGTCTCCCAAATAATGCTTGGGCATGGCTCAGGGGCCAGCCCAGGGAACGTCTCAAAGAGAGCTTGAATTTGGCCTCTCAGTTTTGGAGACAATGTTAATACTCGAGACTGTGGCTGGGTGGTTTCAGTGCAGCTTGGGAGCAGCTCTAGAGCCTCCGAAGGTACATGGCTCCAGATCACCCTGTGGAAGGTCCCTGGGAAGGGTGTTCACACCCAGCTTACAGCTGCTGGAGCTGACAGAGAGAAGGTCGGTGAGGGCTGGCAGGGCCATGAGGAACTTGCACTGGACTGGGGGGAGTGGGAAGCTGCACCCCAGGAGTTCTGGTTCATGCACGCCGCAGAGAGAAATAGCTCTTGGCTTCCAGCTCTCTGCTCTGCCTTGCTCCCAGGAGCTGCTGCCGTAAAGGATGGCTGAACTGTGTGTGCAATGACTGTCAAACCATTCCACTCACATGTCATGACTGTGAATTAAATGCGGATACATGCTGGGTGAGCTTAATAGCCAAGCCTTTAAACTTGGAGGAGGGGGTGATGTGGGGCTTTGTGGCACAGCAGACCTCAGCACAAGATGCCTATGCTGAGAATAGGGTGGAAAATGAGGAGACACACCACGGTCTAGATGAGTAATAAAAAGATGACTGCAAGCTGCAGAAAGGAGAAGCTGACTTCATTTATCTCTTAACAGGGCACAGGCCAACCAGGCCAGCAATTACTTATGTAGCTGTAGGATAGGAACCCATAATATTAAAGTGTCCTGACATGCACATCATCCTAACCCACATAAAGGGCTAATACTAATTATCTGCTGAGCTTGCAACACACAAGTTGCAGCAATCCCGAGCCGGCTGGGTGGGGTCAGTTTTTATTGTGTCTCACAGCCCAGGGCAGCTGGTGCTCCGCACCCTGCCTGCTGCACGGCACACGGTGTCACCCGGGCACCGCTGAGCCAGGTGTCCTTTTCCCGCAGGAATTGGGAGCAGCTGTCAAAGCACGGAGACTCTGATGGCCGGGAAAAGGCAGAGGCTGGAGGTGCCTTTTGTTTTTACTTGCCACCGTTTTTGACTCATGCAGTGGATGAAATGTCGGTAGAGATGTACCTGTGCCAGTTCCAAATTCTCTTGGGAAATAAGCATTGTTGCTGACAGATCCCTTGGAAAAGGTGGGAGCAGGTTTTGCACAGAGAAGCAGATTTTTGCTAACCAGGGCTGCTCTGTCCTGATGACTAATTAATTCTTCCACCCACACAACACGTACAGCTCGTAATATGGAGGAGTCAGCCACAAGGGAAGAAAAAACAGACAACCTACTGTACAATCCAAACCCCTCCCTAAAATGATCCAAACCCATCCTTTGCACAGAAGTATTGGAAGCTGGGTTCTCATTGTGGGAAGAACATCATCAAGGCACTCCTCAAGAAATGTATTTCCCTTGGTGCTGAGGATGAATAATGTTCTTCTCCTGGTGGAAGGAAACTCGGGCGGCAACAGTAGTCCAGTGGATGATGGATGAGGAGCTGCATTGTGGGATGCAATCCCAGGAGAAGTCAGCCGTCAGAGCTTAGCATGCTGTTCTCCTGGCACTGCTTCTTGCTCTTGTTGCTTTTGGGAGATTGCCAAGAAACAATCCGAAATAACCACGAGAGAACTGTCTTACCTCACCGTCAGCTTTCTCACATCCCTTTGTCTCTGCTTGGACCCAGAAGCTGTTTCTAGAGTAGTTCAGCCTCTTCCAGAGAAAACAAGGCGTTGCCAAAGAGCAGGGACTCTTCTGAAAGGATGTGGAATGCCTTTTGACCGGTATTACGCTAAAACTCTGCGAAAGACTGGCAGCATCTATTGTCATTTTAAGCAGGTAGCTAAGATGTGAAATACTGTGGATGACAGATACCTTTCCCAGCTCCTGAAATGGAAACTACTAAGGGCTCACCTGGAAGAGATGTTGACCCAGTTCTGTGAGAGAGGTGTCCTTGCTGCAACCCTCCTCACCTGCTGAAGCATGGGAGCCAAAGATGACCACAGCAGCACAAAGCCCTTGCAAGAGGCAGGGAAGAACTGAGCAGTTTGCCGCCAAGCACCTCTCTATCTGCCTAGCAGTGTCTGAGATCACAGTGTTTAAACCTCAACTCCCGTCCATCCCCATGAGAAGCAGCTGAGGAAGGACTGTAGTGAAAAAAATCTCCTTGCAAATTAAAATCGGGTGCCATGGAATAACTGCAGACACCCAGGGGGACATTTCTACCCAGCAGATGGCACATACAAGCCTGACCAATACCAGCAGATTTAAATTGGTGCAAAACTGTATATGAAGCCATCACTGTTGTACCAGCAGTGCCTGTAGTGGGACATTGCCCCTCCGTAGCTCCCACACTTGCCAGCACCAGTCCTATGCATGACCTTGAGGCAGTGCAGGTTTGAGCTGTTCCAAGAGCATATACATGATCTTACTGAGGAATTGCTTGATCCCATCCAGCCCTGCAGAAACACAGCAGAGGAACAGGCAATGGCTCTGCATTGCAAGCTTGTCCACACCTCTCCCTGCTTCCTTTGCTTCCCTTGCTTCCCTTTTTCCTTGTACAGAAAAATATTTTCCTCTTTTCCACACTGATGGAACAACTTTTCGTTTCTGTTTTCTGGAGGGTCCTGTTTTGGTGCTACCTGTTTAACTTGTGAGTGTTGTTGTGAGATTCAGGAAAGCTTGTATGAAGGAGGCCCACCAGCTTTAGGACTGCACCTCAGAAAAAATAATGACAAGCCAAGATGGGCCTAGTTTTGTGCAAAGCCACGTCCCTGTCCCACTCCCTTTCCCTGTAAAGAGTACAGTGAAAAGGTAGAAAAAGATGAGAGTCATATTCTTCTCAGTAGCACCTGGCTACAGAGGGTTCATTTTAGTACTGGCCCAGCCAGGGACAAAGGATCCCATCCCTGTCCTCATTTTAAATACCGTTAGGTTTGACTTTGGTTGCTCCCCAGGTATCCCATTGAAAGCCTGTGGATTCCAGCATAGGGAAGATGGATGTTTCACTCCAGATGGATAATTTTTCAGGGAAACATCTTTTGTCAGGTGCAAAACTGGGTTGATGTTGCAGTAACTTCCTCCCTTAGCAGGTGTTTTCATACTGCTGCCTGCAGCCGGTGGCACAGTGGGCATTCGTGGAAAACTGGGAGATTTGACAAGTCAGCATTCAGGGGTTTCGGTTCTGTATCCTGCAGCCGCCCAGCTGCCCTGAGTGCTGAAACAGAACTGGCAGAACAGGGCTAGTAGAGGAGAGTCTCTTGTACCTGTATTGTCTCCACAGGGGTTGGGGGTTTAAACCAGGGCATGTAGCCCACTATAGACAGAGATAGGTTTCATAGAAAGCAATAATGGTTTGGGTTGAAAGGGAGCTTTGAAGATCAGCTAGTTCCAGGCCCCCATCATGGGCAAGGACATCTTCATCTATACCAGATTGCTCAAAGCTCCATCCAGCCTGGCCTTGCACACTGCCGGGAATGGGGCAGCCACATCTTTTCTGGGCAACCTGTTCAGTGCCTCACCACCCTCACAGTAAGAATTTCTTCCCAAGTTCTAATCTAAACCTGCCCTCTTTCAGTTTAAAACCATTGCCCCTTGTCCTGTCACTACAGGTTTTGTAAACAGCCTCTCTCCATCTTTCTCGTAGGCCTCCTTTAAGTGCTGAAAGGTTGCAGTAAGGTTTCCCCAGAACCTTCTCTTCTCCAGGCTGACCAACCCCAACTATCTCAGCCTGTCCTCACAGAAAAGGTGCTCCACGCCTCTGATTGTTTTCATGGCCCCCCTCTGGACTTATTCCAACAGGTCCATGTCCTTCCTGTGCTGGGGACCCCAGAGCTGGGTGCAACACTGCAGGTGGGGTCTCACCAGAGCAGAGTAGAGGGGCTGAATCACCCTCCTTGACTTTAAAGTGTTGTAACTGTGTCTTGTCTTTTATCCTAGGCTTTGTCAACCAGAAGCCCACCAGGCTCAGAGAACAACAACGTCGACCATCAGTGAGTATCCCCTGCTTTCACAGTATCTTCAGGGGGGAAAAGCAGGTGGAATAAAGGGACCTTCCCCTTCAGGGATAGGCTATTTCTGCATTCCTAACACTATGCATAAGAGATGGGAATGGTGTGAAATGGTTTATAGCCCTAAATATTCTGCCCTTTTACTTATTCGCAAATTAAAAAAAAATCAGGTGCTGCTTGAAAAGATCCAGGCTCCAGCTCAAGTGTAGCGTAGAGGTGGTGAGCAATCGGGATTTAGGATGTCCACGTGTCAGAGAGGCACCTTGCAGTAGCTGGTGCAAAGCTGTGGAGAACTGCTCCAACAAGGAGCTCAGGCCCTGATTCACTTGTGGCCTCTGCAGTGTGTGGAAAAGGAGAATCACATCACTTTGCTCCCTAGGAATCATAAGAGAAAGCCCACGAGATGCTCCAATGCTACACCAGTTAGAGACATGAGTGTCCCTCGGGGACAGGGGAATGGTGGGGACCTGCTGCTCTGGATGCCAAACAAAAGGAATCTGAAATTTTCCATGAGCAAAAGCTGCCCAGCAGAGTGAGTCTCCGAGACTGCCTGCGCCAAGAGCAATGGGGACAGTTTAACACATGTTAAAAAAACCCAGGTGAAATGAACAGTCTTGAAAAACCATCTTAAAATATCACCTCCTCACACTAAAGAGTGATTCTCTTCAGGATTAAGCTCTGGCTGTCATCCAGTGCCTCTGCTCCTGCGGCACTCGAGAGCAGACTAATCTGCAGATCCTGGCCATGGGCTGTGACTTACCAACACCCAGCAGTGCTGGTGGATGTGTCAGCAGAGCCCAGGCACCTGCTGCTGTCCGCCCTCCCCGTCCTGCTCTACCTCCCGGCTGGCAGGGAGCTCACCTGGCAAGGCTGCTGGTTCCCAGAGCGCTCAGAAAACACAGCTGCCCTTGGCTTTTCTGATGGCAAGGCTTGTACAGGTGCTCTCACTTTAACCTCTCCTGTGCTTTTCAGTGTCCTCAGTGGGCTTTGGGCTACAGTGGCAACTGAGCAGTCTCCTCCTGGGATGCACAGGCAGCCCTGCCAGTCCCCTACGCAGCTCCCCAGCCCCAGGCACCCACGGGTCCCTAACACCCTGCCAAGGCTTTCCTTCTCCCACCCTTTTTGACATGCAGAGGGGAGATTTGAGAGAGCAGAAAATGTTTTCTGATCTGGGATGACAGAGCAGGAGCTTATTTTCATTTAGATAACACTTTATACCAACTGCAGAGCCCCATAGCACAGCTCACGTGTGAAGTGCCTGTACTGCCTGAGATAAGCAGGGTTGCAATTTCTACTGGCAAGAACTGTGAAAACATTTTTTTGGAAATGGCCCAGCACCAAGCAAAATTTTGAAGACATCAAATCAAATCAAATCAAGCCATGGAAACAGAGGTCAATATGCATGCGTGGGTCTCATCCTTCACGTTTCTGTGGCTGGAATCATTCTAGGTAAACACTCACAAACAGCAAAAGTCAGCCTTGTCTTGATAGAGTTGCTGACTGAAGAAGTTCCCATAAAGCCAATTAAAGGAGAAGTAAATGTCAAGGAAGGAGAAGAAAAGCTACATAGAAAAAAGATAGAGACTTAATAGTGTCTGTCAAGAGAGCAGTCACGCAAGACAGAGGTGGGTGTGCACCTCCTGTCCTGGAGCATGCTCATGTGACACCACACAAGCATCTGAACCAGCCCCTGGTAAATACTTTGGATATGCATGGGAGCACAGTTGGATGTGCTCCTGCTTGGGCTATGTTACCTCCCTTCCTTCCCCAGAATCTTTTGGGAACTGCTCTCTAGCATCTGGTAGTTCACGGGTGGATGACACAGCCCAGGCACACGGCATGATTTTATAATTGCTGCCAAGGCTCATGTCACTGGCGGAGTTACCAGGGCGTTGTTTTGACCCATTTTTCAGCTGCTAGGTCTTGCAGAAGGCATTTTAATGATTAACCCTGGACTTCCCCGTCCTCAGCAAAATGATAAAAACCACTGGCCTAGATTCACCCCAACCTAGTTTTCAGCCACTTAACTCAGGTTTGCGCCTCAGAGCTTGTCACCCCAGTGACCCATCAGGGCCATTGTCACGGGAGCCCTCAGGCTGCTCTCCCCCAGACACCTGCCCAACACCAGGGATATGGCACTGACAGCCCTCCGCACTGCTGGGATCTTGATCAAAGGTGGTTTTGCTCACTTTTGGTCTAATTTTGCCCTTCGCATTTCCTTCTCCACGTTGCGTAGTTCATTGTCTTTACAGTTAACAAAAAAAGGCACTCGTAATTCCTGCTTCTCTTAAGAAACTTTAAACACCAAGAGGCCTGTAGCTGAAGTGGAGCACATTTCTTGCTTTCCTCTTTCCCAAATTGCTTTGCTCTAGCCTCTTAAATCACTTTTATTGCGGCTTTCTAAACTCCCTCCAAGCTGTTAATAGCACGTTAGCAGTGAGGCATCCAGCAGCCTGCCCAGTAATCCGATGGAGCTGCACTAGTGTTCTTTTTCCTTGCTGCCCTTCCACACGGCAGATTCCCTCTTGTATGTTTTTCAGCTAACTCCTTCTCTCTCAGCTTTGCTCCTTCACAGGTTTCTCCCCTCCCCCAGAACATCTGGGGTTTAAAAGTCTTTCCTCTCAAGGTACTGACCTGTTATTTTCCAGACTGGAAGGTCTAACAGCCCTGATCTGAACTCAGTGTGTTTGAAGCCAGGCTCTGCAGCCCTGGCACATGGTGGGTGAGGAGAGCAGCAAGGTGGAGCAGCTGGAGGAGCACAGGAGCAGGCTTGTGGTCCTCCACCAGCTTTTGTCCTGTGCTTGGGATTTCCCTGCCACAGCCTCTCACTAAATTCTAGGATCAGCAGAAATAGCTGCACCAACATGCCTTTGAGAGGGAGGTTTAGGTTGCGATGGCCTCAGGAGGTCTCCAGCCCTATCTCCTAGCTCTAGCTCCAAGCTGGATCAGCTGTGAAGTCAAAGCAGAATGCTCCAGGCTTTGTCCCATCAGGTCTTGAAGGTCTCCAAGGATAGAGCCTGTGCAACCACACACAGCCTGTTCCTTTGCTTGCTGTCCTCAGGGTGCAGAAGTTTCTCCTTTTATCTGGATTAAAGCTCTCATTTTTTATTTTATTTCCATTTTCCCATATTAAATGATACAGAACTTTGCCACAAATACAGAAATAGTATGAACAGCAGCTTGCTTTTCATTTGCTCTTGAAAGAAACACAGCCCTCTCTTTTCCTCTCATTTCTGGGGTGTGCATGGTAAGTGGAGCCTGCTTTTGTTTTCTCAAAAGCACATCTGTGTCTCACCTAGTTTTACCTGGAGATTTTCTCTGTGCAAACCAAAGCATCGAGAATAATTAACAGTGGGAAATTATGTAAGTGCTAAGGGAAACAATGGCTCTTCTGTGGGCCTGCAAGCAAGCTGCCAGGAGCTCTGCCTCTTATTCACCACGTAACATAAAATTAGTTTGAGGATTGTCACAATGCAGAGTTTAAATCAGTAAATCGTGTGTTTTAACTCAGATTTCTGCACTTCCTTTTCCCATTATTGCCTTATAAATACTGCTGTATGGTTTGAGCTCTTGGACTTGTAGCTTTTGTCTCAGGTCTTACTTATTGCAGTGGGAATCAGATACCCTGCAGCCCTTGAGCAGGAAAATGAATAAAAGGAGTAAGAGAAGAGTCCAGTTGCTAAACCCTAGTTGCTGCTAGTAGAACTTGCCATCAAGGGCACGGTGCAGTGTAAGTGTAGAACACCCACACTACCCAGTGTCACCAGCTGTCCATCAGGTGACTCCAGGAAAAACACCAGACTGTTTCTGACACGTGGGGGGCACAGCTTAAACACAGCTTGGTCAGAGCAGCTGCACTGGGCAGGAGCCTCTGTGGCCAGGGCTGGGCAGAGCAGAGGGAGGGTGGCACTGCGCTGTGGCCGCTCACTCTGCCTGGGGGAGGAACACTGAGGATGCTCCCTGGCCCAAGGAGAGCAGAATGAAGGCACCGCCTCTACAGGACAACGTGTCCTTAGAAAAGCGTTTCAGTGTTCTTTTCTTCAATTCTGGTTCTATGGTTACATACCTGCTTTGGGGCAGTTTCTGTGGTTTCATCTAGTAAACAGGTCCTCAGTTTTTTCATTAAAGGATGGTAGTGGATGAATTTTATTCATCCCATCTGCAAGACCAATGGTTGGGATAGATCTCATCTTTAGAGGAATGGTAATTCAATAGATAATACATGGTGAGTCTGGGGCAGATCTGGAGCCATGCTAGTGCCTGTGAAAATCTCTCTTCTTTGGCAATGAACTAACTGACACACAAAACCATTTATTTCTTGTTTACTCATTCTTCACTAATGGATGATCACAAAGCCTTGGTTGACATGGCATGGCAGAGCACTTTGCAGTCTGGATTTACCAGCTCAATTCTCCACTTACCTCTGCACCTCACCATGACCTCCATTCCAAGGACCCATGCCTTCCAAGCCTGACAGCCCAGCTTGCTCGCCTCCCAGATCTCTACAAGGCCAAGGAGAAGCACCCACTTGTCAGCTGCTGGCTCCTCTATTGAGTACTGGAGGGCAAGATTAAGTAGATTTAATTGGTAGCATGAGGTACAGTGGTCAAAGCCTGCAGAAGACTTTTCAGTATGCACCATGTTCTCTCTTCTGCAGGTAGGGACAGATTTCTTTTGTACCCAACATAAACCACCTCTGATAACACCAATAAACCCCGTACCAGTTCCCTTTGAGTCATAGATCAGTTCCCACTCATGGGAGGGCTGTGCTGATGTGGAAACGAATAAAAGCCATAAGAGCAGTTTGAGGGAGCTGCATTCATATTTTGGTTGAAATTCAGATCCCTTACAAATGCAAACAAAATAATCTCTTTCTCTATGAAACTGTAAAAGTAGCATAAAGATTACACAGTCCTTTAGCTGGGCCTGGAACCTTAACTCATGGAAAGGTTCTGGGAGCTTGATTTGGAGCATTGCAAGGGTTGTACTGTAATGAGCTCACAGACTAAACTGGTGCCAAGTGATAGCAGAAGTCACCAGGCAGTGTGCCAGTGGGGTATGGGAACTAGACATGACAGAGTATCTGTGTCTCAGTGAGCCACATGCAGCTCGATCTTTCCATTCACAAAAAAAAATTAAGTAAGGGTCTTCTTGTGTCTTCAGAGCCTGATTCTCTCTCATAACACCACTAATTCATTCCCTTCCATGACAGGTGCCCAGAAGGCAACAAGAAGCCATTGGGACAGTCCACAATATTATATGATTACTCGGAGGAGGAGCTCATGGCAAGCATCGAGCGGGAGTACTGCCGCTGAATCCAGTTCCACGGCAGGAGAATGTCAGGCACGATCCTGGGAGCCCAGCTGGAGCAGAACTGCTGCTGACAAAACAACGCCTCGCACAGCGAGACAGCACGGGAGAGGTGGGTGGTGGAGGGTGGTGGAGCACGAGAGGCAGTGTGGCTGCTTTGGAAGCACAGAGGAGAACGTTCACCTCATCAACTCTGAGTGAGAGCACAGAGATCCTCCCCAACTGCTGATTCCTGATCGGTGCCACTGGAAGAGGGACTAGTTCATCTTAAGAGTCAATATTTAGGAGCTCATTTCTGTTTATAAATGAATATGTACTAGAATTGAAGTGTCATACTAGAGGTGTTGAAACGTGGTGCTTTGAAGGAAGATGTTGCTTTGACTTAGTAAGAAAAATGCAGCAATATCATTTGATCCAGAACTTACTTACAGGGATGTTGAGTGAAATTTGTTTTCCTGCCACTTAAAATGTGCCAAATGTACTCCTTGCGCTGTGCAAGCCTCAGGTCCAGGTCTGAACCTGGTACTGTCTCTTTCAATGTGGTTCCCAGTATGGGAGATGAGAGGAAAAGGGGACTGAGCCCACCATCCAGTACACAGGTAGCGTAATCCCAGAGTTCAAATCCCACCACACAGGCAAATTAGGCTCCTGGGAGCCATCAGGGAACACAGAATTTGTATGATCCCTTTGGGGCAGGATCCTAGCATAGGTGTCCTACCTGGGGCTCCTTGGTGTGGATCCTCCAGTGAAAGAAGGAAGTACATCCCCATTTCAATCACCCACCTCGAGAGGGACTTGCATGCTCTTGTAGAGCAGCTGTTTGTGATCAGTTTTCAGAATTACCAGTCCTGGCCTTCCCTACATTTTTTGTCCTAGAAGAAAAATCACTACATTTTACCATTAGCTGACCACAAAGTAAAGCAGAAAGTTCTCTCTCCTAAGGAAATAGTACATTTTCAGTGCTCACAGACAGGGAAGCCTGGTATATTTGGTTTCTGCTTTTATTGTACTTGCATCTTAACATGTTATAAGCATTTGCTTATTATCAGAAGTAGAAAAATACTTTATTTCTATCTTCAGCTGAAGCATAAAATGCATCAGATGAAATCTTCACTATGTTTAAATGCAAGAAGAAACTGCAGGACACCTCTTAAGATGCTGTATTTTAAGTGCTTTGTGATTCCTGGGACCTGTGAAACAGAAATAAATGCATCTAACTCTATGTAGCCCTCAGTGAAGGCATCAAATGTTCTGAAAAAGGCTCTCTGGCTTACCTGGGAAATCATCCTCTGGTACCTGCAGAGACTAAGCAGGATGCATCCCTGGAGGATGGCAGGTGGGATGCTGTGAGGGGGCACTAGATCACACACCTGGCACACAGACTCACACCCCAGTTGTCTTTCCTGCAGCAGCCTTCAGCCAGGCTGGACATTGTGCTCTGCCTGGGAGCTGGGGAGCCACCAGGCAGCCCAGGCGTGGGCAGTGGGAAGGGAGCCAACCTCCCACAAAGCTGTGCATGCTCGGAGGCAGGAGCTCCCAGCACACCAGCTGGGGCACATCAGCAGGACCAGGGATAATGGTTTTAAACTGAAAGAGGGTAGATTTGGGTTGAGCATAAGGAAGAAATTGTTCACCGTAGGGGTGTTGAGGTGCTGGAACAGGTTGTGAATGCCCTGTTCCTGGAAGTGTTCAAAGCCAGGTTGGATGGGGCTCTGAGCAACCTGGTCTAGTGGAAGGTGTCCCTGCCCATGGCAGGGGGCGGGACTAGATGATCCTAAAGGTCCCTTCCATCCCAGGCCGTTCTATGATTCTATGATACCTTGGTGGCCCAGAACTAGCTGGAGTAGAGCGGATGTCCTTGCATTGCTGGGAGAAGTTGGGTGGGCCCTCTGGAGCAATGGCTCTCTAACCCTCCTGGAAAAAATCCAGTTTTGAACAATAGCACTTGGTTCACAGGAACAGTCATTTTTAGACCTATTAATGTCAGTGAGCTGTGGCAGGAACACAGTTTCTCTACAGTGTGTCAAGAGTCCACTCAGCAGACCTCCCAGAGCTTGTGTTAGTTTTCAGCAGCTCTCAAAGGCCTACTGGGATGAACAGACTCTGCCTGTGGGGAGCACAGGAAACATGGTGACCCCAGCACCACAGGGGACCACGGTACTCCATATTCTTCTCTAATCACTGTAGTGGTTTAGATTTTCTTTCGATTTGGATTTCATTCTTTCAACTAAGACCTTCCTTTTGTCAAGGTCCCTGGAGTCTCTGGCACATGTGGGGAGATATTTCGAGGAGCTCAGTCACCGCTGCCCCTTCGTGAGGGCAGGCCCAGTGGATTGCTGCCTTTTTGGATGGCCTCCGATGACACAGCAAACCAGAGGAAAGCCATGCTGCTGTCAGAGCGGGCTGTGACAGGAGCAGGCAGGGACCAGGGCTCTGCCTGCCCCCAGGGATGTGCCCTGCCTGCCCTCACAGAGCTGCTCTCTCTGAGGCTGCATCTGCTGACTGGCCCAGGTAACAGCTCTACAACCCATGTGAGGCTCTCCTACAGGAAAGCCTAAGTATTAACAATTACAGAAATTGACTAATTAAAAAGAACACCTAAACTGAGCATACTGTTAGGCTGCAAAAAAATCTCTCTCAGCTGAACACAGCAAAGCTGCTTTATAAAATGAGCTGCTAAAATAACCAAGATACGTTTCTGTACCTGGAACAAAGGCACAGTGGGTTTCACAGATAACATTTTCAGCATCACCAACAGAAAAGGAGGAACTGCAGGAACACAGGAAGGTCCAGAAAGGAGTGATGCAGCTGGGACAGTCACTGCACCAGGGAAAAGGTGCAAGAAATAAGTTTGGGGATGCAAGGAGGGACTTCAAACTGTGGCATGGTCTTGCAGGCTTTCTCTGTGCAATGAAACGATGTGTGCTCAGCACTGAGCTCAGACCACAGAGCCACCCAGCACACATAGCTCACAGCCATCTGCCTTATTCTCATACCATGCAGAACAGCATGGTGGTACCCAACCAGGTTCCCAAGAACTGATGGGGACTCTGCTCCTCCACCTGCATCATACCTGCACCCAGCATCACGCCAGAAAGGGACAGTGGCAGTGGGGCTGGTGCCTAGAAAGGCACAATTACAGTTTAATTACCTGGTGTCAGTGTAACTCTGCTTTTGGTGCACCCTTTGCTGAGGGAAAATAGGACAGCAGATCATTTGTAGGTAAATAATAGCATGGAAGCAGTAGCTGTGCCCACGACAGATTTCAAGAGAAACTTCTTGAATTAATGGCTTTTTCAGAAAAAGGACAGTTGCACTATAGAGATCATTTTGCCACATCTCAGGGAGTGAATGCTGACATCCTACCTGCTGAATTATCAGATAGTTCCTTTTCATGGTATTTCTCTGTAACCACCATCAAATCACAACTGCTTGAAGGATACAAAATTATTCAGCTTGCCAGTACTTCCTGTCCCTAAAACAGTTTGCTAGAATTAAGCAGGGTTCTGGAGAGTCTCTTATTCATCAATTTGGAAACTACCCTCCTGTTCAATACCTGCAGCATAGGACAGGATAGCTGACGATGGCTTTTGAGCTGACACTGTTAATCTCCATCAATAAACCAGGAAAAGGCCACTGTTTTTAACCAAATCTCTACATTATTCCTCTAACAAAGACAAATGCTGCATGCTGCATTTTGCACTAGTCCAAAAGGAGCAAGAGAGCCTTGCTGAAACAGAGCCCCTGCCCCAGCAAGGGGGGCACAGGGGCCCACAGGCCTGGAGCTGTGCCACAGGAACCTCATGGAGCTCTCCACCACATTTGCCAGGGAGGTGTAGCACCAGCTGCCTGGCACAAACCACATCCACAGCAGGGCTCCCCCTCGCCCCACTCTGGACACAGGTCATGGCAATTATTTGCACAGGGTGAAGGGGGTGAATCTGGGCAGTGATAACCAACAGAAAAGAAGTCACTCTAAACTCAAGAGATGCTACAAGAAAGACAATTAAACCTAAGGTATTCTTCCCATCTAAGACAAATTGTCCCAAGAAAGGGTATGCTCCAGCTTCCTCAAGTTTTCTGCATGTTTAAGATGTGCCCTTTGCCTTCTGCACACATCAGGACATAAAAGTCATCAATTTCCTTCTCCTGCACCCGGAGTGCTGAAGCAGAAAATGAAGAAGGCTGCATTTGACAGAGGATGAAAGCAATCTAGAAAGAAAATGGCTCGGTGCTAACATGCTGCAGGAAAGGGAACCCCAGGACAGCCTGGACTGTGAGACGTGGCTGAGGCTTTGCAGCTTCCTCCTGGACTGTCTCACCATTTCCTCAGCCTGCAGGTTGCTGGGTTTTGAGTCACGATTTACTCTTGCTGCACGCATGGAAGTTTGCCTTCTCACAGCCAGAGCCTTGCTTGCCTCAAGCTGCCTTGCCAGACATGAACGGAAGGTAAACAGGCAGATGGGCTCACAGATTAAACTTCAAAACCAGTCAGAAGATTTATCCCTGCAGATGAACTCAAGCCAGAGGCAGTCCTGGGGCAGGACTCAGCTCATGAGATGACAGATGAAGGATGTTGAGTACAGCTTTCACAGCTGGAAAGGGAGAGTTAACCAGAGCTGTGGCCTCGGCTGGAGGAGCACACCAAGCGTGCAGCATGGGCCACCTCTGCAGCATCAGACTGGATTCACTCATCCAGTGTCCAGGCTTCAAGAGGAGCAGTGCTCATTGCTTTGCAACACAACTCAAGCTGCTGCTCAGCCCAAGGTTTGGCTGTACAACCACCCAGGGTGGTGTGTGTAACAAGCAATGCCACTCTGCAAAATGAAGCAGCAAGCCAACAGACATGTTTGAGCACAAATGCATTTTCCTGTAGAAAATTATTCCTTTTCATGGATTTAGAATGGCTTCAAGACAGAAAGACTTGCCCTCAACAATGCTTGTGTCAGCAAAGGGGTAGTTGGGAAGGCTTCCTTGTGTGCAGGCTGTTTTCTCTCACCAGATGAAGTTGTTCCAGACTCCAGCCCCATTAGGATGTGTTCTGAGTGCACCTCCTGGCTGCAAGAGCAGAAAGGTGAGCACAGACTGCGAAATCCATTGCTGTGTTTCATACAAACAAAGCCAGGGAAACAAAATAAAAATCGGCAACCCCCCCCTCCCCCCCCAGCTATTCTTAGGGATATAATTGGATGCTCAGAAAAATCTTCCTTGAAAAATAGTAGTAGGGACAGGTAGGACATCTTCCCCTGTGAGACAAAAGCATTGCGGCAACCTGCAGAGCCCAGGGGCTGAAGAGTTTGTGCTATTCTGCCAGAGCATTGAACCTGCACATAAGCTTTCCCTTCCAGTTTTCTCCTGACAGGGAAGCAGAACCATCCACGAGATCTTCCCTTTCCACCTTCCTCACACTTGAAAGAACAATGTGCTCTTCTGTGGACAAAACCTTGAGTCACTGCTCCCAGGTAGCTCTGAGGGCTCTGCCTGCAGAGCCTGAGCCACCTTGCAGTGAAAGGCTGTGACAAAAAGCTGGAATCATTACACCTTCTCCCTTCCTGCTGGAAATAAACATTTCTGCAGCTCAGGAACTGGTCAGAGGGAAACAGCAGAAAAATGTAAGTATTTGCTGTTGCTCTCACTATCTCTGGACACCTCCTTCCCAGCTGAGACTGGGAGGCAACACCCAGCCTGCCAGAGCCATGTCCCCACCAGAGCAGGAAGAGCTGGTGCTAGCACAGCCATCTTTTGAGTTAAATTCTCCTCTCTGCCTTATTTCCAGCATTCACTCCATGCACAGCTTGCGACACTACCAGAGCAGCACCCAGCACATCCCTTCTGCTGACAGCTGCTGGAGGCTGGGCTGGAAGCAGTGTGGAGCTGGGAACTCTTGTTCCCAGAGAGCACAGAGAAGCCCCAAGCCCTGGTGGGGGTGTGCATCTTCTACCAAATACATGAGATGAGTGGTGTAAAATCATAAATGAGCGAGCACTGGTCAATTTACAACAGGATCCAAAAAATCCTGCCTTTACAGATAAGTGAACTAGCAAGCCCCAAAGTCTTCCACTGGCCTAGACATACAACCTAGTCCTGAAGATTCACATAGTTCTGGAGTAGACGCCTATGAAACCTGAAAATTCATTATTTTTTTATGATTTAAAACCAGTCACATTACATACATTTTATTTAATAAAAGTTAAAAACACGTACAAAAATGCAGTTCCATTTCCTTAAAATATAGGCTCAAAATAAAAAGACTGAACAATAGAGTTCAGGCAGTAAAGTGCAAAGACAGCAGCTATGCCAGTCATGCTTAATCCATAAATAACCCTTACACAGCAGGAAGGAACAGACAGAGCAGACACAGCCATACCGCAGCACAGCTATTCATGCACATCCACAAGAGAACAATCCACACATCCCAGAACAGGCTGCCAGGAATTGCAGGCCAGGTACACCCAAACAAGGAGGGAGCAGTTGCTTTTCCACATCATGACACACATACACGACACACTTTTTAGAAGTCTGTATTCTCCAGTCCACCGTTTTCCCCCCCTGTGATGCAACAAACATGACAATTTATATAATTATGACACAAGTTTCCAAACTCTTTTCTCAGGTGAGCACCATAAATGGTTAGTCTGTAAAAAAATGAAGTACTAAACTGGCTACTGAACTGAGACAGGACATGCTTCCCCTGGTTAAAAGCATGCAAAAACAGCATCCAAAAGCCAGACTTCTTGTTCTAAGGTATTTCTGAGGGAAAAAACCAAACAAAAAAGTAAGAGCAGCAACATCTCTTTGTTCACCACAGAAACTTGGAAAACTGGGTAGCAACAGAGAACAGCAACACCACAAGGATCCACTTCACCAGGAAAAGAGGTTCCAACTGAGCCCTTTGGAGAGTCCAAAGCAAGGTCCACACACACGCTCACTGGCACGTACGCTGGGGTCAGTGGGATTATAGCACGTGGCAGTGAACAGGGTGTGGGCCGTTGAAAGGTCAGGCACAAAAACTTCAGTACACTTAGCACAATACTCCAATTTAGTGCAGTTTGAAAACTTACTACTGTTAATTATAACTATAGACTTTAGTGTAAAAAATAATGACAGTCTGCTTTAATTGAAACAGGTCTGCCAATTTCAGAGGAGTGCCAGCTGAGATCGGCAAGTCAGCGCTTACATAGATGAGATCCATGCTTTGCCCACACTGGGAAGCAAGACCAGGATTTCAGAACAAAGCAGTAAAAGAGACAGTGCATTCCTAGGTATCCACAATTGACGCATACAGGAAAAACAATCCTCCTCAGTGCTCAATTAAGCCTCAGTGCAGGAGTGGCTGAAGGCAGAAGAGTCCAGAAAGAATAAGCACTCCAGAAATATTTAATTCAGTGGGGGAGCTGCCTCTCAGCAAAACACCTGGTGCTTTGCTCTCCTGTCAGCTCTGCTACAGTACATACGCACTCCTTCCGCACCAGGGGAACGGAGCGGTCCGATTGTGCTACGGGCGTTTTGTTACTCATACCATGCCAGTACAACACAGCACTCCTGCAGCCACTGCTTCCACTTCTTAACTAGCATTACACTTTGTGTAAAAGAAAATCCATTCAACACGGAGAGCGTATTGTTTAATAGAAAAGGGTGATTTTATACAAAGTACTGTGGAGAAGTATAAGGCCACATGAAGAGCATCATCAAGTTGACATGGTGGCTATTTCTTAACTCTGGACACAATTAGTACTTCCTCTGGTGCATTGATACAGGTAACAGAAAGCCTTGAACAATTTCCTATAAGGTGCACAAGCATCCACAATACAAAAAAAACCCTTTAATTTTCTATTTCTCCTCTACTCAAAAAAATAGAGAGACCCACTAATTTTTCATGGGCTATCTTGCCATTTTTGCATTTTTCAGTTTATTTTGATATGTTGGGACCAAAATATAGTAGGACCAAAAATAAAGCATAACTTTTAGTGTCAAAGTTTCTAAACAGTGTTTGTGCTTCTACCTCCATCAGAGCAGTCTGGCTCCAGTGGAGTGTGGACTCAGGAATGCTTCTACCAACAGCCACATCGGCTTTTACTTGCAAAGGGTATGAATTCATAAAATGTTGAGGATTTCAACACTTGTATTCTCAAATTAAGTCATTCTGGTTTGGTTTGTTTTAAAAACTACTGACGCACTTTGATCTCCAATGTCACCTGCATAAGGAAGGTGCAGTGGCACTAGCCCATTGCAGGATCAGGAACTGCAAGTGTGAAAACACCAACCAGTATGAGTTATCAAATACTAAGTGTTCACAAAACAGTCTGAATGCAATTGTTTAGGTTTACTGAAAAGGAGTTTCCAAAACTCTGGGTCTCATCCAGCACAGCCCTACTAATGCAAGTAATTTGCCTGCATAACAAGACCAAAATGAACAAATAGAAAATATATTTGGTATAGAAAATAGTAGTATAAAAATTAAAAACCACCCTGTTTTACTGTCCATCAAAATATTAACAGCAAGCATTACAAGTAACTTTTTTTAACCTATTGCCAAAATCATTTCCAAAGAGTTCTACTTTCGTGAAGTGCTGGTGATTGCAATTGCCCAAGTACGGAAAAAAACAAACAGGGAAGGGATGAGGAAATATGATAGATTTCTCACATAGCACTATCAACAGAGAACCTAAACTGCAGGAAACTAAAGTATGCACAAACACGGGGAAAACAAAAACCATTGCCCGTTCTGTTGTTGCCACTGGAGCTCTTCCTGATCTTCAAAATTCTGCAGAGAAGGTGCTTCTTCACTCTAGCCCTGGCAGACAGGCGATGGCACGGGGATAAGCATACTCAGAGCACTGCTGCTCTTGGGTTTCTCTGCTGTGGCAATTCTGCTGAGTTTGCCAACCTCTGTCTGCCAGCTGGGGGTCTTCTTGGTGGTCATGTGGCGGCGGGTGTGCTTTGTCAGGTGATCGCTGCGCATGAAGCGGCGCTCGCACACGGGACAGGCGAACTTCTTCTCCCCCGTGTGCGTTCTGCGGTGCCGTGACAGTTCATCCGAGCGGGCAAACTTCTTGTCACAGCCATCCCAGTTGCAGCTGAAAGGTTTTTCTCCTGCAGGACATAAAGGAAGCGTATGTTACTTTTGAGAAGCTGTGTTGCAGTTTTATCAAAGAACTAACTTAAAACCTGCCTTGCAAAAACCAACGAGTTCCACAGGAACTGCTCATGTGTGCAGTCAACACAAGCTTAAGCTCAAGTTCTGTTCCAGAGAAAAATAATAGGTATCATTTCTACTTATTCCCTTGTATCTCTTTAAGTGTTCTTTAATCAAGTCTGGTTTTTCAGTTGTCCAAAATCCCAGTTTAAAGATACAGATCCTTCATAAAGCTGCCTTATCCACTGACTGAACTAGAAGCAGCCCCTGCCCCCATCCCTGTGTCTCCACATCTCTACGGCTGCAGCATGTCATCCACAAATACTGCGGGCAAACAGGAAGCCTGGAATGGAGCCTCAGGGTCCTGCTGCTCCAGTGATCCAGTCCCACACACAAACACACCCCAGCAAGCACTCCCGAGGCACAGCCTGTCCTGCCAGCTGCCCACAGACCAGGAATGGCAGCAGTCAGCAAGGCTGCCCACATCAGCTGCTGCTCATCCTGGGCCATTGCTGAACATCCCACCTGTCCTGAACAACCACAACTGCAACTACTACCTGCAACTCCCACAGAGCTCCAGATAAGCATCTACCACATGGCCCAAATTTATGGGGACACTTTGGAGCAGAAGAGAAGGGGCCTGCAGAAAGGAAGCCCCACAGGAATGTTCATATTTCAGGTGTTGAGAGAAAAGTCTGTGTCTGCTGGATGTGCTCTCATCTAGGTAGTCGACATGCAGGGGAAAGGTGAAAAAAGAAAGATGAACTACTCTTCCTCCTGATCCTGTAATGTCAACTAGCTAGTGGAAGGTCAGTATGTTTCACCTCCCACTGATGTCTTAATCACGATACAGGGACACACACAGGCTCCCTATGGATCAGCACCCACATGTGCACAAAGCCAGGCACTTGCTGATAGTCTGTTTATCCTGGAGCACCAGGTTTAATTCAGCAGCCTCAAGCCAGAAGCAGAAGCATCATTCTACTTCTGAACTATGGTTTACAAGAATTATCAGCTTCATGTAGAGGTTAAGCTCTTTCCCCAAAGGAACAGTAAAGACAAGCTGGCAAACTAATGCAAATCCCGTCACACAAGCTGACATCCAATAAACCAGTGACTGATCACAGCAGGTAGGGGAAAAAAGTCAAGGAAAACCAAAAATAGAACTATTCTGTACCTATCTCCCACTATGCCTGTCCTTCAACAACAAAAATAATCCCTGAGAAGTCCAAGTTAGTTTTAATTTAACAAGATCATGGAACCAGGAAAAGTGTAAGTAAAACACATGCATACTGTTTCCACAATGACCAAATTTTATGGAGCAAATCAGTTCATATTAATAACAATTAATTTCCATTTACCTCTAAAATTCCCCTTCTGTAACTGAATAAACTGTTACATTCCTGTAGCAGCTATACTTCTAACACAGCAGCCCAAAATCTCAGTGCATTCCCATTTAGCCTAAACAAAACTCTGGGGGAACAAAAAAAAAAAACCCAAAACAAACAAACAAAAACCTAACAAAAACAAAAAACAACAACAACAAAAAAAGCAGCTTCTGAGTTTCCCTGTTCTTTTACTCAAGTAACAATTAAGACCAACTACCTGTACTATGCTTTGCTTACACCAGACCTCTCCATGCCCCAAAACAAGGGACTTGCACAATTCATTTCAATCTAGTCCAGATGGCAGGATTCCACTTAGATCTAAGCACACGCACACAGACAGCAAAGCTTCACTCCAACTAAAGCCTGTGAAATTCAGCTAACACTACAGGGTCAACTGAGGTCTGAGAACAAAGTATGTCTTGTTTTGCTTGTCCACAGAGAATGAACATTCCTTCCACCCCCGATATGAGCAGAAGCTGCCCTGCCACCCGCTTCTTCCCTTTCCCACCCCCGTCCTGCAAAAAACGTGCATTTCAGCACCCCAACACAAGCAGTGCCAGAGCCCTCTCGTACACACCAGTGTGGGTGCGAAGGTGCGCTTTGAGGTGGGAACTTTTGAAATAGGTTTTCTTGCACCCAGGGAAGTCGCAAACGTAATTCCTCCGCCTGGAGAAGTCCATCTGGGGGGTGCAGGTCTGGCCAGAAGCGATGAACACGGGAGCAGGGGCGAGGGGCAGTAACTTGGTGCTGCCAACAGTCACCACGGTCTGCGGGCACTGCGGTGTCTGTGTGACAGCGGGCTGTGGAAGAACCAACATGACAGTCCCCTGAGGCACAGAAGGTCCCATGAGCACAGGCTGGGAGAGCGGGGCTGTCTGCGGTAAAATAGGTTTCACGGGAGTTGAGAGTGCTGGAGTTGAAGGCTTGACATAGGCATTGATCATGCTGCTTTGTCCATTTAAAGGGATCATTTGACAGAGAACTTGGGGGCTTGAGACAGGGGCAGGTGTCACTGGGGTAGCTCTTTTTTGCAAGTCATTCTCACAATTCTTTGGTAAGTGGGTCTGTGGCGAAACAGGCCGGACTGGTATTTGCCCTTTATTGGTCACAACATCACTGGAGTCATGTGCATAAGGCTGATGTACTGGAGAGGTTTTGTTGATTAAATCATCCGCAGCACACGTGTCCTGTGGCAGTCTGGAATGTTTTCGGTCATCCACTTCACACCAGTCTCTGGAAGTGCTGTAGCCTGAAGTTACCTTTGTTTTCTCTTGCGCAGCAGGAATGTGATGGTAAGCAGAACTATCACCTGTGTGACGTATGACACTTGTTGCCATGGCCCTGCAAGGCTGAGGTGCACAGGATTCAGAGATCACTGGCTTCTGACTGCACTGTCGCCCCACGCTGAGAACAGATGGCTTGGTTATGGGAGAGGCACCGGTCGCTGATGTGACTGAGCAGGCAGCTGTGTTTGCCATGACAGTCCTTGGTTTGGAGTAAGTGACTTGTGAGGAGAGGAGCGTAGCTGCCAACATCTCAACGAAGTCAGGGCTGTGCGGAGGGGTCATGCACTGTAAAAAAACCCCACACCAGTTTGGATCAGTGTAATTCCACAGCACAGTTTTCCCCTATCTTTACTCTGAAAAATAAAATTACAGCCCCTCCCCCAGCATCTCAGAATATGCCTCTTAGGACAAACTGACTAAAGTATACTGCGGTGGTTTAATCCCAGATGGCAACCAAGTCCCATGAAGCCGCTCACTCACTCATCCTCCACCCCCACATGGATGGGAAGGAGAATCAGAAAAAGGTAAAACCTATGGGTTGAGATAAGAACAAGTTAGTAATTCAAATACAGGAAAATACAATTACAAAAATACTAATTGCAATAAAAAGGGAGATAACAAAAAGAGAGAGAGAGAGAAATAAAGCCCAGGAGAAACAAATGATGTGCAGTACAGCTGCTCACCACCCACCTGGCCTGGCCCCAAGTGGTGATCGGCCCCTTCCGGCCAACTCCCTCCAGTTTATACATTGAATATGATGCTCTATGGTATGCAATATCCCTTTGACCAGTTTGGTCAGCAGTGTCCTAGCCATGCTCTCTCACAGTTTCTCCTCCTCACTGGCAGAGCTGGAGACACTGAGAAGTCCTTGACTTAATTGTTGCTGAGCAGTGCTTACCCTAAAACATCAGTGTGTTATCAGCATATGGCATTATTCTCATCTTAAATCCCAAACACAGCACTGTACCAGCTACTAGGATGAAAATTAACTCTATCCCAGCTGAAAATGGGACAATATCCACCCCATATTCTATGCCATTTACATCATGCCCATGCTTTTCAACACATCCCAATTAACCACCATCATTTTTTCTGTCTTTTGATACAGGTATCATTCCCTTAGTCTGTGGGCCATCCCTCTAAAACATCTGTTGAGTTCATTTATGCATCACTTTGGGCTCCATCTCACAGCAGTCCTTCAAGGGCAGGAAAGATGGTGTGTTATGCTGGATTGTTGCCTGCTGAAGTCAGCTCTCATTACATCACTGCTGTGTTTGTCCAGGTTCATTGAAGTTTGTTCTTCATTAATCTGGGTGATTCCTACTGTAATACCCTTGATGTTGCACGTAACCACCTCAGCAGTGGTGATGTAACTGTTATATGGCAACTAACACCATACAATCCACATCACTGGCTATTTTCACACAGAACCACATCCCTTGGAAGCAAACTCTGGACTTCTCTATCCGTCCACATTACCCACCAGGTGCACCCAGGTCCTTGGGCAAAAGCAATCCGTGGATGGGTTTGTCTTTGCCTGACAAAGGAATAACCCAGCTTGTTTTCCCCAGAATCTTTTTTCTGTGCACTACAGGGACTCTTCTGCGCTATGTAAAAGTTTTGCTTGGGCACAGCTGGCCCAGCTGGCAGAGTCTCTAGTGCTGACTGCCCAGGTGGCCTTTGCTAAATGTGTATCCCATTGTTTGAAGGTCCCACCACCCATTGCTCTCAGTAACAGTCTATTCTATCATTCAGTTTTCCTGGAGACTGGCACATGATAGGGATGTGATAAACCCACTCAATGCCATGCTCTTCAAATCCACGTGTCTATGAGGTTGTTTTGCAAATGAGTCCCCTTGTCTGGCTCAGTTCTTTCTGGGGTGCCATGCTGCCATAAGACTTGCTTTCCAAGGCCCAGGACAGTGTTCCAGGTGGTGGCACGGGGCACGGGATAGGTTTCCAGTTATCCAGTGGTTGCTTCCACCATCATAAGCACATGATGCTTGCCTTGGTGGGTTTGTGGGAGTGTGATAGAGTCCATCTGCCAGGTCTCCCCATATATTATTTCAGCCATTGTCCTCCACACCAAAGAGGCTTTAACTGCTCAGCTTGAATAACTGAAGTGTACGTTTCACAGTTATGGATAGCCCTACAATAGTGTCCATGGTCAAGTGCACCACTCGATCATCACCCCATCTACATGTTGCATTTCCTCCTTGATGGCCTCAGATGTCAAGGGCTCACCAGGCAATAAATAATTCACTCCTGTGTTGCCAATCCAGATCCACCTGAGCCATTTCAATCTTAGCAGCCTGAGCCACCTGTTGTTCTGATGTTCCTCAGTGGCCCAGCTCTTGGGTACATGAGCATCTACGTGACGTACCTTCACAGCCAGGGTCTCCACCCAGGCAGCAGTATCGTGCCACAAGGCAGCAGCCCAGATGGGTTTACCTCTGCTCTGCTTCCATCACTGCAACCACCATCACAGGGAATTTGCCACCACCCATGAATCAGTACAGAGATAAAGCACTGGCTGTTTTTCTTGTCCAGCAGTGTCTAAAGCCAGTTTTCACCTCTGCAAACTGACTCAATTCACTTTCTCCTTCAGCAGTTTCTGTAATTTTTTGTAATATAGATACTCCATACAGACAGTGCTTCTTCAGTGCTTTCCTACAATACAGCAGGAATCATCAAACAAGGCATATTGTTTCTGATTTTTTGATATCTTATTATACAATAGAGTCTCTTCAGCATATGTCACCTCCTCCGCAGGTGGCATCCTGGAATCTCTGCCCTCTGGCCAGTCTCAGGAGTCTTGGAAGTAATCATGATGACTGGGGTTTCCAATATGAGCTCCTAGTGTGACCAGCAAGACCCACTGACTCCACACAGCATCAGCTACATGATGTGCAGGAGACCCATCCTTTGCACACCCAGCCCAGCAGTCAGGATGCCAGGGGGAGCTGTGCTTCAGTACCAATCACTCCCACAGCAGATGGAACCTCTTCGTAAGAGGCCAGTATCTCTTTTACAGCTGGAGTACAGCAGGCTTCAGATCCTCTGTACCCCTGACTCCAAAATCCTAGAGGTTGACCCAATTCTCCCATAGTGCTTTCTGCCAGAGGTTCCAGGTAGGACCATTCTCCTTGGCTGCAGTGTAGAGCACATTTTTTGCATCTTGTCCTGCCTGGACTGGCCAAAAGGCTGGGACAGAGTTAATTTTCTGCATGAATTATCTCCTGTTTAATTTGTTCAAAGGCTTGTTGTTGTTCAGGGCCCCATTTGAAATCATTCTTCTTCTGGGTCACTTGACAGAGAGGGCTGACAATCAGACTGTAATTTGGAATGTGCATTCTCCAAAAATCCACAACGCCTAAGAAAGCTTGTGTTTTTCTTACTAGTTGGTAGAAACATAGCTGTTATTTTGCTAATCAAATCCATTGGGATCTGATGACATCCACCTTGCTATTTTATTCTTAAAAACTGGATCTCCTGTGCAGGTTCCTGGACCTTACTTTGTTTTATGGCAGCTTTCAGAGGGATCTGGACTACTGTCTTCCCTTTCTCAAAAACTTCTGGCACTGTATTGCCCACAATGGTATCACCAATATATTGCAGGTGTTTCAGAACTGGATCAGTCCATGGCAAATGGTTCAAATTTCTGCCACATGGGTTGTGCACACTGACTTCATCTGGATCTGTGGGTGACTGTGCCTTGCTCATGTCATAAGAAATCCCCTCTGGTACAGCTAATTCCCTCAGGTACCAGTTATCTCTCCCCACAGTGGCCCACCTGCCCAGGTGACGTAATCTCTTTCCTGAAGGGATACCTTTCCTTCGCACTTGACAGAACTGCCTCCGGAGGCTGAAGACTTGTGTCATTTTTCCAACCACCTTGTCAATGCTCTCTTCCCTAGGAAGTCATCCCAACTGCTTGGCTTCCCTATCTCCTAATTCCAGACTACTAGCCCCATTGGAGCAGCCAGGTGATAATGTGCACAACTGGATGGCAGCTGAAATCTCTTCATGTATCCCACAGCTCCCTCAGGGATAGGGATCCAGAACCTTTTGTTCTGCCTCTTCCTCCTGTGATGGCTCTGTACTAAATGAGCTGACTTTCATGTCCATTTCTTCTTGTGTACAAGGACAACTGATTAGGGCACAAGCTCATCCTCTGGCTCAGCTGTATCATCCCTTGCTGGGGTCTGAGTAGCCACAGTGCATGATGCCACGGTCTGAGCAGCCACAAACAGTTGCTTAACCCTAAACAAGACCTGAACCACATTCACAGTTCCTTGTCATTCACAGACCATGCTGGTTTCAACATCCCAACGATATTCAAAATTTTCAAAATTCCTATGCCTGGAAGAGAAGGGGAAGACTGTGTGTGTCTTCTACGCAGGTTGGCTTTCTGAGGCAAAAAGGTAAAAGATGTCATTATTAGCAGTTTCTAATAGATGGTTCCCCAAGTACAGAGGTGATGAGAGAGGTGCTGAGAGTATGATAACCAGATTAGTTTCAAGGCCAGCAATTCTGTGCTATCATAACCCAGTGTTACGAAGTACAATAAAATGATAACCTTAGCCCAGCCCCCAGAGATGACACCACAACACAAGAGGGAACACACACAGCAAGTAAACTGTTACATAACACAACTGATAGCAAATAATTCAACACTGTGATCAACAACTATTAAACTAATAAAATGAATCCTGATAACAAATTTGTTTCAACACATTCTGGTCAGAGCTGTCAAGGAGGAGAATCAGAAAGAAAAAACTCATGCGTTGACATAAGAACAAGTTAATAACTGAAAGTAAAAAAAAATAACAACAATTGTAATTATTATTACAGGGAGATAACAAAAAGAGAGAGAGGACTAAAACCCAAGAGAAACAAGTGGTGCACAGCACAATTGCTCACCATCCACTAACCAATGTCCAGGTCCTTCCCAACAGCACTGGTCATCCCAGTTTTTATGCTGGGCATGACACTCTATGGTATGGAATATCCGTCTGGGCAGTTCAGATCACCCGCCCTGGCCGTGCTACCTCCCAGCTTCTTGTGCACCTCCTCACTGGCACAGCATGGGAATCTGAAAAGTCCTTGACCTGGGGTAAGCACTGCTCAGCAACAACTACAACATCACTGTGTTACCAGCATTATTCTCATCCTAAATCACAAACACAGCATTGTGCCAGCTACTAGGAAGAGAATTAACTCTATCCCAGCCAAAACCAGGACACTACATTGCCTCATCTCATGGCCATTCTGATTATGCTCAAAAGCATATTAATAAAAGGAAGGCAATGAGGCAGTTGTAAACCTGCATAAAACACCGCAAGTATACTCACTGCACTACAAAAAAGTCTTTCATTCCTTTCTCCTCACCAATGGGCACAGCTGTAAGAGGCTATGAGCAGAATAAACAGACCAACAATAGATAGCAATACTGTACCTTTCTATTTCAAGCTCCCAGCAAGCCCTAGATCTTTTCCTTCCTCATCTCATGGCTACTTCTAAGATAAAGACAAATGAAACTGCTCTCTCCTTCCTTAGTCACCCATTTCTCTCTATGCTATCTCCCTGCATCACCTCTCCTTCCTCCTTTACCACTGAAAGGTATCTCCTGTGCTGCTCAAGAGACAGTGTCAACACTGAGCAGCAGGACATACTATGGCAGCTGCTTGTCAGGCTGCTCTTATCTCAGCCTCTTTCCTCTATTATTCCCCTTTTTCCTGGCAACTGCATACTAGAAGCCTACTGGTTGAAATGGGCCTTAACCATCTAAAACCTTAATGGCACCAAGCCGTTCTTTAATACCTACTTTTGTTGCAGCATAAATTGAAACAAAAGAAAAAAAAACTTGGATTCAACCAACATTAGTCAGCTGGAACAGACCAATGTCTGGAGAAATAACAGACTACATGTACAAACACATAGTACAGAAACTAATTAAATTGCCTATTTCATAATGGTAATGTGTACTTTCTCTTATAATGACCAGTAAAGCATAATGTTGTCAAGGGCCTTTTTTTATACAGTGCTTGCAGATATGTTGATGCCAAATCACCAAGGCTCACTCTGCCATTCTTACTCAAAGTGCTCCAAGAAACCTACAACAGCCATCTCGACATCCCTGTCAAGTCAAATAACCTGTCAACAAAGGCTTTCACACCTAAATTTAACAAAAGCCCCTACATTTGCTAAACCAGAGACAGAAAAAAAACCTAAACTCAACATGTTCACCTCACTACTCTGTGCACACACACAGCACAGGCTGTGACAAAGGGACACCTGAGCAAGCCTATCCTTTCCAGCCAAGTCAAAGCATTGCATGGATGTGACATTCAGGTGTTGGGCATATTTATTTTGTGTTCACGTTTTTCTTACCAGTGTCGATAGATAGTCCTTTGGTAATTCAGCCGTAGCCTCGGCGTGCATTGTGAAATCCCCAGAATCCGAGAAGGGCGTGAGGGGCCTTATCTTTAATATGTCACCTTTCTGCGATCTTTGACCCCAGGAGCTCATACAAACAAGGGCTTCAACGGCTTCAATGTCGTTCTGCTCCAAGGTGCTGCAGGTAGACCTTTCACTGTCATGACGCTGCCGTTCACGGATAGACTCATAGATGTCCACAATGTCGACCTGAGTGTAATCGCATTACTGGCTATTAGGAAAAGTCAGAATACAAAGCTGACACCACCCACACACTGTCTGCTCACAATGAAGGTCACCTGAAACAGATCCCATGCCTGTAGCAAGACTTTTACCAACTGGCTCAACTCTCACTCTCCCCCCTGCAGCTCGTCTCCACAATCCCTTCTCTTAAAAAAAAAAAAAAATTAAAAAAAGGAAGACATGTGATTTTCCAGGAAAAGAACAGATATCTGTGTGTGGCTCACATTTCCAAGCTTACTTTCCTGGATTACACTGCTCTGAATAAACACACGCCATGCTTGCATACAAGCAAAAAAGAGGAAAATCCTGACTTCCAACCTTGTTTAAACAAGGCTGTTTCCTGAATCCAAAAGACAACTGCTATTTGGCACTAATCTCATTCTGGAAACATTTATAAAATAAATTTCAGCTGTCAGTAAGATGCTTTAAGGTATGATCATTGACTTGGAGTACTGCACATCACAAAAGAACTTTAATCTTATTTTTAATAGGGAAGCCAGGATGGGGAAAGGATGGAAGAAGAATAGTCTTCGAAGTGCAGTGGCAACTGTTTGTATTGTCCTTTAGAAAGGTCTGATACTACATAGGTGCTAGGCATCTAAAATGCACTCTGAGTAACATGAAGACAAATGTAATCACACTGATTTGTTTCCAATTGCAAGCGTCACAGAACATTTATGTGTGCATGTGTATGCAGCATGCAAAACACTTGACTTCTCTGCAAAAGGATATCCAAACTTCATAAAGCTCTCACAGTGCTTGGCAGTGGCTCCAAAAACTATGCTGCACTGGTGGCTTATTACTCACACACCAGCTCAGTCTCAACTAGGCATCCAAACTCTTCCAGTCTTTAGACACATCAACTAACTTGAAGGCTGAGATTCAGAAACATGGACCAAGCCTCTTGAGCCTACTGCTGTTACACAGAGTGTTTATATACTGCAGGAAAAAGGTTTTAACTCAAAAGGCAACACCACATCATTAGCATGGCCTCAAGCCCTAGAAGGAATTCTTCTCAATGGGTGACAGCACTTAAACTAAGTCAATGAGTTTTGTTACTGAGTTAAGTAATGTAGGACGATCCTTATTCAATCTTTATTCAGTGTCACAAAGATGTAAAGCTGCGTGACACTGTCTACACTCTAGGAATGTGGAAGCAAACATGCTAAATATAATGGATCAAAAATGTTGGTACCGTACTCATTGAGGACTTCCGCCTAAAACACGAGGTATCAGGCATGGAGATATCAAGATTCACGGGCTTGGAAGAGGTAAAAGTGATTAACAGCTTGGAGAGAGACTTCTAAGAATTCCCATTAAAAAACGGAAAATTTTCTATTGAAAAATGAGAGGAAAACACGATGTGTGCCTGCAAGCCTGGACACCAACCGCCTGTCACACCGGGGCCACGCCAGGCGAGGCTCTGCACTCAGCAGAGTCTGCCACTGTTCCTCTAAGTGCGCGTGCAAGCAGCGGGTTTATTTTTTCCAACCTTATGTTTCAGATGAGCAGCTTTCCCTAAAGAAACGTGAAAAAAAATGTGCCTAGCTTCCTCAAAAAAACCCCGAAATCCAAAAAAAAACCTCACAAAAAAAGCTCTTTCTGTAGACGAGCGCTGCAGCCCGGGCTCCCCGGCTGCTGCCAGGGAAATGGCCAACCGCGCCGGGCGCCTGTCCTCACATCACCCCGCCGGGAACTACGTGCGCGGGCTGCAGGCAGGATGGGGACGGGCAGGGAGGCGCAGGCAGGATGGGGACGGGCAGCACGGGCTGTGGGCAGGATGGGGACGGGCAGGGAGGCGCGGGTAGCAGGGCCAGTGGGCAGGATGGGGACGGGCAGGGAGGTGCAGGCAGGATGGGGACGGGCAGGGAGGCGCGGGCAGCACGAGCTGTGGGCAGGATGGGGACGGGCAGCACGGGCTGTGGGCAGGATGGGGACGGGCAGGGAGGCGCAGGCAGGGCGGGTCGCTGGCGGGAAGGATGGGGCACGGGCAGGGAGCGTTGCGGGCGGGCAGGGAGATGCGGGCAGTGCGGGTCGCTCCCGGGCAGGATGGGGGCGGCGGGCAAGGAGGCGCGGGCAGTGAGGGTGCGAGGGGAACGGGCGGGCAGTGCCGTGCGGGCAGCGCGGGTCCCACCGCAGGGCAGCGCCTCCGCTCGCCCGCAGAGGCCGCGTTCGCCCCCGCCCGCTCCCCGCCCCACAGCGGCTGCCCCCGGCCGGGCGGTGCCGCCGAAGGGAGGATGGCGCGAAGGGAAAGAGGAGGAGGAGGCGGAGGGCAGCTCCCACCCTGCCGCCGCCCCCACACGGTCGCTTCGGGAGGGCGGCCCCCCTTCCCGGCAGGTGACCGGAGCAACACCCGCTTCTGAGGGCTCTGCCCTGGCACAGCCGCCCCGTCCCCGCTGCCCGATCAAGCCGCTCCCCGCAGGGTGAGTAGCGGACCCTGCTGAGGCGGCGACGGTCCCCGCACTCTGCCCGCCACCGAGCACGTGCCCGGGCTGTACTGGATACAGTACTACCCCCGCCACCCGCTCTTCCCTTCCCTCCCTGCCTCCCTCCGTCCGCCCGGCCGGTGCTCACCGCGGGCGCATCTCCCATGTCCGAGCGGGGTGAGGCGTGCATGGCGCGGCTCGGGCGGGCGGCGTTGGCAGCGGCGCTCCCGGCGAGCGGCAGCGGCGGGAGCAGCGCGCACACAGCGGCAGGAGCGGCACCCGGCGGCGCCGCCTCCTCCCGCCCCGCCCGCCGGGAGCGGCGCGGCCGCGCGCTGGGGGAGCGCTCGGAGGGCAGCCTGCGCCAAACAGCGCGGGGGGGACGGCCCCGGCCAATCAGCGCCCGCCGCGGCCCGCCCTCGGCCAATGAGCGGCGGCGGGCGGCGTGATCGCGGCGTGGCGGCGGGAAGGGCGGCGCGTGGGCACGGCCGGCGGGAAGGCGGGGAGGGGGCGGGGCCGGCAGGGGCGGGGGAGCGCGCGCTGGAAACTGGGGGAAAGGTCGGGGGCGGGGCGGCGGCCGGGAATGCCCGCGCGCGGGGGGCGGGGCCGCCGCCTTTCCCCTCCCCCCCGCGCTGCGTGCGGCGCGGCACGAGCGCTCCCGCCAAACGCCGCCCGCGTGCTCGGGGAGCGCCCTGAGCCCGCAGGGTCCCGACAGCCGCCGGCACTGTTCCCGTTCGGGGGAAGCATCCCTGTGCCCGCAGGCTCCCGACAGCCGCCGGCACTGTTCCCGTTCGAGGGAAGCATCCCTGTGCCCGCAGAGTCCCGACAGCCGCCGGCACTGTTCCCGTTCGGGGAAGCATCCCTGTGCCGCAGAGTCCCGACAGCCGCCGGCACTGTTCCCGTTCGGGGAAGCATCCCTGTGCCCGCAGAGTCCCGACAGCCGCCGGCACTGTTCCCGTTCGGGGGAAGCATCCCTGTGCCCGCAGAGTCCCGACACCTGCCGCCGGTTTTCCCATAGGGGTCCTGCCTGCCACATGCGGTAGGGGAGGGGTTGGATGCCTGCCCCTCCATGGCACTGCTTTGCCAGATGGAGGATTTGGGATTAAAAATAACCCTAAACCCCCTCCCAAAACCCATGAAGGGTCAGTGTTATGGATCATTGGATCCAGTGGCGTTAGAAGGCCTCCCCTGGGCCAGCCCAGCATGTGCCTCTTAAAAGCCTTCAAGACACAACATATATTCTGTTAAAAAATGTGTGTTCTTCGGTTTTTCGTGTCCCCAGCCCTTGTTTTCATTTTCCAGTGGCAGCTGAAGCGTATTGGCCCTGTGATTCCCAGCAGGATTTGTGGCTGTACTGGGCAGCACCAAGTGCTGGCAGTGGCAGCACCGACCACAGCTAGGGCAGCTCTGCATCCCAAAGCCTGGGACGGGACAGGAAAGACCTGGGTTCTCAGGGAGGGTCAGACCTGTGTCTCCTGGGACAGGACAGACGTGAGTCCTGCAGGCCTCTGACAGCTGCTGGCCTTGCCAGCACTATCCCAACCCACCCCTGTTCCCTCCCTTGTGCCTCCCTGACACAGAATATGGACAGCAAAAAGCATTTTATCCTGCTGGATTATCTCTATTTGTTCCTTCCCCGGTTTTTCAAGATGTGACATCCTCAAGTGTCCACACAGAGAATCATCTTGAATCTCTCAGCTCCTTCTGCTGTCAGCTTCATTTGGCCACTGGGGTTTATTTCTTCCATTACAGCTCTTCCGAATCCCCGTCCTTCCCTGCTGCCCGCGGGCAGGGAGCGTTGCGGGAGGGCAGGGAGATGCGGGCAGTGCAGGTCGCTCCCGGGCAGGATGGGGGAGGCGGGCAAGGAGTTTCTAAAGCTTCACCACACTGTGCTCATCCCTGGTCTCCATTACTGCACATCTCATGTCCTTCAGCTTTCCCAGCACTACCACTTCCCAGCCCATCAAACAACAAATTAAAAGGATCTCCCTGGCCAGCGCTTTGTGCTGTGTGTAGGTTACCAGCAGCTTTCTCTCTGTGTTTGCATGGGACCTGCCGTGCTGGAGCCCTGGCCTCTGCTGTATGATGGTTAGGAAAATGCTGATAATTCAAACTGCAAATTGAGTTCTAACGTTAAAGAGTTCTGTTTGCAAAAGGGAATCAATTGTGCGACAGAGAATGAAAAACAGTATGTGACTATGCCGTTGGTGACTAAAAAGCACAGTTGAGGTGGCACAGTGGGGACACAGGGTTTGTGCCTCTCCTGTAAATCACTAACTGTTCTTTGTAAAGAGCCAAATGCATGGATCCATTTCAAGAAAAACCTTTAGGGAACTGTAAAACTTAGAGAATACTTTTCTATTTTGCATGTGTTCCAATTCTGCTGTAGTTGGGAAGCGACTTGTGTTTGTGTCCTTGCTGCTTGTTGTAACACATGCAGTTCTTGCTCAAAGCACTTACTCGCACTGCCTTAGTCATTGACAGCACAGACTTCTAATTGAGTAAAGGCATCTGAAGACAGCACAGCAGCCTCACCAGGGAAGAAGCAGTGGCAGAGAAGTAGAATGGAATCATTTCTCCCAACTCCCAGCGGGATGTTTTCCCACGTCACACACCACAGACTCTGCCTACATGGTCTAAGTCCCCCAGGGGTCCTCGCTACAGTTCATGGATGCAAGACCAGTTAAAAGAAGTGACGTTACAGGTCTGTACTCTGACTTGTGCTATAGGGAAAATGTGTTTGGTTATGTTCCCCTTGCTGAGCTAAAAATGGCAACTAAAGTTTTTAAAATAAATCCTCGGCTTTATTTTAAAGTCACCTGGTTTGCCCTTTTTGTGCTGCTGCCAGCTGAGGCAGTGTTAGATGAGGAAGGAGCACCTTCATCCTCACATTGAATGTCAGGGGTCTGAACCCCATGGAGCCTGAGCCTCCAGCCCTGGCAGCCTTAGAGCTTCTTCTGACTCCTACTTCTTCCCCCTTTCTCTTTCCCTTCCCAAGGCTGCACCAAGGTGAATAATAAAGCAGTTAACATTATCCTGCTTCTTTGTACTTATGCCTACACCCACTGATTTCCCCATGGATTTCACCCAGCAGCACAGCTTCCTGAGCACGGCACGAGCAAGCTCCTCGGGATGATCCACGCTGGCTGCAGTTTCCCTCCTTGGAAGTAGTAACCTGGAACAAAGCCCAGCTATCCTCAGTACTCCGTTCCAAAGAGCTCGGAGCAGCCTACCCATGTTGGTGTCCCTGCCCTGCGTGGCTGTGGCAATGTGGTGTCCATCCCAGCAGAGCCATCCTGCACCAGCCTCTCCCTCCAGCGCTGCTGCTCCGGTATTCTCTGGATCATGCTCTCTGAGGACCATGTGGTTTTATAAAGGCCTGTTTAACTCAGACCGCTGGTAAACACTTCAGAGAAAAGCTTTCTTTGTTGAGATAGACAATGCCTTTGTTCCGAGGTAGGAAGGAGCAGATGTAAGTGGCCACAGTGGAAGCTTGAGAAGGCTCTGCTCTGGTTATCTTATCCTTTTGGCTGAGATGACAAGAAAGAGTCAAACATCCTGTGTGAGTAGGAGGGAAAATAATTAATACTGGAGACTGAAAACAACAAAAGGTCATGCAGGCAGCTCTCCCCCATTCCCTTTTTGCAGCTAATTATGCCATAAACAATTCAAAAGAGACTGAAGGGAGAATATTATGGGCTCAGATGGTTTTCCTAATATTTACCAGCAGTTAAAAATAGACCAAAGCAGTTGTCTGGGGTGCAGCTATACAGCTAGTGCATTTTGGCAGTGGCATCTCGTCTGGCTGAAGCAGCAGGCTACTGTAGCAAACACACAGAGCCTAGCAAATGGGACAGCACGGAATAAATACAGATAATTACAATCAGAGCTCCCGTGCAGGGGACGTGAGAAGATGCATGGGAAGAAATGAAAGACTGAGATAGGATGCATGTGGTAAGACATGTGTGAAGGTGCATCTCCGTCCCCTCTCCCTCCTCTGTTGTGAAGGACAGAGCAGTCAGAGCTGCCACAACCCCCGATTGTCCCAAACCACGCTTGCTGGGCCGACAGCAGCAGGCAGAGGAGAAACGCCCCACCACGGAGGAAGCTGAGGAGCTCTGCCGGGTGGTGTCTGTCACCAGCTGATGGAAACGGCTGCAGCAGCCGCTGGCCAAGGGCAGGAGCAGGACCAGAGGGATTCACCCAAGGAGTGAGTGCACTGTCCTCAGTGGGAATAGCAGAGATACGGAAGGAATTTATAGGCAGAGTTGTATACAGGGTATCTCTGAGAAATAGTGGGGGGGGGGAAAGGGATATAAGAGATAACCATGGAGAATAGAGGGGGGAAGAAAAAGAGAATAAAAGAAAGCAGGCAGACCAACAAGGTGTATTTCTTGGTGGAATAATTTCTGAATGCAAAAGTGATGATAAATCCACGGGCTTTTACAAAGACCGTGCCCAGCTGAGTGTGAGGGACCTTTTGGGGGGTTGCCTCTTCGCCGTGGAGCGAGCGGGCACAGCCGAACCGACGTTCGGCCTGCGGCTGCCGGCGCTGTCCCCTGGCACCGCGGGGCCCAAGGGACAGGGACACGCTCCCGGCGTGCCGGCGGAGCCAAGGGCAGCGCTGGACAGCGTGTCAGAGGGAAGGGCAGTGCAGACGTGCCGTCCCCCCACACCGTCAGCCTGCGTGTGGGCCAGCTGCCCAAGGGGACATCTCATGTGTGGCTGCGGGTATCGGGTAGCGCAGCAATCCCCCCGTCCGCCCCGGCAGGCCGCCTACGTGTCTGCCAGCAGGGACAGCCGGCGACGCAGCAGCCTTTCCCAAAGGGAGGACAAAACCACGCTCCTCACGTGCTGTCCCCGACTGCTCTGAGCCAAAAGTCAAATTCTTCCTCGTCTGCATCTTTCGTATTCGCTTTCAGAAGCAGTTTGAGCTTTTGGTGCGTGGATAAGCATCCAAGGAGTGGGGAAGCAGCCAGCACAGCACAAGGAAACATAGCCAGGTTACAACAAAAGGAAAGGCTTTAAGACAAGAGCCACAAAAACTGTTTCCCGCTCTATTTTGGACCCAGTGTGCTGATAAACACACACGGCCAATTTTTTTTCTTCACTCCCAAAAGTATGTTTCTACACGAAAAAATATTAACTGCATCAGAGACTTCGTGAACCCTGGCAGTACTACTGGGAGAAATCACCACTCAAACAGATTTGTTATGAGTATGTGAAATATAGTGTTTACTGAACTAAAAGAATCCAGTCCACAAATATTGATTACAGGTGTGGACTGTCCACAGGTCCACTGTAATAGAAATAAAAAAGTGACAGTGATAAGTGTGACATGCTAGTGCACCATCTGCTTGCTCAAGTGCACCATCTGTTTTTTCTACTGCTGCTATTCGCGCCCTGATCCTATTTTAGTGGCACCAGGGGATGCATTCAAATACTAGCAAAAATTAAAATTACATGCTATTTATTTATTGTTCTGCTTAAGAGGATGTCTTCATTGTTTTCACTGTTCCCTTGACCTGAGCATTACTGTTAGCTAAGCCTGTACATATTTTTTGACACACAGCATATTGAAGCATTAGCAATGCTGATGGATGTTCCCCTCTTTTGGTCATCTCAGGACTTGCTGGGGCAGGTATGCAAACGTGTTTCATCCTGAGTTGTCTTCCACATGTTAACAACCCTGCAGTGTTTTCATGCAGCACTCAGGTGCTGGAAGATGTCCTGTGTGACCACAGACCAACTTCTGGACCACTGGACATTGTTGCTAGTGGGGGTGATTGGTACCATGGAGTCCCACGGGGCAGCAGTGGCCTGGTATTGGCAATGGCTCCCCCAGTACCAACACTGGCATCTCCCCTGGGACATTGTCCACGGGCACCCGAGTGTTGTGCAGCACCAAGCACAGAATGGTGCCAAGCCCCAGGGAGGGCTCTGGGTGGTGGTGGGGATTGTGGCTGATCACAGGTGTTCTGCTGTCTTGTCATGTGTCATCTTTCTTGACACCAGATGGGGCTTGTTTAAGATCCTGCTTTTTCCCATTCTTCACCACTGGCTCTGGATTACCCAGCTGATATCAGAGGGGCTCTCTGCATGGCTCAGATGTACAGCCTCTGTCCCTCTTCTTGTTTGATAATGTGAGACACTACTGAGCACCTTCAAAAGCTTCCCCCAACACCCCTTTCTGGGAATGGCCCCTTCTTATGTGCCTGGGAATGGCCAAGACATCCCAGACCTGGTTTTCTGGTGAAAGGTTGCTGCTGCTTGAGGTCATGTCTCTAAGCAGACCCTAAAGTAAGAGTCCATGTTACTTCTGGTCTAGTGCCTTATCTGTATCCCTGCCGCCCTCCCCCACGCACTTCCAGGGTGACTCCTGACCCTGCATTTCCTGGGGAATTAATCACTCACATATCCCTGCTCCATATCATCCATTCTGCAGCTTTTCCATCTCCTCCTCCTCCCTGGAACTGCATCTCCTACGCTTTCCTCCCCCAGCCCTGCAGAACGAGCCTGTCCCTCTCCCTTCTTGGCCCTCTCCTGGCAAAATATTAAGAATAAGGAACATCCCTGTAAAAATGTCACTATCAGGGGTTGCAGTTAGTGACCATCACTGAAAGTCAGACAAATGAAGGCACTGAGCAGGGGCAGGAGACCAGGCAGAACAACCCTGGACAGAAGTAAACACAAGGCTTGTGTGGAAGAGAATGGGACAGATGAGAAGGCCACCTTCAAGCCACTGTCCTTGGCACCAAACATGCCTCTGACTGCTGCTCTCCTGCACATGGATGTTCTCATGGACACTAAGGCTCAGCCCTGCTTGCCCCTGGATGTGTTCTGGCCTGGGGTGAAGAACCTGGCTGTGGGGCCACCAGCACAGTGGGAGTGTGGTCTGCCCTGCTTGCTGCTCACAGATGCACAGGGTCTGCAGTAGATGAGCAAGAGATAAAAGCTGAGGTAGCCCTGCTCTGCGTGCTCAGCTTTGCTTGCTGCTTCCTACAACAACATACGCGTATGAAATTGTGTCAGAGCGAGTGCACTGTGAATTTTGCTGCACAAGGTCCTCCCCACGGCAGCCAGCTGTCACACCACACACATCCAAACAGGAGTGTGATTGCTAACCCATCATGTTTATAAATAAACTCCTCACCAACCACTCTGGCTACACCATCACCTTCTTCGAGTTTCCTTGGGCTGCGCTGTGCCCACTCCCATCTCTGCTCCTCGTTGCAGGATCTGCATCCTGCTCACCTAACACCTTCCTTTGCCTCCCCAAACACTCCCAGAGGGCAGAACAGCTGTGCTCTCACAGACACGTTGTCTGCAGCTGAGGCAGCCCGTGCTCCCTCATGGGTGACAGGGTTTCTGTGTCCCTCTCCAGTGCCACATTTGTCTCACTGGGCGTCACAATGCCAAATGCTGGGGGGCCAGAGAAGAGCTGCAGCTGGCAGCACAGACACCAAATCCAGGGACAAGGACACATCCCCGGCAAATGACAGCCAAAGCAAAGGAGAGTATGGGCTGAGGAGATTGCTTATAAGGGTAATTTCCCCCACCCCAGTGCTTGCACTCAACCTATGCCACCAATGATTATATACCCTGAGCAGCTTCCTACATAAAATGCTGAATTAACTATATATTGAAGGACACAGTCAAGTATAGGATTTTACTGCTGAAAAATAAATTTTCCATTAATAGTTAAATAAATTAAAAAAACACCTTCTAAGTTTTTTGGGGGGAAAGTCAGTAGCAATTGAGTTTTTTAACAGTTTAAATCCCTGTTCTAGTGTCTAAAGGGAGGTGTCTCACCCCAGCAATGGCCACATCCTATCCCTGCCCCAGCTGAAGAGCTGGGAAACTGCAATTCCTGCTGTTGTGATACTTCCTTAGCAGCATTGCTGGTCACACATGACTCAGTCGGCTCCATTCAGTCACTCAGCTGCAGAACAGACCCTGCCTGTTGTTTGGATCAAGTATCCAGCCAGCTTGATGCTTTTTCTCCTAACTAGTGCTTGCCTGGACTTAGTCGCTGCAGCTCCCCTTGCACAGTGGAGATCTTAATACCTCCCTTCAAAAGCACCTTCCGAGTTGGTTTTACACTGTTTACATAAAAAGGACAAGAAGTCCCTACTTTTTTTCCCAGCATGGGTAAATCCTTACATCAGCCTTGGGTGTGCACTTCCCCTTCACTACTGCAGTGCTTCAGGATGTTAAGAGATGCAAGAAGATGACTAATGTGAAATAAACTCAGGTTCCAGTTCTGGGCTGCAGCTCTTCTGGGTGCGTAGCTGTGCTCTTTTCCCTTCCTGAGCATAGGTAACACTGTTTACACTCAATTTCTTTCCCCTTGGGCATCCTTCCACAGTGCCAGCAGAGCAGAGAACTGAGCTGGCACCACGCCTTGCAGTGCTTTTCCAAGGGATGGATGTTGTCCAGGGATGCCCCCAGCTGCACGCCCCACTCTGGGCTGCTGCACCTCTCTTCCCCATGGCTGCAGCTCACCTGAAGCAGTCCCAAATCACCAATTCATCTCTGATCTCTTGGTATTGTTTCCTCCAGGAGACCCAGCACATACCTTCACAAGATAAAAGGCACAAACAAGGAGGAGTTTCAGAACATCAGGAAATACTTCACTGTGAGGGTGATCCAGAACTGGGATGCCCAGAAAGGCTGTGGAGTCTCTGTTTCTAGAGATATTCAAAAACCCTCTGGACAGGGTGCTGGGCAGCTGGCTGGGGGTGGCTGCTTGAGCAAAGGAGGAGGAGGACCATGTGCCAGACAGCCCTTCCAACCCCAACCACGCAGTGACCTGTGAAGGGCGGTCTGAGGCTGAACATTCTCAGTTCGCAGTTCTGCTGGATGGGAAAGGCTCCGGACTGGGGACAAACACTGCTTTTACCCCGAAACCTTTCCCACACACCCAGTAATGTCCAGCCTTATGGTCAAACTGAGCCCTGGCCACAGCTCCTTCTGCTCCACGAGCACCACCTCTCCTTTTCTCCCGAGCGATTGACCGAAGTAAGCTGAGCTGTGAATACCCTGCCTGAGTATCTTAACCTGATGGTTTGGGCTTCCATTCAGTGCCAAACACAGACTTGCCCAGCTGGAACCTTATTTTGTCCTTCAGCTCAGGTCAAGCCCTTCTCCCTTCATCAGGGCATGAAATCCCAGTGCTGCTGCAGCTAGCCAGGTCCCTGCTGGCCAGACTTCCACCTGCTATCCCTGCACTTTATGGCATTCACACACTCTGTCACGCTGGATTACGTCCACCCGAGCGCTGTCGTCAGGGAGCTCAAACACGGTTCATAAAAGCCTCAAGATGTACCTTTAGAGCAAAATAGCAGCAGGGTAATGGGTAGATGTAATGCAGCGTGAAGAAAACCTTGAGGATCAGAGAGAGGGGGTTTTCAAAGCAGGGTGATGGGGCGAAATTCCACCAAGAAATTAAATATGGCACGATTTGATGGTGTTGAAGAGCATCATTAACCCCCAGCACTTAGGAATTGAAAGATGGACCTGAAGGAAAAAAAAAAGCAAAGGAGAGTGATTTAGGGTCAAAATCATCACTTTTCTTCCTCTTGAGGTATCTTTCAAATTTTCTTTTCAGTCCTGGAGGAGGGCTCAAAATTTTCTTTTGAAAAAAACAATGGAAGTCAGAATGGGATCTTGGGGGTGCTGCTGGCCATGAATGGGGCAGCACTGTGGTCCCTTGCCCTGCAGCATGTACAGAGGAGCAGGGACAATCTGTGCCTCTACAGAGATGAGGTGGATTTGGGCCCTTCTCTCATCAAAACCCTCACCCCTGTTGGGGCCGGGCAGCCCAAGGCATTGCAGCATCACCACGGGCAGAGCTCAGCTGGCCCCCAAGGCTGGGCTGGGGGTCACCTGCAGGCAAAGCTCTGGACAGGACTGCCATGAGGTGCCAGCTCACTTGGGAATGGCCACATAGCACAGCAGGGGGTGATTCAGGCAGCAATGGATGTTCTTTTAGATTGCCATTGCTGATTTTATAACTGTCTCGTTTTGTCTCAGGCATTACCCTGACCTGGGGCTTCGTAGGCAGCAAGTCTCAACCAGCCTCTTGCCTGCAGCCTGGGCTCTTTTTTAAGCACACAGAGCAGAGGCAAGTGGGAGAGCAAGGGGTGGTTTAGGGGCCTTTAGGATATCCACAAGGTGGGGGACCCAGCACTGCTGCTCCCCAAAAGCCCTTGGTCAGCACTAGCTGAAAGGCTCAAAGCATTTCAAGCGAGAAAAAGCAAAGACTGTGGGCACACGACCTGCAAAGCTGACCACTTTGTGATCCCTTTTCCTTTATTTACTTATTAATAGCTCACATAATTATTTAAGGAAAAAAAAAACCAAACAAGCAAACCTTATCATGACAAGATTAGAAGCATCATCAAACCAAGCACTGGCAACAACCCCTATGCCACTGGCACAGCTGCTGAGCAGAGCCAGCGCCAATCCCTGCACTCCTGTGCCCTTATCCCAGACACCCCCTGAGCAGGGCTGAGCATTGCTCCCAGAGTGGTCCCTGCAGACAGCAGCTGCTCCAGCCGTGTCTCTCCAGGCCAGGGACTGGGCTCTGTCTGGGCACGTTCCAATGGCTGGAGCAGGCAGGTTGGTTCAATCTGAACTCCTGGGTAGTGGCCACAGGACAGTGCCCTGCTCATCCCAAACCACCAAGCTCAGAAGTGGGAAAAGCAAATTCAACAGGTTGCCAGGGCCAGCACTGGTGGCTGAGGCTCCACCCAGCTCTCCTCGCCTGCTGGGCACTGAGGAATCAAGGGACTTGATTTCCCTGGTGCTGGGGAACCACAGGACTCCATTCACCTTTCCCCATGTCACTTCACCCTCTTCAAATTTCCCTCCAGTTCACACTGTTGTTTTCAGCCTGGTGGCAGCAGCCACGTGCATAGCATGCTCCATCATCCCTCACTGCTATCAATCCCTGAGCCCAGGGCTGTCTCTCCTCGGGGTAACAAATCCCCAAGAAATCCAAATGCTTTTCCACCACGTTCCCACTTGTCCAAGCTGCTGCCAGGCTCAGCCACGTACCTTTCCTCTGCCTGGTGTGTGGTTCCCAAACTGCAGTGGTGGTGACTGACCTGCAGGCCAGCTCTAGGCTCGGGATGCTGCCCGAGGTGACCAGCACTGCAGCAGGGACACACAAATTCAGTGCTGTTGACACTGGTCACCAGCTGGTATTGGCACATGCATGTGCAGCCTGCAGGGCGGCCATGCTGGAGACATGACAAAATAAATCCTGCTTGAGCCAGAGGGCACACCAGCCATCCACGAGCTGCACGCACAGGCACACGGATGGATGGGGCAGGGGAGCACTGCCCTGCGGGATGTGCCAAAAACCCCGCTACCAGCCCAGCCACAACAGCAACTGACACTAGCCACGGGGGGGAAAAACCAAATATCCCTTCTTGCAGTACTGTGAACTATGCAAAGGTACCCAGTGGTATGGCAGGATAGTCCAAGGACAAGCAGCTACACAAGTTCTGAGAACTCATATATTAGATCAGTTCATCTAGTTAAGGCATCATCTAAATATTGTCTAATATTTAATAATTTAATTGTAATAATAGATCCAGTGATCTAAAATACAAACCAGCCAACCAGAGGAGCATGTAAGCTCCGTGCTCTTGCAAACTCTTGTTAGACAAAAGTTCCATCAAGAAGCTGGAGACTGATGCAGAATTCAGTTTTCCCATACAAAAAGAGGTCAGATCTTAAAAGCTTAACTAAATGTTTTCAGTAGTAGAGCCCCAAGTCATGCCCCAGGACGAAGCACAGAGCTCCACGTAAGGCTGCCTGCCTTGGGAGCTCAGAGCTGCACCTTTGGGGGTTCACCTTCACTTCCTTTAAACTCACTTGAATAGAAAAGGGCTGAGGGGTGTCAGGAGGAGGAGGGAGTGCTGGCGCAGCCATAGGCAGACACACCACGTGAAGGCCAAGGAAAATGGTGGTATCACACGGCCAGGGAAGAGGGGGTAGCAGCTGTTTCTCAGCCAGCCCTGCAGCAGATTCTGTCTCATGCTGAGGTTTGCTGTGAGATGGCCACACACCAACTGTATGCCCAATCTTTCAGCAAGCACAAACTCAGGTGGAGATGGCACAGGGCATCCCCCAGCACTGGTGCATCATCCAGTCACGACACACTGCAGCATCTTCCTGCATCTGGGACAAACTCTGCAAGCCTGCACAAGAACTACAAATAAATAAGGAAATATATTGAAGTTTTCCTGGCCTTTTCCTAGCCCACAAATCTTCTGCCACCCATGCTGCTCCCCACCCAGCCCCAGCATGTTGATGCAAGCCTGGAGGTTGGGAAAATGCCAGCACAGGAGCTGCTCCAGAACAGCAACTGCTGCAGGGGCTGGGAGCCAGCTACAGCAAAAGCTTGTTGAGACATTTTCTGACAGTGAAAAAGAGGAGGTGAACACCACTCCAGACACCACGGCATTAGGATTATCCTGGAGGTGTTAGCATGAATTTTGTTTTCAGTTTAGGAAAGTCAACGCCTGCAGCTTCACTGGTGGTCCCACTACACACCTGATCTTACCCACGGACATTCTGCTCTCCTGCCAAAGGAAAGGGTCCTATGGAAGCAAATGCTGCACAGCTTCCCCACACACTGAACTGAATGAGGTCAGCTGGAATAAAGCAGGGAATGAGAATGGGGCTGGCCATTTCTTATGTGGGAATAGCAACAGCAAGGCTGGCACTAGGATTATTTTCTTTTGCAAGGAGAAACTAGGAAACAATCACCAGGGTTTTATAGATAACCTGTCAAAGGAAAATTGAAGAGTTAAGAGCAGATGCATCTTTTATATAAAAGACTCATCATTAGAAATGAACATATAAAATTTAATAGCTTGGTTTAAAATACATTTTCAATTAAAAAACAGCAGGCAAAAAAAAAAATCAGTTTCATAAAACATACATGACATTGCTGCTACTGTTATAAGACCCGTGTCCCAGAATATCTTATAGTGGAAAACAATCGTCAGATTTAGTTCACATACTTCATTAAGCAGTAAAAAGAAATAACATTCATGTCAATCTTACCTCTATGGAGACTCTAAATCTACTTCCCTGACCCTAGACCAAGTTTCTGCAATAAAACTTCCATTTTCAATAAAAATGTGTAAATATATAGATATGTATTCAATATATCAGGTTGTTTTTTTTTTAAATTCCCTTGCCATAGTAAAATTATTCCCATGACTGCCGAAGGGAAGCCCAGGCAGGAGGCTGGTGCTGGCTGGGTGCGAGTCCCGTGGCTGCTGTGCCGGCGGTGGACTCCTGTACGGGGTGGCAGGTGTGGGCCAAGTCTCTCCAGCATCGTGCTGCACATCAGCCTCTCTCCTTCGGCCTCCAGCCCACGTGTTCTGGCCGCATGCCCACAGTCAGAGATGCATCCATGTGGAGTTTGCTCGACTCCAGCCACGGAGCAAAGAGGGGAGCACACAGTGCCCAGAGCATCGCCAACCCTCTGTTGGGGCCCATCAATGGAGGAGAAGAAGGAAGGAGGGGGAAGAGAGGGGGGAATGGAATGAACCAGCTCAGGATTGATCCAAATACAAATTCCAAAATACTGTATTTCATATAAATCATTAAAAAAGAAGGTGGGGAGGAACTTCAAGTGGTCACCTGGACTCACCACCAAGGGAGAATCAATTACACTTGTGACAGTCCAGAGATACTTTTGCCCAGCCTGGCTCTGAAGACCTTTGGTGCCAAACCACTGCCGCCATGGGCAACCACCTCTTCTTACTAGAGAAAACTGCCTTGACACCCAGCCTGAATTTCTGCGATTTACACCTACTACTCCTTGCGCTTGCCATGAATAGGGAGCACACTTCCATGGGCTGGGAGGCTGCTCCCCTCAACCATCCCATCTGAACATGACTCCTCACCAGCCAAACCATGCAGGCCATTCTCCTCAGAAGCCACAAGCTCTGGCTGAAGGACCACGTGGTCTGACCTGAGACATCTGCAAGGACTCAGCTCTGCTGGCAGAGCACCGTGCTCCAGCGGAGGCCTCAGCGATGTCAAGCAGAGCCAAGGCGGGGGGGGGTGTCTCCTATTTCTTGCAGGTCATGCTCCTATTGATAACTCAACGTGGCATTTGCCTCCCTCTTCCAAACAACACCATGATGGAGCTGAACAGTAGTAGGTTACAATTTGTTAACCATCAGGTAGAATCGTTAATTATTAAGTAAAATCATATGCTACTTTTCCGGACTATTTCTCCAGTCTTTCCAGGTTGACCTTCATGTCCTAGGTGAGGTATGTGCAGCTTTGTAGTGTCTGAAAACATTATAAACCTCTTTCATTACCCAGACCCGTAACTAAAGCTCTGACACTGGACTGGGCACTCACGCGTTCATCTGCTCACTACGTAACGGAGGTTTTTGCCTTAGAGCCAAGTGCTGCCCTTTAAATGCTCCTCTCTCACTCGCTATTAACCAAAGGGTGCCTTTCCTTCATAAGCACACGCACACGAGTAAATAGCACAGAGCAGTACTTTTTGGAGGTGTCTGGCCCTCCCAGCTGGGGCTCAGGATGCCTGCTGTGCCCACTGGGTCTCTCCAGCTCAGCAGCTGGTCCATGGTATGTACACACACCAAGAATGCATAACCTACTTGCAGGCCCTACTCCCTGCTAACACTTGGCCTGCTGAGCCATTTTGCCCCCTTCCTCTCTCAAAAGCCTTGCCTGTGCATTTGCAGTTGTTGACACCCTAGGCCTTGCAAGCTGGCTGCAGCCCATGGGTTCATCCAGCCTGAGCTGCTGGTGGGGGCAGCATCCAGCTGAGCCTTAAGTACACTGCTACAGAAAAAAATCCACCCTCCAGGAGACCTTCTTCTTGACCCCCAAAAGCAAGACTTCAAGAGAACTGCATTGCTCAGCTCCTCTTGTGACCCAGCTCTCAGACTTGGCCCAAATTACCTCCCAGGACAGCAGTACACAGCTGTTTCAGGACTTAGTGGCAGTTCATGAGAGAAACCAGGACTTCCATTGCCTGCCTGTGCATGAGGATTTAGGAGAGAGCCGGTATCTTTTTCCTTCCACACAGGAAGATCCATGTTTAACAAGCAGGTCTCTTGTGCCTTCTATGAATGTACAAATGTGTGCTCACCTTTGGTGTATGATAAGGGTTTGTCCATTTTAAAATATCTACGTTAAATATGTTTTCTCTGTATATGGCATCCTTTTAGATGGGCTTCATTGCATATATTCACGGTATATACAGAACACCATATTTTATATATATTATATATCGCTTATATGTACACATTTACAAACCTTCAAAAATATATTGCACTTATATACAATATAGCTTCATCTGATGAGAGTTCACACAGTTACTAAGGCGAGTTCTTCATAAGCAAGGCAGTTTTACATTCCCCCCAAACGACACAAGTGATTTCAACAGTCTGCCCTGGTCACAAGTAAACATTGTAAAGACTTTTCTCCAACCTGCATGCAACTCCTACTAGTATCAATTAGTAGTTTTGCAGCTCTCCCTAGCAGAAAACAGTCCAGTAAAATGGTATTAGCTGATAACAGGCTCAAACATGGTTACTGAATAGATAAATAAGACATCACCAGGCTAAAAGGCCACCTTTCCAGGAGATTTCCCCTCCCGTACCTACTAGTGGTTTATACACTAGTAAAAATATATACATGCTCTCCATTTAATTGCCGATCTTTGCTTGCCCATTTCAAGTGCAAATAAGGTCATGAGCAAGAACACAAACACAAATGTATTAAGCAAAACCACTGCTCTGCTCCCCAGAACAAGTCAAACACCTGGCTTTCTTCTGGAGGTGATTAGTGTTTTGCCCAACATACTGAACTATGGGAAAACATTCACTTGAGACCTTTGTTTAAAATCCACAGAGGATCTGTGATCTTAGATCTCAGTCAGAGTGAGCTTGTAAGATCCTCCAACCTCTTCAATCTGCAGCTGGAAGGTATCTTCATTAGAATAGTGTTTCACAATGTTATCGTCCATGTTGACCAGAATTCTGGAAAAACAAAATAGATCAGATATTTTACAGTTCTAAATGCCAAAGAGAGCAAAGGCATCCTCAAACCTAAGAAAGCCTGGACTGCCCAAGGGTAACACAAGATCCCTGCTCATCTCTCTCTGACTCATTGCTTCCCATAGCAGATCTGGCTGTCCTTACCCAAATCTGCCATCAAGGCTGGCAGCCACACTTCTCAGAGTCTGAATGGAAGAGTTAAATCTGGCTCCTGGACCAGGGAGGGAGAGAGATCTTGGAACTGGCAGAATCCTTCTGAAGCTGCAGGCACTTGGGGCTCTGATTGGGTTTGCTTGTCAGTTATGAACTACCAGCACAAAACCCTACAGAGCTCGCAGGGAAGAAACCACCCATGCTTGGCCACTTCCATTTGCCAGAAAGGTCACACACACACACGAAGCTGTGCTTAGCAGTGGTTTAGATATCAAAAATTCTAAACTTTTGCAGCTGTTCTGGTGGGGTAATTCTGCTACGAAAGCACAACCCTGGAAGGGTGTAATTTTCTGGCAAGAAGGGCTTTGGAGAAGGGGCTGAGACACCAAAGTGACTTACAGACAACCCAAGAAAATTATTGAGAAATTAAAAGACAAAACAAAATCAGACAATGTTCAGAAACTCAATTATTTATGCTACAAAATAAAAAGATGGTGAAGTATGGCCTCTGGGAGAAACAGACACTTCACAACAAAGTTCTCTTCAATTTAGCCCACAAAAAGACAACCAGGGTCTAGTAATTGTAGCCAAATGCAGATACAATGAGCCCAGTCAACCACTGGAACAATTTAACATGGGTTGAAGGAGGTTCTTCGTCACTGGGAGTCTTTTAACAAACTGAACTCTTCTTCCTCTGACATGATCAACTCTGGTTCAAATAACAATTAGCTCAGAGAAGTTCAGTGACTTGTATTTACCCAGGAAGTCAGACTACATATTTCTCTAGGACCCTTCCTATAGTCTTCCAGTCTTCAGCTGTGGGTGATGTTGGAATGTGTGTACATTGTGTGCACACACACGTAACTGCAAATGGCATTCGCATACCTGCAGTGCATGGAGGAATTATACAGCAGATCTGCCTACGGATTTGAAAAAGGTGTTCATGTTCTTAGGCAGTTGTTGCACAGGTACATACTCACCCTTTTTTACATTTTTTGAAGATTTTTCCTATTTTATCAAAAGGAACATCATACTTGTCAGATATCTAGAACAAAAGAAAGCAATGATTGGTGAAGCAAGGAGACTGCTGTCATTGTCTTTCACTTCCTATTTTACTGAAAGGAACAACAACAAAAAAAAGCCTGCAAACGAAGACAACTGCTCTGCCCTATAAAGGCAACACTATCCCAAACTATAGTGTAAGTCTACAGATGAGAACTTCTTCTCTGCATTTAGCCAACTTCTTTGAAAAAAATCTAATAATGTTTAAAACCTGGCTACTTACTTCTCATACAGCAACCTCTTGCCCCTACACTCAAAAGCCCATCCATTAAAAACCACTCCACACCCTGACTCTCATTCTTTCCTGCTTCTCTGTTCTCTTAGCATACTGAAAACCATTTTTAAATTTAGTGTCAGAGGGATCAAGTGAAAACTAGTCATGAGAGCGGCTGAACGAAGAAAATCGCAACAGAGAGAAGACCTGTGCTGCTAAGGGCATGAGGTGATCAGAAACACTCCCCTTCCCCAGCAGGGTGACATCAACGTGGAGCCACAGCCACTGACCATGGCACTTCAGTGCACAACCTCCAGAAAGTCGGGAGCTCAGCAACCTAAGCTTGCTTTACTTTGGCAAACTGCTCTATCACACCGACAGCAAGTACCAAACCAATACACTGCTTTGACACGCAATTGTACAGGGAGGTTCCCCCAAGCTACAGCTCTTGGTTCCTTGCTTTCAGACATCCAAGTGAAACAACAAAGGTGCAGCTTCACTTCAGGACCACGGGGTAAGGGAGGACTTCACAGCCTTCAATCCCTCTCTCCATTAGCCCTCACCCTCCAGCTGGCCAAGCCTCACAGCCAGGAAGAGATAAAGATTCTGGTTACAGAACTATCTCTGCAACCAAAAGTTAATGGCCAGACCTGCCTGCACACCCCCAAAAGCCCCTGTTCCCAGAGCAGAGGCATTAGTCACAGAAAGAGACAGACAGAAACGTCAGTTTTGAGCTCACGCCAAACATTACACCATTCCTTGGACTTAAGCTCTGTACTTCCCTTGCTCTGCAGCAGCAGGGATAGTGGAAGGCTACTTTGGAAGTCAAGCACCAGAGAACAATTTCACACATGTGTGCACAGATATATAAAAGTCTTCAGCAACACACAGAAGCTGGGACTTGGAGCTCTGCATTACCGGCTTGTGAAAGGGCAGTGGAGGCCCCCAAACATGGCTTTGAAACAAGCCCAAGCCACTGGACACATTCTGAAAATCACTCCATCTTCTAACTAAAGTACCATCTCTGACAAGAGGAACATCCAATCATCAAGTTGAACACACCTGAATTTTCAGGAAGGCTTCTTACACCCAGACCCCACAGATGAGGGGTAATGTACTTAAAACAGAAGCTTCTTGAATTTCCTTAATAATAAATTAAAGCATTATTTGCAATAATTTCCATGTTATTGAAAGGAAATCTTCCTTATTCTCCTTATCCAGAAGAGCAGAAATATGTGGACACAAGCTCTGACTGAAAGTCTGACTCCTGGGACTGGCCAGTGTGTAAGGACTGGGGAGCCAGGGTTTTTTCTCAAGGACTATAAACCAACCTCATTACTTACCGCTTCCATTAGGCCTTTCAGAGATGGTGTCTTTAACATTAGTGCATCAAAGACTTCCTCTGACTCTTTTCGGACATAGAGCAACACTGGAAAGCAATTTGGAGAGGAATTAACTGCAATGGCTTCTCAGGAAAGATCTGTATCCCACAGTGACTAAGAACATGGGTACATCCACTGAGAATCTTAGGAAGAAACATACATACATACACTCAATATCCACTTAAAACTGTAGCACAAACATGCACAGCTAGGTTAGCTCAAAACTTACTCCTTGCACATAAAGCCACTGTATGCTCAAGCATCTTTACTGTCAAAATACTTTCGTATTTTCTTTATTTTCTCTATTATTAGAAAAAAAGGTCATATTTGAAACAAAGAAAGGAGGAACAAAAACCACAAATCTTCGAGACTCTTGGATTCCTCTATATCTCACAGTCATTTGCCATGAGACTTCTCACAATCATATGATTTGACAGATGCTATCACAGCAGGTGAAGCCATCCTGGCCACCTCCTCATTTTTAAATAATTTATTTGTACAGTTCTCTGCTCCTCCTACGCTGTCTCATCTTTCTTCCTACCCCTTGCTGTGTTTCAGCAATACTCATACCACCACAGCTGACATACAATGCAGGCTTGGTCTCCTGCTAGGAGGGGAACCAAAGAGCAAGAACCCCAATTAGGTGAGCATCCCTAGCGTTCTCAAGCTAGCACAGACTCACTGTATGTAACATCAGCCTCATTAAAAACTGCATTAAGGCTGAGGAATAAGCCAGGAGAGCAAGAAAGCTTGGACTTTAACAGCTTTGCTGTCTTTAATCCATCTTCTAATGACTAGGTATTGCAGCCGGGATTGTTTGCAAGGGTTCATCAGTCACAGCTTTGACACACCTGCAACACACAACAATTACTGGCATTTCTAATTGAACAAGGTGAACTCAGGACAGCACAGCACCTTGATGCATTTCCCAGTTTTCCTGCTAAAGGCAGGTTTAACAAGGGAGGACTGTAGATTTGAGAAAGGAAGACAGGACACATACTCTCAGTTACAGCACAGGTCAGATGAGAGTCAGCCAAAGAAGAGAGAAACCCATGGGCCTTGTTTTATGGCATACAGCAACATGGAAAAACAAGAAGTCTGAGTTCCTTCTATAAAATTCATCCTTCCTTACTAGTTTATCCAGACTGCAGAAGTACAGCCCCATTATGGTCAGACTTTCTAGACTTAGCATTTTCTGCTTCACAGGTTTAGTACTTCAAGCTTTGTTGCGGTCCTTCCACACACAACTGTCATCAAGCAGGCACACCACCTCCAACACCCCAAAGGGACCTCTCACCTCCATCCACAACACCACAGCAACATTAAATTGCAAAGATTGAAACTCAGTTAAAAATTAGCAGAATATTCTCTTAGCTTAGCTTTCAGAGGTGAACATCCCATTTCCTGGCACCATGAAAGATGCAACAGTTTTATATCCAGAACCAGTTCTGGTGTTCATTGCTTGAAGTCCTGGAGGAGACTTCCAGAGTATTTTGTAGCAGATTACATGATGAATTCTCTCCCCCAGTCCATTAGGAATACTGGTAAGCTGCTCACCTCCTCTTGACTCTCTTTCCTTATAGGTTCAGAGCCAATTACTGTCTGAGTCGGCAGAAATCCCCAGAAATTCTCACAATGTAAAAGATTTGCACAGCTGAACCACATCCTGATACATGAACTGTCACTACTCAAAGCCAGAAAAATCAGGCTGAAGTATACATCAGTGTGAATTAAAAAATTCATTACTGCATTTCTCAGATGCATTGCTCTATCATGATGGACAAATACTCCAAAAATTCAGTCTCTGAAAGAAGAAAATACCTCTTTTTGGCTCTTCTATTCTGGACATCTTATTTGGAGTAGCAATAAAGTCCTCTTCACCAATATAAGCTCCTCTCTTCAGGTTGGAGCTGTCATTGACAGGGCAAAAAGTCAGCAGTGGTACAATCACAGGGACTTATCCCTCTGTCTGAGGGCAAGGTGTCAGGAGGTTGAAGGGCAGCTCTTACCTTTCACCCTCTAGTTCTTCTGAAGCAACAGGAAGGACCTTTGAAAACAAAGGGGAGATTTTGTGAGTATTTCATCCAGAACTAGAATTCATTTTCTCTTACAATCTTTTGATGCTGAATCACATGACACTTTGGCCCAATCTTCCAAAAGCCAGTAAGCATCTTCTTTACCTTTTTTCATAAAAAGTATTAAAGGATCTCAAATGAGAGACAGGAACAAAGAGGAGCTAACCAGCTTTCTACCTGGACTGGTGCAGAGTCTTCTGACAAAACTCAGCACTAGGGCCTTTGTAGGAAAACATGCAGGACTGTCAGCCTTAGGGATACAAGTTTATCCTCCATCCCTGCCAGGAGCTCAGACAATGCTCTTAAAAAGTAAAGTTTAGATGCTGTGAGAGCATGGCAGAACTCTCAGCACATGAAAGTTCAAGGTTTTGAAACCTGGTTGCATGCTAATTTTTTCCCTTCCAGTTTTTTGTAAGCTGGAACTTCCCAGGAATGCTGAGGCAGGGTGCTCTGGCAGTGGATCACAGAGCTGACACGTGTGCCAGTTCCACAGGATAGATTTTCACCCTGCAGCAGGCATCTGGAGGAGCCTGTGCTGCACAACAGCACACCAGGATCCCAAGGGATGTTACAAGAGAAAACCAGCCTGCAGTTCATGCAATGGAAATGCTATGGAAAAATTCTTTCAGGTTCACAGAAACTAGACTTGATAGGAAAATAATTTGATGATAAAACATCCCCAGTTAACTCCAGCCAATATATCTTGGAGCAACATCTCTTGCCCACATGAGACTCAGCCTGCATTTGATTACAGCACTGATGCAGTCTGACATTCCATATGTACCTATGCACACACAGCATCCTAGGCCTTTTGCAAATGTATGCCAGAGCCGCCTCATCCCCACACCCATGAGCTTTACTCACGTGAGCCCCACGCTGCAGGTTTGCAAAGTGAACATCAGGAATGAAGAGGACAGGCTGAGTGTCTAGGTCCATGAAGGGCTTGAAGATGGTGATGTCGGTACGTTTGTGTGAGGGAAGCATGGGCACCTTGACATCAGAAACTGCGGAGACAAAGATCAAGATAGAGGATACTGAAGGCCCTGATGGGGCCCTACATCATTAAAAGGTACACACGCTGCTGAACAAGGGTATTCTGCAGTCAGGGTTAAAGCAAAAAGCTCCTGTGGTAAAGGAGTTTGAACTTTGGTTGTCAACCTCTCAACTGCGGGCCCACGCCCTGAGGAAACAGCTTGTTTCACAGAGTAGTCAAAGCTTTCTCCATCTCTCCAACTGAGCTGCTCAATTTTGTTCAAATATTAATTAGGATGGACAACCTAGCACTCACCCCAAGAGAGGAACCAAGGTCTTCCATGTACCAAGTAAGCCATCCAAACAGAGGGCAAACACTAGTCCCTGCCCCACCTTCTCCCTATCCATTCCCTCAAAAGCTTGCTGGCATTCCTATACCAGGAAGGTAGAAAGAAGACAAAGGAGAACGTGCATATTCCCAACTGGGAGCCTCTCAAAGAGACAGCACCACAGGAGCACTATACTACAGAGACAGTACAAATACTGGTTTGTGTAAGTTGTTAAAGTTACATTTTGATTCCACGCTTTGAAGTTTCACATTTTGGTTCCTCTCATTGCTCATCCTGGTCACCTCAGGGTGACAGCTCCTAGTCCATCCCCCTGGGATCAGCACTGTCTCCCACACAGCACTTTGGCTCTCACAATGCACCGGCTGATGTGACACAACCCACCAAGAGGACAGACTTCATCCACAAAGACCCTCTGAGGAGAAAGTGAGGCAGGAGGTGCCTTAAACTGCACCTCAGATATAGTCATGTAGTCATGTCAAACTACCACAGTTGAAGACTTTATTTTACCAAGTGGAAACATATCCATCTGAGGTCAAACCAACTGCAAACAAAACAAATGTTTTTCAAACAAAACCATTTCTCATGTCCTCAGTAGAAAATACACTATCTTCTCTTTGCAAAACCAATTTTTTTAAAGATTGCTCAATTCCTGTAAAAATAACTTTGACCAAAGGCCACCAACTGTTTCTGCTGTTGAAGAGTTCATGTACATGTGGCATTTGTGATCCTGGAGGTGAGCATAACAGCTTACGGCTTAAAGGAATAAAAAGCTTCCCACATAAGAGCTAAAAAGCAAAGGATCACACTTGCCAGGAAAATAAGGGTCTCATCGGGCTAAGCCCAAGCCTAGAAAATTAACATTGGAAAGCAGCTTTTGTAAAATCATAAAATCCTGGAAATGTGTACTGAAACTGTCTTCCCTTTCCAGCCATTATGCCAAGGGCTGCATGCAGTAATCTTTCAGAAGCCGCTGAGGCTACTACGCTTGTGAAACACTAACAGTGTGCTAAACTGCCTCTCATGATATACTTTGAAAAAAACCAAAAACCCAGCCCTTTCCACAACTGCCCTTGAGCAAACAGGTTCCCTTCAGCATTATCTTCTGAAGCTGCTCCAGCAGCCTGTACCTGCTGTGTCAGGAAAATCCTGCCCGGCGAGCTGAGAGGTGCGTGCTGGCTGAACCAGTCGGGCTGGTAACAGCACAGGGAGCAGAGCAAGCGAGAGCACGCGCCTGCCCCGTGCCAACAAAGAACAGGGACATACAGCTTCCTCTAAGCAGCTCTGCTGGTGAATAACCAGTCATCCAAACACAGGATCTGTCATCTGCAGCAGCTAAAGGAAGATGCTCAGCAGGAAGAAACTCCTCATCCTTTACATACTACAGCATTGAGGTCTCCACATGCTTCACACGTGCAGAAACTTTGAAATTACTTGCCAAGGACCACTTCGCTCTAGAAGAGTGAGCATAGGGCTGAGAGGCTAGAGGCTCAGCCCCAAGGCTGCCATAGCCTTGCTGAGGAGTTGTAAACACATTTTTAATATAAGTTAAAGCCTAAGTTTAGAATCAAGCTGAAAATACCTCTAACAGATTGTTCTCACTGCCACCTAGACTGCGAGGGGCTCCAGCACTGACCAAAATCCCACCCTCACCCCACCACTTCAACTGCTACAACCCATACTTGATTGAATACACAGCAGGACCCTGTCTTGGACAGAAACAACTATACAGAATGAAGCCCTAAATGACCCAGTGTGTTGCAAAACACAGTATCTGTTCCATAAGGAATTGCTTAAAACAAGCACTAGTCCACAGAGGATAAAAATTGACTTGAGAGTTCTACTGCACAAGCTATTTCTAGCCAAAATGAAATCCAATATTAAAATACTGACGGAATAAGTTCTACTTACAGGCATTCAACTGAGAGCTGGGATCAGTGCACTTGCCTTTTCTTTTGCTTTGCTTTCGCTCTTCATCCCTGATCTTCCTCTCTGCCCCCTGTCAGACAAGAGAGGGAGACGAATGGGGGAGTGAAGAAGAGGGGAGGGGGAGAGAGAAAGAGAGGTATTTTTATTTTTGGGGGGTTTTTTCAGCTACAGAGGCAGGAACACCAATTCTTCCAGAGCTGTGTTTGTGGAGGTCAGTTCCACAGTACCTGAGCTGCAGGTCTGCCAGTGTGCCAACTCTGAGATCTGCTTACTTTTGAGTCCTATCATCTAATGAAATCCAACAACCATATCCAAGATGCAAACACTTGCTTTTCTTTCAAGTCAGATAGAGATACGATGACAAAAGATACTCACATCTTACAATTGTATAACGATTGTATAAAGCATTAGATAAAAATATAGTTGAAGTGTTTAAAACAATAAAGATTTGCAGGTTCCCCCAGTTTAGGGGTTCACTAAATTGTCATTAAAATCTACAGAAGTCACGCCACACTTGGATCACCAAGTGCAAGATACCTCCTGCACATTTCACACAGAGCCTGCAGCAGTTGCACCAGACTTCACTGAGCTCAAGCTGCAGACGTGCATTGCTTTAAAGCACGGACTATTTCTTCTCTTTTTATCAGGGCCAGGCCATGGTGGAATCCACAGATCCCTAATTGGGTTCATACCTGCACTGTTCCTGGCTTTCCAAACCAAGCAGTAGAGGGGACAGTGCCATATTGCCGTATTTTCTGCAAGGTGCAGACAGCCATGATGGAGAGAGAGATGGAAGGCAGAAGCTTTGGAATAGTGTTCATTCCTCCAGCTCTGCTCAGACCTCACCTGTGACTGTGGGTTAAGTCAGGGATGCCACGCTGCCAGCTGCATGAAGTGGTAAGCCCACAGGAGATCCCCAACACTCAGTCCTGGTGCTACCACTAGATCACCAAAATGGGTACACACAAGTTCTACCTGTCTCCCAACACCCTCCTGCAAAGCAGGGCAAAAGGTAACAGTTATCTGGCCACACCAAGCCCTTATTTCTCATTCCCTCCCCTTCAAAGCTGCCAAAACACATCTACATCCTTGTATGGTGCTGGAGGAAGACTCGATTAGCTATGGCAAACAAGGTGTCAAAACTCCTGTGGCCATGGGGTGGGAATCCATGCCTAATGGTGCATGTGAGAAGGGGAACAGCCCTCCTTACTTCCCAGTAAATCAGTCTATAGATGCCAGGCTGCCTATGTCTGCTGGTAGTGCTGGGCTCATCTGCACTAGCAATAAAAAGGAAAACCAGCCAAGATATTTGATAGACATAAATTCGTATCATCTTTTCTCCCACCCAATGAGATGGAAAAAAGCAGCTTCAGGCAGCTGTGGTGAAAAAGAGAAAAAAATTACACATGACACAGGCATTGCCAGGTTTGCTTGACCCCATAAAGCTCATATGGCCCACTACAGTGAAGACATCCCACCTAAACCTCAGCACAGCTGGACCTGAACTCCTCTATGTCATCCGTTACCAGAGTAGCCACAACATCTCAGCTTGACAACAGAAAGATCAGATTTAGCTCCAGATCTGATTTTTACCTTTCATGTGGAAATAATAAAGTAGTGCTACTCAAACACTGCGCTACAGAACAGCATCTGCTTCCTTGTGGAGAACATGCTGATTCAACAAGAACACACATTTTGAGAAAACCTCTGCCTTCCCATTCCCTGCTTGAAAGTCAACTTGATGCAGGCTACTGGGGCCCAGGTAAATACATCTCAAATCCCACATAAAAAAAAAACCAAACTAAGTTATGTCTTGATAACAGGCTTTTCTGCCCTGCCAGCAGAGCTCAGGGAGCAGTGGTTTCCAACTGAAAGAGGGTAGTTTTATATTGGACATAAGGAGAACATTTTTTTATGGTGAAGGTGGTGAGGTGCTGGAACAGGTTGACCAGAGAAGCTGTGTATGCCCCATCCCTGGAAGTGTTCAAGGCCAGGTTGGAGGGGGCTTTGTGTAACCTGGTCTAGTGGAAGATGTCCCTGACCATGGTGGAGATCTAGACTAGATGACCTTTAAAGGTGCTTTGCAACCCAAACCATTCTGTAATCATGCAACTGAAGGAACAGTCTCCATGTTGCTGCCCATTCACATCAATGCTCCAGCAGCCTTGCACCCACTATTTCCTTCCAACAGCATCTCACTCATTTGTTCCCACCATCCCATGAAAGCCTTCCCACAGCACTGCCTATCGCTACCAGAGTAACAGCAGATCCCAGATGGCAACACGAGCTGTAGTCTGTGAAACCCTGGATTTAATTTTCTTCATGGGCTGCGTAGCTAAGGTACCATTCAGAGCAGAGGTCTTCTTCCTCTGGGACAGGTCAGCCCCATCCCTGCCCAGCCCAAATATTGCTGGGCCAAGCCTGAAGGAAGCTTGTGCCACAACATTCTACAGGATGTCACTGTTATGCCCATACTGCTTTACTCAGGTCCTGAAACCACACAGGAGTGGATGAAAACCAAACATCCCAGGCACTGCAAGCACGGCCTTGACAAAGGAATAGAGGACACATCTGTATTAGGTGGCCACAATATCATAATTTTCTGTTGGTTTGTGGTTTTTTTTCCAACAGACCTCCACACCATAGACTTGGCCCTCTGTGAAGAAAATATGGGTAACAGAACTTCTACAGGTAAGAGTGGTCACATGAGGACAAACACATTCAGGGCTGTAACAGGTGTGGATATTATAATAACAATGGTCCTATAAACACTCAAAAGCAGCTGGCTGATTACACAAGATTCAATACAGGGCAGCAAACAGGTGCTTTTCTGAAATGCCAATGGTCTTACAGGAGCCTGGAGCAACCAGCCAGCATTAGGGTCCATAAGTACATGGGGTTTGTGTATGGTATGATAGCATGCAGGGGCTACAGGGGTGGCTTCTCTGAGAGGATGTTTATTCCAAGAAGCAGCTTTCCTCGTGCCCAACAGGGCCAATGCCAGTCAGCTCAAGATGGCCAAGGCCCACTTGGGTACCCAATGGGGGTAGTGTCTCTGGGCTTATGTATTTAAGAAAGGGAAAAAATGTTCTGAAGCAATAGTCAGAAGTGAAGTGAGAATATGTGAAAGAAACAGCTCTGCAGATCCCAAGGTCAGTGCAGAAGCAGGAAGCCAGGCACTGGAGCAGAGATTGCCCTGCAGCCTGTGGTGCAGCCCATGGTGAGGCAGCTGCACCCCTGCAGTCCTTGGAGGCACATGGGGGAGCAGAGATCCACCTGCAGCCTGTGGAAGGCCCCACACCAGAGCAGGTGGATACCCAAAGGAGGCTGTGATTCTGTGGGAAGTCTGTGCTGAAGCGGGGTTCTGGCAGGACTTGTGGCCCTGTGGGGCACCAACACTGGAGCAGCCTGTTCCTGAAGGACTGCACCCCATGGAAGGGACCCCCACTGAAACAGTTTGTGGGAAGGATTCATGTTGCAGAAGTTTGTGGGAACTGTCTTCCATGGGAGGGACCTCATGCTGAAGCCTGGGAAGAATATGAGGAGTCCTCCCCCTGAGGAGAAAGGAGCATCAGAGATATGCGGTGAACTGACCACAGTCCCCATTCCCCATCTCTCTCTTCCCCTGCAGCAGTGCAGGGGGATAATTAGGGAGTGAAGCTGAGCCTGGAAAGAAGAGAAGGGTGAAAGGAAGGTACTTTAAGATTCAGTTTTATTTTTTATTATCCTGTTCTGATTTTCTTTTACATTTCTCCTTCCTTTCTTCCCCCCTCTTTTAATTCAGGTACAATTTGCAAAGTATCTGGAGGAATAAAGCAGGAGAGTAAGTCAAAATCTCAAAGGGAAATAAAAAATGCACTGGCATTACTGTATTACTAGATTTGCTGAAATTTCTGCCATAGCTTGAAGGAAGTCATTGGAGTCTATGTGCTGACTACACATCTGCCTTTTTATTAACCAACTTGTCTTATTAGCAGTGGCACAAGTCTGTCAGTCATTTTAGTATTGTGTCAGTAATTGACTGGGCAATTTAGGAGTAAAAGATCCTCCCCTACCCTGCAGCAAGTCTGTGCTCTCTGTATTGTAGAGAATACAGGTTGATAGCACACAAGACTCCCAGATTACTTTGGTGAAAAAACTTCAGATGACACACTTGCCTCAGTCTCATCTTGAAGCAGGAAAAAGAGAAAAAGAAGAGAAAATGAAGGCCTGAAGAAAGCTCATGAGACCCAAGCCTCTTAGGCTTACTGGCAAGTCTTTAAGATGGCTCTGGAGAGCCTTTGCTAAATCCCTGTGAATTCTTTTCAGAAAGCATCACAACAGCAGCAGCTACAGGCAGCTCTCCCAGGCACGCAGGAAGGCAGAGGGACCTATTTAAAAGCCTATAGATGGACACCAGAACGTGGCAGGGTGAGTCACTGGGATGCTACAGCAGGGGTGCAGTGCAGAGAGCACCATATATTTTGGGAGGTAAGTGGAGACAGAACAACAGTGCATGAGAATCTTTGCGTCAGTGTCCTGGGGAACACCAGGCAAGACGACACAGTGTGTGACCAGGGCAAAGCCAGCACAGGACTGGAGAGGGGGGTTACAGACCTGCCTCAGCCCTGCGGCTGCACAGAGAGGCATTTGAGGTATCAGCTGTGAGAGTCCGCCCTATGAAGATGGAGTCAGGATTCAAAGAACGAGAGGCCCAAATCAAGCAGGGTATCAGCAAAATAGGAAGTCAACATGGTTCACAAAAAACAAAAGGACTGGGGCAGTCCAGGAAGCACTTATCACAGCCTAGAACAATCTTGGTCACTCTGGAAATAACATTACACATTACTTGCCCCGGACCTTCAAAAGACTGCTCAGGCAGGAACAGGTTACGAAGATTGGGAAATTTCCTTTCTTTGCAAACTCAGTCAAGCTTTTACAGCTGCTTCAGTGCAGCTTCTGCTGTTTCTTTCACAGCTTCTGTTGAACAGTGGCTTGGGGAAAGGCATTAATTCTGTGTGCTAAATGCATTAGGCAGAGTAGTCAAATGACAGCACCCATCCAGCTTGTAAATGGGCTTTTTCTTTGCTGCTGTATCTCACAGTGGTACATCTTTTGTTCACAAGGTCTGCAAGTCATTGGTTTGGGGTTTTTTTATAACGAATGCAGCATGAACACATGAAGAAATTTAAAAGGACCAACACAACAGAGCTTGGGCAAAAAGACAAGCCTGCACTTGCTCCAGTCAACGGCAATGATTTCTCCTGCAGAAGGCTCTTCCCACTGTCAGTCTGCCACTGACTGACCTTTCTCTAAAGTCAATGCTTAGGAACACTTAGCACTCCAGCATTTTGAGAGCAGCAAATCTATCTGAGCTCATCATAACATCTATGAGCCAAGTAGAAGGGGTTGAATTTTTTTCCTTGCAAAAGCTAAACACAGGACTTTTCAGTGAGCCAAAATAGCAAGTGACACAATTTGGGAAAAAAACCCCAAAAAAACCTGCTAAGCCATGGAGCAGACTTTCCAAAATGGTCATTGGCACATTGACCCAACCTTACCTTGTCGCAGAAGACTTTAATTTGGCAGTAGGCTCTGTGGACAGGTTTGTTACTCCTGTTATTGTAGCTGTAAGTGTCAATCTGAAGATTCAGGGGCAGGCCTTTAACTCCCTTCTGAGAGGAAAAATCTGTGCTGAGGCAGTTCACAGAAATGAAAACCTGCAGAAGAGGAAAGCAGCAGCTGTCAGTAGTGACACACAGAATCCTGGCTGACCACTGAGCAAGGGATACTCGGGGAGTGCTAAGGCCCAAATGCTGGCCCTTGCCACTACAAACCTCACCTTGTTTCTTCTGAGACATCAGGTAAAATCCCCAAGAAGCAATATAACATTCTTACATCTTTATATAAGCCACTAGAGGGGACAAAGCCACTTTGTCCAAAATACATTTCAACAAACTCTCCAAACTTCAGGAAGACTCCACCCATTTTTCCACCCAAGAATTCTCAAATGTCACCATCAAACTTTCAGCAAAAGGAATGCTCCCACACTCAATCCTCACTGCTCAGTGTTTATTATCATCTTGGTAAGAACACAACCATGTTTCCAAAAATTAATGTTACTTTGGGCATGTTAAAACAAATCTTTCCATGAGTTTTACATGATCACAGCTTATGCTTTAAACCACTTGGCTGAGGTTTTTTTGGTTGTTTTTTTCTTAAGGTTATTAAAAGCTTTTAAAAAAATATTAGGCAACATGTAATCTTGAAACACAGAAATAGCACCATTATTCCAGTGAAGGTTTCTGGGCTTTACACTAAGTTGAACACTACTGTGAATATTCCTTAGTAAGACCTGCAATATCCTGTTAACATTCAGATGGTAAGAGAAAAATTTCCATTATTCTTATAAAAAATTAATTACAGGGAAAATTAATTGCATTTTTGAACATATCTAATTCATTTCCATAACTGCCTGAAAAAATAACCAAAAAACCCTCTCAAAACCACGAATTACACACAACCAGAGAATAAGTCCAGTGCTGCTTAACAGAAAGAAGAACTACCCTTAAGTGGATATGAGCAGATAGACCAGAGTACTTTGTATCTAGATAATGGGCTTGCAGTGTGCTAGGCTTTTCTACAGACACAATGCCCATTACTGGCACATCTCAGAAGCTGTAAGGATTAATTACAAGGAATTTACGAGCCACCAAGACCTGCAACAGCTCTCCTCTCTGCCTGAAGAATAAAGGCTGGGAACTCACTGCTTAAAAGAATAATCAAAGCCTTGGGAGCCAGAAGCACCTTCCCAGCGCTTTTGCAGGAGGACCGTCCCAGGACCCGACCACTCACTCATTGTGGTGCTTCCAGCAGCCCCGCTCGAGTCTCGGCAGTGAGCTGGTGCCACCTCCCGGAGCTGCAGGGGCTCACACAGACTCAGGAAAGCTTACAGGCTCTGGCTTTGCTAAGTGCTCGAGGTCCTCTTCACACAGGTTCTGCAGCATCCTTTACCAGTTTTAACAGCGATGGGAAATGGAAATGTAAAACCCTGATCCGGTGACAGTTTATAACCACTGTTCGTTCCCTGCCATGCACAACACAGCTGTATAAAAAGTCGGGGCAGAGAGGAAGAATAGCGCAGGTGAGGGACTTCTCTCGTAGTAACTTGTCTGAAGACTGGAGGTTCACATGCAGCTTCCTGCAGCCCCTGCGCCCCGAGAGGGCAGCGCAGTAGCTCGGCAAACAGCCCCCCATTCCCTCGTGTGCACACACCATCCCAGAGATTCCAATGTCCGCACCAAGTCCTGCTGTGCCAAGGGACGTGGAACGTGTGGAACTCCATCCAACCCAGGCCAGCAGAGCGCATCAGCAGAGCCCCAGCCCCCGACCCGCGCCGCCGCCTCGGCGGGGCCCCAAGCCAGGAACGCGCGCAGGACGCAAGCTGCGCTCGTGCTCGATGCCTGCTCACCCTCCCGCCTGTGGCCCAGCATCCCAAACCTGCGCTGTTCCACAGCAACTTTTTCTGAAAGCATTAAATACATCTCAAATCACAGTCAGGAAATTTATTTTAAAATAAGCTGTTCGCAGTCTTCCCCAGACTAACCCAAAGGATGGCTTTGCCTGCTTTTATCCACCCCGCTTCCCTTTTTGCTGCCTTTGGCTTTACAAGGGCATTTTGCCTGCAGCGCCGGCACACCCCGGGGAAAAGCTTCAAGGAGTTTGAAGAGCTGCTCTCACCAGCTTGGGAGCTTGGTAATCAGATGTATGCACAGCCTGAATAATTGCGTTCCCTGAGCAGGGGTTTTGTTTTTTAAAAGACCCTCAACTCTGGTGTTTGCATATTTTTACATTTTAAATTTTAATCTGAAATTTACCTACACTGAATATTCATACAACTCATTTCTGTATGAAAAAATGACTGCATTCTTTAAGAAAAATCCGCCCAAGCAGCCACGCCAGCAGGTCCACCGCCGCCTCGAAATTTCTGTGAAATCCCTCAAATGAGTTTCACACCACTGGACACCAGAAGATTCAATGTGCAGCATCAGTCACCAGTTCTTTAGCACATGGTGTCACTTCTCTTCTGAGACTTCAGGTCAATGTTTTCAGTTTTTATGGCTTACCAGCCACACAAAGCCCACTGGGCTGAAGGTAGAAGAACTGGTCTCAGCACAACAGACACATGTTACTACAGCAGAGCTGCACAGGTATCCCATGGGAATTTAGCATTGCCTGTCAGATGACAAAGATTATCCTCCTACTTTAGAGTCTCCTCATTTGATTAGCTTTGGCTTTAAGCAGCTGACTTCATTTTCATGCCATTTAAATCTTCAGGACTCTAGGCAGGAGATGACAACTAAAACCTAATCACATCTCTGAAGCAGAGAGCCAGCATGTCTTCTCGTGCTTGTACTAAACCATTTCAGTTCAAAAAGAGCATCTACTTCTCCCTACCCATCCTGTAACTCCTATTTTTGAGCAACTTCAGGTTGCCTCAAGTTTCACAAACCAGAATTTAACAAACAGCTTCTCCAGTTTGGGCTAAAACAGTTTCAGCCAGGTTCTTTATGTACAGGAATATCTGACTTACATTAGAAATGAAATGTAAGGCCAAGTGACTGCGTCAGCTACATCCCCACCCCAAAATTGCCAGAAGAAAGAAAAACGTAACCGCAGAAGTTGCTCTGCGTCTTCAGCCTGCTGAGCAAGATTCCTTTTCATGTGTCCAACCTATTTTTCTAAGGGCAGTTCCGCATTCTCAGCTATATTAAGATTTGTTGTTACTTTTAAAAAAAACATTTTCATCTCACCTCCCAAGATTCAACATAAAGACAGCACTTAAAAATAGAGCACTGTCAAGCCTGGGCACTTACAAACGTGAGCCAAGCCCTCAAAAGTACGCAGATTTTCTTTAAAACTGAGATTTCTAAAGGGATTAGAAACCTGTTCTCAAGTTATTTTGCTTGCTTGGCAGTTGAGCCTTTAGTCTATATTTGACTACATACGTCCAGGCTATTTGACTACATATGTATCTAGGCTATCATATATCTAGGCTTTTCTCTCCAACCAAAGACAGGCTTTCTTATCCCTTTTTTCTCCTGTTGATTTTTTCCATGCTTTTTCTAACTCTTGTTAACAAAAGCTGAGATACTCATCGAGGCAAATGGCTCCACAACAGTGGCATCTCAGATAAAATCAAACAGCATGAAAACTGTGAGCTGCTACAAACTGCTAACCCCCACACTTGGCACTCACCCCAGCACTCCAGAGCCTCCTTTCCCCAACACCATGCTGGGTTTCTTGCAGCCTTTGGGGCAGCCCAGCTGCACACAACAAAAGACTGAAGGTAGAAGGATTAAAGCACCTCCTCTGGGATCCTGCTGGAAGTTAGCGTGGGAAGAAGTCAGACCTCATGACTTCTCAGTCTACTTTAACCATCCGACCCCTCGTGCCCCTCCTCACCTAAGGTGGGAGGAACACACCGTGCCTACATCCAAATCCACGAGAAACAATCTTCCATTTTAATAATGCAGAAAAAAAAATTAATCCGACAGCTCTGCCGTGTGCCCTCAAGGAAGGGCAGCAGAGACAGCCAAGTTCTTTCCACACAGCACCTTTTTCTAACAAGATCTGCCTTTCAAACAAACCAGGAAAAACAGACATAATTAAAGGGCAATCAAAGCGCTGCAGGAACCTCTCTGTCAGCGAGATGAAAGATGCCTTTTTTAAATGAAGGCTTGCATACCCAGATCTCTTCTCCTCCGTTTATCTTGGACGCCGTACTCTTTTGTCACACAAAAAGCACTGGCAATTCTGTTGAGTCCAAAGGCTACATATGCAGCAGTTTTAGATGAAACGTCACCTTGTGCAGGCTCATCTGCCCTAGTGCAAAGCCCAGTTGGAAAGGAGCAGTGTAGGTACTCACCCATGGCACCCAGGGCTGCCACAAGAAATGGGGAGCAACTCATGTTAGCACACCATGAACTCCGACCAGTCACAGCAAACACAGGCATGGGTAACACTATCCTGCTATCTTGTACATCCTTCTGGATAAGGCCCTACACAGGCAGACTTGGAATTTTCCAGGCTGATCACCTTGCTCCACATTTATTTCATTTCAAGAGAAGGCAGGTAAATGGTATTATCTCCTCCTATTTATGCTCCTTTATATTTCTGTGCCCAAAGGATTAAGACATTACTCAACAATCCAAGTCCATTGGATACTTCTTTCTATATTGAGAATTCAGATAAAAACTTCAGCTCTTTTCTCACACTAGGAGACAAAAGCCTCTCATTTTAACCACAGAATAGTTTGGGTTGGAAGGGACCTTAAAGATCATCTAATCCGCCCCACCCCCCCCACCCCCCCCCGTTATGGGCATAGACACATTCCACCAAACCAGAAGGCTAAAAATCCCATCCAGCCTGGCTTCAAACACTTCCAGGGATGAGACATCCACAGCTTCTCTGGGCAGCCTGTTACACTGCCTCAGCACCCCCACAGTGAAGAATTTCCTCCTAATATCTAATTGAAATCTGTCGGTTTGAAGCCATTCACCCTTGTTCTATATCATTATAAGCCTTTGAAAAAAGTCCCTCTCCAGCTTTCTTTTAGGCCTCCTTTAGGTACTGGAAGGTGTTCTAAGGTCTCCCCAGAGCCATCTCTTCTCCAGGCTGTACGACCCCAACTCTTCAGCCTGTCTTCACAGGAGAAGTTCCAGACTGTGTTATATTCAGTCTATGTTATACTCAACTTAAAAAATTGTCAGGCTGTTTTTGATGTTGGATTACTGTGTTTGCACAGAATACAGAGTTTGGAGCGTACAACACAACAACCAGAGACAGGTTAAACTGCAATGAGCGTCTTTCCAGGGAATGCAGTTGGATACTGCTTTTCTTGACCTTGGCTTAATAGTTCCAATGTTATGCCCAAAATACAGTAGGCAAAGGGATTCCAGTGGGTCTGGAGACCATTTTCCTGACACAAAGGCAGTATCTTCCCCTCCTGTAACGAAAAATTAGCTAGAAGCTCAAAGTTTGCAATTTCAATGCTGATAGCTGAATAGCTGACAGCTGAAATCATATGGTTTCTTTAAAGGCTTGGAGAAATACAAACATCAAAGAGAAAAAAAAATAGTCTTTTCTAATGATTTGTCCCCATGTTTCATCTATGCTGCAAGCTGGCTGGATGCAAAACATCTCCAGCCCAAAAGCCTTACGAAGTATAACAGCAGAGCTCCAAGCCCTTCCGAGAGGCAGAGCTGTCAGCCTGGGCAGTACACCTTGTGCCAGTGTAGCTATGTGGTTTCCAGGATGGGCTCTGGGTGAGAGCCAGGCAGCTTGGAGTGCAGGCAGGGCAAGCACAGGTCTGCCTGCACACATCCGCGAAGGCATGTCCTAAGAAAGCAGTGCTGGGAAGACTCTTCTGTGTTTAAAGGAAAAAAAAAACCCAAACCCACACTTCGGTAACATCACCTGAGAGGTGGCTAATCTTACTGCTCTCACATTCGTTTCTTCACCTCCCACATGTACCACAGGTTTTGCATCAGCAGGAGGTGAGCCAGGAAAGAGATAAAAAAATTGGGCAATTCATGCACCTGTGGGCTCCCTCAGCTGCCTCCTGCCTTTGGGATCGGACGCTCCAAAAAAGGCTTGTCTGGCAGATGGGTGACAGGGCTGCATCCGCTCCAGCTCCGCTCAGGCAGACCCAGCACCACCCTGCTAGCAGCCCAGGGGAATTAGTTTGCATTCAAACCTACCAATCCCAATTTGGGTGACTGACACAGAAGCCATTACGGGTCCCACACCACGTCAAGGAATGACAAGTGGGAAATACAATCCACCTCCAGATAAAGAACATCCTCCTAGCAAGTTTACTCCATCAACAAAACAAAAAGGAATGGTAATGAAAGGAAAATACATATTCTTGCTCACAAAGAGCAATGGTGAGTTATTCCAACCTGTTCTGAGGCAAGGAAATATAGGAATGTCTCTGCTCGCAACACGTGGGAAACCTGGCGATAATGGTTCCCAGTCATACTGATGCTTCCTCCCACTCCACACTTCAATAAGATAAAGCTGCTGGGCCAGGTTTTGTTAGATTGGTTGGAAAGAAAGTAAAAACAGCAGTTTGGCAAAACCAGTGACAATACATTGAAAAAAACCCAAACAAACCCCACCAAAAAAAACCCCAGCGCACCCCCCCACATCAACACCACCACCACAACTCTCTGAAAACAATGACAAAAACCGAAACCTGACAAAACAACACAAAACAGAGAATTAAGTCTGCAAAGGCACAAAAATGGCTGAAAAGAAAGAGCTGCCATCAGGTAAAAAAGGAATAGAGAAAAGGGAAAAGAAAACAAAAAAACCACCTCCTACTTTTCTCTGTAGAAAAGCTAATGTCAAGAGATTTTTCTTTCAGCTTTAGGAAACACCCTGTGAGCTCGTACTTGGAAGACCAGACAATGGCTGAGGCTTGGGACACCAAGTTCAGAAAAAATACTGAGTTGAAAACTTGCTTCTAGTGGGCAATGCTTAAAATCAAGGGCAGCAGATGCTTGTTTTTCAGAAAACCCAGGACAGAGTAGGGAGACGTCAGTGTTAAGAGGCAAGTAAGCAATACTTGCTATGACTTTCCTATGTCACTGCTCCAAAGGCTGTGTGTACTTGTGCCTCAAAGTATTTGTGGTCTGCAGCCTTGGCTTCACACCAATCTCTTCCCTTTAAGTATGTTTGACTCATCACATTTCATAGTTTCATTTCCAACTAGCCAAACCTGTACCTACTCAATGCTGCTGAAGGTGGCAACACCTTCTTTAATGAGGCATATGACTGCTGCTTCATTACAATGGCATCCATATAAATGTATGCAATATTCATCAATCAAAAAAGTTGAAATTCTTCCTGCAGTGAACACCAAGGAAGGATTATGCTAGAATAAACTCTTAAAATAAATCAGTAGTGTACCGCCCAGCCTCGCTTCAAGTTGTGGCAAGAGATCCACCCTCTCCAAAAACTGAACTCCTCTAAAGAAAATAATCCAGCCAACATCTGGGAGGATCTGCCAAGAAGACCACCCTCATTGCCTAAGGTTCTATTTTGAAAGGCTATCCCAAATTAGATGCAAATTACCATAATATAGGACCATTCCACTCTTCTTGGACAAAAAGTAAAAGTAATAAAAAAAGCACTGTTTAATTGCTCCGTCGTTCAGGGCATCACTTAAGAGATACGACAGCATCTTCCCTTTGGTGTAAAGGCAGCAAAAACCTCTGTCATGATATTCTCTAGCTCAAAATGCCTGTTACATTGACCGTGTGCTCCTTTTCAGTAGAAAGGGTCTTTTCACACAGAGCATCCGGCTTACAATACTTTTTTTTTTTGGAGGAAGGGAAGGAGTAGGAGGACAATAGAACCCTTAATGTGCAATGACATCATTTTTGGCTACAGTCCCATTACCCAGCCTAAAGCAAGCCAGACCAAAGACCTCCACAGGGGCCCTTCTCTGGGAGCTGCTGGAAGCAATGCAACTTTTCAGAAGGGACCCATTGGGAGGCACAGATCCTTGCCCTGTTAGAGCTACAGAAATGGGCAGGGAGGCTCTTGCAGTCACTGTGCAGACAACTCACCCTGTTCAGACAAGAGGCCCCAACCCTCCTGTTCCACAGGGCAAGAGCTCAGACAGGATTCGAGCAAAGCAGGATCCAGCAAAGCCAGTTAACCCTGGGGAAACCAATCTGTCCAGATTGTTCAAGTGCCACTGACCTGAGAGCAGGCCATGTCCCCAGGCCAGAGTTATGGGACAGAATTTGCTTCACAGCCTAACGGGTAACACAGCAGAGACAACAGGACAACAGCCAACATCATGAAGAAGAGTATGAAATGTGCATTTAACCACACATGTAGTGGTAATTTTCAGTAAAAGACCCGTAATGGGTACCAACCAAGAAAAGGAGAGCCTGGCATGTTGTACAGACCTGGGAAGAGATGGCTCCCAGCCTCAAATCTCATGACCTGAACCTACAAACACTTCTCCTGACTGAGATATGGAGGACAAAGACACAAAAAGGGCTGCAAGGATTCCTATTCCCTACTTCTAACATCCCCACATTTCAAAGACAGCCAAGCCTGCTCAGTCAACAAGAAGGGGCAGACAACTCCAGAGAAAGCTGCATCCCAGCTCTAGACACCCTGCTCCTAATGAAGTCATAGACGCGAAAGATGACGAGTTTGTGTTCAGACATCTAAAAGCTTCTTTGCAGGAGAAGAACCCCACCTCGACTGTCTGCCCAACACGGCAGACATCCAGCATGGGGTGGGAAACTGTTTGAAGTCTCCACAAGCCTCAGGGTAACTCCAGCATTACCTGTTGCATGAAAGTGAGTATCAGCTACACATCTTGTCAGACTCATCGGATCATGCTTCCACTCAAGCAGGATGGCTGCTGATTGAGTAGCTACACTGGCTTTCTTAAATATCCCATTTAACAACTCACCAGTTCATCAACTAATTTTCCAGTTTACCCTCTTCCCTTTTCTTCTCACAAAGCATGATTGTCTCCTCATTCAATTATTCCCCTCCCCTGCCCTGTCAGGTGATGGGATCAGACCTCACCTCTAATACAGACATCTGAAAACTACCTGAATCGCTGCTTCTCCACTCTACAGTGTCCTGACAATCTTTCTAACCCTGACCTCCCTCTCCTTCAAATCTCAACAGCACCACTTCAGGGCAGCTTGCCTCTTTCGAAGCCTGGCCCTCCTCCCCACCCTCAGCTCCCTTCACTGTCTCAGAGCAAGAAGGCTTTGGATCCTGGGCCCTTTTCCAGCTTGAACACACTCTTGCAAAGATCAGAGAATACTTAAACCAGCCTCTGCCATGAAGCGGCTGCTTCCAGCAGCTCCTGTGATGTCCCAGAACAACAGAAGAGGGCAGAGGGGAGCTGCCAGAGAGAAGCACATTTGCTCTGAAATCGTGGACACGGTCTGGTCCCAGAGTGGGAAGTGTCTGTCATGCATGAAATACTCCTGGTTTCTACACCCAAGGGCTCGCGAGCAGCACACCAACGCAGGCACCTGTGGGACAACTGCAGCCGTGCAGAGCCAGGCTTGCTCGATGCGCCCAGTGACCAGAGCCCTGGCCTTGCTCTCAGCTCTCCCAGCACAGTGCAACTGAGAAATGGGAAATACTTGTTCCTAAGGGCATCTCAAACATTCTTTTTCCACTCCACAAATCCACAGCTGCAAAACCCACATAATTTTTGTTGCAACAGGAGCACATGACTTGTATTGCATGAAAAGAGCATTTCTTCACCAGAAAGGTGCAGTTTACTAAACCCCCCTAAGTGCCCCAAGGGCACTGGCAAAGCACTCTCAGGCAGGTGACACCCTCCTGAACACAGTGGCAGAGGTGCAATATTCCTGTACGTCCCCCCAAGAAGGCAAGTACCTGGTCCCAGAGCTGCTAGGGGCAACTCCTTGTGACAATATGCTATTTCTGCCTTAAATCTGACACACACCCTGCATGCCCAAAGGAGTAACTACATCAGAAATCCCAGACACAGAGCCTCATCACCTCCCATTTTACATGGCTGCACATGATAAATCATTTCCACAGCAAATTGGAAGCAAAAGCAAGAGGGAAACGGGAGAAGCAGCAAGCCCAGAAGAATCACCTGGCTCTGGTCCAGGTAACTCCAGGGCTCAGGAAGCAAATTTCTAATAATCAAGGCTTGCTAGCTGGTTAAACATACTGTCTATGCAGCACTTCTGCTGTTATTAAATATTAAACACTGTATTTATTACTGTGAAGGAATTTCTGTAACATCAGAAACTCGGCTCTATCTAGTCCCTGCTCTCTTCATATACTTTAAGACTGCTGTCAGCAGTTGGGGGGCAGGGAGGGAAGGAAAAAGAGAGAGCAAGAGCATACAAGGTAAATGAACCATGCAATAAAAATTGTTGAAATTGGCTCAGACATCTCCTGATAAGATCACAGAAGTTGAGAAAGAACTGCTGGATTTCTACTGGTGAGAAATTCAGTCATTGACAAAACACATCTACTCAGGGAAAAAATGAAGTTAAACAGACACTTAAACACACAGAGCACTTGCTAAAAGTGCCATTTTTTAAAATACTGAAGTTGAGAGTATTTTTGTCTTAATATGATTCTGATCCCAAGAGTCAAGGCTTGCACATTTGGTATCAATAGCCCCCTCTGAAAGTTCATACAAACCAGGACTCACACTATATGGATCTCACACACTAGGACTGTGAATCTGGAAGCAAATTTGCCTCTGTAGCTACAAAACCAGTCTTTCTTACACCTCCCCACACCACTTCATCCCATGAAGTTCAGCCCCAAGATGAAGTATCACTTTGAGGGTCCTTATATCTTTTGAAGATGCTACTGGCAATTTCACTATAGACTGAAACTACTCATTCAGGGGTCTGTAGAGTAATTTGGCAACAGCCACCTGGTAGGAAGGGATGGCTTTCCTTGGGGCAGCCACAAAGTTCTCAGCACCAGCTGTGAGCCCTGCTCCTGGGTTAGTGCCCCATCCCTGCTGCTGCAGGGTGGCTCAGCCAGCAGAGGCAGCTGCAGAAAGTGCTTCCAGCTCCTTCAGGAATTGCATTGTTCTGTCTGCATAATCCACTCCGTGTGCAAATCCTAAGCCTTTGCATACCTGATGGACACCAACTTCCTGGGTTTGTTAAATGTTTGACTAGCTATGGCAGCAGGATAATACTTACTGACTCCTTCTGACAGCTCTTCTGAAGCATCATCTGTTTGTTCACATAGTGAAGTGCTTCATGTTTTAGAAATCAAGTCAGCCTTTTAGCATCCTCCAGCAGGGAGGGCCCTCCCTGCCAGCCCTCTCAACCTGACTGAAGTCAAATCTGGTGAAAAGGGAATCCTGGCACCCAACACCAGCCTCACAAGTAATGTCCCACATGCTGCAAAGCAGCACTTTCAGCAGCAGCACACACACAGCTCCTCATTGCTGTCTACCAAGCATCCCAAACTTCTCCCACAGAGCTGAAACCTAACAGCAGTCCCCATACAACATTTTCTCCACAGCCCTTGTGCAGGATATAGCACAGTTTGTGGTGACAGCAAGCTCTGTGCAGTGACACCAGCCCTTGCTCCTCCTTCAGAGCATGGCATGCACAGCTCCGGAGAAGGACCTGTGTTCTTTGCTGAGAGTTCCCATGTCCCCCCAAGCCAAGCTCTCCCCAGACACGGCACTCTGCAGCCCTCAGTACTTTTCCCCATCACGCTGGTGACTACTGGTACTGCTTGCTGGTACCAGTTACTAGTACTAGCAAGGGGACAGCCAGTGTCCAAAAACAGACAGAAACCATTCCCAATTTTTAAAGAAAACCCAGGCAGTAATGAAACTCTCCAAAGAAAACTCCTTCACTTTGACTCCAGCAACAAACCAGTGAGAAATGCCTTTAGAACTGAGTTGGCTCCACACTCTGACCTGCTTTCCGTGAACCCAGAAGACACACAAGCCTTTTCCAGAAGCCAGAGTGGCTCAAACTGCTGCAGTTAGCTACGAGCTAGGGAAGCTGCCTGTACTTACACACCTACCAAAGCGCCCACAGTTCTGAGGAAAGATCAACACAGAGTTCACCAGGAGGCTGCTCTAGTTTGAAATAGGTCACTGGGTGTTGGGATCTGCGGTTTAAGCAACGCATGCTTTGGGAGCTCAGAGGCAGCAGCTGCTCCCTCTTCAGTGGAAGGCGAGCCCATTGCAGAGCCTCAGCTCCCCAGCAGCTGCCCCCCACCTCCTGCGGGGATCCTCGGGGAGGCTGTGCTCAGTGCCAAGCCCAGCTACGCTCCATCACACCTCCCGCGCCACTTCATCTGCTCGGGAAACGCTCAGTGCTTCCTTCTGCCAGTACTTGTCTCTCGGGCAGGCGCTTCTGCCAAGAACCCTAAAGCAGTTGCAAAGCTCTCCCAGTTGCACATGCAAACCCTCTTAAGAAATAGCCAGAAGGTTTTGCCTAATGTAAGAGCGTAAACAAACTTGTTACATGCTAATCACCAGGTAGGCCACACACCCTTCCCTTCCCCCAGCCCCTGAATCTGCTAAAAGGACAGGAAATAAAATCGTGGTCACATACCTTCGCTTCCTCGTTGATGTCCCAGGTGAAGGATATGGCATTGTATGCAATCTCCTCAATGTTACTGATGGTGTTGAAGCTCTCCTTGTAGTCAGCTGTTAGAAAGACGGATTCATGAGGGAGAAGAAGAGGAGATATCACCTGAGTCCTTAATCACATGAAGCAGCCACAAACTGTAACTCTTCAGCAGCCCCTTGGGGGCAAAAAAAGCTGAACCGTACTTAGGAACAGATCATTAAAGAGGCTAGAAACAGTTCTCACACACAAAAAAAATCCTCAACAAACAGGAGGAAGGAGCAAAATGGGACTTGCAAAAATTCTGAACTAGAAACTCCAGTGAGGAAGGCAGACATCCTAAATATCAGATGTTCTGTGCCTTAACCTGCTATGTGCGGGAAACTCTACCCTGTATGGCAAGGACATAAGCTCTCAATAAAACTCCTTCAATAACAAACAAAGATTTGCATGCGCGTCTGCTTTAAGTGCCAGGTGATTAATCCCTGCTTTGATTCACAGAAGGAAGGGACGAGGAGTACAACCCAGCCTTCAGCCAGAGAGGGCTGGAACCCAGCCAGCCCCAGCCTTGTCTGGAGGCAAGTGGAAATTTGCAGTGTTTTCTTTTTTTACATGTACCAAAGAGCAGTTGTGAGCAAAGCTGTGAGAAGGGGGATCATTAGTCTTGAGGTATTTCTACGAGGATCTTGTCCTTTGAAGAAACACAATATTTAGGACAGCCACTGGGACTACAAGCTGTGATTTAGCTACAAGCACCAGGATATTCCAAAAAAGCCTGTTGTTTGGAGGGGGCTGCTGGATCTCCCAACACAAAACCCTAAACCCCACCAATCAAAATCTTCCAAAAAATCGGCCTCTTTAAGGAGTCCTAAAAACTACAGCATTAGCTCCAAGCAATCACAAACTGTCTCCGGGCTTTCAGCAAAGCTGTGGATAGCAGAGAGTGATCCAGAAGTTCCTTAAAATAACAAAGCTTTAGCAGAAAACTAAACCTTGCCAAGGAATTAGGTCTGAAGTTTGACATCAGCAACGAGAGTGTTCCTTACCTATATCAATGCATCTTTGTTTGGCTGTGTGCTGTCTTGAGTGCCAGTATTTCCAGTGCCTGAGCTGATCTTCCCTTGTTTTGTCTTCAGCAAACACAACCATAATGACACTCTGAAAGGAGAGAGGAAAAGACTAAAAAAAAAAAAAAAAAACAACCCAACAAAAATGTGAAAGAGAAAAAGAGAAAAGGCCAGAGAGTACATTTGTTTTGGAGCTTTGGAGCTTTAGGCTTTTCCACTTGAAGCACTACAGTAAACCTGCCACACCGCTGCCAAACAGGAAGGCAGACAACAGCACTTTCTGGGTCATAAATAGAGATGAGCAGAACTCCTCTCCTAACTAGAATTCAAGGATCTCATTCCAGGTGTTGCATCATCTTTACACAAGTGCTGACACCACTTCTTAACAGTCTGAGCCAGGATGGGTTGGTCTGGAAGTAGGTGGACAGCAAAGGAACGAACACTGACGTAAGAGCGCGGGTAAGCTGGCCTTTGTGCTGATGCTCTGGTCTAGATTACTGCACTTTGGGAGAGTTTAAGGTTACCATTGTACACACCCTCCTCCCCAAGAAACCACAAGTGCTGCCACTCACTCGGACTTTACTGATGGGGTGATGGATTCCTTCACTGCTGCTGACTTCTTTCAGCGTGATTGGGTAAAATTGACCTTTATTCAGGTAAGTCATTGTGCTGTCCCCGGGCTTCTGTCGGAGGGACTTGGAGGCTTCCAGAGTGTATTCAAAGTTATTCCTATAGAGTGAAGAGGGTAGTGATTGCTAAGGCATTTTCCTGGAAAGCTGATTAAACGTTCCACATTTAATTTGGAGAAATTCCAAAGTCGTTAGTTGACTCATTAAGCCATCAACAGGCAAGGAAGTTGGAAAACAGGATGAGCCCCTTTTTCAACCATTTCCTTCATGAATGAACATTTAAGTGAAGTTCTTGGCAAGCTAAATCCTAAAACACATCAGCAGGCAACACTGGAAGGTCCCTATTCAGGCTGAGAGCAGCAAGCTCCTCTCAGGGAACAGAAAAGTATCTTTAGAGAGTTAATTAAATGCAAATGCTAACAAGCTACTCAGTGGCCATCGCCCTCTTGGTCAACTGCAACTATCAAACAACTAATGTACTCCCCTCCTCTGGAGTTCAGATGAGTTTTATTTTTCCTATTTCTGCTGTAGATTTCAGCAGATAGAGAGCAAGCAGACCAGGGAGGGAGGCAGAGTTGGAAGCAAACTCCCAGACCACTCACAGACATCACTGCACATTCCCATGGGACACAGATTTGGTGAAAGGACAATAACTGAAGCTGGGTGGTATTTCCAACCCTGTAGGTAGTTTTCCTTAAAGCATTTTTTTTCTTTAAAGAAACAGTTTTCAACTGTGAAATTCAAATGAGAAGACATAATTGCAATTTTGAGATCCACAGCCTTCCCTCCTCCAAAATCCAACTGTGACGTAGTGCAAAATGGCGTGAGTTGTACTGCTTGCTCATGGACAACTTAAGAGAATAGGAGGATATGGGCAAATGGGGGCCTTAAAGCATTACCCAGAAATGCTGTCAAAAACATAATCTTCTGAATTCATGTTGGCCATTCGGAGATTCAGTTCAGTAGGAAAGAAAACCTGGGGTAGACAAAACAACAATTAACACTGCAGCAACAAGAAAAGTCAGTATTAAACAGATACTCCTCACCACGGAACTTCTGTCAGGCAAATTGTTCCCCAGATAACAACTGATTTTTGATTTGAACAAACAGGACACTTGAACAGTGTTTTAATCCAAAACTTTTGGGTGTCAACTAAGCACAACATCTCATAAACTTTCCAAGTCAGCTTAAGGCAAAATTTTAACGCTTTCCCAAATCTCAAAGGGCACAGCTACACAGCTCCTTGAGGTTTGGCTTAAAAATCAAAACATGGTTACGCTGCTATTTTCAGTTGGTATCATAAAACAAAACCCACAGATTTTCTCACTCAAGGGCCCTACATAATCCAACTGTTTTCCACTGAAACACCACACCTAGAAACCGGCAGTAAGGAAGCTTACAGTCAGTCACCTCAGTTTGATACCTGCAAAGGCACCACAGAGTGCCGTACTCTTGCAAAACCTGGCTCTGTGGATCGAGATAACTATTTCCACACTCTGCAAGCCAAAGCCTCTGTCACTAGTAAGATTAGTCATTTGCTTTTGATAATGATTTCATGTTGTGAAGGTTTTATTTACCAAGTTTTAATTATGCACCTTTCCGAGAAAGCCTTCTTTTTCTAAGCCACTGAACAGATTTCTGGCTCATGTAACAAGAACAGTTAAAGATGGAACTGGATCTCTCCATCCAGATTGAGAGACACACACACACACACACACACACACACACACACACACACACACACACGGCAACTGCCTCTCTTGGTACCTCTTGCACACCCTCCTTGAAAGTCTCCGAGAAGGTGGAGTCTGGCGTTCGCCTCTGGGAGTTTTGGGGCTGGGTGTTGGAACTGAACTGGTCGGGATTGAGGTTCCTGTCGAAGACCACCACCCGCTCGGGGGGCTCGGGGTGGTACACGCTTGGTGGGATGCCCACGGCAAAGCCATGGGGCTGCGTCTCCGTTTTGATGGAATGGGTGGGCATCGTGGCGATTGAAACGGTGACCGTTGTGTCAGGGGTTGTGAGGTGGCCTCGCTTGTCCATGCCCATCTGGGGGGTGTGTGGAAGGACAATATTGAAAGGCACATTTTTCAGAACCTGGACTCTGTTTTCTCCAGCAGAAATGAGTGACTGTTCCGTCACGTTTGGGATGCTGTTCCTTAAAGAGGCAAAAAGAAATCATGCATAAATTACACAGCTAATTTTCTCATTAAACAAGAGTTAGAAAAACTTTTCAGCCTTTTGGACAAGGACAGCTGACACCAACTCTCCTCCTTGTGCAGAACAGCTCAATCCTAACCTGAAAAGCTGAGAAACTCATTAAAAAAACCCCCCAAACTCCTCACCCACTGCTAACCATGCCACCTTGGAGATGAATTACCCTGGAGCAAAGGGCGAGGGTTCGCAGCCCAGATCCTCACTGCTTGGAAAACAGCAGTCCAAAACTAAGCACTTCCCACCACACATTGGCACACGCAGGCTCCACGAAGTTGCTCTTTGGCAGAGGGAGAAGGACTGACAGCAAGGTTGCTGGTCCTCTGCCCCAGGACTGTGCACCACCCGGGAAGCACTAATAGGGAAATTACACCCCTCTTTCATTCACAACCCCCCAAGAAAATCCACACCAAGACTCCTGGGAGTGGTTTGCATAACTTGTTGCTCTCCACCCCACCACACTAATTTCTGCCAGGACAACACTGAGATCTGTGGCTGAGCTGACCTCATAGCTAGTAGCCACTAAGTCAGCCTGCCCTCCCTTTCTCCCTCCCCACAAAGTGGTCCTGCCCTCTCCTTTGCACCAATTCTGACACTCCCCTGCCTCCTTGGTGAGCAAGTTCAGCTTGCTTGGCTGGCAGAAAACTAGCCACCTTTTCTTTCCCTGTTTGGTGATGGGTCAGTGTGAGACCCAGTCTGGTTCAAGAGGAGCAGTGGGAACACATGGCTGGGAAGCAGCCTGCTCTTCTCAACAAGTCATTCAATCAGCTCAGCCAGACCACAAACCTCACCTCAGGTCCTTAAAGCATTCTAGTCTGTCCAAAGGAAGAGGATGGTAGGAGTGGAAGCCTGACTTGAGTGAACCTCACATTTGTAACATTCACTTAATCAGCATCATCTGCTTGTGAGGCACAAGGGAGGGAAGGCAGGAAGGGGAAGAAAGAAAGAAGTTCCAGAGGATACAAATAAAGTCCCCAAACAATACAAAACCAAATCACAAACACTTTGAAGTCCTTCCCAACCGTCCCATGCATGAAACAGCAATGCTACTGGTACCTGAGAACAAAAATCAGCAGAGACCAACTGAAGCAACTGCACGAAAAATGAAAAGGGTCACTAGTGACCTCTGCAGCCTGGGGAAGGGGTGCCTGTGCTACCAGGCTGTGCCTAATGTTAGAGAGCAGCTTTTGCTAGGCTGACTGTATGACATTAGCACACTAAAAGCAGATGGACAGCAAAGAGCAGCAGTTTGAGCCTCAACTCTCCACACTATGGTCCAATCCCCATCCTGTTCCTGGGGCAACGCAGGAATCTGAGGCACAGAGTAAAAGCTAACAATTTCCCTCTTCCAGCACATCACCACAGTGCAGCAAGTTACTTTCTTTCAGCAGTTTTGATGGTCTAGGAGGGAAGGGAGGAAACAGAGAAGCAATAAATACCTTTTGCTATGGTCTTGTTCAGGATGTTCTACCTCCGGTTTAGCTGTTGAAGATCTCCTCTCCCTTGGAACCTGGGAAATTTAAGACATACTATAATTCAATTCTTCCTCCTATAAAAAAAAATAGCTTCCTAAAATTTGGTCAAATTAAGGAAGCATTGCTTTTGATGCCAGTCATTATTTGCGTTACAGCTTAACCCATGCTCACATGGCTTTGGGATGCGAGGCCGACCCCAGGAGATGCCCCATGGATCCCCATGGAGCCAACTCAGCCACCCGTGCTAGCCCTGGGCTCCTGCCAGCACCAGGTGGTGAGAAAACCAGTGCAGAAAACCATCCATCCATGGCTGGAGCACCAGTACTGGGGTGAGCAGGACCAAGAGGAGATTTCCCAAGGTTTGCTGGCAGTGCAGATTCTCTCCTCTGCAGGCTGGCAGAGTTCAGCTTGCTGGATGAGCTCAAAGCTTGTGAAAGGATGCTGCTCCACAGCCACTTCCCCAAGGACATGTACTCTCTAGGCCATTACCTCTAAGACCACTTCAGGCTCTCCTTTCTCCTCAGCGACCAGGGGATTTGGGGAGCACCAGATCCAATCAGCATATTGAGAGACTACAGCTCATATTTCCACATGGCCACACGCAACACACTGGCCCAAACTATACTAAACCTTTTATCAACAGAATGCAACCAGCACTCTGGATTTAAGACAGCTCAGTATTGCTCCTTGTACTTTATGTCACAGACAGGACTTGCCCTGAAAACACAGCATTGATCCAACAAGTCACCCTGCTCACATACATGCCATTTTCCTGGCTGTGCTGCAAGGCCAAGGCACACAGGAGAAGGTGAATTCTGGGAGCTGTAGTGACTCAGTTTCTTGCATGGAGCACATAATCAACACCCCAGCAACCCAAGCCGCTCTCACAGCCGCTGGCACAAGCCTGTGGTGCTCAGGTCCCCTCAGCCACGCAGCAAGTCCACACAAGCTCTCCTGCCAACCCACACGTAGGGCCCAGGACTTTTGTCACCCTCATCATACCTCCTGAAAGAGCAAAGCAAACACCTTCTAGTGTATGTATGGAGGAGTGAACTCCCACCACTTTCCTTCACCGAAGCCTGCTCAGATCCTGCCTCCATTTGCCAGCCTGGGTCCAAAGTGGGGAACTGCCACTTCAGCACAAACATGAAGGGTGAGGGCACCCCTGCACAAACAGAGTTCTTCTCTACAGCCCCAACTGAAAACTATGTCCTCGTTCTTACACATAACCCAGAATCCCCAGAAACACCAGAACTGTTAGACTTCCCACAGTAACCAGCAAAATCTGGAGAACCTCTAGCTGGAGACTGCTGGGAGGCCAACACTAACTAGTCACTGAAAAACAAGGGTTTTCCAAGCTGCATTTGGTCAACACTCCCACACAAAATTTTAATCAAAATTTTGTTTCCTATAAGGCCATATTAACCACAGTTGAGCAAGCCCAGTAGTCAAATGGAAGGAAACAAAAGCTGTTTGGTTTTACCTTTTTGGCTTTTTTTATAGGAAGGTGATCTCATCAGCTGCCTTTAATATGCAGAGGGGGTGTATTAGAAATGCCTTGACGTCATCGCTCTATAACATTACTCCATAACAGCCCTCAATAAATCTTTCAACCTTGAGCCATTTTGCTTTACACAAATGTGCAGCATACCTGTTCTTCCACCGATTTTTTCTGTACACCCACTGATACGCAAACATAAGAGGAAACCTTGAATTAGGCATTAATGTACAGCAAATCCCTTCTGCTTTGCCAAGCATGAAGGATCAACATCAACATTCTTTTTGTAACCTACAGGTTTAGAAATCAAAATTGATTTTGTGGATTAAAATTGTTCTGGTGAAAGTATGTTGTTGTTTCTTTTTTTCCCCAAAAGCATAGCACGCACAAGCACAAAGCAAGTTTTCTCACAAAACTAGCTGAGTAACATCCACATCAGTGAGTCTGTGGCATTTTGTCGTGTGTGTGTGGAGTGTTAATCTCCATATTAAGCATTACAAGAACATTTTGACATGTAAGACATGTTCAATTCTTAAAAGGGCAGACAAGGATTTTGTCTGCACCAGGCAATCTTTCCTCGTGCTTGAAGAACACAGCTGAGGTTGGCAACTGCATTCACTACTGTTAAAAGACACAAGCCAAAGTGCCAGGCAGGAGAGCCAAGTCAGCCTCCTGGCCTTCCTGCATGCTCAGCAAAGCAAAAACAGGCATCTCCACCTGGTGAGCCAGGCCACCATAACACAGGCATCTCAGCACAAGCAGGACCCCTCCCTGCCTGGAAATGCCTGCTGGTCTCCACTGACCTGGCTGCAGATAACTACCCTGGCTTATACTTTTGGTATTTGGGAAACAAAGCTCAGCAAAATGCACCCCATGCAGACCAGAATGTTCTCCGACTGCTCGGTTCAGCTGTGAGGATCTAGGAAGGCACATGTCTCCGAACAGACCATGAACAGTGGGGAAGACAATCACTGCTGTCAAAGGATTAACAGATTACAGCAGTTGAAGCTCACTGAGGGTTAGAGGGATGCAGACAGCAACTCTCTTAGGTGGACACTTCTGCCCCACATACCACCAAAAACCTGTAATTGTATCTTAGTATCAGCTGAGACTGAAGTAACACAACAAAGCCCCAGCAAAAGCCAATGGTCCACCAGAATAGGGATCATGTGAGCAAAGAAGAGGAGTTTCTTTCTCCACGTATATTTATATTCAGACAGGCATGTAGTCCTAAAGTGTCATTCTTTATGACTATGTCTATAACATACTGCCTCTTGCAAAACCTAGGGTCAACAGAAAAAGTGCTACTCAAGTTGCAAAGTAGAAAAGTGATACTTAACTTTTACATCAAGATCTAGGGGATCTTATTTTACTGAGCTAAAAATAAATTTTCAGAGACAGAGACGTAGGGTTTTTTCCATTTAAAACCCACATCGTTTAAAATCCTTGTGATCTGTTCACAGCTTCTGTAAAATCCTCTAGCAAATGACACCTTTCCCACAGGTGGAACACGAGCTCTGCTGGCTGCCAGAGCGAACCCACGCCAATCTACCTTGTAATAATCATAGAGCAGTCCAAGGGCAGCGGCACTGTCTTCATCCCCATTGATGCTCATCATAGCTTTGGTAGCTGCTGTGAGGGGATTTTCAAGAAAAGTTTTCCAGGCCTCATCTTCATTGGTGTAAGGACGTCTCTGAGAGTAGAGAGAGTCATTCTGAAGAACCAACACGGGTCTTTTACTTGAATCATAAAAAAAAGAAGAAATAAAAAAGAGCCACCTGTTAGAACACATGGGAAACATTCCTAAAGTTTTTTGAAATTAGCTGCCCGGGTTTCATGGGGTTCATATTCTGATTCAGTGTACTGCAAGGATTAGTCAACACAAAAAGCCCAGAAACTTAATTCTGATCTCACTCATGCTCAGTGTAAATCAGGATTAATTTGACCAAACTCAGATGGATTACACCAGCCTATACAAAAAGGCAAAGCCATGTAAGAGCACAACCGACCTGCTCATGCTCTGAATCCAACCCAGAAAGAGTTACACACTTAGAAGCCAACCACCTAAGAAGCCTCCAGCACATCCTATGTAACAATGCCAAGCTACAACCTGATCCAGTTCCTATGTGGAACTAGAAAATGTGCATTAACGAAACATCTCTTTTCTCCAGCGCTTTCAAGTGTCTTCACTCTCAGAATATACCTAAAAACGCCACCTAGAAGCTACTGATTAGTTACAGATAATATAGGGAAATTGGCAAAGGGGAGTTCAAATCAATCCACCAGTGTTTTTTTCTGACAAGGGAAATAAAAAAAACTTACTGCTTGGTTACTGTTGAAATAATCCACCACACTAGTCTGAAACACACTCAGATGAGTGAAGAAAAAGGAAAAATCTGAGTTATTCCCTTTATGTTATAGTATATATAAAAAATTATATTTACCCTGAACATTTGGACATCGTTGGGAACAAACAAACTCCAAAATGAGTTGGACATTCTGTCCACAGACAAAAGCAAGACATGTAGAAAATGTTGTCCTGCCAGCCTAGACAACTTAATGTTTTTTGCTTCTATTGGTAAAATATATGCTTCATTTTTAAAGTCAGCTCAAGCTAATGTTTAAATCTGACTTTTAAACCAGTTCGGTTTTATTTCCAGGCAAGTTTAACATTAGTTTACTGCAGATGGGCTGGGGGAGAAGGGGAGGCTTTTTTATATTCCTTAATAATCCCAAACTTGACATTTTTAGTGAATTGGCAATAGTTTAAAATAAAAAAGTAATTATTTAAAAACAGCTAACCCCACAAAAAGCAGTTGCCCACCACTTTCACACCCTTTTCCTAGTAGGGAATTACTCTTTGCATCTATTTACTCAGATACATTCAGAGACTGAAATATACTACAAATACAAAAAGTTGTGAAATAGAAAGTTGTGAAATACTCTAATCACTATAATCAGCTTAGCAGTATCCTACATTTACCACCACCTTCTACCAAAAAGATTGCAAAGCGAATTACGCATTCGATGCTTTATCAGTTACACAAGTCACCCCACTGAGCTGCCACCGGACAGCTCGGCTGAGCTGAAGGCACTGAAAGCAAGTGGGAGTTTCCAGGACTTGTAAGAGCACTTCGTGGCTATAAATCAGTATTATGTAGTTGGAAGAAGAGCAAACAAAAATGACAGAAGAGACAAGTTCTTGCACCAAGCCCTTTCTTTAGGTCTTCATACGTACTTGTGTACACACTGACACAGACGCCCAAACGCAGATACCTCTGGTATTGAGGACAGCTACTTTCTATCAAAGTGAGGCGACCCGCAGAAGACAAAGCAGAATTTTCTTTAGGAACATGGCACAAGCTCCTGTTCTTATACAATGTGATAAAAGAAACCTCAAATATTCATAGCAAATGGGAAAATCCTCCAGTTAAACTCACGCATAAAAAAAAAAGGCAACTGAAGTAACCTGGGTGCAGTTCCCTTGATCCATCTCTGCCAAGCTGAAGGGCTAAGTCAGCCTTGCTGGAACTCACAAGACCACTAAGCTGATTCCCTCCAGCAACACAATACTCACATGGGAAGAGAAAATCATCAGAGAACCAAAAATACTGAGAACAAAAGCAGCAACTAACCAAAAGCCTAGCAAATGCAAAACCTACCTATTTTTGTGTTATTTCTTTGTCCTTGAAACACCCAAATTCAATGCACATTGCCCCAGAGGTAACCCACCCACCTAAAACAGCATAGAAAAAGTTATCTGCAGAATTAGCAAGAAAAGTACAGTGCTTGGCAGGAACTCCTTTCGGAGAACTACAGCTTCTTTCAGGTAAATGAGAATATATTAATAAGAGAAGGAGAATGTTTTCTCCTAAGTTTTAGAAGATAACTGGCATGCTGATCTGCTCACAGAGTAGTACACATCCAGCAGAGGCAGAAAATAAGTTTCATACAGCAGTTCTAACAATTTCCCAATTTTACTTCCTACGTGACCACAGTGGAAGCAGAGGAATACTACAAAAAGCAGAGACTCTGTCTTTGCCTGCGAGGCTTCCCAAGCCTGAGACGTTCTGTGTTCAGACCACAGAAACTATTCCTCCGTACTTCACTGATCCAGGACCAGCCGTCCTGTCCCTCACCCTGTAATTTACCTGGCGACGTTCAGAGCTGCCCAGCCGTGCTGTGCCTGCTCCTGCACAGAGCACACCTCTAATGCTGAGGCAGCACGGAGGATTTCTGTCACTGGCATCTGCGTGCCAGAAAAGCAAAGTGCGTGTACCCAAATTGCTACGGCCTCATCCACTAAGTGTCATTGGAAATAAACACACCTATGAAAAATCCTCATCATAGGGATGAGTTAGTGAGCTGCTGCATTGGAGTCCTCTTCCTAGAAAGTGGCATATTGAAAGAAAAACTCGGGTTTAAAATCCTACGCATTCGCTAGGAAATGAGTGCATTTGAGCCACCGATCATTCAAAATAATGAAATTTTATAATCGGTTCTTGAAATTAAATCACTTCAGAGTTACCGCATTTTCTGGCACTTAAGTGTCCTCGGCCACCGTCAGCCGTGACAAGTGACAAGGTGACAAGAGTCCTTACACACAGTCTGGGATCCGCTTGAAGGCGAAGTCTCGAATTCAACACCACGAAGTCACAGAATACATACGAACTCAGTTTAACTCTTTCAGCACGCAGTTTCGGCTACTCCGGGGTGGCCGCAGCCGAGCTCGCCGGCAGCCGCCCTTACCTGCCGAAATCCACCTTGCCGGAGGGGTGCGCCTCGTAGAAGTCCATGGGGGCCGCTGCGGCCGCCGGGCAGCGGCGCGGGGGCTCAGCCCGGCTCCCTCGGCCCGGCAGCTCCTCCCGACGGCGCGGCCGCCGCCGCCGCCGCCGCCCGCATTTAAGGCGCGGCCCGGCGGGGCGGGGGGCGGCCCCACGCCTCGCTGCGGGTGTCGGGTTTCAAAGCCGGCCCGGCCCCGGCGCTCGCCCCGCGGGGCGGGGTGGCCACCAGGGTCGCCCCGCTGCGCCGCCGGGCCCCCCCCCGGGGCTCAGCCCCCGCTCCCCCCGCCATGCCGCACCGCCCCGCCGCAGCCTCCGGGTACTCCTCCGAGAGAGAGGAGCGATGGGGGCGGACCGCACGAGAGCGGCTTCCCCGGCCCGGCCCCCGGGCGGCGAGCCCCTCTCGCCACAGCCCCCCGGCGGGGCGGCAGCACCGGTCGGACCGGCCGCGGTAGTTCTTCCCCCGCCCGGCTCACTCACTTGTCGTAGTCCTGTGTCATGTCTGGCGGAGGCAGCGGGCGGCAGGACTGGCCGGGCGGGTCGGGAGGAGCAGCGCCGCGCACCCGCCGCTCCGACGGGTCTTGTCGGCTCCTCTCGCCCGCTCAGGTGCTCCCGCAGCCGCAGGTGGACGCGCGCCGCGCCGCGCCTCCCATTGGCTGCCGCGAGCCGAGGGGCGGGGCCGCCGCTCCCCCATTGGTCGGGCGGGCTCGGGGGCGGGGCCGGTGCGGTGGGGGCTCCGCGGGCCGCGGCGGCGGCGGGACAGAGCCCCCGGGCGAGCGAGGGGACAGCCCGGCAGCGGCTCTGCGCGGGGAGCGCACCGGGACCCTCCTCGAGCTACTAATGGGGTTCCCTTCGCCCTCTGTCCCAGCCCATAGGACTTTATTTCTTTTTCATGTACTACACCCACTTTTAGGAAAATCTAAACTCACCACAAACATATGAATTGTCTTTATTATAGTCTTCAGCTGCGCCGCGGAAGGTTTAGGTTGGACATTAGGAGGAATTCCTTCGCAGAAAGAGCGATTGGACATTGAAATGGGGTACCCGGGGAGGTAGTGGACTCCTTGTCCTGACGGTTTTTAGGAAAAGACGGGATGTGGCACTCAGTGCTCTGGTCTAGTTGACAGGATGCTTGGTCATAGGTTGGACTCGATGATCTCAGAGGTCTTTTCCAACCTAATTGATTCTGTGAATTTGCACAAGCACTGAACTAGCTGCTAAAGAGCAGCAGATCCATGTATCATTTGGTGCCTCGTAGATGAACCCGGGTTTGGAGAGCAGGGGACATTTACAATGTAGTTAGTGCTGAAACTGCATCAAAACGCTCCAGGGTAACACCAGCAGCAACATCACAAACATATCAGATTTATCCAAAGTGGCATGCATGAAGTTAAATCAGAAAGATCTTCAGTTTCTCCTTGAGAAATAAGGGTGGGAGGTTGCTTGTCTAAGTAACAAGTTGAATCCAACCCATATAGCAACAGTGCTATCTATCATATGTCAAGATCCTTCAGATAGCTGCTGTAATTTAAAAGTATGCTCACTAATAAGAGGTCTCTCCTTTTAGGTCAAAATCTCTTCCCTATTTGTACAGGATATACTCCAATGCAAAATTACAGAAGGACAATTCAACCAGCCAACTGAAGGAAATACGAAACTGAAGAAGACTAACTAAGGGTCTAATCCTGGAAGTTGCTTAATATCCTCTGACTAGATTACAACTAGTGTTCTAGAAACAAAATGCTTTGTTTGGATCTGCAAACACTGCCATTAGGATGGCAAAAGATAAATACCAATACTGAAGGAGGATCTTGCTCTACAAAGTGAAATTAACTGATGTAAATTTGTTCTTTATGACACGCAGTAAAAAATATTCTATATTTTGAATCTTTAAAATCGAATTCAAGATTACATAGAAGAAATTTCTTATCTGATCTCACATACGAAAAAAATACTGTCATCTGATTAAGATGTTGGAAAGTTACATTTTTCCAAACAAGTATAACTTGCTTTGTTTCCGATACAAATTACAAAACCAGCTCAAAATCACAAGTACCGGGAAGGACTTCTGACTTCCTGGGGTGTCACTCCCTCCTCATGCTCCCTGCTTCTCTTCATAGAATTCTGGGATGTGCAGACGCGATCGCTGCTTTTTGGCACAGGTGCACACTTTTCATTAACAATAAAATACAATACTGCCCTGTAGCCATAGGTGACCCAGATGCGGGATGTGCTGGAGTTAAGTCACGTGTTCATATTGCACCCCAATTGCTAAAATCTTAGTGATGGGCCACGCTTGATATTTCTATTTAATTTGAGTTTACCATTATTTTATTCCAAATAACTCAAAGCTGTTTGTCTCTGAAAAAGGGATGCCTTTTCTTAACAGCCTTATCCACTGATGAAAACTTGGTTATCGCCATAGCAATCACTTCCACATTCAGGGGACAATGATATAAACATCGGATTGTGACACCACTGACTAATCTGCCAGTCACAATCTAGACTCTGCAACACCACTTGTAGGTGTATTTATGTGATGTCACTAACTGTGTTGCATCACCACCAAATAAAATCAGGCAAGAAGCACAAAGGGATTTAGCAGAGCTTTGGCTGGGGCATAAAGCCACACCAGCCTGGTGGGGCAGTGCTCTGGCAGGACTTCCCTTGCCCTGTGCTGACTGGCCTTCTCTTCAACTTCTTCCCTCACTCAGCCCTTTCACCTCAAACTCACTGCTCTCCTCCACCTCTCATGCCCTTCCCTTAACCTTTCCCTCTGCCTCAGTCCTTCCTTCAGCATTCTCCTTCCCCTCTTCACGCATTTGTTTCCTTTTAAATGAATCCCACTCAAAACACACAAGGAACTCCACCACACACATACACCATTGGCATCCATTAGGCTGAGCACTGTCCCATCATGCTTGCCCCTCTTCCCAGTCTGTGTTTTGACATCACTGTCTAGAGAAACTGGGATTTATTCTGGACAAGAATTAGCTACTGTTAAGACTTACCTAACAAATATGAGTTTAAAATCTCATACCTGATAATTATCATCTACATGCTCTGGTCATTCACACCTGTGTAATAAACAAACAAGTTGCATCAGGTTTGTGGCAGTACTTTTGATTTCACAAAACACGGCAGGGAGTCAAAACAAGATACTTTTTGCTTAATCGGAGCCCCTAAGATACAACAGCTAGGCTGCAGAGCTGAATGTAAAGAGCAATGAAGCTCCTATGCTCTCCATTACACAGCACACCAGGCGAGCTTTCCTTCTCTGCTAACAAGCCTGTGGTTGCTACGGATAGACCTGGAAAAGTGAGCCCAAAGCTGATCACTGACCCTTGCAGAATAAGCCTGAAGGCATCAAAGAGCTAAAAGAGGAAAAAAAAAAAAAAAAGAAAAGCCCAGACAGAGTTTTCACAAACTCAGTGGAAACTGAGGTGAAAGAAGGCACAGTGGAAAGAAATAGACAAGTGACAGTAGAAAAGGAAGCTGGAAATGCCTTGGAAGAAAGAGATGGAAAAAGCTGGGGGAAAAACGTAAAGTAATAAATGAAAGCACAATGTGTGAAATATAGAACAAAGAAACAGTTTGCTTTCCACTTCAGTCATATCCCTATATGCAATATTGCAAACATTCCTTAAAGATTCCCCTTTTGATTCTTTATTTATCCCTAAAGATAATATAGATACTGTTAAAAGGATACAGACTATTCAGGGTCAAGAGATGCAGTTCCATCAGCCTGACTGAGGACACTCTGAATTTACTACAATATAAATTCACCAATTTTGCAGTAACCTATATATAAAAAAAAGTCAGCCTGAAACCTAAAATTTTATTGATGAAAAAATCTTTAGCATGTCATCCAGTTTCACTGAGCATTTATCATCTCTGTTCAATATTGTGCTTCCTCTGGGACTGACTGCTGTGTCCATAGGTCCTGCCACACAGGCCCACACTGGTGTAATGAGAGAACAGTGTGCAGGTCCTTTGCTGCCCACTGTTCCCTGCCCAATCCACTCTGCTCCACAGCACGGAAGCCACGCAGCTGCCTGGTCAGGAGTTACGAATGCCCCAGGTCTCAGCTCAGGAAACAATGGTTTGCCACAATTTTGTATCAACACAGCATGACAGAAGCACCCCAGGATCGCAACACAGGCATTGAACACGCTTGGTGGCATTGTCATGAGGCAATGGCAGGGTCTGCAGCCGGTGAGCAAAGCCACTGCTGGGACAATGGGGGGGTCTACGAGCAGACAGAGAGAACTTCTACAACAGACAGCAGCTGTATGAGATTACCAGAAGAAAGTGCTTGTATTTTCTTCTAAAACCACCTGATGTACTGCTGGAGGCAAAGTGTAGATGCCAAGGACAGGGGAGGCATGTTCTGGCTCTGGAAATGCTGCCATTAGCAGTTGTACAAGGGCAGCAATCACCTCACGTGAGGACACCAGCTTCCATCTCCTGTTCTGGTAATCCTTAGTCACTCTTGTTCACCATTTCAGCAGCATCCTAGCAAAAGGAGCAGTGAGAGATCTTTCACATATGCCTGTTTCCGTGTCTTGGCATCCCCTTTATTCTCCCCCTCATCTATCCTGGCCAGGAACAAAGAGCTTCACACATGAGGAGCAACAGGACCAGTAACTGTGGAGGAGATGCTGGAAAGCAAGCATCCTGCATTTAGCACAAGGACAAATGCAGTGAGAGACACTGCTGTAACCAACCCACACACTAACATGCTCAGCCAGGAAAAACATACAACCATATGTGCTGGGAATCCCATTCCATTTTGGATCAAAGTAGAAGACTAATTACACGGAGTTATCCTGACTTTTCTCTGCCTGTGAAGAATAAAACTTACTCAACCTGACATGGGGAAAGGATAGATGAGATAGGGGATGGACACCTTATTTGGGGATTTAACATTTTCAGACTTTGCCTGTCTCAAAAGCCCTGTGGATCCTGGCTCTTTTGCTCCCAGCACTGCAAGAGCATCCTCTTGACAACTTACTACAATATCCTGAATTAATGTTTTATTCAGAACAAGCAGAAGTCTTATTTGTCCAAAACAGGAGAAAAGTCATTTGAGGAAGGGATTTTTGAGATTTCAAGAAGTTATGAGAAAGCAAGATACTCATTGCCTTGCCTACAATGCTGCATGAAGCTTTCTTCAATCTTCTACACTCAATTGTTTCAGCAGTTGTGCTAAGAATGGGTTAAAAAAGATGTAATTGTAGTGAAGCCCATGCAATACAATATGGCAAATAAATTAGATTAGCATTGCTTACAGGCATGGGGCTTTGCTGATTCTCATTCTCTGGTTAAATCAGGTTCAGGGCCTTAACTCTGTAAGTCAAACACCTCTCCTTCATGTCTGGACAACAGTAAAACCTTTGAAAAGAAAAATGTATGTGACTGAGACTAACTTGATACTCAGAACACAGACACACTGAGGTAGTGAAAAACTAGTAAGGGTAAAATACCAATTCTGCTGAAGGCTGTGCCTTTCAAAAGAAAATGGGACATCTGTCATATTTCTCCACCAAAACAACAGAAAGGTTGCATTTAGGAGAATTCATAAAGCAAGGTTACTTTTGCCCACTTAAACATACTTTTTTCCTAACAGATAAACTATGAAAAAGACTAAATTCACTTTAGAAGGTAAAAGGTCTTAGAATAACTGATTTGCTATTGTCTAAGTTAATAATTAATTAAGTCTTCTCAGTATATACTGTTTTAAAAGTTTATTCTTAAAACCCCCACTTGCCTTTATCAATATACTTAAGAACTGTCATTCAAATTTTAGAGTAAGAAACTAAACAAGGAGAGCCTCTTTTACTCAAAATGTCCACGGGAGTAAGTAAAAAAAAGTCGCTGAGCTTTACCTGGACGCTTTCAGCAAACAGTTACAGAAAGGAGCTGTAATTTCCAAGCCGAGAGAGGAGGTGACTGGAAGCGCTGGCTGCGCAGACACCCTGCCCTTCAGCTACGCCGGCAGCTGTCTGCTCCGCGGCGCGGCTCCGCCTCCGGCCGGTGCTAACTGCACTCGGAGGAGCTGTCCCAGGAGAGCTCAACTTCACTGCAGATAAAGCACTCCTGCGGCTCGTCAGCTTCTTAAACACCATTACTCCAACACAAGTGGCGATTGATTAAACTGGATACAACTAACATAAAGCATTTTGGGGGCACACCCTTTATTTTAAATCTGACTCTTAGCCTGTGTGTCCAGAAGACACACGGCTCTTGATGATTAACTGCAAGCTTTATGCCAATTTATTAAAGTACAGCCTTAATTCAGTCTAACATCTAAGGGAGCTTTCTTACGTTTGTAACAATGTAACAGTGAGCACAGTATTTTTAATTTATGAAGCTCAGATTTTACTACTACAGTAGTTTTAAAAGAAAGCTATACCTATAATTAAGTGCGTAAGTCTTTCAAATAAAGACTTCTGAATTAAATGAATCCTTTATGTATACCAAGGTGTCTTTTAGATAGTTAATTCAAAACTTTAACAGATATTGCAGTAAAAAGAATGAGATGCTTTCAGTCGTTTGAGCCAGTGCTGTTGAAGAGTGACAATGTGTATTACATTTCTGTAGATTTTTAACTGATACAAATACTCATCTAGAAAAGTACAAAGAATAATTTTACCAAATACTTACAAGTATTAGTCATTCACTCAGGTGAGGTCAAACATAATAGGTAATGGCTAATTTTAAAACACAAACACTAGACACAAGAGATTTAAACTGGTATGTTTCAAGTCCATTAATGTAAACATCAGTTCAGACACACCTTGCCAGAAGTCTGAGGTATCTAGCACAGAGTGGCAATAGATTTAGACATACTAAACTGTGCCCACTTACGAAATCTCTTAACACATACACCAAGTAATAATGCAGTCTACTCTTTCCTCTTCCCACATCAAGCACAGTTTAGCTCTGTATGGCTAAAACTATACCTTCTCAACTGTATGACAGTCACATTATAGGACCATTGTTCTAAATCCCTGTGCTACAATAACTAATTAAAATACCTGAAAAAGCAAAAACTTTCACCTCGTGTCTTTTGTGTCACCCCAAATCAGGACACCATATTACCTCCCACCTCTAGTGAGCCAGCAAAGCCTCCTGGTTTGCCAGTATTTCCATGTAACTATTCAAACTCACCTTTAATAGTCCTGCCTGCCCTACCTGTATTTGAAATACCACTTTATCACTTGCTCCAGACAGGTAGGGCAGTGCATCACCTCTACTATCATTTACCTGTTCCCAATTTTTAAACAACTTCATGGATTGAACTGCAACGGATTTTAAACCCTTCATAATCTACTTGCTGAACTGATTACCCTCCCAGATTACATCTCACTGAAGCCCTTGCTCAGGGAGGAAGTCATTACTCTTTGTCAAGTCTGCAGGCACCATTTTTCTTAGTTATAATAATGCTTAGAAATAGCTGTTGGTTTTGGTTTTGATCAAACATATTTGGCAAGTTCTGTACTCTGTACTGATGGTTGGAAATGATGAATTTAATTTCATTCAGATGAAAGCAGCATTATTAATCTGGGTATCTACACAGCATCTCAGTTCAACAAACGTATATATATGTTATGGTGTCTTTCATGTAGTGGCAGCACCCTACCACACTTCATTTACATGTTGTCTGGGACACTATATAAACGTGGTGCATAAATAAGATTGAGCATGAGCAACTGGTGGAATGGCCAGGGCACCAACTGCTGAAGATGCTGGGTTATAAAGCGGTCAGAAGAAATTCAAGGCTTTAACAGCAGCCTTGCAAAAGAAGAACAACAGGAAGACCTGGCAGTTACTGCTTCACAAGAAATAGGATCAGATTTTACATGAGGTACAAAAGTATGTAAGTAAGTTCCTGAAGTGGAATGTGGACCTGAAAGGTGTTAACCTGAATGAGAGGTTTAGGCATAACAAGAGACTGGGAAACATACAGGATGCAAGGAAATGTAGAAAACAGTGCAGGAGTCGTTCCAGAACAACTGGAATGTTTGTTTAGAAATAATAAAGAAACTCACTGCAATGTTAACATCAACCAACTGCTTCTTTTATTTAACATAGTATTTAAAAACAAAACAAACATTATTTTCTTGAAATATATTTACTGTCATACAATGGTAGGTAAAAAAATAGATATTTTAATTGCAAAATCTCACAATGTAATTAGATTCTAATGTCATGTCCAGTACACTCAAAGTATGTACAATCATGCCCTAAAAAATGGTAATTTCACAGCTTCCTGTTGGCTCTGATGCAAATTAATGAAATAAATGGTAATTAACAGTTTCCTTGGCAGTTTCCTTTCCCAGTATCAGTGACCTAAATTATAGATAAAATGACACTGAAACTGTAGAATAGTAGTAGATCTCAGCACTACTATCTTAATAAAAAATGTTCATGAGACAAAAGAATCAGTATAAGTTTACATGTAATACCATGGTTCAGGATCCAACCAATTTACATGGGTTTAACACTGAGGTTTTTAGGCCCTTTTCACTTCCTTAGGACTGTGTTGTATTTTAGTTTTTTATAGAGTTTTTTATTAAAAAGTTTGTGTTCTATCATACACACCTCATCATGGATATAAGAGGGCTGAATCCTCAGAAGAAAGGAGAATAACCCTAGTACAAAATGGTAACTCTGGGGAAACTCCACTTCTCTGTAATGAGCCAGATGACCACACAATCTGAAAAGAAATGGGGAGAAAATAAAAGCCCTAGATTACAAGTGCATTTAGTATTTAGCTACCATTTATATATTTAACTGTAATTAGAGGCAAACTACATTTTTTTCCAACAGCATAAATCACAATTCTAGTTTACAGTGTTGATTCTGTGAAGTGATCCACTCCTGCAAAACCCGGAAGTAAAGGACTGGACCAAGACATCTTCAGAGCTGGTGCAAACACACTAAGAAGGAAAAGCCACTATAGCTTCTTGCACTATGAATCAGGATCTTACTCAACTAGGCAAAGAATACGTTCTTTGCCTTTCAGGACTAAATGGAATCACTGTTTGTTCTTCCAGCTTTTAGCAAATGTAGCAAAGCATTAAAATGACTACGTCACCCTATTTTTAAAATTTCTAAGACTATCCAATTCAGACACCTCAGGCTTTTTACTCTGTTCTTCTCTCTCCATACGGTTCCCCTCTCATCTTCCTAACTCTATGTCATGGGATAATAACCCATTCATTTATTGTCCATTGCCTCTGTGTGCTAAATACAAATTACGTGTCTAGAAACAAGAGAGAAAAGCTAAGTTAAGTCAATGGAGTAACACAGGAAACATCGGAGCAAACACTGACGAGGTCAACAGAAAGTAATTAGTGCTGCAGCAGCCTTCTGCTTAATTATTTTGTAGCTTTCATGGTGAAAATGTTAATGAAAATGATGAGGTGATTTTATTGATGAAGCATATAATGAAAATAGCAGACTAGACTTGCTGGTAACAAGTGTCAGACCAAACAAAAGATGACACAGAGGACAAGCTGCAGAGATAACTGTGTAAACATTAAGTTCAGCAAGTTAGGTTGGAAAAATACCCTGTTCTGGATAAGCCTCAAATTTGGTTTAAAATACTATAAAGTTTCAATTTTTAAATAAAAACACCCTACATTGATATGAGGGTTCAGGTGCTATTCAACTATAAATCCTATACTTCTAACTTACTAGGTATTGCCTTGGGATGTGGAGAAGCAGTTTAAAATGTTCCCTGTGTCTGATTCAGAGCAGCTGTCTTAAATATTCACCAGAACAACGACTGGGATCTGTCTGTCCCAATTTACGGGTAAGTGTGCTAATTACTAGACTATAAAGTCATTTGCTCACTCCCTCTGGCCCAGCAAACATTTACATTTTACCTCAAACTGGAGGAACAGCCAGACCCATCCTGAGTGCCAGGCAAGCTGCACTTCAGGGAGCACAGTCTGTTCAAAGCCTCCTGAAGTCTGGCACATTGGAAATCTGGAACTAGGTCTCTCATGCCATACATCCCATCCTCTGCCCTACCTCACATCCCCCAAAAGCATTACAACATTTTTTACACACCTCATCACGTATAGAATCCTACAGTCCTTTAGACCGGAAAAGACCTTTACAATCACTGAGTACAACTCCTGTCATATAAAGACTTCCACAGCAAATCGGTTTAGAATCCAGTTTAAAACAGAAAGTTTTAAAATAAAATGTAAAAGCATTTCACCAACCATTTGACTGATCTCACTCAGCTCTGCTGACACTGTAATCACACTCTAGTCCCAGGATTAAAGCATTTCAGCAGTCCAGTTACACCATGCTGATTTTTAGAGAATGAGAATTTGTAAGATTTTTTTTTTAGTTCTATTCTACATACACAGACGATAAACCCTTGTATCCGAGGGAGTAGATGTTGTTTTCCAATGGTAAGTAAGTGTCAGATGTATAATTAACTACTTGCATTGCAAATGATATAATGGGAAATTTAACCGGTAAGAATTTAAATTCAAATCTTGTTTCATGAAGGCTATGACAGTTTGCCATTAACATTTCAATATATTACATATGAAAATGTAGGCTTAAAAACAGACTTTGCATGGAAGATTATTCACACAAACATACACCGAAATATCCACTCACTCAATGTGTACACAAGATTTACGCAAATCTGTGGTAAAAGGATTATTACCTTTACTCTCTTCAAAAAAAAAAAAAAGGTTTTTATTCATACAAAAGAATGAATCCATATAACCAAAGCTCCTGTAATGTAACACTGTGCTTACATTATTCCAACCCATTTCTGTCACGGTGGGTATGTGAAAAATAATGTGAAAAGGAAAATAAAGATAAGCAAATAAATCCACAGAAAGACAGAAAAGACTGCATACTTGTAAAACCCAGTTATTTTCAAGGGGAATTCAATGTTTTAAAAATCAGGACAGTATCGGGGCTACTGATCTCTGAATGCCATTTCAAATTATATACCAGATAAAGACTTCACATGTTATTCAACAGACAAATGAAATCTCAATTCACATGAATGTGACCCAACTTCCTTTCCAAAAAAATCACTTTCCAATTGCACACATGAGAAATTCAAGAGAATCCAAGCCAGCTACAGAGTTGATCTTTTTCACTGATATTCACCAGTACATTCCTCTTCTGGATTAGGGTTTCCTAATATGACCAATGGCAGAACCAAAGTCTGGCATATGATCCAGAAGCCATTGTGATTAAGGCCATCACAAAATCAGTACAGTGATTTAGAAAATTAATTTTCTGTGCTTTTTTAGAGGCCAGGGAGGAGAGGAATGGGACTGTTTTCCCATTCTCTGGAGAGCTGCATCACAACAAAACCAAAGTTTTTTTATAAAACACTATGAAGTGAAGTATTTGTATCTAGTTGCTACTCTTGCCATGTGACTCTAGTTGTTGATTTTGTCTCATCTCCTCTCTTCTCATAAACTCACTTTGATCACTCTTCAGGTTACAATTTGTCTACTCACAGTCTGAGCCTATCCATTTCTCACACACCCCTTTCTACAAATGACTGTAACTATATGTGAACACGTAGCTGTGCACACACCCTGTATTTATCATTTGCAAAAATATATGTACAAGACTTTACTTTCAGGAGAACTTTCCAAAATGTATTTAGTAAAAATGTGAACACTTACTTCTCATTACATAGTTTAACTGTACACAGCCAATAGTCAGGGTTCATGGCTGTCAGTAAACCACATTTTTCTTGCAAAACTCCCTTCAGGCTATGCCCGTGAAAACAACTCCCATCTGTGTTTTCTTCAGACCAACTTAACTGAAAACTTGAGGGATTTGGTTTTTCAGCACGTCGCACTGAACCAGACAGCTTGCCAAACTGATTTTGTAAGTTCACAACCATTTCTGTGCAAAGAGAAACAAAACAAACGCACGCAAAAGTATTAAGTATCAGAATACTAAGGTTTAGAGGTGATTAAAACAAGAAGAAAATGGGGTATTTGTGCTTTTTAAATTTCTTTCGTTTTTTCTTTAAACCTCTGTGTGAAAGACTGAGAAATCTTGGAAGTCTCTATGTTCTCTCGGCCACCCTCTTTACAGGTTTTAGTGAAACATTTTGAAACATAATTCAAAATGCCATGTCTTTCATACCTAATGCTAGTAGTAGTGGGGCACTCTAAAACATTCCTGCAAGTAAAACCTGTAAAACCCATTTGATACTGCTGGGATTTTTATGCTGATAGAAAGCACATTCATACACACATGGATTCAAAGTTAAGCTTTTCATGGTGCAGATTTCAACTGGAAAAAAAAACGCAACAACAAAAAATCCTCACTCCATGTTTGCCCACTGCTAGTGAATGAATGACGAACTTCCCTAAGTTACTGAGGCTGAGAAGGGAAAGAAGGTATCATGATAGACCAGCACACACTCTATGACTGCCTATGCCTTGTTTCCATAGGATAAAAATCAGGTTAAAAAACATTGTTGGAGATTTAACTTCTTTTTATGACCTGTATTTAAATAAACTCATTCAAAATCAAAGGTTTAGGAAGGTTTCTGAAAATCTGTACCTAGCACATAAGTGTTCTAGAGCACTGTCTCTACTATGGTACATTTGTTTTAAGAAGAATCCTGCCCAGTTACAATTATGTGATACTCCTGCTCACAACACTATGATAAAGTTCTGTAATCTAAGTGGCCCTCTTCTAGCTACAAGAGAAGCAGAGCCAGAAGAATCTCTTTTCCTATAAATGCAGGAATTAAAGGGCATCTGAGTAAATAATCAGCTTGAAATAAAGAAATCTAAACATGGTTTTCCATGGAACATGACTGCAGGATCACCCCAACTGAATTTTGAAGAGTAAGTACTTAAAAAAACCCCCACCACATTCCTGAAGGAGAAATCCAACATGCGTAATTCAAACCAAATAGGATTATACAACTTGTTTAGAAGTCCCTGAACCAGTCAATTTCAGAAACTGAAAGAGCATATAAAAGGAAAAATACCACTTGCCACATTTAATATCCCTCTCCAAATACCTGCTGTTTTCTGGATAGTATAAAATGTAGAATGAAGAACTCCAGATCTAATTTGGCTGAATAAAATTCTGGTTTTCTTTATTTCTACAGACAAGTGGGGTTTTGTTGTTTTGTTTCTGTGCTTTTATGTCAACATAAACTGCGGAAACTTCTCACAAGTACTTCCAGAGGTACTAAAACACAGTAGCTGTACCTGCATTCTGACTTGAGCTGGCTGCTCAAGTAAAGCCTTCCTTGTTTTCTGTAGTAGGCTGCAAGAAGGAGTGGGAGTGAAGAGGGACATGCAAGATCTACCAAAGGACATACTGGGATATTCATACCAAAGCATATGGAAAGTAAACGAGGAAACAGACAGGAAAGCTATGGAAGATCAACAACAACTCACAAGGAACAGTGATATAAAGGCAGCTGGAAAATTGGACAAGATGAGGACAGAGCACTGATTCTGAAACGTGGTTCAGTAGATTGTTAGGAAGATTGGCAAAGGCAGTTTCAGTTGTGCGTGTTTGAAAAATTCCAGCTGCAGGTTGTAAAATAGTACTACATTAATTGTACCCAGAGATGAAAGTGAGGAGACAAAATATTTTAAGATGTAAATGTTATCAGCCAGGGCTGAAGACTTTCTATGATGGGAAAAGTTGGAGCAGATTTCTGTATTGCTGGGAAGAAGCAAAGTTTACTCACGTCTTCTCTTTAGAACTTTAGATTTATTCTTGACTGAATAGAACAATGGCTTTTCACATCTCCACAGATACCTACCAGTAAGAGACATAAGAATTGTTAACAAAAAGAAAGCTGGAGCAAACCAATAAAAGAATAATAATTTATTAGAAATACTGATAGAGTTTTAAATCAAAATAATCTAATGGTTAGTGCTATTAAAAGCCACTGCCCCTCCAACGTAACTACGAAGTCTTTTTCTGAGTAGGCAAACCAAGGCATGTTAGTCTAGATCTACTGTAATCAGTTAACTCTTCAGCTGTATAACCTATTGTTCACAGAAAGTGAGCATTTGATTAATAACCTGGATAAACATTATGAGTGTAAATAGAAAATTAAGACAGTGACTTAATCATTCTATTCACTCAAGCTTGGTGGATGGATATGTGGAGCAAATTTCTAACTTTTTTTTATTTCTGTAGGGATCAGGAGCTCACGTAGAACTGTCTGCCTTAAAAAAGAAGTACTTAAAAACCTCTTACTTGGCTCTTTCTTCATCCAATTTCTTTTGCTCCACATCCAAGGACTGTTTTACCACCTCATACCACTTCTTGAACTCAAAATATGGACCACCTGAATAAAATAGGCACATTTTAGTTTGGGAAGAAATGAAAGAAATGATGGAGAAGGTGGTCTCCAAGCACTTAGACCCTGCATCTTGCACCTGTATACAAACTACCCCAAATGCTATGTGCCTAAAGAAAATACACTTGATCTAATAATTCTGTAAGAAAGAGAAATGCAGAAATGGAGTGAAAGAACAGCATGTCATGTGACATGCAAAGAAGCCCTGTATCTTAGATTTCATAGATTTAGCACAATTCAAACCTTTTCCCTCTTTTCTGGAAAGCTAAGTCCAGAAACTACCTCCTCTCTACCAAATGAACTAGCTCTCCACTGTGTGAAGTGGCCTTCAATCGTTTGAAAGTTAAATTCAAGGGCTTAATGAAACTATACATCAAGCTTAGGTTTAAGCAAATGAAACCTAAAGAAGCTCAGATATAAAATTTCACACAGTTTCATCAGCTCCCCACTGTCTATCCAACTAGCCATGACACCTTACAGGGTTGGAAAGATAAACTAGACAATGGTCTTCACTTTGTATCAGCCTCCCATGGTTTTGAGCACAGCAACTTCACTGATATGTGAACAAGTATTTACCAGCACATGAAGGCATAGGACATATAGCAGCACCTTTATCACTGATCCTCCAAAGAGGCACAAGACTGAAGCACACCAACTGGTTACAGTAAGGGTAAGAATTCCAAACAGAAATATGATGTAGATTTATATATTTAAAAATAATCAACTCCTGTTCCCCGGGGGTGGAATATCTGCATTGTGAATTAACCAGACTTTGCATTTCCCCATTGCCCCAGCTGCACTGCATGCGAAGCTTGCGTCATGCTTAGCTTTGCCAGCCAGCTGTTTAAACTCTCCTGAAGGTGAATATACTGTTCTTACAATCAAACTTATATACCTTTTGTATTATCTGCATTTCTGCTATTTGCACTATCCTGCCTCAGAATGTCTAGATGCTAAAAACATAGATGGTCTCAAAAAGCAAGAGACACGTGAAAGGAACAAAGAACCCTCAGCAGTCCTTGAGATTCAAGGTCTGGATACAACCTCTTTTACCAGCTCCTTAAACCCAGAGGTTTAAGTAAATACTCCTAAACTGCTGGGAGAGCAGTGTGGGAGGTGGTAGAAATTTGTGCTAAACTTCATATGAATTATTAAGCATCTGTCACATGCAAACCCATCGTCAGAGACATGATGCTACACTGTAATAATCCTTTACCTGGCCAGTACTGCTGGTCTGACATTCATATAGCTGAGCTGAGTGGAAAATACACAGCTTTGTGATACACACAAACATACACACATACATATACACCTATATAGATATCTCAATCATGTTTTATTTGAACAAAACCTGTATTGTGGATGTGTGCAGCTCACAGAACACACACAGTAGGTAACTACAACTATCTATTGTACTGCTTCCAGTGTGACTGGAACAAACGTAGGAGCTGAAATACTACTTTTTATTTTATAAAAAAAAAGGACTAGAGAATGGATAGTTAAGTTGAGAATGGAGTCAACATAAATTGTATCTTTAAAACTCAGTATTAACCATTATTCATTTCAGCACTCTAACTTTGGGAAAATGCCAGAGGCGGTTTTGAGCTCTGGCACTAATCAGTGCTCTAACAGAAATTCTCACATCAGCTCCTCTGCACGGCTGCTCACCATCACTCCAACATCTTAAGCACAGGGACAACACAACAGAGCCGATGGATCATTTGCACCAGCAGATTTTAAAGTAAAAAAGTGGGCAAAGAATGAGCTGTTAATTCCCAAGGGTAATGAGACTTGTCAATAAGGGAGAAACCCCATTAAGACATTAATGGCTTTGAGCCTCAGCTTGTAAAGCAGTTGCACAACTCCCCACTCGTCACTATCATGTACTTCAAGTTTTCAAGGGAAGTAAAAAGGAAAAAAAATCCACTGTAAGTTTGTGTATCTACTTGAATGTGAAAATTACCAGTTTTAGTTAACAGTGATGACTGTCTCTAGTTACAGCAGTAATTGGGCTCACACATGACTAACACAATAATTTTATTATGGACTTAAATTTTAAACAAAGCAACAGAAGGGTCAAAATTACCCAAAACTGGATAAAAGACTTAACAGATAAACCACTGTAACACATCTTGGATCTTATCTTCAACTGTGATTTGGATCGGGCCATGGAACATCTTCCTGAAGATTTCTAATCTTTGACTTGGTCTTTCTGCCCTCAAAGAACCATGTTCACACCATTATCTTCTCTATCTTAATTGCTGCTAGCTTTTCCACACTCTCTCAGGATTATTTGGACTAAGAAACTAGATTACATCTGAAATATGTTACACACTAAGACATTTTATTTAACAAGACTAAACAAGTTTGGATTTTATCATAAATGTGGTTTGATGCCCCTAGTAAGTATCTGCTATTTACGATCAAAGTGTGTTCCCTCTTCACAGCGTATCCATTTATCTCCACCTACTAAGCATAAAACTCTAAACCAAGAGGCAAACATGCACAAGCAGAAGCAGAGAGGCACCCAGCAAAATGTGTACCAAATTCCCCTATGCAGAACAGTAAGAACTATGCAGGCCATTTTACATAAACAGGATCTACTCTTTTCTCTGAATAAAATTTCCCCTAAAGAATGACAAAAATATATTCTAATGATCAATAAGAAAAGTCTAAGCCTGATTGCAAAACTGTTTCATTTTCAAAATAATAACACTACTTCTACTAGAATATTTACGTACCTTCTGTGTTATTTTTATTTCTTTCTTCAGCAAACCCTGAAAGTAACCTGTAAAAAAATTTTAAAAATCAGGCTGTTTTGTAGATCCAAATACTGCACTTTTCACATGAAGTTCAAATACAACTGACAAAAATGATACCCTAATTTTATTTCAAGTTTCAGATAAAACCCAACAAATTTTAAAAGTAAGTAATATTTCATGTCTAAAATATCTTCAGGTGTATGGTTAAAGCTAATGAACTTAATTGAAATTCCAGTAGTATAAATTTAACTCTAAAGAAAGAACAATCCAAGATAAGCCTTTGCAGTATTTGAAATTTGGGGGTTGCTACATATTTGTCTGCACACTTACCATTCATAGCGATCATCTAATAAAAACAGTAATTTGAGCACAACTACAATAACTGCTGCAGCAAGAACATCATGTTTCACTTTTCTTGTTGACTTGTTTCCAGGCATAAGAGTCAGGAAATCCACTTCTCCAATACCAATCTTTTTCACCACTCGACAAGTCCAATTATGCAATTCATCTGATTAATACAAACATAAAATGTTAAGACAAGCTAGAAATATTTTTACAGTGCAAATATGTTGGCCATTTGAGGAAAATGATGCTTAGGTCTTTTAGGACCATTTGACAGCCATATTTTCCAGGCTGAGGAGTATTTTCGGATACTTTAAAAAATGCTAGGCAACCTTCACTGGGCTTACATGGAAAACATTTGTGACTTATTATATATTCATATGGAGAATAAAAAAATCACATATTTAATACTGCTTTGATGTTACTTGACTAATGAAGTGAGATCATCCTGAACATTCTTGTGGGAAAGCCTATTGCAAATCTACATAAATATATTTTCAAAAAAGTCCCCAAAAGCAAAAAACTTGTCACAAACTTTTTTCCTGCATGTCAACTAAACACCCTTGGCAGGAACCAGCACTGCACAGAGGAGGAACACGGCTGGTTGTAAAGAAGCTGGGTATGGAGAGCAGTTTGATCATGGCAGGGCAGCACTTGCTGCTCCCCCAGCAAAAGCTGCCGAGGTCACACCTGGCTTTCCCTGCGCAGCGCAGTCGCACCCGCCAGGGAGATCCAGCTGCAGCTCCACAAGATATACAGCAGTCTATCTACACAGTCTCTTATTACTCTGCTTATTTTTCACAGATACAAATCCCCCAAATTTCTCACCTTTCCAGTTCAGCAAGAAATACAGGAGTTGATTACATCACCATCAGATTCCACAAAGGTTAGCAATGTATGACTAAGTACAACCTTAATCCAGCTGTACTTATACTCTTGCTGCTTACAAAGTGTTCAGTAGGAACTTGTTTTTAATCCTCTCACACATAACAGTAAAAGTTAAAAAAAACGTGGAAACGAAATTTTCTTATAAATAATAGCAGCATACTTTGTTTTATTTCAGATACATAAAATAGTCTCTGCATTGGTATTTAGTGTCCTTTAACACTGCCAATTCATTGTTTTGGTTTTTTTAGGAGTTGTTAGACAACAGCAGCAGTTCTTTTTCAATTTAAAAAAAAAATGCTTATACATATTAAAATCTTAATTGCAAGGGAAAGGACAACATATTCCTCTTCTGCAGTATTTTCGAAGAGTACTTAGCTTTGCATTTCTCTGTAAAAGATCTCAAAACGACAAATTTGTAGCCCTTTTTTTTTTTTTTTTATTCAATTGATACTTCACAATCCGTAAAATAATGTAATCCTCTACGGGATCACAACACTGGCATAAAACTACAAAATCAGAATTACTACTCTGGAATTTTAGTCCTAAACCTGTTGGTTATCTTCTATTCATTCAATTGTGAATGAACAGAAAAACTAAACACTTTTATTCATTGTAACTAATTGCAAAATAAAACAGTAACTCCCTCCCCTACTCTGAACTGTTGGAATGTTCTGAGAAAAAAAAATTTACAGGCAATCTGTCTGTGTAACTCATCTTCAGTGACAGTGGTATTTGACAGAAAGTATGGTAACCCAATAGACAGTTCACATACTAGGACACACTGGTCTTTCTTTGACAAGTCAATATTCAAGACTTAATATTAGGATAGACAAAAAGAGTCAATACTTATGCAATATATGATTTCAGAACTAAATAATAAATCAAGTGAGACAGCAGCTGATCTGTCACACACCATCAATTAATATTAAAATAAATGGTAATATACAATATTATATAACACACAAAATGTATTCTTTGTTAAAGAATATACAGTCACTATTACATATGAAAATTCCAGAGCTAAGCAATTGGGTCCCAACTTCATGAATCATTTAGCTAAAGTTAATATATCACATGAATCCAACAGGTGCCTCTTAGTTCACATGGATACTGAAAAATTTAAAATGAAGTATCCACTCCATAGCCTTAGAGAGCCAGCATCAGAGTGCCCCTGCATATCTGGGCCCATAATACATACTCTAAATGTTTGATGAAGGTGCTTTCTATGGAAAGAGTATCTTTCAAGTTAAGTTCAAACTTAATTGGGAATAAATTAGAAGGAAAAGAGCAGGCACTTTTGAAGTAGTAATTTAAGCCTTTTTGCTAGAGTTTAATAAACCACAGAAAAATTTTATCAGTTTGGGCTAGGGAAAATATTTACCAGGTAAATTGGCTTCCATCAAGTACTTCATGCACAGCATGTCTGGATGAAGAAAGCAGCTGTCTGTTATATCTGGAAAACGAGGCAGGTCTAAAAACGCTGCAAGCTCATGCATTTTGTTGAATACTTCTTCATATACAGGCCATGACTGAAAGACAGGGTTAGAGGGGGTTATACATTTGCTCTATTACTATATTTGTTAATTATTTAAAATTAGTTATTGATATTAAATTCTGAATTGTTTAATTACAGGATTATCTATACAGATTCTTGTAGCACTCTATGACTAAACACCTATGCAAGAATGGAGCCAGACTGCGGTACTGCAAAGAGAAACGTGTGCTAATTTTAAACTCCATTAAATATATAAGGAACAAATAGAAAGTTGCTTCAGATCTCCCACCACCTCACCACCTTTCTTGTGAAATGCTCATTATGTGTCCAGATCCTCCAAAACTGAGAGCTTTTGGAAAAAACCAATACAGATGCAATTGAGGGTGAACTGTCTAAAGAGCTAAGAGGTCAGAAAAGCACAGAAGGTGGAGGCTGGAAGGGACTGCTTGAGACCATCGGGTCCAAGCCCCTGCTTGGGTCTGCTTGAGCAGGCTGCCCAGGACCACGTCCCGTCAGATACTGAACATCTCCGTAGACGGCAGCGTCCAAGGTTTGTGGGAAATCTGCTCGAGTGTTTCACCAACCCCAATGTACAAAGGAAAGAAGATTTTGTTTTCCCTTATGCTTAAATGGAATTTCTTGTATTTCAATTTGTGCCCATTTCTTCTCATCCAGTCACTGGATACCACTAAGGAGGATCTGGTTTTCCTCCTTTGCACCCTTCTGCAGGTACCACATCATACCCATCCTGAGTATCCTCCAGCTCCAGGACGAACAGTCACAGCTCTCTCTGCCTCCCCTCATTTGTCAGGCTCCACTCCATCATCTCCACAGCCCTTTACTGGACTCACTCCACTTGTTCACATCTCCCTTGTACTGGCTAGCCCAGAACAGCAGCCAGCACTCCTGATGTGTATCACCACTGCCAAACAGAGAGGAAGGATCCCCTGCCTCCCTTGAGGACTTGTGCAATCACCACAACTGCTCAAAAATTGACAGTGACCTTGCAGTGGCACCAGCCAGCTGCCTCAACACTTGTGCAGCATCTCATCACAGCCCATGAACCTTCATACGTCACCTTTGTTCACATTTTCTCTAACCTGTTTCTCAAAAACTGAAGCAAAAAACCCAATCATCACTTTAGCCTTCTCCTTGGTCTTTGTGACCATATTCCAATTCAGCACCAGGCCCACATTCTCTAGAACCCTTCCACAGAATCTTTCATGTAATTTAGTTTAAAAAAAATAAATTCCATATTTGCATATTTATTAGTGACTATAAATATGAAATTCTCTTTTTGAAACCACTGACTGCATGAAGAAAGTTCTCCCAATTTGTACTGAGGTGTGCTGCTATAGGAGAATATAACTTACAGAACGATTTTGACATGTTTATTCATAATGAACTCAGCAGGACCTGAAGTTTGCATAAGTATGGATGTAAGGTTTGACCCTCATTTCACAATACCTGAACTATTTCATTAAACATTCTTAATTCTCTATAGTTTAAATAATTACTGGAATTTACCTCTAAAAGCAACAATTTCAGTTGATCAGGCTACTTTACCATTCTAAATGTATAAAAAGCAATGATTTTCCTGCTTTAGCCATTGGTTCTAATTCAGCAGAACACTTTATCATGTATTCATATTTTATAAAAGTCAATTTGTGCATATGGAACCTTCCTTTAAAAGAAACTTAGCAGGGCTTTACACTTCATGCACAGCTTCAAAACTTTCCTGAACAAGAGTGGATTCAGGCTTCTGGGCTTTTTTTTTGGTTCAGATTATAAACAGAGTAACCATGTTTACAAGAAAACACAATGTGACCTAATGTGGTTTTATTCAATCATTTGCTTTCATCTATTTTAATATAAGCTCTGTGGCCAATCCTCAATTTTTTTTTTTGTGTGATTACCAATATTACATTTTCTTTTTTTAAATGATCTCCCTTCAGACTGCAGTTCAGACTTGAATAATTTGCAGTTCAGTAAATGAATAATTCTGCTGTCACCTACTATTACACATGTAACTTTTTGTAACAGTTAGGAAGTTGTATCATGTTCATTACAGCTTCTAAACAGAGTTAAAATTGGCTAAGACTGCTCCAGGACTATCTTGAGAAACAAGAAAAACACACATTACCAGAGTTCTGCAGAAGACCAGGCTCACAGTACTTTCCATTCCATTTAAAAAGCAACACTAAATTGAATACCAAACCAATCTTGGAACAAAACCTGAATCATATGTAACTTCACTTGAGTGTACTGGGAGAAAAGTTAAAGTCCCAGATAATTAAAATAAGAACATTACATGAATACTATTCATAATCAGATAGCAAGGAAATATGCTTTCCCCTAATGAAAATCAGTTGAATTAGTATTTCCTTAATAATATATTACATATGAAAATTAATTAAGACACTGGGAATTCAGTCATATGAAGCATTCCCATTCTCAAACATTAAACTATCACTAATGGAGCTATCCAAAGCCTAATTTGACACCAAGCTACTTTAAGGAATATAGATCTTAATTGGAGGACTCCAATAGACATCTTTATCACCTTTTACCTGAGCTTCTCTCCCTGTACCAGGACAAGGACACAGCTTTCCTAACCTAGGTATTAGCAAATCAAACCTTCCTCCCTCTGCCCAACACCTATTTTTGTTTCCAAGCTTTTGTTTGCAATTTACAAAAGGCAATTTGGTTCTTTTTCAAAATGGCTAGAGAACGCTCTGCTTTGCAATGACAACTAATGCTTTCCTTTTTGTGAAGGCAAACAAGTGGTATAAAAACTAAAAATAAAAATTAAGACTGAGAGCTACCACTTCGCTTATTTTAAAACCAGTGTTAACAGGCAAAAACTGTTCTTTGTTGATGTGTGTTCATAAGAGATCTAAACATACTTGGAATGTGCATCCTAATAGAAGATAAAGATCAACCAATTAACTGCTACTTCCCAGGGTTTAAACCCTAAGCTCAAAAACATTCCCTGTAGTAGCCTCATTGCTACAATGCAGTGCTACCATGAGGATGAGGCTGAACTGAACCCCACTTCCAGCAGCACAGCCACCTCTGGAACTGGAAGCTGCAAGGGTAGCTGCATCCAGCACAAGGTCACACCTGCCTGGGACACAGGACAGGGCTGAAGGCTGAAAGGTCAGGGCTTACGACACTCTAGGGTTTCTTCAGTAACCAAGCACTGGCTGTTTTCACCCGTCACCATATACCCGGTTCATACTCTGTCTAACTCTGAAAGAGCTGTGAGTTCATTCAGCAAACCTTTTATTCTGCAAAGTTTCAAACATACTGGGAGGGTTAAAAGAGAAAGAACTCCCAAATTCCACACAACAAACACAGCAAATGTTGAGACAATATTAAGAAAAAGAAAGATGCAAGAAACAAGCAGCCTCAAAATTAATAAAAGTTATCACCTTCTACCTAGCTATGTATTGCTGCCAAAAAAAAAAAAAAAAGAATCTGATAAAACAAGTTGCACTGGAAGTCAACCAGCAAATCCACTAGGAAAGCAAGACCCAGAGCCAGGGCCTCCCTCCTTCAGTTAAAAAAACTCTGCCTCCAGCAACCCATGATTAAACCCCAAGGGAGGAGTACTTGGACAATAGAGGACAGTGTTAGATCATATGCCACACACTCTCCAAGTATAACTTTCACTTATCCAATCATAAATTAAAAAATTCAAGATGTATTTCTGTGCTAAATATTAGGACAACTCCCCTGTCCATCACCACGTGAAGTTACTGAGCTCTCATCTTCTTTTGGGAACCTGGGAAACACAATAAAAACCACATATAAAACTCAAGTTACAAACCCTTAAGGGCACCTAATAATTCCAGGAAGACTGACAGAAAACCCTTTTAAAGCTATGACACCTGCTAGCCTTTTCAGGTGTTTTGCAAGCTGGGATTCCTTCAAGACTGATCAGCAACGCTGACAGAGTCTGCAACTTGTCTAGATGGGGTACAGAGGCTGCCAAGATCTTTCTTTAAGCTTTGTCTTTAAAACCTTTGTATCTTATTCCCACATGTGACAAATAAGGTCACTACAGGTCTTCTCCAGAAAGCAGTATAGAAGATTAGTGCTACCTGAGAGTACTTTCCCCTGCTCCCTGAGCACAGGAGAACAAAATATGCACTGTTGAGTCGGTGAAGAAGTGTCTACAACAAGACTTTCATAATGATAAATATTCATTAAACTATTTAAATCAGTTGTCTTTATCTTTCAAAGTTACATGGCATTTTTCACCTGTATTAGAAAACAACAAACTGGTTTTCAGGAGCAGAGGAGCCAAACTATTTGCACGATAATCAGATCACAGTAACAGGTAATTGTTTTGAGTAAGCTAAGATTGCAGCCTCTCCTACTTGTTTGGACAATATCAGAATGTTGCTGATCAACAAGTAGAAAACAGTAGGCACTGGCTGGCATTCTGGAACAATTTGCAGGTTCCATAGTTTCTTGTTTTAAATGTGGTCTGACTGACTGTCTTCCTGGATGACTGCATAGGCCATTTCCTTCTCCTGTATCAGGACAATATCCCATTACTTACATATTCACAATATTCACAATTCGGCTTATGTTATAATGATAATGTTCTATTATTTCTGAAAAGAAGTAATTATACAGTTATTCTAAATTCTTCATTTTATATTTTTCCCTTCCATCATTCTTTCCTGTTCAGCACTTTTTTTTGCAGCACAATTCCCTTCCTCATCATCCTTCTACCTGTGCATTTCCATCCTGGGACCCTTTTTTACCCCATGCCTGCACATCCTCTAAAGTTCTACCTTCCCTATGCTGCTCATATTCCACAATGGACATTTTTCCCCAGGGATTTGTTTAATGACCATTTAATACTGAAAACTAGTAAGGTCTGACTCATTTTTTCATTATCAGCTTTTTGTAAGTCTCAGGGAATCTTTTAACGTCTACAGTTGGATATGCTGGCAATAACCCAAAACTCAGCAAGGCTTCATCATTTTTAAGATGACAAATTCAACTTAGACCGAGTTTGAAAAACAGTGTACTAAATTTACCAGGAAATGGATTAAGAAAGCCATTTAACTCGTAGGTTTGGAAGACAACAGGTTATGAGGGTTTAAGAAGCGGTTTTTGCAACACAATTCAGAATTTTGGTTCAAACCTTGTGTAAAGCAGGGCATGCCCACAAAATAAAAGATATTTTTTGTAAAAATAATAAACCAAATAGCTGCCCTAATGTGTGTAAACATCTTTGAAAGCTGCCTGGATTGAAACACGCATTCCCAGGAACATAGGCTGGCTTTACATTTACATAAGGTAAAATTAGGTACCAACAATGAGCAGAGCAGTCAAGTTCTCAATGGCACCTGGCTCACCTTACTTTGCTTCTGCTGCTCAACTGGTTCAGATATATCTGGTCATCTGCAGCATGAGCCTGATGTGGGATGACACCAGCCACAGTGCACACAGGTTGCATAAAAGAATTGACAGTAGACACAATAACTGTATTAACTGTGAAATTTAACCCCAAATTAGTATTTAAAACTGAATGAAAGGACCTTGTGGACCAATCATTACATATGAGATCATTAATGTGGTCACTAACCATTTTGTTCATGTTTTTTGTGTATTCTTACAGTACTACTAATCTGGCTACCTCCCATATAAACACACACCAACAAGTATTGCTGATTTCTTTTCAAACAACATTGGTTTCCCCCCTTGCCTGACCTCTATCTACCTCTCAGGCACCACCACCATCACACCTGGAGCAGCCACAAACCAATGTAATAGCCATCAAACACAAATTAAATGTACTTTAACACTGTGTATTATGATGAATACAAACTTTTTAAAAATAGGAAACACTGAAACTTTTTTTGCCATCTAACCTAGCTGGAAAAAAACTAATGCAGTCAACTTTGTTACATGGTTAGATTCTGTGCAGTCTTTTCAGGGAAGCCTTCTTTGCCAGAGCGTAAGGTATACAGAAAAGACATAAGAAACATTTAAAGAGACCCTTTAAAGGTCCCTTCCAACCCAAACCCAAACCATTTTGTGATTCTATGACATTGTCAGCACTGTCACCACTGGTGTATAGAAACGCCCAGGCTTGTGATTTGCTGGTGAGTGTGAAAGTGTACAGGGGAGAACCCCTGCACCCTTCTCCTGCCTCCTTTCCTAGGTCACCATCAGAAACAGGAGAACGAACAGACCCCATGAGCCTCGCATCTGACTCACTGCACTCATTTTAACATGGACTGAATGAGTGGATAGATTTCTCCAAAGCCTGACATCCATGAATCACATACAGATGCTGATGTAACAGCAAGAGGGTGTGCCTGGAATTATTAAAAGGGAACCAAATGACAAGAAGTAGACAGGTGAAACTGCTATAACTCCATTTAGATAACTGCAAAGAAATATGCATCTCGTGAAACTTCTTCCATTAGAAAAGACAAAGAGACCAAGCACACAAGTAAAGCTGCTCCTTTACAAGCCTGCCGTCAAGCAGAAGGAAGAAGTAAAAGGAAATAAATTTGTCTACCTGGAAGACAGGCAGACAGGTTGCCCAAGTTATCTGTCTGGTAACAAATGGGAAGAAGAGAAGAAAAAAGAAGTCAGGATACCATTAGAAAATCACAGAAGTCACACTGGCAGGCTCTCTCTTCCTCTCTCCTTTCAATAACTGTTTCAGCTGCAACAGCTACTACATCTTAAAATCCCAAATTACTCCTGATCATTGTTGTAAGAAGAAGTGAGAAGGGTCTTCGTACAGCAAGAAGATTAATTTTAGAAAATGACTCAATAAACAAAGTTTATGCATTTTTGAGAGAAAAAAAATAGGTGCTAGGATATTAGACTGCATTAAACTGAAACACGCAAATTTTACTGAAGAATTCAAGATGGCATGAGGATGAGCCAGCAACCCACACACAAAGAGAAAAAAAGCCAACTGAACATCCAATACAGCTGTAATCCTTTACTAGGAAATAAAATTTTTGGTTGCCTAACAGACTTTTTAATAGGCCTACTGTGAGAGGAAGACATATTTTTCATTACATGATTCCTGGTTAAAGTGGTGTTTGAATAAATGAGTTTCAATATTATTAAACCACAAGAGACACGTGCTCGAGCATTAGCTTGTTCATGCTCATAAGCTAAGTCTGTCAAATACCACTTTTCTAAAACAATGTAGTCTTTCTAAAAATACATAGAGCATTCCAATAAGGAGCTGAACTGTCATAATGTATTGAAATTTAAGAGTTTGGGAACAAATTTTATTGAATTTCATAAATATTTTGGTAGGTTTGTTTTCTTTCTTCATTAAGTAATGCTTAAAGACAGGTATGGACAAGCTAGAGTTTCTGTTACACAACAGCAAGCTCTCATGATAAACTTGATTACAATAACCCTTTCAGCAGTGAACTTCCTCCTCAGCTTTTTTTCTTTCAAATAAAAGCCTCACCCTTGCTTCTTTCCATTCTGTACTACTTTCTATCCTGAAAAAGTACTGCATGCACCTGCTAAAACGCACAAAAAATACAGAGTTAGGCAGAGAAAAAATAAGCCCACCAATAGATAGACATCCACCCCCCAAAAAATTAAGATTACAAGGTATCTCAAAACACCAGCAGACCAAAGCAGGAATCCCTGCTTGTTTGGGAAAGTAAAAGTAGCATAGTTGATTAGCAGAATTTGTATAGATAGAATTTTATCCCTCTTGAAAGATTTTTTTTTAAATAAACAAGAATGACCGGCTTCTGTCTTACCTTGAATTTTTTAAAGAGTTACCACTGAAAAAAAGAAATAAAAAAATCATATGGCAATCAAAGTCATGCAAATTTTAGTCAGGAAAAGAGGCTCTTACACATAAGACCTGGAATATTTTGAGAAGAAGACTTCAGCAAACAGAGGAACATGACTAAAAGCCAGTCTGATGGATACACTTTCCAGGGAAGCAGAAAGCTGTTGTTATTCCAGTCCAAACTCTCCAGAAGAAAACAGCAAACATTTTGACCTGCATTTATGAGTTCACTAACAGATTTAGTCAGGAATTACTCTGTTTGAATCAGACCCAAACTAAAACATATATGCGCAATCCACCAAAACCTAGTGTTAGACAATCCATATGTCAGCAGTTTCCTAAGAGCTGTGTGATGACTTGAAGACAGGGGCTTTAGACAGTAGCAGATTATTAAGGGATACAAAATCCTTTTGAAAAGCCACTGTGGAAAAAAAAATTAAATACGGGCACCATTTTACAGCATTTAGAAAATCTTCAGGTTTCCTCATGACTGTGGCACAAACCCACCCCAGTCCCCCAGGTAGGTCTTTGTCCCAGTTTTCCACCTTGGGATAGAGCAGCACAACACCACCCCTGAGAGCCTGGCCCAGCAGGAGCAGCTGTTGCGTGACCAGGGGGAATGACCAGCATCAAAGGAGGAGAAAGAACCACATATTCTGCAACTGAGTTGGTTTCACGTGGCTTGTACTAATGCAGGCCTAAACTCCATATTAAACAAGGAAAAGATACAGAGCAGCTCACTACTTCCTTCATGCTGAGCTAAGACACTATCTTGGTTTAGAAACAATATGAGATGAAACTGTAATGACTACACCCTAGTGCACTTACAGAGTCTCAGCTAAAAGCATGTTCTCTTCAGCAATTCCTAAATTTCATATGCTCAACAGTAAAACCTTAATCGCTATTCAAAGAAATGAAGAGAGTATTAACCTAATCTGTTCACAAATCCAAGATCTGTACTTGCTTTTAGGGCCAAAAGAGGACTGCACAGAACTGAAGACTGTATAGAAATATTAAGGGTAAAGTACAAAACCCCTTAAGCTGCGGTCCCTGTCAGCCCAGGATGGCTCCCCCATGACCTAGAATTTATTTACTCTTTTCATGTTTCTCTTCTTGCCACATTTCTAGGCCAGGCTTCTTGCAAGTGTTTCTGCTTCCTCCTGGCATCGGGATCATCACTATTACTCAACAGTAAGGAATTTTACATTGTGAGTTCTTAAACAAGCAATTCCTTTATAGTTCCTCCATCAAAACAAACCAAAAGGTCACTAGAAAAATACAAGCATGAAAAATCTTTTTTTCAAATAGCAAAGATTCTGCTTAAGAAAAATGGGTAATATTTATTGCTTAGAATTCTTTGGTGTAGGCTAGACATACCCCTTTTATGCAATGATTTTGTATACTTTTACCATTTAATCATTCCCCAACATTTTTCAAGTTGAATAAGCAACATCCTGAGATCTCTAAATCTGAAACTTTATTGGACCATATTTAGTTCACCTAACTTAAAGGCTTGAACTGACTTTAAAAGAGTTGTTATAAGATAACTAGTTAATGAAAAATGAAGTTTTACGATCTTTAAAAAAGTCTCCCCAGAATACAAAACCCACAAACTGAAAGCCTAAATGAAACCTCAGAATAAAAAAAAAAGTGGCTGTACCACATCAAACCAAAAAATCTATTTAGCCTTGCACCCAGAAGCAAGCAAGCAAAATGTGCAGGGAGGAATTTATGAACCAAGCAAGCCATGACATTACCAAACATCTGTCCAGCTTCACACCATCTGTGGCTGACTCAGCAGTGAGATCTCTCTGTTCTTTTTTTCCAGATCCCTATTCCTTCATGGCATTTGTACAGTCAGCATCTGCCCTTTTAACATCCAGAGCATCCTCTATGGCAAGGAGTTCAACCAGTTACCCACAAAACATATGTGGCCACATCTGCTGTTTGATTCTGAACCTGCAAACCGGCAACCTTTGCTGACACCTTCCTTGTATTGGAGGAGACATTGAACAATTGCCTCCTGAACATGTTCTACAAACTATCACCACATCTTCCTCTTAGTCACCTTTTCTTTAGGTAGAAAGGTAAGTAGATAATTACTTCTTGTAGGAAAATTGCCCCATTTGATAATCCTTGTTGTGACTCTCTGTACCTCTCAGTTCTTCTGCAACTTTGACAAAGGAAGGGTAAGAAAAGCAAAACACCCAATCAAAATTCCATATAGTATTTAAGATATAGGTACATGATAGATTTATACATTAACATAAAATTTTTTTCATCTCCATTCTTTTATCAGATGTCAGGAGCTATTAGAAAATGATTCTAATGTAGCTGGGCTAAAATAACTGCATGTTCAAGAACTGCATCATAAAGGGATTACAAAAACCTGTATAATTAAGATCACACATATATTTAAACTAAGGCTGGTACATGAACATAGCAGCATCGATAACACCAGCTTTCAGAGAACACTACAAATCAATTTTTTTTTACTTAATACTATTTTTTCCACATAGAATAAAGATATTCATGCCAGCTGTTGGACAAGAAGAAAGTCTGAGAAATTTCAAGCAGTATTTCTCCATCTGTATTCTCATAACTATGAAGCTCCAAAATTACATATCTCAGTAGACGCAAAAAGGGGAATGTTTGACCTATTCCAAACTGCTCACACAGGATTCAGAATTTTATTAAGAAAAAAAAAAAAGAGAAAGAAAGTGAAAAAAACCAAGACTGAATAGAATGATGACGACTACAGAAGTTGCAGGTATACTTTTGTTTACACTGGATTTTTTTTTTCTAAATTACAATTCTTCTTCAAAAATTCCTTCTGCAAGTGTAAGAAATCTTTGCATGTATCCATGATACGCATTTTACTTTTTCCTACAAGGTTTACTCATCAAAAATGGTCAGCAGACCATTTTATTTAAAAAAGCATCTTCAGACTACAAAATTATTTAACATATTATTAGCATAGCATGGTTGTCATCTACCAAATCAGCAGCACTAAAACAGCCACCAAACAGTATAAATCATTTCCACAATAACAAGTTCAGTACAATGACCTCACACAATATTCAGAATACAAAAGTATACTGAGATTTTCACTCCTCCTTAGAGAGTGGGACATGAAACATAAAGCCTTAGAACAGTGATTCACTTCACCTGTCCCTCCTAGAAGAGTACTATAATTAAGGGACTAAATCCACACCCACAACTAAAGAAACACCAGCATTTAAGAAATAATGTCCAGTTTATAAACTTCTATTCACATACTCAAACTATGTAATGAAGCAAATTCTAATCCTTCTGCTTTTAAGTTGATGAAATTACAGTACCATAAATAGCATCTTTGATATAAAACAATCACAGAGAATGAACTATCATTGGCTGTATGAAAGCACTCAGCCACATTGCATCCAATTTAGGGTACAAATCAAGGAATTACACCAGAAAACCCAAGGGAGACATTGGCCTGAAGAGCAAGACAAATACTTGTATTTTTAGCAATGCTAAAAAAAGTCATCATGAGATTTCCAAGGATCTTCAGTGGTCAATATTACAGTTTCATATGAACTTATGCCTTGAGCTATGAGCCGAACACTCTACAGACATTCCTAAGTAACACCATACCCATAGACACTCTGCTTTTCCCTAAGCCCTTCACAGTTCAAGGACAGAACTCGCTCTTCCCCGTGGTGCAATGAAGTTCACCAGTGATCTATTTTATTATGTGAGGAGATATTAATTCTTTCAGTACGGAAAAGAATAATGTAAAAGTCCTTAGACTTCGTTACCAGCGCAAGGTGGGAACAATTACCAGCATGAGTGAAAACAGCTCACAACCTTTGCAAGCTTGCGCAGACCTCCAGAAGAGCTGAGTGTAGGCAAGAAGAGAGAAGCACCAATACTCTAATAACAGTCCCTCTGCTAATTTCTATCTATCCTTCCTTGCTATCTACATTCACGTGATCTAATGAAAACATTCTCAGTAAGTAAGTGAGTAGCTACTTTTCAAAGCTTTCCAGGCAAGATCCTATCTAAGTTTATACACTTCAAACACAGTAAAATATCTGTGATATGCTCCTGACTGCAGGAAACAAAACAAAAGCAGCTCAAAGTATCTAAACCAAAATGCAAACAAGTGTTTCCAACATGAATAAGCCAAGCAATAAACTTAGATACAGAAGTCATAGTTTCCTTGTGTTATTAGGTACTGTAAATTCAAAGAATTTGTTTTCAATAAACCCATAATATTGATGCTACTCCTGGTCAGAACATAGATAAATTATTCAACCAATCCTATCAGCATATTTTATATGAATCCCCTCACACTTTGTAAAAAGACGGTAGAGATTATTAGAAATTACTGGAGATTGAATGCTAAATTACTTCCAAAATTAAGCCATTATGCTCAAAAGCTAAGGACTACCACCAATTCCTAGTTTTGGCTGCATATGGCAGGTAACTGTCAAAGCACTGAGCAATTGTCTTTCCTTAATCCATGAGAAACCGTCCATTTTTATGTTTTCCTCCAGGCTACCTGACAGTTCTTCTGCCCCCAACATTCACAGGGAAATCAAAATCAGGAGGCGTCTTAAATTACTGAAACTTTTCAGCTGAATTTACAAAACAAAATGGCTTTTACTATGCTTGAACAAAGCTGAACTGATTCACATACATTTTTGTGGCCCATCCCCATGTAATTCAAAGCAGTTTTACTGAGCTACTCAGTTGTTGGACGGTCACAAGGCACAAAGTGTTTACATGGCGCAAGTACTAACAACCATATTCTGATTGTAATATTGCCTGTAATAAAGAGAATGAGAAAAAGGATATAAATCTGAGGTTCCATATCTTTAACCCATCTGCAGCAGTAAAACTCTGAAACATTTAACCATATTGTAACATAAATGATTAACATTACATGTCATTTTGAATATGAAAGACAAGTCCCACACTGTGTAGCACTGCACAAGGACACAAGTCCAAAGTTTAAACCTCATTCCCAAGCAGACCTCTCCAAATACAGTCCTGGTAGGTCACTACACTCCCAGACAGGTCCATCATATTCGTCTTTCTATTGTGGGATAATTGGATAAAGGGAAAACCACCAAAAAAAAGATACCCTTTTTGAAGCAGGGAGGCATTTGACTGCACAGTGCTCAGAGACAATCTCCTAGATGAAAAAAAGACAAGAAACTATAGATATTCTGCAATGAAACACAATGTAAAGGTGGCTAAGCTGTAAGCAGCAGGAAAACTAAAAAAAACCCCAAACAACCCCAAAACCTTGAATTTCACTGTCACAGGTAAATAGGTAAGTCATGAGATAGGAAGAAAAGCAAGACTGCACTATAACTGGAAAAAGAATATGAATCCATTGCACTGAAATCATATGTAAGGAAGAGAAAAATTATGTCTGCAAAAAAGTAAACCACTATCTGATAAAATGGAGTATTTTACAAAGGAGAGGCACAGATAATTTACACACAAGAAGCTTCAAGGAAATAACTGAGGAGTTCTCTGAAACACAAATGTTGTTTTTTGAATAATCTTAAGAAATTCTAAACATCAAAGGACTCTCCGCTTTAATATGCAGCATTTAAAAAAAATGTAAAATGGGAGATTCAGGAACTGTAGAATGATTAGCTTGGCATAGATCCTGAACAAATTAATACTATGGCAATAGGAAAAACAGAAGCTAAAAATATCCTGTCAGTCAAGCAACCTTTGTAAGGTCAGGAGAGGAGAGAGCGGACTGAAGCTCCAGCTCTCACAAGAAGGTAATCTGAAAAACCTTTTTCCTTCTTGACAGGAAAGCTAAAGGGGAACCAAACCAAAATTACCACCAAGTCTCACTGGAAGAATGTAACCCTTAACTTCCTCAAAACTCAAGAGCTGCTCTGCAGGAAAGCAAAGCATGCAGAACAAAGGTGCAAAACAGAAGCATGCTTGATTTGATAGCACTGGAGCAGCCTGGCAAATTCATCTCAGAAACCAGATCTCTCAAATCCTCAGCAGAAGTGAGATTTGACTGAAGCTGACACAGAAACATGGGTGACAGAAGGATTAGTGCCAGAGAAATATGGATACAAAAGTGCTGCCAAGAATAAAACCAAGCAACATTAAAAAAAAATTGAAGCGAAGAACAAAAAGAAAATACAAACTACAGAATACTGTAAAAGAATAAACCAAAGAGTTCGAAGGTTTCCAGGCAGAATAGAGAAGAATGATCATTTCAATTTTTCCAGGAAACCTTTCACTCCTAAATAAAAGAGAAATAAATTTACTAATCCAAGCTAGGGAGGGCGTGTGTGTGAATGCATAAGTGCAAGGTATGTACCCCTCCAATACAAATAAAATAAAGCCAAAGCATCATACAGAATAAAACACTCCATGCTCAAGGGGCACATTCTCAAAAGACCTGAAGATTTCCAGTCCACTTTATAAATACATTATAGTATCTACTTCAACACCTATCATAGGTTACCATTAGGGAAAGGAAAGCCTTGGATGAATTATAGAGCAGCAAACATTTGTTTTCAAACTCTTCAATCTTCCACCAAAGCCACCATCAGTTCATAATGGAGCACTAACTAAAAGTTCTTATTTAACTGAACACAACTGAGCTGCCCAGAGCTACCGGCCAAATCCAACACAGACAGAAAGAAATATAATTTTAATGTAGAATGATAAGCCATTAAAAGAAACAAGGTATCAGCAAGAAGATAAGAACAAGAAGCTTTTCTGTCATGTGGGATAAAGGGGAGAAAATCATGACGTGATTTTGAGTTTCATGATTCCTCTCTCTTGTCTACAACAGTGATTTATGACAAGCAGAGTATATTTTTGCCACTTTACCAGGATGCATTCAAGAATTTTCCACAGGCAAAGGTACAGAAGAATGCTAACATCATTCTCAGCTGGAAGGTTAGAAAGCATTTCTGTATCATGGAAAATTCTGAGGAGTAACACTAGGAGTCATTTAAGAATCAAGACATCTAGGGATGGAAACAGGCGAATATATAGAGCAGAATTCAAACTTAACAGTGCTTCTGTTAATCTAAGTTGGAGATTGGATGTGTAAAAAGAAACAAACAAAAAAAAAGTTATACTAAGACAATCAAAAAGTAGCATAGATGGTAATTTTACTGTGAGCTGGCAAGGTCAAATCTGTTGAAGTAAGTACATTCCCTGTTATAGGATGCAATACTCTGGATTATAAAAAACAAACAATCAAAAACCACAGAAAAAGAGAGGATGGAATTAAATTACAAAACAAAAAAGGAAGTACTTTTAAGACACAGATTCCTAGGCAGCAGGGTGTATCAACACCACTGTCAACACCGAAACATTCGGTGGCCTTGTAAAACAAGTGGATTTAGAATTGTGCAGCTACTTCCACCTAAGAGGAAGGAAAGGGGAAGGGGGATGGGGAATGGAGAAAGGGTTACAGAGAAGCCATTCCATGACCATACCCCAGGGCAGAAGAAGAAGCAGCAAGGATAATTCAGTAAATACCCATTCCTTTTGTCTTCAGGGGCAAGTTGGTAGACAGGTCTGAATAGAATTCAACTAACCCACCAAGACCCTGGGGAAAAAAAAGATTCTTAACTCATTTCTTCCTGAAGTTTTATTTTAAATTTGGAGAAGAGAGAAGGGAACTCCTCTGAGGCCACACATTGTGCTCCTTGCCAAGTCCAGATACTTGTGCATCAAGAGATTACAATTTCCAAAGCTCTTTAGCACAACAGGATCTGAAAGATGCTTATGAGACTACACCTATCCTGTTGCACACAGCACATACCCTAAAGTGACGTGGTTGTTATCTTCAGTTCTTCAGTAAATCACGTTGCCCAACATCCATGGGAGTGACCTGCTTACCTATATATATATATACACACACACATACATTTAAATATGTACGTATGTGAAGAATGTGAGAATCAAAACCAAAAATTACTTTCGGACATAAAAAAAAAATCCATTTACAATGCATTAAAGGTAAAATACACAAAAAAATAGTGTGTTTTATAAAAAGTAGTGAAAGCTAAAGGTAAATTTGAGACAGCAAAAAAAAAGCACAACCAACTTTTAAGCACAAACAAAATAATACTTAAAAAATAATTGGGTATACAGTCCCAAGTCAAGAATGCATGGAAAGACAGACCTATGGCAAAGACAAGTTGTTGATAGTTCAAGACAAAAGGGATGCTTTAATCAATCTTGTATAAGGATAAAGATAAATCCCTAAAAGCAAATAAACGATGAGTATCTTAGAGACTATCCCTACGTCACACAGAAATGAAAGAGGGAATTTGTGTGCAGGTGGAGGACAGATAATACCAATAAGATAATACAAGCGGAAAGCAAATTATCCACTAAACTTTATATATACTACTACTAACTTACAAATACATTTTAAGTCCTACACCAATGGGCTTTAAAAGCAATAGACATCCTAAAATCCTAGATATCCTATGTGCATTAAAAAGGGAACAAAGGTGACTTCCGCCTAAAAGAGAAAAGATGACTGCGCTTATCAAAGACGTTTTGGCTACTGGCACAAGCCTTAGGATGAGTAGAGATTTACTGCAGTTAAACAACTTGCAACTAACAAGAAAAAAACCCTTGACCTCCTGCACAGAACAAAACAAAATACTTAATATCTTATTCTTTCTTCATACACACAAAAATATTTTTATCAAATGGAATAAGAATACTTGTTCTAGAAAAAGGAAATTTTGCTCTTCCACCCTTGTACTGGGAAGTTAGAACTTCTGAATAAAGCATGAGCATCTTCCTGCTGCTGCTGTTTGCCCTGTTAATGCTCTAATTGTACATTTAGGTAAAAACCTATTTTCCAAAGGCTAACTTCTAACATACACAAGATTTTAATAGAGGAAAGGATAAATAAGATGACTAATCAAGTAAAAGCTTAGAAAACTGACTTGGAGCAACGGAAAGATAAATACACATGGAAGATAAAAAACTCATTTTTCACAAAGATCTTCTATAAAGTACTTTTATCCTTCATAAAACACTTTTGAGAGGTACTGATCTCCAGATAGGCCCTGACACCTGTCTAAAAGTTATACATCATGACAAAGACGATACAGAGAGCTGGAGGCTCCTTTTCTCTTATTTATGAGACAGTCATGCCCAGAGCTCCCAGACCTCTGGACAGAAATGTTCAGATACAACCACCTTTGTGGCAGGTATTTTAAATAAAATTCAGTTTGAGCAGAATGAAGAATTATGCCCTTCTTGTCAGCTGTTCCATTACCAAAATATGAAGGGCCTGCCACCTATACTGAAAATGTGAAATAGAATACAAGGCATACTTGAGGTCGGAAGGGACCTCTGGAGATTATACATACACTCCAACACCTCTGCTGAAAGCAGAATCAACTACAGCAAGCTGCTCAGGACTGGGTCCCATCAGTTTTTCTGTACCTCTGAAGATACAGACTCCACAGTGGTCCAGGGTCGCCTGTTCCAGCACTCAATCACCCTTACACAGTGAAAAAGTTTCATATTTAAATGGAATTTCCTGTATTTCAATTGTCTCCTGTTCTTCCACTGCACATCACCAAGAAGAAAGCCCGACTCCACCGTCACTCCTCCCTGACAAGATATTTATACACATTACTGAAATCCCCCCAGCCTTCCCTTCTCAGTGATAAAACCCTCAGCTCTCTCAGCCTCTCCTTGTACAGCAGATACTGCAATCACCTTTAATTGCTAAGTAGTATGCAACACAGGGAAAAATTGTCAGTGATACAGACTCCATTCCTAAATTACACAGCACAGAAGTTCATCACAGCTGGGAAGCCTCAAACTAGTCACATCCCTTGCATATTGAATAGCACCACTAAATGACAAGTCATAAAAAACCCTTTGTGCATGTGCATGTGTACATACACATGCCACTACACAGAAAGTAAATGTGACTCACCTTGTAATAATGTTGCATTTACTTTTCTAACACCTGTAATAATTTCAACCTTGTACAAATTCAGCATACTTTGGGTATGTGGGAAATTGTTACTAAAAAAAGTCTTTAAGCCACTGAGAATATTTATATACAAGATGAGCCTGATCAAGTTAGGCTTCATCAGCACTTAACTGATAAAACGATATTTAGTATGATTTCAAATCCTTCAAGTTACTATAACATAATTACTTCTTGATTCAAATTTGGGATGCATAGGACACAACTAAATGCACTAAAAATCTGTTCAAAATAAAAAAGGAGACATATGGAATAGTCCTCTCAGTTATCAATACTTTGGAACATGTTTGCAGCTTATATTCACCAGACTTGAAGCACAACAAATAATGGCATTAGAGCAACTTACACCCTGGTCATAACAGCCATAATATCATAAAGGTTTTTAAGATAATCGTCTACAAAATATTCTATACAGAGCCCAAAGCAGAAAAGAATGTAGGCTATATTTTCAGAATGTAGTATTATACAATCTCATTTCCTGCTCCAGGACAACAACTTCATCTCTTGAATTTCTCAAAACTCAGATGTCAAAACTAGACACAGTAAGACATTGGTATCTCAGTGCTGCAGAGAGAAACATGAGACGTAGGAAAGAGCTAGTAAGGATTTTGCAATTATCAGCCGCACGATGTAGTAAAAGAACATTAAAACTAAATAAACCTGAGGATGCCTTACTAAAGTAACACTGAAGGTAAAGTAAGGAGCAGATATTTCTGAAAAGAGGAAACCACAATAATACTGGAGTGGCTGGAAAACAAATGGTACAGTAAGCTTACAGAACTGTATCTATGTATCTCAATGAAAACACAGTTGAGAGATTACTTGATTAGTGTGCATATCTACTTATGCTTTGGAAGTGAGGGGTGCAGCCCTATCCCAAAAGGAAACAGTAGGATCCACCAAAGGCAACTGTCATCTCCTCTCTGTAAACCAGTTCTCCCACTTTGAGGTATGGTACAAGCTTTACAGTTGCAATTCATAAAACAAAAACTCATCCAGGAGACAGAGGCAAAGAAGAACAAAGACTTAAAGTTTATACTCATATTTCAACCTAACATATATTTTCTGTTAAGGAAACATCTAAGACAAAGAAATCAAGAGGTTTTATATTAAATTTATCTCCTGATTTTTAGAAGTTGAGGTCGTAATTCTCATTTATCCAGACAGGAAAGCAGTAATATAAAACCAAAAAAAATATAAATGCTAAAACTTCTGAAGGCACAGCTCCTGAACAACTCATGACTTGCTGAATATAAACTACGTATTGGAGAATGGTAATGTTACTTGCAACACCATCAGTGAGGGCTTGGCAGAATTGCTGCTTTCTGCTCTTAAAAGCTAAGATTTTATTTGCACACTTCAAAATTCCATAATAAATTTTTATCTGCAACAGAAATGTCATTGGGCAATTGTCACCACAATACATAAGAATCTTAAATAAGGGAAATTTAAATTTCACTCAAGACTGTCCATTACTATTCAGTTCCTAGAAGAGCTGTAGCCCCTTGTGTAGATTTTAGGTTTGATATATTTCAACCAGTACAGCAAGAAACAGAACAAGAGATAACATCTAAACCATATTTTGTGAAAAGAATATGGAATTACAAACAAATTCAAGAGACATTTCAAATAAGCACCGAATGGGATAATATATTGCCCTTACACTTGAAGCTAAATCCTGTTTCTGAGTGCTTCAAGAGCAGTTCTGAATGCCCTTTTCTCCACAAGTACTTATTGATTTCATTCTAACTAAGGTAATCAGCTTAATAAGACTGGTTAAAGCACTCCAAGTCACAGAGTGCACTAGTTTCTGCCAGGCTCCAATCCTGTGCAACTTGAACCCTACTACATAACAACAGATTTAATCAATTCATTAGTAGAGTGACCAAAATAATTAAAATACCACTAAATAACTAGGTTGGATTTTTTTTTAACTTTTCCTTTTAGAAAAAAATTACCTCTACACAAAAGATCCGAAGATCTAGTCCACATAACTTCATCTTCTCCGGAAAATGCTGAAAAACATTCAAATATGGAATGTGTCCTTCAACAACAAACCTGCATTAAAAAAACGAAGACCAAATCAAAATAATATATAGGATGACAAAGTCATACGTTTATTATAAAATTAATGTACAAATCAACTGCTGATTTGAAATAACATCAGTATTATGCTGCCTAAGCAATTCAGCCTGAAGTTACACACACTGAAATGCTCCACAGAACAAAAACCAGTTCAATCATTTAACAGGCTTTTAAGTTCAAGCTCAGATACGACTGACAAATGATAACATTATGGCAGTAAGCATACAATCAACAAGTTTACATGGAGTTTGTTCTGCACATTCCTCAATTACGGCATTTCTGGAACCGCTTTAAGCCTCCTTTGAATGGCATGGAATTTTTTTTTTGTTTCAAAATTCTAAAGTTTTAAGTAAATTTTACTTTTAAAACACACACTTTCCACTGGAGGAGTTTGAATCAGGTAATGTAACAGAGAAGAAAATCACAGAATGATGAGCAGATACATAGAACTGAAACCACACTGATTACATTTCTATGATGATACTTTTCAAAAAAGTATTACTGAGGCATGAATAGAAACTGTTTTGTATACTAGTAAATAAAAATGGTTTAATTTTTATTTGCACACAAATAATGCATCTTCATTGTTAAAAACTGGTTTTGGTAAGTGGTTGACAGTATTATTTGATGTTTTTCTTGAATATATATATTCACACAGAAATATATATAAAAGATGAGACTTAACAGATACCAATAAAAAACCACCACCCCACCAAACCCCTGCTCTTATCCAGCATCTTAACAGACACCCACAACAGGACAAGCAAGCGCTGAACAAGCACAGACCTTCACAAGGCAATGCACTCATTCCACAATAAGGCACACTGGTAGTCTCTCATAGACCTAAGACAGAAATGCCTTCCTGTTTCCTCTCCTCCAAACCAATCTTGTTAAAAGAGTACATTAAACCTGAGTAAGTTAACATTACAAACAGAAAAGACTCTGTTAATCAAATAATATTAGGACTGAAAACAATTTTCTCCCCTGCTGATAGTGTTATCCACACAGGACCTCTCTGATCTTGCTGCATAGATTAGTCTTGGTCCACATTACATGTCCCTTCTGAGCCTACAGCAATTCACAAGCCCACCTCCTATCTCCCATTTCCATGCCCTCATCACTATTTGTTCCATGTTATGTAGCATGTATCTATTGAAGTTGACCAAAATTCTATTTAAAAGCTAGTTACTGCAGAGTTCACAGTTATAGTCTACTTTGTTTTTAAGCAGTCTTTTATCTGAATTTTCAGTTTAATTGAAAAAAATGAGTTAAACCCAGGATTAAAATAAAAACTGCATTTCATGTTCAAAGCTCTGTCTCAGAATAATTTATAATGACTTCTGAAAAATAACAGAAATATTAAAAATCATACTGCCCAACAGCTTTTGTTCCAAAGCTCTGCTTATTAGTCTCCTAAATGAAGAAGTAACAGGTGGTGCACAGTCCTTCCTAATCAAATTGTGTAATGATCATTTTGCTAATAAAATCTCAGTAGCTTTCCTCAATCAGCAGAAACAGCATTTCCCCACCCCGAGTGGAGATGTACACTGGGCTCCCGTGAGGTCGTTCTCCAACCCCAGCCCCTGGCGCTGGTCTTCGCCACCCCACCTGACCTTCTGAGCAGCTGGCACATCAGTTCCTTAGCTCATTTTAGTCATCCACTAAACTGAGGAACATAAGCTTGAAGCACGGTTTCACAAAGTTGATTGAGCCAAACTAAAAGCTCAACATAACTAGCAGGACCTCCCTCCTTGTGATCCAGCCATAAGCTGCTGTTGCTCATCTCTTTCCCAAACAGCAGCAGCAGAAAACCACCTGTTACCCTATTGCCAGCAAGGGTTTCTTTCATCATCTAACAAACTATGAGGAGGCTCACAAATGGCTTACAAGTGAAAGAGTTGGCAGAAGGAACGGGGTGCATCACACAGGCAGGAGAAGAGAAAAAAAGGGAAGCAGGACCTTCCCCTTTCAGCAACACTGATGCATTACTGGCTCAGCTGATGATAAGCTTTGGCTGACACACGTTAAGGCACAATCACACCATTAGCAGTCAGATCTGACGGCCTGGAACCAAGACACTAAGAGCAGCAAAGCCCTGAGCCAGCACAGCAGCAGTTGGAAGAGGACAGGCAATAAAGACCTTGTTTCGGGTGTGGTGTAGTGGTGATGCAGCCAAACCACCCTCACAGCCTGCTGCCTCAGAAATGGGAAATCCCACCCTCCCTTCAGTCCCCTGCCGCACACTCCTCCCTGCTGACAAAAGCACTTGCATGACTTCTCAGAGGATCAGATTGGGAACTAGACTCTTCCAGGCTTTCACTCCAACCAGACAGACCTCCAGACTCAAATGACTGCAGGAACATTACTGCCAGCACAAGGCAGAAAGGGAAGCACAATAACCTGCACTAAAATGTCCAGCGAAACTTTCTTTCACAAAATTAATCTTCTATAGACCTACTTCTTTCAACTAATAAACCATAAACTGGATGAATGCTAGTACCCATGGCAAGAGAAAAGAACAGGAATGTTTATGGAAGACCACAGCAACAAAAACTTAGAGAAGCTTAAACTGATGCTGGAACCACATCCTTACACTGCAAGAGACAAGAAGTGTCCACCAAAACCTCTTTTTCTAAAAAAAAAAAAAAGTTTTCACTAACTTGGCTGTACCAAGTCAAAGCACTGCAACTGTTTAAAAAATAGTATCTTTTCTAGCTCGAAATTATTGTCCCCAGAAAAAAAGAACGCTCTTTTCTCTCAGGTTAAAAGTTATTTTTACACTCTAAGAATACAGCACAAATACCCTGTTACGAATACAGTGTGCTGATGGTTCAAGTTTTAACACTTAATCCAAAAGTCCAGATTTGGAATAGCACTTCAGAACAGTTTCTTCTGTCTGCTGTTCCTCCAAACCTTTCATTTAACAGACAGATGGTCAAAACACCTGTAAGACTATGTTCTATCAGGGACGTGCTTGAAAACTTGACTGGCAGATACAGTACACAGTCCATGTTCTTTTAATTACAGCAGCAGCATACATTAATAAGGCCCAAGTATGAAAAAAATCCTAGGTCCTCAGCATGCTACAAGGACGTGATGCACCTGTTAAAGCCACAGGAATGCCACAAACTGATTATAAGTTTAGTCTTGCCAACACAACTAGGTATAACCTCATTTGAAAGGCATTATTTCTCAGAATCTCAAAAGTCTAGCATCTTGAAACTTTTTCCAAAACCCAACTATTTTATTATTTAGAAGAATAATACACATCATACGGAACATTGTAAGACTATTCACAATGGAAAAGGATTTAATGTGTTGCACAGACTTGAGTAGAACGCTGTTAAAAGTGTTATTTTTAAACCAAAATGTTCCTGTCAGAGGAGTAATTGTAGTGTTTTTCTGCTAAGTGTGTCAAGTAGCAAGGAGGAGTATATTTTTGGTGTTGTAAATCCTCTAAAAGCTGGCAGATTGCCCAACCATAGTGCCTAAGCATGTATCACAAGGGAGGAGTGGTAGTCAGCTGACTTCAGGGTACAGAGAAAACCAAACTGAGGAAAAAACAAGGCAGAACTTTAAACAGAACTCTAATTCAGCTGGTTTAAATAAAACAATTTGCCTACAAAGACTTAAAAGGTAATGCTGAATACTTAATGCTTTCTCTGCATAGTTTTCATCTTGAGTCTGTCGTTATTTTGATCTGTGTATCTTAATGCATGCAAAAATGTGAACATTGTCTGATTTCTTAAACTTAAATATTCAGAAGTTAGAAAGCAAGTATTTTATGGTAGTTCATGCAATTTAAAATTCTTTCTCCTTCTTCATCAAACTTGTTGAAAGGCAAAGACCTTAAGGGTAGGGAGAGAAGCATGATAACGTAATTACAGTCTTATATAACTATCGTATCATGGTAAAACTTTGCAATACAAATAACATTCTTTTAAACTTTACTTTCTGTACTTAATCCAGTTCGTATGTTCACTGTATTTAAAGTTACTGAACTATTATGATTTACACAGTCTTACACACATAAATTGTATCTAATTAAATTATATCTTCTCATTCAAATAATCTTATTTAAATTTCCAATTATTAGTTTCAGAATATGCCTTTCTGTGCTATATTTGCTACTTGATTTTTTACATCTTTTTCCAGCCATTTTACTGCATTCACATTTTCTCTATATCCTTTCAAGTAAGTGTGCTCATCTCTTAAGGATGTTAGCCCAAAGGATAGTCTCCAGGTTCCAAATAATTTTCCAGGATCTTTTCTGCAGTCTCCAGTTTTTAAAGTGCCAAATACAATAATTTACCATTCATATGCAAACAAAGCAATCTATCTTTCCTCTTGACAGCTGACTTCAACAGTTGTTGTTTGGTTGGGTTTTCTTCCAACCACACCATTGTACTAAGACAAGAACACGTGAGGATGTCTTTGCCTGGTATGAGCCAACAGTGCTTCCAGAGACAGTTTCCAAGATACAATAACCAAAGAATATATATTTAATTAATAATTTTTCTCTCCAAACAGGATAGGGTAACTAATAATTCTGTGTGAACCAGCTGCTCTGTCCCAGAAATTGTAATTTACTGCTTGGATTTTTGCCATATACAAACATTATCAGACAGGTTTTACATTATTATTCGCTAATCATTCACAAAAATACAGAGTATGTATGGTAGTTCTGACTCGTACAGAATTTCCTAAGGAAGACCATAGCCAGTAAAAATCTTGTTATTGAGCACTACTTTTGAGTTCTATTTCTTAATCTACTCAATAAATACTGCTGTATTGCAGAGTGCTAGTTTGAATTCTGAATATTACGGCATTTTACTGAAAATTTTACAAGCATCTTTTATGCAATAGCACATCCAGTTATGCAAATAGGGAATGGTTTGTGTAATTCTGATCAATGAAAGCAACAGCCACCCCTAAAGTAAAATCAAAGGGTTAAATTGTTTTGCATAGAAATTGATTATCTAGTAGTAACGACTCTACTTCAAGACATTACAAACCTCTCCTTCCTGAAAGTACTTGCAAAAAGCATCCTTGAATACCCACCCTTCTTGGAAAGCTTGTACAAAGCTAGAAAAGTGCAGGTGGAAGCTGGCACGCCAGGGGAGAACAGCTACGATGAAACATCAGGCTCTGGGGGAAAAACCCCTTGCATTCATCACTCTTTCAGCAGTTCCATCAGTTACAAGCACCACAAATGGGGGACGATGTACCCATGGCCTTGCCTTTTAACCCACAGGGTATATAGTTGAAAAAGAAAAGTGAAAGCATTGTATTTTTAATCAGTTTTTCCTTTATTTTGTCTGCGTTTTCAATTTGATTTACCAATATATTTACTTGAGTATTTCTACTCCTTAAATTTTGGCCAAGGAATGTTTTTTCACCATCTGTTTCGAAACACCCAATATTTCAACAGTTGTTAAAAAAAAGGTCAAAGAATACAAAAGGTCTTCCAAGGAAAATCTAGCAATTCCTGAACTTATTTGGGCCTGATTTAAAATATTTATTGCCAACAAGAAGAGTTGATGAATTATTTTTCATTCCTGAAGTAAATAAGGAAAGTGTTCATGGTCTTGTTGTAGTGAAGAGAAGGGAACTGCACTGTCAGCAGTAGCCTGACAGTCTCCATTTAGCATCAAACCCTATTATTAGAACAATTTATTTCCACTATATTAAAAGGTATTATTCCAAACTCTGATAATTATAGATACAAAGATATGAAGACCAAATGAACTTCCTATATTAATTTCTGTGCCCAACTCCATTGCATGAAGTTACTTTGCTACTTTTCAGATCACTGTATACTGCTGGTATTGTTTGTATGATGACACTGATGTAAGTCCTGGAGAATGTTTACTCATTTAATTCTGACATGCTGACAACAGCAAATATCACCGAAGTGTGGCCATACACACCTCCAGAAAAACTTAAGAAATTTTTAAGGAGAAGAATAAAAAGCTTCTCTAACTTCAAAACCTTCTTCCTTACAGGTCTCTGAAATTCACTGCAATCAACAGAGAACGCCCTCCAACAGCAGCTGCACAAATGGTTATGACAAAGGAAAGATAAAACAACTAAAGAGAACTTCTCACTATTACTGAGCAAATTAGTAACAGGACAATAGTACAGACCTAATTTTTAAAAATTATTTATAAAAGCAAAAATTCTTCACTAGAGACTATTCATACCTTAAGAGCTCAGACAATGTAATTGGCTCTCTCAACCAGAGTAATGCCATGTAACAAAATGAAAGGGTCATTGGCATCGTCATCCTCAGTTTCTCCTTTTGGCTCTTCATTAAATAAAAGCTGCCATCTACTGATCCAGAGTACACAGACGTGCTTTCTTGGGTTTATGTTAAAAACAGAAAAGAAAACAGCAATTTATATAACAGGCACAGGAACCACGGTGTACAAAAAACAAGACAAAGGAACATACAAGGAGCCTTTTTCAGCACCTAGTAACATTTTGAAATAATTACTTTGAGTTTTTTGCTTGTTTGTGTACTTTTCTACAAAACACTTTAACCCTAATTTATTCATCTACCACAATATGAGATAAAAACCCGTTTCATAAAGTGCTATTCCACTTGACTAGGACATTAACTGCTATACATACAACTGACAGTACTTATGAGCTGGAAATACTGTTTTCAATGTGAGAGATAAGGAAACTGTGAGGAAACAAGGGAAAATTTGATGTACTTAAATCAATGACTCAGAGTTGGGGATTAAAACACAGTTTTAAACTTCAACACAAGCAGGACTTTAATGAAAAAGTCATTCACTTTGCAGAAATATTACTGATTTTAAAAGTCTGCCCTAAATCCATCTGGCCTATAATCTCTAACTGTGGAAACACAGGTATTCTTTTAAAAATGCATAAAAATTCAACATCAAAGAAACAACTTTAGAACAAGAATGTAGGAAATGGTAAAGATGGTGGAAAAAACCCCAAATAAATACATATCCAAATCTCCCTACTTCCTTACTGAGATGAATCACTAAAACAAAGAGAAAATTTAATTTAGTAGAGTGATTTATGGATTTGGAACTTTTTCAGCAGTGAAACCTCAGAGTTCAGGAAAGAGGACCAAAAAAAGAAAATAAAAAGCCTGTAAGCCTCTCTTCCCTACATCATGACCCAGCCACGATGAAGGAAAATGCATTTAAAGCACACCAGCACTGAATGTCAGCATTGACTCTGCAGAGATTTCTCTCACTGCATTTCCCCACAAACTGTTCACCTGTTCAGACAGGAACGGTGAGAGCTGGATCCACAGCTCCCCAGCTGGGAGCTGCAGGGCCACAGCAAACAGCAGGCTGAAAACAGTTTGAACCGTCCGAGAGCCTGGAGGCTCCGCGGGCAGGCGACAGCCACACCTGCGAGGTGGCAGGGTCAGCGGGGCAGGTCCAGCACAGTGCCCGCAGGACGGGGACACTGCACACAGCGCTCCCAGGGCCGGGCTGCGATGCCACCTACCGGCCCCGGAGCCGGCGCTGCGGGCACGGCCCGGCACGGCCCCGGCACGGCCCCGGCACAGGCTCACGGCGCCGGCCCCAACTCCCGTGCAGAGCAGGGCATCCCATCACGCACAGGTGCGTCAGGGAACACAGGGAGAACATCGGTTTAATCCCCAGAGTCAACGGCTTCACCTTTCACATGGATACCTGTGCTTAAAGGCAGCTTCGTGACTGAAGCTTCATTGTTAATTTCACATTCAACTCAATTTAAAATAATCCTCATTATATTTGTGGCCTTAATGATGGCACACAATTTCCTTTTATTTCTTCCAGCTTATGCAAGGCATGACAACACAGAGTTACACGCAGCTAATAATTTAAGAGTTTTATAGGCTTCTCTAGCAATATCTCAGTGCTATACTCAGTGGAATTTGCTATTAACCCTACACAAAAATAACAAAAAAAAATTTGCCGTCTGGACAAGCCTCTTAGGGAAAGAAGGGTGTTGAGGTTTATAGTCTGTAGCAATAACAGCTCAGCAAAAACAACACAGAAGAAAAAATTTATGAATCGTCACAAGAGTTTACAATAGACTAGAAGACACTATTACGTATGTTAAATTTCAATAGACAAAACTATTTCTACTTGTCTGATTTCACCAAAATTTGCTTTTAGTATCACTGAACTCTTAACTACTTTCAAGTGATTTTAGTGAAATTGATGACTACTGGAGGCTGAACTCAATCTCCAAGACAATAAATTATGGCCTACTTAGGACTACCTAGCTGCTCCAAAACTCTAAGAAACAGACCTATGAAAGGCACAAGCACCGAGGAAGAAAGAGTTCCTCTAGACATCAAAAAGGAGAAGAAAATTCAAGGGAATACTGTCACTGGAAATACTTCACTGAATTCTTTTCTTTTCATATTACATTTGTATAACACCCAAGATTCTACATGCACAAACATACAGTGACTCTTTACCTGACAATGTTGTCATTTTAATATACAAAGATGAAAGCTTCCAGCATAATATTCACAAAAATTTGCATCACCATTTTTATACCTTTTCCCCCCCTCCTTAATGCTGTCTGGAGTTTTAAACATGCATTTATTTTTCTAATTGCTGCTGATCAAATTTCTCATTCTATTACCACTTCTAGATCTTATAAAATAAAGAGAAAAGCTTGAAAAAACAAGATTGCATTCTTCTGAGGATAGACAGGCAATATCACAGAAGAACAGAAACATGACATAAGGAGGATAGTACATAACAAGGGAGTAAGAAATGCTGAGACAGATAAGGAAGGAAAAATCAAGCAAAGAATAAAGCAAGAAAGAAAACCATCATAAGTTTAAAACACAAGCAAAAGCTTTCAAATGTGCCTTGAAATGCATTTCCGGTATCAGGCATTGCAGCATTGTCTGGCATTACACTTGCCCAGCAGAACCTAACACTTCAATTTTCTACTACATTTAATTAAAAACTTCAGCATTCTGTAAATATTTTCCAGCTGCTGTTGTGAGCAGAAAAGAGAAACTGACGGAATGCTAAAACACGATTTTTCATAGAACGGGTCATTGGGAAAGCAGTAAAAAGACTGTGGAGACAAAAGATACAGAAGTACCAAAGTAATGTAAAGAAAAAAATAAAAAAGCTAAATATATCTATGGGATAGAAAAAAATACACCCCCCTAAAGAACAAACTCATGTTTTTTAACATCAAAGTCATGATAGCCAGCTCTGCTATAGGTTAAATAAGTGCTTATTCTTCAAAGCTGCTGCGTTTGTGAACATCTAGCTTTGCAGATGTAACAGCAATTTTTTCCCACTCCAAACAGGAGGCATGGAGCAAGCTTGCTATAAAACAGAACTTCCTCCTGCATTTCCCATTGTATTTCCAGGTCCTGTTCAACCTTCATCTCCTTGGGTGGGGGTTGGGGGAGGAAGTCTTCTATTTCTGGTAGAATATAAAGTAGTACAGTGTCAAGCAAGACTGAAAACTTTATACCTTCCAACCAGTTCCTCCAATTCACTGTACACAAATACACTTTATATTTATTTATATTTAAAAACTACAGAAAAACTGGTTAACAGACAGTTCAGCTCATCGCTCCTACCTGAGACCTTGCTCACTGATGAGGCTAAGCTGCAGTCAGTCTGCAGATCCCCCTCACTTTCAGACAGAGACAGCAAGTGCAGAAGGCTGGGTCTCTCTGGATCACTATCCACATCAGTACTGCTCTCACATACCTGGGTTTTGTAAATAAATGCTTGTATTAGCTACTCTTAGTCACTGTTTCAATCCTAACAAACAACATAAAGCACGACAGATTCAAAATTTACAGTAAAAGTTAAAACCCAAACTGTTCACATTTTCACTCTATGAATCACCAAAAAGTGGGGAAAGGAAGGGAGGAAGGGAGGAAGGGAGGAAGGGAGGAAGGGAGGAAGGGAGGAAGGGAGGAAGGGAGGAAGGGAGGAAGGGAGGAAGGGAGGAAGGGAGGAAGGGAGGAAAGGAGGAAAGGAGGAAAGAAGGAAAGAAAAGTATTTTTAAAGGATTTCTCAAGATTAAAAAATGTTTATTGACAACATTTTAATCTGCTGACCAGAAAGCTGGCAATACACAGAATCAAAGCTTGATCAAATGAGTAACTTCAAGAGAGCAGGCAGGAAAAGGATGGTAGCTGATTTTTGCACTGCGATTTCTATTTACTAATTATCTATGTCAAGACAAAGCAATATTTTCAAATAAGCAGTTTCAAATACTCACAGAAATATTCATCTCTTGAAATACGTAAAAAACCCCAAAACCAAATAAAATGGACTTGTGCAAGCCTGTTTATGTGACTTCCTTCACACTGAAGTGACATTATCACCAGCGAGACAGATAGCCTAAACAAAGAAGACTTCTGTCGTTGCTTTTAAAAAGATACCAAACATCTCATGGGATCTGAGCTTTCACTTACTGATAATGCTTTGACAGTTTCCCCAGCTGGTCTCTTGCAATATGCCTGTTTGCTCTTCTGAAGGTAACACCTCCAAAAATTGCACAGAATTTCATCCTGATAATCACAAATGGATGGTAATTAGTACAATGTTTACAAGATCATTAATTGCTGAGAGAACAGAGTGTAATTTCTAACTCAGGAATCTGAATAATATTCCATCTCTAATTTTATTAACTGTGATTTATAAAATATGTTTTAAAATTACCAGAGAAACAAATTTTGATTTCGTATGCTCAATGTTTCTAAACAGGGCGTTGTGTGATTCACTTTAAAAATTAAAATATTTTAAAATTAAAATATAAAATTAATATAAAATTAAATATAAATTAATATAAAATTAATATAAAATTAAAATATAAAAAAACCTTCTGTAACACACACACATGGAGTGTACAACTCACACTGACATCTACATACCTTCATTTGTGGACATACTCCTAACGCTTCTAAAGCTTCTGCTTGCTTCTTGAGCACCAGCTGAAAGCCTTCACAAATATACCATTCACAGTCTCCATCTAAGGGAAAAAAAGGGGGGCTACATTTGTTTGTACTATTTGGGGTTCCTTTAACCATATCCACACTTATCTCCATATCCCTAATAATTTCAGATCCTAGTGCATAAACCAGCTACACAGAATACTCCATTAACTTCCATTTATTCACAGCTTTAAACAAGAAGAAAAGTTACTTAACAAGAACCTCACACACTTCCTAAGAATAATATAATTCATTATAATGTCTAGTGTGGCATTTGCAATTGAGTGGAGCATTGTTAAATTACTAGTTTAAAAATAACTGAGAACCTGCCATTAAAAATATGAAATATGAACATTTCTTTCCCACCCCTGACACTAAAAGCTGGAACATTACAGTAGTCAGCCAGGCAAAAAACAACCAATACCACCACGTGCTTTGCCATTCTCTCACACAGAATCATACACGTTTAAATAAAAGACTATCCCAAGCTTCTAGCAAATCCTAGCACAACATAAATTTCACAGGGAGTGGGCCGGCTCCAAACTATTCACTATTTCTTCAGGCTGCATTACATTTACTTTTTGCCCTTACCTCTCTAAAACTACTACTAACCTTTTCTACAGGCTTTTGGTTTTAGAAAGTTTCTCTGCATTTCTCAACTCCCTTTTCATTCCTTCCACACTTGTTCTTCACTATTTTTGTTCCAAAACACACCCTGCATCTCACCATCTTAGAAGCTATCTGCCCAAAGCTTCTGCCCTGGTTTGATAATGCTGGCCTTAACTGCTAACCAGGGAATTAACCGACACAGCTTACTCCTATAAATTCATGGAATACAGTGTAACATGACTGCAATCCCGGAAGGGACTGTGTGAAGGTAAAGATTTCTTTCTTAAGAAGCCTGGGGGTTGGTTAATGACCTTCCCAACAGGAGAAATTAAAAGCATGAGTAGTACACGGCCCAGACTTTAGAAGCAAGACAAGATAAGGAAAACGGGAGGGGTCCTTTTCACATCTCCCTTAACTTCCACACAATTGTTTTTTTCAAAGGAATGTAGCAATCCACTGCCTCTGCAGCAGAGCAAAAGCACATCAGCGACAAAGATAACCCCTTGCTTTATTTGGCATTTTAATGCAGTTTTGCTTTCTGAAAGTGGCCACAATAGTAAAGAGCCACCACAAAATACACACACAGCTCTAGAAGCAGCTTTACCACTACATCCTTATGGCATAGATCCTCATACATAATGACCGCTATCCTTCTGAATATTCATGAAATTAAAAGTAAAAAAATTATTCTGGATGAAAGATGCAGTGTTGGTTCAGCTACTGGAACTGCATGAAACCTCTTCTGTGCAGTTTGTGAGTAGGTTGCAGGGCCAAGTGCCTGTAACACAAGCCAGACTGACATTAAGAGCTGGACCACCATCACATCTCACTTGCAAACAACTTCTCTGGTTTTGTGATAGCCATCACAGCAAAGGAACAATGGATCACCACATCTGAATGCACGCCGCCAGTAGCTTCAGTGAGTATTTGCTTCCACAAATCAAAGTAGCAGTAAGTAACTCATAGCCCTATTCAATCAAAAAAACCCCACCACTGGGCTCACAGAGGTCACCTGTGGCTTAGGAAGTCACCAAATGTGATCTCTGAAGGTTGTGACAGCATCAGGGAGGTGCATTTTGTTCCCACTCCTGCAGTCTTTCCTACCTATTCACTTTTGGTCTCCATCAAAGACATAACAGCCTAGGTGAATCCTGCATGAACAGCCACTCTTTTGCAAAACACAGAGAGAAACTCATACATACCATTTTTTTCCTGCTTTCTTAAACCTTTGGAGATTGTTTGGACTCTTGAATTAGTAATAAAATCAGTGTTTACAACCTCTCTAGTTCTCTGCAAAACAGGAATATATCTTAGCAAGAAAAAGAGCCAGACTTAACTTGCACAGATTGCCCCACCATAAAACATAATGGAGGAACTTACTCAAATTTCCTAAACTAAAGGGAGATGGGACATTCTGAACTTTTCATTCAGAAATTTCAAAAATAGATGACTACTACCATGGACATACAGGTGACGTGCATCAGTGTTTGCCTACACTGGGACTGCACAAAACACAGCAACACCCAGGCAATGCTTTTAAGGCATCTAGAGAGCACACTGACACCACAGCTACAGCAACACACCAGGCCAGGATGGTTCATTCTACATTTTGTGATTTCAAGGAACATTAGTTTTAAACAGTGTTAAGTAAAGCGTGAAAAAAGAAGAATAAAAATACTGCACTACTCCAAGGAGAAAAATCTATCATTTTCTTAATACAAAGTCAAGAAGCAACCAGAAGAAACCTTTTCCAAGGCAGTAACTCATCTTTTTACCTCAGTAACGTTGTGGCAAGATCTACAATAAAATCTGCCTCCATCAGTGAGACCCCAGTTCACTTCTGAACACTGGGCACAGCGCTCATTAAAATCTCTCTGAAAGGAAGGAAAACAGCAGACTTTCACAACTGTTCAGGTAAAACAAATGGCATTACTACTAGACTGCTGCACAGCTTCTGAGATTATTTATAGAGGAGAGTATTTACACCCTTTGTGTTAGCCCTGGTTGGTAACAAGTGATCATCGCATTTGCCATCAGCCACAGGAAACTCCAAACACGTATTTGTAGCTGGCAAGCCTTAGAACAAGGGGAATAGCGATCCACGCCTCGCACACACGTGGCGCGGCTTTAAAAAAACCCACTCATCAGAAATGAAAGAGGAGACAAAAACTGGAGCGGGAGGCGAAAGGAAAACTAAGTATCCAGAACTGCAAAGAAACACACACGGGGAGAAAGCCCGCACGAGCCGGTGCTTCCCGAAGAAAGCGGAGTGTGAAAGAGAAGAGGGAAACCGACAGATTAAAACAAAGTGGTTTCCAGATACGCCCATGTGCGTGCTGAGGACGGGCAGCTCCGCCGGGCCCGGCTGGGAAGCGGCCGGCGGCACATCCCCGGCCGAGACCGAGCACCGGCCAACGCCGAGGGGCCGAGCAGGGCCTCGCCCGCCGCCTCCGGGCCCCGGGGCGGGCAGGGCAGGGCAGGACCGGGCCGGGGCACGCAGCGCCCGCCGGCGCCTCCCCCTCTCCCCCCGCCGCCCGCAGCCGCCCCCGCCCGGCGGGGAAGCGCCGCCCGCGCTCCGGCGACTGCCCCGGCGCAGCGAGCCCCACGCCCCACCGTGTCCTCCTCGTCCATGGCGGCCGCGCCCGGGGCCGCACCATGGCAACCGCGCCGCGCGGCACCGCGGCCCTCCCGGAAACCGCGGCCCCGGCGATTGCGTTCCGGGCCGCCGCGGGGCCCCGGGGACACAGCGTGGCAGCGAGGGGACACGGGCGTTTCGAGGGGTTTTTGGGTGCTTCACTGAGGGGACATAGACACAGGTGTTAGACATTAGATAGGAGGAAGAAATTCTTTAGTGTGAGGGTGGTGAGGCACTGCAGCAGGTTGTTCAGGGAGGTTGTAGATGCCGCGTCTTTGGAAGCGTTCAAGGCCAGGCTGGATGGGGCCCTGGGCAGCCTGCTCTAGTGGGAGGTGTCTCTGCCCATGGCAGGGTGCTGGACTGGGGCTCGGTGGTCTTTAAGGTCCCTTCCAACCCCTTAATAGCCTATGAGTCTGTAACTTCTGTGCTTCACCCATGGAGAGGACATGGCAGCTTAAAGGGAATGTGGGATGTCCCAGGGACTGGAGGATACATTTCATCACGGAATCACAGAATCAGTTGGGTTGGAAAAGACCTCTTGAGATCATGGAGTCCACCACCATGTCAACCAGACCGTGGCACTCAGTGCCACATCCAGTCTTTCCTTAATCACCTCCAGGGATTGTGACTCTGCCGCGTCCCTGGGCAGCCTGTTCCAATGCCTAATCACCACTTTTGTGAATAAATTCTTCCTGATGTCCAACCTAAATCTCCCCTGGCACATTTTAGGACTATAACTACATGTGCAGCTTAACACTAAGATTATGTGTGCCCTCTGAGGCTCAGCCCATCGCCATCCTCTGCACAGACTCCTGCATCCTCACTCTCGCATCACCTCCGTGGCCCCGGCTGGTGACCACCAAGGCTGTGCCAACGCTGTGGGAAGGGGGCTGCTGCTGCCTGTACAGAAAGAGGCCACAAGAACTCATTTAACTATGTAAAAGTGGAGATCCTTGAATGAGGGAAACTACGATCTGAAATCCACTTTCAATTAAAAAACAACACCCAAACCTCCAGATCTTGATGTAGGTCTCTAATTTCTTGCATGCTAATAATAATGTTTAAAGATGTCTAAACACCAAGATCTGTTATTGCAGTGAATTTGCCCACAAAATTGGAAAACAGGTTTAGGCCCTTAAAAAAAAAAATTCCACTAAGTGAAAGCATGGGAAAAAATTAAAGCTAAAATATACATAGAAAGAGGTGAGGCTGCCTTGACAGCTGTGGTTACATTGATGTTGGAGGATATGTACAGAGCTAGAGGGGAACTGTTTATGTTCAAGAAAAAAGTTATTACTCATACCAACTGTGATCTTTTTCAGTGTGGGCTGAACATTTGTAACACCCATTAAAGAGAATTACACATGTAATTCCTGCCATGTTAAAAAGGTGATTGTCAACCTCACAGAAATGTAGCTAATACTTTGATGAAACAGATCCTACTTGTGATTCTAATTTCCATATTTTTTGTTTGTGGAAATAGTGTTCTGGGAAAGCAAGGCCATTTTGTGTGACAGAGAGGGTTTGATCTTTTTCTAATGTATTTCCAAGATTAAATACTACCTTGGAAAAAAATCAGGACATCTGTACCTGTGATAAGAGAGGAAGAGGCGTGTTCCAATGCAGAAGACAAAGCAATGCTCCTGCTGAGAGCAGTGGTCACGTGTGACTCGATGCTGTGAGCAGGCAATGGGCCTGCTCGGTAGATTTAACTAAACTGAAGAATTTATTTAAATTAAGTGTGGGCCTGCTCAGTGGATTTAACTAAACTGAAGAATTTGTTTAAATTAAGTGTGGAACTGACTGCTTTGATGAGGCAGGACCTTGGAGTTAGGTCTTCTGTTTTCTAATTACAGCTCGTCAATAAAATATTAAAGGAAGTGTAAGCACAGGACTGCCATTTTGTCAAAACCTGGACACTTCATATTCCATGGCAGTAGTTGAAGATAAGCAAGAAAAGAAGAAAGATGTGGGGGACTGCACGGGGAACTGTGTTGGTGTAATTGTGGCCATACTCCAGGAAAGTTTTTGAACAGGAAAGCCCTTACTCTCTGCTGCTGGACAGCCCACACTGCTTTTCTGAGCTGCGTTTTCCATGCAGGTGAAATAGATGTGAAAAGGTACCAAATTTTGTAAAGAAACTCATACAAAGACTGATGCTGATATTGCCAGTTTCTTATTAGTATCTCCTGGCTCTCTATAAATGCAAAGCTTCTACTGGTGTTTCTGAAGTCCATCAACTACTTAGTGCAGACTACTAATCTGGTAGAAAAAAATCAAAGTATAATAGGGTTAGCAAGTCTTATATCTATTTCTTAAATATTTTTTTTAAATGACATGTATAAAACCGGTTTTTCAGCATGTAAAATTATGTGTAACCTTTGTCCCTAATTACAAGTTACCCAAGCATACTGATAGGGGTATGATAATTTCAAAGCCAGGAGACAGACTGTCTTCCTGCTTCAGCTTACTTTTCTAATTAAGATCATTATGCATAGTAGTCAGATTGATTCAAGACTTAGATAAATAATATGTCCTGTTGTTTCCATTGATTTGAATTTTTAATGAACTGAGTTCCATTGCTGATATCACATTTCTGGCTCTTGACTGCAGACTTTCTGCATGTGAAAATGTAAAAAATACATATTGGACTGAAAGACATGTCCTTTGGCTTATCCTTTGGGTTATTGCTCATGAGATTGTGCTGGCTCCAGGATACAAACTTCTGTAGCAGAGATTCTCCCCAGAGTCTTTACCCATTGTCAGACACCTACTACAAAGAGTTAGAGCAGAACAGCAACCTCAGCTGCTCCAAAGATCGTGCGCATGAACACACGGCAGATCTACCAGATTCAAGTTTATAGAAAACGCACATAGTTATTAGCACCCAAGATTTCATCTTTGCACCATCTCTCCATGGAAAATGCATGTTTAAAGGCAGGCAGAAAGCAAAAGAGAAATTAGGAGAACAAGAAGCAGATGGCTTCACTCTAAGTGATCTTTGGAGACCAAAAAAAAGGGTCAGGGGGAGAAGCTGGGCCAGCAGAGGTATGGTGGAGGCAAAGGTGCAGCAAGTTGTGCAAGGACAAAGGTGGGAACAGCAGCAAGGCGTAGGGGTTACAGCAAGCTCGGCAGGGAAGGATAACCAGGGAGGGGCTGAGCTCGGCAGAGCTTTGAAGGAAGCGACAAGAAGAATGAATTTAACGTTACAGCTCGGACACACCCAGCATTGCCTTGTGATAGTGTTTGTTATACGCTTCAGCTCTCAAATTTTATAAGTTAAATAAATTTCTATCCCTGTTGTGGAAAACCTCAAAGTATGACCTCAAACATACAAATCAACAGAGAGCAAATAATCTTTTTTCCCAAAGTTTACTCAGGTTTTCTTAACATTTTCCTAGGATAAAAGCAACAGGAATTTGAAATTTTGGCCACCAAAAGCAGCAATATTGCACCCAGGAGGGAGGGCAGACTGCTACAGTCTTACACACTAAGTTTGGGGTTCACACCATCAGCCTTTGCTTTGCACATGTGCTGCAGCCCGGCACATCTCACACAGTTACACTGCAGTGCCACAGCCCCGCCCCAGTTTCACCTGTGGCTCTCCCTGCCACAGAGAGCTGGTAATCAGCTGTGTGGTCACCCAGCCAGGGCGTTTGGAGACACAGACCTCAGGGCAGGACCTTGCATTCAGATGAAGTGCTCTAGGAGGTAAAACTCTTTGGGAGGCCATATGCTAGCACATGGCCAGCCACAAAGTGATTTGGGAGGTCTGCCTGGGGATGCTGAGGGTCTGGCTGGAGTCAAGTAAATACCTCGTTGTGTGTCCTGGCCTTCAAAGGCAGGATCTCTTTCCTGAGGAGCACCACACTGCCATCCTGCTGTCCATACTATGAGAGATTGCTCCCCTCAGAACCTGGTGACTATGTTAACCTGATCCTACAGAGGTGTGGAGTCAGGGAAGGACACTTCTAGAAGAGAAGCCACAAAGCAACAGAGCAGGCAGTGAGCATTTGAATGTCCCATTTCACACAGGCGTGTATAATGCCTTTATTTTCTTGTTTTTCAGATTTTATTGAGCAGTTGACATAAAACCTTCCTTCGAATTGTAATACTTGAATAGTGTCAGACTTTGTCTATTTTTCAGCTTTACTGAAGGAAAAATATGCCACATACTAAAGGGGATCTTGGGTTCCACTGTAGCATTGTGTATCCATAGAGTCATGATGATTGTTCTCGAGATCATTCTCAGATATGTTTAATCCACAAAAGCAGTGGTATTTTTAAAGGAATCGAGAGCCACCTTGTGGAGCTAGGATTCACAAAGGGGTTCCAAATAATACTGTTGAGAATAGCTTCTCACTGCTAGAAATTCTGATCCAATGTGATCCTGGAGATTGTCAGTCTGGAAAGCATGCGCCATGCACATGTCTGTGCATATTCACTGTACAGCCGATCACACAGCTTCTCTGCTGACTAAGACTGGGTAGCAAAGAAATGTATTTGTGGGCAGTGGCAGTCAGGAATGTAAAACTGTCAGAAAAATGCAGAAAGCAGCAGAATCAGGCAAGCAAAGTAACATACTCATTATGACCTACACATAGGTGTGTGTGGGGTGTTGCTCACAGGGCATTTTTCACCATATAATTAATTAAGTCCTCAAAAATGCTGATAAGTTTTGGAATCATTATGTGTAGATTTCTGTCACAGGCTTATTTTCTTCTGCAGTCATTTATTAACATAGAGAATTAGGGTTGCCAGAGCTTAAATAGTCCATAACCAGAGAAATAGCAAAAATGGGATCACTCGTGAGACTTGTTTCTTCACAGAAGTAAAGAGTAGTCTTTGCTTCTCAGTCTCTGAGATTGCAGAAGTAAAGAGTACTCTTTGCTTCTCAGTCTCTGAGATTGCAGCAGGGACTATGAAATGTTTCATTTACCATTTCTCTCCCATCGTTTCTCATGATGGACTCTGAGCTGCTTATCAGTACCAATATGTGGATACCAGCACATGATCTTGCCAAAGAAAAAGGTATTTGCTTTTTTTCAAATCTTCTTGGTCTTTTCCAAGACTTTTATGCAGCAGTGACTTTATCCTCAGCGCATTAGATGATACCTTAAAAATGTATTTTATATAAGGATGAATTTTAAAAAGTGTCTCTAAGTAGTAGACCTTAAATATCTGAAGAAACTCAAAACAAAACAAAACCAAACACAAACAAACAAAAAACAAAACGAAAAAAAAACGGAAAGAAAGAAAAAAGAGGCCTGTGATGCTCAAGTCATTCTCCAGGTGCTAGAGCAGCCAGTGCTGAGGTAAATGGTTGGTAGCCCACTGATAATCAGTCTGGTTATTGAATCATGATACAACTGAGTCCAGTGCAGTCCTGTGTGCTTTTATCCACCTTCTGCTGAGTGAATTTTAAGTTCCAGAAGCTTTTAGAATTAGTTACACACTAGCAGAGCTCAGAGTTAAATTTCAGAATAGATACCACTTTCAAAATCTGTGTTAGCCAAACAGTCACTGATATCCCAAAGCTTGGTATAAAGCAAGTAGAGTGTGAAAGCAGCCTGAGAAGTCATTCTTTTTAGACCAAGTCTTAACAGACAAACCCAGCATATCCTTTATGCTTAATAGAGTTCAGTTTTCCTCTTTGTTCAAATGGTTTTTTTGTAAACAGGAGATATCTATGGGTATCATTAATGGTTGCTTCAGACCGGATTAATTTTTTCCCCAGTAATTTAAATGTAACCACATATAAGATGACATGTGGTAGTAGGAGAAAATTCATAAAGAGACACCGCAAGGCTATGGCAAGGAGTCAACAACTTCTGGTTTCAAAAATTTGGAAATCTCAAAAAAACTCTGCACCTTTTCCTGTCGTACTTCATTCCATCATGCTTCCAAGAGGCCACGCTACGTGGGTGCATAGAGCACTGGGAGAAGGTTTTCAATGTTTGTTCCAAAAAGCCCGTGATAGATGATTCCACATTAGAATAAGTAGAGGTGAAGGAGAGCCAAACCTAGAAGAAATAGAAATAAGTATAATGCAATCTCCTATTTTCAGAATGTTCCCAAGCTTTGGTCTCAAGTCTGCACTTTTCAAGTTGTCTCTCTCAAGAAGGGAACATAGCAGCTTTCAGGAGAATCCAGAAGAACCAGTAGGATCACCCCAGCCAAGGTGCTGTACTCTTCAAAACCAACATGCATGTTCGAGGTTACAAAGGAAGTTTGATAAATGCTGTTCTAAACTAGACATAGTCCTGGCAAAGTGAATTTTCTGTGAAGAAAATTAAACCAAGAATAGTATTTAATATACTCTTAAAATAAAGAATAGAATACTGTTTCTCGATTTCTATGCCCCACCCACAATACACAGCTTTTATGATAGTTTTTATTGTAAATACATATGCAGGATCATGGAGTTTAAGAGTTGAGTTTAGAAAGATAAATTTTCTGTTCTAACTACACCATTTAAAAAATTGCAATTAAATTTATAGGACCTCCTGCAATTCATGAACTATTTTTTAAAGTGTAGGCTATAAAACATAGTAGTGGGTGCTATTAATAAAAATGAAAATATAGTAAAGTTGAGGCATAGCTCTGCTTTGATTTACAATCTCATTTCCCCAATGGCTTTTGCCCTCTATTTCTCACCATCTGTCTTTCTGTCCCTTTCTTTCTGAAGAAATAAAAGGTTACCATCCCTATTCAAAACTTGATTAAACCTCTAAGTTACAGCATGCTATGGGACCTAGAACATATGGTGCCTCAGCAAGGCTCAGTGCTGCTTTGAGCTCACCTGTGCATTGGGGTATTTGTGGTGGTGATGTTACTAAATAGACCTTAATGACAAAGGGACAGACCTGTGACAGTTCTTTTTTTTTTGTCTCACTGCTACATAATATATTTAAACGAGCATATTTCTGTAGATACACAGACAGGTCGCAGAGGAAAGCTTTGCTTCTGTGATGATGAATCATAAAATCGTTATAGAAGCACAGAATGGTTTGGGTTGGAAGAGACCTTGAAGGTCATCCAGTTCCAACACCCCCTGCCATGGGCAGGGACACCTTTCACTAGGTCAGGTTGCTCACAGCCCCATCCAACCTGGCCTTGAACACTTCTAGGGATGGGGCATCCACAGCTTCTCTGGGCAACCTGTTCCAGTGTCTCAACACCCTCACAGGAAAGAATTTCTTCCTAATTTCTAATCTAAACCTATTTCTGCACATCTTTGTTTTAGTTATTAATTATATGATGGGGACATCAAAAGTGCAGAAAGTCCGGATGCACCTGAGACTCTGTGAGGACCTGTTAGAGTACAGCAATTTGTGTTTCAGCCCTGTTTTATCAGTACGGTTCTAGCAAATTTTTAGCTTAAGAGGGTGCATTTCACAGTGACAAAGGGATCATGCATTATAATTAGGAGAAAAGTGCTGAAGCCAAATTTTAAGAGCTTTTGTGCAATGAAGATGAGAAGAAGAAACATAGGGATGAGTCATGCTATTTTCAGCTTTTTATGTTTCATCTTAAAACTTAATAGTTTTTAAACGGTGTAGTTTCTACTTGAGGACAGTAATTTAATTATGATTGAAAGTTGTCCATCTGGTGGCCTTTTAATGCCGTTAAAAGTACTGATTGTGTTCCTGCACGGGTTGTTTTTCTGTTTTTAATCGTAAAGCTGTTTGGCTCTTCATTAAAATATAAGCTTCAAGATCCCACCCAAGATTGTTAAAAGACAGTGGAAATTTTCTCACCCATTTCAGTGGATTTTTGATCATGTCCTCTTGGACACTGACCTGGGCTAGGTGTACGAATGCGTACTGCAGCAATTATCACAGAAGATTGTATTTCGCCTTAGCTCACCCTTGGGAAACAGAAGTATCACTGTCACCACTTGCAGATGGATCTGTAGATCTGCACACCACAAGTTGTCTTAGTCAGATCAACGCATAATCCTGGAGCACGTTATTCTGGAGCGATAGCTTACTATTGCATCAGGGATTTCGCTGCCTGCCATGTCTTTGTTATTTGTTTGTTTATTTATTTATTTATTTATTTATACCTGCTTTTCTTTTCCTGGCAGATGAAGAACTTTTAAGTAATAATTTCCTTACAGCCTCCCCTTCTTGGTTCAATCTGCACACAGAAAACATTTTACTTTGGCTATAAAGCTTTGAAAAAATAGTAATTCTCTTTCCCTATCCCTGCTGCCTACCTAGAGCACCTCTTTAAATGAGCTCTACTCAGAAGGTACTTTGAAAACAGGAAGGTGGGATGCAAATCCCCAACATACGGAGTGCTCTGGGAATCCCACCCTCGCCCAGAGGAAAATCTAGTACATTCCTGTGTAATAAAGTCACCTTTGCTTAGTGGTCTGCTCATAGTCTGAAGGTAGCGTGTGAAATCATGTGGCCTCATGGAGTAGGGATTTGGGTCTTGATTTTACTCTGGGATTTTTTTTTTTTTGATGGTAGCTAAATAGATTATTGCTTTCTTATATGAATGTAATGTGTGGTAAAAAGGCCACGTGCCCAAATTACTGGTGCCTTCACCATCTTTATTCCATTTCTACTTTTTAGCCACACACATAAGGCACTACGCGCTAATTCAAGAGCATACACAAGATAGGGAAGGGACAATTTACTGATTTTAAAATTCTAATGTATCCTTCACAATCATCAGAAAGGAAGAAAAAGGAGATCTCAAAGTCAGACCAGGAATCTTATTTTCATCTATCCCTGTCCATAAGACAAGGGCAAACAAACCTAAACAACTGCATAAACAACATCCACCCATCCCCAGAATTGCTCACGCCATTTAGGCAATTTAGAGCAGTAAACACAGATAAGCAATCTGCATAGAAGCAGCTTTAGGTGACCACAAATGGATACCGCTGTTTAATTCAACCCTCTCTCACCTAAACAAGTTTGTTTTCTCAGCAGTATTTATTTGTATAAAGGAGTGCTGGGGAAAAAAATTCCATCCTCCTCCAGATTATCTGCTTCAATGTTGTGAAAATTCAGTATTTCCCCAGCATGAGAATATATTCCTCCTACAGACACAATCTGTATTTTGTGGTCTCGCCAACATTTGTTAGCTGGTTGGGTTTTTTTCCCTGTAGCTCATAGCATTTAGCTGGGACTAGAGCTGATCTCTGAAATGGGAGAAGTCCTGCAAGGCTCAGTCTGGAAGGGAACCCTCATCTGATCAGCATTTCTGTCTCAAGAGGCAGGAAAATGGGGAAAGGAGAGAGAAGGCAGATACATAAAGGTTTGAAAAAATAAATTGGGGGATGGTGACAGGGAAATGTTTTTCCCCTTTTCATAAATTTTCTTCTGCTGGACAATGGAAATAGTGAGAAAAAAGGTAAGAAAATCCTTTGTGTGAAATATTTTTTTTAAATCCACAATGAAATAGTTCTCTGGCTGAAAGTTGTAGACATGTCAAGTTGTCAAAACATTTTTCCCTGGCTCATACACATTTCAGTCTTTTTCACTTTCCTGTGAAAACATACGGTATTAGGCAGTGGCTTATCCTGTGTGATCCTGCTGGCCTGGATACTGGAGGCTGCACTTGCTGTCAGTCCTACTGAGCCATAGCTTGATTAACCTCCCAGGTATAGGAACTCAGTAGGAAGAGCCCATCTGTTTCAGGTTGCCTTCATCAGTCTTCCTTCTTGTCTTTCTGTGCAAACACAGACCTGGGAGGGTGGAATAAGGCAGCCTGTGTTCTTTTCCCCCCTCTCTGGAGTTTTGTGGTCTCCCTGATCAGGCCGAGGAGCACGCCTGGGGCTGGATGGGTGTATGGAGCAGGGCTGGTGTAAGGAAATGGAAGGGGAATGGAAAAGGGAAACAGACATAGGATGAGAACTTCTGTATCAGCAACTACATTCCAAATGTGGGGCTATTGCAGTTGTCCCCTTTGTACACCCAAGGACAAGAAGGTCTTGGAAACACCAAGAGACAGATCAAAATCCACATCATCTTCTCCAAAGAAATTTGGGATAGTTGCCTGGTACTTAGGGCCTGGCACATGAACTTAGGAATTTCAGGCTGACAGTCTTTGAGATAGCTCAAACTTTGCCAAGGTCATGAGAAATTGTCTATATTTTATTCTCTACTGCACCTCAGTGCAACCTTTTGCCTGGCAAACAAAAGATCTGCATATGCAAGGTGAATACATTAAATTGGTGCAGAAGGAACATCTGAAGTGAAAATCTGCCCACTTTCCACCCTTATTCATTCTCAAACCCATGAGAAAAAACAACACATGGTTTACTAGTTTGCTTTGTTATTTCTAAACTTGCAGGAAGGTCCTTTCAACAAAATTGTATAGTAAAGTATGTTAAAATAATCCATTCACAAAGCAAATTTGAAATAACTTTGAAGCATGGGCTGACAATGACAGAAAGTACTCATATGTGACCCTTAGCTTCAAAAGAGTTAAGAATGTGCTGGCAAAGGCACAGAGATTATCTCCACCCACACAGGAGAACATACATGGCAGAGTAGTTCTGTAGCATACAGGGAAACAAAACAGTCTAGCCCAGAATTATCCTTGTGAAGGAAAAAGTGCACTCTGCTGGGTAGCAGAGAGCTTCCAACCTGGCAAACAGATCAGAGACCTGCACTCATATCTGAGCTCTCCATCCTTCTATCTCCATTACTCCTGGCATAGGGTGTAACCATCAAGAGAAAGAACAGCTAAAATTTATACGTATTCTGGCTATGAAAAAAAAACAAGGCGAAAAATATGATCCGGGTCTTTACAGCACTCCCTGATGTCGGTGGTCTGGGCGTCCCACCCGGTGCTGACCAGCTGCTGCAGAGCGCTCCCCAGTGTCTGCAGAGATGCTGCTGGGCTGTGCCGGGCTGGCAGAGCCACGACATTGCTTATCCCTGGGTTTGCCAGACACTTTGCACACAAGTGCTGCCATGCACTCCTGGCTCCAAAGACTTCATCATTAAGGAAGGTAAAGTAATACATGAGGAGACTGAGGAGAAGCAAAATTAACTGTTTATATCTCTCAGTATTTAATATCTAGCTGCAGTTGTCACAGCTCTCCACTCAAACATCACATTCTGGGAATGTCTTGTATTAAGAAGCAGGCCTTGATGATGGCTTTACACACAAATTGAACATTCTCTGGGCCTAGCTCAGAATAGTATCATGAAGAACATTCCCACTAGAACCAGAAAAGAGAACATGTTTCTAAGTCTTTTTCTGAGGCAGAGAGATGTAGAAAAATTCAGGTTTGCTACTTCTATTTGAAACTGTCTATTTATGAATCACAATTTGATTGTCACTGAACCTCAGGGTATGTCACGTTCTTTCTGTCTGGGATGCTTATCATCAGGAGAGCATGAGGTTCATTGGAGATGTGGTTGCTGTGGTCAGTTCACAGCGATCGGGCAGGAAACTGTTGTTTACAAAATGTATGTGACAAACTGGGTCCTCTTTTCCATTCACCTTCCCTGCACTCCTCAGGAGTGTTCACTCCTTTTGTCTCCTAGACAGTCTTATCAGTAGCCTTTTAACCTCAAACACATGAAGTGAAGCACCTGAAGGAGGCAATATCTTAACTCTGAGGATTTTCGCTATCAGACCCTTTGGGAACAGCTGACAACCATTCACAAAGTTTCCTTTTTACTCTTTTACCTAATCTCAGGTATTGCTGAATGGAAAAGCCATTGAAATTTGGTGGCTGAGAAGCAATGGTGACAGCCACCAGTATCCCAGTGCTGGGGAATACCTGGTGGGTGCTCTGGCATGGAGGCTGCTGAGGCAGGAAATCATCTGTCCAGCTGTGTTGAGGTATCAGGTGTATTTAGGATCTCTCATGATTAACAGCATGAAGTTGTGTCAGGAGAGGTTTAGGTCAGATATTAGGAAAAGGTTCTTTACCCAGAGGGTGGTTGGGCACTGAAACAGGCTCCCCAAGGAAGTGATCACAACACCAAGCCTGATGGAGTTCAAGAACTGTTTGGACAATGCTCTTGGGCACGTGGTGTGACTCTTGAGTTTGTCCTTTGCAGGACAAGGAAATGGACTTCAATGACTCTGGGGGGTCCCTTCCAACTCAGGACATTCTATTATTCTATGATATAGCTATATCCAAATTCACTTGTACTTGGCCTTCTGCAGTGTAGGCTCTTGGTACTGCCCATAGCACCCACACTCAGGAAGTACATTCCAGTCCTCTAATTTCAGCTTATTAGGAACATCTATAATAAACTCAAGCTCCTAATTTCAATCATATTTGGGTTACATGCCTGAAGTGAGCAGTGTGTTAAATAACCATGCCTTGCTCCCAAAGTGATAGAAGCCACTGAAACACTACACCCACACTTCCATAATTGCGTGCGTTCATGTGTATAATGTAGGGCCTATGACAGTTCAAAAAATACTACAGTTGGCAGTTCCCTGTCTGAAAAAGTGGAAAAGATTTTCATATCAGTTCCCATTTCCTTTTCTCAGCACCCTTAGTGCTGGCTAGATGAGAGCAAGGTTATGTGGAGGTTTGCTACAGCATAGGGTATTGCTGATGCAGCTTCCCGTGCTGCTGTAGCTGCTGTCAAACCTGTCCCGAGGAAACCCTGTTCACCTTTCCCATCCCCTACAGTGGTAGTTTTTCTTCTCATATTACAGTTTCTAAAGCATCAGTATGGATACAAACTGTACACTTTTAAAGCACTTTTCAATGTTTCTCAAGAAAAAAACAGGTAGGAAGCTCTCTATGCTGTGACAGAAGTTTGGTTTGGCTGCTGCATTGCAGCGAGGCTGGTATCATTGTCGCCTTGTTTAACACAGATTTACTGCCGATAAAGTCGATACTTCTACACATTTACATGCTTGGTTGCTAAGTTAGAAACAATAAATATGCTGAAACAAATACAAACAGTGCAAAGGAGTTTTCAAGCTTTCAAATGTAGCCCTGGTTTGCAGAAGTTGTGCAGCTGAGCCCTGCCCTCGAGCAAAGCTGCAAGGCAGGCTGGTGGCCATTAGAGCTCTAAATACAACCAGTGTTTTCTATGTTCTTAATAAATAACAGCTATGAGAGGTTTGGTGATGACACTCTTGAAGCAAAAGCTTAATAGATACCAGAGGACTTGCCTTATAAAAAATAAGAAAAATAAAAAATAACTAATTCAGAGAATGAAGAGCAGTGAGGAAGTGTCCGTATGTGGGCACCTACTTCTGGTTTCACTCCTACAAGCAATATAAGATGCATAAATTATTCTCTCCATGCTGGGAAAAAAGGTGCAGCCCCAGGACTAGTAGCAATGGTGGAACCTTTGACTTCAACATGTTCGCACTGTGAGGAAACACATGTTCTGCTGAAATACTGATAGAGTGACTAAGCCATGTGCATGCAACAGCTCCTACATTTACTGCTGGTTGGAGCTGTGTCATCTCATGTGGATCCAGTCTGCAGACAAGCACCTTTGTGTTATGGTGAGACAATGAATTAGGTAGAAAATCATGCTATCTCATTAAGGTAAGATTCCAGCATTCAGCAGGGGAATATAGGGTGGTGGGCAGAAGCAGCATTTGGAGAAGATGTGCAAGATTTAAATCAGGAGGAGAGCTTCATTTCTTCCCTTCACAGCTTCCTTTGGTTGGTTCAGGTAGTAAGGATGGCAAGCAAATCAGATTGCTTGAAACAGGGTCCAGTTCCTTTCCAGGTCTTTCCAAAGTCCTTTCCAGCATCTTAGCCAATGGGAATGGAGAAGGCAATGTCCTCCTGTCTGCTAGAGAGTCACCTCCTCAGAGACATCCCAGAAAATTGTGGGGGCTATAATGTGGGGGGTATTCTCAAAGTGGACCTCTTCTGGAGGTGGAAGCTGCACCTGGCAAGAGAGATGCAGGTTGAGGTCTCCCAGCACACTCTTCCATATAAAATAACGCCATGTTACTTCCAAGCAATGCAAATAAAGATGCTTATGGCATATTGTTTTTGAAAGTATACATTTTCCACCTCAAATTGTGCACCTAATAGATCACAAAGTACTAATGTGTTCTTCAAAGCCTTTTCATAATAATTTTGCTTTTTAATCTGAGGCGGTTAAACCATCAAGTTCTTGCATTTCCAATAAATGTATGTATCTGGATGCCTCCCAGTAAAAAATCACAGAATCACATTAATAGCATATATTGCATTATAGAGGTTAATTTATCCTTGAGCAGACCATTAAATATATATTGGTTTTAAATTACATCATTCATACCCACTGACATTCTACTACTGATAAACCATATACAGCAGAAACAGCTCCATAAATATTTATTAATTGAGCCCCTAAGCAAATGGTTACAATAATAAATTATTTGCCATATTTCCAAATAATAAAATTGGGCTGAATTCCTAACTGTTGCAATACCACTGTCTTCAGAACACCCTGTTTATCTTGTACTTAGATAATTTGTTACTTGCACTTGACCAAACATTTTAAAATTGTCTTGAGGTGTATGTGCAGCTTTACATCCCCATTCTGGAAAATCTTGTAGCTTGCCCTTAGCAAAGACCTTTCTGTAGGAATAAGGGTTTCAAATTATGTGTTTGTAAGGGTTCACTTGTTTCAGCTTTCTGGTATATAAATAGCTCAGGGGCCTACTGGGGTGCAGGTAGCTATGCCAATCATTGATGAATGAAGTATCAATGAAAATGTAATCCTCTACTGTCATTTTGAGTTTTTTCTTTAGTTGAATTCCAATATTGCTTTCATGCCACTGTCCCATTAAACACATCACTGATTTATCTGGATTGTACTACAGTGACTGACAGTAGATAATTCGTCACACATTTTAAATACTGTGGGCATGTATCTCCTGTTTCAATGCTGGACTTTAAACAGCCACTTCTTTAAAATATTTGGCTTCTCAGTGTTTTTATCAGTCTGAGATTACCATTTCTTATTATTGCATTGATTTGCTTTGTGAGTTTGGAAGTGTTAGGTGTTTTGATGGTTTCCAGTTTACACATGGTTTTCTTGAGGCAAACATCAAGGAGGGACCATGATCATTCTCCTAGGGAAAAAACCTTTGCCAAACTAGGTAGGTTTGGAAGACTCCTTTCTAAGCAGAGCTCAGAGAGAGAAACCAATATTTCTTTTAAATCTGTCCAGGACTACATACTGTTACTGTTTGAGCAGATTTAATAATCCCATTATCCATCTAGGAGCTTGGTGTGATTTAGCTGCCAGTACAAGTGTGCCCAGCACCCTGGCAGCCAGCCCTGAGGGTTCCCAGGGTCCCTGGGGGAGGTTTCCTAGCTCCCATCTCCTCTATATTCAGCCTTCTCTGACAGCTGAATCCAGACATGGTAAATCCCATGGAGCAGGCAACTCTGCTGGCCATGGGTCAGATCGGGAGCTATGAGCTACACAGTCTCCACATTTATTTTGTATTTCTTTATTTACTGCTTGCAAAGCTGCAGCAGAGGAGCCCAGGCATAAAACCCTGTTCCATAAGCACTGATCTGGATTAACCCCCTGTCAAGCCCTAAAATCGGGTTTGCAGGGGCTGCTGTTTTGTATGTCTTCCACGTATTTTTTTATTTCTAGTCAACTTTCCCTAAACCCAGGAGGAGCAGAATTGCTTTAAACGTGTGATGTGATTGACTGCAGGAGCTGCCTCAGTGACTGTGCTTTATTTTTCAATAATGGCGTTCTCCAGGCTTCTTCTGGAATTTGTGTAGTTTATCTATTGATTGAATGAATTGCTGCCTTTTCCAGCTATTTGTCATCTCTCACTACCGTTTGGAATACAGAAATACGTTTTAGCATGGGGGTTTGTTTTATTTTTATTTTTGGCAGCTTGGTGAGGCTTTTATTCCAGTAGTAACACGGAGCTGTGTTTGATGTGTTACAGCTACCTCTTCAGCTTTAAGACTGGGGTCTAAAGATGTTTTTGGCTCAGTGTACAGTATCACCACATATGGAAAACATGAATGATCACAAAAGCTTCTTGATTTAAAAGGTGGGATTTATTCTCTTTTTACTAAAGCTCTGTAATTTCCTGAGTGTCAGATATTTGCTGTGATGACCTGTGCTTTGCTTCTTATTGCAATGAAGAAAGCTGTGGCTGGGGATTGAAGCTGTTGGGTCAATACAAGGGTTTTCATGGGGGGAATTGTCAGAGCAGGTTGAATAGTGCACCGTAAAGGTGAAGACTCATTTATAGCTATGGAAAATAGTTCCCTTTCTTTGCTCCAAAGCTATATGCTTAGAACAACTAAAGTTTTCCATGTCTTTACACACAATGCAAGCCCGATAAGTGTTCTGTCATTGATATTATTTTGGACAAGCTGTAAGTGTAGAAATAATTTTCATTCTAATTTTGTCCTTAGCACATTGGCTCAGTATATTTTCCTACAAGGGTAATTCACAAACTCAGTGGCTTCTATCCCATTTTTGACTGTGAATCTTCTTAATTTCTTGCCAAGAATTTCAGTGCTTACCTAAGAAAACTCATGCCAGGATTCAACAAGTCATGTAATCTGCAAGATTCTATCAAAAGTCATTAAACCACGCTGCTCTTAGAGCCAGTTAGCAGACATATATGCCCAAACCTATTCCTGCCTCACTTTTGCTGCATATCCAATATGTTCTCACAGCTGGGGAGTGGAAGTGACAAGGAAGGGGCTCCATTTTTAACTATCCCACCTGACAGGATCCACCTGAAATGGCATCTCCTGAGACATGAAGGGGCTCTACCCTGGGGAACACAAAAAAGGAAAGGGTCCTTGATTTTTTCAACATCATCAGGTCAAAAGAGATTTTTCAGAGGTCTAAGAGAGACCTCACGTTAACTGCTGCAATGCTGTTGGAGATGTTGCAAGTGAAAAAGAAAGAGCTCTTCCAAAAGTTCCTTTAAAAACCTTTAAAATGTAAAATATTAGGTAACCTAAGTATATGCAAATGGTCTCTTTGTTAACACTGCTCTTGCAATATGTAATATATTAGGTCTAGCTGATGTGAAAAGGGAAGGCCTGCACAGGGTCAACTAAACCACTGAAGATGTGAGGATTTTAGTTGTTCTGAAAATCAAACCTTTCTAAAAAATTAATGCAATCTTTTGTAATATATCTTTTAATCTGTCACCTTTTATAGTGCACTAAATTATCTACTAATATTCAGATTTTTCACAAAATCCCTTATGAAAAGTAAATATATATGTAAGCAAGATACATATATACACACACCAAAAAAATGCTTCAGTTTAGCAGAGAGCCATACCCTAGAAATGTTTTTTGCCTCTGTCTATATATGCACCAAGGTTAAGAGTTGCCATGCAAGGTGGCTGTTTAAGAAGCATGACTATAAAAAACTCCTTGAGTCTATGGAGGACAATATGTTTAGCGTACAAAAATAAATACTCATGTAAAATTGATTGGGAAAAAATTAAATAGGATAATTATAGTTATAAATCCACTGGAACAGTGGGATGTGAACAGCGTGGTTTGATTAGACGATTTGCAAGTTGATTAGTGATCCTTATCTTTTCCTCCAGCATTTAATTGCCCCTGTTGGTCTTAGTTGGCCTGATGAGAGATTGCAAGGCAGAATTTAGCGCCTAATCACGAGGGCAGGTGCTCCGAGAGCAACCGTATCACCACAGTGGAAATCCAAACTCCCCTCAAAGCAATCTTTCGGAGGGATTTTCACCATGCCAGGGGAATTTGGTCCAGGATGACTTTATTCCCAAGTGTCTGTGATATATGCCAAACAGTTTTTCCATCTTCTCAGTCTAGAGCTTTGGCTGACTTGCAGTCCCAAATGATTGCTTTCCACTGGAGAGTCCTCCTCACCCATAAACCTACTCCTGGAAACTAATTTTTTTGTTTTGCAGTAGTGCCCAGACCTTTCCTCTTGTAGTTCCAGAATCTTTGCTGATGGCAGAGGAGGGTGATGTACCCCCACTTCCTGCAACCTGAACTGACCTCCCAACACCCAGTGGGCCCCATTGCATGGGGATAAGGAAGGCTGGCAGCACCTCCATTTTGTATCCTCTTTGCCTTGGTTTTTTCTAGGAAAAGAGGATACAGAATAAACTGAGAGCATTTGTGCCTTGTGTCCGACCCACCTCCTTGGACTTCAGCTAAGTCCAGCGCCTTCATCTTTGCAATGCAGCCATCAACAGGGGTCACCAACTGCGTAGAAATATGACCCCAAACCTTGGTGATGTAGCTCAGGTGTTTGCCAAGCGTTCGGCTGCTGTTCATGGCACGAATCCATGCAGTCGCACTTACCCAGGGAGCCTTACTGTAGGAGGGCCCCCACCCAGAGCAGCGATTTGCTGGGGCTGAGCTCACCACCACCACCACTGGTTTCAAAAGGCAGACAGCAGAAGTGTTTCAAAGACAGGGTTGAGACACTCGATCCTTTCAAAAATAACTGACACTTTTGGTATCTGACTTTTACAGCCTTGCCTACCTCCCATGAACTGCTTCAAGAAAAAGTCAACAACACCACACAGGATGAAATACTTCATGAAGCAGGGCTTTCATGCCAAATATTTCTCTGGGACATTCGTCTAACCTAACTTTAGACATTCAAACTTTGTATTCTAAGTTTAAGGTAAGCTCCATACACAGGTCATTAATCTCGTTTTATAACAGGAAGTCGCAGTGTCTCATTTCTTGTCACTGACTGTTCAGGAAATCTAAGGTTGCAAACACCAAGTTTACATTTTTTCTTCACTGTAGTTACCTGGCTTAAAGGCACCAGTGGTCAGATAATCCACTAAAGTTTCTTGCCCACCAACAGATTAATTCCAAGCTTACAGCAAAACCACAAAATTTTTTTTAGTGCATGGCTCTGTCCTTGAAAGTCCATCATTTACTTATTCTTGTAATCCTGAAAGTCCTTCAGGTTTTTCTGAGCTGTATTTTGATTCTTCTGTCTTTGTCAGTGACAACTGTCATTAGCATTGTCATGTTTTTTGTTGAACTCAATAATAAAAAAAAGTTGATTCTGAGATTAATTTTTTAGTAGTACCCAAAATAGTTGGGTTCTACCCCAATGGTTTATTTAGCTCCTATTTCCGTATTAGCCAATTCTTCACCTGCCTTTGATATGTTCCTTATTTAGTTGTTTCTAAGGCAACATTGTATGAAATACTCTACTTAAGATGAGAAAAACATTGGGGATTTTCTCTGCTAAGAATCAATTAAGCTTATCAGAGAGAGAGCAGGTTAGAGACCTACCTTGGATTAAGCTGTGCTAATCTTAAACTGTGCTCTTTTGTCTATCTCTGTCAGCTGTTGAAATCAAACTAACAGTTGGTGTTTAGCTAGATCAGAATTTTCATGCTTTCTAAAACATAGAAGATACTCTTGTTTTTCTCCCAACATCTGTTCCTGAGATAACATATCAATTTACTAGTTTGGGCAGGTTCCTGTGTTGGTTCTTTCAGGGTTTTGGATAGAGGTGGGACTGTCTGAAAATATTAAGCCCTTAGATTTTTTTCTGCTCCAGATGCTCTCTCAATCACCTGAGTCACACCATCTTGGCTGTCTGACTAAAAACTGAAGCAAAGTTTTCATTTCGTTTTTGGCCCATGCTTAGGTCATCTTTTACCCCAAACCCCAATCTTTACTGCAGAACAGCCTCAAATTCCTCTCTTTGCTTTCTGTTTGTTTATATGACTAAAGAACATTTTACAACGTGTTTTTAATTTCCTTTGCAAGGTGTAACACAGCCCAGCTTTTGACAGATCTCACTTTCTCTCCACGCTTTCTGACCTATAAGATACAATTTTCCATGTTAGTCAGCCCCTTTTTTTTTCCATTTCTTGTGGCCTCTTTGCCTGTTCCTCATATCCCTTTCTAGTTGGATTGTCACCAGTTGGGTCTGGAGTTCTTCATGAGTTTTTTCTCCTTCCTGAAATGCAGAAGCAATTATATATCTTTGACATCAAGAATCTCCTCTGCAGCCAAGTCTCAAAGTTCATTCACTCCTCTGAGATTAAAAAAAGCCAAGCATAAGAAGGCAGAAAACCACAGGTTTTTTTAAGTCTTTCCATTCAGTTTAATCAGAAAGCTTTGTGATCTGCTTGATCAGGGCTATTTTCTACTGCCACCTCTTCAATAACATTGTCGCTGTGTTTGAATTAGCACTACCTCCTGAAAGCTTAATAAATACGTTCTTAAAAATGTGTGCCAGTGGTCCAGAGTCAGGAAGAATGGAACTCTGTCATCACCTGTAGCCTCAGTTTTATTATTGATATCATTCTGCTCTGATCCATCTCTAGGAGCAGGAGGTCTCTCACAGGTTCTGTTGATTGTCTAATGCTGTTCCACCGTCCCATAACCGCAGTCTCATTTTATCTAGAGGGTTTAGTGGATCTATGCTACTGCTGTTGTACAGTGAAGATTTATAGTGCTTTTCAAGAAGGCAATGGACCTTGATTAATTTGATTGTATCATGCTTTTCCTTCTCAACACACTACCACATCAGTAATGTACAGTGCTTTTCTGTCACCCCTACCTCCCTACCTGAGTTTTGCCTTGCTCTCAGTGGTGTACTCCAGCCAGAAGGAACTTCCCACTGTGTTGTAAATGCCTGGTTTCAGGTCCTGCACCCGAAGATTTGGGTCCTGTGCCTCACTGCATGGGCTCATTGCACAGTGTCCAAGCAATCAGCTCTTGCACCCTGACCTCTCTCAGTTTCCTTGCAAGTGAAGTTATTCCACTGCCTTTTGCTTACCTGGCCACCCATCTTGTGAATATAACTTTGTGTTTTCTTCTTGCTTTGCAGATTTCTATCTCAGCTATGTTGGTTTTTTCCTTCTTCTTCGCTTATTCCATTTTGTGTTTCCTACCTCTTAACCTGGGTGAGATAACTTGAGTCTGTTCCAGCCTTAACCTTGGCACTTTGATTCTCCATGTACAAAGGCAGTTCAGCCACTGAAGACAATTTTCCTCCTGTGAAAGCTTTCCAGTAATTGAATGTGCCAAAACCATCCTTTCCAGCTCTGTCCTTGAGCTATTTGTTGGTTTTGTAAGCTTGACAAGCTTTCACCTTTTCTTGCTAGGAACTCTGAGACTTAAACTGAAGATCAATTAAGCCTTCACCTCTTTGGCAGACAAAAGAAGTAACTTCACAAAAAACATCACCAGATGATTTCCCCTCCCAGTCTTCTCTTGTGGCATAAAGAGATCTAAAAATGCACGTACATGGAATTTTCACCAGAGCTACAAATAAAAACAAGATTCAAAGAAAAGGTGAAAATTAAAACCAATCTCTGTCATTCTTAAAAATATATTTTTCTGTATTGGTGAAGCTTTGTACATGCAATCCTACGTAGCTGTTTTGTATTACTGATAACTTCCCATCTGACATGCACATCAAAGTTGTTCCCTTTTATAGATGTTAACATGGCCATATACTCTTAAAGCATTTAAGAGTATAATAATGCTTCATTAAATATATATTTGGAAATGAGGAGGTTGCTCTAAATGAGAATATATTGACAAATATTTAATACTTAAGATAGAATCAATACAGTCAGTCTTTCTAAGTTTCATATTAAGCAATAAAAATATTAAATGACCAGTCTGTAGTACAGTTTCTTACACAGGCTTTCCAAGAGTCAGCACTTAGTGTCTTCTTTGATACACATACATTAATTTAATATGTATGCTTTGCCTAAGAACATGAATAAGTCATTCCTTTTAATGTTTGCATTTGCATGTTTAATTTAAGTATGGGAATCAGTGGAAACGCACTTAAATGCTTATGCTAGTTTATTCACTTTGTTTTGAAAATTACTGCGTGCAGCATGGGTGAGAAAGAAGTAATCTAAGTAGAAGCAGAGTTGATGGGAAAGTAGGTTATAATTCACTTACATGTTGTCTGTGTAGTGGACATGTGGTCAAATCTGCAGGAAAATCAGTATTTTCAAATGCATTAAGATGGGATTTAAAAAGAATGCCAACATGATCAGAACCAGTTTCTGTGAAAATATAAGTCAATTGATAAATTTCCAAAATTATATATTTCCTGGCCCTACCCTGCTATAAGGACTATCCTGCCTGCTTCCACCCAAGTTCCCAGAAATTACACCATTTGTAGAGGCAGAACTGAGGGTTTCATGAGCGTCTATGAGCTTTTTGACTTTCAAGTACAAGATCATGATTATTTTTCCATAATTCTCTGGAAGTGCCCACTCCATGAGAACTTCAGGATTTCTTTAAAAACTAATTGAAGAAGCCACAGAATTTTTATAGAAATTTCTGTAGAACATTTCTGGAGTTGATATTTTTGAACAAGGCTGTTATAACAGATTCTATTAGGAGAAGGATATGACTTCCAATTAAATTATAAAACATAATCAGAAACCATAAGGAGGAACTATCTTTTTTTTATGGTATCAGGAAAGGTTTGTGGATGGGCAGATGATGGGAAAAGGAAGGGAGGGAGTGCCATTAGTTCTGTGACAGTACCCCAGGGATGTTTTAATGCATTTCTCCCAAAGAGTTTCACAGAGCTCTTGTGAGAGATGTGATGCTGCCCTGTGCAGGCGCCCATCTCTCACATGGCAGTCTCTTAGCAAATGTGGTCTGACAAAGAGGGGATTCATGTGCCAGGAGTTCCAGAGCATGCACTGAGCCCAGCAAAGCACCTTGTGGTTCTGTCTTTTAGAGGGGAAGAGATGGGTCTCACGGCCTCCCAAGAAAGAGAAAGAGAGAGAGAGAGAGAGAGAGAGAGGAAGGAAGGAAGGAAGGAAGGAAGGAAGGAAGGAAGGAAGGGATGCCCCCACTGCCCCCAACTCCTTTTCAGTAGAAGCTTTGAGTGACGGGGATGCCCTGTGACGTCCCACTCCTCCTTTGCCCTTGTGGGAGCTGGAGCTCATCGTGCTGACCCCAGCCCTGCAACCCTGCCTCCTTCCTCTGTAGCTCGAGACATCTTTGGTTTTGGTCACTCCCTTCTCCCCCTCCTCACCCCGGGGGTCCTGGACTTGATCTTCATTTTGTATCCCCCATCACCCTCCTCCATGCCCTCTCTTCCTACAAGGAATCAAGCTCCCCCTGAGCACTCCCTGCCCAGCTCCTCTGCCTCTCATGACCCCAAAATTTCTGGCCAAAATGGGACCTTTAGCAGCTACCATCACCTTCAGTTTGCAGGAATTCAACTTCTTGCCCCAAAATAAAACTATCTGTGAACTCTTGTGTTTGGATTTTCAGTGGATTTTTCTTTTGTGGACCCTGGATGGGGGCTGCAGGACCCAGCCTGAAAATTCATGCTGGATCCAAGAAGGATCCTTCAGAATTTGGCTACTTCATTCATTGCTTTTAGCTACTCTGCAAATAAATGCAGCCAGAGATCTGACATTCCCAGGCCTGCATCTCAGCAAGCCTTTTCTACAGCAACCAGTGAATCCACCAAAGGGTAACTTCTTGCCTGAGCCAAAGAGGTGATGGACAACAGGGAAGAGACAAAGTTAGGGAAGACTAGAAGGTGTCACAATTACTCAGGTTTAGCCTGTGTACTTCCAGAAGATTTTACACATTTGTTTCCTATCTGTTTGACAGTTAACATGGTCTCACACTTTGTAGACCTCCCTGAAGAGTGAATATTGAACTTAGATATAAATGCTACACAGGAAAAGGCTTTCTTTGGATCTTCTGTCTGTCTTGTTTAATCAAGGAGTTCAGTGATGTAAAGCTAGTTGTGTATCACCAGACTTTTGGGTCTTCAGGTTTTATTAAGTCTTTCCTCTTTTTTTGAAACAAAATAGTCCAAAAATCTTATATTTTCCCTATTACATTTAACAGCATAGCACAATTTCCTTATGAATTTGGGAAAACCAGTAAAGGTTTGGGGTTTTGTGTTCTTCTGGACATATGATCCCAATTATTGAAAAGCAAAGGATGATTTACTGCATAACATTGAACTTTCTCCTCTCTTTGAAGTGAATGCTCCTGTCATTGCACTAGTTAAATTTAATTTGCTGAAAAGACAATTGCAGAATTCCAGCTTACCTGCTGCAGAAGAACTCAATCTCAGTCTTGTCTTCCTTTTTTTCCCCACATATAAACATACAAAAATAAGATATATCAACTGAAGACCAAACAGTAACATACTGAATCACAATTTCCTGATGTACTTTCCATGAAGTACAAAATGCCTGGAACATAAATCAGTCTAAAGTGAGAAGCTGAAGTTCATGTTTTACAGCACTGTAAGGCATCATTGTAAACTTAACAGTGTGTCGCTGATATGAGAGAATAAGTGAGCACCACACACAAACAAGTTCCTGCCAGTTGAGGGGGAACTACTTTCACATATGGCAGAACTGCTCTGCCCCTCCTGCGGGTACCTCCCAGGGTTCTGGTTATCTGCAATCCAGCTGCAGGCCACCCCAAAGTGCCAAGAAATGATGTGGAGCAGCTCCCTGCCTCCTGTGGAGGGATTCTTTTGCCTCTTGGACCTGCGAATCTTCTCAAGTGTGTGTGTGCTTCAGCAGCTACACAACACAGCCAAATATGAAGTGTTTCACACTCCACCTCAGGACTTGGTTACTGCTCAAAACTCCACTCATGTGTTATACAGTGAGAAATCTGTCACTGGTGAGCAGGGACTCTGCTCTTGTCGCTTGCCTGTAAATGCATCCAGGTATCTACAGTCCCTTCTGGACTGCTTTACCTTCTGGCAGTATGGAAAGAGCGATTTCTCGCCTCCAATTCTACACGCTTTGACATGCAAAAGCCAACCAGAGCATTGGCACTTAGAAGCTCGGGTGAGAGCATTTCTCATGTTTTTCACCAGCTAGAATTGTGAAAGGAGATTCCTGCCCTTGCGTGGATGGTGTTTTAAGATGGGGCGAATGCTCCCTCTGGAGGTGCTCATCTCTGCAACCGGCACAGAGGCAGCCCGGGGCATGGACACTCTGCTGCAGGCAGAAGCCAGCAGAAATTCCCAGGAATTCTCTAAGCCGGGAGGATGATCAGGAAAGGAGGGGAAAGGCTGAGGTTTCTAAACCCGCTGGCCACTTTTGGTCACAAAAAAGTACAATGACAGAGACCTCAACGGTATACAGTCCCTGCTTATACTTCTTTGGCATGGGAGGACTCACAGGAGACACTGGAGGTGGTCACAACAGAGGGGGTTGCTGACATTAGAGACCCAAAGCTGCGTGAAGTGGGGTTTCACCTGCTTTCAAAGATGCTGACAACCCGTGTGAGCTTCAGCCCAGTCACGCACAGGTGTATCATTCCATCTGCCCAGCAGCCTCCGTGCTGGATACAGCACATTGCAGCACATCCCTCCTCATTTTGACATGAGTTTGCTCATATTGCTACAGGCACACAGAAAAACTCAGTCCCAGGTGTAGGGAAAACCGGGCCTGTTGATTTTTGCACCACTGGAAGGGAAAAGCTTGGCGGAAAAATGAAGCCAAATTTGGCACAAAGTTAATACAGGCCAGAAAGACCATAAGCTCATTGGGCATGTCTGTATTTGTATTTGTGTGGCCAGACACTTCATAACCAAGAAAGTATATGTCATGCTGAGCAGATTTGAAAGAGAAGCTTATCCTAACAAATCCAGCATTTAAAGATGGAGAGAAATAAATAAATGAAAGTGCGTTTCTACCCACTACAGCTCTGTTGTGGTTTACAAAATTAGCCTAAAGCACTTTCCAAAATAATTTTCAACACTCCTGAACAGTTGCAAATAATTTGTTTTGTTTGGTTTGGGATTGTTTGGAGTTTTTAATTTAGAGGGGAAAAAAAGCATCTTTTCTTCTGGATTTTCTGAAATATAAAAACAAGAGCAACAACGTATCCGTCTGCTTAGTAGTGCAGGGTACTGTGGACTACAGGCCTCCTTCTTCCTAAATGCTGCCTCTGCTTTCATTGGGGGGTGATGGAGACCAACTAGCCCTGCTGGTCATCCTGACACTGTTCAGGTCATTCAGAGATGTTGTGGCAGCATCTAGTGCAATAGGAAGTAAAATCATGGCTATTTACAATGAAAATTCTCTACTGGTAGAGAAGAAATATAAAACCTGTGTAAAACTGCCTTTGGTTGCTGTAACTCACTGTGGTGGTTGTGATCACACAGGAAAAATGGTAAATTATTCTTGGTTACTCTTATCACAAGTTTGTCTGCTTTCTGATTATTTGGAGTGGCCTTTCCCTAACCTGTGCTCATTTTAGCTGTGTGTGTAGCCATCAGCCATCAGTCTGTCACCCACAGTGCCTCAGTAGTGCTCAGTCTGACAGAGACAGAAACACAGAGTTCATAATTAAACCTGGACATGATTACATCTGTAAAAGGATTCAACATAAGTATCCTGGTGACCACACTGGTCCTCTTCAACCATTATCGGCAAGGGTATCTGATCATTTATGTTACATATGTATGTGTAATTGGTTATTATTATAATTAATATTATTATATTTGTGTTATATAGTCTATATTTGCTCCTTTGGGGGAATTGAAAATGTCTATGTTAAAGATGCATCAAAGCAGGCAGCTGTGCCAGAAACAAACAGCAACCTCTAAATCTCTGCAAATGGATCCAAGGAAGTCAGAGCACCTCCAGCACACAGCTCATCCCCTCACACAGCTGCTCTGCCACCACCCCACACAAAGCAGCCTCAGAGAGCCACTGACCAAGGGAGCAACGTGAGGAACCTCTGGGTCAGAGATTCCTTTGAAGCTGAAAACTCTGGGCCTTTTTCTCACGTCCGGCCAATTCATGTTTGTCCCAAAAGTGGAAGGGAAATGCATTGGTCTCTTTTGGGATGGGGGATTTGGACAGGGGGACGCTGAGGCTGGTTTTAGCCTGGGCTTTATTATTGACATGGAGATGTCTGAGTGCTCAGTGCTGGCTTCCAGGCAGACCAGCCTAATCCAGGCTGTCCCCATGGTTGCTCTTCATCAGCCGCTATCCGCGTGCTTGAGGTTCACAGCAGCTGCTCTTAGTTTTTTGCTATTCCCAGCATAAGGATATTTGTCAGGAGATAAGGTGGTCTTTTTATAGTCAGACCTGGAGTTTCCATGGTGAAATTAGCCAACAGGAGTTTCCTTTGCAAAGCAGAGAATATCCTTTACTGGCAAAAACATGTTACTCCCTTGGTTGTGAGGAAGTGTCATTGTCTGAAATCTATTCTGGTGTTTAAGGGCTCTGTATCCTCAAAGAAATATTTTTAACCTGAAGGGAATATTTATACTGTCCAGTGAGAGCAGTTCACTGGGTTATTCTTAGTTCTGCTTCTGTGTCTGCTTTATCTGTGCATCATTTTTTCCCTATTGATCTTTTTTTACAAATGTTTAACAGAAAATGAAAGCAAAGGTAATAGATTAAAGTAATTCCGGGAATTAATCCACTGACAGGGCCAAAGTAACTCTAGGGATTAATTTGATTTACCATGGTCGGTGTGTATCCTAACCAATAGGAGTGATTTTGATACAATATTTTCTAAAAATTTTTGAAGCCTTTGAAGATGCCCAGAGCCAGCACGTGGGCTGGATCAGCTCTTAGTGCCAGGCATTAGCAGAAAACCACCTCTCGTCTTTCTGATATTCAATGTGCAGGGCTAGAAAATGAAAAATCATTTTATTTTAAACTAGGCACCTTGAAGCAGGAATTAATAAAGAGCTGATTATGAAACCATATGCAAAAGTTCTGGTGTTGGCACAGAGTTCCATTCATGGGCTAACCCTGACCTCACCCATGGTGGATGAGAACCAGCTCCATTAAAACCCACAGGATTACAACACTATAGGCCTGGTGTGTGACCACCGTCACAACTAAAAGGCAGCAGGGGATTATATGTGTAATAAGTTAAAGAAATCTGGGGTTTTTTTTTTCCCCCTTAGGCCTGGTTATCTTAATAAATTGGCATTTTGCTGATGCCGAGTGTCTAAGGTTGCGCTTTTTTCCCTGCCTGCTGAAGTCAGCATGACCGAAATGCCCATATTTCAGTGTTTTGCAGAATGAGGGCCTTACAGTGCTTATCTGCTCCAGCATCCTTGTCTTTCTTTCCTTGATGCTCCCCCGAGGGAGCGAAGTGACTGTGATGGATGTGTTTTACATTGCTAACAGTCAGTCAGAGCTACCTGCTACCCCCTGATGGAACAGCTCTGATTCTGCTGCAGAATAATGAGAATTAATGACTCATTCACTAATTACACTTTTGTTGTATAGTTTTGTGCTTATTTGCTGCAGGAGCTGAGCACCCTTGACTTTCTGATGGCAAGCCATGAAGCACCCTTGAAAATCAGGGTACTGGATGATGTATAAGCACGGGCTTGAAAACATGCTGGAGCTCTGACGTGGATCTCATCTGCATTGCTGAGGTCACCAGGGCAGATCTGTCTTCTGCAAAGGGAGGGTTGCTTCAGGCAGTTCAGAAATGCCCCTCTAAATACATCCATGGTTGTGAAAAATGTCAGTGCAAAGCAGTTCTTTGAAGGATTTATTTAAACATAAATATGAAGAGAAAATGTAGATAAAATCATTCAGATTGGAAAATTCCAAACATTCTGTTAAAAACATATAGATAATAAATCTTATATCTTGTTCTTCTAAAATAAGTAATTCACCAAAACAAAAAGGCATGTGCTACAGAATATGATCTTGAATTTTCATATCTACATTAATCAAAAAATTTGGGCTAAAAAGCATCAAACACCAGCTTCTCATAAGCACAACAGATACATATATCTGTAGAGGCATGGACATGCTTCCAGAAAGAAAGGTGCTGCAAAACTCCCCTGGCAAGCTCTGGAAATAGGCTCAAACTTTATCTAATACTGCAAACTCTTGCACCAAAGCCAAATCAGGTTGCTGGATTTTAAATTTGTTTTGAACTCTGAGGCTTGATGTCCTGGTTCCCATGTGCAGTGTTAATGATGGTATCGAGCAGTGGGATGTGACTTTATGTCAGTGGGTGACCCTATGCAGGACGTGACTTTAGGGTCACCTTGCTTCCAGGAGACAAAACGATCATTGATGGCAGGACATTCCAAACAAATGCCATACAGAAACCTTAACAATGTTGTGTGTTTTGCTTATTTTTTGTCGGTCTTACACATATTTGAGTGTCTGTGGCACGTAAGGGCATGAAGAGGAGAGGCATGGAGTTGGAGTGTGCCAGCAGCAGCACTCCCAGCCCTCCTCTGCCCCTCGCTCTCTGTGGCCTGCAGTAACTCATTCAACCTCTCTGCTTCAGCTTCTTCAGGATAATTATGCTTAGCCCACAGGGGTGTTGAAACAGATTAATTAGCTAAGGTTTGTGGAGACATTTGAAGATGTCAAGCACTGTAAATGATGCTTGTTATGGAGGTATATTATTGCACACTGTATGCACAGCAGGATTAGGGACTATTTGATATTGTGCAATTGGATAGGAAAAAGAAACCAGGAACATCCTCAGGGAGCCTGAGCAGTGTGTATTTCTAAGCACAGTTCTTTCCCCATCTCATTGTTAAATTCCATTTAAATACCTTTCTCAGGGCCCTAATGATTTGCTGTGAAGTTATCAGATATCCATATGCAAACTTCTAAGAAAAGGTATAATTAGGAATTTAATATTTCCATTAGCTTTATGGCTTCATAACTACTGTGGCCACAGCTGCTAAAACAATAGTAACTTTCAGCCAAAATCTGTTAGTTTTAACTTTCAGCTGTATTAGTTTCTTAATCCAGCTCTCTGTGTGGCCACACAGGTGCTAATCTCTGGATGAAATAGAGATACACCCCAGAGGGGCTCAGGACTCAGTGCAGGGTTTTGAATTTCAATATACTTATCCTCACAGCACCTTTGGGATAAAAAAAAAAATAAGTGCAGTTTTCATTAACCAAATGGGTTTGCTCACAAAGTGCCACCACTGTGGATAAAACTTGCAGAAAATGGGTTTGGTGGCTTCAGTCTGTTTGAGAGTCACCTGGCTCCTTCAGTAGTGATAGCAACATGCAATTTCCTTTCTCTCTGATCGGCATAATTTTGAAATACCTTTAACTCTCCCTCTCTTCCTTCTGGCTTTTAAGCAAACTGAGCCTAAGCACTACAGTCTCTCTCTGAATGCGGAAATTCTCTTCCCCTTCAATAATTTCGCCTTTCACTATTTTTCTAACACCATTTACAGATGAAGCAGAACAGACCAAAAAGTGTTTCCCACCCAAAATGTGCATTGTTTTCCATGGAATCCCTCAGTCTTCTTTCACACGGTGTGTGAAAGAGGTTAACTTATCGGTGATCATTGTGAAATATTGTTTTCAGTATTTGTGAATTATTACTTATGATTATGAATCATAACATAATATTATAAATATTTGTTAGCAGCTTATTTATGGCTGTTATAAACAGAGTAAATGCAAATTGTCTCAAGTTATTATAAATTTTGCATCTGTTGTCATTCCAGCAGAGACAAAACTTGAAGATTTTGTGTCCCCCACATTGTGATGTCTTTGACCTTGGTTATACAGTGTCCAATCTGATATCAGCCCACTCTTACTGAGATCATCCCAAGACCCTCCACATTACTCCTCTCCCACTGCAGACCAAGGGCAATAGGGCCCGTGTCCTTCAGAGAGCTGTGGGGCATCTCTGCCTTCACTCACACCTTGCTGAGAACCATTCATTCAGTGGGACTGTTACGTGCACCACCTGGATAAATTGCATTTTTTAATTAGTTGTGATTCCTCCTCTCTGATTCCTCTCCTTGGCTTGTGGAAGAACTCAGTTTGTGTTCTTCTGCTGCATCAAGAATACTTGTAGAACTTAAAAACTAAGCTAGAGATGACCAATATAGCAGTACGGTGGCTGATTTTCCCTCTGGGCAGTTTCCCTTTGCCAGAAGAATGGCTCCAAATGGGGAGGATCTCACAGATAACACAATTCCCCTGTGCCACCTTCTCATCCCTGGTATGTCTGACTGGAACACATTTCAACAAAACAGTAGGTTCAAGGCTGGATTTGGCTGGGCATCCCTGCCCACACTGAGGATCTGCTAACCCATACAAACTGAAAAGCAGAAACCATGACCTCATTAGAAATGAGGCTGTGAAAGATCACACAATAATAAAGAGGGGGAAGATGTTGTGCTTGAATGAAGATGTTTTTCTGCGGCAAAACTCTTTGCGCTAATAAGCTTTTCCTATCCATTCAGCCTTTTTTCCTTCTCCTTCTGTTTCTGCACCAGGTGGTGCCCAAACCTGAGAAGACTAGATGGTTCAGACAGGCTGCCTTCCCAGTGAAAAAAATGCTATTCACAGGTGAAACCAGTTAGCAAAGTTTAAATACTCCAGTTTGCTGGTGCACTGCAAGCCACAGGTGCCACGTATGCAGATGCCCACAATTGCCAGCCTGTAGCTCATGTTCTGTGAGAAGGGGCAAGTGCACAAGAGCACATTCATCCTCAAGACACAATTAAATTACAAACTAGTTCAGTGCATCTGCAGTTTAACTCCCTGGGAATCAGAGAAAAAGATATGTGAGTGTTGTTGAGTGTCATTTTTACTTATCCCAGCTACTCTCCTCTTCCTTCTTTGTGGCTCTCAGGGTTGTTTTGTTAAGATGAATCCTCTCTGTTTGTCTCCAGAAGAGTCAGGGTGCACAAATAAGTGACTATGATAAAGCACAGATATAGTAGACTGCCTTGCAGCATGCTGCCTCTCTCCCTTTCAGGGCTGGATTCTTCTCTAGAAGAGTTTCAGGAGGTACACTGAAGGTGTATTTTGTTCTGACAGTGTCTGCTGTGTTTCTTGAAGCTGCAGAAAAGCAGCAATAGCATTTCCAATCCCTGCAGGAAGCTGAGTGCTCAAAAGTCATGGCTGGTAGAGGACTATGAGTAGCAAAGTGTGGAGGATAGTTTCAGCAGGAAGACAAACTAGTTGAATGTGTTTAGGCCTAAATTAAGGTTTTAAGATAAGCTGATGAGATTGTTATGGTGATGAATTATTTAAAATTTGCATATAAACATTCCTGCATATAAACAATAACACTTAATGCATTCGAATATGTGACTTCTAGATTTAGATACTGTGTACTTTGTAGGTTTCTTTAAAATTTTCACTGAAAACAAAAATCAGGCTTCTACTGTGCTACCCTTTCTTCAATACCCTCTGCTATTTGGATGAACATCCACCTACACTTCTAAGTTATCTAGAGAAATGTAACTAATCACCAGTTTTTCTGAGAAGGGAAGATTACAAAGTCACAACCCCTTAGAAATTACAAGATGTGCTGCAACGAGTTGAAACCTGTGGGAAAGCAATTAATAACCAGCAGATTTGACGAAGACAGCTTGTACCTGATGAGGTGATGAGTGGCCACAGATGGGTTATCTTGGAGGAAGGTGTCTTGGGGTGACTGTATGATGTGTATCCCCTATCGCTGCTCTATGCCCAGAAATTAACTTTGTGCCTTTCTGTGCCTTTAACCTGAGCCTGAGAGGGAAGAGAGGAAAAAAAAACCCAGCGAACTTTTCATAGCAATTGTTCAAGGCCACAGACACTCCTCTGCTTCTGCTCTGGCAGCAAGGGGGGAGGAAACACCCTTTGTGATTTTCAGCCAGTTTTTTGTCTCCTTTTTCTCTGGAGGGAGACGGAGAGTTGAACTTTGTTTTCCTGGGACTTTGGTTTTTCTCCTCTTCTGGGCTGTTTCAACATCAGAACACATCAGGAGAATTTTCTCCCAAGGCCTGGGGGGTGGGCCCCTCGCCGACCAGCTCCGAGGAGGAGAGAGACCACACCTACAGAAGGACTCTGAAATCTTCCCAGGTTTCTCTCCACAGTGAGAGGTTTTATTATTTAGCATTATTATCCTTTCCCTATGTGTTGTTGAATAAATAGTTTGTTTATCTCTTTCACTTTCCTCCGAGGAAAATTTCTTTTTTCCCGAACCTGGTGGGGGAGAGGTGGTTGAAACCTGCCTTGTATCAGAGGATATTTTCTTCCAAATTTGGCCAAACCAGCACAGAAGGTCAACCCACAGGTCAAGGGAGGTGATTCTCCCCCTCTACTCCACTCTTGTAAGACCCCACCTGGCACACTGCATCCAGCTCTGGGGCCCCCAACATAAGAGGGACATTGACCTATTGAAGCGAGTCCAGAGGAGGCCAGAAGGATGCTCTGAGGGCCAGAGAATCTCTTGTATGAAGATAGGCCAAAGAGTTGGGGTTGTCCAGCCTGGGGAAGAGAAGGCTCTGGAGTGATCTTCCCGTACCTAAAGGAGGGCTCCAGAAAACTGTAGAGGGACTGTTTACAAGGGCATGTAGTGATAGGATGAGGGGGAATGGCTTTAAACTGAAAGAGGGTAGATTTAGGTTAGATATTAGTAAGAAATTCTTTACTATGAGGATGGTGAGGCACTGCAACAGGTTCCCCAGAGAAGCTGTGGGTGCCTCATCCCTGGAAACGTTCAAGGCCAGACTCAAGGTGGGACTCTGAGCAACCTGGTCTTGTGGAAGGTGTCCCTGCCCATGGCAAGGGGATTGGAACTGGATGATCTTTAAGGTCCCTTCAAACCCAAACCATTCTGCAATTCTAAGAACTCTTCCTCAATGATGGCCGAAACAGAGCATACACCAGGCTACAGACATCCATCTCAGAGAGGCCAGTGACATTAAACCTTCCTCAGGCCATGGCAGCTGTCCCCTTGTTAGACTGTTTGTGACCTGGGTTTGGACTGGACAGAAGGAAACCTCTTTTTCCAGGAGAGTAGCACAGAACTGGGACAGGCATCTATCAGGAGGAGTGTCTGACCATGGAGGTTTCTAGATCAACTAGGGAAGGTGATGAGTAACTTGCTTTACTCCTTTGGGCAGCATCATGGAGTAGACGCACACGCACACACACACCCTGCAACTAACCCACCTTTCCATGAGACACTAATTCTGCAAAATCACAGAGTTTAGGGAACATCTTTAGGAAATCCCACGTCAGTCCAAACAAGGTTTTCTTGAAGCAACTGCAGAAACTAAAGTTTGAGGCTCATAACCCCAAATCACCAAGTCAAATCACAGAAGCGGACAACCTTAGATGGCTTTTCAGCCATATCTGACTCCAGAGGAGAAAAGACAAGCAGGTGCCACAAAGTGGCAGAGGACTCTTGCTCTAGAGACATCTCACAACCCTTCCTCGAGGAAGAAGAAATGGTAGTCAACATGGGAGACCATCTCTCCAGTGTCCCTTGGCTGTATATCCCCACTCAACCTTCGGTCGCCCCTGCAGCATCAGAATTTCCTAACCAAAATAATTGTTCTGTAATTTTCGAAGCAGATGGCATTTCCCTTGCAACAGGAACTGATTTCTTTACATCAAGGATCAGACGGTCAAAGTTGTGCTTGGACAACCCTTACAGAACACAAGAGCCATACTCAGGGCTCATCCATGTGCAAATGTTGGACCATTTCTTTACTGAACAGACAAATGAAAGCAATGCTGAAAGGCTCCGTGAGGAGTCAAATACAAACTCTGAAAGGGTGTGAAATCAGTACCTACGTGTGGGAAGAGAAGCCATCATCTTAATTCACCTCTTAATCTTCTATAATATTTTGTTCCCTTTCTGTTTTCGCCCCCTCTCCCATTTCAGCAATGTTAAACATCATTTACACTCTGAATACTATTTGTCTGTCCTCACCTCACACAAAGTGAACTTCCTGCTGAACTCTTCATACTAAGAAAATACTCTTGAGCCTAATGCTGAAAGTTGCTGAACATCTTTCCAGTGCTGCAAAGCCTCAGCTTTCATTTACTTCAAGATAAGTGGCTGACACACTGCTCATCGTAGGATGTTCTCCTGCTGGGTCTATGCAAAGAAGAGCTCAGGTAATTATTAAAATCTTAATTTTAGCTGTCAGTAATAATTTCACTTCTGCCTGTCAAAGAGGGTTGGACCCCACGCTGGAGCAGGGGAAGACTGAGGAGTCCTCCTGCTGAGGAATAAGGAGCAGCAGAGACAAGGTGTGATGAACTAACTGTAGCCCCCATTCCCCATCCCTCTGCAGCACTGGGGGGAGGAGGGGAGGGAATTAGGGAGTAAAGTTGAGCCCAGAAAGAAGGGAGGGGTGGAGGGGAAGGTTTTTTAGGATTTGATTGTACTTCTTGTTACTCTACTCTGATTTGATTAATAATAAATTAAACCAATTTCCCCAAGTGGAGTCTCTTTTGCCCGTGGCAGTTGGTAGCAAGTGTTTTCTCCCTGCCCTTATCTCAAATCATGAGCCTTTTGTTCACTTTTTGCCCCCCTGTCCAGCTGAGGAGGGCAGTTATAAAGCAGCTTTGGTGGGCACCTGGCATCCATCTGGGATCAACCCGCCACATGCAGTCTACACTTGGTCCTCAAAGCCTTTGTCTGTCCTTCCTGTGCGCCCTTTCTCTTTGTGCTCTTCTCATTTCAAAATCTGTATAGCTGGCAATTGAAGAACAAGAAGAGATCTATGGATTTGATATTCAGGAGCAAGCAGTCCAACAGCCATTGCCTCTTGGGGATCCAGACCCTTCTAGAACGATGGCCAAGGCAGTGTGGGGATGCACAGCAGAGATTCAATATTGGGAACCCTCAGGAATACCAGTTACTGGGTGCTTGTGCCAGCGGGCTATAGAGGTGCTGATAGGAAACAAAGAGGTCCCCTTGCCTTCTGGGAGAGAATGGCAGCAATTTGATAGCTGCCCCAAGTGCGGAGATCAAGAGAGGCATTTTTAAATAGTCACATCTGTTTTAAAAAATTTAGGTATGTCCTGGCCTTTTTCAACTAATTTATTTCATTTTGATCAGTCCTTCATCTTTGTTTTAAAGATAATGCCCTAAATTTCTCAAGGACATATCCTTGGCAATTACTTATTGCTACAAAGCCCCTGTTTCTGTAAGAAAATATTTTTATTACTTTAAAATCTGAATTACATTTCAACCTCACAGGTAGTTGTCTCTGCTGGTGTAGCTACATAGGTTTGTGTCTTTTTTTCAACTGAGATAATTTCACTAATACCTGTGGTCCCACATTACAGCACAGCCCAGCGGTGGTTGCATCAGTGGGGAAATACCTGTGCTGAGTGGGTAGTGGGCCAGGCAAGTGGTGACAACTCTGCACATCATCTTGGCCAGTACCAAAATGTTTATGCAACCACACAGTTATTTCAGTAAGAGGATAGACTGATAGATATTTTCTACATATACTTACGACTGACTTGCACTGAAGCAAATATTAATATATATGTATGTACTACTTAGAGCTACATGACTGTGTTGCTTGATAAAATAGAAGACATCGTGATTTTTACTTCTATTAAAATACTAAATTCAAGCAGCAGAAGCACCAGTTATGGGGGGACTCTTTCTTCCTAACATCCCCCTGTCTGAGTCAGCCTCCATGAACTGGTAAAGAATCCCATAAAACTCTGCATAAAGCAGTTTTCAGTTTCACAGAAATGTATCAGTCTAGAATTTTACAGTGCATAACCTAATCTCTTATTATTATTTACATTTTTATAGCACACGTGTACAGATAATATGCATTGAGGTATTCAGGGCAAATAATGTGCTTTAAAATTGTAGTAAAAAACCTGCCACAAAATAGTCTGCAGATACCACCTAGGCATTCAGTGCTTAATTGTATTCTTAGTCAATTCTGATTTACATTTAAATTACAAATTACATTTTGCTAACATTAATTTACAATGCTACTTAAAAAATACATATTCTATGGTACATGAATAATAATTCAAAGCAGTCAGATCTTGTTGGATTGCTATGATCTCTTGATAGCAGGGGGTGAATAATAATATTTCTGGAAAGTTTTCTCCATTTGAATATAGCATTTCTCAATGTATATGCCTTGCACATTTGAATTCAGCCAACCATCCATGGTACAAACAGTTGCCATAGGATTTGTAGAATGAGCTGCCTGCACGTGCATTTTTTAGAAGACTTCGGTGTAGCTACATGGAAAAATGCTCTAAACCAGTATACACTTGTTACTGGGCCAGAACAAGGAGCTTTCTATCAATCACTTCACTCTGTGACCCTGTTAAATGTCAAGAACAGAGTAGGATGCATGGACATCAGTGTGTGCCTGGGAGGTTTTCAAGGAGGCCTCGGAAGTGAGCAGGAGACTTCATCTGGGCCCCACAGCAGGAGGATCTCTCCTCTTTTTCCCAGGGGGAAGCTTTTGCTGCCATGGAGCTTTCTCAAGTGTTTGCACTCTTCCACAAGTAGCTCATGGTCTCCTGTTGACTACGGGCATGTGTTTATGCTGCTCATGGAGCACATTTTGCTCTGATGGATAATCATTTTCATAAATCTCAGAGAAAATGAGTTTTTAAATAGCCTTTAATTAATCCCATTCCAGTGCAATGACAAGTATCTTCCTTTGGGTAAAACCCTGAAACCAGGTGTTTGCTTCTTATTGCAAATTCCTTTGGTGTAAGTATTTGCTACCGCTGCTGTGCTACCCCCAGAAAAGGCCTACTCTGGATTTATATTGCATGTAGCCAGGGCTGATCTCATTATTTCACCTGCAGACCACGTCCTGTAGCTCACGATAATAAGCATGGCTTAAGTCAGTTAGAATGAGAGTTAGGCAGGGTTGTACAGCATTAAATTCTGTTTTAAACTGAGGTTTAAAAAAACTTCAGTCTTGAGATTCAGAAACATCGAAGACACATTCTCAGTTAAAAAATCCATGCTCTTCTGTAAGGGGGAAGGGAAAGGTGTTGTGAACACAAAACACAAAATAAAGCAGAAACATAGTCACTCTCACTCACAACCAGTGGTGACTAATGACTAATAGCTATGACTGTTCATAAAGCTGAATTTATCTTTAATTTCCTCTTGAAAGCTTTTTAGGAGCATGAGTAATATTATTTGACATTTATTTTCCAAGGAAGCTTCTTGTTGGGTTTGGGAAAAAAGTTGCCCTGTAAATGCTGTAACAAATTCACCTGGATTGTATCACACTCAGGTGATTACATTTCAGCCCCCTGAGAGAATTTGCTGTAGAAAGGACTCATTTGCAACGGCTGCTTAAAAATCTTTGACGAAAATGGTCAAAACACAGGGCCTAGCTACTTTAAAAATCCTTTTCCATCCCAATGTAACTGAAGGAAAAAAACAAGTGTTAGCAGCTTTACAGAGATACACTATCTTCAACAACACATCTGGGAGGAATTTTGCTGAGAAAATGGCTCCAAAATGAAGTGAATGTGGCTGAAATAATGGGAAAGGAGACAGATTAGCATTTATCTTCATTCTCAAAGATTTTATTTCTTGCTATTCTTCAGGACAAGGACCTGCCAGGGAGGACACTCTGGCACATTGAAATCCATGTATTTTGCAGGGCAGTTCTGGGAGGGGGTAAACCCACCATTTCAGCCTCACTATTGCACAGCTGGTAAATCCTTTCCAATAAGGATGGTGTTGAGCAGCAAAAGGGTATGATTCTGGGGACAAAAAAAAGGAGCTTAACTTTGCATACACAAGGAACGGGTCCAAAAATTTACGAAGAAGCTTAAATTGGTTAAATCAAGAATCTATATGAATCATCATTTTTCTATTAAACAACCACTTTTCCAGTAAAAAATTATCAATTTTCTCTGCAAAATATATTATATTGGTCAATATATAGAAGGATATGAATTATATTCTCATGAGCACAATAAACTTTGTAGATGTAGTTCTCAAAATATTTTTTTTTTACTTTTTAAAGCCATTTTCAGCTTCTTAAAGCCCTGCTACTAGTGGGCTAGTGTAGAAATATGATCAGCATCCCATGTTGCAGTATGGATGGAGAAGTTCCTTTCACCCCATTATGGTAGATAGTAATCCTTTAGCTTTGATCTTGCTGTTTAGGCCTGTGGATTGGGAGGAGGACCTGAGGTTACTCATCTGTCCCTAACGCAGTGGTGCTAATGGTGGTGGAGTGCAGCACGATACTAAGGTGTAGTTGGGGACGCTCTGGATTAGTGTTGGCACTGTCACTGCTGATGGATGCCAGTACTTCATTGCCTGGGAGTTGGCAGCAAACAGCTCCCACGCTCCCTTCCTGCATCCCTGAGGAGCATGGGGGCAGCTCGAGATCTGGTCTTGCTGCTCCACTTGGGTGCCTTCAGGTTGTCCTCCACCCTGTCCCACCCTGGCAGGGAGCACCCCAGCTCCATCCCTCACCTCAGCCCCACGGGAGTCCCAGCACCCAGCCAGGCAGTGCCGATGCAGAGGTGCCCTCCTTCCTCACTCCTGCCCATGTCTGTGCCTCTGCAAACTTCAAGAGCTGACACGGCATGTGAGTGCCATGAGGATTAACCACTTTCATCTCCCTAACACCTGAAGCTGTCACAAGGGCCATACACACATTGGTAAGAGGATCCATAAACGTGAGTCTCCATACACAGCAGTTCAGGTGTGTCTCACGGGTCTGGACCTGGCAAAGTCCCTTCTTTAGCCTCAATGTAGCCAGGAACAAAGACAAGGCAGAGTGTCTTCAGGTTTTGACAAGTTTGGGGAAAATTAGAGCACCCTCTTGAAGAGAGATTGTTCCACCATGTCCTCAAATATCAACTGTATTTGTGTTGTCCACCAAGCAAGACTCCTCCACTTCACGAGCTATGTCACTGTATTCACCTTTAATGCTTTCCACCATGTGAAGTTACCCTCTTTGGGTAGAGGGGAAAACTCTAGGTTAAATAATCAATCGTGTGTTTTCCCGGCCTGGGACTGTATGGAAGAGGAGACAGGCCATCCCACCAACTACCTCCCTGCTGGTATCTTCTCGTGGGCCTCTCCTGGTAGTGTGGGAGACCAAGAAGCAGTTCCTGGAGTCTTGATCAGCTCATGTGCTAAGATCCGCTGCAGTGGTGACTTCAGTGAGGGACACACATTCATTCTGAAATGTCATTTTTATTCCTCCCACCAGTCGTGCTTTTATTTACTGTTTAATTTGTAGACTTCTTCACTGCTCTCTCCACTGTCACCTGGACGCTGTGCCTCCAGACGTGTGCTGTTTCCAAACTGTGTGCTCATGGCTGTGGTGTTTAAGAACAAAAGAGAATTTGTAATGACCAAAATGCATCACATTTGATGCTGCCTCATTTGTTCACCTCCTGACTAGCCCGTGGCACAGCTGCTATCCTGCAGTCCCTTTCATCTCTGTCCTATTCCCTTGGAGGTGCTTTTTTCTGAGCACGCACCTGTCTCCAAAGCAACTAACCACTTTTGCTGGGAGCGAGGCTGCCGTTCGCTGCCGCCTACACATGATACCTCCCATCATGGCTGTTCTCCATCACCATGGAAACCATCCTCCCTCTGCAGTGCCATCCTGGCTGACCTGCTATTTGCTTTATCAATCTGTACCATCTATTCCCAGTGTGGATGCCTGTTTCTAATAATAGAAACACCTTGTCAGTTATATCTCATGCCAGAACTAAGTTACTTCTCTTTTATCAGTGTGAAAGTGTGGAGGGGTTAGGTTTGGTTTTGGTTTTGTCAATTCTAGCAACAAGAAAAGTAAGTTTTTGTCTTGCCATCACTTGTCTGAAAAATATTTGTTTCACGTTAGGTTTTAACAGGTTAATCCCTCAGGCAGAGACAAGGAGCAGAGGTGACAGCTGGAGGTTGTATTGCTTTTTCTTTCTACCTCTCTAATTTCCTTCAAAGCAAATCCTGGAACAGATTCTTACTTTTAAAAACCACTCAAGGTTTCCAGAAGTCTGAGAATGACGCCCCTAACCACTCCAGAGTGCCCTTCCCACCAGCATTGCAAGCAGCACAGGTTTGGTTTGCCTGCTGGAGACCTGGAGGAGATCTGGCATGTGCCAGGACCCTTCCGTTACCTCCAAACCCTGAGAGAACATCACATTTGGTCCAGACCCTCCCTACATGGAAGACAAGAGAGGATGTGAGCAGGTGAGAGTTTCTAGGAGATGCATCTGGTTCCGAATTTTGGATGATGAAAATAGAACTCCCTCTTTACCTTTGAGGTGCACCTACTTGGTATATAGCAACTTACGTGCAAAATATGGTAGCTGGAATTGCATGTCAGACATTGAAGTTGAATTTATGAAAGTTTGTCCCAGCTCCATCTTCTCTTTCTTTCTGCTATATTATTTGACAGACCCATGGGAAAATATGAGGAAACAAGGAGGTAGTATTGCTTACAGAGCCTTTTTAGTATGCACTGCTTTCTTCCCAGGAAAGTGTCTTTGCACCCTGATCACATCACCTCTCAGGCTCTTTTCATCATAAACTAAACAGACTACAGTGTTCATGAGTAAGGACTTTTTTCCAAGCCTTCAAATAATTTTACTGGCTCTTCACCTCTTCTGAATATTCAGGATCTCTGGGTTTAGATTTTCTTTCACATTCTGTCCCAGTTTGCTAATTCTCAGTCCAAAGGTTCCCACTTTTTCCATGTCATCTCTGCGAGGAAGAGCTTCTTACGACAATGGGTGAAAAGACAGGGCACCACTTTCCTTTGGCATGGCCATGCTCATGTTCGCTCTTCCCCTGGTGTGAATCAATCCCCCAGGAGCTCTATTTGCTGAGTGCTCTCCAGCGTGATTTGTGTTCACTTACTGCATCTCAACAGCCTCTGCTCCTTGAGGGAGGGATGCAAATCCTTGGCAAGAGGTTTCAGAAATCCTGTTCTGCCACTGCTGTGTTGAACAGTGTCCCACCCCATATGGAACAAAACCTTCTCATTTAAATACTGACACACATGAGTTTATTATCCATTTTCTGCAGGCATTTTTCTGTCACATGGAAATGGTCACAGGAATGATGAACAAAATGGCAGGGATTCCAGCCAAACCCATGTCTGCCTTTAATTCCAACGGGTATCCAGAGAAATGCTTGGCAATATTCAACCAGCTCTATTTTTAATATTGTGTTTACATGTGTAATGACCATGTGCACATAATAGCTGTCCCCCTCCCTGCTCCACCCAGCACTTTCCAGTATTGCTCACTCTAGCTTCGAGCAGGTATGCCTTATGGCCATTCCCGAACTGGCAATAGCATAATCCAGGGAAAGCACCTCAGCCATTACACATGCAAATGCACTAACTATCAAGAACATTATTTTAATAGATTTTTCATAGATAGCTTCTCCTGTTTGTTCCACTCACCATCCCAGAGGCCCATTCAGACTGGGATGCAGGGAAGGGGAGACACCAAGAGGGAGATGGGGACACACAGCTGGCGTGTGTTTTACTGCTGCCAGTGCTCCTCAAGACCATCACAACTTGGAGCTTCCCAGAAAAGAAAAACAAGGCAGTCACCTGAGCACTTCTGGCAGGTGACTCTTCTGTGAGATAAAGCACCTGGAATCACAGCTGGACTGGCCCAAACCCGAGCACAAGGGCTCCGAGTGCTTTAGCGCACCCTTGGTCAAAACCTGCCTTGATTTCCAGCTGCTCAGAGCAGCAGTCAGCTGTCAGCAGCAGTGGCCAGCTTGTACAGCCAACCTCTCCTCCCAGCTATTTCCAGCTCTGCAGCATCTTTTCAGACCTGCTCCTGCAGCGATCTTGTTGATGCAGCTTTCAGCATGAACACAATATGAGCTCCCTTAGCAGCAGCAGAAAATTATATGTGAGTGCTGGTCAAAACTGTGAGGACATGTGCAGTACAGAGCTTCCATGCAAAAGCACTGGAGCATGATGAAAAGGAGGATTTAGCATCATTGAGGACATCTGTAGCAACAACACTTTCCCATCCTGTACCTTCAAACTTCGCTGGGAACATTATTCATTAAGCTGTGGTCAGTGCAGGAAATCAGTTTTGGACATCTTAACAGAAGCAATCATTTACTGTGCTTGCTTTTTTATGAGTTGTCCTTGGATTCAAGCAAATAGAGTGGCCCTTTGGCAGCAAGTGTAAAGTGCAGGGTCCCACGCCCCTGGAAAAAATCAGGATCCACCTTTATTTTGGTTGCTTCTATCAGAGCCAGAGAAGCTGAGGGTGCAATAGTGCCACTGAGTTGGGCTGGAGGGGTGAGAAAGGCAGCAGGGTCACACACCTTGCGGTTCAGGCACATTGCTTTTCTGAGCTGTGTGTGACATGTACTTGCATGGCACTTGCACATCATAAACACCCCAATTAAATGATAAACTCATCCCTTTTCAGTCCAAAAGAGGCACATCCTTTGCTGTAACTCATGCTGCTACCCATGTAGCCATAAACACACAGCATTCCAATGCTGCACTGTTCCTTGGTAAAGTAAGCTATGAGGACTAAAATCAGTTTTAAGCCCTCAATGCATCATTCCTGTCCTTATGTATTATTAAACTGTGCTCTAATTCCCGGCGCAACAGGATGAAAATGAGAAGGAGTTGGTGACAACCTACAGCCAACATCTGTATTTATTTTACCCAGAAGAAGAGAAATGTCTTGGCCATTTTCCTGAATTAAAAATTGGGTTTGTGTTCCTTGCTGAGCTGGGATAATATGATCGAAGGATGAAGCAGTGGACTAGAAAACACCAAACTGTTAGCCCCATAGCCATAGGAGAGCTGCTCCACTATTTTATTGTGCAGTGCCTGGCTGTGAGGATCACTGGCCTGTGGGCACGACAGCAACGCAGATCTGCCTCAGCATCGCAGTAATGGGAAATGGCACAGGAGGAAGGAGAACAAGCAAACAGCCAAAGTGACCACACTCATTGTGTTTACCATGGCCAAGGGCTGCTGTCTTCCACCTGCTGGCCATGCATTTATAATGGGATTGCTCTGGGATGTGATTTCTTTAGGGAATGAATTCCAATTTCCATAACAAATTCAGCCCTTGAGAAGCACAATCTACAGCACTCTGTGGCTAATAGCTGTCTCACTGACCAGTTATGCTATTCACAGCCCTATTTTATCACTAAAGGGCTGATAGAGATGACAATCCCATTTTTATCTGTTCTGCATTGCCCATGAAAAACTCTGTTTACCCCATACTCCTCTTTCCAAATGCTTCTTTACAGAAAGAAACATTGTGTGAGTGGGATCATTCATGTAACCATTGCTACTGGAGAGGGACAGAAGGCTTTGCAGTCCTTCTGGAAGCAAATGGAAAGATGGTATGGCATCTATCTGCTACCAAACCACTGCTCATGAGCACTTCCAAGGGGCTGCCTCAGTAGAGTAAGACCAGAACTGTCAAGTGCCAAGACACATTGCTGACTCCATGAATTTCTAGAAATTTTTGCAGTTAACTTTTGTTGTCATGTCACTAAAGGTATTCAAGAGCATTTTGATATGGCCTAACCTGTTATTATCCTCCCAGGGCAGGGTACAGGAAATGAAGATGGCAATCACCCACTATTTAATGATAATGTCCATTAGTTAATCCTTTTCTTCTCATGCCCAGGAAGGTTTCGCCCTAGATGAGCTCCTGCTCTACACCTCCATGGAAGTGTGAAAGAGGCCAAAGCTTGAGCAGCTCCAGCCACCTGCAGGTGGAGCCCACCAAACAAACTCCAACTGCACCAACTGCTCCTCAGCAATGCAAAGCCCCTTCCTCCCTATATCAGCTCATCCCTCACCTCTGCAAAAGGTGCAGTGAGATCTTGGGGGTTCAAGCAGAGCACCCATGGGGTAGAGTGAGCAATTGCAGGGCTTTCCACTCTTTGAGGAGATCAGCATTAGTCTCTTCACCCAAGAGGGCTTGTGCCAGTTCGTGCACCAGCAGAAGATGCTGCAGTGTTTCACACTGGGGAAAAAAACCTGTCCTTTTTTTTCTGAACTGAGAAATAGCCTCTGGAAAAAGCAGCAACTCAAAGTGTGCTCGTTCCTCCCCTTACAACTCTGAAATAATAACAAGGCTGCATTTTTGTGAGCAAACAACAAGATCTGCCTCAGTGCAAGGAGCATGGAAGAAGAGCATGAGTCAGGAGACCTGGACCTGATCCTTTGATGTGCTGCACTCTGAGGGTCTGGGAGAGCAGCTTTCCACGTTCCCCCGACTCCAGTGCTACCATGGCTTGCCCAGCTCTCTGAGCAGAAGGGGAAGCTGGGGAAAGCATAAGACGCTTTTTGGGTGGAGGAAGTCCAGTAACCTGCAAAATTATGAATAGCTTTGTGCTACCCAAGGCACAAAACCAATTGAGAGGGGAGAAAGAAACTCAACTCTAAATCTTTTCCCTATTAAAATAGAAGCTCTTCAGGTTCCTCTTCAACATATTCATATAAGGCAAGATGCACATGTCTTGATTTCAGCCATCAAAATTGTGGGTATCTCATCTAAATACTTTTGGAGAGGGAAAAACAGGATGATGACTTTAAGGATGATTTAAGAATATAAATTAACATGTGGGCACTGTGGACTGTGAGGGCTTTGGGTCTGGTTCCATGACCCACGGGAACAGGGAGATTAATGTGCATCTGGGAAAACAGTATAATTTCAAACCAATGTACTGTTGGTCAAAATGAGTACTGCCAAAGCAGTGTGGCCATAAACTGTTAAGAATTTCTTTTTGCTTTCAGGACTAAAAATTTTCAAAGAAAATCCTGATTTTGCTCTATGAGAGAGGCTCTCAGAGAAACCGATTTTGCTCTCTCTTTTGTGGGCTTCACCATGCAAACTCTCTAACTGAAAGGACCATTTATGAAGAAAGGCAACAGAATTGTGCTTTTCATTTAGACAGAGAAAAGGCGTCCTCTGCATTGTAAGAGAAATATCATTTGCAGCCCAATGAAAGTATCTCTTTGTAAGCCTTCAGAGCCAAAAACAATTAAATTCAAACCTTTATCCATCAATATAAAGTCCCACTTTCTTAGCTAATAAAACCTCAAAGAGCATCCTGTTAACCATTGTAACATCCCTAGACGAAAGGCTGCTTCTTTTTTCCCCCTTGTGTTTTCTCTTGTGTTAGATTAAGCATTTCACAACATTTACAATATAATTAAAATTCAGAGTCCTCAGGATGGGATGTAATAATTATAATTACTCATTGTGAAAATGGGCGTGGAAAAAGTCTTATGACTTGTTCTTACTGATCCAACTCACACTTCATTACAGTACACGCAATACTTAATTTGTGAAACCAGTGTAATTGTATTTGCAATCTGTGCTATCGTGATGGTGTGAGGAAAACAAGCAGCCTGTGAGCAGGGTGGCCACCGAGCACGCTGCCCATCCTCCTGGCCACGCTGAAATCGCCAGCAAAGCAAAATAAATTGCTTTTGCTTAGCAGGAACAACACTCTGATCTCACCCTCCAAACAGAGAATTTCCTGCTCCTGCTGCTCTGACTCAGCAGCTTGCTCCGAGCAACAGGAAGAAACAAAGAGGCAGAGGTCAGGGAGGAAGGCAGAGGTGGGAGCCCGGCGCTCACCCATCCTCTCCTGCTGGTCCTCCTGCCGCAGCCTCGCACGTCCCGCAGCTCTGGAGCTTGGGGCTGGCGCTGGTCCCGGGGCCGGGATCCATCCATAACCCTGGTGTGGTTTCCCCGCGCAGCCACAGCGCTCCCTGCCTCCCGCCTCTCCCCAGGTCCACCTGCAGAGCCAGTACACGAAGGGTCTGTGCAACACCCAACTTTTTTGGGGATGGATGGAAAGATCCTGTATCATTTTACCAACTGGTGTGCACCATCCACAACCATGGAAGTACAAGGCACTAGGAATTCAGAGTGGCTCCTGTAAGCCCATCTCCTTCCCACTGTCACATTAAACCTCCTCATTAAGACAGATGAAAGGATGGCACTAGAGGCATGCAGGGGAAGAGTAATGCCAAGCTGTGGCAATTCCCTTCCCTTTGCGTCCACAACAGCCATGCAAGCCTAGCCTGCAAATAGTAAGGCAGTGAATCACCCTGCTACTCTGGATGTGGCTCTTACTGCTTTTATGCTTGATATCATGGATGTCAGTGAGGTTCCTCCTGATTTACTACAGCAGCCTGAGATGAACTGGAGCGTGCAAGGCTCATGAAGCAGAGCCGTGTGATTGCAGCACAGCCTCCTGAAAAGCAAGACATGGAGACAAAGATGTGACTGGGAGCAGCACAGCAGAGCCCTCAAAGTCTCAGTCGGCATTGGACAGAAGCTGGACTAGAACAAACAAATTTGAGCAGAGACCACGTGCTATTATATTGCTTACTTAAATGCTGATTAAATATTACTTTTTCAATTTGTATTTACCTGAGGAATCAAATGTGTGTACTGCTGGTGGTATTCAAAGGCTCCCTGCAGCTTGATCTGCAGCTTGTGATGACAGGCTTCCCAGTGGAATGCTGGCACTGAGTACCAGCAACACAGTCCTGGTAGGTCCCACACCGAAACCTTCCCACCTGAGCATTTAACATGGACAGTTATTTATGGAGTGACTCATGAAAAACAAGTAAGAAAGGAAGGGAATTAAGTGTTCTCAGGTTTTCTGCAGCTGAGTTAGTAACCCCCAGGGTGAGAAACCCAGGCACCAAGCTCTGGCACTCTGCAGTGAAAGCAGGGCTGCCCCCACAGACAGGCAGCATAAGGCTGGTTTGCCCCACAGCCGCTGTACTAAGTGAACTACTCAGATGAATATCCTTACACAGCAGTCACAGCTTTTGTCCCAAGGCTCTAGAAATGCTGTCTCAGTGCTGGTACATTAACTGCCCAGATACTGGCAGGCAGGTGTCCACACACTGGCATGCTTAGGGCCAGGAGCCACAGTCCCTCGGAGGCAGCCTGGAAGGGATCACCTTGTCCTTGAGATGTGAACTCTGCCCCCAAGCCAGAGGCGCCTGTGGTGCAGGGTGGTGGTGAGGATGAAGGCTTTTGCAGAGCTGGGGTAGGACACAATGCCACATGTACACCTGAATTCAAACTGGAAGCCACCTCCCTTTTGCTGGGAAGGCAGAAGTACCCCACGAGTCACCAGTCAGGGAGCCCCCAGGGCTGCAGGGTTTGCTTATGGCAGGGCCCTGTGGGGAAGTCCAGCAGCTGGCCCCAACACTCACCTGCAACCCCTGCACAGCCCTGATCTGTACCAGCTGTCAGCTGCAACCCAAAAGCATTCATCATTAAAAATCCCAATTCTACGTATATTTAACTACCTAGAAAGATTATGTGAGTCAGTATGATGGCATCATTAACCCACAATGTCATCATCTACTGCACCAATCCCTATCTGCCATATCCCTCCCAGTCCTGGACTTTGCTCTTGGAAAGTTCTGTGCCTAATACAGGGCATTTGCCCATGCAATAAGGAAATAGCATTGTAAATTTGTTTTCCTTCTTTTCCCTTTTTTTTATTAGCAGCCTCATGTAATGGGCTGACAACAGTTTAATTGCAGCTGATGTAAAATTTCCAGGAGTTTCATTTTGCTCTGCAGTGCATGTGCATGACAGATGCGAACTGTGTTTAGTTCTCACGTGAATACCGGGATAATAACCCAGTGGATCTCACTGCTTAGACTATGGAAATAGAAAAAAAGCCCTCTTTCTGCATGTGTATGGCTATTTCCTGTCAGGCCTAGATCCAGCTGTATGCAATCCAAATATATTCTGTGATTAAAAGCTCTTTGCCGGATAATGTATTTGTAGACTTAACACTTGTACTGGGTGCAGAACTGAGCAGCCTGCTTTATTTCACAGGCAGGGTGCTTGGCAGAAGTTTGGCAGCTGCCTCCAGCTGTGGAGCTCTTTCTCTCACCAGGTGCAGATGGCAGCAAATCTCCTTCCTCCATGCTAAAATGCAAATTCCAGCCCTTTCCAAGCAACTGCGCTGGATAATAACCACTCTCTTTCATAATAAAACTCACATATACTGCCAGGAACACCCTCAAGAAAGGGCAGTGAGGAGGCAAGAGGGAGAGACAGTGGTGTATCCAAAGTGTAGCAGACAAGGCAAGGGAGAAAACTTGAGCACTGGTGTAGATCAATAAAAAAATTGCAGTTAAGCAGGGATCATAGGGATTGCAGCAATTAGATTAAAGAGGAATTGAGTATAATTTAAGAGGATGCTGTTGATATGCAATGCTTTCATTTTCTGATTTAAATATCACTGTAGCAGCCAGTAAAGGCTGCAAATGCCTTCTAAGAGGATGGGAGAGAAGTGCAGGCTACGGGATGCAGAGGGCCATAGCGGGGTCAGGTGCAAGGAGCAAGCTGGGGAGAACATTGCTGAAATCTGTGAATCAGTTCAGAGACAGCTTCTATCAATAGCCTTATCATCAATTCCCATGTTTACATCAGGAAAGAAACAGGCAGGAATGCACAGGTTTAACTGTATTTTTCTACATGTTGCTTATTTGTGAGAAGAACACATCACCCACTGTACTAACATGGTCCTTTATCCCCCTCACACACATACAGATGTATTGTTTGCTAATTGCAAATTGCTCATAAACACGGGGGCACTATATTTAGGTTGAAGAGCTGTTTCTTTGTTTGGAAACAAAACAAACAAAGCAAAATAATTACAGGGAGTCCTGCAAGTGAACACAATAAAAAGTCAAAACAGAAGCAAAATAACACTTTTCATGTCTAGAGCTCTAGCATGTCTGCAAAGCTGCATCAGGGTCGGTGCCTCCTCCTTGCCAAAAGGAAAAATAGAGCTCTAATCCACTCTAGAGCCCCTGGCAGAATTAGGAAAACCTTCTGAATTTCCTGCCTCTGCAGAACCCACTGGAAAAGTTTGAGGTGGGGATGTCATTTTGAGAGAGATTTTCTTCTCAGCATCATGGAATATGAAATACAATTCTTGATTTGCTTAAAGGCTTTCCATGCCAGCAGAAAGCAGTCAGAGCCAGTCTTCAAATCTAACACCAAAAATCCACAACAGGGAAGGCCCATGTGATGCATCCCTCAAGCCCACATCAGCTCTGCCACACTGTTTCCTACCTGCTGCCAAGACATGATTTTTCCATTTTCCACTTCGGGCTGGTGGGAGTGCTGTGCAACCCCCCAAGATTTCTAGCAACCACCAACCATAACAGCACTCAGATGCTGAGATTTTAGTAAACTGCTTCAGCTTTGAACCCAAACTCTACCCCGAAATACGCTTAAAGCCCAAATCCTTATTTTCTCCCTGTAAACACAGAGGTGAGCACTGATTTGGGGGGATGTAGAAAATGACCACCCACTGCCCCTCTGGCTGTTTCCCATGTGTTCCTAATATGTGTCCATGTGTCCCTCACCTTCAGCAAATAAAGTGCTGCCAGGGAAAGAGACTGGCTGAGAGAGGTGTGTTGGGAAGCTCACAGCAAACTCCTGCTTATGACAGTGGTGTGACAGAAAAAAAAAGCTGCAGAAAGACAAGTGCATTTTAAGAAACAAGGGCAACATCATTAAAACTACTTCTTGTCCCCAAGTGACCGACTAAAGTGTTGGGTAACTGTTGGGAGTGCAGACAGGAGCTCACATGTCCAGTATGAAGCAGCTCCTCAGTGTCTCTGCAGAATAATGCAGCTGGAAAAATCACTATGGGAAGTCCTGGCTGGCCAGAAATGTGCAGGGGAGGCATGATCTGACGTGACTGGAGCTGGATGCCTAGGAGCAGCACCACCAGCCAGGGAAGCAGAAGAGCTTATTCCGGGAGCACTGGATCTGGGTTAAAACTCAGGAAAACTGGGCCTAGCTCTAAGGACTTGCTCCTGCAGGTTGGGGTGCTTTGGTGTGCTGGCCTTTTCTCTGGGAGCTCAGGAGTAGCAGCTCTGGGGACCCTGGGGTATGACCCCCTCATACCAGCCTGCTGCTGGAGATTTAGGAAATAGCAAGTATGGGAAACATCCCACTAAGCGCAGTGCTGGCAGTGCTGGGGAGCAGATCCCACTCAGGACACTCAGTTAATGCTTGGTTAACCAAAGGGGTGCTCACAGCACGGGCACAGGGCTGAGAGCTGTACAGCAAGGATCGCTCCGGTCCGGCTTGTAACTGAGTTTACTTTGTACAGACCAAAACATTTGTTTCCCTCATAAGTTCCTCAGTCCAGGATCAGATACTCCAGGTTAGTTTTGCTCATGGACCATTTTTTGGTTTTAAGTCTTCTAAAAATTTCTTCACTAACACATGCCTTTTCAATTTATTTATTTCCTTGATTTTCTTACCAGCTACCAGGAGGTTATATTTAAACCTCACATATGGTATTAGCTCCTTGGCAATATTTAAATTCTTATGGGACGTATGTGGTCTTGAAAATGAAAAATTAGATTAATTGTTTGACCAATTCAATAAAGCAGAGCAGCATCCCTGTGATCTAAACTCAGGCCTGTGTTATCTGACAGGGAGGATGTTTTTTGTTTGTGTCACATGGACAACTTTCCCTCATACATCATGACATAGCCCCCTGACATCAGTGCAGGTGCTGTCTCCCTGATTGCCTTATTTGCGTGTCACTACCCTCTTGGTCCCAAGGGCAGGAGCTGGCAGCCTGCCTGCTGCCTTCAGCAGATACTGTTGGGTGGCAGGCATGACTCCTGATCCTTAAATGTTGCCTCTGACTCAGCAGCGACCCCACTATTAGTAATTGGGAGAGGAGCACCTTGAGCCATTCCCTTCATATCAGTGATTCCCAGATGACTCACTAGTGGCATGAGCTGGCACAGCTCTGTTGGAGACTTTTGGGGAGTGGTTGCACCTGCTCCTGCACAACCCACTCCCCTGCCCGGCTACATGGGTGGTGCAGAGCAAGAGCTAAAGACACTCCTGAGCAGCGTAGGTCAGCCAGCAGCCCCCAGGCAGCCATCTGGGGTCCTAGGGGAAGGCTGAGTGTGGGTCTTCCCTGGTAGGAAACCCTCTGACACCTGGCTCTCTTTGACTGGAAGTGGTCTCTGTTGAGTGGAAGGGGTCTCCACTGATTTTTCAAGATTCACGAAATAGTCTAGTCACCTTCAAAAGTCCAAGGGGAGAAGGCTCCTTGAGTGAGGGAGGGAAAGGTGAAAAAAAGCTCCCAAAGCAAAAAAAAAGATGGAGACTGAGAGTGATGCACAGAATGCATGTAGGGGATTCAGACAGCCCAGTGCATGGGCAACAGGTGCCTGTCATGTGAGTATCAGCACATGCACCTGCACACCACCTCTGTAGCAAGAGAGACGTAAACCAAAATCATAGAATCATAGAATTGTTCAGATTGGAAAAGACGTCCAAATCCAACCATTAACCCAGCACCACCACCACGTTCACCGTCAAACTATGTCCTCAAGTGCCACATCCCTTGAACACTTTCAGGGGTGGTGACTCCACCACTTCCCTGGATAGTCTGTTCCAATGCTTTGCAACTCTTTCAGCAAAGAAATTTTTCCTAATACCCAAAGTAAACCTCTAGCACATCTTGAGGCCATTTTCTCTCACCCTGTCTCTTGCTACTTGTGAGAAGAGACCAGCCCTCACCTGGCCACAAACTCCTTTCAGGGAGTTGTAGAGAGTGATAAGGTCTCCCTTGAACCTTCTTTTCTCCAGGCTGAACAACCTCAGTTCCCTCAGCCGCTCCTCGTAAGAGAACTTTTCTAGACCCTTCACCAGCTCTGTTGCTCCTCTCTGGACTCGCTCCAGCACCTCCATGTCCTTTTTGAAGTGAGGGGCCCAGAACTGGACACAGCACTTAAGGGACAGCCTCACCAGTGCCGAGTACAGGGGGACAATCACTGCCTGTGCCTTGCTGGCCACACTACTTCTGATACAAGCAAGGATGTCAAATGTAAAAGAAGAAAAAACAGAAAAAAAATGCCTTGCCTCTTTATTTTTCTGCTCAGTTCTGAAGGTGACAGCTACCTGCTGTGTTTTCTATCAATCAAAACTCCTATGCCCCTCAAATTACAGGACATAGTTTGCTGGGAAGCACTGGCAGGAGCCAACCTGGAGCTTGTCCTTGAACTCTTCATCATCATAAGAACATGATTGCTACTGCCTCTTGGGTACCAAGGGCTGCAAAGGTGTATGTGATATGGATGGGGAGTGGTTTTCACACACTGAGACTCTGAGGAAAATCTCCACTCAGCCCCCTGCCTCAGTGCACTGATGATACCCTCCCCTCCTGACCGTGCTCTGCTATTCCAGTGAGGGATGCTCACAGCTGTTATCTCCAGCCTGGCAAGGCAGCAGCAGCAGCTGTGTCTGTCAGCCGGGGCAGCCCCGATGCTGCAGCCGTACCTCCAGCTGTGCCCATGGCCGAGCTGGATGCTCAAAGCTCTCTCCTCGTTCACAGCTGTTCATCACGGCATGGGCATTGTTCTGCACTTGCGGGGGTTTACTTTGCTTCCCAGGCCTCAGGGGAGCCCAAAGGATTGGCATTTTACTCTGCATTGTGCTGCTACCATCCAGTCAGGCTCTGACAGATGAGTGCTGGCAAAACTTGCGCTGCTGCTCCCGCAGCACCCACTCTCACTCTTCTGTATTATTATTACAGTAAATAGCCAGAGACACCATAATTTCTCTTAAGAGGCTTTAGGCTACAGCCTTTTGTCCCCGTAGGCCTTGCCAATTGGCAGCCAGCAACTGGTGGCAGGTTGAGTTGCCCTTTAATTTGGCTGGAGATGCCATTGAGTAAGGTGAGTTTTGGAGGAGCTCAGAGCAGAGAGCACAACTTGACACAGTAATGCCACCCAGTAGTGGGCAGGCTGGCAAGCCAGACCGTGGGCACCCCAAAAGCCCCAGAGCAATACTGGCTGGTGCACATCCCTGCTGCAGCACGAGGGCAGGGGCTTCGACCTCCTCCCAGGGATGATGGGCTGCAGGAGGACACTGCCAGGTGGACTGAGCTGTTTCCCAATGAATGTAGAGCAGCACCAACCTGCCAAATGGCCCCTTGAAGCTATTTATGAAAACATTGAGTGAAGGACATAAATGGTTTCTCTAACCAGATCTGCCTTAACAAGCAATGTAAACGCTGCGTGGCAAGGAGGGAAGCAAACCCCACTAATGTTTTGCTTGCTGGGGATGCGCAGGACTCTCCTGTCTGGAGCGGGGCTCTCCGGCACAGTACTCCACTGCATGCCGTGAGGCTCCTCACAAAGGTGGGGGCTGCCCAAATTGGAACCCTGGGCTCTGGGGAGAGCGTCTGCAGGTTTGCTCATGCATGAAGCACACGTGGGGTGTCTGGCAGCACTTTAGCCATGTGCTGCACTGCAGCAAGTAACGTGGAGCTGATGTGCAGGAATTGTAATGCCTTGGGAGGCTTGGGAAAAAGTCTCCCTCCTGTTTCAGTGATGGGATCTGGGAGAAATGATGATGTGTGTTCTCCATCCACTCCTCATCAAATGCTGTCAAAACTTCTTCCTGCGCATCCTTGTTCTTCCACATCCATCCTCCACCACAGCCCACTGGCAACCAACATTTGTCACAAGTGGACTTTTGCTTTCTTTTCTTCTTTTTTAACGTGAAGCTGGTGACAGCCATCTTTCTGTCTGAAAGGCAAATGGTGACTCACAGCCCTTCCCACCTCTGCATCCAGGAGATAGCTGCCCTCCCTTGGAGTGGCACTCTGCAAACAAACCATGTGTGACAGGGAGAGATCCCACCATTGTAACACGTTCTCTCCCCAGGACATTTCAGGCACCCAGCATTTTAGAAAAATGGGCATTTTTATTAGCAAATTCTCTTGTCCTGGAAGCAACTCTTCACTTACATCTTCACATTCATCAGTAAAGTCCCCGAGATGCAAAACCATCATAAAATGCACCAAGCTCCATGGTGCCCTGGGCCATCACCTTCTCAGCCCATGCTGCACCAGAGCTGCAGCCTCCACTTCTCTTTCCCCTTCATCCTTTTTTGTGTTCAGCCTGACACCAGTCCTACACTTGGTTTACAGACAAATAGAGACTTTCCCTGGGTGGAAGGGAGGGAAAGGCACCTCTGGCCTCAGGACTGGGGAGTCTTTGTAAATTGTATAAATCAGGGGAGGGAGGAACAGGCAAATTTGCATCAGGTCTTTTATCACTCTGACCACGTTCCCACTGGAGAAGGTAAACTGTGTGAGGACCCACAGCCCAAATGATGCTGTACTATAAGAGAGCTGGATCCCTATGTGGGGAGAAGAGGCAACAGAGAATGGTTGACATGGCCAGCTAAGGCCATCTAAAAGGCTGACATTTTATTTAATTTTTATATTTCTGTGTTAGTGCCTGCTTTTATTTCCTTGCTGCCTTTCAAAATCAAAATGCCAATTATTTCCTGCAGAATTAGCCCTCATTAGAGCACTGGAACCACCACAGTAGCAAGTGTCTGGCCAAGGAGGGTTTACTGAGGAATGCTGTCCTGCCATGTTGCCCTACAGGGATGAGTGTCCTGGCCAGAGAAAACCAAAGGAGCATTTGCTTTGTGCCATAGAGATACCCCAGACAAAGGGAAATGTGGGTGAACCTGCACATCTTCCACTTACACACCACCTTCCTGCAGCTCCTCAGGAGAGAGGAAGGCAGCTTCTGCATTTAGCTGCTGGGTTATTGAGGGAGACAGAGCACCTTCGGTCCCAGATCTCCGTGGCTGTCATTTCACACCTCCTGGTTCTTGCTGCTGAGAGAAGGAAGGACTGAAGCAACTGCTTCCTCCCAGTCACTGCACCACTCCTCAGGTGCTCAGAAATCACCAAGGACTGTGCTCTGGAAGTGCCAGTTAAGTACTGTATCTTCCTGGCCTCTTGGTTAAATTTGCAATGAGAGAATTAAATGAGGCAAGGAATCTTCTAAAGCATTTATGCTGCGCTTTGTCCTTCTGTATATTACAAATTACACGTTTTGTGACAGGAGTTAGCATGTCAGATTGCTTTTCCAAATAATTATGCATGATACACTCCTTCAGCCAGCCCTCTGGTGACTCACCAGGAGGTAAACCTTTGAATAGGAGGAAAAAAGAAACTCAGACACGTTTCCATGGGCTCTGTGCAGCCACCAAACAAACATCAAGTCTAGCCTCTTTGTACTGCTGTCTGGCTGCTGAATCCTACATCAGATGCAAGGAAGGGAGTTTTGTGCAGATGAAAGCCTGCAGGAGATAGTCTGCTTTGGAGAGAAGTGCGGATTTTTGTGGTTTTGGTGCTGTCTCCTATTCCTTGCTTTTCTTTGTTGTTCTGAGCCACCAGGTCCACCAAAATGACCTGGAGAGAAGGAAAATAATCTTCTTCAGGTGGAGCAAAACTTCACAGCTGGGTTTGTGGTGTAATGTTATGTGCTGGGGACAGCCCTGCCAAAAAAGTACACCAGAAATGGTGACTCTCCCTGCTCCCCGTGTCTCTCCCACGCTGTGACTGAGGGGCTGGGAAGAGACAGACATCAGTGAGCACCGGGGAGTCCCAGCTGTGCTGCTGGAGCTGGGAGTGGGGCTGGCACAAGGCTGCAGCAGGGGAGTGCCCACCCAGCCGCCTTTTTTTTTCAGGGAGCCTGGTCGGGGACCAGTGGGGTTCATGTTTAATTAAGCAGTGCCTCAGAGGAAAAAGACCCACCTAAGAAACTTGCCATCAGATGTGATTTCACAGGAGTCCAAGAACATGGTCTCTTTTTAAGCATCTATTTTTTTTTGCCTGGCTAATGAGCATGATTCCTCACAGAAAAGCAGATTCCCAATGGGAGGAATTGCAATATAATCCCTTTGCTCTGGCAGCAGCCCTGCAAAGGGGGATGGCAGGGGCTCAGGTACCCAGACCCAGCGGGTCACATCCTGTCTTGGGGTCATGAAGCCTGATGCCCTTTCCCACCCATCCCTCTCTTGCAAGGGGAGGTAAGGGCCATCAAGCCCCAGCCCACAGAGCCACAACATGCCCAGGAACATCCCCTGTGTCCTCACTGCCCACCAGAGCCCAGGAGTCAAGTACTGGAGAAAGTGGTCACCAGGTGTGCAGCTGGACTGGGGGGACCTGCAGGTAGAGTGACAGATTTCCATAGGAAGCCAGAGCAACAAACAATCCAAAGCAAATCCTTCTCCTTTATTCAGTAATGGCACACAGGCACAGAACGACAGTGGGGCCAAATCTCTGCAAGTTGTTTGGATGTGTGAATCCCTCTTCTTACTAATAGGATCAAAGTGAGTAATGGCTTTGAAAATGTGAGCTATGATACATTTGGTTACAAGACCCCATTCCCTTGATCAACAGGAAAATCCAGTCTAGGGACTCTAATGTGGGAGGATCAGGAGCCAGCTGAGATACAGGAGACTGGAAAAAATGCAGGACTTGGGAGAAAAAAAAATCCTGTTTAATTCTTATCTTTTTCTGATACGGAAAACTGTATACTTGGAGAAGAAATATAGAAGAAACATTCTTGTAAATTTATTTTGCTCAGAGTGAACAGTGAAGGTTAGAGAGATGTTTAACATGACATGACTTCTGCCATTCTCAGCTCTTTAAATGCTTTCAATAACTAAAATATTTCAAATGAAGGTCTTTTGTTTCACAACTGCATGGTATCGAGCAATTAAAATGCTTACAGACTCTCAGCTTCAATACCTAATGTAATGCTGGTCTTGGCTGCTGTTGTGTCAGCTGCCTCACAGAGACTACAGAGAGAGAGAGAGCAAATGTTAATTTTTCAAGATTTTGCTCTATTCTCTTAAATCTGTTGATGACTTGTTGTATTATACAGCCTTCTTTCTTGCTTAAAAAACAGCTAGATGGCTCCTTTTTATTTTCAGCATTTTATTTTCCTCAAGTTAGAAATATATTAGTAGGCAACATATGTAAGTACCTCAGCATGTAGTGGTCATGTCTCTCATGGTTTGAAAGTAAAAAACTGAAACTCAGCTTTGTAAATGTATCCATCAGCTCCTTTGCTGTGCTAACAGCATAAATCATATTTTCACCCTTAAAGAATTAAAAGCCCAATCATTCTGATAAGCAGCATAACTACTGAAATTATTTGAATTTCCCAAATTTGGTGGGTTTTTACAAAAATATTTACCTCCTTAAGCCTTCAAAATTTCCAGAGATTTTCCATCTCTAGGCAGAACAAGATCTCCCTGTCAGACCCCTGGCATCACGTACTGACACATGCCAGCTGTCTTTAGCCCTGACATCCCCAAACCAGCCCTGCTCCTGAAGCCAGGTGAGTATTTCCTCTGGTTGCCTTTCTCCAGCACCCCTTGCCCCAGGGCCTCCACTGACCCCTGTCCACCTCTCAACCACCACCTCCCTCCACCCCCAGGCACTTTGTGAAAGGGTTTGGTGTCAGCAGGGGATGCTGGCTGCCCTCCTCTCCCATGAAATCCATCTGGAAAGCAGGACCCACAGATCTGCTGAGAAATGCCAGGTTTCATGGGAGAGTTAAAAGGGGCTCGCTCCCTCCAACCAGGTGTACTGCAGGCTTTTTGGATAAAAAACAGTCACCCTGTGGAGCTATTTTGCAAAATTTTAGCAGAAGAGACTGTATTGCAGTGAATGCCGTGCCTTCCCCAGAAAAGGACTGGAAAGTCATCCTCGTTTCCATGGATACCCTGTAACAGGACTGAAAACAAAGCTGAAGCCGTACTTTTTGATATGGCTCCCCGAGCCTTCCTCTCTGTCCTTATGCACAGGGAAGGGACAAACAGCCTCTGCAGCATGAGGGGGTCATGTCTCCATGACAAGATCCACATTTGTGGCTGAGCAGGACTTGAAACTTTGTCATAGCATCTTCTTTTTGTATGGAAACTCCAAGGAGGCTGAGCAGTGCAGGGCTGTTTCTCCCCTCCCAATTAAATCTAGTCGAGTACGTGTTTTATATGTGACCTTGAGAAGCTATTTGATCAAATAGATTTTATTTCATCTCTCCAAAAATGACAGTATTATGTGGCATATTGAAAAAAAGCCACAATAAACATAAAGAAAATAGATAACACTTTGTGGGCGTCACCTAACTGGTGATATTCCCTCTGTTGCCAGTGACATAAATCTGCAGCAGTTGGGCTCTGCGTGACCCATCACCGTGGCACCAGCCGCGGTGAATCACATCTGCTATACTGCTGCAGGCGTGACCACGTGGTCCCAAAGCACTTGTGAGTCCAGCTCAGCTCTGAGCTGCTCCTTCCACCAGAGATGCAGAAATCCAGCTCCTTACCCACTGGAAAGGGCCGACGTCCAACATTCCCTGCTTTACACACCTTTGTGCTTGCTCGCTTGCAGTGCCCAAGCACAGTGCACACTTTTAAGAAGCCATGCTCTGCTCTGTGCCAGGCTGCTTGCTGCTCTCTTTCTTCTCCTACGAAAAGATGCAGAGCATCAAGAAGATGCTCCACCTGACTTGCTGCAACCTTGATGCTGATGAGTACAGCAGAGAGAGGGTCGGCTATTTTATTCTTCAGCGGCCTCATGTAGACTTCATCCCAGAAATATTGGAGCAGTGTTGCAAAGCATTTCCCAGACAGTCATGTCTCATTATTCATCAATGTGTCTCTCATGGAGGTGTTCAGAGAACTGTAGAAGTCTGGGATTCTGTTGTGCCAGCTGCTGTCCAGGGCAGAGCTAAACCTGCTGGCACCCTGCTCTGAGCACATGCTGGGCAACACCACTGCCTTCCCAGGACTGCTGTGCCTTGTCTTGGTCCTCTGTGATGTTGTTTGGAAAACAAAACAAGAAAAGAAGGGGTATACTAATGTTAAAAAAATAGAGATGTGAATATTTATGCTATGAGAGTACTTCAGTAGTCCTTGGAAGAAGCTATTTTGTTGTAAGGGACTTTGATTATTCTGGTGGATGGGAAGAAGCTTTGTGTGGAGGTAAGAGGACCTGGTGGAGCTTGAGCCCTGGTTCGAGCCAGGGTTTCTGTTCCAAGCTTAGCAGCCCAGCCTAGGGCTCATCAGTCTCAGTGTTTCAGTCTGAAAATCCCTTGGGAAATGGGAAGCACAGCAAGGACCAGACCCCACAACACAACCACCACACTGCTTTACCCCAGCGTTGGACCTGGACTTGCAGGAGATCGAAACACTTAATGAGCAGAAGTCAGCACAAGGGAGGGAGACAGAGAGTTAACTGAATATTCAAGATAACAAGTGTAAAGTGTAGCTTGCCGAGATTTTCTTTCAATATTATCTACTGTCATTTAGTAATTGTATGTACACACACGCATGCATGAAATACAAAGTAGTGGGATGTGGTTTTTGGCATGGGCTTCAACAGATGCATTACACACAGAGGGAAGAGGCACAAAGTCAGCTGTTCAGATCATCCCTCACGAGTGCCAATAAACTCTTTATACCATGCCATTAAGCATTCATGATGCACCATCTGGACTGCAGGAAAGCTAATTTTGGAATGTTTTAAACACAGCACCTTATAATCTCTGATGCATTAGTTACCTAGTTACCTGGAGGGCAGTTTTTCAGGATTCAGAAAGAAATGGTAAAAGGCACAAACAAACTGAATCTGCAACTGGATGGTTTCAAGTCCTCCATCCTGGACTCATGCAAAACCCCTAAGGTCTCTATCGCTGGAAGGTTGCAGACTGTTCCAGCCCCAGTGGCACAAACTCTCCTTTTCCAGACAAGCAGTGGAATTCCTTTTTTAGTATTTTTTTACGTATAGCCAAACTTCACTGACGAGGAGCAATGGAGATAGAGAGCAGAACCCTAAATGACAGACCGGAGGAGGACAAGGAGGAGAAGGAAGGAGCCGGCAGGTGGACAGGGTTGTCTGTGCAATCAGTGTCTCTTTGGACTGGTTTGGGGCTCGGCAGGCTCCAGTGATTTGCTGGCTGCAGTCCAGTGCTGTGGCCAGGGCTATTTATTCCTCCCCTGCCTGGGCAGTGGGTCCCACTTTAGGGGCGTGCAGCCTGCACTGCCCCACGCAGGCACCGTGCTTCATCCTCCGCCACCCCTCTGCCTGGAAGGAGGCTACTGGGACAGGTGAGCAGCCTGTGTAAATTAGATCTGTTCTTCCAAACTAAAACAGGCATTTTCCTTTTGTCCCTCTGAGCACAAGGGAGCACTGCAAGGAGCCCCAGCGCTCTGCTTCCCTCCAGGCCGCTCTGTCTCATGTCTGCAGGCAGGAGCCCTCCAGCCCTTGCTCTGCTTTTGTAATCAAAAAAGCTCTGGTTAACCCATTGTCTGCAGCTGCTTTTACTACCTAAAGCCATTTGGCTGCTCTTTCTGCTGGCTTGGACCCACTGCTACCTTAATGAGACCTGCAATTTCACGGACCCTTCCCCTCCCAGCGATGGCCATTAACACCTGCAGAGCCATAACTGTGCACACATGCACTCACACATCTTTTGGGAAAAAAACCATCTGAAAATATGGCCTGCACATATGAAATGGCCATGTCTCACATATTAAGTGGGTTTAATAACCAATAACATTTTGAATAAAAATTTCTTACATTTCAGGTTGACAAAAATTTCTACATATTTTCACAGAAGCAGAAATAGTTGTCAAGCTAAAACGCAATGCCTTTCTCTTTTTCTAGCTTCTTTGCAGCAGTGTATTTGCCTTTTTCCATTTCACATGTAAGGAAGCTCAAATCTGGCTTTAGCTGTGGAAGGCTTGGGATTTTTATCCAGCTGCAAGCTGTTGTTTTGTGCTGACTTCTCCTTGGAAAGACTCAGCACCTCCCTTCCACCTCAGAAACTTCTTTCATTTTCAGGCATAGGAAACCTTCACAATGTGCTTGGCTGCTGTCAGTGCCACAGGATGTGTCCTTTTTGGCACACTAGTGTGAGGACAGCAGGAGGTTTTGCCCTCTGTGCTGGTGCAGAGGGCAGGTACATGGAGAACACTCTGCCCCTGAGATGGGAGTCTAGGGGAGCACCCTGCATACCCACAGCCTACCCATGTCCCTGGTTGTTGAGGTGGTATCTCCATTCCAAAAGCTGGGATGGAATAGTGATATGAATCCCTTGAGTGCATATGTGTGGGTAAATATAAAAATAAACTGAAAGATGGCTGTCCAAGGTGTGTAAGAAAGCAGCAATAAGACTCAGTAAGCTGTCTCCTATTAGATTTGCTCCCATCCTAAGTGTTATGATTAAATCATGGGTAAATCAAAACCAACTGCTCATAAGATGAAAGGCCAATCGTCATCCGTGAATTCCCCTTTTGTCTGCACAGACACTGATCCCTTCAGCTGGGTACAGTGTTGGAGGAAGATGTGCTGCATCCTTTCTCAGGCACGGACAGGTCCATGTCCACACTGGAAAAAGCTGGGGGAAAGTATTGAGGGTCGGTTGGCAATATCACGAGAGATTCCCAATTCAATTAACCAGAAATTTCATCACAGCATCCAGGGTTTGAGCAACCACCCCAGACTGCAAGATGCTCTTCAAGAAAGGAGGTGCAGCTTTATCATTTTTATGATGACAAAGATAACCCCCATTTTCCTCTGCACTAAACCCCCATAGGTTCCCTCGGCTCTTTTCTACCTGTCTCAAAACACACTCACACCCACTCACTCCCTACCCAGCACCAGCCACATCCCAGCGGGTGCATCTCCGTGATTTCCAGATCTGAATATTTTTATGGGTCTCCCTGGTGCTTCCCCTGCTTTTCTCTTCCCCTTGGAAATTGTGAAAGGAGAGTGAGAAGCAGGAAACTGTCAATTAGCATTGCTAAAAAAATAGCCTAATAAGGCTATCATCAGCTGGAAGTGAGATGCTTCCCACACCAGCAGCTGCAGGCTACAGGGGAGATAAACGTTTGTATCAGTCTTCTCAATGGTAAATTAAGCTGGTCCTCAGTCGCTGTGGGCTGAGGGGAAGGGTCTCCGCTGCCTTGAGACTTGCTGTAGCCTGTGGTCATAGGACGCCCCACAGGCTCTTTTTCCCCAAACCTGCAACTGCAGAAAACCACCCAGCAGGTGATAACCACAGCAAAAAAAGCAGGGAGACACCACGCAGAAGGTTTGCCCATAGGGGGAACTGCAAGGGAGCATAGGGTTTTTCTAGCAAACCTTGGTATGTTCTCTCCTGCACTGGCAAAAGATGGGCAAAAAGTCTCTTTCTCACTGCTTCAAGAAGTTCTACTGTTAGTTATTTTGTGTTTGTCTTCCTCCTACCCAAATCTTATCTTTTGCTGAGACAAGGTAGGTCACAGCTTACAAACAGCTCTTTCACAGCCAAGGTTCTTCAGTGACACTCAGGGATGGTCAAAGCTTGCCCAGCCAGAGCAGGACAATCTGGGCTTGTCTACATGAGGAACTGCACTTAACCACATCAGTGCACTGAATGGCATTCATCCCCCAAGCATGGACATGCTTCCCTCAGTGCACTTGAAAACTAGCATAACATATCAAAAGGGGAATCACTATGCTTCAATAAATTACATCTCTATTTCATGCATTGGGTGGGTGGTGGAACCTTCAGCTTCTGCAATATCTGGAAAAACTTGTGGATGCAAAGTGGAACACAGACTGGGACCAGTTCACAGTGAACCCCTCTGCCTTTGAACCACTGCCAGTGGTGAGCAATGCAAAGCCGCTGTGCCTGCGCTCACATTGTGCCCTGCCTTGTGATGGGGGTGCTGCATTCCACATTTGCCTTGCTCCAGTGACAGCCCTCCTTTGCTTTCATCGCCTGGGGCTGCAGGTATGGAGGGAAGCAAATGACCTTCAGAGTCTACTAGTCTTAGGAGATGCTGGAGCAGCAGCTGACCAAGTCTGCAATGTTCAGAGAGTGACCTTGGAAAATGAGGCATGGAGATGGGTCAAAATTTCCAGTACAGAAAGTGCTTCCTCAGTTTGTGGTTGGTGTTTTTTTCCTCTATGTGTAAATTCTGTGTAAGGAATGTGGAAAGTCTAGGGCATAGCATTAGCACATTGTCAGCCTAATCACACAATAAAACCTGCCACAGTGAAGCCGGAATAACCATTTAAGGAGTGAGATGACGCTGAAAAAAAATGTTGTTTACAGCTCAGCATCTCCTCTGTCTGAAAATCACCCAAAGAGAGGAAGGAACTGAGAGAGGATGCATTTGGTGATTTAATGTTTAAATAAGAATGTGAAATGGGTATTTCTGTCTCCACTTAAGATGGTTCAGGATTTGATTCCTCCAGCTCCCTGCAGCCAGCCTTACAGGATGAGCACATAGGCCCACACCCTGGGTGTGTCCTGAAATGGGTGCTAGCAGATGGGAAAAAATCCATGGGAATGGGGTCCTGTCACACAACAGTAGTGGAGAGGGGGAGAGGAAAACCCACATTTTCAATTACTTATTTCATCAGGACTGTTTTATTAGTGACTAGATAAGGGATGTGAGTCCATCCTGTCAATGCCTCTAGGAAGAGCAGGCACTGTGGGAGGAGCAGATGCCAATTTTCACATCTATTTCCAGCCCTTTGTAAATGTATGCACTCCTGGTCTAGAGTAGGGTGGAGGCAGGGTCGTACCCACGCAGCTGTACAGCTCCGGGAGCAGTAACACGCTACCAGCCTGGATTTTACATGGATAAAAAGCCTGTGACATGGTCCCCCACAACATTCCTCTCTGGATGGAGAGACATGGATCCAGTGGATAGCCTGTTGGGTGGATAAGAAGGTGGTTGGACGGTCACATCCAGAGAACTGTGGTCAACAGCTCAGAGTCCTGATGTACTTCAGTGACCAGTGGTGTCCCTCAGGAGTCCATACTGGGGCCAGTGTTATCTAATATCTGCATTAATGATGTAGATGAAGGGCTGAAGTGCATCCTCAGCAAGTTTGCAGATGGCACAGAGATGAGTGTTGCTGTTGACGCACCTGAGGGATGGGATGCCATCCAGAGGGACCTGGGCAAGCTCAAGAGGTGAGGCTGTGGGAATCTCATGAGGTTTAACAAGACCAAGTGCAAGGTGCTGCACCTGGCTCAGGGCAACCCCCGGTATCAACCCAGGCTGGGCAATGAACAGATGCAGAGCAGCCCTGCTGAGAAGGATTTTGGGGTGGCATTCTGAGGCATCCATAATTTAACCTCTTTAGAGTTATGAGCTACATCAATAATCAAAGGAACCATCTCCTGTTTATTTTGATTAGTTGAAAGAAATTGGTACCTTCTTCCAATTACTAGAGCTAATGATATCTAGCTCCAATATGAAGAAACATTCCGTATTTCCCAAACAAATTGCACATTTGGGTTAATCAACCCTTGCATAGCCTTTGCAAGGTAAATAATTATGACTAATGCAGGGAGCACTTAGAGGCAAAAAAATTATAATTAGGAATAATTCAATAGCAGTCAAAATAAGACTGTCAGGGCTTCCCATGCCACCTGAAGCACTGTGCCCTTCCTGAAAAATCCTATATAGGTACCCAACTCCATTATATGTGCATCTGCTCAAGCCCCAGAGTTTGTTCCTCAGTGAGCTGTTTACTTTTGATGTGCTTGTGTGCATCCTCAAAGCTGCATCTGCAACAGGACCCGAGCAGCCCTGTGGACAAGTAACCCCTGGAGGAGCCAGGGCTATTGCAAAAGGCACGGAGGGCCGTGCCACCCCATACTGTGGCAGTGCCCCTAAGTGTTTTTGCCTGTCCAGTTTTTACCTGTCCAGCCACTGCATAGCAGACTACACAATACAAAATGAGATATTGCTGCTCTGATTAGTGTATGCTTTTCACTACTTTTAGACTGTTGAAAACAGTTGCTTCATAAATCTGGCCCTGGATTTATCTGCTTTCCTATTTATTGTGCAGCCTGCTGTGTCACTTCCTTTCCATGTTGTGGTGGCTGGAATATATTATTTCAAAAGTGTTTTTCCCAAAAGTGCTATTTTCAATGAAATAGGCATGAGCAAGAGCAAGTGTGGTCTTGGGAGCTTTCAGACACAGTGTCTGCTCTAGCATACATCACAGCTGCTGAAATGCCACCCTCAAACCTGGAACCATTACAATCACTGAAGAAATTTGACCTAAGAAAGGCCATAAGGTTGTTATGGACACAGTACAGCCAGTATCTATCCACCATCACCTATTCCCCAGTGCTGCCAGACAGGAGCCCATTTTCTCCATCCTACCAGTCCTTGAAATATGTGGCACACTGAAAGGCTGCTGCTTGCCATAAGAGATGGCAGCAAACAGACATGGCACGTCATCAGCCTCCCCTTCCGTGCCCTCTGCTGCTTTCCTCCTCGCCCTCCCTTTATGCCTCCAGCACCAAGCCCACACTGTGGAGTCATTAGCACCAGGGGAGGCTTGTTCTGAGCACTTCCTGACACCATTTTCTACAAAGGTCAGCACCAACATCAAAACCTGCCCAACTTTTCCCTGTCTTCCTCAGAACACAGCAGGGTTACTCAAATAAGCTTATTCCAAAAGTCTGCAGAAGGGCAGTACTAGCATCATAGACATGAAGAAACACCTCATGGTGTGGGAAAGTTCCAACATAATGACAGAAGATTTTTGAGCTGTCCCACTGAATTTTTCTGGAGGGATTTTTAGTTTTTGCTGACTTCTCAAAGACTTTCCTACCGAGGGCACCAGCAAGGTGTTTTGCTGGATCAATATGCCACTGCCTAACAAAAATAACGAGGCAATTCAACACGAGCCACGCAGGACTGAGTGCAGAACTGGTTATGATCCAGACTGCCAAACTGGGACAGCACAGCTGTGCTGGAGCAGCAGTGCCACCCAGCAGAGGCAAGACCATGTTTGGGGCGGCACAGGTCAGGAAGTGGTTAAACAGCGTGTGGGAGGAGGTGACCTGAAGAGTGGAGGATGTGGACTGGTCCCCTGCCCTCAGACACGGGCAGGAGCACTTCCAGCAGAAGACCTTTAATGAGGTAGGAGACAGGAGCAGACCTAGGTCTCCCTCCACTTTAGCTGATGAGAGGTTAAGGTGGGCAACAAACAAAAGAGATCCAGTTAGTTAATTCTGAAAACGAAATTAGCACTATGGCTTCTTTGGAGCATTTTGGGAGCACCAAAGCAGCCACATGCTCCCTGTCACACCACTGCTCTTCCTTGGCAAGGTGGCCTTTGCTGGCAACAGCAGGCTTCATGTCCACCAATGGCTTTGTCCTTCATGTCCACCAACGCTTCCCGAGCCCAGGAAAGCATTGGCTGTTGTGGGCTTCAGGAGAGGATCTCCCAAACTATGGATGCAGCATTGAGCTGGAGGCACAAGCCTTCCCCATCCAGCAAGAAGCCACAATGTTGTCTCTCCCATGAGAGAGACAGACTCGTTCTGCACATGATGGCTTTCAGAAGCACTGTGCACATCTGGAGCAGCCAGAGACCAACTCTGGGGAGGGTGATTTATGGAACCCCCACAGGGACACACAGTGTTTGGGAACCAGAAAGCTAAAAGCCGTTATCTACATGCCTAATGCCTTTCCTCAGGAGGCAGTTTCCCTTCTTCCAACGCTATTAGCTTCTAGGTAACACTGGGAGGATGAAATCCCTGTTCATGTGGAGTAATTATTCAGAACACTCAAATAAGCATGAGAAAGCACACAAAGCATGAGAGAAAAATAACCCCTTCCACATACAAATCCCTGCTTTCTCCTTGCCCAGGAGAAAATGCTACCTCAGATTGGAGGGCAGATTTGGTAGTTGTAACTAGAAGTCTAGTCTTCATGAATAAACTAACTTTTTTCTGCTTCTGTTATTTTCTTTAATGCTATCTTTGCATTAATGCAGAAACTACCTTTGCTAGCTTTTTGCTGGCAGGAGATAAGATGTGACATATAGGAACACCCTAGAAATTACAGATTTGGTGGGGAGAGGTAATATTTGAGCTAGAATTAATAAGGATGTGTATGTAACTAAAAGGAGCAGTCTGCATTGTGGCAGCTGTTAGTGGAGGTTTTTGAGCCATGACCATTCTTTCTACAGCATCCATCTCTTCAGCCTTCGGTCTCCCCAATGAGTTCACCAGCAGTGAAATTGTCTTAGGACACTCAACACCAACACAGTGTAAGCAGTCATGGCAAAGGCAGGTCTCCTTCAAAAGACCCGAATGTCTTGATCTGGGGCTTCCACAAGTGATTTTCTGTGTCAGTATTTGTGTATCCTCTGCAGGCTCTGCAGTTCACCCCTGGAGAAGTGCTTGTAGAGGTGAGATGTCCAGGCTCGGTCTCGCACCATCCCTACCCCGGGCACGGTAAAGGTTGTGCTGCACATGGTCCTGTCCAGAAGGATTTGGTTTTGGTCCCAGGCAACAAATCCTTAGGTGCAAGTAAACCCTGTGAGATGAAAAAAAACTGGTTTCAGGGAGATAGATAATTCACTAACAAGTGCAGTGGTTTTACGTTAATAAGTAATAACACATTAGCTGGTGGAAAAAGTCTTTCCTACTTTAATAGAATAATGTTGGTGTTTTAATTGGTAGAAAGCCCACTTATCCTGGGAAACTGCAGAGGAAGGCTCCAGCTCCTTGCTTTCCCTTGTCTCAGAAGTCATTTCTCCCTGAACTCAGTGGAGAGGCATCACAACACCATGAAAACACAAATACTGCTGAGATTGCACCCAGGAACTTGCACATACTTTTGGCTACTCTGTAGCTGTAGCTTACTGAGAGACTGTGTGGCACTGTGCATAAGAGGCAAGGGGATGCCCAAACCTCACCTGCACACTTTAAGGCTGTACGTGGAAAAGTGTGAGGAAACCTCAAGCAGTCATCATCTGGCACCAGCACTCCTGGCTAGAAAGCTGAATTTGACACATAGCCTTGCCAAAGCACTTGCAAGCACCATTTGGCATCACCACATTGAACATTTCCAGGGGATGTGTGGCCAAAATTATAAATGGAAGGGCATTAGCTGGGATGGACAAAACCCCAGGTAGCTCAGTTGCCCACACTGCCTTTGTAGGCTTCACGTTCATGCCTGCACCAGTGGCAGCCACTGGGACAAGTGAGGACACGCACCTGACATCGACCTCATCATCTCAGACCACAAAACACTAATAAAATAAAATAGCATAAATTTAAAATGGCTATCCAGACCTTATTTTCTAAGAGAAAAAAGGTTCCTTTTCAGGCTAAAGAGCTTGAACAATGGATTTATCAAGGTGGCCTTTTTCCATGAGTCTCCAAAGATAATTATAATGATCTTAATTCTTAGTTCATGTTTTAATAATCAGCATTTAATGACCACTTGGAACAAAAGGCTAACTGAAGATCATATGAATTGTGGCTGAAAAGTTATGACATGAGGCTGAACGATCTGGTTCCACTGACTTGCGCTATTTCTTGGGACAGCAGTAAATACTAACACAAAAACAAGTGGTTTAGCTCCATTTTATGTCTCAGACCAGACCGCTAATTTTGACATCTGCATTCATAAAGATTGTGTCCCCTAAATCAAACCTCTAAAAATAAAGAGAAGACTAATGGAAATTTAATAAAACCAAGACTTTTAGGGGAAATTACTTATTTTGAATGCGAAAATGTGTAACTGGTGTTTCACCCATAGGTGGGAAGGGGAGGCACAAAACAGATGCTCTTTCCCCAGCTTACCTCCAGAGTGTAACCGGCGTTTGCCAAAGACAGACCTCCCTTACACAGGCACAGTTTTGTAACTCATATAACACACGATGGCAAAGAAAAGCTGCCCAGCTGCTCGGCAGGCTGGGATTCATCCTCCCTCTGAACACGGCGTGTTGGCTCACGGCGACAGCGGCACTCCTGCAGGCCTTGTGTGGTGCAGTGCAGGAGCACCAGCAGAGCTTTCTGAGGATAAAGAGTATTAAAAATACATCTGACCTGAAATCTCTACCCCAGACTGAACGCAAACTTTCCAAAAGTTCAGGGATGCTCAGATCTGAGGTTCATGTCTCTGGAGACCTTAGAAATCCATTTACTCCGTGCAGAGAAAAACAGGAAGCAGAGACCCTGTAGCCCCCGGTGCCTTTCCTCCGGCTGAGCTGACTGGTCCGGGAGAGATCATTTTGGCTGCAGGCACAAACAGGAGGAACTTTCCTCTGCTCTTTAGTTACAGCTTTTCCGTGGAGCACTAACCCCCTGACAGGAGGCAGTGCCTTCTTGCAAGCTGTCTCTGAGCCCAGCTGATGGAAACCCAGGGGCTGGATCAATGGTGTCTCGGGCTCTTCAGCACTTGAAGGTAGCTTGCTTGAGGCGTCTTTTCTGCACTGAGGTTCTTCCGTGGGCTAAACAAACAACCGAATGCTTTTTTAAGAGGAGAACTGAGTCTTGGCCTGCCCTATTGCTGGCTCTTGTGTCTTGGCTTCCAGGTGGCTTAAATATTCAGGTCATTAGGGTTTACCAGCAAGAAAACTCACAAAACAGGACAACAAAGTGCTTCTTGAAAGTGAATTTATAAAATCCATACATTTGTCAAATTGCATGCGAAGTCTAGAAACCACAGCACGCAATTTGGGAAGCTAATCAGCCAAGCTGTAATTGCAAACCCTTGCATCAGGCAGCTGAGTCATGAGATAAAGTGGGAGAATTGGGGATGAACAGCAAGAAAATCCACATTCTTGGCTTGGAGAGACGCAGAGCATTTCTAGTTCCCTTCCTGGCTGCTGTCAAGGCTTTGCAAGTAAATAATCAGCATGAATAATCTATGCATTTCATGTACACTACTCCCATAGAGTAGTTTTAATGTAGAGAGGGTTTAAGGGATTTTGAGAAAAACTGCTCAGACCCATTTCAAAAAATTGCTAGGTATTAATGTCACATTTGCAAGTCCTGGTGTTTCCCTGATTTTAGCAGAACAACATTTTCTGCTTATTAAGGGTTTATCTTCTTGCTCTAGCTGTAAAAATACTGGGGATAGACACTAAATTGCAGGTAAATATGCTGGGGAATGGCCTTGTATCAGATGTAATTGAGACAAACACTCTGGAAAGCCAGGAGACTAAAAATTTGTCATTTATTCAATCTACTAAACAAGGGTTCCTGAATACAATTAAGGAAAATTAGAGCTGATTCATGGGCTATATGCTGGCCAGAAGGGAAGTGAATGCATACCGAGTACATTTTATAATAAGTAGTTCAACCAAGTCTAATTTCAGAATTGTTCATGTCGTGGTAGTTGCCTTTATTCTTTCTCTGCTTTTGAGATATCACTCAGAAGTATTTAGTTCTTCTCCCACCCTCTGCAGATAATACAGCAGGCTCATAATAACACATCTGCTAAATTTCCAGTGTAACCATCCCCACATATGCAGAACCCTGTGTGTCTTATGGTTTCACAATATCAGGATTACATGTTTCCAAGAACTCTTTTTCAAACCTGCAATTTGAAGTAATGGTTTTAGCCATTGAGCTAGTCGGTGGCCTGTGCTTTCCTGACAAGTGGGGAGAAAACCTACTCAAAATTAGAACTTCTGTAGGGAAAGAAAATTAAATCCTCTTTAAGAAACTTCAGAGAGAGCTTACTGGATGAGGGAAAGGCTGTGGATGTGGTATACCTGGACTTTATTAAAGCCTTGGACACTGTTTCCCACAGCATTCTCCTGGAGAAACTGGCTGCTCATGGCTTGGACTGATGTGCTCTTCCCTGGGTAAAACACTGGCTGGATGGCCAGGCCCAGAGGGTGGTGATGGATGCAGTTACTCCAGTTGGTGGCTGGTCACAACCAGTGTTCCCCAGGCTCGATGTTGAGGCCAGTCCTGTTTAATGTGTTTATATATGATCTGGACGAGGGGATTGAGGGCACCCTCAGTCACTTTGCAGGTGACACCAACTTGGGTGCGAGTGTGGATCTGCTGGAGGGTAGGAAGGCTCTCTGATGCTCACCAGAAATTTGTAAGAGCTGTCTAGGTTAAATGCAACAATAAACCACCCTGCAACAATCCAAAATGGCAAGTTTAGAGAAATTTGGCTAATGGCCTTTGAGACACAGTTTCACAGCACCTTCTCTCGTTTTCAATATGAAAAGCCTGTTCTGTCTTCTGCTAGCAACACTTGGTCCCGCAATGCAGCTGGACTGTGAAAGTCAAAGAAAGGTGTTTATCACAACTGAGATGAGCAATGGGCAGCATCAGAGCAGAGCTCAGCCTGCTCTGACCCCATCAGCTCCATCACAGGTGTGCACACACACTCCCATGCCCCAGGCAAGGGCTGGCATCATGAGAGTGCAAAGCAATCAGTGCAGCCACTTCCTGGAGAACATTAGGTCCCCAAGGGTTGTCTTGTGTTCCCCACCAAAATCAGCCTTGCTGTGATTCTCGGTTGTCTCATATGAGAGAAGTTTGCATCATGGCCTCTTCCTCGTTTTGGGTATTCTCTCCCTTTCAGCTGCACTTATTTTTCAGGGTATCAAAGTTAGGAAAAGAGTGTAGAACTGACAGTCACCAGGAATATCACAACAGATCATAGCTGTCAGTGCATGAGTGAGGTTTTAAGGCAGGCAAACCCAAATGAGGATATTCACTCTGCAAACCATCCTTCCCCGGAAATTTTGTCTCAGAATGAGGCCTCACCCCTTTCAGACTTATTTGCCAGGAATTCCTGGGACAGGGTTGTGCTGTTGTGACATGCCTGGAAAATCCCACATTTGCTCGCATTAGGAAATCAATCACTAAAATACGGAAAGTGAGCCCAGGCTATAAGTGAGTTTACAATATGCTTAACTGGTTGTTTTTTTGAGAAGCAGCACAGCAGGGTCTTTACTTGACCTTCCCACTCTGCACCTTAAAATTTCTTTATTATGGAACAGTTCCTTCTTTTTTCTTTTCTTTTCTTTTCTTTTCTTTTCTTTTCTTTTCTTTTCTTTTCTTTTCTTTTCTTTTCTTTTCTTTTCTTTCTTTTCTTTTCTTTTTCTTTTTCTTTTCTTCTTTTTTCTCTCCTCTCCTCTCTCTCTCCTCTCCTCTCCTCTCCTCTCCTCCTCCTCTCCTCTCCTCTTCCTCTCGCTCTCCTCTCCTCTCCTCTCCTCTCCTCTCCTCTCCTCTCCTCTCCTCTCCTCTCCTCTCCCTCTCCTCTCCTCTCCTCTCTCTCCTCTCCTCTCCTCTCCTCTCCTCTCCTCTCCTCTCCTCTCCTCTCCTGCTCCTCCCTCTCCTTCTCCTCTCCTCTCCTCTCCTCTCCTCCCCTCCCTCTCCTCTCCCCTCCCTCCCCTCCCCTCCTCCCCTCCCTCTCCTTCCTCCCTCCCTCTCCCTCCCTCCTCCCTCTCCCTCCCCTCCCCTCTCCTCTCCTCTCCTCTCCTCTCCTCTCCTCTCCTCTCCTCTCCTCTCCTCTCCTCTCCTCTCCTCTCCTCTCCTCTCCTCTCCTCTCCTCTCCTCTCCTCTCCTCTCCTCTCCTCTCCTCTCCTCTCCTCTCCTCTCCTCTCCTCTCCTCTCCTCTCCTCTCCTCTCCTCTCCTCTCCTCTCCTCTCCTCTCCTCTCCTCTCCTCTCCTCTCCTTTTTTCTTTTCTTCTGCAAAGCTCTTTCATAGAATAACAGACTCAGAACATCCTGAGTTGGAAGAGACTCATAAGGATCACTGAGTCCAGCTCCTGGCCCTGCACAGGACAACCCCAAGAATCAAGCCATGTGCATGCAAGCGTTGTCCAAAAGCTTTGAGCTCTGTCAGGCTGGTGCTGTGACCACTTCCCTGGGGAGCTGTTCCAGTGCCCAACCATCCTCTGGGTGAAGAAGCTTCTCCTAATATCCAACCTCAACCTCCCCTGACACAATTTCAGGCCATTCTCTCAGGTCCTGCCACTGGTCACCACAGAGAAGAGATCAGTGCCTGCCCCTCCTCTTCCCCTCACGAGGAAGCTGTAACTGCAGTGAGGCCTCCCCTCACTCTCCTCCAGGCTGAACAGACCAAGTGGCCTCAGTCACTCCTCACACGGCTCCCCCTCAAAGCCCTTCACCATCCTCGTTGTCCTCGACTGCACACTCTCCAACAGCTTTATATCTTTCTTATATTGCGACACCCCAAAACTGCCCCCAGCACTCGAGGTGAGGCCACCCCAGTGCAGAGCAGAGGGGACAATCCCCTCCCTTGCCCAGCTGGCGATGCTGTGCCTGACGCCCCCAGGACAGGGTTGGCCCTCCTGGCTGCCAGGGCACTGCTGACTCATGTTCAACTTGCCACTGACCAGGACCCCAGGTCTCTTTCCATGGCACTGCTTTCCAGTGTCTCATTCCCCAGTCTGTCCACACATCCTGGATTGCTCCATTCCAGTGCAGAATCTGGCACTTGTGTCTGTTACTCTTCATATGGTTGGTCATTCTTCAGCCCTCTGATTTTTCAAGGTCTCTCTGCAGGGCCTGTCTGCCTTTGAGGGAGTGAACAGTTCTTCCCAATTTAGTATCACCAGAATAACAGCCCAGACAAACTTCCCAATACAAGCTTTCACACTGGCTTCCTGGGTAATATCCTAGGCTAGCTTTTACTGTCACTTTATAGACATGTTCTTTCTAATTTTTCCTCATTTCACTTCAATAGTTTGTAAACAGTTGGCTTTAACCTCACAGTAAAAGCCAAGAGCTGTGTATGGTGTCCTCAACCTCAGCAGATTACCTTGATTTTTGCCACAGAAAGATCTGTCTGTTACTGATCTGCCTGTTGCGTTCCCCATTTGCTGCCTAGAAGTGATTTGTCCCTACCTGTGCATTCTGACCTACGACATCCAGGTCCTGAGAGCTTATGGGTGGAGGATACCTTAATAACGACAGACATCCAGATAATTTTTGCATGAGGATCCCAATTTAGGTTTGTCCTTAAAAATGCAATGTGTAAATTTGATTAAATGTCACAGGTTTAAATCACTATAAACCTACTGAAATCAATGAGGTTATTTGGATTCACAGCATAAGGCCTGACTCCATCCATGCTTGGACTACAAAACTTCCCAGTTCAAGCAATGGTGCTTCTTTGATTTTACTGTTTAAGAGCCACACTTATTTAATATTTTAAGGAATTACCTTGGCATGAAAGGAAGAAGGGAGACAATGACATTTGTGAAGAGGCAGTGCTGCACAGTGTATGGACAGACTGTCCTACAGCAATCCAAAGTAGACCAGTCTCTGAGGAGGGAATGACTGGGAGGGAAAGCCTGGCCGACACGAAGAAAATTACTTTAATTTAGCCTAGTAAATGGGGGAGAGTGGGGATGGCAGTGATCTCCATTAGTGCAGCAAACATTGGGGATAAGGATGGTGATCAAGCTCAGGGATCACACAGCTGGTGTCACCAGTTTCTCTGCCTGAGCAAACAGGCTGCTCTGCTCAGGAACAGCTTCAGACTGAAAATGAAATAGTGATTCTGGCCTGTTAGAGCAGGCAGGGTCTGAAAAGGCTCCCTGAGGAAGCAGAGAGACAGAAAACACCTATGAGTTGGAAGATGGGATTGCATTTGACGGTGAGAGGGTGGGAGGGAGATGGTGAGTGGCAGGGAGGTCCCTGCCCATTCTCTGCATTTCACATGCCCCCTTGCACCCACAGTCAGGGTCTGCTCTGCCCAAGGGGTGCTCACAGCCCTTTCCATGCAGTGTTCAACCCTGCTAACAAAAGTCAGTCCCTTCTGCAGTTGGTTTGGCCTTTGAACGCTCACCCACCAGCCACTGGGCTGCCCTGAGGAATGCAGCACAAACTGGGTTCAGACCAGTAGCACTGGAGTGAGTGGCTGTGTTGTGATGCCAGTGCCCCACATCTTCCAGCTCCTACAAATCCACATCCTTGTTCGTTAGTGTGGACCCACATTGATACAGTTTTTTTCATGAAAAACCTCTTTTTTTCTCTAGGTATACTGCCTTTTCATTTATTATTATTATTAGCTGGTCAAAAGTCTGGAAATGTGTATTAAAGACCTGTGCATCTAAGTCAGTAATAACACATTAGTTTTATTTTTTCTTTTTTTAAATGAGAAAAGCTTCCTGTCAGGCCTTCTTAAAGCATAGAGAAGATAAGCTTAATAAAAATTAAATCTATGTCAAAAAAACAAACCTACGGATAATGGAGTCCTCAAAGAGGTCCTGGGGAGAGAGCAGCACTTATCTTTTTGGTCAGGTAGAGCTTGTGTTTCAACATTAAACTCTTAGTTGTATCAAAACCCACCCTTGTTTCCACTGAAGTCATTAGTAGCTGTGCTCAGTTGATAAATAGGTTATTTAAATGGGGTGCTACTAAAATAATCTGCAGCAAAGCTCAAAACACATGGATTTTCACTCAACAAATGCTTGGAAATATTTAGCATGTGTTTTTCTCAACTGCTTCTAAAATTTGGATGTGTTATGAAGCATATATACACTTACAATGATGGCAGCGTCATCTGATACAGTCTTTCTCTAAATGGACATTTGCAATAGACTGGGCAATCCCTGTGATGAGGCATTAGGTGAGCAATAGCTGCCCATAAGCAGCTACACAATGTAAAAGCAGCAGTTCGGCTGAACAGACACTGTGGGCTGATAAATGAGGTGCCTGTGCCATGCTCCTACTAACAGTATTGACAAGCACTATATGGTAAAGGAGAAAAAGGACTTACTTCGACTAGTGTTTTAAGTACAAAAGCAGGTGGAATTGCTTTAAATTTGGTCCTGATGTAGAAACTCTGTCTTGTAACTGAAAATAAATGACCAGAGAGATGCTGAATGATATAGTGATGCTCCTGGTGGATCACTCTGACATGAGCCAGGAGGAGGAAGAAGGTTGAGAAAACATGGAGAAGGCTCTGTTTCCTTCTGAGTCTAATTATTCATAGCTAGCTGAAACAGAAGCCCTTCCTGTCCCTCATGCCTTCCTGCATCATAGTACATGGGACATACCAGGCTCAAGTCTGGCCCAAAATGTCATGGCCTTGGCTCATGTATCCTGCAATTTGTATGAGCTGGACAACGCTGTTGTGGCGCATGAAGATGTTATTTCCTGGGAGCTCATCCTGGCCCCTGGGAGGATGCTGGAAGGAGGCTGGCAGGTACCCTGGTCCATGGTAAGATGCTGGAAGGAGGCTGGCAGGTACCCTGGCCCCTGGAAGGATGTCGGACGGAGGGTGGCATGTACCCTGGACCCTGGGAGGATGCTGGAAGGAGGCTGGCAGGTACCCTGGCCCCTGGGAGAATGCTGGAGGGAGGCTGGCAGGTACTCTAGCCCCTGGGAGGATGCTGGAGGGAGGCTGGCCAGCCAGCTCCCTGCAGGCCAGCAGACGCATGAGGGGTTTAGGCATCTTATAGGCGAGACAGGCACTACTTTCTCTTGTCTGAAGATCTTCTTCCTTCCTTTCTCCCTTCCTGAGACAGACAGAAGTATGTCAAATGCCAGGGCCTCTTCTCTGCACGGGGGATAATTTCTGTCTCACTTCTGCTTCCAGACTCCTGTCTAAGTGGCAGTCATGGGTATTACTAGACTTCATTTCATGTAAGGTAATTTATCTGCCAACTTTTGAATGTGAAGATCTTGTTATCCTGTTCTACAAAAAGAGTCTATATTTTAAAGTGATCTTTTTCTCTAGTTAAAAAATCCCACTGAATAGTTTAGATTTTGCTTTAAACATGCTAGGGGTTAAGCATTCAGGATAATATTTCTGTTATGCCCAGCACTACTTAGAGATGCACAGAGCACTAGTGCATGTTAATCAACCTGCCTTCGAAATATAAAAGGAAACAGAATATAAGTTGGACATAAATTCCTCTTCGGGGTCACTTTGAAGTGCCTCTGGACCCAAAGAAGAATGTGACCAGGCTATTTTCCAAAGGCCAGGTTAACATGGGCTCCAAGAATACAGACACAGATCTGGTAGCATTCAGTGCAGATGAGAAAACTGCTTGCTTAATAAAGAGAAAAAAGTTGCAGATGAAACCCAACATCTTCCTCAAGTGGACAATGTCAGGGTAGTGGTGTGTGCCTTTTTTCTGCATTGTTATTTTTGGACACAGCCGCCCTTCTCCCCTGGAACTGACTCACCTCTGCAGGAAAGCCTCTTCCCGCCCCAGGCAGTTGTCTGCATTTTCCTTCCATGGCTTCTGATTTCCTTCTAAGGGCTTGCACCAAACCTCACACACAAACAGTTTTAGAGCATGACCACTGTGACTGTTTTTACAGGGAGAGACCTGAGCCAAAGAAAACAATAAAAGCTTGAACTCTATCCCGTTAATCAGATCTCAAAGCATGATTACACCGAATCTTGTAAACCCCAACAAGTAATTCCTCTTATCCTCACACTGTTTACTAGGACGGTCAGGCCCAGACAATTCAACTTATTTTCCCCAAATTCCTGCTGTGTAGCAGGCCTAGGAATAGATTTTAGATCTAGACATTTGTAGGCAGCCCAAGATGGAAGGGATGAGTTTTCAGTCAACATCAGCTCAGAAGCTGGTCTGAGATGTCCCTTCTCAGTGCCTTCATTTAGACTGTACCAGGAGATAACGTAGGGCAGGAACCCTCTGAGCACAGAGGAGACACAAACCTTTCTCTCAGCAACACCGTAGTTACACTCTCTACAGTAAGAAACTGTTCTTTCATGTAGAAAATAAATCCCGGTGATTTAGGAAGCCAGCAGAGACCATGTTGCACAGCTGATGGGAGCGGGCACCCTAAAACAGAGCCCGTTCAGAATCTCCAAGCACCTTTTGCAGAAGATCCTTGTGGTGAATCTTTCCTTCAAATTCCCAAATAAATTGGTCTTAAAAAAAACAGGCTGCAGAAAACAAAAGCAAAAATCTTAGTAATCATTAAAAAATAAGTGGAGGGTGAAAGTGTCCCATTAGAGCTCAGCAGTTGGGTGGACCTGCAGGTGCCCAGGGATGGGTGTGTGTGGTGGCAAAACCTGCTGGGAATGGGAGATGAGGTCATGCTCTGTCCTGGATTTTTGGGGTGTTTGGGGCTTTTTTTTTTTTCTCTTTGCCTTCCTCTTAGGCATCCCCTCGGGTGACACGTGAACATCTTGTATCTTGCAAAAGTTCACAAAACTGCCTTTTGATAAAATTTTCATTTAAGCAGATCCATGTCCCCCAGCCCTGGGCACGCTGTAGCATCCAAGAGGAAAGCCAAATGCAGCATCCTTCCTCCCTGAGCTGAGACCCACCAGGTCTCAGCTGACTGTGACCAGAAAAGCCTTCCTTATTTGATCAGAAACCATAACACCAATGAAAACTACAATTTCCTGACTAAAATTCAGATAAAATCTGCATAAAGATGAAGTCTTGAAGGGTCATATTATTCTCTGGGCTGATCACATTTTCCTGCCCACTCTTTCTCATCTGAAGATTTTAATGACTTAAATATGTCAGTGTTTGGAGCAGTCACAGTTTGTAGCTGTGTTTTAGAATAAATAGGAAGTGAGAAGTCTTGAGCAGCAGTAAGGTTGCCATAGCGATTGTTTGTTGAAGAAGAGAAATTGCAACAACAAAACCCTGGAAAACATGTAACTGTGACTCTTCCCTTTGCATCAGGCCCATCTAGACTTCAGAAAGGACAGGATGCATGGGAGAAGGGAGCCCTCCTGGCCCCTCTGCTGCTCTTCAGCAGGAGTTTGGGGAACCTGCCTGGGGGCATGGCTGAGGCAGTGAACCCATGGGCTCAGTAGGAAGTTTTGTTGAGTGACACACGCCCGAGTTTTGCAGACATGTTAAATCACACATGAGTCATCAAGCAATCCCATCATTGTATCAGCACAAGTACTTACTTATAAATCATAGATGAATCATAAGGCATTAGTTTGACTCTTTAAACCATGGAGTATCAATCATATGTTTTGTCTCAGATTTCAGTCTGCAATCACTTTGAAAACAAGCTGATCTCTGGTGTAGGAAGGTTATCTGCAGGGTGCTCTTGTGCTACTCAGCTGAACATTGATGGGGCACTACCCAGACAAGTAGATAAATGGAAAATAAATCCACATGCAATTTGGGGAATTTACTTTAACTTACATGAGAATATCTCTGAGAACCAAACACCACTTGTACCACTGTTATCTGAGCAATGATAAATTGACAGCATTTGTGGGGAGCTTTTCCTTGTGGCTTTACATCTGATGTTTTATATATTTCATTTGCTTACCCCTGGCACCAGCCTTTAATGGCTGACTTGCATTACTACTCTAATCTTACATGGGAAGGGACAAGGACAGAATGTAAATGGGAGCCAAGGTGAGATGGACACGGCAGAGTCAGAAATTGATCTTGTTTCCGGGCTCCATTTGACACAGACCCTGCCTAACAGTGTAAACTCATGGTTGTTCTGCTGCCATTACAGCAGATGCTGCTGGCACCTCCTAGATGCGAGGGTCACACCATGTCTGAGCATCAGCATTTCAGTGACAACATTCAGAGACACCCATGAGACATTTATATTCGCATGTCAACATCACTGGCCCAGGAAATAATGTTTGCATAAATAGTTTTAAAATTCTGTCTGGAATATCTTAACCACCACAGGACACCCTTCTCTAAATACAACAGCAAAGTGACCCCTGTGCCTTAGGAAGAGGGAGGGGGAGGCAGAGCAGTATCTTACTAGTCACCAAACCAGCAGCCGGCCACACTGGGCATCAAACAGCACTTGCAGAGTGCCTCCACCCTTCTCACCCAGAGGACAACAGCTCAGACCAGAACAGTGCTTCTCGAGGAAGGATTTAAAAGTTCACTTCATGACCTTGTCTGTACTAGACTACAGTGACACACAAATGCTTCAGCTGTACTCACAAAATACACATGGGTGACGCATATCCAGACCAGGTCTGATAACCTTATTGGGTACAGTTGGCCCCAAATGATCTTTTGTCTTGAAATATTTGCCAGTGTTTTGTCAGGCAGAGACAGTTCTGTTTTGGAGGAGGAAGGTGGACCAGAAAGCATCCCAAGATTTCTTCAAGCTCTATTTTCTTGTGGACCTTGTTCTCGTTACAATCAAATCTGTAGCATCATATTTGAACTATTAGAGCTTATGAAGCAGAACAAACTGCTCGGATACTTCTTCAGTGCAGGGAGTAGCCAGAGATCCAGTTGTGCGAGATATTAGTCAAAAGCCGTGGAAGAACACCAAAACTGCTTTCCTACATGAACCAATGAGCCATGTAAAATAGAAGCCCATGTCCAACAGTGGTCAGTTATGCCAAAGTCAGAGGGAGATGCAAAGTAGCACCTGAGGTAAAGTCATTGCCAGCATATCACACAGTGTTGAGCATGAGTTAATACCATTTGCTTTCAGAAAAACAAGGCAGCTGTAGGATAATTCCTGCCCACTTGCCCTGTGGCTTTACACAGAACATAACTTCCTCAGAACTGGCTGGTATTGGTAGTTGCTGAGCAAATTTTTCATGCACAAAGACCTCTTTGCTCTTTAAAATAAAAAAAAACCTTGTCATAAAGAAATGAAAATCTGGGTACTTTTACATATTCCCAAGGTAGTTTCCAAGACAGGATTTGAAAAGCTATGGCTGCACTTAAAAGCCTACATTAACGGAATGCTTGTGTTAGAGAGGGAGTAGCTGTCTTGCCCTAAGAAAAGACAGGTGAAGTTTGGAGGTGGCAATTCACTTTGTCTGCTTGGGCCAGCTCATGAGGGAACCACTCCATGCCAGGGAGGCATCCCCAGCTCCTTTCCCAAGGTTGCTCCATGGCACAGTGTCTGTGGTGTGCCTGGTATGGACAAACAGTTCACCCACTCACTGACACAAACCTTCACAGTTACCAGGTGTGCCAAGATGTGAAGGTCAGTGCAATCAACCCTGCACGTTTGCCACCATTCGGAATAAACACCTCAGACTGCAGAGCACATTTCTGCACAGCCCTCCTTCTGCAGCTTCAAAACATTACGTATGCTTGGCATCTTGCTACCTCGACACTGAAACACTGTCATCAGGCAAAGCTACCTCCCTTGAATAATGAACTGAATGCCAAGGAACATGAACCATCCTACAGCAGGAAATTTAGTTTGCTTTAAGCAAACTCAGCTACCAAATCCAAATTCTTTTTGCTATAAGACATGTTTGATAAAAAATATTTATATAAAGTTACCCTTTGGAGGGTTTGAACTGCAGGTTTGGCTTTCTTACTGACTCTGCTTCAACACTCAAATGAAAGCTTTTTATTTCCCTGCATTCCTTTTTTTTTAGCTTGGTCAAAGATCACTGCTCTTGCCTGACAGCAGAGCACATCTTCTGACGTCCGAGTCAGAGCTCATGAGTGCTGTCTGTCTGTCAGCACTTGCACTGAGGTCCCTGGTTTCAGAGACGTAAATACTGACTTGATATCAGCCAAGCACCATTTTTAAAGCAGTTTCAAAATCCTCCATGCTAAGGAGCTACTACTGTCTTAGGAAAGACTTCAGCAAGCAGAGACAGGTCTGCTCATGGATCAGTTCCCTCCTCTTACATTACTGCAGATATTTACCTGAAAATAAGATGCTTTGTTCATTAAATAGCATCTATTTCTTGATGCATTCCCCCTCTAAAATCCAGGTTTATTTTAGTCTTGGTATCATAGGCTTCCTGCTGCAGAATTAGTAGGCTATATTAACAGGATTGGAAAAAAAGCCCTCATTTTTTGGGACTCTTATGTATGACAAGCCAAGAGTGGGGAGAAGCATAAGTTTATACTTTCTCAGCAGGGCTATTTTCTACTGGAAAGCTTTTGGGTTTGTCAGCATTAGATTATGAAATTAGTTTAATTTCTTAGCATCCCCCCTTCAAGGTAATACATCCACAGGAACACTTGAAAATTTATTTTTCCCTACCCCTGACAGAAGAACTATCAGTATCCAATACAAACTGGTGGCCATGCCCAGCTGTCTCCCAGATAGTGACCATGCAGCACCAGAGAGAAAGTAGGACAAAATCTGTGCAGTGTATGGTCTGTGAGGCGACTCCCCAGGTCCCACAGCTGCTGAGGGGGAGTGGGAGCCGCGTGGCCTCTCCACAGGCCACGAGGAGCAGCCAAGTGGCCCATGAGGCTGTGGGGAGCCCCGGTCGGCTCCCGGCCAGTGACGATGTGCACAGCATTTGGCTGGCAGAGTGGTAGATGTGTACAGCAGGGAGCAGCCAAGCTGCCTCCCTTTGGTTCTGCACAGCCCAAGGGGCAGGTGAGTGGGAAGCTGGATGTTGCCTTGGCTGAAGAGTGATGGAGGGTGGCTCTTGCGGTGATGGGGGCCAGGGGTGTGAAGGGCTCCACGGGTGCAAATTCAGGGTCAAGTAAGAGATGTGGGAAGTGCTGCATTGTAGGAGTCTTAAGGCATTACAGATGGCAGAGGTGAGAAATGAGGAGGGACCCAGGATCTTGAGGAGAAGAGGAGAGGGAAATTGAGGGTTAAATATCGTGGGTGCAGGGAGTTGTGGCCCAGTAGTGATGTTTGATGGCCTCTAAAATCCAATGTGCCTGTGAGAGCTGGCCTGCACTGGGCTGTCTCTCCAGGCTTCAGGAAACCATCTTCACCTCAAGGAGCACCTTCACTGTTTACATTTGTAAACACCAGACCCACTGAACAGTGGGGTGTGGATCTGAAATGCCTGCACAACTCACTTGAGTCCTGGTCAGGAAGAGCAGCATTTACGCTTTACATTTTTCTGGTTTTTTTAATGAGTGAGTTTTGTATTCCTCAAGATTGCCGGCAGAATTTTCCAAATGGGGACTGGGTATCACCCAACCACATTGCCTCAAGCTCCTCTTTCACCACAGAGCATAATTGAAAGTGAAACCCTTCTCTTTCTGATGAGCTTCTTGTGAGACATTCTGGTTAAGAGTTTATAATCTTGAACTCCTTTGACCAGATCTACAGAAGGAAAGTGATGGTGACTGATTTCTGTGGCATCTCCTGTAGCTTTGGCTGTGCTTGACTCCAGTTGTGCATCCACAGGTGAGCTCTGGAGCAGACAGACCTTGAATCCAGCAAGGCACACAGCAAGGCACAGGCCACCAGATCACCCAGAGCAGAGGAATTATGTTACCTGTTGCACAGCAGCCTCAGGGTACCTAAGCAATAACCCAAAACTCACTACAGGAGTAAAAGTTCTACAGATTATCACTGAATGCAACATTTGGTACTTATTGCATTATTATATTCTTTAAAATAATATTATTATCTTTACAGGAAAAAACACCACAACCACTTTTTCTTAGCAATGATTGCTTTTTTCCTGTGCTTGTTATAAAATTTCTTGTAACAGAATGGGATGCTGGGTGGACCTTAAAGTGTTGTACAGACAAACAGGATTTCATAAGCAAGTATGATTCATTACCACCACCAGATAACAGAATTACCTATTCAAAGACCCCTGAACTATTCAGTATTCACTGAAGGTGAGGTATTACATTTATTAACAAGAAGTATTTGCATGAGACAGCTTCTCCACATTTTCAAGAGGGCATAAAGGCACTGCAGTGTGTGTCAGCCCATGTAAAGAAAATTAGACACATCAAGAAAAAATTAAAGGACTTAACCTCTTCAGTTTTGGCTTCAAAGGGAAACACAGTGTAAACTTCCTCTTCTTTCTACTGTCACTAGAATGTCCCAAGGGGGCCTGCACCAACACTCAGGCTTTGGGGATGAGAGTGGTCCTGGGCAGATGCATGCTCTTTGCTCAGACCCAGGCGGCCATGAAGAACAAAAACCAGGAGCCTTGGTGGTTAAAGTGCTTCTGGGACTGTGAGTTGGTGTTGCTGCACATCATCACTGGCTCATGGCAGCAAGGCATGGGCACAGGCAGCACTGCCTCTTTCCTTTGCTCTTCTGGAAACTCTTCCAAACTCTCCACAGCAGACCCATAAACCAGCAACATCTTCAACCTGTCCTGATGAAATTTTTCCCTTCTCATTGCAAAAGATGTGTGCTGTTCAGCACTGCCAGCACTGGGGACAGCAGTGTGCCAGCGACTTCCAGGCATCTGGCCCTTTGCTGGTCAAACACATACTCAGGAACCAGCCCACAGGAGTTTCGTGTACATTCAAATCTGCCAGGTGCCATTAGATTAGGACAGGTTTTGAAGAATGGGACCAGAAGAGCCCAAGCAAGCAGGTGCAAACACCTCAAGGTCAACCCTTTTTGTTCAAAAAGTTAAATATCAATCTTTCGTATGCTTTGCTGTCTCATCCCATAGTGATCTTCTGGCTGGTGTAAGGCACGAGTAACACCCCATGTAGCTGACCCAGCTGAGTTCTTCTGTGCAGAGCAGACAAGGTGCATTTTGTCTCATGCTCACTAACTATGGGTAAGTCTGCAAGCTTGTCTCCTCCTAAACCTCCTGAGAAGGAAGGGCCTTGCTTGAGCAAATCACCATTAAAAGACAGAAAATAAAAGGTAGGAATAGGCAGGAAGTGTTTTTGGACAAGGGCGATTACCAGAGAAGTCCCACAGGAATCTCTTCCAGAGTTTAGATCATATGAACCATATGGATCATATGACAACACCTTCATAAATGATTTGAAAGAGTGAGGAACAAAGATTGATGATGATATGAACTGATTCGAAGCAATAAAACTGAAAGCTGACTGTACAGAGTTGTAATACAACCTTGCAATAAATGGCTGGATGATAAAAAGCCAGATGAAATGTGATATTGATAAATGTGGAATAATGCATACTGGAAAGACAACTCCATGCACACAGTGATGGGCTCTGACTGGCTTCCAACCACTCAGGAAAGAGATCTTAGAGAGGTTTGTTAAACTGTCTACTCACAGCTCAGGATCAGTTTGAAAAGGCTAATTTTAATACTACTATTCCGAAATTATAGAAAACAATTTGAGAAAAAAAACAAGAAAATATTGCAAGGAGTGTATTGCTGCATCTTATCATATATCTCTACAGCGAGCATTGGCATCTCTTTCCAAAGCAACATAGTAGCAGCAGAAAAACACAAAGATGTGAACCAAGGGTGATACAGGGAAGAACCTGAGAGAGGTATGGAACCTTCAACCTAAGGAATAGAGGACCATGAGGAATATGGTAGGGTTTATAAAACCTCAAGGCACATAGGGTAGATTAACAGGGAATAAGATTCAACTTCTCACACTATTACTACTACTACTACTACTACTACGACTACTACTACTACTACTACTACTACTTTTAATAATAATAAGCTAGGAAACCTCACCTAAAATTTTCTAGTGGCAGATTCAAAAACAAGAAGTGCACAGAGTGTGTTGTTAAACTGGGGGGATCACTGAGACGTGACATTGGTGGATGTCACAACTGTATGTGTTCAAACAGTGAAGGGAAATTGTTGATGGAAGACAGAATATTTCAAGTATTATTAATCGCAAGGATACCATACTTGACTCAGGAGTTCCTTGGCAAAGCCTCCAGGGGAAGTTCTACAGCTTTCACACTTTTGTGCACGTTTCTAAGCATTCCACTATCAGTCACCTTATTCTTTATTGGCATTAACTTCCTCACAGTTCTAAATATCATTGTGCAGTCCCATGAGAGGTGTGAGAATGCAGCAGTGAAACCTAGTAGAAATGTAAGTCAAGCTCATGGGGGACTAATTGACACCAGGGTGTGCTATCCCAGGTCACAGAAAGAACAAGCGCTTCTTGAAAATGAGCATTTCTATGGCAACGGTGAAAAATTATGATATTCTTGTTTGTCTTCACATCTTTTGATCTGCAGCAGCCTGTGGCTTGCACAATCTTTATCTCTCTTTCTGAACATGGGCAGAGACAACCTGCTGACCATCCAACCATCCACTCTCAGCCGTGTAGATTTGGTCCTAATGCTTTCTGGCTGGCAGGGACCTTAACAAAAAAGTTGGGAGTATGTAGCGTTTGTAGTGTGCTTAATGAAGTGGAGGATTAAGCTAATGAAATAATACAAAAAAGAACAGTATAGGTAATTAATTGTGAAGATAATAACAAGACAAGATTTGTTTCTTATATATTGGGGGGAAATACGTCTTTTTCTGGTATTTGAGCTTGTATTTGAACTTATAAAGAACTTTGCAACTTTCTCCTCTGTATGCCTTCTCAATTTTGGCCAAATTGCTCCATGCCAGCCTCTGTGCACTTAAGGATAACCAGTAAAATCTTTACTGAGGGCTGCTATGCAAGACCTTTTTATAGGCTTCCTGTATGTCATGATACCCAGATTGGTGCAAAAGTGAGCTACAAGCCACAGCTCCTAGGCTGAGTCTTAGCCAGCCGTTCCACTTGCCAGGGTTCCTCTGCAGGGTGCACAACACAAATCTCTACACAGGAAAGGCAGTGAACCTCTGGACCTCTCAGAGTCTGGGAAAAAATACAGGTAGCCTTTACTTTGTGCAGGTACAAACATTTCATCCTCACCGTGGGTGTGCTGAGCATCTGCTAGAAGATTAAGGTAATTGTCAGTACAGACACTTCACACAGAAATGAGAGACATTTCTTACTCCAAACTACTGCTGCCTCATCTGAGAATGGGTGAGCAGGTGTTAGACGTGATTTTGGAGCATCTGCAGTGTGTGTATTAAGGAAGGTTATTAATTTTAAATTGATCATCTTAGTGCAGCTCTGAACAGAAACACGTCAAGTTTGGCTGCTAATCTGGGGGAAGCTGTGCTCAGAGGAGTGCTGGTTAGGCGAAGGACCCCAAACAAGAGGCACTTTCAACAAGTCTGAGAAATATTGATTTGGATGGACTGTACTGACAGTAAAACCAGTGTGAGCAGGGTCTGTCTGCTGTGCTGGTGAGGGGCTGTGCAGTGTCCCCAAGGATACTCCCCTGTCCCATGGGTGCTCGTGCCAGCACTGTGACTCCACATGGGCACAGTTAAAATGCCCTTTAAATGTCAGTGAACAAAGTAAGGAAGACATCAATTAGATATTTACTCCGCCCGATTTTATGCCTTCTGTGGTGTCAAAATCCAATATTATAAAATGGAGGAAATTTATAAAGAAAACTAAGTAACTAGAAGAAAAGGCCCTAGATGGCAGGACAGGTGACAAGGAAAGGACAGGATGTCCACTTTGCTGGTGCTATCTGTCAGATAAACCTTCTCTTCCTGAGCAGGTTGTGAAGCCTAGGAGAGGGCTCTTGTAGCAGCAAATTCACAAGTAGGTTAGCACCTCTCCACAACTGAAGGACAGCGAGTTAGGGTATTAGACAAAAAAGTAAAAAACTGCTGAGGGACAAGAGTAGAAATGTAATTATGGAAGATAAGACCTGCCAAAGAGAATATCTAATTCTTTGAGGAGATTATGTGTTTGATCTATAATTGCAAAGACATAATAGAGTTTTGCAAGGTTTCTTTCTGAGCACCATATTGGCATTCTGATTAGAAATTGTCAATATACAATATTAATAAAGCATTATGTCAATAAAGAAGTGACTATTTAACAGCTCAAAAAACTGTTTTTTTCATCAAACAGACTTGTTATCTGTGGGATATTATGACGACCAGCAGGATTTTGGTACCTCTTCAAAATTTTTATCCATTATCCCTAAGACACAAAATCACTGTTGGTAAAATTTCAAATGCAGCAACTCTTGGGCAGGGCAGAAATATCTGGAACACATAGCAAACTGAGACTTCTAAAATGCAAGGCATTTGAAGAAAGTCAAATTCAAAGCTGGTCTGACCCAAACAAGGCAGACCAGCCCTAAGAAGAGCTGTATCTTAGAAGTGGCTCTGGAGCAAGCAGTGTAATGCACCACGAGCATTCAATGGGCTTAACAAATGCAAAGGAGTTGTCTCGTGGGCAGAGAGGCGCTGAAGTAATACAAGTAATGCACTGTGTTAACGAAAACATAGAGAAACTGGGTATTTTTGTTTCAGCCCTTTCCAGTGCCTCCAGACCATAGAAATCACCATCAGCCCTCATACTGTGCTGGTTGCTGAGGCTCTTGCCCACACTTCCTCCAAAAGAGCCTGCACCCATCTTACTCCATGATGCTGCTTTCCTTGGATTTTAACCTCTTGTTATGTGAAACCTGAGTTTGCCCAATCACTTGAAAAGCAGGCACCTGACAGGAATATAAGCAACTCTGGAGAACACCAGTCTGCAAACAAATGTTCTCCTGGCAGCTGGTAAGAGCAGACAGGGAACGGGACCAGCAACGTTCATGGCACTGCTAAGGAATCGTCGGTGGCCAAGGGTGCTGCTGCTGGGGCATGCACTGCTTTGTCAGAGCACTTCATTTCTCAGTGGTTTTGAACTGCCAATGCTGTACACATGTCACTTGCTAATTTATTTTTAGCTAATGAAGTTTCTGAGAAGCAAATCAGATTGCTATTGACACTGAGTCTAATGCAGCCCCTTCTTTGTCACAGTCAGTTTCTGAAATGAAGTTATAACAGTGCTGTAAAAAATACTTGATGTGACAGGCTTGGAAGATGAAATGGTTTGTTGATGTCAGCCTGTGCTAATGGAAGCTGAGCTGAATTGCTCAAGAGCAACAAATTATATAGATTTAGGGCACAGAACAATTTCAGCTACATCACCTTAATGTCCTTTGTAATGAAAACAAATTGCTTTGTGCTATATAAAGTGGTGCCAGTGGGAGCTGGAAAGTTCAAAATGACACAAGGACATTGGTAGTTTCCTCAACCAGCTCAGTAGAAATGTGACAGAGTGAAAAAGGAGGAAGGAACCTCACTGGTTCCTTCTAGTAGAATTTGGTCCCCAAGACATAATCCTGAACCTTTATTTAGATACTACACTAAGCCAAATATGAAGAAATATTCTTGTTTTATTCACAGCAGTAACTGCTGATCATTTGACTTCATCAAAGTATCTATCAAGCATCACTTAAATTTGCAACACCTCTGAAGCTTGGCCTGTGTCTCAAAGTGTTTAGTCATTTAAACTACAGTGATATAATTGCAACTGAAGAACAAACAACCTTAAAATAAGAGGCTCTACCAAGGAGCTGTTAATTCAACACAGTTTATTTAAACTGTGCAAAGCAACAATAGCACTCTGATGAGCAATCATTATTTCTATGGTGTGGCACCTCAGGCTCCCAACAGTACACCTGCATCACTTTGCACTGGGTGCTGGATGAATATACAAACCTGAAGCCAATATTTTTGAACTAGGCTTTTAATATCCAAAATATATTTGGAAAAGATCAAGTTCTTAATTGACATGGAGTAACCATATCCTTGTTTTAAAGAAGAGGAAAACTCAAGTCAGTTCAATACTTCTTTCTATTACAGAAGCCGAAAAAGAGACATTTACACATTTCCACAGAAGAGACACCTTTGTCCACAAAGACCTTGGATTGCTGATTCATATCATCATATAATAAGGTCATATAATGAAGTCATTCCTCCTTCCCAACCCTGGCAATGGAGAAGCACTATCTTTTTTCTTTTGGAGATGACTACATTTTAGTGCCACTCTTTTGTATTGTAACAGTGATTTTCTTCAGGAATAAACCTTCTTTGTACATGTATGTTCCTAAATGCCTCGAGGCTAGTCTTTAAATCTTAATAGTCTCACTAGATACAGACATATCTACCTTTTGTACTGGAAAAAAATATTGGAATAAACTTGGATGTCATATATATCTGTGTTGTTACAATTGGCCACCGACAAGACTGACTTTTGACCAGGCTGGTGAACCAGATGCAAGAGCTGTGGTGCTGTTCAACAGACAACACAGCTGTGAGAGAGCTCTGGGACTGCTCTGGTAGGTCTCAGTTGAGAATCACCACAGTCACTGATGCTTTGTTTTGCAAAAAGAGAGAGATCTTACAGCCTCGACAGGCACATATTGCTTGGATCATATCCCTTTTCCACCTTTTGATGCTTAGATGGCACACTAAGGACCTTGTTCACTTTCAACTAATGTTTCTACTAACTAACTTTTTCCATCCACCAACTTAATGCATCCATCAGAAAAACATCATAAGTACTTCTGGAGACAGACATTAATCATATGGCTTTCAGGAAGTGTGTGCTTGGCCAAACTGAAATGCATGAAAGAACTGGCAGACAAATGCACAGAAAGCAAAAATCACATTGTATGAGCTGGGTGACTTTTGCTGCAGCACGAACAATGGATTATCTTGGGAACATAAGCAAATTCTAAGACAAAATGTATTTACTTAACCACTGGCAAAATAATTCAAATATCAAGCACATTTGTAAAAGATCAAAGTCTATTCAAGGATGACTAAAATGGACTAGTCTGATAGAGCACATGGCCAGAGAAAAAATATTCTCCATTCTATGCTCCATCAAAATTACACAGGTTTCCAAATGGCCTCCATTCCTTTGCACACATTATTAGTGCTTTGGTTATTCATGTACAGAGGTACATTCAACAAATCCATTAAGTATCTGTGTGAAGCTGTGTATCCCAGTGCAGCCATTACACAGACACCTTTAGAGTCACTCCCGCACAAAAGTTAAATTTAAGCCTAAAATGGCCTTGCCTATGAACTAATTTCTTTCAAAAATTACTCTGCTGAGCAATGGCTATTTTATTATTTGACAGCACATAGAGGAATTGAGGCAAAACCCATGCTGCTGTTACAGAACCTGGAAGCTGAGAATCTCCCCAGTACAGGGAGGATGTGGACACATTGCAGCAAATCCAGTGAGAGCCACAATGGTGATGAAAGGACTGGAACATTCATCACGTGAGCAGAGGCTGAGGTGGGACTGTTCAGCCTGGGGAAGAGAGGGCTCGGCAGGGTCTTATCAATGCCTTTAACTACCTGACGGGGAGGGAGCAAAGAGCACACACAGGCTCTTCTCCATGGCACACAGGGATGGGACCAGAGGCTCTGGGCACAGACTGAAACACAGGAAATTATGTTTAAACGTAATAAAAAGACTCCTCTTACCGTAAGAGTGGCTGAACACCGGAACAGATTGTGAAGTGTCCACCCTTGGACATACTCAGAACCCAAGTGGACACAGTCCTAAGTGACCTGCTGTGGGTCACCCTGACCAAGCAGGGCTTGGACCCATTGCTCTCCAGAGGTCCTTCCTGCTGATACCACAGCATCCTTGCCCCACTTAAGGGCCTGGTAGAAAGCAGAAAACATTCTTGACCTTTGCAAAATGTTATTACTTACTTTCCTTCTTCTCTTCTACCTCACTCTTCTTGTATCCTGCATTTATTTCTTGTGAGTCTTTCTGACCTCTGACCTGCAATTTTATGAGGCAGCTGGCCAAGTTTTGCTATGGCTGGACTGGATTATGGCTGGACTGGATTATGACTGGACAAGATTATGGCTGGACTGTGTCTCTTGTGGTAAAAGCTATCTTGGTGCCAAGGACATCTCCTTTATTAAGCAACTCTTGGTCTTCTATCTTAAAAAACAAAGGAAGATGAATAATAGTAATGCAAACCTGGCATGCTAAAATCAATCAACTCAATACTACAAATTTTGAACCTCACCTCTTAAATTCCTGAGGAAGAAATTAAGGACTGGAGAAGAGAAAAACCAGAAAAATAAAAATTAAAAAAGAAAAAGTGAGGGTTATGGTGTTGCTAATTGTACACCTAAATATATATATAGATATATATATATGTATATATGTGCCATTTACAGTTCAGTTGTGGTACTAATAGCTTGTCTCATTTTGTGTGACAGGATACCATACTGAGGTAGGAAATAGAAATGAAGGGAACATTCATAAAGATGACAGCAAGCACAGTAAATCCTCAGGATCCAGGCAGGGCAGGACACTCACAAACGCACCGCTGTCCCTGACAGCCCTTTGCCAGGGGTCTGTCACTGATGAGACAGCTCTTGGCCTAAGACACTATCATGGCTTTCCTGCACACACAGGGGATGATAACTGGTTTTCTTGGATGGGAAAAACCAGATTTTTCATTAAATCTGGTACCTGGGCAGGCAGCCTGCTGCCTGCTGAAACCTGACATATGTGACTGGTTCAGCCTCTCAGGAGGCAGAGAGAGAGGAAATCCAGGGTAAGGAATAACTCATACTACAAGCAGAACAAGAGTAAAAAAAAAAAGAAAAAAAGATCACTTAGGTGCAAACCCCTGCTGGGTATAAGACAGATGGTTTTCCGTGGCTAAGAACCAAGATTTTTTTTGCTATTGGCCAGAAATTGCATGAAATCATGTTATTTATTTATTTACTTAGACTTCAATTAAAAATACCATTGAACCAAATCTGACAGTGTTCAAATTCAGTTTACTCCAGCCTTACGATTTCATCTACTGATGGGTTTAATTCCTTTTTGATCTTTGCTGTATAGAATTTTTATAAGGGCTGCTGACAGTTTCACTCTGCATCAGCTCCCAAGACTTTCCAGCAGCAAACCCACTTGGGCAGGTATGGCAGGAGCAAGACTTGCTCCTCTTTCTCCTCCTGGAAGATGAAGTCTTGGTGCTTGCAATGACATCATCTGTACACTGGGAGGGAAAAGCAGTCCCACACATCTCCAGGCAGGGGCAGGGGAACAGGAAATAAAAGTCTCTGTGCAAGATGTGCTGCAGAGGCTGTGCCCCTCCTCAGCACAGCCACACTGTTCACCCTGATGGAAGGTCAAGCCCTCTGCGAGCACATGGTACCTGGAGGTGGTGATTGCATTCCTGCTACCAGCAGCACCAGACCCCCAGCACAGGTTCATAGAAGGGTGGAGGTTGGAAGGGACCTCTGGGAGTCAGCTGGTCCAAGAGTGGATACCTGCACTTGTGGAAATATTATTTGTGTTATTCTCTCCAAACTGCACGAGGTATGCTGAGACCCTAATATCTGGCTTTGCTTATTAGACTCTTGGAAAAAAATGGGCTATGAAATCTATTAATCTCTTTCTCTTACATTTTGTCAGAGTGCTGCCATGAGCATTTTGAAGTGATGGCCTGGCACAGCATCATACTCAGCCAAGTTTTGCTGAAGGTGAGGATCATCTGGGGGCAAGGTGGTGACACAAGCAAGCTGACAGCAGAGCTGTGCTTGGGGCGGGGACAGGGAGTGTGAGAGGCACTGGCCTGCTCTGTGTGACGGGATCTTCCACCCACCGCACCAGCAGCACTGAGGGCTGTCACAGCCAGTCCAGCCTCACCTGAGATACTGAGTTAAAAACACAGAACATCAACCAAGCACAAGGCAGAAGGGAATAACCTACAGGAACTCAAACTCCAGGATGACAAGACCAAGGGAGAAGATGTCATGGCAGTGGGGCAAGGGGCCAGCAGTGAGCAAGGCACAGCACTGCCAGGCTTGGAGAGCTCCCACCTCCTCTCCTCTCAGCCACCGACCACAGCTGAACCAGGCAGGGAAGGGGCCAGGAAGCATTTCAGGGAGCTGATGGGATGTGACAGACGTGGTCTGGGAAAAAAACCCAGTACATTAGGTAAGCCTTTATCTGAGGGCTGACTTTGAGATACCGGCAAATGAGAAGAGTTTGTACCACATAATTACTTCTAAGAACAAAAGTGATGGGGTTTTTTTCATGTAAGAAAGGTCTGGTTATGTGATCCAGCTGGACTTTTATTTAAAATCCTCTCCCCCAGATTTTGTCATAACATTTTCACAAAGCAAACTGCCCAAGGACTGAATTAGAATAAGCCAGAGCATTAAATCTGTTACTTCACAAGGTTTTAATTTTCTCTTTGTTAAATTTAGTGAAAGTTCTTTTACAACACCCTAAAAGTGTTATTTAAGAGAAAAAGTGATTTTAGTAGTCAGAAACAGGACACAAGGTGTCAAGGCTTATGAATCAGGTCGTAAAGGGTAAAGCAATGAAAATACACTGATTTCCACTAAACTAAAGCCATTTTACACCACCTGAGCATCTGCTCTTTCAGCTTCAGCTCACCTCCACTGCCAAATCTCAGTTGTGATAATGTCCTTCAACGGAGGACATCCATTAATGGAAAGAACAATATGATTTTTCTTCCCTTTCTGCTGTTCCAAAGATAATTACAACTAGAGAGTCTCAAGAAAGATTGTCTTTGCTTTTGGTTTTGTACAAAGACATTATTTTGCAGCGTTGAACACAAGGTTTAATCACAGCTTGCATTTCCTTAGTCATCCTGAAACACAAACACCAAGGGAATTCAGCCCTTTGAGCATTGCTGTGCAGGCTCACACATGTCCTGTCTTCCTTGGCTGTGGTGGGGCAGAGCCACCTCCTCCAGGGTAGGTTTTGGAGGGCTCCCTGCTAACAGACCGGCTGTCCGGCCTCTCCATCCAGCTCTCCATCCTTATGCACATTTCATGGGCTTGGATAAGACAGGAGAGGCAGGCATCACATGTCTGCTCATTGAGCAGATAAAATAACTGAAATGCTAAAAGAGAGCCAAGAGCCCACAGACCCAGCTGGAGCATAGGAATCGATGGGGCAAGATGCAGAGGGAAGGGCTTTGCACTGCTGTAGAGGAAACCATGGCCCTTCAGAAAGGCAGCACAGAGAATTTATAAATGTTTTATGAGTTCTGTCTAGAGGTCAGACCAAATGTACGGGTCTCTCTGGGGATTTACTTCATCATTCACCCTCAAGAAACTCCCAGATTTGCAGCCTGCAGGTGACCCCTCTTTGCTCATGGATGCATTTCACCAGAAGTCCCAGTGTCTGAGTAGAGGCAGGACCCAGTCATACCCACATCTGGCATTCCTGTGCTGGTTCACAACTATTCATAAGTCTTTTTTAGGTTACGCTCTTCAGAGCTGGGTGAAAGCTGTGCATCTGTTGCTTGCTTTTAAGTGTGCAGTCTGCAGGAGACAACCCATCATAGACTGAGTGTGCCTTAGGAGAAATCTTCACAGTATGGGGAGTGGAAGCCTTGATCAGCTTTAGGTTTAATAAATTTCCTTTTCCAGGTAACAAGCTTCACCTTCGAAAGGGCAGCAGAGTTTGTAGCAAGGACTTCAACATCCCAGCGTGGTGCAGACAAGCCTCAGAGCCTGCGGAGCAGCCACAGCGATCCCAGCACATTCAGTCAGGGTTAACAATCTTTCCAGACCACTGCCTGTGAAATAAAGCTGGGGAGAGATGAGACTCTGAGGAGTCCCACACTCTTTCCAAGTAACTCAGTCTCACACCTGAGAGACAGTGATCCTGCTGGCCAGAGAGGAGGCAGGCTGCCAGCACTGCACAGGGAAGGGGTTTTCTGGTCATTCCCTGAAGCAGAAGCAATAACTTCAGTCACCAGGGCTGTCTTTCAGCAGCAGAGAACTCGTGTTTGTGGCTGTTAGCAAGTCAGTTGCAAGTAAGCAAATTACATTATTAAAAATCTGTGTGAAAGAACATGCCTAGAAACCAAGTGAAATGGCATGACTGTCCCTTTTCTCATTCTCAGACCTGCTGTGTGAGGATTCCTGCCAAGGATACCCATGTCCCTATGGTGGCACCCCTGGAGCACCAGCAGGCTCCCCAGCCTGCCTCAGCCCTCGGCACCATCACACTGCAGGCACCTGTCCCACCAGGGAAAGATGCCCACTCTTACCAGAGGTCTCCCAACCCAACCCAGCAGTTCCCAGCTACAGCCTGGAAAGGCAAACAGGACCACGATCTCCATCCAGAGAGAGACTGTCGGCAGCACACTTTGAGTTGCTGATCTGGGCAGCAGCTCCAGTCCCAAATCAGGTGGTGGGGCTGAGACTGCCATCACAAAATGCTGCATTTTGCAAGCCTGGCATTTGGTCCAAAGCTCGCCAAACGCAGAGGAAAAAGCTCTTCATTTCATGACATTTGGATTAGATCCCCTACCTTTAATATAAAAAAGTGTTCCCTTGGCTTACTTTTCTTTCCATTATTAAAAAAAACTACAACAAAACCAACACAAACACCCAGTAAAAGAGCTGTTACTTGAACCTACTAGATAAGTCCCTCCAAATCCTTATTCTCTTGTATTCCAGGACATCTGTGCATATTAAGCAAAAGAAACTATTATCTGCCACAAGGCAGGTGTCTTAGCTGTATTGGGAGTTAGAAATGAGAGTCTGGCTAAAAACTAATTCTATTCAATGAGAAGTTCTTTAATTTAACACACAAATTGATTTGTTTTGGCTGATGAGTAGGGATAAAAATGGAAAGATATGCTTTGAAATAATTAAAGAAACATTTAACTGGAATAAACTGTTGACAACAAAAGCCTTCTGAATGAGAATAATTTTCACTTCAGTTTTCTGAGAAGAGATTTGGAGCTGACAATGATGTGGACCAGTTTTCCAATACAGGGGTCCCTGGCTGCTTAGAGACTACAGAATTCATGTGCTCCATTTGAGAGTAACTATGTGACTTTAGAATGTGGCATTTAAAGGGATGCCATAATTTTTTTAATGCCCTTACTTGCACACTGTGTTCCAATCCTTTTTCAGTACGCAATTAAATGCTCTTAAAACCTGAAAAATATATAGTAGGAAAAAATATTAAAGCTCGTAGTTTCTGAAGTTCCTCTTAATTTATTCCCTTCCTGGACTGCTCAGAAACTGTAATGATCTTGATAAATCCAGAAGTATCATCCTTTAAAGAGAGTTACACAGTATTTTGCACTACAATAAAGAACCTGTGATGTTGTTGAGTGGTTCTTCATCTCTGTAAAAAATAAAGCATGACTTCTTTGATCAGTACTTCTTGCTCTAAACTGAGGGGTAACTCAGGGTGATTAGTATGAGATGGAAATTAGTGGATTTCCTAAGAAAAAGGGGTTTAGGCAAAATCTAGAAATCTGGTATCTGGCCCATCAGGGTGAAAAGTCTGCATTGGGAATCAAAGCAAAGCAACTTTTGTTTTTTAAGTTAATGAACCAGGACACCTGGAACACTCCTTGACAGGCATTGGCATAATTTCCACTGGAAGTTATCAGAAAATATTAATAAAAATAATTCAATATTTTCCAAGAATAAGCATCAGTCATTTTCTTTGTTTTTTAGTAACGTTCTTTGTTTTTACACCCACAATGACAGCCCTGTAACAGATTCTTCAAGTAGGGTGTCGTGGGCTTTGCTGATGCATATGAATGTCATTCATATAGGGTCCATGGTATTATTTTATTATAGTGGTCTGTGAGATTTTGTGTACATTGAAATTACATCAAGAACTCTTTTCTTTATCAGATAGCTTGAAAACGCTGCACATAAGAAACAACTCAGACAATCCTCCAATATTTTTATTGTGTTACAATTTCCAAGGCACACTGTTATGTGGAGTAAATGTCTAAGCCATCAATATTGCAGCAGGAGAGTGAGCAACAGAGCTGGTACATGGGCTGATCATGGAACTGGGAAGAAGGGCAGAACTTCTGGGTTGTCCTCCTGCTTGTGCCACCAACCTGAAGGGTTATATTCTGACCAGCTTCCAGCAGGGATTTCCTTCCATCAACTATCTCAGGGTACAATCCTGCCTTATCACCAGTCACATTTCCCACACATGTGTAAAACATACCAGTTAAGTTCACCACACCAAGTAAGAACATCTTCTATTTTTATTACCCAGTAAAGACAGTCTGAAAGTCAGGGGTATTTAACATCAACAAAGTGACTTGGGAAACCCTGGGATTCCTATGCAATGCAAGAGGAAAACATCATAACCACTGAGAGCAAAGGGTATCATTCTTTGTCTCCCCACCTATATTTTCTAATTGTCCTCTCTATACATCTTTATAAATAGAACCATTGCGCAGTTAATGTAGTTTCTGAATTAAATGCAAGCTCATTCTAGACACTTATATTAACAAGGAATAGGGATAACATCGGTGAACCTTCTAATGAAAGAAGAAAAGCTACAGAAAGATCCTAGACTGTGCCAAGAAAGCCTCTGCCTGTAGGAATGCAAGGGCTTTAATCTGCATGACAAAGGCCCCCTCCCCTTCCGAGCTGCCACAGCATGGCGTTGGCTATTCATTCCATGCAGTCTCTGTGCTAGTGTGGACAAAGAGGCTGGACCCGTGCGAGCAGTGCAGCGAGTACGTCCTGCAAAACACAGAACATTAAATTCTCACCGGAATATGTGCATTCGCTACCTTCCCCCAGGCAGGGCAGGACTGCTCACAGTGTTTCCTTGGCGCGGCAGTCGGACCCGTCGCTACACCAGTGATTTTGCAAGCCTGGCTCTAAAACACATTGCAGAGGTTCGATTACTCATTCGCTATAAAACTCTGTATGGTAATAACATGTCCCTGACACAAAACCGCTGTGCTGCGGTTGACACAACAGAAATAAGAAATAAGGCAGAAACAAAGGAAGGAATGTGAATCACCAAAATTCCCAGTAAAGCAGACTCCAGCCTGAAACACAGGTTGCCTGTTGATACTGCTTTGTGTGGGGAGAAGCAGCGAGACCCCACCGAGATCCGCAGGGCAGGTGATCCCACCGAGGGATTCTACTGGCTGGTGCCAGCCTCCGGACACGAGGCCCTGCCCGGGAATGCGCCGGGGCCAGGGCAGGGCAGGTCCCCAGATGGACAAGCACACGAGCCCAGCCGCCCTGCTGCCACCCCCGACGGTGCGGGAGCTGTGGCAGGGCTCTCTGAACCAAGTGGATTTCCTTAATCGAGTATGTGTGACTTTTGACTCACACTCACACTTCTGCTCCCCAGACACACTGATTCAGCTACCCTGTCTACTCAGTGTATACTCGAACCAGACTGCAAAAGCTCAGACACTCCAGCGCCAAGCTCTGCTCTGAGCTGCATAGTGAAAGCTAAAGTAAATCCAGTGAAGATAGTCTGACACAGAGTAGATATGCAGACACTGGACTTTTTTCCCTTTACCACTGACTTCTTACATTTAGTTCTAGCCAAATCTCTCCCATGTTTTTGGCAGGATCCTCTCTCTGATCAGACAGAGCCTCTGATAAAGACAAGATGTATCTTGCTTAAAGCAGGATCCTACTAAAGACAGAACAGTTTTTGGTTTTGTTTTGTTTTTTTTTTTTTTTAATTTTGATCAAGTAGCAACTGGTAGGGAAAGAAGACAACAGATTCAAAATTTAAACATTTTTTAGTTTTTAAAAACTTGCCCTGCAAATCTGTGCCCAAAATTTATGTGAGATATTGAACTACAATTATTCACCTACTTGCTTGCTGTTACTGATAGTTCAGTAGGTCAGGACTGCAGAAACTTCTTATCATGGGGCACAGAGACTCTATGCCAGATTCTGATCTCAACTGCACGTGGTATAATTTACCTTATGTTCACACTGCACTAGAATAACTGAGATGGAAATGTGTTTCACTCTTCCCATCCTTTTGCCTTTGGAGTTGAAGCAAAGGGAAGCTTTACTTTGAAATGTAGGAGCAGTGAAATGATTAACAAAAGCTAAATAGGGCAGTTTCAGGCTGAAAAATGTATGATTCACAGCAACTTGTTCAGACATATTTCTAAGTCATATACATTATGGCAATTTAATTATGTAATAGAAGGGATCATGTACTGTTGCATGCCCACAGTTCCCACTCATTCGACTAAATGCAGATGGGCTCACGCTATGCAGAAAGTAACACACAGAAGAGAGGAAGAGAGAGAAAAGTAGTGCTGGAATTTAAGAAAAAAACACGTTGCAAAAATAATACCCAAATGGCAAGTTCTGTAGACCACGAAGTATTCCTTTGCTCAACTGTAGCAAAAGGCCAGGCAGGAGAGCATCCCAGCAACAAGCCAAGGCAATCTCAGTGTAGGATTAATGCCATTAAATGGAGGGGAAATGTCACAGCATGCATAAGAAATCCGAAGACTTCAGACAAGCAAGTACCACTGGATGTGGGTGTTTCTATTATACAGCTAGATGTAGAATTTCAAAGCCTTTCCAGTACATTTCTCCACCTAAATCAGAGGTTCAAAGGCTAGTGAGTGTTGCCTCAGCTTCTTTAGCCATTTGATAAAATCTAGCAGTGATTTCTGAATAGTATGAGAAGTGTGCAGGTATTTTGTAGACCACTCATACCCTCATCACTGCATCTTCCATGAGCCCAGGACACTTCCTACTTCACTCAAAGATATACTGTCTTCAAAAAACTCCTGGGCTGTTTATGTGCTGGAAGACTTAGGTCTATTGGTGTCCTATCGATCTCTTTTGAAAGTAGTGGTGGCAAACAACAGCTGAATATGAGGGATGCAATGTTGGCAGTGCTCACAAAGATAATTACTGTTCACAGTGATGGGAAATTTTTTAAGGGGAAATGGCTTCAAGTTGTGCCAGAGGAGGTTTAGATTGGATATTAGTAAAAATTTCTTCATTGAAAGGGTGGCCAAGCATTGGAACAGGCTGTCCAGGGAAGTGGTTGAGTCACCATCCTGGAAGGGATTTAAAAGATGTGTAGGTGTGACACTTGGGGACATGGTTTAGTAGTGGACTTGGCAGTGCTGTGCCAACATCTGATCTTAAACGTCTTTTCCAACCTAAACCATTCTATTATTGTGAAAAACTCATTCAGCCCCCCGAGGTGCCAAAAGCGACATCTGTCTTTTGATTTACCTTCATATCACAGAACAGCATGGGCACCATCTCCTGTAGCCATCAGTGCTGGGGGAACTGCATGAGAACTCGTGGCTGCGGTTCTCCCACCATCAGCACCAGATTTGTGCAGTAAGAGATAAAGCCCTGGTGTGTATGAAATCTAGATCTGACACCAACACGTAATTGCTTTCATATAGAACTAATAGGATCTGGTAGTGCCAAGTTTGTGCTCCTGTTATAGCTTTATGCCTGCTTTTGTCAGCTTTGGCAGAGCAGATAAGAACTGATTAGCCACAAGGTCCCTGGTGTGTTCTGTGGTCCCTGGACAGGGACACCTCTGTCACACACTCCTATTCCTGGGGCTGCATCCTGACAGGGAGGATGGCTCCCAGCAAGAGGGGAGGAGGGCTGGGAGTAATACAGAATATCAATATATCTTTTAAAATATATGACATGATATTATATCAAATGTACATTTAAAAAACAAATAAAAATCAATGCTGTGGTGGGCTGTCTGACCACCTGGGCATGCCCCCAAATGCATCCTCTCAGTGCCAGCACTAGCAGGGCTGTAAATACACTGCTGCACTGGAGGAAAACCTGCCTGTTCCAGGTAAATGGTACTTGAGCCAGGAGCAATATAATTAAAAATACGTATTAGGGCACACAGTGTGAATGGCCTCTGAGCAAACAGAGCGGACACAGCCCTTAATCTGAGGGAGCAAGCCTTGCTCCTTCAGATTTGACTGCTTCCCAATGGGAGGAGCAGGTGAAGTGGGAGCCTGCTTGCTGGCCTGACACCTTGCTCTGCCCACCCAGATGTGCAGGGAGACACAGAGGGACACAGAGGGATGCGGAAAGATGCAGAGCAATCCAGAATGATGCAGAAGGATGCAACCATAGGCAGAAGGAGGCAAGTGCTCATCACAGGAAACAGAGGCAGCATGGGCTGGCCCCCAAAAGAAAAGGGACATTCGGTGCAATGTGATACCTGCAGCTGCCACTGGCCAGAACTTGCACATAGTGCGTGGTGGAAGCTTAAACCCTGGGAGAGGGCAGGGAGGAACTGTTGTACGGGGGAGATGCTCACATTCAGTGCAAGAAGAAAATATTGATTTACTAATCCATGCCCCCATTAACCAGCAGAGCCAGGCTGTGGCATTTGCCTGCAGGATGTACAGAGAAGAAAGCATAAGGAAAGCCTGAAGAAATGGGGCTAATCAATTTAAAGGAGAATAGGAAAGTGTAGTAGCCTCCTGCAGGGGCTAGGTCTGGGAGGAGGCACAGCCCTCATGCTCAGCTGCACCTTCTCTGGATCACCACTCCTACAGGGCAGAGCAGCCACCGCCCCAGCGCGTGGGGAAGCCAGCAGAAGCATTACCTCATCCCACGGGAGTGACTCAGAGCAGCAGTATCACCTCTGCATGCCAAGCGTATCAGGTCAGTAAAATTAATTCAAAGTATGGAGGAAGCAGGTCTAGCATGGAGGGGAAAAGGAATGGACACAAACTGTAGAGAAAGGTACGTTATTGTACCTGCCTGTACATCATCCATCCATGTAGCGACACACTGAGGTGATCGACTTCCATCAGCTGTGATGCTCTTCCTTCTCTCCAGGAAGAGTGCAGCATATCCACGCTTCAGGTGTGCGTCTTCCCCCTCCCTGCTGTGTGCTGTTACCAGTGAACACAGGGGCAAAGAAGTACACCTGAGTTTGGAGCACAAAGGGACATACTCCTAGGGACTTGCAGAGCTGGTTGCACAATGTTGAGGTAGTCCCTGAAAAATGGCAGCTAAAGAAAGAGCCCATATTGCACCAAAAATATCCATCATAGAGTCTACAGATCAGCTGTCATGCAGCAAGGCCTTTGGGCTCTATTTGCATTGTTACAGGGTATTAAGCTTGCTGGAGGCTGAAAAAGAGGGGTAAGTCTGATCACTGTAACCATTCTGGTCTGGATGCAAGCTGGAATGGTGTCTTCTTGTATGGGAAATGACTCTGTAGCCATCACATAGAAATGTGGATCTGTTCTTCGGGAGTGATGCAAGGAATATGCTTCAGCTTGCCTCACCTTCTACAGCTTCAGGTGAAAGAAGCTGTGTCAGGAGAGAGACAAAACCCCAGCCTGATCCCACCCTGACTTTGTATGTCAGCACCCCACTGAGCTGAGATCCACTGTTTCTAAGCTGGGATCATCTCTGCACAGGTGCCACGTGTTGTCCTTTGCCAAAGCAAGCAGAAGGGGATTTCGGTGCACTTTCTTATGGAGAAAGCAGGATTCAGGTTTTAACACTTTTTTAACACATAGTAAGGCACTGGTCAAAATGGGCTTAGTGACAGGATAATTTAACACACTTTTCCTTAAAAAAAAATTACAGGTAACAAAGACAGCTCTTCTGACCAGTGATGGGCATCATCTTATCAACGATTTAAACTTGCCAGAACCCTACGATGAAGGAGGCAGATTTCTGACCTCAGATTTTAGCTGTGGAATCTTCATGTAATCAAGTTGTGAGGCGGAAACTATTTCTTGGTTTGTCTTTACTCACAATGTTTTCAGTGCCTCTAAAAGACATGTTGCACTTCTTTGTAACCTAGGTTTTTAAAGGTTCACATTCACTAAAGCAAAACCACAGGATTTATCCTTCTTGATGGAATAAAACCAGGAATGTGTATATTTAATAATCACATAAGGAGTACCCATTTTATTTCAGTTTGCCTTTAAACAGAATAAAAAGGCATCAACTTACCTGATATCCAAGCACTGCCAACAGCCAACAGTGGGCTCTGTCCCCAGGGCAGGTCACCACCAATGGCACAGTGCAGAGCACACTGCCAGCCAAGGGGAATTTGCTTAAGAACAGCCCTTCTGGCATCGAAACTGCTGACTGTAATATTTGACAATATTGCATCTTTTTTCCAGTCTGATTGAGAAATGGAAGGGGGATCATTCTGGTTTCTGAGGTGTAGCAGGTCATGACAAACAACCAGGAGAAATGTCCCCGGGGCTAAAAGTCAGTCCTTATTACCAGCCCAAGCTCAACCTTCATGCAGAGACATGAGCAAGTTTCTGTGCATATGGCTGCATCCTATTGGAGATAATAAAACTAACCAGTCTCATGGGGGAAGAGTTACAGAATCCACTCATTCTTTTAGATGAAAACCATTGCTTGACGCAGTGAACACAGGGCTGGGAACCAGACAAAGATAACTCCTGGAGAAATGCTGTGTGCTCTCTGGGCAAAACCCTCTCCCACTCCAACCCTTCTCCAGTTTCTGCCATTAGCATCAGTGGGGCCAAGATCTCATTTTTTCAACCAAGCACAAATAAACAAGGATGTAAAAGTGGGAACAATAACGTTCAGTGGACACTCTCCTCTGCTTTGAGGTCTCACAGACAGGATTACACCACTGACTTCTGGCTTTGCCCAGCCCCAGTGCAGCAGCAGAAAGCACTTTCTTGTTAAAATGTCAGAAATCAGGTTTTCTGTTTGGGCAGCTCATTAGCAGCGGGCTCTAAAGAGAAGTTTAAAAAGGCTGCAAGAAGGATTAACACTGCCTTGAACCTGACATTAACCCACAGAAAACGGGAATTACACCACCGTAAAGGAAGGTGTGAATTTAATTCATCACGCTGGCAACTTAATTCCCCATGTGAGTATTTATCTTCCAATATGAACCATGGCCATTTTCAACACAGTTGATGTTTCTTAACATCAGAAAAGGTAGTTTAAACTAAGCTGAGAAAAAGTCACTCTTTATCCTGTAATAAAAGGATACACAAGAGATTATATGGCATAACTGAAGCAATACAGCTATTATTACAGCAGTCTGACTTCCCATGCAGATGAGTCCTGATCCTGGTAGAATTATTGATTTGTGCTGCTGCTTTTAGGAGGGAAACAAGCCCATTGTGTCTGAATTATCCTCTCTGTACAGCCAAGAAAGAGGACAACAATTTTTGGTAAAGAAGAAAGAACAAAAATTTCCTTTCTGCACTTTCCACTTCACAACTTGCAACAAAATTATTTTATGTCAAACCACTTAATCTGTAGGACTGTAATCCTCCCAAAATACCATTTGATTTATGGAGGAAAAGGAATACAGAAACAGATTGCTTTTTATTTCTCATTTTTTCAGGTGCTAATGCAGTCATTTTAGATACCAAACCATGGGAAAAGAGAGAGAATGTGTTCCTCCCTTTTCCCCCTGCAGCCAAAGGTTAGATGAGCTGGCACTGTAGGCTGAGCCTGCTTTCATGACATCTTCCCTGACAGCTCATTTTCAATCCCTGATTCAGCCATCCCTGATCACAGGTACATTGCATCACACCTACAAGCTCACTGGCATTTTATCAGACTACAAAGAGCAGACTGTATTCCTGTGTACCGTGCTCTGTATGTAAATAGCATAACATTAATTCATATGCAAATGTCTAAACACAGCCCACCATTAACTGCCATAAAAATCTATCAAATACAGACATAATGAGGTGAAGGTATCAAGCACAGATTACTCCAAATGAGGATCTAACCCCAAATGTTTGTGGAGTACAGCACTGCCTTTGTTTGGACCAGGTGTCATTCCATGTGCAGGGGATGGACGATATGACAACTTTTAAATAGTTGCATACAAAAATGACCATGATATTAATATTAACAGCAGAACTTCTGAAAAGTAGCACCATGCTCAATATTTAAAGCCTGTGGGCTCTAGTCTTTCATCAGGCTGCTGATATAAACATCAATTTATGAACTAGTCACTACTCTTCTGATCAGGGTCATGGAGAAAAAAATGTAATGACTTGGGCTGAGAAACATTTTGTCTTGGCATAATGAGATCACATTTTCCCTCAAGAAACACTTTTCACCTAAGCTATCAAATGTAAACAGCACATGAAACACGAAGTGCCTGTTAAAACACTTTCCTTGATGAAATATTTAATACATTTGTTAATTAATAACATACATACTCCTTGTCTTCCTAAAAATTAAATGTTCTTTTCTGCACAATGAACAAAAACATGAAAAGGCAAGTGGTGAAGAATCTCAGAAAGTTTTATGAATTGAAAACACCTCACTCAAGGTGTTTAAGAACAGAACTCCCACTTTCTGTTTAAGGTGGAAATGCCTGGTCAAGAACTGTAGCCTGGCATTCAAGATTCTGTCTTTGGAGATCTTTTCTCCCTGCCCAGCCTCATACATTATTTGGGGCACACAAAGCATCTGTGGCAGGCAAGGGGCAGCAGGACAAAACGCAGGCCAGCTGGGATGCCAATGAATCCTACTTCCACAGGCATTGTACGGGTTGCCCACAACATGGATGGAGACCTGAGCACCAGATGACCATGATGAAGCCCTGTCCTGAAGTAGAAGCCACTATTAAGGAGAGGTGAGATAGTAGGCCAAAAGCACAGGAGACCCTTGAGAGGTGTTGTGGTTTGACACTAGCCCAACGCCAGGCACCCACGAGAGCCGCTCGCTCACCCTCCCCTGCCACAGCTGGGCAGAGGAGACAAAAGGAAAAAGAAACTTAACAAAGGCTTCATGAGTGAGATAAGGACCGGGAAAAACACTTCAAGGGTGAAACAGGCTCAACTTAAGTTGCAAAGTGAATTTATTGCTAACAGAATCAGAGGAGGATAATGAGAAGTAAAATAAGCCCTTAGAACACCTTCCACCCCCCAGCCCCTCCCTCCTTCCCACCGACAGCGCAGGGAGACAGGGCATGGGGGTTTGGTCAGTCCATCACCGAGATTTCCTTCCGCTGCTCTGGGAGAGGAGTCTTCTCCTGTGAGGCCGTGGGGTCCCTCCCACAGGAGACAGTTCTCCGTGAACCTTTCCAATGTGGGTCTGCTCTCAGGAGCAGCAGCCACACTGCACCTGCTGCAGCGTGAGCCCCTCACACGGGCACACAGTCCTCCCAAAACTGCTGTGCTGTGGCTCTCTCTTTCCACGGGATGCAGTCCCCCAAGGAGAGGCTGCTCCAGCCTGGAAGCAGGGCCCTCTCTCTCCACTGGGTCTTCCACTGGATCACAGCCTCCTCCAGGCATCCACCCGCTCCAGCACGAGCACCTCCCCCATGGGCTGTGGGTGGATCTCTGCATCCCCCGTGGATCCCCATGGGCTGGGGGTGCATCTCTGCATCCCCCGTGGATCCCCATGGGCTGCAGGGGCACAGCTGCTTCACCATGGTCCTCACCACGGCCTGCAGAGGAACCTCAGCTCCAGTGCCTGCAGCACCTCCTGCCCTTCCTTCTCCACTGACCCTGGTGTCGCCATGTTGTTTCACTCACATGTTCTCACCTCCTCTTCTCTGACTAGAATCCAAAATCTTGTGACTTTGTTTTGATTTTCTTCTTAAATATGTCCTCACAGAGGCGTTACCAACCTCTCTCATTGGCCCGGTTTTGGCCAGCAGCATGTCCATCTTCAGAGCCATCAGCCATTGGCTCTGCCAGACATGTTGGGAAGCTTCCAGCAGCTTCCTCATAGGAGCCATCTTTGTGGCCCCCCTGCTACCTAAAACCAGGCCGTGCCAAACCAATGCAACAGGTTTCCTTCTCCTAATTTGATCCTCTTAGGTGTCTACGGGACAGGTTATTCCTCCCTTTCTTGTTTGAGGTGGGCACATTCCTGAGAGGAAAGGGCTAGCTGCACCTGGGATGGTGGTGGGAAGGAGCATCAGGCCTGCAAACAGCTCTCTGTTGCACAGGAGAACACACGGTGTGCACTTTGGAGGAGCTTTGGGGTCAGGCTGGGGCACAGACCTCAGGGTGTACTTGTTTTGCATGCACGGTTGTCAGCGACACAAAGCAGGTCTGCAGCTTGAGCTGCCCTCCAGGGACCTCCCTCTGGGGCCTCCTCCAAGTGGAGAATCCACAGCAGAGGCAGGGATAACTCTGATGTGTTTGTATGATTTTTGAACTGAAGATTAACAACAGTAAACAACAAATGAGAATTTTGTCCTGTCATGACTGCTGTGCCACAGACAGTGTCCTCCTTCCTGGGGTAGTAGGGATGCTCAGTGAGCAAAGGGACTTGTGTCCCTCTCCTGGGGGGGGGGTGCCAAGGCTCACTCACATTAAGCTGTGACCAACTACAGCTACTTCAGCTTTCTCAGAAAAAGGTTTGCTTTCCACCAGTCGAATGCTATGAATCTGCAACTTCCCACCTAGGAACCCCTTTTATTCATCCCCAAAAAAACCTGAAGTGACACGTGGCCAAAGTATAATGCCTCAGGCACACACACGTCTCCCAGCACATTCCCTTACCTACATGTACCCTTCTCTGTTTCCAGGCCAAGCAAGTTGCATTTGCTCATCCTCGGGGGTGTGGGAGCTCGCACCCGGCTCTCCCTGTCTCCAGCTCCCTGCTGACACACCCCTGCAGCCCCCAGCTCCCTCCCTTCCTACAGGGCTCCTGTGCTCACAGTTCGGCTTTCCCCCCTCTCCCCAGCCTTCCCAAAGTAGACTCCCACAGACAGGGGCTGGAGTTCAGGGATCCCTCTTCATCCCTCTCAGTCTGGTTATCCATTTCTGTCGAGGGGAATGATTTTTATCCAAGCCATTGTTTTCTCTTTCCTGCCTGGTTTCTTTAGTTCCAGTGCTGCCTCCTTTAACTCTGCATTTCCAGTTAGCAACGCAGAACTGAGCTGGGAAAGCAAGTTGTAAGGCATAATCATTTAAAAAAACCCAAAAACCCCAAACAAACCCAATCATTTTGTGTGCTTTTCCCCCACCTTAAGAGCTATGCAGAAATTGATGTGCATAAAAACACAGGACTCTCCTGTTGGGGTGCTGGAGCCCAGCAGGGAGAGCAGCAGAGGCTCCAGCGCTGAGTCAGGCAGGCAGGCAGGGTGCTGGGGAAGTGCCTCCCCTGAGATCTGGGCTTTCCTATGTTTTCCTAATAATCAGACATGTTGAATGTTGAATCCCACAAACGGGTTAAGTCCAAACCTTACGTCAGTCGGCTGCAGTGGGAATGAGTTGCAGGGTGTTTCACCATCCCTCTGCTCCTCCCTCCCAGCAAACTGGCACACTGCTCAGGTTTTTCTCTGCAAACTGCCAGACCACTATTAAACCTTAGACTCATGCCACTGGAGAGAAGAAACTATTTATAGAATAAAAAATTGAATGAGTTATCTGGCCCAGGTTCATATTTGGTGACTTCAACAAGTTATATAAGGGCAGATTTCAAACCACCACCTCTGGAGAATCCTTCTCAGGCTTTCCCCAGTGCTTCCTTTTGTTTTGCTCTCCTCTGCTGATTAGAGCTGGGCATCATTCTGCAAGAGTATTTTAACTGGTACATTTTTAATGTTTTCTTTAGATGAGAGTTCTGTAGCCTGGCCTGGCCTGAGGATCTTGCTCAGAGCCTTGCTGTAAGCAGTGGGATCCTGCAGCCTCCAGAAGTCAAGGTGTAGAATTCCCCTGTAGTCTACTCATAAGCCTGATAGTGTGGTGATGATCATGGAAGGCATGGAAGATGTTCCCTTCCTTCCCATTGTTTAGCATTTATCAAAAGTTCTTAATAAAATACATGATGTAAAAAGCACTGCAACTTAACTTGACTGATTGTTAACAGAAGAGCTGTCTTAAAAAATATTTCATGGCTTGCATAACAATTGCTGCATATTATAGTTAAATATATAAATTGAAACTCAGAACTGAGCTGCCAGAAGCCTAGGAATCATGAGTGCTCAGTACTTCTGAGGACATTAGTTGTCCTCAAAATTGAGATGCAGACAGCTACCTGATAAAATATTGACTTTTTCAGTAACACAACTCTGAATATGAAGATCAACCTTAAGACACAATTTGTAATCCAGAGGAACAGAGATACCTGCAGTCCTATTGAAAATTGCTCCTGCAGACTTCTGAGAACCCCTCACAAGATGATATCAGCCCCAGCTACCAGCGAGAAACAAAGTGCTTTAAGTGCTCGTGCAGCATTTCCACGAAACAGAGCTCTGGTTTGCAAGTGGTAGGAAACAATCCACAATATAAACTGGGAAGTGTATCCCTATCAGCATGCAGTGCTGCTTTCAACTCATTAAGAAGAAGGATTACTTTTCTTATTTCAAGACACATCACAGCAGTACATGACCTTTGGATTAGACAAGGGTTCTGGTGGAATCTTCTAAAGCATTGCAATGCATTTTACGTCTCCGTGTCCCAGAGCTGACATGCATTAACTGCTGCAGAGTTTTATAAGATAGAGCAGCAGCCTAGGGATGGTTTTGGCATCCCTGCCTACCTCAGGTCCGTATGGCACGATAGAAAGCAGTTTCTCAGGTCACATGGAAGGTGTGTCTTGTTTCCTCCTGTTAACGGAGACAGAGAAGTGCCCCCTGGGGACTGTGTTTTAGTTGTAATATTTCCTTTGTTGTAAACAACAAGTTATGCCCTAGGAAAGGACCTGCTAAAAGGATCTGGAGGGTGAAATCTGCTTTGCTTGTAGCTTGGCTAGGCTTGGCTTGGCTTGGCTTGGCTTTGCCTCCAGGCATCAGCCAGTGCACCTGAGTAAGTGTCCAGCTCACACAGCATTTAATGATGCTTTTGAGTTAATTCACAGAGAATTAAGGCTCTAAACTGCAAGAAATCTGCTAATATGATCTCCTTTTTTTCATAACTAAGATAGTTGTAACATTTAGGAACCTTAGATCTGTGGGTGAAAGCTGAACTTCTAAACAGAGCTGAGCAGTGTTTCAGTCCTAAGGCTCAAGGAGTGCTTCAGGTTTTTTAATGATATCAGCTAAAAGGATGAGTTATACACCAGTCCTTGGCTTGCAATTTAAATATTTAAAATATCTGTCACACAGCAATCTTAATCATTTAAATATTGTGTGGGCATACATGAAAAAAACCAGGCAAGGAAGTGGCATTAAACAAAAGCAAGATACTGCATTAAGTGCAAAAGGAATGAAATTATAAGGAGTGTTGGAATATTACTTAGATGTTAATGTTCAGTTTTAACAAGTCCTTAAGTAGTGCTTGATTAGATTAGGTTAGATTAGGAATTAGCAGGGATTAGATCTAATTCATGAATCAGACAAAGCCTGAAAAACTCCATGAAAGAAATGTGGGCTGGAGGTTTTAGCAGCACGTAAGTGCCATCCAGGCAGTGGAAGATGATGGGAGCAGGGGCTGTGTCCAACAGCCTCCCTCCTGTATCTGCAGCTACTAAGGGTGAGCAAAGCTTTCCTGGCTGCGCAAGTGAAGTGCTGCATTATGCTCCAAACGCTTCTTCCTTAGAAAGATCCTAATGTCCTCCCCAGCTTCTGTACCTCTGGAAAGGGCTGAGGTGGAGGCACAGAAAAGATTCAATACAGCAGTAACATCATACCTACAGGGGTACTGCCCCTGATACACCAAGTACAGGCATGATGACAAAGTGATAGGCGCTTCACAAAGATACTGTAGGCAGGGCATCACTGCCTGTTGCTCAGACATTGCTTGAAAACACGCCGGACTCCAGGTTATTGCCTTTAAAATGTTTACATCCTCTTAAGAACTCACTGACACACTGGGGTGAGGCAAGCACACTTCCACCACCAGACTTCGAGTTTTAACGGGGGCTCAGCATCTCTCAGGATGCAGAATGACGAGAGAAGGAGAATTTTCAGGTGGCAAGGGCAGCGCAAATTAGCATGCAAGTTCTGTTGCCATAATTATAATGCCTTTTACAGGCATGATATGCATCCTTGAAATGCTTTGACAGAGATCAGATTTCAGCTATAAAGTCCAGAGTACTTTACGGCCTTAATTTTTCTATTCAATTAGGTTGGTACCAAAAGCTGTGAGGCGCCAGTTTCACTTCACTTTCTTTGAGCAGGAAAAAAGCAACACTTCCATCTTTATTTTCTCTAACAATGTGATGCACTGTTATGGCCGTATTCTTCCTTTCAGCTCAGAAGCTGGCTTGAAGCAGGTTGGGGTGGTTTTTCAAGCCATCTTTTGCCAGGCATTACAAAGGAAGTGTCTGCTTTGGACAATGCTTCAAAGGACAAATGCTTGAAGAAAGCAAACATGATTCAGAGCAGATCCATCCTGGCAGATGTATACCAGCAATATCATAGGAACTAAGCTTCTCCCTAATACTCGGCAGTGAAAGCTTGCAATCAAAATGGGGATGAGCTAGTCGCTGTACAAACAAGGCACACTGTCTTTAGTGTTCCTTGTCACATCCTTCTGGAAGTGTGCTAGGAAGTGTGCTGGAAGTGTGCTAGGAAGTGTCTGTCCAGATTTGGGGGAACATGAATGGTAAAATTCACACAGGAAAGTAGACAATATGATGTCCTGAGTTCAGGGACCAAATCTACCACTCGTCCTGACTTTTTCACCAGGGAAAGGGAACCTTTCCTCTCCCCATCCCTGAAAGGGAATAGAGTTGAACCGAGGGTATTTGTCCCCAGTGTTCCCTTTCCTTGTAGAAACAGAGTCCTAATCCTTCCGTGGAAAGAGCAAGATGTTCCACAAGGCACACTCCCCGTTCTCCTGCAGTTTAACATTCACTAACACTTATCCCTGTGCCTCAAGCCGGTGGCTTTGCAGTAGGCTGGTGATCTGGCTGGTTCTCCTCCAGAGCCAACCCTGACTGTGAAAGAATGTAAAGAATGTGGTGAAATGGAAAAAGAGTGATCTCTTATTACAAGGGATGATCCAGGAGAGTGATTTTTGTTTTTGCCTTTCCATGCCTAACTCCAGCTAGATGGATGTCAGAGGGACAGGAGTTATGTACAGTGCATTTCACAAACTTGCATTGAGTTTAACAGCACTGAGAGGAACACTCAGTACACAATAAACAATAATAGCCGTGTCCAGCTGGGAATGGCAATTCCTTCTCCAGTGCACTCAGAGATCTGCTTCAGCCTAAGGACTGGTACAACAGTGGAACTACAGTTTAAACACTAATATAGGAATGGAAAGGGCAACACTGCACAGTCAGGTGTAACTCAAGTCAAGGAGTCACAAGTTTTTTCACCTCCCTTTTGGCCTTCTGAAACAAGAGAGAGACCAATGCCATTGAAGGAAGAATGTCAACCTTGCCTTCCCCAGGGATCCTTGTAGGAGAGCTTGAAGAATAGTGTTAACTAGGCTTGCTCGTGCAGTTAGTGTTATTTACTGCAAACTGGCAAAGATTTAAACCCAGTTTGCAGGCAGATTCAGTAACCTGTTGGAGGATGCAACCTTTCAGGATAACAGGAAGTGGATCCTTCTTCTGAAAATCTCCCATATTCTTCTACTGACATGTCAACATATTTTGCCAGATACCCATTATTTGCGGCAGCCATTACCTGCTTTCTTGCACTTTGGCAAAGAGCAAAGTGCTGGTCTTCAGTATTCTATCTGGTGGCAAGCTGACTTGCCACCACAATCCCATACTGAAGTCTGGAACTGATGACCTTTTGAGAAGCCTGCCTCTTGGCCACATCCCTAGCAACTGCTTAGTGCAGGAAAAAAAACGGATGAGGGATACAGAGGGATAGTTAGGACCCTGACTGTGACAAAAATAAATAAATAGAGCAAGACTTCAAGAATGTTACCAGGGCCTACTACAGTACAGTTACCAAGACCTGACTGCTCTCTGGTTTCTGAGTCCCAGCTGGAGCATCTCTCTACATTGTAGACTGGGGACGGTACCATTCCAAAGGATGGGGCACTGGAACAGGTTGTTCAGAGAAGTTGTGGATGCCTCATCCCTGAAAGTGTTCAAGGCCAAGCTGGACAGGGCTTTGAGTAACCTGGTCTAGTGGAAGGTGTCCCATTGCACTATTCCTGATACAGTCCAGGATGTCATTGGCCCTCTTGGCCACCTGGGCACACTCTAGCTCCTGTTCAGCTGCTCCCAAACAACACCTCCAGGTCCTTTTCCACTAGAGAAGCTTTCCAGCTACTCTGCATCCAGCCTGTAGAACTGCACAGAGTTGTTGAGACCCAAATGCAGGACCCAGAACTCCATCTTGTTGACCTTCATACCATTGGCCTCAGCCCATTGATCCAACCTGTCTAGATCCCTCTGCAGACCCTTCCTGCCCTCCAGCAGATCCCACCCAACCAGGTGTCATCTTTGAACTGTCTGAGGGTGCACTCAATCCCCTTGTCCAGATTGTTGATGAAGCTTGTTGCCTCCTCCTCCACTGAGCTGACTGCCCAGATGATAAGGCATTATTACATCAGTCAAAAAAATTCACAGCTAAAGGAAAACCACATCAGTTGGAAGGTAAAGTGCTTTTATTCTAAAAGTGCTTACCATACACAGGGGGAGAGAACTTCTAGAGATGTGTGGCTGGCTTACAGTTTAATTGGTGCCCTCAGTTTTGAGCCAGCATAAATCATTATTATGAGGGAAATCGCTGAGGTCAGGCCATGCAGACACTTGCTAAAGGAAAGCAATTCTGAGAGTTGCTATAGGGAATTCTCTGCAGCTTTCCTATAGTTTTGCAGTGTACTTCATGCTGACCTGCTGGAATTAAATGAACTTATGCTAAAAGTAGTGCTGTCCCTTAGCATGAAGACTGTGCATCGACACAGCTCACTGGTGGTGCTCAAACTGGGAGGGAGTGTGCTTGTGTTTAGTCTGGGCCCAGTGTTCTGGGGGAATAGGATGTATTTTTCCTTCTCTGTCCTTATCCTCATTTTAAAAAATCCAGTTTTGCCTGCTTGCAACAAGTTTAACAGTGACATCCTTCAAACTGAGGGCAGCCCTAAACATGCCCACTTACTAATTTGCCTCTCATGCACTTTGCTACCCCATACCAAAAGCAGCCATCAACCCTCTTAATGGAGACACACACAACCCCTGAAGCCTCTCTCTAGTTAATAGCCTTCTACCCTCCTGCTCCTTTCCTGGATATCTAGGAATCCATGCCATGTTTAATAAATTTCTCCTTGAGTTACCAGAAAAGCACTGCTTTTAGACAACAGGCCCAGGGGACAAGGAAAAATTTGGAAAGATTAAATCCTTGTAACTTCAGATTTGTTTAGGCCTGGAAAGAGCCTGTGAGAAAGAAGACCTAAACCTGAGGAAAAGGCTAAAGGACATCTGCACTGGGTTAATGTCTGTAAATTGGAAAGTAATTTCTTGGTTTTCTCCTTTGTGTTTCCCTAGATCATCAGTGTAATGAAGAGAAGAGAGACAGAAAAGTGCAGGGAAAGGGCTGATACTCTACAGCACAACAGCTTTCGGGGATCATGGAGGGGCAGATAACTCTCCTGAAGCCTGTGGTCTTTAATACTCCTAACTGCTTTTCAGATGCTTAGTAATGTGGTTTTTCTTAGTGTTTACCTCTATGTGTTCCTGGCTATTTAATTTTTAAAAAACCCACTGAAAATATCTTTCCACAGAAAGTGCATTTAATTCTGCACATAAAATAAGGTAAAAGGTTTACTGCATATCTATTTATGCATAGATATGCAATATGCTTCACTGGTGGTTTATATAAAGACATATCTGTAGTTCACAAGTGGCTGTTTGAGCCACGCCAGGAGCACAATACATTTCTGACTTGATGGCCCCAAGAACGAACAGCATTTCTGTGAGGTTCCTTATCTGTCTATTCAGGGCATTTGCCTTGTGTATCCTCTACCTCTTCCCACACCTGCACAATACCCTCTTGCTTGTTTTTCCCTTACAAAGTAGCTGCAAAAGTATTTCTGTCCTACTTCCACCTCAATATCGGTGCTGTCCATTCAATCACGCTTCATCCAAATCGTATTTCATAGTCTTTATAAAGCTACCCAGGCCATAGGACAAGGGACTGTTTTGCTATCTTTGTGCAGGACAAAAGACTGAAGTGAAGCAGCATCCTCTGAATAAGCAGAATAACTCAACAGAAGACATCAGGATTAGGCAGATTTGCTCCCATGAGGATCTGTGCTGTGTCCATTGTTTATCTACAAAATGTACCCTGCACATCCAATTAAGGTTTCTTCAAGCTTGGGACCTTGGAACTGATCTTATTTTAGACTTTCATTAACAACCTTGGCACAAGAAAATGAAAACATGCTAATGAAACAAGTGCATATCACAAGATTCAAAGGCTGTGTCAGTGCAGAGGAAGATCAGAGTATAGCACAGGTAGGCTAAGAGTAATACAGACAGATTAAAACTGAAGATCATGGAGTATAAAGTAATGTATTTAGGGATTAACACCAGAATTTCTGCTATAAACTTAGAAGCCTGTAATTTAGCAGCGAACTAGGAGCACCTTACTTTTCTAACTAAGCACAATCATCCCTTGCTAATGTGATGCAGGGCTGAAAAACCCAAGTTTTATGCCAAGAGGTATGAGTTTTCACCAGTAAAAAAGTCAGTGTGCTAGTACCAAAAGTCCTATTGGGATCTTGCTGGGATATTCTAAGGAACTGTTTTTTGTGTTGAACAAAGACAAATTCAGGCTCAAGAGGTACTGAGGCTGTTTTGGTGGAGGGAAGAAGGGAGATACAAAGGGACTAGCATTTAGGAGGTTTAGGCTGCACTTGCACAGGCAGCATGAGTGAATTGTAAGGTAGGATTGCAGGATTTGAGGCAGATGCAGGCAAGCAGACATGTTCCTGCCTTGAAACGTGCACAGAATTTGTTCTCGTGCTTCAGTGAACAAGCACAGAGCCTTCCAACATCCCCTGTACTGCCTTCCCCCAGCATACTTCTGCTGTTCACAATTAAAGGCAAACCTGAGAGGGGAGACAGGCCTGCAGGAACAACTCCTTCAGAAGCTGCCTTAGCAAAATGTGGAAAACTAATGCAGATCTTCCTTGCCAAACTGGACTAGACATAGCCATCTCCTTCCAACTAATGAAACACTTCTTTTTGTTCCAATTTCTCAGCTGGGGCTCCTATCCTGGTGTTTTGATATTTGATCCCATTTTTCCCCATCTGCTCACACATTCTCTCCTCCCTCACCCCAACCCATTCCCTCCACAGGTTGCCTACATGTGTCTGAGGGATGAGATGAACTACAGAAGGGAATGTCTCACATCCAGCTCTTGTACTTCAACATGGGCATTAAGGAGCTCTTTTCAATGAAGCAGCATCAATAATTCAGCAACATGAGTGGAAAGCCCATGGCTGAGTTGGAGCCAGGCAATCATTTGGGAATGTAAAAGATGCCAGGACTTAGTATTCCTATGTTGAAGCTTTGGGAATATAACATAGCAAAGGAGAGTTTCCAGGGATTGTGGACAGCCGCACTACCTCCCGCATGTTGACTGACACGCTATGTACAGAAATACATCTCTCCAGTAAGGACTAGAAAGGCTAATGGAAGGAAGAGGAAAAAATGTACAGAGTGCCCTTCATCGATCCCAGTGCAATGGAGTCTGCGGTGCACAGTCTCCAGCGCTCCAGCCAGGCTTAAGCACCCGGCGGAGGGCCCAACACACTCATCTCCTCTGCCCACTCTTCACTGCCACCCACAGGGTCAGCTGCCAACCAGGGGCAGTCTAGGGTGGTTTGACCCCAGATAACAAGTGCTGGGCTCTGAGGCTGTAGGAAACACCCATCTGTGGGCTCCACTCCTTCAACTCCTACAGGTTTCTTGGAACCACTTTGAGACTGACGCCATCACAGGTGCTCACAAACTGGTTCAAACTTCAAACAATGCTAAAGTCTATAGGGATAAGATTTTTTTGGCCACCTTCTCAGATGCATCAAGTTCTGCCATTGTCACTGATGCAAGCAAAAAGGTAGGAATACAGGTTTTACTTTTCACTCAGGCCAAAGATAAACTGCGCAGTGCCTAAAGATGCAGGCTACTGCTCAATGTCTTGACTAATGATCTGGAAAAGAGTGTGAACTGAGCAAATTTACAAGTGACACAATGTTATTTGACAATCAAAACAGAACTCTGAGACAAGGTTGTGAAAAACCTTCATAGAGACCTAACAAATGCTGGTTGAATGGACAACACGAAATGGACGAAATGATTTAAGTATTGATGTGGTCAGCAAAATAAGAACATTTGCACAATGTTCAGCGTCATTTTATAAAGCTGACAAAATATCAGGAAGAATTGTACTCAGAAAAGTCCTGAAAGCATTAAACCACTGTCTAAATCAATACAGTCTTACCTTGCAAGCAGTGTCCAGTACCAAGCCTCCCATCACAGAGATCTATGAGAAACATACAGTGTCCACAGAGGTATAACTGAAGAATTTCAAAAGTAAGGATGGACTAAATGAGATTGTACAAATCCTACAATGGGCTTACAATAAAAATCTTCAAGCAATTAATTAAATACAAAAGACACACATTCAAAACAGGCAGCATTTTTCTCTGATTTACACCAGACAAAAATCAGGCCTTATCCTTTTAAAGTGAATAAAAGGGAGCTTGTGCTCTTTGAAAGCAAACACTAAATGACTCTTGATGACCATCATCCTACTTATCAGGCCCTGCAACTACTGTTCCTTCAAACCAATTAAAGGGCTGTGGGCCAAGAGTAACAATAAAACAATTGCATCAGCAATATGGACTATTTCTCTCCACCTGAAAAGAATGTGACTTTGAATGAAAGTATATATGACATAAAAGGGGGAAATGTAGAAAATTCAGTCCCCTACCAAATACCACTTTAAACAGTATGAAATTGAGCCCTTCATACAGGCCTGATGACCATTTATGTGCCTTCTGAGTGAACATAACCTGTTCATAATTAATATATAATGTTTGCATTGGTCCATTAGGAGTAATCTTCAGCCATTATGAATATTCATCAAATTGTTCTTTTATTTGTAGACTTTGGCTTATGCTCAACCTATTTCATTTATTTAGTTGCTTAAGGATCTGGAAACAGACACTTCCACAGTCTCAGTGAAATGAGAAGAATCATTCCCTGGAAGTGTTTTCCACAGGCTACATAGAGATGCTGGGGCTACTATGCTCAAAAATCCAGTAAATTGGAACTACGTCTACTGGAGAGAAATCCATGCCTGTCTTTCTGTGGAGCATTCTATCAAAGTCTTGGAAAACAGATCCGACATTTCCAGGATACACCCTTCTCTTTATCTGTAAGAGAGACATTATTGCAGCCTTTCAATATATACAGGGGCCTTATAAGAAAGATGGAGAAGGACTTTTTACCAGGGCTTGAGCTACAGAACAAAAGACAATGGTTTTAAACTGAGAGTAGATTTAGATCAGACGTAAGGAAGACATTTTTTATGATGAGGGTGTTGAAGCATTGGTATGCGATGCCCACAGAAATTGTGGATGCCCCATCCATGGAAGTGTTCAAGGCCAAGTTGGATGGGGCTTTAAACAACCAGGTCTAGTGAAAGATATCCCTGCCCATGGCATGGAGGTGCTTTCATTACTACTGTAGAAGCATGGGGGGTTTTTTTGCCATGAGAAAAGTTTTGGAGTCTTCTTCTTCAGAGTAAGAACTCCTGAAGAGTTTGACAGAGCAGGACATTTGTTTCCTACCTAGCTGTGATGACAGTAGCATGGGTACAATAAAGCAAGCTGGTCAACTAGTACTCCTCCAATATCACACCCAGGAAAGTAAGATACCATCCCTCCACAAAAACATTTGAATGAAACAGCTAAGAAAGTGGTAATCTGTGAAACAGAAAAAAAATCCCTATGAAATATTTGACATATTTAATATAACATTTTATGCTAAAACTTTCCCCTTAATTATCTTATTATTTTAATGGTCCATGCATATCTTTTAAACACAGGTAAAGACGTAAGGAAACATTGTATTTAAAGTTACAGAAATAAGGCAAATTCATAGAATTGCCTGTTCTTAAGGAGGGGAGCAATGCTAACTAGGTAACATCAAAACTTTCAAACACACTTTACTGAAGGTTACACAAAAAAGAATAATTTGAGGAACCCCATAAAGAAGCAGAATGAAATAAATACTGGGCTTTACTTACAGCTTTTCTGTGTGTTCTATTTGGAAGTCTCCAGTGTTCAAACGCATGGAAGTCAGATCTGAAAACTCCCAGCACCAATGTTTAACACTGTGAACATCTAGCACCTTCAGACTAAAGTCCTCATGTACTCATCCACGGATCGGGATCACATCTGAATCTCCCTATTCAGAAGTGTATCTCCCGCTGCAGAAATGGCTTTATCTGCCAACACAGCAAACGTCAGCATGTTACTGTGCTCTTTTTGGGGCTGTATGTTGTAAGCATAGCTCTTCACCCCAACAGAAAGCTCTGCCCTCTCATTAGCAGTAGAACATGAAAAGGGGGAAAGGGAGGTTGCCTCTCTCATTTGGTTTCTCCAGAAGGCTAAACCTCATATTGGTAAGCTCAAGCCACCAACTCAGGAGGCAATCCCACACTTAGATAATTCTTTCCCTAGTCTGAAGCTTTTTTCCTTGCTTGTAGCTCTATGGACACTCATCCTGTGTATCTGAAACTTCCTACAACATTAATGCAAGTAATTAAGGGATACAATTTGCATTAGCACAGGCCATCATTAAGCAGCTTGCCTATAATGATGGCAGACAAGTACAACAGTGATAAAATATTTCAGTAAAACAAAGATGCAGTATGTTAACTGCCAAAATTAATTCACTTACTAAAGATGTATGTATAGTGCCCTGTTCTTGGCTTGTCAAAGGGCATTTCAGTCTAAAATATGTATATATATGCATATGCTGTGCCCTTCTTCTGCTGAAGAATTATTTTATTCTATATATAAATCGCTATTAATAGTGTACCCGATACATAATCATAAGTAGTGAGACATTTAACATGCGTTTTTCATAGTCCTCAGACTTCCGATCTTTGTACATGAAAGACAGTACTGCGTCCTAATTAAACTCATAACCAAGAACCTTGTCATTAGAAATTGTATGGAAAAATTCAATACATACACATCCTATTGCCATGTTGAGCTGATGGAAGAGCATGAACTCTTCAAAACCTAAATATCTCACCTTTGAACAAATTTTTGAGGGCTACTACAGAATTTATTTTAGTCTGTAAAATTCAGATGAGAAAGGATAGTTATATCACATCTTCCCACAGGTATCTCTAGTTAACCACTTGACTGCCTTTTTTCTTTCCATCTCTATTTTTTTGTCCTCTCGCTTTCCTTACCTTATTCTTATGGCTGCTCTACACTGGGAATAATCTGATAATCATAGTTTGTTGTTATTGCTCTGTAGCAATAACAACTGTAGGCACTGTATTTCAGAATAAAAGTGGCTTTCTTTATAGAATGGAGTTTCCATAAGGAACCATAAGGAATTAGCCCAGTTTACTTATAGTTTACAGGTGTAACTATTCACAGTTCCTTTACCAGTCAGTTTACCTGTATAGATGAACACTTGACCTTCAGATATACATCAGTCTTAATATTATACAACACAGAACAGAAAAGTACATTTAGATTATACAGAGAAACTACATTAGTACTTTCAGATCAAATGTTTGTCTATTTTTCCAACTGTTAATTGATACAGTAAGAGATATTACCTCTCTGCACCAACTTTGCCTGCTGGCATCCCCAGCCCATCACAAAACTAACAAGAGTGGCCTGCAGTGACCTGCCTGCAGTGACCTGCCTTGCAGAACCCAAGGCTTCCTCACATCATGCTCCCAACTACACCTCCAATGCCCCCTCTCCTGTCCCCACTGTGTTACTTGGTTGACTGATGTCCCTTCTCCCATTTGAATAACATGCTCCTATAGCTGTTGCAGGGGAAGAAGAGAGAGATAAAAACCAGGAAGTGCAGAGGTCAAACACGTAACAGGCAGAGCTCTCCCTGAATTTGCTAAACCTTTATTAAACCTGAAGCCTTTCCAAGTACCAGTGCATCTTTATGTATTTTGGTCTTATTCCCTAGTGTCCCTTTCCCTTCCAATACTTCTCACTCCCTAAAAGGCACACTGAATGTGGGCAGTGTTTGTGCTCTCCTACCTCTCCATATTGTTTTTGCCTTACACATCCACTCTCACTACCCGCTTTCTCATTTGTCATGACCATTGGCAAAATGGCAGAAGAACCAAAAATCTATACAAATCTATCGCAATACAGACATTGTCTGAAACCAGTAATCTCATAGCACTACAAGAAACTGTTAATGGATGAGCAATTTTAATGGTTCACTCCCGTAAATCGGGTAATTTTTCTTAGATAAAAGCAAGACATATAATTAGAAAAGGGAACTAGTTACTTGCAATGAAAGAATAATCAAATCACCATTAAAAGGACATTAGCCACATTTGTCTTAATTCTAGGGGCCCTCCTGTTGCCTCCTGATAGGAAGACAAAATTTACTTGACAATCTGAGTGACTTTTTCCAGTCCTGTGTGTTCATGCAAAAGGGGACTTTTTATCAACCTTTAGCAGAGCAAGTTGCATGTAACTAAACAAAAGCCATTAAAAGGCTATTTGCTTCATTTCCATAAAAAAAAGACACACCTCAACTTCGAGGGATACTGTGAACTCCAGCTGGCTCCTGTCCTCCCACTTGTAAGACAGAGACAGTGAAAATAAAAGAGAAGCCCAAGGGAAATCTGAAAAAGCTAGACCAGTGCAGGGTATTCCTGGGGAGGAATCCCATATGGGACTCCATCACACGTGTCTATTGGCAGTTGCAGGACAGTGAGGTCCCAGGGCTTTGGATCTACTTCACAAGAGATTCACTGGACCTGCTTAGGACCAAAACAGACAAATCTGCATTTTAATGCCAACAGCAAAAAAAAGGGAATGGTTCTGTTTAGTCAGCATGCTCCCTCCTTCCCTCACAGGCCATCAGGAGGAAAGGAAAGCTCTCTGAGGTAGGGAGATGGCTCACCCAGATAACATAGGTTCGACTCTGTTCCCCAGACCCTATTCCACTCTTCAGTACTACATGCCACAGAAGGAAAGGATGCAGAGAAACCCTGTCATATTCAATAAGGTTATCTATACTGCATCTCCCAAAAGGAGGAGTGGAATCTAATATCAATTACTGCAATAGTAGGAGGGAAGAAAGAGTGTCAGACAAAGGCTGAGACACTACTATCAACCATGATCAGTAGCTGCCTCAGCACATCAGACTACAATAGCATTTACCTTACAGCAGATATCAATATTAATCAATACCATCCTTTACAAGCAACAACTAAACTACTCCCAGTGTAGAGATACATTTATCCTGAAGCCAGTTAAATCAGACAAATGGCACTCAGCACCAAAACTAAGGTTCAGTACCACCCTCCCATGCTGCCAGTCGCCTTCCTAACCCAAGTATTCCTTGATCACTCTTCTTCCAGCAGAAGAAAACTATTTGCATAAAACAGCACCCACCATTTGCTACACATTCATCAGCATCTTCAGAGGCTTGTCCTCCCTGGAGCAATTAGTTTATACCAGTAATGAACAAGCCATGCAAGTATTTTCAAAAATTTAAGAAGTCCTGTGGCTTCCTCACAGCACAGTACTGACACAATATGGAATCAAGTTAACATTTAAAGAGCTTGATCCCACTGATTCACATTTATTTGTCACTTTACTGGACTCTGATGATGCTTTAGCCTCTTACATGGGTGAGTTTATATTTTTAATGCAAGAGCACTCATGCCACCCTCTAGCACCTTTAAGATACGTACATAAAATACAAGGGTAACAAAAGATCTTACCCTTTCATTCCTAAGTCCCCCAACCAAGTTCAAGACAAACAAATTTAAGTAAATCTAATTTTTATCTAGAGGACCACTGGTTTAGTTCCTTTCCAAAGGCTTAAATACAGATCAGTCTGTATGAACACACTTAGAATGTTTTTCATGTTTTAGTTAGAACAGTTTAGCTGTTTGTCACAGCAAAAATCAGGGGGAATTCCAGTTTTGTCCAGGATGACACACTTTATTACAATTTAATCAAAGAATTCCAACACCTGCAACCATCAGAGTGGAGCCTTTAAACTCTTCAAGCAGTTGGCCAGATGGAAGTTAAGTGTTATGCTGGTTTCATGAAAAACTAACCAAATATGGAAAACAAAATGAGAAAACTCAATTTTAATATCCTCAGCTGACATCTTAAAATTTGCCTGCAGAATTTCCTTAAGACTCCAGCTCTCATATAAGACTGCTAAATGTCTAGGCCTCCTAAGCAAGTCTTCTTAGGCCTCCTAAGCAAGTCTTCTTCTCTGCCCAGAAGTTTTAGTAGAAGTTGGAACAACAAAAGAAGGCCAGAGGTACAGATACAGAAAGAATGACAGCAGGAGAACAAGTGTACAGGCAGGAGCTGAGCGGAAGGCAGGAATCAGAAAGGGATAGCAGTGTAAATTAGGGGGCTGATAATAAGGAAAAGATTACAGGAACTAGTATGGGAGAAAAGAGAAAAGTCCTTAACCACCTTAATAAATTAAGGCCCTTAATAGGGCTTCAGTAAACATGAAATTTGTTCTCTTGCCATTAAGTGAACAGACACGAGACTAGTTGTAAAGAATCTCCATCCCACTCAAGGCAGGACACAAAATGAGTAAGTTTTTCTACTGCTACCCACGACAGGACTATTTCAGATAGTTCAAGAGTATGCTGCATATCCAAAGAGCTCGCTCATAGTGTTGTTCAGTGGCAGTCTGGGTAAATCCCGTGGCAGAAGTCTGCTTTTGGGGGCTCTTTGTGTGTTTACCTTCATTCACAGTGCTATATGTTTGCTTTGTGAGATGCCACTTTGACCTGTCGTGCACAGATGGTAGGAAGGAAACTCCTGCCTGTACCCTCTCAAACTCCTTTGCTGTAGAGACAGAAAGCATTTGATGGAGGGGGCTGGTTCTGCTGGGAAAAAGCAAGAGTCTTATAGCAAATAACAGAGGCTCTAGAAAACTGTCTTCTAACTCTGTTGTAAAGTTCACGTGTAAGTCTGAGGAATTTGCATTATATATATTCCTCATTTTGCTCCCACACCCCAATTGAGTAATTTGCGGTGTGAGCTGCTAAGACGCTGAATGTGAGTAGGTGCATCTGAAGTCAGTGGGAGGTGGACTTTCTGTACATGCAAAGTAGCATAAAGCATTTACCACCCTGGAAATGAAGGTCTTTGATATGGTATTTACCACTTGGGAAATTAAGATCTTAAATTTCTTCATATAGGTAACCAGAAGTGTTGATGTTTTTAATTTCCTGCACACAAGACAAAATAATGCCAACCATTTCATAGTGGTGACAAGGGTAAAGTCATTAACGGTCAGTAAGATTATAGCACTCCTGAAATGCTCTAAAGGAAATTAATTTTTTTTTAATTCAATAAAGTATAATGTTATGCAGTAAACTGTACATTAAAGTATACAGGGACTAAGCAGGTGTAAGAATATGGAATAAGAAATAAAAGAAACAAAGAACTGGAAAGCTTCTGGAGCTCAGTCTCCTGCTGTCTCAGGCAACTACATCATATAAGCACTTTTACAAACTCATCAGGCTCTGCTTTCAAAGCAGGTGGGTTTCCTGCCCTCAGCACAGAGAAAATGTCTGATGGCCTCATTGCTCTGTAAATTCCAAATCTTCTAAATTCATTAATGTCCATGTTACACACACTTGTCTTCCATTTAAACAACAATTCTACATCCATGCCATTCACTCTTCTTTTGAGACACCAAATCTCCTCTTAACATTCATTTTTCTAATCTAAACACAACAAATTCTTCGAGCCCCCTCTCAGAAAAGCTCTCTAAAGGACAACATTCCTACTTAGCAATAGAGTTCTTCTGGGAAAATAAGCTTATGGCTGTGTGATTAAAAACGGTATTGTAGGGCAGTCTTATGGCACGTAAGCCCACAAGACCCAAGCCTGAAAAGCAAGCAGCACAGAGTGGGTCTGAAGCCAGACACACACAGGCCACACAGCTGCTCTGCATACATGCATCAAACTCTACATCACGCATGGTGTTCAGTCTGCATCCATCACACAGCTCTATGCACGCAAACTGCTCTGCTCAGCACTTCCCAACTTTTAACATGGTTCTGCATTTCTTAATGCAGGCTCTGAGTAGGTGGGAAAGAGGCAGGAACTAAATGGTATGAGGGTAATTCTTAATATCTTTTCCTTTTCTAAGGTGAATCAGTGAAGGAAGTAGCCTCAATTACGTCAGCTGTCCTTCCTCAAATAAAACGCACCCACCCGTGCCTTATAGGTGGAATGGTTAGTTGATGGAGACGTGTTAATAAAGGTTTTGTTACACAATTGGTCAATTTTGGTCTTTATTTCATGTAAATGAAGATAATTATTAGGGACTAGTGAAAATGAGAACATATCCTACTGACAAGGAAGAATAAACAGGCATCCTAAAACTGTAGCAAGTTACCAAGAGGTAACTTCTGAGAGAGAGCATTAAATATCCATAGCAGTTTCTGAGCTTCATTAAATTTGAAAAGGTTGTTATTGATAGGTCTGGTTTGTTGTTTTTTTTTTTTTTAATAAAGCAATGTTTCTCAAACTCAAATGACAAGAAAGAGTGGCTTGTTCACAGCATAGCTCAAATTTCCATGTGCATAGTCCCAGTCCTAGTCCAAACATAGACCAAGAGCTTTGTAAGTTGAGACAGTAACATCCTAAGGTTGATTCAGAGAATTCATCATCCCATCGGGATGCTGAAGTTCCTCAGTGTGACTATATTTGGTGATACTGAAAGCAAAGGTGAGAAATCTCATCACTTCACGCAGAGACTTGGTACTGCACAGACACTGGAGAACCTGACCTCGCCCGAGCCCTCATACACCAGATGCATTTGACCTGATTTTGCAGGGCAAGACCAACAGCACATGCCCACCGTGTCCTTACCACTTCCTCTGAGGCTCAGGCAGCGCGAGTGCACACAAAGTCATGCACCCACTCGGCCAACGTTATGGCCATGGGTGCTTCATCTTTACCCAGTCACGGGTGGGTAACACTCTACTATTGTATGTCACAGCATGGTTTGACCTCTAGAGAATTAAGGTGAATCAAGAGGAGGAAAACAAGCAAATACACTGGTAGTTGCTGATGGGAAATGCTGCCTTCACCCCCTGGGGCCCCGGGAACACGTACGCGGGAATACGAAGCCCCGCAGTGCCTGTACGAGACTCGGCCGCCCCCCGGCACCCGGCGGCGGCAGTACCCGGACTTCGTCCGGCCCCGCTCCGGAGCGGCCGCACGGCCGCTCCCGGCCCTGCCCCGCCCGAGCCGCCGCAGGGGCAGCTCGGGCGGGGCCGGGCTCGCCGCCCCCTCCTGCGGGAGCTACCGCCCGCCGGCGCTGCGGAGAGCGGCGGCCCGAGGGCGCGGCCGCCCGCGGACGGAACACCAGCCGCCGTGGTGCTGGCGCGGGCACCGCCCCGGCGCCGGGACGGGCAACCGTCTCGGCCGGGCCCTCCCTCCGGGAGCCCCGCGCCCCCTCCCGCTGCTTCCCCCGGTCCCCCGTCCCCCTCCCGTTGCCGGTCCCGGGTGCCGGCCGCTGGGCGGGGGGTGGAGCGGCGGGGGAGGGGGCGGAGGGTGGCGGGGGGGGGAGGGGTGTAGCGGCGTCACCATGGCGATAGTGACGTCACCCCACCCTGGATCTCATTGGAGGAAACCCCGTGGCCCCAGCCGCAGCCCACGGGCCCAGCCGAGCTCGCGCCCTGCCCGCGCTCGCCCCCGCGGCGGCGCGCTCCGCTCCGATTGGTCGGCGGTGCGCGGGGGGGCGGGGCCGGGCGCGCAGGCCGGGCCGCGATTGGCCGCGTGGGCGCGGGCCGCGCAGCGGGTCGGTGCGCGCGCCAACGCCCTTCAGCGCTGGCTCGGCCAAGACGGGAGCGGCTCTTTCTCTCCGCCACAGCCTCGAGCGCGGCACCGACCGGGCGCGGCCCGGCCCCACAGCCCGGCGGACCCAGGTGAGCGCGAGGCCGCGGCCCGCGGCGGGATGGGCCCCGCTCCGCTGTCTCCTCCCGCCGCGTCCTCCATTTTGTGATCGCGGCGTGGAGAGCTCGGCGGCCCCGGGGAGCGGGAGGTGCAGCCAGCGCCGCCATTTCGCACCCGCCGCCGCTTCCTCTTCCCGCCCCATCGCCACGGGGACTCCGCCGGCCGCCCCCGCGCCCCCCACCATCCCAGGGGACGCGGCCTCTGGGCCCGAGACCGCACCCCCTGCCGCGCACCGGGAGCCGCCGCGCTCCCCGCCGGCAGCGCGGGGCCCCCGCCGCGCTGAGGGCCGGATCTACGGCCGCCAGCGCAGCCGGGAGGCCTGGGGCCGCCGCGCCCCGCCGTGGGGAGGAAAAGCGCCTAGGGCCCCCGCCCCGGCCTCGCTCGCCCCCAGGGAGGCGGGTCCTGGAGGGGTTTAACCCCTCCTGTGTTCCCCGGGGCCGACTTCGTCTTGCTTCTTTTATTATATTTTTTCCCACCAGTCTCGGCATTTATGCCCGTCTGCCTCCGGCGCTCGCCCGTAGGGCTCGTAGCACACGGGGGCAGGGATTTGGGCGAGGGCCTCAGGCTGGGTGGTAACTAGGAATCCTTCCACGAGTCCCTGTTAGAGGGCATGTTAATATGCTCACGTAGGGCACGGAGGAAGAGCGGAGTGATGACTTTTTTCTGACGGAAAACCAGCTATTTCCACTGCTTGGGCGCCAGGCTGCCGTCCCTTGGATAGCACCGAGTGTGCCTTCCCTGGCTGGGTTTCTAGGTCGTGGTTTCCCGAGGGGTGGACACTTGGGACGAGTTCCCGTAGCCTTGCATGGAAGGGCAGGATGTTGCAGTCCGTCTCTTTAGGAGAAGCACCTGGAGATTGGGAAGGGGAGGCAAGCCTCACAGTGATCCTTGTTTTTTGCTCGGTTGCAGTGGGTGTCGTAGGATCCTGTTCGGTGGTGTTTATCCTGGCATCATGGTTACTGTCTTCTTTCAGGTTTTGAGGTGCATTCTCGTGTTGATAGTGTAACATCCCCAGCTTCTCCTGCTTCTGCTACTACACTGCTCTTGTCCCACTGCCAGCCACCATGGATAAGACCGAGTTGATCCAGAAAGCCAAGCTGGCTGAGCAAGCCGAGCGCTACGATGACATGGCCACCTGCATGAAGGCAGTAACAGAGCAGGGTGCCGAGCTGTCCAACGAGGAGCGCAACCTGCTCTCCGTGGCCTACAAGAACGTGGTGGGGGGGCGGCGCTCGGCCTGGAGAGTCATCTCCAGCATCGAGCAGAAGACAGACACCAGTGACAAGAAGATGCAGCTTATCAAGGACTATCGGGAGAAGGTGGAGTCTGAGCTCAGGTCCATCTGCACCACGGTGCTGGTAAGTGGGGACTTTGTTTTTTCTCCTATTTTGTTTAACGTAAAGAAATACAGTACTTAGGTGTACTGCTGTATTGAAGAAGGACTGGGAAATTGGCTGGGGCATATTATGCAAAGTGTTGTGCTGGGGTAGGGGAAGTCAGTGCAGTAACTTCTACAACCATTATGTGGGTCACCGTGGTGAGGAAGATCAGCTGCACTGTGCTGTGGGCCCTATATGTGTAGAGGTAGTTGAGATACTCAATTTTGAGTATCTCTGAGGTACATATTTGGGTGGAGTGATCCATATGCAGTATTTCACCAGGCAGTTGTGGAGATACAGGGAATTACCCTCTGTGCTGTGGTTAGTAAACTTACCTATTCGTAAGATAAGCTGAAAACATGAAAACTCTTTTATTCAGATCAGCTCATAACTTGCTAAAACATTTAAACCATGTGTGCATCTTGTTTACTTCCTGATGAAGAAAAAGACTCTCAAGGGGTCTTCAAGAGACATATTGCGGAATGTTTTAACATAAATTTGACTTTTTAAGCTGAGACATCTGCATTGAAGGTGGGAAAGAGACATGTAGAAATTTACTTTGTTAGATGCACTCTGACCTCTCAGGGTATCCTCAAGATGAATTTGCAGTAATTATGGAACAATGAAAACCTAAGGTGTAAAGACTGGAATGACACCCTAAGCATGCATCAAAGCCCAGAAGTTCATTTCTGTGGAAGCAGCAGAATTCCAGATGCTATTGATGGGAAAACTGTAATGCACTGTAGTGGGAGCTCAAGAGATGCGTGTCAGCAGTGTGGAGGCTGCTGGACCCTGTTCTACATGACCAGGGAGTCGTAGCTGCAAGAAACTGCATGTGCATAATGCAATAGTAATTGTGTGGCAGGTCATCTTCAGTGATTTATTTGCTCCTCTTAGTTACCTTTGGTTTTTTGGTGTCTAGTATTGCTAATGTGAGAACAGGAGGAAGCAAGTCTGTTGGGAAATAAACAATTGTGAGGTAAACTTCTTCTAGATTGGTTTAGGAGACGTGAATTTAAAGGTGACTGGTTTGGAAGTAACTGAATTTTCTTCTTGGTTAAGTGTTCTGGCTCATGTACAAGGGAACGCTTCTTTGGATTGTGCTGAAAATACCTGTATGCTTCCTTGTGTGCTGCCACCTAGGTTTGTTCGTTCTTTCTAAATCTGTCAAAGTGAGTTACCTTGTCTTGAAAATAATTTTCATATTTAGCTTTACAAATCACTGGAGTTAATTCCTTATCACATTTAAGAACCCATCCCTTCCACAAGAGCAAAACTGTTTCTGTAGTTACAGGTGTATTGAAATCGTGAAACTTTCACCTTTGTGAAATAATAGGACTTACTTTGGGTTCCTACTTCCTGTGACAAGAGTTTCACTAGAAGCCTGTGTGATGCAGTGCCAGCATTTGTGTCGCTCTTCTTTCTCTTCTCTACTTAGTGCCCCGCTTCAGAACTAACTTCTTGGGACCTCCACATAAAGCTCACTCTTCAGACTTCCTAATCTCCCTCTGTCCTTTTACCAAATGTAGTGCCTTAGAGAAGGTGATGCATAAAATCGCAATCTGGTTGTACCATTTTGACAAGGAGCTTGTGTTTCCATAGGGAGAGGCAGTGAACCACTTCTCACAGTGTCTATACTGAAGTTATTCCACCCCATCTGATGGTGGCCAGCGGATATTCTGGTAGCCATGCTAGTGCAGACCTCTGATGTAGGGAAAGCAAGCTTTTCCTGTGCTAGATGATTTTTTCAATGCACTCTAGTCTTTCTCTGTTCTCAGCAATGGCCTGTTGGCAACTCTCCCCTTCCGGCCTGGAAGGCTGCAGGAAATAGTGAAGACCGAAACGTACAGCTGAGCATGCTTGTCCTGTCCTGCTGCAAAGCTGTGCCTTCCTTTGCTAGGAGGAAATGCAAGCCTTCGGTTTTTTATTCTTCATTTGAGGGCCATGTGCAGTTATGTTCCGATTCCCTCCCTTTCCTCCTCCATCTAGCACTCCTATGATCCATGAGTCAGCATCTGAGAGGCTGGAATTCACGATGAGCAGGCGTTACAAAGGATGGGTTTCTTAAAGCTTGACCCACGCAATGGTTTTGGCTCCTCCTTTGAATGATAATTTCTTCTGTACTAATACTATGGTAACGGCTTGTAGCTTTTTTAGATCTCTTCAGCTGAATCTCAGAGATGCTTTTTTAGTTCTAGGAAGGCAGCTAAACTTTAACAACTGCTGGCAAGTAGTATGGAAAGGTTGCTTGTCATCTGGAATATTTGGATTTAGCAGGGGTGGGTGTGTTGGGTGGAGTGTGACTGATGTTAGTCATACTACTAACAGTTTTTTCAAAAGGTTTTTTTTTATCTACTGATATGGCATATTTCTAAATCTTAATTTAGAAATACTTGTGCTAGCATTAAAAATACTGCTAATTTTTTTATAAAAATATTAGCAACACTGAATCTGTAATTACTTTTTTCCTGCAAAAAATGCCTCAATCCAGTTAAGTAAGGTATCATTTCAGGACATGGTTTGATAAAGAACTTAAATTCAATCACCACTAGAATACAAACATTCAAAATTACATTGAGATATCTGTATATAGATATATGCATAAAAATAAAACTTTTACTGATTGTTTAACTGTCATTCTTTAACTGCCTATCTTGCAAGTAGGCATGATCTGAATGCTTTTTAACTTAATTTTATGACTGGCCTTTCAGGTGAGAGTGGCTCCTTAATGGAGAAATGGTATGGCTGTCAAACAACTTGCACAAATGTTTTATTTGAAAGGTACACTAGGAAGTTTTGCTGAACTCCCTGTATTGATTGACTAATTCTTTGGTAATGTAGAGAATTAATGTTGAATCATCCTTTATGACTCATAGTTAAAACTTCTTGAAACTTTCTTCTCCTTGAATAAAGAAACAGGTTGGCAACTTAATTTTTTTCAAGATAAAGTTGAACTATGTTTCATATACTCTCTGAGCACAAAGTTCATGTTGCTTTCTCTTGACTTGAGTGATTTCAAGACATGGGGTACTAGATAATGTAGAAAGGGTGGGTGTAGCAGCAACTTTCATACAATTAGTGAAATGATGTGGGAAACTTTGAAGATGGAGTGTACAATATAAGACTTGCTTAATTGTATGCACACTCCACTGTTCAGTGGCATTAGGTTTTTTAAAAAGTTAACATTTGGATTGGAACCTTTCTGGTGATTAAACTGGTGGGTTTTCTGAGAGCCTTGGTCCTTTTCCATGGCTATAACTTGTGTTGCAGTCAAGGTCCTTTGTTCTTTAGAGAGCAGTAATGTGAAGGCAGGGAGGACAGCAGCCCTTGCCTGGCAGCGCTCTCCACCTGCAGCTTGAGGGTTTTTGTACATTTGTTTGCATGTGTTCAGTTTCTAGGTCCTGATGTGTTGGAGCTCTTCTTGGAGTAACAGAGATGAGAGTTGATAACTACTTGCCTGCAGTTTAAATCTTGATGCATATGCAGTAGTTAAGATCATTAGGGCTTGAAAACAACTGTATCTTAACAGTTACTTCTTGTGTCTCTAGCTGAAACTTGAAAGTGTTGTTTTAATAATTTTTTTTAATTTTGTGTAGAAAAGTTGCATACCTGAGGCTTTTCAGTTGTTTCCAAACATCTGTTTTCACAGTGTCCTCTGTAAACATTTTTACATTGTATTGTGTCAGGCCCATATTGGCCCATTTCTCTAGAAATGAACAAGGGCACTGTGAACTTTTAGAAATGCAGGAACAGTCCCATTACTTGTGCTGTTGATTCTTTTTGGCACCCTGTGGCAGTACCTGCAATGAAGTAGTTCTGAGCTATAAGGTGTATATTATCTGTATTTTTACTGTCTTAAGGCTGATAGGATGCTTTGATCTTCTGTGAGATTGCGCTGTTAATTGTTGAAAGCATGGATTGGTGTGTTGCTCTTGCCAGCTCCCCTTTCCATCCTCCCTCCTCCCCAAGGTTGCAATGTTGTTCCTACTGCTGCTTCGCATAATTAAGAAACAATAAAAGCTAATAAAAACGGGTTAAAAAATCGGTCGACTTCTGATTATCCATTTTGTAGATCTAGTTCTAAGGTTAGTCACTTAAAATGAGTAGAACAAAACTCACCATGCTATAAGGTAGTGTTTAGAGCAGTTTGTTTCAACAGCACAAGTTCATAGCTCCATTGAAAATGAAGTTGGCATTTTCTTACAGTAGCAAGTAGATGCCTTGTGTCAGCTAAAATATCTGATGTCTGATGATGGAAAACTTTGACCATAGCCCTATTTCTTCCCTACTGCTACCTTTGGCCTACAGAAAAGTGAAATCTTTATTTTTTTTTATTGCACATGCAGAAATTTGTCAGAATCAGTAGGTATCAGCTTCATGCTGCTATGTAAACAATTTACCAGAGTTTCATGTCTTGTGAATCCTTTGTCTCTGCGTTCCTCTTTTTAGTGAACAGATGGAGTTTGTATAAAAATATGTATGGTGTAGAGGTGAAACCCAGAAAAAGGGTATTACATACAGTCTTTTGATACACGGAATTATGTAGGATGCAGTTTTATTTTGAAGGTTAGGCATGCTAGTCACTTAATACCACATTTGGACTTGAGTTAGTTGTCCCAGTCATGGTTGGGACAGTGTTTCAAGTATTACTTTTTAATCTTTTGTAAGTTAAAGTAGCTTACAATTCTTAAGTGACTGACTAAAAGGAAAGGCTACTTCATGAAAGTCAGGTTGGTGACGTTACTTCTTGACAAATCCAGAACTGTGGAGTGAATGTGAATTGTTAGTAGTTTGGAATTAATCATGGTTTTTTATGAAAAGTTATTTGTGGATAGAGAGACGATTTTTCCTTTGTGTTCTTAGCACAACTTCTAGCAACTATCAACACATTTGTAGTGAGAATTGTGGAACTTCATGCATTAATTTTTTTTACTTAATGTACTTGAAACTTATATCTGAACTTGACTTATTCATAGTTTTACCTTCTCTTACCTTCTCTGTCATTCTTCAGTAGAATCCGCTGCTGGAATCCTCACTCTTGTGCAGAGAAATCTGAATAATTTCTGAGAAGGGACTGATTCTTGCAGAAACAAAGCCTAGAACACACCGAGGTTCTTGAACAGACTGCAGACTGTTAAAGGGTCCAGCTAAAAATAGTTCAAGGAATTCTGATGGTAGCTGAAGCCTCCATCCCATGCAGTCATTGCTTGCTGCCCTCTCCCCCTACAGCCATATGCTGTCTAGAATTATTAAATTTCTTGGAGGACATTTACTGGTTTGGTGGCCTTGAGAAAGTAGGATGTGCTCACTAGGTAGAACTGGACAAAAAAACCACAAATTCTGTTTTTCTGCTAATGCAGTGAAGCTTTTAACAGATTTTGTAAATCACTGTCACACTTAGCTTCTAGACAGTTGTCTCACAGGCATTTCTACTACCTTACATACTAATGTGATAGGTGCCTTTTTGAAGTAAAACATGAAGACTGTTTATGAGAGAGAGAACTTGATTAGGAAAGAACACACTCGAGTTTGAAGGTTATTAGCATTTGATTTCTTTATGATGGCACAAATCAGGGTTGTTTAGCACAATATTAAAGCTGTAGATTGTACCCATTCCTGTACAGCAGTGCAGCTTAGTATTCCGGTTTCAGTAATGGGGGATGACCAGTTTTCAAAGAAAGGAAAGTAGTGAGGAAGATAGCAGAAGAAGGGCTGGTAAAAGTGCATGGATATACTTTCTCACAACTTGCACACTTGATTCATTCATGTTTTCATATTTAGCTTTACACTCTTGGTCTTTGAGGGGCCAGGTGCCCCTCAGTGGTACTTGTGGTTGTGCTTTCCTACTGCCAATAAACTTGAAGCCAATTTTGTCACAGACAGCTAAGGTAAGTAGTAACTATTCTCGAGCACTGCATTTGTGGCACTTACTCAGTATAGCTCCACCAAGTTCATTGGACGAGTGTTTACAAGTTCCTCCTCATCCTTTCTGCATCCCAGGAAGCTGGAACCAACGTCAGAACACTTCAGCTGAGCATACTGCTGATTTGTAAGCTTGTCATTTGCTAATCCATCCTGTGTATCTGAATGTATAACAGTGCCCAGTTTGTGTGAGCTGGGGACTTATGAGAGGCAGCAAAACAATTCCAGTGCTGAGTTTCACATCTTGTTGTCTGTGCACCCACCAAAACATCAGATGTCAAGATCTAAGAACTGGAAGTCCTGAATTAGCTATGATTTTGCTTGTGCCTTTCTTCAAATTTGTTAAAGTAATCAAGGGTTCGATTTGCCAGTTTCTAACATCAATAAAGGTTTATTACTTGCTCTGTTACTCTTTATTCTCCCCTTTAATTTATATGATCCATTCACTGAAGTAGCTGGATATAGGAGTGGTATTCGCTCTGAAAACAGAAAAATTTCCATTTGCTTTAATAATAACTTTCCTCAGTACACTGTATACACTGTTACCTGACTGACAGCCACATCCTTCCTGGATAAAACTTCATCAGGAAGTTTTATTCTGAAGTTGGATACATTTTGAAAATTCTTGTAAGCAGAAATTGTTTTTAATAAAAGTAGGTAGCAGGACCTTAGCAAAAAGTCACGGCTCACTTTCTGTGAGATAGTGTTTGTAGCCAAGTTATCTGAAATGTTGACACTAGTTTTTCTGACCTAAGGTTAGGCTTCATTGTTGTCTCATTTGGGGAATAACAAATTACTGGCACACTCCTAATAGACTGAGTGAAATAATGTATTGCTGGGTTTCCTTCAAGATGAAGTTGGATTATGCAGAAGGCTCTTCCAAGCTACACTAAGCAATGGGAAGAAAGGGATGTTATTATTTTGAATTTCAGTAATCTCAAGCCTCTGATCAAGGACTTTCGAAGATAGAACAGAACTAAAGCAAGTCAAAATGAGTTCTTTGCATAAGAGCAGTGTACCTTAAGACCACGTAACTCCTGTGTGCTGGTGTTCCTTTTGAGCGCTGTTAGTCTAGATATACCTCAGTCAGTCTTTAATCTTACCTTTGGGCTTCTGTAGCTGCAGAGCATATAAGTATTTTTAAATGAAAATTTAGACTTTTTTGTTTGATTCTGTCATGTTATGCAAGGTCACAAATGGATGCTGGAAGAAGCTTTTAGATAGCCAGGATTCTGAAGGGAAGAATTTGGTGTCTAAAATGCATGTTTGCTAAGAGGAGAAGAGCACTTGAAAGTATTTTGAGGAATTAGAAATATGTAAAATACAGTCATGGAAGGATGTTAGAATAAATTTGAGATAAATCTGTCAGATACCAAGGAAATTTTCCTGAAAACTTTTGGCTGTGTTTTATAGCCATTAATTAATCAAAAATTTATAATTGTTGAAAAGATGACCTTTTTTTAAAGACTCATTTCTACATTTGATATGGGGAAGCTGGAAAGCTTTAGGCTATTCCATAAAAACCTTAAAGAATTCACTGACTTTCACTGGATTGTTCATTTTGTCTGAAAATCTATAGAAAGGAGAACTTGCATTTCCATACACTTCTAGTTCCTGGCTTACATAGTTCTCTGGGGACCACAGAACTTTTAAACTTGTTTGAGGAGAAGTATAAACAGTGAGTGTAAATTCTAGATTAATTTAATCTCAGCACCAGGTGGGAATAGTGTGGGCAGACGTGCTGCACCTCAGGCTTCCAGTGCATTTGTTAAGTGGGATTCCAGATACTTCATTCAGGGCCAATCCTAAGTATTGACTGCCAGTTTTTAAAACTATGTAGACAAAGACATGGAACCAAATGGAAAAGACGAATTAGGTCACCCTCTCCGTTTTCATGTCAGGTACCTTTGTCTCTGCTCTCAACAGTGCTTTGTCAGGTCATCTTAAGGCCATGCCATTACTGGAAAGGTGCACACATATTTTCCTCAATACATAAACTGAAACGCTGTTAGTCAGTCTGTAGAGGTCTGTATGAAAATCACTTAATGTTCTCCCAAAAGGAGCTGATGTATAGAACTTGAATCCTGAAGGATGAAGAACTTAGTTCCGCAGAATTACACTGTTGAAGGTAAAGTGATCTTACTGTTGCAGCAGGGGACTCTTCCTTTTCTGTCAAGAAAACAACTGCTGAACGTTAAAACACACCTAGGTTGCAGTGAGTCATGCTGTGGACTTTGGAATGACTGATTATACTTGAAATAGTGACAAAATCTTAAATACCACTTCACTAGATGATTAAAACAGGCAGTCATTTGTGAGTAGAAGCCTTATTGAAAGGTCTGAGCCCACACCAATCATCTGTGCTGTCAGAGACTTTGGAATATTTGATGTGTTTAAATTCACATTTAAGTTATATTAGGTGATATTGGTCTGAGCTGCCTCACCAACTTTTAGCTTTGCTTTTTGACTGCAGTTAGGGTGGAAACCATTTCTCTGTATGCAGCTTCTAGGTCTTTTTTTCTTATATTGGGTCTGGATGGGCCCTCAAAAATACTTGAGACTGAATAATTTTTCCAAATATTCTGTATACTGCAGCCCTGGCTGAATTTATGTAGCCTCACACACTTCACAGTGTTCCTGTGGGATGCAAGCTGCTCATCTAGATGGGGCTCTGATGTTGAATCCATGTTTCAGGGTGGTGAGTGAACTTGCTAAAAGAAGTGTTGACATGCACTGTGTGCTTGTGCCTTATTTTTAAGGAACCTTGTCTCAAAATAGGTTTATTTTTAAACAGTTTCTTCACTTGCATGTGACTTTTTGGTTCTGTGGGGTTTGGCCAGTTAGTGTGGGGTACAACATTAAGTAATCAGTTACTTGCTGTTACCCAGGTAACATCTGTTCTGGTGGTGAGCTTCAGTGCTCCTTAATAAACAAAACAAAAAACCCAAAAGCACTTGAAAGCTCAAAATAGGGAACATTCAGTGTTAGTTCAGAAAAGGAAGAAACCTCTAGGAAACAACAATAAAACTCAGTCTAGTTCCTGTAAAACCTGTGAAAAATCGGTACCCTGTGGAATGATGGCACCTCCTCTGCTGGCAGGTCTGAGAACACTTGGACAGCTAAGAGCTGCTGAGCAGAAGTTCAACTTGGTTTCTTTTTTCTTCTTCTTCTTTCTTTTTTCCATATAATTGAACTTCCTCCATTATGTGGTGAGGAGGAATATAATTTTTTTAATATTACATGCATTGATATTTATTAGTTTGTTCTTCTGTCAGAAAAAATTACTACTATTGGATTTTGTTTTTTTCTCTAGATGCTTTTTGTGTCATAGGAGTTCAAGCCAGGTAAAGGACATTGTTTTAAATTACTAAAACCTGCAAATACCAATTACTTCCCACAAACAGTTGGAAAATTCACTTAAAAATAGCCTTTAAAATTACATTCCCAGAAACTGGAGATGTTGCTGAAATAAGGTATTTCAAACAACTTGAAGTAAGATATATAGGCTTTAGGCTCAAGGGTATTGCTGAAACAGTTTGACTTGAAAAATCAAACTTTATCTAACATAGACTTCATTCAGAATATTCTATGCCAGCCATTTAGAACATTGACACTCCTCCTTGCTGAATACCATGCAGCAGCTTAACTTACCGGACAAACTTTTGGAGAGCATTGCTGTTTCTGATGGTTGCTTTTTGACCTTTTTCCTGCTGGTGGTGCAAAATTAATGATAAGCTGCACTCAGTGAGAAATGCAAATAGTAATGTAGATCAGTCTTTTAACAGCATAACATTAAATAACTTGGTGCTGGTGATGTGACCCAAACATGTCGTAGCTGTTGACATCTGAGTGATGGTGACATTGTAAATGTTTTGGGTTACTTGAGTTTACCACATTGAGATCTTCTGTCAATACCCAGGCACATGGTGTCTTTAGTTTGCTTTGAAAATTTGCCTCAAATCACTTGTGATGAGTAGGTAATCTCTGGAGCTGACCTGGTTCATGTTCATCCTCTGTTATTGAATGGTTAAGTGTGAAGAATATATCCACTAGCTAGTGGTATTGGAATATATAAGGAGACTTAGACTCTTGTATTTGCTACTCTTACTGAAGTCCAATTCTAAATGGCACAACTGCTGAAGGAAGCTAAAAGTTCAGTTTGGTATTCAAGATGGTTTTTTTTCCAAATTCATCTTTGCTGTTGAGATTTTTTATAGTTGGATGTGTGGGAAGAGAGAACAGCACAAATCAGATAGCAGTGGAATTTTTCTGCCACTTGAACCTACCCTGTAGTTAAATTGTACAGGAAGTATTTAGTGTACACTGTGGTTGAACTTAATGCTTCGGTCAGTCTTGCCTTTTAAAATAGGCTTAGATGGGGAGAGAGTGGTGGGACTTTCTGTTTTGACGTCAGGTTTTTTAAGGAGGTGTTGACCTGTGAACAGGTAACAGAAAGCATATGTGGAGTGGGACTGGAACATGAATTGCAGAGGAGGAATGCTGGTGTATTGTAAGGAGAGGTTGGCTGGATGCACACACCACAAATAATTAAGGAGCTCTGTCTTCAGGGAGCTGCCTTGTGTGTGTCAGACACTTCAAGTAAAGGTATGGCTGACATTCCTTCAGGGCTTGCTTTTCATAAAGCTGAAATAATGGGGAAGTGATGAGAGCAGATGTATTGACTTAGTATTTCTGGCTCAGGTTAATTGCAGTGGTCAGTGGGTACCACGTGTTCAACCCTTGAGCCTGCTTAAACAGAGCAGAAAAGGGACTGAGAGGATAGTTGTGTAGTTGGGAAAGAACAAGAGTAGAATGGAGAAGGATCCAAGTAGGCAATTGAAATGTAACTTTCATTTGGCTTGTAGAAGAATAAGTTTGCCAATGGAGAGAGAAAGAAAAAAACATTCAGCTCTCAGGGGGAAGAAGTATCGTGCTGCCAGGCTCCCAGCCTGCTCCCCATGGCTTCTTGAGGCAGCTGCAGACCTGTTCCAGGGAGTGGTAGCCCTTTGTTGCTGGCATCTCTGTAATAGATAAATAAGCCTTCCTTCTATAGGAGGGGAAAAGAGTATCATGTATGAGAATATGATGCTGTTAGGATGACAGGAGTGTTAGCACACTGTGAAGGTAGAAATAAATTGAAATGTTTAAGCAACACTTCTGAGAAGTGGGGTGGGAAATCTCATAACGCTCTAGGAGGACCAGCAGGCTACTTGAGCATAATATGTCAGTGTGGGGGAAGCAGCAGCTACCAACCACAGACTGTCACACTGCAAACCCATTGTAATGCAACTGCAGTGGAACACAAAGGGTCTGGTCTAAGGATAGAGCTTTGATTCTTTCGTCTTTGTGCTGTTCCTGGTTCTGAGAGTCACTCCCCATCAGGGCAGGCCAGTGGCTTGGACATCGTGTGGCTTTCATGCAGCTTCCGAGGCATGTTTTGTGTTGCAGAGCACATAATTGCTGGTTGTTCAAGGCTTGGTTTGGAAGGTGATGGGAAGAGCTGCAGTTCTTAAATGATGGTGGCAGCTGTATTTTAATACATAAAAGGAATGGGCATGTTCACTGTGTGTGAGCATGGATGGCAGTCTAGTGTATTGCCGTACTTCATCCCAGAATCATACCTCTGGCAGTGCTTGTCTCTCCCTAGGTAAAATTATCACCAAAACTTTTGAGGCTCTCTGTGGTCTGCTTCATTGCTTTGCTTGCCTGTAGTCATTTTACTTAATGTCAGGTGATGTTTAAAATAAGGATTCCTGGCTGATTGCTGTCTGATGGAAAGGTGAAAAAGTCCAGGTGGGGAAAGATGACAGAACAGATGCAGGAAATCATGAGTTTTCCTGGCTATTACTGACTCACAGCAGTGTAAAGTAAATCATTTGGCTTACTGTGCTGTCTGTTCTCACTACCCCACCAAGATTTTGTCTGTGAGAGGGAGGGTAAGATGGCTTCCAATAAATGATGATGATATCCTGAGGTGAATGGCTCACAAAGTACACCAAATACATGATTGATTTGAAAGATTAACATCTGGCCTGATAAATAATTAGCTTCAATCAAAGTCTGTTTGGATTGTGTTCTAGCCTATGTGATTCATAAATGAGATCTTGTTCCATTTAAGACTATTAAAAAACCAAAACTGAATATGTGAAGTCCAGAATGAGGTTATTCCACCCTAGCTGAAGCAAAGGGCACAGGTCTCTTCCTCACTTGTATTATGTAAGGATTAGGAGGCCCTCAGGATGAACTGGGAGTGGGAGCTGCTGGGCTACTCAGCTCCTCCACCTGAGAAGTGCCTAGGAAATAACCTGCTCTTTGCAGTCTGAAAAACTGCAGTTCATTCTCAGCACCCACTTTTTTCTCTAAGTTTCTTAGAAGTTTGGACAGAGCCACTGGTTTTCAGATCTGCATAATGAAGGCAGCATTTTAAGGATGCACTGACACACAGGCCACAGTCCTGCTTGCTTGTGGTAGGGCTGGCACCATGGCAAAATCCTTTCATGTTCCTTGAAGTGTGTGGCCTACCCCATCTGGGGGGAAGAACAAGTGGGTGCTAATGCTCTAGGGAATGTAGCTTTCAGATTCGGCTTAAAGTGAACGTGCTAAAGCTTTCCTGTTAACATTCTTTAGTGTACACTAGATTCCAGGGGTTAAGTATTTTTCGGTCATAACCAAGCCAGATCTGCTCTAGTGCTAGAGCTACCTCCAAAGACAGAATTTTGTAATAAAATGGGTAATACTTTTTGTGTGCTAAGTATACAGTAAATTTCTGTGTTTTGGAAAGCATAAAAGAAAAATGCCTGTTTGTTCCCTTGTTGATGTAGTTGTAACATCTTGAAAAGTTTTATTTCAGCATTTAAAAGATGAATCAAAGATACCGTTTTGTGAAATACCTGGTTTAAAATGCCATATAGTACCTTCGCTGCTTGTCTGGTCAGTGCTCCTTAGACTGCGGCACAGTTAATCTGAGCACATGGATAAATCACATCTCTGCTGCTTAATGCAGTCCCAACCATAGGATGGCTTTTAGAGGCTGGTGGTTACTCTTCAAACGTGATGGATTTATGGAACCTTTCTAAACCATAGGTGTATTATGTGTCACGTTTCATCATTCTGGGCAGTTGCTTGTAAAATCAAACTTAAATGTTACACTCGAGGTTACCTCGTTGCTGTCTCTGAGACTCTGAAACTGGTTTGTGTAGTGTTGTGCTTTTATGGCTGATGTGGACATTGTCATAGGAGAAAAGCAGCAGGAAAAGCATTGAGCCAAAATGTGAAGTTTTTTTCTTTGCAGAAATCTCTAGAGTGGGAATAACTTATTCTAGTACGGAATGATTCATGCACAATAACAGTGTTAATATGGGGTTGTATTACCCATCAGCCTACTACCTCTTAACTCTTGTTTTGAAACAGACATAAGGTTTTGCTGCTTTTCCCGTAACACCAGTGAGCTATACTGTTCTCTATGTTTGTTCAAGCCCCTGCATCCTTGACTGTGTTAAACTGTTACACAGATTCCTCACTTACCCTTTGCCAAATAGGCAGCGTATGAGCTTTGGCAGTGGTTTTATAGCCTTACAGAAACTTCTAAAAATATCTGTCTCTGATTTGGTAGGTGCAAGGGTATGTCAGGCTTGGTATCATCTTACCTTCCTGCTGTTTTCTCTAGGGTAGTATCAAGGGCAGTATGACTCTGTACTTTCCTAACTGCCTTGGTGAGTATCTCTAAGGGAGCTTGCCTGGGCACTGCAATGTTACATCCATGGGACACACACTGTTAGGACTCAAAAATGTTTTTTTAACCCAATTGGAAGTACCCTACTATAAGTGTCAGTTTGAAATAGTTGCCAAAACCTCAGATGGACTTGGAATGAGTAAACGCTTTGAACTGGACTGCTCTGCTTCCATTGATCGTTAAAGGAAGTAATAATGGTATGGTGGTTGCATAGGGAGTAGGTTTGTGTCTGACATTAGCTCGTTTTGACTATAGTGCTCTAGTAGCCAATTAAATTGCTAAGGATTTTTGTGCAGAAAGCTTACAGTTCCTTGAATATTTCCTTTGTAGCTGCTTCATGAATTTGGATACATGTTCCTGTAACAAAAATCTTAACTAACCAGCTGCAAGCTTTGTGGAAACTTTCTGCTCCTTTTATGACCTGTTTACTTTCCAAATAAGTAAATGCAGATCTTTATCACTTACATTCCTACTGTGAAGTTACTCTGAGTATTGCAGGGTTTCCTCGAGTCTGTCAGAACTCATTTGCATCTTTCATCAACTCTGGAGAATATGGGTGGTTGTAGTAATGAGTTGGGTAAAATCTCTGGAGTTCAGGGACAAGGTCAGCCAGAAGCTGCTGTCCTGCTTGACAGTTCTCTGAAATATCCTGTTCTATGGGGGGAAGGTCCTGTAGCTTTTTTCTCCTTTTCACCCCTGTCTTAGGATGACTTGCAGCCTTGGAGAGAGACTTTGCTTCTCTTGCTGGAGGCTTGCAAAACTTTCCTTGTCCTTCTAGTTATCAGGTAAGGGAGCTGTGAACAAGGGGAGTGATGTTTGCAGCAGCTCAGGGTGTGCTGGAGAGCGCTGTATAACTTTCCATTCTGGGAATGGCAAGGTGGATATGAAAGATGCCTCCTTGCTGTGCTGGAGCAGGTGTTCCTTTAGAGCCTTGAAGAGAGCTGGTGCAGTTTGGTGAGGTTGGCTGCTGACTAGATGGATTTGAATCCTTGACTCCCTGTGGTAGGTGGGCTGGAGATTCCTTGTCATAAGTCTAATAAACACAATTGATGCAAAAAAAAGTAGCTTTGAAACTTTCTGTGTAGTGTTTTGCTTTTCCAGTAAAAGCTTACTCATTTGCAATGTTTTTGAAATGAGAAGTGCATATCCTGAAACTAAATTTGGTCCTGAAACTACACCAGTAAACTTTTCCTTGTTCCTTGAGGTCTGATTGGCCAGTTGTCTGTTGATCGTAATATAGTCTCTAGTTTTGTGCCTTTACACAATTTGTTGAAATAAGTGTGCATCTATCTAAAATGCCTTAAAACTCCATTTGGCCTCGTAGCAAACATTTGAATCCATGCAAACCTCCGGGAGAGAAGTAGATTGAACTTAGTTGCAGTGGTGTTTGTGATATGTCAATGTGTGTTGTGTTGTTGTTTCAGGAGCTCTTGGACAAATATTTAATAGCTAATGCAACTAATCCAGAGAGCAAGGTATTCTACCTGAAGATGAAGGGAGACTACTTCCGATACCTTGCTGAAGTTGCCTGTGGTGATGACAGAAAACGTAAGTACCTTGTGGCCTTGGGTGTTTCACAGCTTTGGTCCGTGGGTGAGGGGGCAGGAAATGAAATACACAGACTCTAAATTCACGTGAGTTAGCTGTGTTTCAGTTGGAAATCTCCACTTTTCCTACAGAGAGAGAGCAAAACTCTGAATAGACCTTAAGTATGCCAGGGAATTTTAGCTGGCGCTCCTGTCAGCTACCCTAAATTTCTGAAAAGTTCCTCCATAATGCTTATTCAAAGCTTCTGGAAGACAGTGTAGGTGAAGGTATGGTAATATATTTAGTGTTGTTTGTTTGTAATTCTTTACTAAAATAAAGTTGGTGGGGGAGAGTAAACAAATCTCTGTAACTTTTTGTACTCCATAGTAGAGTCCTGTTGATCTATAAATTTTAACCATTTCACTGTGAAGCAGACTTCATTGTAGTCTCCTGAGTTTATAAAGAAGTAACAAAATTACTAGGTTGATACTCTAGCCAAAAAGTGTGAGCTGTACTCTAAAATAATTGATTTTCATGGGAATAATACTGTTCCTGAAATTTTGGTTTGCCCTTTTGGATTCAGCAGAAAAGGCCTAGGAACTACTACTTGATACTGGGCATCCTGACACTGTAGACCTTTCCTAGGAGTTATAACGTGCATAGGTAGTTGTAAGTACCTCAGGAACCTGTTCTGGGGAAGATTTTAACTGTGTATTGAGAAGATGTATAGAATTAATTATTAAAACTGTTTTGCAAGGTTCCCAGTGTTAAGATGTTAAAAACTCTTGGTATGGCATAAGCTAGTGATCTATTTCTACATAACAAACTAAATTTAGTTTTGTGGTAATGCTGTTACACAAAGGAGAGAGACTGTTGGAGCACATGGGTGCTGCAGTGACTGTCCCCTGGGGTTGGGCATGGCAGGATCTGACAGTGTTGGCTGCCTGACACTGATTGCATTGCAAAGCGGGAGGATGGGGCTGGTTGTCGCTTCAGTAAAGGCTTCGTTAGTCTCCTTGTATTGTAGGAGCATTCAAGTTGAGAGATGAAGACATACAGAATGGAGTAAAAGTCGTTGCATTCAGAAGTTCTTTACCCTTAACCCGATTCAAATATCAACAGCAAGTCCAAGGGTAGCGGAGAAAACTTGCCTTTGGCTTTCACAAAGATCATCTGATTTATACTTTGTCTCAAGCAACAGCTACAAATCTGGGCTTGTCCGAGGACAGAAATACCAGCTCCTCTTGGCTAAAATCACTGCAGTTAAATGCCACACATGCTGATAGGGGATGTAGTGCAAGAGAGATTGATTGATATAACCTTGTTAACAGATCCTGCTGGGGTTTAGCTGGGAAGTTACAGCTTATCTTTATCACCATGTGGATATTTTCTTCTTAACTTCTTGCAAACTTAAAGACTTTAAGCTTTTCTGATGTTCCACCCCTAAGCATCTGTTTATTTTCTCAGCTTCAAATATATTTTATGTATTTACAAGCTAATTTATCTCCTGTATTTGCTAGTTTTTTGCCTTCTTTCACCTGTTCTCAACAAATGGATAGTCCTTTAGCACTCATTATAGTGTAAATACTGGAAAATCCAAATCTGTCTTGACTCTTTTGAATACTTACTAGATTTTACTTACTAAGCTCTTTTACCAGCATTTGCTATAGCAGTTCCAGTAGTAGTTGCCTCAGAGAGCTGTATTTTGAGCTCTGACAATGACCTTACTTTTCCTGCAGTCTCCTTCCATTCTGCAGCACATATAGGGCAGCTGTTGGCCCTTTGGTTGTCTTACCAGAAGTGAATCTGGAATAGACTATAGGTAGCACTCCTGAAGTACTTTCTGACCTGGCAACCTCTTTTTTCTGTGGTGTTTATCCCAGTTATTTTGGGCACAACATTGGGGCTTTTTATCTTGACCTGTCTACGTGCAGTTTTTGGAGGCAAACCTTCAGTCTTCCAGGAACATGCCGTACATGCCTTCCAAACTTCCTCAAGAAGTTGGGTCTTCTTTACTCTGTGCACATAACTCACATGAACGTGTCCATCCTGTGCAAGGAATGAAGTAGGAGTTCTGCAGAAAAAGTAATGCACAAATGCTTTTTTTTCCCCCCTCACCTAAAGTCTCAAAGGCCACTGAAGCAATACAGTAATCTTGGATGCTTGTGTTTACCAAGTTCTCTGTGTTTATCTCTCTTGAATACCTTTGCTGTGTAGTAGCTTAGTTTGCTCCCTGTGTTTTGTCAGTGGCAGCTGTACTTAAGATGGGTGTAAAATCATTACTTTGATTAAAGTAAGTGCAGTGTTTTCCTAAGAACAGGCTTACGTACAGCACTGTTCAGTCTCCCACTTAAGGGAGTGATTTAAGTAGTGATATCTTTAAAAAAATTTAAACGAACCCAAAACCACTTTGTTTGTCATTCTTTTACAGAAACAATAGAAAACTCACAGGGAGCTTATCAGGAGGCATTTGACATCAGCAAGAAGGAGATGCAGCCAACACATCCAATTCGCTTGGGTCTAGCTCTTAACTTCTCTGTATTTTATTATGAGATTCTCAACAATCCTGAGCTTGCCTGCACACTGGCGAAGACAGTAAGTCACTTTTTTTTTCTGGTATGCCTGCAGGGAAAGTAGAAGAGAGTTTATGCTTAAAACTCTACAAATTATTACTTCTTAGAGTTTGTGAAGGAAATGATCCTATTTAAAGTTTCTGGTTTCCAAGCTCATTATTGTTAGTGGGATTGAAGGGGTACAAGCAGGCTATATTTACAATGTGACTTAAATTTTCAGCAACATGGCAAGCTTTTAGTATACGTTTATTATGGTTTTGTTTCAAATAGAGCAATTCACTTCATTAACTTCTAATGTTGCTTTTTTTAAAGCTACCTTTACTGATAAGTTTAGCTTTTGCTTGCTTAATGATCAGTTAATAGAAAGGCTAAAGATGGTTTAATTATTCCAGGCATTTGATGAGGCAATTGCAGAACTTGATACACTGAATGAAGACTCATACAAAGACAGTACTCTCATCATGCAGTTGCTTAGAGACAACCTAACAGTAAGTTGCTTTTTTATGTATTATCTAGTTCCGTAACCAGGTGTTTGCTTAGACTCAATTTGTGATGGAAAAAACCCCTTGCTCTAGTGCAAAGCACAGCACTGACTTGGGCTGTTTACCTATGATACCTTTTCATAACTTAGTTTGAATGTTGTGTAAGTTGATGTCCAACTTCATGCTGTGTGATCTGGAATAACAGCCTGGTTAGCTCACGTTCTTCCTGTTTGATGGCCTTATGGTAGACGGGAGAAGGGGCATTCTGCCCAACCTAACGTATAAGATAGGACAAGGAGTTAAAACATGGTCATCTGTGATCTGTCAGGGAATCTTACTCAAACTGTTTTGATGACTACCTCAAAACAAAGTTTCTCCTGACGTACATCCAGTGTAGCTTGCTTTATTTGTTGTCCTGATTTTCATTTAAAAGCTCTGAAATTTCAATGTACTAAGAATAAAATCTGTTTGTTTGAGCATGTTATAATGATTACCATATAAGAAAAGTGCCTTATGGAACAACTAAGTTCTATTAAAATGTGCAACTGTGGCAGTTTTTCAGGCAATATCCTCTCTGAATGTTCCCTGTATTTAAAATTACAGCAATACTTATTATTTTGCAATACTCCTTCAGTAGAAATGTCTGTTGTTAGCAGTGTAAAGTGATTAGCTTCAGTAACCAAACTGGCAGTCTACACTTGAAGGATTCAGACTGCTTCATTTGAAATGGAAGTTGCCTGTGGAGCTGTTGTTGAGGCTGTTGAATGGCCTGGGATCGATGGCACAGTTCACTGTGAAGCGTAAGAGCTGGAGCCATTAAGAACACGTCTGCTCTGCCTCTCTGCCTGAGGGGCAAAGCTCATTGTGCCCTGTGCATGGGGAGCTCTCTGTCCAGTTACCTCTCTCCCAGCAAGGACTGGAAGCCAGGGTTGTGCAGCGCCAGTGCCCTGGTACTTTGTGGCCGTCCTTAAGTCTAATTCATTATCGTTTCCTTACAGTCAGTAGTTGTCCCTTTTTGGAGTTCAAGCTGGACTTCTGAAAGCTGACACTGTTTTTCTTTTCTTTCTAGTTATGGACATCAGACAGTGCAGGAGAAGAATGTGATGCTGCAGAAGGTGCAGAAAACTAAACTGCACATGGGGCGTCATTCTCCCTTTCCTTCTCAAGAAACCTTTTTACACGTCTCCATTCCTTATAGCTCCACTTGGATTTCCTATAGCAAAGAAAACCCATCCATGTGTATGGAAATCAATTTATAGTCTTTTCACACTGCAGCTTTGGGAAAACTCCATTCCTTGATTTGTGTTTGTCCTGGCCTTCCTGGTGTGCGGTTACTGCTGTAGAAAAGTATTAATAGCTTCATTTCATATAAACATAAGTAACTTCCAAACACTTATGTAGCGGACTAAAGTGTACCTGGTATTTAAAAACAAATCTGAACCAGTTCCTGCCAGTTGACTGTGTTTTGTATTACAGTAAGATATGAAAATGTAGTTAAATGCAACTAAAGAGTGTTCCACATAGCATTTAATTCTCCACATTCCCTTCTTACTCTGCAGGGTCTCCTTTCCATAATTGACTTTCACATGCTACTGTGTATTCGTTTCAGTAGGAATATGGAAGTTCTGGGCCAGATCAAGTTGAGCATTTAAAGTTTGGAAAACCACAAATTGAGTTGCTTCCCGTATCATGTAATACAGAAGCTTGTGTGTTTCAAAAACAGGGGCTTCTCTTAATCTTCAGTTGCTGCTGTTTAAGTTGATATCCCTTCCCAATAAAAGTTCACTTACACTCCTGCCTTTGTAGTTCTGGTATTCACTTTACTATGTATTAGAAGCAGCATGTTACTGCTGGAGTACAGGCAGTGCTTTTTGGCAGACTAAAGTGCATGTCATTTCTTGATACACTGGAATGGGAAAACCAATTGAAGTTCACATGTCCAAGTATAAAATTTAGTACTTTTCCATGCAGGTTTGTGCACATGTGAGAAGGTGTCAAGTTTGTCCAGTGATTGTTAGAGAGTTTGGACCACTATTGTGTGTTGCTAATCATTGATTGTAGTCCCAAAAAAGCCTTGTGAAAATGTTATGCCCTCTGTAACAGCAAAGTAACATTAAATAAAATTACATTTTATAAACCACCTACTGTTGACTTGTAACAATTCCATATAATAACTTAAGGGCTGAACTTAAATGTAAGTATCTTGTGCTGGAAATGTCTTTCTCAAATTTATTGCATACTTCTTAAAAGTCTGCTTTTAAATGAACTTGTTTTAAAAAAAATCTCAGATAACTTTTCATAGTTACTCTGACATGTGGACTTCTTAATAACTAAATCTACTAGAGGAAATGGATTCACGTTAGTAATGACCTAAGAAAAGATAGCCAATTTCTTGATACTCTTTCATGGCTTGCAAATCTTATCTTCTCATCTAAATTATGCTCTTTTTTTTGTAATCTATTGGAATTCTCTGCTGTGTTCTCCTGTAGTGTTTTTCCTGATGGACCTCATTACAGTATTCCAGCTACATGTTTAGTAATGCAGAGGAATTTGTCCTGCTCTACAATGTTAGTTTGTGTGCTGCCACATCATAATCTGCTTTCTCTTGTTTTTAGGTTGCATTCAGTGTTACTGTTTTCCCTCATTTTTGGAGCTTTTCGTAACAATATGTTGCTCTGTTTTCTTTCCCCCTGTAGATCCCTTAAGAGTTTTTTCCTACATCTCTACCTCTTACTTTCCCATGTTGGTGGGTTTTTGAAAATATTTAACTCTTGTTAGTGTTGTGGCTGGACAAGAAATTACATTATGAAAAAGGATAAATATTACTAGTCCATGAAGGATTCTGGTGGTACATCTTCCACCTTCCATGTTTTTATTCATTGAGTGTGCACAATGAGTGTTCCTACAATAAAACTGTTCAGATTCTGCGCTTCAATTGACATACGTTACTCTAAAAAAAAATTGTATCAACTCCATTTTCTTCATGCAGTTACTTTGAATTGCTGTCAAAGTATTGTGTGGCGGGACTCTACATAAACTCATATGCTTCTTTTAATCGGTGTTTTGGTTTCGTAATTTCCCCTCGCCCACACATTTCTTACTGATCCTTTATTTATAGTTTCATAAAGGTTTTAGTTCCTAAGTGCTGCCATTCTCTAATAAAGCTGTTTGGGTACTGACATGTAGCAGTCAGCTTTATCTGCTCATTTAAGGGTTTGCTTTCTTTGCTGTTTTTTGGCTGCTGTCTCAGCTTGCATGACACTGTCAGCTAATGCTGTTCTCTTGTTTCTTTTCTTTTGCGCCTTGTTGAGAGAGTTGTCAGTTTTCCTTACAGGAACAGGAGCTGGGCCTTTTGTCTAGGTTATAGCTTAATTTATTAAATGTGCTTTTTGATGTTTACCAAGCTGGACAAATTCTAGCTGTCTCTTGTTCATTGCATCTACATTTTACATGAAAAAAAGAAGTCTTGAAACTGCAGCATCAGCTTTTCAATTTTAATAATAATGAATACAGCAGCATCTCTCCTCATTGTTACTTCCAAAATTTGGCCAAATATCTGCAGTGTTTTGGAGGAGGGAGGAAATGAAATGTGTAGGGGAATGGGATGATATCAAAAAAAGGGGTGGATTGTAATTCCCTAAATGACTTCGCGGAGTCTTTCCCTCCCAGGTAAACTTTGGCAATAAATCATCATATGTAGGAAAAGGGCAGACTTTGTAATTTATTCCAGACGTTACTGGAAGAGTACAGACTTGAGATTCCCATTGTGCAGCTGAAATCCCAGACTTGTGTAACAAGAACTAACTGCCCTCTTTTGTGTGAGTGTGGCTAGATGACACAGCTGCTGAAAGCTCCAGCAATTACAGCTTGGCCAGCTTTCAGCTGAATAAAATGCCAGAGTGGGAAGGGTGAAATGTTAGTACCAGCTTTGGATTACTGCCATGATATTTTCCACTATGCTACAAGGACTCCAGCTTCCTAGAGGAATGTTTTGTTGTCTTCTGCCACATAGTTGTGAGTACACCTGATAATAAAGTGTAGCCTGAAACTATGACATCAAGTATTTTAAAACTTGTATTTCTGTTTATGCCAACTAGTTTAGGGCAGTTTGTCCCTAGTGTAGGATCTGTAGTTGACAACAGTGTAAGAATCCCTGAGCAAAGATTCTGTAAATGCCATTAGAAGTGGCTCATAAGCTTTTTTATTGCAAATTGTACTCTCTGTTGTGAAACTCTTTGCTTAGTTAAATCCTCATTCCTGTCATTGTGGTCATTGTCATCGTAAAATCCCTCAACTTTGGAAACAAAAGGACAGTTCCTAAAACCTGTTTGGAGGGAGAAGAGTGGGGCTTTTTTTAGGCCTTGGCTTCAAATCACCTAGGGCTCCTGAAGTTGTTATTGCTGAGCAGCTGCTGGGTATTTCCAATCTGTTATAAATCTGTTGTAAACAATAAAAGGGGCTCATTATAGTCCTGTAAAAAGGAGGAAAATGAGAGGGAGAAGAGATGTTTGTTTCTATGCTATGAATTACTTAAATTGCATTCCCTAAGGAAATCTGGTGTGTGACAGCCAGGGAGTGATAGAGTTTGTCTCAGCAGTGACAGCAATAATAACGCTGTACATTATAGCATTCTTCACATAACTCAAGGCTTCCAAAGAGATTTTGTGCATGTGTTAGAGATACTGAAGTCTCTGTAGTACAGGATGCATGAATCAGCCCAGTGAAGTTTAAAAAATACTTGTTTCTATTCATAGAACAAATTATGCCAACGTGAACCAGGAGGCAACAGAATATTTGGGCTGTTTTATAAAATGGCAGAGCCAAGGTTTTGCCACTCTCATCCCTTCTGAAAAATCCAGCTTACATAAAAGGCTGCCTTTGTTCTATTAGTATAATTTCATTGGTTTCAATGTATAGGTGACTTAAACTTCATTTATAGAGCTGATTTGATCAGACTAAATTTTTGAACAAGATGTTGCTATATGATTTAAAAAGTTTCAGTAGTTGGTGAACTTTATTCATGACTTAATTCACCTTTAATGTTAGAATTAATCATTTTAAATATAGGACCTTGAGAACATAATTTTCAATTTTCATATATCAGGTCTTCAGTAGGGTTTTATGCAAATATAGAATAAGCACCCACATAAAATATATTTTTATTTGGAAACGTCAAAGTATAGATACTTGTTAATATGTAGCTATGCCAAAGTCTTTCAAATAAATATTAGTTCTCAGTAAGCATTGTGTCAAGTGGAAACTCATGCCAGTTTATTGCTGTTAAGGTTTGTAGTTGAGAGATGGTTGACAGTTCATCAGTGGGAGGAATAGGAGGAACTTCTCAAGAAGTACCAGAGCATCACCAAAGAAGTTTGTGTACAGTGGAATTGCAGCTAGAGGCAATTTAACTGACTCAATTTTTGATACTCCATTTTGTCCCTCCTCTCAAGTTTTACACCATCTGGGACAGTTTCAATAATGCTAGTGGGAAACAAAATTAGGGCTTTTGCTAGGCCCACTTGAATTATTTACCAGCCAAGTTCAAAACTACTCTGCTGTGAAACTTCCGTCCCTACAAATGTGTTTCTAATGTTCTGGTTACTCTGCTGCTCTGCTCTACTCCAGCTGTCCTTGCTTTGCTCTTCCTTCCTACCCTGTCCTAAGGCTCTGGAGTGAGGGCTGGGCACACTGGATGGTTGGTGGGGAGATGCTTGAAGGCACAAATTGCTCTCATCTCTTGCACCTTGAAAATACTTGAGGGGATGGTCTGCACCCAGGTGCCAGGTGTGTAGGATCCCAGAGGGGAGAAGATACAGCAAAATGATCACTCCTGAAAGTTGTAAGGCAGGAGAATAAAAAAAACCAGAGCCCGTCTATCGGAATATTGAATTCAAACACTGCTGTCTCTTTTGTTATTGCCTCCAGAGTGGAAAGGACTTAAGACACTTTGTCACTTAAAAGTGACGCATGTGAAGGTCTGGTGTGTGGTCAAGGCTGGAAAGATGTTTGTATCTCTGCATGTGCTGCTCCGTTCTACAAGCAATGAGATGGTTACATGCTGTTCTGTACCAAGAGCACGTGATCACCTCTAGTGGAGCTGTGGAATGTGGTTCAAAACCAGCAGTTTTGATAAATAATTTTAAAAATATAAATTTGTAGAAATAATAATATAAATGGTTCCTATGGAGGACACAGCTTTAAGTGTGCCAGCCTAACCAATTGAAGACTTCTGCTTCAAAGTGGGACAACTTATGCTGTGGCTTATGTACTTTAAATAAGTCTGGAGGAGACCCCCTAGATATCACATCCTACTCATTGCCATCACAGGCACTACACAGTATGTTTATCCAGGCTGGTATTAGATTCTTTTCCTCCTTTGGTACTGGAAGCCTGTTCCAGTTCCTCATCCTGCTGATAGCTAGAAATCCAAAGAAAAGCTTTCTCTTAGCTAGTTTCTACCCACTTGTTTTTGTGTCAGTGCTGCCTGTTGGCTAAATCTTGTAAGCATTCTGCTGTCAGCTGCTCTGCACAGAGAGGAATCTTAGATTAATAGAGTGCTCCAGGAACATTTTGTGGTATGCAGGGATAGTACATAGCAGAACTTCAATACATCTGCAACAGTAATTGGTTTTCAGAGGTTGGTCCTAATGCTGCACATTCTTTTGCTCAAGGTTTTGCTGATGTTAGTGAGGATTCAGTCTATCAATGGTCTGCAATACTTAGATTTGTATTTTGTCAGTGATAATCTGGCTGGTAAAGGAGGCAATCTGTTTTGGAGTGCATTTGTAAAGAATCTATTGCAAAGGGACAAAACAGCTGAGGAAGAAGGAATTGTTTTGGTTGTCTAATAGAATGATCTTTAGGAGCATGAGCATTGACATTTGAAAGAAATAAACATATTTTCTTTTTCCAAATGGCTGCTCTTTATAAAAATGGCTCACTTGTTAGTTCACTGTCTTAAAAGATAAAAAGGAAATGTTGCTTATCTGTCTGTCTTGACTGATGGGTCAATTGCAAATATTTTTGTCCAATTAGAACCTGAGGAGAAAGGGTGAAACATTCTTGTCAAAGGTGCTTTAATTTTTAAAAGGTGCTCAAGCTTTCCAAATGTAAATTTTTTTTCCAGCCAAGTACAAATATGAGATCACTATCAGCACCCTGGAACTTCTTGTTGTATTCCTTGACTTTCTGAATTTCACTTGTTGAGACAACCAGGCAGGCCTTAATACTAATTAATAAATTACTAGGATTAAACGGTGCAGTAAGAAACAAGAAAGAAAACAAGTTGACTGTTGAGTGGATTTGTAATACTGGAATGTTTTGTTTTTCTCTAACAGTAGGAAATTGCTACACCCACAAAAGGTGTATAATTCAGTGTGTTCTTCTGTTAGTAACCACATCTTTCCTCATCAAGCAGAATCTAGAAACCTGTTACTGCATCAAAGCCAAGGAAAATTGTCATGTCACCATGGATCTAATCATTATTGTTATTACAGTAAAGCTTCACAGCCCTGCTGTGGAGAGCATGACATACACAAGCATCCATACCCTAGGAACTCCCACCTGGCATGCTGACCCTTTCATGACATGAATTTTGGACAACCTTTGGTAACCTCAATGACTACCTAAAATCATGGGATAAAGCCCATTTAAATTAACACAAGGTGAAGCATTATTTATGTAAAGGAATGAAATACAGAGTGCTCTCATGTACTTTAAAAGACAAGTAGGATAATAAGAACTTGACAATGACTTCAGGGTTTACAGTAGAGATGGAATAACTCTGCAGTGTCTTTGTAGTTCTGCTGGGGACAAAAGGAAAAGCTATGTGGATTAATTTGAAGATTTAATAAGGCAACTGGAGAGAGTAGCCTGTTTTATTCCTGAACTCCAGAGTATCTGAGAGCACTCTTCCTCTGTTGGAGAAGGGAAAAAGGCATGTTTTGTCAAAAAAATCTTAAGATTTCTCTGGTGAGACATAAAAAGCAACTACGTGCACTTGTACTTGAGGTTGCAGTGGTCGTGATCTTTTCAGAGAAGATCTAGAGAAGACATTACTCATTTTGTCGTGATGAGCTTGTTTCTGAACTGCTGGGTTTCTGCTGAAGTTCCTTAAATGCTTTTGAGTCCTCTCTGGTGAGAATGTTGCTGCAGAGTAAAGTTCAAACAAAATTCTCTAGTGAATGATGATGGTCTAAAAACATCAAGAAATGATGTAGGTAAGTGTAAGAAGGCAAAGAAGGATGAGAATTTGGTAGCCAAAGGAAGTGCTCCAGTGAGGCTGAGCAGGAGAAACCCTGCCTAACTTCAGAAAGTGAATCAATCCTTAAGGCAAACTACATGGTCACATCTCTGGGTAAAGTGAAGCAAATGGGTCCTTTGGAAAAGGAGATCAACCTTAGGGAAATTCTTGGATTTCCACTTACTAATTCAAATACTGGATTTACTCAATGAGCATGGTGATGTACTGGTAAAAGATGGGGGTTGTTTGCATTTGCAGGCGGCATGGAAGTCATGCTAAAGCTGCTGAAAGGGAAGTAGTTTGCCATTTCCTTATGTGTAAGTTCTATCACTGCTTTTCCATTTGTGTTTATTAATTTTTTTTTCCATAATAACCAATCCTGATCTGTACAGTCTGAGTGTTTGCCTGTTGAGATGTTCTGGTGAAGGATGGGGATCCAAGCACTTGGAGTAATCTATCAAGGCAACCTGGAATACCTACAATCAGCTAGCACTAGTGCTGGGTCTCCTGATGACAGTCTGCTCAGAGTATCACAAGTACTGGATGCTTCCTAAACTACTTACTGAATTAGTTGCTTGATCTTTTTAGCAGGAAACCTATTGTTTAATTTGTAGAATTGAGTCACAGAAACTATTTCCTGTCTAATGAAAACAGTGTCCTCAATTATCCCAAATACTGCACAATTTTTCTATTAAAAAGTTTTTATTGAGAATGAAACTCTGAGATTTGCTTTTTTTTTTTGAAATATATTTAAAATTGTTAGATCTGATTCTCTCATTAAGCATTCTTGGCCAAATAAAAAGTCCTCAAAAGCTCTGGAAGCCATAGCCAAATGGGACTCTGAATTGCATTTCCATCTTCTAAAAGACGGTTGGAAAGATAACTGTGTGGGAAGTGATCCACTGCAGGGAACAGTCATGTCCTGGCAGCGAGGATGGACCAGATGACCTAATTTCTCTTTTCCATTAGAGTTGTCTCTGATTCTCCAACTAGTCATGCAATCACATGACTGACAACAAGGATAAAAAAATATGAAGAATGTATCTCCCAGTGTAACAAATAAATCCTGTTATTGTTGATTCCATCACCTTGCAAGCACTGATTAATTGAATGCCATAGAGTCCTATATCATTATGTTGGTCTTTTAGATGAAACCCTTAAAACTGACTTGCCATCTGCTCTGCCTGGAATTCAGCACTGCTTCCTCAGCTGCATGAGACATCTGCTTGGTGCAGTTGATGTGTGAATAGAAGCAATATTTGAGAAGAAGAGCTCAAAGAAGCAGTTGCAGGGATATAGTCTATTGCCCAGTTTTAATACTACCCCATACAACTCCTCTACAAGATTTTGGAAGTGCGGCACTGTGCTGACTACTTCTCCATTATCATATCTTGTATACATACGACATGGGCATGCTATGCCAAAGTCTGCAGTTGGTTAGACTGGCCTTAAGATGGCTTTTTTGCAGCTGTTTATAAATCAGCCATGACCTGGCTGTCATGATCCAAGGGAGACTTTTTTTTCCCCCCATGACTTAGTGCTCCTTGCTGGCTGAACAGACTACCTGTTCTCCCTCAGCCAGGTAGCTCGAGGTCTTCTAGTGTCAGATCTTATCTGCAATATAAAGAATTTTGGAATCAGCATTTAGATTACTATCAGGGGCTAAGTCTTTGAAATACATTTTATTAACATAACCTCATGCTGCAGAGTTTGTACATGGAATCTTATTCCCACTTGGTGCATCCCATCTGTAAACATTCTCCATTAACATTATTCACATCATACCTGCAAACAAAACCAAACACGAAGGCCAAAGAATCCTGACTGTAGCATTAAGATGATAATGGATTACAAGGATGCAACCTGCATCTAGGCAGAGAAGTGAGGGTGTACAAGATAAAGAACTTTAAAAAGCAGAATACACAGACCAATAAAATACTTTGCTGTTTTGATGGAAACTACACAAAACCACTGTATTGTCTGAAAGAGGATGTTTACCCTTGAGATCTTTCACAACTGATTTGCAATTACTAGATGGATGCTCATGTAGCCAACTCAGATCCAGGAGGAGTTTACCTCTCAGATCCACTTTGGAAGAACTGTGGTAAGGTTGATTTCCTCCTTGGTAACAGAAAGTGGAGTAGAGTGCCTCTTGCTAGGACTGTATGTCATATACTTTCTACTACTGCAGAAACCAAGGGCCTCTGCAATGCCCAATCTCTCCTGACCTCTTCTTGTATCTTATTTTTTTAATAGCTGTGGCTCTCAGTCTTTTTCTTTAGGTATTTTGGGTCAGAGGATGTTGAAAACCTGATTTTTAGCTTAGATTTATTGACTACACATTTTATGGGGCCTTCTGAGGTAGATGTCTATTACAGACTTACTTGGATGTATGAGATTGGACAAGTCCTATGTTCCTTTGGCCCTGGTAATCAGTTCTTTCCAACTCATGTAGCCAAAGGAAGCACTCTCTCCACCCTGCCACCTGTGGGGCCACAGACAAGGACAAGATACAGGGATGTCAATTGTTTTCCATGCCCTGCATTCTTCTTCTAAAGTATTTTCCAGTGCAAAGCAATCCCAATGTCTAAACAGTGAGAAAAAAATCTTCAAACTCTTAAGAAATATAAATAAATACTTGTGTATTATAAAAATATCATTGGTTTATAAGAAAAATACTGTGATAATGAAGAAAGTTTAACATTTAGAGATGAGGAGTATCTGACTACTGAGGGACCTTTGTGGGAGGAATGACCAAAAATTAAAAATCTTACATTTAACAGCGTATTTCCTGTCTGTTCCTGCTTGTTTTTTTCCCCTTGACTTGTGAAGTTTTTCCATGTTTTCCTTTTCCAAATGGAATAGAGAAATTGCTGCTGTTTGGGGAAACTGCCTCAGAGACCTGCTTCACTGAGATGAAAGTAACTGGTAGATGCAGTTTGATGTATTTTTGTTTGTTTTTCTTCCTTGTCACGCAGCTTTCATATCCATTTGCACCCACCCACTCCCAAAACTCCTGTTTGCTATTAGTAATTTGTTTACTTACTTTCTTAATTCAAGGATCCTTGGCTTAAAAATGCTACATATTGCTTCTAAACAGTGTTGTGGGATAAAATGTATCAGTTTGAGCCTTACAAATTACAGCAATCTAAAGGCTGTGCTGAAACATACTCCCTGCCAGTGATGTCTGAACACTTTAATTAAATGGGAATTGCTGGGGTACGAAGCTCCAGTGGCAGCCTGTCCTCCTGGGCCATGTCTCCTCTGCTGACAACCAGTTCCTGCACTGGATACATGCTCTGGAGGATCCCTCTGAGGTCACAGTTATGCAGTCAATTTAGTCCAACACAAATCCATACTGCCTTTGAAACCTTCTGCTATCTCATCTCTGCTTGTCCCTAGTGCCTCTCTTAGGCTGGCATCAGACAGCCTGAATGCAAAACCACATGCAAGGATGGACACCTTTCCCTTCTCCCTCCCCCACCCACATGCTGACCCCCACACTGCACGGTTCCTCGGGAAGAGAAATGCATGGGAGGAGAGGCCAGGAGCACTCCTCCCCATGCCAATGCAAATTATGATGAATGATGTGGCTACATAACAAAAACCCAAGTACAAGGACTTTTTAACATCCCTACTTGTCAGACTCAAGGCAGGCTTATTTGTCTAGTTTGCACTGGATTCTGGGTCTGGTCTTGTAATGTTTATTGTTGGCTCAAAGTGAGTGACACCGGATTCTCACCCATTAGGCTGCATGATCAAAGTCTCTTTAAGAGTAATATCTTCCAGCAGTGAAAGCTCCTGAGTCTCAAACTGCACAAAAAGAAGAGTTGTAAATAAAAGACAAAAATTAAGGTCTCCACCAAGGAAAGAAGCTTGGTATCCTTAGCAGAAGTGTCAATCCAAATGACACCCTAGCAGAACACAGGGATGGTCAGCAAACCTGTTTTACAACAATTTCAGAGTGTTCTGCATGATCCAATTTCTTTTTACCTTCACAAGCTGGGCTTAAGCGTAAAAAAAAATTTAAGCATCAAAAGGCAAATCTTGTTTACAGTCCTCCCGTGCTTTATTGTGTGGGAGGCTGTTTCTGTACTGTTCCAGAATGAAATGTCCTGGTAGTGATGCCTGTAATCAAGGAAACAGGAGAATATGGGATTAATGCAAGAAACAAGATGAGCTGATAATTAACCACAGAAAATTAGTTCACTAAAGAAGTTTAACTTATTAAAATGAAACAATCTAGAGCAAGAGTCCTATTACTTTCAAGTGAGAAGTGGATTTGGAATCCTCTCTTTAAAATTAAAACCTAAAAGATGCACCATATTTATGAGAAGTAAAAGGTGGGAAAAGAATAAGTAATACACCAAATAGTTTCAGTTGTGCGAGTGTGTGTATACTGAAATATATATTTTATTTATAAGTATTTCGTTATATATATTTACCTGTGATTGTGTATATTTGTGTATTTATTTATGAGATTTGACCATGTCTGCTTGCAGAGGACTGACTCATTTGATGTTGGAAATTAGTTATAATCAGATGCTAACAACTTTTGGTTACTAAGGACCTCGGCTGACCCCACGCCAGTAACCACACATCATTAGCTGTAACTTTGCAGTCCTGTGAGCCACTCCTGCCTTTCCATAACTCGGATTTCTGGACTCAAATGGGGACAGAAAAATGTTGTTAAAATTTTGTACTAAATACATTACTTTAATTATGGTGTCTTGGGTGAAGACTATTTAGAAACCACATTTAACAGTAATTACTGGTCATGTTGTCTGGAAAAAGCATAAATAAAAGTCAAAATCCTTAGAGATAAACTCCTCTTTTCTGGCTGTTCTTGTATGCAGGTAAGAACAGCCAGTTTACTCATTATTAAATTTAACTTTTCAAATAGCTCATTTGAACATGGTTTAAGTTATGGTAGGAAATACTAGAAGTTTGCACAGTAAAACAGCAATATAAAAGCAATAAACTCATACAAAATAAAAAAAACTGCTCAGGTTTACTTACTGCCATATATGCAGTATCTTTGTATTAATAGGAGCAAGACAAGTAATACACATTTGAAGATCTTACAAAACATCTCATACTTGAACTGTTTTTCTACATTGCATAAATCGCACACACACATTTATAAAGTACAGCTGTTTGTTTATGGCTTCATACTTTACTGATTATGACTTTTTATAGCTTAACATCATGCCTGCATTGCTCTTATCATTACACAATGCTGTCAGCCACTAACAAGGCAAATATTTTAATAAAAGCAGCTTAGTTTCAATAATGCTTTAGAGTCATAAAACTATTAAGGCTGGAAGGGACCTATGGAAATTACATGGTTCACTTCTCCTCTCAGAGCAGGTCCAACTTCAAAGTTACAGGTTCCTCAGGGCCATGTCTTTCAAACACACATAATGCTAAATCATCCCAATACTCTACATAGCATTAAAAACATTAATGCAGTCAGTTGTTCTAGTTAATCCACTAACAAATACATTAAAGTTATCCTGTGTTAAAACTATCCACTATACTTATTTCTTCATACATAAACAGCAGTGTTGCTGGGGTTTTTTTCTCTCAAGATGTTAATTTCTTTTATTTTCATACTATCTTTATTTTAGACCCCTTATTGCAAAAGTCATTAAGTGCAAATATGTTTGTATAGTCAGTGGTGGTGTTTTTATTCTTGGGGAACTACCATTGCATTCTGGAGATTGGGGCTTGGTGAATTATGCTTTAGACTATTGCTTAGATACTCAGAAAAGCCAATAATCTTTATTCTCAAGGGGAAAAGACCTGGATTTGTGTCAGCTGTGGTAAATGAGAAAACCTGTCCAACAGCAGCACACTAAAATTCAACTGGTTTAATTTTGTTCTGATCACTTTAGTGTTGTAAAAGGCCCGGAAAAGTGATGTTTTCTTTAAACTCAGTATAATTGCTTCAGAAACAGCAGCAATGCATCCTTGCTTACACTGGCTCCAGCAATGTTTCTCGTCAAAACACACAGAAGAACTGACTTTTGACAAAAAGGATGGTTTAATTTGCAGTGGACAGTCTGCTGGTCTTACTGATTCCTACTGGGAAATGACTCCTACAGCAAGGCCTCTGCCACTACAGCTGGAAGATGCTGGTACAGACATCTGATCAGCCTGTAATCCTGACAAAGGCACCTAAGCAGGATGACCACTGCTACAAGAGTCCAGAGGTCTTGTGCAGACACTGCTGCCCTTAAATGGAAAATATAAGTGGAGGCCACTGGGATCCCACCACAGGTGTTCGCCTGTGTCTCAATTTTCTCAGTCAGCTGTCTTGGAGGAGTCTTCCAGACAATCCAGAAATCCAACAACTGTAGACCTCGATTCTGCATAACTATTTATGCCTCCCACTCCTTTTTTCACCTGTATTTGTGAACACAAATAAATTAAAAACCCCAACCAGCCGATAAACTGAACTATGAGTGTACCTAAGAATTCAATGCAATTTAATTACAAACACAAATAAGGATAAACCATATTCAGCATCGTTTAACTGGCCAAACTGGAACAGTTTTTGTGAAGCTCAAAGGGAAAAGGAAAGAAGAAGGCGGCATCAAGGAAACAACAGCAAGAGCAAAAGCACTGATGACACTACAGAGTTTGGGATTTTATTTCTCTTAAATTTTTTCTTCGTCACCTTACTGATCTCCTCATCTTTCATGGCCCTTTTTATGACCTGTTTCAGGCTCCTTCATTGCCCTGATTCCACGGGTCATCTTTTCTCAGCATCCCAGATAAAGCAAGAAAAGTTACCCAGTGTTGATATCTGACAGCAGAATAAGTTTGATTCAGCTGAAGCCAGGTGCCCAAGTAGCATAGGATCAGAATTAGGCTTTCCCTGTGTGTCTTAGAGATATGAACTGTATCCTTTGAACCACATTCTTGATGATATTTGTCACACATTTCCTCAGCAACTTCAAAAGTGTCTGAGTCCTTTAATTACAGTGCTGTTTACCTACTACCTTAACTAACAGGCATTTGCTCAGAACAGACATTTTCTCAAACACTCCCTTTATTATCTTTTCCCCCAAGTGCAAAAATAATTTACAAAGAGCCGTATTAACATCCCTGGTTAAATATAAAGCATTATTCTTTTGAGAACAAAAATATTAAAAGAGTGATAACTGAGTATGAGTTTCAGCCCTAGATTTGCAGTAAACTCTGTGCTTGTGCTTTCTGCTTTACAGACCTTAGAAACTTCTGCCTACCAGTTCTTCACCAATAACAGTTTGCAGTCATGTGTGAGAAACACGAGCTTGGTGTCACTTTTCATAAAGAAAATTACCTAAGATAATCACTTAAAAATGGGTCTAGCACTGTTCTTGTTTTCAGGTTATTTCCCAGTCCTTTTAAATTGGTGCTTTAAGTCAGCAGATGTATAATAACTATGAACACTTGGCTCTTGCACTGCACATCTAATATATATCAATATCCATGCTCTACCACTGGAAAACTGATTCACACGCAGAAAGGTGAGGAGATTTAGATGGAGTCTCTTTAATGGTACCTTAAGTTAGTTACAGTTGAAGTATTTTGGCCAGTGGTTTCCTTACTGTGGCCCATGAGCCACTGGTATGGACTCTGTAGAATCATATGAAAACATGCTTTTAAGTAGAATTTTAATAACAGGGTACAATAAGTTTTTAGAGTTGACTACACTCCAGTGGTCCAAGCTGTTTGGAGATTCCTGACCTAGTCTGACATCTGTGATTACAGAATTACCCAAGTGGTCCCAGCTGCCTTATGATGGCAGAGCTGTGTTATCAGGGCGATCTAAGCTACAGCTCAGTGAATAACAGTTGGTGGCAATATTTGCTGACCCAGAGAGCAGGTCTCTTGAGGCTCTTTACTACCACTACACAGAATATACTTCCAACCAAACCACTGCAGGTAGGCCAGGAGAAGGATGAAGAGCCTGCACAGGTGTCAAAGGGAACATGCCTTCTAGCAGCAGTGTCCTGCAGCAGAAGTGTCCCTTGGAAGTGCCCTTCTCTCTGTCTTCCTGCTGTGTGTCCTATATCAGATCTGGCTGGTGAGCACATCCCAGATCAGTGTAATCGGGCAGGGCTGGGGAGTGGTGATTCTATGAGTCACATTTCAAGCACACGGAACTGAAAGCCCTGCAGCGGAGAGAAATGAGGCACCATGAAAATGAGACATCAAAGGCACATAAATAAGAAGACATATTAAAAAAAGTGTTGAAATCTCAGCTGATGGGCAGGTGACTCTTGAATCACACACAGGTCTTAAGCAGTTCAAATGCAGCTCCTTCAGCAAAGCTCCATCATGAGGATGGCCAGTCTGGGTCACTTGAACCCTGACTGTTGGATGAAGGGAGCCACTGATGCTCCTGAGTCTGACAAAAGTAGGCTGTCTACTACATGTGTGCCTACCTAATACACATGCAGGCCCATTTTGCAGTGCTGTCCCAGATGCAAGCTGCTCATAGACATTTCCTTTCTTCTTGGAAACAGGTGGCATGTGTGAATTCTGGTCACATGAAGATTTTGACATAGTGTTCATAGACCCAAGACATTTGGTGAACTCTTCTTTGCAAAGAAATGATTTAAAAATAAATCCTCTTGGTCTCACTCACATACTCAGGAGAACTATTTTGTCTGAGAAAGAACTGTGAGGAGTTGGATCCAGATTTCCTGCTCAGTGCAGGCACTTACACCTATTCAGAGTGCGAAGTACTTGCTGGCCTGGAGCAGCAATGCTTCACACTTATGTTGCTCAGATACCAGTGAGCTGACAGGGTCAAAAATAAGTAAGGAGAATGAAACCTCTGAACAGGTTGATAGCTTGTAGACACTAAGGACTGCAGCAGCTCAGCAAAAAACTGCCTGCATTCCTCCCGTTCTGGGGCAAATGGGTTCATTCAGTCAGTGCTGCAATTTAGGGTAACTGCCCTGTCCTTCTGCTGCAAAGTCACCAGGTCACTACACGAGATCCTCTTGTCCTGGTCTTTCCCCTCTGCTGAGGCTTTAAGATGGTGCCCAGAGCAGCATTAAGACCAACACACAACTTCTCATCGAACAGAAGGAGAATCACTGCAACATCCCATCACAGCAATTTTTTCAAGAGCATCTGATTCTGCAAGAGGCTCAGGACTCCAGTTCTCACAGAACTCAAGGAAAATGCAAGGTCTTACTTGGTTGGCTCAGGCATTTGTCTCTTTTTAAGCAATTCTCGATGACTCCACATTCACAAGTGTGGTCTACTACAGCTCTAATTAGGAATAGCAAGCAAAGTCTAATGCTACATTCCACATATTCCGTGAATTGCTCGGTGTTTGAGATATTGCCAAAAAAACCCTAGAAGGCACAAATCCATTCCAGCACAGCCTTTTTCTAGCCCACTCTTTTTCTGTTTCTTTGTAATGCAGATGGTACAGAATTCAATACATTAATTTTCCATAGCATGTTGAAGTCTCTGCTTACACTTAAATCCCATATTGCCAACCTAGCTAGCAAGGGAAAAAAACCCAGGAGTACCACCTTTCAACTCCCATGCATAAGTCTCACTTGTGAAGCCACCAAATAGTGATTTCAGTTTGCCCAGAAGAGTTCCATTTGTCTCTTATAAAGCTTCCCATACAATTCTAAGCCTAAACAGGGACTGTTCATATGTATATATAGACATAGTATATATACACACACAAATGTAGAACCAAAGCAGTCTGCATAAGGTAGAATGCCATCAGATCTTTCCAAACCCAAATGTGTGCAAATTTTATCAGTTACATGTTTGGGGGTATTTGTTTGTTTGTTTACTATGGTAGGTGTCCAGTTGTCCAGCTGACAGGTTTTGCTTAGGCTGCTGGAGCATACTGGCAGTCAGTTCGCTCTGTGTCTCATACACCAAAATAGTACAGCTGGAGAATGGCCCACATTTCATTACTTTCCACAAGGTCCACATTAGCTGCCTTTACATTAACAATACTCCTGGGATAATGCCTGGTCCTAATGTCTGATCAAAAATACTGCCCAGAAGAAATATATTTTACCTTGTACTTAGATTATCTTTTCTTCTATTAAATTTCACATCAAAGAAGCTTTTTCTTAGGAGAGAAAAGATAATCAATAAATACCTGATGTCCTCTGAAGAGCAGGAATTGATACCAGAGATGTTAACTTCTACCAGTGTCTGTGACAGCTGTTGTGTGGATAAAAGAAATCACAAAGATACATGTTAAATCATCAGGATGTATTTTAGAACCAGAACATAACAAAACCTGGGAATTTGAAATTAGGTCCAGTTCTTTTTTTTTAGGGTTTTTTCTTTTTTTACTGTAGCCATGAGTGTTACCAAATAATTACACTGATGAAAAGAAAATCTGATACCAAATAAACAAGGCCAAAAAATGGACCTTTGAGCTTAAAAGGAAGTATGTTGCTCTGTGGCATTCACACATATTTATAAATGTGATCAAGCAGAAGAGAATGTGTCTCTCCATTATACATTGCAAGGTCTTTTCAGGCCAAATTCTGTGAAGTGTGCTCAGTGGAACCTGAAGCCACATGACTTGTTAACATTGATGCTAACAGAACTGTCTAAACTACAAAAATTGATTTAGGATGAGTTTTAAAACTGCATCTTGCTTCCATTTAAAGCAGTGTCACAGCTCTTGTTCTCTGAACAGGGCTGGGATGCCTGTGAAAGTACGAACCATCTTGCCAGAGTGTATCCACAGATGTCTGCAAAGGTGAGAAAGGCATGTGTGAAACTACCCAGGAAATCATAAACTTAAGTGGTTTATATTCATCATCCTGCCACAGAACACTAAAAAACTCTGGAAAGTTCCTGAATGGCTTTACCATTGACATCTGGTGAATCTTAAATATGTACGTCCAGTTGTAAGATAGTAGTAAGCTTTAAATATGGGAAGGTATTTTCTGTTTCCCTTAAGACCTCTATTAGGACAAAAGTGCACCAGTCAGATGGCAGAAGTATCTTCATTATTTATACATAAACATGTGCCACCTTTCCAGAAAACTGGAAAGGAAGAGATGGAAGACTGGCAGCACCATCTCCTGGCAGATAAAAGAAATAAGGACCACTTTGTGTCAGAGTGTAGGGCCAAGTAATTTCTTTGTGGATTTTAAAAAGACTGTAGCAGGAAGTAACTTCACAAGAGTATATTCCCTCCCTAGGAAGATTAACTTTGATATGCTTCAGGGAAGAAAAGCATTACATGTTATTATAATTACAGAGAACATATGCTTACAATAATGAAGAACAAATTCAGGTTGCTTCTGCCTTTAAAAAGCTCTCTCATGTTGGTCTCTGCTTTCCTTTGTGATGAAGTAATAGCAGATTTCAAAACTAGCAGGCAGGTAAGTCAGTCCAGTTGCAGCATATTTGTGTAGTCCTGGAAGACCTCAGGAGACCACAGAAGTTCCTCGAAGTCAGAAAATATTGGAATATGTATATTTCAAGAGTTGTAGCCAAATTTCTGTCTTGCTGAGTAGGTAGGGGAAATGTTGGGAAGTGTACTATAAACTCGTGGATCACTAATGTGGAGTGCTAGTTTACATATTTTGAAAGTGACAATAGGCCAAACGGTGCTAAGTAAGGGTGAGGCCTTCGAAGTAATGAAACGCTGTATGGGAAAGCAAAACATTTGTGGAGATAAAAGAGGAGACTAAGATGACTTGGTGAAAGACAGACATGGAAGAGAACAGAGGAGAAAAAAGAGGCAATGAAGAGAGGAATCACAGAAACTTCAGAACTGGTATGCCACAGGAGTCCAGATCTCATTTACCAGCAAGAGGGAGAAGACAACCTCAGCAATCAGGCCGAAGTATACCAGTCTTCTGCCTGTTAATTCTTGCAGACCTGTTCTTGCTGTTAGCTCTGTGTTCCATGGTATGAAACAAACATGAAGCCCTCCTTGTGCTACATAAACATGGATGATGTTTTGCTGTGGGGTTTTTTCCGTGTTTTGGAGGTTATTTCACGTTGAGGAACTCCCAAGGGCTTTTAAAGATTTTTTTTTTTTTTTGCGGAGGATCATGAAAGTGGAAGAGACTTGTGAACTTATTCATTCCATCCTTCTCCCAAAGTATGAATACTTCTTATAAGTCACCACACTTCCCAGGACTTCGCCCAGCATAGGTTCAAAAGCCACACGTAATACAGGTTACAATAATTCCCATGGGAAAATATGCAGCTTTATGAAGCCTACATCTCCCACGTGGGTAGGGAGGAGCTCTGCTTATCTCTTTAGCTCAGAACCAGGATCAGGACTTTTTCCTCGGGGGGATCATTTATTCTTCAAACATTCACAAAACAAAGGTAATCCACCACCTTCCTCCAGGGCATGCCACAGAATCCACCTTCCTTTCCAAGCAAACTACTAAACTGTATATTTTATGAATCACTCTGAGTAGTGGGTTTACATCTTTTACCAAAGCCACAGAATCCACCTTCCTTTCCAAGCAAACTACTAAACTGTATATTTTATGAATCACTCTGAGTAGTGGGTTTACCTCTTTTACCAAACAGTTGTTCTTAAAGGAACCCTTCTTCTGACCAGGGTCAATTACCCAGCTAGCTGTCACTCCACATATCCAGCTTTTATTATTAACACAGGGAAACACATTCACTGTCTATATATTTTTTTTATTCAATGTGCTGTACTTGTGCTATTCCTCACCAAAACACACTATGTGCTGTTTCCCATTAATTCCTAATCATATCCTACGTATTTACATCCTTGTTTAGTCCCTACTCATGTTAATAAAATGGCTCAAATTCCTTACTGTGGGAAGGAAAGAACATATTTCTATTAATACTGAGTATCAACACACTCCAAAAGTGGTCTTGTACTGGACACAAGATTATATATTTGTAAAACAAATTAAGATTAAAAAAAAAATCACACTCAGACATGCCATTAAACTAACCTACTGATACCAAATCAATTACTGTTATTAATGTGGAATAAACAATATTGCTAAATCAATGACAATTTCCATAATTACTATATACTGTTACGCTATTATTAAATAGCAATAGTCTAAACACTAATCTAACAATTCCATTGTGATCAGCTCTGTCAAAGCCCAAATCACAGTTCTATAACTCTAAAAATATGTACTGGCAATCAACTTCTATTATTAAAGTGTCCTGGAAGAAACAAGTCAGTGGGAAAATTCAAGTGATAAAAGAAACTTTTTACCTGGCCTTCTGTATCTTCCTTCACAAGCTACAAAATAGTGAGAGATAGGATAGTCCATCCATTGATAAAAATCTGGATCTGTACTGGGACCTCTGAAGTCCAATATGTGATCTGAAAATCGGGATAAATTGTTCACAGATAAAACAACACTATTCCAAAATGTTCCACCTAAGGTTGATTCTAAGACTTACAGAAAGATCCTGCAATATTAAATCACATCTGATAAAATGACAAGTGAAAAATTGATGTTTATAAATGCTATATGTAACCTTCACCAAATACTCACAATGATGAGTATTATTGTTTAGTTAACTTTAGTATAACTTGTTTAGTTGTTATTAATCTAAAAAGAGATCTTAGAAAGCTGGTGAAGTATCATCTGTCTGAAACTTCAACTGTGTACTCAGTGGAGGTCAAAAATTATGGAAAGTCACTAGAATCAAGACAAGGGTAGAGCAAACTTATTTATTATATACTACAGAATGGCTGTACTATATAAAAAAAACAAAAAAACCCCACCAAAAAAACCCCAAAAACCAAAACCCAAAAGCCAGAAAGATGTCTAGATTACGCACAAACATGAAATAATCACACACAAAGGAAGACTAACCAAAATAAAGACATTTCATTTGGGGAAAACAACTATCAAACCTATATAACAGAGGGTTATGGTAGATCTCATGAATTACATCAAAGGAAAGAGTCATAAAATGCATAAAACTCAATAATAAATAGTTTTCAAGAGAGTATGATATTATTTCAATAATCTTAGTGTACCAGGTACCAGAAGCTGAAACCCACCAACCAAACTGGCTACAAAAACAATACTGACAGATGATAAAGCCATGGTGGAAAACCCAAGAGAGCCTCCTGAGTCTGTGTTCCTCTGCTGGAACACTTCATCATTGGCCTTATCTCTGATCTGTTTCAAACAGAGATGTTGACTTAAAAAGAAGTTCATGGCACAAAACAAACAGTGACAAATTCTCAACAGACACTGTTCATCCAGGAAACTCAAGGATGCAATAATTCTAATTGTGCAGTGAAATTCTAACTGTGGTATAAATTGTTGCTTAAAACTTTCTGGGCATCTAAGAAGTGGATTGCATCAAATGTCAGATTATTTTTTAAAAAATGTTTCTAAGGGAAAGCTGGAGAACTAGTGACCATTAAAAGTGACACCTATTCTGCACAGACTAGTACAATTATAATTAGTGCATACGTGGGGAGATGTGATTTACCAGGGAAAGGTCAACAAGGGTTTTGTCAACATTGTTCTTGCCAAGAGAAGTCTTGCCTTACAAACTCAGATTGAAGTCTTTTGAATGTGTCAGCAAGCACTTGGATAAGAGGGATTGCAGAGGTACAGTTTGCTGAGATTTCTGAAAGACTTTCAAGACTTTCTTGCCAAAGGTTCTTAAGGAGACTAAACAATCACAGGATAAGAGAGAAGATCCGAGCACGGACTGAAATGCAGTTAAAAGACTAAGTACATGGTCAGTTTTCACAATGAGAGGAAGTCACTAATGCACCTTCACATCTCTGTGCTTATTCATAAATAATCTGAGTAAGGTGAGGAGTGACAAGACAAAGATTGCTGAAGATACCTTGTTATTCATGAAAGGAGAGAACTGGCTGAGAATTGCAGAAAGACCTTCCTCTATTCAGGGCTCATACACCCACACTGATGCTCCACCATACAGGGGATGCACTGGCTCTGGCACAGGACTCAACAGGGACCCCCAGGCTCTTCTAAAGCCTCACTCAGACCCTCTGTGTCATCTGGAATAGCACTGGACACTCACAAGTGGGCAACTGAACAGAGCCCTCAGTGACTGGCAGGAAAATGACAGATGATCATGAAGACAGATGTAAAGCCATGCACATGGGGAAAAGACAGTCTTACAGCACATGTGGAATAATGCTGTCTGAATTGACCACTACACATCAGGAGTGAGAGCTGGGAAGTTTACCGTTATTTGTAGGACAACACCAGCTCAGTGGAGATCAAGAGCAGATTGAATATTAGAAATATTCAGAAGCAATACTGACAGCAAAGCAGGGAATATTGTTATGCCATTTTATAAATCTACTGTGTGCCTCTGTCATGAACACCATACAAGTTCCAGTCCCACCATCACAAACAGGAATAACAGAAATGGTAAAGTTCATAGAATAGCAACAAACACTTCCTTGGAAAGAAGGAGACTGCACTTGGACTTATCACTCTGCAAGAGGACCCTTACCAGACTGCAAGGGGATTTCATGGAGGCTCTGAAGTGGTGACTGGCACAGAGAAGGCAAAATTGATGTACTGTCCTTTCCCAAGCAAGAAGCAGGGTTGGGTCATCACATGGTGTCACAAAATGTCAAGTTGAAAGCAAGGAAAGTGGCTGTTCATACGTACAGTGACATTGCGGAACTCCCTGCCACAGGATGATATATGGATGCTACAAGTTTACAAGCAGTAGGTCACAGAAATCACAGAATGGATAAGGTTGGAAGGGACCACAGTGGAGCATCTGGTCCAACCTCCCTGCTCAAGCAGGGCCATTCCAGAGCACATGGCATAGGATTGCGTCCTGGTGGTTCTGGAATATCTCCAGTGAGGGAGACTCGACAGCTTCCCTGCACAATCTCTTCCGGTGCTCAGTCACTCACACAGTAAAGAAATTCTTCCTCATGTTCAGGTGGCACTTCCGGAGCATCAAGCCAACTGAACAAATGTATGAAGCAGTGAGGGCTGCTAAGCAAGACACACTAGATGCAAATTGTTGGAAGTCCAAAGCAGACACACTGGAAGTTTCTCCAGTTGTTTCACTTCTTATAATCTTCTCGTCTTTGGGGACAAGGACTGGGAGACACACTCTTGGTTTAAGTACTGTATCTGCCTTTATGGTGTTAAGAAAATTTGAAAAATGAGTCATTTTATTCATGTTATTTAAGTGTTTCAGGTAAACTAATGAGCAGCACATCTTAAGCAGGATGGGCAATGGGAACCCTTTTTCTCCATTTTTGCCGAGTACACCATTTGCAATCATCTTTGCTGGAGGCATCTGCAAAAAGGTAAGAGATCCAGCTAATTCCGGAGAACATTAACCGGAGCACTACAGCACAGCTGTAATGCAAGTACACTTTCTGTGCTTTTATCTCAATAAGGCGTGCTCTTTGGGAACAGTTGAGTCATGGACCCATCACTTATTATTTGTACTAAGTGCCACAATCCTCAGTTGTGCTAAGGAAACTACACAAAACCTTGTAAAGTCACTGAGTACAGTCACTCACATGGGCTGGGGAGAAGCTGCAAATGCAGCTGTGAGTGGCATCGCTGAGCGTGCAAGATCTGAGAGCATCAGTGTCCCGCCCAGGCAGGTCCCCCCCCCATGCTGTCCCCAGAGAGGGCTGCAGAACTCAGAGCCTTCTCCCTTTCCAGAGGTCTGTTCCTGCCCTGGGAAAACCATGAGGGGGCTCTGCTGAGGATGTCCCAAGAAAGCAAGTGCCCTCAGCAGGATGAGCATTGCCAGCAGGTGGAAGAAGGTGATCCTGCCCCTCTATTCAGCCCTGGTGAGGTCACATCTGGAGTGCTATGTCCAGTTCTGGGCTCCTCAGTACAAGAGACATGGAGCTCCTTGGAGAGGGTCCAGCAGAGACTACTAAGATGATTACAGGACTAGAGCACCTCTCTTACAAGGAAAGGCTGAGAGAGTTGGGCCTGTTCAGCCACAAGAGATGACTGAGAGGGGACCTCATCAATGTGTTTAAGTACCTTAAGGGAGGGTGTCAAGAGAATGGAGCCAGACTCCTCTTGGTGGTGCCAAGCAATAGGAAAAGAGGCAACGGGTAGAAACGGATGCTCAGGAAGTTCCACCTGAACCTGAGGAAGAACTTTATTGTGTGTGTGACCAAGCACTGGAACAGATTGTCAGAGGTTGTGTTGTCTCCCTCCCTAAGTATATTCAAGAACCACCTGGATGCAGTCCTGTGCCATGTGGTCTACGATGACCCTGCAGGAGCAGGGAGGTTGGAGCAGACGCCCCACTGCGATCCCTCACACTCTGCCCCGTCCCACGTCTCCACGAGGGCAGCACTCACCGCCCCACGCCCTCACAGCGCAGCCGGTGCCTCCCCTCCGCACCGCCCCCCCGCTCAAGATGGCGGCCCCGCCCGCCCCACAATGCTCCGCGCGCAGCTGCCGCGCTTCCGGGTGCGGGCCCAGGAGGGCGGCGGGCCCGGCACAGCGTGCGGAGGGCGAAGCTGCCCCGAGTGGATGCGAGCGAGCGGGCGCGCAGTGCCGGAGGAAGCCGCGCCCGGACCATGAGGCTTCGACTGTGGCTGGTCCCGGCCCTGGTGCTGCTGTGGGGGCCGGGCGGGCTGGAGGCGCTGGGGCACCCGCAGCGCCCGCAGCGCTACGGTGAGGGCAGGGCGCGACCACGGCAACCGCGGAGGGGAGGGGAGAGAGGGGAGAAGGAGGGAGAGACCACTGCGACGGGGCGGGGGGGGGAGGCACGGCACCCCCGCCTCTGCCGGGGGTTAGTGATGGGTGATGTGTGGAGTGGGGCAGAGCACCCTTTTTGCTGAAGGCATCGGTGATGGGCAGTGTTTGGGGTTACTGCTCTCTGCGGGGAGGCAGGGAGACACCATTGTCTTCACTCTCGAGATCTGCTGAAGGGTTTTCCTCAGAGGAGTTTGCGTTCTGTTAAGGCGGGATGATCACAGAATACGTGCGGTAGGAAGGAACCACAGTGGGTCGCCTGGTCCAGTCTCCATGCTCCTGCAGGGTCATCCTGGATCATGTTCCACAGGAGTGCATCCAGGCGGTTCTGGAATATCTCCAGTGAGGGAGACTGCACAACCTCACTGGGCAAAATCACATAAATGGCTTCCCTTCATAGTTCTGTCTGGAGAGTCACCAGAGAGCCTGAAGCCATTGAAGCTGAAAGTGACCTCTAGAAAAGCTTGACATGGAGGAGAACCGCTGCTTTATTTAACTTCTGTAAACAGTTTTGCATCTGAGCTTCTGCTTTGCCATGAAGAAATTGCAGACTTTCATTTGATGAGCAAAAGCTTGTTACTGAAATGGTAGATGGGTTCTTGCAAGAGGCAGTGGCCATGTCTAGCCCTTAAGACCCATTTCTTACACACTTCTTGGATCCTTGTCTTTGCTCCATTTTTTCTCCTCTCTGTACCATAGTTCCTCATCCCTGGAGCAGCAAAATTTTTGTTTCCTTTAAAAGCTTTGTCTGGCCCCCACATGAAAACCCGTGTTTTGAAAATCAGAGGTAGAAAAATGATTTTGTGATAAGTTCTGTTGGTTTCCTTGAGCCCATCGCTGTGCAGGGCGGGGATTCACATGTGATGATGCCGACATTCAAGTCGACAACTGAACTTTCTAAAGACAGTCTCCAAACACTGTTCCAGTGATTAATCAGCTGTACATTCTCACAGAGATATTTGTCCTGCCTCCAGTCGGTGAGGCCAGCAGGGACTGCTCCAAGTCTCCTTTCTTGGCTTAGATCTCTCAGCACGTTTCCTGACAGGTGTCCAGGGTGCACCTCTGCCCTCTCCTGCACCTGAGGTGGATTTGTGGTTCTGTGCACGCCTCAGCAGTTGGTGGCTGCAGGAACTTGGGAAGGATGGGGCTCAGTGGTGGATGCTCCAGGAAGTGTAACAGAAACAAAACAAACACAGCGTGTCCTTTCAACATCAGGCAGGTCAGTGAGGTCCTGAACAGAGGTTGCATCTTGGGCTGTGAGATCTTCATGCCTTTTAAAGGACCTGTCTGCCATGAGTTTGTGCAGTCTTTATCCAATGGCTTTTATTTTCTTGGCCCATGTACCACCATGCCTGGACTATGAGCTATTCAATTTTATGAAATACTGCATGGAGGAAAACCTCCTTTCTTCTGTTTCTAAACGTTGACCATTTCTGCTGTCAGAAATCGTCAATATGGAAGAATTACTCATTTTCTTCACACCTTTAGTGACTTACATACCTATGTAATTTGTCTCATTTGTACTATCTTTTTAAGTGCGAAAATATTAGTCTATATAATAATTCTTAGTATGAGGAAAGAATCATTACTTTATTGGTCACTTTTGTAATATTTTGTGTTGGATTTTTATTTATTTGAGATGTATGATCAGGGCTGTGGGACACCATTTGTAATACAAAGGCAGCATAAATTTATAATGATGAGTGCTTTTGATTTTGTTTCCTTTCTGAGTAGTTTTTGGTCTTCAATAGTCACTCCAACCTCTATTTTCTTTGTGGGTTTTGTTGTGTTGCCTTTTTTTTTTGTTTGTTTTGAGTGGTAATAATTATACTGAAATACTTTGCTGTGTAAATACAGTGAGGAATTATTTTCCTCATGTGTTATTTCACACATTCATACCTTGAATTTTATCACACGTTTTGTTTTGTTGTCTAGTAAACTAAATTTACAAAAGTATTTTGTGAGGGAGCTTGAAAAATCCGTGTGTGCTGCATTAGCTGTTGCTTTTATCCACACATTACTCCCATATATATGTATGTATCTCTATATATATCTATATGTATATATATCTATATGTGTGTATATATATATAGGAAGCACTACTTCCCTAGTATCTTATTTAGCCCCAGGTCTAGTAACTTACACTTTGTTGTTATTATTATCTGTTTGCCAGGTCAGGATATTGAATATATTTGTTGATTAGGCCCTTAGATGGTACCTGGAGTGGAAATTGATCCTTTCAGACCCCTGCACTACACCAGTGGCACAGTAGTTCCATACCACAGTTAGTAGTTGATCATTTCTATTTTTGCAGTGCTTTGTAACTCTTGGGTTAATACATGCATATCCTGTTGATTTATTGGTCATTTTCTAGACTTGTTATAAAGCCTCTTTTCCTGGGTCTCGAACACAGGTCTTTATATATATCCTATCATGATAAGCTTTTGGGGAACTTTTTAGTCTCCTCTGCAGTGAATACTAATGTCAGTTATTGCCTTACTTCTTGGTGCTGGCCTTTAGCATCCATTCTTGGGGCTGTATTTGCAGCTTACTTGTTTTACAAGCCCTTTTCGTTATTAGTTATGTGGTTTCTTCTCATAAAATAAAAAATATTTCAAGCATTAGCTTTATGCCCTTTACAAGCTGCTTTTCAAAATACCTTTGCCTATTTTTTTGTGGTTTTATGTTCATCTCTTTGTTGGAGTTCTGTTGTCCTCATCTTACAGCTTGGTTTTCTAAATATCATCTTTTCCTTCTAATAATTTCAGTGTTATTATTTTGAAAGTTGTGTTTAACCACAGCTTAATTTTTGGGAACTGAAATCAGATTTCTGATGAGCACTATCCTTAGGGAAGTTTCATGAACTAACATTTTGTGATTTATGTTGAGAATTTCTTGCTTATTACTCTGAGTTCAGTTTTTCAAGGAAGAAAAAAAAATTGTACAGTGAAAAAAGAATTTGACAAAGAATAGAATAAGTGATAAAAAGATGTGGGTCATTTTCCAGCTTTTTTCAGCTGAAGTAATCTTAGGGTGTGGTGCTCCAGGAGTCTAAACTGATCTAAAATGGGACTGCCACAACCTGACCTCAGCTTTCCAATCCCTTCCCCATTCCTGTGAACACATTCATGGAATGTGAGCTGTCTGGAAGGTAATCTCTTTTTTTTGGTTGTTTTTTTTTCTTTCCTTTTTTTTGGTGGTTTGGGGTTTTTGTTTGGTTTTATTTTCAGTAAAGGGTGTATTTTCTCTTTGTGAAGTTCATTCTTGTGGAGCAGCTCACAGTGTGACTGTCCAAGCACCTGCCCCTTTGTTTTTGGGGGTGGAAGTGGCTGTGTTCCAGGTGAGGGATGAAGGCAGGATGGTATCCACCTTAGTTTGTCTTTCGGTATACTCTTTTTAATAATGTTGACATCAGGAATTAATTTCTAGAGAAATGAGACTCTACTAGTCAATATAGTGACTGATACTGTAGTTTTGCCCCTGAAAAATTAGTGTCAACTCTTTCAAAATTTTTCTCTTTGTTGTCATTTATCTCTGAAGATAGTTTTTTATAGCTATAAAATATTTATGCTGTTTGTCTTGGAGTTCCTGGATATACCTGGATGGTAACAGTTTAATGTACTTGAAAAGAATAACAGTGCAAATATCCAGCTTGGGTACTGAATTGGTGAGTAGGTCACTGAATATAACTAAAGAACTGCTTGGATCTGTATTACAGTACAGTGGTACAAGTTGTGTGCTTGTAAGCAGCATATATCCAGGATTACCCCCAACAGAGTCTGGATGTAAAATGTGTCTTACTCTACTGTTACCTTCTTTGAAGGAGAACTTTTTATCATGAGCTAGGCAGGGAACTAAAATAAGATAGTTGTTCCTATGCTGGGCAGATGATATTCTTTGAATCATTCACTGGGGGTCTTTTTCTACCTGCCAAATTGCACTAATAAAATCTGAGGCAAGTACCCTGATTTTCAGCAGTTTTTTCTCCACACTGCAGAAATACCATTCAGAACTCAGAACAACTTTGTGAGCTGGAGAAATGACAAATGGTTTAGTGCAAACCTACCTAATGCACATCAGAAGACTAGGATTTAGAAGTTGTTGAGTGAAAAAAACAAATGGTAGTGTTGTTGATGAGTAAACCAGGGGAGCTAAGTGATACAGAGGGCAGCATAAATTGATTTGCAGTCATTTTTGAATTCTTCACGCTTGATGTGACAAAATGCAGGAAGTCCAAAAGGCCAGGAATGTGACTGGCTGGCATAGAGTTAAGGGATTAGAAGTTTAGCTCGATGTCAAGAATGTGCAGTGAGATGATTAGTGACAAAAGTCTTTATGCTATCCTGCTGAACTGAAGCTTCTGTTGGAGACTAAGGCAAGACCTAGGTGAGGGTCAAATGATTCATTTCCCTACCATGATCTTCCTTTTTTGTTACTGTTTCTTACTCCATTTGGACATCCTTTGAAGCAAGACTACTGTTTTAGATGGAGCTGGTTTTGCAGTTGGTCCCCAAAAGCCAAAGGTTGAGAGTGTTTCTCACCAGGCATCACATAGTGGAGAATTCAAGGACACACAATCCCACAGCATGTGATCCCTGCCCAGGATGTGGCGGGGTTATTTCAAAATCATTACAGGAATTCGTTGATGCAGAGTTTTTGTCTCAGTATAAACAGCAAATGCTTGGTGTAGACATGGCCTTATTGAATGCAAATTATCAGTATTATTTTTGTGTCGTGGATTAGCAATCTTTTTCGTGAAGTTACTTATTATCAAGGTTTTCAAGTACTTTTCTCAGATTTGTTTTCACTTGTTCATAGGAATAGGTCAGTGTTTCCATTTCCAACTGAAAAAAGTGGTTGAAGTGTAATTTCTGTGAAGTATTCAAGGTCAACAAAAAGAAGAAAGTCAATTTTACGTTAAAGTCTAATTAATAAGAATTACCTTTAACTGTTGCAAGATTTTTGTAATGGGACATAATCCAGTGCTCAGCATGAGTTTGGTTTTCAGTAGTGCCAATTTATTCTGACCTTTAAGCAGACAAAAAGTAAAATTCCTGTTTGCATTTAAGATTTGGGGTGGTTTAATTTTCCTCCCACTGTAAAGACTGACAACTTCACTGCTGCTGTACATTGCTGATAGCAGCAGTGACTCATCTCAGTTTCATGCTTTTGCCACTCTGGAATTTTTGTGTGCACGTGCAGAAGCCCCAGCATGGATTTCTGCTCCGTGGCTGGAAGGGCTGAGTGAGGAAGCACAGCCAGCCATACTCTAACCTTCTGGCACTCTGACTTTACATTAGGATTTAATTGTCTGTTTAGTAGTTAGCAGAGATTTGTCTTTGAGATAGAAGTTTATGTTTAACTTCTGTTACAAACAGGTTGATTCCCTCCCCCCCCCCCCTAGCTTTTTTATAAACTGTAGGAGTCTGAGTTTGCCTGTTTGCCAGACTGATGATGGGAAGTGCTTTGCTGTGAAACCAAGAGCCAGGTTTCTTTAACGAAGAGCAGTTTGTCCTGCTGTCCTTTTCTGTGATTTTCATGTGCAGCACATGAACTTGCCTGTTTTGGGGATGTCCTGCAACCTTCTCAGTGGTTCTAATGGTCTTCCTGATATCTTTTATTCTTGTAGATACATGTGATAACACTGCCCATCTTTGTCACTTTTGCCCTGCATCTCTTCACAATATCCATCCCTGTCTTCCTGTGCTGTCTTAATATGCATTATTTGTACTTTTTTCCCTCCTTGATATTTGCATTTTTAACCTATGTAGGCACATGGACTGGGAAGAGGGAAGGCAAGGGGGCTCTGTTATGAAGGCACCTGCAGCTGCCATGCAGTAGATGTTGATCCATAATTACTGAGGTGTTGAACAAGAACATGATATCCCTTGGTTCCTTTTCTCACCTTTTCAGGTTGTTACTGAAATAGTAAAGTTCTGCCCCTCAGTACCTGTGATGTGCCTCGAATTTTGGAAGATCGTGTGTGAATGAGTCCAAATTTATATCCTCAAGGAGAAGAAATGCAGTCAGAAGTGAAGGGGTTGGTCTCACAAGTGTAGTCTAGACAGTAACTTGTGTCTACCTAGAATCAGCTCCACTCAAACTTATTTTGTGACACAGCAGGATTTTGTGATGTGGTATCTTTGTACAGTAGTGAGGCTTGCAGTTTTTTGAGAGCCAGACAAATGATCTGTTTCCAGAGAGCACTGCATCCTGTGACTGGGCCGTTCCTCTCTGCAGGATGTATGAAAGCATGTGATTTGGAGGTGGGTCGCGTTGGGTTTTTGTGAACATCGAGTCATATGATGCTGTTCTGGTGTAAGATAGAATGGCTGTATTGCCCTTGTTTCACTTTAATTATGAGGATGTTGATTCAGTGGACTTCCTTATTTTTTATAATGTCAGTATTTGGCAGGATATTGCTTTTTTTTAAATTTGAAAAGTCGTCTGTTGTCATTAATAGGACAGACTGTTATTAAATCAAGTAGATCCAATAGTATAAGTTTTGTCCCTCTCTGGTCCTTGTTTAAGACATGCTTAGTGAAGGAGATAATTTGCAAGGTTGGACGTGTGAGGTAACATGTAGGAGCCATTGTGGGTATTCAGCTGTATTCAAAACCACCAGAAAATTATTTGTTCAGCTTCTGCTAAACCAAATTTGCACCCTTAAGGAAATATTCCCACTGCCCAGAAACAGATGTTTATTTTACTGTGGGGAAAAAACTTTGGAATAGTATAAAGGTGCAGCTACATGAACAAGTTTTTCCTGAGATGTGATAAAGAGTATTTAGTAAGCTGTTAGGTTTTCCATGATATCCATCACTGGCATGTCTGAATGTGTGATAAGGAGAGAGTAGTTGCCCAGTGTAACTGCAGGAGAAGTGCCCTGTGGAGTAGCTGGTGGACAATAAAGCAGCAGCATCCCTGCCCTCCCAGCATGAGGGCTGGGTAACCGTACCCCGAGGCTTCGTCTGCTGCTGACTGAGTGAGTTTGGGCACCTTGTTTTCTCACGTGGTTTAACAAGTTTGGTGCAGCTGGGATCGAGTCAAAAACATGCCTTCTAAAATGTTCAGCAGTGCTGACGTGGCTGGCCATTCTTACTAACAGGTTTGTCCAGAAATGTGCTCGAACAGAGTGTAAACCTTTATCTTGTTATGGTTTATTAGAACGCTGACATGTATTTGGTTCTTGCTTTGAACTTGTTTCTCACACAAGTTCTTCTGTTCACATGTTCTTGATGGGCAAAACAGCAACCACTCTTCAGTGGAAACAAATAAACATGATATATCTAAACTGTTAAAAGCATGGGCTGTTTTGTGTGGGATAAGTGTTTCAATTCACTTTGTATTGTGTCTCTGGCAATGGCTCTGTACCAGATGTACTGCAGAAGGATGTAACAGCACGTGCAAGGAGCTGTTACAAAACAGCTTTCCGTCGATGAACCTTCTCAATGCGTCCTCTTCATCAACAGTCTCCTAAAAGCAGCATAAGCTGTTCGGAGAAGGTACCCACAAACATTTAGGCAATGACTGCATCGCCTCCTGCCTGGCACAGACTGTTTGTGTGCCCAGTTGAAATATGAATATATTTGCCTTCTCCATTAGCACTCCCTGGACTGGTGCTGCAGCCAAACGATCCGGCTGTATTGCAGCCAGTGAGTGGCTGTTCCCACAATCACAGGGGCAGCTGTTTTATGTAGTGTGGTGGAGACCTGCTTTAGCTCTTGTGGTTCAGGTTGGAAAGACTCCAATCTGTGTTTCTTGGTCTAAATTCTGAGACTTTGAATTATATTTCAAATGACTATATTTGGTTACTTTAATTAAAATATTTTAATGTACTAAGAAGAGCATATAAAACGAAATAGTAACAATAAGCAATATGGAGCCCTTCAACTATTCAGTCACTCCTCAGCTGAATTAGAAAAATTGTTACTAGTCAGGTGCTCATAAGCTTTTGATAGATATTTGATACTCATTGGAAATCAGCTTGAGATCAGAACCCAGATGTAGTTGATGAGTGCCACATGAAATACAGCCTGGAGCCCTTTTTTCAGTTTTGGGAGATGACACTGATGTAACAGTTGCACTGCAAAATCCTTCCTGAGTGTGTTTGCAGTGCTTGTTCTAGGACTGCTCCCTGTAGGTTTGTCGTCCCATTCTGCCTTTGACAGAAAAATTATTTCTGCTTTTATTCCCTTTGGGATGATTGGAGAAATAACTATTCCTGCAAATCCCACTCATTATCTAGTGGTCTTTTTTAAATCCCAAATGTAATATTTTTTTTAATGTTGGATCTTGAGTTTTAGGTAGGAACATTTTTTTATCATGGGATAATTTTGAAGAGAGTTTTTAAAAGTATTAATTATATCTTCTGGGTTAAAACTTCATGCTTCTAGATAAGCTTAACCTTTCCATAAATAATGCAGTGCAAAAGAATGCTTATGAAATGGCTGTCTTGCCACATTTACTTGTTGGTTTCCGGGCAATAGATGTGGCATGAGATCATGGGAATTTACTGTTGTACTTATGAAAGCCAAGCTAGTTGGAGAAGAGTGACATTGGTATTTGAATTGCTAGCTGGGCACTGAAAGAGAAACTTCTTTTGAAGCATGTGCGATGGCCTCCAGCTCAGGGAGTTAAGCTGTTGCCCAGTGCATTCTTGAGCTCTTTGGTGCTGGAGCAGAGTTTATTAAAGGATATTTTCCTGCGTTAAGTCTCAAAGTCTAGTTCCAGGAGGCTTTTAGCCCAGAAACAAGGTGAGAAAAAAGAGAGAAGAGTTGGTGAGTTCAAAGCTGGGGGTAGAGGAGGATCACTGCTGTGGATTTCTTCTTGAGAGCTTTGGGATATCATCTTTGTCACCGATGTTCCTTCCCTGTCTCTCTTACAAACTTGAGATCTGTATGTTCTTGGGAGATTTCACTCCAGGAAAGAAAGGTACCATGAGGTGAAGGCTGGTGACAATAAATAAATACTTGGCATATCAGGATGTGATTAAGGCATTCCCTAAAAAGACAGGAATGCAGAAATCTAGGAGGGTGTGGAAAGGAAGGAACCGCAAAAAAGTGATTTGGGAAAACTAAGTCAGCTCAGGTCTGTTGAAGCCCATGGGAAATGACTTTTGGACCATAATGAAGATAATGAGGAAGGGATACCAGAAATATTTTTAAACTTGAACAAAAAGTTAAGTATATGCTTTCTATGGCTCCCATCCACAGACTGTTGTACAGTTGGACTCTGTACAGTTCTGTGTTTTGTTTAAAATAGTGACACTTCATCTTTTATTTTCAGTAAGCCATGAACATGGATTCATTTTCACAATATGAACATTTTACAGAAAAATTTTGGTTTGAGTGTATTACCAATATACTTTTTCCACATCTGTCTGATAACCATAATTAGTTAACAGATTATGTCTGGGAGCAGCATGTCTTAAGCCTCTACTTATGCTGTAAGTAAAATTAAAAGCAAACAAATTTAGGAAGGGCAAGAGGAAATACAAACAAGTGCACTCTTGTTTCAGGGTTACAGGAATTGGGAGTGCCCTGTGTTTCATTTGTAACTTCAATAGAATCATCTTACTCATCTTCGTGAACTTCTTAGGTCTTGTTCTTACTACCCTTCCTGTGTCTCTGTGAGGCATTTCCAGAAGGGTGTTTGTGTATATTAAGGTGGAGCAGGACTTGCCTACCAAATAAAAAAGCCTGATTTTTGTAGTAGACTTCTCAATTCTCTTGCCATGAAACTGAGATATTTTGTCTGGCCATAGTGGCAACTGCATCTTGCTCTTTGGCATGGCTTTCTCTTGGTTCTGGTCTGTACTTCACAGGCAGAGGTGCAAAAGGCCAGTCGTGTTTTATAGCTGGGGTTGTGCCTCTTGGGTAGACCTTGTGCATGGCAAGTCCCCGAACAGCGCGGCAGTGGTACCACACCTCTTGTTTCCTGCCCCACGTACCACACACTTGGTCTGTATCGTAAACCAATGTTGGATATCCTGTATATCAACATTCACTTTAACTGAGGAGTCAGCTCTAGCTGAGTGTGGTGAGAGAATCTCGAGTTTGATTAAAAGAATTCAAAAATTGGCAGTTTAATGAGTTTTTTTCTTTTCAGAATTGATTTCCCTGCCTGTTCCTACCTCCTTCCTAGGTGGTTCTGAATGACGGCAGATGCCAGACCAAAAGCAATTAATTAGAACAGACTTTTTAATGAAGAAAGGGCTGTTTAGAGGGTGAAGTTAGGCATTTACTCACTGCATGGCTCTAGTGAACCAGCTCTGCAGCACGTGGCAAGCTAATGATGAAGGCCCTGCCTGGCACGCAGCAGTGGGGCACATACGGGGAAAATCCCCACAACAGAAAATACGGTGATAGAAACTTGTCTTTGCATATAACCCGAAACACATGGTAATCGATTGCAGGTGCTCTCGACCTGTGTGTTGTAAACAGAAATCAGGAAATTGCAACTGCACTGCCCTTCCTGTGTTGCTCAAGGGCTGGGGAGGAGCAGCGGGGGAGGGAGAATCCTGGGAACCACTGTTTGGTGTCTTCTGCTGCCCAAGAAAGCAGCCATGTCGCCCGTCCCTCGCTCTGCGAGCGGGTCTGGTGCAGGGCTGGGAGGGCTGTGAGGGTCATCTTTGCTTCTGTGCCTTCCTCACTTCAGTGTACATAAGCACACGTGTGCCCATACACTGCTGCTTGGTTCTCCCCACCCACCCCCTCGCAAAAGGAAAAGCAAGGTGCTTCCCTTGCCCTCATCAGTGCACATGTTCTTAAAGCTTTCCTGAGCTTTGGAGGCGTGGATTTGGGGATAAATTATGGTACTGAGTATCAGGTTTAAAAAACCCATACTATCTCAAGAGCTATAAGCATCTAGATTTCAAGTTGGCAATCTTGGTTTGTTGCACAATAGCCAGTGAAACAGCTTATTAGTGGTGCTGCTTTACTTAAAAGTCCCATAAAACGCATGAGGTGGCTTTGCTGAGTGGTGTAAGCTAGTGACTAGGGGCTCTGAAGGAATGCCATCTTCCTTAACAAAAAATCTCTTTGGTAGCTATCAGGTCTGGTTTAGAAGCATAGCTGGAAGTGGAGGGGAAAAAACCAGGGAAGTTTTTTAATAAATAATGTCTTTATTAAAGCACTTCGGTCTCTTGTAAAACACATCTGAATCTTCATTTGGTGCAGTGAAGAGTGAACACCTCTGTCAGAGAAGAAAAACGGTGATGTGGGAATAAGAGCCTCTGGTTAAGGCTGTAAATAGCAGCTGCATCTCTCAGTGCTGGAGGAAGCCAAGGTGGCTGGTGGGTGCTCCAGAGAAGGAAGAGTGGATGGGTGCTTTGGTGAAGGAATGCCTTATGAAGTAGCAGGAGGCTTTATCAGCAAGAGCCAAACACTGTTGGCAGCTTGTTAATGGTGGAAACATCTGCAGAATAGTGACCTGAATTTGTAATTTGTATACTGCTCCCATAGGAATTCAGGCAGTTGGTCTCCTTTCTCTGAACAAGTTTTCATGTTCTGAGTAGGAAAAGGAGTTTTGCATGATGGTAAGGTATTGAGAAACCAGGTTATCTCACATGAGTTGCCTTGTTAGTTCTGATTGACTGTGCTATGCAGATACCTGTTTTCTAGGTACTGTTGGGGAGAAAGGCCCAGTGCAGTCCCAGTCTGCAATTAATTTGGTATAAGTCTCCTAGGTTAAACTGTTTTCTTCCTCAGACTCATGTGCGGACCAGCAGATGAGGAGAGTAATTCACTCCAGAGAAATGGGGACATTCTCCCCCATTTAGTTTCTGGGGGTCAGCCAGGGAGGGCAGTAGTTCTGCCTTGCTGTGGCAGTAAAAGTGATGAGCTGGTTGCTTAGAAATTGTAGAAAAAGTGAAGCAAACTCTGTTTGTCTCTCTCAGATTGTGTCTAGTCACACTCTGTGATTTCTGCTTGCCTATGCAAAATGGACCTTTACAGAAATGTACAATAGTTATCCTAAAATTAGAGCAAAGTGTGGTCTTGCTGTTGAAATGGGAGGCTCTGGTTTGCTCTTTTTTTATGTGTGCATTTGGAAATAAAGTATTTTGAAACTAAAACTTTCCTTGTTGGTCTTCCAGACACAGTTGAGTCCATGCTTTCAGACTACGACATCCTCTCTCTGTCTAGCATCCAGCAACACTCACTGAAGAAGAGGGACCTCCAGCCTGAGACACATGTAGAGAGGCTCTTAAGTTTTTCAGCCCTGCAAAGGTAATTAAATCATCAGCAGTGAAATAGCATAATATTTTCCTTCAGTTTGTGATGAATAATGTGCAGTTTCAAACCCAGAAATTGTTGTCTTGTTTTCTGTCATGACTGGCCAGTTCTTCTGGGTTAGTGATCTGTGTGGTTATATGACTTCAGAGAGGCTCAGAGGAAAGGGGAGAATAAGTTTAATTTTATTGCTCTGATGGCTGAAGTGGCAGTAATTTAGGATTTCTTATTCTTAGATTTAGTTTCATGTAGATTACTTCCACTGATTGGGTTGGATCCCACTTACACCTCATCTGGCAATGTTGTCAATACTTCTTGACTGTCCTCTGGTTCTTGTAAATCTCAGCCTTCATTTTGGGTAGTGTGTGTGATGTGTTGCCCAAGAGATTCACTGTATTTATTTTCATGGAGGTTTAATCCTTTTCCTACTGAGTATAAATGTCCTATTAAATAAAATAGTCGTTTTAATCTTTTGTTTGTTTGGTTTGGTTTTGTTTTTTGGTTTTTGTTATAAGATGGGAAATAAAAGCTCAGGTGAAAGGGGAAGAAGTAGAAGGGAGCAGGCATGAAGATTGCAGGGATTTTATTCTAGGAGTCAGAAAAGTGCCTTGCAGCTATTTGAGTGCTGAAATTGTGAATCTGAAATGGGGAGCAGACTGAGAATAACACTTTGTATTAACAAATGTAGATAGGTTTTTGTTCATCTGACTTCTTTTGTCTTCGTTGTTGTCATGTGCCTTCCCCTCTGTCATCTTCAACTGTCATGCAAGTCATGCATAATTTTTGAATCTCTGAATGTTTGGAAGGGTGGTTTTTAAGTTTGGAGGGTCAATTATGAAAGGTTAATGGGATCAGATGTCTGGCTGTCCCTGTTTTGCACTGCCTCATGCACTCTGACTTTAGGGTGAGGTTGCAATACTGCAAATGATGATTACAGAATAATTGCAGAGGAGCATGCCAAAAATCTTTAACCCAAAGTCCACATAAACCAAGAGCCCATGAGGCTTCTTCTCGAGAAGGTTATCAGCTTACTTCTTGGGATAGTGTTTAGTTTTTGTGACAATATATTGTAAAAAATGTACAGAGTTCAGATTTCTGTTTATGGTCTTTTGCCTGTATTATGGCAGAAAATAAGAACTTTAAGACAATTTAATTTTAAATAGATGAAGAAATTTCTTGGTCTGTTTTTTTTTTTTTTTAAAATAGCTACCAGTAACTGGTTTTGCTTGACTGCAGATGGAAAAGGCACATCATGAGCAAACTCTGACTGTTTTGGATTTTGGAGTAAATTTTTTTTTTACTTTTTTTAAAACTAAACATCTGTGACTCTTAAAATATTTACAGTTATCAATTACACAGTATATGTTTTTGTAACCTGCTTATCAGAATTAATGCTTTTTAACTTCTTTTGCACCCTCAGTAAAATGGAGGTTGAATGTATCTGTTACGTGTGTACTTTGCTTAAAAATAAATGTAAGTAAATTCTTTTACAGGCACTTTAAATTATACTTAACTGCAACTGCTGAACGCTTTTCAGAAAAATTTCAAGCATTAATTGTGGATGGTGAAGGCAAGGAAAAGGAGTATCGTGTTCAATGGCAAGACTTTTTCACCGGACATGTTGTTGGTTAGTATGAAGTTGACTATGGGTCAATGCTGAGAAACCACAGCTTTGCTCGAGTCTCTTGGGCAGAGTAAATGGTGTATTTCCCTCATTTTCATCAGATATGGTTAGAATGAAGAAATAAATGTAATTCTTATCCCCTTGGGTTTTCTGGTTTTGTTTTTGTGGTGTGTTTGGGGATTTTTTTATGTTTGGTGGGTGGTAAGGTTTATTGCATCAAGCTCCGAAGATAGGATTCTTGTGTTTAGTTTGGCAGAACACAAAGGTATAATTTACTTAGGCAGCAGCTTGTAAATTATTATTTTTTTAAAATGCTGATGATAGCTTTAATTCCAGCTGGAATGTAGGACTTGAATGTTCCTTGCCCCAGAACACAAAGCCGAGGTAGAGGTGATGCACTGATGCCCAGACTGTTCAATTAGAAGACTTAAAGATAGTTCTTTGCAGATTACTTTTCTGTAAAGAAATGTAATGCTCCACTTTCAGGCAGTGCTAATGCTTCTGCTAAGTTGTTCTGATTCCTGTGTTGCCTTTGTGATGTGGTGAGACTTTTTCACTGGAATGCAGGCTGACGCCATGAAATTACTGTCTGATAGTAGTTAGATGCACACTGCTTTTGTTGGCGGAAATATTATGGGTCCCATTACTAATCCCCAGAGCCATCTCAACACTTTCTGCAAAATTATCTGTTAAACCTGAGTCTTGTTGACTATGACTGTTGTGGGAAGTTAAGACTTGGGGGAAGTGCTGATTAATTTCTTTTTTTGTTTAAATTGAGCAGTACAGAGACTGAGGGAGGTAATTTGTCATGAGGTTTAGGAACAATTAAAAACTCCCAACAAAAGGTGTATGTGCAGGAGCACATGCAAACAGCTGAATTAATTTAATTCTTCCATGCTTATGTTAAAGGAGAGCATAATTCCAAGGTTGTGGCACATATTGGGGATGAAGATTTTACAGTGCGAATCAATACTGATGGAGAAGAATACAATATCGAGGTATGCTTTGCTGTGGAAAACTGTATCCAGACAATCACCTTCTTTTCCTCTGAGTGTTCCTCTTCCTAGTTAGTTGTGTTGACACTTCTGTAGCTCAAACTAGATTTGGTGGTATTGTTTGTTTTGGGGTGAGTAGGGAGGAGGGAGAGAAATAAGAAACCAATTTGGCTTGCAATGTTAACGTTTATTAGTGGGTGACGTTCTCTGACAGTTGCAGTTTTGGATACATCAGGGAGAAGGTATATTTTAAACAGGAAAGAGTTTCAGAAGCAGAAATGGATAATGTTAGTAATTAGTGGTGATCATGGCCTCTAACAAACTGTGGCAGTCTAAACAGAGTCGATGTCTGTGAAGCTTTTTAAAACTGTCTTTGTTACATCTTGGAAGTTTTCCCGTTCTTAGAGCTTCATTGAAAATCTGATATTTTATCTGAAAATCTGGTTATTTTTCCCTACTCCCTTGTTTTTCACTATTTTCATTGCTTGTGTTATTTTGAACTCTTGGTTAAAAAAACCATATTCAACAAATATATAATTAGAGATTGTCATAATGAGTTGTTCAGTGCAGTATATTCCCAGACAAAAGCAGTATTAGAATGGCTGTATAACAGTAATTATGGCTGAGTGTTATATGGATGTTGTAATTGTCTTCAGACCCAAGGATATGCAGAATTATGGGTAAACCTGAGAAATCTAGTCATGTTAAAGTATAAAACTGTGATCAAAATGCCCAAATCACTGTACTTGTGTTTTACATTAAGAACATACAGTAGCTGTTTGATTGTGATGTAAAGCATTTTTGTGTTTGTGGTGCAGAGCACTGTGGGTGTGCCTTGGCTCTCTGTGCAGCCAAGCCCCTGCTCCTGGCTGGCTGTGTCTGTGCAGCTGAGGGCAGGCAATGGTGTGCAGCCTCTGGCTTGCCCACGCTGCCTCGCTGGTGGTGTCCCCAGGTCAGCTTTGGCCGCTGACCAGCCCCCGATGAGACGATTCCCGTGTGCAGTCACAGAGGGAGCATGCCTGAGTCTATTCCCCAAAGGCAGCATGAACAAAGCTGCTCTGCTATTTCCTGCCTTTGTTTTCAATGTAGTTGTGTACGTTTTGAAAGGCTGTGGGCCTTTGTGTAAACCGCTGCTGCCCTCACACCTTGCCTTAGTGTGCAAAACCCTCAGTTTTGTGCTGCAGACGTGTGGCTGCTGGCGTGGCACAGCCTTCACGTTTTGGGACCTTTTTGCTGTGAAGCGAAAGCACAGTGTGCTAAATAATGGCTGGCTGAAGTTGCCAGAGCACTGCCTGAGAGCCAGAGGAGACCCAGAGCCAGGTGCTCTGTGTTGTGGATGCAGGCAGTCTGTGCTGCTTGGCTTTGGCCAAAGAACTGACCCTGTCTGTGCTGTATTTGGTGGTGTTGCTGTAGCTTTAACATTCAGGTAATAATAAGACTTGTCAGTGAAGTAAAAAGATGGTTTGTATGCATCTGCTATGGGAATTGGTGTCTTTCCTTGAGATTTCATGGTCTTTGGTTTTGGAGAAATTTTCGTGCTTATGAGTGACTTGGGTAGCTATTGAACATCGAAGAGCCTGCATTCTGCTTTGTGCTTAAAGGCCCTGTGTTACCTGCCACCTCCTGTGCTTCTGTTGAGTGCATTTGTTAGCACAGTTAAAGATCTCCTCCTGGCTCCATGCTGTTACAGAGGGGAGGTGAACCTGAGAAGCCTCCTCAGCTTGCTCAGATTCTGAGGGGGAAAAAAAATTATCTCTCCCATGGCTTTATCAGGTAGCTGCCACTGCTCTGTTGAGATGCTCTCAGACTTTTGGATTACCATGTACCATGAGAGAGTTGACGTCTCTTGGCTTTCCTGGGGATGTCATTTTATCAGTAGGTTTGTTGCTGTGAGTGAAGTGCATTTGTATATTTGTGTGTACACAGAGAGCTGTGGAGATATGGTGGTACACACATAACATTTTTTACTTATCTAGACTTTGCATTCACTGTGTTCCTAACTTCTCCTTGTGCTGTCAGCCACTGTGGAGATTTGTAGATGATGTGGAAGATGAAAGACTGTTGGTCTACAGATCTGAAGATATCAAAGATTTCTCAAGATTGCAGTCCCCCAAAGTGTGTGGTTATTTAAAGCTGAGTGAAGATGAACTGTTGCCAAAAGGACTGGAAGACAGGGAGCAAAATGAAGGTGAGTGTCCATACCTTGGTAGAGCAGCATCTTTGAAACAAATTAGCTCTTTCAGTTGACTGTGGGCATGGAGGGGGGAAGCAGCACTCCTCATGCCTGTTAAAACAAGTTTGTACTTCTGTGCACTGTGCAGTAGGACCTGTTTGGCCTCTGTGGTTACTCAAGGAATCCATCTTGAGCTATGATGGAGTTTTGAGAGGTTTTGGTCCCTCTTTCCTCTGTCCTTTGCTGTGTCAGCAAAAGCTGGGGTAATGGCTAGGAACAGGAGGAGGAGGAGAGGTGTTAAGGCTGTGGTGATGACCATAAAAGCTCCATAGGTAAATCTGATGAATAACTCAGTTTCACTGCTATGCATTCCTTTCCTTACAGTAAGTTTGAAGACTGTTAGGAAGACAAAATTTAAGAACAGCTATTAAAAAAAAAGCCCAGACTAAAACTAAACATTCCCATTCTCCCAGGACCCCATCCACACTCACATTCAGGTCTTAAATGAGGACAATAGACTCAGCAGTGGTAGTAGTACTGAGTGTTTATTTGAAATACTTACTTTAGAAAGCACCCATCGGAAGAAAAGAGCCATTCCAGAGAACTCCAAAAACACGTGCAAGATGTTGGTGGTGGCAGACCATCGTTTCTTCAAGTACATGGGCCGTGGGGAAGAGAGCACCACTATAAACTATTTGGTAAGTAAATGTACCCTGTTAAAATTTGCTGGAATAGATGCAGGAAAACACAGTGATCCAGTAGTTAAAACAGCATATAGCTTATACTAATTTTGTACACACAGCTTTTACCTGGGAAAGTGCTAAATCGTGCTTTAAAATTATTTTACAATTAAGCTAATGTAGTTCAATAGTCTTCAAATTTCACTTAAAAGCAAATACCTTCCTTTCATGTACTTCTGTTGGCTATGCCATTTTCTTCCCAGGAACTTCTCTTTTCTCAGTTAGAGCTGTAGAGTCTCCTGGATTTTGAAATCCACTGCAAATGAGCATCTTTAAAGTTCTAGCATGTTTAATGTTGTTAAAGCAACTCATATGGATCTTCTTTTCCAAATTCTTTCAGGATTCTCTGTACAGAACAATAAAATTAGAAGCAGGCCCAGTAAACAACTTGTTCAGTTGTACACTGGTGTTACGGATTAACCCCAGCAGGCAGCTCAGCCTCAGGCAGCCACTTGCTCTCTCCTTACAGATGGGATGGGGAGAGAATCAGAAGGGTGAAGGTGAGATAACTTGTAGGTTGAGACAGAAACAGTTTAATAGCAAAAGCTGTTCACAGCAGCAAAGCAAAAGGGGATTAATTCACTGCTTCCCATCAGCAGGCAGGTGTTCAGCCATCCTCAGGAAAGCGGGGCTCCATCCTGTGTACCGATTGCCCAGCGGCCCAGCCAAAACACTGGGGTTGTTTCTGACAGGTTTTTGTGAACTCGAACAAGGCCTACCCACAGCCTTTCAGCAGAAGTGGAGAATATGGGTGTTTGGGGACCAGAGACAAAACCAAATGAGAACAGGTTTGGAGGCCTGCTGTTTGTCAGAAGTCTCTTTCTGAGCTTGACTCTTTGAAATGCTAATCACTCTGTTCCACTTTTGCTGGCTTTTTGACCTTTCTGTCCCCAGAAATGCTTTTACATTCTTCAGGTAAGGGGGCCTCATTTGGTGTGTTTGCAGAGGTGCTCTTATCTCAGCATCTGACATGAGTGCTGAGGCTGACCCCTGTTGTGTTTCCTGGGTGGATGGGTACTGTTAACGACACAGTGATTGGAAAACTAAAGCATAAACTATTATTGAGTGGCTCTGAATGTCCCTTCTCATTCTCAGCAAGTTTGGTGGTTTATATTTAGTAGAAGGTGTGTTTTTAAGAGAACAGCTTGAAAAGGGAGGTATTGATTGCGAGCACTGACAAGAGACTTTCTGGAACCTTGTGCTTGAACCATAATGCGGAAAATAATAGGTTTTTGGCTGGGTGAGGGAAGCAAGCCTGGGGGGTCAGTTAGACTAGTTAAGCACCATGCTAAAACAAAGCAGTAAAAAAACCTCCCTTCTCTGCCCTTCCCCTCAAAGAAATATGGAAAATTAGTGTTTGAACGAAGTGTTTCCCAAAATGTCTTGTTCTTAATATTATTGCTCTTCCACTACACAAACAAAAGTGATAAATGGAAAAGTTTGTGCTACTTTTTTATGATGGAAAATTTTCAAGTATATTGGATAATACTGATCCAAAACCAACAGTACTTGGATCCAGGGAGTTTGTCTTGTTACCTTATATGAGGTTCAGTTTTAATTCAAGTGACTGTTTCTAGGTAAGTGTGTTGCAGTTTCTCCGAGTGTCTTTTGCTCCATGAAAGCTCAGCTGGGTGACTTGTTTTTCTCTTCTGCACAGATTGAATTGATAGACAGAGTAGACGACATCTACCGAAACACTTCCTGGGACGATGGAACCTTCAATGGGTACGGCATACAGATAGAGCAGGTATTCACTGGACTCTGCAGAGGGCTTCCAAGTTAAAGGAACGTGGTTTAAATAGCAAGGTTTCTGATTATTTTGTCTGGGTTAGAGCTAAAATAATAAAATTCTACATTATTTACTCCAGCAAGGAGCACTCAGAAATAGCATCTTGCCAGCATTAATGATCTGGCACATGATGCCCATTTTCAGTTCCTTGCAGTGTTTGAGATGTGAATTTTCAGGGAGAATCTTTCCATATTTATTCTTAATTCAAAATTGCTTTTTTTTCCCTGAATATGAGCAAGTTTTGTTTCTGTTAGACATACTCTTACGCATTTACTTCATATTTCTGTCACTACTGCTTGGCTTACAAAGCTTGAGTGGGCCTCAAACACAGGTGAAAATACACAAATCTTGCCTGAAGAGCTTTAATGACTTCCTTAGACATCGTGCTAGTGTAGAGGCTTGTATATGGACACAGGGATGTAGTGACTTCAAGTTCTATGATGGTGTCTCAAAGTTAGTGCGCAGAAATCTGGAAAACAGCATTAAAAGCAGGAGGAATCCATCAGCTCAGCGTACTTCAAGAGCTGTGATGTGGGACATGGAGACTAATGGTAGAAGCCAGCTGCCCTTTTGCTGGGAAAGGATCTGCAGGAATAAAGGAGGAGTAGTACTTGGGCAGGGAGAGGGAAGAGAACATGATGAACTAATTCTGGGTTACTGAGAAAGCAGCAGTCCTTTAACATTTTGTTAGTCCTTTAACATTTTTGTTCGCTGGAACTCTGAAATGATTTGGGGTTATTTATACTGGTTGTATTTGTTTGGAGTTTTTCTAAAAGTAAAATGCATCTCAAAGCAGAATTTTATAGTGAAAACTTCTGACATCCCGTAAAAGGGTTGCTTACAATGTAGTTACTTATGATTTAGTTGGTGTATTTAACTAGCAGAGGCTGGAAAGTTAATATTAGAATCATGCTGAGTCTGAATTTTTCTCCTTACAGATCTATTGAGACATTTAAAATTACCTCAAAACCTTTTCTGTAGATATAAAATTGACCGAAATTCCTCTTCATTATTGTTGCCCTTTTTGAAATGTAGATTATCATCCACAATGAGCCAAATCCTGTAAAACCTGGAGAAAAGCATTACAATATGGCAAGAAGTTACCCAGATGATAAGAAAGATGCCTGGGATGTTAAAATGCTGCTAGAGGTAGGTTGTAAGCCTTGAAAAATTGTGCCCCTTGCAGAGAATTACTCATTCATACAGCTGCTCTGTAGTAATGGGTGAAAGTCCTCTGCTCCCTCTGCATGACGTGTAGATGTCACACAAAGTCAAACCAGCTGCTGTGCCCTGTAGCCCGTGGTAAAGGACTCCCTTGCATAATTACAGAGCAGACATCAATTAGTCTTATTAGTGTGGTCTGAGTCAGAAAGGCAGTCCTGATATGTCTGGCCCTGAGACTGGCTGCCTTGTGACCTTCATCAAGTTATTGTACTTGGCTTTGTCCTCCCTGTGAAAAGGGAAAATGAATAGACAAGTTATGTAAATGAATGTGTACAGTGTACTTGGGCATTAGTTTAATTTCCTGCAGCTCTGTAGGATGGCTAAACAGCTGCTGTTTTCTGACTTAACCAGATCTAGGAGGTACTTGTCTGGCACATTTGATAAATGTTATTATCTCTAGACTTCTAACATGCACTGTAAGCTAACAAGAGATTTGATTTTTTTTTTAAAGCAATTTAGCTGTGATATTGCTGAGAAAGCAGCTCACGTGTGCCTTGCTCATCTCTTCACGTATCAAGATTTTGACATGGGAACGCTTGGACTGGCTTATGTTGGCTCTCCCAGACCTAACAGCCATGGTGGCATTTGTCCTAAAGGCAAGGCTTCTTTTTCTTCTGTCCCAGTTGTGGGTTAGAAGCTAGTTTTTGTCATTCATGTTTAATTCTTTTCTCCAACTTTCATGGAGTATGTTGTGTAATTTGCATAGACTCTTGTAGTTGTTTTTTTTACATAGAAGGGATGGCCATTTTTTTGGCTGGAGCTGGAAAAAGCAGGAAGGATAAAAGTCACTGAACAAAGTCACTAAGCTGTCTGGTGTGAAGAAGTTGTATAGAGAAAACCCTCTTCTAAGGGCTGCTTTGTGTGGGCACATCCTGCAGTGGTTCTGGAATGGCAGATGCTGTTGTCTTGGAAATTTCTGCTGTTTTTGCCTTTACTGCAATACATGAGCTGTTGGAGCTGTGCTTGAAAGATTCCCAGCTCCAAAAACTGGCAAGAGGCAGGGGCTCACTAGTGAGCCCGTGAGAACAATAAAGCTGTTCATTTCCCCAGACAAGTATCCCTCTCTCCCCAAAAGTACCCTGAAACACAAGAAGAATGTTTCTCAATTTTAATTTGTTTATTTCTCACTTTTGTAGCTTATTACAGTCAAATTGCAAAGAAGGATATCTATCTGAACAGTGGCTTGACCAGCACCAAGAACTATGGGAAGACCATCCTCACAAAGGTAGGAGAGCATCCTCCTCATGCGTGTGTGCTGGTGATGTGTGCCGTGGGATTGTGACAAGTTTCTGTGCTCTCTCAGAAAAGAGCTTCTGGCTTTCCATTTGAATCAGATCTCTGGGTACAAGGGTATAGATCATAAAACAAAAATCATCTTTTTTGTTGTAGCTGACAAGGGGAGTCAGGACTGAATGGAACTGAAAATTGAATTCACTGTGAAACAGGAACGAGGAAACAGCTGGTGTCTCATAGGAGATGTAGTTTTCTAGATATAAACAGGTTTTTGATGTCTAAAGATGAATTTAAATGTATTTTGCTTTAACAAAAAATCCCCAAAACGAACAACAAAACTCTAACAAAACAAGCTCTCAAACAGAACAAGTAGGCAAAGTAGGAAGTTTAGGTTGAGCCTTTTAATGAAATTCCTCCACCTGATTTTTTGTGTGTCCTGAGTAACTAGAGCAGAGAACAGTATAGTAGACAGGACTTATTAATGCTAATACTAAGCTTAATGTAAGTTGACGCTTTCTGGATTTTTTTCTGTACTTTATGAGACAGTAAATACACAAATGAGCTTTGAAAGCCTGAATATGAGCTTTGTCTCACTTGTAAAGACACCAGAGCAGAGGCTATGTCTGCATCTATTAAATCTTTGCAGTTGGGCATATTTTGCTTTTGCTGAGTTCTGCTCCCTTCTCAGCTGTGCTTTTCTGTACTATGATTATAATAGGAATTTATAATTGATGTGTGGGCTAAAACTTGGCACAGAAACTGTCAAGAAGATAGGGGAAAAAGACAGTAAAGCTTTGTGTTAGAGGGATGTTGACAGAGAGCTCTAGCTGTTGCCATGCTATTTGCATTTGTTGTTCAATCTCCAGACTGGAGTTCTGCCTTGGGTTACAAAGGAAGTTGAATTTTCTGTCTTCCCAGTGCCAGGCTTAGGGCTTGGGACAATGGTTCACATAGGTTTCACAGGGAAAGTGCTCCATGGTGTCTACTTTGGTTTAAAAAAAAAACAACCAAAACAACGTTCTTAAAACTCTTCTCCAAATGAAACACAGTGAAGCACAGGAGGGATGCCTGGGCAGCTCTCCTGTCTCTGGCTCCCACATTAACTGTGCTTAGACACGGACCAGGGCAGCTCATGGCAGCACTTGGTCCTTCCCGTGCCCACGCAGCAGCTGCAGTGAGTTTCTCTGCACAACTGCCTGGTCTCCTTGTGGTTACCTTTATTTCTGTGTGAGTTTAATTTGTGGTTGTCACCTTGTGAGCTTCACACCACCTGCTGGGGAAGGCACCGTGGGAGGTGCGCAGCAAGCAGAGCCGGTTTGGGATCCTCAGCACAGGCAGCCCTGACTTGCATAAATGATGTTGGAAATCCATCCCTGTTGGGCCACAATTGTAGGTGTCTTTCCTAGAAATCATGCAATAGCAGAGTTTATTCAGCACTCCTAACGTCATCATCCATTTAGAAGAAATAGTTCTAATGGCAAGATATGTTAAATGAGATTGACTAATCGTAGTAGCTGGTGTTTGTTTGGGTTGTGTTTTGTTTTAGCTTTTTATGCCTTCCAGCTACATAAAAGCAAATTTTCATATTTTAAGCATCTGCATTGCCTTGAAAACAAGTTCAAATTGGTATTCTAGGATAGCATTTTGCCTTTAAAAGTGATTTAATGTTCAAATCTAGTCCTTGAACTTGACTTTGAAAAGGACTACAATTTTATTTACCTTCATTTCTCCACTTCTAAAAACAGAAAAATGTTCATAGGAAATTCCTGACCATCTTGGTGTATCTTAGTATTGCTGGTGGCCTGGAAATAGCTGGGATCTTCTGCCCTTTACTGCTCAGACTAATTTTTTTCAACATTGTTTTTTTCATGTTCAAAAAAGGAGGCTGACCTGGTTACAACACATGAACTTGGACATAACTTTGGAGCAGAGCATGATCCTGACAGTCTGCCAGAGTGTGCCCCCACTGAAGACCAGGGTGGGAAATATGTCATGTATCCTATTGCTGTCAGTGGGGATCATGAAAACAATAAGGTATGGTTGTTTAGTTTTGCATCAACACAAATGTTTTTGCTATGGTCAGTGACCCTTTCATGGCAAATCTATTTAGTTAATGATTCCTGTAGTTTGAAACCACCAGAATGTAATGGATTAGCCATTAGCAAAGAAAACATTTGCATGCAGTTGGGTTCTCTGCAAGATAAGCTCATCTTCGGAATCTGGGTTTCACTGGAGTCCATAGCATGTCAAGGTGCATTTTAATTAGTTGTTTGTAATTAGCTGTGGCCGTATGCTGCTACAAGAGTCCAGTCCAGGACCTTCAGTACCACACAGCATTGGAGTGGTCCATAGCTGCTGTTGGAGAGGGGCTGCCAAACACTGTGATGGAAGCTTGCTCTGGCAGTATGGAGTTGGCATTGTGCCTGTTCTACAGATGAGAAACCCAGATTATCAGGGGTTATCTGCAGTCTGGTCTGACCTGTGGCTGTGCCCAGCCCCACAGTCTGTGCCTGTTGCTGCAGCTTCACATCCCATCCTGGGGCTGCTGAAGCCCTGAAGCCGTGGGAGAGCTGGAGTTGTCTCTGAGCCAGACTGCATGGGGGAGTCCCTGCAGTGTGTAGCAGTGTCCATTACTGACCCAACTGTTACTTTCCCATCTTAAAATTTTTCCAAGGTATCAAACTGACAGTATAGAGGGAATAACTGCTTTCTGGGATGCCAGAACTTGGAGGCATAGGGAGGCTGGGGCTGTCTTAGATGAGAGTTGTTGACAGAAAGGTACACTCAGTGCTGCTCTTTTCCCCTGTGACTCTCTAGATGTTCTCAAGCTGCAGCAAAAAATCCATCCATAGGACCATAGAGATCAAGGCCCAGGAGTGCTTCAAAGAGCGCAACAACAAAGTGTGTGGGAACTCCAGGGTGGATGAAGGGGAAGAATGTGATCCTGGCCTCTTGTACCAACTGGCTGATCCCTGCTGCTCTGCAGACTGTAAACTGAAAGATGGTGCCAAGTGCAGGTAAGGGGAAATGAGCTGCAGCTTCTCTTTACACAGGAGAGAACAATGGGTGGGCTGAAAACTCCTAAAGCCACCTGCAGTGTCACAGGCCTCTTTCCTGGCTTTAAGGCTACATGTGTGAGCTCAAAACAGTGAAAGATTTCATGAAAGGCTTCTGCGTGCATATATTAATTTTTATAGCATTCTCTTTTCCTGAGAAGTGTCAAGAGCCACAGGCTTGAAAATTATTATTGTGTTGTCATTGTTATTACTACCATTATTATTAAGCAAACTTAGGCAATCAAAAAGCATAAAAAATTTCCTGTGCACACTTTCTGTTCAAATACAATTTTTGTTTGTATTGGAAGGTGGCTTTTTACACCGGTGCATACTGGTATTTCCAGACTGCTGCAAAATGTGTTTGAGCAGACAACACAGTGACTGTACTAAATGACTCCTCTTTCTGTTGTTGCTTTTTGGGATGTTCATGGCCTTGTTGCAATGCAGTGTCCAATCTTTTTTTTCGTAGCTCTGCACCACGTAACATTAGAGAGCTTGTGCAATTCCTGTTGTTTAGCAAGAAAATCCATCAATTTTAATGAGTATTTTTGTACTAAGGGCCTTCTTGCACTAGGTGAGAACAATGAAAGTAAAGACAATGCAGAATACAAAGTAGGAAACCTTCAGGACAAACAGAAGGGGGAGAAATGTTTGGGGAAGGAAAGGGTGAAAGATGTTGTCCTAAGTTGCACAGCAAGTTACAAGAGGATAATCCAAGTGCCTTGAATAAATACAAGGGTCCCTGTGTTGTCTGTCAATATATTGTACTTTATATGGGATTTTACCTTCAGTACATGAAGAGTGAGTGGGTATGTAGAAAGGTGGTTGTGGGAGAGGGCAGAGAGGGCAAGGGTTGAATCAATGAGTCAGTCTCCAAGAAGTAGCTTTTTTTTCCTAAACATCTTTTTTGTCTGGCTTTGTCACACTTGTACTTATTTTTTTTAAATTGGTTAATATTGATTTCTTTCATTTTGATCTTTCTCCAGTGACCGGAACAGTCCTTGCTGTAAAGGCTGCCAGTTTGAAAGTGCACAAAAGAAATGCCAAGAAGCCATAAATGCTACTTGTAAAGGAGAGTCTTTTTGCACTGGTAGGATGTGGTTCTGTCCCCTGTATGTCAGCTAGCCAAGTGCTCCAGGCTCAATATCCTGTTCAACCCACTTTCAGTCTAGTGCCCTTTAGTCATCCGGTACATGTAATTTTAGAGACCAGTTAAGCATCACAATATGCTCCTGTAATGAGTTTCATTGTAGTTCAGGAGTCACTCTGTGATTTATTGCCCAGAAGAACATAAAAAATACTGATTTTAAAATTTTTTTTTAAATTTTTTGTTTCTTTAGTGTGTCACTGGGAAGGGACAAGAATGAATTTTGCCATAGAAAGGGTGGAATTACTGAAACTCTGCTTCATTTCCCCGCTTGTTTACTTCCTCCTCCTAATCTCTCTTGGAGGCAGGGAGTCAAGCCAGAGTATGTGCTTTGCTGAGGGGGGCTCCAGGGTCTTCACCTACTGCTTGGTTGCCAGTGCCACAATGCCTGAGCTGTTGAAAGCCTCCAGAGCGACTGCTCTCAGAGCAGCTGGCAGGGAGCCTGCAGATGAAAGCCAAGAACAAGCTATTGGGGTTTTCCTGGCATAAGTCTGTATTTCCATTATTTTCCTTTTCTGCACACTTAGGTGCTCTGCCCTTTGCTCTAACACAGTCCTCCCACTCTGTTGACTTCCATCTGTAGGGAACAGCAGCGAGTGTCCCCCTCCAGGGAATGCTCCGGATGACACAGTGTGCGTGGACATGGGGAAGTGCAAGGATGGGGAGTGCATCCCTTTCTGCGAGAGGGAGAAGAACCTGCGGTCGTGTGCGTGCAACGGTGGGTGACACAGACTGAACTGAAACAGGACTGGGACTGAAATTTGTATTTCATCTCTGCTCCTTGGAGGGTGCTGGCTTCACTGTGGGCTGGCCTATTGGACAGCTGAGTTTGTGGTTTCTGGAAAAGTTTGAACTGTTGGGTTTTGTCAGCTGTTTTCTGTTTAAAAAGGGAATGTGAATGTCCTCCTGTCTTCTGGTGGTCTGGGTTGAAGACAGTAAGATGAGACTCGTGGTCTGACAGTCCAGCTAAAGGAGAGGACACTCTCCTACCTTCCAGCTCTACCACAGATGGACAAAAGGGATTGTAAGGAGATTCCAACCAACGTCTAGATCCAGCATCTGGCAGAGGAGTAGTGGCCTCCAATAAGTGATTAAAGAAAGATTTCAAAGAGAATTAAGTCCCTTGAGAATATAGAATCTCCAAGTTCATTCCCCTGTTAACCTGCCTGCCATATACTTCTGCCAGTGTGTTTTCCTGCTTCCTTGCTGTCCATATTATTCCTTAAATGTGGGAAAGCAGCCGGGAGTAGGATGAAAGTTTCACAGGGGCAACGCAATGAATTGCTGTGAGCCCCACTGTTTGAGATGGAGGGCATAGCCAAGGAGAAGGATGCCTAGAGATCTCAGAGCCCAAGAAATATTTAAATTTGTCATTTTGGATGTGTTTGGAACCTCTTCACTGGCCTGTTGATTCATGCAGTGTTGGGGTATCAGCTTGGAGAACTTGGTCCCACTGTACCCCCTAATATGTTGCAGAGGGCATGTGATTGAGTTTTAGGCTTGATCCTCACAGTGCTCGAAATTGGGTGGCTCGGTCCTGCCTTCCCCGTGGGGAAGCTGGTCAGGACTATGCTCAGCCAGGGGGCATGTGGGGTCATGGGTTGCAGGTGACTCTTTGTGCTTCCAAGGAATGAGTTTGCTGCTTCATTACAGAAACAGATAATTCCTGCAAGGTGTGCTGCCGGGATGAGCAGGACAGGTGCATGCCGTACGTGGATGCCAACGACCAGTTCCTGTTCCTGCGCAAGGGGAAGCCTTGCACCGTGGGGTTCTGTGACACAAATGTAAGTGTGCCCAGCTCTACTCTGCTGGGGGTCTGAGTCCTCAGGGAGGAGAACTGTGCTGGGGAAGAGAAGCCAAAGCTTGAGCAGGGTAACGGGTTTTACATACCTCTTCACGGGGTAAATATTAAAGGGTGTTGGAGTTCTGCAGAGACCCATGCAAGGGGAAGCTGTTACCTTCTGCAGCTGCTCATTACCCCCTCTGCTGCTCCCCACAGCTCAGCCAGCTGGTACCCTGCACAAAGGAGGGGACTGAGTGCTGCCCTAAGCTCGGCTGGGTTTGCAGTGCTTGCCTTTCCAGTTGTTCCCATTAGCCCAATTAATTTTTACTCCAATAATTCAGGTCAGGGAGCAATCACATGAAAATCCAGCCGGCGGTATCTGAAAGGGGCAGTGAGCCCGTGGCAGGGAGACTGGTGGGTTGCTGGCACTCAGTGGCCTTTTCCATGGTACAGCTGCAGGGACACCTGCAGACCGCAGTGGTTGGCGCTAAACTGGGTGTCAGCAGAAGTGAATTTGGGAGGGCATGCCCCAGTCCTTGTGCTGGCAGAACTGGAAGACCAAGGTTCTACTGTGTTCAACCTGCACAGCCAAATCTGGGAGTGAGTTTGTCTGTAACCTTGGGCTCCTGATAGCTGCAGCTTTCTTTGTGGATAATGGGAACCGAGGCTTCCAGTGTTTAAACCTCTCCAGAAACATCAGCTTTATGTCCCCTAACATGGGCCAAAGGTGGAGTGGATTTTGCATGTTTCGAACATTAAAATTTGATCTGATTCAGAGAACAATCGAATTGAAACTGGTTTGATAAAAATAAAGGCAGTAAAAATGGACTGTTTCTATTGGGCATGAGTGTAAATCTGTATTCAGAATGTAAGTGAAGTTACACTGCGTCTGGAGAACCAAGAACTCATTTCATTAGCATCATTCTATCTCCTTCTCCAAGAAAGCAGTACTTAATGCTTAGGTAGCATGAGATTATTTTGTTACTTTTGCAGGGCAAATGCGAGAAGCAAGTACAGGATGTGATTGAACGATTTTGGGATTTCATAGACCAACTCAGCATCAATACTTTTGGTAAGATACATAACCATATCCTTTGGGGGGTTTTGAGTTCATGACATAAACCTCTGAAGCCTCAGAGGGAGTTAGCTGGCTGGATTTATTCACCCGTGTGCAAGGGTAGATGCTAGCTGTGCTTGTGCTATATCTAAGTATGTTTTTGCCTGGAGTTTGACACTACTGATCTCACCTTTTAAAGCTGAAAGGATGGGGAATTGTTTTGCATTTTTGTACTCCATTTTTTTCTAGGCATCTTCCAAGCTTGTGAAAGGGACGATAGCTTCTTGTCTGAATACCAAGAACTAGGTCAATTAGAGAAAAGGAAATAACAGTCAGTCTCTTTAGAGGTCAGCTAGATCCAGCAGGGTATGAAGTGGGCCTCTCAGTGGGATTTAAATGTCGACAGACCGGGAGGGGAACACTCCCTTTCTCTGTCATTTAAGAAAACCAGAGGTCACGCACCTCAAGCTGTGCCTGTGCTGAGTGACTCCCTGAGACTGAGTGGGCCTCCTTGGTCTTGATCCCAACCGTGCAACCCAAGCAGGTGTCACCTCGCCCCAGGTGTCACCCCCAGTGTCTCGCCCTGTGTTACTGGCACCAGACAAAACCAGTGGTTAAGCTGGTGCTGTGTCATGAGCCCTAACTGTGTGTGCTCATGGTACTGCTGTGCCTGCACAGTGCAGTTATCTGAGTTGTGGCTTTCAATCTCAAGTTTCAGGGACAAAAAATTTTCTTAGGTAATTGATAAAGCTATTTAGCCTGCTTGGATAGAGGCAGTTTTTGAATCTTTGACATTCAAATATTTTGTTTGCGGAGGCAGGTAGAGATCACATGACTCTTACATCAGAATTTGGTAATGGACTCACAGTGTGTCTTGTGTAAGTGAGAGGGGCAGCTTGGCTGGCTCAGCTTGGCTGTTCCAAAACAACCCATATTAAATATTACACCCTTACAGCATTTCTCTTCGGAGAACAGAGGAAAACCTGCTATTGTTAACATACTGGATACAATTTTCTAAAATTGTATAATTTCATCTTTGCCTACTCCAAAGTAGGCAGCCTGTGCTTCTGTGAGGTTTCACTTGCCTGAGCAGTGGCTGCAGAAGGGGGGGATAGATGTGTGTGTTCATGAAACTGTATTTGGTTGGTAACTGACAGATTTGAACTGGTTTCACAGGGAAGTTCCTAGCGGACAATATAGTGGGCTCTGTGCTTGTCTTCTCCTTACTGTTCTGGATTCCTCTCAGCATCCTTGTGCACTGTGTGGTGAGTGAGCTGTCTTTGAGATGACTGCTGTGAGAACATCCTTCATATGTGAAATGGCAGATGGCTGTGGGAGAAAATCATGGGAAGCTTTTAGCAAACCCTGGGGGGAAACCCAGCATATGTAAGGCTTACTGCTCCTTCAGTAGGCAAAACTCTTGCTAAACTCTGCCAGGCCCTGGCAGACCCAGTGCTCCCATGACTATTCCCTGGAGCCTTTCCCATTCTTTCCCAGGCAGATTTTCTTTCTCTGCCTTCTGAATTCTACTCAATATAATTTTGGTATTTTTAGCATTAAAAACAAAGTCTTCTAAAGCCCTGTGAAGAAATAAGGCACACACATTTTGAGGGGATACCCAGAGTGGGAAGTGATCTTAGTTGATTTTGGGTGGATGGGTAAAAAGAGAGAGAGCTCATGGCAACTGGGAATGTGGACATGTGGTGTGCTGCCGACAGCAGTGTGGGCTTAGAGCAAAGGGGTGCTGTGCCCACAAGCACTCCTGGGATGAATGGGAAGGCATGGGAAGTAGGGGAAGGGAAAAGAGCCCCACAAAGTGCTGTGTCCCTGCAGGAAATAGGAAACCTTGCCACAGAGAAATTAACTTTCTTATTTTGTGTGTGTGTTTCTCAATAGGACAAGAAATTGGACAAGCAGTACGAGGAGAACACAAAGTCCCTGTTTTGCCCCAGTGTAAGTTGCTGTCTAAGTCTGAATTGGCAGAAGGCTGTCCCATGTGTATTGGAAAACCTGAACCTCAGGTGCCTGCCGAATATTTACCGAAAGAGTAATAACAGAGAGCCCCGGAGCCCCATGCTGCAGAGGGCTGAATCCATGTGAGGGGAAGCTGGTTTCTGAACAAGCCTCTGTTCACTCTTCACCAAGCACTGCAGTGTGGCAGGTCTGATTCTTCCTTCCTGTAAGAGCTGAGCCTTGTTGGCGGAGCCACTCTGGTGCAGCAGAGAGGGGCAGGAAGCCCTCCAGGGCAGGAAGCCGCTCTGCTCTACAGGGCACAGCTTCACCGGTGTCCGGCATCCCCTCGGCACAGCGCACTCGGCAGCGCCAGCCACAGGCTGCTTCTTCCCAGCCAGGTGGTGTCACTGAAGCATGAGGCTCAAAAAGCTTTGCGAAATGCAGTGTCTTTGCTGCAGAATGGCTCTTTGCAGGAGTTGGCTTCTAGCAGCCAGGGGTGCTACAGCCTTCCAGTTGTTCAAGGGGCCCATCGGTGGCACTTCTCACCTTGTAAATACTGAGCTGGGAGAGGGGAAGAGCAAAAAAGTGCCAAGATAAATTTTAATTACAGTCCAGCACATGGCACCTTGTGACATAGTTTTGGGTATCCTTTCCTATGCTTTGACAATCCAGTTCCTATTAAGAACTGAAATACTCAATTAAGGAAATGCTGTTCTGTAAGGGGAGGGGGAAAAAAGCCTTACAGAGCTCTTCCTTGTACAACTATTGGAGGAAGCATACTGCAGTCAGAGACCACTGAGGCAGACTGCCTCTGTCATCTACTGTGACAGAACTGAGGGTGATCTTAGTTCGAGTGCCCCACACCTGGTCTTGAATGCCATGGGAAAAGTTATCTTACTGCTTCTTACCTGCATTCAACTGAGAAAATCCCAGAGGTGGGAGAGAGCACAGGTATAGCCAATGGGCTTCTTCCACCACCAACAGTGTAACAGATTTATGTCTTTTGAGCACTTGGGAAATGGTAGCAGCTAAACATCTCATCCTTCCCAATACTAGCATTTGCTGAGATCGTTGGGGACTTTTTCATGCCTAGAGATCTCTGGGTATTTTCCAAACCATGCTCAAATAGAAGCAGACATCAATGGACTTGTACTTAATCTGGGTTCCAGAATTTGGCTGTGATGACACTGGTCCCTGCAGTCTTTGACCCTGTGTTCAGTGCAGTTTCTTGTACATGAAACCATGAACTCTCCAAGTTGGAGGACTGGAATAAGCTGTACCTTGGACTGTTTCCCTGCACTGAGCAATGTGTCATGTGGCTTGAGCCTGCATTTCCAGTCCTAGGTTTTGCCAAAGCAGTTGGGCCCCAGGAAGGTAGGGCTGAGTCATCAGCTCTGTCCCAGTGAGGCTATCCCCTGTGGTGCTTTATACAGAGAAGGAAGAAGCAGAGAGAGAAGGGCCTTTCTGCCTTTAGGGAGTGGCAGGGAGGACGTGGCAGCCTTTAGGCTGTTCTAACAGGAGTGCAGCTGCTCCTCAGAAGGTGCCTCCCCCCTTTGAGAAATGGTGCAAAACGCGAACCCTGGACTAGATGCTGGTTGCTTTTGCCAGTGACGTGGCTGCTTGTGTCTTGCAGAACGTGGAGATGCTCAGCAGCCTGGACTCCGCCTCCGTTCGCATCATCAAGCCGTTCCCCGCGGCGCCGGCCACCAGCCGGCACCAGCCGCTGCAGCCCCTGACGGCCGCGCCCGCCGCGCCCGCGCCCCCTAAGCAGGACCACCAAAGGATGGACACCATCCAGGAGGACCCGAGCACCGACTCGCACATCGACGAGGACGCCTTTGAGAAGGACCCTTTCCCAAACAGCAGCTCGGCCGCCAAATCTTTTGAGGACTTGACAGACCATCCTGTCATTAGGAGTGAGAAAGCTTCATCCTTCAAACTACAGCGCCAGAACCGGGTGGACAGCAAAGAAACAGAGTGCTAGTGTCCTGTTGCATTCTAAATGTATGACTCGTGTCTGCAAAATAAGGATCTGAAACCATTTCATTTCTACAAATATAAATATATGTATATATATTTTTGTGAGGGAGTGGGAGAATAAGGAAGTGACCTACTGCAGATGCTGGTCATGTGTATGACCTTCCTTAAACTACATTTATTAGAGCATTATATCTTTTAAAAAGGAAAATCCAAACTAAAACTGGCTTGTTTTTGAAGCTTTTTGGATTTGTTTTTCTATTTCCTTGACCTTTAACATTTCCTTCAACCTGTGGTGCAAAACCAAATATCCTAATGGATATTGGATTGTGTATATCAGCCTTTTTTTATAATTTAATATTTTGTAGTCTGACAGCACTGATAGACAAAATTAAGGGGCTTTTAAAACCAAAATGAACACTGCAATATGTTCCATAATAGAGTAGATAATTTAGCAATTTAAGGTACATGTAACCAAAAGCCTAAGCACATGCCTTGAGAACAGAGAGTAATGAAACAAATATAATTACAGTCTCTTGCAGCATTCAATGAAATGCATAATCAAAATAAAGGAGCTTAAGATGCCCAGCTTCTGTATAAATAAAAGGATCACAGAGGCTGTTAAACTGTATACGGTGCATGAGAAATGCTCCTCTAGCATGAAACTTTTGCCTCAGTGGTGAGGCTGTCTTCGTGGCTTTTGTTGGGAGGTTCCCACTCTGCACTAAGGTTTGTGTGTTGCAGGTGTCTGGTTGGAGAAAGAACTGTAAAGGAAGAAATCATTTATGCAGATGACATTTTAAACTGCTGTTTGCAGCGGTTTTGGTGCAGAAATGTTTCTCCAAATGTTGTTTTAAAATAGGCAACACTATTGTTGAAATGTTCAAATTGCTAAGCTCCGTTTTCCGTGGTGTCTGTGGCCTTTGGAATCTCCTACTGCATGAATGACAGGATGAAATCGCTCCATTGCAGGGGAGGCATTTGTTTAAAAACAATTGTGAATTTAGTAAAGAAATAAACCTTTGTTAAAACTTGCAGGGTAAGTATAAGGAGCAGATTTTATGAATTCAGATTCTCACACAGGTAGTTAAAATATGATGTTAAAAGTTGGTAATTGGATGGTGTCTTCTGTACACCTGGAGATCTGTCAGGTGAGCTGGAACTGGCACATGAGCATTGTTTTAGCTTAGTAGCAGATGGACTGACACAGTGGAGTCACAGAGCAACTGTCCTGGTAATACAGCAGCACCTTCATTCTGCATCTGTTTCCTCCCACAATAATCCATTGATACAACTGACAGAATGTGGCCAAGGGCAGAACCATTTAACTGTTACAAGCCTGGACTCAGCCACAGGGAAGCGGGGCTGCAGTGAGCCCATGATCTTAAATGTGAGGGAAAGGAACCAAATCTCTGCTGCAAAGTTGTGTGAGTACTCCCTCTCCTCCACACCCAAGGATCCTTGTTACACTAGTACTTGAATGTGTGCCTTATGGTATTCCTATCTGACTAGCTATTGTGTTTTATATACTGGTTTTGAACTTTGGGATTGTTTGTTTTGTGTTTGGGTTTTCTTTTTTTGATTCAGTGCAAAGTACATGTGTGAGGAGTTAATTTAATTCCCAACCAAATAAAAGCTTTTTATATTAAAAAAAAAAACCAGTTAAACAAGAGCTGTTTCTATGCAGTCCTTTTCTTAAAGATCTCTATGCTTTGGTTGTCAAAGCCTGGGTTAAAAGTTTGTCATGCAGCCAGGCAGGAGCCAGGATTTCTGACAATTCCTTTCTGAGCCTGGGTGCTGCAGAGACCAGACCCGGAGTATCCATGGTGCAGACCTGCACCCTGAGGGCTGCCTGCTTCCTGCCTGGGCTGGAGCTGGTCTTCCCACGTGTCCTGCAGATTATCATCAGTTCAGATGGTGACATTAATGCCTAAGGGATGGGGGTGTGCTCAAATGCCTGTTCAGGTACCAAATCTTTAAGTACATGTTCTCAGCACAATGGTCTTTACATCCCAGGTGAAAACCACACAGTGGCAGGTGCTTGAGAGCATGAAAACGGAGATCTGGAGCAGGCCTTGGAAAGCACTGAATCCATCCCCCAGCCTGAGCTGTACTCCAGAAACAGCAGTATTTGCATGGTTTGTTCTTAACATCTAGGGCAGAAGATCCACAGCTTCCCACAGGGAACCCTTTTTGCTTTACTGTAAGTATTTATTACAGAAAGGATAGTCCAGTTTAATACTCATAAATATTTATATATCAAACTCACTTCTGCTCTGGCTCCAGGCACATGAAAAATAACTACTTACGCTCCAGTTTATAACACTATTACATAGTAGATGACAGGTCTTGGCCAGCTTGTCTTAATTATTTAATGAAGCAAAGGCAGTCGAATGGCACTAACAGTGGACAGCCTCAGAGCCTCTCATTACTCTCTCACCCACTACATAATAAACACACCTGTTCCATGTCAACATAACTGTTAATACAGCCCAGAATTATATATTTGCACTGATATGCAATTGGATTTTTATGCACTACTGCTGCTATAATTTTTGCTGCTATCTGGCTTGCTAGACAATAATTTCCCAAAGCATTTTTTTCCATACTTGTTGAAATTCATCTAGGTTTCAGGCAATGTGGTTTTTTATTTGTAAAGGCAGTTTTGTAGTTTGTGTTCTCTTGGCCAAAATCTGCATAGTCTGCAGTACTTACATGTTACCTGAGTTGTTAAATTATGGCTGAATCCCAAAGCTCACTTGAAAGGTCTCCATAACTTGATGGCAAATGACATAGGGTGCAGCTTTGTCAGCAGAGATGCAGACCTTTTCTAGTAGTTTGTCCAAGCTCATTATTCACCAGTTTTGTGCTGCCCAAAAACACGCACTGATCTAAAAGCTGTGCCTATACACAAGAGCTGCTGCTGGTGCCAGAGTTAAGATTAATTTTAAAACCTCTGCTCTAAACTACTCTCTGTCACTACCAAAGCCAAAGTAAAACTCAGGGAACTGCTTTTCCTGCTGCATTACATCCAAATAAATTAACCTGGACTGACATTAATGGCTCTTGACAAACTCCACACTACTGCCTCTTATGAGCTCCTCTGTGTTTAAAGCAAGTAGATGGTATTAATCACAGTGCAGTCCCCAGAGCTCAGCAAGGCCAGGAACTGCTCAGGGCAGCCTCCATCCTTTGGCCACAGAGAACTGAGACTCATTTTCCTCTGAGTCTTCCAAGGAAAGAGCTACTCATCCCCACAGCTATCCTGGCAACAGCAGCATGAAGAAAAACCACCCCAGGACACACTCCAAGTGGTCTCACCTTTATTCTCCCACAGACCAAGAGCAGGGGACAGAGAAGAGCATTGCTGGGGACTCCCCAGTGCCCCGTTCCCTGAGGACACAGTTTGCAGCAGCTGCTGGATAATGGGCTGGCTCTATCTGGTGTGGCTGCCCCGGCTCCTCCCTGCAGGGAGCTCACAGAAGACTGGCCTCAGGGTTTGTGTGGTCCACGTCACGCCAGTAAGGAAGCAGTGAAGGAAGAGCAGACAGTTTGTTTTCCAGGCGTGACCAAAGCTGAGCTGCTAGAAAGCTGTTGCCTTTTGTCGATAAATGAAGACCATCAGACAAATAGGAAGAGAAATCCTACAAGGGAGGTTAAAACCATGTATTAATGTATTTGCTAGCTGTAAACAGAAGGTCTTGAGTAATTCTTCAAAGCCAGCTGCTAAATTGATTTTATTTTTCACTGTTTATGTTAAAATATTAAAAGATGATGGCCAAAATCACTGCTATTCATCAGAAAAAGATCATGGGATTAAGTGATGCAATCAAAATATTGCTTCAGCTGCACTACTGAACAGTACTGCATTGGGGAGTGCAAGGGAGAGAAAAGGTTCAGTGTCCAAACTGGAGTTACCTGCTTGCAGGGAAAGTCTGCAGTCTCCCATGGATGAGTTTGGGTATTTGGTCAGAAGCATCAGCAACACCCTTGTGCAGCCAGATCTGACCTTGAAGTTAGCCCAACACTGCATGGTGGGTTGGAAAAAAAGCCTCCAGAGGCCCCTTCCACCCTAAAGTATTCCATGACTCAAGTCCAAGGAAAAGGCTGTTTAGATATAATGCACTGAGGAGACATTTGCTAACCAAGTATCACGGCCAGGTTGTGTAAAGCTTTATTTCTCATTGCCAACTATGAAGCACTCAGGATTATATTTTTCCTTCCCTAAGTGTTTGGCTGTATTTTGTACCATTTCAGTGATAATGCAGCACTACCAGTTCCTCTATGCTAAATGATGCATTTCACAATTCATGACAGTTTCAAATATTTCTGATTTCATCATACCTGATTCTTCTGCATCAGGGTCCAGAGGTCGAGCACATCTGTGCCACATTCCCTGGCGACCTGGACACAGGCCTGGGCGTACTGCCCGGTGGTGGCATTGCAGCGGTTCAGTTTGTCACCTACCAATCAGAAACAAAGAAAACATCCAGCAAGTGCCACTGATGCAGCGTGATTTCAGTCTTCTGTGGCACACACCATGTGTATCAGTTTGTTAAACCAGCAGACATAACCCCTCACAAACTAAATCCAAAGCACAGCAATATAAGTGGCTAGAAGCTACAGCTTGTGTGGTCTTTTTCAGGGCACCCTTTGGTTCTGAGTCACTTGAAAATGTCTCTTTTTGACAAATATACATCAGGTTGAGAAAGAAGCAACAGCAACAAGCACACAGCATAACTCTGCTGCTGACAGCTTTCACCTTCTGGCAAGCTGCAGGTGGAAGCAGTACTTAGATTTAAAGCTCTTCATACACCTGCTAATAGCAGGTGAAACAGAGTTAAGTAAATGGAAATCTATTTACAAGTTGCCTTCTGCTTTTTGTCCGACTTCCACGTGCAACTGTTCCTTGCAGTAGCCCTCTTGCTACTTTTCACACCTGGATCAATGCTTCTGCGAATATCACCATCCTCCTGCTTCCCATCTCTCCTTTGCTCTTTATCTATCTGACAAAACTAGAAATAGGCAGAATATTTCTCCTTGATCCTGGAGGGCAGATGATCTGATATTGCTGCTTATTGAGCCCACAATACTTCATCTGTGGTCCATGGTCTGAGATCACCCTGTCTTTTGTTCCATCCCTAGACACTACTCTCTTTTACACAGATGCTGGCATATTCAATGCTGTAAATTCAAGTTTCCTCCATCCCTACACCATAAAAAGGGCAACTTTAAGAGGAAAATGAATTAACATTACAAGTGCTCCTTGATAGCTGGGAGCCAGATAAGCAGCATTTGAGGTGTGCTCACATGACATAACATCAAAGCCTCCTAATGCAAAATCATACAATAATGTTGCCTAATTTGATGCAGTTTAAACTTAAGGTCATCTTCAAAGTTTTACTGCTTTGATTGAAAACACAACTCAGGATATGCAACACCACCTAAATTATAGAAAACTGTGCCACTAAGGTACCAGCTCCGTATTCACCTGACCTAACGCTAAAGTTTTTTACAAATGTGCAAGAAGTGCACAAGATGTTCCAATAGAAAAAAGAACACGCTCTCAGGAGGAATAAACTGTCACTGCTGGAGTCAGTGGGATTATGGCAATTTCCACCAGCTCAGTAACACAAAGAAAGTGGTGTTATTATGTCTCTAATTTTAGAGTTAGCTTAAACGACATGATAGGAAATCATTTAACTACCTTTCTTCTTTTTCAGGCACTTTTATTAGAATCCTTAGAATATGATATTCTCTGGTACTGTTTTCTTAACTTTAAAATAAACCTGGCCGGGATATTACTGCTTATCCAAACAGACATGAAATCTGCTGTACCTAGTATAAAATTTTCTAAGGCACACAATGCCAAAGTATCTTCCATTATTTGTATTATTTTGGGAGCTGCTGGGACACGATGTAATCTGCCTAGGACTTGTTGACAAACCCCACGTTCTTAGAGGGCGGCCACTTCTGACAGTTCTATGCATTAACACATCAATCAACACTTTGGAAAAGATGTTAGTAATTGGTTGGTAGTTACTCTAGGAGCTTATCCAGAAGTTGTTTAGTAAAACAGCAGCCCTTTTCCAACAAGTCAGAGAACATGACTGCAATATGGCACACATGGAGGAAATCACCTGACAACCTGGGATCTGTCACACTCTGCTGGTAAAATGCAGAAATTCCACCCATCCTCATCAATCTTTTACCTTTGGCTAGACATGCCTTTTCCCAAGCTGATTCCTGAAGAGGTGGTGGTGTTATCAAAATAATCCTGTCTGCAGTAATGTCTACTGACTTCAGGTACTGCACCATGCTCTTCAGGTTGGCGGCGTATTCCTCCAAAGGAACGTGTTGCTTAGGGTTCAGCTCTGGGAGGGGTGGAGCACACGCATCAGGGGGGCTGAGCTCCCTGCAGGTTTGTTACACAGCCTAACGGGGCTTTTACACAGTATGGCCACGGACACTCATTTCCAGTATGCAGTTCCCCTCAGCCACGGATTCGGGAGGTGTGGTAGGAAAATTCTGTTCCTCAATACGCAAAGCAGACAAATCAAGAGTTTAAAGACAGCATTTCCAACTAAGGCAAATAAGGCACAGGGGGAAAAAAAACCCCAACAGTTGGATTTTTTTCAAGACGCTTTTTTTTACAACTTCATATCTTAATATTAGAACACATAATCACCTCAAACCTCACCTGAACCACACCTGAGATGTCTAATATTCTTGGATGCAGAGAAAATATGGAAAGTCCCATGGACATGCAGTCAGTCCTTCATGCACTGATGTTATCATTTTGATTAGACTCTGCATCCTGCTATGCTTATCTGAAAGAGAATCCAAATGCTACCTTCCCTCCTTTCCTCAGCCCATCTACCAAGAATTCATCAGACTCCTTTAAAGACAGAAAAATCAGCTGGATGCCCAACACCAATTTTAGGCAATTGCTACACAATTAAGTCTTGAGCACCCTGAAATTTACTTTTCTAATATTAAAACTTGGTGATAGGGAAGGCACTGCATGGTTTAAATACAAATAAAATGACTGAAAACAAACCTCTGTATAAATGAAAAGAGAGCAATCAGTTCCTGGAGAAGTTGCAGGAAAAGCCTATGAAATGTTCTGCCTTTTCTACAAAACTGTAAAACCTTTTTAAGAGAACAGGTCACAGGAAAAAAAAGACAGAAAGCAGGCTACCCTACCTTTCAAAGCACTGTCATTAGCTCCAAAGAAAATAGTAACTGCAACAATACTGTCAGCACTAGTACTTTCAGTGATCAGTCTTGGAAGAATCAATTTAGCCCATCTGGTATTGTACCCTGAGATCCCACGATTCACAACATCACATTTTCTGAAACAGAGACACATTTCAAAAAGAACATCTCTCCTCTGTCCACCAAAACAAAACCTGGGAAGCTTTGAACCATTCTGTCAGGCCATCTGCCTCCATCCCTCTCAGGAAAAACAAAATGTCACAGGAGTTTTCAATGGGATCACACTTTGAAAGTGCACACATAGGCTGCACATGTAGTATTTACCAGTTACTTACACCATGGAACCAGAACAACAATCCTGACAATCACTAAGAAATTTTTAATTTCCACTCAAGCTTTGAGTGGAAACACCCAATGAGTATTTCCACCAGCTCTGGGCATGCTGCCCAGAAGGCAGTTCCACTTCACTAAATAAATAAATGTCAATAAATAAACATGCACTAAATATTAACCGCTGTTGGTTTTAATTTAGAAACGCTGCATGACTTTCTGCAAGATAGATATTACTTTTGAAATTTAAGCTCTTACCTGACCAGTCTCTCAGCAAGGTATGCCCCCCAGCCATTTTCCTGGAAGGAGTACTGAAAACAAGGAAAATGGTTAGATCCTCACTGGAAGAACTTGTTCCCCAGAGCTCAGCCCCACCAGTGGCACCTTCCGACCTCAAAAGTTTCTGTGCATGGCCTCTGGCACTGCTGCTGCAGCGTTTTGTCCCTCCCTGCCCTGTCCCCCAGAGGTCAAACAGTCCTGGTTTTACCCAGGTACACCACTGGCAACCGAGGCAACACAAGGCTGTACCTACGAAGGGATGGACCCTGTGGCCCCTTCAAAATCCAAACTGACTACTGTTGGACTGTAGTTTCGTTTTGGCCAGTGAGGGTTTCTTATATTTGTTTGTAGTATTTTTCTACTTTATTTCTAAGATCCTTTCACTCTGGAGAGCACCTCTCAAAAATTCTCCCTCCACATGCTGTTTTGGAGTTCAGTTTAATACCTACCTCTTCCAGAAGTGGAAAAACTAATTCCTTCTCCTTATTCCCACTGCTGCACCATCCTCCTTGCTACAAGTCTGCACAGTGAGTCGGCTTAGACACCCATCTCCCATTAAAGACAAACTTGGTCTCTGGCTAGTGATTTTTTCATCAGAGCAGCTCCGTGACCCACCACACAGTCCACACAACAGAAGGCAGGGACCCAAAATCAACGCTAAAAAGCTGGTGCTGCCTCAAAGGAGACGTTCACCAGGCCGTGGTCCAGTCCCATCAATGGAGAACCTGTCTCCGGGCTGGGCGAGCTGGACACAAGGAGCTGGGATGCACCAGGAGCCGCGTGAGGGCAGAGTGCGAGGCCCCTGCAGACGGCATGGGCAGCACGCTGGGCTCCCTGGATGGAAAATGCCCCTGACACCGACACATCCCAAGCTACGCTTTCACCTTCGCGCCTCTAACATAGCGAGCTCAAGAATTTCTGTGAAACGGCTCCAAATCTCATACACGCCCACCAGGCGCGAAGGCCCCTGGCACAGCCTCACGGCGGGTCCGGCACGGATGTGACCGCGGGCCCCAGGGACGCGCGCGCGCTCCCGGCTACGGCCGCGGGACCGCCGCTCTCCCGCCGCTCTCCCGCCGCTCGGCCCAACGCCGGGATGCTGCTGGGCCGCCGGCCCCGGGACGAGGAGCCGGGCTGGCCAGGGAGCTCCACACGGGGATTGCGGGGCCAGGGGCGGGCGGGCGAGCACTACCTCAGTGATGGAGTCTCCGAAGAGGAGGACGCGGGGCCAGCGCAGGAGCCGCCCGCGGGCTCCCGCCTCCGCCAGCGCCATGGCCGCGGCCGGACATCCGCCGGGAGCGGCGGCAGGAGGAGGCGGCGGTGGCTTCCTCTGCAGCGGGAAACGGGGCGGACCGGTGGAAAGCCCCGGTTACAAACCGGCTTCGGGTTCCAGCTCCATTTTTTATCGCCTCTTTAAAGGGCTCATTGGTGCAGGTGCGCGGGGAGAGTGCGCCCAAGGCAGCCGCGGACCCATGCCGTCATACACCCCGTGTGCTGGCTGGAGGTACTTTCAAAAGAACGCGTTATTTTATGGTTCTTACTTGTTTCAAAGAGACACTTCTTTCTTAAGAACATGCAACTACCTCGTTTAAAATACTTCATACTGCTTAGCTTGCTAACGACACAATTTGAGGAGGAAAGTGTCGCTAATTTTGTTAATACTACTCATAACACTAGTTCTGCTAATACTACTAATACTACGAAGATCATCAGGTGCCATTTTAATCAGCTGACAAAAGGAGAAGTGTGTACAAGACAGTTCTTTTGCAGAAAATTCAGGTTCTGTGGACATTTTTCACCATGACGTTATTTGGCAACAACCGCAGCTACCTCAGAGTATCAATCACACCGTATTTGGAATTCTGCTCTGTGTCCTGCAGTGTCTGATACTCCGCGTCCCTTTTCCCAGGCTTGGGTGGTCACTGACATAGGGACAGCAGCACCTGGGGCACATGAGGCTGTCACAGGTCATAAGCACCCACTTCTCTTGCAGGTGGTGGTGCTGCTCTAATGGCAATGCCAGCATGCAGAGCTTTAAAGCTCCAAAGCAAACATGGATTCCATTTTTAATTGTGTTCAAGACCCCTTTGACTTCAAGTAGATACAAGCATGCAGGCAATAACTTCCTCAACAGGAACAAAATTATATATGCAAACTCAATACATCCAATTTATTCTCCAGCTGGTTCTAATATTCAAAAATACAAAACTCCATTTAATCTTTGTAATTCTGTATTAGATTATTTTTTTTTCTTATTTCTTGTATGTGCATATAAGAGAACATATGCACACTTTGCCTCATTTAATTGCATCTATATGCACAAATACAGTTGTTATGAGGTTGCTGATCCATTATGTGAAGTAACTCAGCACTTTCACATTCACAGAATTGATACGTCTGACTTACTGAAGAAAAAATTTTTATTTACTCTTAAAAAATAGCCCAAATAAATGGAACATTTAAAAGAATTTTTTTAGGCATCCTAGGTTATCTACAGTGGTCAGTATACTGGGCTGAGGGCATCATAAAGCCTCTGTGCAGCCAGTTCCACCATTTCACGAAGGGATTCGTCATCTTCGCTTCCTGGCTCACAGTCAACTGTCTGGGAACAAAAAGAGAAGGATGTTACAACAACTGGCACTTCATGCTCCCTTTCAGCACAAGAAGAATGCTCGAAAGGGGAAAGGAAAAAGTAGTCATGGAAATTATCAAGAGCAGCACTGTATGTTTTTCAGTGGTCTGCCAGCACATAGACAAGTTCAGAAAAGACTTAAGCGAGTCCTGCTGAGGGACAAGAAGTTTAATTTCAAGTCTTATGTTCAGAACTACTATGTAAAATGCATTACGTTTTGTAGATTACATTTAATTCAAAATCAAATAAAATCACACAAGATTCAGTCCCTGGAGATTTCATTTTATCTGTGAATTCACTCACTGTATTAGGTTAATACTGCAAAACACATGCATTCACCACAGAGGTACAGGCACCACACTGATGTTCCCACACATGATGACATTTACACAAAAATAATCCAAATAAATGCATTTTTTACTAAAATAAATCTTCCTAGAGAAAGATCCCCACCCCAAACATGCAACTTGATCTACATTCACCCCTGACAGCTCTACCTCAAAAACAAAGGGCAGCATTTGAGTAATAATACTTTCCTTGGGCCTGTGGCCTTTCTAGACTTTAAGACTACACCTCCTTTAATTCAGTATTAACTTGCAACTCTTCTGATCAAGTAACTCTTTCCAACCATAAGGGTTTGGGGGGAGAAAGAAGGCACTTAAAACAGCAAACATGCATTTAATGTTACCTAGCAATGTTGTTAAAATTGTGTTAATTGTGAGAGCACTGTGTTAACATGGAAAAAATAAATCCACATGTCCCACCAGTCAGATCTACACTAAACAGCTTTTTGTTTTAAAGCAAATAAAGTTTTATAAGATACATACACACATAAAGAAGGCCAGAAGATCTTCCTTGTAAAATCTGGTTCACAATGGCACAAGCTTGCCATTGCCAACACAGTCTGTAAAGTAAGTACTGCAAAGATACACCCTGAGCTGCCATTGGGATTTCTGTCCGTACACAAATCTATTAACAATAATGACATATATAAAAATGAAATCAAACTTCTTGATTAAGCAGTGTGCATTCTCTTCCAGTCTAGTTACTTTTTTCTTTATTTCAAGAGTTCTTTCACCAATCCTGTATTTTTCTGTACTATGTACAAACTGAAATGTAGCAACTTTTATTAAAATATTGAAAAAAGATGGCACAAGTTGTGTGTTACCCACAGGGCTGTAACTCACTACTCTCTGAAGGTAATTAACACTCACTTGTTTTGTTTCAATAGATAACAAATTTTTGGCAGAGGCCAACCTTTTCTTCTGGGTTTCTAGAACACTTAAAACATTTGCTGTGACCCCTTAAGGAGAGCATGTGAGATCTACTCCATAGAATGAATTTACATTGTATTATTACTATGAATAGAGGCAATACATAATCTATGTTTATTATGTTGTTAGTAATGGCAGAAAGTCAACACATTAAAATGCTTAAGAACACGAAGGACATGGCTTTAACCATTCTTTACTGTTTAAATTACTTGAATATCTAGGTGTGATGGCTTCTTAAAGCACCCTTCTAACATGCATGACATCCAATTCTGAACCAAGCTAATAAATTAATAAAGCATTTATTTTTGTATTTCGGGCTTTCAATTTAGCTCCCAAAGAATCAAGATGACAAAAAAAAAATATTAACAACATTCCTACCCTATAACTGTTCAATTATTCAGACCAGAGCCATAAAAGCATTAAAAAAAATAAATTGTGGATTAACTCAGTTTCTGTTCTACAATCTTTCATTATTCATTTTTTCATACAACTGAGCTGCTGAAAAATACTGGGTTTTTTTCTAAATGTACTGCATTTCTTGCATAAACATTGCTAGCATTTTTTTAATTAATAACCCTCTCTGTTTTGATACCAAGTACATTTCCTTAGCACGTGGGTACATGACACTGTAGGCAGCACTGTGCCAGACAGGAGACTGCTGAACACAGCACACACAGAAGCAAGTGCTTTGCTCTACATACCCGAGTGTCCAGGGAAATGTTGGCAGTCTTCCCATCCACTGTGATGCACAGGACAGAGTCATCTTTGGAACTCACACAGTCCTCTCCGAACATATCCCTAAAGCAAAGACCCGTGAGTGTAAGATGTGGCCAAACAGCACAATAAACTTAGGTTTTTCTATTAACCCTGGGGTGCCTTTGTCAGGTGAGTATCACCTTTCAGCAACAATTATTTAACCCACTCAGATGTAATTAAAAATATCAATCTTTATTATGACAGTGGGTATCAAATAACAGAAAGTATTTTACCAAAATAGTCTCATCATAGACAAAGGGAAGGATTCCTTTGATTTCAAAAGAGGCAAGATTTCTACATAAATAACAGAATACACATCAGAGTAAGTTTTAAAAGAGATGTGATCAAAAGTTGTTTTTATTGACCATTTGTAGCATAATTTTTGGAGACAACTTAAAAATCTGCTTCTGGAAGAAATAACTGGGCCCTGTACTCAAAATTTTAATGGTGCTGAGAACTTTTTACTGTACCTCTTTCTTTACTTAATTCCTGGCCTTCACAGAAATTAGACTGAAGTAAATTTGCATGAAGTATTTTTACATATCTTTAAACTATATTATACTAAGCCTGTTCTATTTACATGATTAACAGTGCTCATTTTCCTTTAGAAAAAATGTATACAACTTACTGAAGCATGATCTCCATTCTCTTCTTATACACATCCATATCTATTTTTTTGGAAATCTTATTTACCGCAGCTGAAAAGAAAAAAAAATTTACTTTCACAGACATTTACTGGGAGGGAAAAATGGCTAACTGATAGATACTAGTCACAAACTGACTTTCCTGAAAAACAGTCCAAAAACTAAATAAGAGATGTATATTTAAACAATTTATTTAAAAATGTATTAAAAAAATGAGAAAGTAAGAACTGTTATGGGAACTTATAAACTCAGGTGAAAGGATTTTTAACAAATGTGTTGAGTCAGGTATGGGACTAAACACCAAAGGAACACTGACTGCTATTATACAAAATTGTTAAAATATATAATAAAAAGACAAGAGGAGTAATCCAGTGAAAATAAACACCTATTTGTCCATATAGAATCATAGAATCATAAAATGGCCTGGGTTGGGCCATATAAAACTTAATCACTTTAGATTTTTTTGTGTAAGATTTAACTTATTCTAAATAAAGCCATGCTTCCCACAGTCTGTTATCAGTTGCCATGTAAGAGAAAGTTTCAACAAATGAACATGTCACAAATAATGAAGACAAAGTTGTAATTCTGTTTTTCAGTAGCAAATTTTACTCCCTAGTAAGTTCCATAAGGCAAGGAAATACAGTAAGGGGATTGCAATCTATTGGAAAGCATTATTTCCCTCTAAGCTTGATGTAAAAAAAAAAAAAAAGGAAGAAATGCCTCAGTTAAATAAGCATACATTAAACTTATACCTTTCTGTATTTTGGGATTTGACTGAACTTCCAGTATCACTGTTGTCACAGTGTCTGCATACATATCATTAGCAGGATTTGCCACCCACTGGAAAACAAAACAAAACAAAACAAAATTCATAAGTTGGACTGAGTGAATAATGCAGCATAAAGACAATATTACATTAATTGCATTCTCCTTTTTGCTTTTCTCTGAATTCCAGCTTCAAATGACTGTCATACATTTCACATCAAATCATTAACTACTTTTAACTGGGTGTACTCCAGTAACTTCCCATGAAAAATTCAAGCTTTTGAATGTTTCTGAGCACATTTACAAAATAATTAATTACCACAACTCTTTGGGGGAGGAAGGAACACCATTTGATGTTATTTCCAATTACTATCTGCCAAATAAAAAAAGGGCACCAAATCTGCCACTATACTCATGCGATGCAGCAAAAAGAAAGTAACTGGCAGTGGATAAATCAAATAACACACATCCACACAGGACCACAGCTCCAGGGGAACTCTGTTCTAGCCTTTGCTCTACTTGTCATCCAACAGAAAACTCCTTAAAACATTGAATTCTGCATGGCATCCATGTGGTATTGTTTTGCAGAAACTGGAGAACAAAGTAAGATCTTTCTCCCTCACCAATGCCCACCTCAAGGACTACCATGCCTGGTTCCTGGATCACAGTAATATTTTTGAAAACCTTCAGGGCTGGTTTTTGTTGGATTTCTATTTCTTCTACATCACCTAAGAAGTGACAACAAATGGTTAGCAATAATGAAATTATACTGGAAGCACTACTAACTTTATTTGCATAAGAAAATAGGTCAGTTTAAGAATAAGAGGGGTTATCTGTTATCAGAACTGCTCAGAGCAGCTTACAAAATGGAACCACATACTCTCTTCCCTTACCTGACAATATTATTTTCTTTGTTCTGGATTGTTTGGGGTTTTTTATTAGTTAATATTGGCCATTTTACTTGGTTTGAATTCTCATATTTGACTAGCCTAGCACACTGATGCTGAGTGACTACACCAATAAAAAAGAAAACAAATGAGAAATTTATTAATTCTGCTCCATTTGCAGAAGTAACCAGCTCTTACCCCCTTAAAGGATAACCCATTGCTCACATAAGCACAGAGCTTAAACCAAAAGCACTTGTGTGCCTGGTAGCACTTGGGTTATGCGACCTGAACCTCAACTGATTATACGTGTTCTCTTCACTAGTGACATGAATTAGATTCTGACACTAGAGAATAAAATAATTCTGAGCTTTACATCTGGGAAGGGAACCTGCAAAGTGTGTGTACCTCTACTGAACTAGGACAGGAGCTGCCCCTAACCCTTGAGAAAGCCAGAGAGAGGCACGGGGGATCATCCCAGTGTCAGGTTTAAATGGCTTCTCATTCAGGAAAAGCCAATTCTTGCCTCTTAGGGAGGCACAGAAGCGGCTGTCTGTCAAAAAGGAGGGCAGAGCTCTTGTTTTTATTAACTGGATGGCATTAGCCATTCCATTTGGGGCTAGAGATAAAAGATCAATTAATAAAGTTTCCATCAGAGTGGCCAGAGCACTTGCTTTGGGGGCTGACAGAGACAGAAATCAGCCTGTGCTCTGTATTGCTATATGCTCATCACTTTGTAATAGGATTACAGTAGAATTCCCCCCAAAAGCTGTGTCATACTCATGAACTGGATCTGGCAGAAGCTGCATAGTCTAATGAATGTTGTAAAATGGGAAGAAATCTCCAGTCAGAAGACCTCTGAAGGCTGGAAGTTGTTTTAAAAGCTGACCAGTATAAATCATGACTGTGTCCTTCCACGTACGCACCGGTGAGTTTCTGTAGCTGGTAATAAAGCAGATTGAAGGGGCCCGTGTAGGGAATGGCCTGTGTCTGTGTCACTGTGCTCATTGCCAGGTCTGTGTAATCTGAAACCATTTTAAAAAGTACATGTTAAAAATTAGCTCTCTGAATTTACAAATAAATAAAATTGCCATTGTAGATAAATAATGGCATTGATACATTTAAGACAAGAGGGCTGAAAAGGGCAATTTATAAGAGGAAGGTGGAGCACCTATTGTAAGATAAATAATATATCTGTGGTTAGGAAACCAGCTTGTTCTATTATCCTGCCTATTCAAGACAAAAAATGAACTAGAGCAGCAGAACTGCTTTCCCCCAAGCTCTTCTGACCTTAGATTTAATTCCTCTTCTATTCTGAGAACAGATCAATTCCTTGAGCAATAAAAATCATAGGAGGACTACACAAATATTTTCTCTATGTTCTGTAGCTTTTACACTAAAAACTAATGACATTTTAGAAAATGGTAGGACTATTGATTGAGGTGTTTTTTGGTTCTCACTGGAATGTTTTATGCATATTCTTGCAGAGGAAAAGGCTTTAAGTAACCCAAAGGGAAATGGAATTTTGCTTCTTTTCTGTTAGAGAAAGAAAAGATTTTAAATTTGAGTGAACAATGAGTTAAATGACTTTCTTCTCACTACAACAGTTCAGAACTTAGGGCAAAACTAAAACAAAATAAAACTAAGATGTTCACTAATTGCTTATGAAACACAAAACTGCAGGAAAATACCACAGAATTATAAGTATCTTAATGACACAGTAAGTGTCATTTATCTACTGATCACATCACTGTCTGTACTTACTGGAGAGGTCACAAGGAGAAAGGATGTGATAGTTAAAATTTCTTTTAACAAGGATTCCAGAAATTCTCTGTCCTTGCTCTGGTTTCTTATCTGCTAAAGATCCCATCACCTGGAGAGAAAAAACACAATATAGTGCAACAAGGCAATGTGAAGTATTCACAGCTTCAGGTAACTCTAGAGATGAAATATGGTTTTCTCAGAAAAATCAGAGTATAAAATTAACTCTGAAAACAAAAGAAGCTAGAAACCTTCTGAGATATAACACAAGAAAAGTTTGGAAGAGTGAAAAACCAAAGAAAAACCCAAAATAACAAAAAACCAACCTCAAAATAAAAACCCCCAAACCAAACCCCAAATACAACTAAACACAAAACATTCACATACTTTGAGACCCTGGAAAATATGTAATTTGAAATCAATTAAAAACAGAGCCTTGTAAGATCACATGTAGTTTTTATGCCAGAAGAAAATACTCTTCTACATATAAGAAAACATTGATTTCATACCTTGGCAAGTTTTTCTCCTCTGAAGTTTAATGTCACAGCTTCAGTATTCCTAGGATTATGAACTTCTATATGGACTTCATCATTATCCTCATACTCCCGTATCAATGCTGCTTTCAATCTGGCCATTTCATTCTGCTCACCATGAACTAAAATCTGTAAAAAAGACAGTTTACCTTTTAGCAGAAGTTATTTGTTCAACCAGACATGTTTAGTAAGAAAATTATCCAAGAAAACTGCCATATTCTACCTCATCTTTATAAAAATGCAATTCCATTAGGTCACAATGTATGAAACTGAGCTCAATTACAGTTCTGTGTGTCTTTGAATTCTCTGCATTATTTGAAGGCTGGGATTTCACAACCTTGAGTATTAGCTGAAAAATACATGCAGCCAAGCAGAGTGTGTTACAGAGACCCCATTTAAGTTTCCACAAACAAATATATTGTTGTATTATGAAAAGCAAGTATTAATTTAAGTTCAACGCTGAAAGTTAGTTAGCTTTACATTTTCGTGTTTGTGTGTAGATATAAACATAATAAACATGCAATTCAGAGAGGATGCTTCACAGTTCACAATTTTCTTTGCCAAGTTCAATGCTCTTTTCTTCTGCTATGATTTTTTTCTTTCTAATCTGTGCTTGCACACTGTTTCTCCACCAGTTTCAGATCCTAGTCCCCATTTTCACATTCTGGTCCTTCATACCTCCTGTTTCCCATGATTTGCTCATGTTTTTCCCTGCAAGTGCTGCCTTTGTCTTTTGCTGTCTGCAACATATCTTCAGTCGATGTTTTCTTATTTATTTTGGGGCAAATTGCAGTGAATTATTCCAATACCAGCATCCCAAACTTAATGTTGTCCTATACTGTATCTTACTTGCACAAAACACTGCTGAACAGGTTATGGACCACACCACTGTCTGGAAAGTCATCCCCAGGGGTCCCACACGCAGACACTCAAGAGCAAGTTCATTTTTACTTTGCTAAGGTAACATGACAAAAAAAGATTAAAATCTCCACCTTTAATTATTCAAAGCACAGGGATGCTGGCTACTGCTAGACACCAGTCCCTGCCTTGAGTCAAGGCTGTGAGCTGGTTTGATGAATCCCACTCTGAAGAAATGGGCAGCATGGATACTGACCACATGTGGAGGTTTCAGGGCCCGGATAAATTCACTAGTTTGTTGATAATCTGTGTGAGCAGAGAAAGAAATGTAATCCACAGACATCTTCAGTGGGAGTTTTTGCCCTGACATAGTTGTGATCTCTTCAGGTTCAGACATGATGTGCTAGAAAAAAAAGGCACCTTAATTAAAAAAAGTAAAGCCTCCTATAGACTCCATATAACTAATGCTTTACATTTAAAAAACCAATGAAATAATAGTGGCAGCCATGTTAAGTGTGAAGCAGTGAAAAAAATCTCTTAAATTTCCCAGAACACACACTCACACATGAAAAAAGCATGCACAACACACACCATTTCATCTTGTGCCTCCTCAGCAGATCTGGGGGTTCATCCTTCTTCTAGATAAATCTCTCTAATTTGCATCAAAACGGTAACAAGTGTGTGACTTCCATCTCTAAAGGCAAAGCTAGATGCTGTGGTTGCCCTTAGCTGCTGGAATTTTGAATTTCATTCCCTACAGATGGACAGTGGCACGAGGTGCACAAGGCAGTCTGATCTCTGACACATAAGCAGTGTTAGACTTAGTATCAGCTTCTCTAGAATTAGGATTAGGGCTACCTTCTTGAAAAATTAAGCAGTGGAGAGGTCTAAAGCATCAATCATTCTTTCTCACAACAAGATAACTGCCCCTAGAAAAGATTATTCTATATAACATCACTGGAAATGACCATATGCAAATTTTCTGTACTTTTCATTAGTATTAGCCAAAAGCAATCAGTTTTGACTACATACATACATACCTACCTGACAACAATCTCAGTAAATCAAATAAAGACACTTGCTATTGACCAGTTCTTTTCAAACCTAACATGAATGCTACCTGTCATTAAGAGGTTGTGGTGCATGAGCAACTCACCTTAGCAAGAGTTCCTTCAACGCAGTACCCTGCAATAATGACTCCATTTCTCTTATCTGTGCACCAGCTCTCAAACAACTCCCTGGATAAGCCACTCTGCATCATACCTGGGGAAGCCATCACAACACTCGGGCCAATGTCATCAAAGTGATCCATACTCTAAAAAGACAGACAGTGAGAATATCAGTTACCACAACTCACTTAAACGAAGGACAGCCCAGCTGCACCCTCGAACAACGTACGAGAAGGGCCCTGTGTTCACAGATTGTACCCCATCCTCACAAAAGGTACCCTTTGCAGGAAAATTCCTCTTACTGATACCCACAAGGAGTGAACTGCAAGCACAGGGATCTAGAGTGGAAGAAATGTTGGGGCATAAGCTCCCCTCAAACAGCCCTCTAAGCACTGGGACAGCAGGTAACTCAGATATAAACCTGGACCTAATCAATCTTGTAGGTTATTAAGGATATTGACTGGCTCAGCTGATTCAAGCATGGTGCTAAAAACACCAAGATTGTGGGTTTGATCCCTGGAGGGGCCATTCACTTAAGAGTTGGACTCCATGATCCTTGTGGGTTCCTTCCAACTCAGAATATTCTGTGCTATCACGATATTAAACATGCAAACTATTCAGCAAATATGGACTCTTCTGTCACGTTCACCTTTTCTAAGAATCTCAAGCTTACCTTCAGATTACTAATATGCTTGAAAACAAAAGGATTGTTGATGTTAATCTGCTTGCGGATTTTGTCATTCATGGCATTGACATATGTCTGATAAACTGCCATACACTTCTTTGCCAAAGAGGAGGCATAGTATATGGGGATATCATGGAGTTCAGGATGATTCTGCCAGTATTCGTCTAAAAACCCAAAACAAACAAACAAAATAATAAAAAAAGAACAAAGCAAAAAAACCCAAACAACAAAACACAAAATTCCATCCACAGGATTATTTATAAAGTGTGTGCTTCTCAGAAACATTAGTAATTCTTGTAAAACAGATTTACCAGTGGGCTTTTTCATTTTTATTACAGAAAATCACCATCACAGCCTCTTTGTTTTCATCTGCTTTTCTAAAACAGTCACCAGCTAAAACTGTATACAACCAGTACAAACAAACAAACAGGCAAACAAACATGACAAAGGTGAACTTCAGATCCTTTTGGCAGGTCAAATTTCAATCAACCACCACCTTCAGTACTAGGTATAAAGTATACATGATACTACACAGCAATAAGTGTACATTTATGACAATAAAAGTCTTACGACGCCTCTACAATAAAGCTAAAATGTCCCTGTAAAATATTAATTATACATCTAAGAGCCAGGGACATCTGCACACAGATTTGTTAATGAGAATTCACTATATGAACATCCTGTAAAACAAATCCATGAAATTCAAGGTGAGAAGGAATCACTCAATTATCAAGCCTGGCTTTCTGTATACCACCAACAGTTATATTTTACAAGCCCAACTGGAACAAAAACAAGGAAAGAGTCTCCATTAACCACAACTTAATTTATCAAGATGACAGTAGCCATGAGCTTTCCTAAACACAAAGAAGAGCTCTGAATGCAGCTGTACAAACATAACTTATCCATTTTCCCATTTGGATACAGTTCTGCTAGTCTGAAAGATACTTATGTTGCACAACTGAGGCACAATCATCCAAAAGCAGAGGTACACTCTTTTGGGTGTATTTGTGCATTTACAATGACATTACAATGGGCTTTAACATAACATTTCTGATTTGCAGGCAAAGCTTCTCACGACATTTCAGAGAGGTTCATTGCCATGACTACCTTAATAAGCTCAGGTGTAAGGTGGAAACAGCCAGTAAAAGATAACCAGTCACAGACTGAATTCATCATCATAATTTTCTACACCATAACACAGTATTTTATTTTTGTCATACAGTTACAGATAGAAGAAAAATAAACACAGAAGCCTGCAGGCTCAGCTGTGTAGGCATATGAGATGCAATTGCATTTTCTACCTAATTAAGCATCCAATTGCACGTCTAGCTTTGCTAGATATATTTTCAAGCTTATCTTTAGAAACTCACTGTAATAGCTACACACAGCAGAGAGGCAAACAAATTATGACCTAATGGCTACACAAGGTTGAAAATGTTTAGTTTTTACGTTCTCTATAAATTAAAAAAAAACCCTCTCAATCAATGAGAAGTAGTAAATAATCCTACAACATCAAATACTACCTCTTGCCTAGATCCAAATTTCTTGTTAACATTTGAATAGACTAGTAAGACATTTTGAAAACAAACTAGTTTCTAAGACTGAGCTAAACTGAAATTAAAAGTGAGAAAAATTTCAAGTAGTTTAGGGAACGCTTCATATTCCACACCCCTAAATACAAGCATAAGCTTGAGATCTTTTGATCTTGCCAGCATTTGAATGAGCAGAAAGACTAGTGAAAAAATCACGTAACACAGTACAAATTAAATGTGCTAAAAGGAAGCAAAGAGGCCTGGGAATAATTTACTTAAAAACTGTTTTATCTGAAGTACCTTGCAACAACTATCTATATATTTTATGTGAAGTAGCTTGTTATGTTCATGTGTAATTCTCACTCATTTTTGTTCAAAAGCTCAATTTGCTTTTCATTATTGTTAGGACTTCAGAAGTGTTAGAAGTGTCCTTTATGGTCTTCTAAGCTTTTCCTATAAAGAGTTTTTCATACTCACACACATAGTTTGTGAAGTAAAAGGCAAAAATAGTAGAACTTTAGAAGAAAATATACCCCTTTTTTAGCAGTACAGTTTAAATAAAACAGTTGTTGTTGTAACTGGTTATTTTTCAATTTGTAATAACTGTCCCTAACTGCTGAAATCCTGATTCAAAAAGATTCAAAAGCCAAGCATGTATTACCACACCATCATCTCTTCCTTTCTAGGTCTCCCATCCTACCTCACAAAGCAGAACTGCTGGTTGGTTTACTGGACTTTTTGCATTTGAACAAACGTGCATTATATATTAAATTATAGGTAATTAACACGCTGTAAAATGGTTGAAGGAATGGTTCAAGGAATTATAACATCTGAAAACATTCTAAATCACTTTATGTGCCTTTTCATTAAGAGCAGCTGGGAAGGTACATACCTAAGATTAGAAGCAGTTCTTGAGCTCGACCCAGGGCAAACACAGGGATGAGACCTCGGCCCCCTCTGTTCACGATGTCGTGAACGGTGTTGCAGAATCTCGCCTCCCGCTCTTCCCTCTTCTCGTGAATGTGAGTGCCATAAGTGGATTCCTACACACGGAGAGACAGAGTATTGAGAGGGCTCACAGACACTAATTCCTGATCTTCTCCTCTGAACCCACCAAAAAAAAGCAGACAAACATACTGGTGTTAACATGATGGGGAGAGGAGGGAGAGAGATCAAAGAGAGGGAAAAGTCAAAACCACCCCCAAGTTCCCAAAACCACCCCACCAAGGTAAATAACCAAAACTTCCCCTCTCCCAAACCCCTCCAAGCAATTTAGACAGACAGATCCTGTTAGGACTAAAGAAGTTAGAGCTATTAATTTTGATGCTTCTTTTAAGAAGTTTCAAGTTTAACACACTTATTTTCCTAACTGGAAATGCTGCCAGAGCTTTGATGATCACACTGACATGGCCCATAGTGGTACATGTGCCACAGTTTAACCTCTGGCTTAAAATATATTATACAAAATACAAGATTTTGATGTGACTTAAAATTAAATCACCAGTTACACAGAACAGCTAGAAGGGACACAGTAAATGAAACAATTTTGAAAGATCCCAGTGTTTGTTTCCAGATAAAACTGTTACATAAAATGTCTCCCGTGAGCTGCTGTTTTCCAGACATGGATTCAGAATAAAATAATTCACTCAGAAAACAAAACAAAACAAAACTATGAAACAGCACTCAGGGCACCTTGACTGAGGACTAATTCTTAACATATCTGGAAGTAGGTTAGGATCTACTAAAAGAGACATCTGGTTAAATTGGGGTTAGTACAATCCAAGTCAAAATCTAATAAATCTCCTATCTCGGGAAGGTTTGTTTAGAGCCTTAAGGAGCTTCATCAGAAGAATTATAACTGGAGTTTTCAATACAATGGGAAGCAATGTCAAGAGTTCTAAACACCCACGTGTTTGGATATTTAACACAAATCACTACCACTGAATCTCCAGTCTTTGTTATTCTGTTTTGGCTTTAATTAAGTCATATCCCTTTCCATAATTAATCACTAATAGAAAGAAATAATTTTTCAAAACTTACAATTATAAGAATATCAGGTTTAATATTGGGAATCTCAGCTGCCATCAGATGTCTGTCTTCCTGCCTTGAGAAATCACCTGTATATAACAGCTGTTGGAGACAAAGAGCAGCAGGTACTGTGGTTACAGGTTCTACCAGGTCAGCAGCCTTTAAAAAGCTGTGCAAAGATGGTTTCAAGGAATTTTTGATAAAAAGGTCCACTGCACTTTAAATGAGACTCTTCTGATGTGAACAGTGCTTACAATATTAGGTCAACAGTACTACAATGCAAGTATTTAAACCCCAATAGTAAAGGTTTTTCAAGCAGTACCATAATTCCAACAAAACTAGGTAAACAATTATTAAGCTCTTATTTTTCATTTCAGATATCAAGGTGCCATTTTCAGCCTTTTGCATACTTGCACTGACCACTAAGAAGTAAAAGTAGACATAACATAAAATACAGCAACTCCTAAGAGGAAGTAAACAGAAGATAAAACTGCATTCACATATCAGAATGCAAATATAATTAATAATCCAATAAAATTATTTATTAAAAATTCTTCTAGGATTTTCTGATACTAAAAAAAAGCCTGTAATCTAATTGATTTTCCAAATGGAATAGTCATGTTCCCCATTACACCAAGAAGTAATTTTTAATTGTTATTTATTTTTAATGGATTCTTAACTGCAGGGTGGAAAGCAACTCTCTGTGCCCAAATTGATGGTTTCAAAACTGACACTTTTTTATTTAACAATAATTCCATTGATGAAAATGTGAATAATAAATAACATACAGTCAGCGACAGCAGACACCTGGTCTGCCAGGTAACCTATTATCACAGGGAGTTAAAGAAAATGATAGATATTAAAACCCAATCCATTTGAATCATGCATAGTAAGAGGGAAATCTTCTTCATCATGCCTCAATCAGAAAAAAACCCAAAAAAGAAACACTAAGAGATCTAAATTTTATTGTGATCATTGTAAACTCAGTTCTATTTCTAGGCTTTTTTTAAACTTTAAACTTTTATAATTCTCAATCATTATAAATCATGAACAAACTCCTACTGGGCAGCAAGCCTCAGAACCACCTTCTCTCTTCCCTCTTCAGGGCTGTGTGAAACTTTCCTTGGACAGTGATTATCCTGCTGAACTCCAATTCATGAGATGAGTTTCAAGTATCTGGTTTTGGCACAGTGCTGCCTGTGATTATATGATGATTTACTTAATCCCTCTGTGCCTAAAATTAATAATAATCTTATTTCTTTAGGTACTTTAGAATAGAAGTGTTATGAGAAAAATGTAACTCGCATACATTGACAAATGCCATTTAAGCACTTGAGACAGGCAGACACATAAATGAGAATTACAGACACAAACATCCGTACACAAATTTTACTAAAATGCAGCTTCCACACAACTGCCTCAGCTACCAGCTGCCTCTGGTCAGACCAGCACAGGAAACTACATGTTTAGTGGTTCCAAGTCTGAGTTATGTCTCAGACTCCCATACAATCCAAACATCTTACCTGATCCGATACGTGTCACTTGCCAGTTTTAAACAATGAGCAAATACAGGTCCTAGGCCAAGGCTGCTCACCTTGACCTGAGTCCAGGTCTATTGGACAGCTCCAGCCACAGTGGTGGAGCATAACAGACAATAATAATTAATGACTACATTAGTACTCAGGCTTGATGTCATCATATAATAAAGAGAAAATACCTTCACACCAGCTATTTCAATCATAAACATGGCTGCTCCCAGAACATGGCCTGCGTGGTAGCACCAGAATTTGATTCCTGCCACCTCTTTCACTTCATGGAAGTTGATGGTCTCAATCTTGTCCATGCTTTCTTCGAGGTCTGTTTCTGTGTACAGCATGTCATCCGCTGAGATGTTACTGGATATAAGTGAAATGGCTTAATATCAGCTCATCTGAGCAGCTGGGAAAAACACTTCCTGGGTTTTCCCCACTGGCAGATTTCCATTCAGTAACACCACATCTCCTATGTTAGAAATCAAGTCCAGGTACTCAAATGTAGCTCACTCACGGAGAGTTAAAGTATCTGTCTTTTGAAAGGCAGAATAGTCTTCTTAGTTCAGAAGCTGCTCTGTATTTCTCTAAAAGTACCAACAAATTCCCAGCCCTGAACAGAGACCTGCAACTTAGCTTGTAACAGTCCCCAAAAACCACATGGATCCATGCTTTTCCTACCAGCCCAGAATAAACAAGTTAAAAGAGGACTGTTCATCAGGTTTCTGACCCAAGCTCAACACAGCTGAGTTGAGATATGCTCAGGACCGTTGCAGTCACATGGAAATGATGAGTTAAGGCATGAAACACAAGAAAACAAAATATAAAAGAGAGAAAAAAAAAACCCCCAACATGTAAGTAACAGAGCACTCTCCTGAAGAGTGAATTGTATCTTTAGGAGCTTAAAATTCACTACAAAGTATCCAAGAGTTAGTGAGATGATTCATTACTTCTAATCTGGTTATATGTAATGTTGCCACTTACGAAAACATTCAGGTTCATCCAGCTACTTTTGGTAGTTTCATCTTAAGTTTCCCACTGGCTATATAGGTGAAATAATTCAGGAAGAGACACCCCACAGGTTAGCTTACCTGACTTTAACATAGTCTGAAAGAAGCCATCTGTAAATAGCTTTTGTGGCATGAGTCATAAACGTCCTTCCCTTAAAACTTGTTTTCTGTAAAAACCATGGCAAAGCCCCACAGTGATCTAAATGGAAACTTAAAATAAGACACACAAATCCAATTAATACATTCATATTACACAACACTAATATAGAATATCCATAATTCACTACTTCACTAGACTAACATGGTGTCATGAAAATCCAGAAACAGAATTTTTAACCTTCTTGTTAACTGGGCTGGTCTATGTTCTGCAGACTAGTGACTAGAAAGACAACCAAGAAAAGGTAAAACTAAAACAGGAAATTCTCCATTAATTGCCAAGGTTTTACATGTATAGTATTAGAATTACCTTCTTTTCATAATTTGCATATAAATTTAGAGGGAGAAAAGGAATAGGAACCAGGGACACTAAACATTAAAAATACAAGAAAGCTAAAAACACAATACTAATTTTGCATGTTGCACACTACAGATTAAAACAAGATCTCCTACAAGGAAATTATTTGTTCACAATTCTAGTTCAACCTATCTTAAGAAACTACTTTTGAAATACAGGCAGAACAAACACAGACCACAAAAACTCAGGATTTTATGGAGAGCTGTTTATTACTGATTACATCATTTAGAAATGGCTCTCCTCATCTCTCAGCCACTAAGCAATACTTAAACCACATTCAAAGCTTGTGTAAGTCTTCAAGAACCTTTTTAATTCAAAGCAAATAGAGCAAAAAACACAACCAATACTCTTCTGCAGTCTTTGTGTAGAAAACTTGAGCTGTCACAATGGTGTTAAAGCAGTCCAGGTTATAAGAGTCAGAAATCACAGTGAGCTCAGAGAAGAGTTGTGCGTCAAAAGTGAATGAACATCCTCAATATTCAGTCCTTAATTCTAATTGGAGATCCTCCTTTTTTAAAAAAAATCGGGAAACTAGAATTTTTCCATACCATCTAAATAACACCTATTTTCAGCCTCTCTTAATAACCTATAAATGAACATAGCTCAGACCATGACCTCAAGTTATTTGTTCCTTTAGGTGCCACTTACTGACTAATGAGGAGGAGATCAATCTCAGCTGGATCTATCAAATCAATGTAAGGAAGAGCGTCCATTCCTTCCAGCCCAGGATGGATTCCACAATCAAGCTGAAAAGTGAAAGAACATTAACGCTTCTAACAGAACATATAAAAACCCCCTCTTCCATTCTGGTCTATTATATAGTTAATAGTAACTGGTAACTTTTAGCATCATGCAAAGTACGGTTGGTTTTTTTTTCATTAAACATTACTTTTAGCATTGGATTTCAAGTAGAATGGTTTGGGTTGGAAGCACATACGTTCTATATGGGGATATGGTTTTGTTTCACAGCACAGCCTCTGAGATGCCTAATATATATGCTATACTGCTCCAGAAAGCTACAAAATGTGCCTTTTCTAGCACTGTGTCTGACTTCTGTGCAGAGGCTGAATTTAACCTCCAACATTTCAGATCACTTTAGTGATCTGAAGTACCACACTGAGAGGGCATACAAATACATTCATCCAATAATTACCATTATTTTTCTTCCTTTAAACTCCAGAATGATGCATGACCTTCCTACTTCTTGGCCAGCACCTCTGCAAAAGGATATCAAAGTCATGAGGATTGACACAACCCACACACACCCCCACAGACGTAACTATATTGCATGCCTTTACTGGGATTATTTTTCTGTGTGGCAATAACAACTGCACGGCCCTTTTAAGCTCAGATATCCAAAGTCTCTGAAGGGTTGTACTCATCTCAAAGGAAACGAGGCCCTATGTAACGCAGCAAAAATAAAAACAACCTGTTTGAGGAAATTATTTTGGCCTCTTCTGTTTTTTACTGAGCACTCGAGTCTCAAACTACTGACACGTATAACTAAAGTTCACCTAAGTAACAAATCGGGCCGAATAAGCCTGGAGTAGCATCTTCGAGCTGTCCCCAAAACAACGCTTGTGGCGCTACCAGAAACACCCTCAGACCGCAGCGGCATCTTTAGCAGGGAAAGAAGCAGCTCCCAGCGGTGCTGCCGGCCCCACCCCGGCCCCCCGCGCCCCCCGGCCCGGCGCGGCTCCCCCGGGCGCTCACAGGGGCCGGATGAGCAGCTGGTCGCTCTCCTCGGCCGGGATCAGCGCCTCGGCTTTGCGCTTGGCCGCCATCGCGCCGCGCCGCCGGCGCCTTCCGCTGCCGCGCCTGCGCCCGCCCCCGCGACCCGGAACGGCATCGCCATCGGGAGCGGCATCGGCATCGGGAACGGGAGAGGCATCGGGAGCGAGCGGGCCCGGTGCGCCCGGTGAGCAGCGGCGCGGGGAGCGGCCGCTTCGCTCTGTCATTTGTCCGGTGATCGGCCGGGGACGGAGGGAGGATCGGGGAGAGAAGCGAAGGCGGGACGCGTTGCTGTCCTGCCTGGCTTCCCGGGCCGCTCGCTGCACCCGTAGGGGCAGAGATGCTCCGCGGAAAGGCCGGGAGCTACTGAGGGCTCGTCTAATGCCCTCAGCTCGCTCGTGGAGCAGGGGGTGTTGTGCCCTCTCGGAGGCCGCTGCAGAAGCGGCAGACGCGCCCCTGCTGCGGCCCCAGGCGCTGTGCAAGAGGCGCTGGCAGATCCGTGCTGGAGGCTGGGGAGGCCCGGCGTCGGGAATGTGCCCTGCCCTGTGCACCGCTGGTTGCCGAGAGTGGCTTTTAGTCCGCCAGGGACCCAGTGTTTGCTTATTGACGGACGCAGCAGCGGCCTAGGGGCTGTGATCCATCGCTGCATCGCACATCTAAGCTCCGCCTTGTCCTTCTTCCATTGTTTTCTGCGGTGTGAACTGCCTTCCGTAGGCTGTCATCCTCCTTGGTCCTCTTTCTTCCACCTGCTCGAAGTTTCTGAAGTTTCGTAATGAAAATAATTCGTCCCTGCAGCTGAGAAATAGGGTTTCAGCACTCCCTGACAAGGAGCCAGCATCCTGTTGCTTGACACTGGCCAGCCAAATGTTAAGTGAAGCAAGGTGGTAGTAGTAGAGCAGGCACAGGAAAAATGCTTCTGGAATGCTCTCAGAACTCCCACTAACTCAGTTCTAATGCAGTAAATGTACCACCTGTTTTGCTTTAATTTTCAGGAGTATGTTAAGTAGTAGTGGCTGCTCCTATGAGTATTCCAATCAGTAGTTCTTCAGAAGTAGGTTGGGATGGGGGGGTTTTTTGTAGGTTTTTTTGTTTGGCTGGGTGTGTGTGGGTGTGTATTTAGTCGGGAGGGGGGGATAGATTTTGCGCTTCTTTTGTTGTTTTACTGGAAACAGGCATGGAGCAGGGAATGCGTTGGATGCACTTTATAGGGCACTTAAATTGTAGTCACAAATAAAAGTCATCTAATACATTTAGGTGGGAATATAAATTTTAAATTTTGCCTTGTTTCTAAGTCTATATATGCATTAGAAACTGACCTTTGCAACAGTCTGTAAACTGGGTGGGCTTTTTTGACAATTCAGAAGGATAGGGAAGTTTTAGCAGAGAGCTTGAGGAACTTTTCCCAGTCACATGAAGAGCACCAGAGTAAAATTCCTACCTCCACTCACAGAGTCCTGTACAAGTTTCCACTTTTTGTCCACTTTGGATACAGTCACTGGTGTTTGCCTGGACCTCCTTCCCTTGATGATACGACAAGCTTTAATTTTTTTTTTTTCTGCTTAGAAGATCTTCCTTGATCCAATTATGAAAAAATGTTTAGAAAAGGAAAAAAGCGACACAGCAGCAGCAGCTCACAAAGCAGTGAAATCAGCACTAAAAGCAAGGTAAGCTGGATGTGGTGTTTATTCTCTTTGGGAAGCACTTTGGTTTGTTGCAAGTTAACAGTTCAGTGGTTCACTTACACTGATGGGAGGATGGGATTTCCATAAAATGCCATGTTCCACAAGGAGAACTTTCTACTTCAGTTCCTCAGATTGTGAGAGTTAAAAATACCTATCCATCATAAAGCCCATTTATTTCGAGATGAATACTCAGTCACTTCCACAGTGAAATGCACAAACACAAGATTTTTCTGGTAGCACAGAGTAAGGTTTGGAGGAAAAATTAGTACATTTGTTCTTAAATTTTGTCTTTAAAGACAGTGCCTGCTGCTAGGTACCAAGAATGAGTTTATTCTTCAGTACTTGTTGGTTTCTCAGTATCTCTAAAAGTATTCTTAATTTTGAATAATGTGTTCATTTTTGTCTGATAGGTTTTAGAATGATCCAGTTATTCTAGATTTTCCAAGGTGCTGTTTCATTTCCCCTGCACTGCTATGTTATGTCAAGTATTGGTGATAAGCACGTAGTTGTCAATTTCTTCAGGTTAAAATGCAGTACTAGAAAATTTTGGACATGACCCTAAGGCTCATTTTCCCTTTTTCTCTGTACACAGCCTTAAGGTTAATTTTCTCTTTTTCTGTCATTTCCTCCTTCTTTCAAAATAACTTGGACTTCTCAAGGGTTCCTGATGAGCTTTTATCAGTCCAGTCTACATGGAGGCAGAAAGATAACTTCAGGAAAGAAACAGGTGGTACTGTTTTTTCCTCCCCATTTTGCAGTGCTTCTGAAGTAACTAGAACATAAACAGTAGATTTTTTTTTAAAAAGAGTTGAGGCAGGACATCTAGAAGTGCATTGTTAATACATTCACAGTAACTTTCTGATTATGCTGATTTTTTTTTTTCTTAGTCTGTAGATTCCAGTCTTGGGGGACTTTCCAGGTCTAGTACTGTGGCCAGTCTAGATACAGACTCCACAAAAAGTTCAGGTATGTAATCAGATCTTGGGCAGATATGGGTGGAGCAGGATTAACTTTGTGTTTGTATAAAACAGCAGAAAATGGAATAGCTGAAAATGGGTATTTTCAGTAATACTGAGTGAATCTGTTAGGTAGCTTGGTGACTAATACAGGCCCAGCCTTAGGCTTCTAAGTGTTATTAATGATTCATCTAGGATTAAGTCACTGTTTTCAAAGTAAAGTGTCTGAGGAAGAAAAATTTAGTTGTGTTACCAGTCTGTTACCAGCATAAATCTGGTACAGCTTTTTGGATCACTGTTTTCTGCTTTTCTGAGTTTACATTTGCACCAAAATAATGGAAATAAGATTTGATTTTACTTGGTTTTAGTCACCAGATTACAGTGTATCACTGTTGGACCAAACAGTTAATTTGAAACAAATGGACATTGAAAAATAGAACCAGCTATTCTATGTTTTCTGATTCAACGTTGTTAACTCCAAATTTGAATTGGTATAAACAGTGCTGTATCGTGGATCCAAATGAAACTGTTGCCTTTACCAAGGTCTGTTCTAAATCAACCCAGGACAGTTCAATTAAGAGGAGTTAATATACTGTGATAAGTGTTTGATGAAAGGCTGCAAAATTAGGGAATTTAGTATGTTAGCCCTGTTAACGGCAATTAGAATAGCGTTACGGTTCTGGAAGTCTTCAGAATGGCTTTCTTTTACTTTGTTGCAGGACAAAGCAATAGTAATTCTGATACATGTGCAGAATTCAGAGTTAAATATGTTGGTGCCATTGAAAAATTGAAATACAATGAGAGCAAAAGTCTTGAAGGGCCACTGGACTTGATAAATTACATAGATGTTGCACAGGTAAGTGGGTTACAAAAGGCAATACCAACAATGTCAAAACATCTTAGGTGTGTTTCTTTCATTTATCCTGTGGTCTGACATCTGTAAATTTTGGACTTACTTGAAGAAAGTGGCATACTTAGCCATTACCCTATGAATCTCAAAAGCCATCACGCTCAGTTCTATAATTTTAAGTAACTGGAGAAGATGCACCCAGAGAACCCTTCTGCAGAAGCAGGCTCAGAGCCAAGGCCCTTTTCATGAGTCCTTATTGAACAAGTCCCAGCTGAAGGCTGTTACATTGCCTCCAGCACGATTAGGATTAGTATGCAGGAAGGAATATCTCCCCCAGATTTCTTCAGTACTGTAAAAGTTTTCCCATAGAGGAAAATGTCAAGTTTCTGCTTGCAATCACTCAAGAGCGTGTGCCCAAAGAACCTGAATAATATTTGGGTCATCCTTGCCAAACTCTGGTTGCTTGTACTTATTTTTGTACTAAAAGCCATAACTGGTTGTTCTCATTAGGTAGCTGATTATATCTTTTTAAGAGCACAGAATGTCTGTTTATCATGCAGCAACTTGACATTTTGAGCATCTGAATATGTGCTGAAACTATTTTTGTAGCCAAAAAGCAAAAGTGCCGCTAGTGTGGAATATAGATCACCTTGGGTCAGTGCAGCATGATAGGCCATGCGTGATTTTTCAGCTGACCTGATTTGACCACGGGGACAGACTCTCCCCTGAGATGATAAATTCCTTTCTGGAACCATGTAATATTTAGAGTAGAACAGAACAGAATGGAATAGAGTGTTTCTGCTGGAAGGGACCCACGGTGACCGCCGGTCCAACTGACCGACCACTTCAGGGCTGACAAACAGTTAAATGTGTTGTTAAGGGCATTGTCTAAATGCCTCTTAAACACTTGACTGGTTTGGGGCATCAACCACCTGTCTAGGAAGCCTGTTCCAGTGTCTGGTCAGCCTCCCAGTAAAGAAATGCCTCCTAGTGTCCAGTCTCCTCCCGGTATATTTCACGTAACATTAAGAGACCGGGTGAGTGCATGAGCGGTGGGCAGACCATACACAGCAGAATCTGAGCAGGGTTTGCAGTGGTGCTGATCCAGTGAACCCAAGTACACATATTTTCTGTTATGTATCTTCATTGTTCATGTTCTTCTGTCTGCACTAAAGGCTTTTGTTTGTTTCCCTCCAAAGCAAGATGGAAAGTTACCTTTTGTTCCAGGTGAAGAGGAGTTTATTATGGGAGTTTCCAAATACGGCATTAAAGTTTCCACATCTGATCAGTATGTAAGTGCTTCATCCAAACTTGTCTTTCTGATGAGAGTTGAAAAGTGCTTTCATTTATTTCTCTGGGAGATGATCTGTGTGACCAAAATGTCATTTCTGGCTTTAAGCAAAAGTCAAACAAACAAGCTCTCACAGGAGCACTGCTTCATGTTGTATCTCTGCAGGGCTGTCTGTTTATTCCTCGTTGGATTTATGACAAAAAAGCCATTCCTTTTGAGGTAGAGCACCAGATGACAGGCAAGCGAGCCTTTGGCAATGCTCTTTGGGCACATCTTCCTTCCTCTGTGGCTGTCCTGCCATTTTCTCATGGGGGAACGTAGTGTGACTGTGGTGGCCAAGACCATAGGTTCCTCAGCCCAAGTTAGTAACGTAGTTCTTCTTGGTGTTTCTGTTTTTTAAGAATACCTGAGTTGCCCAGCTCTTTTAAGTTCCATCCTTGCACTCCTAATCCAAGAGTTAAAAGTTCACTCCAGCATTAAAACCTCATGATTCCACTTTATTGATCAAGCCTACTTTTTGTTTGCATCATTTCCAACATGTAGTTTATTTTCCTTTAGTGCACTTCAAGTAGCTTCTTGGCTAAAAATAAAAATCCGGTCTCTTCCCCAGGGCCCTCCAGTTGCCTTTGTGTAGCTTTCTGTTGCAGCCATGTGGTTTCCTTCTGGTTGCCCTCAGAGCCCCAGATACCATAAATACTTGGCCTTGTGAAGCCTTGACCCATCAACAACCCAGCCATGCCTGTTCATAAAGGCCTCAAGTATGAGCACGGAGAATAGCATTGCTTAATACTGAACGCTCTGAAGAGAGCCAAAAAGTTTCCTATGGTCCCTTCAGAAAATAAAACACTTGTTTCTAATGCCTGTGAGGAAGGGTAGTAGTTGCTACTCAGACTTTGAATTCTTTTGGATTCTTTTTTTGCTCTCATAAATTCTTAATTCTCATTAAAAACATAGGTTACACTATTATTTAAATTCCTTTGTGCTTTGAAAAGATCAAACAGCTAATTTAAGATTTTTATCCATCATTTTTCTGTCTTCAAGCTGAAAGCACGCACAAGCAAATAAAGCCTTTTGTGGTTAAGCTAGCTTGCACTTGCAATTTATTGCATTGCATTTTTTCCCAAATTCTGGGTTTTTGCATCTGTGTCACTGTTGGCATTTAATTTGTCCTTCAGTGTGTCACCAAACAGAGTTCCAAGATACTGAAAGGAGGGGAGGAATTTAATTTACAAGGAGACTGTGTACTCAGAAGAATTCTATCATCCCTCTTTTAGTGATAGTCCACACATTGCACTGCACACATTACATTAGCACCGTAGCAAGTTCCAAGCAAGTAAACCTTGAGAGTTACTAGTAATTTGGTGAACAGTCTTGGCATCTTTCATACAGAGATGGGAGGGTGGATCCAGTGGGCTCCAGCTGCCCTGGGCATGGTGTGATAATTGCTGATGGTGAGAGCAATGTGAGCAATGAGCCGAGCGAGCGTCAGGGTTGGAGATGCTTTTCAGCAAGGTGGCCTTAGGGCTCTGGTGGAGGGCTCTCCCTCCAGGGTTTCAAGGCAGGCAGCAAGTTCACTGCCTGTTTTTACAGCTTCTGTATCAAAGTGGGCATTTCTTTAGACCCTTCAGCTGATAGGGACAGGTGTTTGATGCCATGGACACTGAAACAGAACTGTCTTGAATTCCTAAGACCCTGGAGGTCATATGACTGGAATAAACCAGATGAGAAGGATCAGAGGGTAGGATGGCTGGAGAAGAAAGGCTTTGTGTAGGGTAGGGCTGCAGAGACCTTGTACTGGGTGTCTTCTACCAATCCCTTTTTGGAGTGGCCAAAATTAGAAGTGTTGGGACTATGGTGGAAATCCTGCAGCTCTGAGGGAGAGTAGAATTCTCCCAGATGAGATCTGTGGAAGAGTCAGGACATACCCTGTAGCTTAGGTCACAAACAGCCTGGCTACAGCCACATGGCTACTGCCCCCCCAAGCAACTGACCTTGTCTGTACTCTCTTCTGGGAACAGTTTCTTGTGTGTATCCTTCCCAAGACTGAGACAGGGGATTGTCTGGAAAAATACTGGGAAAGTAAGAAGTACTTTTAAGTTACCTCTGTGCCAGAGGGACAGTGTCACACCTGTCATGGAGGGCAAGTGAGGGCTGGTGGGAAGTGAATGTGCACTTTCATAGTATGGCCAGGAATGTCATCACAGAATCATGGGAGGGGCTGAGCTGGAAGGGATCTGAAAGATCCTCTAGTTCCAACCCCCCTGCCATGTGCAGGAATGCCTCCCACTAGACCAGGTTGCTCAAAGCCCCCTCCAACCTGACCTTGAACACTGCCAGGGATGGAGCATCCACAGCTTCTCTGAGCAACGTGTTCCGGTGCCTCAGCACTTCCACAGTAGAGAATTTCTTACCTTAAATTCAATCGAAACCTCCTCTTTTTCAGTTTAAAGCCATTCAAATCTCTTGTCTGTTACTACATCCCCCTGTAAAAAAAAAGTCCCTTTCCTGCTCTCTTGCAGGCCCCCTTCAGGTACTGGAAGGTGCCCCAAAGTCTCCCCAAGAGCCTTCTATTCTCCAGGCTGAACAACTCCAACTGCTTCAGCTTGTCTTCGTAGGCCACATAAGAATGCACTTCTAAAATAGAAGCAAAAATTAAAGCTAAAGTTGTGCTAAACCACCACTTACAAAAATCTTGACTAAACTCTCAAATAAAAACAAAAAATTACCAAGGAATACTTTTCTCCTGTAAATAAACCTGAAGTATTCTTTTGTAAGCAAGAATAAAAATGTGGAAAACTGAAATATCTGTTGCGCTATTTCGGAGTAACTTTTATTTGCCATGTGCTTTCAGGATGTGTTACATAGGCACGCTCTCTATTTGATTGTACGGATGGTGTGCTACGATGATGGTCTGGGAGCAGGAAAAAGTTTACTGGCTTTGAAGACAACAGATGCAGCCTCTGAAGAATGCAGCCTCTGGGTATATCAGTGCAATAGTTTGGTATGAGTTTATGCTTATAGTATTTAATTTAGGTACTGGAATTCTGATTGTAAAGGGAGATTCTAAAACCCAAGGCCCTTGTGAAAGCTTTTTGGCAGGAGGAAGATTGCTTAATTTTTAAAAAAAAAAAAAAAAGTATAAATGCATGCTGGCTGAGGAGGAGAACATAGCTCTGCTGACTGCATTGGATCAGCTTTGAGGAAAACCCCTACATTCCCTAAAATTGCCAGTGAGTGTACTCACCTGAGAAAGCTCTCTCCAGTCTAGAGAGTGCTGTGGCAGCTCCTATGGAGAATCTCCACTTGTATTTCCACAGGCAAAAACCTCTTAAGATATGGAGCAGGGAATGATGGAGTAACAATTCTGGTAATAGAGCATGCAGCCATACTTGTAAGCAAGGGAGGTGATCCCTTCTTAAGAGTAGGAGAATTCATTATCAGGATGCTCTGATGACACAGACCCTTGGCTGGCAGCACTGGGGGAACACAAGACGTGACGTTCTGAATTGTGGTGCTGTGCTATGCTGACAGCCAGCAACCCTGACTTGGTTCAAATAGCTCGTGTAAGACAGCTTCCATGTGTCATTGCAGGACACAAAAATATAATCTGGTCTGACAAAACAAAATGAAGGATACATTCTACTTTAAATGAGTTTTGTGAAGTTTAGAAGTTCTTTAGAAAGTGTTAATGTGTGTGTTTGGGTTTTTTTAGGAACAAGCACAAGCAATTTGCAAAGTGTTGTCTACAGCCTTTGATTCAGTTTTAATGTCGGAGAAGTCCTGATTTCCTTTGGCAGCAGTGTTAGTGTGGGAGCACCGGGGCTCCTCGTGATCCCACGGACAGGTTGGAGCCACACACAGTCCTAGGAAGGACTGACTGTGCAAAGCAGAGCCACACAACCTTGCACATGGTACTCTGGCATTCCCCAAACACGACTTGAAGATTCCATCTTCAGTGTCCAGGACAATACAGAATTTTATATTTAACACAATTTTTTTTTCCTAGTCATGTTTTGTATATTAATATCAATATTGCAGAAATGTAAAATAAAACTGACAGTTGCTTCTACCTTGTTGTCTGAGAAACAATTTGTTAATACAGACTTTGATTCTGCTTAACCCAGATATTAAAACAAAACAAAAGCAAAGTGGTAAGAGGGAGTCCTTTGGTGCTTTACCCCTCTAATTTAATCTCAGGTGTGCCATCTACAGTTCTGTTCAACTAAAGTCCACAAGATGTACATTTTTTCCTCAAGTGATACTTGTTTGTATTTGTCATTTTTATACATTAAAAAGAACAATATTGCATAAGCAATGCAAGGGAACAGAAGCAGAAAAAGTGATTTTAAAAGTAGTTTTATTTTTCCAGACATTTGACTGGTTAACAAGAGTAAAATTTATTAATCATGCTCTAATTATAAATCACTGCATCCAGGACATTGAAAATAAGAGTTGATTTTAGGTTATACAATATATACAGTTGCTCTGCAACTAAACAAAATAAAAACAACTGAATTGAATATTATACATCTCATAGCATTCTAAGCTGCATTTTAAGTGTCACTTGCTCCTTTTTAAACAGTTAACACAGCAACCTAATAGTCTGTCTTTTAACAGGGTTTTTGAATCAGATTTAAAAAGTTGTATGAAATATGACAAAATTTTGGACTTAAAATTCTTTATATTATAAATAGATATCTACAGGCTCTAGAATTTCATTTTTCTGTCAGAGGAGAAAGCCTTTTGAGAAACACAGAAAATCAAGAGATAAATTTTGCTTAGCTGCTCTTTATTGGTCCTCAGGATTTTATCTGCACTGTTAATGCTATTAAGTTCTAGTCTACAAGTTTCCTGGTTTCTAAGTTACTGGTGAACAAAGTTGTGACATTTTACTCTGTTCCTCTTCTAGCAGAACTCAAGGGAAATTTGCATCATTTTTTAACTTTACGAATTGTTACATATACTATAAGATTCTGTGTTAAAAATACTGTACATTAGGAGCTCTGTGCAAAATAATATGCCCATTTACTCTCTAGACTCTATCAGGGATAGAAACATACAAAATAGTGTTGCAAACTGAACGTTATCAGTAAGTGAATAAAACTGTAGTGCTAAACTATTACTCTATCATTTTACTGGGAACTTTGAAAATACGGACTAATTTGCTTCAACTTGCAATAAAAATATCTTGAAACATTCCAGTTTGTTCCCCATTTATACTGCAGCAACAGCATCTAGGAAGTGAAAGTTACACATCTACGTGGCTGTACCCACACGCCTGAGAGGCATCAACCAACGGTACCATTCAGGAATAGTGACAGAGGGTGAGATTGGTGTTGCTCTTCCAGCACTTTTCGCAACGTGGTTTTTCTGCAAATAAGCACAGATGGTGGTGGCGGCCTGTTTTCCATTCCTTCCAATATGAAATGGCCAATTTAAGCACCATTTGCCAGAAATTCAAAGTTCTCTTGATAAATCTAGAGATACAATGTTCACATAATGTGATCAAAGCCAATGTGACCTAGACATTGATTTTTTCATATCCTATGCCTCAGTTGTTTCCTGAGCATAAGCAAAACCTGGTACAAATTCACAATATACAAACATCAAAATGATGTCAGATCTGTATTGGTGTTTTATATTCCATCAACCAACTGGGAACTATCCATGGCCTAGCCTTTGTTCACGAATCAGTAAAACAAGTTTAACAACAGTGTAGCTACCATAAATGTGGGTATACTATATAAATACAGAGTGAGTTGGCAAACTATCATTGTTTGCAAGGTAGTGGCACACAAATTTCATAAATCAGAACATAACATAGCGAACTTGTGAGGTGTCAGATACCTTATTGACCAAGGATAATTACCTAAGTGTTCCACCAAGTATGTTCTCTCTGTGAACACATTGCTGGATGATTTAAAGAAAATTCAAGAATTTAAAAACAAAGTCTAAATGCTATAATGAGACAAGTGTAAGAAATGCTCTGCAATCCATCATCATAGTTAAGTACATTTCAGGAAGTGCAGTTTTCAAATCCTTGAGTTAATGTTATTAATATTGGTTAACTCATTAATATTGCCATAGTTTAGTTAACCAGCAGTAGTCACATTAAATGACCAAAATGGATGTAACATACATAAAGAACATTCAAAAAACAGGTTCTACACACGTGCAGCATAGAAAAATGAAACAGTCTCAAGCTCACAAAATTAGAACTAGAAAGTTCAACGACTAACACAGATTTCAGATAACTTTAAGCAAATATCTACATCCATTCTAAAAGAAAGAAGTTTCTCCTGTGGTAAACTGAAATACTTTTTCACTTTTACCTGGCCAAAGACACATGGTTAAAACAATTTCTTCTGCAACTGTTGGCATCCTTGATGACATCCAGTATGGCAAGATACTGAATGAGTCCATTTCAGAACTACACAGCAGCTTGCACGTTTTGGTTCCAACACTTCAAATGGTGTCGAGAATTGGATAAATTCACCGCCCTGGTAGATGCACACACAATTTCTTTGACTGGGGAAGCAACACTGAACTGTTGTACTGTCATGTTACAAAAGGGAGACTAAAATTACAGTGAATTGATTGATAAGAACATGCATAATGTTGTGATATTCAGACATGTGGATTTTGATTGTTAAAGCTTTTCAGTTCACCTTGAAAAATACAGGAAGAATTGCTTTTTTTAAAAGTGTAAACTGCTTATGAGAAGTTTTCACATAGAAAAAAGTTTTAAAAGTCCCAAAATCAGAATGATGGCAATAAAAAAGTAAGCTACAGTACCTAGGACTTGGGCAGTGCTCTGGCAAGGTGGCTGCAGATAGGTAGGTAGGTGAAATGAAATAGAACGAAACTTATTTCTGTGACCGCTGGAAATGAGAAATGTCTCCACTTATCAGTAGCAATCTAGTCAACAATAAAGTGCACAAATGATACAGGGAAAGCTCCTTTCCGGCTGGGATCTCCATCAATATGACCAATCTGAAAGAGTCCAGATATTTTTCAAGTTAAATCTCAAAATGACATTTCATTATCACCAAAATGAATACCAGTGACCTTCCTGCCTGTAGTACAACAAGCCTCCCACCAAATATTTTCTGCAGTAGCGCTACTTTTCTTCTGCCAATAGGAAAATTCAGTCCTACAGAGTGCATGTTTTTCAGCTGTAGGTTGGGTTTTTGTCAAATGCGAAAGTTTTATCCAGTTCTTTGAATATAAAACCTCTTACTGCAGTACCACTGCTGCATAATTCCAGCGCAATCTGTAATGCCTGGCAGCCCACATTTGGCCTCTGTTGAGTTGCTTCTTTAACCACTGTGAGGCAAAAGGATAGATCAAGTTTCAACAGTTTCAGGTTTTATATAAATATATTAGTGTTTATACAGCATTACTGTCAATTTAGATGCAACCTAAAGCTCTGTTCTTCACTAGTTAACAGATTAAGTCAAGTGTTTTCATGCACAACAATTTTCCAAGATTTTGCTTTAGCCAATGAGACTCTGGCATGTAAATAGTTGAGATGGTTTCCCAGCTCAAACGGACTCACTCCTAGTCATCTGAAGACTGAGGACAATACAAAGCCCTCCTCTGAAGCCCTGTAATAGCAGATTCTACACAGCACCTGTAATAGCAGATTCTTAAATTGCTGACACTCCACCAAAAATTTTCTGGATCTCGCAGACCATGTCTCCAGTGTATTGTGAACCCTACTAATAAGATTTTTTTTTTTCCTGAATGAGAAAAGCTAAAAGCTCATCTGAAGTTTGACTTTTGAAATTTCATCTCAGGTTTCCATGAGATGAAACTTTTCTTGTTATTTGGAAACCCAGCAGGGGATCTTCTGAAGTGTCAACCTCTAAGATTTAATTTCTTTCTTTCAAAGTGTGTTGACAGAAAGTGCAAAATACTCACCCACCACTCCTGGTCTTCTTCACCATCAACTACAATAATATCTCCCTCTGAAAAAGTCAGCTCATCTGGGTTATCTGCTACACAGTTGTAAATTGCTTTTACTCTCTTGGGTTTAGTTTTTGACTGAAATGAAAAAAAAAACAAACCTGAATGTAAATCATATAGCACAGAACAGAGTAGACTTGGAGTTATCTATAGAGAGTTTCAGAACTTCTTCCAGCTGCTATTTTTCATAGGTTAGAGTTCAGCTACATCTTACGCTGGGTGCTCATGCTTCAGGCTGAATTTGGCACCACCTAAAGCTTTTTGGAACCACAGTGCCAATAACATAGCCCATGTTTCCCTTAGAAGTTTTCCATTTTGGCTCACCCAAACCTGTCTTCAGAGCTCTAAATCACTGCAGTGAGCATGATTTTACTCAGAAGATGGGGTGATCAAATTCTGTGCAAATGTAACAGCAGCAGCATTACCAGAGGGAGGCCCAAGCCACCTGCTAATATGCTCCTTCTTAATTTGCTAAACCCATTTCAATAGTGTACAAACCCACCAAAACATCCTCTGCCTCCCAACAGTGCTCTGAGGACTGTCAGCCACAGGAGGCTTTTGGCAGCTCTTTCAAAGGGAAAGTTTAGTAAGGAGTTGCAATATTCCAGTATGGCAGTGGGACTCAGTCCTAGCCATGTTCTGTGCGAAGTGATACCAAAAATGTTTCGCTTTGGTTTCACAGAATCCACCATCCTCATCTCTTTTCCAGTGCAAACCAGTCTGCTGCTGCATTTCTTTTCAGCCTCCTCATTTTCTGTTGCACACCCACAATAATGCTGCCTACACATTGTTTCCATGCAAAACAACCCAGCACAAGTGAAGAGGCTCAAGACCTGGAGGCAGAGTGTAAAGCTTTCCACCGTGAGTCCACCCTTTTCCCAGCCATAGGGAGCAAAAATCACTCCTTTCTACCCTAAGATGTCAGAGCAGAGCTGTAAGTGCCACTGAGGTCTGAAATGACTGTTAATGCAGTGGCTGTTTTGGACAGCAGTTCCACATGGCACAAGCAAAAGATGGCCTCATCACCATTCTGGAGACCCCCAGTGACTGGTCACAGTCTCTACTTAGGTCAGCCATGGAGCAGGAAGCTTGTAAAGGGACGAGTGATTCCATTTACAACTCTCCTTTTCTCCATCAGCAAAAGGCTCTCCTGAGGACAGTACTGCCCAACAGTCTCTTACTGTGCCATTTTGTTAGAGCTGAGCACCATGCAGAGAAAAAAGGGAATGTGGATGGGGAAGGATGGAGGCAGAATGATTGTTACATTCTTCTAGAAGCATCCATTTGCATTCTAGTATAAATTCTACATAAATTCTAATACAAATAGAGCTCTGGCCTGCCTAGGGCAGGCACACACTGAGGCTCTCTCACCCCTGTGAGCTGCCAGCCAGGCAGGCACTGCAGCACAACAATTTTTCCAGACGCTCCCTCTCAGACAAGTGACAGTCTGAACCACAACCACCTTTTAAATTAAAAGGAAAAAGCTTTACATCAGTACAACAGTGATACAATTACTAACTTCAAAGTGCAGTAATTACAGGTATTTCTTGTTCTTTAGAAGGCAAGGAAATTAAAATAGATCTCATTCCCAGAGGAATAAAATCTAGGGAAGTTTCCCATGTATCTACAATATGGCTTCAAAAATCTAAATATCACATTGGGGAAAAAAAAAGAAAACAAAAGGTGAATCAGGAATTTCCACCTGATAAACAGGCTATTGGGTAAATGCACTGTGTAGGAGATAAGCCACTGGCTAAATGTACATGTACAACTAGACCTGTCTTTTCTGTACTCAAGGAGCATTTCTGCAATCATTTTCTAAATCTGGGCTGGCCTCTGGATTCCCTGGCAGGGTAAAGACTTAGCAAAAAAGCCAGAAGTATAAGGCTAAATGGAGCAATTTAGCCAAAGAACTTTAGCTAGACTGAACTAGCTAAAGCTCTTTAACTGAGGGGCCCTTGACTAAATCTCAGCTAAGATGCTTTAGCTAGATTGATTTAGCTAAAGCATCTTATCTAGCACACACTCCTGAGCCAGGTGTTCCCTTACTTCTCTGTCCCATGACAGAAGAAAATCACCCAGCTGATTTGCTCAGTCACAGAACTCACATTACTGAAGCCCTAGAGACAGCTGGAGAGTCAGATATGTTCTTCATATTATGTGCAATTAATATTAAACTTGGAAGACACTGACCCCAAAACTAGCCATGACAGCCCATTCCTTCATAACTAAATCAATTGGTCCTATAAAATTTTAAAAAAGGAGAGAACAATATAGAGAAACTACAACTTCAATTTATACAGAAAGTCAGGTAAGGAGCTGTTTCAGATGTGCTGAAAGGATGTAACCAGTGCTCACATTTGAATCCATTTGAAACCCAGCACACGCAACAGAAATTAAGATCAGAGTTCAACAGCTTCACAAAGTAAATATGAAAATATAAACAATTTACACTACTTAGACCATTTAACTTTGCTGTAGCCTAAAACATGAAGGCTATTGTAATGCAAGATGGACAGTAACTTGGCTGAACAAGAGTGGGGGAGGCAAGAAACCAGAAAATTTTATACTCCCAACTAATGCAAGTTGATGTCTCTGAGGCTTCTCAGCATTATCAGATGAGAAACAGCTAATAGGGGCTCTGTGAGCTCAAGACCAGTGTGCAAGGCTATGCACACAAACACACTGAACCCTGTTCTGGAGAGTTGCTATTTCAGTCGACATAGGTAAGGAAAAACGGATGAAGGGAGAGAGACAGAGGACTGAAGAAAGCAAGTCTTTTCATTACAAGCCATTAATAAGACCACTGCAGAGCCAGGAACAGCACGTCTCCTACCTCTGTTTGTTATTTACCACTGAACCACACTCCTACACAGAATGTAGGAAGCAGCCCAGACCTAGTCACACACAGCATCTTGGAAAATATGGGCTCTCCATATTGAGATCTGCTTCCTGCAGAGATACACTGTCATGATCAAGGATATGGATCTTTTACATCTATCGCACAAGAATGCAACATAAAATTGAAGCAAGGACCAAAGACCAAGCTAACTACACATACTGTACAGCTCCACTGACATCTGGAAATACATCCCTTTACCTACACCAGTAGAAGATTACAGGTACTGACACTAATATGTGTTACCATTCATGGTCCTAGATTAAAAATAATAAGTAAAGAGTATAAAAAGGCCACGCAATCGGATCAAGAGTCCATCTAAATCCAGTATCTCTTTTCTAACGGTTGATGTAAGGTTGGGGGAGGGTGGAGAAGAAAAATACAGAATTAACCACCTTCTGCTGGGGATATGCTTATCAAGAGATTTTTCTCCTGTCACCAGGTGAATGCTGAGAACCAACAGCACAAAGAGTCAGTTTCTTTTGTTTTGAGCTTGACTCCTGCTAGTCTTGTCTGAAGTCATTTCACCTACCTATGTGAACAACCGCCAGTATATCTGTGTCCATTATAAAAGCATATCAGTTCCCTTATTACTTACTTCACTGGAGACTGAGAATGAAGCCACATGTTACTTAAAAGTGATTCACCAAGCTCACCTACAAGTCACTAACTCACAAAGCTTATCTACCTTCAGTACGTCAAACCATACATTCTGTGGATTGGGTTGGCCACATTAGGACATGAGAAAAGAATCCAGCTGGTTTGGTTTGCTTTTTTAAATCTAAAATTACATACTCTCCTATAAGAAATCCAAGAAAAACAAAGCTTTCGTAACTATTTAGTACAAGTCATACATATACTTAAACACAGGATACAGGCCTTCTGTGTTTCATGGCTTTCACACTTTCTCCATAGCAGGACACACTATCACTTTTACAGTGTGTTTAATAGAATGCAGAAGATTAATAAAATCAAATGCCAACTTTAGCACTTACTATTTGTGATTTCCTCGGCATTGGTGCTGGTGGCTGGATTTGTGCCAAAGTATTTGCTGTAGAACCAGTCTGTGTTCCTGGAATTTCGCATACAGAAGATGACTCTCCTGCTAAGGGAAATAAACCAAGTAAGTATTAGGCATGCTTTCAGAAAAAGTAAGAGTGATGGTATCAATGAAACCAAACTAATTATTCTTAAAAGTATACAAATCATTTTATATCCCATGAGTATTTAATTTTTACTGGTTCTTTCTAAACAACTGATCAGAATTTTTCTATCCTTTTCCTTACCAAAAAGGCCACTTTCCCAAAGACAAGTACCTAAGACCTTTAACACTGCAGATATGCTAAGAGAGATAAAATACATGAGAGCAGAACCAAATTTCCTATTCCCCCATTTCTTCACTACAGACTGTGTGCTGTTAGAACCTTTCTTTCCTAGTAAAGACCATCATTATCAAGGTGTATCCCTCACAGGAGACTCCTGACACAGAGGGCAGATAGCCATTAGCAAATTCCCCTGGGATATGTCAAGCGGAAATAAAAAAGAATCACAGTAAGAACAAATGAATATAAAATATGCAGTAGAAGGGGAAACCAGGTACGAGAAATTCCACTACAACCACCACAGAATCTGCACAAACTTTACTGTAGAGATTTTATGGAGATTACATTATTGTCATGTCCCAAAGTAGTAGTTACTTTGAACAACAAAAAACACAAAATGAGTGATGAACTCTGAATAATGAACTCTATTAACATGAAAAGAGCAGTATCAATTTGCAATTTAATTAAAAGTGACACTATATAAGCTCTGGATTTTCAAGCCAGAAACCCATTTTTTCTATTCTAAAATGTGTATCTGACACCTTGTTCATGATATATGCAAACAACAGGGCAAGCAAAAATTTTCAAACCCACTTTGTTTGAGCGTGTTTTAAGGTGAGGTTAGAAAAGCTAAAGCCTAACTGGAATTGAATCTGGCAAGGAATGTCAAAGACAACAAGCAGGGCTTCTATAAATCCATAGGTAACAAAAGGAAAATTAGAGAATATGTGGACTCACTGTTGAACAAGATGTCATTCTGGTTACACAGTACATGGAAAAGGCTGAGTTACTCAATGTCTTAGCTACTTCTCTGCCTTAGCCTTTACTAGCAAGACAGGTTTTCAGGAATCCTGCTCCCAGACATCAGGGGAGCACCTAGAGCACTGAAGTGCAAAGTCCTGTACCTGTGGACAAACAGGCCATGCACCAATATATGTCGGTGGCCACCTGGCTGAAAAGTAGGACCAGAGGCAGTGGGCACAAACTGAACACAGTCTGAACATTAGGAAACACTTTGTTACTGTGAGGGTGACCCAGCACTGGCACAAGTTGCCCAGAGAGGTCGTGGAGTCTCCATCCTTAGAGACACATCAAAGCCCTCTGGGCACAGTCCTGGGTGATCCACTCTTGTTGTCCCTACTTGAGGAGAAGGGTTAGACCCAATGACCTGGGGAGGTCCCTCCCAACATCAAACATTCTGCGATTCTGTTTATTACGTGGCCCTATTATTGACTTTAATTGGTCCATAGCTCTGTTCATGCTAAAGAACTTGAGGCAGCAGGGCCTACACAATCACAAAGAGAAAGAAGAAGAAGAATGTTGGTACTGAGTTTATTTAAATGTGTAAGGTAAATAAACAAGTTAAAGAAAACCTCAACAAACCCACACTCTCTCTTTGATTGTTATAATGACAGCTTAATTACAATCAAATAAACCTCTGAACCACAATTACCAGGTTGTTGTAGAGACCCAAGTCCTCTGGTCTGCCCTCTGTTAGTTAAGCCAGATGACTTCTCAGTCCTGTGCAGAAAGCGAGAAATTGATCCATTTCAGAAACAAACAAGAACTCAAAAAGCAACAATACAGAGTACTTTAAAAATTAGAGAAGTCTTGGCATGTCTTCAGTATATTCTGGTGACAGCTATTTTGCTTTTAAAATACTACTTTTCTTCTGTATTTTTGATTAAGCAAATTGAAAGTTGCACTTAATTTTAAAAAGGCAGGAAAACAATACAACTTTGATTATTGCAATTTGTGTCTTCTCCTGAGTTTTGAAGTTCCTTTCACTGCTATTTTATTTTTTTTCTTGAAGTTATGTATCCATATTAGTCTGCACATTTATAGCAAGCTTCAACAAGTTGTGTCTACCTTTCAGGTAGTATGATACCATCCAATAAAAGGGCTAGAAGGGAGCCTAAAGGTCAAAGGTTGCTTTCATCTTTCAGTCACAATTTGCAAATGAAACCTTATTTCACCCAAAATTTTCTCAAAGGTCCTATTTTCTAGACTTCCCATTACCTTATTGATCTCCCCTGGTTCCAACCTCAGTATTTCATTTTACTGCAATGCCCCAAACTGAATTCAGCTGTCCTGCTGAGGCACCATTGATGTTGAACCAGTTGGGAAAATTCATTCCTATCATTTGCAGGCTATGGTAAAACAATACTATTTTTCTTTAACTCTTCTACAACAGCACTAAGTCATCTGCCTTACTATGTCCGTACAGATCCTTCTTCTAAGGACTTTTGCTTACCCATACTCTGCTGTTTCTCCATGCTTCATTCCTGTAGTTGATTGTTCTTAATTACTAAGGGTTGCTTACTGAATGACACCCTTCTTCTCCCTTGACTACTATTCCAGTTTCTCAAGGCCGCTTTGGATATGATCCTGTTTGCCAGTGCATTTGTCCCTCCTAGCTTAGTTTTCTGCAAATTTAAAAGTTATTTTTTCTTTCCCAAGTCTCTCTACTTCTGCCACAAATGAAAAGATTGAATGCAACAGAACTTACGCAAAGCATGCGAACAATAAATGGCAAAATCAGACATTAGATCCCATTATCTCCTATTTGTTACTAGCAGAGAATTAGGACTTGAATATTTTTTGTGGTTCCTAATTTCCATCATAGCTAAGCATTCTGGAGATATTCTGCAAGTCATATAACCTTAAATCACTAGGCTATATTGCTTTTCCTGTAGGAATCCCTGTCATCTGCTTCCTTAGCATCTGCCTTCTGTTCATTCCCACAGACTAGAACACATCATTGGCAAAAGCATGCATGCTTTATTGATGACTTGCAAGTTATATCGTAAAATTGGTAAGTTACTGAAAATGATGAAGCATATTAAATACTAAAATGACATCAGTTACCCAGGAATAGGCTTTCTCTGAGAGATTCTGCTAGGAGGTTGTGGGGGCAGTGGTGGTGGGGTTGGCTTGGTTTGTGGAGGAGCTGGCTGCTGTTTCGACTGCTGGTTCAAAGCTTCTATAATGCTGGCTGTCTTTGCCACTGGAGGTGGTGGTGCTGGAGAAAGTACATCTATAGAGGAAAGTTAGACAGCAACATGGAATAAATTTCTATTTACCATTTTCTTTCTTGGGTTCTTATCACAGGTTCCCCTGTTACAGGACTTATCCTCATTTAAGAAAAAGGCTTTACTACATGTAATGGAAGGAGGACCTCTTTGGAAAGCAGTTTACCTTTTGTTTCACCTAGTCAAAGTTGGAGAGCTCACAAGCACTTAAAATTTATTCAAGCTTTCAAGTGCAAGCAAAGAAAATTCTTACCAAAGTCAGTCATATTCTTGAAAACAGTAGATCAGAATGTATTTTTAAAAGTGCTAATATTATTTGCTCCATCAAGGCCTTCAGTCTGTGTTTTATGGAAAAGTAACCAAGTGAGTAATATCTGGCAAATCTTATTTAGAGGAACACCTTTTCTTAAATTCCTGCTGTGATTGACAACTAACAGCAGACTAGGTTTAGCAATTAATTAAAATTGCTATTGAATTCTTGAATTCACCTTTTGCATTCCAGTGGTCTGCAAGAATCAAGCACAATGTGGAGACGTGGCCCCAGGCTTACATGTAACACTCACCTTTACACCTAGTGAGAAATGCAGCACTAAAACTATATATATATAAAATGATGAGCGCTTTAGCTCTAGTAATAGATGGTGTTTCCTGCTGACCCTGCACTACACCATACAGTCCCCACTGGAGCATCAGAGAAGACAGCTTTGTTACTGGATGGGAACGATAGGCCAAAGCTACAGTCACCAAAGGAGGAAGTATGAGTTGTGGAAATGGAAAAATAAGCCAACTATGATTAGATACAGTAGAAAGGAAAACAGGGGAAAGTGGAAACATACTTGTAGATGTTACACGCAATGGCGGCACAGGGGGATGAATAGCTGGTGGATCTGATGAAGACCTCTGCCTGCTTATACTTTCCACTCCTAAAGAATTTGTCTTCCACATTGCATTAGATGAAGAAATTGTCTGAATACCACTGCCAAGAACTGAAGGCTGAACTAAAAAGAGAGGAAAATACTGCATTATTATTATTGCTTACCCTAAGCACAAAGTGTTAATATTCACACCTGTGCTTTCAGAAATGGTGTGGCTAGACCACTATATTCAGCAGTACTATATTCAATGACTATATTCACTCCATTCTGATGGAATGCCAGAGCAGAATTCAGTCTGGTGTTAAAAATTACACAGCAAGACTTCACCCAGAAACTTCTAACACTTCACCTAAGCAAAATTTGTCTCCAGGTATAACTTTAAAATATGCCAATACTTGAAAAAGCACAGATTACTCAGTAAGAAGACAGAAGGCAAGTCTTGCTACCTTCTTTAATCCCTGACTGATAACTGTAATTTTCTCAGGTACTGCAAGAAAAGGACCTCACTCTTCCACAAGCATGAGCACACATTGCTGACTCAAAGTGAAACATCAGTTTTGACTTAGAAATAACATAAAACTGCAAATCCGAATTTCACTCAAGCAAGAAGCTATAACTAGTCATGAAACAGTCACAAAGTAATTCTTCAGAGCCTCTTAAATGACTTCATTCTGAAGAGCCGCCTCCTCATTTCGTAAAAACACTCTCCATGTTTCTTTCATAAAGCCAGTATTTTGCACATATTATGCCATTTCTCCCTACTCAACACATAAGCATCATATTAAGAAAAGATGAAACAGAGTAAAGTATGAACAAATATTAGGTTGCAGGGAAAAGCATAAAAGGCTCAGAAGACTTGGAAAACAGCCTAAAGCTATGAGGATAAAGGAGTAATAATACACCATAAGCATAACATTAACAACATCAGCATTCGACAAGAAGCTATGGTCAATGATACTATTATAGCTTTTAACTAAATATATAAATTAAAAGGCTAATACATTGCTAGAGCAAAGAATATGAGGTAATAATCTCAGGCAGGTAATAATCTCATGGCATGAGTTATATTACAGTGATGCCACGAAGTTTGGGGTTGGGAATGAAATTAAAATAACACTTTTTGAAATGTGTCATTTAATCAAGGGCAAACTGTGAGTAAGGCAGTATGACTGGCCATGATTAAAATAATATCAAAGGGTAAAACAGTCTTTTTAACTATTCAATTGTATTACTAATTCAGAGACAGAATCTAACAGTTAAAAAAACCAGGCAAGCTCCTTGTGTCAATTTTCCTGTTTAGTGGGGAAAACATTCCTTTCCATCAAGTAAAAAAATGTTGTCTAGATATTAAGCTTAGAGTTCATGTGAAATGTTAGATTAAAGTAATCCCACCTTGGTTAAGTTTTACAAGCTACTGAACTTGTCCCAGTCCCATGCTATCCGTTGCAAGTAACCCAAAACCATGCTTTTCTGTTCTCAGTTTTTCTGCCCCTTTTATGCAGCCATTCCATAACTGACTTTTCATAATACACAGAAGATCAGTTTGTCATCTCAGGCACAATCACTGGTGCATGGAGTCTTGCACTCTGACCTCTGCACAGTGCTCCCAAAGGCAGAAGCCACCCATGTGTGCCTAGAACATTTCCTGATCATATCTCCCCATGTGCGCCTAGAACATTTCCTGATCATATCTCCTCTTACTGAGTCTGAATTACAGCGCCATAGAAAACCATGTGTTTAATAGTAACTTTTCTTTAATAGAATTGAATACATAAATATAGCCTCCATGAAAGACGGTGGATTAATAAAGGTATTAAAACAATGAAACACACCGAATATGACCTGTACAAAGAGGACCTATACAGATTTCTCTATGCTTCTTTACTATGATGCAAACAGATTACGTACGAAGATAAGAATGAAGTTCACAGCACCAGCTTTAATGGTAGATTTTGCAAGCACATAACCCTTTGAATCAGGATGAGACACGTACTTTTACACTGTTCTAATGATCTGGGGACAACCAGTAACTGGCAGTGATATTTTCAGTCAGCTACCAGGTCTCTTTTAATCATCCAGTTCTCCACATCGTGACACTTACACTTTTATTTCAACAATCCTGAAGCATGTATTTATTAAGAGAAGAATTTGCAAGGTTAAAATCTCATGTTCTGCATTCACTCTCCATTCTCTGAGGTCTTAAACAAATTTTCACAGCAGACAAATGCTATTGAAATTTTATCTTTACACTGAACTCTGACAATGACATCTTCAAGAAACAGAAGTATAAAAAGATTGAATGTAACAAAAAATTTTGATGAGCTACATTGACTGCAGCCCTCCTTTTAATAAATGGTTTAACTCTGATGAGGTTATCTGGGTATTGTTTTCCCAAACACTATTGTGTACTGTCTTGCAGGTATACCAAAAACGAAACTCAGAACAAGTTATGTAGATTCACGTCAAGGACACAAAATGAGGTAATCAGTAACTGTTCCAATACTTACCTGTGCAAAATAACTGTAAGAGAAAACCTAAAAATTAAATTATTTTTAAAAAGAGTTATGTCCAATTCTTCTAATATACAATGATATTTTCTAGTACCTTTGCCAATATTCCTTGGAGGTAGAGGAGGTGCACTACTTGTAACAGGTACTGCAGGCTGAATGGGAGGTGGGCTGCCACTGAGTATTGCTCCATACGTTTCGTTCTGTAATATACTTGGCATAAATCCTCTTTGCTTGTCCTTAGCAATGTTCGCTGCATCTCTTGCCAAGGATGCTACATTAGGCTGAAGCTGGTTTGATCCAAGCTGGTAGAAGCTGACAGGCCTGTCCTCTCTCCTGTTGGGACTGGGTTGCTTAAACACAGTAACAGAAATACTCATTGATACCACATTAGTTGTACTCATTTTATTTATTAGTTGATAGAAAGTTATTAGTTTCTAGAAAGAAAAAATGGCTTCTAAAATGCATTTTTGTTGCTTTCAATACATAACCCAAACCCTACATTCTGCCCTCTTCAAGACATAGTAACTATGCACACTAACAACAACAACAACAACAACAAAAGATTAAAGGTGAATTGCACTTCAAACAGTTAATATATTCTCATTTTTTCTGTAGTACACTGCTACAGGATAATACTGTAGCCTATACACACAAGACTATACTTCTATAGACAACCAATATAGGTTTTCAGACTGGATCAAGTAAAGTTTTCCTGCATCAAAACACCCAGCAGTATTTTCAAAACTAAATAAACAACTGAAAGTCCTAAGCCTCATCTGAATTTCAGCAGAGCTAAATCCCAAATGGATGACCATGACCTCAAAACCCAGACACAATTTCATCCAAGTATTCTACCTGTAGCTCAGCCTACGTAGCCAAAAATTCTCATTAACCCTTTTTAGCTCACTAGTATCACTGGATAAGTTTGGGAGATTACTTCAATTGGCAGCTGGGATGGAACATTGCTCATCCCACTCACATTATCGAATGATATCTAATTAGCTGTCTTTGAGATTTACAGCAATCATCTGCACTTAGCATTATTCTTTCTGTTTCAACGGCAAGCATAGTCATTACTGCTATCAAATGATAATTAAAATAGCTGCCGTTACAAATTCATGTGACTAGTACAGGAATGGGCTTTAACAATCCACAGCCCAGAGAGCATAAATATATCTTCAGAAATAGTGCTAGATAAACATGCCATACTGACATACTGTCTGTATGAAATTAAAATAACCATTTATAGTAATAGCATTTAGTTAGAAAAAAGATTAACATCAACAGTATCACTAACAAGCAATTGATTTTCCTCTGAATACATTCAAGGCTTACGTCTGGCTTGGTCATGTAGGGCCTTTAGATGTGTAAAGCACAGCATTGTAGTTCCAAGATTTATCAGAATGATGTACATGATAGTCCCTACCCTTACTTTGGCTTAGCAGCCTCACTCCTCACTGGCTGACACTCTGCATTCCCTGACCTCTCCACTGTTTTAGTTCTGGGACTTGTTTCAGCCCACACTTCCTTCCGCTTTCTAAACCAGCAGAAAATTCTTTTTCATGTTTATGATTCAGCTTTTCAGTGGCTCACCAAACTGAAGCAGTTCACTACAGGGACAAATGTGTGCCAGAGTGGAGGCAAAAGCTGAGGCAGGACCAGGCAGCCAGGGTGTACAACAACAGCAGAAACCACTTGAATTCTCTTAACCTTCTTTTAGGTTAGACTGTGGGAATCCAAAGTGCAGAGAATATTTCTCTGCCTGTTTTGAAGGGTTCCACCCCCCTGGACAACACTGTCTTTGACCTTCGTCCATGGAGAAAATTGCCTAGCCTCTGGGAAGAAGTAGAATCTACACTGGTGTGAACTAGGTGATAGAATATTATGTAAGATTGTCACAGGGTGAAAAATTTAAGAGGTGTTGGGTTTGTTAATATAGTAAATAGATAAAAAGCAAAAACTTCAAAATGGAGGATTGTTTTTGTTCTCCAGACCTTCTTCTTCTTCTTCTATTACTCCATATTCTGCAGTAGAAGTAGTTTAGGGTGATTGGATAAAAAATTCTGCAGTTCCTCTTTACATGACAAGGTGATTTATTGAACATTGGTGGAAAAGTAAAAATATCTTTCGTCTTAAGTTTTCATTGGGTGATTTACCTTTAAAAGACTGTGTAATCTTGATAATTTGGCTTTCTCGTGCATTCTCTGCTCTGTGCTGTGTCTGCGTCACATCAGTGACTCTGTTTCTCTGATAAGACTTAATAAACAACTATCTGAAAGCAGAGAACGTGGAGGTCCCGTTCGTTTTCTGGATTTCTGGCAAGGACTCTAAAAATCTCCCCCATCCAGAGAGGCATAATTAAGGCACGGAAAAGTGTCATTAGACTCTCTTTTATATGAAATATTCTGGACTAAAAGAACTTAAATTTCAGACATGACCTTTTCTGACACAGATGACAAAATCTGTTCAATTACCAGCAAGACAAACCCATTAGCTTGACATTTATAAACAAAACTCTGATATGATCCTAAGCAACAATTCACCTGTGTGAACAATGTAGTCACAGACACTACTCTGTGATTAATAGTCTTTATTTTCCTTTCAAAAGTCCCTGCAGTATAAACCTATTAATATTGGGCAGCAGAGTAGCAGCTTCATTACTTTAGCCACACTGCTGAGTAGTAGATACCTTCCTATATGAGATGGAGCTCAGAGACTAGTCAAAAAAAGAACACTCAAATGCAGAAGGCAACTGGCAACAATGAAGAAAGTGAAGGAAAAGAACAGATCAAAAAACAAATTTAGCGCATGACAGAAGGGGATTTCAACTTGTAAATTACCAAAAACTTTTACAGCTAGAAAAAACGAGACCTCTAAAGGTTTCAATTTGCTTTATCAAAATGATCATCGTTACTATTGTTATTATCTGGAGGGTGGTAAAATATATAGGAATACATAAATATGGGGAGAGAGTATGAAAGCTCATGCAGAAGAACTGGATCTAGCAGCTCATGGATTTCAGATTCTTCCACAGATACCAAATTTTAAGGAAAAATCTTAAGATGATTCTCAGAAGGTAGAAAGCTGAAAAGCTCTGTGCTTTGAAAGGGATGGCCTGCGACACCTTTTGTTGCTAATTAGGTCAAGTCAAGCACCAGAGGTAACAGCTATCTTGGACTAGAGACAGGACATGGGGAAAAGAATCCTATGCACACCCAGTATTGTAAAAATGGTACATCACCACAGAGGAATTATTGATGTCAAAATTAGTCTCCAAAAGATTTAAGCCAATTTAATGGTCTAATGACCTAACAATTTTAAAGACATTCTACGAAGATAATGGAAATCAACCTGAGACTGTCAGGTTTCAATATTTCTGAAAACAAAGAAAAACCCAACACATAAGACTTGGTTTTATGTTATTAATTTACTGTTAGCAATTCATGCCCTAGCTGAGATGCGGGATTTTGCAAGAGAAGTATTAAAATGCTAAAGCTTGTAGAAAGAAAAAGTCAAATTTCATTATCCAGAGGAAAAAGGGGGTTTTGTTAGCTACTTTCAAAAAACATTGTGCTAACATCTGAAGACTAATATAGTCTATTGTGTATTCCGTGTACTTTATAAGGAAAGCAGAAAAGGCATAAGCAATTATAATACCACACACACACAAAGAACAAAAACCCATTCAGTACTTACATGGAATACTTCAAATTATGAAAGCTTCAGGATGTCATTGGTATTTTGGAACCTATACATAATTTCAACTTACTTGTCCCCTAGAAATTCATGCCATTTTTAGGTGTCAAAACATGGTAGTTTGTTACCTGTCTGTTTATGTGCTTAAATACTTTTTCAAGTTGGGCCCTAAACTGGGAAATTAAATTTTGAAAATGTAATGATATTCCTGTGCTATTGGAATGTTTTGTAATACGACCATCATTCAAGCCATCCAGACATGGTCCTGGGCAACTGGCTCCAGGTGACCCTGCTGTAGCAGGGAGGTTAGACTTCCAACCCCAACCATGCTGTGATTCTGGACCTAAAAGTACCACAACTCCACTAAAAATTTCATGTATGAAAAGCACAAAAACCAAAATTATTTTATATGTGAAGATTCAGAATTAAGACCCTACCCTGCTATTAATGGATGTAGCTTATTTAATGCACAGGTTCAGCTGAAGACAAAACAATGCATAAACTGTTCTAAAGTTAAAGCCATTGACTGGAGATGTTTCACAAACATGAGGAGAGTCTGAGGTGCCTTCCTTTGTAAAGGCAATTTTCCCAGTTCATGTTAGATCTGCTTCACGATCAGCAGAGCTAAATATTCCCGATGTATTGAAACCAGCTATTGATTCCATTGAAAAGAAGATAGAACACATGGCTAATCATAATTTGGCACCACATGGTCACGTTTTAAGAGGAAAAAGAAGACTAACTATAATTTCAGAGACAAAAATTCAAGCTGCTGCATTTTACTACAGAACTTTATTTCCCAGTATGCTTTTTACCTATAGTAAAAAGCAAAGTTATCGAAATAATTATGAACATCACACTTACACATATATGTGTACAGAAAAATAATGCTGATACAAACCTGCAGCTTTTCATCCACATCATCATCACTCTCATCCAGATCTTCGTGAAGTAACCGCCATTCATATTCTACATGAACATGAGAATTAAATCTTCCAGACAGTGCTTGAGTAAGCTAATGAAAAAAAAAAAAAACCTGTTGACACATTACGGGCAGTACATATTTTAAAACTATATATTTAAAACCAAACAAAGTCCACATATGGGAAGAATCTTGCTTTCAGCAATCTGGAAAGTTACTGCACTGAAGTAAGTTTAAAGAATTAAGCTGTGTTACCAAACACAACAGAAATAAATCAAAAGTAATTAGACATTTCATCAACCATTGTAGATCCATGTTCCATTTCCTGACAAGAAGCACCACATTGTATTTGCTTTGATTTAGAAATTGCAATTCAAAGAAATTAAAACCGCAATGGCAGTTTTCTTGAATCAGAGTCACTTATTGAGAAGCCTTGACCCCCCCAATATGATGAGGCATCCACAACTTCTCTGGGCAACAAGACAATGACCTTAATCCATGGCCTTCACCCACAAAAAGTACTTTAGTAATTAGACTTCAAGGAGATATCAGACACTTAGATTCACAGAATCATTTAGGTTGGAAAAGACCTTTAAGATCATTAAGTCCAGCCAAGAACCCAGCAACACCACATCCATCACTAAACCATAGCCCTAAGTGCCAAATCTACACCACTTCTAAATAACATTCAGGGAAGGTGACTCAACCACTCCCTTGCACAGCCTGTTCCAATACTTGACAACCCTTTCCAGAAGAAATTTTTCCTACTATCCAATCAAAATCTCCTCTGGGGCAACCAGAGGCCGTATCTGCTTATCCTATTGCTTGTTACTTGGGAGAAGGGACAAATGCCCACCTGCCTACAGCCTCCTTTCAGGGAGTTGTAGAGAGTGATAAGGTCACCCCTGAGCTTCCTTTTCAACAACCTAAAGAATCCCAGCTCCCTCAGCCACTCCTTGTAAGACTTGTGCTCCAGATCCTTCACCAGCTCTGCTGCCCTTTGCTAGACTCACTCCAGCCCCTCAAAGTCTTTTTTGTAGTGAGGGGCCCAGAACCGGACACAGGACTCGAGGTGTGGCCTCATCAATGCCAAGTGCAGAGGGACAATCACTGCCTTGGTCCTGCTGGCCACTCTATTGCTCATACAGGCCAGGATGCCATTGGCCTTCTTGGCCACCTGGGCACACACTGGGTCATGTTCAGTCAGCTGTTGACCAGTGCCCCCAGGTCCTTTTCCACCAGGCAGCTTTCCAGCCACTCTGCCCCCAGCCTGTAGCACTGCAGAGGGTTGTTGTGAGCTGGTGTTGGACACAGGACTTGGCCTTGTTGAACCTCATACTGTTGGCTGCAGCTCATTGATCCAGCCCATCCAGATGCCTCAGCAGAGCCTTCCCACCCTCCAGCAGATCAACACTCCCACCCAACTTCGTGTCACCTGAAAACCTATTGAAGGAACCTTACTTGTGCACCTGTGACTAATAGCTCAATAGAATCACCCCCCGGCCTCAAAAATTTTATAACTTTGGACGCATCTGAAGAAAAATTCAGTTTTCTTCTTAAAAGCATATAATTTTATGTAAGCATATAACTATTTCTAAGAATATAACTATTTCTAGTACACCATTATTGCATCTGGAATATATTCACTGAATATTCAGCTGTAAACTGTTAAATGATCAGACATGAAATGCACACACAGAATGACACAATACTCACCAACTCTTCACAGTGAGTATGTTTTAAACGTTTAGCTATATCAAGTGGCGTCTCCCCTGCTTCATTTGCTATAGTACAGCAAAAAAAGAAATGTGTGATGAGAGGTGTCACTATTAACATGGCCTTTACTAAAGACAAACTTACAGATACACAGGGAAGTACTAGACCAACACACTCAAAAACTCATCTCTTTCTTTCATAGGTAGGTCCAACTCACATCAACCCTCTGAATATGACAAGTAGGAGCAATTCAACATGCCATATATATATGAATGATAGCCATGAAATGGCAGGATATAACTTGACAATAAAACAGCAATTAAAAATCTAAATCTGTTAAAAAATTAAGTGTAATATATAAGTCAATTTTAAACTTGAAATAAACAGTGAATACTGATTCTTTAATAATGAAGATTTCATTTACAGAATTATGATAAACAATGGAGGAAAAAATGTACTTATTCCAAATTCACTGTTTCTTATCTGAAGCAATGACAAATAGGAAATCAAAGTACACATTACCCTTTTACCTATTTCAATAGAAGCCTTCCCTCTCAGCAGCAGTTTGAGGCACTCAACGTTGTCTGTTAGGCAGCAGTAATGCAGGGCTGTGCTACCTTTACAGGTTTGCTTATCTAGATTGCCACTATTGGAGGACAAGAAAGAAAAAAGGTAACTAAACTTAAGTTTTCTACCCTAAATTATTAAACCACTCTCATTAGTTTCAAAGAATAAAATTACATTTGCAAATACAGCTTTAGTACTTAAGTATTTGTATTTTTTTAGTACTTGTATGACTTGACACAAAAGCAATGCCAATATTTAGCTTTCCATACACTTACCTGTTCTGCACTAAAAAGTCAACTATATGAAGGGATGTTCTATCAACTGACCTAACAGCAAGATGCAGTGCTGTTTCGTCTTGCTCCTAAAAATAAAATGAAAAAAGACATTTGTTTCCCCTGAAGAAGAAGCAGTAATTTTAGTCAGACTTTTAGATCAATTAAAACATGTAATTTCAAAATATTCAAACATGCTAACATTAAAATATCTGTGAAGACTTACTGTGTCCCCTTCATTCCTTTAAAGTAAATAAATAAATAAATAGGTTGAAAACTAACAGATTATTGAACGATTTAATGTTCAATGTTTTAATAAATTTAAAATACGATAGTATTTGGAAACAATTTTATATTAAACTCTTTAGTATCTTCTTTTGTTATTGTTAAATTGCATCATTAAAAGGACATGCATTCAGAACAGTGTTTCAGATGTTATTTCAAATAATTTTTAATTAATGAATGCATATTACACTTACAACAATTTGTCTAATAAAATTTACAACACTTACATGGCCATTGGCCAGTGGAATTTTTTCTGTGAGATCCACGCCATCAGCATATACTTGAACTAATCCAAGAATGTCTCTTGATTTGACTGCTTCACAAAGAGCATGCAATTTAGCTGCATTGTCAGCATGCTTCTTTCTTGCATATTTTCTCTCAATATACTTGGCAGTAATGTAATCTTTTCTTGCATTCCTGAAATTGAATATGATTTACTTCTATAACTTCCAGCAGAAGATAAACATTAGCATTTCTATAAATACATGCAATTTGAAATCATTCATTATGATAATTTTTCTTTTCAAATATGCATGTAACCATGCAGTCTCATATTTCAAGTATGAAATGTAGTTACAGAAAATGAATCAAATATTCAATCAGAAGACAGACAATGAATTTCTTCTTCCAAACTCCGTGATGATGTTGAGATCAAGACTACCCAGCTCTATGTACAGAAGATACATCAAAGCTTCATAATGCTGGTTTATGTTGCCCTGCAGGTTTATGTTTATCTGACTTGGTACTCCTAAACATGCTGGAAAGAGATGGAAGGCATGGGATACAAAAAAAAAAAAAAAAGCGCCAAACAAATCCCAAAAAAAATCCCCACAAACTATCTTATACCTCTGCACAGACCATCCAGGCCTTGAATTTCAATTCACAGCAGTGAGTAAGTTCTTTAAACTCTTCACCACAACTGTAACAGGGAGGATGTGTTGGAGCTTTTAGTGACATTTCTAAACCGAGATGAAAACTTAGTACACCTGACTCAGCACGAGTTACCACTTTTTGCTGTTGATGCCCAGTAACACATCTACTCCTCTTCCCATCACAGCAAGACAGGAGCTTGCATGCCTCCCAAAGGCATAACTTCTTACCAGCTCTTGGGATGTACACAGCATTGCACAGAAGACATTTAAAAAAGTCATACTTTATCACCTAGATACCATGTAATGGGCAAGAAGTAAAAAATCCCAATAAATAATAATAAATTGGATCAATGGATAACTCTTGTTCATAAAGCATTTGATAGTATTCAGTATTCTCATTTCAATAAAATAGCCCCAGATTTAATAAGCAGAGTCATCAAACTAAATGATCTTTCCAAATACAAATTTTTAGAAGTGTTCTTACTATATTGATTTAGAATATGGTAAAATTATCAGTAATTTTACTTATTAATATTAATACTCTACATTATTATTAATAGTGGTAGTCAAAAATTATCTAGACTGTCTTGTTTAACACTGTTTTTGTCAGAACGCTAAAAGTCCACATAATGTAAAATCAGCTTCAGCCAGGGCAAATTCTTCTGGGTTTGTTTCTGCATTGTTTACTAGCTCTTTTATGATGAGTAGTATCCAGCCAAGTAGGCAGCTGTCCTTGTTGTATCTCTGCCATCACTGTTCAGTGCTTTCACGGAATTCAGTTAAATGTTCTGTCTTCATTCCACAGAGTTACAGACTTCGGTCCCAGGTGTAGTTTCTAAATGCTGTTCTGTATCTTTCAGGTAAATGTGCACCTTATTACAATTTCTATTTTGTTTTCAAATAGCACAAAATTAATTGCTTTGGTTTTAATCCCTATCCTTGGATGTCTTTAAAGTTCCCAGCAAGTCATGGTTAATTTGTTTCTGTCCCACAAACCACGATTCAAAGAGTTGGTAAGATATCCCCTACTATTAGGGAAGGTACAGTTAGATAAAACTTGATAAAACAGACATGCAAATCATCAGAAGAAAGGTTTACTCCTCGGCTATAAGACCATAAATAAGACATTACACATCTTCCATGGCCTGCCAGTGCAAACCATAATGGCACAGCCCCTTAGCAATATTAAATTACATGCCTGCCTTTTCAGAAGCAGTGGCTCTTTACTTACATATCACTGCTTGGATTGGGTTTGACCATCTCATCAACGGGCAAAGAGAATTCCATTATCTCATTAAATCCAGCATTCCCAATATTCTTTGCAAGCTGTTAAAAAAGAAAATCCCACAGCTCACTTAATAAACGTTCAGTTATTGGCCACACACATAACAAGGGGAGGACAAGGGAAAATGAGAGCTGGGACCCCTTAGTTCTGATTCCTTGATCAGATCCTTGATCTTGATTCCTTGATCAGATTCCTTGATCCTTGATTGCTATGTCAGCAATAACAAACAGATTAGGTACTTTCTTTGGACGTGAACTTTCAACTGGGATTTAGTACATGAACAAGTAACTGCAGAATAATCCAGCACGACACCAGTTCATACAATAAATGCAAATACTTTGTGCTGGGTAAGAACACACGTATGAACTGTCACAGAGCAGCTGATAAGTGATAACTTCTTTGTGTACCAAAGCTGAATATATTTTCTTTCTTTGGGGATTAAAGTTCTCTTCTACAATAATGCTAAATAATTAATGGGCTAAGTATTTGTGAAGTCCTTCAGTTTTTAATCTGAGGCACATTTCTATGTCAAACAGCTGTGTTCTTTTAAAAAGCAACCAAGGATAAAAAGATTTGAAAACACAGAAAATACGAAGCCTCTACTAATTTGAATTCTAAGATAAGAAAAAGTTTACAGTAGGACAGTATGTTCCAGAAGGTTCCATTAAACTTCAAGAATTAAGCTTTCTTAAATTATGTTTATCCAGAGACAACTTCAGGATAGGAACATCTTGCTAAAGTGACAAAAACATACTTGTGTTAGAAGTATTTTACAGTACTATTTTTAAGTTAATAAAAGAAATGTGATTACCAGAAGTTCAGATGTTCCCAGCACATCTAATGTAAGCGACTGCATTCTGGAATAGTGAACACCAAGTTCTCTATGGATTCCTGAGCATTCAATGCAAGTTAAAATTCCCAAATTTGTCGAAAGCCAGGTAGGATCTGAAACAGAAAGCACCCACAAAATTAAAATTTATTCAGGCAATTATTTCATTCTAGAAAACGTAGAATACAGAAATGAAATTCTGTAAAATAAGATTCTTGGGCATTAATTATCTTTTTTTTTTTTTTTAATTTATGTCTTTACATTTACTCTACCGGGAAAAAAAACAGGATTTGTTTTAATGCTGAAAGAAGTGAAGAGGAAAATTTTTATTTTATTTTTGTGAAGGACACTGCTATCCAAGGGAGCTCCTCAACCACTCCAGTTTGTCATTCTTCAAACAACTTTCAGGAACTGCATTTTCCCACCACCAATATAATAGTGTCACGTTCTCAATTCAGAATACAGGTGCAATTTAAACTGAAATAACAATGTTTATAGGGTTGGGGTTCTTGTGTACTTCAAATAGACTTTAAACTAAGTGAAGCAGAAGTGATTCAGAAGTGCACATACAGCACACACTACAAGATTCTCACTCAACTACTTCAAAGACACTAAGGCTCATCCCCCTCCTTTCATAGCCCTTGACTGTCTTTTCTCCTGGTATTTTGCATTTACTACATCATTCCCTCATCTTCCAGTCAATTAATTAATTTCTGAAGATTTAGACAGCTTAGTAATTCATCTGTTTGATAAATGTTTGTTAGTTGCCATTTACACTTCTCGTTTTTAAGACAGCAGGCTTGACTCTTCCCGTAGTCTTATACAATATCTATTGCCAGAAGTAACTATCAATTTGTAAAGTGCATAAACCATCAGAGCTGATGCTTTCAGCTGCAGTTTCACATCAAAAAACCCTGTCCTGCAGTGCTCCTGTAACATAAAAGAACACAGGAAACAGCAGGATTTTAAAAATAATTTGAAGAGGGTTAAAGTTGAAATTCATTGATCAACAAAACCAACACTGCAAACCATAGTCAGCAGGTGCATTCTTCTCAAAATGAGTACACCTTTAGATATATTCCGTCTCACTTAGTCAAACATGATTTAAAAAAAAAAAAAAGAAAAAAGTGTATTAAGAAAATGCTTCAAGTAACTTATGGCTGCTCAGTTTTATCTAAATCTTATATTATTAACCCATATTTTATGTAAGTTCATTTGATTTATGTAAGCAAAAGCTACAATTAGCAAAATGCATGGCAGAAAAATAAGTTTCTTAGTAATGTCTCCCCTCTGACAATAAGCATATAGCAAATCAATCTTGCTAAAGTAGTTCCATTAAATTGTTAGCGTATTCTACTGTGTGCATAATTTTTGTGAGATAATGAGTAAAAGTGAAGGCATAAAACACTAGCTTAAATATTCTCATGAGACAAAGAATTTTTACCAATTAACAATATGCTTAATTGAGTCACCTTGTGCTCCACAGTCACAACAAACATCATTTCCAGTCATCCTCTGGACTTCAGATATAATTTCTTTTGTCAGTTCCTGGACAATATTATTTTCTCCTGTGTTATCATCTCCTTTGAATGCATTATTTAAAGCTTCCTCTTTGCTGTTTTGTAGAACAGATGTCCATCTAAAATGGCAGTAATATTTTGCTAGTAAGTATTTTGGCACTTCTGAAGTTCAAAGTAAGTCTCAGTAGAATACCAGTGTCAAAAGTAAAATTAGCAAAGTAACTCACATTTGACATTCCTGTTCATCCTCTGCTTGAAAGTGGTATGTTCTGTCGTCTGCACAATAAATAATTCACGTACTGATTAAAAAAAACTATTGAAAAACTCATCTTGCAAAAATCTCTCAATGAAATCTAAAATTAATTGATTCCTGAGGTCTCTATTCTCATCACTGGAGTATGTTGACAGACAAAATGTCTATTTAACAAGTTTCACCTTACTACCTACAGTTTATCTATGATTACATCCATGTTTACATAAGGTGGTTTGTTGCATTTTAAACAGAAGTGGTTTTCTTCAGTGCTGTGCTTTTATTGCATGAGCAGCAGGAGAGCAAAGGAAATGTTCCATGTTCTGGATATAACCTCCGTAATCACAAGTTTAAAGTTCTGCTGGGAGGAAGGGGACTAAAATATAGAGTCCATATATCTGTGTATGTAAGAAAGATTTAAAGAGTTCAAATGAGCTCTTAAAATCCAGTAATCACAAATGGCAAAACAAATCTGCCAGACACAAAGTCCAAACTACAACCAGCATAAGCCCCAAGCTGTTTCAATTAAACCAAGCTCACAATTTTCAGTTTACTACCGCTTTTCTAATTCTAAGCATTGTTATCACGGTGTACTACTACAGAAAAGAGCATAATACATTTTAAATCTGTGGAGCAAATGAGATATGATACAGTTTAATGACTGAGTTGGAGAGAGAATAGTTTATGAGAACAACAGAGGTAAAGCTACTGGCAAAAAGACGAAAATTTCTAAAGTTTGAAAAATATTCAGGCTAAAAGGTATTAAAAGATAGCTTCAAGCATGGAAAATATTAAGACAGTGAAGACATATGAAAGAACAGAAAGGCAAGTGCTACATAAAGAGATTTTATCTTGCAATGATACAGCAATTTACATTTTGTAAAGAACAAGGAGGGTTTTTTTAACTCTGCAGTAAAATGAAATGAACAAGTCATCAGGAGAAGGCTAAGAGACCAGTTACGCCTTGTCAAGTATGTGATAACATTGCAATAAGCTGATACTGGGTAAAACATGACACGGTCATCAACAAAGAAAGAAAGTGCAAAAGTAAAGAGGGAAGCCCACTTGCTTGAGCAGAAATTAATTAGCTGTGTGTTGCACACAAGGATTCGAGTCTATTCACATATGCAGCATAGCTTATATTTACAAATGCAGAAGAACTTTATGCTTAAATAAAGGAACAAATGAGGAATACATTTGTATTCTTCTCCCCAGATAATCTGAGATCCATATTTCAGTAAAATATCCTAGTGAGAAAACAAAGGAAACATTCTACTACACGATTTCGTATCATCCCCTTCCGATACAAAAATTACTCCGTTTTGGTGAGTTTAACATGTAGATTCTTTATCTCACCTTTATATCTATTATGAGATAAAAATCAAAAAATGTTTTCAGTATTTTCTTCACAGTTGCATAGTAACCACCAGAGTTAAATTTTAAAAAGTTTTTAAAGCATATTTTGATCTTGTGCAAAAGGTGTAGCTTTTCAAGATGATCAGCTAGGACATTTTCAGTATTAAGAGTGATGTCACAGCAAAAAATAGTTACTCTACTGTAAGACAGCAAAAAATTATATAGAAAAAAGGCATGAAGACAACTTTCAAAAACAAGTGTTTTTCCAAAGAAAGAGGCACAGTTAGTTGCATTAGGCTAAAATAACTGAAATGTCAAATTGTCAAAGGAAGGGCATTTTATAAAGGGAAGCATTCTACAATGGCGAAAATGTTCAAGTGGATTATTGACACATCTACAGAAATAATGCAAAATTCTGCTATGAGCTGCAAGTAAAAATACCTAAACAACAAACCTACGTGATATGAGGTCAAAACACTTTTTCTCCTCTGGGTTTGTTTTCACTTGGCAGGTTAACAGATTGAGCTTTGCTGGAGGTCTGTTAGCCTATTTGAAGATAAAACATACACATTTTAGTATACCCATACTGACTGAGCCGTGCAGATTGAAAACACAGGATTAACATCCCACTGGCCAAAAAGACTTGACAAATGGCTGTTTAATTTCTAAGGTCCCCAGGTTTTGATTAATGTTTTCTTCTGCATCATGGTTCACAAACCACTTGTATTTGACTATTCTGTTAACTGGGAACTGGATAGACACTGGAATTTTGAAAGGAAGAAGGGTAGAATCTCTTCAATCACCACTAACCAGGATCACTTACCTGAAGGAACTGGATATGAAAAAGAGACAGGTTCATCCCTACATTTAATCCCCTAACATTCAGACATTTCATTTTAAAAAACTACTTGTTTACTTTTCAATAATTAATTATTTTGACTCCTGCTAATGTTTTTAAGGGATCCCCAATTAACCAGTTTAGAACAAATGCTGAATTTTTAAATCAGTAAAGGGACACAAGTGAAGGAAAATAAGAAGTTTGCACAGAGAAGTCTTGCAGCAAACATAAGTAAAAGTAAACTGAGCTAGCTGATTACTAAAAAATCTAGTGAAATAAAGTATATTTTATAATGATATATGTTTTCTAGTCAAGTTCCTCTCAGCTATTTCAGTTCCTTTTTGAATAGAAAGTGACAGTGTTCTACTAAGAGCAAAATTCACAAGGAACCTGCATTTTGAAAGACACATAAAGGCCACAAAGACTTTTCAAATAGCACCTCTGCACTAACCTCTTCTTTCCCTTAACCTACCTGCACTACAAACCTGGGGTAGGACCTGGAAAGGTATGTTTGCAACTTTGACTTGAGGAACAGCCTTCAATTCCTACAATTAATAACTAGTTTCACTCTTCTTTTGGAATAATTAAATCAGAAAGCAGATTTAACTAGTGAACCTTTGCTCCAGAGAATAGTATCTTAAAAATAGTACTTTAAACCATTAGGAAAGGACTATCATAAAGATAGCAATATCCACAAACACATTACCACACTTACTGTTGCATTCTAACAATATTAACAGACTGAGTTGCTAAAATAAGATTTAAACATCTAAACAAGAACTACTATCAAATGAAGCTGTACTATCACATAATGTAATAAACTTGCAATGAATCATAAGAAATGTATGTATTCGCACAATCTCATCTAAACTTATCAATATAAACATTTAATTCCAAAAATCAAGGGACAATTCAAAAGATTACAGATTCCCTTCAAACAATCTGATAAAACAATGTAGTCGGCCAAAAAAGAACAGTATCATTATATGTGAAGAACAGTAAAAAAAAAATCAAAACCATGGACAAACATAAGCAAGGAAACAATTACATATTTTTTTTCCTGTTAGGAAAAAAAAGAAGCGTGGTGTCCTTGAAAAATAGCAGGCTCATGCTATGCCCAGCATAAGCAGCAGACAAAACAAAGTCATGCAAGCTTTCAAACAATAAATGTGCAGGTCACTTGCTGGGCAATGTAAAACAAATTATACCCAAGAGAGGTTTTGGAGGCAGCAAGATGACAATATATTGACAACTGCATTGTATGCTCTGCCTAATAAATAGCTTTTCAAATTCCAGGCTTCCTTTTAGTAGTAAAAGTGCATACAGTTTTAATTATTTAGTTATAAATTATATATAAATACATAAAAATATTTATCAATTATTAATTATATAGACACTGGGCAACTCATATATACCTTTCTCACAGGCTCTGTGAGAATGTAAAAATGCAATTCAAGCTAAGAGAGAATCCCCTCGCCCCAGGACTTTGGATCTGAAGTGCATTTGGGACCTAATGAGTTTTCTCTAACTTGTGAAATATGAAGCTGTAAATGAATGCAGTAAAATGCTTCAGAGAGGTCTGAAGGACCAATGCACACAGGACTTGTCCCTCTGGACAGGAGAATGCAGCAGAACTCAGTATCACAATCTGAGAACCCAAAGAAATGGATGCAACAACAATAACATATCCCGGGCCAATACGCTGATCCTGAAATCCATACATATTCTTGAGCTTTTATCAGAGGAACTCCTAAACTGAAGTCAGCATTAACAAAGGTATTAAAAACCCTCTGCATGTGGCTGATAGCACCTCATTCATGTTTCCATCCTGCAGCTGAGTAACAGTTTATCTCCACCAGCCTCCCTGACCTGTGCCTGCTGCTTGTGGACAACACACTTCCATCACATGGCAGGTGCTGCTTGGGGAGAAGTTGAAGCTAAAAGACAAAGGGAGTTAAGGCTGTGTGAGCTCTTTAGCCACACTAATTCAGACACTTGGCAGGATTAGGAGACACTAGACATGGAAAACACTAACAAACGTGTAACTACTATTACACTACTTGTTTGAAATCTGAGATTCACTTTCCTGATCGAGTCTCTGATTAGACAATTAAATTTCAGACTACTGCTGAGTTTTTGGACACCCATGTTAACATGTCAACACCCTGAAAAGATGTGCTGCCACCTTTCATGCCATACACAGACTTGAGCATCAACTCACGTTCCTTCCTGCAGAAATGGCAAACTTCTATCTAGCAAAACTGACTTATAATCTATTCTACCAACAAACAGAAGTGTAGGAATCAAAAAGTTAGGCCTCTGAGACAATGCAGGAGCACCATGATACAGAGCTGGTTTTACAAAAGGCATGAGCAAATATGTCCACTTAACAGACTGGCTGGCTGATTTCATCATGCATTTTTTCTGGCTATAAGTGATCAACTCCTGGATAAAAACATGAAATCTGATTGTTTTGCCTTCAGCTTGTCCTATTAATCATCATGGTACAGTATTCAGCAGTAAAGAAAGAACAACAAAAAAAGGTTTGATAATGAGTCTCTCTTATATTCCTCTCTTTGCAGACAACCAGCAAACGTTCTTTAAATACAAATCCAGCTTTGAGGAATCTGGTATTTCTGAAATCTTTTTGCCTTGTGACTTCTTGATATGGAAGCGCTTAGGAATTCCTAATTACATGTTTCAGTCTGCTTCTATCATGGTTTTTTCATCCATATATGTTAAATGTATGAATGCTGATTTCTTTGAAGCTTTTAGTTGTCTAAAAGTATAACTTCTGCACGTATGCCTATGCAGGCAGGCACATACAGGGTTCACAGCTGGGTGACTGACAGAGAACCACACATATTCTCTCCATCCATCAGGAGAGCACTTGGCAGGCAAGTTTACACACCTGCAATTGCCTGAAGATAGCTCTTCTAGAGACTGACAAAGTAGTCCCTCATAAAGAGAGGCTACATGACCAAAGAAGAGAAATCCACGAAAAACACTTAGCCTTTAAAGGAAAAGTATTTACAAATTTGTATTTGATAAAGAAAACAAAACCAACAACTGAATTTCTGAGATTTTGATGAACTGCTGGGATGAGAGAACAACACATCATATTTCAGAGACCAGGAGATATCAACACTGAGAAGCTTGGAAATCAATGTTGCTCCTTCCAAATTCTCAGAAGACATTCAGAGCAGCCCAGAAAATTTTTAACGAACAAAAATCACTTCTACCTGTTTCAGTGTCTGTGAAACATTCAACAATTTTCTACATAAAGCTGCCATCAATATATAAGGGGGAAGTGAGCAAATAAGTGATAATACCTTTTAGGAGTATATTTTAAAACAATAAGGGACTTTTCTAATGTTGTAATATAAAAACATCGAGACCAAACCTGTGAAACCCACCCATCTAAATTCACATTAGAGTATCTGCCTTAGGAACTGATTTCCAGCTATGGCTCCACTGATTTCAGTGGGAACTTACTGCTTCTAAAAATGTCAGACCATCTGGTAGACAGCTTATAAAAAGAGAAGAAAACAGCATCTTGATAGACTCAGTAATTGTACTTGCAAATGAAAGTTTTCAAATTCTGCTCCACAAGTGGATTTTGTAGCCTCTGCCAGCTCTGAGCTGCCCCAACTACATTCCTACTGGTACCAGTACAGCATGTGCTATATCAAGCACAACCACAGCACATGGAGACACCAGCATGGAATACACCAACAGACTTTTCTCTGACAAAGACACACTCCAACACACCCAAATGAGAAGAGGAATAAACAAGTGGACAATTCCAAAGCTATAGTAATGACTCTGCTTTGCAGGGCTGGCTTTACACTCCTCCTTAACTCCTGATTATCAATTCTGAAGGCAGCAGCTTGTGGTTAGATGCACAAATAAGAGATTGATTCATTTTTGCTGCCAGGGTCAACTTGTAGTCATAGCAACAGGCACAACAGGATGAAGAACAGAACAGTTCATAATGGGACCAAGAAACAGGATTGTTTATTAGACCAAGAATGGGAAATACTGTCACTGAGTTATTTTTTGCCTAAAGAAACTTTCTTAAAAGTTTTGAGAAAACAATATAAAAAGTGTTACAAGAAAGCAAAACCAAGTTTAAAGCCAAGTGCAAAAGGTCCAAACCATGAAAGCACAAAGTTTTAAAATTTTAACAAATGTTTAATAGTTACGATTAATGTGTTCAAATATTGGTAGCAGTAATAAAGAGGGATTTGTAATTCTCTATTTCCTGTCATTCTGGTAGAAGTTGTTTTTAGAGTTGATTTTCCCCAACAGCTACTCCTAAGGAGTTAACAGACTACCATACAGCAGCAAATCTGGGGGAGAAAAGAGATTCAACATACTCTCAGTTTATCTTGCAAATATAAAAAGTTGTTTAACTTATATCTAAAAGATGGCTTAATGACCAACCATATCTTTAAAAAAAAATAATTTGTATTTCTAGGTAGCCTGGTAAAATATGAACATTTACATGAACTGAGTCACTAAAAAAGCCTTTTTTTTCCATTAACAGTCACGAACATTAAAATAGCTGCATTTTTAGATACTGTGTATGTCTTGATACATTTGTAAAAGACTGCCTAAAAAAAATATATCCCTCATATCCAAAACACTGCATCAGGAATCTAGCTAATTCCAAATTATAAATATAGACCAGCAGAGCTTGCCTTTCTGTATTAGCAACCATGTACATAAAATATGGTAAACAAATACTTACTGTACCATGGGAAATTGTAAGAAAACCATTTTTAACTGAGCACTTCCTTTTCTGCCACACTTTTCTGATTCTAGTTTAAAAGGGAAAAAAAAAGGTGACAGTTTTAAATATATTTTGTATTGAATTGCTTGAGCTCTTAGGACCTAATATTTTTCCCAGCAAACTCCAGCAGTACTTACCCATCACTTTTTTTGTACAGACTGCCACTCCGTTCAGTGCCATGTTCCTTGTTTCCCTGAGGCTGATGTAAACTGTACGCTGTACTCTGACGAATCTGAGAATCCTGAAATAATCAACAGCAATTAGTAATGCATTCCACACTTTCAACCAAACTACCCCCACATTAATGAGTTTCAGAGCTTTTCCTTCCTGCACTAATCCAACAGGCCAAATGAAGCACACTTTTCCTCCTCAGTGAGAGAGACCAAGATCCATTTCTTTTTTCAGAGGGCACCAAAAACATTTGAGAAGTATCCATTACCAGCACCTGCCAAAATCTTTTTACTTGCTTTTATTTAGATTCACTCTTGGCCTTAATATATAGGGGTTTTAACCCAAAACTTAATTGAGCAGAGGGCTTTCCAACTCACATAAACACTGTAGAGTACAAACATTAAAGATTATTATTACCTGCAATTTATAGTGCACTCTTCCATTGAAAAAAAATAATTACATACATCAATTTGAAGAAGCGATTTTCTTTGTGGAAACTAGTCAAGTTATTGTCTGAAAAGCAGAAGAGACCTCCTGGAAACATAGCTCAGGAGTCATACAAGAAAATTGAAAAGTCCTTTCCAAAAAAGAATAATTTAAAGCAAAATATCTAGAACAAAGTAGAATTCTGAGACAGGAAGAGACAAGGATTAATTGAACCCTTCTCACTGCTCTCAGAACTACCCAGAGGCAGGACCCACTGCTGCAAGAGTCCAACTCCTTAAAAAATAAGAAAATGAAAATGAGGAATCTGACGTGTCACACTATATTAACAGCAGTAACATGACAGAATTACTGTTAAACGCATACAGTAACAACGACTATTACTTAATTTTTTTTTTCCCCCTACTGTCATTGCTCTATGGACACAATTACTCTTGTGCTACATATGGCAGCTAATACAAGTATAGTAATGAAAAAAGCCACAAAGCAGATCACCAATATGACTATGAACTATTCTACACATGACGGTACAGACAGAGCTCCCACCTACACCCCTGTTCAGAGCACTCAGGACTCCACACCCCCAAGCTGCAGGATTTCAGACTCATCCTGAATACACTGCTGGAGCTCAGTGGTCCTGAGGACCATACGCTGAGTTCCAACCAGGCTGCAGCACTCCTTGGTGCTCCTTTTCAAGACAAGTAACCTGTGCCCACTCCCTGCCTCTCAGCAAGTGATCCAGGAAGCCATAGCAGGTAGCTACAACATCATCTGAGCCTTTTAAAGGTGCTACAGAACTACCACTTAGCTGTCTGTGCCTGACAAAGCATCCCTTCAGATTTAAACCAGTCTGCTTATCGTTCCTTTCCAGTTTGTTTACATAGAATTATTTAGTTCTGCACTCTGGCTGCACAACATAAAGCCAGAACAACATTTTTAAAATATCCCTGCCACTCATTAAAAACCACTGCACACATACATTTACTGACTTCTGAAGAAAATCTGATCTGACACCACCTATTGTGCCCTACCAATGCCTTGATCTCTGCCTCCCATTAGTCAGTAAAGGAACTCCATTTCCAAGATTAGAGGCCTTACAGGAAATTAATTTCAGTTCTCCCCATCCTCAATTATGTAAAGATTACAGATGACCTCCAACACCTGCTCATAGCACCATTCCCATTACTTTAGTCTGTGCTGCTACTTTTTGTGCATTATTTTCTGCCTCATTTCAGTTACCTCCCTTCATCTGTTTAGGCTCAGCTGCTGTGCTTGGCCAAACTGGCAAACCAATAGTACAAGCTTCCTGCCTTATTTCAGCAGGAGAGGAAGCTGCAGCAGCTGACATGTATTTCCATACATTCACGACTATGAACAGTATCTAAAAAAATTTAGTACTATTTCATGAAAAGAACTTAAGGACAAACATATTGTCCATTTTAAATTCTCAGCTCAGGTCATGTCCAGACCAATATTGTCCAACCTGATTGCCAAATGATGGTTTTCCATAGCTGTCTGACAAAATGTTCATGATTTTGATCTAGCCCCTAAGAGACAGGATACTACCCCACAAATCACCACTACAATTAACATCCCTCTGGGCAAGTTGAGCATGCCTTTTCCATATGCAGGCTCTCCAAAGGATCTTCCCTTATTTCTGGTTTGCATACTGCACAAAACAGAGATACAAATCACACATAACAGGGTCAGACCCAATGGCCTCATTGGAGCAGCAGAAACAATGTACATTACCTATGGGAGGAAATGGATCGCTGCAGGATAGAGGACACACACCTCGTGCAGGGTATTGTCATTTTAAGTATATATTGAACATAACAAGATCAGAACAGGCTGAAGTACACAAGCCAAAGGAACTGAACTTTGACCATTTTATCAAATTTGAAATGCAGACAGGCATATAAAAAGACGTGAGTGATTTAAAATTTGCAGCATATTTTTAGTGAATCACTTCACTGACCATAGAAAGGTTTGAAATTCTTTCTTCCGAAGTCTATAAAGACATACTGACTTCTAAGTCAAGCTGAACAGCAGAGCTAAAAATGAAAGAAATGTCAAAACAGTATTCTCTAAAGATGGTCTGTGACTTCTGGTAAGAAATATTCTCAAATCCTGTTTATCAGCCCCACTATGTGAACACAACAGAACTTTTCATACAAGGTGCTTCAACCTATACACAACAAATTTTGGCCAGCCATTCCACAGCTCCCATGCAGCAGGATTTTTAGACTGTTTGGATCACTCCTGTGTGTAAAGCTGCCAAAAAAAGCTCTTACAGCTCTCCCAGAGCCTGAGCTTCTCTGACATTTGCAGGATCATTGCCAAGAGCATGTTTCAGAGATCCATCCCTTATCTATTACAGCCCCACAAAGTCTCCAAAAGATGTATCTATCAGAACGCCCTGCAGGCAGCCTTTCCTATAGCACAAATACCATAATTTTTGTCAAGAAACACAAAATTTATCTTACTTTGCAGTGGCCTAAACAGATTATAGGTTCTACCAAAGAAGCAGAAACAAATCTAAATATTACAGTCACAGGAGGTGACCTCACCCAAGGTCATGGGAACAACAACAGTTAAGGCAATACAACTCTAAGGTTGACTCTGAAACTTGCAGAACTTCTACATTTGAAAAATAAAAGCTTAAAAATTAAAAATTATGAAGGTGTACACAAAATGACATTTCAAAAAGAAGCTTCAATGCAAACCAGGTTTGAGGAATTTGTGTGCAGGAAGAAACTATGCATACAGGCACAATGAAAAAAGGTTCATTAAGAGTGCACTTGTGTTCAGTTTTTTAAACACAACAGGAACAGTATTTGTCAACGTTCTGTAATTTCATACGTGAAGTCCATTTTAATTAAAAATTCATATATCTTCAAAATTTCGCAAGAACATCAAATCAAGCAACTGGATTTAATTTCCAAAAGAAAGTACAAAGGAAATCACCAATTTGTCTTACAACAATTTTCTTTCCCAAGAAAAATCTGATAAATTTTTTTGTAATGTTTTTCTTTTTTTTTTTTTTTTTGGTAGTAAAATACACCAAAGAGGAGAAAGAAAGAACCAGTCTTTTCATGCCAATAGAAAACAGCTCAGAGGAAAAATCCAGTTTCTTGAAATCTGAATGGAAATCATGCTACTATTTTCATTAAAACATGGTAACACTTACTCTCCTAGACTTCGGTCACAAAATGTAAATGCATTTCAGGAAGGAAAAAGAAATCAGTTATAGTAAAGAAAATTACAGTGCAACATGAATAATATTAGTGGGTTGTACAGTAAATTATAGAAGAACTCTTTGGCATCCCACTGATTAATTGATATTTTCAAAACCTTTAAAAATAATTATAGTACTTCTCATGCTCTGCAGGTAAGCACCTATATCTAAATTTGCAGAATTAATAAACAATGACTATAGCATAAAGCACTTTTTATACTTGTATTTAAAATGTCACAAACCCAGTAGAAATAATAAATTTTTGTGTATTATTAATTTTTGAGTCTGTGACAAGATGTGTACTTGTCACATCTTCCATATACATTTAGTATCAGTATCACTGACAAACATTCCCAGCAACCACGAAAGCCAACTACTTCTGGTATCTCTCTTGAGCACAGACCCAATTAAAAGAGGACACCTGCTAACACACCCTAAACAGCAAAGATTCCTTCTTCAGAGTGGGCAATCAATGGCTAACCCAAAGCAGTCACCATTTCCACAAGGATCCCTAGTCTCTCATTCTACCAAGCTCAAATTTGGAAGTTTTTGGCAAATCAGTGAGTCCTGAATGCCAGGCAGACTCTAAGGAAACACCTGCTGATCTTATGGGACTTTGTACACAATGGTCATCATCACAAACTTCCCGAGGTAACAGAGTGAAGAGTGTTCAAGACTGTTCCAAATGCCTGTCAGCAAGTCACAGAATCACACAGGTTTGGGTTGGGAGGGGCCTTTAAAGACCATCAAGTCCAACCCCTGGCTGTGGGTAAGGACATCTTTCACTAGATTACATTGCTCAACAACCATGCCTGCCACCAGGAAAAGCTAGGAGTCATTTTATGGGAAGATCAAAGCAAGACCGGAAAAGATCAAGGAAGTCTGAGCTCCATAGACTAAACTGTTTCATTGTGATCCCTCTGAGAAAGAGAATCTGAAAAGGGGGAGGGGGCTCATTCATCACTTACTCATGGCCCAGCAGCCACACAAAGGAAGCTGGCTGGCATTTATTTATATGAAGAGGAGGCACTAGCAATCTGAAACAAAAGTAGACCCAATATTTAGGATTACATTATACAAAAGATGCTTACTTCCAGATCAGAGTTTGCCAAATGAAACTACTCCAGAATTCATTAAATCTAACGGCAATCGTAATTAGAACTCAAAAAATACTTATTAGATTGCCAAACTGATCCAGGTCTTGCACATTTGAACACCGGCATTTTGCAGAAGAGTAGCAAACTTGATTGTCATTTTTGAAGATGATGACAGAAGTGTTTTGGGATTTGAAGTTCAGTTTTACATAATCTTTATACAGTTTAGAATAATATTACGAGATAAGGTTCTACGAACAGGGTCTTCTTGATACTGCCCAAGTTCTCTCATTCTCAGTTTGAGCAACAGTGCACCATCTGAAGTATTTTACAATACTGGTAACAAAAAGAAATTACTTTTCAGTAAGTCTCATATTTTTAGTGGGCATTCATTTTTTAAAAAAAATGCCTTTGTCAGAAATATTCAATATCAGCATCAAAACAAAGATGAATGAATGAAAGGAATGAGATGTCTGATAAAAGTTAAAATAACTCTATTTTGAATATTAACATTACATTACAAGTAATTAAAATAGGTGTTTCAAAGTTAAACTACCTTCTATGCTCACCTCTTTCTGATCAACTTGGAGTGCTGATTTTAAAATATCTCTGAGCTGTGTTAATTGTCTTCGCTCTTCATCTTGTGCTTGTTTAATCTCGAATGAAGAAAAACACAGGTTAAAAATAACATTTTTTAAATCTTCAATGCAGGTCTTTCAAATTTGCTGCTTAATTGATTCATTTGTTCAGTGAGAATGAAAGCAAAGAGAAAAGATAACATGATCAGTTTATTTTCCTTTGTATCTTCAGAAAACTTGCTATTGCTGGGTTAAGGCTTTGATATTGCCTCACAATGCTCTTGCTTCCTTGTGTTCCATTTGAAACCACATGTTATTTTCCACTTAATAAACACTTTAGAGCAAAGGCTGTTTTCATAACATTTTACACAGTGGGGTCCTGAACTGAAACTAAGGCTTCTGAATGCTATATTAAAAGAAGATTTTACTCAACAATCTACTCCAAACCTTAAATGCTGACTATTAAAACAGTCAAGCAAGTTGAACCAAAATGATCATGCTTCTACTGTAAAAAACTAAATTTACCACATAAATATGAAAGGTTGCTACTCACTGTATAAAGATCTGTCGAGAGTGTCTCAATTGAAGGCTTGAGACTTTCAACTGCTTTTAACCCATCCTGAAAGAAACTTAAAAGCAAAAAGCAACCTGTTATGAAACTTTACTTTGTATTTTCTGCTTAGAAAGTTGCCAAAGGAAGATATGCATATTATTATGCCATGCCATAAACTTCAAAACAGTAAACTTTTTTAATCCATCTTTGACTGATCCATCTCTTTATTTCCATCATAGCTTATTCTAACATGCAAAATCCCCAGTTAGAACTGCCACAATCCGCTGCCACATAAATTTTTCTCATTCTCACCTCAAATACAAGTTCTCATCCCATTTTCTGAAGAAATCTTGCAGAACATGCAAGATTCATTTGCAGAACAGCAAAAGTTCTAGTAGATATGAAATAATTGTGATTTCTTGAAGCCACATAATTTCATGTCTGATGCAATCTTTTTACTAAAGGAAAACCCCTTTGTTTCCCAAGCATTAATTATGGCCTATATGCAAACTGAATATGCTACATCTTTCTGTAGTACATGTATTTTGCACTGGCAGAGTAATGCTATCTACGCCAAATATTCCAGTTCTTAAAACAAAAAAAATTGAGATTTAAAAAATAAATTTTAAGTAATCACAATTACATGCATATTTGATTAAATATTGCTGCACAGTTTGCAACATAAAATATTTTCACTCTGGGAAGCAGCCATGAAAGTGACAACACAACACAGCATTTATGTTGCCGAAATTTTATTAAACGGACAGAGCACATTATTGACAAACTGCAAGTGAAACTGATTTTAAAAGCAACACAGCTATTTAGGGAAGAAATACATGGATGCAGACTGCTGTTTTAAGATGAAAACTTACTGATTTCAACAGGTTAGCAGTGGTTCTTTCAAGTTTATAGCTATGACTTCATTGCTACATGACAGATTTGTAAGACTACCACAACAAAAGCACACAATTCTAATGAGAACTATGTGTTTTACTAGGTCCTCCTCCAACAAACTAGAAAAAGAGTGACTTTTTCAATATAGTTTTATTCCACTGCTTACGCAACTTATTTTTCTTGAGCATAGAATCAATTTAGATCATTGTTAGATACACTCAAAGAAGTCCATCAAAACTAATGGACCACTAAGTAATAGATCAAACTAAAAGCCGTGTTTCAAGAGTAGTTTATAAACATGGCAAATTATTGTTTGGCATTCCTTTGGAACATACAACTACATTCAATGTAACAAGATCAACCTCATTACATGTTTCAGAATATAGTAACAAAGTAATGACTAATCTGACAACAGCAATCTGACAAAAGACATCAGCAAGAACAGCTGAATCTTGAGATTTATTTTGAAAATTCTAGGAAAGTGTTATGATGATGTCAAAAGTTGAAAACAAAACATTGTTCCACTTATGTAGATATAAAGAAAAGTAAAACATACTTGCACTGAGCATGAAAATACTTGATCAAGTTCTGAAGCAAGTCCACTCCTTTTTTAATCTTGATTTCATTGACTTTCAGCAGGTACTGTTAAAACAGTAATTCACAAAAGAAATTACTTATTACTGCTACAGGGGTTTTTTAATACTTTGTTTTCAGTTATACTTCAACAAGTTTTTACAAAACCTAAAAGAAAATGCAGCAAAAAGTGGCTTCAAGAGTTAAATCACACAAAAAGGATTCTTGTCACTGCTGAATTTTGATATCCTGTGAGGATGTTTCACTATGATTTGTTCAAATTGTTAAAATATCTTTGTGGCTTCTGAAAAAAGCCTCTGCTAAAGAAAGCATGAAAGGGTTTGTGTAGTACGTTTAGGAACCCATTCTCACATCTAGCAGCACATCTAAAACCATATCTCACTAGTTGTTAAATTCATTGCTAAACAGATGTCATTAAAGAGGAAAGCAGCTCACTAAAAAAAAATCTGCCTGTTGATTTTATACTTCTCTTTATCAAATCCTTATACATGGTAATTACAACAAATTACAGTTTAGCAAGAGATTTCTCAAAAAATCTACTGTCAAGTGCAAAAGAAGTGTAATTACTGTCCTTTTGCATAAGGCACAATCAAAGTCCATATTAAGCGGCAGCTCCTCCCCTCAATACCATAGCATAGCTATGTCAGCCATGCAAGCCGAAGTATGATTGATCAAAGTCCTTTACTGTCCATTAAATGACAACAAATTTTACCCCAACTTAGACCTCCAAGCAAAGAATTGAATCTCTTATTAAAGATGCTCTAACATATCTGGTTTTCCCCTTCTCACAGTACACCCTAAATGTTTTAAACCAACTAAAGCAGTATCCAGGTGCCAACTTTCATTGTTGCAGCTTCTTATACTGGTTCAGGTGAACAAATGATGAGCCTGAATGCAGACATGTGCACTGGATAGTATTTAGTTACAACAATCACCTCTCCAGCTCCTGTTAATTTAATATGGACCTCCAGGCATCTGGTATTCAGTTCACTTTCGTAATGTACAGAGAACTAGTCTGTACTTATGACAAAACTTCAATATGTCACCCTTCTGACTTACTATCAAAAAAACCCAAAGTCTTCTTTTACGGCTATTCAGAGGTAACCGAATACAAACTTCTTTTCCTCAAAATCAGAAGAAATACAGGATAAACTTCAGCTATTCCACATTTAAGGTAATTTGATCCAATTTCACAGACTTCACCCTGCATTATCACCACAACTGACTAAAGTGAACTCTTCCTTTACTGTGACACAGCAAGAGAGAAGCACTTGTTCCTAGTTGTTTCTTAGGAAGGATATAGATGGGCAATTCACTAACAACATCCATATGTTTATTTGTTACTCAAATCCCTTTATCAGTTTTGAACATTTTAGTCTGACTCTGCATAGGAATGTGAAGCTTTTCTCTTAAGTATGAGTGCATGTAGTTAATAAAAGTGATATTCAGGACAACTACAGTTATGCTATGCTGGCATATGAGTCAAATTAGCTATCATCATCACAGGAAAGCCAGTAGAAACACCCATGGTGTATTTTTGGGCTAATGCATACTAAAAAAGAACACAGCAACTTGAGTTCCCAACCAGAGAGCCAGACATATCCTTAAACGAATCGAACCAAAAATATTCACATCACATTTAACATACTGCAAAATCACAGAGATTTTGAAGTAGAAACATTCTGAAACAACTTGAAAGACAACTGGATTCCATCCTTAGCACTTTTTTTCTGCGCCAATCCAGCAGTGTGCTAGGCTAGAGCCTCTCCTCATAATAACGCAACAGCTGTCAGCACAGGGAACAATTTAGAGAATGATCAAGGGCTTAAAATAACTAACAGCGAAGTAGTAGTGTAAAGACTTATTTATTATAATCTCTTAGTGTTTTATTGAGCTTTGCATTAATTTACCTGTTACGTGAAATTAGAAAATATCTAAATTCCCTGCAAAGTTTGCCTATCAGGATAATAAAAAAACACATTTTCACAAATGGAGTCAACAAATAACTTGCCATTTCCCTTTAATATCACAGCTGCTGTTAAACAACTGCATTTTTCAAAATTTTCCTAAAAACAGCAGCAGAACAATAATAATTTCACACTGAATCTTACCTCACACATCTGTAACTGGAAGAACCTTCTTTCTTTCTCCATCTCTTCTGCAATTTCAGCTCCACTTATTTCTGTACGAATCATCCCATGCAGCTTAGCATGTTCTTTTTTCTCCTTCTCTATTTTTGTACTATAAGGCAAAAAAAAATCAGTCAATGAAGTGAGAAATCCACAGCCTCTCAGGAAATCAGATTATTCACAAAGTCTACTGACAGATGCGGAGCCAAACTCCTGTAGCTTTGCATATGACTTACTTCCAGATGACATTTCATTTGAAATTTGACAATGACTAAAGATCAGCAACGACATACAGTAGCTGAAATCTAATTAATCATCTGTTTAAGTAATGTTCTGACAGATATTCCAAAAGAAGACAATAAATGAGAAGAAGATACCAAGTTCTTGCTCTAAAGAAAGAAAATACAGGAAAAAATAATGAGTTTTAATTGAAAACATAGGGGGATGTTTAATCCCAACAGAGCAAACACTGGTTAACAAAGTTCAATTATGTCACCAGATTTATTGAGTCTTGCCTGTCATCAAGTCATCTTCTATATATACAGGGTTTCCTAAGCCAAAATCACAGTTGCTGTCTCTACTTGCTGCTGAGCCAGTTGGCACTGGGAATGCCGACCAGCTGGCTGTGTTGCAGACTTCAAAGTCTGTTAGACCAGCTGTCCTAATTCCCTGAAAGTTTCCATGAACATTTTCCAAGAGCTCTGAATAAAACAGGTTCTCCTGCAGAATATAAATGAATAACCAATGCCTGGCATATTCCCATACACTCACTTCTGCATTTGTTGAAGCTATTTTCCGTATTATTTCTAAATGCAGTAGCATAATTTGACAACCCAGTTAGACAAGTCTAATACAGAAAAAAAAAGATATTAAAGAAAGAAAATACACGAGGGTGTTTACTTTTTGAAGACTTTTAGTTTGCAACTCATACTGTTTAGAACCTCAAAATTATGAAAAGAGCTTCCTGAGGAAATGCTATACTGCTTTTGAACAAGAGGAAGCATTACACAGGAATACAGGAAGGAGATCAGAGGAACAAGTAACACACACAACTGTCCTACCTCTTCTTGGGTAGTCAAGTGTCTCTCAGTTCTCTCTCTGAAAAGATGACATGTCTCAAGTACTCTCTTAACCTGATGTTAACACTACCCTAACAGCTCATGGGAAATTGTCTAGAAGGTCTAAGGACTTCCAGTCAACAAAATATTCTATACTTATACTTCTCAAGAATGAGGAACTGCCTCCTATCACACCTCAAGCAGCAAGGGAAAACAAGAATTAATTCCATTAATCCTACCCCTCAACATTCCCACTGGGAAGCATTTTGAGCAGCAATTCAAAAAGCCTCACAGTGCTCTCAGCACAGGCAGGCACAGCAGAGCCAGCTCTGTACAGTATTCCAGCAGCCAGCACATCCAGCCAGCACTGTGCTCCTCCTCAGCCCATCACATCCCGCCAGAGGCAGACGTTTGGAAGGAAGGTTCTCTCCTTTGAAAAAAATATTCTGCAAACCTCCAGCCGCCTGAATTAAACTCAATTCCAGAATGTTCTGTTTTAATGAAAAATAAGTCTGTACTCTTACTCAATTACTCACAGTTACACTATTTTGTAGGCATAGAAAGTAAGAGTCCAAAACCAAGAATTAACCAGACAATCCTGAACAAGAAAGATAAACCATTACAAAAAAGATTCACAGAAAATGATAAATATGCAGCTCCTTTCTAGCACACACTCTAGGAGAGTTTACATTACATCATACGTGATAGTTCTAAAACAGTCAGATCTCAGAGGAAAGATCCAGGATGTTTCAGTTCTCTCAATTTCCAAATTAACCTAACAGTTCTTGAGGCCAGAGAACTCACTGACATGTGACCAGGTGTGTGAAGGCTAATAACTACCAATTACTACTGCATATTATTTTCATTGTTTACAGAGAACAACAGTCAAGCATAAGATAACGAAACCACCTCCAAAATCTCAGGAGTTTATTAGCACATCATAAGGTATCTCTAAATGCTAGTTAAATCAAAAAACAGCTAACACTGCCAAAGAGTCAAACACTATGCACAATATCACAGCATACATTGTATTCCTCCTAAAGAAAGCTAGATTTTGGTGAAAGAATTCTTTCTGCTCTTTTAAGGATAAATCATACTCCACAGGCAAAAAAAAAAGTTAAACCAAGACGAAAATATACTGACCTCTATCAATCAATTCAGAGAAAGATATCCTTGAAGCCATTTGGTGGAGCTTCAGGCTACCTGTCTTCCAAAAACTCAAAAAGATATTTCACCAAAAAACCCAAATCACGTCTCAGTGACAAGTATCAGAGATACATGATGGTGCATTTCACATTTGCATTTCCTCATTATTTATACTTTTAATATCTAATTACATCTTCACCTTTGTAATTCAGAATTTATCCTGTTGTTTTGCTACAGTAATTTGCTACCTCCTACCTGACTGATACTACAGGACACTCTGGGAAACAAAGAAACCCCTCATAGCCATGGTGCACACAAATCTTCCAAGTGCTAAAGGCTGGCTGAGTGTTCTATCCAAATGCAAGGATCAACTCAGCTTCAAGTGCCAGTCTATTGTGACATTAACCAAAACCTTTTGGCAAAGACAGTCCTGTAACATAACACTGGGATTTCCAAGTGTTGCAGGGTATTCAGGTTTTCCAGGCAGATCAATCAACCCAAATCAATAAGAAAACTGTGAATACTCTAAAAAATACCCTAGAAGCCATAAGAAAGCAGCAAATGTTTTGTAATGCTGCTGTTCTTGAAGCTCATGCAGCACATATCACATATACAGACTTTGCTAAGATTAAAATGTGAGCACACGTCAGTCCATTTACAACACAGCTGCACATAACTAATATACAGTGAGCTCAGATGTGTGTAACAGACAAGCAAAGCTGAAATACAGGATGAAGAATTACAACAGTAAAGTCAAAGAGATACAAAGCGAATGGTCTCACCCATTCAGTTTCCAATATAAAACTATTTTTATAGCTTCAATTTGAAAAGCCACCATCTTTCAATATAAATTAAAATTTGCATTTCAAATAAATCAATTTTGTCATACAGATCATGGTATAAATAAACACCAAAGACTTGTATTTATATTATGCCAGGCAATAAGGGTAAACAATCAGAGCACCCTGTGTACACACAGCAGTAGTGAACCGGCTGGCTGGGAAGCAACTCTGTCATTCTTCTTCTCCATAGAGCAGTAAGCCAGGCTGAGTCCGGGTACGTACATGAGAAGGTGCAGAGACCGAGAATAGCACCTGGAAGGAACACACTTGAATCGCAGCACTCTGAAAAAAGGAGTGCTTCTGAAGGCTATTTTGTTTGACAAAATAATACTAGACATTTTCATTTCACATATCCTCTCTTTGTCTAGTCTTCCTTTTCAGCATGACTCTGCAGGCTCTGGCCCTCCAGCTTTTTGGTGAAAGAGCCTCCATTTTATTTCACCCTACTGCCTGTCAATGCTGACAGTAAAGCATGTCTCTCCTATCACTCAAGTCCTCAATGAAGAAGTCATATTTTCCCTTTGGAAATGCTGGAAAGGTTTTCCCTTTCATACATCCTGCTCTGAATGATAAAGGGGAAGAAGGCAGAAGGAGCAAAATGTGCTCAAGTATTTTCATCATTTCACCCAAAACATCTGCAGATTCATTCAAAGACTTTTCCACTTAATTTGTAGGTAATCTCTTTCAAAATAAAAACACTTACTATGAAATCTTAGACTTGAAAAAGTATATTGTGGATGTGGTTACCTGGACTTCAGTAAAGCCTTTGACACTGTTTCCCACAGGATTCTCCTGGAGAAACTGGCTTCTCATGGCTTGAACAGGTGCACTGTTCACTGGGCAAAAAAACTGCCTGGAGAGCCAGGCCCAGAGGACGGTGGTGAACGGAGTTACTCCAGCTGGTGACTGGTCGCTAGCGGTATTCCCCAGGGTCGGTGTTGGGGCCAGTCCTGATTAATATCTCTATGAATCACCTGGAAAAGGGGATCAAGTGCACCCTCAGTAAGTCTTCAAATGACACTAAATTTTGGGGGAACGTGGATCTGCTGGAGGGTAGGAAGGCTCTGCTGAGGGATCTGGACAGGCTGGATCAATGGGCAAAGGCCAGTGGTATGAAGTTCAGTAAGGCCAAGTGCCATGTCCTGCACTTGGATCACAACAACCCCAGGCAACACTACAGGCTGGGCACAGAGTGGGTAGAAAGCTGCCCATCAGAAAAGAGCCTGGAACTCCTGGTCAGGAGCCAGCTGAACATGAGCCAGCGTGTGCCCAGGTGGCCAAGATGACCAAGGGCATCCTGGCCTGTACAGCAACAGTGTGGTTAACAGGACCAGGGCATCTCCCTGTACTCAGCATCGGTGAGGCTGCACCTCAAGTGCTGTGTCCAGTTCTGGGCCCCTCAAAGACACTGAGGTGCTGGATCAAGTCTAGAGAAGAGCAGCAGAGCTGCTGAAGGGTCTGGAGCACAAGTCTGATGGGAAGTGGCTGAGGGAGTTGGGATTCTTTAGGTTGTTCAAAAGGAAGCTCTGGGGGTCTTTATCACTCTCTACAACTACCCGAAAGGAGGTTTTAGCAGTGGAATTTCAGTTTCCTCTCCCAGGTAACAAGCAATAGGACAAAAAGAAACTGCCTCAAGTTGCACCAGGGGATGTTTAGATTGGATATTAGAAAAAAATTTCTTCTGGAAAAGGTTGTCAAGCATTCGAACAGGCTGCCCAGGGGAGTGGTTGAGTCACCATCCCTGCATGTATTCAGACGTGTAGATGTAACACTTAGGAACATGCCTTAGATGTGGACTTGGCAGCACTAGATTTATGGTTGAACTTGATCTTAAAGGTATTTTCAAACTTAAACGATTGTATTATTCTATTCTATTATTCTATATTTAAGCTACCTTGTTTAGCACTTTCGTTCTGTCACTATTTCAAGCTGTGACCTCCACTTTGTCTTATGTACTTGCTTTAAAAGGAAACACAGCAGAAATATCTAAGAGCTACTGAGTCAAGTTAAAGCACTGAAAAAGTAAACTGAGAAAAGCTTGCAGAAGTTTCAGAAAAAAATTTTTTCATATTGTTTAAAACATGAGTTTACCAAACTGGAAATATCATCACTTAAACAAATAGCTGTGCAGATATCTTAACAGGTGACTGTATTTGACTTAGTTCATTTTTCCATTGACTTTAAATGGTTCAGAAACAAATCATGATAGTAATTTCTAGATACGAGCACTTGTGTTTCTTCACAGTAATGTATTGCTAGTGCCTGGATCTTAAAATGCCATAAGCACATTCATACAACTTGTTCTCTTCACTCAGTTGTGCACAAGAGACCTCATGCTCAGTTTTTAAAAGGAGAATGGCAAAGGAGGAGACGCAGCCAGCCTTCCCAGGAATAGCTCATTAGTTTTCATTTAACCTTTACGTTTCGTAGCATTAGCACAACATTAAAGAAGACTTCTGAAGATAATAGGCATTTACAAACCCCAAAATAAGACAACTCTATTTTAAAAAACTAACATTTCTTTCTTTTCAGGAAAATCAGGTTTATGTCCGGAATACAGACATATTCAGCTAAAAAAAAATTGTAAATAATACTCTTCAGTAAGTTTATGCTTCTGTTTCCCATGCAAAATTGATACAAAGTCTTTACCTCGGAATCTACCACAACAGGACCGATTAAACTGAAGCATGTGGGTGAAATCTGGCTCAGCGCCTTGCTGAATGCGATCTGTCTGCTGGGAGAATGAGCAGTTTTTATGACATGTGTACTCCTTCCCCATATGGTTCCCCGGCACGCCTGCCATTAGTGTTTAAGCACACGGGGGAAAGCAACTGCCTCGTAACAAAACAAGCCCATTCTGAAACAGCTCTCCCCAAGGACACAGACCAGTCCCACTGCGCTGCTGGAGTGGCTGGCAGCATCTCCCAGCTCTTATGCAGGAAACTACAACCGTAACTGAGGTCCCAAAAGAAGTGCACAGCTTTACAGCTTTAAAAACATTTAAAAATCTTTATGGCTCCAACTGAGTCACATTAACAATTGAGGGTGAGATAAGATAAATTATTCATGAATGCCACCTCAGGATAGTCCAAATTTTTGACTGAGATAGGTTTGCAAGAAGCTATAGGTTACTTGCTCCTCATACTACCTTATTCAAGAGCAGCCTCAGGGTACAAAGAAATAGTGATCCAGTTTCCCACAGTTATTTCTGCTAAGGTGATTCTAAAGAAAATAGTCTGAGAACCCAGGTGGCTATGTCTGGTGGCCAGCCAGCCTGCGGTACAAGGGACAAACAGACTGCTCGGGTAAGGCAGTCCATAGTACCAGAGACTTCTATTAGGTTAGGGTGATAAGAGAAGCCTCTCCCAGACTGCTTTGCCCTGTTATGGTAATCTACCCCAGTTCTGCGTTCCTGGTTGGCCGCTGGCCGCCCCGCCCCCTTGCTACCTTATATGTTTCATGTCTTAGAAAGTTCTCCACTCCAGGTTCCCCCCATTGGGCTTTGCCCCTCGCCACTCCCCCAGAGCTTCCCCATTGGCTCCCATTCCCTAGTCCCGCCTGTGTACCACCCCCGTGACCTCAGATCATTGGCCCCTCATGCTCACCCCGCTCCCATACTTGAACCTGGACCCTCCATTGTCTCTTGTCTTCGCCTCTTGACTCCTTCACGGTGGAGATGCAATAAACCCCGTCCGCGGAACTCTATGCAAAGATCCTTCCTGCCTCTTTGCTGTCGACCCATATTACTGAAGCTATCCGTGCGTGTATGCGTGCACACGTGTGTGCGTGTGGCTGATCCTGCCGAGTGGCTTTGCTAACGAGATGCTCTTGGAAGATCGCAGCACCTCGCACTCCGGCACAGAAGCCGCGGAGCCCGGGTTAGCGATAGCTATGGGGCAAAGAAACTGCACAGTAATCAACAATGATGGATGGTGATCCATGAGCATCAGACTGGATCTTAACATCTCTCTCCCAAACAAGAACTAGAGACATAGTAATTTTTAAACACGCTTAATTACATACAGAGGTTGAAGCAGCAGCTCAGGAAGTGTTATGCAAATAAAGCAAAGCAGATGCCATTTTAAAATTAACTTTATTTCTTTTCATATAGGTCACACTTGGGTCTATTTGCACCCAAGAGGTCATCACAAAGGTGCAAGTAAGAGAGATGAGACAGTGTGACAAATAAGCTTAAATATATCCATATAAAGACAGCAATCAATATGAAAACTGTCACTTCCCCACAGACTACAAAAATACCACTTCATTATCTGGCACGTAGCTTCACAGGTCTGTATTTGTGACTAGGAAACGCAGATGAACTATATGATGTTAAGCATATGATACAGAGGCATGTGCAGAAAAAGAGCAGCCTAGCAGCCTTGAATAGTTTGTTAAACCAAAGAGAAAAATGAAAGAAAAAAAAAACCAAAACAAAACAGGAAGAATTTTAAAAATAGTTATTCACCTATTTGAAGAAATATAATGGAAAAGACAGCTCACTAAGCACACACCTAAAATTGGTTTTAGGCACAATCCAAACAAGTGGTTATCTAAAGTAACAGACTGAAGAAGGCTGAGCAAACCACTGGCTATCAGCACCTACATCCACCATTCTACTCTGGCAATACAAGCTGTAGGCAAGACTGGCGTTACCTCTCCTGGTTCCTTTGTTATTAAAGCAGAGAGCATGAAGATACCACAACAAAACCCCCAAAATTCGCATTTAAGAATTCTTGAAGTGAGTCTGCATCCACCCACTGCAACAGATGACCAAAACACACAGCTGTAAGGAAGTTTAGATCCATTTGGGACAGCCACAGAGTCATTTTCTTAAGAAACCTCAGCAGCATGTATAATAGCAACCCAGAGAAACCTCTTTTTCAGAGAAACTGTTTTCCTATATCCAGAAATTAGTATGAGAAAAAACAGATTCAGGCTCAAATTAATATTCTCATCCTGAATTGAAAATCACATCATTAAACTTCCCATCTCTGGTTTTTAAAGATAAATGCTCCATAACGACAGCTCGTAACATCTCGATTTTTCTGGGAACTGATCTTATGCACAAGAGGTCTTTCAAATCCCACCATCCTACTCCAGGCGCAGGGGTCTCAGGGAAGTTCCAGGACTGAATTTAACTCAACAAAACCATGGAAAACTGGTCTGCTCCTTAGTATAAGCAATACGGTTTGCACTGAAAAACAATATTCCCTGACTGCCAACCTTATGCCATGAAAAGTAATTTCTGCTGTTGTAGAATGGCCGACAAAAAAGGCAAAAAAGACCAGCCCATTGTTATATTGTTATAAAGAATTTTCTTGTACACAGAATTCCTAGGCTCCCTATCCTGATCCTCAATCAGATGATCCTTCTGTCTTGATCAAAGTCAAGGAGTCCAACAGGCTGGACTAAGAGCTTAAAACTCTGAAATATAGATGTGGAGATTTCATGTAACCACTTATAAAAATAGAGCACTCAGTAATTGTACCAGCCCACCACAAAGAAATACCAAAAAAAATGGTTCATGGATCTGAAAGAATTTCTTGATGAGTATGTGCTACCTTTGACTATGGCATGTTGAATAACCTGACACGTAAATGGCTTAGAAATGAGCATTGTCAAGGAGGTCTGCTTCATTTGTTAAAAAATCTTGCAGAAAGTAGAGATAACTGCAAGTGGAAAAAGAAACCTATTTCAGATCAAAACTCAAGTGTCTTACGTGAAAGCAAAGTCATAAAACAGGCTTTCTAAAGGATTGCCAGTTGAAAGAAAAAGAAAAAAATCTCATTATATCATACAAGCGGCAATGGACTCAATCCCACTGACAGAAAACACATCGTCAGCATCACGTTTTCAGGTCCTGAATGACACAGCACACAGAGCAACATTTCCAATATGTCCATAACCTCAAATAAGAATCCCCAAATATAGAGATACATTTTCTAAGGAGATTTTTTACTTCTCAAGTACTTAATTAAATTAAATAACAACTGAAAATATTTCTGGAATATCTGGCTCTGAAACACCAGCTCTGAGCAAACCAATGATCAAGTATAAATCTTTACATCACTTCAACACACTCATCCTAGTGAAGATTAGATCAGAAATCCTAAAAGCACTCGAGATCTTGGTCCAGTAGTAACATACAAGAGCTCTTGGTGTATGTCCCAGAAGTGCACAAATTTATTTTAAATTCTGCACTTAAACTTCATGGGATGTCAGTATGAATAGTCACACACAGGTAAACAAGCTTTCAGATCCAGCAATCAAGCACTGTTAGACAACAGCAGACTAAATTATAGGACTATTCTTTAAGGTCTGTCCTCAGAGATCAACTGCTGCCATAGGCAATGATTAGAAATCTTAATTACTTCAACGGTCAATAACTGGTATGGCACCAAATGAGACTGCTCACTGGAGTCAGGAACATAAAACACTGGAGCCATCACAATATTCCATGGATTTAGAGTGTCAGACCAGAGGTTTACCTCAGTAATTCAGAATGTCTTTTTATGAAAATCCAGCTATAGCTAGGCAGTTTCAAAAACCAAAAGCCACACAGATCCTCCTCAAAATATGATGCTAGAAAGCAATATTCCTCATTGTTACTCACAAAAGGAATAATGAAATTTAGCTAACTTGTTGCTTTTGTGAGTAAACCAGCTACAGGAATAATTTCTGAAGACTTCAGACAGACTAACTCAGTGGGCACCAGAGAATCATTATAACTTTGTGCAATTGAAAAAAATATACAAATGGTGCTAGATTTTCAGCCAGTCTAGTTGGCTCTGCAAGTTATTTATGTTAAATAGTGTCATCATACGTGATTCTTCTGGACCTGTATCATCAGAAATGGTCTGATACAAGGCAGAATTATTTCAAAAGAACAAAGATACATGTGACACAAAACTGACAGTCATAATCCAGATAATACTGTAATGTGGAATAAAACTCACTACAAAATTCTACTTCAGAGACCGTCAGCTGTGCTGATACAACTGACCAAGCCAACCCTGGAAACAACTGTCCCTGACGTAGGGCACTGAACCATTTAAGATTTACAAGGAACCAGAATCAATTGATATTAGGTGTTGAGCTTTGTTGACTCATTCAATTTATTTAGGTGGATATAAAACTCCATTTTTTATAAACTTATTTTACAGCTGCTTATATAGTGTATCTGGCAACTTCAAACAAATGGCTTTTGCTAAGTTGGGTTAGATCCACAACATAAAACACAACTTACAAGCCTCAGATAGGTGTACCTCCACTTCTAGTACATGTACCTGCTGAGAGCATCCAATCTTGGCATTAAATAATAACCTCTACAGATTTCAGTTCCATTTCCCTCTTAAATAAAAATTTAAAAGATACATACACTTTTGTTTCATAGTCCTTCCAAGCTTTATCAAAGGGTTTTTTCAGGTCCTGTCAAGAAAAGAAAAAAAATTACAGCCAGATATTTACATGAAAAATACTGTGGCTCTAACAATGAAGACACACCTTGGCTACTTGCAGTGCCTACTAGAATAAGGGACTTCACTCTTTCTTAACAGCTCACCTAAGGGTTGTGCAAAAGCAATCTTGCACAAAACAATCTTATAAAGAGAATTAATACAGTCATGTTTTTAAAAGTGTCTCTAGGATGCTTTTTGCTATGATTTTACAGCTCCATTTTACTCTTTAAAAGGTATAACTACACGTTATCCCAAGACCATACTCTGCTATTAATCAAAGTAACTACTTTCTCATCATTCTGTCTCTGGCTCTACTGGAAAAAAGTCCCTATCCTGAGGCTGCAGTATTGTCTTGGCTACGAACTTGATGCATCACACTAAAGTTTAAAAAATCAATTTTCCACTGACTTAATGGGAACAGTATAGTCCTTATGGCTCAGCATAACTAATTCTGTGAGAATTCTGAATTACTTATATTCCAAATTCCTTTATCTTCTTTCCTCTGAATAAGGTAATTTGACTAAAATTATCTTAACAAGTTGTAAAGTTATTTCACTGATGTCTAAAAATGCAAGAGCTGAAGTTCTGATGAAGTTCAAGAGAACAGACAACTACAAAAAAATGTTAACTGTCAGACACTGGAAAAACTTTGCAATTACAGATTAGGAACTAATTCTTATATGTTAGTTAATTATTGAGATAATTATTAAATTAACTAAAGCAGCATTTGATTATATTTTCCAGTCAGTGGGGCAACATTGTATTGTAATAAGTGTATTTATTCTGACATAGAGAAGAACAACAGTGAAATGTGGTAAGCAAACAACACAAAGATAATAAGCCTATCTTACGAAATAATCTATTTATCCTCCAGTAATTTACAGAAACCATTTTTAGTCTATGTACATATTTTTCTCCTTCCTTCAGTGTCCTAGAACAATAGCTGCCAGTCGCTTCCTGTTTGCTCACTAGTAAACAAAGCATAAGCCCAGTAAGTTTGCTCGCCATAGGCTCTGAAATTTTTTATAAACATATCATCATTTGAGTCCCAGGTTGCTGTTATTTCAAATAGGAAATGTCCTTGGGGCATAAACAAATAGATTTCAGCTTCTTCAAGAAAAATCCTATGCTCATACAGTCTAATGTGTGTTTCTTAATAGTTCCAGGTAAGTTTAGAATGCTAAATAAATATACTACTAATAATCCTTTAAAATAAAGTACTAACCTTTATGCAACTAAGTAAATATCTAAATCTTACACCTCTTTCTCTGCTTATCTTCTACAGTTCAGCCCTGCTTTTAAAGATTCTCAAATGTTGTTTTGTATACACAGTCAAGAACACGTGGTATGTGAAACCACAAACAGAAGGGATGACTTGATTCACAAAAAAAACCCCAAAAAACAAACAAAAACCCCAAAGTCTTGTTTATTGAGCTAACATGTTATTTGAGTATCTTATGCCTTCCAACACATAAGATTAATACACTCGCTAAATATATCTATTGTACCAACAATCCTATATATAAATTGGAAGAAAAACATACCCCTTTTACTCCTTTCAGATCTCCCTTCAGCAAACTGTCCAATGGAAAAGTGATTATGTTGTTCATATTCTGAATCTGTAACAAGAAAATTACACCAAATCAGTTAATATTTTTAGACACAGAACATAAACTGTCTTAATACACACATTTCAGAAAGTTTCACAAGGAAATCTTACATATTATTTTCTGATCCCTGCCTTATGGAGATGTTTATCAGCACAGCCAGTAATCAAAGATGAAAGCAACATGAGTTAATTAAACTCACTCTGGAAACACTATACCCCAAGCCAGCAGGAAACCTCCAGAATTACTGCTGATTATAAATATCTCATCCAATGATGTCTGCAAAATAAGACCACTAATTTTTACATTGCCGTATTTCCCTGTTTAAATTACATGAAAACAATCATACAGTTTTCTAGCACTGATAATTTTAAGTTCATGAGCATATTTTATATTAACCTTGTTTATTTTTCAGCCTCTTCAGAACTGTTCCATTAAACATATTTGCTACTCTCCCAATACATGGCATCTTACTCTGAGAGAAGTTATAAAGACAAAGAATGCTGGCCTGTAAAATAGCCACTATTCCAGTATTTTCCATTTGTTTTTAAAAAGCAATACATCTGCCTTATTTATCTCATGCAAACTTGGAAATAAGAATTTTATTAGGTCTTTAGTATGTAAGTAATTGAAGAGAAAATAAGTACTTCAAGAAGATAAAAATTATTTCAAATGAAGACAGTAGTAAAATAATCATGGTTTTAGTTAAGTATCTGTACAGTAATGTTCTGATACGGAAAAAGAATGAACAAAGACTGTAGGAATAAAACCGTTAGGAAAAGACTGCACATTCACTCCTTTCTGATTCTGGGAAAATATTCAAGGTATGGGCCATAATGTCTAGGCAGAGAGTTTAAACAGTACCAATTCAAATGGACTGGTTGCTCTGAGGAGCAAAATCCAGAATACTTTAGAGTAACACAATAAGAAAAAAAAAAAAACCAGAATAACTTTTGCAGCAATTCAGCTAAAGCTGCCCCTGGATAAGTTACTTATTTTCTTGGTAATTTATGCTGTTCTTTTAAAATGCCATTTTTTTTCAAGAAGCTCTGAAATCCCTATATGAAGATGGATTTCAGATGTTTAAATTACAGAAAGAACTTTGCATCATGCAGGAACAAATGCTTCTATTTCTTCAGGAATAATGTCAGGGACATTGAAGTCTGTTTTAGCATAACCCACCCAGAGATGGAAAAATATTGAAATTTCAAGAAAAAAGTATTTCCAGTTATGGATAGTTCAGTCTTCCCAGAACTGAAAAATACAAAATATTATCACCCTGTAGTTACTTGGTAACCTCACTTGAACAGACTTGGTGATACATAACATCTGTTTTTAAAACAAACAAGCAAAGCCCTGATAGCCCCACCTTTCCTCCTCAAAGAAACTACCTTACTGCATTTGCTTGAAATTTCAGCCACCAGTCAAAGTGAACCTTCATTAATTTTAAAGGTTACACAGATTGTCTCTGCATGGAAAGGCTGAAGAAATACAGAAAATCTGGTCTTTTGAACTCTTAACACAAATCACATTTCTCCTCCTCCACCCTACTGTTTCACCTCCCCAACAAGCTGCAGGACTCAACCACAGCCCTTCAGAATCAACAAGTTAAATTTCAGCTGTGTGTTGGTTTGGTTGTTTTTTTTTAAGTACTTCCTGTAAAAATTGAATGAGCAACATGTACACAAGCTTAGCTGGCAGTGCTGGAAACCATCCACCTCCTAAGTCCTCAGCAGTACTACAGGCGCATATCAACACAACCATTCTCAAGGGTAATAAAATTATATGTCGTAAATACAGGAGATAAGTGAAAAGGTTTAAACTACACAAAACCTAGGTAAAAAAACCCAGACACTTCTAGAAGTTGCAAGTGCACAACTAGAATGGTTATTCAGGTGCAAAAGCAGAAGAGGTCTCTTCCAAGATATCATTCCATGCAAAGTTTTCTACTTTGTTGTTCTATTTTATGAGTATGATGTAGTCAAATCTCTAACTTAAGGATCAATACTTTCATAGCCTCCATTTAATTATTCTTCAAGTTTACTAGACAGAAATAAAGAACAAAGTATTTCTCAACAGCAGACTCAAGACAATTGATTTTTCTTTATGTCAGAAAAGAAAAAACATCTAAAGTATTATCCCAAACATACTCATGTAAACATCAATCAGACTCCAAAACAGTTATGGATATTTGCTAGAATTTCACATCACATGGCCTGGATTCCAAAGCAACTTAAAAAAACAATAAGAGAAAAAACTCTACATTCTTTTTAAAAGTTTAGAGAATGTTTGCCTATTCAAATTAATTCCTTCTGTGTGCTATCACCTGTACAGTCTATTGTATATCAGTCTATTGTATTCCCTATGCTCCTATTCTATTTGTAACAAAAGTAAACATACATAATGCATGAACTTGTCATTATTAACCTACTTAGATGAATCATACTCCCTCATATTTATAAGTCAGCAAGCAATATACAGATGAAAGATCTTGCATGTTTTTCTGCTCTTTCTTGAGTATCTTAAGCTGAACTATCTAAAGATACAGACCCATTTTTGGCATGCAGAGAAGCATTAATATGCTGCAGTTCCTAATCTGTGCAGAGTACAAGGAGCTAGAATGTATGCAACAGCCTCTACATTTTGACTACCTTATGTTTTAAAATATTCTTTAAAAAAATATATACAAAGGTGCAGGAAATCTTCACAGAAATTAGAGTAATCCTGTCTCAGAGAAACACTAGCAAATTCCATATGTTAAAAAAAAAAAGAAAGAAAAAAAAATAGTTGACCTCGTTTCCACTTACAACATTGCTGCTTTGGCACTTGCAGTTTTCCTCTGACAGTTTCCAACAAGATGACACGGTAAAAAATTAAAACTTCCTAAGTTGGAGCACGCTCAGAAAAGAAGAAATGGCAGGGGAGAGAACATATAAACAAAACACATAGCTGCCAGAAGTGCTCATAGAGGCAACAAGCAAGCCAGCATTTGTGAAGGGGAAAGATGTTCAAGTGGTTTAAGGGCCTATGGCTAAACATTTAAGTTTGCTGTTTGCCAGCCCTCCTGATTCCTTTAAAGTAAAGCTCTTTTCCATAAGAGCTTTGGATACTAGTGCCTGCAGTACTTCTGTATGTTTTGTTTTTTAAGTCCAACCAAAAAGAAAAAAAAAAGCCTTTTCAGTATACTTCAGAAGTTAAATACTTTTCTTAACATGCAGAACTTAAAACTTTTTCAGTTTAAACTAAAATTCAGGCAGTTGAACAGTATGATATGTCTCCTTTTAGCATTACTAAACTTTAGATGCAGTCCCTGTACCTGGCTGTGGGCTTCTCAACCATCAATGAGCTCAGGTGTGTGCAGATAATGGCAGTACTGCCTGCTGACAAATCATTGTCTATTTTCTTTTTTTATGGCAAGTGCTATTGGATTTAATAGTTTCCAATAATTTTCCCAGTGACGTGAGCATTAGTAGGACAAGGCCAATCAACACAGCAGAGAGAAAGTGGAATCAGAACACCCACTATAGATGAGACGTTGTTTGTCTGAACTTTAAGCTTTAGCATCTACGCCCAAGACTTCAGAAAAACATGTAACAAAGACTGGTGACACAAACTTTCATCTTTGCACTGTGCCTTCCCCTTGCGCACAAGGTCACAGTGCTGCCCTTCCTCTGTCCTCACTCCCTCTCCTCTGCAGCACAGGTGTGACTGAGCTGGGATATCACCCACCACTCATTATGCCACAGGGAAAATGACAGGAGCTGAGCACTACTACGTGCCCACATGGAGCTGCTGGCACAGCTGCCTCGAAAAACGCCTTCACACAAGATACCAAGTGCTGCCACCATGTACTACTTAGAAACAGCCCCGTTACCACCACCAATACTCAAACTACAAACTGGGAACTTCTTTATTAGGAAGTATTTCACAGGAAATCTTAAAAGCATAAAATGAAGAGTTGCAAAAGCAAAGAAAGGAAGAGACTTGTGGTTATTCTAGCCCTCCTTCCTTGCCAGTGGAGAATTCCAGACTGCACATTTTCTAACCTAGGTTGAAAGACCTAAGTGGTAGGCCTCTATCAATCACTTTCTCTGGGACACTTCACCTTATATTTTCAGAGTGAGATCCCATTTACATGCAATTTATTATTTTCCTGCTCCACAATCAGAGTTGCCTGTGAAGCAAACCATACATTTAAAATTCTTCAAAATTTTCTTCATAAACCAATCTATTGAAGCCCTAATCATGTTTTGTTACTATCCTCCAAATTTCCTCCAGTTGGATCAATACCCTTTGGCAAAAAAATAAAGATGTGGTTCCAGGTGGAGCTGAACCCGTGCTGCTAAGGAGGAATTATTACATCTTGGCTTATATCTCTACAAGCGTAAATCAAACAGTACTCATTTTTTCCTCTCACCGTTAGCCAAGTTTTCCCTAAGTGTACTGATGTAAAACAGAAAGCTCACAACTTAAATCATTAAGCTCCACATGCAATATTCCAATCTCAAATACGTATACCTGTAGAGTTTTTTCATGGACTTCAGTTAGTCCTTCTAAACAAAAATATGTTTGTGAAGGTTCAGGCACCAAACATTGTTTTTTAAAACCTTGGTCTAAACAAAAAATTCTGGGCATAAATTTCTCAAGTTTATTACATGACACAGAAAATATATTTCCTTCAGTGTTGCTGTTACCTTTTACAGTTAAGCAAATTTTCTTTCTTCTCACATTTAAAAAGTAAGTAAAACAAGAGCATATGGTCAGAAAAATATCATTGCTGTTCTTCCATTTCTTCTGACTAAAAACCCAAGGATTATTAATTGAAAATAGAATCTCTTACTACATCAGCTACCTTCCACAGAGTGAAAATATCAGATCCACTCCTCTCAATCCAGACTGTTTCATTATCTTTAAATTTATATAAATGCAAAAGAAAGGACAAGAGTATGTATAACAACAACAAATAGAGAAAATGGTATTTGTTAAATAGCTACTTCATCTTCACAGATCAAACCCCTTTTCAAGGGGTGTTGACAAAGATGCACAACTAGATTTTATTTCTTCTGAGTGTACTAATTTAATAGGATTTGAAGGAGAAAATATTTAAAATGCAAACATATTGCAATGAGCCTTTCATTTTCCTAACATTTTTCATATTAAGACCCACACCTTTATCCCTTGGCACTATATTTAAGAAGACAGAGTAAGTAACACTATAAGCAAGTGCTATACAGACCTAACCTACCTGGGAACTCCTACTACTCTAGCAGGTGCTCCCATTCCATTAGGAATCAGGAACAAGGTTGCCATTAAGAAGCAATATCACACTTGCCACAAAAGGTGGTATGTTACCTCTGAAAATGACCTCTAGTAATTTCAGATCTTTCACTACCAAAAAGACAAACTGATTGCTCAATCTTCTTAAAAAACAGAAGTTGAAGAACAATTTGTAAGTTGATATCAGAGCTATGGCAAAAGAAAGTAATTGTACAGTATACATCACAGTGATCCAAATAATGCAAACTGGGTTAGAATGGCTAAAATGAGTGGTTACAAGGATTTTGTACACAGAAAATATCAATTCATTTCTTGAAGATGTATTTATAAATCACTTCAAAAGTGAAGAACTACGGAGGTTGGGGTGGGGGTTTTTGGAGTTTTATGCACTATTTGAAAGTGCACACATAAAAGCAGCATAGCAAACTTATAAAAACCTCAAGACCTAAACTCTACCTTGAATAGTTAACAGGTTTTTGGATTAAAAACAAAAATACTTCAGCTGTTATTGAAATACTTTAAAATACTGATGCCTTGATAAGGACATTAAAAACTTCAAAGTCTTTTAGGAAACTTCTAAAATTATTAGGGAAAACAAGGACCTAAAACTCCTGTTAAAGCAGAACAATTTTACAAGGGCTTTCCTCTACCTTACTAAGGACAAGTTTAAAGAAAATCTTTGCGCAGAAGCACTTTAGAGCTACAGCTCAAAATGCCATCCAGGCCAAGAGCTGACAGAACACATCAGCTTCTAGAAACAAAAGTAAAATATATGACAAAGCAAAACTTGACAGTAGCCCTAAAGCTTTGCCAGTGTTAATAGCTTTGGCATCTGTTCCAGTCTGAACATGTCCTCTCACTTCCTTGCACATTCCCCATTCACTTCAGTTAAAATCTTCCATGGAAATTCAGCACCCTGTGAAACTCCAGAGATAGGTCTATTTAAAGAGTACCTTCCAGAATGTTTTTTTAACAGCAGCAGGTTGCATGGCCCTGGCTACATTTTTGATGAAAATATTTACAACCAAAACATGTGGAGTGCTACAAGGAAACACCAGAGGAGAGGGATGTTTTTAATGTCAATATATTGAAAGCATTCAGAGTTGGATACGTCACCTCACTGTGAGAATGCACATATGGCTATGACTTTAACAAAATACACCCCAAATTATTTCCAATTATTGTACAGAACTTTTTATACTGGTCAATACCCTTTTAACCTTTTAGAAAACTAGATCTCAATCATTGAATTTATGAACAGATTTTCAAAGTGACCAGTTACAAAAAATTTATTCTAGTGGCATTAACTCCTAATAGGCAAAGCTATATAAATCTATAATTTTTCATTATTCTGGATTTCTTGCTTATAAATATGGCATTTGCAAGCAATAATGAAGTTCACATCTTTTTTTCATATGTATTTCTTTCTGGAGGAAACTATTTTCCTGTGGAGACACCAAATTCAAGGACCATTAGGTTTCCTTTGCTAGTCAGGAAAAAACAAAAAGCTTCAAACCTCAACAATATGAAGCATATTAGGAAGGAGCAGCACTTTACGGAGACCTGCTCTTCACCAGACAGTATTAAAGAGAGAAGGTGCCTATGCTATTGCAATGTTAAAAAAAATTACATTCATGCCTATGCAGAAGTTACTCTTCACTTCAAAAATAGAGAAAATCAGAATCACAAACTGAGAAAAACTAAAGACTTCACTACTCTCTTATGACATATCCTCTTCTTATACACACAAACTGAAGCAAATGTACATGGCTGCTTCTAAAAAAAAAACAGTACACAGCAAAAAGAACTACAAATATTCCTTGGAGGAGACACACACAGAAATTAGGTGGATAACAAAAGGTAACAAAAACATGCATTCCAACTTGCCATAGATATTTATTTTGGTGTTTTTCCTTTCCAAAGTGTGGAAGAAAAGTCATTATTTTCAGAAACATTTTGCAAAGATAGTAGTTTCTGGTTTTAAGAGAACAAATAGCTAAGATTTTTGGTAAAAAAGCAACACTTTCTGGCTTTCAGAAGTATTCTTGAAATGTAACACATTAAAAGCTTTTTCTGGGGAGAGGGTGTAGCTTTCAGCAGATTGCTTTTTAAAATCACCTAAACATCCCATTTCCCAGATCCATTTGCCTAATGAATTCATCATACTGCAATTAATATATGATAGAGAAGGGGTTTTAGTCAACAGAAGGTAATAATTAGAAGACCCATTCAATTTTCCTTTCCATAGGAGCTGCTTGCCTCTGTATGAGAGACTTGGGATAACTGACTCACACTGAATCAGGATGCCTCTTCTGACACATAATCTTAGATAATATTTGTACTTCCAGAGAAGTTCAAATCAATATAACCAATGTGAAATATATTTCATTGTTGATAAATACACCTGGGGCTCTATTCATCAATATCATGATTGGGTAAAAAGAGAGGACAGCATCAGAGAATGAATGGAACTGCCCTAAATCCCATCAGCTGGAAACATTCCCCAAAGAAGTGATTATGACCAGCTGGCTGCAAACTACAGACATTTGGTCTAGACTCACAAAAGCATTTGATGTGTCTCCATGCCATTGATTTCAGCAGACACAGACTTTTACATGCTCCTGGGAATCTGGGTCATTTCCCCTTCCTAGCCCCTGGTGTAAGAGTTCTGTGAATTCAAATAAATTTGGTACCTGAGATATGGGAAAGCTCTAGCTAGTAGGATGTAATCAGAATCTGCCTTTTTTGTACCCTCTGATTAATGTGAAATTGAGGCTGAAAATTCTCCATTTATAATTAAAAATTCCGTTCTGCCATTTGGTTCCATCCCATTTGGCTCACCAGAGAGGCTTTTAAGACTTACTGGCTTCAGCTGTAGGACTGATCTCCAATGGATGCTACTGTTGTCAGAGCATTTGTTTGATTTTGTTTCCCTGACTCACTTCCCTGAGAAGCAAGAACACTCTCTTCCAGGGCTGCTAAAATCTCCCTTTACAAATACAAATGGAAAGTGGGGAAAAGTAAAGTAAAACAGCATGATCACACAGTAAATCAAGTTGGGTTTTGCTGGTTTCACAATTTTAAAGCAAACTGAGATGTGTGTTTTATAATGCATGTTATAACTACTTTATTGTGGGAAGCTTTTAGATGTGATTAGTGAAGAGGGAGGTTTGTTGTGTTTGTGTTTTGTGGTGGTTTCTTTTCTGGTTTCTTTGGTTTGAGTTGAGTTTTGACTGCTGCAAGGGGAAAGCCTAGGACATGAGACATTTTCATAAGCTGGGAATTTTTTAAGAACAGTGGTTGCTAAAACACAAATTGTCTTCAATATGAAGAGCTGTTGTAATTCCAAAATACAGCCTTTATAATGGCTTTAAAATTTCAACATGTTTTTCTCAGATAATTCTTACCAAATTTTTGAAGAGTGCAGTTAATTCCTTTGTAAACACAGAAAATTTTAAAAATGCTGTTCCCAAATCTGGGTCATCCCTGCAAACACAGTTGCCACCGAACTTCTCCAGTGCTTGTGTATACTGTTCTTCATTTTCCACGTGAGCTTCAAAAAGAGTAAAACAGGAAGATACCATCAGTAGATAAAAGGTTATTGAAATCACAATTGAGGGGTTTTTTTAAAAGAAAACTTTCCACAGTTATTGCTACAAATGTTTACTTGATACAAAATACAGTTATTATTTACATTTTAACACTGATATGCCGGATGTGGATTGCACGTACCTTATCCACAGTGTACAAATGACAATGTGCCAAAACAAGACAAACATCTGACACTCTAGAAAGACCCACAATATTTCTGCACCATAGCAGAGACCCCATGACAACTCCCATCTCCTATAATGAACTTTCAGATTTTAGAGTCTTTTATTAACACTTTCTAATTTTAACTGTGTGCTGTTATGTTTTACTGTGTGCTGAAAAAGAAACAGAAGAGCTAAAGTGTGCTGGCAGAGTCTTAGATCTCTACAACAGAAGGCAATAGATCAAATAGTCTTGGTTCACCCTAAGGAAAAGGACTATAAACCACATTACAAAGGAGGACAAAACTGTATCTATGTTAGTTCTCTGATTCAGGGCAGCAGTGGGGATCTGAAGCGAATCCTAGCAATCTGCATTTACCACAGGCCAGTTCCGTTCTGAAAGCAATTCTGGTTCATGACAACCAGATTCCTTTCTGAGAGAACAAAACCAGAAGCTCTGCCCTAGAAGTCATCTAGTGCTCCTGGGCTACACCAGTGCAACTCATCCAGCACACACCTAACACCAATGTTCAGAAAGCTTTGAGTTGCACATGTTGGGGGATTATTCAGCCCAGGGAATGAGAGGAAATCTAAGCATAAAATAAATTCCCCTGATTCAAATATAAAGGAAATCTGAGAGGCTTCAGTCTTAACTACTTTGCCCAAGTGATTTACTCCTAGGTCACTCCTAGGTTACTTGCCTATACAGACAGGCATAAAAAGTCCCTTTATCAAAAGTCAATTTGACCTGTGGAATAAAACAGAAACAGAAAATTTTTCTGAACCCAAGTTTAGTGACCATGTCAAGCTTGAGCATGTGGACAAAGCACACCAAGTCGGCACCTGACAAAGTTAACATTGCCTATTTTTTATTCTAGCTGTAGACAATTTCTAAAGCTTCAAAGGAAGTCAGGGAAAAAAACCTCCACACCCTAGAAAACAAATTATGCATTAATAAGAACAAAGACTGTCTCGGTCATTACATGAGACTAGCATAAACCCTGAAGATTATTTAGAGAGGATTAATCTGTTCAAACAAGCAATGATCCAGTTTCATTTCAAGCCCATTTGTACATATCAACACATTTAATATCCAAAGGATTTTTGATACAATGTCATTTCCCAAATTTCTATGAATTAGTTATACAACCTGTTTAATAAGCTTATCCTGCTCCAGACTGAAAACAAGCCTATGTTCACATGTCCTATCGGGACAGCCATTCAAGAACTTTGTTTCTCAATAGCTACAAATTTTCTCTAATTTCCAATATATGAAACTAAAACCCTGTGTAGCAGTGGTATAACACCATGTTATTTAAGACTGACATAATGTACATGGAGAATTGAAGTTACACAAACAGCAGTAATTCTACAATTTTTAACTTGAGCACTTGAATTTGCAGCCTGTGACAGTTTTCAGATAGCTATTAAATTTTAAAACTGAGTACTAGCACTGAAATTTACTTCTTTTCCTCAGCATCAACAGCAACGGCTGAGCACTTACCAAAATTTTTGCTGTAGGATGAAGTAAGGATGTTCAACTAATTCTATTGTGTGACATATATACACCTGAACAAGCTTTCAATGAACTGGCATAGGCAGCATAAATGAGAATGTGGCAGGTCACAGCTCCTCTAGATCTCATATCTACCCAGTGAGGTGAATTATTTCCACACTGCTTTCTGCATTCTCACTGCTTCCTGCATCCAGCTTAGCTTACATGAACCCAGGTAAGAGAAGAGGTCAGGCCACAATTCCTACAGCAAAAAGAGAAAGCTGCCCCTGCATGAAAGCAAGGTGCAAAGGCTACTACCATTAAGAGTTATGGCTAGATGTGCAACCAGTAACTGTGCCATGCTGACTTTTTACCTTAGGAAACAAGCACAGCATCCATTCCACATGGCATGCCCAGGAGTCTTCTATTCCCCAGCATCCTAGGGACTGTTCTTCTGGATTCTGAGACATTCCCCAGAATGCTGATGGTAGTTTATTGCAGCAGTACTATTAATTAACTGAGCTGGTACTCCCCAATTGCTTCTGAAGAACACAAAAACCTACTTTTCCCGTGGAACCCTCCAAAATACTCTTCCTGTCCTCTGTTTTTTTCCTGATGGATTTTTAAAGTCTCTCTACAAACAAAAGGTATGATCAAAAAAAGAAACTTGATCTAGTTTTGAGGGTTTAGAGGTTTTCTTTAAGTAAGAACCCAAGCTACGTACAAATTGGGAGTCACTATGTAATCCTTAATAATGGTTGGTAAACTCTCACATTAAAACAGAAATACAAAACATGTAGATTTAATATTTAGGGAACCTATACTAAAAATCCAGTCACTGTGCTCTTAGGAGTGTAGGACTATGGGGTTTGTTTTGTCAAAAGAAACCCCAAGGGCTGACAGGTGACTTGGTTAGTGATGTTTCTGCTGGTGGAAGAGAAATGCCTCCAAACCTTTCTTGTCAAGATTGGGTGGGCAGCACGAATTTAAAACGTGGGCAAGGTACTGATTTTATGCAAAGACTAGTGATTTGCTACAATGCTCTAACAGGTACTCTGATTATGAAGTATAGTCTAGCATTCTAGAATAAAATTTTTAAAAACCCCAACAGCCAAAAAAAATCCAGCCAAGCAAGAAAAAGAAGAGAAAAAAGGATGCCAAACCAATGAAACAGCTCCTGATGAATCTTAAACTGGACCCTCCACAATCCAAAGATAACAGATTCATTACATTCAACAAGGAGCTTCCTTTCAATTAACTGAGATGAATTATACCACAACAACAGTTCTTGTTCTAACCTTGTGTCTGAACACCAACATGGCCACAAGTTCTGTCAGATATTGGTGGCTCTCCAAGGTTGACAGGCCTGTCTATTTTGCATTTAATATAGGTTTTGTTAGCTCTAATTGCTATGAACTGCACAGTGAGAACAAAAGCCAATCAAATGCCATTTCTTATCCATAAAAAACAAATGCTGTTTCTTATTCACAAAATGCTGCTGATCCACAAAAACAAAAGCTTCAGTTATTTTTTTCAAAGAAGATAAACATACACAACTCGAAGAGATTGGCACACATTTTAAAAGGCACACAGCAATAGTTCTTTGTATTTTATTCAGCATTATAAGAAAAATATCTGATTTTTTACATCATGACAATAAAAAGTTGCAGCTCATCATCTCTCTCTCGTCATGAAGTTCCCAACATACATAACTGGAAGCCACCAGGGAGAGTGAGGTTTCACAAAGCAGTAGAGCCAATGTAGCTTCTTATTGCTACCAAAGAGTAATTTCACCCCTCCCACACCCTCATCTCTTGATGATACACATGGCCCTACCACTTCAGGTGCTTATCTAATCCTGATTAAGTTGATCTCACTGCATATGCAGCTTTATACAAGCTTAAAAACTCATCTAGGGATCTGCCAAACAGCAGGCATGACAGAAGGAGCAGGTAGCCCAGACCCAGTGGAAAGAGGAGAGCACAGCTTCACCACTGGGTACCAGTATGGCAGCAAGAGAAGTTTAGCTACCCCACAACATCTCATGCTTACTGAGCTCATGATCAAACAGCTAGTTCAAGATTGACACTTAAAATGCACATATTTCTCTTCTCAGAGTTACCCATATAACTCCTTCTGATTCACTATGACATCTGACTGCTTAAATCTTCCAATTTCACCAATATAAACTAACAGGAATTATGTACTTACCCAGACCAGATAAGTTTATGGCTTTGACAGATTTCTTCATTTTATAGAGAACAGTTCGGTCAACATCCAGAGCCTAAAAAAAGGAGAAAAACATAATAGTGGATTGTCCTCTGGCAAATTTCTGCCCTGGAAACCTGCTGTAATTACAACTATTACATAGTTTACTTTATTTCCCTAATTAATGAATTACTTGCCATTGGCTTCCACCCCCATTTATACAACCTATTCTGTCCCCTTGCCCAAAAAAACACCTCCTCCATCTTTGGCTGGTGACCAGCATCGTGTAAACTCAGCAGGAAACAATTTACACAATACTGTCTATCCATGCTAAATTATTAAAGAAGCTTAAAACAGTTTTCACCCATCATATGTTCTGACACTGCTGAAGACAGGAGCAATATCATTTCCTCAGGCAGAATATTGAAAATGGAATTTAATTTCAGTTTTCCTGGATAATTTAGTTAATTGCATTCTCAACTATATGAACTTTCTCACTGCTATGCTGAACAAAATAAATTGCATATCTCTCAAATATCTTTCACACAGTTTAACACTAGGCAAAGCTTCCCCCAACACTATATAAAATTCAAGTTTAAATCTTTCCCAGAATGCTCAAGCACTTATAATCAATTCGTTTCAAAGAAAGTAGTAAAAGCAGGCAACCATTTTGCTTACTGAAGTGAAATATGAGCAGACTCAAAAATGTAGAATTGTTCCAGAAGGGAGAAGCAGAATTATGGTTATATAAATTAATTTTTTAAAAAAAAATTGTGAAACTTGGAGAAAATATATGTTCCAAAGATGGTGGTGTCTTTAGACACCACTGACGAACAATACTGAACACTACAAATTGTATTAGGCCAAGAGCTGTTTAGCATGATACATGATAAAGCAAAGAAAACCCACCAAATTCATTCCAGTTTTCATGCAAAACATTTCAATGAATTGCATCAGTTACACATCTGACCTACCCTTGTTTTATTGTTAATCATTTGTGTAAGAAACACAATGCGGAAAAGTCAGCCCCTAGGAGTCTATCCAATTATTTTAACACAGTGAATGCAAAAAGAAATATTAAGCCCCCTGATTCTGGGAGTATTCTTAAACTGAATCCATTTAGACCACAAATAGCTGGACAAAATCTTCACAGCATTCCATGGAAACCAACCAATTTAGACAATGCCTGAACATTAATGTTCCTGTGTCACGGTACTGCTGTATCCGTTGGAGGTTTTGCCTCCAGCATCTTTATATTAGCATATATATATTTTTACATCTGAAACATATTAGCAGGAGAAGTGCAGACGCCTTTTCACCTGGAATTCTAAAGTACAGAAGAAGAGAAAAATAAAACAATCTAAGAAAGCCCATAAAAGCCATGCCAGCTTTGTTCACCCTCTTCGGCAATTTGAATTCCATCCACTACAACAAATCTGTATCTAGTATGATCTCCAAGGTTAAATTAGTCACCTGTTTGGATAGGAGTACATGAAGGGAACTCCCTCATTGTATATTTGGTGATTTCTAAAAATAACCTCAGAAAAGCACCCTCCAATCAGCTGACTACAGAGGAATGGTAATTTCATCGATGACTGCATCAAAGCACAATCACCCTCTTGGAGTCCAAGCAAAAGGAACATCTCCAACTACAAGCATTACAAGCAACAGTCCAAAGAGAAGGCTGACAGCCAGAGACTTAAAACTTACTAATTCAATTCTCAGCTAAATCTTAGATTTGTGTGTGCAGCTGAGAAAATATTAAATCTCTGCACCTTAGTTTAGGGGAGATAATTCTTAAGGAAGAGAAATGTTGGAAGGATAAATGCATGGGATTAATTGTACTACTGTGGTCAGGGATCCAGACAGATCTATGGATTCATAAAATCCTCTGGTCCAAGGCTGCCTCAATCAGAAAGCACAAACTCCCAGTAAGGAAAAAACCTCAAATCCTCTTCCTCAACTAAAGTCATCATTTTGGTTTGAAAAGTCTCTCAACCAACTTCCACTTTAGCCAGGATCAAGCAGTAGAGGAATAAACCCACAAGGCACAGCATAGCCAGGGTCCAACAGAAATGGCAGCTAATGGCCCTAAATACACCAGTGACAACTCAAGCATCAACCCATTTCAGACAGCTGGTCCACATAAAAATTCAAAACAAAGGATAATGGGGAAAATACCCCACAGAGAGTACTAAGGACAACACAACAAGCAAAACCTAAAACCTTAATGTGTTGAAACTGTACAGGTCAGGCTTTCTTGGGTCCTCTCTTCATCCCCTGCCTGTCTTTTCAGCTGCATCAGTGCAAAGCTGTACCTGAACCTGAAAAAAATGTGACTAGAAACTGGGGGAAAAAACTCAGTTCTGGAAAGCTTTCCAAACAGGAAACAAAGGATAAAAAATATCTAGCCATTTTAAGGGGGACCTTAAATAAACACATAGAAAAATTTAAAAATAGATAGATTAATTAATTAATTAATACATTTATTAAACACTATTACTATGTTTCCAATTGTGGTAAGAAAACTAGACTTGCTCCTGTAGGAGGTTTTGTCTATTCCTCCCTTCCTTGGTGCAATCTTTTCATAGTGTGTAACATTTAAGACTGGCTATGTGTGCCTACAACTAATAGGCAAAATACTGAAAAGCTTTGCATCTTTAATACTGTATTTCAGTCTTGCTTACAGACTAAAAAATAGAGAGGAGGACTGTGTCTTTGCTTAATTGAATAGCATTGGTGTTTATTCACATCTAGTGTTTCAAAGGAGTCATTTCAGGATAAAACTTGAAAATGTCACTCCTTGTCTTTAGTGCTGTTCTTCATATTTTCTTGTCCTTTTCTTTGTCCACATCTTAGCACTAGGAAATCAGTCTAAATCCAGCTGTGGCTTTATTACAGTTCACATTTCTGAGCCTTTGTTTGTTTCATAAATATACACACACACTATCCCAATGCACACACATGCACCAAAATGCACCCTCATTCAACTTCTTTGTGCATTCTCAGTAGTGTCAGAAGCAGGGAATTTTAAAATGGCTTCGGATGTTGCATATTCTAGCATTTCTTTTTATTCACTTAAAACACCCAGTAAACCCCTGAACAAGAAGAAAAGTGACCATGCATTTCATATGGCGGAATCATTCTGTCCTCCCACATAATGTTTCTAGTTTTGCCTCAAAAAACAATATTGTAAGACTGCTTATTTTAGCATCTGTTTCAGCACAACTGAGCCTATGAGGCCATATAAATAATTTTCATAGCCCCACTCAGTTTCTACTGATGAGCACTCAGACTTCTCTGTTGTTAAAAACAGTAAACATAACTTTGACTTAAGGGGAAAAAAACCCAAACCAAATTATCTACAGCACATAAGAAAAGAAGTCACATTGTTGTGGAAGTGGTGTTATGCACATGAACTGAAACAGAAACTCAAAAGTGACCTCCTTGAGCGTGTCCTTGTCAGTGCAATCTTTTTCCAAATACAGTATTTATGTCTTCTGTTCATTTACTTTCATGTGATTTCTGATGGCAATCTGATGAAACCATTTTTAAGGTAAATTACTTTTTAGTCAGAAGTATACTAGGGAGGGCAACAAGCATATCAAAATAAAATGCAGATTTTCAGAGGAACACAAGAGAGAGGACTCAAGCTACCAGTGATAAGTAGCAAAGCATTTTTCCACATGTAGGAACAAAGTCCAGTTTCACTTGTCAAAGGCCAATTTCCATTTTTGCTGCTTCAAAGGTTTCTACTTTGAACAGTAAAATGTGTCAGCTAACTAGAACCAAATCCATCTTACGAGGAAGAAATCAGTCTGAGATTACTGAAACATCCTGAAATGTTATTCTACATCCTACTCCTCAACCTATTTTAAAATAATAATAGTAATAATAATAATAATAACAACAATAATAATAATAGAGCTGTTAAAGTCTGTTTCACATTGCCTAGAAAGATTTAAGCCCACCAGGATATACAATTTTCAAACATTTAATTGCGCTGCTTCCCCCCCCATAAAAAAAACAAAGGAAAGAAAAAAAAACTAGCATCAATCCCCAAACCTATATTGTCTAAATAGATCTGTGCAACATAGATGGTTGGCACAAAAGATGAATGTATTATTTGCTCTTTTCAGCGGAGAGAGGAGAAACAAATTGTTCTATTATTAGCATATTTAACTGAGCGAGGAAAAAAGCAGGAAGACAGAAACTCAGAAACTGAACATCCCAGAGATGATTTTGGCACCTTTTACAGAGCCAAAGGGTACGGGGGAAACCAGGGCAGTAGCAGCATAAGTGGAGAGTCCCCAGGCTCTAGTGGTTCATTAAACATCTTTTGTGCCAAACTTACAGCAGAGTCTGGGTCTTTATCTTATGCAAGTGTCCTCACACCAGTGTCTTTTTCCTTTGTGGCCCAGAAAATAATTAATTATCTGTGAAGGAACAGAAAAACAGCCATACTGGATCAGATCAACACTCCATTTAACCTGATATCCTCTATCAGGAGCGGCCAACAGCAGATGTTCGGGGCAGCAAGCAAAGAAAAGCACGTACACATCCTTCCCCAGGATAATCTCCCATTTTCCAGTAATGAGTTTAAAAACAAAAGGCTGAGATACTCTCATCCAGAAACACTACATAGCCCAACAGGCTATTCTCAAGAGGAACAAGAAGCCCAAATTTTCTAATTCCAGACAAGGGAAAGAAAAAAACTAAACCTGACAGCATACCATGGGAAGTAGTGACCAAAGAAGTGGAAGGAGTCGGCCATCACCTTTACTTTATTTTGCATTTAAAACAGTTCAAAATGTCTAACACATTCCTTCCTTCTTACCCAAAGCAGCGTCTTTTTGGAAAGCGTAAAGTAACTATTTCACATTTTCAGCTATTTGGATGGGGTTTCACGGAAAGTATTCACAGAACTGGATCTGAATTTGAGGAAAGTCTCAAGGTTACCATTTTGTAGAATAAAGAGTCCATTGGAACAACAACAACAGATGCTTGGAAGTACTGCTAAAGCAGTAACAAAATTTTGGGAAATTAATCCTCGTGTCATTTGAAAAATTATCCTGGAGCCAGGAACCTATGTGTTCTTCCCTACACTGAACATCTACCTGACAAATATACAGAAAAAATATTAACACACTGATATTTGATCCACTATACACAGTTATCTTAACATTATTTCTTTAAAACAAAATCAGATCTCACTCTCAGTTTTAGCAATTTGCTTTGAAACATCAGGCTACTCAACAGCCATAAATCCTGCACTTCATCCATTCCAGTATTTCAGAATAAGTAATAATGCCAGAGGCTGCTGCAGATGCTGAACACATATAGGAACATCTTTCCCAAAAACAAAAGGGCACAGGAAGAAACTTGGTCAGATAAGGAAAAGAGAGGCAATCAAGTAGTTATTGTAGAGACAGCAGAAAAAGAAAAGGCTCTTGTGCCTCACTGGACTGGTCTTGTTTAAAAATTAACAACAGCAAGTTTTTTATACTTGTATCCAGGAAGCACAATAGTTTGGCTTTTCTGGTGTATCTTTACAGGCAATCTGATATTTGCTGTAATTAATCCTTGCTGACTCAAAAGATCAGACATATCCACAGACATTCTGTCTCAGTTTGTTATTTTTCTACTAGAAATGAACTGTCAACACCGCTGGCTTCAATCCACTTTTCTGCTACAGAGGGTGGTAAAAAAACTTCCTAAATTATGTTATCCCCCTCCAGAATCCTCTTTCCATTCTCCTACTGTTATGTCATTTCCTCTTCAATGTATTAGTTTCTTTTCTAAATCCTCTCCAGTTTCCTTCCACTGATCACCTTGCACATTCACAGAGAGACTGATACAAAGAGTGGAAAAAAACCCCCACAGGCATAGTCTGGGGCAAGGCACTGTAGCTTCTAAATGTATCCTAGAACAATGGTAATTTTAAAAACTTTAATTTGGGGCAATTACTTTACTTGGAGTATGCATGTGAAAAACTGCAGTAGCTATGACAGTTAAGTTGTATAAATGAGCTCTCCGGTGTGAGACCTGTCAGCTAAAGAGACTGAAGGTACAGAGACAGACCTGCAATAAAAAGGACAGAGTTTATGGCAGAATCATCTCTGAAAGGTCTCTTTCCACAAAAGCATTATTTCTCCAGCATCTGGGTTTGTGGTTCTTGTGGGCCCAATGCCAAGGCAATCTGTTTAAACAAGCACTGGTGTATTTGGCAGAAGAATACAGTAAACTATTGAGCTAAGGATATGCACGGTGGAAAAAAGTAACACCACTGCTTTGGGAAAGTGCACGGTAATTCTACTGCAAAGGTAAAGGATGGGAGAATTTGGCACTGCTCTATGTTGTGTATAAAACCAGACCTGAGCATGATGACTTTGTACAATGAATTCATTAAAACAAAGAAGGGATGCCTAAAAACCAGAATTCTCTAACAGACAGAATTTCTCTATCAGAAGAGAAATCCCAAATGAGAGGTTCAGAGCTACAAAATGTTACATCATTAATACAAGTCACTAAATGAGACCGTTTCACACTAAACAAAACAGGTGCTTTATCTGTGTATTAATTGATTTCCACAGGCTTCCCTCACTACAAAAAGTTAGAAATGCAACCAATACTCAACTGGGAGACAGACATCAAGCATTTTTGTGAAATAAAATCTCTTGCTTAAGACAAAGAATGGAAGCTGCTTATGCTATCTATTTCTCCAGAACATAGCCACCTCCTGCATTAACCAATTTTTACACTGAGAAATATATTTTCCTTCTCCAACATTACAGCTATCTGCTTTCAAAGATGACTGGACTTTAAATACAGATCTCATTAGCAATGTAATAGATTATGCATTTACTCTTTACAGTGGCTCATTTTTAAACAGAGGATGTGTAAATAAAACTCCCTTATTTAATATTTAATTGCTTATTTTTCAGTTGCAGTAGCCAATTCTTGGTATCCATCTCCATTTATTTAATATTACATGCTGCAACATCCTAAGATATATCACTATGTAAAATAAAGTAACATAGGCAACAGGATTAAAGTTCCAGTGATGATTGTCTTAAATGGATGAGTAAACTTTACCAACCCTTTACCCGTGTCAAAATTCTCTGGTCCTCACCCTGCAAGAGACTTTTTTCTAGTTTTAGGTTTTTGCATTTCTGTCTGCTGTCAGCATCCATCAAAGCCGTTCATGGTTCGGAGTCCAGCTGTTGGAAGAGGCTGATCCTCACCCTGTATCATTCAACAGCATTACGATGAGCTGGGCTGATGGGATTTTCCTTTTGCAGTTTTTTCAATCCAGTAACTCTTTTCCCCAGTATTAAACCTTTTTATACACCATCAGAGGCAACAAGAATTAATCTTTGCAGAACATAATGCCCTTTTATTCTGCATGTGACAAGCTTTCTGAAAAGAGAATTTTTGGTTATTTATGGGAACAATTAACAAATTAAAACACTTTCCAGGTATACAGAAGTTCCCATATTAATGGACTAGTTTGCTATTTGTAGTTTTCAAAACCTCTACTTGAACCAGGCAGACACCCCTGTTACAATCTCTATAAAACAATGAAAAACTAAACAGTTACATTTTCCCTTATGTATGATGTACTTACTCTATGCTAAAAATGAGAACCTTTGCAGTGTGTACACAGATAACTGGGTGCCATAAACTGATCTATACCGCCCCATCCAACATTCCTTTATCTTCCTTATGTATCCAATAATTCTAGGGACAAGAAACTAGCCTAGAAAAGAGAAGAGTCTACAGCAACAGAGCACAAACAAACTTCAGTCTTAACAGGCTGCTGAGAGCTTCTTAACAGAAATAAATAATAAATCAGTGTCACAAACATCTCTGGCAGACACATACAAGGTGTCGATTCTGAAAGGGAACATAAGGCACACAAACTCTATCTAGTTTATGATACACCTGAAACTCTTAGGACACCATATTCCCACAACAATGGCAGAGGTACCTAGAGGGGACTTCAGGAGAGTAAGACAAATCACCTCAAATGAACCAACTATTCCTAGGGACACACAGAACCAGCTGTCAAAATAAGGTTCATCAGAGGTAAAGCAGCACATCAGACATCATCTCTCTATTATTGGGGTAGAAATTCATGAACAGCATCTACCTATAACACTAATGGTATAAAACATAAAATTCAGTGTCAAATGATAAAACCTATTTTCTCTTGAAACACTATAAAATTATTTCTGTTCTATAGCGGCTTCCAAACTTCAGCCTGTGATTTTCACTCCATCTTCTCTGTGATTCACTATACCTTTGAAAATCTCTGGATGGTCTCTCAGTATCAATACACTTTCCCCCATTAAAAAGTAACTGCACAATGGTATAATTAACAGCAACTAATGCCAGTATAAGATTTGCAACTTATGGCAATCAAATATTTGATAACATTAGTATCCTCCTCTTCTTTTTGTTAAATGGAAAAGAAATTGCATGTATTTCATTTTGTTGATGCTTTGTCATGCTGTAGCCATCTATAAACAGCTTGAATCTTGTCATATAAATGCATAAACATAATATCCTATGAATTCCATTTGGGAATTTGTTTTTAAATGAAAGAATGCATCTGAACTGTCATATGGTGTCATTCATTTTAGGTGCCCAACTCGGAAATCACAGGATACTATTACAATCTTGAAACCAATGATCTTAAATTCTACTGGAATTTCTACAGCTTTAAGTATAACTAAAATTAACAGTTCAGACACTCCTGTCACTAGAGACAGCTGCCCCAAAGTGTAAGTGAATCTTAAGTGACGCAATTGTTAGTGTACCAAACAGTAGATATATAATATTCATTTACATAATATTGACACAAAAATAAAAGCTTTATCCCCACAGTGGACTTTGCCAAAATAATTAGAGAGTTCATGTCATGGAAGGTTATCTATAAAATGGAACAGATAGTTACTTCCCTGTATCATCAATGAAGCACCAGGAAAGTAAATTCGTACACAGCTGGTACCTAAGACAAAACACTACCTAAGACAAAGAACTTCTGCATTTAAAATTGAAGCAGTTTAGAACACAGAAGCATGTCCAGGCCTATCAGAACTTTTGTTGTTCTTAAATGAAATAGGAAACAGCTACTGAATCAACTGATTGAAGCAGAAAAGACAAACGCCTGGATCTATATGTAACCAAGCACCATGCGTCCTTGCAGCAGTGCCACATCCACATGGCCTGGGGGACAGGGAAGGCAGTGGCAAACATGACCACCCCATCCCTAGAACAGACTGGGCTGGAAATACTTCCAGGAAAAGCTTGTCATCTACATCCAGACCATTTAAGCAACAGAAGAGAGTGAACTAAGCAGAAGAATGAATGAAACCAAACAAAAAGCAGTTTACAAAAGATTTACTACTTCATTGCTTCTTCAATGCTGTTCTCATCAGCCCAATTAGCATCTAGTTCACATGGAGCTCAGAGTGTAGGAGGACTCTGCTGGCATTTTTTCTATTGTTGTGTAACATACACCTACAGTGCTGGAAAATAAACAAATTATTAAAAACAAGTGCTTTGCAAGACTCCATACTGCATGTTTTGCATGTGACTACAGACCAGGAGTTCTGTGTTTGCAAGTGCTAAGGAAATTTCTACTCCTATTGCAATAGCCAAACAGTAATCCTGTTTGATTGAAGGGGCTTAAAATGATTACTAAATACATTTGTTTCTGAGTTGACTTCCCTAGAATACAGCCTAAATTTCCTTGAAATTGCATATTCTAGGAAAGAAATCTTTCACTAACAATGAACAGAAATCATAAAACATGAGAAAATAATCTGTAAGAACGTCTACATCCCTTCAGTACTATCTTCCCTTCCTATATGCTTTTTAAATGTAGTACAAAGCTTTCAGGAATGTGAAAGTAATTTGTTCAGCTCTAATCACTTCAGCTGTTTTGATGTATCTACACGCATACTTAGCATAATGCCTAGACAGAATTATAGATTTCAGACTAGAACTACATTGATAATCTGATCTTTAATCAGGGATAGCTGAGGGGTCCACAAACAGCAGATGGTTCTGAACACCACACTGCTCCAAGACAATAAGGAGCAGAGTTTTAGCCTTCTCTCTTAGTTCTCTATTTCTTCTTGGTTTAACAAGTCAGATGCTAGAATTTATAGTATAGCTTCTTCCATGTTAACTTTTACAGCCACCTCTTAAAGAATACACTCCAAAGAAATACACTTCACTGCACAGTATGCCACTTACATAGTAAATATTTTTGTGAAGCAGAGTTCACACACACAAAGAAGCAAATTTTTCAAATTCTGTCTAACACCTACTCACTTGAAAACAAAGCCTACTACTTGAGATGAAAAGTACTGAATCACACCACCCAAGCTAATTTCCTGCAAAGCAGCATTGCTCATAAGAAAAAGCCTATTCAGTTACAATACTGTATCTTGGTTTCTCCATCAACAAATTCTCCCCTGTAAGGTAAATTATTTTCTCTTTCCAAATAAAATTGAGATACGTATAGTATCTCATAAAGTCTGCATAACTTAGTATTACGTCCCATTTTTGGGGGAACGTACAGAACTCTTCTTCCACTCCTAAACTACACAGTAGGATGTAGCTAACAGATCACCTTTATTCCCTGTCCTCCCCCCACTACCCCTTCCCTATATTCCTGCCCTCCTCCTTGCTATACTGATCCTTTTCACATTAGCCCTGCCCCCACGTTCTCAGCCCTGTGTTTTCATCCTACTTCCTGTGTGAACAGTGCCACACTCCCTCTTCCTCTGCAGTTCCTGTCAATTCCAATTCCTCTGAACTTCCTCAGATTTTTGATGCATTTCCTTATCCCCTCCTTAATGCTTCTGCCCAAATGGCAATTCCTAAACCTTCAACTCCTCATATGCCATTGCACTACTTCTGCTTCTGGATAAATCTCTCATCTCTCAGTTTGTTTTTAATTCAGATTTCCTTTTCTGATCTTCACATTTGACCGATCTTCACATTATCTCTTAAACATTTCAGGTGCTCCTTACTTTGTGAGTCTTCCTTTTCTTTTGTTATCATTTTTTGTTGCTTTCCAGCCAAATTTACTTGACCACTTAATCCCTAGATCGATGTAAACTTCAGAAAAGAAGTCTAGATTTAGTCCAAACAAAGGAAGCTTGTGGTCACCTTAATCACAGAAAATCTCACCTCGAATACCAAGACTCTTTGAGCTGATGTCTCTGTCCCCAGCAAGAGCAGCTACACACAGTAAGCATTCTGTGTACAGAAGAGCTTAAGCTTTGTGCTAACAAATGCGAGACTGTGTGGGGAAAAGGCTACCAAAAAAAAGTCCTGCCATCAATTTGCAATAAAGTCAATAGTTACAAACTTCAAACTTCTGCTTGTCCCATAACTAGAACTACATTTTCCAGCTGGCTTAAAGAAAAAAAAATCTGTTTCAGTTAAAACGGACCAAAGGAGAGATTTTAATGCTATCTGAAACCTGGGTGTAACCACCTTGTACAGCTTCACAAGTATGATTCTCAGTAATTCTGTTTTCCCATAAGCAACTTCCAGCAGTGATGAAATAGTAAACAAGGAGACACACAATTTCTCCTAATGTGAACCTCCTGCACATTTGACTATGCTACAAATGTGAAAGTACTGTTGTCTTGCATAGCAGTGGTAATTGCTGTAAATGCATGTTTACAGTGTTTTTCAAGCATTTCTGGAAGCAGGAGGGGAACTGGTTACTTGCTTGCCGCTCATCTAGGAATACTTGCAACCTTTAAGTAAGAACAGCTCTCCTCAATTTAACAGTCATGGTCTGCATTTCTGCATTATTGCATCGATTTTTTTTAGATGTAAATATTTCTCCTCTTCTTTCTATCCCTGCCGTTTTAACTCTCTGTGCTACATCAGGTATCATTCTAGTCTTCAGAGGATTTGTCAGAAATATTTGCTAGTTACCATCTTAGCTTTTTCAGAATCCTGGGAATAAGTTAACCCGCCCCAACAAACTGAGTGCTTCAAGCTCACAATTTCATTTATTGCCTTGCTTACTTGCATCTCTATTCCTGCTATCCATTCTACCTTCTCCCGCACTTTGAGCTCAAAAACTGCAGCACAGCACTTGTTTAGATTTGGCAATACCTACATTATCTTTAATACTACCGCATTCTAACTGCATTTTATTTCTTCTTTTCCTCCTCGCAACTCTATGTGCTTAAGAGTGCTTTTGTTTTCTTTTCTGCCTCCTGTCATTCCTAAAGAAACTTCACCTTTGCAAATCTGTCTTTTATCCTTACACATATTCTTTAATACAAAACTTTCCTCTGAATACCTGAATTTTTCTTCCCATGTCTGACAGGTTCAGATCATTTGTGACATTCTTCCTGGGGTGTTTCAAGTCTGTAGATTTCACAAAAATGTTGCCCCTTCCTGGGATATTTAATGAACATTTTTCAGGCTTTACGACATAAACTCTCTTCAGTTCTATCAACTTCACCAGCTCTCGGTTTAATGACTTTTCCCCTATATGTATATATATGTATACGTTTTGCTTTTAATGTCTTAGTTTTGCTTTTAGTACACAATTAATTCAGCCCCTACTATTCAACAAACGCTTCACTTGTTTCCACAACATCTACTTGATTCCTGCCTTTAAATCAGCGATTCTCACATTAGCCTCTCCTGCTTCTGTTTCCTTGTCTAAAAGTCAGCATCTTGGCTTGCTGTGATAGATGCCTGACAATAACATGGCTTCTTCCCTCTCTAGCAACTTCATGAAGAATATAAGATTTATTTGGAGACAGCAAGGACTGAGAACAAGTGAAGGCTCTTGCCACTGGCCCATCCATGAGAGACATTTCATCTTAGCATGAAGCCCACCCGAGCTCCAGCCATTGCTCCAGTACCTTGGACAGGGCTGGGCCAAGGCAGGGACCTCCACAGAGACAGGACAAAGTACCAAAAATCACTGTAACAAAGGAGTTTCAAGAAATTAAGAAAGATAAGGAGACTGTAAACATTTAAAAGGATAGAGAAGCTTGATACCCACGAAAAGAGAGGGAAGAGTTAACCTAAACAAGGCTTGACCTGACTTTTGTGGATCTTTAACTGGAAAGGTTGTTTCTGGGAAACTGGGGCAGACAGACCGTGTGGGCTGTCAAGAGTGAGGCTCAGAAGGTGCAGTGCTGGAGTTTACACAAGAAATGGCTGTATGTAATACATATGCATACTCGCATATATGGAAGGTGGAAAATATAAAAAAATAATATATTTAAGAGTTGAACTGTTTAATAACCACTACCCCAATGCATATGAATAAAAAGAGAGCAGTTCACAGTGGTTCAGCTACTAACACACTACACTAGTCAGGTGCACCAAGTTTTCTTGCATTTCTCCACCTCATTCATCAGCTATATCCACTTGACACGTGGACTGTAAGAATTTTGGAGCAGAGATTAGGCTTTTGTCCTGTGACTTTGCAATGCCTTTCAGAATAAAGGCTTCACCTTTACCTAACATTGCTGCATATTATGGAATACAGAGAACAACATAAAGATAAGAATAGGAAGTGAAGGTGGGTTAAACCTAAGCAAAAGTAGCCCCTTTCTACATTACTCTCTTCTAGCATCAGCATGAAGTGCACTAGATTCAGATAAGATGGTTTTGAAAAATACAGCAACATTATGGAAAAATCAAAATACAAAACCCACAATTAGTAAAATACTTCAGAAAGATATATATTTTTCATTCATCCTCCTAGAAAGAATGTGGGCATTTGGTAATGTGAAGCAGATTCACCACCAAATGCACCAAGGTAAGGTGCACAGGAAACTATTTATATGGTTTGACATTGTTTTAACTGACTGCACATCGACTTTAAAGGTTTAAGGTTTAAACTGTCTATTTGAAAATATGCACAAACCTCCAGCTGAAGATGGACAGTTTAGCTCCTGTATTTCTGCAATTTTCATCCTCTGTATTCCTCTCAAAAAGAAAACAATTCCCACACTCCTTTTGAAATCATCATGCCTTTTGTGTTACAATGACTTTTCCAGAAACCTCTTTGGATGCTGATGACAGAGAATCATGATTCCAGAAAGGAAGCAGAAGTGGAACACAAAAAAAGCTTTAAACAACATGTATTTATGGAAGTGTATTTAGTCATGAGGTAAGAAAAGTGTGCAAATATGTTCTACTAAAAAAGCATGCTATAGTGGGCATAAAGATCTATTTTATTAAAAAGAAATATACAAGAAACAGTATAAAAATTTCTCAAAATGCACTACAATATATGACATTTCCTACTGCTTCTCAAACTATACAGAAATATCCTTTTCATGTAACTTTTAAACCCAAGGCACAAGCATAGACTATAGGAAAACAGAATCCAGTCCTATAAATGTAGCGAGCAAAAACTAAACATCCAGGTGTATCCATGTATCCAGACTCACATTCCCCCACCCTACCAAGCTGTTATTACATCTCCCCCTTGTTAGCTTTGCAGAACCAAAATGCAGAAGAGAAAATTACAGAATTGTACCATACAAGAGGGAATCAAATTCAATAAGCATCAATCCCTTACACTTCTCCAAGCCAGCTGAAAACCTGGATTGCCTTACGTGGCAAGAAGATGTTGCCATTTCTGATGGAAAATACTTGCATTATAAATGACAGTGAGGAAGAAAAGGATTTGATACTGAAAGGACATGCTGCATTTGTAGGAGTGGTAATTAAAAAAAAAAACTTTTAAAGTGCAAAATAACATAATTATTGAGGTATAATAATCATGGAATGGGACCTACAAAACAAAGGCAAGTAGACACCTGAAATTACAAGTTATGCCTTTAACATTAATTTCTCAGCTTTTACAAAAATTCCTTGAGAGTGGTTTCTAAATAGACTGTAAACAATTGAAATCTATTTCTATCCAGAGAACTAAACCATCTTTGGTACCACTATACTGTTTCTTTTGGTTGTACACTTTACATATTTCCACCACACGTTTGTCCTGTCTACTTTTTAGAACACATTTATTCTGGTGGCAAATGCCACAATGCTGTCGAGGTGTTCCAGTAACCTATTAAACCTCTCAATGTTTTCATTCTCCTCTCTTCATAGGGAAATCTGTGCACACAGTGAAGTTTAAGTAGGTGGGTAAACTTTGTACCTTAAGTCCTGACTTAGATGGAAAGGTCCTCAGCACATGGACTGCCCGCTACTCTCTATTTACATATCAGCCTGCTAAACAGCTCCCTGTCCTACTTACTTGGTCCAGCACTGGACCCCAATAAACAGTCAGAACAGAAATATGGGCTTCACTTCCACTCTTTACTGTAAACCTTAACCCATGCTTCAAAAAAAAAGTGGCACAATTAGATTCTAGTCATTAAATTTCTCTTTAAACTAATTTCTAAAAATCTCTACAATTATCACACCTACTAGGATCAGTTTGCACGTTTCATTACAATTTAGGGACTATTTTATTTAACATACAGCATATAAAAGAGAGAAGTGTGTTTTCTAAGTAACAGCAGTACTAAAACCAGATTTTAAGCATTCATAGCTTAAGAATGGTCACCACAAATTTTTAGATCCTGTGACCTTTAATAGAAACAATTAAAAAGGCTGCAGTTGTCAGACCAGATTACTGATTTCAAGCAACCCCTCCCCCAATCATGTGACCATGCTCTGCACTCTATCCATTAAAATTTGTTTAATCTTAGTCACTATCACACATGTAAAGATTAAACAATAACCTGTAAGGGCCTGTGACATATGGCTCACTAGTAATTTTGTTTCAGGAGAAGCTAAAAATTCCCAACATTTTGCTAAGCAACATCCTAATCTGAGAACAATGCAAAAATTATGATTCCTTTTCCTTTGAAATCACTTTGTGTTCCACAAGCATGCCTTTCCTAATCCCTCTTCCACTACTGAGAGCAAAGAAACAGATTCAGCAAAGAATCAGATTCTCTTTCTGCAAGTGTTTGAACAGGCACCAGTTCCGAAACTGCAATGCAGGCGTTTCTGGTGATCTCAAACGCCATGACCCATGGTCTGTAATCAGTGTATATAATCATATAAAACAGTAAAACTAAAAGTATTTTCAACTGATACTAAGAATCAACCATACTGTGAAACCGACACAGGTCAGTTAATCCAAGTTCAGATTTAAGGCAATACCACTGCCCACAAAGATGTATAGATAAATTATACACTTTTAATTGTCCAACATCTTATTGATTTCCTCACTTAACAAGCCTCTTCCACTCCACCACTGAAAGCTTCATTAACTAAACTTTTAAGACACTATTAGATACCTGCTAATTAACTAAGACAGAATTACAAAACTAGTAGCTAGCAATGTTAAGTGCAAAAGACATCCCAGTGGGATGTGAAAAAATACCTCTGTTTGCGGAGAGTTGAGCTCAGGCTAACAAGTCACAGTAGCCTCCCCTTCCCGTGCTTCTGCACTGCCTCCCCAGCTCCCAAGGGAGCGCCAGAATTGGGAGGCTAGAGCTGGCTTCACGCAGGCAGTTGTATATGCCACTCCAGAACCAGACTTTTTGGGAATAGCAGTAAAGAGACTTCCTCTAAGTATCAGTACTAACCACTTAATTTGTTGATTTAATAAATGTATACAATATCCTGGGAAGCAAAAATGTGTCTTCAGTTAATAAACTAGCTCTTACAGTCACTTGTTCAAATCAATGCATACACAAAGTCAGCAGTCAGCCAGTTTCAACTTACCTATTAACTGCTTCAAAGTAACACATTCCCTCAATCATACGCAGCCAGACCTCCTAGTTCACAGAACTACACTGCTTGCTGCAAGAGAGCAGAGTGCTCTGGAAACCAATGCTTCACAGTACCAGTGCCACTGGAAATGCACAGGTTCTTTGTATTCCCTGTACATTTTCAGATGCATTCTTCAATAAGCTTTAGTTCATAACAAGCTGATGATCTCCTTCTTGCCCAGCTTTCCAGAAAAGAGGTGCTGAGCCCTGGCTTCTCTATTACAGAATTTATAGTCAGCTTTTTATCCAAGAATCACATTTAACTTGAAAAACCAGGCATGTCATGCTAAAGGACCTGAGTATTTCCAAACCAAAGAAGTCTAAGTCTGAAAAAAATTTCACCATTTTGAAACCATGAAAATATGTTTGTTGTTCTTGAGAAATCACAGAGAAAAAGATTCTGTAGTCATTTCCACACATGCTTTCAGACAGCAGCATAAACAGGCAGAAACTGCTGATATTTTGCCAGAAGTGCCAGATAGATCAATATTATTAACAACTACTGCCAGTCTCTGCAATCTCTCACCTCCTGCCTTGCTAACTTTACTAGGCCCATTCTTTATCATTATTACTGAAGATAATTTTGTACTAAGTTAGCAGATAGCATCTAATACCAGAAACATACAAAGAAAGTTTTAACGTTTTGATTGAGTTCCATTAAAAATCAAACACCAATCCACTAAATTCGACCTAGAGAAAAAAGTGTTTTTTTAAACTTTAATAAAAATCTCTAAATCTCACAAAACTGCTTTTGACCCAAATGCTTATACCAACTTCAATCTTGTATTAATCAATTTTTAAGCAGTTCTACCTTGCAATTAAAATGATTCATTACTATAAATATTCAAGAAGAGGTTGTCTTTGTTACAGAATTGTTGATCTTAAGACTATCGGGTTAATAAAGCATAATTAAATCCAGGCATTTAAGTGCAAGCTTGCATGGCAGAAAATTACCTCAGGAACAAGATTATTTTGAATTCAACTCCTTGCTTTAGTGGTTTTGGGAACTGGCAAAACAGGAAAATCCTGAAAAGGGTGTTTAAACACCTAACCTGGGTTTTGTTCGCTTAAGACACGTTAATAATCGATTGCTAGTGGCAGTTCTTTTGTAAGAAGGGATATCAACTACTGACAAGATTCTTTTTGCTGAAGAGGCTCTTTTTAAAATATATGCTTACTGCAAAACAAATCAACTAAACACACATTGTAAGAACCGATGTAACAGGTAGATGGAGCAAATTAATCTGCAGCACAAGTAAGACTCCCCCCTCCTACAAGTTACTTCAGAGAAGCTGCTAGAGGAATCAAGATACACAGACGCTTCTCATTTCATTGTGCGTGTATGACTGGGATGTGGAATGTGCTCTCACTGTGTTCAGACCTGTCCCAGATTTCCCTCTGATTTGAAACAGGAGGGAAAAGAGCCTCCCTCTCCCGACTGCTGGCAGACATCCCCCGTGGGAGGGAGGGTAAGCTCTCGCCGTCAGGTTCAACGGCACGTTCCGAGTATCTTTAAAGACAGAGAAACACCCAGCTTTTGGCGAGACAAAAGCGGCTCACGCCAGGCACCCGCAGCCCGGCTGTCCCGGAGGTGGCAGGGAAGAGGGAGCTCGGGATCCCGCACACCGACGGGCGGCCACGGCCCTGAGGGAGCGGATCCCCAGGGAAGGCTGCCTTAAACCGTATGCCCGGGGGGAGTGCGTTTAAATTTCTGTATGCGGGAACTGGAAAGCAGATTAAATCCCACCTGTGCCCGGAGGCAGGCAGATACACACTCAGAGCAAGGTCGGACAGGGAAAGCCAAAGCCCCACATGGCAGCTGGCGAGGCCAAGGCGGTTCAGGTGTCGGTGTGAAGGAAGGGGCTGACGGGGGAGACTGCAGAGTTCAAGTTCCCCCCCAGGAACGAGGAAAGCGGACGGAACCGCCCGTATCCCGATATGTTCCTTGGGCGTCAGGAGGAGCGAGAAGCGACGGCTCGGGCTCCCACAGCTGAGGGCGGCGAGCGACCCTGCCCCGCCGTGCGCTGAGGGGCGGGCGGAGCGTGAGCCCCGCGGGCCGGGGCGCCGCTACCCCGGCCCTTCCCCCGCTCCTTTTCTTTCCCCTCTCCACTCGCCCAAGCCCCATTTCCTCCGAGCGGCAGCCGAGGGCGCTGCTCGGGGCCGGGCGGGAGAGGGAGCGGCAGGAGCCAGCGCCGGTAGCGCCTTGTTCTCTGCAGCCAGGCCAGAGAGGGCTGCGCGCCCCGCGCCCCCCGCCCGGGCTCACCTCCTCGATGGCCGCCACCGTGTTCCTGCACTGGGCCATCCGGGTGGTGAAGTTGGAGGCGGTGGGTGACTTGTAATCCTCATTGGTCTCGGACACGAATTCCGACACGGAGATCTGGTCCGGCATGGCGGGGCGGGGATGAGCGAGGGGAGGGAGGGGGAAAGCAGGCGGCTCCAGGGGCAGGGAGGGGAGGGCGCAGGGGGGGGCTCCCCCTCACATCGCTCGGCAACCGGCGGCGGCGGCAGCGCCCTCCTCGCAGCCCCGCCGTCTGGAGCGGTGTTGTTCCTCGGCCGCCACACAAGGAAATTCCCCGCACCCACACTCCTCCTCCTGCTCCTCCCGCGCGGTCACGCAGTACCGGGGGCCGGGCACACGCCCAGCCGCGGGAGCTGCCTCCACACCCCGCCCTCCCGTTCGCTTTCTCCCTCTCGCTTTTCTCCTCCTCCCTCGCTCCCTTACACACTGGCGGGGCGGGGGCACGGCCGCACGATCCCCCCGCAGCCCCCGGAGCGGACCTGCCGCCGTGCACTCGCCACCGGCGCCCGCCCTGAGAAGATGGCGGCCCCCTCCCTCCGTCCGTCGTTCCCGAGCCCCGAGGGGAGAGGAGGTGGCAGGCGCCGGCTGGGTAATCCCAGCGACAGGCAGGACAAATCCAGACGTGTGGTTTGGATAGTGTTGAACAACAAAAACCCAAGGGCAGGGGAAGGTGAGGCGCGGTGCCTGCCTGGTGCGAGGGGGAGCCGGTTGAAGCCCACAGGACAGGTCTCCGCACTGTCCCCTCCGGGACTGCCCGCAGGTGCACGGACAGTCTCTTCCCTCACAGCTCATAATTTATGTTTCAACAGTTTAATCTGTTTTACGAGTTCATTGTCTAGTTTCGAGGAAGCTGAAATGTCGTTTCCCAGAGGTCCGTGCAAAAATACTTTTAGGCTAAGTGACGTTTAAATCTTAATTCTTAGAAAGCTTTTTCTGTACTCGAGGAGGAAGATCTATCAGAGGAGGTGCTTTGTTCTTCAAAATAAAGCCACAAGGATTACTCGAGGCAAAAAGGGTGAAACTCAGCTCAAGTTGTGGCATTTGTGACTGATGCAGCAGAAAGGACACTGGCAAGGTGCCACTGAACGAGCATGGTGCTGCTTGCGTTGGGAATATGGGGATGTGATCCATGGCAGTAGTTTCTTTGGCCTCAAAGCCCTCAGGACTTCTAGCTGGTTCCTGCAGAAAGCTTCGGAAGTCTGTATTTTGGCCCAGAAACTCTCCTGTGGCTCTTTCACTCCCCTCTGGTGATACAGTTATTAGCTTTCTGTAAGTGATTCTTCATTACCCTGTTTTAAAACTCTTCAGGGAATTCAGACGAGTAAGCAGGTACTCTTTTGCTGCCATTTGTAAAGTGTCCAAATAAATAACTGCAGGCCTGCCCAGTTACTGCCCTTTGCAATCCTTGCTAGATCCTTTAGCATAAATAATAAAGCTTGTCAACCATATTTATTTTACTGGTTGCAGTAAATCAGATGAATGAACAGGGACTGTCTGCATGTTCTTTCCTTTTTCTAACTCGTAACAGTTTTTCCATCCTAGTAATTCTTTGTTTTCTCCAATGAAAGTCACCACTGTTGTTTTGCTTTTAACTTCTTTGCTACTCTCCTTGTACGTACTTGTGCACTATCAGTTAGTATGGCATGTAAAGATATACATTGTTCTGCTGCTAATGCATTAAACTTCTTATCTGTATTTGTATGTTACATAATAAGTAAGTATAGTTGAGTATAAATATTCATTCTTGCTAAAAATATGTGATCTTACATCTTCATTTTTGCATCAGCTGATGGTGCTACCTTTAAAGCAACACTTATCACACTATTACACAAACTTAGTAAACACTAGCATTCTTAAACTGCCTACCATATCTTCCAGTGTGGCTTTTTTTTTGATGTTTTGTAGGGGAAGAAAAACTTGAGGTCTGAAAGGCAAATACTACTAGATTTTAACTTTCTGCAGCAGCTCTTCTATCAGATATAGTCCAAATCTGCAGCATAATAATGCAGCTTCTAGTGGTTGCATCCTCAGTTTGATATTGGAGTATATACAAATGAGATGGTGTCATGGTTTAACTCCAGCCCAGTACAAAGCAACAAAGTACCATGCAGACACTCATCACTGCTGCTCTGCCCAGTGGGGAGGAGAATAACAAATAAAGAAAAAACTTGTGGGTTGAGTTAAGACCAGTTTAATAATGGAATCAAAATAAAATATTGTTATTATAGTAATGATTATAATAGTAATTTTATTGACAAAGAGAGAGAGAAAGGACTGAAACTGAAGATAAATAAGTAATACACAGGACAGTGCTCACCAGCTGCTGACTGATACTTGTCCCACCGCCAAGCAGTGGTTGATTCCCCCAGCCAACCCCAGTGTATATGCTGAACATAATGTTCAGTGGTTCAGAATATCCCTTTTGCCTGGTCAGATCAGCTCTCCCGGTTATGCATCCTCCTGGGTCCTTGTGCACCTGCTTGCAGGCACAGCATGGGAAAATGGAAAGTCCTTGATTTAGAGTAAACACTACTTAGCAACAACTAGATTGGTGTGGTATCAACATTATTCTCATACTAAATTCCAAACACAGAGCTGTGCCAGCTCTGAAGAAGGAAATTAACTCTGTCCCAGCTGAAAACAGTACCATCATGCAATGAGTCTTTGAATTCTGCAGATTCTGTTTTGTACAGCAGGTTAGGTTAGATGATTGCGGTGGTATCTGATCTTCTTCTATCTTTAACTTAAATAGCTCCAAAACTTTGCCATCCCAATGAAACTGCAAGGCCTTTTTACTTGACAGACTGTGCATTTGCCTCAGCTCTTCTCTTTATGAAGCTAAAGAATTGTGCTTGGGTGAACTTTCTAGAAGTTATCCAGACTTAATGTCAAGACTCAACAGTTTGGAGAATACCCTGCTTCTGTTGTGTTTTAGGACATCAGCTAATTGCATCTACGGCTATGATTATTACAATTTTTGAGTAGTTAAGGAACTATTTGGTACTTTTCTCCTCATAAGCATTCTTGTACACAGGAATGAAATAATTTCCCAGCTTTATTTTTTGATAAACCAAACTGAACAACTCCCCTCTTCTAAAGAGGGCAGAGTTAATTTGAACTGCTTTGCATTGGCCACAAACCAAGACTGAGTATCCAGGTGGTGACTGTGAGTCAGCTGACACATGGCACCTCATTACTCTGCAGTAACACTTTTATTAGTGTGTGCGAATCCTGTGTCTCTCACTGGAAAGCTGTTTTCTCAGCCCTTCCATCATTTTTATAGTTCTAACACCTCAATAAATTATTCTCCTGGTTCTCTACTCCTTCATTGTTATATTCAAGTGTATTATTAGACTTTCTGGTCCCAGTATCATACTCAGGCTCATCTACCCGTACACTCTGGCGTTTAGGTATTTATGAGCAATACTTAATTTCAACACCCCATTCTTTGAACCTGTGATTAAGTACTGAAGTGGAATGGCTTGATAATGAGACAGCTGTGAACAAATCTTGCTTGTGCAGAATGTGGTTCTACTATTTTGTCTCTAGATTTTTCCTTCTTGCTTCCTCACCATGGCTCCTCCTTTTCTGGTTTTGGACCCTTCCTCCCTTCCTCCCTTCCTCCCTCCCTCCCTTCCTCCCTTCCTCCCTCCCTTCCTTCCTTCCTTCCTTCCTTCCTTCCTTCCTTCCTTCCTTCCTCCCTCCCTCCCTCCATCCTCCCTCCCTCCCTCCATCCTCCCTCCCTCCCTCCCTCCTTCCCTCCCTCCTTCCCTTCCCTCCTCCCTTCTCTCCTTCTCTTCCCCCTTCCCCCCTTCCTTCCTTCCTTCCTTCTTTCCTTCCTTCCTTCCTTCCTTCCTTCCTTCCTTCCTTCCTTCCTTCCTTCCTTCCTTCCTGTTAGTACTAGATAAAATGCCGCTGCCTTCTTTGACCTAGTCACTCAGTTAGGTCTTCTACTAAAGAGAAACAAAAAACAAAAATATTTTCCAAAGATTCAAGCTCTGCACATTGCTGAGAAGCTTCTAATCTGGATACGCATAGACTACAGCTCCATGAATCAGAATACTTGATTTGTACAAACATTTCTTCCAACACTGACTTCAAAACAGCATTAATGGTTACCTCAGTCAGTGTTGTTAAAAACATGTCAGATCTTCAAAACAGTAAGATAAATTTAAAAATAACTGATTTTCTTATCTTTTTGTTTATTTGTTTGGTTGGATTTGAGCCTTTAGAAGTCTTACCTGTATGTCAAAATCTTTATTTACATCACTGCTAGTAAGTAAGAACTCAAACCGAGGACCAGGTGCTATAGTAACACAGAACAATAAGGCAGCCTCTGGAGATCTTGGTGTCTAAAATTAGCTAATGAAAGGCAAGTGAGTGAATATAAGGAAATACCGGACCATTATTGGTCTGTATTAGTCTATGATCTTCGCACACTGCTGCCCAAATGTTTCTTCAGACATTTTAAGTAGGGTTTTCAAGAAGGATTATGAGATCGATTGGTGTGTTTAAGGAGGAATTGTTGCAAGAATGAGGGTGAGCATGAGAGAAAGTGCAAAAGACTTTGTGTTCTTGAATTTTAACACGTCAGAGTTGGAGGAAAATGTCATGGATCAGAGGCAAAATTAATGTCTGTTTAATGAGAGGACATGCTGAAGGACTTGTGAGAATAGCTAGGAAAGAACATGATGATCTGGTTAGAATATGGTTATCCCTCAAGCAGCTGCCTGGGATAGGACTCAAAACATGTAAGGTTGTTTTTTTTGAACCCTCAGCAGTCATGCCATTATTGCCCTCCACTGACCAGCTCCATGACAGATTGTTTCTATTTGCTTTATCTTTATTTGGTATCAATGGTCTTTCACAGAATTGCTTTCTTTGGTAGCTTCAGATAGTTTGAGGAAATTTTTTTTTTCTTGGCCTTCTTTGTGTGTACTCAGTACTTACAAGGATTCTGAGGTGTATTTGTTAATTCTATTAAGGGTGTTTTGAGGGAGCACAACAAGAAGATGGTTCATAGAGAATCTCATTAGCGTCATCACTTATCTTTGAACTTTAAAAATAAGCATGCAAATAAATGAAGTCTGGCAACTGCTAATTACCAGGTGACAATTTTCAGGCAGGTAGATGTTAAACTCAGGAAATTTCTGTAGCACATATAATTTCATAGCAGATAAGTAAAATGCTTGTGGTGAGCCTTATTAGTGGATTCTGTCATTTAGTCCCAATTCTTCAATTTTTTTTTCATGAAGTATCAATCCCTAGTGTTGATTGTTCAGAGAAACACTTTCAAAACAGCTTCCACTTTTGAAACTTTGTTACCACAGTTTTGGAGAAAGGCTTCTCGTGATTTCTAAATGTATTAACTCCCAAAAGAGCAGCTATCTGGTTGTTTTTAAGTCTCTCCTATGGTTTTGGAGGTTTAACTCATGTTTAATGATACCAATTACACATGTAGCAGGTTTAGTATAGTAAGTGTGTCTGCTGTTTTAGAATTAACTTGAAAATAATTCCTGTTTGAAAATATATTTGGTCTCATAGGTCTATTTACAGAGATTTATTTCTACAAATAAGAGCAAATTCTGCAAATTAAAAAAGTTCGTTCAGAAAAGTATATTTTTTCAGGTCCTTTTGCATTTGGAAGTGCCTACTTAAAAATCTCTGTTTCAAGCACATCTGATTGAATGCTTTTCCCACTCTTACTATGTTGTCACGTACCCTTTGCATTGCTCTCAGACTTCTGTGAGGAATTTTATAAGATTTATTTTGCCTAGAATTAATAGTAACAACATCACCTGTAACTGAAATAGTAGTGTATAGACAGAAGCAAGAAGGAAAACATGGAGAAGAGTGTTGGCATTTTTTCTGTTTCCCTCAAAACTCCCAAAAGATATTATTTAAACCAGCAGTGGGGGAGCGTGCTACCCAAAGGGTGAAACTGGACAGGACTGAGTCTGGAACATCTTTCAGTGTAATCAGAATTTCGCTTACTGAGATTTGTCAGAGCTGCACCATATGTTTTAATTTAAATTCAGTGTTAACATCTTAGGGTCACAGTATTTGTAAGGTATGCCCTGGATGAATGTGTGCACTGCTGTGTATTATACAAGAAAGTTTCAGAATTTCAGAATCCGGGCTTGCTTCAATGGGTCAGGCTGGATGTGTCTGCGCTGCTCTTCCAGGATGCCCTCGAGCGCTGCCCCTCTCCCGGAGCCTCGGGCTGGATTGTGTTGCGCAGATCAAGCCGCAGGGCCCTGGGCCATCTCAGGAACGCACATCAGATGGGAAGCCCTCAGGGATACCGACTGCTGAAGTTACCTTGCTACAGTCCTAGAAAGATTCTTCTAACATTCATCTGTGGAGGTTGTGTTTCCCCTGGCTGGGGCTGCTCCCTCACCCTGTGTCACCATCCCTAACCACCACAACCATTCAGTCTCTGCACTGGGCCATAAACCAGCCTGCTGACACAAGGGGAGGAGAGTAACATCAGCAGAGGGAAACTCAGTCTTTCTAGTAGCCAGGCAGTTGTAAATGCCACTGCAGTCGCAATGTTCGTAAGAAAAAGCACATCCTGAAGGGTCACTTCTCAAGCCTCAGGTCACGCTGAACCACATCCTTCCTGTCAGCAACTCAGCTGTGTCTGAAGACTACACAATGGAGGTAGACTGCACTTACATAGACATGGCTTTATGATCTTATTGTGATCCTACTGCTCCAGATCACCAATGAAAATAGGCAAGGTCAGCAGTCTGTGGGCCACTTTTGCACTCAGCAGACCATATTCAATACACTGCTCTGTTGTGTCAGATCCCTGATGAGACTTGAGATAAGGTGATTTATTCTCTGAGAAATTAAAGAGTTACGATTCAGTCTCAGAATCAGCAAAGTTACAGGTGACAGCACTTACATGGAAGAAAACTGGATGGTGTTTAGGAATGAAGAGACATTAGTTCCCATGGGCAAAAAGTGAAAAGAAAAGAGGAATGTTCTCAGATTCAAGAATTTTTAGAAAGAAAAAAAACCTGTATTGTTGTCGAACACAAAGCACTTTTATTCTTCTCACAAATTTGCTGTCAAGGACAGACTCCTTAAACTCAGTTCAGAAGACAGCAGTGCTCTGTTGCCCCACTGGAATTTAGAAACTTGAAATTGGTCTGTCTTCAAAAAACTACTTAGAATATTATAAAACCCTAAGAAATTAAATGCAGTAGAAAAAGACCTTCTAAAAAAGAGAACTAAGACTGAAGTTCACCTGGCTTTAACATGGAAAACAAGCATAGAAATTCAAAGTTTCCCCATTGTAATGAGGCATGGCTCAAGACAAAGTAGAATTTAAACAAAAGAGCATAACTCTACTTTGTTTCCCAGAGTCAGGCTTGCAATCAAGAGTGTAACATATGAGATCAAGTACTTCATTAATGTCTGCTAAATAAAATATGATGACTTTTAAAGTGGAGAATACATTTAGAAACAAAAATAAGTCTGCTAGCCTGGCATCTTCTGTCCTTGTATGGTAAAGTCCTCACTTACTCGAACATATGCAAGATCACCTGCCTTGAATGGGAATATCTGGCAGTGATGAGCTTTAAGCAACCTGCTCTAGTGGAAGATGTCCCTGCCCTTGTCAAGGACATTGGAACCGGATGATCTTTAAGGTCTTTTCCAGCCCAAACTATTCTATAATTATATGAACTACCTGCCTTGGATGCCTTTCAGGGGCTATCCTTTGCTACATTTTTTGCTTGCCTGCATCTGATGATCTGGAATCCATAGAAAATGGTAGGAACTTAGCTTGCTTGGTGGGACAACTTCTTGGTGGTAGGGGACATGGTAGGTTCTAGGCAGTACGGAGAGAAACTCAAGTGGTGGTTCTGCTCTTGAATTTTGCCTGAATAAGATCATAGTCCAGAAGTGTTCTTAGCTGCTGACATTTGTACTTACCTATTTGGCATTTCGGGCCTACAAAAGGCCTGCATCCTCCTGGGGGAACTGCTTATAGCTGCTCTGAGTGGTAGGGAAAGACCCTACAGAGTCTGTACAGCTTGGGCCAACCCCTGCCTAAGGAGGCTCAGGCAGGAGGATCCAGTGGAGAAGTTATACTGAGAAGATGTAGTTTGTGTAGCATGGCACTGTGACTATATGAATAGACTGGAATAGAGTGTTTCAGCTGGAAGGGACCCACAGTGACCATCACTCCAACTGCCTGACCACCAGTTAAACATTGTTAAGGGTGGTGTCCAAACACCTCTTAAACACTGACAGGCTCCGGGCATTGATTGTCTCTCAAGGAAGCCTGTTCCTTGAGAGGGTGTTTGACCACGCTCACAGTGAAGAAATGCTTCATGATGTCTCATCTGAACCTCCTCTGGTGCAGCTTTGAACCATTCCCATATGTCCTGTCACTGGATCCCAGGGAGAAGAGCTCATCACCTCCCTCTCTCTCTCCATGTCCCCTCCTCAGGAAGCTTTAAAGAGCAATAGATTTACCCCTCAGCTGCCTTTGCTCCAAACTAGACAAAGGCAGTGTCCTCAGCCACTCTGTGCAGGACATGCCTTCCAGCCTTTTCACCAGCCTTGGTGACTCACTTTGCTAATTATGACTGCTTCAGTCACAGTGACCCTGCACTTTGTAGGTTTGAATTTAGCATTTTGTGGGTTTTAAGCACATCATTTTATTTCTTGCACTGTAATCTAAAAATAACTGTGCGGTCTGCTCTCATTGCTCTTACCATAGCACCACAGTCTTAATTTTGCTCACATCTTAGCTGTGTATGCACAACCTATTACTGAGTCATTACCCTCCAACACTAGTAGCTATCCATTTTAAAATGCAGTCCTGAGTTGGAATTGCTGCCAGGCACTTTCAGAATCCAAGGGGAGGTCTAGCAATGTTCCTGCGGTTGCAGGACAATGGATGTAGGGACTGTCCTTAGATAATGTGATCCAGTGTTAAGTTATACCTAATATGACAATGGATTTTCTTAGAGTATAATTACAATGTTTTGAACTACATAATAAAAGTATGTGGGAAATGGTGAACAGGTGAAAAAGCAAAGCATGTGGATTTAAATAATCTCTGAGGCTGTTTCAAGAACAGCACAGGCGCTTAGGCACTAGAAAGATGTGCATGTCAGAAATGAATAGATTAGCTAGCACCTGAAGGCTTGTAGACTTCAGAGAGAAAACAGAATGAACTGAACTTAAATCAGTACAGCAAGACGTGTAATAATTTTCCTGTCTTTCTTATTACTTATTAAACACAGTTTAAGGAAACAAAATAATATCATTAAACAGGGAGAATTGGGATAACTAACTAACCAACTTTAACTCTTTGAAGACATTTATAATGGTAATAATAAGTCCACCACAGGCAAAACATTCTAGCTTTGAGCTTTATCAATGCAATCATTATTTTGCCACTAAAGAGAAGACCAGAAAAAAACCCCATTTATTTATGAGGCATTTATTGTGGATAGAGAATTAAGTCATAAGCATGAATTGTATATAAAACATTTGTGATAAATGGAAATAATACAAAAAACCCTGAGAAAATACAGATTTGTCTGAAGCACTGCATTATATACACCATTAATGTTTGCTAAGTAACAGACCATCTGAATGAGGCTCACAAGGTCTTCAATATGTACAAAAACCCAGAGTGTTGTAACAAAGACCCCCTTTCATTGGTGTTATCAGCAGCTGATCCCTACTGAGCTTTGTAGGATTAGTGGCAGACAGTGACGAACTTCAGTTGAAATGTACAGACTTGTGGATGCCACAAAGCTCAGTCCTTTCACATCAGCTTTATTTGTGTTTGAACTGAGTTACACTCACTCTCGTAAGGTATCTGGCAGTCTTTCTTTTGGTGTCAGTATCTAACATCTAAAAGATAATGAAAAGTAGTAATGAGTACACAGTTCTCAGTGACTAAAAGAATGTGTCGTCAGTACCCAAAGGAAAAAGAGAAAACAATCCATTGTTAAAGTTGAGATAGGATTAAAAATGTACATAATCATGATGTGTATTAAAATAACAACAAAAAAAAAGTATTACTATCTCAAAAATTGGTTTAAATAGTCCATCCAGAAAATACTAACACTTAGAACCCAAGGAGATGTAATAAATACCCCATGCTGCAAGTAATTAACTTTTCATGCCTCAGCACAAAAGGGTCTGAGTATATTATCAATGAAGTGAAACAAATCACATGCCAGTGTGTTGCTTGGTGTGTAGTAGATGATTAAAACTAATTTTTAAACTCCTTCATTTATGCTAACATAAATATTTACAGTATTGTATGAAGGAAATAAAAAAATAAACACCAATAACTGACTTGCCAGTAAGAATTCAAATGCAGTAGTGCTTGAATGCAGTGCAGTTGCTTACAGTGATGCATGTAAGGAGCCTTCAGGCAGGCCCTTAATTCCTCTGCATTAGCATCCCAAGCAGCAGTTCATGAAGGAAATCTGGCTCCACAGAGCCAGTCTGTCCATGTGGGTCAAAGTAAGCTGAGATGAGGATTTGCTTCACAATTGCTGTGTGCATGAATGGCGAGTTATGGAAAGTGTCTTCATGGGGTTGAGAGCTGATGCAATCCACTGCCTCCTGTGGTTTCTGAACGCCTCTGAAATGAGGCTACTCTGGTGTAAACTGCAAGCAACCTAATTTGATATTTATGGTTTTACAATTTAATGTTGTCCTGTCAGAGAATAATAGATGCTGCAAAAACTTATAAAGAATTCCAGTATACGCTTCAAAGCACATATGCTATTTTGAAGGCAGCTCAGACTTTTTCCTGATGCATTTTTTAAGTGTTAGAAAACTTGTTGAGTAAATACTACATTGTTTCATCTCTAATCAGGGAATAGAATTAGTGCCGTAATTGGAAAGCAATTTATGAGAGTCAATCGAGAGGTTTAATATAGCATTCCAAGGAAATCACCTGATTTCCATTCACATATTTTCATTATCGTTACACTTACAGACAACACAACACTCTATTTCCAAAGCTATTGTCTTCTGATAACACTCATATGAGAGCCATTACAGTGCACAGTTGGTTTTGGCCAAAGGTAGAGATTTGCTTTATGATACTTATCTTTTTGAAAAAAATAAAATAATTGAGGAAATTCTCTAATGCAGGATGCCTGATTATTTGCCCAGATTAATCTGTGGTCCTTATGGCTTGAGTTGCTCTGTTTTTGCTTTTCGACATGTACAAATGCAAAATCAGAACAGTATAGGTACACTCTACCAATAAAAATTCTTAGTTTCCTGCCCTTAAACAAAAAACAGTCTAGATATTGGCAGCTCCTTTAAAAAAAAATAAGATGTAGGAAAAGGATAAACATAGATGCAAACAGTTTTTCAGCTTCTATAAATGTACTAAAAAAAAGGAAAACAAAAACAACAAAAAAGGAAAATAAAACTAAAAATTGGAAAATAAAAATACATAGCCCATATTTTCAAACCAGTTATACAGGAAAATTTATGGAAACCTAGAAAGTGGAGTTAATTTTCACATACATATATAATGAAATATAAAGTGCTTGTATGTTAAATATGTATCATACTGATGGAGTCTTTATAAATGTGTAAGAGACAGATTTATTATTTATATTGCTCCAGGACTGTACTTGGTTCTTTTCAGTAAAAAGTGAGAGGATGTATCTCCTTCCTCAAAGAATGTAAAACTCCTCTTAAGCAAATATATTAGATTCTGTACCTTTAAATTTGAAACAAGCTATTTTATGGGAATGGGATGGTGTGCAAAATGAAATGTAGCCATAATTGTTAAGGTTTGTGACATACTGTGTATGGCTCAAGCTGTTATATCTATTCCTATATGCATTCAATTAACGAACCCATCTTCAATGATGTATTCTAGCACACTCCTGGGAACTAATCCAATGTCTTTAGCTATCTGTTTTATATGAAACCAATTATTGTAATATCTCTAATGTCTAAATGGTGTTGTCCTGAGTGCTATTTTCAGAATGGTCCAAAGTATTTATTTTGATGAGATTATCTATCTACTCTTCAAATTTATTATGCTTTCAAGAATGTCCACGGAGTCACATTAGCATTTTTGTATTCCACAGCCAAATGTTCAAGCAAAATGTAATATAAGATAAATAATCAGCTGACTAAATTTAGTGCTCTCCACTTCTGTTTACATAAAATGACCTCTTGCTGGTGCTTGACCTCTCTCTATCCTCATTCTGAGTTCCCTGCGACAGCCTATGTCCATTATGTGTTTTAATGCTCTGTTTTTCCCTGGTGCTGTGTGATGCTAGCTCAGCTCTGCTATAGACTGCAAGCACTGTCTGGAAAACTCTGGAAAAGAGAATTAAAGCAGTGTCATAGGAGTTTGCGGAAGAAAAGTTCTGTGTCTAGATACCACAAAATATCATTATTTTACAGCAACAATAAAATGTACCCACAAGCACTGAGGTCTCAGTTGGGCCACTATTTGACCACATATCTGAGCTAGTGCAGTTCTCCTTTGTGCAATTCTGCCTTTCCAGAAGTACAAGGGGGATAATTATCTAGTCCTAAAGGGTGTTTAGGCTTTGTGCATTAACATAATGCCTGTTTGTTGCAAAACAGTGTGTTGTTTTCATACATTATTGTTAGCAGGTTCTGACTTTCTATTTGCATGGCAAATGCTGGGGTTTGTGGAAAACTGCAAACAACTGTGAGGCAGCTACGCATCATTATGACTTCTGTTGCCATTGTCATGGTTTGCTACTGGTAGCTCATTTTGACTAGCTGGCATTGTGTAACACGTGCTCTATGAGCTTTTCAGTGACCTCATATAGCAGTCCTTCATTGACCTCATTTTATAACAAACTTTTCGTGTATGCCAAGATTTTATAAAACTTAACAACGGAACAAGTAGAAAACTTAGATTTGGTGATGCTTTGGACTCTTTATTAAAGGAAAATAGCTAAAATGTAATGGAGTGGCAAAACCCAGTTCTTTCATCTGAAGCACAGGAACAGGAAGTATGCAATGATTCAGTGGCAAGGTGCAGTGGGGTGACCTGTTTTTCATTTGAGTGAATTTACTGTATGTCTCACGAGGAACTTGCCAAGAAAGCTTTAAACAGAGATGATGTTTTAGGGTCTGTCTTGGTTAAGGAGGTCCCAGGATGATTTAAAGCTGTTCAGATGAGACAAATACATAGAGCAAAGTGTGTTGTTTCAAAGGAAGAATATGCTGGTGTGACTGTGGGGAGGCAGCAGTAAAACTGCAGTGACAGAGGGATGCCTGCATGAGTAGCGTAGTAAAGGTACCAGAGTAAGACTAAATATCTGGCTGGAAGCTCGTCTTGTAAGCTGCTCTTGTCACAGCTAGCCAAGGCATTGCATGCCACAGTCATTCTAGGAGAAAATCTCTCAATAAGCTTTTATTTTCTCTTTCTGAGAAAAGAAAAGAAGAATTATGCTTAGTGAATACTAAAAAAATACTCTGTCTTTTGAATGGGCAGGACATATTAATTTTTTAGATCTCAAAAAACCTGAGATGTCTGTCCTTTCTGAGGAGTTTTCTGTTGGAAAAGCATGCAGTTAGCCTTTCTTCCACTAGCACTGGATGTCTATTGAGTTTGCAAACTGGAAATCAGCCTGAGGCTGTCAGGCTTACGGACTCAGTATCAATGGGAAATACACTTCTGTTGGCTCCTTCTATCATATGCTTACCAAAACTGCTAAAACATCAAGTGTATTTTGATATGCAACATGTAATAGAAACAATAAATTCTTTGACTTTCACTTCATGCAGGATTTTGTACAAACATAGCCAAACTGTAGATGTGTTTGCTTTCATTTTCCTAATTTCTGTGTGTTAAATTCTTAAGCACTAGCCTGCACTAATAACTTACTGAATTAAGCTTCTTCAGGTTGGTGGTGATGGTGATTTTCAGCTAAAACTATAGGAAATATGCATTGGAACAAACATTATACAATGGCAGTTTTTAACAGAAAGGAAATGATTATTTATTGAATATTGCTGGAGGGGCTAAAATAGCATAAATAAACAGAAGAGAAGACAAAGGCCAGGGGAAGTACAGTCTACAAAGCTAATTTAAACATATTTGAAACCTCTGCAAAATTCAGATGAAAAATAAAAGGATTGCTTTATGATGTTCTCCTCCACTTGGCCTGAATTCCTATATTGTAGTAAAAAATCAGGATTTATCAGGCCGTTCATCAAGGATGAGTATATTGTTATGTGTAGGATTCCTCTTTTAAGATTAAGAAGTTACTAAACACTTTCATGGAAAAAAAGCAGCTGAAGCACCAGCTGGCTGCATGCAAAAGAAAGCATATACATGTGTGTATATATATATATATATATATATATATATATATATACAGAGGAATTTGTTGGGTATTGCTTTGTTCTTTTTGGTTGTCTTTACAAAAGAAGGCAGAAATATCACTTAGATAAATAAATAAATATGGGACAGGGCACACCCACAGAAGTCTGGTACTGGTGATCTGAGAAAAAGCTGAGAAAAAAAAAGATATTTTAATCAGGTTTTAAATGGGAAAGATTTGAGGATGGGAGCTATAGAATTGTATACTATTATTTTGATTTTTCTTGTTGTTTAAAAAAAGAGAACCTCTTTGGAAATACAGGGAGGAATCAAAGCAATTGCCCCCAAATCAGCTCCCCCTTCTCCCTGATACAACCCCCCTAGAACCCAGTAAACTGATTAACCTTTTGAATCACAAGGTGATAAGAGTTTGTGTCTGGAAGAAGGGGATAGGAAATATTAATAGGTTCCAGAATAAACTTGCAATGTACCAGGATGTCTGTCCTTCCAGGATTCATTTTACCACCAGAAAATCTGGAATCAGATGATCACAACTTGTATTCTACATTGTCATTCAGGACTGGAGTGTAAGCAATAGCACAGCACTAAATGACATTTCAGCCTGTCCTTTGGGATGCAACAGGCACCACTTCCAGGCCTTCTCTCCTTGTAGCACTGCATGAGCACACCCAGGCAGCTGAAATGACACAAACAATGAGATTCAGGTACACAAATGCACCAGTAAAAGGACAAGCTATCTGCTAAAGGACAGTAAAAAGTGGAAAAGGTCAGCAAAATTACTATTTCCGTAGAGGAATTTAACTGTGGAGTCAAAAATTGTTGAAAGAGTTCCTGTGCTGATCCTCTGTTTCATTATCATTACTTTCAAATCAGATCATACCGGCAGTTCAGTAAAATGGGTTTGGTTGACATGTAACCATTCTGATGCTGTCTTAAAAGACAGGAGGTGATTCCAGAAGCATTTTCCCAGAGTGTACTTGTTAGTGCAACACACTGAAGGACTCAAGGAGAGCTGGATAAAGAACTTGATGTTATTCTGCAGTCCTAAATCTAAAATAGTGCTCAAATAGGTGGCGACATATAATGTATATAGAAGTACAATTTATAAAATCCTTCTGATTTTGGTAAATAGGAGTAATTATTTTTTATTTGAGGAAAATTAATTCAAGCAAATTATAATAAAGATAATTAAAAGAGCAATTGAATAATAACTCGAAGACTGAAGAGGAATGCTGTTGGGAGTATGGCTTGCAGAGTTATCTGGGCCTCTGATTTCTGAGCAGAATCCTTTCAGTGTGCTAAGAGGGGACTCTGATTACAGCAATATTCTTAACCAAATCCCTGTAATTCTCTTTCATATCTAATGAATCTCTTTATTCCTTTGTCTGCTCTAGGATGCAAATGCAATGTGTATTAATTATAAAATCGTAAAAATTTAGTCAGAGGTGGAACAGGTCATCAATTCACCCCAAGATTGTATCACCAGCTTCCTCACACGGCCTTGTCAGGGCGGATGCTAAAGACTTAGTGGGTGTAATTGCTGCAGTGTAATTCCACTGCTCTGCTCCTCTCCATTGGAAGGTTCTGAAGACTATTATGAGGCTTCTCTTTGTCTTTCCTCCACAGGATAAATATCCCTTATTCTTCTGATCTTTCCTTGTGCTTCTAGACCTCCAATTGCTTTTATTGCTCCCTTATGGTTTCTGTCCAGGTGATCATACCTTCTGTGCTTTTGTTGAAGAGAGAGCAGGTGATGGAGAGTTAGTGCCAGTGGCCAAGGCATCTCTGCACTTTCTGCCATGCTCTGCTCTCCTGCATCTTCCTCCACCACCACACCATGGCGTTTGTGCCCTATGTGTGACAGTTGTTATATTTCCCCAGGACAACAAGATTCCTTCTAGCATTGAAAACTCCTTCTGATTGAGGAACACTGGATTGTAAGGGTCACCAGAAGGGATGGACATAGCAGGACGCATGATGGGATTCCAACCTTTCCAGTTCTTCATAGTCACTCTGTCTTTCAGAGCTGCCATGTCTTTGCGTAGTGCAGCCCTTGTTACATTTTAACAAATTCTGTTACACTTTAACAGCTCTGGGTTGTCTTTACACTTTTGCCAAGCAGAAAAGTTGCAAGAGTAATTTGGAGGATTATTAACACAGTGTTGGGAATAATCAACGAACCGGCAGCCTGGGGGATCTAGGCCTTGCCAGCCCTGCGCCAGGTCTGGCAGAGACTGGGAGTCCAGGACAGGTGCAGGAAAAACACCATTAAAAAAAACACTGGGAGTAAGATTTGCAGAACACAATTGTTTACTGCTTTCACCCCAGCATATGCATAATTTCACAGCAGAGCAAGCAGTGGCCAGGGATTGTGCACAGCACAGTCAGTCAGGGCATTCTCCACAATTTGCCCCTCCCATTTGTCCCGGGTGAGTGAACAAGCTGTGGCAGGCACAGGTGGTGACCAGGGCTCCATTTGGGCTTCTTGCTCTCTGTCTTGTGCCATCTACTCCTCTTTGCTCCTGCGAATGCCGTGCAAGAGACAGCAGAGAAACAGAATCCTTTTCAAGTTAGTCTGAAATCTGACTTTCTTCCCTTTAAGGGATATTCCTCTGGCCTTCAGGTGATCAAGCACATTTTCTACAGCCACATATGGATGCTCATCCCATAGCTATGAGACATCTCTTTTCTCATGGGATGATTTCAGAGGGGCAGTCCCTTTATTCACATGGCTACAGTGACTTCCTAAAGTCTTAGTTGGGTCCTCTCTCTGTTTACAGTGCTGTGGTACCTGGAGCTGATCACATCCAAGCTGCTGAGTTCCTGCTGCCCCACTCAGCCCCAGACGCATGTTCCCATCTCTCACATTGCACAAGCTCATAGAATTATGTGGTGAGCTGACTCTGAGAGCTGCTCTGACAAAAAATAATCACTTTCTTGGCAGAGCCAGCTGTCAGCCCCCTGAACGGTCTCAGCATGTGGTTAAATTAGAAGCAGTGGTAGCAAAAATAAAAGGATAGGAATGTAGCTGGGAAGTCCTGCAGATGGCAGAACTACAGCAGCCCAGATTTAGCACCACTGATGGCCATACAATTGTACTGCCCCTTTATGATGTGTGTGATGAGCCTTGAATGGGTCCATACCTCTTCACACAGCTCTCTGACCACTTTCAGGTAGATATCCAGCCTACTGCTGCTGCTCAGGGTAGAGGTGAACATGGCGTGTTGCTCATGTGGTAATAGGTTACAAATGATGATGACAAACATTGTATCTGCTACTAAGTGATGTGGTAAAGGTGAGTGCCTGAGCAATGCACAGATCTCACATGTTGTGGAAACATGGCCTAAGTATACAGCTTTTCATCACCTGCTCTGAATTTCCTCTCATGTCTTCTGAATTTTTTTCCTATAAGTTCAAATTATTCTGAATTCTGATCCTGTCAGCTGATATCCTTTTAGTCTTCTGCAGTTTCATGTTGTCTGTAAATTTAATAGAAATGCTGCCTAGTCCATCATCCAGGTTACAAATGAAACTTTGAATGAAACTGGACCTGGGCCAGATTTCTATAGCCCCAAGGTTGATAGGAAAAGGCTGCTTGATCAGTCCCTCAATTTAAACAGTGGGTCCATTAATAATTACTCTTAGCATATTGGTGTCCAATTAGATTTTGTACCTACCATTACTTTCAACTAAATGTTTTCTGAAATTCATCCCTCCCAACTGCATCCCACTTTCACTGTATTAACGGATTCTCATATACCAAGATGATGAGCATTTTCAGGGACAGTTTATTTGACCTCTATAGGCAGCTTATTTCTACACTTAAGGCCACCTGAATACATAGTAGCTAATCTTCCCACAATGGTGGGAAATTAATATGGTGATTTCACAATGGAGTGACAATAAATAAATTACCTGTCACTGGACTGCAATTTCTGTGAGCATTTGCAGAGTCTGGAAGTCAGCATCTTCCTCATCCCTTTCTTTCATGCCTGTGAATGAAAAGATCTGCTGACTTTTTTTCACAGAAAAGCAAAAATATCAGAGCCTCATTAGTGGTGACTGTTCTCCATAGTTTTGCAGCCAGCAAGGCTGTTTATGCTTTTCTTTGTGGAAGTGGGACATGTATGTGGCATCCCCACGGCAGGAGAGCACATGCATTGTTTAAACCAGTAGCTCCTTGCAGATTTTGATAACTATTTGAGGTTACCCAGCCTCAACCCAGCTGTTCCCAAAATAAGCTTTTATATCTTAATGCTATGATACAGGATCTTCAGTGTTGTTCTTTGAAATATTCTGTTGTTCTTTTATCTCACTGTTTTATAGTTCCCTACTTTCTGCAGGTAATTGACACTAAAGGGAAGGAGACGGCCAGTGATCCCTGCCTCACGTGTACTCTCTGTTTAGACATTACTTTCATTGGTAAACTGAAAGCCAAGGAAAAAGGTGCATGGCAGTGGAACTACAGAAATAATGTCAATTAATAACAGCTAAAGGAAGAGTCAGTCTTTCCTTCCACAGTGTTCTGAGGAAAGTTTAACTGCAGGCTCAAGACCAATTCAATTCCATCCATAAACCAGTTGCCATCTCCGCTTTTGCCCAGTGGCCAGTGCTTGCAGCCTGGCTGCAGCAGGTTGTGTCTAGAGGCAGTGCTGGGTTTGCTTAGTAAGAAGGTATTATGTGAAGGGTGCACATGTATGCCACCAACCTTGAAGGCACAAAATCTCTTGTACACATAAGCAGATAATCATCTAAGTGAGTATAAAATACTTAATTTTGCTCATCACTGTCACTTTAGGGTGAGTGAGGAAATGTTTGCTGTCACTGGATAGCATTTGCATGGTGATACAAGTTCACTCTGGTGATGGTATTAAGCTCAGAGAAGTTGTCTTCTCTCTTCTTATACAAGAGAAATTGTAGAAATCACCAGATTTTTTCCCTCTCTAACCGAATTATTTTGTTGGTGATGATAAAGAAGTCTCTGTAGTAAGATGGACAGAATTATGTCACAGCAACATGCAGTCAGTCTCTGAGTCTGCCAGATATTTCAGTTTTGACCTTTACTGTGCACAGTACTGGAGTTAATTATGACTGGACAGTACTTCCCATCTTTAGTCTTCACAGAAATCTCTTAGCCAAACTGCTTGCTAATGATAATGTAGTGTCTGTTGATAACTTCTATGGTTTTTTAAGGCATCATTGTAACAGACCATGATAATGACCTTCAAATTGTGTTACGCTTAGGTGTTACATCTGGTAATCGCTTAGCACACTGATGCTATGTCAGTATGGTACAGGGGACATGAATCCCCTTTGCCCTGCACCTTGCTAGGTAATACATGTTGCTATAAAATCAAGGTTAAATATGGTATCACTCTGTTATTTACTATTTTGTAGTCAATTTCTGGGATATAAATTAGTACCTCACCAGGCAGAGGTGAAAAACATCTTCAGGCAGAAAGGCTTTAAGTCTTGATCTTCCCTTATGGCAGAAAATCCACGAAGTGTGATACTGGATGTGTAATTGTGACTTATAATTTTGGAAACTGCCAGAGAACTTCCAGAAAGATGTTGATACTACCCCACTACTTGGAAGTAGTAGGAAAGAAAACCAGAAAAGCCCCAGCCACGACAGAAGACCGCTGTCTCGAAACAGAGAAATTTAGTCTGACAGCTCCAAATAGGAACAGATTTCTCAGAAAAACGTTCAAGGTCTCTTTAAGGGGATATCTCCTGGAGAAGCTGTGTTATTTGGTTATTGACCTCTGCAAGCAAGAAAAAGATCACAGTCACAGTAAGGGCTGTGTGGGAGGTCCTTTACAATATGCCTTGATTATAGAAAGATGAGTATATGTTTAATTCTGGTTTTACTGCCTGAAAGAAGAAATAAAATGCTTATGAAAAATTTATTCTTAAACTCAGTGAAATCCACCACAATCTTATAGTTTTAGTGCCAAGTTATCTGCCCACAGTCTAATCAGAGAGACATTTTATTAAGCAAACTACATCTGACATTAGTATGGCAGTGTCAGCCTACTCTTGCTTGAATGAAGCAGCCAATAAAGCTACATAGGATGTAATTTAAGAGCTTTCTAAGCTGCTTATTTCACAGCTATGGAGATATTTCTCCTTAAAGCAGAGGAAGTAGAAATATTAGTAACTGCTGTTGTAGGTTACCACCCTCCAGACTTTCTATGAATAAGATCTAAGATTTCAACCTTTAAGCACTCCTTAATTTTTTAGCTCCCAGTAACCACAGTATCCTTTTATTAAAAACACTTTGAAGCTTCTCAGCAAGTTTCTTCATGAAATCCAGCTAGTTAATTCTGATAAAATTAACTAATATTGGGGGGTTTGCCTTAAGGATTTACACTTCTTTGTCAGTTCAGTTAAAAATCTGTTTGACCCAAAGCAACACAATACAGCAATGATGCATCCCAGATGACAAGATGAAGTGTAGACAAAGAATCCTGTAAGGGCGGGGGTGGTTAATTTTCAGAGTCATAGTTCCTCTCCACAACCAACCCTTCTTCTCTTTGCTTAAACATTGAAGGCCTTGGTTCGTTGTTTGGTTGTTTGTTTTTTTAAATACTTCTTTTTCTTTTTTTAAAATATTTTCTTAAAGCCTAAATTTCAGGCTTTAAGATAAATCTACAAATTATATCAAGGTAGCAAACATACTTCAGCTACAAGTTTCCAAGGCTTTATTATGAACACTGTTGTTTTAATACCACTTCCTCATAGACATTCTGGATACTCACATCACGTATTTATTGTCAACAAATATTTGCAACATCTTGCAAAAAGATTTGGTCATTTGCCCACAGCCTAAATTTAATGTGGCTCAAGATGTAAATATCACTGGTTTAAGCCTTTGCAGTATATTAGAGACAGCCACTACATTTTCAGCATTTGTTTTTATATGGTTTCCTACGGAGACTGAAGAGACTAATTTCTCTCCCCAAGCATAGGAATAACAGATGGTGTCAGTCAGGTAGAACTGCCAGGGTGTGTATGAACAGACAGTCAAGAGACGAGAAGATTTACTTTGGAAACACAGAAGAGAACAACAGCCAAAATGTCCCTTTTCATTACTGCTTGGGCAAGAATTTTTTCATTCCTTCTTCATCTTCTCTTAAGCCCAGGACAGTGGTTGGGAGTTATTTCAAATGTAATCATATCCATCTTTAAATTTGAAAAGGGAGTTTGGAACAAGGACCAGGCTGAAGGTCCTGCAGGAGGGGCTTGAATTCAAAAAACTTGACCAAAATAGGCTCTCACAAAATATGTAAACTTTGCTTTTTCATTTAAAGGCTTGTGATGGATGAGTAGTCAGAAAAGCAGACATAAAGTCTTTCAGTCTCTAAAATCCAAGAATGGATTCAAGTGCTAGCTTCCAAAAACACTTTTCTGTGCTGCAGCAGAAACTTACTCAGATTGTAGAGCCTTGGTAGTTTTGTGTGGTATTTGTAATCTACCAGAGATGTTCCTATGGGGGGTTTGGGTCAGTGAGAAGCTGCTCAATGAAACCAGTCACCACTTTCCATGACACATGGACTATGTTAAGAAGTAGTGGCTCAGGGTCCCATGCTGAGGAAGAACAATTCTGGAAAACTTTAAGAAGGTGGAATAATTGACTGGACGTGAGGCAGCATCCTACTGCACTTGAGGTTTCATCACATTTAGATTTAATTCATGAGAGAGTTTTTGACAGAAGAAGTCACGTGAAAAACTGTTTTCCAAGGCATTAGTTCATAGAAAAGCATAAAAAATTGGAAGACTCAAATCATTTGCATAGCTTTTCCCATGACAAAAGATTTGGTGAATCTCCACTCATAGAGCACTTTGTGTGAGAGCGTGAGGCTGCTAAACCTGGTCTGGCAAGGCCCTTTCAGCTTTTGGTCATAGCTCTACCCATTTCATATCTCCATGATCCATTCTTCATCAGCTAAAAGGGTGTGATTTCCCATCTCAGAAACTCAATTTGGGACATGTCTATTTGTGCAGGTGTAGAACACAAGGTGCCTGATCAGAGCCCAGCCTGGTGGCTGCATGGTGATGGTGTTTGAAACAGCTTGCTTTGTTTCAATACCCTTCCTCTAAAATGGCATAATGTCAGGTTAAAAAGAATATTTGTAAGTGGAAAACTTAAAAAAAAAATTCAAGTGAATAGTGGTTTTTTCTGCCTCTTTGAAAGGTTAATGTGTTAAGGAAGGAAGCATTTCACGTCTATGTAAAATGCCTGTTTATAATTCTTATATTTATAATTATAATTCTTATATTTGAGAGTTTGTCATTTTTATAAGCACTTGTAGTGACAGAACAAGGGGGAATGGACTCAAAGTAAAAGAAAGCAGATTTAGGTTAGATATTAGAAGGAAGTTCTTCACTGTGATGGTGGTGAGGCGCTGGAACAGGTTGCCCAGGGAGGTTGTAGATGCCCCATCCCAGGAAGTGATGAAGGCCAGGCTGGATGGAGCTCTGAGCAACCTGGTCTAGGGGGAGGTGTCCCTGCCCGTGGCAAGGGGGTTGGATCTACATGGTCTTTAGAGTCACTTCCAACCCAAGCCATTCTATGATCCTGTGATTTTAGAAATGTCCTGATTTAGAGCAAAATATTAAAAAGGTCTCAGTGATTTTGTTTCTGACCAGTTCTAATTATTTGTGACATTATCTGCACCTACATATGGGCAAAGCTTCTTTATTTTCAAGCAATTTTGTCAGGTCTTTGAGGAAATTGACCCTCTCCACAGCAGCGCTCCTCTTTTACACAGCTACTGGGCTTGAAATTCCTGCCTCCTCCTAAAGTTCCTCTTCCCTCAAAAAAGAAAGTGCACTCAGTCCCCATTTCACAGCCTGGGTAACTGCCAGGACGATGGGAAGAGATGGAACTTCAGGCAAAAATTCAGGTAATAAGTGGCCTCTGTGGCAGATTCATCACAGGAGTTTGTCAAACACTGTTTGCTGCAGGCATTCCGGGGGGATTTATATTGAGATTAACCAAGACTGCTGACTGTAGCCCGGCTCTATGCTGGGCTGGCTGCTGTTCTTGCTGGCTGCTGCAGGAAGGATGTAGCTCTTTCCACACCACTGCTCCAAAGCCCCTTGCAGCTGTTCCCAGAGACCATAGTATCCTGTTTGTTATTACAATAAATTATATCCTGAAGTACACAGGCACATGTATAGAAGCAGAACTACTTTCCAAGTAGATGCAAGAAAGACAGGCCTTTGTGAGCAGGAACTTTTCTTCCATTGACAGCTGTTGCTCACCTTGGAGGTTTAATATGTTCCAGCTTACCCAGAAAATTTAGTCAAACTCTTGACCCAATAAAAAAATCAAACCACAAAACCAAACAAAACCAAAACCCCACCTGTCCAAAACTCCTGAGGAAAGCAAACTTCCAAAAATCCACTTCCAAAAATCACCTAGTGCTTTGGCACTAAGCAGTGGTGTGCAGGAAGCAGGAGCTGAGGACCTTTTGGGAAGTTGTACACATGCCTTGTCTCTGCTTCCGTTGCTTCCTGAGGACTCCAGCACTCATGGACCCACAACAAACCCTGAAAATCCCTGATACTTCAGGGTTCATATTAAAATCCTGGTGTCTTAGGAATACAAAGATAATTTTTTTACACCTTACCCTTTATTGGCACGAGGATTTATGTCTCTCACAGTAGCATTAGTCACAATATTTTGGAATTTCTTTCTGTAACTGATAAGAGTTCTGCTTTCAGACCTGAAGTGCAGCTGAAAACCACACTAATGCAAAGAATGGTTTTCGTGATGGGTGGGAAAAACAGGGATTATCCAGGCTACTGGAAAAACTTACTCCATCCTGCAGTCAAATTCCTCATGCAGCCAAAGGGGAAAGCAGAGGCTTTCAGTGATTATAAATTAGCCTGACAACAATAACTTTAATTATGGTACAGCAATAAGAAAATGCTCAGTCCACTTCGTCCTTCCTTTCCAAAAGTCAGTTTAGACTTCTTCTGACAGACATATATTAAAGATCTTAAAAACAATTCAGTGTCCCATTTCCTGCGTGAGGCCTTAATCTTGTCAAAAATACTCATTGCACTCAAAGGTTATTTCTGTCTTGTTTTGGCGCTACAGATTTAAAGAATGAGATCATTTCTGTTGAATGTCCAGCTGTTTAAGAATCTGCATCTCTATTTAAGAAGCACAAGAAGAAAACACAGTGTCTTTGCCAGAAAAACAATCAGATAATAAGACTGCATTCTGTCTAATTGGGAAAAATTGGACGTAATGTGGTATGTGGATGAATCAGTACTGACAAGAATTCCCGGGACCCAAAAATTGTTTAATCTTGAAGTGACTGCCATTCTATGTGTCGATTTACCTCTTGTACTGTATTTTTCCATCTTCATGTATAAGATATTCCAAATATGCTACATTTCCATGCTGAGCTAATTTTACTGATTTTATCGCAAGACTTAGGACCATTGTTTATCTTCATCATGTCCAGTTCTGGAAGTGATAGGGAGGAATCTTGGATATCATTTTAGTCAAGGGTTAGTTTCTGATCACGCTTACTACAGGAAAAATTATAAGCATAATGAACATCAGCCTAGAGTTTCCACAATATTTCTGTGCTACTCATCACCTGATAAGTTTTTTTAAAAGCTGGCAACAAGCAGAAGAGCTTATGTGTTTTAGATCCTTACAGAATTAAAAAAAAAACCAGTGGAAGTTAAGTAGAAATTACAACATGCAGCAAGATGATTATTCCAAATTTTATGCCATGGGAAGGTGAAAGAGAAATGCTATGGGGTTTGCTCAGTGGTTGACATACAGTCACTGCCTTGCTGTTGCTGGATATTTTGGAGGGAATACAACACTGTCATTATATTTTCAGAGAAATTATATTTTCCCTCCTTTTACTATTCCTTTAGATTATTTCTTCTTTAACCTTGTTTATGGGCTTTGAAATTAAAGGACTATTATAAGAGTTTGTGATACAAGAATTATAGTAATTTGAAAAATTTCAGCATGTTGATTGATTTATTATGATGTTTGCAGCACAGAGAGAATGTTTAATTATGGCAGAAGGCACTTTTCCTTTACATGAAGTTGTTCAATTATGAATTCTGCCGTGGCTCTGGAGATGGAAAGAATGATTGAACTTGAACAATGAAGCAAAAGACAGACACTGCTAATGCTATACTGGGATGTGGTAAAGACAGACCTCATGGGAAAGCAAAGTACTCACACAAACACAATCACCACATCATCCGTTAATTATTATTTAGAATATTTTTCACCAAAATATTAATGCTGATAAATGAAAACAAATTCTGATGCCATCCCTGCTGGTATGCCCTTACCCTTCAAAAGGGATATGCAGCTTTATTATGATTGCTGAAGACAGAAATACAAGTCTTACATTTGGTCTGCTTTGATGATGTCTCAATGATTTGCCACAGTGACAAACAGTTACACAAAGATATACTGGAAATCAGGAGGAATTTCCTTCACACACCCTTAGTATTTTTATAACTAAAGTGCAGTTGAAATTTTAAAAAGGTTAAGTTCCACTGAATATTTTTGCTATGTTCCTACTCTATATATTGACAATTATAAATCCCCCTCTACTTGAAGAAGCTGACCCATTTTCCTGTTTTGCTGTCATATGTATGAACTGACTTTTGCATCTTGACTTCTGCCACTGTCTCTTACTTAAATCCACAAAAGCCTTTTTTTCTTTTGCGCAATGTTAAATAACGTTAGTAACTTTCAGCCATCTGATGCCAAAAGAATAAGCATAATTTAAAAAAAGGAAACAAATCTCTGTTCTCACAGGGATAATTGGAGGCATGGGATTTGAATGCTAAGAGCATGCAAACCACCCTTCATGTTACCTTCCTGTCCTCACACTTAGAGAGAATGCAACATGCTGAAGTGCTTTTCAGCTCTTTGTTATCACACACTGCTGTACCACTGCCGTGTTAGAGTCAAATCTTGTGTCTTCTTGACCTCTGGTATAATGCCCTTTGCCCCCTTCATAACGTGGTGTCCTTTCGGAATGCAGGGTTCGCCAGAGGAGAGTGAGGCTTTGGTGAGGACCTGGGCGTGGCCTGCCGGGTCAGGCCCCTCTCCATGCAACACCATCGCCAGCAGTAGCAGTGGGAGAAGGAACAAGCATCTTGGCAGCACACCTTTGTAATCTGCTTTACAGGTCTGAAGAGCAGCTGGAGAGAGTAACTCGCAAGTCCAAAATGTCTCTTGACCATTTCTGGTATGCTGATGTAGCAAAAGAAATAGGAAGAATATATATAAATTCTCTATGTTCTTGATTGGAACTGATTTTTTTTCCTAGAAGTTAACTGGCAGAAATTGCATTGGAAATAACACTGATATTCCAATTGAAGACAAAAGGATATTATAATAGTTAATGTCTGAAAAGGAGCTTGGCTTGCTTAGCCTGGAGAAGATGAGGCTCAGGGGTGACCTTACTGCTCTCTACAACTGCCTGAAAAGAGGGTGTAGCCAGGTGAGGGTTGGTCTCTTCTCCCAGGCAACAGGGACAGAACAAGAGGACACAGCCTGAAGATGTGCCACGATAGTGTGTCCAGGTTGGACATGAGGAGGGATTTCTTCACTGAAAGGCTGGTTAAGCATTGGGACAGGCTGCCCTGGGAGGTGGTGGAGTCACCATCTCTGGAAGCGTGCAAGAAATGACTGGACGTGGCTCTTAGTGCTGTGATTTAGTTGATAGGGTGGTGTTTGATCAAAGGTTGGACTCAAGGTTCTTTTCCAGCCTTAATGATTTTATGATTCTATGATTCTATGATTCTATGATTCTATGATTCTATGATTCTACTCTATGATAAATCATAGAGACAAAACTTCAAAGACTCTTCAGCCACAAGAGGAAGGCTATCCAAAAATCAGTCACATGGAAAAGAGAAGGCCGAAAGGGCTAAGTTTCAGTTTGATGATCCATGTAAGCTGAGGCAGCAACTGCTGCCCAAATGGACACTTGATCTCATCCCCATGCCACCTCTTCCCGTGCTGTCCCTTGCACTGGAGCTTGTCTGATCACCTGGTGACTGAGTGAAGGGAGCTGAACTAGCAAAAACGCATTGACTTGTATTTTTGCAATGGGTAGTGCATTTTCTGTCAGTTTAGATTTTTTAACTGGCCTGTGATTTGATCAGGCAGATAGCTCAAGGGCTAAAGCCAAGGGTGGGTAAGGGGAGGCAGGCTGTGTTTTGGCAGCTTTGCTGTGTTTGAAACCATACCCTTACACTAATTTCTTCAAAAAGTGTTTTGGTTTATAGTTCCACCATCACCAATCACAAAAGAAGAACGTTCCTCCTCTAATTTAATTGTTAAAAAATCTTCAAGGAGTGGGAAACAGTAAACATTGCTGTGGTTGTAGCTACTACTTTCTCCTGTGTTAATTAGTTTCTTTTTTCCTCATGCAAAAATGTGAGAGCCTATAGCTGCCAGAGCCTTTACAAGTGTATTTTATCTCCCTTTTCTTTTTAATGGTTTGTGTCTTCTTTTGAATAAAAGCTCTTAAGTTAGCTTTTGAGAGGAGAATGGTTCACAGAGCAATTGTGACAAATGTAAATCAATTTAATTAAAATTGTCATATTTTTATATGTCAAGCACTCTTTTGAGGTGATAGTTTCTTGCTTAATCAGTACTGATATTCTTTGCTGCATTTCTTCAAAGAGTGGAGTACTGTTTGTGTTTTCCTTCCTTTTCTTAAAAACCATTTTGGAAGAGCCGTAAGGACCACTAACCATCTTGTAATCTATTATTTTTATCTTTAGGATTTCCAGAGTGTCCAAGGATGTAAAGAACAAACCCAAGACAAGCCTACTAAGCCCAACCTGTACTTTCTAGGCCTGCTGCATGCTGGAGCTGTGATCATTTTAGTCTTGTACAGGTTCTGTACAAGGTGTATTCACCTTCATCAACTGCAAATTATTTCTGAGATTCCTACCGTTCCATCCCAGTCCACATCCAGCTTACTGCTGAAAAACCTCATTTCCAAATTAGAACAAGTTCCACCAGTTGATGACAGCCCCCTTACCTGCATGAACAGTTTTAACAATATTTGTGTGTATTTCTGGCTTAGCTATGCCCCCTCCTGAAACTCCATCTTTGCAAATGAAGGAGTAAAATATTGCTTAACATGCTCTGTGTATCACAGTAAGAAGCACTTGAAGCCTGTTCTTAGATCCTCTCATGAAAGGGAAGTTGGCTCTATAGATCTAAAATTCCTTTTAATGTACATTACCAGCTTGAGGACTTACACAGCTCCAGGCACGAAGAATTTGCTGTCTGCATCATCATAACTTTCAGAACAGTTTCTGATATCCCAAGTCCAGCACAAAACCTTTCACAACTTAATGAAAACACAGGATATTGCTGATGGAAGTTACAGCACCCACTCAGTAAAGTGTATTTTTTAAGCTGAAAGATTTTTTTTAATTGAAAGAAGAATATTAATTCAGAGATCGATAAATAGAGATAGATAGATAGATAGATAGATAGATAGATAGATAGATAGATAGATAGATAGATAGATAGATAGATAGATAGATAATACATACACGTTCCAGCATTAAAAAACCTCCAAAACTATGTGTGCAGGTATTTATTTACTCTTGGCTCCACCTCACCGTGTGACGAGCAAGAGTCGCCCATGGGCCTGATGCAGCAGCGCCTCTTAGTGATGGAAGTCAAGTCTGCATTTAGCTACTACGGGAGCGGGAATGTTTTTGCTTACCGTTCCGTTTCCTTGATTCCCAAGTCATTAACACAGCAGACAAACATTTTAGATTCCAACAACTTAGCTGAGAGTTTTTTTATTATTCAAGCTACAGTTTTTGTTGTGTTTATGGATAGGCATGGATTTGCATAATCTCGCCTTCAGATCGTGGTTTGACGTTTCTCTTTTTTCTTTTTTTTAGCTTAGATATACTTTCAAAATCTCAAACAAATCTTTTAACTGTTACTGAAACAAATTCCCACCTTAAATCTGCCAAGGATGCTTTTTGATTACAAGATATTTGATTTGCTAACCAGTAGAATTTCAAAAGAGATTGCAGTCTGAGTTCTTCTTTAGCCAGGAATTTTTTACCAGCTTAGCTGGCTGAAATTCAATGGAAACCTTTATTTATACACAGGTATTGATATTAAAATACAACTTTTCAAACAACCTTTGCCTCTTGCTGGGTTTCAGTCTGATAGCATCCTTTACAAGTGTGATGGAGAGTAGCTTATTACTGGGAGACCTAATCAACATGAGTCAAAAAACTCATTAGAGTGTGAAAAAAAAGGTCTAAGAAGAGTGGAAAGCATTAAGTGAAACTCATTTAATTCAACATGGTCTCTGCAATAGAAGTTGATTTTAAGTTCTTGATACAAATTACTCCGGTTAACAGAAAAAAGGCACATTTGTTATTTTTAGAATCACAATCGTAAATCTTTTATAAAATCCAGAATATTTCACTTGGAAAAACTGGTAGCCTGCATATCTTCCTTCCTATGCCCAGAAATACTTAATTTTATGCCAAGTATGTTTTGGAAAAAGTGATTCAACTGTTCAAGTGGGGGACTCTGACAGTGAAGAAAATGTGTAACACTAACACGTGGCACTAACCCCTGAACATGCCTAAAGCCCTACCTAGTTCGTGCTGGCCTTCTTGTACCCTTTTTAAACCTTAGCATTAGAAACTTCCTTATGGGTTGGTTTAGTGTTTTCTCTGGTTCCTTATAATCTTTGTGAGACTCATTTCTATCAGACTTCTTTAGTGCCCCCTCACGTCGGTGCTCCTCTCAGATAAGCTGGGTGGGGTCGTTCAGAGCAGCACCGAGGGAGCCCCGGCTCTGCGGGCACTGCTCGCCCGGGCAGCGCATGGAAACGCCTCAGCCCTCCTCCCTGCTTTTCCGTCTGGGATGGAGTGGGGAGAGGTGCCAGTCCAAGAGCTTTTGAAGCTGCTGGCAAATTGCAGCCACGTTTGGCAGAAGGATTGGTGGTGTAAGGTAAATCAGAAAGCAAGGGCATCCTGTCCGGGGCGAGAGATCTGATTTGCAGCAGCACTTTGGTTCTGCCAAAGCGCTTCTCCCCCAGGTCTCTGAAACCAACGGAGAGAAGCAGTTGCTGTTGGAGGCCTCCAGAGGGAGATCCTGCCCACCTGAACCCGAGTGCCTATCTGCTGTCTTAATTCCACACGGAATTCCTGAATGTTTCGTGGAAGAAGATGATGAGGGCGTGGAGGGGGAAGCTAGAAACACCGTGGCTGAAGAACCAGCTGCAGCACGAGTTCATTTTAAATCGAGAGAGACTCTTACCTGGAAAAAACATCCCAATCCCTCCAGTCACAGGAAAAGCTGTAACCAGATTTCACAGAACTTGTAACCCGTTATCTGGAGAACCCTTCATTGGGTCTGTAATCATTCATCACAAGAGAAAGCAACATTGAATTATCAGTCTGGATATATAGACCATACTGAGTGTTAGCAATTCTTTACATAGCTCAAAAAAGCATATAGAGACATGGAGGAATAGCTGTGGTCACTAAAAGATGGTTCAAACCAGAAGCAAATCCCTGGTAAAGCCAGAAATGGATGTGTTTTGAATTTGGGGAGTTAAATTCACTGGAGTGTGGTTATATCTATCTAAATGAAAATATGTTAAAGCAGTATTTTTGAGATGCCATTCTCCTGGGATGAGCGCTGGTAAACAACCACATCTTTTCCAGAATGTTACTTGTACTGAACTGGCCTAGCAAGCACATAAATTGCAGCAGTTTGAAGATCACAAGGGGGAGGGGATGCCAAGGAGTGTTGGCTGCCCATGGCAGATGTGATGAAGCCCCTGGCTGGGCAGAACCACAGTTCTGCCTAACACCTTATCCATGACAGCAGTCAAAAAACATCAGAAAATATGGTCCTTACCAAACATCCTAAAGGGTGGCAATAAACATGACCAAAACTACTGTTCTATACCAAAGAGCAGTACCAGAACCAAAGAGCCTCAGACTCCCTTAGGGATGGGTAAGAGCTGATCAAATCTCACTTAACATTATCTGTAGTAGACAAAGAGTTAATTTAATCTACCCGGTAGTTGTTCACTATTGCCAGCAGTAAGGTGTCTGTATCACTCCATTTATCCTTTGGATCTGGAATAACTGCTGGTCCTGACCAAGGGTCCCTGTCCCACCCTTGCCACCAGGATCAGCTGGTGAGTGAGTGGTGAGGAGCATTGCCTGGATCACCTGCCCTGACTGCAGTGTGGCAGCAGTGCTCACCTGGTGCAGCATTCACACCAGCTCATTAAAGGTGCACTCATGGAAGTTTATCAGCTAAAAACATTGAAAAAAATGATCATGATGGAGGAAGTGCTAAGCCCTGCTAAGCCCCAAAGGGCTCTGCCCTGATGCTCTGCTCCTGTCCAGGGTGAGGGTGATCTTACCCTGCTGCATTTTTGCTAGAGATTTCTAAAGACTCTTTACTCCTAAGTGAAAATGTCCAGGTCTGTCAGGTTTATATTGCATAGCTTCACACTCTCTGTCCCACTGCCTTGCTCTCTCTCTGCTCAGTGTTGGTGAGGCTCCATCTGAAATACAACTTTCAGGAGGGTTTTTTGGTCCAGTTAGGATGGAGGCAGAGAAAATGGAGGGGAGGATGCCAGGATTGTTAAGGGCCTACACCTACAAGGAGAGGTTAAAGGAGTTGTACTTGTTTCACCTGGTGAGATGATGATGGAAGGTAAGGACGAGGAGAGTGATGAAAATGTAAATTCAGTAGGAAAAAGACAATATCATGTGAAATCCCAGGCATATCCATAGAGCATAGGCACAAGGCCTCATGGATAACATATTGCTTAGTCATAAGGAACTTGTGACATCATACGGCTACACTGATTGAATTAAAAATATTTTCTAGTTGTCTAGTACGATAACATATAAGACAGCCTATGACACTTCAGAGAGAAAAAAATTTAAAGTTATCAAGTAAAGATAATGTAGAAAGCCTGCTACATTCACAAAAAAAGATAAAGAATGCAAAGTTTGGTAAATAATTCTAAAGCTGGGATTAAAAGTAGAAAATTAAAAGTATTGATTAAAAACTTTTAAATGTTTTAAGAAAGTCCTGCTTTGTGAAAATATGTATTTGTCAGTAGATTTTACCATGAAAAATATTTGATACTGATAATACTCCACAAATCACAGGTGTGGTCTTGTGGTAGAAACACCAAACCTCAAAATGAGGCTGGTGAAAGCCAAAGACAGGTTATGTAAACTCGTTAACTAGTCCTCCATCTAACATTCTTTATCATCTCCATTTTTCCTTTCAATTGGCAATCACCATGTTTAGGTCAGCCAGGTGGCAGCTGGGTTTTGCCCTGCAGTACCTAAGAATAGTTATGCTGCTTTGGCTTCTTGCTTTGATACTTCTTTTTCCTGAGGATTTGATCCCTTACTTGTGCTGACAGTCGAGGCCGGTTTGAGTCACAGTCTTGTGAGAATATTTCTTGAAGATTTGAGTTTTACTACAAGAGCTGTCACAGTGTGAAACGTAGTGTGTCATGTTCCTGTTTAGAAATTACTTCCCTGAAAGCTGTGACCCTGATCCTGCACACACACACACAAGGATGTTGATAGTGGAATAACCCCCAAAACCACTGGAAGTATCTCAGGCATAAAGCTATCTGTATAAGCATATGTTTGTGAGTTGCTGACTACTGCAGACACATGTACTAAGATGATTATAATGCAATTGAATACATAATACAATCTGGCTTTGGTTTCGTAAGGTGAAAACAAATACATGAACAAGGTTCTTTTACTCACGAGCTCTTGAAATCTGTCCTCAGCATGTTTAAACTAGTTTAGAGCAGAGTACCTGGCCCAACTATTTTATAACTTGGAAAGGGAAGTGAATTACAGAAAAACAGGAGTGAAATGCATCAGACCACTGAAACTGATAGGAACAGAGCACTGAACTGATAGAGGCAATATTTTTCTCCCTTCCACAAATAAGAAAACCATGCCGAACTGAATGAAAAAAACACAGATGTTTGTCACCATCTTAGCCCAGGTTAGGCAACCACAGAATACATGAAATGGTCAAGAAAACAGTAATTGGCCTATGAATTCTGCTTTCTTTATGTTGATAGACAGCTAGATAAATACAATAATAATTATAATTAATTTAAGATAAAAATTAACTCAAATAATGAAACCAATAAATTCCAATAATTTAATAATTATTTGGGCTATGATTACTAGACCTGTTTATGGACAAATATAATCAGAGGCTACAGCTGACTGGCAAGGACTGTAGTTTGCAATGCCTTGCTTGTGGCAGAGGTTTGTTTTTCTGGATAGTAATGAATCAAGCTGAAGGTTGACTGGTTTGGACAATTCTTCTTCCAGTAGCAAGTGCTATATGTCAAGTGTTTGGGCTTAGTATTTCTAAATAAATCACTGCTTATTTAAGCTTATAGGAACAGTCAAGTGTTACTTATTTTTGAAACTTCAGTAGTCTGATTCCTTTAATTACTGAAAAATTTAAAAATATTAATTCCAATATTACATTTCATTTCCTTGAACTAAATGAATGCAGTTTTCTTTGAAGTGATAAGAAAACAGAGATCTGAAACCCATTCTGGTTTGTGTCCATGAGTCTTTGTCTTGGTTTGAGACAAATTATGAGGAAATGTCTGAAATGAACGGGTCCTCTAATAGAAGGCAGATTTCAGCAGCCCCTCCTGCACCAGATTTGGAAAGAAATTCCTTGGAGGAAAAGTGAAAAAAACCCTATTTATTTAACAAGCAGGGTGCACGCAGGCAAGAGAGAGAAGAAAAAAAAAATGAATCATGTTAAATAATAAAACCTCTCTCTGTGGAGAAAACCTGGTTAGATTCAGAATCCTTTCTGTAGGTGTGGCTCTGCTCTCTCCGGAGCTGAGGTGTGGCATGGGCCCCTCTGGGCCCTGGTGTAGGGTCTCCCAGTGATGTTCTGGTGTTGCTGAACAGTTCTAGAAGAAAAAAGAAGAAGCCACAGTCCCGGGAAGACTCCTTGCTTCAGCTAATTAAGAAGCTAGCTAAAAAGCAAAAGAATGCACCTCTCTGCCCTGCTGCAGAGCTGAGAGCTGGGGAGCGAGAGAGCGAGTTATCTGTGTTTTTGAACACAGGCCGCAAGAGAATTCTGCCACCTTCCCCCACTCTCCCGGGCCTAGCTTTAAAGGCACAGAACTCATGTCTGGCATAGGGCAGACGATAGGGGATACAGCATCATAAAGTCACCTCAAGACATTCCACCCCAGCATCCGTAGTTGGGTGCCAGGAGAGTTGTGCTTCAGTGCCTATTACCTCTGAGGAGGCTTGGACTCCTTCATAGGCAGTCTCCATCAACTGTTTCACCTTCTTCTGACCCAAGTACCATCACTAAGCTCAGGGCACTTGCCCTCAATTACCTTGTGCTGCACATGTTAGAAGCCAGCCATCACTGTTGAGTGAGCCAGCAAGTGAAGTAAGATGAATCTGTGCATAAGAAAGTACAGTCCTAAAGTTGTAATGGCCTGAAAGTGCAAGTTTCAGTTAGTGAAGCCTCAGCCAACGTCCTGGAGCTGCTCCTGACGGACTTCACCCAGGGAAAACATGACTCCTCTGCATCTTAAAGCACTGTTGCACTGCAGGGTGCTGATGTTTTGCTCGCAAGGAGCACTGCCCTGGGCTTCGGTAAGCAGGGCACCCTGCCAGCACAGACACTGACGGAGCTGAGCTGCACTTCTGCTCCCGGCTCCGTGGCAGCTCCACCTCTCAGCTCTGCACGCAGCCCCTCGTCGCCGCTGTAGCTCGCTCGGGCCCCCATCAGTGCAGTGCTCCTCGATCTCCTCGTTCAGCAGCTTCTCAGTGAAGCTGCCCAGGGAGGGATCTGTCATCTGCTATGGGACGTGAGTGAGGGGAAAAACCCGAGTGGCACTCGTGCTGCTGTGCACTTACCCACTCTATCTCTCCCCCACACGAGCACACACCAAGAGCATCTCTCTCTGAAACCCTTCTCCAGGCTGTCAGGCTGTACCTTTATCAGCCCAGAAGTGCTGCTCTGCACTGTTGACCTCTGTCCAGCAACATTATGATGAATATAGCAATTTGTTTTCTTGGCAGAGTTTCTGTGTGATACAGTAGATAAATTACATCAATCAAACAAGCAATCCACCCATCCAAAATGGATAATAAAAAACTGTAAGGACTGATGTATTGAACCAGGACAGAGGTCCACCTAGTTCATTAGTCTTTCCCTGAAAGTGGCTGACACAAGGTGCTTGGGAAGCATGCGGTGATTCTTCCCCAGTTCACCACCCATTCCTCAGAGATCTGCAACTAACCGACTTGCTGAGAGGTGACATCATTCTTTTTACAGCCCTTGAAGTGTTTTTCTTCCATGAATCTAATTGCTTTGGGAACATGCATAAAATTTTGAAATCTATGACACCCTCTGGAAGTGTTCTGAAGTTTTTGCTTTGGAGGCTTGCCTTATTCCCATTTTTATCTTAACCTCACTAACCTTATTTTATTAAATAAAAGCCTGATGTTTTTATTACTTTCTGACTAGTGAGTTGTGGTGGCTAATTTAAGGAAGGTAATGAAGGTACTGGGGGATTTAACGGGCAAATAAGTATTGAAAATGTGTAAACACCCATGATGCACAAAAATCTTGTGTAGTAATAAGAAAAAAAATGAAGAGAAGAAAATGAGGAGAACTCTGTTTAGCTTGTGAAGAAAAATGCTGTCCAACAGTGCAATGTATTCTTATCTGAAATATCTAGTAAGAGATTGGTTGTGTCTAAAAATGGGCTGAACCAGACTCCTGAGGAAAGACTGAGTAAGGATACTTCTGCATTGGCATTAAATAGCTAGTAGATGCTTTCTCTCGCTGCAGTGAGCTCCTTTATGTTCTTCCATACATGGGAACCAAACTGCACATCTCATGTTTCTGTCCCTGCTCTTTGTGCTTTGGCATCCGATCTAGTTTGGGTTTTGTTCCATCAGGTTCAGATTAGGGTTATAAAATGGATCATACAATGTTTTTTATCTAATCATCATTATATATTAGAGTAGGAAATTTTAAATCCATTTATTGTTTGTCCATTTAATCTCCCTATATCTAATAAAGATACAGCTAGTTTAGGAAATAGTAGCAGAACGATTCTCTGGTCAATACCTGCAGAGCATTAGCTCAATTGGCTCCAGGTGCCTCTCATCACAGTCAGGCAATTGTCCTTCCTTGTGTCCCCTGGTCCTTCTAGCACCTGGCCACACACATGGCAGTGGTATGGAAACAACTTTTGCAGGGCTTTCTGTGCTGTCGGATTTTGCATCTCCTCCATGCTCTCTAAGGACACACAAAAAAAATGCAAGAGTAAATAGTCAGGCTTTGCATCTGTGTGGATTTACTGCTTATAAAACACCAGCATTTCTGGACATCAGATGCCCAGACTGGAAATCTAAATAAGTTGGTAAAAATAAACAGGGCAGACAGAACTCAGTGCATTAGGTCTAATCCCAGCGATAGCATGGCGTGGCCTCATTTCACACTGGGAACTGGCAGAGGTAGCAGATAAGGAGACAGTGGTGACAGATGCCAGTTGGCACCAGATGAGGAAGCCTGGGTTTATAGCCCACACTGCGAGTTAATAATGGCCACAAAAGAGGACACACAGACCAAATTGTATGCACTGGTGAAAAAGCCAGTCCCGACAAATGAAAGCTGGGGTTTTGTGTGCTCCAGTGTAATGATTGTGCTGAACAGAATATATGTGCTGCTGCGGAGGCAACTGCCAAAAACCTTTTCAAGACTCCTTTAAATTTTCTCTTCCTTAAAAAAATCACATAAATTAGAGCTGAAAAAAAAATATTAACTTTCTGACTGACTGTGCCTTATGAGTGCAACTTTTCAGTCCATTATAGGAAAGAATGGTAACTGAACAGAAAACTGTGCTGGGATTCATCCGCTACAGACTGTCTTTTTTTAAATTACTGAACCTCTACTCACGTAACTTTATACTTGCTTTAAGAAATGGCATGCTTACAAATAGCTGACTAGGAGAGATTAAATGTCAACATATATCTGTTCTTTTTTTTTCAGAGTAAACAGGGAAATTTTCAAAGTTTTCATTCTTTATCTTGGGGAGACTGAGGTGCTCTGTGTGGCAGATTCCTTCACTGCTGCTGCTGTGTGAGGCTGCGCCTCTCAGCCGCATCACAGTGTAATGTGGGCAGAGGTCTAGTATGGAGTTTACTTGGAAATAAATGCTTTGAAGTGAGGTGTGGGACACAGGGTGTGGAACTAACTGTGACAAGCTATTACTAAAAGCAAAACAATGGGAAATTTTCATAGATATAAAAGCATGTATCTAAAGGATTTGGGGTGAGATGTTGAGCAAATTGTTTCATCTTCCTACAATGGTTCAAAACGAGGATAATTATACTTACCCTATTGAATAAACTAATTAGAGACCTAAACATAGAAGCACAGTATGTTCCTAATGTGATTATCCTCAGCTCAAGGAAGAAAGCATATCAGAGAGATAACTGGAAAGGGAAACAAAAGGAATGTCAACCCTCGGTCTGGTGCCAAAGTGGCAGAAATGCCTCCGTGGCATTTAGATAAGGACTGCCACGAGGAGTTCATCCGGCACCTTCACAGCTCTCTTCCTCCTTCATCAGCATTGACTCATATACCAGTGGTTGTTCAGGTGCCAGTAAACTAAACAGAAACGGCATCTTCTTCATTCAACCACGTGCTAACTCCAGGATCAGGCAAACAACTTCATTGTTTTGTCTTCTGATCTTCAATGGGCAGCATGTGCTCCTGTGAAGACAGTCTGTCACTGACATCAGATATAAGATGGGAGGGGGATATTCGATATATTTGGTAAGTCCAAGGAGGATGTGGGAAGAAAGCAGAAGATGAAGTCAATGGTTTGGTTTTTTAATAGCCTTCAAAATATAATACACTGTTGGTACAGTGACGACTCTGTGCGGAGTGAATATGTTGGTACCTAACTATTGTCTACACTCGACACTGATTAGGCATCTGATCCACATCCAACAGGGACAATCAGTGCCCTTCAGGTACTGAAAACTGAACATAGCCCAGGAAGACCTCATAGTAGAGCTCAGATAGAAAAGCAGGGATCAAAAGAAAGCCAAACCTTTTTGCAACACAATACCCTCCATGTTACTCTTGCTTTCATTGCTGCAGATTGAAAGAGGTTTAAACAAAGCCTTTATTATTTCTCCATATAGAATGCAGCATGCTAACCTCAAAAGCTCAGAAAAGGAGAGTAACTCCTGATTTGGCTTTGACTGGCCTAATCTTCTCATTCCTTTTCTGACACATTACATTTAGATACGAAGTACTGGAAGGTAAAGTTTTGGAAAGCATTACAGTACAGCTGTGCTGGTAGCCCCTATCAGTAAAATGGTTGTGATAAGTACTTAGGTTTTTGTTAGCATGGCAGAATTTCAGCTCTCCTCACTGTTTTAGTGAAATAAATTATTTGGGCATTTCTGTATTATGTAACCGGCTCTAGAACCAAGTCTTTAGTCAATAAAAATTCATCTGCTGCAAACCATATTGTCAGCTGGCAAAGTTCTGACAGTTATACAGGGCTTGGCTCAAACAAACTGGGCTCTATCCCACCAACTCTTAGCTGCTAATACTATTTCTTTGCACTCTTTTCAGCTGTCTCCAGAAAAGCAGACAAACCTAATGAGAGGGGATTGTGTCCATCTCTGCTCACCCCTCAAAAGAACACCTTGAGATCATTTCCCTAATGATTCTTGTTTTTCATCAGAATACCTGGAAAAGTATCTTAACATTAAACCATTGTTTGAATCTTTTCTTTTGGTTCCAGGGTAAAAGTCATCCTGCAATGGGTTATGAGAAATAAATACAGTATTCTGGGCAGATTTTTCTGAGTGGTGATAAATATCCTTAGACTGCTAAACGCAAGACTGACCTATTTTCTTTCCTGCTTTCCTAAAATTCCATTGGTTTCTTTTTTTTACAACAAGGTGGACAGAAGACTTGTTTTCAGAGGTTTCTTGGTAGCTGAAATTCCTTGCTTTTTATTTTATGTTTTATTAAAGGCATGCAATAATCCCTCTACAATGCACTGCCTGTCAGGTTCGATTGCTTAATTAAGGTATTGTGCTTAAGTCATTAGAGCTATAACAGTTTATATCAATTATCCATAGCCAGCTCACCATTAGTAATAAAATGTTAGTATCTTATTTGGAAGTCTGGATGCTACCTTTCTGCTAGGGGGCAGAAATAATAACCTGAGCATATAATTGAAAATGTTGGCTCTGTTTTACAGCCCAGGGTCAGTCTCATCTCAGTGTCCATGTATGTATGTCCTTTCTTAACTACAACAGTAAACTGATCAAAAATATACTAAGAAATAGGACACTGTTCAGCAATAAACTTCATAATGTGATGTATAACTGAATGTCGGTGAATTACAAATAGTGCACCCATATGATTGCCAAACTAGGAGTGATTTGAAAGGGATATGGATATCCATGCAAATCACAACATTTGTTAAATATTGTCCCAAGTTTGCTAATGGCTATATGGCTTTTTCTCTGGGATTGAAGCTAAGTTTGAAATGAGCAAAGAAAGAATGAAAAAGATTCACATAAAAATTCTTGGTAGGCACATCATTAATTAGATATTATAACAAGAATGATGCAGGTCATGCGCTCTTAAGAACTCAAGGAAAAAGAACCTGAGCATTGAAAATAATAGTTCCATTCACCTGTGGGAGAGGTGTCCAAATCCACAAAAAAACCCAGGAGTTAATGTCTTCCATAATGGTCACACCTGATTCTCTGCCCACTGAAGCCATAGCACAGGGTATTCTCTCAAAAAGTTGGAGCTGTTGTTTGGTAGCGAGTGTGGCTTTGGGATCAGAAAGAGAATATTCAGCATTTGGGTGGACTTTACATATATTTAAGATCCTTATTAAAATTAAAATGAATAACAGTCTGTATAGGTAGCCATTGTCAATAATAAATCAGCTCTAACAAATCTGTTAGCTGACATACAATGTTTCGGACAGCTTTCTGTGTCTCCTGCTTTACCCCAAACTTCTCGTGCTTGCTATAAGGACTTTTACTGCTATAATATTTAGTTGATATAAATTACAGCCTCTTTGAATTAAAAGGGTATGAGTACCAAGTATAACAAAATATTTCCTGAATGTTCTGTGAAAGAATAAACCAGCTGTCCATATTGTGCAATCAGCTGCTGGTTTTGTCTCTGTGCTGGTCTATATTCTACTTCCCTTGCTACAGTTCATGAGTATAATTATTCAAAGAAAAAACCAAGTTGCTGGAAATGACAAGTCCATGTAGTTTTTCAACCATGAAGTCAGTGTTCTATGGTGCACACCACTTCCAAGTCAAGAGCTGTCCACTCCTGTGAAGCGCTGTAGAGGAAAAGGGGCTACATAACTGAAAATGTCTTTTTAGAAAACCTACATTTTTAAAAACTACAAAGAAAAATTACATTAGGTGTAAGATCCAGACATGATTGCAGAACTGTTTTAAAAGGTAGATTACATTTAGCAGATGTTAACTCCATGTGTTTCAGTGGAGCTGCACAAGGGATGACTGACTGGTAGCTTCTAGGCAGGACTGGGTCTGCCTTAATAAATGGCCAGAAGAAATATCCCTCTGCGTTACATGCAAATGACACTGGTGCTAGACATAGTCTCACTGTAAACAAGAAACAATTGTAACACTGAGACCTTTTTGCAGGTTCCTTGTTCATTTCTGTCAATTTTAACATCAAGACAGCATATTTGTGGTCTAGTTTAGACAACAGCTGATGCTGGGCAAGCCTGTGGCGCTTTGTGCAGGAGGTGATAGTGCAACGACAGCATGACTCCAGCCTTCTTGTGAGCAAAGACTGTATATATCTATAAATGATGGATGCTGGAGGTGAATAGGAAGAATTGAGCCAGCTCTCCCTACATATTCAGAACTGAGGGAAATGCTTTTTTGTCCTCTCCCTGCGAAATGGAAGCCCAGTCTGAAGTATCTTCAGGTTCAACGCATTATAGTCAGGCACTGTCAATCACTGACCTTATTGCTTAATCAATACTCACTCAAGGGAGGTCTAGGCTGAGTATTAGGTAAAGATTCTTCACCCAGAGGGTGGCTGGGCACTAGAACAGGCTTCCCAGGGAAGCAGTCACAGCACCAAGCCTGACAGAGTTCAAGAAGTGTTTGGACAATGCTCTCAGGCACGTGGTGTGACCTGGGCTTGTCCTGTGCAGGGCCAGGACTTGGACTCATAATCCTTGCAAGTCCCTTCCAACTCAGGATATTCTAGTGATTCTATGAACACATTTTTTTAACAAGGAACATATATTCAACGTTTCTCTTCAAATGTCAGTGTAAATCTTCTTCAGGCATAAAATACTGAGTTGGCTGAATTTGAATAGAAGAAGGGCAGAGAAAATACCCATCCTTATTACTCAGTTTGATGATTTAACACACTTCAGCATTTAAATTATTTAAGCAGCTATACATTAATTTTTTTAATCAGTCACCCTGAAGACTGCATAAAATAGCTGCTCTTAAGCATTAGAGAGAGAAGAAAGTTTTTGTCCACATAGTGCAATGAAAATTTGTAAGAAGCTTCTAACTAACTCAGAGAGCAGCATTAACATTCCACTTCTTTATTCAATCTGCTCCTCATCAGTCATCGAACTGGCTGAGAAATGGTTTGAGGTTTGGAGCTGGTACATGGCTGAAGGGAACTGGTGAAGCCTGAAAACAGCTGGGTCTGTTCAGCAACACGAGCCTGTAGTGAGCTCCTCTTGAGCTGGCTTTAATATCCCTGTGCAGCACAAAGACTGATGGAGTGGAAACTGAGAATGCAAACCTAACTTTTATAGGCAGCACTTGCTGAACAGAGTGCAAAGAGGTATTCCACATTTTAATATTGACAAATGAAGTCAGAGAACGAAAAGTCATATTTGTACAGAAGGGAACAGCAGCTTTGTAAACACTATGCTTGAAAGTGGCTGCAAAGCAGCAGTTAGAGTGAACAGCAATTATAGTGAATAACATCCTCTTCTGTAGAAAGGCTGTGACTCAAAGTGTTCAAATGCCAAATATATCAATGGTGCATGAACTGGCATTACGATTGCCAGGCCATGACTGGAATAGTGGGCTAAATACTTCTTCCCATCACACTCTAAGTATCTCACATTATGTGTCTAAGAAACGAAAAGCACAGATCTGTCACACTACTTGCAAATATTTGCCAGAATTATCCACGTACCCTAGGTTCTCCATCACTTAAAGACTACTAAACCAGCTGTCTATATCAAGAATTGCTTTCTTTATGTGCTGGACATGAAAGAAATGTGGGAATACAAATGTTGACTATTCGATTTGATAAAGTGTGTTATACTTTCCCCTTCAAATACACAGTAGATTTCCTCTCTACTCACTATATTTTTATTTTTGTAATTGAATTATGTTCACTTTTACAATAATGTTTTGTTCTTTACGTATATTATCTATGGATGATCTGCAGATTTCTTTGGTAATGACCTCAAACAAGTAAACTAGAATCTGAAATGGTAGATACACAGCCATGTTAATCATTTACATGCCATTGTTTTTATAAGAATAACCAAACTGATAAATACTTGCGGCACATAACAACAGAGTGCTCACAATACACAAAAGGAACTACTATAAAATATTGATTATAGGCTCTCAGTAACAAAAATGCATAAGGAATGCTGATAGAGAATTGCAGGGGTGTGATACAGAAGGGGAAGTTTACATCATATTAGAAAGCCCATCAAAATATTTGTCAGATTTTATCTTGTGGATTGAATTTTTAGGGAAAAAGTCAATGGTTCATGGAACATAATTAAATCATTCAATTAGTACATATTATAGTTCTCATAATGGATGATGACTCTGCTCATACAACATAAAGCCTGTGTTACAAATGTGAGTTGTCTACACAGGACAGGGATTTGTGCTCATTACTGCCTTCCAGCCATGGGATTTCACTGATAAGCCCATTGCCATTACTGGTTCAAGGAGCTGAGACTCATCTGAAATCTGCCTCCTTCTACCAGCCCTGTGCCGTGGATCCTTCCCAGGGGAGCGTATCCACCTTTCCCTGTCAGCGCTGGCTGCCATTCCATGTCAGTAGGTGATGTCTAGGCATTGCATCCATCGGACTCTCTTTCCAAGCCTCTAACTTCTTTTTCAAATCTCTGGCTGTAGTGGCCTCAAGGTGATAGAGTCAAGCAATACTGCCCAAAGTTAACTTGAAGGTTACTGTATGGAACCACTAAGAAATGCCCATAGAATTTGAAATATTGATGTGAATTCTGTAAAATGTTAAGGAAATAACTTTGTTCTCATGGAATGTGAAAGGAACAAATGGCACCAAAGTACTTATGTAACTTAAAAAACTCATCAGTGTTAGTGGACTTCTCTGTGTCACTGGAAGATAAAGCTAATTTTGACAATTAAATAGCAAAGGTTAAGATATAAGGTTGAATTGTCAGTATTAAATAGCATTTACCTTCTGTATCTATTGTTACATTGCTATCCCCAGGGTGTCTGTGATGATTCAGATACACAACACCTAAACAAGCAGCTATGTTTTATAATTGTACCTGAAACAAGAGCTAGTGTTAATATGTACTTCTAAAGGGTTTCCACACAAACAAGAGATTTCCTTATTTAGAGAAAGGTAGAAGCTTTATTTATGTACATGAATAGTTGCATTGAATTTGGGAAGATTATTTATCTGCATTTAACTAACCCCTAATCCTCAGCCACATGGTGCTGAGTGTGAATGGAGGTCCTGCTGACCAAGGTGCAGTACAGCCTTGCAGTATTGACAGCCAAGTTACAATATTAATTGCATTTATGTAACATCTCTTGTCTAAGTACCTCCAAGCACTTTACGAATGTTAACTAACAAGAAGCCTGCCCATGCTCTTTTTGAAGTCAGTGGCAGCTTTCCAGTTGTCCTCAAAGGGAGCAGCACAGGCTCTGAGCCTCATAATAACGTAAAAGTAGGTTAAGGATCTCTGTGTTCACTGGAGAAGAGAGGGATAGTGGAGCTGAGGAACAGAACCCAAAGGGCTTTTCTCTAACTGTAGGGCTGCCTTTCTCTGGAAGAAACTGTAAAATAATTTATTGGTGAGACCACAAAAAGAACCATGAAGAAGGAGCTGCTCATAAAGGCTTAAGCTATTGTTGCCTCAGAATGTGACCTTTTTCTTATTCCAATAACGACAACTGGAGACAAAGCTGGGCTTCCAGGGATATCCCTCTACAATTGCTGCAATGGCCCTGCAAAGAGCTGCTCCTTGGAAAGGCTTTTTTTTTCCTCCCTGATGCATTCTCTACAGAGGTATACAGCATTTCTAGAAGTCTAGTTGCTTTGCTGCTACATTTTCTGTGCCCATGACTGACTTGTTTGCACACTAATGCTCTTGATTTCTTGAGCCACAGCAATTTTAGAAGGAATGAAGTCAGTAAGAATCTGCACTTGCACTGTTAAGCACTTTCCTGGTAGCTGTCCTCAGCACTGATTCCCATTTCAGCAAAGTGCTCTGGCATCTCATCTTCATTGAGATTCTCAGAGGCAGCCAGTGGTGCCTCTTTTGTATCATATGCAAAGGTCCTCATGGAGGCACGAGGGTCATGGATCTGCCAGAAGCTGCAGGCTTAACCATCCCTTTTGCAAAGATAAATAGCATTTAGTGAAATGGCACCATTTCAGCAGTAACTGGAATACAGTCATAAAGAGGATGTTATCAGAAACAATAAATGAAAGGGGAGGATTTCACAGCCTAATTCAATGCTGTTTCAAAACAAAAAGGCTCCAACAACGCATCCAAAGGGAAGGAACCAGAAAACAGCCTGTAGTAATTTTCTTCTAGTCTGCCTATATTTTAGAAGATTAATTTTTTTTTTTTTTTGTGAACAATGCTGCCAGGGAGCCTGCAATCTATTTCCAGGCAGCTCTCCATCAAACACCCATGAGACATCGAAAATGTATATGAAGGCACTGGAAATTCCTGTGATGCCATGTGTTATGCTGTCCATGTGGCTCAGCAAGGAGAACTGCTGTAGCAGGTTCCACCGATATAAATTAGATTATTTGGACCTTACAGAAGACATCTTCACAGAAATTGTCCCTGCTCAGCAGTGTGCAGAGGCAAGAAAGGCTCATAAGTGTTAAGCATCATGTTACGATTCATCCACACAAGGAGATTTAAATGGGGACTTATAGTGGGTACAGACAGGACCATCTTCCACCAGTCACATCATTCTTTTTCTTTTAATATATTCTGAATGGCATCAGCTCTAGAGATGTAAAAGTTAGTTATCTCTGCAACATGATCCCCCCTACCCCAATTTCTGGCCAAATTTGCTGCCTGCCTCCCAGTTTGCAGTCTGCTCACCATCCATCTTCATTGACTTTTCCCCTACACCACTGTGAGATTAGAACACCACGGGAAATTAAAGGCAGCACTTATAAATCATGTTTATTGTTGCCTCAGATACAGAAAGATAACAAGAATCAATAAAAAAAGGAATGATGACTCACAGTTTTATTAGTATATTCAGTTTTTCATGAGCTGAGTCTTCATAAAGAAAACGGTTTAATTGGGCCACTGAGATCTTTATGAATTCATATATTCCTGGCTATTTATCTTCTGAAGCCTCAGTTTCTGCTTTTCCATAGCACTTAAAATCATCAGGGAAAGAACTTTACTACTCTCTGAGAACCTGACAAAGTTCTGAAAGCCAGAGAAGTTTGTGAAGGCAGAATTCATAGTGGAAAATCTTAAAGCCAATCTGAATTGCATGAGGCATGCATTAGACTTCATGCTTAGGACTCACCTGTCTCATGGGACGGAGTCAGTCACTGGCTGGTCACACGTTGTGATTTATGTCAGGTAGCACTGGAAACTCATGGCCTGGTTTTCAATCACATTTTACATCTGATTTTTAGCTGTACTTGGAAAGCAAAATTAGTAAGTTATTCTAAATGCAAAAGCAACATTTTCTTCTTAAGTGTAGGAGAGCTCAGTAGATTCCTCTGGCTGTCTGACAGTGGTTTGAAAATGACTTAAAGTGGATTGAACAGCTGAAATGACTCCAAATGTACAGCATTTATTTAATGCCAGCAAAGGAAGTGTACAGCTTTGTTAACCTGATCTCCATTCTTTCTGCTAAGGATCCATGAACATTGCCAATGGAAAAGAAAAAAATCTTGTAATGCCAGGCAGCACAAGTGAACACTGAATTCTGGGCTGTCAATCCAATCCAGCATGCTGAATGGCTAATTCAAAATAATGCAGAAATGTATGAACAGAATAGTTAAAGAAAACCTTTAAAACACACACAGCAAAATAATAGCAAATGCACTTCACTGCAGTTAAATTGTTGTACTTACAGCAAATGACTTGGACTGATTACTTCAGGACACTGGCAAGAACTGAAAGAAACAACACACAGATGACTTAAAATATTGGAAACAGCAACAATGCCAGGTGCCCTGTAAGGGTAGTTCCCAGTGCAGGGCCAGCAGTGGGAATGGGACTTTAAAGTAAATTTTGAGTTAAAGAAGCAGATGAAAGGAAGTGTGCTCTTCAAATGAAAGCACACAGTAGGTATCAAGGTACCCAAGTTGATTTTTACTGACAGTAGAATAAACTACTGAGTTCCTGAAAAAACTTTCCAATGGGAGTTACAAGGACAAATAATATAACAGAGCTTGTAAACTGATTTGCTTAATGTATAGAAGGTGTTGTGGTCGTCAAATAAAGCCAGAGACTGGCTATGCAGAGGTGACACTACTCCGGTGTTACTCTTACACTTTCTTCTTCAAATTTCCCATCTCAAAGCAGATGTAGTTCTTACATGAAGAGATGTTGTGCCCAGCCTTCCCAATGACACAATCAGTATAACTTGTCCCTTTCTGGAATCTGACAACCTTAAAAAAGAAATAAAATGAGGAAATAAAAAGCTTTCTGCCTTGTGTTTACAGTGTCCCACCCTATCAAACCCTTCCTGCCTGTACAGTCCTCGCCCCTCGTCCTACACAGCCACTCCCCAGTTCCTTTAACTGGATTTTGGTTACATAGTGAGTCAACAGGCTTAGTAAATCAGCATAAAGCATTACACACTTTTATTACTCACATGCATTACCATCTTTGTTTCATGTTGAGTGCCTAAATTTATGCTAACTTACATTATCTTGGCACTATCATTCTAACTCTATCAATATTTGTAAAGTGCTATGCACTTGCTGTATAATAAGAACTGTACACGTACAATTAGTAGTAATTACTACTGTTTATCTTTAAAAAAAAATTAGCATTTAAATCTGAATTCCTGAGTAATCTTGTGCTCAATCTAAAGTTCTGCATCAGAGAACTGGAAAGAAGAGGAAAAAAATAATACTAAGGACATTAATTTTATGGCAGTATAAAAAGTTCATAATTAGATCATATGTTAAATTAAGAAATCTCAAGCTTATCATTAGTGGGAAAAAAGGATGTAGTCACATAATGAAAACATGTGCCGGATGAATCAGGATGATGTGGCTGCCTGGTTCCCCCCTGCTAGTTGCCCTCTCAGCCATTCCTTGGGAAGGACTCAGACTGCTCCACAAACTCAGGAGAGTGCCTTCCTTCCTGGGATGATGCAACAGCAACAACAACAAAGAAAGAAACAACAAAGAAAGAAACAACAAATAAAATGTGTGTCCGATTTTGCTGTGTTTAAAATCTTGTTTATGGCAAAGAAAAGCATTCCTTATGAGGAAAGGCAAGAATTTGTTGTTGGTATAATCCAGTCCTTGAGCACACACCAGGAAGCGATGCCCAGCTGGGTTGGGTGTGAGTGCCTGCTCACGCCTCTGCCCAGGGCACTCGGCAAGCACCTCCGTGCTCCTATATTCGCTCTGTGGCGTAAGGGCAGCCTGACTCGGGGTGCTCAGATTTCACTCCTACAGCTGCTTCAGCTGCTGGCCCCACTTCATCCTGCTCATTTGCACCATGGCTGCAGTAGAACCATGAGCTGCTGGGAGTTAAGCCAGTACATCCTTCACTCACCATCCCCAAATCTCCTGCTCTTTGGACAAACCTTCCCATTCTGCTGCTTTACCGAGGCAGTTTTGTACAACTCTGTGTTTGACCTACAGCCTCTCGTTACCGGCGGCTGCTCCAGGCTGTCAGCCCAAGTCATGCATGTTCCTGATATGCAGTCATCAGTAGGAAGAGTACAGTCAAATCCTGGTCAGATCCCGGCAGGGACACACGGGCCCCATGACTTCAGCTGATATATTAAGCACATTGCAGGAGTGCCATTTTGAGCGAGGCTGCACATAGCAATTTGAGGGGAGCATCAAGCATGTGTCTCTAACCTACTGAAAAGCAATGGATCTGAACTGTGCCTGAACACGCCCTGACCTCCAGTCTTTGCTAAGTAGAGCCCAATAAAGTGTTTATATTGCCTTCAGTACTGAACTTTCTGAAATCCTTTTTTTTTTCAGAAGTCAATTTTTCAAAAGGACAGAAAAATGAGAGGAAAGTAGAAAGGCATTCCATGAAGTATTACTACAACACAAATGTGGCCATTTATCCTAACACCTGGTCTGGAACAACTTCCTTAACAAACAGTTCCCCCACATGCTGGAAGAATTATTGGGGGACCTGATGCACTGGGAGAAATCCTTCCATGCTCTGAGTGACATTGTCAAAATACCAAGCACTGACTTTGCTATTGTTTGAGGAATGTTTCTGTAAACAGGGAGGAGATTTCTGGACAGACAGTTACAATCTTGTCCTGGTTTGAAAGACAGGTGTCTGTCAAGGAAGGCAGAAGCCTCCCCTGAAATGGAAAATGCAACCCCCTTCCCTCCGAATTATTATAATTTTGAAATTAAGGGGCTTTCAGGCAAAGATATGAGGGGTAGGAATAACAGTTCTTTACTAATATATATATATGTAAGACAAGGCAAACAAACAACAATAACTCTGGCAGTAACAGCAAACACAACCACAAACCCAGTGCCAGCCCCTCTCGGCTGTCGGGCACCCCTCCCCCCCCCTTCGGTGCAGTTCCAGTCACAGCTGGCAGGAGCGGCTCAGGGTCCCGGGAAAGGATGGACGAAAAGCTTCACAAACCCTCTGGGTGGCTGATCCCGGTGTCCGGCCGGACCCTCGGGAGCAGCAGGCTGGAGCAGCAGAGACGAGCACAGATCCCGGGTGGCAGACGAGATGTAGCAAACTGCGGGGCTGAGTGGGAGCGCCGGGAGGTCTCAGCCGGCGAGGGTGTGCGGGCTACAGTGTAGCGAAGGGGTCCAAGAGGCAGCAGGAGCAAAGCGGCTGCGGCCCGGCTCGCAGCAGGGCAGGGAAAAGGTGGGCTTCGGAATCCGGGTTTCTCAGGTGGAAGGAAAAAAAAACCGCCGAAAAGAAGAAACCTCCAGCTCTGACCCACACCTTCCTCACTCTGCGGGTACCAGCAAACCCTGCTCCCCCACCCCCCCAGGTGAAAAACAAGTAGCTAGTTCGTACCCCCGCCCTCTGTGGCGGGCCCTTTTGTTCTTCTTAAGCACCCAGTGATTCGTCCCCTTGGAAAACAGATATGGGGAAAATTCTTTAAGAGAAAAAAAAAACAGGAGAACTCATCAAACCCCCAACAAATCTACAGTTAGAAATGGAAGAAACCAAGTAAGAGGTTTATGGCTGCTGCTTGCATGGATGACTGTCAATAGGAGGGGGTTTTACATACATAAACTGAACAATTGTATCATTTTGAATTTGCATAGTGTTGGGTTTTTTTAATTATGTAAAAAAGCACATCTCAGCAATTGCCACAAAAGGTTAATATATTTTATTATGCAATTATGTGTATAAATACTAAAATCACAAGAAGTCTGTTTTTGTCATGGTTGCAGCACCTGCAGACAAGTACAGTCAGGTCACATGGGAAATAGCTTTCAGAAGCAGCTGACAACTTTGCTGCATTACTTGGTTTGAATGCTGTTTCCAGCCAGGTATGGGATAGTGATCTACAAAGGAAATCATCTCATCCAGTTTTTTCCCCTAAAAGAAACTGCCTTGTATACTTGGCCAATTTTTTCATAGTGAGACATCATTGATGGATGTGCTGTTTCAAAACCCATGATAATGGCACAGCACCTTCCCCAACACAGTCTCAGGAAGGGCTGCAGAACTGTTAAGTAAACCATCTCTTTAAATCTTTCTCCAAGTTTAATTTATATGGTGATATCTGGTTTTATAGAGGGTTGTCCCCTAAGTGAAGATGGTTTGTGGTGTGTGGTAAATTCTGCAACCTGTACTTCACTAATAATAATTGTCATCATCATCTGTGTAAGGATAGTGCTTGGGAATTAGTCTAACGAAAAGTTTTAGCAAAGTTAAGTTTTGATTAACTTTTAAATTGTGAGGCTGCTTTAGTGGGTGACATCTGATAACATGAAAAGTCACCAGGGCTCTATTCTGCTGGTCTGTTTTAGGTGGAAGCAGTCCCAGGCAGTGTAGCAGCTAATGCTTTTTGGCAAGGGGTCCTTTGAACAGCCACAGTGGCAGACCTGTACCATGGGAGGTCCTGGTGATAAACCACACACAACTCACTTCTGCCCCCTCTGCTGTGGCAGATAAGCCATTCTTGCGGGAATGCTGGTTGGCAGGTATAATTCAAAAAGCAGTTACTTCAGAGCAGCACTCTTCCAGATCCATATATAAAGTAACATGACAAATTTAAGGAAAAAGCATTTCAGGCAATGGATTTGGTCAAATAATAGTGCAATTTGCATTCAAGCTTCTGTAGTTCAGAAAATTTCTCATTTTACTTACATATTATGTGTTCAGAGGTCTGCTTTAAAACTTTGCAGAGCCTGAAGAGAATGTTCAGGCCATGCTGGCCTTCAAGACTCCCTCTCTTCTGCATTCAGGCATTTCAAAGATACAAATATCACCAGTGGGTTTCCCAAGCTCTAAGAAAGTCAAACAGGCCCAAGGCTAAGGTGCTAGTTATCTGTTTAGGCACATTAATACCAAAAGGCAAGCTACTTCCATAGGAAGTTAGGAAGCTTACAAAAGGTGATTTAAACAAAGTAACAAATTACAAAAGCCAATTTCTCACAATACGATCTGTTGTCATTCTGACAAAATTTACCAGAAACCTCTGAGGTCTGCTGAGCTCAAAGGGGAAATGATACAAAATAAAATTAAATCTGCAAACTGCAATCCTGTAAAGTAAAAGTAATTAATTCTCAAATTGAAAATCCAGGTCTTGATATCTGAAAAAGAATATTGAAGAGACTGGTTTTTCCCACTGCAAATACGGTAAAAACAGAGGAGCATGAGCACACGGTCATGACAGTGTGAGGCCAGGAGAAAATGCACCCCTTACCCACATTAAGAAGCAAAAAATCACAAAAATTATTGCAGGCATGGGGGAATTGGAAACCCTGTCAGGGTTCTTGAAAGATAAATCCTTTTGTGGACGGAGACCAGAAACACTTTGAGCATTGGCTCAGTGATGAAGGTCCATAAACACACAGAAACAAGAGCGTGTGTGAGCCCCAGTGCTGGCACTTTTGCCAGACTCTGAGAAAAAAGGCTCCTACAGACACAGGGACACATGAATCCCATCTCACAAGCTCCCCTCCAGTTTCAGAGGCAGGCATCCCAAACTCTTACAAAACTTTGGTCTGTTGCTTTTCAGAGGATGAAAAAGGCAAAGATGAGCATTTTATGAGATGCTTGTGTGACCTCACATAGTGGCCATAGTCCATGCCAAATGAGGAAATGATCTGTGGGAAAACAAAACCCTCAAATGCAGAAAAAGTTACAACTCCTGCCCCAGTCCAAGCATTTCACAAGTTGAATTTTGGCTTGTTTGCATACATTACCACAGTTTTAAAGTACATTTACTTTTTCTTAGCAATCTGATGGGGCTCCTTAAATATTTTATCAAACATTTTGTGAATTAATCTGTGACAAAATACCCTGGGCAGAAGAACAGTCACAGACAGTAGAAGCTTAAGCAAATATAGACCACACAGCATGAAAGAAATGAGGAGGACGTGTTGCAAGGTATTTTGCAACTTAACACTGTACATGGTTGTAGGCAACTACTTATTAAAATATCTGTAAAGGGCAGGGAATTAAAAAAGTTCAACATTAATGTCATTAGTGCCTCTTGTGTCAACATTGTTTAGGTGACTGTTTTATGACTGTGGAACTCTGTTACCTATGAACAACAAAGAACAAAATGTTCTGCACATCCCATATTGCATCAGGTGGCTTTCAGGCCATGTCAGAAGTTGACAGACTCAGCTCTCCCTAAACTGTGACAGAGAACTGTACGTGTGGCTGTAGGTTTTGGCTGTCCAAGGAGGTGTGGGCTTACTTGTTTCAGAACACGTTGAAGCAGAGGCTGCATCCAAATGGGTGCTTGTGAATGCTCCCCAACAGCCTCTGAATCCTGCAGGACAGACGAACACCACTATTTCAGGTTAACTTGGCTCATTCAAATAGTGCAATTAAGGGAATATTCGTATCCTATAAATAGAACACTCTAAAAACTAAATAATATTTCAGGTGTGTTCCTGATGACACGGCTTAGCAATTGACTCTAATAGTTTACTTCCAATGCTAGTCCAGGGTAGCCAGTCTCTACCATTTCTTGACTAACACACTAGAGATTTCAGGCAGATTTTCCTGCTCTGAAAAGCCTATAAAGTATTCAACATCTGTACTGCTTCCTTCCTTCCTGTTTTATCTCCTCCTCAGTGCTGTAATGCCTCTGTGCAGTAAGTCTGTGTGTTGTTCCCCAGAAAGAAAACATGACTTGCACACATAAAGAAGATACATGTTTTTATTGCTGGCTTTTTGGTTTTTTTTTTCAAATTCACATTGGTAAGCAGGAAAGTCAGAATCTAGTTCAGTAAAGTGCAGGCTTTGGAGGATTAAAATAGCCTCTAGCTTTGGACTAATAAAAAAGCACAAATCACTTTCCCAAGGGGAGAAGGTTGTTTTATTGGGCCCTGTAGGAAACCAGAAATGCTCCTCCCAGGAAAACACAGACCAAAGTTCCAAGCAGCACAGCATGCACATGGCTATTACAACTTCACAAAAGTTTCAGAAAGCAGATAGGGATAACAAAAAAAAAACCAATCAGCTTTGGACTTTCCAATTTGCAGGACCAACCCAAGTATCTACATGAGCAAGGGGCAGAATAATGCAATTAAACAGCATAGACTTTCCAGTGCCTTCTACACAAGCACATCTGTTAACAAGCTTTTTCATGTCAGATATAAAACACACACATAGTCTTCCGTAGTGCTCCAAAATTTAAAAACAAAATTACGGCATTTTTTTAGGATCTATGGTGGAATTGTATACATGAGATAGTTACTTCAAATATTGAATTGGTTAATATTTTTTATGATATGTGATGCAACTTACATACCTGTGTGAAGCCTCAATGATTATTTTCTTGGCATTTCTCTCTTTTTACTGTAAGTTTTTTGAGCAGGAACCATGCCTTTTTATTTATTTATGTAGAACCATTACGCTGGAGACCCTGCTACTCTTCCGTAACATGGTTTAAAGAAAGAGGCTGACAAGGAAGCAGATGGCTGAGAAATAGATGTCCAGTCTTTGTCTTCTTTCCCAAACACACAAGCAGTAACACCCAACTGTTACTGAAAAACAAGGAGGGAAAGCCTTTGCAGTTGTTCTGGACACACTAATTGCATGTTGGCCAAAAAGAGACTATTGGAGCCTATGATGAAAGGAAAGGGAAGTTGTTGAATCTTTGCTAAAGTCCACACAGCTGACAATGTGGATCCAAGAGAAATGTATGCAGTTTGAAGAATGGCTGTAGAATCTCTTATCCAAGGGAGAACCTGAAGCTTAGGTGTGGTGTGTCTCCAGGTATGTGACATGCCATTCCCCACAAGCAGATGGGAGGGGAAGTAACACAGGAAAAGAAAGAAGAAAAAAAAAGGAAAAAAGGGGAAAAGAACTTAATCCAGAGTATGTATAACTGCAGCTAAGAATAAACTGCAGGAAAAGGAGTGATTTACTTGAGTGCCGTACCTGGCACTATCCAAAACCTGCCACCAGCCCAGACAACTCCAAGATCCAGAAAGTATATGGGAGCTGCTAAACAAAGATTCAATAAAATGGTGGAGAGAAGCATTTTATGCTGCTTCCCCTTTATTTAGTGACATTGTTGCATATATACATAAAAGCCACAACTTACAATTTCTTGGAGTTGGAAGTTGAATTGAGTCCTTCAAAAACATATTAAAAATAGAAATCTCTGCATGGTTGAATAATAGGGTTTCCCAGCAGGCTTCTTTAATTAACAGATTTCAACAGAAATTGAGAAGGACTTTAAATTACTTTTTCATTCAAAGGTCTCTCTACAATTAAAAATCCCAATCTACACGACATCTATTAGCAAATTAGTACAGAATGTCAAAAGGAACAGTTTAAGTCTGCTCTGCAAGCACTTGTCTGTTTATACGTATTGCACTCCTTATGTACACAAATCCTGTATTCTTGAATAGAAACTCCTAGCCAACAATTTGAGGCTTTACCTTGCTCCTTATGTTCTTATGCTCCATTTGCAAATGACAGAATTTACCTCAAAACTTTCCGACTAGTCTAATTTGATAGACTCACAGAAGAGTAATAGTTGAATCGTAAAGGGACATTGTCAGAATGTTGAGTTCAGGCCCTAACCTGCTCAAAGGTTAGTCAACTACAGCAGGTTGAGCAGGACCTTATCCAGTAGACTTCAAGGGTCTCCAAGGCTGAAGACTCCACAACTGCTCTGGGATACCTGTTTCAGCGTCTGACCAGCCTCACTGTAAAGAAGTTATTTCTTATATTTAAGTGGAATTTGCTGTCTTTCAATTTGTGCCTATTATCAATTGTCCTTTCTGGGCAGCAGTGAAAAGATGCTGGTTCTCTGGTCTTTTACTACCTTAACCCCTTCTGGTATTTACACACATTGATAAGATCTCTGAGCCTTCTTTCCTCCAGGTTAGCAATTCCAACTCTCTCAGCCTCTCCTTGTATGACACATCCTCCATTCTCCTAATTATCTTTGTGACCGTTCACTGAACTTCCTCCACATATGGGCATGTATTTCTCATGCTGGGCAGCCCAGAACTGGACACAGGTGTCAAGGTGTTGTCTCACCAGTGCCTCACTAAAGAGAACTAATGACTTCTCTTGACCCTACTGGCAATGCCTGCATGTTGTTGGCTGCCTTTTCTGCAACTGCACATTGCTGGTTCACAGTCAACATTTTGCCCAGCAGGAGCCCTGGATTCTTTTCTGCAAAGCTGTTTTCCAGGGTCCAATGTGTACTAGTACATAGGGTTAAACCTCACCTGCTAGAGGACTTGGCATTTCCCTTTGTTGAATTTTATGAGGTTCAAGAACAAGAGATGGCTCATTTCCTGATGCATGTCAGCACATGCCTCTGGTTTCAACCACTCCTCTCAACCTTGTACTGTCTGGAAACTTGCTGCGGGTGCACTCTGACAGCACCATCCAGTACAGGCCCTGGTATCAATCCCCATGGTACTTTATTAGTGACTGACCTCCAGCTGGACTTTGTGCCCAGCAGTTCATTCAGTTTTCAGTCCACCTCATTGTTCACTTACCTAGTCTGCACTTTGTCAGTTTGTCTGTATGGATGTTACAGGACACAGCATTGAAAACCTTGCTAAAGCCAAGACAAACAACATGCACCACTCTCCTCTCATCCACAAAGCCAGCTCTTCCATCACAAAAGGCCACCAGTTTGGTCAGGCAAAGTTTCCTCCATTTATATCCATATTGACAACTCCTAATCATCCTGTCCATGATATATTTGAAAATAATTTTCTTAAGAATTTGCTGTATTACCCTCTCCCAGGGGTTTAGGTGAAGCTGACAGGCTTGTAGTTCCCTGCATTGTCCTTCTTGCCCTTCTGGAATACAGGATGGGTATTTGTTTTCTTACAGGCCCCAGGAACCTCCTCTGATTTCCAAGACCTTCCAGATACAATTGAGAGCAGCCCTGCATGCATGGTTGAATCCCACCAAATCCTACTGACTTGTGTACGCTCTATTTGTTTAAACATTTCCTAACTCAATCCTCCTCTACTGAGGTTAAGTCTGCAGATCTCCAGACTTTTCCACTGATCTCCATGGCCTAGGATCCCTGAAAGCAAATCAGTAAAAACCAAGGCAAGTAATTTAGTTCTGTGGTATGAATAATTCAGTTTTATTTAGCTGTAATATTTTTGTATCTGTATTAGAAGTAGCAAAGGAATGCAGGCAATGACTGAGGGATGCCTCTTGAGCATCCTGCACCTGAACAATATCTGTTTAAAACTACTGTTCTTAGTGGTGAACATGGACCTCGAAAGATGAAAAACTGTTATAAGTAGCTGAGGGCATTTTCCTGCAGAATCATATTGTGATATTGGCAACATAAATCTAGTCTACGGAAAGAAATAAGAATGATAAATCTCTCACAAAACTGCAACAATATTTTAATTATCATAAAAAAGCCAAATCCCTCCTTGTGAAAAGAATATGAGGAAAACATTATTTTTTCAAATAAAATCCATAACTTTTATACCTAAATACTGCAGATAATGCAAGAATGAAAGCAATCATTGTCATGCCTTCAAGAACTGAATTTTGAAGTTACTGATCAAATTCCTGTTATTGTATTGTTAAGGAAGTGGCCTTGTTCACTGAGCTGAAGCAACACTGGAAGAGCTTCCTGTTTAAAGCAGCAGGGAGTGCAGCCCTGAGAACATCAATCACACAGTTCATGATATTAACTTGACTGGAGCATTGCAGAAACAGGGCTCCAGTCAGCTTCAAGGGTCCCCTGCAGGGTTATATATGGCAAGATCCTGCAGTAAGTATTTCTTCACCGTGACACAATAACTCTCCAACTGAAATGGGAAGAGATGGAACAACTTTACAGCACTAGGGAATTGATCAGTGGTTTAGCATCCTCTCTCTCTCTAGTATCTTTCAAAAAGGTGCAAAAATTTGAGAAGTCAATTACATAATAACCTACACATAAGTTTCTTCCACAGAGCAGTAATTGATTAGCTTAGTAACTAAAAGTCCAAGGCTTAAAGATTTATATCCTTTGTGATTTTAAATTCTCTCTATGGTAGCTCCTATTCTTTAAAATACATTTAAGAAGGCTTTTCTATTCTGGTAGTGATTTCTGAAGAATAACTACATACTTGTAAATTTGTTGTCTGTTCTACATTCTTTTACAAAATTCCTAGGCATGGAGATACAGTAGTTCCATAAAATCTTTAATAGTCAATTCTTTATTAAAAGTAAATGTAATCATAATTGGTCAATAAAAATGCCAAAACTAGGAGCAGGATCATCAAAAAAGCAGCAATGTCATACAGATTTGCTGTCTACAACAAAGATCTGTGGACAAAACATCATGAAATGGACTATTCTGACCAGCATAGCAGCTGATGTTATGAACAGATTTTGTTATATGCAGACATAAATCCTGATTTTCAGAGAAGTGATGAAGGTGCTACCAACTTGAAGAAAGAAGTGGAATACTGCCTTTTCATTCAGGCTGTTTAATCATTCATGGCCCTAAATACTCACGCCCTGATTAAAGTGCAGTTTAGAAACATTAAATTTACTTTTATCATAAACACCTATCTCAAAAACCACGGAGGAGATAATAAGACAAACCCTGCTTTTACACACAACGTAAAGGGTGAAAAGAATGAAGCACAGCAGGATAAATATATCTAATGATTTGATAATGATTTAACTGAACTATGAAGGAAAAAGAAAAGAATCTATATATATCAATGAGTATATTCAATTTAATAAAATGCTTCTTCAGTTTCCTAGATAGGTTTTCTGGAAAATAAATTTATAACCAAGAGTGTTTCAGGTAAACATAGTGCAATTTTAGGAAGAATGCTCCTTGACTGAATGGTTGAACTTTATGCAAATGGCTTCACTTATGCAAGTAACATCACTTATACAAATGGAACACCTCTGAGTTGAAATAACTCTCATAAACCTGAACACTAGTATGCATCTTTGACTACTCTTCCTAGAAGTTACTTTACTTACTAAAGTTTTGGGCATGTTGTTAGGAGGACTAAGCTATTATGACTTATCTCACAAATTTGTATTTGGAGAATGCTCATGCTCCATGCCCCCTTATGCTTGCAGATGGACACTTAGCAGACATCAAGCTAAGATACAAGGAACAAAATTAAACTTCAGTGGCGTATGTCTATGCTCAGTGGCTGACAGTGTGAGGCCCTTGCTCCATTTCCTCTCAGGTCTGTAGATCTCTGAGCTGACCAGCCGGTCCTACTGCTCTGAACAGGGAAGGCTCAGCCACTAGGACAGACAGCAACAGCTTCTCTCACTTGTACAAAGCAAGAGAAAGGCACTGGTGAAGAAGGTGAGTCCCAGAACAATCGCAGAAACATCCAGTGACCCAGTGATGAGTTCAATTGCACTGGGCTGTTTCTGGCTGCAGCAGACAGGTCGAACATCCCAAGTGCCTACTTTCCATTCATCAAGCCACTCAACCTGGTTCCGCCACACACCACCAGTTCTGATGACTAAAAGGTCTGTCATGACCTAGTGGCTGTCAAAGAGGAGGCACCTCAAGCTGTGCTGACTGATGTTGCTGGAGTCAGAAGTAGCAAGAGAGGAATTTTAAGAGCAGGAGTCCCAATAGTATGTGGAGAAGAAGATAATAGGAATGATGGGAGAAGTGTGAATGAAGTGCTGTACGTCCAAACTTATCCTTTCTAGTGTTGATATGTGCAATTGTAATACAGAATTTAAAATTAATGGCAGACAATGAAACTAATAAGGTGCATGAACACTGAAGATGTCTTATAACAAAAACTTACAAAATGTTTCAAAAATAGGAGGATAATTTAAACTCAAATGAACCCACAAGACTAATACCAGAAACTCCTGAAGGAAAATTTCCTCCTTCTTACTGAACAGAAATATGATAACATTGAACATGATAATGCATAAAAACAGGGAGAACCATCCCAAACTAAGTATCAATGACCATACGGACTGAGAAAGCTATTTAGGGTGAGCCAATCCCGGGACACAGAAAAAGAAAATGCCATAGTTCTCCCTTTCTCACCTTTAAGTTAACTGTGAATGTGAAGTAACCGAAAGGAAAACTTACTTGGTAAGCCTAATTTTAAATTGCATTTTTGTTATTTACTTTGCATCCCCTCCTACAGTTCAACCTTTGCTCTTAGAGTAAACTCTTTTTATTCTGGAAGCTTATCTTGGCATTAAAAGCAACTCTAAAGCAACTTTGGGACAAATAAGGCCCATTAGTATTCGAAAAACAATTAATCCAAATAAAGAAGAATCTTAGTCCTATCTTGTTACACTCACCTAGGTCAAGTGGGAGGAACCTTGGGAACTGAGCTCTCTAAGCAGCAAGGATCAGTTTGAGAACTTGTAATATCTGATATTGAGGAAAGTCAGGTCTCCCCTTTCAGCCAAGGAGACACGATACACAGACAGCCCAGAAACCTGAGAAACTTGTAAAAGCTGTTATTTCCATGTCCTGCTGTTACAGTATGACAGGAAATAAAATTAAATTATATGTTCACTGCACACTTATTCATATACATTTCATCTGAATATGGGCTTTTTTAATAGTTAAATCAATGAAAAAGGTAGACTTGCCAGTTCTTTACTACTGTTTTATAGTAGGTTCCCTGCAAGGTTATCACCAGCCTCTCCCATCCACTGTATCTCCCACAGTCTATAATAAATATTTAATTAAGCTCAAAACAACTGTTCTTAAATTCATAACCTAGCTTTGAAGTTCATTGCTTTTATTTCAGTTCTGAAAAAAGGGCTTCTGTTCCCTAAACTTTTCAATTACCAGAGTGACAACAAAACCCCAACTGCCTGTGGCACTGGTTATTACATTTTGAAATGCTGTACACTGTCAGTTTGGACTGTTTCTCCATAAAGAAGTTTTGAGTAGAATTTGCCTTTAAAAGGTAACCCATTTATCAGAGTAACTTCTTGTTGCAGTCAGTTGGCTTGACCTTGTCATGAAAGCAGGAAGCTCCTTTAGCAAGGAAATTACAACTTCTAAGATCTGTACATAAGAGTTGGTATTTACAGCTGAACAATAAGCTTTAGTCAGCTTTCACTCATCCTTCTTTAGAAGCTCTGCCCGATTTTGTTAACAGCCTTTGTGCTATAATTAAAAACCAAAATGGTCTGAGCTGAACATGACTCCATGTTTTCAAGAGACACTAATGCATTTCCCCACAAGAAAATTTCCAAGATGCAAGCACTTAGAAGAAAAAAAGTTGATCTAAATCAATTTTATGATTGAAACTGATTGCTGCCTTAATAACAGAGAAGGTTGTTCACTCTCAGAACAGCTCTAAGACTAAATAAATCAAAAATTTTAAACCAAAGCATTCTGCTAAAAGAGCCAAAGGGAGACTTTATCTATCTTGTATCTAAACTGTGGAAAGGTATTTATATTTTTCCTTATAAGTAGAGAGAGAGAGACAAACAAATGATACTTGAACTAGCAATCAACAGTATCGTCATTAAGAATTCCTACAAATATTAAGGAATCATACTGAGCACTAAATTACTAAAATAGCAGAAATGGCTAATTAAAGATTATATAAATTCAGAAAACACCTGATGCACGTGAGGCTTACTGTGCTGTGCAGAATATTTGAAGATACAGCAAAATACTGCTTTGCAGGAAGGGTGAGACAAAAGTACAAACATCTAAATTTCAATAGTAGATTTTTCAATTAAAAGTGTTTCCATTTGACTGGCATCAGCTTTTGCAGAAACATTCTTCTCTTTGGAATGAAGTCTCAAATATTTCAGGCTAAGCAAGCCAGATAGGAAAGTCTAAAATAAGATTTTACTGTGGAAAAGTGGTAGACTCTCTAACACTGAAACTCATTTTCCTTTTAATTTATTTTGCTAAAAGGAGTTTTAGTAATTGTTCCTGTTTTCTGACTGTGAATGTGTTCCTAGAATGGCCTTATTGAACAAACAGAGGAACAAGAACTGTACACAACGGTGCATCTAGTAACTTTATCCCTTCCTGTCCTCTGCCACAGTGCTTCTCATTTTGTTATTTTATTGTAGCATGTCATATGGCAAGACTGGTATTGTTAGCACCTGAGTATCTTAAATTATCATTCAAATAAACAAAGTTTACAGGAAGCCTGTAGTGTTTGTTACTTCATTCTGACAGACTGAGGAATCTCTGTAGGGCTGAGATGCCTTTGTGATTATTTTTGTACCCAAGAACTATAAGCATTTATGGTACCATAAAAACTTAATCAGAAGTAGAACATCAGAAGCTGTTCATGGTATGCCAAGCCACTCTCCTGGAATTACTTAAATCACAACACTCTCCTGCATTTTGCCTGACAGCCTTTGGTGGAAAGAATTTCCTTGTGGAAGTACCACTTCTTGATCTCTCACATGAAAATATTTAGAACAGCGAGAATGTAAGTCATGTTTATCGAAAACTGTCCGATTCTCATGAAATTTTACAGATTCACTACTCTCAGTACATCAACTTCTGTGTATCACTCACCAGCCTTCTTTTTCACAGCATAATTTACCTTTCAGGACCAACTGCATTGTCACTGTGTCAATGTGATGCAGAACGCTACCTGTCACCAGAAATTGCTTCACCTTCCCACACTCAGTATTCTCACACAGGCAGGAAGTTCTCTGAAAACATCCGTAATAAAACCTTCTTTCAAAGAAAAAAAATAGGAAAAGCAGAAGACCTAGTTTTACTGCAGTGCCAGTGACAGCTCTTACCATACATTTATATAGCAGACATCAAAGACAAGCTACATCTTCTCTGTCAGGAATTGCTTATTTTCCTGTTACTTTCTTCTCGAGCAACATTTGTACACCTCACTTTTAATTGCAAACTTAAATTTTCAGCTCTGTGGGGCAGGACACTTATTGTTCTTCCATGTAATCAATCTCCCCCAGAAAGGGAGGGTTTCTACAAAGGGACTATTATTTTGTAACTGTTTTCAAGATGTATTTCTGTGACGTTGTGTTCCCCAACACACACCTTCCTAAATAAGAGCACAAGTAAATCTTCTCAAAACACCACATTTCTCCACTGAAAATTTGCGAAAGACATAATTATGTGACTTAAGGACAGAGGTGCAAACTGTTTATAATAATACTGTGATACACAGTATACGTTTCTTTCACAGATGAACTCCTAGGATCCTAGGAATCATACAAGAAAGAGTATTTTTGTTATTTTCTGAGCATTGCAAGAATACATACACTGACAAAACAATAAAACTTAACAGAAAAATAAAAGGTTGTGTTTTAGACCAACCAACATTTATGCTGTGATATCATGAGCTTGTTCTCAGGCATTTTGTTAATTGGAAGTAAGGAGTTCATTCAGTAGGTCAATTAATTGCTGTGAGTATTTCATCAAAGTGTCAGTAATGGCACCTCCCTGGATTTATACAGATGCACCAAAATAATTTCTTGTGATTAGACTGATTCGGAATTAGCTATCAGCCTGTTCTAAAGCAACTCTTCTGTGGCTTCATTCAAGAATGTTTAGGTTAAGATTTCCAAAGATCTCTGTGTGTAGGTATGTATCTTTTTAACAAAAGAAAATCAGATAAAGTGAGCTGAGTCTTCATAGACATATATACATATGTATAGTGTAATGCAGACTGCACTGAGCCTAGGGACACTGCACTCCTATGAAGTTATTCACACATACACATATAATTTGCAGGTTTAGATTTAAGAGACTGATTCAGAATTAATTGGGAAAAGTTTGGAGTTTTTTTCCCCTTTCTGAAAGCAGCTCTTTTTGCTTTACTACAAGAACATTATGCTATTGCTTCTGCAGCTGCAGATACTACCACAATTGTAATTGCCTGTCATGCAGTGAAGAAATCTAATTAAAACCACTTATTTGCACCTATTAACCAGTCTCTTTAAATTCAGACAAAAGACCTTACCACAAGCTAAACCATAAGTACAGAGTGCGGTCTGCAATTCAGTAAGAGAAACAACATGTGTTTTCAGATAATTACACTTACCTCCATTTTCCTGCTATTACCAATTAGCATTAACCATGAACTTAAATGGCTATGTAAATCACTAGACCTGGCCACCACTCCAGACACACTGAGACTGCTAGCATGATAATGGACAATGCATTTCATCTTTTACATGCTTAAAATGGTGATATTTTTTGTGTTGAGGCCAAATTACTGATTGCAGCATGGTTTAGAGGTGCAACATACGATAATTATAAAAAATATTTGATAAAGGGCAAGGAATAACTTGCACTTTTATCTCAAAAGACACAGGGTTCTTGAGCAGTTTTATAGATAGTCAGAATATTCCTTTGGAACCTCCTTCACCATGACTTTTAGAACAATTAACGTTTCAGTTATTTCACAGGGAAAAAAAAAAAATCTACAGAAAGCTCTAATGTAAATAGGCAGGCAGGGCACTAAACCAGAACGGCTTGATAAGTAGCCTACTGCACAAGCTCATCAGGTAGAGTTTTCTGCACTTCTCTAACGTGATGCCTTCACCTAAGTCCTTACTCTGTTTCACACTGGATAGTGTTGACTGGACAGGTGGAAGTGTGGTGCTGTGCACCAATTCAGTACTATTGCCATCACCACAGCACTTTCTGCTTTCTTTTAGGAAACAGCACTGCTAGACTGAACTCACTGAAGAAGTACTGATGCTTTTACCGTTTCATGTTTCTGTATTTAAGAAACAGGCCAATAATAAACTAAAAACTGTGTCTTACAGCCATGATAGACAGACTTCCTTAAGTCCATGGGTGGCTGTAAGAATAGGGTTTCTTCACCCATTTTTTTTGCCACTTCTTCAGAGTTCCAGGCCAACCTCATGCCCTGTATGTATCCATCACTCATCCCGCTCTGTGTACGCCCCTGCTGAGCGCCCATGTGCCCGTCTGGGAGAAGGAGGGAAGGTTCCGGAGCTGGACGTGGGCTGAGCTCTTCATTATCTCAACAGGTATCTGCACCCACAGGGTCTGGTGCTACCCTCAGCGACAGACACCTCCTCAGGGGCCACCTGAGCCGCTGGGCACCGACCCCGCCAGCACTGTGCTCCCTGTCCGGCTGTCCCTGCCTGCCCACCCTGCGCAGGAAGGTGCCACTTCCCATTAGGTGCCCGCATCCTTCACCCACCCGCGCCGCTCACCCCGCACACCTGGGCGCAGGTCAGAGCTCGGAATCACAGAACAGAACAAGTAGGAAAAGACTCCGAAATAATCGAGTCCAGCCTATGTCAACTAGACCATGGCACTGAGTGGTCTTTCCTTAAACACCTCCAGGGATGGTGACTCCACCACCGCAGACACTGGTGAGCAGACAAACCATTCCAATGTCTAATCGCTCTTTCTGCGAAGAAATTCCTTATAACATCCAACCTGAATGTCCCCTGGCGGGGGGTGAGACGGCGTGGGGCCCTGCGCGGTACCTGCGCGATACACGCAGCCCCCGCCCGCCCTCAGCGCGGAGCGGCCGCCGCGCGGCCGCCTCGTCCCGCCCAGCCCGCCGGGGGGCGGGGATTGGGTGAGCCCGCCCGTCACTCCGCGGCGCTGCCGCGCACCGATTGGCCAGCGGCGCTGTCAGTCATCGGCGGGACCGCGCCCGCCCCTTGTTGTCACGGCGCCGTGCGGGGCTGGGGCCGCTCGCGCCGCTGTTGTTGCCGCCGCCGCGGGAGCCCGGGTGGGGAGCGGCTCCCCGGCCTCGCCATGGCCACCAGCACCACGGGCTCCACGCTGCTGCAGCCCCTCAGCAACGCCGTGCGCCTGCCCGTCGACCAGGTGAGGATGGGGAGGCGCCCGCCCCGCCGCCGCTCCCGCGGGCTCGCCGGGGAGGGACCGCACCGCGCCCCCGCTCCGCTCCGCGCCGTCCTGCCCCGCCCCGTCCCCCCGCGGCCCCTCCATCCATCCGTGGGGCCGGGGCAGGGCAGGCAGCTCCCGGAACGGGGGGCGGCCGCGGTTCCTCTCCGCACCCGCGGGCGGGGGGCGCCGGGGCGGCGGCCGCGCTCCGCGGGCAGGTGCGCCCGCTCCGCGCCCGCGCCGGCGGGTCCAGCATCCCGCCCGCATCCTACCCTGTCCTGCCCGGCCCTGCCTCGCCCCAGCTTGTTGGCATCGTGCGTCGGCCAGATGTGGATCCGCAGCTGGGAGCGGGGCCGGTATCAGCTCAAGGGATGCAAAGCTTGGGTAATAATTGCAAATGCAAAGCAGCGCGCTGCGCCTGGATGTGCCTGCCAGGGGGGTTTACACGCGGTGTTAAATAATAATGTGCGCCGCTCACAATGCTGCTGGGAATTCGTATGTACTTTGTAGGCAGAGCGTTTCTGTGGTATCTATTGTCCAAGTGATATAAAAATTCCTGAAGGCTGTTAATCCTGGTGTCTTCACGAAACATCAGAAGATTACAAAATAAGATTGGGAAATTGAGGTTTGCTGAGTTTTATCACTGAAGTTGGACCATTATGTTTGTTTATGGGGGAAGTTGTCTAGACCTCCTAAATCTACAGAATATTTATGTATTTATGAATACATAAGAAAAGTAATCTGAAGTAACTCCTCATAGAAATTTTGCAGCACCAAGAAATTTCATGTTAGGAATTTTTTTTTTTCTCCGTTAATGTATGTAATGAGTGAAACACATCAAAGAAAACAGTCTGTGCTTCAGTAGAGGGAGACTTTGATGGCTTGGTTTTACAAAATATGCCTAATAAGTGAGGGAAGTAACTGGAAACGAAATACAGAGGAAGGAGCATGCGTAGTGAAAGTATTTTGGAAGTGATTGAGCTACACACTCATTCTTTTTTCTTCCCCTGTTCCCCAGCCATTTGTTTGAATAGAACCATGGTTAAGGATATACATGAATAAGTACCTTCTAGAAAACTCATAAACCGGGAAAGTTGAAATTGAGCTTGCTATGATGGAATGGATACTGGGCACCCCTTGCAATGATACCTGTGGCTGGGACTGATGGCACCTCGTGGTTTGGTGCCTCATACCTGCAGGCTGTAAGCTGCTCTTTCCAGGTGCCATGTGTTTATTTCCATAAAATGTTTGCCTTCTACAGGGTACTGTAAAACACATCAGAGTTGACCATCTTTTTATGGCATGATGCTGGTGGTGTATAATTGTATACTCATATTAGTAGTTACAAATTTAATTGTTTTACAACGTAGTGTGGCTACTACCAAAATTGTTTTAATATTGTAGGTATGGCATTTTGATGATAATGAAGTTACTTTTTTATTAAAGCCTGGAAAACTTCCCTGTATTAAATGTTTTGCAACAGATGTTCCTGTAGAGCCAAGATGTTTTTATAAAGTACACTTTGAAGTCTGTTGGAGCTTTTGGGAGTAATCACATTGGAGAGTGGCTAAATGTGTAGGTTAGAAAATTTGTTGTAAGCAGTTGGAAGTCAGGCGTACATTGTTTTTGGACATCAGTGGATTGTACATAATATAGGTCCAGTTGTGTATGAAGAGCACTGATTGTAACTGGAGTATGAATTGAAGAGCTTCAAAATTATACTGCACTGAGGAGAGCACATCTATAAAAAAATTTCATAAAAAAAAGCAAAGTTAGTTTTTTGTAACCTCAGCTCAAGAGCTTATCTTGATAGTAAGTTTGTAGTACAGAAGGAATGTGAATTGTGTTCAGTGTAATCAAATCAAAGGGAGAGAAGGAGATAATGAGGGCAGAGAAGAAAAAGAAAGTGCTGGTACTCTTTGGTCTGTTTGCTCAAAGATTATGCATGACATTTGGTGGTACTATAAGCATATTCAGAATGAAAATGTGGCAGTGCTTTGAAAAAATAATAGAAGAATGGAGGTTTTTTTGATTCGTACATTATTTCTACTACTTCCTCCAAATCTGTACTATGACTACAGTCATACCAATATAGAAGCTGCTTGAAATAGGCGCTCTGGTATAATACCAGCACTCAGTACTGCTGGTGATCAGTAGGGGTTTTTTTCCTCCACTCAAGTTTCAGTTTTGACCACAAGTAGATACTAATCTTTGTGCAAAATGTTGCTTAAATTGTGATTTAGGTTTAAGCTATTGCTATCTAATTATCCTGCTAAGGCATGTAACTCTTGGAAGACAAATTGAGGTAGCATGTGTCCATGTTGCCTTACTCTCTGGTGTTCAAATCAATGAATGGAGAACCTTGCCTATTTTGCAGTGGATAGAAGTAGAAATTTAAATTCAAGGTGAAGTTGCTATCTCTAAGATTAATCAATCAGATCCACATCTCTGTGTGGATCAAGTGTGAGAAATTGATTACTTTTTTACTTAATGCTTGGCAGAGCTAGAGACAGAGATTTGAGAATAGTGTTGGTTATTTGCTGGTTGGAGATGAGTGCGAAAGATGAAGGATGAGCTGCATCAGAGCCATTTGACACAGCAGTCTCCTGTATGTGCCCAACTGTGTTGCAAAAGAAAAGCTTTGTTGCTTTAACAATTTGCTGTTCCTAGACATTTTTTCTTGGAACTAGAGTACTAGGTAGCTGGAGGAATGGAGAAGAACTTGTTTTCTGCTTCTGTGTGTATCTCCCAATGAGGTACTGTGCAGTAACTTGTTGCTATGTTAACACTTCCTTTGGGTCTCATTTTGTCTTGCACCAAGTTTACCGAAACAGCTACTTGGAAAAGTTAATGTGTTCTTTATAGGCTTCTTGGGCCAGTTTTTCTGTTGTTATTTTCAGTCGTTTGATGAAAGGGAAGAAGATGCTTGGTGTGAGCAAGAACCTGCAGCAAACTTGCCTTTCTCTGTATTTTGTAGTAGGAAAAAAATCAGTTCTTGGGAGTGAAAGCCTCATAAAAACTATTTCTTTTCACATCTTGGAGAACCTAAGTTGGCTGCTCAGCAAAGGAAGCGTTCTGTCGACAGCTGTGGCACATTAGGTCCTTAAAGTTAATGAATGAGTGAATAAATATTAATGTACTGCATATTCCTTGTGTCTTCTCAGGGGAGAGAAGGAATCCAAGTAGCCATGTCCTTCCCACCTGGACAACTTCTCAAGAGAAGTATGGGAAGGTTTATCATAAAAACTTGGCTGCTAGGGTGTCACGTGTTACATAATGCATTGAGGCTGCAACTTGAATTATTTTATTGTAGTTACATCTCTCACCTAGCCTTGTATTTTCCCTGTCTGTTTTCATGTCATGTTTGCGCCTCTGCTTCTTTCTTCTTTCTCTAAGGTGAAGCCTGACAAATAATGTGTTGGGCCTTGGTCTGTTTCTAATTCTATCACTACCTTGCTGATTTTCTATTGACAGATGACTTATCTTGATGATGTGTCAGTTTACTTGTCATTAAATTGGAAAGACTTAAATTTGATGTGACAATGATTCTAGGAGAGCAAAGCTTTCTTTTTGGCTGTTTGGTCTCTGTGGTGTTAGGGGAGTTCAGAGAATTATCATTGCTTTCACTGCTTCCACCAGAGGGAGCAAAATTTTTTTACTGAAAATGGACAGAAATCGTAGAGTTATTACTGCCCTTCATTTGTTATAGAAATAGATAATTTGTAGTAGAGGAATAGTGGAGCAGGGGAGATAGGAGACTGACTATGACAATATGTGAACATCAACTTTTTACATGAGTTGTCTAAGAGATTGATCTTGGGATCCTGAAATACAGTCTGAACTAAGTGATTATCAGTCTGAGCTTCAGTGATTATCTTCTAGATAAGAAAAGGAAGAATGTGGCTCCAACTACTAACAGTATAGTTCTGTGAAGATATGTGGACAGAATAAAATGTCATGCTTATGATTATGCACTTGACTTAAACTCCAGGATGTAAAAATAAGCAGTGTTTTTTCAACAGAAGAAAAAAAAATTCTCTGCATTTCCACACTTTTCTTGGGTTTTGGTTTGGGTTTTTTTCCCAATCTAGTTTTAGCTTTTGTTTGGTTAAGTCTGCTCGTTTGTGTAGAATAAATACAATTTTCTACACGAGTGCCATCACTCTTCGAAGAATCTAAACTGACCTTTTTTTATTAAGAATAGACATAAAAATCCAAATCCTCCTAAACATGAATTGTATAAACCACACAAACTTCCTTCATTTAGTGATTATAAGCCAGTTTGCTGGCTTTACATAATTTTCTATATGCGCTTCCTTGTTGCTTTCATCATGCCCTTGACACACTTGGTTCCACATAAAAGCACTGACATGTTGAGCCTGTGTTTCAGCCCTCAAGGAGAGTGGGCAGGAATTTTTTCCTTGTATATATCTATGAAATATTTATTTCTTACATGCATATGATGTAAGAAAGCAATTTAGCCATTTTTTCTCCTTTATTTTGATGCCTTGGAGATGAGCACAGCTGTATTTGGGGAAAAGGCAAGGCTTGGAGGTGGTGTAGGGAATTTTGCTGGGAAGCATTATGTCCCTGATTTGTCTACAGGGTGCATCTGAGTGTGTATCCTAGTTGATCTGTTATTTCACAAAATTTTACGCATTAGTGATGCCTTATCATCCCTTGATTTCTGCCAAGGCAATATAACATAGCCTCCTGAGGGCTGAAATGTTTTAGTCTGATAAAAACCTTTTTGTCTAAACGTGGAATGGATATCAAAATGTTTGTCCTGTATAACTGTCCAGAATTTAGATGGCCTAACACTTGACTGAAGCATTGTCAAACTAGAAAAAAGAATAAAGTGAAGAGTGTCCCAAGTTTCCTTCTTTCGTCATTGGTTCTTAGGCCCTTGTGTATGGTTGTGGAACACAGAGCAGCTTGTTACTGATTTTTCAGATGTGACCCAGGAAACTTACAAGTAATAGATGTGAGTAAAATTAGCATTCATGGGTGTGTAAAATGCAAACACTGAAGGTAAGGGAGTGGTAGGATAAGCAAATTGTGCCCCTACTTTGCCCTGTACTTTCCTTATGTGCTGCTAGCAGCAGTCAGGAGAATGAAGGGTGGATGGCAAAGCATGATCTTCTATGGTGGTAGATGGAGACTGTAGTGGGTGAAAAGAAGCTGGAAATAAAGTTCTTCATTCTGTATGTGCTCTTCTCAGTGGCTGGATGTTTTGAATTGTTTGGATTTGCTAGCCAAGTTTTTAGTGGTTTCTTAACTTCCCTTTGAACTGTGGGAGGGGAGGGAATGTATCATCAGAAGGGTCCTATGCAGTGACACCTTTCCCAGGTCTTAGTATTAGTGGTTAGGTGTTGACTTAACAAACAATAGGTAAAGACTTAACTCTGCAGTGAAAAATATGTAGAGAAGCATGAAACTGTTGGGATAAGAGGAAAAATTGACAAGAGAAAGTGACTATCTTGAAGGACGAGGTGGAATCTGTCCTGAACAGAGTTGGAGAAGAAAGCAAACACTGGTTACAGTGTTAGAAAAGATGGGCCATTTATTAAGTGATAGAAAGATTTAGTGCAAGAAAGAAATACATCTCTTTAATTCAGGTTCATAAATATTGTTGTGAGGATGTAAATTACATAGCTGCTTTAATTCTTTAGTTTTTACAGAAGCAGCAGTGAATTTTGTTCTCTCACACACTTTCATACTGGGTATGTTTTCTCCAGTTTTTTGCAAAGCAGTGGAAAAACTCAAATATAATTACACCTAAGGTTTCTACAGTAACCATCTAAACTAAACACTCTTTACCTGAACAGTTTGTAGTCAACTGCTTTGTTTTGTCACATTGTTTCTCACATCCTTAGGTAAGTCGTTGAGGTGGTGTAAATGTGAACACTCACCTGTGCTCATGACAGTACAACCCATATCTGAATCCAAAATGGGGTTCAGAAGTTGCTATGAAAATACTGCAGTTCTGGAATGTTGAAAAGAAATAGTGGAGTGCTTAAAGAAAAGTCTAATAAAGAAAAAATAGCAAGGCATTAGGAAGGTAACAAGAGTCACTTTTTACTGAGTACATGGTTACCACCGTGTTGCTTTCTGTATCTGAAGGGTTTCTCCTGTAAATCTGCTGTACCGCATCTCTGTCGATCTTTTCTCTCTGTGGGCTTTTTCTTGGATACTGTGCTGACTTTAAGCAAGAGTTCTGAAAACCGATAAAACCGAAATAGATGAGTCATCTTTATCATTCAGTCACCCTGACATTTGTTGACTTTTAACTCCTGTTTGCCTGTTCCCATGTTGACCTAATGAAGCACTGTGTTACATCCTTTACGGCCTTGATTACAGAATGCTTTCTTCACATTTATTATTTTGACTAATGTGCACTTTTCCTGAGTAACAGTGGCCCATTTTTTTTACTTGTTTTCCTTGAATGAGGGAGTCTAGACTGGAGTTTTATTTTCTCCTGAAAAATGAGAACAACTACATGTACCCAAGTGAAAACCTGTTTGCTTGATGTGTGCGTCTTCACAGTATTTGTGTTACAAGGAAGGCTGATGTAGCTCTTCGGTATGGATATTTCACTTTCCTTCTTTCCTTTGGGAAGTACTTTAAATTCAACATCAGTTGAATCAACATTGCTAGTCTTTTAGCACTTGTTCAAGTGAACAGATCTGTTTGAGAATTTCAATTTGTCTGCAAATTTAGATAAGTGCTAGTTATGCCTACTTGTTTTAAGTGATCATTCTGATAGCTAAGCCATCTTTTGCAAAGGAAAACTTCCATCGCTCTGCTTTTTATTCTAGAATAATATATCCAAATGTGAAGAAGCTATTTCAGTTTGGCTATAATGGTGTGATTTTCTGTAGTTTGGATTTTGGTCTTTTCTTCTTTTTCCAGTTAAAGTGACCTAAGCTGCAGAAGGTGTTCTTATTCTGAAATGTGGCTTGTGAGCATACTGGCTGTATAACTACAGTGGCATATTCTATGCTGTAATGCCACCTGTGTAGATCATTCTTAACCTTTCTGACCTGCCTTTTGTCTGAGTAATGCTCTTGATTCTACTGCTTCCTCTCAATCTTGCAGATATATACATATATATATATATATAAAAAAAAATATAAAAAAATGCACACATACATAAAACCCACATTATTCAATTGACTAAGCATGTCATTGAAAAAGTGGACTGAAGGCCCAGACTATAATGAATTGGGTTTTATTCTTCGTGGTGGAAAGGCTAGAAAGAATTTGAGGTCATCACAAATCTGCAGGATTTTTAGAAGTTCAGTGATGGCTATGATTGTAGAAGGTCTACCCATAGAATACATTACCAAATTGTTTTCTGTAATGGAATTGAATGTAAGGAGTCAGATAAAATATTTTAATATAGAAGTATAGTTCTAAATGTTACTGAAATATTATTTAAAATGGAGTTAATTTGAAAAGATGCAAAATCTCAAAGTAGTGTCCTTTACTTGTATGGATTACTGCATACTACAGATGTTTAAAGGGCTGCTGTTGTGATGCTTGGAGATGAGGCTTGGCTGATCTCATGGGGATGATTCCTGTATTGGGAAGAGCAGGAAGATACTAGACGTGGAGGAACACAGACTGAGTTGGACAGTAGTTCATTCAAGGGAGAGTGTAGTAAAGCCCCCTCCTATTTTTTTCCTTCCCAAGGAGACCACTGAGAAGCTGACCATTTTAAAGATGGGGAATATTCATTCTACTTGCTAATTGAAATGACTGTTGTCATTACCAGATTTCTGCATGCTATGTGGACAAGAGACTTACTTTCAACATCTGTTGCTTATTTTAAGATACCAGGAGAATATAATTGTAGTGAAGTAGATCTTAATTGAGAAAATGTCAGTTTCTGGTTGCATTTGAGAAGATTACCTCCATAGATGCTGGTTATTTTGCTTTATTTTTAAATGCCTGGGAGAGTGAGTAGCTTGTAAAGCTTTTGCAAAATTTCAGACACTGTAGTGGTTCTCTGGGTGTTAAAATAAAAACTTGTCATTCAAATACATATTTGAATACCCTGTATTTATAGATAACACAAAGAATAGAAATTTTCAGTTCCCTGAAGTTGCTAGATGGAGCTTAAAGGTTATCTAGAAAAAAAAGGATAAAAGAATGTAAAAGTAGGCACACAGGACGATAAACATAGTTGGAACTAGTGGATAAACAGATAATGAGAAATATAGAACTAGTGGATAAACAGATAATGAGTAATGTAGTGGGGTTTTTGGCAAAGTTCTGTAACAAGAAGTATCAGCACATGCCCAAAGAAAAGTTCAAGGGAAGGTCACCTGTAATATTGAGGCACTCATTGAGCATGACCACCAGAGACACCTTTAGATGACCCTCTAGTACTATAAAAGGGCTTCCAGTAGGAGACAGATGCATGCAGATTAGTTCTAGGAAAAATGATGTTTATGTATTAGCTAGGAAGTACTCTGTAATGAATATGTATGATGGAATATGTATCATGATGGAATAAATACCCTGTTGTAAAGTTTCACGACACACATTTGATTAAAGGAAATATCCTCTGAAAGTGTCCAGCACTGTAATAAAGAATGCCTGCTTTCTAGTACTTCAAATTGTGTTAGTTTATTTTCCAGCTGATTACTGCTGATACATGTGACAGAGTAGAGATTTTGAGTTCATCTCACTATGTACTTGTGCACTGCGAGTGTGTGATAAAAACCCATGGTTTTGAAAGTGCAGTAACTGAGTTGGTCTTTGTTTGGAACTGTGTTTTGCCAACATAATGCCAGGCTGTGGTGTTTTGATGCTGTAAACCCTTTTTTCTCTGGTAGCCTGAGATCTGCAATCCTTAACTGGCCAAACCAGTTTTTGCTTAACAGAAGCAAGTGGTTTATGTCCTTATTGTTTCTGAAGAGTGGAGAAAACAAAACACAAGCAAAAAACCACAAGCCAGCATTCCTATTTCACCTTTGAACCAAACTTGCATCCTAGATTGGGTATTTCCATGAATAAATAGCTTTTACGTTTGACAACTCACTATAATGCTGAATCCTTAGGAGCCTATCAGAGAGAACACCCTTCAGCCACTATCTTCCTATCCTTAATGAATTAGTTTTGGTTGTTTTCACTATAAAATGTGTACATTGATGTTTCATTTTACATCTTTAGTCATACAGTTTTTCTTAGAGTAATTCTAAGTAATGATTTAGTAAGCCTTCTTTGAAAAAGCTTATTGGATTTGATGCTCATTTATTGCACAAACCAGATTACTATTGCCTACATCATGTTGTTCATGATGTGCTTCGCTCCCTGTGACATACTTAATTGCAAACTGGAAACAGGGAGTTAATACTGGAAATAGAAATAATATTACTAACCTATGTCATAACTGGATTTGATGTTTTGGACTGAAACCAGCTTGGAAAAAAACCATTTAGGATCTTACGAGTAAGTCCTTTCAGCTGCCAATAAATTAATGGGAAGATGAAGTGTATGTGTCCAGTATTAAAAAGCATTTGTCGGTGATGTTGATGTTGACTAACGCAAATGGTTAGAGCATGCACCTCAAGGAACTGGCTGCTGTTGGAAGGCTGTGCTTGGAATTTTCATCTGCAAAATGTGTCCCTTCACATTGGATACTGTTTAAACACTCAGTAATACAATCTTTGCTACAAAGAACATAGTGCCGTAATACAAACATCTCCCTTACTGATATGATTTCAAGATAACCACTGCTGCTTATCCTCCATTTCTTCATGTTTCACCCATGAAGCAAGGTTGAGACTTCAGGGCAGGAGTGTTAATTAGTTGTATTTTTGTCATGTAAGGCACTGAGTATTAATTGAATAAGAAATGCTTTTGGAAGCATTTTTGTTAGATTTATAATCCTTTCAGTTGAAAGAGGAATCTTGTTTCTTCCTATCGTTCAGAGAAGAAAGGTTCTCTGAACTACTCTTTTAAGTATCTGTCAACTTTATCCAATACCCTTGCCAGTATCTCTGAACTTCTCTTCCTGACGTTTCCCAATAAATTAAAGAAAATTACCAAGGAGTTTGATTTTGATCCTTGTAATGGAATTGCTTTTTTCAGCTTTACTGTGGAAAATGTTATTTCCTTTTTTCTTTTTTCTTTTTTTTTCTCACTTTAATATTAGTGCAGCGACTTTCAGGCAGTAGTTGGAAAATTGACTTTGGTTTCAAATAATAGTCATTCTCACTTTTCAGTTCTTAGCTGTGTGGCATTAGGCAATTTTTGGATAATTGTACAAGTTGTTTTTATGCTTGATGAAGGTTAGAAATTCAACGGAAGAATATCCATCAATGCTGCTGTCTGATTGCTGTGGAGAAACATTAACTCCTCTGTGTGTTTTAACCAACTTTTTGTGAACTTGTAGATGTTTTTCATTCCTCAACTGATTGTTTTGGTGGGAAAGGGAAATAGTTTTGACTTAACTTGGAACAGGAACAAGAAAATAATGATGTTTGAGGAACAAGGCACAGCTGATGCTTCATTAATTGTGATAAGGTTTGGCAATTTTTGGCAAGTATGTGTCAACAAACATGGTGCTTGAAGAGGTTTGTGTTTAAAATGTTACTGCTAGAGTAGCCCTACAGATTTAGAAAAAAATATCAAAGCCTCAGCTTTAGGGTCTTCTTAAGGTGTATGTACATCATTCTGTCTTGATCTCCTAGCTCTTGCAAGAACTCATTTCAAAGTGGTTTGTAGTTTAAATTCTATTTTTTCCCCTAAAAAGTCTTTTTTTCTCTAATAGCCATAGTTCTTGAAAAGAAGAGCTAAAGGTGAGAGAAGAGGAATGCTGCTTAGTGCACCTTGCTCACTGGCCCTTTCAGATAAAGGAGGAAGCATATGTGACAACTTTGTTTCTGTGGTAGAATGGAGGGCCAAAAATTACTATAGGCAGGGAGACAAGTAGTGCTGGCATCTTGCACCTCAGGGAGACTGACTTCCAGAGAGAAAATGTACCACAGTGTGGCTAAGAGGGGGAATGGGAGTACTCCTAAACCTCTATCTGCAGAATTGTCATAGCCACAGGTTCTTTACTGTTGTCTGTGAAACATCTTGCATCTTAAACTTGTTATTTTAGGCTCTGCACTTGATAAGGTAGGCTTCAGTGCTTCTGCTTCTATCGGGATAATCTTTTTTCAAAGCCTAATTCATCAGCAATAAGAACAGAAGTACCTTCTTAATTTTTTTTCAAGAATAACTTGAAAAAACCCCACGGAAGAACAAACATACAAAAAAAATCCACAGAAAAACACAAACCCGAAACAAAACAACCAAACAAAACCCCCTCATCAGCTTTAATTCATCCAAAGTGTTTTAATGAGGCATTAATTGCATTTTAAAGGTTTGAGTACTTATTTTTCTTCTTATTGGAGAAAATTTGTTAAAAATGAGAAAATAGAGAAGCACCAATACAAGGTAACTTCCAAAGAGTTTGTGTGGGTCGTTGGCAGAAAAAGTGTGACATTCCTGAGTTATCTTTGGTGCTTCACCTGGTAAACCACTGATTCTTTTGTGAGGCCCTTTGTTGTAAATGTTGTTCTTTGGGTGTCTCTCAGTACCTTGCTACAGCTGGTAAGAAAAATTTCATGCCGTCGTGTTGCTGCTTTTCAGTGGATTATCAGTAGGCTTTGTGGGCCTGTATGATTAACTTGTGCCATCCAGTTAGGAATTATCTGTATCAGTAAAATTCCCTCTCTGCTTTGGCTGCTTTTCTGAATGAGGCAAATGCCTTCTGTGCTGTGAAGTAGCAGGATTCCGGAGGCCTTAACTGCAGCAAGTGGCTTTTAATATTAAAATATAGCTGTTATGAAGAGGAAGCTTAGCCTAAAATCTGAATTAGTGGATAAAATTTGCATATATTGAAATTAGTTTTGGTAGAAGAAATAAACTTTTCTTCTGTATTTCTTTTTAATGTGGACTTAAATTTCTTTTTAATGATTTATTAAAGATGCTGTGTTGTGAAGTTGGAGATGCTGTTCAAATGCAATGTTATGCTAGAATTTCCTCTTGATGATGAAAATCCTTGTGACAGTGACCTTTTTCTTCTTTATGTTAAGAACTGATTCCTTAAATACTTTTTCCTAAGCAATAACTTTGTTTTTACAAAAGCGTGGCATAAATTACATTTAATTCTTTTAAAATACTAAAATAAGTGTCTTAAAAAGTTATATTATATACTTTCTATTGAGTTTTGCAGAGGTCATGCAAATAGAAAATTTGTTTGGCAGATAGCTGAATGCAGTTAATGATAGAATGGATTTGCATTTTATGTAGCTACTCCAAATATTAAAACTGTGAATTTGTGCTCATGTTTTACTATTACATTTGGCATGAGTTGTGCCTATAAACTGCAGTGCTTGTGTTTTATTGCAGACTAGTTTTGAACCAAAATAGTGGATTTAATTTTGAAATTGCTAGGCTACACACAGCAGGATCTGTAATAGCTTAGTATGTCTAACACACACTTGCATTATTCATTGCTGAATAACTAGTGCTGATAATTTACATTATAGATGTATGTTTTTTATTCTTAGTGCATGTAACTTTCCATTACACATTGCTCTCTCTCTAAGATTTTGAGGTGTTATTCTCATTGACTGAGCTGTTGATATCCTGTACCTGCGGAGGAATAAAAAATTCTGTTTGTTTTCTTATACATGTGCTAAATTATAGCTGCTCAGGGTGGAACTTGCCATTCCGTGGCAGGATTCCCCCCCGTGCCCCCCCGAAGTCTCAGCTTTAAATTGATCTTGGGTTGGTTTTTTTTTTTGTTTGGTTTTTTTTTTTTTTTTTTTAATTTCTTCTGTAAAATTGAAGCCGCTTATTGGAACAGGTTTTATGACCTCATGGAGGTACATTACAATTTGATTTGAAGAATGCATCATGCAGCTTTAGGGAACATGTTGTCTTTGTTCTCTGTGTGTGTTCTGCTCACATGTGACCGAGTCATGTGATATTTAGAAAGTTGTATTTTGCCCAAACTCACAATGTTATAAGAGCTTGACATAAGTTTTGAAAAGGTACACAAATATACCATTCCCAGTAACTGAAGTTTGTGTATATAACATTTGCCGACCAAATCAGTGCTTGGTTAAGTGCCTGGTTTTCATGGAAGCTTTCAAGATGGTGATGTCCAGCTCTGTCCTTGTTCCTGCTCATTTGCTGTCTGTTCCTTTTGTCTCCTAGGCAGCCAGATTTTTTTGTCACCCTTTCAAGGCAAGCTGTGTATCTTCAGTTCTTCATCTGTCTCAGTGTGTAGATACAATGAAGCTGTCTGTCAATTCCAGACTGGTCAGTGTGGCTTAAGATGGGAGATGGAGTTGGGAAAAAGCTGAATGTTAAATTTTGGCATTGTTTACTAAACCAAGTAGTGCAGTACAGAAAAAGTTTCTGTGGGACAAAGTGGATGGCATTGAGGATCCAACATGGATGCTGTAATAATTTTGGGAAATACTCCTTTTGCCTAGGTTAGTCCATGGACTAAATGTTCACTTGCCTTTGGAGCAGATACTCTAATTCAGTTTAGTTTAAAAGAAATCGGGTTTGTGTATTCAGGCACCATTGCACAGCACTTGCCAAAGCATGGGAAGTGCAGATAACTGGAAGGCTTCAGGAGCCCCATCTGATCTGAACTAAAACACTGTGTAGATGTATGTGTTATCTCACTGCTGGAGTTGGAAGTGCATGGCATGGAATTTGGGAGCCCGCAGAGAGTCTGTTTCTCATTCTACTTCCTGTAGTATTGGCAAGGGATAAACTTCTTTCCATGTGGGAATGAGTACAAGTGGTAGAAATGAGTGCTTTGGACTGAAAGCCACAGGTAATGGCAAACAGGTAAGTTTTGATTTTTCTTGTAGAAATGCCGTGTATTCTTTTAAAATATAAGAAGTCAAGTATTCAGGATGTTTACCAAGCAAATATATAGCTTGTGATAGCAGGTGCTCAGAATTCAGAATAAGTGTCAGATGAAGATTACTCCTGTGACTGTAACATTGCATAGCAGTGCTCACAAACTCTTTCCATATGAACTCTTCTATTTGGAATGCAAACCACTAGTAAGCCAGGGTTTTTTGTGAGCTGGCGAAACAATAGAAAAAAATAGATTGTAGTGATGATTTTAAATTTTGCTTGCACTTTGAGATACTTTGGGCATGATTTATAGGCATGCTGGATAATCAAAATAGCAGCTGAATTTATAGTTTCTAAACACAGTTCCAGTTAAAATTCTTTTAAAAGTACTGACTGAAAAACTAGGCACTGAGTGTCTGAAATTGGGCAACCAAAGTTCATGGGCATTTATTTTACCCTTTGGGCTTTCATAATTTTTGTGTTAGTCTTTCACTTTAGAATAGGAATATTGATATTACAAAATTATTGCAAAATTTACATTTATTGTGTGTAGTCTTCCCATGTTATGGACAGAGCTGCATAAACATGTCTATGGAGAAATGTAAGGTTTTTATATTCAGTGTAGAATGAAGATGGTAAGTATTTAATGGGTCATAGGATGAGGGCAAAAACTGGGCAGTTGTCCATTTGCTGAATGAATCAGAAATACTGCTGGGGAAAATAGAATAAAGCAGCAGAAAGAATATAGTCAGAAGTAGGTATGTATAAAGGCTGAACTGAAGTTGCGTGGCTTTCAAATCTTAACTGCTGCATAGCTTGGTTTTACAGGTATATAAAGCTTTGGGAGCTTTACAAGTTCTGCAGAGCTGTTGGTGCTTTGTAATCTGCATTTTGGTGCACTGTGAGACAAGGATAAGGATGGGATGGGTAAGAGTAGAGAAGGAATATAGGCTGGTGTGTGACCATCTTGGTGATGCCTTAGATTTCCAAGTATGACTATGTTTGTGCACTTTTTGGGAAGAGCACTGCACCACTGGCAGTTTTGGGTTCATTTGTGAGGAAGGCTTTTGGAACAGGTTTGTGCTGCTTGGGTCGCTTAGTTTTGTGTTCGAAAAACTGACATAATGAATTCACATGCCTGGAAGTTGGCTTGTGGGGTTGATCTAAAGGTATGTTATCCTGCGTTTTATTGCTGTTCTCAAAATATTCTTCTTGGGGAAGATATTTTGGTTTAGGTTTTTTTTTTGGTGAGGTTTTGTTTGTTTGTTTTTTAGTTTATAGGTTACTGTTTTTCAGATAGAGATTTGATCATTTGAGTAAATAGCTACACTAAGAGCAAATGCCCAAGAAAGATACCCCCTTTTCACTCCCTACCTTCTGAATCCTTTCTCAGGGTTTCTTTTTGTGTTTTGTGTGAGGATTTTACACATTCCTAAACCTGCAGGCTCATCCTGAATTTTGAGATTCAAGGTTTGTTGTTTTGTTAGTGTCTGCTCCTATAGAGTTGATGATACAGGTCAGAAATGCCAAGCACTTCTACTCTTTGTCCTGGTAATAGTAGGAGCCAGATGATGACTTTCCTTTTTCCCTGGGCCTTGCTAGCTTGCTTTTAGTGGTAATCTGAAAAAGGACACCATGTGATACCAGTTGATTAATTATCTAAATAGCAGTCAAAGCGCTAATGTCTGGGCATTCAGTAAAACCAGCAGTGCAAGTGTGTCCATTTCAGGACAGGTATTCATGCTCATTTCTTCCCTCTATCTCTTTGCCTCAGCTTCACTGTGTATCTGTGAATGTGCAACCTTCTCTGTCTCACTTCCCCTTCTAGTCTGTCTAGGGTGTGAGTTCTCTGGGTCAGAAACATGCTTTGTGGGATATATAGCATAATTTCTGTAATAAATATTCATACAAATGTTGATTCTGAATTAATAATTAATTTTTTGCTTTAATTTTTCTTTCTTGCCCTCTTTTCTAAAACATTATCAGTTTGTTTCTCTTTCAGTGGTTTGCTTAACTTGACTGTTTTGTATGAAGCTTTTCCACTAAATCTATAGAATCATCTTGAGTAATAAACCTCGCTCTGTTTCATTTGCATCATTGCTTTTAAAGGAGAGAAAACAGGTCAAGTTATGCCCTGAAAGAATATCTCCTCGTTTATTTAGGATTTTTCAAATACTGTTAAAAGCATAATAGAAATGTGGAAATAAGAGAATGGATGGAAAAGTGTACATGACAGTTTAGGGAACAGTTTAATTTAGGGAACTGCTCCTATTAAAAAGCACAGTCCTGCCTTCTGAGTCTCTTTCCTTGCTAGCACTTAATGTTTTAACTTGGTATTACAGGTTTTGGAGTGGTTCAGTTGTTACAAGAATGAGAATTCTGTAGTTGTTGTTTTAATTGCTACTTCAAAAATGACCATGTTTGCATACTCTGACCCTTACCTGTTATGGCCTGAAACTTGGTTGAAAAATGATAAAGGACTGGACAAGCTGAATTATAGTACTGCAAGTGTGCATTGTGTTGCTGCAAACATTAATATTAGGCCTACTCTCAGGAACATAAAAATAGTATTGTCATTGTACCCTGTGGTGTTAAGATTAAGTATGTATTTCAGCTAAGTGCCATCAAACGGTGTAAAACACTGTTGTGCAGAGGACCAGTCAAGCATGCAGGATGTGCAAGTTTCTTGTATTGAAGTGCTTATGACCTGAAGCAGTGGTTCCCAAGCTGTTGCTTGTGATAACTTGGGATGCTACCATTAAACGCGGAAAATTGTTAGGCAGTTTTCTGTGTGAGCAAAAAATAAAATCTATGAAGTGAGAAATGTTATTTTCTAAATAAAGTAATTTATCCAGCTTTTTGTAGCTTAAGCCTCTTTTAGTAGTAGTTGCTGGATTTGAGGAATTTCTTTCTTTATCGTGCCCTTACTGTTAATTTTTTTTCACGCCACATCAAAACAATTCTTTTACTCACTGGTTTAGTTGTATTCAATTCCACTTTTGCTTTTAGTGCCCTAGTGTCTTTAAATATTTAATATACAAGAATTTTTCTATCTTCTAGAATAAACAGCCTGAAGGGAGGAAGAATTTCTGAAACTATCCTACTTGAATGTGCAAGAAAAAAATGCAGTGTGCAACCAAGCTGTTTATCTGATTACATAGCACTGAAATGCACTTCATTGAGCCCTGCTTCTGCACAGGCTACGCAAGGGATCTGTCAGTGATTTTTGGAGCTGATACGTAGCTTCAAGTCTTGCTCACTTAAAAAACCAAATAAAACCACAGCTCAGATCTTCGCATTACTGGGAGAATAGAAGTGATTTAATGGTTGAAAGAGTGGTTTGGTATTTAGAAAATCTACAGGAAAATATGTCATTTTCTTTTCTTGATTTATGCATGTATTGCCTCACGTGTTTGATACATCTTTTCTTCTGAGCTCCTCAGGGGACCACTGGTTAGTGCTTTAGCTGGGGAGGGACTCATGGGAGAAGCTCTTTGACATGCTGTGGTAAAAGCCATGGCAAAGCCAAAGGTTCTGCAAATTGCTAAAAATGTGTGGATATTTCTGTTAATTTTTAATACACACTTGTGTGAGATCTTCTTTCTTTTCTTTTTTTTTTATGCAGGTCAACTTTGTAGTGTGCCAACTGTTTGCCTTGCTTGCGGCTGTTTGGTTTCGAACATACCTTCATTCAAGCAAAACTAGCCCATTTATAAGACACGTTGTTGCAACACTCTTGGGCCTTTATCTTGCACTTTTTTGTTTTGGATGGTAAGTTGCACTTAAATTCATTTTTCAGGGACTTGCAGATTTTTGTTTCTTTGTTATGAAAAACCTCATTACCTGATTATGTGGGGTTTTTAGCTGCTACAAATGTACGGAAATTAGCTTAGAAATTCTGATGTGCACAAATTTTGAAAGATAATCTGTTTACAAACTGGTAACTAGCATAGTGGCTGCCTATGGTTTGGGGAAGATGAAGCAGGTGCAGTTTGTTTAACTTGTGCTGCTTTTTCTCTGTAGGCTTGCTGGAGAAGTATTCTCTTGAGGCATAGCACAGATGTGGTGGCTAAGATAATTCCCCATAAATACTCATGGCAAGAGATAACTCAGTGTCTTTTTCTGAATATTGAATATAATCTGACTTTTTTTAGGAAGAGTGGCTGGAACTGTAAAATATATCTGATGATATTCCTAGTAGTGTAAAACACCTGGAAAGGAGCTGGCTTTGACTTCAGGTTGTTTCATGTTTTCTTTTTTTTCTTTCATGATTTGAAAGTAAGATGTGGTTGTTTTTCAAACACGTATTTTGTGTGACTGCTGTTTGCATATCTTGATCTTTTCACAGTGCAGCAAGACAGAATGTTAGTAAAGTTAGAAAAGGGTATGCATTTAGTTTGGTGAAAGTTTTTTTTCCTCAAAAACTAGCATACTAAATGGCTCACATCTTCCCAAGATGGCTTAAGATTAAGTGCCAGTTTCATTTTATTACATTGTAAATGAGGTGCTTACTTAGCTTCAAGTGTACAAAAGACTTATTTATGCTGACTGTTATAGAGTATTACTGAGCTAGGGGGAATTAATCAAGCTGTTGTGCAGGTGGGAAGATGCACGCAGTGTGTGCATGCATCTGTCTCTGCACATGCAGAGTGTGTTGGCCTCTACATTGGCATGTTGCAGAGACCTCTCAACATTAATTGATATATATTGTTTTTAAATTTTGGGAAAAGAAATCAGTAGTCTTTATTCTTTAGATTTACATGCACAATTTACTTTCATATAAAACTCTACAACTCCCATCCATTTCTTAAATGTTTGGCCATGGTATTCTGCTTTGAGAGAATGATATGATCTCAAAGACTTCCAGTCTTAGCACCACAAATAAAGAGGATGATATGAGAGATGGGAGCTACTATTTGAGGACTTTTTTGAGGGCTGTGTAAGCTTAGAAGCACATTCTATATCCATTACTTTAGAAGCAGAAATCATTAATTGTAACTTGTAATTAGAAAGAGTTACTAATACATTCATATATGAATTTTGGATATGGGAGATCTTGGGAAAAAACAACCTCTACTCCCAACAGACATAAATAAAAATTAGTGGAAACCTCTCACTGGCAATATGCCCTGGAAAAAAATAGGACATGTTTTCTGCCATAGTAGAAATCCACATTATTCTACTTTGCTTTGGATCGTACTTAAATCTATTGTATTAGCAATTAATTTCTATTTTGCAGTTATGGAGCTAAAAATTATTTTAAAATGATGAAAAGAACATAATTTGAGATGTTGAAAGTACGCATTCTTTAAGAAATTGGTATTTCTGTTATGCTTCTGCCGATGCTTTTTCCTTTTGCTTAAGTACATATGATACTAGCAGGTTTTTTGAGGGTTTTGGTTTTTTTGGTTCCCCTCGCCAAGGAATCAAGTGTGCATACAGGTTACAAGCCCCTGATACATCTTCAGTGACTCTTGGATTGTGCTAGAACATGTTTTATAAACCTATATAACAAGAAGGAAACTTACTGTTTTGTTACATAGTGTTACTAGTAAGTGTAGATTTGTGGATAAGATCATGCAAACAAATGGGAAGTAGTTTAGAATCTGCACCCTTTTAAGGGCATTTAGTAGTAGTTCTGTTGTCATCTTCAATTTCAAGTGTGTTAGTTTTCAGTCACTTTTGTAATACTTGTGATGGTGGTAGAGGAAAGGAAGAGAAGCAGTAATTCCCTTGGCGTAATAGCGAACAGCATAAAAGGCCCAGAGTATGTGCCAGGCGTATACAGTTAAAAATTACTGTTCCATGTGGTATTTCAATATAACCCTTGGAATGTTTGAATCAAAGATCAATCATATTACTATTGTTAACAGCTCTGAAAGAGAAATGTTTTCAGTGACTGTAATCCTAATAAGGTACTCCATGTCAACCCACACTCTTTCAGGTTTTGATATCTTAGTATCCTTTCTCTGTATAAGAAGTAAACCTCTTAAATTTTTGTCATTTCACTAATGCCTGTCTTTGCTACACAATTTTGCTAATACTTGGCTGATAAGAAAAGAAAGTAAATACTTTTAAATTAAAAATTACTATATTAAAATGCGCCTTTGAATTTTAGGTAGTCCTGTCTTAGATGAGGCTAGCTAGGAGTGAAGCATGGGAGCATGTACAGATTGGATCTTCCATAAAAAGTCAAGATTTTCAGAGTCAATTCATGTCCAAGTGACTTGTTTTGCCTTAGTTCATCACATGTAGGCTTTGAAGGATTTTAGTTGGATAGAACTGCATTTCTTGTTGAAAGTCTTTGAAGTCATTTCCTTGTGAGTAGAGGAGGAGTGAAATTAGGAAATTGTTGGTGAGCAGCCAAAAGAAAACAGCATCACTGTAGCAAAATAATAGCTGCTTTTTAGGCTGCTTTTTATGGGATAAAAAATTCCCAAATTAGGTGAATGTGTCACTTGAGCATATGTAAGTGTCGTACTGAGGCACTTAAGGTACCAGAATGAAAAAAAACCAAGTTACTGAAGATCAGCTCTTTTCCTCATTCACTGACACTGTTTTGGTACCAGTGCTCTACATCTTACTGGAGTATAACTCCTTCAAAGACCAAAACAAACCCCCAAAGCCACGGTGTTTGGATAGCTGTGGTGGTAAGCTGTGAAACCAAACAAAAGAGCTTTGAGCCCCTTTGTGAAATAAATATGTGGCTTGTTGGTGTGTAGGGATTTTTTGTTTGTGTTTTTTTAACTATCATCACTACCATCCCTTTATTAGTTACTGACAACCTGGGGCAAAGTCTGACTGGACGCAGTCACCATTTCTGTTGAGTGGGAAGTCTTACTGTAATGTGGATACTAAGAAATTGCTGGCCTAATCTGAGATATCTATTGTTGTAAATGGGTAGAAAGTTAAGTATGGAAATTAAACCACAAAACTTTCATGTTGTTTACGGTTATTTACACAGGAAATAATGCCAAATTGAAGTATTATGAGGCATATTCTTTGCATTTTAAGAATTAGCAGTACAATATCCTTGATTGAGCTGGAGCATTCTAGCTAAGTGTCTAATTTTCATTACTGTTCTCTGTGCTATGCTAAAGGGAGAAGTTCTCAACAGAAGGAAGGGTAGCAGAAAACCTAAACAGAATAAAGGGGATGTTTTCTTTGGGAGAAGTGATGGCTTTAAACTTTGAACCTGTTCAATTTCACAATAAATGCATGCAGTTTATTGTCATTAAAGCAAATGCTATGAGAGTTTACTTTTTTTCCCCTCCCTAGGTATGCCTTACATTTTGTTATACAAAGTGGAATTTCCTACTATATCATGATCATAATAGGAGTGGAAAATATGCACAAGTAAGTTTCCATTCTAAAATTTATTTTATTTTGCTTTTATAAGAATGCTACTGTTGAGAGGTTTTTTTGTAATGGTGCATATATACCATAATTCTAGTTGTATCATAGCATTTCAGTATTTGAATTCTCTAACCATGGTTTTATTTTCAGAAGAGAAGATGGCTTATTTGGGAATTTTTGCCAGCTTTTTGAAATACTTAAAGCTTGTTAAAATTAATACCCCACTGAGAAATCTTTTGTGTTCTACATATTCTTATTTTTTCATTGTTACTTAATCCTAAGTATTTGTGGGTGTTTACAAATGACATATGTAATTTGAAAACAGCCAATGCTAGTAGAAGGAAGATGTCTGAAGGGAAGAGAATTTGTGTGAGAAATTTCTCTAGGTACTAAGTGTTTATAATTCCCTTTTTTTTTTATAACAGTGTGAATGCTGTCTTAGGTTAAGAATACATTTATAAAACACATACAGCATTATTTTAAGTTTGAATGCTTGATTTTATCAGCAGTACCTGAATCCATATAGAATAACACTTGTTTCTCTTTTTCAGTTGTTCTTAAAAGCAGGGCAGACGTTTGTTTTATTACTGTATGCATATGTTTTACTATTCCACTAGCCTAGAGATCAGAATCAAATTAGGTTCCCACTGTGTTAATTCCTGCATAAATGTTTAGTAAAATAGCAAATCCTTGCTTGAATAGGTTCCTGAAGTATATGAGGCTGTTAGAAAAGATGCTGGTAGAAGAAACAAAGAGGAAAATTGCTTTACACAGAAAACATGGATCCAGGGTGGCCTTAGTTAATGATCCTACCTGTTAGAATACTCTGCTGCATTGTACTGGGATAGTGAATGTAATTTTATTGTCTTTTGAAATGTCCCATATTAGGCTCTTATCTTCAGCATTTTCATCAGAGCCTCATGTATTCAAACTACTGTGGATGTGAGAGAACCTCATTTGGTTGGATGGCTGGTTTATAGATAGTTTCTTTGATTACAAGTTGTTGTTAAGCAACTTGTTAATGTCAATTTCTCTTTAGACATTCAACAATGTAATCTATAACTTACGTTACTTAATAGTTTTAAAGAAATTTTTAGTGTGGTTAAATGTGGCAAAGTGAGGTGCCAGTAAGGAACACTTTGGTCTTTATCATAACAAGTAATGTGGGTTTCTTGTAAATGGAAATCCAGCAGTGGTTTACATTCCTAAGAGTGTGAGACAGGTAGGCAGATTTCCTGAATGGGAGCAAGGGAACACTAATTCCTGATCCTCCTAATTCATACCAGCCAGTTTAACTGCATGGCCTGATCTGCTGAGATTTTGCTGTGTTATACACAGCTGTTACTGCACAGCTGGGAGGGGAAACCTAGATTTGATTACAGAGCTTATGCTGCTTTGTCACCATATGAATTAGCCTGCCATTGGATAAAACTAAAAAACCTCTTCTTTCAGTGGAAGAAAAAAATGTAGCAGAATCATTTGCTACTTTAAATTGTGGACAGTGTCTGGATACTATATGGGAAACTCCAGGAGCCACTTGCAATAGGTGATACAGGCAAGACTGTACAAGGTTAGCTCCCTCCGTTGCTGGAGTATCCCAGAAATGATGATGCCTGTACCTTTAACTAAGGAATGCACCAGGTACTCTTAATTTTCTGTCAGAAAAATGCCACTTACAGCTTTTTGTTTGGCAGTCCGAATAGAAAATAATGCGAATTACTCCCCTCCCACCTAAGTGTTTGTCTTCAGGCTATGAAATGTGTCTCATGGAGCCCAGGGGAGATTGAAGGTTAAGTTCTGTACAGTAGAGTGCAGCTGGTACCAGCTGGCCTCAGGACTGGAGAATGTCAGTGTTTTAGTTGGGGGTATGTGTATATGTACAACTAATCATAGTACTTGTATTTACCTGCATAGCCCAGGTTTGGGATTTAGTTTCTGTATTGCAGAGGGACCCTTTGGCTGGCAGTCCTAGTTAGAGGTCACCTGCATTGTTCCACAAGCATCTTAATATTGGAGTCAAACTTCAAATACCTATATGTGATGTAAATATGGATTCAAGTGGATTTTGTATTGGAAAAGCACTTGGGTATTGTACAAAATATTTTTGTCTATTGTCTAAATTCATTCACTGAGCTAGGTTTCCTTCTTCTCCCTGCCCTGCTTGCTGTCCTGCAGATTTCATGAGTGTACAGATAGGAAAAACATTATTCCTCTCCTTCCTGCATTCCTTACCCTCTAATATAGCTCCTCAGTCTCTCAAGTATCTCTAAAAACTGCTTAAACAAGTAAGAGACAACTAAATTTTTTAGACTGCTATCAGTTCAGTTGCTGTGCACTGGGTATACAGGCTTCCTTACTCTCTGAAGCAAGGAGTGTTTTTTGATAAACTTTTGCGTTCTCCAAAGCACTTTTACCTTTCATGGTAGGTGTTACATGGGCTATTCTGTGGTTCTATTTTGTTTTGATGGACATAGAGTTCTTTGTACTGTTCCTATGCCCATGTACATAAGCTATTTGAACATGGTAATGTAAAGAGATATTTAAATTTGATTAAACAAACTTTGGTTTGTTTTTATTTAAGCAAAATTTGATTGAATGAAGTTTGGTTGTAACTGGTCTGGTATCTGTGGAGATGCTTCCTGGTCATACCTTTTCTTGGGATTTTGGAATGTTAGTCCTCGGTAAGTTCCCTTACGCTCCTAGCCAGAGCCAGGACTGACTAATGCCTTGCTCCCCTTTGCCTTCACTCCTTACTGTGGGGTTGACAAACAATGGGAGATGTGGCAAAGGAGGTGTGGTGATTTGATGGTTTTGTCTTAGAAATCTCAGAGCCAAAGAAGTCTTGATCATCTGAGTAAACTATTTCCCTTGGCATGTCAATTGTGGCACTTAATTTGTCAGTCAGGTGTTTAATAATGCTGAATGGCATGATTTTTCTGATGCTTACGTAGAAATCAGACTTGTATTCTGAAGATTGTGAATGGAAACACTGACTAGCACCACGCAGTGATTCTCTATATGCTGGAGATTTGATGATTACAAAAATAACACTGTAAATGGATGTCTGTCTTCAATTACTTGAAAAGTAAGCACTTGTTGAAGTTAACAGCTGTGAAAGAATTTCCTAGTAATCCTTATGAACTTCTTCTAAAAGTGTTTGCTCTAAGTAGCTGTTACAAGTTCACCCACTTTGACAACTTCCTGTTACACTCCTGGCTGCACCTGAATAGAACTCAATGCATGACTTAAAACAGTAAAAGTGTAAGTTGAAAAATAACTTTATATATTATCGTGTTGGAGTGCACTATGTGGTGGTAGAGAGATAGGCCCTGAGGGCCGGGGAGAGAGCCTCTTTCCTGAGCCCAGAGGTGACCCTGGGAGTGCATCCAGGTCACCAGGGATGGGCTGAGAGAGGATTGTGGGTTTGTGGACAGTGCTGGGCCTATGGGAAGTGATAATTGTAGTTTGTGACCTTATAGGGTATTGTTTGCTTGTTACCATAATAGGTAACATCTGTGCAATACCCCAGGTGATTGGGGGACACTGTGGTGAACATCTTTCCTGTTTATATGATGTTATATCCTGTTAGGTGCTGGTATTTAGAGAATTCTGAGTGCGCAATAAACGCTTTGCACTTTCCATCTTGTGTGTGAAGTCCATGCCCTTGCATGATTACTGCATTATCCTTCCTAAAATTGGAAGGTTTGAATGGAAAGGCCTTTAATGAGCATGTATTTTTTAATTACAAGAATGGAGTGAAAAGAGGACTACAATTTTCTTACCTGTAGTGCCTATCACTTTTTGCTGTACTTTTAATAAAGATTAAGTAAATTTATTTAATCTGTGGGGAATGTGTGTGTCCTTATAGATGTATAGGGAGGAAGTAGGATAGGAATCATCTAGTGTCTGCAGGTTTGCAAAGGTTCATGCTTAAGTAGAGAGGCTGAAAAATATAATAAATAGCAATGCATGGGCATTTTTGAAGTGTTGTAGTCTTCACAGCTGGTTTGGTACAAAAAAGACATATGCTGCCTTAATGCAACTAGAAAAAAAATCTGATTATATACTTTGTATTTCCAGAGAGAAGAGTCTAAATCAGTCTGTTTGTTAAATCCCCACCTCCCTTTTGAAATTTTATTTTTCACTTGATTGCTGATGTTACTTAAAAGAACAGAGTTCTCAGGAGAGCAGGGATTTTAAATGATGCCATTGGCGTATAAAACCTGTTTTATCACACTTGAAAATTCAGGTGAAAAAAAAATTTGGACTTCTGTTGTATGAAGTAGCTATACTTTCAGTGTTGGTGTTTACCTGAAGGAGGGTTCTCTTACTTCCTACACTGTGCTTGGTTTCTGTAAGCATATAGAGGACAACCCCTTCTTGGAAGGAAGCAGTAGTGTAAAATTGCCTGGGTGTGTTAGAAATCTGTTGTGATGGAGTAGCTTTTTGGCTTGCATAGATTTTTTTTTAATCTTTGTGCTCAAAGTGAAGCTGAGCACAATCAATCAATCAAAACAAAATTGATAGAGTAAAGTCATATTTTTGGGCTCTATTTGTTTGGTAATCTCTGAAAGCTGTAGCATCTATACAGATACTTCTTCAAGGCACATTACTCTGCCTGTCATGCTGCCAGGCAACTTGACTGTTAGCAAATGAGCTCTGAGTCATGGTATCATTGCTGCATGGTTTATTACCTCAACAAACTATTGATGTCAAATAAATCAGGCTCCCTACAAAATGAAGTGGCAGAATAAATTGTACCTAGAAGATTTCAGTGAAAGCTATGTTCTTCTTCAGCTCCTGGCAAAGACAGCCCCTAATAAGAGTTGTTTAAAAATTCTAGTTGCATGGCATTGACTGAATTGAGCCAGTGGTGTTTGGGATAGAGAGATTACATGGAAGAGTACCATGTATTATAGTAAATTTTCTTCTCTAGGAGCATACTTATGCATGTTTTTTTCTTCTTTGGTGAAATATCTTGCATTTGAGACAAATTTCACTTTAATTATGACAAGCTCAGCAAACAATAATTTCATTGTTCTTAATGAAACTGCTGGCTGTAAGTTAGACAAGTCAGTTTTGCCTACACAGCTGCAAGTGATGGTGTACAAAGTGTCTGGGTTGGAGCTAAAAGATCATGGCCCTTGATACCAATGCACAGCAAACCGCAAAAATTCTGTTTGTAGTTTTTTTTCTATAAGGGAAGGTGGATGTGAATAAAAAGCATTGATATTTAAAAAATACAGACATCTTAATTTTTAAAATCCAGTGTCTCAATTAAAGATGTTAAGTTTCATATAGCTTTTAAAGCTAATCAGTTTTGCAGATCAAATGTCTTTACTGGAAGTTAAAGACATGATCACAGAATCACAGAATAGCTGAGGAGGGAAGTGTTTCTAACTCCCACCCTGCCTGTTCAAAGCAGGATCAGCTAGAGCAGGTTGCTCTGTGAAACCCAAGTCTTCCTTAGTACTGTCATGGTCCTGAATAGTTCCAGTTGTCATAAGCATGCTGGCCATTTCGTTTTGGTGTCTTACTTCAATGTCTATTATAGTTTAAAATTTATTTGAGGTGACTTCATGCAGCTTAGTTTTCTCATCTGATCTGAACTTGCATGAAAACTTTTTATGCTTTAATTTTCCCTCACCCAACAATTGTCCAGGTTTGGTAATATTAACTTAAATTTATCAGGCTCATTTCAATTTAAAGTGAAATAAACTAGCTGTAATTGAGACAGTTAATTTGGTAGGAGATCATGTTAGGCAACAAGTAGTAGCATGTCTTTCTATGTTTTTCTCTAAGACATAGCATCAATAGTAAAAAGAGGGGTGAGGGCAAATGAAACAAAGTCTATGCCAAGAAAAAGTACAGAAGTCTTGTGTCTTTAAGTCAATAGAAACAGGTGGAAGCCAGGCTGAGTAATCAAGAAATGTCAAAGGAAGTATTTGACACTGCAAGTTGGTTTTACTTTGAATTAACTTTTCAGTTATGTTTGAAGACAAGTGTTCTTCCAGTATTCAAGCAAGAAATCCCTTATTTTCTTCTTGACAAAGGATCTTGAGGAGAAGCCATATGAGGAGTGGTTGAGGTCACTTGGTCTGTTCAGCCTGGAGAAGAGGAGACTGAGAGGAAACCTCACTGCAGTTATAATTTCCTTGTGAGAGGAAGAGGAGGGGCAGACACTGATCTCTTCTCTGTGGTGACCAGAGACAGGACCTGAGAGAATGGCCTGAGAGTTGTCAGGGAAGGTTTAGGCTGAATATTAGAAAAAGGTTCTTCACCCAGAGGGTGTTTGGGCACTAGAACAGGCTCCCCAGGGAAATGGTCACAGTACCAGCCTGACAGAGCTCAACAAGCACTTGGACAATATTCTCAGGCCCATGGTGTGACTCCTGGAGATGTTCCTGTGCAGGGCCAGGAGTTGGACTTGATGATCCTTGTAGGTCCCTTTCAACTCACCACGTTCCATGATGCTATGAGAAGGTATGCAATTGATTTACTTGTACTCTCTTCAGTATGGACAAATTGCTTTCAGGAGGGCTATGTGCAAGAAATCCAATTTCCTTACGTATCGGTTGACATTGTTTTTCGCTGAGAAGCTTACTGTTTTAAAACAGTAAATTTCAAACTCTGTTTAAAATTTGCATTGGATTATGTTGGAAGAGAAGTGTGTAAATAAAGATAGGTACTGTAAATTGCTCTGTGATTTCTATCTTAAATCTGAACTTTTGGTGTTCTTTTTTCTATTTTAGGAAATTTTAGCTCTGTGGTCCTTTAACAGGTTTGCTGTGTGTTTACATCTGGTAAGAAGATGCAAGTACCTTAGACAATGTAGCATGGTGTTAGTCTTCAAAACTGGATAATACTGAAATAAAAAATACTTAGTACAGCCAACTGCTAAGCAGTTCTAGCAGTCATTACTCATCACAGGCACAACAGGAACTGTGAAGTCAGTAGGCTTGCAAAAGGAAGCTCTGGGTAATTTGGTGTATGATTACTTAAAGAGTGAATAATCTGTTTTATTAATAGATCATACCACATAGAAATGCATGGTGCATACAAGTAATGCACCATTTAAAATAAGAGTCACATGGGTAGCTTTCTTTTTCTTGGTATTCTGCTCTTTCTAGGAGTGTCTGTTTTAAATCCTGTGTCCTGGAAACTCTTTAATAAGTGTCAGGCTTTTCAGCTCATCAGGGCTTTCCTCTTTGCTTCCCTCCACCATAGTATCCATTTGTGATACCACATTTAGTATATGCTGTGTCATCAACCATGTGCCTGATCACTGTCTTCTGGCTTTGATTCTGAGTACTGTTTTTGGTGGTAGGTATTATGGTTTCTGTAGAGAGCTTTTTGTCTTCGAATAATATTAATCTCCTGAATGCTTTAAGGACATCTTGTGAGGTGTAAATGAGGGGGTATGCACACAGTGAGATTAAATAGTAAGATTTTACCATTTCCCTACATAAGGTGTACAGATATCAACTAAAACTTGGTAAATGAATTATAACAAAAGGAAAACCTATAGAGATATATATTTTTTTTTTCCTACAAGATGGAAGGAGGTCTCATTGATCAGCAGTATCCACTTGTCTCCAGTTGTAATGAAACAGGAGTCCAGGCTCCTCTGGATCTCTTTTTCTGCGTGACTGTGGTGCTCTGAAAAGCTGACCAGTACATGCTGTAGGCACATTCCTCTGCAGAGAGAGGACATTCATGTAAAACTATAGTCTTGGGGGTGCTATTTTTCAGATGTCCTGACTGCAGTAGGTTCACTGAAGGGTTTGCTTTAGAAATTTATGTAAGCAGTGTGATTGTGATTACTTAAGAGTTGTTCCCACAGTAAGTTTTACCATTTTATGTGGTAACAGAATATACCACATCATGGTCACATAGACTGAATTTTAATTTTATTACTGTACCTGAGGGATCTTTCCAGAAGGGTGTGAGGGCCTTACTACCAAGCTGCTCTCAGAGCTGCAGTCAGAAGCCAATGGCTTCATCAATTCTAGCTGCTGGAGAGCAGAGTAACAGCTTTTGCTGTGTTTTACATGAATGTCTGAAGTATCAACATCCATGTCCAGATAGGATATCTCCAGACTGAAAAAGCTAAGGGTTTTGAATGTGAGAACAAAACTTGATTCATGGGTGGCTTCTAAAAAGTGTGCTAAAATAAAGCTTTATTCTGATGTTGTTTTGATGTGAAGTATGGGGCTTTTGGAGGCTGGTTAGTTTCTGTGGTATTTTTTCCATATTTCCTGTTTGAGCAATTAGTATATGTGACACAATCTGTATAAATAGAAGAAGGGTCTAAATAAAGGAGCCTAAGACATCTAGAAGCAGAATGTTTAGTTTGTTGTGCCAGCTATGTTTTGCTACTCATATAACTACTCAGTGCATTTTTCAAAGATCCTGCAAAAGTATTCCCTCTGCAGTGAAGAAGTGCAGTTACCTCAGGAATATGAAATTATTTCTGGTCTTAAACATCATCCTCTTATGAATGAGAATTGCAATACGAGGTACAACATAAACACACAACTATCAGATGCAATCCCTGACCAGTTCTTATGGTAGAAGAAGTCCTTTTGCTGGAAGTCGTAAACCCCATATATTTTAGCAGTTAATAATAATGAAATGAGGTAAGTGATGCTTTCTGAAACTGGTAAAATGGGCAGTGGTAGAAGGAATGCCAGTGTTTGCTAATACATCAGTTCCTTACAGGCATCACCACTTTATGAGCAGAATCTATGAAGAAATAAAATAATTCTTAATCTTTTAAATCTTCTGCTGTAGGTGTTAACTGATGTAAGAACATCCATTATTCAGTATAATTCTTGTAAACTTATTCTTCAGATCAGCACCGATAGGCATTTGTTTAAAGTATATTATCAGGATGGTAATGACCTGCTGTGTGCTTGTGTTCGTTGTGAAATTAAGCTATTATCTATCCATACTGTATTTCTCCAGTGTTTCATAATCATGTATTGGATTTTCTTTCCTTACTCTCTCGTATCAGAGTGAAAATCCGTGATCAATCAGAAAATAGCTTCTGTTTCTTAATTGTGCTTTTTCTCTATCTTCTGTAAACACATGGGAACATTGTGACATGATCCAGTTTGTTCTGGATACACTGCCTCAGTTTTCATGCCACAGGACATGAAAAGTGATGACATATGTTTGAAATGGCATTTGGTCAAGTCACTGAGCGGATAACTGAGCAACCTGTATTAGGTCACTTTCCTCTCCTTGACTGTGAAAATTCTTGCTCTGTTCCTGTCTGCCTCTGTGTGTTAAGAGCTGTAGTAGGTAGTGATTAACAGGTAACTCATGCAAATTGTGGCTCATTATGCAGTTGAGAGAAGATGGAGTGGGGAAGAGGAGACCAAGCAACCCAAACAGAATAACTGGTACTTGAATTACGGACTTCATGTATTTATGGCTGTCCTGACCTGTTCTCTTATACTTGAGTAATCAGACATTGTCATTGGGTAACTTCAGCAGACAATCCTTGAACTGTCAGTGTGCTCAGTTAAGGATTCTCTGTTAAAGGGAATCTTTTGCAGATGGAAATATTGATTCATTTTGCCAGAGAAGTTCAGAATACCCTGTCTCTGAGAGCCTGAGGGATTCCAGAATAGGGCTCATGCCAGATGCATGCTGGTTGGTGGATGCTTTAGATGCCAAGAAATCTCAGGAGGCAGAGGGAGAAAATGGATGGTAGCCTCAGTTCAGCCAGACAGTTCTCATTAAAGGCTCAGCAGTGAGCCTTCCCCTGCAGCAACTGATTGCTTAGTCTGCTCTGTCAGCATATTATTTTCTAATGGCAAAGTTCTGAGCTTGGGGTTCTGGGTTGACTCATGGGAGCAAGTCCAGGTTTTGTGATGCACATTTTCTGAAATAATCTCTTGTGTTGGTTGTAACAGCCTGAAAAGTGTTTGCAGAATTTGAGATTGGTTGTGGTTGGAAGGAACTTCCCAGAGATCACCCTCCAAACAGGGTTCAAGCAGGGGAACCTATACCCGGTTGTCCAAAACTATGTCCAGATGGCTTTTGAATATCTCTAAGGAGGGAGAGTTCGTAATGCCCCGAGGGAACTTCTGCCAGTGTTACCTGCTGTGTGGAGAGCACCTTCTGTGTTTGAGTTTGTGCCTCTTGCTTCTGGGCACATTCCTGTTACTGGGTGCCATGGAAAAAAGCCTGGCTCCATCCTCTATGTAGACTCCCTTCAGGTATTTACACACATTGGTGAGATCTCCCTGAGCCTTCTCGTCTCCAGGCTGAACACTCCCAGCTCTCTCAGTCTTTCCATATAAGAAGAATGCTTCAGTCCCTTATCTTAGTGGCCCTTTATTGGATTCTTTCCAGTATGTCCATGCCTCCCTTGTAGTGGAAAACAGCACTGGACCCAACATTCCACATGTGGCCTCACCAGTGCCCGACAGAGAAGATGGGACGCCGCCCTCGACCTGCTGGCAACACTTTGCCTAATGCAGCCTGGAATGCCATTAGTCTTTGTGGTAAGAGCGTGCAGCGGGCTTCTGTATGAAATAGGCTGTTTTCTACGTACAAGGAACGTTTCTTCTGGAAAGCAAACACCGGAGTGTTTTTCTTTAAGAAAAGCTATTAAGCTACTTAAGTCTACCAAGCTTCAAAAGAATCCCAATTTGCTTTTGTAGAAGTGTTTCTAGCCGTGTTATTTATTTGCCTGATTTCTGCATCTGAAGCTATACTGGTTTTAGTATGTTTGATTTTGCTTTTATCGTTTTAATTCTAAAGCAATACCTGAAGACATTTGCAGATTTCCAAAGATCAGGTCTCCTTTTTAGTATTAATGGGATTAAAGAGTTGTGGTCAGTGGCTCGATGTCCTAGTGGAGAGCCATGATGGGTGGTGTCCCTCAGAGGTCTGTACTGGGACCAGTGCTAAGGGATTGAGTGCGCTCTCAGCAAGTTTGCCGATGACATCAAACTGTGGTGTAGCCAACACCGCTGGAGGGAAGGGATGCTATCCAGAGGGACCTGGACAGGCTTGAGAGGTGGGCCTGTGCAGAACTCATGAGGTTCGACAAGGAAAAATGCAGGGACCTGCACCTGGGTCGGGGCAATGCCATGCAAGTACAGGCTGGGTAGAGAGCGGATCAAGAGTAGCCTTGAGAAGGACTCAGGGGTGTTGTGTGATGAGATGCTCAGCATGAGCTGGCAATGTGCACTTTCAGCCCAGAAAGCCAATCATATCCTGGGCTGCATCACAAGAAGCGAGGCCAGCAGGTCAAGGAGCCGATTCTGCTCCTATGAGACCCTACCTGGAATGCTGCATTCAGGTCTGGGGCCCCCAGCATAAGGACATCAGACTGTTGGAGCGAGTCCAGAGGAGGACCGTGAAGGTGATCAGAAGGCTGGAGAACTCCTATGAAGCCAGGCTGAGAGAGATGAAGCTGGAGAAGAGAAGGCTTCAGAGAGACCTTTAGAGCACCTTCCAGATCCTTAAGGGGGGGCGGGGGGGGCAGCAGGATAGCAAGGGACTGTTTGCAGGGGCACATTATGATAGGACAAGAAGAAATGGCTTTAAGCTGAAAGAGCAGAGGTTTAGATTAGATATAAGAAAGAAATACTTCCCTGTAAGGGTGATGAGGTCCTGGAACGGTTCCAGAGAAGTTGTGGATGCCCTATCCCCAAAAGTGTTCAAGGCCAGGCTGGATGGAGTGCTGAGCAATCTGGTCTAGTGAAAGGTGTCTCTGCCCATGGCAGGAGGGTTGGAACTAGGTGATCCTTATGGTCCCTTCTGATCCAAGCCATTCTGTGATCTTATGAATTGTTCTTCCACAGTTCAGTCCCTTTCTGGTTCCTTTTGATTCTTAAAAATGGAAGAACATCATGGGCTGTATGTGGTTGATTTCATTTTATTTGTTTTCAATTCCTTAATAAATGGAAGCTAATGCTATGCTTGTGCATTTGAAATTGGCTGATTGAACTAATTATCTTGGGCATAAATTTGACTTTTTTAAAAATAGTTTTCTTTGCATGTCATGAAAATTGGAAGCTAAGTGAAGAGAGTACTGATCATTCTAAATCCGTGATGCTTTCAAAGCCTTCACCCATGTCTTGTGGACTCGATGTGTCCTGCAGGCCAAACTTTGCCATTCTTTTGTACGCTCAGGATTCCCTTTTGGTAGCCGAACCTAATGGTTGCATTCATGTGAACTGCTGCAACTCCTTGCTGTTTTCCTTCTGCTTGCCTCTCCTGCCTCTATGTAGAACATTGTGTGGTGCCTTGACCTTTTGTCTGTGAACTACCATACCTTTCCCTGCTTTTCAGTTTGAAGGATGTGTTCATTTTTTTTAAAAATTTGTACTGGTGATATTTGTCTGGCTGTTTTGTACTTCATGCTCTTGTGTTTTTCTGTATCTCCTCGAGTCTGGGCAGAGGAAGGCCTTTTAAGCTTCAGATAGGAAAGAATTTTCTATATGTGTCTTTCAGGCTTTTGTGTTGGATGATATTAATTAGAGAGCCTGCTACTTCCAAATTATTTTAATGCTCCTGTTCTTTTCCAGGGGATTAACTGCTCTCTCAAATACAGCATGCTGTCACAGCATCTATCAGAATCTCATTTCCTTTAGGGATCTTTTAAAAGACCATTTTGAGATAATCTTCCTTGCTAGGGTATCTTGATTGTGAAAAAAAACAGACAAACAAACAAATAACCAAAACCAAATGAAAACCAAAAAACCCCAACCAAAAAGCCTCACCCCAGAACTAAGCCCCAAACCTCCCGAAACAAACAACAACAAAATGCAAATCCTTGGGCATTTATTGTTGTTTTATAGTCTGACATAGTTCAGTATTCCAAATTCTAAGAAGAGGGAAGGACAGCACGAGAATAAAGTTGGGAACAGGACCTCTGACTTAATGAGTGTGTATGGGGACTTCAGTAGGTGTTACTATTTTCTACCAATGTAGTTGTGAGGTTTTTTTAAAATCTTTGCGTCATGCTTTCTGACTAAATCTTGGGGGAAGGGGTGATTTAATTTTTCAAAGGGAACTAGTAGCTTTACCCTTTAAACATCATAGGCAATTTTGGAGATTACTTGGCTGCAGTAATGAAAAATGCTGTATTATTCATGAAATGTCAATCTTCTTGCTGTTTGAACTAGATAAATACAATGAAATGTGATTTCCAGAGATTGCATAAAGAGAGCTTCAAATCCATAGGAAACATTTCTAGATAGTAAGAGAGCATTTGTATTCCACTGGAATACAAAGCTGTCCAAAACACAGGGTGCAGAAAGTCTACTGACCAACTACTAATGTGGAAGTCACCATTTAAATGAAATAAGTGTACACCTTCCTTTTAGATGAGCTTAGACTTTAGAAAGAGATTGATTCTTCAGGATCTGTTGGTATGAAAATGTTAATTGAATGTTGAAGGCTTTTTTCTGAACTGGAGGATATCCAAAGTATGTTCAAGCAAATGTGGGGTTTTTTTTGTTTGTGTTTTTGGTTTTGTTTTCTTTTCTTCTTAAAACCAAAGAAAGTTTCTGTATTTAAGTGTATTACTTTGGTTTTTATTTTTATACCCTTTGGTAGATTAGGTAGACTATGAAGAAACCAGCAGAAGTAAGGAGTAGACTAGAAACAGTATTCCAATTCTTCCTACGCTGTCTTCTCTGAGTTGCTGAAAAGCAGAAAACAATAAGACTTTTGTCAACAGATTAACATTTCTGGAAGTGCCTTTCTGAAGGGAGAAGCCTTCATCTATTTTCATGCTTGTCTGTCTTCCTCTTTCTTACTTGTGCTCATCAGGGCACGTCTTGTGAGAATCAATGTGTGGGTGCAGTTCTGCTGCAGAGTCCAAGATCTCTGCTTGAGGAGGAGGGATAAAGCTTCTGATGGAATGTAACTCAGGTTCTTAATCCACAACTTCTCTACACCTGTCCCCGAGGTATATATGCACAATTGGGTTTTTTTTTAATGAAAATTTTAGAAATAACTTGCCTTACAGTGGGTTGCTGTCGATGTAGCTTTTGGCCACACGCTTTGTATCCCCATTTGGGATGGTGCTGAATCAAATTATAGTTCTATTACTAGATTTGCATCTTGCTCAGTATTTTTCTCTGTTTACGGAAGTTAAGAAATCCATTATTCTAAGCATAGTCTTTGGATTTCTGCATTTCTTCAGAAATTCAGTCTGCTTTCTTGCAGTCCCTGCTTTCTCAAAGGAATTAATAAGAAATGCTACATCTGGCTTTTCAAGGAGACAAGCATGTAGAGTAAAGGCGATGCATATAGAAGGAAAAAAGTGTGGGTGAGAACTTCAGCTCAGTTCAATTTTTTACACTGCTTTCTTTTTATTTTTTTTTTACATTTAATGATGTGTTCTGTGACTGATTGCAAACAAGTTTAATACACAAAGTATTTGAACAATCTGTAAATTAGAAGATAGAAAAAGGTGTTGTAGGTTACCTCTCTCTTACCAAACAAAGGTTTCTGAATTTACTGGTGCTAAAGGCTCATCCTCACTTGAAAATATTTGTTTGCATAGATCAGGAGATAAGGGAGGTGTAGACTGCCCGCCCTCACAGCATAACTGAACTCCTAATCAAACAAAGCTTAACATATGGAATGTGTTCAAAACCAAGTACATAACTATAATGTGAAATCTTTTCAGCAAATGTAACCTTGGTTTGACAAGATTGGAAGCATTTAAAAGAAATTTGAGTAGTACTAGAATGGTATGATACAAAAACAGCTCCCGTGGGTGTGTCTCATTCCTGTGCTTGAGTTTGTCTTGCCAGATCATCAGTATCTTGACTGGCTCCCACAGCTGTTTTTCCTGCCTATTGCATCTGACCTCTTAACAGACTTTAAATTGTAAGTACTTTAAATACAGATGTCTCTTCATCTATGTACTGGAGAATTTTTTAGGCGGAGTCCTTTTCTCTCATTTTGAAAAATGTGTCTTTGGTAAACAAAATCCAATATAGAATTCTGGAAATGGAGGCTGAAAGGGATTTGAGAGTTTATCTGGACCTCTGATCAAAGTCAGTTTGAAACCTTTAAAAATAATAAAAAAATTCTACAGAGTTTCTGGTCTTGTTAGGCAACCTGTACAGGTGCTTAACTATGCTTTCAGTTAGGTTGCCCTAGAAATTAGCCCAAGTTTAGCCTAAATAACCTGTGGTTTGAGCCCGTTTCATCTGTGTAGGGAAGTGTATTCCCTTGTGTTTGCAGGAATCTTCTCTTTATATTGTCTTCTTTCAGTCCTGTGAACCCTGAACAAGTCTATTTAAATCTCTTCTTAGATTGTGTTTTCAGGGCCTCTTTCCTTTTTTTGTGTAGCTGCTTTTGGAATTCTTCCAGCTGTTCTATGTCATTTGGAGATGTGCTTCTCAAAACACGTTGAGGTATTTGTAATGCTAAGCAGAGTAAAAGGCTTATTCTGTCTGTTTAGCAGTACTGTTCCTTTCCATGGATCCTTTCCTGCTCTAATGCTGCGTAATAGTTGGTTTCCATTACAGATTTTTATGGTTGATTATTTACAGCCAAAATTGTGCTTTGCATGTAACTTAATTCAGCTCCATTTGAGGTTTTTAAACTTTCCCTAATTTTTTTTCCAAGGTTTTCTGATCCACTGAGTGTTTGCGATTTTTATAATGTAATGTCTACTTGAAGCTTTAATTTGTTTACTTACTGTTACCAAAATATTGAAATGTTTCCTGTTGTTTCCATAGGTTTGAGTTAGTGGAATGATATCTGATACATCCTTATAATTTGATAGTATTTCATCAATACTTTTTTTTGGTACAAATTGGAATTTGGTTGGTATTCTCTAGCAGCCCAAATGTTAGGATTAAGACAGACTAACTGGCTGTATGCATACCTGTATGTTGCAGTTTAACCACAGCCCGCAACTGAGTACCATGCAGTACTAATAAAAAAGGGAGACAAAGAGGGAAATAAAATTGCAGAGAAACAAGTGATGCACAGTACAATTGCACATCACCCACTGACCGATGCCCAGCCTGTCCCTGAGCAGTGATCGGTCCCTGGAGCCAGTTGCCCCCAGTTTCTATCCTGAGCGTGATGCTCTATGCTATGGAATATCCCTTTGAATAGTTTGTCACCTGCCCTGGCCATGTTCTCTCCCGGCTTCTTGTGCACCTCCTCACTGAGGTGTGCATGAGACACTGGAAAGTCCTTGACTTGGAGTAAGCACTGCTCAGCAACAACTAAAACTTCAGTGTGTTATCAACATTATTCCCATTAAATCCAAAGCACAGCACTGTGCCAGCTACTAGGAAGAAAATTAACTTTGTCCCAGCTGTTCCTCACCCTGCTGTGCTAAGGATAGGTTTGCATGGATGGCAGTCATGCTCATGTGGCAGGCCACATTTGTCAGTTGCAGTCATATAATCAAATTGTACTTGGACAAGTAGTTGTTCTGGACAAGCTTTTGATGCAGACGTGTTGCACTGTTTACCTTCTAGGTGTTTCTATAAATACAGACTGTGTAAAAAGCCAGCAAAACCCTTTATAGTATTTGGTTTCAAGTTCAAAGGTCCATGATTTTCTGAGGTCCCCTTTCTACTTTTAGACAAGGTCCTAAAGAAATGTGGCCCTTTCTTTCCAGTTTGAAGAAAATCTTACCCCCATGCTAAATTTTTCTCAGTGGATAATTATTAAATATGACTAAGCATAATTTAATATCTTATAGATTTTACTTGTACTTTGATTTGTCAACTTCTACGTCTCCAGATTGTTTCTGAACCTTATCTTCTATTTGTTTTCTGAAATTGTCCGTACTGCCTTTATGATTTACAGGCTATTTGATTTGCGTGTTTTTGAATGCGTTGTGAATATTAGAAAGAAAGATGCCTCAAAAGCAGCTTCTTGTGATTTGCTCTTAAGCTTTAAGTATTTGTTAGAGTGAAAAGGCTGCCATCAATTGTGTCATCTACTGTTAGGAAGCTAGTAGAAATAGGCTCTTTCTGTGTGAAAGTGTAGCAACTGCGCAACTCAATTATGGTTATTAATGATCTGAAAAAGACACTAATAACCGCAGAATGGTTGAGGTTAGAAGGAGCCTGTGGAAACCATCTGGTCCAGTCCCACTGATCAAGCCAGGCCACCAGGAGCATATTGCCATGGTCCATGACCAGACAGCTTTTGAGTATCTCAAAGGAGGGAAGACTCCACAACCTCTCTGGACAGCCTGTGCCAGTGCTCAGCCACTCTAAGTAACAAAATGTTTCCTTCTGTTGACACAGCACCTTCTGTGTTTCAGTGTGTGTCCATTGCCTCTGGTCCTGTCACTTAGAAACACTGTAAAAAGCCTGGTTCCATCCTCTCTATACTTTTCCTTCAGGAATATACATAAATTGATGAGGTCCCCCTGAGCCTTCTTGTCTCCAGGATGAACAGTCCCAGCTCTCTGAGCCTTTCCCCACAGGAGAGAAAGTCCAGTCCCTTCATTATCCTTGTGGCCTTTTAGAGTGTCTCCACTCTGTCCATGTTTCCCCTCTTGCTGAGGAGGCCAGAACTGCACCTGCTGCTCCAGGTGTGGCCTCATAATGTAGTGCTGTATAGGGAGTACCTGTTACCTCCCTTGAATCAAAACTTTGTCAGGTTTGGCTGAATGAGGCAGATAATAGTGTTTTGAAGAATTTCAGAACTAACAGGAAAGAGTAAATGGACAAAAAAAGACAGGTTTGGTTCAACACTGAAAAAGCCAACAATACATACTTAAATGGAGGCTGTTTGATTGTGCGTGCAACATGGTGGCTTGAAATTAGGAACGGGATCTGTATGTCATGGACGACCTCCAAGGGAAGCTTCATAAAGCAAACTGTGTGAAATGGAGAATAACAGGAATGACATAGTGTTGTTACATAGATAGGGGTTGTGGTGTCATTCCGAGCCCAGTGTCAAGGACTTTACTTCACAAGGAGTGCTGCACATTTATTGTGGATTTGGAGAAGATTAATTAACAAAAAAACAATGGGTGTGAAAAACTCAGATGAGACATTGTGGACATCTGAGTTGGCTGGCTTGAAGAGGAAGTTAATTAGAAGAGATGTAATACTGTAACCTGCCTAAGGCTACTTGTCTGCATTGGAGAAATTTCATTTCTCTTGTACAGTGGTGGGGAGGAGACTGAGAAGGGATCTGGGATAGAAACCTGGATTTCATGTTCCTGTTGCTGAGAAAAGCAGGAATTATGATTATCCTGTTCAACAGGAGTACTCATTTCTAAAAATAAGTATTTTTGTTTGTGGCAATTTCTTCCCCTAAGTATGTACCTACTTTTAAGGATGTACCTAGTTCTAGCTATGAATGGAGATGCATATGAACATCATAGAAAAGTCAGCTTATTAGTTTTTCCCTCAGGAAGGATGTAAATCCAAATTGCTTTTAAAATTCCACTTTCCAAAGAGGCAGGTGTTTGCTTCTATCTCAGTTCGTAGTAGAAATATAGCTTTTAATTTTCTACGATGTTGCTGGGGCCAATACTAGAAAAATGCCAAGAAGGGTTTCAGTATCCTTACTAAAGAGAAACTATTCTGGAAGTATTGTAAATGCTAGATGTCAGAATCTAAAATGGTTTCCTGATATAAGGAACAAAGATAAATAAAGCCTTCTGGAGATAAACTTTTAAAGGGAGATGGTTTTAGTTCATCTTGGCTTCTGATGTAGCACAGACATAATATTTCTATGGTTAAACCAATAAGTTATTTAATTAAATGTATTTAAAAATCAAGATTGGATGCTTTTGTGGAAGATTCCAAGGGTCAGAAAATGTTTTTTTCTTAAGCTGGATTCTGGTAATCACTTTTTATTGATTCTAATCTCAGTGGTTTTGAGCTGTATTCCTGGCATTAGTTCTTGTTATGTCTGCCTGGTTTTTGCCTTTTTAATAAGTATCCTAATGGAACTCTCGTTCTTTCTCTAAGAAAGTAACATTTGTCTTCTAACCAGGTATTTTCTAGTCTGAGCTACTGTGCCATGTGGTTCTCACAACTGTTTCTGATGTATCTGTTCCTGAGAAGGCTACTGTGTTAAGCAAGCCATGGGTTTGATCCTTGATATAAAACCTAAAAATTGCCTAAGAAGTATCAAAATCAGTAGCAGTGAACAAAAGGCATCATGACTAGTTTCTTCTTTTAAAGACAGGGATAGGTGGAGGTAGAAATTGTTTCTTCCCGTGAGAGCTTGCTTAGGGGTTAAGGGACTGAGAAACCGCTGAACTGTGGCGAAAGGAGAATTGCAGAGGGAGCTGCAGATGCCCAGGGCTCGTTAAGGGGCTGCAAGGCTGTGGTGAGGAGCTGGGAACAGGCAGCCAGTTCTCAGAGGGAACAGGGAGAGCTTCTGAGGGACTGGGGTAGTTGAGCAGAGTCTGCTGCTGTTCAGAAAATACTAGACTTGGCTGGAAGTATGGGTCTGTCTGCCAAGGACACAATGAACAAAGGGAGGGATGTGCTTTTTGTTCTGCCTGCCCTACTTGCTCTCAGATTTTTCTGGTAGGAATTTAAGCTTCTAGTTCTTGTTCTAGTAAAGTGTGTGTTGTTTTGTTTTATTGTGTGCCATGTTCCCCCTCAAAAAAAAATTAAAAGCCTTTAAAACAATTCCCAAAAACTGCATAAAGAGGAGATGGGTGTGAGAATCCAGACACATAATTTTAAAACTGTGGCTAACTCTGGGTGCTTTGCATAAGTCCTGTCCTCCTTTGACTAAGCAGTTTGGGTTATTCACGTGTGGAGGCTTTTTTACTGAAGTTTTCCCACAGCAAATCATAGTGACTGTTGGAGCATATGGTTATTAAAGTGAATGATCTTTTTTGATACCTTTCTTCTCAGATGCTCCCCTGTCATTTTCCAGTTATTTATTTCAAATTATCTTTACAAATGTTTAGCATATTTAATAAAAATGCTCATTTTTTCTGTGATCTCTGCCGCCTGTACTAAAAGTTGAGACGACACATTTTCTCTTATAGTTACAAGCCTCTGCAACTTAAAAACATGTATTTGGGGGTAAATAGTTTTGTAGCTAGAGTAGTAAGAGAAATCTGACTTAACTGTGATGTTTACAGTGCAACAGAATCTGCTATTTAAATTAACATTTTAGGAATTACAAGTTTGTGTAGGAGGTACATGTTCCTACTATTAAGTTAAAATATTGGGATTTTAAAGTGAGAGACTTTTAGTACAATTCTATAAATGCAGCAATATTTTGTAACTTGCTGTATGGACGTATGCGGGTACTGTACAGATGAAACTATATGCAAAAGTGTAACTATTGCATTTATCCCATGTGGCAACATCTCAGTTGTGCTCCAGTATTCATTGCTGCAGTGTAATTTCTTTCAGTAGGGTCTGCTTCACCCTGCATCGGTGGTATTCTTCTGTGCAACTCTCCCCTCTCACAAGTCCTAGGAAGGATATGGATTATTTGAGGAAAATTAACTTGTTTTGGGACAAAGAACTGTTAAGCACCGTTGTTTTATATTTGGAATGCACATATATTATGATGTGATGCAAGCTTTAATAAAAGAAGTTGCTTCTTTTTTTTTCTAATTTTATCTTAAATTAACAATTAATAAACTGTTACATTAACAGTTAAATAAACTGAATAAATTCATAGAATGAGGGACATCAAAGTCTCTGACAGCCTCCTGCTCAAAGCAGGGTCAGTGATGGGAACAGATGAGGTTACTCAGGACGTTATTCTGTTGGGTATGGATAACCATTGCCATCCTATGCTTTCTCCTTCAAGCTGATCATCAGCTAGGAGTAGATCTATATAAGGTCAAAGTGGACCTTGAGAACAAAAACCTACCCCATGCTCATCATTCACATTGAATTAAAGTTACCTGCATTACCACTTCATAAAACATCTCTGAGGCTAGCAAGACAAACTGCAAAGCTGTGGGCTGCTTAACAGCAGTTCTGATTGTCTGAGGTTTCCCTCTCTGCCTTGTAAACCTGGTCTCATGGTTTTGCAGTGGTCCAGCGTGATTTGGGCCATGATGAATAACTATTCATTTGGATTAAAATCTTTGCTCCTTTATTCTTGCAGTTGTAGATTTTATAGGAGACATACGTTTTCACTTTTTTATACATCGTTGCATTCACAGGCTTTATTGCTTCGCCATTGAAATCATTTGAGACACTAATTCAGTCATTGCAGAAGTGCAGCATCTTGTGAAAATCATCAGTTTAGGCCAGAGGTGTGCTAATATATTCATGATCTCCTAAAATACCTTCTCTGGCAAAGGCATAAATAACTTAGGGCTACACTGCTGATTTTTTGGCTATGTCACTGATCTTAATTTACTAGCAGCTGAAGGCTAACCTATGTACTGCTTTCAATCATAATAGAAATATCTGATCCTTATGATAGAGCCTTCATATAGACTGAAAATTCTTCAATTAACCATCAACTGAAAGGTTTAAGACTACTGTGTTTAGTTATTAAGTATATAATTCTCTATGAATTGTGACAGGACTGCATCTCCCTCTTGTAGTCCTTTACACTTGATGCTGCTTCAAGTAGAATGTTTTTTCTCATGATGGCTTCTGTTGTTTCTTTTTTCCCCATCCTTTTTCAGTCTACACTTTTTATCTTTGCATCTCCAGAGATGAAGTGTGACAAGGTTCTGGCATTCGGCTGAAATCGCTAAAACAAAATATGAATCTTACAATCTGTTTGCTTGTTTTTAATTCTGTTGTCTTCTCACAAGATTGCTACCAACCTTTTTCTTCCTGTTGCCTCTTTCTAATTCGAATGTGTGTGCTGGCATAAGACTATATGAAATGGTGTTACAGCAAACAGTACTTGTCCCTAACACCCAGCAGAAGTTTGAAAAGTATTCCATCTTGAAATTGTTTTCCAGCTTATGCCATTGTCCAGCAGAGAGCTACTAAGTTGGTCAAGAGTCTGGTCTTTTGAGGAAAGGCTGAGGGAGCTGGGACTGTTTGGCCTTGACAAGAGGCAATTGAGAGGCAACCTCATCAATGCGTATGAATATCTGAAGGGTGGTTGTAAAGAGAATGGAGCCAGGCTCTTGGTGGTGCTAACCAAAAGCACAAGAGACAATAGGCAGAAACTGATGCACAGGAAGTTCCACCTGAACATGAGGAAGAACTTCTTTACTGTGTGGATGACCATGCACAGGAACAGGTTTCCCAGAGAGGTTGTTGGGTCTCCCTCACTGGAGATACGCAAGAAACATCTGGACACAATCCTGTGCCATTTGCTCCAGGATGACCCAGCTTGGGCAGGGAGGTTGGACCAAATGACCCACTGTGGTCTCTCCCGACCTGACCCATTGTGTGATTGAAATTTTCTGAGTAACAGAAAGGCCTAAACAGGATATGCTTTCAGACTAGTAATGTCTTCACAGAATCTTTTCTCAACTCTTCCAACAGCTAAAAGTGGGAGGAGAGTGATTACCAGCAGCACAAGAGCATTATAAATGATTGAAGAGCTAGCACTCCAAGTATTCAATAACAATTGAAATTTAGTCCTGGCTGGAGGAATACCTGGTGCTCTAAAGATCAACCAATGAGATTTATTCACGCTGTGAAAACATAATGTAGTATGTAAATAACTAGAGACAAAAAGTAGGCATATAAACTCACCATGTTTTGTTTCACATAAATAGAATACAGCTGATCCAAACCCCTCATGGAGGAGTTCTCATTACTCTGATCTGAGACTACATGGGTATCTCTGAATTACAGTCACCAAAATAGTATGAAATTGTTTGCTTAAAAGATACTGTCCATTTCCTTTCAAATTCTCCTGTCACTATTACGTTTGGGGATTATGACTATTAAGTCTCATAATCCCCAAACATATTAAACTGTATTTTTTTAAGGCATGTAGACCAGAACATGCACATTTAGCTGGAATGTTTCTTCAAATTTGGTTTATAATGAAAATACAGAAGGAAGCTGAACTACAGTGACACTGCCAGGCATTACAATAATGAATAATCAGTGTGTGTTCTGTGTGCTTGTGTTACAGATTAGTTTGTCTTGACTGTTATAATATATGTGATTTTTCAAAGTCTTGACATTCCTGGCAAGTGCAGCGTAGGAGCTTCTGGATGCATTCTAAATTTCTGGCTGACTGGCAATCACACTATTTTTAGGCTTGAAGGCTTACAGTGTAGAATTTCACATGCTTAGAATAAAATTAAAAGTTCTCTTCTATCTGAAAATTAGTGATTTTTATTAACTTGAACACAATTTATAAGTATGGTACACCCTTTCTAAAAAAACTTGTTTTGGGGAGTAGACAAGTTTAGTGTTTAGGTGTTTGTATAATAGTGACCATAAAGCAGTTCAGCATAAACTAAAATCAGGGAAAACTACAGAGCCCTGGGAGTCTACATGAAAAGTATTGCTGTCTTTTTCTTCCATTTTGACAGTTAGTTGAAAGGGTGCAGCCAGAAATAGATGTATGATGTGAGTTAACTTCTGACTTTGTAGCTGATGCCATCATGAGGGTCTGGGCTTTTATGATTACAGGACATTCTTTGATGACCATAGTCTGTTATGGAGGGGTCGGATCCACCTGTCTGGAAGAGGTGAGGGAATCTTTGACAGCAGGCTGACCAACTCAGTGAGACTGGTTTTAAAGTGAAGGACTTGAGGGGTTGGGTCCAAAGTGGCAATACTCACATCATCAGATCCAGCTGGGGAACATGAGGAACTGGAGCTCCTTGTGCAGCCAGAAAGTTACTATATCATAGGAATAACTGAAACGTGGTGGGCCAGCTCATGTGACTTGAGAATTGTGATGGATGGCTATAGGCTGTTTTGTAAAGATAGGTGGGGAAGAAGGGGGAGGAGGAGTTGTGCTCTATGTTAAGGAGAACCTTGAATGTATAATAGCAGTCTCTGGTGATCATGGAGGCCCTTCAGAATGCCTCTGGGTCAAGCTCAGAGGACTTGTTTCCAAGGGGAGTCTTACAGTAGGCGTCTGCCATTGACCTCCAAACCAAGATGATAAGGCCAATGAACCAATATTTGGGTCACTTAAGCAAACTTCAGGTCAACAGAACCTGGTTCTTATGGGTGAATTCGGACATGTGTTGGAAGAACCATACAGCAGTTGGCATGTCATCCATCAGGTGTCTGGAATGCATAGGGAAGTGCTTCCTCATGCATGGTTAGGTGTGCCAACCAGGAGTGAGGCACTTCTGGACTTGCTGCTCACAAACAGACAAAAGGTATTTTGTAATATCTCAGTTAGTGATAGCCTTGGTGGCAGTGATCGCAACACTGTGGTGTTTGGGATCTGGCTGAGCATGCTGAAGGCTAATACTGAGACAAAAACTTTGGAGTTGAGAAGAGCACACTTCAGCTCACTCAGAACTCAGCTGAGAGAGATCCATGGCAGATAAAGGAGCTAGTGAGTGCTGGGAGTTTTTCAATAACGTTTTCCTGGAAGCACAAAAGCAGTTCCTCCCCTTCAAAGGCAAGGGGAGTAAGCAGAGCAAAAGATCCCCTGGGCTTAACTGTGAGCTTCCAAGTGTGTTCAAAACCAAAAGAGAACTGTAAGAGAGATGGAAAAGTGGATGTACACATGATGAAAACTACAAGGACATTGCCAGGGTGTGCAGAGAAGCAGTTAGGAAAGCAAAATATCTCTCTCTATATAATCCTTCTGCAGATTATCACAAATCAGGTGAAACACGTGATTGGGAAAAACCAGCGTGGATTCGCCAAGAGCAATGGTGCTTGACAAATCTGATTGCCTTCTATGACAAAACAGCCTTCTTGGTTGATGGGGAGTGAGGGGTGGACATTGTCTACCTGGATTTCTCCAAGGCTTTCAATACCATTTCCTGTGGCCTTTTCCTAGAGAAACTGATGTGTGATGGCCTAGACAAATGGTTTGTGCAGTGGGTGAGGAAGTGGCTGAGAAACTGCACTCTCAGCCTGGTGGTGATAGATGTCTCCTCAGACTGGCAGCCTGTCCCAAATTGGGTCCCCAAGGGCTCGATATTGGGCCCAATACACGTAAATATCTTCATAAGTGATCTGGAAGATGGGATGAAACTGAATGGAGAAGTGCACACTTTGGAAGAGAGCACCACCCTGCAGAAAGACCTGGATAGGCTGGAAGAGTGGGCTGACAAGAGCCTTATGGAGTTCAACAAGGGCAAGCGTAAGGTCCTGGGAAAGCAAAGTCCAGGAATGCAGCACAGGCTGGGATCTACCGGTCTGGGGAACAGCTCTGGGAAAGGGACCTGGGTGCCCTGGGGGACAGCAGCTCAAGAGTGAATGTTGTGCTGCTGAGGCAGAGAAAACCAACAGGATGCTGGTCAACAGGGGCAGCACCAGCAGAGAGAAAGAAGTCATTGTCCCACTCTGTTCACTGATTGTCAGGCCACATCTGGAACACTGCGTTCAGTTTTGGTCCCTGCTCTGCAAAAAAGGATGTGGACAGGCTGGAGAGGATCCAGAGAAGGGCACAAAGATGATAAAAGGACTGGGCAGCCTGCCATATGAGGAAAGGCTGAGAGAACTGGGTTTGTTTAGTCTTGAGAAAAGAAAGTTCAGGGGAGACCTTATCACCATGTTCCAATTTTTAAAAGGTGGTTACAGAGGAAATGGAGACTCCATAGGATTCCTTGAAAAAAAAAAGAAAAAAATGAGGTATAATGGGTACAAGTTACTCCTGGGGAGATTCCAATTAGACATAAGAAGAAAATTTTTCACAGTGAGAACAATCAAGCATTAGAATAATCTCCCCAGTGTAGTGGTGGATTCCCCAATATTGGACACTTTCAAGACTATGCTTTTGCCAGGAAAGGTTGGATCAAGTTGATTCTTGTGGGGCCTTCCAATTTGGTATTCTATGATCCTATAATTCAGTGAATCATAATCTATAACATATAATCTATACTTCATCTGTAACATGTAATTTATATCTATAACTTGCTTATGGAATGCTCTTGTGCACTAGGTGTTTCTGTGTGTTTTATATAGATGGGGCAGTCAGAGGGATTGAAATAGCTCTGTAAATTTAGCAACTTGATATCAAAGTTCTGTGGATTTATACAATGGGAATTTGAATGCCTAGAGAACAGCTGTATAAATAGGAACACTGCATTTGTGGATCTTGGTTTAAACCACCTGTTTGTAATCATATGATGAGTCTGTGATAGGTTTCCCAGGCTGCTGGAGTCCACTTCTCTTCATTCATTCTGCCTGTGCTGACTGTTTGGTGGTGTTACGGTGAATTGTCTAATGTGCAGTGGGACTTTTCCCACTGTAATCAATAATCTTCTTCTATATGTATGTAACATGTATTTCTTGCTATGAACAAAAAATTATAAACTGTATCTTGTAAATTACTTTTTTAACTGTAGCTCTAAGTTTAACAAACTTTGAAGTGATAATATTTGGCTTTTAATAAATACAGAGTTTTTCACTGTATAATGGCTAGAATTAGGATGAAAAAGAAATTTGAGCATATTTCCTAATTCAGAATTGTACCAGTCATGAAAAGCACAAATCAAGATGAACTCTCTTCTTAGTCTCTTTTTCGTACTTCAGGTTTAAAATTCATAGATGTCTCTTTAGAATTCTCTTGTGATTTTTGTGTTACCTGTAGATGAAAGAACTTAAGTAATAAAAATTTTCACAAAGGAAGCTTTGAGCTGGCAAAATGATTGCAGATGCCTTCTTTGTGTGTAACTTGCAATCTCTAGACAGTTCTGCTAGCAGCCGAAGATTTTGTTCATTGATAAATCAGTGTTGCAAAAGATTTCGGAGTGTGAAGTTCATTTGTTTGGACACCCTGTTTGTGAGGAAAAAAATGATCTTAGCCTGCATAAAGAATGACTCATTTTGTTTGATCATATCCCTACTTGTACAAAACAGAAGAAACCAGTAGTATGAGGAAGTTTCCAGATAGTGAGTATGAAAAGTGTTTGAATGCTGGGAGAAAGAACTTGTTGAAGTAAGGTTGATTATTATTTATTTTCTTCAGAAACTCTTAAGTGGCTTTTCTCTATTATGCAAATTCAATGAATTGAAAGTTGAGGTCTATAGTGAGTTCTAGTAAATGTAAGAGAGAGTATCACTCAGGAAGGTAATGGAACAGCTTGATGAGGAATGATAGACAAATGGCAGTCATATGGGTATACATGTAGGTGAATAATTCATGATTTTAATCTCATTTCTCAAAGGATAATTGATGAACAACCTGAAATGCCTTATTCCTCTTAGCATTGACATGAAGACTGCCTTTTTACAGAAATGTAGCTTCTTCCACTAGCATATATTGTGATTAAATCTACACGAAACTATCTATTAGTGGACTTCATACAACATATTGTGAGGGACAGGTCATATGATTAATTTGTCTGGAATAAAGTGAGCTGTTCTGATTTTTAAATTTTCTTTTATTTTTAATAAATTGTGAGATAATTTGATTGCACTGGGCATTTAAAGGGAATTTTTTGAAGGGTATTAGAAAATGAAACATGAGTGGTCTCTACTGAAGAGCAGGGAGGTGACAAAACAGAGGGCAAGCAGTTCAGTGGCTATGGTATGCCAAAAGTGCAGCTAAGGTCAAATATGCATGAAATAGGATCAAGATAGTATCCCAATAAATCAAAAATGTAAAAAGGTATGGGTTATATAAATACAGATATGTGTAATATGTACATACATTCTTGGGGAGCATAGTTACTTCCTAATTTAAAGATCATAAATGTAGACTTGTGTAATATGGTTTGCCTGTGGTTGAAGTAGGACAGTTCCATAAGTGATTGTGCCGTGACTTGGATTGCCATTGAGTAGTTTAATTTTTTTTTTTTGTTTTCCATTGCTAATTGGAAGCATGAAAAATGTTCCAAAAATAAATGCAAGGCTTTTTCATAATGGGTTCCTTGTGTATTGCATATCACTCTTTTTTGTGGAGTATCTCAAATTCATCCCTGGAAATAGTCAATAGCGATTCTCACATGCATGAGAAAAATCTACACAAAAATAGAAGTTACCATCCTCTATTCCTGTGTCAGGCTTTATCATTGAGCAAAGAAAATGGAGCTACCCACAGGTTTTCTCCTGACTGAGAGCAGGAAACAGCTGACTTAAATCTCTGCGTGTGTTTCTGCAGGACCGTATGACAAATACTGTGACAGTGGTGACGTTGATGTATCATGTGAATGTTATATACATCGGCATGCATTGATTAAAGGGTGCAGAAGATAGGAAATTGTAGCGATGCTTTAACTTAGCTGGGGGATGGGGATTGGACAGAAATGAAACAAGTCATCTGAAGGGATAGGTCTTTCCAGGTTAAAGGAATGTTAAGCATTGGAGAAAAGCAGGCATTTCATTTAGGCTATATTTTAAGCGAATCGGATTTTTCAGAAATGGTTTTATTTGTTTCAGAAATGTTTTATTGTGGCCATTGTGCTGTTTGAGATGTGTGTCTGATTGCAAGATGGTGTAAATAGCTCAGCAAGATGTAGGGCTGCAGTGTTGGTGCGGGTCTGACCAGCTGTGGGCCTTGCAGTCGATTCAGTATCCTGCTGAAAACAAAGAATTGTTTGATTCCTTCCTAGAGGCAAAGCAAGAAATAGGGTGGGAAATACAAATACCATCATCCCCTCTGATAAAATACCTCTGTAGGGCATTTTGTTTTGAAAATAGTTTAAAAGAAAATGCAGCTGCGTTAGGTTGTTAGCACAAACTCCTGGCTTTCCTTTGGTCTTGGAATCATTAAAGTACTTGGTTTCTGTAACTGAATTTGATTCCTGTGGCCTTTTGTTTTGCATGCTCCTTGCAGGGACTTGGGTTGTTTATTAATCTGCTGGCTGCCCTGTGTACTATTTCTGGCTGCACAACCACCTTCTCAGCAAATCATATCCCGTATGTTTCCCAGCTGCTGCCATCCTTAACACACGCAGAAAATGTCTCCTGGCTGGCTGAACACAAGTTCCAGCTGGCATCACCTCATGACTGAGCAAACCTCCCCTTTCTCTCCTGGCAGTGTTGCAGCCACAGTGGTTCTCTGCCTCAGGTGTTGTGTCTCAAGGCAAAGATGTGGGGCTGCAGCAGAGCTTGGGGGGCTGAGGCAGCTGGGAATCTGCTCCATTCAGCCAGGAAGGAGCAACAGCTCCTTCCCCACAGAACATGGGGATGTGCATGGGGCACGAGGGGGTGTGTAGCTAGACAAGGGTGATGAGTGGGTGAATGGAAATAACAGCTCCCTCTTATCTTCATCCAAGATGATACTTGCCAAGTTCTGAGGTAACAGCAGTGATAGGTTTAATGATTGACCTTGCTATTGTTGTTTTGTCATCAGAGAACTTCTTCTGTTAAACTACCTCTGAGTTCTTGTATGAAACTTACTGGTCCACTGAAATAGAATTATTTAGTCCTACAAAATATTTTGTATTTAGCAATTCTAGTTTACCATTTCTAAACCATTATGGCTCTTAGGCCTGTCCTTTAAAATAGCACTTGCAGTAGTCCCGTTATTGTCAATGTTCTGTAACGATATTTTTATTTCCTTAAAAATACTCTCAGAAATTGTGTTACTACCAAGCTCCTACTAGGAGACCGTTTTCTGACTCTGTGGTCTATGGGTTTCTGCTGGTTTGCAAAATTAATGATACTGGGCACAGTTCTCGTGTTTGAAGAGAAGTTACTTATGTATCACATAGAAGAAAGAGGAAGCATAAAATCGCTTGCATGCTGTGATGCTGAAACATCCTATAGCTAGGCAAATATTATGTAGAAAAATGAGTGAACAGATGAAAATTCACAGCACCAGCCTGTCAGCTATTTGTTTTCTGAGTTATGAGTACTCATTTTTGTCAGAAGATCTCAAGATTCTACTTCCTTCATCAGGGCTTTGTAAGGCAGATTCCAGCATCTGCCTGTACAGATTTTGTGTTGTGAAGCTGTTAGGCTTTCTTCTTTGTGTTTTTACGTGCTCTATACTACTGTCAACTTTTTAAAATGCAAAGATCAGACTTGGTGCTCTTATCTGCACTGTTTACTGTTATACTTTCAAGTGATTGCAGAAATAGGGGTTGATATGACACAATGTGGTTTTTCAAGTGAGAGAGCACTTAGGTGACCTCTCATGTCTCATCGTAGTTTAAAATTACAATTTTGGACATAGTCAACTTCAGCGTTCAGCTTTGAGTTTTCTAGGGGATCAAATGAAGTTTTTTATTCCCACCCTTCCTAGTTCTGTGTTCCTTTTGGAGTCTTACAGGAAGAATGTATCGCACAGTATGTTTCTTCCATTCCAGGGAAGACATGAAAGCACCCTCCCTCCTGCCTGTCTTCCATTGTAGATAATGTTTCTCCCATTTATGAGAGTCTGAAGCTGGTCTCCTTGTCCTTGAGATGTTCCAGAATTGAAGAGAGCAGGGTGAGAGGTTGGAAAGCAAGAGAATGTAAAGTTAGGGAGCATGTAGAAGATCTGAAGTGTTTTTGCATGCATTTTTGGTGAGAATATCTGTGTTGCATTTGGAATATAGCCTGTAGCTATAACTGGAATGATCATTTAATTTAGCTTGGTAAAGATTTACTTTACCAAGCCATTATGTTGCCATTAGGTGGCAAAACATCAAAATACATTAGTCAAGTGATAATGTCAGCAGCTGATCTGCAGTAAACAAACAGTCAAACCATCACAAATGGTTCTGGGACAATTGAGCTAATGAATCCTCATGTCCCCAGCCTTGTGTGTTTGTATGCAGGAAACCCATGGGCCTGGATAGCATTTTCTCTGCTGGCTGAACAAACCCAGTGTGGGCCCTTGCGATGCCAGGGCGTGGGCCTGGTGTGGACCAGCTCAGCAGGGCGCTGCACTGCAGTGACAGGCAGGCCAAGCAAGTGCTGCTGGAGGCGTGTGCAGCCCTCCTGCCCTGCGTTGTGTCAGGCTGTTGTTGGATCTAAATGTTAGAGAACTCTGTCCACTTGTTAAATGTGCCTTAAAATGGCTGTCAGACCCAAAAATCTTCAACTGAGGGTGGAAAATGGATGGAATAGGATAGCCAGATTGCTTATTACCAAAGCATGATGGCATGAATGTTTCCTTCTCTGGAAATGGGCTCACAGACAGTCTGGTTTTGTCTTTTTAATTGTTGTTTATTTCAATGCATTTTGGATCTCCACTTGAAGTAATCAGAAGAGACAGACTAGTGTGTGAATCAGAGGCTTCTGAGTGGCTCAGAAGGATTAATATTGCTTGTATTTTAGAGGCACACACACTCTGAGTCTGTTATTGTTTACGTTGTAAAACTAATCAATTTTCTAAGAAACACCAATTGTGTATGTCAATAATGCATCCGTAATACAGGAATTGTGTAAATAGGCATCTCTTTTTGGTGTAAAAACATTAGATTGGGGCAGAGTAGCTTACCTTGTGGCTCTCAGTCAGTCAAAACTAAGCTAATTCTAATCAGTATTTTTGTTGGCTTGTGCTGGATGATTGCAGAATTAGATGTTTAGCTTTGACACTTTGGACTTTTTTTTTTGATGTACATTTTTCCTTTTGAAGTTTTGTAAGCAAATATTGTATGTTCTAACTGTATAGAGTTGACTTTCTCTGTGTGAACAATGCAAACTGATTATGATCATTAGAATTAAAAAAATTAACGTAGCTGGATTTTAATAAGAATTCAGTTCTGGCCCTAGATGCAAGAATTTAATTTTTTTTAGGGTTGTTTTTTTAATTTCGCGTAATCTGTAGAAAAGCAAAGAAGCAAACCTAGGCAGCAGCTTTCAGCACAGGGCTTGGGAAAACTCAGAGGCTATTCTGTCACCTTTTCCGAAAATCAATGTAGTATAATGTTACATGGTGTCTAGGTCTGCCTTTTGAAGCTGAATAATTACGCATTTAAAGAAAAAAAAGTATTTTTTCCTAACATAATGGAAGAAGTAGATCTTGACTCGACATGAAGCCTTTATTTCAAGGCTAACTCTGTAGTATGTGCCAACTAGCTGGTAAAAAAGCACCCTCTGTTGATTGGTTTATTTAACTTTCTTCCAGCAAAATAGCATATTGTGCTGTTGTCCTTCCACTGCATGAGAAGAGCCTAAAATAACAGAAGCTGTTATGACATCTCTCAAAGCCTGCCTTTGTCAAGGTCACAGTTCTATTTTTGCAGTATTTTGTGCAAACAGAGATAGGTATGGTAGGAAAAAATATTTTATTACTGAGATGCTGATTCCTCCAAAAGTGTAAAATAAAATAAAAGTGCAACTCCCACCCCTTGTTATGCAAAAACATAACATACCTTGGCTGATTGTTAGCCTGGGTCTGTGTGCTGCTCAGCTTGCCCATCAGCAGATACAAAGCTCTAGAATTAACCTGTGGATGTTCTTCTTAACTAGCAACCCAAAATTTCTGAGGAACTCAGGTAAAAGGTAGGGGTTCTGCTTTTAAACCACATGCATAATCTTTATATTATTAAATATGTGGAAGCTTTATATAAGTAGGTTGTGCTGGCTCATTCAGTATTATCAAATTTGTATATAGTTATGGTGAAAATGTAGAAATTAACAGCTTTTTCTCAAGTGTATTTGGAGCAACAGAGAGTGATAAAGATAAGAGTGTGCATTGGAGCCAGAAGTTGATAGAGGTGTAGTATGCTGAGGATTATTAAACATGTGGATGCTGGGTTTGAATCTGGGTCTATAAAGTGCTGATTGTTTGAGTGTGGAAGAACATTGGGAAGCATCTTCTGTGCTTGTGCTGCTCATCTGCATTCCTGGGCATCTGTGTTTGAGCTCCTGCTGTGGGGAGGACACAGTTCTGGGTCCTGGGCTGGATGGAGACTTTGCGTGAGCTAGTACTGCCACTGGTGTGGACTCTTTGTGTCCTCTGTTGTAGGTGATGTGGTGGGCAGGATGGTTACTCTGTGTCCTGCTTTTGACTGGGACAGGTTCATTTTCTTCCTAGTAGCTGGTGCAGTGCTGTTCTTGGGATTTAGTATGAGAATAGTGTCGATAACACACTGACATTTTGGTTGTAGCTAAGTAATGCTTACTATAAGTCAGATGCTTTTTAGTTTCCCATGCTCTGCCAGTGAGGAGGTGCACAAGAAACTGTGAGGAAGCATGGCCAGGACAGCTGACCTGAGCTGGCCAGAGGGATATTCCATACCATAGAGTGTCATGGTCAGTGTATATACTGGGGGGAGTGACCTGGAAGGGGTCTGATCTGCTCCTCAGTAAGCAAGTGGTGAGCAATTGTACTGTGCATCACTTTTCTCTTAGCTTCTATTACTCTTTCTTCCTCTCCTTGTAGTTTCAATTATTATTATCAGTATTAGCATATTTATTATTATGATATCTAGTTGCACTTATTAAATTGCGCTTATCTCAACTCATGAGGTTCACCTCTTCTTTCTGGTTCTCCTTTACCCTGTGGGTGGTGGGTGGATGGTGCAGGCAGTGAGGGAGTGGCTGCCAGCTGGGGTTAAACCATGATGCTGTGTCATGTGGAGTGAATTTGTAAGGTGACACTGGATAAAAGTGCTTTGCCTGAAAGAAAAAAACAAATCAACTGTTCAAATAAAATCCGACCACTTTGCACTGAAGTAGATGAGCAATGCTGGTGTGAATGTTCTGTTGGCTGTGCTAAACTTTTGAGGGCAATAAAAAAGAGGGGTACAGGGATGAGATTGAAGTTTTCTGCATTAGCAGAAATGGTGCTTCAGGAGTCTACTCAGTGTTAGCAGTAGAAGGTGTAATAGGAAATGTGTATCAAATTCCATCAGGATGTTTGGAGACTAAAAGAAATTTCATGTAATGGGAAGGAACCAAACCCTGTATTTCTGTACATGTGTGTTTGTGTGTGTATGTATACACACATATAGATAGAATGAAGCTTTTTGGTTTTATATATATACATGCAGGTAAAAATTCCTGATATGTGTGTTGCTTAATATTATTTGTCAAAAAGTGACTAGACAAAAAATAATGAACAATGTATTTTATTTGCTAGTAAGAGATTAATTTGCCTTTTTAAAAAAAATAGAATTAGACATGTTCTCTTGTTGAACACCTTCTGTAAAGAAGTACATAGAAAGGCTGATTACTTAGTATTTTCTATATATTGTAATATTTATATGTATAGTTTAAGGTACTTCATTTATAATATGTTAGAATATACTTTCAAAAAAACGGGTAGTTTACTTGATGTATTTCTTTTTAAAGGAAAGATAGAATTTTATGGGTACAACATATTAAATACTGATTTTAGTGTTCTGAGAAGTTCAGAGTTGTAAGGAATTGAAATGTAAAATGGAATACCTGTACAAGAAAAGCCCTTCTATATAATAGGCTATCCAGTATTGTTTGCTTATTTTTTTTTTTTTTAAACTTTAAATCAAGAGTTAAATGTATCACTGTGTTCTGCTTTCCGGTGCTTCGTTGCTACAATGTCTCCCAGATATGTCTGAATTTGTTGCATCTGTTGATAGCAGTAAGGTCATATTGACAAAGATCCTGGGAATTAGACATACTCTAAATGAATGTGTTTGTGCCTTTCTGTTACATAGTACAGTGTTCCTTGCAGGTCAGTTTGTCTAAAAGTTACTTGTAATAATAACAATGTTGTGACTTGCTTGTGGCTGTTCATGTTCAGTGTGAAATACTTTTGTCTTTCTGGTCACAAGAACGTTATTCAGTGAAAAGCAAGTATAGAGTAACAATGACTTTTAAGACCAATTGCTTTTCTAGTGGAGGAGAAACTTTAGCCTTGGGTAAAACTGTAGCATTTGTGTGCAGCCTGTAATTAGATTGTAGTTGGGTAAAACTTGATGTGGTTGAGCTCTGCAAAACTTTACTCAATTTTCTGATCTAAGGGGAGTTTTTGGTGAATGAATCGTTGAAGAGAGTAAGAAACATGTAGTAAGAGTACTTTAGAAAGTTCTCAAAGCATTTTTAGGTCAGTTTTGAATTTTTTAAAGTAAAGGTGGATTTATAGGAGAGTTAGGATGATCAGCAAGTTGCACTACAAACCTGCAGAAGAAACAACAGGAATGATGTAAGCTGTTGTATACCTTTTAAGTTTCCTTTAGGGAGAATACATTGCTGCACTTTGCCTGATTAAATGATATTTCTCATCAGCAAGGGATGTGATGTGTCATGACTAATGTGCAGTGATGCAATTGGAAGTTGAAAAGCATTGTATGGGTTGCAAGTTCCTGTGTTTTACTCAACAATTAAAAATTTGCAGTCTTCCAGTCTGTGTGTAACTTGGAGCTGTGGCTGATGTAGCTGGAAGATAGTTAAGATTCATAGTTGTGTTTGGTGAGTGCAACACAGCAGCAAATTTTACTGCTCTGTCGGAAGACAGCTTTTGTTTTCAACTGAAAAATGAAATTTGGAATCTAATCAAGAAGTTTAAGGTGTTTTTTTTTCTTTCTCCCATTTCTGCACTATGACTTCAGTGTGGATTTAACTGAATGTTGTGAGAAACCCCTACCATGTTGGTCATGATGACTAATATTTATTTCATAGAATTGTGCAGTAGTTTGAATTGAATTTTAAAGGACATGTAGTCCACCCTGCAATGAGCAGGAACATCTTCAACTAGATCAGGTTGTTCAGAGCCTTATTCAACCAGACCTTTAATGTTTCCAGGGATGGGGCATCTGTCACTTCTCTGGGCAACCTGTGCCAGCGTATTCTTGCTAGAAACACTTTTGTACCAGTTAGTCACCCAGTATAATACTGTTTCTGAATTGTTAATGTTAATGAAAACAGAAAATAAACTATTGCTGAAACAGACACTCTCATTTTTTTTTCACTGAAACAGATGTAATTTAATGGTATATAAGGTAATCTGTAATTGCAAAGTTGGATGTTTTAATACATTAAATGGTATACATCTGGCACATTTTTCAGTTAAAGGTTAACCTACAAGTGTTCTGTGTAGCAATTGTCAGATTGAAGAATAATTTCTAAGACCTTAGATTTTCTTATGTTAAGAAGTTTTTGCAAAATATGTATCTGGAAAAGAAAGGAAAGTCATGTTCCGTGGTCTTCTTGCAGTGTCCCTCACTAGTTCACCTAAATCCAGTCCTGGCTGTGATTTTCGGTTTGTTGTATGAATATTTTCATTCTAACTGGATTTTGGATGCATTATACGGTCTGCTGTAGGAATTGTACATCAGTCTTGTGAACATGAAATAAAGACTGTACAGTTCATACATTGAAGTCCTAAAGGATTAGTTAAGTTCCTGCTGACATCCACTGTCCTTTTGGACTTCAAACAATATCTGGCAGATTTTGTGAGGTGTATTGGCAAATCAGTTCTCACTAGTGTGTTGTTGAGAAAATGGTATGTAAAATTAATTTTATCATACATATAACACTTTTATAAGGTGGTTCATGTATGTGTTTTTTCTTACATTTGCTCAGGACCAGCTTAACAGAAGACAAAAGGCAACCTGTTCCTTTTTCACTGAGCTATGTTTTAATATGTGTATTTTAAAATTAATTGCCTTTTCCAGTTCCTTTGAAAACAGCAGCAGTAGGATTTGTGTGCAAAATTTTGAATGCATAGCAGTACATGCAATGGAAATTATTTGATATATTATTTTCCAAACTTCTATACTCATACAGACAAAAATTAACTCTGAACTGTAAAAACAACTTAACAGATTATTTTCTTCTTTATAGGACTTCCGTTTTTTACAGTGGTGCTTAAAATTATAAATTCTAGGCTTTATTTATGTGAATAAATATTTTGGCTAATGACAACAGAATTTATATGGTTGTACTACACACTTTTAAAATAAAAAAGGACATGTTTGCATAAAATAAACATTACCAAGAAAACCCTCAGGCAGAATAAAAGTGTAATTACAAATTTCTATTATGTAAAATTCACTAAAAATAATTGGAGATTAAACTCTATGTAAAAGGTACTTTATTCAGTGGAGAAATGTTTATGATTTTTAATTGAAATTTTTTTCCCATTTTCTTTCCAGGTATTGCTTTGTTTTCGCTTTAGGATACCTCACTGTGTGCCAAATTACTAGGGTCTATATCTTTGATTATGGACAGTATTCTGCTGATTTTTCTGGGTAAGGAGAAAAATCATCTTTCTGTCTTGTCCTTCTAAGTGATACTGTATCTGTTGTTGCAGGGTTTTTTTATTGGTTGCTTCCCCCCCCAAGTTAATTGTGTCAACCTTTAAAACTTTGGGAGAAAGCTGAGCATGTATGTGCATATTGGCACATGTGCAAATATATAAGTAACTGTGCTTTAATCATACAAACTGAGAATTTTTGTTAACAGTTGTGTCTTGTTAGAACCACCAAGGTGTTATGTGTTGCCTCCTGTTCCTGTCTGAATGGCATAAAGGTTTTGGTAACTTTGGGAATTTTTTCTGTTTAGGTTTTCCCTTCAAGTCTCTGCTACTATCTTTGACAGCATGATGAACCTTGAATTGTGTCTGGTGTACTTGCTTGCCTGGCACAGTCTAATACTACTTTTTGAGGAAAATCTGAATATTTTATGGAATTTAGCTTTTAGCTTCCTTCTTTTTTGGTTTTATGTTAGATGTTCCAGAAGGAGAAAGCTAAGGAGACAGGCACCTGGATGGTGAGGTGGTCACGGAGACCTTGGAAACAGAAAGTTTTGTCTCTGTGTGCCTTCATTTTATATAGTGAACTTATACCTATATTTGACTTGAACTGTATAGGAGCGAAACAGAATTAAATGGGCAAAATAAAAATAAACCATATTGGTACTTCTTCTTTCTGCTGCAGATACAGAGATGTGAAGCACAACATTTCTTATAAACAAGTTTTCTACTATGATAGTGCTTTTGTTGATTGAAAGGACAGTTTGTATTCTAGGGGAAAAAAAGAGATGGGGGAGTATTTGCTAGTCTGCTTAAAATAATGCATTTAATACTTTCCAGGGATACTTTGAGTGGCAGTGGTCTTTGTAGCTTAACATTACCTGTGGTAGAGTTTTACTTGTTAGCTTTGTTACTTCTCTATCTTTATTGGGAACAGGCATATAGTCCAGGAAATTAACTTGTAGGCTGAAGCCAAAAGCTCTTATGGTTGAGTTCATCTTTTCTGTCATCTTTATCTTCTTACCTTCTAAAACATCTTTCTACATTTGTCTTACATCCAAGTGTCTGCCTTCAAGCCAGATATCCAAGTTCCAGTTGTAGTCAGCAGAGATGTGATCGATGTGGACAGTAAAGCCTGGAGGGCATTTCAGCTGACCCAGCACTAAGTATCTACCTGAGCGTGAACTGGGTCACTTGTCAGATGCCCCTGACTCTATTGACTACATCTGCGCTGGCTATAATGAGAGCTTGCAACAGAGTCATATGCATAAAGACACTAGATTTACTGATGTTGAATTTAATTTCACCTTTACTAGTGAAACTGTAATCCAGATGCTATCCCTTCCAGTTCACTGTAGGGCCAAAGTGTACAACCTTGGCAGTGATCAAAGCTCTGAGCTGACTCTGGAAGCAGTGTAACTGTACTTTGTTGTTCTCGTTCTCGAAATAATTAGTAGAACTTGAGCACACCATCGCTCAAACATGACTGTACTGCTTTCAGATAGCAGCTGGCTTTGTGGCTCTGATGGCTTGGTGGTAGCTCAGAGATTTCTGCTAGGTCTAAACATGTCCAAAGATTCCCACATCCCATCTCTGGAGATGTTCAAGGCCAGGTTGGATGGGGCTCTGAGCAACCTGATCTAATTGAAGGTGTCCCTGCCCAGGGCAGGGATGATGGGGCTAGATGATCTTCAAGGTCCCTTCCAACCCAAACTGTTTCATGGTTTATGAGCTCTGTGCTCCGGACAGAACTGTTCTGAAGCCTAGATCCAACTCTGATTGTATGTTTGAGATGGCAGATTTAAACCACCCTTTCATGCACCAACTTGGGAGCTTGATGTATGCATATCACATTAAATCTCTGGCAAACACTGCATATGCTCCCTTGACATGAGACAGAGATTATTTCCAAAACAGGCAGAGAAAGAAAGCTTTCTCTGGTTCTGGGAAAAGAAAAAGTAAGCTCAAGAAAATAACTAAAGTTGCCTAACCAGCTATTGAACTCCAGCATGAGCAAGTTCTTCTAAAGATGTTGGCATGGATTCATGTAGTGGTTAGCCCCGAAAGAGCTTTGAGTGTGTATTTACCTAGATATTTCTCCTAGCATGCAGTGCCTGCCTGGGGTGCCCAAGCTGAGAAAATCTGTTCAAAATTTGAAGGTCTCAGTGCACTGACGGGAAAAAGCTGAGGGCACCTCATGCTGGAGATGCAATTGCTTGTGCAGAGCTGTGTGGTCCTGGCTGCAGTACTAACAGATCCCAGCTGCCTCCTTTGCCTTTCTGCCAGCACCTAAGAGGGATTGTTAAAATCCTGCTTCACAGCCTCACTGTGCCAGGAAGGACTCTTCCTCTTTTAGTCTCTAGATTGTTGCTCCTCAGCCAAATATTTGATGATACTGGAATAGCCACTTCAGGAGACAAAAAAAAAAAACCAACAGAATACCAGGGTCTGCTATGATAACAATGACAGATTTATCATCTGGAATTAATGTAAGGGCTGACTGAGATCCTCCTGGACTCCATCCTTCCACCAGGCAGGACCCATGCTGTCACATGTCTGCCTACAGAAAGAAAACCCATTATATTTAGAGTCAGTTGGGGATTTCTGCCAGCACCAGGCAGGCCTACAGCTTAAATACTAGAAAGAGGTATGAGGGATTTACCAGACTATCTGTTCCTGTTTAGTCTTCTTCCTTTATGACCCTTGCATGTCGCTCTAGTCTTGATATCAGGATTTTGGGGCAGTGGTAGTACAGTAGAAATTCTTTTTCACCTGATTACATTTTGAGGACTTGAAATAATTGTGTGCTTTGAAACCAATTTTAACCTTTATCTAAAAAAAAAAAAAAAATCAATTTCATGGACTGAACCATATGGCAAAATACTGGTGTAGCCCAGTTAATGAAGGAGGACCTGATGGCTTTTGGATTTGTAGTTCTGTGCCAACTTGTGTTATAAAAATGACAAGTGCACTCAAGACATGAACAAAACTAATTGCTCATTGTACAATATGATTATTTTATTGTGGGGGGCTTTTGTTTGTTTTTTTGGGGGGGTTTTGTTGGTTTTTTGTTTGGTTGTTGTTGTTTTTTTGGCTTGGGTTTTTTTTGTCTCCAGCTCAGATACTCCTAGGTAAATACAGTTCCTGATATGTTTTTTGAGATCTGATTTCAAAGTTAAATTTCTAAAATCTGGTAGTTTACTTTCTGCATTCCCTATCCCTTCACTACCCCAGGGAAGGAGTTTGCGATGTTGAGATTCACATCAGGCAAAAGCTCTTAGATACTATGAAAATGGTATAATTTCTCAGTACAAAACTGACTTGGCTAGCCAGGGTAGAATATTTCTTGGACAGTTTAAGATTCACTCAAGTGTACCAAATTCAGAACAAAGTGAACTTTGTTGGAGCCAGCATACTTATGCTGGGTTTTTGTTTTGCCAGATATGTTTACTTGAAGCAAAAAATAATTCTCAATGGAAAAATCAAACATAAGATCAGGTGTTAGTAGAAACCATGGAAGTGGTCTGCATAGCTAAATAATTTAATATTCAACTTTGCTATAGTTTTCTTGTCCTTTGCTTACTGCTACTGAAACTTACAATGAATATAAATTGCTCTTACTGACCTTTTTTCTTTACTCTTCTCACTGTAAAAAAACCCCAAACTATGTTAGTAGAAAATACGTATGAAGCACTTTGGCTGTATTTGTACAACCTAATGCAGCAATAAAAGACAGGTGTTATCAAATACTACATTTAAGGCTTAAATTCTTCTCATTGCATTGAAAACTGTAGTGGTTTGAGCTAAAAAACTAATTACTTTGTTCTTGCATTGAAGATCTTCCAGCTTGGAGTAGTTAACCTGGGCTCCTAGTATAAACTTCCCCTGGTATTTATATGTGAAAGAAAATCCTGAATTTGTGTCTAAATTATTCTTTCTTCCTTTTTTTTGTAACAGTCCAATGATGATAATTACACAGAAGATCACTAGTTTGGCATTTGAGATTCATGATGGTAAGATTAAACTGTGTTTAATTTTCTATACAAAATAAATTTAGGGAAAGTTTGTCGTGAGTCAGTGAATTACTTTAGACCAGTTTCGTATTTCGAGGCAAAATAAATTTTTGTGTCTCAATTGTTTCTTTTGATGCTTACTAATGAAAGTACTGATAAATGTTGCTCAGACTCTACAGAAGCTCTAAAAATGCTGACACTGTGCAGAAGATATGACTTATCAGAAGACCAGTGACACTGCTGGAGTCAGTGTCTAAAGACCACTGATACTGTTGTGGGGTAGGGTATTGACTGTGAGAGTTAACTAAAGAACTTCCTGATTCAGATATCTCTGTTGCTGATGGATGGATAGAAAAAGCATATGTAATTTCAGTTGCTGAACTCCTTTGGTTTTAAAATATTAATTCTTGAGTACTGCCCTAGTTGGTGCCATATATGCTGATTTTTATAAAACCTTTGTGTGTTTCATTTTGTTTTGTATCGTAGTTACACTCACTTCTAACGTATTGCTGTGAACAGGGAGATTGTCTAATTATGTTTGTCTTCTCTCCTGTCAGATGTATCCACCAGATAAGGGGGCCCTAGTTGTGACAACGAATCCTAATGTTGGCTTTTGTGGGTAGGATAGCTAGGTTTTTAATTACCTTTAAATTCAAAGGAGTAACTTTCATTTTAAAGTTTGAACATGTCATCTAATAAACCTGTCCAATTAGCTTGAATCACTTGGAGCTACGGCTGTCAGTTGAAGATTTGGGAGTGTAGCTCCAGACACCTGGATCAGGACACCTGCTGTTCTGAAATTGTTTATTAACCTTGTGCATGAAGTTTAATGTGCTTTTGTCTCATATGCATCCTAGCTTTGGTGCTGTTGGTGTTTCATTTTTTCATTTTTTTCCCTTTCTTGTTGAGTGGCATTGTCTAGAGAAGCCTGTAGGCAACAACATTCAGGAATATGAAAAGTTAGGAAAAGACCTTTTTAAAGTATTTTTGCATGAGTGAAAATAAATAATGCTAGGCATATCTAGTTGGTCAAAGATGTTGATGTTTGACTTCCAGAGAAAATACATTCAGAAGTAGTAATCTTGCAAGATATAATCAACTGAAGTACGGAGTACACAAGTTAGTGGAAACAGGTTATTATAAGGAAGTAATAGTTCTTGTGTCAAGCATGAATGCTTCCTCTTACTATTATTTTGCTAGGGGAAAGAGCTATTCTGAATTTGCTGACATCATGCACAAGTACGGAACAAGCATGTGAGTGTTCCTGGCAATCTTGAAACAATGTTTCATTTAGTCAGCTCTATTCTTAACTTTCATCACAAACTAGACTAGGTTTTTCAGATAATTTGTATTTTCTTCTGGATTTCTGTATACATACCACTGAATTTTCGGTATCAGTCCTGAAATTTTGTTCCTTGTTGACCTCTGAAGTCTTTGTCAGCCAGTGAGGAGTAGCTAACAGTATACTGGAAAGATTTCTCTCTGGTTGTGTCTGTAGTTCAGCAGGATCCTTGAGCTGGATGTCACAGTTGCAGTGGGAACATGACTTTCAAAAGTTAATGTGACCAGTGTGAATTCAGGAGCTGCTTAGAAAAGAAATACAGGGAAGACTAAGATTGCATTAAAGCAAAGTTTTTTAACCTTAGACAGCCTAAAAGGGATCCTTCATGAAAAATTAATGAAAACGAGCCCTGCTCTCACTGGGCTTTTGTTCACTGTACAAAGGTCCATACTTCCACTGGAAATTACTTAGAGATATACTGACGGGAGAGGAGATGATGTTGAAAATCATTCTACTAAGTGATTAATGGCACACTGAGCCTCTAGTCACATCAGCTTGGCTATATTAATCACCAGTTACTTTATTTTCCTCCCTCATTTTTTACCAGTACATCCAAGGAGAGTAATGAAAATAAACAGCTGAAAAAAAGTGTTGGTGTGTTGGAAGTTCCTGGTAAACTTCAAGATTCTGGTTGTAGCTAGGTTGGTTTTGTGGTAAAGGCCAGTCTTCTGGACTTGATGTTTCCATGGCAGCCAGTTTGTTGTGTTCAGCTGGTTTCATTTTAAGGTCCTGGAGTGAACGGAATGTAACCACAGAGAGCACTCACTCATGCTGTATATTCAAGCACCTGTCTAGCTAAGAGGATATGCTTGATTCCAAGTTGAAAGCTAGTATGGAATCCCATGAACAATAACAGCTAACACTAACACCCTGTAACAGTTACACTGCTGTGCTCTTATTGTAAGGGATTTTTTTAAGCAGGGAAATTAAATGCAAATTTGCATAGGATTTGGACTTGATGATCCCTGTGGGTCCCTTCCAACTCAGCTTATTCTGTGATTCTGTACTTTAAGCTTGCTGTATAATGCAGACTTTTCAGAAGTTTGCATGGATCAAAAACTTATACCTGAAGAGATTTGGAGTACACCTTTCGTGTGTTCTGATTTACATTCTGAACTTCGGTCTTTGATAGTTCTTACCTTCCAGTTCCTTGTTACTCAAATGAGCAATGCTAAAAGTGAGTAGTCAGTGTGTTAACATTTGCTTTGTATTTTTTGCTGGCTATTCCTGACATCTCACATGTATATTCTAAAGGCAGAAATATTTTTACATATTTGGAAACTGCTGGTGTCCATATTAATTCTTTATGGCAAGATTTTGATTTATTTATGCAATACTTCAGGCTAATGACAGTTAGGAGAGAAAAAGGAATGGTATTTTTTATTAGAACAAAGAATTTGCAGCTGTTTAACAAAAATGTTTCTAATATTTCTGTTAATTATATCAGTGAAACTGCTGTGTGGTGCTGTTTTGGAGGTTTTTGGGTAACTTGTTGGTTTCTTATTATGCTTAGGAGTTCCTTTTAACGCTTTCTCTCCAATTACCTCTTAATTTTATTTTATTTTTTAAATTTTTAAAGTGCTCTCTCTTATGACAGTGATAGCACGGTGATTATTGTTTCAGTATCAGTTACCAAATTATTTTATAGTGTCCTTAGTGGTTAAAGGAATTATATTGTATTTTTCCCCTTCTAAGTCCTCAAGTACAGTTTTGTGCCTGCATTTTGCTTGTTTGGCTCTTTGGATATTAAGACTTGTAAATTTTCTTGCTTTTTTTGTAGGTTTTTTCCAACTCAGTGGGTATTCGTACCTATTTGCCTTTGTTGCTGCCAATGTGGTAGTAACGACTAAAACTGTTATTGTCTGTCTGTCTTTGGATCTTAAAATGTTTTAATAACAACATGCATTTGGGCTCAGCTGGTGATTCATTTCAGAACCACAAAATTTACTGTAATTGCAACAGAGCCTGCAATAGGATCTGTGTTTATTATTAATATATAATCCTATGTCTAAACATTATTAGTTACTGATTAGCCAGATTTCCATACAAATACAAAAGTGGGTAAGTTTAACCACAAAGCTGGGGTGATGCCATGATGTGTTTGTAAACCCTGTTGTAGTGAGAGCACAGAAGCAGTCATAATATCCCATAGTAAAGCCTATGTGGCAGGACAGTGGCGTGTGCCTAAGGGTGCTGGGTGTGTTACCGTTAGGATATGGGCTCTTGAGAAGGAGTATAAATTTTGAGTATAAATTCCCTCTTGAGAAGGGAAAAATTTTGTTACTGATGATTTACAAAATTCTGTTACCAAGGAAAGAACATAGGAGTATTTCCTGCTTTACAGATGAGAAAATGGAGTTATAATTGCTGAGTGACCAAATTGTGTCACCTTTCTAATAGATGTTCGATAAAACCCATTTTCTCTAATCTCTGCTGTGTGATTTGGTAGTAACTAAGAGCTGCAGTTGTTGCGGTAGTCTCCTACTTTAGGGCAGGAGAAGGCAATTCTTATAACCCCCAAAGGAATGTTACAAAACCTCATGAGTTCCCTAGCAGCAGTGTGCTGCTAAAGTGGGAGTTCTTCATCCCCAGTGTGTAGTTGGTAGGGAACAGCTGTGGTTTACGAGGTCTCTGTTCCCATGGGCCTGGGAAATATTGAATGTGTATATATTAATTCATCTCATACTGAATAAGCATCAATGGAAGAGCACCTCTTCCATGTATATTTTCTATGATTTAAAAAATATTAATGATAGCTTCCTGAAAGCTTTCAAGATTATGACAGAGATCAATGGTTTCCTTGTTCTTGCGTGCTGTGCAAAGATGATAAATGGGCCTTCAAGACACTGAGAAGGCATTAAAAAAAAAAAAGCAAACAACCAAACAAAAGCCAAAACAGGGAAAGCCACTAACCTGACTTCAAAGAATCTGCTGGCTGGAGAGAAACCTTAGTGAGAAAGGAAAATGAAAAATTAATGGAGGCTTACTTGAATGCAGTATGTTTGAGACAGCAAGTGTATTGCTTGCAAAGTTATTTGGGCCTTAAATGACTTAATATGTATGTATGTATATGACTAAAACCTGTTTTAAATAGACCAGTTCTTTCCTCCTACTTCTCCAAAACCACAGATCATATTTCAATGGTTAGATTCTTCTATTTCAGGTTTGAGGTTTTTTTCCTCCTTTTTCATACCACACACAATGATGTGCAGTATTTCATTTGACTAATTACCTTTATTTAGTGGCTAATCTGGCTTTATGCAAGTTCATTTGGACACACTGGGTGATTGCTTCCTCTTTCTGACTTAAGAGTAAAATACTTGTATAGAATATAATGGCAAAGGAGGCTCCTGCTCCAGTCAGTTTGCATTGTGTAGGCTGTGAGAGACTGAAGGCTCTGTATGGGACACTTCCCTGCACTAGCCATGCGGTGGGATCTACATCCATCTTTTGGAGTCTTTGTGTTAAATTTCTGTTTGTGTTAAATTCAGAGATTCACTACCTGAGAACTGTAGTATTATGGCCTTGAAGGTTACAGAATCTTTCAAAATGCTCCTTCCACATTTTTTACTCAGTACCTTTCTCAGATTAAAAGTCTTTGCTACAGAACCAAGGAGAAGGTGTGAAAATGTAATGATGAGGAAGAGAAAGTGCTGTATGAAGTTAGGGAGTGATAATTTGTTCTTCAGTTTCTTGCCTTGAATGGGTATGAATGGGGAGGACTTTCCACTGTGAAGGATCAGGACCGAGGGAGGCATTTTTCCAGCTCATATTGAAAGAGAGGAGGTGGGAAGTTGGTAACCCCTCTGTATTCTCAGCTTTGTTGAAGACTACAAGTGTGGTTTTGAAGCCATAAGTGTGTGTAGGTTATGGTCGCACTAAGACAACAGTGTTATCTTCTTGGTAGATACCAAGTGTTTCCATGAGTCATAGAATTAAATTAGCTTTTACTTCCCCTCAGCCCTTCAATCTTTTTTTGTCATAAGGCTGACTGATTTTGATATCTAAAAAAAATTGGCTCCAGTTGAAACTTACCTTATGCTTGGATCAAGTATAAGGGCTCCCCTTTGTGGATTTACTGGCATCAAGGAGTGGGGTTGAAGGCAACTGTTCTGTGAGAGGAGGAGGATCTTCTATAGAAACACGTATTTTCATAAAGCACGTTGGGATTTTATATTTGTATTACCCTACTCTGTTATCAAACTTGGTTAGAAATTGGCTGTTGGGTTTAAGCACTGCTGTGGAGGAAGATAACTGACGTGTGATTCCATAAGTTTGATTTCCTTTAGGAAGCTATGTGCATAAAAATAAAGTTTTTAGTACTTGCAATGGCAAAGAAAAATTGCAAATATGAACAGCAGGAAATGGCTGCATGCGGGAATGTCTGAGCCGGTAGAGGAGGCTGCAGGAGGAGCTGAAGTGGTCATTCTGGCAGGCAGTGCTGGCTGGTGTTAGCCAGGGCTGTCCGAAGGTGGGATCTCTACTGCTTTTGTTCCCCTGAATTAGTGTATTTCATAATAAATGAAAGTGTTGAAAGTCTTATTTTTTACCTTTCTCTCTTACGGGAGTACAGATTTTGAAGACTATTTTTCAGGGATAGGTCACCAGCATTTCAGAAATAGCCACATATGGCAAGAAGGTAAACTCAGTCTTGCTGCTGAACTTAGACTTGGACTGCCCCCTTCTGCTAGCCGAGGTTAGAGCTTCTTGTTAGTGCTCAGGGAAAAGACTGTAGCACCTTTACTGCCGTGCCTCCTTCACTGGGCCTTAGTCACAACCTTTACTTGCAGTGCAAAGCTGTTCTTGAGGTCTGCCATAAGTTTTGAATTACAGAAATCTCTCTTGGAATGTGTTGATTTTATGCATCAAAACTGTAGTGACCGATGCAGTGTTTGGGGCTTGTCCAGTTTCCAGAATTGGAAATAAAGGGTTTTAAAACCTGCAGACTGTAAAGTCTTGGCCAACGGAGGAGAATTGTTTTTTTAACCCTTTCTACAAGTTGTCTTAATGCTTTCCTGAAATCCATGTGATTTCAGGTTTAGGCACTGCTGGATATAACTGAAGATATGAGAGTTTGTAATTTTGTCAGTAAGAATTGTTTGATCCAGCTCCAGCAAAAATGTTATGTGACATAATAGTTCTGAAATTGCTTGAGGCATTGAGAAATTACATTGCAGCATGAGGCTTGCTCTGCTCAGTAAAGAAGCTCATTAATGTGGGGGGGTTTAGCTGTTCTTTATTTTTTCTTTTTCCTGTCCGCTTCCCTAGGAATGTTTCGGAAAAATGAAGACTTGACTCCATCACAGAGGTGTTTGGCTGTAAGGTAGGCTTTCAGACATTCTGCTTTGGAGATGTTTTGTGTGCTTTATTAATGTTCTGGGCAATTTCTACGGCTCACGTTCAAGACAGAGTGTATAAACTCGTGTGAAACAGATCCATGCTTTTGTATATTTGTAGTTAGGTGTTCTCTGAAAAAGATCGCTAGGAGTAGGTTTTATAGTTATTTAGAAAAAACATTCTAAGTTCTATGCAGTTTATGCAAATGAATGCCATATCAGATAGGAGACTAGTAAACAGTACACGTGAAGTAGCTGGTGAAGGAACACTGTTAAATTCTGTTTTTCAGTATTTAACTTACCTTTTCTCCTTTCTTTATTCAGGACACTTGAAAATAGTATGTTGCCTTGGGCAAGCAAGTGTTGAGACATTTGCTTTAATCGAAATTATTGCCAGTTAACGCAAACCTTTGTTTATTGATTCAATTGTTGAGGGAAAAATAGAGAGCTTAATGCAGTTGAACAAACACTTAGGAAAACAGCCTTCCCTTTCCTTCCTCAGGCTCAGCTTCAGTCAAACACCTCTACTGAGCAAGGAGAGACTCATTAGAGTTCAGGAGGTGTGTCTGAAAATGCTCAGTATGGATTGGGAAGAAATGCTATGTGTAGAACGTTTCAAGCTATGGTTACAGAAGACAGACAAACTGCTCTTGTCCATGTGTTTTTTTACTGCAGTTAGAGTAAGCGATAACATGGAGTATGACTTTTCCTACTGTGGAAATCCTGAAGAACTACACAATCCATCTCACGAGTTGCTTGTCTTTGAATTACAGACGCATGCCAAGTCTACTGGAGTATTTAAGTTACAACTGTAATTTCATGGGTATCCTGGCAGGCCCGTTATGCTCTTACAAAGACTATATTACTTTCATTGAAGGCAGATCATACCAACTGCAACAGTCTGAAGCAAATGGGAAGGAAGACACAAAATATGAACAAACGGATCCTTCCCCAAATGTAAGATGTATGACTCTTGCAGTGCTGATGCTTATGTAATCATTGCATGGAAAGCTTGGTTTGCACTCTTCGTTTACAGGCATAACTGCTGAGCTGTATCTGGAGTTCATTCATCAACAGAATGGTTCCCTGTTCAAAATGTTATATGCTTATTTTTTAAAGGCAGGTTTTCTTCATGGTTTCCAGTCTGGATCCTGTGGATAAAAGCAGATTAATTTAGAGCTTCCTAACAAGTTTATATGGTAAAAAGCTATCTTTAAATTAAAACAGTTCATGCATGTTCACTTCAAAGCATATACTGTGCATATAAACCCAGTCATATGTAACAAATTGAAAAAGTCATACAAATAGTTTCATTTTTCATGCTTGCAGTCATGTAGAGGGGTATTAAAGATGGATTTTGATCTGAAGGTGTAGTAAGATGAACTAGCCGTAACACTATGAATAGCACTCACATAATACTTTTTTTTCCTTTGGTCTGTTATTGGAGAAGAGACCAAATACATAGAGAAGATAGTCCAGTTCATCATGCCATACAGGAGAGATTGTATGACCCAAATTTAAATCAAAAGCTCTCAAAACTTTTTACTTTTAAAATTTAGTCCCATAAGTTTAATGCTCAGAGTACTGAATATTATTTTTTCACTCTTTTCATATTGTCTTAAATAGTAATGTATCGGGCATTTAAATTTGCATGTGCCTAAGAAAATTCTTACCTCACATAAGAGGCAGAATTATCATGGGATCAATTGGAACACTTCACATGGATGGCTTTTGCTAATTCCAACACCAGTTGCTCATGTTTTGCTCATCTTGTGACACCAGCTGTTGGTGGAGCAGATAAAGGCGTTCCCGCATTAGCTGCTTGTCATGTCTTACCATGTAGAGGTTACGGCCCCACAGCTGGGCCAACAGAGAGTGCTTCCCAATCAATTGGGGCATCTCCAACCACTTCCATGCTTGGAAAGCGGGTGAGGACTCTTTGCATGTTCCATTCTACCCGTCTTGTGTGGTTGCAGTAACTTGCACAACAGGAATGTAAACTTGTGTCTGGAGGATGATAGCACTTGAAGCTGCTCCACAAGTTGACAGAGCACATAAGCTCACACAAGTGAGCTGTGGAGCAAGTTAGGAAGGGTGAAAGACACAGGGAGAATTCCTTGTGTAGATTGACATCACATGGCCCGTACTCTGCTTTGATGTGTTGTACTGACAAAGTTGCAGGCACTTTTGTTTCTAAACATTGTTTTGGCCCAGGAAAGTCTTGTGTACTAAAATCCTATTTCTGCAGAAAAGTGTTGTGTAGTAAAATTATTGCGAATGAGTGGAGGTAAACCAAACCTGCCCATATCAGTACTGCGGGACACACATCTCCTGATTGCCCTGATAGGACTTCCTGGCTTTTTACCACATAATCTTGCTAGTAATCTGGACAAGGTCAATAAAAATAAATGTAAACCTGTGATGGCTGCTTCTTTCAGGTAAGTGGTTTTCCTCAAAATTAATTGCTCTTAAGATGCTTGAAACTTTTGCAATTTATGCTGCATTAGCTTTTGACATAAAAACAATGAGAAGCTGTTTATGCTCCTGATACTTTGTCTCCCAACTGGTGTTAGAGAAATCTGGCTGCATTTTATAACAGCAGTGGGTATTGTGTGCTTTTGGAGAAAGATGAATGATACAATTTCACTGCATTTGCTGCATCAATTAAAATATTCATTGTCTTGTTCTAGAAGAATATTTAAATACCATTAACATTATATGAATACTTTAAATTTGTTATTATTTCAAGAAAAATAAATTTTTAGGTAACTCAAAAAAATTGAATTGTAGTGGGGATCAGCAAATGTTAATGTCATAAATAAAAAAAACCCTTGAGCTGAGTTATAGTAAGTTTCATTTCTTGTTAAATATAATTACATAACGAAAGTAGTTCATGCCAGCCTCCTCCTCTCAAATGTGTGTTGACTGCATGATGTTAACTTGGTTTAGTACTTTTGCTGTGTTCATTGCATGTTAAATGAATCGAGTCACCATATTAAAACTTACTTCTTATACCCCTCCTATTGTGCCTTTTTGCAAGCTATCAGTTGTTGGTGCTCAAAGTGGTGTCAACTCTCAGAAATTAATATCTGTCTTTGTAAGTTTCTTTTTATTATGGCTACCCTTAAAATATGAGATTCCTGTCAGCAGATACCTGCTTTCTCGCTTATTATGCAGAATCTTCCTACAGGTTATAATGTTCTTGCTTAATTATCTATCATTTTTATCTGAGGTACCAACCTCCCCAGAATAATGTGCTTTAATACAGTACAATATGATGTATTATATACTGATTCTTTATCAACCTAAGAACTAGTTCATTCAAATAAAATTTTTGAAGATTCCTCCCTACTTTTTAAATATATTTTTATATATTATACATGTTAATGCAGTAATGTATTTCTAAAATTTATGAGCTCTGTGAGTGTTTTACCTTTGTTTCTTCAATTAGAAAGCTGCTCCTGAACCTTTTCTCCAATTAGATATCTAGCTTTCAATCTGATTATATTCCCACCTAATTTATGCACATTTAGTTTTGTCCTGGCAGTGTCTTCTAGCTTAAGTACCTTCTTCCCTTCCTAGTGTGGATCATATTTGATATTTTTATACAGGTATGCCCAGTTGTTCATCAAAACTAAATGAGCCAGGTCTTTCTACTTTTTTGTTATAAAATAATTTGTATATTCTGCTTCTTCAAATTTATCCTGCATCTTATGGTCTTTTAATTCCTTAACAGAACAGTTATTTTGCTATGTTGAAAATTTTAGAGAGTAAATGAAATTAAACTTCAAGTGACTTCATCCTTGTAAAAACTGACTAACCCTCCTGTGTGACTGTGCAATTTGGTGATTGCCCATTTATGCCTTGGCAAAGAAGGTTTTATTAATAACCTGGTTAATTGAGTAATAGGAAGTGAATGAATGTTTTACCAAATGCATTTCAATAGGTGATTGAACAATGATTTTGTTGCTGTCAGTGCAGTGTCGTAGTCTGATTCAGATAATTTGATCTAGTCTGAACCTCCTTTATCATGAAAAACAAACAAAAAAACACCGCCAAAACCCACCAAACAACACACCACCACACTTTTCCACCAAAAAAATTTCGAACAAACACACCCCAAACAAAATGCCAAAAATCTAGGTTTTCCTCTGCTTTGTTTCTCTAATCTGACTCAGCCTAAGGAGCCCAAGCCAAACCTGCAGCAAAGGAGTGGAGGTGGGGCAGGACTCTGCTTTGCATTGCAGCCTGTGTTTGGCTTGGCCTTCAGAAACTCTGCTTAAACCAGTCTGGAAACAACAGCTCTCTGGCTTTGTAGAGGCGGGAGATTTATCTCCATCACAGTTTTGTACGAATACTAATATCCCTGATTCTGATCCCTGTAAATGGTATCAGCATGCTGGGATTTATAATTGAGTGAAGTAGTGCAATTAAAATAAAAAACTTTAATTTATGGCAGAGTACTGTATGAGTTCATTATTTTTTCTTAAAATAAATTTTGTTGAAACCCTGATGCTTTTCCTTAAAAGTGGTGTTTTCACCTCCACAATTTAGTTAAGAAGAGAAATACAAAGCATATTTGGCGTTGAATAGGCAGATGAATGATTTCTGTTTACTAACAGAAAAATTGGTAGAGACAGTGGCACGAAGCAAGCCTTTAAACAGAGATAACATTATTTATAAGTGGCCAAAACATTTTTTTGAGACTTTGTGGTCATCTTCAGATGGAAAGCACCTATTTTATGTATTCATGCTTATGTTTTAACTTGCACGTTACTGTTACCAGCTTATAAATATTGTTTCTCATGCAAAATCGAACATGAGTTGTAATTATGGCTTAGGCCTTAAAATTAAATCCTTGCGAATGTCTTCAGAACTTTGGGGTGATGCCTTCTGATATTTACAAATATCAAACTTTTGCATTTGTCAGATAGTGCATACCAGAATTAAAGATTCATTAGTTTTAGTAGTAACTGATTTTATGAACGTTCATTTCTGTATAAGATCCTGAAGGTGTTAAGCCAACTGAACTTTCTCTCTGCTGCAGCAAAGAGAGAGTTCATTAATAGTTCTAGAATAACAAAGGAACGCTTAAAAAAAGTTAATGCATTTCATGTTGAACTCTTGTAACAGAATAAAGTATTAACATGAAGTTTATTAGAAAGCAAGCAGAAACAAATAATTAAACACCAGCTTTAACCATTAATAGGTAGTTGCCTCCTGAATTATCCGGCTGTTTTTTTAAATAGCTGGGATTCCTGATCCTCTCTGAAATACCTTCTGAGATGAGCCAAGTGAAATACATGCAATATCCAAAAAATACCCTCACCGTTTTACAGCTTTTCCAAGTCTATTTTTTTTATCAGGTTGTACCACTTCTTATGTCTCTGCAACTGGGTGAATCTTTGATATTGTGTATCTTGCCAAAGTGTGTGCTTTCAGTTGGACATGTAATGCTCCATTCTGTATCATGGAACAGAATTGCACTTTACTTTGGAACTAGACATGTGGAGCTGAACTCTCAGTGAAACAGGATGTTATCTTTAAAACTTGGGGCGAGTGTGCTGGAAGCAGCATAGACAGAAAGATTCTGGTTATATTTTTGTTCTGATGCTTCAAAGAAAAGTAGATTGATTGTTTTCTTGTCAAGTTTAGTATCTGTAGAATTGTAATGTAAATTAAAACTGTAATGTTTAAATATCGAGATTACATAAAATAAAAACTTGAAAATTACATTTAAATGAATTAGCTCTCAAACTTCTCTTTTGTAGATGCTTGGTTTAGTATGTTACTGGGGACTTTAACAAAACATGGTGTCTGCCCTTGGGATGTGGATCAGACTAGTGACTTACAACAGTCAGTGTCAGGCATTTATTGCTCTGTGTGTTTTATAATAGAACCTTAGAAATGTTTTACTGAAAATGCATACTCTTTACTGTGGTGGTTATAGCGAAGCTGAGTTTTAAGTAAATCTGAGTAGGTCCTGCCTGAACAGCATACTTTTACATATCTGTGAGCATATTATTTATCCCATTATAGCTCGATCACTCTGTGAAAACAGGTCTGTCTAGAACTGATTGACTGAAATTTGGGCTGAAATTCATAAATCGTTTCAGTATTTTAGTTGGTTTAGAATTTAGATGCTGTAATAATCCAACAGAGACGATTGATGTAGAGTTGGGCAGCAATTGAACACCTGCACTATGGCAAAGATTCCTGAAAAGAAACTGAAGCTTTGCCATTGTTTTGGAATCCCTGCAGTAATAATAGTACTTGGTCCTAGATTATATGTTTTGTGTTATGATGTCTTAACAATTTAATTGCTTCAGTAATTTGACAAGAAAATAAGAAAAAAAAAATTGAGTTGCAAAAGGTGCTCTGGCTCATTATAGTCAGACTGGATTTGTTGTGTTGGCCGGGAGAAGTGATGCTTACAACTTGATCAGTATAACAATATTCTTTGAGTCTCTATAAAATAGAGATTTTTCTTATAAACTGTTTTAAAGTTGCTAGTATATCTATTACTGAAAAATTAACATATATATATATATGTATCTGTATAAAGAAGGAAGATTATAGCTTTCCTTTGTTTCTAGAAGATAAACAAAAAAATGAAGCTTACAAAATCTCCTGTCTTAAATTTTCAGATAGCCGTGGCACAGAAACTCTTGATCTGTGGACTGTCCTTACTCTTCCACATGACTATTACAAAAACTTTGCCTGTGGAATACAACATTGATGATAACTTCAGAGCTACAGCATCATGGCCTGTAAGGTTTTTCTACCTATATGTGTCTCTTATGGCTGCCAGACCCAAGTATTATTTTGCATGGACTTTAGGTAAGTATATGTTTTAAAATATAATAATAACAGAAAGAGCATGTGTTGAGAGTCATCTGAGATATGCACACTTAAGTGTGTATTAAAAAGTGGCAGTGCCTTCTTGAGGCCTTAGGAAAACCTGGTTGCATTTAAGTATTTAGAGGTATTAAGTACATTGAATAGTGTCTCTCTTTTTGAGAAACAAAAGCTACCAGAAATGTAAGCACAGTGTTGGGAGAGTGTTGCAAATGAGATCATAGTCTCCTTTACAAGTCTGAGTGAAACCTAAGGAGTTTTGGAGAGTGGTAGTGTTTCAATGAACAATGAACTTAAAAAAAAAGATAGTAGTAAATCTGGTCTGTTATGAAATCCTTCTTTTTGTTTGTTTGAGGTTTTTTAAAATTTATTTTGATACCTTTCTTTTTGGCATATCTTCAAAGTTAATTTTAACCTCTTTCTGTGGTTAGTTATCAGTAATTGGCTTGATGTTATTCAATCATGAAGGAAAATTAATACTTTGGAATTCAGATGCACGATACTGCTGTTAATAGTAGGTGGCATTTTCAGAATTTGATGGGTTGATGCTTCAGTTTTAGTCTTTGTTTACTAAAAGTTTGAATGACTGGTGGGACAACATGCTTAGTAACTTATTTAAGACACTTGAATAGATTATGTAGTTTAAAGAATATTTTGCATGTCCCTTCATGTTACTTGTGAAAAAACGACACATACGACAGGAAGATACTTTATTTAAGTAAGCTGACATCTTGGAAGTGGCTCACACAACAGATTTCATCAGCTTCCTCCTCCTCTCCAGTTTTACATATTTGCCTCATAATTCTTTTGAGAGAGAATCTGTGGGAACAATGCAATAAAGAAAGCTTTAGTGTAGTGGAGAAGCATGACTCATTTACAGCTGCTGGTTTCATTCCTGGTAAATGAATGAAATGCTTTCAGCTTGTCTGGATATAGTAATTCTCGGGCTTGTTGTGGAAAGAAATACTTTTGTATATTGTGGTCTTATACACCCATATCATCATCTGTAAATAGTAGTAGTAATCTGAAAAGTGAATAATTTTATTTGGGTTCTTTTTTGCCTTTAATACTTCAGTTGGATTCCTCTTTGTGCACTTGCTAGCAGTGTAGAGCTAGAATTCCTTTGGTAAATACCAAAGAAAATAAATTATACCAACTCTGTACTTCTAGTTTGTTAGATAGCTTTTTTTTGCCGCCTTCTTTCCACTTTGTCTCATCTAAACGTATAATGGTAGGAGCAGAATGTGAGGGGCTTTAAAATTTTTACTGGATGTGACACCTTTGAGTTGTACGTTACTGTTTACACTTAAAAAAATGTGTTAATTAAATGAATTACTTAAAATGAATACTAAAATGCTAGTTAATAAAATGAGTACTAATCTAGTTGTAGTCTAACTCTAGTTGTACTCTTTGCATTCTAGCTTGCAAAAGGTTATGGAGTTTGTCTCCAGCTGTTTCTAATTGAGCATAAAACTATTGCCCAGTGTTTGAAGTTGACATATGACATCAGATGTAAGGCAGCAAATTTTGTTGCTTTCAAAGATGTTTTTAAAAAAAATTTCACAAGGAAGTAAAAATATTATAAATCCAAAAACACCTCACTGCCTTGTATGTGGCCGTCCTAATTTGAAAAGTACAGCTGAGGAAATTTTAGAAAATTACTGTTTTCTTCTGTTAGGTTTGCGCTGCTCTGTGTGAGGTGCTGTGAATGTGCACCTGCTTGGAGGGAATCACACAATTTAATCTTTGTGCTTTAAGCATCTTCATTGCTGCATAATGAAGACCAAAGTCATGCATCTGAGCATTGAGCTGCTGTCTCAAATCATTACAACCAACCACTGTTTTGTAGTCTTGATGCATCTCCTTGAGTTTGTTTTTCTGTCTGCTTGCTCAAGCAAGTCTTAGTAGGTGGTATGGGAGACAGGGAACATCTGTACTGTGAAGTAGCTACTGCTGCCTCTCATTCTTATGCTTTTGTACAAGTTTATGAATTGGAAGCTCGTGTTGCTTGGATTGTTTTCTGTTTGTTCAAGTCATCCTCAGTATTTAAAAGAAAAAATAAATGTAGTCTTTAAAATGTGATAAATGTTTTGAACAAACTACATGATGCACCATTTGTAATACAGACAGTTAACAATTAATTTGTTTCTTTTTGTCTCATTGCAGCAGATGCAATTAATAATGCAGCAGGGTTTGGTTTTAGAGGCTATGATAAAAATGGAGTTACACGTTGGGATCTAATATCAAATCTGAGAATCCAGCAAATAGAGGTTTGTTTCTGGCTCTTTCAAAAAAACCCCACATGCCTATGTAGGTAGTTGCTCTTAATTCCAGTAACTTTTCCTACGCGTTCATTCATTAAGATAGTGAATATGTTTTAAGTTGGAAATGATGTGTTCACACCTTTAGAAAAGGGTGGAAAATAGCCTGTTTTGAACATGTTCTACTTGTCAATTGACTTCCAAAATATTTTGTGGTTATAAGTAGTTGAGTAAATAACTTATTCAACTCATCACAAAGTTGGGTGGGAGGATTTATAATTTATACACAAGAGTTTTGAAACACATTGTGACACACTGCAATTATGGAAATAATTAGTTTGTTTTACTTTACAGTTTTCAACAAGTTTCAAGATGTTTCTTGATAACTGGAATATCCAAACAGCTCTTTGGCTCAAAAGGTATTTATTTCTTAAAGGAAAGCTTTTCTCCACTGAAGTTTCTTAGATAAATATTTCTGTGAAGATGGTGTAACATTTAAAGCTAACCCCCACAAAACATCACTTGTTTAGCAACTGCACAGGATATTCTTCTTGTAATACTTGAATTAAAGCCTCTGAGTTTAAGACTTCTCTCTTAGTGTAAACTATCAGGTTATGATAGAAACTGTTTTTCTTCACCGGCTGTAGGGAACCTAAAACTGTTAATCTGCAGAGGCATCTTTTTTCCCTCTTTTAGCATTCAACCAGGGCATGTTGCTGAGAGCAGCAGGCAAAATGTACATCTCAGCCTGTGAAAGCTCTACATTATTTTTAGCCAGAGTGATACAGGAGCTTCCATACGTTCTGTGAGAGAACTTTCTGTGCTCCTTCCATTATGAGTGCATGACAGACATCAAACCCTACAATGTGCTGTCAGCAAAAATTCCAAATTAATCTCTCTCAGCTGCACTCCTTTTCCTTGCCTGGGGAACAGCTACAGTGCCCTGTGAACTACATCATTCTGCTTCTTTGTGGTAAGGAGAAAGTAGAAGTGTTCCTGAGTAGTGCGTGGGTGTTGTTTCCCTTCTTCCAGTCTGACTGTTGAGTTCATCTCCTATCCGTAGGTGCAAGTTTAACTGAGACCCCTATCTTGGGATCACTTAGAAGACTTTACCCGTTATTCTAGGATAGCTGGCAACGGGATGTCTCTTCCATCAAATGTCTTCATAGTGTGTTATAATTTCATCCCTAAATATTTTGCTCACCCAATTTAAAAAAGAAATTGAATTTTATGTGATTATTCTGGTTGGCTCAATAGTCAATGGAATCTATTTGCTAGTACAGTCAATAAAAAATTGTATGTTTGCAGGTATTGAAATGTAGCATTTCAAAAAGCAAATACGTTATGTAGCTATTTTAATTTAGTTAGAAAACAGAGGTTTAACAGTATTAAAACATAATAGGAAAAGGTTGTATTTCAACAAACTTTCAAATCTCCTAAATTGAATGATTCTAAACAAAAATTATTAGTGAAGAAGCACAATATTTCTGTTGATAATTGAAAGAAAAAAAAAACAAATCAGTTGCTCAGGGTGGCAATAAAAGAAGATGTGAAGAAAAATTAAAGCGTCTCCTTTAAAAAGTATTTTTTGAAACAGTAGTAGAAGAGTCCTTGAGGATAGTATAAATTGATTCTGTCAAAGTGAAAGGGTGTGGAAAAGTGGATGTTTGGTGAAAGTTTTGTTGCAAGTAAAAGATTGTTTTAATTGATTATATATGAGCTCCATAAATAGTGGTAGAGAATATATATTTTTTTAGTAATCATTTGGTTAGTTGCAATGCTCCAACAATTTGCATAGAGGATTTGCTCATGGATTACTTTAAACATCCACTTTTAATACCTCACTTTTTTACCATTTATAGAACTACCTAAAACTTTAGCTGTTTTTCTCACATGAAATGCCAGACATCAGCATTTGTTCTGTTCTTTTCTGATACTCTCTAAAGAGAAACTGAACCATCAGTTAAACCCTGATTGTATGTAAAAACAAACTTGTAAAAAACACAGTTAATGGACCTACAGATCACAAAGAGGTTTAGTAAATATTTAATGTATTTCAAAGGCATTATTGTTATAAGCATGTAAGTGAAAATAGATATTTACATAGTACCATATATCAACAAAATGTATCATTGTAATGTTTCCTGACTGGGAAAGCTGTTATGTTCCCCCTCAGCCTGTTCTTTCTCTTTTCCAAAGAAACCATCTAATCTCATTTGTCTTTGGTCATGTTCGCAAAACCTCTGTGGTTCTTGTTGCTCAATTCTGAAATCTTTCCAGACTTCCTGTCTTCTTAGAGTGGATTGCAGTACTTTTGCTAAGACCTTCAAGATCTTTCCTTGGCATTTTAGAGGCAGAGTTGACTAATAGGAGTGGATTAGTTATCATTATTTTCTTTGGGTAATACTGCGATGTATTAGAAAGGGTGTTATAGCTGTCATTTTTTTGCAGCAGCAATCTACTGTTGATTCATGCTTAGCTGATACTCAGTGTTTCATACTGTTGATCCACATCCACATTCATACTCAGCTACACTTTTTCAGTAATGTTACAGGAATGGTACTGGTTTGTGTCTTCCACTTTTCTTATTAGATGTTCTATGCTTTGGACTTCATCTTGTTGGTTTCAGAACATCCTTCAAGTCTGCCAAGATCATTTTGGATTCTAGTGCTCTCTGCTAAGAAAACAATGCCAATCTCATCCATCCCCACCTTCCACCTCAAAAAAGGAAGGGAAGACAAGGTGGAAAAATATGCTTCTCAGTCTACCACCTAACTTAGTAAAGAAATTATAGAACCGGACCAAAGATAGTACCTTATTGAACAGTTGATGCATCTTCTCACTTCTAGAGCATTATGGATAAGATAACCTGAACCACCTATATTTGAATAGATTTTTCTCAGCCTATTGTGATGACCATATTTCCTTGGTTTGTTTTTAGGAATGTCAAATGAAGCATTTGAACACGATTTATTATTGCCAAATCTATGGAAGTGTTTAAGTTTACTTTTTATCCTTTGAAATTGAAGTCTGATGATTTTTTTTTGTACTGTATCTTACCCCACTTGCATTGATACAGCTGAAATTTGGTTAGTTAATTTAGTGAGTTTTGTTCGCTCCTGAATGCTTTTCAGGGGACAATTTCAGTATTTTAAATCAAATAAAGATTGAAGACATATATCACTTTATTAATGAGACGTAATTAACCACCAGTCATATACATTTAGAATTAATAGCAGTACTAGAACACATAACATTTTGTATATGTTTAGTGCTCTGGTGTAATAAACATTTCTAAACATTCTTCTGTAACTAATACCAAGCAGTTTAAAAAGCACACATGTACGTACACAATTACATGCAAACTGCACCTCCTCTCCCAAGGATGTGTGGGATACAAAACCCTGCTTGCATGCAGTGCCTGTGGGAGATGTGGGTGCTCCAGCTTGGTGTGAACCCGCTGATTTCACATGCCCACTAGAAAAGCCTGGCAGAAATCCATGTGCCAGCAGCCGACAGGGATGAGACGCTGCTCCCTGGCATGATGCACTGCACTGACAGTCCCGTGCCTGGATGCAGCTACTCTGTGTCTACCAGGGATGCTCTGTCTTGGCCGAGGCAGAGGTCATGATGTTGGTGGGGTGACTTCTGGCAGTGTCAAACCAGGTTTTGATGAAAAGTATTTTGCTCCAAGATGTCTCCCTGGCTCATTGCAAATTTTCCTAATGCTTTGCTACACCTGAGGCTGACAGATTCTTTGTCAAAAATGTCTGTTTACTGTTCATCCTGGCCAATGTTGCTTTCCTCTTTAAGGTGGTCTGTTTTGGGCAGATGTCCTCAGATAGTTTTTAGTATTATGCCAGCCCCATGTTCTCATATTAATGGCCACTGTGAGTGAAGCCCTTCAGCAAGAGGAGGGGCTTGTGCACATATCCCACTGAAGACCTCATAAGATAAAACTTACCACATCTATTTGACTGGAATAAACTAAATTAGCAAATTATTCTTTCAGTCTGCCCCTATTCAGATCCTGTCTTTTTACCTTCTGTTCTTCAACATTGACTGCATCAGTAGGTTTCAGTAAGCTTTCCTTTATGTGGAAGTTGCAGTAAAGTAGTTAGATTAGTAATGGTGGCTCTCTGTATCATTAGCTTGTCATCTTTGAATAACAGATGTGCATTCTCTTCTCTTTCTCTGTTACTTGCTATGTGGTTATAAAACCTTTTTACATATTGGTGTCTATAGCCTTTTTAGTTAAAACTCATTTTTGCATGCTAGCCATAGATTTGTGCTCATGCATGCTTGTGCTGTTTATTTTTGCTTTGTTAGTTTGTATCTGTTTCCATATTTCCTATTGCTTTTTGGTTTTCAGATCATTAAAGAACTCTTGATGAAGCCATATCAGGACCTTACCATGTTTCCTATCATTCTTCCACATCATGATGGTTTGTCATTGTGTCATATAATGTTGTCTTCTAGAAACCACCTTTCTTGGATTCCTTTTTCCCTTCTTCCTTCTAGAATTCCTTACTGTAGGTCCATGCCTAGTAATTCAGTGTCTCAATTTTAAAATAACACAGAGTTCAGCATTCTCCTTATTTGATACTCTCTCAGCGCTAGAGTATTTATTACAATTTCATCATCATGCTCACCTAATTGTGTCACACAGACACATTTTCAACTGTAGTTTCTTTATTATTAAAAATTGAAGGTGGTTGTTAGTTTTCCCCTGCTCCTATAAGCTGCTCTTATTTTATGGAAAACATACCTGACTCATCCCAAGAGTCTGGGGGTGGTTTGTGCCTTCCAGTGCAGCTTTTCAAACACATTCATGGATGGCTCAAGATCCCTTATTAATGGCAACACCCATCTTTGGATGCTTGTGTATCACTTCATCAGGAATAAGGACCATGTGTGATGGCACTGAGCATAGTTTAGCACTCAGGGCTGGAAAAAGGAGCTGTGAATAGCTTTAAGCATTTTCTGAAAGCCATAATATAGTGACAACATTATTTAATAATAGAAAACTGCAATTGCATTGAAACTTTTGTATTGGAGATGAAACTGGTAAAAGTATAAATAACAGCTGAGAAGACTGTGGGTGATTTGCTTTGTGTTACTTATCTCGAGTTGTTTTTGACTTGCTAGAGTGTGCTATGAGCGAGCCACCTTCAGCCCAACGATCCAAACCTTCATCCTTTCTGCCATCTGGCATGGGGTTTATCCTGGATATTATTTAACATTTTTAACAGGAGTACTAATGACACTAGCAGCACGAGCTGTAAGTACCAACCAAGTATCTTCTTAAATAGTAAGTTTTGTAAAAGCAAATTGATCATGTTCTGTAGTCCAAAGATGCCTTTTACTGTTGATACACAATCTGTCTGATAGTGGTGTTTACTTTTTTAGTTATGAGAGCAATGGGAATGATTAATTAAAAGGAGGGCTTGATTGGTGGAAACAAACAAGACTGTACACAGCCTATAAAATCTTTGTAGCATATCTTGTGGAAGCTCTTCCTGTGTATTAACTGATGGTGTGTTACTATGGCATGCTGAACAGGTTGATGTTATCTAAAATAATTTTGAAAAAATCAGTGATGATGAGTAGCTTAAAATTTGGGTGTCAATGCTATAAATTTCTAGACTCTGCCTCATCCCTAATTTCTGTCCAGTACTATTGTAAGGATGGTAACTGAAGAATGTTCCCCCTCAAGCAACACATAAAAATCTCTAGTGCAGTTACTATTTCAAGTTGGCCAGCCAGTAGTGCAGTCACGTTAACAAGCTTTTGCAGTTGCTATTCAGAACCATATGGAACCAGCAAATCTGCCAAGAAATCTCTCACAGTTCTGCCTTAGAAAGCTGTGTTAAGAATAGAGACAGGTTTATCAGTCACTCAGTGGAAAAGAGGAACAAATTACACATCAGATCAGAGCAGCATAACAGAGCACTTTTTTTGTTGAAAGAACCAGGAGAGTGAGAAATTAAATAGACTGCTCTATGGTTTCTATAATAGCTAGGGGAAGGTGGTACTTCAGATTTAGGTTGTTACTACATCAATAAAACAGATGCGTCTCTTTCTTCACAAGATGTGGGTATAGTCCTTGTTTGACAGAACCAACTCCTTTCTTTACAATAGATACAGCTTTCTTCTCCTTCCAGACTCTATCACAGGGAATTTTTGACATTTATCAGCCAGGGGCTGGTGCAAAAACCAAGGTTTGGGGATAGTTCACAGATAAAAGTTGTTTACTTATTGAGATGAGTCCAGTAAATTGGAGTGCTCACTGCCCTTCATCCTGGGCCTCTCTAGTAGACTACATTGTATTCATGTTTCATATGTATCAATTAATAGGCTAGTACAAGAAATATTTTGAGTTTCTGTATCAACAGAAACTTAATATTAACTAAGTACTTAATATTAACTAAGATATGTTAATATCATGCTGAGATACTTCAGCATATTTATTATTTAACTCTACTAGCCTTTAACTGCAAAGTTTGGCAGCTCTGATCCATGCTTTGTTCTATTATGCCTAAGCATGTATCCAACTTATTTTACTGCCTTTAATCATTACACATTTCGTAATCAGGTGTTTACTAGTGGCAGTCATAGATTTATATTAAAAGTTGTTCTTCAAGTCCTAAAATATAGATTACAAGAACTTTTGTGAAGCTTCATCTGAGTTCCACAGAACTCAGGAAGTCTTTGCCTGTGACCATAAGAATAAACTAGAGGGAGATGGCAGAATGAAGGGTATGTAGCTAGAATTACTTGTTTGACTTAGCTTAACTAAGCAAAGACTGAGTGGGAATGTGGTATCTACAGGGCAATTAGAATAAGAAGAACAAGAAAGGTAAAACCAGGTTTTTAATGTAAAGAATTATATCAGCAGGAGCTAGCCTTGGATATGTTCTTTGGAACAAGGAGTTCTAAAGAAACTGAGGGTTGAGGAAGCTGAACAGTCTACTCTGGTGTGCAGCTTTTCAGAGAGGACTGCTTTAGTGCAGGTGACCAGGAGGTGGCAACTTTGATATCAGGTTGGGGTCAAAGGCTGAATTGAGCGCATCTTGGCTTGTCAGCACATAAGAGTGTGAGCAATGATAACAGTTCAGTCAAAGGAAGGAGAGGCAAAGATTTGCTGATGTCTTTTAATTATAGACTTAAATAAAACTGAACCCAAACCTGTGTGGATTTGGATCTGGATTTCTTAAATATTTTTGGTATTCATTCTTTTGAGCAGAATTTTAGAACAAAAGAAGACTCAGCATAGAAAATTGAGTCATTTTGCAATAATCCCACTTGCTAGAAGTTAAGACCCCTGAAATGTGTAATCAGAATTGATATTTTGTATATTCTGATTTATACCCTGCTTGTCTTAAATTATATTTTACTAACAAGTGTATGAAAATGGCTTACCATATAGAAGCTTTCGTCGGAAGCATTCTGGCCTTCACTTACTCCAACCCTCTATATTTATAGAATGGCTTGATAGAATACAATGTCTGCCTCATTCAGACAAGCAGTGCAAATTTGCATTGGATTTAGGGTAGAATTAATTTACTTAAACTCTGTTTAAATTGATAAGTGCTTAAATTCCCATGCTGAATGAAGTGTGGGGAATTTGAGCCAATTCCTGTTGAAGGTGATGAGCATTTTGAACAGTTCAAAGATATTTGACCAAACTGTAGCATTTAAATTCATCCTATGACTTTTGTGTCAATGCAACAAACTCTGAGCTCTCAAGGTTTCTTCCTCAGCTAACTTAGTATTACCTGCTTTTTCAGATCAGAAACAATATCAGACACTATTTTGTTGAATCTCCTGGTGTTAAACTATGTTATGATATTGTAACATGGATGGCAACTCAAGCAGCAATAAGTTACACAGTCGTGCCATTTGTACTGCTCTCTGTAAAACCCTCTTTCACCTTTTACAGGTAAGCACATTCTACCTGTTTCCTTTTCTTTAACTTGGAATAGAAGTACTTTCAGTGGCAGAATATTTCTGAAGCTATTTTAGTGATATAATTAAAGATAGATTTTTAGCTGAGCAAACCTTATTTCTGTTCTAGTGCTCAAACATAGTGTGTCTTGTGTACAAAAAACCAGAGTGCTCACATTTTCCTGTCATAACAGACTTATTTTTCGGAAGACAAGGAAAAAAACCTAACCAAAAGCAGACGATACCATTGACATTACTATACGCTGTTGAACTATTTTATAGCAAAACTAGATACTGACTTCCCAGAAATAACTTGTGAAAAAAGTTGAAAACAGACTTCTGTTCACTTTACCCCTTGTTACAGTACTAAATAGTGAGAGGGAAGACTTAATTTCTGATTTTCCCCTTATTTTACTTTTTTTAAAGGAAATACTAACGTTTTCTTATCTTACATGCAAAGTATATCTGTAAGAGTGGTCAGAATTTTATTGATTTATTATTTCTGGTTTTTTTTTTTAGCTCCTGCTATTTCTGTCTTCATATTGCCAGCATCCTGGTGTTGTTGGTATTTCCATTGAAAAGAACTCAAAAAGGAAGTAAAAAGCATGAAAGTGTCCAGCCCGTGTGGTCCAGAAAACTAGAAGAAGAAAGTCTTTTGCAAAGGAACAGTTATTCCACAACAAATAATAGTTTCAGTCAGAAACAAGAAATAACCTGCAGATATCAAGCATTAAAACAGTGATTGAGGAAATACTATGATGAATATATTTTGTATGTTTTCAGAAACCCATTTTTAGCACCTTTTAAAGGGGTTTGTATTTGTTTGCAAAGATATTTAGTAAGAAAAGAATGCATTACCTAGGAAAATCACATACAATAGCAAGACTGGAAACAAAACAAACTAACCCCTCCCATGCCATGTCCCTGTGGGTCACGCCTTATATGAAGATATTACCATTATTTCAATGGGCACTCAGGACTTGCAACGTATGTCCATAGGGTCATATGTGTGCCCTTTGCTGAATGTACGTTGTGTATCCCAAGGCACTGATGGGGTGGAACAAAATTGTGTCAATTCTAGGATTAACAAATGGAAATTAATTTTTCCAACTGAATGACTTGCCTTAAACCCTCTATTTACTGAAATATTGTTTCTAAGTGGGTATTTCAAGTTTGATTTTATGTGGAAAGTGTTTCAAATATGTAACACTATGTGCTATAAAGAAGGTAAAAATAGGAAATGCAAAGTCACTAGAAGACTTTGGAATCTTTCAAAGGGAATTGCAATAAGCATCTCAGTATTTGGAGGGTTTTCTTAAAGTATCTCAAACTATTAGAGTACATTACAGAACTGTAAACATTGATGCCAAATTATAGTTAGGTTTCTTTGATAAAGAGTATAATTACGCTGAATGGATTAAAATGGCCCTTCTGAATGGATCAAAAACACCTCAAGATTTACCTTTTCCAGGGATTGATAGCTCTAATGTAGGTTTCTTTTACTTTAAAGTACCTAAACCCAATAAAACACTGCCAAGTGGGCTTTGCAGCCAGAGGGGGAAAGGCAGCCACAAGGCACAGAAGACAACGTGCAAGCAGTGGGATTTCAATGAAAGTGCAGTTTTGCCCTTAAATACCAGAAATACTTGTTCTAGAATAGAACTGTTTTACAAAAAGTGATTTTTAATACTTAAAGTTATTTTGAATTTTCAGGCATCAGTTAGTTGATGATGCTTTCAGTATAAAATAGCAAAATTACCTTGAAGCTCCATCACATAGGTAGTCAAACATGAAATGACTATCATAACCAATTTCTGTATGCTTGATAATTGATGAACCTTTATCCAAAGAAGTGTGTGAATTTGAGGAAAAGCTTTTTCTTTGAATTAGAATTTTAGGTGCAAATTTCATGTCATATTTCTGGGTAACATAATGAAAGAAAATCCTTCAGAATATCTGACTGTCTGAATTATGGAAGTGTGTCAAGGAAACAATGCAGTGGTTATATCTATTCCTGACCATTTATTGTGATGATGGTCAGTGCTAGAGTACTACTGTTAAAGGGCTACATTTTAATTGCATATATTCTGTATTTTCGTATAATTTTTTTAAGTAAACACAAACTGTTTATCCATGTGGGGTTTATTTTTAATTTTAAACCAGATACAAAGTAATACCAGAGAAAAATAATGCAGCTGGTAGATTAATAACTAACAAATGATTGAGAAAACTTTGTCATAATATTTTGAAACTTAAAGTTTTCATCAAATATTTAGCACCAGTTGGGTGAGTATTCTTACTACCAGAAGCGCAATGATGGTCCTCAGTTTTGGGGATATTGCCATGCAAAAATCATCACAGAACTCCCTAAAGAACCAGACTCTAAGTTAGGTCAGAGTTGTTTCCTTGCTGACATAACGCTGTGTCTGGCCCTTGGCTCCTTGCCTAAAACTACAGGAGGAGGAGAACATAACTTCCCATATATGTAGGTTAGCACTAATTAATCTACTCAGAAGGGGGGAACTGAATATGAAATGAGAGTGGATGAGTCTGTTTAGATGAGCAGGGATGTTCATTGTTTCCGTGACAGCTGTATTATCTTTAAGATAAAATAATCTGACTTCTAAATCCTTACTTTGATTGCCCAGGTGGACTTCCCCTTACATGAGGTTGTGGTTCTCGTGTGCCTCTTTGACACCACATTACGGTTTTCTTGTTGTTAATAAGTAAGGGCATGCTAGTTTGTCTGATCATCCTTGTTAGATACAGAATCAGGAAAGACATTTTTTTGCTTTCTGTACTTGAAGGGACACTTACATAAAAGAAAAAATGAGATTTGCACATTTCTGGGTGGGTACGTAGAAATACGGTTGATTCTTTCAGCATTTGTTACTCGTGAACATAAATTCATCTTATTGGTGCAGTCTCCAAATCCATTCAAACGAACACTTTTGGATGCCAGTATAATGTGCTGTTTTCCTATTTATGTTCTGGTACCCTTGTTTTATTGTTTTGGCATGCGTGCCCATGTGTGCTATGGAGGCTTCCTAATTCTTCTTAATGAAATATGGAAACAGTTGTAAGGGCTCCCAGAAAATAAGGAGGTTTAGGGTAGTGCAGACTGGTACTTCAGTGTGAGTGAATTCTGAGGTACAGTTTTGTTCAGAACTTTTGTATATAGGGAAGTTAAAACAACTGAGAAAATACATTCATGCTTTCATTGGGCACAGGTGGCAAAATACAGGTTTCAAAACTGGACATGACTTTTTTCATTATTTGAACTCATTAAGTAATTGCAAAACAAGAAAATTATGACAATTAATTCTGCACAGAATTTAAGTATAGCGTCCTAGAATTTACCCTTTAAATGCTATTGTTAAATATAAAAGTACTTTGAACAAAAATCTGATCTTCATGCAAATGAATTCTCTTGGGGACTATGGAAAGAAGTGTTTTGTTTTAATGGCAGCACTCTGATTTTAGTCAAACTGGGGTTTTGATGTTTCTTTCCCTCTGCTTTACTCGTTTTCTGCCTTGCTGTCGCACTGGATCCTTTTTATCCATTCAATCAGAAAGTCAAGAGCAGCCAGCCCCAATGCTTTAGATAATTTTTAGGTTTTACACACATCATTTGATAATACTGAATTTGAAAGGATGGCAGTGATTACTATTCCTCTTCCTGAGAAAAACTGCAGAAAGTATATTTCCTATAAATGTTTTGGACATGAAGGAAACATGATTTTAAGTGTTCTTTCACTTATTAACTAATGTATATCCAAAAGGTAAAAGTGTTTCCTGTATTGCAGATCAGCACACTATGAAAAGTAAATACAACATATCATTCATAATTTTATGGTGCTTTGCAGATATATGCCTATTGTGAACAGTTCATTCAGGCACTTAATGAGTTAATGTTAGTTAGCAAATGTAGTCACCCTGATAGTAACTATTTGCTTGCTTAACCTTTTTTAACTTTTATGATTCTGTATTAATGAGAGAGATTTATATTACATATTTAAATAATGCATTCAGTGGTGCCCACTACTGTTGTAATCAAAAAGGCTTTGTTAGCTTTGCAGTTACAGATATGTCCTTCTTATTCAGAAAACTTATTCTTCCCTGGCCATTCCTTAAGTTGACATGTAGACAAGATTTCAATAATTGGTGACATTTGAAAATGTATTACATCTAAAAATATTGGTATGCATTTCAATATGCTCTTGATTACAAATCACACTATAGTGAGAAGACCATGCAGAGACCTTAGTGTATTCCCTGCTCTACACTGACATATGGTGTAAGATTTACCAATATAGTATATTATTTATTAGAAGAATTTTACACTTAAAGGACTTGTTCTGTTTCCCCAAGGGGAATAAGTAATATTAATATAAATGCTAGGCTTGTATGACAGGATGCACACTAGGTAGTTTTGCCTCTTTTGATGGCATTGATTTGGATGGTGGTAAAATGTCCTCTGATGCAGAGGAGATGTTTGAGATCATCACCTCCTGTCTAATTCATATCAAAAGTAATTTTAACAAAATCTAGATTTTTTTCTCTCAGAAGCTTTGCAAACAAATTGTTGACAATTTGTTTAAATACATGGTCAAATGTGTCTTCACGTTTGCATTCAAATGTGTAACTGTTGCTTATATGTAAACTTTCACATGTTCAACTTTATAAGTTGGCCTTGAAAGATAAAGAATTAAAAGCACAAGTTACTGTAATTTAGGCTTTCATTTCCCTTATCTTTAAGTCTTTCACTTTGTAATTCTCATTGAATTCTGAAATCAGGCTTGAGAATTTAATTTTCATTGAAAATTTTAAAATAACACCATCTATGTTGAAAAGCGATCAGTGTTAGAAAAAGAGATGGAAATAAATTTAAGGATTTTAATATGATGCAGACTCTATGTGTAAAAAAATACACATTAGTTCTGTGCTGATTCGTCACAGCATTTCACTACGTGATTAACCTTTATCTATTTATTTAGATCCAATAATACTCTGAACTGCACTTGGTGTATTTTTTAATTTTCCTGTTTAAAAATCAATTGACAATAAGTACTTTAATAAGTATTTAAATGCTATTCTGAATAAGTAAGCAGGCACTCTAGTCAATTGAGCCTACTCTCATAAGATTACCAGATGTGTCTGCATCTCAGCTAGTTTGCACTGTCGGTCTTCATCTTCTTCACAGTCACGGTGGAAAAGGATGGCAGTGGCGAAGTCTTTAGTCAGAACGTGTCCCATCTGTGGCTGGAAGGGTTTGCCACACAGTTCCTGCAGGGAGCTAACCCTGTGTGCAGAGCTTGACAGAGGTTCTACTTGCTTGTGACCCAGGCTGCAGCTGCTCTCTGCTACATCTGGCTGGATTTTTGACATGTTTGCTGTCTTAACCTAGACATTTTGCAAACACCATGAAATCCAGGCATCCACAAAGTCACCCTGCGAAGTTACAACTATAAATATTGCAACACTTGCTTATTATGGTCAAAACTAAATGAAAAAAAGATTTCTTATTAACTTGTTTCCAGAATGGGCTTTTTTGTAGGTTTTTTACAAAATCTAACCATCAAATGTATCAATTTTGGTCACATTAAATATTTAAAACATAATTTTGCTCAGTTTAGGTATACAAATGTGCAAAAGTAAATTTTGCCACTTTATCATCATTTGTGCATTAGCTGTGTGTCCAGTGACTTAGACCTGGTCTTGGTTTTAGATGATCTTAGATTTTCTGAACCCATGTACATATCCATATAAACATTGTGTAAACTTTGAATTGACAAACTGTCATTACATATAATATGCATAAATAAACTTAAAACAGCTTATATCGATATTCAGATGAGGCTGGTGTTGAGCCCTCCAGTTGTACATTACAGCTGAAGGCTGTGGGGCTCTATTCTCAGAGTACTTGAGCTTCCTGCTTCCTGAAGTGAAAACAGAATCTGTTGGTTACACTTTAAGTGGCAAGTAAAGGCTTCTTTCGCACTGTTGCAAAACCAACTTTTATAGGTTATTCTGCTGCAGGCTATGATAGAAAACTTGACTTCAGACTGAGATCTGAGGCAGGGCCACTTCTGGAGGAAGGTTTTTGTATTACTAGTGACTCAGTCCAGCACCTTATTCAAACAAACCTCTTGGCAAAAGAGACCTCTGCACAATCATCTTCCTTCCTCTTGTTCTCTAAGGGAGGTGTACCCCAGGCTGGATTTTCATTTAGGTTTCACTACAATATGCCATATGAATAGATAGCTGTCATCCATGCTCTAGCCAGATTAGACTTGAAAATTGGGACAATGTAATCTGAAACAAAAAAATAGAGAAACGGGGTGCCTAGAGACTGGTAATCAGAAAAGTGCAACACCGCGTATTAAAGATGCAACAATTACCACAATAAGTTAAGGAGTATTTGCCTATGCATTTTTTGCCTTTCTCTGTTTTTCAGTTCTCTTTACATCTTTTCTTTGTACCTTCTTTTGTCCAGTGGTGTTGACTATTTCTATGAAGAATCTGCTGATGTGTCTTACTGTGACAAAGGTGTCAAAATGCTACAATAGCAATTAGGTAGTTACTCTTAAATCCCAGACCTCAGATGTGTTCTAGATCAGTTAGAAGAGAACATTCAAAATGTGTTGGATGAAAAATACTTTAAGATGGGTAATATAGCATTATTCAAAGATGTTGTAATAAGTTATTCAATTTAAGAATTTAAAATATGGAACTTTATTCTTTCCTGCCCTGGTTACACATTCAAGGGAATAGTTTTACCTCAATGCAGAAGTAGTTATGCCTCCAACCACCCGTATGTTGAGGTGAGAGAACACCCCTAAAAGTGGATAGCTACAGTATTCCTAAATTTGCCTTTCCTGGTTCAGATTATAATACATTGTCAGTGAATTTCATTTTTATTATTCCAAAATATATATTTTTTAAAAAGTGTTATTTTTCAACAGATCCATAAACTAAGTGTTGGTGTATGGTAAAATTAAAATACCACTGTTAGTTACACTGTGATTGTGATATTTTAATAATTACTTATTTCTAATTTGTCTCAGCAGTGCTGCAGAAGCAGCATGCTATTATGTTTTAAAGGTGTTTTTAACTTGCCTATAAATGTTCTTTTCTAATTTGTGTCTTTGAATCTGATTAAACTGTAGTTTAAAAAAAGTGAACTTGTTTTTCTAAATTCTTTGGTGTCTGTCTTTAATGAGTGCTAAAGAACAAAATTATTTTAATGCAGTTTCTCCTTTTAGATTGCTAAATATACGTTGCATGCATTTACACTGTTATTTTGAATGTTCTACTTCAAAATAGTTTTTATTTAATTTGTTTTCTAGAGCTTATATACAAGTATATGTATATAATTATTTTTCAGTAGAGCTGGTAGACAGTATTTCAAGTCTAGCCTCTTGTTACTTGGGGAAGGTGCTTAAGCAGTTTAAACCCTCCATCTCAGAGCATATTGCTGCCCGATGAGCACTACTTCTGAATATGACAACTGGGGTATTTTTAGCTTGAGAAGTGGAAACCTCATAACTGAGAAATCAAATTCAGTGCCTTGAAGAAGCTGCTGCTTTAATTGGTGGTTCCAGAGAAGCAGGGCGAAGTGTGTACTATACATGCACGTTTTTTTTCTCGACTACCAGGACTCTGCTAAGGCAGTTGGCAGTTGGTTTTTGTTGGCTGGTGACAGTGTGTCAGAGCCGGCTGAGAATCCTGGGCCTGCAGGTTTTTACCGTGTGAGCTTAGGTTGTTAGAGAAAAGAAGGGATATGCCACTACTGAAGAGGGGCTGTTTCTATCGTTTCCTGTCTCACACTGCATCATTTTCTCTCTTCTTTTGATCTGGTATTAATTCCACTTCAGTACAAACTTCGTAAAGACAGTGTAACTTTTTAAAGACACCTTCATACAGATCTCTTTCTGCCAGGGGTCCAACCCTAGAGGAATATGGAATGTGTGGTATTCTTTTGAAAGGCCCTGCTGTAGCAATGGCATTTTTGAGCCTTGTGTGTTTAGAATTCTCTTTCAGCAATTTGTATCACAGGAGATGAAAATACTTGCCATTTCAACAAAAAGGACTACAGATGCAATTTTAGAAGCTCTGGTAAGTGTTGTCATTTTAACCAGAAGTTAGGCTGCAATGGAAATTGCCTTCTCAAATACGCATTCACAACAGAGTCAGTCATGAGTATGAAGTGTCCTCATGAACTAAACATTGCTGCATTTAGTGAAAAACTCATTTGAAGAGATTAAAATAAAGCACAGCTTTCTGCTACTAAGTGTTGTAGATTGTTAAGGTACTGCACAGAAAAAGTCATGATTAAGAGCATTCTGGAGCCAGCAGATACTTTCCTGTGCCTATAATTAACTTAGTTCCATCTGAGTAACTTCCTGATAACATGCAGGATGTTTCAGTATAGAATACAGAAGTAGTTCTTGGGGGAGATGTTTTCAGCCTATTTACTAGATGGGAGTTGGAGATCTGTCCAGTTGGGCAGCACATCTTATAGCTCTTCCTAAGATGGTCGTATATAGTAGCAAAGGAGTTATTTCTCCATGGGGGCTGCATATGATCTTTCCAAATTGAATAAACCACAACTGCACTGTGTTTCACTGCCTATGTGAATTAGTCACTGGTGGGAAAGTATTGTTCCTAATCTAAGCATAGGGTACAAGTTAGAAGAGCACAAGGATGTCAGGAGCTGGATCCATCTGTAGCAAAAGTGAGTGATAGTGAAGGACCATACAGAAAACTGCCTTTTCTGCCTCCATGGTGTTTGTACAGTTCCTTTTTATGCAGGAGGGAAGGAACTACTGGTTTTGCCTGAAATTTGTAGCTGTACTGTGAGAACACAGCTAACACCTGATGGGTGGGAACACTCTGATATGGGAATAAGGATTTGGGTGATGGGAATCATGAAGTGAGATACTAATATACATTTTTGTATAAAGTATGAAAAAAAGAGTAATATCTTGAAAGTGTTTCAAAATCTATAAACCTTAAGAGGCTAACACAGGCAGTCCTCTGGGGTTTCTCTTAGGTACATAAGATTATTTGGGTGCCTGAAGCATCAGGACCACTCTTCCTTGAGTAGTGGCCCTTATGCATATATTCAGGTGGCACAGAGGGCATTTTTCAGCCCCACATTAGCTGCAGGGACTCATCCTCCATTTGTCCACATTTCATTTCTGCAAATAGGTGTAACGAAGAAGAATGTGCTTTATGTACTTAATTTTTCCCAGTTTTTCAGCTGAACCAGTGTTTTGGTGCAAGATTAAGTGGATTTAGCTTTTGAATTTCACGGTTTGTGCCTTTGCTTTGTATTAACAACTTCAGAGCATGTAAGGAAGCTGTATAATTTATCCGGGTGTGAAGACTTTCTTAAGGTCATTGGAGAATTCATGCTTAAAAGAGTGAGCAAAGCATCTGCTGCATGGTTTCTGTTTTGTAAGTATTTGGGGTATACAGGAAGCCCTGTCAGATGTTTCTTTAAGAAGCAAACAATCATGGCTCTTTACCGAGATTGAAAATCTGTGTTGTAAAGAATTATACCTGTGCTTTGATGCTTGAAACTCAGTAACCTTAGAAATAAGCAGTAATGTGGGGGCTATGCTCCTTTCCCTGGCTGGTTTGTTGCCATCCTGGGTTTAAGCAAGGTTCTGTGGTTTCCTGGGGAGATGTTATTGCTGTAGTCATCAGAGATCATCTCTCATGCAATTGTCCAAATGAATTAAACGCATCCATTATCATGGATTCAGACTGAAGTGCTGAAGATGGAAATGACATTTTACAGTCACTGGGTGCATTTTTTCATCACTGAAAGCACCGATGGAAGAACTGAAGAAAATGTTGGGAATGGTATCAGGCAGCTGCAGCCACGCACACCTTGGCCTGGGCTGAGAGGGGAATTTGCAAAATACCCATGAAACTGCTTGGACATCTGGGCTGTGGGGGAGTCTGAGAGAAGCTGGTGGGTCTCAAGGTATGTGGTAGTACCGCAAAATGTGTAATATGTCAAAATTACTTTAAATACTTTGTACTTTGATATTTGGTCTTTATATACTTTCAAGTCCAATCAGCAAGAAAGGAGACTTAACCAGTAGAACAGATAGCAGCTAGCATCCCTTAGTCAGGACATCCTGGAGCTAACAAGCTCTAAGGATGCAGTAAATCAAGATGTTGATGTATGTCTATGTATATGTTGCCAACTTGGCAAAAGACTCAAGGTCCATGTATCCTATAGTTGGTCTATCTTTATTATTATTATACTAAAAATCACTCCTACAGGTCAAAAAGACCCTGCCCAGGTGAAGACCCTTCCCCTGAGCATGCATAGAAGTCAGCTGGGGTTATGTAACTTGTATGCAGATTACAACCCAACCATAACAGAGGGGCTGCACTTGGAAGGTTATTGACACAGCTTCTGTGTATAAACCATAGAAACATACAATATTCTGAGTTGGAAGGGACCCATCGGAATCATCAACTCCAACTCCTGGCCCTGCACAGGACAACCCCAAGAGTCAGACCATGGGCCTGAGAGCATTGTCCAAACACTTCCTGAACTCTGTCAGCCTTGGTGCTGACAACTTCCCTGGAGAGCCTGTTCCAGTGCCCAACCACCCTCCGAGGGAAGAAACTTTTTCTAATATTCAACCTCAACCTCCCCGACTCAGTTTCATGCTGTTCCCTCGGGTCCTGTCACTGGTCACCAGAGTGAAGAGTTTCGTGCCTGCCCCTCCTCTTGCCCACACGACGAAGTTGTAACTGCAATGAGGCCTCCCCTCCCTCTCTTCTCCAGACCGAACAAGCCAGGTGACCTCAGCCACTCCTCGTATTTCCTCGGCTCAAGGCCCTTCACAATCTTCGTTTCCCTCCTTTGGACGCTCTCTAACAGCTTAAAGTCTTTCTTATATTGTGGTGCCCAAAACTGCCCCAAGGGCTCGAGGTGAGGTCCCTTTCCGCGGCGCTGCTTTCCAGCCTCTCGTTCCCCAGTCTGTCCGTACATCCGGCAGCAGTTGTTCACTACCCTTTCCCCCCTTATTTTCTATCAGAAAGCAGCGCGGGGGTGACTGCTGGGGGCTCTCCAGGGCGGTGCCACCCTTTGGGCTACCCAGCGATGCTCCCCGGCTCAGCCACGCCCGCGCTGCGCCGCTCCGCTCCGCTCCGCGCCAGGCCGGCAGGGCCCCGGTGCCCCCGGGCAGGGCGGTTCCCGTGCCCGCTGTTGCTGCCGCCTGCGGCGATGGGCGCGGCCAGAGCCGGGCGGAGCCGCCCCCGCGCGTCACGGCCCGGGCGGGCGGAGTGCAGCGGTGGAAGATGGCGGGCGCTGCCGGACCGCGCTGAGCAGCGCTTAGGGCCGCCGCCTCCCTCCGTGTCAGGCTCCGGCTGGGCCCGGGCAGCCGCCCTAGGGGCAGAGTGCGCCCGGCCGTGGGGTGAGTAGCGGCGGGAAGGCGGGGGGCGCGGGCCGGGCGCGGAAGGGCAGGGGAAGGGCACGGGGCTGTGGGGGAGGCGGTGCTCCCGCTGCCAGACAAAGGGCGCCGCGGGGCCGCTCCCGGCGGGGGCCTGGGGGAGTGTTGGGCTCGGGCGGTTCATGGCCGCCGTGGCTCCGGGGCCCGGTACCTTCACGCCCCGGTCCCCTCTGTGCAGGGCCGCCGGTCAGGAGCAGCGGCGCGCCCGCTCCGCTCGGCCCGGGCGTCCCGGGGCTCTGACGCGCCGTGTGCGGGGCGGCCCGGGCTCGGTGTGCGGGTGTCGGGGCAGCGCACCGTGGGTAAAGCGTCCCGCGGGTGCCGCGGGCATGGCCGGGAGTCCCTGTCACCCCTGTCCCGGGGGTGGAGGAGCCTCTTGTACCGTGTTTCTCTCCTGTTGACTCGGAAAGGTAGATAAGGGTTCGACCCGTCAGGAAAGTTTTTGGCATCTAATTTCCGAGGTAAAGAGTAACAGAACGGTTGAGGTTGGGAGGGATCTCCCCAGGTCATCGGGTCTAACCCTTCTCGAGTAGGGACAACAAGAGTGGATCACCCAGGACTGTGCCTAGAGGTTGGTTGTGTGTCTCCAGGGACGGAGCATCTGCAACCTTTCTGGGCAATCTGTGCCAGTGCTGGATCACCCTCACAGTAACAAAGTGTTTCCTGGTGTTCAGACAGGGACTCCTTCGAATGCAGAGAAGGGCAGCGGAGCTGGTGAAAAGTCCTATGAGGAGCGGCCGAGGGAGTGCTGGGGGTGTTCAGCCTGGAAAAAAGAGGAGGCTCAGGAGTGACCTTATCACTCTACAACTACCTGAAAGGAGGTTGTAGCCAAGTGGGGATCAGGCTCTTCTCCCAGGTAACAAGCGATAGCATAAGAGCATGTAGCCTCAAGCTGTGCCGGGGGAGGTTTAGGTTGGATATTAGGAAGAATTTCTTCACAGAAAGAGTGGTTAGACAGTGGAATGGACTGCTCGGGGAGGTGCTGAACTCACCTGGAGGTGTTTAAGGAAAGACCACTTAGTTGACATAGTGGTGTGTTCGATCATAGGTTGGACTAAATGACTTCTCAGAGGTCTTTTCCACCCACAGCTTAATTGATACTGTGTTTCAGTTTCTGCCCATTGCTTCAGGTCCTGCCACAGGACATCACCGAAAGAGTAGCAAAAATGTCTTAAGGTAGTAGGGCTTTGCCACTTCTCATATATGCTTAAAAATTGGTTGGAAAAGTGGTTTCCTCTCTTTAACTTTTGGTAAAGGATTAATGGGGAGAACAATACAGTAATATGTCTTTTGCTGGAAAAGTGTTTGAATCACTACCTGATTAATTACCTGGCACTCCTTCCCCCCATCAAATAGTAAAGAAATAGAAAGAAAAACAGAAGATCTTTTTCTGAGATCAGAACGTGTAAGAAAACCCATCTTTTTGTCTACCGGATAGGCATCTATTCTTTGTTCTGCCACAATGTTTATATAAAATAAATTGGTTATTGAGAAATTAAAATCTGCTTGAAATTCTATGTGACAACAGCTTACGAAATGATGCCGTATTAGTTTAAAGTTCTACATCACACCATTCACTTTTTTCTTAAGTGGAAACACTCTAGAAGTTAGATTTTTATCATATAACTTGTGTCTGAGACTAACAAACCTTGATTTTATGATACAGAGAAACGTGTTGGCCATATGAGACTGTGTAAGATGACATTGCAGACTTTCTTGTGCTTTTGTGTATTTTATACGGGTTTTGACAATTGATTTGTGTTGGTTGGTATAATTAAAAAAAAAAACAACCCTTAATATTGGTAACTGTTTCTGTTTGCTTTCTTTTATTTGATGTATTTAAAACCTGAAACAGTGATTTGTAGGACTGAGCATCTTGTATTTTTTTTGCGAATTGTATTTTGTCTTAGAATTCAGATGTTCTTAGCAATATGTTACTGTTCGTTGACCATATTTAAATTTTGTCTCAAAGGTGGACAGATTTCTCTGATAAGTATAAATTCTGTTATCAGATACTTCACTCTGTATTTTAACTGATTTTTTAATGAGGGTAGAACGTAGGCATGTCTGATAGTTGCTATCAGCTGACTACCAGCCCCGTATTTTAAATATGGATTTACATCTTTCCAGTCTTTTGTAAGTAATCCCCAGTCTCTTTCATTTTATTAAAACAAACAAAAAATCCATCACTACAATATTTGGAAATGGCTGTTGCCTTTTGTGCATAAAGTAGAAAAGAAGGACTTATGTATCTCCAATTTCCCCTACTTCTTACTGTGTGCAGTTATAATGGTTACAATAGAGATCTCCTTTTGTGCAAATCTTTTTTTAGTTTTATTGGTTTTGGGTTTCAAAATAAGACTGTGTGTCTAGCTGTAGTTCACTTTTTGTGTCTTTTGATATTTTGGAGTTGTACTATTTTGTTCTTTGTGATAAGGTAACAAAAAGGTAATTTTTAAAAAATGCTTCTCACCTGCATAACAGAAATGTGGTTAAGAGAAGTAGAATAAATGTTCCCAGATAAATAAGGAAAAGCAGAAATGCAGCATAAGGTCATTAGTCACACTGGAATTTCAGACACTGGAGAAGAGGTGTGGGTGTAGACTACTTATGGAAACTTAGATTTGTTGTTTCTCTCTGACTCTGAATACCAGAAATTAATATTTTTAGAGACTCATTTCAGCTGTTCTCAAAATCTGTTCTTTAAACAGAATCCTGGTTGACTCAGTCCCAGCAGAAAGAATATTTTAAAATATTTGCCACTTGATGTGATGCCTGACTTGTGATCTCTTCGTGTTTAGGGAGGGATTACAATGAGGTGTTGTAAAGGCTGGGCAATGCTTGTGTTAGTAGGATTGTGTGTGGTATGAGTAAAGGTGATGTTTCAGCATGTTTTTCTTTTCTTTATGCCATCATAAAGCATAAAAATGTGTGAGAAAATGAAATTGACTTGTTAGGTTTTTATAATAAATTTAATGTGTACAATTCTTGCGTTTCGCATTTTTTTAATTCGTATTTGAAAAGGTGGCGTTTCCAGTTCTTAAGGGTGAATTGCTCTGCATTTACACATTTGAGTTGTACGTGCTCAGATTTCAGCAGCACAGTAATTATTTCTTTTGCAGTTAGCTGAAAGATCTGCCACAGTGGTGCATGTTGGGAAGGTGGCCTTTATGTCTGGAAAAGGAAGGAAGCATTAAAAAGTAGGCAACAGTTTTTTCATCGTATGATGAAAAGTATGAATTTAATGTCATTACTATCTTGGCTTTCTTTTTTTGTTCTGTTTTCAATAGGTATTCTCAATAATGCTAGTCTTGTTGACCAGTTTTGATCCTTATTCAAAAAAGATCACTGTTGGCACGATAAAAAAAACATGGGGAAGAGCTATGTAAAAAATAATGATAGTTTGAAAATTTAATGAGTAATAATATTTGTTATATAGTTAGGAACTGATAAGAGGTTCTGAGAATACATAAAATACCTGCAGATTTGAGTTATCAGGACCTCTGCTGTCAATATTGGTGCTGTTGAGAGAAACCATATTTTTGTAAATTGACAAATTCTTTCTTAAACAGTGATAACGTTTGTCTACTTCAGGTCAGGATGCAAGAGTCTTACAAAAACAGGTTAATCTCTGTGCAAACATTGCCTTCACCTGAGCATTTGTGCACTTTATAACTTTTCGTAGTTCTTGGTGTGTTGTTAGTTTTATAAAATACCAGGATTTGCTGCCCAAGGGCATTGTGAGATTTCCAAGATTGAAAGTTTGGATTATGAATGAAGAGCAAGTTTGTGCACTGGAAATTGGCTCACTTAGGTGGGAGAGAAAAATAATAGCATTAATCCTTATTGGAAAGGGGATTGGTTTCCAAGCAGAATCCTGGTTTGAATTGAAATTTTTGTTATAGATTGTGAAAATACTTCTGCTGTGTCAAAGAAAAAGTAAATGTGTTAATTGAGCAATTAAGGACCATTTATGTATAGGATGTTCTGGAATTATACTGGTTTTGCACTATATTTATGAAATATGGCAGGGATTAAGTTCTCATCTTTTAATTTGGTCAAGGGTAAGACTTAGAGTTTTCTTTTTATTCCTGGGTTGTTAGAAAACTGAATATGTATTTCAAGAGCATTTTTCATCAGAGGGACCAGAACAGATTTACTTAGAACGGAATTACAGCTAGAGACTGTTCCTCAGAGTCTTGGATCAGTTTTTATGATTATTTAAAAGAAATCTGAAGCCTGGGAGGAAATCACACTTTAGTGACCAGCGTCCATATGGACTTGGAGTACAGTGCCTAATTTTCATAACATAATAACATAAATTTTGTTTAATAAAAAGATGGACTGTGGCTGTGTTCAAGTGATGTTGACTTGCTGTCATGAGTGAAAGTATAGTGAACAGACCCATTCAGGCTTGTTTCAGACACATTCAGGGCATGTTTTTTGTTCTTGGTGCGGAAAAAATAAAGCAAAGTTTCCGAAAATCTTAATACCACCCTTTTTTAAATTTATCTTTGTTTCTGGAGTGGTGAGGAGTTTTTTGTTTGGTGGTTGTTGTTGTCCCTAAACTGTGCTTTCCCAAAGCCCTCCAGTGATGTTAATCTTTTGGATGCTCTAAGAAGCTGGCCTGAAAAAGGGCAAATAAAAGCATGAGGATATAAAATGCATAATTGTAATATTTGATTTTGTGATTCTTGTTTTTATAACATAGACTGTTATTAATTCTAAGAAGGGGATATTATATGGCAGTGAAGCATAGGGGATAAGACATACTAATATTGTTGGAGATGGTTCACTGGTACAAATCTTTTATCATTTTATAAAAGTAATATTAACATGGAGTTTATAAACACATCTCTAGACGTGTTCATTGACATTAGGTGTTTTGCTGTTAGTCAGAGGTTTAAGTTGGCCCTAAGGATTCAGCTCTCAGTGAAGGCAGAAGCTGCACTGTTGCCACCTGGGATTTCTGAAGCAGGACGCTTATCTACAGTGCAGCAGGGCTGCCTCTGCCTTCTGGAAATATGCTCACAGGGAACATCAAGGGAAGAATCTTACTTTGAGGAAAAAGCAATGCTGAATACTTTCTTTCTTTTCACACTAGCTGAGAATTAATTGGTGAAATTTTGATAGCAACTGCAGAGTATAATTCATTTGGTGAGACATTTTTAGTCATGTTTTGGGGATATTCTTAATACAGTTTTCAATTTAATATTTGGTATGGAAAACAGCATGGGGATTGAAGGTACAGCTACAGGAGAGAAGCTGGGAGACTGCACAGGAAAAGCAGAAAATACCTATGGTGGCAGTGGAGCTAGCAGCAAATCACATTTCATGGATTTCTGTTCTCATATGTAAAAACTAATGGGAGGAATACAGGTGCATGTGAGTGTCTAATGTGACTTTAGGTGACTGAGAATATCTGAGACACCTGCATAGGGCTGTAAGATGCTGCTGTGGGCTGTAAGGGAGGTGGGCTGTTCTGGACTGGTAGCTGGATGCCAGGCAAGATGCTAACTTTCCTGGTATTTTTGTGTCTGAAATGGCAGTAGGAGCCTGTGTATCCACCCTGAGTCAGTAAAATCTCTGTTTCTTTTCAAACCTTTCATTTTTTGTGTGGTTTAGTGGTTTTTTTTTGTTTAAGTTTGCAACCTCTCAGTTGGCTCTTCCTCCTACTGAAAAAAATGAAGACAAATATAAAACACCACTGTTGTGCTGCTCACCCCCGTTGATTGTAATTTAACTGTACGGTAAACGTGACGGACGTTTTGTGTTCTTAGTTTATTTATAGCTTTCTTGTGGGACAGACTGGCTGCTTGGGCAGTGCCTAGGAAAACTGCTGCTGGGCTTTACATGTTGAATCTTGATTTTTTTTTACTGGTTTTAGGTGTGAGTTTTAAACAATGTCTGTAGTTTCTTTTGTCACTAGACATTAATGTTCACCTGAATTGCATTTGCACATACCCAGAGCTGCTGTCATCTTAACTGATGTGTTAACTGGCATTTTTTTGAACAAGGCATTTCTGTATGTGGGTCATGTGATGGCTGCAGTGCTGTAGGTGAGCTCAGGCTGTATCTAATAAACTGTGACAACGTTGTGTATGACTATATATACTTACCTGGTAAAGGAGAAAGGATGGTGTTATACTGTTGCCGACTGAAAGTGGAGCTGGATTATTTGATTTAAATCTCTAAATCTAAACTAACTTCTCTGTGCTAAGCATAGTGAAGTTCTTGCTGGCTTCCTCTCATCTCTTTTTGTTCCGCTTCAGTTGGAAGTGCAGAAAAATTTACTGGCTGCTTTGATTTGAGAATAAAAGTAAGAACATTTGCCTGGGAAAGCTGCTAGTCTTTGGCTTCTCCCTGGGAGAGAATAGCCTAAGCAGTAGGCTTTGGCTAACACTAAACTGGAGGTTTTCCTCTGCTGTTACAAGAAAAAGCCAGAGAGCATGATCATGTCAGCTGCTGGTGAGGAGAAAGGTGTGAAGGGATGGTGGAGTCTTGTATTTAACCCCATGACCTGTTCTGCATCTAGTGAAACTTAATTTAGGTGCAGTGAGTGACTCCGCTTCTGTCGCTGTGTGTGTATAAATTTGGCACAGTAATACTGCTGGTGCTCCGAACTTACTGGGCACAGCTTTTTAGGAAGTCTGGAATGGTTCTTAGTGGTCTGCCTTAAGAAAGAAAAACCTTTCTGTCTTACATACTAGAGGTTAAAAACATAATCAGTTAACAGAAGCCGTGTTAAGTTTGACTAGCAAGTTAACAATGTGCCATCACACACAGGCATGTCTGCATAAAGTTGGTGATAACTGATTTAGTAAATGGTGTTTCTCAGAGTTCCATATGGCTGCAATTTAGATAGAATCACTGTATTTTGTAATGCTGATTAGTCTCAATGCTCTGCTTATGCATATGAAGTATAAGGGTTATATTGTAAATAACTAGTATATATAAAGTATGTAACATATACAGATATTCCTGTGATGCTGTATATACAGAAACTACTATGCATTCCATTCAAAATATTTATTTAGACAACACATAACACCTAAAAGAATTTCAGTAATTTTCTAAGAACTAGAAAGATTTAAGTCTTTTCATGGAAATGTAGTGCATTTTAAATGCACGTCTCCACAGTGTTTTGTTGAGGAGAATGGCAGGTGTTTGTACCCTGCCAATAACTTATTAGCATATACAATTCATGCTTTCTAGTGTCAAATGTCATAGCTGTTACTTATGCTTTGCTGTTTTTTTTCCTTTCCTGAAATGCAGATAAGGTTTGTTATCTAGAAGCATTTTAAATACTGTGTGAAGATGGCAAGTCTGATGAGTCAGAGTCTGTTGACCTACGTAGAAGAAGGAAATGTTCCTGCTCTGAAAGCGCTTCTTGAGAAATGCAGGGATGTCGATGAGAGAAACGAGGTAAGATGATTTTTGAAAAGGTCAGTTTCACATTGCAGCTTATTAGTTACAGAATGAATAATTAGTGAGATCACACTGGTTATTTAATATACAAATTTCAGTTTTGTTTTTAAGTGATTGCTTATTTTTGCATAACCTGAACACTGTATTCAGCCTCTGTTGTCACCTCAAGCATCTTTCATAGTATTTGCTTTCTAGAGTGTTCTTCTGAGCTGGAAAATGCAGCTCCATCCTTATTTTGTAAATGGAGTTTATACCTGTATTTCTGTGGCTAAGAATTGGTTCTTAGTTCACGGATCCAGCTGCATATGCCCTGTTCATTTTGGGGTGAGACCTAGTATGATGATGATCTCTGCCTCACATCCTGGTTTTCAGTCAAGATACTTTATTATACAATCCAAATAAGACCTTATATTGCAACTTTCATGAGCATGTGCTCATCTAGATGAAAAAATATGTATCTACAAGTTACCAGAAGTACACGGAAGTCTTGATACACAATAGAGAGTTTATATGAGAATTATTCAGAATCTGTTCTTTTGATCAGTTTTTCAAATCTGCATGAGATGGAAAGAATATTTTTTTTGAAAGAAGTCCAATGGCGTATATTACTCAAACTTGAAAAGCATCATGCAAATGTGAAAACAATGTACAGAATTCAGCCTTACTGTAGTTATTAGAGCTGGTTTCAATTAGGATAGCTTTCTTTCATTGTTGGCACACTCATTCCATGCTTTGTATGCACATATGCTGAGGTATTTGAGATGGGAGAATTTTTAAGTTTCAGAGCATACACATTAACCTCACCACCTGGCATGTAGCATATCTGAGAAGGGGAATGTCTGTTCCCTCTGCTGGCAGTTCCTTTCAACAACATGGCTGAAATCAGACAGTTCATGCTGATTTTATCAAGTGTCACTGCCTTCACCTTCTTTTCTAAATTTTTCTTCACTTATTGGTGGGACTAAATGTAGTCTTTGGTTTCATTAACTGCCTTTTTTGCAGAGATCATTTCCCTGATACCTGTTGTTTTCAGTCTTCTGATCCGTTGCATTGGATAAAGTAATTTCTGCAGACAGACGTGTGTGGTTTGCATCAGTTTTAAACCCCTTGCAGGGATGGTCCGTATGTATAATGATAGGAGTTTTGTTTAAATGCTAGCTCTTCCTTGGGATTCAGTGGCTTTGAGTGCAATTCAGTTTCCAGTTTTGGACTTGCTAGGTCATCTTTTATTCTTGGGTAATAAAAAAATACCAAAAGGGGAGTGCCTTTGGAGATCTAAAAAGATTGCTGGCAAGCCAGGGTTTGCTAATGCCAGGACCTCCCAGGCTGCAGTGACTTGTCCAATGGTAGGATCACCCACATTGTTTCCGACCGTTTTTGTCTTGACTGTGGTCAGTTTCCAGAAAAGCTGGGATGTCCCAGTCAGTTTGTGTATGGATGGTTTTGTTGCATTAACACCGTCAGTTTCAGTTAAGTGGGGCAGGTCTCAGCCTCTCTGCGTTTTCCCTGCACATCCTTCTGCTTGTGTGATTCCTTCTCTCTCATATCAGACACATGAATTAACAGCTAATGATAGATTCTTGCCTTGGGTGATAGACTTTGATCCTAACAGCCTCCACTTTGCCTTGATGTTGCTTTCTTTCTGCTCTTGGTACTGGAGCAACTTCTGCATGTTCAATTCTGAATCTTCTGTTCTCTCACAGACTGCAAGAGCGCTAATCTGTAAGGTGACACCACTAATTGATTTCCCTAAAAAGATACAGGTGTGCTCTTTTGTGATTTGGTTGTTCCAATACTTAGACTGAGTTGTGATGTACATATAGACAGTACTTGATGTGCGTGTGAGAAATATGGGCATTTAGTTGTTGTGGAGTGTCTTGGGCAACTTTTCATAATTAATCTGGATATCACAGATGTGATAATTATCTTTTGTTTCTGTGTTGGTGAGATCTTTGTGATGGTTGCTAAAACATAACATTCTACTTACATTTGAGAGTCTTCTAACAAAAAGGGAAGGATGTTTTCAGTACCCCTATAGAAGATTTTACATCTGTCTCAGAAAACCAAAGCCAGTCTGCAGTTGTCTGACACTTCTTACAGGAGAGAATAATTTTACCATCCACAGCCTCTTCTTTCCCAGACATACTTTTATTTGGATTGTGTTATCCTTTTGTGTTATCCGCTTGTGGAAGACAATCAGAGTGATAACAACAATAACTCTTCTGAAGGAGGTGAGAAGAATGGTCAGGCTAAAATAGGGGGTTTTGTGTGTATAGGTAAAGCACTGCTTGGAAGGGATCCCTGGAGATTATCTAGTCCTGTGTCCTGAGGTGAGTTGCTTGGAGCCAGCTGGAATTGCCTGTGTCTGGCGCAGGGCAGTCCCAGCCTCTCTTCACAAAGATTCAGTGCAGTTTCCTCTGGGTATCACAATCAGACACCTGTACTCAGTACAGTAAGGTTCCTGTGTGCCCAGCCTGTCAGTGTCCCTGTGGATGGCAGCACAAGCATCTGATGCATCAGCCACTCCTCCAACTTAGTCCAGGCTGCACAGGTGCTGCAGGCACACTCTGTCCCCTAGCCCCAGTCCTTAATGAAGGGGTTAAATGGGATCCCAGTATTGATTCCCTGCACTAGTGACTGGCCTCCAGCTGGACTTTATACTGCTGATCCCAATGCTCGGAGCCCAGCACTACAGCCAGTTTCAGTCCACCTCACTGTCCGTTTGTCTAGCCCGTACTTCATTAGTGTCTGTGGTTGTTGTGGGAGGCATTGTTGAAATCCTTACTAGATATGGCATAAACAATGTCTCAGCTCTTCATCCACTGACCAGTGATGTCATCACAGAAGGCAGAGTGGTCAGTCGTGATTTCTGAAATCACTTGGCATGTGTATCCCCAACTTACTAGCTTGCATATCTTAAAGAGCAAAAGTTATGACTGTTTTCTCCTTCAAGGAGAGCTGTTCTTTTCTAAAAAGTAGTGTTTTATTTTCTCTTGATTTTTTGAGCATTTTAATTCATTTTTTTTATTACCAGACCTAAAAACTACTTCTTGTTGATACAAAATATACTTTAGTATCTAAAAGCAATGGTGTCCTTTTGAATGTATACAATGTACAGTTATAACAACATAAACTTACATGAGAGCATAATTTTTCTTTGTGAAAAATTATATTATAGATGTAATTAGATAGAGAACAGCTGATGGGCCAGAAAGTGTTTTTGAAAGAATCCATGCATTTCTCTTAATTTTGTGTGTGTAAAGAGCAGAAAGAGTCGTAAAGTATTGTTATTAATTGTACTGTTAATTGGGTCAGTTATGAACATTAGTGATACTACTGTATTGTGATTCTGCATTGATTTTTCTTCTTTCCAGGGAAATTACTGGTATATAGCTCCTAACATGTAGCTTTTGCGTTATTTAGAGACTAGATAATCTGAGTTTTCTGGATGGTAGAGAGAAAAAACAGAATCGAGGTCAGGAAAAATTCTCTTAATTTATTAAACTTGTTGTAATTAATAAATTTACTGTAAAATTTAGCAAGTTTGACTTTTCATCATGCAGAGCAATTGTATCTCAGAAATTTGCTGACACAAAAGTAGGCTGATGGAAGGGTGACAGATTCTAACTGACTTTTAAAACACTTCTGAAGGCAAATAAACCAGCTTTTCTATCTTTCATCTTCCCTGAGATGAGACTGTCTGCTAAGAACCCGTGTTGCAGAGGACAGGACTGATGTCTGTATTTCTTATGCTGTCAGATGAAAGTGGGGTATAGAACCTGACTATTTTTTCCGAGGCTTTAGCAACTGTTCCTCTGAATCAGTGTGCATGTTTTAATGGCCGTTGTGGTTCCTAGGGTAGATTTATTTATTTGTTATTTTTTTAACAATGTGACTGAGTTGCTCCAAGTTGTAAAGATGTAACATGTATTGGAGATGTTTTCAGTGAGCAAATAATTCAGAAAGGTAGATATTTAATAATGTACTTTTTTTCTTTTAGTAGCCCTTCTTAATGTCTGAAATGTTTGGGTTTTTTTGTGTTTGTTTTTTAATCTCCTGTGGGACAGGATTTTATACCATGTTCTCCATTTTTATTGCAAGTATGCTGTGTGGTTTGAACAGCAGTCTTAATTACTAATTCTCACTGGCAATTAAAAATGGAAACAACATTGCCCTGTAGGTTCTGGGTTTTTATTGTGTGGGTATGTGTGTCATTTTTATCACTTCCCAATGCATCTATTTTCCTGTCACTTTGATTTCAGAATGGCCAGACTCCACTTATGTTGGCTGCTGAGCAAGGCAATTTAGAAATTGTCCAGGAGCTTCTCAAGAAGGGAGCTAATTGCAACTTGGAAGATGCAGTAAGTATTAGTACTTTGTGTGATGGTTTGTAACAGTGGAGGAACAAGAAATTTCAAGGGGCAGGCAAAGAAAGGGAATTTAGGTTAGTGTTGACCTCAGGAGGGAAAAAAGCAGGTGGGAAATGATGACATGTAAGAGAAATTTTATTCAAAATTGCTTAGCTTTTTTATTTTTCTGGACCCTCGTGAAGAGTAGGGATGTTCCTCAGACATTTAAAACATCTTGATCTCTGCTGAATGTTGCTGTTGCTTCTTCTGGGAAATTAGAATAGAGAAATACAGCATCAAAGATGAGGTCCTAGTGATTTTGCTCATCTCAGTGTTGTTGATGTATGTCAGTGGGTTGAATTTTTGTTCATTTGTTTGGGGTTTTTTCATTTGGTTTTGGTGTTTTTTAGGGAGAATTTAGATTAAAGGTTCATTTCAGGTGAAAGCCAGAACAGTGGCAGATAGGGGTTTCAAATTTATGAATTGTCTTCGTGCCTCAGCAAAAGAGGTTGACTCCAGATGAAAGATGCCCAAAACAACTGAATAGGACAGAGATATTGTTAGAAAGTTTTGAAAGGTCTGTATATTCCAGTGAAGAGTGATGAACAGGAAAAAGATATTGCTTGTTTGGTTTTTTTTTTACTTCTGCACTTAGTTTAAGTGTACCAATATGGACATGCAGGAAAGGCCTGCTATGGAATCTGTCACCTAAAAAAACCAAAACAACAAAAACCAACCAAGTCTCTGTTGTTTTGAGGCATTTTATTATAATTGCTGTAAATGCCATAGTTTCTATATTTCTAGGAAGGATAGCTACCTTATAAACTGTTGCTATATTTTTTAAGTGTGTGGCATATAAAAAATCAGTCCACACCTGGATGTGCTTTGAGCAGTGGGGGGAAAATAAGCATAATGCAAGGGAAAATATATCTTCTTGAAGTGATCAGAAATGTGAAAAGCTGTGGTCCAGATTACTTTCCGTATCAGTCCCTTGGGTGCTGTCATACACTGTATGTGGAGACCCACTGCCAGTGTTTTCTGTGGTCTTGGTTACCATGTCGTTCCCTCTCAGCAGTTTTCAATGTCTTAAACTCATTCCCTAATCCTTTGGAGGTGCTGCTTTCTCCGTGTATTTATTAAGATAACCTGCAGTGAACTGAGGAGTGGAAAAGGATAGATACTGGCTAGGAGAGCACTTAATTGGAGCTGAGATTTGGAGTAGTTGCTCTGTATTTCCATGTGTGTAACTGGAACACTGTGAGTTTGTTAGTACTTTTTTTTTTTTAAAGGACAGCTATTTTAAGGGCTTCTGTATTTCCTGTCGTGGATTAAACATTTGAAAAACAAGGGTACTTGTATTGAAATATAGAATATTACTTTATAACATTTTTTCTGTTTTCCTAGGATAACTGGACAGCTCTTATTTCAGCAGCTAAAGAAGGACATGCAGCTATTGTAGCAGAGCTGCTCAATTACAATGTCAGTTTGGAGCATCGGGATTTGGTATGTGTTGTCCTAGTGTAAAAATAAAATAGAAAAACAGTTTTGTGAGTTGGAGATTTTCAATTCCATAAAATTAAGGAAAGATCTTTCCTTTTTACATTATGTACTCAGTGTGACTGAAATGGAAAAGAATATATAATTAGATACTGCTTTTTACTTTTGTGAAATGATTTATTATTAATTTATTTATTAGTGTTAATAAAGGCAACTGGTTTACTAGGGCTGCTTTTTCCCCCTTAACTTGCTTTGTAAAAAAGCTAAACTGAAGAGCAGTTTGATTTCTGGGTGTGTTTTGTGTGGGTGAGGTTTTTTGCAGAAAGAGGGTTGGTTTGGTTTTTTTTTTGTTGGGTTTTTTTTGGGTAGTAGTGGCTTTTTTTTTTTTAAAGTATTCTGGTAAAATAAAAGTTGTCTTTCCCAGAAGATACCTGTCTGTATTTACTTTTTCCCTGGGTGGCCACGATTGTTCATACAGCAGTCCTTGTTTTCATTCGTCTTGCCAAATTTTTAAGTGGAAAAGTGGGCGCTTCAGTCCAGCCCATCTACAGAGTTACAAAAGCTGCTGACGCCATTCTAAGGTTAGATGGCTTTGAAGAGCTATAAACTGTCTCCATTGATAGAAGATGGAATTAGGTACCTGCAAGGACTAATTTTGTTCTGCTTAAGTTAGAGTGGAGAACCACTAGGGGTGAGTTCAAGTGCTTCCTCTAATTGGTGTTCCATTCTGTCTGAAGCCTGAAGCATCTTCACTAACCAAGATTTTTCATTTAACATTGAGCAGATTCACATGGCCCAAGTGCTTGATTTCTAGACCTCTGTCAGTCAGAGAGATCTTTTACATCTCCAAAAGTGTATTATAAAGAAATAAATAAAAATTGTGCTTACAGTTATTGGAGGCATATTGTTATTTTAAAATTAAATTTGTTTACCTGACCTGTCAAATGCCTTAGGCAGTGAAACTTCATTGTCTCCTAGTTTACAAACTTAAATGAACACACCAGTGTAGTTTGAAATTAATTGGTCTTATCTCTGTTATAGAAATCAAAAGTAAACTTTCCGTGTTAATTGATTTGGATTCTAGACTTTGTTTTAAGATTGTGGTGTGTTTCTTGGGCTTTTTTTTAATCTAGTGGTTGGATTTGTATGCATTTGAAATCTGAGTTCAGTGTTCAGCAACATTGACATGATGTTTTCCCAAGTTTTGCATATAACAGGAAATTAGTACTTCCATACAGAAGCTTATTATTTATTCTACATATATAGAATTACAACATTATGTGGTCAATCCTTACTATATGTTGGATTTGCGGAAGAGTCTTAGGACAAATACAAAATGAAATAAAAGTCTTTAGTTAGATTTCTAGGTGTTTTTCAGTTTTTACATTTCTTTGATTTGTGCTTGCCAGGGAGGATGGACTGCCCTGATGTGGGCATCATACAAAGGCCGTACTGAAGTGGCTAAACTGCTGCTTGAGAAAGGAGCAAATCCAAACATCACAGGAATGGTAAGGTTCAGTCTTAAACGCCGCTGCCTCCCAAGTGTTTGAAGTCCTGAATTATACACTCGTCTTGTTATCTTGATTAAACATTTTGCATTTTTTGCGGTATGACATGAATCACTGTACTTTATAAAGGGCTTGCTTTAATAATCTGAGTGGTTGCCACTGGCTTTTTTATTAATTTTCAATTTTTTTGATTGAAGCAAAATGTGTGTATAGCTCATACTAAGATTCAAATTATCAGGAGAGGAAATAATAGAAAAGATAAGTAGTGTATCTAATGTTACTTGTATAACAACTGTCATTTTTCTGCATCTTTAGAAGGTAATGGAGTAACTAATGTGTGCAATTTAGAAACCATAATTTGCTTTAATTGTTTCATAATAGTTTAGATTATATGAACATTTACCATTCATGTTGGAGAATAAAAAAACCCTAAGATTTTGAGATTTAGTTCATTTTATAAGCGTTTTCTACAAAAGCATAGGCACTGAACAGTTTGTTTATACTGTCAGTTCTCTGGTGTTTGAGGCAGTGAACAATGAAGGAAGAACCCCAGTGACCAGAACAACTTTTATGATGGTTGATTTTCTCTGGTTTGCATATGCAGTGTCTGTGTGCATGGCACAACTCCTCTGCAGTCCTGGTTAGTTAGGGATATTGCATAGCTGTCTGTTGCTTCCTTTCTGCCTTACAAATGTTCCTATTGAGATGAGAATGTGAATTTACAAACCTTGTTTAAAGAGTTATAAATCAAAACTGATTCAAAACAGTGGACATCTTCCTAGATAGCATCTAGGCAATGTACTGGGTAACAATTATTGATAATGTAGTTGGATTTATTTCTGTATATTCATTCTTCTATGGGTTTAACTTCTCTTGAGACTTGTTTTGTTGATGTAAAATAATTAAAATACATAAGACTATAATTATTTATTTGTTTTTTAATTCTAAGCAATACAGTGTTTATCCAATTATTTGGGCAGCAGGACGGGGCCACTCAGATATAGTCCATCTCTTACTGCAGCATGGAGCTAAAGTGAACTGTTCTGACAAAGTAAGTTATACCTATATAACATTTAATTTCCGTAGTGTTTGATAAATTTCTTGTAAGAGGAAATCTATGAGTTCTTGATTAGAAAAACACTTGCTGTTATATTTTGCCCAAGAGATTAGAATTAGTGTGCTAGAGTAAGTTGTTATTCTTGGAAGAGGTTTTTCCATAGTATGCTCAAGATGTTGTGAACATATTTCTGTTTTCTGAGCTATTGGAAACCTTGCTGTCCTAGGCTGTATCGAAAAATAATTCTTACAGCTGTCATCTACAAAAGAGAAGTTGAAGTGGCTTTTCAAATGCTTGTGTTAATTGACGAGACCACATTATATCTTTGTAAAAACTAAAGCAATAAAGTATGGGGTAAATACTCGATTGTATGGGATACTAAATACAGAGAGCAATATGATAAAATGTTGTGAATGTTTTTTCAGTATGGAACCACCCCACTGGTTTGGGCAGCAAGGAAAGGTCATTTGGAGTGTGTGAAATACCTGCTGCAGATGGGAGCTGATGTTGATCAAGAAGGAGCTGTAAGTAACTGTGCGTTTTCCAGTGATAAGTATATGTGTGTCCTGCTTTTTTTTTTTTTTAATAATACAAATACCAAGAAATACATGAAACAGGATGAAATGTTGATGTTGGAGTGTATTGCTTTCCAGCTATTTGCAGACTGCATGTGAGAGTTACTGAAATTTCTTTGTGCGTTTTAATAAAACTATTATGTAGCTAGGGAGTTGTATTGACAGTGGACACACTGATATGTTAATTGTAAATTTCAATGAACATAAATTAATTTAGGTAATTGTTATCTGAAGGTTAACACTATCAAAACTCATTCAGTATCCAAGCCTAATGCATCAAATATCTTATTCCTCAGTGCTATTTGAAAAGTAAATCAAACACAAAGCATCTCTTGAAAATAATAATGGTGACTGCACCTTTTCAGAAATGGAATTTTTTCAGGAGTTTCAGCTGCATATTGTTTTTAAATAAAACAGATTACATTTAAATTGCTTGTCAAAATAAAAAAAAAAATCCATTAAAAGTTAAGTGGAAAATTAGGAAAACTTTTGGTATTTGTATGATTATTTCTGAAGTTCTTCAAAAATTCTCTTTGTGAACAGTATTGGTAGACCTGGGGGTGTTCTGATAATACTGTGTTCCCTTATGACAAGAAAATTATTTTATCATAAGTGTCGCATTCAGGAGATCGAATAAACTGATCTGAACTTTACTTTTTGCATTTGAAGTGTTCTTTACTGTTGCTCTTAGTTTATTTCTTTGTTTTTAAAAAGCATGTTTTGTGGTGCACTTTAAAACATAAAACTGAAGTAGCATTTGGATGATTAAGAGAGTGATGTCAGTGAGTGTTCTCTTGTTATTTGAACTGGTAATATAATGATGATTGCTGTAACCACTGTACAATAAAATCTGTTGGTTTTATTTAAAGAATTCTATGACTGCACTTATTGTAGCAGTGAAGGGTGGCTATACTGACTCAGTAAAAGAAATACTGAAAAGGAACCCAAATGTGAACCTGACAGATAAAGATGGAAATACGGCTTTGATGATTGCATCAAAGGAGGGACATACTGAAATTGTACAGGATCTTCTTGATGCTGGAACTTACGTGAACATTCCTGACAGAGTGAGTCAATTTTCATCGTAATTGTTGTTTTATATATATAATACATGTTTAAATACCAGTGTATGTAGATTTGTAAATATGTGATTTTTCTTGCTTTCTAAATTTTCTGCCATCTAGGGGTATTTTTATGTATTGCTATTTTACCAGTGTGTTAAGTGGTGAATGTTGTGAAGGTAAAGGATAAACCACAGAAACTGCTCTTTTTCTTTGAGATTCTTGAATTGAGAACATTGGGCATCTGTCATATCTGTAACACAAGACTAGTACTGAGCTAATCTGTAGGTTTGGCGTGGGGTAGTGCTGTTAAAACTGTAAACCATGGATTCTACAAAAAAGAATATTTAATTCAGGGTGTACCTTTATCTTTTACAATGAAACTTTTTACTAGAAAACTTGCATATATGAGAGGAAGACTTCAGCTCTGGGTTAAGAGATGTAAATGTAACGCTGTGTACCTGACCTATGCGTGCATTACTCAGTAGAGATGTGACATGAACAGTGCGCAGAGTGTGAATCTGCTTGCTGACAGCTCAGGATTTTATTTGGTTGCTTGTACAGGTGCTTTGGACTGTCTGCAGTGCCCTCTTGATAGTCAGGTGTTTCTGAAGTGTCAGAGACAGATCAAGCACTGCAGCCTTGAGGCTATAGTTGGTTAGATACCTAAACATAGATGCCTCTATCAAGGTCAGTAACTTAGTTCAGAGCGGTAATAAGTTTTTGCACGCCCAGTCCCTAAGTTGGATTGCTTGGCGTTGCAGAGAATAGAGGAAAGCCTCCTAATATTTGCCTCATAAATTTAAAAGGATTTTTGGATGCATTGTCCTGTATTTCAAGAGTCAGTGCATTTCTTAGGTGGCAGTGTACTGAGCTACAGTGTTGCATGTAACAACAAATTTGACCTCAGGCACATATCAAAGCAAAACTTTTAAAATATTTGAGAAAATACATTTCAATCCTTCTTAGCACCTCTTCTGCCACAATGTTCTACAACAGTCTGCATTTCTGTGCTTTTAGGAAGGATAAATTACAGCTTTCAGCACAGCTGACTGCATTCCAAAAATACACCTAACAATGAGTACTCTTAGTTTCAGATGCTAGAGTAGGTTTTGATAAAGAAAATTTCTTGGTTTGCAGCCAAGTATGTAATGACTGATTGATGGGACATTTCCTACTGCTGAACTCTCTGAGTTTCCACACCTGTGATTTTGCTATACTTTTATTTATTTTTCCTGTTTCATCATAGAAGGAATACTAGGCAATTTCAGGAGTATAAGGTAATTTCTGAAATTTTGGCATGTCCTTAAGTGTGTTAAAATCAGAAGCCTTGAGCACAACTGTAACTTTGTTTTATGTGTATACAACTCCATTTACCACACCAAAATATTTTTTCTTTTGATCTATCTGAGATGAAATCAGCCTTTTGCTTTTTTTCTTTATAACAGCATAGTGTATGTAAACAAGATAGCAGTCAAATCTGCACAAAGGGATAAATTTATTCAAAATTCTTGAAGAGCTTTTGTCAGCTGTGAAACATTTCAAGGAGACAGACAATATTCTTGTCTGGTTGTAAGGAGGTTATTACTATGAGTGTTTGGTCTTCCTATGAATAGAAAACAACTGGGGTTTTTTCATATTTATTCTTAATTTATGCTGAGTTCTTTTAGAGTAGTGGTTTAATCTAGACCTATTTTCGGAGTGTTTGTTTTCCTGAACAAATTAATCTCTTTGAAAAAAAAAATGTCCAGAATTTTTTCTATTATATACCCATTTTTTCAGAGATAGAATTATTTTTTGTATCTTTTTTTTTTTTAAATGAGTGGAGATTTTTAATGTGAAATAGGTATAGTATATATTTGGAAGATAAAATTCATTCTCTGTTGCACTTCTTTTTGCTAAATAATAATAATTCCTGTTCAATATTCTTTCACAATTTTTTTAGAGTGGAGATACAGTGCTGATTGGGGCTGTTAGAGGTGGTCACGTTGAAATTGTGAGGGCCCTGCTCCATAAATACGCTGATATAGATATCAGAGGCCAGGTAAGTAAATGTTGGAGTACTTCTTAAATAGGATGTGAATCTGAATAACAAACATTTATACTGTGTTCCTGAAAACAGGGCTTCAAAATTTGCTCTGTCTACTCTGTAGGAAACTCAAATTCCATCAAACAGTAAAATAGATCACGTTGCTGGGCAGGTTTTAAGATATAAGACGCATGTAATTATGATGGCTTATTAAGCACAGTTTTTTCAGTTAAGTTGTATAATTGTTGAAAAGCAAAGTTGTAAGCTGCATTTACTTCATCTGCACTACTGAACAGATTTAAAATAATGACATACTTTGAAGACACTCAATATAATGATTTTAGTAATACTTTAAATATAATACCAATGAAACGTGATGGACCCGAGATTGTATCTGTTGTCACAGTGATTCTGTCGCTGTGCTTGGTTGTTTCTTGACTTCTTCACCAACTTTGTGTTGCTTTCTGTTGAGCATTGTTGTCGGTGATTTCCACGTTTTCTACCTACTCCTTCTTTTTTGTCCTTCGATTAAGGTTTTACTTTTACTCTTCTAGTGGAAGCTCTCTTACTCAGCATGGTACTTGTTTTTATTGTTACATTCAACTTGCTTTCTTTTGTGTGAAGCTATTTAAATCACTCTGCTTTGTCGGTGCACATGTTCTCCCAAGTTTGAACACAAAACTAGCTAGTAAATGAGAGCTGCAAAGGTTCAGTGCCTGCTCCTGGTGCAGAGCCTCTCTGAGAAGCCAACAGGTTCTTATTTTCAAGAAAAAGTAGCATTTGGATCTCTTCCTCTAAACTGCCATTGGCAACCCGTGTGTCTGAGCTTTCTTGCTGACATTGGTCTGAAAATATGAAGCTTTTCAACATCTTGATGTGACTGAGGCAATACAGCAAGAGAATGCAACCTCTTAGGTCGCAGGGAGGCTTGTGACTTCGGGCAATGTGAGGTTGCCTGAATAGCAATTTGCAGTGGTTGATTTAGAGAATACTTCTGTGGCCTTACAGGAGGCACAGCAGGAGTCAGTACCATTAGAGGAAGGTTCTAGCTCTGCACTTCAGATCATAGTTTAGGACCAGAAGTATCAAAACTGGAGATGAGTGCTACTTACCTGCTGGGAGCAACTTCCCTGCTGTCTGACACTGCAGCACCTGCCTGCCAGCCAGACCTGTTCTGGGGACATGTGTTGACTGCCCAAATTTGTGATGTTTCAGAAGGATTGCTGAGCCTTGTCCAGCCTTCCAGCAGCGGTGTTCCTTGCCGATCATTCATTCTTATGGTCATTAGCCAGCAGATACCTTCAGCAGATGAAACATGAGTGTAGGGCTCTTGAGAGTGAGCGCCCAGGCAGGTGCGGGCTCAAGTGGTGTTTTCCTTAGCCCTTCTGAGAGGGGGAAGGACCTAGCTGGGAGCACCTGGCAGACCTGTGCCTGGCTGTGTAGCTGATCTACAGCTCAGGCTGATATCTTGGAAGCCAGCTCAGTGAAGGACAGAAAAGATGAAACCCACGTGATCGGAGAGGAAAGAAATCTTAGTGACCAGGCCTGTTAAACTGCTGAGAAAAGCTTTAAACTCAGTTTACTGTGAAGCCCAAGAGTGGAAGAGAAAGAGCTGCAAATGAAAGAAGCAAGCAAGGTAGAAGGTTGCAAGGGGCACTTTGACATTCCTGGCTTAGAAGGAGGTGTGTGTTCAGAGGCTTTTCTTAAATGTCTCTACACAAATGTGCATCAAACAGTGAGAGCCATGGTGCAGTCACTAGGCTACAAAATGATTGCAGGTGTGAAGACTTTCTGGAGTAGCACACATCAGTGGGGAGGACAAAAGGATGACAGAAGCAGATTTGCAGCTGTGAACCATCCCCCAGGTTTACTGATAAAATACCTGGCTGATCTGCATTCTGGTTTTTTGTGTTGACTTTCTTGTCCGTCTGCTTTTACAACTTTCCAGCTTGCATGGCTTCTGAAAAAAAGTTATTTTATTTCGTTAGGTAATTTCTATATTTGAGTTAAAACTGAATACTTACGTGTAGTTTTGGAAGCTTTTTCAAAACAAGTTGAGTCTGCTTGGATTGTTAAAGTTGTTAATATATTTCACAAAGGTTTTCAAAATAGATTCATATTCCCTAGCCAGATTTGCATCCTCCCCCCTAAATTCTACTGTTGTGCCAGTTAGATTTGCTGACCTTTCCCTTTGCCTTGAGCTGTGCTAAAAATTGCTGTATTATATGCTGTTTTCAATATATAGTGGTTGCACTTTAAATATACAGTTTTTGAAATCAATCCAACTGAATGAAAACACTGTTAATGTTTAATACTCTTTTTTTTTAGGATAATAAAACTGCTTTATATTGGGCAGTTGAGAAAGGAAATGCTACAATGGTGAGGGATATCTTGCAATGCAATCCTGATACTGAGACATGTACCAAGGTAACAATTAGAATTTTAATTGAATTGCTTTTTTTAGTATCTGTTCTTTTCTCAGCTCCTATGTGATGTGAAGATCATACCAAATTCAGTTTTTGTGAAGTGTTGGTACCTTGCACACTGTTAAAAAAAATTTCTGAAGTGAGGATTCTCAGCAATAGTAATGTTCCCTTGTTGATAAGTATGATTTGCTATTAAATCCTTGGTAGGGGGGAACATTTGGATTCTTTATCTCAGCATCACTGACATGACCAGCAATAAGGAGTAAAGAGCAGGTGCTACTGGAAACTGAGGAAAGAGGTTTCTGATATGACTTCAGGCCTGTGCAGCAATAAGGAAAAAAAAGAGGAAGTAGTTGGCACAGCATTGAAGTCTTTTCGAATATCTTGTATTGTATCTGAATTTTGTCTTTCTGTATTTGAAACTGTTACTCACAGAAATGTATTTTGTTCTTTGATTACAATCAATCTAGAAAACTGGGTCTGGGATACTTTTTCACAAATGTAGGTGCTAAAGTGTTGCTACTTGCACAGTAGCATGTTTGATTAAGTTTATCTTAAAAGTTTTGGATTTAATTTGTTGCCCTATCACTGTTTTTTTCGTGGTTTTGGGTGTACAGAGATCTTTATATTGTTCCTACTATTCCATTTTAGGATGGAGAAACACCGCTTATAAAGGCAACCAAGATGAGAAATATTGAAATAGTAGAGCTTCTTCTGGATAAAGGAGCTAAAGTCTCTGCTGTAGACAAGGTAAAGAACATTTGTTTGTTTACTTCCATATATTTAATAATTTTAGTTTTGCAACAGAATTTTTGCAGCTAATACAGAAAGAGAGCTTCCCATATGCTTAATAATTAAATAGACCATAATACTTACATGCTTAGTCTACCATATGTTTAATAATTAAATAGTTGAGAATACTTAAATGTAAATTTGTTTCCACCATTAATATATTGTTGGGTTTTGTTTTGTTTTGTATTAGGGTGCTCTTAGTAACTTGAAAAAAAAATCTAGGTGAGAAATAAAAATTTCACAGATAAGACAGCTAATTCTTAATACACTTGAAGAAGAGTATAGAGAATGGTTGTTATTTGTCACTAATGTTAGTTTTTGATTAATAGACATTAAACTAAAGGATACCAAGGACAAATACAACTGGTTATTGCTGTCTTCTTATGCATTACCTACTTTGACTGCAAATCTTTTAAATATAGGAACATTTATGTGATGCTTTTTTAATATCTTACTAATTTATTTAGGGCAAGTAAGGAATACTGTTGATTTGATGCAATAAGAAAGCTTTTACTGGGAAGTTTTTTTGAGAAGTCTGAGCAGACATTGAAACAATTCTAACAAGCACTGTCTCTTGTTCCAAACAAGTCTCTTGAGTTTGCCAGTAGACAGTTGTTTCTACACAGAGACTACAGTTTTCATGAACTTTATGATATTAATATAAGCATTTAAAAAAGAAGACAGTGTCTGAGGTTTAGCATTCTAAAACTGCTTTTTCACACGTCTTCTCTGAAACATTTGTAATGCTTTTTCAAGGGGAAAAATGCTTACTGTAAGGCACTGATGCTTTTGAGAGTGCCTTAAGATTTATTTCAAGGAAATAATGCATCTGAAACTGTGTTGAACATATGGTCTGTCCATAATCCTAGGAATTCATGGTAGATGGTACTAGTTTTCACTTAATTGCAGAAAGGAGATACTCCACTTCACATTGCTATTCGTGGAAGAAGCCGTAAACTTGCTGAATTACTCTTAAGAAATCCAAAAGATGGTCGATTGCTTTATAGACCCAACAAAACAGGAGAAACCCCTTACAATATTGACTGCAGCCACCAGAAGAGTATTTTAACACAGATATTTGGTGCCAGTGAGTATAAGTATTTATTTTTTTTAATCACTCATATATTGAGAATACAGTTTATTCAATTATGTATTAAAAAGTGGCTACAGGTTTTTTAATGTTGCACCTAGCGGGAAGACTTAATCAGTTGGCAAAAAACCCCATCACTCTTAAAAGCCTGGCAAAGGTCAAATATACCATTTATTTTGGCTTTAGATGTTGGATACTATGTGATTTCTGTTGATCACTTTGTTTTTATTTGGATCTTGCTTGTGAGGGTATTACTTCCTTCGACTTCCTGTGGTTTGGGATGTTGAGTCTTGTAGTAGGCTTTAATAGTTGTGATAATTGTGTATCAATTATGTGGATGATTTAAAATTTCTTTGAACGGGAATGTACAAATAATAACAGCTGTTATATGGCAGGAGTATATATGCAAATATGGGTGAATGTGTGATGACTTTATGCATGAAAATTGTCATACTGAAGAGCTTTCTTAGAGCAAAGTTGTGTAGCACAGTATTTGTGTTGCAGGACACTTGTCTCCCACGGAATCTGATGGTGACATGCTGGGCTATGATCTGTACAGCAGCGCTTTGGCTGATATTCTGAGTGAACCAACCATGCAGCCACCCATCTGTGTAGGCTTGTATGCACAGTGGGGAAGTGGGAAATCTTTCCTGCTTAAGAAGCTGGAAGGTAAAAACTTGATTTAGTCTTTTCAGTACTTCCAATCTATCTGTGAAAAGCATCACATGGGAGTTACCAGTTTTCGTGAGGGTTGTTGGTCCATGTAATGTTGTATCTGGTCTCTGTTTCTGTGATGAAAGGATTTAAATTTTACTGTGGTCAGTTCATCCATAGATTCCTTTGTTCATTTATACAATGCCAAGACAGTCTTTAAGTGCTGCTGCTTATTTTCCTGTGAGTTTCCTGCAGCAGTGAATCTACCCTTTGGGTACTGGAGGAAGTCTGGCTGCCAAAATATGCCTTGCTGGGCCTGTTTGTGTGTCAGATCAGGTTCAGACCTCTTCTGTTGCAGTATTTATTTATTGTGCATCCTATATGTCTTTTTAATGCTTAAGAACAGTTTTCAGGCCATTAATATTTTATTCTCTGTAGTGTATTTTCTTTGCATCTAGTTTTCTTCCCCTTTCCTCTTTCTTACTTTGAGTTTTTTGAACTTTCTGAAATGACAGAGGAAGGCAAATGCAGTATATGAAATGAGTCAATGTTTTTCCTGGCAGAAATAGGCATCTTATTTAGTTTTAGCATTTTCTTATAAAGGATGTTTTTCTGAGATGTTTCAATATAATTCAAAATACTTCTACCAGTCTTAGTGTTTCTTACTTTCTGTGATTTCTGTATTAGCCAAAATGGAATTCTGCATTTGTTTTTTTCACCTCCTGTTCTATGTCATAAACAAAAAGCATATCTATTTTGACTGTGACATTTATTGCTGATGAGCTCTTACATTTCTAAAACACTTTCTCAGTGTTTTCTTCCTGTTCCTCTTTCCTGTTTTTATTCTGGATTGTGTATCTATTGTTTCTTATTCCATAGAACCTAAATAAGTTCCTTCAGGAATTCCTCTTTTAGTAGATAAGAATCAACAAACAGAAATAATACTGCAGCCTTCACGTTGTACCGTTGTATCTGACTACTTGAGGAACACAGTCCATGTTTCAGTGATTGAGATTTTGGGGTTTGGGTGGGGTTTTTTGACAGATATGGAGGATTTATTTTTCTTGATGTCGTAAAATATGTTTTACACTTTTGAAGGAGAATAGGAAATGGCATGACTTTTAATATGCTTTCAAAAGTAGAAAATCTGCAGCAAAGGGTGTGAGTATTGTGTATTTAATGTTTTCATTCATTGCATAGATGAAAACTTAGGGTTGTGCACTAATGTTTGAAGAAGAATTCGAGCATCATTGTCTTTTTGGATCAATAGTCGGAATAAGTTATACCGTCTGCTGAAAAAGTTTTTTTTTTCAGAAATTATCTGTTCTTGAGTGACTTCACATGTTAACTGGTCTTTGTCTTTTTGTTTTAGATGAGATGAAGACCTTTGCAGGACAGCAGATTGAACCTCTGTTTCAGTTCTCCTGGCTTATTGTATTCCTCACACTTTTGCTGTGTGGAGGTTTGGGTTTATTGCTTGCTTTCACAGTGGATGCAAAGCTTGGAATAGCAGTGTCACTCAGCCTTTTAGCTGTTCTCTACATTTTCTTTAGTAAGTCTTATATGGAATTTGTGATGGTTTTAATCTATTTTTGGAATTAAATATTGCTTTGTAGATATACTTTGCCATTCAGAAAAAATACTAAATGGTTTTGTAGACAATAAGACCTCTTTGGACCCATTCCATGTGTTTTGCGTGTAATTCATGAGAAGGCATTCTTGAGAACAAAGAAGAATTTTGTTTATTAATTTCATTGTGTTACTTTTACCATTCTCAGTTTTAGCCTAACTGCTAAAAGTTCATTAACTTTTTTTACAGAACTCCATGCTTTACCTGTTCAAATTTCATGATTCTTTCAGTTGTGAATGTTGGCTAAAATAAAACCATAACATCTTTTTGATTTTTAATATTTTAGCTGTAATTTACTTTGGTGGCCGGAGAGAAGGGGAGAGATGGAACTGGGCCTGGGTGTTAAGTACAAGGTTGGCAAGACATGTTGGATATTTAGAGTTGCTTCTCAAACTCATGTTTGTGAACCCGCCAGAATTACCAGAGCAAACCACTAAAGCTTTACCTGTCAGGTTAGTTATTTCCTTTATTTAATCTTGAATGAATCAGTTGGGCTCACTCTGATACTTCTCAAACTGTGCATGTTAATGTACATGCTTAACTTCATATGAAAAGTTGTTGAGATTCCCATTTGAAAAACAGTAGCTTTAGAAGATCATAAACTTTACAGTGTGAAAAAGATAGTTTTTCTTGAAAACACTACTGTCTGCCAAAGTTGGTGAAAGTTAGTGCTTTTCAGAATTAGAGATTTTGGCTATTGTACTATTAAAACTTCGTACCAGACAAAATAAGACTTTTCTGGTATAGCTTATTGTGCGTTATGTACTTTTAATGCTTGTTTCACTGATTATTTCTGTTAAGGTTTGGGGGGTTTTTTCCTCCCTGTAAGTAAAGCTTCTAGTTTACCTGAAAACAAGGAAATTTATGCTGTGTTTTAAAATTTCATTTACTTCTATTGTTTAAAGACTTCTGTTTTAGCCTCATGGTGCTTTTATGTGATCTTGTGTTTCTGACATTTTTTTAATCTTCTATAAATGTTTAAAAATAGATCAGAATGCAGTTTTAAAAATACTTGTCAATATTATATTTTGGCATCATAAAGATATTTTCGTGTTTTTACTGTAATCTGAGGTACTATTAGTGATGTGACCATTTTTTTTCTTTTTAAAAAATCAAGTTTTAGAATAGGAAGTGTGGCAAAGAAGAGGTTGATAAATGGAGAAGTAGTTAAATTCCATGTAGATTTTTAAAAAAATTAAATATTAAACTGTATTACATTTTGTACCACTTAAAAAAACTTTTAATTAGAGAGATGCGGCAACACTTTGTTTTAGTTGCCAGAAAATATTTAAAGCTTTCTGAAGTATACAAAATACTTGTTTTTTTTCTCTTTCAGATTTTTGTTTACAGACTACAATAGACTGTCCAGTGTAGGTGGAGAGACTTCACTGGCTGAGATGATTGCTACCCTCTCTGATGCATGTGAGAGGGAATTTGGTTTCCTAGCAACAAGGCTATTTCGAGTTTTCAAGACAGAAGATACACAAGGTTGGGGTTTTTTTTACCTGAATGACATTTCTGATTATTCCATTTCAGTGCGCTGTTACCAGGGCTTCTGTTTTTTGCATTATAAGCTCTTTTTAGAAATTGTTGTAGCCATGCAGAAATTCATAGAGAAAGGGAAACTCTTTGTTTGGAAGAGAAAAAATGCCCCATTTTATTTGCTAATCTTGATTTTATTAATATAATGAAAGAATATCTCCTGTGAAGTATAGTCTTCAGAAATGTCAATGGAAATGTATATTTACATTACATCCTTATAGATGCAGCGTATTTCCATAGCAATTAAGTCATTGTGTCTGAGTCAGATAAAGGGAAATGTATGTTTTTGTGTATTGCTAAGAGAGGTTTGTTTAGTTTATTAGATTTTAATTTAGAGCTTTTATGAGTGACCACTACTTATTCTTGGAAATAATAAATGTGTATAACATGTTGATCCAATCCTATACATTGCTGTGATCAGTGCTAGTAAGATGGGATGAAATGTACCTACTTGATCCAAACGGAACAAGCTTTTTTATTCTGTTTCATCTGTAGATTTCTAGAAAAAGAAATACGCAGAGTAGAGTATGATATTGTGGAAGAGGAGTTGTTGAGCTTACCTTCCAGTTAATTGAGGACTTATTTGTACTTTAAGTTTAGTATGTGTCAGTTCTCATGTTTTTTTGTCCACAAATTGAGGAATCTGTCACCTCTCACAAAGTGAAATGTTTAGACTCTTCTGTCCTGCAGAGGCTGGAAAAAACATGCTATGTTTGTATGGTGAACACAACTTACTCTTCATCGTTCTTTTTCAAATTCACTAAGTGTTCTTTATGAAAGGGATGTGTGGAATTTTTCACCCTTTTTTTCCATGTTAGATTCTGCTGTGCCTCTCCTTAACCTCAGTGAAACAACCTTCTTGATGCTGTGATTTCTCCTGAAGTTGTCTTGGGAATGGCAGTGTAGTGCTGACTTCTTGTGATTATTTGCAGTAATCATCTTTTCCCTTTTTTTTGTAATCTTACGTTCTCTTCTGATCCTTGGCTCTGTTGCCTTCCTATCCTCTGCCTAAATATCTAATTGATTTTTAAAATTTTATTTTATCTATTTGGTGATTTTGCACATTCTCTCCTTTTCTCCAGTTGTTTACACGTCGAGGATCATAGGTTTATTATCTCTAGATGTTCACAGAAATTCCATAGGGTTTGTTTTTAGCCTTCTGTATCTTAATTTTTTTTATTATGTCTGTAAACTTGGAGACAAGCCTCTTTCAATTGTCATTTCATTGTTCATGATTCTTAAGTGTCTCTCTAATCCAGTTCTATCTCTTTCTAGTAAGAGGATGCTTATATTTCTACTTACGTCTAGAATTGAATCTAATTATATCTGAGCTGTTACCCTTTGTTTCTTGCCCCTCGCTTCTGTCATTATGCACTTCTCTTGCTTTGTCCTGCAGCACAATCCTATGAGTCACGTATGTCAGCAATGGGAAAAACCTTTGCAGCTGATATCTCAGTGTAGACAATAATATGGGCCATGTATAAACCTTGGGTATTCTTTCTAGTTAACATATTTAAAATTTGATTTTTTCCCTCCACTTGAAATACTGATTTTTAGCTGTCATAGTTTTACTTCAGATCATTGCTGTTCTGTTCTTTGTTATCAGCAAATGTGTACAGAAGATAGCAATCTTTTAGATGTACACCACTGGATGTGTACAGGTCCTAAAGGCAGAGATTGCTGCTTTGGAAAATGCTGTTTCTTTGGTCACTGATTTAGCTATGCTAAGCTCCAACTGCAGTATTTACTTCTTTCTTATCAGTCCACTTGAAGTCAGGAGCTCTGTACTCTCTTCTGGGACCCTTGCGATCTGTCCAAACCATATTTGCTGCAGTTCTCCTGTTTGTGTGTGTTTTAGCATGCAAGAAAGGATGGCCTCAGGTTGCAGCTTGCAATTTTGCTTTAGTTCTTCAGTGGTACCATTACTATTAGATTATGTAAATATCAGGTTCCAGTTTAAAACTGAGTAGTTCCCGTACTGTTTTCCTACAATTTATTTACGTGAATAGACTTTACAAAGAGATGCCACAAAAGGGGTGATAACACTGATATGAAATTGTCATTTCCATTCAGTATGGATTTCTTGAAATGATGGAAATAATCTGAAGATTAAAGGAATATCTCTGCTTCATAATTTCCAATAATTTTGACAAATAATAGTTAATTTTTTTCCATTGGTTTGTGACTGGGTGGTAACACAGCAGTAAGATTTTGTGCCAGTTAGTGTTTTATGAGAAGTATGCAAGTTAATAGATTTTTGCACTCTCCTGTCATTACATTGTACATTAATTCTAACTTGTTTCCTAGGTAAAAAGAAATGGAAGAAAACTTGCTGCCTCCCGTCCTTTGTGATTTTCCTGTTCATCTTGTCTTGCGTTGTTTCTGCAATTGCCCTGTTGGCAATTTTTAATGTGGAATCAGCCAACATGACAGTGAATGTTATTCTCATAACAGTGACCTGTATTGTTGGTTTGGCCTTTTTCTTGAATTGCCGCACATGGTGGCAGGTGATGGATTCAGTTTTGAATTCTCAGAGAAAACGTCTTCACAATGCTGCCTCCAAGCTTCACAAGTTGAAAAGCGAGGGGTTCATGAAGGTGAGCATTATATGAATTTGCCCTTAAAAGGAATGAAACAAACCCCCAAACATGGAGCATTATTAAGTTGGGACATCATTAATTTAACCAGGCCAAGTCTCAAAACAGGAGAATGAGACTTGGTGAGTTTTTACTGAAGGGAACACTTCTGTGCCAGTGGTAATTGTTCTTAGCGTATGAGACCTGTCTGCTTAAACAGGAATGTTCAATTTGGGGTTTCAGTTTTCTGATTTTGTTTTTTACTGGGGAGAAAGTACTTGGAAAACAATTCTCAGTTACCAGTATTTAGTAAAAGCTTACTTTAGATCATAAGATTAGAAAGAATAACTTTGAGAATCTTCTAAAGGTGAAAAAACAAGCCCAACTTTGTCTGTCAGCAAGACCACTTTGCTAAGAAAGGAATTGTATCACTGAAAGAACATTCTCAAACCAGTCCACATATTTAATGAAAAATGATAGAAAATACTATTGTTTTGCTGGCCTTTATCTATAAAATGATAAGTATACTCTCAGGCTGTCATCAGATATCCTATATGCTCCTATTTGAAAGTAAAATGTAGCATTGTGATCGTTACCTTTGTAGATTACAGCCAATATATTGTATAAAAATATGTTGTACAAATATTTTTCATGGAATCATAGAATAGTTTGAGTTGAAAGGGATCTTTTAAAGGTCAGCCAGTCCAATCTCGTTGCAACGAACAGGGACATCTTCTATTAGATCAGGCTGCTCAGAGCCCAGTCCAACCTGACCTTGAATGTTTCCAAGGATGGGCATCCACAACGTCTCTGGGCAATCTGTGCCAGTGTTTTACCACCCTCATTTTAAACAAACTTCTTTCTTATATCTGATCTAAATTGACTATCTTTCGGTTTTTAAAAGCATTCCCCCTTCTCCTCTTGCAAAAGGCCCTGATAAAAAGTTTATCCTCATGTTACTTACAGGCCTCTTTAGGTACTGAAAAGCCACAGTAAACATCTCCTCAGAATCTTGTCTTCTCCAGGTTGAACAATCCCAATTCTCTCAGCCTTTCATCACAGCAGAGGTGCTTCATCCCTGTGATCATCTTTGTGGCCTCCTCTGGACTTGCTTCAATACATTGGTGTCATTCCTGTCCTGGGATTCCAGAGCTGGATGCAGCACTGTGGTTGGGGTCTCACCAGGGCAGAGCAGAGGGGCAGAATCCCCTCCCTCACCTGCTGCCCACACTGCTTTAGATTCAGCCCAGGACATGTTTGGGCTTTCTGGGCTGCAAGGACACATTGCCAGGTCACGTCTCATTCACCAGCACCCCCAGGTTCTTCTCAGCAGGGCTGCTGTGGATCTGTTCATTGCCCAGCCTGGATCAACACCAGGGATTCAATACACAGGTGCAGGGCCTTGCACTTGGCCATGTTGAATCTCACGAGCCCACTTCTTGAGCTTGTGCAGGTCCCTCTGGATGGCATCCCGTCCCTCAGGTGTGTCAACCACACCACTCAGCTTGGTGTCATCTGCAAAATTGCTGAGGGGTGCACTCAATCCCTTCATTCATGTCATTAATGCAGATTAAATAACACTGGTCCCAATATGGACCTCCGAGGGACACCACTTGTCACTGATGTCCACTGGGACACTGAGCCATTCACCCTTTGTTATTTTTTGCATCTCTTGACAAGTTCAGCCCCAGATGTGCCTTGGCTTTTGTCACCACATCCCTTCACAACCAGATTGTGTCCCTATACTCTTCCTAGCATACTTGTCGTTGCTTTCATTGCCTGTGCATTTACTTTTTGGTCTTATTTTGAGTAGCAGGTCTCTACTCAGTGTAGCTGGCTTTTAGTCTTCCTTGCCAATTTTCTTGTACCTGAGGATTGCAAGCTTTTGTGCTTCATGGAAAGCATCCTTAAAAGATTTGCCAGCTCTGTTGTCCCTGGGGGCAGTTTTCCAGGGGATCCTGTTGACTGTCTCTTGGAAGAGCTGAAAGTTTGCTTTCCTAAAATTCGGTGTCCTGACTTTACTCCCTGCCTGACCCATATCTCTCAGGACTGCAAACTCCACCAGTGTGTGATCACTGCAGCCCAGGCTGCCTCCAGTCTTGACATCCCCAATTAGCTCACTTAAATTATTGACCATCAGGTCCAGTGTTGCTTCCCTTCTAGTAGGGCTTGTCTATTATCTAGCTGAAGAAGTTATCCTGCATGCATTCCAGCAATTTCATGGATTGCTGACAGCTCATGAGGCTACATTTCCAGATGTTGGGGTCATCTAAGTTCCCCAGGAGGATGAGAACCCATGAGCATGATGCCTCCTGTAGCTGGGACACGAAGACTTCGTCAATAGGTTCCCCTTCATCAGGCCTGTTATAGACGCAAACCCCAAGGTGTCATTTATTGGTCTGGTCCTTGTTTTTTATGCACTGACTCATCCAGTTTGTGGCTACTTCTCAGCGGCATCTCTTTGTGATCTCTCCATCTTTTGATGTAGAGGGCAACCTCTCCTTCCCTTCTTCCCCTCCTTCCTCTCCTGTCCCTTTTGAACAGCCTGTAGCCATCAATAGTTGCACTCCAGTCGTAGGATTCATCCACCAAGTTTCTGGAAAGGCAGCTAGGTCATAGCTTTCTAGCAGCACGGTGGCTTCCAGCTCCTCCTGTGAGTTGCCTGCTCTGTATGCACTGGGTAGAGGCACGTCATCTGGGCTGTCAGCTGTGTCACCTTCTTAGAGGAACACCCTTTAATTCCTTTGAGGTATTTCAGTGGTGTTTCCCTGTTGGCTTCTGTTACCTCAGGAGTTCCTGGCTGATCTCAATGAGACTTTGAGCGTGCTGAAGTGTGTCCACCACATCTCAGAGCCAGCAGCTGAGGGCCCTCACTAGCACTGCATCCCTCTAACCTTGGTGTGTCATCCCACAGCTTGTTATGGGCAAATGTGATATTATCCCCCTCCCTTGTCATTTCTTGTTTAAAGCTCTGTCGGTTAACCCTGCTGGCTCCTGGTCAAAGGCTCTCTTTGCCCTTTGAGACAGGTGAATCCCTTCTGATGCCAACATGCCTGGTGCCATGATGTTGCATCACAGAATACCTGATTGTGTCTTGGTACTGTGTTTCTTGACAGTTGTTTGTTGAGTGGTATTTATCCGATATAACTTCAGCCTTTTAGGAGTTAGGTTCACCCTTTGCTGATCATCAAAGGAGAGAAGTAGGTATTTCAGGAGAGTTGTTCATCTGTTTTATGTTATCTGGTTGTGCACATTCTAATGAATCTAGTGGTTAAGAGATCAGATTTTAATGTCTACCTGTTAGCTGCTGAAATTAGGGCAGGTGAATTCCACCTTCGTTTCTATGTTATGGGTGGTTGTTACGTGTGTGACAATGTTGAAAAGCTTAACAAGTCTTCACACTGCATATCTTGAATAACAATAACCGAGCATTAGAGTAATAGCATAATGTGCTTGGCTGGAAGGCAGATAGAAAAATTTGCTGTACATTTTATGCAAAGCAATTTTTGAGGACTAGCTGAAGCTACTAATGCTCTTTTATTTACTTCTGAAATAATGTTTTACTGTACATAAATATTATTTTCTTAAATAACATTGTAATGGAATTTAAATAAGGATAGTTTTTTATATCAAAGTGGAATATGTGTTTTTGCTGCACATTTTTGTTCAAATAGGAAATTAGTATGTTGGAAGTGACATTTTAGGACTTTCCACTTTGAGTATTTGTAAGTTTATTCTTGTAATCTCGCTGAAGTATTTCTGGGACAAATAGCAGTCTGCAAAAGGAATGTATTTTTATCAGTTTTAGGTATTATAGAGATGTCTTTCCCTTCTTTGTTTTTCATTTTTATAGGTTTTGAAATGTGAAGTGGAACTGATGGCCAAAATGGCAAAAACCATTGACAGCTTCACTCAGAATCAGACAAGGCTTGTTGTAATTATTGATGGATTGGATGCTTGTGAACAGGACAAGGTTTTACAGATGCTTGACACTGTGAGTTGGATCATTTTATGAAGATAACTCTGGATTATATGTGTGATCTCTTGCACAGATGAGCTCAGATACATACGGTTATTGTGTGTTTTCTGTAAAAAAAAGGCTATGTTGTAGTAATTAATTTGTGTACATTGGCATAACTATAATGCTCAGAGTGATGGGTGTTAAAAGTTGAAAATTCAATTGCCCGTTAGTACTTTTGAAAAGGTTTGAAACAATCAAATATAGACTATGGAAAATAATTATTCTATTGAAACAAACTGAAAATGTTTGGAGAGTTTTCATATTTACCCTTGAAGTACTTTAGATAAAAAATACTTAAATGCTAAATATTCGGGGGGGGGACTGGGACATTACTGCATGATACATCCTTGGTGATGACTTCCACTGTAAATTCTGCTGTTAAATTGTCAAGTGTGCTTATTTCTAAACTGTGGATAAGTTCCTAATGTTAGACATCTCATATAGAAGAAGCTAACATCTCTGTACGTCTCTTGGCTTCTCAGGCTTATTCCTTGAACAAGAAAGAATATGAAATGTTGAGCCAAATGTTCAAATGATCTGCAGCTACAGTTAGTTATTACTAACAAGGTGTACTGTCTACTTTTTTACAGGTGCGAGTCTTGTTTTCAAAAGGCCCGTTCATTGCAATTTTTGCAAGTGACCCACACATTATAATAAAGGCAATTAACCAGAACCTCAACAGTGTTCTACGTGATTCAAACATAAATGGCCATGATTACATGCGAAATATTGTCCATTTGCCCGTTTTTCTGAACAGCCGAGGGCTTAGTAACGCAAAAAAACTGATGGTAGCTTCAACAACCAATGGGGATATTCCTTATGCAGATAATGCAGGTAAGGTTATGCAGGAGGGTGGTATGAGTGTTACAAAGCCAGTGATCTAAAATCTGGATCTGGTTTTGGAAGAAACTGTTTAAATAATTGACAGATCATTAGTATTATTTTTATAGGCCAGTCAAATACATATGACTGGCAAAATGCCTACCTTTGTTTTCCTTTCCATAGGATTGCATGAAGAGGTTGACAGGAGAGTTTCTCAGAACAGTCTTGGAGACATGACCAAGCTTGGTAGCAAAACTGCTCTCAACAGGCGGGTGAGAGATTTTTAGTCTAAATAGAGCTACTGGTAAAACCTTTTTTTTCTTTTCTGTTTTTTTTTTCTTTGACATTTTCAATAACATCAACTTGGAAGACTTATCAAACCATTCTTATGACATTTTTGTAAGTGATCCACATAGGAAAAGTCCATTCTTAAATCAGTAGACTGATGCTCTGTCAAAGAGGAAGAAGTTTGCTTGCTCACCAAAGTATTCCTTTCCACAAAAAATTAAATGCGGCTCTCTGTGAATTCTGAGATGATACAACAAATCTGATAGGAGCTATGATCTCTGTGTGTGTGTATATTTTGGATTTTTTTTATGTAATCAGTTTGTTGCAGGATGTTGCAACAAGGGGCAGTAATTGAGTAAATCAAAGAATTTCAAATATTAAGTACTAGACTTGTACTGTAATGTCTGCCACATTTTTTTCCTGCTTTCTTTTCTCTTATCTTTACATAAAATCACAAAGTGGTTGAATAAAAGGTATCTAGAAAGTTGTGAAAAGCAACACAGGATCTGAGGATTTTGAGGTTTTTGAGCTGCCACAGGTAGAGACTTTGGGAGTTTTGTAGCAGAGGAACCTGATGGTCACTTTAATTTTTATGTGTAATTAGTAAATGGATGGTATTAATTCTTTAGTGAGACAGTAGGAAATGATGATGGGAATGCTGAAAGTAGTAACCTTTTTACAAAATATTTTGCTATGTCACTCTATTTTGCCCTCTCACAACTGATGTGGAAGTAAAATGTGTAACTCTTACCACTTCTTGGCTTCTATGGAAGTAATGTTCAGCTGTTACACAGCTAAATCAGAATTAAATTCTTGTACATTTGATATTTACTGTCAGCCTCACAGACTTATCCACAGAGTCTCTAACTTTTAATCAAGTAAAATGGAAGTATTTGAAATACATAAAAGCTTTTGATACTTACCAGTATTCCTTGGGTTTTTGTATCATTATCAGGATACTTACCGAAGACGCCAGATGCAGAGGACCATTACCCGCCAAATGTCTTTTGATTTGACCAAGCTGTTGGTTACAGAGGACTGGTTCAGCGATATCAGCCCTCAGACCATGAGGAGGTTGCTAAATATTGTTTCAGTGACGGGTAAGTGTGACATGATAACATGCGGTAAAAACAGTATTGTGTTTTGGCTTCTTGTAGTTACACTCAGACTTTTTAATGTGTAAACTAAATCTAACAAGTCAGTCCATGTGTTGCTTTTGAAGATCCTTCTGAAGCAAACTCTTCTAGAATGTAAGAAAACATTATAGACCATTCCACATAGAATTTGAAAGATCCATAATATTTGTTGTTTCATTGACTTCAGTTGGGAGGCAAATGGTTCTAGTCTGCATTTTTAGGAAATTTTGTGTTTTTTGATTTTGAAATGGGATAAGAAAATTACCTTTTTCAACTTCATAATACTGTAATGGGAACAAAGATTGTAGTGATGACATAAGAAAAGGTGAGCTGTGAGGGAAAAACCAGGTATATATCCTGTTCATTTTTGCTATGAATATTTGAAGTCCTTGTTCCCTAAATGATTGTGTGGGACTGATGAAAGCATTTTCTGACCTGTTTTTCTTCAGCAAAGCACAGTCAAGATGTTGGTGTCTCTAAGGTTTAAAAACTGGAAATAATTGGAAAAGGGCTTATGGAGGTTTAATAAAATCATGTATCTTGTAGTAACTGAATGGGGAGGGATTATGTACTGTCTTTTCTGTTACAGACACTAGAAGGCACTGCGTAGCCCTGCAGCTACCCAGAACAAAGAAATTGACTTACTTTTCATACTGTATATAGTTAAGAGCATAAATCTGCAACAGACCTCAGATTCCAAGCTAATCTTATAAATAAGTGTGCAGTCTCTTAGCTCGTCACTGCAAATTAAGTAGCATGTAACCTGTCTTGTTTTGGCAAATTATAGTGCAGTTATGAAAGTATAACAAAATCACAAAACGTTAGTTGTAAAATTAAAAAAAAAACCTCGCAAGAACGCTTTTAGTGTAGTATAGTCTGCAATTAGGCATGATTTCATGAACAGCTTTATGAGCAGAGCCTTCAGGCTGTAGGTTATGTGTCATTACAGATATTAATAAAGGAATTACAGAAAATTTGCTGGAACTCCAAATGCATAAATTGTAGCATTAACTTTTTCTGTTTTTTTAAAATAACTTTATTTTATTTTATTGCCTTATTAACTTAAGACAGTCCTTTTTATAGCTTTGAATTTTACTATATTGGCTATTGAAGTTGGCAGTTGTATGCTTAACTTGTTTTGACCACATTTCATATGCCAGTACATAAAAGATCTATCGAAGTATTAGCATGAAATTCTGTGTTTAGATAGAGAAATTAATTCTGTGTGAATTTCTTTATTGAATTTTGTTGAATTAAGTTAAGATTCACCAGTAGCAGGATGATAGTAATCAGTGTTTAATCTGGGACTGAAGTTAACAGTTTTAGACAGTCTCATATTTTGGCCAGTATATGCAAGGATTTTTATTAAATTGGAAAATTATATTTTTAGATGCAACTTGCAATGATTTTGAATTTACTGAGCTAAAAATACAATAGCAGGAAGCTCACGGATCAGATGAAAGGACTTAACAAAGTTACATAGCTGTTACTTTAAAGGGGGAAAAAGGTATCTTTCAAAAGGGAGAAAAAATCCTCTCTGTTTTCTTCTCTTGTTCCTTGTTCTATTAGGTCGTTTATTGAGAGCTAATCAGATCACATTCAATTGGGACAGACTGGCAAGTTGGATCAATCTCACAGAGCAGTGGCCATATAGAACATCATGGCTCATCCTGCATCTTGAAGAGACTGAAGGTGTTCCGGATCACCTGACTTTAAAAACCATCTATGAGAGGTAGTCATTATTCTGGTAATGGTGTGCACTTTCAGTGATTAAAATAGTGGTCACTATTAATGATCATTAGAATAACATGGCTTTCAAACGTCTATCAGGTTGTAATCTAAAATTCCCACAACCTTACCCTATTCTGCTAAATTTTGAAAACTTCTAAGTGAGTTTCATTGCTATTTGATGCACCATGTATGAATGAGTGCTTTGTATTTAAACCAAGGAGAACTATGCAGGAATTCTTTCACAGGCAGCTAGCTGTACTTGTGTCTCTTGATATCATTTTCATCTTTATCTTGGCCAAGCTACAAGTTGGGTATTTTTCCCACTTCTTTGTTAATCTGAAATAAGCCCTGCAAAAACTGCCCTTACTGATAAAAATCTCTGCAGGTTTTGTGCTTAGCAGGTGTCCTGTGGCAATGCCACGTGCTGCAGGTAAGGGATGTGAAAAAGAGGCATGGCTTTCTCCATTTGTGCTACAAATTGCTGTCCAACAGAGCTGTCTAGGTTTTGCTACTGAGAACACATTACCCTGAGTTGCCAGTGAACACCTCTCTCCAAAACCCTCTGCTTGTGAGAAAGGATGTGTGGGTTGTGACCTGATGACGGTGGGAGGAATGGAAGAGAGAGAATGTGACTGAGAGTGGGGCCTATAGAAGAAAAGCAGAATCTGAGAATCAAAGTCAGGGAGAAGAAAGGTAGGTTTGACTTGGATAAAATATAATTGAGATCAGATGAAAAAAACAGCTGAGGTAAAGAGAGAAGATTGTGACTGATTGAACAAGTTACCAGAAAACCTAGAGACTTTGCGGGGTCCAGGGGAATGTACTTGGAGAGCAAATATTGGAAATGTGCCCTGTCCTGAAAGTCGAGGAATAGGAGATGAACTGTATGAGGGTCTGGGGTGGGCTGAGAATGGTTGAAGTGTTGAGAATGGAATTAGGATTGATTGGGAAAGATAATTGAATGAGTTGTATTAGAAAAGAAAAGTTTAAGTGCAGTTAAGATCTGAACACAGAAATTCCAGAAGGTAAAGGTAGAAGGGCAGATTGGGCATGATGAGGCTGAGGATTGAAGACAGATGAAGAGGGCAAGTAGTAGGCTGAAGTGGCTTCAAGCTGGAAGATTGTTTTAGAAATACCAAACTTCACAGGTAAATTAAGTGCATGATTAGAAAACACTTTCCTCTAGAGTATGGACCCAGTTTCTGGGTTTTACATTTCCTCTGTGAATGTAATATACCTGTGAAATCAAAGGTAAAGCACTGGGAACCTGTCTTTCCACTGTGGGTTCACACGACTAGTGTCACAAATGTTTATGAGATCAGCTAAGTACCGTAGTTCAGAATCATCAGGAGTTCCTTTTCCTGTCATGCTTTTCATTCCAACTTCTCTTTATTTATATTTATTCTCTGTCATGTTTCAGAATTTTTTATTTTCAGTATTTATCCAACAAACTCATTACAGCTTTCTGATTATTGGCATCTACAGTAATAAATCACTTTGGGGTTATTGAAGTCCAAAGCTGTCTTCAAGATGTAACAAAGTTTGTCTTCTGATAAACCAGAGGAGATATTAGAGACCTGATTTATTCTCATAAATGGGCATCAGTTAATTCCAGTATTAACTGATATTAAATCTGTAGCAAACCAACGTGAATAAAAGGAAAGGACATTCAGAACTGAATGTGAATAACTTCTTTGGGTTCTGGATTGTTTGTTGTTGGTACAAACACTTGAGCTCTTGATGCCCAGTGCCAGCTGGAGCATATCATGGTTTATTAGTTAAGGTGTGGAGGAGATTCATGACTGCTGCTGTGCTGTACCTCTTGCTATGCAGGTTGTTTGGAAGTGATACAGCCACTTGAGTAGTCTGCTAGTTCATAACTGACAATTACAAGGGTATAGGTAATTTTGGTGTATAAAACTAGAGCACATAATGTGAAGAAAGAGTGAAGAACCCTGTAGCATGTATTGGAAAAGGAAAGGTGATCATCATCTTTTAAGGAAAGCTGTTTGCAATGAAATGCCAGAAAAACAAGGAAAAGGAAAATAAAACCAATATTCAGGATTTTCTCTTTAGCACAAAATACCGACAGGATTATTTGATATGAAAATTATAAAGCTAAAAGACTTAGTTTCTTTAGCTTCTTAACAATTAAAAAAAAAGTTTCCTAACAATAATGTTGCTTGCTCTGGAAGAGAATTGATGTCTGTCAGCCCCTTCTGTGTAAGGAACTAAATATTTAACTCTCCTGAAGTATTGACAAAGCTGAGGTCTCATCTGTCTGGTGATTTGGATGATCATCTTTACCATATGCTGAATATGAAAAGGTCTGTGGACTCTTCTCTGGGATTATCTAGAGCTCTAAAAATTCTGTTTTATCCAAAGTAATCCTTTTGGTGTCATTGCTGTTCTTTTTATCTGCAACTGTTTAAAGTAACTTGTCTTAAATAACTGTTTCAGTATCATTTCAAAGTTTAAAACTTCAGTTTCTCTTATCTAAGTTTTATTAGTTTATAGAGCAGCTTTCCCATTTGGAGTCTCATAAATAGATACTAGATTTTGATAATTATGTAGCTTGTTCCTGTACTGAGTTTGTGTTACTTCTTCTCTGTTTTTTATTCTTCAAGGTTGGTTTTTTTTTTTTTTAATATCTTGATATTTTAGAGCAGAATCAGGAATATAGTTTTCCTAGTATTGAGTAGTTCGTGTCAAACTACTTTTTATTGTGACACTGCAGTCTTAGAGTTGCTGCTTGGACATCTCCCTTCGCTGAAAGGAACCTTGTAGGTTCTATGTTGAGTTTCGCACTTGATCACATCCTCTGTGAAAGGAAAATGCTTTGGTATTACAGTTGCTTTTCCAGATTTTAAAATATAATGTGTGAAAAAACTTTTGAACCACCAGGATTCCGTTGCAGTGATAACTCTGCATTGCCCTCCCCTCCGCTGCAGGCGGTGCGGGGCAGAGGTTACCACACGGGACTGATCTGTTACAGCCCCCTTCGGCTGAAGAGTTAGGGTGGACAATCCGTGTATGCGCTGAGGGTGTGACGGGGACAGTTAACCCCGTGTTGCCCTACAGCCGTGTCCCCCGAGGCGGGCTGTCCCCAGCCGTGTGGTGAGGCGGGCCGTCCCCAGCCGTGTCTCCCGAGGCGGGCCGTCCCCAGCCGTGTCTCCCGAGGCGGGCCGTCCCCAGCTGTGCCCCCCGAGGCGGGCCGTCCCCAGCCGTGTCTCCAGGCGGGCTGTCCCCAGCCGTGTCTCCCGAGGCGGGCCGTCCCCAGCCGTGTCCCCGAGGCGGGCCGTCCCCAGCTGTGTCGCCAGGCGGGCCATCCCCAGCCGTGTCTCCCGAGGCGGGCCATCCCCAGCCGTGTCTCCCGAGGCGGGCCGTCCCCAGCTGTGCCCCCGAGGCGGGCCGTCCCCAGCCGTGTCTCCCGAGGCGGGCCGTCCCCAGCCGTGTCGCCAGCAGCGCTGGTGCCGCAGGGGCTGTGCAGCGCGGCGCGGTGCCGGCAGGTGGCGCTCCCTGCTCGGCACAGCCGCGGGGAGCGCTGGCACCAGAGCCTTTGCTCTCAGTATTTCCAGGAGAAAGCGACGCTTTCACAACATACAAAAAATACAGGACGATTAAAAGAATCGGGTAGTCAAGCACTAAAAAGAAAAAGAATTAATATAGTCTTTAGCTAATTCCCCTCTATGCATGCACACATATGATTTCCATGATTATATGCTCTTTTGCCTCCATGAGATTCCCATCTTGTAATGTCCAGAATTTAATTTTGCAAACTGCCGTAAAGGAGAGGGCCATTTTCTTTCACATTGCAGTGCTATCTGTTGGAGTTGAAAAGAATGCAATAACTAAAGTAAGACAACTAAACACTGCTCCACGACTGTTTGTCAGAGTTTGCATGATGCTGCACTAGTCACCTCTATAGTACCTTTCACTTGGATAGTATTCATGCCTCTGTGGGGAGGTGGTGTACAACTTATGGTTCTGTAGGCTGATACTGCTAAGTACTCAGTGTTCAGAGCTATATCTGGAGCTACTGGGAGCTGTGCTTTCAGTTGGTGGAGTATTCCGAAGAAAATGGATATCTCAATTTGGTAACTAAATAAGTATACCTATATCTCTGTGCTTCAGTTTGTCATTAAAAATAAAGCTAACTAATGTATTCTCATTGTGAAGGCTTCTTGGGGAAAGTAAATTTGTCTTTTTCTATAGATACTGTGAAGAATATCGAAGACTATATTGATGAGTATGAAAACAGGTCTATCAGCAGAAGTGTATCTTTCCTGTATCATACTCTGCAGAGGTGAAAAACCTACTGAATATTATATTGGGAACTTTCCTCCATGGTCTGTAACAAAAAACTCAACAAACAAAAAAATCACCCTCACAAAAAAACCCACCAAAACCAAAAGAACACAGACCCCCCCCCCCAAAAAAAACCCCCAAAAAGCAAACAAAGAAAAAAAGCCCAAAACAAAAGACCCAAACAAACAAAACAATTAAAAACCACAAAAAACCCACAAAACCCCCCAACCCAAAACAGAAAAAGAAAAATCACAACCCCCTAAAGAAAATTAGGCTTCAGTTTGTGACACAGGCACACCTCTGTGAAGAATCTTTATGAACTGGAGTCACTTAACATCTCTTACAGTAACAGGTAGAGGCGCTGTGCTCTCAATCTTTTGTAGAGGGGAACCAAACCCATGCTTTGTAACTGTGGCAAATTTTGAAAAAGAAAATGCTGAATCTGCTTTGTTGGCTTTCAGTCTGTATTCTTGAGAAAAATGTCTTTATTCTTTTTACTTCCTTAAACCGACCTGTTGTATCATCTCACTTCTGTCCTCTCGTTTCAGCCTCTCTCTCTCTGCTGATGTGGTTGGTCTTGCTTTCCACCTGGTATATTTATTAGTATTAGTATTTACTCCTTCAGGTTATGTGTTGCCTTTTCTCATAATCAGGATTTTCATGTAGTCTCTCTCCTTACCAGGTTAAGATCTTAATTCTGATTTTGCCTCTCCTTGCCCTTTTGTGTTCTTCACTGGTCAAGCTTACTATTGTCGTTACCCATCTCTCCATCCTGGTCTAATTTAATTATCTTTACCATTTTATTTATAACTGTGGTGTAGAGTTAATATTCCTCTACATTTATGTTGTGCTGCATTCTCTTCCATGTTACTGTAAAGAGTCTTTCTGATGTGAATTTTGCGTAATGCCAAAGTGGCTTGCGGAAGTTGCAAAAGGACTGTAAGATTTTTACAACTGAAAGTGAAACTTCAGGCATGCATATGCCTCCTGAGTTCAAGAATGTCTTATATTGCATTTCAGAAAATAACTGTAAATTTCTAAACACTCGTAAAACTATGGATGGTCTGAATATTTACCCCTGAAGTTCCTGTGAAATCAATGGTTCTGCTAGTGCGAATGCACAGAATTGCTAAAGCAAGGCCTAGGTTACCTTGCACCTAGAAGCTATTCAGTCAGTAACTGAAGCCCTTAAAAAGCCAAGTAAAGATTAAAAAAATGTGGTTTGAGCACGTTTGCAGCAGGAGGAAAAAATGAAGTTCAACACGAAGCACAGCAGCGAAGGCTACTTTAACTGGAAGATAAATGTGTCTAAATTAATTATATCAAGTGGGGGGACAGGCTGTGTGACAAGTTGCAGGAACCTTCTGGTGCTGATGTGTTATAGAAAAGTTTCATTTGGCCTTTAAAATGAAAGTGACAGGGAACATACTGCCGGAGCTACTACCTGTTACAGAAGGCTCTTTGGAAAGAAGACAGTCAGTATGAAGTTGATGACAATCCATGAGAATTTCCTCATGGTTATGTCTGGATACCAGACATAGGTAGAACATTCGCCCAGGAATTACGTAGATCTGTGATAAATATTGTCCTCTCTCTTACAGGGTTAGGATCTAAGTTCTTTCTCTTTCTGAATGTAATTCTAGCCATTACCGGCTGAAACTGTGAGAAATGTAAGCTTGGTGTATCTGGGGAAATAGTCCTAAGAGAGACCATGACTTACTGTCTCAGTGCCTAAAGATGATGGGGAGGGGAGGATGCTTGTCCCCATGACTGAATATACAATTTATTTAACACTACAGAATTCAGGTATTCACACAACCTTCTATTGAAGTGCTTCCTATTGGCTGCTTTTGATGTTAATCTGCTTGTTGGGCTTGAAGGCACAAGGGTCAGTCCTACCTGTCATTCTTTGCCCAGACTTTGACCAAACTGGGGTATTAAGACAGAGACTTTGACCAAACTGGAATATTAAGACAGGACTTACCAATTTTTTATGAGAATATTTGCAAATAGCTGATGGTTCCTGAATTTCTGAAACTATTTTTATATATTTATTAAAAATATTAGAACAGAAGAGCTTGGCTCAGGATAGAAGAAACTCTCATGAGCCATCTGTTCAGATTAAGATCTTCACCCTTACTTAATCTCCTTGAAAATATGCTTTTTGGAAAGCTGAAGGAAACTATGGAAATCAAGAATCTTAGCTCTTTGATTTTGAAAAAAGAGATTTTTCAGGACAAGAAAATGGTTATTCTTTCCTCAGAGTTGTAGGTAACCATTATTTAAAACTTAGCAACATGTAATTCATCCATCACTTGGGCTTAATTTAACCTCTGTGATAAAGTCTTTGTGCACATATGTGTGCATGCCTACCTGTGATGGATGGCAAATTGGATGGCAGTACGACGTGCCGAGGCAGAATGCACCAAATTTAGAAGAATAGCATAACAGCTTTCTTTAATTCAACATTCTTTCTTCTTTTTTTTTTTTTTTTGGGGGGGGGGGGAGGAAGGGGGGGTTGGGGGGATCAAGGGAACTGAAGGATCTAAGCGAGGCATAGCTCATTTATTACTTTCATTTTAATGCTTTTGCAACTCTTAACACCATTCCAAGGGATGAATTGTGAAATATACGTGCTTTGTCTAATTTATCAATAATAGAAAGAATTGTTGTTTCTTAATTTCTTCAGTTCTAGTCTAGTTTCAGCACCAGTATATGATTTTGCTTGGGTTTTTTTCTGCTCTTTACTGAAGTTACCCCTTTTTGAAATCAACCACAGAAACAGTTATCTCTAGTAATGGTAACCAGAGAAATACTTAATTTCAGGTTACTACACAACTCATCCTCTGTTTTTCTTTTTTTTTTTTTTCCTTGAAGTTAAACTGGTAAAAACTAATTTAGTTATAAGTGAAACAGGAGTTCATTACTATAGATTTGTAGTTCTATACCGTGGTTTCATTGGTGCCATGTTTTCCTGATAGGTTCAGATCTCTTGTGTGATACACCCATGGTAATCAAATTAAGAAATCACTTAGTCAGGTTAAAACATTTTTCTGTTTCATGTATGGTGGAATATTTCTCCTTCATTGTTTACTACTTCAATTTAAGAAAGTATATTTATAGCATACTAAAAATACCACCAAGATATAAATGATATGAAATTATTTTATTAAAGAATTTGATTTCATAAAAAAATAGTATTCTGTAGCACTAGTAGTAAAATTTATTTTTCTCCATATAAAGGCTCATTTATTTTTATAGCAATTTGATGACACATCTGCTTGCTTTATTCAGCTGAAAAGAAAATGTTGGTTCTTGGTGTTTTGTAAAATTGCTTTGTTAAATTATTTTCAAAATCGTTCAACTTTTAACAAATGACATTTGATACTAACATTGGAAAGCAATTTCAGCTAATTAAGTAGATCCTTCTATAAACCATTGGAACATTAAGATGACAAACTGTTCATTCAGGATTATTTTAATTGGTACAATTATTGTAATTTTGTTGCAATTATGTGTTGAGCTAAAAGCTTTTGTTTAAATCATTTGAGGGTTTTTTTGTTAATATACATAAGTAAGAAGAAAAGTAAAATAAAAACTGATGATAAGCATTATCTGTTTACTTTTTCATTACAGTGCTTTAGACAAGTATCTATTGAATTATTCTTTTAGAAAAGTATGTTACATGCTTTCAGCAAATCTGTAGAAATTTTAAATGTTAAAATTGAGCAAGATCATTGAAATGTAACTTTTCTGGAAGGTTATTATGTTAATTCCAGTTTTGACACTGTTTAAATACCTTTTAAGAAAAAGGGTGAAATGAACTTTTGAGGGATTTGTGAGTTGCTTAATGCCTACTGATGTATTAATTTAAGAAGTGTAGCTATTTAGTGATTATAGAAATTAAAAATGAAAAAGCCGTGGAAGGTGCCACATTCATCACTCTGATTATAATGTTCTCTGCAATCATCTTTGCCCAGGCCAGGTTTAAATAAATCACTTCCTTTAAGTAGACAATTTAGTATTCTTGTAGACCTCACAGTGAGGCATTACTTCTAAAATATTTAACCTGCTTTTTGTTTTTCCGTTTCTTTTTATTGCCTCTTACTTAAAATGCAGGGCACATAAAGTTATTATGTTTCTTACTGTGCTAATAGTGTGGTCTCAGTGTTAAAAGGCAGTGTACCAGTTGAGTAGTAGGTGGTTGATGCCCACCTTTTTTAAAATTCTTTTGCCTTTTGTAATTCAAATAGCACTGCAAAGCTGTGAATGAATCCGGTCGTTTGTAACTGCTTCAACACTTTATTTTAATCATAAAGAATGCCAGTGTAGGGTGTGTTCTGGAGAGTTGTTTAAAAAACAAAACTTTTTAATATGGCTCAGTGACAGTGCATGATACTGGGTGTGGAAGATTAGTTTAATAAATATCAATCTTTAAGGATCGGAATGTTTTTTTCTTTCTGAAATGATCAAAAGCAGGAACACTGAGGAGGGGTGCTTTATCTGCTGGTACTTGAATTGAATAGAGTCAATTTTGCAAAGCAAGCTTTCCTGAATACCTATGGTAATAGGAGTTTTTAAATAGCTATTGCATCTGTTCAGTGAAGTCTCTTCTGCTTAATATGCGCTGAGGGGGCTTGAATTTTTGTCTACATAGATATATCAAACTATAATTTTCTCTTTTTTTGGTCTTTATTGAGATAAAGCATTTAGTTCCTTATGTTTAGTATTGAGTGTGTGATGACTTTTTATTCCTATCTTTATACGAATGGGCTTATAAGCAAATGTTCTTTTTCAGTGTCCAAATGACCTGTTGCAATTTTCAGTTTGAGAGAATATTTGCAGCACAGTTGTTGATAGTACTGCAAAGTTCCTGGAGCAATTTGTGTGAGAGCTTTTAACACTGTCACTATACTGACCAGACATGAGAAGAGTGGGATAAGTAGCTAAAAAGCAAAGCATAGTATTAGTAGGATTTGATTATTAGGTATTAGAGATCAGATGTCTAATTAGCAGACTGTTAAGCATCAAAATTTCATATTGCATTCCATAGCGGCCCAGGTTTTCTAGTTTTGTGTTTCTCCATATCAAACTTCTGGAAATTTTTTTTCTTATTTTTAATGACAAATTACTTCATTATTTTAAGCAACATTTTAAACTTGTACTGTATTGAAAGGAAAAAAATTAAAAAGCACATGATAGATAAAACATGACATGCCTTCATACTCGTGCCTTCTGTTGCTCTGTTATTTAATAGCAATTAATTAAGTCATTTGCTTTTTATGGAGTGAAAAAGTTAAATGGCTCTTGTCCATGCAGTTGCTTGCTCCTGTAAAACACATGAGGAAAAAAAAATTAGGTGTGCAAAGATGAATTTGAAGCATTTCTTTGTTTTCACCTTCAGGGAGAGAAGTTTGGAAAGCGCAGGGAGAACGGCCCTTCAGGGTGTGAGGGCTTGTAAAGAAGTTAACCTTCCTCCAGTCTGGGAACAGCAGGGCAGGCTGCCCCATGAGAGAGGAGCTGGGAGCTGAGGAGGACAGCAAGGCAGGCACAGCATTGTGAGCAAGGGGAGCAGTCCCACAGTGGACAGCCGGGAAGGTGGGAGCAGGTTCAGTGACAGTAACCAGGGACAGCACACAGCCCAGTGGTCTGTAGCCGCAAGGCACGTTTTAGGTCAAGGCAGGAAGTTAAACCAGTGGTCAAGGTCAAGACCAAAGGTACATAGATGTAGCTCAGGGGAGGACAAAGGGCAAAGGCCTGAGCTTAACAGCTGTTCTTAACGCAGGCAGGCTTCTCACAGCTCTTGTCACCACAGCCTGGTGACTCAGCTACTCTGCATCAGAGCCAGCCTTGAGCACGGGCCCCAAAACCCCTGCGTGGGGGGAAGAGGTGGGTAAATGCTGTTGGCATATTCCAGAGCCTGACATAACCGATGACATTGGCCATGTGGGCACCTCTAGTGCAGCCTCCAGTGCAGATGAAGGTGGTTGATTTCGGCTGTTGCCATTTTGCCACCACCTAGCAGGGCAGTGAAGTAGGTGGTCAATAGGTGGACTGCCATGTGTAGCCCAACAGCTTAGCACCTTCCTCTGAGCTATGCTGACAACATTCAGTGCTGGACACACTGTCAGACCATGGTGGTTATTTTCTAAGTCAGTCATGGAAGTACAAGGTGAACATAGTTAGAAGAAATTTGAATCTAATTTACAGTCTCTTGAATGGAAGATAAGATGATGTAATTGATGATGTGTACTTGTACTAAGTTATCTGTATTTGAGGAAAAAGCCAGAAATAATTTGTTATTGTTGGAATATAACTTATTCCACAATGAAAGCAGTTTTTAATTTCAGCTGCTCATGAGAAAGAGATATGAAGAGTAGTGGAACAAATTTTTAAGGTTCACTTCAATCAATGTAATGTTTTGTTTTAGCCTCATTCCTTCTAAATTCAAGTAGTTTCTCCTGGAAACAGTCAGTCTGTAACACTGACACTTTTTGATGTTTCTGATTTAAAAAATAATTCTTTTGCCTCAGGAATCTAGCCCCAAAATGAGAATAGTGTGTTCACAGTGCTTTATTTTTAGATCTGCGTGCTTATATTTTAGAAAAAGTAACTCCTGAAGTGCTTTACATGCTAACCTTTTATTTTTTTTATCTGAGAAGTGCAGGCACGTATGGTTTTTGTGGCTCTTTGCCAAAAGATTATCATTTACATAAATATTTCTTTCAAAGGCGTAGTTTAAGACATTGAGCTCAGGAGGTTAGAATAGAGACTTCAATCTGCACACCAGCAGTGGGCTATTGGCTTCTGAACAGTAGCTTTGTTCATCGTATTCTGAACACTGTTCACATTCAGACTTAAGTAGAGCTGGCATTAAAAATCAGCTAATTTGTTTCATGTGATTCATCAGCTGTGTGTTTTATTTAAATCTATGTCACATTCTCTTTTGGCTTTTTATTTTGTAGATTGAAGTGTTGAAGTAGGCCACTCTTTAACTCTTCAGTTCCTGACTTGAAAAGTGACTCAATTTTTACTTTTCCAGTGTTGAACTCCTGACTAAAATACTTACAGTGAATATATGTAACTAACATATATAACTAAAGTGTGCGTTAAGGATCTTGGGTTTTTTCGCCATCTGATGTTTAATTTAAAACATACACATTTGCAGTCAGTTTAGTTGTAGTTTTATATAAGGCAAAATAGAACAACCTAAGGTAGTAGCTAAATGTTAGTGTAAAATATGCACTTCTCAGATTCTGTGGAGTATACAAGCTTTTCTTTGATACTGCCAATGTTCTTATTTTTTTCTTTTGGCCTTTTACTTCTTGAGGTTAGGACTGCTTTCAGCTTCTATTAGATATCTTTAAACTCTGCCAGAGAATGAAGAGTTCCCATTATTTGAAATGGTAACCTTTGAATGTAAAGTTTGTCTTCTCACAGATGCACCACTTTTTATTGTCTTAAGGCTGAAGTCTCTGAAGCCTTACATACATTGAACTTCTCCAAAGTGGATAATCCAACTGCCATCTAGACAGTGTCTCATAATGATTTGCAGAATTAGAACCTTTGTTATAATAGGCTACACTTGCTTTTATGCTTTATATTAGTTACATTTTTCCTGTGCTATAAAGTAACCTCTCACTGTGAATGAAGTTATTCATAGGTACTGTTTATGACAGCGTGGCAGGGTGGTATCCTCCGTCTGTTAGGTACATGGTCCATTCAGTTGTTTTCTGGTAAAATTTATAGGAATTTGTTAATTCTACTCTTCGTGTATGGCAAGAATGTCTTAAAAGATCAGATTGAAAGATTAACACTGCTGAAATACATTTTTAATGTAATAGAGCTGCACTTACTTCAAGTATGTGACATTGATTCTCAATTCTTTTATTTTTCTTAACATTAAGTGCTAAGTATTTTGTGTAAATCTGCCACTTCTGTCTCTGGAATAATCCCATGGTACATAAAATTCTACTGTTTATGGAGGATCTGAAAATAAAGATAAAAAAAGATTGTTGCTTTTAAAAAGCAGACAAATTGTGAACTAGGGTAAGATTGTTCAGCTAATGGTGGACTTAGTTCATTAGCTCTATTAAAAATACAATTAAATTACAACCAGTTGGGGGTTTCTTTTATGTTTTTGTTTATGTTTTTTTCCTCTTCATAGACACAATGTGAGTGTGAATTTATTTAATGTAAGAGATTCCTGGTGTACAGATGATTTACTGAGTGCATGAGTCTCCTTCCTCCCTTCCCATCCATGCATCAGTGCACTCATTTCCCCCATGACAGCATTGGTAGTTGCCTTAGATCTTTTAATGGTCCAATAATTGGAAAAAACTCTTACACTTTCTTTGTTCTATGCTACCTTCTTCTTCTCAGCAAATTACAGCAGCTCACAGAGCAGCCAACATATCTATGCTCTTGCCCTTTATCATGGAGCTGTAGTCTTAATATGTCTTTGAAAAGAGCCATTAAAATGATAATTAATTTTATATTTATATAAAGTTTTTTATATTTTTCTCCTCACAATTTTTTTCTATTTTTGCTTTATGTACAGTGCGGTTACTTCACTGGTATCCATATAGAGTGCTGTCACAATCACTTTATAGCCATTACTGTAACTGTATTCACCATTCTCAATGCAGTCTTTCACTGTTTACATTTTTATTATGCTGGATGTGAGAAATACTTTTTGATTTTAGTAATCTTTAATTTAGATTAACATTTCTCATTTGATATGAGAATACCAGTACTGTGAGATGAAACATCAAATAAGATAGGTCCATCTGAGCAACAATGTTAGTCTTCATCTCTTGCTTGGTAGGAGTTTTTCATAAACTTCCACAAGACTAACATTTAATCCTTCTACTTGTTCCTCCCTTAAACTCCCCTTTATACTAGCGCTCACAAAACCCCCACTGTTGCTTGACAATAGCCATAATGCATGAACATTCCCTTACATTGATCATGTCTCATGGTTTTGTTGTTTTCATTTGTTTGTGGCTTTTTCCTAGAAGGTGAATTGCTTGAAAGCAGGTGGTTGTTTTCCCACTTTTTGCGATGGATGCACGGTTAGATTTTGATCAACTTCTAAGATGCCTGCTCTTGTTACAAAAAGTTAGTTTAAAAATGAGATTGTTTTTACCATGGAATTCTGATTTGGGTATAGGAATTTGAATAGATATTTGAGGTTAAAGTTGACAAATGTTAACTTCCCCTTACTTTGGATTTGACATTACTGATATATGGCTTCTTTGACATTTCTCTGAAGCATACCATTAGATCAGATTGTTCAGCAGTTTGAGGTGTTTTGCATATTAGAAAACGTTACATTGATCTTTCTGCAGACAGTGCAGCTTTTTATGTGTTCTTTTATGTTTCAGAAAACAGGGAGAATGGGTGCAAGTGTACTAGTATTTCACCCTAGAATATCACTTTGTAAACTGAAGTCATACTCTAATAAATATGGTTTATGACGTATCTCGTTTTCACCCTCCAGAATTTCAAAGAATATTCCTACAACTAAAGATGTTGAACCTCTACTTGAAATTGATGCAGATATTCGGAACTTTGAAGTATTTTTATCCTCACGAACACCTGTTCTTGTTGCACGTGATGTAAGAACCTTTTTGCCTTGTACTGTGAACTTGGATCCCAAGCTACGAGAAATCATTGCAGGTCAGTGTGCTTTCAAATAAATGGAAAATGACAAATCTGTTATTTATTTGAAGTAGAACTACTTGGCATGTCACACAGAACTCTCATTTGTTCATCAAATCATACCTTCAGATTGTCTGATTTGACTTCAGTACGAGGCCATTCAGTTTTGCTTAATAGTTTTGCTGTAACAGCCAGACCATACTAGACTAAAGCTTCTCTTTTGGAGGGGGGAGTCCACTGTTCTTGCTTTACAGAGTGCTTTAGGAGATGGAGGAAACCAATACAAGCAATGATATTTTAGTAGAAGAGATGCAAGTTGACTTCAGATCTTTGTTAACAATTTTGAAAATATATGTAAAACCCTGTAGAAATGAAGTCAGTGAAACAAAGTCTTCACCAGGCTGAAAAATGCCAACTCTGTCAGCCTTTTCTCATAGGAGGTGTTCCTTAGAGTCTTATAATGGCTTGGGTTGGAAGGGACCTTAAAGATGGTCCAGTTCCAACCCCCCTGCCATGGGAAGGGACACCTTTCACTAGACCAGGTTGCTCAGAACCCCTTCCAACCTGGCCTTGAACACTTCCAGTGTTGGGGCATCTGTAAGTTCTCTGGGCAACCTGCTTCAGTGCCTCACCACCCTCACGGTAAAGAATTTCTTCCTAACATCTAATCTAAACCTACTCTCAGTTTGAAGCCATTCCCCCTTGCCCTGTCTCTGTAAATATTCTCTGTCCACCTTTCTTGTAGGCTCTCTCCAGGTGCTGGAAGGCCACAATTAGGTCACCCCAAAGCCTTCTCTTTTTCAGGCTGAAAAATACCAGTTTTCTCAACATTTCCTCTCAGCAGAGATGTTCCATCCCTCATCAATCATCTTTGTGGCCTCTCCTGGACTTGCTCAAATATGTTTATGTCCTTCTTCTTCTGGGGATCCCAGAGCTGGCTGCAGCACTGTGAGCGGGGTCTCACCAGAGGGGGGCAGAGGAGCAGGATCCCCTCCCTCCCCTGCTGCCCACACTGCTTTGGATGCAGCCCAGGGCACATTTGGCTTTCTGGGCTGCAAAGGGAACATGGCTGGGTCATGTCCAGCCTCTCATCCACCAGCACCCCCAAGTCGTCCTCAGCAGGGCTGCTCAGGATCTATTCATCCCCCAGCCTGGATTGTTACTGAGGGTTGACCCAACCCAGGTGATCTTGTTATTCTCATAGGTCTGCTTTTTGAGCTTGTCCAGGTCCCTCTGGATGGCATCCCGTCCCTCAGGTGTATCACTGCACCACTCGGCTTGGTGTCATCTGCAAACTTGCTGAGGGTACACTCGATCCCTTCATTCACGTCATTAATGCAGATATTAAATAACACTGGTCCATCCCAGTTTGGACCCCTGAGGGACACCACTTGTCACTGATGTCCACTGGGACTCTGAGCCATTGACCACTACCTTCTGGATGCAATTGTCCACACCCAGTTTCTTATCTATGTAACAGTCTACCCATCAAATATATCTCCAATGTAGAGAGCAGGATACTGTGGGCGAGTATATGAAAAGCTTTGTAGAAGTCCAGATAAATGATACCTGTAGCCCTTCCCTTGTCCACTGATGCAGTCACTCCATCACAGAAGGCCACAGGGTTGGTCAGGCAGGACTTCCCCAGTGAAGCGGTTGCTGGCTGTCTTGAATCACCTCTGTCCTCCTTGTGCCTTAGCAAAACTTCTCAGAGGATCTGGTCCATGATCTTCAAAGGCACAGAGGTGAGGCTGACAGACCACTAGTTCCTGGAGTCCTCCTTGCTACTGTTTTTAAGAATTTGCAATCTATCCATCTCTTGATGTAGAGGGCAACCTCTCCTCCCCTCCTTCCTCTCCTGTCCCTTTTGAACAGCCTGGAGCCATCAATAGTTGCACTCCAGTCGTAGGATTCATCCACCAAGTTTCTGGAAAGGCAGCTAGGTCATAGCTTTCTAGCAGCACGGTGGCTTCCAGCTCCTCCTGTGAGTTGCCTGCTCTGTATGCGCTGGGTAGAGGCACGTCATCTGGGCTGTCAGCTGTGTCACCTTCTTAGAGGAACACCCTTTAATTCCTTTGAGGTATTTCAGTGGTGTTTCCCTGTTGGCTTCTGTTACCTCAGGAGTTCCTGGCTGATCTCTTTAGACTTCCAGTGGAGAAATTCTTCTTGATGTCGAACATGAATGTCCCCTGGCACCAGTGCCTTTTGCCTGCTGGGGGGAGAATACAGGGTCCCCTGCATCTTGGCTTTTTTCTGGTGGCTGTTGTGTCTCGGGGAGGTCAGAGCATGATTGCAGCAGTCTCTGTCCTCCAACTCTCTTGCTTCTTAATCTTTTTGCTTCCGTTCTTAACTCTGCCACCAGGCTGGACCAGGGTTGTCTGCCTGGTCATGTTTCACACAGCTGTTGTCTCTACTGCCCTCCGACACTGGTGCTATGCCCCCCATGCAGCCTGAGACCTGGATGGGAGCTCTGTCTGGGTTGTCACATCCTTTCTTGCAAGTGCAGAGGACTATAGGTTTCTGCCTTGTGGATACCATATCCAAGCTCCTTCTGAGGGGACGATGACCACCAAGGGAGCTCACCTCTTGAGTAGGGTGGCTATGCCCTTCCTGCACCCCTGGCCACACAAATTACCTTGTCACACTCCCTGGACTGAGGCTTGTTGGGGATCTTGGTTTCTTTGGCAACTCCCAGGTCTCCTTAGCACCTTCTCTGAGAGCACTGACAGCCCCTGGTGGATCAGAAGAGGCCCCTGTGTGCTGGGATTTGTCACTCTGCCATGGTATAGACCAGCTTTGGAGCAGCTTCTCTTGGAGAGTGACTGTTAGGTTCATTTATGCCACATTTAAAAAAAAAATCCAACTATTTAGAGACATTTAGTATGCTACATAAATTTATGTGATAAATCATCCTAACTTTCTTAAAGACTCCTGCGTAGATGTGATCATCAAGAGAAATCAACCAAATCCAGCTGAAATGTGACATTCTTCTCGATGTTCTACTTGATGAGTTCTGATTGGAGTTAAATACACAAAAATGTACTGTAATGAATTGGCAAACAAATAAAAACTTTTCCAAATATTTCAAGCAAAATCTCATTCTTGTTACCTATTTATTTTTCAGATGTTCGTGCTGCAAGAGATCAGATGAATATTGGAGGACTTCCTTATCCCACGTTGCCTTTACATGAGGCACCTGCTAGAGCAACATCTCTGTTCAGTCAGCCTTCCTCAGCTTGCTCTTCTACAACCTCTTTCAATGGGCCTTTCAATAGCGGAGTTTTGTCCCCACAACCTCACAGCAGTTACTATAGTGGTATGACAGGACCTCAGCATCCATTTTACAATCGGGTAAATAATCGAGATCCAATTAACATTCTTCTGATTTAGTCTGGTAATACTGCAGATGTCATTTATTAAATATTAAAATACCCATGCAAGTTTTATTTAGGAGTGGAGAAAAGTCCAAAAGTTGACAAATTTCACAGTAATGTTCAGTCACTGTTGTCTGGGGAAGAAACATGGTAAATTGCATCAGAAAAACAAATTACAAAGGGGAAAAATAATTTTGAGACACTGCTCAATTGTAGGATATTGCAGGGCTTTTTTTTTTCCCTCTCTTTTTTTATTTTTTTTTTGGGTAAACTGCTCAGTTGTTCACATGCTCACACACATTGGGAGGGCTCCCGTCTTTTTTAGGTGACTTTTGGTATAACATACAGAAACTCAAGTGGGGAGCTACATTATAAGAATGTATGTCTATCTTCCCTTTTGTCTCTTTTTGAAGTTATTCTGGGATCTTTTCCCTAAGCTGGTGTTGTACTAGTTTAAAGGAATTAACATGAATTGCATAAAACATACATTTTTGAACTATTTGTGGGCCTCAGAAAAAATAGTCCTGGGAGTGGCTCATGTGAAAATTGAATGAAGTGCTTTACTGTGTAGTCGAATAGAGTTTAAACCTTCTGTTTTTGTGGGATGTATTCAGTATTTTTAAACTTTATTTTTCACCTTTTTTTTCTGCAGTACTATAATGAAAAAACCTCAGAGAGCTGATAGAAGTCATAGCTTAGTTCTATATACAGGAAGTAGCCTCAGCTTTAAGTAGATTTGACTGTAGATAAACATATAACCTAGGAAGGTGAAATGTAAATTGAGTTATTCCTGAATCAGTGTTTGTTAACCAAGGCAAAAAAATGTATATGTAAGCCAGAACTTTTTAAGTTATCTATTCTAAAATTATTCTTATATACCTTCAATACAGTGACAGTATGCTGTTTTGTTGAAAATAATGCAAAATAACATATATTTTGAAGTAGTCCAACACTGATAAATGCTTGACACATGAATATTTGTGCTGATACTAACTCAGCTTAATCCAAGTAGGTGTTTCATTGGAAGTCCTGTTTTTGTGTCTGTTTTACCCTGTTTTGTGTTACTGTACATGACAAGGTGTAAAGTCAGGGGTGATAAACTATTGAAACCTGTATGGGGGTTTTTGGCTCCAATAAGCATTAGAGAAACAATTACTGGTGAGTCATAAGAATTTTCTTATGACTGTTCTTACAATGAGTTTGTTCATTTGTGTTAAGGCTTACAGGCATGCTTACTTTTTTGCCTGCTGAAGACTAAAATACTTCAATTTTGGCCTTTCTCTCTGGAATTTTATACTGCCCTTCTAAAGTATAATTGTTTTTAGTGTGTCACTTAATAAATATTGTCAGAGAACTGTATTCATTACTTTGGACTCATAAAGGTACTGTTATGAACACCACATACTGAGACGCTTTTAAAAGTAGAAAATTAATCCTGAAAAACTGTTTCCTTCAGCATTTTCAATCACATTTTATTTCTCAGATTTTTGTAAAAATTGTGTTCAAAAAAAAGAATAGCAACTGAAGAATAGACTCTCCCCAGGAGAAGTTTCCGAGAGAGGTCTTCGATACTTGTGTGACACAACACAATGGATTAAAGTACTTCTGTGGAAATGGCTGTATCTTATTCAAAAACACCCTAAGTTCTGGAGATATGTGCCATATTCTGACCAGTAAATGGTTCCTGTCCTCTTGTCTTTAAGCATTCATTTATGCTTAAGAACAAAACCCCTGAGCTGTTGGGGAAATCACTCTGTTTATTTTTAGGAAATACTTTTTTTTATTATTATTATGTATGTTTCTTCTTTTTTCTTTAGATTCTCCTATGTTATGGACCTGGAACTTCCAGTGATGTAATCTATTAATTTTTGGTTTAAAACCCACTTCTCCCTCTGGTTAGCTGTAAAGGGAAGATTATGGTCCCATTTAGAAGCTCTTCAATTTAGTACTCTGGCTCTCAGTGTAGGGCTATGCTGGACATCTACTGTTTACCACTGTCTAATGGCCTAACTAAAAGCTGAATTCAGGTTCAGCTTCTCAAAATTGCTGTTTTCATGGATCATTGTGGAGATGTTCTTACAAGGAAGGTCTGGGCAGTAGGCAAGTCTAATTGGGATTTCCTGGGTGGGAACAAGAAATTATGGTATATGAATACTTTTTTTTTTTTTTGACAAAAGAGGAGAAAATTCTTTGGTATCTTGAAAAAATGATGTTTTTCTACATCCATTGAGCTTTGTAGGCTCTCTGCAGACTCTACACTGGTTTATGCCCAATATGTATTTCTATTGATCTCATATTTTTATGATACCTGTATTGTGCTTCAAATGAAGATGGAGTCTGTAGTGCCTAACCTGTAATGGAAAATTAATCCCACAGTTGGGAAACAGTGGAGTAGCTGAAATGGGCTCAGGGGTTGATTAGAAATTATGAAAGAATTGTGGGATAATTGCTTTAGTGGACAGATTTTTTCCATTGCTTTGTAGTTTGATGTCATGCAACCAGCAAGCTCCCTGTGTATTTCAGAGAAGAGGCTCTGCAGAGAGAGCCAGGCACTTGAATGCAGTTTGATCGTGAAGCATTTCATGCTTGGGGGTTTTCCACATGCTTTAAGCTGTTAGTGGAAAACTGAGGCATTAAATTATTCAGTGGTATTTTTTCTTTAAAAAAAAAAGGTTTGTAATATTTTAGAATGTGCCTTATGACAGTGGAATAGTTTTAATTCAGTGAACTTTTCTGCATCATTTTATACTAGCCAAATAATATAAGTCAAAGGCTAGGTAACCAAACTTCCCCATTTAGACTAATGGTTACAATGTATATTGTGTAACTTTGCATGTTGGAAGAGCATAGGAAATTTTTGTGGTAATTGTGTGAAAGTGTTCAGAGTCTACCTCTAGCAGCTAAGAATATGGAACCATTGTTTTCCATAAAACGGAACCATAAAACCTTTTTATTTTCCATAAAGTGCTCGAAGTCTAGCATATGCTGTCTACATAAATGATATACTCAGAAATGAAACTTGAATTTCTCAGTTCATGTAGAGCTGCTTCTGAATACAGACGTTTTTAAGTCCTTATTGGCAAATCTAAAGTGAAATATTTCAACAAATTTTACTCCATCCTCATGGATTCTCCCTTGAGTCACAGAATTATTTACTCTATTCTGAATTTAGTGCAGTAGACTAATCAGAATCTTGTCATGTGCAGAAACACAAATCAGATAATATGTTCTCTTGTGAAATATCCGGATAATACAATTTTGAAAATGCTACATATCGAAACATCAGAAATCAGTAATACAGCCATTGTTTTGAGATTTCATTTAGGTTTTTATGGTGTTTTGTTGGGTTTTAGTTGTTGGGTTTTTTTTATTTTGGGAGTTTTATTAAGAACTGGGCAATGAGTTGAAAGCAATGAGCGCTGTAATTCTGCTTTTCCTGAAGTCTAAATTAACACTGTCCCTTAAACTGGTGTTTGTATTGAACAACATGCATTAACGTATTTCCAACAAAACAAAGCTCAAATACTGTCTGCTTTAAGCATCTGTTCATATATTTATAAAATCTAGCATTTGTGGAAGCCCTCAGGTTGGGTGCCACAAATATGGGAAGTTATAGTGATGCTGTTATGTATCACACTTCTTGTTTATTTGGTACAATTGTCTTTGCTATTATGAATGATTCAAAGTTTTACTGAGCATCTGATTTTGAGTTTAGAAGGTCAGAGAGTGAAATTGTCAGAATTATCCTTAAATTATCTTTTTCCCATATTGATAACAGATGTCAAAGTGTAGCTACCAAAACCATTCTGACTCTGTTCCTCCAGAAAACTGTACCAGAGCACCCATTGGCTTGGAGGAAAAAAGGGGTCAGTTCCTGAGGGATTTTGAAGAACTCACTTCAGAGCTTTTGATTGAATTCTGTTCAATGCAAAAAGTAAAGAAAGCTATTAGTAATTGCTCTTTTTTACTTTATGAAACTCAACTAGAGGATGTGTTTTGTTGTGATGATTTTTATTTTATTATTACATTTTGATTTGTGTAATTGTTTGTCCCTTTTTTGTTACACTTTTTTTTTTCCATAGCCATTCTTTGCCCCATATCTTTACATGCCAAGGTATTACCCTGGCAGTTCTCATCTCATCTCACGTCCACCACTAAAAACGAGTTTGTCCAGAGATCAGAACAATGGCCTAGTAAGTATTTTGAAGGGTAATTCAAATACTAACCTAGACAATAAATATAGTGAGTAATGAAAATGAAGGTTATTAATGATGATTCTCTGTTAGACAAGTATAAGCTTTATATTATAAATATTTTAAGCAAAGGTGTTATTAACGTGTAATGTAAATGTATTTTGTTTTAACTTTAGAAATTCCTTACAGAGGAAAACCAATTCTAGCATCCATGTATAAAGGTTAGAGGAGAATGACCTGTGCTACTCGCAAAAAATATAGTAATGGAAATGCCAACTGTACTATAGTACAAAATAGATGTAGTGATATAAGAAAATGAGCGCTATTTGTAAATTTATGTTCAATTTTTTTTAATAATATGTCACAAATTCTTTGTATCTGGAGAAGATAAAATTGCATCCTTTAATGTTGTAAACAATGCTAGAAACAGAAGGTCAAATTAAAATGTTAAAAGAAATATTTTAAATATTTAAGTAAAACAAAATACATTTTATCCTAGGAGTTTTTGCAAGTACATATAATTCAACTTTACCCATTAGAAGGGCAAAACAAGCAGACTTTTCTAGCTTCCTATAGAATAATAAATTTCCTATTTAACAGTATTTATTTTGCTGACAGATGGCTGTTCAAATGGAATTATGAACTAAGGAAAGATAAAAAAGTAAAAGCCTCACTTGTCAGTCACTTTAATTCTAGGGTATTGATACAGTGAGCAAGGCTGTTAAAAGGGGGTTAAAGCTTTAATCACTTAAAGAAAACAAATGTGTTTCTATCAAATGATGTATTATTATGAGATCATTCTCATTCACTGTTTACTTCATAATTTTTGTTGAGCCCTTGATCATTTTACCCAAACCATAATATTTTGTTGTTGTTAGGATGTTATCAAGGAGGATGCTGATGAGGGGCTTCCTTCACCCACAGACCCCTCAATGGTAAATGAGTAGTCATGTGGTGTGGAAATTTTAGCATCTCATTGCTTTTTCAGCAGTAATGAGTCTGCATTAATCATAACTGCAGTTCACTAACACTGCATCAGTGGCTTTGGTGGGCAAATAGAATAGTTGAAAACTAATGTAGTTCGTGAATGAATTTAAGAGCTAATATTTCACTTGTAAGATGTACTTTATTTTCCCCTGTAGCTTTCTCCTTGCCTTTCTCAGTAGCTGTGGTGAGCTTTCAGTAAAGTGTCGTGGTAGCTAAACAGAGTGTAGAATGACAGCTGGTCATTCAGTGTGTAAGTTTTAGAGGTAATTGTGTTTTTCTGCTTCAGTCAACTCTCTCACCCGAACCCCTGCTTCTTTAGTTGGTGACATAAAGCTATTGCAGGTAACACAGTATAAGGCAAATTTAATAGAAATGGAAAAGTAAAACATTGCTGGTCCTAAGCTTATTCTTGAGTCAGAATGTTAACAACTACCTTTTCCATGACTTGTTTTGTTTTATCCTAAGTATTCATACAAAAATGTCATCTTTATGGTACGTGTTTTAACTCTGATTATGGTAATCATGATTTATACCAAAACAAAGAGGTTCATGTGACTGTCACGATTCTCTTCATATTTGCTGCCAGTCATTGTTGACAACAGTAATCGTTTGATTGCATTTACTTTTTCTTTTAATAAATCATTGCAGAAATGTCTTTCTACTGTTGTGCAATGAAAAAAAATCAAACCCCACACAGATTCCAAACTTTGTTTAACTGTACATAACTTTCACTGAGAAACCAGGTATGTGCAGTGCAATGGGAAAGATACACTAGAGTTGTCTCTCCCACGTTATTTGCTACCTTGTGCGAAGGGATTACTTTGGATTTATTTTTCCTTTGGAGATGCTGATGCTGTCCTTGTGTTTGATTCCTTAGCTCAGTATCCCGTTCTTTTCCCAGACCTTTGACACTTGTCAGTGCAAGTAGAATTAAGGACTTTCTCAAAAGTATTAGCATGATGGCTGAAGAGGGTGTGTCCGTATGAGAGTGAGAAAGGGACACAAGTGGAAAAATAGGATTTAGTCTTGGGGAAAAGTAGTGAAGGAATTCCAGCAGCAGACCTGGAACTGGTTGCTCTTCTGCTTGCTGCTCTGAGTCTGTATGTTAAAGCACATTTAGGCTGCAGCTTCAAACAGCAGTTTAAAAGACTCCTGTAAGTTAAATAACCTGTTGCTTCTGAGTAAGAAAATACAGGAATTAAAACATTAAAAAGAAACTCCCTTTGAGATAATGATAATGGAGGAATTTGTTACATCTGTTTTTTAATGTAATTTATACTATTGTGAATCTGTGTAGTGCAGCATATCAGATCATATACTTTTCTAAGAGTTAGCAATATTTAACCTATGGTATAAATCTAAAACTTTGAATTTTTTTTTAAGTCTCTTGGGAAGTTGACAAGAAGGTTGCTAGTCAGGATATGATATGTGATGTCTTATCAGGGTTTCATCTACTTTAACCCACTTCTTTTGTCAACTTTATTGAATTTTCTATGAAATGAAACAATATTATATTTGTGTTATGTGCTACAATTACCTGTAGATGATGGGTACAGTAATTTCATCCAGCTGTTTAGGTAGCTCTTAATTGATGGGTCGTTGCTACTGTATAAATGATACAACTTATTAAATGGTTTGGTGCGTGCAAAGTAATTAAATGAACTAAAAAAAACTGCACAAAACAGTTAATGAACACCAAGATGTGTAATTGGTTTAGTGATTGAAAACAAGAGGAGCGTGTAGAATCAAAATTGTCTTTCATGCTAAACTGGCAAGGAGCCAGAAATGTTGCAACTTCTGTGTAAAATAGAGAATAATCATTGTTTTGATTGTTTTGAGTCATAGTAGGGTGAAAAAACAGGATTACTCAGGAGTATAATTTTTTTTTCATACAGATCATCATTTTTGCTTATTGCCTGAGTTGACAGAGCTGCATGGAGGCTCTTATGTGATCTAGTTAAGGATCTGCTGTTGTTGTCAGTCTCATGTTGGACTGACCAAGTTCTGAAATTTCAGACCATCATCATTAGTGTCATAATATCCTTGTAAGTCTAGGTTAGGTTCATAGAAATCAAGAATTAATTGAGAATAGTCATCCTGTATCAAGAATTTTACTTCAGCCACCGTCTATACTTAGATTGTGTTGCTGATGATAAAACTTGTCTATCTCAGACCATAGTTTACTGTTCTTTGCTGAATGGATCAAAACATAGATGTTGAACTGGTAAGTTGACCAAATGCCATCTATTTAGTTGTATCAGCATGAAGGTGTGTTGCAAATTTTAGGTTATCAGCTTGAATCACTAATGAAGATGGTCTTATGATGCTGGCCTTTGACATTTCTACTGGTTTTACTGTACAAATGCTTATTTCTGAATAACTTCAAAAACTTCTAGAGGGCCCTTTTGAAGAGTTTGTAGGTGAGTTGCAGTGTTACCAGTCATGGGATGGTAACATGGAATGGTTCACAGAATCCCCTTTTATGTTAGAAATCAAACTAGTATTAGCAGTGCTTATCTGTCATAAACTTGGTTTTGTGCTTTAGTTTGCATTGTAATTTTGACTTCTTAGGAAGTAGTTTGTTTCAATATCATTACTTTGTTTAAATACATTTTTTCATACTGCACTGAATATATAATCCCTTAAGATGGAGTATGTGTGCTTTGAACGAGAACTAACATGGCCTAGAGCATGTAGTATAGATAAACATACAGTACTTCTTAAGAAACTGCAAGTGCTTTTCAAAACTTTGAGCATTAACGAAAATGTATGGCATGGGAGTTTTCTTACGGATTTTCCAGTGCTTTTGTGTAGCATTTTTGTGCTTTGAACATTTGTGCTTATAAGAAATAACTTTTCTATTCTGTGGATGGTGCTGGTTTGTTACTGGGGGTTTTTCGGGGTGGGGGGGGGGTTGGGGGTGTGGGGGCAAGGGGCGTTGGCAGGTTTGGTAGATTTAGATAGGAAGAAACTTCTTTAGATAGAAGTCTGCAAAGTTATTTGAGGTACATTGGTGGTATAATGTGATTTCAAAATGGCAGGAGAATGTTTCATCAAAAGGAGGATTTTCTGTCAGAAACTTAATGTAAAACCCTTCTGCAAAACAAAATATAGCAAGTGGGTTTTTTTTGCAAATGCAAAACAAAATAGTCTGCTCATGAAAATAGTATTTGTATAGCATATCCTAAATGTATATTTTGAAGACCTATTTTAAAAGTTTCATCACATTATGAAAATATCCTGTGTCTGTCCTAACCCTGATTTCCTCTGTTTACTTTAAAGCATGTTCTCTGTATGTTCACCCTTTGTGATGTCACTTTAAGCTGTTGTTTCTTTTAATTCTGTTTTGTCCTTTTCTCAAAGCTGTGTAAGTCTGGGTTAAACAAAATCAGACAGGTACAGCCACTTTCTGTGAATTCTCATTCACTTGTTTCAGAGTCATTCCAGAAGCTATCATACTGGTGCTTCATGCTGGGCTGTGTGTAAACTAATGCTCATTACTAGCCTTGAGGTTTGTTTTGACAAGCTGCTTTTAGCTTTTGCATGGCAAATACTTTTCAGACTAATGTTCTGTAAGCATCTCTAACAAAACCACTAAGGCTGAAAAATGTGTCAGTTTAAGTACAGTTTTAATTCACTTACATGATGACAATATCCCTAAAGCTATTACATTACTTATTCTTCAGAGAGTGCTTTTCATAAAGAATGATTTGGATTAATGTGCATCTATTTCAAACAGTTCACACTTTAACGAAAATAGTCTAAATATTTCAGCTTTTACGTATCTTTTTTATACACTGAAAGCAACATTTCTAAACTAGGTCTTAATGCATGCAGAAAGAATGGCTTGTCCTTGATTGTTAGAAAATATTTTGATCTGTTGAATTAGAAGTGTTTAAAACTTTTCTTCATTTATTTCTGGATGTATCATAGATAATGTCTTTAATAGATTTTGAGAAAAAAGACAATTGCTAACACATGTTGCTTAGGGAGCATTTATTTTAGTAGTGCCACAATGTAATTTTGGCTATAACCGTTTCTTTTATTTTAATTGATAAGCAAAAAATAATTAAGATTTTAATTAACTTAGTATCTTGTCTTTGTTGATATATTATCTAACTCATGCCAATAGTAAATAGCGTGTTTATGAGGAAATAATGGATAACGCTGGTATTCTGAAGAAAAACCCACAGTGATTTTTTAGAGGAAAATCAAAGATGTTCATAAAAGAAGTATATGATAAATAGATTATGGGTGAAGCTTCATTCTGTCATTTTCATCATTTTAATGATTGCCTTATATCCTTGACATGATACAGATTTTAGATGTGCTAAAAATCAGACTAAATTAAGAGCTAAAATTTGTCCTTTAGATGCCTATATGATAACTAATTAGGAATTGTAGGCACCTAATTATGGAGACATTGCAGATTCTGAAAAGTAGCTGTCTTGTCCTCAAAAGGAATACGAAGCCCTAGTTTAAGTGCTGAGTCTGGAGTAGAACTAAAATGTTTAATTTTTATGCAATAATTTAGGGTAGATTGCCTTCCCAGGAAATGGGATATATCTTTTGTTTGTTTATTATCCCGTTTACATAACATTAAAAGAATTATGAATGGTTAGAGAAACAAAGATGAGTGCCCCAGCTGTTTCCAGGCAAGTGTGTTCAAAAGGTTCAAATTCCCCACAACCCCTAGTGGTGTTCCTGAATGAAGCTGATAGTTAGAGAGTTTAAAGTCCATTTCAAGGACATCTGGCGGAAAACTTTGAGGTAATTACGTGTAATATCATCTAAACTTTGAAATTCAGAGTAGCTTGGGTGGGGAGTGTGCCTAGCTCCCGAGATCAGGGTATCTTTGGTAACAATAGGTCAGAAATAACTCTGAGGTAATAGATAATGGGGTTTTGGATTGCTGTCTTGGAATTACTAGTTGAATAAATTCTTTGCAAATATCCTGGTTTAGATAATTCAGATAAGGTTAATGGCATTCTTTTTGATAACCCTTGGTTTTCATAAGCAATATATTGGGATCTAGTAATTTATATTAATTCTGAAAGATTAAACAACTTAGACGTAATTAAATAAAAATGGAGGACAAAATTGCAACTCTAAAACCAGCCTTCATTGGTGATTTGAGGAATATAATAAAACTTGATTAGCTGAACTTTGGATAGTCAAAATGCATTTTTACATCCCAGGGTTTATGCATGTGATGATGACCTCTGATGCTTTAGAAGCTCTTTTGCATCCTCCCAAAATGAGCTGTTTGGTGCACAGTCTACAATGCTGAACCCAAAACTTCATGTTCAGAAAAAAGGGAAGGCGCAACCTCCCTCACAGGTGGAGAGCATACAAATATTTTCTAACTGATAGAACTGATTCTGATTTTGCTTTTAGGAATTTGGAATCACTAATGTAACTGTGCACAGGTTCCCATCCAGGGGGAACGTGTTTTTTTTTAAGAACCCACCTTGATATACTGTCTACCTGCAGATGCATTTCTTTTAGTTTTCCACTCTTCCTTTGAAATTCCCAGAAGCTGGCAACATTAACAGGACAACTTTTGTGTTACAGAGCTGAATTATAAATAATTTCTACCTTAATCTTGCCTAAGTTTGAGATACATGAAGCATCCTCATACTTGTAGGGCATTTGCAGTGCTGCTGTTTCTGTGCTGTTGGTACACAGCTCCTTGGCTGATCTTGCATGAATAGAGCTGAAGGAACCTCTGGAAAATGAACAGATATTGTTAAAATTACCCAATTAATCCAAGTAGTTGAGGAGTTTTGAGTATCTTTGAGTTTTAGGTCATCTTTGTCTGAAAATAAAGCAGGAGTTTTTAAGACAGAAAAATCCAGGTTGTATCTGCATTATTTGAGAAAAAACTCAAACATTCCAAAACCAAACTAACTACTAAAGTTAGGGGAAAACTTGTGAGTGAAACTGCATTGCAAATTGATTAACCCTACTTAATATTTCTGATTTTTATGTTTCTTTTCTTAAAATTATGTAAGAGGGTTATTTTGTCATAAAGGCAGGACTCAAGATGCTGGTTTTTTTCTCCTATAAATACATATAATGAATGTTCCCCAATATATAGATATTCTGATAGTAATTAAAAATGCCCGTGCAATCTTATTCTCATCTCTTAATTTTAAAATGTAGTTGAACACAGCTTGATTTGTGTTAGTCTGTATTGTGAACTTCTGGGTGTACTGAGTATTTGAACAAGTCTCATGTGGACATTTTCTCACTTGCAGGGTACAGGAGCAGGCACAGGGTCAGCCACAGGAGTATCACATGTGTCTCTGAGCACAATGAGTGTGGAAGCTGTCTGTGAGAAGCTAAAGCAGATAGATGGTCTGGACCAGAGCATGCTGCCTCAGTACTCTGCAACTATAAAAAAGGTATCAGCTGAATTTCATTAATGTATTTAGTTCCTAAACATGGAGATACACAAGGAGTGGGAAATACTTAGTTGCCTCTTTTCTTGAAAATGTTTATTTAAATACATCAGATGTTAAAGTAACATCCTAAGTTCTGTGCACGACAAGTTTGGAGGACATCTTAATACAAGCATTTAATTTTCAGAGAAAATGTGCTCTGTTGGAAAGGACAAACAGTCAGAAATATAAATGCTGGTGAGACTGGTTATTCTGAGAAAAGCAAGAAAAATATTTTCAAAATTGCCATGTGTAATAAATAAAAAGGGTTACAAATGTGTTCTGTATCTAGGTAGTAATATCCATTTCTTTTTGCTCTGTGAAAAATTGGCACATCTCTCCTGTTGTAAATGAGTGGTGAAGATGGTTCCATTTCTTTATCACAGTCCACATCTATTTGCTTCGGAAGAAGTTCGCTGTATGTTTTCCTGCCTCTCCTCTTTTTTGTGAAAGATACATTAACACAGAATTATTTTTTGCTCTTTAACTTTTTTTTCACTGTTCTGTGTGCTCTTTTTACAAAGAAAGAAGGGAAAAATATGAAGGTTGTCATTAGTCAGTGTTTTTGCTGAGCTCGCTTTGTCCTGGAACCTATCGTATCTTGAATAATACAGGAAGGATGTTGATTCAAGGATTAAGAGACAGGTTTATCATAGGAAGCTTCAGTGAAGTTACTTAAAACAAGATGTAGGATGTTAGATTGCAGGTCATTAAGTGAAGCTGCAAAAAATTTCAGTTGCTTCTGTTGCTCCAGAGTGCAAAAAGAATGTGCTCATCAGTTATCTCTAATGAGATTCCTCTTATTTATATTCTTGCTTTTCTTAGAAGGGATATCAAAGAAGAATGAAAATGGCTCAGCCTGGTCTTTTTCCTGGTTTGATTAAGACCATCTGCTGGGACATGGGAACAAAACCATTGAGATCCCTCAGTATGAGCAGAGCTCTTAAGCTGGGTTTTCCATTTTCTGGCTGCTCTCCTAAGACATGGTTCCTCTTTTACATTCTGTCCGTACACTGATACATGGTATAAAGAGAAATACTTCTCACTGTTATGTAATGAAAATGGTTCTGTGTTGAATTTGGTGCTTTTGGAAGTTAAGCACTATATAAACATTCTGAATGTATGGAATCATCTTTCTAGAATATAGATCTTGTTTAAGCACTTTGTGTTTATCTCTGATTGATGATGAACATTAAAAAGAAGTCTAATCTTCTGTCCCTGCATATTTCTGATGATGGGAGGAATGTAAGCCTGTTTTATACAGAGAGGGAACTTAATGGAGGTAGTATTGATCTTAGATGCCTCAAGCCAGGGGTCAGATGCTGCCTGGGACTTCATTGTCTGATTATCTTCAAATGCTTGGGTGTCATTTGTGTTCTGAGTTGGAGAAATTAAAGCAGATTAATGTGGCTTATTGTTCCTGAAATTTTCCATCACTTATGTGTTGTTCCCTTATGTCTGTTTATAGAACACAATCGTATTGCCTTTCCTATACACATTTTAATGGGTTTAATATTTCCATTTTTTTCCATGACATACAGGTGTTTCTTGTCCATCAGCAATCATCACTAAATATACTTCTATAAAAACACATGGTTATTACATAGACTTGGACTTAAGAGTGACTTTGGGAAATTTCACTAGTAGTCTGCACCCAACTTTACCTCTATCTTTTTAGTCTGTTAACTGCCATGCCATAAATCTTGTATCCATAATTTACATTATTTAGTTTTATTGTTTTAGGCAAATATAAATGGCCGTGTCTTGGCTCAGTGCAACATTGATGAACTGAAAAAAGAAATGAATATGAATTTTGGTGACTGGCACCTGTTCAGGAGCATGGTAAGACTTTCTGTTCAGTGTTCAGGTCATCATAAATTAGTCTTTTTCCATATGAATCTTTTTTTTCTTTCTGGTTGCTTTCTTGTTGTCATCATCTTTAAGTTTGTAAGTATTGTCTTAAAGCATGCATGCACCTGCTATTTTGTTACTTTGTCTTTTTGCCTTAAGCACTAATGAATAACTGGTTGCCTATGGATTTGCATCTTAATGGGTTGTGAACTCTGAGGTTTTGCCTCCTTTTTTTGTGGGATCTGTTTTTTCCTGTGTGGGTTCCCTTTTCAAATTTGCCTACTTTAATGAAATGGTCAGAACTTAACTCTTTTTGAAATCTCTGTCCTACTGTTGAAGTTAATCAGGGAATTCAAAGTATGTGTAATAGTAAGTGCAAGGAACTGGGCAGCCAGGCTGCTACAGTGAGGGTTACGCATTGCAGAGAACTGAGTTTTCTCTTAAGTATTTTTAGACTATTGCCAGTTTTCTTTCTTGAAATAACAGTATGTCTCTCAACTGTAAGGCAGTCTTGAAAACACTGAGCATTATATGATGAGATTTATTGTTAGATACAAAGTGTTTGGTTTTTCTTTAAAATTTGTAATTTATCACTTACTATTTTTACAAGAATTTATGTATTTTTGTGGCATATGAGTTCTTTCAAGGGTCTGAGTAGTAATAAGAATAATTTGTAAATACAAAAGAATTATTAAATGATGTTTCTTTGTACTTTTCCATGGTCAAAACTGCATACAAATGTACACTTTTACAGCTGTGAATTCCTCATTCCTATTTTTAATGGAATTCTTGTTTATCCATTTTGAGAACTTCTTCTATTTATGTAATTACATTTAAACTGTCTCTCTTTGTCTGTTAAGATACTTGAAATGAGAAATTCAGAAAATCAGGCTGCTCAGGAAGACCCTCGTGGAGCAACGGAGCACGTTACAGCTTCGATTCCTCACAGTGACCTTACTCGCCGTCCTGGCCATAACACCGAGCTGCCTCACACTGAGCTGACAGGTCTTGCTGGTCAAGCTCCCTACACACTGAACTTCAGCTTTGAAGAACTCAACACAATTGGTCTTGATGAAGCTCCTCCACGCCATAGTAACTTAAGTTGGCAGGTATTTAATAGAGAAATGTATTCTGCTTGCTTACCTGTGTGGAAAAGAGGTTTTTTCCAGTCTTGGATACAAACAAGTCAAGAAATAAGTCTCTGGGACAGTTCAGATGCTTTCAGTTCTCAGTCTTGGTGAAGCCTAGTTCTGCAGAGATGTAAACTCTAACCATACTCTGAGTTGAAGTCTTTAGTCTTTGCCATATGAAAACTATTCATCTGTTCCAGTAATCACTCTTCATGACAAAGAAACTAAAGCTATCATGCTTTTCTCATGTAGCCTAGGGTGGTGTCCTCCAAGGCTTCTGTATTTTTGTAGTATTCAGGCTTTGTGTATGAAACATTTTTGCTATGTGCTAACCAGAGGGTAGCCCATTCGACAAATACATTTGTTAGGTTTTTGCTAATGGACAACTACAGTGCTCCATGACATTGGAACCTTGTCCTTACAATGCATAACCTATTCATAGATTCCAGAACTGACATCCTTCTCTAACTGTGATTTCTGCCACAGGCTGTGGTCAGTTTTCTTCTGCATCTTATGAGACCACCTGAAGTGTTGGATTTTCATTTGTCTGTCTTTAAGAAATTAGACAAATCAGTTGGGGGCTAAACAGTGGTTAGAATTTTAAAAAAACCCACCAAACTCAGTGGGTGAACCCTTTTCATCTCTGAAAGTAAATTAAAAAATCTTGAAGGTGCAACAAAATAAAAAGACACCCCAAATTCCTAACTATAGGTGATACTTTTAATAATTAACATTGTCCGTGAAAGTGGGTTTGGGGTATATATCCCAGAGATAGATTTCTATCTCATATACTTCTGAGTGTGTGCATGCATGCTAGTGTATGTTTGTAGGATACTACTTACCCTTAGTGCCCATTTCCACGGAGTATCAATGTGTGTCTTTTCTAGACCAAAGTGGCATTACACACATTTGTTGTATTTGAATAAACAGTGCTTCTGATGCCCACATAGTTATCTGAAATTGAATCAAAGGAATAAGAAATGTAGTTTGTCCTTAAGAAGACATTAGAATTCACCTGTTAGAAATTTTTAAGTCAATACTGATTATTATTGCTCCTTCTTTGTTGTGGTGAGTTGGCCCTGGCAGGATGCCATGTGCCCACCAAAGCTTCTTTATCACTGGCCGCCTCAGCTGGGCAGGGGAGAGGAAATATAATGGAAGGATTGTAGGATGAGATAAGGGCAGGGAGAGAGAATTCAACAGTGACCATCATTGGCAAAACAGACTCCACTTGGGGAAATCAGTTTAATTTATTACCAATCAAATTGGAGTAGAGTAATGAGAAATAAAACCAAATTCTAAAAGCAGAGACGTGGGGGCAAAGAGAATTATGTTTGTCAGAAAACTGATTTTTCTGAAATCAGATATATGCAATGGAATTTTGCCAGGATATATTGAAGTATGTAGGGTGGGGGTCTTTTAAAAATGTTTTTGAGAGATGTTCAACGTTTAGATGAATTCTTGCTGTCTTTCTAATATAAAATGCTAATTTTGTAAATGTATGAAATGTATTAGAAAAGCCCAGCTTGACATACAAATTTAGTTTTTATAATTATATACTCAAAAGAGTTAGCCTTAAATGCACTGGATAAAATGCTTGTTTTGTGGAAATTTTCCATTATGGAGACCAACAATAAGAATACTTTATAAGTTCAGTGTGTGATTGCATATAAATGACTATAGTAAACATATTTTAATTACAGCGCTTACAATGTCACTTGCATAATCTTATTTGCAGCAACGAAAAGAATAATTTAACTACATATTTAATGCTCTGAGTTGTTTCATTTAGGAAGATTGATAAAAGTAAAAATAGTTCTTCTAACTGTTACCTCTCTCTCTTCTTTTTTTTTTCCAGTCACAAACTCGTAGAACTCCAAGTCTTTCAAGTCTTAACTCTCAAGATTCTAGTATTGAAATATCAAAGCTTACTGACAAGGTGCAGGCAGAGTACAGAGATGCATACAGAGAGTATATTGCTCAAATGTCACAGTTAGAAGGAGGTGCCAATTCTACCACAGTAAGTGGGAGGTCCTCTCCTCATAGCTCAAGTGCTTTCTATATGGGCCAGAGCACCTCGGGGGGCTCCCTGCACTCCAGTGCAGAACAGGAAAAAGCAAAAGATGGTGAACAGAAACAAGATGATGGAAGAAAGTCCTTTTTGCTGAAGAGGAATGATGTTGATTACAGTACTTCAGGTGTTTCTACTAATGATGCATCTCCTTTGGATCCTATTACTGAAGAAGATGAAAAATCTGATCAGTCTGGTTCCAAGCTTCTCCCAGGAAAGAAGTCTTCAGAAAGAACAAGTATTTTCCAGGCTGCAGATTTAAAGCTTAAGGGAGTTACTCTCCGGTATCAGAAACTTCCCAGTGATGAAGATGAGTCAGGAACTGAAGAATCAGATAATACTCCACTTCTTAAGGAAGGTAAAGATAAGAAAACAGATATCAAAATAGAGAAGCAGCCCAAATCTCCAGAACATGGTTCTGAACCTATTAGAACCTTCATCAAAGCAAAGGAGTATTTGACAGATGCCCTTTTGGATAAGAAAGATTCGTCTGACTCTGGTGTAAGATCCAACGAAAGTTCTCCAAATCATTCCCTCCACAATGAAGGAGCAGATGATTCACAGCTTGAAAAAGCAAATCTCATTGAGCTTGAAGATGACAGTCACAGTGCAAAAAGAGGAATTCCACACAGCCTTAGTGGCCTTCAAGATCCAGCTGTGGTTCGCATGTCTATTTGCTCAGAAGATAAGAAAAGCCCTTCTGAAAGCAGCCTGATAGCAAGTAGCCCTGAAGAGAGCTGGCCAGCCTGCCAGAAAGTCTATAATTTAAACAGAACCCCTAGTACAGTCACCTTAAATAACAACAGTGCTCCAAGCAATCGAGCTAATCAAAATTTTGAAGAAATACAAGGTATCAGAGATCCAGCTCAAATTATCCTGCAGCCTGGCTCGGGTTCCAATTCAACTGCAGTTCAGAATGAGAACCTGAAGACAGTTGCTCACAAGCGAGGCCAGCGTTCGAGTTACACCAGGCTTTCCAAAGATTCATCAGAGCTCCACACTGTTGCAGCCTCAGAGGGGGCTGGTTTTGGAGAAGAGAGAGAGAGTATCCTGTGAAAAGCAGCCAGGTTAAAAAGCATATGCCCATGAATTGTAGCGTGGAATTCTTTGTCAGTTGGTGGTTGCATTAAGCTCTGTAGTTGAAGCTTTCAATATTGTAAAAGAAGGCCTAGATTATTTTCAGTCATTTTCTCTGAAAGGAAGAGTAATTTTTACAAGAAGCAAACTACTTCAGACCTTCCCCACATATAAAAGCGGTAGTTGTCAGCATGGAAAATCAGTTCTTTGTTAAAACACTATGCAAAGATTTGGTCAGGGGCAGATTTTACAGAAGTATGGTTTAATTATGAAAAGTACAATGTGAATTTGCTTTTCTGTTGGGATATGTGTTACTTATCCCTTCTAAACATTCCATTAATTCTCCATACTTGCAAGTAAAGTTAATACTGTCCTTCCTTGCCATTTGATGTACAAGATGCCAGAATATTGAATATCACAACCTGTGACACCCTTGCCAAACTTTGCATTAATTTGTGAATTAATGTGTGCAACATAAATTACATATGTTGAAATTTGAGTGTTAATGTACTTGTTCAGCTATATGTATGCTTTTGCTCTCTGTATGTTCGGTAGTTGCTGTTGAATTTGTGAACTTTGGGTAGAGTGGTGATAAGGTTTGTAAGGAACATTGTCTTGATGTGTCACTGGAATTGGCAGTTATTTATAAGGTAATACCTTATCATTGACTTAGTGGATCCATTATTTATTATAGATATGCAATTTTGCAGTCACTAAATAGATGGTCTCAGTAGATGCAACCACCACATTAAAATATCGTAAGGATAAAGTATGAATATGATGCTTGAATTTATGAAGCATTTGTGGCTGTGCGTGGTTTTTCCTTGGTACAGTGTTTATCATTTGGTTATGGAAAGAAAAATAAGCAGTGTTTGCCATTTTAAAACTAATGCATACTTTTTGGAATCTTGTCAAAGCTGTACTCCAGATTCTTTATTTCTGAAGTACAGTGTGTGAAGATTTTTTTTATCATCTAAGTAATGTACCTGAATGATGTTATAAGCAAGTACTTGTACTGTCCAGTGAAATCTGCATGGTTTTGAGGAAGCATTGTTTAAGCTAGAGTCTGCTAGTAGAAAGAAAATAAAAAATAAATTGGCATGTTGGGCTTGTGTCCAAATTTATTTTTAGTTGCAGTATTTTGTTTCTTCGCTTGATAAAGATGTTAAATCCATGTTGTTATGGTTAAGGTATTTCACAGATTCAATTTTTTTAAATGCATTAAAACAATATAATTATTAATATAATACTAAATAAGCACCAAGTATAAAAATACATTTGATAAATGAAATTGCCAAAAGCAGATGTTTCTAAATGAAGTGCTGTGAGCTGCAGAGAAGTGGCCACCTCTCACTAGTCCAGAGCAGTATTCCTGCTGTTTGTGGTAGTCACATGTGCTGGTAGCTCTGCACAGCTTTGCTTGTGTCCCAGTGCATCTCCAACCAGATGCTTCCCAAGGGACCTTGTGGTCTTGGCCTTTGTTTTCCAAATCAAGAGGATGCATTTCTATGCCAGAGTCAACAGAAAAACTGTCTTTATCTGGGCTCTGTTTTTTCATTCCATGGATGTCTTATACTTACAGGACTGGAGATGTGATCTGTCCATTTCTGGATTTGGTTGGTGTGTTATGTGGTTGAATTAAAATTTACTCATCAGAGTGTCACAGAAGTACTGGAAACTTGTTTGCACTATTAGATTAATAGTTCAGCCAAAAAGCCTCTCAAAACAAAGTAAGAAGCCCCCAAAGCCTGTGTAGCTTAATGATAGTTTGCCAAATCTCTGGGAACAGTTTATGGGGCTGGGTTCTTAATCTTAAAAATAGAGTACATTACTCTGCTTTCAGACATTTTTGGGATGTAAAAGCTTTTGACAGAAAGACACTTATAATCACTTCTGTTAGAGAAGACAAGTGTAGCCTTCTTCATTTAGACATACAGTATTGACAAAAGATAACCAATTATTTTGCATCATTTTGTCTCAAGTCCTCCAAATAGATGAATGACAAATTTTCATATGGTTTTGAGGTATTTTCTTCCTGAAAGTTTTATCCCTTGAGTCTTCATAAAAATACCAACATTGGGATGAAAGAGGTGGTTGAGTGGAAAACTTCTCACTGTTTCTATCTTGTGTTCACTAATACCTGTCTAATTGCTTACCATCACTAGGAAGCAATAATTATAAGCAAAGTGTGTGTGTAAGATGGCACAGGACTTAATGCTGTTCTCCCTTTGGGTATGTTGATCCATGTTGCACATGGGATGTGGGTACCTAAAGTCATTTCAGTTCCAAACAGTGGTTCAGTCAGTCCAGTTTCATGGACTGCTCTAACTGCATTATATAGTAATGCAGGCTGTACTTTGTATCATCAAATGTGTTCATGGACTTGTTATTTAATGCCTTCCTAGCAGAGTTCCTAGAATTGGCAAATATGAATGCTTCATAGCCAGTTTAAGAACAGCATGCCATAAAAGCTGGCTTTTAACAGGACAGTAAATATGACTGGCTCTCAGAATCTACTTGAATAAAAATAACTAGACAGAGTGAATTTTTCTTTTAAATTTTTTTATACAGGTGTTCATAAGCTAACAGAAGAAACTGTGGTAGTATGATAAAAGGAAAGAGGAGAAAACAAAGAAAGAAATGGAGTACTTAATACAACACAGTAGTAAGTGTTCTTTAGTACGTAACAGAAATATATGCTAGTTACTGTAATTGTTTAATGGTTTTTTCACATGTAGAATATAACAGAATAACATTTGCACGAAATAAAAATACCCTGCAGTTTCCTAGCTGAAACTTGGTTTTTTCTTCTACCGCAGTTTCTATGGCTACTTGCTTGCATAGTTGCACAGTTTTTCAAGTTAAGAAACCATAAACAATTTCCAGTGTTGAAATATTAAGTGTTAGCTCTGTGACTTGTGGGAATCATGGAACCCAAGAGTTCCATGGAAAATCGAAATGAATGAAAAGTATAAAACAATAAGACAACTGCAAACATTTCTGGTACTCGCCACTTTGCAGAACTCTTGTAATGATAGTTTATGTATCCACTCTAATTTTAGATGGCTGAACTTACAGGAACTTGAAACCATGACTACTTTGTCTAACTGAATCTTAAGAGCTCAGTTGGCTTGTCCTCATGTTATGATGCCTGGATAAGTTTGCATGGTAGAGTGAAAATAAATTGCTTTTGGAAGGAAAAATTGGATGCAAGTAACATTCCAGGTTTTATGTGAGACTCTTGTGGCTATTTGCCACAAGCCTTTTCCAGGGTTGCAGTTTCTGAGGAAGTGAGAGACGGAAATTCTTACATTTCACTTGTGAAACTTGCAACAAAATGATGGTCTGGTAAAATTCATGGAGATCTGGAAAAAAGTTTCCAGTTTGTGCCTGTCCTGGTCACTCTGGGATATCTGATCACCCTGTGTGACTTTGCCCACACAGCAGAATAGATACAGGATGTTGATACGTTTTCAGTCCCTATCTTAAGTTTTCTTTTCAAATACTGTTAAATTTTTTGGTTTCTTCCCTTTTTTTTATTTATATAATCTTTGGGAAATTTTCCTGAGACACACTTAGCAGGGGTTTATACAGAATGATGAAAATAGGTGGTTTCTCTTGTGGTCTGAGGCTCAACTGTTCACTTCTGTCAACAGAATCCACAAAGCCTCTTTTTTACATGTGCAGCTCTCATGGGAAGCTTTCTGGACCTCGCTGTAAGAATATGGGAAGTTCTTTGTACGGCCACAAGATAACATGAGCAGAGGAGCCACAGTTCAGCATGTTGCATCACGTGGCCTTGATCATTTTGATCAGCTTTATCATCTGTTACAGATTTATTTAAGTTTCTAAACACATTACTAAGAAATTGCCAAAGAAAAATAATACCTGAGTATTTGAGGTCCCATAAATGAAAGCTACAGTGGTGGTAAAATAGAAGTGTTCATACCAGGTAGTGAATTTTCAGACACACAAGAGAAAAACATTGTAGTAATTGGTGTGAGATAGAGACTGCTTTTGGGATTTTGGTCTTTTCTGTGCTGTATAGGAGCTGTAGTGAGGAGAACTTACTGCAAAATTCCAGTTTCAGTTAAGCAGAGAAGACTGGAAAGACTGTACTAAGCTTACATGCTATTTTCTGGCAGCCTTGTGCTTTGTATTGTCTAGATTTCAGTTATCTTTCTTAAGGCCCATTTCATCAAATTAAGGGCAGGGTGGAGAAAAACTTTACTTAGACTCTTTCTCCATGGGAATACAGAACTGTTTCATAAGATTGACATATTCTCACAGGTTTCTGAATTTTAACAAACAGAAGAAAAAAAAGAAGGGAAAATGGGTGTTCAAAAAAATGTCATAGTATAAATAATATCACACCATGTTTCCAAACTTTGAATCTAACATTTTTATTTTCATGCGTGGGTCTGATGTGATACGCTTAATATTTTGGTTAAGTTTTGGTTTAGAAATTTATGCCCTGTCTTCCATGAAGTAAGACTCAGAGCTACAGGGTTCTTAGCAATGTTTTTGCAGTCAGAAGTGGTTGTAGTTCTTTAAGAAGACTGATACTGATAACACCGAATGTTTGGGCCTTAAAAAGCATTAACAGGTGGTGGTTCCCCCAAGTTGTTGAGATGGTGACAGTGGATAAACTTCTAAAGGAAATTTTATTGGCCAATTTCCTTCTCTTAGTTTGTCGTATCTTGGGGTCACCTTCTTCTGAACGGGAAGGAAAAAAAATCGCTGGCATATTTTAGAAGAACAGAGTCTTTTGGAGGAAAGAAAAGACAGGTGATAGGTTGTGTGATATTTTATGTAGCAAAAGGTTATAACTGAGTGTTACAACCCGCCCCCAGAAAGTCAGGGGTAACCCAGATTAATGGGTTAATGGATTCCTTGGGGCAGCTTAGAGTGAGAGACACTGAATGATTGGTGTTTGTAATTATCTGTAGGGTTTATTGCAGAACAGTTTAGTTGCAATGGAAAGCAGGTATGTAGTCATTTTGGTTCCTATTATCTACAGTAATATGACATTATACACCTAAAAATGTATAAGGAAGGGACAGGTGTAGAAAGTTCTCACTGCCAGAAGGTGTCCTTACAACACTTGGTTGTTGCAATTGTAATGTCAGTTGGTCAAAGTGGTGGTTGAAGACCATCAGGTGGTGGGAGAAGTCACACAGAACCCCCTAAAACACAACATCTATTGAGTTTTTATCAACTCAGGTTCAGGTGGGAACGCCCAGGTACCTCTCCTGGGGTGGGGAGTTTCACACTGGATGATGATTGTGGATTAATGTTGTGGTTCACGGGACACTTGGGAAGTCTTTGACACCTTCTAAGACGTTAGAGCTGTCTATTAAGTCAGCCCAGTGGAGTCCATACGGCCCATCAGCAGAGATGAAAACCTTCAGGCTGAGTGCGAATGTCCCACCACTTTCCCGGCGAGGGAGTTACCACAGCTGAGTTCACTTTAGTAAGGACAAAAAGACAGTTCCCCGACCCTCAGGGTCTGCCTCTTTCCTTATCTCGTTCAACAGCACCTGTAGCCTGTAGGGGCTCGCCCTCTGCACCTGGGCGGGTACTTTGCACATCGCCAGCTTGCCCCTGAATGTTTGAACTATCAGCATTCCAGTCTCTCTCCAGGATCTCTTGTGGATACATTCTCCCCAGACCTGGGATGATTGGACAATAGCACCCCTTTATCTTATCTCAAGTGCCCGTCGCTTTCCAGCCTCCAGGCAGCAGGCGTAGTCGGGGCGGGGCGGGCTGCACTGGTTGCAGATGAACAGCTGCTTCTTTGCAGTTTGCTGCAAAGTCAGAAAGTGGGCAGAAGTCCTCCGATGATTTTTACAGTGCTTAAGCCATTAACCATTTCAGTCTCTCACAAAGAGTTGGTGTATATTTCTTTTAAAGATGCGATTCCAGCAACAGAGCACGCTTTTTGTTATGTGAATTCTTAGAGCTGCCATTACACAGCACAGTGTTCAGGGTTCTTTCATGTTTCAGGTCTGAGTACTGACATTGCATATCCTCGTTGCTTCTTACAGAAATAAACTGGATTGCAGAATTATCTTTGTGAGTAAACCAGAGTGTCTGTATATCATTACTGGAGTACAGTAAGTTTATTGTTTATGAAGGAGAAGGGGAGGAGAGGAATGCTAGTGGTCCATTATAAGATTTTTCTTTGTGTCCAGGATTTCTCATGGTAGAAAACAAAAGGAAAAGTTTGACTAGTTTGTATATGTCCCTGGAACCTAGAAATAAAAACAAAAGCATAAAATATTCACTATGGGGAACAGTTAAACTAAAATGGAAATTTCGTGATGCCTTACTGCCTTGCCTCACTAATTAAACCACAGGGAAGCAATCAGCAGAGATTTAACTTTTTTGGTTTTGAATATTTCTTCTGAAGTAATGTGATGGTTTGTGCTTGGCTAAAAGCAATCCATATTCTTGAATATGTTTACATATTGCAGTACCATCAAATCTCCCTCATTTGTTATAGTACTTTTGAGAGGCAGCAAAATTTTCTTAAGTTCATTTTGGACACCAAAAATCCTTTCCCACCTCAGCAGCAGTAGAATACAGGATTACAAATGTTTTTTAGGAGAGTCCTGAGCTTTCATCTGCCAGTCAAAACTGGACTTTTGATGAGAGACCACGTTTATTTTATGTTCATTTAAACAGTAAGAGGTCCTGAAATCTAAACTGAAGATTCCTATTAACTTTTTCTCATTACCCAGCTTTTTTTTTTTCCCATCGTTTTTACATTCCCTATTTGACTACAAACCTTGCAGTCTGTTTATGGTCCTCTCCTTTTGGCAAAACCTTAAGACTGTAGCTTTGAATGTCTTGGGCATGTCAGTCATTTGGCACTGGGCATATATTTGCTTTCCCTTATTGTTGGACATGCTCCTGTCTTGTCTTGCCCCCACTCCCTGTGTTCAGTGCACGAGAACATCGTGTACTTGGAACTGTTTCAGTTCTGCCTCAACACCTGACTGGTAGTTGGGGCTTTGGTTGCTGACAGTGTGACTTACCTTCCCCAACTTTTTCATGATAACCTCAGAACTGCTGTACACTGCAATGTTTTTCCACTTCAGCAATGGCAGAAAATGCTGTTGTACTGCAGTGGTGGTGGTGTTTTTTGCTTGGATGAGGATATTTAATTGGTGGGGGTTTTTACCCTAGGAAGGTTTTACAGCCTAGGTAGGATCTAAGTTATACAATAAATTTTTTTCTCACTTCTCTCCATCTTCTTCCTCAGGTCGTGGAAAATTCACAGGATATACATATCCACAGTCCACAAAGTTGGGTTTAAAATACATTTTATCTGATACCTTTATTGTGAATGGTATTGTGGACACATCTGAAAAAAAGTGCACTAATTTATATCTGCTAATGGAAAAAACCTTCGAACTTTATTTAGTGGGGGAAAAACCTGCTTCTTTGTTTCCTTGCATCTATTCCTAGTAAATAATCAGGCAATGGTTGCTCATAGGATAAGGACCGTTGTCGGCTCATCTGTGTTCTAAGTAGTCTGTTAAGATTCTGGAAGAACTTTATGGTTGCACTCAGGAAGAGTTAATTTTCCTCATGGTTCTCTAAGTTGTGCTTGATGATGCAGGTCTGAGTGGCACTGCAAATAGTGTTATGTGCAGGACATTTTAGCACTTACTTTCAAGTAATCTGAAGAATCTGAAAGGTTCTACATTTGCTTTAAAGACTCAAGAGTCAACCTTTGGTGTTCAGGTATTTTTACTCTGAAAGATAAAAAGAAATCTTGATTTTTTTCATTTTCTGTAAAAGACAAATCATCAAACCATAAGCCTACTTAACCTCAGGACATATTTACACCTTTGGAATATAAAGGAGGGTTTAGAGGTTTTGTTGTTCCAGGATGCCTTCTGGACTTAATTTTCAACATCATCTCTTCAGTAGCTTCTTTCAAGGTGTGACGAGGAACCATGAATAATTTCCTCTGTTTTCACCATCTGTGCTACCTTCTGCCTCTCTTCCATCTGATGACAGACTAGCTCAGCTTCATCCGATCTTTTTATATGCTAATATGAATTGGAGTCTTTAATTTTGTTGTCCATGGCTACAACGTTCAGTAATTTTTATTTTTTATTTTTTGTCCTCACATCAGATTTCAGGTCTCTTTGTACAGTAATTTCTTTAAGCACCTGGTGGTACTTTGCAAAACTGAGATCCATAGAACTAATTTATCTGCATAGACACTTTACTCTCAAGCAAAAAGTACAATGGTGATTCATCCTAGATTTGCAAGAGAAGGAATTTATGCTTAAAATTCAAATTCAGGAAAGTAGTCCCACTTCTGTAATTTTCCAGTATAGGAAGGGGACAGTTATTTTATTCTCATCCTTGAAATTTGGACTTTCAGAAAAAAATGCAGATTACTTTTGTTTGGACTAGTTGTCTTTTAGCAGAGACCTGCCAGTGCTCATCTGAGATGGACTATGACTCTTTTGCTTGAGTAACTGGCTTCTAAAACATAAGATCAGTTGGTTCAGGTTCTATCAACTACTTTATGGTTCTTCAATTATTTTTTTTTATTTAATTTTATTTTTAGTTTCAGGAACAGTAGACAAAAAGAAAATTTATATTTAAAAATTATATAAATAACCTATATTTAAATAGCCCCTGGAGTTCAGGGGAGGGCAGAAACCTATCAGTGTTTTTTCTCTTCAAGAATCTTCTCAGGCTGTGAAAAGTTGGACAGAGTACTTAGACACTCATCCTCCTACTATGATGAGCTCCTTTCTTGTCTTTCTGGAAAAATAACCTTAGGTTTGTTTCTTTTTTTTTTTTAATATCTGTCAGTAACAAATCTCAAAAAACATCTCTATCCGATCTCTGATCTGATGAAGAATTCTTTACCTATTCTAGTCCACTCAACCCACCTATTTCAATGTGAATACTGGGTGTCTGTCAGGGTTAGGGTGCTGGTGTTCCCATGCTATGGGAGAGATCCTTATCAAGAGCATAAAGGGCTCTATGAGAGAATGCTCTGAAAAGCCTTCTGTTTCTTCTGTCTTGGCTGAGTGTCCAGACTTTGGACTTTCTGATGGAGCTAAAGAAGCTCAACCATCCCATTTTCTGCTCCACATTCACTTGGCAGCGTTACCTTGGTGCACCAGCCACACATGTTCAGTGTTCTTAAAGGTTCTCTAGGTTGAATTAAATTGTTTCCTGTGTGGAAGACCAATGGGAACAAAGCAGGTAATGATCAGGATTAGGACTGCAGGACAGAACCTCGGTGGAGTTCACAGCATTGCCGTTCATGACCGTGTCTCTTCAGATTGTAACATTGTTTGGGAGAGCTCGTGAAATCCACACTTAGGACTGTCCCTGCCACTGTCACTTTTTTGGATAAAGCATCCATGAAGTCCTATGGCTTCCCCTCTGCCCAAGCAATTCTGTTTTAACTAGGGAATATAATTTTTATGTAGCCTCCCATATGTAGGCCAGTCTTTCATTACCAGGATGATAAGAGGGGATGACTTTGTCTTCACAGAATCAAGTCAGGACCATGTTAGTAGCAAAGCAACACTATCTGTAAAGGCTGCTAAACAGGATGATGATTTATGACATGTCTATGGTGGAATCTGCCCAGAGTGGTGCAATTCATCAGAACTCTGGCAACCCTTGAGAGTCTCCACTGTAGATAGTTGTGAAGCTCTTCTCTGCTTAGAGCAGAGCCAACAGGCTTTGAACTGATATTCTGCAAGAGTTATGGCATCACACAGGAATCTGGGGGTTGCTGCTGAGCTCCTAAGATTGATCTGTCAGTCTTAGAATCAGGACTGTGACACCTCTTTCCAGGTCACTGAGAGTAATGCACGGAGATGTTTAAATATACATTTAAAAATGGAGAAAAAAAGTATTCATAGGTTGCACCGAAGGGCAAGTCTTTCTGAGAACCCTGGAGTTCTGTAGCGGAGCCAGGACTGAGATGACACAGCACCTGTATCTGAAGTATGTGTGAGGATGTGGTGTGAACACATGCCGTGGGTAGTGCAAAGGTTGAAAATTCTTAGCTGCTTGGGAACATGTGCAATTACAATATAAATATGTAAATGAACAACACTTCTAAGAAAGTAAATCACTGCTGAAGAAGAGAGATTTCAGGAAAAAATAACTGAGGGTAGTCATTAAAATCTTCCAAGTTGATGCTATGTAGCACTGAAATGTATTCAATTCAGATACCTTAGAATTACTTGGATTTCAAAATTATGAAGAAAATATCTTCAAAATTCATTCATGTTTAGCTATTGTAAGATCTTCTTTGTAATGCTTTCTGAAAAGAAACAGGCAGAAACAGAAAAAATCCAAGATAAATTGACTCCACATAACTGCTTGGCTTGTATATTTTTCTTCTCTTCAATTATCTTATGAAGGTAAATTATGCAGGGGAGTTCTGCCATACTAAGAAATCAATAATTCTTAAAAAAAGAAAACTATTGACATCAGAAATGGGAGGTTCTGAATACTTAGACCTGTCCAGCATACCAATAGTTTTTTTGTCCAGATAGCAACTTAAGCATACTAATTTTTTTTTCAGTGACTCCCTCAAATCAGTATGGCCAAGGTGTGCTTCCTGTGGAAATTCTGGATCCAATCAAAACAATCTATAAACCATGATCAATTTTCTTGGAGAAATGGAGAGACAGCTGTATTGTGGAAATACAGCTACTAGAAGATAGGAGAGGACTACCTGGAATCATATTCAAGGCAAAAAGGGAGGGCCTGGCGAATTATCTTTACTTTGACATCTGGAAGAACTTTATTTATCAAGCTTTTGTTATTCATCAGGTGTTTAAAGTTCAAGTTTGAAAGTTAATGTTAAGTTTTCAGGAATGACCCTTATCAAATTGCTCCAATTTCCTCCTTTGTCTGAGTAACCAGCCTGCAGAAGATGGATACAGCAGATGTGATATGTTTGACTGCAGTAAGACTTCTATCATTGAAGCTTAAGCAAATCATGCAATGGAGTGAAAGCAGACTGCTGGAAAAGGTAAACCTGCAGTGATCATCAGTTACCTCATGTCAGAGTAGGGTCACACAGGGGTCTGTTTGGTCCATTCTTGTTCAGTAGCTCAATTAGCAACCTTATTGGTAGAATCTGAGAGTTTGCTGTTGTCTGAACAGGCCTTATCTCAAAGGACAGAATTATTGATACACAGAAGACTGTAAATTACCATGATGCCACTCAGTAAAGGCAAGTATAAAATATTGCACTTACAGAAGTGAAATCAAATTCACAAATATAAAATTGATTATAAGCCACTGAAATACTGCAGAGGGCAGTGGGGTTTTAGTGTGGCTACTAAACCAATAGTAAGCTAAGAAGATAAGTGATACTGTGGAAGTGAGAGGCAAGAAAGGAAATGTCTGATGGGTGAATAAATAGGAGTATTATCCAGTCCAGGAGAGGTATGTCCTGCTGCTGAAGGTGTACTGTGTCCAGACCTGAGCACGTTTAATAAGCAATGGAGGAGAATGGCAAAAACATACAGAAAATATGACTTTACAGGTATGTAATATTGAAAGAGCTGGATTCAGAGGAAGGTTGAATGGACATGATTTCTTCACATGTAAAATATTGTTACAGAAAGATTATAAGCTCCATCAGTGGAGCACAAAGTAATCAGCTTCTAATTTATGGTGGAAACCCCTCTCCAGTATTCTGAAAATAAAAGCTTTCTACTAAAGCAATATCAGTGATGCTAAGTTGTGGAATTTCATTCACTGGGAGTGTTTGAGAGTAATATAAGTGAATGAATCATAAGATGACCTCCTTCCACTCTGGTTTGCACTTTTGGGTTTTACATTGCAAAATGCACTGAAATTTGTTTCAAACATCAGCTGTCACTGTGTTCAGCACCAGTGGGACTCCCAAAAGAAAAACAGTATGTGCCAAACTATATGTGTTCATGGGAAATTCACTGATGGAGTAGGCCTCGATGTAAATACCCATGAAGGAGGAAAATAGCCAAATTCCTCCTTGGAGCAGATCCATGAATAGAAGTTCAAATAGAAAAGGTCCCACTTTGAAATAGAAAGAGCCAGGCAATACAAAGGTGGTTGGAGGCAAAGATAACAATAACCCCAGACTGTTCCAGTTATATGGGATACAGTAGCTCTCAATTCAAATGGAGGAGCAAAGCAGTATATTTTGCATATCATATTAATAGCTCCTTGTTCTTGCCCTTGATGGTCAGACTTCCAGTCACAAGTACGACTCTTGTGTTTTGCACAATGACCTCATGCCCAGCCTATTATTATGTTAGGTGTTTGCATTCATGTTACAATGTTATTAACATTGATAATTAAATGTATGGATCTTGGAAGAATTCAAGTACTTGACATAAAATCATGTTCCCTGATCTGCATTCAGGCCAAAGAAACTGCTTTTACTTCACACAGAGATCTGTGGCTGCCCAGGGTTTATGCTTTCTCCCTGGCTCTTTTTTACTTAGTGATATAAACAAAACTGTAACTTGAACCTACATTAATGCTTCCACCAGGATAAGGACCATTCTTTGGCCTATTGCAGTGGAATCTCTCCTACTGATACTGATTCTGATACTCTGTAAAACATAATGCTGCTCTGAGAGGGCTTCTGGGCCATGTAACTCCCAAGTCATGACTGGCAATTGTTTTGAGTGTGTGGCAGGTACAATTTCACATGATAAATGACCAATTTTAACGCCCAAGATGCTCCCATTGATAGTATTACAAAGGTAGCCCGGTATGAGACATGCTAGTTCATAAGAATTCCTGAGAGGGAGAATGAAATTTCCCATTTTTACAGATGGATAGATACACGAAGGAGTGAAATGACTTGCAGAGGTTGCATACAAAGTCTGCGGGAAATTTGGGCTAAGAACTACATCTTATAGCTCCCAGTTCAAAGTCTTAACCACAAGATCATATTTCCCCCCACATCAGTGAAGCCCTGTTTCATCACCTTCAACAGCTGATAAATTACTGGTTTCAGCTGCTTAAATGCCAGAACTTTGAAGGGAAAGGTAAGAAGTTTTTGTGGCTTTTAAGTGTTTTCATGGACACCTTAAATAATTCACCAACTGTATAGGAATCAAATGAAATGAACTTTCTTTCCTGACTTCTAATTAAGTGCTTAAGAAAGCTGTGGAAGCCATCAGTTGATCAAAAAAATTAAAAATACATTTCAGCAATAGTTCAGAGACGAAGAGCTAGTAAACTAATACTTTTTAAAACTTGAAATTGATTACATTTATAAAGCTTTTTTTTTTCCCTCCAGGAAACAGAAGAATGTCTATAAACATTTCTTCGATAAATTATTCAGTTGCTTAGAGGCATCTCTCTCTGAAGGTCTCTTACAAAGTGTGCTTCGAGACCTTTTTCTGTGATGATTACATCAAATTGCCACTCTATTACCTTACATTTACCTTTAGGTCCCATGTTTCAATGTGACACTGTCTCAAAGATAGGGACAGATATCCAGTAATTGATTATGTCATGTAATAGTTCCAAATATACCTCCACTGAAGCCTTTAGGTATTTGTTTTTGGGTATGTCTATGCTGCAGTCTGCTGCCTTTAGGTCAGCTCATGCAGATGACGAGGATGACTGAAAAAGCTGTTCAAAGCATTGTGAGCAGTCAGGTTGCAAAGATTTAGGTGTCAGTTACAGCCTTGTGTATCTTCCATGGCTGTCTCCTACCCTGAAGTCTGTACTGGACAATCTTCTTTGGTTTTGGTACCCAATTTAAGAGAATGAAAGTTTGCTTAGGTCTTACATACTGCAATCATGCTTCCCACTTGTACTGCAGAGGTATCATTTTTCAGGATTGGAAAAATGCTGGATCTTCACATCCACTCCCTCTCTAACCTTTGAGTTACTGCATGAATTAATGCCCTCAAAAATAGCACTTACAGAGCTGTTTTTCCTTTGTAAGCCTGAAACGTGTATATCAGAAGAACTTGCTGTTATTGTTTCTTAGTAAATGACTTTCATTGGAAAATCTGATTGATAGAGAAATTTAAGTCACAGAACTCTTGGTTTTAGTGTCAGTCCTCCTTTTCTCTGTCATTTACTGAACTCTGCTCACCATGTGTATTATTTTTGACATAGTCATAATCCTTTTTATCCTTTGCTGCATATAGTTCTGAAGGAGAAAACCCCACTTTTTACTCCTAATGTAAACAATATAAAAAAATTTTCCTCATTACGTATTTGTTTACACATTTATTGGTGACCCCCTGAAATCATATGTGAGGTTATGAATGTTGTAAATACACAGGATTTAATCAGAAATGACACTATCTAATAAACCTCAACATGGAATCTAAAAAAAATAAGTTCTTAAATTTGACCTACTTTTTTGTTCTCCCTGCTTTAAGTGAATTACATGCTTCCTATGATAATATTTTGTTGTTACTGTATGCTTGGCAGGAATTGTGTTACCAAAGGTGATTCATTCATAATTTTCCTAGCAACTGAACCTACAAACGGAAGTTTTAAAGAAATACTTTTACAGCTAATTATCTTATTTTTCCCTAGAAAATGTTAAATTTAGTCTGTTATGAGAGGTATAGTTATCAAGGGCTAAATCCTAGTTTCTTTTCCAGAGGTTATGCAGTGTGAATAATCTCCAAAATGAAAAAAAAAATCATTCATATTCTGATTGAGGCGCAAGGCCACCTGGAACTAGCACTTTATATTTGTAAATACTGTGGAATTAGAAGAGGGATTTTTAGCTCTTTCTTAAAACTCTTCAGAGAGGCTGAAGAATAAATCTGTCCACCCCCTTCCTGAGTTCACCAGACAAGTAAATTTTACATACTTTTGTTCTAATAGCTCTGCTTTTTTCTTGTAGAATTTGTGACTGCATTCACTTTCTACATTGCAAATATACTTTCTTCTGTTCTGCCTCTTTCTTACATGGACGCTTCTTTTTTACTTTATTCTTTGTGTTTTCCATGTTTTCATTACCTGTGATTCTTTGCATAAAACCTACTTTTCTTCCCTTTCCCTGGTGGAATAATTGTCTTCAGAATTTTCTTGTGTATGTGTGTGCATTACATCGCTTACTCTTTTTTTCCTGCGTATCCCTCTTGTCTCATTCTTCCACTTGTAGTCACACTTCCATTGTTTTGTGGCAGGGTGTTGTCACTTCACATTTTTCAGTGGAAGACCAATAAATCTGAAAGTACCTGCATTGTTTTCTCACTTTGATGCCTGGCTTCTGAGTTTCTTTTTCTATTTGAAAAATCTTGGTTATTTTTAGGCTCATAACTAACAAATCTGCTTCCTTCCAGGACTGCTATAGTCCAGGAAGTTTCTGCCTTGGATATCTCTCCAGAAGTGCTTCCTTTCCCCTAACAAGTACTGTTCAGCCACCTTTCTTTTATCTTTTTTGAAAATACTGCTTACCTCAAAGCCCTGTAAAATAGTAATAAAAATAATAGTAAGTATTCAAAACTGTCACAAAATAACATACCATTCAATATTAGTGACACTCTGTGTCAGATCTTCAGATTAGGAGAATTGTTTTCATGCTGTCAATAAACTGCTAATTGCATGTTGGATATGGTGTGTACATAACACACAGTTTTTATGTATATGTTTACTACAAGGGTCCAAACTTCTAACCTTTTTCAACTCTAAGCACAGCTTTTTCTTCTAAATTAAGCTTTTAAACTTAGATAGGTGCATGAATTACAATAATTCAGTCAAAAAATTAAATCTCCAAGGAACTCTTAAAGTTTTTGAATGACTGAGGAATCAGATTTGCAGTGGAATTTAGAATTTAATTTTATAGATATTGTGATGTCTTGATACTTACAGGATGAGGTCCAACCAACACTTCCAGCTTTTCCTGTAAGAGTGGTAAGTGCAACGATGTGATAATGAGGGCAAAATGGGAATTAGTAAAGATCAGTAAAAAATGTGTCCACATGTGTAGCACCTTCTTATCCACTGGGTGGAAATATCTATGTGCTGTAAACCAGCTTTTTAACAAGAGCTAGACTGAGTTTATAGATTTGGCATGTGATTTACTCAGCCTTCTAACTGTTATATCTTCTGAAAAGTACTAATGGGAGATTTACTTAATGCATTTACACAAACGTTTTTAACTCAAAGAAGTAAACCCCTAGCAGTGGCACTCTGTTCTCATATACTTATGAGGAGAAATACAAAAGCACTAGGAAGATACTTTTCCAGAAGTTGTGAAATGCAGCTATATAGCTTGACCAGTCTTTCAGAAATAGGCTGCCCATCACTTTATTCCTGTATATTAACTCATGTAGACACTGAATCTGAACTTAAAAAAATACTTACATGTTCATGTTCTTGGTCTGGTTTTTGTTTGTTTGGTTGGTTTTTTGTTTGTTTATTTTTTGTTTTGTTTTGTTTACTCTTGTTCTTGGAGCAAATCTCTTCTACCCTTAATGAATGGAAAATAAGAATCTCTTGTAGTTAATCTCCTGCATAATGATGTCCATGAGAAACAGTTCCTCCCAGTTCCACTGAGGTAAGTCTGTGTGTCTTTCTGATGCTGTGTGAGACTGTCTTTTGTAGAGGCATTAACATGTTACAGCTGGGTGTGAAGCTACTGGTCTGAACAAGGCAGAAATCTCAGCAGCAGCAGCATCTGTCATTGAGCACCAGTTCTTTTCTATTCTCTGATCTCTAAAGTGGTTTACAGTAGACTGTTATCACATTCCTTCTCTTCAAGTACTGCACAGATTTCTAAAAGGTCACAAAAAGCTTGTGGATGGGCAATGAGTTTTACAGAAAATATGGCTGAAGGACACTATTAGAGGTTTTCTAAGACACTGAATTTCCCTGGGGTGCTGGTATCAGACGTAGCCGACCCAGCTCAGTTCTGTGGGGTGCCTGAGTGAGATGGTCCATCTAGGATGGAGGTTGGGCTGTCTACTCCAGCTGAAAGAAACTTGCACAAGACTGAAAACACAACTCAAACTTCAACCTCATTGCTTTTTTAAGGCCAGATATGCTGCTTTGATCTTTTCCAGTCTAATATGCAGGAGATACTCAGTCTGAGGTTACTTCCGTCCTCCCTTTTTCTTCCTGCTTCTCTCTCCCCCTTCAGACCACTGCATCTCTTCTCAGGACAAGAGAAAAATAAGATGACAGGTGCCACTCCAGCAGGATATGCAAGTTCTGTATTGACAAACAGTGCATCAAAGTGAACCTCCATGCCAAAAATATGAGGAAAGCTGTTATAGGAGAACATGAGATGCTGAGAGTACACGGAGGAAGTACCCCACCCAAAGCTGATCTTGCACTCTTCCTTAAGCATCAGATACTGCAGCTGTTAGCAAGAGGTGGGCTCCAGTGAGGCAAATCTGCTGGTCCTGTGTCTGCTCAGATGCAAGATGGTAAGTATCCAAACAATTTGTTCTCTTCCAAATGAAAGAGAAATTCAGCAGGTTTACAGTCCAGTTCTTAAAAGAAGAAGGGAAAAAAAAACCCCACAAACAACTCTGTGTGAGCTTTTGAAGTTCTGCCATCAGTAGTAAAACTTAAGAGCTGTTTCAGGCTGTTAGTTTTAAGGAGAAATACCTGATCTATTCATAAAACTCATAGTCACAGACAGGCTGTAATTTGTGGTGATATTTACTAGAAATTATAAAAACGTACTCTTTTTGGCAAGTAATGCAGTTAGTTTAATTGTTTCAAATCTGGATAGGCCTTGTAGCTTCACATAATGTCATTTTATCTATCCCTTCATTGTGTTCTTGTGAAATAGCAAGTAAAGTGCTGTCTTCTTGGGCAGCTAACAGCAGTAAGTCCACTGCAGCACTTCCTGTGCAATTCATTTTTCTCAGTTTGGCCCTAATCATAGTTCTTGCCCTGTGCAGTGACCACCCTTCTAAATTTTTTTTAAAGGCAAGCAATCAACTGAAATATAAATTCCTCTCAGTTACCATGAGTGACACCAAAAGTAATTGCATTTGTTTGTTTCGTCCTTTGTTTACTCCTTCAATTTACTTTAGCTAGTGGCTCACACAACCAGTGGCTGTTGCAATATCAGCTTTGATTTATTGAAATAGTGTTTGCATTTGGCTCCTACACTTCAGAATGTAACAACTTAATAGCTGTTCTAGAGACGAATATGGTAATGTGGGTAAAACAAATTTGTTTTCAGAGAGCCAACATTTTCATTTATGTGTAGAATCGGAAAACACTGATCCTTTTGCAAAACAGTAGTTTTTATTAGAGTACATTTGCAAAAACCTTTTTCTGAACAAAATCCAATGCCAGTGTTTTCTTTTGCCATGCAACAGTTGCATTCTGCTATCCCTCTTCTTTACAGCTTCCAGTAAAAGCTGTGTAAATCATTTATTGTAAGTAAGCAGGGGCAGTGGTAAAAACAGGAAGAGATGCTTACTCACAGCTAATTCTCATTAGCAAATTATAATTGTATCTCTTTCCCATATTGCATTAATTGATCCAGACTGCGAAGTGTTGTATAGAAGAATCCTTAACACACACTAGAGTGTTTAGAGAACGTTTTACTTTCCAGAGTCAAATACAAATTAGTGCTATCAAATGGTGCTTTTCCCATTGCGGTACGAGCAAAGTATTTGGCATTTCAAAGCAGATTTCTCTGTAGGTTTTTTACAAACGGTGTCACTTCTTGGGAATGAAGTTCGCAGCTGAGCAGAGCTGAATTCGCCGAAGCGCCGTTTCCCCGGAGCACGCAGAGCAGGCGGCGCCGTGCGCGGCCGGCCCGGAGGGTGGCACTGGCCCTCCACGCACCGCCCGCCGCCGAGCCCGCGCCGGGGGACGCGGCCCGAAGGTACGTCCTGCCCGTGCTCCGAGGCAGCGCCCTCGGTCATGTTTTTGTCAAAATATTGGCACTGGCTCTGCGAGTGGCTCCCGAGGGGTTTCGGTGCGATAGACACAATGCTGTTTGCCCGGGGGTGAGTAAACGATCCCCAGCCTGCTCTCTGCGTTTCCCTTACCTGGAGATGGGCTCGAGGGATTCCTACCGCCCGTGGGTGTGACCCTGTCGATTTCTGACTGGGGTAAGATTAGGAGCTGGGCCACGTGTTAGTAAGGGCGATACACAAGAAAAGCCAGGTTTGGAAACCTCTCTCCTAGACGAGACAATCCTCTTGTATCTCTGTTTCCCCCCCATCCCCGTGTGGAAGTGTCTATAGGTGCATTTGTGACTTTCGTGCATAGCCTACTCAAAAACATATTGCAGAGTTTAAATATGATTGTCACCAAAAGTATTTTGCTATCACATACTTGACTGCAGCTCCTCTTGTTCTGTTGTGTTCAGCTACACATAAACAGGACTATGGACAACAGCTGTGTACAGAGACAGTAAATGGGCCAGGGAAAGCGGTGAAAATGTCACACATTTTTTTTCTGATGTGTTCTGGAGGGACAATGACAATCGTATAGAATAAAAAAATCCCACATCTTCAAAGAAACATAAATAATTAATGTTAAGGCTTTGGGCACTCAGCTTTGACCTTGCTGTTTATCTTTGAATGACAAAATCTTAAGAACAAAACCAAAGAGTGAATCTCTAAGGGACGACCTAGCTTAAGCCCCTAGTTCTGATTGTAGGATCGCATTGTCAAGTCGATGAATTAGTTAATTCTGAAAGAGGAAATTTTTTTTCTTTCTTAGTTTACATTTTTAAAAACATGTTTGTTTGTTTTCCTGCTCAGCTCCCCACGCCTTGTAAATTGTGAATTTCTCTTTTGGCTATGCATGATAAGAAAATCGGTTTCATTCTACAAGTGTGTTAATCATCCTGTAGCTTAAAAATATCAAAGTGTAAACGCCTTAGTTTCTAAAGGGGTTGGTCTTAAAATAATTACAGTGGTCTGACCGTTGCGGCCCTTTAATTTTATAAAATGAACTGTGGGTTTAAAGTGACTTACTGTTGTCTCACCCTAAAATGAACAGCAGGGTGAAAAATTAGTTTTGACAGTGAAATTTGGTGGCGATTGCGTTGGATTGTTACTGGTTTGGAACTACAAAGATCTTAATACTCTGATTACAACCCCGAATGTGCTGCTGTTAAGAGTTGGGTAAAATATACAGGAAAAAGAGTATTTTAGGGACTGAGGCGTGCTGATTTGCGGCTATGAAGTATTTCACTGCTGGGTTGTCAGGGTTAAACGTTGATTGCACGAAGCTGGAACGAGCCCTGCGCTCCGGGCGCTGAGACAGTAGCGAGGTTTGGCCACAGGAGGCACAGCCGGTGTGCGCTGCACGGAGCTTTCCCTAGTCCCTGCGGGGCTGGGCATGGGGAGATGCAGATCAGCTCTGAGCCGTGTCCTTCTCTCCCCACCCCCCCGGCCCGTCCCAGCTTTTGCTAACCCTTCTTGTCTTCTGATTGCATTGATCCTCTGAGAGGGCGCGCTTCTGCTTGGGCAGGGCAGCGTCAGTATTAAGAGATCAGAGCTGGCTTTCTCCCAGCCTACGTGAATGGATTTGGTGTCAAGGGCAAGGAAAGGCAGCTGCTGCTGCCCCAGAGCACCACCCACCCACCTGTTCGCTGGGGAAAGTGTTACTGGCCCCAGGTGAGGCTCCTGCCTTTCACACTAAGAGTCCCCAGAGCACAGAAACCCTAAACACGCTCCCTCAGGCCCAAAGCGCAGCGCCTGCCAGAGAGCTGTACTTACCCTAAGTACAGCAGGGAAGTTTCTTTCGTTCAGATTACAAGTGACTCTCTTAAATTCCTAAGTAGGACCCACAATTTAACTTCCCATTTCGGGGAAGTTTATGTGTGTGCTTAAATTAGAATGTCATCTGATAAGGCACAGTTCCCACATCCACTGTCTTATGACAACTAAACACATTTAATGAACAGTGGTTCCATAGGGTACAGTAAGTGTCCCTAGAATAATAAGGGATATTGCATCGCTTCTGAGGGCAAAAGAGAAAGAATAAACCGTTTCTGGGTTTCAGGAATTTAGACTCCTATTTCAAACTTAATTTAATTCTTATGGAGAGAGTCCCTGTAGGAGCAGCCAAAGTTTAATCAGTAACACAACAGCGATTTAGCTCAATTCTCAGTATCTTAGTCATATGGAGAAGCTGCTGCAACTGATTAGAAAGCTCATTTCATTGAAATACTGCATGGAAGCATGAAAATTCCAGTGAGGAAAGGCAACAGTCACTTCATCATTCTAGCTCCCATGTTAACGCATCACCAACTCTCACATTCAAAGCCTTTTTGGAGAAATTTAGTAGTTGGGAGATTAATAACCACCTACAACCCTTAATTCTGAGTGATTATTCTAAACACAAATTAACCGATCTGGGCCATTACTACCCCGAACTGAATCATTCAGAGGGGTGGGAGGGAATAAAAAAGGCAGTACTCCATGGGAATGCCTCAGGATTAACTGCTTTTGTACATTTCCAAGCACTTTTGTCAATAGCATCCCCTGTGTAATAAATTCCTTTTCTAGTTCCTTTCACACTGTTTACAGGCAGAGCACTTAGAAGTTTGCAATATACACTCAAATAAGATTTTCCAAGTTACAAGAATTATTGACTTCAGGTAATTTTATTCTTTATAGTCTCTACATATTTGAATTTACTTGATGAATTCATAACAGAATGTGTAAGTATTAAAAAAGCAAACAACAAAAACACGACACAAATCAAAGCCAGCAAACAGTTGGTCCCCAAAGAATAAAGCAAGCAATCAGTTCAATAAACACACTTGATTTATTTTGTATAAAAAGGGTTAAGTTTACAACTAAACTTTTATAAAAAGTTTAGCATGATTAAGTACATCATTACACTTTTTGCAGAAATGTATATTTCTGCCACTATACAAGAAAACTCTAATTAAAGAGTTCACAAGGTTTCACTCATATATATATTTATATATAAATATATACACAGCATTCAGTCCTAGGTTTGTGTCAAAAACGTAATTTCTGACCACAGACTTTCCTAAAAAACTGAACACTGGATCCTTCTGGTACTCACGCTCCACCTTTGGAAAAAAAGGCAAAGTCTGCTTTAAAATGGGCAACTCCTTGTGAGATTTTTGTTTCGCTCCCCACGTTGGGAATAGTATATAAAGGAAGCCTTCCAACTAGGGAAAGGGTATTTAAGAGTCTCTTCATAAATAACTAGGTTCAGTCCAAGTTGAAAAATGGGGTGGGGATAAAGATCAATCTTGATTTTTTCTTCTTTATTAATTTTAAAAGGTCCTTTTCCTTGAACGTGGATTTCCCCCTCCAGATATACAGCTGAAAAATAAATTCAGCACCGCAAAAAAAAAAATCCTGTAGACATTTTCTTGTGCAAAAAAAAAAAAAATCTCATCAGTGGAACACCTGCAAGAGATTGAAAAGAGGCATATTTAGGAGAATGCTAACAGGGCAGAGATCCGGACAGACTGGCGCCAGAGAGGAAGCCACAGTTTGAACATTTAACCAAACACTCAGAGATTGGGCAAACCCTGGCGTCCAGATGCAACACATACACGCTCACACACTCGCTCTCAAGAGCACAAATTGAACATAAAAATAACATACACTCCAGGGAAAGGCTAGAAAGAGGATTCTCAGTCCAATCTTTATTTAGATCTCTGTAAACGCAATGTTCAGAGGCGCCAGTCTGCCTCTTAGAGCAATTATTTGATTAAAAGCAGTCACTTATTTAACTGATAGTGCAGACAATCCCACATCACAGAATTCAAGGAATTGTGCCAAGATTCCCAACTTAATCAGTCACTTTAGCCCAGGAAGTTAAGACTCCAAGAACAGATAAGAATTTGCATTAAGCAGCGAGCAGGATCAGAGCAGCCTGTGCTGCTGGGTGAACCTTAGCAACACACACACACTTAGGACCTCAAGACTCAGTTATTAGTCTCATTTCTTACTGATTACAAAGGCATCTCCTAATCAACTTTTAGGACCTATTTTTAGCACATGCCATCACGCCTCCCATTCCCTGGGGAGGCAGTTTTTACCCGAAGTTTAGGAATAAGGCGCACTACACTCACCGTTAGATTTAGCCACAAAGTGCTTTGCTGTCGCTTGACATGAGCTCTGAGGGGAACTCGGACGCCTGCGAGAGAACAAGAGCAGGGTAAGGGCGAGGCGGCCGAGCACTCAGGGAGGCGGGATCGGAGTGTCCCGGCTCCCGCAGCGCTTCCCCCGTGGCGCGTGTCCCGGTCCAGCCCCGCCGCGGGAGAAGGAGCGCGCCGCGGGCGCTGTCACCCGCCACCCGCGCCGGGGACACCGCTAGCGCCACCCGAGCTCCCCGAGCCAGGCCAGCGGCGAGCCGGGGCGCGGGGCAGGCACTTACCTGTAGCGAGAGGATGCTGATATCTGTGTTGAGGGTGGTCAGAGGAGTTCTGGAGGAAGGGTTCTGCCCGGGTCTCTGGTGGTGCAGGCTGACGATGCTGGGGTGCGAGTCCAAGGCGATCTGCAGGTCCAGGATGTAGTCGATGACGTGCTGCAAGATTTCCATCTTGCTCACTTTCTTGTTCTGCGGGATGCTGGGCACCAGCTCCTTCAGCTTGGAGTAGCAGTCGTTCATGTTGTACAGCAGGCTCATGGGGTCATCCACGGGGGTCTTGCTCCGGGAGATGCCCAGGTTGTGCTCCGAGAGGCCGGTTTTCCTGACGGACCGCACAGGGCTGAAGGCTTTCATGCTGGCAGGCGGGCGGAGAGCGCGATTCCGGCGGGCGGACGGGCTGAAGCCTGCGGAGCGCTGCGCTGCCGCTCTGGCGCTGCCGGAGCTCGCACTGAAGGCCAGTGTTGCGCGGCCGCCCTTATACGGCGGCCGCCGCCGGGCCCGGCCCGCGCTCGCTGCTATTGGCGGCCGCCCGCACGTCCATCACCGCGGGGCGCCCTCACTGGTGGGGCCTTCCGCCCGGGCGGCCAATAGCGGCGGGGGGCGTGGCCGCGCGCACAGCTGAGGGAGTAAATAGTGCGCGGGGCTGCGCGGGGCCCGCGGTGGCAGCGGCGCGGTCCGGCCCGGCCCTCACACGCTCCCTGCCCGCTCCCTGCCCGCTCCCTGCCCTCCGCCGTGCCCCGATCTCGGCATGGGCTCGCACTGCTGTGCGGGGCTGGCGGCGCCGCGCCAGGTGCGCGTTGCGGGATGCGCAGGTCCCGCTGCAGCGAGGGGTGGCGAGGGCTGAGCCTTCCCCAGGTCACCGTGAATTGGAGCATCCTGGCGATGCTTGCATGTCCCCACTTAGCACACGACAGCGAAAGTCAACGGCCGAGTTTGCAGCCAGAGCTGTAGGCTGCGGGTGTAAGCAGGAATTAAATAAATCAAGATTAAAGATAAAATAAGCCTATAAACCCCACTGCAACTTTCTGTCCTGATGAGCACGGGGCACTGAGCACCCAGCCAGGCAGGCAGGCGTCACTCCTAGCGCCCTGCTTCCTGAGAACAGGGTTACTTCAGATGATGCTATTAATTGGAGATCATTAAGCAAATGTGCATATTGGAAGTGCATTTACATGTATTACCCTTGAAAGGCTGCTCATCTGCGCCCTATCAGTGCTCGTGACACAGTACTGCCATTAATTATGCAAAGATTGTTTCTGGTGACAAATGCAAATGCTTACTACACGCTGTACTTTTAGCAGCTTTGGTTGCAGCCAATGAAACATCTTCCAGAAACATTCCAGAGGAAAAAGTTTTCGGGGCTTTTCTGTTATGTTTTGTTGAGCTGGAGAAGTGACTTTGATTTTTTTCTTAAGTTTAGTTCCATTGTATTTTCTCATATTTTGCTTATGCTACCGGCTGTATCACAAACGGACAGAGATTCCACCTCCCATTCCACACACTACCTGAGGAAAGTTCAACTTACAAAAGCGGGAGCGTATAGACACAACTAATATAAATGAAATTCTGCACAAATCGCAGCAATTCTGTAAAACCACATGGATGCTTAAAGCGCGTTAGTGTTCATGGCAAACAAAACCGTAGTAAACGCACACATCCATAAAATCAGTGAGGACTGTGCTGCCAATCATAACTATTAAAAGCAGACAAATATGGGATTTATCTGCGCTGTTGTTGCATAGCTACACGAAGGGGGTCGGGGCTGTGAGGGAGGAACATTGCGGACACTTGAAGACAAAGCTGCGAAGAGCTGCATCAGTTTTTTCCGATTAACGTGGCATTCCTGAGCTGGTTGTTGGCTATTCTTTTAACAGGGCACTTTGGTGACTGTCACACCAGGGTGTTTGCCCCGCGGCTGTTCTCCGGGGTGGACTGGAGGAGGTGCCGAGGCTGACAGGAACACAATTCAACGCGTTTTGAAACGCGAAGGGTGAAAGTGAATCTCGACATTCAATGTGATAGGAAGACAAGTACACTGTTCAAGTGCAGTTACAGAGAGTAAATAATAATAAAAAACACCTTGCCAATTAACGACTTGCTTAAAATCACCACTTAGAGGGACTTCAACCTTTACATCGCAAAGACACCAATTAGTGGTGGTACTTGACCTGCGGCCACAGGTTTTGGTCCTGCAACATGCTTGCATTTCTGTCTAATGAAGGTACCAGGGGAAGAAATGTTGAGTGGTTTTGATGTAATAATAGCCAACGTAAATATGTTCATGCTTCTCCCACCACTGTTTGTCGTTCTTGGACAGCACAGCAGCACGGCAGCACCGGCCGGCCGGGCGCTGCACAGGACCCTGTATTATTGCTTTCGCTTTTCCACACCAAGGGCTTAGCACGCTTTTTGGAAAACCGGGGAGTTGTGTGGAGAGGCTAACCTGGCTATTTTCTCTGTCATCAAATGACTGTCATGTGCGCTTTCTGCACGCGAAGTAGAGCCCGCGAGCAGCCAGGCTCCGCTTCCCCCAGGAGAGCGGCTGAAGTGGCTTTTCCTAACATTTCATTTGCTCAATTCTGCTGTTTTAGCACTGAAAGCTTTGGCAGCGGCTCGCCAGCTTTGGGAGCTCCTGCGCTCCGACACGGGTCCCACGAGCGGTGTCACAGCCGTGGCGGTCCCGCTGCCCGGCGAGCTGGGGGGGCTGTGGGGCAGGGGGGGAGCCCGAAACCAGCGGGGCTGCGAGCTGCTCCTCGGGGGCTTTTCCCAGGACCCGTCCCAGGCAGCTCCGGGTGCCTCGGGAGCCGCGCGTCCGCCTCTTAGTTTCCAGCCGGGACATTTACGGCCGGTTCCCAGCCCCGAAACGCCGCCGCCGCAAACATCTGGTAGGAATCGCCCCCACTCGAAGCTACGCACAAGGCGCCGCTTTCGCCTCCGCGCCCCCCGGATCGCAAACCCGGGGCCGCGCTCCGCGGGAGCGCGGGTCCCCCCCCGCCCGGCACCAGCCCGCGGCAGCTCCGGGTGCGCGGAGCGGCGACGGGAGCGCGGTCGCCCCGGGGGCGCCGTCCCCCCCGCGCCCCCGCGCCCCGCCCCGCGCCCGGGGCCGGCCCGGACTGCGCGGCGCCAGCCCCGTGACATCAGCCCCTCGCCGCCGCCCCCCCCGCCCGCGCCGCCCGGGCCCGGCGGCGCCGCTCAGGCGGCTGCCATGGCGACCGGGGCTGCGCCCGCGGCGGCAGCCCGGCCCCGCTTCCCCCTCCCGGGCGCACCTGCAGCGGGGGCCGCCGCCGGACGCCCCGCCATGCCGCGGGGGGGGGGGGGGGGGGCGCCTGCAGAAAGGAGAGGAAAGAGTAAAACGGGCAAAATCGCGGATGAACGAGGGGGGGAAAGGTCCCGGCACCACTCCCCCCCCAGCGCGGCTGCTCCTCGGGGCCGGGTTGCCGCGACCCGGGCAGGAAGGAGCGGGCCGGGCTTCCCAGACTGCGATGTGGGGTAGAAGGTGGGGGCTTCGGTCCTGCCGCCCCCCACCCACCAAAAAAAAAGAAAAAAGAAAAAAGCATTTTCTACGAGGAAAAGTCACGGTTTTTTTGAAGGCTGCCTGTTCTTTCGGCTGTGAAGGTCTTTCTAGCCCAGCCCCAGGGTCACATAGTCACCCCCCGGCCTGGCTCCCCCCCGGTGCGTGTGCGGGGCGGGGGGCTCCGGGAAGAACCTGCGAGGCTGCGCTACCGCCTCCCTTGGGGACCGGCGAGTTCCTCCGCGGCCCTGTCCCCTGCCTCTAATGAAATCTATCTAAAACATCCAGTAATAATGTAAATGGCTTTAATTGCCGCGTATTTAAGCCATCAAACCGGACTAAAAAAAAAAAAAAAACTGTTAAAATTGGCCAGGTTCCAAGTCATTGACACCATCCAGCCTGTCCAAGCAGGGCGTCCAAGTATGTTTTGATACAGGAGTTTTCAATGTACCAGGTAAAATACCTCGCTAAACCCGGTCGCTTTTAACTACCCGCTCCCTTTTGTTTGCCTCACGTTTCCAATTCATTCAAAGAAGAGTTGTAGAAGTTTGGGGGTTGGCTTTTTTTCTTTTTCTTTCTTTTGAGCGGGAGGAAGGGTAATGCATGCAAAATATTTAGTTACAACTTCTGCGAAAGGCACCGATCTGTAACAGCATTTTCTACTTTCACAAAGGATTTTCCTGTTACTTTTGTTCCGGTCACAAAATTAAAAAAAAAAAAAGGCGAAAGCAGAAGAAGAAGAAAAAAAAAACTTGGGGGAGAGATAAGGTCTGGAAAACAATCTGGAATTGCCAGGCTGTTGGTGGGAGCTCTGCGGGGCTGGCGTCAGGAAGTCTGCGCCGCCTTCTATTACTGTTGATCCAGCTTTGTGCAGCTGCACTCAGTACAATTAGCTTGTAGAAACAATCCTGCTGTAGGCAGCCTCTTCCCTTCAAAGTGCTTTTCTATACTGATCCCCTCACATCATGATGCTGGAAATCAAGTCACAAGCCGACCACTGTTTGGCCAACATCATCTGTGGGAATTCATTAACCTCCATCCCAGAGATGCAACAAGAGATTGTTTGTCCAGAACTAAACTTACAGCTTAATATGATGTAGCCCATACAGGAAAAAACCTGTGTCCCCATTTTTTTTCTTTTCTTTTTTTTTCTTTCCTTTTTTTTTTTCCTTTCCTTTTCTTTTTTTTCCCTCCGTAACAAGAAACACATTGTGCAGCTTTTTCTTCTTTTTTTTTTTTTCTTCAGGGGGTGGGGAATGTAGCTGAAACCAGGCATAAGCCGGCTCCTGCTAAAACTTTGCCATCAAACTGTTTTTTGGTTCATCGGGCTGCAGTTTCCATAGAAGCAACTTATCCCCGCGATCATCTTGTCGGGTGCACTTCGCAAGCTCATTTCCCGTCTGAGCTTGCTCCGCTGCTCTCGGATGCTGCAGCTGACACATTTCCTCCCCGTGCACTTTGCACCCACCTCATCCTTGCCCAGATGCTCGGGGCTGATTGTGCCTAAAAGGGGGTTTCAGCACACTCCGCAGCTGCCTTGGGGGAAGGGACTTTTTAAATTTTTTTTTTTTTCTTTCTTTCTACTTTTCCCTGCTTCCCACTCCTCGCCCTGCCGGCAGCAGCCCTCCCCGTGCCCCCGTCCCCAGCGCTGCAGACCCGGTGGCAGGGGTGCGGCTGCGGCCGCTGTCCCCCGCCTCGCGCGTGTCGTGCGTGTGCTGCCGTGTGCCACCGCAGTCGGTGTCAGCCGGCCCCGGCCCGGCGGAGCGGGGCTGCCGCGCGTGGGACAGCGCTGCCGTGCCCCCCGCCTGCGGAGCGGGGCCCTGGCGCACCCCATCTGCGTGGGCAGCCCCGGCGCGGCAGCAGCAGGGTGACATCTCCCTGCAGCAGGGTGACATCTCCCTGCTCCCGCGGCGAACAGCTGTGCGCTTGGGAGCAGCAGTCCTGCTTCCCGGCACCCCCGTGCTGCCCCTGGCAGGGCTCTCCGCGTCCCGCCCGGCCGGCAGCTGCTCTCGGGCAGTGGGGCTGGCGCCACAGCTCCCTCGCCGCCAGGTCCTTCACTGGGCACGAGAATGCCCTGCCCACCGTTTTCGCCCAGACCGCTCCGAACCCCTCCATGTTCTGCTTCAAGGAACATACGGATACACTGTCCCTGAGTTCCGTTTCCAAACTCCATTCTTTCCTGGGCCTTAGTTGCGAATGCCACAGATTCGCCAACTTTTAGGATCTCTTTTCCTCTCTTCTCATTGTGCTTTTGAATAGCGTTGCTTTTGCACAGTATCATTCCCTTCATCCCCACTTTTAAGCATCCTTCATCTGCTGCTGTTAATCCCAAGGTGTGTGTTGTTGGATGCTTTAGAAATATTGTGGCAAAACATAAATGTTTTTTTCATTCTTTTGAGACATCTCCATTTTGGCTAGAAGTGTTGGACTATAGGATGGGCAGGCCTTTGTTCGGATTCCGTTTTGACATGTGTATCATTTTATGATCGTATTCCTAAACTGCTGTTGTGCAGTAAAATGCTTTTTACTCACACTGTATTTTCCAGCACCACCCTGCAAAGAGGGCTGTTTCCATGTGAATTGCATGGTTTTGCTGCAACATTTATATCAAATCCAAATTCAGATGCTTTAGTTCTAATGTTTACTTCAGTTTTGTAGGATTTCTCATTTTTGTAAGTAGGACCAGTGCCCTGAAGGCTTTGCTACATAAACTGCTACCTGCAAAGGGCTGTTGCTTACCTGATTCTACCTAAAGAAAATTGCCATGAAATCTTTCTGAGAGCAGCATATCTCTGGCATAGTAAGTGCTACTGGTATAAGGTGTATTAGATCCATGTATTAACTCTTAGGTTTTTACTCAAATCCAAATACATTTATTTTAAAAAAATCTTTAACTATTTTATTAATGCAACATCTATGTTTTAATTAAGTTACATATCATCTTCTAGAAGTGCTTATAGTGAACCAGTTAGGTGGCTCTGTAACTTAGCATGGTTGTGGTAAAATCTAGGATCAAGCAAGTTCACTTATTAGTGCGTGGCTTGTGTAGCAGATGGTTTTCATCTAGTGTAGCTTTTCTAGTGATACCTTTAAATTAATGTAGGTCTAAAATGTTGCAGATTTTGCACTCCCCACCAATTCTCTGGAAAATCTATTCAGGATAGGAAAGGGAGAGGGGCCAGGCAGGAGATTACTGACAGTACCTCACATGCAATAAGGAATAAACCAAGGAGTAAAAAAACGGGCTTATTCTTTTGTTAATTATCTGGCTGGCTGATCCAGCTTCCCTCAGTCTCCCACTTTGGCCCAATTTTAATCTTTAGGTACAGGCCTGTGGGAATAAGATTGCAAAACACTTGGCTTAATTTCACTAAAAAAAGGAGATACTGGGAATTGACTTGGTGGGAGAAGATTTTGCAAATCTGTTCCAGGTATGGTTTTAAGCACACACACCCCACTCGACCCCCCAAATTGTAAAATTATGATAATTTCAAGTATAAGTGTGTTTATGTAGTATGCTCTGTGTGTTTTGTTTTTGCTCAATAATAATATTTCATGAACATAGAGAAGAAATTGAGTCTGTACTGCAACTGGCATCTAATTGTTTGTCAATCTGGCCTTCCTGTTGTCTTCAGGAAGAATATCTCAGTTCCATGGTGGAAAGCCTTGTAATATTAAGCAGGCAGTTCTAATTTAACTTTACTAAAGCTATTTTTATACAGGACCCACAGCATTCTCAGTCCTTTTTAACTAATGTACAGAAAAAAAATTTGTATGGTCAGGAAAGCCTAATTCCACTCAGGGTTTGGGTACTGCAAGTGCAGTTTAGCAAAATATGTCTACCACATCCCAAATGCACGTGCGCCCTCACGAGTCCTGTTGAACCACGTGGCTTCCAGTGAAGTTTCCCAGGCTGTTAAAACTTTGCTTCTTTATAGGCCCCGAATGAGCATTATCTAGGTTAAGTTGACTTTCTTAGTGACTGTCGCCTGCACAAACCCCACTGGGAATCACAAAATAGGTATGTGTCTAAATCTCTGGAGAGGCCTGGTGCAGGAGGTGTGCTCAAGATCATGGTTAAATGCACACTGACAGCATGGAGCTCAGCACAAGGCGCAGCAGCTGGAGCTGCCGGAAAGTTCAGGGGCAAAGAAGGAAAAGAGCTGCTGCTTTCTCATAAGCAATTTTTCTCATGAGAGCACTTGTCCTGGAAGTGAGGGATGCAGATTCAATGTTCTCCTCATCAGAGGTGATATAAACTCCGTCCTGCTTGCAAAGCAACCCTAACGACCAGAGATAAGGCTAAGGTGGAGGATACCCACCCATCCTGTTCAAGCTTGCCACGGTAAAGAAACAGATGCAAATTTCAGAGGGCCAGAGGGATTATAAACAAGAGGGAGCCTAACAGTGTAGCTCAGGGGTAAAGGCATCTCCTGGATGGCAAGAAGCCTGAAGTCTGGGCCTGCTGGCCTGGCAGACTCACCCATTCTTAAGAGTGAGGTTCATCTCACCTTATCTTAGCTATTTAGAGGTTTTATGTCTCATCTCTCTATAGTCAGTGGGAAGAGAGAACAAGAGACACCTGCAGAGAGTGATTCATTCTGGGCCCATCTGACACCTCTCTCAGGATGGAGTGAATCTCCTTGCTGGGGGTCATTGCTCGCCATCAGTTCTCAGCAGAAGCCAGACAACCAATTTCAGCCAGAAATCTGACTTATAGATGCCAAGTGAGGTGGATTCCACTGTGGATGACTAATTTTTCTGATTCATCATACCTGAATTTAGTCTTTAAAATCTGGGTATGTAGTCAAAGTTAGTTGAGTTCTATCTCTGTATCATGATTATTCCTTCCACTGGAAGGCTGAACATGGATAGCTGGGGTGGAATGTCTTGGGATGAAGTATTGCTGAGCCTGTAGAGCCTAAAGACCATGTGGCCATGTGTGTTCCTAGTCTTTGCTTGTGAATTGTGGTGCCTGCCAGCTGTCTGAAATGTAAGTGTCAAACTATTGCATGTCATTTTGTGAACTTTTATAGATGATCTAGGTGACTAGAGGCACTACATACTGCTTTTAAGGGAGGAGCTAGCTGTGTATGCATAAAAATTGTTTGAAGGTATTACGAGGCTACAGTTGGGATTTTCGGAAAGCTGAAAGGCTCTGTATTTAAATCAAAGAAAGTAAAGCACTATGGAAAATGGACCAAGTGTATACTGCATTTTATGCACTTGAGTACCCAGAAAAATCTGTCTCTAACTTCTAAAACTGGAGGTTGGATGCCTTTAAAAATATCACCTTTAATACTAGCCCTGAAGACATGAGCCTGCAATTTTCAGTTTCAAAAAGCTATAGTTTTTTCATTTTTGATAATGTAGAATAGTGCTGTGGTGTACTGCAGGATGAATCCCAACTATGTATTTCATTGTTTCATCAGAGATCAGCAATAGGTCACCCAGCCGTCTTATCAGATTACTGGAGTGCGAGTATTCTCTTTGCTGGTCTGAGTTTGGTGCACACATATTCTTTGCAAATGGATGATTTCAGGGAAAGACAAACTATGTGTTTTTATAATTTAATATTTGTTAAAAGTCACCAAAGGCTTATTGTCCAGTCATTTTGCAAATTTTAGATTGTAGAAACAATTGTAGAAAATAAATGTCCAGTTTGGCAAAATTACAGTAACATGTTCCCTTGATGTTTTTTTAGCTACAAATACAGTTGGAGATGGTGCCACCACATTGTTCATGTCAGTCACTCCATAAGGCTGAATGCCTTCAACTATTCCAAAACATGGTTGAGAAACCCTTTTATTTCTTTTATCAAAATACGAAGGATATGTTTTTAAATTTTGCAACGTAAAAGTAATTTGGAATGGACTAAAATTAAATTATTTAAGGCCTCGAGCTATTGTTTACAGCAGAGACGAGATCTGAAAATATTCAAAGGATGCACAAACTTGTTAAAATATTTTGAGCCAGAACAAAACAGCTCATTTTGACCTACCTAGCTGAGGATCTCTGGATTGTTCTCCATTGAACAATCAGAATTTGGACTTTTAGCAGTTTCTTTTTTTCCTGCCTTATCACTCTGCTTGTTTTTACTTCATTAGCAATAGTTTTGTGTTCCTTATTCCCTTCCACAGGTCTCTTGGTTCCGGCAATGGGATTCACCTCACTTGATTTATGGCATGTGTCTGGTTGATGTCTGCATCTAAGCTTGTCTTTAAAGACTCAGTTTACAGACAATTGAGAAAATCGTTGCTTCTGTGATGACTTATTTCTACCTAATACAGAAGTCTAAAAGCCTAACTCTATCTACCCTTGATACTCTTGATTTCTGAGTCCAGCTGTCCTTAGCTCAGACAGCATGTGGTTTAACTAGACACACTGGCCTTGATGTGGATGTCCCATGTCAGGGTTGGTTCTCAGACTTTCTTGATAATTCTCCACTTTTTTTTTTTTTTTTTTTGGTGGGTGTGGGTGTGGGTGTGTGTGGGGGTGTGTGTGTGACTTGACAGCATTGAGACAGCATTGAGAAGAATGAGCAGTGGCTATTAGATTTTGACCAGGAAGCTTTTCTGACTGTGTTCTGGTGGAGTGCTAGGGTTTTACAGTTCACAGTGTCTAACCTCTAGGCTAGATGCTCATAGTTGTAAGTTTTGTGCGTTTCTGCCTGTTGTTAGCTGTGCAACGTTCACTAGCAGGGCTGCCCATTCCTCTGTGGCATAGATGGGACTTAGATAGTGAGGGAGGTTGCTTTCTGTGGAAGCCTTACCTCAGTTGTAGAAGGTACACAAAGAAGGAAGATGCTCCTTAAAACAGCTGAATTACGTTGTGGAGGCCTTAATCCATGTCTCCGCCACAAAGGTTTTTTTTAATGTGAGATAATAGACAAGTCATTTAGAGCAGACCTGTGTCAGGAGACCGTTTATTCACATGGGAAGTCAATAGGAGTTGTCCTTAAAGATCTAAAATGTGATGAAAACACCACTCTGAAGTAACAGGTCCCATCGATCGCAAGTTTGGCAGCCAGAACTAGAGTTAGTAGCCAGTACGTTTTCTGACCAGATGATTCACACATTACCATTGGTTTAAAGATAATAGCTTTTTTTTTTTTCCTTGAAAAGGGAATATCCATTTTGACGGTAGGACACAATATTTTCTAATAAATGTGGGAAAAGATTCTGGGGTGGCAGAAGTAATAATTGTAATAAGGGGCATTCCAGTGTCCTTTTCAGGGCCCATAGAGAGATTCTACTTCCTGCTCTCCAGCTGGGAAATTGCAAGATGGTGCAGTGACAGTAGGGTGACTGCCAGAGACCAGAGAAAGTACCAGTCACAGCTGGATGAGGACTTGGAGCAGGAACAAGGAAGTCTAAGGATTAAAGGGGAACAGGGGAGAGGGAGAATTCAAGTTTCAGATCTCTTCATCAATTTAGATTTCTTTCATTTGAAATGTCAGGCTAAAATAAGCAACACTATCCAGAAAGTGAATGCTTCTGAAGAAGTTTCTTGTATTTCTGTGTCCTGTTAGGACAACTTGTGAGGTAAACTTTGGTGATTTTAGCCCTAACTAAATCAATTTCTTAGGTTATGGGAGACATAGGTTCTGGGTTGATCCAGTGAGGTTCTTACAATCCTCAGATAAGAAACACTCCAGAAGTGGTCATTTGGGACATTCACGTGGTGCAATGGAAATTCTAAATTACAGTCTGAACTGGGAAGAATGGGATGTGAAGCCTTGTTTTTTGACAGGCCTTGTAAGCATCAGACCACTTCTTTGAGAATTTCCTGAGAAAATGTTCAGGAGTATAGTCTTAGTTTTCTTCTGAAGTGTGATTGTATTTCTTTTTACGTGAGCTTCTGCTTTGTTTTCAGAAGTGTTTTTATCTATTCTATTAAGGAAAAAAAATGTCATGGGAAAGTTTTTGGTAATTTTTTTATTGACTGGGTGTTTTTTGCTGTAATGCAGATGCTCCTTTTTTAAACCTGATAAAGGCATAGCTTTTGAGGACATGATACTCTCTGCTCTGTACTGAGAGCAGCAACACACCTTGCAGAATTGTTTTAAGGAGCAGTCTGGAGTGTGCCAATTTCTCTCTTTTCTGCTATTTTGGTAGTGTTTTGTGGAGTGAAGCACATGTATATAAGCTGCAAATGTACATTCCTGTATAGAATAAGCAGGCTGTCTGTGTGAATCAGCTGTTATGGGGGTGGCTGTGGGTAAGACATGAAACAGGCAGTGGAAACTCCTTTGATGGAGACTCAGTAGTCTTCATGCTTTACACATATGGGGCCTGATGCAAATCCAGTGAGACCTAGGAAGGCTCTCCCTGTCAGTTCACAGCTTTGGATCCAGCTTCAGGTGTGTTTGTGAATGTGTATGTGGGATGTGGCTGGTTTTTGGCTAGTGTTAACAGGTGCCTGTGAGAGCGGAGAGGGAATTTGTTTCACTGCTCTGGGTTGGCAAGTGAATTTTATCTAAAGCTTGTCACTTGCACATAGCCAGCCTGCTCACGTTCTAAATAGATTCTGCCCTCAGATTGTAAAGAACAAGATAATAACATTATGTTATGTACTTGAGAGCTAAATTATTTTAAAAGTCTGAAATTAGCAGATGAGGAGGAATTTATTTGCCAAATACATTTCAGAAGCAGCTTGGAAAACCTGTCAGAGCCCATCTTTAACTGCTTAACTAGTAGCTGTTCAACTTAATAGCTCTGAAGAGTGCTTACAGTATAAGGGAGACCAAAACAAAATTCCAGAATGCGTGAGATTTTATTCCAAACAACAAAAACCGCCATCAATTCACAAACCAGATAGTTAAAGAGGAAAACCTGCATCTACAACCACTGACCTTACCTAACATCTTCTGTGCTCCAGGCAAAAAAACCCCTTGCTCTTTATTTGGATTCTTTATCCATTCTTTCCAGCTCTATTAACTTATTGCATAGCTGAACATGACCTTTGCTCTGGTAGCGATGCCGGCCTTTACCACGTGTTCGGCCTTTACCACGCGTTCGTCCTTTTACTGCACAGATGTCTTCACATTTTCCCGTGTCCTAGCCTCCATGTGTGGGACAAAGGTCTGGAAAATTCTTTCCAGCCACTCTCCTTCAAATCACTCCTTAAGATGCACTTCGCCCCCACATGTCTGTGGGGCTTTGCTGACAGTAGCTGGGAAGAGTGGAAGTTAAATTGTTTTCTAGGCAGCTTGTGTGAAAACACGCTCACGTTATTTCTACTGCGGATCTGCTGTCAACCCCTTTCCTGCTGGGGATGACAAGGCCATGATGCCATTTCAGTAATCATCAGCTGTCATTGGAACCTGACATAGACAGGAGCAGCTCTTGGCTCTGATGTTTGTTACCTTCCCTCTCCTTCACTCCCAGCTGTCCCAGTTTGCTTTTAGCCACCGTGCTGCTTCCATCCTTCCTGGCTCTTGCACATCTATGAATTCAGCTCCTGTGCCTGGCTGAGTGACTGATGCAGAGTCCACCCTTTCAGGCTTTATTAGCACATCTTGGCTTTAAGCATCAAACATCTGTTTTGGGGAGGTGATGGAGCCACAGATCTTAACCCTTCAGAGTGGCAGAAAAGCTTCCCTCTTAGTTGTTATTACTTGCCCAACTCCATATGGAAGGGGAAGGCATCCTAGCTAATCAGAGCTTCAGACAGGCAATTCTTCAAATTGTTTTAGGGCTTTTAATTAATATTGTGGGCTCCAGCATCATGTGGCAGAGAGCCAGTGTCAGTCATCTGACAGTAGCCTTCACCATCTATCAATAATGAGGGAATTCCTCTGCGTAAGCCCCGGAAGCTTTTGTAACGGGTGAGATTGCTGTTTGCAAAGCATCCTGCAACATTCAGCCTTGCAGGTCTGCTGATTTTTAAATTATATAAACAAAACCCTGTAAAATCCACATAGCCCAAAGGTAGTGACTGTTTGTGTGACTGTTTATACTGTCCAGATCACAGATGCTGAGCATGAATGCATGAACAGTCCTTTTGTATGGTGTTTGACACTTTCTGCGGCTGTCTGCACTGTTTTTTAATATACAGAATCCCTGATTCTCCACTGCCTTGCACCCTGTCTATTCATTCTCACCCCTGCAAAGTGAGGGTAAAACACTATCAAAACAAAATGATACCATTTTGCATGTTTTCCACTCAGTTTGTTCAGGTGTAAATAACGACAGAAAGAACGGGGCAGAGCAGAACCTGACCCACAGTCTGTCTCTCAATGCGTCAGGGGTCTTGAAGTGGGGGGATGACAGAACAAACACAAGCTGTTACCTTGCCATTTTTGCTAATGTTTTAAAACCAGGCAGCTTGTGAGGATGACAGCTGCAAAAGTCAGGCAGTACTTCGTTCCTGTAGTCCTCATGTGACGTATTCCCCTAGAGCAATAGAAGTGTTACCTGTGGTGTGGATGGGTACTAATGATAGCTGGTTTGGGAGCAGGGTTGTCAGTGAGAGTCATCTTTCTGAGTTGTTCAGCTGCTCCACTTAGTACTGGAGAAAAAAAATCCTTTGTTCTTTGTGCTGTTTGCTGCATTACCTTGGCTTTTATAATTGGTTGTAATGGAAAGGGAGCTCTTCAAGCTGTGGTGAGCCTGCTGCTTTGTCTCCTGGGCCCTGGACATGAACAGCACTCAAGCCTTTTTAACTTTTTAAATTTTTTTTTGTCATTGTAGGGACAGAAGACTTTACTCATCCTAACTGACTTTCTGTCATCCTCTAATACTGCCTTTGCACAGCTCTGCAAGTAAACACCCAAGCCTTCTTCCAAAAAAGGGTATCTCTTCTGTTCCCATCTTTTTCTTTGCACAAATCCCAGCTCTGACACCTTCCTTGCTTTCCTGAACAACATATTAGACCATGCTAGACCATTCTGTTTTTACCAGGGCACAGAATTTAAGTATATTTATGATTTGTTCATAAGATATCGCTATTACCCCGTGTGATATAACATACTTCACCATTAATGCAGGAAAAATAATATGGTATTGCACAAAAAAAAGAAAAATCCACCCTCCCTTAAAAAAATACCCAAATAATCAAAAAATGTATATAGATAAATACTGGCAAGATCTGAATTGAACGACTGTTGCATGGGCTGTTGTAGTAGGTAGGAATAATGAGCAGAAGTTAGAGTCTCTTTGAAGCCAGAACAGTAAATATTTTTGCTTATCATCAATTGAAATCTCAGCCTTACCATTGCATTAGCATTTCCACTCATTTTTAGAAACAGAGTGAATTTTCATGACTCATTTGAGTGCTGTGTAACTATTTGTATGCAAATGTGACTCAAACTTTCTCACAGTCACATGCTTCACCCTCCTGTTGGAGTTCATGCACAAATGGGAGTGGTGGTGTTCCTTTTCCTTAGAAACCTTACCTTTCCTAAACTGTCTTGTGCCTTTCTCACATTTTTGATAGCATTTGAAGAAACACTTGTTCCTATAACTTCAGAGTTGCTTTTTAAAATTGAAAGACTCAAAAAGAGAAATAAAAATCCACTCTGTATCGAAAGCATTTTGTTAAAATGTTGTGTTCTCACATTTAAATATGAGAGGTTAGGAAAGGAGTGCATGTTTATGTCTAACCTTCAGAAAAAATATGCAAGTCCTGGCCTGAGAACAAGCATGAGAAAGTTCAGCTGAGAGGTAATGTATCCATCAATGTATGCAGAGACTTAGAATGAAATTGCCATCTCAGCCATAGCTAGAACAAACACAGCTGATGAATAAATGTATATTGACTGAAACAAAGTGTAATGCCAGATGTGGACAATGCAGAATGCAGAAAAGCAGTAAACTGAGTAAACATCAAATTAGGGACTAGCCTTAATTGTGAGGAGTCAATTCCAATGAGAAACAGAACTGGGGAGGTTTTTTGCCCAAAACCAGTTGAGGTATGTTTCCATCTGGAAGAGAAGCTGTCTGATCTGTCACTGCTTTCCCATTTGAGGCTCATCAGCAGCAGCCTGCTGCATATAACATACAGTTCAAAGGCTGCTTTTATTTATGAGTATCTATGACAAGGTTGTAGGCTTTTCCTGTAGCCCAGCAAATCTGGTTTGCAGTTTTTATCTGCTTTTCAGAATGCACCTTTCTGTTTTCCATAAACATGTCTAAGACCTTCTGAAGCAACATCCCTTGCACTGCAAGCACACGGGGTGTCTCTTGTCAGTGGTAGGAAGCATGGTTTTATATTTCCATCTCTCACAAAGTCCAAATGACTAAAATGGAGTCTTCCAGAGTTACTTGTTCAGGAGCAAGATTTTTGGAATTCAGATGAGGCGCTCCACAGAATCACAGAATGGGTCAGGTTGGAAGGGACCACAGCGGGTCATCTGTTCCAACCTCCCTGCTCCTGCAGGGTCATCCTGGAGCACATTGGACAGAATTGTGTCCAGATAGTTCTTGAATATCTCTAGTGAGGGAGACCCCACAGCCTCTCTGGGCAACCTGTTCTGGTCACTTGGCACAGGAAGGAAGTTCTTCTTCATGTTCAGGTGGAACTTCCTGTACAGCTGTTTCTGCCCATTGCCTTCTTGTTGGCACAACTGAGGAGAGCCTGCTTTCCTCTTCTTGGCACCTCAAATGACACCAGTTGTAGTCAGTGAACACCTAATCAGTAAGCTCAGTCTCCAGGGAATGTTGAACCAGAGTCCCAAACTATGTCTGCCTCTGAGTCAGTTGCATGGCTCAGCAGTCACTGATCGTTAACTTAAAAATTGACACCAAGAGATAAACATCGAAACTGTTTCTCTTATCCCAGGAGCTAATTTCCCCTATATAATTGATTTTTTTGCTATACTGTGCCTTTGTGGAGTGGCCTGAGCACCCAGCATGGGGACAAAGGCCCCGCTGCATACCCAGCTGTGTCCCTGCTCCAGTGCCATGTAACACCCTGCAGGTTCTTAGATGCTTTGCTAATTGAAATATTTTGTTTGTTTTTCTGTTTCTGGTGTTGCTGCCATTAGCAAGCAGCCCTTCACAGGTACCTGGGCTCTGCTATGGCTGCAGTTAACATGGCTAAATAAGCTAAATGCAAGTGAACTCAAATGCCTTGTTGACACACCTCTGAACTCAATGATCAGTCGGTGACCACCTAAAGTTTCTACATTGACAGGAAATTAAGCAAGTTGCAAAAGCTGTAAACAAACTGTAAAGAAAAGAAAGTAGGAACTCAGTACTTGGTTTGGCTGCAAGTTCCAGACTGATGCATAACCTGCCAATGTGAAGTTCACTGCAGGATCTGGTCTTATGAAGGATGCACTCCCTCTTTTCTTAATGCCAGCATCATTAGTAGTGCAGGTATACAGATCTCTTAAATTAATAGTGCAACAGATTGTTTGTGCTGCACTTAACAAGCAGTTCAATATAACAGCCATGAGCTAAAATATTTGCAAGTTTGTGAACTTCAAAGAAAACTTTGCTTCTTTTTAACGAGTCTTACAAACAACTAAGCACATTTTTTCCCACCTCATCTTAAAAGAAATTACAGAAGAATATATACAGCAGGCCTGAAATTCCTGCCAGTCCTTCATCTTGATTTTCTTGGCATATTGGTAAGGAATCTGGATACTGAAATTTACGGTTAATGAGTACCTTATTTTATGGATGTGTTCTTTTTCTGTGCCCTAATGATTATCTGAACTGTTCATGCTCTTATGGAGGGCCAAAAAAGACACCTAGAAGATGAATGCTGAAGTAACCAGTGAAACATCTTACTGCTTTGGTGTTTAATTTTTAGTTTGGAAAGTATGGGTGGTCTTTAGTTGAACTAAATTTCTTTCTTGATTTATGTATCTGTGGATTATAATCCTACAAATTATCTGCAGTCTTCATTTCAAGGATCTTCTGTGGCTTGTGATGGATTAAACATCGAGGCAACAATTATTAGGGAGCTGTTGGTCAATGCTAACAAAAGTGGCATGTAGTGGTTTGATTTGAAACAATGTGGATGAAGTATACCTAAACACAAACACCGAGTGGAAAGCAAAAATGTAGAGAAGTGGCAAGGATAGCAGCCATTCCAGAATGGAGCAGATGAGGAGGAAGCTGAAAATACGTGCCCAGAAATGAAAAAAAGCCCCAAGCCCCACCAGCAGTAGGCAGGAAGGATTGAAAATAATGAGATAAAAATTAGAAATGTTGTACACTTACCGTTGATTTCCAAGAATCCCTAAGTGACTGTTGTTGGAAGCTGAACTAAAACAAAGGGAGGTGAAAAGTCAAAGGACCCTTTGAGGGAACAGCAAAAGAACGTGTTTGCCCTTTGAAAGAAAAAGGCAAAGATTTCTGGCATGTCTCAAGGGCATGTCCCAGATCATAGAACCCAAAGCTCTGAGCATGGCACCAGTCTTAACGGCCAGTCCTTCACCCTATCCACTTGTTTCACTCTGCCTGGGTCCCGGTGCCCTACTGGGAGGATAAAAGAGAACACTACCTGTGCCCCAGATCCTTTCAATGTCTTTCAGAGGGACATGGAAGTCCCTTCTGATGTTTTGGAATCTGTCACAGCTTCAATTGATCATACATGAAAGAGTAGGAGCAGATGATAGTCCTCAGCTTTTGCCAGACTTGGAGGCCTCTTTGTGACATCCCAAATGCAGGCCCCTGGGTTGGCAGCAAACCTCTGTGTTAAGGCAGCCTCTCTTCTGAGTGGCTAACAAAGCTGTTCTTCATGTTGGAGATTTTTTTCCAGCTCATTAGTGTAACTGGAATTAACTGATTATCTTGTTGCATCAAATCCCTGAGTAGATGTGAAGTAGATACTGTTTCACTCAGGGTGGGATGCACTGAACAAGGCTGTAAAGGATTCTGCCTTCCTTTACAAACTCCTGTGGTTCTTATTCCAACTAAAATTATGTTTTCATTTGCTTTCATTTATTACAAATCTAATAAATGTTATTGAGGAGCAAAGGGAATTTTTTCCTGTCGTGTAGTGTCACTAAATCAAACAGCCTGTACCCATACAGAAGTTGCAGTGGAAATCACTGTTACAAGCATGCAAGAAGGATCTAGAATACAGGCTTTCTCCTGCAAGTCTTGGCTGAGGAGACAGATTTACCACTTTAGTTCCTCCTTATCTTCTGGCAATTAGAGCAATCGAGAGCAGGGCTGAGCAGCTGCAACCAAGGAATGAGCACCATTCCGACCACGTGCCAGTGTCCCATTTCAAACCAGCTGTCTCTTCCCTCCATCACCATTACCTTTGGCATACATCTCCACCGGTTTATAGGTAAGTGGCAGACAAGGAGATACTACATCAAAATCTCAGAATACTGGGTGTAGTCATTTTGCAAATACATTGTGTGAGCTGTTCAGAGAGGTGGTTGGTTGTATACTGGGTTAAAAGACTTTCAAGCACGATTGCATTGCTCTTCATAGTAGCCTCTAGGAAGAAGCAAGTAGGGGAGATGCACAATACCTAATAGATAAGCAATCCCTTTGCAAATATCGTGGAGGCAATTGCAACACAATGCCATACATCCATGCCCCAGGCTACTTTGAAACAGCTATTTGTGGATAAAGAGGTCTAAAATGCACTGAATAGTTAAAAAGCGCTTTCCAAGAAAGGATGAGATCAGTTGTCAGTAGGTGTCCAAACACAGAGAATGGCCAGCTTCTTTAGCATTTGTCCTCAGAGACAGAGCAAGTGCATCTTCCTCACTAGCACTGGGGATTTGTGTCCCCTCCCCCTGCCCTCCACTGCTCTCCAAGGGGCCAGTCAACATCTCAGCTCTCTGCTATGCAGGATAGCTTGGCTTTAACCAGCTTGGAAACTCTGCTGCCTGGAAAGGAGGAGACACACTGTGCTGTGGAGACAGCGTGTGTGATTTCTTGAGGATAGTGGTAACATTTCCTCTTCATAACTGCCTGGTGCCAAAGGGCAGCAGAAAGCCTTGGTAGAAACCATCATTTTGGTGTGTGAGGCTGCCACAGCAGGATTTACTAACCAGGACTTGAAACTCGCCTGGGTTTTCCTCTCAGTTCCACATTTTTCCTGCAGCAGTTGCTGCATCAAGGCTCAGTATCACTTCACAAGATAGAGTCCTGTCTGAATTCAGAGGGACCAGAGATGCCTGTAGGTAGAGTGGTATTTGTCTTTGCTCTATATGCCCTGCATAAGCAGTTAGCATTGTGTTAGGTGCTAGAAGGTTTAGTTAACTTGGAAGCCAAAGCATGAACAAATGGAGTGGGCTGACTCTGACTCAGCAGCTGGTTTTCATGGATAGGTAAAACAAATTGTGTAAAGGGTATTCTTTTGCATAATCTACTATAGAAGTTCCATATGTTTTTCTTGTGCAGTGTTTCTTTGCAGATGTTATTTATTCTTCATTTCTTTCTATTTTTATACAAGCAGCAAGTTTTTTTTTCCCCAATTGCCAGAAGTATTTTAAGGATGTTGTTCATGTTCAAGTGCTTCTTTACTTTCCATGGGGCTGTTGCACTTATCCTAGATCAGGCTTGGATGCATCCTGGGTAATGTTTCTGCGTAACTGTGCTGGTGGAGCTGTCACTGTGCCTTACAGCTCTCCCGCCCTCTGGGATTAAAAGTATAGAAGGAATATCTTCAGACTTTGTATTCTTAAACATGACAGACTTAAAGAGGTCAGGATTAAAGACATGTTTGTTTGGCTAATCCCAGTAATAATGAGTTAATTCACCTATAAGGAGCATATGTGTTCTACCATTATTTTTTGTTGCTCCTTTTCTGGATTAGTAACACACATCTCAAGAATCATGATGGTGCACCTCACTGCAGTAAGCACAGATGGAAAAGAATACTTTTTCCCAGGATCTAATCCAGCACAGATGCTGTCAGTGACTATATGTGGTCTCTCGTATCCAGTTGGAGCCTCCCCTTTCCCCCTCCTTCCCCCAAGACAACCATTAATTGTCACTCACTGATAAAGTGTGTCTTCTGATACTGGAGACACTATGAAATTTTTGTGTCAGATGAAAATAAGATATCTCTCAGTTTCTGCTTCAAAGCAGTTCCTTATTCTCTATGACTTGGTCTTACGCTCCATCTACCTTTAGATGGCTTTACTTTGAATAGCAGATCTCTGGTTGATGCCAATTTTGGCAGAGTGTGGCAGTCATTGTTTCAGTAGAATGAACACTAAGCTTTAGGATCTGAGTGGTGGCTGAATGACATTCCCAAGATGTAAAAAGAACTTGACAAAATGACACTAGTTGGGTGAGACCAATGTCCAGCTGCCCAGGTGTTGTGTCTCTGAAAGCAGAAACAGGAGATGTTATTTAGGGAGACCATACTAGCCTGGTCACTTTCTGCAATTCATTCTTCTTGACTTCCATATCTGGAGCAGTTGTGTTAGGAATGTTAGACTGTAGCCCTGCTTAGCCCTTTCAGCATCTGCTTATGGACTCTTGGTCCATCACATTATCTCATTTTTTAATGATCCTACACCTGCAGTTTCCCTCCTCAGCCTTCTGCATCGGCAGGCTCCAGAAGTGCACTAGGTGCTTTGTAAAGAAGTGTTTTTGCCTCTTTTAAATTAATCACTTACTGATTTCGTCAAGTGACCCCTAGTTCTACAATTGCAAAAGTTGTTGAAGACTTGTGCTTTGTGATTCTAGAAAACTTACTTATATTCCCTCTCTCAGCTAGCTCCTCATCAAATTGGAACCCTAATCTTTTTTAGTTACTTGTTCCTTCTTAGAGCAACTGTTCTATCCCTCTGATTGTTTTAGTTGTCCTTGCCTGTACATGCAGTAACTCTACTACATCTGCCTTGAGGTGCTGGGACCAGCACTGTGAAGAGTACTTGGGAGGGACACCACAGTTTCTCTAAGAAGAGCCCTCACTTGTCCCATGGACCCACTGTAACTCTGCTCCCAAGCCACTGTCTGTAAGCCATACTGCTTCCCTCTGGCCAAGGGACTTGGATGGATGTTATGCTGGGCTGCAGAAGGGGAATTGCGTGTGCTTTACCCTTCTGCATCTTTCTGCTTTCCAATCCAAAATGCCAGAGTTTACCAGGACACAGTGTTAACTCATACAAAAAAAAAAATGTCAGCATACATGCAGACCAGAAGTGAAACATACATTGACAGAGCATCTGAAAAACCTACACTAACTGTAAGTAACAAACTATCCTCTTCAGTCAGCACACGGCTAACCTGCACACACATACACATCTGTAATGATACCCATTTAATAGATCATATTTGTTCAAGTACATTATCGCTACAAGAAAGACATAGTTTTCCAATAAAGCTACCTTGTGTTTTCATATCAAGGCAGTATCTACATATTTATTGCAGAAATTATATTTATTGCAGAAATCATATTTATTCCTTAACAAATCTTAAACCATTGCTGTTAAAGCAAAGCTCATACATATGATGAACTGAAGGAAACTTTTAGAACATAATTGCCATTAGTGCACACTATCTTTAGCAATTTTTTGTATTGATGGATTTACCATTTTGTGGTTAAGCAATTTCTCATTCTGGAATATTTCTGAAGCCACTTTCTGATAGAAATAAAAAAATTAAGGTTCATCTTGAATATCAGTAGTTTGGACAGCTCTATCTGCAGAAAAATAAATATAGTAGATATAAATTAAAAGGGGACGAAACAATCTGAGCTGGGAAGAGAAGAGTGCAAGTTTATTTTATTTCCTTGGTTGTGTAGGAGTCCTGTTAACCAGTATGTAATGCATAGTCATGTAATAAAACATGCTAGACATTAAAAGGCAAAAACCCAGTTCACAGATGTTGTAATGTTATGAGATAATTTTAGGGAGTGAATGGGGTGAAAAGGCTGGATTTGTTAGAGAGGAAAATACCTATGGAGGCCTTTTCTGTGAGCAATACCATGACTTCATTACCATGTCAATTCTGGGAAAAGGCTCTGATTTAACACAGCAGTTGGCTGGATCCATATGGAGCTGATGAACCTCTGAATGAATAGTGAATGGAAAAACTGCTGGAATCTGCCTTCAGCTTTGTTCCCAGGATGACCAATGTAAAAGGCCTAAGAGCAATACTGCACAGATGGTGTAAAGAGGTAAGAAATCTGCAGGGTTTAGTTTACGTTTTCTTATTCTACACTGTTTGGGGTTTTATTTTTTTAACCATGTTTCACTAACTCTAACTCTATTTGCTTAAATGTCTTCACTCACAAAAATGTAAGAAAAAGGAAAGCTTTTGGGAAATGAAATTAATTAAAAAAACATATGTAGCAGTAAACATTTACATAAAAATACAATTTAAAATGTTGAATTTTTTATGGCATAGAAGTAATCGAAAGCATAATTATGAAATCTTGAAAAAAAATATAGTTAAAAGTTTAACAAAGAACTTTGGAATTACTTGTTCAATTCACCCTATGTTGTGGGAATATGCAGATGTTCACATTTACACAGTCATGTATGTCCACTAGGGTTACATGCTTTTATAGTCTGAAGCATCATCACAAGTGCCAATACAGTAAATCAAAAGACTCTTTGGCATTATCTAGTTTCCTTTCTGGCTTTAAAAGTTAGAACAGATGTCACAAGAGAGGACAAAATGGATTTTACCCACCGAGAGAAGCTTTTCTTGCCATCATTAATAGGAGGCTCCTTGAAATGCTAATGTACACAGTTTGTGTTGCCGGGTTTGCATAGAGATGGTGGGAAACAGCTCTGATCCCAACAAAACCTTTTGTTATTAATCAAGAAAATCTGCTCTTCTGAAACAGCAAAGCACTAAAATGGTGTGGCTACTTGCAATGCAGAGATCTCTATAGCAATCTCCAATGAACAAAAATGTAATAAAAACTGTTCACCAGTTCTATGAGATACAGCACATGTAGCAATTTATTTGCAGTGATTTTGCATACACCTTCTACTTTCCTTTGTCAGTTCAGCATGGGTATTTACAGTGGAAAGATTACATAGTTTCTGTATTTTTTCCAAATCTCCACTCTTTAAAAATCTTGTTTCATTTCATAGCAAATCGAAAAAGCAAGCGTGATGCAGAACGAACTTTGAAAAGCAAGCTTTTCTTCTTGGAAAAAATCTATCACAGAGCATGCGTTTCCGTTCAATTTGATGTTAATACTATGTAAGATATTTTTACTTTGTTAGAATATAGGATTGTGAACATGTTTTGAGTACAAACATACTCTGCAATATTAGGACTAGTATGTTCTTCCTGTTGCAAATGGGATTTAATAATTTTTAGTAATCTTTAAGAGAAGATGTTCAGACCCTGAGATTGCTTTGTGACATATGACCTCTTACTTTTAAGAAATACAAGTGCAGTTAAATCACAAAGTACCGACTGCTATCAGACATTCACTGCCTTGTATAGGATGCCTCAGCAGAAGCCTTCTTCCCCAAAACTATTTGGGCTATGAATAAAAACAAAAAAATTAAGGAAAGCCTGAATTAAAATACAAATTATTTGCCTGGCATTACTCATCACTGAAATCTCTGACCCAGTCTCTGATTAGAGTTACATTAAATTGCCTATCAATTTATTGTACACCAGTTCCACAACACATTAATGTGTCTTTTCACAGATTCGTTGTACTGAGAGTTCAATATATGGGTGCAAGAGAATGAAGGAGGGATGAAGAATTAGCTCAGAGTTTAAGTCTCTTTTAATTTCTTTGTCTCTGTGTATCTAAAGCAGATACTTTTATTTTGCATTGCCATAGACTATTGCACTTTTATTTCTATTGTGGGGTTTTTTAAAATGATGGTAATAAGCAGACAGTAAAAGTACATAAAAATACCATGTTATAGTTCATGCAAGGTGTCTGATATGATTGTTGTGTAGGTATGGAATAAAACAGTATACGTAGTAAATTTTAAAATGGGAATGTCTATTTGTTCATAGCTTTGTCTGGTACAAATTTGGCAAAGTCAATAGGAAATTGAGTGGGGTAAGAAGAGATAACTTATGTGAAAAAACCTGGGCGAAACATCACCAATTCCATCACTGAGGAGCTGTTTCAGCAGTAGGAAATACCTTAATGGGCAAGCAGGGAAAAACAAAGCTGTAAGAACAACTTCGATATCACAAGTGCCTTTGGCATTGTAAGAGGTCTGAATGAAAGGACCAGGGCTATCTCTGGGTACTTCCTACAAAAGGATTTTCTTTCCCTAAGTTTTGATGTATACAGTTTTTCCCAGTCTCCATTTTCCTTTCAACTTTATAGTTAAACCTCTGATTTCATGAAAGCTGCATTTCAAAGGGGCCCCAAGAGCAGGGTGCAGCCCTGTGCCAAAGGGTCTCCACCACCTGTGCTGCTGTGAATACAAGACCTCTCTGCTCCTGTGAATGTGCCCAGATTAACTCATCTGAGGCTGCACTGAAAATCTCAGTTTTCAAGGAGGGGATACTCTTCATCCAAAATAACAAACAACAACAGAAAAATATCCTACCAAGCATGCTTAGTGGGACCTGCTAAGGCTTTTGTCAGGGACTAATGACTTTGACCTCACTGTCCGATCCCTCAGCATAGAGGTAAGGATGAAGACTGTTCTTCTGAAAAATTTTGATTAGGAGGGCTGAGCTATCTCGTGTCAACAAAATACCCTACAGCCCTCTTGTCTCAGGAGTACTGACAAAGTAAAGCCATTTGAGCAGAAAAATACTGAAGAGATATTGTCCAGCATAAGACTTTTATCTACCTGTAAAGTCTCAGGGATTTAGAAAAGGAGGGTTGTTTTTTTTTCAGAAGTGTTATACTTAAAATGGCATCAAAACTTTGCAGAATTTCAAATGCATACATTTCAACCAGGCTGGAAATCTACAGTCTAGATTCTGTTGCTAAATTATGAGCTAAGATGCTGCATGGTAGCCTGAAACATATCCATGGAAGGGTTTTCAGATAAACAGGTTATTAAACCAGTGTAAATTCTTTTATGGACACTCAACCTTGAAGATTTTCATCAAGGATTAAATGTTAATTGACTACTTCCCTGTACAGTCCCTACCAAATTTTGTTCTCACTTCCTCTGGTCCTGAGTATCTTCACTGCATTTGAAGTAGTTATTCTAAATTTGTCCCAGTGTAACAGACCAAAATTTAGCTTTAAGAGCCTCTTGGAGGAGCATTGCCTTCTGTTGGTGTGGTTATAGTTTTTGGCTGAGAATCTGGAATAGGTGAGCAGTCCAATTCAGGTGTGAACGCTTTCTCTACCCTGCCTTGTAGTGAAATCTCCTTGGCTTGGTTTTTATATACTGAAAAATTGGTGTGAATTGATATAAAATCAGATCTCTTCAGCTGTGCCTTTAGTAACATTTTATGGCCAGGTTAAATAGACAAAGTGCAAGAAATCAAGTCCCACTTTCCACATGGGAATTGCTGTTCCTGGTGGTAAGTGTTTATAAGATCAAATTCCTTTTTGTGGGGTCAAAATAATACTTTTAAAAGTCAGGCTGTATATGTAAATTATTTAGGGATAGGTCTTCAGAGAAGTTTCTAAAACTAAGCAAGTATTTATGATATGAAGGCCTTCAGGCTTTAGAGTACTGTATATGGGCAAACAGCATAAAAAGGTCAATTTTTTTTTATATTTAAATTGGTCTCCAAGTTACTTAGAGTCTTATATCATTTCTGTTTTCTCTGTGTGTTTTTCTTTAAACTTCCATAGTCAGGTAGCACCCTGCAAACTGCGTTGATTCCAACACCTAAGATAGCCTTATAAACCCTGCGGACATTAAACTACTGGAAAACAGATTGGGTTGGTAAAAATAAGTGTGCATGTTCTCACAGAACCTGAGAAAATCACACCTTTACTTTGTTAAAAAAATCTGTTTGTGCCACTCCAGTAATCACTTCATAACTGGTGGGAGAGCAGAACATATGTCTCAGAAGTGGTGGTATATAAAAGCCTCTACCTCTAATCCTATTTTCTTTAAGAGAAAAAAAAAAAAGCAACAAAAAACCCCAACCTTTTCAGTATGTCATCTGTAAAATCGATGCCAAGGGTTTTCTGCTTTAAAATGCTAAGACATTTTGTGGTGATTTCTGTGAAACTCCTTGGTTAATCCTTTTGCAGTTTTATTAGCAAGCAGAGTCCTGAAGAAGTAAAGCAGTGTCAAGAAGGGTGTTGTGAATGGCTTTTGTAGCCCTGCTACAGCTAACGAATCCTACGTGCCTGCTGTTCCCAAAGCATTTCTTGGTTAGTTGTTTATGAGGGCTGAACTCACCTCTTTCCAAGTTTACCTTTCGGACCCTGTGCCAGTGCGGTAAATATTAGGTAATAGGATATTTACAGAAGGGTCATTTCCACAGGGAATGGATGGGACCTGAACATTGATCTGCTGGAGAGGGGAGGGAAAAAGAAAGAGGATTCTTTTCTTTCAGAGTGTTGGTTGTTAAATGGTCAATGGCATGAATGCTGTAATGTGTGGCAAGGCTGCTCCTTGAAATAAATGTCGAGAAGCAATCTCAGTCTAGTGCTACAGGCATAAAGAGGAGATGATGGCAGTTTAATATGTAGTCTACAGAACAAGTGTATCCCACTTTAACACCATTGAAATCAGCGTGGTGACAGGTTGTGCCTGGGAGGCTTTGGTCCAGCAGTGTCCAAATTAAATGTGAAAATGCAAACTAACTGCTGACATTGGACACAGGGGTCTCGGGAAGGTTGTTTTTGTCAGGATTCAATTGCTCTTTCATCTTCCTTACAAACTCCTTCCATCTCCTCCCTTCTCCCTTCTTCCCAATCAGCGAGGTCAGAGGATTGGAGATCTTGCCAAGCCTGTGCTAAGCCCCAGGGCTGTTCACTGATCAGCAGGTTCCCCAAATTGCTTCTTTTGTTCCCACCTATGACCTTATCCTTCCTCTGGTTTCATGTAGGTTAATGCTGGGCTGTACATCTCCTCTGAAAGGCAGCACCTCCAGTGGTATCTTGTCCTTGGCACTGTGTGGCTTCAGTTGTGACTCGGATGAATGAATGAAGGAGTGACTTGCACCGTAAACCACATCGCGTACTTTTTATCTTCTTTCCAGCTCCAGGCCTGGGTTCTTTGGTACAGGCCAACAAACAGTCCAAGGATTCAAAATTTACCTTTAAAATCATGCTCTGTTAAATATATCTCTTTGAGTTGATACAGGGCATGTAACTCTTTGATAACTTCTAATGCATAGTGAGAGTTACTGGATGTATATTATGTGGAAATGAAAGCATGCACATTCATGTGTGTATTCATCATTTCTAGGCAGGTTTTTTTCAGGTAAATAAGATTTTGCTAAGCAGCATTCCGCTATGCTTAACCTTTATTAATAAAAGTAATACTTGGTATGGTACAATTTCTTAGAGTCAAGCCAAAATAGCATAAAAAAAGAGTAGATAGAATAGGTGTCAGGAGGATTATAGCATTTACATTCTGGTAATGATTATATATTCTAGATGCCAAATCAGATTGCATTACAAAATTCTAAATTAAGAAAATATTGTGCCTAGTTCTATGAGCCGTTATTTTAAGGCTGATCTGGTTGAAAAATAGTGACTGTTTTGCTTTGGAATAGCTATTATACAGCCTTGCACTCTGATCTTTTCTGCTTCTTTCACTTTGCCTTTGTTCTTACTCAGAGCACAGGAAATAAGTCACCGATTTCTGCACACCTTGCATAAAAAGAGTGCTTATTCATATTTATCAGAGCATCATACAGCTCATACAGCTCTTCTTCCACCTCTCCCTCCTTTTCAGGTAAATTTTACTTAGCAGTTCATTTCTGTTTACCCTTGGTGATTTGCAGTACCTTAGAAATTCTCATTAAATTCTAGTGAATAACATTAAAAAAAAAGTAAAGCAGAGCTGTTTGTCTTGCTGTGTCTTTAAATCTGACCTTTATTGTTTAAGTTGCATTTGAAAATAAAAAAAAAAGTCAAGTTGTTGAAAGATGAGTGCACTCCATTATACTGTACTCAAAGCACTGGGAAGATCCCATTGAGGCAGGGACACCAGCCAGTGTTTACAGTGCTACATTTTAAATGTATATTGGAAAAACAATGATAACAACATGAATTTCCTGCATCTAAGATTTCTATAGTTAAGAAAGCATAATTACACCAAATACCAGGGTTTCTTTTCAAGAGCAACCTAATTCTCCAGTGGTTGCAATGAATCGTGTTGTGGCTTGAGAAGGGAAATTCTCTCTGGTTGTGCACTGGTGCTCTCGGATCCCTCCAGTCATGTCCAAGCATGGATGTGGTTGGAAGAGGGGCTTTGAAGGAATGTGGCTACCAACTTATCTCACCTCTTCTGTGTTTCCTCTGACTCATGCCCTTGTTTTGAGGTGGATTTCTTCTCTGCTCCCCACCTAGTAGATATATTCAGAAATTCAAACGTATATAAATGTATATACATGCCCGTTTTTTCTTTGCTTCAGGCTTCTTGGTGAAGGGAAAGATCACTTCATAAGAGTTGGATACTGGCCTTGCAGTCAAAGCAAGTCAGGCCTGAAATAGTGGTGGTGGTACTGGAAAAAGATGTTTTGCTGGGGGAGAGGGAAAAATAGAAACAAGAGAATCTCAAATAATGAGAGCAAGCTTAGTGTGCAGGAAAACTTGGAACTGTTCTAAAAGGCATACTGAGTCAACTGGAAACCAAGTTACTATAGTCTAGAGCTTATTTGAATGACATTTGTGAATAGTTTTTTTCCATTAATTGTTGAATAAATGACTCAGAAATACATTTGCCCCTCTTTGACGAGCTTCATGTATGGTTGAATACTCTTTTCCAAATAAATTATTCATAAATTTTGAGCAATCATTGAGTAATTTATTCAAAATATTTTTTCATTATACACTCCTGTATCCCATGGACTGTGAGTGAAACTCTGACTGTGTTCAAATTAGTGAAAACATTCTAAATGATTTGACCAGTGCCAGGACTTCACCTAATTCAGAGTCTTTTGAGAACTAAGTATTACATTTACTTATGGAACTTTGGTTTAAATATTAGTGATAAACTTACCTGTGACTTTTTCAATGTGTAGAAAAAAATGAGCAGGAATTACTTCAGCTTTTATTAATCTAATTAATTTAAATTAAAATTTGACTGTGGATATGTGAATGCACAGTCAAATTGGTTTTTTTCTTGGATTTCTACAACATGGTATTTCCTGTCATCTGGATTCCCAGTTTATGATGAGTGAAATCATTACAACAATTGTTGAAGAAGTCTCAGGTCCTGGCTGATTTCCAGTTTTTAATAAAGTTATTCAGGAGTACACCAGTATTTTTTTTTTTTTTTAGGTTAATTGCAGCAATCTTTGAAAGTGTTCAGAGTTTGGGTTGGGTTTAACTGTTCTCGTCATTGACCAGATAAAAATTGTTAAGATGTTTCCACAATTCTGGAAATAAGTGTAATTTATTTTATTGTGAATTTATTTGCATTTTACAACTAGTTTTGGTAATTATAATACTCCAGCCTTAATTCTCCCTGGAAATATGACGTGAGTCTTCACTTCCTGTCCTAAATTTGTATTGTGTAGCTTCATGCAATTAAGGCATGGCTGGCATTATGCCATTGTTCGTGGGTGAAATTATTCCTATGTAAATACTTCATTTTGTACTGTTAATTGGCAAATGGTATAGAGTGCTTTGGGATCCATCTGGAGAAAAGTTACTGCATATGCTTATGATCATTATTACTGTGTTATCTTGTTCCTTTAAGATACACAACTGCTTTATTATTTGCCGAGCTCCAGGAGAGTACTTGGTACTGTACAGATATACGAGGGGAAAATGCTACTGCTACTGCTGCTGGAGCCTACAATAGACTTGGCTGAGTGAGACAATAGGTATTGAGCTGTGTGAAATACACGGGTTCAATATCCACATTTCTTATTGACGGGGATTTAAACATCTCTCTGTAGCATTATGATTAAGATACTTTGTGGGAGAAATGCACTGCAAGTGAATGACAAAAGAGGAGAAAAGTAACTTGGTGAATAACAAAAGAGAGAGCAAAACCTAAAACAGAGGGGCAGAAAGATGAGAACAGGAGGATTCACATGAGGCAATTTAGAGATAGCTTGGAAGGAGGGAAGAGAGGTTGGGAAACTTGTGCTGTTTGACAGATATGATAGAGGGAGGGAAGGGAGTAGTAAAGGGAGATAAGCTGGTAGAGAACAAAGAAGAGCAGTGCTGTTAGCACTGTGATTTGTATTGGGGAATGTGGGTTGCATAATGGGAAAATGGTGACTGCTGATGTCTGGGGATGGAGAAGAAAATAGGTGAAGATGAGCTGGTGAAAAATAAAACTGATTTAGTTGTAGTTTTGAGAGTTTGTGTAATAAAGAAGACTGGGTAACTTTTTTTGAGAAAAGGGATCTGTTTCACACAAAGAAAATTCAGAGGTTGATGGTGTGATACTGTAGGAACAGATGATGTGAAATTTCACTGAAAGAGGAAGAAGAATTGAGATAAAAGGCTGGGTTTAGATGTGGATAACTTAAAATGTGGCAACCATTTCAGGAGCTGCCAATTCATTAATTATCTAATTTATTAGTTGGCTTTAAACTCACTCAGACCTTTCTCTAAAGCTGGAAGATTCAGCCAGGCCTTTTCCTCAGAGATAAAGTAGGAAAAATCTACTGAAAAATTTTTGTTTAAATATTTTGATGGAAAATAATTTTGCTTTCCTCTGTTGTTCAAAGATGTTGCTATAATTGAAGGCCCTGATCAATAAGGCATTGAGAAATCTGTGTCTTTGGAAGCACATATGGTAAGAAGACACCTTAAAAGTAAGATACCAAACCAGAGCTTGATAGAACTGAGAACCATTTCTGGCTTTCTTTAGGTGTTTGTTGGGGTTTTGAACAAGCCAGCATTTCTGTGTCATTTCTTTGTACTTAATGGACATAACAGTTTATTTCTGTTCATCATTCTGTTCATTCATCTGTTTATTGTGTTGAGGTGTCTTTTTATCCTTATTGGCAAGACATGGATCAAAGGGAGACTGTATTCCAACTGGATACCTCACAGAGATGCCTATGTTGTGTAGGGTTAGTTCATATTTTAATATGTCTGTGCAATGCAAAACATAAACAGAATTACAGAATACTGTGTTCCACAACTCTAACTTCTCTTCATTGCCTGCCTATGGAGTCAGGTCTGAAAGCTCTGGATTATGGGTGATCTGAAGGGAATGCTATTCTCTGGAACTTTGAGACTGCGCTGGTTGTGATCCCTAAGTTAGCCATATACAGGTTGAATACGATCCCACATAAAAATAAAAATGATGCTGATATAGTATGGTAATTTGAAGATTCAAAATTAAAAAGACAGGCTATTGAAATTGTTATCAGATGTTGTGTCTGAAATACCTCCACTTTTCTCTAGGGGAAAAAAGGGTTGGCAGTGCAGTTGCATGATATCAGTTGTCAAACAACCTTTTACAAGAAACTGCTGTATAAAGACTTTTTCTGATGTGAAGGCCCACACGTGAGACATTTTTGTAAATACAGAAGAAAACATTCATCTTAGCAATGAACTGCATCTTGTGTAAGTAGGTTGTGTACATTGATGTGGAAGGCTAAAAGAAATGAGAAAAATTGTTTAAAATTTGCAGTTAAGTTCACTTAATATTACCTTGATTAATGGTAGTTTTTTCATGTATCAGATAATTTTGTGCTAATTCAGTACAACAGTGTCTGCCTAATAACAATCAATAGTAAATGATTTCCTGGTTAAATATCAATTGAAAATCAGTGATTTCCTGCTTCCAGCTGCACTCGGTGTCAATATTGCACATGGCGCTGCTCGACGCCAGTGATTTGTTTGTTAAGCACTTAGCATGCAGAGACGCGGCGTATCGGCGCACAAAGCACCGTCCTCAGACAGTGATAAGGCCGGCAACATTTATTAGAAAAGCATACAGTTTTTATAATATTTTTACCATCAGATTAAAATAACATGCCTCTAGACAGCCAATGGAATAAATGATTTGAGCATCAGATCATTTCTTTCAGACCAAGCGTTTTGTTAATAGCTTATTGCAAACTACTGCCGTTCTGTCTGTTACATTTTAGAAACTTTGTTACATCTTCTCCCTGGCTCAGAGGAATAACCTTTTTTTAAATTTAACTAAGCGGTCTTTTTTCTTCTTTTACTAAGCCTCCTTTGTTTTCTCACCCCATAGATAGATAGATAGATGGATAGATACTTGAGTCTGGTTTCATCAAAGTAGACTCTCAGAAGTTACTGAATTGTACATGACTTGGTTCAGTGCAACAGTCTCAGTCCAAATGAAGATGCCATTCTGCTAGACTGAGCATCCCCAGACCTGGCCCAGGACTCACTGGATCAATTATTAGAACAATCTTGAAAGGCTCTTTTACTCCTTAGTAAATGAACTAATTATATGAAACTCAAATAGAATGATTTCTGTGCTTGAGGAATATCAAGTTTCTTACTGAAAATCTGACTGTCAAAAATGTGGCAAAGAGATGCTGGTGAAAGAAAGGCTTGGAAGTATTTTTTATGACTGTTTTTTCTTGTGATACTTTGCTATTTTGCTTCCAGTCCCTTTCTTTTTGTGAAAGATGAACCAAAATGGCTGACAAAATCATAGGCATACATGAGGTGGCATTCTGGGCTGGAAAACCATCTCGCAGTGCTGCAGAGTACATCATCCCTCTTTCCATATGTCTTTGCTTACTAGTGAGGATGAGTAGGTGTTGCAGTAGGAGGCACTACCTGAATCATCTGAGGGAGTAATAAATTTCCCAGGGAGGCAGTCGCCCATCATCCTGTCTGCAGGTAGACAGGTACCCTGCTTTGGAAGTGCTCAGGTGGCTGTGTATTGAGAAATGTATTTCTTTTGCCTGGCTTTGTTTTCAGTTTCCAAACTCCCTCTCCTAGATGATTATACTCCCTTTAGGAGATCTCTTTGTTAGTCTCAAGCGAGACAGATGCTCCGGCTTGAGCTGGTAATAGTGCTGTTTGGGGGCTGACAAGCTGGGTGAATTTGCAGTGTGGTTGTATACATCCTCTTCAGTCACCAGTGCCGTGTGTTTAACTTCTCAATATGTTCCATCTGTGGTAGCTAACAGGGGTATGGAATTTATGACTGCAAAGACTATAACATACCACAATACAGGAGTGCCTCTTGAGCTGAAATGATGTTTTTAATCAGTACATTAAATGTTGCAGTTGATTGACAGATGGCTCTTTCTATTTTCTGGAATGAATGTACTTTAACTTAATTGTAACAAGGGTATCACATGTTTTATAACACCTTTTACACTAACAGGTACAGAATTTTAAAGTCCACATGCAAAGAACACTTCACGCACCATGGAAATGCAACCACCTTGGGTGAAATGTGGGGAATTTAGGTAGAGAGAATGTAATTACCCATGCTGGAATTTGGCCAGTACACTGAGATTAAAACCCGTAATCTTACAAAGAGTACCATGGGATCTCTAATGACCACAAATGGTCAGATCACAATTTTATGTCTCTGGCTACAATGCTTTCCTATAACAAGGGTATTTTCAACTGTATAGTGCATTTGTTATGATTATGCAGCTAATTTTATTCTCATTGTAATTTCTAATAATAAAGTTACAATACTGCCACTAAAATGTACGAACAAAATGATATGACACAATGTTATGTTACATATATTTTGGGGGCATATTCTGCTCTCACTTATAGTGGCATCTTTCTCTGAAGCCAATGGAATTCCTCCAGGTTTGTGCTGGAATAGCTGACAACAGAAGTTGTCTTTCCAAGAGAGCATTTTTTTATGTACATATATTGTAGATATGTTTGAAAAGTTAAATATTTATATTCTGTCCAAATATGGGAGAGTCTTTCTTCTTTTATTTTTAAAACCATAAAATTGTTAACAGATCCATGAAAAAAGAATATTATGGCTCTATGTCTGTTGGTTAACCTTCACCACAAAAATTGATCTGTGGGAATTTCTCACAGTGTAACATACTGTATCCAATTCCATAGTTATTACTGTAAACCTATTAGTGCCACCTGGGTTTGCATATCCGCAATGCTGTCCAAGTGAAGACAGATTAGCTCTATCACATGTTATGCCAGAGGGACAGCCTCACGAGGAGCCTGCCCTCCGGGAGAAAAAAAAGGGCTCAGACCTTTAATGAGAATACAGTGCTTTATAATAGCGTTTGGTGGCCTAGAGATTTTCTGTCAAGTCATTTCAAATTAAATTGGCAGCCTTGCAATGTTCAGCCCATATGAGTTTTTGTGCGGCGTGCATCGTTAGTGTTAAACCAATTCGCACAGAAGATGAACACAGAGGCACTGCTTGCATTGGTCCCTCTTTTAAAGTCTGGGCCTTTACAAACTACTGAAAAATGTTTTTTCCAGAGCAAAACCTAACTTTGGTCTGATTTATTAATGTGTAAATTCTGGCAATTTGTTTGTGAAATTATTTGTAAATAATTATACGTTTCTATATAGTGTAATAATGAAATTAGTACCAGTCTAGGAGTGAACCAAATGACTTTGTTACCAATTAGTGTGACTCTACTCCCACTTCCTCAGGCTGACTCCCACGGAAAGGGTGCAGAATTTGCCACTGAGAACTCCATTTATTTCTGTTACTTCCAGGACTTTCCTTTTTTAAAATGTAACATTTATGTGATATTTTAGTCCTTCTAGTGTCTGAAAATTTAAAAAGCAGATGATACTTGAAGCTGAACTGCTATCATTATGCAGGAAGTTTTTTCCTTAAGTCTTTCTCACATTTTTCATTCAGGGCTCAGCCTGAAAAACTCACATTGGTATCGTCTTTCTGTGATATATTGATTCATTATTTTTATGTGAAACTAGGGTTTACATCCTCAGAAGTAGGTAAGTACCTTGTTCAATGGAATTCAAGAACTGGACAGCTGAATAGCAGTGAGGATCCCAGTTTGCATTTCCAGTTATGCAAAGTCCTAAGAATATCTGCAAGATTCTGAAAGTTTGTAAGCTATGTTACATTTAATGAAAAAAGAAGTAGTTTTACAATTTCTAAGCATAGAGCATTAGCTGTAGCTAGTACACGATAATATTAGATGAAAGTTTGCTTTCTAGCTGGTTTGGTAGAAAGGAAAGTCTAACTCACTGAAATAAGTGAAAAAAGGGGCTATTTGTGTGTTTGGAGCTACAGGTTATCTTAGTCCATTATTGTACCAATATTAGGTGGATAAGATTAGTCATATAATAATAAAACCAGGTTTTTCTTTTACTAGGGAGCATGCATTTTCCACATTTTTCCAGAAAAGCTCCTAAGATCTTCCATTCCATATTTGGTATGTGCACATTTGTAAATCAGACATGAGTATTAGTTTTGTTAGAATTATCTAAGTAAAACCGAAGCACGAGAGTCATGAAACAAGTTTGAATTCACCTTTTTATTTAATATAATCCTTGTTTTGGGATACAGTCCAATACTGTGATTTCATAACATCCCCTACCCTCTGTATTCTCTTTTGTAATTGAAGGAAAAGTGATGACAGAAAATCTTCCTAATGTGATCGCATTCTTATATGTAATTGTAAAAAGAAAAATCCAAAGCTCGCTTCTTCAAATTAGAGGAATAAGTCCACTGCATTTGGTAAGACAGTTACACTGCCAGAGCAAGCATGACGTGATCCTGTGTGTGATGTAAGCTCATTTTTTTTCCTGTCTGTTAAATGTGTAGTCTTACTTCAGTGCATGTTCTTTTGGCAGAATTTAGCTCAATTTTCTTAACTTGCAGCGCTAGACCAAATTCAGCTGTGCTCCAATTCCATTGACTTCTTTGGAGTTACTAAATAATTGGATTTGACCTAATACACTCTTCACTGAGTGCCATCTTGATTTTCAGGGAGGTTAACACAATAAAATTTTCTATTTCTGCACTCAAACATGAGCATCTTTTTTTTTTTTTTTCTTTTTAATTCCTGTTAGAGGGAGTAGACAAACTGCTGCTGTAAATAGTGCTAAATAACTAATGGATATCCACAATTGCCTTGAAACTTCACTTTATCAGTTGAAATCGATAGTAAAATTCCTAGTGACATTAGGATGGCAGGAATTTTCCACTGTTGCACCTAGCTATTGTTATTGTCAGCTGTCCTTCCATAAAAGTGCATTTCAGATCACAATAGGGTGATACCCTGAAGGGTCCAGTTTATTTCCGTTGACAGTAACCTTAGGTGATTACCTCCAAAATAGCTACAAATAAAGAAAAAAAAGCCCAAACATGAAAGCTCCTTGCCACTCTCTCTAGTGGTGCCTTTGAAGTTCAAAAGCTGGGAGTCCAGATCTTCAGTGAGCCTTGAACAAGCAGCATCCAATACGGGAAGGTGGATGAAGCTGGGCTGTGTGAACTGCCTTAAGCTGAATGTTTTGGCCTGAGCTCATCTATCACCATTTCATATGGTGAATCTTGTTAACAGAATAAAAGGATGCACAAACCTTTCTCTGTGAAGTTCTTGGTCTTGATTATGTCTTGAAATGGTAACAATAATATATGCGATAAGGTTTACTATGTGTAGGCAACACTGGGGTTACATAAAGTACTCACATGCAACGTGTTTTGTTTGCATGTAAGTATTTGCAGATCTGGAGCTTTAAGCAACAAATTCACACTGGCAGTGCTAGTAAACTTGAGTCTGTGTTTTCTGAGAAATAATTGGCCTAGGTGGACATTATATTGAATAGGATTTTAAGGGTCTAATTTGGAATTTATTTCTATATGCCAAAATCAAATATGTATTTAATATATCATACGAGTTATAGTTAATTGATTTGATCAGTTATTAAGATTTGAGATACTTGGCCTGATTCTGTACTTTCCTGAAGCTTGTGTCTGACTTAAGCCATATGAGATGCATGTAAGGCATTATTTCCATTTCACGAGCATCAGTGTTCATACCTAGAGAAGAACCTGGAAATTAAGGCCCTAACAGTAATGTGCCTTCCACTGACACAATACAGACTGTGTGCCCACATTAGCCAGCAGTGCAGATGGACAGCAGCACACTGGCAGGAAGGAGCAGTCAGTCCTCTGGACCTGGTACCCACTCTGAGCACATTTCAGGAGGGTGCTTCAGGCTGATGCTAGTCTAGTCCCATGGACAGAACGTCAGCAAACTGTGTGAATAAATAGGGGCTCTCAGGAACATTTCTTTCTCTTTTAGCGCTGAGGCCACCCCGCAGTGTGAGCCCAAGTGGAGGAATGGGGATGATTTGTAGGTTTGATTCAAAAGAGTCCCTATGATCCCAGCTAAGGCAATAGTACAGATGCACCCACATGGAGTGATTTCTGGCTCTCTTTGTTAAGTGGCTGCTTTCAAATCTTACTTTTCTCGAGACGTTGTATTTAATTCTTGTGGCATCAGTGACCTGTTCAGGAAGAGTCAGTGCAGGTGTGTGGTTCCTGAGAACATCGATCAAAAGTTTCAACCTCTCTGGCCTTGTTGTAGAAAGGTATCAGCACAAGCAGATTAACAGTGATGATATGAAATGCAGCTGTGTGATCTGAATGTCCTTATTGAGTAGGCTTTGATTAGCCAGTCAGCATAGTAGTGTATTTTAAATCATTTTTTTCTCCTTGTGCTGTGTATTGGTATGCCTTGGTTCACTGAACACATCCCTGAACACATCACCCTTGAATATCACAAACACACATACTCTGCTCAGATTGCACTGAGGTTTGTGGTACTATATAGATGCAAACCAGGAAGAACCACAAGGTGGAAAATAAATTTGAAACTCTCTTACTGAGGAGTGGTACTACAACTAAAAAAAAATCCAGTACAGAAACTAGATCCAAACACATTGCTGATTATTCCTCTGCAATTCGCCTTTAAAACTTCTGATGGTCTTTAAACTGTTGTACTAATGTTTCAAAAGAAATGTAATTTTACAGAGTGACTTGTCTGGGAATAGAATGAGATGGAACATCTGTCCTTCTGAACTGTCGGAATTGCTTGGCTGAAGCAAATGCAAGATGAAAAAAACTGAGATGAAAAGGCAGTTGAAAAAAAAATTGTTAATCTTTTCTCTAAAACACATACTAAACTTTTCAAGTTAAATTTACTCATACTATTTCCTGCTATTTTATACTACTACATCTTCCCACATAACAACTGAGTTAAAAAAGGAAAAAGCAAAACTGATTTCATTACAGAGATAACAGCATATGCTAGGACAATTGAAAAAGTTTGATGTATTTTATGATCACAGAAATACAGTTTTGTTTTTTAAAATGATGTGGATGAAAACATTTAGTGATCTTGACTATTGATTCATATTTTCAGCATCTCAGCTAATTATTACGATGATCCTTATTTTGTTCTAAGCTGACATTCTAGAAAACATATTGGAGTAAACAACCATTAAACCTTCCATGCCAGAAAGCACTTAAGGCTAGTAAAAAAGGTAACATTGTCTTTTTAAAATGTTTTCAGCAGCCAGTAATCTATTTTCATGGTGTTCTGTAAACCCTATTATCAAGGCTGCAGATTCCTACACATGACCAGTCTTCAGTAGTGAACAAAAATGGCATCTAAATCCCAAGTGACACTCTTAAGTACTTGGCAGCAGAAGGGCTCTTCTGAGGAAGATTAAGTTAATGGAAGCGTTTGGGTAACATCTGCATGACTCTTCGTCCTGGTATGGCCAACTCACACTGCCGCAACACGTGACGGAGGATTTCTTCGATTATCGCTTAAGAACAAAACTGGCTGAGGTTCCTTTCCAGGCACCCGTCAAGCTGTGATGAACGTCTTGGACTATACATGCGGTGTAAAGAGGCACAGTGAGAAAGAGCGGCCGGCACGGCCTTTGAAGAGGACTTAATAAAAGTCAGATTACTCATTTAATGAAAAGTAGAAGAAATTGGGGGAAGATTTGTTGTTGTAGCTGCTGTTTATTTGTCTTATTTACAGCAAGATGTACTGTCTTTTCCAATTGAGTGCTGCTGCAGGCACACAGAGCCTTGTTAATGCAGGCGATTAATGCACTTGCCCTTCACCTCAGATGACCTGGGTTTAAATCTGTTATTTTGTTACAAGTTAGAGGAGTTTATTGGCCTTTCTTTAGCCCCTAGCTGGTGCCTTTCCACCTCGTAAAACCACTTCACAATTTGGCATGAGTGCTGTATTCTGGTGTGAAAAGGCCCAGGTTTGCAGCAGCAGGGAAGAGGCAAGTTCTGGCTGAGGGACATCTGGGAAGGGGCGTGGGAGACTTTGTCCAGGGTCTGGCTGTGTTGGACTGGTCTCACTTGGTTTTTCAGACCCCTGTTTGAAATCAGGGAGATCCTTCTTGTCTGCATAATGCGGCACTGGTTTCCATGCCTAGGTTGATCAGAAGTTACCAGGTTTCATTTTCCACAGGACTAATATTAAAAAAACAGAAGGATGGGGGAACATGAAGGAGTCGGTTACACTAGTGCTAAGTGGCACTATTTATATTTGTTTTGAGATTTGCTGACAATAAGGACAAAGTGGAATAGAAATCTTAAATTCCTTGAAAAGGTTTTTATTTTCTACTGGGTATTCCCACTCCTTCAAGCTCCCTTTCCTCCTTTCCTTTGCTTGCCATTATCAAGAGGTGATTTTCATCAACAGCTACAGGGGGAACATACAGAACAATGCAAGCTCCACAGAAATGCCTCCTCCACTCTACTTCAAGATCTGGCTAATTGGAAAATCATCTTGAATTGCTATTCCAAGATTTGGATGAAAAGGTGACAAATCACTGCGAGTTTGAAATGAGATCCATCCTGAGAAAAGAGAAGCTCAATTTTTTTTTTCCATAGAAAATGAGTGTTTTAGAGGAAATTGGCATTTTCCAGAAGAAAGCCTTGGAAACTGAATTTGAGATTTGTATATATCAACATAACACTCAGCATTTTTGGACAGTTATACAGAAAAATAAAATTTGAAGAACATAAACCAGCCTGAAATTAAAAAAGATAAAAACACTTTCAGAGTTTCACAGGAAAGAAATAAAAATCAAGGAAAAAGTTGCTGTGGCCCGAATTTGCTATCACAGTAACATTCAGGTCTGAGCATTAGAGAAGTGAAATTGAGATCTATCTGCTGAAATTTACTGTCTTTTCCCTTAGCTTCAAATTCTAACATTACCATGAGAGAAGCCAACTAGTTGTTAATAATTTCCAGAATGCATTCTTTTTCTCCAAGGTATGTGTTCCTAGAATTTCCCCAGATTTTGTTTAGGTAAAGGAGTAGATTTTCACTGCAATTACTTTTTCTTTAATCTCTTTCAAAGGAAAGGCACTGGCATGCAAAGATTGGTTTTGCCTGCAGATTTCATCTTTGACTGATGTTTTGTGTTTTAGGATGTGGTAGACATCCACTGTAGATCAGCACACTGGTTTCAGATGTGCTTTCCTTTTTGTTGCTGGTTACCAACATTTTTTTTTCTGTAATGTCTTTGCCCCTACAGCCATGTGGAAAGAGACAGTGAGAATCTGCTTCAGGGTAATGTCAGCCAGATTAAAGTAAAGAGCTTTTCTTGTGTTAAATTAACCTGCTAGCGTTTGTTATAGGAATGAAGAGGAGCTCTGCAGTGTGGGCAGCTACTGGCAGAGGGAGGGTAGCAACCAGCTGAAGGGGGACCCTCTAAAAGCAGTTTCTTCAACAAGCAATTGACCACTACTTGTAAAGATTTTTGGTGTTTATACCTAGAAGTTGCTTCCACTAATGATAGTGTTTAATGTGTTGTCAAATTGCAGTGCTTCCTTGGGTGGTAGGGCTCAGGATACATCACAGGGCCCTGGGTTTTCCAATTAAACATGCAGTGAATTAAGGAGTTTGCATTTCTTGAGAATGAACAGATGAGTAGATGAGTCTTCTTATGAACTACTCCAGTAAAAGAAAAACCCCAAACCACCCAGACTGTATTAATAGCAGATTTTATTTTGTAAACTTCATTAAACTTCTGATCCTATTGACCTACCCACTTTAGTGATTGGACAGAAAGACAAGAACACTCTGTTGTTAAACCAGAGCCTGCTCATCACATTCCCAGCAGTCTCAACATGGAGGCAAAGCATCTTATCTGGGAAAGTGTGGTGAGGATGGAGGTATGAGAATTGGTGGGGCTTGTTGTGAAGCTGGGCAGTCTCCCAGTCACAGCCACAGTCTCAGTCCCAGCTCACAATCTTCACTTCTGTAGGGTGAAGTCTGGAATCTCAGATGAGATTCTAGGCCTTTAGTTTGGTGACTGAAATGTAATAACTTGTAAGCCCCAAACACCAGTGCCAGGCAGTACTGTGTGTTGGCGTTGGCCTGAAACCTTGCAGATGAGCTAAAAATGGTTGTTTTAATATAAAAGTGCTGAAGACTTCTCATGAACTAAAGGAGGTTAATTTAGAAAACAACACCAACCTTGTTGATCTGTCAAAAGCACCCTAAAACTGGTGCTTTTCAGTTTCTGATGGAATATGTTCCTTGGGCCAGATCCTCAGGTGCTGCAAGCAGTTGTGCTGAAGTCAAGCAAGCAATGGTAGTTTGCAACAGCTGAAACTTTGGGTGCCTATTGGTGTGTACGTGTGTTGTATGTGGCCTGGATATTTACTGTGGGGCTGGATTGCATGCAGGGGATCTGATGGTAGTGTGCCAAATGGAGAAAGAAAATTCTCTTTCCATGGAATGCTATCAAAATCCTGCTTTTTTACTTTGAATCATCAGGGCTCTAGCTTTCAGGCTTGCAATTGTTTAAAGATGTCATAAATATTTCTGATATTCTGTTAAATGCAGTCTGCTTTGATTACCAAACCTAGCTTGAGTATTGCACTCTGGGGGGTAATGATAATATTGATTTACCTACGTATAGGGTGTAGTATATCGGTGTTGTCGGGCATGACTTTATTCTAGTAGAAACTTTACAATACAAATCTAATCTGATAGTTTTATATGATCTCTGGCTCTGGATGTTGGAAATAGGTTGCAGCTTGTGTTGTAATGGTTTTGTTTAACACAGCACATGGCTTTTCAAAAGCATTTGAAGGGTAACCTTTGCTCAGGATTTTGTTCTTACCCACAAATGGCCATTTTAATGATGACTTACAAGAAACTGTTTGAAATGTTTCAGAAACCTGTTGCCCTAACTTTGATATTCTTGTTTGAAGGTCAGCCTTTTAGAGGCAGTGAGCTGTGTTGCACTGTCTGAAGGGTTCTGGAGAGAAACTTGCTTCTGAACAGGATTCAGAGTGGCTTAGGAGAAGAAAATATCTTCTCTTACCTGCTGTGTGTTGAGAAGTGACCCTGCTGTAACTCATTTCTTGCTGCTCCTAATATACACTCAAGGGAGACAAAGCCTTTGCTACAAGCCCGTCAGCAGAAAGTGGATCCACAGGGAACTCGGTTACATGGTACAGTCTGGGGCCCAGTTTAACTTTGCTGCATCTTTGTAGCAATCTCAGGACTCCTCAAAAATGTGGGTGGAGATCTATTACACATGCTTACTATGGTTACTCGCCATGAAAAACAGTATGGACGGCCAACACAGGCTCCAGGTGGTGGATTAGCATTAATCATAATAGACTCAGGGGCAGAGGACTGGCAAGACACCATGAGAAATGGTTGTACATCCATCCCCTTGAATTCCATTTCCTCCCACGGGGGATAGGGATATGGAGGTAAGTGCCACTGCCTCCATCTTCTGTTTCCAGCTATCGTAAACTGTGATCTGCTATATGACCGTGTCCTTCTGTCCGCAGGAAAAGGGTGCATGACACAACTCTCTGGTACAGTAGAGTTAGGAATCTGGGGATTTTGGCAGCTTTCACAAAGAAATAATAAGGATTCAAGTCTGTCCTTCAAATTCAGTTGGGTTTAATAGGAACAGCTTTTAGCAGTATTGCATGTTTGTCAGTACACTTGGCTAAAAAGCCATCTGGGTGATGAGCCAGAAAGCTCCATCTTTTCTTCTCTTTCCTCTCCTCCTCTCTCATCTATTGCATATATATTTCTGCTCATCTAAACCTGGAAGGGAAATGGTGTGGATATGGAAGAGACGCAGGAGTGTTCAATGTGTTCGCAGCACGCTCAGAGCAGGCCTGTTGAGTGAGATACAAGTGGTGAACCAACTAGCAGGAGAAGAAGTTTGGGCTTGTGGTTGGCCTTGCGGCCAAGCTCTTTAGCTGGCGGAGCAGCTGCAGAGGCAGCCAGAGCTGAGCTGGCTGTGAGGAGATGGGGAAGTACATGGGCTCTGGTCAGTGCCCATCCCTCCCCCTTCCCTCCGTGCAGAGTTGTGTAGGGAGCTCTTTTGCTCAGAGGATGTTAGGACACAAGTGATGCCTCCGCTGAACCACAGAGAGGAACAGCTACTGGAGTTTCTGAAATAGGGACTGTTAGATGCTGTGAGAGCTTACTGCACTTCTGGAGCATTTTCTGCACCCCATCCTCTTTCGCTGGAGCGCCGTCTCTCTTTTTTCTGCATCTTACCACTCCCCAGAGTGATTTCACTTCATTTTTGCTCCTTGTCTCTTCTGGTTTATCTTCATCTCTCCTGACCTATTTCTTCTTAAATCTTTCCTCATCAGTCACTTGTTTCTTTTGGTTCCACACACCCCACTTTATCTAAAGCCTGCACAATTTGCTGGCTGTGGTACTGCCTTTTCTCCCGCCTTTCCTCCGTTTTTTGTTTTGGCTGTGAGACCTCCAGGCAGGGCCTGCCTGCAGCTCTGTGTGCATAGAGCCTGGCGAGAGTGTAGGCACTACCCTTGCGGTAGTTCTTAGGCACTGATGTTGTAAGCAGAATTAACAGCAATTTGAGTGGATGCAATTGCCAGTGTGAGCGCAGACTTAAAATGCAGCTGTGGGAAAGTTAAGTCTCCTGGTGTCTGATCACTACCTGTAAAATAATACTTTTCTTCTAGTCTCTAAAGAAGAATACACGGTTAAAACTAAATTGTATTTTTAAATCTCTTTCACCATGAATAATCTTCTTCATGATTAGCAAGAAAAATTAGGTATGCAGTTTTTGAATAGTGTATTTTAGACTTACCTATCTGCTTCTCAGAAGTTACATGATTCTGCAGTGTGATGTACTGATTTGTCACTCATGCAACCACATCTGTACACAAACACATTCCCTTTTCAGTTCTGTTGCTGCTTCTCCTTTGGAGGATCCCACTGGAAAATTGCAAGAAATAGGCATCTGAGAAAAAACTGTTGCAAGGTAAATATCCTCCCACCAACTTGTATCTTTTGTACCTGCACAGGGAGGGAAAGAATAGCGATGGCAACACACAGATATACACACATTCACATAGCTAGCACACTGCTAAACCAGAAACAAGGCAATGGTCAGAGCTTGTTGCTATTATATGAGCCCACTCATACAATGGTACAGTTTTACAGTTGTAGAGAAGTGCAATGAGAGTACTGCAGTGTATGATATAATCATACTTGCATAGCTCAAGGAGATATAATATGTCTTATTAATTATGGATCACAAATATATTTTGAGATCCTCTGATTAAAAGCAGTATTGAAATATAATGCATTTCAACAGAACTGTGCTAATTTGCATGGTTGACTGGAAGACCTTTTGTGGTCAAATTAATTTTGCTATCTATTAAGCTAACATATCCAGCACAGCAAAGCTCATGCATCACAAATTGCAATTCTTCAGTGTATTTTTACAACATTATTATCTATTTTAATTATTTACAGTGCTTAATGACTTCCTAGTTATTCTCAGTAGCATCTATTTTAAGAAAACCAGTGAAATCTTATTCATAGAGGCTGAAAGGGGTCAAGCATGTGGGAATGTTGGGCAGAGATGAAGTTAGAGGTCCCTTTCTTCTCTCACCTGCACACTGGCTGCTTGCCACTGCTGTCTAACTCAGCCTATTGTCTCTTCTCAGAAGTACTGGAAAAGCCCGTGAAACCAGCACTGTGGCTTAATTAGGGATTATTTAAAAGAGAGAGACATTCTTGTTTGTATTGCACGGTGCGCAGAAGAGTGTGACTCGTTCTGTGCGCTTGTTGCTAAATTCTTCATAGTGGCCAAATAATAGATGAAAAGATGTTTTCTCTGTAAAGCAAGGTTTACAAATTTGGAAATAAAGTCATCTTAAAGTAAAAGTAAAGATCTTTAGTGTTTGACAGAAGGTAAACTTGCTCAAATGAGACAGATAAGGTTTCAGGTGATACAGCTTTCAAACATCAAATTGTCAAGCAGATGTTAGTATAGAACATGATTGCTGCTAAATGAAAAAAATACCTTACAAACAAGCAACTTGGTGAACAAAAAAGTCTCCTAAGCATTGTGATATGACTATCTCATGCTGGTGAAGGGCCTAGTGAACAAGTCCTGTGAGGAGCAGCTGTGGGAACTGGAGTTGTTTAGTCTGGAGAAAAGGAGGCTCAGGGGAGACCTTATCACACTCTACAAATATCTGAACGGAGGTTGTAGTGAGGTGGGAGTTGGTCTCTTCTCCCAAGTAACAAGTGATAGGACAAGAGGAAATGGCCTCAAGTTGCACTAGGGGATGTTTAGATTGGCTGTTAGGAAAAATTTCTTCACCAAATGGATTGTTAAGCATTGGAACAGGCCACCCAGGAAGTGGTTGAGTCACCATCCCTGGTGGTATTTAAAAGATGTGTAAATGTGGCACTTAGGGACATGATTTAGTGATGGACTTGGTAGTGTTAGGTTTATGGTTGGATTTGGTGATCTTAAAGGTCTTTTCAAACCTAAGCGATTCTCTGATTTTGCGTAGTTCCTCTTTCTTGGCCTGATGGATCTGAAATCCTCACCCTCAAGATTATCAGGAGACCATCTGGATTTCCTTTGAGATCAGCACATGGGTTCATATCTTTTTTTTTTCTGCTCAGCAGTGCAGCATCTCACCACTCCCTCTCACCAACAATCCTGGCAGTCCTGGATTTTGCATCTCTTGCTATTCCAGGCAGCCCAGGCATATATGCTTTGCACATGTGCCAAAGCCAATAGTTTTTGCTGTTTCCAGCATGTTGGTGGTTGACTTCATTTTCTCTCTGCTTAACACTTCACTGGTGTTTGGCACTGAGGGCTTGTTTTACAGAGTGCATCTCCTAGTACAGAGCAGGTAGCACAGGCTGTTTAACCTGTCCTTCCTCATGCTGGACAGACATCTCTTTTCTGGATGGGAATTCTCACCCTCTTCTGCTTTAACCAAGGCTCTGTGCTGATATATTACTCCTCCTTCCACCCACAGGGAAGTTGGTGCTTCCCTTGCCATCAGGCTCAGCTTGGTGGTTGGTTGCCTTGTGGCTGTCGCTTGTCCTGAAGTCTAGTTATCTTGACAAAAACCAAATGCATGTATAAAACAGAAAATAGAGCATGCATGTCCACGCTAATAATTTCAAACATCAGGCTTAGCTAGGCCCTAAATCAAGTTAGGTCCAATCCTAGTCAAGTTGTTAGGAGATCATACACAATCCATTCATGTTGCTGCCTATGTGGGTTCACCTCTTTCTCCACCAAGAGACCATCCAAGTGGCTCTCTCAGATAGTCTGTGGCCACTGAGCCTCTCCTGTAAAGATCAGAATCACAGAGTGGGTTGGATTGGAAGGGACCATAGTGGGTCACCAGGTCCAGCCTCCCTGCTAAACTTGTGCCACCCTAGAGCACATTGCACAGGATTGCATCCAGACAGTTCTTGAATATCTCCAGTGAGGGAGACTCCATAAACTCTCTGGAAACCTGTTCCAGTGCTCAGTCACATGCACATTAAAGAAGTTCTTCCTCATATTGAGGGGGAATTTCCTGTACATCAGTTTCTGCCCATTGCCTCTTGTCCTGTTGCTAAGAAGAGCCTGGTCCATCCTCTTGGCATCCCTCCTTAGCCTTTGGTGGGGTCTCCACTCAGTTACCTCTTCTTGTGGTTGAACACGCCCAGCTTCCTCAGCCTTTCCTCATAAGGGAGATGCTCCAGTCCTTTAATCATGTTCATTGCCCTCTGCTGGACCTGCTCCAAGTGCTCCATGTCTCTCTTGTCCTGAGAAGCCCAGAACTGGACACAGCACTCCAGGTGTGGCCTCACCAGGGCTGAATAGAAGGCAGGATCATTTCCCTTGACCTGCTGGCAATGCTCTTCCTAATGCCGCTCAGGACACCACTGGCCTTCTTGGCCACAAGGACACGTCATGGACAGCTTGTTGTTCACCAACACTCCCAAATCCTTCTCTGCAGAGCGGCTTCCCCAGCAGATCAGCCCCGGCCTGTACCAGTGCCAGGGGTTATTCCTCCCCAGGTGCAGGACCCTGCATTTGCCTTTGTTGAATTTAAAACTGTTCCTCTCTGCCCACCTCTCTAACCTGTTGAGGTCCCTCTGAAGGGCTGCACAGCCCTCTGGGTATCGGCCACTCCTCCCACCTTTGTGTCATCAGGGGACTTGCTGAGCATCTGCTCCTTCATCCAAGTCATTGATGAATAAGTCAGTACTGGGCCCAGTATTGAACTTTGTCAGATACCACTAGTCTCAGGAGACTTGAGAGAGATCTGTAAGACTAGGAACAGTTCTGAAGAAGGTATATGAGTGTGCTTGTGATAGAGCTCAGGCATGCCATGCAGTCTGAACCTCAGCCTATTTTGGGCGGCACTGCAGAAAAGCTGGGATTTTCAAATTAAACCCAAGTCCAGCATAGCTCTACTTTTGCATCCCAGATTAACCTGCTGCAGCTCTCACCTTCTTTCTTGTTAGTACAACTGTTTATATTTTGGGTGTATGAAGGGGAACAGCCAGTATCTTGTTTTACTGTAGTGTGAGGAAAATCTATTTAAGTGTCTGAGGAAGGAACTGCTGGTTGCAGGTGTTCATGAGAGATGTGTTCCTCTTCGCCCCTGCGCCCCTGGAGGGGAATTCAGCAAAAAGGACCTGCATGTGGATCACAGTCCCTGACTTCCCCAAAGCTATATAAACATAGCACAGATGCTGGTGAGCCCTGGTGTGCTGAGGGTGTGTCCCCCGGTAGAAAAGAAAAGAGGCTTAGATGATGTGCTCTGTTTATGTATGTTAACCTGTGAAATTTCTACCCTTTTTCTTCATACATAGTTTGTACTGGATGTTTGTGGTTCACATCTAAGGATTCTTTCCATTTATGACTTGTTTACTGAAATTTTCAAGACAATGAGCAGCAAATAATAATAGGTGAATAATGAATGTATAACAGGTAGTAGTCCAGCATGCTTATCACCTACAGACTGCTGGCATCTTGCTGGTTGTAATTTGTCCACTTTAACTCTGACCTGGTAAAACCCTTGAACACATTTAGAAGTGTATGAATAATTCACTAAAAATACCTTTTGTTGCTTTCTTGAAATTAGACATGTCACTAGTTCCCTGTGCAGATGATGTGTTTACTCTCATGCTTATGAGCAATGCATCAGGCATCACTCTTTCACATACTCACAGAAATGCTTTATCGCTGGTGAAATATGTCACCTTCTTCCTTGAGCTGAATGTTTCATTCCTCTTGCTCACAGATCTAATACCACAGTGAATTAAATGTATTGATGAATCAGGACTGAAATCTACAGTGAATATGATTGCTTAAAAATAATTCCCCCAGACGTAGTTTGGAGATGTCATTTTCTGTGGGCACGTATGCTCAATGTATGGGTATATAAAGCAGCGTGTGGGAATGCGATGCTATTTAACTCGTAAATGGAGAGCAGAATTTTATTGGTCACAGTAAATATTTGTTCAGGGAAAAGGAGTGTAGGTGAGAACAATCCATATGAAAAGAAAGCAGGTTAGTACCCAGAACACTGAAAATATTGTTCAAGGACAGTTTATCCTTGTGGAAAATATGACCCCCTGTTAAGCTGCTGAGTCTGTTTGCAGATCTTTTCAAAAGAGAGTCCTTGCATTTGCCATTTTAGTTTGTTTTGGCTGTTGGTGTCCAAACTACATTCCTAGCAAATTGCATGAAGTGCTTATTCCATTATTTCTATTGTTATGTTTCTCAATAGAATGTGGTTATCTTTAGCTAGTGTCATGCTTTAGTACATTAGCACTAAAATGCACTGATATTGCAAAGAGAGTGTGAGGCAGCTGACATTGAACTGGTACCTTGTACCTTGTCTCTGAAGATTCCTAAACCAGAGGTTGCTTTCAGCTTAAAATGAAGAAAGAATATTTGCATTTTTTTATAACTTGGTCGTCTCCTCTTGTGAAACTGTGACCTGTGCCAGTTCATATATGTTCTGCTCAAACTCTGTCCAGATGCTGGGATGTGCTTGACTGGTCCTAACTGGTTTTTGGATGAGAGGTGCTCTAATCTGCTCTGAATTTTTATTTTGCATGGCTTCAGTTTTCACATAATGAGCCAGTTTTATCTGTCATGTGCACAGTTCTGCTTTCTTCACGTCCCAGTTCATAATTTTGTTACATGCCTTTTGTCCATAGAAAATAAAGGAATCACGGAACTGAAATTGAATTAGACTCAAAACGTGCTTGAGTTTCCTGTTTTTCTTGTATTAAAATACTTTTTCTATTGAGACCCATCATGCGGCAGTTTCCTAACCACAACCACAGGGACTGCGAGAACACACTGAGCTTTGCCACACAGCACAGGGAAAGGGGCAGACCTGGAAGTGGGCTGGGGATGTGCTGGGCAGAGCAGCGCGGGGGGGACGCTGTCCTGCTGCACTGGCAGCTGCCCTGCTGCTGCTGGACAAACGAGTTATTTTTGTCCTGGACACTGGCAATGACTAGGTTTGTGGTTCACCCCTTGTCCAAGTCAGATGTCATCGTTCTCTTTCATCCTCCTTCCCTGCTGTTTTTTCTGCTGCCCATTCTTTTCTCTCATCTCATCTTTTTTTTTCCTATCCTGCTCCACTCCTCCTTCTTTCACTCTGTCCTCATTTTTTCTCCTTTGTTAGCCAAACAGACCTACTGAAATATAAAGCCTGACCTCTCCTAAAGAGGGAGGATGTCCTTTCTGTTTTTAAATTATGCACCTGCCTAGATGTTTTCATCATGTAATTGCTATAGTCACTATTGGGAACACAGATAGCCCCTTTAAGACAACCACTAAAAGCCTTTTGATTTAAAATTATGTTTTCAGTTTTATGGCCTTTCTATGCTTCTGGTAGTATCTTTCTGCAGAGCTTAAGTGGAGAGACAAAAGAAAGCAATGCAAGACCTGCCTCCAGCAATATTTCCACAGCCCTGTTGCTGGGGAGGGCTGCTCACGCTGAGGTCACTGCTAGTAGAGCTCATCGCTGAGTGCAGAATACATTCAAAAGTTACTTTATTATAAGATTAACAGCTCTATCACGAAAACCAGCAACATTCCCAGGCTTGTGGGAATCAATTCTACTGCATTCCAACCCAGGATGTCCTTTTGACACATTTTTTTTCTGTGGAAACACTCATAAATTTGACCATGGTAATTGGAGAGGAGTTAGACCCTTTTGATTACAGCCCTTTTGAATCCACCCTCTCTCCTTCCCTTGTTCCAAGAAGGAGGTGCTCTGTCTCTTGAGTCTTACGTCCTTGGTAAACTAAAGGATATTTTAGATATCTTACTGTTTGTTTTGGATTAAGTGGTGCTGTTTAGGGAGTAATGTTCTTTTTGGTGTGAATGGGAGGAGTGGAATTTGTAGTTCCTGTCACAAGAAAAAAGATATTTTCACAATAGATAAAGAAGCATATTTTTAATATGTAGGAGAGAGAGGCATGGTACAAGATCAGAATTTTGGAAACCTCCCAGTTTAAGGGAGCTGTGATTTGGGCATTGATAAAAAACCCTATTCTTAATGGTAATAAGAGAAAAAAACCCCAGAAATGTGAATATGTTAAATTTGCAATGATTTTACTTGTATGGACAAATTATTTAATACAGATTAATCAGATCCTTAATTTAGACACTAATTTGATGATCTGCCCAACAATGAAAAAAGACTGTTGACTATCCATTATCTCACAGAGAAGACAAACACAGTGTTATTGAAGTGACTTACATACTTTCTGAAGTAAAACATTAATGCACACATGCCTATCCTAAGTTTCAGCCCATCAGTAAAGCTCTGTGGCCTTCTTACACTAACATTTTGGTCTATTTTACTATGCATAGTAAAATAAAACTATGTTACACAATTAGGCAAAACACCCTTGTTGTGTTGAATAGTCATTTTCTGAAGGTACTGAATGCAACCTTTAATTAGTATTTCATCTATGGCCAGGTGTCGTACCTTGAATAAGCCCTAATAATATTGCCAGCTTCCAGTTTTCTTAGACACGAAGTTTTGAGTCTATTTGCTTGTTTGCGGTCATGTCTAAAATTAACTATTTCAGTTATAAACCTAAGAAAACGAAGAGGAGTATAATCTCCTAATGGCACACAGAAGTGGGGCCTGCGCCGGATATTTTAATGTGCTCTCTCTCCTTTTTATATTTGTACCATGTCTTCCTTATTTACTTTTAATATGGGCCATCAGTTTTCTCCTTAAAAGCCTCAGTCTGAAGGCTATGCGTGTCGACTGTACCTGTTGTTATGGGGGCCTTTTCTACCAGCACTGTTTTCCCCTGCTGTCAGTTCTCCCCCACCTATTCATCCCTCCTGCTTAAGGCCTGTTTGACACTGTTGTAATGATTCCCCTTGGGAGATGTACAATTGGATTTCTAAGTTCCCACATGGCTCCTGCTTTTTAATGTTTGCTCCTGAGTCAGCACTGTATGCATGACTGACTGGAATAGAGTGAAAATTTGAATAAATATCTGTTCTCTTCTCTGGATTATATTGCTGTTTGGTTGCAGAGAAGAAATGTGCCTCTGAAATGCTTCAGGAATCTTATACTCTCACATACAATTAGGTTGTAATATTTTGGATGCCTAGTCTATTTCCTAATCTTAGTAGTTCCTAATGATTTTTGTTAGAAGCAGACTGATTTTCACCAAAGCTTTATAGTTAAATAAAATGGATGATGGATTTTTTTATCACGCAGGATCACCCTTGATGGACAGTACAGGCTCTGCTCCAAGTTGCATTTGGTCATAAAATATGTGGCAGTGTGAGATGAAACTTGTATGCTGTTAGAACAATGATCTCATAGCTAGACACTGGGGTAAAATTAGCTTTGGTCAAATTTACATTTTAGAGCAAAGATGAATGCTTGTCCCCTGTGTCCTAAGAAAGGGAAGGTTATTTCAGGGAATCTCTGGATTCCGCAAATGCTTTAGGAGTTCAGAATCAAATTCTTGCTTTCCTATAAACAGTCTGGGGGTTAATGTTTTTTCTGCTTCAGCCAGCCATGATGGGTTCAGCTCTGCTGTACACACAGGCTTGTATCCTTACATTACATGTTGATAATCCTCATTCTGTCATATACTGTGGCAGAGAGTGATGCAATCTATCAGAACCTCTGGGCAATTATCTTCTTTTGGGCTGCATATCCTTAGTAGTCCGGATAGCAATTACCCAATCTAAATATTTGGCAACTAGTTTGTAATTCCTGTGGAGAAAGCATATGCAAGCCTGGCTCTGACCTGATTAACTTTCTTAGTTCCCTGACTTTACCATGCAGTACTGAACACCTAAGGGGAACTAGCATGTTCCCAGGTACTTGTGTCCTGAACAACATCAGTGAATGCTAATCACCCCTTCTGGATTTGGTGTTCCCTTTCATCTTGGGCTGGCTACGTCCCAGGTGGGTGCAGCTTCTGGCAGCATGCCCTACAACGTGGGTGTTGCTCTCAGAACAGAAGTAGAGGACTGCCAGATGTCCAGTGTCACCTGCCCAAAGGAAATTTTCCTTCCAAATCTCTGGGTGGACTGTTTCACCAGGTGATTGTGCTTGTTGTTGTGGTCTGCTGATGTGACCATGTGACAAAATGCACTGCTGGCTTCCGTGTTTAAGGGAAGTGGAATTTAACTTGCTCAGTTGTATTTTGCAGCTGCAAAGAAGGAAAAAAAAATAGAAGTAAGAGTACAGTACAGGATGGACCAACATATGTCTTATTTCCTGCATTCTGGCAGCACTCTTAGGGAGGAGGGACACAGCACCCTGGCAGTGACTATGGGCCAAATCCTCATGAGTTCAAGAGCTGCAGTCAGGAGTGTAAAGAAAGCTCAAGTATTAGGATCATTTTAATCCTTAGGTGACTAAGAACCTTGTATACAGAAGGCTGTTCAGTTCATAGCAAATCATGTTCATTTAATGGTGTTTCCTTTTCCTGCTTTTTAGGGGTGGTTGTAGATGGTCTTATAGTTTTCTAACTATTTCTCAGCTGTTTTGGACAAGCTTATCCTGTGCTCGCTTGCATGCTGTCAGACTTAAGTGAGATAGAAACATTGCTTGAGGACTAATTTCCTGCAACATCACCTTCTCATTCAAGGCTCCAGACTTTTCACACAAAAATATATTCAATGTCACTGATATGAAAGGGTCTGGGATGGTTCAGTATGTTCCTTTCCTCAGCCAACCACATCTGTCTGATGTGTTCAATAGAAGGACTAGTTGTTCTTGACTCATCAAAAGGGATAGCTTAAGTTATTTTGAGCTGGGTTGTCAAAGATGGCCTTTGACAAGACTTGAACTCATTCTCCCTGAGCTTAGTGGGGTGGTTTAACTGCTCATCTCCAGACAATAAATCTGGTAGTCAGAGGTACAGCAAGGAGGTACAAGGAAGTTCTTTTAATCTTCACGCAACTTCATGGGTGAGGTTAAGTTCTTACCCTATGATTCACCAGCAGATTTCGTCAGGTTTAAGAGGTGAACATCGGCTCCCTCATGCTTCTTTGTCAGTTCCCACATATCGGCATTCCTCTCCATCATGGCATAAGGGAAATGGATGTGACTCACACTTGACAGGTTTCAGGTAAAGCAGAAATCAGAACATAAGAGATGTTGAAGGTTGTGACAGTGTTACAAGTGGTGGGTCACTTCTCTCCTTAGGGAATCCGCTTAACTCCCTCAGACTTTTCCAGAAAAGAGCAAAAAAGAACAAAAAAGAAAGATAGTGAGGAAAGGAAAAGGTGCTCCTATTTCTTGTGGCATTACTACACAAAGCTGAGCTGCCAGGTTAGTTAAGATTGCAGGGAGATTGTGGTTAGTACTGGTGGTTGACTGGGTGCCGCTGCATTCCTTGCAGTAGGACTCAGGCCAACACCATTACACCATGAACTCTGAGGGATCACCAGTAGCACAGATTGCCAGCAGGACAGGAAAATACAGCAGAGTTTTTGATACCTAGAAAAGGTGAGCTTTAGTGACAGTCTAGCTGTTCTCTCCACCACCATGACCATCCCAGAAATATTAAAGTGTCAGCATGCCTGTTTGCAGTCTTTTCAGTCTGTAATAGAAAGGTTGCTGTCAAAAATAGTAGAATGTAAATATTTGTGAGGTTTTATAGTTTGGCATTGTTTTTTCTTTTTGTTTTTAAACTATAAATTCCCTCACTTCCTTTCTTCCTTGTCTTTAGCAATAGGCTGTAGGTCATTAGTATCAATAACTCAGATCTCTCTCATGACACACCTAAACTAAATTGTCAATAGGAGGTGTTGTAGAAGATTCATACATCATTCCAGCAACTGTAATATCTGTTGGGAAATGCAAAAACACCAGGTGCATAGCTGCTGGATAGAGTTTCCATTTACTTTACCTGGGGCTTTTCTGTAACATACAGCAATGTACGTCACATGCAGAAAAAAAGTAGGTGGAAGGTTCTTTCCAAACCACATTGACTGAAAGAATGTACGTGTAAGGTAAGCTGTCTCCTGACATGCTCATGTGTTCTGCAGAGGAAAGGGTTACCTTGTCAAGGAAGTCTTCCTGGTGCAGGTGTGCATCCTAGCAGATTCATTCAGAGACTGAGAGACGAGAATGAGCCCTCCCTCAACTGACATGTACAAACAGCATTTTACCCATTTGTCTCCTAGGACATTTGCTAGCTGTCTCGTTAATCTTTTACTCGAAGTCAGACATATGTATTGATGGGAAAACAAACCATAGACCACAGACCCCCTGCCTTGCATTCCTCACCTCCTCAAAATAACACTCACCATAGAAGCATGCAGACAGCACCGACAGCTCAGTGGGTTTGTAGCTGCATTTGCTTGCACTTCTAAAGCACCTCTTCCACTGCTGTACTCATAAGCTCTTCTTCTTACTTTTTATTTATACTGTTGAGTAACTACCTATGCCCTGCAATCCATCACATCCCCTTCCTCATTTGCATTTTGCAGGTATATGATTCTTTCTGTACCTCTGACTTAAAGGTGGCTGAGAAACTGGGACTGGAATCTCTTCCTTTTAACACTACGTCACAGTGTGCTCCATGCACCTCTTGCTGACCTTCTGGAGGCTTTAAAAGCACTGTTAATTTTACTTGCTTCTAATAGAGCAACAAAAATTCAGGATCCGATCCTCAGCTGGTTGAATTGTTTTTAACTTTATTAAGAGGGCATAACAAACTTGTGAGCCAGATCCAGTAGCAGAGTACAGAAAGGGAGAATGGGAAGTAATTTCAGGAACAGAAATATCTGTAAAGTTTAATCTCCAGTTATCTTGCCTCTGACTTCATCATCATCTGGTCCCAACAGACTTTGTGAGCTAAACAGAGTCAGGTTAGCTCAGTACTGAAATAAAAGAGCCTGGAGGTGTTGTCTTGGTGGTGTGAAATAGTGATCTATCTTACCCAAGCAAGCAGATTATTTTCCCTCTTGCATCATTGCATTATCTGAGCCTTTCTTGCATGTTTGCCTTCAAGCTTGCCAGGCTGATTGGTTGGGATTAGTGGCAGAGGTTTTCCAATGTTAATTTTATTTTTAATAGTATTTATTTTCTCCAACAAAGCTATGCATGCTCACATGTTGCATCTCACTTTAAGTGAGCTCAGAATTTCTTTAAATAGTAATGATTTGAAAAGGAACAATACCCTCCAATTCCTGTAAGAATATTGTTTATAAATATTTGTGTTTTGCATGTCTGTAAATGAAAATTACCAAAGCAGAACAAGGATTTATTTTCAGTTCTCTTTAATCTTAGAGTTATGCTTTGTACTGTATGACATGGGATTGACCTTCATGGGACTGGATCCAGTCAGAATTCATATCTCACTCAAATACACATTTGTACATTGTTTAGGGTGTTTGGTCAGGAAGTTTTAGCCTTTCTGTTTCAAATAATTCATATTTCTAGTGTTCAGTCTCAGTAAAATCCACAGAAACTCCAGTAGGCTCTGTAATTATTTCTTCAAGTGAGAATATATCCTTCAATAGGAATTTAGGTTTGATACAGTGGTAGAAATTCTCCTCTCCATTTCATTTTTTCCTAAATGTTTTTGTTTTTAGCTACTAGGTGCCCATTGCAAAAAAATTCACAAAAAACTTTTTGTAGCACCTAGCACAAGGACACTGGGATCACAGCTTGTTTTGTAATACAAATCACCACTTAAAAGTAAAATAAGAAATAAGCTGTACAGACTATTGACTCTTCTCCAAGAGGTAGTCAGAGGTTTGTAATAGCTAGTTCAGTTGACAGCCCAGGAAAGGGAAGTTCTGGAAGCCAGTGTTGGTGATAATGGTGTCATCTTTGCTGCTAGATCCTTCAAAACTGAAGTAAAAGCAAGTACTTCCCGCTGTAATTCAGTTGTCAGTCCTGCACCATCCTTAGTCCTGATGTGGAGGTCTGTCACAGAGCCACCTCCTGCTGTGCTGGTAGCAGTATTTGGGAACTAATAGTAGGAAATAGTAGGAAATAGCCGTTATACTTGGAGATGGTTAAATTATGAAGCTATTATTATTATAGATATAATAACAAGTCTGTAATAATCTGGGACAGATTTGAGTTTATAAACCCATCCTGAAACCTGCATCAGTCTGTCTTTAACCCTGGGTTCACTGAAGACATTGAAGTTCAACATGTAGGTTGAAGTGAAAATTGCATTCAGTGTTGGCTTTTGTATAGACTAATTTGTTGGCTGGAAAGCAGTAAAGCTAAAGAGAAGGCTGAAAAGGTAGTGAAAGTGCTGTGGCAACTCACTGTAAATTTCTAAGTCCCTGGTGGAGAGACTACATCCAATTGCTGTTACTTCTCATAGACTTAGATCAATGGGTAATTCTTTGGGGAGTGGCATCATTGTTTTGTTCTGAATTGTGTTCGTGGTTGGTCTGTGACCATGCCTCCTGGGCTGAAAGATATTACAATAGAGATGGATCCTCTCCACCTTTGCAAGTGAATTGAGAAGGCCAGGTCTGGCTGCTGTGCCTTGGGTGAGCTGTGGGAGCAACTCCCATGCCTTCCTCCCTGTTATCCTGCTTACGGAGGTGCTGGAATGCAAAGGAGATGAAACGCCAGTGCATCTGCCAGCCTGTCCTGCCTGGCTGGGTTTCATTGTTCTTCTCTTAATTTCATCCAGTATTTCATTCAGGGAACAGTAACGCAAAACTCAGCATCCTAGATGATTTCTTGCTCTCCTACTTGGCCTCCACGCCCTTGGCTGGGGTCAGTATCCTCCAGATCTCCACAGCCGACCACGCTCTCCTGCCTTCCCTTTCTGTTCCCCCAGCAGCTTGCTGTCCTTTAGCCAGGTTACACATATTTTTTCAATCCCGGTTGTTCATGGTCTCTGAGCACAAGGCTTAGTGGAGTGCTGTGCTGCCAGCGCTGCGAGACGCCCCAAAGGGAGCCTGGCTGTGGCTCTGCTGTTTTCACACCTCTGCGCAGATGGACCCAGCTCCCCTCCCCGGCGCCCCTGCGGGCGCCCTGCCCACCCTTGGCCTCTGCTGTCAGAATGACTTTGGCAACTGCCACTGCTGGATTGCATCACCGTGCATGGCTCCCAGGTGGCTGCAGCTTTCAAACTCGCCTATCAGCCTGTCTATCTGCTATTAGCTTCTTATCTTGCCTGTCTATCCGGGGTATTGACTTCTGGGCTGCTTTTGCAGCTTTAATTGCAGTTTGGGCACGGCGGCACTGGGATGTGGGTGCTAGGTCAGCAAACAAAAATCCCGTGGTTGTTCAGGCTTGGACCACACTTCCATGGCACTGCAGGAAATGGAGGTTCAGCAGGCTGAAGAGCACGGGAAGTAAAGCAAGTGCAGCATCTCCTCGCGTGCCTCAGAAACTGCCCAGGGAAGGGAGCAGCACTGCGAGCAGGCACCAGCGGGGAGACGCCAGCTTCCCCCCCGTGATTTATATGGGGTTTACTGTGGGGTGGGGCCAAATAGGGCCGGTAGGAAGCAGCTCACAGAGTTATGTGGGATTAGTGAGGAGTAGACAGAGGCAGCACAGGACCGGGCAGGGGGCCTGCTCGTGGGACGGCTCAGCCACAGAGGCAGCTGGCACCGGAGTGCTGATAAGGAGGAGAAACAGATGGCCACGCAAGCCCTTACACATGCCTTCCTGGTAGGCCTGCTGAAGGCTGGTCCACATCCCTTATTCCCCAAACAAAAATACATCTTTTCCTTTCCCTTGTTTGAAGATTTCATGTGGCTCTTTAAAGTTTACTGCCATAAACATGCTCTTGAAGTCTTAGCCCAGTATGTTGCTGCCACTTGTGAATGCCACGGGATCAGTCCCATTTATGCCTCTACCATGCTGTTGTGACATGGTTATAGAGCCCTTTCTTTAGTGCTGCAAGTCTGCAAAGTTAAAGAAAATGAGGAAAAATGACAAAAGAAGGAGAGATAGCAATTATGTAAAATACCCCAAAACCACTTCCAGAATTGGCCTTGATACCGACGGAAGCATGCAGCAGCTTCAAGGTGTACAGAAGGTAATGTGACAGACTGCTAAGTGGAATTTGTTGAAGATGTGTTCTGTAGCACAGAGGTAAGAGTGGTGCAGTGGGATGTGGCAGTTTCTGTGGAAGCCTTTTGGATGTATGGCAGAGGGGGAAAGCTTTTGGCTGTATGGCAGAGAGCAGAATACAGGGCAGAAGGTGAACAGAGCCCAGATAGTGCCTAGGTACTGGAGGCAAAGCTCCAGCATTTGGTATCCTCTCCCTACTGCAGTTCATTGCTTGCAGGCTTGTGTTATGCAGCTCTGTCTATTCTCCATTACTACAGAGCCACCATGGGGATGAGGTTTGGAAAAAGCACAGAATGTTTCTAGTAGTGCAGATGTTTTCAATGAATTCACCCTTCAGAACTGAAAGCGAAGGAGGCCTGGAAGGGGAAGAGTGTTTGTAGTGAAAAATATTCGGCTCATCCATATGTAGACCCAATGTGAACCTGGAAGACACTGAGTGCTCCCTGTGAAGTGACAAGTGCCCTCAGTCTTCACTGAAGTTCTGCTGAAGGCAGTGGGTATGTCTGCATAGCAGTGGCAGCAATGACTGCTTTTTGGCTGGGTAAATTAGCCTTTGTGGCTGCGCTTCGGCTCCTACAGTATGCATGCTTCAGTATCTCTTTAGAGGCTTGTCTGATGAAAAGGGAAAACATTCAGCATCTTGCCAGATCAGGGCCTGGATTTTGAAATGTTTTTGTAGGTTAAAATGAGAATGCATATGCATGGGCTTGTTTTCAGGCGAGCTGAGCACTTGTAGCTTACAGAGTTGGGTGTAAATTTTAGATGTTCTGAGTCTCCAGAAATCAGTCTCGGAACACTTTTTCTCCTGATACTATCCTTATTGTCCTAACCTCCACCTCCTCTGCTGTTATATAGTGTTTTAGCTATGTAACGGTACTATTTAAAGCATTTATGATACCATTTGTTTAGGAAATAGTATAAATCTGCTCTATCCTATTTAGGAGTTTGCACTGCTACTCAGGAATGTAAGCCCCTGAGTGACTTCCATGTAAAATCAATCAACGATAGTGAAACCTAGTGGAAGTGCTGTGACTGCCACTCAAAATAAGGCTCCCTTTCCTCCACAATGGCCCTGTCTCAGCCAGCGAACTGGAGTCTGGCCTGTTTCACTCACCATGAAATGTTTGAGTACAAATTTACTCTTTTAATATCTTACCAAAAAAGGTCCCATGACCCATTCCCCACAACTTTCACATTTTAGAGAAGTGATAGAGATGGAAAATTTCTGTGAGGACCCTTGCCACGGTAATATCTCAAATAGTAACCTAATTCTGTAGAGTATAATCAATTGTAATCTTATGTGATCAGGCTTTCTAGCATTACGATATTTCTGGAAATATTTAAAAAGGTGCCAATGTACATACAAAAAGGTGGGTACGGTTTTAGGTCTATCTAGCTATACTTTTGATGCCCTCCCTCCTTATCCCCACATCTGTTTCCAAGAATGTCATACCTGGAAAGAATCATTTCAAATTAATTCAATTTGTTTCAAAGCAGCCTAAGCTTCATCCCTCACAGGGGCCACTCAATCATATTACTGCTCCTGTGAAACTCCTAATGGGACACAAAACAAGTAAAAGTAGATTCAGGTGATCTCACATATTAAACATACTAATTAAATCTGGCAGCAAAATGACTTTGTGAATTTCCTTTAATCCTGTTTTTAAATTAGGCCATATGTATGTTGGCTGTAGATTTCACGTGCTCTCTTTCTACGAACTTCCTTTTAATCATGTCCTGTGGCCAGTTCACATCCAATTGTTTGAAAATTAGTCTTAGGTGATAACTGGATCATTACATATGAAGTGTCTAATTCTGCTTTCAAATCGACCTGTTCCTTTGAAAAACTTAATGAATATCTCACATGAGAGGTTCGAAGCTGAACTGATCTGACTGTCCCCGTTAAAAACCCAAATGTGCTGGATCTCTGTGTTTTATGAGAAATGTTTCCTAGAGGAAAACTAACTTCAGGAAAATGGGGATTCTTGCTTTAAATTAGCAGTTGTTTTCACTTTGCTACTTTATAGCATTGCCTGTGAGGAATATGGTCTTATTGATGTTTTGCAGTGACATGCTGACTAACAAGATTAACAAGGGACATACTGACTAACAAGGGCTTCTTCCTGCAGTCCTCTTCTGTACAGTCTTGGTATTTAACCCACCCTGTAGAAAGTTTGGTTTGCAGTTCAAGGAAGTCTACGTTTTTAGCAAAAATGTTACTGGTCAGTATCCACTGGAATAAATATTCAGCCCCGATGGGTACACTCCTGTGCTGTACACATTTTAACCACACAAAGCCAAAGCTCCCTGTGGCATACAGGATATATGATGGTACCTGAATGGACCCTTTTAGGGGACGGGAGGAAATTCTCTGTTACTTCTGGGGCCCAGAGCATGGATGACACTTTCATGTCTCATGCTTCCTGTAGTACACTATGCTTTTTATCTATTTCAGGTGGGGTGTGGGGGTGTGGGTGTGACAGCGAAAATGTTCACAGTGTTCACAGGCTCTTCTGGGCAGAACATCTATTTATGTGATTTTGGAGGGACTGGACTTGGTGACCTAGGTGGCCCTGCTCCTCCTCATTGTATGCTGCACTCTCCTGACTGCACCAGTGACATAAATATGCAATAAATAATGCAATCTACAGTAGCACTGCTTTCACATAATAGCTATGGCAGCAAAATTCTTTCCTGGAGCCAATCATTTAGTGGGTGTAGCCTGCTACAGCTCTGTCAAGTTATGCAGGACTCCATCAATTCACTGCAGCAGCAGATTTGGCCACTTTTGTTCCGTCAAGGATTAGTGGATGGGAAGTTTACCTAGACATACACACAGACACAGCAGTGCCCACCCAGAGAACATAGCAGCATGGACTCACCAGAGCTCCTGTTTTGCTGGGATGACAATCTGGTCTGCTGGGAGTGAGTTTGTGTCAGCACAGTTCTCTTGATCTCTCTGCACATAGTGACTCCTCCATTGGGCAGTTAGAAAGCAATGAAATACTGCCAGTGATACACGTGTTTGTGGGTGTGCAGACGTGCACATAGTGCAGAGAAAATAAGTGGCACTGTTGAATAAACGTCCTATCTGCAGAGGTGTGAGGTAGTCGCATTACTCAGAAGTGTGCTGAAATGATTGATGCTAAAAATGTTATACCACTGTACTTCACACAGTGCACATTAAAGGAAAGCCAAGTCAGGGCATATTAAATTTTATTGAGAGTGGGTTTTGCAACTTTTTAAGAGGCCATGTGCCATGCTTCCTTTTTTAGGATCCAACTACCAAAATTAAAACCAGTAAATCTTTCTAAAAATAATCTGAGAAAAACTTTCCCCTGTGTGAAAATGAAGCATGTTAATGTCCTTGTGTGCCTTGATTTTTCATAAAAATATTGCCTTGTTGGAAAGCACAGTCTATTCCCCTTTCATGATACCAACCACCTCTTCACCTTTTGCCAATGGTGTGAAACTGGATGTGACCAGTCCTGGCGTTCAAGCCAGTGACATTGACGGGGATGGGAAGACGCTTTCCACTGATGGAGGCAGGAGACTCAGCAGACTGCCTGAAGAAGTGAACAGGACTTGGACCACTAGATCTGGGGAAGATGTAGTTGTGGGAAGATGAAGGATTTAAAAGTCAATCAGATACAAATTTATTGCATGGGTTTTAATGAGAAATGTGTGCTTTGTGGGCATAGCTGTATGCATACTCACTGTTTGCATTCAGTGAGCAAAGACACATGTGAAAGGTGTTTGCATAACATGAATGGGAAGTAGGTAGGGTTGTTCTTTCTCACAGTCATTCTCTTTCTGTTTATATATATATAATTTACATTTATTGCAAAATATTATGTACTCAGACTGCAGCATATGTTAGGCTCACTATTTCACTATTGTATGTTGAATTCTTGGGGAGAGATGGAGAGGCAGTAAAAATACGCAGGATCCTGGGGAGGTGATAATTTCCAGTTAAAGGGACATATAGTTTGCATAAGCAATAAGGAAAGAGATTATCTTATTGATTTTGGAGAATTTCTTCTGTGTGTACTTGGAGGCAGAAAGAGAAGTGCTATTCAGATATTTTAAGACTGTGCCTTTGTGTCTTCCTCTACATCTAGAAAGTGCCCTGCCCAATTTGTGCAACTCTAGTTTAAACAGAAGAGTAGTGATCATTTCTGCATGACTGTGTCTGTTTCGTGGGGCTGGGTAGTGGTGAACGTGGAGGGAAGCTCCTTTACTGCTGCTGGCTAGAACCAAAATGTGAAGACATGGGTGAAAAGGGCAACCCTGTGTGAACTCAAATAGCTTTCCCATCTCTTAAAATTGCTCAGCCTAGATAAAATTGTGGGATGTGAACTGCAAGTGCAGGCAGGAAGCTTAATGTTTTCTGGAAAAAGTTATGAGTGAAGGCTGCAGCAAAAACCAGAACAGCCCTTCCTCCCCTCAGCCCACTCTGCCCAAATGAGCACTTTCTCTGTAACTATTGGCAGTAATAAATAATCTTCATCTAAAACATCTCTTGTTACAGCCTTTATTGTATTGGCAGTAAGTGCATAACAAGCCAGTGCTGTACTAATAATTCTGTGCTGATAAAAACCCAGTCAAGTGAAATGCAGAAAATATTTTTTTAAAATGCGTTCTGAAATGCTTTCTTGCAGTGCTAAAAGCAGTTTACAGGAGATGTTGAAAACTAAGTGCAAGGTTTAGACACCATGTGTTTACTTTTTAAGGCTGGGGTAACGCCTGGGAAAATCTTTGCTTTCGAAACATGTTTCAAACAGAGGACCAAATGCACTGCTGTGTACTCGTGCAAGTTCCAGCGGAGCAAAGGGGGCTGGACCTGTTTCCACCAGGAGCTGGTGCAATCACAAGCAAACCTCGATATGTCTTTCTGGCGTCAGTGGGACGTGCCATGAACTGCTCTAGGACCTAGAGCTAGGCTCCCACAGCGGCCACGGCTTCTCAGGGCTCTCTTTTTGTTCATCTGTGCCACTTCTGCCCATTTCAAAAACTGTGGCCAGTTAGCTGTAAAAACAGATGTGCCTGTGATATTTCTCTTCCTCTAAAGGTTACAGGCCAGATTGCTCTTGGTGCTTGCATGGCAAAAAGGCAGGAGGTGGGGAAGAGGGGAAGAAGCAAGAAACCTTTGCTGGTCTAGTTGCTTATCTACTGAGACACAAATACGGGGAATGAAGAGGAATCAGGTTTTTTTGTCAGTAACAGCCCTTACAGCAGGGAGGACAAGGGGAGGGCTGGGGGAATGGAAGGGTGTTCTTTTCTCCACAGCATCTCTGTACCCATCAGCCTAAGGAATCAGGCACACCGTAGCAATCCCGTTCCTCAGTTTTCACTTCATCCGGCTCCCTCAGGCACAGGGAGTTTCGGGAGTTAACCTGAGCCTTGAGAAGCAAGTCACCCCAGCTTTCTTCAAGAAGAAGAAATCAGCTGGCAGAGTCCCAGGAGGTGCGCAGAAACGGGTCTCTGTGCTGGTTGTAGAGGCAGCTAAGGAAATGCGCTCCTCCGAGGTGAGGACAGCCACTGCTGGCTGCACGACGTCGACCGCGGGTGGGCTGGGGCAAGGAAGAGGGCAGCCCTGCAGTGCTCCCTGCGCTGCTGTGCCTCCCATGGCCAGCTGGACACTCTCCTTGGGCTGCTGTGCGATGTGGACACCCTCCTAAGGCTTGCGCTTCGGGCATCTTTCTGAGGCTCCCTGGGCTGCTCCCCGCTGACCCCGGGGTAGTTTAGCTGCCTCCTCGGAAGAGCCGCCTGCTTGACGCCTTGGAGCCGTCTGCCCATTCCTCCCCTGTCACCACCTCTTTTACTCTGTGTGTGGCATCAGGGCAGCCAGCAAGATGTAACTGTAGACTCAGACTATTTAGGGCTGTCGCTGCTGACCAGCACAACAGTAGGTTGACTCACAAAGGACAAGGGTTTCTTTTTTTTTTTCAATGCAGTTTTTCGGGCTTAAGCTTATGCAGTGGACAGGGAGTGCTGCTTAACTAGAAAAGCTGCTTTAAGAGAAAGTTTCCTCATTTTATTTTATGGTGGGGGGAAAAAGTTTGTTCTCTTGCATGAAATGTGATGGGAAGGCCAGAATCCCCCTTCCAGGGCTGGTGGGACACGGCAGTGGTGTGAGCCAGTGTGAGCATGGAGACAGCCTTGGGCACTTCTATACTGTGAGGGCTGGTGAAACTTTGGATCCCCTCCTGACTGCAGATCTTCACAGCAGCATTCCTTGTGTGACAAGCCTTTTTCACATTTCCCCATTCAGCTGATTGTGGGTGCTGCGCTATTTTAAACCCACATGGAAGTATGTTTTTAGGACCATCTGCTACCGGCCCTAACCCAGATGATACAGTTAGAGCCTGCCCACAGCATCCTCCCCTCCTTCAGACAGTTCCAGGAACAAGCGGTGAGTCAGTCCCGCAGCTGAACTCATATTTAGCTAACCCTGATATCCTGCCTATCGGAGAGAAATGCACAACGGCCTTCCCAGGTGCAAAGCCCTGTTGTTCCCATTATTTAGAGAACGCTTGGAATTTAAAAAAAAAAACACTGCCAAAGCAAATGTCAGATCAGTTAGTGCATCGACTCCTTTTGTTCTGAAGAGTGAGAAGGAAGAAGTGATCAGTCCCCCCACAAGCAGCTTGCCCCTCTTGCCTTTGCTTCCAGGCTGAGGGGCAGTTTCTGCCCCTGGCTGACTGGTGGGCTCTTAGCCCTCACCCTGTCTGTCACTGCGGTGGTGCTGCCTCGGCAGCGGCTCTCCCTCGTGCTGAAACATCTCTGCACAGCTGGAGCGTAGTTAATTCTTCCTTCGGGCACTGGGGGTGCGCGTAGGCGTCTCCTAGGGCTGTCTGAAGGCCAGTGTCGCCTGTCAGGGTCCTGCCTTCTCTCATTGAGCAAATGTTGTTAAACACACATCTGTGGATCTGGATGAGGCTCTTTACCTCCACCTTAGGAGCTTCGTGAGCCTGAAATAAGGTTTCAGCCAATGGATCATCTGAAAAAGCCTCCCGGAGAGCAGCATGACTAAGAACCAGCGTTTATAAGCCATTACTTGATGTATTTTAAACTCCTGCTCTTTGATCCAGCAGCCGCTTTCTGGCTGTTTGGCAAAAGCAGCAAAACATGCCCTGCTCTGTCATCACATTTCTGCTGGATCCCCTCTGCATGCTGCACTGTTTCCCACCCAGCAGGTTAATGACCCATAATTACCTTCATCATATAATGAATAAAGTTCAGTGTCTCCACAGCAGATACACTAGCACTCGGCCTGGGCACAGCCTTCAATGTTAAGTGATACCTGAGGCCCTGTCCTGCTGAAGTGGAGGTAAAGCCCCCACCCGCCTCCGCACAGCCGCTGACTTCCCAAATCTGCAGCACAGAGAAAAAACCCTCCCTGACTCTGCCAGGAGCATTACCTGCAAAATGAGTATGAAACATGAACATTGTTTTATTTAGGCTATGAAGTGTTTGTGTGCACCCATGCAAGCTCAGATCAGTCCCAGCTCTGAGGAGCTTTTGCTGGTATCCTGTTTTGATCAATGCTGATTTAAATAAGCATCGTGAACCTAATTATTTAGTACCACTCACATGACACTGCATTTGCTATGGTACCCTTGAGACAGGCAGGCTTTATCCTGCTCAACAGAAACATCCGCAGCTGTACCACGCTCTGCTTCAGGCTGCTTGGAGTTACTTCATCGTTGCCTGACAGCTGTGTCCCCTGACCATTATCTGGTGGCCGCATACTTCAATAGCGGACTGTATGTACTGTATGCACTAGACTACAGTGTGACCTGACAGCTTGGCTTCCTCTCCGAGAGTATATCTTCTGCTACTCTTCAGCATCCTACAGTTTATCTGTGGTCAGCTTTCTTACCCATTTCCTGCCAGCTGCTACTGGTCTTTTAGTCAGCTCCGCCAGGCACATGGGCAATGGTGAGCTTGCTGAGCCTTGTGCTGCATTATTTCTTGGATGGAGGCTCTGCAAAGGCTGCTCTGGAGTTTTGTAGAGGGGATTTCTTCCTATGTAGTATCATGGCAATTAAAGAATGTCACTCTTAAGAAATACACCTTGTATTTATCATGCGGTATCAATTTTATCTCCGTTCTAGCATTGTTGCAGTGTTATGGCTGAGACTTTAAAAGCACAAAATTGTTTCTAGCAAAAATTATAACTAATTTCATCAGCCCACAGAGCCCAGAATTTGGTATTCTTCTTATCTCCTTTGCCAAGTTGTCCCACAGAGATGTTAAAGCAGCTGACGGCACAAGTCCCTGCTCTGGATCCAGAATTTGGCATTTTACAGGAACATAATTCCTCTGCCTAAGTCTTTTGGAAAATGGCTTGTTCTCCAAGCTGGGACTGAGCTGATGGCATTGTGGTCATGTGCTGAGCTCAGTTTGGAGGTGTCCCCGTTGCCACAGCAGGGTGCAGAAGATGTGGAGGGTCACTATTCATGGATGTGTCCCTTGCTCCTCTTGCTCCTGTCAGGGCTGGTTTAGGTTTATTGTTGGGGCTGTGTTGGGAAGCACCTGTTCTGGAGGAACCAAGTCACTGGAGCTCAGGGATATTAAGTGAGGGTTTGTTCTCCACCCTTCTCCCTGACTTCTGTGTGGGATCTTCCTTCCCAGGAGCGCCCAAGTGAGCCCCAAATGAGATGAATGTTCAGTGAAGCAGAAATCAGCTAGAGAGACTCTGGTGCTCTGACCTATCAAAAAAGAATGGCTTTGAAACAGCAGAAGGAGAAGAGCTCAAAGCCTTGCCCAAATAATTTCCTCTTTTGTTTTCTTTCTTTTTTTTTCTTTTTCTTTTTTAAAGAAAAAAGTAATCACTTCAAACTTTTATGAGGTTTATGAATCAGCATGTAATAGATCCTTATACTGGGATATGGGACGGTGTGGGAGTTCCTGGGATTTCTTGTATGCGCTTTGCTAAGCCCAGACGCACACCATCAGTAGCAGGTTCTGTAAGATTAAGCACAGGGAAGGCATGGATACGGCCATGTCCATGTCCCATTCAGCCATGCAGCCTAACTGCACACCTGGAAACAGGAGTGCTGGGGCCAAAGGCTGCGGCAGATCACGTGGAAAATCAAGAGGAAGAAGAAATTTGGCGTACACAGTGCTGAGCTTCTGAGAGACTGAATGCTCGTGACACAGTGTCTCAAATGAGAAGCAAGGCAGAGATGTCTTCCTGCAAAGTGGTAGGAGGGATTGTGTCCATCCTTTCCCATTCAACATTCATTCTGAAACCTGATGATGATAGGTGGACATGAGCATGGTGTTTTTGTTCTGAAACACCTTTAGAAGGAGCCTGACAATCTCAGCAATACATTGAGGATGCCTGGAGAGGTTTGTCTCGCTGTACTAGAGCCAGCAAGTGTGGATACTCTGGGTTCGGTGTTCAGCATTCTTGCCGCCTTCTCTCCTGGTAAATTTAGTAGACATACCTAGGAAAAATCCAGTCCAACTGAGCACCACAGAATGCTGAGATGGAAATTACCCATTAGGACTTTCTGTTCCTGCTGTGGGGCTCCTGCCGTGTATTGAGCGAGTTGCAGATTTTAAGGCTCTGGTGCATCGGTTCATTGGCTTATTAAAACTCAGGTTCCATGAATCCACTCGACCCAGTAAAGCAGATCTGCCCATATAACTATTTTTCTCTCCATCATTTACTATTCCAGCAATTTTGAAATGAGGTCTATCTTTTAATAGCAACATTTTTTCATTTTCTTCAAATAATTGCTAAGGATAGTGAACAGCACTGGGCTAAGAGGTTTCTGGGGGATCCCATTAGACATCTTCTGAAGATGGGGATGATTCAGTTAGGATTGCCTTTTTGAGCACTTTTGGCTCACCAGCTTTTAATCGATTTAATATGAGGTACATTAATTCTGGATAGTGCTAATTATTTTAATCAGAATGCCGTGTGGGACTGAGTTAAATGCCTCACAGATGTTGAAACCCATGACATAGACACAGCTATCTTTATCAGCTAAACTGGTAATTTCAGTAAAAAGCAACATCGAGCTCATTTGACAAGACTTTTCCACCAAGTCATGCTGATGACTATTAATTACGCTGCCATCTTTTAAGCCATTTTCACCTCTGACCCACATGTGCCCATCTGAGCAGGATGAAGGTGCAATGCAAATGAGACATGGAGGCACTGGGGACTTGCTGAGTTGTGTCATCTCCAGGCCAGGAGCTACGCTGGGAAGTATCAGTCATGTAAAGACTGTTATCTCACTAATCCTTCACGTCAATCTGCTTGACTCCTGGATCAGTGTTAGGCTAGTCAGCCTGTGGTTGCCCACACTGCTCTGTAAATAGTAATGCCTTTTTGCCAGTCTTCTGGAAGCTCTCCAGTGGTCCCAGATGTGTTAAAAATCAACACAAACATTTTAGAAAACTCTTCGGCACATTTCTTTGGTATTCTGAGGTGCAACTTACCAAGTGCTGCTGATTGAAAAATGTTCAGTTTTGATAGCGGCTGTTTAAGTTTCCTGTAAGTAACTGATGGAATAGAAAGTGTTTCCTTATCACTATGAGATAGGAATACATCATCCTACTGGTTTCCAAATACAAACCTGAAATATTTATTGAATATTTCTTCTTTTATGAATCGTGACTGGCAATTTTGAGATTCCTATCTAGCTGTGGCACTATCCCATTGTTAGGATTTTGTTTGTTCCTGATACATTTAAACAGTTCCTCTTTATTGTTCTTACTGGCTGCAGATTTGTGAGTTGGTGCCTTTAATTTCCTATGGTAATTTCCTCATTGCTGATATATGTACACCCACACTGATAGATCCAGATGCAAGTCCAATGTCCAAACTACTAAAGTTTTAATGAATCTGGGCTCCTGATTTTGTCTTGACCCAATAAAAATGAACAGATATAAAGCCTGGATTAAGGTTTAATTTCTGAATTTCATGTCCCTTCTCTCCAATTCCAGAAAAGCTGGCATGTTGCAAAGCCATCTTTTATTCAGTGGCTCTCAGTCTTTGAGAATCAAGATCAGAAAGAAAGAATCCCGTTTGTTTCATTCCTATGAATCAGGAATGAACCGGTTCGTACTATGATGAAAATACCTGGGTTATATTTTGCGTGGTAACTATTGAGCTTGGCTACAGAGCTAACTGGTGGATGGGGCTGGTTGTCCCCTGCTCCCCATGCTGGGCTCAAACCTGTTGCAGAACTGGAGACTGTGGAGAGTAGGGGGTGTCTGCAGGTAGGGAGCACTTTGGTCCAGGCACTGCTGCAGTGTGTATCCATAAGGACAGATGGACAATCACGGAACAGTTGGGAGAAATGAATTCATTGCATCAGGGCTGAGGCTGTGCACGTCACTGCCCCATCCTGCTGGGCAGTCACTCAGTCCTGGCTGTGGGGGTAGAAGGGTCAGCCCAAGTGCTGCCCTGCTTTTAGTTTGGAGGTGAATGGCAGTGGCCTCTGGAGACACTAATGGCATGAGTGGGTCTTTCTCATTGCTTCCCTCCCAGCTGCTGAGGAGGTGTGAGATTTTTCACCCTTCTTGTTGCTGTCTCTGACCTAGTGTGCTGCTGTCTGCTGCAGTTGTGCCCTGGGGAATTAGAAAAGCCCCTCTGGGTAACAGTACATGAATTGTTATTTTTGATTGCAACTGGGTGACCATTTATTGACTCTTCAACTGGGTAAAGTTATTTAGAAAGTTATGCAGCTGGAAGAATGCTGCAAGCCTGGCTTACAACTCTCCTCTCTTTCCCAGTAATAGACTTTGATTTGCCATAGTTCATTTCCCTCTGAAGTCTGCTTTTTGTAGATAACATAAAGCACTTGGCATAGTGGTTGATAACTGAATGTATGAAGCATGACATTTTCCTAGATACAGTATGCCATATGAACACTTGTCTTTTGTATCGGAACCCATAAACAAGAGTTGACTGAGGGCAAATAGCTTGCTCAGGTCCTGTGGAGAGGCAGGGAGTGAGTCAGTGCTGAGGGGAGTGTGATGTGGTCACAGCTGCTTTGAGGAGGGCATGTGGCAAGAGAAGGCAAAGCCCAAGGGCAAATAATCCCTGTGAGCCAGCTGGTAGCAGGTGAGGCGACTCATGATGTGGATTAAAAAAAAAAAGTATTTTGGAAACTTAATTTCCTCCTTACTTGTTTTTCTGTCCAGTGATTAAAATACTGACATGTTTTTCTGTCTCTGGAGCATGGCAATCCACCTCTCCTCCCACCTCCCCCAGACCAGTGAAAACCTCAGAAACTGGCATTAAGGACTGGGACACTCGTGCTGGGTTTAGACCTTGGCAGCCCTGTGGGGGTAGATGATGGTGCCCATGCTGAGCCATCGAACAAAGCAGTTAACCTCTTGGTTTCTCCCTCACCACCCACAAAGAGAAGCTAAAAATAGTAGGCAGTCTTACAGAATTCTGGGAAAGAATTAAGTAAGAATAAAGCACCAGGCTGGGTGGCTGGAAAGCAGCACTCTGTGCTGTAAGATGGAGCATAATGTATACCAGTGAATATGCAGAACTGTGTAGTATATTTCAAAAGCAATGAAGCTTCACACCGTCAGCTATTAAAGCATTGCTGAGAGCTGGATTCACACTGCTGTGCTGCTGAGAGTTAGCAAGGGTGTGTACGAGCTGAGGGAAAATGACTGCCCTTCTCCTTCACAGTTCTCAGGGTTCTACCCCGGCTGCCTGGCTCCAGCCAACACAGGACTTACACCGAAAGGTAAAGGAGAGAGAAACTGGTCACGTCATGAAAGGCAGCTAGAAGGGTGTGGGGAATACACAGCTCTGGTGAGTTAAATTAAAGGTACTTGGTGAGCTCTGGTGAGTTAAATTAAAGGAATTTTTGAACCTCCTTTCCTAAACTGTGTATGCAAGCTGCAGGCAGGCAAGTATAGGCCAGAGACAGCTCAAAGAAATGCTGACTTGCTCATGAAAATGCAGATTTTACAGCTGTGTGTGTGTAAGAACTTTTGCATAGCAAGTGAGAAGCTGTGAACTGCTTCCCTTGATGCAGACTGAGCTTCTTTGGTTCAGACTCAGTTGTGAGGGAAAGTAATCCAGTTACCGATTTTGAATGAGAATCAGGCATCTGTTTGCATCGAGTTTTTGCATTCTGTTTCAGCCATACATTTATGAGCTATCCAGAGGCGCGGGAACTGAAAGTGAAGAAAATATTTGTGGGATTCCACGGAGACGGAAGCAGCCACTGGTTTGCACGTGTGAATTTTGCCAGTGCATTTTGGTGGCTTAGAATGAAAGCCTGGTGCTTGCTCATAATGAAAGTTGAACCTAAAACTGGTCATATCCAAATTCCCAATGCCCAACAAACTGGAGTGTGAGGGCTTAAGGCAGAAGAGAGGGGCTATACCAGGTAAAGATGCTGTATATTTATTTTAGTGCTTAGAGTTGATTAGAGTTGGGTGAAAATGATTAGCTGAAAGGATTCTGAGTAAACCAATTTAAAATGTAATTATGAAGGGCTCAAGATAGTGTGTGTGTGTAATTATGTTTCTTGCCCGTGTGCACTGTACTCAGTGATTTTGTTCTGCAGTGAGTGGAAGAGGGAGGAAGAGATGTGCAAGGGAGTAGCTGCATAGGGAGCAGCTGCTGTCGACAGGCAGCTTGTGTTGGGTTTCTCCTGTGATCTGGAGGTGCACTTTTAGCTGTATTCGAGGTAGCACTGAGCTGGGTATCAAACCCAGCATAGCCATAGCAATGTGTAGTTGGGGTTCTCCCAGCCTGTGCCACAGTGAGCTTGTACAAAACCAGCTCAGGGTTGTCATGCAAGCTGTGGCATGTCTTGGGATGAGACCACTGACATTCTGGCTTGTGGCATTTCAGGGTTCCTCGTATCACCCCTGTGACCAGCAGCAGAGAATAAGCCTCGTCTGGTCAGCAAGTTATTGCAGACTAGTTCATGTCCATGCTGTTGGGGGTGAAGTCAGTCCGGGATGGGCTTGCTGCATCTGCACTGTTTGCTCTGGAGTGAGTTGAGTCTGTGCAGAGTGGGTTTAGGATTGAGGGGACTTGTCCCCTTTGGTTGTGGTTGGCTCTCCTGTCGTATGCTGGCCCAGGGCTGGAGCCTGGGGTGAGCAGACCAGCACAGTGCTGACGCTGCACACATCCATGAGCCATGCAGGACAAACCCCATGCAGGACAAACCACATGCAGGGTCTGGAGGCACCTTTTTGAGGCTGTTGCATCTGGGCTTTCCTCCAGATGTTTTTCTTCTGTACTCTCACATTACTGAAGGCACAAAAGGTCAGGAAATGTTCCTAGAATCCTTCTTACATTAAACAGGGAACACAGTGAGGAAGAGAAAGAAGAGTAGAAATTGTTGGGGGAAGATGGGCTATGACAATTAAGGAGGCAAAGTTAGGAGTGCTAAAAGGCACTTTATCATCAGTGGTGAAGGGTGATTTTTTGTGGGACTTGATAGCCAATGAGTGTGTGTCTGAGTTAGGTAGTGAACAGTGCACAGAGGCACATTTAGGACAGAAAGTGAAAGGACATGCTCTGGCTGACTCACGCATTCATCCACAGCGTGAGTGCGATCCCTTTTGTAAGACACAGCCCCAGTTGGGCAGCAGCTGTGCTGCACGTGACTCCCGCCTTCATCTGACATGGGAACAGAGGGCAGGAAGAGCCTCCTGGGATAGGGTACTCAATCTCTCTTATTTCATCCTGTAATTCCTGATCAAGAATAATCTTAAAAAATAAAAAAGCAGTGTTATGCCCATGTTGTTTCATCATTTCCTTATGCTCTCTGTATGTCTGCTTTCTGTTACTGCCTTAATGGGATTGTTAGCTGCTTGGGGCAGCCCTGGTCTTGTGCTCTCATCATTTGCTGTGGTGGGCCAGTATCACGCAGGCTATCACATCAGCACTTCAGAGACATCCGCTGGCGTTTTTGGACATGGGCTGCAAGATAGAGATGTTCCATTGGGACAGACACATTTTCACAGCAGGAAACCTATGTTTCTATTTTGTCCTTTGCTCAGTAGGTGCTGGTGTGTGTCAACTAATCCTTTCCCTACTTAATCGTTCAGTCAGCACCAATGTGTTCCTCTGAGTAATGGCCTAAAGACCAGAACTTCTAGCCAGACCTTGTGTTTTGCTAAAACCACAAATCAAACTTGAAAAATAGGTGCAATAAGAAATAAAGCTTCCCAATAAAGAAAAAGGAATATTTCAGCTGCTGTCATCTTAACTCTTAATACCTTCTTGCAGGAAAGAACTGTTTTTGGAAGATGGCAAGGGAAATGAAAAGGGGTAGCAGTGTCTACAGCTGATAACACTGACCTGTTTTCTTGGCATTCCTCCAAATGCAAGGCCAGCTCTGCTTGAAATGTAGGTGATTCATCAGCTGAATTGCAAGCAGATAGTGTGGTGCAGAAGCACAGTCATAGACACATTATTTCAATAACCTGAGTTTTAGCTATTCTACTTTAAAAACTAATGAAGCAAATAATGTTGTGACACAGATGTAGGCAGTGAAAATGTGTCAGAGAAAGGCAATTAACCTCTGTACTAATAAAGTCTGTCAAATTAGGAAAATATTTTTTATATATTGTAATAGCTAATCAGAAATATATAGGCCATGAGTATTCAGTGCCGCAAGCCTGTGGAATCTTTTATACCTTTGAAATCTAGATGTAAACCTTCATCAGGGAAAAGCAGGAGGTTTTTGATTTTTTTTAGCACGGGTGTAAACAGCTAAAAAGTCACAGGGTGACTTTTGCTGAGGTGGTTAACAGGTCTCAGGACCTGTGAGCATTGCGTCCCCCCCTGCAACTAAGGTTGGGCTTTTACTTCCACATACAGGCATCCCTTAATCATTTACTGGCTGTATTATCAATGCTCTGCTGGACATTCATGGGGCATTCTGAGCTGAGACATGATTGATTAAAAACTAAAGCAAAATAGATTCTGTAATCCAGCTATCTGGCTGGAGAAATGGGATTATCTGAGATTGTGGACAAAACTGGCTGCTCCTATAGGAGAAAGAGCAATATTTCTAAAACTGAGTGAACTTTGTAGTGCATTAATGTTGTAGGCATTGTGGTGCTATAACCATCACTTAGCTGCTTCATGTTAGATTTTGATCAGCTTAGTCTATTGGTGAACACCACATCTGGAGTTCTGTCATACTGTAATGTCACCAAAGTTGTTGGACACTCCAATATTGACAGTACAAATACACTGAAAAACAGCTTGACCTTGTGTACATCTTTTAAGATACACAGTAGTAAAACATTTATCCTGTTTGCAAATACTTAGACCAATGCGGTAAGGCACCTCTTTATTACTCCAACAACAGTCATCTGCCATATTTTCTTTTAAAGTTAAATGTTTACACTGTTGTCTCATATTCACAGTCCTACACAGCCATTGCTTGTGCTGGTATGTGTGTGATAAAACCAAAATTTCATCAAAGCCTTTTGTATCTTAACTGTGTTCTGCCTCTGTACCTATGGAAGTGTTACTGTTAAAGATGTTAAAACGTATTCAAATATTAATAATTAACAACAAACACCTCATATTAGTTATTGCTATCGAAGAGCATGTGCTGCTGATTATGGCCTCTGTCCTTGTGCTCTCCCACATGTACCCTCTTACCTTTCCTGGCACAAAGGACCTTGCATGTGCCTTCTGTGCTTCTTACCATCGCCAAGGCTTCTTGTATGGTGCTGATGGGCAATTCGGGTATGGACCTGAATGATGGCCTTTACCATGGACAGACAGCCTGTAACTGTTTCCCTTTGCATACATAAGTCCTTCTGGATTCCAGTTGAGCCAGTTTGTGTGACTTTGACTCACCAAGCAAGTGATCTGTTCACCCCCATGACCTCCCACCAGGGTGCGTGTCATGTCTTGCACAGTATACGGGAATGCTAGTAGCTCTGTGTCTCAGTGACAGTTCCTGGTGCAGGCAGCTTTTGTCATTGAGTGGGCTTGTGTTAAATTGTGTTCACAGAGTCAGAGAATCATAGAATGGCTTGGATTGGAAGGGACCTTAAAGATCATCAAGTTCCACCTCCCCGCCATCAGCAAGGACACCTTTGAATAGATCAGGTTGCTCAGAGCCCCCTCTAACCTGGCCTTGAACACTTCCAGGTGTGGGGCATCTACAACTTTCCCAGGCAATCTGCTCCAGTGCCTCACTACCCTCATGGTAAAGAATTTCTTCCTAATATCCAATCTAAAATGACTCTCTTTAAGTTTGAAGCCATTCCCCCTTGTCCTGTCATGACATGCCCTCATAATAGCCCCTCTCCATCTTTCTTGTATGCTCGTTTCAGGTACTGGAAGGCCACAATTAGGTCATCCTGAAGCTTTCCCTTCTCCAGGCTGAACAATCCCAATAATCTCAGTCTTTCCTCATAGGAGAGCTGCTCCATCCCTCTAAGCAACTTGGTGGCCTCCTCTGGACTTGCTCCAACAGGTCCATATCCTTCCCGTGCTGAGAACCCCAGAGCTGGATGCAGCACTGCACGTGGGGTCTCACCAGAGTGGAGCAGAGGGGCAGAATCCCCTCCCTCCCCTGCTGCCCACGCTGCCTTTGATGCAGCCCAGGACATGTTTGGCTTTGTGGGCTGCAAGGGAACATGACTAGGTCAAGTCCAAACTCTCATCCACCAGCACCCCCAAGTCCTTCTCGGCAGGGCTGCTGTGGATCTGTTCATCCCCCAGCCTGGATTGACCCAGGTGCAGCACCTTGCACTTGGCCGTATTAAACCTCATGAGATTCCCATGGCCCCAATTCTCAAGCTTGTTCAGGTCCCTCTGGATGCCATCCTATCCCTCAGGTGTGTCAACAGCAACACTCATCTCTGTGCCATCTGCAAACTTGCTGAGGGTGCACTTAATCCCTTTGTTTACATCTTTAATGAAGATATTAAAACCACTGGTCCCAATATGGATCCCTGAGGACACCACTGGTCACTGATGTCCATTGGGACTCTGAGCTGTTGATTACAATCCTCTGAATGTGACTGTCCAGCCACTTTCTTGTCCATCTAACAATCCACCCAGAGAATCCAGATCTCTCCGATACAGAGAGAAGGATGCTGGGGGGGGACTGTGTCAAAGGCTTTACAGAAGTCGAGATAAATGACATCTGTAGCTCTTCCCTTGTCCACTGATGAAGTCATTCCATCACAGAAAGTCAGTCAGGACTTCCCTGTGGTGAAGCTGTGCTGGCTGTCTCAAATTCCCTCCCTGTCCTTCATGTGCCTTAGCATAACTTCTTGAGGGCTGTGTTCCATGACCTTCCCAAACACAGATGTGAGGCTGACAGGCTGGTATTTCCCAGGGTCCCAGGTATTCAAAGGCTTAAACTACAAAATGCGAAGTTTGACTGAACTCCATAAAAAGAAATGGCAGAAATCATGTTATTTTAATCACGAGTGAGTTGTTGCCTTTGAATTTGTTCTAATTAAACATCAGGTCAGATTAACTACTCCAAGGGTCTTTCTTTTTTTAGCAGGTCTTAAAGTAATGAATAGTTTTATAAGTTTTGAATTCTTTTAAATAGCTATTTATTGCTTGGAAAAACAGCTTTTTGTACTTTTTAATTGCACAGTGAAAATTATATTAAAAGTTTTTTCCTTCTTATCTATGTTTTAAGAAGCTTTGAAAGGATTAATTAAGCATCCAAACTACCTGCTGAGGTATGTAAATGTTACTATCTCCACTTTTCTGATGGGGAATCTGAAGTACAATGCTGTGTAAAGCCTGAATCCACCACGTCTCCATTTCAGAAAAAGACAAGGAGGATCAGCACCTGCCAGGGAGCAATTAATAGATTAACACAATCAGGTGAGAGTGGCTTTCCCAAGGTCAGACTATAATGTCATGGGCAGACAGTTGCAGGCATTTGAGTTAATGAGTTACTGATGGTGAGCTGGACTGTGAAAACTCACAGGATACGTGCTCCTGCTCACAAGTGATGTACAAGACAGTACAGATTGCCCTGAAACAGTGTTTGTGGGGCAGTAGGGTAGCTTTGCCATGGCTCAACCTGGTTTTCTAAGCCACCACAGCATTTTGATATCTCATGGTCCTGTGTCCCTATGTCAAAGTCCTCCTCCGCTCCCCCTGTGGTGTCTTCTGTAGGGATTCCAAGATCTCCTCTGCTGATTCAGTCATGGGAAAAGGAGCTAAAAGAGCCAGTTTGGCTCTGGTTGTTGTCAGAAGTATCTGTGGACTTTGATGATTTCCACACCTGAAATCTGAAGCATTTTCTTATTCTCAAGGAAGTTCTTCACTTAAAAAACTCCTCCATCAAATCCAGCCTTCCTGTTGGTTTAGTAATTTTTACTAAAAAAGGCAGAATCTACCATTCATCTGTACTTAATGGTAAGCTCCTACGAGAACCATCATTCATCTGTAGGCTGAGAACAGCCCTTCATCTTGCAATCTTTCTGCTTTCTCTTCATCTGTATCCCAGTCCTCATGAACAGTTTCCCATGGGAATTGTTATATTAAAAATGTAATGACAGAAATGCTGTTTTGTGCAGGACTGTTCAGGAAAATGATGAATGCTGTGCAGATGTGTGTATTGAAACCTCTGTATCTCTAGGAAATATACTGCTGTGTTTTCATAGGTTTCTCTCTAAAGCTGTAATTAACAACAGTCAGCAGAATGCTTCAAAGGGTTAAAGGAAAATAGATTTGAGGAAATACTCAAAGCCATGTGTAGGTGCTGCACATTCAATGTTGCAGTTGCATGTGTGCTTGCAAAAAAACACAATGGGAAGTGTGTCAATTGCCTCTCTTTGCAGATGGACCTAAGTCTGTGTACGCAAGATGCTGGTTACCACATAATTAGGCCACGAGGTTCTGTCCTAATGCCCCAGTTTCTGTTTGTAACCCTGCAGTGATCTGGCACTTGACAAAGGACAAAGCATTCAGCTTCTCCAGGTCAGTGCCACCAACAAATCAGGGTTGTCACACCTCTGGTGCCGAGTACAAAGCTCAGTGTTAGTCACAATGTTATCTTCCTCACTGTTTGGGTATCTGCTATGTCCAGTTTGAGATCTCAGAGCTTATCTACAACATGGGTTGTGTGAACACCTGATAGATTGTCTGAGGCTCTGTAACAAATATTTCCCTTTTTTTTGCTTCTGCTAAAATTTCTCAGGTTCTTACACAAGTCTGTGGAATAAATGTCAGTAAAATGTATGACCAACCAGGAACCTGGGTACTTTGCTAAGATGCATTTCTTCAACTCTGCCTTCAGTACTGAAAATACAGATAATAGCAGGCATCAATAACCATATTATAAAAAGTTATATATAATATATGAAAGTATAAATACATTATATAGCTATTTTTGAAAAGTGAACTGAATATATTCATATTTATTTCCATCTATGAAGATTTCTCCATGGGAGGAGAAGAGAAAAAAAGAAAGATCAACCTGTGACAGATGCACATCAGGGAAGTGGGTTGTCACACTGCAGGGAGGTGTTGAGATATCACAATGACGGGCATGCTACATAGACCTGAGCAGAACAAAACACTCTCTTAGGAAAATTGAGCCGAGGTAGAAACCATTGACTGACTTAGTGAGAAATGGTCCTGAGGTGAACTGCAATTTTTAAATAACATGCAATATGGAGAAGTCTCTGTGAAACAGGTGTTAAGAGTTTCAAGTTGAACTTTTTACGTTTGTCCCTAAAGGCAGATCTGTTAAGTTTTTCCTTTGTGAGGGTATAGGCTTGAGGGGAATCACCTGTACCACAGCGGTGTCCTTTGCTTTTAGAAATGGAGTTGCAATCTGCTGCCCCTGCTGCTCTGAACTGACCTTTGAGTCTGCTCTTGCAATCCAGTATCTGCTTTCTGAGCCTGAGCTGTAAGTCACAGGCTTTGCAGCAGTCTCTCCAGAGAGCTTTGAGGCAGTTCATCAAAGCAGGTGGAAAGAAGACTATGTTGTAATAGTTCTTTCATTCTTGCATATGAGTAACGAGGAGGAACAAAACATGCTGTCTATGGGCATAATTTTTCTTTAGAAACCAATCAAACCAGGACTATAAATACAAGCAATGTATTACAGGTGCTACATAAGGCTTTAAATATTTTTCTCTGGTGCCAGAGTGTGTGTATTGGTGTGATTTTGTTGTGGATGGAGAGAAATACTGTCTTTTGTTTTTGTGACAGCTCAAATACTGTGTTAAACAAATTACTTTCAGGACATTTCAAACATTTTTATTGTTTGAGCAGCTCAATTCAAACAATTAGTTTGTGTTCAATTTCCTAGGTAAGTTAATAAGCTTTTTAGAGTACTTCATGATTGCAGTTTAACCGGTGTCTCAGAATTTATGCTTCTGTTTTGTTTGCTCAGCATTAGCATTGCTCATTCACTAATCAAGCACTTACTTCCTAAAGTGGCTCCTTCACCTCCTCAGTACCTGCACTCCATTCCCCCTTGAAGCTTCACTTTCCTGGTAGCTTTTGTGTGTTCTGAAGGATATGCACCTCTACCTGGGATAAATTTTTCCTTGCTGGGCCTATTCCAACAGCATTCAAAAACTTACAGACACCATTCGGAAATGAGTATGAAGTTGAAGCTAGCAGCTCTGCTGCCCAGGAGATTGAGTTGCTGTCATATTGCATCTGACTTGCATCAGATCAGAGTTTAGGATTTGGGTGATTTGTTCTTCAGATTAATGTCAATCTGTTTTAAATTAAAACACCCTGGGGCAAATCCTTTGCTATGATCAATGAACTGTCTGGCTGCAGTCAACCAACATTACAACAGACATGAATTTGGCCTCCTGGTTCGTTGCCTCATCCCCTACATCACTTTCCTTATGTGGTTCAGACATCAAGCCTTTGATCCTATAAGTTGTTGACCATCTTCCACTGAAATCAGTGAGAATGGAGGGTACTTCAGTGTTCAACACCTTGTTGGTTTGGGCACAAGAAATGGACCACATATCTGCTCTACCTAAAATATAATTATGGTATGTCTATGAGCAGGCAATCTGCTTTGCACCTGTTTTACTACAGGAACAAAAGGCACAGGAAGTGTTTGGAAAATGAGGAACACACCTGTGTGTGAGAGTATAACAAAGCATCTTTATATGTAATCATTTGGTATAAGTCATTTCAGAGTTGACAAGCTGTTTCTCAACTTCGTGTCACCACTGCCTGATGCATCTAATTAGTCCTGTTCTCCAGCTGACAAATATCAGCTGCTCTTTCTAAAACATGGTTTCTCCCTCAAGTACATCCCTCTGGCAAAGTTAAATATTAATTATCCTTTTTTTTATTTTATGATTATTCATGTGTGCTAATGTCACTACACAATGAATGGGTAAGTCAATACCACAAAATATTAAAAGCATTGTTTCTAAAGCTCTGCAGCAGCCAAGATGTACGGAGCCATTCTGGAGATGAATGAGGCTATGGTGGCTGGGCTGTGCCACCAGTCACGCATGTCAGTGGTGAGACTCAGAGACTGTGGCTGTGGGATGTGGGCCTGGGTGTGGGAAATGTACCTTCTCCTCCCAGCACAGATGCTGGCCTGTTTTATAACTGCACAAATCACAGGACTTTTTGCTCTGCATACTGAAACTGCAGGGCACAGAACAGCATGGATACTGAGGCATCCAGGTACTCTGCAGGTCTGAGCTGTGTGGACCTGTACTTTCGCTGAGTGTTTGGGTGGTGCTAGTCTGCTGGAGTTTCTTGCCTTCTTTTGTGTGCTGGCCATCTTTGTGTGCTGGCCTTCAGGAAGATCCATATCCATGCCTTGTGAAACAGTCTCAAAAACAGACACTGAGAAGGAAGACATGTTGTAGTCAAGTTTCCTGAGACCAGTTATACCAGCTGCACTCAGGCTATGACACCCTTAGCTGTTCCCACAAAAATGAAGTTGCCCATCTTGCCCACTTGGCTGCCACAGTGACATGAAGGCTAGTGCATGTTCTTTTGTTCTGGAGGAGATTTTGTATTTGTTCTGTCCGGACAGGTTTGCATCTGGACCCATGCAAGGGCTGATGTAGCTGTGCAAGCCCTTATCCTTTGTGCCTTTCAAAGCATTGTGGGACAACTTTGAAGCTGTTCCCTTCCCCAGGCTGCACTTCAGGGTATGCAGGCTCACTTTTATCTCAGTGTCTTTTGCTCACTGTGCTCTATCCTTCCAGCTCTCCATGTGGATCAGAAAGATGCTGAAATACAGGAGGATCTCCTGTAGCTGTTCCTTACCTTATTCCAGTTTCTCACCTTACCATTGACCTGACTTTCTGACCTAGCTTCTTTGTGAGTGTTTTCTAGCATGAGTAGCATTTTCTTACCCACATCACACAACCCAGCATGTCTGCAGCCCAGGGTGCTAGACGTGCCTTCCCTCCCTTTCTGTAGCCACTGAAGTAGTTGGAGTTTGATTGACTCACTGAGCCAGTCCATAGGACTGAAGTAGCAACTGACACTTGTTGGAGCTTGGGCTAACATTTTTGCAATGTGCGATATCCTAGAGCAGTATGTTTTACAAGCCCAAAGTATTTGTGGATATATTAGTTGTAAAGATAAAAATTAGTAACATTTGTTTGCATTGTGAATGTCCTGCTTAGGAAATGGAGTGCAAATAGTGCTGGGTACCTGCCATGTGTTTAGATCATGGTTTTATTACATGAAAATTTGCACATCTCTCTTGTCTTTCTAAGTGTCTGTCACCTGATGGAGATTTTGAAAGATGCTGGCTTTTTTGCATGTCAGATACCTGCTAAACATCCAACTCCCAGCCAAAAGAAACTGAGGTGTGTAGGATCAATGTGAACATGAAAGCTTCCAAACTGGCAGTCATGGAGAATATCCAATCATTGCAATTATTTCCAAGTAATTTAGCGTAACTCTAATTATAATATGAGGTCATCTTGGTGCAAAATAATGTCTAATTAGGCACAATCCTTTTCAGATAGTCATAATAGATGCCAGAGAAAAACCTTTTGGCTCCTCTTATTGTGAGCTTTTAATTCTTAATTTACAATTTTTTTTGGTAATTAATTTTTTGAGCACACAGGGCAAATCAATCTATTTGAGTTAATTAGCATTTCTTCCCTGGTTTCCTAGTCTCCCTCTCTGTTACTCCTCTTTTTCTTCCCCTTACTTGAATATTACTGTAATTTATTCACATTTGTTTGCAACTAGTGCATAATGATTTCAAGCCATGGGCGAGCAAGAGACTGCAGCAACAGGAACGGTTGCAACTCTGGGAAGGAAGGAAGAAAGGAAGGAAGGAAGGACGGTCTGCAGAAAGTTTGTGTTGGTCACCTTCGTTTAGTTGCAAACACTAAATTGCATCAGGGCTGATAAGGGCAGCAGCAGAGTTAAGCAGAACTCTGGGGCTGAGGTGGGACAGGGTAGCAGAGCAGTGGAAGGAATCACTGCAAATACAGAAAAGGAAGATGATAAGCACCCAGGCAGGAAAACTGACTGATCTGCATTTGCTAAAAACCATTTTAAGCTGAACATTGTTTCACCTTGATACTTTATAAGAAAGTCCCTATGAGATCAGTTTTGCAAAGAACACCCGGGCTGCATTCACAGAAACCTATCTCATCTTTATTAGTCAGTATTTGTCCAGCCACTTGCTTTTTGCAGTGTTTACACACATCTATTCTTTTACCTAATGCAGATGTACTCTATGGTCTGCAGCAGGCAGATTTCTGCTCTAGTGCATGCATGCTTGCCCTTTCTCCCCTTGGACCTGTGAATCTCTTGAGCTGTGTGAAGCAATGCTGCCCAGTGGTTTGAGCTGTAGGCTGAGTGCCAGCGATTCCTCATGTTGTCTTGTCCTGGTTCCTTTTGTTGCTGATTTTAGGAGCTCTCTAAACACAGACACAGAGTCTAGTTTAGAAAGGAGACGTTGTTTATTCTGTGCAGGGTAAAAGGTGGAGGTTTCCACAAATCAAGCACACCAAGGGGTAAAAATTACATCTTTTATACAGTAAAATTTACATGAATCTTCCTATCTAATACATATTCTCTGAGTACCTACTGCATATCTATTTGTGTGACATAATCTTACGCAATGCTTGAAACACAAAGTACCTTTTTATTAAGGAACTTCTATTGTAGAAGTTATCTGACCACCTTAGTTACATTTACAAAAGGTGAGAAAATGACATCAATTCCTTTTGTAGAAGTTATCTGATGACATCAGTTACACTTACAAAAGGTAAGAAGATTCAGCCTGGGGACAGATAATTCAGCTTGAAGACATCAGTTTCCTAACTTGTTCTGTATTTTTTGCGTGTGTCAAGCATGTGGATATCCTCCATGTTTTCATGTGACCTGCGATGTGAGACACTTCAGTTTTGTTTGGAATGGAAGGGCTCAAAAAACAAAGAAATCCTAAGTCAGCAGGTGATTTTGTCCTCTTGTTTACCACCTGTTTTTCTGTAAAAGATACATAACAATGCTTATATGTATAACTCCCTTGGATATTGCAAAACGAATTTCATGTTTGTAATGCTCTTTGAAAATAGAAATCGATAAGTAGCATTAACTTAATCAGAAATTGTTTTTCTTTTAAACAGATCTTTATCTTTCCTATAACTTGCCTCTGCTGATCTCAGCTTGCACTTAATGTATTTGGAATTGAATCCAATAGGAGAAGCTTAGATTCAGGGGCAGAATGACCATGAGAGAGGAGGGTTTTGTAAGGTAGTAGATTGCTGCTTGGAGATGCAATCTACAATTTCAGTTCGAGGGCCACATCAAGGTGAAATAGGGCTCTGGCTTAATAGATGCAGTCATGTAATTTTCTGGTCAATTAAAAATCAGCCCAGACAATGCATGAAGACTGAGGGGAGATTAAATAGACTCTACAGAAATGTCTCAGGGAGCAAAAGAATACAAAAAAGCTGAGTTTGCTATGTTGGAGTGATTGGGGTAGTCCTAGTAAGAGGCAGTGCCCGTCCTGGCAAGTTCTCTGTGCTGAATGAATTGTGGTATTCAAGATTGCTTCTACACTAGTGAATAAAATAGGCCAGGGAACTACTCACTGGCCACAAGGCCAGCAAGAGAGTCACTGCTTTTGAACATAAATCCTTTTCCTCTCCCACCCTAACAAGGTGGCCCATCCAAACCTTGTATTGGGAATGGTCCCTGGTTATTGCTGAAAGAGTCCAGGCATTCTGTGAGAGAGAGCTGGTTGCCTAGAACAAGTCTGTGCCAAGGACAGCACTGACAGTCGAGCAGTGGGTGATGCTGTGCCAGTGCTTGGGCCCATGCCCTGGCCCTCTTTGGCTGCCTAGTGCAGTAGCCCATATGCCTCTGACTCTTGGACGCATCCCACTGTTCCTTCAGCCCTTCCTGGAATTCTTGGCTTGGATTTTTGTTTTATTTGTTTGTCTTAGAACAGCACTGCCAGGATCTGAGCTGCCTTCTGGAGTGGGTCAGATCACCCAGCCCATCACTGGCTGCTGAATGAGCAGAGGGAGACGCGCAGTCCTTGGGCGCCGTGGGAAGTGCGGGGCTAACTGCTTGGCTGGACAGTGTGTGAAGAGTAAAAGGGTCAGTGTCCTGCCTCAGTACACACACACTTGTGCTATTACAGACCATCATGTGGATGCATTCACAGAGCAATTCTCCGAGCTGTCACTTCCCACTCATAGCCAGGCTCCTAGGCTCTAAGGACTTTGAAGCAAGGAAGTGGGTCTTGGCGAATAAAATACCTTCTGTATGCAGAAGGCAATAGGAGTTTGGTAATGATATAGCTTTGAAAAGTGGGATGGAAAGTGATTGTGAAACCTGAGTAACTTACTCTAGAAGAACTAATTTTTTCGAATTTGTAAAGTGAGAGAGTGTCATGTAGATCGTTTGTAGGTTTCTATGTGTAGTTACACATACAAGTGTATTTATTTGACAAAACATGGAGAATGGGATGATGATCTAAAATAAGAGGCTGACTCAGATGACTGGAATTTAATTTGTCAGCAAGTGAAAGTAGTAGCAATGATAGAAGAAATAAAATTACTTTATCAAATTTCCTGCGTAGATCTTGTTTTACAGAAGGAACAATGTACAGTACATCAAACCAACTAAAAATATTACAATAATGTAAAATGATAGTCACTTTTAGCATATGGCAGAAAGAAATTAAAAAACCCCAAACAAAACCCATTGCTTTCTAGAAAAGTGCAGATTGTGTCAGTCATGTTTAAGCTCTCCCTGTTCCCATGAAGTATGAGGAGAGGTCTGAATGTACAACCTTCTTCTCTTCCTAGAAAGAAAAGCTTTTCAGTACTGTAGATTAACAGGTCACACATGTAAATGAGGCACATACTTAACTGACCTCCAGGACTGGGCTGTCTTTTATCTTAGAAGCCAAAGGCAAGTTTTACATTATCCAAAACCAACCCTCAAATAACAATGCTAGTTTTATGGCAACTTTTGCTTTTTTTTAGGAGAAAGGTGTTCACCTTGATGCAAGAAAAGGGAAATTTTCAGTCTGGCAAGCTCCTCAAAAAGTTTCTCTTCAGAAAGGAGACATCACAAGATGAGGCAAAAACATTTTAAGGACTTTGACAAGTTCCTTTCAAGATTTGGGGGGCTTCTAAATCATTGTGAAATGCATAGACTCCTTCTCTTCTGCCTGTGACAAAATGAATTATGCTGTGATCCATATCCATAATAGCAACTGAGAGAGATGATCAGAAGTCTAGCAGATATCTAGCAATTTTTTATTCCTTGTATTTTTTAAATGAGAGAATAAATTTAAGGGGACAAATAAGAGCCTGAGAAGTTTATTAAATGTAAACTGAGTTGGAATGAGCATGATTTCTCCTACTGAGACAACTAAAATGCAAAAGCCTGTCTAGAAGCTAGGAACAAGGGTTGGGCTATGGAAAAATAAAAACCAGCATTCCTTGGCCAAGAAAGCAGATGTTAATCATGAAATGATTGTAGACTCAAGAAGCATTATTCCTCTGCAAGTGTATGCCCTCTAATTCACCTGAAAGATTCTTATCTGTTTTCCCTCCTAAAGTGTGCATATATATCTAGACGACTCCTACAGATTATTTTGCTTTCTTTCATGCTTCTAAACCTGTGTTTTGCTATTGTAAGGCAGCTTTGCACTTGTGGTTGCAAGTTGTTGTGGATACTGTCCCAAAGGAGACCTGCTGGCTGTATCCAAACTGAAGTTCAGGCATGGAGATGGTTGTGATCATCATACTGAAGACACAAACCCGAGCTGAGGATAGCCAGTGACAGATTGCTGTTACTGGGGGCATCTACTTTATCTCACTGGGGTACTTATGTGATGTCCTTGCAGCACTGTCTGAAGCCTTTGTGCTGCATTTTGTGTGGGACGAAGAAGAGGAAGGTGGCATTAAGTTGTGAACTATGCAGTGCACAAGGTCCAAGGCTTAACAACCCCTCTCCCTGTCCAGCCCCACTTCTACATGAGAAGTGTTTCCAGTTCCTTTATACCTGAAATTTTCATGGCCTAATTGTGTTTGCTTTGGACATCAGAAAGCCAGCCTAAAACCTTGACTGTGCTTCTTGAAAGGTGATCTTTTGAGTCTATCCCTTGGTGCTGGCTCTACCCCTCTGGAGCCAAAGTTTGAGAAGGAAGGAGGGTGCCAGGAATCTGGCTGGCTTTAACTCTCCTTGAAAATGCTGGTTGAGTGATCCTTCATTAGATCTTGTAAGAAGTTAAAGCTGGTGGCCTTGTGACTACAGAGGAAATCTCTGATGATCACAGAAGCAAGGTTAAAGGCACGCAGAGTGAAATTCTAAGGAACTCTTTGGGCCCGATGATGAGAGTAGGTAGCAAGCCAGGGGCCTTCCTGAGGCCCACACTGCTTCTCTGGCACAAAGAACAGGTGACTAAGGAAAGGAGCTGGAGAGGCAAAAGGCATGTAGGTCCTTTTCATCCTGGTCTGCCTTTTTTTCCTCTTGGATACACCTTGAGGGGATAGGGTCTTCTTCTCAAGAACATGTCATACATCTAACTGTTGTACGTTGCTTAGGATGAGCAAAGACGGAAATGGTTTCTTCTATTCAAAACCTAAGAGAAGTCTTGTTTTAAGAACATCTTTATTAAATAAAGTGATGGAAAAATAGTCCTTTGACTCAAATGGCTTAGACCGTAGTGTTATAGCCACTTTCCTGTGACAGTACTGTGTGTGATACAGTTTGAGCTTCACATGGTTGCCAACCCTTTCCCTCTATTTTTTAATGTTTTTAAAGCAATTTCAAGTGTGCCTAATTCCAAAAATATTAATTCAAATTACATTAAAAGATGTTTGTGGTGCTCCTGTTTAGACTGTTCTTGGCAGAGGGCTGGGGAGTTCAGCTAGAGCTGCCCAGGCTTGCCAAAGCCAGCTAAGCAGCAGGTCCCCCCTCCTCCTCCCTCCACCAGCAAGAAGGGAAAAGATCTGTTGAGCCTTAGATAAGCTTTGAAAATGCTAACTGAAAGAAGTGGAGAATGGTCTAGAAGCCAGATGTAGTGGTGAGAGAGAGGAAAAGATCTGGACAGTCATGAAATGGTAGAGGGGAAGGGATTTATCACAGGATGGTAGGAAGGGCTGTAGAGGGGATTAAAAACAGGCAAGTGAACATTACTGGAAGTTGATGATATTACAAAGGAAATAGCTACTTGCTGCTGGCTGTGTAGGAGGCCTGTCAGACTTGGGGAAGTAAAAGCATAGTGCTTACATCAACATGATTTTTTCTTTTTTTTTTTCTTTTTCTTTTTTTTTTTTTAATGGCATCTGGCCCTGTGTTGCATTTGGGCATAGTATTTAGTGACCTACCTGTATGTGACACATTTGCTGTAGGCAGTGTTGGTTGCTGCAGCTGGCAGGGACGGGAAAGCTTTCAGAGGGGAGTTCTGGAGAACGGAGAGCCAGTACTGTCCAAGCCCTGAACAGGCCCAGGCTGGGTACATCAGCGTCAGCACCAGAGGTGTCCTACTGGTGATTTAAGCTGTGTGTTTCAATGTTCCAGCTTGAACTTTAGCTCTTGGGAGCCACTGTACTGAAAAGAAAATGTGTATTTGATTATGAGTGGAAAGGAGCGCCTGGGCCATCTTCAGCTGTTTGGAAAAAAAAAAAAAAAAAGAAGGATTTGGTTTGGCTGTATTGTTCCACAGAAAAGTGGGGCACGGCGAAGGAGGGGAAATTCCTGCCCTCTCCAGCTCTGGACAGCAACCTGGGGACAACCTGAAATTGCTGTGCCCATGCAAATGCCACTACCTGAGCCTGGGCTTGGCCACGTTCAGTGTTGGCTAACTGCTGAGTTTTTCCTTCATAAAGAACTCTGTCTAAAAGGCCACAAGGCATTTAAAAAGTGAGGGAAGAGACCTAAGTTGGGCCTTTCTGTTTCAGAGAAAGGGGGAGAACTGAGTGGATCTGGGCTGGGATGTAACTGGCATCTAGCAAAGCCGTGTCTGGGATGAAGCCCAGCTATGTCTCCTTGATTCTCTGCTGCATCCTCAGCATAGGCTGGATCAGCTCTTGCACACCAGGACAGGTGGATAGCTGCCAAGGAAGAGTAGTCAGAATGAGGTGTGCTCTTCTACAGCCTACCTGAAATCACAGGAGGCTACACTGACTGCATGAGCCATGGAGATCAGCCCCATTCCTGGGCAATCCCTAGAAAGGAGTGAGCCAGCCCTAGACCCTCAGTACTGCAAGAGCTAACCAGGACCTACAGTCAGTCTCTACTGGAGCAGCCAGTTTTGTAGAGCTTTTACTGTAATATCTTATCAGGTTGTGACCCATATTTGGGATTGCTCAGGTCCTTTCCATCCTTTCTTTGGCACTTGTGTGTTGTTTTCCTGGTAGTAGTGCTCTGCTCTTTTCTTTAGATCCCAGCTGGCATTTGCTTGATGTGGACAAAGTGCAGAAAGTTTTCCAAGCCCATTTCAGAACATCTCATGCCCTTAGAGGTTTGAAAGGACTTATCAGTCAGTGACTTTGGAAGAGCATTTCAAACCCACTGCCAAATTAATGGGTCAGCTGAATAGTAAGTGGACCTTTTTTACTGCTGTGCGTCACAGACCCCCTTCTGTTTCACTGGGCTAGAGTTTTATTGCATGAAAAGGGATTGGACTGGATAAACCAGCATTCTTTCCTGAGGACCTAGCAGAGCACGATAATCACACAGTATTGTAGGCAACAGAGTGAATAGGAGCAATTGTATCCAATACCTGAGTTGTTGGAACATGCCTGCCTGTTCATGTGAGCCAGGAGAGAAAGATTGTTTTTCCTTTCTGAAGAGGGAAAATTGGAGGGAAGCTGTGCCAGAACCTTTCCAGGTTTAGAGAAGTGGAGGAAACACCTGCTACGCCATCAGCATTCTTGTTAACAGTGACTGCATGAGTGACAGAATCTGTCCTTTCCGGGGATGATTCAGACTCAGAAGACTCTTGGTAGTGATGACACGAACGCCTGGTAGCTCCTGAAAGCAGAACTAATGAGCAGTGCCACTCACTTAGCGTATGGTTTGACAACAGATGCACATGTTGGTAATTAAGTATTTGGCTGCATTACATTATTTTATTTTTGGATTTCTCAAACACACACCCATTGCAATCTCTAGACACTTTTGCATGGTTTAAAAGCCCTAAACTTATAGCAAACAGAAAAATCAGCACAGGAAAATTATACCCCACTTTTAGAAGGGCTCAGTAGCACATAGGCCTTCCTGTGCACCCCAAGCCTAGGAGACATAGGCTCTGTATGGCAAAACTGTACTCAGGGAATAATCCCAGGGATTTCTTCCACGTTGAGCAGAGCTATGTCTGTGGTTTCAGATCAAATCAGTACACAAGTCTTGGGCCAGGGTTTTATTCTACTGTATCATCACATCCATCACTTCTTGTGACCCAGCAAAGCCTTGGAATGGCTTTGAACTTCATGAACTTCATAAATACCTGAATGCAATTATACCTTGCAGTGCTTAGGGAGCGGACTCAAATACTTCATCTTAGAAGAGATCTTCTGGAATGTCTTACTCTGTCCTTGCATGCCAGCAGTTATTTATGTCTACATGTTAATGCTGACCTCAGCTACAACCTGCAAAATATGTACATAATGGTGCTTGCTGGAGCACCTTGCTCCCAACTTGTACACCTTTTCTTACACAGTCTAGATACTTATTAAAACTCTCCCTTGGAGCCCAGGCAGAATTGCCCTATATGTCAGATATACTGGAGGAACAGCTACCCCAGAAATTATGGAAATTATATTCTCATCCCACTCTACCCAGGTTTCTGTTGTGGGTTGTTAAGGAGGAATTAGGGTGCGTCATAAGGGCAAGATGGAGAAACATATGATGGCTGGGGAGGTCACCTGGTCCAGGAATAATGCACGGCATTAGGGTTTTTCCTGCACATTATGTTACAGGATAATAATTTCCTTTTGCGTGAAAGTCAGGAGCTGAGCCAACTACATTGAACTTGAGTTTGTTTTGAGATTCTGAAAGCAGCAGAACTAGTGAGAAGACCTGTTCTTTATCCAGACATTAGCAATTGTATACAGCAGAGGTCCAAGATCTACTGGAATATCCTTGTAAAACCACCTGTAAAGTTGCTAAATATTTTAAGTCTTGCCTAGAAATTCTCAACATTGTTTTACAATTCAGGGAAATTCTAAGAATTTGTCACCACTGCCTTCCAAAAGCATAGCTGGTCACAGACTGTGCCATCTTTTCACGAAAAGGTAAAGTAAAATCTCTTTGGTTTCCTCTCTATATTTGTAAGCCTGGTTCTAGAGCTAAAATTGTAAGATTCTTGTGCAAAGACGCTATTTGACTGACTGAGAGGTGTCTCTGTGTATCTCTGTGTGTTCCTATTCACTGACTGGAAAGTCTGCCTGTGTAACCAGAAAATGACTACAGCTTAAGCTGATGTAGGTGTTAGCTATGCTTAATGAAAGAAAGAATTCCAGTCGGTGCTGACACTGAGAAGGGTATTTAGAATTTTGAAGGGGAAAGACAGAAATGAGAAGACTAAGTAAGATGTGACCAGGCAGCTCCACCTACAAACCATAACCCTCCAAGGCAATCTCGGGTTTCTGCTCTGTACTAGCATACAAAACAGATTACATGCTAACCTAGACTGCAAGCATGAGAGTATTGGAAATCTGTTGCAGGTGTTTGATGGTAAACAGTGTTTATAGCTGCCAGGATGGAAACATTAATGCGTGTGAGTGAGTGCAAGTGGAGGGCAGGCCTCAAACTTTCACCCCATTACCTTCACATTTCGGTTTTGCTTTGCAGAGTACTAGCTCCCTGTGAGTTCAGGCTGCTGGTGAAGCTGCTATATGATTTTACTTGAGCATGTCCTATGTTCAAATTTGAAATGCCAGAATCACCTGGGAAGTAGTGGGCTAATTTATCACAGGAACAAAAATATACAATGGAGACTGAATGGAAGAGGATGAGTTCTGACAGGCATGCCTTTACTTTTTCAAGCAAGTATTTTTGCTTGGGTGGGTGGTGTATTAGTTATATATACAACTCATGCTTTTAGCTACAGCAAAATGTGAGAAGACATAATAATAGCTCTTCACGCTAAGGCTTCCTCTTTTTTTTTTTTCTTTTTTTCTTTTTCAGTTCAGTTAGTTTGAGAGGTTAGATTATTCTCTTTCTGAGAACTGAGGAAAGTATTTTTAATACTTTTCAGTGTGAGAGGTGGCTGGGCTGCCTTTAACCTCAGATGAAAATAGCAGTACATTTACTAGGGAGTTGGGCCAGAAGGTTGGACTGCTAGTGCAAGGCTCTTGATTACTGCCTCACAGTGGTTCCCAGTCAGTCAGGAAGATAAAAAATCCATCCAAAATAAAAGGCAAATTCACCTTTGAAGACTTAGTGTGTGTGAAGGGCTAAATATGTTTTACTAGTATTTTTTTTTCCATAGGGAAAAAACAAGTAGTAGTAGTATAACCAAAGGAGAAATGTGTTTACCAATTTTTTCTTGACACACAAGTAGTTGACAATTGCCCACAAAGAAACTGCAGCATGAGAAGGATTCATGAGCCTGTTGGTGTCCTCTGTCAGGGCTATGTGCAGGCCGGGGTGGACAGTGAGGGGACAAGAGGTGTTTGCTACAGCCCCAACACACCCACGGCTGCTGTGCTCTGTGGGTGGGGTGGGTGTTAAGGAAGGAGGTGAATGAGCTTGTTCAAGTGATCATGAGCAAGAGACTAAGGGAACAGCCTATCTCCTTGGGGTAAAACTTCCCCCTGTGCTTTGTCTTTTGGAAAATGCAGTTCTTAACTTCCACATTTGCACTCTGGAGTAGAAAATACAAGAACATAAAATGGCTGGTCTGGCTCTATCTTTTGACGATGATCAATCTGATGCCTAGGGAAGGGTATACAGGGTAAAACCAGGAATATTTCCTTATCAGTTTCCTGCCTTCCTAAGCCACCAAAGTCTATGTCTAGTACCCGAATGGATATCTGTCTTGTTAATTTGTGTAACTGCATTTTGAAACCATGCACTGTTCACAATGTTCTTTGGTGACGAACTCCTCCATTTAACTACCAGTTCTGTTGAGAAGAACCTCTCCTTGCTTTGTTCTGTCTCCTCATTCCTATTTTGTGTCCCTCATTCCTATTTTGTGTCCCTCATTCTCAGTGACCATTTCTTATTCCCCTTCCTATGTCACTTTTTGTAAGAATCCTACCCTTTCAGTTTCTTTACCAGGAAATGGAACATCTGTACCTCTGTCACATGTGCACCTTTGCATGTTCAATGGAGGCTGTGATATGGGGCTGGAGAGGGTCTTTCCAGCTGGAATTTCTTCAGTATAGGCTTAAGGTGGCATCACCCCTGACTGCAGAGCAGCCATGTAGGCACTTGTCTTCCTCACCTCCAAGGGAAATGAGCAGTCAGGTTGGCTGAGGTATGTCTGACCTCAGGGAGAAGTAAAGAAGTCATCCTCCTTTCCTTAATACATGAGAATGATGTGTAGGAATGAGGGCACACAGAGTGGGAACCATGCATCCTGCTCACTTCAGAAGACTCAAGGGGTCTGTAAAATCATCCTATTAATAAAAACACACCTTTTCTAAATTCTGGGAAGGTGCAAGCACTTTAGAAACCTAAACCAGTTTAACCTTAACACAGCATAAAAAATCTTGAACAGGAGTGAGGTAGAACTGATGAGAGTTCCGGACTGGGGTCTGCAAAGCTTCATCCATGCAGAGTCCTACCTCCTCTGAGCTGCCCCTGGAGCTTCCTGGGGGGAATGTTGAGGAGTGGAGGCTGCAAGCAGGCATTTCCACATTGCACAGTCTGAGAGCATTTGAAAATCAGAATGCCCAACTTTCCTTTTTTTCTCCTTAAAAAAAAGGCAGATGCTTTAAAAAGCAGACACTTCTTTAATTTGTAGCTGTTAATTCATTTATAAACTACATGTGCTTCATGAGTGATTATGCTAATGTACTTAAGACTATTTAAACCCTTGCACTGATTAGCCTAACCATTCATTGTACAAATAAGATGTTATCTTCAAAATGTGTCTAGCAAAATTCCATAATCACAAACATGTTACTTTATTGAATACAACTATTGGCTTTACTGAATTCAGCCACTTACGCTTTAATTTTTAACATTCTTTTTTGCATTGTATTCATGTATTCCATACTGATATGGTGGGACTAGGCTGGTGGAACGTATTTAATGGCAAAAATAGGCAGTTAAATTTATATTTCATCCTGTCTCCAGGCAAAAGAATTTGTGGGGTCACACTCACCTCATGCATGCAGAGGAGCAAGTGGGCTGTAACCCCTCTGAGGCAGGTGGGATGCGCTGGCTCTGTGCCTTGAATTAGCACACCATAGCCCTGGCCCCAGTTCCTGCTCTGAGGTCTGCCAGGTGCTGCGGGACTGCAGGCAAATCACTTAGCTCAGAGAGTCTGGTTTTCCCCATCTGAATGGGGTAATGATGCTCAGCTACCTTCGAGACTCGCTGCTAAGTGCTCTCTGAGTCACAGGCGTTGTTATTAAAGATATCTGGAGAGATGATTTCTTTGGGCAGCTTTGTGCTGAAGGTGTCTGAGGCCATTTCTGGGCAGATTTCCCTGGGGCTGCCATGGTGTCAGTGTCATCATCTGGTGTCATTTCTTGATTAAATGATCCACGGAGTTTAAAGAAAAATGAGGGTCTGTGCTCCCTCCGTAACGCTGTGAAAGCAGCAAGGTGTTTTGGGTGATCTGCCTGATATAGAAAACTTTTTGCCAGCTTGCAGAAGGTCTTCTGCCTGAAGAGTGCCAGGATGGGATTCTGCTGGGGGGTCAGGGCTCCGGCCTTTTGGTTTGGAGAAGGATCAAACCTCTTTTGCTGTCTTTGAGGCAAAATGACAGAGTTCTTTGACATTTTCGTTGGTATATATTTTTAAAATCTGTCTTGAGATGAATTTGAATTACAAAGATTTTTGGTTTTGTGTTGCTACATGATTCTGACATGCTGTGAAGTCAGGAGATATGTTCTTTTGGGAAGGGATATAGGGCAGAGTGTCTTTTTCCTTGACTGGCCTGCCAGCATCCCAGCCACACTGGGTATGGGACAGGGCCATGCATCCCCCAGGCCCTGGAGAAAGCTGGGAAGGGCTGGTGGTAATGAGGATGGGCACTTCTAATCCCTTGTGCCCTGATCTGGGCTGGTTCTTCCTCTGTGAGCTGAGCACTCTGAGCAGCAGCCATTAGAAAGAGCTAACTGAGCTCTGTGCTTTGTGTGAAAAAACTGCAAAGGTCAGACAGTGGATAGAAAAAAAAAAGTCTGAGATAGTTATCTGTATATCCAACATTGTAAAACTACTTTAAAAAATGTTCTGTGGATAGAACACATGGAAAAAGCTGTGCTACTTTGCTAAAATGTGATACTCAGAGACAAGTGTGCTCAAAGGGGCAACTGTTTATACACATGTAGCCCCATCAAGCAGAACCTCTGCACCCGCCCGATGGGAATAGTGACACCTGTGCAAGCGGGTGCTGACTTTTGCATACACAGAAGCTGCTTTTAGGGTGGACGAGTGCAGGCACTCCTCCCTGAACATCTGCAGGTGCGGCTGCATGCAAAGAGACAAAGGGAAGTTGAAAGGAGGCAATCGTATGTGCCCTTCATGGCAAAAAGTCATGAGTCACATTTAAAAATACTGTAAGATTCCATGTTTTCAGGCTTTTCTCTGCAACCAGGAAGGCCAGAGTTTCAAGGGCAGACCTCCAGGAAAGAGGACAGGGAGCCCAGCAAAATGGGGGAGCTGACAGCCCTGAAACTTTGCCCCCAAGTGTCTCAAAAGAGCTGCAGCTGAACTGCCCACAGCATAGATTCAGTGTCATACTCTGTGTCACCACTGAAGTGGAAACCAGGAGACCCTCTGGCTGTCCTTGTAAGAACAGTGAGTGAAGCAAAAAGCTGCATAACTTACGGCGCTGCAACTCCCACAAGAATGGCAGCACCAATGCAGGGATGTTGCACAGCACCACAGCTTCCTCTGTGCACGTGTGCGAGCGCAGCCTAAAAACAAGTGTGTGCATGTTCTGCTTTGAGATAAGGCATATCAAGGTCAAGTGAGATGCAAAAGGGTTAAACACCCATCTCACTGCAAAATGTTTAACAGTTGCATTCTCGCATTTATGCACTTATGTCATAAGAGAGTACTTTTCTTCTGAAGTTTAGAGATGTACGGAAGGTATGTTGGTTCTTAGGACGGATTATAGCCCTAACTGAAACCAACGAAACCATTAGCACAAAACCATGCTGCTTTTTCTTCCATGCCATTAATTAGGGGAGTTAAAACTCTTCCCTCCCTTTTTATTAAAAAAATAGTACCAAGATTTGCACTTGTATGATTTCTTAGAAATTTTTGTGGTCCTGAGAGTGGTATTGCAGGGAAACTTACAACTGAAAAGCAGATAGAGGCATCAAAAAAGGAAAGATGAGTAAGAAGAGGATCTAGTCTATGATTTAATTGGAATCAATGGGAATTGTGCCATTTGCCTTTGGTGGCAGCAGAATCAAAGCTGAAACACCAGCTGTAGTTTATTTTAGATTGCTGCCTGTCTGAGATTAGATTTCAGATATCTCCACAGGGTTCTTTTTTCTTTTAACTACCTACAATTTATGGCAGCAATACATATTCTAAATGTCTTCCTCTACCAGAGGATCAGCTGAGCCTGTAAGGTCTGTAGGTGAAACAAGCTCTTTCCCTTTGTTTTCCAGGGGTTGAGTCTGCCAGGTGTGAGTCTAAAGGAGTGGGTGTTGCACTGCAGGGAGATGTCCCTTGGGACAAGGCCTCCAAAGCTGCATGAGTGCAAAAGTGAGAGATTCGAGCAAGTTATGCTACTCAGCACTTCTCAAGTAGATATATGGGAAGCAGAAGCCAGCTAAGTGGACTGGAGATGGAGCAGCCTGAGGAGTGAAAGTCTCAGCAGGCTGATGGCTGAGCTCTAGGTGTAAGGAACTGGTGGGAAAGATGGAGTGGAAGATCCTGATGTTGCCAAATAAATCCATAACCTCTTGGGAAGTGCTGTACTGTAGTGAAACAGAGCACGGGGGAAATATCCTTCAGTAGGGAAGAAAGAAAAATTAAGGCCTGAAGTCAAAGAAGGATTTGCAGAAGACAACAGGGAAATAGTATCCATCTTGAATAGATGTAACAACCTGTGTAATGCTAACACTTGTATTTGAGTAGCAGTAGTCTTTTGGCTGCTAAATGTGTATGATTATCTTTGTGTGATGAATGAAAAATAGTAGTCACTTAGTCTTTGCGAACAAACAAAGCAGTTGCTGAGGTGTCAGATCTTCTGCAGCCCCTACCTGCTCTTTAATAGTGGTTAGTGGGCAGAGATCTCTGCAGGAGGTTTAGACAAACAGACAGGAAGAAACTAGTGGTGAGCACTTGAGACATCAGGTGACCTAAAAATAGATAACTTTGACGTTGGAGGGAGAAGAAAAAATTTAGAAAACAAAATCCAAGAAAAAAGTAATGAATGTTGGGTGAGGGGAAATGCCTAAGGGTCCAGGATGCAAAAGCAGCTGAATTCTCATGGAAGAATATATGGAAACTATGAACTTTGTAACAGCTAGTCAGGAATCACTAAAAAACTCACTAAAAAAAAAAAAAAAGAGGTGAAGTGCGTCTTACAGAAAAAGTTGTGGTTTGCAGACCTTTAAAGTTTCCTGGATTGCTCCTGCTGTGGGTCATTTTGCCTTACAGGTTTCCTGAGGTAAAGTGTCATGACTGTGTTTTCTCCCTATTCCTTTTTCTCTGGTCAGAGGTGAGAAATACCCAACATGAAATAGGCATGCAACTCTGCTCCAGTCCTCTCAATGGCTAGGATCAAGCCACTGATCAAGCCTTCATACTTCAAAGGAATAATGAAAATCCCCACACATTTCTACTTATGAACTGCCTCCCACCCATGTGTGTTACTGAAGATGCCCAGAGCAGGCACTATCTGACATTATAATAGAAAGCAACTGATAGGCAATTCTCTCTGCTAGAGCGACCAGACCTGAAGAGCTGATTTAACCTCCTATAAGCAAGGACAAATGATGATTGAGGTGTTTCTATCCCAGTAAATTGTATAACACATGCTCTGCTGTCCTTTGGTCTGATTCTGTATTTCTTGAATGTTCTAATGTGCAAGTGATGTTCAGAGGAGTTTTGAGCATGTCAGGAATATAGCTGGGGCTCAACTTGTAAAAAGTGTTAGCAAAATATTGCCTGAAGCACAAAGGCCACCTGGACTTGTGACTGCAAAGGTTCCAGTGGCAGTAACCAAATGAGGTTTTGTTGAGTTGCTCTGAGTAGGAAAGATATTTTTGCTTTGCTAAAGAAACTAGAATTTGTGGAGCTAAATATTAACGAGACCATTCAAAACTAAAACAAGAGTAACCTATGTCTGTCAACTGTTTTGAGTAATATCATACTGGAGTTAAAAAACCAAACTCGAACAAAACCCCAAACAAACCAAAGCAAAACACTTTGTGTCAATTTTCAATTCGTTACCATTATTTGAGTATTACAGGCTTTCTGCCCCTCTCTGAGCCACAAATAAACAGATGGGGTCCATCTCTAAGTTGTCTTTCCTAGGGTCTCCTTCCTCATTTCAGTGTGATTGCATTGCATTGAAAATGCTTTGGGCGGATGTGTACATTCAGATACTCTTACTAAAAAAAGAGAGCAATTAGCAGAGGAGGGGACCAAACTATTTACATTATCTGTTGTTCAGCTTAAAAATTCAGTTTCTTTTTAACAGGTTTTCTCTGCATGGTTTCATGAAGGATAGTTTTTGGAGGAAAGTTGTTGAGAAGGGAAAATTGTTCAGGAGCAAGACAGATCTCTACAAAGTGAAATTTACCTGTTCATTGCAGAGAGTAGATTCTGCCATATGTGTGAGCCCAGAAGTAAACAAAAGGAGTTTATTAATGTGTGTGGCATGATTGGCATGAAATGGAAATAGTACCTAACATTTATAAAGTATTACTACTCTGATTAAATTAAACAATTTTAATGTAATGGTTCAAACAGACAACATCCTTTTTAAAGGTAAGAAATGAGGCTTATTAAGGCTTAATGACACCCACAGGGTCACAACATGAGTTTGAGGGATAAGCAGCTGAATTAGAAGACCTGACTTCCGTTATAATGCTCTACATTAGATGACAATGCACAACAGAAAGAGTGAATGGAAATAAAATAAGACAGATGGTGAATGAAAGGAAACATGCATAAGTGTTTGAAATAAATATATACACTGGGCAAGAATGAAACTGGTAATTGAAACCTTTGGTCACTTTAAAATACAATTAAGTGTATTTGCTTGCAGTGCATTTGGAATAACAGGCTACTGAAAGGGATGATGTGGCCTATGAGAGAAAGTGAAAGCATTTACTGAGGGTGTTGTTAAAAGCTATATTTTTGCCTCCTTTTTCAGGAAAGAAAAAAGGAACAGATGGCAGAAATTTCCCAAGGGAGAAAGAGAATTACTATAGAAGATCAGGATCAGACCTGCACAGGTGATCATGAAATCGAAATGCCTGAAAACTCAATTTCTCAAGGTCGATATAACCCATGCCTAGGTAACCAGCTTCTCTGAATTCTAAGGTAATTGGGACAACGTGAGAAAACTGGGAGGTGCTGGAGGACTGGCAAGAGTGTGCAATGTCAGTGATGACCTAGAGAAAATCCACGTACATCGGTCTTGTCAACTGGGTGGTTTCTATTCAGTTTGTGTTTCTGCATGACACTCATTGCTGGAGTATCTGAGCACCTTCAGTAAAAACAGGCATAGTGTCTTTGCTCTCTCAGCCTCTCCTCCCAGGAGAGCCAGTGTTTCTTGGAGGGGCTTGTTTTAGTAGAATCTTTTTGTTGTTATTAGTGTATGTATTGTAGCATATTTGTTGCAACAGGATGAACCGAGAGAGGTGTCTTGTGTCTGACCTGGAAAATAGCAGGTTAGGGAGGAGACTGCATTTCTCAGTAGCAGTTGCTCCTGGACTAGGCCTAGTTAGACTGGGATTGCTGGAGATTTAACAAAATAAGGACAGGAGTTCCTCCTCCCTTGCATAGCTGTTGATGTTTTGTCCAGCTGATTTGTGCCTGCTTTGTCTCCGCTTTGGTGATAAAGAGTGTTTTCAAACAGGACCATCAGACTCCAGCTGCACAGAGGAATGCAGTTTTGTTCCAGTCCCACTCTAACAACCAGATTTTGTGAGATGTCTTGTTCCTAATGCCGGGGAGCTAAATGCCTAAACATCTTTAAAATCTGTGTTGACTTTATTCCCGTTTTGTCCAGTGTATCCCTGTGCTTTTGCATGATTTAGGTAAATACTGTAGTATGAGAAGAGGAAATATCCACATGAAGGAGGCTGGAAAACCTGAGGAGGAGTACAGTGAGAGAGCTTAAATAGCGTGATTTGATTATCCATAGTCAGCATGATTGCCTGAGAAATACTGTGTCTACCAAAGAGAATTTGTTTTGCTTTGACTTCTCTGAGGAAATGGAAAGAATTTTGGTGGATTGATATTGGGATTAAAAGTAAACTTAAAAATCCTATGGAATAAGTGGATATTATAAACGTAACACAGGATGATCAAGTTTATTCAGTGCTGAGGAGCAGGTTTCTAGTTTTAGGGAACCTCTTCCAGACCAACATCCAGAGTGTTATGTTCAGAACAGATCCTTTTCCTCTCATTTTAGTGTGTGTCTTAGAGACTTGCCAAGGAAGGCATGAACTCAAGGAGTTGCTCAGAAAGTGCCTAATTTCCCATCTTGTAGGTAATGACTCTTCCTATTATATCAAATCCTTTTGTCTGGTCACTACTGAACCAATGCCAGGCTTGACAATCATCTTGCTGGATCCTGGTTGGACTGCTCTGGAAGAGTTAATGGCCAAAGTAAGGACAATTTTGGGACAACTAAGAAAAAGACATGATATTTTGAGCTGGAACTAACAAGTTACTAGCGCTGGCCAATGAAGTGTGTTAGAGTCACATAGACACTCCTAGATTTCATACAGCCTCACTTCTGTCTCTCAGAATTAGTAGTTTTCTTGAACAAAGAGCATTTTTTCTGGCATTAAGAAACCACTTGGAATTTCTGTTGTCCCTTACTCTTATGTTCTTACTAAGCCTAACTTATAAATATTTGGGTAATAATATACAGCAAGTTACCCTCACCTAAAAGGTGCAAGTACTGATACAAAAAGTCATTTGCCCTGCAAGTATCCCTGCTCTTGCCTGCAATAAATACCTCGTTGAAGGAAAGAATAGATGGAGAAGAGGTCAGGCATGGCTGATGTTGATAAGTTTGTGCCTGGTACAGTAAAGATATTGTTCAGTACTTATCTTCCTTGTGAAAATATTACTGCTGTAACAGTACCAACATATCCATGTGTGTTAGTTGTCTCTCATTCAAGCACCAGCTGGGCAGGTCTGTTCTACCCCATCACACATTGTAAGTCATCCACCTGTGTTCTGCGCAGGTGTCAGCCCTCCCTGCATCACGCTGCTGATGCTTCTGACCTGACCTGCATGCATTTTGCTAATGTTCCTCACCAGACAGTGCTTCTGGATGAAGCTTTGCCCAAAGGCACTCCCACACTCATGGCTAGGTGGGGGAATTGGGCCCAGCTGTGAGCAGTGTGATAGGGAAGGCTCAAAAACCTGGGAGTGGCCCTTGCAAGTTTTGCCTTGCACTTGAGAAGCTCCTTCCTGCCACCACATTGCTCACCGCGCTTAGTGGTTTAGTGCCACCATTTGCACGGGCCTCCCCCTTCCCGGCAGCACTGGGGTGGTAAATTTGTGCTCACACAGCGTCTCAGTCCAGATCAGAGGTGTAGCTCGCTTGTAGGATGCAGGTGGTGGGAGTGGGAGTGTGCAGCCGCTCGCAGTCGCGCTGGGTGACAGCTAACCAAGGCGGCTTCCTCCTCCCACGCACCGGGCCCAGCACAGGGCTTTTTTCCTGTTCTCGCCTGCTGTCAAGATGTGCAGCGGGCTCTCGGTCGGAGCGGGTGGGATGAGGTCACGTCCTCTGTACCGTGTCAGAATGGGAGTGATGAGCATCTCCCACCTCAGCACATGAGGAGTCAGCTTCTAGAGAGGTTGGTGGCACTGGCAGTTCCTGGTGTGCTGTCATTCTCTGAGGAGGAAGTTCCCGTTGTTTAGACTTATTTCTTACACCAAATACTGATCAAAGTTATATGCTGCTCTACACCAGCAGCAAATTTGTCCCTGGGGTTTTTATCCTTCAATTGTTTAACTCATACTCTTATGAATGATCAGTGTGAAGTGAGCTATGAAGAAGAAAATTAATTCTATCTCAGTTCAATGTTCAGTATTTGGTATACTTTAAATCAGCTGTATATAAAATGGTCAACCTCTTTCCCATCCCATGGCAAGACTTTAGTTTTTTCTTGATTAGATATGGTGTCTGGCTGAATGTGGGCTGAGGCTGGGTGAGTAGACCTGGTTATTGTATTTGCTTGTGCGGTAATTGAGATTGATACACACTGAAATTTGAGCTGGAGCCAAATTAAATTTAATTCTATTGCAGTCCAAGGTGCTTCTTTGTATGCTGGCCAGAACAGTGGTTCATCACTGGGACTCCTCAGAGTACTTGTAATAAAAGTAATAAAGCTGCAGTTGATAATAGTTTAGTGAGGGTGTGTTGTTTGAATTGGGGCTTACAAGAAAAGATCCTTACCACAACACCACATCTCTTGTCTACTCTTTCAAAGATGTCTTAAAGACATTTTTCTTTTTTCTTTCTCTTAAGTCTATGTTCTTTTTATACCTGTATCATTGTGTATGATGAGCATCAAGTATGCAACTCTTTCCAAGCTGAAAACTTCTACTATGGATAGAATACCAGAAGGGATAATAAATAGAAACTGAATTTTTTTTTTTTTGGGAAGCAATTTGCATGTTATGCTTCTGGATCCTAAAGAAAAGGAAATGTACTTGATGTTAAAATTGGCTTCATGGCTCCAGTTTTCTCAGCTCTGCACCACCTGCCTCTAATCAAACTGTCCAATTACAGGAAACAATTGTTTTCTTGCTTTCTGTTAAGTGCAGAAATTCATTCACTAAAGGACTTTTTACCAAATGTTGCTTTTAACAAAACTACTCTCACAATTTGTTTGAAAATAATGTGCTGATGTTTATGTCCAGTATGTATGTTAGAATTCAAACATATGGTCACCAGGATCCACAGAAGGTCATTTACAAAATTGTAATATTTATCTTAGCTGATTGCAGGGTTTGGAAATCTCTATTGTATTGGGAGAAACTCAGTGGACGTTAATAGTTTCACGATTGTTGTGGTAAGCTGAGAATCAGGCCCTGACCTATAATTATCACTTACACGAAGAGCACTGATAATACAAATGGGAAATTGTAGATATGCTGCCTTAAATGTGAGACAATGACTTCAGGCTGTTTCTGAGCTGCAAATCTCCCAGGTGGAGTCTTGCTGAAGTAGAATAAAGTAGAATTAAAACCAGAGTAAGAGGATCCAGCTTTGGTTAATAATGCTTTCCTTGCAAAACTGGATCTCAAACCATAACCTTAACACGCTCAGTCAGCCCTACAGAATTACATGAGATCACATGGAGAAAGCAAATACACAACATCCACTCTCATTTTAGCAACGATGTTTGCATGTCTTCACCTAACAACTGCTTTTTATCTGCAAAGAAACAGATTGATAAGGAAAATATTAACAATATACTCTTTATACAATTATATATATATAATTTATAACAATATACAATTTAGGAGCTTACTGATTATACTATAAGTATTTGATCGCCTCACAAACTTTGTATGAAACTAAATAGACTAAATAAGAGTGTAATGATCCTAGTTAGGAGGCCGGTATAAAAAGACATATAGTACACTGTAAAATTTGCTTGAGAAGCATAAGGCAGTTATTGGAAACTACTGAATAGAGGAAACATGAGGAGCTACTATTCACTGTCTCATAACAAGAGAAGGTGGGGGTTATTCTATGACATTGACAGTCGATAAATGCAAAACAGATAAATGAGTGACTCATAGGCATTAACCAGTAAGCCTTCAGCATGTGGAATTAATTTCCATAGGAAATCTGTATTAAACTGCAGCACAATTGGCAGCATTGCTACAGCCATGTTGAGAGGGGTGATGTACTAAAAACTACTTTTTGTTTCCAAAATGTGTTTAATATGTGTCTGTGTACTCACATACGACTTGCAGCTATGCTCACTGGATCAATAGACTGCTATTCCCTCTGTTAGTTGAATCAATGAGGAGGTATTTGGTATACACCAGAAAAAGCTTTGGAAATTTGATACAATGCCCTACATAAGAATTTCTTTTTGTCCTTGTAACTGTACTTGTCTATGCTTTTTATTTTCCTCTCCCACATTTTCCAATGTTTTGCCTTTTAAATCAGGATCGAAAAGAGAACAATGCTGGAGATTTTCATGTTGGCTGGCTTGTACTGTTTAGCAACTTTTGTTTGTGAGCTGCAGGAAGGGTTGAGGAATATATCACTTTATTCCTGTTATTTCCAAGTTTGCTTTAGGTGCAATTGACTGGTTGATCTTGCTGCATTTATGTGGATAGTGGAGTGGTGTATAAGATAAGAACAAAAATTCGGTAACTGAAGAACAAATCTCCATTGATTTTAAAGGAGAATAAAAGAGAAGAGCAACCTAACACAAAGCAAATGTTGCTTGCAGTGCAGTAAAACCCAGACAAAATCTGAAATGCTCCATAAAAAGGGAGACAGCATGTTTACCAATTGTTATTCCTATGACATGGGTCATTGTTTTGTTTTATTGTGTAACCTGTAATTTATTACAGTGCCCATCAACACAGTAACATTCATTCTTCATATGATAGATGCATATATATTTTACATGTTAGCCAAACAAGGATGAACAAATACAGCCTGACCTCTCTGGAGCTAAGAGAAGCCAAGCTAGTACCCTGACTGACAAGTGCTCAGGTTTAGTGGAAAGCAGGTATGGAGAGATGCAATTCCCAGCCCTCTTAACATTGCAGTTTGTGCCTTTATCTGTTTCTGAGAGGAGATACAACGTTTTGTCCTAAATCTTGGGCAATGCAGAGAAGAGGGTTTGAAGAACACAGAAGGTTCAGGGAATTGGAAAGTGTTGCCTAAAGCGTCTTTATATGCCTGAAAATGAATATAGGTATGTATGTTCTGTATGTTCCAGGTATGTAGGACTGTATGGAGTGTTTACAGCCATAAGAAGCTGGAATGGTACTGGGGATATGAAGCTGGATATGAAGGTACTGGGGAAACAGTAAGTCTAGTGGATAGCAATGCAAGGATGAGGACTATGGGGATAGAAGATATCTCCACATAGGCAGTGGAAATTCTGGGAATTACCAGAAAAAAAGTATACAGTGATAATTCCATCATTATAAAACTTTGTCCCTTGTTATACATTGACTGTTTTTCCTGCTGAAACAGGGAAAAGTTGTCCTCCAGTTTACTCATTTCCTTTCATATATTCTACTTGAATTATCATCTCCTGTTGCTGTCTTACTTGAAACATGGTCATCCTGCCAGGCGTGTGCGTGCGCAAGTCTGCATGCACAGAGGGACACTGCCAGCCCAGCCCTGCCCCAGTGACCTGATGATCTCTGTGTGTCTGAGTGCACAGTCAAGATCAGGAAACAAAAAAGAAATGTTATGCTTGAAGAAAGAAGGAAGGATAAAAGCAGAATTTCAAAGCACTGGAGATTCTGTAGGTCCCATAATGACACTGCCCACCTGGAAACACGTGCTGCGAGTCCTGCGTGTCCGCTGGCTGTTCAGCCCTTCCCTGTGTCACGGTGGGCAGTGGCAATGTGTGAGCTGAGACAGAGAATAGTGAAAGCCTCAGACTGCTGTCAGGACTCCCTGAAAGGGAAGGAGATCTCTGCACACCAGAAAAAGCTTTTCTCTAGGATTTCTGCTATTTCCAGTTGTTTCAGGTCCAAGTGCATAAACCTTCCAGTGTGCTGCACTGGAAGGATCTGAAGTACACAGGTCTACCTAGGCAAAAGGAATATATTTATTATGATGGTTTCACACCAGCTCACTCTGGGATTGTCCCTGGGCAATAATTTTTTTGTTTGGAAGACACAGGCACACATGAATCACCCAGATACCATCTTTGCTTCCTGCCCTTCACACCCTATCTTACTGCATATTTCCCACATTTGTCACTAACCATGTTCATATTTTGGTGTGGGTCTTGTAACTGATTTAGCCCTATAGAAATAAAAGCCTTTAGTTTAAATATGCGTGTCTAACTTTCCACATAGGAAGAAAATGTTAACAAAAAGACTTTTAACATATATGTCACATTACTTAGTTATATAAGAATGTCCATCATTCTGCAAGAACTGGCCCAGAGTCCAGCAAGTCCAACAGCCAACAGGTGCCCCCAGATGGCTTCAGAAGAAGATGCAAGAAACATGACCTTTGAGGCAGTGCAGAGCATGGGCTGGGTTATCATCGTGTTACCAAAGTTTGGCTGTGTGGTTTTAATGGGGTAATGGCCATGCTGCCACTGCCAATTACACTACCTTGGAAGAGGCCGTCAAAGAAACTAGAGAGTCTCCTTTGGAACTAAAAGCAAGAACAATTGGCCAGCCATGCCTGTAGCAATTCCTTTGTGGATCAGAATGATATATGGGTTTGTATTTAACTGTATTGGTTAAAAATGTAATGAACAAATTTAGGTTTTTTATTCTGGACACTGTGCAAGTAGTTTCTAGAAAGAGACAGAGCCTGCAAGATTATGATAGTGCTCACGTGGCTTTTTGAGTGGGCAGCTGAAACATTTTAAGTAACCAAAAATAATAGTAGGGGACATATGATAGCTTTTTGTTATGTTTTCTCTTTCGTAGGACAGTCTTTAGATAGTTATTCATGCTGAAATTCATTACTTTCACGACTCACAAATACATTTTATGACTGTCTAACAGCTTGTCTGCATATTGGAACACAACCTTACAAATAGAAGCACACAAGCATTTGCAAAATTAATTTAATTAGTATTCTATCAGCTCTGGAGCTTAACTACTGTGAATAGGTGTTGCACAGGCAGTATAGTTTAATGGTTCCTGGAGTATTTTAACTCAGGACTCCATAACATACTTTTTCAGCCTCCATGCTTGTGGAAAGAGGGTCACAAAATCTTTCAGCCTGCCCAGCTGTTAAATGGTATGCTTATATTTAGGTAGCTTAGCTAAAATTGGTAGGATGCATTGAAGTATTTGGATGAAAGCTGCTTTACAGTGTTAGCATAAAGTATTATTATTAGAAACACTATTACATTATCAGCAGTGGGACTTACAATGAAAACTCAGGAACTTCTAGCTTTAGGAGAATTTTTTTGTTTTTTAACATAAGTATTCAAGAAATATAAAACAGAGAAAATAAGGACATAGATGTAAAACAAATAACAGTGATGTTAACTTTATTAAAAAGCTTCATTGTGGTATCAGGCAGGAAGTGAAACTGCTTTCAAACTGCAAATATTTCTCAATCATTTCATGCACCAGCAATCTTTGTAATAGGTTTTCTGTTGTTTTTTGCAAAATGTTCAGATGAGCAGATAAAAGTTCAGACACAAGGGGAAAGGCAGTCATTTTTCTTGCATTTCACTAGCCATGTATTTCATTCTGTGATTCAAAGTGACCTTAGAGTCTGTCTCAAAGAGCAGATGTGCATGCTGAAGGTTTGAGCCTCAACTATTTTTATAGGGCCATTCCTTTTTATAAACCAGCAGAGCTGTATGCTGGCAGCCCGCTAACTGGCTTTGGGTGTTGACTCATGCTTGGTGAGAGTTCAGTCAGAGGCAGCTGAAGTAGAAACGGCTCCAGCTCCTTTCCCTCCCCACCCTGTGCCTTGCCATGGGCCAGCGGGATGTGATGTGTGCCTGCACCCTGGCCAGGGAGCTGAGAGCCTGCTGTCCTCCTGTGAGTTCCTGCTGACTTCAGGCTGTAAACCCTGCTCACTCAAGACGGGATACTTGTTCTGCTAAAGCCTCTCTGGGATGGAACTTCCAAAAGAGGGACAGAGGTGACAGCTGGCAACGGTGAATGCTTCATCCATCCCTGTTAAATCTGCCAATGAATGTGCATCATCACTTTTAGGTTTTGCGCTACTTGGAACTACTTTTCTGCCTCTGAGTATCATGTTATGTTGATCCCAGAGGGTCAAGTACAAAAGTATTGAGCACTTAGAGACACTAAATGCCCTTACTGGGTGAATTAATGGGCCTTGAGAGCACTTGGCAATGGGACTGCTCAAAAAAAACTTCCATTAAACTCTTGCTTGACAGAAAAACAGTTTTTTCATTAAAAACAGAAAGCTAGAAAACTGAAACTTCAGCTAGCATATTCATTTCTGCACCTGGGTCAGATGCAGAAGGTTAGATGCAGACTAAGTGCTAATTAGGTATCTCTTGACTCAGTAATTCTTGATAAAAGTGCTGTGTGTGGGGCATCTAGAAGAGCAGCAGGTGTTGTGGTAGATTTTACTTGTCTAATCTTGTAGTTTCTAGACACCATGACCCCAGTCTTTGCATCTTTTCAACCAGCAATGGTTTATTCCTGTACAGAAATAGAAAAGGTAGGAAAACCACATGCAATTAAAATTTTCCAAGGTAATCCCGTTTCACAATGTTCAAAAGTGATCTAGTTTGAACACTTATTGTGTTACATTTCAGTCAAATGTTTGTCTAAATTTTGAAAAATTTAAATCTTGGTAAATCGAGAGAAGATTAAGTGTTTTAGAAAATCTTTGCAGACCCATTCTGAGGATGAAAACACCTTAATTTTGTTAGAAATTATAGGTTAACAATGGCTACCAGGTCTAGGTAATGGCCTGGGATTTAGGAGACCTGGATTCAGCTCTCTGTTCATTGTATGGTTTTCAACATATCACTTAGTTTTCCAGTGCCTCACTTCCGAATCTGTAAAACAGGGGTGCTCTATTTACCTTGCAGGTGTGTTGCAGAGATCAGTACTTTGACGAGTGTGATGTTACTGTGTTATAGGACAGTGAAAAGTTTGAAGCCTATACTTTTGCTGTTCCCTAGATTCCTATTCTTAACATTTTGCTTTGCCAAATGGGGAAATCACAAAGCTCTCCAAAATCATAGCAATCTGCTGTTCCTGCTCTGTTTGCTTGTTCCAAAGCCTGTAAAGTTTTATTAGAATCTTTGCAGTGACTTCATATACTTTGTGTTGGACTTTAATGACCTCAGGACTCACGTGGACCACTGCATTTATTGTTGTGTCCTGAATGTCCTCACATTTCAGAGGCTGATCTCAAGACTGCTGAGAGTTTGTCAAAGCCTTTCATCAGATACCATATGCTTGTTTGATATTGACAGATTTCACAAGTGTGACATTAACAGGAAGAAAAGCATTAGTACCTAAAAGGGATTGGTCCATTTGCTCTGCTTGCTCCTCCAAACTTTTAGATAGGTAATGATAGTAAAGCCTAATGATATCGTGCTGGAGGGCAAACAGGCCCCTCAGTATCACAGGTGATATAATTCATAAAGGCACACAACTAAAACAGATAAAAGGATGGGATAGAGCCTCTCCAAGCCTTGCAGGAAATTGGTGGCTGCAGGGTGTGCTCTGGATGTTCCAGGAGCCTCAATTCGTTATTGTTAGTGCACTGTTTGCACAGCATTTTTGAATGCTGTAGAAAGGTTTATAAACAAGTGTCAGATAACAGAAGTACTTGATGAGCTCTCTAGTCACACAAACTGCAGATAGATGGGCACTGAGGATGATGAGAAGCTGAATGATTTCTAACACAATTTAAAGGAGATGCAAGGGGATGGTGTGGTTTGCACCTGAAAGAGTTAATCTGCTCCAAATGGTTCAGTTTTAAATCTGTGTTTGGTGGAGCAGGCAGGGAGTTTTAAGATCATAAAATCATTCTGGTTAGAAGGGGCCTTAGAAAGCCTTATGTGAAACCTTTTACTCAAAATGGGGTCAGCTGAAAGATCAGACCAGGTTGCTCCAGGCTTTGTCCAGTCAGGTACTGAAAACCTCCAGGAATGAAGGCTGCATAACCTCTTTGGACATCCTGTTCCCCTGCTTGATTTCAAAGGATTTTATTGTGAAAAAATATTTTCCTCAGATCCAGTCTGAACCCTACTTGTAATTTGTGTTTGCTGCTCTCCCACTATGTACTGCTGTGAAGAACCTGCCTCCATCTCCTTGTTGGTTATCCTCAAAAGCACTGGGGGCTGCTGTTTTTCTAAAGCCATCTCTTCTTCAAGCTGGACAAGCCTACCTCCCTCAGCCCCTGCACTTCGGGCAAGTGCTCCAGTGCTGGTGGACTTCTGCTGAACTCACTCTGGTTTCCTGATAAGCTGCTTTGCAGTCATACAGATTTACAGAAAGACACCTAATTCCTTCAAAATCAAAAACTTCCATTGGAAATTTCTGTTTTCCATGTAGAAAACAGTTTCCAGTTCAGATATGGCCCCAGCAGTCAGCCGATGGGCTGCGGAGCTCCTGGCCGCGCCGGCTCTGCAGTGCTGCAGCCACAGTTGGGGCAGATTGTCAGCTGCCATTGCCAAGGGTCTCACTCTGTTCCAGGACTGCTGAAACATTACTCTGGAGTTTCCAAAGTGAGGTACTGTGTAATTTTAGGGAGGAGAATTTCCAAAAACACAACATTTTCTTCTCCGAATTGACTTCTCTGTCAGTTCCCCTTTTTCCTTCCCCCTCCAAGTAATTTTCTTCAGAACTGACTTTATGTAAGGCACAGGCTGAACCTACAGATCCTTTTTTTTTTTTTAATTATCCAGAGGATTGTGGGAAATGGGCAGGAGACCCTGTCATTAGTAAGGTGTTTGTTTAACAGAACAAAACTATTTCCCTCTTTACTGTAGACTTCAGATTCTGAACAATTATTAACTTGTTGCCTTCCCTCTTCCTTCCTTCCTTTTCTCTTTATAGTTGGACTTGAGGTTTTGCGTTTCTCTCTTATCTGCTGCTTTCAACATGTTAAAAGTAAATTTTTGTGGGATTGCAGAGGCAGAAAGCAGAGGATGTTCTAGAAGGGAGATTGAAGTAACTATAATATAATTAATTATTGTTTTTTATTAATAATTGCACCATTATGGATATAATCCTAATTTTGCACATGCAGGCAAACTCAGAGTGTCCTAGACAAGCTTGAGAAGGGCTTGTGTTCCTAGTCCTGGTGCACCTCTTCAATTACTTCCTTTCCCTCCTCTCAACCTCCCTGCTCTATCACCCAGCCAACATCCGTGTGGACTTGGAGGTGACTGCCTAAGATGGGCAACAGCATCAAAAAAGCTCTAGATTTCTGCCTGGCATGGTGTTGTATTAAGAAAATGAGGCAAAAGGGCCAGTAAATTTCATTCATCCACAGAAGGTGCCTTACAGCGTGAGGCTGAGCTGGTGGACTTCTGAGCCACGGGAGGCTGTAAATGTGAATGCCATGCTGGATTGAAAAGGGCCTAGAAAACGTTTTGAACAGTTGTAACATTTGAAGTAATAATACAGGCTTAATTAAATCTCATATATGAGCACATTGGCTAGTCTCTGTAGGGATCAGGAAGGATTTTTCCTTATCCATATACAGCATTTTGTAATTGGTCAGGTGCATTATGGGGTTATTGTCTTTCTCTAAATCCAAGGCAGCGATTAAATGCTTCTGCTAGGAGTGGGATGCTGAACATGAGCAGTTGGCCTGGTGTGGCATGGCAGATTTGGTCTTCCTTTAGATTGTTGGTTGTTTTCCTCTGTGATTTGTATTTTGATTCTTGTAATATTTGACATTTTTCTAGCTCCCGAATGAAGGTAATGGCAATGAGAATCTTGGCTTTCACTATGATACTATTTTTTTAGCCTTTCTATCAGTACAGTAAGGTTGGAAGCATGAACCAAACCTCTGAAGTAGAAGAAACCCCAGGCCATCTTTTACTGCATTGTATAATGCATTGGTTGCTGATACTGTCTTTGCATGTTCCAACTCAGAGCAAGTATGTAATCCATAAATTTGTCCTATAGTGAAAACAATCAGGTGGGAAAATGCTTCTGACCTTTGAAGTGCTCTGGGAGATGGATAAGAAGGTATTTTTTATGCTTGTGTGTTTGTTACCGCTGCAGTAGTTGTGACTACAAAACTATTTCTACACAGACATATTTGTGTAGCTGGGAACCTGGAAAGCTTTAGTCTTTTGAGAGGGTTGAGAGGATCTAAGCCCAAAGCCAGATGTTTATGTGTGCCTCCTTAACTTCTGCCTGATATGTGACCCAGCTTCCTGGAGACTGAAGTAGCTGCACAGGTCTCCCACATTCCTGAAGTCCTAATGTGATCATGCAAAGGGCAGAGGCACCCGAAATGGTGGTGCAGGGCAGACGTGAGATGTCAGACCTTGGCCAGGATGTGCCTGTTATCCTGGTGGGAAGTGCCGGGGGTAGCAGCTGAGAGCTTATCTACCACTGAGTACAAAATGCTTATAGCAGGCATGCCACGTGTTTCTGACCGCTGTGTGCAGATCCACAACCTTGTAGAGTTTTGTAATGGGAGAGCATCCACCAGTTGTATCCATCTGCTGGCTGCTCATGGTACCATGGAGTAGGAAAGGTGGTTTTACTGGGGTAGGAGAGTGTGGAAAAGGATCAGAGAAAACTTAACCAGTCTGTTCTATCTTGCCTGATTGAAGGAGGCCCATTAAAAACAATCCAATTCCTATGCTATATTTCTATAGAGAGGCCAAGATTACTTTAATTGAAAGACATCTCTCTAAAATCCTTTATAAAGGATTTATAAATCATTAAGATTGTTATTAATTGTCACTGATCATTGTTTACAGTGAAGTAGGAGTGAAATTATATATGGTACTGACAATTTCTTAAACAAGGAAAGGCCATCCCTACCCTGAATTTCTTACAGTTATTGCCCAGCATATGTATTGAGGGATGCAAGGAGTATGAAATTGATGCCCAGTGAGTTTAGTGTGGAAGCTTCTGATAGTGTTTTAATAATACTCATGCAAGAATTTAGCTTTCTTCTCAATAATTGATGCTTGTGAAAAGTTTAATATGTATTTATTTGGTGTGTTGTGATACTGGCACATGAGCAGAATAATAAGGAGTTATGTATGCTTGAAAGGGTTTTCACCTGCATGTTGACTTTTAATTCTTTTTTTTAATGCTGAACAATAAGGTTTATTCTAATTAAAAGAAGAAGATGGGTTATTCCTCCAGAGTGATTTTGGTTAAAAATTTAATTTTCTTGTGTTAATTTCCTCTTAACTGTTTGCAAGAAATTGACATGGTGAAACATGGTTCTGTGCAGAAATAAAAAGTAAAGTATGTTTGCAGTACATGAAAAATTTCTTTGCAAAATTTGCAGAAGCTTCTCTGGTGAGCATATGCATCTGTGTATTGGTCGAATTATATGCTTTTAAGTGAAAGTAAGTGAAGAAAAATTACTAATGACACCCAGAGCAAATGCAAAATGGTTTCAGTTTCTTGAACAGGGCACCAAGATGTGAATCATCATATTTTCACTGTCAGAAAAACCTGAGTGTTTTTTCCTCAGGGTAACAAAGGTACATGTCAACTGTCTGAATAAGAAATCTCAGTGAAGGGAACACACATTAGTTTTACCATGAGGTAAACTCCCTCAGGTCAACCCCAGGCAGGGTACAACACTCATCTTGGCAAGTCACCTCATGGTAAAACTTGTAGTGCCTCATTGTCACTGTTATTTTACCTCGAGGTAGCTGACATTCATGTTGGCTACCCTGAGGTAAAAATGCTGCCTCTTTATCAGCAAGCACCAGCCCTTAGTGTACGTGCAGGCCAACACCGTGCTCCTTGGCTGTCCCCAGGTGTGACAGTCAGCCTGTACCTGCCTATCCCATCTCTTTCTGCCTCTCCAGTGCTCTTCACAGCTCAGAGGAAGTCCAGCATCTCTCGTGAATTCATTTCAACCCACTTCACCAAATCCATCTCATAAAAAGTTCTCAGGCTGTCAGGGGGACCCTGTTAACTAGTTTCAGAAAACTGTAATATTGAATATCACCATGTGGTGTGTATTCTGCAGCCCTGAATATGGCACTGAAACCTCCCTGCATCATGTTTTTCCCCTGTGGGCTCTCTCCAGGCTCCTCTCCCATCTACTGCTTCTTGAAACATTCCTGCTGGCTGCAGGTTTGCCTTCTTGTGCTTGGCGTATCCCCGCTTCCACCTCTACCAGAAAATAGGGCCCTCCTTATCTCTCTCTCTCATCTCTCTCTCATTTGCTGAAGGTCCCTTATTTGTTCCTGTGCTAGGAGCTGGGAATATAATTTTCCTTCCACCCAGTCTTATCTCCCAGGCAGAGCAAAAAGAAGTAAATTATTCAGTTGACCACATTTTAGCTGTAATGGGGTGAGAAGCAGATGGTTAATAGCCATTGTTATTTTTCTTTTCAGTATATAAACCATTGCAGGGGGAAATGAAGGTATTGGTTTGACTGGGGAGAGGCAAGGGATTGCATGCATCCTGCACTTTTCTCTTTGGGTGAGCGGGTTGTCATCAAAATCATATGGTCTGTGCTTTGATTTGTAGAACTTTTCCTGAACATTGGGCTTGCCTGGAGATGACATTGAAAAGTTCCCATATTATAGGCAGACAGCTGAATGCCCTCGAGCTGAAAGTAAGACCTTGCTTGACTTAGAAAATGAATGTCATTTTTCTGGTATTGTTATTGAAGTTAGTGTTATACTCCTGTGTATCTGAACATGACAGCAGTTACAGCATGGGTAAGTGCTTATAATCAGCTGTGATAGTGTTTATTTTAGAAGTTGAGTGAATCACTAGAAACATGCTTGCTGAATGATTTTATTGGGGAAAATGATTGCCTTGCAGCTATGTAAACTCACAGACAACCAGAAAATGATGTGGTACCAAGTCATCACAACACCTTAGATACATTCTATGTTGTAGGTGTGGAGATCCTCTCAGCTTAGCAGGTTGTATTTGAAAGTGCTTTTGTCAACTACTCTTTTTAATTTCTGTCCTAATTTTCCTTCCTCTGGTGAGAAATTGTGTTTTCCCATCTCCTCTTCCCTACAACTTAAAATTTCTAGTATTCCAGTATACTTCTGCCAACACTCTACATTCCTGTAACTGAGTTATTCTTCAGCATTGATCATTGTCTTCTCCTATCAGGAAGCTGTAGCAGCAAAGGGCCACAGTACTCATGTCTGACTCCCTAGATTTAATTCTAAGCTCTGTTAAACCCACCCAAGGTCAAACTCTTGATTTATTTGAGAGTTCAGACTTCTTATCCCAGGTCCTGTGAGTGATCTCTTCATGTGGGTGGCCTGTGTGCCAAAAGGTTGGGCCTTGCATTTTTCTAGCCAAGTCACATGTGGGCCTCTGGAATCTCAGAAATTTTCCACTTGACAGAAGAAGGGGACTTCAGAAGCACTGCTGTAAGTACTTAGAAAGATAGGCTAAGAAAACGTTTAAGTGTGCTGATACCCTACTCTCCTCACTTTTGCAAAATGGTGGCATATTTCTTTGAATCTGCAGTTTGGTGTAGTTGCGGGTATAGGCTGGTTTTGACCAGGATTTGCTTGTCTGTCTGCAGAAATGGCACAAGGGCTTAGAAAGCTGCAAGATCCAACTTTAACTTGCATCAGTTATATCAGTATGTTTTGTCTTCATTGAATTTTGAACTGGCCCTGATGTCATGATGAGAGCTTCCTGAGTTCCGGGATGCTGTGAAAAAACGCTGTTCCTTAGAAATCAGTATGTTAAAGCTTTGGCATATGTGCCGAAGGAATATCTTTGGGGTTCCTGGGCTTAAGATGCAAGTCACTGGTTTTGACTAAGTACAGGCTTATATTATTAGAGAATGGTCTCAGCAGAGGCAAATTACCATTTACAGGTGAGAGAAGTGGCCCGTTTCCTTTGCCTTTAAGGAGAACATTTTCATTTTTTCCCAAGTAGATATGAGTTTACCGTTCTTTCACACAAATGACTTACTGTGAAGTCTTCTGTAAGCAATATGGTGGGTCATTAATGGCCCGCAGAGGAGGCAGTAAGTGGTGACAAGTATCTGCAGGTGAAAGCCGAGTAGATAAATATAAGGTACTTTGGAACCTGTTCCCTTATCTAACCTTTTAAGGTTGTCATTAACAGTTTCCTGTTTATCCTTCAGTTGAAATCTCTGCTCACCTTGAAGAAGCCGATTGTTCAGCGGGAAGACTCATTAAGAACTGTATCTTGCTCCATCTCAGCAATTGGGCATACAGCTCTGAGGTTTTATTCCCACTTCAGGATTGGAAGGCTGCTTTAAGTAACAAAATGTTGCTGAAGTCTATTGTCTTTGGCTATCAGAATTTGCTTGCTTTAAAGAGAAAGGCTGTGTAGTTCTAATTTTTTTTTCTTTTGGTGTGTATATCCTTTTTTGGGCCCATTTTGAGACGAAAACCAAGAGGTATCTCAGGGGGGTTATGGTTAGCTCATGCTCTGCAGAATTACACACAGTAGGAAATCTGGGGATTTCTCTCTCTTGCTTCAGTGACTCTAGAAGCTTGCCCAGCAATCCTACAGTGACATGTTGTAAGGGTCATGGGTTTGGAGCAAAGCCAGCACTAGTGTTAGCAAGCAGAATTCCTTATGACTCCACTTTTTTTTTTTTTTTTGTTATTGGCCCAACACAAGCAGCAAAAGTAACATGACTGAACCTGTTTCCTTGTCTATTCTGGTGGTTACCATTTTCTTCTCCCCCAGTTCAGGGAAAGTGGGGAAAAAAGGTTTGCCTTTGCCCAGCAGCACTGCAGGTGTCTGTCCCTCTGAAAGAGTCCCAGCGGTGTGGGCGTGCTGGAAAGAAAAATCCCCAGTGACTTCACCCAGCTTGGCTTGTGGTGGTTACTCACAATGAGGTAATTTTTTTCTAATTCTTTTTTTTTTTTTTAAGCTCTGTATGTTTAATGCTTCATCTGAGTTTTTGCATATGAGTGAAACTGCAGGTCTGGGACTGATTCAGGGAGTTTTCTCTGCAGAGTAATTTTGGTGAGTAAACACAGATAAGAGGAAGCTGGGTTAATCCAATAACTCCTCCCTCAAGGGCAGGTGCAGCATGTGGCTCAAGGTACAGAACAGAGGAAATGCCTTGTTGACACAGGTGATCAGAGCAAAGTGGCCAAAATTGATATAATGATATGAGTTTGCAATGCAAAGCCCTGCTTTCTCAAGGCTGCTATTTGCAGCCCTCCATAGCACATCTCTGGTCTTTCACCTCTGGTCAGGCATACTGTTGTGGGTGACTTCCCAGCTCCTCTTAATGATCTCTTGGTAGCTGCATTGCTACAGTGTAGCTTGGACTGTGCTGTGTTAACCTGAGAGGATTATTAAAATAAACTCTGAGTCATATTTGAGCTGTACGTGGGATAAGATGGTTATCAAGGTTTATTTTTTCTTATAATTAGGTCTCTTAAATATTGCCTCATTAGATATCTTCAGTGACTGTTGGAAAAGTCCTCAGGGGACTAGTGGTTGTTTGTTTTCAAGGGAAGTTCACAAGATAAATACAGAAACTTGCAACTCTGTTTAGGTTTTTTTATTAATGACAATTAACCAGGCATTTTTCTTTAATCCTAGGTTCTTGTCCTGATTTCTCTCCAGCCTTTCCACTGCTATTACAGCTCTAGTATCCTATAGCAAGTAAGAACATAACATTACAACTGTTCACATGTGGGAGATGGAGGAACTGCTTTAAGAGCCCATCAGATAGGAAGGTAAGAGGCTGCTTAGGTTTGTACGGAGCCACTTCCAAGTTTGGCAAGCTGGGCTGGCGTGCCTTGGCCCAGGCTGAACTCAGCAGTGCTGGGTTTGTAATGGCTCTAAGCAATTCTTTTCTACCCTGTCCTTAAATGTTTATCACCCAGGGGTTCAGGCATGGCCTGCTTTTTTTTCTGTGGTATTCCTCTCCTTTCTCCATGCTTAGGGGGCTCCCTGGGAAATAGCAGCATATGCTTTCCCCTGCTCTGCAGTAGCCTGAGCTTTCATGTTGCCTGTCACTTGCCCTCCTTTGCTCACATGGCTGTCAGCTGGCTCACCTCCATCTCTCAGCACCTCTATCTGATAAGACTTGTGCTGTTTAGATACATTTTGGGAAGTGTCGGAAAATATCCAAGGAGACATAGTTCTTTTTTCAGTCATCTTTTCTTCTAATCTCTGTTGGGAAATCTTGATCTTCAAATTCTGCTTCTCCAGCAGTCACCACCATTTTTGCCTCCTCCTGCCTCTCCTCTCACTTCTCCTTTGAAAACAGGAATAACTGGCCTGGTGCTCCCACTTAGACCTCTTGGTCCAATGGGTATGTGGGACACCACACATGAAGTAGGAACTGCTCTGAGAGAAAAAAAAGGATGTTGCTGGCCCTTTGAGGCAGGCCTCTGCCTTTCTCCTTTCCACTGCTGAATTATCTCTAACTGCCACAAGTTTTAGGTGAGGTGGTTAGATAAAACTAACTGTATAATATGATCTCTCCAATGATAGCTTTTACAGTCAAATATTGCAAGGTTTTTTCCATTTCTTTCTTCATTATTTTTTCTTTGTATTCTCCAATTCTTTTTTGTCTGCTAATACCAGGATATCTGAGACGTATTTTTAGAAAAACTGGTGAATCTGGAATGCTCACAAATTTTAGTAGAAATGCCTTTTATTTTCTGTAATGCTTCAAAGGTGCATACGTTATTGAATACTTATCAGTATTCTCCTCAATTCAAGAATTTCAGCCAAGTAGTCAGGGACAAGGATGAAATAACATGAGGTAGAAATGACCACTCTTGTATCAGGAGCAGAGTTGTGAGCAAAGACTATGAGGCTGGGACTTGTTTCTCTGCATGTTTTGATGGATTGATCTGTGATTAATCTGCAGACAGGAAGAAAAAGGGGGTAATTAACAACAAACATAAAATTTGGAATGAATAATCTGATGACTCAGAGGCATAGATTAACTGTATTTTACATTTAGGGACTATTTGGAAAGGTTAAAGCTAGGAGGAGTTCTGGAATAGGCTGCATCAGCAAACTGGTACATTATTTACTCTGGCAAGGTTTTCAGCGGTAGGGAAGGCTATTCCAGGAGGTGTTAGTCTGGGCATGGTCAGCATTGGCTCAGAGTTTGTGTAAAATGCAGTTTCAGGAGATTACTGGGCATAGAAGCAGAGTTTAGGAGTTGTAAGGCGCCTCGGAACATCAGCCTGGTAGACTATTGGATCTGCTGAGACATTCTGTTCTCCCCTCTGGAAAAGAGGAATTGGCCCGTGCTGTGGAATGACTAACAAATTGTCCCTGAGGACTGGCCAGTTAGGTAGGAAAATGTTATTTACCTTAAAAAAAACACAACATTTTTTACGCATATTCAGGATGCTAATAATAAACTGCCAGTGGAGCTCTGCCTTTTGCTCATAACTGTGGTCGTCTCTTCTCCACAGTGTGACTGAGTGCTAGCATTTGTCATTTCACCCTAACTACTCATACACTAAAACTAACAATCTGGCCATCACATCTCTCCCGGGAGGTTTGGATGTGAATCATGGAAGAGGTTTTGGGTCTGTGCCACAAGTCATGGGAATTGTGGAAGGAAATTATTATATGCTAGATTTGTTTTATAGTAAACCACATACTGTCCTAGAATTAGACCCCTACTTTATATTTTCAGGAGCCAAGTCAAGGAATCCTAACTCAGATGAAATTCCTCTTGTACTTGGAAAGTTTGTCCCAAACATAATTTTTCACTTTTCTTCTTGTTTACAGTCTTTTTCTATCTTACATATTTTCTCTTTGGATTCAGGCTTATTTTTCACATGAAAAATCTGCCTTGATTCCTAGAGTGTCTGGTCAGTACTTTTCTTTTTTTACTTATTTCTCTTCTCTTTTATATAGTTTTTTTTCTCCTGCAGAATCTCACAGGTGAGGCGAGGGTTTATGAATGTCTTTCTGAAGATGGCAGATACCTGGGTTAGACCCCATCTAAGGCTGGGGTTTAGTATATGCTGCCCCAGGAGATAAGGGCATTCAGTACAACACACACATAAGCCAGCCAAAGGGCCAGTGGACTCAGCTGCAGCAGAACATCCATTTGCTACCTGGTTGTCCACTCGATGGACAACAACTCAGTGATGGAAAAAGTACACTGATAAACTTGGTGCAGAGAAGGTAGTAATTTCATAGCATGTCTTAAAAAGCAATCAGACACTTCCACCCCTAAAACATCTAACGCCCCCAAAAAACCCTCTCCCCCAACCATAACCTCCAAACACTACAGAAAGGAATGTAAAACTTCCAAAGAGATACTGGGTTCAATCTGCCAGAATTGTATTGTCTACAATATCTCAAGTCAGGTCTTCTACAGGAAACTAAAATAGTTTGTGGGAAGAACTCTTAAACCAGCCTTATAGAATCCACATGACATTTTATTATTTTGTAGAACTTGTTTTTAAATATGAATATATAATAATAATTAAAAGGAGAATACAATTAAACTGAAATTAACTAAGGCTAGATAGATTTACCATAGGCAGTGATGATATCTGGAGCTTAACAAAAACCAACCGGTAATGCACATCTAAATGATATTTTGAGATGCATACTGAGCTTAAAAGAACTAATACTCCATTTGAAAAGAATAAAAGATACTATTTTGGAACTTATTCTTTTCTGAGGCACAGCTGAAGGGTGAAACCAAGCTTTTCCATACAGCTGTATGAGACAGAATTCATACTCCACCAAATGAGACCTTTATGCTTCCACCTGCATATTATGGCTCTAATAAACAGGTTATCAGCTCATGAAAATGATGGCAAACAGGTGACTGGAGGATTTGATAAGTCAGCAGCAAAGATTAACAGATTTTTCTCAGGGAAAAGGTACGAGAGATTCCTTTATTTAAAACAATTGCAGCATGTGAATTGACTGCACTTAAATCATTACTGGCAATTAGTATGTGTCAGAAAGGTTGCAGCTGGCTCCAATTACAGGTAGAACTTTTAGAAGCTGAACTTAATTGTATGTGTGATACTGAGAGGCTGAGCAAATGCATGCCAACATAAATGTGCTCCCAGTGCATAAAGTAGGGCAAGATCCTATGAGCTGGGACCTGATTATTGTAACTAGGCCTAGTTCCTGCCTCCTGGGAAATAGATATTGTAGGGGTAAATTGATGGGAACACAGAAGTTCACCTTGCTGAGCTTCTTCGGGTGGTGGGGAGAGCTTAAAAACTGTGTAATACAGGCAGTACTTTGTCCTTCTGTGGTAGGTTTGCCCAATTTAATGTCTTGCCAGTCATATCCAACTTAGGCTGTATAATCAATCCATCCAGCTCAAGGCCAGCAACCTGGTGCTTGAAAGGCCCTGAAGCTGTAGGCAGGGAGTGATTTGCAGCCTGCCTGGGTATTTTGATGGGGCACTCCTTCTTGTGTAATTGTCATATGTGAAAAACTTTTTCCTTGTATGATGGCACTACGTTGGACTCTGTGGTGTAAAGGCTTTTGGATTTACAGCTGTGTGCTTGGGGTCTTTCTGCTGTAGTCATTATCAGGATCTCTCTTAGTTGTGTTCCGGGCTATGGCCGTGTGCCTTCACCCTGGTCATGGACCAAGGTGACTTTTTTGTCGTTCCACTTCTCTCTCTGGTTGTGTGAGTGTTTCTTGTCATGTAGCAAAATAGTGGTGTTTTAAATAGAAGACTAGTATGTGTCTGATCATATGTTAGGAATTGGGCTTACAGTACATTGACTGCTTTTCATACGTCCATGGAAGCAATGTGATCCACCTTGCCAGAGAAATTTATCTTTAGGCTCTTGAAGTTCCAGTTACACCAGTGATTGGCATCTCCTGATAAGCCATATTGCTTTGCCCAGCTCCTGTGCCCTGTTACAGGAGCTTTCAAGAACAGAAGATAAGTACTCGTATTCCCATTTAGGGATTCAGTACTGCGTATTAACCTGATGTGTGTCCTTGTGTCAAGATGATGCCCTCAGGTGGAGCCCAGGCTTACTGCTGGCTTTTGGAGGGGCTCGTGTGCATTTAGTGGAAGAAGGGAGAGCATGGAAAGCATTCTATCTTTTTGTCTCTTTCCTTCCATCTCTTGTATGTTTCCTGGAGGAGAGAGGCTTAACCTTTGTCGTCTGTATACCACTGAGTCTTAGCTTCTGTTTTCCAATGAAAAGGTGTATCCAGACTACTACATTTTTGAAAGATTTGGTTGAACAATTTCACAAGGTTGTTACTACTTCATCTGAACTGATTAATGAACTCCAGTGTGACTGTATTCATGTCTCCCTGTTCATTAGCCAGCAAACAGTGTCTGTGCGGGCAGCAGCCGTTCTGCAGTTTGCCTGCACTTGGGCTGGTGCACGGGCACAGGCGCCTTATTGGTTCCTTGTATTGCTCATAAACCCATGTTTGATCAGCGGGACAGCTACCACGAAACTCATTAGAGCCGCTATTTTGGGAAAGCAGGGTGATGTTTCACATAACATGTGCTAATGTGCAAAGGCTGCTATGCTTGTAAAACTAAGCTGGAACTTAGTTGGAGAAGCATTAAGCATTCCAGTGGTGCACACAGACCAAGTTTCAAGTAATTCCTCCAAAGCCTTCCCTATGACCGCTTTTCTACTTACATCCAAGTTCCACGAATGTTGCTGTAATGTCGATAATATGTTTTAAATCCCTAGCTCTTTCTCCGGGATTTTGAGATGAAAATACTAGTCAAGTAGCAACTGGGAGCTGGGGAAAGAGAGTCTGGGATTCCTAAACTCTCCCTATGTTTATGTTCTTTTTTTTGTATCAGCATCAACAAAGGTGCTTGCTGTGTAATCAGCTGAGGTAGTTCTGTGGAGATAATGTTAGTTTGGTGTGTGAGGCCTTTGCAAAAAGAAACGCTTCTGTCTCTCTCCACGTGATTTGTTCAAAAGCAGCGCACCCATTTTTGACACAAGTATATTCTGCCTTTACAAGAAATGATCTGTCATAGATCTGGTAGTTAATGATCTGTTCTGTCATGTTTATTACAGTTGCCCACAGTGCTGTGGGGCCTCTGGATGCAGCTCCTAAGCAGCACCGTATTGGAAATTTGTAATTTTCACAATGCAAGGGCCCATCCAGCATCACTTCAGCCGGGCTGTGTGTTTTTTGTTGCTGTCAGTTCTTGAGCACAGAACTGCCAACACAGGAGATGACCTACCAAAAGAAACTTTGAGTATGTTAAAGCAACACATGGTACATCCCGTTCCCGGCTTTGTCTCAGTGTCTCAAGACAAAGGCCTGTTGTGTGAGTGAGAGGAATGTCATCATGTTCAGGGCTGTGCAGCTTGGTGGGAGATTTGGAGGTGAGTGGTCTTAGCCATTATTGATGCTAAACCTGGTATTTTATCCTGTTTAATTGTTCTCAGGGAGATGAACTTCAACATTACCAGGCCCAGAGAAGAGCTGTAGAATATGGGAAAAGTAAGGAATAATGCTTGTTGGGACTGTATCCCTTCTCACAGACTCTTTGGAGACCACCAGAGGCTAAGGGCAGGGCTGCCTGAGATATTGCAGGGCCATGTGGCTGTTCTGTTGTCACTTCCCTGTGAGTGCCCTGCTGGCATTGTCTAAGGCCTGCGAGCTGCCTTGAACCTCTTTGGTAGACTGAGTGTCTCAAGCTCCACGTAGTCCCTGTAGCTCTTGACACACACCAGAGACAGCTCCTTTTATTTTTTAAAATGAAAGCAGAGATGCTCATCTAGTAAAGTAATTGCTGGGAGGATTTTGCCTTCTAAGAAACAAAGTATTTCTGTTCTTAATGCAAATTTAAACAAATGAAATACTGCTCTTAGTGGAAACTGCCATGGGGTATGCAAGAAAGTTCATGTCATGAGAAAACCAGGCTGCTAATGGGCTGTCCTGGGTCTTGCTGGCCACATCTTCTCTTTGAGGACTCCGAGAACTGCACAGATGTCTTTTAATTATACTTCCACAGCTGAGTACTCTGCTTACTTTGTGGGAAAAATTTCCGTGTTAGGCAGTTCACTGTGAAGAATGGACATTGCAAAGAGATTCCTCTCCCTTAGTGGATTTATTTCATGTAAGAAGGTTCATGGGGAGTAAAGTTTTGGAGAAGTAAATCCAATCTCACAGATGGGACATATTCTTTCATGTGTAGGCCTCTCATGATTTGTTCTCTCACTGCTCATGTATTAGAATTTAGGAGCTGAACAAGACACTTAGAGATACAACATTAGAGCACTTAATAAGGAAAGTATGTGTCTTTTTTTAGTGTTGAATTGTTCTTCAATGTTTTCTTTTGTCTTTAGTCATTATAGTCGTATCACTTACCAGCATTGCCTGTATAGATATCGCAGGGACTTTTGGTGAGACCTGGGGCTTGGGAGGAGGGATTTTGTGGTCCTTTAGCTGCTCTGACTGTGTCCTGGGGCATACCATTTTGGCTTTCAGGACTCCTGTACAGTATACCATGAAACAGCTGTAAGAATAATTACAAAGAGAGGTGTAGCAACATATGAGAACTACAAATATGTAAAATTACCTGTAATCTTTTAAATCACTCTGTCTGTTATTATTTTTTTCAATTATAATCCAGGTATGGCTCTGGACAGTGTAAACCAACAAGAGAACTTTGCTTCCCTTCAACAACCCTCGTTTTGTGAAGTTACTCTCAGCTTCAGAGACTCAAATTTCCTTACGTGGCTCCTCTTCCTCTCTCTCACCCACTCTCAACTGAGATGTCTAAAATGACTGTTTCTAACAGTTTGCATTACATTCATGGCTATAGCTTGTGTGTGAAAAAAAAAAAAGGCTTTAAAACATGATTTCGTTGCACTGCAATCCTCTGAGAAATGAGAGCTCTGGTGACAAGGCCTGAGGACGCTGGTGCTCTGAGAACAACACTGGCTGTTGCAGAACTTGAGAAGAAAATGGGAAGTTAGCAATACTTGAGGTGACATTATTTTTTTTGTCTCCTCTGAAGATAGCAGCAATTGGATTGATTCTTTCTTGAAAAAAACTCTCCTTGTATTTCTGTTTTACTTTTAATAACCTGCCTTGTCTCCCCCCATGCCTCAAGCTGTGGTAGCGTGCAGTTCACTGATGGCCCAGGTAGTATTTCGAAAGCCGTGGGACATGTCTTTCTTCCTTAAAAATATGTCTAGTGAAAAAGCACTTTCTTATTTTCACAGGTTTGTTGTTCCCCTGTGTGGGAGGCAGTCCCTATTTTGTTTCCTCCACTGCCATTCTCATCCCCCATATTTCCTTCACAGTGTCTTCTCTGTGTTTGGGCATCAATGGTTGGGCTTCACCCTTCTCAGGGCTCTGACTGGTGGGGATTTGCCTTAACAGCCAGTCCTTTTGTAGCAGGGCTTTTTCTAAGACCTCTCACTCCCTTGGGACAAGCTGTCAGCCCACACAGCTTGTCATGAACAAGGGAATATTTGAAGGTTTTACTTAACTCACTTTCACATTTTTTCACAGATTAGTATTTTTTTAGACCCTGTTATGTTGTTTTAATTGAGTCTTGACACCAAAACAAATGAACATTGTGTCACCACTTCTCAGTTCCTTTATACAGCCATGGCTAAGAGAGTTTGGAGACGGTGCTACCTGCAGAAAGGTTGAAGTCAATGCTGTGTATAATCATGATGAATTACTTTCAGGCTACTCCATACATAAATCTGGTCACACCAGAACAAGAACTGTGGAAAGCATATAACATTAATGTATACTCATTACATTCCTCCTTTCACAGGCTCCAAGGCTGTCAGGCTGGCCATGGGGTGGGGAACTTGAAGTAATGAGGAATTAGATTTAGGCATTTTACTAGAAAGCATTGCAGTTCTCCATTGAAAGGGGGATACCCTTTAAGAGACTGTGCTTCTGTGATGTACAATGGCTGCTAAGGAGTAATGAGTTCTATGTTTGTTTTTGTTTTTTATTGGTGGCAAAGAAGCTTGTCCCATTTTGCAAGTTTATTGAAAAAGGCAGGAGTTAAAAAAAACCCCAACACCTTGAAAACTCAGTTTTAAATTTATAGTGCAGCTTTCTACTCTCTTTGAAACCAAAGACAAATTTCCTACTGATTTTATCAGGAGCAACATAAAGGCCTGAAAAGATAAGTAATGCCCTTTCTCCCTCATATGAAAACATGTCATTGGGTTCCTCCCTGGATAGTTTTGGCTGTGTCATTACAAACATACACCAAGGACTGAATTTGGCCTCGCAATGAATAATATTTTGTTTATTCAATTTGCAAACCTCTACTCAGAACGAAGGCCCCACTGGCCCCAAAATGGGGAGGAGGAATACAGAGCAGGCAGCCATGCAAGGTAGGGTTACTCCTTCAGTGAACAGGGGCTGTCCAGAGCAGGAAGTCAGTACCCAGAGAGATAATTTTGAGCAGCAGTGCCTCACGTTTGCCCTTACATCTGTCATATTGCTTGTCCTCAGAGCTGCTGAGTGGTCAGTGCCCTTAAAAATTCTTTTCTCTATTGCAGGGGAGCTAGTGTGGATTCAGTCATCTACTTTACCTCTCAGAACTGAAGCTTTTGCTGAGGAGCTTTGCTGGTTTGGGTGGAGGATGTCATGTCACATCAGATGTTTTTCAGAGAAGAGTGGCACTTTAACAGCCAGCTCAAAAGGAGGGAATTTCCTTTCCAGGCAGAATGAGCAGGCAGGTCTTTTGTTGATCACCAAGTCTGTGGTTTATTTAACTGGGTTTTTTTTTGTGTGCCAAAGGCCCTAGCTGGTGGTAGGGCTGCCTGGCTCCATTGCCGGCAGCATACTGTGGCACTAGGGCTTATATCTGACTTCCTACAGCTGCAAATGCTGACAGCACTAATATTTCACAATGCCTGGGACACAACCACTGGGATGAAGGACAGAGTCTTCTAACTGAATTCATGCAGTGAGAGAGGCTAAGGAAGAGTGGCTTTCTGCAGCTGCTCCTTGGAGAACTACCCCTTGCTTTTAAGTTACAAAGCCCACTGCCATTGCTGAGTCTATTCCTGGTTTCTTATGCCCCAATGTGTTTCGATCCTGACTCTATTTTTTTTACTTTGTATCTCCCACTTGGATGTGATTTGGCAGAATGATTCAGGTCTCTTTTACCTTCAGACTGAATTCCTGCACTGGAGGATGAGGATGGAGGCAAGTTTGAGACTTAGCTTGTGCAAAGAGCTGTGTGTTAGCTCACACCATTCTTGATTCACTACAGCTAAGCCTTCAAGGTCAGGTCCTGCTCACGAAAGCTCCTGTTGAATCCGTTTTATCCTGTGGTTCATACAGCTGTATTGGCATGCAGTTACCTTCCTGCCTCTGACTTCAGTCGTGGTTTGCTGGTCGGTCTGCTCTCACTATGTTAATTGTAGACACTGGGCCCCTCCATGTTGGGTATAGTTCTGCTGAGGTTTGGTATTGAGAAATGCTGCGCACCCATCACTGGAGCTAAAGCAAAGAGCATTTTTGTACACAAAGAGAAAGGACTTTTAGTCCTGTATAGATATAAATAATATTTTCAGTTATAAATAACCATGGAAAATTCTAATATATTGTTAAGCTTCAGCTTTTGATACTATTTTGTTCCTTGGCATTTAAGTTTTGTCTCCAGTCACGATCAGGTATTTTCACTGCTGAGAGCCTCAGGGGCTGCTTTCTGCTATGAGCTCTATCTCAGTGATTCACTTCTCTGGTCTCCTAAGTAGTTGGTTTGCTCAAGGTGGTGTAGCTGTTGTTATCCTTGAGAAAAATACACAGGTCATGGCTGATATAGATAACAAAACAGACACTGTTTAAAAAAACCTCAGTTCTGAGAGCCGATGTTGTTAATAATCCTTGATCTCCACTGGCTGCTTGTAAACTTGACAGTCTGCTTCAAGGGTACACTGTTGGTATTTTCAGTCTTAACTAACAGGCAGCAGTGCTGTGAGATGCATATTGGGATATCACTAGCATCAGAAGTATTAAACAGTGTTATAATCTAAACTGGGATCACATCTGAGGTTTCCCAGTCAGCACAGGATTCCCTCAGATCAGGTAGCTGTTGAAGCTGTAGTTGGCAGTCACACAAAAAACTAAGAATTTGAAATTGAGGTCAAAGTTGGTGACATGACTCTGTCTCTAATGATTATAGATATGTTAGGGATTTACAAGTTTTTTGTACTTTTTTAAAGGTGGGCCTAGATAGGAAGACTTTCTGAGCTTTCATGATTCCTCGTGGTAATTGTATTCAACTCAGTTCTACAAGGGTAAATTGGCATGGGAGAACCCAGGCAGATGAGAAACATAAGCAGTACCAAGCAAATACACACCATAATAAAAGACCATATGGGCAGATTAAGCCCTACCTAAATGTGGGGTCTGCACCCTTGCTGAATTCTGCCACAGCCCAACCAGTGCACAGTGCTGGATCCTTAGTGCTGGGGAGTAAAAAAGTCCTCTTGTGCACTTTAGTGAAACTGCATCTGTAGGACAGGCTGTATTTATGATGTGTACGTTGGAAAAATGAGGTAAAGAAAGGAAAAAGGGTATAAACATTAAAAAAATGTGTACATTTATTTTCAACACAGCATGCTACGTGTAGCACAGTCAGTGGACTGCATGACTCCAGGCTCAGTTCAAATCCTGAAATTCCAAAACAGGAAAGTTTCTTTTGAACTCACTAAGAGAGAGAGAGTGAATTTTGTGTGCATTTGAAGTTGATTTCAGATGTGATCCTTGCAATAAAAACACTTGATGGACATCTGATTTGTGACGTGCCCAGGGGTATGTCATTCTGTGGCATAAGTTGATAATGGGCCCAGCCAGCACACACAATGCTTGTTGTTCCTAAATCAGAAGACATATGCAAGGATGGGAATGAAGGTTTAGTGTGGAGAAGCCAAACACAGTCTCAGGCTTTCCCCATAGACATGAACAAACCTCTTGACGCCTCTCCCTTTCTAATTTTAGTGATAGAGATGTTGCTTTTGCAGGAATTTATAATTGCTGTTGGTTTCTTCACTTAGAACTTTCATGGCTTGTTTAAACAACACTGCAGTTCTGGAGTTCTTTTGCAACATCTTAGGAGGGCACTAAAGCCATATAAAACAGACTAGGCCTGACCCCAGGGAAGTTAAGGCATGGGTTCAAAGAGTCTTTCTCGCTCATTCTTTCTGCAATCCAAGGACAGCAATCGTGTTTTGCACCTGGAGTACTAGTTTGTCTGAGGCACAAATTACCCCCAAATTTTGCTTTCTGTCTTCATGCCTTTCTATGGCTCTGAAAGGATCTACAGGGTTTTTTTTCATGGCTCTTCTCTAAAAAGATGCCTTTGTTTTTCCTGTCACTGCCATAAATTCTTCCCTGTGGGTCCTGGGATAAAGACAAGGATTGTACTTCTGAAAGTGGAACATCTAAATACTTCCCTTACAGCACACTAGGTTAAAGATAACATGATGTTAATTGCCTGTTGCTGTAATATCCTTGTAGAAAAACTGGTGTATTTCTGAAATTTTCTGAAGCATATTGCAAAAAGTCAGTACAGATTTAATCTCCTGGTCTGCCCAGACTGTCAGTGTGCCCTTGAGCAGGTTATTTGGTCTTTGGGTGACTCAATTTCTTATAACCGAAATAAGAACACTTCCCTAATGTTTTTTTTATGCTGGTGTAAGGAGTGCATTAAAGACTGTAAAATCCTTGTAGTCTGCAATGGTCAAGCCACATAAGTCATTAAGGCAGATTAAAATTAAAATATCTCAATGCACAATCTGGCCAGAAGAACCCAGGTTCTCCATGAGATATTGCAGCCCTTGTTTTGCCTGCCTGTGCCAGAATGCTGTACCGCCTTGTGTGTCACTGTTAATCAGCATTTCCCTTCTTGAAAGGATTTCTTGGAGAGCACCATTTTACTCCATCTCAGACAATGCAGGCTGACTGAAATCTCTGGGAATGCTCACTGCAGACAGCTAGCTTTGAGGTGATGCTAATACCTCGTAAGGGACCCTCTAGCCAGAGGATCCTGCTGGTGCCTGAGTGTTAACTGAAGATGGTCAGGGTTTCTGTAGTGTCCTAGATCAACACACTTCATTGTAGTTCTCTGCATACTGTATCTTGCATCAGATCTGTCCCGTTAAATCAATGGAATTATTTAAATAAATTATTTTTATTAATTTATTATATGAAAAATTTTAGAGCAAATTCCTTTGATGTGTGATATCCTAATCACACCCGTAGGGCATTAGCAAGCACAAGGCACATCTGAGTGTCTCTAATTCCCTAGTGGTGTGATTATATCTCATAATATTCACAACCCCCTGGAGCTTCTTTACTGGTATAAATAAATCAATTATTTAAGTCAAATACTTTGATCATTAGAAGCTGCCAGTGACTGCTTGAATGCCTGAGCTGTGCAATTCACCAGGAATGATCTTGCTTCTCAAAATGCCGAGCAGCCGAGCTGAGTGCTACCAGCACTTCATTTCAATCTGCTTTATAAATTAGATTAGAAGTCAGTTTCCAATACTTCATCCTGGATAGCAAGGAAGGGAGAACTTAACAGGGGTGGAAATATGAGATATTGCTGCCAACAGATCCTTTTATCATTTAACACTGCTGTCATAGGCTAAATGTGAGCTACTGTTCATATTAACTAATAGCTATTATACTGAAAACTGACACAGGGATTCCAGCTAATGCACCATGAACCTGGTTCACACACACTGCATCATATTAACTATTATTTGCACATATGGATGGAAAGGAGTTTTGAGTCACTTGGGATGTATAGCAAATTAGCATTTTATATCATATTAATGAAGTGCTAATTGCTCCTTGCAACCTTTTTTTGTGCAAATTGAATGGGTCCTATCTGCATTGTCATGTAACTGCTATATTACCTTGCAGCACTTTCATTAGGATGAAGTAGCACAGAGTTCATCAAGGAAAAATATTAGTAATTGTGAGATAATTAGTTATGAAACCAGTATTGTTTAAAGTAGACCAGAAATATTGCAGTTAACTTTGGTTTAGCTTGGGAATATTTTTATTAATAGGTTTTATAAAATATCTTTCATTTTGCATACATTAAACTGACATCTTTACAAACAGAGGTTCCTGCTTCAATATTTTATTTTTCAGTTCCTGTTTGTCAGGGTGTTTTGCATCATCTAATGAAACATGAAACATAGCAAAAAATAATAAATAAGGGAGTAGTTTATTGCTGGTCCTTTGTCTCTAAAATGAATTACAAGTCTGGAGCTCTTTGAAATTGCAAAATAAGACAGTATCTCTAAAGATGTTGAATTTACAGGTGTCTGTGAGTCTGATCAAACAGCAGTCAAGTCTGTAAAACAATTTAAGAAATGTTGAAGACATTACAGTTCTAATCACTTGCAGAATCTTGTTGACTATCACAGATACAATTCTCCATAAGTGTAAAATATAGTATGTGATATTTTCAGCCAGTACAGGTATTTTGGAGAAGAGAGACAGGTGGAAAAAATGAGGTAAAAAAAATTGAAAGGTAATTTCATGCTAACTCGGGGTTGTTTCCATGATTGTGGAGGAACCATGATTAATTTCTGAAGCCTCTGTGGGAAAGCCACCCAGACAAAATGACATAAATCTCCATTAGAGGATTTAAATGCTTTTGCCAAGAAAAAAGTGAGCTGAACTTTCAGTACACAGCCCTTTGCCAGTCAATTTATCCAGATTTAGGGCCTGCACCTTTTCTTTTTCAATGAAGTGTCGGATATGGACAGATTGCAAGTTACAGCTGAAGGCGGTGTGACAGCTTTATTGCTGTTGCATGGGCAACATGTTGTCTTTGATTGGGAAATAGGCTGTGGACTTCCAGAAAGGTATGTACAAAGAAATGCTTTCAGATATTTGTAGTATTAAAACAAAGGTTGTCAATACTGATTGACTAATACTTTCATTCTCTCACTTTTGGCTGTGTATGCTGTGCCTGTCTGTAAATTTAGACCTATGTGTTTATTGAAAAGGGAGCTTCATCTTAAAAGACAACTGCATGAAGAAACTGTGCATAGTAGTCTGCCAGAGTATATTCTCAAGAGCCTGCAGGGGAGGGGACTTAAGACTCACACCTCAGACATCCTGAGCATGGAAATAATTGCACAGGACCTTGTCCCAGGCAGGCATGAAGCAATGCAGCAAGGAAAGACCTTCTTGCTGATCTAGGCTTAAGACTTTTTCCAAACAAGCACAAGCAGCTCAGCAGATTTTTCATACCTGAAGTCTAGATAGGGACATTTGCAAACTGCTTTGTTTTGCCCTGTATGTCATCCTGGCTTACCTGATGAAAAAAATGTGGATCATCTGGATTTCAGTTGTATTCTGCCCACTCAAGGACCAAACTAGAAATACTTGATTATGGTACTACTTGCATCCAATTTGTACTCAACCAAAGGAACTGTATAAGTGAGCAGAACAAAACTGTCTTTATGCCTTTGCAAAATGCTTTCTGCCTTGTCTACATAATCTTTAACTTGCTTAAGTCTCTATGGTGAAAAATATTTTCTCTCTCTCTCCCCCCCCCCCCCCCCCTTAAAAATACTTTGTAGCTCTTGCTATGGCATTCTGGGAAACTTCAGTCGATGGTTTTAAGAACACAAATATTATTTTATTGGTAAAGTCTGAGTGCATCAGCAAAGTCTTACCTGACAGCACTGCACAAGCTTGCTGCATTGTGTGCGTCAGAGTTAAAGTCTTAATGGGCTGGTGAGTTATCACAACAAATGTGGACCCTGTGGGGAATTGTTTACTGTGTGTAAAAAGATGAGGAGATCCTGGGTGTGGACAGGAGAAAAGGGCGATGTGGCAACCTCAAGAATTTTATGGGTTTATGTTAAACAAACAGCTGCAGTAACATAGGAGGTTATCAGGAGCTGAAGGAGATCCAAGAGCAAAGCTCTGGTAGAGAGATAGAGGAATCAGATGCACAAACATTCTTCCCTGCTGACAGGTAGGACTGCACTGGTATATTCCTCTGTTAATCCAAATGAGTGTGGAAGAGGAGCTGAGCAGAAAAGGGAACTTTTGGTAAATGAGGAAGGCTGCTTCTTGCTTCACAGGCCACTTCCTGTTACATGTTCATCTCTTTTCCAGGCAGAGCTGACAGGAGCCCTTGCTGAGCTCCTGAAGCTGGCACTGGGCTATGCAGCTGCTAAGCTCTAGTTACAGTGTAAGCCTAACTTAAGCTCATGGCTACCAAAAGTCAGTAATGTTCGACACAGTGTTTGGTGACTTGTGGGAAATGAATTCAACTTCACTACCATTGCCTACAGTTACTTTGCCTGGTTAGAAAAGCACTCCTGATTTCCTCGACTGGCGCAGATGTTTTTTTTTTTTTTTGCTGTGCCTAAGGAAGCAAAAGGCTCTGATCATGAAGCAAAGCCAGCAAGTATGTGCCAAGGACAGGGGACTTCAAGTCAGGCTTGGAGACACCTTGTTGCAATGGCTTGGAAGAGACTTAATTTCTGTTGCTGAGATCTGTATCTCTTATTTGTCTTAAAAAGGAAAAAAAATGAAGAAGAACACTTCCTTCTATGGGCTGATGAGTAAGAAGCTTTTCAGACACCTAAAATGAGTAATGTGAAAAATTAATAGTTTGGAGTCCAAAGCAAAGTTTGTGTGACCTCAGAAAGGGAGGGAGAGAGAGTCTTCAAGGGAATGACAAGAATCTAAAAATATTGATTTCAATTTGCCATGGGAGGGAGCAGGAGAAACAAGCCATTGGAACAAGTTCCTGAAGCTTCCCACTAGCTGGAATGTCGAACAGCAGAGTGAAAACAAACATTTCTGTAAGGTTTGCCTTCTCAGAAAAGATTAAGTCTAGTCCCTCTTGTCTTGCACTCTGTCACTGGCAGCTTCTGGTCCTGTTTGAAACACCAAAGAAGGCAGAACTTTCAATGCTGGTGGTTTGTGGAAAAAAACCAAAAAAACTATGGAGGATGTTTTACTTTGGGGAGGGATTTCAGGCTGCAGCAGAATCCAGCCTGTACATTTGTGAAGGGCTGTGCTCAGCCTCTGGGACTGGAGGAAGATGAGGGTGCAGTCATGCTGCATGTTCATCAGTGCTCTTCTAGGAGTGCCTGCATCAGGCAGCCCTCTGCCTTTCCCCAAATTCAGAGTCCTCAACTCAGACCTCATGAGGCATCCTGAGCCCGCAGGATTTGATTCTGCATTTGGTGTGATTTCAGACCAATCACTGTCTCAGGAATGCTGTTCCTGGGTCAGTAGCCCCGTAAACACTGCCTCAGATGGCCCACCTTTCCCTTGACAGGGAAGAGCACAGTGTGCACATGTGTCTCCAAATGGCTGGGCAATAAGGAAGCTTTGATATTTGACATGACTTTTTCCTCTTTAATATGGTCCAAGCAAAATCACAGTCTCTGTTGCTTTGCATCTTTGAGAATAACGCAATAGCTAAAACAAGATGATAAATTGAAATTTGGAAATGTAAATGGCTTAAAACCTGTGTATCTGAAGGTGACTGGGCTACTAACATGAGATGAACTTTCTTGTGACCTATATGCATGCAAAGATTGACACCTATACAGGATCAAAGGAGCTTATGAAAGGCTACAGTACATGAGAGGAAATTGAAAGTGTGTAGGTTGTCGATCTCAAGAGTGGCTTTTATTAGTTATTGTACATAATAAGTATTGTGTCAGAAATGAAAGGGATTAACTCTCACCCAAGGTACTGCACCTGAGCAAATATTGTCTTGCCTGGGTGAAATTTGTGCCAACACAAAGAAGACTTGGTATGAGGCTATGTACTGCTTAAATCTCACTTAAGTCTTCAAAATGAGGATTACTCAGGATTTTAGTGGTACGAAATTATAAGGACAAATTTCAGCCCTTATATTGCTACAGTGTATATCCCCGGGGCTTCTGGAGTAATGTAGAGTCTCACCAGGAGACATCAAAGCTGTTGGAAAGTGCTTTCTATGCAGACTGACCACTTTCCAGGTTTGGGAGGTTTTCGTATCACTGAACTGAAGCTCTGAAAGGCTGTTAGGGAGAAACTAAATGGATAAGTGAGTTTTAATGGCTGAATGTTTTATTCTTTGCTGTGTTTTCCAATGGCTCAAGTGCTTTTGTCTATGTGAGCCAGCAGAAGAATATTTTGCTGAGGTCAGTAGTTTTTTTTTGTGAAACACTGTAAATTTTGGAACAGCAGCTGACAGTTTGTTGTTGGAAGTACAAATAGAAAACTCAAACTTTCAGAATGAAAGTAACAAATATTTTCAGGCCAGAAGAAGAAAATTCCATGTCTTGAGAACTAAGGAAATATTTTTCATGCTGAATCCTTCTGTCTAGATCTGCTTCCAGCACATGATACTCACCTTTCAATCGCACTCTTGCACCTGTGCCCAGTTTGCACACCTCTTGCTAAATATTTTCTGGTTTATGGAAGAATGGTGAAATGGTTTCACAAGAACGCAGACGATTTACTTGACATCCATGCCCATATTTAATTGCCTGTCTTTAGTGATAAGGCATGCCTATGTAAGGCATGGCTGTAACCACCAGAGGGGAAAGGAGTAGGATATAGTCTTGTACACACAGTATTTTCAGGAAAATATTTCCTAGGTTTTTTTTGGTGATTCCCATATTTGTTATGTCGGCCCTTTTTCCTGCCACAACATAGACTGAGAGGAAAAGAAATGGGGAACCTTACGTGTCTTTGTGTAAAGCTGCCTCTCCTGTGTATTGACCTGTTTCCAGGGATATCTTGCAGCGATGCCTCTGTTTTTTCCATATATATTCCAAGACATGGAGATCACTGACGGGGTGTGAGAGACTCTGGGATGCTGTCATATGAAACTGTTCCTTCTGAGAGCATGTTGCTGCATTGACAATGTAATATTTTTGAGGGGCTTGTGTCACCTGCTGCCCTCATTACAGCGTACACATCATGAGAATGCTTCTCTTCCCTACCAAGCTGGTCCCCAAGCGCTTGCTGTATGTCTGGCTTACTAGAGTTGCTGGTTAGTCTGAAAGATCATTTTACAGAGTTTTGGGGTTTTCTCCCCCTTTTTTTTTTCTTAAATCCTTCGCAACTCAAATATATTCTGATCTGATATTATTAGATTCATTTATTGTGTTTCTCTATTAATTTGATCTTACACATATAATTGTAAGCACTGCATTTTTATATCTGGCATTGGTGTAGTAGTTGTATTCTAAGCTGAAGGTGATTAGTGATCTGAGGAATCCAGGCCAATGCTGGTTTAGGTAAAATGATCACACATGAATAGATCTGCTCTGCATGCCAGGAGCCCTGTACTGCTTCTCTGGCATTTGTGGAGGCCATAGGGTGGTGATGGGCTCCTCTGTCCTTCATCTAATATTTGCCCAGTGTAAGAACACTGCAAAGCATGTCATTGCCCCCACAGGATCCCTGCGAGGTTGGCAATACTGTTGTCACCATTTCGCAGATGAGAAAATTTTTGGCGGAAGAGAATCGCATGACATAACCGGCATTCCTCTAATATACATCAGATAATGATCTATAGAGGCACAAATTCAGTGTTGTGGTACCTTTTACCTCCTTCCCAAGTTTGGCAGAAGACTTTGTATTCTTCCTGATTTCTGTCCTAGTCAGAATTGTTTTGTCTCCTGCTCCAAATTAATTTCTGTAACTTTCCATGATTTCCCAAATAAAAATGTTGGATTGCATTTGTGTCATGTTTACAATGTACATGGAGGTGAGGAGAAATCTCAGAGGAGTCAGATCATGGATGTTCAAGCTTGCATCTGCATTGTTGTGACCGAGCTGTGAGTAAGCACAGACCAAGCAAGAACCTTTCTGTGCTAGGTGAATTTCTAGGGAGTCTTTCCTTTCCATGGTCAACAAAAAGTTTTGGAACGCAGGATGATTTTCCGTTCGTATGTTTTTGATACATCAAGGCAAAAGTAAGGAAATATCAATTTCTTTATTATTAGGGGGGAAAAATGTGTTTAGATTTTTGGTTTGACCAATTTGATCCCACACTGAAGAGAGAGAGGAGGGAGACAGAAGTCAAAAGTTTTTCTGTCTTACTAATTTCTAGAAAAACATCACTAGTGAGCTTATTAGTATGGCATTTTCAGTGGAAATACAGTATTTCTGCTGGACAAAATGCAAGAATGTTTTATCTCATGGAATTTCCCACTCAGGAACGGAACAATTCTTCATACTGCCACAGCTGCCTCAGCTCCTAATACGGATTTAGCAAGTAGCTCAAAAATACCCATCAGAACCCAAGGACGCAGTTGCTATGGTGGTTTTTCAAAATCTTAAAGGGGTATACCAAAAAAGTCAGGAAAAAACATTTGCTGTAAAAATTGTTCGTTGCAAAATAGGAGGCATCCTGCATTTTGCCAGATTTACTAGCCATTTGTTTTGATTTCTCCCACAGCAGGTTCTGCCTTGAATAAACTACAAAATTTGTTTCTGTTGTGTTTTATGTGCACTGAGCCCAAGCAAAAGCCTTCTGTGATAATGTCAGTGCCATTTTGCTCTTAGAGATTGTAGCTTTCAGCTTGATGCTTTCTTGTAATGACACTACTCTTGTTCATCCTTGTTTTGATGTTCTTTTGATGTAAAATGTGTTTTCTGAATGAATGGGTTTGCTCCTTGTTTATAATTCAAATTGCTGAAGCCTGTTTTCACTGGATTTTTAATTACACAGCATTTACATCCAGAGTTCATTTTCTTTGAGAAGAATCCTCAGAAGGCTTTTAAATACCAGGGTACCACTTTTTGTTCAGGAAGTCTCTGAGTCACAAAGTGCTGCAGGAGACTGTGCTGAGGAGGTATCACTGTGTGCTTACCCTGATATCACACTGTTTCCTAAGTTCGTGTAATTGGTTAGTGATGGAGGCATGACGGATGTGTGGTCTCACCTGGTACAGCTCCTTTATATCCCCATACACACAAAATGTGTGTATGTCTTCATTCCTCATGTCTTTTTGGGATCTCACTTTCTGCATTACTTATTATATAACTGGAAGTCACAAAAGGGTAAACATTTAGGGTAATATCCTAGCAGAAGTCCCAGACTGTGGCTGTGTCAGTACACTGGGCAGGGCCAGGAGCAGTGGTGCTGGTGACCTGTGGAGTTTGGGTGTTAGCACACTCCGGGGCATGGTTCTGCCTGTGCCAGCCAGTGCTCTCTGCAGCTGGGCCTGGAGATGGGTCAGGGCAGCAGCGTGAGCCAGGGACTATTCCAAGCAGGCAGATACGGATGAGACCTCCTCTTTGGGGGGTGAGCAGAAGGACAGAGTTTAGCCATATGGACACAGGCTGTGCCATAAAACTTGTGCTCAGGGGCAGGGAATTGGCCCTGAACTGCTGTATTTTCTATTCCAAGGCAGGCCTGTTGATTTCTGTGCTGCAGTGCCAGGCCCTAAGACAGAATGCATTTACAGCTCTCTGTATACAGGACGTAATTTTAATGCTTGGCTCCTGCTGCAGAAAATGTCACAGCGAACTTCAAGAGGATTGTTTATGTCCCCAGAACCTTAAGCTGGAATAATGAGTCTAATTTATTTATGCACATTTTGACAGCTTGTTATGTTTTATTCCGTAAAGCTAAATGTGGTCTCAGCACCTTGGAGTTATTGCTACCAAGTAATGATGCCAGGGAGAGATAGGAATTTTTGTCTCTGAGCAGGGAAGATCTTTTCCATTCTGTAAGGATTTAAAACTACTGTCCTTATGTCTGCCTATGTGTCTGAGAACATACAGTGAAACTGAGGGGTGATGTGTCCTAGCTGCACAACTGAGTGGGAACACATCGACTCTACATCAACACTGAATTCTTGAATAACCCAGAAACCAGTGACCTTAGTGTGGGAGCTGTCACATTCATACAAGAGATGGGGAGCTCTGTCCTAGAGTAGAGACCTGTAAATGCTTGCTCTGTAATGTGATTCAGTTTGTTTCGGACCTGCTGAATGATACAGATCGGGTAGCCCCTTAAGAGAGACTCAGTATCTCTCTGTGGAGGTCTGAAAGACAGACCCTTCTGGTCTGAAAGGGTTGTATCATTACTGGGTGTGTTTTATGTACCCATAATATTTCATGTACCCATAATATTTCCAGGGTCTAATATATTGCTTTAAGTTTGATAATATATTGACAGCTAATCAAGGTGCTCATAGGAGCATTGAATAGTTTTTTAAATGAGTAGAATATTATATTAGTGGGTAAAAGGCAGTTTTGATGAGGAATTTAAATGAAAACAAAAGAAAACAACTGTAAAACCAGAATATTGGTCACTGGATTCTGTATGATTTTGAGTTTCTTTTCCTGTTGTCTACAGCAATATCTATACTATTAAATAAAATTGTGAGGAAGCATCCCCAAGCACCACATTGTCTACAACTGAGTGTTAGAAGAGTCCCTGGCAGTCTTTAGACCTGGAACAACTAGATTTCTCTCAAATAATTTCCAGACACCATTGAGGGATGAGCTCCAACCCAGCACCTATTCTGAACAGGTACCTGACCATCTTGTTTTGGAGGTTAAAAAGGTTAAATAGTATGAATAGGAAATGTTTGCAGATAGTAGCTGTAATCCCAAAGAACTGTTCCAGGCTTGTTCAATTGTCTAGTGCAGATACAGCTAATGCAAACTTACTTCTATAGCATATACATTGGGAAGCCCTGTTGAAATGGGGAAGGGGAGAAAGAGTATGCTCAACCTAATCCAAGATATATGGGATGACAGAAATCACATTAACACAGACTCTAATTCCTTCCTGAATATCTTCTATTGTCTCTTAACAGTAGTAGCACAAGAAAAATAACATTCATGACCGGCCAGTGTGGATCCTGGAGTCTCAGTAGGGACTGCTGAGAGACAGAGCTGTCAATATGTCATGAAGGACTGAAAAGCAAAAGTACCACTCTAGGGGGAACTCAAAGAGTAAGTGTTGGCTCATGTTCACTAACCTGGGTGACGGAGCAGACTGATCATTGCTTTGGGCTTTAGTCTGCTGTTTAATGCATTATTTTTTATACTTTCTCTTAATGTTGGACTACTCCAACAGCACAGTTTCCAGGGCCAGATTTATTTATAGTCCACGTGGAGAACATGAATAGTTTCTGCTTCAGAAACAATAGGAGGATCTTACTCTGCTGCTGATACAGATGCACTGATGAGAATGATCCTATTACCATTCAGTTACTAACTCCTTAATCAAAGCTTTAACTAGGTTATAATCCAAGAGAAAGAGCTGTGACCACACTGGGATTCATCAAATTCTAGTGGTAGAAGTTTGATTTTCTCACTCCCGCCCTGAGGGAACGATCAAAGTCTGTCTGACAACTGACCGTCTTTGCAGTCCAAGGAAGGAGATCTGCTTGAACATGGGAGAGTGAGCTGAATTCCCACCTTTTTTGGGTTGGCATTTCGTATCAGGGTTTGGATCTCATATTGTGTGTCTCACAGGGATGGTGAGTTTTCAGGATGGCACTTGCATGTAGGTCTGTGATCACTGTACAGTTTCCCGGTCTCTGAAGTAATTTCCTGGAAAAATATATCAAAATTGCGAGTGTAGTCAATGATTTTAAGTAATCAAATGCAGCTGAAAGATAGATATACACGAACTTGGGCCAAATCTTGGCTATAACCTTATATCTGAACTATGTACAGTATGGCATGCTCCACTATCCTTTTTGTGAGAAGGTAGAAATTGGTTCCCTTTCCTGAGACGGTTGCCATTCCTGTTGTTAGCAGAGGCAGAACTTGAAGATCATTGAAGAAATGGGTCATTGGAGTCTGATGTAAGTTCTACCATCAGTGAAGTCTGCTGTTGTCATCCACAGGCATTTTTCACTGTGGTATTTTAACCTTTGGCTTCAGTCCTAGCCTAAAATATCTGGTTTTTTCAGAAATGGCTGGTCCCGACACATAGTGAATAATGCACAGCCTATATCTTTTAGGGCTTGCCCTGGACTCTGTTTCATCTTGCAAAATACACATAGTTAATCTCTGTTGTGTCCTTTCAGAAAAAACACTGGCAACAAGGTAGCTGATGGAGTTCCTGACAGCAGGTGTTCTTTTAATTTGGCTGCTATAGGTTTTTTGATATAGTATCATGATTTTTTTTTCTTGTCTGTGAATTCATGTGAAAATGAATTATGGAGCTGAGGCCTGGACTGCATTAGGAAGTTGCCATGCTTTAAATTAATTCCCTCTATAGTCAAATGGGACCTTTGGATGTTTGGAAAGGCCAACCAAAATGCTTTCCCATTTTCATATACTATGGACGGGAGTTCTCATCTTCATTCCTGCTCCAGAGAAGTTGACCCTGCAGGACAAGAGGGTGTTTAGTTTTCTGTCAGATAAGTAAATGCATTGTGGCAAACTTGAAAGCTCATCTTCTTTTCTAACTTTTCCATTAATTTTGTAGATAGACAGGTAAAAATAAGCTGCTTTTTGATACCCTAGTCTCCCAGCATCAAATTGTGTACTTGCTTATACTGAGCTACAGCCTGGAATAACTTTTAGCATTTTGCAGTGTATGGACAAATGGAAGTAGGAGATGGTGACTTTTTATGACTTTTATAAGGAGTTGGCACAAGGTTATGTAGTTTAATTCAGGCTATATTTTGCTAGCTTTGGCATATGGAATAGCATCTTTCTCTGCAGTAATCTTACCTATATAATGCTGTCAGAATCTGTCCTACCAGCTGGAGCGAGCTATTTCACACTGTATCTGATATTGTTTCCTTTTTATCTGTTGAGGGAGTGCTTTGCTGTATATCCTGATATCCCATGGCTCCCCTTTTGGAGCTCTGTTCACACATCTTGATTCCATCTGTACTCTTGAAGAGGCCGCTAGGTAGAAGATGTATCTGTCAAACACATGTCCATTCTGGACAGCAGCCCTTTACGGTCACTCCTTGAAACATCGCTAATTTGATTTCAAAGGAGCTATTACAAAATGCCTTTTGTGTTTTAAGGCCTCAGGAGAAGGACCTCAGCTGGACACAGTGAAATGCTGCAACTGCTATAGCCATGGAGTTCCTTGTTGGAACAGATATAAGAATCAGTCATGTCTTTGTCTTGGAGACCTGCACCTCTTCAGGAGAAGTCCCCTGATGTGAGAGGGGAATGGCTGAATGTGTGTTAAAAGGTCCAGGGGACAGAATCTTAGTGATCCACAGCATCCATCAGATGCTGTCCAAAGCTGTTGAACAACCTCAGGAAATGAGTGGAAATCTGACTCTTGTTTGACTATCCTGAATCCTGAGAATGGCGCAGTGGGTGCAGAGGGTTGACGTACATCTGTGCACTCCCTGCCAGTGCTTTGAAGATCTGTGTTGCAGCCTGTGGCTTTTTATGATACAGTCATGTGCATTTTTAAGACTTAGAATTAGACACCTTTGTGCTTGAAGTTAAGCATGACTGTGACTCATTCAGCTGTCACTCTTACAAACTTGGTGTGAGAACCATATGGAAGGGAAGAAGTATCCTAGACCCAAGATGCAGGTTTATGGATTGCATGACAGGAGGCCAAACACCGAAGCAGCATCTAACAAAAGTGAGTACTTGGTCAAAATTTCCACTTCTATTTGGTCAAACTTCCAATATAAATAAAACCATTGTCTTGAAGTAGTGGCTGTTCCCACTGGTAAGCTGCGAATCTTCCCCACAGCTAATTCACTATTTTCAGTTAGTTACAGTCGCTCATAGGCTGCACAATCTCTGAGCACATTAGAGCCATAGTAGTAGCCTGTCTGGCATTTGTAAACAGGCAACACTTGGGACTTCGTAATACTCTAACGCAGTGCAGTACTGTGCCAAAAATAAAGGTCATTTCAATTTCATATTATGTCACACAGTTTTGAAGTGACATGTGTTTAATGATTTTTCTCCAGTAAATGAACGATAGCAAGTATTAAACTAGTACGCTTTGATGATATGCCCACAAAAAAAGGCAAAATATTTTCAAAAACATTAAAATTATATTTCACCAGAAAAAAACCCACAGCACATAACAAAGATTCCAGCTCCTACCCAAAGCTTCTGCAATGAAGAAAATCAGACTTGTTGGCTTTTTCCAGATGACAGTTTCCAGAAGTCTCACTGTAATTTATTTGTGTGTCCATCACTACAGAGTGAGGCCGATCTTCTGATAGAGACAGAGAGCATGAAGTGTGCAAGTGGAGCTTGTCACAGAAGCTGTACCACAAACCTCATAACAGGACCACTAAAGGAGTGAAAAAACTGGTCCTTATGTGGAAGCCTATAATTGTTCATAGACATGTTTAAAGTCTTCTCATTTAGCAAAGCCTTCCTGTCTTCCAACTCTGCCTAGTACTCCAGGTAGTTTTTCTCTGCCATCTTTCTAGCAGGCCATTGTCGCTGTTTTCCCCACGGACGAGTAGAGAAACTACACGAAGTCCAGGCTCAGGGATGAATGGAAGCGCTTTAATGATTTCTCAGAAGGCTTTTATATGTTAGTTCACAAAGTGTATTAAGTGGCATAAGGTAATTGGTTTTTTGCCATCCACCCCTTAAGGGGATTGGTCAAGTTCTAAGACACCCATCTCTGAATGTTTTCTTGTTAGAACCATAACAATTCTGCAAAAAACCTGCAGCTGCAAGAAGTTTACAAAACTGTAACATTGTTTTGAGTTACTTGCATGGGAAAGACAGAACTCTCACAAAAATGCTGCAGAGAGCTGAAGAAATTCTCTGCTGAAGCTTTTTCAGCATCCATAGGCCATAGGGTCAAACAGGCACAAACTGGAGCACAGAAGGTGCTATCAGAACATCAGGAAACACTTTACATGATGAGTGTGGTCACTCACAGGTTGCGCAGGAAGGCTGTGAAGCCTCCATCCTTGGAGGTATTCAAAAGCCATCTTGACACGGTCCTGGCAACTTGCTTCAGGTAGCCCTTCTTAAGCAAGGTGTTGGGTCAGATGACCCCCAGAGGTCCCTTCTAATGCCAGCCATTCTATGACTGATTCTGTGGCTGCTTGATCAGGGCTGCTGACATCTTGTTATTCAAAGACCTAAAGGCATTGAACAAAATCTGCTACCCAGTCTTGGTTTTGGGAATGTTGCTTTTGGTGTTAGCAGTTGGTTGTGTGCCACATTTAAGAAACTAACAGTTCCTTCAGCACAGAATAGGCAAGAGAGCTGTTTTGATTCCTGGTGGTGTAGCTTTTGAGTGTGCAGGAGGAATGGTTGTACTGAGGCTGCCTCTCCTAGGAGGAGAGGTACTAGGAGGTGTGTGAGGAGGAAGTGTGAAGATTCAGGAGGTAGGATGAACACTAGTAAATGGCTGTAGTGTGAACACTGGGGATGTGCACCTCGCGCAGTTTGTAACAAAGCCTGTATCAGCTGGTCCTTGCAAAATTGGTTCTTAATATTCTACTTTATGTTTAGTTGTCAGAGAACGAACTCTCCCTGAGCTGGTCACACACCAGTTGTGTTTCTGTTTGGTCACTACTCCCATTGAATAAAACTGATGGTAAACTGTAGATCAAGAAGTCAATACTGAACACAAATGAATTACCTGTCCCCTTGCACCTCCTGTCTGACCTCACTGAGAAATAGGAAAGATCAGGCAAAATCTGGTATTAGGCTGCAATCCTAGAATGAGGCAGCTGAAGTAATCCCAATTAATTTCCTTTGGAGCACCATTTTTCTGAATGGCCACTTTAGGTACTCAAACTGCAAAAAGTCTGCAAAGTTGCATACAGATGATAAACCTTCCTATGTTGTTCAACTGATCAATTTGCCTTTTTAGGTCAGTGGTTATATGACATTATTTAACAGAGGACAGCTAAGTCCATATAAATAATATTTTAAAGAGCAGAACAGGAGATTTGTGTATTGCTGTCTTAGTACACTGGGCCAATGATGAATTTAATGTACAAACCATTCCTTACCACTCAATTGTTCTTACAGCCTGTCCTAAAATGTTTTACTATCAATAATCATGACAAATAAAATATGATAATTCCTATTTTTCCAGTGCATGGACATGAGCACTTGCATGAGCTTCGATGATGATAATATTTGTCTTAAAATTATTTTAACAAATTTTGAATTGTTTCTAGTCATATCAAATTCAATGCCAGAAGATAAACAAAATGGTTTCACGAATACTTTTGATGCTGTGCTTAGTGCATTCATAGTAATAGGAAACCAAAGCCGTTATCTTTTGAATGCATGTGCCATGGAACTGAGAAATATCTTAAGACAACAAAGTACTATGTCTTTGTTACTTTTTGACTCATACAATCCAACAAAGTTGGTAGAAGTGCTCTTTTGAGCAGAGATAGCAGGATAGCACTGCACTTCTCTTCCTTTGCCATGATTTCTGTATAGGTGTGTCGTACTTGGACACGAAAGAACCACGCAGACCCAGCTTAGTTCAAGACAGAAAAGAAGCCAGGAAAAGCCCCCAGCTGTTTATTTTACTTCATATATATATGTTCTTAGGAATGACCGTGGTTTGGAGGATGAGGTTACCACCTCTCCAACCACACTGGTCAACGAAAAGCCATCAAAACTTCTCCCGCTCAGGAGAAGGAATGGAAACAAAAGGAACGGTTAGCCAAACATAACTGTGTTTACAGAAAGTGCGTGAGAACTCCATCACACAAATGAAAACATCAAAAGACTGCAAATCTCAGGGCGACATAGGTGCACACGCATGGTATCGCTGGTTTTAATTGTCCCTGTTGTCTGTCAGGGGTAAGTTGAAGCTTCAGATCCCCTTTTGCATTCCATGTGCCTCTGTGCTGGGTATGTGGCTGCTCACCTTGCACTGGACGCAATGCACTTGAATGAGGGCTGAGACAGGGGAATTGTGCAAGGGATGGTGCCAGGGATGTCAGCCAGTAACCAGCCTGGTGCTATGGGCTGGGAATGCCCCCGGACTACAGCTGTGCTGCGGGACTGAAGAAGGTTGGATTGCAGATGTATAGAATGCTAAAAGGCTGGCTGTGCTGTCAGAGATCATGTCTCGTGTTTCACAAGATAATTGTATGCAGCCTTCGGGCCTTTCATGTCTTGTGTTTTATCCCAAGACCCATCTCCTTTGAAAAGACATTAAAAGGTTCTAATATGTATGTGGTAGGATTTTGTTCCTAGTAAGGGAGAAAAAGTTTCAGACCTTGCATGCAAATTTTTGGAAAGAGTGAGCACACTGTTACATAAACTTAGAGCATGAGAACATATGAACATCGTTCGTAAAAGATGCATTTCCTTGAATGAGTGATCACAACCAAACAATGCATCTTATTTTCTTTTCTTTAGAATAATCTTGCAGTCCTAGAAAAAGTAATAAGAACACCATGAAAACAGTCTCCAAACTTTTTTGTTGAAGTTTAAGACTTTCATGAGAATATGTACAGACAGTTACTGTCATAAAATCAAAGCTATTGCTTCCATAATAACTATAGCTTTGCCAAAAATGGAGAGATCCTATATCTATACTAATAGTTTAAAACACCAATGGTGGGGAATTCTCTTAATTACTTGCCTGTAACAATATGAGTCACTGGCCAAAAAAAAGGTGTAAATTCTTTCTGTTTTTACTTTTGACTTTTGCTGTTACATATAACTACTACTGAGTTTGCACTTTATATTAAAAAATAATTTTTTTTGGAGGGGACTCCCAAAATTTCTAGCTCTGCATTAAGTCTGTTTTCTCTGTGTGCAATCCTCTCTTAATTAGTGGTTCTTTTAAATTCCAAGATTGCTATATGCTCGCCCCTGGCAGAATGTGTATCTCCCAGTGGAACTTCCCATGCTTGTAGTTTTGAGAAAAGGCAATGCACAATCCTTCTGACTTGATTTACACAGGATCAATTGTGGCATTGGGATACATATCTAGGAAAATAATTCAGGGTGTATTGGAGTGTTGGAGTGGTTTTGTTATAGAGTTGGTTTCAGTACATTATAAGAGGAAGACGCTGTTTTTAGTGTTCAAGGAGGAATGACAGATTGGAAGTTATGTTGGGGACGGGCTCTTGTTGCTACCTGAAAATAACTGGAGTCTCCAGGGAGTCTATTCAAACTCTGCCATATCTATGTTAAAAGGAAAACACTTCAATTGTACTGAAGAACTTGGATAAGTTTCACAAAACCACTTCAGTGTGACTTAGTTTTTTTATCAGTTTTAAAGAGTGATGTATCTTTTTCAGACAGGATAGGGATATGAAAAGTAATAAACCATTCCTGTATCCAGGAATGAAGGAAAAAAAAGTGGATTAGGAGAGCATTGGAAAAATATACTGTAAATATAAGTTTTATTGCATGTAATGTCTGCAGTGCAGGCTTTGGGGACCAGCTTTCCACTGTCCTGCTCTGTGGGCTGCAAAGTGGCTGTAAAAGTCTGCTTTGAGTGACCATGTTTCACAGTCTTTGCACAGATTTAAATACCGGTTATGTGTGACAGCAAAGACTCAGACCCAGGTATGGTTATACAAGTACTCAGTAGACTCTGTTCAGATGCAGGAAGTTCCCTGCTCAGGGCAAACGATCCTCAGCCCCACTCAGCAGCTGCTCCACTTAATTGTTCCGTACGTTTCTTGGCCGAAATATTTTTCCTTGCATCGGAAAGAGCACCTTTAATATTAACCAATGAAATTATTTTTAAGGTGCGGTTATTTGCCCTTGACAGAAAAACTGTCTGTTGGAAGATGTGGTCCAGAATGGGAGCTGTGGTTCAGGCTTGGTCATGCTGCTCTAACTTTCCCGCATGGCTGCATTGTAGCTTGAATTGATCACGGCAAGTAAACTGAAGCTGTTAGTTCATTTAATTGTCAGTTCTGTGCCTGTGCAGTAAGTCAGTCAATGATTCTTCTGAAATGACTGCTGCTACACCACATAGCTGCTCACGTGGCCATGGGATGTGTATTGATGGGTCTAATGGAGTCACTTGGACCCAAGTTCACATCTAGCAGTGTCACAGCTCTCCAGATATTGGCCGTGGTGGTGATTGTTCTGCACAGCATCCTGAAAGCCCAGGCTTTCAGTATCAGAATCCAACGTACTGGTTTGGGTGACAATAACCGCAAGGCTGAGGAGGCTACGTGATACTTGAAAGAAGACAGTAAACAGCCAAAACCAGTGGTGTTGATGGTGGTACAGGAGGCACAGGCTAGCTTTACAGTCATTTAGATGCAGCATCACTTGAGATACCTTAAAGTGGGAATTTATTAATGATTTTTAAATATAAGCTTAACAATAATATTTTAATTAAAAAAGAACTTTATGAGGGACTGTGCTGGCCATTCTGAACCTAGCAAAATAGATGACGATTTTTATGAACAGATGAGAGGGGACTCTTGATGAATGTTAGAAAGACCAGCAGCAATCGTAGAAGTTAGTCTAAGGAAAATTTAATTTGTCCTGAGTGCAGCAATGGACCTGTTACTCATCTGAAAACATCTTGTAGAAACAGCTGTTAAGGTCACTAGTTCACCTCAGCCTGAAGACAGGATTTCTCTTAAATGTATTCTGTCTTGAGATGTTTTCATGTTATTTTGAAAGCTAATATTAATTTAACCCTATTTTCCCTCTTTTGCATCTCTGATACTGCTGTTAATAATTTTCTGCCTCTTGGATGTTTTGCAGCATTTGCAGACTCACCACTTCTTATCACTGACTACCCTTGGCTATATGTGGAGTATTGATATAGAGATGAAAACCTGTGTATCCACTAGTGACCCTTCTCTGCCTCCTTTGCATCTGAAGAAAATTATGTTTTTTTAATACTTCTTTTTCTTCCAAGATTGCTCTCTTTTTGCCAATCTACTTAAAAATGTCTTTGAGACTTATCCGGGGGGACCCATAATGATATCTTCATCAAAGAACAAGAAAGCAGAACAACCTGTACCATCAGAGAATTTTTCCCTCACATGTACAGTTGGATAAGATGGGATTCATGCAACATCTCAGAATAATTAATTTCTTTTGGTGCAGAAGTATTTGGTTGTAATTTACATTGATAACCATTCCATCATTCTAAGAATTCTTCTAGAAAACAGGATTCTGTGTATAAACTGAAAACTTCATATTTCTGTGGGGGAGGTCAGTGATGATACTTAGTGTTGTACAAATGATTCTGGGATAATGATAAGTAATTTGCAACCACCTGGCACTGTGTGAGCCAACCAGAGAAACATGCCTGGGGTGTACTAGGGAGAAAATGATACAGCTGCATATTTTTATGCTGACATCAACTGCAGGACCTTGACCAAGAATTAGTTCTTTCTCAGAATGAAAAGATTAAAAAAAGTGTGCTCCACTGGGCAGCACTGGAGCAGCACTTAGCTAATGAAGGTGCTCTAAGCCGATGGAAATGTTGGGAGTTAGTCTTGTTTCCCTGCTGCTTGCTGTGCTGAAGCAAAACCATTATAGGACCAATGCAGTGTATCCATGGGAACGTAGAACTCAACTTTAAGAAGCTCTTAAGAAAGAAACTGTTTTTTTTTTTTTTTTCTTCTTTTAAAGTAATTTTATAAGTAGTATTGCAGAACTTAACAATGGTCTAAAAATGGTGCTTTATTAATGTACCTAGGGAACAATAGGTATGTTATGGTACTTAAACAGGATGTTACATCTGGCTCACCCGAATCAGGATTATTTTGTAAGAATAAGGATTGATAAATATGAATAAGTATTTTCAGGATCAGATTGCACTCTGCATTGGAAAATTTCTCACAGTTAATGGTTCCTCCAGCTAGTCATTCACTGCCAGGAAAGCCCTCTTTATTGATTATTATTGTATATTAATGGATCTATCAGATATTTATTTGGCAAGTTTCTTGGTTAAATTTCTTTATGATTTCTCCCAGGGGTAAATGAGTTGCAGAAGTGGAAATAGGCAGTCCTCTTCTGCTAGGTCTGGGTATTTAAATGTATTTTCAAAATATCAGTTCTATTACAGGAGCATTTGGAACAGACACTTGGATTCCACTAACATAGTGGATTGCAAGACTTTTTATTATATAAAGAATAACTCAGAAACAGATGGATGGACTATGTCAAGAATCCTAGCATCACAGGAATCACAGACGGCAAATTTCCAGCAAAATTCTAGATACCTGTCTTCAGAAATGTCTGTGAAGAAGTCAAAGCTGTTATGCAAGTAAAATTGCACATTTTCAGCTACCACTGTTGTGTGTGCAAATGGAAGTTTACGAAACATAAGTTTAGTAATTTCCTTTAAATTGATTGTGCCAGTATCTGAGAGGTGATTGGATGAATTTATCAGAGTTCCAGATATAGCTCGTAATTGCTGCTTCAAATTATAAAAAAAGCCATTAACTGAAACATATCTACATTTACTGAAATGAGTTTCATTCATGGAAGACATTAGGGCACATTTAATGCCTTTTTGTTTTGTGTAAAGACTGCAATAAATTTTCATACTTGCTAATATTTAAATCAAGCTTCAAAGTTAACTCAAATGATTACTTTGATGGAGGAGCAGGTTTTATGCATTCAACCAAACTCTCTTATTTTACACAAACATTTTTTATGGCAGGTTTATTTTTGATAGGACCTTGTATAAAGAAATTGCCTTCAGGAAAAAACATTGGTATTTTAGGATTGTTTGAAACAAAAGTATAAGGATATGTTATATATCGTGACTATGCAGCCTCGCATGCAGTTGGATCAAATGGACAAACAATAATGACAGACCAAACCTGCAATTAAATTCTCTAATATTTAAGTGGACATGGTTGCATGTGAAGCTACATCAGAGTGAAGCTCATGATCCTGGACCTCTTTTCTGAATATATATATATGAAAATGCTTCATAAAACAAATCATAATTAGAGGACTTGTTCAGTGTATGGAATTACATGCACAAGGCTACACAGCAAGATGTAATTTAACTTTATGTGTGTGAACCAGGATTTGCATGATCCAATTTTACTGCAGTTAAATCTGATGGTAAACTAACCTGTGGATCAAACAATAATTGCAGTGAGGGGGTAGGCTCATGCAGTGTTTTTTGCTACCTTGTCCTGCCAGTAAGGTAAAATATCAAATGGACAATATTTGCAGAGTTACTATCACTTCTCATAGGTTTATAATATTTTGATTATAAATCTAAGAAATTTAAACTTGACGTTACAGATTTTGGCAATAAAAACTTGGTGTTTATTTTTCAGTAATTGATCCAGAATAAAGTATAATTTTAAGCTGCTAGAGAATTAAAGCAGTTGTTCAGAATGCGTGAATTCACTAACTTCTATTTTGGAGCACTTGCAAGAATCACTGTTTTTTACACAAGCAGTTGCTATATAAAAGCAAAAGAGGTTCTAAAAATTAAGCTAGTTGTTACCTAGCGAGAATTGTTACAACTGATTATCTTTATGCCCACACCGTGAACTTCAGTATCGTACTTTTCATACAAGTACTTTTATACTTCAGACAATGGGCTTAATAATTCAAAGCTTGCTGCCCTTCATTTGAAAGTTAATTTGGATGAAATTAGGGTTTGCATTTAAAGCACAAAAGCTCTTCCTGCATAAGTGCATGTGTGGACAGTCCCTAATTCAGGAATCAAAGTGTCTTCTGGTTTCACCTTAATCTACTTTGAAAATAGTAGCCTTTAGCTTAATCCTTCATGGAACTAGAACAGGTCTACTTATTCCAGTCAACCTCTGAGTTATGTTGGAAAGGGAGTAGCTTTTGAATAACTACTATTAATTTCAGAAATATTTTTGCAACTATCTAGATCTGAGCCTGATCTCAGCATACATTGACATGTACTGCAACTTTCAAATCTCAAATCTAAATTTTTCAAATCATCAAATAACAGGCCTGCAATTTAAATGCGTCAGAAGACTGGGCTCCAAAACAGAATCTAAGTTGTGTTGATTATCTGTGACAGAAGTCTAGCTTAGATTGTGGCTTTTACCAATCTCAAGCTACAATTGTTTTCTGTTGGTTATAGGTATAGTAGTAGCAGCATTTAACAAAAAATGGCAGTGATGATAGTCATTAATTGAAAAAATTGAACCATTGATTGTTTTGGTACAGAGAAAATCAAGGCAAGTGCACAAATCCCATCAATCTCACTTAAATGGATGCTATGACTTAGGAATATTCCTTGCATCAAGACTTAAGGCTGTCAGCTCTAAGGAGCAAGTCTTGTTATCTCCAAGTGTCTGAACCGTGCTTAACCAACTAGAACTGTTATATGGTTGAGAGCTTCAAACATAATTGCAAAACATTATATAAGCATCTTTTTGGCATGTTCAGTAGATTCTGAGAGTTAAAAAAAAATCTTTGCACTTAGTCTTTTGGGGAACTAAAGTAATTATTATTAATTTATTAATTTATTTATTTGTTTATTTATTTTAAAATTATAATTTAAGATCCTTATGCAGTTTTTAGAAAGGCTGATGTACGTACCTGGGTTACTGTGAAGGTCAAATACTCTGCATATTGAACATTTCAAGATGCTGTCCTGCTTAAGTTCCAAATCATTAGCTTAGCAAATGGGAGCCTAAGTATAAGCAAAGTCAATAGGGAGGAAAAAAACCCACTGCATAGTATGTCTAGTGATAGAAAAAGCTACAGAATGCAAACATAAATTTTTAATTCAACATTCTTTAATTTAAAAAAAACCCACACCACCTCCACTCCCCTCCCCCTGACAAGCTTGCAAAAACTAGGTCTGAATTCCCAGTGGGAATAATGAGCAACAGCAAGAGTGAATGCTGGGAGAGTAGAATGCAATTGTATTAGTCTCCATCACAATGGGAGGTAAACCCAAATCATTTATAAAACGTAAATGCTGGCAGAACACAGGGAGCTCAGAGCGCCACACTGCAGGTGTGATTTATGAGGCTGGGGACTGGCTATAAATCAAACCCTTTTGTTTTAAATAGTACTGCTTCAACGCAGGAGATCAGTTTACATGTAGAGGAAATGATGAAAAAAATGCAGTACATTGCATCCCAAGAATATTAGAGAATCAGCTTTACAATGTGACTATCAGGACCATGCTCAGACAATGGGTATCTGATGCGCAATTTAATGAATGCTCCCACTGCTGAACAGAGTGCCCTAATCTAGCAACTCAGGTTTGTTTCAAATGTATTAATCATGCGATCTATTTTGTGAGACCAGCTGTTAAAATCGTTGCACTTAGGGTCAGGAATACATTGGCTATTCCTATTAACTAGCTAGAGGTGTCCTTTCATGCCACCAAAAGCCCTGCCTGTTTCTATGTTATCTGTATTTTTCCTTAATTCTAAAGGTTGATGGGTCTCATTATTTAGTGGCCTTGTCCTATGGAAATGGCTGAATAAAACAATTAATTCCTAAGGATTCAAATAGAGAGTAGGCATCCTGTGAAGTTCTGCTCAATTACAGGAAAATGCACGTCTGGCAAGGAAAAGTGCTTTTCTCCCTCTATTGGTTATATAATTATCAAATGGAAGAGATTTTAAAGGTAATGAGCAAAGTGATTTCTTCTGCTCTGCTTTCTGGATCTGCCAGAGTTTATCTTGGCTGCAGATTTTGCATTCATTTTACATGCATGCCACTAGAGCCTCTGCTATATGCATAAAACCACACTGTGTATCCTGCAATGTGGGCCAGAGAAACACTCTAAAAAGCTGAGAGAACGAAAGACCTACATAAAGGTAGGTACAGCAGTTATATAAGTTTTCACAGAAGTTTATAGTGAAACAAAAGCTGCATGTGTTGCACTTGTGCATATCCTGACCAATTGAGGTGATGGCCTTATCATGGAATTGTAGAATGGCCTGGGTTGGAAGGGACCTTAAAGATCACCTAGTTCCAACCTGCCTGCCATGAGCGGGGACACCTTTTAGTAGACCAGGTTGCTCAGAACCCCATCCAACCTGACCTGAAATGCTTCCAGGAATGGGGCATCCACAACTTCCCTGGGCAACCTGTTACAGTACCTCAGCCACCCTCACAGTAAAGAATCCCTTCCTCAGATCTCATCTAAACCTACTTTTTTTTTTTTTCCATTTGAAGGAATTCCCTCTTGTTCTGTCACTACATGTCCTTGTAAAAAGTCCCTCTCCATCTTTCTTGTAGGCTCTCTTCAGGTACTGTAATGTCACAATTAGGTCATCCCTAACCCTTGTCTTTTCCATGCTGAACAAACCCATTTCTTAAAGCCTTTAAATAGCAGAGGTGCTCTGTCTCTCTAGTCATCTTGGTGGCCCGTATCTGGACTTACTCCAACAGGTCCATGTCCTTCCTGTGCTGGGAACCCCAGAGCTGGATGCAGCACTGCAGATGGGGTCTCACAAGAGTGGAGCAGAGGGGCAGAATCCCCTCCCTCCCCTGCTGCCCATGCTGCTTTGGATGCAGCCCAGGGCATGTTTGGCTCTCCAGGCTGCAAGGGCACACAGTGAGGTCATGTCCAGCCTCTCACCCACCAGGACCAGCACCCCAAATTCCCCCACTGACCCCTCGTGCCAAGCTTTAAGCGACCATAGGACAAGGGGGGATGGCTTTAAGCTGGAGGAGGGTAGATTTAGATTAGATATCAGGAAAAAATTCTTTCCTGTGAGGGTGGGGAGGCCCTGGCACAGGTTGCCCAGAGAAGCTGTGGCTGCCCCTGGATCCCTGAAAGTGTCCAAGGCCAGGTTGGACTGAGCGTGGAGCACTGTGGGATAGTGGAAGGTGTCCCTGCTCATGGTGGGGGGCTGGAACTGAATGAGAATTGAGCTCCCTACCAACCCAAACCATTCTGTGATTCCCTCTCCAGTCCCACAGCACTGACCACTCGCAGCAGGGTGGGAGCCCTGAGCAGACCCTCCACTCCCTGCTGGCACTGGGAGAGTGACCAAGCCCCAAGCCCCTCACCCCATCTCCCCCTCCAGCCTCTCCATGGGGTAACTCACGTCTGACTCTCCGTCGGTGTCTACTCCCCCTCGGTTCCTGCCATGGCCCCACGAGCTGCAGCCTCGAGCCCCTGCATGGCTCAGGGGTTTATTATTAGAGAGAGATTTGATTAATGCCTGAGCTGTGCATTCCTGGGGTTTCCCCTCGTCCCTTCCATGCAAATTGGCCGCACAGTCAGCACCTTGCATTGGCTCGTGGGTCCCTGGGCTGCTGGGGATAGGGTGGGAGGGACACTGCGGGGTGGTGTGTCACCGGGAGCAGGGACAGGTGTCCTGGGCCTGGTGGCCACATTTGAGAGGGCCTTGCTGGAGTGGAGGCTCTGCAGCACCTGCCCTTGCATCACAGGACTGCAGCAGAATCCCAGAATCATAAAGGTTGGACAAGCCCTCTAAGATCATTGAGTCCAATCATTCCCGCTGCACTGCCGTGTTTACCGCTAAACCACGTCCCCAAATGCCACACCTAAATACCTTTAAAATCTCTCCAGGGATGGTGATTCCACCACTGCCCTGGGCAGCCTGTGCCAGTGGGATGCTTTTTTCTGCAGAGAAAGATGTTTCATTCTGTACCAGAGGCAGTTGCCAGGACCAAGCATCACTCAGAGCATCCATCCTTTCCCTGTTCTCAGGATGGTCGGCACAAGCCACTGTCCTGTCTCCTGCTCACAACTCGTAGAACATCTTGTGGAGCCCGATAAGGTGCCTTAAACACTGACATTCTCTGGTGCATCCATGTCTGGGACGCAGGAGGGCTGTGCTATGTCCCGCATGGGCAACTGAGTCCCGGCTGGGCTCGGGGCACGAAGCATTAATAACACATTAATAGGGCATTCATAACACAGCTTGTTTTCACAGAGGAAAAGAGCCACCTCTGAACTGCTGGCAGCCTTCAGAGGTTTCTCCCTGTTTCCTGCAGAGATGCTGGGCATGGCTGTGGCCATGGTGCCAGGAAGAGGCACGAGGTGCTGGGAGCATGGCAGAACAGTGACTCAGCTCAGTCCAGAGGGACCTTTCTGCAGAAACAGCTGAAGGAGGAAGGAAGCAGCAATACCTGTTACTAAAAACATCAGTGGAGCAGCGTCAAGGGTTTTTCTGCAGAGAGAGATCGGATACGCCGCTCCGCCAGCCGCCTCCGCCGACAACCCACGACGGCTCCACCACCCACCCCTCTCCTCCAACTCCCCCCAAACCCCCCCAAAACCCACCCAATCCATTCCGGAGCCGTTTTTCCGCCGGAATCCCGGATTTTTTTTCCCCGTTCCCCTTCGGATCAGCGCCGCCGGAGCCGACTGAGCTGCAGCGCTTTTCTTTTTGTAGGACGCGAAGACCGAAGAGTTCTTCTCTGGGGTGGCTCCAGACTAGAGGAAGTTCTCTAGTGAGTTTCCCACTTCACGTAGTTCCCAGCTCCCGCTTCCGCCCCTTCCCCGGATCCGCTAAATCCCCTTTTTTTTTTGTTTTTTTTCCCCGTTTTTCCCTGTTTTTTCCCCCTGTTTTCCCGACCCTCCCGGCAGGTGCAGCAGGTGCAGGTGTTCGCCGACGTGCT